>OX941088.1:35854126-40854126 GCA_954870635.1 Arctium minus
AGACGCTTACAACCGCGACAAGGAGGAAGGTAGCCGCTAAGTCGAGAAGAGAAGATGGGAGGGAAGCTCAATACCCTCAAAGAAGCCTAGATTCTTCAACAACAATCAACGTGGAGCCGATCCTAGACGCGATGCTAGGTGGTGTTCCAGGTCCCGAAGCAAGCATTTCGGCCTATGCAACTTTGTTCCTGGGACTTGTTACAAGTGCGGAAAGCCGGGGCATGCGTTTATAGATTGTCCCGTAAAGGGGAAAATGTGTTTCGAGTGCAAGGAACTGGGACACGTTAGGGTGGAATCCCCGAAGTCAAAGGACGGAGGAGCCGGTGGGAAGAAAGTGGATCCTCCGAGAGTGCCCGAAAGAGCTTTCTAGATGATAGCGGATGAGGCAAAGGCATCCACCGATATGATATCGGATACGTTTCTCCTAAACTCCGTAACTATGCGTGTATTGTTTGAATCGGGTGCCAACTTCTCTTTCATATCCGATGCGTTTTGTCAAAATCTTGTCATGCCTATGAGTAAATTAGAAGATGCTATAGTGGTAGAAATAGCTAATGGTAGCCAGGTAGTGATTCGTGATGTTTTGAGGGGTTGCACTCTTGAGACCGAGGGAAAGAAAATTTCTATCAATTTAATGCCTATGCAAATCGGCAGATTCGATGTGATGGTTGGAATGGATTGGTTAGCAAAGAACCAAGCCGAGATCATGTGTTCCAAGAAGATGATCCGATCACTCGTTGCGGATGACGAGGCGCTAGTAATATATGGTGAAAGAAGGAAAGGCAAAGTGGCGATTATCTCGATGATTAAAGCACGAAAGTGTTTAGTGAAAGGATGTTCATCCTTCTTGGCATACGCGATAGATACCAAACTCGAGAAGAGGAAACTTGAAGATGTTGGGGGTGGTGCGTGAGTTTTCCGATGTTTTCCTGGACGACTTGCTCGATTTACCACTCGATCGCCAAGTGGAGTTCCGGATTGATCTCGTTCCAGGGGGAGGCTCCGATTGCTTGAGTTCCTTATCAGTTAGCTCCCTCCGAGATGCAAGAGATGATGACTCAATGCGGTCTTGTTCGTTAAGAAGAAAGACGACTCAATGCGGATGTGTATCGACTACAGGGAGATGAACAAGGTGACGGTGAAGAACAAGTACCCACTTCCAAGGATCAATGACTTGTTTAATCAACTTCAAGGTATTATTCAAGATTTCAAGTTCTAATCACAGTTTTAATGCAAAGATAATATGAGAACAATATGAACAATTAACCTGTTATCAATTCAATTCAAGATTTCGTACAGAGGCTATCTCAAACTTTTTCTCTCTCTAGAATCTATGTCCGCGTACAATACTTCTCACTTGCAACTTACTTTTTTGTAACACAAACTCTAGCCATATCCCTATTTATACGCACACAAAACACTTACACAACAAAACACAATACAATGCTTTAACTTTGACTTTATTACAAATGACTTTGACTTGCTTGAGAGTTTGACTTGAGCTTTGACTTGGCTTGACTTTCAGTCTTCTGTTTTCAATGATCTTGTATCCAACATATTTATGCACTAACATTATCCCCCTTTGGATCAAGATCAACTTCAAAAAGATTTTGCAATTCAATCTCCCCCTTTGAAATATATTGCAAAACAATCTCCCCTTTGATTTATCTTTAGCAAATGAGCATTGAAGCATAATCTCCTCTTTTCTTCAAAAACAATTATGTATTCTCCCCAAAGTCTTTGTACAACATTTGCAATCAGTTTTAACATTCTCCCCCAAGGTAATAAGAACCTCTTTCAGACTATGGAAAGAAATTATCTTCAGATTTGACTCTCTTTTCTTCAGCAAATCAAACTTCAAAGAAAATTTTCAGTAAATTTCTGCTCACTTTCAGAATTCTTTGAACTTGCTCTTTCAAACTTGTACAATCTTCTCACAAACTGCATTCTTTGATAAAATCTTCTCCCATAACAGATACAAACTGTTCTTCAGCAAAAATTTCTTGAACAAATCTTCTCCCCCTTTTTGATGATAGAGCAATAAATCATCAAAACTTTCACAAGAAATGTCCTCAAAATTCTGATCTGACCACTGATCTTTGTTACTGAGCCTCTGATTATCCGTCAATTCATAATGTATTCATCCGAATCTTTTCAAATTCAGACAAATTATGAATGTAACACCTGAATCAACAAATGAATCAGTTAAAAATGCCTGTTAGTAACACGAAGTCACTATATGTAACGAATACACATTGGAAAGGAGCTTTTTGATGTTCACTCCCCCAGGTCTTCCATTCAATCATCGAATAACATAAGGTTAAACTATGAACGTTTAGACAGAAAAACGAATTTTCTGTGTGTACGTGCTTGTGTTTGAAAGAATTAAGCATATGATGATTGCTTTTGTTAGGCTCAAAATTGTGTAAGCTATTGAGACAACAACAGTATAACACAGACTCAATTGTGCATGATCGAAGTGCGAAGGTGGGGCAAACTTCCTTGTTTTTCAATATCCACATCTTCCGAACGAAGACAAGATAGCATATGTGCTGCATCCCCAGAAAATAGTGAAACATCTTCTTTTTAAGAAAAAGATGAGTAGCTGGTGGGGTTTAAACAAGATTTGGCATGGGCTAGTTGCCTTTTTCAATGATGTTCACCAAAGAATTGTGAAACAATCAGAAATGTGAAACAATCAGAAATATGGTTGCCCGACTCAGAAAAAGTTGGTGCAGAGTTTGATATTCTTTTACTCTGTTCTCTCACCCTCTTTCTTTTTAACATTGAGCTCGCTTCTAACCAAACTCTCTTTTCATTTTAGCTCATCACACCCACACTCATATATTGACTCCTCACACTCGATCACTCAAGGATTAACTTCTTGTGTAGGAAACACTGGTTAACGTGAATCCATAGAAGTTCAATTAAGTTCTCACACAATGATCCCATGTAATCCTATAAGCAAAGAGTTGCTCAAATGGTTTAACTTTTCAGTTAAAGCACATAATGAAATACATGTCAAATGAATAGATGCTTATGAAGATAATCATGAAGATTTGAGCATTTTTATCATGGAAGATATTTCAAAACAAGTATATTGACTGAATGAAATAAGTACTAGAGACTTGTTTGAAAATCTGACACTGTATAATAAGATCAAATATGAATGATTTATCATGAAAAGCTTAGGTCAAGAAAAATTGGAATTTGTCTATACGAATCAAAATATAGACATTCTTTTGAAAAAAACGTTTAGAAATGAATCAACGCTCAATATTCTTTGAAGTTCAATCGGGGTGTCTTACCATCGAAAATTTGTTTCAATATGAGACATGGTAAGAACATTTCCAATAAAAGTACTAAACCTGTGTGTGTGAATACTTGAAAGTATATGAAAAGATAATACACAAGTAGTTATCTTTGGAAACACACAGTTTGTGTAACATTTAAGCTCATGAAAAATGAAAACATTTAAAATCACACTTCTAAATTCATGAAAACTGTTTAAGAATCAGAAGTGGTTTGAACATTTAAGAACATGTTTTCATATCTGAAAGTTTTCCTTCTTTCAGACACGTATGAGATTAAGTTTAGAATTAAACCTTTCATTCAGCTTAAATCTCATTAAGTCAGCTCAAAAGTCATATAAGATATGATCGTGTAAGTTCCCTCTCAAATCTGCAAAAGTCAAAAGTCATCAAAGTACAAAGATTTATTCACAAAACTTATTGAAAATAAAGACATAAAGCAATAAAACATGTTAAGAACGAGTTCTGATCAAATGTGATCAGAAGTCATTTACTCCCCCTGAAATATTGCATTCACAATATTTAACAATAGGAAAAATATGTAATCCCCTTTGAAGGTTGATCATCTCATTTATGCATCGGAATACAATCTCATTCATGCATAGGAATATCATCTCTTTTGATCATTGAAGAGAGAGTCCTAAACTGTTGTGTTTAGAAGTCAAACTTGATCTTTGAGGTACGAGTCCTGAGCTGATTTACTCAGAAGTCTAGGTTCTTTTACTACACCTTGACTTGAGGTTCCTGCAACACAGAAGGATCTTTTGGCTTTGGTACCCACTGGTATTTGGGTCCATGCTTGTTAGTTGCAGTTCGATTAGGAGTAATAGAATAAGAACCATACCAGTAATGATCAGAAACTTTATGAACAAAATCATTTGCACGCCAATAAGAACAGTAACTCTTCTTATGAGCTAACCTGAGTAATTGATTTCTCGAATAAACATGATCAGGTTTACCTTTTCACACATTGTTCTTCTTGGCATGTGATGCATGCATAAATGATTTCTTAGCATTCTTCTCATCATCCTTCTCATTAGAAACTAGTTTCACTTTCCAGACCAACTTCTCTTCTTCATACCTTCTTCTTCTTCTTCTGAACCATCCACATTCCTATCATAGAAAATGTTAGTAGTACGAATCTGATCTTTAATATTGACTGACCTTTTTGTGGAAACAGTTTTATGATGTGAACTTGTTGCTGTTTTGAATGAACATTCAGAATCGGTTGAATCATCTCTAGGTGTTTGAAGAATTGAATTTGGACTCTTCTGCTCAGTCAAAACCACCTTAGAGACAACTTCTTCAAGCTCTTTTACTTTAGAAGATAAATTGTTCCTTTCTGCAATGAGTAGGTCAATCTTCTTCTGGAATTCAGACTTCGTTTTTTGCTCTTTCATTGCATTTATTGATAATTCAGATAGCTTCTCTGTAAGCTTCTTTATTTCTGCCTCAAAAATCTTTCTTTCTTCTTCAAAATCCTTCTCTGCACTCTTTCTCTGACCAGATATTTCTTTGAAGATTCCAACATTTTTCTGTTCAATTACCTTCTTCTCTTTTGCAAACTCTTCTCTCTCTTTTTCCAACTGGCTCTCTAATTCAAAAATCTTTCCTTTGAGAGTCTTTCTTTCAGAAACAAAATCAACTTTTTCTTTCTCAAGCCTGTCTCTTTCAACAATGATTATCTTCTCAAAATCTGATATCTGTTTTGAGAGCTTTGCACATTTCTGCTCAACAATTTTCTTCTCTTCAAAACTTTTCCTTGAAAAGTCAGAGAATTTATGTGTAAAAACTTTCTTTTCTTTATCAAACTCATCTTTGTCTTTGGCAATTTTTTGCTCCAAGTCAGAAACCTTCTTTTTCAGCTCTGCATTTTCACATTCTAAATTAGAAATGTTCTTCTTTAGAATACCATTCCCAATCTTTAAAACTCTTGCTTTTGATGACACCTTTAGCCCTAACATCATTTCCTCAAGCTGATCCCACAACTCCTTCCCAGTAGCATTGTAACTACCATTTTGACAGAATTCTCATTGGAAATTCCTTGCAGAATAAAAGATCTGGCTAGTCTGTCAGCTTTTTGCCTTTTCTTCTGTTCCTCAATACAATCTTCTACCGACATTGGAGGTTTTATCACTCCTTCTTTCAAAGACAGTCTGATGTAGTGACTCATATCATTCCGGTCAATGAAATCTAAAAATCTATCCTTCCATTGCTTGTACTCGCCTTTGTATAACATTGGTGGCTTTACATTTGTACCTATAGCAAGAGCCTCTCTGGAAGTCATCTTTGACAAAAACACTGTTTAATAAGAACTTAAAATGATCGTTAGTTCAATTGAAATCATAATACATAAAAACTTAGAAAGAATTTTTTTTCAGAAAGTAAAATTTCAAAAAAACTCCTAAGTATGGAATTCGCACGTCACACTCAGACAAAAACATTTCGCATACACAAAATTCGCAAGACACAATTCACACAAACAACAGACTTCAAAATTCGCACACACAAAATTCAGAATTCGCATGCAATAGAATTCACACGTAGTTATATGTGAGTTCCAAGAATTCACACACAACACTATGCGAAATCTTGACTTAGAAAAATTTGAAAATCAACTTTTCGCATATACTTTTCGCACAACAGAATAATGCGAATTCTGTACTTAGAATTTTTTTAAAAAAATCAAAGAATTCGCATCGATACAAATTCTAGACTTAGAAAAATTCAAAACTTTTCATGCAAAATCTGAACAGTTCGTATATCACCCTTATGCGAAATCTTTCCTTAGAGAATTTTTCAACAAACTTTTCGTATAAAGAGCTTATGTGAATTCTGGCTTTTCGTACACAAGCATGTACGAATTCTGAGGAATTCTCATAACACACATATGCGAGTTCTAAGAATTCTCATAACACACATATGCGAATTCTATACTTGAAATTTTTCGGATAAGAAAATATGCGAAATCTCTTGATCTGCAAGTTCTTGGTATGAGTTCTTAAGGCTTATGCAAGTTCTTCAGATCTCGACTAAAAATCACTCAGATCTTCTAAAAAACCCATCAAATCTTTAAATTTTGATCTGAAACTTTGACAATTTGATCTAATACACTATACGAACCTATTACAAACACTGAATTTCAAAGAAATTCAATTACACACACAAATTGATCTGATACAGTGCTTTCGAACTCGTGAACTCACGAACGTACAAAATCTCAAAATTGATGAAAATTATAATGCAAATGATTCTCAAACCTATACAAGATTTGTCTAAAATATGATACGAACTCAATTGAATCAATTACAATCACAATTACACTCCAAAGATCAAAACTCAATCAAAAGTCAGACGACAGTGCGAAACTCCATATTCTTGATGATTTCGATTTGAACTCTGCTCTGATACCAATTATTATTCCCAAGATTTCAAGTTCTAATCACAGTTTTAATGCAAAGATAATATGAGAACAATTTGAACAATTAGCTTGTTATCAATTCAATTCAAGATTTCGTACAGAGGCTATCTCAGACTTTCTCTCTCTCTAGAATCTATGTCCGCGTACAATACTTCTCACTTGCAACTTACTTTTTTTAACACAAACTCTAGCCATATCCCTATTTATACGCTCACAAAACACTTACACAACAAAACACAATACAATGCTTTAACTTTGACTTTATTACAAATGACTTTGACTTGCTTGAGAGTTTGACTTAAGCTTTGACTTGGCTTGACTTTCAGTCTTCTGTCTTCTATGATCTTGTATCCAACATATTTATGCACTAACACAAAGGCGTGGGTTGCTTCTCAAAGATCGACCTCCGCTCGGGATATCATCAAGTAAAGGTGAAAAAGGCCGACATTCCGAATACGGCGTTTAGGACACGATACGGCCGTTACCAGTTTCTAGTAATGCCGTTCAGCCTAACCAATGCACCAGTGATATTCATGGACTTGATGAACCGAGTGTGCCGACCGTTCCTTGACAAGTCAGTAATAGTGTTCATTGACGACATCCTAGCATACTCCAAGGACGAAGCAGATCACGAGCAACATCTCCGAGAAGTCCTAGAAGTGCTAAGGCAGGAGAAACTCTACGAAAAGTTTTCAAAATGTGATTTTTGGCTTCGGGAAGTGAAATTTTTGGGTCATGTAGTCACGAAGGAAGGAGTGAAGGTAGACCCCACAAAGATCGATGCGATGATGAATTGGGAACCTCCCAAGAGTCCGTCAGAATTTCAAAGCTTTCTAGGATTGGTGGGATACTACCAGAGATTCATCCAAGATTTTTTGGCCCTAACCCAAAAGAACGTGAAGTTCGTATGGACCGAGAGTCGAGAGAAGGCGTTTCGAACTCTACAAAGGAAGTTTTGCAAAGCTCCAATCTTATCTCTACCCGAAGGAACGAAAGATTTTATGGTATATAACGATGCGTCGAAGATGGGTTTGGGTTGTGTTCTAATGCAAAGGGGTAAAGTGATTGCTTACGCATCAGGGCAACTCAAGGTTCACGAAATCAACTACCCTACCCACGATTTGGAATTGGCAGTGGTGGTGTTTGCCTTGAAGTTATGGTGACACTACCTATACGGCACAAAGTGCACACTCTACTCGGACCACACAAGAGTTTGAAGCATATATTAATAAAAAGAAACTAAATATGAGGCAAAGGAGATGGTTAGAGTTACTAAAGGATTACGACTGCGAGTTGCTTTATCATCCGAGTAAGACAAACGTCGTCACCAATGCTTTGAGTCGAAAAAACTATGGGGGAAGTTCTCGAGCCACCTTTTCACGAATCGAGTTGGTGTCAACACTCATTGATCGAATCAAATCATTGCAAACCGAGGCCTTGCTAGAAGAGAACCTCAAGGGGGAAGTCATGTCAAAACAACATCGACTTTTGACGGAAGATAGTTGGGGAGTAAAGCTTTTCAACGGGCGAGTTTGGGTGCCCAAGATCGGGGGCAATCGAGAGCTTCTTCTCGAGGACGTCCACAAGTCAAAGTATTATATCCACCCGAGAAGCACGAAGATGTACTGAGATTTGAAATTGCACTATTGGTGGCTGGTCATGAAGCTTGATGTGGCGCGCTACGTGGAGCGATATGTAACTTGTTTGCAAGTGAAGGCCGAGCACCAACGACCTTATGGCAGTTTACAATCTTTGGAGATTTCGGGATGGAAATGGGAGCATATCATTATGGACTTCATGACGAAATTTCCAGGGACCCTAAAGGGTCATGATACCATTTGGGTGATAGTGGACCGCTTGACCAAAAGCGTTCATTTCTTGGCCATGTGAGAAACTTTACTGATAGATAAGCTAGCGAAGTTGTACATTGATGAAGTGATATCTCGCCATGGTGTGCCACTATCTTTTGTCTCGGATCGCGATAGTCGGCTCCTGTCACATTTTTGAGACGGATTGCAAAAAGAATTGGGTACGCGTGTAAAGTTGAGTACGACCTACCATCCCTAAACCGATGGCCAAAACAAGAGGACGATCCAGACGCTTGAAGACATGTTGAGATCTTGTGTGATCGACTTCTGGGGTAGTTGAGACTCACACTTACCCTTAGTGGAGTTTGCATACAACAATAACTACCACTCGAGTATTGGAATGGTACCGTTTGAAGCTTTGTATGGTCGCAAGTGCTGGACTCCCATATGTTGGCTTGAAGCGGGAGATAAGCAGTTTACCGGTCCCGAAATTGTTCAAGAGACGGCGGACAGGGTTAAAAGTATTCGCGAGAGTTTAAAAGTGGCTCAAGACCGACATAAAATCTATGCCAACAAGAAGAGGCGGACGATTGAATTCCAAGTGGGGGATCGGGTTATGCTAAAGGTGTCCCATTGGAAGGAAATAATCAGATCTGGAAAGCACAGGAAGTTGAGTCCCCGTTTCCTCGGACCGTTCACCATGGTTAAACGAGTAAGACTTCAAGCCTACCAATTGGAACTCCCTCCGGAAATGAGTGAGATCCACAACACCTTTCATGTTTTCTACCTTCGTAAATGTCTAGCGGAGGAGGAAAGCGTTATCCCACTTTCCGATATTAGAGTTGATGAGGGAAACCGTTGCATCGAAGAACCCAAAACGGTTATGGAAAAGAAGACGAAGAAGCTTCGTCACAAAGAAATCACTATGGTAAAGGTTCAATAGAAGCATCATCGTGGTGCTAATGTAACATGGGAAACCGAGGAGGATATGAAGCGGCGATATCCTCACCTATTCTCGTAGTCTAGATTTCGGGGACGAAATCTTCTCTAAGTTGGGGAGGATTGTAACACCCCGGTTTTCGGTAAGCGTTAACTTATTCCCAAACATTGAATGTTTTTATCTAGATAATTAACTAGTTCCAACTTTTTAGAAGTTATGTTGAAACATTGGTATGCTTGTCTTTTGGTATGTGCGTGTCGTTGTGGAGCAAATCATAAAAATTGACCCTCGGTACAGTGCCAGCGATGATGCCCGCGACTATGACACCCTGTCACTATCGCGGGGCATTCTCGCGTGGGTTGTACCGTAGGTGGGGGTGAGCTAACGACTGTGCCCGCGATTGTGACGTGGTGTCACTCTTGCGGGGCACTATCATGAAATGTGTACTGTAGGGTGGAGGAGGCGTGCGACTGTGACACGCGACTATGACCGTGTCATAGTCGTAGGGCACTATCATGAGCGGGAAGTCGACCATTAATACCTCAGACCCGATTTTTAGACTCTTTTATCTCATTTTGCTTTGGTGTTGGACCATTTCTCAAGGAGCAAGGTAGGTCTCACTCTCTCTTGCATTTATTGCTATGGATATGAATCTATATGAACATTTATTACTTTGATTTAGGGTTTGGTGAACTTTAATTAAGGAGCCTAGAGATCTAAAAGCTTCAAGGATCTTCTTATCTCTTTTTCTCTCAAATGTTATCATCTAGGGTTTGTATACTACTTCACAAAGTGAGATTTCTAACCTTTGTTCTTACATAACTTCTAAGGTTTATGTGTTGTAACCCTCATATATGGCTCCCAACCATGTGGACGAGTTTGTTGTATTTTAACCTAAATATGGGTTTTGGGAATATTAGGGTTTTGAAACCTAAATGTGAAAGTTTGAAAAATGTATTTTAAACTATGAGTAATGGCTCCATTATATCCTCTTACTTGGTAACTAAACCTTGTTTGATAAGGTTTTGGTAACCCAAGATGAAATTAGGGTTTTGGTGAGATTCAAGTATTGGTTAGTTGTTGATATTATTGTATATTAATGGGATTTTGACATTCTATTGATGAGTTGAGATAATGGCAACTCCTTAAAGTTGGGGAGTCAAGACTCCATATTAGTAAACTTTATATCTGTAAGTTGGTTTTCCCCTATTATACATGATCAATTATGAATGTAATAGCATGTTTTGGTGTTTGTTCTTAGTGCAATGGATCCATAGGCACGGTGTCCTTAATGTCCCATTTTGGACATTAAGTTCACCACTTTGGCACGAAATAGGAATCGGGTCACCATGGTAAGTAAGGTGTAGACCTATATGGTCGGGCAACGTCCCATGGGCAGTAAGATGTAATTCCCTTGTGCTAGAATTTTCGTTTTAGAACACTCAAGAATAGATCTAGAGGGGTTGAGTTGATGTTTTCGAGCAACAGACTTAGAGGCGTTGAGCTAATTATGTGACTGATGTTTATTTGTACCCTATTATGATCACTAATGGTTTACTTGGTTGTTTTGATTTAGCTCACGACTATATCCACCACACGACTTCAAATGGGTTTATTAATTCTATTTCAATTGAATTGTTATCACTAGGTTTTAGCCTAACGCTTGTTCTTTGGTTGTCATGTATGGCAGGTCATTCTAGCGGTGGGGCTCGTCGGGATTGAGTGGACGACCTTGGGGTCGAGAGCGGTCTTTTTGGAGAATTAGTGACCATCATATTTGATTTTTGAGAATACACATTTTGGAAGGATAGAGACACCCGACCATAATCTATCTTGAAAAGTTTAGATTATTAGGTTGTTGATTTATATTCTTCATATAATTGGGTTGTAATTGTCATACCTTATTTCCCCGTTTTGGGATGGCATGCTATGGTTTTAAAATATCAGTACCGTATTATTCAGGTTTAATTGGCCTCTATTTTAGGGAGTACAAGATTCTTCTATTTATAGACGTTATATTGCCGAATTTTTGAATTTTAAATTCATTCTAAATTTTTGGATGTTATAGAGAGAAAGAACCAATATGAGATATAGGGAGAGAGGAACCATCACCAATGATGAGCTCATTAGAGCTGTCATAAGGGGCATGTAAAGCTAGGTTGGCCAAATAATTTGTGACATGGTGAGTAGCACCGCTATCCATGAGCCATGAAGAGGAAGGGGGATTAGAAAATGTAGCAACATTAGCTTTAGGGGTGATAGAGTGAGAGAGTTGGGTTGAAATCGGACAAACAAGAGATTTAGGAAAAACTATGTGAGGGAAGAGTTGTTTGAAGACGGGGCATTGAGAAACAACGTGACCCACATGACGACACCATTGACACTTACCGAGATAAGGTTTTGAGGTGCGGTTGTTGTTGGTGGTGTTGCGGTTGTTTGGGGTATGAAGGAAGTCGGGGTTGGTGGTGTTGCAGTTGTTTGGGTTGGGAAGGAGGCCGGGGGTGGTGGTGTTGTGAGAGTAAGAACGATTTTGATTGGGACGGTAGGTGGCAACATGAACGGAAGCGGGAAATGAAAATGGTTAGGGTTGATTTTTTAGAGTGATTTCTTGATTGATAAGCTTCTCAGGGAGAGCTTCAAAGGTTATACAAGAGTCACGCACACGAATGGCATCAATGATGGGTTTGTAAGAATCATAGTCAAGGCCTTTGAGAACTTTGGCTATGATGTCTTCTTTGTCCATGGGTTTACCCATGATTGATAGTTCATCGATACATGCTTTATGTATTCGGTGATGGTTTGGTTGGTTTTAGAAAGGGTGTCCAAACGATCTTTAATTTGGAGAAGGTGACCACGAGAGGGGTTGGCATAGGTAGTAGTGTGGGTGGTCCAAGCATCATGAGTGGTAGTGGCGTGAGCGATAAGAGGAACGATGGTAGGGGAGAGGGTGCCAAGAAGGCTCCCAAAGATGAGTTTATCTTGGCGTTACCAAGTTTGATAGGCCGGATTGGATTCGGTTTGGTGTCTTTTGTAATGGTTTCGGGTAGGCAAGGATAGGAGCCATCGACGAAATTGAGTAGGTCATGGCCAAAGAGAATGTCCTGGATTTGGGATTTTCAGGATATATAGTTGGTAGGAGAAAGTTTGATGACGTTGGAGAAGTTGATTAGAACAAAAGGTTTTGAAGGTTCATATGAATTAGGAATGGTGTTGCCGTTGCTTGCCATGATAAGAAATTGGTTGAGATAAAAGATTGATCAGTGCTCTGATACCATATAAAGGATGAAAGGCTTGATGGATTTTATTAACAACTATGAAGACTATTTATACATACAATTGCACCTCATTGAGAGGGAAACAAATCATCCTATTTATGACTATTAAATAAAAAATATTGACAAGAATAATTTTAAACAAAAGAGATATTACAATAATAATGTAGAGGATCAAAATTAAACGTTGGTATCCTTGATTGAATCATGAGAAGAGGTAAAGATAGTGTCCTTATCCGTTAGTACCACGAAATGCAAGATTGTGTGTTGCAAGAAACATCACAATACAAAAAATTCTTACCCAAACTTTCTTCCAATGATTTTTTTCTTTCTCTATTTGATTTTGAGCAACTCTATCAATAGTTTCATTTTTTCGAAGTCTTAGACGTAAATCATACCAAGATATCATATTCATAACATGTTCCGCACTTGTTTCATGCTCTTTAAGTCTAGTGCTAAGGTATGACCAATCTCTTAACCTATCATTTGTTAACCGGCCATTTACGTGCCTATTTTTAAAAAAAATTACAACAAAAGCAAAATACTTTATCGATCTCTAGAGAATACACAATCCAATCCCTATCACATTTTCTCCATTTGATAAAATTCTAGTGTAAGATGTTGAAGAAAATCGTTTATCTATCTTCAGGACCTTTTTTAACATCATTAGCATTATCATCAATATCAATAACATCATTAGCATTATCATCAATATCAATAGCATCATTAGCATTTTCATCGGTAGCATTATCGTTAGCGTAAATATTAGTAACATCATCATCATCATCAACATTGACATTTTCATTCAAACTAACACTAGCATCAACATCAACATCAACAGAATTATCAAGGGATTGTGATTTTTTAATGAAAAATTTATCCATAGCTCCTTTTTGAGAACAAAAATAATCTCTTTTATTCTTTTTACGTTTTTTACATCTAGAATCATGTTTTCTAACTCTAGAAGACATGATGAAAAACTACTAAAACAAATTAACAATTAGCAAAAAGACTACAAATTTAGGTAAGAAATTAAACCTAAGATAACACCTTTAGCAATTTAGGAAACAAATTAGAAATTCAGAATCTTGAATCAAGATGAATCACAAAGATTGAAAATTTGCAATGATACACCTGACTTTGAGTATGTACGATGTCTAAGTGACCAAGTCTAATTGCCTAACTTCCCAGGCCCTGAGGCCTAAACTCATCTGTTATGTGAGTTGTGAGATATCTAATTGGACCAATTCCAATCCTAAAACTCGTCGGGAATGCAAATGTAAAAGAGAGCAGAGTAAATTGAGATGTAGAACAACATATTAGAGGTGAATGGTAGAATGATCTAATATTTGGACGTGATTTATTGATTTTATAGTTGATTTTCGAGGCCGTTGTAACTCGTAAAAATCTAACAAACGAACAAAATTAACCATTGTAAATAGAAATCTTACTTGGGATTGTTGTACTTGCCATTGGAAGAAAAAGCGAAGAAGACGATAATGATCGAAGGAACCGAATCGACGAACATTTAGAAAAAACAGGGAATTTCAATTTTTTTTTCATTTCATCTTCAAGCATCAAGCGGCCAATATTACAAGTAAAATTGACAGGATCTTAATTCTAAACAAGAATAAACTCTCAGAAAACAATATCAAAGAAGTTTGCGGAATAACACTTTGATATTCAATGAAACAGTAAACAAAACAGTAAATCTGATGAACAACTTGCAAACTTTATTGAATGATTGAAAGTCACAAGCTTTTACACACAACCTCAATATTGATGAACAGACTCACCAATACGAATTCTACTTCTCTAGAATTAGGGATCTAACCTTGAGGTTGATTTTTCTCTTATGAAAGCTAAAACTTAGAATGAATGTTACTCCTAACGAAAACAAACTATTCTATACATATACTGAAGATAAAGATAATTACAAAATAATAAAAGATCTTCAGTATAATCTTCCATCAATATCTCTAAGTTTCCAAGAATATCTTCAATCCAGCTGTCATCCTTTCCATACATGCTCAGCAGTATTAACTTTGTTCTAGCAGTACTAACTCCAGCAGTACTAACTACTAGCAGTAGTAAAATCTACTAGCAGTAGTAATCATGATGTACTGGCAGTAGTAATTCTTGATGAGCAGCATTAAGTTGTATCAGCAGCATTAACTTCAACTGGCAGTAGTAATTATGTTGAAGCATCATTAACCATACTTGAGCATTTCTGAATTTCCCAACAATCTCCCCCTAACTTGACTTTTAGGAAGAGAAGTCAAGTTCTTCAGATGCTCCCAAAATACCATTCTTCAGATCCCTGTTCTAGCCCCAAACTTTGATTGATCATTCTCTGAATCAGAAACTTGGCCATTTCTGAGTTTTCAACACATCCAAGCTTCTTTTTCAACATAGCATGAAGCTTCAGTCTGCTGTGGTTGTATACTCTATCCACTAGGAAGTATTCTATGTGATTTCTATCCAAAGTCACTGCATATACTCCACTAGTTTCATATAGAGTCCAATTGTTGACTGTTTGAAACACATTCCTTATCACATGCTCCACTTCTTCAGGCTTGAACATCATACACAGATACTCCATCACCAGTTTTGTAATTGAAATCCCTGGAGCTTTTAACTGATCTGCATACAACTTCATCCATATTTCAAACATTTCTTCTATATCAGACCTGGAGCATGTTCTGACAATCTTGGCCCAAGTGTTGAATACCTCATACTTTTCATCCTTCCTCTTTAGCCTTATGTATTCCTTTCCATCCACTGTCAATGTATCCCAGTGAATAACTTCAGGAGGCTTTACGCCAATAGGTTCTGCTAAAATTGGTTCAGGCACTTTGTCCATCACTACCATGTACATCTTTACATCATCAGTACTTGAAGGCTCTTTCTTTTCAGATGACTCAGGTGCCCCTTCTTCTTCAGCAACCTTCTCAGCCTCTCCTTCAGTTATTCTAGGCTTCTTGGTTATCTTTCTTCTTGCCACCATCTTGGTTCTTTTAAGAGTCCTTAGACTTTCACCAAGAGTGGCCTCCTTCTTTGGAGTTTCTTGCTCATCTGGAAAAGGTTTTTGTATTAACAAGTCATTGCTCTCTTTCATCCTTTTCTCCATTTCTACCCTTGCCGTTTCATTCCCTTGAAGCTTGATCATTTCTGCATCATACAGCCCTTTGATTTTCTCAAAACACATTTTTGAGAACATTTCCACTTTGACACCTACAGCACCCTTGAGGAAAGTAATCATTTTCTTTCTCTCTTGAGCACCAAGGTATGTTTTTGAAGGTTGTCTTTGTCTTTTCTTTGCAGCCATTTTGATCTTTCCAGTCTTCCTTAGAGATGTGGATTTCTTCTTGGCTAGTTCTGTTGCAAGACTTTGTTGATAGGATTTATTCAGTTCTGCAGCCATTTCTTTTGCTATCTCTCTATCCTTTTCCACTTGCACATTTTCTGCTTCTTCAAGTTCAACTTGTATCTTTCTATCCATATCTTCATCTGACTCAATCAGCTTTTGCTTTTTCATTGGTTGATTAGATTCCACTAGCTTTGCTTTGCCTTTCTCTTTACTCATCACTTTCTGTTGGCTAACTTTGTTGACAGCTTCAACATTGTCTTTGATGACAACTCCTTTGGCCTTTGAAGTGACCTTGGGAGTATCATGCTTGGCTTTGATCAATGCTTCTGCTGTCTCAAGTTCTTCCAAATTTCTGCTCTGAAGATCACTTAATACTTCTTTCACCATTTCTGCTGCTTCACTTAGTTCAGCAGCATTAACAGTTTCTACTTCTTGTACACCCTCTGAATCTTTTTCCACTGCTTGTACCCTTTCTGTACTTATTCCATCAAGCTCCCCCTCAACTCCTTGTTTCTCCCCCTTATCTGTAGCTTCTTCCATTGTGAACTCAGCTTCTGACTCCCCCTTTTTGGGAGCATCATCCCCTGTTTTCCTTCTCCTTAGCACAAATTGTCTCTTCTTCTTTTTCTGGACTAGCTTCATCACCAATTTCTTGAGTTTGGTAATTTGCATTTGTTGGGACAAGATTACCAGCTTCATTTCTTCTATGTCAGCTCCTTGTTTGATAACATCCAGGTTGATGTTTCCCATGGTTTCCATCAATTCTTGATAGTTATATCTGTCCTCACCTTCTCCAGGAGTGTTACCCCCTTTTGAAGGATCATTGGATCTTTTTGTAGTGGAAGTCTTCTGCCTAGCAGAAGCACTATCCACCCCCTTGGTTTCTTGGCACCTGGGACCTTTGAATGATTGCTCATTCGAAGTTTCCATGGGGGAGGTCTTATTTATGTTACCACTGTCCTCCTCTGTGTTAGCAGGAGTAGTGGCAGCCTGTTCACCCATATGCTCATACATCTCCTCATTGAGCACCTCCTTGGGGTTGGGAGACACCCCTGAGGTTTCCCTGTAGATATTCTCTAAAGGAGAATTCTCCCTTAGAGGGCTTAAAGGCTCAGTGGGTGATGGTACAAGAAGGGAAGGAGCCTTCTTTACCTTTTTCCTGATATAAGTTTGGGTGATAGGAGAAGTTGGCTTATGAATTAGGGACTGGGGGATTGATATAGAGTGGGAAGGTTGGGATTGGCTAGCAGTGGGATGGTCTAATGAGGGCCTTGACCCTGCTGCCATACCTTCTTCAGTATGGGACACCACCATCATTGTAGAGAACAATGGGGTGTCAACTTCTTCCGAGTCCAAAGGGGATCTCTTCATGTTTGAAAAGACCTTACCTTTGGGAATTTTTGGTACATATACCTCATCAAAGTGAGGCATATCCGTCAATTCGTGTGTTATAACTTCTTGTACAAACCTGGGGTACATATAAAAGCTCTTTTTGCTTCCCAGGTTTGAGACAAGATCACTGAAAATCATTTTAGAAAAATTGTACCTTCTGGCAGTGGCCAAACAGACCAAGGCATAAGCAATGGTACTGCTAAACTCACTCCATCCAGTAGTCTTTTTAGAGATGCAGTGCATAAGGGTATGAACAAGAAAACGCCATTGGGTATAAAATTTTGCTTTTGAGAATTTAAAACCACCCAACTGGCCTCCATACCCCATTCTTGATAAATTTGAGAACAGGTCCTCATTAGGAAGAGAAATAATACCTTCAGCATCATCTAGACGTAGACAGATGCGTATCACCTCTTCAGTAACAGACAAGGGTTTGTCACACACCCTTGTTTTCAGAATCTGCACACCATTCTCTGTGATTATGGTAGCATGCGCCCAGAATTGCCTTTGATGCTCTATGTATATTGTTGGCGACACAGTTAGAGCATTGGCAATATGGCTATTCTTCAGAAAATCCACTATCTGATGAAATCCTGCAGCTTGCTTTGGCTTTTGGAGCATCGCGATTTCATTGTGCTCGTCGATGAATGCCATGGATGCCATTGAACTTGAATGTTCTTGCCTGAAATACTTGGTACTTGAGAGAAAAGGGTTAGAGAGCAAGTGATCAGTATGCAAAGAGTCGTTATGAACTTTTAGGCGGGTAAAGGGTATTTATAGTGTATAGGACATAAGCAGTATTAACCTAGAGCAGTATTAACTAATAGCAGTATTAACCACTAACAGTAGTAACTAACTAGCAGTATTAACTGAGACCAGTATTAACCACTAGCCGTATTAACTAACTAGCAGTATTAACTAACTAGCAATATTAACTGAGAGCAGTATTAACCACTAGCAGTATTAACTAACTAGCAGTATTAACTGTGCACTGGCAGTATTAAAACTGCACTGGCAGCATTAACTATACTTACTCTTTTTGAAGCTTATGAAGGTCTGATCAAGGCAATAACTACCTGTGAAAGATGATTAGCAGCACACAAATAACCAAAATAGCAGGTATAGGAACACTTTTAAAAACATGAGCTCATTCAGAGTTGATCATGCCCACACTTGAGACCAAGAAAGTGAATCTACCCACATCAAAAGCTTTAGTGAATAGATCTGCAAGCTGGTTGTCAGTATGAACTTTGGCAACTTGAATGAGCTTCTTTCCATTGCAATCTCTGATAAAGTGATACCTGATCTCAATGTGCTTTGTTTTGGAGTGCTTGACTGGATTGTTAACAATGCTTATAGCACTGCTATTGTCAATAAAGATTGGAGTGTGCAGAAAGGTTACCCCATAGTCCAGCATCTGATTTTGAATCCATAGAACCTGAGAGCAGCAACTTGCAGCAGCAATATACTCAGCTTCTGTTGTTGATAAGGACATTGTGGTTTGTTTCTTGCACTGCCAAGATACTAGTCTTGCACCCAAAAGTTGACATCCTTCTGAAGTAGACTTTCTGTCCATGTTAGCACCACCCAAGTCACTATCTGAATATGTAATCAAGTCGAAAGAAGATTCATATGGATACCAAAGACCTAATCTAGGTTGTCCTCTTAAGTATCTGAAAATTCTCTTTACAGCTTGAAGATGTGATTGTTTTGGCTTGACTTGGAATCTGGCACATACACATACTGGAAACATGATGTCTGGTCTTGAGGCTGTGAGATACATGAGAGATTCAATCATTGATCTGTATAGATGGACATCAACATCCTCCCCCTCAAGATCAGCAGTGATCTGTTTGTGAGTTTCCATTGGTGTGCTTGCTGGCTTTGAGTCTTTTAAACCATATTTCTCCAGGATGTCTTGCACATACTTTGATTGACTAATGAAGATTCCATCAGACTGCTGTTTCACCTGAAGTCCAAGGAAGAAGGTAAGTTCACCCATTGAACTCATTTTAAAGCTCTTGTGCATTAACTCTTCAAAGTCTCTACACATATGATCTTTTGTGGATCCAAAGATGATATCATCCACATAGATCTGAACTAATAGGATGTCCTTCTTACTTCTTTTAATGAAAAGGGTCTTGTCAATGATGCCCCTTTCAAACCCATTTTCCAAGAGATAGGTAGACAGAGTGTCATACCATGCTCTTGGGGCTTGATGTAGACCATAGAGTGCTTTCTTCAGCTTGTATACTCTGTCAGGATATGAAGGATTTTCAAAACCAGGTGGCTGACAGACATATACTTCTTCATCAATTGTACCATATAGAAAGGCACTCTTTACATCCATTTGATAGACCTTGAACTTCATGTATGAAACATAGGCTAGGAACAGTCTAATTGCCTCTACCCTTGCCACTGGAGCAAACACTTCATCATAATCTATGCCCTCTTCTTGAGTGTACCCTTGTGCCACAAGCCTTGCTTTGTTCCTGATCACAATACCTCTCTCATCCTTTTTGTTCCTGAAAATCCACTTGGTGCCTATAGCTCTATGACCTTTTGGAAGGTCCACCAAGTCCCAAACATCCTGTAGTTTGAATTGAAGTAACTCTTCTTGCATGGCTTCTATCCAACTTGAATCTTTCATTGCATCATAGGCCTTCTTAGGCTCAATCTGGGATAGAAAGCAGGAGAGTACTGTGTGTTGTTGATCCTGCAGCTCTTGAAGTCTGCTTTGATTCCTTGTAATCATAGGAGAGGAGATGTCTCCTATTATCAACTCTGGAGGGTGATTCTTTTGAGTTATAGTCTGAAAACTAGGTTCTTCATGGATTCCCTCCTCTAGATTGGAATCATTTAAGTCAGCTGAGGGGATCACCTCAGCTACTTCTAGCTCTTTATGCACTGAATATTCCTCTTCTCTTCTTTCTTCTTCACTCTGTATTGGCTCAGTTATAGTCTCCTTTTCACAGAATTCAACAGGTTCTTTTATAGGCATAGGAAAGATCACAGACTGAGGTATAATGTCTTGAACTTGTGTATCCCTTGATCCTCCACTTTCTGACCCTGCATAATTGTCACTACTGAAACCAAAAGAGTTAGTTAGTGAATCAATGTCAAACAGCCACTGAGGACCAGACCCAATAGGGTTTGGTGTGTTCTCATTGCATTTGACATTGTCACTTTCCTCAATTATTCTAGAAGAATTATTAAACACTCTATAAGCCTTACTCTGAGATGAGTAACCAACAAGAAAACCATCATCTGCCTTGCTATCAAACTTTCCCAAATGAGATTTAGTATTGAGAATAGTACAAGGACACCCAAAAGGTTTGAAAAATCCAATAAAGGGTTTTCTTTTATTAAAAAGCTCATAAGGTGTCTTGTTCTTAGGCTTGACTACTAGTACTCTGTTTTGGACATAGCAAACAGTATTAACTGCTTCTGCCCAGAAAGTTATTGGAAGTTTAGAGTCAGCTAACAGAGATCTAGCAGCCTCAATCAGTGTCCTATTCCTTCTCTCAGCAACACCATTTTGTTGTGGAGTCCTAGGGGCACTGTATTGTCTCTCAATTCCTTTTTCCTCACAAAAGGTGTTTAGGTCAATATTTTTAAATTCAGTACCATTGTCTGACCTAATGACTTTTACTTTTTGATTGGTTTGGTTTTCAATTCTTAGAATAAAGGATTTGATCAGTCCACTTGTCTCATCCTTAGTCCATAGAAAATATACCCAAGTAAATCTAGAGTAATCATCAACAATAACTAGGCAGTATGATTTCTTACCTATACTCATAACATTTGTAGGGCCAAACAGATCCATATGCAGTAAATGAAGAGAATTAGAGATTGTGTTCACCTCTTTGGACTTATGAGAAGTTTTGTGTTGTTTTCCTTTAAAACAAGTAACACAATGATCATCACATGAATAGACTTTAGAAGGTAAACCTCTTACAAGGTTGTTTTTAACCAGCTTATTTATTGTTTTGAAGTTCATGTGACACATCCTTCTGTGCCATAGTGATGATTCATCCAGAGAAGCTTTTGAAACAAGACAATTTAGAGATGAATCAGATGAAACACTTTCCATATCCAAACAGTATACATTATCCTTTCTGGGGGTTCTTAGAAGTATCATCTTTTCATCAACTACCTTGAATCCAGGAGCAAGAATAATGCATTCAGAATCTGTAAATAATATACTATGTTGTTTGTCACAAACCTGTGATACACTTAACAGGTTGTATCTTAACTGTTCAACATAGAATACATCTTCAAAGGTCATTTTACCTTTGGTTACATCACCTTTACCACTGATTTTACCTCCATCTGGAGTATTCCCAAAAGCAACATGTCCACCATCAATCTTCTTGAAGTTCTTGAGGCAAGACATGTTCCCTGTCATGTGCCTGGAGCAACCACTATCAACATGCCAGATGCTCTTCCCTTGAGTTGTTGGTTGTCCTGCACATAAGATTAGACAATTAGTATTGATTGGGAACCCAAGCCAAAGTGGTCTTGGGTCTCCCTTTCTCATCAAAATACTTACATTCCTTTTTGATGAGGTTTTTAAAATCAGAACACTTAGTATTTGAGTACTTTGTCAAGATTATTGGTCTAGAAGCACTAATACTAGAAGCAGTACGATCTTTAGAAGTACTAACAGAGTTAGCAGTACTAACAGGTTTGGCAGTATTAACCTTGTTGGCAGCACTAACAGAGTTAGCAGTATTAACATTTGCAGAAGTACTAACAATGTTAGCAGCACTAACATTGGTAGCAGTAGTATTGCTTCTAGCAGCACTATCACTGTCAGCAGCACTATTTGTGGTAGCAGTACTAACAGCTTTAATGCTTTTAGGTATCCAGATCTTGACACTGTCTTCCACATTCTTTTTCTTCATGTGGCTTTTAGATTTAACAATCTTCTTAGCCACATGGTTCTTTTCTTTCTTCCTATAACCAAAGGGTTTTTGAGTAGGTCTTTGAAAGTTAAGCCTTTGGTTCATAGGATTGAAAAAGCAGTATTTGGCAATGTGGTTAAGCTTTCCACAAATAAAACAGGGTTTTGGTCTATTGATTTTCCTCAGATCAACCCCTTGTTTTTGTGCGCATTGATTATTCCAGTTTCTCTGATTTCCCCTTGGTTTATCATGTTTTTGGGGCTCAGATTTATTGCATGCACACTGTTTGCAAGGGATAGGGTTCACAACAGTGGTCTGCTTATAATGAACCTTCTTGTTCTTTCCCTCAGTCTTCTCTATCTTATTGGACTTGACCCAATTCTTTCCACATCCCTCATTGGTAATTATGTGCTTTTCTATAGGAATCTCACCACTCACAGTGTTGTCCTTATTCTTGAAAGTTTCTTTCTCAGTTTTATCCTCAACAACTACTTCATCTAAGGGATCTATCTCAGTAGCTCCCTCAGGTAGGTCCTTCCTATCCTTAGTCTCTAACAAGTCTGAACTAGGAGGGATGTAATTGTTGTTGTAGGGTGGTGGTGTGGTATTGTACCCTATTCCTCTTCTCAGTTTATCATGAATCTGAGTTTGTAGTAAAGAGTCCATTGCTTTAGAAGCATTGGAAAACTTTTCTACATCTAGCTTGACTTTAGCTAACTCTCCTCTTAACTTATCACTCTCCTCTTTAGATTTGGTCAGTTGGAGTTCTAGGTCATTCTTCTCCCACTTCCAGTAGTTTGTGTCATAAGAATGTTGAAGCTCATTGGCTTGAAAACTCTTAATCTGATCTTCAAACCTCTCAACAATCCTCACATAATCTTTTATGTCCTTTTCTAATCTTTTAAGGTCATCACTCATGTTCTGGTTGTGATCCCTATACCTTTTAACAGTGTTAATACAATTTTGAGAACAAAGATTAGAAGTTACCTCTGTTGGGAGATCAGACACCTCTGCCATTAGAGCTTGGTTTTGGATAGCCTCTTCAGCTTGATCACTCCAATCAAATCCCATACCTTGTTGAGAGACTAGGGCTTGTGCAGAGTTTCTGTTATTATTGAAGCTTCCAGACTGTGCTTGTTGGTGGTTGTTGTTGTTAGACACTCCACTTCTGCATTCCCTAGCAAAGTGTCCCTTCTGGTGACATTTATAGCATTCCACCTTTGACTTGTCAAAACCTTCTCCATCTTCTCTTCTTTGGGAGAAGTTGTTCCTCCCAGTTCTCTTGATGAACTTCTTTACTCTCATAGAGAGCATGGCCATCTGCCATTTAATGTTCATCTCTTCAAGATCATCTGGATGAAGTTGCTCCAAGTCATCATTAATTAGAGAGGAGTTTCCATGACTGGATAGAAAGGCTTCAAACACAGATTCAGTGCCTTTCTCTTGACTTGCTTCATTAGCAGCACTAATTGATTCAGGGTTAGAAGAAGAATCAATTGATGCTGATAGGAGTGCAGCATTGTGAACATACCCAGAAGGCTTCTTCTTAGCCTCTACCTCAGATTCAAAAACTCTTAGATCATTGTATAGATCATCAAGTTCCTTTTCTTCCAGTTGATCATTCTGTCTGAAAGAGACAGTATACATGGTCCATTCATCACCCAGGGACCTTAGGAACTTCCTGTTTAGATCATCTTGATCAATTTGTACTCCAACTATAGCCAGTTCACCAATTAGCTTGTTAAACCTGTCAAAAGTTTGAGTCATGGACTCATTCTTGGTTGACATAAAGTTCTCATATTGTTGCTTCAATATAGCCTTCTGATTTCTCTTGGTACTTTTGGTACCTGAGAATATCTTCTCTAGAGCATTCCAGAGCATCTGTGCATCAGTGCAACTGCAGAATTGGTGTTTATATTCATTGGGAATGGCCAAGAGCAGAGTGCTTAATGCTTTCATATCTGTCTGCCTTGTCTTTCTTTCTGCATCTGTCTTTGGTGGAGTTCTCTTTCCATCTGCACCAATCTTTACTGCATCAGATGGGCCATTCTCAATGATGTCCCACATAGAGTAATCAGTGAGAAGATTGTATTGCTTTATTCTAATCTTCCACATGTCGAATTCATTGGATCTAAGCATTGGGACCTTTGAGACCAGGGTACTGTTTGATTCAACAACGTTTTCCATGATGAATAAGTTTTCTGAGACTACAAGCTCTGATACCACTTGACATGATCTTAATTCTAAACAAGAATAAACTCTCAGAAAACAATATCAAAAAAGTTTGCGGAATAACACTTTGATATTCAATGAAATAGTAAACAAAACAGTAAATCTGATGAACAACTTGCAAACTTTATTGAATGATTGAAAGTCACAAGCTTTTACACACAACCTCAATATTGATGAACAGGCTCACCAATACGAATTCTACTTCTCTAGAATTAGGGATCTAACCTTGAGGTTGATTTTTCTCTTATGAAAGCTAAAACTTAGAATGAATGTTACTCCTAACGAAAACAAACTATTCTATACATATACTGAAGATAAAGATAATTACAAAATAATAAAAGATCTTCAGTATAATCTTCCATAAATATCTCTAAGTTTCCAAGAATATCTTCAATCCAGCTGTCATCCTTTCCATACATGCTCTGCAGTATTAACTTTGTTCTAGCAGTACTAACTCCAGCAGTACTAACTACTAGCAGTAGTAAAATCTACTAGCAGTAGTAATCATGATGTACTGGCAGTATTAATTCTTGATGAGCAACATTAAGTTGTATCAGCAGCATTAACTTCAATTGGCAGTAGTAATTATGTTGAAGCAGCATTAACCATACTTGAGCATTTCTGAATTTCCCAACAAAAATCCTAAAAGGGAAAATATTAGCATTTTGATTGGGCCTAAAATGTATAACATATAGTCCTATACTCCTATAGGAGATTGGACTTAAAAAGAATATTGTAACTAATCAAAATTTTGGGACCCAAGTATTTTTTTGCCTGTTGAACAGAATGTAACACGACCAGGCATGACCCTGATTACATGTATATACATAATACACTTATATCGTACACTTAGTGTGAAATATGTATGACCAAAACCTATTGATAACTTCTACATTTTATACCATGCATTACTACTTGGTTTTTAATTATTTTGTAGCATAAGAAGATCATCAACAAATTTTGCATCGTTTATTTAAATGGGGAAGCAAAAGTTAAAAACTTCGAATCTTTATTTTATCTAATTTAGGGTCTGTTTGTTAGCAGCTTAATGAGCTTAATGAGACTCACAACTTATTCAGTCAACTATATATGACTGTTTGGTAGTGGCTTAATGATATATAGAAAGTGGCTTATTCAGTAAGATTTCAAGGGGGAGTTTTATGCAGAAAGCCATGTTTTTTCCAAACCAGTCCCTCCCATTAAAAAACACGTTCCTTCCATTTATGAAAAAACTCTCTTAAATAAAAATCTTCTAAATCTATACATACAGATTAATCCACACAGACAACTTTATCCATACAGAACCTAATGGAAAACCAACCAAAGAGCCCCTTGGATATTTTAACATTAATTATATAATTAAAATATTCTCTATTTTTCCAATACAATTTTCAAAATCAACTTTATATAAAAATTACATTTTTGGTCCATGTGGTTGCCACCCACTATCAATTTTGGTTCCCCTTTTAAACTAATTACAGTTTTCATCACTGTGGTTGCCATTTTGTTTCACTTTTGGTCCATTAGACTAACTTTTGTTAAATAAATCTATTAACTCAAGGGTATTTTTGTCTTTTTCTTATTTTATTTTATTAAAAAAATATATTTTCTTATTTTTTTCATTTATCTCCATCTCATAAGAGTTCCTTCCCTGGTTACAAAACCCTCGAGTCACCATTACCATCATCGGAGACCTCCATCCTCATCACACGAGGTTTTGTGGAGACCTCCATCCTCTCCGATCTGAGATCCCCCACCTGCAAACCCTCCTTTTTCTTCCATTTTATGTGTTCCATCACATTGAATGTTGATGGTTGATTCCAACCACCCTCTAACCACGACGATCGAAACGAAAACCAGAAGATTAATCATTAGGAAACAGTAACAAGATGTGACGATTCAATTCGTGTTTGTGATTATACGCAAAATTGGAACAGTGACAACGACCGAAAGAACCGCCGCAACACTTGCCGGAGGCGCCATTGTTCGATGAACTACACTTCCATTTCAAACAAGACGAAGAAGATAAGGGAAGTTTACCATCGGCTGACAGCTGTTTGCTGTCAAAATCTCCGGTCAACGATGACATAAACAACAGAGAAGGTTGGGTTTTGACCCTGCCTTGAATATGGAGCTTTCTGTCATGGGTGGGGTATTTCTGAAAATCAAAAGTCAAAACTAAAAACACAAATCTAGAAATGAAAACACCCAAAGGAAATATGGAGATGTAGACCCAAAAGAAATCGACAAATGCAGATGGAGATGCAAGAGATGCAAACCTAAACGAAAATCGGCAGATGCTTCAAACACCCAAACGAAATCGGTAGATGTAGTTCCAAATGAACAAATGGATAAATAGATCTCTGGGAGATGTGCTCGACGGGGGAGATAGAAAAGAGAAGAGGGGAGAGAGGAGATAAGAGAGAGAAAGAGAGAGAGAGAGAGAGCGGTGGCCGGCGAGATCGCCTGATAAACTGTTGGAGGTTGGAATAATGGCTCCTGTTTCTTGAGGGATGGAGGCTGAGGGATGAAGGTTGCTTAATCGGATGGAGGTTACTGAAAATTAAGGGAATAATAAAAAACCAAAATGCCCGTGAAGTTAACTGATTTTTTAACAGAGTTAGTCAAAGGGACCAAAAGTGAAACAAATTGGCAACCATAGTGACCAAAACTGTAATTAGTTTAAAAGAGGGACTAGAGTTGATAGTAAATAGTAACCACAAGGACCAAAAATGTAATTTACCTTTTCTTTTCTTATAAATGATAGTACATTCAACTTCATTGGTAAAAACAATAAAAAAAAAACATTTCTTTCTCTTCAACGTTTAATTTTGGAGAATTCTCCAAATTTACATATTTTTATACCCTCTTTCTTACTTCATTCATTTTAAAGAAATTTTTACATAATTTGTTAGAACAAAAAAAAAAGAAAGAATAAAAACTCAAAATTATCTTGTTTCTCCATTAGTTACGAAGAATATGTTGGAAATGCTTTATTTTGCCAATGTTTTTGCCCGTGGTGGGTGGCAATGTGGTGGGTGGCACTATTTAGAGGGAAGAAAAATTAGACATTAACCGTTTTAAAATTTAAGTCCATTAAGGTGCCGTTTGTTTTTTAAGAGGTCTAAAGTCTGAAATCTTATTTTAGTTATGATTAATAAGATGTGGTGTGTAAAAAAGTCTGAACGATTCAGACTTAAGAGTTATTAAGAGTTTTTAAAAAAAAAAACAAACAACCCCTAAATCAACAATCATAGTTTACAATAAAAACAAAGCTAGACAACCCAAAGAAGTTATATCATTACAAAACAATACATCACTAACCAAGTAAAAACTCTAAAATAACTCAAAAAATAAATCGATTTATTAACTTATTTATAGGATATTTTCTAAAAGATGTCCCATGAAAACCTCATAAAACCAAATGTCATATGATGCAAAGTGCACAAAACTTTATATTACTAAAATTTTGAGTACAAGAAAAGCATATAGTAAAACAAATTAACTGCTTCACTACATTAACTCTCATTGTGTCTTTGCCTTAATTATAAGGTATCTGGTTTTGTTGACTTCTACATTATTCATGAGTCATGAGTATCTCATTCTCATATCCCCCCTCATATCCTACATTTTACATACACACTGAAACTAACCTGAGATAAATGGTCTCTCAACTATGGCACTTTCAATATATATATATATATATATATATATATATTGTTGGTGTAATTAAGTAACTAATCCATTTAATTACACCTTCTTGGCCGATCGATCAAGTTTGCATTCTCTATTTCTCGATGTCTCGAATCTTGAATCTGATTTATATCTCCCTTCTTAAGAAGACTGCATTACAGAACAAGCAACTGCTTGTGCCCAATGCCTCAATTTTGTCTTAACTTGTTGGGGATCCTCTCCTGCAACCAAATTTCCATTCCATGTAAAATGAGCCTTAATTTCATCAATATCGTTTATGAAATCACTGCAACAGAATCATTTATATATGTAGCACGTCAAATATGTCTAAATATCATTATATATATACTGTTATATTGTTATATAGGACTTAAGACAAAAGGGGTCATTGGCCCGATTTTGGAGGTCAAGGCCCAAACATTACGGTGAGGAGTGTGTGAGAGTTTTGCTCTCTCTCTCTCTCTATAGATATATGTATATATATATACACATTTCAAAGAAGATTTATATGACCAAACAATATAAATGTGTTACAATAAGTTGGTACGACGTTTTTGGACGATTTTGGACATATTGACAAGTTTTTTGGAACAAATTTAAAATAAAATGTGCTAATATGACACTTTATTTCAAGAGTGTCGTGAAAAGCTTGTTAGGATGCGTAAATACATTCTAGCGTATATATCCTATTGTAACACACATGAACTGTTTGGTTCTATAAACTTAAGTCCATAATGTTTAGACATATTTGACGTCCTGTAAAGCCGATTTTATTGTAGCGATTAGAAGGACAGTTTGATATTGGCTTACAAGAGTAAACAAACCTGCACTATAAATCTTAGGTGATGAATCCTCACTGCTAAATGATGATGTGCTTCCTTCTAATGATTTTGATGATAATGACCCAAAAGGAGAAAATCTTGATCCCGAAGAACTCGCACTACTCGGGCTCGTCGGGCTTCCAAGTCTGTTCACTGCAAAATATAGATCGAGTGCCGGAAAGGTGTTGGTTAGACTTTGACCGCCTTTCTCTTCGTTAAAACCGAAACCAAGCTCGATGCAACCTTTGAGCTCGTTAAGATCCTCATCGCATAATTCACTCAAATCCATCATTGAGGCTCCCCTCCTTCTTTCTTGCATCAACATTTGTTGTCGTTTCTTTTCCCACGCCAAGTCCCGTCGGGTTTCAATCATCGATAGTTGCTTCGAAAGAATCTTTTTCGGAGTACTCCAAAACATGGGTGCGTTTTCTACGCATTGTTCGACCTCCTCGATTTCTGATTCGTAAGGAGACGATGATGCAGAAGAAGTCACGTTTTCCAGCTCCATTACTATATATTTCTATACAAATATATATTTACAAAATATGGAAGACGGATGGATGCAGAGATATAACCGTTTTCGAAGATCAATACAAAGAGGTGGTATGTATACGTATGGTGGTGTTGGGGCGGCCGGAATGGAGGTGCAGTGATCGGCCGCCGCAACGGAGGGTGAAGAATTTGTGGGGGGATGAAAGTAATTAAGATTATGAATGGGATCAAGGGTGGAAGTATTGTGAATGGGGTCTTTTTAGACCCTTTAGTTTGTGGTTAACCAACGGGAGAGAGAATTAAAAGGAGAAATTAGTCACAACTTGAGGACAATAGTCTCTTCAGGTTGAGGTCAAGAGAACATATAGGAGATGTATGCTAATTTTTATTTTCATTCTCTTACAAACCCAATTTACAAACCAAATTTTTAGGCAAAACATGTGTGAAAATGTAACGATTATAGAATATTGTTTCACATGTGAAACTTTAATTCAGAACTGATTTTCTCCATATATAAAACTGTCATGAATTTTTAAATATGAAACAACACTATACAAATACTCCATTTTCACACATTTTCATGAAACAACACATGAAAATGGATTTGTAAACAATCAATGGCGGATCCAGAAACTTTTATAGTTGGGGGCTCACTTACAGGCGTCGAAAAAATTTCAAAACTGAATAATTAATATAGACCAAAACGCACAACTACAGAAATAGGTATTTTAAACGGTTATTTTGGACATTTTAAACGGTACAACCGTTTGAAAGAGCAACGTTTGAAAAAGTCAGGGCTTTTTTAAACGGTTTTTGAACCGTTTAAAAAAGTCACATTTTAAACGGTTTACAATAGCAAAAAAAAACCGTTTAGAATTGTATACCTTTTTAAACGGTTTTTAAAAAAACATGTAAAATGTGTATTGTTTTACATTATAGGACTCGATCTCAGAACCACAACCATGCAAACCCACAACACTTACCATTCCACCACATCTTCTTCTGTGTTTATAGAAGCACCTTTAATTATTTTATTCATTTTACGTCCAGCTTTGTACTCCCAACTTCAACTTCAGATTCGACCCAGATTTACTCCAAATTACCAAAAACTCAAAACAAGAACATTGTAGATCTGTGTGTTGGGTTTCCAGATCATCTGGAATCAATCAAATCGGAGATCGGACGAGTGAGATATGATTAAAACGCCACAGTTGCGCAAATCTGTCAAAAATTATCGTTTTGTTCTTTTTCGCTCCAAATTGTTCCGAACCTATCAAAATATAAAAACGCATTAATATAGTTCGGTTTTACCCTAAATTTTTAAAGGTTTTTCTAAACGGTTTTGTGATAGTGAAAGCGTTTGAAAAAGTGTTTGCGTTTTTAAACGGTTGTTTCTAGAGAACCGTTTAAAATACAAAAGATGTATGTATTTTAAACGGTTGTATGAAAAAACCGTGTAAAAAAGTTAGGCGGCTTTTTAAACGGTTTTGTTCAATTATCCGTGTAAAATACATATCCTTTTTTAAACGGTTTTTTATAACAACCGTTTAAAAAGGTCATACGACTTTTTTAAACGGTACCACAACCGCAGAACCGTTTAAAAAAAGTCTTAAAAAACGCGGCCACCTTTTTAAACAGTTTTTTCGAATTTTTTAAAAAACCGTTTAAAAAGATGCGTTTAAAAAAATCATTTATGTAGTAGTGACGGTTTTTGTTTTCGGCTTATTCGGTTCGGTTTAGTTGATTTTTTATTGAATAAAGATAATTTAACCGGTAGTAGATTTTTCGAGCTCGACTCGAAAAATTATACTAGGCTCAAGCTCTACTTGAGCTTGAATAACTTTTTCATGTAGAGCTCAAGCTCGAATATTTTTTGATTTACCAAGCTCAATGTTTGTTTACGGGCTCATACTCACGATCAGTTAACTCGTTTATTGGCTCGAGATTTATAATTATTATATTTTATATTTCGAACGATCAAAGTCCGGTCGAGAATTGAGGCCTTGCGTCTTTCTTGTTGGGGGCCCAATATTAAAATTTACTAAAAAAATTATTTTTTATAGATTTTTAAAAAAAAAAATTGGTGGATTTGTTGGGGCCAGGACCCCTACCCCTTGTGGGTGGATCCGCCCCTGTATATATTATATGCCTATGGGCATATATGTATGTTTATTTGCATATATAATATGAAAATATATATATTTTTTATTTATTAATTTTCTGTAATTATATTCTCAAGATTTTAAGAACATATTCTTGTTTTGTTTGCATAGAAATAGGAGTCAGATATACATGTTGCATCTCGATATATCTATATTACCTTATAAAACATATTATCAAAAGTCTTAAAAACAACATTCAATGCATTAGGTAATGCTTTTTAAAGCACTAAGTCTTAAAAAGTCTTAATAGCAACAAACAAATACTTAATGCACTACTCTTTTATTCATCAATTTTTAAAATCTCTTAAAGACAACCTTTTAAACATAGAATACCACTTTATAATGCATAAATTTTAAAAATTCTCTTAAGTATCATACTCCAATATGACGCTTCATTTTCTTGGTTTACTTCCCCACAACTTCTCTTCCCCAAAATAATCGATTACTTTCTCTTTCCTGGTTTAGTTTCCTTCCCAAATCGATCTCCTGGTTTACTTCACTCCACCGCTGTTATCATGCTCGACGACCGCTTGTCGGGGCCCTTTCCGCCGCCGCCGCTGTCTTCCGCTCACTCCGGTTGGTTTTCCTATTCATCTCATGGTTTTCCTCTATTGATGGTTAGTTCCCGTTTGCTTAACCCTACTGTGATTCTTGTCCCATTCAGGTTTGTTTTCCAATAGATTTTTTGATTTCCATCTTCACAGTTTCATCTATGTGGTTTTCAATCAATTTTTTTGGTTTCCAATCCGTTGGGATTTTTTGGTTTCTATAAACTGGTATACAATCAACTACAATCAAGGATTGCTAATTAATCAATTACAATAAAAAAATATTAATCCTAAAATAGAAGATAACAATGTCTCAATACCCTCCTGCAAGCTCACGGTCGATTACGAACGAGCAACTTGTACCGTAAATTCTTAAAATGAGAAGAACCGACAGCCTTGGTAAAAATGTCCGCAATTTGATCAACCGACTTGACATGGCGAACCACAAGCTCATCGGACTGAACTTGTTTACGCACAAAGTGATATTCAAGTTTAATGTGCTTGGAGCGTTGATGGAAAACTAGATTAGCCGTGAGAAAAGTTGCACTGAGGTTGTCACACAAAAGGATAGGCGGTCCATCCAAGGAAGTTTTCATCTCCTTTAGGAGTTGTTGAAGCCAAATAAGTTCCGCTGAAGCAAAGGCAGTGGCTCGATATTCAGCCTCGGTGCTAGAACAAGCTACAACCTTTTGTTTTCGGGACGACCAACAGACCAAATTTCCTCCAAAATAAATGGAGAAACCATGTTGAGATCGACAGTTGTCAAGATCAGATAACCAACCCGCATCAGTAAAACAAATCAGCCTTAAGTCTCTAGATGGACGAAAGAGCAAACCAACATCAATAGTGCCCTTAAGATACCGTAAGATGCGTTTGACTGCTGCCCAATGGTGCTCAGACGAGCTATGCATAAATCGACAAACCCGATTGACAGAATAAGCAGTTTCAGGACGAGTGATGCTCACGTACTGTAATGCACCAACAATGTTGCGGTATAAGTGTGGATCAGTCATTGGATCGCCACCCACACACAACCTAGAGCCAAGTTCTGCTGGAGAGGCTATGGGTTTGGCTCCCATCATTTTGCGTCGTTCAAGAAACTCTAATATATATTTCCGTTTCTACAACAAAAGAGAGGATGAAGAGCGATGCACTTCAATGCCCAAAAAGAAATTAAGAGAACCTAAATCCTTTAGGGAGAACAAAAAATTAAGGTATCTGATAACTCGTCAATAAAAGAGGAATTAGAGCCCGTAATGATAAGATCGTCAACATAAATAAGAACATAAACAACATCAGAGCCATGTTGTTTTATGAAGAGAGATGTGTCTGAGATACAAGGTTTGAACCCATGTTGGATCAAGGCTTATTATAATTTTTGAAACCAAGCCCTTGGTGCTTGTTTAAGGCCATAAAGAGCCTTTTTAAGCTTGCAGACATATGTGGAATGATCAGAAGCAACAAATCCTTGCGGTTGATCCATGTAAATAGTTTCAGACAAATCTCCATTCAAGAAGGCGTTATTGACGTCTACTTGACGGAGATGCCAATTATGAGTGATATCAATACTTAGAACAAGTCTGATTGTTGTAGGCTTAATATCCGGGCTAAATGTGTCAAAGTAATCAACACCCTCTTTTTGATTAAATTCTTTTGCTACTAATCGTGCTTTGTAGCGCTCAACTGTTCCATCAGGTTTCATCTTAATCCTGAAAATCCACTTGCAACACACAACATTAGCAGTAGGGGCCTGGGAACGAGTTCCCAAGTCCTATTAGTTATTAAGGCATCAAATTCTAACTGCATAACATGTTGCCAATTAGGGTTTTTTTTTGCTTCAATTTCAAAAGAGTCACCGTTCAGAGGATATTTAGTAGCGGTAAAAGATTTAGGTTTAAGAGAAAAGGTAGAGGCACGAGTTACCATAACATGCTTCGAGTTGGCTGACAGACGAAAATACGAGGGGGCGTTAGGATATGGGTCGGCGGTAGGAACGACCGGCGGTGGAGGCGACTCTACGGAGGGAGAGTTTGGAGGCGTGAGGCCAGAATGGGACTCTATTGGCGTGAGGCCTGAAGATATTGGCGAGAGGCCAGAGTTATGTTCTTGCGTAGGGCCGGAGGGAGAATGTGGCGTGAGGCCAGAGGGATCAGACGATAAGCCGTCGGTCTGCGTGGCAAACTCGCCTGATTCAGTAGAAGAGGCGGTCGATATCGATGATGAGGAGGTTGGTGACGAGGCACTAGGGAGACCAATAGTCGATGCTTCATGAAGAGTATGAAGGGGAAGGTCTGAATTGATCAGGTGGTTGAAATTTTTTTTAGAACTGTGCTCAGGAAAAGGAAAAGAAGATTCATCAAATACTACATGTCGAGCAATGTAAGTACGACACGACGAAACATGAAAGCATATATATCCTTTATGTTTAGCATTGTACCCTAGAAACACGCAAGGGAGAGACCGGAATTCTAGTTTATTACTGTTATAAGGTCTAATATAAGGATAACATAAGCAACCAAAAGATTTGAGAAAATGATAATCAAGTGGACGATTATATAAACACTCATAAGGTGACTTGTGATTGAGAACGGGGGTAATAGTCCTGTTATTTGTTAAATAGAAGTATGAAAAGCTTGTTCCCAAAAAGTAATAGGTAGTTTGGAATGGGCTAGAAGAGCAATACCTTTTTCTACAATAACACGATTACGTCTTTCAGATGCACCATTTTGTTATGGAGTATGAGGACATGTGACGCGATGAACGATACCATGTGTTTGTAGAAAAGATGAGACATTGCAATATTCGCCCCCTCCCCAAATCAGATTGAAAAGCATTAATTTTGGTGGTGAATCGTGTTTAACCATTGTTTTGAATAACGTGAATGTCGAAAGAACTTGAGATTTATTGGTTAGGAAATAAACCCTTATAAATTTCGTGCAATCATCAATAAAGAAAACAAAGTAGCGATTACTATTCAAAGAACATATAGGAGCAGGCCCATACATCGGAGTAAACTAAATCAAACGACTGTTTTGAAATAACATGACAAGGTGGCAAATGAAGTTTATGATTTTACCTAGTTGACGTGCATTACAAATAGACAACAATTTATTTGTAGAAGTAGGTAAATTATAATCAGAAATAAGATGACGCAAGATAGATTCATGTTGAGCAAAGCGATGATGCCAACACGCAACAGAAGCTCGTTCACCCACAAAGACGCGAGGAGGACTTGAAATAGATGGACCAATATGAAGCCGATATAAGCCATTCTCAACGACCCCCTTGAGTATTCTCCGACCCTGCAAACTATTAACATAGCAGACATTAGGATGAAATTCGAGAATAACATTATTATCCTTGCATAATTGAGAAACACTCACAAGATTTTTGGAAATTTTAGGAACAACAAGGATATTTTTGAGAGATAAGGGTTTAGAAACATGCTTAGAAGTTAAATGTGATTGACCTATATGAGTAATAGGAAGAGACTGACCATTACCGACAACTAACTAAGTTGTCTGTACCTACTGATTGAATGCTTAGATTGCCAAGATCAGCAGCAACATGATTCGTGGCGCCGGAGTCTACGACCCATGGATCAGACAGAGTGGAAGGGTTGTTGCCGTAGACGATACGTGTCTGTTTGGAGATTGACGGTTGTTGTGGGCGTTGGCGGTCACCAGATTTCCGATTTGTAGCCGGAAACATAGCCAAATTAAGACGTTGATGGCAATTGTGCACCTCATGATAAGGCTTACTACAAATCTGACAGATAGATTTAGGGCGATCATTGGCTAGGGTCGATCCCAAACCAGCCGACGAACGTCCATCCGAGGGCATTTTGGCCACGATGTTAGCAGACAACAGTGAAGAGGTGTTATCATCTTCAAGGCGTTGTTCTTCAGAAAGAAGGAGACCAAGTAAATCGTAGGAGGTGATCAGCTCGACACGAATGATTATGGTTGATTTGAAAGACCCGTATTCTGGGCCGAGGCCAAACAAAAGAAAGGACACGAAATCCTCATATGAGATAATCGACAAACATTCAGCCAACGAATCTGAGATGGCACGTTTCTTCTCAACATACTCAAGAATCGACATGGAACCTTTCGGAAGTGTCTGAAGTTGTTGTTTGAGGTGCATCTAGTGTACTCTAATTTGTGCATGAAACATTTGTTCGAGCATAAGCCAAACCTCGTAAGTGGTGGTGGCACGGGCCACATGACCAAGTAATGAATTGGTGAGTGTCGAACGGAGCCATAATAAGACAAGTTTGTCCTTGCGTTTCCATGTCGCAAAGGCTGGGTTCGGAATGGAATCGGTCGAGCCTTCCTTGGGTGGCAACGTCGATGATGGAGCGACATCGGAGACTAGGAACGAGTCGAGCTCATAAGCCTCGAGCGCAGAGCGGACGGTACCACGACAGAGTGAGTAGTTGGACTGATCGAGATGGACAACCAATGCCGGAAATTGGAGAGTGGCAGAGGCACCGCCAGCAGCAGCCGTGAAAAGGATCTGTGTTGCAGAAGCATTGGTGTTTTGGCCATCGAGAGACATGGTTGAGGATCGAGTGGGCTCTGATACCATATAAACCAATATACAAGATTTGCAAAAAGGTTATCTTACTCCTTCTCATTTCCAGAGGATTTATACACAGAAAAAGGAAGCTAATTATAGAAACAATCAACTACAATCAAGGATTGCTAATCAATCAACTACAATCAATGATTGCTAATTAATCAATTACAATCAAAAAATATTAATCCTAAAATAGAAGATAATAATATCTCAATAGTTTCCAATTGATTTTGGTTTATACGTTTCAATCGAGGTCTACAGTTTCACCTATATGGTAACACAAGTTTGTTTTTTTATTGCAATCGATTTTTCTTGGTATAGCAATCGATTTTTTGTATAACATTCAGTACCACAGTCTCATCTCATTGCTATTTGTTTCAGGTTTTATAGTTGCAATCGAGTACCATGGTTTCATCTCTTTGTTATTTGCTATTTGCTTCAGTTGTAATCCGGTGATTTCCTTTCCCTATTCAGTCTGTTTTCCAACCAATTTTTTGGTTTCCATTGCTTGTTTTTGTTTTCGATTGCAATTGATTTTTTGTTTGCCTCTATGTTTCGATGGTATTACCACAATTTCATCTATCTGGTGGTACCACAGGAAGATTTATGGTCGAGGATTTTTGAAGGTGCAGGTCATTCTCTCCGTCTCTCTCTCTCTCATTCGATCAATCATATTTTCGGTTTTCTTTACGGTGTAGTTTGGCAGTCAACCAACTTTACAGCATGCCGGTGAGTGATTTTAAGTTTAATTAGTTATGGTTTCCTTTGTTCCAATTCCTCAAATCTTTTGAGGACACCACACATAATCAATTTTATAAAAAAAATTAAAATGTGAACCAAGGTTTGGGAGGAAAACAATACATTAGGGAGCCATTGATATGCTAATGCACAACTCTCCATAGCCCCTGTGTGGAAGAACCAGAGAGATTTTGAGAGAGGGAGAGTGATATTTTGATTGTGGGTCAAGTTTTCATGGGATTACCGTTGATTGTGGCTTGGTTTGAGAAATATATTTGGGCAAAACGTTGATTACCGACAACCACAACCGGCTCCACGTAGAACCTTCTCCAAGAACACCAATGTGATGGGGCGTTTTTTGGATCACTTAGCGGTTGAAGCTCGGGGGGGGGGATCGAACATGGGACATGTCTTGTATTTGGGAAAAATCGTCCCGTTACTTTGCCTGAACGCGAATGCAATCTCCAACATTGTTGCTTGTGGTGCAGGCAAGGCATAAAGAGCAACTCCATATTTGTTCCAAATATATTAGAAATTTATTTTTGATTTTTGTTGATTGTAAATTTGATTTGTAAAATTTTCTAAGCAAGTTATTTAATTTAGATGTCTTTTACCATTCGGAATTTGCATTCAATACATTTAGCCAAACTATCATTTTAGCCTATTACCTTATCTAACTATATCATGTTTAAAAATCATTTCAAGTATGGAACACATTTAAGGCGATGTTTGGTTGAAGGTATTAAACAGTAATTAATGGGAATGAAAATAAAAGAAACTTTGGGTTTTATACAAAACAATGAGTTCATTTCCTCATAAGCCCAAATTTCCAGTCGAGGTTAAACTAGGTGAAATGAAAACTTGTTAATTACTTTCATTTTACACTTTCATTACCTTGCATGAACCAAACACCCGTGGATGATTACTTTAAAAAGGTTCACCTAATAGAAAAGCACTAGCCCCATATCATGAAGTACAATGCTCAAGAAAGATTAGGAGATGTGAGTAGATGAATGACATTATGTAATTTCTCTAATACATGTTTTTTTCTCAACATTTGTGTTTTTAAACCTTGTCACCCCTAATATTCTATTTGGAACGGGATTTGCTATCTAATATTCTATTTGTATTTTTAAACCTTTTCACCCCTAATATTCTATTTGGAACGAGATTGCTATCTAATGGTACGGTTAACAATATTGAAAGTACTTGAATTTTCTACCGATATTCCACATATTCATGGCAAAATCATTTTTTTCCTATTCAGTTGATTTTTACATCGTGACACATTGTGCGGGTACACAACGAGTAGTACTAATATATAATTGTTCTTGATCGATAATTGGTCAAGTTTTACAGAAATAATAAATAATAATAATCGACTTTAATCAAATTTTTGCATAGATACATCTAAAGAAAACTTTAATCAGTATTTTATTATTTAATATAATATTTCAAATTTTAAATTATTATATATAAGTGTTATATATGTATAGGGCAGGTTCAAACGAGAAGCTAAACATTTTGCGAGAATGCGAGAAGTGTTTAATCATATATGATATACAAGCTTAATCATGTATGATTAAACACATGTTATATTGGAAATACATAGACGTTTAATCATATATGATTATATGATTAAGCACACTCACAAACCATGTAATCATATATGATTAAATACTTCTCGCCTTCTCGTAAAATGTTTAACTTCTCGCATGACCCTTCCTCTATATGTATATATATCTATAATTTTTATCTTTGGACTTTTTTTTATAAAATTCCAATTTCTCCCCCTATTATTCCCTCTTTTTATTCCCCCCCCCCCCCCCCCCCTCCTCTTTAAACCTTACCCGTCCTCGCAAAAGTAAGATGATGAAACCCTAACACCATTAAGACTAATTCCAACCACAACACTAAAAAACTCCCGAAACACTAAAATTGGTGGGACCTGTAACACTAAAAAGAAATTGAACTCCAACTATACTTAAAAAAGACACCAAATTGGTGGTCCCCATTCATTTGTATTTAAAATTGAAACAATCGTATTTAAAAATCAAATTTATAAACAGAAAAATATTCAACTCCAATCATACTTTAAAAAATTCCCAAATTGGTGGGCCCCATTCATTTGTATTTAAAATAAATATTTAAAATTGAAACAATCGTATTTAAATATCAAATTTATAAACTGAAAGTGAGAAAGTGGTGGGCGACACCCATATGTTGTTAGAAATTTGGAAGGAGGATATAGGGCAAAAGAATGGATCACGCAACTAGATTGCTTAAGAATCGTGTGAGTTCACTTTCCGAATTGATATTTCGACCCTATGTCTGGGTTTCACGAAATTCAATATGTGATAAGACTTAAAACCACTATCGATTTTAGGCACAAAATCGAGAGCAAATTACAAGAGAGCATATGAAGGTTGTAAAAAAACGAGTGTTCCAAAAAGTAGGTATATAAGGTATATATACTAGTTCCATTCGTAAAAGAAGGAAAATAACTGAAATGACAATTATGGTAAATTATTAGCAGTAATGGTCAGTTACAACCGTTTTAGCTAAGATCATGCATGGGCTAGAAATAAATGTACAGTAGGTGTTTTGGACGTGCAGAGAGCTAGCCAACCAGAGATAGTCCCAACCGGAAGCATGACCAACCAGAGCCTCTAGTCCGAGCAACTAGAGCTTCTGGTTCAACTTTTCCAGAACTAACTCTGAAGGCTCTGCCCCTTGACCCTGCAAGGGGACGCGACCCCCTTGACCCCCGCCATTTCGTTGTGTCCGAGATCAAACTCACTTTATAACAAGTGTGCACTCCACACCACCTAACTTGTATTATATCACAACTTGAAACCCATTGGCATTCGTGTTAAATCCAATTATACTTAAATGGTCAGTGACACTAAAATCACCAACATATGCCACTGTGAATAGTTACACGACATATTTGTCTTGTTCTTCCCTTTCTCTCTCGTGGACCAGCAAAATATTTATAGTTTTAGAGGTCGATTGGATTGCATTCATCAGCAAATCAAGGTTTTTGCCGTATGGTTGGAGATGCCCACGCCTCGCCACTCCTCCCTCTGCCTCTATCGCGTCCATCGCCTCCCACACTTCGTGTCATCCTCCCTCATCTTCGTTGGATCAGAAGATGAAACAAAAGGTCTATGGTCCTCGTCCTTCTTCCATCCTTGTTATTTTCGACCACTAAGAGACTACTTATCCAACACTCAATGTTGTCTCTGTTGCCGTACGACACCATTTATGATTTCTATGCTTCCCCAAATCCATGTACCAAGTACACGCTTTTTTTTTCTTGTTAGATCCACCATCTTTCAATTTTTGATTCCAAATTGATAGTTACTTCTTGTTGAAATCCTTGCAAATCTCTTGTTTATATGATTTCTTTAACGAAATGATTTCTTTAATGAAATGATGGGGAAATTTGTTTATTAGCCGCCATCTTATATTGAAATTAACTAGAGACTAAAGTTAACTTCACATCTTATGTATAAGTTAATGTCTTTGAAAGAATAATCCCTAAATCGTTTAGGTGTTTGAAGTAAATTAGGGTTTTCGATTATGATCCTGATCACTTTGTTCCAAAAAGAAGCCATTGACCCATTGTCCTTGTGAAAATGAAGGGAAAAAAATGAAAAACCATCAGACGTGGCAATTTCTTGGGGTTCGATCAAAATTTGACAAAGTACAATGGTTGTTTAGCTGTTGAAAACACAACAAATTGCAAACTTCAATCGTTTTTATTGGTAGAGATGTTGTTTTTGTGAACATCCCGTCGTCGTTGTCGATGAAATCAATCTTCAATTTCATAAAAAATCAATCATCCCCTAGTATACTTGTGTTCAACTGTTTGATTATAAACGTATATGTGATTGTATCTTCTTTTTTATTCAAACCTAACAGTTCGATTTAAATTTCATTTTCTTTCCTCATTTTATATTTGATTCATATGGGATTTAATGGGTATTGATTTGTATTGGAAAGGACAATTTAAAACTGAATCTATCATTAGTATACAATTGGTACATTTCATCCCAGGAAGATAGTTATACTTTGGTTCTTTGAGTTTTTTTTGTTTGCCGCATTACGATCTCCATTGACAAAATCATCCCACTTATTGCTTAAGTGTTGATTGTAGGGATGGAGTTTCTTGCTGATAGATAAGGCAATTCTTTTCTCAAAGTGTGTTTCATATTTGATAAGTTAAAGTTGGAGTTATAAAACCATTAGGTCGCGTTTGGTTCGCTGAATGTTTTTGGATGCAATGGAATCTGCCAAAGGAATTTGAATGAAATTGGAATGTAATCTGTTAAAAGAATTGGAATCTGTCTGTTTGGTTCACAGATGGTAACTTCGGAATTGGAATGAAATTTTGGTAAATGACCAAAATATCCATTTTCATTATTTTAAATTTTTAAAACAAAAATTGCATTAATAAAATAGTCATTAAATACTTTACTTTTTAACTAAAATACTTTAATAAAATAATTATTAACTACTTTAATGTGTCAAAAATATGATATACACAATCCAAACATAATAATAAACCAAATGACGTTAGTAGATCGATATTAAAATTGTTCCAAAAATACTTACATGCCACCAAATTGAACCATAAACCTAAAATCGTTCCAAAAATGCTTACATGCCACCAAATTGAACCATGAACCTACACAGTTGGAGGAAAATTGAACAACGCCTATTTCCACTATATATTCTGGAGCAAGTTGAGTGTATATATGTTGATCACTTGACTAGGCAGTAGTCTCATTGTTGCACACACACTTTTTAAGCGCATGACCAGGCACAAGTTTGGAGTGAGGATTATCTAGAGTGGAAATTTTCTTGAAAGTGGAAATTAATATATCAAGTTATGAGGCTGCTATACATAATAGTCTCGATAAAGTATTTTTAAGCAAAACTTTAATTCAAGTTACTAGAAATCTTGACATGAAATGCTCTCTATATATGACATATGCTTCTGTTATCACGCCATCATTTTTTGCTTTGGTTTTTTATATTATTACTTATTGTTGATAAAACCAGCTTCTTATTACCAATGCTACAAATGCGATTGTTTTTCAAGATCGATCGATTATATAGATGGTCCTCCTTTGACTTATGAGATCTAGAGAGTAAATAGATCGATCGATTATTCAGATATAGATCGGCAGTATTATTGTACTTATACAGATCGGTCGAAACTTGTACATAAGGAGAAATTGAAATGGAGAAGAGAGAGAGAGAGAGATAACATGTTTTCTTGCTGCAATGGAGAAGACGAGAGTTGATCGATGGTATGATTGAGAAGACGAGATGGAGTTTGGTATCGACTGTAATAAAATAGTAGGGTTTTAGTTTGGGTAAAGAGTAACTTTGGAATTTTTAAAATATCATATTCCATTCCATTGAAATACTTGGATTTTATGATGGAATGTAAAAATCCTCCATCTATGGAATTTGTTGGAATTCAAACATTCCATTCCATTGAAAAACTTGAACCAAACAACGGAATGAAATCTGGTAAAAGGAATTCAACATTCCAATTCCACCAGATTCCATCACATTCTGCGAAACAAACACACCCTTAGGGGGCGTTTGGTTCGCAGAATGATTTCTGATGGAATGGAATCTGTCAATGGAATTGGAATCTGGAAGGAATTGGAATGAAATGTTTTCAAGTTTGACCAACTGTTTGGTTGGCAGGAATGGAATGTAATCAGTCAAATGAAGTGGAATATGTCTGTTTGGTTTGCAAATGAATTGAAATAGAATTCTGAAAAATGACAAAAATACCCTTTCTTTTATTTTTATTTATTTATTTATATTTTTTTTAAATGCCGAGAGAGAGAGAGAGAGGAGAAAGAGAAGAGAGAGAGGAGAGAGAGAAGATAGAGAGGAGGGAGAGAGGGGAGAGAGAAGAGAGAGAGGGTAGAGAGAGAGGAAAAAGAGAGGAGAGAGAGAGGAGAGAGAGGGTAGAGAGAAGTTAGAGAGGAGAGAGAGAGAGGAGAGAGAGAGAGAGAGAGAGGAGAGAGAGGAGAGAGAGGGTAGAGAGGGTAGAGAGAGAGAGAGTAGAGAGAGGATAGAGAGGGTAGAGAGAGGGTAGAGAGAGGGTAGAGAGAGAGGAGAGAGAGGATAGAGAGGATAGAGAGAGAGGAGAGAGAGAGGAGACCAAATCCACATCTGATGGGTTTTAATTTTGTTAAGAGGGTTTGGAGGATATTTTTGTCATTTTGAGAAAATGCAATGGAATGGAATTCAATTCCATCCAAAATGAGAAGGAATGACCAAATCTTTGATTGAAAGATTTTATGGAATTCAATTCTATTCCTTTGGAAACCAAACAGCAGGATGGAATTTGGTCAATGGAATTGACCATTCCAATTCCATCAGATTCCGGCGGATTCCAGCGAACCAAACGCCCCTTAGTCTTTGAGTAAAGATGGAAGATGCATCTACTCTTATGGAGGCTACATGATCTCTGTTTAGTAACCTTGAACTCATTGGAAGAGGATATTTTAGAGACGCCTATAAAGGGTAATTCTGGGTTTTTGCGTGTTATATATATGTATATATATAAGCCAAGGATAATTTACAACCCATGTAAATCTTACAATCCATGCAACCTACATCTTAATCGTTGGATTCATGATAAACGGTTATTTTGTTTTTATTTTTTTGATTTTTTTAATTGAAAATATTGGACCACATGTATTGTAACCGTCGATCATTAATCCAACGGTTAAGAAGTGGGTTGCATGAGTTGTAAGATTTTCATGGGTTGCAAATTGAACTACCCCTATATATATTATATATATATATATATACAGGGCCCTTTCAAGGGAGATCTTACTATTTTGTGGTAACTATGAGATCCAATCTCATCCATCCATCCATCTTAATAATCAATGGTTTAAAATAATTAAGAAAAATATTAATTAAAAACACAATTTCAGGCCGTTAAAAGAGGTAAAAAGGGTAAAAATGTCAAAAAACATTGTGATTTAGTGTGATATAATTTGGGCGCTAATATAATTATTGTAACATCCGGAATTTCAGGTAAGTATAAGGCCTTGCTAATCTTATGATTATGTGTTCTTCAAAAATAGAAATTATATGCTTAATTGCTATTTCCGTTTATATTGGTTACTTGTTGTTGTTTTGGAAGTTCTAGACTAGTCTTTGTTTGGCAGTGAGTTACGTGACTTACGCCGCGGGTTGAAGTCGCGACACAAGCCGCGTAAACCACTGAGATGCATGCCTTTGAGGAACCACGCGACTTACGCCGGGGGTGGGAGTCGCGGCACTAGCCGCGTAACCCACTGGAGTGTTTATTCCTGGAGCAAGCGGGCGACTTATGCTGCGGGTGCAAGTCGCGGTACAGGTCGCGGGGCGTCCTGCACTCCCCAAAACCCCTCTTTGCCCGATTTTTTCTCTCATAATTTCACACATCTCTCTCCCTTGGCGATTTTTGGAGCTCTCAAATCAGTTCCCTTTCTCACCAAACCCTAACCCTCATAAATACAACCTACATTGGTGGTTGGATCGTTGGATTCTTGCATTAACTCTTCTCAAGTCTTCAAGCTTCATCTTCAAGTCTCATCTTCTTCTAGGGTTTCATCTTTTCTAGGTTTTGGTCAAAAACCTAAATAGTGAGTTTACTAAACCTTTGTTAAAACTAGATGCACATCATATCCTTTTATTTGTCGTTATTTATCTCTATATGTTCAAGTATTTGGGTTTTCTCATGAGGATATGTTGGAAATGTGGTTTTATATGATATGCCATGTCTTACTCTAAATGTACAAGTATTTGGGGTTTTTCTCTTGAATATATGATAGGTGTACTTTGATATGATAAATGTACATATGTCTCAGTATTGAGATGGTTTCTAGTTGGAATCCCTTTTTGGTGATATATTTCATATGCATGATGAACATGATTATCTTTTGGGTCTCATAATGGACTTATGTGGTAGGATGGTAACATAGTACCCATGGTTGGTATCGAAATGTTTTGGTTGAAATATACCTCAAGACCTCATATACAATATGTTGGATGAACCAAGTCAGTAGACACTAGGAGGATGTAGTCTTGGGCGCCACCGTGATGGTATGTGCCTAGACCTCCGCCATTCGGGGTAATGCCATGGTTGTAGTCCTCTGATGTGCCGGGCCTTTCGGGTATCTCTTGTTAGAGGGCATCAAGGTATATCGACTCTTTGGGTGGAACTTGATTGGTGTTATGGGTCTCCCCTATTGACTCCACATATGTTGAATTCTGGTTAACTGCTGATAAGAATTATAACTGTTCATGCATGCTTATTATCGTTCAACTCACTAGGCTTTTTGACCTAACACTTGTTTGGTGTCGATGTGTATCTCAGGTTCTAGCGACGCCGGTCCTAAGCTGGCATAGTGCTTGAGTGAGAGCTTGGGGAATACCTGCATATGGACATTTATTGTATAGAAGAATTTTGGGAATTATAGTTAACAACCCTTTTGTAATCTCTTTTCTAGTTGTAGAAATTAGATTAGTTGGTTGTTAATTTATTGTCCGTTAAATTACAGTTGTGATTAAACAGGTTTGTATTATTTCTCCATTTTTGGGAGGCTCGTGCTTTGGCAAATTCTATACCACGTATCCGTTTTTTTTCGGATTTTTGTTATCCCTATTTTTAGGGTGTTACAATTATGGCATGGAATCAGATACGATAAACTTAAATATTGAAACATATCATTCTAAATCAAACTGTGATACACTGTGGTCCTACAATTTTAAAAGGAAACTGGTTGAGTTACAACAAAATGGGTGTGATACACTGTGATCATCTTGCAAAACCTGATCTCCTTCATGATAGAATGATGGGAATATTGTTGCTAATTCCGTAGGTAGTGATACAATGTGGTCCTACAAGTTTAAAAGAAAACCGGTTGTGTTACAACAAAATGGGTGTGATATACTATGATCATCTTGCAAAACCTAGATCTCCTTCATGATAGAATGATGGGGATATTGTTGCTAATTTCATAGGTGGTGATACACTGTGAGTAGTGCTCTCATTCACTACAAATTCCTTGTCTTTCCTCTTCTTAATTAGTCCATCTGTTGTTGATCTTGTTGATCACAGTTGTAACATAACACCATGTATCACACTGTGTGACACCTCTTTGCAGCACAAATCATATTTCATACGTTGAAATTAATATACACAAATTGAAGAACTTGCCTGGAGTTTCATCGTTCTCCTTATTAGAATTTGGTAGAGAACCTGTATCATTCTCCACGCCAACTGATACACCATCATCTACCAACTGAAAGCCTTCACTATGTTCTTGACTGCAAAAACCATCGCTCTGTTCTTGATTGCAAAATCCTTCGCCTGGTTTGTTGAAATTCCAGTATCAAAATCATCTGGTTTTCATAAACTAATATCTATGTGATTTTATTCCCCTTCATTGGAACTACTAGACAGCGATCCAACGAAATCTACATATTTTCCTCGATCCATTGAAAGGCAGAAACAAGCAGATCTTCTTCCTGCAACAAGAATGCAGACTTATTCCTGAATCGAATTGTTGCATTGGAAACTTCATATGCTTGAAATCAAACTCAGATATGGATATGATTCAAAATCAATTTGTTGAGATAATCAAGGAAACATAATATTTGATTGATAACGCTTTGATTTTTTCTGTTACAAAAAAAATTGTTATATTAATTAATTTATCAAATTACTAATATATCATCCCATATTAATTAATTAAAAAATTAAAAAATTAAAATAATTAATAAATTAAAATAATTGGATGAGAGTGGATCTCACATTTACAAATTAGCAAGTTCTCATATGATTAGACCCCTATATATACATACATACATACACACATATATATATATATGTGTGTGTGTGTGTCTTAACATTGGATGATTGGCTTTCAAATTTTCGTTAACATGTTTTCTTTTTCTTTGTTGAACCAACTTTAAAATTTTGTAGTTTATGTAACTTGTATACAATCATGACAAGAAACAATAGTTTGTTAATATTCAATGTGGTGATATAGGTGGACATATAGTCTTCTTGATGATATTATGTTTATATGCTATTTTAAATGGACTTCCCTGCTATGTGAGAAGATTAGATGTAAATTGAACAGTTAGATAGTCTTCCTGCTATGTGAGAGAATTATGGTTTTGCAATACCATGTGAAAAACTGACTGGTTAGATTGTGTGTATTTAACTTTTTTAATGTTAGCTTTGGTGGTTCGTGTAGCATCACGTTTCTTGGTTGTAAAGTTGATCAATTCCGATGGATTTGTGTCCTTGTAGCTTTGTTGTTATTCTGCCAAGATTTGGTGTAACAAGATGAAGTGGTTTCATTATCTGAAAATGATCAAGCTTCTTCCGGACAACTAGAACTTAAACGCTTACATGAAGAACGAGTGGAACTATTGAAACAATTATCCACTTTATAGGTTTTGATTGTATGGCATCTTAATAGTTGAACTTCTTTGTCTTTTGTTGTCCTCATCGCTCTTTTTATGACACGTGTGTTATTGATTCTTGATATATATATATATATATATATGTGTGTGTGTGCATGTGTGTGTGTGACATAGTATGTTAAAGAATGTGAAGTATTTCTCCTCTGAAGCTTTTGTCTTGGTGAAAGATCAAATTGCAAAGGCAAATGGATATATAGTCCAATATTCGAGAAACCGTAGGTTGTACGTAATTGGAAGTTAACAAGTTATCGTAATGCTTTGTGTCCATTTTCTTTTAATCATATTGATACAATATATTTCAATTAATAATTTTATTATGTTCTTATTCTAGAAGAAAAATTTAACATCCTGTCGCGTTACGATAACATGTAATATGCATTTTATACATGATACAATGAACTAGAAATGTATAAATATTTTTATATTTTTAATTTTAATTACTTTTTAAAAAATTACTAAAAATTAGTGATAAGTGACGGAAATTCGTCGCTAAATAATGCGTCGCTAAAAATGTCCGTCACTGACCCGTTGCTAATATGGTCCGTCGCTGATCCATCGCTGAATTCTGTCGCCAATCCGTTGCTGATAGTATCACCCACCACCTTTTCACTGACGGACTTTCAACGAATTAGTGACAAAAATCACTTTCAATGACAGACGAGCCACAAAATTTTCCAATCACTGATAGGGTCAATTTTTTTAGTGGTTAAAAAATAAAGAACACAAGGATTTACGTGGTTCACGCAATCAGAGTAACCGTGCTACGTCCACATGCGAACTAGAGAGGGTTTTATTTGATTTTTAGAATACACAACTGTTACTCAATTTTCTACTGTAGCTCTAGGTTACAAAGGTACAAAGGAGATTTATTTTACTAACATAATTGACCTAAGACTGCCTATAGGTCAGACCCTACAGAACCAAGGCGTCACCATCTGACGAGAAGTTTATGGTATTTGCCCCTGGTCTGGCCTCTCGTCGGTTTTGATCCAACCTCTAGTCGGCCTCAAGTGGTCGGCATCTGCTCCTGCCCTCTCGACCGGTGTAACACCCTAAATTTGGGAGAAATTTAAAATTTGAAAATTCGGTAATATGACGGCTATAAATTGGAGTAAAGCCTGAATACTGCAGTAATGACATTTCAACCAAAACATGCCATCCCAAAACGGGGAACAAAGTATGACGTTTACAACCCAAGAATCAATCAAAGTTAATTTCAACAACCTACTAATCTAGACACAATTATATCAAGATTAAATTTGGGTGTTGACACTTTACTTCTCCAAAAGTGTATCAAGACCAAGTCAGTTGTGCGTTTTTATAACCTCCAAAAATGATACCATCCTTCGACCTCTCTCCACTCAAGCCCGAGGAGTTCTGCCGCTAAAATGACCTATTATACATGTCATTTTAAGAAAAAAAGTGTTAGACTAAAGCCTAGTGGTAGTGCTTAGAATACACCTAAGCCGTGTGCTAATTAAACCTTAAAGCAAGTATACAATGAGATCTAATATTGTCTTTCAAGTAATAAAACGGTAAAGTACCGGATATCGTCCCACAGAGATTGGAGTAAAACTTGATTAAAAAGTAAGAGAAAGAAAAGATTTCAGATGGCGATTTTGAAGACTTTGATTTGGTTTGGTTTGTCACTTGATTAGATTAACAGAATAATAAAGAAAACACGGGTGTAAGACATTTAGGTGAGACTTAAACACAAATTCCAGCAGACTTATGCTACAGACATGCTGCAACATGAGTTGGCCATAACTAGATCCACCATCTATTTTGAGGGTTTTCCTCTCGGACTTCAATATTCACACTACTGTTTAGATTCGACTAAATACATCTTTGTGCAGCCTCTAGCTATTTATACTGTAGAATAAAGTCCTCAAAATATACAGACGATCAAATCTCTTTGTATCTAAAACCGCTCCCTCGAGTCGATTCCCATATCATTCAAGTTGACGTGTTCAAAGTGACTTATCTCTAAGTTCACTACACTTTAACAGCTTTGATTAGTGATCAACTTGTCGAGAATATATCAGTTTTGGAAAATATAAATGATAAGTCTCCTTATCAGTAACTGTCTCAAGTCTACTTCTTATATCATTCAAACTGACGTGCTTTTGATAGCTTATCTCTAAGTCCACTGCACTTTAACACTTTAGCAAGTGATCAATTCGTCAAGAAGTGTCATTGAATTTTAAAAACCTTGAAATGAAATGATGGAACATTGTTATTGCAAAACAATGTCCACCTTTCTTTGGTTTAAAATTTCACCTTTCCGTCTCACACCCAAGCTAATAAATTTAGCTATTCATAATTAAAGACATAAAACGATAAATGACGGAAAATAAATGTATAAATGTAAATGACATAAATTAAATGACGAAATGTAAATTGCGTAATGTAAATAAAGCGTAATAAAGAAAGTAAAAATTACAAGAATTAAAGGAAGACAAGAAAGTTACTTCAAAAGATGAAGTAATATTGCAAGACTCCAATTAGAGTGATTTTTAACTCTTTGAAATCTGATTTTCTACATGGAAATTAAAAACCATACATATTAAATACACCAACAACCACTCCTATTTATACTACCAAAGGTAGGAGGGTAAAATGGTCAAAAATACTAAGCTTGGTGCTTAAGCTACTTTAAAAGTACATAAACAAGTACACTAAAAGTTAATACCCAAAAGATAATAAGGACTAAAGTTTTATCCAAAGTACATCAACCAATAATCAATCTAGAAGGTTCCAAAAATCAGATACAATAATCCCAAAAAGCCTTCCCACAATAAGCTCCTCCTAGCTTGTTCATTAAGCTCCAAATTCGGCTGCTACAAGCATGCTGCAGATCACTGCACTAATAAATCAACCCAAAAAGACACCAATTCGCTTATACAATGCAATAAAACAAGTCATTCACATCTTTAGCTCCAATAAACAAGAAAAGAGAAAATAATGAACTAAAATGACTCAAAGGTTGGGATTAGAAGGTAAAAAAACTATTCTAAAAGCAAGATAAAAGAGCATAATGGCACTAAATAATTAGTGCCATCACAACCCCAAACTTGAAATATTGCTTGTCCCAAGCAATTAAGACACAAAAAGAAAAGAAAAGAAAAGAAAAAAAATTGACTCACGTTGGTAAGATTTGCAAGATGGATGCATTAAGTGCACACATGTAGATGATCAATCCAAGAATGCATGACATAGCCCTTCATAAATCCAAAGTGTCCATTATTTCTATTACCATGAGTATGAACCATATGCTAGAAAGATTTTCTTTTTGTTATGGTACCCACATCTCACAATTAAGATCAAAAGGACTTTTTAAAGAACTGGATCACTCTTTATGGCTTTTTCTTTCTCACTTTGCCTCTTATTTTCACCCTTTGCATCATTTCAAAAATTTTCAGATTTGGCTCTTTTTGTGCTCTTTTCTTTGGTGAATGCAATGCACTTAGCCCATATGGGACTTTTTTAGTGCCCAAGTCTAATCATGGCAGATTTGGAGAGCTATGCTCTTTTTTCTGTGTTTATGCTTTTGCCATGGTGGACTTTCCCAACCCCAAACTCTAAGATTTACAATGTCCTCATTGTAATTGTGTGAAAGTGTATGGAGAATATGGAGTGGGTGCAAGTGGCTAACTTTGAGTGTCAAAAGATGGCCTAAATCATTTCTCATGTAATATGTGGACCAAATTGCGTCCCAAGTAAAACAATCCTAGTTCTAGCAAGAACTACACAGTGAGATATAGACCATGACTGTATGTATTTATTATGGATATAGATGCATGCTTAAACTGATCACCAATGTTTATCTTGTAAGAAAATAAATCCTAAAAACAACAAAGACACATCCCAGACTCAAAAATTAAAAATGAACAATGAAAATGGAGCTAAAGGGTAATGAATAGAACATGTCCAACTCCATTGGAGTAGGCTGTGGATCCTGTGGTAGTGGTGCAGCAGCAGAAGTGCCCTCCATTCCATCTCTATAAGCCTTCAAAAGCTGCCTCAACTCTTCATTCTCAGTGCACAGCCTGATGTTTTCCTGTTTGAGTGCCTTCACTTTCTTTCCCAGTTTCTTGATCTTTCTCTCATACTTATCCAAAGCAACCTTGACTTTCTTCATATTTGTTTTAACTTTATTTTGCCCTTTTCCACCAACTCAGTTTTTATCATCTCTACTCTATTTAGGAACTCCCTTCTTTGATCAATCAGTCCATCCATGTGGCTTATGTTTTGTGCAAGTAGGTATTGCATCATGGTCATCACACCTTGGTCATCGGTGGTTCCTCCTAAGGCTTTTATGTGCAACATCAACTTGTCTACCAATTTCTTTTCTTGATGAAAATCTAGGGTAGATGATATGATGACACGGAATTTGCCTTCTTGTTTTAGAAAAACATATTTCAAATGAGAGGGGAGTTGTTTCAATTTTATGTCAGGTGGTGAAACAATGGATAGGGTGAAGGGTTTTTTCTCACTATTTTCCAACAGCTCAAAAGTTTTAACATTCAATGGGACAATCTCTTCTTCTCTTAAGGCAAGCTCATCAACATCATTTTCATCTTCTATGGCTATTTCCTCATCATCCTCATCCTCATCCTCCAACTTAAAGGATTTCCTAACTCTTTCCTCATAACATAATGATTCAATCACACTTAAGTTTGAACAATCCTCTACATCATCAGGATATTTCAAGTAATTGAAAACATTAAAAGTGACTTTTTGGTCTTGGAGTCTCATGGTCAGTTCTTCTTTCTAGACATCTATAAAAGTTCTTCCGGTGGCTAGGAATGGTCTTCCTAAAAGAATAGGAATATCCTTATCAGCCTTAAAATCTAAAATAATAAAATCTGCCGGAAAAATGAACTTATCAACCTGAACTAAGACATCCTCAATTTTTCCTTTTGGGTAGGCAATGGTCTTGTCAGCCAACTGGAGTGTAACAGTGGTGGGTCTAGCCTCTCCTATTCCTAAGTTGTTGAAGACGGATAAAGGCATGAGATTGATGCTAGCTCCCAAATCACACAAGGCTTTTCCAACCTCCTTCCCACCTATTGAGCAAGGAATAGTAAAACTCCCTGGATCTTTAAGCTTTAGAGGAATTTTATTGGTCAGGAGAGCACTACATCCCTTAGTAAGAGCAACAGTTTCATACTCAGTCAACTTCTTCTTTTTACTTAAAATGTCTTTAAGGAACTTGGCATAACTGGGCATTTGCTCAATTGCTTCAACAAGGGGTATGTTGATATTCAATTCTTTAAGCACATCCAAACATTTCTTAAAGTGCAATTCTTCCTTCTGATTCCTTAACCTTTGGGGAAAAGTCACATAAGGAGGAACCAGTTTTATTATAACTTTGTTTGAATGTGTTGAGAATGATGGGTCCTTTATGCCTTTGGTCTCACTCTCTTGTGGTATGGTTGGAATCACCACATTACTCTTTGGGTTGTCAACACTACTTTCCACTGACTTTTTCTTAATGACATCTTCTGGAAACAATAAAGGGTAGTCAGATCTTGGAGGGACAAGATTGGTTACCTCAGACACTTGGATTCCTAGTGGCTTGGGTGGTATTTCAACAACAGGGCCAATGCCGTAGCATCAAATTCTGACAAAATAGTTTTTTCAAATTCAACTTTGGTTATAGGTTCAGATTTTTTTTGCACAACCCCTGTCAGTTTCTTACCACTCCTAACGGTCACTGCTTTCACATGCTCCTTTCCTAAAGCTCTTGGGACTTCCGTGTTACTGGGCAAAGTTCCCATGACCCTATTGGTCTGGTTGAGTGTGAGTTGACTAATTTGGGTTTCCAAATTCCTTAGTATTGCACTGTGTTGATTAAACATACATTGATTTTGTTGCTATTGAACGTGATTTTGGGATTGTTGTTGGGTTAAGAAAGCTTGTGTTTGGGTCATAAACCCTTTCATCATTGCTTCCAAAGAAGATGATGAATCAACTTGTGAAGGTGGGTTGTTTTGAAAAGATGGTTGAGTAGTTTGAAAACTTTGGTGCTGATTCTGAGAGCTACTTGCTTGCTGTTGTGGTTGATAATTTGAAATTCCTTGTTTTTGCACGGGTGGATTTAAACATGTACTGTTCCAAGAAAAGTTCGGGTGTTGTTTCCAACTAGCATTGTAAGGTAGGGACCATATATGTTATGAACATAGTTTATAGATTCAGAATTATGAGGACAATGTTCATAAGAGTGTTCCCCACCACAACAAACACATTGCACCGAGAGTACTGTTGGATGTAGCGGCAGCTGGTTGACCTGAAGTTATGTTTTTAAGCATAGTGGTTATAGAAGTAAGTTGAGATGTTAAAGCAGAATATGCGTCTACATCATAAATTTTAGTAGTCCTCTTTTGTGTTTGGGCACGTGGATCAGCCCAATGTCCATGGTTTGCTGAAATATTTTCAAGAATCTCATACCCGTCATTATAGGTAATAGCTGTAAAGGCCCCTCCTGATGTCGCATCGAGCATTTGTTTAGCCATGGGGTTTAACCCATTGTAAAACGTCTCGAGTTGAATACAGTAGGGAATGCCATGGTGAGGGCATTTCCTTAACAACTCCTTAAACCTTTCCTAACCATCGGGAATTGCTTCATCGTCCAATTGTTTAAACATGCAAATTTCATTTCTAGACTTAGCATTTCGGGTAGGTGGAAAACACTTTCGTAAAAACTTTTCAGCCATATTGCTCCATGATGGTACTGGACCTGGTGCCAATGAATTAAACCATGATTTTGCCCGATCCCTTAGAGAGAATGGAAATAAAGTGAGTCTTAGAGCATCGTTAGACACCCCAGGGATCGAGAAAGAATCGGTGATCTCCATAAAAGATTTTAAATGGGAATGAGGATCATCCGATGGCATTCCGGCAAATTGTCCATTTGTTTGCAACATATGAAACATTATGGGTTTAAGTTCAAAATGGAGGGTTGTCATATGAGGTCTAACTATCCCTAAATTTAATTGTTCAAAATCAGGGATAGCATAGTCCATAATCTTTCCCTCTTTGGAATTTTCAAGATTAATTATGTTCGGAACTTCATTTCTTGGTTCATTGGTACCTTGAGATTCTACATCATCATCAACATGATTATGATTATTCCCTTGATTTGGTGGATTTTGTTGAAAAGGGTGTTCAGGTGGATTTCCAAAAATTGGAGGTGCATCATGAAATAATGGTGGTTGTCTTGGATTTTCTAGAAGTGGTGGTGGTCTAGGTCCTCTATTTTCAAATCCGGGTGGTGGTAATTCCCTGATGGGAGGTTCTAAAATCAATGAAATCCTTTGGGCCCTCCTTCTAATTCGGAATGTTCTTTCAATGTCTGGGTCAAATTCGAACAACTCCTCACGTGGTACTCTTGGCATACTCCAAACAAAATATGATTCAAATGGTGGTAGAAAAATCAAATCTTTTTAAAACTTCTTAAAACTTTAGCTTGCCAATCCCCGGCAACGACGCCAAAAACTTGGTAGTGCTTAGAATACACCTACAGACGTGTGCTAATTAAACCTCAAAGCAAGTATACAATGAGATCTAATATCGTCTTTCAAGTAATAAAACGGTAAAGTACCGGATATCGTCCCACAGAGATTGGAGTAAAACTTGATTAAAAAGTAAGAGAAAGAAAAGATTTCAGATGGCGATTTTGAAGACTTTGATTTGGTTTGGTTTGTCACTTGATTAGATTAACAGAATAATAAAGAAAGTACGGGTGTAAGACATTTAGGTGAGACTTAAACACAAATTATAGCAGACTTATGCTACAGACATGCTGCAGCATAAGTTGGCCATAACTAGATCCACCATCTATTTTGAGGGTTTTCCTCTCGGACTTCAATATTCACACTACTGTTTAGATTCGACTAAATACATATTTGTGCAGCCTCCAACTATTTATAGTGTAGAATAAAGTCCTCAAAATATATGGACGATCAAATCTCTTTGTATCTAAAACCGCTCCCTCGAGCCGATTCCCATATCATTCAAGTTGACGTGTTCAAAGTGGCTTATCTCTAAGTCCACTACACTTTAACACTTTTGATTAGTGATCAACTTGTCGAGAATATATCAGTTTTGGAAAATGTAAATGATAAGTCTCCTTATCAGTAACTGTCTCAAATCTACTTCTTATATCATTCAAACTGACGTGCTTTTGATGACTTATCTCTAAGTCCACCACACTTTAACACTTTAGCAAGTGATCAATTCGTCAAGAAGTGTCATTGAATTTTATAAAACTTGAAATGAAATGATGGAACATTGTTATTGCGAAACAATGTCCACCTTTCTTTGGTTTAAAATCTCACCTTTCCGTCTCACACCCAAGCTAATAAATTTAGCTATTCATAATTAAAGACATAAAGCGATAAATGACGGAAAGTAAATGCATAAATGTAAATGACATAAATTAAATGACGAAATGTAAATTGCGTAATGTAAATAAAGCGTAATAAAGAAAGTAAAAATTACAAGAATTAAAGGAAGACAAGAAAGTAACTTCAAAAGATTAAGTAATATTGCAAGACTCCAATTAGAGTGATTTTTAACTCTTTGAAATCTGATTTTCTACATGGAAATTAAAAACCCTACATATTAAATACACAACAACCAATCTTGTTTATACTACCAAAGGTAGGAGGGTAAAATGGTCAAAAATACTAAGCTTGGTGCTTAAGCTACTTTAAAAGTACATAAACAAGTACACTAAAGGTTAATACCCAAAAGATGATAAGGACTAAAGTTTTATCCAAAGTACACAAGCCAATAATCAATCTAGAAGGTTCCAAAAATCAGATACAATAATCCCAAAAAGCTTTCCCACAATAAGCTCCTCCTAACTTGTTCATTAAGCTCCAAATTCGGCTGCTACAGGCATGCTGCAGATCAGTGCACTGATAAATCAACCAAAAAAGACACCAATTAGCTTATACAATGCAATAAAACAAGTCATTCACATCTTTAGCTCCAAGAAACAAGAAAAGAGAAAATAATGAACTAAAATGACTCAAATGTTGGGATTAGAAGGTAAAAAAACTATTCTAAAAGCAAGATAAAAGAGCATAATGACACTAAATAATTAGTGCCATCACCTACTGAGATCAAACATTTATATTTAGAAATAACCAATTATAAGCGAAAGTAAGAAAAGTGAATTAATAATAATAAGAGTAAATTACGTTTTTAGTCCCTATGGTTTGTTGAAAATTTCTTGTTTCATCCTTATGGATTTGAATTACAGTTTTCATCCCTATGGTTTATAATCTTTACCTCTTTCATCCTTATGATTTAAATTTTATTGCTTTTTTCATCCCTATGGTTTACAATTCATTTCAATCTTAGTCCTTCATACTTAAAACTAGTATTTCGGTCTCAGGGACGAAAATAGAAATGAATTGCAAACCATATGGACGAAAACCGATATTTGAATCCATTGGGACGAAATCCGAAATTTTTAACAAACCATAGGGACGAAAAACATAATTTACTCTAATAATAATGATGTAACTCTTCACCATAAACAATTACCTCTTGGGTTAATGGGGGAGACTCGCTTACTAACACAAGTGACGAAACACAGGAGTAAGCCACTTGACAAGTTAGTAAAACCAATACACATAATAAAGTATACGCAAGGGATGTTAGGCTTGGTAGCTTTAAACGTACACCCACGGAAAGTCAACTTCAACCACACAGGGCCTTTACATTGAGATTCTCATCCAATATCATATACTAGCACGTAGGAATTATAACCCAATTTGATGCCTAAACGTGCCTCAATGTGGAAAACTAGCGTTCCATCATTGGACAAAATGATACAAATAAGTGTGGGGTCACGACGCCCAAATGCAACTATTTATGCACATACTCATATAAAAAGCCCATCAATTTTATATAACAATTTGATTGCTATCAAAACATATCACCAAGAGCCCATGTAATCTCCTACATAATTCCAAAGGAATTTCATGAGTAATATTCTATTCATTGACTTGCTTTATTCCACTTCTCATCAAGTAAATTCATGAGGGTCTCAAACCCTATTTTTAATTTTGAACATAAAGCCAGAGAATAGAGAAAGTAAGATGCCAATGTAATCAACATATGTAAACCCAATATATCAGTTTCTTTTCTTGAAAACGTACCCATTCACATAAACCCTAGAATCTCCAAAAATTAGGGTTTGGTAGAAGTTCACCCAAATCAAAGAAATAAAAATGGAGATGTCTAGTAGGTTGAAAACCATGATTTTAACATGTATAAAGTTTTTAAAGGAGGATGAACTCGCCTTGTAGGGTTGTATTTTAAAACCCTAGAATGCCAAGAACTTAAATACTAAAACGGAACCGAAAATGGAGAAAGTCTACCCGAAAACACGGGCGTTACAATCCTCCCCAACTTGGGAATGATTTCGTCCCTGAAATGCAAACTACGTAAAAAAAATGAGGGTATCTACGCTTCATGTCCTCCTCCGCCTCCCAAGTCATATTGGTACAATGATGGTGCTTCCATTGCACCTTGACCATCGTGACTTCTTTGCGGCGGAGTCTTTTGGTTTCTCTCTAGAATGGATTCGAGCTCCTCAATGCAATGGTGGTCGTCCACTCGAATCTCCGACAAAGAGATGACGCTTTCTTCTTCCGCCAAACACTTCCGCGGGTAACATACATGGAAAGTAGGGTGGATTCCATCCATCTCCGGCGGTAAGTCCAATTTATACGCTTGTATCCCGATACGCTCCATGACGGTAAATGGTCCAAGGAAACGGGGACTTAACTTCCCCCGTTTTTCAAATCGAATCAAGACCTTCCAAGGAGACACCTTCAACATCACACGGTCTCCCACTTGAAACTCCACGGGTCGCCTCTTCTTGTCGGCATAGCTCTTTTGTCGATCTTGCGCCGCCTTCAAACATTTTTGGATTGCTTTGACTTTGTCGGTCGTCTCTTGCACAATTTCAGATCCAACAAATTGTTTTTCACCCGCCTATAACCAACATACGGGGGTTATACATTTCCTCCCGTACAAGGCTTCAAACGGTGCTGCCCCAAGGCTAGAGTGGTAACTGTTGTTGTAAGCAAACTCTACCAAAGGTAAATGGGTGTCCCAATTACCTCCGAAATCGATCACACACGATCTAAGCATGTCCTTCAAGGTTTGAATTGTCCGTCCTTCTGTGGGTGGTATGTCGTACTCAGGTTCACCCGAGTACCCAATTCTTGATGTAAAGCTCCCCAAAATCTCGATGTAAACCGACTATCACGATCGAAAACTATAGACACGGGTATACCATGTCTAGAGACCACTTCATCAATGTAAAACTTTGCCAATTTATCCATTGGAAAGGTTTCTCGCATCGGTAGAAAGTGTGCGCTCTTCGTCAAACGGTCGACAATCACCGAAATAATGTCGTTGCCCCGCAACGTCTTTGGTAGGTTGGTCACGAAGTCCATAGTAATCTTGTCCCATTTCCACTCGGATATCTCCAATGATTGTAGGCTCCCATAAGGTCGTTGGTGCTTGGCCTTCACTTGTGAACAAGTCACACACCGCTCCACGTAGTGTGCCACATCCAATTTCATAACCGGCCACCAAAAGTGCAATTTCAAGTCCCTATACATCTTGGTGCTTCCCGGGTGGATGGAGTATTTGGACTTGTGCGCGTCCTCCAAAAGCATCTCTCGGTTTCCCCCAATCTTTGGTACCCATATGCGTCCATTGAAACACTTAATCCCTCGGCCATCATCGGACAAGAGTAGGTGTTGTTTAGTCATCGCTTCATCTTTGAGGTTCTCCTCCAACAAGGCTTCGGCTTGTGACACTTTAATCTTCTCCATGAGGCTCGACACTAACTCAATTCTTGTAAGCTTGGCTTGAAGCTTCCCACTATATTCTTTCCGACTCAAAGCATCGACCACCACATTTGTTTTACCCGGGTGGTAAAGTAACTCGCAGTCATAGTCTTTGAGTAGCTTCAACCATCTTCTTTGCCTCATATTTAACTCTTTCTGATCGAAGACATACTTCAAACTCTTGTGGTGTGTGTACAAAATATACTTTGTGCCATAGAGATAGTGTCACCACAACTTCAACGCGAACACTACCGCCACCAATTCCAAGTCATGAGTGAGGTAATTCTTCTCGTGCACCTTTAGTTTCCTTGACGCGTAGGCAATCACCTTTCCCCTTTTCATGAGTACGCACCCAAGACCCATCATAGATGTGTCGCTATAAACCACAAAATCCTTCGACCCTTCCGGCAAGGATAAGATCGGGGCTTCACACAATTTCTTTTGCAATGTCTGGAAAGCTCTCTCTTGGGATTCAGTCCATACGAACTTCACATTCTTCTTGGTCAACACTATCAATGAAGAAGCAATCTTGGAGAAATCTTGAATGAATCTTCGGTAGTATCCCGTCAATCCTAAAAAGCTTCGGATCTAGGCTCCTAATTCATCATGGCTTCTATCTTCGTGGGATCCACCTTCACACCGTCTTTCATGACAACGTGCCCCAAAAACTGCACCTCCTTCAGCCAAAACTCACACTTGGACTACTTTACATAGAGCTTCTCATTCCTCAAGACCTCCAAAACATCCCGAAGGTAACGTGCATGATCGGATTCGTCCTTGGAGTAAATTAGAATGTCATCGATGAACACGATGACCGACTTGTAAAGAAATGGTCGACACACACGGTTTATTAAATCCATGAACACCGCCGGGGCGTTCGTCAAGCCAAAAGGCATCACCAAAAACTCGTATTAGCCATAGTGCGTCCTAAACGCGGTCTTTGGAATGTCGTCCTCCTTGACTTTCACTTGATGGTAGCCCGGACGTAGATCGATCTTCGAGAAACATCCCGCTTCTTGAAGTTGGTTAAATAGGTCATCGATCCTAGGGAGTGGGTACTTATTCTTCATGGTCACCATGTTCAACACTCTGTAGTCTATGCACATCCGCATAGTGCCATCCTTCTTCTTCATGAATAAGACCGGTGCTCCCCACAGTGACGATCTCGGTCTCACGGACCCCTTTTCAAGAAGGTCTTGTAACTGTCCCATCATCTCTTTCATCTCTGACGGGGCCAAACGATACGGAGCCCTAGCTATCGGAGCCGCTCCCGGTGCAAGGTCAATCTTGAACTCTACCTGACGATCGAGTGGTAACCTAGGCAAGTCATCCGGGAAATACGTCGGGAAATTCCCTTACCACTCCTATATCTTCAAGCCTTTTCTTCTCGAGTTTGGCGTCCAGGACGTACGCCAGAAATGATATAAACACTTTCGTGCCTTCGCCATGCTGATGATCACTACCTCGCCTTTCCGTCTCCCCCCGTACACGGTCACTGACTCAACATTTGAAGTTGGGATTCGAATCAACTTCTTTACACAAAGGATCTCGGCATGGTTATTCGCTAACCAATTCATTCCAATGACAACGTCAAATCCTCCAATGACCATCGGCATTAGGTCAACCGAGAATTCGTTCCCTTCAATTTTGAATTTGAAACCTCTAAGGACATCCCAAACCACTACTTGATCACCATCCGCTAGCTCTACCACTAAGTCATCCTCTAAACTAGTAGTGGGTACGGGAAGCTTTTGACAAAATGAATTCGACACAAAGGAAAAACTTGCGCCCGAATCAAATAATATGCGTGTAGGTACGGAGTTTAGGAGAAACGTACCCAACACCACATTTGTAGAAGCCCTCTCCTCTTCGGTAGTCATCTGGAAGGCTCTCCCCGTAGCTTTCGGAGGTCCTCTTTCCTTCCTCCGCTAAACCTAATCTTGCTCTTCTGGCACTCGCTCTTAATGTGACATGGTCCTTGCACCCAAAACAAATATGTCCTTTGATCGGACAATATCGGTAGTTGTGGCCAGACTTCCCACATTTAAAGCATGGCTCAGACCCCAAGTTGCAAGGGCCGAGGTGCTTGCTCCGACACTTAGAGCACCATAGAACAACCCGTCTAGGGCCGACTCCCCGCTGATTGTTGTTGAAAGGTCTCGTCTTTTAGAGGGTACATAACTTCCTTCCCATCTTCTTTTCTCGACTGCCCTGCTTTTCTCTACCTTGATTGAACCATAGGAATCTTCCACTAACTGTGCCTCCTCGATGGCCTCTCGAAGAGTAGAGGCCTTGGACACCCGTACCATATTCATCATCTCGGTAGGCAAACCCTTGATGTAGGCTTTGATCATCTCCCTTTCAGTTGGGACCAGATGTCCCACCAAACCCAGCTTGTCCATAAACTGACGGTTATACTCTTTCAACGACAAGTTTCCCTTCTTCAAGTTTCAGAATTCTTTCTCTATACGATCCGTGGCCTACTCATTACAAAACTCCTCCATCAGTTTCTTCTTAAAAGTTGACCAGTTCAATTTATCCAACACCGTGGCCTCCACCAAAGAGGAGTAAACATTCCACCATGTGAGGGTCGCCCCTCTCAACATCTGAGAACCAAATGTTGTCTTCTGGCTTTCTCCGCATTCACTTGATCTGAAAGCCTGTTCCATCTCTTGGATCCAATTCATACATGCAACCGGATCGTCTGTGACCTTAAATTCCGGTGGTTGGCAACCAAGGAAAGCCTTGAAGGTACAAGCTTTCGTCATTTGTCTCTTTTCCGGGGCCGCGGTCCCATCGGTGGGAATTTCATGTTCGGTGCCCCCGGATCCCGCCACAAGAATATTTTCTGCAACCACTTCATGCCTATGCTTGTTAGTATCTCGGTCTTCTAGTAGCTTTAAAAACATTTCTTGCTGTTGAGCCATCGCTGCGTTCATGGCATGCTTCATCCGATCCATCATTCTTGATTATGGAGTTACTTCTTCCATTATCGGATTGGACATGGCTATATTGCGTCGGGGTATATGCTTAGGTCCTCCACCCAAAATGTTGTCCAAGGGTGGGGGCAAGTCTGTTGTCGTCACTTTAGGGTGGTTGGCCGTGGATGCCGTTGCATCTTGGTCATCCGGCCGACTACGAGTGTTAACCATTGTCTGCCACACATATGCGAGAATAAATGTGAGAATAGACTATAAGAATTATGGACAAGGAAACGTACTACTACATTCATTAATCATCATAAAAATGGAAACAAGCATACTCACGTAAAATATCTTCATAATAACGTTAACTAAGTGAAATTATGAACACATGATACGTAAGGATTCTCATCACCATTACCATAACTCTCAATTAGTGTAATTTCCGTCGACTTTAAGACCATCCTATCTTAAGAGTTCTACCCATTCTCACAATTAATAACTTACAGTCACAACTTAAGTCTAGGTATCCTACATTCATACCTAGTTCACTTAGACTAATGCTCTGATACCAACTTGTAACACCCTAAATTTTGGAGAAATTTAAAATTTGAAAATTCGGCAATATGACGACTATAAATTGGAGTAAAGCCAGAATACTGCAGTAATGACATTTCAACCAAAACATGCCATCCCGAAACGGGGAACAAAGTATGACGTTTACAACCCAGGAATCAATCAAAGTTAATTTCATCAACCTACTAATCTAGACACAATTAAATCTATATTAAATTTGGGTGTTGACACTTTACTTCTCAAAAAGTGTATCAAGGCTAAGTCGGTTGTGCGTCTCAATAACCTCCAAAAATGATACTATCCTTCGACCTCTCTCCACTCAAGCCCGAGGAGTTCCGCCGCAAGAATGACCTGTTATACATGCCATTTTAAGAAAAAGTGTTAGACTAAAGCCTAGTGAGATCAAACATTTATATTTAGAAATAACCAATTATAAGCGGAAGTAAGAAAAGTGAATTCATAATAATAATGATGTAACTCTTCACCATAAACAATTACCTCTTGGGTTAACGGGGGAGACCCGCTTACTAACACAAGTGACGGAACACAAGAGTAAGCCACTTGACAAGTTAGTAAAACCAATAGACATAATAAACTATACGCAATGGATGTTATACTTGGTTGTTTTAAACGTACACCCACGGAAAATCAACTTCAACCACACAGGGCCTTACGTTGAGATCGTCATCCAATATCGTATACTAACACGTAGGACTTATAACCCAATCTGATGCCTAAACATGCCTCAATGTGGAAAACTAGCGTTCCATTATTGGACAAAATAGTACAAGTAAGTATGGGGTCATGACGCCCAAATGCAACAATTTATGCACATACTCATATAAAAAGCCCATCAATATTATATAACAATTCGATTGCCATCAAAACATATCACCAAGAGCCCATGTAATTTCCTACATAATTCCAAAATGATTCCAATAGAATTTCATGAGTAATATTCTATTCATTGACTTGCTTTATTCCACTTCTCATCAAGTAAATTCATGACGGTCTCAAACCCTATTTTTAATTTTGAACATAAAGCCAGAGAATAGAGAAAGTATGATGCCAATGTAATAAATACATGTAAACCCAATATATCAATTTCTTTTCTTGAAAACATACCCATTCACATAAACCCTAGAATCTCCAAAAATTAGGGTTTGGTAGAAGTTCACCCAAATCAAAATTCTCTTATTCTAAGTATGATGTGTCAAACTCGTGTTAAGTTTAAAGGAGTTTTATAAATATATATTATAAGTTTAGGGGTGAGTTTTATTATTGTTATTTAAGTTAAGAGTCTAAGTGGTTATTAGAGGTAAGATGCAGATTTAAATTGCAATATTGGATTCGTATAAATAGATGGCTTATTCTCATCCATAGTCTTATTTTCCAAAGGTGGTTTCACGGAAGTGAGTATGTGTGCTTGGAGAGAAAAGTTCCAGGAGAAAGAAGCAAGCTACGGTTTAGAAGATTTTGATCAATTTTAATCATTTGTCAAGATCATGTTGTTCGGTTATGAAGTCTTGTACTTGTGGAGTACTGTGTGTGTGAAAGTAGATCATAACGTCGTTCAAGGTGAGTTTTATTTTAACCATTTTCGAACTGGAATACATATGTTTTCAAATGTTGAAGTTTATGCTCATGGGTAAAAAATTTACAATTTTGTGAAATGGTTTATGATATATATATATATATATATATATATATATATATATATATATATATATATATATATATATATATATATATATATATATTGTGTTGAAAGAGGCACGGAGAGGTATAATGTGTTGAAAGAAGCACTGAGAGGTATATTGTGTTGAAAGAGGCATGGAGAGAGGTATATTGTGCTGAAAGAGGCACAAAGAGATATATTGTGCTGAAAGAAGCACAAAGTGATATATAGTGCTTAGAGGCACAGGGTGAAATAAAGATGTATTGATAAATGTTTTATATCAATGATTTCTATGATATTATATACAAACTGACAGTCACTAGACCAGTTGGTCTAACCGTCATTTGTTTACAAAATGTGTATTTCAGGGCAAGTTATTCCATCGATGATTCGTCAAAAAATGTCCGTTTAAAATCAGTCAAGCTATTCCAACGATAACCACGTCGAAAAAGTTCCTTCTAAAATCCATCGATCATTTCCCTCGATAATCTGTCGGTTATTAAAAATAAAAAATTTCAAATCTGTCTAAAATCCGTCGAAAACTTTACAAATAATTGGTGCGCACAACAATGGCACTTCAAGTAGCTGTTCTCTTAAGAACTGAACAATTAAAAAAAAAATCAACACCGGTGATCCAACAAATAGCTTCTCCTTCAACCCTCTCCTTACTATCTATATATTCTTTTACATATGTAGTGAAAAAAGAGTCATCAATGTCCCAATATTGATTCCAGGTTTCCTTTCGTTGCTCAAAGACTGTTAGAAAACATATAAAATCATTTTAATATGTAATACTATCAATGCGTATTTGCATAATTGTAAGTTGGTTTAATAGATTCGATATTTTCCAATGAACTTTTTAATTTAGCAATCTATGTAGTTTCACTAAAAAAAACTTCCACCTCATTTCACTCCAATTCGTATACTCACACTTACTTAAAGATGGTTCATGATTCAACAAAAAGTTTAATAGTCCCAATTTATTAGCACAATGATCACGTGGAACCAGGAAAATAATATGTATAGAATTATTAGTATAGATGAGAAAGGCAATGAGAGAACATTGCAAAAAGAGATCAAAAATAAATCTGCTTCTTGATCTAGCAAAAACAGACCTGTAATATGGTTATAAGTTGTGTTCATTTCTCCAGTGTAAATATTTTGCATATAACTGCCAATACCAAGACTATTATAAGTTGCTTATTATTTTGACATCTTTTAGAATTTAGATAATTTCATAAAAAAATATAATAGCTAAAACAATTGCAAAGACGAACAAAAAGCTGGTATAAACTTATTGCAACACTTTTACAAATAAACCACGATTGTTTGGCCCTATAAACATATGTCCAATGTATAAGACAGTCTATTAGAACAATTAAACATTTTTGGCTTCCTACAAACACCAATTTTGTTGTTGTGCAACTACTAAGTACAATTATGTACCTTACCCTCATTGATTTGTCTATGCAATCTCCACAAAACCGATGGCAGTCGTTAAATATTTTCGTTTTTGATAGCACCTCTGTATCATATTGAAGACATTAAAACTTATATGCTTGTAACTAGTTTTTAATTAAAAACAATTTTAGTGTCTTGATATGATATAGGGATACTCCAAAAAACAAAACAAACGTTTGCCTTCATCAGTTTTGTGAAGACTGCATAAACACATACATGAACATAAGGTTTGTAAATATTACACTAAATCACTGAGTGTCAAGTGTACACCCTTGCGAAATGCTATGAACACTGAGGTTGCAACAAAATCCATTATTGGTTACCTCACCAGAGACATTAAACTGCAGCAAGAAACGTACATGTCAGAACAAGTTTGAACAAATAGACATACAGAAACACTTGAAACATGGGCATGGATTCACAAGAACAACTCATGTTGAAGATTCAAATTTTAAGGCAACACAGCAAAGCTTTTAGATATCTATGGCAGCAAAAATTGAGCATAACATTTTGGTGTTTGAATCTGAAGAAAATAATATCAAATCCGTATAGAAATGAAATGCAAACAGCAAAGATCATCCGATTTAAATTCTAACGAGATTTTTTATGTCATTTGCAGATCCAGCAATAGAGATTTTCTTCGTCTTCTATCACTAACATCAAATAAAACCTTTTACTTGGAAAAAATGGAAGAACGTAATTCCGTGAAGATCAATATATATCCAAACGAAATCCACAACAAAAGAAGTAGAATAAATAAAAATCGCTTACAGCGAATGAGAGGTGCGAGTGAGAAGTGTTTGTTGGATGATCACAAGGGTTCATGTCTTCATCCATGGCGGCAGCGAAGATGTGAAAGTGATATGTTTTAAAATACCGAAAGCGAGTACATGAAATCAACCCTAATCTAGAATTAATGGTTTTTACCTGATTGGATACCATTTGATCCATTGGATCACGGTCCGTTAGGCTTACTATTGGACTAATCAAGAAAATGCAACAAATTCTTATTGATTTAAAAAAAAAAAATGTCATAGATTTTTTAAAATTAAGAGAATACATTTACATCTAAATTTCATCTATCAGACACAAAATAAATAAAAATTATAGAACAAAACCTATGTTTCTTATATTTCATAACAACAGTAAATGGGTAAAAGAAAATCTGATATCCTAATATTTTTTGAAAAATACGAAATAAATATTATTATGAGGCAGAGAAACTATATATTTTAATGCGTGAAGAAAATTTGAATATTTATTGATTGGAGAAGAATAGTATGTAGTAATGAATTAATATCGAATTATTATCTTTAACTTGTTTTGAAGTAATATTTAAATACCCTTTTATATAATTTATGGAGTTAATGGAAACGGCATATTACGTTCAAGAAAAAAAAAAGATTCGATAAAACAATAGTTAATCATGCTACTTGATTAAATAGTATGCCTCCACACCAGAATTACGTAAATATTTCAAGTAATATATATCGACACAAGTATGTGGGGTCTATGAGTGAATAAACACCTATGGAAGTTTATCAGTGAGGAAGGGTGCATTGATGTTTTGTGAGTGGTCAAGCGTCCAAGTACATGTGAGCATGTTGTCGAGACTATGGTTGTGTGGAACAAAGCTAAAGAGTATTTTAACGGATTTTACATCTCTTAATCATGTGCAAACCATAACTTGTCTAATTTGACACAACTAGTTGGACTTTTATAAGCAAATGAAACTAATTAAGTTCAAAAAACACGTATTTTAGAATGAAATTTACATAGTTTTAGTATTAATAAACGCTCAACTATTTGCAACAAAACTTTTTCCAAAGTATGAAAGTTGGAATCAATTGGAATGTCGTAATCTTCTCTTTCGTTTTTTCCATGTTTGCTTGCAAGCCCATTTTGATATCTCCCATATCTTTATCTCCTTAATAGTTATGCTACAATATTTGTGACAAAGTACCCAGTTCTTTTTACCACTTTTACATTTAATTAATTTCCTTCCATTTTTTCTCAATTGGTTCATATTGGCCAAACTAAGTCAATAGTTAGAAATTGATTTATACTCTTCCAAAAATTTACCTCTAAGCGTATAAAAATGAATTCTTTTTACTTGTTCAACTTTCATGTAGCTTGAAGTCTCTCTCATGCTTTCTTGGTTATAGACTCGAGACCTTCACTGCTTGAAAGATAAGGTAGAGAGCTTTCTTGTCAAAGAGTTATGGGCTCTTTTTCATCAATGGTGGTTCGAGCTTCATGAATCTCCCTGTTCCTTGAGGAGGTTACGGAAGCGTTATATGCATCTATCAGAAGCATGCTAATTTGAGAGAAGAACGCTCGTATCATGAGTACATATTAGTGTATATGAGACTCCAAATGCTTTTGTTGTTGCCATTTCCAAAAAACTGTGCATCCAAGACTCTAAATGTCAACAGGAAGATTGAACCGGTGGGCTAAAGTTAGACAAAAATAAAAAAATTATACTGACCTCAAGTGCCATCTAATAACGACTTCATTTGAATGACAATGGGCATGTCTCCTTTAGATGTAATGTTTGTGGACATCAGGATCATGGAAAGAATTCATTTTACTCGTCTTAAGATTTCAAATTTTTGAAAGACTAAAAGGGAAGTTCAACATATAAATTTCGAGGCCTAACTAAAAAGGAAGTTCAACATATATTCTTTTTGATTCAGTTGCAGTCTTGACATCGTTTTCGTTGTTATCTGTTTAGGTTTTTTGTTTTCCAATCATTAGATCATGGAGGAAGCGAGTTTAGCAACCGGAGATTGTTTTTCTATGAACGAAATTTTCGTTCATGATGTTGTTGGTTCATCGAAGACTCTTCCCATGGTAGGCCTCGACGCTGACGATGGTTTATGTGCGGATTCACCGGCGAAAGGGTTGGCCGACGATGAAGAAGGAGATGATGATTCCAATCGGATTGTTGATGATAGTGGTACGAAAGTAGTTATCGTTGATGTTCTTCTTTTGTAAACAATTGTTGATCTAATCATGAACATTCATTGTCGTTGAGTTCCGAACCTTTTTTTTTTCCGTCCCAAACACAGTCTGTACATAGCAACACAATCCATTCAACTAGTTTGGGAGTCTGTACTCTTCAATGAATAAATATATTGTTTGATTTTGAGATGCGTGAACATAATTTTCACGAATAATGAGAGGTTTTGTATTTGGTTATCCGTTTTCCTAACAGCTGAAGGTTCATGAATAGTTTATAATGTTTATCCGGTTTATGATGCATAATCTTATGGAAATTCATTATTCGTCAAGAACCAAAAAAACCCCAATTCATGAATTTTGGCATTAAAGGTATGCCATATATGGTGTTTAGGTTTTTTTTTTTTTGCATAATTTGTAGTTATGTGTTGAGATTTAACCGTTTCAGTAATTTTTGTCGTTAAGAAAAGTTGTAGTTAAATCTGGTGTGCATAAGGGTAATACACTACACCAAATGTTGTCTTAGACAACATATGCTAATTGGCTATGTTGCTTAAGAGAAGCTTAGGCAACAAAGGCTAATATATGTTGCCTAAGTTCTCTCTTAGGCAACATGTAATTCTATGTTGTCTAAGTCAGACCTTATGCAACATATGAATAATTATATGTTGCCTCAAATATCTTAAGCAACATTTTCCCTTATGTTGCCTTAGTTTTATAATGTTTTTTTTTTAATAAATGAAAGTTATCTTAGGCAACATATTTTCTTGTTTCTATGTTGCGTAAGATCAAAAATATAAATAAATATAGGTAATCGAAAATTTAATAACTTGTATAATGTTTTTTTTAAATCATTGAAAGTTATCTTAGTCAACATATTTTCTTGTTTCTATGTTGTCTAAGGTCAAAAATATAAATAAATATAGGTAGTTGAAAATATAATAACTTGTATAATATTTTTTTTAAATCAATGAAAGTTATCTTATGCAACATATTTTCTTGTTTCTATGTTGCTTAAGGTCAAAATATAACTAAATATAGGTAGTCAAAAATTTAATAATTTGTATAATGGTTTTTTAAAATCAATGAAAGTTATCTTAGGCAACATATTTTCTTGTTTCTATGTTGCCTAAGGTCAAAATATAACTAAATATAGGTAGTCAAAAATTTAATAATTTGTATAATGTTTTTTTAAAATCAATGAAAGTTATCTTAGGCAACATATTTTCTTGTTTCTATGTTGCGTAAGGTCAAAAATATAACTAAATATAGGTAGTCGAAAATTTAATAACTTGTATAATGTTTTTTTAAAATCAATGAAAGTTATCTTAGACAAAATATTTTCTTGTTTCTATGTTGTCTAAGGTCAAAAATATAAATAAATATAGGTAATTGAAAATGTAATAACTTGTATAATGTTTTTTTTAAATAAAACCGCATCTATTGGGTTGGAAACGAGTTAGGCCAAAAGTAACCCGACCAACCCGACTAAAACTTGTACGTTTTTACTTCTTTTTTTATGATTTTAAACTTTTAGCGGCTCGTCTTTTCCATCAATTCTCAAGTTCTTCTATCTTAGTCATAGTTCAGATCTGTCTACGAGACCACGTCGAATAAAATCGTACAAATCTAACCTTCAACTCTTCAAAAATATTCAACATCAACTTGGGCTTTAATGTATCAGTTGGATTTAATGGATCCACTTGGACTTTAATGAACCCAATTAGGATTTAATGGATCCAGTTGGACTTTAATGGATCGGTTGGATTTCAATGCATCCACTTGGGCTTTAAAGGATCAATTGGGCTTTAATGTATCGGTTGGGCTTTAATAGATCCATTTAGGCTTTAATGGATTCACTTGGGCTTTAATGGTTCCATTTTGGTTTTAATGAATTCATTTGGGCTTTAACGGATCGGTTAGGCTTTTAACGGATCCACATGGATCGATTGGGCTTTAAAGGATCCATTTGATCCCAATACACATTACATGCATATATGTAGTACATATTTGCAGACAAACACATATTAAGTCACCGTTGGTGTTATTGGGTCTTAATAAGTCATGAAAGGTTTTGTTGGTCTATATTGGTTCTTACTAGGCTTTACTGGTTCTTAGTAGGCTATAGTGGGCCTTAGTGGCCTTATTGATCCTAGTATACATCACATGCATATATGCAATACATATCTGTATACAAACACATATTAAGTCACCGTTGGTGTTATTGGGCCTTAATAAGTCATGAAAGGTTTTGTTGGTCTATATTGGTTCTTACTAGGCTTTAATGGTTCTTAGTAGGCTATAGTGGGCATAGAATCTATACCGGGGGATTTACCTTAACGGATGAACTTGATAAGGGCATAGAATCTTACTCGGTAAGAGCCATGATAAAAATGGAGCGTCTTACCCGGTAAGTGAGAGTGACATCTGAGTAAACAACCCCTTAGAACGGAATTGATCTTGTACATCTCATACTAATGTGCCTCCATTTATCATTAAATGGTTGATAACCATTTATCATCTAACATGATATATAATGTATATTTAAAAAAAAATACTTAATTGTTTTATATAAAAAAACATTATCTTATTAAGCCTAAATTAAACAAATTTATAAAAAAACCATTATCACACTCTCAAAACCATCCAAAATTGTACTGTAAATTGACAAAAAATAAAATGAAACATTAAAAATCATGATGTATCTAGTTGCATTGAGTGAGTACGTTTCTAGTATTTAATTAAGTTATAAATTAAAAAAATTATGAAATTATAAATTAAAAAATGTTAATATTTTTTTATCTTAAATAAAATCCAAATTAATGATTTTTAATACTAAAAATTTGAACACTTTACAAATTTTTTGTTTCTCCCGCCTCCCCAAATTATTTTCCCACCTAACCCAAATTCATTTCCCACTTATTTTTTTATTAGCTAGGTTAAAAGTCAAAAAAACAAAAAGTGTTACTATACCCTAATTAAATCAACAGCCGTTCAAATCCCTGTTGAGAAGAAACCATCGCCACCACCGGCCACCAACATCAGCCCACATCACTACCACATCACCACCACCAGCCATCAACAGCAGTCATCACCACCACGTCGCACACCAGCCACCACCATCAGCCGACATCGCCACCACCACCATCAGCCGACATCGCCACCACGAGCCATTCGACACCAACAGACGAGCCATTCGATTCATTCGACGGTTGTGCAGGTTCGATTCATTCGATTTACCTTTGATTAAGTTCGATTTTGTTCGATTCGACTAGATTCGATTTGATTCATTCGATTTGGTTCTGCAGGTCCGATTTGTGTGAAGTTCCCTCATATGAAGTTCCTGTAGTTTGATCCTAGATCAAAACACGCCTTCCTACCTTCGTTTTTGAAGTTCCAGATTTTGTTTTCGGTTTTTTAGTTTCTTAAGTTCGATTTCCATTTTCCTGAATTTTTGTTTCGTTTTTGAAGTTCCAGGTTTTGTTTCATTTCGATTTCGGTTTTGAAGTTCCAGGTTTTGTTTCATTTCGGATTCGGTTTTGAAATTCCAGTCTTCGTTTGATTTAAGTTCGAATTTCGTTTTCATTTGCTTCTGAAGTTTATCAAGTTCGATATGTTTTCCTTTGTGAAGTTCCAGGTTTCATTTGAAGTTCAATATGTTTTCTTTTTTGAAGTTTCATAAGTTCGATTGTTCATTCATTGTTAAAGGTTTAAAGGTTTGAACAGAGGCAATTAAGTTAAAGGTTTAAAGGTTTCCTTTTTGTGTGTGTGTGTGTGTATGTGTTGTGCCTGGATATATTGTGTTTAATTAGTTTGGGCTTTTCAAGTTTCAAGCAGATATATAATGTATTTTTGCAAGTCTTCATTTTCACAGGTATCGCTGTCATCATTAGTCTACGATTGCTTCTGATGGAGATGAAGTCCAAAGGAGAAAGAAGTAGTACCGAACCAAGTTCATCCAAAAGAATTTGTATAGGGTATGTATGGGATCTAAATTAGCATCTCTTTTGATTTATGCTTGTTTTCAGATAATGTCTGTATAACTTGGCTTACTTTTGGTTTTGTACATATTGATCGGTCACACATCTCAACCCAAATCACGCCCCCACATAGAATTGTAAACAGGTAGGTGCTGTTTTTTTCTTAACAGCAAGAAGTTTTATTAAGAAAGAACTAGCAAGACACTAGCTTACAGAGCGTCCGAAAAACATAGCAAGATGCTACTGATCTCATTCATGCTGGCATCAATGTATATACAGCTCCAAATACCATACTAGTAACTAATATAGATAAATGTGATAGATAATATAGAGTTTCATAAGTTCGATTGTTCATTCATGCTGGCATCAATGTATATACAGCTGGGTAGTAGTAAGTAAGGTATGTGTACATCCTACCTGCATACCTTACTTGATATACTGGTCTCATTTGGTTTTTTTGTTTTTATTTTTGTGGGGCTGATTCCTTCTGTTCCTTTTGAGCAGGTTGTTCTACTGAATCAACTGACCACCAAGTATTCAGATGGTTCATTCCATTTAGCCCTTGCACTTGGTAACTTCTAAATCTTGAATCTATTTTCTCTTGGAGAACATGAAACACTTTGCTTTCTTTCTTAGATTTTTACTTTTTTTGAAGTATATAATATTTATATACGGCAAATAAACTCGCACACCCTCACTTTTGGTGAGGTTTTGAACCTCTGATACTGTTAGGCCAAAGACCCTTTGGTTAGGTTATTACTTTGCATTATATCGGTTGTTCAAACTTATCTATAGGTGATAGTTGGTCGCATGCCTCTACAAATCGGATAATTTTACATTGGACAAAATCCGAAAGGTACGTAGTTTTTATAGATAACTTATCTATACCGTGTCGTTGTTTTTATGGATGTTCGTTAAAATGTTTTCTTGGTGTTTCAGGCTTGTGTCTCGTTAGAGGAGAACTACCTCCCTCGTGATTTCTGATATGATTTTGTGATGCACCAAAACGCCGTCTCACATTAGGTTTTTTTATTTCATAAAGAGTGGAGAGATGAAGGGACTAGTTCAAAAAGAAAGTTGGTCGTTTTTGTGATTCAAACCAACGAGCTTGTTATGATGGGATGACATTTGAAGAGCTTGTATAGTATATTAGTTTTTTTGTATGTATGTAATTTGTAATATTATTTGTTATTTGATAAAATTCTAATTAATAAGAAAATTTGATTTTTTTTTTTAAAAAAAATGTGTAAGGCAACATATGCAAATATAGTATGTTGTCTAAGTTGATATCTTAGGCAACATATGCATAAATCTAATGTTGCCTTAGTGTTTGGTGGGTGCAACATATGTTTTTTTCATAGGCAACATAACCTGTTGTGTGTTGCTTAAGGAGTCCGCTTAGGCAACATACGCTGTTTGCTTATGTTGCCTAAGTTCTTATGCAACATTGATAAGGCAACATTGCTTAGGCAACATAGTCATGTTGCCTAAGCCTTAGGCAACACATAAACCCCTCTTAGGCAACATTTTTCATTTGTTGCCTAAGTGAGATTTGGTGTAGTGATACATGTCGATTCATTGAAACAAATGAAAGTGTTGTAGGTTGCTGGTGTTTGATTGCTTTGAAGTTGCATGTTGCAAGATTCCTTGAATTTTGCATGGTGAATTTGTTGAATGTGCTTTTCATGGTCAGTTCCATGATTTTATGTGTTTTATTTATTTATTTATTTATTTTCTTTCCTTTTTGTTTATCTTGTAGATTTGATTAATCAACACATGCAAGAAAGTGCGGACAGGTCTAAGTATTAGATTCCTAACGTTCCGGTTGAGTCCATTCCAAAAGTTGGTATTTTTTCTTCAAATCCTGAGTTGGCTGAAAGTTTTTATAGGAGATATGTCGAGCAAGTTGGATTTGATGTTAGGTTGTCGAACAAAAAAATTAACAGGTTAGGTAGAATAACGACTAGGTATTTGGTTTGTAGTAAAGATGGAATACCCACACCGAAATCGTTGGATTGATTGGATGTTGTGACTGGTGCACGAAAGAGGCGTAATACAAATGTAAAAAGAACCCGATGTAAAACTTGTTTTAAGGTACATTTTGTCAAGGAGAAGAATGGGTAGGAGGTTTACAAATTTGTTGAGTGGCATAATCACATTTTATTTAGTGAGGGAGAGATGATTTTTTCGAGGTCGAGTAGGCAACTTAGTTATACTAAGCAGAAGAATATGTTTCATTCATGTAATCAGAAGGTGGGGCTACAAAAGGCCATAGGATCCGTAATGCCATGAATCGGGGAGGTCGAAAATGTGGTGGGATGGTGAGATATTATCAGAATTACCGTCGTGATATGAATTCATTTGTTGGCAATAAGGACGCGCAAATGTTGATCAATACTATGGCCATTGACAAGAGATTTGTCCCGACTATTTTTATGAATACAAATGTAACGAAAAGGAATTGTAATCGATTTTTTGGGAAGACGAGACTGCTCGTTTGAATCATAAGGAGTTTGGTGATGTGATTTCGTTTGACGCAACCTTTTGTATTAACATGTATGCGTCTTTAAGATGTCTTTTCGAATTTGGGAAGGAAGGAAAATATATTTTAATGTTCTTGAGTAGGAAAAAAGAAAAGAAATATGTAATTTTTAATTATTTTATTTTATAGCGGAATAAAATTGATAGGTATATGTGTGATTTTATAAATATATTTATTGTTAAATTTTTTATTTTCTTTCCTTTCACATTTGTGAGGAAAATCAACATTCATTTCCTTTTCCTACTTAAAAAACTTGAGAACACAAGATTTTTCCTTTCTTTCCTTAAGAAACTCGAGAAGACAAGATTTTCCTTTCTCTCTTTAAGAAACTCGAGAACACAAGATTTTCCTTTTCCCCTACTTTAAAAATAGAGTTTCTTACATTTGTATATATTCTAAAAATTTTACTATATAAAAATCTTAACAAGAAAATCTACTATATAAAACCACAAGGCTTGTGGCGTACTGGCCTGTGGGGGATGTGGTGGGATATCCCATCCACCCCAGGCATCGAATCCAGGCATACGCATCGAATCCAGGCATACGCATCCTGTGGCCACTGGGTTTAATCTCAGGACTGCATGCTTTCGCAGTCGATTGCTTTGCCAAGGGATTAGTCTGGGCCATAAGCCCAGGACACCCTTTACAAAAAAAAATAGAAAATCTACTATATATATATTCTAATATAAAAATAGAATTATGTGGATGGAATAATCAAGAGTAGATGTAAGATGAATGATAGAGAAAATATAAAATTTTCAAGACAAGTTGTTGTAGACTTTCCCTCTATATAAAAAACTTAGATAAAAACAATAGACAATATCATTAAATGAACGACAAATCAAACTTTTACATATTTTTTTCTCCAATGTAATTATCTAATACATGTTTGGGTCTTTAATGGTTAATATAATATAAAATTAATTTTAGAGCCATTTAGATACTAAAAACATTTTGTGGCTCTTCTATTTACTAATTTTATTGAACTACTACTATATATTAAGGGGGTGTTTGGGATTGCTTATTTGAGGGCTTTTTAGCTTATTGTGATTTGGCACCGGAGATAAGCCCTTTTGAGTGTTTGGATGGAAAGAAAAGAAAAGAGCTTATAGCGGTGTCAAGTCGCTGAAAAGCCATTTTTGATAAGTCATTTTGTTCTAACTTATCAACTTATTTCAAAAGTTCTTATAACTTTCTTGGTTCTTTTATATGTATAAGCAATCCCAAACACCTTTAAATAACAATTATTAGTTTATTACGTTTTGGTACCACAGTAAGCTAATCCAAACACTTTTTAGAAAACTCCGGTTTGACAACACATAAGTTAATAAGCACTTTTCAAAATAAGCATAAATTGTTTTAAATAAGCAATCCCAAACACCCCCTAAAACTACTTGGGCCCCTAATTTTTGTGGGCCCTCGGTGTATGTCCGACCCACCCTCCCCCAAGAACGGCCTTGTGTAAACGTTTTGTATACAAATGCCAATATTAAGACGGATATAAGTTCTATTCATATCTCTTGTATAAATGAACAAAGCTGGTTATCTTTTGACATCTTTTAAATAAGGTCCTATAAAGATATAATAGCTAAAATATTTGCAAAGACGTCCAAAAACTTGGTATAAACTTATTGCAACATATTTATGAAGAACAAAAACTAGTTTGGCCCTATAAACATGTCCAACATATAAAACAGTCTATTAGAACAATCAAACGTTTTTGACATCTTACAAACCCAATTTCATTGTTGTGCAACTACTAAGTACAATCTGGTCCCTTACACTCATTGATTGAGTAACTACTATGCGCTCCCCTTTGCTCGACACCGCATCTCCATTAATTAGTAGCCTTCACACCCTCTATCCCCTCCTTAATTATCTTAATCTTAATCTTTTTATTTACAATTGTTAAGGTTGAATTACATAGGCGGTCTTTGCATAATATATATCCTGAACAGGAAGTTGCTGCACCAAGAAGTTGTTCTATAATTTCATGTACAAACCGGTTGTCTCGTCCAAACCTATAGTCTCTCAAGCATTTCATAAACATGGTGTTGTGCACCAAATTTGCCCAAAGAGGCAACCTTGATCTCAGCTACCCGCCCAGATAAACTGCATAGAGGACAAAAAGTTTAAATCTTTAGCATGCTCAAAGAAGCACTGAAGACTGCCACTTCGTTCAGTGTTTCCTTGATAAGCTTCAGCAACTCTTTCCAACATTCGCTTCCAAGCTGAAGAATCTTGAACTAAAGCTCGCCAATGAGATCTCCAGAAATCAGATTATCACTGGCTTCATGCTGAAGCACACTTTAAGTCCCCACCTGCTGCCAAAATCCATACGTAGAGACAATTATGTATCGTATTCTCATTTGTCTATCAGGGCAGTCTCCTCAGGACCAACGAAGGCAACCATTAAACGTTTTTTTATTTTTTAGGATCCCTATATCATATCAAGACTTCAAGATTGTTTTGAATTCAAGAGTAACCCTATGAAATGAACACATCTTACGTACTTGTAACTACTTCTGAATTAGAAACAATTTTAATGTCTTGATATGATATAGGGATCCTAAAACACACAAAAAACATTTAATAAGGTTTTGTGGAGACTGCATTGATAGACCAAAGAGACTAAGGTACATGATTATTACTTCATACAACGGTTCAGGAAATGTGGCTGTTGCACCTGCTGAACACCCCTCTTCCTAGGTCTGTTGAAGCATATAACCAAAATTTCAGTAACTACACCATAGCACGCTTTCTACTCTTACGTATAATGTACCACAAATGGGTTTTCCTGACAGTACTCATCAATGCTTCAAAACAACCCTCCTAACATATTTACTTGTTTTCACCATAACTTACAGCTACACCAAACTATCTAAAAAGCAGCATTTAGAGAACTACTAAAAGAAGTCTGACCTATTCCAACATCTTGAAGGGTGTGAGGTGCAGATGCAACATAAACTGTAAAGTGTAGTACCTTCCGAAATGCAATGAACATTGAGGTTGTAACAAAATCCATTCTTGGTACCTCACCACAGACATTAAACTACAGAAAGAAATGTACAAGTCAGAACAATTTTGAACAAAGAGATAAAAAAAAACACTTGAAACTCCTCATGTTGAAGATTAAAATTTTGGGTGTAGCTATAGATTTTTGTATTTACAGATCTAACCAGATTTCATTCTCTCATTTAGCTAGATAAAAGATAACACAACAAAGATTTTAGATAACTATAGCAGCAAAAATTCAACATAAGATTTTGGTGTTTGAATCTGAAACATATTGACGCAGCGTAGGTTTGCGGAAGGATCGACAAACGTCAAACCCGAAAAGGATTATGAGTTTACAAGCGTAAGACTCAAGAATATGGAGAAACTCAAACTCTCTAAGAGAACTTTTATTAAACTTGATAAATTGAATTCCAAAACAATAAAGAGATTAATCCTATTTATAACTAAACTAGGAAAAAATAACTATGGAAATAAATCTAATCCTAATTTAGAAAACGGAAATAAGGTAAAGGAAAATAAATAAATTTATCCTAATTTAGAAAAAGGAAATAATTAATAAAAGGAAACTAAATAATAATTCTAATAATAATTAATGCTAACAATAATTATCCTAAGTTTAAATAATTAAAATAAGGAAATACATTTTTGAGAGTGAAACTCTCGGTAGCTTCTGTTTGCCTCTTTTCCGATTCCAATTTCTGAGCCTCTTTCGAGCTCGTTTTCTTCTTTTCCAATTATTCTCGAAAATCCTTATTACCTCTCGAATTCTCCCTGTATCAGTCACCCTCACTTGAAAAGAACTCGTCCTCGAGTTCACTTGAAAAACACCTTCATCCGACCCGTAGATCATTCGTTTATTCCGAACACTTTGATTCACAACTTGACTTCCAAAATTCGAAAAATATGACCATTCTTCAAATCCCAACAGAGTTTGTCGTGACCGTCTCCATACGATCGATATTTTATCAAATTCGAAAGCGTAAGAGATTAAATTAACTTTACCGGGATTTGTTTCGGTTTGAACCGGAGCTTTGGGCACGGTAATAATTAAAGTGTCACATTCGGAATCACCGTTCTTGACTTCTTGTGACAACTCTTTCGTTGGCTCGAGAATGTCTTCCACTATCTTGCTTTCGGTGTCTTCGGTGACTGGTCCGAGATCTAGTTCCAACACTTTGGCCTCGATAACAATTTCTTGTTGTGACTCGGTTACGACTTCATCTTCAACTTTGTCCGACAAGACTTCGTCGTCTTGTTTCGATGGCTCCTCCGGAATGGGTGGTTGTCTGACCAGAGAAGTAACCGAACCGATAGTACGGTTGTTGATGTTGTTTTTCTTGTTGGTGCCTGCATCGAAACTATCAACTGGAGTCACGGCGATCTTTTGGTCACGACAATGGAATAGTACGAGGTCGTATCGACGCTTGTAAGTGGCATGATTGTCGAATTGCCACGGTCGGCCCAATAGAATGTGGCAAGCATCCATATCAAGGACATCACATAGTACCTCTTCTCGATAGTATTTGCCAATTGAGATGGGTACTCGACAAGTTTTTGTAACTTTAACTTAAAAACCGTTCTTGATCCACCCAAGAGAATAGGGAGCTTCATGGGTTGAGTAGGTAGATTAAAGTAATCGACCAATTTTTGGGATACTAGATTTTCGCAACTCCCGTTATCAATGATGAGGTTACATATCTTTTTATGAATAGAACAATGTGATCGAAAAAGATCTTCGTGTTGGCTTTCTTCTTTTGACGAAAGAAGTATTCGTTGAAATACGATATGGATTTTTTCTTCTTCCTCCTCCTTTTCGGATTCGAAACTCGAGAGATCGACCCGGTTACGGTTGCCATTGCATGGCGCCATATCAGGTCCTTCAAACCTGTCTCTTCTCCGACGGTTATCGTTGACGATGTTTGGTTGAAGCCTGTTAACAGCCGTTGTCAGAGTAGTAAGTGATGTGGATAAGGCCACATTCATCTCTACTAAACCCGCTTTGGTAGTCGGCTGTCGATCTGCAATTGTTAGTGAAAAGACAGACGAATCCTGCTTTGATACCAACTGACGCAGCGTAGGTTTGCGGAAGGATCGACAAACGTCAAACCCAAAAAGGATTATGAGTTTACAAGCGTAAGACTCAAGAATATGGAGAAACTCAAACTCTCTAAGAGAACTTTTATTAAACTTGATAAATTGAATTCCAAAACAATAAAGAGATTAATCCTATTTATAACTAAACTAGGAAAAAATAACTATGGAAATAAATCTAATCCTAATTTAGAAAAAGGAAATAAGGTAAAGGAAAATAAATAAATTTATCCTAATTTAGAAAAAGGAAATAATTAATAAAAGAAAACTAAATAATAATTCTAATAATAATTAATGCTAACAATAATTATCCTAAGTTTAAATAATTAAAATAAGGAAATACATTTTTGAGAGTGAAACTCTCGGTAGCTTCTGTTTGCCTCTTTTCCGATTCCAATTTTTGAGCCTCTTTCGAGCTCGTTTTCTTCTTTTCCAATTATTCTCGAAAATCCTTATTACCTTATCACATATAATTTCAATCTAAATCGATTCAAACAGCAAAGATTATTCGATTTACAAGCCTAACAAGCAAACACTTCGATATTCTTTTATCACTAACATCAAAATAAAACCTTTTACTTCCTAAACGATAAAAAATTATTTCCAGGCGTTGTAACAACAAACATAAATCCTTTTCAAATCAAATCGATTGAAAAAATGGAAGAAAGTACTTCGCTGACGATCAATATATATCCTAACGAAATCCACAACTTAGGAACTCAAATAAATAAAAATCGCTTACAGTGAATGAGAGATGTGAGTCAGAAGCGTTTGTCGGATGAAAAGGGTTGATGTCTTCATCCATGGCGGCAGCGAAGAATTCGATGTGAAAGTGATTTGTAGAAAACCAGAAGCGAGTATATATAGCATAGATTTGGTGGCCTCCGTGAAAGCAACCCTAATCTAGAATGTACGATCTTTTCTTTTTCCTGATTGGATACCATTTGATCCATTGGATCGTGGTCCAATAGGCTTATTATTGGACTAATCAAGATAAGGCAACAAATTCCTATTGAATTTTTTCTTAAAACAAGTGTCAAGATTTTTTAAGATTAAAAAATATATTTACATCTAAAATTTCATGTAACAAACACAAATAAATAAAAATTATAGAACAAATCCAATGTTTCTTATATTTCGTAACAATTTTGAACGGATAAAAAAAATATGAAATCAACATTTTTTAGAATAATATGAAACAAATATTATTATGAGATAGAGAAACTAGATATTTTAATGAGTGAAGAGAAATGGAATATTTATTGATTGAAACAAAGAATCATACGCAGTAATGAATATCGAATTATTTATCTTTTGTTTTAAAGTAATATTCAAATACCTTTTATATAATTAGCTTTCAAACCCCCCCCCCCCCCCCCCCTCCCCTTCCTCGAGGGGGGAGTGTTTATCGCCAAGAAGAAGTTCAATCCACGGGTAAAGAATATTTTAATGGATTTTACATTACTTATTTGTGTTGTAACAATTTGGCTATATTGAGATGCAACTAATTGGACGTCTATAAGCAAATGCAACAGACTATTTTGTAATGAACTTCCCATAGTTTTACTGCTAGGAAAATGTCGATTATTTACAATAAAACTTTCTTCAAATAAGGAAAGTTGGAATCAAATGGATGGTTGTTATCTTCCTCTTTTGTAGAGAGAAAGATTGAGATGATTTAACTTGTCGTCAATATCATAGATGTCCGTGAAGGTAGAGTAGAAGCATGAGAGGCCGGATATACCGATGAGGATATAAGAGGTATTTTTTTGCTGTATCACCGTTGGTTTGGAGAGGTTAAGGAATTGGAATCTTAGAGATATGGGAATGGTTGAGTTATAACTATATTTAAATATAAGATTTATTATAACTGATTAGCCATGCAATCCTAGTTTTACCATATAAGCAAATTAAACGATAATATAACCGGTTCAAAAGATAGTTGGTTACCCATTGCTACAAAGAGTAGTTTTTTAAGGCATAACGCTCTAATAAAATTAAACAGAAAGTATGACGTTGTAATAAGAATAAACAAAAGTACAATATATATATATATATATATATATATATATATATATATATATATATATATATATAAAGCAGAAACATTGGGAGATGACGTGTCACTCCCAGAGTTGAGAATCCATCCCTTCTTTTTTCTCATTTTTTTGATTTTCTTTTAACAAATTATTAGGATTTAATTTAATCCTCTTTTACCCACGACCTTTAATTAGCATTATCATCATTAATATCGTCATTAATTAATGGAGAAATCAAAAACCTCTTCTCTCTCTAATCCCTCTCCTCTTCTACCCCAATACCTAAATCAAAACCTTCATCATCATCAATGGATAAGTCAAAAACTCTCTTCTCTCTTTTTAATCCCTTTCCTCTTCGTAGTGGGGTCATGGTTTAGTAGTCTGGTCCTCCCCTTTGTTAGACACAAGCAATGAAGATCTGGACATTGGAGGGGTTTCTTTTGTTTTTCTAAAAGTATCGACTGTCGTTTGTTTCAATGTACTCAAATCTTCAGACTCAATCAAGACTCTGTCAAAGATATTGTTTGATTTATTTTGGATTTGTGATTTATGGTTTACAATCTTCTTTGGTTAGAATCTGTGTTGGTAATTCCTGTGAATTTGTGATTTTGGTTTACAATATGTTTTTGAAGAATCATTCTTCGAACTTCAGATTTTGTTAATTTTTTATAAACTTTTTTCCATAAAATATGATGATTCTTTTGTTATCAATAAATTTTTAAAGGTTATAGTTATCCAAGGTTTTGGATGATTAGTGCTCGTATTAGGGGCATTATAGACACATGGATGTGTTAAAAGTTTCACGCAAGCGGAAGGGAGGGAGGGATGGAGATGGGAGTCCATTTTGTTTCTCCGCATTGAAATCCAAACCGGAGGAGATGCTTTACCAAATTAAGATATTATTAATTTAATTGGAATAAAAAATATAAAAAATATAAAATAAACCCAGATAACGACTTGACTTTCCCTCATTTCACTTGAAACTCAAGTTTCTTTTCCAAATGTATTATTTTTTATTATTAAAAATTTAACTTTGCACAAGAAATACAATTGCATAATTTGTAACGATCTCTCTGTTAGTCACCTAAGAGTATCTGTTAGGGAGCAAATAAACTGAACTTATATTCTCTTTTAAAGGGAGCAAATAAATCATAACCCTTTATTTAAACGCATAAAACTTATCAGAATTCTCTTTTAACATAATCGTGTTCTTTTGGTTTTTGTTTTGTGGTTTGCAGACACCATGGTTGGATTCGAAGCATGTTGGATTCGAGTGTTATCCTGTATGCATATGCATGAATGTTTTATATGTATGACAGAAAACAACATATTTGTAATTTTTATGGCATATAACAAATTAACCACATTCAATGTAAATTGGTACCGTGAAGAAATAACAGAAGAATTATTTAATATAAGAGTTAGTTTTATGTTGGTATGGTTATTCTTAGTAAAAAAAATGGTTTGCAAAATGTTATTGGCTTGACCCTTAGTTTGCAAAATGTTCTTAGCTTGACCCTCGACTTGCTAAAATGATCAATTTCTTATTAAAAATGATATGTATTGATTAATAATAAATAATTAACAATTAACATTGAATAATTAACACTTTATATTTAATTATGAATAATTAATAGTTGATAGTTAATAAAAACTAACCATTAACCATTAGCAATTAATAATTAAAAATTAATTACTAATGATTAAATATTAGTAATTAAAAATTAGTAATAAAGAACTAACAATCATTAGCATGTAAATTAATCTTTAAAAATTAAAAGTTAATGATTAGTCATTTATGATTAACTTTCAATACTTAAAAGCTATTAATAAATAATTAACCATTAACTATTAATAATTAACAATTAGTCGGTTATTATCAATTTTAACTTCTTATTAATTAACATTTAATAATTCATTAAAATATTATCTATTTATAAATATTTAATAATTAATAAGATATTATATATATATATTAATAATTAACAATGACTTTGTTAATATTTAATAACTACTTTTACTATGATCGGAAGAATTACAAATCTCTAAAATAATCGATAGAAATACCGTAAATAGAGCCATAGAGACACCCATCAAAAGGGTCGGTCCCTAGGAGCTACTTTACCATATTTCGAATTCAACGATTTTAATAGAACCCCTACAATAGTTCGCCTCGGACCGGATCTAGAATCGTTCTCAACAATTTGTATAGACATAAGTTATATTGTGTTCATTGAAATTTGGTGTCTTTGTATACCATCTCATTGTAAATAAACGAACTTATCATAGATCTATTTCCGGTTATCCCCATTTTTGGTTGGCAAATATTGTTATGTGATGCATCGAAATAAAATTAAACTTGCAAATGTTTTGTACTCTTTTTGGTTCGAAAAAATTTATAGTGTTAAATTAATAAAAATTATTGACTTCTAAAACCCTCTAAGCAGTCAGCACATACATTGTTTTACATTTTTCAATAGTTGTTAATTAACAAATTATGTTTAATCTTAACTTAATCACATATTTTCTAACAAAAAGTTTTCGTCATCGCGCAACGAAAAATTTCATTTGTGACCAACTATAATTAAACATATAGTCCTCAATAACATTTATTTTCAAATATGCATTTCCAAGTTTAACTGCTGATAAGATTGAAAATCATAAAATGAGATTATATACATTATTTCAAGTATCTCATATAAATGTGCAAGTAATACTTCATTTTACGTCATATAAGATGGAACCCTTCATTCTAGTTGAAAGTGATTGGAAACCCCAAAATCTCCAAAAACTCAAGTTAGGTCAAAATGTAATAAACATGAATCCAAAACCAATGAGATATATAGGTGTTTAAAATATAAGTTTTGACATGTATAAGGTTTGGAAAATGGAAGTATGAACTCACCAAGTGGGTTTTTGAAGAAAACCTGAAACCCTATATTTTCCTTTGGAGAAAATGACAATAGAGACGACGATGTGAAAACCCTAGCTTCCAAACTTGCTTGATGACACCCAAAATGGAGTAAATGAGAGTAAATGACTATTTGACAAACCCTAGAATCGGTCTTAAATGAAGAGGGAGGTAGAGAGTGTTTTGAGAGTGAGTAGGTTGAAGTAATGAATGAAAGGAGGAGGAGAAAGGGAAAGAAATTTGTCAAAGAAGCATCAGGGCAAGCCCGCGGCTTTGGCCGCGACTTGGATCAGCCCGCGCGTGCCTAAAAACTGAAAACCTCCACTAGGTTACGCGGCTTACACTGCGGCTTCCAAGCTGCAGGGTAGCCCGCACAAGCTTCTGCCACACAACCAAAACCGAAATTTAAGCATTCAAACTTGGCTCAACAGCACGATGCTAACGACTAATGGCAAACGCAAGGAAACTAAGACTTAACAATAAATAAGATTAGAAGTCTAACGATAACAAAAAAAAATGGTACATTGTTATTTCTTATATTTAGCCCGTCATGAAATTTCAATAGTTTTACTATTAGTAAATGGTTTGTTATTTGCTATAAACGTCCTCAAACTGTTCCATGTTTACTTGCTAGCCCAATTCTTTATCTCAAGATCTTTATCTCGTTAGGTGTTATGCTCAACTCCAATTTTTGTGGCAAATTACCCAAAAATATCTTTATGTTTAATTAATATCCTTCCCATTTCTTCATTTGGTTAACAAGGGTCAAACTAAGTCAATAGTTAGAAACTGATTTATAATTTTCCATAAATTTACCTCTAAGCGTATGAAGGTGAATTCTTTTAAATTGTTCGACTTTCATGTAGCTTGGAAGTCTTTCTCATGTTTTTGTAATTTTACTCAATACTTGCTTGAAAGATCTTTCTTGTACTTTTTTCTTCAATTCCTCAAATCACCCATTTGAGTTTGGGGTAGATTAGATCATCTTGCTCCGTGTAACATTGTTTTAACAATATCCCATATTTATTGTGTTCCAAGCAGCATATCTAAGTTGATGCTCCAATTATAATTGTTGCTCTTAATTTGTAATCATAGGAACTTCGAAGAGAATCATTCATCCACTCATCTTGTTTTCTTAGATAACTTGAGGGTGCCACGTGATTATATATGACCGTATTTTTGTTTGGAATACTATATATATACCATTTGCAATTCATTACACCAAATGTTGTCTTAGACAACAAATGTTAATTGCCTATGTTGCTTAAGATAAGCTTTGGCAACAAAGGCTATTATATGTTGCCTAAGTTTCCTCTTAGGCAAAGTGTGGTTCTTTGTTGCTTAAGTGTGACCTTAGGCAACATATAAATGATTGTATGTGGCATCAAAGTATCTTAAGCAACGTCTTCAAATACATTGTCTTAGTTGAATGTTGATCGCTCATATTTTTTTAAAAAAATAGTCAAAGTTAACTTAGGCAACATATAATTCATTTCCTTGGTTACATAAGATCTTTCTTACGCAACACAGTTTTCTTGTGTCTTTGTTGCCTAACGTCAAAAATATTAATAAATATTGGTAGGTAAAAAAATTAAGGTTAACCATAGGACACCGTATTAAATATTGGTCAGAGTTAACTTAGGCAATGTATAATATATTACATTGGCTGCCTAAGATCTGTCTTAAGCAACATAATTTCTTGTTTCTATGTTTCCTTAGATGAAAAACGAAATAACTATGGATTATCGGTGGATTTAGAAAATAATTTTTTTAGCGATTTGGACTCCCAGGCCCTCAAATCACAACGTTTCCAGCCCTAGTTGTATTTTCTGGTTGATTCCGGTCCTAGTTGTATTTTCTGGTTTGATTTCGGCCCTAATTCTACTTTCTATTAGGATTTCTCTTTCATTGATGCTTTTCATTTTACTATAATTAGCGTTCTATCAAAATTTTGAGCTAATTGTTTATAGTATCGATTCAAATAGGCAACACCAATTTCAACCTACAATCGTTGCGTTTTCCACGATTTCAAGTCTGACGCCTTCAGTTAAATGCGATTTCCGAGCCTAGTTCTGTTGGTTGGATTTCAGGTTAGTTGAAACTTGGATTTCAGGTTAGTTCTGTCTAATTGAAATTTAAGTTTCAAATGAAAAGTAATATTCGATTTGTTAATGAAAGCAATTGAAGTGCGTCAGTAGTCTGTACATGTGGAAGCTATCAATTTTCTCTTATTTATGCGTACATTGATTTCTATGTTGTTTCAAATGCTTGATTGTATTTATGCATCTTGAACAATTCATTTGAGCAGGTCGTTATCAAACAGTTAAAAATAGTGTGTTTAATCATAGAAATATGGTAGTTTCCTTGAACATTCATGATTGTAGACTCTTAATTGGATAGTAGTGTGGCTAAGTTCTACCTTGGAGTACAATTTGCAAGCATGAGTCCTATATCTGCTTTTATTTCTTACAAGTTTCTGTTTCTCATTTTTTTGAGCGGGGGGTTTGTGTGCTTTTCAAGTGTAGGAAAGTATATTTGTAGAATTTAGGCGAGACTTTTATATCAAAGTGCATCTTGACATTGTCTTGAACAATGAACAGTAGTAGTGCTTTTCCTTTCTCGATGAGTTATTTGTTGGATTATCTATTGAGTTATTTGTTGAGTTATTTGTTCAATTCAAATTGAAAGCTCATGGTTATTACCTTTGTTATTTTTAACCTATTTCCAGCTACATAGGTCGAGGACTGAAGTACAGATAAGAGAGTTGCTAGAGTCATTTGGGTATGTCCTTCATTTGCTAAAAGTGTGAACTTTTCTTTACATAGTAGTGTTTTTAGGAATTCTTTTTTAATTGAGGATATGGCCAAACTAAATGTGATACGTTGCCATACACCTTTGATTAATTATAAACCTATTCTTTTGATAATGTTCTTCTTGAAATTTTACTTGAAGTCAACTAACCGGAAGTGAAACCCAACCAAAAAAAGAATCATGCATAAGGTTCTGTAACAAATGTGATAAATTAGTATCAAACTAACTGTGAACTCAAGATCTAAAGATTCTAGAGAGAGAAAGCTAGAGAGAGAGAGTGAATGTGGAGCCAAAAGTAGTTATGAATTCAAGATATGAAAATGTAATCTTTTTTTAAAAACTACTAAGACAAGGCTTATATACTCACAAGGTAAAATAAATACAAAGGTTACAACTAAAAATGATCTAACAATCTCCCCCTTTGTAACCTTTGGCGCCGAGCTCTAAAATCAAGAAAATCTTCTGATATCCACTTGAGCTTCAAGGCGACGTAAAGCATTTCGAAAGTTGATTCGGTCTTGAATTACATCAATTGCCTTCTCCAATCTCAGTAACTCCTTGTTTCCTTCCTTTTGTGGATAAAAATTGAATCTCTGTCTGTTTGCCACATTCTGCTTTTCATAATTCAACTTCTGAATTAGATGCATCTTGATAAGCTTCAAAGTTCCATCAGAATACTTGCAGACTTCTTCAAATCTCATAAAACAATGACGACCCTTCAAGTTTCTGTACACCACACCATACGGTTCATCAACAACAGTATATAATAAGAAACTTTCAATGTTGTCGAGCTTCTGTTTTGGCTTGTGCAAGTTGACCGTAGGTTGATGATTTTCAACACCCAACTGAAAGTCAAATAAGCTATAAAAGCGAATTGTTCTGATAATATGTCTTCTGACAGTGTTGAAGGCTCTATTCATATCATCTGATCGTTCATTGAGAGAGTTGAAGAAATTGAATAGAAACTCAATATCATCCACATGAACTTCATTAAAATCTGCTTCTGTGAAGGTATAGTCTTTGCAGTCTCTTCGTTGAACAGTGAAATTAGAAACCCAGATGTTGAATATGTTGAACATGGAAACACATTTAACTTGTACAATCCCCTTCTTAGAATATACTGTTTCTTTCCCTTGTCTCAAATACCTCATGGCCATCAAATAGTTCTGTTTAACAAGATTAGACTCTTTTTCAATGCCCAAGAAAAACTCAAAACTCAAAGCAGTCTTGTGTTTCACAAAAATACTTCGGTGAGTATCTTCAAGGTATACATTTCGAAACACCTGTCTCATATCTCTAGCCTCAAACCTTTGTCGTCTATGCTCCCTTGAAATAGGAATTCCTGAAGATCTAAGATTTTCTGGAATAAAATCAGGAGCCATATAATTAGGATCAACTGACTTATCAGATTTACTTGTTGGAGCACGAGGAATCTTGGTAGGTGGAATCACGACTGGAATAGACACATTAGAAACAATTGCTGGAGGCTCAGAGACAACTGATGTAGAAGATATAAGAGTTGTAGAGACAAACAGAGGATTTGAAACTGCTTCAGACTGAATCTGAGAAGAATCATCTTGTGGAGAATTCTGTTCATCGTGAAAAGGGAATCTAACTTCTTGAGATGAAAGATCTGCATACAATACATCAGCATCACTATCATCATCATCTTCTTCTTCTTCTTCTTTAACTTTCCAAAAGCTTTCAAACTTGGCATCAATTTCATTTTCAGAATCCACATCAATAATATTTTCGTAAGATGCTCTGAAATTCTCAAACGCTTCAGCCTCAGTCATATTCACAGATTTTGGTATAACAGAAGAAACTGGCTCAGAATCTGGTTTAACATAAAGTACCAGTTGTAAATTGTTTTCTGTAGAAATGTCAGTCTCTGGAAGATTTACTTTGCTTAACATGTCTTCAAACATAGACTGCATTTCTGTTTCTGCTTCTTTAGGCTTTTCTTTATCAGCAGAGCATGTTTCACTTGGAGCAGTTTCTGCTTTATTTTCTTTAGAAAGATCAGCTGCAGACTCATCCAAGCGTCTCTTTTTCTCCCCCTCATGATCAGGTTGAGAATCATCATGATCATGTGAACGCTTGTTAGATGGTCCAGCTTCAGCACGACACGAGACATTTGGAACCTGCAAGTGTTGAGCAATGGCAAAAACAGTGAATTGCAATTGACCCAAACCTAACTGTACCTCATCTCTAAATTTCTCAAAGTCTGATCGTAAAGCAGAGAGAGAATCTTCAGTTGTAGGTGGTCGAAATGATGGCTGAAAAGATCTGAGAAGAGACAAAAGATCGATCGACTGTTGATTTGCTGGAGCCATAGATGCAAGTCGAGCTCTTAAGTGCTCAGCTACTTCCTGAACAGAAAGATCATCAATACGAGGGCCTGTAGGAGTAGAAGAAGAAGATGCACCCGCAAAAGTTGATGACATAGTAGCACATGAAGCCATTTGGGCAGAAGAAGATAGAAGAATCGATAACATAGTAGATGACGAAAAGATCGGTGCAGATAGTGAAGGAGCAGAACCCAGAGCTGTTGAATGAGAAAGATGAAGTTCTATGGGTTTGCCGGTCAACAACTGTGGAGGGATAATAGAAGGAACAATATTTGTCAGATTTCCTTGCAGAAACGCCTCCATCCTGGCCAATTGAGTATCTCTTTCTGCATCCATAGAAGCCTTTGTTGTCCGTAGAAGATTATGAACAATGTCTAGTTTTGAAGAAGAGTGCAAACCTGAAGAAGTGGACACCATAGCCAATGCTGAATCAGTGGTAGAAACAACAACAGTAGAAGATTCATGAGCAGCAGAAAATTTCTTCAGTGAAAGATCAAGCTCGTCTACAGCAAGATGGCCAACACTTGGATTTATTGGAACAGACTCATCATCAGAACCTTCTTGATTGGATTGAAAATCAACAAACTCTTGATTATCATCATCAGCATGTAATTCCTCAAGTTCATCTTCAATGACAAAGTGAATATCTGAACCTGATTCAGGGATTGCCTGAACCAAACGAGAACCAACAGGGAATGCCTGTTGTTGTTTCTGAATTTGCTCTGCAACTTCTTGAACTTCATCAACATGTTCCTCTGCAACCTGGTCTTGATCTTGTTGTTGTAAATGAGCAACTTGAACATCTGCATCAGCATTCTCTGCCTGTGGAATCTCGTAATCATGATCTAGCATGTATTCGACCACAGCTTCATTTGTCAAATCTGCATAATTCACGATAAGAATTGCTGGAATGGGCATCCATTGATCTTCATTCGTAAACGTATGCTTTTGAATCTGGAAGTATTTACACTGATAATCGGCAATGCGAGGCCACTGTGTGCGAGCAGGAAAATTCTCTGTGCTATCCATAATGCTCCGAACAAAGATCTTCAAAAATCGCAAAAACGGCACAAACTTTCTCCTATTGTTTGTCGCCTTAGCATATACAACTTCTGAAAGACCAGTCCAGATGGCCAAAGTATAATCGATATGAAGATCGTGAATAACACAGTAGAATAGCTTCAGAATCGGCATGCTTGTGCTATCTGTACCAGTAGCCTTTGAAGTTAAGCACCGATTGAATATAGAGAAGAAATCATACCAGTGAGGTGGAAGCTTAGCCTTGTGAAACTGAGTCACTTTCCTGAGTTCACCATTATAACCAAGTGCAATAATGCCATCAAGAACAGTTTGATCAGAAGGGAACGGATCATAAGCAACTTTGCCTGGTCTGGAATCAGGGCCTGGAAATTGTAGAAGCACACGTAACCTTCTGAAAGTAAGCCGAGATTCAAACTGATCGACATTTATCAGGAAATGTGGAGGATTTACTTTATCATTCTTTGTAATATAGTGCCAGGCTTGCTGCACATATACCTCAGGAACATCAACTGTTTTTGTCAACGCATAAGCAAGGGGATGTCCTCTTAAAATTTCTTTCACCACACCACGTATGTTCAGATGTCCAAAATCAATATAATGATTATTGCCCTTGTATGGAAGGAAGTGAGAATGATGCAGAAAATCATCCGGAACTAGTCCTTGAGCAGATTGATCAGCTGTTGTGGAAGGCTGAGAAGGCATAGGACGAAGCCTAGAAATCTGTTCTTGATCATTAAGATGGTCCAAGAGATCATTCTCATCTTGTTGTACTTGAACATCAGCCATTAAGTCTGAAAAGTAAGCATAGTTAAAAAATTAGGACATAATCAATCTGAAAGAACCAAGTGAGGTTGTCGGTTGTAGAACAAACCGAAAAGCGAAAAATTCGGTTGAAACAAGAACCGAAAAGCAAGGTTCTCGGTTGCACCAAGAACCGAGAAGAGAGGTTCTCGGTTAAAACATAGACCGAGAAATGAGCTTCTCGGGTATGGAATGAACCGAGAAATAAAGATAGCAAAACATAGAGTGAACCAAGGTTGAAGTTCTCGGTTGAAGGGAAGGAACCGAGAAATGAAGTTCTCGGTTGGTGAGTGAACCGAGAAGTGAAGTTCTCGTTCCAGATTAGAATCGAAAGAACCCCCTTTGCTCCCCCTACAAAAATGCATTCATAAAACCTTTCAATCGAAGCATAAGAGTAGAAAAACATACCTGTAATGCGGAATTTGTTAAAAAAAAATCAACTTAAACTCTAGAAGAACAAGTCGATTCGAATACTCCCCCTGAACTTCACCACCACCGAAATGAGCAAGTCGATTCGAAGATGAAGCAGCGAACCACGAAACACACAAATGAAATCAAAATGAGTCGAAGACAATCTGAACTTTGAAAAAAGATCTGGAACCCAAAGAAACCGAATGGAAGAGAAAATGAAGAAGAAGATGAATAGTGACCTTTGGGAATAGTGAAAATTTGAAAAAGCGAACCGGTTTTTCAAGAAAAGCACAAAAAAAAAAATTTAAATATTGAGAAAAGAAAATCATTTCATATTACATCAACATTTTTAGAAAATAAAATTGAACAAGATTTTGTAATTACTGAGTATTTTAAAGAACAAAAAACAATTGACAAATAAAATTTGACCTAATAAAATTTTCATAAAATAAACCATCTAATGAAATCCTATGCATGCTTTTGGAACTATAGACATGTATTATTGCATAAAGAGTGTATATAAGTTCGAAAACAAAGATTTTCATCCTTCTAATAGGTGGACAAACATGAGAAAAAATGACCAGTCTTAAGAAAAATGTATTTCACTATATAAGAGTAAAAACAGCTGTTACTCACACTAAAAAAAATAGAACTTTCATAGATTTAAAGGTTTATCACATCTTAGCAGTTTCACCAAGTATCATGAGATGTTGTGCTCATTGGCATCTTTTTGTACAGTGTGCACATTGGCATCTTTTTAACCAGAGAGTTTAGTAAGCCTAGAAAACATCGTAAACATAACTTTCTATCTGATCCTATAGCAGGTTTTCTGATCAGCCGCTCCCAGACCATAGCCTTAGGGGACTAGGTGACAAGCACCCCTCGGAACTTACTTACCCAGATCAGAAAGGCTATATCGATATTCCCTAAGCCCATTCATATCAGTAGAACATGACTTTCTAACTGGTTTTATAGCAGAATTTCTGATCGACCGCTCCCAAACCGTAGCCTTAGGGGGTCAGATGTCAAGCACCCCGCGGATCTTACTCTTCCAAACCAGAAAGGTCACAGATATGAACTATCAAACTAAATGATTTCTGTATTACAAAATATGAATTATTTTATCATCTCAATCACTAGGATCAACTAACTAATTAGTTTAGCCTATATCTCCATAATCATCCATAAAATTTGTAGAATAGGATTTCAAAGCCTTGATGACTATTATATATTGACCTACATATCTTAAAACACATATCAAAATTTTCATGAAGTGGACCATTCGAGATCAGAAATTTTGAAATTTGAACAAATAACACTCATTTATAAACAATAAACTTGTAAATATTTCCTAGGCATGCACAGGCAATCAAAAGATAGAAAATTTATAAAAATTCTATTCTGTTAAACAATATTTGTTAATCATTTTGAATCTTTAAATTAAGCATTCCAATTTTCGACAGAAGAAAATTAAAGCGTTTTTCATCCAATGCTTTAGTAAAGATATCAGCTAATTGATACTTAGTAGGTACAAAATAAAGTTCAATCGTACCTTCTTCGACGTGATGCTTTATAAAGTGATATCTCATATCAATATGCTTTGTTTTAGTGTGCTGAACCGGGTTTACAGAAATAGCAATGGCAGACTTGCTATCACAGTAGATGGGAATCTTGTTGTAATGCATCCCATAATCCCGCAGCTATGTTTTCATCCATAACTCTTGAGCACAGCAGCTTGCAACGGCCACATATTCTGCTTCAGCAGTACTGATTGACACACAGTTATGTTTCTTTGATGACCAGCTAATCAAACGATCTCCCAAAAACTGGATATGCCCGGAAGTGCTTTTGCGATCAAGCTGATTACCTCCGTAATCTGCATCTGAAAAAGCTGTTAATGAATAATCAGATGATTTAGGATACCACAAACCTAGATATGGTGTTCCTTTGATGTAACGGAAGATCCGTTTTACAGCTAACAGATGAGATTCCTTTGGATTCGCCTGAAATCGTGCAAGTAAGCATGTTGAAAACATGATGTCCGGTCTACTGGCAGTTAAATACATTAGAGATCCTATCATGGCTCTGTAAGTCTTGATATCAACAGCTTTTCCATCTGGGTCTAAGCCTATCTTTGCACCATGAGCCATTGGAGTTCCAATGCTCGTAGATTTATCCATATTGAACTTCTTCAGAATGTCAAAGACATATTTGGCTTGATTGATGAAAATCCCATCTGAAAGTTGCTGAACATCGAGTCCGAGAAAGAATTTAATCTCTCCCATCATACTCATCTGAAATCTAGAAGTCATGAGATCGGAAAACCAAGTACAAAGTGAAGGATTAGTAGCGCCGAAAATAATGTCATCAACATAAATTTGAACTAAGCAAATATCAGAATCTTTTCTAAAAACAAACAGAGTAGTATCGATTAAACCTTTTGTGAAACCTGAGCTTAGCAGAAATGCAGACAATTCGTCATACCACGCTCTTGGAGCTTGTTTCAAGCCATACAATGCTTTGTCGAGGATGTAAACATGATCTTTGTCCATAAAACCTTCCGGTTGAGAGACATAGACCTCTTCCTTTAGACGACCGTTAAGAAACGCTGTCTTTACATCCATCTGATAAACTTTAAAGTTCTGATAAGCAGCAAAAGCAAGAAACATTCGAATAGCTTCAAGACGTGTAACGGGAGCAAATGTCTCATCATAGTCTATCCCTTCTTGTTGACGATAGCCTTTTGCAACAAGTCTTGCTTTGTTTCTGACGACAATACCCTCTGAATCTTTCTTGTTTTTAAATATCCACTTCGTTCCGATAATGCTCTTTCCTCGTGGTTTTGGAACAAGACGCCATACCTTTAATGCCTTGAACTGATTCAGTTCATCTTGCATTGCAATGATCCAGTCTGGGTCGGCCAATGCTTCAGAAACTTTTGTAAGTTCAAGCTTGCTTAGAAAACAAGTGAACAAACATTCATTTGAAGAAGCAACTTTTGACCTAGTTGATACCGAAGAAGCAGGATCACCAATGATTTGATGAAGAGGATGCGCCTTTGTCCATTTTGTCGTATGAGGTAGAGGAATTATTTCATCTTGAACACTTTGAATATCATGAGATGAAATTATGAGAGGTTCTGAATCAGAAGAGATAATCTGTGTAGTATGAATTGTTGAAGGAGGGACTACTTCAACTGATTCAGATAAAGTATCATCTGGAAATGATGTTTGAGAGTCATCAGATATAGCTGGAGCATCTTCAGATTGAACTGTTGGAGAAAAATTCAGCTCTATAACAATGGATGGTTCCAGTTGAGATGTAGTTTCAACTGCTGATGTAGGAAGTTCAGTCACAGGAACATCTGGAATTGCATCATCAGAATTTTGTGTAGCAGCGGAAGAACTAGAAGAAGCAATGCCAGGTTCCTGTAATACAGCAGTAGAACCATTAGAAGAATTAGTTTTAGGTACATCATCATAAAAAATTTCAAATAATAAATCAAGATCAGTAAGAATAATAGATGAAGTATTAGATGAAAAATCTTGATTATCAGAAATCTTCACTAGTTCTGATCTTGGTTGATCAGAAGCATTCTTAATAACACCGGGTTCTGATCCAGGCTGGTCAGAAGCCAAACCAGCAGCTTCATCAAATCTGACATTGACACTCTCGATGACTTTGCGTGAAGAAGTGAGATATACTCGATAAGAAACTGAAGAAATTGAATAACCAAGAAAGATTGCTTCATCAGCCTTTGGTGCAAACTTGTTGAGGTTATCTCGATCGTTCAGAACATAACATTTTGACCCAAACGCTTTGAAGTATTTGATATTGGGCTTGATTCCATTCATCAGTTCGTATGGAGTCTTATTGAATCTGCGATGTAGAATCGAACGGTTCTGAGTATAACACGCAGTAGAGATAGCCTCGGCCCAAAGAGAGATATGAAGACCAGAGTAAGCAAGCATGGAACGAGCAGCTTCTACAAGCGTACGATTGCGGCGTTCAACAACTCCGTTCTGTTGTGGTGTACGTGCAGCAGAAAACTGTTGTTGGATGCCATGTTCATTATAAAAAGCTTGTAAAATGCTGTTCTTGAATTCTGTACCATTGTCTGATCGGACAATCTTGACTGGCTTTTGCTTGTTAGTCTAAGTAGTCTTGATGAGAGTGATGAGTATCTCCGGGGTTTCGTCTTTGGATTTCAGAAAACGAACCCAAGTGTATCTTGAATAATCATCAATGACGACCAATACATAGCGTTTCTTACCAATACTCTTTGTCTTCATTGGGCCACACAAGTCTACATGAAGGATTTCTAGAATATCCTTTGTGCAAAAATCAGGCTTTGGCTTGTGTGCAACTTTCTTCATTTTGCCTTTCTCACAATCTCGGCAAAGTTTGTCTGTTTGAAATCGAAGAGTCGAAAGACCACGAACTGAGTCATTTTTAGCAAGACGATCAATGTACTTGAAATTGAGATGAGCTAGCCGTCTATGCCACAACCAGCTTTCTTGAACTGAAGCCTTTGAAAGAAGACAAGTCTTGGAAGGGAACTTGGTTGTTGAGAAGTCAATAGTGTAAAGATTTGACCGTCTTCTACCAATGAGAAGTTCTTTACCACTGTCATCTTTGACTGTAACTCTCTTTGATTTAAAATTGACTCCCAAATTCTTATCACAGAATTGCCCAATACTAAAAAGATTGAAGTCGAGGCCTTCAACATAGCTAACTCTTTTAATCGTTATGCTGCCTTGTACAAGATCGCCATAGCCAAGAATAGGAGAAGTGTCTCTGTTTCCGAATCTCACACGACCTCCAGACTGTTCTTTAAAATTTGACAATAAAGATTTATTGCCAGTCATATGTTTTGAACATCCAGAGTCCATATACCAGAGATGACTAGGCTCAGACTCATCAGTTGAATCATCATCTTCATCATCAGATTGATCATCACCGATAAAGCACATTGCTGCAGTTTCCTCTTTTTCTTCTTCATTATCAGAGAAATCAATAAATGATTCTTCCTCAGCTAAGAGAACAGCTCCACTTTCCTTCTTTTTCAACATATCAGCCTTCTTTTGATAGTAGGTAGAATCACGAACCACCTTTGTTCGGCATTCTTTAGAGTAATGACCTACTTTACCACAGTTGTAGCATGTGGGAGGTTTCTTCTCATCCCTCTTTTCTTCCACAAGCTTTGGATGATCAGGCTTTGGATAGATAGTCTTTGACCCAGAAAAATCCACCTTCCTTGACCCAGATGAAAGTCGAAGATTGTTGTTGGAGCTGGCCCGGTTAGGAAACTTTCGTGCAAACTGCTGAGAAAGTAAGATCATTGCTCTTTGAAGAGCTTCTCCTTCATCATCAATATTCCCATCATAAGCATTCTCAAAAGCTTGCTCAGTAAATTTTGCAGTCATTAGAGCAATAGGATCTACATCTTTTCCTTTCTTCTTCTTTTCTTGCTTTTCTTTCTTTGCCACAATCAGATTTTCTTCATTCAGGAGAATTTCAAACATTTCTTGAATTGGCATGATTGAAATCTTTGGATCAATACGGAGTCTATGACATGCCTTTGTCCATTCAGGTTGAAGAGCGTTCAGAAACTTTAAGTTTGTTTCCAACGGGGACTTTTCCACACTAATCTTGTATAAATCATTTATCACAGCACAGAATCTATCAAAGACAGTCTTCAAATCCTCCCTACTCTTTGCTTTGAACTCCTCAAAACTGTTCATATATCTCGTTTTTCGAAGTTGAGTAGCCACCACTGAGCCAAGCATGATTTTCTCCAAACGAGTCCACATGAGCATTAGATTGTTCTTGTAACAATCTACACGATTGTATATGTGATTTGGCAAGGCAAGAATGAGATTAGACTTAGCAATTCTTTCTCCGTTGTACTTTAAAGATTCTTCTTCATTGTACTCATCAACTGGCTTTAATATTGTGGATTGTTCAGTATTAGCAGTGGCTGGAATGATCTTGACAGGTCTCTCAAAAGGAGGATTGGTTAAAGCTCGAACCATGTAATCCCCATTTTGTTGTCTCTCAAGAAAATTAATAAATCGATCTCTCCATTGAGAATACTCATTCTCATTGATAAGCACTGGGGGACGTGTATCTGTCCCGAGAGACATCATCAACTCATTCTTATAAACTTGTGATTGAAGAGACATGCTGAATAGAAGCAGAGTGCTTTTCGGCTGAAGAAAAATAAGGACCGAAAACCACCTTTTTCGATTGTTGAAGAAACCGAATACCACACCTTTCGGTTATAGAGATGACCGAAAACCTAGCTTCTCAGTTGATGAATAAACCGAAAAATTAAGTGTGATACTTAGAAGATCGAAAACCCTTAACCGAAAACCTTAGCCGAAAAGAACAAACCAAAAACTTCCCGAAATACCGAAAATCCAGATGAATGAACCGAAAATCCTGAAGAATGAACCGAAAATCCTGATGAATAACCCGAAAACTCTTATGAAAGAACCGAAAAACGATTCTGCCAAGTTAACGATCTAAGAAAATCACACAAGTCCAAAATTCCTCAAAACACTCTCGCGGAATTCATTTAGAAACAGGTTAATAAACCAAAACTAATCCAAATATAGATCAAACAACCAAATTCAGCAAGAATTCGCGAAGAACAGAAAACTCGAGAACTTTTCTGGAAATTACAAAATTGACAAATTCGATTACAAAATGATCGAATCTTTGCACAAAACAAGAACAAAACTTGTTCTAAACTGTATTCCGAAGCAATTGAATCCAAATTCACTGAAAATCGTTCAGAAAATCAACATAGATCTAGAGAAATGACCAGAAAACCGATTTTCAAAAAAAAAATTTCTAACGAATTTGAAATTCGATTGATCTGATAACACGAAATTAGAACTCTACTCTCAAATCTCTCAAAATCTAACCTGCTCTGATACCAATTGTGAACTCAAGATCTAAAGATTCTAGAGAGAGAAAGCTAGAGAGAGAGAGTGAATGTGGAGCCAAAAGTAGTTATGAATTCAAGATATGAAAATGTAATCTGTTTTTTAAAAACTACTAAGACAAGGCTTATATACTCACAAGGTAAAATAAATACAAAGGTTACAACTAAAATTGATCTAACACAAACTACCCTTGATTTATAACGAAGTTTGCTTTTTAATCCCTTAACTACATAATTCAAATTACTGATTGTGCTAAATGTTTGAGAAGTCTTTGTGTTGCAACCCACCTTTTATTCCAAACAAAAAATAGTGCCATATACAACCTTCCCGACGCCCTGGATTATCTAACAAAGCAAAGAAGACGAGTGGATGAATGATTCTCTCAGTTTGTTTATCGAATAGTTCTTTCCTAGAACGTAATCGTTCATTTCTAGTAATTCCACAGATTATATAAAAGGTATTTGAATATTACATTAAAATAAAAGATAAATAATTAGATAGTCTTTACTACGTACTATTCTTCAACGATCAATAAATATTCAAATTTTCTTCACCCATCATAGTAATAAATATTTCTTATTGTTCTAAAAGAATAATTATTTCTGATTTTTTTTATCCATTTACAATTGTTACCAAGTATAGAAACCTTTGTTTTGGTCTAAGGGGTTGTTTACTTACCTCTTAATAGTTCTTTTAACAGACAAAAACCGTAGGAAGTGAATCTTGTTTGGCAAAAAAAAATCTGTCTTTTAATGGTTTTAAAACCGAACTGAATGATTTTCTAACATGGCTCTCCCTAAACCTTTAAGCGCTCTAATTTTATTATGATCATTTGTCAAACAACCATATTTTATTTTGCACTATATCACAAATATCTCTTAATCATTCGGTACCAAACCATCCAACAATTGCCAAACGGCCCTAATTTAATTTATTTTGTGTCTTTCGGATGATGTTTTAGATGTAAATAAATATTTTTAATTTTAAAAAATTTTAAGAAAAAATAATAGGAATGTGTTGCATTTTCTTGATTATTCCAATAATAAGCTTAATGGATCATCATGAAATGGATCAAATGGTATCCAATTAATGAAAAACCATTAATTCTATGTTAGGGTTGATTTCATTGACGCGATAAAATCTATGCTATATATACTCGCTTGAGTATTTTGCATTTCACTATCATATCAAATTCTTCGGGCCGCCATGGGTGAAGACATGAGCCCTTGCCATCCAACAAACGCTTATCACTCGCATCTCTCATCACTGTAAGCGATTTTCATTTATTCTAGTTCTTTTGTTGTGGATTTCGTTAGGATATATATATATATTGATTAGCGAATTACGTTCTTCCATTTTTTCCATTCGATTTGATTTGAAAAGGGTTTATGCATGGTTGTCGTAATCTTATTTTCTTTCACAAAATTTTAGCAAGATGTTTACTTTGACCGGAAATAATTTTCTATCGCTTAGGAAGTAAAAGGTTATTTTAATGTCAGTGATAAAAGAATGCCAAAATCTTTGTTGTTGGATCTGCAATTAATCTAAATGACAAAAAGATCTCGCGCTAGACTTATAAATTGGATAATCTTTACTCTTTGCATTTGATTTTCTTCCATTCTTCGAATCCATTTAGTTTGAAAATGATTTATACCTATTTAAATGACTTTCCTTCTCAAAATCATTGGCGGATTTCATTTCTATACCAAATTGAAATTATTTCCTTAAGATTTAAACACCAAAATGAATTTTTGTTGTTGTAGGTATCTATAGTCTTTGCTGTCTAAACGATAAAAGGAAATCCGGTTAGATTTGCAAGTACAAAAATCTATAGCTACAATCATGTCTCTTAAGTTGCCTCAAAATTTGAATCTTCAACATGAGTTGTTCTTGTGAATGCAGGCACATAGTTTCAAGTGTTTTTCTTATGTCTTTTAGTTCAAACTTGTTCATACTTGTTCTGACATGTACATTTCTTGTCGTAGTTACTGTCTATGGTTACGTAACCAAGAATGGATTTTGTTATAACTTTAGTGTTCATCGCATTTTGCAAAGGTCTACACTTAGTGATTTAGTGTAAATGACCTTTAGTAGCAACTCTATTTAATATTTACAAACCTTATGCTCATTGATTTGTCCATTCAATCTCAACAAAACTGATGAAGGCAATCGTTAAACGTTTTTGTTTATTATATCAAGGCATTAAAATTGATTTTAATTCAAAACTAGTTACATGGGAAAGGATAGAAATTCATTGTCCCACGTTTGGCGTGACATGGGACAGGGAGGGACAAGGATCGGAGAGGGTGGGACAAGATGGGACAAAAGGGTTTTTTCTTGTTCTACCAAAATATGTGGAACAACATGAGACAAAAGTGAGCCAAAAACTAAAAGTTACTAATTTAACGTCATTTGATATATGATCCTAATATGGTATTAGACTTAAGGGTCACCACTACCCATCACCGTCACCACCACCACCACCATCGTACGACACTAGTAGCCACCGCCAACCACTGTCCGCCATATCTACCTATTCATTCGCTATAACAACCTCGTCCACTACCTCCACAACCATCAGCCATCGCCACCACCACTACCATCGTCGACCACCTCCACCACCTCCATAACCACCGCCCATCGCCACCTCCACCGATCACCACCACCGATCACCACCACCTATTGCCGCTACCACCACCGACACTCTCCGCCAACCATTGTCGGCCACCTCCGCCTCTTCCTCTAATACAACAACGAAATTTTACGACTATCCACCGCCACCACCACTACCATCGTCGACCACCTATACCTCCGACACAACTACCCTCCTGCACCACCACTATCCACTATCTTTCACGTCCTTCACAACTATCGCCCTTCACGAGCCACTCATCGCCTTTATCTTTACATGTAGCTGTAACTATGATTCCGCCAATTTAAAAAGAACTTCCAAATTGAATCAGATATTGTATTTTATTTGTATGAATTAGTTTTTTTCGAACTACTATCAATTATTTCATATTCTTCATTCAAATTTCGTACCATTGTTTTTGTATCTATTTATATGCATGAAAAGTGTGTAAAAAAATAACAATGCTTTTGAATTAATTATTTACAGATATACTTTATTTCTGTCATTTATAACTATTATATGACATATAAAATAATCAAACAACTTTTAGGGAAACTTGTCCAGTCGTGTTCTATCGAGTCCTAATCGTACCAAACACAAGACAAACATTTGTCTTTCTGATCCTGTCCAGTCCTAGCCTCTTGTCATTTGTCTTTCTGATCCTGTCCAGTCCTAGCCTCTTGTCCGATCCTGTCCAGTCCTAGCCGTTTCAAAACCTTTTCTCCCTTTTGCAAAATTATCTCTCTCAATTATCAAAACATTTTCAAAATCAGAAATCTGTTTTGAAAGTTTTGCATTTTGAAGCTCAAAAACTTTTCTTTCATCGAAAACTTTCCTTGAAAGCTCGAGAATCTTTCTCTCAAAAAATTTCTTTTCATTTGAAAAGTCTACTTTTTCTTGTTCAAAAATAGAAAGCCTATTCTTGAGATCAAGATTTTCACTCTCCACAGCTTTCATATTCTCTTCAAGTTCCAGAGTCTTCTCTTCTTGGGCTTCAAAATTCTCTGATTTTTCAAACTTTTTCGAGAGTTCTGAAAATTGATTCTTCAAAACATCCTTTTCTTCAGCAAGTTTTTCTTTTTCTCCTTTTAAACTTTGTGCCCAACTCAGATTATCAGCATTTTCACTATTAACTTGCACAAGCACGTTGTAATTGTTTTCCAATCTGGCTTCAAGAAGTACAATCTTGGATTTGAGATCAGAAATTTCTTGTTAATAATCAGAATAAGACTTTGTTACTTGAACAAAATGATCGTAAGACGATCGCGATTTGATTCAAGAAAGGTGTAGATGAACGAATAACACTCTAAGACGACACTTTAAGATAAGGACAAATAACCTCTATTAAAGAAAAAAGGATTTAAAAATAAAACCGAAAATAGTCTGGGTGGGAGCCGGGTTTGAGTGGGGAGGGCTTGGCGAGAACAGGGCTTCGCGAGAACAGGGCTTCACGAGAACACGGCTTCGCGAGAACACGGCTTCGCGAGAACACGGCTTCGCGAGAACACTGCGTCGCGAGAACACTGCTTCGCGGGTGGAACAGGGCTTCGCGGGTGGAACAGGGCATGGGGAAGAGAGGGCTTGGGACAACCTAGGGACGACGACACCCGGGTAGGTCAACCTGGGTTTCGCGGCGCTATTAATAAGTCGACACCAAAACTAAAAAAATAAAATTTTAATCCAAAACAAATAAATTTTAGTAATGATTATCGATTAAATTTAGAAATCTAACACTCTTTTCACTTGATTTTCAACCAAAACACGGATTTTCATCCAAAAAATCAAGAACACACACTAAAAACTTTAGATCTATAAGAACCCAAAATTCAAGATTAATACTCCGAATCAGAAGATGAAACTTCATCAATTACTTAATCTAACTAAACTAAAGAAATTTGGAGCAATTAGACTCAAAGATTTTGCAAAAATCAACACGCCCAAAAATCAATCAGAGAAGTCGATCGACTGAGAGAAGAGAAAAAAATTACCTTTTTTTAATATAATCTTCGTCTCTTTGCTCTGATACCAATTGTGAATCCCAGATTGTTCAAGTAACAATGAATAATTGAAAGATTAATTGTATTGAATGATTGACAGAGTTACAAATATAGGATTGAAAAGCAAACTCTTTCTCTAAACCTGATAACCGCACAACAATGTTTTCTCTTAATTTGTCTAACTCTTAACCTAATGATTAGAAAACAAACAATAAATACTCTGGCCTAAAACCCTATAGGCCCAAGGCCCAACAAACAAAACAAAGCCTAATAATAAAATAAGGCTTTTACAACGCGATTCATAATTAACAAATAAACTCTATAAATACTTTATAAATTTTCCACGCACTAGGGCAGTACTTGTTAATTATTAATAGTTAGTGGTTAATTGTTTATTAATATCTTTTATGTTTTGAAAGTTAATCATAAATTTTAATTGTTAATGATTAACTTAGTTGCTAATAATTAATTTTTGATGGTTAATTCTTTATTACTAATTTTTACTACTATTATTTAATCATTAGCGATTAATTTTTAATTATTAATTGTTAATGGTTAGTTTTTATTAATGATTAACTATTAATCATTCATAATCTATACTATATTATAAAGCATTTATAAAAAAACTCTTAAAAACAATCATTAAAGCTTTATGTACTATATTTAATGCTATTTATTAACTTTTAATTCTTATCTCTAACCACTTTAACTTTCCTAAAATCACTCCTCACTTCAACTTCCTAAAATCATTACCCGTATAACTAAATACAAGATAAAAATCAAATTTAAAATATAAAAATATAAAAAAATTAAAATATAATTAATAAAATCTAACAGAATATTTAATGTTTATTTTATAAAAAACATTATATCATTAAACCTAAATTATATTACATTATTATTAAACTGTCGAAGAAATTCTTAAAAACAAACTTTTATACATTAAGTACCGTTTAATGATACACATTACTTAAAATTCAATATTACAAGTCATGATTCATGATTACAAATTTCTAAAATTATATTCTTGACTTCATAACTAATTATAAACATAATCAAAACATGATAAACATCTCAAATTAAATATAAAAAATTTAAAATATATAAGATAATCAATGAATTCTAGCATACTTAATTTTTTATATAAAAAACATTATATTATTAAGCCTAAATTAAACAAATTTATATAAAAAAAACCAATTCCATTTTTCAATCATGCATTTTGTTCGTTCTTTGAGTTTTTGTAAGGAATTCTAATTCAAACATATGATAGAAGTAAAATTCCTTGGGTGTTAGAAAAGATTTCCAACTCCTTTTCATGCCATCTTTAGAGAAACTATTTTGCCCATATACTTACTTTAATCCATTTCATCTCACTACTACTGTGATCTCCACTTTTGCCGCCACTACTGCCACCACCGCCACTGCCACCACCCCCCACCACCCCCACTGCGACCACCCTGTAAACTTAAGTTCGATAAGACACTCTATTAAGACACTTAAACACTTTAGATATGACACTTTATGTTAGATCATTTTTAGTTGTAACTTTTGTATTTATTTTACCTTGTGAGTATATAAGCCTTGTCTTAGTAGTTTTTAAATACAGATTACATTTTCATATCTTGAATTCATAACTACTTTTGGCTCCACATTCACTCTCTCTCTCTAGCTTTCTCTCTCTAGAATCTTTAGATCTTGAGTTCACAATTGGTATCAGAGCGAGGTCGCGGGTTCGAGTCTCCCAGTGTGCAAATGCTGGGGGGGGGGGATTGTTGAGGAGAAATCCCAACATTTGCTGGGAATGCCACAAGCATCCAGCGCCCTCACCTTCGACTCGGGAGTACGTAACTGGCCGGGACTAACAGCCCGACCCGCTGGCTCCACGAAAGTGGTGCAGCCCCTCATGTCCGCCTGTCGCTTAGTACGGGGCTTTGCGCTACCATGGTTTAAGAAAATAAAGTTGCGCCTTCACCACCAGCAATTGCTTTTGGTGTAGTGGTAAGCGCTTGATCCTAACAAGTTAAGCGTGTTCGGGCGAGAGCAATCCTAGGATGGGTGACCTCCTGGGAAGCTCAAGCCTTGGGACCTAACACTTTATTTTTTGGTCCTATAAATTTAAACACTTAAATGTCATATTAGCTATTTTATAGGGCATAGAAGTATTGTCATATAAACACATTTTTTTGTAGAATACTTGTTTTTTGTGACACTTTTAGAGATAGTGTCACATAGTTAATACGATACTAATCCTCTAATAATGGTCTTATGTAAGGACATGATTTATACATTGTTGACGACCTATAAACTCAGTTTTATTGTAGTGAACTTACTTTATAATTTTCATTTTGGGACCAAAATGACCGGGTTTAATGTTGAAAATCCATTTTTAAATTGTGAATTGTCATATCAAATAATGAAAAACAACTTCACATATGTCATATTTCTGAGAAAGGATTATTTTGTTTTTCTGGGTCTCTTCAGATATTGAAGTCTTGAACTTTTTTTTTTGTGTAACTAGGAACAGGACAAGAATTATGATGATGATGTAGATATAGATGAAGATGTAGATTTAGAATTGAACAACACATGCATCTAGTTTATTACTTTGTTTTAGTTCATTTATGGTGGTCTTTACCTTTGAGGCACTCGACTATAGTTCACGTCTAGACAACATTCTCTCTTGTACTTCGACCCTTAATTGTTCACGAACATCAAGGCACTTATTGGCCCCAAACAATTGTGTCCATATATATGAACTTTTATGTGATTCTGATGCAAAGACATATAAGTTGCATAATTAACTATTTCTTTATCGAATAAATATTTTTTCTTCGAACGTAATATGTCTAAACTATAATATATGATTCCTATATATACCCCATACTCCCTTGTATACAATTAAGCCCAAACCCATTACAAGACACAATACACTAAATGTAGATTACTTTATAAAACTTCTAAATAGAACATAAAATATGTTCTAACAGTAAATGATTGTAATTAGTAGTTGCACAACAACAAAATTGGGTTTGTTGGATGCCAAATATGTTTAACTAATAGACTATTTTATATACTCGATACATGTTTATAGGCCAAACAATTGTATGTTATTTGTAATTAAAAGTCTTACAATAAGTATATACCAAGTTTTTTGGACGTCTTTGCAATTGTTTACCTATTATATTTTTATATATAATTATTTAGAAGATGTCAAATAATAAGCAACATGAACACAACTTATAACGGTCTTAATATTGACATTTGTATACATAACATTTGCAAAGGAGAAATGAACGTAGCTTATAACCATATGACACGTTTGTTTTGCTAGATCAAGAAGTTGATTTAATTTTTGACCTCTTGTATACACTCTTTTTGCAATGTTCTCTTATTGTATTTCTCATTTATACTAATATTTATGAACAAACTATCATTGGTCACTAATTCTTCGTAACTCGCTTCGTGGTTCCAAGTTATCATTGTGCTAATAAATTGGGCTTACTAAAATTCCTTATCCAAACCAAAAGTTGGCTCGAATTGTTTATTTCTATTTGGATCATGAAATATTTAAAGTGAGTATTCGAATCGGAGTATTCAAATGAGGTGGAAGTTTCTTTCTAGTGACACTACACACACACACACACGCACACACGTGCGCGCGCGCACACACACACACAGATACATACATACATACACATATATATATATACTAGAAGTGTACTCGCGCAATGCCGCTAGATACATCACGATTTTAATGTTTCGTTTTATTTTCTATTTTTTGTCGATTTACATTACGATTTTGGTTGGTTGTGAGAGATTGATAATGATTTTTTTATATAAATTTGTTTAATTTAGACTTAATAATATAATGTAATTTAATTTGGTTTAAAAATATAATTTTTTATAAAATATTCTGTTAAATTTTTTTAATTATATTTTATATTTTTATATTTAAAATTTGATTTTTATTCTATATTTAATTATGCTGAGAGTTATTTTAGGGGAGTTACACTTAATTATGGTGAAAGTTATTTTAGGGAGTTAAAGTGGGAAATGATTTTAGGAGAGTTAAAATGGTTAGAGATAATGATTGAAAATTAATAAATAGCATTAAGTTTTTTAATGGTTAGGCCACATGAACATTTTAATGGTTGTTTTTTAAGTAATTAACATTAAATAGCTGTACATTAAGCTTTAAAACTTGTTTTTAAGAGTTTTTATGTCATTTTTATAATATAGTATATATATATATATATATATATATATATATATATATATATATATATATAAAGAGAGAGAGAGAGAGAGAGAGAAGAGGGATCATTTGGAAACTACTCTTATGATGCAAACTTTGCACCAATCCCATAATTTTTTTATTTAATTATTAATTTATTGATAAGGGCAATGTTTTCTTTTTATAATAAAGGCATGTATATATGGAAGTTATGCATTGTCGTTTTTTGTAGATATTTATTGATCGACTATTTAAGGAGGACGTATAATCAAGAAAAGTAAGTGTTTTTCAAGAAAAACACCATTGAAGTGTTCATCTATATATAAAGCTACCTCAAGAAAAGTGATGCAGCAGTACTGTAAAAAAACCTCTTCTATCCTCATCGCTATATGCGGCCCCTCATGCTTATTCTCTTCCTTCACCAACATATATGATAATGACGACAAGTTAAATCATCTCAATCTTTCTCTATACATAAGAGGAAGATAACAATCATCCATTTGATTCCAACTTTCCTTATTTGAAGAAAGTTTTATTGTAAATAACCGACCGTTTACTAGTAGTAAAACTATCCTAAGTTCATTATAAAATACATCTGTTGCATTTGCTTATAGACGTCCAATTAGTTGCATCTCAATATAGCCAAATGGTTACCACACAATTAAGTAATGTAAAATCCATTAAAATATTCTTTACCCTCATTCGAGTTAATAAGGATTTTTGAAGATAATTGGAAAAGAGGAAAACGAGCTCGAAAGAGGCTCTGAATTTGACATCGAAAAAGTAACAAATTGAGAATTGCAAACAGCGACGGAAGCAAGTTTGATGTTAGTTACATATGGCCTAACCCACATGAAACTCACCACATAAACCAAAGTGACTTGCAAGTGAGTTGCATGTGGCCTAACCCACATGAAACTCACATTAGACATTGTGATTTCACGATAGCGGCTCAACATGCATCCAAACTTAATTCCCACGTGACCATGATCCATGATGCTTTCCTTATTCTTTTAGAAGTCTTTTGATTTATTTTCCTTAACTAGTTTTATTTTTAAATTCCTTTTTATTAATTATCTTTCCTAGTTAAATTAGGATTAGTTTTTTTTAATTCCTTTTAATTATCTTTAAGATTAGTTTAATTTTGGCATTTATCTTTTCCTAGTTTAAGTTATAAATAGAACTATTAAGTTTATTTGTTTTATCAAGTTTTAATCAATAAAATTTTAGCTTTTTAAGAGTTTTCTCTTAGCTTTCGAGTTTTACATTTTGTAATTCTCGTAATCAAAAGGGTTTAGACGTTTGTCGATCATTTCGCAAACCTACGTTACGTCAGAGTCTTTGACCACCTAGGAGGTCAGGGTTCAAACCTCAGTAAAAGTTGAGTAAGGTGTGTGAGATTATTTGTTACATTTGCCGTACATAAATATTATATACTTTAAAAAAATTAATATTTTCTTCATATCATTCGAAAAAATGTTGATTTCATATTTTTTTTATCCGTTCACAATTGTTAAGAAATATAAGAAACATTGGTTTTGTTCTATAATTTTTACTTATTTGTGTTTGTTACATGAAATTTTTGATCTAAATAAATTTTTGATCTTAAAATATCTCTTACACTTGTTTTAAGAAAAAAGTCAATTGGAATTTGTTGTCTTTTCTTGATTAGTCATTAGTCCAATAATAAGCCTATTGGACCATGATCCAATGGATCAAATGGTATTCAATCAGGAAAAAGAAAACATCGCACATTCTAGATTAGGGTTGATTACACCGAGGCCACGAAATCTATGCTATATATACTCGCTTCTGGTCTTCTACAAACCACTTTCACATCGAATTCCTCGCTGCCGCCATGGATGAAGTCATGAACCCTTTTCATCCGACAAACGCTTCTCACTCACATCTCTCATTCACGGTATGAGATTTTTATATATTCTAGTTCTTTTGTTCTTTCAATTTGCAATCGATTTGATTTGAAAAGGGTTTATGTTTGCTGTAATCTAATTTTCTTTCGTTACAATTTTTGCTGTTTGCATTTCATTTTCTTCCATTATTTGAATCGATTTAGATTGAAAACGATATATACCCGATCTAATTACATTTCTATACCGATTTGAAATTATTTTTTTGAGATTCAAACACCAAAATCTTATGTTGAATTTTTGCTACCATAGTTATCTAAAATGTTTGCTGTGTTATCTGTGATCTTGTTAAATGAGAAAGGAAACCTGGTTAGATTTGTAAATACAAAATTTTAATCTTCAACATGAGTTTCAATTGTTTTTTTGTCTCTTTGTTCAAAATTGTTCTAACTTGTACATTTCTTGCTGCAGTTTAATGTCTGTGGTGAGGTAACCAAGAATGGATTTTGTTACAACCTCAATGTTCATTGCATTTCGCAAGGTTCTACTCTTTACAAATGCTGCTTCTGCACCACACACCCTTCAAGATGTTGGTGCCATTCCGTGTTACAGTTGGAATAGGTCAGACTTCTTTTAGTAGCTCTCTAAATGATGTTTTTTAGATAGTTTGGTGTAACTGTAGGTAAAAACAAGTAAATATGTTAGGAGGGTTGTTTTGAAGCATTGATGAGTACTGTTACGGAAACCCTTTTGTGGTACATTATACATAAGAGTAAGAAGCGTACTTTGGTGGTGTTGTTGAATTTTTGGTAATAGGTCAAATCTGTTAGAACGAAGGGAATGAAAAATTTTCACCCACATTCTTGTCATGCAGCATGTCTGGAAGACAACTCTTCAACACCAAGTTTAGATAGACACATAGCTTGATCTATATGCACCATCATCTGATTTGTAGTTTTCCTTGATGTATACAAGACCAACTTGACTAACCTTGGATTATTTAATTTCACCAGCAGCGGATGATATGCTTCAACAGACCTAGGAAGAGGGGTGTTCAGCAGGTGCAGCAGCCACATTTCCTGAACCGCTGTATGAAGTGATAATCACGTACCTTAGTTTCATTGGTCTATTAAGGAAGTCTTCTCAAAACCGATGAAGGCAATCGTTAAAGGTTTTTGTGTGTTTTAGGATCCCTATATCATATCAAGACATTAAAATTGTTTCTAATTAGTTACAAGTATATAAACTGTGTTCATTTCATGGGGTTACTCTTGAATCCAAAACAATCTTAATGTCTTGATATGATATAGGGATCCTATAAAATACAAAAACATTTAACGATTGCCTTCGTTGGTTTTGTGGAGACTGCCTAGAATAAGGTACATGATTGTCTCTATGTACTATTACTTTTTTTTTGAACGGCAAAGGAAATTTTATAAAAACTGAACCTAGCAAGAGGCTAGATTACATGATGCCCGAGAAATAGAGACGAGGATTACAACACCAAATTTCCCTCCTAAAATCCTTCCAGCTGACTCTATTTTTTACCCAAAGAAACGAGAAGAACTTGACCTCATTCACTGCATCCCCGGGGAGACAGAAGCTTGCTTGCTGTTGAACATTTTATTATTCCGACTCCACCATATCATCCAGCAGGCCGCAATCACAATCGCTGACAGCATCAAAGTAGACCTTTTCTCTACGTACTATTACTACTTGTTACCAAGGAGGTGAAATGTTTTTTTGGTTTAGTAGTTGCACAAAACCGAAATTGGGTTTGTAGGATGCCAATAATGTTTAATTGTTGTAATAGACTGTTTATATATTGGACATAAGTCTATAGGGCAAAACAATCATGTGTTTTATGTAAAAGTGTTACAATAAGCTTATACTAAAGTTTTTGGATGTCTTTGCAAGTGTTTTTAGCTATTAATTTTTTGTATGACTATTTAATTTTTATGGCATTATTTAAGAATTGTAGATACATAATAATTACCACCTGAATTAGTAATTAAAATCATTTAATAAGTTTTTTATTCAAAAGGTTCAAACATTTTCCCAAATACAGTGTCTTCAAGCAATGTCAAAAATTGACAACGCTGATGATTCTAACCTCGTTTAGATAATATATTGGGACATAATTCACATTTAATTCAATTTGTGTGAGAAAACCATATTACCTTTAGCTAAGCAGGAGAAAAATCCGTTGTATTATGTATCAATGTTTAAGTTTTACCATACAGTATCTTAATGGAGTAGCCAAGTTGGTGAACCTTTAAATATATAACATAATTTATCTTGTCATCCCTTTCGCTATATATTCCACATTAATTATTGCTTGTGACGAATGTTTGAGATATCTGTGTTGCAAACCGTCTTGTACTCCAAGCAAAAAATTGTGCCATATTCAACCTTCTCTATATCCCACGTTATCTAACAAAGCAAGAAGATGAGTGGATGAATGATTGTCTACATAGTTCTTATTCATACAAAGAGAGCCCATGATCAAGTTCTTATGGAGAACGAAGGGAATGAAAAGTATTCACCCATATTCTTGTCATGCAGCTTGTCTAGAAGACAACTCTTCATATTTATCACATGCTATGTAATATAATTCATATATATCAACACCAAGTTAACACTCAAATCACTACTACAGAAATAGGTTTTTTAAACGGTTGTTTTGGACATTTTTAAACGGTTTTACAACCGTTTGAAAGGGCACCATTTGAAAAGGTCAGGAGCTTTTTTAAACGGTTTTTGAACCGTTAAAGAAAGTGACTTTTTTAAACGGTTTTTAAACCGTTTAAAAATGTCAAAAAAACGTTTAAAATTGTAATATGTATTATTTTACATGGTAATGTCGAAAAACCGTTTAAAATTGTATACATTTTACACGGGTTTTTTTTAAACCGTTTAAAAATGTATACAATTTTAAACGGTTTTTTGGCTATTCTTAAAACCCTGTAAAAATGTGTTACTTTATATATATTATATATTTGTATATATATACATATATTAACAACCATTACATACCAAATGCCAAAACATTTTTCATAAATTCACATATAGAACTCCAAATCCTATTAAAAGCCAATAACCACTACAACTACCATATCCATAAATTTCTTCCATCGACATACATATAAATGAAACTCTAATTCCTACTAAAAACTAATAGCCATTACAATAATATCCACAAACTTGTTTTTTTCAAAAACATCATCAAACATTAATCCTTAATTCTACCTCTCAGTTGTTTGTTGACATCCAACATGTCTTTCTTTCTAGGATTAGCTCAACATTCTTCTGTGCACTTCAATTCATCGATCTCTTATCCTTAAAACAAATAAAGGACTCTATATATAAGGACGTCACGTTTTCTGAACATATAATACGAGTTTATATTGCAAATACATAATAACAAGAATAACTATGTTATTCAAACATATAAATACATCGTTCACCTGTAGTGGAGTGCATAAAACACATACCTTTACCACATTTTACCCTCTGTCATACGTTTTAAAGTAAATGATTTGGCCACATGACAATCTATCTGATCTAGCCACATGACAATCTATCTGATCTAGTTGTTCATTTGAAAAAGCAGTGGTGGTCGTCCATATGTCCTATATATAAATGTATAGATGTGTTATCTAAATAGTTGTTTTGTATAATATATAAATAACTAAAATTTAACAAATAAGTACCTTGTGAGGGGAATCATATTGCTCGTACATTACATAATGGAAAATTTGCTTCATTACATAATACCCACATTCCCAGCCCTCCTTTTGTTGATTACACTACATTGTAAGAAAATTTATAATATTAGAAAAACTAAAGTATGAAATAGATTGTCGAGATATGTGAATTCTACCATGTTCAATTTCCAAGTGATGGGAGTGGAAACTACTTCAGCTTATTGCTCATAATTTGGAGGTGTATTTCATAAATTTTTAAGGGGTTCTTAAATATTGTTATCTTCTAGGTCTAGGTTTTTAGTCAATTGGTTACTTTAGTGAAGAAACGTTTACCCAAACACTTACCCGATAAGTAGTTACCGGTTAAATTCAATGTCATCACTTACCTTTATCGGTAAGATTTTAATTCATTAAAACGGTATCGTACGCAAAAAATTACCCGGTAATTAAGCGCTAACCGGGTAAGAGTCGTCGCCCTCACATACCGTATAAGACTCTCAACCATTGCCAATAATGGTAAGATTATTTGTCATTGTCATATCCATCGAATATTTTAATTCATAAAAACTGTATCGTATACAAGTTCTTTTGTTCAATCGTGGTTTGCATTAAAAAAGTGAGGGATGCTAATTTAGGGGGATTTTATAACTCTGTAGTCGGATTAACAAAATTGTAAAGGGGTATAAGTCTAGGCCTTTACTGGTATTCTTTCCTAAGCATTTATGAGGAAGACATTTTGTATTATTTAAGCAGAGACAGAAACTCTGCATCACTTTGCACCGTATCAATCATGATCACACTTGACATTGAATGCACTAGCCATTACAAAGCAATCAAGCCTTACATTTGTTTGTTGAAGTTTAAGAGCATTTGTGCTTGAAAAAAATTGTTTTGAGAAGAGCTCAAGTAGTGAACCCACGATAAGCACTAATGTCCGTTAAAAAATTATGATGATGATGTAGATGTAGATGTAGATGTAGATAAAGATGTAGATTTAGAATTGAACAACACATGCATCTAGTTTATTACTTTGTTTTAGTTCATTTATGGTGGTCTTTACCTTCGAGGCACTCGACTATAGTTCACGTCTAGACAACATTCTCTCTTGTACTTCGACCCTTAATTGTTCACGAACATCAAGGCACTTATTGGCCCCAAACAATTGTGTCCATATATATGAACTTTTATGTGATTCTGATGCAAAGACATATAAGTTGCATAATTAACTATTTCTTTATCGAATAAATATTTTTTCTTCGAACGTAATATGTTATTTAATTTCTAGTAATGCAACAAATCATTTTTTTCCTTTAAAAAAAATCATATAAAAGGTATTTGAATATTACTTTAAAACAGAAGATAAATAATTCAATATTCATTACTACTTCAATCAATAAACATTCCATTTCTCTTCACCCATTAAAATATCTAGTTTCTTTAACTCATAATAATATTTGTTTCATATTATTCTAAAAAATGTTGATCTCATATTTTTTTTTATCCATTACAATTGTTATGAATTATAAGAAACATTGGTTTTGTTCTATAATTTTTATTTATTTGTGTGTTACATGAAATTTTAATCTTAAAAAATCTCTGACACTTGTTTTAAGAAAAAGTGAAAAACTCAATAGGAAGTTGTTGCCTTTTCTTGATTAGTCCAATAATAAGCCTATTGGACCACGATCCAATGGATCAAATGGTATCCAATCAGGAAAAAGAAAAGATCGTACATTCTAGATTAGGGTTGATTTCACCGAGGCCACAAAATCTATGCTATATATACTCGCTTCTGGTCTTCTACAAAATCACTTTCACATCTAATTCCTCGCTGCCGCCATGGATGAAGACATGAACCCTTTTCATCCGACAAACTCTACTCACTCACATCTCTTATTCACTGTAAGTGATTTTTTATATTCTAGTTCTTTTGTTCTTCCATTTTTGCAATCGATTTGATTTGAAAAGGGAAATATTTTTTTGTCGATAGGAAGTAAAAGGTTTTATTTTGATGTTAGTGATAAAAGAATACCGAAGTCTTTGCTGCTGGATCTGCAATCTAAACAACAGAAAGATCTCGTTAGAGATGTAAATCGGATAATATTTGCTGTTTGTATTTCATTTATTCTATTTTTTGAATCAATTTAGATTGAAAATGATATATAAAATCACATTTCTATACCGATTTGAATTTATTTTTTTCAGATTCAAACACCAAGATCTTATGTTGAATATTTGCTGCTAGTTATCTAAAATCTTTGGGGAGTGGTGTTCTTCTCCTTCTTCTTGTCTCGAAACCATGTAATTTCTCTCGTTTGTTAGCCTCTGGCTTTCTTTTATGCAATCTGCTGTTTCCAAAAAAAAGTTATCTAAAATCTTTGCTCTATTATATGATCTAGTTAAATGAGAGAAGGAAATCTGGTTAGATTTGTAAATACAAAGATCTATAGCTACACCATAAATTTGTTAAATGAGTTTCAAATGTTTTTTGTCTCTTTGTTCAAAATTGTTTGACTTATACATTTCTTGCTGCAGTTCAACGTTTCTGGTGAGGTCACCAAGAATGATGTTGTTACAACCTCAATGTTCATAGCATTTCGCAAGGTTCTACACTTTACACTTCATGCTTTTGCACCTCACATAATAGTTTCTACTATTAGGGACCATGATGACAATGAGCTTGATATATGAACTATGAGTGGGATTGAGGGTGCATTAATAATGATGATAGGATTTTATATACTAATTTCATGCCAACTTCACTTGAAATTTAGAGTATGTTGCTCGTGAGACCCCATTGAGAGAAAAAGAAGTCCAACTTCACTATTCACAAACTTCAGTGCTACTGGGAGCATGCTAAAGATGTAAACTTCTTGTCCTCTATGCAGTTTATATGCTCGGGTAGCAGAGATCAAGGTTGCCTCTATGGGCAAATTTGGTTCACAACACCATGTCAAGGGTCCATATTTCGTTCCAGATGACAAGGAGTCTCATGCAATTTCAGAATCATTGATGAAATGGTTGAGACTATAGGTTTGGACTAGACAACGGGTTTGTACATGAAATTATATAACTTCCTGGTGCAGCAAATTCCTGTTCAGGATATATATTATGCAAAGACCGCCTAACTAATTCATCCTTAACAATTGTAAATAAAAAAATCAAGATTAAGATTAAGGAGGGGATAGAGGGTGTGGAGGCTACCAATGGAGATGCTGTATCGAGAAAAAGGGAGCGCATAGTAGTTACACAATCAATGAGGGTAAGGTACCAGATTGTACTTAGTAGTTGCACAACAACGAAATTGGGTTTGTAGCATGTCAAAAATGTTTAATTGTTCTAATAGACTGTTTTATATGTTGGACATGTTTATAGGGCCAAACTATTATTTGTTCTTTATACAAGAGAAATGAACACAACTTATATCGGTCTTAATATTGGCATTTGTAAACAAAGCGTTTACACTAGATAATTGAACACAACAACTAACCAAATTACATGTTTGTTTTGCTAGATCAAGAAACAGATTTTTTTTACCTCTTCTATATACTCTTTTTGCGACGTTCTCTTGTTGTCTTTCTCATTTATACTTGTATTTCTAAACAAATTATCACCGGTCACCATTTCTACGTAGCTTGCTTCCTGGTTCTAAGTGATAATTGTGCTAATAAACTGGGACTATTAAAACTCTTTATCCAAGCCAAAAGTTGGCTTGAATTGTTTTTTTTTTCTATTTAGATCATGAACCATCTTTAATTGAAGAGAATATTGGAATTGGAATTGGAGTGAAATGAGGTGGAATTTTTTTTTCTAGTGAAACTACATATATTGCTAAAAACCAATTCATTGGAAAATATAAAATTCATTAAATCAATTTGCTATTTTGAAAATACATAGTATTTACAACCAGAATTAGGAATTAAAATCATTTCATGAGTTCTTTACTCAAATTACTTTCAAGCATTTTCTAAAAAACAGAGACTTCTAGAACTTGAAATTAAGATTGGGATATAAGTCACATCTGATTAAATTTGAAGAAAATGTAGCTGCTCGAAATTCAAGAAAGTGTTGAAATTATTAAAGGCAATAAATAAGTAAAAAAGGTTGATCTTGATTACTTTGTCATCACATATAGCTGTAACTATGATTCCGCCATTTTAAAAATAACTTCCAAATTGAATCAGATATTGTATTTTATTTGTATGAATTAGTTTTTTTCGAACTACTATCAATTATTTCATATTCTTCATTCAAATTTCGTACCATTGTTTTTGTATCTATTTATATGCATGAAAAGTGTGTAAAAAAATAACAATGCTTTTGAATTAATTATTTACAGATATACTTTATTTCTGTCATTTATAACTATTATATGACATATAAAATAATCAAACAACTTTTAGGGAAACTTGTCCAGTCGTGTTCTATCGAGTCCTAATCGTACCAAACACAAGACAAACATTTGTCTTTCTGATCCTGTCCAGTCCTAGCCTCTTGTTCGATCATGTCCAGTCCTAGCCTCTTGTTCGATCATGTCCAGTCCTAGCCGTTTCAAAACCTTTTCGCCCTTTTGCAAAATTATCTCTCTCAATTATCAAAACATTTTCAAAATCAGAAATCTGTTTTGAAAGTTTTGCATTTTGAAGCTCAAAAACTTTTCTTTCATCGAAAACTTTCCTTGAAAGCTCGAGAATCTTTCTCTCAAAAAATTTCTTTTCATTTGAAAAGTCTACTTTTTCTTGTTCAAAAATAGAAAGCCTATTCTTGAGATCAAGATTTTCACTCTCCACAGCTTTCATATTCTCTTCAAGTTCCAGAGTCTTCTCTTCTTGGGCTTCAAAATTCTCTGATTTTTCAAACTTTTTCGAGAGTTCTGAAAATTGATTTTTCAAAACATCCTTTTCTTCAGCAAGTTTTTCTTTTTCTCCTTTTAAACTTTGTGCCCAACTCAGATTATCAGCATTTTCACTATTAACTTGCACAAGCACGTTGTAATTGTTTTCCAATCTGGCTTCAAGAACTACAATCTTGGATTTGAGATCAGAAATTTCTTGTTAATAATCAGAATAAGACTTTGTTACTTGAACAAAATGATCGTAAGACGATCGCGATTTGATTCAAGAAAGGTGTAGATGAATGAATAACACTTTAAGACGACACTTTAAGATAAGGACAAATAACCTCTATTAAAGAAAAAAAGGATTTAAAAATAAAACCGAAAATAGTCTGGGTGGGAGCCGGGCTTCGCGAGAACACGGCTTCGCGAGAACACGGCTTCGCGAGAACACGGCTTCGCGAGAACAGGTCTTCGCGGGGTGGAACAGGTCTTCGCGGGTGGAACAGGGCATGGGGAAGAGAGGGCTTGGGACAACCTAGGGACGACGACCCCCGGGTAGGTCAACCTGGGTAGGTTGACCTGGGTTTCGTGGCGCTCTTAATAAGTCGACACCAAAACAAAAAAAATAAAATTTTAATCCAAAACAAATAAACTTTAGTAATGATTATCGATTAAATTTAGAAATCTAACACTCTTTTCACTTGATTTTCAACCAAAACACGGATTTTCAACCAAAAAATCAAGAACACACACTAAAAACTTTAGATCTATAAGAACCCAAAATTCAAGATTAATACTCCGAATCAGAAGATGAAACTTCATCAATCACTTAATCTAACTAAACTAAAGAAATATAACGAAGTTGGTGACAAACTACCCTTGATATATAACGAAGTTTGCTTTTTAATCCCTTAACTACATAATTCAAATTACTGATTGTGCTAAATGTTTGAGAAGTCTTTGTGTTGCAACCCACCTTTTATTCCAAACAAAAAATAGTGCCATATACAACCTTCCCGACGCCCTGGATTATCTAACAAAGCAAAGAAGACGAGTGGATGAATGATTCTCTCAGTTTGTTTATCGAATAGTTCTTTCCTAGAACGTAATCGTTCATTTCTAGTAATTCCACAGATTATATAAAAAGTATTTGAATATTACATTAAAATAAAAGATAAATAATTAGATAGTCTTTACTACATACTATTCTTCAACGATCAATAAATATTCAAATTTTCTTCACCCATCATAGTAATAAATATTTCGTATTGTTCTAAAAGAATAATTATTTCTGATTTTTTTATCCATTTACAATTGTTACCAAGTATAGAAACCTTTGTTTTGGTCTAAGGGGTTGTTTACTTACCTCTTAATAGTTCTTTTAACAGACAAAAACCGTAGGAAGTGAATCTTGTTTGGCAAAAAAAGTCTGTCTCTTAATGGTTTTAAAACCGAACTGAATGATTTTCTAACATGGCTCTCCCTAAACCTTTAAGCGCTCTAATTTTATTATGATCATTTGTCAAACAACCATATTTTATTTTGCACTATATCACAAATATCTCTTAATCATTCGGTACCAAACCATCCAACAATTGCCAAACGGCCCTAATTTAATTTATTTTGTGTCTTTCGGATGATGTTTTAGATGTAAATAAATATTTTTAATTTTAAAAAATTTTAAGAAAAAATAATAGGAATGTGTTGCATTTTCTTGATTATTCCAATAATAAGCTTAATGGATCATCATGAAATGGATCAAATGGTATCCAATTAATGAAAAACCATTAATTCTATGTTAGGGTTGATTTCATGGACGCGATAAAATCTATGCTATATATACTCGCTTGAGTATTTTGCATTTCACTATCATATCAAATTCTTCGGGCCGCCATGGGTGAAGACATGAGCCCTTGCCATCCAACAAACGCTTATCACTCGCATCTCTCATCAGTGTAAGCGATTTTCATTTATTCTAGTTCTTTTGTTGTGGATTTCGTTAGGATATATATATATTGATTAGCGAATTACGTTCTTCCATTTTTTCCATTCGATTTGATTTGAAAAGGGTTTATGCATGGTTGTCGTAATCTTATTTTCTTTCAAAAAATTTTAGCAAGATGTTTACTTTGACCGGAAATAATTTTCTATCGCTTAGGAAGTAAAAGGTTATTTTAATGTCAGTGATAAAAGAATGCCAAAATCTTTGTTGTTGGATCTGCAATTAATCTAAATGACAAAAAGATCTCGCGCTAGACTTATAAATTGGATAATCTTTACTCTTTGCATTTGATTTTCTTCCATTCTTCGAATCCATTTAGTTTGAAAATGATTTATACCTATTTAAATGACTTTCCTTCTCAAAATCATTGGCGGATTTCATTTCTATACCAAATTGAAATTATTTCCTTAAGATTTAAACACCAAAATGAATTTTTGTTGTTGTAGGTATCTATAGTCTTTGCTGTCTAAACGATAAAAGGAAATCCGGTTAGATTTGCAAGTACAAAAATCTATAGCTACAATCATGTCTCTTAAGTTGCCTCAAAATTTGAATCTTCAACATGAGTTGTTCTTGTGAATGCAGGCACATAGTTTCAAGTGTTTTTCTTATGTCTTTTAGTTCAAACTTGTTCATACTTGTTCTGACATGTACATTTCTTGTCGTAGTTACTGTCTATGGTTACGTAACCAAGAATGGATTTTGTTATAACTTTAGTGTTCATCGCATTTTGCAAAGGTCTACACTTAGTGATTTAGTGTAAATGACCTTTAGTAGCAACTCTATTTAATATTTACAAACCTTATGCTCATTGATTTGTCCATTCAATCTCAACAAAACTGATGAAGGCAATCGTTAAACGTTTTTGTTTATTATATCAAGGCATTAAAATTGATTTTAATTCAAAACTAGTTACATGGGAAAGGATAGAAATTCATTGTCCCACGTTTGGTGTGACATGGGACAAGGAGGGACAAGGATCGGAGAGGGTGGGACAAGATGGGACAAAAGGGTTTTTTCTTGTTCCACCAAAATATGTGGAACAACATGAGACAAAAGTGAGCCAAAAACTAAAAGTTACTAATCTAACGTCATTTGATATATAATCCTAATATGGTATTAGATTTAAGGGTCACCACTACCCATCACCATCACCGTCACCACCACCACCACCATCGTACGACACTAGTAGCCACCGCCAACCACTGTCCGCCATATCTACCTATTCATTCACTATAACAACCTCGTCCACTACCTCCACAACCATCAGCCATCGCCACCACCACTACCATCGTCGACCACCTCCACCACCTCCATAACCACCGCCCATCGCCACCTCCACCGATCACCACCACCGATCACCACCACCTATTGCCGCTACCACCACCGACACTCTCCGCCAACCATTGTCGGCCACCTCCGCCTCTTCCTCCAATACAACAACGAAATTTTACGACTATCCACCGCCACCACCACTACCATCGTCGACCACCTATACCTCTGACACAACTACCCTCCTGCACCACCACTATCCACTATCTTTCACGTCCTTCACAACTATCGCCCTTCACGAGCCACCCATCGCCTTTATCTTTACATGTAGCTGTAACTATGATTCCGCCAATTTAAAAAGAACTTCCAAATTGAATCAGATATTGTATTTTATTTGTATGAATTAGTTTTTTTCGAACTACTATCAATTATTTCATATTCTTCATTCAAATTTCGTACCATTGTTTTTGTATCTATTTATATGCATGAAAAGTGTGTAAAAAAATAACAATGCTTTTGAATTAATTATTTACAGATATACTTTATTTCTGTCATTTATAACTATTATATGACATATAAAATAATCAAACAACTTTTAGGGAAACTTGTCCAGTCGTGTTCTATCGAGTCCTAATCGTACCAAACACAAGACAAACATTTGTCTTTCCGATCCTGTTCAGTCCTAGCCTCTTGTCCTATCCTGTCCAGTTGTGTCATGAACTGTCCCGTTCAATCATGTCTGCATACCAAACGCTACCTTAGTGATTTAGTGTAAATGACACGCTACCTTAGTGATTTAGTGTAAATGACCTTTAGTTGCAGCTCTATTTTATATTTAGAAACCTGATGCTCATTGATTTGTCTATGCAATCTCAACAAAACTAATGAAGGCAATCGTTAAACGTTTTTGTTTATTGGAGGATTCGTATATCATATCAAGGCATTAAAATTGGTTTTAATTCAAAACTAGTTACAAGCCTATAAGTTTTAATATCTTTGATATGATATAGAGATGCTACCAAAAACAAAAACATTTAACGTTGTCTTCATTAATTTTGTAGAGACTTCATAGACAAATTAAGGAGGATAAGGTAAATGATTGTAATTAGTAGTTGCACAACAACAAAATTGGGTTTGTTGGATGCCAAAAATGTTTAACTAATAGACTATTTTATATACTCGATACATGTTTATAGGCCAAACAATTGTATGTTATTTGTAATTAAAAGTCTTACAATAAGTATATACCAAGTTTTTTGGACGTCTTTGCAATTGTTTACCTATTATATTTTTATATGTAATTATTTAGAAGATGTCAAATAATAAGAAACATGAACACAACTTATAACGGTCTTAATATTGACATTTGTATACATAACATCTACAAAGGAGAAATGAACGTAGCTTATAACCATATTACACGTTTGTTTTGCTAGATCAAGAAGTTGATTTAATTTTTGACCTCTTGTATACACTCTTTTTGCAATGTTCTCTTATTGTCTGTCTCATTTATACTAATATTTATTAACAAACTATCATTGGTCACTAATTCTTCGTAACTCGCTTCCTGGTTCCAAGTTATCATTGTGCTAATAAATTGGGCTTACTAAAACTCCTTATCCAAACCAAAAGTTGGCTCGAATTGTTTATTTCTATTTGGATCATGAAATATTTAAAGTGAGTATTCGAATCGGAGTATTCAAATGACGTGGAAGTTTCTTTCTAGTGACACTACACACACACACGCACGAGCGCGCACACACACACGTGCGCGCGCACACACACACAAATATACATATATATATATATATATATAAGAGAGAGAGAGAGAGAAGAGGGATCATTTGGAAAACTACTCTTATGATGCAAACTTTGCACCAATCCCATAATTTTTTTATTTAATTATTAATTTATTGATAAGGGCAATGTTTTCTTTTTATAATAAAGGCGTGTATATATGGTAGTTATGCATTGTCGTTTTTTGTAGATATTTATTGATCGAATATTTAAGGAGGACATATAATCAAGAAAAGTAAGTGTTTTTTCAAGAAAAACACCATTGAAGTGTTCATCTATATATAAAGCTACCTCAAGTCTTTTTTACTTCTTTGATTCTCGCTTTATTGAAAGACTAAGACTGAAACGGAAACTCCATTTCCATGGTGTCCAGACTTTTGTATCTTTCATGCATGTTATTTGGCTTCTTCTTTCTCGTGAATACCACCATTGTTGATCAAAACCAAGAAAAGGAGAGTTTGATTTCATTCGAGAACTCACTTTTGAATCCAGAAAGTTCATTCGTCTTAATCTAGGCGGCAAACATCAATGTGGCCAATGAAGATCGTTCCGGCCTCCGAAATCAAGATGACCCACATCAGAACCGGCAAACCGGTGGTTGTTCTAAGAAGGGTAGTCCCTGTATTCCTTCTCATCTTCGTTTTCATCTCCTTTCGTCTCCATCTCGGTCTCTTCAAATATTGAACTTTTGAACTTTTTTTTTTGTGTAACTAGGAACAAGACAAGAAATATGATGAAGATGAAGAGGTAGATGAAGACGAAGAAGATGATGATGAGGATGTAGATTTAGAATTGGACAAAGCATGTATCTAGTTCTTTACTTAGTCTCAATTCATTTATGGTGGTCTTATCAAAATGTTGTGGTATAAATTTAACTGTGAGGCAAGTCATGGAACACGTTTTAGGCTTAGTCTCTGAACGATGGATTCTTGTCAAAAAGGTTATCCTAAACGAAGCCTTCAAGCAACGAAAGAAACTTTAACCTGAAATTAATACTGGGATATAGTTCACATCTAATTTAATTTGACGAAAGCCTAGCTACTGGAAGTTCAAGACAACATTGATGACTTTGGCTTCATTAATATATATTGGGACATATATAATTCACATCTAATTCAATTTGTGTAAGTGAGATTCATATTACCTTTCGCAAAGCATAGAGAATAAACTGTTTTATTGTGTTGTACCAATGTTTAAGTTCTACAAAAAAGAACTTGATCTAGGTGTCTTGAAAGTGGAGTAGCCTAATTGGTGAACTACTCTAAATATATAATGGAGTATGCTTTCTCATCCCTCACCATATATCCAGAATATTTCTTGTGCTAAATGTTTAATAAATCTTTGTGTTGCAAAGGGTATATATAGTATTCCAAACAAAAAAAAAATACTGTCATATATAACCTCCTGGTACCCTCAACTTATCTAACAAAACAAGATGAGTGGATGGTTGATTCTCTTCAAAGTTCCTATGATTAAAAATTAAGAGCAACAACTATAATTGGAGCCTCAACATTAAATATGCAACTTGGAACACAATAAATATGAGATATTTTTAAAACAAGGTTACTCGGAGCAAGATCCCAAACTCAAATGGGTGATTTGAGAAAAAAGTACAAGATAGATCTTTCAAGCAAGTATCGAGTAAAATTACAAAAACATGAGAAAGACTTCCAAGCTAGATGAAAGTCGAACAATTTAAAAGAATTCACCATCATATGCTTAGAGGTAAATTTATGGAAAATTATAAATCAGTTTCTAACTATTCATGACTTAGTTTGGCCAATGTTAAACAAATGAAGAAATGGGAAGGATATTAATTAAACGTAAAGATTTTTTTTGGGGTAATTTGCCACAATTATTGGAGCTGAGTATATTAAGGAGATAAAGATCTTGAGATAAAGAAATGAGCTTGCAAGTAAACATGGAAAAAAATGAAACACGAAGATAACGACATTCAGTTTGAGGAAGTTTTATTGCAAATAACAAACCATTAACTAATAGTAAAACTATGGAAATTTCATGATGGACTAAACACAAGAATAACAATGTACCATCCGTGTTTTTGTTTATAGTTCTTAATCATAAAGGATTGTAAGTATTTGTTTATTGACTTTGTAATTGATTTACATTGAGTTACAAAGGTCCCTATTTATACAGGGATTAGTAAGAACTAAAAAAGAAATGATTTCCTTGGTAGCCTTTGATTGCTCATTTCTTGGTCCATAATTCTCGTGAGTATTCAAGGAAATGATGACATTATTCTGATCCTGAAATCCTTTCCATTCTAACACTCCCCCTCAAGTTGAATGGTGGGATCTCCAAAATTCAACTTGCCTAGACAGTCTTGCATTATTCCTGTTCTCACAGCTTTTGTTAGGATATCAGCTAGTTGATCTTCAGACCTGACGAATGGCAGTTCAATTATTCCAGCTTCAAGTTTTTCTTTGATGAAATGTCTGTCGATTTCCACGTGTTTTGTTCTGTCATGTTGTACAGGATTCTCAGAGATTTGAATTGCCGCTTCATTATCACAGAAGACTTGAGTTGCTCTTTTTGGACGGAATCCTACTTCAGTTAGAAGTTTTCGGATCCATAATACTTCCGCAACTCCTCTTGATATCCCTCTGTATTCGGCTTCAGCACTGGATAATGACACCACCCTCTGCTTCTTACTTCTCCAGGTGACTAAGTTACCTCCTACCAGAGAGAAGTATCCTGACGTTGATCTTCTATTTCCTTTGTCTCCTGCCCAATCAGCATCTGTGTATATTTGAACATTCAGATGTCCATTTGATTTGAACAAAACTCCGTATCCTGGAGTCCCTTTGAGATATTCAATGATTCTTTTAACTGCATCCATGTGGGCCTTTTGAGGTTGATGCATGAATTGACTCACAACTCCCACAGCGTATGCTATGTCTGGGCGTGTATGTGAGAGATATATCAGCTTGCCGACCATTCGTTGATATCTGCCTTTGTCTGTTGGTTCACCTTCTGGTTCTAGGTATAACTTTTGATTTGCAATCATCGGTGTCTCAGCCGGCTTACAATCAAGCATCCCTGTTTCTGCAAGAAGATCTAAAATGTATTTTTTCTGGCAGATAAAAATACCATGTTGCGACCTCAAGACTTCAATTCCGAGGAAGTATTTTAATCTCCCCAAATCTTTCATCTCAAACTCTGTAAACAGCCCTTCTTTCAGCTTCTTGATTTCCTGTTCATCGTTTCCTGTAATAATCATATCATCGACATAGATTATGAGACACGTTACGTATCCTTGCCTATGTTTTAGAAACAGGGTGTGATCAGAGTTGCTCTGTTTGAATCCGTATTTCTTCATAGCTAATGTAAACCTTCCAAACCATGCTCTGGGGGATTGCTTCAAACCATATAATGATTTCTTCAGACGACAAACTTCTCCGGTCTTGAAACTATCTGAGAAACCTGGAGGAGCTTCCATATACACTTCTTCCTTTAGATCCCCATGGAGAAAGGCATTTTTCACATCGAATTGGTGTAGAGGCCATCCTTGATTTGATGCTATTGAGAATAGCACCCTTATTGTATCAATCTTTGCTACTGGGGAGAATGTTTCTGAATAATCAATCCCGTAGGTCTGAGTATATCCTTTAGCAACTAATCGGGCCTTGTATCTGTCAATCTTCCCGTCTGGCTTGTATTTCACTGTGAAGATCCAACGACATCCTACGGGTTTCTTTCCAGTAGGTAGAGAGCATTTCTCCCACGTTTCATTTTTCCTTAGTGCATCCATCTCTTCATCCATAGCTCCTTTCCAATTTTCTGAATCTAAGGCTTCTTCTGTGCTTGAAGGAATCTTTTCTGAGTAGAGACTAGCACTAAAGGCTTTAGCTTCTGTGGACAGACATCCGTTTGCTATGTTGGCCATAGGGTATCTGGATCCTCTGGAGAACTGCTCTGGAGAATACCGCTTTGCTGGAACCCCCTGTTTGCTCTTGCAGGAAGAGTATATTGAGTAGGCTGCTCTTGATCTAGAGGTTCTTGATTCCCTGCTTCTTCAGTCTCCTGCTGTTCTGGTTCTATAGATTCAACACTTTCAACAGATTCAAGAGGTGGAATAACAGTTTGAGGTTCACTAGGTTCAGAATTGTTTACCTCAGATATCAGATGGGGAAGATCATCTTGGGTGGCACTGGTGTCATTGATTCCAAGTGGTGTGGTACTGTGAACTGAACAGCTTTCTCCATCATGTGTCAACCAACTCAGTGAGTCTGAAGATACCTCCCCCCCTTGACCGCTGTGTTGGTATGAGAAAAAATACTGGGTTTCCAAGAAGTCACAGTTCATGGAGGTGAACATGCGACGGGTCTTTGGGTTGTAGCATCGATACCCTTTTTGATTTACCCCATATCCCACAAACACACACTTTTCCGCACACGGGTCAAGTTTATCTCGATAGGTTTTTGGTATATGAACAAAAACAGTGCACCCAAACACCTTTGGTTGAAGGGTGAGAGTCGGAGGAATTTCAGTGAATTTTTCAAGTGTGTCTAGAGGGGTTTTCAAGTCAAGAATTTTTGTCGGAAGTCTGTTTAGGAGGTATGTTGATGTTGCTAGGGCTTCTGGCCAAAACATCTTTGGGACATGTGACTCGATTATGAGTGCCCTAGTCATTTCTAGGAGAATGCGATTTTTTCTTTCTGCGACTCCATTTTGTTCAGGAGTGTGGGGGCAAGTGGTTTGATGGACAATTCCTTTTGATTGGAAAAACGACTTCATTTGTGAGTTGACGTATTCTCCACCGTTGTCTGACCGGACGATTTGGATGGGTTTTTTGAATTGGGTTTGAATCATGGTAAAAAAAAGAAGTGAATTTGTCAAAAACTTCACTTTTATTTTTTAAGAAATAAATCCATGTCATTCTCGTACAATCATCAACAAAAATTACATAAAATCTAAAATTCTGTCCCCCAATAACTGGGGCAGGACCCCAAACATCAGAATGAATTAACTGGAAGGGTGTGTCAACACGAGTGTTTTTGTGTTTAAAAGATTGCCTATGACTTTTAGCTAAAATGCACGTCTCACAGGAGATTGACTTATTCAAGGGAAAAAGTTCAGGAAATAAAGTATGTAAGTAACTACCAGACGGGTGCCCTAATCTTCTATGCCATAACCAAGCTTTTCTCTCCATCGTTCCATGAGCAAGCATCACAGTACCACTTTGAGTCACTTCGTCGACATAATAGAGCCCATGTTTCTCAGTGCCACGCCCAATGATCCTCCCCGTCTTGATATCCTGTAAAAGACAAAAGGTCGGATGCATGAGAGCTGAACAGTTTAATTCCTTTGTTACATGGCTAATGGATAACAATTTATGCGACAATGAAGGGACATAAAGACAATTATGAAGTTTAATATCCCGATTAAATTTGATGGTTCCTCCATTTTTCACACCCATTTTTCCTCCATTTGCAGTTTCGATGTGAGTTTTCATGGGCTGGGTCATTTTAACAAAATCTGAAACGTCGTAAGTCATTGTGTCGGTAGCACCACAATCGAAAATCCAAGAATCACTGGGCCTGTCTCCATAAGTTTGGGCTGTACCTGCCACAGAAAAGGAAGAGCCGCCGCTGCCTTCCGGACCTCCGGCCGCCGCCGCCGCCGCTAGCCCACCGGGTCCTTTGCTGGTGCTCGGCTGGCTGGTAGGAGTCTTCTTCTCCGATTTAGGGTTTTTCCCCCCTTTCTTGTGGTCATCGGTCCACCAATCCGGATAGCCCACGATCCGAAAACATTGCTCTTTGGTGTGCCTTGACATCCCACATTCTTCACAGGTTAGATGAGATTTATCTTCTTTAATGAATGGTTTTTTTCCATCATTCCGGCGGTATCCCCGACCCGACAGCCCGACTCCATCCTTCTCGCCGGAACCGGCAACAAGTCCGGTGGCTATGCCGTGGCTTTCAGTGGTAGTTGCTCCCAGAATATTCTGGTGAGCGGCTTCCTTTCGAACTGTTGCGTATGCCGTTTCGGCGGTGGGGAGCGTATCGAGTCGAAGTATTTCCCGTTTAATTGGGTCAAACTTTCGATCCAATCCATGAAGAAACTGAAAGAGTTTCTGTTCAGATCTTACTTTGGCATAAACTTTAATGTCATCGGCACACGTCATGGGGTTGGGATCGATTCTGTCGATTTCCCCCCATACCCCTTGAAGTGCGATCCAGAATTCTTCGAGGGTTTTTTCATCTTGCTTGAGTTCGTTGGCTTTAACATGGAGGTTGAATATTTGCAACTTGTCCTTACCACTACTATATGTAGTTGCGAGGACATCCCAAAGCGTTTTTGCGGTTGGGTATTCGGTGAGGTTTCCGGAAATTTCGGGTTCTATGTTTTGAATAAGCCATGAAAACACGATTAAATCTTCCTGTTCCCATGTTTCGAATGATTCATGGGTGGATTCTGGTGGCTCTTTTGTTAAATGGGCGAGTAACGCTTTTGACTTTCCCCCAATTGCGACTCGAATCATGCGAGTCCATAAGGGATAATTGTGATTATTGAGTTTAAGGTTTATTTGTAAGTTGTCGGATAATTTTGGTGGCTGTGATGGTTGTTGGTTGTTTTTCAGCAGGTTGGCAATTTGGATGGCTAATTCGGAACCAGCGCCGCCGTCTCCGGACATGGTGGCTGCTGGTTATTGATTCGTATGGTGGGTTTTAAAAGGTAGATGATGAGATCGAATAAGAAGGCTCTGATACCATCTTAATCATAAAGGATTGTAAGTATTTGTTTATTGACTTTGTAATTGATTTACATTGAGTTACAAAGGTCCCTATTTATACAGGGATTAGTAAGAACTAAAAAAGAAATGATTTCCTTGGTAGCCTTTGATTGCTCATTTCTTGGTCCATAATTCTCGTGAGTATTCAAGGAAATGATGACATTATTCTGATCCTGAAATCCTTTCCATTCTAACAATAGTAACATTGTACTTTTATTTATTCTTATTAGAACTTATTTTTTATTAGAGCATTATACCTTATAAAAACTACTCATTATAGCAATGGGTAAACAACTATCTTTTAAACGGGTTATGTTATTGTTTAATTTGCTTATATGGTAAAACTAGGATCGCATGGCTAATCAATTATAATAAATCTTATATTTAAATATAATTACAGGTCGTAGTTATTTTGCAACACAACAAAATGTTACAACTCGTGCAACCCTCATCTAAACCGTCCATTACATTTAGATTTCCATAGATTCTCTAAATGAATTTACCTATTCCATCGAATTTTGTTGAATTTATGCAAAATAGGTCAATGCATATAACGGTTCATGTGATGTATCGGATGGAAGTGTTACATATTCGAGAAACAATGTGCATTCCATATCATTTAATGAAATACTATGCATTGTAGGTAACATTATTGCATGAAACCAATAATCATTGATGCAATTCAGTGATGAATCCATGATCTACATAATGAATTATGGGCTAAAATTGGTTTAGATGAGGGTTATCGGGTTGTAACTTTTCACTGGGTTGCAAAATAAACGACCCCGTTAGTTATAACTCTCAACCATTCCCATATCTCTAAGATTCCAATTCCTCAACATTTCCAAACCAACGGTGATGCAGCAGTACTGTAAAAAAAACCTCTTCTATCCTCATCGCTATATGTGATGCAGTAGTACTGTAAAAAAAACCTCTTCTAACCTCTTCTATCCTCATCGCCATAAGAAACATGAACACAACTTATAACGGTCTTAATATTGACATTTGTATACATAACATCTACAAAGGAGAAATGAACGTAGCTTATAACCATATTACACGTTTGTTTTGCTAGATCAAGAAGTTGATTTAATTTTTGACCTCTTGTATACACTCTTTTTGCAATGTTCTCTTATTGTCTTTCTCATTTATACTAATATTTATGAACAAACTATCATTGGTCACTAATTCTTCGTAACTCGCTTCCTGGTTCCAAGTTATCATTGTGCTAATAAATTGGGCTTACTAAAACTCCTTATCCAAACCAAAAGTTGGCTCGAATTGTTTATTTCTATTTGGATCATGAAATATTTAAAGTGAGTATTTGAATCGGAGTATTCAAATGAGGTGGAAGTTTCTTTCTAGTGACACTACACACACACACGCACGAGCGCGCGCACACACACAAATATACACATATATATATATATATATATAAGAGAGAGAGAGAGAAAGAGAGAAAGAGAGAGAGAAGAGGGATCATTTGGGAAACTACTCTTATGATGCAAACTTTGCACCAATCCCATATTTTTTTTATTTAATTATTAATTTATTGATAAGGGCAATGTTTTCTTTTTATAATAAAGGCGTGTATATATGGTAGTTATGCATTGTCGTTTTTTGTAGATATTTATTGATCGACTATTTAAGGAGGACGTATAATCAAAATATGTAAAAAAAACCTCTTCTATCCTCATCGCTATATGCGGCCCCTCATGCTTATTCTCTTCCTTCACCAACAGATACGATAATGACGACAAGTTAAATCATCTCAATCTTTCTCTATACATAAGAGGAAGATAACAATCATCCATTTGATTCCAACTTTCCTTATTTGAAGAAAGTTTTATTGTAAATAACCGACCGTTTACTAGTAGTAAAACTAACGGAAGTTCATTATAAAATACATCTGTTGCATTTGATTATAGACGTCCAATTAGTTGCATCTCAATATAGCCAAATGGTTACCACACAATTAAGTAATGTAAAATCCATTAAAATATTCTTTACCGTCATTCGAGTTAATAAGGATTTTTGAAGATAATTGGAAAAGAGGAAAAAACGAGATCGAAGAGGAAAACGAGCTCGAAAGAGGCTCTAAATTTGGCATCGAAAAAGTAACAAATTGATAATTGCAAACAGCAACGGAAGCAAGTTTGATGTTAGTTACATATGACATAACCCACATGAAACTCACCACAGAAACCAAAGTGACTTGCAAGTGAGTTGCATGTGGCCTAACCCACATGAAACTCACGTTAGACATTGTGATTTCACGATAGCGGCTCAACATGCATCCAAACTTAATTCCCACGTGACCATGATCCATGATGCTTTCCTTATTCTTTTAGAAGTCTTTTGATTTATTTTCCTTAACTAGTTTTATTTTTAAATTCCTTTTTATTAATTATCTTTCCTAGTTAAATTAGGATTAGTTTTTTTTTTAATTCCTTTTAATTATCTTTAGGATTAGTTTAATTTCGGTATTTATCTTTTCCTAGTTTAAGTTATAAATAGAACTATTAAGTTTATTTGTTTTATCAAGTTTTAATCAATAAGAGTTTAGCATTTTATGAGTTTTCTCTTAGCTTTCGAGTTTTACGTTTCGTAATTCTCGTTATCAAAAGGTTTTAGACGTTTGTCGATTCTTTCGCAAACCTACGCTGCATCAGAGTCTTTGACCTCGGTCACGGTTCAAACCTCAGTAAAAGTTGAGTAAGGTGTGTGAGATTATTTGTTACATTTGCCGTACATAAATATTATAGAATTTAAAAAAAAATTAATATTTGTTTCATATCATTCGAAAAAATGTTGATTTCATATTTTTTCTATCCGTTCACAATTGTTAAGAAATATAAGAAAATTGGTTTTGTTCTATAAGTTTTACTTATTTGTGTTTGTTACATGAAATTTTTGATCTAAATAAATTTTTGATCTTAAAATATCTCTTACACTTGTTTTAAGAAAAAATTCAATAGGAATTTGTTGTCTTTTCTTGTTTAGTCATTAGTCCAATAATAAGCCTATTGGACCATGATCCAATGGATCAAATGGTATTCAATCAGGAAAAAGAAAACATCGCACATTCTAGATTAGGGTTGATTACACCGAGGCCACAAAATCTATGCTATATATACTCGCTTCTGGTCTTATACAAATCTCTTTCACATCGAATTCCTCGCTGCCGCCATGGATGAAGACATGAACCCTTTTCATCCGACAAACGCTTCTCACTCACATCTCTCATTCACTGTATGCGATTTTTATATATTCTAGTTCTTTTGTTCTTCCATTTTGCAATCGATTTGATTTGAAAAGGGTTTATGTTTGCTGTAATCTAATTTTCTTTCGCACAATTTTAGCGAGATTTTTACAACGAGGGGAAATATTTTTTTGTCGTTAGGAAGTAAAAGGTTTTACTTTGATGTTAGTGATAAAAGAATACCAAAGTCTTTGCTGCTGGATCTGCAATCCTAACGGCAGAAAGATCTCGTTAGACATGTAAATCGGATGATCTTTGCTGTTTGCATTTCATTTTCTTCCATTCTTTGAATCGATTTAGATTGAAAACGATATATACCCGATCTAATTACATTTCTATACCGATTTGAAATTATGTTTTTGAGATTCAAACACCAAAATCTTATGTTGAATTTTTGCTGCCATAGTTATCTAAAATCTTTGCTGCGTTATCTGTGATCTAGTTAAATGAGAAAAGGGAGCCTGGTTAGATTTGTAAATAAAAAATTTTAATCTTCAACATGAGTTTCTATTGTTTTTTTTTTCTCTTTGTTCAAAATTGTTCTAACTTGTACATTTCTTGCTGCAGTTTAATGTATGTGGTGAGGTAACCAAGAATGGATTTTGTTACAACCTCAATGTTCATTGCATTTCGCAAGGTTCTACTCTTTACAAATGCTGCTTCTGCACCTCACACCCTTCAAGATGTTGGTGCCATTCCGTGTTACAGTTGGAATAGGTCAGACTTCTTTTAGTAGCTCTCTAAATGATGTTTTTTAGATAGTTTGTGATACAGGGAGAATTCGAGCGTTAATAAGAAATTTTAATAATAATTGGGAAAAGGAGAAACGAACTCAAAAAGAAAAACGAGCTCGAAAGAGGCTCGGGATTTGGCATCAAAAAAGAGGCAAACATAAAACATCGCTTATAAAAAGGATTGCGATAGAGATCGAGGAACAAGTCGAGAATCGCAAACAGAACCGAAAGTGGTTCCATGCGACTTGGGTCGCATGAAACCCGCGCACCCTACTCTCATGTTTCCTTATGCATACATACTTCTTATGCATACATCTATTAGCCACCCACGCCATTCCATATTTTATTGATTATTATATTTGTTTTTATTCTTAAAAAGATGAACTTTAGTAGATTAGGATTAGAGTTATTTTATTTCCGTAATTATCTTTTTCCTTAATTTAGATAATAATTTAGGATTATTTAGTTTTCTTTTATTAGTTTTTAAATAGCTTCCTAGTTAGTTTATAATTAGGATAGTTCTAATTTTCATAGTTATTTCTTAGTTAGTTTAGCTATAAATAGGATAGCTATGTTTCATTGTTAATAAATTTAATCAAGTTATCAATCAATAAAGTTTAGCTTTTGAGAGAGTTTTCTCTTAATTTTGAGTTTTACGGTTGTAATTCTCGTTATCAAAAGGGTTTAGACGCTTGTCGATCCTTCCGCAAACCTACGCTGCGTCAGTTTGGTGTAACTGTAAGTTATTGGTAAAAACAAGTAAATATGTTAGGAGGGTTGTTTTGAAGCATTGATGAGTACTGTTACGGAAACCCTTTTGTGGTACATTATACATAAGAGTAGGAAGCGTACTTTGGTGGTGTTGTTGAATTTTTGGTAATAGGTCAAATCTGTTAGAACGAAGGGAATGAAAAATTTTCACCCACATTCTTGTCATGCAGCATGTCTGGAAGACAACTCTTCAACACCAAGTTTAGATAGACACATAGCTTGATCTATATGCACCATCATCTGATTTGTAGTTTTCCTTGATGTATACAAGACCAACTTGACTAACCTTGGATTATTTTATTTCACCAGCAGCGGATGATATGCTTCAACAGACCTAGGAAGAGGGATGTTCAGCAGGTGCAGCAGCGACATTTCCTGAACCGCTGTATGAAGTGATAATCACGTACCTTAGTTTCATTGGTCTATTAACGAAGTCCTCTCAAAACCGATGAAGGCAATCGTTAAAGGTTTTTGTGTGTTTTAGGATCCCTATATCATATCAAGACATTAAAATTGTTTCTAATTAGTTACAAGTATATAAGCTGTGTTCATTTCATGGGGTTACTCTTGAATCCAAAACAATCTTAATGTCTTGATATGATATAGGGATCCTATAAAATACAAAAACATTTAACGATTGCCTTCGTTGGTTTTGTGGAGACTGCCTAGAATAAGGTACATGATTGTCTCTATGTACTATTACTTTTTTTTTGAACGGCAAAGGAAATTTTATAAAAACTGAACCTAGCAAGAGGCTAGATTACATGATGCCCGAGAAATAGAGACGAGGATTACAACACCAAATTTCCCTCCTAAAATCCTTCCAGCTGACTCTATTTTTTACCCAAAGAAACGAGAAGAACTTGACCTCATTCACTGCATCCCCGGGGAGACAGAAGCTTGCTTGCTGTTGAACATTTTATTATTCCGACTCCACCATATCATCCAGCAGGCCGCAATCACAATCGCTGACAGCATCAAAGTAGACCTTTTCTCTACGTACTATTACTACTTGTTACCAAGGAGGTGAAATGTTTTTTTGGTTTAGTAGTTGCACAAAACCGAAATTGGGTTTGTAGGATGCCAATAATGTTTAATTGTTGTAATAGACTGTTTATATATTGGACATAAGTCTATAGGGCAAAACAATCATGTGTTTTATGTAAAAGTGTTACAATAAGCTTATACTAAAGTTTTTGGATGTCTTTGCAAGTGTTTTTAGCTATTAATTTTTTGTATGACTATTTAATTTTTATGGCATTATTTAAGAATTGTAGATACATAATAATTACCACCTGAATTAGTAATTAAAATCATTTAATAAGTTTTTTATTCAAAAGGTTCAAACATTTTCCCAAATACAGTGTCTTCAAGCAATGTCAAAAATTGACAACGCTGATGATTCTAACCTCGTTTAGATAATATATTGGGACATAATTCACATTTAATTCAATTTGTGTGAGAAAACCATATTACCTTTAGCTAAGCAGGAGAAAAATCCGTTGTATTATGTATCAATGTTTAAGTTTTACCATACAGTATCTTAATGGAGTAGCCAAGTTGGTGAACCTTTAAATATATAACATAATTTATCTTGTCATCCCTTTCGCTATATATTCCACATTAATTATTGCTTGTGACGAATGTTTGAGATATCTGTGTTGCAAACCGTCTTGTACTCCAAGCAAAAAATTGTGCCATATTCAACCTTCTCTATATCCCACGTTATCTAACAAAGCAAGAAGATGAGTGGATGAATGATTGTCTACATAGTTCTTATTCATACAAAGAGAGCCCATGATCAAGTTCTTATGGAGAACGAAGGGAATGAAAAGTATTCACCCATATTCTTGTCATGCAGCTTGTCTGGAAGACAACTCTTCATTTTTATCACATGCTATGTAATATAATTCATATATATCAACACCAAGTTAACACTCAAATATAGCTAGACCTATATGCACCATCATCTGATTTGGAGTTTTCCTTAATGTATAACCTTGGTTATTTGTTCAGCAAGTATGGCAACCACATTTTCCAAACGACTGTATGAACTAACTGATGATCATGTACCTTATGCTCATTGATTTATCAATCCAGTCGGATGAAGGCAATCGTTAAATGTTTTTGTGTTTTGGATGATTCCTTTATCATATCAAGACATTAAAGTTGTTTTTAATGCAAAAAGTAGTTACAAGCATATAAGTTGTTGTCATTACTCTTGAATTCAAAATAATTTTAATGTCATCGATAAAATGTCAAGATCCTACAAAAAACAAAAATGTTTATCAATTGCATTCTTCGGTTTTGTGGAGACCGGATTGATAGATCAATGAGGGTAAGGTACATGATTGTCACTAGATATTGTTACTACTTCTTACTCAAGCGGTGAAACAATTTTTTTTTTGTTAAAGTTCTTAGTAGTTGCACAACAACAAATCGGATTTGTAGGGAGCCAAATATGTGTAATTCTCCGAATAAATTATTTTATATATTGCATTTGTAGAACACAAAAAAATTTGTAGGATGTCAAAAATGTATAAGTGCCCTAATAAGTTGTTTTATATACTCGACATAAGTTTATAGGGTCAAACAATCATGCATTCTATGTAAAAACGTTGCAATAAATTTATACGAAGTATCTGGACGTCTTAGCAATTGGTTTTGGCTATTACCTTCTTTTATATAACACTAGTGGTCTGTACCGCACGTTGTGCAGTATTTAGAAAACATATATATTGTTTTTAGTAGCATAAGTTAATAAATAAATTAAAATGACCCATATTGTAAGAACTATAGTTTTTGAATACTGTAAGGTTACTCATCAACAATACATTTGTCCTCCCCCTTAAACACACATGTACACGGTTCTATTCATAAATCATGTAAATTAGTACAAAGGTGCATTTGTTCACTACTTTCTTCACTATTGTTAATAGAGTAGAAATTTTTAAAATTTGAATTTACAACCCTATAATCTCCAAAATTCGTAACGACCTTCAAATTTTTCACAGTATATACCAAACCCTTCTTCAACAAATGGTTGAACTTCTACACCAAATCCTTCGAGACTATAGTAGCTATTAGGGTTTCGTGAAACTAAAATGAAAAATAAAGTAAGTCAGTATAAAGCTCTTATATAGAATATTATGATTTCAAACTTATGGATACACATTGATCCATATTATAAAATGGGGAAACTTCATTAATGAGGACCATCCAAACTGATTAGTTCTCTATTTTTTTAGTTCAAAGACTCCCACAATCAACAAACTCTTACCTTAACCGCCCAACAGTCATTATTTTCTGCCAAGTTTTTCAATTTTATATAGTCTATTAAATACCAAAAATATACACAACAAAACACTTCTTTTCCACAAATGTTAAAGAAAATCACTTTTATGCATATTAATAAGCATGTATTCCATATTTACATCATAAAATGGCTTCTTAATTGTAACAAATGTGGGAAAACCTAAACAATACCAATGCTCTACCAATGTGGGACAACCTAAACAATATCAATGTTCCATCTCTTAACAAAGCCAACATTTTAAAGAAAAAAAATCAAAATTAGGAGAAATTAGATAAATAACAATGGAAGCCTCTCATTATAACATGTCATCCTTTTAAGGTTTTTCTTTTATATATACTAGTGTGTGACACCGCGTGTTGTGCGGTGACAAAAATTTTTTGTTAGGAAATATGTGATTAAGTTAAGATTAAACATAATTTGTTAATTAACAACTATTGAAATAAAATATAGAACAATGAATGTGTTCAGAGGGTTTTAGAAGTCAATAATTTTTATTAATTTAACACTGTACATTTTTTCGAACCAAAAAGAGCACAAAACATTTGCAAGTTTAATTTTATTTGCAATGCATCACCTAACATTTGCATACCAAAAATGGGGAAAACCGGAAATAGATCTATGATAAGATCGTTTATTTACAATGAGATGGTATACAAAGACAACAAATTTCAATGGACACAATAGATTTTATGTTTATACAAATTGTTGAGAACGATTCTAGATCTGGGCAAAGACGAACTATTATAGGGTTCTATTAAAACCGTTGAATTCCGAATATGGCAAAGTAGCTCCTGGATAGAGATCGACCCTTTTGATGGGTGTCACTATGGCTCTATTTATGGTATTTTTATCGATTATTTTGGACATTTATAATTCTTCCGATCATAGTCAAAGTAGTTATTAAATATTAACAAAATCATTGTTAATTATTAATATATATAAATAATATCTTATTAATTATTAAATGTTTATAAATGGATAATATCTTAATTAATTATTAAATGTTAATTAATAAGAAGTTAAAATTGATAATAACATATTGATTGGTAATTGTTAAATAGTACTTGTGAATCCAGATTGCTCAAATAACAATAAATAATTGAAAAATTAATTGTATTGAGTGATTGAGAGAGTTACAAACATAGGATTGAAAAGATACCTCTCTCTAAACCTGATAAGCGTACAACAATGTTTTCTCTTTGTCTAACTCTTAACCTAATGATTAGAAAACAAATAATAATTACTCAGGCCCAAGGCCCAAGGCCTAACAAACAAAACAAAACCCAATAATAAAATAAGGTTTTTACAACGCGATTAATAATTAACAAATAAATTCTATAAATACTTTATAGAACTTTCTATGCACTAAGACTTTTATTCCTAACAATCTCCCCCTAAAGTTGTATAAATGATTTATCTTCTTGAAATCTTCACTTCTTGATCTTCTTTACCTCTTGAATCTCTGAAACACTTCGGTGTTGCTTGTCATCATGTCAGTCCAAGCTCCCCCTTGAATAAAGCTCTTGGTCTTCATAATTTCAACTTTGTAACCAAATTCAATATACCATAATCTCGACTGAATGCACAAGTGAGCAACTTTCAACCGTAGAAACTCAACACATCGGATCAGCACACAAGAAAGATAATGTGCGAATTACGTGACATTCCATAGTGCATCTTCAGTATAAAAACAAAGAATATGTCTCTGAATTGCGAGATGAATTTACTTTCAGCTTAAGAACTTGTTTCAATCAGCTCGTAGGTGGAAGCAACTTGTAGCGAACACCATTTGATGAACGATAGAAGAACCAATGCAATCTTGAAATCCATGGCTTTTCAACCTTAGATTTAAAAAAATAGGATATGTTGCTCCCCCTCCGCTTTTGCTAACTCCCCCTCAACATGATAATCTGTCTTTGAAACTTGTGTCGTTGTTATTGCAATCTTCCCCTCATGATGATTAGTAGAATCCTGAGCATCATGTATGTTCAAAGACTAACCGGATGAGTAGCAAAAGATAAGATAAAACATATAGTAACCAAGATGGGGTAATCAACTAACACAGAAACACATTAGTAACTGTTATCACAACAATTAAGAATAATTGTGTGGCCTATTTTCAGAGTTGGCAAGGGGGTATCTCTGGTAGGACTTTTAGTTATCACAGAAGTAAGATTTTAAGAATCTATTTCTCAAACTGTTTCGGAAATATCACAAAGATATGCAATTGGAATCACAAAGATTCATGCATGTGTGAAAGAAATATAAACCATATCGATTAGGCTCAGAGATTGATTCAACCTGGGACGCAGGTTCATAAATCAATAGACACAGTGAGTTGAATGAAGTTCGGAGACTGGAGTTGATGTCTTTATTTTTAAATATCTAGGTCCTCCGAGTGAGGAATAGATAGATTATATGCTAAAACTCCGTGAATAGATGAAACAAATATCTTTTGTGAGATACTTGAGTGGCTAGGTGGGGTGACACGAGTTATCGACAATGGGTCCATGTCTGTTTCAATATCCATCTCCAAAGAACGAGAATGAATAGATTATGTGGTAACCCGGATAACTGACTTGGTTTGGTAAGGACCAATAATTCTTTTAAGTCCTGTCAAATCCTCACCATATTCTTTTCACTCCGAACTCCTCTATCAAGATAGACCCCTCACTGATATCAATGAATGGTGTGTTTCTTGGGTAGGTCCTTCCGGTTCTGGATTGACCATAGAAACATTATAAGCCCTAACACTCCTTTAACTCACCAAGATAGAACATTGAAGTAAAATTTCTGATTAGAGATAATCAGAAGTCAAAAACATTTAATAACGAGTCCTGAACTGAAGTGTGCAAAAGTCGATATGAAAGTTCAAAGAAAAAACCTGGTACTCCCCCTAAAAAAAAATGGCATAACCCTTGATTATAGTCATGTAACGTGAATGATCTGAATTAAATTACACATGACATTCCTGCAAAACAGATTAGACCGATTTTGGTTTTGGATCCATGTGGATCCTTGATGGTTAGTTGCCTTAGCTTTGAAGCTATAAAAATGGGGATTGGGGATACTATAAGTACCGTACCAGGTATTGACATACCTAGAATCCACAAAGTCACTATTTCCTCAATAAGTGCAACAGATATTTGATCGGTTTAGACTGATCAACTTAGTTGTGGAATAGACATATGTCGGTGACTTTGATTCAACTACAGGAGATTTGTATGACGTTTTTCCACCACTGTCTTCTGTAGTTGATTTCTTTTTCCAAACTTCCTCTCACTTTCAAAGTCTTTTTCAAATTGTTGCGTTTATTATATATTCAATTGAAAACCGCAACAATTTTCTTTTCAAGCACTTTCTTTGCCGTTTCAAAACCTTTTCGCTCTTTTGCTATTATGAAAATACATAGTATTTACAACCAGAATTAGGAATTAAAATCATTTCATGAGTTCTTTACTCAAATTACTTTCAAGCATTTTCTAAAAAACAGAGACTTCTAGAACTTGAAATTAAGATTGGGATATAAGTCACATCTGATTAAATTTGAAGAAAATGTAGCTGCTCGAAATTCAAGAAAGTGTTGAAATTATTAAAGGCAATAAATAAGTAAAAAAGGTTGATCTTGATTACTTTGTCATCACATATGTAAAAGGATATATAGACAAGGAGAGGGTTGAAGGAGAAGGTTTATTGGATCATCAATGCACATAGTGATCATTATGCTAACAAATGGGCCAATTAACACTCTTTATCCAAGTCAAATTTGTGTGCGTGAGGTCCATATATATTACCTTTTGCTAAGGAGAGAGATGCGTCTTGCTAAGGAGAGAGATGCGTCTTGCCAAGCAGAGAAATGTATTGTATTGTGTACTAATGTTTAAGTTTTACCACATTGAACTTGATCAGTGGAGTGCATCAGTATCCTTAAAGTGGTGCATCCAAGTTGGTGACAAATTGTGAACTCAAGATCTAAAGATTCTAGAGAGAGAAAGCTAGAGAGAGAGAGTGAATGTGGAGCCAAAAGTAGTTATGAATTCAAGATATGAAAATGTAATCTGTTTTTTAAAAACTACTAAGACAAGGCTTATATACTCACAAGGTAAAATAAATACAAAGGTTACAACTAAAATTGATCTTAACAATCTCCCCCTTTGTAACCTTTGGCGCCGAGCTCTAAAATCAAGAAAATCTTCTGATATCCACTTGAGCTTCAAGGCGACGTAAAGCATTTCGAAAGTTGATTCGGTCTTGAATTACATCAATTGCCTTCTCCAATCTCAGTAACTCCTTGTTTCCTTCCTTTTGTGGATAAAAATTGAATCTCTGTCTGTTTGACACATTCTGCTTTTCATAATTCAACTTCTGAATTAGATGCATCTTGATAAGCTTCAAAGTTCCATCAGAATACTTGCAGACTTCTTCAAATCTCATAAAACAATGACGACCCTTCAAGTTTCTGTACACCACACCATACGGTTCATCAACAACAGTATATAATAAGAAACTTTCAATGTTGTCGAGCTTCTGTTTTGGCTTGTGCAAGTTGACCGTAGGTTGATGATTTTCAACACCCAACTGAAAGTCAAATAAGCTATAAAAGCGAATTGTTCTGATAATATGTCTTCTGACAGTGTTGAAGGCTCTATTCATATCATCTGATCGTTCATTGAGAGAGCTGAAGAAATTGAATAGAAACTCAATATCATCCACATGAACTTCATTAAAATCTGCTTCTGTGAAGGTATAGTCTTTGCAGTCTCTTCGTTGAACAGTGAAATTAGAAACCCAGATGTTGAATATGTTGAACATGGAAACACATTTAACTTGTACAATCCCCTTCTTAGAATATACTGTTTCTTTCCCTTGTCTCAAATACCTCATGGCCATCAAATAGTTCTGTTTAACAAGATTAGACTCTTTTTCAATGCCCAAGAAAAACTCAAAACTCAAAGCAGTCTTGTGTTTCACAAAAATACTTCGGTGAGTATCTTCAAGGTATACATTTCGAAACACCTGTCTCATATCTCTAGCCTCAAACCTTTGTCGTCTATGCTCCCTTGAAATAGGAATTCCTGAAGATCTAAGATTTTCTGGAATAAAATCAGGAGCCATATAATTAGGATCAACTGACTTATCAGATTTACTTGTTGGAGCACGAGGAATCTTGGTAGGTGGAATCACGACTGGAATAGACACATTAGAAACAATTGCTGGAGGCTCAGAGACAACTGATGTAGAAGATATAAGAGTTGTAGAGACAAACAGAGGATTTGAAACTGCTTCAGACTGAATCTGAGAAGAATCATCTTGTGGAGAATTCTGTTCATCGTGAAAAGGGAATCTAACTTCTTGAGATGAAAGATCTGCATACAATACATCAGCATCACTATCATCATCATCTTCTTCTTCTTCTTCTTTAACTTTCCAAAAGCTTTCAAACTTGGCATCAATTTCATTTTCAGAATCCACATCAATAATATTTTCGTAAGATGCTCTGAAATTCTCAAACGCTTCAGCCTCAGTCATATTCACAGATTTTGGTATAACAGAAGAAACTGGCTCAGAATCTGGTTTAACATAAAGTACCAGTTGTAAATTGTTTTCTGTAGAAATGTCAGTCTCTGGAAGATTTACTTTGCTTAACATGTCTTCAAACATAGACTGCATTTCTGTTTCTGCTTCTTTAGGCTTTTCTTTATCAGCAGAGCATGTTTCACTTGGAGCAGTTTCTGCTTTATTTTCTTTAGAAAGATCAGCTGCAGACTCATCCAAGCGTCTCTTTTTCTCCCCCTCATGATCAGGTTGAGAATCATCATGATCATGTGAACGCTTGTTAGATGGTCCAGCTTCAGCACGACACGAGACATTTGGAACCTGCAAGTGTTGATCAATGGCAAAAACAGTGAATTGCAATTGACCCAAACCTAACTGTACCTCATCTCTAAATTTCTCAAAGTCTGATCGTAAAGCAGAGAGAGAATCTTCAGTTTTAGGTGGTCGAAATGATGGCTGAAAAGATCTGAGAAGAGACAAAAGATCGATCGACTGTTGATTTGCTGGAGCCATAGATGCAAGTCGAGCTCTTAAGTGCTCAGCTACTTCCTGAACAGAAAGATCATCAATACGAGGGCCTGTAGGAGTAGAAGAAGAAGATGCACCCGCAAAAGTTGATGACATAGTAGCACATGAAGCCATTTGGGCAGAAGAAGATAGAAGAATCGATGACATAGTAGATGACGAAAAGATCGGTGCAGATAGTGAAGGAGCAGAACCCAGAGCTGTTGAATGAGAAAGATGAAGTTCTATGGGTTTGCCGGTCAACAACTGTGGAGGGATAATAGAAGGAACAATATTTGTCAGATTTCCTTGCAGAAACGCCTCCATCCTGGCCAATTGAGTATCTCTTTCTGCATCCATAGAAGCCTTTGTTGTCCGTAGAAGATTATGAACAATGTCTAGTTTTGAAGAAGAGTGCAAACCTGAAGAAGTGGACACCATAGCCAATGCTGAATCAGTGGTAGAAACAACAACAGTAGAAGATTCATGAGCAGCAGAAAATTTCTTCAGTGAAAGATCAAGCTCGTCTACAGCAAGATGGCCAACACTTGGATTTATTGGAACAGACTCATCATCAGAACCTTCTTGATTGGATTGAAAATCAACAAACTCTTGATTATCATCATCAGCATGTAATTCCTCAAGTTCATCTTCAATGACAAAGTGAATATCTGAACCTGATTCAGGGATTGCCTGAACCAAACGAGAACCAACAGGGAATGCCTGTTGTTGTTTCTGAATTTGCTCTGCAACTTCTTGAACTTCATCAACATGTTCCTCTGCAACCTGGTCTTGATCTTGTTGTTGTAAATGAGCAACTTGAACATCTGCATCAGCATTCTCTGCCTGTGGAATCTCGTAATCATGATCTAGCATGTATTCGACCACAGCTTCATTTGTCAAATCTGCATAATTCACGATAAGAATTGCTGGAATGGGCATCCATTGATCTTCATTCGTACACGTATGCTTTTGAATCTGGAAGTATTTACACTGATAATCGGCAATGCGAGGCCATTGTGTGCGTGCAGGAAAATTCTTTGTGCTATCCATAATGCTCCGAACAAAGATCTTCAAAAATCGCAAAAACGGCACAAACTTTCTCCTATTGTTTGTCGCCTTAGCATATACAACTTCTGAAAAACCCGTCCAGATGGCCAAAGTATAATCGATATGAAGATCGTGAATAACACAGTAGAATAGCTTCAGAATCGGCATGCTTGTGCTATCTGTACCAGTAGCCTTTGAAGTTAAGCACCGATTGAATATAGAGAAGAAATCATACCAGTGAGGTGGAAGCTTAGCCTTGTGAAACTGAGTCACTTTCCTGAGTTCACCATTATAACCAAGTGCAATAATGCCATCAAGAACAGTTTGATCAGAAGGGAACGGATCATAAGCAACTTTGCCTGGTCTGGAATCAGGGCCTGGAAATTGTAGAAGCACACGTAACCTTCTGAAAGTAAGCCGAGATTCAAACTGATCGACATTTATCAGGAAATGTGGAGGATTTACTTTATCATTCTTTGTAATATAGTGCCAGGCTTGCTGCACATATACCTCAGGAACATCAACTGTTTTTGTAATATACCACGTATGTTCAGATGTCCAAAATCAATATAATGATTATTGCCCTTGTATGGAAGGAAGTGAGAATGATGCAGAAAATCATCCGGAACTAGTCCTTGAGCAGATTGATCAGCTGTTGTGGAAGGCTGAGAAGGCATAGGACAAAGCCTAGAAATCTGTTCTTGATCATTAAGATGATCCAAGAGATCATTCTCATCTTGTTGTACTTGAACATCAGCCATTAAGTCTGAAAAGTAAGCATAGTTAAAAAATTAGGACATAATCAATCTGAAAGAACCAAGTGAGGTTGTCGGTTGTAGAACAAACCGAAAAGCGAAAAATTCGGTTGAAACAAGAACCGAAAAGCAAGGTTCTCGGTTGCACCAAGAACCGAGAAGAGAGGTTCTCGGTTATAACATAGACCGAGAAATGAGCTTCTCGGGTATGGAATGAACCGAGAAACAAAGATAGCAAAACATAGAGTGAACCAAGGTTGAAGTTCTCGGTTGAAGGGAAGGAACCGAGAAATGAAGTTCTCGGTTGGTGAGTGAACCGAGAAGTGAAGTTCTCGGTTGGTGAGAGAACCGAGAAGTGAAGTTCTCGTTCCAGATTAGAATCGAAAGAACCCCCTTTGCTCCCCCTACAAAAATGCATTCATAAAACCTTTCAATCAAAGCATAAGAGTAGAAAAACATACCTATAATGCGGAATTTGTTAAAAAAAAAAATCAACTTAAACTCTAGAAGAACAAGTCGATTCGAATACTCCCCCTGAACTTCAACACCACCGAAATGAGCAAGTCGATTCGAAGATGAAGCAGCGAACCACGAAACACACAAATGAAATCAAAATGAGTCGAAGACAATCTGAACTTTGAAAAAAGATCTGGAACCCAAAGAAACCGAATGGAAGAGAAAATGAAGAAGAAGATGAATAGTGACCTTTGGGAATAGTGAAAATTTGAAAAAGCGAACCGGTTTTTCAAGAAAAGCACAAAAAAAAAAATTTAAAATATTGAGAAAAGAAAATCATTTCATATTACATCAACATTTTTAGAAAATAAAATTGAACAAGATTTTGTAATTACTGAGTATTTTAAAGAATAAAAAATAATTGACAAATAAAATTTGACCTAATAAAATTTTCATAAAATAAACCATCTAATGAAATCCTATGCATGCTTTTGGAACTATAGACATGTATTATTGCATAAAGAGTGTATATAAGTTCGAAAACAAAGATTTTCATCCTTCTAATAGGTGGACAAACATGAGAAAAAATGACCAGTCTTAAGAAAAATGTATTTCACTATATAAGAGTAAAAACAGTTGTTACTCACACTAAAAAAATAGAACTTTCATAGATTTAAAGGTTTATCACATCTTAGCAGTTTCACCAAGTATCATGAGATGTTGTGCTCATTGGCATCTTTTTGTACAGTGTGCACATTGGCATCTTTTTAACCAGAGAGTTTAGTAAGCCTAGAAAACATCGTAAACATAACTTTCTATCTGATCCTATAGCAGGTTTTCTGATCAGCCGCTCCCAGACCATAGCCTTAGGGGACTAGGTGACAAGCACCCCTCGGAACTTACTTACCTAGATCAGAAAGGCTATATCGATATTCCCTAAGCCCATTCATATCAGTAGAACATGACTTTCTAACTGGTTTTATAGCAGAATTTCTGATCGACCGCTCCCAAACCGTAGCCTTAGGGGGTCAGATGTCAAGCACCCCGCGGATCTTACTCTTCCAAACCAGAAAGGTCACAGATATGAACTATCAAACTAAATGATTTATGTATTACAAAATATGAATTATTTTATCATCTCAATCACTAGGATCAACTAACTAATTAGTTTAGCCTATATCTCCATAATCATCCATAAAATTTGTAGAATAGGATTTCAAAGCCTTGATGACTATTATATATTGACCTACATATCTTAAAACACATATCAAAATTTTCATGAAGTGGACCATTCGAGATCAGAAATTTTGAAATTTGAACAAATAACACTCATTTATAAACAATAAACTTGTAAATATTTCCTAGGCATGCACAGGCAATCAAAAGATAGAAAATTTATAAAAATTCTATTCTGTTAAACAATATTTGTTAATCATTTTGAATCTTTAAATTAAGCATTCCAATTTTCGACAGAAGAAAATTAAAGCGTTTTTCATCCAATGCTTTAGTAAAGATATCAGCTAATTTGATACTCAGTAGGTACAAAATAAAGTTCAATCGTACCTTCTTCGACGTGATGCTTTATAAAGTGATATCTCATATCAATATGCTTTGTTTTAGTGTGCTGAACCGGGTTTACAGAAATAGCAATGGCAGACTTGCTATCACAGTAGATGGGAATCTTGTTGTAATGCATCCCATAATCCCGCAGCTGTGTTTTCATCCATAACACTTGAGCACAGCAGCTTGCAGCGGCCACATATTCTGCTTCAGCAGTACTGATTGACACACAATTCTGTTTCTTTGATGACCAGCTAATCAAACGATCTCCCAAAAACTGGATATGCCCGGAAGTGCTTTTGCGATCAAGTTGATTACCTCCGTAATCTGCATCTGAAAAAGCTGTTAATGAATAATCAGATGATTTAGAATACCACAAACCTAGATATGGTGTTCCTTTGATGTAACGGAAGATCCGTTTTACAGCTAACAGATGAGATTCCTTTGGATTCGCCTGAAATCGTGCAAGTAAGCATGTTGAAAACATGATGTCCGGTCTACTGGCAGTTAAATACATTAGAGATCCTATCATGGCTCTGTAAGTCTTGATATCAACAGCTTTTCCATCTGGGTCTAAGCCTATCTTTGCACCATGAGCCATTGGAGTTCCAATGCTCGTAGATTTATCCATATTGAACTTCTTCAGAATGTCAAAGACATATTTGGCTTGATTGATGAAAATCCCATCTGAAAGTTGCTGAACATCGAGTCCGAGAAAGAATTTAATCTCTCCCATCATACTCATCTGAAATCTAGAAGTCATGAGATCGGAAAACCAAGTACAAAGTGAAGGATTAGTAGCGCCGAAAATAATGTCATCAACATAAATTTGAACTAAGCAAATATCAGAATCTTTTCTAAAAACAAAAGAGTAGTATCGATTAAACCTTTTGTGAAACCTGAGCTTAGCGTAAATGCAGACAATTCGTCATACCACGCTCTTGGAGCTTGTTTCAAGCCATACAATGCTTTGTCGAGGATGTAAACATGATCTGGATGATCTTTGTCCATAAAACCTTCCGGTTGAGAGACATAGACCTCTTCCTTTAGACGACCATTAAGAAACGCTGTCTTTACATCCATCTGATAAACTTTAAAGTTCTGATAAGCAGCAAAAGCAAGAAACATTCGAATAGCTTCAAGACGTGCAACGGGAGCAAATGTCTCATCATAGTCTATCCCTTCTTGTTGACGATAGCCTTTTGCAACAAGTATTGCTTTGTTTCTGACGACAATACCCTCTGAATCTTTCTTGTTTTTAAATATCCACTTCGTTCCGATAATGCTCTTTCCTCGTGGTTTTGGAACAAGACGCCATACCTTTAATGCCTTGAACTGATTCAGTTCATCTTGCATTGCAATGATCCAGTCTGGGTCGGCCAATGCTTCAGAAACTTTTGTAGGTTCAAGCTTGCTTAGAAAACAAGTGAACAAACATTATTTTGAAGAAGCAACTTTTGACCTAGTTGATACCGAAGAAGCAGGATCACCAATGATTTGATGAAGAGGATGCGCCTTTGTCCATTTTGTCGTATGAGGTAGAGGAATTATTTCATCTTGAACACTTTGAATATCATGAGATGAAATTATGAGAGGTTCTGAATCAGAAGAGATAATCTGTGTAGTATGAATTGTTGAAGGAGGGACTACTTCAACTGATTCAGATAAAGTATCATCTGGAAATGATGTTTGAGAGTCATCAGATATAGCTGGAGCATCTTCAGATTGAACTGTTGGAGAAAAATTCAGCTCTATAACAATGGATGGTTCCAGTTGAGATGTAATTTCAACTGCTGATGTAGGAAGTTCAGTCACAGGAACATCTGGAATTGCATCATCAGAATTTTGTGTAGCAGCGGAAGAACTAGAAGAAGCAATGCCAGGTTCCTGTAATACAGCAGTAGAACCATTAGAAGAATTAGTTTTAGGTACATCATCATAAAAATTTTCAAATAATAAATCAAGATCAGTAAGAATAATAGATGAAGTATTAGATGAAAAATCTTGATTATCAGAAATCTTCACTAGTTCTGATCTTGGTTGATCAGAAGCATTCTTAATAACACCGGGTTCTGATCCAGGCTGGTCAGAAGCCAAACCAGCAGCTTCATCAAATCTGACATTGACACTCTCGATGACTTTGCGTGAAGAAGTGAGATATACTCGATAAGAAACTGAAGAAATTGAATAACCAAGAAAGATTGCTTCATCAGCCTTTGGTGCAAACTTGTTGAGGTTATCTCGATCGTTCAGAACATAACATTTTGACCCAAACGCTTTGAAGTATTTGATATTGGGCTTGATTCCATTCATCAGTTCGTATGGAGTCTTATTGAATCTGCGATGTAGAATCGAACGGTTCTGAGTATAACACGCAGTAGAGATAGCCTCGGCCCAAAGAGAGATATGAAGACCAGAGTAAGCAAGCATGGAACGAGCAGCTTCTACAAGCGTACGATTGCGGCGTTCAACAACTCCGTTCTGTTGTGGTGTACGTGCAGCAGAAAACTGTTGTTGGATGCCATGTTCATTATAAAAAGCTTGTAAAATGCTGTTCTTGAATTCTGTACCATTGTCTGATCGGACAATCTTGACTGGCTTTTGCTTGTTAGTCTAAGTAGTCTTGATGAGAGTGATGAGTATCTCCGGGGTTTCGTCTTTGGATTTCAGAAAACGAACCCAAGTGTATCTTGAATAATCATCAATGACGACCAATACATAGCGTTTCTTACCAATACTCTTTGTCTTCATTGGGCCACACAAGTCTACATGAAGGATTTCTAGAATATCCTTTGTGCAAAAATCAGGCTTTGGCTTGTGTGCAACTTTCTTCATTTTGCCTTTCTCACAATCTCGGCAAAGTTTGTCTGTTTGAAATCGAAGAGTCGAAAGACCACGAACTGAGTCATTTTTAGCAAGACGATCAATGTACTTGAAATTGAGATGAGCTAGCCGTCTATGCCACAACCAGCTTTCTTGAACTGAAGCCTTTGAAAGAAGACAAGTCTTGGAAGGGAACTTGGCTGTTGAGAAGTCAATAGTGTAAAGATTTGACCGTCTTCTACCAATGAGAAGTTCCTTACCACTGTCATCTTTGACTGTAACTCTCTTTGATTTAAAATTGACTCCCAAATTCTTATCACAGAATTGCCCAATACTAAAAAGATTGAAGTCGAGGCCTTCAACATAGCTAACTCTTTTAATCGTTATGTTGCCTTGTACAAGATCGCCATAGCCAAGAATAGGAGAAGTGTCTCTGTTTCCGAATCTCACACGACCTCCAGACTGTTCTTTAAAATTTGACAATAAAGATTTATTGCCAGTCATATGTTTTGAACATCCAGAGTCCATATACCAGAGATGACTAGGCTCAGACTCATCAGTTGAATCATCATCTTCATCATCAGATTGATCATCACCGATAAAGCACATTGCTGCAGTTTCCTCTTTTTCTTCTTCATTATCAGAGAAATCAATAAATGATTCTTCCTCACCTAAGAGAACAGCTCCACTTTCCTTCTTTTTCAACATATCAGCCTTCTTTTGATAGTAGGTAGAATCACGAACCACCTTTGTTCGGCATTCTTTAGAGTAATGACCTACTTTACCACAGTTGTAGCATGTGGGAGGTTTCTTCTCATCCCTCTTTTCTTCCACAAGCTTTGGATGATCAGGCTTTGGATAGATAGTCTTTGACCCAGAAAAATCCACCTTCCTTGACCCAGATGAAAGTCGAAGATTGTTGTTGGAGTTGGCCCGGTTAGGAAACTTTCGTGCAAACTGCTGAGAAAGTAAGATCATTGCTCTTTGAAGAGCTTCTCCTTCATAATCAATATTCCCATCATAAGCATTCTCAAAAGCTTGCTCAGTAAATTTTGCAGTCATTAGAGCAATAGGATCTACATCTTTTCCTTTCTTCTTCTTTTCTTGCTTTTCTTTCTTTGCCACAATCAGATTTTCTTCATTCAGGAGAATTTCAAACATTTCTTGAATTGGCATGATTGAAATCTTTGGATCAATACGGAGTCTATGACATGCCTTTGTCCATTCAGGTTGAAGAGCGTTCAGAAACTTTAAGTTTGTTTCCAACGGGGACTTTTCCACACTAATCTTGTATAAATCATTTATCACAGCACATAATCTATCAAAGACAGTCTTCAAATCCTCCCCACTCTTTGCTTTGAACTCCTCAAAACTGTTCATATATCTCGTTTTTCGAAGTTGAGTAGCCACCACTGAGCCAAGCATGATTTTCTCCAAATGAGTCCACATGAGCATTAGATTGTTCTTGTAACAATCTACACGATTGTATATGTGATTTGGCAAGGCAAGAATGAGATTAGACTTAGCAATTCTTTCTCCGTTGTACTTTAAAGATTCTTCTTCATTGTACTCATCAACTGGCTTTAATATTGTGGATTGTTCAGTATTAGCAGTGGCTGGAATGATCTTGACAGGTCTCTCAAAAGGAGGATTGGTTAAAGCTCGAACCATGTAATCCCCATTTTGTTGTCTCTCAAGAAAATTAATAAATCGATCTCTCCATTGAGAATACTCATTCTCATTGATAAGCACTGGGGGACGTGTATCTGTCCCGAGAGACATCATCAACTCATTCTTATAAACTTGTGATTGAAGAGACATGCTGAATAGAAGCAGAGTGCTTTTCGGCTGAAGAAAAATAAGGACCGAAAACCACCTTTTTCGGTTGTTGAAGAAACCGAATACCACACCTTTCGGTTATAGAGATGACCGAAAACCTAGCTTCTCGGTTGATGAATAAACCGAAAAACTAAGTGTGATACTTAGAAGATCGAAAACCCTTAACCGAAAACCTTAGCCGAAAAGAACAAACCAAAAACTTCCCGAAATACCCAAAATCCAGATGAATGAACCGAAAATCCTGAAGAATGAACCGAAAATCCTGATGAATAACCCGAAAACTCTTATGAAAGAACCGAAAAACGATTCTGCCAAGTTAACGATCTAAGAAAATCACACAAGTCCAAAATTCCTCAAAACACTCTCGCGGAATTCATTTAGAAACAGGTTAATAAACCAAAACTAATCCAAATATAGATCAAACAACTAAATTCAGCAAGAATTCGCGAAGAACAGAAAACTCGAGAACTTTTCTGGAAATTACAAAATTGACAAATTCGATTACAAAATGATCGAATCTTTGCACAAAACAAGAACAAAACTTGTTCTAAACTGTATTCCGAAGCAATTGAATCCAAATTCACTGAAAATCGTTCAGAAAATCAACATAGATCTAAAGAAATGACCAGAAAACCGATTTTAAAAAAAAAATTCTAACGAATTTGAAATTCGATTGATCTGATAACACGAAATTAGAACTCTACTCTCAAATCTCTCAAAATCTAACCTGCTCTGATACCAATTGTGAACTCAAGATCTAAAGATTCTAGAGAGAGAAAGCTAGAGAGAGAGAGTGAATGTGGAGCCAAAAGTAGTTATGAATTCAAGATATGAAAATGTAATCTTTTTTTAAAAACTACTAAGACAAGGCTTATATACTCACAAGGTAAAATAAATATAAAGGTTACAACTAAAAATGATCTAACACTAACTGTAAGTGAAACCCAACCACATGCATGTATGAGTCAGAGACAGCCTAGTGGCCAAATCAAATGTGATCTGAATAGATCGTGGACAGAACTATATCTTATTTTTTTACAACAAAGGGGTCTAGATCTGTTAATCTATTATCAACATATCATGGACAGAACTATAGATCTTGGACAAAACTATTCATGGTTGCTAAAAGGGATGTAAATAGTTGCTGGATAGAGCTATTTTTCAATTTTAACAGCAGTCGGGTATGGTCTGTTGATCTGTTGATACATCTGCAGTCTGTAGGTTATGCTCAGATTTTGGACGTTTGGACTTAATTTCATATGCCTCATTGGATCATTTAAAGTTTTAGAGGTGCAGATTAAGGAAGTTTGGATTCTGATTTCAGGCCATGATAGGATTCATCAATTTTAAAGGGTCCAGTTGTTGGTGATTTGAGTGTCACCAGGCATTTAAGTATACTTGGATATAACACGAGTACTATTGGGTTTCAAACTATAATCTAATACAAGTTCGGTGGTGTCACCACAAGAAACAAGGGTTTTTGCAACGACTTTTGTCGTCGCTAAAAGGCAATTTATCGTCACAAGCAGTTTATAGAGACGACATGTCGTCGCAATAGCCTCTTGCTGAAACATTTCGTCGCTAAAGGCCCGTCGCTGAAACTCACTTTTCTAGTAGTGTGTGGAGTGCACACTTGTTATAAGACGAGTTTGATCCCTGGCACGACCAAATGGCGGGGGTCAAGGGGGTCGCGCCCCCTTGCGGGGTCCAAGGGGTAGAGCGCCTCGCAGTGCTCCCCTCCCGATTAGCGGGCAGGGTCGTGGGACGGCTCCTCCGCGGGGTTTGGGGTAGCTCCCCAAAAGCTCTTCAAAATTTTGGACTTGGAATGAAGTGGAAAAAACTTGATCAGAGGCTCTCTACAGAGGTTCTGATGCCTATTTCTGCAGAGCCTCTTGTTGGATTTCTACAGAGGCTCTGGTGGCTAACGACAGAGGCTCTGGTGGCATTTGACAGAGGCTCTGGTGGCTTCTGTAGAGGCTCTGGTGGCCTTCTGCAGAGGCACTGGTCGACGTCTCTGTGGGCTGTCGGCGTCTTCGGACTAGAGGCTCTAGTGCCTATCTTTGGATTGGCAGTCTCTAAACCTCTAGTTACTGAACATTCAATGCTCAGTTATTTCCAGCCAATGATTCTCTCTAAATTGATTGTAACCGACTATAATTGCTAGTAATTTGCAATCATTGCCATTTCAGTTATTTTTCTATTTTACGAATAGGACTAGTATATATACCATATATACTTATGTTTTAGACTTACGATTTTAAACAATCTCTATATACTCTCTAGCAAATTTGCTCTCATTTTTGTGCCTAAAAACGATAGTGTACTTGAGTCTTATCCCATATTGGATTTCGTGCAACCCAGACATAGGGTCGAAATACCAATTCGGAAATTGACACACACGATTCTTAAGAAATTCGGTCAACTGATCGATTCCTTTGCCCTTATATTCTCTAACAGCAACAGTTATAACGTGTTTAATCAGGTTTGCTGTTGCATTTGTTGATCAAATTTCTGTTGCATTTGTTGATCAAAATTTTGTTGCATTTGTTGATCAAAATTGGTAACATGTGTGCTCAAAGTAGTTTGGTTCACTTATTTAGAAGATTTATGGAAACTGGTCAGACGACAACAGCTATTCAAGCTACTTATTTGGCCATAAGATAGAAACAGAAGCCACCAGACAAACTTTCCAACATTTAAACTATAAAAGCACCATATTATGAACCTATTACTTAGATTATGAACACATAACAGTGGCCATTGCAGCTGGAGGCCATTGCAATTCTAATACCCCAAAATAACAGCCAAATGGTCCAAATCAACACCCAAAACGAAGGTTGATCTTGATCTTTTAGGATAGATAAAACCATGAGGAGCATTTGTTGTGGGTATCTGGTTTTGATATGCAAAATGAATTACTAAGTGAGGAAAAATGAATTACTAAGTGAGGAAGCTGCTTCTTCTTGTTCACCGGCAGAAATATGTTCGAGAAAGTTGCATCGTATTCGTGGACATATAAAGGGATGTGTCGCTTCGATAAAACATATTTTAGCCACATAAAATCTACAAATAGAGTTAGAATTGGAAAAGAACAAATCAAACGCTTTAGATGAAAAAGTTAGGAGAATTAAAGAAGATCAAGTGAAGTTTCAAGAGGAGCAGAACCAGATGAAGGACAAAATGAACTTCATGATGACACAAATGTCAAAGTTTTATCCATTGGGATTTCAAGACTAAAAATTCTAATTTTCATTAGTCATTAAGTGTTCATTAGATGTGTTTTTAGTGATAAGAAGTTGACATGACGATAACATACTTGTTTTTTGTTTGGATCAAGAATTATACGTTATGAAATGGAATTAACACTTTAGATTTCTGTCTATAAAAATTAGTTGGTTTTTTAATTTTATTATGTAAACAATCATAGTAGAAATTAGTGACAATTTTTTTCTTTTCATACTTCCTTAATAGTGACCACTTTTTTCCGTCACTAATGGAAGTTAACGAACGTTAATGGAGCCGTTATCTTGAACAATTTGTGACGAATTTTTAATGATTTTTAGTGACCAAAATAGTCGTCACCAACATAGTGACCACTTTAATTTTGTCACTAATTTTTTACTACATTTGTTTCGGGTTGTATATTAGTGACGGACCTTTAGTGACGAAAAGTGACCACCGAAATTTTGGTCACTAAACGATCTTAGTGACTAATTTTAGGTTGTTAGTGACCAATTCTTTTTTGTCACTAATTGGTTTTTTTCTTGTAGTTTAAATGTATGTTCATTTTCAAATTCTAAGGTAGAGTTCAAGGTGGATGACAAAATGTACATACATCTATTTATTTATAAAAAGTGTAAGTGTTTGTGTGTATATATATGAAAAGTGTGGAGTTAGAAGTTTAACTTTTGATGCTATGATAGCGTAGGGAGAACCAGGGACGGACATAGAGTGGTGGCTACGGTGGCACGTGCCACCGTATCATTTCTCCGACGAAGGGTAAAATTTTTACGTTCGTGAAAGGTGCAACCGTATCGTTTTCGAGTGTGCTATCGTATTTATTTTCGAAACTTCAAAGGTGCACCAAATCCTAATTTGAAAGCCCATTTCTTCACTTCTATTCTAGCCCAACTCTTGAAATCAACCAAAAAAACCGTAAAAATCTCTTCAAATTAACCAAAAAAACCGAAAAAATATCTTAAAATCAACCAAAAATACCGAAAAAGTCTCTCAAAATCGATAAAAAAACTTAAAAATGTCTCGAAATCAAGCAAAAAACTTTAGAATCCCTCGAAACGGTGGAATTAGACTAAAAATACATCGGACGATATTGATCACCAGTAAAAAAAAATTAAGACATGTCGATAAAAATCGTATGAAAAATATGGTGTCACCGTATGAAAAAGTTGCTGCGTCGGTCCTGGGGAGAACAATAATGTTACACCATTAAAATCTGACAATTTTTTTTCTCATAGGACAAAATCTGGGTGGTCACAAGAGGCGTCACAGGACCTGAACGTATGACCGAAGTTCAAGGTCGTTCAAGCAAATTTACCTCAAATGGAGAAACAGCTAGCCAGAAATGCAAGCCAAAAAGTCATTGATCATCTGACATGAATCACTACACCAAATGTTGTCTTAGACAACATATGCTAGTTGTCTATGTTGTTTAAGATAAGCTTATGCAACAAATGCTAATATATGTTGTCTAAGTTTCCTCTTAGGCAACATGTAGTTTTATGTTGCCTAAGTCAGACCTTATGCAACATATTAATAATTATATGTTGCCTCAACTATCTTAAGCAACATTTTCCCTTATGTTGCCTTAGTTTTATAATGTTTTTTTTTTAATAAATGAAAGTTATCTTAGGCAACATATTGTTTTGTTTATATGTTGTCTAAGGTCAAAAATATAAATAAATATAGGTAGTTGAAAATGTAAAAACTTGTATAATGTTTTTTTTTAAATCAATGAAAGTTATTTTAGGCAACATATTTTCTTGTTTCTATGTTGCCTAAGGTCAAAAATATAAATAAATATAAGTAGTTAAAAATGTAATAACTTGTATAATGTTTTTTTTAAATCAATGAAAGTTATCTTAGGCAACATGTTTTCTTGTTTCTATGTTGCCTAAGGTAAAAAATATAACTAAATATAGGTAATCGAAAATTTAATAACTTGTAAAATGTTTTTTTTTAAATCAAACCGCATCTATTGGGTTGGAACGAGTTGGGCCCAAAGTAACCCGACCAACCCGTCAATCCGACTAAAACTTGTACGTTTTTACTTTTTTTTTATGATTTTAAACTTTTAGCGGCTCGTCTTTTCTATCAATTCTCAAGTCCTTTATCTTAGTCATAGTTCAGATCTGTCTACGAGACCATGCCGAATAAAATCGTACAAATCTAACCTTCAAGTCTTTAAAAATATTCAACATCAACTTGGGCGTTAATGTATCAGTTGGGATTTAATGGATCCATTTAGGCTTTACTTGATCCACTTGGGCTTTAATGGACCCAATTAGGATTTAATGGATCGAGGTGGACTTTAATGGATCAGTTGGATTTCAATGCATCCATTTGATCCTAATACACATCACATGCATATATGTAGTACATATTTGCAGACAATCACGTATTAAGTCACCATTAATGTTATTGGGCCTCGATAAGTCATGAAAGGTTTTGTTGGTATATATTGGTTCTTACTAAGGTTTGGTGTTATTACGCTATAATAAGTCATTAAAGGTTTTAGTGTACTATATTGGTCTTTAGTAGGCTATAGTGGGCCTTAGTGGTCTTATCGAGCCCAATACACACCACATGCATACAAACACGTATTAAGTCACCATGGTGTTATTGGGCTTAATAAGTCATAAAAGGTCTTTTATTAGATTGTAATGGTTCTTAAAAAACTTTAGTGGCTTTTAATGGATCTATTAGGGTTTAATTAATTCTACCGAACTTTAATCGGTTCTATTGGCCTTTAAAGGTTTTCATTGGGCCATAACTGATCTTTCGGGCTTTAAAGGGTTTGATTGGGCCTTAATGGATCTATCGGACTTTAAAGGGTTTCATTAGGTCTTAATGAATCTATTGGGGTTTTATTAATTATACCAAACTTTAATTGGTTCTATTGGCCTTTAAAGGTTTTCATTGGGCCTTAACTGATCTTTCAGGCTTTAAAGGGTTTCATTGGGCCTTAATGTGTAACACCCTCAAATCTGAAGATAGCAACTTACTTAAAATTTTCTAAATACATCAATAAATACTTCAAACTACAAACATAAATTGAGAATTAACCCCAAAGCTCACATTCATCCTATACGTACATTCTATGAAAAGGACGAGTGTTACTAAACCCAATAACGATCACTATCTCCAATCTGCGGAAGACTTCACCAGCTACTTATTCTTGTATAAAGCTAAGGCTCAATCCTCATACCACTTGCTAGAACCGAACCCCCAACTGAACCTGATGCACATGCCGACAAATAAAAAGGTTAGGCTTAACGCCTAGTGAGCTCAAGAGTTTTAACATGAATGAATATATCTTTAAAAGACAGGAAATCAGTTTTAAAGCAAGATCCTTCGAAACATTATGCTTCAAAATGGAAACGACACATTTTCTCATAATATACACTTTTAAAGACAATGTTCCCAAACATGCATTTCATGTAAAACGATGCAACCCGTAACTCACCCAAAACGGGGTCATAGTTCGTTACTCAAATGTGCTAAAATGTAAATAGTACTTCATAGCTCAAAACACCCAAAACTCGGGCGGAACATAATACTCGACCGTTAATTAAAGGAAACAATCCATATAACACGCGACCATAAAATGGAATGAAATCTCAATATTAAAGCTTGAACAATTAAATATCCAAAATACCGCGGGCCGACAACGGGGGATACCCGTATCCGTGAGAGCGGAGGAACACAAAAGTATGCCACTCAACAATGTTGATCGTATGACACTTCACGACACGCAAGCCCAAGTGCCCCTACGACCTCTTGACAAGTTTCACCCAAAGAGACAACTGACCTTAGCGAACAACACCGGAATTACCGCCAAAGGCTTGGCCCACGGGGGATACAACGAAGGCATTGCCCCACATGGCAAAGGTCCCAACGCCCATCAGAGGACTACCCATAGTCATAATAGCTCATCCGGACTCAACCCTCTTAGTGCCTACTTGAAATGACAAGGTCATAAACCATGAGTCCCGGAATCCAACCCCATACCACCCAAATGACCATCAAATAAGACTGACTTACGTGCTTATGGATCCAATGCAACACAATCTAACATTACATGACTACCCATGAATGACCACCGCACTCGAGCATGTAATTAACAACAATATGCAATAAGATGCATTAAGATGTAAACCGTAATTTGGACTCTAACTCGAGCCATTAAAACCAGACAACTGTCCTCAAGACTATTTAGTCAATACCGAGCTAAATGCTCAAATTCCATTTGACCAATAATCAATGGTCCCCCAAATGATGAAATGTCTTTAAACAACGTTACGAAGACACACACCTCGAAGGCATGGTTTACCCAAGACTCAGCACGTATTGTGACCAAAGATTCTCCAACGGGACTATGAATGTAAATACCCCAACATGAAATAGACTTCGTTTGTACAAAATCACCAAAGATGCATAACTCATAAAATAGATCTTACTTGTACAAAATCACCAAGAATACGTAAATCATGCTATTTAGTTGTTGAAATCTTCAAAACCCAATATAAGCATTTTAAGAGGTTAACACAACCCCAAGTTTACCAAATCTGAAAACTTATCGAAATACTCACACTTTGACAAATAACCATGTAAAAATATTGTACTTCAAAATATTCAAAACTTATCAGCAGTTAACCATTTCATGTAAAACACTTTAAAATAACCATTTTGGCATGTACACCGTTTTCACAAATCAACTTGAACTCACCTTGCTAGATTTAGGCTAAATCTAGATTTTACCCACTTAGAGATTTCCTTGAAGAACTTGATTCTTCAAACCAAATCTTCCAAAACCTAAATCCACAAGGTTCCAACCATAAATATACATAATCAACCACAAGGAATCGTTTCCCAACCTTATACATGAATACCTCAACTGATACCGAAACCCTAACTTCCATAAATTAAGAGAAAAGAAGATTACATTAACCCAAGCTTGAATACACCAATCAAAACACCTCTAGTTCACCAAAATGGTTACAAATCTCCAATCTACGAAAGGGAGAACAAAGGGTGGATGAAACCCTAGAAAACTTTGGTGAAGAAGATGAAGTGGGAGAGATGAGGAGCTTACCACCACAACATACTCTTGTATACTCCAATAGACTTCCAATCTCTTGCTATATCCTTGAAGAGCTCTCAAAAACGAAACCGTCGCAACTTGAATCACCCAAATCGGAGTTATGGATCAAAAGATATGAATAAATGAAGTTTTGGGTGAAATGAGGCTGAAATCAGGTTTTTAACCCAATCTAAAGCTTCTGTCCGGCGCACGACCCGTGCGCACTTTATGAAGGGAAAACGCACGACCCGTGCGCCCCTTCAAACCGCGAATATTTGCCCGAAACACTGTTTTGGTCATAACTTCTTCGTTATTGCTCCGTTTCCGCTCCGGAAAGAACCGTTGGACTCGTAATTGAATCCTTCATCCATATAGACTATAAAATATAGGATTCAAGTCCAAAATCAAATATCTTATTTTTCCTTAATATATCGGTTTCTGTATTAACTTAAATTGATACCTCTCGAAATTCGGGGTGTTACGTAATGGATCTATCGGACTTTAAAGGGTTTTATTGGGTTTTAAAGGTTTCATTAGGCCTTAATGGATCTATCGGGATTTAAAGGATTTCATTAGGTCTTAATGAATATATTGGGGTTTAATTAATTCTACCGAACTTTAATCGGTTCTATTGGCCTTTAAAGGTTTTCATTGGGCCTTAACGGATCTATATGGCTTTAAGGGGTTCTATTGGGTTTTAAGGGATTTCATTGGGCCTTAATGGATCTATCGGGATTTAAAGGGTTTCATTGGGTCTTAATGAATCTATTGAACTTTAAAGGGTTCTATTGGGCTTTAAAGGGTTTCATTGGGCCTTAATGGATCTACTGACCTTTATTCAGTTCTATTGTACTTAAACCCATGAAAACTAATAGATCATGAAGAGCACTCCCATGAATTACGACTTAGAATGGAATTGATCTGGTACATCTCATCCTAATGTGTCTCCATTTATCATCAAACGGTTGATAACCAATTCTCACGTTTCTCACCGTTAACTCAATTTATCATCGGAACCCAACCCTATATATTGAATACTAAATTTATTATCTTTTTTTTTTTAACAAAACAACATTTATTAACTAAAGTTATTTATTTTAGATCAAAAAACAAATTAAATTAAAAATATTTATTATCTAAAAAATTATTTATTTGAAATTAAAAATACAAATCAAAAGTTTTTAACAAAAACTCAAAATTATCAACCAAAAAATTAGTTCCCTCTTCTTTCCTTGATTCCCTCCCCCAAAAAATTAGGTTAAAAAAAAACTCTCCCTCTTCTTCCACAAGACATCGCCACCACCAGCCACCAACACTAGTCGAATAGGTATAAAGAAGGTTGGATTTGGTTGAGTTTGTTTTCATCTTGCAAAACAACAGCTGTTGTTTTGCACGTCGCCACCACCAGCCACCAGCGACGTTCGATTTGGTTTTTGAAGAATAGGTTCGAGTTTGTTTTTTCTTACTTGAAATCTGGAGGTTCGATTAAGTTTATGTTTTTTAAATCTGGTGGTTCGAGGTTTCTGTAAGTTTCTGGATGTTCGAGTATTTTAAGTTTATTAACTAAAGTTATTTTTTTTTCTGCAAAACGGCAGGTTTCTGTATTTTTCTGGAGGTTCGAGTTCGTTTAAGTTTCTGTTAAGTTTATTAACTAAAGTTTGTTCGAGCAGGTTCTGTATTTTTTTCTGCAAAACAACTGCAGGTTTCTGTAAGTTTATGGAGGTTTGAGTTTGTTTATGTAAGGTTCGAGTTCGTTTAAGTTTATTAACTAAAGTTTGTTTATTAACTAAAGTTATTTTTTTTCCTGCAAACCAACAGCAGGTTTCTGTAAGTTTCTGGAGGTTAGAGTTCGTTTATGTAAGTTTCTTGAATCTGGAATCGTATAGTTTATGTAAGTTTCTGGAATCTGGAATTGAAATCTGGAATTTGGAATCGTTTATGTAAGTTTCTGTTTTTTTCACTTGAAATCTGGAATTTGTAATAATTTATGTAAGTTTCTGGAATCGTTTAGTTTATAATCTTGATTCGTAAGTTTCTGGAATCGTTTAGTTTATGTAAGTTTATGGAATCTGGAATCGTTTAGTTTATGTAAGTTTATGGAATCTGGAATCGTTTAGTTTATTTAAGTTTCTGGAATTGAAATCTGGAATCTGGAATCGTTTATGTAAGTTTCTGTTTTTTTCACTTGAAATTTGGAATCACTTATATCATTTAGTTCTTATGTAAGTTTCTGTTTTTTCTTAAGTTTATAATAGCAGTTCTTAGTATGATTGATTCATCATTAAGTGGCTTGCTATATTCTGTTTATGTTCTACTACATCTTTTGCTGATATTCTCTCTAGTTTAACATTCTTCTATTTATCAGTTTGTAGTTCCATAAGCCTCCCAAAAAAAGTCGAGCGTTCAGTTTAGCAAAGGCGTCGGTCTTGGGAAGAACTACCACACGCTCAGAGGATGATTCGGTGGAGGTCTCATCGGAGGCGACACCTTTATTGGTCCGTCGGTAGGGATGGTTGTTCGAGGTATGGGTAGTTTGGCGGTTCGAGCTCCGAGGATGAGAGGTCCGGCGAAGGGAATCTCTATGTCGATGTGTACGGTTAACGAGGATGATTTTCGGCGACAACTTGCCGAGCGCGCCGAGGAGATTCGCTTACTAAAAAAGGCACAAGATGAGGCAAAAAAGGAAGTCGCCGAACAAAAGAAGGAAGCCGCCGAACAAACAAAGATGATAGAATCTTTGATGCGTATGTGCGGTGGTGCTAGTGAAGCAAACTCCAACACAACAACCCTGACGAACAATTTATTAGGTTGATTTTTATTTCATGTTTTCGAACTTGTTGCTTATTTTTGTACTTATTTTTAGGAAAAACGTTATATTTCAATTATTGAATTTATTAGTTACTATTATGGTAATTGGAGTTGTTTGCGGAAAACGAACAATAATATTTTTTTTTTATATATAAAACATCCTAGACAACTTATCTACAAGTGTTGCCTAAGTGAAATATTATATTATTTTAATCACATTTCAAAGGCAACATATGCAAATAGAGTATGTTGTCTAAGTTGATATCTTAGACAACACATGCATAAATCTAATGTTGCCTTAGTGTTTGTTTGGTGCAACATATGTTTTTTTCATAGGCAACATAACTTGTTGTCTGTTGCTTAAGAAGTCCGCTTAGGCAACGTACCATGTTTGCTTATGTTGCCTAAGGGTCTGTTTGTTAGCAGCTTAATGAGCTTAATGAGACTCACAGCTTATTCAATCAGCTATATATGTTGCAGTTCTTATGCAACATTGAGAAGACATCATTGCTTAGGCAACATAGGCATGTTGCCTAAGCCTTAGGCAACACATAAACCCCTCTTAGGCAACATTTTTCATTTGTTACCTAAGTAACATTTGGTGTAGTGAATGCTCCTCCTACATGGAAATGGAAATGGAAATGAGTATCCTTCATTTCCACCATCTCCAAGATTCAATGTCAAAAATACTTTGTTGGTGGTGATGAGGTTCACAATATCGGAAGACAAATGATGGTGAATATGCAAGGTAAAGTAGGCGAATAGAAAGTCGAGAGAAACAAAAAATAATTTGAAATTAAAATTCCATATGATAGGCACATCTTTAAAATTTAATGATTTATAATGTGGTGCCACAATTGTCAACGCAACGTATGATCAAAAGATAGCATCAAATAAAAAGGTACAATTAGAAAAAATTAAACATTAGTTATATTAATTGAAAAAAACATTACACAAAATAAGAATGAAGATGAACTTCTCTACAGTTTGATACACTTTACTAGGGGTGAGCATAACCGAGTACCCGCCTATTTTTCCCGGAACCGGAACCGGCGGTTCCTAGGATGCCGGAACCGGATGCATCGGTTCTCATTTTCTTGGAACCGATCCCGGAACCGGCGGTTCCGGTTCCGGGTACCCGGTTCCAGAACCGGATGCATCGGTTCTCATTTTCTTGGAACCGGTCCCGGAACCGGCGGTTCCGGTTCCGGGTACCCGGTTCCAATATATTTTTTTTAAATTAACATTTAATATAATAAAAAGTTAATTATAACTTTTTAAAATAATGCAAACAACAAAATACCAACTTAAATTAATAAATACAACAAATGTTACAAACGAATCCGATAAAGCTAACTATTACATAAACAAATGAGTCCGTGATAAACAAAGGTCATTTGCTATTGCTTTGTGCCTCCAAAATGCCAAATTTCGTTCTCCAAAAAACAAATCTTCACTTGTTTCAACCTGCAACCCTTTAAATGAAAGAAATAAAGGTAGTAAGTGGGTCAAAATAACCAATCAAGTTCACCTAAAGTGACCCTCTACAAATGAAATGTCAATTGAGTTGTATATTTTAACTGCTGATAAAACAAATAACCAATCAAGTTCATCCCTTCACACTAATTAACTTACTAAATAGATTTAACTGCTGATAAAACAAATTAAAATCAAATTACTTAAGGTCGAACCTTAATTTTGTTGCCCGCATGTTGTCACCCACAAACATCAAACAACCGCCTCACCCCTAAACTCCCTGCAAAAAAAACAAAGAAAAAGCTTGAAGTTTGTTTAGTGTTTACACAACCTGTCAAACGTGGTGGGTATCTTGAATCTTGACTAGGTACTTTATCATGTTTAAACAAACATGTCAACTCATGAAAACACATATATAGAAGATTAGAAGATTACCTCAAATGTCTCATCTAGATCATTACAACCAATTTCTGAAATAAAATTAACAAAAAAACACAAATTATAATGTTAAATATGATATAAAAATATTCAAAAAAAGACAAAATAAATAAGTAAATTACCTTCCTCATATTTCTGCACATCATCCAAATATTGTTCCATGTCAATACATATTGTTGATGCCCTCAACCAATCTTGAGCACATATCAAAGCTTCCACCGTCTTTGGTTCCAAGCTACTACGAAACTCATTCACCACACGACCAGATCTACTAAAAGCAGAATCACTAGCAACGATAGAAACCGGAATGGCTAGAATGTTTTTTGCCATTGATGCCAATACCTTATATGTAATACACTTTTCACACCACCACTTCAATATTTCAAAAGATTCAACATCCATTTTTTCAGGCGGAGGATCAAGATATTCATTCAATTCAGATTTTTCAATACCATCCCCAACATCATTTTCATAAAACTCATCGTAGATTTTTCTCATCTGTTTATTCTTCACCGCCCCAACAAAATTTTGGCCACCGCTATCATTCGCAAATGAACTAGAATAACCACTCCTTGATGATAAAGAAACATTAGCATAATGATCATACAACCTTTTCAAAACATCGTATACTTGATCATATATCTCACCCACTTTATCGGATCCTAAAAGAAAGATCTTTCTTATGGAAAACTTCACAAACCTCATCTTATAACGTGGATCAAGAGCGACTGCAACTAAAACCATCACATTTGTTTTCCCAAAATCTCCATAATATTTGTCAAACTTTTTTCTCATCTCATCACCCATACGAATAATATTTGGATCTTCATCTTCTCTCCACTCTAACAAAGAAGCAAGGACACCCAAGATCTCATGAAAATGCATATTAGCTGTAACATACAAAGTGCCAGAAATCCTTTTTGTGGCATCGTAAAACTGCTTCAAACAAAGTGATAATGCTCTAGCATTCTCCCAATCTTTTTGAGATGGGAATCCATCTTTCAGTTCTTTCACAAAGTCAGAATCTTCTTGTCTCAATCTCTTAAAAGCTTTCTCAAACTTAAGAGCCAAATCTAACATAAGGTAGGTGGAGTTCCACCGTGTTGGCACATCTAGACAAACAGAACCCTTACATGGAATTTTTGACTTTAAAGCACACTCATCAAACAACTTACCTCTTACGGAGAGCTCCTCACATATCTAACCACACCCCGAATACTATTAATGGAATCCTTAACCATATTCAATCCATCTTTAACGATCAAGTTTAAAATATGGGCCGCACATCTCATATGAAAAAACTCACCCCCTAAAACAAGTTTTTCACTAAGATTGTCTTTTACATGCGCAACAACCACATCATTTGAACTTGCGTTATCTACGGTTAATACATGTCAACTTATCTTCAATACCCCATTGAAGAACACATGATTCAACTACTTTTCCAATTTCCTTCCCCTTATCACTATCCATTAATCGAAGTCTATGGGATTTGCTTCCATTATTAAATTTGAACCTAACATTAACACCAAATCAGTACCAAACATTAACATAATAGTTTACTAATAAGAATTAAGAAACAACTTTGGTAAGTGGTAAACAAATATAAATGATTGAGTGAAAACAAAATATGGAAAGCATGTGGAGGTAGACAGTAGACTGCATTTAATAGAAGGAAAATATGGAGTGCAGTTAACTTTATATCATGTTTAAATTTTAGCAAACATATAGTATATCTCCTGTCCTCAACCATTGATTAGTAATGTCAGAATCCATCACATTTTGGGGAAAAATCTAGAAAACATATAGACAGTAGACTGCATTTCAGAATTTTATCATGTTCAAATTTTAGCAAACATATAGACAGTAGACTGCATTTCAGAATCCATCACATTTTGGGGAAAAAATCTAGCATCACCTAGTCAAACGGTAGAATTTCAAGAAAGAATCAATCTCAAAATGCTCATACACTTTTACCTAATAGAAAAGAGACTCAATTTACGATAACGAATACTCAAAATCAAAATCATAATCCCAGCAAACAAGAACATAAACAACAAATCAACTGATACCGAGTTCATCAACTTTTCTATCAAAAAGATTTACATTGTGTTCTCGAAACTCATTTAACGAAGGAAAGGAAAGGGAGGGAAAGGGGAGGAAAGTAAAAAAAACTCGTGTTCTCGAAACTTTTTTAGGAGAGAAAGGAAAGGAAACGGAAGGAAAGAATTGATAACTTTCCTCCCAAACCTTTCCTCCCAAATGTGGGAGGAAAGGAAAGGAAAGGAAATTAAAACAACTAGTGTGTTGCACCATGCGTTGCGCGGTGACAAATACTTTTTTTTAGTAAATGTGTATTGTGTTAAGGTGATACGATATGCGTTAATTGATAACCAATCAAATTCAATGTAATACAATGAAGATGTTTTCGATGTAAATTATTTTGATAGAATGCAACCTAAATGGTTCTCTAATCTCATATATTTTGGTTAAATTGTCATAATTGATCTAATTCATACATATTACAATGGAAATTTTCTGGAACTCCTGAAGTTTTAGAAAACAAATTTTACTTAAAACAAAAAAATTAATTGCATGGGAAGGACATACATACCCAACAATATTTTAAGTGTTTCGGCAAGAACATTAACAACGAACCATAGCCATCTACTTTTTTGTATCTAATTACCCCAAAATCATATCCCTATATGTAACTAATGAATGGGAAAAAAAAATAGAATATATACATTGATATTTTTTTGGAAAGGGTGCCCAGACTAATCCCTGACAATTAGGGCCTTTGACCACATCATTGCTATGGTTTCTACTTTTATATATATAAAAGATTTAAAAAATTACTGAAATTATTAAAATTACCAAACTACCCAATTTTTATTATAAAGAATATATTTTTATAATGGTATATTTGTAAATATGACATCTTTCCTTTCCTTTCTCTCCTGTTCAAGAACATGAAAAACTATTTTCTTTCCCTTCCTTTTCCTTCCATTTCGAGAACACAAATGAAAATTTTATTTTCCTTTCTTTTCTCTCCCTTTCTTTTCCATCCATTTCTTTTCTTTTCTTTTCTCTCCAGATTAGAGAACACATCGTTAGAAAACGAGTCCATTTAAAACATTGAATACAAACCCAGTAAAAAATTATAAACTTCAAGTCTTCAATCGAACTGATGTAAGACAGTAAGAGGAATGTTGAGAATCGAACAAGCATAAATTCGTAAACACATAAACACAAGCAACAAATAAATTCGTTGCCATCGTTGAACTAACATAAACACACATAAATGATAAATTCGTTGAACAAGCAACAAATATCCTACGAGCTACGAGCCTATGGCTGTGTAAAACACTAAAATGTAAATCGCAGAGAGAGAGAGAGAGAGAGAGAGAGTGAGATACCTGTGAATGTCGATTGTTGAATGTCGATTAACAAGGATTGAATATCAATTTACCTGTGAATGTCGATGAACAACAGAACAATGATTGAATGTCGCTGACAAGGATAAATCGGAAAGAGAGAGAGAGAGAGAGATTTACATGTGATGAAGAAGAGAGAAGAAGCATAGCACAATCGATTGAATGGAGAAGGAGAAGGAAGCGGCGATTGAAAAATTGAATCTGAATGTCTATTGTCTAATACAAAACCCTAAAAAGGAAATACATCAAATTAAGTAATTAACTTAAAATTATTAAATCCTTTTCAAAAAAAACTTAAAATTATTAAATGTTTATAATTATAAATATATAAATTATTTTTTATTAAAATAATAGTGGGTACCCGCTGGTTCCCAATATAAATTATTTTTTATTAAAATAATAGTGGGTACCCAACGGGGTACCCAGCGGGTAACGGTTCCAAAAAATTGAGAACCGGAACCAAACCGGTCCCAATCCCAATCGGTTCCGTATTTTAAGAACCGGAACCGAACCAGTCACACCAGTTCTGGAACCGGAACCGCAGTTCCGGTTCCAAAAGCGGGTACCCGCTTCCGATGCTCACCCCTACTTTACCCTATTTCATTCATCCTAAAACATCATGAAAAGCAAACACCCCTTTGGTTTCTTCATTAAAGGAAGTATTTTCCAAAATTGTCTTCCTACTGTAATCACCGTAATAACTCAGATGGCTTTAACCAAACAAGGGTCAAACTCTGAATGATATCCAACACTTGGACACACACTTGCATTGGGTCTTGTGAACGGCTGGAAAGCAATTAAGCTAGTTCACATAATGAAATCTTAAAAAATAAACTGCAATTAATACTGGGAGACACAACTTCATAGAAAGTTTGATCACGCAGGTACTCATGTACCAATACACAGTTCAAAAGTAAAAAAAAACATTAAATCACAGACTCGTGAAGGAGAAGATTGTGGTTAAATGAAGTGCAATCCTTGGTTGCATCCACGTTAAAGAGAAAGGGTTTAACATCTTGTGAATACCATAAGCTGCATATGTAAAGGTGTTGCAATAAGTTGTTAGGACAATACTAGTCGTTGCAATAAGTTGTTAGGACTTAGGACAATACTAGTCGTCAATGCTCAACACCTTCATGATTGTAAGCGTGCAAATTATAAACGTAAGGACTCTATTAGAAAGTATCAGCATCCTAAATGCTCATTTTGTTGTAATGAGTGGAAAAGTAGAATGCAAAATTTCAGGAATCATGAAAAGCATATTCATTTTATAACACGAGTATATAAATAACAAAATCAAAATAATAGCAAATAAAAAGAGGAGGAATTTTCGAAACATTTAGATATAAAGACTTACTAATTTGCCATTTTCCGTTGGCCAATAGGCCAGAGTTTGTGAGCCCTCCTGGAGCAAAAGATCAATATTTGAGCAGCCAACTTCTTGGTTGGGGTCTAGATATGTCTCCCTTGCCATGAAGAGTTGGACATCTTTTGCTCTCAATGGAGTCTCCCGAGCCACAGCCACATACCGTAAATTTCATCTGAAGTTATGAAGTTAGTATAGAAAATCATATCATCAAAATTAATGGAGCGAGGCACGCCCTCAATCCCACTCACATTGACAGTTTTGCTACACTTGGTGCACATGGTTCATGTAAAGTTCCTTTCACATGGGATAAGAAAATTACATGCTTAATGGCGTAAAGGAATTAACCCTAAAGTGGAGTTCGGTTAACAAATATAATAAGAAATTGAACCTGTCAAATGAACTAACTGAAATTTCAGTAATTTAAAATAAAACTAAATCTGGTTTAACATGATGCACTCTTTTACTTAAAATAAGTATTGATTCAAACAAGGGTTTTATGAATACTTTGTAAAAAAAAATACCTCTATGTTTAAAATAAGAATATATGGACCGTTTTCTACTCTTAACAGTGTAAAAAGCTATTTCAGCTTTGCGTACTCTTAACCAACAGTTACCAATAACAAATCAAGCAATATCATATAAGCAAATAAATAAAGTAAATGAAATTGAACTTCATCTTAGGATCAAGTTGTCCATCTTAGTTTACGTCAAGATGGTACCTACATAGTTGAAAATGTTATATAGGCCGTATTGGGTATACATCAGGATAAATCCCCACAAAGTACAAACTATTATATGAGGTGCAAAAGCAGCATGAGTTGTAAAGTGTAAAACCTTGCGAAATGCTATGAACATTGAGGTTGTAACAACATCCATTCTTAGTGACCTCACCATAAACGCTAAACTGTGGCAAGAAATGTACATGTCAAAACAATTTTAAACAAAGAGAAATGACAACAAACCAAGTAATATTGTATAATCAAATAAAACAATAAATGAAATCGAACTTCATCTAAGGGTAGGAGAGACAACGGTCCACAACAATTTCAGCACCGTTCTTATTTAAGACCAGCTGTTTTTAACACTTAGCACATTACTCAACAAAAGAAGAGACAAAAGTTTAACATTCACCCAATATGCCATTATGTTCCATTACAAAATATTACAAAAACTGCATCCAATAGAAACAATCCATAAACAATTAATCAGTTCGGGATGCAAGAAATCAAGAGTTTTTTAAAGCATTTATATATACTTTCACTTAGACCAATTGATTTGTTCAATAATTCATCTTACAAAAGTTCACAGAAGAAATTTTGTGCAACTTTTCTAGCATCAGCTTTATGATTGATCATTGTCATCCTTGCATCATAATGATAAAAATCACAAAGTAAACGTCAAACCCTTTAAAGTGTTGTCATTTATATTCCAGCAAAATTAAACCATACATAACTGGAATTTATACCACAATATTTTACCTTCTCATAGTAACACTTGACCACGGTGTAGATGCTTGTGAAATTCTATGAACAACAATGTAGTAAGGATATCCTTTAGTCGTCGACCCATCAAAAGCATCAAACTGCAACAAGAAAAAGCATGTGTTAAAAAGGTTATGCGATTTACAAGTCTAACGAGATCTTTTTATCATTTACATTGCAGATGCAGCAGCAAAGAATTTAGTATTCTTTATCAATAACATCAAAATAAAACCTTTTACTTTCCAAACGATGGAAAATTATTTCCAGTCTGATGTAAAAATCTCGCTAAAATTGTGCGAAAGAAAACTAGATCACAGCAAACATAAACCCTTTTCGAATCGAATCAATTGAAAAAGTGAAAGAACGTGATTTGCTGACGATCAATATATATCCTAACGAAATCCGCAACAAAAGAACTAGAAAAAATAAAAAAAATCACTTACAGTGGATGAGAGATGTGAGCGATAAACGTTTGTTGGATGAAAAGGGTTGATGTCTTCATCCATGGCGGCAGCAAGGAATTCGATGTGAAAGTGATTTGTAGAAGACCAGAAGCGAGTATATATAGCATCGATTTTGTGGCCTCGGTGAAATCAACCCTAATCTAGAATGTACGATCTTTTATTTTTCCTGATTGGATACCATTTGATCCATTGGATCATGGTCCAATAGGCTTATTATTGGACTAATCAAGAAGAGGCAACAAATTCCTATTGAATTTTTTTTCTTAAAACAAGTGTCACATTAAAAAATATATTTAAATCTAAAGCTTCATGTAACAAACACAAATAAATAAAAATTATAGAACAAAACCAATGTTTCTTATATTTCGTAACAACTGTGAACGGATAAAAAAAATATGAAATCAACATTTTTTAGAATAATATGAAACAAATAAAACTAGATATGTTAATGGGTGAAGAGAAATGGAATATTTATTGATTGAAGTGAAGAATCGTACGTGGTAATGAATATCGAATTATTTATCTTTTGTTTTAAGGTAATATTCAAATACCTTTTATATAATTTGTGGTGTTACTAGAAATTAAATGAAATATTACCTTCCAGGAAAAAAAATTATTCGACAAACAAATAGTTAATTATGCAACTTGATTAACCAGGATATGTCTCCGCATCATAATGAAGTAAATTTTTTTTGTCATATATATGGACACATGTGTGTGGAGTCAATATATAAGTGCCTTGATGTTTGTGAACAATTAAGGTTCGAAGTACATGTGAGCATGTTGTCCAGACCTGAACTATGGTTGAGTGCAACGACGGTAAAGAATATTTTAATCGATTTTACATTGCTTAATTGTACAGTAACCATTTGGCCATATTGAGATGCAACTAATTAGACGTCTAAAAGCAAATGCAATAGACGTATTTTATAATGAACTTCCGATAGTTTTACTACTAGTAAACCGTCGGTTATTTACAAGCTTTCTTCAAATAAGGAAAGTTGGAATCAAATGGATGGTTGTTATCTTCCTCTTTTGTAGAGACAAAGATTGAGATGATTTAACTTGTCGCCATTATCATATCTGCCCGTGAATCGGTGAAGGAAGAGAATAAGCATGAGAGGCCGCATATAGCGGAGGATACTAGATGTAACACCCTCAAATCCGAAAATAGCAACTAATTTAAAATTTTCTAAATACACCGATAAAGGAATCATCTACAACCACAATATAAGATTTAACCTCAATACCACCATTTATTCCATGCAAAAGTCTATGATAAGAGCGGGTGCTACTAAAACCCCACAATAGTCACTATCTCCAAATTGCGGAAGACTTCACCAACTACTTACACACGCACAAGGCTAAGGCTCAACTCCTCGTGGAACGGCTAGAAATCAAACTCCCAACTGGAACCTGATGCACATGCCGACAAAATAAAAATGTTAGGCTAACGCCTAGTGAGTTCAAGAGTTTATATCATGATTATAAAGGAAAACGTAAAATGGAAATATTGTAACTTATAATCATGATCCCTTAAAATGATTTACTTTAAAATAATGGAACAACTCATTTACCAATAATATACCTTTTATAGATGGTCGCCTAAACGCCAAAACATTCTTTCATGAAATAATGAACTTCAACACTTACTCAAAACGAGAATAATAGTAATACTCAAAAAAATGGAATTTGAATAAGCTTTATAAATCAACCGACCAAAATATGCATAAACTCAAGTTTATATGAATATAGTATAAGAGAGAGATAACTCGACTCAAAACGTGGATGTAAATTTACTCCCAATTTAAGATAATGTAAATAATACTTCATGTCCCAAAACACCCCAAAACACCCCAAAACACGGGTAGGGATTAATATTCAACCCATGAAACATGAAATGGACTCATGTATGCGAAGTGTCATCGACAACAAATATATAAAAGACTCAGCCCAAAGACAACACCTTTCGTGACGGGGGAAACCCGATTCCGCATATTATGACGTGCACAGAGTAAGTCATACATTACGTTAAATTGGTATAAATATCGGGCTCAACATCTTTCAGAATACACCCATAGATACTAGCACGGAGGACTTACACCATACCACGAGGCTTAACTGCACCTCAATGGGGAAAACTAATCGTTCCACCATCGGACAAAGAAATAAATGTATCGAGCTCAACATCTTTCAGCATACACCCATTGATACGAGCAAGAAGGACTTATACCACATCCGATGCCTAACGTGCCTCGATGTGGAAAACTAGTCGTCCCAACTCCGGATAAAATACAAAAGTGCTCATGGATCCATAGCAGACGGGGCTGAAACATTACATGACTCAAAACGAATGAACTAACGCATTCAAAACATGTAATTCCCAAATAAGATGCAATAAATGCAAGTCATAACCAAACGCTCTATAATGAGCTATCAAAAACCAGACAAGTAACCCCAAGACCCAACAAAATCCAAGACGAGACATAGGCTCAACAAATCCAAAGACCCAACGTTGAAAATCATAAAATGAAATCAAACATAAATGACCCGAAATAATGCAACCCATGCTTCAACACACCCAAATGACTTTAACATGATTTAGATCGAGACAAAACATTTCCAAAGTGGGTTTATACCTTTTATTCTTTCAAACCATCCCATGACACCCAATTGAACGCATTTATACTCAAAAATATGCTCCATGAAATAAATCATTTAAATACCCAAAACATATGAGTTATTTATCAAAATGCCCAAAATCTCAAATGTGGGTGTTTTATAAGTTTATAAAATTGAATACTTCTAAATAGCCCACAACTTATCAGATAATAGCAGTTAAACAGTTTTCTATACAAAACATGTAAATACTTTAAAATAGGCATTTTGGCATGTACACCGTTTTCATAAATCAACTTCAACTCACCTTGCTAGATTTAGGCTAAATCTAGATTTCACCCAACTCGAGCTCCTTTGAAGGGCACTTGAATCCTCAAGCCGAAAACTTCCAAAACCTAGATCCATACAAATTCAAACCATAAATACATGTACATAACCATTTAGAACATTCCCCAATCCTTAGTTACTAAGATCCCCAACAAGGTCAAAACCCTAGTTTCTCCAAAAACCATAAGATCCGAGATTTGAGAAACCAAATACTACGAAAACATCAATGAAGCATTTATAACATTATTTCAAGAAAACTTACCATTCTAGACGATGAGACTTTCCGAGGACACCCAATCCAACTTTTCAACCCGAGTTCCCAAACGATGAACATGAGGAGGAAGATGAAGATGGAGGTTTTGTGGTTCAAGATCCCACTAGCTAGATGGTGAAGAATCATGTGGTTCAAGGGAAAAACCCTCAAAAATGGGATAGGGTTCGGTTCTTGGGAGGGAGAGATCGAGAGGGAGAGAACTTAGGTGAAATGGGTGAGTTAGAAATGAGAAAGGGCCAAAATCCGAATTTTTAACTCACAGACCTTGGCGGCGACCTTGCCACGCGATAGTGACATTGTCACTATCGCGAGGGCACTCTCGCAGAGATTGTACAGCGGGTGGTACACCTCCGGCGATTGTGCCACGCGATAGTGACACATGTCACTATCACGAGTCACTCTCGCGCTACCTGTACCGAAGCCCGAAAAAGTCCAAAACTCGAGATTTTCGCATGGGTCGACTCAAGGTTCGAAAGCACAACTTTTTCCACCCGAAAAGATAGGCGGAAAACGGATAGATTACCAACGAAGGACAAAAACTTCTTCACGAAAAACCGGGTGTTACACTAGAAGAGGTTTTTTTTTAAGTGGTGCTGCATCACCGTTGGTTTGGAAAGGTTGAGGAATTGGAATCTTAGAGATATGGGAATGGCTGAGAGTTATAACTATAACGGGGTCTTTTATTTTGCAATCCAGTGAAAGGTTTGGTTACAACCCGTGCAACCCTCATCTAAACCAATTCTTTTAGCCCATTCATTATGTAGACCGTGGATTCATTACTGAATTGCATCAATGATTATTGGTTTCATTCAATAACTTTACCTACAATGCATAGTATTTCATTAAATGTCATGAAACACATGTTGTTTCATGAATGTACCACTTTCATTCGATATATCACATGAACCATTATGTGCATCGACATATTTTTCATAAATTCGACAAAATTCGATGGAATCAGGTAAATTAATGTAGAGAATTAACGATAATCCAAATGTAATGGACGGTTTAGATCAGGGTTGCAAGGGTTGTAACCTTTGGCAGGGTTGCAAAATAACTTTGGCCTATAACTATATTTAAATTTAAGATTTATTATAATTGATTAACCATGCAATCCTAGTTTTACCATATAAGCAAATTAAACAATAACATAACCGATTTAAAAGATAGTTGGTTACCCATTGCTGCAATGAGTAGTTGTTTTAAGGTGTAATGCTCTAATAAAAAATAAACTGAAAGTATGATGTTGTACACTACTGGAAAATTGCTTATTTCCGACCATTATTTCCGACGGATTATATCCGTCGGTAATTACCGACGGATCACCGACGGAAATTAAAACTTTGCGACGGATAGACTATCCGTCGGTAATCCGTCGGTAAATATATACATTTACCGACGGATATTAAATTATTATTTTTTTTAGATCCGTCGGTAATTTACCGACAGATCACCGACGGTTTTCGATTTTACCGACGGATTCATCCGTCAGTGATAAGCCTCTGTTTTGTAATGGTAATAAGAATAAACAAAAGCACAATGTTATAATAATAAAAAAACGGATGGTACATTGTTATTTCTTGTATTTAGCCCATCCTGAAATTTCCGTGGTTTTAATATTAGTAAATGGTTTGTCCTTCATGTTGTAGCCCAGTGGTAAGGTAACATCCGGGGCGGGTCAGTGGATGGTATCCCTGACTACCCAGGTTCGAACCCCGTGGTGAGCATCCTGTGACATCCATGATCATGGGCCTGCCACATAGTGGTACTCTTAATTGGGCTGGGTCGTGGTCGACGGGGATTAGTCGGGTGACACCTTTAAGTGGGAGCCCGGATACCCCGGGAACGTGTGCGTGTGTTAATTTGCCGTTCAAAAAAAAATATTAGTAAATGGTTTTGTTATTTGCAATATATAAAACTTTCTCAAACTGAATGTCGTTAACTTCGTGTTTCATTTTTTTTTTCATGTTTACTTGGAAGCCCAATTCTTTATCTCAAGATCTTTATTTCCTTAATATGCTCAGCTCCTATCTTTGTGGCAAATTACCCGAAAAATAAATCTTTACATTTAATTAATACCCTTCCCATTTCTTCATCTTCATTTGGTTAACATTGGACCAAATAAGTCAATAGTTAGAAACTAATTATAGTTTTCCATAGATTTACCTCTAAGCGTATGAACGTGAATTTTTTTAAATTGTTCTACTTTCATTTAGTCGATACCTGCTTGAAAGATCTATCTTGTACTTTTTTCTTCAATCCCTCAAATCACCCATTTGAGTTTGGGATAGATTAGCATCATCTTGCTCCGTGTAACCTTGTTTTAACAATATCTCATATTTATTGTGTTCCAAGTAGCATATTTAAGTTGATGCTCCAATTATAATTGTTGCTCTTAATCTGTAATCATAGGAACTTTGAAGAGAATCATTCATCTACTCATCTTGCTTTGTTAGATAACTTGAGGATGCCAGGAGGTTATATATGACAATATTTTTTGTTTGGAATACTATATATACCGTTTGCAACATAAAGACTTATCAAACATTTAGCACAAGAAATATTCTGGAATATATGGTGAAGGGATGAGAAAGCATACTCCATTATATATTTATATATTTACAGTAGTTCACCAATTTGGCTACTCCACTTTCAAGATACCTATCCACTGATCAAGTTCTTTTTGGTAGAACTTAAACATTTTGGTACAACGGAATAAAACGGTTTATTCTCTCTGTTTTGCGAAAGGTAATATGAATCTCACTTACACAAATTGAATTAGATGTGAATTATATATGTCCCAATATATATTAATGAAGCAAGAGTCATCAACGTTGTCTTGAACTTCGAGTAGCTAGGCTTTCGTCAAATTAATTAGATATGAACTAAGTTTCTTTCATTGCTTGAAGACTCCGTTTACGATAACCTTTTTTATAAGAATCCATCGTTCAAAGACTAAGCCTAAAACGCGTTCCATGCATGACTTGCCTCACAGTTCAATTCTAAATCTACATACTCATCATCATCTTTTTCATCTTCATCTACCTCTACATCTTCATCATATTTCTTGTCTTGTTCCTGGTTACACAAAAAAAAGAATTTCAAAAGTTCAATATTTGAAGAGACCCAGATGGAGATGAACGGAAATGAAAACGAAGATGAGAAGGAATACAACGACTATCCTTCTTAGAACAACCACCGGTTCGCGGATTCTGATGTGGGTCATCTTGATTCTGATGTGGGTCATATTGATTTCGGTGGCCGGAACGATCTTCATTGGCCACATTGATGTTTGTCGTCTTGATTATCGTTGTTCCATAAATAGTCAGTTAGTAAATATCTACCAAAAATGGCAATGCATAACTACCATATATACACGCCTTTATTATAAAAATAAAACATTGTCCTTATAGATAAAATTAATAATTAAATAAAAAAATTATGTGATTGGTGCAAAGTTTGCATCATAAGAATGGTTTCCAAATGATCTCTCCTCTCTCTATATATATGTATATGTGTGTGTGTAGTTTCACTAGAAGAAACTTCCACCTCATTTCAATACTCCAATTCCAACACTCACTTTCAATATTTCATGATCCAAATAGAAATAAACAATTCAAGCCAACTTTTGGTTTGGATAAAGAGTTTTAGTAAACCTAATTTATTATCACAATGATAGCTTGGAACCACGAAGCGAGTTACGAAGAATTAGTGACCGATGATAATTTGTTCATAAATATTAGTATAAATGAGAAAGACAATAAGAGAACATTGCAAAAAGAGTGTATACAAGAGGTCAAAAATTAAATAAACTTCTTGATCTAGCAAAATAGACCTGTAATGGTTATAACTTGCGATCATTTAAGAGATGATCATTTTGGGTGGGTCGGGCCCGGGTCAGGCCTAACATATTTTTTTTGTCCAACGACCTAATATAGACAACGCAAGCCTGTTTTTTCGGGCTTATGGACTTGCCCATACCTGCCTTATAAATGGGTCGGGATTGCCCACGAGCTAGTGGGCATATTTTCTTTTACATTTGAAAAACAAAATTTATATAAAATTATAAGTTATGTAAAATCATTTAAATTACGTAAGTACTTTCGAGCATAAAATAAGACATATAAAAGATATCAATGTACATAGCGTATCAAAAAAATATTTTCACAATACATGGGGCATGAACATTTTCACTCTAATGGTTTACCAACTTTCGACGTCCGGGTTTTTTCAATAAGAAAATATTTATCCACCTAATATTTCAAGATTGAGATTTGAGACGTACTATACAACATAGAGAATCCAACCCAAAGCCACTTCTAAATCTTTTTAATTAAAAGCATTAAATTATTAATTATATATAAAATTTAATCAACTATAATAATATAACGGGTCGTACGGGCTTGTCCGAATTCTTTTTTTCATTGCCCAAGACCGCCCATTATTTTTAGCGGTCCAGTCCGAGCCCGCCGATTTTTTCGAGAATGATTGTCCAAACCCGCTGTTTTAACGGGCCGAGCAGACCGGGTCTATCGAACCGTACTGCCCGCTCGTGAACAACTCTAGTTCATTTCTCCTTTGCAAATGTTTTGTATACAAATGCCAATATTAAGACGGTTATAAGTTGTGTTCATGTTGCTTATTATTTGACATCTTTTAAATAATTACAAATAAAAATATATTGTTATAGCTAAACAAATGCAAAGACGTCCAAAAAACTTGGTATATACTTATTGTAACACTTTTAATTACAAATAACTCACAGTTGTTTGGCCTATAAACATGTATCGAGTATACAAAATAGTCTATTAGTTAAACATTTTTGGCATCCAACATACCCAATTTTGTTGATGAAAACAACGTTTTGTTTTTGGTAGCATCTATATATCCGTCAAAGACATTAAAACTTATATGCTTGTAACTAGTTTTGAATTAAAACCAATTTTAATGCCTTGATATGATATAGGGATCCTCCAATAAACAAAAACGTTTACCGATCGCCTTCATTAGTTTTGTTGAGATTGCATAGACAAATCAATGAGCATAAGGTTTGTAAATATTAAATAGAGCTGCTACTGAAGGTAATTTTCACTAAATTACTAAGGTAGCGTTTAGTACGCAGAATGATTGGACAAGACATGACAGGACAAGAGACTAGGACTCGACAGGATTAGACAAGACAAATGTTTGTCTTGTGTTTAGTACGACTAGGATGGGATAAGACAGGACTGGACAAGTTTCCCTAAAAGTTGTTTGATGATTGTATATGTCATACAATAGTTATAAATGACATAAATAAATTATATCTTTAAAATTTTTAATTAAAAAGTATTATTATATTTTTACACAATTTTCATACATATAAATACATACAAAAACAATGATACGAAATTTGAATGAAGAATACGAAATAAATGATTGTAGTTCATAAAAATCCGATTCATATAAACAAATATAATATTTGATTCAATTTGGAAGATCTTTATGAATTGGCAGAATCATAGTTGCAGCTAAAGATAAAAGCGATGGGTGGCTGGTGAAGGGCAGTAGCTGTGAAGGACGTGAAATATAGTGGATAGTGCTTGTAGGATGTAGTTGTGAGTGTCGGTGGTGGTGGTGGTGGGGGCAATGGGTGGTGGTGATCGGTGGAGGTGGCGATGGGTGGTGGTTGTGGAGGTGGTGGAGGAAGTTGTTGTAGTGGAGTTGGTCGACGATGGTAGTGGTGGTGGCGATGGCCGATGGTTGTGGAGGAGGTTCTTATAGTGGAGGAATATGTAGAGGTGGTCGACGGTGGTTGACGGTGGCTACTAGTGGCCGTCGATGGTGGTGGTGGCGGTAATGGGTAGTGGTGACCCTTAAAACTAATACCATATTAAGATTATATATCAAATGACGATAGATCAATAAATTTTAGTTTCTGCCTCACTTTTGTCCCAAGTTGTTCCACCTATTTTGGTGGAATAATAAAAGACCCTTTTTTGTCCCATATTGTTCCACCATGTCCGGTCCTTATCCATGTCCCATGTCGCATCAAACGTGAGACAATGAATTTTTGTCGTGTCCCATGTCACGCCATACGTGGGACAATGAATTTTGTCCCGTCATGTTCTGTCATATCCCATGTAACTAGTTTTGAATTAAAATCAATTTTAATGCCATGATATGATATTGGGATCCTCCAATAAACAAAAACATTTAACGATTGCCTTCATCAGTTTTGTTGAGATTGCATAGACAAATCAATGAGCATAAGGTTTGTAAATATTAAATAGAGCTACTACTCAAGATCATTGTAGGGTTTTAATACAATATGTAACCTTTAAACGCAGCAGAATATTATAATGTTTTAGTTACAAATATTATAGAAAACTTTTCTAAATAAAACTTAAAACTCAGTCGGATCCAATGATGCATTTAATTAAAATAAATCACACCATATGGTGTTTAGAATATGTACCTTTTGAAGATCAGTCGGGGTTACAATTGAAGAACCAAGAAACTAAAATAGGTTTCCTCTATTGGTAGTTCACACATGAACACATTTACTGTCTCCACCGAGTGGTAGCCCAAGAACTTTAGATCTATATGTGTTTTACAAAAAAGAAAAGATTTATTTTATGTATTTCTCTTATAGGCTAATTCTAATTTCAATCACTTAAAAATGGTTTAGCCTAACGCCCTATTTATACGAGAAGAATTATAGTTAGACTATAATTCAACTAATGTTTAATAATTATTTGTAATATTCAAATTCAAATTAAAATTAAAATATATATATATATATATATATATAATTATCTTTTAAACTCTAAATATAATTATATATAATTACAGATAACACCACGTAATTAACATAATTACGTTTTTCACACTGTAATTATCATAACTACAGTTTAACATATATTTTCATAATTATCTTTTAAGAATAATTATTTTCTCAAATCAACTTGATTTAACCCGGGTTTCTAAAGAAGGAAACAAACGCATTCTTTGTGTACGGGGTTTATATACTCTTGAGCAGTATCTCTGTGTGATACGTATCGAGGGCATATAATAACTTACATTCTCCCACTTGCATACGATACACATAACACAGTAACACAGACAATGGTAAGCGTCTAGCAACACGTCACCGCCCCCAAGGCTATATAAATGTGCTTTTACCTTTGAGCAATTTGATTGATCCAATCAATCATATAGTATAATCATTCATTATCCTTTTGCTTAACGATATTTTGTTTTCAACTTAAGGCATAGATCTATCTCATTCTTTATAGTTCAAAGAATATGTTTCTCGATCCCAACATATTTGATTCACTACAAGAAAACTGGGTATTAGCGATGAAAATTAGCGAGGGAAGCGACGTATTAGTGAGGGATTGGTTTTGTGGTCAATCCCTCGCTAATCCCTCACTAATTAGAGAGAGATTGACCACAACCCAATCCCTCGCTAATTAGTGAGGGATTAGGTTTGTGGTCAATTCCTTGCTAAATTAGTGAGGGATTAGCGAGGGATTGACCACAAACATAATCTCTCGCTAATACCTCACTAATTAGCGACATATTAGCGAGAGATTGACCACAAACCCAATCCCTCGCTAATTCCTCACTAATTAGCGAGGGATTAGCAAGGGACACCTGACATTCGTCGCTAATTAGTGAGGGATTAGCGAGAGATTGTTTTTTTTTCATGTTTTCTCATTTGTATGGGTTATATGTAGACATTTATATGATATATGTATACTTGTGTATGTGTTTTGTGTATCCTTCGCTCCGTGTTCTATATTTGTATACATGATGTGTCTGTTGGTTGATAACGACAATTGAATCTATGTATATATTATGGTATATATGTGTTGTATATAGATTTATATGCATGTGTATATGTGAAAGTATAGACAATGTTTATGTGTCGTTTGGTTGCCACATATTATGTATATATATGTGTATATATATATGGGGGCAAGTTCAAACGAGAAACTAAACATTTTCCAGAAGACGAGAAGTGTTTAATCATACATGATACACAAGCTTAATCATATATGATTAAACACATGTTATATTGGCCATACATAGACGTTTAATCATATATGATTAAACACACCTACATGCCATGTAATCATATATTAAGTCACCATGATGTTATTGGGCCTTAATAAGTCATAAACGATCTTTTATTAGTTTCTTATGCATACAAACACGTATTAATCGGTTATATTGGCTTTTAAAGGGTTTCATTGGGTCTTAATGGATCTATCGTACTTTAAAGGGTTCTATTGTGCTTTAAATGGTTTCATTGGGCCTTAACGGATTTATTGGGCTTTAATTAATTCTACTGGACTTTATCGGTACTATTGGCATTTATAGGGTTTCACTGGGTCTTAATGAATATATAGGACTTTAAATGGTTCTATTGGGTTTTAAAGGATTTCATTGGGCCTTAATGGATCTACTGACCTTTAATCGATTCTGTTGGACTCAAGCCCATGAAGTCTAATAGCTCATGAAGAGCCATTGAAGTTCGTAAATGCTCAATATAGTTCACTAATACAATATAACCCATGAAGGCCTACTAAAGTTCATTAAGCGTCACCGGGACTGATTTGGGTCCGGCCCAGACCGGGAACGATTTTTGGCCATCTCTTTTAATCTTATCCTAATGTGTGTCAATTTCTCATCCAATGGTTGATAACCACTACTCACGTTTCTCACCGTTAATTCAACTTCTCATAGGAACCCAACCCTATATATTGAATACTACATTTATTATCTTTTTTTTTAACAAAACAACATTTATTATCTAAAGTTATTTATTTTAGATCAAAAAACAAATCAAACTTTTAATAAATTCTCAAATATATGTATATATATATATATATACTAGTCATATAACCGCGCACGATGCGGCACGAAAATCGTGAAATCGAAGTAACAATTAACAAATGTATGTATCCGCTCGCGAAACATCTCGAAATCAAAATGACAACAACGTTTCATTTTAAGTTTGTATTATTCGTCCTTATCGATACTTTAGTCTATGAAAACACGATTCTTGAGTCGTTTGTTGCACTTATATGTGAATCATGCATTGACTCTGAAGTACTTTGTTATGATTTTCAATCATATTTCATTTTTGTTTTATTTTTGTCCATATTGATGTTAGTTGTATACCTTTATAATTACCTGATTATAAACTTTTAATTAATTCAATAAAAAAACTTAATATAGATTTGTATACCTCGTTTTTTTCTTAATTTGAAAATATTGACGAACAAATAATAGTGGCGTAATTTATAAAAAAAATGAAACGCGTTTTTTAAAATATTTTAGTGGGTCTATAATTATGAGTTTTTAATATGCTAAAAATGAAAAAAATAAAAATAAAGCGTATTGATAGAAAACAAATTAATTCGTACATATTCATGATATTTAATTGTACGGTTGAATTAAAAAAATATTCAACATTGAGCTCGTTTTGAAAATATTGACGAGACGATTATAATGGTATAACTTGAAAAAAAACATATATTTTAATTGCATTATTGTTTATATACGATTATTCGTGTTAAGATGATAAAGGTGTAAAATGAAAAAAACAAGGCATATAAAGTAATTAAATAACTAATTATAAGAATGTTAAATGTAACTTTGAATCATAAAAATGGAAGAAAAATGGAGCTAAAAATTTGGCTTTCAAAACTTTCAAAAAAAACTAATTAACAATATTAAAATTTTAATAATATAGTAGAGATAAAACCCAAAAAATATTCAATAATTAAGTTATATTAAAATTATTGACGAAAAAATTATAATGATATAATTTATAATAAGAATGAAAAATATTTTTAATATAATTTAGTTGATCTACAATTATGTATTTTTAATATGCTAACAGTGAAAAAAAAAACGTATGGATAGAAAACAAATTAATTCGTAGATATTCATAATATTTAATAGTACAGTTAAATTAAAAAATATTCAACATTGGGCTCGTTTTGAAGGTATTGATGAGACGATTATAATGATATAATTTGTAAAAAAAGAAACATATTTTTTCATTGCATTTTGTTCATATACGATTATTTGTGTTTAATTGATAAATGTGTAAAATTGAAAATGAAAAAGAAAGGGATATAAATAATTAAATAACTAATTGTAATAGTGTTAAATTTAATATTGAAATTTGAAAAATAACCGTTTTACAATTTTAATATAATAGTATAAATATAGATATAGATAGTATATATATAATGTTACACATTTATGTTTCGCATAAAAATATTCAATAATTAGTTTATATTAAAATTATTGACGAAAAAATTATAACAATATAATTAATAATAATAATGAAACGTATTTTTAATATATTTTAGTTCATCTACGATTATGTATTTTTAATATGCTAACGGTTAAAAAAACATATGGATAGAAAACCAATTAATTCATAGATATTCATGATATTTAATAGTACGGTTAAATTAAAAAATATTCAACATTGAGTTCGTTTTGAAGTTATTGACGAGAAATTATAATGATATAATTTGTAAAAAAATAAATATTTTTTTCATTGCATTTTGTTCATATACAATTATTTGTGTTAATATGACAAAGATGTAAAATGAAAAATGAAAAAACAAGGGATATAAAGTAAATTAAATAACTAATTGTAATGATGTTTAATGTAATATTGAATCTCAAAAATAACGGTTTTACAATTTTAATATAATATAATAGTATAGATATAGATATAGATATGTACATGAGATATAGATATAAATATAGATAGTATATATATAATGTTATACATTTATGCGTATAAAAATATTCTATAATTAGTTTACATCAAAATTATTGACGAAAAAATTATAATAATATAATTTATAATAATAATGAAACGTATTTTTAATATATTTTAGTTGATCTACGATTATGAATTTTTAATATGCTAACAGTTAAAAAAACATATGAATAGAAAACAAATTAGTTCATAGATATTTATGATATTTAATAGTACGGTTAAGTTAAAAACTATTCAATATTGTGCTCGTTTTGAAGGTATTGACGAGACGATTATAATGGTATAATTTGTAAAAAAAGAAACGTATTTTTTCATTGCATTTTTTTTATTATACGATTATTTGTGTTAATATGACAAATGTGTAAAATGAAAAATGAAAAAGTAAGGGATATAAAGTAAATTAAATAACTAATTGTAAGGATGTTAAATGTAACATTACAATTTTAATATAATAGTATAGATATAGATGTAGATAGTATATATATAATGTTACACATTTATGCTACGCATAAAAATATTCAATAATTAGTTTATATTAAAATTATTGACGAAAAAATTATAATAGTATAATTTATAATAATAATGAAACGTATTTTTAATATATTTTAGTTTATCTACGATTATTTATTTTTAATATACTAACGGTGAAAAAAAATAAAACGTATGGATTGAAAACAAATTAATTCGTAAATAATTATTATTTTTTATAGTACGGTTAAATTAAAAAATATTCAATATTAGACTCGTTTTGAAGGTATTGACGAGACGATTATAATGGTATAATTTGTAAAAAACGTATTTTTTCGTTGCATTTTTGTTCATATACGATTATTTGTGTTAACATAATAATGTGTAAAATGAAAAATGAAAAAACAAGGGAAATAAAGTAGTTAAATAATTAATTGTAACGGTGGTAAATATAACATTGAAATTTTAATGTAATTGAATAGGAGAGTGGAACGTGGGGAGGAAATATGGGCTTTCCAAAAACTACCTAGACTTTCCAAAACTAACCACAAGGGTTGTGGTGTGGGGGTAAGAGCTTGGGGACTTCATAGCGGTTGCCCGGGTTCGAGCCCCACTCGCAGCGTTTGTGGCCACAGAGGATAAACTCAGGGTTGCACGCTTTAGCAGCTGGGCCAAAGGCTCTATTTGTCGGGGATTAGTCTGGGCCAAAGGCCCAGTATACCCTTTCCAAAAAAAACTTTCCAAAACTACCCAACCGTTTAAGAACCTTAATAATATAGTATATGTTATGAATGAATATGGAATGGATGTCAATCCCCTTTGTATTTGGTAAAGATATGTACCATATATGTATTGTGTTTCTTGGTAGCTAAGAAATATGTATCTATATATATGTATTATCTATTGAATAAGAGAATAAGCTTTTTGCTCTCATATATCCATCTCTCTCAATCTCGCTATCTCTCTCTACTCTCAGTTATTCATAACACGTTATCAGCACGAGACTCTTGACAAAGGAGACTAGGCGACACCAAGGAGAAGCAAACGACGAAACAAGAACGCTCAAATCCCCTAGGGTTTCACCTTTAAAGGCCAGTTTTAATTTTGCCCCGCAATCTTTTTTCGGTCAATCTCGCTCTACCCCATTCTTCTTACCACCCTATCACAAAAGATAAAACCACGTTTAGGTTTACTTTTCCACGTTCATAAAATATAAAAATCTGTCTTTAAACATCAAAAAAATTAATTTTATAAATAAACTTTGCAACTTTAGGCATAAATTTTGATATTTTAGCGCACAAAGATTTTTGATAAACAACCAAACTTGTTTTTTTTTTACAATCAATTGTATTGTTTTTTTTCTCGAAAAATAATCAAAGCTTTATATTCCTAATTCATGTATCCAATTCAAATAAATTGTTTATGGAATCGGAATTTTGTTTTAAACAATTGAATCGTTATAAAACCATAAAAAAATTATTATTAAAGTTATTAACTTTTATATTTTATGATAGTTAAACATGACAAATCTTGCAAAACTTGAACTTTTGGCTTTGGATATCACCGGGAAAAACTACTTGTCTTGGGTATTGGATGCTGAAATACATCTGGATGCTAAGGGCCTCGGAAAAACAATCAAAGAGGAAAACCAGGAAACTACCCAGGATAGGGCAAAGGCGATGATTTTCTTACGCCATCATCTACACGAAGCCCTAAAAACTGAATACCTCACTATAAAAGATCCACTCATCCTCTGGAAAAATCTGAGAGACCGCTACGATCACCAAAGAACCGTGATATTGCCAAAGGCACGTTATGAATGGGTTCATCTAAGATTTCAAGACTTCAAGTCAGTAAGCGAGTATAACTCAGCTATGTTTAGAATTACCTCTCAATTAACCCTATGTGGGGAAAAGATCAATGATGAGAAGATGTTAGAAAAAACATTCTCCACCTTTCACGCCTCTAATATGCTATTGCAACAACAATACTGTGAAAGGGGATTTAAGAAATGCTGTGATTTGATCTCATGCTTACTAGTAGCTGAGCAAAACAATGAGCTCCTTATGAAAAACCATGAGACCCGTCCTACAGGCACCGCCCCATTCCCAGAAGCGAATGCGGCAACATATAATGATCAAAACAGAATTAGAGGACGCGGTCGGGGTCATGGTCGTGGTAGAGACCGTGGTCACGGTCGCGGTCGCGGTCGAGGAAGTGGTCGTGGAGGATATCCTGGTGTCCAATTTAATACTCCAAAGCTACATACCCATGAAAAGAAAAACTCATATGAGAAGAAAGAAAAACCGACAAGTAGTACATGCAATCGCTGTGGCATGGAAAATCATTGGGCCCGGACATGTCGAACAACAAAGCATCTGGTTGAACTTTATCAGAAATCCCTCAAGAATGAGAGGAAAGGGGCAGAAGTGAATTACACTTATGAGCAAAACGAAAGTCCTGATGGTCCGGAAGACCACAACAAAGCAACTCACTTGGATGTTGGAGATTTTATTATCAATGAATGAGCACTATCCCAAAATTAAGAAATATGTCAAGTTTTTTTCTTCTTCTTTTGTTTTCATGTATTTCCTATTTTAGTAAACGAGCAAGATATTTATGGAATTTAGTGATGAACATCATATTGTATGAATTTCTAAAACAATATTCTCATCTTATACAAACTTGAAAAAAAAATAATCAAACAGTAAGTTGCGCGACTCATACTGTGGGCAAGGCCGCGGGTATACCCGCGCGACTCACTGTTTCACCTTGACATTGTAGTCATTTATTATACAATCCAAGAAAACCTACTCTATTTTACTTGCTGGAAATTTATGAAATTTTAATGTTTCCTTTTAGAAAATATGGATTGCTTAAAACAACTGGATATTGATGACGATGACATATGTCTGGTGGATAGTGCATCAACACACACAATCCTTAAGAAAAAGAGTTATTTTTCTCACTTATCTATTCAAAAGGCAAATATCAACACAATATCCGGAAGTACAAATATAATTGAAGGTTTTGGAAAAGCACATGTGCTATTACCAGGCGGTACTAATTTGGAAATTGAAAGTGCACTTTATTCCCCCAAGTCTCACAGAAATTTACTGAATTTCAAAGATATCCGTAAGAATGGATACCATATTGAGACTACAACAGAAGAACATACTGAATATATTCACATTACAAGTATGATGACAGGAAACAAACAAGTGTTGGAAAAATTGCCTATGTTTTCTTCCGGTTTATACTACACTAAAATAAGTGCAACCGAATCAAATGTGGTCATAAACCAGAAGTTTATGGACCGAGAAAGATTTATCCTTTGGCATGACCGGTTGGGCCATCCCGGGTTAGTAGTGATGCGAAAAATAATAGAACAATCATGTGGGCATACTTTGAAGAACCAGAAAATCCTTCAAGCTAATAATATCACTTGTGTTGCTTGTTCACAAGGAAAACTAATCACTCGCCCATCACCAGCCAAAGTAGGGTTTGAATCCCTTAATTTTCTGGAAAGGATACAGGGGATATATGTGGGCCAATACACCCCTCTTGTGGACCATTTAGGTATTTTATGGTTTTAATTGATGCATCAACCAAATGGTCACATGTGTGCTTATTATCAAGTCGCAATCTGGCGTTTGCGCGATTACTTGCCCAATTAATACGATTTAGAGCACATTTTCCAGATTACCCTATCAAAGCAATTCGTTTAGACAATGCTGGTGAATTCACATCCCAAGTATTTAATGACTATTGTATGTCTATTGGGATAAAAGTCGAGCACCCTGTAGCTCACGTTTATACGCAAAATGGGCTTGCTGAATCACTTATCAAGCGACTACAAATGATAGCCAGGCCAATGAATATGAAAGCTAAATTACCAGTTTCCGCCTGGGGCCATGCTATCTTGCACGCAACAACACTAATTCGCATCAGGCCAACAAGTTATAACGCCTCCTCCCCTTTAAAAATGGTTTTTGGTCAGGAACCTAATATTTCCCATCTAAGGATTTTTGGATGTGCAGTTTATGTTCCAATTGCTCCACCACAACGCACAAAGATGGGACCTCAAAGGAGGTTGGGAATATATGTCGGATACGAATCAGTATCTATAATCAAATATTTAGATCCATCAACGGGGGACTTATTTACGGCTCGATTTGTTGATTGTCACTTTAATGAATCAGAATTCCCAGCGTTAGGGGGAGGGACTAAACAGCTGGAAAATCAAAGTAAAATAAGCTGGAGTGAATTATCATTATCTCATCTTGATCCTCGAACTAAACAATGTGAACTAGAAGTTCAAAAGATAATTCACTTGCAAGGACTTGCAAATCAATTACCAGACGCATTCACTGACCCAAAGAAAGTGACAAAGTCACATGTGCCAGCCGCTAATGCTCCCATTAAAATTGATATCCCAAAGGGGCAAGACAACTTAAGCAATGAGTCTAGAGCACGCCAGAAGCGTGGTAGACCAATCGGTTCCAAAGATAAAAATCCTCGAAAGAAAAGGGGAGCTAATAGCCAAGATGGTCAAAACGAGGTAAGAGAAACGCCAGAAGAGTCTCCCGAAGAGACACTAGACATGATGGTTCCAGAAGAACCTCAGGTACCTGAAAATGAAGAGATCTCAATAAATTATATCATGTCTAGAAAAGTATGGAATCGAAACAAAACCGACGTCGATGATATTTTTGCATATAATATAGCGCTGAATGTGATTGAAAATGAGGAGGATCAAGAACCAGAATCTGTCAATGAATGCATGCATAGAAAAGATTGGCTAAAATGGAAAGACGCAATGCAGGCAGAACTGAATTCACTAATGAAATGGGAAGTTTTCGGACCTGTCGTCCGTACACCTGAAGGTATAAAACCTGTCGGGCATAAATGGGTCTTCATAAGGAAACGTAATGAGAAAAATGAAATTGTGAGATATAAAGCACGACTAGTAGCACAAGGATTCTCACAAAGACCCGGAATCGATTATGAGGAGACTTATTCTCCCGTGGTGGATGCAACTACTTTTCGATATCTTATAAGTATGGTAGTACAAGAAGGGATTGATATGCATCTAATGGATGTCGTGACAGCTTATTTATATGGGTCACTTGACACTGATATTTACATGAAACTCCCCGAAGGATTGAAATTGCCTGAATCATGTAAAGTAAGTTCTCGAGAACAATGTTCAATCAAGCTAAATAAATCATTATATGGTTTGAAACAGTCAGGGCGTATGTGGTACAATCGCCTTAGTAAATATTTACTAAAGGAAGGTTATAAGAATGATTCGATTTGCCCGTGTATCTTTATAAAGATATCTGGACCCGAGTATGTCATAATTGCCGTGTATGTGGATGATTTAAATATAATAGGGACTCCTGGTGAGCTTCCTCGGGCAATAGAATACTTGAAAAAGGGTTTCGAAATGAAAGTTCTTGGAAAGACAAAGTTTTGTTTAGGGATACAAATCGAACACCTTAAAGGTGGAATTCTTGTGCATCAAGAATCTTATATAGAGAAGGTGTTGAAAAGGTTTTATATGGATAAATCACATCCAATGAGCACCCCTATGGTTGTGAGGTCGCTTGATGTTGAGAAGGACCCTTTCCGACCTCCAACAGATAATGAAGATATCCTTGATCCTGAAGTACCATACCTAAGTGCTATTGGGGCACTTATGTTTCTCGCTGGTCATACCAGACCGGACATATCATTCTCTTTGAATCTACTAGCGAGATACAGTTTGTGTCCAACGAAGAGGCACTCGAATGGAATAAAGCAAATATTTCGATATCTTCAGGGTACTAAAGATTTGGGTTTATATTTCGCTAACCCATCAAAAACAGGTTTAATTGGTTTTGCAGATGCTGTATACTTGTCAGATCCTCATACTGGTCGATCACAAACCGGGTATGTGTTTACCGTTGGTGGAACAACGATTTCCTGGCGCTCCACAAAACAGACTATAACAACCACTTCATCCAATCATGCTGAGATCTTAGTTATCCACGAAGCCAGTAGGGAATGTGTTTGGTTAAGAAATGTAATACAACACATTCGTGGATCTTGCGGTATTATTCTTGATAAGGAGTTACCAACAATCTTGTATGAAGACAATGCGACTTGTATCGCTCAACTCAAGGAAGGGTACATTAAAGGAGACAGAACCAAGAATATACTTCCAAAGTTCTTCTTCACACATGATTTGCAGAAAAGCGGCGACATCAGTGTTCAACAAGTTCGTTCGTGTGAGAACCTAGCTGACCTATTCACCAAGTCACTTCCGAACTCAACGTTTCAAAGGTTAGTTCGTGATATTGGGATGCGTCGACTGAAAGAGCTCAAGTGATGTGATTTTCAGGGGGAGAAAATACGCATTGCACTCTTTTTCCCTTGATCATGGTTTTGTCCCACTGGGTTTCCTGACAAGGTTTTTAACGAGGCAACAACCCCAAGCGTATTTGGAGTAATTATGTACTCTTTTCCCTTCACTAAGTTTTCCCACAGGGTTTTACTTGGTAAGGTTTTTAACGAGGCATAGTACTCTTGATAGACATCCAAGGGGGAGTGTTATGAATGAATATGGAATGGATGTCAATCCCCTTTGTATTTGGTAAAGATATGTACCATATATGTATTGTGTTTCTTGGTTGCTAAGCAATATGTGTCTATATATATGTATCATCTATTGAATAAGAGAATAAGCTTTTTGCTCTCATATCTCCATCTCTCTCAATCTCGCTATCTCTCTCTCTACTCTCAGTTATTCATAACAGTATAGAGATATTGAATATAAATATTTATTAATTTTTTTAACACAATAATATTTATTATCTAAAAAAAATATTTTAATTAAAAAAACAAATCAAACTTTAAAAAAAAAACTCAAATTTACCACCAAAAAAAAAGTGTCGCCCTCCCCTCCCCCCCTTTTTTCAGTTCGTCTTCTTTCCTCCCCCCCCCCCCCTCCCCCCCAAAAAAAATTAGGTTAAAGAAAAAACTCTCACCCAAATCCCACAAGCAGGAGCCCACGTCGCCACCACTAGCCACTACCACCGGCCGACATCGCCACCAACACCAGCCGGCCGAATAGGTACAATTTCCCAATATTTTCGAATATGTATCAGTTCCATGGTTTTCTAATTTCTCAGTTCCATGGATCAATTTCTGATTTTCTTCTAATAAGACATCGCCACAACCACCGACCGATGTCGCCACCACCAGCCACCAACACTAGACGAATACGTACAATTTCCCCACTATTTTCGAATACATATCAGTTCCATGGTTTTCTGATTTCTCAGTTCCATTGATCGATTTCTGATTTTCTTCTAACAAACTTTGGAGTTGAGTTCGTTTTCATTCTGCTAAACAACAACAAGTTCGATTCGGTTTTGAAGAACATGTTTGTTTTTAGAGAATATGGTTTTGTTATGGAGTCTCAAATGATGGCTATTGTTTTGGATTCAATTTTGGACAATAGTATTTGGTTTTGGTCTTTGTTTATCTGGTGGCTACTGTTTTTATGTCTCATAGCCAAATCTGGTTATTGCTCTTAGACCTTGATGACCGTTGGGGTAGTGAAGAAGTTTCTAAATGAGTAACCGTTAGAAGGAGTTGATGATTTTAGCATTCGTCACTTGGAGTGACAATAAACATGGCGATGACATTAAGTGGACCATTTCGGGTCGGAAGGATTGGTTGGGTTAGAACCGTAGACTTTTGGAATCGACATTATTCGAGGAGAAATCGTAAGGCGAAACAATGAAATCTTCGATGATTGCCTTAAGATGTTTGATCATCCGGATGACAATAGTATGACGAGAAATTGAGGAATGTGATTTCGGGATGTTGAGTGCCGACCAAATTCATGCACGAAATTTGTTTCTAAAATAAATTTGCATCAATTGTTTCTCATGTTCTCAAATCATAATGTGAGTAGAATTACGAACTTTTGGATTGGTTTGTTTTTAATTTGGTTGCTGCCATCTTCATAAGAATTGGGCTTTATCATGACATTTGACCTTAATTTATTAGTGAAACAATCTTAAAATTGATCCTGCTTGGTTCCTTAGATGCTTTGAACAATCTTATAAAAGAGAGTTTGAAAAGGAAAAAAAACATATCGCTCTAGTACACAGGTAATTTGATCCTATGGTGAATATGATTATTCTACATGTTTGGGTCAAGATTCATTCTATTGTCAATATTGGTTCTTTTTGGGTAATAGTTTCTCATTGACAAACCTCTAATATGCTTGTAGGTTTTGAGGGTATTTATCCACTTAATATTGAGGGCTAACATCTGTTTTTCCTTTACTAACATGTGCTTTTTATAGATTATGGTATTTGATACTTAATTCTCATAGACCTTATATATTTATGTGTTCTCATAATGATGTTTTATGCACATGGAATTTTATTTATCTTAGTGGAAGTACTAAGTTCTAGAATGAGGCTTTAATGTGTTTTCATGGACCTCTTAGTTAATTCCTAAAGAGTATTTCTAGTAGTATCATACCTCTATGGAAATTCCAACTCAACAACCCCGACGAATCTTTGATGCGTATGTTGTTTTATATTCTAACAAAACATGCATATGCTTGATTTAGTGTGTCCTTATTTTAATTGATGTGTTGGATGTTACATAGTTTCTTTTATCCAGGTGGATACTCAATCACAGAAAGTTCAAGATTAGCTCGAAGATGATGAAAGATGTTCACAACTTAAAAAGTTTGGTTGTTTAAAGGTTTTCGAGGTAAATTTGGTTTACCACTAGGAAAATAATAGTAGTTTTTGTTTCTATAATAATAGGGGCATTTTTTCGATTTCGGGCCTGGGCATCAGAAACCTCACCTCAGGACCGGCCCTGGTTAGAGTGAGTGGTATATGTTTTCTATAATATCAATCTTAGGTAGAACAGAGGTGTAATATCATCATAACTAAAGTGCATACATCATAAGGGATGCTTCCTCTAACAACCAACTCAAAAATATTAAATTGTTAGTCTTGATCTCAAAAAAAATTTAAAATTTATCTAGCAACCACCTCTTCACCCATGAGAAACGATGCTTCATCTGGAAGTGGTTAGGATTGCATGGTGGATTAAAGAATGATTACAAACAATTTTCCTTTTATGTATAAACTCTAAACCTCCTAACTTGTGTCTATAAATAAGCTTGCAGGGATGGGGGCTAGATGTACAACATAACTTCAGCTCCTTAAGAAACTTTATTCAAATATTATTCATAGCAAGGAAAATGGTATTCTCTTTCACTATAAGCTGAGCAATCATTAACTGTATGAGCGAATGCTAGGTTTACGAATACCGTACTTAATTAATTTCTTTATTTCCGATCCATATGTAGGCTAGTCAATATGCAGGTTAGTCCATATGCACCACTTCACTTTTCATTAATTATGTAACACCCTGGATTTTCAATACATAGTTATCGTTATTAATCTCGTGTTTAACTCATATCGTTATCTTCATATTCTGTATAACGTTCGAGTTTATGGTTTCAGAGAATTTGTGAAGTTCCAGTAAGTTCCGCGACTTGCTCGCGACTTAGAGTCGCGGCATAGGTCGCGATGTTCACTGATGTATTGTGGGTTTTGGTACGTCGCGAGTTGCATGGGGAGCAGTAGTCGCGGCATAACCCACAACGTTCACTGTTGGGTTGAGTTATTGGGCATTTCGCGAGTTGCTCGCGACTTATAGTCGCGGCATTAGTCGCGACATCCACTGTTTGGGTGTTGATGTAAGGACACGGGCGAGTTGCACCGCGACTTGAAGTCGCGGCATAACCCGCGACATTGCCTGGACCGACTTAAGGGTTTTAAAACTCAAAATATCTCATTTGAGTTATCAGGATAACTCTCTCAACCTCTAAACTCTCTCATTCTCTCTCTCTCTAAAATTTTTTAGCTTTGGTTGGATCTTCGAGCTTCCATTCATCGAGTGTATTAAGTGCATTGCTCGGGGTTTCGGTGTAGAAAGCTTCGTCTTGTCAAGAGGGTCGATATCTGGTTCTTCGGGTTTTCGTATAAACCTATTGGGTGAGTTCCTACTACCTTTCTAAAACCTTATACATATCAAAAGGGTTACATTTTAAACTCCTATGTATCTCCATGATTTCAGATTTAAGATTTATACATTTTGATATAAGTTGAGTTTTGGGAGATTTTAGGGTTCCGATCATTTTATGACGGATTCTATATTATTTGAAGTAAAATGATGTTTTACTTGCACATTATGTGGACATGTGAAAGAATGTTTATGAACTCATTTTTGATGATTTTCACTCTTACCATAAGTTGAACTGGAAATGACATTTTGTTTATAAAATGTGTTTATACCATATGATTATCTATGGTTGGTCACATAAGTTGTTGTGACGAGTTTGTACCATTACTAGTGGATCCCTAGGTTTTGAGTCGACTTATATTTCATTATTTGAGGTTACCAAGTAATGTAAATTATAGAACTACATGTGCATTAAATTGTGAGGTTCTGGCCGTTAACAAATTATAGAACTACATGTGCATTAAATTGTGAGGTTCTGGCCGTTAACAAAATATAGAACTACATGTGCATTAAATTGTGAGGTTCTATATAGTAACCAAAACGAAGAACTACATGTGCATTAAATTGTGAGGTTCTGGAAATAAGGTTTATGACCTTGTTTTAATGAATTTTATTCTTATCAACCGTTATCTTGGAAATGCTTATTTGAAAAGGTTTCCGTTTGGATGAACATATTTATATCTCTTGAAATTGATAAACTGTATGTTCTCACTAGTCTTTAAGCCTAACACTTTTTCTCAAATGATATGTATAACAGGTTTCCCTTAGCGGTGAGTTTCCAAGGGTTTTGAGAGACGGGCTGGGTCTCGAGGCATTTTGAAATGACTAAGTATTGATAGTTGGGCATCTGTTAAGTCCCATTCTTTTGATGAATTTTGAATCGTTAACTGATGTAATCTAGATAGTTATATTTAGATTAGTTTGTTGATGAACCCTATATCAGTACAGGTTTTTGTAAAGTCTTAAAGACTGATACCCTTTTTGGGAGGTTTATATCAATACAAATGTCATGTTCCCCATTTTGAGAAGTTTTAAATTACACTGAATTTTAGGATGTTACAAGTTGGTATCAGAGCTCCAGTTTAAGTGATCTAGGCATGAATGTAAGATGTCTAGACTTAGACTGAGTATGTTAAGTATTGATTCGTGAGTTTGGGTAGAACTTCTAAGAAGAGTTAGCCTTAGAGTCGACGGAAAATCGTAGTTGTCAAACGTTGTGGCAATGGTGACAAGAACTTTTATGTATTGTATGTTCATAATTCCACTTAGCTAATGTTATTATGAGAATATTTATACGTAACTATGCTTGAAATACCGTTAATGTGACAATTGATAACGTGATAGTACGTTTCTTGTGTTACCCTGTTGATCTATCTCTTACTCTTGCTCATGCTTGTGTCGCAACCAACCTTTAGTATGGTGAATACTCGTGGTCATCCGCTGGGTGACGAAGATCTACGCGATGTTAGTTCGCGTGAGCCTAATCCAGTGGTAGGAATGTCCGCAGTTGTTCCTCCGGGCATGCCACCAATAGTTACTGGGGGAGTGGAGCCAGAGCCAAGAGTGGAGTTGGCGTCCACCGATTCCATTGTTTCAGTGGCAAACCCTCAAGCTGATATGATGGCCAGTGTCATGCAAATGGTGACGTCGGCCATGGAAAAACAGCAAGAGGCTTTCTTAAAAATGTTAGAGGACCGAGAACCGAGTTACAAGAGGCCTGAGGCAGTGGAGGAGAACGTGGTAGGTGGCTCTGGAGGCATCGAGAACAGAGTCAGATCAGAGGAGCATGGGGTCATTGGTACATCGAAGGATGGGAAGAGTTGTTCCTACAAATCCTTTCTGGGTTGTGGACCACCAGATTTTTCGGGTTCCGAAGACCCGGTTGCATGTATTAAGTGGATCCGAGCGGTCGAACAGGCTTTCGGTTCATCCGAGTGTGGTGATGATCAGCGGGTGAGATTTGGTACACAACTGCTCAGGGATACCGCACTGACATGGTGGAACGTAATCCAGTCTACTCTCTCTCCTACCGTTCTGGCCCAACTGACTTGGGGCGAGTTCAAGGTGAAATTACTGGAGGAATATTCTAATGAGATGGCTATGGATCAGATCGAGGCAGAATTCCGAGCTCTAGTAAAAGGAAATTTGACGGTGAGGGAGTATACCCGTCAATTCATGGAGAAGCTGGGGTTAGTGGGGCATGTGGCCTCCACTGAGAAAGAGAAGATTAAGGCCTATCTGAAACGTCTACCGTCGGACATGATGACTATGGTCCGAAACTCGAAGGCCTCTAACCTTCGGGAAACCATTAAGGAAGCGCAGTTTTTGGAAGAGGTTTACGCGAAGAGTAAACCAGAGAAGGCAGTGGTTGTTACTGAAAAGAGAAAGTGGGAGAGCAGTTCTGCTCATCCCAAGAGATCCCGACCTTTTGTCGGAAGTCGAAGCTTCAGCAGTCAGCAGGAAGCTAGATGGTACCAAAAATGTCGAACCAAGCACCACGGTAACTGTAATACCATTTCTCAGTCTTGTTATAAGTGTGGAAAGTCTGATCACGTCACCCGTGACTGTTCGATCAGAGGACTTGTCTACTATGAGTGCAAGACACCGGGTCACGTAAGAAGAGATTGCCCGAAGCTTGTGTCGGGTAGCGCAGCGGCAAAGAAGGAGAACCCTCCTAGGGTTCCGGGTCGAGCATTTCAGATGACGGCTGAAGAGGCCAAGACATCCGCTGATGTGGTATCGGGTACATTTCTTATAAACTCTGTACCTGCTCGTGTTTTATTCGATATGGGTGCCCGTTTCTCTTTCATATCTGAGTCGTTCCGTCAAAAGATTGCTATGCCCACTACTAGTCTTGAGGATGCATTAGTAGTAGAGATAGCTGATGGTAGGCAAGTTCTGATCCGTGATGTTCTGAAGAAGTGTGCTCTCGGAGTCGAAGGGAGAGAATTCTCGATTGATTTACTGCCAATGTTAATCGGAGGTTTCGATGTGGTAGTCGGTATGGATTGGTTAGCAAACAATCATGCCGAGATCATGTGTTCTAAAAAGTTAATTCGACTTCCCAAACCCTGTGGCGAAGTCGTTATGATCTATGGTGAGAAGAGAAAAGGTGATATGGCAATAATCACAATGGCTAAGGCACGCAAGTGCTTAGTAAAAGGATGTTCATCTTTCCTAGCCTACGTGATCGACGCCAAGTTAGAAAAGTCACAGCTGGTCGATGTGAAGATTGTGCGCGAGTATCCAGACGTCTTTCCTGACGACTTGCCTGGATTACCACCTGATCGTCAAGTAGAGTTTCGGATTGATCTTGTGCCAGGAGAAGCTCCTATCGCTAGAGCTCCTTATCGATTAGCACCATCAGAGATGCAAGAGATGATGGCACAACTCCAAGAACTTCTGGAGAAGGGTTTCATCAGACCGAGCTCGTCACATTGGGGAGCTCCGGTCCTGTTCGTCAAGAAGAAAGACGGCATGATGAGAATGTGCATCGATTATCGTGAGTTGAACAAAGCAACCGTGAAGAACAAATATCCGCTTCCAAGAATAGACGACTTGTTCGATCAACTTCAAGGAGCGGGATGTTTTTCCAAGATTGACTTACGTTCAGGTTATCACCAAGTAAAGGTAAGGGAAGAAGATGGTCCGAAGACATCCTTTCGAACACGTTATGGCCATTACGAATTTCTTGTAATGCCTTTTGGCCTGACGAACGCACCAGCGGTATTTATGGACTTGATGAATAGGGTGTGCCGACCGTTCCTCGACAAGTCGGTTATAGTATTCATTGATGATATACTCGTGTACTCTAAAAGCGAGTTGGAGCACGAACAACACCTTCGCGAAGTTCTCGAGGTGTTGATAAAAGAAAGATTGTACGCCAAGTTTTCCAAATATGACTTTTGGCTTGAAGAAGTATAGTTTCTGGGTCACGTTATCACTCAGGACGGAGTGAAAGTGGATCCTTCCAAGATTGAAGCTATGATGAATTGGGAACCTCCCAAGAGTCCATCCGAGATCCGAAGTTTCTTGGTTCTGGCGGGTTATTACCGGAGATTCATTCAAGACTTTTCAAAGATCGCATCATCATTGACAGCTTTAAGTCGAAAGAACGTGAAATTTGTTTGGGCTAAAGAGCAAGAGAAGGCATTCCGTGTCCTTCAAAAGAAATTATGTGAAGCTCCGATCTTATCGTTACCTGAAGGGTCAGAAGACTTTGTGATCTATAGCGACGCTTCGAAGATGGGTTTAGGTTGTGTGTTGATGCAACGAGGCAAGGTAATCGCTTACGCCTCGAGACAACTTAAGATACACGAGAACAACTATCCTACCCACGATTTGGAGTTAGCAGCGGTGATGTTCGCCTTGAAACTTTGGCGACATTACCTCTATGGCACCAAATGTACACTCTATACTGATCACAAAAGTCTAAAGTATTTCTTTGATCAAAAGGAGTTGAATATGAGACAACGGCGGTGGCTCGAGTTACTTAAGGATTACGATTGCGAGTTGCTTTACCATCCTGGTAAGGCGAACGTGGTAGCCGATGCGTTAAGTCGGAAGGACTATAGCGGTTATATTCGAGCTACCCATTCGAGAATCGAGCTAGTGTCTAGTCTTATTGAAAAGATCAAGACGTCACAAGTTGAAGCATTGTTAGAAGATAATCTTAAAGAGGAAGTCATGACGAAGCAGAGTTTACTCCTAACGGAAGACAGCCGTGGGGTAAAACTGTTCAACGGTCGTGTGTGGGTACCCAAAGTTGGGGGTAACCGTGATCTTTTGCTTGAAGATGCTCACAAGTCCAAGTATTCCATTCATCCGGGAAGTACGAAGATGTACAGGGACTTGAAGTTGCATTATTGGTGGCCGGTAATGAAACTTGATGTGGCGCGTTATGTGGAGCATTGTGTTACATGCTCGCAAGTTAAGGCCGAACATCAACGACCGTATGGGAGTCTGCAGTCTTTAAAGATTCCCGAGTGGAAGTGGGAGCATATCACCATGGACTTTGTGACGAAGTTACCAAAAACTCTTCGAGGTCACGATACCATCTGGGTGATAGTTGATAGGTTGACAAAGAGCGCTCACTTATTGGCCATGCGCGAGACATTACCGATGGATAAGCTAGCAAAATTGTACATCGATGAAGTAGTCTCGAGGCACGGCATTCCATTGTCGATCGTGTCGGATCGCGACAGTCGGTTTACTTCGAACTTTTGGGAGGGGTTTCAGAAAGATCTTGGTACTCGAGTTAAGTTAAGTACGACTTACCATTCACAAACCGACGGGCAAAGCGAGAGAACGATCCAGACGTTGGAAGACATGTTGAGGTCTTGTGTCATCGATTTTGGGGGTAGCTGGGACTCTCAATTACCTTGGGTGGAGTTCGCTTACAACAATAGCTACCACTCGAGTATTGGAATGGCACCTTTTGAGGCGTTATATGGGTGAAAGTGCCGAACTCCCGTATGTTGGCTTGAAGCGGGAGAAAAGCAGTTCGCTGGAACCGAAATCGTGCAAGAGACGGCCGATAAGGTCAAATGTATTCGTGAAAGGTTGAAAGCGGCGCATGATCGGCAGAAGAGTTATGCCGATAAGAAGAAGTGGCCGATGGAATTCCAAGTGGGCGATCGGATGTTGCTTAAGGTATCGCCGTGGAAGGGTATTATACGGTTCGGAAAGCGTGGGAAGCTGAGTCCCCGTTTCCTCGGACCTTTCAAAGTGCTCAAACGGGTAGGTTTGGAAGTTTACCAATTGGAACTACCGCCAGAGTTGAGCAGAATCCACAACACGTTTCATATTTGTTACCTTCGGAAATGTTTGGCGGAAGAGGAAAGCATTATTCCTCTCTCCGAATTGACAGTTGACGAGGGTAACCGTTGTGTGGAAGAACCTGACGCTATCTTGGAGAGAAAATCTAAGAAGTTGCGTCGCAAAGAAGTCACGTTGGTCAAGGTACAGTGGAAGCATCACCGGGGAGCAAATGTGACGTGGGAATCCGAAGAGTATATGAAGCGAATATATCCTCATCTTTTTGTATAAGTGTGGATTTCGGGGACGAAATCATTCCCAAGTTGGGGAGGATTGTAACACCCTGGATTTTCAATACATAGTTATCATTGTTAATCTCGTGTTTAACTCATATCGTTATCTTCATATTCTATATAACGTTCGAGTTTATGGTTTCGGAGAATTTGTGAAGTTCCAGTAAGTTCCGTGACTTGATCGCGACTTAGAGTTACGGCATAGGTCGCGATGTTCACTGATGTATTGTGGGTTTTGGTACGTCGCAAGTTGCATGGGGAGCAGTAGTCGTGGCATAACCCGCAACGTTCACTGTTGGGTTGAGTTATTGGGCATTTCGCGAGTTGCTCGCGACTTACAGTCGCGGCATTAGTCGCGACATCCACTGTTTGGGTGTTGATGTAAGGACACGGGCGAGTTGCACTGCGACTTGAAGTCGCGGCATAACCCGCGACATTGCCTGGACCGACTTAAGGGTTTTAAAACTCAAAATATCTCATTTGAGTTATCAGGATAACTCTCTCAACCTCTAAACTCTCTCATTCTCTGTCTCTAGATATATATCTCTCTGTCTCTAAATTTTGTTAGCTTTGGTTGGATCTTCGAGCTTCCATTAATCAAGTGTATTAAGTTCATTACTCGGGGTTTCGGTGTAGAAAGCTTCGTCTTGTCAAGAGGGTCGATATCTGGTTCTTCGGGTTTTCGTATAAACCTATTGGGTGAGTTCCTACTACCTTTCTAAAACCTTATACATGTCAAAAGGGTTACATTTTGAACTCCTATGTATCTCCATGATTTCAGATTTAAGATTTATACATTTTGATATAAGTTGAGTTTTGGGAGATTTTAGGGTTCCGATCATTTTATGATGGATTCTATATTATTTGAAGTAAAATGATGTTTTACTTGCACATTATGTGGACATGTGAAAGAATGTTTATGAACTCATTTTTGATGATTTTCACTCTTACCATAAGTTGAACTGGAAATGACATTTTGTTTATAAAATGTGTTTATACCATATGATTATCTATGGTTGGTCACAAAAGTTGTTGTGACGAGTTTGTACCATTACTAGTGGATCCCTAGGTTTTGAGTCGACTTATATTTCATTATTTGAGGTTACCAAGTAATGTAAATTATAGAACTACATGTGCATTAAATTGTGAGGTTCTGGCCGTTAACAAATTATAGAACTACATGTGCATTAAATTGTGAGGTTCTGGCCGTTAACAAAATATAGAACTACATGTGCATTAAATTGTGAGGTTCTATATAGTAACCAAAACGAAGAACTACATGTGCATTAAATTGTGAGGTTCTGGAAATAAGGTTTATGACCTTGTTTTAATGAATTTTATTCTTATCAACCGTTATCTTGGAAATGCTTATTTGAAAAGGTTTCCGTTTGGATGAACATATTTATATCTCTTGAAATTGATAAACTGTATGTTCTCACTGGGCTTTAAGTCTAACACTTTTTCTCAAATGATATGTATAACACGTTTCCCTTAGCGGTGGGTTGCCAAGGGTTTTGAGAGACGGGCTGGGTCTCGAGGCATTTTGAAATGACTAAGTATTGATAGTTGGGAATCTGTTAAGTCCCATTCTTTTGATGAATTTTGAATCGTTAACTGATGTAATCTAGATAGTTATATTTATATTAGTTTGTTGATGAACCCTATATCAGTACAGGTTTTTGTAAAGTCTTAAAGACTGATACCCTTTTTGGGAGGTCTATATCAATACAAATGTCATGTTCCCCATTTTGAGAAGTTTTAAATTACACTGAATTTTAGGATGTTACAAATTATGTATTTTTGATCAATATGCAGGCTAGTCAAGTAGAGGTTGGATCATGGGGAGGTGACTGCCCTAACAATGAATCTCTTGCTAATGTGGAAGTTGCGGTAACAAACATATACCCTCTTGTTCTTAGATTTCGTGATGCATCAAAACGTTGTCTCACAGTAGATTTTTTTTGATTTTATTATTGGGTAAAATTCTAATTAATAAGAAATTTCAATATATTTTTTAATAAGTGTGTGTAGGTCAACATATACAAATAGAATATTGTCTAAGTTGATACATTAGCAACACGTGCATAAATCGAATGTTGTCCGAGAGTTTGTTTGATGCTACATATGGAGTTTATAGTTTTGTGTTCCTTCTTTCTTCATCATGATTCAGGTTCACAAGAGTTACGAGGGCGATCTTTCTAGAATTCTCGACTACAGAGCTTTGCGGAGATTACAACTAAATTATCCCCGCCCCCTTCAAGCTAGTTATTGTTATGTACAGACATTAATTTTTTGATTGAATACTAATTTTAGAAAATTGAACTTGTTATCTAATATGTATTTTATATATGTGATACAATCAATGTAAAGGAAAATAAATATTTTTTTTATAAAAAAATCAAATATTAGTGACGGAAATCCGTCGCTAAAAATAATGAGTTCCCTAGCTAATCCATCGCTACTAAGGGCCCTCGCTAATCTGTCAGTAATAAGAGCCCTCGCTAATCCGTCGGTAATAAGAGCCCTCGCTAATCCGTCGCTAATAATGGCCCTCACTAATCCGTCGCTAATAAAGGTCCTCACTAATCCTTCGCTGAGACTAATTCCTCGCTAATCCCTCGCTGATACAAGTCCCACGGTAATCCCTCACTGATACTTGTCCCTCGCTAATCCGTCGCTGATGTCCCTCGCTAATCCGTCGCTAATAGCATCAGCTACGTCTATTTGGGCGACGGACTATCAGTGACGGATCAACGACGGATTCGAGCTTTAGCTAGGGATTAGCGACGGATTTTTCCCTCGCTAATAAGGATCATTTTTGTAGTGATTATACAAGTAACATTAGTCCAACTAATCCACTTGTTCATGTATGTAAATCAAATTATGTAATCAAGGGGCCCAGAAATATCTCTCTCATCTTGAGAGGAGCAAATCCCATATTGCATGTACACGACTAACTACACAATTCATGTTATACCCAACATAGCCCTTATGATTACCCGGTTAAGGGTAATATTAGACTATATTAAAGCATAACACTCCTTGTGCATTAGATACCAATGCACATGTCAGGTATGGGGATAAAGAGTGTTTATTATTTCAGGACTCACCTTATGACGCTGATCTATGAGGTGATCCCGATCGTGGGTCTTCTCCAACGCCTTGTGCACCGACAAGCGTATGTTACTCTGGTTGCACCTAGTGCACTTCAAACTTGGACTATAACCAGACTTCACAATGATCTTGATTTATTACTTGTCCCCTAGTAATAATCGATCAAGGACAGTTCTAAATAATATGATCATCATATTTATTTATGGATACTTAAACATGTTAATAAAGAACACATAAATGTTTGATGTATATACTCATACCTATTATGCCATCAGATAAAAACATAAGTGTTTTAACGTTCTAGAAAGTTTAAAGTTTACTAAAATTATTATTAAATATGGAAAAATCCTCAAGCCTATAACATGAACATCATGATTGTTTTGAGACAGAGGCTTGACAAGTAGATTTGCATGTAAGCTCTTACAACTCATAGTACCTCCGTTCAATACATATATCCCTATTACAATTTAATTCATCACGGTTGGTTTGGAAACTAGCATCTATGTATCCTTAAACACACATATCTCTTTCCTAAACGTTGTACAATAAGAACATATTTTTAGTTCTTCTTAGATACTTTGGAATGTTCGTCACTGTAATATAGTGTGCATCACTTGGGTCTGACTAATATTTGCTCGTCATGCTCAGGGAATACGAGACGTCTGGTCTTAGTACATTAACCTGACATACATGATTTGAACAGTTGGCTGAAAACACAGGAACACCCTTCATACGGTTCATGTCCTCTTTATTAATTTCATAAAACATTTATTAAGATAAAAAGAAAATTTATTTCTGAAAACATAAATTCGGTTCGTTGTAATTGAGAAAATGAAACTAAATTCCTAGTAGCACTAGGTACATGAAGACACTTGCTAAGTGTTAATGTAAGACCATCCGGAAAGTTTATATCATATGTCTCTTTGAGCAACAAAATCTAACTTAGCTCTATTTGGTCTGGTTTCATTTTCTCATCACTTCTTATTTCCTGAAAAATAGTACTAATATGAGTATCATACCCAATATGTAACACTTAGTAATAAGTGAATAAGTCAAAATGCTAAACATACCTGAAGGTTCGGCTCTGTTAGCCTTCTGCTTCTTGATTTCTGCCAATCGGGTTGGATAAGTTTTCATTTGGTGCTCATGGTGAAAACAATTATACCATACTGCAACCTCAGGAATTTCTCTTTTGCCCTTATCTATGCTGGAGCTTCCAACATGTGTTTTACCCTTGGTTATCTCCCCATTTTTCTTGACTATCCCACTGTCAGGTTTGATCATCAAAGCCTGTTTTGGTTTGGTTGAACCAAACTTGGATTTCATATCACTCTCAGTAGTTTTAAGTATGCTGTAAAGCTCTGTGAGAGTTTTATTCAAACCTATCATATTATAGTCCTTACCGAACTGCTTATATGTTTTAGGTAGAGAGTTGAGAACCATATCGATTTCCAACTCTTGACCCAGTGGGAAACCAAGACAGATCAGTTGGTCAAAGTACCCTTTCATTTTCAAAATGTGGATACTAACTGACGAACGCTCCGTCATATTACAAGCACTCAATGCTTTAACTGTGTCAAATCTCTGCCGCTTTATTTGTAATCGAAACGTAGACTTCGGTGAAGATATCATATCCCAAGCAGTCATGTTTTCATGATCCCGTAATAATTTAGGAGTCATGGTGGCTAACATTAGGCAACCAACAATCAGAGAGTCCTCTTGGTACTTATCATAAGCAGTTATGACTTCAGTTGGAGCATTTCTGGCAGGAGTATTTGGAGAGGGGGTTTCAATAACATAGAACTTATTTTCATGCCTAAGGACTGCCCTTAGGAATCGAAACCATTCGATGAAGTTCGTTCCGTCAAATTTTTCCTTATCTAGGATTGATAGCAGTGTGAATTGGGATAAGTTGCTTGAGTTTGAATTTGAGGTAGACATCAACATAAACATGATTTAATAATAGTAACTTTAATATCTCAAATAAACTGTATATTATATTTTCAAGTAAACAAACCATACTAAGGTATCGTGGTCCCACCTAAATACTGAACTTAGGGTTTACTCGCCAGTCGTCCAAAATACGACTATTAAAGTGAATGGCCAAACAGTTGTCCACTTAAATCTCGTTATTTTGGCTTCTTATCTTACACTATATTCAACCGGCATGATTGGCTGAGCACTGACCACCCCGTAATCCTGTATGCTCGACAAGTACCTTAAATGGGTGGCGTTAAGTTTATATTTTGTAAAAGGTTTAATTTTAGAAAACATTTTAATTCTTTTTAAAACGTTTGATTTTATCTCTAAAATATTGTTTTAAAAGTTTATCTTATTAAATTGGTTTGAGTTTGATAAACATATCAATTTTAAAATATCATACTTTATTTACCGATTTAAAATTTGTTTTGCATTTAATTTTTTTAAACGTTTCCAATTATTATAACAATAATAAAGCAATAAAAAGCAAACACAAAATAAACAACCACAACAATAATATAGGATTTGCCCCTAATGTGGTGTTGTGAGCCAACACAACAACCACAGTCAATTCTAAGGACGTCATCAAGCTCCCACTAGATTCATCATGGTGAACTCCAGGGACTCCGTCTCGACCTCTAGGAACTCCATTTTCGTTTGATTTACAATTTAAAATAGAAAAATAACATATCCTAATCTATTTTACAATCGCCCCTATCTAGGAAAATTTAAAATTACAACCCTTGCAATTAATACATTTTAATTTTCCAAAATAAAAATAAATCAACCACAACCACGGGTCTTTGGGGCAAACCATATATTATTTTATTTATTTTAAACATAAAATAAATACAAAACTAGCCGAAAATTAATTAACGTAATTAAAGGCCAAGTTAATTGAACAATTTATTATATGGCAAAGTTAAGTTTAAAACCGACCCCATCCTAGAAACTTGGGTTACTAACCCTTTTGAACCCGAGCCCAAAAACAAAACATTTAGGGAAATATCCCAAAATAATCATTGGGCCTACTAGCCCGGGCCCAACTCCCAAAATAGGGCATCGACCCAAAAAAAATATTGGTTTAAGCCCAAAATAACGAAATTTGGGCCTTTGGCCCAAACCTTGGCCGACCACTTAGGGCACAAGCCCAACACCCTAAACACCACCTTGGTGGTTCAACACCAACAGATAACTAGGTGGTTCCGGTTTGGAGTGGTGGGACTGACACGGTCCGACACCAACAAAAGAAAGAATGGGTCACGACTTTCGGGCAACAAGAACAATAGCACCGAGTGGTGCAACCACTCAACAAAACCCCAAACCATGGCGTGGGGTCTGTTCAACCATGGTTTAAACAACACCAACTTTGGCACCGACACCGACCTTCATGCCCGCCGGTGGTGACCTGGAAGACCAACAGTCAATAAAAGTCAACGGCAATAGCCGTTGGGAGGACGAAGGTCAGAAAATCCGACGAACACAATGGTAGCAAAGGAACGATCGAACCACAAGGAGTCGTGGCTTATGGTGGCAGTCCAAATCTGAGATCATCCCTAAAATCAACCGCTTAGTCTAGTGACCAGCGGTAATGACCGAACAAGGCAGTAGCCAGCGATGGCCGACGAGGGAAGAAAAACTTGTAACAACCCAAACTCATGACATAAGAAATAAACAACTTTATTAAACAGCAACGCCAAACGGCTCAATACAACGTCTAAAAAAAATAATTAGGTTCTTCGAAAGGACAACCTATCACACACAACTGAGAATACAAGGGATTAAACTAAAACGAAAGTCTTCTAACCCAGCTCCAGCTCACACATTCTCCTTACGCTTACCTGAAAAGGTTTTTATTTTGAAAATAGCGAGGGTTAGACCGGAAGGTCTAGTGAGTCCCCTCTAACAACAGTTCAACAACAAAAATATAGAAAAGATTTATAATAACATAAACCAATTCAGTTAATAGGAACTCAACACTTGCAACCATGCTTCTCGCACACACTATCGTTACCTGAAAGTGACAGCGTGTCTGACTCATACAACCTTAACTGGGACACACCCCCATTGGCATAAACGGGTCACACCCCCGGCATGAGTTCAGGCGGGACACACCCCCAACCAAAACAGATTTATGAAACATTATATAAATAAATCACGCTACTAACCAACACTACCGTCAAAGACGGCGTGTCTGACTCGCACTACCTTATTTTGGGACACACTCCCCAATGGCATAAACGGGTCACACTCCCCGGTACGAGCAGGCGGGCCACACTCCCCGACTTAGGTCATAACTTCCGCAATAAATGTATGCATACTGTAACACCCGGAAATTCTCAAGGTAAGTATTTATTCCTTAAATATGTTAACTGTATTTATTTGAAAATACGAGACTTTATATACGAATGTGGTCATTGTTATTATGCTATGATGTTACTTGGTTAGTATTAAAGATGCATGTGTTTAGACCTCGCACTCGTTCTCGAATTTGGTTAAGTTTTCGGGCTGTTTTGGACTTGACGCGAGAGTGCCACGCGATAGTGACATTGTCACTATCGTCGGGCACAATCGCTGAGATTGTACCGAGAGTTTGGGGGGGGGTCGTGATAGTGACACGCGAAAGTGACAAATGTCACTTTCGTCGGGCACAGTCGCGCGATTTGTACCGCGGCTGTCGAGAGCCTCGCGATTGTGACTCACGATAGTGCCAAGAGCACTATCGCCGGGCACTCTCGCCGTCGGGGTGCAGGGGCTTTAAATGCATTTTATCTGATTTCAACCTCATTTATCTCAAACCCTCTCTTCTTTTTGGTGATTTTGGAGACTTCCAAACCGAACTCTTCCTCTCAAAACCCTAACCCTCATAAATACAATTCTTCTTGGTGGTTGGATCTTCACACTTGCAATAACTCTTCTCAAGGACAATTTCTAGGGTTCATAAAGCTCAACTTCTCCACTCCAAGTCTCATCTCCTCAAATCTAGGGTTTCCATCTTTTCTAGGTTTTGGTACAAAACCTAGATTGTGAGTTTGCTAACCTTTGTTAAAACTAGATAAACATCATATTCTTCTACTTGTTATTATTTATCTCTATATGTTCAAGTATGTGGGTTTTGAGTATGAGGAAATGTTGGAAATATGATTATGTGTGAAATGCCATGTTTTACTCTAAATGTGCAAGTATTTTGGGTTTTTCTATTTAATACATGTTATGTGTTCTTTGATACGATAAATGTATACATGTTTTGTTTTGGTGAAATATGTATATGAAATGATGAGCGTGATTATCTTTTGGGTCTCATGATAGACTTATGTGTTAGGATGGTAACATTGTACCCTTGGTTGGTATCGAAATGTGTTGGTTGAAATATACCTCAAGACCTCCTATAAATTATGTTGGACGAACCAAGTCAGTAGACACTAGGAGGATGTAGTCTTGGGCGCCACTGTGATGGTTTGTGCCTAGACCTCCGCCATTCGAGTAATTTTCTTTGGTATAGTCCTCGGGTGAGCCGGGCCTTTCGGGTGTCTCTTGGTAGATGGCATCAAGGTATATCGACTCTCTAGATGGAACTTGATTGGTGCTATGCGTCTCCCCTATTGACTCCACATATAATGAACTCTAGTTAACTGCTGATAAGAATTGTAACTGATCATGCATGCTTATTATTGTTCAACTCACTAGGCGTTTTGGCCTAACACTTGTTTGGTGTCGATGTGTATCTCAGGTTCTAGCGGTGCCGGTCCTAAGCAGGTTTAGATGCTTTGGGTGAGAGCTTAGGGATTTTGCACTTGGACGCTTATTCTTTTGGGAATGAACCGTTGGGTTTATAGATGACAACCCTTTTGTAATCTCTTTTCTAGATGTGAAATTAGATTAGTTGATTGTTATTTTATTGTCCGTTTAAATTACAATTGTGATTAAACAGGTTATTTATATATTCCCCATATTTGGGAGGCTCTTGCTATGGCAATTTTTGTATACCTCATGTCCGTTTTTCAGATTTTTGTTATCCCTATTTTTAGGGTGTTACAAGTTGGTATCAGAGATTTAGTTTAAGTGAACTAGGTATTGTTTAGCATATCTAGACTTAAGCTTTAGGCTTTATGACTTCACTGTCCACTTGGGTAGCAATCATAGGTGGGGAGAGCGTTAAGGTTACGGAATTACTTTAATTGAAAGTTGTGATGGTGGTGACAAGAATTATTGTGTATGGTTCGTTCATAATTTCACTTAGCTACTGCTATTATGAATGCATTGTTATGTGAGCATACTTGGTTTACTATTATTATGATAATTGATGAAGGTATTAGTACGTACAATAAGTTCAACTCGTTTAGTCTTTTCTCAATCTATTTCTCGTGCGTGTATTGCAGATTGTGATGGTAAACACTCGAATTAGATTAGCGGACTTGCCAGAGGGTCAACCAGAAGTGGAATCTGCAGTTGTACGACCTCCGGTGGGGGAAACCTCCGATGGAATTCCCGTCCCCAGAATCTTGGGAGGCGGACCTAAACATATTCCTCGCCGGAACCTCAACACGAATAATGCTATCATGGAAGAGGTGACCATGGAAACCCGGATTCGGGATAGCATGATGTTGGCCATGAACTCCGCCATGGCCCAACAACAAGAGTTTTTCATGAAACTCTTAGAAGAACGAGACGCCAGCAACCGACAACCTGAGACAATGGCGGAAAACATTGTTGTGGGGTTGGGTGGACCTATTGTTGTATCAGTTGAGGACCCAACAGATAATGGAGCTAAGACGAAGACTACGGGGTGCACCTTCAAGGCGTTTCTGGGGTGTCATCCTAAAGAGTTTGCGGGTTCAGATAACCCGGTTGCTAACATGTATTGGCTCAAGGAGATAGAGATGACCTTTGAGTCAAGTGAGTGTGATCTCTCTCAACGGGTCAAGTTTGCTTCTCAACTACTTAGGGGAGAGGCTTTGATTTGGTGGAATCTCACTCGATCATTCCTCACTCCTGAAGTTCTTGCTAAGTTAACTTGGCCGGTGTTCAAAGAGAAGATTATGGACAAGTACTGTAGTGAGCGTTCTATGGACAAGTTGGAGCGGGAGTTCTGAGATCTGAAGAAGGGGAATTTGTCTATTGTTGGCTACTCCAAACTCTTTTTGGAGAAACTAAACTTGGTGGGACATCTAGTCCTCGATGAAAGGTCAAAGATTAAGGCCTATCATCAAGGGTTACCGGCCGAGATGCGAACGGCGGTATGGAATGCTAAGTGTTCGACTTTACAAGAGGTTATCGAAGAGTCCTTGCTCGTTGAGGACGACATCAATGTTGAAAGGGAAGAGAAGAGGCATGTTGGTGAGAAACGGAAGTGGGAAGGGACATCTAGGCCCGTTCGTCAATCAAGACCCTTTGTAAGCGGGAGAGCGGGTGATCAACGTCGCGAAGACCGGTGGTGCCACAAGTGCAAGTCAAAGCACTCGGGGTCATGTGTTGCAAGAACTTACTCCGGTCCAACGGGGTGTGCCAAGTATGGTAAGAAGGACCACGCTACTCGAGAGTGTCCCATCCGGGGGCCGGTATGCTATGAGTGCAGAGAACCGGGGCATATGAAGAGGGATTGCCCAAAGCTAGTGGGAGGTAATGGTGGAAATTCGGTAGGTTCGACGGCTAGAGTCGAACAACCACCAAGGGTGCCAAGTCGAGCTTTCCGGATGACTACCGAGGAGGCAAAGGAGACCGCGGATGTTGTTTCGGGTACGTTTCTAGTAAACTCCTTGCCTGCTCGTGTTTTGTTTGATTCGGGTGCTACGTGTTCCTTTGTGTCGGATGCTTTCTGTAAACAATTCACCACTCCTATTAGTGTCCTTCCTGATGCATTAATAGTAGAAATAGCTAATGGGGATCAAGTGATCATTCGTGACCGTTTTTGTGATTGCACTCTAGAGATCGATGGGAATTCTTTCGGGGTGGACTTATTACATATGGCTATAGGAGGGTTTGATGTAGTCATAGGTATGGATTGATTAGTAAGGCATAAGGCGGACATCTTTTGTTCCAAAAAGATGATCCAAGTGCCATTGCCGGAAAATGGTGTGGCTACCATTTATGGGGAGAAAGGAAAGAGAAATAATCCTATTATCTCAACTCTTAAGGCTCGCAAGTTTTTAGCGAAGGGTTACCCTTCGTACTTGGCATACGTTGTGGACGCGAAGAAAGAAAAGAAGTCGGTAGAAGATGTGGAGGTGGTGCAAGATTATCCGGACGTTTTTCCGGAAGATTTACCCGGATTACCGCCGGAGCGGCAAGTGGAGTTTCAGATTGACCTCACACTGGGAGCGGCTCCGATAGCTCGTGCTCCATATCGTTTGGCACCGACAGAAATGAAAGAGATGATGATGCAACTTCAAGAGTTGCTGGAGAAGGGCTTCATTCGACTGAGTTCGTCACCTTGGGGAGCACCAGTACTGTTCGTGAAGAAGAAGGATGGAGCCATGCGGATGTGCATAGATTATCGGGAGTTAAACAAATTCACAGTGAAGAACAAGTATCCTTTACCTCGCATCGACGACCTTTTTGATCAACTACAAGGCGCGGGATGTTTCTCGAAGATTGATCTTCGGTCCGGATATCATCAAGTGAGAGTGAAGAATGAAGATATTCCAAAGACGACTTTCCGAACGAGATACGGTCATGATGAGTTTTTGGTGATGCCTTTCGGCTTAACCAACGCTCCGACCGTATTCATGGATATGATGAACCGTGTGTGTCGCCCATTCTTGGATAAATCCGTGATCGTCTTCATCGACGATATTTTAATATATTCAAAGGATGAGTCCGAGCATGGAAAACACTTACGGGAAGTATTAGGAGTTCTAAGGAGGGAGAAACTGTTCGCGAAATTCTCGAAGTGCGAATTCTGGCTCCAAGAGGTGCAATTCTTGGGGCATGTGGTATCAAAGGACGGGGTAAAAGTGGACCCGACAAAGATTGAGGCAATGATGAGTTGGGAGCGTCCAACAAGTCCGACAGAGATCCAAAGCTTCTTGGGTTTAGCGGGTTACTACCGACGTTTCATTCAAGATTTCTCAAAGACAGCTACACCGCTCACTTCTCTTACAAGGAAGAACGTCAAGTTTCTTTGGACCGATGCACAAGAGCAAGCGTTTCAGACGCTCAAGACGAAGTTGTGCGAAGCTCCGATCTTGTCCTTACCCGAGGGATCAGAAGATTTTGTTGTGTTTAGTGAAGCTTCCAAGATGGGACATGGGTGTGTCCTAATGCAAAGGGGGAAAGTAATCGCCTACGCGTCGCGGCAATTAAAGGAGCATGAGAAGAACTATCTGACTCATGATTTGGAGTTAGCGGCGGTAGTTTTCGCGTTAAAGTTGTGGCGACACTACTTGTATGGGACCAAGTGTACTCTTTTCACGGATCACAAGAGTCTCAAGTACATCTTCGACCAAAAGGAACTCAACATGCGACAAAGGAGATGGTTAGAGCTTTTGAAGGATTACGATTGTGACATACTCTATCATCCTGGTAAGGCCAATGTGGTGGCGGATGCATTGAGCCGAAGGAGTCATGGTGGTGGTGTCAAAATGTCCCTTACAAGGATCGATGTGGTGTCAAGTTTGTTGGAAAGCGTTAAGGCAAGTCAAGTGGAAGCAATTAAGGAAGAGAACCTCAAAACCGAAGTCATGGTGAAACAAAAGGAACTGTTAACGGAAGACGGTCGTGGACTCAAGCTCTTGCAAGGGCGGATTTGGGTGCCGAAGTTGGGAGGAAATCGGAAGCTACTTCTTGAAGAAACGCATAAGTCGAAATATTCTATACATCCCGGTAGCACCAAGATGTATAGAGATTTAAAGTTAATTTATTGGTGGCCGGTGATGAAGCTAGATGTGGCTAGCTATGTGGAGAAGTGTGTCACGTGCCTTCAAGTCAAGGTGGAACATCAAAGACCGTATGGAAGTTTACAACCGTTCTCCATTCCCAAGTGGAAATGGGACAACATTACTATAGATTTCGTGACGAAGTTGCCTAAGACCTTGCGTGGGCACGACACCATTTGGGTAATCGTTGACCGGTTGACCAAGAGTGCGCATTTTCTTGCAATGCGGGAGACTTTGTCAATGGAGAAATTGGCCAAGCTTTATATTGACGAGGTGGTGTCGAGGCACAGAGTTCCGAAATCTATCGTGTCGGATCGAGACAGTCGATTCACTTCGAACTTTTGGGTTAGTTTGCAAAAGGAGTTGGGTACTCGACTGAATTTGAGCACGACGTATCATCCTCAAACGGATGGTCAAAGCGAGAGGACGATCCAGACGTTAGAAGATATGTTGAGGTCGTGTGTAATAGACTTCGGGGGAAGTTGGGATTCACATCTACCTCTAGTAGAGTTCGCGTACAACAACAGTTACCATTCTAGTATTGGAATGGCACTGTTCTAGGCATTGTATGGACGGAAGTGCAGAACCCCGGTTTGTTGGATAGAAGCGGGCGAAAAGCAATTCGCCGGGCCGAAAAGTGTTCAAGAGACGGCCGACAAGGTGAAAGAGATTCGTGAGAGACTAAAGGCGGCGTAAGACCGACAAAAGAGCTATGCGGACAAGAAGCGAAGACCGGTCGAGTTTCAAGTGGGTGACCGGGTCATGTTGAAGATGTCTCCATGGAAGGGGATTATACGTTTCGGGAGCGTGGGAAGCTTAGTCCTCGTTTCCTTGGACCATTCGTTATTGTGGAGAAAGTTGGTTTGCAAGCCTATCGGTTGGATTTACCGTCGGAAATGGATGGGATACATCCTACATTCCACGTGTGTTATCTTCGAAAGTGTCTAGCCGTAGAGGAAAGCGTGATTCCTTTATCGGGAATTCGAGTGGGCAATGGAAATCGATGTGTGGAAGAGCCGGAGTCGATTTTAGAATCGAAAGTAAAGAAGTTACGACATAAAGACGTATTCATGGTTAAAGTCCAATGGAAGCACCATCGGGGTGCTAACATTACTTGGGAGTCTGAAGATGATATGAAGAAGCGTTACACTCACTTTTTTGTTTAAGGTAAGATTTCGGGGACGAAATCCCATTTAGGTGGGGAGGATTGTAACACCCGGAAATTCTCAAGGTAAGTATTTATTTCCTTAAATATGTTGACTGTATTTATTTGAAAATACGAGACTTTATATACGCATGTGGTCATTGTTATTATGCTATGATGTTACTTGGTTAGTATTAAAGATGCATGTGTTTAGACCTCGCACTCATTCTCGAATTTGGTTAAGTTTTCGGGCTGTTTTGGGCTTGGCGCGAGAGTGTCACGCGATAGTGACATTGTCACTATCGCCGGGCACAATCGCTGAGATTGTACCGAGAGTTTGGGGGGGATCGCGAAAGTGACAAATGTCACTTTCGCCGGGCACATTCGCGCGGTTTGTACCGCAGGTGTCGAGAGCCTCGCGATTGTGACTCGTGATAGTGCCCTCACTATCGCCGGACACTCTCGCCGTCGGGGTGCAGGGGCTTTAAATGCATTTTATCTGATTTCAACCTCATTTATCTCAAACCCTCTCTTCTTTTTGGCGATTTTGGAGACTTCCAAACCGTACTCTTCCTCTCAAAACCCTAACCCTCATAAATACAACTCTTCTTGGTGGTTGGATCTTCACACTTGCAATAACTCTTCTCAAGGACAATTTCTAGGGTTCATAAAGCTCAACTTCTCCACTCCAAGTCTCATCTCCTCAAATCTAGGGTTTCCATCTTTTCTAGGTTTTGGTACAAAACCTAGATTGTGAGTTTGCTAACCTTTGTTAAAACTAGATACACATCATATTCTTCTACTTGTTATTATTTATCTCTATATGTTCAAGTATGTGGGTTTTGAGTATGAGGAAATGTTGGAAATATGATTATGTGTGAAATGCCATGTTTTGCTTTAAATGTGCAAGTATTTTGGGTTTTTCTCTTTAATACATGTTATGTGTTCTTTGATACGATAAATGTATACATGTTTTGTTTTGGTGAAATATGTATATGAAATGATGAGCATGATTATCTTTTGGGTCTCATGATAGACTTATGTGTTAGGATGGTAACATTGTACCCTTGGTTGGTATCGAAATGTGTTGGTTGAAATATACCTCAAGACCTCCTATAAAGTATGTTGAACGAACCAAGTCAGTAGACACTAGGAGGATGTAGTCTTGGGCGCCACTGTGATGGTATGTGCCTAGACCTCCGCCATTGGAGGAATTTTCTTTTGGTATAGTCTTCGGGTGAGCAGGGCCTTTCGGGTGTCTTTTGGAAGTCTGTTTTTGGTAAAATGTTTGAAAGTAATTTGAGTATAGAACTTATGAAATGATTTTAATTCCTAATTCAGGTTGTAATTACTATGTATTTTCATAATAGCAAATTGATTTAATAAATTTTATATTTTCCAACGAATTGGTTAATTTTCACTAGAAAAAAAAATTCCACCTCATTTCACTCCAATTAGAATACTCTCTTCAATTAAAGATAGTTCATGATCTAAGTAGGAAAAAACAATTCAAGCCAACTTTTGGCTTAGTTTTAATAGTCCCAGTTTATTAGCACAATTATCACATAGAACTGGGAAGCAAGTTAGGTAGAATTGGTGACCGGTGATAATTTGTTTAGAAATACAAGTTTAAATGAGAAAGACAATGAGAGAACATCGCAAAAAGAGTGTATATAAGAGGTAAAAAAAGATCTGTTTCTTGATCTAGCAAAACAGACATCTAATTTGCGTTGTGTTCATTTCTCTAGTGTAAACGTTTCGTATACAAATGCCAATATTAAGACGGATATAAGTTGTGTTCATTCTACATTGTATAAATGAACAAAGCTGCTTATCATTCTACATCTTTTAAATAATGTCATATAAAGATATAATAGCTAAAACATTTGCAAAAACGTCCAAAAACTTGGTATAAACTTATTGCAACATATTTATAAAGAACAGATGATAGTTTGGCCCTATAAACATGTCCAACATATAAAACAATCTATTAGAACAATTAAACATTTTTGACATCCTACAAACCGAATTTCGTTGTTGTGCAACTACTAAGAACAATCTGGTACCTTACCCTCATTGATTGTATAATTACTATGCGCTCCCTTTTGCTCAATACGGTATCTCCATTGGTAGCCTTCACACCTCTATCCCCTCCTTAATCTTTTTATTTACAATTGTTAAGGATGAATTAGTTAGGCGGTCTTTGCATAAGATATATCATGAACAGGCTCCTGCACACCGCACACCACAGGAAGTTGTTATATAATTTCTTGTACAAATCCGATGTCTAGTCCAAACCTATAGTCTCTCATGCATTTCATCAATAAGTCTGAAAATGCATGAGAATCCTTGTCACCTTGAACGAAATATGGACCCTTGACATGATGTTGTGCACCAAAGTTGCCCAAAGAGGCGACCTTGATCTCTGCTACTCGAGTACATAGAGGACAAGAACTTTAAATCTTTAGCATGATCACAGAAGCACTGAAGTTTGCTAATAGTGAATTTGGACATCTTTTTCTCTCAATGGGGTCTCACGGCAACATACTCTAAATTTCAAGTGAAGTTGGCATGAAATTAGTATTGAAAATCCTATCATTATTATTAATGCACCCTCAATCCCACTCATAGTTCATATATCTAGCTCAGCGTCATCATGATCCCTAATAGTAGAAACTATAATGTGAGGTGCAAAAGCAGCATGAATTGTAAAGTCTAGAACCTTGCGAAATGCTATGAACATTGAGGTTGTAACAACATCCATTCTTGGTGACCTCACCATAAACGCTGAACTGCAGCAAGAAACGTACATTTCAGAACAAGTTTAAACAAAGAGAAGCAACAACAAATCAAATAAAAAAAGAAATGAAATCGAACTTCATCTAAGGGTAGAAGAGACAACGGTCCACAACTATTTCAGCACCATTCTTATTTAAGACCAGCTGTTTTTAACACAGCACACTACTCAACAAAAGAAGAGACATTCAACACAGTAACTAAAGCTCCCAACAAGGCAAACAAAATCTTAACATTCACCCAATATGCCATTACATTCCATTACATACAAAAACTACATCCAATAGAAACAATCCTTAAACAATTAATCAGTTCGGGATGCAAGAAATCAAGAGTTTTTTAAAGCATTTATATATACTTTCACTTAGACCAATTGATTTGTTCAAGAATTCATCTTACAAAAGTTCATAGAAGAAATTTTGTGCAACTTTTCTAGCATTTGCTTTATGATTGAATCATTGTTATCCTTGCATCATAATGATAAAAATCACAACATAAGCGTCAAACCCTTTAAAGTGTTTCATTTATAATCCAGCAAAACAAACCATAAATAACTGGAATTTATACAAAAAAATTTACCTTCTTATAGTAACACTTGACCACGGTGTAGATGCTTGTGAAATTCTATGAACAACAATCTTGTAAGGATATCCTTTCTTCATCAACCAATCAAAAGCATAAAACTGCTACAAGAAAAAGCATGTGTTAAAAAAGGTTATGCGATTCACAAGTCTAACGAGGTCTTTCTATCATTTACATTGCAGACGCAGCAGCAAAGAATTTAGTATTCTTTATCAATAACATCATTATAAAACCTTGTACTTTCGAAATGATGGAAAATTATTTCAAGTCTGGTGTAAAAATCCCGCTAAAATTGTGCGAAAGAAAACTAGATTACAGCAAACATAAACCCTTTTCGAATCTTATCGATTGAAAAAGTGAAAGAACGTAATTTGCTGACGATCAATATAGATCCTAGTGAAATCCTCTTCGGTGATCTCCGCCTCCAAACACTCCTGGCATTTCTTAAAACTAGTTTGAAAATCGTAACCCCTGTGAATTCTTGAACCAGACTCAAGCCAGAAGTTTTCCAGCCAAATAAAGACACAGCTTGTCTCTCACGACCGTACACCCTTTTCATCGGCCAATTCACTTTTCCCGGGCGGATACCCGAGGTGAATTCATGACCACACAGCTTGTAACTTATCACCAAAATCTCTTATCCTTATCACAACGACCACCACATGCCACCATCGATCACTGCCCAAACTTCCTTCAACCTCTTCAACGCCCTATTCGCCACAAACCTAGTTGCCAAATGCCTCCTGTTGAACTCATATCGGTCTTCTAGAGTCTAGACAGTTCTTCATCCGAGTATGGAGTTATCAGCCATGGTAGGAGCTGAAACCCGGAAACTCCGACTATTTATTCTATAACCTTTGTTCCATCAGAAAGCTCGATTTTGTTATTCAGCTTCTCTCCTTTCTATGCTAAATCAAAAAACATCGATTTCTGAAGCAGGTCGTCATTGGTCAAACATCCAGGCCATCCTGCAACTAAATCGATGATTCACAACCCAGGGTCCGCCGTCATCTCTTTTTGTCCCAACCATAACCAGGTGGAAATTGGAATGGCTCTTCATCTAGAATGTGCGATTTTTTTCCTGATTGGATACCATTTGATCCATTGGATCATGGTCCAATAGACTTTTTATTGGACTAATCAAGAAAAGGCAACAAATTCCTATTGAATTTCTTCGTAAAACAAGTGTCAGGGATTTTTAAGATTAAAAAATATATTTATATCTAAAATTTCATCTAACAAACACAAATAAATAAGAATTATAGAAAAAAACCAATGTTTCTTAGATTTCGTAACAATTCTGAATGAATAAAATAATATGAAATTGTTAAGTCTAAATATTGTATCCAAGATTTAATAGGAAAGTCAAATGTGTAAAAGTCAACATTGTCTATGTCAAAGCAAGTTTAGTTTACTTAGCCTTTAAGGCTTTGTATTAGTTGTGTAGTATATAAGGGTTTGTGTTTGTAATCATGTAAAAACGAACTAGAGACTTATGCATATTGTAATTCTAGAGTTGTAATATTTCAAGATCTACTTTCTCTCTCTAGACTTTCTCTCTCTAGTTCTTGATCTTAATGTTCATATTTTGAGTAATTAGCTTGATTGATTGGGTTTTTATGTTTATCAATTGGTATCAGAGTTGTACCAAACTTTTCAGAAAAGATTTAATCAGAGATTGAATTGAAATTTGTGTTATTTGCATTGAAAATTCGTTATTTTCAGAAAAAATTTCAAGAAACTGAGTTTTCACTGTTTCATATGATTTTTTGAGAAAAATTGATTTTATTGCTTGAAATTGGAATCATTGTGCTCGATTTGTTGTAGTGATTGTTTCTTGTTTTGATTCTATATCAAAATTCATTCAAAATCGGTTTCAATTTTTGATTTTTGAGATTTTCGTGAAAAACGTGTTCGTATACTGTTCTTGAATCAAAATTGTTGATTTCTGTGTTTTTAATCGAAATAGTGTATTAGAATTGTGTTCGAAATGTGTTTGTGAATGAATTGTCAAATTTTCAGATCGAAATTCAAGGTCTAGATAAGTTTTTGGTGCAAATTTGTTGGTTTTATAGATATGCGTGTCATTCTTATGAAGTGCGGGTCATTCATCCTGAAATGCGGGTCATTCATCCTATTATGCGTTGTTGATTTTCTTTTGGAAACACATTTCTACAAGTGCGGGTCACTCTGATTTTGGAAAAACAGTTTGTTGCAAATAAAGCTGATTTTGAAACTGAAAAGAAAAACTTTTCAAAGAAGTTCTCAGATTTCTCAAAGAACTGTTTTGATGAAAAGAAGTCAGTGGAGCTTAAATGTCTTAAACTTTCTCAACAAATTTCAGATTTTGAGAAAGTACTGATATTGGAAAGAGAGAAGTTTGATAAGGAAAAGAGGGCCATAGAAAAGAATAATGTAGGAGTCTTTAAAGAGTTATCTGGCCAAAGAAACACTGCAGAAAGAGGATTTGAAGAAGAAAGATTAATATTTGAATCTGAAATTAAGAAACTGACTTCAAAATTGTCTGAATTGTCTGCTACAGGGCTGAAAGAGCAAAAGACGAAATCTGAACTTTCAAAGAAGATTGACCAGCTGATGATAGAAAGAGATAACTTTGCATCAAAGATCAAAGAACTTGAAAAATCTGTTTCAAGTTCAAATCAGAAATTCATCTCTTCACAAAGGTCAGTCAAATCCTTTAATCAGATTCGTCGCACTAACCTTTTCTACGATGAATTTTTAGATGGTTCAGATACTTATCCAAAAAGTTTCAAGAAAGAGAAACTGGTTTGGCAAAAGAAACCAGTCCAAGATGATAAGGAGAATGAGCTGAAAAAGAAGAAATCATGTGTACCTGTACACAAAGCAAAGAAGAACAAAGCACCTAATGGTAAGAAATATTATTGTTCTATTTGTTGTACACATGATTATTTTCACAAAACAAATGATCATTATTGGTATGGTTCTTACTCCATAACCCCCACACGCACTGCAACTAACATTTCTGGACCCAAATACCAGTGGGTACCAAAACCGAAACCTGAATCTGTGTTGCAGGCACCTCATTCCAAGGGGGAGTAAGAAATAAAATGGCTCTTGAGTAAATCAGCTCAAGACCCGGACTTCAATGTCAAAATGGCTTTTGAACACAATAGTTCAAAACCCGGACTTCAAAGCTGAAAGATTATGGCTTCTAAGCACAACAGCTTAGGACCCGTACCTCATCGATCAAAAAGACCTTACTCCTGTATGCTTGCATCCGATGGATATTGATGGTCTTCATCCCGAGTGAATTGATCTGATCTCTATCCTAAACTTTTTCTTTGCTAAATTTTTCTGATATTGATGGTCTAACAATTCAAAGGGAGTGTTTGATCTCTATCCTGTTTTAACTGACATATTTCAGATGCTTAATTTAAGGGGGAGTAAAGGTGATGACTTCTGATTATTTCATATCAGAACTCATTCTAGAAAACCGTTTTACTGCTTTCTGTCTTTTATTTTTGAATAAATAATATGAATAAAGTGGCTTCTGATCACATGACAGATCAGGACCCGTTCATCAATGATCAAAGAAGGATATTATGCTAATATCCAGGGGGAGCTAAAAAGACATAAATCATATTATCATGATTTGAGGGGGAGCTGAAAAGGTAAAAATCTTCTGATCCTAGATTTCTGATTGTTTGAAAGAAGAACAACTTTCGAACATGAAAAACAATTTCTGAAATGTTCAAACCACTTCTTATTCTCAAAAGATTTCATGAATTTAGAAGTGTGCTTTTAAATGTTTTTCAATTTTGAGCTTATTGTTTAACTGACCGTGTGTTTCCAAAGATCAATACTTGTGTATTATCTTGTCCATATACTGTTAAGTATTCATACACACCGGTTTAGTATTTTATTTGAAATTGTTATTACCATGTCTCAAATTCAAACAATTTTTCGATGGTAATACCCCCGTTTGAAATTCAAAGTTGTTGAGCATCATTCATCTTTTACATATTTGTGCTTTCATTGATAAATTGTTTATATTTGTTCATATAAACCAATATCCAATTCTTTGATACCCTAACCTTTTGATTTGATCTGATTGATTCATTGTCAGATTCTCAAAACAATTCTCTTGACTTCATATTTCTTTCATTCATTATCATTGTTTTGAGAAATCTTCATTGTTCAATTGCTCAAATCTCAAGAGCATATATATTGACAATGGTATCATATATATATATATATATATATTTGTGCTTAACTGATACAGTTAATCTGTTGAGCAACGATTATTCATAGGAAATAACATGGGATTCGTGTGTGAGCTTAAATAGAACTTCCATGGATTCACGCAACCTGTGTTTCCTACCCAGGAAGTTATCCTTGAGTGATTGAGGGGTGAGGGGTTAAAATCAAATAGTGGGGTAGATAACTCATCCGGTTGAGTTATTCTCATTGTCCTGAGTGGAAAAATGGAAATGAGAGTTTGGTTAGAAGTAAGCAAAATGATAGAAAGAAAGAGGGTGTGAGAACAGAGTTAAAAGAATATTAGAACTCTGCACCTACCACTTTCTGAGCCGGGCAGCCACATCTACTGATTGGTTCACATTCTTTGGTGACCATCATTGAAACCGGCAGTGAGCCCATGCCAACTCTTGCTATTACCCCACCAACCACTCGTTTCTTTCTCGAAAAATAAATGTTTCATTTTCTTGGGGACGCAACACATATGCTATCTAATCTTCACTCGGAAGATTTAGATATTGAAAAAGAAGGAAAGTTTTCCCACCTTCGCACCTCTTTCATGCACATTGAGTCCGTGTATTATCTGTTGTTGTCTCAACAGTTTACACAATTTGAGCCTTAATGAAACACAATCATTGTGCTAATTCTTTCATACACAAGCACGAGCACACAGAGAATATGTTTTTTTGTCAGAACATTCATAGAATTACCTTGTGTCTTTCAATGATTGAATGGAAGTCCTGGGGAGTCAACATCAAACCAGCTCCTTACATTGTACATCCGTTGTACACAGTAACTTCGTGTTACTGACAGGCATTTATAACTGTTTCATTTGTTGAATCAGGGTTACACGCTCATTATGTCTGAATTTGCAAAGATTCGGATATATACAGTTCATTATTCGGCTCTTCAGATCAAAGTGCGAAATTTGTCAAAAAGGGAGATTGTTAGTTGATCTCAAAGGGGGAAATCAAAGTCTATGCTGAAATTGATGATATTTTGATGATAATGATGCTCACATCATCAAAAAGGGGGAGAATTATAAAGATTCAATTTCAGAGTTCAAGTTCAAAGTTCAAGCCTAAAGTTCAATTTGCTTCCGCTGTTTCAAAGACTGATTCAAAGTCAAAAGTTTCTGATAAAGAATTTCAAGTTTCAAGTAGGTTTGTTCTTCTGAAGATGATTCAGAGATCAAAGTGATGAAGATATATTTTTGTTCAAAGTCGAAAGAATTTTCAGAGTTAAAGCTGTTTTTCAATTTCAAGAATTCCATTTCGTGTTCAAGGCATGTTGACTTTCCAAAGCTTCAAAGTTTTTGAAATCAACATTTTTTAGAATAATATGACACAAATATTATTATGAGATAGAGATCAACTACATGATAAAATTGAATAATTAGAGTTGAATATGTCGCAATGTTAGTTTTAGGTTCTGCGTTGTTGCTTAAAGACTCTGTTTTTGGGAAAGTGTTTAAATGTTTCAAGTAAATAACTTATGAAATGATTTTAGTAACTAGTTCAGGCTCTAATTACTGCGTAGTTTCCATAAAAAATACTTCCACCTCAAATCCCTCCAATTCGAATACTCACACTTTAATTAAAAATAGATCATAAATCAAATAGAAAATAATTCAAGCCAAGATCAAACAAAGATCAAGATCTTTAGAAATATGAATATAAGTGAGAAAGACAGTGAGAGAACGTTGCAAAAAAAGAATATACAAGATATCAAAAAATTAAACTACTTCTTGATATAGCAAAGCAGACCTATGATTCTAAGATGGTTATAAGTTGTGTTGATTTCTCTTGGGTAAACGTTTTGTATACAAATATGAATGTTAAGATGCTTATAAGTTGTGTTCATTTCTATTGGTAAATGTAGATATCTTATTATATGACATTTTTTAAAATAATGTTATATAAGAAAAAGGTAATAGCCAAAACCAATTGCTAAGACGTCCAGATACTTCGTATAAACTTATTGCAACGATTTTACATAGAATGCACGATTGTTTGACCCTATAAACTTATGTCGAGTATATAAAACAACTTATTAGGGAACTTATACATTTTTTACATCCTACAAAATTTTTGCGTTCTACAAATGCAATATATAAAATAGTTTATTCGGAGAATTACACAATTTGGGCTCCCTACAAATCTGATTTGTTGTTGTGCAACTACTAAGGACATTAACAAAAAAAATGTTTCACTGCCTGAGTAACAAGTAGTAACAATATTTAGTGACAATCATGTACCTTACCCTGATTGATCTATCAATCCGGTCTCCCCAAAACCGAAGACTGCAATTGATAAACATTTTGTTTTTTATAGGATCCCGATATTTTATGAAAGACATTAAAATTGTTTTGAATTCAAGAGTAACGAACACAACTTATACGCTTGTAACTACTTTTGCATTAAAAACAACTTTAATGTCTTGATATGATATAGGGATCATCCAAAACACAAAAACATTTAACGATTGCCTTCATCGATTGTACGGAGATTGGATTGATAAATCAATGAGCATAAGGTACGTGATCATAAGTTCATACAGCCGTTCGGAAAATGTGGCTACTATACTTGTTGAAGAAATAACCAAGGTTACACATCAAGGAAAACTCCAAATCAGATGATGGTGCATAAGGTACGTGTAAACTTGGTGTTGATATATATGAATTATATTACAGAGCATGTATCTTGTGTTCCAACTTCCAGGTAGCATATTTAAGTTGATGCTCCAATTATAATTGTTCCTTTTAATTTGTAATTATAGGAACTTTGAAGAGAACCATTCAATCGCTCATCTCATTTTGTTAGATAACATGAGGGTGCCAGGAGGTTGTATATGACAATATTTTTTGTTTGGAATACTATGTCGTTTGCAACACAAAGATTTATCAAACATTTAGCACAAACAATAATGTGGAATATATAGTGAAGGGATGAGAAAGCATACTCCATTATATATTTAGACTAGTTCACCAATTTGGCTACTCCACTTTCAGGATACTGATCCGCTGATAAGTTATTTTTGGTAAAACTTAAACATTGGTACAACACAATAAAACGTTTTATTCTCTCTGCTTTGCGAAAGGTAATATGAAGGTAATATGAATCTCACTTACAGAAATTGAATTAGATGTGAATTATGTATGTCCCGATATATATTAATGAAGCGAGAGTCATCAACGTTGTCTTGAACTTCGAGTAGCTCGGTTTTCATCAAATTGAATTAGATGTGAATTATTTCCCAATATTAATATCAATTTCAGATTTCATTCGTTGCTTGAAGACTCCGGTTTCAATAACCTTTTTGACAAGAATCCATCGTTCATAGACTAAGCCTAAAGCGCGTTCCGCGACTTGCCTCACAGTTAAATTGATATCACAACATATTTCGAAATGACCACCATAAATGAACTAAAACTAAGTAATAAACTAGATGCATGCTTTGTTCAATTCTAAATCTATGTCTTCTACATCTTCATCTTCATCTACATCATCATCATATTTCTTGTCTTGTTCCTAGTTACACAAAAAAAAGGTTCAAAAGTTCAATATTTGAAGAGGCCAAGAAAGACAAAACAATCATTTCTCAGAAGTATGACATACTTCAAGTTGTTTCTCAATATTTAACATGACAGTTCACAATTTAAAAATGGATTTTCATCATTAAACCGGGTCATTTTGGTACCAAAATGAAAATTATAAAGTAAGTTCACTACAATAAAATTGAGTTTATGCCATCAACAATGTATAAATCATGTCCTTACATAAGACCATTATTAGAGGATTAGTATCGTATTAACTATGTGACACAATCTCTTAAAGTGTCACAAAAAACAAGTATTCTATAGTAAATTGTTTATAGGACACTTTTCAGAAGTGTCCTATAAAATAGAGCTAATGTGACATTTAAGTGTTTTATTTTATTGGACCAAAAAATAAAGTGTCATATCTAAAATGTTTAAGTGTCTTAATAGAGTGTCTTATCAAACATAAGTTTACAAGGTCTCAGTGGCCGTGGTGAGTAGTGGTCACAGTGGCGGTAGTGGCGGTGGTGGCAGCGGAAGTGGTGATCAGCGTAGTGGTGTGATGAAATGGATTAAAGTAAGTATAAGGGCAAAATAGTTTCTCTAAATGTGAGTCCGTGATCGTTACCAGATAATCAAACAACAAACATATAGATGATAAACCAACCTTATTCGATAACAAACTATTATTACAAGGTTGATGTTCTTGAAGTTTAAGCTCTCTTTCTTTCTTTTCTCTCTGGATCTTGATGGACCGATATGTGTTGTGTGTGTGTTGATGAGTTGTGTTTTGATCAAACTCACTCAAGCTTCCTTAACACTCAACCCTTACAACTTGCAAGCCCACTTGCAAGAAAACACAATATTAAACTAAAACACAATATCTAACTAATATAATAGTTTAAACTAATATCTAAATATCTATTTATAAGATATTTAGAATATAGATAAAATACAATAAACAACTTTGACAATTATTACAAACTGACATTAGACTTATATTAACGAGAGCGACTTTTCGACATTAGCTTCAGATTGCGATCTTCAGATTGGATGATCTTGAATCCAATAGATTTGTGCGCTAACAATCTTCCCCTTTGGATCAAGATCATTACTAAAATGATTTAGCAATTTGGTCTTCTTTTCTTTCAGCTCAGAAGATGCAATATCTTTCTTTCTCTTCAGCATGTAATAGTCTCCAGGTTTAGATCAGAATGCTTTAGCAAAGTATCTTCAAAGAAAATTTATCTGAAATCAGCATGTCTTCAGAATACTTTGAAGAATCTTTTCTTTGTTAGCTCTTTTCTTTTCTCTATCTTGTAATGGACATTTCTTAAATCTATAGGTTCTCCCCCTTTTTGATGAAAAGAGCAACGCTTTCATCAAAACTGGCAGCAAGAAATGTCTGTCATTTGGAGCTTCTGATCCGTCAATTCAAAAGATATTCATCCAGATCTTTGCACGGATGATTGCTTATAGACTCAAAATTGTGTAAACCACTGAGACAACAGTAAGTTAAACACAGACTCAATGTGCATGATTGAAGTGCGAAGGTGGGACATACTTCCTTCTTTTCAATATCCAGATTTTCCAAATGAAAATCAGATAGCAAATGTGTTGCTTCCCCTTTGAAAATGTGAAACACTTTCTTTTTAAGTAGAAAATGAGTGGCTGGTGAGGTTTGATCAAGAGTTGGCATGGGCTAGTTGCCTGTTTCAATAACGTTCACCAAAGAATTTGTGAAACATTAGAGTTGTGGTTGTCCGACTCAGAAAAAGTTGGTGCAGAGTTCTGATATTCTTTTAACTCTGTTCTCACACGCTCTTTCTTTTAAACATTTAGCTTACTCTAACCAAACTTTCTTTCTTTGTTTGACACACTCATTTCTTTTCGACTTCTCACACTCAATCACTATGGATTAACTTCTTGGGTAGAAATCACTGGTTAAGGTGATTCCATTGAAGTTGTGTTAAGTCCTAGCACAATGAAATCATGTTTTCCTATGATGCATATGATGCTCAAAATGGTTTAACTATTTCAGTTAAAGCACAAATAGATCTTGAAAACATTTAAAGTCACACTTCCAATTCATGAAATCGGTTTAAGACTCAGGAAGTGGTTTGAATATTTAAGAACAATGTTTTCTATGATTGAAAGTTGTCATCTTTTCAACCATATATGAGATTAAGATAAAGGATTATACCTTAACGTGCGATCTTATATCTCATGAAGCTAAGCTTAAAGTCATAAAGACATGATCTTGTAAGCATCTCTCAAAAACTGCAAAAGTCTTATGTCATAATCAAAACAAATTTATTCACTGAAAATGAAAATGACAAAAAGCAGTAAAACGATTAAAGTATGAGTTCTGATCAGAAATAATCAGAAGTCATATCCATACTCCTTTGATTTGACGAGCTCCCCCTAAAATCATGCATTACAAAAGTTTTGACATAAAAGGTAAATGCAGAATTTATGAGCTCCCCCGCAAAATAATATTGACCATTTGTCAATCTCTTCTCATACTCCCCCTTTAATCATGAACAGATTGTTAATGTGCAGATATCGTGCGGAAAAATGAAGAAAATGATGAAAAATTTATAATAAGAAACTTTAATAGGTAACCACCGATTAGGTCTTAAGATTTAGCATACCAAGCTTAGAGACAAGAAAACTGAATCTCTTTTCATCTAAGGGTTTGGTAAACAAATCTGCAAGCTGATAGTCAGTTTTTAAAAAGTAAAGTTCAATTGTTCCTTTTTCGACATGATCTTTTATAAAATGATACCTCACATCGATGTGTTTGGTCTTTGTATGCTGAACAGGATTAGCAGTTATCGCGATGGCGCTCTTTGAGTCACAGTATATCGGGATATGGTTGAAGTGAAAACCATAGTCTCGCAGTTGAGTTCTCATCCACAAGACCTGAGAACAGCAACAACTACATATTCTGCTTCGACCGTTGAAGTTGAGCATATTTGGAAAATGTGGCTGCTATACTTGCTGAACAAATAACCAAGGTTATACATTAAGGAAAACTCCAAATCAGATGATGGTGCATATAGGTTTAGCTATATGTGTGTGTAAACTTGGTGTTGATATATATGATTTATATTATAGAGAATGTGATAAATATGAAGAGTTGTCTTCCTGACAAGCTGCATGACAAGAACATGAGTGAATACTTTTCATTCCAATCGTTCTCCATAAGAACTTGATCATAGGCTCTCTTTCTAGCTATGCATAAGAACTTTGTAGACAATCATTCATCCACTCCTCTTCTTGGTTTGTTAGATAACGACGCAGTGGAAAGGGATGCTAGTCGGCTCGGAGAAGTTGTAGGCCCCAATAAAAAAGTCAATTCCGATTCTTTCTTTTTCTCTTGATTCTTCTCCGATCGAGATGTATTGATCCTGTTCATGCGAAAATGCTCAATTTTCGTAAGATCTTCTTGACTGTTATTCAAAAGGTCCAACAATGTATATATATTGGACCTTTTGAGGCTGAAGATTTGGCTCAACGTGTTCTATTCGATACGGGTAGGAGAAGAACCCGACCCGGTATTATTAAAAAAAATAGAGGGATACCGAGAAGGTTGTATATGGCACAATTTTTTGTTTAGAGTACAAGACGATTTGCAACACAGATATCTCAAACATTTTTAACAAGCAATAATTAATGTGGAATATATAGCGAAAGGGATGACACGTAAATTATATTATATATTTAAAGGTTCACCAACTTGGCTACTCCATTTTCAAGATACTCTATGGTAAAACTTAAACATTGATATATAATATAATGAATCTTTCTCCCGCTTAGCTAAAGGTAATATGGTTTTCTCACACAAATTGAATTAAATGTGAATTATGTCCCAATATATTATCTAAATGGGGTGAGAATCATCAACGTTGTCAATTTTTGTTCCTTGCTTGAAGACTCTATATTTGGAAAAATGTTTGAATCTTTTGATTAAAAAACATATTAAATGATTTTAATTACTAATTCAGGTTGTAATTACTATGTATTTACATTTCTTAAATAATGCCATAAAAATTAAATAATGTCATACAAAAATTCAATAGCTAAAAACACTTGTATAGAGGTCCAAAAACCCTTTTTTTTTTTTTTTTGGGGGGGGGGGGGGGGGGAAGGTATCTTAGGCTATGCCTAAACTAATCCCTTGACAAATTATGCAGGTAAGAGATCAGCCCTTGGTTAAACCTCAGTGGTCACAATTGTTGTGTACGTCTGGATTCGAACCCTGTGCAGATGAAATATTCCACCACATCTCCCAGAGCCCTAACCGGTACGCCACAACCCTTGTGGTTTCCAAAAACCTTAGTACAAACTTATTATAACTCTTTTACATAGAACACATATAAACATTCTATTACAACAATTAAACTTTATTGGCGTCCTACAAACCCAACTCCGTTTTTGTGCAACTACTAAGAACATTGAAGAACCAAAAAATATTTCACCTTCTTGGTAACAAGTAGTAATACTACGTAGAGACAATTATGTAACTTATTCTCATTTGTCTATCAGGGCAGTCTCTACAAAACCAACGAAGGCAATCGTTAAACGTTTTGTATTTTTTAGGATCCCTATATCATACCAAGACATTAAGATTGTTTTGAATTCAAGAGTAGCCCGACGAAATGAACACAACTTATATACTTGTAACTAATTATAAACAAGAGTAAATTACAATTTTAGTCCATGTGGTTATTGAAAATTTTGAATCAGGTCCCCAAACAAAATAATTACATGTATGGTCATCATGGTTTCATTTTTGCTTTGGATTGGGTTCCTTGTCTTAACTTCATTGATGGATGCTCAATTAAGTTAAGGGTGCTATTGTCTTTCTACAAATTCCTTTTATTTCCCTTTTCTAAAATTAGACTCTTAGGGAGAACTCAGTTATCTGTGGTAACCATGAGATCCAATCTTAACCACAAATCAGAAGATAAATTAGGAAATCAATAATTTTGGTAATTTTAATTAAAAATTTTAATTAAAGGAATTTTAAGTATTTTTGAGATCTCCTCTCTCTAGCAAATACATGATAGCACACTATGATATCCTTTTGTAAACATCAAAAAAACATCAAAAATACGTGATAGCACACCATGATACACTTTGTAAAGATTGAAAAAACATCGAAAATAAGTGATGCACACTGTGATACACTTTGTAAAGATCAAAAAAACATTGAAAATAAGTGATGCACACTGTGATACACTTTGTAAAAATCGAAAATACATGATAGTACACTATGATACCCTTTTGTAAACATAAAAAAATACGTGATAGCACACTGTGATACCCTTTTGTAAAAGAAAATAAGAAAATTTAGGAATTAAACTCACAGTTATCACAAACTACTTAATTCTCATTTGATTATGCTCCCATATATATATATATATATATATATATATATATATATATATATATATATATATATATATATAGTGGGTGAATATTTTGCAACCTTTAAAAAGGTTGCAACCCTTGCAACCTTAGCAACCTTGATCTTAATCGTCGATTCTCATCTTGATTAGTTTTGTTAATTATTAATTATTTTTAATTACTGAGGGGCATGAATGTCTTTTTTAATATTAGTGTTTTTTCTTTTTTTTAATGATTATATGGGGGTTATCTTTTCCATGAATATAGCGATTTTTTTATGGCAAGCTATCATAACCGATTCAATTTGTTTTTTTTATTCGTTTTCATTCTGTTTCTGTGATAGTTATCGGCATTTGATTCAGTTGTTGTTTATGAGGATTTCGTTGTTGGTTTTGTTTTAGGGTTTTAGGTTGTCTTTTGCAGTCGTATTACTCGTTGTTCCTTCTGAATATTCGGTTCATTATTTTGAATGGATATGGATCCTAAACAGCAGATCGCCGGAAAAAGCATGCAGGGCGTTGGAGTGGATTTTAATCATGGAGGTCGGTCGATGGATGTTGACGTGGTTGGAAATAATAAAGAACTTGATATCAATGAAGAACACAATGTGTTGTCCGCATTGACCTCTACTAGTAAAGAGGTCGTTTTGGCTTTTGATTCTCTCCAATGTAGTACCGTTGAAGTATTGGATGGACGTTCAGAACTGTTCATGTTTATACCGTCGAAGAGTGTTCTGTTACACATGAATTCGTTGAAGAGGATGGTGGGTTTTTTTTTTTGCCTTTCGATACTGTAACGTTGATTATTTTTAATGTTGTCTGTTTTTGTATTTGTTTGTTGTATGCTATATTCCTCTTTTTCCAGAATTGAATATAGTATTTTTTTTTTGTTGTATTTCCTTTGTATCGGTAATGATTCGTGAATATGGGTGCGTGTATTATTTTTTTCATGTATCAGATTTCGTTTTATGTTAAATTGTTGGTCATGATTTGTGTATTGATTCAATAAATTCGGTTGCATGTAGTTCAATTCTAATTTTTTTTTTTATTTGATTAAGAGTGGACCTTCGAACGAGTAACTAATCAATGAATATGGTTGTGTGAAATGTGTTCAACGTGCATGCAACCGTATTGGTGTTATCAGTCGGCATTTATGTGCTTAACGAATCCTGATTGTTTGTTTCTTGAATTAATTTTTCTCGTTCTACATATTGTAATTTTGTAGTTGTAATATTCTTGGTAGCAGAATTCAATTAGGCTTAAGTCATGGGGGGTGTAAATCGTGTGGGTAGCTATAGGGTCTTTGGCTGAATGGGGTGATTTTATGATTATTATGTTAAGATCAAATTGTTTCAAGGCACTTTTTGCAGACTGTTTTAATACATTAATTTTAGTAAGAACACTCATGAATGTTTTGTGTGATTAGGTTCAAACTTGTTTTTTTTTTCATTTTCTTCATACATAACTTGTTTTAATATTTATGTTTGTGTATTGTTGTATGAAGTTTCCTTTTTTGTATATATATTTTTGATTATTTTTCATTAGTATGATGATTTTCACTTTTTGCAGACTGTTTTAATACATTAATTTTAGTAAGAACACTCGTGAATGTTTTGTGTGATTAGGTTCAAACTTGTTTTTTTTTTTTTTTCATTTTCTTCATACATAACTTGTTTTAATATTTATGTTTGTGTATTGTTGTATGAAGTTTCCTTTTTTGTATATATATTTTTGATTATTTTTCATTAGTATGATGATTTTAATTTATTGTTATGATTGTAGATAAAAAATATCTATGTATTGAAGAATTTCCTTGTGGGACAAAGTATTTTGTCCCGTACGTTGATGAATCTCTTAAGCCTAAAGTAGAAGATTTTTTTTCAGTATGTTGAGATGGATGAAAAGTTTTATAGGAAATATGCTGAGGAGGCAAACTTTGATATACGACTTTCTAACAAGAAAAAGAATGCAGATGGTCAAGTTACTGCAAGGTTCTTTGTTTGTAGTAAGCAGGGTATTCCTTCGGAAAAGTTGTACGATTCATTGGGTGAGAAGTCTGGTGAGAGGCGTCAGAGGAATTCCAAACTTAAAAGGTGTGGCTGTATCGAATGTTTTAAAATTCATTATGTGAACCAGTATGAGGTTTATAAGTTTATTGCAAAGCATAATCAATTATTGTTTGATCGTAATGAGATGCATGTCCTTATCTCGTGCGAGACGTGGGCTTACATTTGCAGATCAATTGAGTGTTTAAAATGCTACTAGCTCTGAAGTAGGTATTGCCAAATCTCATAGGATGCGTAATGCCATGAGGGGTTGTTTAAGTGAATCTGGTGGGACGATTAAGGATTTTCAGAACTTTAAGCGTGATATGGTGACGTCTGTGGGTAACAACGACACACAAATGTTGATTAACACGATGGTTGGTAGGCAGAAAGCGTGTCCTAAGTTTTTTTTCGAGTTCAAATGTAATGAAAAGGAGTTAATAACGATTTTTTGGGCGAACGAGATTGCGAGATTGAATTATCGTGAGTTCGGTGATGTAATATCCATTGATGCTACCTTCCGCACGAACAAGTATGTGTCTTATGCTTTATAGTTTTTCATGTTTTTGCCTGTATCGGTTGATTTTCTTTTTATGTTGTTTATTTAATTCATGTGTAGGTATGCAATGGTGTTTGTTCCGTTTGTTGAGGTTGACAACCATAAACGCTCAGTAGTGGTAGGTGTTGCGTTGATGCGAGGAGATACGGTGGTTAATTACACATAGGTTCTTCAAGCGTTTAAGAAGGCACATGGTAGGGATCCAAACTTTGTTATTTACTGATCAATGTGCGGCGATGAAACACAATACCTGTTGTGTGTGCTAGTAGTGTTCATCGTTTGTGTATGTCGCACATCACAAAGAAGGTGAAAGAAAAGGTAATGATTATATTAGTTGTTTTTTTTGTTGCGTTAACATGTTATCTTATTTTTTCGTTTGGTGTTGATGGATTCATTTTTTTTAGGTAAGTGTGTATCTAGCGAAACAAACCAACTTCAATTCTGATTGGAAGAAGCTCGTTTGGAATGTGGATCTAGATCCTCTTGTTTTTTAGGCGCGATGGCATGAAGTGATGGATCTTTATGGTTTATGTAGGGACTCATGATTTGATGAGCTCTTTAATATTAGGGAGTCGTGGATTCCTGCTTTTTTTAAAGATAAACGACCTCGAAGTCTGAGAGCATTAACGCTTTTTTTAACGTTTATCATGCATTTTGGAATGACCTTATTGTGTTTTTGAAGTCCTTTGATCTGGCGATTGAATCTCAAAGGAGGAAGCATTGTGTAGAGGAAGTGAAAACAAAATTCACTGTTCCGCGAAAGGTGTCACCGCGGAATATTGAAGCGCATGCTTCAAATGTATACACACGTGCTGTTTTTTTTTCCAATTCCAAAAGGAATTGAACAAAGCACTTCATTTTTGTGGGTTGGTAGATATTGAGCGAGTGGATGGGAAAAAAATTCTCACGATTACGCACAAGAACAAGTGTAATGAGGTTAAAGCCAAGTATAAGGTATTTTATTCTTTCCATTTGGTTTTTTTCTTTTCTAAATGATTAATGGCGGATGTTAATAATGTTTTTTGTGCCTTTAAAATTGTTTTTTTAGGTTTGTCATGATAAGACAGAGGGAATTATTGAGTGCTGTTGTATGTTATTTGTTCGTGACGGAATTCTTTGTCGACATGAGTGGAAGGTAATGTTTGAAGATGAGTATAATTGCATACCTGATGCTTATATTATGTGTTGTTCGACAAAGGGTTTAATCCCCGCTCAGTGGCTACCCGCACATGTTAGATATGGGGAAATTGATGTTGAGAGGGAGAGGTTGATGGCACAACCTTTTATTACAGTTGAGCGTATTGTTGAACGTGTTAGGACTGACAAATCATTAATAGAGAAATTCGTTGATATGTTGATAGCATGGGATGATGAAATCGACTGTGAGATGCCGACCAAATATGTTGTTGAGCGTAAGAACGACATTATTGAGGATATAATTGGTGCCCCCCGTCCGAATGAACTCGAAATCCTTCCTCCCTCTGGCGTCCGGAACAAAGGTTAAGGTTGTGGTACTGGCAAAAGGTTTGTGGGTGTACATGAGAGGACAACAGAAGAGGAGAAGAAACCGAAAAGGCTTTGTCGTGCTTGCAAAACAATGGCGAGACATGATTCAAGGAATTGTCCGTCACGGGGTGTTTGAGTTATTTTGATTTATTTTTTGTGGATGGTAGGTGTTTTATGTTTTTTTCTTTTTTTAAGGAGTTTTATTCAGTGTGTTTTTTACATTGCTGCTTTTAATTGTTGCAAACAGTGTTGGTGTTGGTAGATCGATGGATGCTTGTTCGTGTTTTTTTTAATGTTTTGGGGTAGTCTGATGTGATATTGTCTTCTTTTTTGCGTTTTGGTATGGGTGTGTTAAACCCAGTAAGTGAATAGTTGTTAGATGGTATGTGTGGGTTTTTAAGTATATTTTGATGAATGGATGGTAATGGAATCTGTTAACTGACCACAATTGACAGCCTGATTAACAGCGTGATTAACATATTATTAGCCTAATTGTTAGCAATATATATTTTGCGTTTATTGTAAATATTCTTCCCTTATATATCGGGATTTCCGTTTGTATATATATTGGCTTTATCAATGACAAATAAGACACATAACATTCTACTTATTATTATGGTATCAGAGCTTTGATCGGGCCTTCTTTCATCCTTCCGTCAACCCTACTTCTTGCCTCCGCCCTACCCTTCCACCTACCACTGCTAATCTTCTTCCTCACAATGACGGGCTCTAACGATAGCACCCAAGGACCCAAATCCCCCTTTCATCCTGCCTTCGGAGTTAATAACATCAAGAATTCGATCCCCCTTCTCTTGGACCAAGGCGACGGTCATTACGCGTCGTGGGTGGAGCTATTTCACATTCACGCATGCGCGTACTGTAACACCCCAAAAATAGGGATAAAAAAATCCGAGAAACGGACATGCGGTATTTAAAATTGCCATAGCAAGAGCCTCCCAAAATGGGGAAAATACACAAACCTTTTAAATACAGTCGTAATTTAAACGGATAATAAATAGCAATCAACCACTCTAATTTCGATAACTAGAAAATAGATTACAAACGGGGTGTCATTTATATACCCAAATGTTCTTCTATAAATAGTAAGTCCAAACGCAATATTCCCACCCTCTCACCCAAGCACTATGCCAGCTTAGAACCGGCGCCGCTAGAACCTGAGATACACATCGACACCAAACAAGTGTTAGGCCAAAAAGCCTAGTGAGTTGAACAATAATAAGCATGCATGAACAGTTACAATTCTTATAAGCAGTTAACCAGAGTTCAACAAATGTGGAGTCAATAGGGGAGACCCATAGCACCAATCAGTTCCACCCAAAGAGACAATGTACCTTAGTGCCAACTACTAAGAGTGACACCCAAAGGCCCGACACACCCGAGGATTACAACCATGGCATTTCCCCGAATGGCGGAGGTCTAGGCACATACCCACACGGTGGCGCCCAAGATTACATCCTTCTAGTGTCTACCGACTTGGTTCGTCCAACATAATTTATATAGGAGGTCTTTAGTGTATTTCAACCAATTATAATTTAATACCAACCTTGGGTACACTATTACCATCCTAATCATATGAGCCGAACATAGGACCCAATTATCCACATAAATATTTTGTAGATACAATATCACCAAGTGAGTATTCCAAATGGAAATTATCATAATGTACCAAAACATGTATTCATTAATCATGTCAAAATACTCATTGTGGGTATACATAATGAAGACCCCAAATACTTACACAAAATAGAGTAAATCATGGGATGATACTTAAAAACATATTTCTCACATAGTCTCATGAAAACACCATCAAATACTTGAGCCCGTAAAGATGAACATTTGAGCAAATATGTGATAATAACAACAAATAAGCAAATATGATGTGTATACAGTTTTAACAAAAGTTTAGTAAACTCACTTTGCTAGACTTAGAGCTTTCCTTGAAGAAACTTGATTCTTCAAACCAAATCTTCCAAAACCTAGTTCCACAAGGTTCCAACCATAAATAATCATAATCAACCACAAAGAATCGTTTCCCAACCTTATACATGAATACCTCAACTGTTACCGAAATCCTAACTTCCATAAATGAAGAGAATAGGAGATTACCTTAACCCAAGCTTGAATCCACCAACCAAAACACCTCTAGTTCACCAAAATGGTTACAACCTCCAATCTACGAAAGGGAGAACAAAGGGTGGATGGAACCCTAGAAAACTTTGGTGAAGAAGATGAAATAAGAGAGATGAGGATCTTACCACCACAAAATACTCTTGTATACTCCAATAGACTTCCAATCTCTTGCTAGATCCTTGAAGATCTCTCAAAAACGAAACCGTGGAAACTTGAATCACTGAAATCGGAGTTGGGATGAAGAAGATATGAAGAAATGAAGTTTTGGGTGAAATGAGGCTGAAATCAGGTTTTAACCCGAGCTGAAGCTTCTGGCCTGCGCACGACCCGTGCGCATTTGTGAAGGGAAAACGCACGACTTGTGTGTCCTACAGACCGCGAGAAATGTGCCCAAACACTGGTTTGGTCATAACTTCTTCGTTATAGCTCCGTTTTCGCTCCGAAAAGAACCGTTGGACTCGTAATTGAATCCTTCATCTATCAAGACTATAAAATCAAGGATTCAAGCCCAAAATCAAATATCTTAGTTTTTCTTAATATATCGGTTTCTGTATAAACTTGAAATGATACCTTTCGAAAATCGGGTGTTACAATTCTCCCCACCTAAAAAGGATTTCGTCCTCGTAATCTTAGCCTAAATTGAACAGTTGCGGATAACACTTTTTCATATCATCTTCTGACTCCCAAGTAATGTTAGCACCCCGATGATGCTTCCATTAGACATTAACCATAACCACGTCCTTATGCCTCAACTTCTTCACTTTCGATTCTAAAATCGCCTCCGGTTCTTCCACACAACGATTCCCACTGTCCACCCGAATTTCCGACAAAGGAATCACACTTTCCTCCTCGGCTAAACACTTCCGAAGGTAACATACGTGAAATGTAGGATGTATTCCATCTATTTCCGGTGGTAAATCCAACCGGTAAGCTTGTAACCCAATTTTCTCCAAAATAACGAAAGGTCCAAGGAAACAAGGACTAAGCTTCCCATGTTTCCCAAAACGAATAATTCCTTTCCATGGAGATACTTTCAACATGACACGGTCGCCCACTTGAAACTCGACCGGTCTCCTTTTCTTGTCCGCGTAACTTTTCTGTCGGTCTTGCGCCGCCTTTAGCCTTTCCTGAATCTCTTTCACCTTATCCGCCGTCTCTTCAACTATTTCCGGTCCGGCGAATTGCTTTTCGCCCGCTTCTAACCAACAGACCGGAGTTCTACACTTCCGTCCATATAATGCCTCGAACGGTGCCATTCCGATACTAGAATGGTAACTGTTGTTGTACGCGAACTCCACCAAAGGTAGATGTGAGTCCCAACTTCCCCCGAAGTCAATTACACACGACCTCAACATATCTTCTAACGTCTGAATTGTCCTCTCACTTTGACCATCCGTTTGAGGATGATACGCCGTGCTCAAATTCAATCTAGTGCCCAACTCTTTCTGTAGGCTCGCCTAAAAGTTCGATGTGAAGCGACTATCCCGATCCGATACGATAGATTTCGGAACTCTGTGCCTCGACACCACTTCATCAATATAGAGTTTGGCTAATTTCTCCATTGGCAAAGTTTCCCGCATTGCAAGAAAATGCGCACTCTTGGTTAGACGATCCACAATCACCCAAATAGTGTCGTGACCGCGCAAGGTCTTCGGTAGTTTCGTCACAAAATCCATGGTGATGTTGTCCCACTTCCACTCGGGGATAGACAACGGTTGCAAACTTCCATACGGCCTTTGATGCTCCGCTTTAACTTGGAGACACGTGACACACCTCTCCACGTAATTGGCCAAGTCCAATTTCATCACCGGCCACCAGTAATTTAATTTCAAGTCTCGATACATCTTGGTGCTACCGGGATGTATAGAGTACTTCGACTTGTGCGCTTATTCGAGAAGTAATTCTCGATTTCCTCCCAACTTCGGTACCCAAATTCTCCCTTGAAAGAGTTTAAGTCCACGACCGACTTTTGTCAAAAGTTCGCTTTGCTTCATCATGATCTCGGATTTGAGATGTTCCTCCTTGAGTGCTTCCACTTGACACGACTTGATGATCTCCAACAGACTTGATACTACATCGATCCTTGTAAGGGACATTTTGACACCACCATCATAACTCCTTCGGCTCAATGCATCCGCTACCACATTGGCCTTACCGGGATGATAGAGTAGGTCGCAATCGTAATCCTTCAAGAGTTCAAGCCATCTCCTTTGACGCATGTTGAGTTCTTTTTGATCGAAGATGTATTTGAGACTCTTGTGATCCGTGAAAAGAGTACACTTTGTCCCATACAAGTAGTGTCGCCACAACTTTAACGCAAAAACTACCGCCGCCAACTCCAAGTCATGAGTCGGATAGTTCTTCTCATGATCCTTTAGTTGTCGCGACGCGTAGGCTATTACTTCCCCCTTTGCATAAGTACGCACCCAAGCCCCATCTTGGAAGCGTCACTATACACTACAAAATCTTCCGATCCTTCGGGTAAGGACAAGATCGGAGATTCACACAACTTCCTTTTGAGCGTTTGAAAAGCTTGTTCTTGAGCCTCGGTCCAAACAAACTTGATGTTCTTCCTTGTAAGTGAAGTGAGCGGTGTAGCGATCTTGGAAAATTTTTGAATGAAACGCCGGTAGTAACCCGCCAAGCCCAAGAAACTTCGAATCTCTGTTGGACTCGTTGGAGGCTCCCAACTCATCATTGCCTCGATCTTGGCCAGGTCTACCTTTACTCCGTCCTTTGACACCACATGCCCCAAGAATTGCACATCTTGGAGCCAAAATTCGCACTTTGAGAATTTCGCAAACAATTTCTCTCTTCTTAGAATCTCTAACACTTCGCGTAAGTGTTTCCCATGCTCGGACTCATCCTTTGAATATATTAAAATATCGTCGATGAAGACGATCACGGATTTGTCCAAGAATGGTCGACACACACGGTTCATAAAATCCATGAACACGACCGGAGCGTTGGTTAAACCAAAAGGCATCACCAAAAACTCATAATGACCGTATCGCGTTCGGAAATCCGTCTTCGGAATATCTTCCTTCTTCACTCTCACTTGATGATAACCGGATCGGAGATCAATCTTGGAGGTAGAGGATACTTATTCTTCACCGTGACTTTGTTCAACTCTCGGTAGTCGATACACATCCGCATAGATCCGTCTTTCTTCTTCACGAATAGGACCGGTGCTCCCCAAGGTGAAGAGCTCGGTTGGATAAAACCCTTTTCTAACAACTTTTGGAGTTGTGTCATCATTTCCTTCATTTTCGTCGGTGCCAATCGATATGGAGCACGGGCTATTGGAGCTACTCCCAGAGTGAGGTCGATTTGAAACTCCACTTGCCGCTCCGGCGGTAACCCGGGTAAGTCTTCCGGAAAGACGTCCGAAAAATCTTTCACAATCTCCACATCTTCTACCGACTTCTTCTCTTTCTTCGCGTCCACCACATAACTAGAAATTTGCGTGCCTTAAGGGATGAAATAATAGGATTACTTCTCTTTCCTTTATCCCCGTAAATGGTTACTACACCATTTTCCGGCAACGACACTTGAATCATCTTTTTGGAGCAAAAGATGTCTGCCTTATGTCTCACCAACAAATCTATACCTATAACCACGTCGAATCCTCCCATAGCCATAGGTAACAAATCTAACTCAAAAGAATTCCCATCAAACTCTATAGTGCAACCACAAAAACGATCTTGAATAATCGCTTGATCCCAATTTGCTATTTCTATTATTAATGCATCGGGAAGGACACTAATAGGAGTAGTGAATTGCCTACAGAAGGTATCCGATACAAAGGAACATGTAGAACCTGAATCGAACAAAACACGAGCGGGCAAGGAGTTTACTAGAAACGTACCCGAAACAACATCAGCGGTCTCCTTTGCCTCCTCGGTAGTCATCTGGAAAGCTCGACTTGGCGCTCTCGGCGGTTGTTCAACTCTAGCCGCCGAACCCGCAGAATTTCCACGGTGACCACCCACAAGCTTCGGGCAATCCTTCTTTATGTGCCCCGGTTCCCGACACTCAAAACACACCGGCCCTCGGATAGGGCAATCCCGAATCACATGGCCTTTCTGGCCGCACTTGGCACACTCAACAGGACCCGAGCGAGATTTTGGGTTGCATGGGCCCGAGTGTTGGCCTTTGCACCTGTGACTCCATCGCCACTCACGGTGATTATCATTGGCTCTTCCGCCCCCAAATGATTTAGGCTGACGAATGGGCCCAGACGGCCCTTCCCACTTTCTCTTTTCTCCTACAACAATTCTCTCATCCTTCTCCGCTTGGAAGTCGTCTTCTATCAGTAAAGACTCCTCGATCACATCCTGGAGGGTCAAACTCCTAGCATTCCTTACTGTCGTTCGCATCCTTGCCGGCAGTCCTTGTTGATAAGCTTTTATTTTTGATCTCTCATCCGGGACGATATGTCCCACCAAATTCAGCTTTTCCAAGAAAATCTTGGAGTAGTCAGCAATGGTTAGGGTCCCCTTCTTCAACCCTCGGAATTCCGCTTCCAACTTGTCCAATGACCTTTCACTGCAGTATTTATCCATGATCTTCTTCTTGAAAGTCGGCCAAGTCAACTTTGCCAAAACTTCGGGAGTAAGGGCAGACCGTGTGAGGCTCCACCAGATCAATGCCTCACCCCGAAGTAATTGGGAAGCAAACTTCACCCATTGCGAGACATCGCACTCGCTCGACTCAAAATCCATTTCCACTTCCTTTAGCCAATACATACATGCTACCGGATTGGCTGAACCAGAAAACTCCTTCGGATTGCACCCAAGAAAATCTTTGTAGGTGTTTCCCTTGACCTTCCCTTTGTTCCCGTGATCCGTTGGTTCTTCAACAGACACAACAACCGGTCCACCCGACCTCATAACGATGTTTTCTTCCACCGTCTTCGGTTGTCGGTTATTGGCATCTCGATCTTCCAGAAGTTTCATGAAGAACTCTTGTTGTTGGGCCATGGCTGAGTTCATGGCCAATATCATACTATCCCGAATCCGGGTCTCCATGGTAACTTCTTCCATGATGGCATTATCCGCATTGAGGTTCCGGCGCGGAATATGCTCAGGTCCTCCTGCCAAGATTGGAGGTATGGGAGGTCCATCGGAGGTTGCCCCCACAGGAGGTCGTTCGGCTGTAGATTCCACTTCCAAGTGAGCCTCTGGCGTGTTCGGTAACCTACTACGAGTGTTTACCATCTCGATCTGCCATACATGTACGAGAAATAGATTGAGCAAAAAAAAGCGAGTTGAACTCATTGTACGTACTAATACCTTCATCAATTATCATAATAATAGTAAACCAAGCATGCTCACGTAACAATGCATTCATAATAGCAGTAGCTAAGTGAAATTATGAACGAACCATACACAAGAATTCTTGTCACCATCATCACGACTTTCAATTACAGTAATTCCGTAAATTCTAACGCTCTCCCCACCTAGGATTTCTACCCCAAGTGGACAGTGAAACTATAAAGTCTGAAGCTTAAGTCTAGATATGCTAAAACAATACCTAGTTCACTTAAACTAAAGCTCTGATACCAACTTATAACACCCCAAAAATAGGGATAACAAAATCTGAAAAACGGACATGCGGTATTTAAAATTGCCATAGCAAGAGCCTCCCAAAATGGGGAAAATACACAAACCTGTTTAAATACAGTCGTAATTTAAACGGATAATAAATATCAACCAACCACTCTAATTTCGATAACTAGAAAATAGATTACAAACGGGGTGTCATTTATAAACCCAAATGTTCTTCTATAAATAGTAAGTCCAAACACAATATTCCCTACGCTCTCACCCAAGCACTATGCCAGCTTAGAACCGGCGCCGCTAGAACCTGAGATACACATCGACACCAAACAAGTGTTAGGCCAAAAAGCCTAGTGAGTTGAACAATAATAAGCATGCATGAACAGTTACAATTCTTATCAGCAGTTAACCAGAGTTCAACAAATGTGGAGTCAATAGGGGAGACCCATAGCACCAATCAGTTCCACCCAAAGAGACAATGTACCTTAGTGCCAACTACTAAGAGTGACACCCAAAGGCCGGCACACTTGAGGATTACAACCATGGCATTGCCCCGAATGGCGGAGGTCTAGGCACATACCCACACAGTGGTGCCCAAGACTACATCCTCCTAGTGTCTACCGACTTGGTTCGTCCAACATAATTTATATAGGAGGTCTTTAGGTGTATTTCAACCAATTATAATTTAATACCAACCATGGGTACACTATTACCCTCCTAATCATATGAGCCCAATATAGGACCCAATTATCCACATAAATATTTTGTAGATACAATATCACCAAGTGAGTATTCCAAATGGAAATTATCATAATGTACCAAAACATGTATTCATTAATCATGTCAAAATACTCATTATCATAATGTACCAAAATAACGAAATTTGGGCCTTTGGCCCAAACCTTGGCCGACCACTTAGGGCACAAGCCCAACACCCTAAACACCACCTTGGTGGTTCGACATCAACAGATAACCAGGTGGTTCCGGTTTGGAGTGGTGGGACTGACACGGTCCGACACCAACAAAAGAAAGAATGGGTCACGACTTTCGGGCAACAAGAACAATAGCACCGAGTGGTGCAACCACTCAACAAAACCCCAAACCATGGCGTGGGGTCTGTTCAACCATGGTTTAAACAACACCAACTTTGGCACCGACACCGACCTTCATGCCTGCCGTTGGTGACCTGGAAGACCAACAGTCAATAAAAAGTCAACGGCAATAGCCGTTGGGAGGACGAAGGTCAGAAAATCCGGCGAACACAATGGTAGCAAAGGAACGATCGAACCACAAGGAGTCGTGGCTTATGGTGGCAGTCCAAATCTGAGATCATCCCTAAAATCAACCGCTTAGTCTAGTGACCAGCGGTAATGACTGAACAAGGCAGTAGCCAGCGATGGCCGACGAGGGAAGAAAAAACTTGTAACAACCCAAACTCATGACATAAGAAATAAACAACTTTATTAAACAGCGACGCCAAACGGCTCAATACAACGTCTAAAAAAAATAATTAGGTTCTTCGGAAGGACAACCTATCACACACAACTGAGAATACAAGGGATTAAACTAAAACGAAAGTCTTCTAACCCAGCTCCAGCTCAAACATTCTCCTTACGCTTACCTGAAAATGTTTTTATTTTGAAATAGCGAGGGTTAGACCGGAAGGTCTAGTGAGTCCCCTCTAACAACAGTTCAACAACAAAAATATAGAAAAGATTTATAATAACATAAACCAATTCAGTTAATATGAACTCAACACTTGCAACCATGCTTCTCGCACACACTATCGTTACCTGAAAGTGACAGCGTGTCTGACTCATACTGCCTTAACTGGGATACACCCCATTGGCATAAACGGGTCACACCCCCGACATGAGTTCAGGCGGGACACACCCCCAACCAAAACAGATTTATGAAACATTATATAAATAAATCACGCTACTGACCAACACTACCGTCAAAGACGGCGTGTCTGACTCGCACTGCCTTATTTTGGGACACACTCCCCAATGGCATAAATGGGTCACACTCCCCGGTACGAGCAGGCGGGCCACACTCCCCGACTTAGGTCATAACTTCCGCAATAAATGTATGTATACTGTAACACCCGGAAATTCTCAAGGTAAGTATTTATTTCCTTAAATATGTTAACTGTATTTATTTGAAAATACGAGACTTTATATACGCATGTGGTCATTGTTATTATGCTATGATGTTACTTGGTTAGTATTAAAGATGCATGTGTTTAGACCTCGCACTCATTCTCGAATTTGGTTAAGTTTTCGGGTTGTTTTGGGCTTGGCGCGAGAGTGCCACGCTGAGATTGTACCGAGAAAGTGACAAATGTCACTTTCGCCGGGCACATTCGCGCGGTTTGTACCGCGGGTGTCGAGAGCCTCGCGATTGTGACTCGTGATAGTGCCCTTGGCACTATCGCCGGACACTCTCGCCGTCGGGGTGCAGGGGCTTTAAATGCATTTTATCTGATTTCAACCTCATTTATCTCAAACCCTCTATTCTTTTTGGCGATTTTGGAGACTTCCAAACCGAACTCTTCCTCTCAAAACCCTAACCCTCATAAATACAACTCTTCTTGGTGGTTGGATCTTCACACTTGCAATCTCTTTTCTAGATGTAGAAATTAGATTAGTTGGTTGTTATTTTATTGTCCGTTTAAATTACAATTGTGATTAAACAGGTTATTTATATATTCCCCATTTTTGGGAGCCTCTTGCTATGACAATTTTTGTATACCTCATGTCTGTTTTTCGGATTTTTGTTATCCCTATTTTTAGGGTGTTACATACACATTTCCTCATAACATGAATAATAAGAGTGCAAACGCATTTTAACATAACTCGCAGATATACGTTACTCACATTTAAACATTTCTTGCATTTATAAAACAAATCTCGCATATAAAATATTCTGTCAAAGTCTACAAAGACGGTTTAGAAAACTCACCTGATGTCCTTGCTTAAGCCCTTGCGTTTACCCCTACATTCAGATACGTATCCTATAGGAAAACGACGTAAACCGGTAAACCCTTCGATACTCTCTATTTTAAAAACGACAACTTCCCTTATAACGTACTAATTCTCACGAAGAATATTAGACGATTTAACTCGGTCCAAGCTTAAAGTTCACTCGGTCAATCGGAAAAATAATGCTAAGCTCTCGCAATTAACCCAACATTAATAACTAACAATAATTAATTTATTAATGGGGCTTTCGGTCCACAATGATTTAAATTGGAGAAAGGAATTCTCGGCCCACTTATTAATAATTAAAAATCAGCCTATTTAACATTTATTAAAGATAGACTCAATTTACATAACTGAAATATGGCTCCAACTACTTAAATGATTTAACCCAAGTACATTAATTAATTATTTATATTAATTAATATATTAAATAAATTATTAATATATTAAAGATAGACTTTAAGTTGGAAAGCCCCATTTACATTAATTGCTAGTGGCCCACTCATTAAATTTAATATGCCAATAAGGCGTGGCAACCATGATCTCGTGCCCGGGGTCATGAGAACCCCGCCCGGAGTCCTTCTCTAACACACCCGGTGTCAAAAAGGCTGACTGGAGTCAAGCCTTTGCCCGGTGCCAACCACTAGCTTGACCGGTGCCAAAAGGTTGGGTCGCTCGGACGAGTACGACCGGGATCACCCGACTGCCGACCGGTGCCACACACAGGTTGGTGCCCAGTGCGATTTCCTTCCTGATACGCGATCGAACAGCGGTCGACTAAAAGTTTGACGCCGCCGTCTCCCATGTTCATAACGATGTCGATTCGCGAACCCAAACCAATTTACTAAGACCAAGATTATCAACAAAAAAATATAACCAATCAAATTTTGAACCCAATCTCATTAAGAGATTAAGAACTCTCGATAGAAATCCTATCAGCAGTTCAAGATAACCTCCAAGGATTTCTAATCCATTCAACATAAATGATAATCAAATTCCCCACAACATGAAGGCAAAGATAAGGGTAAAACTCACCTCAAGGAAAGGGTAAAACTCACCTCAAGGAAAGGTTGCATGTTGAGAATCAGAAATAAAACTTCCTTGTCTTATTCTCCAAGTGTTTTCCCAACCATGCTCTCCTTCTCTCCAACTTTTCAGCCGTCACCACCTAAAAAAATGAGGATAGAACATGAGATTTAGGGTAAAAACCCCTTTTCCATCCAATTTTACTTTAGCCCCTCCAACCTTCACTTAGTGCCAAACTCCCACCCAAAACTCCAATTTAATAATTATTATTATTTTTTTTAACACGGTTATTGCATCATCCCCTCCTCATTAGGATTCCGTCCCCGGAATCCCATCGTCGAACAATCTGAGATATAGGGATCTTATATCCTCTTCTATCTCCCACGTTACCTCTTGGTCGCTACGAACTGCCATTGCACCTTTGCAAAGCGAATCCGCTAAATCCGAAATTTCTTGATTTTTGTGATCCAAAATGGCCACTGATTCCTCTATAAAGCTTAGCGTTTCGCCCACGCCAATATCATCCAACGGTACTAGCACATCGATTTCTGCCGAACACTTCTTCAGATTTGACACGTGAGACGTAGGGAAACCCCTCGTCGTTCCACGGTTAAATTTAGTTTGCACACTACTTTTTCAACACACTCCACAATAACAAACGATTCAATGAACCCCGGTTTCAACTTCCCTTCTTCCTGAAACGGACCACCTCTTTCCAAGGCTAGACTGGTAATCTTTATCTTGTCCCCATTTGAGACTCATACCTCATATTTTTCAATCCAGACCGCTTAATTCCACCCAAAGGCCAAGCCAATCCGATCAAATATATAATCGGTTTTTACACTCGCCTACCACAACCTCTTTAAAAAAAAGATTTTATCGGAGACAACACCACGATATCATGCGACACCAACTAAAATAATCACTCAACTAGCCAACTTAACATATATATTACCTTAGATATTCCCAACAACTCCCAACTATGAGTTCCTTCACCCGGTAAACTACCATTGCAAAGTAACCTCCCTTGATACGTCATACATCAAACATAGAAGCACTTCCGTTCTCACACCACGATAATCTCAATTCATCAGTACTCCCCAACTCTTATATGTCAAATATACATCCCCCCAAATTCATCACTCTAACTCCTCATACAATAAAAGAAAACTTTCACAATTTGATACCTTCACAAACCACCAGCTCCATCTGACCTTATACGCAATAAACCCAAGCTTCACTCGCTCAACACTGAGTGTTCAAGCTCACACTAACTGTTCCAAATAGATAAACACTGGACTATCGACTCACTTGGAGTCCCTTCCACGCAGTACCAAGTCTGACACTATGGTCCTTCACCTTGAGCATCATAACCAACCACCTCTTTCCTTCCTCTTCGAAGACCTCAAACCCACATCTAAAGACCGTCTCACTGATTAGCGGTGCGAGCTCTAAGCCAACTGCACGATTTTTATTATGCCACCCTCAAACCGCAACATACGCCAGAATCTCTTCCTCACACCCATGCCAGGTTTACAAACTTACTAATGGCCCACCTGAAACATAATTCCGCATTTGGATACCTTACCAAATTCTTACTCGCATATCACTCATCTTCACGTTACCAATACTCGGATACCAAACCAACACCCACACATCCCATCCACATACTTGTCATTTATAAATCATTCCCCACAGATATTCAAATCACTACACAATATCGCAAACTTAACATTCTGCATTCCCTTCAATGATTTAGCAAAATAGGATAAACTTGCTCAAATCATTCCTCGATACTCTAGAACCCAAGGTTCCTCTTTAGGTAGCCACCAACTATCACTCAAAAATTTTGTCCTCATACAAGCAACACCCTAACACCAACCATCACACATACAACTCAACAATATACCTGCCACTTTTGAATAGCTCCCCAGAATTTCCGAACAAATATTCACACCTACGCTCACTTAATATATCCACACCAACCCACTACTAAACCTCGCAGAAACCCTTACCACATCAATGACTCACATGTCTACTTGGACATGACATAGCGCTAACTTATTCGTACTCACAACACTCTACCACAACATCGCTCTACAGATAAGATCTTCACTAACGCTTGTACACAGACAAATCACTAACGCACGTACACCACTTCAAAGATACACAATACAATACATTCTTTTCTCTGCTTGGCAAGACTCTTCTCTCTCCTTAGCAAAAGGTAATATATATGGATCTCACGCACACAAATTTGACTTGGAAAAAGAGTGTTAATATTACCCATTTGTTAGCACAATGATCACTATGTGCATTGACGATCCAATAAACTTTCTCCCCTCTCCTTCTTGTCTGTATATCCTTTTACATATGTGATGAAAAAGTAATCAAGGTCAACCTTTTTTTAACTTATTTATTGCCTTTAATAATTTCAACATTTTCTTGAATTTCGAGCAGCTACATTTTCTTCAAATTTAATTAGATTTGAATTTTAACCCAATCTTAATTTCAAGTTTTGGAAGTCTGTTTTTGGTAAAATGTTTGAATGTAATTTGAGTATAGAACTTATGAAATGATTTTAATTTCTAATTCAGGTTGTAATTACTATGTATTTTCATAATAGCAAAATGATTTAATAAATTTTATATTTTCCAACGAATTGGTTAATTTTCACTAGAAAAAAAAAATTCCACCTCATTTCACTCCAATTAGAATACTCTCTTCAATTAAAGATAGTTCATGATCTAAGTAGGAAAAAACAATTCAAGCCAACTTTTGGCTTAGTTTTAATAGTCCCAGTTTATTAGCACAATTATCACTTAGAACTGGGAAGCAAGTTAGGTAGAATTGGTGACCGGTGATAATTTGATTAGAAATATAAGTATAAATGAGAAAGACAATGAGAGAACATCGCAAAAAGAGTGTATAAGAGGTAAAAAAAGATCTGTTTCTTGATCTAGCAAAACAGACATCTAATTTGGTTAGTCGTTGTGTTCATTTCTCTAGTGTAAACGTTTCGTATACAAATGCCAATATTAAGACGAATATAAGTTGTGTTCATTTCAGTGGTGGATCCAGAAAAAAATATTGATGGGGGCACCATATAAAATAAAATAATAACTAACCAAAAGATACGATCTCATTAAAAATGGTAAGAACTCGAGTAAATACTATTTCATCTATTTGGTTCGGATGATACTCAGTAATTTTTTTTCTATCGGCCGGATCCCAAAGAAGATCACTCAAATCAATCTCGCAATAGCATATCTATATGAACAAAATTGCAATTTGCAAAATTAACCTAACAAGTAACAAACATTTCTATTTTGTAAAATACCAAATTCCAAGTCCAAACAATCTAACAAAATCAATCTAAAATACCAAATGCTAAGAAAATAAAACTAAGTTACCAACAAAATCATTTATCAAGAAATAAAAAATTTAGGTTTTTACCCAAATCTAATCAGGAGTCTGTGGAGGTTGGAGGAGGCGTTGACTACTTGACTTGTTTCCACAAATACACACGAAAACCACTTAATCACGTTCACAGCAGCGGCGATCTTGAGACAGAAGCAAGAGGGGAGAGTCGAGAGACAGAACTCAGAAGCGAGAGGAGAGACAGAAGCGATTTGATTTGGAACTGAGAGCGAGAGTGAAGTGAAACTAGTCGTCTGGTCCATAAATAGGGGCCTAATTATATACTTGTTGGGGGCCCATTCCTTTACTTGATATAAAACATATGTAGAAAAAATATTTTTTAGCCTTGTGGACATGGGTTGGTAGGGGACCAAGACCCCTACCACCCTTTACTAAATCCGCCCCTGGTTCATTTATCTTGGATAAATGAACAAGGCTGCTTATCATTTGACATCTTTTAAATAATGTCATATAAAGATATAACAGCTAAAACATTAGCAAAAACGTCCAAAAACAAAAACATGGTATAAACTTGTTGCAACATATTTATAAAGAACAGATGATAGTTTTGCCCTATAAACATGTCCAATTATAAAACAGTGTCTATTAGAACAATTAAACATTTTTGACATCCTACAAACCCAATTTCGTTGTTGTGCAACTACTAAGTACAATTTGGTACCTTACCCTCATTGATTGTGTAACTACTATGCTCTCCCTTTCGCTCGATACGGCATCTCCATTGGTAGCCTTCACACCCTCTATCCCCTCCTTAATCTTAATCTTAATCTTTTTATTTACAATTGTTAAGGATGAATTAGTTAGGCGGTCTTTGCATAATATACATTCTGAACAGGAAGTTGCTGCACCAGGAAGTTCTATAATTTCTTGTACAAACCCCATGTCTAGTCCAAACCTATAGTCTCTCAAGCATTTCATCAATGATTCTGAAAATGCACGAGACTCCTTGTCACCTTGAACGGAAATATGGACCCTTGACATGCATGGTGTTGTGAACCAAATTTGCCCATAGAGGCAACCTTGATCTCTGCTACCCGAGCATATAAACTGCATAGAGGACAAGAAGTTTACATCTTTAGCATGCTCCCAGTAGCACTGAAGTTTGTGAATAGTGAAGTTGGACTTCTTTTTCTCTCAATGGGGTCTCACGAGCAACATACTCTAAATTTCAAGTGAAGTTGGCATGAAATTAGTATATAAAATCCTATCATCATTATTAATGCACCCTCAATCCCACTCATAGTTCATATATCAAGCTCATTGTCATCATGGTCCCTAATAGTAGAAACTATTATGTGAGGTGCAAAAGCATGAAGTGTAAAGTGTAGAACCTTGCGAAATGCTATGAACATTGAGGTTGTAACAACATCATTCTTGGTGACCTCACCAGAAACGTTGAACTGCAGCAAGAAATGTATAAGTCAAACAATTTTGAACAAAGAGACAAAAAACATTTGAAACTCATTTAACAAATTTATGGTGTAGCTATAGATCTTTGTATTTACAAATCTAACCAGATTTCCTTCTCTCATTTAACTAGATCATATAATAGAGCAAAGATTTTAGATAACTTTTTTTTGGAAACAGCAGATTGCATAAAAGAAAGCCAGAGGCTAACAAACGAGAGAAATTACATGGTTTCGAGACAAGAAGAAGGAGAAGAACACCACTCCCCAAAGATTTTAGATAACTAGCAGCAAATATTCAACATAAGATCTTGGTGTTTGAATCTGAAAAAAATAAATTCAAATCGGTATAGAAATGTGATTTTATATATCATTTTCAATCTAAATTGATTCAAAAAATAGAATAAATGAAATACAAACAGCAAATATTATCCGATTTACATCTCTAACGAGATCTTTCTGTTGTTTAGATTGCAGATCCAGCAGCAAAGACTTCGGTATTCTTTTATCACTAACATCAAAATAAAACCTTTTACTTCCTATCGACAAAAAAATATTTCCCTTTTCAAATCAAATCGATTGCAAAAATGGAAGAACAAAAGAACTAGAATATAAAAAATCACTTACAGTGAATAAGAGATGTGAGTGAGTAGAGTTTGTCGGATGAAAAGGGTTCATGTCTTCATCCATGGCGGCAGCGAGGAATTAGATGTGAAAGTGATTTTGTAGAAGACCAGAAGCGAGTATATATAGCATAGATTTTGTGGCCTCGGTGAAATCAACCCTAATCTAGAATGTACGATCTTTTCTTTTTCCTGATTGGATACCATTTGATCCATTGGATCGTGGTCCAATAGGCTTATTATTGGACTAATCAAGAAAAGGCAACAACTTCCTATTGAGTTTTTCACTTTTTCTTAAAACAAGTGTCAGAGATTTTTTAAGATTAAAATTTCATGTAACACACAAATAAATAAAAATTATAGAACAAAACCAATGTTTCTTATAATTCATAACAATTGTAATGGATAAAAAAAAATATGAGATCAACATTTTTTAGAATAATATGAAACAAATATTATTATGAGTTAAAGAAACTAGATATTTTAATGGGTGAAGAGAAATGGAATGTTTATTGATTGAAGTAGTAATGAATATTGAATTATTTATCTTCTGTTTTAAAGTAATATTCAAATACCTTTTATATGATTTTTTTTAAAGGAAAAAAATGATTTGTTGCATTACTAGAAATTAAATAACATATTACGTTCGAAGAAAAAATATTTATTCGATAAAGAAATAGTTAATTATGCAACTTATATGTCTTTGCATCAGAATCACATAAAAGTTCATATATATGGACACAATTGTTTGGGGCCAATAAGTGCCTTGATGTTCGTGAACAATTAAGGGTCGAAGTACAAGAGAGAATGTTGTCTAGACGTGAACTATAGTCGAGTGCCTCGAAGGTAAAGACCACCATAAATGAACTAAAACAAAGTAATAAACTAGATGCATGTGTTGTTCAATTCTAAATCTACATCTTTATCTACATCTACATCTACATCTACATCATCATCATAATTTTTTAACGGACATTAGTGCTTATCGTGGGTTCACTACTTGAGCTCTTCTCAAAACAATTTTTTTCAAGCACAAATGCTCTTAAACTTCAACAAACAAATGTAAGGCTTGATTGCTTTGTAATGGCTAGTGCATTCAATGTCAAGTGTGATCATGATTGATACGGTGCAAAGTGATGCAGAGTTTCTGTCTCTGCTTAAATAATACAAAATGTCTTCCTCATAAATGCTTAGGAAAGAATACCAGTAAAGGCCTAGACTTATACCCCTTTACAATTTTGTTAATCCGACTACAGAGTTATAAAATCCCCCTAAATTAGCATCCCTCACTTTTTTAATGCAAACCACGATTGAACAAAAGAACTTGTATACGATACAGTTTTTATGAATTAAAATATTCGATGGATATGACAATGACAAATAATCTTACCATTATTGGCAATGGTTGAGAGTCTTATACGGTATGTGAGGGCGACGACTCTTACCCGGTTAGCGCTTAATTACCGGGTAATTTTTTGCGTACGATACCGTTTTAATGAATTAAAATCTTACCGATAAAGGTAAGTGATGACATTGAATTTAACCGGTAACTACTTATCGGGTAAGTGTTTGGGTAAACGTTTCTTCACTAAAGTAACCAATTGACTAAAAACCTAGACCTAGAAGATAACAATATTTAAGAACCCCTTAAAAATTTATGAAATACACCTCCAAATTATGAGCAATAAGCTGAAGTAGTTTCCACTCCCATCACTTGGAAATTGAACATGGTAGAATTCACATATCTCGACAATCTATTTCATACTTTAGTTTTTCTAATATTATAAATTTTCTTACAATGTAGTGTAATCAACAAAAGGAGGGCTGGGAATGTGGGTATTATGTAATGAAGCAAATTTTCCATTATGTAATGTACGAGCAATATGATTCCCCTCACAAGGTACTTATTTGTTAAATTTTAGTTATTTATATATTATACAAAACAACTATTTAGATAACACATCTATACATTTATATATAGGACATATGGACGACCACCACTGCTTTTTCAAATGAACAACTAGATCAGATAGATTGTCATGTGGCTAGATCAGATAGATTGTCATGTGGCCAAATCATTTACTTTAAAACGTATGACAGAGGGTAAAATGTGGTAAAGGTATGTGTTTTATGCACTCCACTACAGGTGAACGATGTATTTATATGTTTGAATAACATAGTTATTCTTGTTATTATGTATTTGCAATATAAACTCGTATTATATGTTCAGAAAACGTGACGTCCTTATATATAGAGTCCTTTATTTGTTTTAAGGATAAGAGATCGATGAATTGAAGTGCACAGAAGAATGTTGAGCTAATCCTAGAAAGAAAGACATGTTGGATGTCAACAAACAACTGAGAGGTAGAATTAAGGATTAATGTTTGATGATGTTTTTGAAAAAAACAAGTTTGTGGATATTATTGTAATGGCTATTAGTTTTTAGTAGGAATTAGAGTTTCATTTATATGTATGTCGATGGAAGAAATTTATGGATATGGTAGTTGTAGTGGTTATTGGCTTTTAATAGGATTTGGAGTTCTATATGTGAATTTATGAAAAATGTTTTGGCATTTGGTATGTAATGGTTGTTAATATATGTATATATATACAAATATATAATATATATAAAGTAACACATTTTTACAGGGTTTTAAGAATAGCCAAAAAACCGTTTAAAATTGTATACATTTTTAAACGGTTTAAAAAAAACCCGTGTAAAATGTATACAATTTTAAACGGTTTTTCGACATTACCATGTAAAATAATACATATTACAATTTTAAACGTTTTTTTGACATTTTTAAACGGTTTAAAAACCGTTTAAAAAAGTCACTTTCTTTAACGGTTCAAAAACCGTTTAAAAAAGCTCCTGACCTTTTCAAATGGTGCCCTTTCAAACGGTTGTAAAACCGTTTAAAAATGTCCAAAACAACCGTTTAAAAAACCTATTTCTGTAGTAGTGATTTGAGTGTTAACTTGGTGTTGATATATATGAATTATATTACATAGCATGTGATAAATATGAAGAGTTGTCTTCTAGACAAGCTGCATGACAAGAATATGGGTGAATACTTTTCATTCCCTTCGTTCTCCATAAGAACTTGATCATGGGCTCTCTTTGTATGAATAAGAACTATGTAGACAATCATTCATCCACTCATCTTCTTGCTTTGTTAGATAACGTGGGATATAGAGAAGGTTGAATATGGCACAATTTTTTGCTTGGAGTACAAGACGGTTTGCAACACAGATATCTCAAACATTCGTCACAAGCAATAATTAATGTGGAATATATAGCGAAAGGGATGACAAGATAAATTATGTTATATATTTAAAGGTTCACCAACTTGGCTACTCCATTAAGATACTGTATGGTAAAACTTAAACATTGATACATAATACAACGGATTTTTCTCCTGCTTAGCTAAAGGTAATATGGTTTTCTCACACAAATTGAATTAAATGTGAATTATGTCCCAATATATTATCTAAACGAGGTTAGAATCATCAGCGTTGTCAATTTTTGACATTGCTTGAAGACACTGTATTTGGGAAAATGTTTGAACCTTTTGAATAAAAAACTTATTAAATGATTTTAATTACTAATTCAGGTGGTAATTATTATGTATCTACAATTCTTAAATAATGCCATAAAAATTAAATAGTCATACAAAAAATTAATAGCTAAAAACACTTGCAAAGACATCCAAAAACTTTAGTATAAGCTTATTGTAACACTTTTACATAAAACACATGATTGTTTTGCCCTATAGACTTATGTCCAATATATAAACAGTCTATTACAACAATTAAACATTATTGGCATCCTACAAACCCAATTTCGGTTTTGTGCAACTACTAAACCAAAAAAACATTTCACCTCCTTGGTAACAAGTAGTAATAGTACGTAGAGAAAAGGTCTACTTTGATGCTGTCAGCGATTGTGATTGCGGCCTGCTGGATGATATGGTGGAGTCGGAATAATAAAATGTTCAACAGCAAGCAAGCTTCTGTCTCCCCGGGGATGCAGTGAATGAGGTCAAGTTCTTCTCGTTTCTTTGGGTAAAAAATAGAGTCAGCTGGAAGGATTTTAGGAGGGAAATTTGGTGTTGTAATCCTCGTCTCTATTTCTCGGGCATCATGTAATCTAGCCTCTTGCTAGGTTCAGTTTTTATAAAATTTCCTTTGCCGTTCAAAAAAAAAGTAATAGTACATAGAGACAATCATGTACCTTATTCTAGGCAGTCTCCACAAAACCAACGAAGGCAATCGTTAAATGTTTTTGTATTTTATAGGATCCCTATATCATATCAAGACATTAAGATTGTTTTGGATTCAAGAGTAACCCCATGAAATGAACACAGTTTATATACTTGTAACTAATTAGAAACAATTTTAATGTCTTGATATGATATAGGGATCCTAAAACACACAAAAACCTTTAACGATTGCCTTCATCGGTTTTGAGAAGACTTCCTTAATAGACCAATGAAACTAAGGTACGTGATTATCACTTCATACAGCGGTTCAGGAAATGTCGCTGCTGCACCTGCTGAACACCCCTCTTCCTAGGTCTGTTGAAGCATATCATCCGCTGCTGGTGAAATTAAATAATCCAAGGTTAGTCAAGTTGGTCTTGTATACATCAAGGAAAACTACAAATCAGATGATGGTGCATATAGATCAAGCTATGTGTCTATCTAAACTTGGTGTTGAAGAGTTGTCTTCCAGACATGCTGCATGACAAGAATGTGGGTGAAAATTTTTCATTCCCTTCGTTCTAACAGATTTGACCTATTACCAAAAATTCAACAACACCACCAAAGTACGCTTCTTACTCTTATGTATAATGTACCACAAAAGGGTTTCCGTAACAGTACTCATCAATGCTTCAAAACAACCCTCCTAACATATTTACTTGTTTTTACCTACAGTTACACCAAACTATCTAAAAAACATCATTTAGAGAGCTACTAAAAGAAGTCTGACCTATTCCAACTGTAACACGGAATGGCACCAACATCTTGAAGGGTGTGTGGTGCAGAAGCAGCATTTGTAAAGAGTAGAACCTTGCGAAATGCAATGAACATTGAGGTTGTAACAAAATCCATTCTTGGTTACCTCACCACAGACATTAAACTGCAGCAAGAAATGTACAAGTTAGAACAATTTTGAACAAAGAGACAAAAAAACAATTGAAACTCATGTTGAAGATTAAAATTTTGTATTTACAAATCTAACCAGGTTTCCTTTCTCATTTAACAAGATCACAGATAACACAGCAAACATTTTAGATAACTATGGTAGCAAAAATTCAACATAAGATTTTGGTGTTTGAATCTCAAAAAAATAATTTCAAATCGGTATAGAAATGTAATTAGATCGGGTATATATCGTTTTCAATCTAAATCGATTCAAATAATGGAAGAAAATGAAATGCAAACAGCAAAAATTGTAACGAAAGAAAATTAGATTACAGCAAACATAAACCCTTTTCAAATCAAATCGATTGCAAATTGAAAGAACAAAAGAACTAGAATATATAAAAATCTCATACCGTGAATGAGAGATGTGAGTGAGAAGCGTTTGTCGGATGAAAAGGGTTCATGACTTCATCCATGGCGGCAGCGAGGAATTCGATGTGAAAGTGGTTTGTAGAAGACCAGAAGCGAGTATATATAGCATAGATTTCGTGGCCTCGGTGTAATCAACCCTAATCTAGAATGTGCGATGTTTTCTTTTTCCTGATTGAATACCATTTGATCCATTGGATCATGGTCCAATAGGCTTATTATTGGACTAATGACTAATCAAGAAAAGACAACAAATTCCAATTGACTTTTTTCTTAAAACAAGTGTAAGAGATATTTTAAGATCAAAAATTTATTTAGATCAAAAATTTCATGTAACAAACACAAATAAGTAAAAATTATAGAACAAAACCAATGTTTCTTATATTTCTTAACAATTGTGAACGGATAAAAAAAATATGAAATCAACATTTTTTCGAATGATATGAAGAAAATATTAATTTTTTTAAAGTATATAATATTTATGTACGGCAAATGTAACAAATAATCTCACACACCTTACTCAACTTTTACTGAGGTTTGAACCCTGACCTCCTAGGTGGTCAAAGACTCTGACGTAACGTAGGTTTGCGAAATGATCGACAAACGTCTAAACCCTTTTGATTACGAGAATTACAAAATGTAAAACTCGAAAGCTAAGAGAAAACTCTTAAAAAGCTAAAATTTTATTGATTAAAACTTGATAAAACAAATAAACTTAATAGTTCTATTTATAACTTAAACTAGGAAAAGATAAATGCCAAAATTAAACTAATCTTAAAGATAATTAAAAGGAATTAAAAAAAACTAATCCTAATTTAACTAGGAAAGATAATTAATAAAAAGGAATTTAAAAATAAAACTAGTTAAGGAAAATAAATCAAAAGACTTCTAAAAGAATAAGGAAAGCATCATGGATCATGGTCACGTGGGAATTAAGTTTGGATGCATGTTGAGCCGCTATCGTGAAATCACAATGTCTAATGTGAGTTTCATGTGGGTTAGGCCACATGCAACTCACTTGCAAGTCACTTTGGTTTATGTGGTGAGTTTCATGTGGGTTAGGCCATATGTAACTAACATCAAACTTGCTTCCGTCGCTGTTTGCAATTCTCAATTTGTTACTTTTTCGATGTCAAATTCAGAGCCTCTTTCGAGCTCGTTTTCCTCTTTTCCAATTATCTTCAAAAATCCTTATTAACTCGAATGAGGGTAAAGAATATTTTAATGGATTTTACATTACTTAATTGTGTGGTAACCATTTGGCTATATTGAGATGCAACTAATTGGACGTCTATAAGCAAATGCAACAGATGTATTTTATAATGAACTTAGGATAGTTTTACTACTAGTAAACGGTCGGTTATTTACAATAAAACTTTCTTCAAATAAGGAAAGTTGGAATCAAATGGATGATTGTTATCTTCCTCTTATGTATAGAGAAAGATTGAGATGATTTAACTTGTCGTCATTATCATATATGTTGGTGAAGGAAGAGAATAAGCATGAGGGGCCGCATATAGCGATGAGGATAGAAGAGGTTTTTTTACAGTACTGCTGCATCACTTTTCTTGAGGTAGCTTTATATATAGATGAACACTTCAATGGTGTTTTTCTTGAAAAACACTTACTTTTCTTGATTATACGTCCTCCTTAAATAGTCGATCAATAAATATCTACAAAAAACGACAATGCATAACTTCCATATATACATGCCTTTATTATAAAAAGAAAACATTGCCCTTATCAATAAATTAATAATTAAATAAAAAAATTATGGGATTGGTGCAAAGTTTGCATCATAAGAGTAGTTTCCAAATGATCCCTCTTCTCTCTCTCTCTCTCTCTCTTTATATATATATATATATATATATATATATATATATATATACTATATTATAAAAATGACATAAAAACTCTTAAAAACAAGTCTTAAAGCTTAATGTACAGCTATTTAATGTTAATTACTTAAAAAACAACCATTAAAATGTTCATGTGGCCTAACCATTAAAAAACTTAATGCTATTTATTAATTTTCAATCATTATCTCTAACCATTTTAACTCTCCTAAAATCATTTCCCACTTTAACTCCCCTAAAATAACTTTCACCATAATTAAGTATAACTCCCCTAAAATAACTCTCAGCATAATTAAATATAGAATAAAAATCAAATTTTAAATATAAAAATATAAAATATAATTAAAAAAATCTAACAGAATATTTTATAAAAAATTATATTTTTAAACCAAATTAAATTACATTATATTATTAAGTCTAAATTAAACAAATTTATATAAAAAAATCATTATCAATCTCTCACAACCAACCAAAATCGTAATGTAAATCGACAAAAAATAGAAAATAAAACGAAACATTAAAATCGTGATGTATCTAGCGGCATTGCGCGAGTACACTTCTAGTATATATATATGTGTATGTATGTATGTATCTGTGTGTGTGTGTGTGCGCACGTGTGTGCGCGCACGTGTGTGCGTGTGTGTGTGTGTGTAGTGTCACTAGAAAGAAACTTCCACCTCATTTGAATACTCCGATTCGAATACTCACTTTAAATATTTCATGATCCAAATAGAAATAAACAATTCGAGCCAACTTTTGGTTTGGATAAGGAGTTTTAGTAAGCCCAATTTATTAGCACAATGATAACTTGGAACCACGAAGCGAGTTACGAAGAATTAGTGACCAATGATAGTTTGTTCATAAATATTAGTATAAATGAGAAATACAATAAGAGAACATTGCAAAAAGAGTGTATACAAGAGGTCAAAAATTAAATCAACTTCTTGATCTAGCAAAACAAACGTGTAATATGGTTATAAGCTACGTTCATTTCTCCTTTGCAAATGTTATGTATACAAATGTCAATATTAAGACCGTTATAAGTTGTGTTCATGTTGCTTATTATTTGACATCTTCTAAATAATTATATATAAAAATATAATAGGTAAACAATTGCAAAGACGTCCAAAAAACTTGGTATATACTTATTGTAAGACTTTTAATTACAAATAACATACAATTGTTTGGCCTATAAACATGTATCGAGTATATAAAATAGTCTATTAGTTAAACATATTTGACATCCAACAAACCCAATTTTGTTGTTGTGCAACTACTAATTACAATCATTTACTGTTAGAACATATTTTATGTTCTATTTAGAAGTTTTATAAAGTAATCTACATTTAGTGTATTGTGTCTTGTAATGGGTTTGGGCTTAATTGTATACAAGGGAGTATGGGGTATATATAGGAATCATATATTATAGTTTAGGTTAACCTTTCATATTTTGTATTTTCTCAATCAACCACAATGTAGCCGTATAATAGAGTTTTCTCTCTAGTAGTGTAGTTTACATTTCCATTCAATAAATCTACTGATTTCTATCCCTAATCTCTTGTTTATCATTCATCAATACTAATCATGATCTCAATTGGACCTCACAATTGGTATCAGAGCTAAACAGAAACATATTTTTCTACACGATCTGAGATTTGTTTGGTGTTTGAAGAACAGTCTGATAAATATATCGATTTCTGGTTTTATGTTGATTTGAATGTTCTTTGTTGTTTAATTGATTCAGAAATTATTGTAGATCATTATAGAATCAATTTCTTGTATCAATTTCAGTCCAGAAAATCGAATCAATCGATTTTTGAGTATATTTTGTTCGAAAACTCTTGTTACTGTGGTTGAATAAAATTAGTGCTTAGAGTCAAAATCTGACTATATGTTCAACTACAAATGTGCTCAATAGATGTTTTCGAACCTGTGGATAAAAGCTCAACTCAGAAATCGAAGTTTTGAAGGTTTGATTTGAAGAAAGTCAGAAAAATGTTCCAGATCTACGAAATTCGCAAGATTCAAGGAAGAACTCGCAAAGAGTGAAGGTTTCGTAGAAAGAAGGATTCGCAGAGAACATTTGGACACAACAATTTTCTTTTGAGTATGGAATTGGCAAGTGGTCATATTGCGAAAGCTAAAGTACTCGCAGGCCACTGTGCTTATGTTGTGTGCGAATTCTAAGGATTCGCAGGCCACCTGGTACGAAATGTCAAAGGCTTCGCAGACAAGAGAGCTGCGAAAGTTGAAGAATTCGCAAATCATGTATGCGAAAAGTGGCTTCCAAAGTTGAAAAATGTTCTAAGTCCAGAATTCGCAGGACAGTGTTCAGCGAATTCTGAAGAATTCGTGATTGTGTGAGCTGCGAAATGCGAGGATTCGCAGACATGAGGCTTGCGAAAGTTGATGTTTCGCAATACAAGCCTCTGCGAATTGTGGTATAGGCTAGTCCATCTTGCGAATCGAGCTTCATGGTGAATAGTGATATGTGAATTTTGGTGTTTTGCGAAAGTTGGTGATTATTTTGAGAATTCTGACTGTTCTGAACCCTATTTCATACAAGTTTGCCCTGTTCCTGAGCTTTATACGCGTAATGCATATGTGACATCACTCTTATCATATGTTGGTCACATATCATTAGCAACTGATCTACTCTTACACGAGTGCTCATGTCTGTCAAGATTTTCAGATTCTGGATTTGATGATTTGGTCTCTGTTTGGATTGAGTTAGCTGCCTGAGCATCTGCAATCATCAATCTGGAAAGCTTCTTTTGTGGTTAGACCGTTGAGAGCACTTTATCATTCTTATGATTTGATCACTCAGTAGTGTGAGCGACTGCAATCATTGTTCTGCTATTTGAGTTGTAATTCAGAATCCTGAGTGCCTATAATCATCCAGCTGATTCGTGAATAAAGGAGTTCTGGGTTTGATTATTCAGTTTTCTGTAAAGAAGTCAGTATGAGTATCTTCTATCAGTTGTTGAACATTGCTTGCCTTCTAACCCTTGCCTTGTAGTGTTGCTACCCGATGCTACCACCCGTATGCTTATCATATGAAGTTCTTAAGTTGAATTCTAATTTCAACTCATGGTTCAAAGACAGATCAGATGTTATACACTGAAGATGCACTTGGTTGTCATTCCATAATCCACACATATCATTCTTGTGGGCGTTAAGGAATGTGTTGGATTTACAAGAGTCAAAAGTTGTCTTTATGTGCACTCAGTCGTCTACATCAGATCTGATATTTCAATTGAAACTCCAAGGATAAGAGCTACATTCTAGGGGGAGCTTAAGGATGCTTTGATGTTTATGCAGCACTAAGTTTTGTAAAGAAATCAAGGGGGGAGAGGAGCTGAAGCTGGAGCTGATCAGAGAATGATTACTTTACAAAACTTAGGGGGAGAATGTTAGAACATATTTTATGTTCTATTTAGAAGTTTTATAAAGTAATCTACATTTAGTGTATTGGGCCTTGTAATGGGTTTGGGCTTAATTGTATACAAGGGAGTATGGGGTATATATAGGAATCATGTATTCTAGTTTAGGTTAACCTTTCATATTTTGTATTTTCTCAATCAGCCACAATGTAGCCGCATACTAGAGTTTTCTCTCTAGTAGTGTAGTTTGCATTTCCATTCAATAAATCTACTGATTTCTATCCCTAATCTCTTGTTTATCATTCATCAATACCAATCATGATCTCAATTGGACCTCACATTTACCTTGTCCTCCTTAATTTGTCTATGAAGTCTCTACAAAATTAATGAAGACAACGTTAAATGTTTTTGTTTTTGGTAGCATCTCTATATCTTATCAAAGACATTAAAACTTATATGCTTGTAACTAGTTTTGAATTAAAACCAATTTTAATGCCTTGATATGATATACGAATCCTCCAATAAACAAAAACGTTTAACGATTACCTTTATTAGTTTTGTTGAGATTGCATAGACAAATCAATGAGCATCAGGTTTGTAAATATAAAATAGAGTTGCTACTAAAGGTCATTTACACTAAATCACTAAGGTAGCGTGTCATTTACACTAAATCACTAAAGTAGCGTTTGGTACGCAAACATAATTGAACGGGACAAGACAGGACTAGAGGCTAGGACTAGAGGCTAGGACTAGAGGCTAGGACTAGAGGCTAGGACTGGACATGACCGGAAAGACAAATGTTTGTCTTGTGTTTGGTACGATTAGGACTCGATAGAACACGAATGAACAAGTTTCCCTAAAAGTTGTTTGATTATTTTATATGTCATATAATAGTTATAAATGACAGAAATAAAGTATATCTTTAAATAATTAATTCAAAAGCATTATTATTTTTTTACACACTTTTCATGCATATAAATACATACAAAAACAATGGTACGAAATTTGAATGAAGAATATGAAATAATTGATAGTAGTTCGAAAAAAACTAATTCATACAAATAAAATACAATATCTGATTCAATTTGGAAGATCTTTTTAAATTGGCGGAATCATAGTTACAGCTACATGTAAAGATTAAGGCGATACGTGGCTCGTAAAGGGCGGTAGCTGTAAACGACATGAAAGATAGTGGATAGTGGTGGTGTAGGAGGGTAGTTGTGTCGGAGGTATAGGTGGTCGACGATGGTAGTGGTGGTGGCGGTGGATAGTTGTAAAATTTCGTTGTTGTATTGGAGGAAGAGGCGGAGGTGGTCAACAATGGTTGGCGGTGAGTGTCGGTGGTGGTAGCGCAATAGGTGGTGTTGATCGGTGGAGGTGGCGATGGCCGGTGGTTATGGAGGTGGTGGAGGTGGTCGACGATGGTAGTGGTGGTGGCGATGGCCGATGGTTGTGGAGGTACTGGACGAGGTTGTTATAGCGAATGAATAGGTAGATATGGCCGACAGTGGTTGGCGGTGGCTACTAGTGTCGCACGATGGTGGTGGTGGTGGTGACGGTGATGGGTAGTGGTGACCCTTAAGACTAATACCATATTAGGATTATATATCAAATGACGTTAGATGAGTAACTTTTAGTTTTTGGCTCACATTTGTCTCATGTTGTTCCACATATTTTGGTGGAACAAGAAAAAACCCTTTTGTCCCATCTTGTCCCACCCTCTCCGGTCCTTGTCCCTCCCTATCCCATGTCACGCGAAACGTGGGACAATGAATTTCTATCATTTCCCATTTAACTAGTTTTGAATTAAAATCAATTTTAATGCCTTGATATAATAAACAAATTCGTTTAACGATTGCCTTCATCAGTTTTGTTGAGATTGCATGGGCAAATGGTTTCCCCAAGGGCGGTAACCATTTGTCTCATGTTGTTCCGCATAAGGTTTGTAAATATTAAATAGAGTTGCTACTAAAGGTCATTTACACAAATCATATCTAGCTCAGTTGGTTTCCCCAAGGGCGGTAACATCCTTGGGGGTTGTGGATGGTATCCCAATCTACTCAGGTTCGATTCCAAGGGGAGTTAATTTGAGGGCATGAGGAGTACCCAGTCCTTAGGCTGGTCCAGTCGTTGACTGGGCTGCCCCCAGCCCGTTCTTAAAATGTGGTTGGGCTCTAGGTTCAGCGTAAGATGGGCTGGGACAACGGCGGATTAGTGGGCTGCCCGTGGATGCCCGATACCGCCGGGGAGGTGTGCGTGCGTGTGTTTGTGGTAGTCGTTCGTTGGTTCGATGCCGCTATGCCTTCCAAAAAAAATTACACTAAATCACTAAGTGTAGACCCTTGCAAAATGCGATGAACACTTATTTGGTCAAATACCTTGCAAAAAACTCAACAAAATTCATCCTATGGTTACACAGTAACTACAACAAAAATGTACATGTCAGAACAAGTATGAACAAGAACAAGTTTGAACTAAAAGACATAAGAAAAACACTTGAAACTATGTGCCTGCATTCACAAGAACAACTCATGTTGAAGATTCAAATTTTGAGGCAACTTAAGAGACATGATTGTAGGTATAGATTTTTGTACTTGCAAATCTAACCATGTTTCCTTTTATCGTTTAGACAACAAAGACTATAGATAACTACAACAACAAAAATTCGTTTAATTTCAATTTGGTATAGAACTGAAATCCGCCAATGATTTTGAAAAGGAAAGTCATTTAAATAGGTATAAATCATTTTCAAACTAAATGGATTCGAAGAATGGAAGAAAATCAAATGCAAAGAGTAAAGATTATCCAATTTATAAGTCTAGCGTGAGATCTTTTTGTCATTTAGATTAATTGCAGATCCAACAACAAAGATTTTGGCATTCTTTTATCACTGACATTAAAATAACCTTTTACTTCCTAAGCGATAGAAAATTATTTCCGGTCTAAGTAAACAACTTGCTAAAAATTTGTGAAAGAAAATAAGATTACGACAACCATGCATAAACCCTTTTCAAATCAAATCGAATGGAAAAAATGGAAGAACGTAATTCGCTAATCAATATATATATATCCTAACGAAATCCACAACAAAAGAACTAGAATAAATGAAAATCGCTTACAGTGATGAGAGATGCGAGTGATAAGCGTTTGTTGGATGGCAAGGGCTCATGTCTTCACCCATGGCGGCCCGAAGAATTTGATATGATAGTGAAAGGCAAAATACTCAAGCGAGTATATATAGCATTGATTTTATCGCGTCCATGAAATCAACCCTAACATAGAATTAATGGTTTTTCATTAATTGGATACCATTTGATCCATTTCATGATGATCCATTAGGCTTATTATTGGAATAATCAAGAAAATGCAACACATTCCTATTATATTTTCTTAAAAAATTTTAAAATTAAAAATATTTATTTACATCTAAAACATCATCCGAAAGACACAAAATAAATTAAATTAGTGGTCGTTTGGCAATTGTTGGATGGTTTGGTACCGAATGATTAAGAGGTATTTGTGATATAGTGCAAAATAAAATATAGTTGTTTGACAAATGATCATAATAAAATTAGAGCGCTTAAAGGTTTAGGGAGAGCCATGTTAGAAAATCATTCAGATGGGTTTTAAAACCATTAAGAGACAGACTTTTTTTTGCCAAACAAGATTCACATCCTACCGATTTTGTCTCTTAAAAGAACTATTAAGAGGTAAGCAAATAACCCCTTAGACCAAAACAAAAGTTTCTATACTTGGTAACAATTGTAAATGGATAAAAAAAATCAGAAATAATTATTCTTTTAGAACAATACGTATGATGGGTGAAGAAAATTTGAATATTTATTGATCGTTGAAGAATAGCACGTAGTAAAGACTATCTAATTATTTATCTTTTATTTTAATGTAATATTCAAATACTTTTTATATAATCTGTGGAATTACTAGAAATGAACGATTACGTTCTAGGAAAGAACTATTCGATAAACAAACTGAGAGAATCATTCATCCACTCATCTTCTTTGCTTTGTTAGATAATACGGGGCGTCGGGAAGGTTGTATATGGCACTATTTTTTGTTTGGAATAAAAGATGGGTTGCAACAAACCACAAGGCTTGTGGCGTACTGTGGGGGATGTGGTGGGATATCCCATCCACCCCAGGTTCGAATCCAGGCGTACGCATTCTGTGGCCGGACACTGGGTTTAATCTCAGGGTTGCATGCTTTCGCAGTCGGTTGTTTTGCCAAGGGATTAGTCTGGGCCGGCCCAGGACACCCCTTACAAAAAAAAAAGATGGGTTGCAACACAAAGACTTCTCAAACATTTAGCACAATCAGTAATTTGAATTATGTAGTTAAGGGATTAAAAAGTAAACTTCGTTATATATCAAGGGTAGTTCGTCACCAACTTGGATGCACCACTTTAAGGATACTGATGCACTCCACTGATCAAGTTCAATGTGGTAAAACTTAAACATTAGTACACAATACAATACATTTCTCTGCTTGGCAAGACGCATCTCTCTCCTTAGCAAGACGCATCTCTCTCCTTAGCAAAAGGTAATATATATGGACCTCACGCACACAAATTTGACTTGTATAAAGAGTGTTAATTGGCCCAATTGTTAGCATAATGATCACTATGTGCATTGATGATCCAATAAACCTTCTCCTTCAACCCTCTCCTTGTCTATATATCCTTTTACATATGTTTGTTTAGAAATACAAGTATAAATGAGAAAGACAACAAGAGAACATCGCAAAAAGAGTATATAGAAGAGGTAAAAAAAATCTGTTTCTTGATCTAGCAAAAAAGACATGTAATTTGGTTAGTCGTTGTGTTCAATTATCTAGTGTAAACGCTTTGTATACAAATGCGAATATTAAGACGGATATAAGTTGTGTTCATTTCTCTTGTATAAATGAACAAAGTTGCTTATCATTTGACATCTTTTAAATAATGTCATATAAAGATATAATAGCTAAAACATTTGCAAAAACATTTGCAAAAACGTTCAAAAACTTGGTATAAACTTATTGCAACATATTTATAAAGAACAAATAATAGTTTGGCCCTATAAACATGTCCAACATATAAAACAGTCTATTAGAACAATTAAACATTTTTGACATGCTACAAACCCAATTTCGTTGTTGTGCAACTACTAAGTACAATCTGGTACCTTACCCTCATTGATTGTGTAACTACTATGCGCTCCCTTTTTCTCGATACAGCATCTCCATTGGTAGCCTCCACACCCTCTATCCCCTCCTTAATCTTAATCTTGATTTTTTTATTTACAATTGTTAAGGATGAATTAGTTAGGCAGTCTTTGCATAATATATATCCTGAACAGGAATTTGCTGCACCAGGAAGTTATATAATTTCATGTACAAACCCGTTGTCTAGTCCAAACCTATAGTCTCTCAACCATTTCATCAATGATTCTGAAATTGCATGAGACTCCTTGTCATCTTGAACGAAATATGGACCCTTGACATGGTGTTATGAATCAAATTTGCCCAAAGAAGCAACCTTGATCTCTGCTACTCGAGCATATAAACTGCATAGAGGACAAGAAGTTTACATCTTTAGCATGCTCCCAGTAGCACTGAAGTTTGTGAATAGTGAAGTTGGACTTCTTTTTCTCTCAATGGGGTCTCACGAGCAACATACCTAAATTTCAAGTGAAGTTGGCATGAAATTAGTATAGAAAATCCTATCATCATTATTAATGCACCCTCAATCCCACTCATAGTTCATATATCAAGCTCATTGTCATCATGGTCCCTAATAGTAGAAACTATTATGTGAGGTGCAAAAGCATGAAGTCTAAAATTTCATGTAACACACAAATAAATAAAAATTATAGAACAAAACCAATGTTTCTTATAATTCATAACAATTGTAATGGATAAAAAAAATATGAGATCAACATTTTTTAGAATAATATGAAACAAATATTATTATGAGTTAAAGAAACTAGATATTTAAATGGGTGAAGAGAAATGGAATGTTTATTGATTGAAGCGAACAATCGTGCGTAGTAATGAATATTGAATTATTTATCTTATGTTTTAAAGTAATATTCAAATGCCTTTTATATGATTTTTTTTAAAGGAAAAAATGATTTGTGGCGTTACTAGAAATTAAATGACATATTACCTTCGAAGAAAAAATATTTATTCGATAAAGAAATAGTTAATTATGCAACTTGATTAATCAGGATATGTCTTTGCATCAGAATCACATAAAAGTTCATATATATGGACACAATTGTTTGGGGCCAATAAGTGCCTTGATGTTCGTGAACAATTAAGGGTCGAAGTACAAGAGACAATGTTGTCTAGACGTGAACTATAGTCGAGTGCCTCGAAGGTAAAGACCACCATAAATGAACTAAAACTAAGTAATAAACTAGATGCATGTGTTGTTCAATTCTAAATCTACATCTTCATCTACATCTACATCATCATCATAATTCTTGTCCTGTTCCTAGTTACACAAAAAAAAAAGTTCAAGACTTCAATATCTGAAGAGACCCAAAAAAACAAAATAATCCTTTCTCAGAAATATGACATATGTCAAGTTGTTTTTCATTATTTGATATGACAATTCACATTTTAAAAATGGATTTTCAACATTAAACCCGGTCATTTTGGTCCCAAAATGAAAATTATAAAGTAAGTTCACTACAATAAAACTGAGTTTATAGGTCGTCAACAATGTATAAATCATGTCCTTACATAAGACCATTATTAGAGGATTAGTATCGTATCACTACTAGAAAAATCGCAATTTCCGACGAAAATTACCGACGGACAAAAACCGTCGGTAAATAGCGACGGATTACCGACGGATTTTTAATTTTAGCGACGAAAAACTTTGCTGTCGGTAAAAAGTCTGTAAAAATCCCCAACCGTCGGTAATCCGTCGGTAAAATAATGTTTTCCGACGGATTACCGACGGACCTTTTAATATTTTAATTTTTATTATATATTCCGTCGGTAAATAATTGAATTTTTATTTCTTTTTAAATTTAATGATCCGTCGGTAATCCGTCGGTAATTACAGACGGATTACCGACGGACCCTTTAATATTTTAATTTTCATTTATTTTTATTATATATTCCGTCGGTAATTAATTAAATTTTTATTATTTTTTTAAATTAAAAAATCCGTCGGTAAATAATTAAATTTTTATTAGTTTTTTTAAATTAATTTTGGATTTTATATGTAATCACTTGTGTGTTTAGGCCTTAATAAGTGAACAACGATCATAATGGGCTTTGATGGGTTCAATTGGCTTACTGATTAGTATTGAGATATGTTGGTTTAGTTGACTTATCGAACTGACTGCAAACCACACTGATATATATCTGGTACATATATTAGTACACAAACACATCTATGAGTAGATACGTGCATACAAACACATGATAAGTCACCACTGGTGTTATTGGCCTTAATAAGTCATAAACTGTCAGATTGGGCAATAATGGTGGTCGAGTGGTTCATATCGGGGTATAATGAATCTTAGTTATCTAATTGACCCTAATGCACCACACATGCATCTATGAGGCCGATATCTGCACACAAGCACGTAATAAGTCATCACTAGTGTTATTGGACATTAATTAGTCATAAGATTTCATATTGGACCATACTGGTGGTTGAGTGGTTCATAGCGGGGTATAATGGTGCTTAGTTGTCTAGTTGACCCGAATACACGACACATTCATCTTTGACGGATGGATTGGGATTTAATGGATCCATTTGGGCTTTAATGATATCAATATGTATATACAGTACATATATGTTTGTATGTCATGTGTACATGTCTATATGTTTATGTATGTTTGTATATGTGTATACATGTATGAAAGTTTGTATGTATATACATGTATGTATGTGTGTATACATATGTAGTTGCTTATATGTATACAATACATATGCTACATACATATGGCTTTAAAGGCTTTTCATTGGGCCTTAATGGATTTATTGGGATTTAAAGGGTTTCATTGGGCCTTAATGAATCTATCGGCCTTTAAGGGGTTCTATTGGGCTTTAAAGAGTTTCATCAGGCCTTAATGGGTCTATTAGGGTTAAAAGGGTTCTATCGGGCTTTAAAGGGTCCTATTGGGCTTTAAAGGGTTTCATTTAGCCTTAAGGGATTCTATCGGGTCCTACTCGTCTTTAAAGGTTTTCATTAAGCTTTAATGGATCTATCATATTTTAAAGGGTCCTATTGGGCCTTAATGGATCTGTCGGACTTTAAAAGGTTCTATTGGGTTTTAAAAGGTTTTATTGGGTCTTAATGAATCTATCGAACTTTAAAGGTTTCTATTGGGATTTAAAGGGTTTCATTGGGCATTAATGGATCTTCTGACCTTTAATTGATTCTATTGGAGTCAAGCCCATGAAGTTCATTAAGCGTCACCGAGACTGATTTGGGTCAAGCCCAGACCAGGACCTATTTTTTGCCATCTCTATATTCACGGTTGATATTCAGCACACACACACACACACACACACATATATTGAGGCGAAAGATCCGTTGATCTCTTTTAATCTCAAACCCTTCCATGAATTGCGGCTTAGAAGGGAATTGATCTAGTGCATCTCGGTGTATCTCATCCTAATGTGCGTCAATTTTTCATCCAACGGTTGATAACCACTTCAAATGTTCTCACCGTTAACTCAACTTCTCACGAGAACCCAACACTATATATCGAATAATACATTTATTATCTTTATTTTCAACAAAACAACATTTATTATCTTAAGTTATTTATTTTAGATAAAAAACAAATCAAACTTTTAATAAATTATTAAATCAATTTTTTAACAAAACAAATCAAATTTTAAATTAAGAAAACAAATCAACTTTTTAGAGAAACTGAAATTTACCCCCCAAAAAAAGTTCCCGCCCTCCCCTCCACTCCCCCCCCCCCCCCCCCCAAAAAAAAAAAAAAAAAGAATTAGGTTAAGAAACAACTCACCCAAATCCAAGAACCAGCAGCCACCACCACCAACAGCCACCACCACCGGTCGACGTCTCCACCACCGGTCGACGTCTCCACCACCGGAACGATTTGGTACAAGAAGAACGAGAAACACTACTTATCAAGGTTGCCCTTGATTTCTCTACTCTCTAAAACGATTTGGTACAAGACTGTTTGTATTTTAGTTTTTGATTTCTCTCCTCGTCCGTGTAGGTACAAAACGATTTTGATTTATCTCCTCGTACAAGACAAAAGAGTTTTCGATTTCTCTCCTAGTCCGTGTAGGTGGGTTTTTTAGTTTTTGATCGAGACTGATTGTATTTGAAATCTGGTATCTTTCTACTCTTATTTCTTTCTACTCTTTTGTATCTAAGTGATTGTATTTGCTGGTGGAAACTGATTGTATTTGAAAACTGGTTGAGAGGCATTGGTGTTCATCAATCAGAGGCATTGAAAACTGGTTGAGAGGCTGGTATCTCATATTCTCATTGATTTTTTTATTTTATTTTTTGGTAAAAACTCCTTATTTGTTTTGATATCTAGATACACCGTGGTTGGTTTTGTTTTGATATTCTCATTGTTTTGATATCTAGGGATGCAAAAATTCCTATTTGTAGTTACAATGTGGATGCAAAAAATCATCTTTGTTTTCGATTAACTAAAGTTATTTTTTTTCTGCAAAACATGTTCGATTAAGTTTTTTTTTTTTCTGCCACCACCAGCGACAGCAACAACATGTTTCTGCAAAACAGGTTTCTGTAAGTATCTTGAATCTGGAAAACAACAGGTTTCTGTAAAGTTATAATAATCTGGAAATCTAGAATTGTTTATTTAAGTTATAATAATCTGGAAAACGAACTTGTTTACAGGTGACCAATGTATAGAACCATGATTAATCTTCAGATCCACGGTCCATTGCATATTTCTGTTTCCAAACGATACGGTATGTATATACATGCAATTGTCCTTAAACTTAAAGCATATATAGATCTTGCATATCTCACTTGTGCAACAAAAAACAACATATGTTATATGTGTTTAGTATAAAACTGCATTCGTGTTGCTCATAAAACTTTGCATATCTAATTCCTTATAGTATGTGAGTTCACATTCAAGATCTTGATTAATCATGTCCAAGTTACATGTACATATATATATATATATATATATATATATATATATATATATATATATATATGTGTGTGTGTTATATTTTCGGTATGCATGTTGGTTACAAAACTCATCTTTTAGTGATACATATACATTGATATGCTCGTATGTTTTGTTTATATTTTGTCAACTTTATGTAACCCTTTCACTGCATCCCTATGTAGCAACTGCAGTTAATTATCTAAAAACAATAGTCACTGTAAGTTAACGAGTAACATGGGTCTCCGGAGCAGCAAGCAAAGTTGAGGGCAGTAAGGGAAAAGATATGATGTAAGAGTGTATGTTGCAAGTCGCTATGACCTTGACTATGTTATTTATGTTTGTTGCACCTGTTAGATCACATATCTATTGGATTCAAGATCATACAAAACGAAGACCGCAATCTGAAGTTAATGCTGAAAGTCGCTCTCAACAATAGTCTAGGGTCTATTCTGTAATAATAGTCAAAGTTATAATATCTAGATATTTATTATTTAGATATTATGTTTTAGATATTTAGTTAATTATTATATTAGTTTTTAATATAATATCTAGATATTAGATATCTAGATATTATTAAGTTTAGTTTTGTTTAAGTTAGTCTCAATATCTCTCTCATAACTCAAAAATCAGAACAACATCGATCAATCAAGAACTCAGAGAGAGTGAGCTTAAACTGTAAACCGATATCAACCTCTGTAATCCGCGTTTGTAATCCAAACAGGTTGGTAATCTTTATATTGTTTGGTGTTTGATTTATTTGGTGTTTGGGTAAAAAATAACAAAAGTCCTTTGTCGTACGACTAGAGATTCCAACAGACTATCGACCAGACTATCAAAAACCCGTCCACGATGGCTGTCGTACGACATGATTTCAGTTACTAAACTACAACATACTTTATATCATGTTGAATGCAGGATTCAAAGACATTTATGACTAAAGATTATAACGGAAGTCATCATCAATTGCAACAGACATAACGGACTCTATCATCAATGTCAAAACGGCTACTCTATTAAAGATATGCATTCAAGACGCGCCAACAGTATAAATATGAAGGTGGAACCTCACATTCGGGACAACTGATTCTGAGATCTTTCAAGCTTACAAATTACACTCTCAAAGTTCACTAAGTTTCTCTCGAAGTTCATAAAATCCATTGTCGTTTGTCGTACGACGTGCGACCGAAGTCTACATTGCACGCGACGTACGACCGACTTTACTTTATCGTATTGTTTTACATTGTATTACACTTGTAACACTTGTTATAAAGGACGACGTCCCTGATTGACGTCCATAGTGCACGACGACTCACACTCGTCCGCGGTTTTTACCCATTTTAGGGGTTTTCCGCGTTACCAATTCCCTTGTCTCATTTATTTCACTTTTATTATTGTCGTACGATTATTAAAGCTACTTTCTTTGGTTGGATCAAGCTCCACATTTACCTTAAATTTTCCTTGGGAGATTTTTGGCACAAACAGTTTGGCGCCCACCGTGGGGCCCCATCCAAATAAAATCTTCGATAATCTTACGACGTACTAACGTTTTCTTTCGAGTTTTCTCTTTTTTCAGTTATTCAGGATAATGGCATTCCAAGGAACTCAAGATCATGTTGTGGCCCAGATGAACATGGAGCTGACTGCTGCTCGTGCTCGTATTGACGCCCTAACAGCCCAGGCTCGACAAGCAGCTGAAACCATCGAGCATCTAAGAAATCAGAATGGAAATAATGTGACGGGGACTACGAATGCTTTTGCCGGTGCTTGGAACGTACCCCCTCCATTGCCTAATCATCCTCGTCCACCACCAATTAATCCCGCGAACTTCGTAATCCCAACCATGCCTATGGCCTCCATGCCATTCAATGGATATGCCTCTGATTCCTCACATCAGATTAGTATCAACGGATCGGGCTATATTCCATTGGGTGTCCCAAGTAATGTCCCGATAGATCCCGTTGCACAGCGATTGAAGCTCCTAGAAGGACATAATGAACGTGTCTTGTCGATGTTGGCCAAATTGTCGGGGCAGCATTTCCAGTTGATGTCGAGCCACGTACAGGATTTCAGGCGTCGCCGTTCGTTGATGAGATCGCTTTGGTGGACGTTCCAAAGAAGTACAACATCTCGACCTTCACTCCAAAATATTCAGGCGTCACTGATCCAACAGAACACGTCGCCCAATACAAACAACTTATGTGGACTGTCTCGATACCGTATCAGTTCCAAGAAGTCTGTATGTGCAAAAGTTTTGGGGCGACCTTGACCGGAGCAGCTTTACAATGGTGGATTAATCTCAAACCTAAAACCATCGGGTCTTTTGCAGAGTTGGTGAATCAATTTACTCAACAATTCGCTAGCAGCCGAAAAATGGAAAAACAGACGAGCGACCTTTACTATGTCGTACAGAAAAATGGAGAGTCCATCCGGGACTATTTTAACCGTTTCAACGCGGAGATGATTGGTATCCGAAATTGCGACGTAAAAACAGCTATAGAAGCATACAAACGAGGTCTAGACGATAGTTCAGGGCTGTATCTCGACCTTACGAAATATCCTCCAGAAACTTTCGAAGACGTACGAGCAAGGACGCTCACTCATATGAGGGTCGAAGATGACTTCGCCTTCAGAAATAAACACTCGAGCGACAAGAAAAGCCTAGGTGTTAAAAAGCCAGACTTCAAACCGAAGTCGACCAGTCGATCAGAGCCTGGCAGACAGATTTCAAATGTCAGATTTGAAAAGAAAGGGCCGACGACTTCCAAATCTGTCCAATATCCTAAGGTATCATCTTATGGTTTCACTGGATCAGCCAAGGACGTCGTCACGTCCCTGAAACAGCTCCAACAAAACGTTCGATGGCCAAAGAAAAGCGACAAAGACAGTGATAAGAAAGACAAGACAAAATGGTGCGATTTCCACAGTGACTTTGGTCATATAACGGATGATTGCATCGCTTTGAAGAAAGAACTGTCCTGGCTTAATTCGAAAGGTTATTTACAAGAATTGACGGGAAAAAAGGATGTACGTCCTACATCCCCAGAACATGCCAAGGTGATTAATTGTATCACCGGAGGCTCTGATGTCTGTGGGACCACATATTTAGCTGCTAAGAGACATGCTAGTCGCGGTCCCGACGACCGACCAATTCCAAAGGAGGCAAGACCCAAGGAGGACGCAGAATTAGAAGCTTTGCCCTTGACGTTCGACCAAGCAGATATCGACGATGTACATCAGAAACATCATGACGGACTAATTATCCAATTAAGCATTGGAAATTGTCTGACAAAGAGGATATTCGTCGACGGAGGTAGTTCAGCTAACATTATCTTTTTTGATGCAGTGAAAGCAATGGGAATCGACAAATCCGAGATTACACGACGTTCAACTACACTCGTTGGATTTAACGGAGAAGCGACAAGTACCATGGGTGAAATCACACTACCAGTATATGCTGAAGGAATCAACAGACAGACGAAGTTCAACGTCGTCGACTGTTCATCAGCTTATAACGTCATCCTTGGGAGACCATGGATCCACGATATGAAAGTTGTACCTTCGACGTACCATCAAACCTTGAAATTCCACACGCAATGGGGGGTACAGGAGATCGAAGGCGAAAGAAAAGTTGCTAGGGAATGTTACAAAGTCTCTTTGAAGCCCCCGAAGCAGACAGTATAGCAATTACAGAACCAAGACGTTCCTAGGACCGACGACGATTATCGCTTGGAAGCAGTCGTCTTAAACCAGAATAAGCCTGATCAGATGGTTTACATAGGTTCGACGCTCGACCCCTCCTTTAAAAAAAGACTAATATCTTTTTTGCAGGACCACTATGATTGTTTCGCATGGACGCACGAAGACATGGTGGGCATCGATCCAAGTATCATTTCTCATAAACTTAACGTTGATCCATCGTTCAAGCCTGTTCAGCAGAAAAGACAAAAATTCGCTCCTGAAAGAAATAAAGTTATCAACGACGAAGTTGATAATCTGCTTAAAACAGGAAAGATACGAGAAGTCAAATATCCATATTGGCTCGCCAACGTTGTTGTCGTCCAAAATAAAAATGGCAAGTGGAGAGTCTGCATTGATTTCACAGACCTTAACAAGGCCTGTCCAAAAGATCCATTTCCGTTGCCACACATTGATTCTATGGTTGACGCTACAGCTGGACACGAATTGCTCACCTTCATGGATGCATATTCTGGATATAACCAGATATTGATGCACTCTGACGATCAGGAAAAAACCGCTTTCATAACAGATAAAGGTATTTATTGTTATAAGGTAATGCCTTTTGGTCTTAAGAATGCAGGTTCGACGTATCAGCGACTAGTGAATATGATGTTTAAAGAACATTTGGGCGACACTATGGAGGTATACATCGACGACATGATCGTCAAGTCGAAACATATGAACGACCATATAGAACATTTGCAACAGTCGTTCGACATTCTACGTGAATACAAAATGAAGCTAAATCCAACGAAATGTTCTTTTGGAGTTCGAGCTGGCAAATTCCTCGGTTATATGGTCACACGACGAGGAATTGAAGCTAACCCCGATCAAATCAAAGAAATTATCGAGTTAAAATCGCCCAGGAATTTTAAAGAAGTCCAACGCTTAACAGGACGTCTAGCAGCGTTAAACAGATTCATCTCACGGTCGTCCGACAGGTGTCACCTATTCTACAATGTCTTGCGAAAAAACAAGGGATTCGAATGGACTGACAAGCATGAGGAGGCATTACAACAACTCAAGGAGTACATGACATCAACTCCTTTCCTCTCTAAACCAGAAAAAGGTGAAATTCTTCAACTCTATCTATCCGTTAGTACTAATGCGGTGAGTGAAGTTCTTGCACGGGAAACCGATGGACGACAATTACCAATTTACTATGTAAGTAAAATCCTATTAGACGCTGAAACCAGGTACTCGTCTATGGAAAAACTCTTACTTTCGTTAGTTATGGCTGATAAGAAATTACGACATTATTTCGAATCGCATCCTATAACTATTGTAACTAACTTTCCATTAAAGTCTGTGTTAAGAAAACCTGAATTAACAGGGCGACTAGCTAAATGGAGCATTTATCTCAGTAGTTACGATCTGGATTTTAAGCCCAAAACGGCGATCAAACCACAGGTTTTGACAGATTTTGTTTCAGATTTTAGTCCAGAACTGGAAAGAACAATGACGTCCGATGAGTTAATTGTGGCGACTTTGCACGACACCACTTGGACGCTCGACGTTGATGGTTCGTCGAACATACGAGGAACAGGCCTGGGTGTCGTCCTACAGTCCCCACAAGGGGGCAAAACAGTATACTCCATACGGTGCGACTTCAAAGCAACAAATAATGAGGCAGAATATGAAGCACTGATTGCAGGAATCAAAATTGCTCACGACTTGGGGGCAACACATCTGCACGTCCGAAGTGACTCATCCCTAGTTGTTAACCAAATCAATGGAGAGTTTGCAGCAAAAGATTCGAGGATGATTGCCTATTATAAAATAGTAAAAGAAGAAGCAAAGAAGTTCAGTCTCTTTGTAATCGAGCAGATACCAAGAGATCAGAACACTCAAGCTGATGCACTAGCCAATTTGGGGTCAACACTTAATCAAACAACATTCGACAATATCCCAATAGTTCACCTTGCAACACCATCCATTAAAGACGACGGTAATATTTTGGTCGCACCTATTGAAGAAGAAAATTCTTGGTCTGACGATATTAAAAATTATCTGGAGAACGATCAACTACCTGATGACAGAATGGAAGCAAGAAAAATTAGATTTAAAGCATCAAGGTACGTTATGATCAGAGGACAATTATATCGAAGATCTTCAACTGGTCTGAATCTGCGATGTATCACCAACAAGACGCAAGTCCAGAAAATCCTACAAGATATGCACGACGGTGAATGTGGAAATCACTCAGGAAGTCGCAGTCTAGCCAACTGGATATCACGACAAGGTTACTATTGGCCGACATTAAGGCAAGATGCGATCAGGTATGTACAGTCGTGCGACGCATGTCAACGACATACAGGTATGTCTCATAAGCCCTCTGAACCCTTGCACTCGACTTTGATCCCATGGCCCTTTATGAAATGGGGAATGGACAATGTTGGGAAACTACCACCTGCCCCTGGGCAAAAAATATTTCTTTTAGTTTTAACAGATTATTTCTCTAAGTGGGTCGAAGCAGCGGCTTTCTCCCAGGTTCGGGACAAAGAAGTCGTTTCTTTTATCCAAACTAACATCATTTGTAGGTTTGGAATTCCATCTGAAATAACGTGCGACAACGGGACACAATTCATCAGTGATCGAACGCGAAGATTTTGTGAAGAAAGAAACATCAAGTTGGTAACATCGACGCCTCGATATCCACAGTCGAATGGTCTAGCCGAGTCAAGTAATAAAACTATCATCAATTCAATCAAGAAAAGACTCAAAGCTGCCAAAGGGAAGTGGGTGGAAGAATTGCCTTCCGTTCTATGGGCTAATAGTACGACACCTCGCACGTCCACAGGACAAACTCCCTTTTTCTTAGTCTATGGATGTGAAGTTGTGTTACCTATTGAGGTACGACTACCGACTTCAAGGCATACATCCGTTGAGCATAACTTGGTCAACTTAAGTTATGACCTCAACGCTCTAGAAAAGCTTAGAGAAGTTGCGCTCATTCGCATGGCGGCACAGAAACAAGTGGTCGAGCGACATTTCAACAAAAATGTCCAAATCAAAGTTTTTCAAGAAGGTGACTACGTTCTACGTCGAGTATTTCAAAATACTCAAGAGGTCAATGCATGTAAGATTTCAAAATTCAATAAGGTGACTACTTCTCTAGCGTCGTGGGTAAAGGAGCTTATAAAATCCAAACCCTCGACGGTCGAGATATCCCACGAAGCTGGAATGCAGTTCATTTAAAGAGGTATTTCTTTTAAACTTCATATTTATTTCCTTCGATTATTTCTTAAGAAAGATTACTGACTTAAGCATCGGAAGGTCGTTGGTCAAACCAACGACCACCCCATTAATGTTGTTTTTCACAGGGACGCACGACTTATTTAAAATCTTTGTGTCGAGTAATACTAATGCGATCGCACGTATATGATCGATCGTAATTAATGACGAAGGTTAATTTCTGCATTTGATGTTCAATACTTAGAATCGAAAATCATTATTACAAACTGCCTTTGGTTGATCGAAGATTTCAGTGGATTACTTTATAAATGGTGATGTGATTGGATGTCTGATATAGTGTAGTTATCTATTTACGTAAAGTTACTCGACGTACGATAAATTATAAAAACAAGTAATAAGCGTCGACGAACAAAAAGAACTTTTTTCATTAGATGTTCAAAAAAAAATTACAAGTATAAGGGACGACCACAGACGGCCGACCCTTAATGTTAAGTTCAAAGAACAAAAAATTTAAGTAGGAGGAACGTCAGGTTGTCCCTGGACGACGACGGTATCCTCTGCTGCCACCTCTCCCACACCATCGCTCTCCTTCAAGTCGTCATCTTCGTCAAGGTCCCTTTCGGTACCTATAGTATCAAGGTAGGTCTTGAGTTCATCAGCGGCCGACGTCATGGGATTTTTTCCATTTAGATGACGTCTCATCAAGGCGGCTCGGGCCGTGAGACGAGAGAAAGCCTCTATTTGTTTGTTCTTTTCCTCCAGATCCTTGACGTCACCCTCCAACTCTTCGACTCTCTTCTTGAGAGTCGCGATTTCATTGGCAGAAGCAGCAGCAGCAGTGGCGGCCTGGATCTTCTCGATCTCCATTTTAGTCGAAGACGCCTCAAGCTCAAAGAGACGGTCCCTGAGGTTGACCTTCTCACGATCCGAAATCTCTAGTAGACTCCGGGCATCGATGAGTTCGGCCTTGAGGTTTTCGAACTTTGCTTTTTCAGCCTCGACCGCCTCTACGGCGACCTTTTCTTTTTTAAGAGCCTCGTCGGCCCTTTTCTTGACATCAGGAAAAGACGCCCTAAGACCTTTTGTCTGAGCGTAGAAGCTTAGACAAGCCTGGAAAGCCTACAAGACAGAAAGAAAAAGTTAAGAATAAGATAAATGGGAAACAAGGAAAATAGAAAATAAGTAAAGATTTACCATGAAAGAGAGACCAGCAGCGTGTGCCCCCGTGTCCTCGACCCGGGACTCCTTGTACCGATCATAAAAGGTCGGGAGGAGGAATTTTTCCAGGTGTGGAAAAATGACGTCTCTCTCAAGGACGTCATTAGCCATAAAGTCAGAGGGGAGAGTGGCTTTGAATATCGTCTCTCCCACTTTTTCCTTATTCTTCTCCTCACTCTTAGAGGAAGAAGAAGGTGTGGCAAAGGGCTTATCAACGCCCGACACCCCGACATTGGGGCGTCCTTCGTCGTCTTGGTCGAGCCTCCAAGCTTGACCCCAGCAAAGATTCCCTTCGGTAATGTCGTCCCTGCAAGGGACGACAGAGCAGCGTCGCCCGTCTTCTTGGGCGAGAGTCGAGGTTTGCCTCGGACCCATCTCACGTTTGCCCTCGCAGAAGAAGCCGATCTCTTCTTCAATTTTTCCCTTCCCTGGCGGGCAAGCTCCAGTTGTTCGGCTAGTTTGAGGGCAGACGGCTTCGTAGGTGCATCACCTGGATAAGACAAGTAAGTTAGAAAAGAAGGGACGTACAATTCAAAAATATTGTCGAACGACGTACCAGTCATTTCTTCTTCTCTTTTTTCTTCTCCTTCCTTCCTCTCTTCCTCACGACAAGAACCTTCAACAAATGTCGTTTCTTTTACGAAGACAGCCTCTTCCTCTTCGTCGTTCGACCTGGCAGAAAATGAGCGATCAACGATACTTCTCTCTAAGATCCTCTGAATCTTGTCGTGAGAATCGCGATTTGGCTTCACTTTAGTGAAGTCAATGACTATCAAACAAAAAAAGAAAAACATTAGAATAAACATTATAAAAAGTAGACAAACGCACGACAAAGCAGAAAAACCTACCCGACTCATTCCATCCGGACGACAACCATTGGCTATCGTCGTCGCTCACAGATGCCACTTGGATGAAAACGTACTGGCGTTTCCAACCACGGTCGTTCACCGCGGTATTGTGCACCAGTACGTTATCCCCCTTCGTTCGAGGGAATAAGCTATATCTGTGATAATTATCCGCTCGAACACTATAAGCAGTTAGGAGGTCGTTCAAGTTGAACGGACCACCCAATCGGCCGTAAGACGTTCGACCACCTGGACAATCCGCCAGAATTGAGGCATTAACTGCTCAGGCGTCAAGTCGAACGCATCTAAAAATGACCTGACCAAAGGACTAAATGGCCAGGAAAACCCTATCTTAAAGGGATACTCGTATAAAACGTTGTATCCCATCGGAACTTCGTCCGGCCTTAAATCCTCCGGCGTCACCAGATTGACTCCATCAGGAATCCCAACTAATTTTTGAAAGTAATCTAGGTGTTCTTCTTCCTTATAAATACTTACAGGCTCACTCGTCATCTGGAAATCGGGAATACTTACAGTCGCACGATAATAACTAAGAATATCCCAAGCTTTCCTAGGTTTTCTAGCTATGGACTTCTTATGCATAAATAGACACAGAGGGAAGAACGGAAAATCGTACCTTAAATAGCGTTCTAAACCTCGAACTTAGAATGGAAGGGATCTTGGTCGCTCGGAAAGTATATCTCGCCAGAAGTATGAAATCTCAAAAGGGGTAAAACGTAAAAAAGGAAAAGATTAAGGATAATCCCTATTTATACTAAAAATCGGAAATCAAATCGCCAGGAAATCGAATCGCCATAAATCGACGGTCAATAAGATTGACACGTGTCGTACGTGTCAGACAACCACTCGAGTACACTCTACGAAAGCATGACACCTGTCCTTCATTAGCTGTCAAATTACCTTTATTAGCTGTCAAATTGCTTATTTTGTTAGAAGTGACGTCATTATTTAGTTGGAAACGAACCGATTCGGTTTTATGCAAATTACCCGCTTTTCTTTTATGACACATGTCTTAGTTCTAAATTTAAATTTCAAAAAGTTGTCGCTTGAATTTTAAATTTGGGGGCAACCTGTTTGGGTAAAAAATAACAAAAGTCCTTTGTCGTACGACTAGAGATTCCAACAGACTATCGACTAGACTATCAAAAACCCGTCCACGATGGCTGTCGTACGACATGATTTCAGTTACTAAACTACAACATACTTTATATCATGTTGAATGCAGGATTCAAAGACATTTATGACTAAAGATCATAACGGAAGTCATCATCAATAGCAACAGACATAACGGACGCTATCATCAATGTCAAAACGGCTACTCTATTAAAGATATGCATTCAAGACGCGCCAACAGTATAAATATGAAGGTGGAACCTCACATTCGGGACATCTGATTCTGAGATCTTTCAAGCTTACAAATTACACTCTCAAAGTTCACTAAGTTTCTCTCGAAGTTCATAAAATCCATTGTCGTTTGTCGTACGACGTGCGACCGAAGTCTACATTATACGCGACGCACGACTGACTTTACTTTATCGTATTGTTTTACATTGTATTACACTTGTAACACTTGTTATAAAGGACGACGTCCCTGATTGACGTCCATAGTGCACGACGACTCACACTCGTCCGCGGTTTTTACCCATTTTAGGGGTTTTCCGCGTCACCAATTCCCTTGTCTCATTTATTTCACTTTTATTATTGTCGTACGATTATTAAAGCTACTTTCTTTGGTTGGATCAAGCTCCACATTTACCTTAAATTTTCCTTGGGAGATTTTTGCCACAAACATCTGGTAACGATCACGGACTCACAATTGGTATCAGAGCCTCTACCAGATCAAAATCAAAATTTCAAGACTCTGTGTTCTTCATTTCTTAAAGATCACTGTGCTATCAATCCAAATTTTAATTTTGTGGTTGGTTTTGAAATCAAAGTGTTGGAACCTGTTCTAGTTGATAAATCGATAAATCTGTCAAAGTTTGGGGCTGAAAAACGCATTCTAGGCAGGTTAATTTGAGAGTTGCAGGCTGTTTTTATCGAAGAACAAAGCTACCGGTCGAACTACATTGTATCGGTCCTTCACATCTAGTTATCGATCTTACATCTATCGGTCGAATCCTTTGCATTGTACCGGTCGAGTAATCAAGTTCCGGTCGACCCACATATTCTATATCGGTCGAGTAAAATTTCATCCATATACCGGTCGAACTCTCTAACACCACATATATCGGTCGAACCAATCTCAATACCGGTCTTACAATTCCTATCGGTCCTTGTACTAAATATCCGATCAAACAAACAACCTCCCGGTCGAAGTTTTGTAATATTCCGGTCATTTGCAATATTCCGGTCGAAGAATCACATAGTACCGGTCCTTACATATTTCAAGACGACTCACATTTATCGGTCAAAGTAAAAGGAATTTAAATTTTTTATCACATCTCAAACTTTATCATCATGATCACGTGAGATTTTGTCCACCACTCCAATTTCACTTCCACGTGTCCTCTTTATTCCATGGACATTGATTGAGGTTTTTAAAAGAAAAGCACGTGTAAACCTTTAAAATTTACTTCCATCACACGCGTCCACCATCAATTTTCATATCGGTCCACTAAGCCATGTGTAGGAATTAATTTGCAAAGCATCACACCTCTCTCACACCACCTTCAACCGGTCAAACTACTTCCGGTCGAACCTTCTTAGTCATACCCACAGCCCCGGTCGAGTATTTTGCTAAATATCGTTCCTTGGATCAATGGAGAAGTATTTTGCTAAACTTCCTAATATCGGTCGAGTGTTCAAGAATTAACAGCCCCGGTCGAATCCTTTGCTATATTCCGGTCGAAGTAAACCTCACTTCCGGTCTTCAACAGGTACTATTTTTAGTATTAAAATTATTGTGAGTGGATATTTGAAATCAAACAAGCATCATATCAGTCTACTCATTTTTTATCGGTCGACCCACTATTCGATACTTGATTAAATTTCTGAAAATTTATTTTCTGAAATTCGACTGTTTTTCACTTAATTTTATCTGGTCTAACGGTCAAATCAGCTCTTATTGCGCATAATAGAAAGAGGATGACATCCAGAGAAGTTCTAGCCATTGGAACCGACTCCCAGCCACCAGTACTCTACAGGGGAGACTTTGATCAGTGGAAAAGTCGGTTCATAGATTTCATTGAAAGTCATGAACTGAAGGATCTAATAAGAAAATCTCCGAGGGAAGGAAAAATGACAGTTCAAACAAAACCTTCTACTCATATGAAGGAGAATGGAGAAATTGTATCAGCTCAGCTTCAATTATGTCTTGTTCAATACACTGATGAGCAGAAAAAGAGACATGAAGCTGACCAGTTAGCCCGATCTTTCCTATTGAATGGAATGACTGAATGGAATGACTGAAGAGATTTCAAAAGAGATTTTTCTCAAATTAGATCGCGAAAGGGCTACAGGAAAGCTGATATGGGAACAAATTGAGAAGTGTATGACAGGATCAGTAATGTCATCAAAAGTTAAGGTTTTGGAAGCTGAGAATAATGAGCTAAAAAGAAAGATTTCTGATCTGGAAGCTCAAATACAGAAGCAAGAATCTGTTGAGAGCAATGAGAAGAAATCCAAAGATTTGGAGAGTGCAAACACTGAGCTTGAAAAGAAAATATCTAAGTTTGAAAAGAAGTTCTCAGATCTGTCAAAGAAGGGTGTTGAGGAGAAGAAGGTGATTGAGATTCAAAGTTTAATGCTTTCTCAAAAAGTTGAAGACTTTGAGAAAGTAATCATATTGGAAAGAGATCAGTTTGCCAAAGAGAGGAAGGCAAATGATCAAAAGGGTGCTAAGAAAGGATTTGAAGAAGAGAGAAGCACCTTTGAAACTACAATAAAGAAGCTTACCGAGAAACTATCTGAATTATCTAAAAGTGTTCTGACAGAGAAGAAAAAGAAGTCTGCATTTGAGAAGAAGATTGAGCTCCTTATCAAAGAACGAGACAGTTATTCTTCAAAGGTAAAAGAGCTACAAGATATTATTTCAAAGACGGTGGTGGTGACTGAGCGAACGACTCCAGAGTCAAAAATCCACTCACCTAGAAATAATTCAATTGGTTCTAACAAACCAGCCGCAAGCTCACATCAGAAAACTGCTCTTTTCAAAAGGTCAGTTAAATCTTCTAATCAGATTCATTCTACTAATCTTTTCTATAACAGGAATATAGATTGTTCAGGTACACAAAGAAGGAGAAGAAACTTCCAGGAAGAAGCTGAACTGGTCTGGAACAGGACACCAGTTAAAGAAGAGCTTCAATGTAAGAAGTCATGTGTACATACGCCAAATGCCAAGAAGAACAATGCACTGAAAGGTAAACCTGATTTTGTTTACTCAAGAGATAAATTAATCAGTTTGTCAGGTAAGAAATTTTATTGTTCTTATTGTCGTACACATGATCCTGTTCACAAGACTAGTGACCAATACTGGTATGGTTCTTATTCCGTAACCCCTATACGAACTGCAACTAACACTCATGGACCCAAATACCAGTGGGTACCAAAGAAAACTAAACTTGTGTTACAGGCACCTACTGTCAAGGGGGAGTAGGAGAACATATGGTTCTTGAGTAAAACAACTCAAGACCCGGACATCAATGTCAAAAGTGGTTTCTAAGTAAATCAGCTTAGAACCCGTGCTTCAAAGAAAAGAGGCTTTTGAACACAACAGTTCAAAACCCGAACTTAAATGTCAAAAAGGCTTCTAAGTAAATCAGCTTAGAACCCGGACTTCAACGAAGTTAATGACTTCTAAACACTACAGTTTAGGACTCGCACCTCAAAGATCAAAAGACCTTACTCCGAGCTGAAAAAGAGATTGTACTCCAACACTCGAATGAGGAAATCAACCTTCAAGGGGGAGTACATAAATACTTGTCTGAAATTTTATGCATATCTTTTACAACTGATAATGTACTGATGCATAATTTCAGGGGGAGTATAAAAAGGTGATGACTTCTGATTATTTCTGATCAGAACTCGTACTTTAAATAGTTTTACTGCTTTTTGTCTTTTCAATTTAAGTGAATAAATTTTGCTTTGACTTGACTTAAGACTTTTGCAGAAGTTTGAGAGAAGCTTAAAAGATCATATCTTTATGACTTTAAGCTTAGCTTCATGAGATGTAAGATCATACGTTCAGGTATTATCCTTTATCTTAATCTCATATATGGTTGAAAGAATGACAACTTTCAATCATTGAAAACATCGTTCTAAAACGTTCAAATCACTTCCCGATTCTTCAAACCATATTTTATAATTCGGAAGTATGATTTTCAATGTTTTCTTATTCAATTGAGCTTTAACTGTTAAGTTAAACCATTCTGAGCATCATATGCATCATATGCATCATAGGAAAACAAGGATTTCATTGTGCTATGACTTAACACAACTTCTATGGAATCACATTAACCTGTGATTTCTACCCATGAAGTTAATCCATAGTGATTGAGTGTGAGAAGTCAAAAGAAATGAGTGTATCAAACAGAAAAAGTAAGTTTGATTAGAGTGAGCAAAATGTTTAAAAGAAAGAGCGTGTGAGAACAGAGTTAAAAGAATATCACAACTCTGCACCAACTTTTTCTGAGCCGGGCAGCCATAATTCTAATGTTTCACAATTCTTTGGTGATCATTATTGAAACAGGCAACTAGCCCATGCCAACTCTTGATCAAACCTCACCAACTACTCGTTTTCTTCTCAAATAGAAAGTGTTTCACATTTTCTAAGGGTATGCAGCACATTTGCTATCAGATTTTCATTCGGAAAATCTGGATATTGAAAAGAAGGAAGTCTGCCCCACCTTCGCACTTCAATCATGCACATTGAGTCTGTGTTTAACTTACTATTGTCTCAATGGTTTACACAATTTTGAGCCAAATAAGCAATCATCAAGTGCTTAATTCTTTCAACACAAGCACGAACACACAAGGAATTAGTTTCTTTGTCATAACGTTTATAGAAATAACCTTTGTGGTGTTTCGATGATTAAATGGAAGCCCTGGGGGAGTCAACATCAAACAGCTCCTTTCCAATGTGTATTCGTTACACACAGTGACTTAGTGTTACTGACAGGCATGTTAACTGATTCATTAGTTGATTCAGGTGTTACACGACTACTTTGTCTAGATTTGCAAAGATCTGGATGAATATCTTATGAATTGACGAATCAGGGGCTCTATAAGCATTACATTTCTTGACATATGTTTTGATGAAGTCGTACTTTTCATCAAAAAGGGGGAGAAGAGCCTACCAAGAAATGTGAAAGATCAAAGGTTTAGAGAACTCTTCCAACTATTATGAAGATAGAGAAGTGAAGAGCTAACCAAGAAAAGATTCTTCAAAGTGTTCTAAAGACATACTGATCTGAGAGAATTTTTCTTTGAAGATACTTTGCTAAAAGCATTCGAAGCTAAACCTGGAGATTATTACAATTGAAGAGAGAAAGAGATTGCATCTTCTGAGCTGAAAGAGAAGACCAGATTGTTAAATCATTTTAGTAATGATTTTGATCCAAAGGGGGAGATTGTTAGATCACATATCTATTGGATTCAAGATCATACAAAACGAAGATCGCAATCTGAAGTTAATGTTGAATGTCGCTCTCAACAATAGTCTAGGGTCTATTCTGTAATAATAGTCAAAGTTATAATATCTAGATATTTATTATTTAGATATTATGTTTTAGATATTTAGTTAATTATTATATTAGTTTTTAATATAATATCTAGATATTAGATATCTAGATATTATTAAGTTTAGTTTTGTTTAAGTTAGTCTCAATATCTCTCTCATAACTCAAAAATCAGAACAACATCGATCAATCAAGAACTCAGAGAGAGTGAGCTTAAACCGTAAACCGATATCAACCTCTGTAATCCGCGTTTGTAATCCAAACAGGTTGGTAATCTTTATATTGTTTGTTGTTTGATTTATCTGGTAACGATCACGGACTCACAGCACCTAATATTATTGTATACTAGTAACACTACTAGAAAAGTCGCAATTTTCGACGAATATTATTGTTTGTCAAATGTCGTCTAACATTGTTTTATTGTTTTATGTTTGTCAAATGTTGAATTTCAGTTGGATGCGCTTAAAGAGGAGGTACGACAAGAAAGAGAAGCGAGACTCAAAATGGAGGAGGATGCGAGACAAGATAGAGAAGCAAGGAAAGCATTGGAGGAGAGATTGAAACCGTTTGAAGCCTTTATGAGGCAGTTTGGAAATTCCTCCGCTCTTCCCCCTCCCCCCGCAGTTTAGTTTGTTTTGTATTAGGATAACTGATGTTGAATTTAGTTTATGGATTACAATAATGTTTTATAATGGTTTTTGCACAAGGATTACGAACCTTTGTGAACAGGTTTTTATAAAAAAAGTTAGGAATTTTTAATTATTTTTTTTAATTAAAATAAACATTACCGACGGAAAAACTGTCGGTAATCTTTAAGTAATATATATAATTTAATATTTCAAATTATTTAATTTTAATTTAATATACCGACGAATAAACCGTTGGTAATTTATGCCGTTGGTAATACGTCGGTAATTAAGTCTGACGGTAATCCGTCGGTAAAACACGTCTGTCGGTAATCCGTTGGTAAAACACGTCCATCGGTAATCCGTCGGTAAATAACGTTCTGTCGGTAAACGTCGTCGTCACTAATTCGTCGTTAATCCGTCGGTAAACTTGACCGTCGGTAATCCGTCGCTAAAATCCGTCAGTAATCCGTCGGTAAATCAAGTTCCTACGAGATAATTTCCGACGCCAATTACCGACGGATTACTGACGGATTTTAGCGTTTACCGACGGATCGGGCCGTCGGAAATTTCTGTTTTTTTGTATTGTATTAACTATGTGACACTATCTCTAAAAGTGTCACAAAAAACAAGTATTCTACAAAAAAAAATGTGTTTATAGGACAATACTTCTATGCCCTATAAAATAGCTAATATGACATTTAAGTGTTTAAATTTATAGGATCAAAAAATAAAGTGTCATATCTAAAGTGTTTAAGTGTCATAATAGAGTGTCTTAGCCCGATTAGCATAAATCAAGAAGCAGAAGGCTATCAGAGTCAGACCTTCAGGTATGTTTACCATTTTGATTTATTCACTTCTGACTAAGTGTTACATATTGGGTATGATACTCATATTAGTACTACTTTAGGAGATAAGAAGTGAAGAGAAGATGAAAACATACCAAATGGAGCTAAGTTAGCTGTAATTGCTCAAGAGGACATATGATATGAACTTTCCAGATGGTCTTACATTAACACTTAGCAAGTATCTTCATGTACCTAGTGCTACTAGGAATTTAATTTCATTTTCTCAATTACAACGAACCGAATTTATGTTTTCAGAAATAAATTTTCGTTTTTTTATGAAATTAATAGTTGTAATTATAAATCAATATAACGAATTAAGCGGGGATTAAATCAGATCTATTTGTGACATTTAAACAAGAAACACATAGTCAAACTCTAGGCGGACGAAGAGTTGGAATCATATGATGATTCATATGATACATGTGTGTCTTGTTAGTCAAGATGAGAAAAGAGCCTTACAAAAGGTAAACCTTTAGGGGCTACAAGAACTATTAGAAGTTAACCATACTAATGTATGTGAGCCTTATAGTTCTGTCACAAGATACGGTCATCACTACTTCATTACATCCTACTGATGACTTCAGTAGACATAAGTATGTTTACCTAATAGAACAAATATAAAAGCTTTGAGATGTTCAAAGAGTTTTAGAAAGAAGTAGTGAGTATACTTGGCAAAAGATAAAGATGCTTTGGTTAGATCGAGGTCATGAATATCTAAGACAATAGATCATCCTAGAGCTTTTTGGGATTGCATCTCAGTTGACTCCTCACGGAACGCCACATCACAACGGTGTATCCAATAAGAGAAATAGAACCTTGTAGAACATGGTTCACTCTATGATGAGTCTCACCACTCTGCCTAAATGTTTATAGGGTTATGCCCTAGAAAAAGTTGCCCAAATACTAGTTTATGTAGCAACCAACAAGGACCAATAAAACCCACCCTCTTAATATGAATTCGGAAGATCCCAAAGTTATCATATTTGAGAATATGGGGTTATAATGCTTAAGCTGCACAAAGCTTCTCGAAAGCATGATTCAAAGGTCTGAAAAGTACATCTTTATGAGATATCCAATTGGATATTATTTCTACAGGTCTAGCGAGAACAAAAGTTTTGTTAACACACCGTGGTGAGTTCTTAAGAAAATATTTTCTGTCAAGAATCATAATGGGGACACAGTATACCTTAAAAAAAATTCAAGAACCACAAAGGTGGGACGATGGTTGACACTGGCATTCAACAAGATGTTGAGCTTCAACAAATTGTTGAAGATAATAAACGAGACACAAAACGATCCGAAGATCGGATTACTGATAAATAGCAAGATGCCATGAAAGCTGATGTTAGATTTGCATTCCTTAAAAGGGAATTTTTAGCGAGGACGTATAAAAGTTTTAAAACATCAAACCTAAAAGTGCAAGTTGCAAAAGTTCATTCATGGACTAGGACAATCATATCGTAATTGAAATCTTATATATACAAGAAGGTCAGTGGGAGCATAACAATATTCTAGATTCTATATGATCATTAGAAATGATATACCAATGCTTGAAGGTGTAAAATCATGATTAGGACAGTACTTCACGATGAAGGATCTAGAAGATACAAAGTCCTTGGATTAAGCACAAGTACATATATTGACAAGATCTTGAAACATTTCAAGATGAAGGGTTCCAAGAAAGGAAACTTGCCAATAGTACATAGTATACATCTAAGCGAAACTCAGAGTCCTAGCACTAAAGAGGATATGAACCATATGAAGGGTGTTCCCTGTGTTTTAGCCAACTGTTCAATCATGTACGCCATGTTAATGTACTAAGACCGGACATCTCGTATGCCCTGAGCATGACGTGCAGATATTAGTCAAACCCAAGTGATGCTCACTGTATAACAGTGAAGAACATTATGAAATATCTAAGAAGAACTAAAGATATGTTCTTACTGTACAACAGTTATGAAAGAGACATGCGTGTTTAAGGATACATAGATGCTAATTTCCAAACCGACTATAATGACTTAAATTGTAATAGGGATATATGTGTTGAACAGAGGTACTATGAGCTATAAGAGCTTACATGCAAATCTACTTGTCAAGCCTATGACTCAAAACAGACACGATGTTCATGTTATAGGCCTAAGGATTTTTTGAATAATAATTTTAGTAAACTTTAAACTTTCTAGAACATTAAAACATCTATGTTTTTATCTGACATGGCATATTGGGTATGAGTATATACATTAAACATTTTTGTGTTCTTTATTAGCATGTTTAAGTATCCTTAAATAAATATGATGATCATATTATTTAGAATTATCCTTGATCGACTATTACTAGGGGACTAGTAATAAATCAAGATCATTGTCATTGTGAAGTCTGGTCATAGTCCAAGTTGGAAGTGCACTAGGTGCAACTAGAGTCACATGCGTTTGTCGGTGCACAAGGCGTTGGACAAGACCCATGGTCAGGATCACCTCATAGATCGGCGTCATAAGGTGAGTCCTGAAATGGTAAACACTCTCTATCCTCATACCTGAGATGTGCATTGTGATCTAATGCACAAAGAATGTTATGCTTTGATATAGTCCAATGTTACCCTTAATCGGGTAATCATAAGGGCTATGTTGGGTATAACATGAATTGTGTAGTTAGTCGTGTACATGCAATATGGGATTTGCTCCTCGCAAGATGAGAGAGATATTGGTTTTTTTATATAAATTTGTTTAATTTAGACTTAATAATATAATGTTTTTTATATAAAAAATTAAGTATTTTTGCTAGAATTCAATGATTATCTTATATATTTTAAATTATTTATATTTAATTTAATATGTTTATCTTGTTTTGATTATGTTTATAATTAGTTATGAATTCAAGCATATAACTTTAGAAATTTGTGCTCATGAATCATGACTTGTAATATTGAATTTGAAGTAATGTGTATCAATAAACGGTACTTAATGTATAATAGTTTGTTTTTAAGAGAAACTATTTTGGTTTCTTGGTGCTCTGTTTCAATCCTGACAGATTTTAAAGGTACATATTGTAAACAGCCTATGGTGTGGTTTGGATTTTAATTAAATGTATCATTGGATCCGATTGAGTTTTAAGTTTATTTAGAAAAGCTTTCTATAATTATTGTAACCAAAATTATTTAATTTCGTTGTGTTTATCGATTACAATTTGTATTAAAACCAAACAATCAGAATAAAATTAGAGCGCTTAATGGTTAAGGAAGACCCAAGTTATAAAATCATTCAGATGGTTTTTGAACCATTAAGAGACAAATTTTTTTTTACCAAACAAGATTCACCTCCTAGTCTCTTAATTAGAAAAGGGCATATATTATAGTGGGTTAGCACAACCTCATGGACGAGTTTTTATCGTTGTTTTATTTGGATCTCTAGTTGTTTTGAAGAGTAATACCTTATGGTATGTTGGTGAATTCCTTGGACGATATTGTCATTGGTAGTAGGTGATATGTTATTTAAGTATCTATTCACAGTGTTCATATAAAATATGTGGATGTCCTTTTAGCATCGTATGTGCTTTGAGTTTTAGGTTATTAATTTTGAACACCAGTATAATGTCGATGAGAGGATAATATAGATGTAAGTATTGATTTTATGACCTCGTACCTATTGAAGTATATAAGGTTTTGATACCGGATCTTGAAGAACTTCATTATATTCGGTTAAGTGAAAGAAGTATGAATGACAATTCGATGAATGTTGGATTTTGATAAGATGTGATTGGTTACTCAAGGTTAAGTAATAATCATACGTTGTGGATTAGTCGGATTAAGTGCAACTTTTGTGCAAGTAGCATTTTAAGCATCTTGTTGTATCGAGTTAGTTTAGATTGAATTCCGAGGACGGAATTGTTTTTAAGGGGGTAGATTGTAATATCCGTAAAATAATAATAATAATAATAATAATAATAAAATAATTATTAAAAGCTAAGATTGAACATCTTAGAAGTTGAAGGGCTTTTATATTATTATGCAAACCTTGTTTTATATATATTTTTTAAATCAATTAATTAATTAAATGAGTTTTGGATAGATATGAACCTATCCTTTGGATGATCAAATTTTAAATTTCAAAGTTTATAGTTATCCTGGTTTAGATTCATCTTATAAGTATAAAGGGTTTACAATTTTGATCAAACCTTAAATTATCTGTTAAAATCATGAGCATTTTTTTAATAGGTCATAAATTTGGTTCAAGCTTGAGTTTGGACTGTGGTCAAGCTTTTTGAAGATAAGTTTTCGACTCCATTTGCTTATTAACGTTTTATTTTATTTCAAGTTTGTGAATCGATTTATTAAGTTTATTTAGGTTTTTAGAGCTGTGGGTTTGGACACCACTAATGGTGGGTATGACCCCCTTTTGAAATTATTAAAATATGTTGTTTTGTTTCGATTAAGCATAAAAGTGTTTGTATCTTGTATAACACATCCATTGGTACGATTTTTGTAATAAAAATATATAGAAAACTATTTTTTAATAGGTTAAAAAATAAACAATTAAAAAGTGTAAAATGAAATTTAAAATAAGGGGTTCAGTGAAGAAAACGTTGCTTTTGACCAAGTTTTGATTATGGACAGTTTAGTCCTCCATCTATAGACGTGTTTTACTTTTTTCCCCTGTAGTAAAAGAATGTTATTTGAACAATTTTGACCCCCAATATTTTGATAACTGCTGTCCAACCTCCATTATCAAAATTGTTTTTAAATTCAGATTTAAAGGGAGTTTCTGTTTTTGACAGTTTTGGTCCCAGTTTCTAAAAGTATTTCACAAAAGGATCAAAGACAGTTATATTATAAAGATTAATAGTTTCAATCCCGATTTAAGGACTTCGTTGAGTTTAATCTAATTAATTTTAAAAGCAGTATCTATGTTTTTATTCTTTTCAAACAATTTTTATATTTTGGTTCTAAATATTTATTTTTTTAAATGAATTTTATAATTTAAAAGTTGCTATAGAAGATTGATATAGCATTTCAGAGATATTAAGTATATTTTTGGGTTGGCTAATCATAGGATGGTTTAAGTTATGTTTAGCAATAATAAGTTATAATTATATCGTTCTAGTAGTAATTTAATATGTTTGTATAATCTTGGGATATTAGGCGTTGTTGAAGACTTTTAGTAGATTTCGGGTATTTTAGCAGCTTTTAGTAATGTCGGATATCATGCCAGATTCGGATTTCTGTATTTCTTTCAGCTATACTCTATTCGTTGCTAATCGTTCATATTTGTTATCTTGTGACATTTGTTATGGGTCGTTCGTCTCAATCGCTTTGCTTGCTGCTATATGCAATTTTGGTTATCGTAATAATATTCATTGTTGTTCAAACACTTGATATTTAAGATCTCTACTTTGATATACTTTGTTGGCTTATTATTATGTAACGAGTTACGTTTTGATCTTCCGATTTAATAAGATCTTGATGAATGGTGAATATACGCAGAGTTGAGGTTGGTTTTATATTCATCCATGCGTACATAGAGCCCTTCTGTTAGATTAGTTTGGAGAGTAGGAATACCGAGTTAACCACCTGTAGGGGTACTACACGTATGCCATTGTGGCGCCGGTGATGTGACACTATCCATGGCGGTGTGATTATTCCACGGCATCTCCTTCTGATTTTTGTGTGCTCTGATGAGAGCTGGTCATGGTGTGACGAGTGATTTTGTCCGGGAGGCGTATGGGTCGGCCCTAGGACTTTTGGAGATTTGTTATCGGTGTGCAATGTAGTGCCATACATGCCACTGATTTTGGATACACTTGGAGTCGCGGATCCATTGTATTATGATTTGTTTGGATCCTATGATATGATTTTGCTCCATGTAGGAAGATCGATATGCATCTACCAACCCCTCGTTGTTTCAGCCTAAAATTCTTTGATATTCCGGAGTTTGGTGGTGTTTCTGTATTGGAGAAACTTCGAAACTTTTTTTTCATCTCGTTTGGATTTGATCTTTGTAGTTATTTTGTAATCTTAATCCATACTGGGCATTTGGCTCACGCTGTGTTTTTCTCCCGGCAGGTATCTAGCTAGGGGACAGTCAGGGCCTTTGTGAAGAGAGGACCACCCACCTTTGAGAATTTTATTTTATTCATTTGAAATTTGATGTTTTCTTCAAGACATTAAGTTATTTATTTGTTTAAAACTAGGTTGGTTGATTTAATATAAGACTTATTAAAGTTTTATTATGTTTTGAGATCCCGTTCCGCTGTAGAATTGAGGTGTTACAAATAGTCCCAGTTTATTAGCACAATTATCACTTAGAACCAAGTTACGTAGAATTGGGGTGTTACAAATAGTCCCAGTTTATTAGCACAATTATCACTTAGAACCAAGTTACGTAGAATTGGTGACCAGTGATAATTTGTTTAGAAATACACAACTAGATTCCGAATGAACAACTGCAACCGGATTAGGAGCACCGTGTTGTGTTCTCCATGAACTTTTGCATGCATATCTTTTTCTCACATCACAAAAAGAAATTAATAGATGTATTAACTTTGAATCCAAACTAAACCATATCTTGTAACTCATTATTCAAGAGATTATTTATGTTGAGCTAGACTGCTACAAAAAATCACACCATCATCTTCATTTCCTTTACCATGAGAAGGACCATCCAGATGAGCATTTCTGGTAGCAGAATCCCCTTCATCATCTTCAAACCTATCATTTTTGGTGGAAGAAGCCCCTTTCTCATCTTTCGTTTCTTCCAAAAGAGAAGATGTCAACTTGAAAGTCTCATATTGGCCGGAGAATGCTCCTTCCTCCTGTTTATTCCTTGCAGACAGGTTAAATTTCTTGTCTTTGCTGTGGGAATCCCCCTTCCCATCTTCCTCAACTTTGAAAAAGTAGGAAGGCAATTCAGAAAGATTATCCAATTGCTTAGGGAATTGTGACCAGGTTCTCAAGTGACTATTATTTGCGCTAGGTATGTCAATGCTTCCATCTTAAGAATCTCCCAACCACTTCCTCTTCCCTCCACTCTGTATCAAGGGGTTGGGATATTAGTGTTGGGTTAATCGGTATTGTTTACGGTTCGGTAGAAATCAAGCCAGTTTATTTAGTCATGTTTGTCTAGACTTGGTCTTTTGTTAACCAAGTCTCTTGGAGAATAATAGGTAGTGGTCTAATAGATTAGCTAAAGTTTAGGACGTGGGTTTGTTTCCTCTAGTATTTGTTGCTTTAAATAGGAGTATGGGTTTTTCTTTTTGAAGATGCACGTATGGCAGTAAGTTTCTGCTAATATTAAAAGATATTTCCTTTCTGCTGCAAGCTTTCTTTCTCTCTTAATTGTCTGCGAGTTTTTTCATTTTTGGTTCCTGATTTCCATCATTTGGTATCAAAGTCGCGTTCGGTTGAAGGGGGTGTAAGTCATTTTTGATCGCAACTTGAAGCATCTCAGCAGCAGCCCCGATTTCTCTTGATCGGGCTTGTTCTAACGATACCGAGAGACTAACCGGAGGTGCGTGACAAACGGGCAGAAAGATATCAAAGCGGGTGGCTTTGATTCGGTTCGTTTTGCGGGTGACGGAAGACGGTAAAGGCGGTTGTGGCTTTGTTTTCTTGATCGGTGGAAGAGTGCTCTCGGAAAAAGCTTGATTAAAGAGGTAGGGGCTGTCATAAAAGAGATAAAGATGGCGTTGGTACCGGCTAAAGAACGAGGTTCGATGTCGTACCAAGTTCCAGTCTTGACCGCGACGAACTATCCGGTGTGGGCTGTCAAGATCAAGTCGATTATGGATGCACATGGCATTTGGGAGACGGTCGAACCGAGGGCGTTGGGTGCAGAATCGGATCCAAAGAAGTCAAAACAAGCGCTTGCTTTCTTGTTCCAAGCGATACCCGAAGAAATGGTCTTGCAAATGGCGAGTTACACCGACCCGAAAAAGGTGTGGGATGGTCTAAAAACACGCTATTTGGGAGTGGATCGGGTGAGAACGGCTCGACTTGCAACCTTGAAGAGAGAACTCGAAGGTTTGCGCATGAAGGAGGGGGAAATGGTTGATGACTTCGCGATCAAATTAACCGGTTTAGCGTCAAAGGCAAGAAGCCTTGGGTACGAGCTTGAAGAAGTGGACTTGGTGAAAAGGCTACTTGACTCAATGCCTAAATCATTTCTCCAAATCGTGGCTTCAATAAAGCAATGCTTCGATTTGGATACAATGTTATTTGACGAGGCCGTTGGAAGATTGAAGGCGTACGAGGAACGTTTAAAAGGAAAGGAGGACGTTGAAGGTAGCTTGTTGTTGGTTAGTGACGAAAAGGCGCATGTGTGTAAGCATTGTGGCAATGGAGGTTCAAATCGTGATGGCTTTGGACGTGGCCGAGGAAGAGGCCGTGGGTTCGGGAAAAGTCGGGATGTTAGTGAACGTTTCCAGGGAGATAAAAGTCACGTTAAATATTACAAATGCGGTGAGCGTGGTCACTACAATAACGAGTGTCCTAAATGGGAAAGGCAAGAGGCGAATTTAATCGAAGAGGAACCGGCATTGCTGTAAATGAAGTATTCGAACAAACCGATTAAGGGGGTGATTGTTGGGTTAATCGGTATTGTTTACGGTTCGGTAGAAATCAAGCCAGTTTATTTAGTCATGTTTGTGTAGACTTGGTCTTTTGTTGACCAAGTCTCTTGGAGAATAATAGGTAGTGGTCTAATAGATTAGCTAAAGTTTAGGACGTGGGTTTGTTTCCTCTAGTATTTGTTGCTTTAAATAGGAGTATGGGTTTTTCTTTTTGAAGATGCACGTATGGCAGCAAGTTTCTGCTAATATTAAAAGATATTTCGTTTCTGCTGCAAGCTTTCTTTCTCTCTTAATTGTCTGCGAGTTTTTTCATTTTTGGTTCCTGATTTCCATCAATTAGTATAAATGAGAAAGACAATGAGAGAACATCGAAAAAGAGTGTATACAAGAGGTAAAGAAAATATGTTTCTTGATCTAGCAAAACAGACATGTAATTTGGTTGGTCGTTGTTTTCAATTCTCTAGTGTAAATCTTTTGTATACAAATGCCAATATTAAGACAGATATAAGTTGTGTTCATTTCTCTTGTATAAATGAACAAAGTTGCTTATCATTCGACATCTTTTAAATAATGTCATATAAAGATATAATAGCTAAAACATTTGCAAAAACGTCCAAAAACTTGGTATAAACTTTTTGCAACATATTTATAAAAAAATGATGATAGTTTGGCCCTATAAACATGGTCAACATATAAAACAGTCTATTAGAACAATTAAACATTTTTGACATCCTACAAACCCAATTTCGTTGTTGTGCAACTACTAAGTACAATCTGGTACCTTACCCTCATTGATTGTGTAACTACTATGCGCTCCCTTTTGCTCGATACGGCATCTCCATTGGTAGCCTTCACACCTCTATCCCCTCCTTAATCTTAATCTTTTTATTTACAATTGTTAAGGATGAATTAGTTAGGCTGTGTTTGCACAAGATATATCCTGAACAGGCTCCTGCACACCGCACACCACAGGAAGTTGTTCTATAATTTATTGTACAAATCTGATGTCTAGTCCAAACCTATAGTCTCTCAAGCATTTCATCAATAATTCTGAAAGTGCATGAGACTCCTTGTCACCTTGAACGGAATATGGACCCTTGACATGATGTTGTGCACCAAAGTTGCCCAAAGAGGCAACCTTGATCTCTGCTACTCGAGCAGATAAACTAAACTGCATAGAGGACAAGAAGTTTAAATCTTTAGCATGCTCACAGAAGCACTGAAGTTTGCTAATAGTGAAGTTGGACATCTTTTTCTCTCAATGGGGTCTCACGGGCAACATACTCTAAATTTCAAGTGAAGTTGGCATGAAATTACTATAGAAAATCCTATCATTATTAATGCACCCCTCAATCCCACTCATAGTTCATATATCAAGCTCATTGTCATCATGGTCCCTAATAGTAGAAACTATAATGTGAGGTGCAAAAGCAGCATGAATTGTAAAGTCTAGAACCTTGCGAAATGCTATGAACATTGAGGTTGTAACAACATCCATTCTTGGTGACCTCACCATAAACGCTGAACTGCAGCAACAAACGTACATGTCAGAACAAGTTTAAACAAAGAGAAATAACAACAAATCAAATAAAAAAAGAAATGAAATCGAACGTCATCTAAGGGTAGAAGAGACAACGGTCCACAACTATTTCAGCACCATTCTTATTTAAGACCAGCTGTTTTTAACACTTAGCACATTACTCAACAAAAAAAGAGACATTCAACACAGTAACTAAAGCTCCCAACAAGGCAAACAAAAGTTCAACATTCACCCAATATGCCATTACATTCCATTACATAATATTACAAAAACAACATCCAATAGAAACAATCCATAAACAATTAATCAGTTCAGGATGCAAGAAATCAAGAGTTTTTTAAAGCATTTATACATACTTTCACTTAGATAGACCAATTGATTTGTTCAAGAATTCATCTTACAAAAGTTCCAGAAGAAATTTTGTGCAACTTTTCTAGCATCTGCTCTATGATTGAATCATTGTTATCCTTGCATCATAACGATAAAAATCACAAAGTAATCATCAAACCCTTTAAAGTGTTGTCATTTATAATCCAGCAAAATTAAACCATACAAAACTGGAATTTATACCACAAAATTTTACCTTCTCATAGTAACACTTGACCACGGTGTAGATGCTTGTGCAATTCTATGAACAACAATCTTGTAAGGATATCCTTTCTTCGTCGACCAATCAAAAGCATAAAACTGCTACAAGAAAAAGCATGTGTTAAAAAAGGTTATGCGATTCACAAGTCCAACGAGTTCTTTTTATCATTTACATTGCAGAAGCAGCAGCAAAGAATTTAGTATTATATTCTTTATCAATAACATCATAATAAAACCTTGTACTTTCGAAACCATGGAAAATTATTTCAAGTCTGGTGTAAAAATCCCGCTAAAATTTTGCGAAAGAAAACTAGATTACAGCAAACATAAACCCTTTTCGAATCGTATCGATTGAAAAAGTGAAAGAACGTAATTTGCTGACGATCAAGATCAATATATATCCTAACGAAATCCGCAACAAAAGAACTAGAATAAATAAATAAAATCACTTACAGTGGATGAGAGAGGTGAGAGAGAAACGTTTGTCGGATGAAAAGGGTTCATGTCTTCATCCATTGCGGCAGCGAGGAATTCGATGTGAAAGTGATTTGTATAAGACCAGAAGCGAGTATATATAGCATAGATTTTGTGGCCTCGGTGTAATCAACCCTAATCTAGAATGTGCGATATTTTCTTTTTCCTGATTGGATACCATTTGATCCATTGGATCATGGTCCAATAGGCTTATTATTGGACTAATCAAGAAAAGGGAACAAATTCCTATTGAATTTCTTCTTAAAACAAGTGTCAAAGATTAAAAAAATATATTTATATCTAAAATTTCATCTAACAAACACAAATAAATAAGAATTATAGAACAAAACCGATGTTTCTTAGATTTCGTAACAATTGTGAACGGATAAAAAAAATATGAAATCAACATTTTTTAGAATAATATGACACAAATATTATTATGAGATAGAGATCAAACTACATGTCAAATTGAATAATTAGAGGTGAATTATGTCGCAATATTAGTTTCAGGTTCTACGTTGTTGCTTAAAGACTGTGTTTTTGGGAAAGTGTTTGAATGTTTCAAGTAAACAACTTATGAAATGATTTTAGTTACTAATCCAGGCTCTAATTACTACGTATTTGCATAATAGCTAAGTGATATAACAGGTTGACCTTTTCCGATTAATTGGTTTACCGATCTATGTAGTTTCCATAAAAAATACTTCCACCTCAAATCCCTCCAATTCGAATACTCACACTTTAATTAAAAATAGATCATAGATCAAATAGAAAATAATTCAAGCCCAGATCAATAATTTTAATACTCCCAATTTACTAGCACAATGATCCCTCAAACAAAGAAGTGGAGACCCGTGATAATTTTCTTTAGAAATATGAATATAAGTGAGAAAGACAGTGACAGAACGTTGCAAAAAAAGTATATACAAGATATCAAAAAATTAAACTACTTCTTGATATAGCAAAGCAGACCTATGATTTCTAAGATGGTTATAAGTTGTGTTGATTTCTCTTGGGTAAACGTTTTGTATACAAATGTGAATGTTAAGATGGTTATAAGTTGTGTTCATTTCTATTGGTAATTGTAGATATCTTATTATATGACATTTTTTAAAATAATGTTATATAAGAAAAAGGTAATAGCCAAAACCAATTGCTAAGACGTCCAGATACTTCTTCGTAAAAACTTATTGCAACGTTTTTATATAGAATGCACGATTGTTTGACCCTATAAACTTATGTAGAGTATTTAAAACAACTTATTAGGGAACTTATACATTTTTTACATCCTACAAAATTTTTGCGTTCTACAAATGCAATGTATAAAATAGTTTATTCGGAGAATTACACAATTTTGGCTCCCTACAAATCCGATTTGTTGTTGTGCAACTACTAAGGACATTAACAAAAAAAAATGTTTCACTGCCGGAGTAACAAGTAGTAACAATATCTAGTGACAATCATGTACCTTACCCTCATTGATCAATCAATCCGGTCTCCACAAAACCGAAGACGGCAATTGATAAACATTTTTGTTTTTTGTAGGATCCCGATATTTTATCGAAGACATTAAAATTGTTTTGAATTCAAGAGTAACAAACACAACTTATACGCTTGTAACTACGTTTGCATTAAAAACAACTTTAATGTCATGATATGATATAGGGATGGTCGAAAACACAGAAAACATTTAACGATTGCCTTCATCGATTGTACGGAGATTGGATTGATAAATCAATGAGCATAAGGTATGTGATCATAAGTTCATACAACTGTTCACTATACTTGTTGAACAAATAACCAAGGTTACACATTAAGGAAAACTCCAAACCACATGATGGTGCATATAGGTCTAGCTATCAGCGTTGTCAATTTTTGTTCGTTGCTTGAAGACACTGTATTTGGGAAAATGTTTGAACCTTTTGAATAAAAAACTTATTAAATGATTTTAATTACCAATTCAGGTTGTAATCTATATCTATATATATATTAAAACAGAAACCATGAGAGCTGACGTGTCCTTCTCTAAAACCAAGAAACCTATTTATCTTTGTTCTCCTTGATCTCCGCTTGCGTTCATTTCCCATGATTATTCATTTCACACTTTAACAACAAACCCTTTGTCTTCGCCAACGGTTGATCCTCTCCATCTCCCAATTGTAGCAATACCCACCAAAAGCCTCCGATAGGGAAGTCGCTGCAGCCTAGAATTCGACAAGAAAGAAGATGAAAGTGAGGGTTTATAGAAAGGATCTATCGCTTCAAATGAAGATGCAGATAGTGAAAAACTGAAAATGGCCAGTCAGGAGTTAAAGAGGAATTGTGCATGTATATATAAGTAACAGGGTGTTTGATAAAAAATCTTGAAAGAGAGGCGGTGGAGGTATGTTATTGTTCATGTTCATTTCTTCAATAGTAGGCATAACTTTTAGCTACACTGATATTTACACCCGTCGATCGTTTCGATATGACTTTGTTTTGTTGCTTAGAGTTTAGGGTTTGAGGTTTTTTGACGTTCGTGTTCTCCTTCTCCATCTGCAGGCGCGGGCTGTGAACTACTTAGTCTCTCTTCTTTCCCATATATCTCTTGCCTAGGTTATTTATTTACTTCAAGGTTCTCCATCCTTTTCTCAATTTAACTAATCATCTCCCCTATTGGAACACCCACTCTTATCTCGATCAACATCTACTCTCCAGTAGAATTACACATTGTGCAACCTTTTGAGACAACAAAATTACTCATTGTTCACGGCCTGCAAAATAAAGAACGGGGGAAGAGGGAGTTTGTAAGATCTATATGAAGTGTTTTATTTTAGAACCAATCATTCAATTGCCAATGCGCTTATATGTATATTGTGTTAACTAAATGGGATTAGTTGTATGAATATATTGTGTGTATATGTATTGTGTATTGGAATTGATTATAATTGATTATTGATTTATCCTATTTTAGGCTAGTTTGTTGCGTCCTTGTTTGGATAGTTTTTGTTTCCTTTTCTGTGGCTTTTTAGCTTGGGTTGTTATTGGTATTTAAATACCATCTTTTCTTTATGAAATAATCATTTTACGATACCAAAACTTTTATGGTATCAGAGCGGGACAGAAACCCTACCCACAAAATCGAGTGAAAACCCTAAAACCAAGCACAATGACCGACAAGACTGAGAAGAAAAATGAAGGAGAAGCGATCGATGCCAATTCGCCATTTTACATTCATGCTTCGGATTATCCAAAGCAGATGCACGTCAATGACGTGTTGACAAATTCGAATTACAGTGATTGGGCACAGGAGATGACCAACTTCTTATTCTCCAAGAATAAGATGGGATTCGTTGATGGATCCATTGAAAAACCGATAAAAGAGTCGCATCAATACATGTTATGGATGCGGTGTGACGCCATGATCAAGGGTTGGTTGACCACGGCGATGGAAAAGGACATCCGGGTCAGCGTGAAATACGCTAACACGGTTGCGGAGATGTGGAAAGATTTGCACGAAAGATTTGGAAAAGAAAGCGCTCCCAGGGCTTACGAGCTCAAACAATCTCTCAGCACCACTCGCCAAAACGGTGCATCTGTGTCAGCCTATAACACGAAACTACGTGTTCTGTGGGACGAAATCCAATCGGTCTCCCTCACCCGAGTTGTTCCTGTGATGGCTGCAGTTGCGGGATCGGCAAGAGGCTCGTTGAATTGAAGGAGAAAGAATGGTTCTATGAATTCTTGATGGGGCTTGATAACAAGTTCTCGGTAATCAAAACTCAGATTTTGGCTATGAAACCCACACCGACGCTTGGAACAGCATATCCCCTCGTTGCAGAAGACGAGCAACAACGATCCATCTCTGGATCCAAGCGACCCCTTGGTGAAACAGCAGCCTTCCAGGCCTTCCTTCAAGGAAAACGTGACAACCCTGCAACGAATTCCAACAAGAGTTCCAAGAAAAACGAGAAGGGTGAACCCTACGTGAAAAACGAGAAGGGTGGAACTACGGACAAACCGGAACATTGTACCCATTGTGGTAAAGATGGGCACAACCGAGATGGTTGCTTCAAAAGGATTGGCTATCCTGAGTGGTGGCAAGGGAAGGAACGAAAAGACAACAAGAAACCGAAGGCGGCGTGTGTGGAAACCGCTCCAAGTCTGATACCGGGAATTACAGAGGAACAGTATCAACTTTTCCTGAAGCACTTCTCGGCAGGAGCTGAACTGGGAAAGCACGAGACACCACCGATCGCGAACATGGCAGGTATTCATGAACGAAACACTTGGGTGGTTGACTCGGGAGCCACCGAACACATAACTTATCAAGGGAATCTCCTTGAGAATGTCATGACAGGAGCAAGTGAGACGCCAGTCACCATCCCGAATGGTGATGCCATCCCGGTCCAAGGAAAGGGACGAGTAACCCTACCCGGTGGAACTGGAATAACCGGAGTTCTTCACGTCCCAACTTTTCATTACAATCTATTGTCAGTCAGAAGATTGACCAAGAATTTGCAATGTGCAGTAACTTTCTTTCCGGATTTTTTTGTAATGCAGGGCTTGGAGTTGAGGAACTTGATTGGAGCGGGTAGATGCGATGATGACGGGCTATATCGAATGGGGGAAGTGAAGCTAGGCAGGAAGGTGATGATGACAACAACTTGTACTTGGCATAGACATTTAGGGCATGCATCTGATGAAAAACTTTGTCATATTGGTTTTCTTAATAAGAATGAGGTCATTTCAAAGAATGAGTTTTGTGATTCATGTGCAAAGGCCAAACATACTAGACTCTCTTTTCCCACCAGCTTCATCAAAACTAAAAATCCTTTTGACCTCATCCATTGTGACATATGGGGCAAGTATCCCTCTCCACATGCCAAGCCAGCTACTTCTTGACGATTGTAGATGATTTTAGTAGGGCTACGTGGGTCTACTTAATCAGACAAAAACACGAAGCCAGTGCATGTTTAATCAATTTTTATAAGATGGTGAAAACTCAGTTTGAAAGATCAATTAAGAAAATACAATGTGACAATGGGGGGGGAGTTCACTTAGAACAACATGCTAAGCTTCTATGCTAATCAAGGAATCATTTTGGAGACCACTTGCCCACACACCCCCAACAAAATGGGGTGGTTGAGCGAAAACACCGACACTTGCTCGAAACTGCACGAGCACTTAGGTTCCAAGCAAATTTGCCTATTAAGTTGTGGGGAGAGTGCATCTTGACTGCCGCCTATATCATTAATAGGCTGCCCTCAAGGGTCTTGAAAAACGGTTCTCCATTGAGGTTGTTTTGGGAGAGAAACCCGATTACAATACAATGAGGGTCTTCGGTTGTTTAAGTTATTATCGAAACACCAACCCGATGGGCGACAAATTTGAACCAAGAGGGAAGTCGAGGGTGTTCATTGGGTACCCTGAAGGTACCAAGGGATATAAAATATATGATATAGAGTCAAGAAAAATAATCGTCTCGCGAGACGTACGATTTGTCAAAAATAGTTTTCCATTCTCTCACACCCAACAAGTTGAGCATGAGGAGGAAGAAGCCATTTTTAAATATCCACAATTACATACACCCATGCAGCAACCTCCCAACATGCATGATGACATGCCCTCATCGGCCGACCCCATGCACCCACAAGACCATATAGAAATCCATGCAGATTCCAACTTTGAGGGACCACAAATCACAGAAGAAGACTTGTCCTTGGAAGAAGAAGCACAAGGTAACGAGGTCCTTGACCAGACCTCTTCTGATATCGATGTTCTTAACATCAATAACCAGGAAACCCATGATGATGCCACACAGGTTCCTCACACAGTCCGAGAGAAAAGAAACAGGTCGGTTCCGAAGCGACTGCAAGAATATGAAGTTAAACTTCCCCCATCGCTCCAGCATCCATCACCCGACTCCGATCAAGACACCTCGACGGTACATTCCTTAGCCAATTATGTTTCTTATGAAAATTTTTCTCATGCTCATAAGGTGTTTTTGTCGGTCATCTCATCCAATGATGAGCCCAAGACTTTCAAACAAGCTTCCCAGAATGTAGATTGGGTTGATGCCATGAGACGAGAAATCAAGGCTTTGGAAGATAATGGGACGTGGACACTTGAAGAATTACCAAAAGACAAGAAGGCCATCGACTCAAAGTGGGTGTTTAAAGTCAAATACAAACCAAATGGTGAAATACAACGATACAAGGCTCGTCTTATTACCAAAGGTTACACGCAAATGGAGGGCATCGACTTCCATGAAACTTTTGCACCGGTCGCCAAGCTTGTGACAGTCCGTACCCTTCTTGCCATAGCCACCAAAAATAATTGGCTAGTTCACCAACTGGATGTGAACAATGCGTTCTTGCACGGAGACCTTGACGAGGAGGTGTATATGAAACTACCTTAAGGATTCACAAGTAAAAAGGGCAACAAAGTGTGTCGGTTATGTAAATCGTTATATGGTTTAAAACAAGCCTCACGTAACTGGTATCACAAATTTACCAAGGCTTTGCTCTCTCTCGGTTACACACAATCCAAGGCTGACCACTCACTGTTTCTTTTTCATCAAAGATATATCTTCATCGCAGCCCTAATTTATGTTGATGATGTCATTATTGCCGGCAATAATGCTGTCAAGATACAAGAGACAAAGACCAATCTGGACAAGAACTTTAGCATCAAGGACCTCGGCACCCTAAAATACTTTCTGGGAATCGAGGTAGCTCGAACAGCCGAAGGAATGGTACTAAGTCAGAGAAAATATACACTTGATATTCTTGACGATTGTGGCCTCACAGGTTGCAGACCGAGTCAGCTCCCTTTTGAACAGAACTTAAAACTCGAGCATGATGCCAAAGAACCAGAAGTCGATGCAAGTCAGTACCGAAGATTAGTAGGTCGTTTACTCTACCTTCAAGCCACTCGACCCGACATTGCATACTCCGTCAACATTCTCAGTCAGTTTGTCTCAGACCCGAGACAAAATCATATGGATGTCGCCAATAAGGTGTTGCGTTATTTAAAAACGACACATGGACAAGGGATATTGTTACCGAGAGGGGGGGCACGGAGTTAGTCACGTATTGCGATTCGGATTGGCTGGGATGCCCGTATAGCCGCCGCTCTCGTACCGGATACTTACTTACATTTGGCGGTGCTCCTATTTCTTGGAAATCAAAGAAGCAGTATGTAGTATCACGATCTTCTGCTGAAGCAGAATACCGAGCCATGGCCACAACCGTTAGTGAGGTATTGTGGGTCCGTTGGCTGTTAACAGAATTGGGTGAACCACCTGCAGGCCCCACTATTTTCAACTGTGACAATCAAGCAGCCCGACACATTGCCAACAACCCCGTTTTTCATGAACGAACTAAACACGTTGAGATGGATTGTTATTTCATACGGGAACGTGTTGAGTCTGGAGAAATCAAGCCCACTCTTATTAACACCAATGCTCAAATTGCAGACCTTTTTACCAAACCTCTCGCAGCTCACCAGATGAAGCATCTTCTTTGCAAATTGGGCATTCGCGATCTCCATGCTCCAACTTGAGGGGGAGTATTGGAATTGATTATAATTGATTATAATTGATTATTGATTTATCCTATTTTAGGCTAGTTTGTTGCGTCCTTGTTTGGATAGTTTTTGTTTCCTTTTCTGTGGCTTTTTAGCTTGGGTTGTTATTGGTATTTAAATACCATCTTTTCTTTATGAAATAATCATCTTACGATACCAAACTTTTATTGTGGTTATATGTAGTGTACAATGATCCCTTTTAGAGTGATGCTTTATACATGTGTCATGTGTGTATTTGTGTTTGTACTCTTTCTAAATTGAGAGGTCGATGAGCAAGTGAGTCGAATCAGGTTTAACAACTTTGAGAATTACAAAACAAAACTGTGGGTTATATGCCTGTTGGCAGCAAGCATGGATTCACAGCAAGGGTTGTTGACCAGGTGAGTTTTGTTGCCTTTGAGAAATCCACATAGGAACAGGTGGTAGTTCTTTTTGTTGTCAATTCATTTAGTAGGAGATCGATTATAATGTTAATTTGGTTATTAGTTCCTAAAAGTTAGTAACGTTTTATAGGTTGAGTATTGTTTTAGCGGGATATCATCTCTTGGATAACATAAGAAAACATATAGATGGTTTATATTTTCATCTCTAAGGCTTAAATGTACTTTTAGTTTGATTCCATGAAGATTGAGAATAGTAAGCTCCATCATCTGTGAGAAAAAAAGTATATCACTAAAATCATGGTAAGGAATGTGATAAGATGATGTAGGTGAAGCCGTGTGTAAAGAAATCAAATTGTATAACTTGATGTCATGAAAAATAAAATGGAATCCAAAAAAAAAGAATAGGTTACCGAGGGAGGTATTACGAAGGATATATAGAACCTTAACGATCAACGGTATAATAAAATTTTGTGTTTGAATATGTATATCTTGATTGATATATCTTAAGAACAAAGTTTAAATAAACTAGAGCTGGTTTGGTAGCTTCTAGACATGATAATTCATGCTTTCTTTTTCTCAATTTAGGCTCTTTTTTGTATTTGTTCATATAAAGTCGTAAAACCGCTAACATGGCATCTACTAAACATGAGAATCGTTTTTTTTCTCAATATAGGCTCTTTTTTATATCAATCCGTATTAGTTATTTTGTTTTCACATTTACCTCCAAACTATTCAGCTTCGCATGTTATGTCTTATGCTTTTCCTCTCTGTCTCTCGATCTCTGCCTAGAGTTTCTTTGTGAGTCCGTGATCGTTACCAGATAATCAAACAACAAACAAATAGAAGATAAACCAACCTGTTTCAATAACAAACGGTGATTACACAGTTGATTTCTTTGAGTTATCTCTTTGTTTTCTCTCTGTTTACACTTTCTAGTATGTGTATCTGTGTGTGAATTGTGTTGAACTGATCGAGAGAGAGATAGATAATATCTATTAATTAGATATTATCAAAACATAAAATAATAATAAAACTTAATATCTAAAACTATAATATCTAGATATTAAAAACAATTTTGACTTTATTACAGAATAGACCCTAGACTTTGGTTGAGAGTAACTTTCAGCTTTAACTTCAGATTGCGATCTTCATTTTGGATGATCTTGAATCCAATGAGACTGTGTCTTAACAATCTCCCCCTTTTGATCAAGATCATTACGAAAATGATTTGTCAATACGATCTTCTCTTTCAGCACAGAAGATGCAATCTCTTTCTCTAGCTCAGAATGCTTTAGCAAAGTATCTTCAAAGAAAATTTATCTGAAATCAGCATGTCTTCAGAATACTTTGATCTCGCAGTTCTTGATTAGCTTTTCTAGTAATGAACATTTCTTCAAGCTTTATATTCTCCCCCTTTTTGATGGAAAGTGCAACGACTTCATCAAAACTTTGAGTAAGAAATGTCAACCACTTGGAGTCTCTGATCCGTCAATTCAATAGTTATTCATCCTGATCTTTGCAAATCTAGACAAAATAATCATGTAACACCTGAATCAACTAATGAATCAGTTAGAATGCCTGTCAGTAACACTAAGTCACTGTGTGTAACGAATACACATATGGAAAGGAGCTGTTTGATGTTGACTCCCCCAGGGCTTCCATTTAATCATCGAAACACCACAAAGGTAATTTCTATAAACGTTATGACAAAGAAACTAATTCCTTGTGTGTTCGTGCTTGTGTTAGAAATAATTAAGCACAGATGATTGCTTATTGGCTCGAAATTGTGTAAACCACTGAGACAACAGTAAGTTAAACACAGACTCAATGTGCATGAGTGAAGTGCGAAGGTGGGGCAGACTTCCTTCTTTTCAATATCCATATTTTCCAAATGAAAATCAGATAGCAAATGTGCTGCATCCCCTTTGAAAATGTGAAACACTTTCTTGTTGAGAATAAAATGAGTAGATGGTGAGGTTTGATCAAGAGTTGCCATGGGCTAATTGCCTGTTTCAATAATGATCACCAAAGAATTGTGAATCACTAGAATTGTGGCTACTCGGCTCAGAAAAAGTTGGTGCAGAGTTGTGATATTCTTTTAACTCTGTTCTCACACGCTCTTTCTTTTAAACGTTTTGCTTTCTCTAATCACACTCATTTCTTTTCGCTTTGCACACTCAATCACTAAGGATTAACTTCTTGGGTAGAAATCACTGGTTAAGGTGATTCCATAGAAGTTGTGTTAATCCTAGCACAATGAAATCCTTGTTTTCCTATGATGCACGTGATGCTCAGATTGGTTTAACTATTTCAGTTAAAGCACAATGTTGATTTTGAAAACATTTAAAGTCACACTTCCAATTCATGAATTCGTTTTGAGAATCGGGAAGTGGTTTGAACATTTGAAAACAATGTTTTCTATGATTGAAAGTTATCCTCTTTTCAACCATATATGAGATGAAGATATAGAATTATACCTTTACGTACGATCTTCCATCTCATGAAGCTAAGCTTAAAGTCATAAAGATATGATCTTTTAAGCTTCTCTCAAACTTCTGCAAAAGTCTTAGGTCAAGTCAAAGCAAATTTATTCACTTCAATTGAAAAGAGAAAAAGCAGTAAAACTTTTAAAGTACGAGTTCTGATCAGAAATAATCAGAAGTACGAGTTCTGTACTCCCCTTTGTTGTGAAGATCTCCCCCTAAAATCTTGCATTAAAAAAAAAATTGACATTAAAAGGTACATGCAAATATTTTATGAGCTCCCCCTCAAAATGATATTGACCACTGTCAATTTCTTCTTCTACTCCCCCTTGGATCATGAACAGAATATAGAAGTGCAGATATCAATCAGAGTTAAGAATGAAGTAATGATGAAAAAGTATACAATTAGAAAACTTTTATAGGTAATTACTGGCTATACCGTGAGATTTAGCATACCAAGTTTAGAGACAAGAAAGGTAAACCTCTTTTCGTCTAAAGGTTTGGTAAACAAATCGGCAAGTTGATAATCAGTTTTTACAAAGAAAAGTTCAATTTTTCCTTTTTCAACATGATCTTTAATAAAATGATACCTGACGTCTATGTGCTTGGTCTTGGTGTGTTGAACAGGATTCGCTGATATTGTGATGGCGCTCTTGGAGTCACAGTATATCGGGATCTTATTGAAGTGGAAACCGTAGTCGCGCAATTGAGTTCTCATCCATAAGACCTGAGAACAGCAGCTAGCATTCTGCTTCGGCCGTGGAGGTTGAAACAGAAAGTTGCTTCTTCGATGCCCAACTTACGAGTTTGTCACCGAGGAACTGTACATGTCCCGACGTGCTCTTCCTGTCTAACATACAACCAGCATGATCTGCATCTGTGTAGGCTGTTAGTTCAAAACTAGTATCTTTAGGATACCACAGACCAAGATCTGCAGTGCCCTTCAGATACCTAAATATGCGCTTCACAGCAGACATATGGATTTCTTTAGGATTGGCCTGATATCGTGCACATAAGCATGTTGAGAACATTATATCTGGCCTACTAGAAGTAAGATACATTAAAGAACCTATCATCCCTCGATAAGTCCTAACATCAACACCCTTGCCCGAAGGATCGGTGCCAATCTTAGTACCTGGTGCCATTGGGGTACCAATCGGTTTTGAATTTTCCATTTTGAATTTCCGAAGAATTTCAAGAATGTATTTTGATTGATTGATAAAAATACCCGTAGAAAACTGTTTGACTTGCAATCCGAGAAAGAAATTCATCTCTCCCATCATGTTCATCTGAAATCTAGACACCATAAGGTTTGCAAAATTCTTACAGTACTTAGTATTTGTAGAGCCAAAGATAATATCATCTACATAGATTTGAATTACAATGATATCGCCTTTTTCCTTTTTGATAAACAAAGTGGTATCCACCGTACCTTTAGAAAAACCAGACTTGACTAGAAATTTGGAAAGGACATCATACCAGGCTCGAGGGGCTTGTTTCAGACCGTAGAGTGCTTTGTCGAGAATGTAAATGTGATTCGGATTCTCTTGATTGACAAAACCCTCTGGCTGAGAGACGTAGACTTCCTCCTTCAGAATTCCATTCAGGAATGTTGTCTTCACGTCCATTTGAAAGACGGTGAAGTTCTTGTGGGCTGCGTAGGCTAGAAACATTCTGATTGCCTCTAATCGCGCCACAGGAGTATATGTCACGTCGTAGTCGATTCCTCCCTCTTGTCTGTATCCTTTGGCTACTAGTCTTGCCTTGTTTCGGATAACGGTACCATCTTCGTCTTTCTTTATCTTGAAAACCCATTTCGTACCTATTATGGTTTTACCTTGAGGTTTCGGTACGAGTCTCCAGACTTTAAGTGCATCAAACTGATTCAGCTCTTCTTGCATTGAAATCACCCATTATGGATCCGCAAGTGCTTCTGATACGCGTGTTGGCTCAAACTTGCTCAGAAAGGAGTCATGCATGCACATGTTCATTGATGCTGACCTAGTTTGCACCGGTTTTGATGGATCGCCAATGATCTGGCTTGTCGGGTGCTCTTTGGTCCATTTATGTTCATGAGGCAGTGGATTATATGAATGTATGTCAATTGAATTATCTATAAAACCACTTGTACCTTCTTCAGCTTACACTGGAGGAATGATGATTGTAGTTGAAGTAGTTGGTGGGAGTGGATTATATGATGATATATCAATATAAAAAGGAATGGGGGGTTCATTTGAAGTAGATGGTACAAAAGTCTCAGTAGGTACAGCTTGGCCCGGCTGTAGATTAGGCTGAATAGAACAACCTACTGTTTCAGCTACTTCTGTCTCTTCTTGATTTGTCACTTCTTCAACTGTTGGAGTCGGCATTTGAATTGGAACTTCTTGTTGAATCGGGGAGTTGGATTCAATAGAGTCATCTGAACTGGTTGGATGAGTAGTCGTTAAGTCTTCCATCTTGTCAACCACAACAGATTTCTTTACATTATATCCAAGAAATTCATCATAAAACAATTCAAATAATAAATCTAAATCAGATAAATGATTAGTTGACGTTGATGCTTCATCTGATTTATTCTGTTGAGACGCAGGTTCTGGACTGATTTGCCCAGAAGCTAGTACGCCGGTGGTAACGGGTTCTGAACTGTGTTGTTCGGAAGCCATTTCTTCATCAAACGTGACGTTGATGCTTTCAATCACCGTCTTTGACTTCTTCAGATAAACACAGAATGCAGTTGATGTCGAGGAATAACCAATGAAGATGCCTTCGTCTGCCTTGGCACTGAACTTGTTGAGATTCTCCCTATCGTTTAGAACAAAACACTTACACCCAAATATATGGAAGTATTTGATTGTCGGTGTTCGGTTGTTGATTAACGCATAAGGAGTCTTCTTGAATCTTCGATGTACCATGGAGCGATTCTGTGTGTACCACGCGGTCGAAACAACTTCTGCCCACAAAAATAGAGGTAAGTCTGATTGACTTAGCATATTACGAGCAGCCTCGACTAGCGTTCCATTTCTTCTTTCAACCACTCCATTTTGTTGAGGCGTACGAGCAGCAGAGTATTGATGTGAAATCCCGACAGATTCGAGATATTCTTCAACTTTATTGTTCTTGAACTCTATGCCATTGTCTGTTCGTAGAAACTTGACCGGTTTCTGCAGATTCACCTGGGTCGTCTTCAGGAATGTGATGAGAACATCTGGTGTCTCATCATTTGAACGTAGAAACTTGACCCATGTATATCGCGAGTAATCGTCCACGATCACGAGTATGTACTTCTTTCCGCCTAGACTCTGAGTTCGCATCGGACCGCATAAGTCCATATGCAATAACTCTAACGGAGCACTTGTACTCGGTTCAGGCTTTGGTTTATGTGGAGCCCTCTTCATCTTGCCCTTTTCACAAGCTGCACAAAGATATTCTCTTTCATATTTGAGCTCTGGAAGTCCTTTGACGGGCTTTCCACTGACCAAATTGTTGATGTACCGAAAGTTGAGGTGAGAGAGCCTTCGATGCCATAACCAACTTTGTTGCATCGAGGCTTTCGTCAGTAGACAAACCTGCTTGTCAGTCTGGACATTTGATAAATTGATTGTGTAGAGGTCGGATTCTCGAGTACCGACCAAGAGTTCTTTGCCTTCTTCATTGCGAACTGAACATCTCTTGGCTTTGAAGTTGACCTCTAAGTCTTTGTCACAGAACTGGCCTATACTGAACAAGTTGTGTCGTAAGCCTTCTACATAGCTCACCTTCTTGATCGTGACTTTGTCATGTTGTACATCACCGTATCCCATGATTGGAGAAAACTGGTCGTTGCCGAATCTGACTGTTCCGCAATATTTGTCTTTAAAATTGGACAGTATCTCTTTTTGCCCTGTCATGTGCTTGGAACATCCGCTGTACAAGAACCATGTATGACTAGTCTGCATAAGAGAAATTACAAATTTAGATATTTATACGACAACATTGGAATATTCACTTTGATTATCGAAGTGCGGGTCTTGAACTGATTTGTTCAAAAGCCTATTTTGACTTTGATGTTCGGGTTCTGAACTGCATTATCCAAAAACCTATTTGACATTGAAGAACGAGTCCTAAACTGTTATGTCTAGAAATCATATCCATTAGCTCCCTTAAACTTTTGTTGCCTGCAATACACAGTTAGCCTTTGGTACCCATTGGAATTTGGGTCCAACTGTGTTAGCATTTGATTTTGGTACCCATTTCAAATTGGGTCCTCTTTTCTTTTGAAAAGTATGTGAAGAATTAGTATGAGAGGAATGCACATGGTAATTTCCAAACCAATCTTCAGAATCTTGACAAGAGATAGAAACATGTTTATCATAAATAGAAGACTTTCTAGCAGATAAAGATAACTAAAATAATTGCTTCATTGAATATTGTTTACGAGAAACAACAAGTTTTGATTCCAAAATCACAACATCAGCAATTAAAACATCTTTACTAGGTGAAGTCTTACTACAATTAACACTACTAAACGATTTAACGGCCTTGTCAAGCTTTCGTTTTGGTTGCCACTGAGTTAGACTTCTGAGCAACAAATGAAACATGTGAAACTGGTGAGTTAGACTTCTGAGCAACAAATGAATGCTTCTTCTTGGGATTACCAGTAGTGTTCGGTTTCTGTGAATGCTGAGATATTTTCTTACCTTTAGCAAATTTAGCTTTCACAGAGACTGACCTATCAACTTTCGTTGAATTTGCACTGTTCACAGGCATACTGGTCTTTCCTAAAGATTTCTTAATAAAAGATGAATGGTTAGGAAGTTTCGCATTAAAATCAAATTGTTCAAAACAACCATCTAAACCACCGTCAGAGTTAAGAAAATTAAACCCTTCGTTTGATGAACCAAACATGTCATCAGAAGTAGAAGCCTTTGTAAAAACAACATTTTTCATAACGGTTGAAAAAACTTTTTGTTGAATCTCAATCAAAAGTCTTTCATCTGATAAAGAGTTCTCGAGTTCAGAAATTTTACTTTCTAACACGAGAGAAGGGACATAAATTTTACCTATAACAGGCTTCGCCTCCATCTCTTTTACAGAATAACTTTGAAAGTAGTCAGTTGAAAGAGATTTCTTTTCATTATTTGGATAGTCATAACTATTATTCAACTTCGCATAATAAAATGGAAGGTGAACTTTAGATGACTTCTTCCGTTTTTCAATTTCATTGGATTCATCCTCCTTTGATAGTTTAGTATTAAAAACTTGAAGTTTAGAGATTCGGTGAGAAACTAGCATAGAGGTATAATCATAAAGTGCAGGCACTTCAGTTATCCCCTTTTTAAGGCAATGAGGTTTCACATAACCGATTCCCCAATGTTCTTTATTCTTTTTCGGTTTGTTAAGATGAATGGTTTGCTCACTTTGACCTAATGAGTATAACTTCCTTTCCAAAGCATCTAATTTTTCAATTAAAGTCTTGTTTTCTTTAGTACATGAAGAATGCATTTTCGTAAGCGCATAAAAATCAAGCTCACTTTTTGTCAGTTTAGACTTGAGTTCAGAATTCTCTTTAAGAATTATTGTCTTTTCCTTTGCGTTGGTGTCATTATCTCTATGTAAAACCTCAACTAATACTTTCTTCTCAGCGATTTCATTGCTAAGTTTCTGTATCAATTTGTTTTTGTCAGTTATAACACCATTTTCTCGCTTAAGATTAGATTCTAACTCTTCTTGTTTTAAACTCATGGCATGCATTTTATTCATGTAATCTGAATTCGATAAATTACATACCTCCTCTTCTTCATTATCTGAATCAGCTTCAGCATCTGATTCCATCTTGCCCATTAAGCACATGTTGACGGCTTCATCTTTCTCTTCATCCTCTTCTTCCTCGTCTGAGTGATCGAGCCAGTATTCATCCTCAGCCATCAGTGCCTTGCCTGCCTCCTGTTGCTTTGCAAGAAGCATCTTGTTCTTGTAGTAGTTTGAGTTTCTGACTTTTGATCTTCGGCAGTCCTTGGCAAAGTGACCGGTTTTGCCACAGTTGTAGCACGTTGGTGGTTCTGGCTGACTGGATCCTTCAGCTTTGAACTTTCTTTCTTCTGGTTTCCTCTCCTCTAATCTCTTCCCTTCAGACTGATACCTTCTCTCTCCAGGCTTCCTTTCCTCTGTTCTTTTCCCTTCATATCTCTTTCCTTCATATCTGCTTCCTTCAACCCTTTCCTTGTGGATGTAGTTGTTCGGACCAGAAGAATATCTCTGACTATTTGAACTCGACTTTGTGTAGAACTTTTTCTGAAAAGCATTTGACAGCAGAAGCATTGCTTGCTTCAGTTGTTCATTTTCATCCGAGTCAGAGATGGCATCAGCTTCAACTTCTTCTGATTCATACACAACCGTCTTGTTCTTCTTCTTTTTGACAACAAGAGCAACTGTGTCTTCAGCTGTCTTCACTCCCTTTCTCTTCTCTTCTAGAATTTCATCCACCTCTTCTTCATTCTGTTTGAGGGTTTCATACACCTCATGAAGTGGAATCTCATTCAAGTCTTTGATCTGCTTCATCTGCCTAGCAAATCTTTTCCATTCCGGTTGAAGAATACTCAGGAATTTGGCGTTCAGCTCAATTTGAGATTTGTGGACTTTGTTCTTGCTAAGTTCGTTCAGCAAAGTCACAAACCTGTCATAGGTTTCTTCTAAAGTTTCTCCCACCCTGCCTCTAAATTCTTCATAATTATTTAGGCAGTTGGAGATTTTAAGCTGATTCCCAACCTTCGAGCCCAACATCATCTTCTCTAGTTGATCCCACATTTGTTTGCCGGAGGCCTTGTAGCTGTCAATCTTTACATAGATTTCGTTCGGAATCCCTTGTAGAATGTATGACTTAGCCAATCTGTCTCCTTTTGCTCTTAACTTATTATCACCTGTTAGTTCCTCATATGTAAGTGCAAGTCTTTCTTCTTCAGTTCCTTCTGCAGTTCCCTATATTTTGTTTCTATAAGGCCTTCTTCTAAGGATTGTCTGATGAAATCACCCAATTCCTGTCTTTCGATGAAGTTCAGGAACCGATCCTTCCACTGTTCGTATTCTCCTCTAAAGAGAACTGGTGGCTTGGTGTCAGTTCCGATTGCAAGGGCTTCTCTGGATGTCATTATGAATAAAGTTCTAAGTCTGGAAAAACTTTGCGTTTCGAGAAGGTTTGCGCGAGAGGTTGATTGCGCAAAGTGAGGTTCAACCGGTAAGACGTAGAAATGATGCTCGACCGGTATAATTCTTTGACCGATAAAAAGATTGGAATTCTTTTTCTTGGACCGATAAAAGATTTTTCAATTTAGAACCGGTATAAAGAGTTTTGCATGTGATTCTTTGAAAGGACACGTGGAAATGAAATTAACAAAAGGTGTAGAGTTTTTAAAAAAAAAATTTGCATGGAAAATCAAATTGAATGGACACGTGATCTCAAATTATGATGGAATATGTTTTTCAAGTGGAATAAGTATTTGAAGAGTTTTGCATGGTCACGTGAGGTTCCTATAGTTTTGAGATTGCCACGTGTGAGGTTTCTATGGTTTATTGGAAATGGGTTTGACCGGGATGTGAGATGTCTTCGACCGGGATGTGAGTGTGAGTGGACCGAAATTAAGTTTGACCGGGATGTTGTTTCTAAGACCGGGAAGTGATGGGTTTGACCGGTAAAACTTCAACTTTGACCGGTAAATTGATAAATAAGACCGATAGTGGAGAAGTGTTTGACCGGGAAAGAGATAAAAAAATAACCTTCGACCGATAAAATTGAGTGTTTGACCGGAATTGGTTGTGAGTGATTCGACCGGTATTTGCAAGAGTCCGGTCGAATGCTTAAGACCGATAGAGTGTTTAAACTAAGGTTCTACCGGTAAAAAAAAATATTATCGGTCAATTGGCTTAGACCGATATATTACAAAGGACCGGTACGTCGTCTTCTCCGATTAAATCGACCTGTAACTCTAAAATTAACCCAACTAGAGGTCGTTTTACCACATCAAATTTTGACAGTATGTTCTCCTTACCAACAACAACAATACACAACCTTTTGATTTCGAAAATAACCGCAAAATCAAGTTTTGATCTATTGCATAGTGTTCTTCAAAAATGAAGAACACAGAGAGTAAAAATTTTTGATTTTGAATCTGGATCAGCTCTGATACCAATTGTGAGTCCGTGATCGTTACCAGATAATCAAACAACAAACAAATAGAAGATAAACCAACCTGTTTCAATAACAAACGGTGATTACACGGTTGATTTCTTTGAGTTCTCTCTTTGTTTTCTCTCTGTTTACACTTTCTAGTATGTGTATCTGTGTGTGAATTGTGTTGAACTGATCGAGAGAGAGATAGATAATATCTATTAATTAGATATTATCAAAACATAAAATAATAATAAAACTTAATATCTAAAATTATAATATCTAGATATTAAAAACAACTTTGACTTTATTACAGAATAGACCCTAGACTTTGGTTGAGAGTAACTTTCAGCTTTAACTTCAGATTGCGATCTTCGTTTTGGATGATCTTGAATCCAATGAGACTGTGTCTTAACATTCTTTACTTTTGTCTTCTTGGTCTTCCATAATGTGGTTTTCGCTTCTTCGGTTGAGATTTTCTAATCTCTTGCATACATTGCAAAAAGAATTCAATCATGTCCTTGGTTTGGGGTTTGAGTTCTCAATGGTCACAGAAACATTCAAGGCCCTTGATTTCTGTTTGTTGAGGATAAGAAGCTGAAATAGCATTCAAGTTTGTTTTTGTTTCATTTTTGCTAAAAGTCAAATTATTATTTGTATGGACACGTTTTCCGTATGGATCGTCATATTTGTAGTTGATTTGCTTTTGATGCATCATGTTGATAACCCCACACCCATAAGTTGTTTGCACAACTCAACAGGGTATTATTGCTTAGGTTGTCAAATTATTGGTCCTTTGTTGTTAATCGATCATAAATATACTTAAGTGTTAAACCCTAAGCAAGGTTCCAAAATGATGAGACCCTCTTGCACTGCATCATATTCTTTACATCATATCCACTTTTATGAATGCTCAAATGGCAATTTTAGTAAACATGGTTATCATGATTTTGATGTATTTGATTACGGAGTACTAAAACTATCTGCTTACTTTCCCTGTCGTTCCTACTTTCTAATAGCATGTTTTGGTGCTTAAATTAATAACATGATACATAAAAGAATTAAGTTTCAGGATTGAAAAGAGAACCACAAGGATACCAACCGGTCACCTGCAAAGGGTGGTTCAAAGAATTTCATAGCAGTCTCATGTGCTTCAGAACTCACTCCGTCACCAAGAAAAGAAAGTTTAGGTGAGAAGAATGATCAAGAAATTCCAGCCAACTTCAATTTTCTAGATCTTCGTATTTTTTAAATCGTTTATATATTTATGACTCTTGTATGAATAATGTGGCTCCATGTGAGTCGGGTATATTGGTAATTTCAAATGGTTATTTCATTTTCAAGTTAACCCGGAGGATGGAGGCTATTCACCCTCTCCAACGTTTTCGAATTTTTGTCGTACTTCCTCGGGATTTCCATATCTTAATCCTCATTTCCGATTTGTTTTTAATTCATAAATCCTGGTAGGCATGGGGTTTTTTAAATTTCTTCTTTTTCATCTTCTAAGATGGTATATGGTTTGCTTTTTGCTGCGATGGAACTAAGGGAATGTTTTCTAGCAGGGTAAACATACAACTTCATGGTTTTTACAACAACTACAAATAACATAGGGCTTCTTGGGTCTTAGTATTAAATTTCTTTCAATAGGGTTGAGTACAACTATTCATCTGTCACGTACGACTTTCTCCAGCTTCCTCTCGATCTCTCATATCTCAATCTGTTCATCTATGGCAGAGGAGAATACAAAGAGTTCCGAGAAGTAGTCGGATCCTAGCTATAGGGCTTTGCATGATCGAGATATGGCAATGGGATTCACTTTGCCATTTGCTAGGAATCAGCTTCGCAATTATGAGGTATACCATTCGTTTATAAACTATGTTTACATATGCAATGGGTCTTCATTCTTCTATTATTCGTATCTCTTATGGTTATTCACTTTGCCTTTGAATTTGATGATTTATCTTTTGATCTTTTATGTCAAATTGCTAGCTTTTTTAGTGAATCTAATTGGGATTTGTTTTCTTTATTCATGCAAATTTAAGAGGTCTTCATGTTGTAATAATTGATGTCGTGATTCCAAGTTGTAGATATTTTAATCTAAGAATTGCAATCAACTAACATAGTGTATGTCCATTTATTAATCATTGGATCATGGATATTTAATTGTTCACATGGATGAGCTTAGAATCTGTCCATACAAATCTGGAAATTGAGAAATTTGGATAAACTCAGAAGTTATCAATACAAACTTGGAAATTGGAAAATTAGATAAAGCTCAATGGCCATACATGTGTCGAATTTGTTAACGGAGCCTGCCATCTTCATGCCCTCATAGCATAGGTTAATTGTTAGTGTTTATTTCTTTAAAAGTCTTTCTTATTTGTATTCATGTCATCATCTTTGTATTATGTATGCAAAAGGTTTTTCATATGTGGGATTTCGATAATGGTCTACCCAAGTAGCTTGTGATAATGTTCTGCCCATTTTCTATAGAAGAACCTAGGTTCTTACCATAATATTGGTGTGAAGTGAAATATTTATTCGTTTTTTTTTAAATTTTAATTACTTTATAACTATAATTATTGAAGTTGAAAAAAATACTTGAGACCTACAAAAAGCAGGTTGTTATAAAAACTACCATTGTAGACTTTGTGAGTTTTTATTTCGATGATCGATCATTACTCACATTATTATTAACTCTTTCTTTTATGTCTACTTCTACCCTTAGTTTTATTTTTGGTTTGTTCACTCAATCTCTCTCCCTTTGTGCAATAATTTATAAAAAAAAAAATTGTGTTGGAGTTGATTATGAACCGTGCTTTATTACGACTTCCAGGGGTCGTTTACCAAAAACTTATTGGATAAGTGTTTATTGACTAGCATATTTGGATTTTGTAATTCAAGGTTATATATTATGTTGGATTTGTTCGGAATAGATGTGAAGGGTTATAAGGGAAATATAATGATAATAATTTTATATAAGAGATTCTGGAACCCGAAGAAATTAAGCGGTAGTATATTTCACCCAACTACTAATAGTTAATTAGTTACCATACATTCCTTCCATCTGACATTGTCTGTAAGTTTATCTTGCATAAATTAAAATTGTCCTTCCATTTGAAATTGTATATTTGTTTATTTTGTATAAATCGAAGGCTTAAAAAGGAATTTACCAAACAAACTTGCTGCTATTATTCACCTAACATGCAGCCTAATTCACGTTTATGTATTATTTACCACAACTTTTAGCAACATCTATCCTTACCACGTTTGACTAAAGATAGCATTTGATATTTCTTTTTAAAAAAAAGTTCGTCACCGCGCAACGCGGTGTCACGCACTAGTTACTATGTATTTACATTTCTCAATTAGTGCCATAAAAATTAAATAGTCATACAAAAATTTAATAGCTAAAAACACTTGCAACGACGTCCAAAAACTTTAGTATAAACTTATGATAACACTTTTACATAGAACACATGCCCTATAGACTTATGTCCAATATATAAACAGTCTAGTCTATTACAACAATTAAACATTATTGGCGTCCTACAAACCCAATTTCGTTTTTGTGCAACTACTAAGAACATTGATGAACCAAAAGACATTTCACCTCGGTAACAAGTAGTCAGGCCCGTTCCTGACATTTTATAGGCCCCGGGCGAGATGTAGAAAAAGGGCCCTCGATAATTATGAAAAAGTAAATCTTAGATATATTGTTTTTATCGTAAGAAATAAAATTTAATTCAAGAAATATTAATAATTCATATAAAATCATTTTTTCGAGTATGCTTAGGCGCAAAATCAATCAATAATTACTTCTGAGTTAATATTTTCTGCCATATCAAGTTTACATAGCATCGTTAATTTGTTTCACCATCAAAAACATCCTTATGATGTACATTTAATATATAAAATAACATAACTTTGGGTCAAAATCGTTACTATTCGGAGTAATAATTTATGTAAATCAATATCAATCACTTAGGTTTCCATCTCATCTTAGGTTATATGTTGTTCATCATTGTTTTATTGTTAAAAACGTCCAACTTTGTTCCTTCCAACGACTTTGTTGTAGATCTAAATCGGGGCAGTTTTAAGCTGGGATTCTTGTTTCTCTTGGTGTCCTAGTCCCTCGCTAGGCCCATTCTTTGTTTAATAATGTGATTCCTTTCTCATTATTAAAAAAAATTAAGTTAAAACCGTCTCATATCTCATATGGTTGGTAATTTATTTCAAAAGGTAGGGTCTTGCTATCTTAGTTAATAACAAAAAACTGTTATATTCAAATACAAATATAGAATTCATGCGGATGAGATACTTAAAAGAGTCAGTAAGAGATGAATGATGGTCGATGGATTATATATCAAAATATTTTCTAGGTAAGTAGTTTTAGACTCTGTACTAGATAGAAAAAAACTTAGAGAAACAATAGGCAATATTATAAAATGAATAGCCAATTAACTTTTTACATATTTTGTTTTCAATGTAATTAATTAATATATATTTGGGCCATTAATATAATACAAATTCTTTGGATTTCATTAGACTTTGGATTTCTAATACAATAAGTGGGAGATGAATCATGGAGAATATATTAAATCTTTTTAGGCAAATATTTTTTAAACGGTGGTATCAAATAAAAGACTTAAATAAATAATAAACAATACTATAAATTGTGCAACCAATTCACTTTTAAAATATTTTCTTTTTCAATTTAATTAATTAATATATGTTTGGGCCCTAATATAATAAGAAATTCTTTGTGTCCTATTAGATACTAAAATAACATGTCTCTTTTATTTACTTATTTTTTACTACTATTTATATAATATATACTAAAAAATTGGGCCCTATTTCTCATGGCCCTGGGCGTACGCCCGGCCCGCCCTCCCCCAGGCACGACCATGCAAGTAGTAATAGTACATAGAGAAAAGGTCTACTTTGATGTTGTGAGCGATTGTGATTGCGGCGTGCTGGATGATATGGAGGAGTCGGAACGATAAAATGTTCAACAGCAAGCTTCTGTCTCCCCCCGGGGATGCAGTGAATGAGGTCAAATTCATCTCGTTTCTTTGGGTAAAAAATAGAGTCACCTGGAAGGATTTTAGGTGGGAAATTTGGTGTTGTACTCCTCGTCTCTATTTCTCGGGCATCATGTAATCTAGCGTCTTTCTAGGTTCAGTTTTTACAAAATTTCCTTTGCCATTCAAAAAAAAAGTAATAGTACGTAGAGACAATCATGTACCTTATTCTCCTTTGCCTATCAAGGCAGTCTCCACAAAACCAACAAAGGCAATCAAAGTTTTTGTATTTTTTAGGATCCCTATAATATCATATCAAGACATTAAAATTGTTTTGAATTCAAGAGTAACCCCATGAAATGAAGACAACTTATATATATATACTTGTAACTAATTAGAAACAACTTTAATGTCTTGATATGATATTGGGATCCTAAAACACACAAAAACATTAACGATTGCCTTCATCGGTTTTGTGAAGACTTCGTTAATAGACCAACGAGACTAAGGTATATGATTATTACTTCATACAGCGGTTCAGGAAATGTGGCTGCTGCACCTGCTGAACACCCCTCTTCCTAGGTCTGTTGAAAGCATATCATCCGCTGCTGGTGGAATTAAATAATCGAAGGTTAGTCAAGGAAAACTACAAATCAGATGATGGTGCATATAGATCAAGCTATGTGTCTAATTAATTTGGTGTTGATATATGAATAATATTACAAAGCAAGTGATAAATATGAAGAGTTGTCTTCCAGACATGCTGCAAGACAAGAATGTGGGTGAAAATTTTTCATTCCCTTGTTCTAACAGATTTCACCTATTACCAAAAAATCAGTAACAACACCAAAGTACGCTTCCTACTCTTATGTATAATGTACCACAAAAGGGTTTCCTTAACAGTACTCATCAATGCTTCATATTTACTTGTTTTTACCAATAAGTTACAGTTACACCAAACTATCTAAAAAACATCATTTAGAGAGCTACTAAAAGAAGTCTGGCCTATTCCAACTGTAACACGGAATGGCGCCAACATCTTGAAAGGTGTGAGGTGCAGAAGCAACATTTGTAAAAGTAGAACCTTCTGAAATGCAATGAACATTGAAGTTGTAACTAAATCTATTCTTGGTTACATCACCACAGACATTAAACAACAGCAAAAAAATGCACAAGTCACATCAAACTTGGAGTCGTCTTCTACCAAGATGGAATTCATTAGTTGAATCCCCAACAGAGACAATATATAAGCAAACAAATTTTTGGGATTTCAACGAGCAACCGGCGAGACACTGTTCATATGATATGGATGTAAACAAGGAATAGTGGGAGCGAAGTTCATACACAATAGACTTGAACAAAGAACCATCAGGTCAAAGTTCACCCCAAATAAACTTGAACGAGGAACCAGTGGGGAATCTATTAATGAAACAAATCCCGAGTATTTTTCATTATTATGTTAAAGATATACGAGATGTAAGAGGAGACGGGAACTGTGGATTTCGAGCAATAGCTGCTTGTCTTGGTTTTGGTGAAGACCATTGGCTTTACATTCGGCAACAACTTTTAGATGAGTTATTGACTTGATATAATGTTTATGCTAAAGTTTTCACCGATGGTCTCAATGAAATGCATACTTCATTGTCTTTCTGGGATTCGCCTGCACCACCGCAACATTGGATGGTTATGCCAGAGACAAGCATCTTGATTGCCAACAGGTTTGGTGTGACCGTCAACTTTTTAAGCAATGGAGAATGTTCGACTTGCTTCCCTCTATGGAAAGGTCCAGAAGAGTTCCAATCACATCCAATTATTACAATTTCACATGTAAATGGTAATCATTATGTGATGGTAATTTTAGAAGGAGACCACCCAATGCCTCCTATTTTATGATATTGGGTGCGCCATAAAGCTACGTCTGCAGTTACATGAGAAACCATGTATATGAGACGTTTAGAAAATTATAGACAACTCAATCCTCGTTGTTCCGAAAAAGATTTTGTAGACTTATCATATTTTATGTAATAAATATTAATCTGTTGTCCTTTAATTATTTCTCGTATTTTTCGGGAAATGGCCGTGGCATCACCAATCCCGAACAACCTCCTTTGCAAATACGTCGACTTGGGGTAAACGGCACCGAGTAAGTGTCATATTAATTAATTGATCAAATTAATTGTTTTAGGGTATCAATACTAACTCAAGTCAATATATGTATATATATAGTTTCAATGATACGCATGCCACTCGCCGTATGAGCCAGATCAATCGATCATTTATTAGTCGTCCATGGTGTTCTTGGTCGGAGATCCCTAGGGGGGTCAGGGCTAAGATGTGGGAGCGATTTCAGGTTTGTAGTATGTATTTAATTTGTAATCGTTTTGAAAATAAATATCAACCAACACTTTATGTACAGGCATATTATTGTTGGGATTCGGCGTTAGATAGCGCTATGTTGCAGATTTGGGAGGCCAAATCAATGAAAAATTACAATGACGGCTTGAATTCAGCAAGGACAAATGCAGGCATAAAGGCCGTCAACAATAGAAGACCCTATGATCCCAAGAACGGGGACCGAGATATGAATTTATTGAAGGACTTCCCTCCCGTATGGCTCGCTAAGGAAATCTGGATTGAGATGATCGATCGATGGAACACCGAACATTGGAAGAAGGTATCCAAGAAGGCCATTGATAACAGAATGACAGAGATTGATGGTGAATTTTCCAAACACACCACCGGGTCGATCTCAATCTCTACGCATCGTGCTCGTTTGGTAGGTCCTTAACAACGATTACTTTAGTAGCTTGATTTTTAGTATTTGACAATTAATACATGTTTGTATTTACCTTTGTAGACAAAAGATAGAAATGGTGTGCCACCGACATGTGGGTTCCTCTTCGATTATACACATAGGAAGAGGTCGAGCACAGAGTCATCTTCTTCGGATGGCGGGTTATCACTAGGGGATTACGTGACTTTAAGGGATAGCCATATTGCGGTAAGTTTATTTAATTGTTTACCTTTAATTCCAAATCTTTTTCTAGTAAACGTTGGGATTGTTTAAGTTAAAATGTTATTATATCTATCTATATATATCTGTCTAGTTTTGGTTGTCATTTGTTGGGCAAACATTAAGATTGTTTTAGTATAAGTGTTGGTATATATATATATATATATATCCATTTTAGTCTGGGTTGCCATTTCTTGGGCAAATGTTAGGATTGTTTAACTTAAAATGTTAGTGTTATATCTAGTTTGGGTTGCCATTTTTTGGGGCATACATCTTATTGTTTAGCGGCTATATCTGTCTTTGGTTTCATTGTTTGCGGAAATTAATATTGTTTTAGTTTAAATGTTGGTATATATATCTCCATTTTAGTCTGGGTTGCCATTTGTTGGGCAAACGTTAGGATTGTTTTATTTGGAAATGTCCCAATTACAGCCGTTATGCTTTTGAAATTAACTTGTGTCTTAAACCACAGGGTAACTATAATGCCAATCTCCCCAAAAATACGGCGAGGATGCCACTTCCCATCCCATAATAGATGAATAATTGTGGCAACAGGCGGTCGGGGGAAGCAAGAAAGGCCGAACATACGGCTTTGGGAACACAAGGGATCCGAATTTGGTCTTGACCGGGGTGCCCTCAATTGGATATTCGAGTGATGCATCTTCTTCTGATGCTCGGGTGTGTACCTCTTTTTCCTTTGATGTTTATTTACTTCGTATATACTTCTTATTATAAACTCTAATGTGTTTTTTTTTGTAGATTCAAGCATTAGAGGCCCAACTGCTCGAATCAGAAGAGGCCCGCAATAAAGAGATGGAGGAGATGTGCCGAAGAGACGAGGTCCGCAGGAAGGAGCATCAGGAAATGATGGAGATGGTGACCAGAGTCAGTTCACTCAATCGCAGTTTCCGCCTCCCCCACCCCCAGAGTCTTGATGGTTGAGTATTATGACCTATTTTGTATTTAAATTAATGTACATGAACTTACTTTAGTGAACAATTGGAACAATTTGTATTTTTAGCGTCTTTTATAATCGATGACGGCTTTAATTTATTTTAATATTTTATTTACAGTTTTTTTGCATTTAAAGGATTTTAAAATTTTAAAATCGTTTTTTTAATTATTTTTTTTAAATATACAGTTAATTTCCGACGGATTATCCGTCGGTGAAATTAAAAAAATAGATTCAAAATTATATTTTTAAAAACGTTTCCGACGGGTTTCCGACGGATTTCCGGCGGATAATTTAAATAAATATTTTTAATAATAATTTTAAAAAACAATCTTAAAAAAGAAAAACAAATTTCCGACGGATTTGCGGCGGAATTACCGACGGATTTCCGGCGGATATTTGTTTTTCTTTTTTTGAAAATTTTCTTTATATTTTTTTAATAAATAAACGGTTAAAAATAAAATAATTAATAAATTTTTTATCCGTCGGAAACTAATTAATCGGATTAAGAATTTGTTGATTAATCTGACTTTTTAAAAAAATGGAAATTAATTTATGACGGATTTCCGACGAAAAATCCGTCGGAAAATCCATTTTCTGGCGGGGCATTTTCAGAAATCCGCCGGTAAATCCGTTTTCCGACGGATTTCCGACGGATTTTGCCGTCGGAAATGGTCTTTTTTCTAGTAGTGTTCGTGTTTCATTCTTTTCCATGTTTACTTGCAAGCCCAATTCTTTATCTCAATATCTTTATCTCCTTAAGTGTTATGCTGAGCTCCAATCTTTGTGGCAAATTACCCAAAAAAAATCTTTACTTTTAATTAATATCCTTCTCATTTCTTCATTTGGTTAACATTGGCCAAACTAAGCCAATAGTTAGAAACTGATTTATAATATTCCATAAATTTACCTCTAAGCGTATGAAGGTGAATTCTTTTAAATTGTTCGACTTTCATGTAGCTTGGATGTCTTTCTCGTGTTTTTGTAATTTTACTCAGTACTTGCTTGAAAGATCTATCTTGTACTTTTTTCTTCAATCCCTCAAATCACCAATTTGAGTTTTGGATAGATTAGCATCATCTTGCTCCGTGTAACCTTGTTTTAATAATATCCCATATTTATTGTGTTCCAAGTAGCATATTTAAGTTGATGTCCCAATTATGCTCTTAATTTGTAATCATAGGAACTTTAAAGAGAATCATTCATCCACTCATCTTGTTTTGTTAGATAACTTGAGGGTGCCAGGAGGTTATATACGACGGTATTTTTTTGTTTGGAATACTATATATACCGTTTGCAACACAAAGATTTATCAAACATTTAGCACAAGATATATTCTGGAATATATGGTGAAGGGATGAGAAAGCATACTCCAATATATATTTAGAGTAGTTCACCAATTAGTCTACTCCACTTTCAAGATACCTATCCACTATCCACTGATCAAGTTCTTTTTGGTAAAACTTGAACATTGGTACTACACAATAAAACGGTTTATTCTCTGTGCTTTGCGGATGAACGGAGATGAGAAGGAATACGGGGACTACCCTTCTTCGAACAACCACCGGTTCACCGTTCTGATGTGGCTCATCTTGATTTCGGTGGCTGGAACGATCTTCATTGGCCACATTGATGTTTGTCGTCTTGATTACGGCGAACTTTCTGGATTCAAAAGTGAGTTCTTGATTGAAATCAAACTCTCCTTTTCTTAGTTTTGATCAACAATGGTGGTATATATTCACGAGAAAGAATAAGCCAAATAACATGCATGAAAGATACAAAAGCTTGGACACCATTGCAATGGAGTTTCACTTTCAGATAAAGCGAGAATCAAAGAAGTAAAAAAAGACTTGAGAGAGCTTTATATATAGATGAACACTTCAATGGTGTTTTTCTTGAAAAAACACTTGCTTTTCTTAATTATCCGTGTTCCATAAATAGTTGATTAGTAAATATCTAAAAAAAACGGCAATGCATAACTACCATATTTACACGCTTTTATTATAAAAAGAAAACATTACCCTTATTGATAAAATTAATAATTAAATAAAAAATTATGTGATTGGTGCAAAGTTTGCATCATAAGAGTGGTTTCCAAATTATCCCTCTTCTCTCTCTCTCTCTATATATATATATATAGGGGTAGGATATTTTACAACCCTTGCAACCCACATCTTAACCGTCGGATTCATGATCGACGATTACAACAGATATGGGGCCCAATATTTTTAATTAAAAAAAAGAAAAATAAAAATAAAATAACCGTCGATCATGAATCCGACGGTTAAGATGTGAGTTGCAAGGGTTGCAACCTTTTCAAGAGTTGCAAAATATCCTTCCAATATATATATATATATATATATATATATATATATGTGTGTGTAGTTTCACTAGAAGAAACTTCCACCTCATTTCAATATTCGAATTCGAATACTCACTTTAAATATTTCATGATCCAAATAGAAATAAACAATTCAAGCCAACTTTTGGTTTGGATAAAGAGTTTTAGTAATCCCAATTTATTAGCACAATGATAACTTGGAACCAGGAAGCTAGAGTTATGAAGAATTAGTGACTAGTGATAATTTGTTCATAAATATTAGTATAAATGAGAAAGACAATAAGAGAACATTGCAAAAAAAGTGTATACAAGAGGTCAAAAATTAAATCAACTTCTTGATCTAGCAAAACAGACCTGTAATATGGTTATAAGTTGCGTTCATTTCTCCTTTGCAAATGTTCTGTATACAAATGCCAATATTAAGACCGTTATAAGCTGTATTCATGTGTCTTCATGTTGCTTATTATTTGAAATCTTCTAAATAATTACATATAAAAATATAATAGCTAAACAATTGCAAAGATGTCCAAAAAAACTTGGTATATATTTATTGCAACACTTTTAGTTACAAATAAGACACAATTGTTTGGCCCTATAAACATGTATCAAGTATATAAAATAGTCTATTAGTTAAACATTTTTGGCATCCAACAAACCCAATTTTGTTGTTGTGAAACTACTAATTACAATCGTTTACCTTATCCTCCTTAATTTGTCTATACAGTCTCTACAAAATTGATGAAGATAACGTTAAACGTCTTCGTTGGGATTTTGTGAGTCGGTTTGAAAGGGAAACGGATCAATGGGTTGTTGGGCAGCAGGGGCATCATCGTTGTCCACAAATTAAAGGAATTGCAGGGGGATTACATTTATGTCCTGGGTGGTATTTTTCTGATATTTTTTTAGAATAATATGAAACACATATTATTATGAGATAGAGAAACTACATGATCAGATTGAATAATTAGAGGTGAATTATGTCGCAATGTTAGTTTCAGGTTCTGCGTTGTTACTTAAAGACTGTTTTTGGGGAAGTGTTTGAATGTTTCAAGTAAATAAGTTATAAAATGATTTTAGTTACTAATTCAGGATCTAATTACTACGTATTTGCATAATAGCTAAGTGATATAACAAATTGACCTTTTCCGATTACTTGGTTTACCGATCCATGTAGTTTCCATAAAAAAAAATACTTCCACCTCATTTCCCTCCAATTTTCGAATACTCACACTTTAATTAAAGATAGATCATAGATCAAATAGAAAATAATTCAAGCCAAGATGAAGAAGTTTAATACTCCCAATTTACTAGCACAATGCGATCCCTCAAACAAAGAAGTGGTGACCCGTGATAATTTTCTTTGGAATTATGAATATAAGCGAGAAAGACAGTGAGAGAACGTTGCCAAAAAAGTATGTACAAGATATCAAAAAATTAAACTACTTCTTGATATAGCAAAACAGACATTGATATAGCAAAGCAGACCTATGATTTCTAAGATGATTATAAGTTGTGTTGATTTCTCTTGGGTAAACGTTTTGTATACAAATGTGAATGTTAAGTTGTGTTCATTTCTCTTGGTAAATGTAGATATCTTCTTATATGACATGTTTTTTAAAATAATGTTATATAAAAAAAGGTAATAGACAAAACCAATTGCTAAGACGTCCAGGATACTTCGTATAAAATTATTGCAACGTTTTTATATAAAATGCACGATTGTTTGACCCTATAAACTTATGTCGAGTATATAAAACAACTTATTAGGGCACTTATACATTCTTGACATCCTACAAGTTTTTTGCGTTCCACAAATGCTATATATAAAATAGTTTATTCAGAGAATTATACATTTTGGCTCCCTACAAATCTGATTTGTTGTTGTGCAAAAAAAAAAGGTTTATTGGCAGGGACCGAAGGCCCCGTGGCCCACTTTTGTGGACCCTACAGGTCCTACCTCTATAAGCCTGCACCGGAAAAGACATCGTGTCTTCCCCCGGATTCGAACCCTAGTACGGACACCCCAGGTAGAAGCGTTTACGGAAGAGAGGTGGCCACTAGGCTAAAGACCTAGTGGTTGTGCAACTACTAACTACTAAGGATATTAACCAAATAAAAAAAAGTTTCACCGCGTGAGTAACAAGTAGTAACAATATCTAGTGACAATCATGTACCTTACCCTCATTGATATATATCAATCCAGTCTCCACAAAACAGAAGATTGCAATCGACATTTTTGTTTTTCGTAGGATCCCTATATGTTATCGAAGCCATTATAATTGTTTTGAATTCAAGAGAGTTAAAAATAAAGATGACATGGATAATTCATAGCAATTTAATTTCTATCTTAATCCATATAAAATAAGATTCCTTCTGCTCCCCATTTTTATTATATTGCAACAGAATCGTACACCTCTACCATTGTACCAGCTGTGGTCCTCCTTTCTAGAACAATCATGTAATTGGTCAGCCAATAGTTGTCCTACATGTAGCTATGTACCGGTGTATAAATAAACCTCCATGTCTCTGTAAAATATAGCAGCTACAATTCATCTTCTCTATTCTTTCTAATATTTTCTTCTTGGTATCAGAGCTACAGCTATGCCGAATGCTCAACAGAGTGAGGGGTTGTTTGGTTGGTTTCCATTAAGTTCTGTATGGATAAAGTTGTCTGTGTGGATTAATCTGTCTGTATAGATTTAGATGGTTTTTATTTGAGAGAGTTTTTTCATAGATGGAAGGAACGTGTTTTTTAATGAGAGGGACTGGTTTGGAAAAAACTTGACTTTCTGCATAAAGCTCCCCCTTGAAATCTTACTGAATAAGCCAATTTCTATATCATTAAGCCACTACCAAACAGTCATATATAGCTGACTGAATAAACTGTGAGTTTTATTAAGCTCATTAAGCTGCTAACAAACATGCCCTGAGCCACCCTTTAATAGCATTGTAGGAAACAACAGTGTTTCTTCCCCAGTCTCTGTTGTTACCCATTTCTCAAATCATTCATCTTTTTTTCTCCCACCTCTCACCATCAAACTAGATAGGTCAAACTACACTTTTTGGAAATCTCAGGTCCTATGCTCTTCGATCCCAGGACCTTGAAGGCTACATTATAGGAACCAAAGCTTGTCCTCCTCAACAGATTCAATCTGGTGAAAATAATTCTCTCTCGTTAAATCCAGCCTACACAACCTATGGATTCGCACTGATCAATCAATTCTTAGCTGGCTATTGAACTCTATTTCTGAAAATATGTTTGGTCATGTTGTTAACTGCAACACCTCTCAAGACGTCTGGACAACTCTACATCTTCTCTTCACAACTAGTTCCAAAGCACGTAACCTACAACTTCGTTTTCAACTACGATCCCTTAAAAAAGGAAATCTGTCAATCCACGACTATATGTTGAAGATGAGAAACCTTGCTGAGAGTTTATCTGCTGTTGGTCAACTAATTTCTGATGATGATCTTGTTCTTTACATCCTTGGAGGCCTTGACCACGATTATGATTCTGTTGTGGTAAACCTCACATCTCGACATGACCAGGTGACACTTCAGGAGGTTCAATACATGCTTCAGAGCCAAGAAATGCGTTTGGAACAACTAAACTCAAGCATTTCTTCAGTCATGCCTAGTACCCATGTTGCTAATGTTGCTACTCAGTTCAAAAGGTCTGTAAACATATCTGGAAATTCATCTCTAAGCAACACACATGGGTCCTCTTCTACAAATTTCAAGTATCCTCTTTCTGGTGGTCGTTCAAGTTTTTCAAGAGGAAGAGGAAGGGGCAGAAATGGACGAAAACCAAATCTGAATCTATTGTGCCAAATCTGTAACAAAACTGGTCATACTGTTGCAAAGTGTTATCACAGGTATGATATCACCTTCCAAGCCTCTCACCTTCCAAGCCTCTCACCAGCCTTGTCCCAGCATCTCGAGTGTCACATCTCGAAATTCTCTTCATGATCAAGCCTTGTTCTCCTCAAGCCTTCAAAACAATGACAATGCATGGTATATCGACAGTGGAGCAACTACCCATGTCACCCCTGATGCCACTGGCCTCCTCAACAAGCCTGAAATCAAAGGTACTACCAAATTAATTGTAGGAAATGGACAATCATTACCTGTATCCCATATTGGTCTTCTTCATCTCACACAAAATAATCACTCTCTTCCTCTCACCAACACTCTATGTGTTCCCACCTTCACAAAAAATCTTGTTTCTGTTTCTCAATTAACAAAAACTAATCCTATGTATGTTAAATTCTTTGCTAATTATTTTGTTGTGAAGGAGTTGAATTCGAAGAAGGAAGTTCTTTGGGGATATCTTCAGGATGGATTGTACCAGTTCCAACCATCTCCATCGTCTTCAGTCGTCTCTTCCAACAACCATCAGTCCAGCAATTTCAATTCCCTGTTCACTTCTTTTAAATCAAATGTCGATGTTTGGCATATGCGTTTGGGTCATCCCAACATCAATGTACTGAAATCTATGTTGTTACATGGAAATATCAAAACTACATCTCTTTCTTCTTCATTTTGTGATGCTTGTAATATTGGAAAGTCTAAACATCTCAACTATCCTCTTTCACACACTGTCACCTCCAAGCCTCTTGAGCTAATCCATTCAAATGTATGGGTCCTGCCCCTGTTCTATCTCGTGAAGGCTATCGTTACTATGTCCACTTCATTGATGACTATAGTAACTATACCTGGATTTTCCCACTCAAGCTAAAATCAGAAGTCAAAAATGTGTTTTTACAATTTTAAGCCAATGTTGAACGTCTCTCCAATACTAAAATCAAAACCTTACAATCTGATTGGGGAGGGGAATATCGAAGTCTTGCTCCATTTTTAACCTCTATTGGTGTTAATTTTCGACATCCATGTCCTCACACTCACCAACAAAATGGCAAAGCCGAGCATAAACATCGACATATTGTTGAAATGGGACTTACTCTGCTGTACCAGGAAACTGCACCCTTATCTTTCTGGTGGGATGCCTTTCACACAGCCACTTTTTTAATCAATCATTTAATCCCTCAAAACAATACTCGTTCTCCTATTACAAAGTTGTTCAATCTCACACAAAATCTTCACTTCTTAAAAGTATTTGGTTGTGCATGTTTTCCTCACCTTCGTCCCTATCTTCAACACAAACTTGCTTTTCGTTCGGAAAAATGTGTTTTCATCGGCTATAACCCAAATCACAAGGGTTATAAATGCCTACATCCCTCCGGACGTATTTATATTGCTAGAAGTGTTACCTTTAATGAGCTGGAGTTCCCTTTTGGAAAAGGTTTCTCCCCCCACAAACCCCCACTCTCATCTGATGCTACCTCTTCTCTAAATTACTTTCATTGGCTACCGAATACAACATTTCCATCTTCAAGTGCCATCCCAACACCTTCTATACCACCTACACCACCTACACCACCTACTTCCACATCTTTTAACGCCATCCCAAATCCCATCACCCATACCCAACCAAACAACCCATCCATTGTCTCCTCCCCGTCCACATCTTCCTACTCTAGCTTCCCAATTCAAATTCATCTCCCTCCTCTATCTCCTCAAACATCATCTTCCTCCCCATCCACATCCACTTATTCAACTATTCCTCTACAAATTCTTTTACCTCCCCTCACTCCTTCCGCACCTCCAGCACCTGTTCCTACTCATCCTATGATCACTAGATCAAAAGCTGCCACCAACCATCAATCTCATCTTCTCTCTTCTGATCCCATTTCTTCGGTCATCCTGTCCAAAACTCCAGAAAATGTTAAAGAAGCCCTCAATGATCCTGTTTGAAAAGCAGCTATGGACACCGAATACAATGCCCTTATCAAAAACAACACCTAGTCTTTAGTTCCCAGGACGCCTTCCATGCATGTTGTTGACAATAAGTGGATTTTTCGGACCAAATTCAATCCCAATGGTACTGTTCATAAACACAAGGCCAGACTTGTGGCCAAAGTTTCCAACAATTTCCTGGCATTGACTACTTTGAAACCCTTAGTCCCGTTGTTAAATCATCCACCATTCGTGTTCTACTATGTCTTGTTGCTACTTTTTGTTGGGAAATTCAACAAATTGACATCAATAATGCCTTTCTAAATGGCTCTCTCTCTCTGAGGAGGTATATATGTCACAACCTCCAGGCTATACTGATCCACAACATCCTTCCGTTGTTTGCAAACTTCACAAAGCTCTTTATGGCTTAAAGCAGGCACCACGAGTCTGGTTTGACAAACTCCACTCTACTCTTATTGCACTTGGATTGAAGAACTCCATTGCTGACCCTTCTCTCTTCTATTTCAATTCTGAAGGTTCTCTTTTACTCGTCATTGTTTATGTTGATGACATTCTTCTAACAGGTAACAACTCAACTCGTGTTCGTTCCATTATCTCTCATCTCCAATCCCAATTCTCTCTTAAAACACTCGGTCCAGTCTCCTATTTCCTTGGTTTTGAGACTTCGAGGGGCCCAATGGTATCTACTTGTCTCAAACTAAATATACCATTGACTTACTCACAAAAGCAAAATATGCTTCATGCAAAGCCATGTCCTACACCAGTCTATCAAAGTCACACTTTGTGCCTAAATGACAGTCCAACTTTTTAGGACATCACCCTATATAGAAGCACAATTGGCGCTCTTCAATATCTCATACTTAGTAGGCCTGATATTGCTTTTCCAGTGAACAAATTAAGTCAGTTTTTACATGCTCCAACCATAAATCACTGGAAAGCCTGCAAAAGAATATTAAGGTATCTTGCAGGAACGATCGGTGAAGGAATTCAGTTCACACCAGCAACAAATCTTGTCATAGAAAGCTTTTGTGATTCAGATTGGGCGAGAGCGCTTGATGACAAAAAATCTACATCTGGATATCTTGTATATCTTGGTGGTAATCTCATAAGTTGGTCATCCAAAAGACAAAAGGGTGTAGCAAGATCCACCACAGAAGCCGAATACAGGTCAATGGCAAATGCTTGTACCGAAGTTGTATGGCTCCAGTCACTTTGTAAAGAGATAGGCCTCAAATGTGTGCAACCAGCGATCATATGGTGTGTATGGTGTGATAACTCAGGAGCAAGACAACTTGCTCTCAATCCTGTGTTTCACTCGAGGACTAAACACATTGAAATTGATGTTCATTATATAAGACACACAGTAGCAAACAAAGAGGTTGAAGTCAGATACATTCCATCAAAAGAGCAAACAGCTGACATCTTAACCAAGTCTCTTCCCATAGCCACTTTTCAATATTTGAAGAACAAGCTTCGTGTGTTATCCTCAACCCAGTTCAGCTTGAGAGGGCGAGTTAAAAATAAAGATGACATGGATAATTCATAGCAATTTAATTGCTATCTTAATCCATATAAAATAAGATTCCTTCTGCTCCACATTTTTAACATTTTTATTATATTGCAATAGAATCATACACCTCTACCATTGTACCAACCGGTGGTCCTCAGGGATGGACTTGTTAAGGTGCCCACGGTGGCACGTGCCACCGTATCGACGGAGTCCGTCGTAAGGTAAAAAAAAATTAGGTTTGTGAAAGGTGCAACCGTATCATTTTAGAAGGTGCAACCGTATGATTTTAGAAGTGCAACCGTACCTCGTAATCAACCAAAAAACCAAGAAAACTCTTGAAATCAACCAAAAAAACCGTAAAAATCTCTTGAAATCAAACAAAAAAACCGAAAAAATCTCTTAAAATCAACAAAAAAATACCGAAAAAGTCTCTAAAAATCGATAAAAAAAACTTAAAAATGTCTCGAAATTAAACAAAAAACTTTAGAAATCCCTCGAAACGGCGGAATTAGGCTAAAAATACATCGGACGATATTGATCGCGGATAAAAAAAATTAAGACATGTCGATAAAAATCGTATAAAAAATATGGTGTCACCGTATGAAAAAGTTGTTGCGTCCGTCCCTCGTGGTCCTCCTTTCTAGAACAATCATGTAATTGGTCAGCCAATAGTTGTCCTACATGTAGCTATGTACCGGTGTATAAATAAACCTCCATGTCTCTATAAAATACATTGGATAATAGTAAAAAGAAATAGCAGCTACAATTCATCTTCTCTATTCTTTCTAATATTTTCTTCTAAGAGTAATGAAGACAACTTATATGCTTGTAACTACTTTTGCGTTAAAAACAACTATAATGTCTCGATATGATCTAGGGATCATCCAAAACACAAAAACCATCGGCTATATACTATACTTGTTGAACAAATAACCAAGGTTATACATTAAGGAAAACTCCAAATCAGATCATGGTGCATATAGGTCTAGCTATATATGTGTGTAAACTTGGTGTTGATATATATGAATTATATTACAGAGCATGAGATAAATACGAAGAGTTGTCTTCCAGACATGTTGCATGACATGAACATGGGTGAATACTTTTCATTCCCTTCGTTCTCCATAAGAACTTGATCATAGGCTCTCTTTGTATGCATAAGAACTCCACTCATCTTCTTGCTTTGTTAGATAATGTGGGATGCCGAGTACAAGACGGTTTGCAACACAGATATCTCAAACATTTGTCACAAGCAATAATTAATGTGGAATATATAGTGAAAGGGATGACAACGTAAATTATGTTATATATTTAAAGGTTCACCAACTTGGCTACTCCATTTTCAAGATACTCTATGGTAAAACTTAAACATTGATACATAATACAACGGATTTTTCTCCTGCTTAGCTAAAGGTAATATGGTTTTCTCACACAAATTGAATTAAATGTGAATTATGTCCCAATATATTATCTAAATGGACCGAGAATCATCAACGTTGTCAATTTTTGTTCATTGCTTCAAGACTCGATATTTGGAAAAATGTTTGAACCTTTTGATAAAAAAAACTAATTAAATGATTTTAATTACTAAAACTTTTTTTTTTTTGGAAGGGTGTCCTAAGCTATGCCTAAACTAATTCTTTGGCAAATTATGACGGTAAGACATTATTCTTGATTAAACCTCAGTGGCCACAATTGCCTCGGCAAATGGAATATTTCACCACATCCCTCAGAGCCTTAACCAGCACGTCACAACTCTTGTGGTTTCCAAAAACCTTAGTATAAACTTATTGTAACACTTTTAAATAGAACACGTGATTGTTTTGCCCTATACACTTATGTCCAATATATAAACATAAACAGTCTATTACAACAATTAAACTTTATTGGTGTCCTACAAACCCAATTCCGTTTTTGTGCAACTACTAAGAACATTGATGAACCAAAAAATATTTCACCTTCTTTCTAACAAGTAGTAATACTACGTAGAGAGTAGAGACAATCATGTACCTTATTCTCATTTGTCTATCAAGGCAGTCTACAAAAAACCAACGAAGGCAATCGTTGAACATTTTTATATATTTTAGGATCCCTATATCATATCAAGACATTAAGATTGTTTTGAATTCAAGAGTAGCCCAACCAAATGACCACATAGCTTGTAACTTATCACCAAAATCTCTTATCCTTATCACAACCCGCCGCCACATGCCACCATCGATCACTGCCCAAACTTCCTTCAACCTCTTCAACGCCCTATTCGCCACCAATCTAGTTGTCAAATGCCTCTTGTTGAACTCATATCGGTCTTCAAGAGTCTAGACAGTTCTTCATCCAAGTATGGAGTTATCAGCCATGGTAGGAACAGAAACTCCGACTATATATTCTCTAACCTTTGTTCCATCAGAAAGCTCGATTTTGTTATTCAGCTTCTCTCCTTTCTATGCTAAATCAAAAAACATCGATTTCTGAAGCACGTCGTCATTGGTCAAACATCCAGGCCATCCTGCAACTAAATCGATGATTCGCAACCCAGGGTCCGCCGTCTTTTTGTCCCAACCGTAACCAGGTGGAATGCCTCTTCATCGATTTGGCAACACATCAGCTGGTGGTTTGCGGTAAGTTCACCGAACGGATTTCCTCGGAGGGTGTAGAACTTTGCGAAATGCTATGAACATTGAGGTTGTAACAACATCCATTCTTGGTTACCTCACCACAGACATTAAACTGCAGCAAGAAATGTACAAGTCAGAACAATTTTGAACAAATTAACAAAAAAACACTTGGAACTCATGTTGAAGATTAAAATTTCAGGTGTAGCTATAGATCTTTACATCTACAAATCGAACCAGATTTCCTTTTCTCATTTAGCTAGATCACAAATAACACAGCAAAGATTTTGGATAACTATAGCAGCAAATATTCAAGATAAGATTTGGTGTTTGAATCTGGAAAAATTAATTTCAATTTGGTACAGAAATGTGATTAGATCGGATATATATCATTTTCAATCTAAACCGATTCAAAGAATGGAAGAAAATGAAATGCAAACAGCAAAGATTATTTGATTTACAAGTCTAACGACATCTTTCTGTCCTATAGATTGCAGATCCAGTAGCAAACACTTTGGTATTCTTTTATCACTAACATCAAAATAAAACCTTTTACTTCCTAACGATAAAAAATTATTTCCAGTGGTTGTAAAAATCTAGCTAAAATTGCGCGGAAAGAATTTAGATTACAGCAAACATAAACCATTTTCAAATCAAATCGATTGAAAAAATGGAAGAACGTAGATCGCTGACGATCAATATATATCCTTACAAAATCCACAACAAAAGAACTAGAATATATAAAAATCGCTTACAGTGAATGAGAGATGTGAGTGAGAAGCGTTTGTCGGATGAAAAGGGTTCATGTCTTCATCCATGGCGGCAGCGAGGAATTAGATGTGAAAGTGATTTGTAGAAGACCAGAAGCGAGTATATATAGCATAGATTTTGTGGCCTCCGTGAAATCAACCCTAATCTAGAATGTACGATCTTTTTTCCTGATTGTATACCATTTGGTTCATTGGATCATGGTCCAATAGGCTTATTATTGGACTAATCAAGAAAAGGCAACAAATTCCTATTGAATTTTTTCTTAAAACAAGTGTCATAGATTTTTTAAGATTAAAAAATACATTTACATCTAAAATTTCATGTAAAAAACACAAATAAATAGAAATTATAGAACAAAACCGATGTTTCTTATATTTCGTAACAATTGTGAAGGGATAAAAAAAATATGAAATAAACATTTTTTAGAATAATATGAAACAAATACTATTATGAGATGGAGAAACTATATATTTTAATGGGTGAAGAGAAATGGAATAATATTTATCCATCGAAGCGAAGAATCGTCCGTACTATGAATATTGAATTATTTGTCTTTTGCTTTAAAGTAATATTCAAATACCTTTTATATAATTTGTGGAGTTACTATAAATTAAATGACATATTACGTTCGAGGAAAAAATTTATTTGATAAAGAAATAGATAATGCAAAAAAATGTGTTCATCGTTCATTTATTTAAAAAAACAAATATAAGTGAATTTCGTGTCGGATAATTCATTAATGATTGAACGAAGTACGTTCGGTTCATTTACATCACTAATTTATAGTAAAGAAAAATCTTAATACCAATATTATGAATGTTTATGGTAGGTTAATCTAACAAAGATACAATTTTGTAAAGTTAATCAAAGAATTGGTCGATTTTAAACCGGCAGGTATCCAAAACCGAAAAGTGTTTAGTTGACTAAAAAACTCGTACATAGGTTACTCGGTTCAATTTACCAATTAATCTCTTTAATTAGTGAATAATATCTAAATCTCAATTATGTAAATATGTAACCTAAAAATCAACTCATGAGGGAGTTGTATATAAACTTATAATTACAAAATAGATGTATGGGCTTGTTTACCAAATTTTCTATTAAGTTTATATGCATAAATTTGTTTGTCTCGATATACTGGTTCGGGTGTTTACTTTTTGAATCAACAGTCTGAATGACAGAAATGACTAATTTACCCCTATAGACAACATGAGACATGTTATTGAGCCTTAATCACATTCTATTAAACAATAAACAAATAACAAAGCAGTAGACAATGGAGCCTTTAATCACATTCTATTAAACAAAGAGCAAATCCACAGTAGACAATAGAGCCAATAATCACATTCTATTAAACAAAGAATAAATCCACAGTAGACAATGGAGTCTCTAATCACATTCTATTAAACAAAGAACAAATCAAGCAGTAGAAAATAAGCACATTCTATTAAACACATTCTATTAAACAATGAACATAAATCATGTAGAAAAAACAAAAATCAACAAAAATCGTACAAAAACAACATAAATCGTGCAGGAAAATAGAATTAATCGGCAAAATTCGTGCAGAATCATGATTTTTAAGGAGAAATACTATAGAATCATGATTTGAAAGAGAAATATTGCAGAATCATGATTTGAACGAGATATAGTGCAGAAATCATAAAGGAAATCATTATGCTTGAAGAAATCGACTTGGAAGAAATCGAATTGCAGGAGAGGGCTTGGAACCGTGTAGTTCGGTTGGAGGAGAGGACTTGGAACCGTGTAGTTCGGTTGGAGGAGAGAGCTTCAACTCGTGAAGGAACTCGGCTACGGTTTAACGTTTATGAAATCATGAAGGAGATTTGGGTTGAGCGTCAACGAAACCGGCTAGGGGCAGGCTCTGTCTGTTTTTGGGCTGAGCGTGGACAAGATAGGTTGTCCAGCTGTGCAAATAAGACAACATTTGCGTGCGCGAACAGGGGTGTACACTACAAAAAAGACGCTTATCACCGACGGCCAAATCCGTCGGTGATCCGTCGGTAAAGGTCAAATCCGTTGGTGATCCGTCGGTAAAGGGTCCTCGGCATTTCAGTGGTCGGTGTTCAGATTACCGACGGATCATCGACGGCCAAATTTCCGACGGATCACCGACGGCGTGGTTAATTTCCGACGGATTACCGACAGATTTTCACCGACGGATCTTGTGAGTCCGTGATCGTTACCAGATAAATTAAACAACAAACATAAACCAACCTGTTTAGATTACAAACGCGGATTACAGAGGTTGATTTGTTTACACTTTGAAGCTCACTCTCTCTGATGTGTTCTTGGTGGGTCGATATGTTTGTTCTGAGATATTGAAAGTTGTGAGATAATAAATATCTCATAACCTTATATATCTCAAACAAAAACTAAACTAAGATATTATAAAAACATAATATCTAAAACATAAACTAAATATCTAGATATTAATTAAACTAATATAATATCTAAAACTAAATATCTATTATTTAGATATTTATGACTAATAGTAAAATACAATAAACTTTGACATTTATTACAAAGGACATTAGACTTAATATCGAGAGCGGCTTTTCAGCATTAGCTTCAGATTGCAGTCTTCGATTGGATGATCTTGAATCCAATAAATCTGTGATATAACAATCTCCCCCTTTGGATCAAGATCATTACTAAAATGATTTAGCAATCTGGTCTTCTCTTTCATCTCAGAAGATGCAATCTCTTTCTCTCTTCAAATTGTAATAATCTCCAGGCAAATTATCTTCAAAGAAAATTTCTCTCAGATCAGTATGTCTTTAGAATACTTTGAAGAATCTTTTCTTGGTTAGCTCTTCTCTTCTCTATCTTGGAAGAATTCTCTAAACCGTTGATCTTTCACATTTCTTGGTAGGCTCTTCTCCCCCTTTTTGATGAAAAGTGCAACAACTTCATCAAAACATATATCAAGAAATGTATTTCATCAGGAGCCTCTAATCCGTCAATTCAAAAGATATTCATCCAGATCTTTGCAAATCCAGACAAAATAATCGTTTAACATCTGAATCAACAAATGAATCAGTAAACATACCTGTCAGTAACACTAAGTCACTGTGTGTAACGAATACACATTGGAAATGAGCTTTTTGATGGTGACTCCCCCAGGGCTTCCATTCAATCATCAAAACACCACAAAAGGCAAATTCTATGAACGTTATAACAAAGAAACAAATTCCTTGTGTGTTCGTGCATGTGATAGAAAGAATTTAGCACCGATGATTGCTTATAGGCTTAAATTTGTGTAAACCACTGAGACAACAGTAAGTTAAACACAGACTCAATGTGCATGATTGAAGTGCGAAGGTGGGGCAGACTTCCTTCTTTTCATTATCCAGATTTTCAAATGAAAATCAGATAGCAAATGTGTTGCTTCCCCTTTGAAAATGTGAAACACTTTCTATTTGAGTAGAAAATGAGTGGCTGGTGAGGTTTGATCAAGAGTTGGCATGGGCTAGTTGTCTGTTTCAATAATGATCACCAAAGAATTGTGAAACATTAGAATTGCGGCTGCCCGATTCAGAAAAAGTTGGTGCAGAGTTCTGATATTCTTTTAACTCTGTTCTTACACCCTCTTTCTTTTAAACATTTAGCTTAATCTCTTTTTCTGTGTACCTCATCACACAATCCACACTCATTTCTTTTGACTTCTCACACTCAATCACTATGAATTAACTCCTTTGGTAGAAATCACTGGTTAACGTGATTCCATAGAAGTTCAAGTAAGTCCTAGCACAAAGAAATCATGTTTTCCTATGATGCATATGATGCTCAAAATGGTTTAACTATCTCAGTTAAAGCATAAATTATATCTTGAAAACATTTAAAATCACACTTCCAAGTCATGAAATCGGTTTGAGATTCGGGAAGTGGTTTGAACATTTAAGAACAATGTTTTCTATGATTGAAAGTTGTCCACTTATCATGTTTCATGTTGTCGCTATATGCTTGTATACTTTTTTTCTTTTGAAGATATGACCTGTGGAGTTGGGGTTGTTTGGGGCAGTGTTTTTGTGGATTGATTTGATTGTAATACATTATAATGAAAAAGTACCATTTTTTCTTTCGGTATATAAATATTGCATGTCTTCTTAATTATCCTGATATCTTTGTTATATTATGTGTTTTTTCTCATGATTATTTTCTGAGTTCCATGTTTTCGATCATTTCTTCTGCTTTTGTGTTAATCATATAGATCGAGGTCCTAGATAGTAGTCAATGCTTTGTTGATCTGTAACATAAATTTGTATCTAGCATAGTTTTTCAAAAGAAGTTTAACATTGGTTCAGAATATGAAAATACTTCTTGTAAACGTGCTACAAAACAGGTTACAGTAAATCGATAGCATAAAAGACAAAGAGAACCAAAAATTGCAGTCAAATATTTCTTACACACATTGATTCATGAATCAACTATAACTTGTATAAATTCAGCAATCACAGCGACATTTGAGTGTCAAAGAAAAACTAAATCTTGCAAAATTACTATCTAGAACTTTTACACAAAGAAACCAAAGGCTCGAGAACATGGATATAACATACTACCATATCGTATTTATCACTCTGCTGGCTAATAATCAGATTTTCATTTTCTTTCAACTCTGAAATTTTGTTAGCAGTGAAGTCACTAATGTTGCAACTAAAACACTTGTAGACCATAGACAATTTAAAAAACTGGAGGTAAGATCATGAGTTCCCATTCTCATTTTCTCAGGCCAGGGACTTTGCAACCAATATCCACATTAATGCATAAATCCTACCATCCGGTTATTCTTTCTGTTTTATTGGCTTTGACATACTAGCTAACACCAGGGTCAACATTTTATGACAAGTATAGACATACAAGTGTAAGAACATATCAATACAAAAATGTCAAATTTGGTTGAAATGGACAGACATCCAATAGAGGGCTAATGACAGGTTTTTTCTTAAAAAAATAGTAGTATTTGCATAAATCCTACCATCACCCACCAACATTATATTCTTCATTTTATTCCCAATCTCTATATTCTCTCTATAAACACCATATCAATTCCCTTCTAAGGCGCAATTCATGGGAGGGCTTGAGATTAAAAGAGATCAACGGTTCAAATCCACTTCTCACACTTCTCACCGTTAACTTCTCAGTTCTCACATGATCCTTCGCCTACATGTATATGTTCTAGCATTCATGCATGGATGATCATTTACTTTCTTTCAACTATAATTTATAGGTATAAAGGCTATCGTGATTTAAAATTATGTTTGTTAGAATTCCGGTCCTTAGCTAGGTGGATCTGGGTGAGAGAAATTCTACCATATATGGGTGACCAACTTGTCTCGATGCGTCAACTTAGAGATTGTTGTGGGGTTTTTTTTCTATTGTAAATGGGAGTTTTGATTCCTCTAGCTGTTTCTAATATTTCAGGTGTTGGGAAGATTTTCTTTATTTTGTTATCAATAGTTCAATACAGATATGTCAATATGCTCTTTATTTTCACTTTAATTATTCGTTGACAATTATATTAGGAATATAAGAAAAAGGGCATATCTATTGCTTGCTTTTCCCCAATGCTGCAAGTCATGATTGATGCATATAACTTTATCCACTTTATGAAGCTATACATAGAACTATTTCAAAGCACTAGGTTCACCATCCTTTGTATGCATGCAAGATTTTCATGTGGACTGTAGCTTAGAGATTAGATGAATGACCTGGGCACTTGTTATTGTTCTTGTTTTTTAGGAGAAATTGAACTTTAACCTACATTGACCAATGTCTTGTCACATAACAAAATAAGTTAGTTAAAGATTTGAGGTACAACAAGGATAAGTAACACATAACACAACACCCACAAAAGTATGGAAGAAAGTTGTTGGTACACACTTGTAAGAATCTACCATGATATGTCCAAGCTTTCATTTTTCACTCTGCTTTTTCACCTGATCCCTTCAAAAAGTCTTTAAACACTATGGTCTTTTTACTGGTTGGGAAAAACATCTTTAAAGGGACTTTAGATGTTTAAAACTACGAATATATATATTATTTATCGAGTAATAGGATATGAAACTTAATTTATGTAAACATAATTAATTATTGTTTAAAACTACGAATATATATATTATTACCAAAATGCATCTTGACATTGTCTTGAACAATGAATAGTAGTTGTGCTTTTCCTTTTCCGATGAGTTATTTGTTGGATTATTTGTTGAGTTACTTGTTCAACTAAAATTGAAAGCTCATGGTTATTACCTTTGTTATTTTTAACCTATTCCCAGCTCGAGGACTAAAGTACAGATAAGAGAGTTGCTAGAATCATTTGGGTATGTTCTTCGTCTGCTAAAAGTGTGAACTTCTCTTTACATAGCAACGTTTTTAAGAATTCTCTTTTAATTGAGGACATGGACAAGTCCTGGATGAATATAGTTCATAGGACAAAGGATTCCAGATATGAACTAGGTGTGAGAGAATTTCTTAATTTTGCATACCGTGACAAAGAGGAGTCATCCAACATTCCTTGCCCTTGCAAAACTTGCAATAATTTCCGCCGCCATGATAAAACCACTGTATTCTCTCATTTGATGCAAAAAGGGATTTCTGCTAGTTATGATAGATGGATATATCATGGTGAGTCTTGTGATGTTTCTGATGATGGTGATGATGATACACCCTTCAATGAAAATGATGAGGCTAATGATGATGACCTTGATGAGATGTTAAATAACATAGGTCAAAGTACATGGGGTGATGATTGGCATACTAGTGGTGGATCTTCTTCTACTTCAGACAAAGATTTAGAAACCATTCGTAGATTAGAAGATGAATCACACCAAGAGCTTTATCCAGGATGTCAAAATTATTCGAAGTTTTCGTTCATTGTTACTATTTTACATTTGAAAACAATGAGTGGTTGGTCTATCAAATCCTTTGATGCCTTGCTTGATATATTCAGAAAAGCCTTGCCAATTTCAGCCTTAGTTCCAAGGAACTTCTATGAAGCAAAAAAATACATACGTGATTTGGGGTTTAGAGGAGAAAAAATACATGCATGTGTCAATGATTGTGTTCTTTACCGAAATGAGTATGCATCTCTTACCCAATGTCCAAATGATGACTGCAAAGAGCCTCGGTTTAGCGGAAATGATTTGAAGGTTCCACGAAAGGTGCTTCGATACTTTCCTCTCAAACCTAGGCTTCAAAGGTTATTCATAGATAAACAAGTTGCTTGTGACATGAGGTGGCATAAGGAGAAACGAGTTAACGATGATAACATACTTAGACATCCCGCAGACAGTGAGGCTTGGAAACACCTTGATAGAGTGTTACCTTCATTTTCCAATGATCCACGCAATGTACGTTTAGGGCTTGCAACCGACGGATTTAATCCATTTGGCAACCTAAGCAATTCATATAGCATATGGCTAGTCTTTGTTGTCCCATATAATCTGCCTCCATGGAAATGTATGAAAGACCCGTACTTGTTCATGTCTATGTTGATTCCTGGTCCCAAATCGCCATGCATTAATATTGATGTTTACTTACAACCATTGATTGATGAGCTAAATGAGTTGTGGGTTGGTGTTAATGCTTATGATGCACATAGAAAAGAAAGTTTTACACTACGAGCAGCTCTTTTGTGGACAATAAATTATTTTATTGCATATGGTATGCTATCTGGTTGGAGTGTCAACGGATACAATGCATGTCCATTGTGTATGAATGAAACATCGTCTCATTACTTAACTCATAGTAGAAAAATATGTTACATGGGTCATCGAAGATTTTTTCCATCCTCAAACCAATGGCGAAGGGATAAAAAGAACTTTGATGGCAAAGTTGATAATCGGGAGCCAATCGCACCAAAGTATGGCCATGAAATATTGTTGGATGTTGATTCTACTATTAATGAGCCATATTGCTTTGTTAATAAAAGAAAGCGTAAGAATGTTGATGGCAAACGAGGTTGGAAAAAAAAGTGTGTTCTTTAAGCTTCCGTATTGGGTTGTGCTAAAATTGAGACATAACATAGATATCATGCATGTTGTTAAGAATGTCACCGAGAGTTTGACAGCCACACTATTCAACATTAAAAGCAAGACTAAGGATACATGGAAATCTCGTAAGGATTTGATGGACCAAGGGTTGAAGAAGAGTTTACATTTGCAACCATTTAGTAATTCGTTCATAATGCCTACGGCTTGCTACCACTTGACGAAGGATGAGAAGAAAAAAGTATTAAACTTTCTGAAGTCACTCAAGTTCCCAGATGGATTTGCCTCGAATATATCTAGATGCATAAAAGGGGAAGAATTTCGGTTGTCTTGCATGAAAAGTCATGATTTTTATGTCTTCATCCAACGAGTGTTGCCGTTATCAATTAGGGGTTGCTTGACAAAGGAAGTTCGTCTTGTATTGTACGAACTAAGTGACTTTATCCAGAAATTATGCACCCGGAACATGTACTTAGATGTTCTTGAGAAAGAAGAGGCAAAAGTTGTTGTCATTTTGTGTAAGTTGGAGCGGCTATTTCCTCCATCATTCTTTGACATCATGACTCATCTTTTGATTCATTTGCCATATGAAGCGAAGATAGCAGGTCCCCCTCAATATCGATGGATGTTCCCATTTGAGAGGTAATTATATTTCTTCAAATGTTTAAAGTTATTATTCATGTTTTATTATATTAACTTCTTATCATTTGTTCAGGAAAATGCGTACTTTAAAAAGATATGTTCAAAACAAAGCTCGTCCAGAAGGATGTATTGCTGAGAGATACATAGACAATGAATGTCTAATTTTTTGTTCTATGTATTTGAATGATGTTGATACGGTCTTCAACAAGGTTGAGCGCAACAATGAAATGATGGACAGTAGTGGTGACATATCTGTATTCTCATGTAGAGGGCGTCCATTGGGTAGTCTTCAAATATGTGAAATAAGTGACACCGAACTGGAGAAGATTCATACATACATTTTGAACAATTGTCATGAAATGGAAGAGCTAATAAAGTAAGTACTCTTTTATCATGTAATTATGATTTATATATTTTTATTTTTAGTATAATAACGTTTTATTGGTTTGTTTAACTTCTATAGTGCACACAAAATTGAACTTGAGGGAGAAAACTGTAACAATGTAAATGAACTTCATGACAAACTATTTGCTTCATGGCTTCAACAAGACCTACGTTTGAGATTTGTTTTCAAAACCACAATAAAAATATCTATAATTAAATTTATTCGAAGGACGCAATCCAAATTTTGATATAACCATATGTACCAAATCTATAATTTATTCTTAATTATATTAGTAGATTTGGGATATATACGGAGTTGTGAGTGGATTCATATGATTAAATAATAAATATTTGTGGAAATTTAGAGTATTTATGTACCGACCATTAGATTAGAAATATTTTAAAATACAAAATTTGATTTAGATGACGTAATCAAAAAAACCAAGGAAATTTGATTTAGTTGACGTAATGAAAAAAACCTTAGAGCATCTCTAGCAGCTATGCTAATATAAAAAAAATTGGGATTTTTTTGTTGCTTCAACAACTATAATATCCTCTATACTTAAATAGAAAAAGAGATGAAAGAGATTGTAAAAATCTTTCCAAAACTAATTATTACCCTTAAAAAGCAATATTTTCTACCCCATCTTTCTATATATTGAATATTTTAATAATATTATTAAATAAATTGAATATTTTAATAAGATAATTAATGCTAGAGTTGTTAAAATAAAATAGTTGTTGGAGTTAAATCCAATTTTTTTTAAAGATTTTAATTTATTTTACTCTATTTCATAAAAACTTTAATACAACTATTAGAGATGTTCTTAACATCTACAGAAATCCATTAATTTAATAATGGAAAATGGATCCATAGACCCCTTATTTTTGGAAACCCCCAAACAATAAAAAGGTAGGTCCGAGTCCGACAACATATTTAGATATCTTTAAAACAACAATTCAAAACGAATTGGCTTCATCTAACAATATTTATTTATGTTTTAATTTTAATAAATAAATAATTATAAAATCATAGTATTAATATTTGTTTGAAGACTAAGAATCGTATGTTTACTTTTCGTTAGTCATTAAGTGTTCAATAAGTGTTCATTAGTGATAAGAAGTAGACATGACGATCACATACTTGTTTTTTGTTTGGATCAAGAATTTTATACGTTACGAAATGGAATTAACACTTTAGATTTCTATATATACACATTAGCATGTTTTAGTTTTATTGTGTAAACAATCATAGTAGAAAGTAGCGACATTTTTATCTTTTTCATACTTCCTTAATTAATGACCACTTTTTTTTGTCACTAATGAAGTTAACGGTTAATGGAGCCGTTATCTTGAAGAATTAGTGACGACTTTTAGTGATTTAGTGACAATTTTTAGTGACCAAAATAGTCGTCATAAACACAGTGACCACCTTGATTTTGTCACTAATTAGTGACCAGTTTTATTTTTGGTCACTATCGTAAATCAGTGACGGACTTTTAGTGACGAAAAGTGACCACCAAAATTTTGGTCACTAAACAATTTTAGTGACCAATTTTAGGTTGTTAGTGACCAATTTGTTTTTGTCACTAATTGGCTTTTTTCTTGTAGTGGTGTATGGCGCAAAGCAAACTATGTCTGAGAAGTGGTTGGTGCAACACTTGAGATTCGCGTGAGAAGAAGGTCGCGCAAAAGATGTTTTTCGCGAATAGTTGATGGCGCAAAGGAGAGGTTTGCGTGAGACGTTTATAGCGCAAAAGTGAGAGTCGACCGGACTGTTGTTCGACCGGAGATATGTTGACCGATGTTCCTCGACCGATGTTAAGCTTGACCGGGTGTGAGAGATATCGACTGGTATAGCAATTTGAATGCTCGACCGGTATTAAGCTATGCGACTGAATTAAAACATTGCGACCGGTATTGAACTATTGTTCGACCGATGTGGTGTTAAAAGGATCGACCGGTATTACGTTGGAGTAGTGTGACCGGTATTAAATGTGTGTGAGTGTGACCGGTATGATAATGAATGGACCGGTGTGCTGTTGGAATTGTTGGACCGGGAAGATGCTTGGAAGTGGGTATATGAACAGTGGACCGGTATATGAAAAGTGGACCGACCGGTATATGAAAATTGGACTGGTATTTTGTTTTGAAATATTTTCGACCGGTACTGAGGCTTGCAATATCGACCGGTATATTGCTTGAAATGTTTTCGACCGGTATGCCTTCACACTACCGGTACTATGTATTGAGAGAGACCGGTAATATGACTGACCGGTAGTGATAGAGTCAACCGGATGAAATGTGGACCGGATTGATTCGGTCGACCGGTACCTTGCAATATCTTCGACCGGTATATTGCTTTTCTCTTAAGAGTGTAGTAGACCGATAAGTTTTTCAATTGAGGACCGATAAGTTGCTAATCGACCGATATAGATGTTTGGACCGGTACAAAACTTCGCCCGGTATCGTTTCTTCTTCGATTTATCGGCCCTGTAACTGTCAAATTGACCAACCTGAAATTCGAATTATAGCCCCAAACATTGACAGATTGATCGACTTACCAACTACAGCAACATACACCCTTTTGATTTTAAAAACAACCATAAATTTAAGATTTTGATTGATAGCAAAGTGGTTTGAAAAAGAAGAACACAGAGAGTTTCTAAAATTTGATTTTGATCTGGTATAGGCTCTGATACCAATTGTGAGTCCGTGATCGTTACCAGATAAATCAAACAACAAACATAAACGATAAACCAACCTGTTTAGATTACAAACGCGGATTACAGAGGTTGATTTGTTTACACTTTGAAGCTCACTCTCTCTGATGTGTTCTTGGTGGGTCGATATGTTTGTTCTGAGATATTGAAAGTTGTGAGATAATAAATATCTCATAACCTTATATATCTCAAACAAAAACTAAACTAAGATATTATAAAAACATAATATCTAAAACATAAACTAAATATCTATATATTAATTAAACTAATATAATATCTAAAACTAAATATCTATTAGTTAGATATTTAGGACTAATAGTAAAATACAATAAACTTTGACATTTATTACAAAGGACATTAGACTTAATATCGAGAGCGACTTTTCAGCATTAGCTTCAGATTGCAGTCTTCGATTAGATGATCTTGAATCCAATAAATCTGTGATCTAACAGATCATTTTCGACGGAATTAGCGACGAAATTCCTATGGATATTTAATAAATAAAAATTAAATTGAAAATCATTTACCGACGGATTATCCGTCGGTAAAATAATTTTTATAAAAATAATTAAAAATTAAAAAATATTAGTTTATAACCTGTACAAAATGCCAATTTTTATTTAATATTAAATTATAAACTGTACAAAACCTACCCATTTTTAATTTAATATCTAGAAATACATAACGTAGTACAAAACATAATCCTACGGAGGGGGAGGGGGTGATCTTGAAACTTCCTCATGAACGCCTCAAACTGCTCAAGTCGCTCCTGCATCTGTCTCCTCTCTACTTCATCTCTCTCTAGTCGCTCATTCATCCGTATCGTCTCTTCTTCCTCTCTCGCGTCAGTCGCTCCTGCATCTGGATCCTTTCTGCCCTCTCTCTCTCTAGCCTCTGTCTCAGATCATCCAACTGAAATTCAACATTTCACAAAAGATATATATAACAATGTTAGACAAATCCGTCGAACATATAATTAACAATGTTAAACAACATTTGAAAAGCATACATCCTCATCGTGACCAACAGACAAGCTCTCGCTCATACTAGCACCTGAATCACCGGTCATAGCATAATAGGGATCCTGACTGGTCCCATCCAAACAGACGACCTTTACGCCGTCCTCCGACACTGCGCTCCCACAACTCGACGTCATTGGGAGGTACAGTGCCGAGAGGTAAGTCCGGGTACTCCTCCTCCCTAATCCGAATGTAGTTCTCCTACAATTTACCAAATTAGATATTGTCAAGTCAACTAACCTATAGAAAATTCGGCAGCATTTCAACTGTAATTTGAATATATATCCATGAGCTGCTTTTATCAAAACAATCTTTTCGTCTACCCAACAATGGCGGCCCAAACGAAGTTTGCTATAATTAATATGTATCTTATAAAACAAACAAATAGTTTATTCGTAGAATTACACAATTTTGGCTCCCTACAAATCCGATTTGTTGTTGTGCAACTACTAAGGACATTAACAAAAAAAAATGTTTCACTGCCGGAGTAACAAGTAGTAACAATATCTAGTGACAATCGTGTACCTTATCGTCATTGATCTATCAATCCGGCCTCCACAAGTGGAGACTGCATTTGATAAACATTTTTGTTTTTTGTAGGATCTCGATATTTTATTGAAGACATTAAAATTGTTTTGAATTCAAGAGTAATGAACACAACTTATACGCTTGTAACTACTTTTGCATTAAAAACAACTTTAATGTCTTGATATGATATAAGGATCATCCAAAACACAAAAAACATTTAACGATTGCCTTCATCGATTGTACGGAGATTGGATTGATAAATCAATGAGCATAAGGTACGTGATCATAAGTTCATGCAGCCGTTCAGAAAATGTGGCTACTATACTTGTTGAACAAATAACCAAGGTTACACATTAAGGAAGACTCCAAATCAAATGATGGTGCATATAGGTCTAGCTATATATGTGTGTAAACTTGGTGTTGATATATATGAATTATATTACATAGCATGTGATAAATATGAAGAGTTGTCTTCCAGACAAGATGCATGACAAGAACATGGATGAATACTTTTCAATCCCTTCGTTCTTCATAAGAACTTGGTCAAAGGCTCTCTTTGTATGCATAAGAACTTTGTAGACAATCATTCATCCACTCATCTTCTTGCTTTGTTAGAAAACGTGGGATACAGAGAAGGTTGAATATGGCATAATTTTTTGTTTGGAGTACAAGACGGTTTGCAACACAGATATCTCAAACATTTGTCACAAGCAATAATTAATGTGGAATATATAGCGAAAGGGATGACAAGGTAAATTATGTTATATATTTAAACTTTCACCAACTTGGCTACTCCATTTTCAAGATACTCTATGGTAAAACTTAAATATTGATACATAATACAACCGATTTTTCTCCTCCTTAGCTAATTAAAGGTAATATGGGTTCTCACACAAATTGAATTAAATGTGAATTATGTCACAATATATTATCTAAACGAGGTTAGAATCATCAGCGTTGTCAATTTTTGTTCGTTGCTTGAAGACACTGTATTTGGAAAAATGTTTGAATCTTTCGAATAAAAAAACTAATTAAATGATTTTAATTACTAATTCAGGTTGTAAGTACTATGTATTTACATTTCTTAAATAATGCCATAAAAATTAAATAATGTCATAAAAAAAATTAATAGCTAAAAACACTGGCAAAGACGTCAAAAACCTTAGTATAAACTTATTGCGACATTTTTACATAAAACACATGATTAAACATTATTGGCATTTTAACACATCATTGTTTTGACAATATATAAACATTCTATTATAACAATTAAATATTATTGGCGTCCTACAAACCCAAACCTCTTTGGTAACAAGTAGTGATAGTACGTAGAGAAAAGGTCTACTTTGATGCTGTCAGCGATTGTGATTGCGGCCTGCTGGATGATATGGAGGAGTCGGAACGATAAAATGTTCAACAGCAAGCTTCTGTCTCCCCCCGGGGATGCAGTCAATGACGTCAAATTCTTCTCGTTTCTTTGGGTAAAAAATAGAGTCAGCTGGAAGGATTTTAGGTGGAAAATTCAGTGTTGTAATCCTCGTCTCTATTTCTCGGGCATCATGTAATCTATCGTCTGGCTATGTTTAGTTTTTATAAAATTTCCTTTGATGTTCAAAAAAAAAAGTAATAGTACGTAGAGACAATCATGCACCTTATTCTCATTTGCCTATTAAGGCATTCTCCACAAAACCAACGAAGGCAATCGTTAAATGTTTTTGTATTTTTTAGGATCCCTATATCATATCAAGACATTAAGATTGTTTTGAATTCAAGAGTAACCCAATGAAATGAACACAGCTTATAAACTTGTAACTAATTAGAAACAATTTTAACGTCTTGATATGATATAGGAATCCTAAAAAACACAAAAACATTTAACGATTGCCTTCATCGGTTTTGTGAATACTTTGTTAATAGACCAATGAGACTAAGGTACGTGATAGCGGTTCAGGAAATGTGGCTGCTGCACTGGCTCAACAACCCCTCTTTCTAAGTCTGTCGAAGCATATCATCCGCTGCTGGTGAAATTAAATAATTCAAGGTTAGTCAAGTTGGTCTGGTATACATCAAGGAAAACTAAAAATCAGATGATGGTGCATATAGGTTAAGCTATGTGTGTAAACTTAGTGTTGATATATGAATAATATTACAGAGCAAGTGATAAATCTGAAGAGTTGTCTTCCAGACATGCTGCAAGACAAGAATGTGGGTGAAAATTTATCATTCCCTTCGTTCTAACAGATTTCACCTTTTACCAAAAATTCAGTAACAACACCAAAGTACGCTTCCTACTCTTATGTATAATGTACCACAAAAGGGTTTCCTTAACTCTACTCATCAACCTTCAGCTGTAGCCCAGCGGTAAGAGCCTTGGGGCGTGGAGGCCTTCTCTCCTTCCACCCGAGTTCGAATCCTGGGAGCAGCAAGGGGGCCACGGAGGTTTACCTGCATTAACTCCGGGCTATCTGGCCGCTTAATCCGGAGGATAGTCGCCCGTGGACTGGTTGACCTGACCGCTTAATCCGGAGGGTCGATAACCATGGTTACCAAAAAAAAAAAAAAAAAAAAAAAACTCTACTCATCAATGCTTCAAAACAACCCTCCTAACATATTTACAGTTTTAACCACAAGGCTTGTGGTGTAGCGGTAATCACCTGGGGAGTTCATAGCGCTCAACCCGGGTTCGATTCCCTGCATTCGCAACTTTGTGGCCACTGGGTATAACCTCAGGGCTGCATGCTTTAGCAGTCGGTTTCATTGCCAAGGGATTAGTCTGGGCCAAAACTTACAGTTACACCAAACTATCTAAAAAACATCATTTAGAGAGCTACTAAAAGAAGTCTGACCTATTCCAACTGTAACACGGAATGGCACCAACATCTTGAAGGGTGTGAGGTGCAGAAGCAGCATTTGTAAAAGTAGAACCTTCTGAAATGCAATGAACATTGAGGTTGTAACTAAATCTATTATTGGTTACCTCACCACAGACATTAAACTGCAGCAAAAAATGTACAAGTCAGAACGATTTTGAACAAAGACACAAAAAAACACTTGAAACTCATGTTGAAGATTAAAACACAGACAATAAACTGCAGCAAAATCTTTGTATTTACAAATCTAACCAGGTTTCCTTTTCTCATTTAGCTTAGATCACAGATAACACAGCAAAGATTTTAGATAAACTATAGCAGCAAATATTCAACATAAGATCTTGGTGGTTGAATCTGAAAAAAAATAACTTCAAATCGGTATAGAAATGTGATTTTATATATCACTTTCAATCTAAATCGATTCAAAGAATGGAAGAAAATGAAATACAAACAGCAAATATTATTGGATTTACATCTCTAACAAGATCTTTCTGTCGTTTAGATTGCAGATCCAGCAGCAAAGACTTTGATATTCATTTATCACTAACATCAAAATAAAACCTTTTACTTCCTAACCACAAAAAATTATTTCCAGTCGTCGTAAAAATCTCGCTATAATTGTGCGAAAGAAAATTAAATCACAGCAAACATAAACCCATTTCAAATCAAATCGATTGCAAAAATGGAAGAACAAAAGAACTAGAATATATAAAAATCGCTTACAGTGAATGAGAGATGTGAGTGAGAAGCGTTTGTCGGATGAAAAGGGTTCATGTCTTCATCCATGGCGGCAGCGAGGAATTCGATGTGAAAGTGATTTGTAGAAGACCAGAAGCGAAGTATATATAGTATAGATTTTGTGGCCTACGTGAAATCAACCCTAATTTTTAGTATGAGAACATGCATGAGAGGCTGCATATGGCGATGAGGATGGAAGAGATTTGTTGACAGTAGTGTTGCATCGCCGTTGATTAGCCATGTAATCCTATTTTGGCCATATAAGCAAATTAAACAATAATATAACCGGTTTAAAAGATAGTTGGTTATCCATTTTTTCAAGGTATAATGCTCTAATATAAAATAAATTGAAAGTATGATGTTGTAATAAGAATAAACAAAAGTACAATGTTATAATAAACAAAAAAATGAGTAGTATATTGTTATTTCTTGTATTTAGCCCATCATAAAATTTCCATAGTTTTACTATTAGTAAATGGTTTGTTATTTGCAATAAAACTTCCTCAAATGGAATGTCGTTATTTTCGTGTTTCTTTTTTCCATGTTTGCTTGTAAGCCCAATTCTTTATCTCAAGAGCTTTATCTCCTTTAGGTGTTACGCTCAGCTCCAATCTTTGTGGCAAATTACCCAAAAAAAAAGTTCCATAAATCTTACGTCTAATTAATATCCTTCCCATTTCTTCATTTGCGTAACATTGGCCAAACTAAGTTAATAGTTAGAAACTGATTTATACTTTTCCATAAATTTACCTCTAAGTGTATGAAGGTGAATTCTTTTAACTTGTTCGACTTTCATGTAGCTTGAAGTCTTTCAAATGTTTTGTAATTTTACTCGATACCTGCTTGAAAGATCTTTCTTGTACTTTTTTCTTCAATCCCTCAAATCAACCATCTGAGTTTGGGATAGATTAGCATCATCTTGCTCCATGTAACCTTGTTTTAACAATATCCCATATATATTGTGTTCCAAGTAGCATATTTAAGTTGATGCTCCAATTATAATTGTTGCTCTTAATTGGTAATCATAGGAACTTTGAAGAGAATCATTCATCCACTCATCTTCTTTTGTTAGATACCTTGAGGGTGCCACGAGGTTATATATGACGGTATTTTTTGTTTGGAATACTATATACACCTTTTTCAACACAAAGATTTATCAAACATTTAGCACAAGCAATAATGTGGAATACATGGTGAAGGGATGAAAAAGCATACTCCATTATATATTTAGAGTAGTTTACCAATTTGGCTAGTCTACTTTCAAGATACCGATCCACTGATGAAGATCCTTTTGGTTAAACTTGAACATCGGTACAACACAATTAAACGGTTTATTCTATTTACTTTGCGAAAGGTAATATGAATCTCACTTACACAAATTGAATTAGATGTGAATTATATATGTCCAATATATATTAATGAAGCGAGAGTCATCAATGTTGTCTTGAACTTCGAGTAGCTAGGCTTTCGTAAAATTAAATTATATGTGAATCGTATCTCACTATGTAACCATCGTTTAGAGACTAAGCCTAAAATGCGTTCCATGACTTGCCTCACAGTTAAATTTATATCACCACATTTCGAAAAGACCACCATAAATGAATTGAGACTAAGTAATGAACTAGATACATGTTTTGTTCAATTCTAAATCTACATCTTCATCTTCATCATCATCTTCTTCATCTACCTCTACATCTTCATCATATTTCTTGTCTTGTTCCTGGTTACACAAGAAAAAAGTTCAAAAGTTCGATATTTGAAGAGACCCAGAAAGACAAAATAATCCTTTCTCAGAAATACGACCTACGTCAAGATGTTTCTCAATATTTAACAGTTCACAATTTAAAAATGGATTTTCAATGTTGTACCCGGTCATTTTGGTCCCAAAATAAAATTAAAGTAAGTTTGCTACAATAAAACTGATTTTATAGGACGCCAATGAATAAATTATGTCCTTATATATAGACTGTTTTAGAGGATTAAAATTTATGTTAGTTTACTTAGTTATCCAACTTTTTTTTTGGAAAAGGAGTATCCCAGAACCCTTTGGGCCCGGACTAATCTCCTAGAAAAGCCTATGGCCTGCGGGCATTCATCCCGTGGCCACAATGCTGCGAGTGGGGCTCGAACCCGGGCAACCGCTATGAAGTCCCCAGACTCTTACCACCACGCCACAACCTTGTGGTTAATTATCCAACTTGCCTTCCTTTTGTCATAAAATACAAGATGAATTTGAATGAAATCCTTAATGATTGTAAAACAAAAAGGAATTGAACAACTAAGAAACAAGTACATATTAAACATATACCAATGCGTTTGAACATGGATGGCATATCTGATAGCTAACGTTATGTCATTCATGCTTACTTTCTTGAAGAGTGGTGTACTTGTGCATTTTACCATTTGAATCAAACACGTCTATGTCACTCATGCATGGCTTTAATGTTTTTCTTAGTAACCTGTCTCTAAATGAATGTGCTATCATATTAAGAGTCATGTATTCCTGCAAAATGAAAGATTGCCAATAAGAACTGAAAAACATCAAATATGTGATGTATAGTTTTAACAATTTAACTTTTTATATAATATACCTCAATGAAAGGTTCATTGTCCTTCCCCTTGAACCGTTTATACCAAGAATTCATAGGCACCATATCCTCACCCGCCAACACTCGCTTAGCAATAATGTCCCTTGGATTATATCCACCGAGGCCCCATCCATTCACTTCCATTTATCAAGACCATTGGAATGATTGGAATGAACCCACCAAAACAAACACACGAAAATTGGAAATTACCAGGTAGGCTCAATGGTTTGTCCATCTTCACTCAAGTATCCAAGGAAAGGTTTATCTGCCTCATGAAAGATATGTCGTGTGATTTGAGAAAGCAGAGTTTTCAAGACCATCCTGCAAACAAAAACTTTAGAATATGCAATATCATCAAAGAAGGAGTTAAAAATATATGCTTGTATTCATGTACGTATATCTCACCATGTGATACCGACGGACATCAAATTGCCCAATTGAGTAGAGAAGGTTAATGTTACTGCTGCCCATGGCCATGCAAAGGATCCTGGGCGGAGCCACCTTGAAGCCAGAAGTGGTATTGGCTCCCCCTCGAACTTAAAAAATAAAAATTAATATAGTTCCAAATGTTAGAATATGATGATGATTGAAAGAGACGATGAATATGCTGAAGGTTTGAGACTTCGATATATTGATTGATAGAATAAACTTACAATACGACTGAATGATAATAATAAAACTAACCTAGACTAGAAGATACAAGGAATTTATACATAGACTATATGGGTCTGGGCCTTATACACAAATATAAGCCTGTTACTTTATCGAATGCACACATTTTTTTACGATAAATTGTATGTATTTTCAAAGGGTTTTCTTATTTACATGGTTATCTACACACGTCTTGTATTTGTTTGTATAAATATAAACTAGTTATATTGTTTAGGTCACTCATGCTTTTTAACCCATTTTTTCAACAAATTTTAGGACAAGTACTTAAATAAAAAAGAAATATACTTAAAAGGGGTTTCTCAAACTTGAAATCGTGAATTTTCTTATAAAAATTTAGGCACCCCGGCTCTAGATAAATTTTATGGCTCCTCCCCTAGATTACAGAGTACCAAGACACATATCTACTTTAAAAATGGGTTCTTTAAAGCACAAAATAGGATCTTTCTTTGGCTTGGTGTCAATCCATCCACCATTGACTGGATTGATCTCCGAAGATCCACCATTGAAGATAGTTGATAGAAGTCACAGTATGGGATATGCTTCCCCTTTCAATCAAAATAGGTACCAGCACCTTGAGATCTCAAAATTAATGTTGGGTAATCACTAATCAGTCGAGATTCAATATTGCTATCAAGAATTTATTAAAGAAAAATTAATGCAAGTGGGTTTCTTAAATTAATGAAAACCAAGAAAATGGCATTCTTAAATTGATAAATCCATATCAATAAAATTTAAAAACAAATGGTTTCTTAACTAGGGCTTCATCCTCAACCCTATATGATATCAATAGCTACTGAAACAAGTATGAAGCATGTGCTTTGATATCGAAGCCGCACCTTGATTCATGTTGGCCGAAACCCCAAACAATTCCCCTGCTGCCTTTCTGATTCCAACCCTTCTTGCTACGATTTTTCATAGAATTGAGAGAAAGGGTTTTGGTTTTGTGGTTTTCATCACCAGTCAATTTGCAGACAATGCCCTTATGTCTCAAATTCAAATAGTTTCTTTCACCTTGCCCCTTTCATACAATCCGTATTTAGCCCCTTACTTGAAGTTGCTTTACAACTAACAAGTACCATATCATTAAAAATAAGAAGTCATTATATCCTAAAGTTGTTCTCTACGAGTTTTCATCTTTTGAAAACGATAATTTAAACAAATTAGCAAAAGCTTATATCAAAATAATAGTAATTACATTCTAAATTTACTCTCAACGAGTTCCCATTTTCTAGCAAAATAATAGAACAAATTAGCAAATGGTTATATCATAGCATAACATTATTATAGAAATTTCAAACCTACAACAAGAAATCGAAATTACAAAATATATATAGAAGCATTTTGGTGGACATCAGTTATCAAATGGAAAACCCACTTACGATGGAATCCAATTGGGTTCAATTCTCTAAAAGCCTAAAACCCTCTTGTATACCCCGTCAACAAATTGTTAGAGATTTACTAATAAAATTCTTCGTTTCTTCATTTTTTTTGCCAATTGGTAGTAAAGGGAATTACAGAAATTCTAATTAGAAGCCCACCAAACAGTAATTTAAATTCACAAGTACAGTTAAAGGCAGAGGAAGCCCCAAGTGAAAATCTTTGATATGAAATCAAAATTTTGGAACCCCAACTCTCCATGTCCCCAAATCAGCAAATTAATCTACAAAAATATAGAACCCCAAATTTGAAATCTAAAAAACTAATACTAACTAGCTAGCTAAGAAAGAAAGAAACAAAAGCAATATAAGAACAAACCTGAAATGGAAGCAAGAACTGTGGAACCAGGACTGTAGACTGTGGTCTACGGTCGTTGCGACAGGAGATAGTCGTGGCCAGCAGTGGCCTCCTCGCCGGCGCTGAAGATGAGCAAAAGGGAACATTTAATGACACTCCTCCTCTTGTCGATTTTGCGAATGGGATGGAGGATCCCAAATTCTGAAAGGTAGGGCGCCGGGGGAGAATTGAGAATGGGGAAAACTAGTGAGAGAGAGGGTTTATTTCTTTTAACCTAGAGAACAAATATATATTTAGAAACGGGGGTGGGGGGGTGGGGGGGTTCCTATCCCCGCTACTTTTACTACATTATAAGTAGTGTGGCAAATGCCCCGAGCCAGATCACATAAGGGTGTAAAGAGTCGAGTCGAGTAGCAGGTTGTTCAAGCTCGTCTTGAAAAAAAAAATACCATGCTTAAGCTCGAATAACTTGTTTATAGGCTCAAGCTCGATAATTTTTATATTTTGCTTGTATGATTTATTAACATGTTTGGCTCAGAAAAGTATATGCTCGAATAGCTCAGCTCAGCTCGGCTCAACTCGAAAAATTTAATCGAGCTTTCAAACAAGCCAAGTTGAACATAAATATATATATATATATATATATATATATATATATATATACTTCAAAGAAGATTACCTAAGATGATTTGATTACTGTTCTATTTATGCATTTGGATGAAGGAGAAGAAACCCCTTGGAAAATTTATTCAAATTACTGTTCTATTTGTACTTTTTTAGGCATGCATTGTTTTTGTGCCTTTTGGCTGAGCAGCAGCTGAAGATATTGCTACAGCCTACAGCTAGCTGATGAAGATATGCTCATCAGAAATACAAGTCCGGGCAGGCATTAGAATGTTGGCTAGATTGCTGCCTCTTCTCATTATCATAGGCTGACAAAATGTCAAAGGAAAATTCCATTTTATTTAAGGTAACTGGGAGATAATTATTCGGGTTTATTTGCTTGGGATTTATTCATTGATCATGTGATTGGTGGAAAGTTTAAGCTTAGGTGGAAGATTAATTGGTAGTGGATCTTTTGGAGTGCTTTATTTGGGTAACTTTTTTATTAGCATGATTTAGCGGTGATGCTCTTCTTATTGCTCACACTTCATGATATGGTTGTCTTTATGATTTCATTTATGTTTTTCAGGAGTAAATGTACAAAGTGAAGAAGAAATTGGTGTCAACTTGGTATATATGGGGCTTTACTATATGTGTATGCTATTGCTGGTTGCTTGACAATTTCGTTTGCATATATAGTTCAAAGTTTCTTGTAATAAAGCAGTTAGCAGATTTTTGTCGAGCGGTTGCACCTTTAAGATGGATGAAGCCCCGTTGAGTTGTCCGATATGTTTTAGCCGAATTCCACGTTTTCGAGTGATTTTTTTAAGTTTTTTGGTTGATTTCACAAGATTTTTTCAATTTTATGGTTTATTTTGAGGGAATTTTTTAAATTTCTTGGTTGATGTTCCTAGTCTTTCTAATATCCTGATCAGCACCCCTCAAAGTTTAGCACGTGCACCTTTTCATACCCCAAACAAATTCTACTTGCCAAAATAAGTTGAGCAGGTGCACATAACCCGCTCGAGACTTCAACGGTTATTGAATTTTGTTTAATTTTTGGTATCTGTTCTGTATAGGTATGTTTGCTGTCCACTTCCTTGTCATTTATTCCGTGACAGATCTATTAACCACACCCGCGAAAAAAAAATCTATTATGCCCTTCATACCAGACGAAATATTGGTATAATCATGTATCCCTAAAATATATATAAGAACTACTCGTATTATGTGTTCTGGAACATCACAGAGCTAATGATAAACAATTAGAATATAAAGAACATTTTGTTCTGCTACAGCCAGCAAATTAACCCCATATGATTGCACTGTTATAGAATGCTTTTTCTCCCTCTGAATCACAGTGACTTTGAACACTTGCAGGTGGATTTTGAGATGGTAGATGCAATAGCAGAAATAGAAAGTATCTTCTTCGGCAGTCTTTTTTTCAACGCGTTCTTTGGTTTTCTTTTGCTTTACAATTAATATATATATATAGAGAGAGAGAGAGAGGAAGGTTCAAACGAGAACGCTAACTATTTAAGAAAACAAGAAAACAGCAAAAAACAGCCGATCATGTACAAAATCATATGTGATTTTACATTAAGCCGAAAAAAACGGACGCGGCCGCAAAGTCGCATGAATCATATATGATTTTGTATATGAATGATCATCATATGTGATTTTGTATGTACTCAATTGTTCTCGTGTTTTCTTAAATAGATGTTCTCGTATGAACCCACCTCGATCTTTATATATATATATGTGTGTGTGTATATATATATATATATAGGGTTGAGTTCCCGACACTTTTCATGAGACCGTGAGACACACTAATATCCAATCAAGGTTTGAATACACAATGCGTAGGTTTTCTGTGTGCTTCCCATCAAGGTTTTGGTGTGTTTTTCCTATGAATATTCGATGCGTTTTTCATGTAAAGGTTCAGTTTTTTTTCATGTAGCGGTTTGTTTTTTATGTGAAAGTTTGGTCCTTGATAAAACATCAGCTAAACATAGTTAAACATGTGTAAAATTTTAAGAAAATCTCAAGAGCGTAGTTAAAATTCTGATTTGATAATAAGAAAGACTTGGACTTTATAATAAGAATCTGATGTAAATTAGACCAATAAAATTCTGTTCTAAATCAGCGGTGAAAGATTTGATGATAAGTACGAACAATGACGAGTAGAAGAAATTATGATAAGTTATAGGCATAATGATAGAATTTTGGCCTAAATCAACAGTGGGTGTTCAACAGAGGGAGAACAATCAGAGGGTACCTGTTCCAACGTGGAGCTGCCGACGGTGACGTAGACGACGGCGCAGAGCAGACGCTGGCAACGAGCAACTAGGGGATGGGCGGATGGTGAACACAGGCTATAGGTAATTAGGTAGTCGGTGAATAGAAGTGAAAGGTTTTTATCAGGGTTGGTTCTAATTATGGTTAGTTTTGTAACTTCCTAAATTATCTTATCTCCTCTTTTCTTCCTCCCCCACTTTTGTTTTGTTCAATTCTGGTCCAATTTGCTGAAATTACAATGAATTTTTGTACTCTTTAGTACCATCAACAATCAACTTCGTGGGTTTAAACCTTTAGTGCTCCTCACAGGGTACTAGTTCAAGTCTTGCAAAACTACTCTCGAATTTCCTAGTTGTGGGATTAGTCAAGGTGAACAAACGAATGAACATAAACAAGCGAATATTAATGAATGTAAACAAATGAACAATAATACCACCAGCAATACTGACGCACATAATCTTGTTCCGTTTGAAAAATGTAAAAAAAGTTAGTCCATCGCAAAATCACCTATTATCCATAGTAAAAGAACAAAAAATGCATATGAATGTGATGAACCATATCATATACTTCAAATTTGAATTTATTTTGAAATCTGATCAAGTAAAAAAGGGAAGTAACTAAAAAAACTATTCTATATTTTAAATCAATTCATAATTTTATTATTAATTATATTATATCTTTTTATAGATGAATATAAAGGAAAATAAATAAACCTTGTGGGGTGAATTAGCGGTTCAAACCTACAAGGCCACTAGGGATTACCTAATTTAACAAATTGAACATTTGTTCATATTTGTTCGCTTATCCAAACCAACCAAAAAAACGTGCCGAATATTTCATTAATGATTCAACGAAGTACGGTTCATTTACAGCACTAGTTTATAGTAAAGAAAAATCTTAATACCAATTATTATGGATGTTTATGGTAGGTTAATCTAACAAAGATACAGTTTTGTTAAGTTAATCAAAGAATTGGTCGATTTTAAACAGGTATCCAAACCAAAAAGTGTAAGTCGACTAAAAAACTCGTAAGTAGGTTACTCGGTTCAATTTACTAATTAATCTTATGTAAATATGTAATTTATAAATTAACTCATGAGGGAGTTGTATATCTATACTATATTATAAAGCACAGATAAAAAACTCTTAAATACAAATTATTAGACACAAAGTACCATCATTTTATGCAGATATTTTAAAAATCTCTTAATTTACAAGTATCAAAACACAAGATGCATATTATTAGTGCATGTTTCTAACACCCACAAATTTGGTATGTGCAGGGTGTTCCTTTTATGCAGACATTTCCATGTATCATTATTAATTAATATATTATATTACTATAATTTTGTTTTAATTGTATTATTAAATATGTAATTGGCTATTTTTTCTAGATGTCATTAAAATATATAAGATAATCATTGAATTCTAACAAAATACTTAATTTTTTAATATAAAAAAAATTATATTATTAAGCCTAAATTAAACAAATTTATAAAAAAAAACATTATCACTTTCTCAAAACCATCCAAAAAAATAAAATGAAACATTAAAATCATGATGTATCTCGCTGCATTGCGCGAGTACGCTTTTAGTAAACTTATAATTACAAAATAGATGTAAGGGTTGTTTACCAAATTTTCTATTAAGTCATGTATAGATAAATTTACCTGTCTAGACAAATTTGTCTGTTTGGATAAACTAGTTCAATTGTTTACTTTTTTATCTGAATCAACAGTTTGAATGACATAAATGACTGATTTACCCTTATAAACAACATTAGACATGCTATTGAGCCTTTAATCACATTCTATTAAACAAAAAACAAAGAACAAAACAGTAGACAATGGAGCCTTTAATCACATTATGTTAAACAAAGAACAAATCTGCAATAGACAATGGAGCCTTTAATCACATTATGTTAAACAAAGAACAAATCCGCAGTAGACAATGAAGCCTTTAATCACATTCTATTAAACAAAGAACAAATCAAACAGTAGACAATAAAACCTTCAATCACATTTTATTAAACAATGAAGAACATAAATCATGCAGAAAGAAAGCGACATAAATTGTGCAGAATCGTACAAAAACAGCATAAATTGTGCAGAAAAAACAGAATATGTCGGCAAAAATCATGCAGAATCGTGATTTTTAAGGAGAAATACTACAGAATCGTGATTTGAAGGAGAAATATTGCAGAATCATGATTTGAAGGAGAAATTGTGTAGAAATCGTAAAGGAAATTGTTACGTTTGAAGAAATCGAGTGGGAAGAAATCAATTTGGAGGAGAGAGCTTCAACTCATGACGGAAATCGGCTAGCATTTAACGTTTCTGAAATCGTGAAGGAGATTTGGGCTGAGCATGAACGAAATCGACTAGGGGGTAGGCGTTGTCTTTTTTTTGGCTGAACGTGGACAAGATAGGTTGTCCATTTGTGCGAATAAGACACCATTTGCACGAATAAGTGATAGCAGAAATGCACACATGTAAAATGTGACATAATAATGGCGTAAGTATACACCACGTATTGCGTTGGCTTCACAAGTAATAATATAATGGAAAGGACCAAATATCATATCCACGGGGATTGGATTACTAAGAACCTGAGATTTTCACGAACTTCCGGTGCAAAGTTAGATTTATAACATTGATTGGTTGATTTATAGAGAAATATTAAATATAAAATTTAACAAGATAATAAAAAGCGGATACAGGTGTAAACTTTCCCCGACAGTATTTTAATAACTTAAATGATTAACAAAACCGGTCACAAAGAGACCCCACACGATTTCCTCCTCTCGAAGCGACGTCGTATAGGTCGCGATAACGGTTTTATTATAAAATTACCAGAAGTGCTAAGTTTCGGTTTACCAATCTCAGTAAGTAGATCTTGAAGATCTTAGCCCCGCCAGTATGGAGAGATGAGCATATCTCTATGATACACCAACTCGACCGACATCTGGGCCTTAGTTTGAATATGCAAAAATCCATATCTCTATGCAATTATTGAAGATTTTCTCAAACCTCCTTGCATCACCCAAGCCGTATTAAGATCCGCCCCTCTCGAGGTCTAAGATCTAATATTAACACACACAAATGATTGGTTTGCCCGTGTTGATATGAAGCTTCAACTTCGATGACCAAACCGAGAAATTAGCCAAATGCGATAACACCTAAGTGTTACATTTTAACCTCTCGGGTTGGCTACACCTGCACCCAAAGGGGGGTTTAGCTACTCATCAAAATAGAATACATAATGAAAGAAAACAGAGACATAAACTTAAATTGCGTTAAGCGTGGCCACAAGTTCACCACAGTGGTGAACAGAAAGTAAACTTGCAAGAAATAAAGATTACAAGGAACTAAATGAAATGTAAAGACTACAATACTTAACTAAGCTAAAAGTTTAGATTGTTGGATGATATATGAAGTCCTAAGCCAAGCTCCCTTTATAAAGAGGAAGAAAAGGGGATAAACCTTTGAAAGAGCATGAGAGGGTGATGGAGACCTCTCATGCTCTAGCCTTTTCATGCAATTGTCTTCTCAAACTCTTCTTATACTCCTATTTCATGAAAGGTCCAGAGATGAATCCAATTAAGCATGCTTCTTCTTTCACCAATTTGGCTAAAAAAATCTGCAGAAAATCGTAGTTGCAGTACTCGCCACATTGGTGACACTGTGGCCACAATGGCGCACAAAAATGTGACTTTTTGATCTCATCAGTTATTTTAAATATCTTAGAACATTTTAGACTAAAGAAATTAAAAAAGTTCAAATGGGTACGAAAAAGGTTAAAAATGTAACACCCTAAAAAATTGGGGTAAATTTAAAATTTGAAAATTCGGCAATATGACGATTATAATTGGAGGAAACCACCCAAACGGGTAAATGTATAATAGCGTTTACAAAAAACCTTTGAATGGATATTAAAATTGACAACAAACAAATCTAAACATTTTACATCGAGATTATATTGGTTGTCAACCCAATTTCCCAAAATGCTATAACTTTTGAACGCCTCAACTCCAATGTATCTATCACCCAAAAAAGTCTCAAACGACTCAACGCTCTTCACCGGGCAACCCACCACTAAGGGAACCTGTTATACACATCATTTGAGAAAAAATGTTAGGCTTAACGCCTAGTGAGAACAAACGGTTTATATCAACAATTTGGAAATGATTTAAATGAAATGCTTAAGAAATCTTTTAATGAGTTGAATTCTTAAAGTGTAGCAACAAACACAGAAGGACCATCCCGGTCCAAAATACATCTTTCGATGACGAGGGAGACCTGATTCCCAAGGATCGTGGCGGAACACAAAAGTAAGCCACTTTCCAAGTTATTGAGCTCACTATACTAGGATCAAGGCCACGAACTCGCCGACTCGTACTCAGATGTGGGGGAGGGCACCCAATGATCCTAATCATGCTCATTCGCTAGGATTTACATTTACGACCCACGACTAGTATCCGGTCCCACATAACCGTACCAAGTTGCCTTCCTAGGGTCCAATGTCTCAACTAGCTATAAACGGGGATTAACCCAAAATAAGCTGACTCTATACATGTGGATCCATTAGTAATAGTCTAAAGCTTGTCACCATTTCATTGCTGACTCAAACTATAATCACACATATAGTTTACCATTTACATTCCCATAAAACGTTTTGCTTATCATTCCCAAAATAGTTTCGTCATTTGATATATACTTGAAAATCAACATCATTACCACCAACAATCACCCATGAGTCTCATATTTCTCAAATACTTTTACCAAACCAAACCCATCTTAAAACAAAACCCTAAACTTGGCCATAATACCTTTATTCCAATATTTAACTATAAATAACAAGTCCAAACATGTTTTCATAGCTTTAAACATAAGATACTTCATTATTTCACAAAAAGGTGAACAACCCTAAAAATCTCCAAAACCCTAATTTAGATTAAAACTCTTCAACAAGAAAATTTAATTAGTGAGATGATTAGATGTTCAAATATATAGTTTGACATGTATAAAGTTTCTAAAAAGAGTCGAATGCACTCACCTTGAAGAGGGTATAGAAAAAACTCAAACCCTAGAATGGAGTAGATGGTACTTGAACTTGAAGATGAAAATCTTCACAGTAAATACTTAAGATCACGTAGAACAACAATCAAAAATGCATTATGAGTGAAGTTGTTAGGAGAGTTAATGAAGAGAGATGATTGAGGGTCGAATCTTACCAAAAATCTGCAGAGAAAATGACCTAGCAATTCTCCAAATCAGATAAAATGGTTAAGAAAACGGGGTTGTCCAATTTATACCCCTGATCACCGTCGGCGACCTTGAATCTGCGATAGTGAGATTGTCACTATCGCGGGGCATAATCGCACCAATGGTACCGCGGATCACCCCCTTGGCACGAGAGTGACTGGGCGACAATACACATGTCACAATCGCAGGGCACCCGCGTGACACGTACCGAGAGGCCTCCAGCCTCGGCGACCTTGACATGTGATTATGCCAGGGGGCATAATCGTTGAGCATACTCGCCCAAGACCTAACGAGTCCCGAAACTTCAATTTTTTCGACACTTGTGTTCCTTCGATGCATATAGTTAAACGATAAACGTATGCATGCATAACATAGGCCCGATTAAGGCTTTTAGGAGGGATGTTCATAATGAATTACCTTATTGAAATTTCCGAGTGTTACAATCCTCCCCAACTTGGAATCGATTTTATCCTCGAAATCTAGGCTACATGAATAGGTGAGGATATCTCTGCTTCATATTCTCCTCGGCTTCCCATGTCACATTGGCCCCACAATGATGCTTCCATTGTACTTTAACCATAGTGACCTCCTTGTGGTGAAGTTTCTTGGATTTCCTCTTTAGGATGGCCTTGGGTTCCTCCACACAACGATTCCCTTCATCTACTCTTAGGGTGCGTTTGGTACAAATTCACTAGTACAAAAATGGGTATTTGTGACGGTTAAAAACCGTTACCATAAGTATATGGTAACGGTTTTCGTAGACATAAAATACGTCACCTTATTTGCCGTCACTTTTGATACACTTTTTGTTACGTTTAAAAAACGTTACTAAATCACATGAAAAACCGTTACCATAGACACTTGTGTTCCTTCGATGCATATAATTAAACGATAAACGTATGCATGCATAACATAGGCCCGATTAAGGCTTTTAGGAGGGATATTCATAATGAATTACCTTATTGAAATTTCCGAGTGTTACAATCCTCCCCAACTTGGAATCGATTTTGTCCTCGAAATCTAGGCTACACGAATAGGTGAGGATATCTCTGCTTCATATTCTCCTCGGCTTCCCATGTCACATTGGCCCCACAATGATGCTTCCATTGTACTTTAACCATAGTGACCTCCTTGTGGCGAAGTTTCTTGGATTTCCTCTTTAGGATGGCTTTGGGTTCCTCCACACAACGATTCCCTTCATCTACTCTTAGGGTGCGTTTGGTACAAATTCACTAGTACAAAAATGGGTATTTGTGACGGTTAAAAACCGTTACCATAAGTATATGGTAACGGTTTTCGTAGACATAAAATACGTCACCTTATTTGCCGTAACTTTTGATACACTTTTTGTTACGTTTAAAAAAGTTACTAAATCACATGAAAAACCGTTACCATAGACTAAAATCGTTACTTTAGATGTGTAAAAAAAAAGGCAATTGTTTTCCTAAAACCGTCACCATAGCATCACATATGGCGACATTTATTTTCAAAACCGTAAACATAGAATGACATACGATGACATTTATTTTTAAAAACCGTCACCGTAGAATGACATACGGTGACGTTTATTTATCAAAACCGCCACTCTAGCATGAGATACGGTGATGTTTATTTTTTTAAACCGTCACTATAGATTAACATATTATGACGGTTATTTTTCAAATTGTCACTGTAACGTGACATATGATGACGTTTATTTGTTAAAATCGTCAAAGCGGCACATGACATAGGGTGATGTTTATATTTTAAAACCGCCAACGTAGCATGACATATGGTGACGCTTGTTTTTTTTTAAATCGTGACCTTAGAATGACATTCAGTGACAATTATATTTCAAAATCGTCACCGTAGCATGATATACGATGACGTTTACATTCGAAAACCGTCACCTCAGAATAACATAAGGTGACATTTCTATTTCGAAATCATCATTGTAACATGACATAGGATGACGTTTACATTCGAAAACCGTCAGCATAACATTACATATGGTGACGTTTATGTTTAAAAATCATCACCATAACATAATTTAAGGTGACATGTATTTGTTACAACCGTCACCCTAACATGACATACATGACATACAGTGATTTCTAGTTTCAAAACCGTCAATGTAGCATTACATACGGTGATGGTTATTTTCTAAAACCGTCAACATACCATTAGATGTAGTGACGTTTATTTTTCAAAACCATCATCGTAACTTGAAATGCGGTGACATTTAATTTTTAAAATTGTCACTGTAGCATGACATACGGCGACATTTATTTGTCAAAATCGTCACGGTAGCATGACATACGAAAACCTTTATTTTTCAAAATCGTCACCATAGCTTGAAATACAGTGACATTGATTTTTGAAAATTGTCACCATAGCATTATATACGGTGACGTTTATTTTTCAAAATTGTCACCATAGCATTACATACAGTGACATTTATCTTTCAAAATCGTCTTTGTATAATGACATATGGCGACGTTTGTTTGTAAAAATCGTCACCATAGTTTATAATACGGGAACGTTTATTTGTCAAAATGTCACTGTAGCATGACATGCGGTGATGTTTATATTTTATAATTGTCACCATAAGATGACATACAATGACGTGTATTTGTCAAAATCGTCACCATAGCATGACATATGATGACGCTAAATAATGAAAAATGTTGCTTTAAGCTATCCTTTGATGAAGGGTTTTATCATTTAAGTTTAAAATAAATATAAATTTAGAAAAACACAATAAAAAATCATAAAATTAACATTATATATAAAAATGTTATAGTAATAACATACGAATAATGAATAAGAACAACAATAACAAAAGTACTAAATATCCGAAACAACTTTTTCCTTATCTAAGCTATTCTCCTCACGTGCTTTGATCTTTTCACCATCACGTTAATAATTGCAAAATTGTTGTTTCACTTATGCTTTTGCTTCTCACTATTATGATTAGAAATTGTTCGCAATATCTACAAAAAGATAAATCTAAAAAAAGGTAACGAAGTTTTAACATACGACTAAATAAAACATATGATAAAGCAAGTTCAGACATACAAAATTAAAGCCAAAACTCTAAAGAAAAACGATGTTGTGTGTAAAGTCAATCACCCAAAAGTTGAGACCGACAAGTTATAAAATAAGCCACAATATACAAAGCTATGTACCTAATTTAGTGGGCTTGTTCATATATTAAAATTACCCGGTAAACTTTACAGGGTAAGAGTTGTGACTCTTATTTACCGAGTAAGACTCTCGATTCTATGATATTGGGGTCTAGCCATTAGGAAGTATTTTCCACAATGCTTATCCATCACATTACTATTCCTATGATAAATAAACTCAAGACTAACAACTAACCAAATAGACCATCTTATTGGTCTGTTTCTGCATATGGAATAGCCGACAAGAACCTATATGAGGAAAGAACTGAATCAAGAAAGTTTCAAATAATTCAGAGAAAAAAAACATTTCATCATATTATAAAAATAAACAGACAGAAACAGAAAGGGTACATACGAGTAGAGCTACAGGCTATAACTGAGTTTTTCTGCCCTTGTCCACCATTAAGTTTACTTTGCATCCAATTGAAGAACTACACCCATAAAAATATCACAAAACATAACTTTATAAGAAACCATATGTAATAAACTATGTACAAAAACTACAAAATTTGAATAGAAACACATACTTTTCATCGGGATTGTCTCGTTATATATTTTCAACTCACATTCAGACCAGAAAAGTCGTTATTCCACAGCTAGTTGCCCTTTACCACACTGATGATACAAATTTGCTATATATATATATATATATATGGATATGAGACAGGCTATTTTCTTTGTTTTTTTCTCATACATCAGAAACAATGCCATTTTGCCAGACATTCTAACTCCAATATGTTTTCGTGATTAACAGGTTATACAACAATGACTAAACACACCGGAAATCCAACCTTTTCTACCTAAGATAGAATATATATATATATATATATATATATATATTTTGTTTTTCCCTTCCAACTATTGAATAACACTTTGTGCACTTAAATGAGAAGCAGTTGAAACAAAATGATTGATGGAATTTAAATCACAATAAGAAATTTAATTTTCTACTTTTGTCTACTAAAAATATATATATGCACATTCGACTACAAAACTTGTACCTGCAAAGAATACAAGGATCATTGATAACCTCATTTGAAATGAACATGTCCATTACTTGCAACCAACCACTCACGTCAATTGAAAAAAATCTAACTATTGATAACACATCCTGGAAGAAGCTAATAATTTTCTGAAACAAAAAGCAAAAAAATGTAATTAACCCTTTTATAGGTCAAGAAACTCGATTTATTTCAAGTGGTACCTCAGGTTGGCAAACTGAAGGAAGATATCTTTGTTGCTATCTCCATGTTTTGCATGACAAGATCATGTAAAAGGATTAACATAAGTGTCTGAATATAATTTCAAGAGGCATATTTACAAACAGAGATGATTTACAGCTTCACAGAGTTTCTCCCTTGGATCTCCCCAGTACACCTCCTCCACCTTACCCTTCATCCCCACCAAAATCAACATCCAAATTAATACCATTTTTATGTAAAATAATTCCATCAAAAAATGAATGATTCATATCATCATACTTATTGTTAAGCATAATACAAACCATCTAAACTTATCATAGATGGCTTCGATTTTGGATTTTGGATTTTGGATTTTGAATTTTAAATTGTGATTGCAATTAAGTAGGCTTTACCTCTTTAATTGAGGAAACAGTTTCAAGCAATTCAAAGATCTCCGAATCAGGGGTGATCCCATATTTCTTTCACACGCCCATCTCTTTCATCTCCATCAATGGTATCAAAGCTGCAAATCATCGATTACCACCAGATTAATAGTCGATTTTAGGTTTGTTTGATCATCCTTCAACAACAATTATATCTACAAAATTCTTCCTATTCATTCAATCTAACGAAATAAATATAAATTGTTGTTGAACACAATTCTTGTTCAAAATTTCCCCCAACATTCACGTACAGAAGGAAAAAAAAACTTGAACGAAGCTCCTTTACTATGTCTTATATAAACATCCTCACTGTATCATGAACAATCGAAACAATTGAATTAATATACACGTAGAGGTAAACAACATTCGCCTAGGGTTTGTTTGTAATCTGAAATCAAGCTTACGTAATGCATCACATACCTGGTTAATGGATGAATCGCCGATTTCATCCCAAATTTTGAAAGTAGATTCTGAGAATTCTCCTTTCATAGATTAGGGGTTATCCTTTGCTTAGCATTTATAGCATGATGTATTGTGTGTCTTGAGAAAACCGACTAAGAAGAGGAGAGGAGAGGGGTTTCTGGGTTGTGAGATCGTAGAGGAGACGCATAAACAGTAGGAGACGACTAGTTTCCTAGTGAGGGGGAGAGAAATCAGGCGGCGTAGGGAGAAGACGGAGATGATTAAGGGACGTGTTAGGGGAGGGTAGAAGTAACCGTACCCAAAATGAATTTAAACGGTTCAGATTAACTCTTGTATTAATTTGAACGGTCCAAATGAATCAAAAAGTAGTTATACTCGTCTCCATCCATATATATATAATTGGTATGGTTGGTACGGAAATTGGTTGTTTGTCTTGGTACTACCAACTAAATTGGTATGGTAGGTACGGAAATTGGTTGTTTGTCTTGGTACAGAATTGACATCCCTATTCTTTACATTCCGCCACAATCCAGAATTGACGCCCCTATTCTTTACATACAGTCGCATTGCGGCGGGTACACAACTAGTAATTAAATAAAATACTACCAAATATGATTATGGTATGTACATTGCAGTTAGCCATTTTGGACAATCACTTTCAAAATTAAATGTCATAATTCAATGTTAAATCTGTTACAAATCACCATTGATTAAAACTATTTCAACTATAATGTTAACCCTGTTATGAATTGGTAGACTAAATCAACTAGATGTTATAGATCATTCAAAGTACAACCATATTACTACATCATTAAACATACATCAAATATTTCAAACTAATAAAGTAATACCTATAATGGTATAGATCACTGTTGATTACAGACTAACAAAACTAAAACCACAATGTTATATATCATTATTGCTTAAAAATTGATACCTATAATAGTATTGATCACTCTGATTACACACTATCAAAATTAAAACTACAATGTTATATATCACTATTGCTTAAAAACTATGAAGTAGTAGCCTAGATCAACTAAAACACATAACCTTTCACCCATTATAACACATAATCCAGATTAAGTAAACCCCCGAGTTTTTTACCCGATTCATGTTGCAGTAGACTATATTGAACCGGTCTATGTCGGTCTAGGCTTGTTTCATCGAGTTCAAGGTCAACAGCGGTATCAACATTGTTCTTGAACTTTGATTTAGTCTTTTTTGCGAGCCTGTAGCTTTTTCGAACGACTACATCAACCAGACCACCACATTCTTATCATCAAATTAGGGTTTTCAAGAAAAACATAAATCAAAGAATCAGAAGGTTTATTATACCTTGATCATTCATCTTGTTGTCCTTACGATGTTAATCTGAATGTTGATCGTCTTCAAGAGTGGTTTCTTCTGTTTAGGGTTTGGAGACTAAAACCCTTTCTTCACCGAGAGAAGACTGAAAAAGACGTGGTCAATTTCCTTTTTGATTCTTCAAGATTTTCAAAGCTATGGAGATGTGGGTTGAGAGTTTAATGATTAACTAGTGCAAGTCACCGCGCTCGCGCGGTGGCGAGAAAAATTCTATAAGCATCACAGTTATATAATATGAAATAAAATAAGAGTATGTTATGAGTGATTTAAACTAAGCAATAACGTGAGTAAACGGAATGGTTAGTTGCATTTCATGAACCACTGAAACTGTAATTTGCAATCTAACATATAAAAGTGATCAACAAAGCATGAATATGCATTGAAAACGTAGAGTACACAATGCAAAACAAACTTTCTATTTCAACCCCCACCTCGAACATGTGGTTTTGGTTCTGCAAAAATTGACAAAATGATTTTAGATAAGATTCATATATGATAATTGATTAGTAATTTGATAATGAAGATCTGCAAATTTCAAATTTAATAACCAAAGAGAGAAATGATGTTTATTTACCTTGGGAAAAGTGAGAGTTAGATCCATATGAGGAAGGTTTTGAAGTCATCAAGAACAATATCCTCATCTTAATCCATGCACGTGAACTCCGAACACCTCTCTTCATGAATCTATGTCCATAAGTTTTTATTCGGTTTGAGTTTGCATGTTTTAAGTTCCAAGTACCCATTGGGGCTTGACTTAAAAATTGGCGGCATATAACTAAAATGAAGAGATAGTAAAATATGATGTAAGCATTACCCTGATGTTTGTCTTCCACTACATAGTGCAACATTTTTTTTGTCAACATGGCATCTGTAAATTGAAATGTAAAAATTATGTCACATATTGATATATGCATGACATTGAAATGTGACATGCATATAAGCTTAGAAAGCATTATCATAACCCTACCGAAACATGTTAAGTGTAAGTTTTCAATATAGTTAAACTTGATGTCCTACAGTCAGTAAATAAAATGTCCAATGAATGGAAGTAATTTTGACTGAGAACTTGGTACATTTTTGGATCGAACTTGCTTTATGATTTCAAGCAAAAAGAGCATATTGGCCAACGAATTGAGAGAGAACAATTACCTGATAAAACTAAAAAAAAATTGTGTTTCTCCCCTCTACTTGTATGGTGTGGAAGTTATCCAATAAAGTATATTCTCTAAAGAAAGTTGTTGTTGTTTGGTCATATTTGCTTATTAGTTTTATAAAAAAAAATTAATTGGCCAACGCCGGATAGCTCGTGAAAGCATGGCCATGCACAAAGATAGCTCGTGACCAAGTTTCAACCCAAGTATTACTCCTTAAAAAATCTCTTGCTTGTTTGAATATAGATGTTTAAACTCATATTGAGCTTGGATCGTCGTTATACACCACAAAAGTGAAGCAATAATTTCAAACTTTTATACCTAACCTAAGCATTAACCCTATAGAGACAATACTATCTTTCAACTAATGTAGGATGACCGCAAATAAGAAAACTTTCATTTCTATTAACTACTTGCTAATAAGAACATATTTGTTCTACTTGCAAATGGCCCTTGGTTTTCATGAGTTAATAGAAGAATTTGGTCCTTTTTCTGAGTGAATACCAATCTCTAAACCCAAAAAAAAACATCATTCCAAATAACAGGACTGTTGGCAAGTAAAGCTACCATAATAAATGGATGAACTCAAATAGCTTGGTTCTACTGTTTCATTTTGGTAAATGGGATTCCCCGACTTTTCACCATTGCCTTTTTGTGTATCTTAATCTATTATTGCAAAAAAATATGAGTTAATTGATAGAAGTGATATGTAAGTACAACTAAACTATATGAAAACCAACCTGGTGTTGAATGCCTGCCTAGATGGGTAAATGATTCTCAAACGACTCTTCAATCCATGCTATCAAGAAGACCATACCACATTCCTTTTACCGGAGGTAATTGTGCTACAAAAATTTTATCGACACAAAGGAGAGCGATAAAATTAAACCAATTGATTACCAGGTGAAAGGAGAGAGATAAATTTAACCATTTTTATGAAAACCACCTGTTTTGCAAGAGAGTGCCAGTAATAAGAAGCTTGTTTTTCGTGTTGTATTCTTATGAAAGATGTCATAATGAAAAAGGAATCCACAATTATCACAAAACAAAATAAGAAGGGGAAAAAAAGAGATTCCCATACCTTCAGTGTTGTATATAATGACACTTCCCTGTTTTTCAACCTATGTGTTTCATCAACCATAAGATAGTTCCACTTGATTTTTGATAGCACCATCTTACCCTTTAATAAAACTTCATAGGTAGTCAATAGGGCAACAAACTTCATAGTCACACCAATATTCTAATCAGAGAAAAATTCGGACGGCTGGCAAACCTATAACCACATGGGGATATTAAACACATAAAAAGGCCTTTCATACAAAATGCAAAATTACACATAAGCTGACCTGATGTTAGCAAAGGCAAGCGGCGTTGTACAATATTCAGGGTGTACGCCGCAGCAGAGTAAAGCATCGTGAGATGAAAAACCACAAACTGCACATAGAGATACCAGAAGTAAAATAAAACCCATACGCCAGATATCGAGAGAAAAAAAGAGGATGGGCGTACCAGTCGTCCAAAGGCCGCACAAAAGCATCATGAGATGAAAAACCACAACCTGCACATAGAGATACCAGAAGTAAAAGAAAACCCATACGCCAGATATGGAAAAAAAAGAGGAGGGCGGTAGATCAAGCAACCCATTCATGTAAATAATTATAGTAAGTTTATCATTGTCAATATTTATAAACATAAGCATTATCATTATCGACGATTGTAAAGGTTGAACATGATAATAGCACAATTACTTGTAATGCAGGCAACAACGATCCATCTGAAAGAGCTTGTAACGACTCCGATGAAGACGATTTAGGGGAAGCCTTAGTAGACTCTCCTAGAGCAGGCCAAGAAAAGCACCCATAAATGGACTGACCGTCTCAACAATACCGTTTGATGGTTTACTCCATACCGGCTTCTTATTAATCGCGTTACTGCCACCACCAACGTTATCGGAACCCTCGGGCTGACATTCGGTGCCAGAATCATCCGGATAACTCGCCGTCTCCGTTACCGCCTTCGACGGATACCAATCAGAGGAAGCCTTAACGATTTGCTCCTGAACAGATGACGTCGATGACGGCGATGCCGCCGGAGCAGCAACAGAAACCATCGGCGCAGATGGAGAAAAGAATACAAAGCGTTACAATGAGGAATCGCCGGAAGAATGGGCGTAATCGGAGGAAATAGGGAGTCGTTTTGGTAAAAGATGGAATTAGCCGGAGGAATGATGAGGAATCGCCGGAAGAATGGGCGTCACCTACGGAATTAGGGGAGCCGTTTTGGTAGAAGATGAATTATCCAGATGAATGAGGGGAGACATTTGGTAGAATTAGGTTACACATAAAAGAAGCAAAATTACAAACAACCCCCTTTCATAATGAAACATTATAGGGATATAAATGTCTTTCTGATATTAAGACATTTAAGAAAATCAAAAAAATCAGAAAATTTCCTAACCTGATTCCTAATCTACCAAGGTGACACGTCATGTGTTAAGGTTGTTATTTTTATATATATAAAAGATTTGTTATTTGATTCTAATCTAAAATCGAATCTCGTTTATTTCGCCTGCCAATATACATATTTGTTATAGAAAAAAAATCCCAACTTTACCCCTAAAGTGTATTGCCCACGTATGGAATTGGTTAAATTGTTCTAGTTAATTACAAAAAATCCAATGGAAAAATTGCATTTAAATGGAACCAACTTTGCCCTAATTCCTATTTTAGGGAACAACTTTAAAATTTATCATTTATGGATCTAGAGCAAAGTTTATGTTTATTAAAACGGTTTTTAGGGTCACCCGCGGTTTCTACGATCCCCGTTGGGGAACCCGTTAAGAAAAAAATTCACCGTTACCCGTTGGTTTTCCTGAATCCGAACCAAATCCAACCCGAACCCAAACAAAAAAACACAAGTTTCTCAAACATAAACTAATGAGTAGCTACTTCGGAATAAATCATGACAGAAATAGATATATATTTAAGTTGTAACCCAAAAGAATTTTGAAGTTTAAAATATGTATATATATATATATATAAAACATATTATATATATATATATATATATATATTGTAACACCCGGATTTTCGGTATTTTAATCTTTTTATTTCTTCGAGCCTCGAACGTTATGATAATGATATTTGTCTCGTTTTAACCATTTAGAATTGTGCGGGAACCCAAAATAAATACTCCTATGTGTCGAGAATCGTCATCATCGCGAACCAAAATCACCAAAATTGAGTTTCGGTACAGGGCCGACGACATTGCAAGAGACAGTGACACCCTGTCACTGTCGCATGGCATTATCGCTAAGATGGTACCGCAGGCAGGGTTGAGCCGGTGACAATGTCATCGATTGTGACACCCTGTCACTCTCGCTTAGCATAGTCGCCAAGTATGTACCGTAGGGTGAGGGAGGCGTGTGACTATAACACGCGACTATGACAGTGTCATAGTTGCAGGGCACTATCGCGAGCGGACTCCAGTTCATTTAATACCCCAAATCGATCATTTGCTCATTTCATTCCATTCCATTTCCTCTTGGTGCTAGGCGATTTTGCTTTGAAGGTTAGGTAAGAACTCATCTCCCTTCATTAATTTATCTTATGGGAAAGCATTGAATGAGGTTTTATGATTGATTTAGGTTGTTGTGGTTTAAAGAACCCAAGTGTTTAAGGATCCAAGTTCAACTTCATCTCTTTCTTTCAAGTCATCATCACCTAGGGTTTGTACACAAACTTTACAAGTGAGTTCTTCCATCCTTTATTCTTACATGAGTACTAGAGTTCATGTGTTCTAGCTTTCACCTATGTCTCCTAACCATGTACTTGGGTTTGTTGTATTTTGACCTAAATATAGGTTTTGGAGATATTAGGGTTTTGAAACCTAAATAAGAAAGTCTGAAAGATGTATTAAAAGTATGATTAATGGTCCTTTATATCCTTTTACATTCATGGTAACTAACCCTTGTTTGGTGGGATTTTGGTAACCAAGATGAAATTAGGGTTTTGGTGAGATTTAAGTATTGGGTTAGTTGTTGATATTCTTGTAAATTGGAATGGGATTTATAACATTCTGTTGATGGGTTTGAGGTAATAGCATCTTCTTAAAGTTGGGGAGTCAAGACTCCATATTAGTAAATTTTATATCTGTAGATTGGTTTTTACCCTTTTATACATGACCAGTTGTGAATGTATTAGAATGTTTTGGTATTTGGTCTTAGTTCAATGGACCCATAGGCATGGTGTCCTTAATGTCCCATTTTGGACATTAAGTTCACCACTTTGGCATCGAATAGGCGTCGGGTCACCATGGTAAGTAAGGTGTAGACCTATATGGTTGGGCAGCGTCCCATGGGCAGTAAGATGTAATTCCATTGTGCATGAGTTCTCGTTTTGGAAGTCTCAAGAATAGACCTAGAGGGGTTGACTTGATGTTTTCAAGCAATAGACTTAGAGGAGTTGAGCTCACTAAATGATTGGCGTTTATTTGTACCATGTAATGGTCACTAATGGTTTACTTGTTTGCTTTGAATTAGCTAACGACCATATACAATCGTGCATCTACAAAAGGGTTTACGATCTCCATTTCTAAATTAATTGTTCTCACTAGGCTTTAGCCTAACACTTGCTTCTTTGGTTGTCATGTATGATAGGTCATCTTAGCGGCGGGGCTCATCGGGATTGAGTGGACAACCAAGTGGTCGAGAGTGGTCCTTTTGAATATTTATTGATCGGCACATATGTTTTGAGAACATACCATTTTGGAAGAATAGCGACACCCGACTATAATCTATTTTTGACAAACTTAGATTATTAGGTTGTTGATTTGTATTCTTCAATTCTATTGGGTTTGTATACGCCATACTTTATTTCCCCTATTTTAGGGCGATACACTTTGGTTTTAAAAATGTCATTACCGTATTATTCAGGTTTTGATTGACCCCTATTTTAGGGTGTATCAGGTTACCTCCATTTATAGACGTCATATTGCCGAATTTTTGAATTTTAATTTTACTCTAAATTTTAGGATGTTACATATATATGTCCCCGTCCCCATTAAAATCCCCGATATCGTCCCCGATCCCCACCCCGTCCCCGTTAAGAAGTCCCCAAACAAGACCCGAAAAGTTCGGTTTTTTTTGCCATCCGTAGATCTAGATTATGAATGGGTGTCTCTAAAAGTATCTCCAAGTGTCGTCTCTAAAAGAATAACATTTCCCAAAAGTTGCCTCTAATGGCAATGATCTATCCACTCAAACAATTGCAGCTACTTGACATACATGTCATTTTAAGAAAAAGTGTTAGACTATAACGTTGATGTGTTTTAAATTTATAACCGCAAGTGTACGGGTATTCTAGCATACGGGTCGATCATAGGGAGGTGATGGTCTAACACTAACTACTCAATAATCATGGCCTAGCTATGCGAATCAGATAATTTGATTGATTATTTAACTAAATGACTTAAAAATAAATGAGATTAAGGGAACGAGAAAGAAAAATGAAGCAAATAAAAACAAGACTAAGCAAAATAAAGGACAAATACAACTAAAGGGCACCAGGTAACATCAACCTATGATTTTGGTAATGGTGGGAGTTCGTTTTGCAAAACTCCATCTCTCGAGATGGAAAAACTTTTCTAGACCAAGACACATATTTACTTTCGCAATATATGTACACCGGAAAGAAACATTAAGATTTAAAACAAGTGATTTTCCCAATCAACGTCCCTAACTATTCGAAAATGTTAGAGTCGTTGTCATTGACCAATTTAATCCAAATAAAATATTAAACTTTGGTTTCGTCAAAAACTAATTGAATTGACTAAATGTTTTGTGAAAAAACAACTAAATTAACTCCCACTTTTGTTAGAATCAAAATGTATTGAAACTCAACATTCGTTTTAAGAACAATTGGTCAAATACCAAAACATCGACCCTAAGCGACGATTACCCAATAAAACGATTACTAAATTGAAACCAAGCAACAAGTTATTTAATTAGATTCCAATAAGATCAATGAAAAATTAAATCTAAGCTATCAAAACAACTACATTAGACACGATCTAATAACATTAACGCTAACGAAAATAAAAAACAAACAATGAATCACTAAGAAATCATATGCAGAAAATTAATTAAATGTAAAACTAACAAGCGCAGAAAATTAAACCTAATCTAATATGCATAAATTAAGTGCAGACAATTAGAAGAGTATAGGAAGAAATTGAATTGCAATAGATTAAAGTAGGGAATAGGAATACATAAATATGAAGAGTAACGAAGTAAGCAATAAAGATATGTAGAAAAGGGCTAAAACCTTGAAGTAACAACCAAGAACAACGAAGAAAATCAAGAACGATTAAGTTGACGATAGTATTCAAACAAACAAGAAACAACCAAAGTATATTAAAGAGATAGGGAAGAAGATACTAGTAGTCGTATGAAAAAACGATTGCAAATCAAGTTCCAATGGCCTAAGTGAAGCGCAAATCTTCTTCCCCTAGTCTTGGAGAAATCGTTCAAAGGACTCTCCCCCGAAAACCAAACATGTATAATATCCCTAGAGTAGTAAAACGGTGTCTACAAAACAAACCCTCAAAGGGGGTTTAAATAACCAAGACCAATGAAATAAAAACCTAAAAGAAAAAAACGGCCGCTCACGCCCGTGACAACAAACAGATTGTAAACAACAAGATTAGAGAGGCTTCTTCGCGTCCATGAGGAAATTATTCGCGTCCGTGAAGTGTGCAAAATCTTCAAACTTCAAATTCTTTGACTTTTTCTTCCATCTCTTCGTCGACTCGTGCGTCTATCCTCGCTTCTTTCACTTGCTTTACTTCCTTCCGTGCATCATTCTTTGAGTCATCCACCGAACCGTTTCCAACACCGCATGTAATATGTATAAAATCACACCAAAAGCATAAAAACTATTCCAAGACCCATTCCAACTGTGATTAGAGAAAGAAACGGAAAAAACTATAAAATTGCACGAAACGGCTAAACTAAAGACTAAAAAGCATAAAAGACGCAACAAAAATACACAAAGTTAGGTGCATAAAATGCACTTAACAAACCCCTGGTGAGATTAAACATTTTATATTTAATAAACATAATATACAAATCCGAATGAATAAACTTATCTTTGGAAGACAATAATCCAACTTTCTTCTTTTAGAAAAATAATACAAATAAATACATCTTGCGATGATGGGGGAGACGGGATTTACCATTGATGATGAAGGAACACAAAAGTAAGCCAAATATCTAGGTTTAATGAGCCTCACTATGGATCAACGGATGATATTTCACTCATTCACAAGAAATTACAATTATTGGTCAATGGTTGATGTCCTACTCCAAGAGTCCACATCTTATTACCCATGAAGACCCTGTGCCTATTTCACGTTACAATACGGGGATGTTCTTCCCACTTAAACCGACTCCTATGCCTATGGATCCATCGCATTTAGTCTAGTATATAATATAGTCTAGATATGTTCATTCATATCAAGTCTCATAACATTTACATCCCAAAATATGACAACGATAGTAAGATCACCATATTATCTTCCAAACCAAACATTCATTAAAACCTTGATTTTAGCATTTTCCAAATACATTTCATAAACTTTGATAAACCATTACATCAAATCCATAAGGACTTCACACCTCATCCATAGCAAAATGCCTAAAATACCAAGTCTTGACCTAAAAGGTCCAAATCTTCATCATATTCTCGATGTATGAAAAGAAGGCATTTGAGTAGTTAAAAGCATGACATAGTAAGCTGGATTTATTTTCATAACCTGCATTTTCCAACAAAATACATTTAACATGTATAAAGTTTGGAAAAGAAGAATGACTCACAATACTAGGTTTTGGTTAGAAACCTAGAAACCACCACCCTAAAAAAGGAGAGAACACACTTGATTCTTTGGAGATTCACAAATCCACATTTGACTCATGCCCTGAGTGTTCTTTAATGTCCTCAACTACCACTTGATGTGTGAAATAAATGCTTGAGACGAAATTAATGAGGAGGGAGAAGAGAGATGAGAAAATCCTACAAATGGGATCTAAAAAATGCAGAAGACTAAATTGAGACGAGTTTCTACCTAAAATCCATTTTTGGGGTATTAAATACGCAAACAGCCCGACGACGACCTTGACGGGGAAATTATGCCATGACACAGTCGCAAGGCACTATCACCCAGATGTACCGCGACGTTTCTCCTCCAGACGACCTTAACACCGCGATTGTGACCCTGGCATAGTCGCAGGGCACAATCAGACCAAACGTAAAATGAGCCACTCATTCCCTGTGATGGTGACAGGCGATCATGCCCAATGGCACTATCGTCGTGCACTGTTGCCCAAGACGTACCGAACCTAGAAATCAATTTTTCATTCATGGAACGTTCCTGTTTAAAGAGATGCCTAAAAGCAAGGTTTTCTTAATACATTAACTTCTAATCATAACCATTTGAAAATGGAAATAAGATAACTTTTACTTACTAAAAATTCCATGCGTTACATAATAAACCACCAATTGCAAGCTTGATATAAAGGCTTACGTCAAATCAATGATAACACGTGTCGAACGCTAGCTCGTTTTGTTTTGGAGAGTTTCTTTAGAGTATTTAATCTCTGAAATCATCCTCCCATTTGTTTGTTTTGTCGTTCTCATTTGCTCACACCATATACTTACTAACTTACGTATTTACAATTGCCCTCATTGAGTCATTTCGAATTATATTTCCTGTTAGTTCACTTTCAATATTTCCATTCTCATTCAATGGTGTTAAGACTTAAGAAAAGAAGTTTATTTGGCTTTCTTAATTAATCAATTAACTTCCTAAAATTCAATTAATTATTCCATCTGTCCCAAAATAAGTGTCTACAATTGAAATGACACACAATTTTTGGCATGCATAATTATTAAAGTTTTTGTTAACCAAATGACATATTTACCCTTATTTAATTTCTCTCTCTTCTCGACTCCTAAATATTTGTGCATTAATTAAGGGTAAATTTGAGAATTTAGTTTTTTTTAAAGGAGACTTATTTTGGGACAAAAATAAATAGAAATGTGGACACTTAATTTAGGACGGAAGGAGTAACATTTAAATTCAATCTCGGTCTTTTGGTTGGATATCTCTAAGGAGCAAGTCTTTCTCCAAATCTTGGATTACTTCTTCAAATGTTGTTGCACTTTAGCCTTTTTTTTTAGGTGTTCGGGTTTCTGAACGTTTCTCCATGTTTGCTCCTTCCAGTATGTTGAGTCAGAATTGTATTCAAGATTAAATGAGGGTCTTTTATGTAAATGTTTGTAAAAGTCTAAGGGTTTGTGTTGTAAAGTCAACATGTGTTGACTAGGTATAAATAGCTCGTGCTTTTGTAATCTTTAGGCACGCACATACTGATTTAGAGATCATTGTTCTAGAGAGAGAAAGTCACTACATTATAAAGAGAGAATTCATTGTAAACTTGAGAAAGATCAATGAATATGACTTGTGGCTTAAAATGTGTGTATAATATGTGATTAGAAGCTTGAAACTTGAACTTACAATTGGTATCAGAGCAGACAGAAATCAGAAATCAAGATCAAAATTTAAGATTTTTTGGACGATATTCAAGAACTCGCAGACTACACTGTTCTAGGATCGATTTGTGTCATTTTGTGGTGTTTTGGTTCAAAATTTGTTTGTATTGTACTCTATTTTTGACATATATCAGGTTTTGTGTTGATTAGATTGTCCAATTCACAACTGTTTTGTTTGAATTTGGATTTTTGTTGAAATTTGGTTCGTATTGTAAACACACTGTGTCCTAGATCAAAAGTGTAATTTTGTTGTTTTTCTTCGAAATTAATTGTTTATGAAGTGTTCAGATTGAGTATGAGATCAAATTGACAAAGTTTCGTGGGTTAATTTGAAGTTTTGGTTCGATTTTGGATTGAAATTTAAGATTTTGAGCTGAGATCTAAAGAATTCGCATAGGGAACTAAAGAACTCGTATGATGAAGATGAACTCGCATGGAAATGAAGTTTGAAAAAGTTAAGTCCAGAATTCGCATAAGCCTTCATACGAAAAGTTCAGAATTCGCATAGGCTTATATACGAAAAGTTCATGCGATCGAAAAACTTAAGGTTCAGATTTTAACTTAGGCAAGAATTCGCATATAGTAGTGTGTGAATTGCTCATAATTCGCATACAGCGGCATGCGAATTTCATAGAATTCGCATCTCAACGCGTGTGAATTCCTCTTGGTGTGCGAATTTTGACTTTTGTTGTGCGACTTTCCCTTTGTGTACGAATTCTAGTGTGTGTGCGAAAAGTTCTTCAGCCTGCGAAATCTATACTTAGTCAAATTATTAGTAGAGAACAATATGAATATAACAATTAACCTCATTTCTCTTTTTCTTCTATCTCCCCCATAAAAAATATGACAGTGACAATTTAACTAACTTTTCTCATCTTCCCCTTAAAAATATAATAGTGAAAATCTTAAAGTAGACTTCTGAATACAACAATTCAGAACTCGTACATCAACGAATGTTGGTTTCTGATTACACCATATCAGAACCCGGTCTTAAATGTTTAACAACAATGGATTTTGAACAAAACAGTTCATGACCCGGTCTTCAATGATAAAGATGGAGAGTTACTATTCTCACCGAAGAATATGTACAAATGGCTTCTGAATATTTCAGTTCAAAACCCGCTTTCAACTGCTTTTCTTCTAAAGGATGCTGATTAGCTAACATCTTTCTAAGAAGTTTTTACTGTTGATTTGAGGGGGAGCTTATAAGATTTTTACTATTCTATTTTTAAGGGGGAGAAAAGAAAAGAAAATACATTTTCATTGTCATATTTTTCTAATGAGTTGACTTTTTACAGGTACCAAGGGGGAGTATCTGAAGTTTTGTCAAGGATGCTTAAAAGATAATATTCATTTTAGGGGGAGTTGAGTTTTCTATACTACAGGTATATCTTTCTAAATCTCGAACTCTACCACATTGTTGACATAAGAACAACTTTCGCTTGTGAAAATTGATTTTTTAAATGTTCAAACCACTTTGTGTTCTCAAATGTTTTATGAATTTCGAGGTGTGATTTTAAATGATTTTCATTTTGATATTTTCATGTTTATCTGACCGTGTGTTTCTCAAAGATTAATACTTGTGTATTATCTTGTCTATATATTGTCAAGTATTCTTACACGCATCGGTTAAGTACATTTTTATTGACTTTGTTATTACCATGTCTCAAAAGATAAATCTTTCGATGGTAATACTCCCGTTTGTATTCTTATTGTTTGAGATCATATGTCATTTCTTACTAAATGTGCTTTCATTGTTACAACGTTTATATCTTGTTCATATAAACAACTTTCGTTCTTTCATATCCCTTATTATTTCTCTTCATGATGATTGATCTGATTGAATCTTTGTCAGATTCTCAAAACAATGAAATTGAATGATAATAAATGTTCAAAATTTTGAGAGATCTTAAATGTTTAATATGCTCAAAGTTCATTCTTATCTTTATTGAGCATACATTTTCTGATAATGATATCTTGTACTTAACTGTCAAGATAACTGTTGAGCAACACATTCTTTTTAGGACAATATACATGGGATTGAGTGTGAGTGCTTAAAAGACTTCCATGGATTCATGTTAACCAGTGTTTTCCTACCCCGGAAATAATCCTTGAGTGATTGAGAGGAGGGGGGTCAAAAGAATTGAGTGTGGGTGTGTGCTGAGGTAAAATGTAAATGAGAGATTGGTTATAAGTGAGCTCAAATGTTTAAAAAAAAGTGGGTAAGAGATCAGAGTAAAAGACTATCAAACTCTACACCAAACTCTTTCTGAGTCGGGCAGCCACATAATCTGTTGGTTCACACTTATTTGTGACCTTCATTGAAAAAGGCAACTAGCCCATGACAACTCTTGTTAAAATCCCACCTGCTACTCATTCTTTTCTTAACAAAAGAATGTTTCAAATTTTAAAGGGGAAGCAACACATTATCTATCTGATCTTCATTCGGATGATTCGGATATTGAAAAAGAAGGAAATTTGCCAAACCTTCGAACCTCATTCATGCACATTGAGTCTATGTAATACTATTGTTGTCTCAATGGTTTACATATTTTGAGTCTGTTAAAGTTTTAATTTCTTCAATCATTGCTACACTTTCACGAGCACACAAGGAATAAGTTTTCTTGTCTTAACATTCATAGAAAATTCCTTTGTGGTTTTTCAATGATTGAATGGAAGCCCTGGGGGAGTGAACATCAAAAAGCTCCTTTCCCATGTGTATCCGTTACACACAGTGGCTCCGTGCTACTGCTAGGCAAATTAACTGATACATCTGTTGATTGAGGGTTACCACTCATAATTTGTCTGAATTTGAAAAGATTCGGATGAATACATTTCATGAATTGACGGCAAAATATCAGATCAGACGGAGTTTATATTCTCGTTGGGGGAGATTGTTCATGAAGATTGTGCTTACTTTGTTATTTAGGGGAGATAATTTCAACGACAGAGCTGACATTGAAATGTTTTGATGATTCCGATTCTCATCATTCATCAAAAAGGGGGAGATAGTTCAAGATTTCAAAGTCAGATTAATTTCAAAGCGAAAGCAACATCAAGTGAGATGTAAGATAAGGAGAAGAAATTAAAGTCAGATGGTTGAATGTTATAAAGGGAAAGAAATTTGTCAAAGTGATGATTAAAGAAAGTTGAAAAGTTGAAGATGTTTGTACTTCAAAGTTTGTTGTGTTAAAGAGAATTTCTGAAGAGTTTATTGCATGTTGAAATCAAAGGGGGAGACTGAAGAAAGTGCAAAAGTTGTTAAGATATCCAAAGGGGGAGATTTACTTAAAGCGCTATCAAAGATCAATCAAAGTGTCAAAGATTTGAAGTTGTCAAAGCTGTGAAAGATTGTTTGTTGAAGATTTTTCTGAAGAAAAAAGATCTGAAGATTATTGTCAAAAATTTTTTAATCTTGAATCCAAAGTGGAGAATGTTGAGTCAGAATTGGATTCAACATTAAATGAGGGTCTTTTATGTAAATGTTTGTAAAAGTGTAAGGGTTTGTATTGTAAAGTCAACATGTGTAACACCCCGAATTTCGAAAGGTATCATTTCAAGTTAATACATAAATCAGTAATTTTTAAAGGGAAAAATAAGATATAGGATTTTGGACTTGAATCTTGGGTTTCATAGTCTTAATGGATGAAGGATCCAATTACGAGACCAACGGTCCTTTTCGGAGCAAAAAAACGAATCTATAACGAAGAAGTTACGGCCGAAACAGTGAACGAGAAGAAAACTGGGAGAACCTGCGACTATGACCAGCGACATTGCCCTGGGAAATGTCGCATGGGCAATGTCGCCCAAAATGTCCATAGGCTGTTAAGCTCGGGATTTCAACCTATTTTCTCATTTATCTTCATCCAAACTTCTTCTACTCTCTCCCAAACCGATTTCCTTCTTTCCACTTCAAACCCTAACTTATTTTTGGCTCAAATCCTTGGATTTTTTGGAGGTGAAACATCATCAAGTGGTAGGATTGAAAGCTATGGTCAAGGATTCACCATCTCCGTCTTCATCTTCAACCTCAAGCTTATTTTTGGGTTTTCTAGGTTTTCATCAAAACCTAAGTGGTAAGTGTATCCCTTCCATTTCTAAACCATGAAATAAGTTATAAATGCTCCATTGATGGTTTCCTAGTGTTTGATTTCTCTAAATTTCGGTTTGGAAGATTTTGGGAGTTTTGGGTCAAAATTAGGGTTTTGCCCAAAATAGAGATTTTGATGATTAAGTGTTTGGGGAAATGTTTCTATGTGGTTGATTATGGTTATGTATGGTTTGGAATGTTTGGATCTAGGTTTTGGAAGTTCTCGGCTTGAGGATTCAAGCGGCCTTCAAAAGAGCTTGTTGGGTGAAACCTAGATTTAGCATAAATCTAACAAGGTAAGTTCAAGTTGATTTGTGAAAATGGTGTACATGCCAAAATGTTTATTTTAAAGTGTTTTACATGAAATGGTTAACTGCTGATAAGTTCTGTGTATTTCGAAGTAAAATATGTTTTACTTGGTTATTCGTCAAAGTGTGAGTATTTTGATAAGTTTTCATATTTGGTAAACTTGGGTTGTGTTAACCTCTTATAATGCTTATATTGGGTTTGAACATTTTAGCAACTAAATAGCATGATTTACGTGTTATTGGTGACTTTGTACAAGTAAGATCTATTTCATGATTCATTCATCTTTGATGATTTTGTACAAATGGAGTCTATTTCATGTTATATGCATTTTGGTGTATTTGCATTCATAAACCCTTTAGAAAATATTTAGTCCCATCTCGTGTGGAGTTTTGGGTTAATCTCGTCTTTGAGACATGTGTCTTCATAAACGTTGTTTAAAGACATTTCATTATTTGGAGGACCATTGATTATTGGTCAAATGGATTTTGAGCATTTTAGCTCGGTGTTGGCTTAAAAGAGTCTTGTGGACATTTGTCCGGGTTTAATGACTCGATGTAGAGTCCCATTTCATGGCTTACATCTTAATGCATTTTATTGCATATTTATAATTACAGGCTCGAGTGTTGTTGTCATTCAGGTATAGTCGTGTAATTTTTAGACTGTGTTGCATTGGATCCATAGGCACGTAAGTCAGTCTTATTTGATGGTCATTTGGGTGGTACGGGGTTGGACTCCAGGACTCATAGGTTATGACCTTGTCCTTTCAAGGTTTACACTAAGAGGGCTGAGTCCGGGTTGTGCTATCATGGCGTTGGAGTAGTCATTTGATAGGCGTTTTGGGACCTCCGCCAGGTGGGGCAATGCCATGGTTATATCCCCCTTGTGTCGGGCCTTTAAGCGGTATTCTCGTTAATATTTCGCTATGTTCAGTTGTCTCTTTGGTGTAGCTTGAAGGGAGTCGTAGGGACACTTGGGTTTGTGTGTCGTGAAGTGTCATACGATTAACGTTGTATGAGTGGCATAATTTTGTGTTCCTCCACTCTCAACGGATACGGGTAGCCCCCGTCGTCGGCCCGTCGTATTTTGGATATTTAATTGTCCACGTTTTGATATTTCGAGTTGCGGGTTTTCCATGACGCACCATATCTTTATGATTTGTCCTCCGCTATTTAAGGGTTGATTATTATGCCCCGCCCGCGTTTTGGATGTTTTGGGATATGACGTACTATTTACATTTTAGCACATTTGAGTATCGAACTATTACCCCGTTTTGGGTGAGTTACGGGTTGCATCGTTTTATAAGAAATGCATGTTTGGGAAGTATTGTCTTTAAAAGTGTATATTATGGGTAAATGTGTCGTTTCCATTTTGAAGTATAATATTTCGAAGGATCTTGCTTTAAAACTAATTTCCTGTCTTTTAAAGATTTATTCATTCATGTTAAAACTCTTGAGCTCACTAGGCGTTAAGCCTAACCTTTTATTTGTCGGCATGTGCATCAGGTTCCAGTTGGGGTTTCTGTTCTAGCAAGTGCAATGAGGATTGAGCCTTAGCTTTATACAAGAGTGAGTAGTCGGTGAAGTCTTCCGTAGGTTGGAGTTAGTAACTATTATTGGGATTTAGTAGCACCCGTTCTTATTATAGACTGTATGTATAGAATGAATGTGTGTATTGAGGTTAAATCTTAAATTGTGATTGTAGATGAATCATTTATCGGTGTATTTAGAAATTTTTAATTTAATTGCTATTTTCAGATTTGAGGGTGTTACAAGTTGGTATCAGAGCTTAAGTTTGAGAGAATTAGGTATTGATCTTTGGATGCCTAGACTCAAACTAAAGTTCTTATAAGTGATTGTAAGTGAAGTTGCACATTAGGTACCCTAAGATAAGATATTTTGAGGATTGATCGAGTCGCTAGAAACGGGAAACTTGTCGAGAGTCGCAAGGATGATCATGTTCGGTACGTTCATATTGGCACCTGGCCAGTGTCATGGTGAACCTACATGATACATGTGTATACTTGAACTACCTTGGTAGGATTACCGTTGGGGTAGTAAGAAAGTTTCTAAGCGAGTGATCTAAGGAAATGTTGATGTTTATAGTAATGTCGCTTGGGAGCGATAGGTAAGTGCGATGAATGCATTAAGTTGGCCATCTTGGGTCAGAATTATTGATTGAAATAGAACTATAAGTTGTTGAACCAATTCTATTTCGAGAAGAGTTTGCAGGTTAACCGAATTGGTGGGTTTGTTACTCTAAGATGTTCGATACATCCTAATGACAATAGTATGAATTGAGAAGCACAGTCCTAAGATGTTGCATGCCGACTAAATCCATGTCCAAGACTTATTTCTAAATAAGTTTGCATAAGTTGTTTTTCATGTTTTCAAAACATAAAGTGAGTTATGTGGCGAAGTTTTGGTAAAACATTTAACACTCATCAGATTTTAACCTGTGAACTTAAGCATGCATGAAACCGTTTTGTTGCGCGTGTGTGCAAATTGTTATCAGAATACTCTTTATTCACGCCTCGTGTTTAACACTATTTCCGGATATTGTAATGTCCATGTTTTAATGTCGTTTGGGTATGGGGCGAGTAACTATGAGATTTTAACCTAGACATTGGATCTCCTCCACGTATGTCAATGGTTTTAAAGGAAAAGTTAATCCCATGTTTGGCGTCGGAATTTCCTGAGAATTTTAGTTTGTACGATTTTTGCTAAATTTCATGGAGTATGGCTTTGCGATGTCTTTTGGTGCGTGGGTTTTACTTTTGCTCGTCTAAACTTGCGAGTTTATTCGGCGTCGTGTCCAACATAAATTTTGTAGAAAAGTGTCATTTTACCTTTCATTGCATTAAAAAGAGGAAACTCTTAGAAGTTTAATGTTTTAGGCATATTGTAGTCTTATACTCTCTGTTGAGAAATGAAAATTTTGATATCGCATGATTTTTAGCGTTAATGAGTTTTATGAAAAAATTCAGTTGGGTTTATGGTGTCTTATTGTACGAACTTTGCGTCGCATAGATAATTTTGGGATGTGTGTACATGTATTAGTGTGTGCGTTAATTTATGAATTTTGCTAATCGATGTCAATCCACATGTTGTTTTGGGAATTTCATTATCATGCAATTTATCTTTGAGCTTTATGCAAATGTCAATCGTCGCATACTATTTGCATTTGGACTTACTTATAACTTTGGTGTGAGTAATTATATAAACGATTTACGTTATTTTAAAACAGGACTTTTGTTCTGATCATATTTCAACCATCAACTTTTACTGTTAGAATTTTCCGAAATGCATTTAACGATTTAGCGACATCTTTGTCGTTGGAGTTTCTGTTGGGTCAAATGTGTTTACCTATTCGACTTAAAGCTTTAAACTCGATTTGAAACTTATTTGCATTTCCATCATTTTTACCTGGCTTTAGGGAAATAAACTGTTGCATATGGGATTGTTGATACTTTTGTGTTGCAACATCTCTTGGTTAAAGAGTAAGAATTTTAAAGTTAATTTGTGAATCTCTCCTTTGGAGTTGTACAAATATTTATTGCACATGTGGTGGTGCATGAACCTATTTTCACAATTATAGGTAAATCGTTGCACATGTTTTGTTATTGTCCTTATTAACTTAAGTACTGAACAAATGAGTTTTGGAAATGGTTTCATATGCGTTGGGTTGATAATCAATTTTGAAACCTATCGAATGATCGATAGTGTATTTTCACCGCACGTTTAAGTGTTAAAAGGCTTATGTATTTTAAAGTTTTATAAATTTCAAATTGGCTTACTGGTTGAAAAACCTTGAACTCATTGGGCCTATAGATTTAAACCTCTGCCGTGAAAGGAGTTGTAATTAGGGACTAAGGGAGTCCTTAGGAGTTGAAACGTCGGATGATCTGACTTGCAGTCAGTCTTGAATTTTGGATTTGGGTGTTCTAATCTGTGCGCGTTTGTATTATTGGAGATAGTAGATTTAAGCCTTCCCAGTTAATTAAGGGGTGATTTTATACTTCGGAAATCATGCGGGATAAGGTCTTATGTGATTATCTGCGCTTAAATTGAGTTCGACTTGGTGGGTTGCTTGTCGGCGTGGCATCATGGTATATGTTGATGGTGTACCGTCTTAATGGGTTCCGTGATCAAGAAATTTTGTGCTCCGTTTATTAGAGATGTAAGATTTGGGAGTATTAGTCCTCTGTTAGGTGTCAACCATAATGCGACAATACTTCTGGAATGAAGTATTGGGCGGGATATCCACGTTTTGATGTCACCATTTTGGTATTAGGCGTCGACTCGTTTCTTGAAGTCGATAAATCTTGGAATGTTTGGAAGTATCCCGGGTAGGTCATGAGAAAAGTTGACCTCTCGGTGATGAAATTTAAAGGAAGATTAAATATTAGTAATTAAGTATCGATGTGTACAAGCTTTTCTGGCAGGGTGAACATCTTGTGATAGATTGTTCGAGGTTGGAAGTAGATCGGAATTGAGAGATAGTCGGATCTGCATTAACCAGTTTCAGGGAGAACGTATTGACACGTCGGAAAGATGGCCTTGTCAATATAAAGGACCGAGTACTGAGGATTTAGATGTTCCTTCGAAGGTTGATGTCGGAATTTGGTTTGAATTCAGAAATATGTTGAGCGAGGGTGTTGTTCGATGAGAAGTTGGGGTCACAAACTACTCTAGAGGTAGTAAGTGTCACTCAAGGTTGGGAGGCATCCGTAGTCTTGGAGGTAAAGACTGCTTTAGTGAGTTGAGCGCTCACTCGGTTGTAAGGGTGATGTGCCCAATGGGACACTTTTGAAATCCAGCATCATGTTATGGGGAATGTTTTGGCAGGCGGATTGGAGACGATCTTTCTACGGGTAATGCTTCATGGGAATCTAGATTTTGAGGACGAAATCATCCTAAGGTTGGGAGGATTGTAACACCCCGAATTTCGAAAGGTATCATTTCAAGTTAATACATAAATCAGTAATTTTTAAAGGGAAAAGTAAGATATAGGATTTTGGACTTGAATCCTGGGTTTCATAGTCTTAATGGATGAAGGATCAAATTACGAGTCCAACGGTCCTTTCCGGAGCAAAAAAACGGAGCTATAACGAAGAAGTTACGGCCGAAACAGTGAACGAGAAGAAAACTGGGAGAACCTGCTACTATGACCAACGACATTGCCCAGGGCAATGTCGCATGGGCAATGTCGCCCAAAATGTCCATAGGCTGTTAAGCTCGGTATTTCAGCCTATTTTCTCATTTCTCTTCATCCAAACTTCTTCTACTCTCTCCCAAACCGATTTCCTTCTTTCCCCTTCAAACCCTAACTTATTTTTGGCTCAAATCCTTGGATTTTGTGGAGGTGAAACATCATCAAGTGGTAGGATTGAAAGTTATGGTCCAGGATTCACCATCTCCATCTTCATCTTCATCTTCAACCTCAAGCTTATTTTTGGGTTTTCTAGGTTTTCATCAAAACCTAAGTGGTAAGTGTATCCCTTCCATTTCTAAACCATGAAATAAGTTATAAATGCTCCATTGATGGTTTCCTAGTGTTTGATTTCTCTAAATTTCGGTTTGGAAGATTTTGGGAGTTTTGGGTCAAAATTAGGGTTTTGCCCAAAATAGAGATTTTGATGATTAAGTGTTTGGGGAAATGTTTCTATGTGGTTGATTATGGTTATGTATGGTTTGGAATGTTTGGATCTAGGTTTTGGAAGTTCTCGGCTTGAGGATTCAAGCGGCCTTCAAAAGAGCTTGTTGGGTGAAACCTAGATTTAGCATAAATCTAACAAGGTAAGTTCAAGTTGATTTGTGAAAATGGTGTACATGCCAAAATGTTTATTTTAAAGTGTTTTACATGAAATGGTTAACTGCTGATAAGTTCTGTGTATTTCGAAGTAAAATATGTTTTACTTGGTTATTCGTCAAAGTGTGAGTATTTTGATAAGTTTTCATATTTGGTAAACTTGGGTTGTGTTAACCTCTTAAAATGCTTATATTGGGTTTGAACATTTTAGCAACTAAATAGCATGATTTACGTATTCTTGGTGACTTTGTACAAGTAAGATCTATTTCATGATTCATTCATCTTTGATGATTTTATACAAATGGAGTCTATTTCATGTTATATGCATTTTGGTGTATTTGCATTCATAAACCCTTTGGAAAATCTTTAGTCCCATCTCGTGTGGAGTTTTGGGTTAATCTCGTCTTTGAGACATGTGTCTTCATAAACGTTGTTTAAAGACATTTCATTATTTGGAGGACCATTGATTATTAGTCAAATGGATTTTGAGCATTTTAGCTCGGTGTTGGCTTAAAAGAGTCTTGTAGACATTTGTCCGGGTTTAATGGCTCGATGTAGAGTCCCATTTCATGGCTTACATCTTAATGCATTTTATTGCATATTTATAATTACAGGCTCGAGTGTTGTTGTCATTTAGGTATAGTCGTGTAATTTTTAGACTGTGTTGCATTGGATCCATAGGTACGTAAGTCAGTCTTATTTGATGGTCATTTGGGTGGTACGGGGTTGGACTTCGGGACTCATGGGTTATGACCTTGTCCTTTCAAGGTGTACACTAAGAGGGTTGAGTCCGAGTTGTGCTATCATGGCGTTGGAGTAGTCATTTGATGGGCGTTTTGGGACCTCCGCCAGGTGGGGCAATGCCATGGTTGTATCCCCCTTGTGCTGGGCCTTTGAGCGGTATTCTCGTTAATATTTCGCTAAGTTCAGCTGTCTCTTTGGTGTAGCTTGAAGGGAGTTGTAGGGACACTTGGGCTTGTGTGTCGTGAAGTGTCATACGATTAACGTTGTATATATGAGTGGCATACTTTTGTGTTCCTCCACTCTCAACGGATACGGGTAGCCCCCGTCGTTGGCCCGTCGTATTTTGGATATTTAATTGTCCACGTTTTGATATTTCGAGTTAATTCTATTTTATGGTCGTGTGGGTATTATTTCGAGTTGCGGGTTTTCCATGACGCACCATATCTTTATGATTTGTCCTTCGTTATTTAAGGGTCGATTATTATGCCCCGCCCGCGTTTTGGATGTTTTGGGATATGACGTACTATTTACATTTTAGCACATTTGAGTATCGAACTATGACCCCGTTTTGGGTGAGTTACGGGTTGCATCGTTTTATAAGAAATGCATGTTTGGGAAGTATTGTCTTTAAAAGTGTATATTATGGGAAAATGTGTCGTTTCCATTTTGAAGTATAATATTTCGAAGGATCTTGCTTTAAAACTAATTTCCTGTCTTTTAAAGATTTATTCATTCATGTTAAAACTCTTGAGCTCACTAGGCGTTAAGCCTAACCTTTTATTTGTCGGCATGTGCATCAGGTTCCAGTTGGGGTTTCGGTTCTAGCAAGTGCAATGAGGATTGAGCCTTAGCTTTATACAAGAGTGAGTAGTCGGTGAAGTCTTCCGCAGGTTGGAGTTAGTAACTATTATTAGGATTTAGTAGCACCCGTTCTTATTATAGACTGTATGTATAGAATGAATGTGTGTATTGAGGTTAAATCTTAAATTGTGATTGTAGATGAATCATTTATCGGTGTATTTAGAAAATTTTAATTTAATTGCTATTTTCAGATTTGAGGGTGTTACAGCATGTGTTGACTAGGTATAAATAGCTTGTGTCTTTGTAATCTTTAGGCACACACACATACTGATTTAGAGATCATTGTTCTAGAGAGAGAAAGTCACTACATTGTAAAGAGAGAATTCATTGTAAACTTGAGAAAGATCAATGAATATGACTTGTGGCTTAAAATGTGTGTATGATATGTGATTAGAAGCTTGAAACTGGAACTTACACAGTATTTTCGGAGTCGTTGTTGTTTGATTTTTGGCTCTGTTTCTTTTAGGATTCTTTGTTTTTCTGCACCTTGCAGAGCCATGTTAGTTTGCATTATCTATTTCTTTTTCTTGTTTTAATCTATTGGTTTTTTAAAAAAAAAACTTTAACAAAGTATTCGACTTTGTATGGACTCACCTAATTTAAGTAGTTTGCGTGGTTTTTTGAACAATAAACACATCCCCAAAACATTTCCTACTCCACCGCCATATTTTCATCATCTTCATCTTCCTCATCATCATCATCTCTCATGTCTCATTCCTGATTACACACAAAAAAGTTTAAAGATTTGAAGATATCCAAAAACACAAAATAAACCTTTCTAAAAAATATAAAACATATGTCAAGTTGTTTCTCAAGAGCATCAAAATGTCGCAACCACAAAGACCTAAAAGGAGTGCTTGAGAGCTCATCCAACATTGCCTATTTACCAACCCTTTTAGACTCTAGTCGCTTCACATATTCTTTGTAAGGGACTTTCATAACTGTTGGGTCACCGATAATTTGAAGATGACTCACTGTTGGGTCACCGAAATATTTCTTACCATACTTAGTCAAATTTAATTCTTTGTAATAGCTTAGTCACACTCAACATGTTCGGAAAAATCGAAGACTAGCCGAAATCAGCAAGAAGTGAATCTTCAGATGCGGATCAAAGATGAACTTCCAATTTACAACTAAGCTATTTTTGTCGATTGAGACAAGCAAATCGGGGATCCTTAAAATAGGAGGATTTTCCCTTGTTTGATGTTGAGACCAATTTGGAGTGAAAAATCGGTGAATCTTCTATATCAGATGATATCCCCTATTTTGTTCCTTACTAAGGAAATCTTCGACAAAAGTACATCCAATTTTGTACCTGATGGAGACATTCCCTAATGAACCTGAAGAAAAGACCTTTGTCTTTTACACAATTTTCAGGAGTTGTCTACAATAAGGTCTAGAGGTCAACCTTGTCCCATGATAAGACAAAAAGGACAATTTGTCTTTTTGAAGGACATCCTTGACATTCAATCCCAGAGTGACAAGTGTCCCAAGCATTTAATGCACATGATAGTATTTAAAGCTGAAGACCCCTCCCATGCAAGGTTACACTTTTCTAGAGATCTCTTTGTGCTCAAGCAAAATCGGTAGAATCTTCTCTCCTCAAGAACTTCATAGCTTTGCTCTTAGGGGGCGTTTGGTTCGCAGAATGATTTCTGATGGAATGGAATCTGTCAATGGAATTGGAATCTGGAAGGAATTGGAATGGAATGTTTTCAAGTTTGACCAACTGTTTGGTTGGCAGGAATGGAATGTAATCAGTCAAATGAATTGGAATATGTCAGTTTGGTTTGCAAAGAAATTGGAATGGAATTCTGAAAAATGACAAAAATACCCTTTCTTTTATTTTTATTTATTTATTTATATTTTTTTAAATGTCGAGAGAGAGAGGGGAGAGAGAGGAGAAAGAGAAGAGAGTGAGAAGATAGAGAGGGGAGAGAGAGGAGAGAGAGGGTAGAGAGAGAGAGAGAGGAAAAAGAGAGGAGAGAGAGTAGATAGAGGGTAGAGAGAAGTTAGAGAGGAGAGAGAGAGAGAGAGTAGAGAGAGTAGAAAGAGGGTAGAGAGAGGGAGGAGAGAGAGAGAGGAGAGAGATAGGAGAGAGAGTAGAGAGAGAGGAGAGAAAGAGGAGAGAGAGGGTAGAGAGAGGAGAGAGAGAGGAGACAAAATCCACATCTAATGGGTTTTAATTTTATTAAGAGGGTTTGGAGGGTATTTTTGTCATTTTGAGAAAATGCAATGGAATGGAATTCAATTCCATCCAAAATGAGAAGGAATGACCAAATCCTTGATTGAAGGATTTCATGGAATTCAATTTCATTCCTTTGGAAACCAAACAACAGGATGGAATTTGGTCAATGGAATTGACCATTCCAATTCCATCAGATTCCGGTGGATTCCAGCGAACCAAACGCCCCCTTAGTGTTTTTCAGGTTGTGTTTAGTTTTCTGTTTTCTAAGTGAAAGATTGTTATGATAGATTTATATGTTCTTTTTTGCAACAATCTTAAAAAGTTTATGTGTGTAATTCTTGATTTTATAATCAATAAAGAATTAAATTAAGTAAAACTTTTGAGTATTATATTCATCCACCCCCCTCTCTACAATACTTGTTTTCTATTGCCATTTCTTGTTGGGATTAACAATAATATTTAGTGACTCCAAGTAATCGTAATCAGTTCTGGGAATCTCTTTGCTCGAAAATGTTGCTGGAAAAGGAATGAAACATTTGTTCCTCAATTCAGCGTCCACCTCTGTTGCCACTCAATTAAAGAGAATGAGTGTTCCTTCCTTCAACTCTAGATACTCGAGTTTGTTATCCAAAGGGGTGTGCAGAGAAAAAAAGTTGGACCACTTTTTGTTTAGAAACATGTTTAGAAGCGCTTGGGTGAGAGCTTGGGGAAGGTGCTTTAGAGTGCACTTTTTGTGAAGATCATTTTTGGGTTTAGAGATGACACCCCTTTTGTAATCTTCTTTCTAGCATAGAAATTAGATTAGTTGGTTGTTGTCCATCCCCGTTATATTACAACTGTAACTAAACAGGTTTTAAACATTTCCCCATTTTTGGGAGGCTCGATTGCTTTAGCAAATTTATATACCATGTTTCCATTTTCCGAAAATTTTTGTTATCCTATTTTAGGGTGTTACAATATTGAATCTGCATATGGGTATAAAATGGAGATTTTGTGTATCGGACATGACTCGCTATGAGAACACTTCATTGGATGTCATGTGAGAGTCATAAGTGTTTCTCATGTGGTCAATATACATGCAATTCTTTGACTTGAGAAATATGGTGTTTGTTATGTGTGAGTAATATATTTTGACATTTGTTCTAATCATTCCATAATTGGGTGACATAATTATTGTTGGGTATGTTATAAATCACATGGTAGAACTAGCATGTATCGAGATAGGAATTGTCCCTCCTTTATGACGGGAGTGATTTCTCTGGGGCCCTTGATAAATATATATTAAAGAAATGCATGCATGCTCAGATAAATGATATGAGATATCAATTTCTGTTTTTATTTGTATATTCGGGAATCAAGAAACTAGAGATTGGACATAATGAGAATGACACATTCAATGTCTCGTGTTCAATCTAGACATCAAGGACAAAGGAATTAAATGTATAAACTAAAATTGACTACAAACCGATAATTTGTTGTATCACCAATTCTCGTCATTTGGGTGACGATGATGTATTGCTAGATATCACTCATTGTTTATAAATATAAATACGAGATTTATAATTATTACCAACATGTCGAGAACCCATTGGGACACACGCTTTGAACATATTCGAATAAGGAGTTTAAATAATTAAAAATGTTTAATTATTATATCTGATTTGTATTGATTTAATTTGATTAAATAAAACCAGATATTATTTATGTTGGACATAAATAAAGTTGACTAGTGATGGTCTTGAAAAGATGAGTTATGGTGCATGGATACTTCTACACTCAAGTAAGGTATAGGGATGGTGGTGCTTTCATGTCATGCCTCTCATGTCCATATATAATGTATGACATTGTATGCAAGATTGTTTTGTTCTTGCAATTCTCTCTAAAACCACCTACAACTATATGCTCTCTTTCCTTTCTAAGTTTTGAAACCGTGACTAGCATCACGAGAAGGCAAAGGATTCAGATTGTTCGCGTGGATACCGTGGAGGCATCAAGCTTGCTTTGTTGCTGTGATTCAAAGTCTTGTTAACTGTGAGGTATAATTTCGAAACACCCGATTTATTCCGGTTCGTATGGGTCCTTGGAGGGTTACGGTTTTATTTTCCGCTGTGCTTGAGATCCCGTAACCTAACAGTTCAAGCATTTGGTTTGCATATGAAATGGAATTGAATTCCACACATTCCACCATTCATGGATTTGGTCATTCCATCACAATTGAGAAGGAATTCAATTCCATTCAATCTCATTTTCTCAAAAAGACAAAATTATCCTCATCTTCTCTACTTGATTTACCTAGACCACTGACGCCAATCGCCCACCGATCTGAACCACCGCCGACAACCACTGATTTGAACCACGATAATTGGATTTCAGTTTCAAAATTTACAAAAAAGGGTATTTTTGTCATTTGCTACATTATGCGTAGCAAACAGACAGATTCCATTCCAATGGTTGTCAAACCAAGCAGGTGGTCAAAAACAAAAACAGATAGCATTTCCTTCTAATTCCTTAAAGCCAAATTCTTTTGACAGATTCCATTCCATCCAAAAACAGTCTGCGAACCAATCGCCCCCTAAGTTTTTGGTTTTCATTTCTCATTTGTCCGTTATCTAAATCGACAAATATCCGAAATCCGTCAAAAATCAATATCCAAAGTTCAAAATCGTCCATCGATTTGCTCAATGTTTGTCCAAAATTCAACTATTGTCGGTGAACTTGTATAATTTTTTTTCAACTTGCTCAATATTTCTTTTGTTAATTTTTGAGATATATGTTTCTTTTATAATTCGGTATAATATTTTTTAATAATGTTATACTAGTAGAGATTTCATTTTGGAGATATATGTTTTGTGTGTTTTACTTTTAAAGCCCATAATGGGCCTAAACTGCCTAAACATGTCAGATCATATCGCTTTTTTGTGGTATGGTTAATTTGACCGTCCAAACTTGAGTTATCTAGTTGCTCCAAATCATTTCCTCGGCCGTCAAGGGGTAGACTGTAAGCCACAACCACAATTCAGTTAACGCACAACTCAAAACATGGAGTAAAAATTAGTTTACACAATCATCCAACTTGCCTTCCTTTTGTTGTAAAATTCAAGACGAATTTGAACGAAATCTTCATTGACTGTAAGACACAAAGAATTGAACAATTAAGAAACAAATAAGATTTAACATCAATGGGTATGAACATGGATGTCATATTTGATAGTTATCGTTGCGCCATTCGTACTTGAAAACTAGTGTAGTTGTTCATTTCACTATTTGAATCAAGCAGGTGCACATCGATCATGCATGGCTTTAAAATAAAACATTATCTCACAAGAAGTTAAAGTCTTGTAACAGATTTTATAAAATAAAATTTCAAAATCTTGGATTTGTAAATACATAAAGCAAAGGTATAAATACTTGTAATCTTGTATGCTACAACTCTAGAAGTATAAAAGTTTTTGTCATTCTGTAAATGTTTATAAAACACCGACTAAAACCAAATCAAATCATTTTTGTTTAAATCAAAAAGTTATTAAAAAGACATCCTTACAAATTTTATCATTAATTTTATAAAAATATCACTCTCAATTTTTATAAAAAAAAGTTTAATAAAAATGATCGATAAACCAGTCGAATTTGAAATACCAAGCATGAAACAGTCATATTTCCACATGTCGCTTGCATATTTCCTTTACGTTGCGTCTTCTCGGATTTGATCATTAATTTGAGGTTGACATGATTCCCGAGATGACAATGTGTATTTCCGTAAATTATATATATGCACATCAAGTAAAATATTAGATAAACAATATAATACAGTTTGTTTGCAATCATCGAAACAATCATAGAGATGTAGTACACTTGCATAAACAACTTGTATTCTTGTATGTATATTGGCCCCTTATGGCGCCTATGTGGCCCCACTTATAGAGTTATAGTTAGGGTACAATGTATCATGTTGACTAGACTTTGACCACCTTTCTGTTCATTAAAACTAAAATGGAACCTTTAAAAATATACTTTTATTTATTTTCCTATAATAATATTTTTAAGATTCTTTTATTATTAAAAAAATGTATGCTCATGCTCAATGACAAATCCAAAACTCGATAGGGCTCATAGTAGGTGCTGAGGACAAGGCTGTGAGCAAAACTTGTTACAATTAAAGATGAACTAGTATGAGAATCGCGCGTTGTGTGGTAGTGTACATAATTTGGATATTAATATATATATTGTACATATAAATAAATCTTGCATGTTAATTATAACAATGAGTAAATGGTATTCAAATGATTTGTTAAAAGTAGTATAATTTAATTAGCACGAAATGAATACATAAAATGAGCAACATTAACGATCGACCCATGTATAATTAACGCATTATTTGTATAATTGATGTCTTACATGTAGGCTTTTTTAAAAGAGGACGGGATACCTTTGTTGATTTTATTAAGAAACTTGTTTGCCTAACAATAATGGGCTCTTGAAAAGTAACATAAAATTTGCTTGAAAATTAGACATCCATAAATATGAATGATAAATTTAGTAGAATGATGTGTCATCAACTAAAATTAAAAAATGCGACCATAATTTACAAAAAAAATTTGCATCAAACCAACCTTATTAGTGGGAGGTAGGCGTTTATCGTAGCAAAGAAAAATATAAATCAATTATTAATTTTATACTCTAATATCTGAAACCACCAAAATATATAAAAATATAAATGTTTTTCACAATACAAGCAACAAATTAAGTAAATTTTCAATTATTTTGTATAACTTGGAACTCATTCAAATAAAGATAAGTTCATGCCACAAATACTTGAGCATGATATTAAATTATCATCCAATTATATATTACACATTGTAGTTTAGCATATTAAATATCATGTACCAATTATTTGGTTATATATAAAACTAACAATTTATTCTCAAATAGGTGATCGCTTGATGGTCTCATCGTTCTCGACAATCTATTCCATTGTGGATCTATTGTTATTTCTAAAATTAACCAACTTCAAAAAGAGATTAATCAAGAGGTTAGGAATCTTTTGAACTTTTTCCTGCTTCACCCTAATAGCCCCTAATAGCCCGTACTTGTAATCCTTTTCTTTTTGCCATTGAACATAACAATCAAAACTAAAATCATATATCTTTTGCAATGATGCATGTCAAAAGACGTATTTAAGATTAATGAGAAAGTACCTTTGGACCCATGGTTACTCTAACAACATCATCGAGCTCTTCAAAGCTACGCATTAAACCGGGTTCGGTTGTCAACAAATTATTTCACCATACTCTTTAAGAATTTGACACTATAAGTTAGATATAGAGTCATATAGTTTTCAAACGTATATGGAGAGAATGAGAGATGATGGACTTAAGAAGAGCATTAATTTAACAGGACGACGTTGAAGATAAAGTCCACCATAATCGAGAATGCATCTCTCTGATGGGTCTAGGAGATTGAAGTCGATCCAAGAATTACCGATCTTTTTTTTTTTGAAAAGAGAATGAAGATGAAAATTGAGATTGGAAGATGAAAATCCTTGATTTGGATGAGGAATATAAGACAAATGGAAGGGAGTTAATTGTGATATGAAAACAGTTGATTTGGAGAAGGTGGAGAAGACGAATGGAATGAAGTTACCGGTAGATGAAAAGTCTTGATTTTAAGGAGAAGACTTAAATGTAAATATGAAAAATAAATGATAAGTATAATATATAAAAATAAATAAGTAGAAAATGATGAGGGAAAAAGAAAAAAAAAGAAGGGTATTTGGCTTAAGAATATACCACGCCATTAAACTTGGTTTCTCTTTTAATATATATACTAGAAACGTACTCGCGCAATGCAGCGAGATGCATCATTTCTTTTAATTTTTGTTTTTTGTCGATTTACAATATGATTATCTTATATATTTTAAATTCTTTATATTTAAATTAAGATGTTTATCATGTTTTGATTATGTTTATATATCGGTTAGTTATGAATTCAAATATATAGCTTTAGAAATTTGTAGTCATGCATCATAATTTGTAATCTTGAATTTTAAGTAATGTGTATCAATAAACAGTACTTAATGCATAAAAGTTTGTTTTTAACATTTTCTTCGATAGTTTAATTATAATGTAATTTATTTTAGGTTTAATAAAATAATGTTTTTTTTATAAAATAAACATTAAATATTCTGTTAGATTTTTTTAATTATATTTTAGATTTTTTTATATTTAAAATTTGATTTTTATACTGTATTTAATTATGTAAGGATTAATTTTAGGAGTTAAAGTTGTTAGAGATAATGATTAAATAGGAAAAGATTTAAAGTTTTCATTCTTTATTTAAGTTTTAAGTAATTAGCTTTAAATGGTTGTACATTAAGCTTTAACAACTGTTTTTAAGAGTTTTTTATGCCTGCTTTATAATATAGTATAGATATAGATATAGATATTTTAGATTTTTTTATATTTAAAATTTGATTTTTATACTGTATTTAATTATGCAAGGATTAATTTTAGGGAGTTAAAGTTGTTAGAGATAATGATTAAATAAGAAAAGATTTTAAGTTTTCATTATTTATTTAAGTTTTAAGTAATTAGCTTTAAATGATTGTACATTAAGCTTTAACAACTGTTTTTAAGAGTTTTTTTATGTCTGCTTTATAATGTAGAATAGATATAGATAGATATAGATATATTGATATTGATTGATTGATTTTATTTTATTTTAGTTTAGTTTTTAAACATATATATATATATATATATATATATATATATATATATATATATATATATCGACCCCTTGTACATGCTTTATTGGGTTTTATCAATTATGTTTAGAATTTAATCTTTGGATGATACGTTACGTGAGTGACACATTCATCCAATGAACACGTAACGGATTTTACATTTGTTTAAAATTTAACTTTTTGCAACTCCTTATTTAATTATTTTAATCATAAGACATCAGAATTATAGCTAGTTTATTTTAACATTAAGAACTGACTAGCATCATGCCCGTGCAATGCACCGGGTGAGTAAGGTGTAAAATTTTATCGTAAATGAAAAATTAAAAGCCCTCGAGCGTGTACTCTCAAGTTCCACCGATTGACGAGTCTCTTTAGATACAAACACAAACACCTCAAAGAAATCAAGAAGAACGGTAATAACAAATACACACTCAAGCAAGTCAAACAAAAACGAAAAAGAAGACAAAACCTGATACAATTGTTTGAAAAAAGGCGCTACTCGATCGATCTTTTCGATTTCATCCTCATCTTCTCCATTCAAAATTCATGTTTAAATAAAGATATAAATAGGGGGAAGAGGGCGTGTTTAGAGATAGAGATACATGAAAATGATGATAACAATGGTTTTGAATTTTGATTTGAACGAGTTGGAGGGATTTAGGGATAGGAAGGAAGTTGAACTGGTTTAGGGATAAGGTTGAACGTGTTTAAGGATATGCATTGATAGTGTGCTTTAGTATAATGTTTTTTATATAAAAAATAAGTAGTTTGTTAAAACTCATTAATTATCTTATATATTTTATATTTTTTATATTTAAATTTATAGATATTGGATGTTTTTTAGAGAGTGATAATGTTTTTTTTTAATTTGTTTAATTTAAGCTTAATAATATAATGTTTTTTATATAAAAAAAATAAGTAGTTTGTTAAAATTCATTAATTATCTTATATATTTTAAATTTTTTATATTTAAATTTAGATATTTATCCTATTTTGATTATGTTTATCAGAATTCAAATTTCATAATTTTAGGGTTTATATTTTAAATTTTTTATATTTAAATTTAGATATTTATCTTGTTTTGATTATGTTTATCAGAATTCAAATTTCATAATTTTAGGGTTTATATTTTAAATTTTTTATATTTAAATTTAGATATTTATCCTATTTTGATTATGTTTATCAGAATTCAAATTTCATAATTTTAGGGTTTAGAGATTAGAGATAAGAATTTGGGGGATAAGGATGAAATTTATTAATTAGGGTTAAAAGCATTTAAAAGTAGTACATATTGTTTAATTAGTTGTTTTTAAGAGGTTTTAAGTAGAATAACATTAAATAATAGTACATAATGCTTAATTAGTTGTTTTTAAGAAATTTTTATGTCTCTTTTATAATATAGTATAGATATAGATTATTTCAACTTTAAACTATTTTAAGGAACCTTTTATAGAATACTTACTGGGTAAGTGTTTACTAACAAGAATCTCATCCTTATTTACCTTGTTAGATAACATTCTCGTTCATCAAAATAAATTATTTGTAAATGTCTCTTAGGGGTTTTTTTGTTTACCTCTTAATGGTTCTATTAAAAGGCAACCTCTGTATCGGTAAAGAGGTAAATCTTGTTTGACAAAAAAAAAGTCTGTCTCTTAATGGTTCCAAAACCCTCTGAATGATTTTGTATATTGGATCTTCCTTAACCATTCATCACCTTAATTTTATTATGAACAATTAGCAAACAATCATATTTCATTTTGCACTATATCATAAGAGTTTCTTAATCATTCTGCACCAAATCATTTAACAACTGTCAAACAGTCCCTTACCCAATAAGTGCTAACCGGATAAGAGTATTCTCTCTCATTTACCTGGTAACAAACCTTAGTTATTGTCATGTCTTTTATCGGGTAAGATTCTCGATCCTTATTATCCTAAGTAACATGGTAAGGTAGCTGACACCCGACGGTAAGTGATGAGTAAACGCCCGGTTCAAAAGTCATTGCCTTGGATGTGACTAGTAAAAATAGTAGAGGGACTGAAAAGGAAAATTGATAAGAAAACAGGGGGTTCAACCGCGGAATTCGTCCTCACAACCGCGGTTTTTGTCTCCCATGGCAGAATCTCCCCTTCCGTCATCCGTGGGTTGCTTAAAGTCGTCTCTGTATCTACGCATCCGGGATATCTGAAGCCGTAATAATTGTACATGACGGCTGATTTCTTCGATTAACAGGTTCGATCATTGATTGTGTATACTTTGTAGTTTGCGTTTTCTTGGCTGTTAGGGTTTTTCTTATTTTGCTTGATCAAGTTTCTTTTAGATCAATTGCATTGCAGTAATTGTTTTTGGAGTTCAAAATCGAATATGGCTATTTCATTCCTGGACTTTTTGGCTGTAAAGTATGGAGATTCACGTTACGAAATTGATTCCCCTCTTTTCTTTATAAACGCGGTCTCAATTTAGTGTGTGATCTATGATTCAATAAGGTTAAGAAATCAGGAAATGAGTCGTTTTGACTACTAGAATCCGTAAGAGAATATGATTTCAATTGAAACCAGAACAAGGCGGTCTGTTTAACCAGCTAAATTTGTAGAATTATGCTTGAGATTTATTGTTTATGACGACATAATTCAAGATACATACTTAGCTACTCAGGTTGAATGAATTTTGGAATTGTGTAATACACCATCAAGCATTTGCTAGGTTAAGTTTTAAACTACAATTTTCTTTTCATCCTGTAACTTCTGGAGTAGACGGCACTGATTCTTTTTTAGTTTTATGTTCAAGATCGCGCACATAAGGTAAGCCTAAGGGTGCAAAACATGTGTTGGTGTGTTTATGAATATGTTAACAACTTCATGATGGGTTTAACTTGGAGTATAAAAGTCCCAACTTTTTTCCTTATTTGTATAGTTAATGCCTGATATTATAGCTTTGCAAACCTATCGTTATGTTCTTTCGTCTTGAATTTCAGGTGAGATGCACACAAGTGCAATTGTTCTTGAAGGCTGATGCGGGTTCATGTTTATATTTTTAAAACTCGAAGTCTGCTTTAGCTGAACTTCCTTGATGTACATTTACGTATATGGTTTTTAGCTGAAGAATTTACTATAGGCTATTAAGGTACAGTTGTTTAACAAGAGTTTGAGCTCCTGAAGTCGGTTCTGTCAGTGATCAGGGTAAAATTGGTTATTGAGAGACTTCTGCCTGCCGGCATTACTAGATCGTAAGAAGTGTTCCATGGAGATTTTGTAGTGAGATCAGGATAGAGTAGATTGTGTATATGCACATCAGAATGGATATGGGATTCAAACACGTCATGTTAATTTTTCTCCTTTTACTAGTACAATATGGTTCTGTTACAGCGGATTCAGAAAACAATACTTCACAAAGGCTAATAACTGCTCCATTGAAGGAGACGATAGGAAGTGTTATAGACGGTACCAATTTAGGTGAAGTCTTTAAATCTGATACCGTTACCGATGAACTTGAGGGAACAAACAGCGGGAACGGTAGGGTTTCGGTGACTACTGTTGCTTTGTTCACATTGGCGATGGCTGCTGCTACTGGTTTGGGTGCCTTGCCGTTCTTTTTTGTGGAACTTGATGCTCAGTGGGCAGGGATTTGCAATGGGATGGCTGCAGGAGTGATGTTAGCAGCAAGCTTTGATCTAATACAAGAAGGGAGGGATCATGGTAGTGGCAATTGGGTTGTAATTGGTATTTTGGCGGGTAGTGTTTTTATTTGGCTATGTAAGAAGGTATTTACTCCTCGGCTTATTTACCTATTGATTTGGCTTTCCTCACTTAACTAAACTTACATTCATGATGCATCTTGTTCTCGTTCTCTGCCATGTCAAGGGGATAATTACATATAGTCAGACTATTCCTTTTGCTATTAGTTCTAGCATAGTCTCTATACAAGTTCCCAGCAAGTGCTTGCATGAATATGGTTTACAGAATCATAACCAACTGTTTTCTTTGTTGCTTGAGTTGCTGTATGTATTGCTTTCGCTAGAACTATAGATTTCTCTCAGCAATATCGTTATTAATTTATCATTCTAATCTTGATATATGTGCAACAACATTGCATCTCAAGTTTGACGTATAACGTAAGCAGCCAGGCAGAAGAGTTTACTCTGCAGATATCTAAACACGATATCCCACTTTCTATTAATTCTCGTGTATCCTATGATGTCTGTTGGTCTGTCTGTGCTTTATCTTGTTGGTTCTCCAAAATGATGAGGTTTATAAATTTCTTTTGTGTGATCCATGGGAACTTCTATTAATATAACAGTGCATCCCTTCAGAAAAATATGTGCTTTCCTTAAAAAAGGGCAGCTTAATATAACAGTGCATGCGGAAAATCATGAAATATAGAATGGTAGTTTAATTTGGAAACCTCTGGAACAACTACACCATGGAAGTGGCCTCTCTATTTCTATCCGGAACAACCTATGTTATTTAACTATATGGTCATTCTTTTCTTCAGTCATCACTAGCTCCCTATAGTCACCCAAGCCTATTACTCATAAGTTATTTTTGTTAAAAAAGAAGTAAATAGAGAAAATCCTTGACAATTGACAAACAACAACAATGCTTAACCGTTTTCTTAAATAATAAATCGTTGAAATTCTACCAACCAATTAAAATTATTTCTATTATCATCCTTTGAGGCGCCTCGGCGCTTTAACACTTTCTATGTTACAATAGATAGGCCCAGGTTTTGTTGGTAATAGTTTACATCCTCTACATTTAACTGAAGAAGGGTGCACTAAGGTCTGCGATGAATATTCTAATACTTTAGGATCACATTTGGGGGTTGCCTTACTCTTCTCACTATTGTTGGATGACACTAGATTTCCACAGACAACATTATGGAGCTTCCAAGTCAGATTAGTTGTATTTATCTTGATCAATATGGAATATAATGAAGGTTCCTAAGCGTAGAAAAAATGAAATGGGCAATAATTATTCAAGCTGCTTTGGATGTGGACAATGTGGCTGGGCATACACTATCACCCTGCTATGTTTCACAAATTTATCTTTAATTGATTTTTTAGACTCTACCTTTTGAGCAGTAGTCCATTATCCATGTCATGTACAATTTTGTCAGCTTTATAGTATATAAAACTTTGATCCACGTCTAAAAATTTAACATCAAGTTGATTTGTTTCGGACTGCATATTGGATTGATAGAGATGGAACACTTCAATCAAGGGAACATTGGCTGCAATGGTTAAAATCCAGATAAAGCATACTAGTAGGGTGCACACCGGTGCTACCTAGTCAACTGTCGAAATCTCTCTGTCACAGATTGCAACTGTATTAAGGGTTTCTTCCCTCCTCCCTCCTTCCAATATAAATTATTATGTTGCTACTTATGGACATTATATTTATGAAGGACTTCAGTCCAATGCCAGAAAGTGTTCAAGAACTAGAAGTGTGCTGTATAGTTTGGATTCCTTGTGTTAATTCCAAAGTTCTACTCTTGGGTAAACTAATCTAATCCTAGGCCAGAAATGCATTGATAAGATGTAATGATTTTTCACCAGAAAAACCTACTACTACCTTATTGATCCCAGGGCAGGCCTACACATGACCCATTCCATGTATTCTGTGTTCATGATATACCATAGACAAACAATGTCATTGCCGTCTGGAGTAAATATAACAATGACCCTTAAGAGAAGTCAGGAATATATGCTAAAATATGTTACTGTGTCAGAGATGGAAGCCCAAGTAATAACATGAACCTGGGAATATGTGAAGTTTGCAGTCTACACGTACAACAGGATCATAGGGGAACGTTGCTATTGACTAGCAAATGGGATTTCTTTCGAACTGTATAACCTCATTCAAAAGTTTTTTTTTATGTTGCTGTTTTTGGCATGCAAGTGTTTTGCTGGGGGGATCACATTTGACATAGTTTTTTTATGTTCTAGTTTCTTGAGCATTATGGTGAAGTCAGTATGCTGGACATAAAAGGAGCAGATGCAAGCAAGGTTATTCTTGTAATTGGAATCATGACTCTTCATTCTTTTGGGGAAGGTTCTGGAGTTGGTGTATCTTTTGCTGGCTCAAAAGGTCTCTCTCAGGGTCTTTTGATAACTTTAGCCATTGCTGTTCATAATATACCAGAAGGCTTAGCCGTCAGTATGGTTCTTGCATCTAGGGGAGTTTCTCCACAAAATGCTATGTTATGGAGTGTGATTACCTCATTGCCCCAGGTATTCTTTTGCACACTGATTGGAATCCGATTTGTTTTTAGGTTGTAAAAGAGCACAACCTTTTTAGTGCAAAGCATTAGTCTGTCTTTAAGGTATCATAAAATTTTATATCTACATATATACTATACTTGTTTTATGTAAAATATGTTTTAAAAACATCTGGTTGTCAGACAGTACTTTTTACTTGTACATGTGTAAGGTCACACATGAATAATACCACCTATAAGTTTCTTAATCCATCAGATTTTTTATTTATTACCAAAAATGTTTATTCCCATAAGTTCATAATATGTTGCATGATTGTTAACAAATGATGAGGGGTCAACAATGCTTTTGCAATTGTGGGGGCAGAGAACCGTTTACAATGAGCACTGTCTTGCAGGAGCAATGGGTGCATTATATAAGCATAACCTCGAAGGAACACATAAATGTTTCCTCTGTGTCAAATTGCTATGTGAAATGGACAGTGTTTACACTATAATAGGTGTTGCTTTTCTGATTTGGTATCTTATCTTGTCCATGTTTTGTCAGCCTCTTGTAGCAGTACCTTCCTTTATATGTGCGGACGCCTTCAACAAACTGCTGCCATTTTGTACGGGGTTTGCAGCAGGGTGTATGATCTGGATGGTTGTTGCCGAGGTTCTTCCAGACGCATTTAAGGTACCAAACTTTTTGAGAGATCTTGAGTTTCTTAAAGCAGTGATAGATTTTAATTAGTTCAACAAGAAGGAACATATGCACAGTACTGATTGGTTCCTTGGTTTTTTTGCATGATGTTTTCTCTTTATGATCATATTTCTATGTACTGATTGAAGTTATGATTACCTGCTTGGCTATTTTAACTTCACATATCACTAGCCTCTCACCGAAAACGTTTATATTTATATCACTATTGATTGTTTCAGATTGATCCAAAAGAGAAAGTCAACGATTTAGATAATAGATCTTGGGTTATGGTGATTGAAAGTAGATTGCTAGGTTGAATGCAATACAACTGGAGGCAATCACAATATTTTCTTGCTTTGGCTCAGCATGATGACTATGGTCAGCTGGATATGGATCCCGATAAACATCCTAAGTTTACAGCTCTAAAGCCACATAATCACCAGTACCAGAGTTTTGTTAACATACAATTTTTTTGCTGTCAAACAGTTGAAGCATATTCAACCATCTGAAAATTACCCAAGGGGGTTGGATGACAACCATCTTCCTTTACTTCAACAATTTTTTGACTGCTGAAGAATCTGGAAGTTCTACTCTTGAGTCGAATGATCCCATTTAAATGAATTTTGCATGTGTTTAATGATCTGGTTTAAGTGGGATGTGGACTGATGTTGTCATGATCTATACTGGATTTTATATATTAGGGGAAAAAGATCACTGATCATGAGACAGCTGACAAGCTTTTGAGCAAGGCTCAACCTGACAGTCTTGGAGTAGTTTAACACACGTCATAACTATATTTCTTATTGATATTTCAGTGATGTATTGCTATATACCATAGGGTTATGCTATGGATAAGGTTGATAATTATAAATATTGAAGTAAAAGGAGGTCTAACATATACTACGTATAGTTCATGTTAAATGCAGCTAGATGAAAGTAAGAGCTGAAGCAGTAATCTTCACTTGGGCTTTCTGGATTGTAACTTTATAGAGTAAATATTTATTTATAGGGTAAAATACATCAAAATGCAACAAAATTACAAAAAACTTTCAAAAAAAGAAAAAAAAAATCCTATTTTCTACCAATTTTGACCGATAACATCTTTTAACATTTGATGACATGTTTATGAAAGAGTTATGACAAAGTGGACAAAAAACTTCATATTCAGGTCATCAAATGTTACATTACATAGGAAATTTTGATACTTAGTTACATTGATTGAGAATTTTGAAACTTTGTTACATTAAATAGGAAATTTTGAAACTTTGTTACATTGATTGAGAAAGAAAAAAATATTCGTTACACTAAATAGGAACTAAATTATACTTTTTTGCATTGATGCATTTTGCCCTTATTTATAATGGGCAATCTTCTAAATTCAGCATACTAGTTTGATTCCCTCCTTTTTCCCCTCCCAATTGATGAAACATTTCACTTGTGGTAAATCACAATTCAAATACATGGTTTCTGCCAATGGCTGAATGTGCTTAGACCTTGCTTCTGCAAGGGGAAAGGCTGCTCTTACAGTATAAGCCTGACCTTCATAGTGGCTATGCCAAGCTTTGCAAAACGAGCTAAAGTCTCCTCTCCTCTATTACCTTGAAGAGATAACGAAAATAATGTTGTTTTGTCACTATCCTTTGAGCTGCTTTTTTTAATAAATAAAAGTGGGCTTCATATTATAATTGTTGTAACAGCTTCTCATGCTTTTATAGGAAGCCTCTCCTTCTCATGTTGCATCTGCAGCTACACTTTCAGTCGCATCTATGGAAGCTCTTGGTGCCATGTTCCAAACTTTGGGTCTCAACTACAAGTAAGTTGCTTTTGGTGAATGATGTTGAATGTCAAAAATTACCTATACTTTCAGGTCATACACATGCAATGTCATGTCTACGGCTTATGGTACACGTATGGGAAACTAATTTTTATCTCTCTTTTACAATATATTGTCCTTTATCTTACCATATGGAAGTTCATTTATATTTATGTTTTAGTATATACTAAGATAATATTTAACCACAAGGGTTGTGGCGTACTGGTTATGGCCCTGGGGGATGTGGTGGAATATCCCATCTGCCCAGGGTTCGAATCCAGGCGTACACAACAATTGTGGCCACTGAGATTTAATCAGGGCTGATGTCTTACAGTCATTAATTTGCCAAGTGATTAGTTAGGCATAGTCTAGGACACCCTTCCCAAAAAAAAAAGATAATATTCTTGCTGAATTAATATATTTGACATTGATATGAATGATATTAACTTTGTGTTCTATATTTGACAATCATGTCTTGAGTTTAATAAATCCCTGCAAGGAAATTGTAGAATATGTGCACTAAGTTGGACCATTTTTGTTAGTTTTAGTCTGGAAAGCGCGGGAATGGGTGCATCATTGGTTATGTGGTCATGACATTTTATAAAATTCTAAACTGAGTGGCACACAAATGTACGTGTTTGTGTGTGTTAGATAAGTTAATTGGATGTTGGTGTATTGGGTATGTGTCACACTCATTCGCACCTGGTCCAGATACATCACTTGGTTCGCATATAAGTGCTTCACAGGGTTTAGTTATTACTAAATATGCCCTGAATCTTTCAAATTGAAGGATGGTCGGTTTGACCCGGCCTAATTTTGGAGCAACCCTTTCAACCCAAATATTTGTGACCCAATTTGAATAGGGTTATATACAAGTGTATTTTTTTAATTCTCTTTTGGTATCTCCTTTTGCGATTGACATTTGTTTACTTTTACTATTTATGGATTACCATTACTCGTTACTTGTTAGGCCTCGGTCTACTACAGTAGTTGTCAATGTAATAAAGGTCCATATGATGTCACATGTGAATCTATTTTATTGATATAGTTTATGTACCAGGTGATGAATCACCTTAAGTTACTCGAGTGAAAAGGCAACAATTAATGATCCCCCAAACTTACAGTTTTATAGTACTCATGTATGTTGACTTTTGAATTATTTTCATAAATTATAACCGCAGTATTGTGTTTTTAGGATCATGTATTATGATCCCATTGTCTCTACCATTCTGTTTCCCTCCCTCAACATATACACAGATTATATTCAATTCTCCTTGTGGGATTTTCGTCACCATATTCTTTATAATTCCATACCATTTCAACCTAAATGTCGAGTAATATGAGTATACATCCATATATTATCAGAAAAAGGTAGATACAAGAAGACTAATATATAAGGATTAGAATTTTGAAACATCAAGAATTTCAGAAAATGCATAATGCTGTCCAACTCTAGAGTTTGTTTTTGGTTAACTAGTCGCAGGCATATCAAAAGGAAAACCAACGTTAATGCATTTCATAGCATGTAGCTCAAAGGCCTAATAAGTGCGATTTGTTAGTCTACACTGTGATAAAGGCATCTATCAGAAACCAATTTTCATGCTTTAGCATGTGTAAAACCAGATGGTGTCAGATATTGGCAAATTGCACTTCTGGTCCAGTGTCAAAAGTAGAAGGAATGTTAGTTCTTAAAATCAAATTTGGAATAATATTGTTCCCTGCAAGCTGTTAACAGCTAAACTTGATCATTGATTTTCTTCTTTCTCTGAGCATTATGCCATGCCATCTTTTCAAGTGAATGCACCATAGCATAATATATCCCCTCAGGGCCACTGGAGTTTATTTTTGAAGTATATATTATTTATAACGGCAAATGCAACAAATAAACTCACACACCCTTCTCACCTTTGATGAGGTTTGAACCCTTGACCTTTAGGGAGGCAAAAGGTCCGGATATTACTAGGCCAAAGGGCCTTTGGGTACCACCGGAGGTTTGTCCGGCTGTTAACTTCAGGGCCCCATGGGAGTAATCAAGGTGCGCCCAAGCCGGCCTAGACAACCACGGTTATAAATAAATGAAAAAGTTGTCCATATATGTCATTTTCGTATTTTCTTTTACCATGCAGCTTTTGCTTTCTTTTTTTGGTGGCCGATAGATGCAATCTTATCTCTCTGGTTCTTTTGTTCTTTTTTTTGCTGCCGCATTCTAGAGATGGGGTGGAGGTAATTCTTTTCTGACTAAGTTTTCTTGGATGTAGTTCAGAAGGTGCTTCTGGCTTCCTTGTGTCATTACTATTTGGTCTCGGTCCCTTGCTGGGTGGCAACATTCTTGTTGCCTTTGCTCTTGCGTTTCATCTTCAGCATGCTCTACTCACCGGTATTGCATCTGGTATCGCCTTCGTTCTTGGAGCCTGGCGACCGCTTCAGTTGCTATTCTCGTCCAAAATGGGATTCGTCACACTCACTTTTCTTCTCACAATGGGGTCTGGATTCACACACATCTCAACTTCCGCAGCAACTAAAATCGCGAGCCAGAAAAAGACTTCAGCAAACACCTTATCTGACGCAACCGGCATCACGATGAGTGCACTCACCCTGCTGTCGATACTATCATGTCTGACCGTGGCTCTGCATGCTCTAGCTGAGGGGCTTGCTTTAGGTGTGGCTGCACCAAAAGCGTATGGGTTTGGTAGACACATGATCCTGCCGGTTTGTCTTCATGGGCTCACTCGTGGGGCTGCTGTTGCAAGCTGCATTTTTGGAGCAACAGACAGTTGGTATGGATCGTTGGCCGCGTCCGGCTTGATCGGGATCGTTGGACCCATTTCTGCTATTGGAGCCATACTTGCTGGGATTGATTACAGTGGTTTAGACCATTTGATGGTGTTTGCTTGTGGGGGTTTGATCCCATGTTTTTGGAGCATGCTTAGAAGGGCAATGAGGTTGGATAAACAAAAAAGCATCGTTGGTCTTATAACCGGCATCGGATTTGCTTCCGTCTGCTTGATGAGCACAAAGTTGGTTTGCTTGCATACCCCTTACTGCAACTCTGCTCCAGAAGCTGTGAGATGATGGATTTCTAGATGTGTTATTTTTGCGAATCAACAGCAGATGCTTTTTTAGCACACGAGATCAGGACTCAGAAATCAGAATATAGAGAAATAGTTGTTGGGAAAATAGAAAAGCACCGGAAATCAGATTATTTCTATGGCACAGGTACGACTGCGCTACTATAGTATATGCTACATTAGATTTGTTTTGGTCTATGGTTCTAATGGTTTTCGGGGTTTCTCCCACTAATTCGTAACATTTCGCATGCGTAAAACATGCATTTTAAGGTGACGGGGTTTGTAACATACAACGGTTTTTACTAAACTTTATACGGAACCGAAATATTATTTCTTCTGATGTTAGTTCTTTGGCCTCATGATCTTCAATTTGTACCCATAGAAGCTAATATCAACATGATTTTGGTTCTAAGATCATTTGGGTCCTCATAATTGTAGTTTTTTTTTTCTTTCTTTTTTTTTCCCCGAGACTTGTATTCAGTCAAACATTTTAAAACAATGCCTAACTGATAAAATAGTGAAGGTGACCTAGATGCCAACTGCTTTGGTCTTGGAAGTCAGTCAGGTCTAATGCATATTGGTGGGTTGTAGTTGAAGGGAAATTGGCACATTATAACCGTTGGTGTGGTCTAAGGGGCCGTTTACCCAAATGCTTACCCGGTTTGAGTCAATATTATAATTTATTTTATCAGGTAAGATTGTGGTACATCATAATAATATCATATGCAACAATTTATCCGGTAAGCGCTTACCCGGGTAAGAGTCGGCACCCTCACTTACTGGGTAAGACTCTCTATTCTTATCATGCTCTTACTCTTACCGGGTAAGATTCTTAGCCCTTGCCATGTTCATCCGATGAAGAAAATTACCTGGTAAGCACTTACCGGGTAAGCGTTTAGTAAATGACCCCTAATTCATCAGATCTTGGGTTTGCTTCTCATAGGTCATTAGTTCCGGTTTTTTCAGGATCATTAAGGGTTTGTCCTGACTAGGGGTGTTCAAAAAAATCGGAATACCGAGCCGAACTGTTTGATCCGAGATTGAAAAAACGGATAACCGAAAAATCCGAAAATCAAAAAACCGGGTATTCACGGGTCGGTTTCGGTTTTGAATTTTAGGTATCCACGGGTACCCGAACCGAACCGAATATGATATATATATAGAGAGAGAGTTGGGTTCAAACGAGAACAATACATATTTAAAAAAACATGAGAACTACATTAACACACGAAAAAAGGATTTTGGCCGCGGTTTCAGGTCTGCGTGGCTTTTTTGCATGTTAATGTAAAATCACTAATGATTTTGTTAGTTCTCGTGTTCTTTTAAATAGTTACTGATCTCGTTTCATTCTCAAACGAGAACAATACCTATTTAAAAGAACACGAGAACTAACAAAATCATTAGTGATTTTACATTGACACACGAAATATATATATATATATATATATATATATATATATATATATATATAATATTTAATTTATACCCCCTCCGTTCCAAAATAAGTGTCCACAATTGACTTGACACATAGTTTTAGACATGTATAATTACTACACATTTTTGTTACCAAATGACATCTTTACTCTTATTTAATTTTTCTCTCTCTTCATATTTCTTATATATTTGTGTATTAATTAAGGGTAAATATGAGAATTTAGTTATTAACTTTTTGAAAGTGGACACTTATTTTGGACAAACATAAATATAAATTTGGACACTTATTTTGGGACGAAGGAAATATTATTTATTTATTTATTAACATAAGTTCAATGAGTAAAAAGTCTTTTACACTTTGCTATCAATTATTATGGTGGATGATCAAATTTGGCGGATGTTTTTATACAATTAAACTAATTTGCGTGAAAGAGTATGGCATTAACCGAATAATAGATGTTTTTATACAATTAAACTAATTTCAATTTGTCGCGTTTTAATTATTTTTATTTATTTCTGTAATTGTTTTAAATGTTAACTTTTGGTACCATGTTTATATTATAATTGACATTTTTTATAACTTCAGGTAACCGTGAACCGAACCGCGGGTAAGCGCCTTATTTCGGTTCGGTTCGGTGAGGTCCAGTTCACATTTTCCTTACTAACCGAACCAACTGTGAACACCCCTAGTCATGACAATTAACATTAGATCTCATTAGATTACTCAGTGTATGCGTAAACGGACCCATACATCCACAATTATATAATTTTTTTTTGGCACATTGCTTAAATTAGGGTAGGGATGAGTAAACCAGACCGTTTTCCCGAACCGAACCTGTACCATATATTCGGTCCGGTATTCGGTTCCAACTATTATGAAAATTCGGTATTCGGTATTCGGTACTGGGAATTTCCCGAAAATACCGAAACCGAACCGGAAATTATACTTTTAAGGTTTTTTTTATTATACATATATTTTCCAAATATTATAAAGCTTATCTTTTTCTAATCAAATCAAATAATCTCCTAAACAACCCAAACTTTCTCCATAAGTACCTATTCTTCTCCAAAAAAAATTTATAACGGTCAAAAAATCGGCCCCTACATTCACATCAAAAAACCGACAGATTCGGGATTCGAGATTGATTTTGAAACACATTTGAATCACTATGAATATATTTTGGTTTGCGAATGGTTTTGATATATATTTGACAGATTTTTTAATTTTCGGTCCTAAGTGGTACTAGTACCGATTTTCTCGTCCTGAAACCGAAACCGTACCGGTACCGAACCGGTACATACGGTTCGGTATTCGGTACCGGTTTTTAGTCCCAAATTTTTTCGGTACCAACCGGTTCGGTGCCGGTACGGTCCCGATCTCATCCCTAAATTAGGGTTTTGCAGAAAGTTAACCGATCCAATAGGAACCGGTTGATCCAATAAAAAATGACCGATCCAATTAGAACCGATCGACCATGATTGGATATCCAATTGTAATTGGATCAGATCGAATTGAAAATTTCAACATCCAATTTAGGTCGGTCGGTTCTTGGATGGCAGTCCAGAACCGACCAAAACCGATCGAATTGAACCGATCAACATCCAATTACCCATCCGATTACCATCTGATTGTCTATCCAACTATCATCCAATTAATTTGTTTGCAATTTGCTTAAATCTGGATTTTGTTTTGTGTTGGTTTTTTAATTTTTAGTCTAACTTGTGTTGGTTTTAACACATATTAAAAGTGATTAATCAATTTACTTCATTGTTGGAAAATTGGATTAAATTAACACATTGAATGGATCTCATCCGATCTGATCATCCATTGGATGCAATGTTTTAAAAACCGGGTCGACCCGACCGGTTGAACCGTGACCCGGGGAAGAGGGTGGGTCAATTGCGACCGGGTTTAGGGCAATTTATGGCCTGGAGTGAACCGACCTGTTCTATCAAAAAACCGGTTGAACATGGTGGTTGACCCGGTGGTTGAACCGTTTTTTTATTTTATTTGGTTTTTATTAATGTATTTATGAAAAACTTATGCTTATGTGTGTTTTTTTAATGTATTTGGTTGAACCGTGACCTCGTCACCGCACCGGGTTAACCAAAAAACCGGGTTTTAAAATATTGATTGGATGTCGATAGAATCCAATCCGATCCACTAGATATCCAATAAGAATATCCAATGGATGGAACTGAACCTATTGGATTGGAAAAATCCAACATCCAATAGATGATTGAATTGGTTCGGTTGGAAAGATCCAACATCCAATAGCTGATTAGATCGGTTCGATTCCCTTCACATCCATCAGATGTCAACCGATAAACAACCCTAACTCAAATAATTGGTGAAAAGTGGTTAACAAAGATGTTGGTGTCCGACCCCATTTATCAATATCAGAACAAGGGCCCTAAGCCATTTAATTGTTTTTTATTGTGGTTAATGGTTATTTATTGGAATTCAAGTTTTTTCTATGGTTTTTAAGCTTTAATCACATTAAGGGTGCGTTTGGTACGCAGACAGGACAAAACATGACAACACAAAACAGAACAGGACATGATAGAACAGTTGTCCAGCGTTTGATAAGACAGGAAATGACTGGACATGACAGAACAAGACATGTTAAAATGATAAATTTACCCCTAATGAACTGTTTAATGTTGTTTAACCAACTCGCATCTTACATAAAACATTCAAATAGGTAAATTTATATCAAAATAGATAGAATTTTTGAGCATCATAAGCATCATATCCAATTCATAAATCAAATATATAATCACTGTACAAAACCCATGAATCAAATATATAATGTAAATTCTTTGATTTGTAAGTATTTGAGCATCTTATCTAATTTGTAAATTTTTGAGCATCATATCCAATTCATAAATCAAATATATAAGTACTGTACAAAACCCATGAATAAAATCATATCCAATTTCAATTTGTACAAGTCGAGTCGAAATACCCTGAGCTTAAAGATGTCAAAAGAACAACTTTTGACTTCTGGGGAGGTGATGAAAGATTTCTGGAAGCAGGTTGTTGACTAACGAACAAGCTAATATTTGATCTAGTACATACTCAAACGGACCAACCCTGGTGTCAAAAACCCTGACCTGGATGCCAATTCTTTCATCTGCTTGAAGCTGTTGAATTGATCAGCGATAGGGAAATCATAGGTCCAAAAAGAAAAGATGATGTCGCATGTGAGGAACAATGAAATCGCAGGTGGGGAACGATGAAATCGAGAGGAGAGTCGATTACATGTGGAATGGAGAGGAGATTACCTGTGGGGAAGTCGAATTGGTGAGATGGAGAAGTCGATCTGGTGAAGTCGAACACGAGCGAGTTTGAGGCGTGAATCTGCTAGATGGGTTTAAAAACAGACGGTTTAAAAACGGAGTAGGACACACTAGTCCCATGCTTGTTCTACCTAGTTCCTGTTAGTTCCACATATGGTCACATCAAACACGGGATAAGTGTGTTCTGTTCTGTCATATCCCATCCTGTCCACCATATCAAACACACCCTAAAAAGCCTGGCACAAGTATTAAAACCATAATATACACTTTTTTTTTCCTATCCATATCATTTTCACATCAACAAATTAAAAACCTTAATAAAACAACGAAGTTTTTATTAAGGGAATTTAATTAAAATACTCGTATTTCAAACATATCTTACCCAAATGCCCCAAATCTCCCAATTTTTGTCAAAATACCCAACAACACCGAGATTTTCAAAATCGTTGGGATAACAATTTTTTTTAGAATCGTGGGGTTACCCCGCGATTTAGGGGTGGATCGCTGGGTTGGGGGCCGAGATTACATTCTTAAGCCCGTGAAATAAGATGAATAGTGAGATCGATGTGTTCTTTAGGTTAAATTTATTACCCAACTACCCCCATCCCTTATAAATTTGAGCCCCCCCCCCCCCCCTGAAACCCCACCACTTCTCATCTACAGTTAGTACGGTAAGTTTTCTCTTAAACCCGTTGTAGTTTTATATTTTATAAAATATTTGTTGTTGTATGTTTTTTTTAGCTTATGTGTTTGATTCAAAAATATTGCGTTTATTTTAGAGATTATGTGTTAAATTTAGAGTGTTACGTTTACACATATAATATGTTAGAGTATTCCGTGTTTTTTAGATATTGCGTTAATTTAAAAATATTGTGTTTTTATCGAAAATATTTTAGAGATTATGTATTAATTTTAGAGTTGCGTTTACGTTGATAATATGTTATAGTGTTGCGTTTTTTAGAGTGTTGCGTTTTTTTGGAAAATATTTTAGAGATTCCGTTAATTTTAGAGATTGCGTTTTTTTAGAGTGTTGTGTTTTTCTGGAAAATAGTTTAGAGATTATGTGTTAATTTTAGAGTGTTGCGTTTACGTTGATAATATGTTATAGATTGCGGGTTTTTAGAGTGTGGTGTTTTTTTGGAAAATATTTTAGAGATTGCGTTTTTTTAGAGTGTTGTGTTTTTTTGGAAAATATTTTAGAGATTATGTGTTAATTTTAGAGTTTTGCGTTTACGTTGATAATATGTTATAGTATTGCATTTTTTTAGAGTGTATGCTAAACTACAACTTAGGCCCCTTAACTTTGCTAAACTACAACTTAGGTCCCTTAAATTTTCTAAATTACAACTTAGGCCCCTTAACTTTGCTAAATTACAACTTAGGCCCCTTAAATTTACCAAATTACAAATGAAGACGTTTAACTTTGCAAAAAATCCCAAATAATAACTATAACCATAAGCCTTTTAATCACAACATATCGATTTGGATTTTGTCAAACGGGTGTAAATAGCCCTAAGGTTTGTAGGGATTTAAGCAATCCACGTGATTCCCCTACTACCTGGAAGTCCAATAGATTGAGTTGTTTCTTTTCTAAAATTAAGCAATAGACGAAATCAACAAAATGTACACCCTTAACCTTGCCAAAAAAATCAAATAATAACTATAACCATAAGCCGTTGTCTTTTATTCCTTAGTTATAAGTTAGGTGCGTTGACAACATCTCTGCATTACTATGTAGGAGGATTTTCATTACACAGATCTGTCGTTCAAATGTCGCCTTAACTCCATCAAGGAAATTAGAGATGCTTTTGCAGTGTGTCCACCTGAACAGGCACATAATTTACACCAAATCTTTGGACGGACACCTTTCGGACCATGACTTGAACTTACCAATACTGAGCAGTAACCCATCCTAGTCCACATGTTTTTACAGTTGGAGGTCGAGGTCGCCAATGCAGATTCGAAGGAACTGCATTTCAACGTGTGTGGGAATCACATGTGCTTTGGTCGTCGCGAGTTCTGTCTTGTAACAGGACTCCATTTCGGACCAACACCCTCCCTTCCTACCTTACCGGATCAGTCCTTCGTCAGTAGGGTTTGGCCCCGTCATGCACCAGGTAATTTGAAGTTGAAAATTGTCGTCCAGACGATGAGAAATGGTCTGCAGACGCTATCCGATGAGGATGTTGTGCGTGTTTGCTTGGTGGTGATGGTGGAAGTGATGTTCATGGGTCGTGAGCTAAGCCAGGTGGTTTCCGACACTGTCCTTAGCGTCATCGATGACTTCGGGAGGTTTAACAACTATCCGTGGGGTAGCCACATCTGGAGACACTCATACAAAGGACTACACCATGCCATCACCAGACGCAACGAGAATAACAAGAACAACAACAAGATGACGTTGAATGAGTTTGCACACGCTCTAAAGGTTAGATAAGTAGTATAACATAAATATTAATTCGTCTCTATTTTGGCTTTCTTTTTACGTACTTGTTTATGTTGTGTAATTCCAGATATGGATCCTGGAGATGTTTCTTGTCTGTTGTCAAAATTTCACCAAACGCACCGACAGGGTCATTAGGTGAACCAGTTGGGACCGGGATGTTGTACTGAATAAGGCTGCATGCATTGGAATCTTCAACTCAGTTTGGGACGTACGCTCTTTTTACTATAATTCAAATTCTAGTAATTAAACAATTAATTGTGTAACTTAGTCCTGCATATTAAATCTTATATGTTTTATAATATATTTAGGTGAGGCGAGGGCTGCTCGAGGCCCTCAATCCTACGGATGCCGAGCAACAGACAAGTTGGTATCAACACAGCGTCACCTTTTTTGAAAGAGAGACGGTCAGGAGACCGACGAAGAGGTCCCGATGAAGAGATCCCAATGACGATGATGACGATGATGGCGCGAGATATCAGGCGCCCCCTCGCTCCTCCCATCATGGTATGCCGCCTCCAGAACCATACCAACAAAAGTGGGACTATATGGAGTCGCTGTACAACCACGTCCTTGGGCCCATCGAGAGACGCATAAGATAGCTCGAGGCCCTCACCGCACACCTTCGCACTGTTCACGTTAGTGTTTAACTTAATTTGTAGATATTACATTCCATACTTGTATATTGGTTTGTGTATTTATTGTTGGTCCCGAAGGTGCTTAACAAGTTTGTAGAAGGGGGGGGGGGGGGTTGAATACAAACACAGAAATTAAAGTTTAATAAATTGTTTATTGATAAATCAAAATACAATTTACAAGTTTGTTGCGGAATAAGATTAAGACAGACTCAATCTAAACAAACTTAAGAAACACTAAGATGGTTGCACAAGAAATTCAGAGAATGGGGGATTTTTAGAGAGATAGAAAACAAGGGTTTCTATTTTGGAGTTCAAGGATTGAGCACACTTTCAGATGAAGGGGTGAGCTTCCTATTTATACCCTATGCATTAAATGCATGGCAGGGTACTTTACACGTGGCATTCATAGATTGGCTTTGGTAGTCTCACTTTTGGAGACATGCTTTTGGCCGCTTTATGAACAGTGTAGTTGACAGAGTTGGTGTACGATTTGTGGCAGAGACGTGTCCGTTCTGACACATCGTACTGGTTGTGCAAGGTAAGACAAAAGAAAACTTGAGGCATAAGCTTTGTGATCGTTGATCGCTGATTATCTCTTCTTCCAGAGATAAAGAAGTTCAGCTATCGCTGAAGCTTTTCCTCAGGCTTCTTCGCGTAAGTAGATGTCTGATCTTCGCTGATATCCGCATCAGGTCACTAGTAGACTTATCTATTGTTCAGTGGCTTCGTCTTCGATTCAGCTATGAACTATGTTGACGCGAGACTTGTCTTCAGGGATTACGTTAACTGTGTTACATAGGAAACGATCAGTGATGACTGAACAGACTCAGTTTGATCGCTGAAAGTGAAACACATACATATTAATGTTTACAGAAAGGTCATCAGCGATAACTGAACAGACTCAGTCTGATCGCTGATGATGAAACACTAATACATATAATAACGTAATTTTCACTAAGTATAAAAGAGGGTCGTTATCAAATCACTGAGAGAGTTTGGATCAACAATCTCCCCCTATTTGATAATGACAAAGTAACAAAAGAAAATTACTTTGATTCAAAATATAGGAATAAAAAGGACTCATAGAATGCATGTCCCAATTACTATTTTGAGGGATCTTTTACAGTACTGATAGGGTTAAGTACATCACTGCTATTTTCATTTAATTCAGGGATGGAATTACAAGATATGAAAAACATTACAAGTGAGTAACTAACTACTGTAAGTATAACTAACAGATTACAGAGAAGAAAACTAATCTATCTGCTATTAAAAGAAGATTTAGGAGGATTGATCATATACTCAGGTATTTCTTCTCCTTTCTGTCTTCGTTCCAAAGATTCTTGACTGATAATTTCTTTAATTTCTTCAGCAACAGGGAAGAAGTCACACCATAAGCATAAGAGATCCTTGAGATGATTCAGAGGACAGATAGGAATCTCAGAGATTCTTTGAAATCTGAGTTCCTCATCATCATCTCTGAAGAATATTCCATAAGGATTGTTGATTACTTGACCAGCTTGGAAAGGACCACCAGGAGGCAGAGATAAGTCCAGAACTGAAAGATCAGGAGGAGGACCAAACAGTGCATCTCTTGAAAATTTGATAGAAGTTTCATTCCTGATGATGGCGACATCTTCAGAGGAGGAGGACCCAATTTTTCTCTTGAGTTTCAAAGATTTGGGAGGAAGAGGAGATGGCAGCTTTAGTACAGAAACGACTCTATTTATGAGGGCTTCAAGAAGTCCTTCAACGTAGCCTCTGTATGTAGATTTGGATTTCTTCAGCGCATCCCAGAACTCTAACCATTCCGTAAATCCGAAGCTCTCAAGTTTTGATACGTACATTGCTTTTTGGGTTCCATCCTCTCTGGTAATCTCCATGGTCACTGAGAGTTGATCTTTCTTCTTGCGACCAGAGATAGTCACGGCTGATATTGGAAGAAGATCAGAACGATAATCCATCTTTTGTTTGCACCATTCGATAGACTTATCGTTGATCTCTTGTTCTTTGAAGCGTTCCTCTTCAATTTCTTTCAGTAGTGCTGCTTGAACTTCCACAGGTTTGCTTTTCAGCTTTTTGTCCTTAACTTGAGAGGATTTAATCTTTAAAGCGAGTTGGGCATCTCGTTTGCATTCAGCGATCAGCTTCTCAGCTTTGGCAGATTCTTCTCTTTCAGCTTCAGTGAGGAAGTCGAGCTCTGTGGATGTTTGAAGAGGGATTTTCAGCTGTTGACTTTCTAGTTGAGCGATCATTTCAACTCTTTTCTTTACCACTTCCTCTGACCAATGAGATGGTCGAGAGGGCCTTCCTGGATGGACCAGGGAATCTTCTTCTTCTTCTTCATCAATCTCAGCGATAGAGATTGGGATTATTTCTTCAGCGATAGCAGCTGGAATTATTTGTAGTTCAGAACCCTTAAGCAGGGGTGAGAACTGTCTGGTTAGAAAAAGAAGGAAAGAAGGGATAAGTGTATTTTTAGAACGAGAGAGATAAAGGCTAGAAAGGAATAGGGGTTTGGAAAGAGTAGAAGAGTGGTACAATTGAAAGACATACCTGAGAAGGATGCTCCCCCTCAGATTGTGATCCAGTCCTCAAGCATTCTTCAGCGATCGGTTGCTTGTCTTTGCTTTGCGAAGGAACACTTGAAGATGTATCACCTCTCACCCCTGTTTTGACAACCTCTTGCGAAGTTGTCCCTGATACGACGTTCGGCTTAGAGAACCACATAGATTGGTCTTCATCGTCGTCGTCGTCATCGGAGGGCTGATCCTTTTCTTGATCATCAAGATCTAGATCATCTTCCTCTTCATCGTCTTCTTCCTCATCCTCTTCAAAGAGAATGGAGTGAATTGATGAGGATTCTTTTGCCTTCTCCCCCTCAGATTGAGAGGGAGGTTCCTTTGGAGTCTTAGCTTCCCCAGCAGCAGCAATAGAAGTTTCTTCAGTTTTCTCCCCCACTTTGTCATTATCAGCGGTAGGGGATTGTTCAGCTGCTGGAGTAGCTGTTGAAGCTTTTAGCACTTGAACGTCAGCCTCCAGACGCTTAATCCGGTCTTCAACCGCAGGGATGTCGCATGTGGCATCATGAATGAATTCCACAGCGATGTTGAGGTTGGTACGATCATCTTCAGTGAAGGAGGGAGGCAGCGCTGGAGCTGGTGCATTCACTTTCTGTAGAATTTGCTGAAGAAGGGACGTGCAGAGGTCAACCTTTGAAGAGAGACCCTGAACTTCAGCGGTAAGAGACTCAAATCGCCCTTGAAAGAGTCGAGAGGACTCTCTGAGTTGGACGACTTGTTCTTCAACAGCTGAAAGTTGAGAGTTCTCAGCTTTAGATGAGCAAGTGGCGGTCAACTTCTTCAGCTCCTCACCAGCCTGATTTACGGCGCTGGTGGTTTCATTGATGGTGTTGGTGAGTGCGTCCACCTTTTCTCCTAGACTGTTGACATGCGTGTCAACAGACGCCAAGCTAGGACCTGAAAATAATGTTAGTTCAGATATGGGCTTATTTGGAGAGGGGGGGAGAGAAGTGTTTAGGATTATAGGTGTACCTGACGTATCAAACATTTTGTAGAACTGCATAGATTCCTCAAAAGTTTGATGCTCAGGTCCTATAGGGAAAGAAGAGGTGGCGGGTTCAGAGACCAAGTGAGGAGAGAAGGGAAGAGTTTTGGGGATAGAAGTAGGGATGGGGTTAATCTCAGTGAATGAGATAGTAGGTGGGGTTACTGATGATGTGACAGCGAGTGAGATCGCTGACACGGCAGTATGAGTGACTGCTGAAGTTGTGGAGGAAAGACCCACAAATGCATCTAAGGTAGCTTGTTGAGAAGCTCCCTCAGGTATAGTACTAGAGGGTGTACTTTCCTTAGTCTTTTTGGCCTTTTTGGAAGGACCAATCGGACTAGCTGATGGTCGTTTAGAAGTAGTGGTAGCGACAGGGATAGCAGACGAAGGAACCGTCTGCGTGGTCGCTGAAGATGAAGAAGAATGGAGAGAGAGACGAGAGCGAAGGAGAGAGATACTTACCTCGTCGGCGAGTGGCTTGACCTCCAGTGATCGTTGACCTACCCTGGCAAAGGTGCCATCATCTTTGGTGGGATAGGTGTTGGGATAGAGGAACTTGATATACGTACATATGAAACGTACGTATGAGATCTTGGGATCTCGTTCAGGCTTCTCTAATCTCGACCTCAGATCTTCAAAGATGGCTGTGGCGTAGTCAAAGTTTTGACCAGCGATAACCGAGTAGGCCATCTGCAGTTGTGTTTTGCTGGCATGATCCAGCGAACCACTCTTCCCACTCATGCACTGAATTATGTGCGAGAAGATAAAGTTCAGTTGTGATGGCATCTGAGCTTTTAGGATCTTGGTGAGCTTCTTGTTGGGAATAGAAGATCTTGGTTTGTTTTCCCAACAATAGCCCATTGCGTCCAGGAATGATATCAGCTCATCATCAGTGGGGAGTGCGTCGAACCCACTCTTTGGTTTGTCAGGGAATCTTAAAGATTTTCTGAGGCTAAGAGCGGTCATGCTCCCTGGCCCTAATTCCGTGCTGAACGAGATAGCAGGGACTCGTTCGCCTTTCCTGTTGGTAAGTTCAGTTGCATCAGCAGTGAACCAGAACTGCTGAAGTAGAGTCTTGGAGGGCTTAGGATCCACAGTGATCGCGTAAGCTATGCATGACTGCTTGAGGAATTCAGCAGCTTCCACCAGATGTGGGTATTTGTCAGCTTTGAAGTCGAGTCTGGCCAAATGATTACATTTAGTAATCTCAACTTCAGTGAGAGCGAATCGTACATGCTTGGAAGCAACGATTGAAGACTGTGTCATTTCTGTTATGGAAAGAGGCATAATAGAAGAAATGATTTAGATTAAAAATAATATGATTACCAGTTTCCATAGAAGAAGGGAAACTGGAAAACTATCAAGTTATTTTTAGGAGAAAAATAGTGTTCTGGGTAGAAAGAATGAAGAACACTTTAAAACCAAAAGGTTTTTATTTAAAAACATAAAATCAGAAAGAATGATCTTTAGTTTTTACAAAAAAAACGTTTTATAAAATCCATAGAAAGCGAGTAGGATTTTAAAAAGAATAAAAAGCATACGAACAAAGCATATAAACATGAAATAAACCTGTGTATCTTGAAGAAAAAGAGTTGTAGATTCAATATTCTGGGTTTACTTGCTTGAGTGTTCTTGAGAGAATGCTTCTTGCTTTGAAAGTTTTGAAAGCGTAAACCGTATAAAGGAGAGAAGAATTCCTTTTATACGAAGAGAGAAGAGAGAGAATGAAGCGGGAAAAGAAAAAAATCATCATGACATTGACACGTTCCACGAAGTTGATTGGATAGAAGGGCAACGGACGAACGTGTCAGAAAAGGCATGTCGTGGATTGTCGGTTCAAATGACGTCATAGAAGAGAGAGACTGTACATTTGTCCGTTTTGAAATGATCACTGAAGAAAAGTCAGCGATAGATTTTCCTTTTTAAAAGTATCCCTTTTAGAAAAGATAGGGATAGTTTTTCCTTTTAAAGGATCACTGACTAGAAATATCAGTGATTAATGTATTTTTCAAAAAGCTTTTAATCATTTGAAGAAAGTTCGGTGATTAAAGTTTATATTAAAAAAAACATCTTTGAGGGAAAGGAGAAAACATACCTGAGAGTCAGAATGTTTATCAGAGAGAATGATGAGAGGGGAACTTTTGATTACTAACATAATACATGAACGCTGAAGAATTATTCTTCGAGGTTCAGCATTCCAAGCTCACTGATGAGAAAGTTGAACCTTGTCTCATCAAGAGGTTTGGTGAATATATCAGCAAGTTGAAAGTCAGTAGGGATAAAGTGAAGTTCAATATCACCATTCATCACATGATCTCTGATAAAGTGATATCTGATCTCTATGTGTTTTGTCTTTGAATGTAGCACTGGATTATTTGCTATAGCGATAGCACTAGTCCTGTCGCAATAGATAGGAATCTTTGACAGCTGAAGGTCATAATCTAATAGTTGATTTCTCATCCATAAGATTTGAGAACAACAGCTTCCAGCGGCTACGTATTCAGCTTCAGCTGTGGAAGTGGACACAGAATTTTGCTTCTTGCTTATCCAGCTTACCAGCTTTCCTCCCAAGAGTTGACATCCACCAGTGGTACTTTTTCTGTCAAGTTTACAGCCTGCAAAATCACTATCAGAATAACCAGTTAGATCGAACCCTGAGTCTTTGGGATACCAAAGACCGAGGTTAGGAGTTCCTTTCAGATATCTGAAAATTCGCTTTACAGCGATCAGATGGGATTCCTTGGGTTCAGATTGATAGCGTGCACATAAACAAGTAGAGTACATGATGTCAGGTCGGCTTGCTGTAAGATACAGCAATGAGCCTATCATTCCTCTATAGGCAGTGACATTAACAGGTTTTCCAGATGGATCCTTGTTAAGTATCAGCGGTGGTGCCATAGGAGTTTTCATCGCTGAAGTTTGTGTGAGTTCAAACTTCTTTAGCATATCTTTAACATACTTACCTTGGCAGATAAAAGTACCTTTGTCAGATTGTTTAATCTGAAGACCAAGAAAATATGTCAGCTCACCCATCATACTCATTTTATATTCTTTCTTCATTCTTTCAGCAAAGCGAGTACAAAGAGATGGGTTAGTAGAACCAAATATTATGTCATCGACATATATTTGTACAAGAATTATATGACCTTTTATCTTCCTGAAAAATAACGTATTATCAATCTTGCCACGTTCAAAATTTTCAGAGATAAGAAAAGATGAGAGAGTGTCATACCAAGCACGAGGGGCTTGTTTTAGACCATAGAGAGCCTTATCCAATTTATAAACATAATTTGGATGCTTAGGGTCATAGAACCCTGGTGGTTGTTCTACATAAACTTCTTCATTCAGCTTTCCATTCAGAAAAGCTGATTTTACGTCCATTTGATAAACGATGAAGTCTTTATAGACTGCATAAGCTAAGAATAGTCGAATTGCTTCGAGCCTGGCCACAGGGGCAAAGGTTTCATCATAGTCTATGCCTTCCTCTTGTCTGTATCCCTGAGCAACAAGTCGAGCCTTGTTGCGGGTTACAGTTCCATGTTCATCTAACTTGTTTCTAAACACCCATTTGGTGCCTATTACAGTTTTATCAGATGGTCTAGGAACGAGATTCCAAACTTTGTTTCGAGAAAATTCAGTCAGCTCTTCTTGCATAGCGCTGACCCAGTTTGGATCTCTGAGGGCATCATCAGTCTTCTTTGGTTCTATTAAGGAGAGAAAGTTTACAAAGAGACAGATATTACCTGAGCTTCGTCGTGTCTGAATACCTGCATCTGGATCACCGAGAATTTGATCTATTGGGTGATCTCTTGTCCATCGCTGAGCAGGAGGATGATTGCTTAACTCAGAGGTTGGATCAACAATTGGAATGTTTACTGATGAGGATGTTTGAGGTTCATCAGCAATTAACTGTTGAGTAGGTTCACTAGAGAGGTTTCCAGATGAAGGCAGATTTGATGGTGGTAATGTGTTTAGAGGTTCAGCTGAAACCCATGAGGTGGATTCAGCGGTGGGAGGTATGATACTTGGTTCTTCATCAGCAATTGGAGTTTCAGTGTGCTGATGGTTTGAGAAAGGTTCAGTTTCTCTATAGTGAGAGATCATCCAAGTATTCAGTTCTTCATTGTCAGCGATTGGTTTAGAGTTCGCTGAGCGCGTTTCATCAAACGTGACATGAATGGTTTCTTCTACGGTTTGTCTTCTTTTGTTGAAAACTCTGTAGGCTTTGGAGATGGAGGAATATCCTAAAAATATTCCATCATCGGCTTTTGGGTCGAACTTTCCAAGTTGATCTTTGTTGTTTAAGATAAAGCACTCACAACCAAAGATATGAAGAAAGCTGATAGAAGGCTTCCTTCCAAGAAAGAGTTCATAAGTTGTCTTCCCAAATCGCTTTATTATCAGCGATCTGTTTTGAGTAAAACATGCAGTGTTTACAGCTTCTGCCCAAAATTGAGTAGGGAGGTGAGAATCGCTGAGCATTGATCTAGCAGCTTCTATGATCGTTCTGTTTCTTCTTTCAGCGACTCCATTTTGCTGAGGTGTTCTTACTGAGGAGAAGTTGTGAGAGATTCCCTTGTTCTCAAAGAAATTGTTCAGGGAACTATTTTTGAATTCAGTTCCATGATCACTTCTTATTGATCGAACAGTAAGATTATTCAGCACTTCCATCTTTTTGACAAAAGATATTAGTTCTTCTGGAGTATCATTCTTACAGCGAAGAAAAATAACCCAGGTGTAGCGAGAATATTCATCTACAATGACAAGCGTATATTTCTTTCCAGCTATTGATTGGATATTGACAGGGCCAAATAGATCCATATGCAAGAGCTGAAGAGGACTTGTTACTGAGGAAACTTGTTTCGACTTGAAACTAGCTTTTGTTTGTTTTCCTTTTTCACATGCTGAGCAGAGAGATTCTTTAGCATATGAGTGCTGAGGAAGACCAGAAACCAGTTCCTTAGATGAGAGAGAATTCAGGGTTTTGAAGTTTAGATGAGAGAGCCTTTTATGCCATAGCCAGTTGACATCAGAAGAGGCCTTAGAGAGAAAACATAAGTTTTCAGTGATAGTAGAGTCCATATCTATTACATAGACATTTTCTCTTCTATAACCACTGAGAGCAAGTTTTCCTTTTTCATCTACCACTGAACATGCTTTCTTAGAAAAGCGAACTTCGTAGTCTTTGTCACATAGCTGACTGATGCTTAGAAGATTGTGCTTCAGTCCATCTACATAAGCGACTCTTCGAAAGGTAGTTTTCCCATTGCTGAGGACACCAAACCCACGGGTAAATCCTTTTCCATTTCCACCAAAGGTAACAGAGGGGCCTTTCTCTTCCTTGTATTCAGTGAGCAGGTTTCTTTGTCCAGTCATATGACGAGAACATCCGCTATCGAGATACCAGATGCCCTTTGATCCCTGCATACATAAGGAAGATTAAGCTTTGTTTGGTACCCACTTTTCAATGGGTCCTTCAGAGTTAGTGGATAAGGAAGATTCAGCAGTCTTCACCGCTGATGAAGATTCAGCTTCAGTGGTAATCTTCACTTTGGTTAATTTCTTAACCTTAGTGGTATTTTTCACTTTGGTGACTTTATTTGCCTTAAAGGCATTTTTCTTCACTTTGGCTGTTTTATCAGCTTCGGTGGTATTTGGACACTTGCTCGCAATATGGTCAGTGAATCCACAGTGATAACATTTTCTATATCTGATGGTGGTTTTATAACCAAAAGGTTTTGAAAACTTAAGATGAGCAGGTCCAGCTCCAAGAATGCCTTTAGCACGAGATCTGGGAGGAATTTTTATTTCTTCAGATTTCACGGGCTTTAGATCAACCTTCAGCTTTGGAGGACAGATATCAAAGATTTCTGTCACTGAGCTAGAAGATTTATCCACTGAAGGTTTGGAGGGAACTTTCAGTTTGGTTTTCTTGGAAGCCTTCTGAGGGAGAATAGACTTTCCTTTATCTGCAGGCTTAGATCTTGCAGATATCTCCTCAGGGATGGGATTAGAAGAAGAACAGGGATAGAATTGATTATAAGAAGTGTCAAAGAAAGATGTGACAAAAGTTCCAAACTTAAGCGAGGAACTTTCTTCTTTAGGATCATCCTGTGGTGTCCAAAAACCAAGACCAGTTTTATCACTTTCAGGAGTTTGAGCATTTATTATCTCAGAGATCTTTGTTGATGATTTGCACCATTTTTCAACATGAGCCTTTTCTGCTTTTAGAGCAGCGATGGCTTGTTCGCGTTCAATGCTGATGATTTCATTTATAATGACTTGATCTTTTAGCTTTTCTTCTAAAAGATTTAGTTCACTGATCTTTTCATGACATTTCTCTAGCTCTTGTGTTAAATAAACATTTTTATTTTCAGCTTGAGTTTTGTCGTTTAGAGCATTATAAAGGTCAATCGTCAGCACATCAACAGCGCGACTTCTCTCAGCTTCAGGCAGAGAGGGATTTGTTGAGATAGATACCTGAGATGATATGTAGCTCATAGAAGGTTCAGATGGTTCTTCTACTTCTTCTTTAATCTCAGCCATGAGGCAAAGATTAGCGACTTCTTCTTCATCAGAAGATGATTCTTCTGATTCAACCCAGTCATGTTCTTCAGCGATGAGACCTTTACCTTTTTGCTGATAGCTTTTCAGCTTTTGATATTTGTTCTTCAGCTTATGGTATTTGTCATCACTGGATCTTCTTGAGGTAGAAGGTTTGAAGACCTTTTTAGACCTGCACTCACTAGCAAAATGTCCAATTTTTTCGCAGTTATAGCAAGTGGTTGTAGCCTTATCAACCGGAGTTGATTTTGGCTTTTCAGTAAGAGAGAGAGGTTTACTTCTTCGGAAGTTACTCTTTCTTGCAAATCTCTTAAAAGAGTTTGTCAAGAGTGCTAAGGACTCATTAAACTCTGAAAGATCAGGGTCTGATAAATCCTCAGATTCAGAATCTAACTCAGTGATGGTGAGAGTAGATCGCTGGGATGGAATTATCTCTGATGAGACTAAAGCAACAGCAGTGCTTTTGGAGTCTTTAGAATCTTTTACAAGATTCTTCTTCAGGAGATTAGATTGCTCATAGTTGAGCAATATTCCATACAGAGTGCTTAGAGAGAGAGTATGTAAGTCTTTTGTCAGCTTAAGACATATTGAATAACTGTCCCAGCTTTCAGGAAGACTTTCCAAGAATTTTGTTAGGACCTCAGAATTAGAATAGGTCCTTCCAACAGTTCTTAGGTCAATGATCAGGCAGTTAAACCGCTGATGAATGTCAGAAAGAGATTCATTCTTACCAGCGATAAAACTTTCATACTGTCTTACCAAGTTAATCTTTCGGGTCTCTTGGATTTCAGTGGTGCCCTCATATTGAACACATATGGTTTCCCACATTTCTTTAGAAGTTTTTAGATGCATGATGGAATGGAAAACTTCATCAGGCAGAGCCATTGATATAATGGTCTTTGCTCTTGCATCTATGCCTACCTTCTTTTTATCTTCATCGCTCCACTGTCTTATTTCCTTAACGACATATCGTTCAGGGACAGCTTCAGTGGTGGCAGTAGCGGGAACCGCAGCTATAATTCTAACAGGTTCATAGGGTCCGTTTTCTATATATTCAGGTATAGTAGGATCCGCACCTTCAAGAAATAGCATCATTCGATTTTTCCATAGAGAAAAGTTATCTCTGCTAAATCGAGGAGGTTTAGAAAGTGAACCATTATCATAGTAGTTTGTGTTTGTGTTTAGTGCCATTTTAGAATAGCAAGGAAGAGTATACAGCAAGATCTTGTTTATTAGATTAAACAAACTGCTCTGATACCACTTGTTGGTCCCGAAGGTGCTTAACAAGTTTGTAGAAGGGGGGGGGGGGGTTGAATACAAACACAGAAATTAAAGTTTAATAAATTGTTTATTGATAAATCAAAATACAATTTACAAGTTTGTTGCGGAATAAGATTAAGACAGACTCAATCTAAACAAACTTAAGAAACACTAAGATGGTTGCACAAGAAATTCAGAGAATGGGGGATTTTTAGAGAGATAGAAAACAAGGGTTTCTATTTTGGAGTTCAAGGATTGAGCACACTTTCAGATGAAGGGGTGAGCTTCCTATTTATACCCTATGCATTAAATGCATGGCAGGGTACTTTACACGTGGCATTCATAGATTGGCTTTGGTAGTCTCACTTTTGGAGACATGCTTTTGGCCGCTTTATGAACAGTGTAGTTGACAGAGTTGGTGTACGATTTGTGGCAGAGACGTGTCCGTTCTGACACATCGTACTGGTTGTGCAAGGTAAGACAAAAGAAAACTTGAGGCATAAGCTTTGTGATCGTTGATCGCTGAGTATCTCTTCTTCCAGAGATAAAGAAGTTCAGCTATCGCTGAAGCTTTTCCTCAGGCTTCTTCGCGTAAGTAGATGTCTGATCTTCGCTGATATCCGCATCAGGTCACTAGTAGACTTATCTATTGTTCAGTGGCTTCGTCTTCGATTCAGCTATGAACTATGTTGACGCGAGACTTGTCTTCAGGGATTACGTTAACTGTGTTACATAGGAAACGATCAGTGATGACTGAACAGACTCAGTTTGATCGCTGAAAGTGAAACACATACATATTAATATTTACAGAAAGGTCATCAGCGATAACTGAACAGACTCAGTCTGATCGCTGATGATGAAACACTAATACATATAATAACGTAATTTTCACTAAGTATAAAAGAGGGTCGTTATCAAATCACTGAGAGAGTTTGGACCAACATTTATATTATGTTGCATGCTTGTATTAGGTGTCAACGAGCATGGCGCCGACCTACACGTCGCCTGGGTACACGCAGGCGGCATCGGGAGGATTTGCCCCTTCTACGACCCCATCATTCCAGCAAAGTGTAAGCTACGATGAGTGCTCATTGTAGTTCTATTTTCGTTATTACGTTTGAAAATTCTTATTACGAGTGCTCATTATAATTTATGTCACCAGCTTGGGATGTCGAGTATGGCGTCGACCTACACGTCGCCTGGGTACACGCAGGTGGCATCAGGAGGATTTGCCCCTTTTTCGACCCCATCATTCCAACAAAGTGTAAGTGACGACGAGTGCTCATTATTGTTCTATTTTTGTTATTACGTTCGAAAATTCTTATAATGACCTATGTCGCCCAGTTTGGGATGTCGGAGGCAGACTGTTGCAGACCCGAAATGATGACGAACGACGATGTGTCGGGGCCGTCGTACGTGACACCGCCACCTCACGTAGGTTAGGGACCAATTTCGCCATTCCTTAGCGGTTTGGTGGAAGATTATGTGGGACCTTCCATCCCGTATTCGATGGGGTCGGGGGTTAACACCACCCATACGCGGCTGAGCACTCCGATGGGTGGTGAGATCGTCGGAGACCACTTCGGGGATGATGACTTTTCCATGCATGCCCTAGAGGAGGTGACAACACATACGGCGGAGTCGACAACATTTGCGAGGGGGAGACGGGCCGTTATGGCGGGGCCAGGCTTATGTTCCCCATATACCCAACAACCTTCGACCACACCGATCCCTCCGAGAAAGACCAAGCCAAGGGTGAAGGCAAAGGGTAAGGGAAAGGTTGGGGGAGACTCTACGATGACTTCAACGGAGCAATCGATGCGCATTTCGACGACACATATAATTGACCAATGTCTCAATAATCAACTCCCCCGCCTGTTATGTCCATTTTATGGCGGCCTTCCCCTTACCCCCGTTTTTTTCAACGTACTGTTGGGTCTAGAGGCGAACAGGAATCTGTAGGATCTGGTTAATATTGAAGTTTAACATTTAAATATACTCATATAAACAACTATATTTCTAATTACAGGTCTAACAATCTATGTTTTGTGCATAACACATCGACTGTTGGATCAGAATGATCTAAGAGTCCCGCTCTCCACAAGAGACGTGAGGGTTGATGCACAACAGCTTTTTTGAGTTCCTTACCTGGCCGGGGCAAGGTTGGGAGTCTATGTACAAGTCGTGCAATGGTGAGGAGCATCAAAACCTTCCAGATTGGAAGGGCCTCCAGCGGGTATGGAAATCAATTTACATAACTTTTGTTTAACTTGTTTGTTACTAACTATTTGTGTGTTATTATAAAATTTCAGGTATACATCCCCATATGCATTCTACCATATCATTGGGTGCTCGGGGTTCTGGACCTTGATCAAATGATCATGTTCATAAATGACAGTTTACGAGCACCCATGTTCGAGCTTAAATTGAAAGACCCCCTAAAGACCTTCAAAACACAATTGCCGAAGTTATTAAAGAAGATCCGCGACACTCCTACTCATATCAATGGTAGCAAGAAATTCAAATATCAATTTGAAGATGATGCACCACAACAGGTGGGCTGCCTTGGGGATTGCGGTGTGTGGGTATGTCGTAACTTATCCATGTTCATTGAAGACATGATCCCAACAGTTGCACCAGATGTGACTGAATCTATGGCCATGGAATGGCGGCATAATATGGCGGAAGTCTTATACTCGTTGTCTGTCCAGGTAGATGAGTAGGTTGTTTTCTGCTTTTTATTATGTAGTCTGTACCGTTATTTTTTTTTTGCTAAACGTAGGTGTAAACGAGTAAACGATGTATGTAATAGAACTTATATATATATATATATATATATATATATATATATTACTATTGCTTTCTTAGATTTTTCGTGTCGAGAGATAGAAAACAAAATTAAGATTTGGTGAACGAAACGAACTTACAAACTGATATAGATCGAAAACAACCGGTACAAGTTCATCTAAACAGACTTGGAAACGAAGACATTAAACAAACTGATTAGGTCATAGTCTTGGTCATTTAAATGTCAAACGACGGCTACACGATGCTTGGTTTTTCTGGAATCCCCACCGACTTCTTATATGCTCTAGTGATACGAGTCTGGAAGTGTTAAGCTCCACTTTCTTGTTGTACACTTCAATGACGGTATGGCCGTCAACATACTGACGTATGTTGGTTACATCTCCATCGGTAGCCATAGGTTCCAGTACAGTCAACAAGTCTGCATTCGGACGTTTAAAATACAACTTATAATATTTCGGTTCGTTGTCGCCTAGCTCTTTCATGATCTGGTGAAGTAGTCGCATGGAAAGATCGTCGACATCTAACATGTCAACATAGACTTCTAGGTGATTATGTGAAGTACCCTTGATGGTGACCTTTCATGGTGAACAATTGTGGATGATTAGTTGTTCATGATAGGGATTAACAACATTAGCCTTACACAATAGTCAACACAAGCAAAATTGGATTTTTGCAGATTTATCAAAAACATCAAGTCCTTAAATTGAATTTGCTGGGAATGATTGTGGTTTTTTTCGGGGAACCTGGAAAAAGATGGAATAAGGGGGTTTAAGATGGTGAATGGAAATGATGATGAATATGTTGTTATTATTTCGATTTGGATATGTGCTAAATTTGTTGGGATTATGGTGGATCACTCTTCTGATCACAATTGGTATTTGGAAATGGAAAGTGTAAGGAGGGTGATGTTCATCTTTGTGAATATAAAGAAGAGGAGTTCAAGTTATGTTGGGTTACGACTGAAATTAAGGATTGATCTGATTTTTACACCTGAGCAGTCTGATCCTCGAAGATTTTTCCTTCAATTGTTGAAATTATACTGCAGTGTGAGTTCTCTGTGCAATTCGGTTTTGTTGTCTTCTGATGAAAATGGAATTTGGGAATGGAATCTTTTGATAAGGAGTCGATCTAATGGTTTGGATAAGGATGGAGTGAAGCAGAATGTGATTTTCTGCGATTTAGAAAGGCTGACCCAATTTTTGAGCATATTTGATTTTATATCAAGTTGGATCATCATTATTTGTTGGGCCTGTTTAATGGAAGATGGTAGTATGGGCCTTTTATATTCTCAATCTAATGAAGTATTGTTTGTTGGATGGGTATTATGAGATTTTTCACTTAATGGGCTTCAGGGTGGATCTTCTCTTGGATGGAAATATGGGTTGCATTAAATTGAGAACTTGGGCCATTCATATAAGTGCAAGATGGGTCAAGATGTCCTCATTTTATATCCATGTATGGTGGGTTATTTTTTGGGTTATATTGTGATGATAAAGTTTTTAGAGTTTTATGTTGTTGATTATTGGGTGTTTTATGTTTTGTTGGTTAGATGGGGTAAGCCATTTTTTTGGTTGTTACCTAAACACATTTTAAGCTCTCAATTTGTAAATCTTGGGGTATGCCCCTCGCAATTTGTACTTTCTTTTTTGTTTTTGAATAAAATTTTTCCGGGGGTTCCGTCCCCTTTTCCCCAAAAAAAAAAATAGTCAACACAAGCAAAACCCAAAAAAAATATAAACACTAACCATATAACTCGGTGGTAGAGGCTGGAAGCGCTTGAGATAAACATCTGAAATTCCATACATGAAGATTTGGGGATGCCATGTAAGAAGACTTGTAAAACTTTTGACTTACTGAATACTTTGTTTCGTTTTGTGTGCTTTAGGACCCCCCATCGTTCGGTATTTATAGCCAAAGGTAGTGCACAAAAGGCAATTGGGGAGCTGGTATTGGTCAAGATTCGCCTGTAAAAAGCCTTACAGATTCCCTTGAAAAGCCTTACAGATTCGCCGGTTGTTTTTGAACTCTATCAATTTATAATTTTGTTGCTGATACTTATTTTGTAGTATTATAGAAATATAAATGCATCAAACCACAAAATAGATAAGACGATTTTATTCCTGAAACAAAAGCATAGAAACTACAGGTACTAAACGACAACACAGAAACTCCAGGTACAAACTACTAACATAGGAAACTCCAAACACGAAACCAACAACACTAGCACCATCTAAGGATATAGTGCTTTACATTTATTAATACAAGTTTGTTTCTCTGTTACCTGCGCTTGCAGTATTGCGAAGTCTTGCATAATCTTGTTGACTTGTACGTTGTCGTAGCGAATACGGTCTTCTTTCTCCTTTATCTACCTCTTCAACCTTTTTACCTCCTCTTTGTCCGCGTCGATCCTTCTCAAGTGTCCGTCCTTCTTGGCCATTATTTCCTTCCACTCTTCAGTGAGTTGTTCGATCTCCGCCTCACTTTTCTCTATCGCTTTTTTCAGTCTCGAGGGCATTATTTGTGAAGACGGTGGGTTTGAAGATTATGCATTTCCAGCCATGTGTTTGGTGAAAGAGGAAAGTATTATGATATCAAAATGGTGTATGGATGTTGGGAATTTTACAGTTGGTATAACACCGGTATTTATAGCCAGAACGAGCAATTGGCTCAACATAAACCTTCAGCCTTTTCTGGGGAATCTTGTTGGATTTGCAGGGGAATCCTGGCAGCCTTTTACAGGCAAATCATGCAGGCTTTGAAGGGGAATCCGTGCAGGATTTGAAGGCGAATCGTTTCAGCCTTTGCAGGCGAATCTTACAGGCTTTGCAGGGGAATCATTTCAGCCTTTACCGGGGAATGCTGGCAGGGACTTTGCAGGGGAATCATTTTAGCCTTTGCAGGGGAATCTTTTGACCATGTGCACAAAAGCGATCACGAACCTATCTTGGCATCGACTATAAGTAGATGCTCTGGTGAAGTAGTAATTCACAACTTGCTATCTATTTTCTACCATCTACATTGTTTACAAACATTTTCTACCTTTTCATAACTTAATGGCTGGAGGTTCACGCTCTAGGGGAAAAGGTCAGCGAATGGGGTTGGCACTTCACGCTCTGCCTACATCCAAAAATTGAATGATGGATCTAGAAGGATTGACTGGAAGGAACCTGAGACAACGGAGGAGTGGGCACAGTTTAGGAGAACTGTGGTCGATTACCCACTTACGAATCAGGAGATAAAACAATATCACAATGTACGGGAGGCATACTATCATGCTCATGGGGGAGATGAACCACCTGAGTATCAATCTACCCAGCGGTCGGGTCTACCAATGTCTCAAGTAATGCCTGCCAAGTTGAAAAAGTCATATGATGAGGCGAATGCGGACATACATAATATAAGAAGGATGTGGCTATGCAACATGGAAATTTAGCATGACAAAGAGGCGTGTCTTGCGGAGAAGAAGCAGTTCCTGGCACAAATGAAGCGCGATGTTAGGGAGATGCAATGACAAATTAATGAGTTAGAAGAGGAAGTGGTAGAAATCAAAGAAAACTACACCGGCATGGAGGATCTGATGAGGGAAAAGTCTGACTGGATCACCAAGATTCAGGAAATCTACCCGTAGTAGGTTTCTCCAAGGGTGGTTGTTGTATGGATGCACTTTATCGATGCTTTAATGTTGTATGGATGCACCTTATCGTTTTCTTTGATTTCAATAAAACGATGCTTTGATGTTTAACTTGTTTTTACATACAAGAAAACTTAACAAGCACGATAAGGTAGATAAAATCAACTATAAACATAAAAACAATATCACTTAGCATACAAGATTTAGTCGTTACAATCAAGGAAAGTCAATGTTAAGGTCAATGCTATCATGCCTTAGGGTTCCATATGGTTCTAGCTCCGATGGGCCCTGTGAGCGACTTCTTTGGCTACCTGAACCTCTACTCCTAGGTACGGTTGAAGGGACAGGAGTTGGACATTCTCCACGAGTATGTCCTACTGCTCCATAACTAGTACATGTTCTGTGTATTGGACCTTCACCACGAGATGGACGTCGATCATTCTTTCTTAGTCTTCCGACACGTCTCTTGGTTATTAACGGTGGATAACATGGCGGGAGGGGGACGTGTGGCGTCACCCATGATTGAGGGGGTCCAACCGGATTGATTACCTCATGATATGTTGACGGGTAAGTATCAGACTTGTAGTAACTTATAGCCAGATCGCTGCGACCTCTACGATTCATAGCCCTTGCAGCAGCGATGGCTTGACCGCACGGTAACCCAGAATATTGCCATTGCTTACATTTACAAACACGGTTGGCCATATCAACAGTCGAGTGATAACGGATATCGCGAACGTGGAACTGACCATGTCCAATCTCTCTTACCCTCCATGTCGCAGACTTTCCCGACCTTCTGCGAATTATCTCCTCCGCCATTGGTGTGATATCATTACGCATTTCACCTACAAATATGTGTTAATTGTGTTACGATTTATAAAGAACACAAAAAGAGCAACTAACATATAAGTTCAAGATTTCATAGTTTATCAACACCCCTTTCACTGTCGAAGTTGGTACCACTCTTGTTGAAAATCTCGGAAGTACTCCATAAGGCCGACAATCGAAAATCTGCACGTAAAATGGGACAGTGCATTCACCGACTCTACACTATTGGAGGTCATTATGTTATACCGTTGTGCAGGAAAATGGGCCCTTGACCACCTCTCCTTACCAGCATCGTCCATAACTTTTGCTCCACGATCTACTTCAAATCGTAGTGCATTCATGTACCGGTCAAACTCCCTAATTGTATATGTTTTACATGCATTCCAGTAGGTCGTCTTGTTTGTTGTAATACGCTTGTCCACGATTTTCACATTCATCTCCAAATATCGACAACATAGGGCGTGAGGGGTGGATGGGTACGTGGCAGAAATTGCGTCGCTTATGGAAGGAGCCCTGTCGGACATAAACACCAACCCTTCTGGCACTCCGATACATTCTCTCAACATGGACAGAAACCAAACCCACTCCTCCCCCGTCTCAGACTTGCCTACTCTGAAAGCCAAGGGCACAATGTTGTTATTTCCGTCCATGGCAACCGCCAAGAACATCATACCCAGGTAAGGTCCCTTTAAATGGGCAGCGTCTATTACAAGGACAAGACGCAGATTTGTCAAAAACACGCGGATCTGGAAAAACATATGTGGTTTCTGTTTGTAAATGTTATAATTTATAATATGTAAAGATACGACGTGCTAATATATGTACCGCACATCCAAGGGCAGCGAAACACAACTCAAAACGTCCGTTTGAATCTGTCCTTATTCTGGTTCATGTACCCGGATTCTTCAGCTCCAAATTATATAAATACGTAGGGAGTCGTTCGTACGACTCATCGAGAGTGCCTCTCATTATTAGTAGTGCCTTGCATCGCGCACACCATCCTTGGTGGTAACCAATGTTGATCCCGTACTGCTGGTTTATATCATTGCCGATGTTCTTTGGCCAAAATGCCCTGCTAGCGTCAAGAAACTTGTCTTTCAGTATGTGGCCCAAAGTCCTTTTGTTGGCCTGTCGGTAGCTGACATTCAGTTGCTTCCTCGAACAAGTGTGTACGTCGTGCAAATTTCTAATGGCAAACAACCCTCCTTTAGGGCCCACGGACTTCGCCGACATACGTCATTCACAATTTTGTTGGTCACAGACAACCTTGTATCTGCTTTTGTCGGATTTCTTCGTTTTAAACACGAAACCCTCTTTCAAGAACTTAATTCCGAGTTGTATGGTCATGTAACACCCCAAAAATCTTCGAGTAATTTCTTTAATCTTTTCGTATAATTGTCCGCTAGGTAGTGGCTTGTCTAGTTCTCGTGTTAAGGATCGACTTACCATATCTCGTGCTTTTCGTGTCTAATTTAATGTTTTAAGCGCGAGTGTCCATCTTATTATATTAATTGTATCTATGGATGTGAACGTACCTCTATATACATATAAATATTCATGTACATGCGTGTCGAGTCCTTAAGTGAAGGGAGTTTTGTGCATGCGAATGCAACATGCACTTGTGCATATAGAAGCAACGTGCAATTGTGCGTGTGTTTAGACTTCTAATATCATCAACCCAATCTATGGCTTTGTTTGTGAGTCGATAGAGGTCGAGTTTGTGACCAAATTAAACTATTGAAATCCATCGAACAGCCTTGGGCACGCCAGGGGCGACGTTGCCCGACGACAATGCCCCGGGCAAAGTCGTCGGGGCAATGTCGCAGAAAGGGAGCGAGTTCCGTGTTTTAGCCGATTTCGACAGATGGTGTGTAGTCATCGGCGACTATGTCCGGAGACATTGCCATGGGCATAGTTTCCCGGTTAAGGTCGCCTATGGAGGGGGGAGGGGAACTTTCTGCCATTTAGCCGACCAAACACACTTATGAGGTTTATTTTCTCATTTGATTTCCTGTTGAACTCTCTCTCTCAAGGTAGCGATTTCTTCCCCTTCTCCTTCTTTCTCCTTTCATTTATTAATCTAGATGAAGGTACTAACATTTATTGTTGCCTGGTGACTTTTGGTTGCAAGTAAAGACCTCATTTATTATCAAAGCTTTGTCATCCAAGCCTCCTTCAACTACTTTCATTCTAGGGTTGCTTCATCTCTAGGGTTTCTACCTTACAAACCCTAAGTGGCGAGTTTCTACTCCTTAAATACTCTATTACTTATTTGTTACTTGTATTAAACCTACATTATACGTATGTGTTGTTCATTTGGGATTTGTGACCTAACTTATAGAGTTTTCAACTTTATGAACCCTAAAAGGGTGAGCATGTCTAGTAAACCTTAATAATCCCTTTTATGGTAACTAAATGAATATGGATCTTTGATTTCCATGCTTGTATGATGAGTTCATGAGGAAACCCTTGTTGTTATGGTTTTGATCTAACTGTTGATAACTTTATGAATATATAGTATGAGTAAAATAAACCTTTATGACTACATGTATGAGATCATGAGAAATGTGGTACCTTGAGAAGAAAAGATGAATTGATATTTACATGTAGAAAAGAGGTGTATAAGTGGTTATAAATTCTTACCAAATGTTGATCACCTGATAAGAATGTGAACACTACTCCTTGTGCACGAGGAGGTAGTTGTATATTATTTGGACATTGTGTTGGTCATTGTGGTTTACTAGAGAGTAGGCAATAGGAGGTCGTGGACCCTTGAGGTGTAACTCGTCTATATATGGATAGGCAATAATGTCCCGTAAGACCTTGAGGTGTAACTCGACGAAGTAGGCAATAAAGGTAGTGATTATGGTTTGAGGTTGTGATGTCGTTATGGCATGGGAACTAAGACCGGGACATGAGGTCTAATCCATTAACATCATGGGTGACTCCACTCCCGTGTAAACGTCACCCCGATGGAAACGGGTCTCCCACGTATTTCAAGGGTTATCTCTTGTATGTTTGTGTTCAGGTACGAGATTATGGTTGCCGTGGAAACAATAATTGTGAGACGATGGAGTTCGGTAACCCAAGTCTTGTTTTACTTAAAATGTGATATTATTTTTTGTGAATTATATAACTTATGAAATCTCACTAGGCTTCGTCCTAACACTTGTTGTGGTTGTTGTTTCCTCACAGATCCTACTCGTGGAGGAAATTAGGATGTCGGGCTTCTCAACGGGGCACGTAGGAGTTCTCGAAGTGTCGGTCTTTTGGGGAATTTTGTGAAGAGAGAATATAGTGAAATCGCAACACCCATTTTAATCTAGATTTGAATTGATCCTAGACTAAGTAGGTTGTTGTAATATTGATGTCCCATCCTCTGTTGCAAACTTTATGGTGCAAGTTAACCCAATTATCTTTGGGTTTTTAGTTATCTTAAATATTGGGATTCATTCTTTTGGAACTTATATTTACAGGGTATTTGGGCCTTCGTATTTGTAACACCCTAGAAATAGGGATAACAAAAATCCGAAAAAAAACGGACATGAGGTATGCTAAAATTTCCATAGCAAGAGCCTCCCAAAAATGGGGAATATATAAATAAATAACCTGTTTAATCACAATTGTAATTTAACGGACAGTAAACGACAACCAACTAATCTAATTTCTACATCTAGAAAAGAGATTACAAAAAGGGTTGTCATCTATAGACCCAAACAGTCTATATCCAAAAGTATAACGCGTCCATGTGCAATTCCCCAAGCTCTCACCACAAATCAACTAAACCTGCTTAGGACCGCCGCCGCTAGAACCTGAGATACACATCGACACCAAACAAGTGTTAGGCCAAAAAGCCTAGTGAGTTGAACAATAATAAGCATGCATGAGCAGATACAATTCTTATCAGCAGTTAACCAGTGCTCAATATATGTGGAGTCATTAGGGGAGACCCAAAGCACCAATCAAGTCCCACCCAAGAGTCGATATACCTTGATGCCCTTAACAAGGAACACCCCAAAGGCCCGGCCCACCCGAAGACTATCGCTAAGAAAATTTCCCGAGTGGCGGAGGTCTAGGCACATACCATCACAGTGGCGCCCAAGACTACATCCTCCTAGTGTACTGACTTGGTTCGTCCACATAACATTTATAAGGGGTCCTTTAGATATATTTCAATCCACAAAATTCAATACCAACTACGGGTATAATATTACCACCTTATCCTCATGATGTCTAACAAAAGACCCAATGTAAATCATGCTCATCATGCATATAAACATATCACCAAAATGGTTCTCCAACTAGAATCATCATAATACCCAATTATGCATACATTTAACATATCAAGGTACCCACATTATGTAGCTATGAGACAAATCCCAATCATGATACATATAACAATAATCATGGTAAATCATCCATATGTATACATCTTCCAACTATTTTAATGAAGAAATTCCCAAACATTAGAACATATAGAGATAAAGTAACAAGTAGGAGATTATGATGTCTATCTAGTTTTACAAAGGTTTAGTAAACTCACAATCTAGGATTTATACCAAAACCTAGAAAATGGAAAACCATAGTAGTTGGATGGAGAAGATGGAGACTTGACTCTTGATATCTTGATCTTGAAGTAGAAGGAGGCTCAATAAATGAAGCTTTACCTCCCCAAAGGCTTGCAATAAATGCTCTAGCTAACAAGAGGAAGAAATGGCTCCCAAAACCCTAGAAAATCGCTCCCCAAATCAGTGTGTGTGTGTGTTGTGATTTTGAACCGAGAAATGAAGGGTTTTTAGGAAGTTGCAGGACGATCGCGACTTGTGCCACGACTTGCACCCGCGGCATAAGTCGCTCGTGTGCTCAAAGGTGAGGGATCCAGTGGGTTACGCGGCTTGTGCCGCGACTTCCACCCGCGGCGTAAGTCGCGAGGTTCCTCAAACCCAAACCACTCCAGTGGACTACGCGGCTTATGCCGCGACTTGAACTCGTGCCTAAGTCGCGAAACTCCCTGCTCAACAATTGCTAGTCTAAAACTTCCAATCCGACACCAAGAAACTAACATAGACGGAAATGGTAATTAAGCATATAATTTCTACTTTGGTAAGCACATAAACATAAGATTAACAAGGCCACAACTTACCTGAATTTACGGATGTTACAATCCTCCCCACCTAATTTGGATTTTGTCCCCGAAATCACCTCTACGCAAATAAATGAGGATAACGCTTCTTCATATCTTCTTCAGACTCCCAAGTAATGTTAGCACCACGATGGTGCTTCCATTGTACCTTGACCATGATCACGTATTTATGTCGTAACTTCTTTACCTTCATTTCTAAAATCGCTCCCGGTTCTTCCACACAACGATTTCCATTATCTACTCGGATTTTCGTCAAAGGAATCATGTTTTCCTCTTCAGCTAAGCACTTCCGTAAGTAACAAACGTGAAAGGTGGGATGTATCCCATTCATTTCCGGTGGTAAGTCCAACCGGTATGCTTGAAGTCCAACCTTTTCTAAAATAACAAAGGGCCCAAGGAAACGAGGACTGAGCTTCCCACACTTCCCAAACCGGATGATTCCCTTCCATGGAGATACTTTCAGCATGACCCGATCGCCCACCTGAAACTCGACCGGTCTTCTTTTCTTGTCCGCATAGCTTTTCTGTCGGTCCTGCGCCGCCTTTAGCCTTTCCCGGATTTCTTTCACCTTGTCCGCCGTCTATTGAACTATTTCCGGCCCGGCGAATTGCTTTTCGCCCGCTTCTAACCAACAAACTGGAGTTCTACACTTCCGTCCATACAAAGCCTCGAACGGTGCCATCCCGATACTAGAATGGTAGTTGTTGTTGTACGCGAACTCTACCAAAGGTAGATGTGAGTCCCAATTTCCCCCAAAGTCTATAACACACGATCTCAACATATCTTGTAGCTTCTGGATCGTCCTCTCGCTTTGACCATCAGTTTGAGGATGATATGCCGTACTCAAATTCAGCCTAGTACCCAACTCTTTTTGCAAGCTAGCCCAAAAGTTCGAAGTGAAACGACTATCCCGATCCGATACCACAGATTGTGGAACTCCGTGACTCGACACCACCTCGTCGATATAAAGTTTGGCCAATTTCTCCATTGGCAAGGTCTCCCGCATTGCAAGAAAATGCGCACTCTTGGTTAGCCGGTCCACAATTACCCAAATAGTGTCGTGACCGCGCAAGGTCTTCGGTAGCTTTGTCACAAAATCCATGGTGATGTTGTCCCACTTCCACTCGGGAATGGTCAACGGTTGCAAACTTCCATACGGTCTTTGATGCTCCGCTTTCACTTGAAGGCACGTGACACACTTCTCCACATAGCTAGCCATGTCTAGCTTCATCACCGGCCACCAATAGTTTAGCTTTAAATCTCTATACATCTTTGTGCTACCGGGATGTATAGAATACTTCGACTTATGTGCTTCCTCGAGAAGTAATTCACGGTTTCCCCCAACCTTCGGCACCCAAATGCGCCCTTGAAAGAGTATGAGTCCACGACCATCTTCCGTTAAGAGTTCCTTTTGCTTTGACATAACCTCAACCTTGACGTTCTCTTCTTTAAGTGTTTCCACTTGACTCGCCCTTATGCTCTCCAACAAACTCGACACTACATCGATTCTCGTAAGGGACATTTTGATACCCCCATCATGGCTCCTTCGACTCAACGCATCCGCCACCACGTTGGCCTTACCAGGATGATAGAGTAAATCACAATCATAATCTTTCAAGAGATCAAGCCATCTCCTTTGTCGCATGTTGAGTTCCTTTTGATCAAAGATGTAGTTGAGACTCTTGTGATCGGTAAAAAGAGTACACTTCGTCCCATACAAGTAATGTCGCCACAACTTTAAAGCAAACACTACCGCCGCCAATTCCAAGTCATGAGTCAGATAATTCTTCTCATGATCCTTTAATTGTCGCGACGCGTAGGCTATTACCTTTCCCCTTTGCATTAGGACACACCCAAGCCCCATCTTGGAAGCATCACTAAACACGAAAAAGTCTTTCGATCACTCGGGTAAGGACATGATTGGAGCTTCGCACAACTTCCTCTTGAGCGTTTGAAACACTTGCTCTTGTGCATCGGTCCAAAGAAACTTGATGTTCTTCCTTATAAGAGAAGTGAGCGGTGTAGCTATCTTGGAAAAGTCTTGGATGAAACGCCAATAGTAACCCGCCAAACCTAAGAAGCTTTTGACCTCTGTCGGACTTGTTGGGGGCTCCCAACTTGTCATTGCCTCGATCTTTGCCGGATCCACATTTACGCCGTCCTTTGATACCACATGCCCCAAGAATTGCACCTCTTGGAGCCAGAATTCGCACTTGGAGAATTTTGCAAACAACTTCTCCCTTCTTAGGACTTCGAGTACTTCACGTAAGTGTTTCCCATGCTCGAACTCATCCTTTGAATATATTAGAATATCGTCGATGAAGACGATCACAGATTTATCCAAGAATGGGCGACACACACGGTTCATCAAATCCATGAACACGACCGGAGCGTTGGTTAAGCCGAAAGGCATCACCAAAAATTCATAATGATCGTATCTCATCCGGAAAGCCGTCTTCGGAATATCTTCGTTCTTCACTCTCACTTGATGATAACCGGACCGAAGATCAATCTTCGAGAAACATCCTGCGTCTTGTAGTTGATCAAAAAGGTCGTCGATGCGAGGTATGGGATACTTGTTCTTCACCGTGACCTTGTTTAACTCCCGATAATCTATACATATCCGCATGGATCCATCCTTCTTCTTCACGAACAGAACCGGTGCTCCCCAAGGTGACGAACTCGGTCGAATGAAGCCCTTCTCCACCAACTCCTGAAGTTGCGTCATCATCTCTTTCATTTCTATCGGTGGCAAACGATATGGAGCATGAGCTATCGGAGCCGCTCCCGGTGTGAGGTCAATCTGAAACTCCACTTGCCGCTCCGGCGGTAATCCGAGTAAATCTTTCGGAAAGACGTCTGGATAATCTTGCACCACCTCGACATCTTCTACTGACTTCTTTTCTTTCTTCGCGTCCACCATGTAGGCCAAGTACGAAGGGTAACATTTCGCTAAAAACTTGCGAGCCTTTAGAGATGATATAATAAGATTACTTCTCTTTCCTTTTTCCCCATAAATGGTTACCACACCATTTTCCGGCAATGGTACTTGAATCATCTTTTTGGAGCAAAAGATGTCCGCCTTATGCCTCACTAACCAATCCATGCCTATGACTACATCAAACCCTCCTATAGCCATAGGTAGTAAATCTACTCCGAAAGAAATTCTGTCGATCTCCAGAGTGCAATCACAAAAATGGTCACGAATGATCACTTGATCCCCATTAGCTATTTCTACTACTAACGCATCGGGAAGAGCACTAATAGGAGTGGTGAATCGTTCACAGAAAGCATCAGACATAAAAGAACACGTAGCATCTGAATCAAACAAGACACGAGCAGGCATGGAGTATACTAGAAACGTACCCGAAACGACATCCGCGGTCTCCTTTGCCTCCTCGGCAGTCATCCGGAAAACTCGACTCGGTGCCCTTGGTGGTTGCTCGACCCTAGCCGTTGAGCCCACAGAATTTCCACCACCTCCTCTAACTAGCCTCGGACACTCTCGCTTCATGTGCCCCGACTCTCCGCATTCATAACATACCGACCCACGGAGGGAACACTCTCGAGTTGTGTGATTTTTCTTACCACACTCGGTACACCCGGCTAGACTGGAGTGAGTCCTTGTAGCACACAGCCCCGAGTGCTTTGACCTGCACTTGTGGCACCACCGATCTTCACGGCGTTGATCACCCGATCTCCCGCTTACAAAGGGTCTTAACTGACGAACGGGCCCAGATGGCCCCTCCCACTTCCGTTTCTCACCAACATGCCTCTTCTCATCCCTTTCCGAAATGATGTCGTCCTCAATGAGTAAGGACTCCTCGATAACTTCTTGCAAAGTCGAACAATTAGCATTTCTTACCGCCATTCGCATCTTGGCCGGTAACCCTTGATGATAAGCCTTCATCTTTGACTTTTCGTCGGGGACTAGATGTCCCACCAAGTTTAGCTTCTCCAAGAAGAGCTTGGAGTAGCCAACAATCGACATATTTCCCTTCTTCAAATCTCGGAACTCCCGTTCCAACTTGTCCAACGAACGCTCGCTGCAGTACTTGTCCATAATCTTCTCTTTGAACACCGGCCAAGTTAACTTAGCCAGAACTTCCGGGATGAGGGCGGATCGAGTGAGATTCCACCAAATTAAAGCCTCTCCCTGAAGTAGTTGGGAAGCAAACTTGACTCGTTGAGAGGGATCACACTCATTTGCCTTGAAGGCCATCTCCATCTCTTTGAGCCAATACATACAAGCAACTGGACTATCGGAACCCGCAAACTCCTTAGGGTGACACCCCAGAAACGTCTTGTAGGTGCACCCTTTAGTCTTCGTTCTGATTCCCTCAGCGGATGGTTCTTCAACCGTCACCACATTCGGTCCACCCGACCCCACAATAACGTTTTCAGCCATAGTCTCGGGTCGACGGTTACTGACGTCTCGATCCTCTAGAAGATTCATGAAAAACTCTTGCTGTTGGGTCATGGCCAACTGTTGTTGAGCCAGAGCCGCTTTCATGGCCAACATCATGCTATCCCGAAGCCGGGTCTCCATGGTAAGTTCCTCCAAGATGGCGTCACCGGTGTTGAGGTTCCGGCGCGAGATGTGCTCAGGACCTCCTGCCAAGATTCTGGGTATAGGAATGTCATCGGAGGTTACCCCCACCGGGGGTCGTACAACTGCAGATTCCACTTCAGGTTGCCCTTCTGGCATGTCCGGTAATCTACTTCGAGTGTTTACCATTTATAATATGTCATGCACGTACGAGAAATAGATTGAGAAAAGACTAAGCGAGTTGAACTCATTGTACGTACTACTACTTTCATCAATTATCATAATAATAGTAAACCAAGTATGCTCACGTAACAATGCATTCATAATAACAGTAGCTAAGTGAAATTATGAACGAACCATACAATAGTATTCTTGTCACCTTCATCACAACTTTCAATTACAGTAATTCCGTAATCCTAACGCTCTCCCCACCTAGGATTCCTACCCCAAGTGGACAGTGAGGTCATAAAGTCTAAAGCTTAAGTCTATACATGCAAAACAATACCTAGTTCACTTAAACTAAAGCTCTGATACCAACTTGTAACACCCTAGAAATAGGGATAACAAAAATCCGAAAAAAACGGACATGAGGTATGCTAAAATTGCCATAGCAAGAGCCTCCCAAAAATGGGGAATATATAAATAAATAACCTGTTTAATCACAATTGTAATTTAACGGACAGTAAACGACAACCAACTAATCTAATTTCTACATCTAGAAAAGAGATTACAAAAAGGGTTGTCATCTATAGACCCAAACAGTCTATATCCAAAAGTATAACGCGTCCATGTGCAATTCCCCAAGCTCTCACCACAAATCAACTAAACCTACTTAGGACCGCCGCCGCTAGAACCTGAGATACACATCGACACCAAACAAGTGTTAGGCCAAAAATCCTAGTGAGTTGAACAATAATAAGCACGCATGAGCAGATACAATTCTTATCAGCAGTTAACCAGTGCTCAATATATGTGGAGTCATTAGGGGAGACCCAAAGCACCAATCAAGTCCTACCCAAGAGTCGATATACCTTGATGCCCTTAACAAGGAACACCCCAAAGGCCCGACCCACCCGAAGACTATCGCTAAGAAAATTCCCCGAGTGGCGGAGGTCTAGGCACATACCATCACAGTGGCGCCCAAGACTACATCCTCCTAGTGTACTGACTTGGTTCGTCCACATAACATTTATGAGGGGTCCTTTAGATATATTTCAATCCACAAAATTCAATACCAACTACGGGTATAATATTACCACCTTATCCTCATGATGTCTAACAAAAGACCCAATGTAAATCATGCTCATCATGCATATAAACATATCACCAAAATGGTGCTCCAACTAGAATCATCATAATACCCAATTATGCATACATTTAACATATCAAGGTACCCACATTATGTAGCTATGAGACAAATCCCAATCATGATACATATAACAATAATCATGGCAAATCATCCATATGTATACATCTTCCAACTATTTTCATGAAGAAATTCCCAAACATTAGAACATATAGAGATAAAGTAACAAGTAGGAGATTATGATGTCTATCTAGTTTTACAAAGGTTTAGTAAACTCACAATCTAGGTTTTATACCAAAACCTAGAAAATGGAAAACCCTAGAAGTTGGATGGAGAAGATGGAGACTTGGACTCTTGAGATCTTGATCTTGAAGTAGAAGGAGGATCAATAAATGAAGCTTTACCTCCCCAAAGGCTTGCAATAAATGCTCTAGCTAACAAGAGGAAGAAATGGCTCCCAAAACCCTAGAAAATCGCTCCCCAAATCAGTGTGTGTGTGTGTTGTGATTTTGAACCGAGAAATGAAGGGTTTTTAGGAAGTTGCAGGATGATCGCGACTTGTGCCGTGACTTGCACCCGCGGCATAAGTCGCCCGTGTGCTCAAAGGTGAGGGATCCAGTGGGTTACGCGGCTTGTGCCGCGACTTCCACCCGCGTCGTAAGTCGCGAGGTTCCTCAAACCCAAACCACTCCAGTGGACTACGCGGCTTATGCCGCGACTTGAACTCGCGCCTAAGTCGCGAAACTCCCTGCTCAACAATTGCTAGTCTAAAACTTCCAATCCGACACCAAGAAACTAACATAGACGGAAATGGTAATTAAGCATATAATTTCTACTTTGGTAAGCACATAAACATAAGATTAACAAGGCCACAACTTACCTGAATTTACGGATGTTATAGTATTTTAGACGTCATATTGCCGAATTTTCGAATTTTATTCGTCCAATTTCTAGAGTGTTACAAGTCATTTCCTCCTTCGTATCAAATAGCTGACCTTCACGTATACTTGTACTGCGATTGTATGGTGCGGGTTGGTAGACTAGTATATAGGTCTCCGGGTTTGGAAGGGAATGAGGCATATCAAAATAACCGTTTAACTTACCAAATGATTTATTTCTAGGGGCATATGTTTCTTCTTCTTCGTCCTCATCATTATCGGTATCTGATTTGTGAAGCTCAGATATACCTATTGTGAAAACATGGGTTTCGTCATCAGCAATTCCAACAAATCGTCTTTCTTGGTCTTCTTCTTGTTCTGCTTGTTCTTCTTCTTCTAGTTGCGTCTCCAAAACAACATTGGGATAAGACTCGTTAGGACGATATGCATAATCAGAATAAAGTGTGGTGTCGTAAGATACCTGAAATTGAGAATCAGGCTTCAGTTGACTACCACCGACATGGATTTCGTCATCACCTTCCTCATCACCTCCGTCATCATCTTCGTCATCACCTTCGTCATCACCTTCGTCGCACATGAATGGTGCGACATACACAAAAAATTCTGGAGGTATTTCTTAATCGGCTGTAACTTGCATAAAACCAACGATTTGTTCATCGTTGTTTACCTCCATCAGTGAGCGATCTTCAGGTCTGAACACCAACTTGCAAGAAGCATAATCTTCGATTCCACATTTTCCCATGGCGTAATCAATAAACCTCTTATATGAAACGATTACTATAATATGTACACCACGCCTTTTGTAGCCAATAAAATCCCACTCATTGTTTTTTTGCACCCATTGACCATCGTAACATAAATAGAGACTAGCTTTTTCAACAGGTGAACTCATTTTCTCAGTAGTATGCAAAATAAAGCAATTCAAATGCTGAAAAAGAGAGCAAGAAAGAACAATGGAATGGATGTGATGAACGAATTTGGCTTACATCTTACTGATCTATATAGACAAAATTGAATAGAGAAGATGAATGTGAACCACAAATTCAATGACAATAGTACAACTATTGTATGACAATCAGACCAAAGTGTGGGAAAAAACAGTAAAATCGTGCAAAAAAACATGGAAACACACTTGAAATCAGATGAAATCATAGACCCTGAACCCTAATTTCTCAAACCCTAATTAATTCCCGGCACAACCCCGTGATCAGCCCAAAATCGCGGACCAACCCCGCGATACACCCCAAAATCGCGGGGTAACCCCAATATTCTAAAAAAAATTGCTATCCCCGCAATTTTAAAATTCACGGGGTCAAATCCCAAGGAAAATAGGTATTGTAACACCTCGAATTTTCTTTATATATATAATTCCATCTTTATACTTTTAATCTTCCTCATTTCGAATCGTAACCTTTTATGTTTATCGTTGTTCGTACGTCTGGTGAGTTATCATTTTCGAGTGCGAAAACCTCGAGTTTTGGACCCCTTGAGGTTTGGGCGACAGTGCCCGGCGACCTTGCCATGCGCATTGTCGCCGTGATCACAATCTTCGGGGTTAAGTGAGCCTCGGTACGTATGGCGCGAGAATGCCATGCGATTATGACAGGGGCACAATCGTCGTGTCACTGTCGCAGAACTTGGCCCCCTTGCGGTACCTGCAAGCAATCTGTCACTATCGCCGAGGCAATATCGCCGGCATGTCTGGTCGATTAAAACAAGAGTCCATCGGGCCAAATTCATTTTTTCATCAGTCTTAGGCAACCAAGAACTCGTTTTCTCTCCTCTTTGTGGTAAGTCTTCAACCCTAAACTTCATCCTTCATTTACTCCTTCCACCTACCTCTAATGGAGGGTTATTAAATGCTATCTAGGGTTGCTAAGGTTTTGATAATAACCTTATTGTGAGTTCATACTTCCTTTTTTCTAAACTTTATACACATCAAAATGCATTTTGACTTATAAGTATCTCCCTATTTATATTTTCATTGTTGAAGAGATTTTGACCTAACTTGATATCTTGGAGGTATTTAGGGTTTCTCACCATTTTGTAAAATAATGAAACAATCCATGTCTTGGAACAAAAAATATGGATGACTTCACATTTTGATAAGCAAACGTTCAACTTATGGCATTTTAGCCAAGTTTATGTTTTAAGCACATTATGGGTGTTTTGGTTGGAGGTGTTATTTTTAGAAAAGGAAACAAATGGTTTAATCTTGAAGAAATCCATGTTACATTATAATGGTTTTTACATTTGAAAGGTTTACTTGTCATGAAACATATTTGGAAATGAAGATAGCCTTATGATTCATGATTGAGTTTTGTATTTCTTATCAGCAGTTAACCATTTAAATATGAATTGGGAAATAAATGGTGTTATGAACTATATGTTTGATTATAGTTGGTCACAAATGAAATTGTGACAAGTCTAGACTATTACTAGTGGATCCATAGGTATAGAGTCGACTTATTATTGGGGGTAACTCTCGTTTGTAGCTAGTTGAGACATTGGGCCCTAGGGTGGCAACTTGGTACGGTTATGTGGGACCGGATACTAGCTGTGGATCGTAAATGTAAATCCTAGCGAATGATCATGACTAGGGATCATTGGGTGCCCTCCCCCACATCTTAGTACGAGCTGGCGTGTTCGTGGCCTTGATCCTAGTATGGTAAGCTCAATAACTCGAAAAATGGCTTACTTTGTGTTTTGCCACAATCCTTGGAAAAATCGGGTCTTCCCGTCATCCCAAGATGTATTTTGGACCGTAAGGTCAAAATGTGTTTATCAAATTATTTACAAATGCGTTTGGGAAAAATAGATTTACTTATGTTGAATTTAACTTTCTTATCGAATTGTTATATAAACTGTATGTTCTCACTAGGCTTTAAGCCTAACACTTTTTCTCAAATGATGTGTATAACAGGTTCCCTTAGTGGCGGGTCGTCAAGGGGTTGAGTGAAGAGTGTGGTCTCTTGAGGGCATTTTTGGATGATAGATATTTTGGGGTCATGGCGTTTAAAACAAATTATTCATATTTTTGGAATTGGGTTGACAACCTATGTAATCTAGATAGAAATGGTTTAGATTAGTTTGTTGTCGATTTCCCATGCATATTGTACAAGTTTTGTAAACGTATACACTTTTACCCTTCTTGGGTGGTTTGTCCCAAATGCAAATTTTATATTGCCGAATTTTCAATTTTTAAAATTACCCAGATTTTTAGGGTTACAAGTTGGTATCAGAGCTCTAGTTTAAGTGAACTAGCCATGGATGTAAGATGTCTAGACTTAGAATAAGATTATTAAGTAATGATTTGTGAGATTGGGTAGAACCTCTAAGATGGGTCAGTATCAGAGTCTACGGAAATTATGTTAGTCAAGAATTGTAGTGACGGTAACGGGAACTTTTACGTATCATATATTCATAATTTCACTTAGCTAACGTTTTTATGAGAATGTTTTACGTGAGTGTGCTTGTTTTACGGTTAGTATGATTATTGGTGAATGTAGTAGTACGTTCCTTTCGTGCTTATTTCTGTTTATCTCTTTCTTACTCTTACTCGTGCTTGTGTGGCAGTCATTACTCCATTATGGTGAACACTCGCAGTCGGAAATTAGGCGACGGAGACCTTCGTGATGATGTTCGCCCGAACGAAAACCCGGTGGTTAGGGCGCCGACTGTCGTTCCTTCTGGTATGCCACCGTTATTCACTGGGGAGGTGGAGCAAGTGCCTAGAGTAGAACTGGCATCCACGAACCCGGTTGTTCAAGAGGCAAACCCTTAAGCTGATATGATGGCCAACGTCATGCAGATGATGACGTCGGCTATGGAGAAGCAGCAAGAGGTGTTTCTGAAGATGTTGGAGGACCGTGATGCGAGCCTCCGAAGGCACGAGGCAGTGGAAGAAAATGTTTTAGTTGGTTCGGGTGGTACCGGGAACAGAATCAGGACTGAAGAGCACAAGGTTGTTGGCACCCAGAAGAGTGGAAAAAGTTGTTCCTAGAAATCATTTCTAGGATGTGGACCACCTGAGTTCTCTGGTTTTGAAGATCTTGTTGCGTGCATAAAGTGGATCCAAGCGGTAGAACAAGCCTTCGGTTCATCTGAGTGCGTAGATGACCAAAGGGTGAGGTTCGGTACTCAACTGCTCAGAGATACAACGCTCACATGGTGGAATGTCATCCAGTCCACCCTCTCTCCTACCGTTTTGGCCCAACTAACCTGGGGCGAATTCAAAGTGAAAATGTTGGAAGAGTACTACAGTGAGAGAGCCATGGACCATATTGAAGCTGAGTTCCGGTCTATTGAAAAGGAAAACTTGACGGTGAGGGAGTACACCCGTCAATTCATGGAAAAGCTGGGTTTGGTGAGGCATGTGGCCTCAACAGAAAAAGAGAAGGTTAAGGCTTACCTCAAAGGCCTATCGGCGGACATGATGTCAATGGTCAGCAACTCTAAAGCTTCCAACCTCCGGGAGACAATTGAGGAAGCTCAATTTATGGAAGAGGTCTATGCAAGAAGCAAGCCAGAGAAAGCCGTGGTAGTAATAGACAAGAGGAAGTGGGAAGGCAATTCCGGAACTCCTAAGAAGAATCGACCATTCGTTGGGAATCGGAATTTCAACAACCGTCAAGAGACACGGTGGTACCATAGGTGCCAAAGCAAGCACCATGGCAACTGTAATCCCAATTTCACCTCTTGTGCCAAGTGTGGTAAGACCGATCATCCTACCAAAGATTGTCCGATCAAGGGGATTGTCTGTTTTGAGTGCAAGATGTTGGGACATTTTCGAAAGGATTGTCCGAAGTGGAAGATGGGGAGCGCCTCGGAGAAGAAAGAGAACCCTCCCAGAGTTCCTGGCCGAGCTTTCCAGATGACGGCCGAGGAGGCCAAGGCATCCACCGATGTGGTATCGGGTACGTTTCTTCTAAACTCCGTACCTGCTCGTGTGTTATTTGATTCTGGCGCTAGTTTCTCTTTCGTGTCATACTCTTTTTGCCAAAAGCTTGCCATGCCCACTAGTAGCTTAGTTGATGCTTTAGTGGTAGAAATAGCAAATGGTAGTCAAGTAGTGATCCGTGATGTTTTGAAGGATTGCTCGATTGACTTCGAGGGGAAGAAATTCTCAATTAATCTGATACCCATGGTTATCGGTGGCTTCGATGTGGTAGTCGGTATGGATTGGTTGGAGGACAATCATGCCGAAATACTATTCTCCAAGAAACTAATCCGACTCCCTACATCGGATGGTGACATGGTGGTAGTTTATGGCAAAAGGAGGAAGGGTGATGTAGCGGTTATCACCATGGCTAAGGAGCGAAAGTGCTTAGTGAAGGGATGTTCGTCCTTCCTAGCATACGTAGTCGACGCCAAGCTGGAGAAAAAGAAACTTGAAGATGTAAAGGTGGTGCGCGAGTTTCCCGATGTTTTTTCGGATGACTTGCCCGATTTACCACTTGATCGTCAAGTAGAATTTTGAATATATCTTATACCGGGAGTGGCTCCTATTGCTAGATCCCCTTACCAGTTGGTGCCATCGGAGATGCAAGAAATGATGGCTCAACTCCAAGAACTCCTAGAGAAGGGCTTTATAAGACCGAGATCGTCGCTTTTGGGGAGCTCTGGTCTTGTTTGTCAAGAAGAAGGATGGCACAATGAGAATGTGCATCGATTATCGTGAACTGAATAAGGCTACGGTGAAGAATAAGTATCCACTCCCGAGAATCGACGACTTATTCGATCAACTCCAAGGAGCGTGTTGTTTTTCGAAGATCGATTTGCGCTCGGGATACCACCAAGTGAAGGTGAGAAAAGAAGACGTTCCGAAGACAACTTTTAGAACGCGTTACGGCCATTACGAATTTCTCGTGATGCCATTTGGTCTAACTAACGCATCGGCGGTGTTTATGGACTTGATGAATAGAGTGTGTCGGCCATTCCTCGACAAGTCGGTCATTGTATTCATTGATGACATACTCGTGTATTCCAAGAGCGAGTCAGAACACAAGCAACACCTACGCGAAGTTTTAGAAGTGTTGAGAAAAGAGTGGTTGTATGCCAAAATTTCCAAGTGCGACTTCTGGCTTGAAGAGGTTCAATTCTTGGGTCACGTTGTCACTCGAGACGGAGTGAAAGTGGACCCTTCCAAAATTGAAGCCATGATGAATTGGGATCCTCCCAAGAGTTCGTCCAAAATCTGAAGCTTCTTGGGTTTGACGGGATATTACCGGAGACTCATTCAAGACTTCTCCAAGATCGCTTCTTCCTTGACGACTTTGACTAGGAAGAATGTAAAGTTCATTTGGACCGAAACGCAAGAGAAGGTGTTCCGTACCTTACAGAAGAAGTTTTGTGAAGCCCCGATTTTATCGTTATACGAAGGATCGGAAAAATTCGTGGTTTATAGCGACACTTCGAATATGGGGTTGGGTTGTGTGTTGATGCAAAAAAGCAAGGTAATCGCTTACGCATCGAGACAACTCAAGATTCACGAAAAGAACTATCATACCCATGATCTGGAGTTGGCGGCGGTGGTGTTCGCTTTGAAACTTTGGCGACACTACCTCTATGGCACAAAATGCACCCTCTACACAGATCATAAGAGTTTGAAATATGTCTTTGATCAAAAGGAGTTGAACATGAGGCAAAGGCGGTGGCTCGAGTTACTCAAACACTACAATTGTGAGTTGCTTTACCATCCCGGTATGGCAAACGTAGTGGTCGATGCTTTGAGTCAGAAGGACTATAGCGGGAGCATTCGGGCTACCCTCTCTAGAATCGAGCTCGTGTCGAGTCTCATTGAGAATATTAAGACGTCTCAAGTGGAAGCATTATTGGAGGAAAATCTCAAGGAGGAGGTCATGACAAAACAATGTTTACTCTTAAGGGAGAATAGCCGTGGGGTAAAATTGTTTAACGGTTGATTATGGGTACCCAAGATTGGGGGGCAGTCGGGAGCTTCTTCTCGAAGATGGCCATAAGTCCAAGTATTCCATTCATTTGGGGAGTACAAAGATGTACCGAGATTTGAAGCTACACTATTGGTGGTCGGTGATGAAGCTTGACATGGCACGTTACGTAGAGCGTTGTGTGACATATTTGCAAGTGAAGGCCGAGCATCAACGACCGTATGGGAGCCTCCAATCCTTGGAGATCCCCGAGTGGAAATGGGAACACATCACCATGGACTTCGTGACTAAGTTGCCCAAGACTCTTCGAGGTCATGATACCATATGGGTAATAGTTGACTGGTTGACCAAGAGCGCTCATTTCTTGGCTATGCGCGAGACACTACCGATGGAAAAGTTAGCAAAGCTCTACATCGACGAGGTAGTTTCGAGGCATGGAGTACTTTTGTCTATTGTATCGGATTGTGACAGTCGGTTCACTTCAAACTTTTGGGATGGCTTGCAGAAGGAGCTTGGTACGCGCGTGAAGTTGAGTACGGCTTACCATCCTCAAACCGACGCTCAAAGCGAGAGAACGATCCAAACACTTGAAGACATGCTAAGGTCTTGCGTTATCGACTTCGGGGGTAGTTGGGACTCTCACCTACCTTTGGTGGATTTTGCTTACAATAATAACTACCACTCGAGTATTGGAATGGCTTCGTGTGAGGCCTTATACAGACGGAAGTGCAGAACTACCGTATGTTGGCTTGAAGCGGGAGAGAAGCAATTCGCCGGACCTGAAATCGTGCAAGAGACGGCCGATAAGGTCAAAGGCATTCGGGAGAGATTGAAAGTGAATCAAGATCGGCAAAAGAGCTATGCCAATAAGAAGAGACGACCGATGGAATTCCAAGTAGGCGACCGTGTGATGCTAAAGGTGTCGCCATGGAAGGGCATTATCCGGTTCGGAAAACGCGGGAAGTTAAGTCCCCGTTTCCTTGGACCATTTAAAGTACTTAAGCGTGTTGATTTGCAGGCTTACTAGTTGGAACTCCCTCCAGAAATAAACGGGATCCACAACACTTTCCATATATGTTACCTTCGGAAGTGTTTGCCCGAAGAGGAAAGTGTTATTCCTCTTTCCGAGATTAGAGTGGACGAAGGTAACCGTTGTGTTGAAGAACCCGACGCTATTCTGGAGAGAAAGTCAAAGAAACTTTGCCACAAAGAAGTCACTATGGTCAAAGTGCAATGGAAGCATCATCGTGGTGCCAATGTGACGTGGGAAGCCGAGGAGGATATGAAGCGAAGATATTCTCACCCGTTCGAGTAGTTACGATTTCGGGGACGAAATCAATTCTAAGTTGGGGAGGATTGTAACACCTAGAATTTTCTTTATATATATATATATATAATTCCATCTTTAGACTTTTAATCTTCCTCATTTCGAATCGTAACCTTTTATGTTTATCGTTGTTCGTACGTCTGGTGAGTTATCATTTTCAAGTGCGAAAACCCCGAGTTTTGGATCCCTTAAGGTTTGGGCGACAGTGCCCGGCGACCTTGCCATGGGCATTGTCGTCGTGGTCACAATCATCGGGGTTGTGTGAGCCTCGGTATGTATGGCGCGAGAATGCCATGCGATTATGACAGGGGCACAATCGCCCTGTCACTGTCGCCGAACTTGGTCCCCTTGCGGTACCTCTCGGGCGATTATGCCCGTGATAGTGACAAATGTCACTATCGCCGACGTATCTGGTCGATCAAAACAAGAGTCCAACGGGCCAAATTCATTTTTCATCAGTCTTAGGTAACCAATAACTCGTTTTCTCTCCTCTTTGTGGTAAGTCTTCAAACCTAAACTCCATCCTTCATTTACTCCTTCCACCAACCTCTAATAGAGGGTTATTAAATGCTATCTTGGGTTGCTAAGGTTTTGATAATAACCTCATTGTGAGTTCATACTTCCTTTTTTCTAAACTTTATACACATCAAAATGCATTTTGACTTCTAAGTATCTCCCTATTTATATTTTCATTGTTGAAGAGATTTTGACCTAACTTGATATCTTAGAGGTATTTAGGGTTTCTCACCATTTTGTAAAATAATGAAACAATCCATGTCTTGGAACAACAAATATGGATGACTTCACATTTTGATAAGCAAACGTTCAACTTATGGCATTTTAGCCAAGTTTATGTTTTAAGCACATTATGGGTGTTTTGGTTGGAGGTGTTATTTTGAGAAAAGGAAACAAATGGTTTAATCTTGAAGAAATCCATGTTACATTATAATGGTTTTTACATTTGAAAGGTTTACTTGTCATGAAACATATTTGGAAATGAAGATAGCCTTATGATTCATGATTGAGTTTTGTATTTCTTATCAGCAGTTAACCATTTAAATATGAATTGGGAAATAAATGGTGTTATGAATTATATGTTTGATTATAGTTGGTCACAAATGAAATTGTGACAAGTCTAGACTATTACTAGTGGATCCATAGGTATAGAGTCGACTTATTATTGGGGGTAACTCCCGTTGGTAGCTAGTTGAGACATTGGGCCCTAAGGTGGCAACTTGGTACGGTTATGTAGGACCGAATACTAGTCATGGGTCGTAAATGTAAATCCTAGCGAATGAGCTTGACTAGGGATCATTGGGTGCCCTCCCCCACATCTTAGTACGAGCCGGCGTGTTCGTGGTCTTGATACTAGTATGGTGAGATCAATAAATCGGAAAATGGCTTACTTTGTGTTTTGCTACAATCCTTGGAAAAATCGGGTCTTCCCGTCATCGCAAGATTTATTTTGGACCTCAAGGTCAAAATGTGTTTATCAATTTATTTACAATCCTTGGAAAAATCGCTCCCCTATATATATATATATATATATATGTATATATATATATTACTAGTTCACAAAGATCGGGAAGTAGTAGCCGTAAATCTATCCACTCGTGTAGTTTTAGGCCGCAGATATTATAAAAATATTAAAATAATTCAAATATAATTTATTAGTTTTCATTTTTCTATATTAATTTTAATTTGTTAATATTAAGGTCAATGATTAAAAACTGGAGATTGAGCAATATTTGGAAATTTTTGAGGATATCTTGGAATGGAAGAAAATTTTGGAAAATTCAGATAATGTCGGGGAATATAGAGAATATGGGTGTATTTGAAAGTCTTCTTGATTCTGATTTTTTTTTTCATTGTTGTAGACGTGTAGGAGACCTATAGGGCTGGGTTCCGGTGAGAAGTTAAGTTAACCGTGAGAAGCATGAGAAGTGGTTATCAACCGTTGGATGAGAAATGGATGCATATTAGGATGAGATGCACCGAGATAAGATACACCGAGATGTACCAGATCAATTCCCTTCTAAGCCGCAATTCATGGGAGAACTTAAGATTAAAATAGATCAATTGTTCAAATACACTTCTCACGTTTCTCACCGTTAACTCAACTTCTCATACGATCCTTCGCCTATATATATATATATATATATAGGGAGTAGGAATGGCAACGGGGCGGGTTCGGGGCGGGTTTGCCGTCCCCCGTCCCCGTCCCCGAAACCAAAACCCATCCCCGTCCCCGCCCCGTTCCCCGTCGGGTTTTTATTCGGGGCGCCCCGTCGGGGATTTTTTATGCCCCGTCCTCGAACCCGACCCGATCCGTAACTGCGACGTAAAAACAGCAATCGAAGCGTACAAACGGGGTCTGGACGACAGTTATGGGTTGTATCTCGACCTTACGAAGTATCCTCCGGAAAGCTTTGAAGACGTACGAGCACGAACGCTTGCCCATATGAGGGTCGAGGATGACCTCGCTTTCAGAAATAAACACTCGGGCGACCGGAAAAGCCTAGGTGTTAAAAAGCCAGACTTCAAACCAAAGTTGACCAATCGGTCAGAGCCTACCAGACAAATTTCAAACGTCAGGTTTGAAAAGAAAGGATCAATGACTTCTAAATCTGTCCAGTATCCTAAGGTATCATCTTATGGTTTCCCTGGATCAGCTAAGGACGTCGTCGTATCCTTGAAGCAACTCCAGCAAAACGTTCGGTGGCCAAAGAAAAGTGACAAAGACAGTGACAAGAAGGACAAAACTAAATGGTGTGACTTCCATAATGACTTCGGTCATATAACGGATGATTGCATCGCTTTAAAGAAAGAGCTGTCCTGGCTTAACTCAAAAGGTTATTTGCAAGAATTGACGGAAAAGAAAGACGCACGTCCCACATCCCCAGAGCATGCCAAGGTGATCAACTGTATCACCGGAGGTTCTGATATCTGTGGGACCACATATTCGGCCGCTAAAAGACATGCCAGTCGCGGTCCCGATGACCGACCAATTCCAAAAGAAGCAAGATCCAAAGAGGATGCAGAGCTGGAGGCTATGCCCTTGACATTCGACCAAGCGGATCTCGATGACATACATCAGAAACATCATGGCGGACTAATTATCCAATTGAGCATTGGAAATTGTCTGACAAAAAGGATACTCGTCGACGGAGGTAGTTCAGCTAACATTATCTTTTTTGATGCAGTGAAAGCGATGGGCATCGACAAATCCGAGATTACACGGCGTTCGACCACACTCGTTGGATTTAATGGTGGAGCGACAAACACCATGGGGGAAATCACACTTCCAGTATATGCTAAAGGAATCAACAGACAGACGAAATTCAATGTCGTCGATTGCTCATCAGCTTATAATGTTATCCTTGGGCGACCTTGGATTCATGACATGAAAGTTGTACCTTCGACGTACCACCAAACCTTGAAATTTCCCACGCAATGGGGAGTACAGGAGATCAAAGGCGAAAGAAAGGTTGCTAGGGAATGTTACAAAGTTTCTTTGAAGCCCCCGAAGCAGACAGTATAGCAATTACAGAACCAGGACATTCTTGGGACTGATGACGACCATCGCTTGGAAGCTGTCGTCTTAAACCAGGATAAGCCTGATCAGATGGTTTACATAGGTTCGACGCTCGACCCTTCCTTCAAAAAGTAACTAATTTCTTTTTTGCAGGACCACTATGATTGTTTTGCCTGGACGCACGAAGACATGGTGGGTATCGATCCGAGTATTATTTCTCATAAACTCAACATCGATCCATCATTCAAACCCGTGCAACAGAAAAGACGGAAATTTGCTCCTGAAAGAAATAAGGTTATCAATGACGAAGTTGATAATTTGCTTAAAACAGGAAAAATACGAGAAGTCAAGTATCCAGATTGGCTCGCCAACGTTGTTGTTGTCCAAAAGAAAAATGGTAAATGGAGAGTGTGCATTGATTTCACCGACCTTAAGCTTGCCCGAAGGATCCATTTCCATTGCCACATATCGACTCTATGGTCGACGCTACAGCAGGACATGAGTTACTCACGTTCATGGACGCATATTCTAGGTATAACCAGATATTGATGCATTCTGACGACCAGGAAAAAACAGCCTTCATGACAAATAAATGTATTTATTGTTATAAAGTAATGCCTTTTGGTCTTAAGAATGCAGGTTCGACATATCAACGATTGGTGAATATGATGTTCAAAGAACATTTGGGCGACACTATGGAGGTATACATCGATGACATGCTTGTCAAATCAAAGCATATGGACGATCATATAGGACATTTGAAGCAGTCGTTCGATATTTTACGCAAATATAAAATGAAGTTGAATCCGACAAAATGTTCCTTTGGAGTTCGAGCTGGCAAATTTCTCGGTTATATGGTCACACGACGAGGAATTGAAGCTAATCCAGATCAAATCAAAGCAATTGTCGAGTTAAAATCGCCCAGAAATTTTAAAGAAGTCCAACGTCTCACAGGACGTATAGCAGCGCTGAACCGGTTCATCTCTCGATCGTCCGACAGATGTCACTTATAATACAATGTCCTGCGAAAAAATAAAGGGTTCGAGTGGACTGACAAGCATGAAGAGGCGTTGCAGCAACTTAAAAAATACATGATGTCGCCTCCTTTCCTCTCTAAACCTGAAAAAGGTGAAGCCCTTCAACTCTACCTAGCCGTCAACACTAATTCAGTAAGTGCAGTTCTTATACGAGAAACCAACGGACGACAATTACCAATTTATTATGTAAGTAAAACTCTACTAGACGCTGAAATCATGTATTCGTCTATAGAAAAACTTTTACTTTCGTTAGTCATGGCCGCTAAGAAGCTACGACATTATTTTGAATCACATCCTATAATTGTGGTAACTAACTTTCCATTAAAGTCTGTGTTAAGGAAACCTGAATTAACAGGACGACTAGCTAAATGGAGCATTTACCTCAGTAATTTTGATCTGGATTTCAAGCCCAAAACGGCGATCAAGTCACAGGTCCTGGCAGATTTCGTCTCAGATTTCAGTCCATAAATGGAAAGTACAATGACATCCGACCAGTTAATTGTGGCGACTTTGCACGACACTACTTGGACGCTCAACGTTGATGGTTCGGCGAATATACGCGGCACGGGCCTGGGTGTCGTCCTACAGTCTCCACAAGGGGGCAAAATAGTATACTCCATACGATGCGATTTCAAAGCAACAAATAATGAGGCAGAATATGAAGCACTGATTGCAGGAATCAAAATAGCTCACGACTTGGGGGCAACACATTTGCACGTCCGGAGCGACTCATCCCTAATTGTTAACCAAATTAATGGAGAATTTGCGGCAAAAGATTCAAGGATGATTGCTTACTATAAAATAGTAAAAGAAGAAGCGAAGAAGTTCAGTCGCTTTATGATTGAACAGATACCAAGAGACCAGAACACTCAAGCCGATGCACTAGCCAATTTGGGGTCAACACTTAATCGAACGACATTCGACAATATCCCGGTGGTTCACCTTGCAACCCCATCCATCAAGGAAGATGATAATTCGGTCGCACCAATTGAAGAAGAAAATTCTTGGTCAGACGATATTAGAAATTATTTAGAGCACGATCAATTGCCCAATGACAGAATGGAGGCGAGAAAAGTTAGATTTAAAGCATCGAGGTATGTTATGATCAGAGGACAATTGTATCGAAGGTCTTCGACTGGTCTGAATCTGCGATGTATCACCAACAAGGCGCAAGTACACAAAATCTTGCAGGATATGCACGACGGTTAATGTGGAAATCACTCTGGAAGCCGCAGTTTAGCCAACCGGATATCACGACAAGGTTACTATTGGCCAACGTTAAGGCAAGATGCGACCAGGTATGTACAGTTATGCGACGCATGTCAAAGACACACTGGTATGTCACATAAACCTTCTGAACCTTTGCACTCGACTTTGATCCCATGACCCTTTATGAAATGGGGGATGTATATTGTTGGGAAATTACCACCTGCCCCGGGCAAAAGCTATTCCTTTTAGTTTTAACAGATTATTTCTCTAAATGGGTCGAAGCAGCGGCTTTCTCCCAAGTCCGGGACAAAGAGGTCGTTTCTTTTATCCAGACTAACATCATTTGTAGGTTCGGAGTTCCATCTGAAATAACATGCGACAATGGGTCACAATTCATCAGTGATCGAATGAGAAGATTTTGCGAAGAAAGGAACATTAAGTTGGTAACATCAACACCTCGATATCCACAGTCGAATGGTCTAGCCGAGTCGAGTAATAAAACTATCATTAATTCACTCAAGAAACGACTCAAAGCTGCCAAAGGGAAGTGGGTGGAAGAATTGCCTTCCGTTCTATGGGCTAATCGTACGACACCTCGTACGTCTACAGGACAGACTCCCTTTTCCTTAGTCTATAGATGTGAAGCTGTGTTACCTATTGAGGTACGACTACCGACTTCAAGGCATACGTCCGTTGAGCATAATTTAGTCGACGTAAGTTATGACCTCGACGCCCTAGAGGAACTTCGAGAAGTTGCTCACATTTGCATGGCGTCGCAAAAACAAATTGTCGAGCGACATTTCAACAAAAATATCCGGGTCAAAGTTTTTCAAGAAGGCGATTACGTCCTACGACGAGTGTTTCAAAACACTCAAGAGCCTAATGCAGGCAAGCTTTCCACCAAGTGGGAAGGTCCTTATCAAATCTCTAGTGTCGTGGGTAAAGGAGCTTATAGAATCCAAACCCTCGATGGTCAAGATATCCCACGAAGCTGGAATGCAGTTCATCTAAAGAGGTATTACTTTTAATTCTGTGAAATTAATTTCTTTGATTATTTTTTAAAAAAGATTATTGACTTAAGCATCGGAGGGTCGTTGGTCAAACCAACGACCACCCCACTAATATTGTTTTTCGCAGGGACGCGCGACTTACTTGAAAATCTTTGTGTCGAGTAAAACTCATGTGATCACACGTATACATTCAATATTAATGACAAAGGTTAAATTATGCATTTGATACTCAATACTTAGACCCAAGAACCATTATTATGAATTACCTAAGGTCGATCTAAAGTTTCAGTTGATAATGATATGGTTGTATGACTAATGTAACTATTTATTTACTTATTCGACGAACGATTATTTATAAAGGTGAGTAATAAGCATTGACACGCAAAAAGAGTTTTGTTTCATAGGATGTCAAAATTACAAATGTAAAGGACGACCACATACGGTCGACCTTCAGGTGAAAGGTTCAAAAGAAGTTAAGTAAGAGGAGCGTCAGACTGTTCTTGTACGACGTCCGTCCTTGTTACCACATCCTCTTCTCCGCCATCGCTCCCATCCAGATCGTCATCCTCGTCGAGGTCCCTTTCAGTCCCCACCTTCTCAAGATAAGTCTTGAGCTCTTCTGCGGCAGACGCCATGGGATTTTTCCCATTCAGATGACGTCTCATCAAAGCAGCCCTGGCTGTGAGACGGGAAAAGGCTTCAAGCTGCTGATTTTTCTCCTCCAAATCTTTGACGTCGCCTTCCAAACCCTCGACTTTCTTTCGAAGAGACGCAACTTCATCAGCATAAGAAGCAGCGTCGGTGGTGGCTTTTATTTTCTCGATCTCCAGTTTGGTCGTTAACGCCTCAAGTTCTAGGACGCGATCCCTAAACTCGACCTTCTCATTTTGTGCTTCAACAAGTTTAACCTTGAGGTCCTCGACCTTCATCTTCTCAGCCTCGACCGCCTTTAGGGCGATCTTCTCCTTTTCAAGAGCCTCATCGTCCCTCTTCTTGACTTCAGGAAAAGACGCCCTCAGACCTTCTGTTTGAGCATAAAAGCTCAAACAAGCTTGAAAAGCCTACAACAGTAGCAAAAGGATTAAAAACAAAACAAATAAACGAAGGAAAGAAAGTTAAAATGTAATTACCATGAAGGAGAGACCAGCGGCATGGGCTCCCGTGTCTTCCAACCTAGACTCCTTGTAACGATCGTAAAAGGTCGGGAGAATGAATTTTGCCAAATGGGGAAAAATAACGTCTCTTTCGAGAACGTCATTCACCATGAAATCAGCTGGGAGAGTGGCTTTGAAGGTCATCTCTCCCACTTTTTCCTTATTCTTCCCCTCACCTTTAGAGGAGGAAGGAGGCTTCTCAACGCCCGACACTCCCGACAAGGGAATGTCCTTCGTCGCCTTAGTCGAACTTCCCAATTCGACACCGGTAACGGTTTCTTTCGCAGGTGTCGCCCCTGAAAGGGACGACAAAGAAGCCTCACCCGTCTTCTTTGGTGAAGTTCGGGGTTTGCCTCGAAGACGCTTTGGATCCACCCTCGCGGGAGGAGCAGATCTCTTCTTCGATTTCTCCCTGCCCTGACGGGCAAGCTCCAGTTGTTCGGCCCGTCTCTGAGCAGCCGACTTCGTAGATGAATCTTCTAGACAAAATGAAAGAGTTAGAAAGGACATGAAATGCATATTACAAAAATGTTATCAAATGACATACCAGTCATCTCTTCTTCTCTTCTTTCTTCTCTTTCTTCTTCTCTCTCCTCTCCTTGATGAGAACCCTCGGCGGGCGTAACTTCAACTACCAAGACGACTTCGTCCTCCTCGTCGTTCGACCGAACAAAAAACGAGCGATCGATGATACTTCTCTCCAATATCCTTTGAATCTTATGGTAAGAATCGATATTTGGCTTCACTTTAGTGAAGTCAATAACTGATAAGACAAACAAGAAAAAACATTAGAATAAACGTCATAAAATCACGACAAAACGCACGACTAAAGTATTAAACCTACCCGATTCATTCCAACCAGACGACAACCATTGGCTATCCTCGTCGCTCACAGACGCCACTTGGACAAAAACATACTGGCGTTTCCAACCACGGTCGTTCACCACAGTATTATGCACCAGTACAGTGTCTCCCTTCGTTCGAGGGAATAAACTATATCTATGATAGTTGTCCGCTCGAACACTGTAAGCCGTTAGAAGGTCGTTCAAATTGAACGGAGCCCCCCAGTCGGTCGTAAGACGATCAACCACCTGGACAATTCGCCAGAATTGAGGCATCAACTGTCCAGGTGATAAGTCGAATGCCTCTAAAAACTCCCTGACCAAGGGACTAAATGGCCAAGAAAAACCTATTTTGAAGGGATACACGTATAAAACACCATATCCCTTCGGAACTTCGTCCGGCCGTAAATCTTCTGGTGTCACTAGATTGACTCCTTCGGGAATCTTAGCCAATTTCATAAGGTAGTCTAGGTGTTCTTCTTCCTTATAAACGCTAACAGGTTCACTCGACATCTTGAAATCGGGAACACTCACAGTCGCTTTCCAATAACTAAGACAATCCCAAGCTTTTCTAGGCTTCTTAGCTAAAGATTTCTTATGCATAAATTGACACAGAAAAGAACCAGGAATCGTACCTTAAATAATGTTCTAAAACCTCGAATTTAGAATGGAAATGATTTTCGTCGCTCGAAAATCTCGCCGGAGGTATATGTTTTCTAGAAATCAAAGTGTAAAAAAAGAAAAGATTAGGATAATCTCTATTTATACTGTGAATTGAAAACTGAATTGCCGAGAAATCAAATCGCCAATCGCCAATCAACACGTGTCACCCATGTCAGGCGAAGCACTCGAGTACGTCCCTCCAATACGTGACACCTGTCCCTAATTAGCTGTCTAAATGGTTATTTCTGCAGAGGATAACGTCATTATCTAGTTGGAAACAAACTTATTTGGTTATATTTAAGTTACCCACGTTTCTCCTTTCAGCATATGTCATGTTTTTAAAATTTAAATTTCAAAAAGTTGTCGCTTGAATTTTAAATTTGGGGGCAAACTGTTTGGGTAAAAAAATCCAACAGTTCATGGTCGTGCGACAGACGGTAGATGACGCCCTTCCTTTAGGCGACCTCGACTATAATGATCAAATATCCATCCGACAAATACCCTCGTACGACCTGATTTCAGTTACTAACTGGCAACATACGTTATATTATTTTTTGAAGAATACAAAGGCATTCATGACAAGAGATTATAACGGAAGACATCATCAATAGCAATTAGCATAACAGACGCTATCATCAATATCAGAAACGGTCATATGCATTCAATACTTGGGAAACGAAAAGATGGAGTATAAATACAAGGCTGAAACCTCACATTTGGACATCTGATTCTCAGACCTTACAAGCTCACAAATTACGTTCTCGAGTTCGCTCAGTTTCTCTCGAAGTTCATAAGATCCATTGGAGTTTGTCGTACGACGCACGACCGAAGACTAATTACACACGACGCATGATCGACTTTACTTTACTGTATTGTTTTACATTATATTTCATTTGTAACACTTGTTCTAAAGGACGACGTCCCTGATTGACGTCCATAGTGCACGACGATTCTCATTCGTCCGCGGTTTTTACCCATTTTAGGGGTTTTCCGCGTCACCAATTCTCTCATCTCATTTACTTTATTTTTGTTATAGTCGTACGATTATTGTCGTTACTTTCTCTGGTTGGATTAAGCTCCACATTTACCTTAAATTTTCCTTGGGAGATTTTTGGCATAAACACTCACTAAATCCAATCTTTTCTTTTCCCTCGCTCTCAACACTTCCTACCCAACCCTAGTTAAGAATAATAATACTCGAAATAATACTCACAACATGCCCTGAGTTAATTGAGCCCAGCCTCATCGACCCATAAATCGGCCCAACACAACCGGGCCCTGACCTTGGCCCTATTCACCCGGGTCTTGGCCTCAGCTCTCTCTCTTGGCTTCGGATGCAGACCCGGCCTCCCCGGGTTCCAATCCGCCCTCCACTCCCGGTACACCTGATAAGTACCAATTTATATACATTTTTACATCAAAATGAACCTACAATTAGTTGTGTTTAAATGCTTAAAATACCCCAAATTTTAGCATTTTTGATTGTTAGTAATTAAATTGAATCGAAAAAAAAATTATTTTATTATTGATTTAGTCTAAAAGAAAAGGAGAAAAAAGGTTTCCTTTTTATATTATGTGTGTGTGAGTACAGTAGGTAGAGAAAGAAGAAAAGAAAATATATTAAGTGGGATTGTTTGGTGTTGTGCAGCCCACGTGAAGAAAAGGAAAAAAAAAATAAAAGAGCCCAACCTTTTGCAGCCTAGTCATAGCCCAACAAGTGGGTCCAGCGTCTCCTTCCAGGTTCACGTCGGCGAGTTCACAGTGACCAAACTCGCCTCCATCTCGCATTCAGCATTGTTTGGTCGATGATTTCTTGAAACGCGCGAGATTCCGGCGGCCAAAGTCACGCCAAACCCGCGTTAGACACTGTTTGATCGACCTAATTTCAATCCGAGCGAGTTTTGGGGCGACCAAACTCGCAGTGACCACGTTCGATTGAAGCAGTTTTCTAATAGAGGTATTTAAGGAACTCGTTTTGCCATCGTTTTGAGAGGAGTATTTTTTGGGGAGAAACCAATCAATTTCAAGAAACGAAAATTGAAGTACGATGGAGATTTTAGGAGCACGATTTTGAGAAATTGGAGTTGATTTGAGATTTCTCAACTAGGGTTCTTCATTATTTACTGATTTCTACCATTTTGTAAGTTCAATTTGTGTTTTAAGTTAGGATTATGAGTAGCTAAATCTTAATTTCTAGTGATGAGATTATAGTTAGTTTACTTTGAATCTTGTTGAGACTTGATTATATTTGAATTGTCAATTGAATTTTATTTATGCAATATTTGTTTAAAATGTGTTCTTCATTTTGGGTTTTGGTTTTGATAAGGATCCCTTGAATCCCATGATCCAATTTTGAATTGCTAGTTGGGATTAGGAATACGTAATTGTTCTTAATTTCAATTTGGTAGCAAGTAATGCAACAATAGACCATCAAATCAATTGATTAGCATTATAAGATTGTGTAATCTAGCTTAAATGGTCGGGCTTCCGGTCATTAGTTAGAATCGATGTTTGTCTGGATTTTAATGCGATTGATAGGTTAAGTCTAAGTTTGTGACTAGTCTTGACTTAATCAATTAGGAATTAGTTCACCGAGCTCCTCGTGCTAGTTTAATCATAAGGATAAACGGAGCGTTTGGCTCGTGTCGACGCTCACGGCCGATTTGAAATCAATTGAGAAAAATGTGTTTTTATACAAGTCAGGGATACAAGATTTCATAAAGAACTGATTATACTCATCACTAGAATTTGTTCTCTAATATTTAAAGTCTCAATTTATTTTTAAGCGTAGATTAATCAACAATTTCCAACCCCCCCCCCCCCCTTTTATATAATGTTTCTAATGAACTTGCACTTGAATTCGTCTTGGACTTGCGGTTAACACTGAGTCCCTGAGGAGACGACCCTACTTATCACTATCACAATTCATTGTGCTTAAAGGTAATAGGCTTCAATTATATAAATTGTATTATTTGCCGGACTCGACACCCGTCAACACCCGGTTTGACTCCCGGGTTCCAACTCCCGGTCTCCCCGGTTGTTGGCCCGGGTCCTGGTCTCCCAGTTTACAAGTTGGTCCCGGGTAGCCCCGGGTTTCAAAGCAACTCCCGGTGGCCCCAGGAGGGTGACTCATAGGTGCGACGAACAGTACAAGCGAAAACCACACATATCCTCTTTTCTTGATTCAGATGGAAACCCCATAACTAGAATCAATCATACGCCGAATAATAACATTCATACTATAATATTAACACCAATAAACCACCAATTTCACCCTTCTACCATGAATCTAATATATAACCAAATTCATAATCCTTCCATTACATCTAACACACACAACCAAATCCCAAAAGCTTTGAGGTAAGAAATGTAAGAAATACATACCTCAAGAAGATGGGGTTCACACCCAAATCCTTCCTTAGCTCCAATTTCCCGATTGAATTCTAGCCAAAATGCCAAGGTTTCCCCTTCTTCACCTTAGCTGCCGCTTAACCTCTAATCTGATGTGAATGAGAGTTTTTTAGGGGTTTTACCCTTTTTCCATAATTAGAAATGGATCCTCCTCTTTTTCAAAATTCTAATTACGCCCTCCCAACTTTATTTTATTCAATAAAGAACACGAGTATTCAGTTGACATTGTCATAAAAAATTCGATTTCTCAAATGTAACACTAAAAATATCTATTAGTACATATATATAGAGAGAGAGAGTTGGGTTCAAACGAGAACAATACCTATTTAAAAGAACACGAGAACTAACAAAATCATTAGTGATTTTACATTAACACACCAAAAAAGGACTTTGGCCGCGGTTTCAGGTCTGCGTGGTTTTTTTGGGCGTTAATGGAAAATCACTAATGATTTTGTTAGTTCTCGTGTTATTTTAAATAGTTATTGTTCTCGTTTGATCCTTCTTCTCTCTCTCTCTCTCTCTCTCTCTCTATATATATATATATATATATATATCCAACAATAAGTAAATATAAAAATGTAGATTTGTGACCGCTTTGCGACTAACAATGTAATATTTGAATAAACAATACACACATATTCTTTAAGCGTGGGTTATGCTCCTTTGAATAGATATAGAAATGAGAATTAAGGTAATAATACATCATGAAATTATAAAATAGACAAAATCAAAAGTAGATTGAAATTAAATGAGTAGTTGAATGAAATATTTACATCTAATAATGTATATGTGTATTGTGATGATGAAGCTTTGATGCTCTCCCCTATATTTGACAATCTTTAGAGCTTCTTACGGGTTGTGTCACTTACTGCAAAAAACACAACATAAAGATTGTATGAATTCAACGTAATGAAACCAATAACATATCCAACAAAAAAAACACTTGTGCTTAAATAAGAAAAAGTTAAGTGTTAATTAAATAAATGAAGGAAAATGAATGGTTAATAACATAAATAAGTTGAAATAAATGATTAATTAACATAAATTACAATAAAACAAATTAATGATTAATTCTCTTTATGTTCTTTAATATATAAATATAGATAGTTAAAGTAAAATGTTTTAAAAGATTGGAAGAGTAAAAGACTTATCAGAAGTTGTATGGTTTACCGAAGTAGCATCATGATAAGTATTATTTTTTACAAAATTTTGGCAAAATTGTTTTCCATTTTTACATTATGTGCCTATTAAAGTGTTGCCAAATCCCACATTTATTATCCCTATATTTCATAATTTAAAAAGAAAAAAAAAGAAGTCCTTAATTTGGTTCATTTATTGTGATGGCCGCCCATGGACCGAAATAAAGAAAAGAAGAAAAGGAACAAGACCACAATTCACAACCCACGAGGAAAAAGTGAGTCCAAAGGGAGGCAACCCAATCCCCTTCACGTATTCATCTCTCTCTCACTCTCTCTCTCTCTCTCTCGTTAAAATCGGAAGCCAGGAGCGAACGCGACTTGGATGCGGCCAAAGTCGCCAAAGAGCCGCATTCCACACTGTTGTCGATCAATCCAGAGCTGAACGCGAGTTTCTAGCAAGTAAAACGACGCCAAACACGCTTTACACACTGTTTATTCGCTTCAAAATCATGTCGGACGACTTTCATGCGGGTAAACCCGCACCAAACTCGCGATTTACAGCAATTACGGACCAAATCTGTCATTTTCTATGATTTGAGCGACGGTTTCTTGAAGGGAGTGGTATAAAAGTCGATTGGTAACTGTCAAAAGAGGAGAGATCGATCAAGGAGAGCAAAAGAGACCAAAAACGCAACAGCCAAGGGGTCGATTTGGGAGCAATTTCATCATCATCTTTGGTAATTTCTTGCAATTTCAATTTGTTAGCCCTAGTTTAGCCATGTGTGGCTAATTTCTCAATTCCAACATTGGTTAGTTTTAGATTTTGATGCTTTCCACTTTGAGATTTAGTTGTAATTGATTGGGACAAGTTTATTTGTTTGATTTCTAGGTTAAATGTTAATTTCATTTGAATGTTAATTGATTTGGCCAATTGGTTGATGTTCTTGTGAATTTTTGTTAGTCAAAATCTTAGATACGTAATTGTGTTTGATTTTGATATAGTAACAATGGAACTCTTTTGATTTCGATAAGGTTTTTGAATTGAGTTCTTGAATTCATTTAATCAAAGTGATAATTAAGCCAAGCTTATGTGCTTAATTCTTTGTTTGAGTCGGTTTGAGTCGGTGTTTTCCATTTCATTAATGCTAATCACACCTGGAACATTGAGAGCTTGTTCATTGTTTCATTTGTGGTTAAGATTTAGTTAAAGAGCTTATTTTAGTTAATGTCCATTTTGGTGAAAACTAAGGTTGTCAGAGCTCGTTGGCAACCATAGTCGGCTTAAGTTTGTCCTTACTTTTACGTTTGCGAAATCAATGATAGGTGTTAGCATCATCATCGAGAACAAACTAATGTTGGGTTTTTAATCTTGATTTCATTTTTATAATTTCTTTAATTCGTATATTAGTTTAAAATCAATCCAACCCCCACCCCTTTTTTGCAATTTAATTTTATAATTCGTATTTGTGTGTGAATTATCCGGTCATAATAAGTTGAACCGAGTCCCTGTGGATTCGACCCGACTTACCGCTGTCGCAATTTTAACTGCTGATAAAGGTCTAGTTGGTTAACTATTATTTGGTGGACTTAGCATCCGTCAATTTTTTGGCGTTGTTGTCGGGGGCTCGGTATTTCTAACGGTTTATGCCTAGATCTTCACGTACAGGTACCCTATTCCAATAAACTCTGAAATCGAACGGACCGTGAAAAGACTAAGGAAACAATCCAAGCTTCGGAAGAAGTTAGGTGAAGGACCTTCGTCACCAAGGATAAATATCTGGAAAGATATTAACCTGTCAAGCGATTCGGGCGAAGAAAAAGAAGAAAACACAAAAACAGATGTTGAGGAGCCGAAGACGGAATCTGAGGAAGAGAAAGAAGAAGAGTCGGAAGTCAAGATGGAGGACGGAGATGAGCTGACTCTCCAAGAGTTGGCAACACACGATGTCGCCCAAGTTCCCATATGTATCAGGTATCCTTAAGGTAATGCAAATTTTGTTTTAAACACTGGTTTGGTACATCTCCTACCCACCTATCACGGTTTGGAGAATGAGGACCCTAACAAGCACCTCAAGGAATTCCATGTTGTATGCTTGAGTATGAAGCCCAATATGAGGTTACGGAAGATCTGAGAAAGTTAAAAGCATTCCCTTTTTCTTTAAAATATCGGGCTAAGGATTGGCCCTACTCGTTACCGCCTGGTTCAGTAACGACTTGGAACCAAATGGCGAGGCTATTCTTGGATAAATTCTTCCCCGTCTCCCGAGTCGTCACACTCCATAGGGAAATTTGTGGCATAAAACAAAGAGATGTAGAAACTCTCCATGAATATTGGGAGATATTTAAGCATCTCTGCGTTAGTTGCCCACAACATGGGATTTCTGAGCAACTTCTTCTGCAATATTTTTATGAGGGTCTCCTTCCTATGGAAAGGAAAATGATAGATGCCGCTAGTGGGTGGGCAATCTTCAATAAGACCCCAACTCAAGTTAGAGCCTTAATCACCATTATGGCTAAGAACTCTCAGCATTTTAGTATTAGAGGTGATATGAGGAGAGAACCCCAAAAGGCTAATGAGGTAAATGTGGCTAGCATTGAAAGTAAATTATATGATTTAACTAACCTCGTTAAGCAGTTAGTTGTGGGTAAAGAACAGGTCAAGGCATGTTGAATATGCATGGAAGTGAACCATCCTACGGACGCATGTCCACAATTGCAAGAGGATGTCTTAGTTACACCCGAAGACGTTAATGCCATTAGAGGTTTTATGGGCCAGCAACCGCAACAAAGGTTCTACAACTCGAATTTTGGTGCCCTGAGACCTCCACAACATCAAAGGCAATTTCAGCAACCTTTCCAACAAAAACCGCAATTTCAGCCTACCAACCAAGCTTCAAGCAGTTCAGGTATGTCTTTAGAAGACATTGTTATGTCTCTTGCCACTAATGCCCAACAATTTCAACAGGAGACAAGAACTAATATTCAGAACTTGGTGGCTCAAAACAATAATTTGGAGGCACAAATCGGTCAAATGGCGGTTTCACTCAATCGTATCGAAAATCAAGGTAAGTTACCGTCTCAAACCGAAACTCCTCTGAAGGCTAATGTTAGTGCTATTACCTTGTGAAACAGAATAGTGCCAGATTTAGAGCCCAAGGTTAAGAAAAGCGGGAGGAATGAAGAAAAGGAAGCCGAGATTGTTGGAGATAAACCAAGTGAGGGAAAAGTTGAAGAAAAAGTTGAGGACAAGGGAACAACACCCGAAGTGGCCATCCGACCCCCATTCCCAAAAAGATTTGAGCAATCGAAGAAAGGGCAAGAAGACAAGGAGATTATGGAAACTGTTCGTCGTGTTGAGGTAAACATTCCACTCCTCGATGCTATTAATAGAGTACCTCGATATACCAAGTTTTTGAAGGAGTTGTGCACGAACAAGAGGAAGTTGGTTGGAAACGAGAAGGTAAGTATGGGCGAAAACGTGTCTGCCGTTCTTCAAGGAGATAAGATGTCCCCTAAGTGCAAGGATCCAAGTATGTTCACTATCCCTTGTAAGTTAGGGAATGTTTTGATTGATAAAGCCATGATAGATTTAGGGGCATCCATAAATGTCATGCCTTATTCAATATATTCATCATTGAATGTGGGACCTCTTAAGAGGATGGGAGTTGTTATACAACTAGTCGATAGGTCCAATGTGTATCCCAAGGGAGTCCTTGAGGACGTTTTGGTTCAAGTTAATGAGTTGGTCTTCCCGGCCGATTTCTATGTCATAGATATGGAGGAACATAATACCTCTAAGTCTCCTTTGATATTGTTGGGAAGACCCTTTCTGAAAACATCAAAGACTAAGATTGATGTTCATGATGGTACATTATCTATGGAGTTTAATGGTGAAGTTATTAAGTTTAATATCTATGATGCCATGAGATATCCTAGTGATGTATCTTCCGTTAATTTTGTTGATGTTTTAGCTCCTATTACTCATGACTTGTATGATTTAACTAACCGTGATTTATTGGAGGTTGCAATCTCAAGGCACCTATATTCAAAGACGGTTAATCTACTGATGAAGGAGTATGCCTTAGGACCCGAGATCAAGGAGACGGTCTTAGCTATGGAGTCTGACCGACACAAGAAGTTTGATGTATCAAATGTTAATTTACCTTCTTCTTACATAAAGTTGTTTCCTTTTATTGTACAGGCCCCCGTACTTGAGTTAAAGGAGTTGCCAAGCCACCTAAAATATGCCTATCTAGGCAAGGAGAATACTTTACCGGTAATCATTTCCACTGAGCTTTCAAGCGATGAGGAGCAGAAGTTGGTGAGTGTGCTTGAGGAGCACAAAGAGGCGATCGGTTGGACTATAGCTGACATCAAAGGGTTGAGTCCCTCGATTTTGATGGAAGACGACTACAATCCATTCCGAGAAGCCTAACACCGCCTAAATCCACCCATGATGGAGGTAGTGAAAAAGGAGATTCTTAAACTCCTTGACGCAGGTATTATCTACTCAATCTCTGATAGCAAATGGGTAAGTCCCGTTCAGGTAGTGCCCAAAAAGACAGGTTTAACTGTGGTAAAGAACACCGAAGGTGAGTCGGTGCCTACTCGAGTCCAAAATGAATGGAGAGTATGCATCGACTATAGGAGATTAAATTCATCTACTCATAAAGACCACTTTCCGCTACCTTTTATTGACCAAATGCTTGAGCGGTTAGCGGGAAAATCTCACTATTGTTGTCTTGATGGCTATTCAGGTATCCACCAAATCGTGGTAGCACTGGAGGATCAGGAGAAGACTACTTTTACATGCCCATTTGGTACGTTTGCCTATAAGCGTATGCCTTTTGGCCTTTGTAACGCACCTGCTACTTTTCAGCGATGCATGGTAAGTATATTCTCTGAATATGTTGAAAATATTATTGAGGTTTTTATGGATGATTTCACTGTTTATGGTAATTCGTTTGATGAGTGTTTGAACAATTTGACCAAAATATTGAAAATATGCATCGAGACTAATCTTGTTTTGAATTATGAAAAATGTCATTTTATGGTTAGTCGTGGTCTTATTTTGGGTCACATTGTTTCAAAGAAGGGTATAGAGGTAGATAGAGCTAAAATTGATGTTATTAAAACACTACCTTACCCTACTTGTGTTAGGGAAGTCCAGTCTTTCCTTGGTCATGCAGGTTTCTATCGAAGGTTCATAAATGAATTTTTGAAGATCACCCAACCACTGTGTTATTTGCTACAAAAGGACGTGGACTTCCACTTTGATGGAGGGTGCAAGAAGGCATTCGATGAGCTGAAGGATAAGTTAACTTCTGCCCCAATTATTCAGCCCCCAAATTGGGATCTCCCTTTTGAGATCATGTGCGATGCGAGTAATTACGCGGTCGGGGTTGTTTTGGGACAGAAGTTTGGTAGGGACCCACACGTTATATATTATGCATCTCACGCGTTGGATAGTGCTCAAAGCAACTATTCAACGACCGAGAAGGAGCTTTTAGCCATAGTATTTGTTTTAGAGAAGTTTCATTCATATCTACTTAGTACTAAAGTGATAATCTTTTCTGATCATGCAACTCTTAAATATTTGATGAAGAAGAAAAACACGCCTTATCCGTTGGATGTTGCTTCTACAAGAGTTCAACCTTGAAATATGGGATAAGAGTGGATCAGAGAACTTAGTAGAGATCACTTAAGTCGACTGTTGAATGGCGAAGATCCTTCTACCTTGAAGGATGAGTTTCCCGACGAGCATCTTCTATCCATACAAGAGACCACGCCCTGGTATGCCGATATAGTAAATTATTTGGTGACAAACACCTTACCAGGTACGTTGACTAGAACTGAAAAGGGTAGAATTAGAAGTCATGCTAAGTTTTATGTTTGGGATGACCCTTACCTTTGGAAGCATTGTTCTGATCAAATCATTTGACGATGTGTCCCCCAACATGAAGTACAAACTGTACTTCGATTTTGTCATGAATATGCTTGTGGGGAGTATTTTGGTCCAAAGCGTACGACCCATAAAGTCTTAGATTGTGGACTGTTCTGGCCTTCCATTTTTAAAGACGCATATATGTTTTGAAAGAGTTGTGATAGGTGCCAAAGGACGGGGAATATCGGACTACGTAATCAGATGCCCCAAAACCCAATTTTAGTTTGTGAAATCTTTGATGTGTGGGGCATAGATTTCATGGGACCATTTCCCATCTCTTCCGGTTTCACCTATATTTTATTGTGCGTCGATTATATTTCCAAATGGGTGAAGGCCAAGGCCACCCGCACTGACGATGCTCGTACCTTTTCATCTTTTGGGACACCAAGGACCATCATAAGTGATCGGGGGACGCACTTTTGCAACAAGGTGATTGAGGAACTTTTCAAGAAGTATCATGTGACCCACCGAATTTCATTCATATACCATCCCCAATCTAATGGGCAAGCCGAGGTCTCTAACCGGGAGATCAAATCAATTCTTGAGAAGATCGTAAATCCTAACCGTAAGGATTGGAGCGAGCGTTTGGACGAGGATTTGTAGGCCTACCGCACGGCCTACAAAACACCTATAGGTATGTCCCCTTTCCGGTTAGTTTATGGTAAACCGTGTCATCTCCCTGTTGAATTAGAGCATAGGGCTTACTGGGCGGTCAAAAAGTGCAATATGCGGATGGATGAAGCGGGAGTTTTAAGGAAGTTACAATTGCAAGAGCTTGAAGAAATCAGAAATGACGCTTACGAGAGCTCCAAAATCTACAAAGAGCGGACCAAAGCCTTTCACGACAAGCTAATCTCCCGGAAAGAGTTTGTAGTCAGGAAAAAGGTTCTACTTTTTCATTTCCGCCTAAATCTATTTCCCGGTAAGCTTAGATCATGGTGGGTTGGTCCTTTTATCGTTGTTAAAGTTTATGCTCATGGAGCGGTAGATATTGAAAGCCCGAAGACGGGTAAGTCCTTCAAAGTGAACGGGCATAGACTGAAACCTTTTTATGAAGGTTTTCAGTCTAAAGATATTGATGTTATGGCTCTTTAGCCACCGCCCATAATTGGTTAAGCTTGGATAGTGTCGAGCCAACGACGTTAAAAAAAGGCGCTGATTGGGAGGCAACCCAATTTTACTGCTTCATTTCCCTTTCTAGTGTAGTTGTTTTCCTTGATGATTGATTGTTTCCAGTTCCACCACTTTCAAGCTTGGATCATACCCCCCCCCCATCCCCAAGTACACGGAGGCACCCACCTACATCAAGAACCATATATCGCGCACACGTCATCAAATCAGGGGAGTTTTCTTGTTCCTTTTGTTTTTTTAATTGCTTTTAGATTGTGCTACATCATGCATATATTGAGGACAATATATGGTTTAAGTGTGGGGATTGCATGAATGGGGCTAAATTTTTTGGCTATTTTTGGGCAAATTTTGAGTGATACACATGAGTTGTTTGCTTTTCTTGTCATTACATGAACACCATGGCATGGATGATTATGTGGTTTGCATGAGTAGTTTTGATTGACAAGCTTGAGACGGCATTTGTAAGATTTGCTAATTTTATAGACTAAATATGCACCCGTGAGATGTTTGAGCCATGATTGAACATTATTTTCGATCTTATTTTCTTTGTGTGTGCATTGCATCTTCCATGTTCATTTCACTCTAGAACTTGTGTTAGGACTCTTCAAGATTGTATTTAGGCAATACTAGTGTGGAAATGAAAAAGGTCATCTTTGATGTTATTTTTAAACCATTTAGCCTAAAAGTCAACCCCTACGTATGTATCCTTTTTTATCACCCACTTTGAGCCTAATTACCCATTTTTTTGTCATTACACCACATATTAACCCCTTAGCCAAACAGTTCTCCTACCGGACTTTTAGGAATGAACTTGTGCATTTCTTGTTAGTTAGATTCCTTCTAAGCAAGAAATATAGCCCAAAGCAAAAGAAAAAAAAGGAGAAAAGAAAAGAAAATGGCACAAGAAAAAAAAGAGAAAAAAAATATGTATATGAAAGGAAAAAAAAAAGAGAATAATTTGGAGACCAATTTTGAAAAGAAAAACAATTGTCTTTGTAATGTGCCTAGCTAGATAAGAGCTCAAATGAAGAAAAATCCCATGGCTTGGGTGTGTAAAGTGGAGGAATAAACATTATTATGCACGGTTGTATTTCCAAAGTCCAACTTTTAGTCACTTGACAAAATTTTCCCCACCTTGACCCTTAGCCAAGTTACAACCCGATTAAAAAGACCTTTTGATCCGTACTTAGTGTTGACTATTAAAAATGGAGAATCGAGGTCTAGTTCAAGCTTATGGTAGTGTATGTGAGTGTGAATTTGATGCAAAGAGTGTAAGCACTTACCCTTTGGAGTGAATTGAGAGGATATACTAATTTTATACCCTTCGTGAGGGGTTTGTGAAATTAGCTTCTTCATCTTAGGTTTGTGTTGTTTGTTAGTTATTGTTATCCTAGTCGAACAACCTTCTCATGAAATGCTATGAATATTTATGAAAACTCGAAATCAACTCATGAGTCGTGTATTGTGCTAAATCTTAGTATTTGCCCAAGGACGGTCAAAGTTCTAAGTGTAGGGATGTTTGATAAGTATTATTTTTTACAAAATTTTGGCAAAATCGTTTTCCATTTTTACATTATGTGCCTATTAAAGTGTTGCCAAATCCCACATTTATTAACCTTATATTGCATAATTTAAAAAGAAAAAAAAAGAAGTCCTTAATTTGGTTCCTTTATTGTGATGGCAGCCCATGGACCGAAATAATGAAAAGAAGAAAAGGAACAAGCCCACAATTCACAGCCCATGAGAAAAAAGTGAGTCCAAAGGGAGGCAGCCCAATCCTCTTCACGTATCCATCTCTCTCTCTTTCGTTGAAATCGGAAGCCAGGAGCGAACGTGACTTGGATGCGGCCAAAGTCGCCGGAGAACCGCATTCCACACTGTTGTCGATCAATCTAGAGTCGAACGCGAGTTTCTAGCGACTAAACCCGCGCCAAACCCGCTTTACACACTGTTTATTCGCTTCAAAATCATGTCGGGCGACTTCCGCACCAAACTCGCGATTTACAGCAATTAGGGACCGAGTCTGTCATTTTCTATGATTTGAGCGACGGTTTCTTGAAGGGAGTGATATAAAAGTTGATTGGTAACTGTCAAAAGAGGAGAGATCGATCAAGGAGAGCAAAAGAGACCAAAAACGCAGCAGCCAATGGGTCGATTTGGGAGCAATTTCATCTTCATCTTTGGTAATTTCTTGCAATTTCAATTTGTTAACCCTAGTTTAGCTGTAACATCCCCCGTCCCCGTGGTCCGGAACGGGTGTTGTCACGAACGAGACTTAACATAAATATACAGCTAAATTCAGAGCTATTAATAAACTCTAAATATATATTACAATCTAAACTAGTATACCTCAATAAGTCTTTATAAACTTAGAAAGTTATAAAATAAGGTGAGTCTAAAAACTCCAAAATATCACGCTCAATCTCAAGTCCCGTCCCCGTAAACTTCACTTCGAACCTGCCGTGTCAGAAAACAAAAAACACGGCTGAGCACATAACTCAGTGAATGGATTATAATATAAGTTCGTAAGTAATAATGAAAACATCAATAACGAAGCGGAAGACTTAAAAATTCATTCGATGAAAGTTCTTGAAACTCAAGTTCTTAACAAAAGAGATGTTCAGTAATTTTTAAAGACAATAATTTCAAGAACGGTTCACACTTTAATTTCAAAACGTAATATAAACAAAGTCCGTCAATTCCTGTTGTTGTGTTCGTGGGGTGGCCAAACCACACGAACTGGGTCGGCATGCGGGCACACACAACGGATCCCCCGTGAATTTAACCACGGTCACATATTCTGTGGGTAAAATCTAGAATCGATCCATCCGCCCTGGAGCCAACAAAGTCAGCCAAGTCCTCCCAGAGTGGGTTCACGTAAGCCACATAGGCTTAACTCTGGTGGACCGTCATCTGCAGGACGCTTTGACAACAAAGCCGCCATAGAAGGCATCCCAAATAATGTGCTCATTTATTGGGTTCTTCAAAAATCAAAGAAAACTAAACATGTGCCACTTACCCAAATGGCGATCACAGAAATTATAATCTATATACTTCACATTTATTTCATAAACAATCTCATACGAGACACATTTTAATAAAACATCAAAATGTTCAAACAATTGATTCAATAAACCAAAATCAATGTGTATGTGTGTGTACAATTTCGTATTTATTGATCACGTTCGGTTGATCAATCATAAGGCGGTGAACCACCTTTCGGAAGGGTCAACTACAACAACTAGTTGCCCATGATTCAAAATAATTGAAATCCATACCTTGATTGGATTGAGATGCAACACGTGATTAATCGAGACCGACTACGAACTTTAACCCGTTCGATTGCCTATTTAAACCATCAATTATTAATAATCGCATAACCTAAAACTCAATGGTTATATTATAAGCTTAAGCACGGATTTAGTTCACTTAGACATTAAACCGATCACTTGGTGTGCGGTTAAACATCTATATACAAATATCACCGTTTTAATTCTAAACTTTACCCGTTTGTAATTTTGACAAAAACAAACATTCTTATACATGTTTATGATTATAACTTTACAATATATAATCATAATCTACCAACCAACTTCAACTACCCTAACTTACCAACTTAAATAACATAACAAGAAATATATACCTCTAAGAAGGGCTCGAAGCGTAGATTCCGAATATGTAATTATTTATTCGATTACTTCAACAATTTGAGAGAAAATCTAGAGAGAAGGAGAATTTTAGAAAGAGAGAAAAATGGCGGTGTATTGAGAATGAAGGAGACGATGGTTTTCTTTGTTTTTGTAATTTTTTAAATTTTATTTATTTATTTATTATATATATAATTATTAGTTTGGTTAAATGACGGCTTTTACCCCTGAACTATCTTTGGTTGCTATTTTTAATTACGGTTCAATTCGGGTAAGAATAATTATACGTTTTTTTTATCGAGTCTTACATTAGCCATGTGTGGCTAATTTCTAATTCCAACATTGGTTAGTTTTAGATTTTGATGTTTTCCACTTTGAGATTTAGTTGTAATTAATTGGGACAAGTTTATTTGTTTGATTTCTAGGTTAAATATTAATTTCATTTGAATGTTAATTGATTTGGCCAATTGGTTGATGTTCTTGTGAATTTTTGTTAGTCAAAATCTTAGATACGTAATTGTCTTTGATTTTGATATAGTAACAATGGAACTCTTTTGATTTCGATAAGGTTTTTGAATTGAGTTCTTGAATTCATTCAATCAAAGTGATAATTAAGCCGAACTTATGTGCTTAATCCTTTGAGTCAGTGTTTTCCATTTCGTTAATGTTAATCACACCTGGAACATTGAGAGCTTGTTCATTGTTTCATTTGTGGTTAAGATTTAGTTAAAGAGCTTATTTTAGTTAATGTCCATTTTGGTAAAAACTAAGGTTGTCATAGCTCGTTGGCAACCATAGCCGGCTTAAGTTTGTCCTTACTTTTACGTTTGCGAAACCAATGATAGGTGTTAGCATCATCATCGAGAACGAACTAATGTTGGGTTTTTAATCTTGATTGCATTTTTATAATTTCTTTAATTCGTATGTTAGTTTAAAATCAATCCAACCCCCCCCCCCCCTTTTTGCAATTTAATTTTATAATTCGTATTTATGTGTGAATTATCCGGTCGTAATAAGTTGAACCGAGTCCCTGTGGATTCGACCCGACTTACCACTGTCGCAATTTTAACTGCTGATAAAAGTCTAGTTGGTTAATTATTATTTGGTGGACTCGGCATCCGTCACCTCCTTACAATGAAAAATACATTTTTTTCATAAAGGGGCATTTAAGTCTTTAATATATTTAGTATTTTAAAAATTCAAAAAAAACACAAAATTCCTAATCAAGAATCCTACGAGTGTCACATTACATCCTTTTGATTTTCCTTTAATATATATACAGAAGATTATCAATAATAAATAAATTATTTTTCTAATAAAATATAAACATTCTGTTGGTTTTTTTAACTATATGTATTTGGATCAACTAAATGCTAAATAGTGTAATTTATCAAATTCCTTGATGAAACAATAATTATCAGCAGTACGGGTGTATGTGGGTTGAGTCGGACGGTTTACGGTATTTAAATAACTCAATTCAATTACGGTGGTTTGAGGCGGGTTGGCAAGTTAGTAGTTATATAAAATTGATGAATGAAATACTTTATAGAACTTAAGTTTATACGATCAAACTATAAATTGTCCAATATATTAATAGTCTCATGTTAACCATATTTAATTTCCAAACTTCGCTTGCATATTTCAATACTCAACCCAAAAATACATGAACTTTTATTGATTTCCATTGTTTTTCTAAACTTGCGATTTTTTTAATGCAAAAGTCATCTGGTCAACTTAATAATTTTTAAAATAAATATAAAGATTTTAATTTAATATGTATTTTAATTTACAAAATTTGATTTGTGATTGGATATATAAAATATTTTTAGTAAAGAATTTTTTTTAAAGAAAATATGTTAATTACAATTAAAAAATTAAGGACTATCAATGTAGATACTTGGTTTAATGAACCAAATTCAAATTTTGATTAAACAACAAGGATGAGAGATAATAAAATTTTGGTTTAAGTAAATTTATATTATATATGATGGGTTTTCAAGTAATTAATAATAACTTATTCTACTAATTTTTATTATTAAATTGTTAATAACTTTATTTATAACATAGTTTCAATTCATGATCAAATTAAAAATAGCTTATACATTTTATCTATAACTTAATAAATATTGACTGTATTAAGTTGAAGTAAAAGTTATATTATGTTAATAATAACCATAATATAAATTACATAAATGGTCTATATTGTTACTAATACTTGAGGAATTGTCATTCGAATTTCGTAATTAGATTAGAGCTCCATTGCTTCTATATATTTACACCAATAATCTATGTCCTTTATAGATATTAGAATCAGGGGTTGTTTACTAAATTTTCTATTAAGTCTTGTATGAATAAATTTGTCTTTCTGAATAAATTTGTCTATCTAAGTAAAAATGTGTTGTTGTTTACTTTTTTACCTGAATTAATGGTTTGAATGACATAAATAATCAATCTAACCCTCAATCAATTTTGAACATGTTTGATCCAATTTTGTTTACTCCGGCTTAATCAAAATCAAACCAAAAAGGTTATTGTTAATCAAACCAAAATGTTACCATTTCAAACTATTTAAAAATCAAAACATAATAATCAAAGTATTTAAACATCAAAAAAACTACTGTATACACCAATTAAATCAGAATCAAAACAAAAAAACTATTTCTTTTTTTCAAACTAGGAAAGTTACTGTTCTTCAAACCAAACACCAAAAATCACCAAACCTATTGTCATCAAATTTCTTCCCAAAACAAGAATATGGCAATACAAAACTGTAACTTCTAAAAAGCAATTGGGGTTTGGGGGTGGGATCATCTAATGGAGTTAGAGGTGGTGATGATCCTTTATTATCAGACAATGAATGGCCTCTAGAGAAAAAGCTTGAAAAAAGGAGGCATTAGATTGAAGAGAAGTGGCACTAGAAGGGAAAATGTAACACTCAAAAAATTAGACGGAATAAAATTTGAAAATTCGGCAATATGACGTTTGAAAATAGAGAAACCTGTCACCCTAAAAATAGGGGATAATTTTAAACCTGTATAAAAAGGGTAAACAATTCAACCCAAGAGTATCATCCCATAACGGGATACATAGTAAGGCATTTACAATCCCAAAGATGATGCATAAAACGACAACCTACTAATCTAAATTTGGTTAACTAGATTATGGTCGGGTGTCGCAATCCTTCCAAAATGTATATCTTCAAAAGTCAAGGTCTGTTGGTCACTATTAGGGGTGCTCAAATTTCCGACCAACCCGATCAACCCGACCCGAAAAAACACAAAAAAAACTCAAACCGAGGTAACCCGATACATACTCGATACAAATTTTTCCCAAACCGTATCTATTGGGTTGGAAATGGGTTGGGCCCAAAGTAACCCGACCAACCCATCAACCCGCAAAACTTGTATTTTTTTTAAATTTATTTATGGTTTTAGACTTTTCGCGGCTCTTCTTTCTATCAATTCTCAAGTCTTCCTATTTTAGTCGTAGTTTAGATCTGTCCACGAGACCATGCCAATTAAAATCGTACGAATCTAACCTTTAAGTCTTCAAAAATCTTCAACGTCGATAGAATCAAAAGCTAAGAGATGCGCTTCTTGCTCTTCTTCTACTCTTCTCTTCTCTTATTAGTCTTATTTTTATATTTACATTTTGATTTTAGATTTTTTTAAACGAAAACACTTGGTTAGATTGTAAAGTTATGTTTTAAAGTTTCAACCCGACTAACCCAACCCAACCCGCACGGTTTGGGTTGGGTTGGGTTGGGTTGCACTTATGAATGGGTTGGGTTGGGTTGAGATTTTCCAAACCGCAAACATTGGGTTGGGTTGTTCAAGTGTTTTCAACCCGGCCAACCCAACCCGTGAGCACCCCTAGTCACTATGTTTCTCAAAAAGACCACTCACGACCACAAGGTCGTTCCCTCAGTCCTGTCGTGCCCCACCGCTAAGATGACCTGTCAAACATGACAATAAAGAACAAGTGTTAGGCTAAAGTCTAGTGAGAACAAGTCAAATAATAATGGAAGTACTAAACCCATTCGGAGTCACGCGGAGGATATAGCCATGAGCTAAAACCAACAAATCAAATAAACCATTAGTGGTTAAATATGGTACAAATAACACCAATCACATAATGAGCTCAACTCCTCTAAGTCTATTGCTCGAAAACATCAAGTCAACCCCTCTAGGTCTATTCTTGAGAGTTCAAAAACGGGGAACTCTAGCACAAGGGAATTATACCTTACTGCCCATGAGATGTTGCCCGACCGTATAAGTCCACACGTTATTTATCATGGTCACCCGATGCTTATTCTGTGCCAAAGTGGTGAAACCAATGTTCAAAACGGGGACACAGGAACACCGTTCCTATGGATCAATTGTGCTAAGACTAAATACAAAGCATTTTAACACTTTCATCAATAATCATATACACAAGTGTTAAGACCTGATAACCCTCATTTTTTAGTGTTATTTGTTGCCTTTTTCCTTCATTTTATTCACCTTTCTAGCCACTTTTGCTTCCATCTCTTTACTTTGGTCTTTAAAGTTTGCAAATATGATGAAAACACCAAAGGATGTTGTTTTGTCAAGAAAATCTCGTTTTGTGGGACTGTGGGCACTGTCTGCCCTCCGAGGGCACCCAATGATACATACGGTATTTATACCGCGTATTCGTATTCGTATTCTGGGAGTATTGGAGTATTCAAGGCTGGAAAATGTCTGGAAATAAGATGGTGGATGCTAGCTGGAGGAATCTTTAATCATTGTACTCTTTTACCCAATGGTTATTAACCATTTAACTTTTGGGTATTACCCATTGGGTAAAAGCTTAGTTTTTTCATATAAATAGGTAGTTAGTTCAGCATTAAACCACACCTCAACATTCTCCAATTCTATTTACTCTCTCCTTGGAAGAGTTTTAGAGCTAAGAAAGTTGTCTTTTATTTTAAGCATCTAATTTCTTGTATTTTCGTTTCTACCTTCGGTCTCCCACTGTGGGCATGTCTGTAGCTTAACTTTAATGTTATGCAAGTAGAGTAACAAGTAATTCCTTTCTTTCTTTACGTATTTTATTATTTCCAAGTCTTTTATTATTCTTATGCTCTTTATTTTTATGCTCTTTATTTATATGCTGTTTATTATTATGCATTTTATTATTATGTCTTTTATTATTATGCATTTTATTATGAACTAACCACCTTTTGGGTAAAGGTGTGAGCCAACTTGAGACTAGTAGGCAACACTTGGGTGTGGCCATCGTTACTAGCTCTTAAGCTTGGTCACTTAAGTCGAGACTTAAACTCAATGCTGATAAGTCGATCACTTCGAAGTGTTAATAATAGATCTAGACCTCGAGAGGGGCGGATTCGAAATACGGCTTAAGGGATGCACAAAGATTTGAGAGAGTCTTTGATAATCACGTAGAGATACGGGTTCTGCATGATTTATTACGGTTCACACGTCAGAGAAGATTTATATCACAAAGAGATTTGGGTGTAAATCTCCGCACCGGTAGAACTTGATTTTTATCAACGTAATTAAATCGGTAAGATTAAGAGTTGGTAACGATGGACACTTTATGGGTATTTTGTGGGACCGGTCTTTAAAAATTCACTTTTGAGAGATCGGAATTTTTATAGACTTTCCGTACTACAAAAGACCTAACCAATTGTTACTACGCCCATCTCAAGAAAAGCTTACACCCGTACCCGTTCTTTAATTATAAAGTTTATTTCATACGTTTAGCATTAATCAACCACCAAACAAATATTTTTCTCACAACTCGAAACTCGTGCAAGAAGTTCATGAAAATCTCTGTTTAGCATTAATCAACCACCAAACAAATATGTTCTCGACTGTTTTCTCACTAAAATCACAAAATGGAACTCGATTAAAGCTTAAAAGTGAAATCAAACAACAACAACTCGATCTAGCATGCTAATCGAAACATTTTATAATGGTCTTTCTAATGCTGCTAAAATCATCCTTGACACCACGGCTGGTGGAGCTTTTACTGCAAAAACATACAATGAGGGGTATGATATTTTGGAAAAAGTTTCCACTAATAACACTGACTGGTCGAACCCTCGTGCTGTAATTCCTAAAACTGCATCAGGAGTTCGTGAGGTTGATGCCATCACCGCTTTAAATGCACAAATTGTAGCTTTGACTAATTTGGTTAAAAACAATTTGAACATTAATGGAGAAAAAGGTCATGTGCAGACAATAAATCAAGCTTTAATTGAAACGTGCACTTTTTGCGGTGAAAATCATCCTTTTGAGTGTTTTCCCGGTAACCCTGTTTCGGTAAACTATGGCGGGAATCAGTCTAGAAATAGTCCGTTTTCCCAAACATACAACCCGAATTGGAGAAATCATCCGAACTTCTCTTGGACTGGAAATCAAGGACTTCAACCCCGTGGGCAAGTCAAGTCCAAAATCGACCACCAAATCCCCCGGGATTTCATCAAGGCCCACCTCAGAATTATCCACATGGACAGTCTTCACAATCCCAGAATTACCAACATGGTCAGTCTTCACAATCCCATGCACCTAGGCAACAAAATGCATCGGACGGTAATGGTTCAATCGAATCATTGCTTAAAGGTTTTATAAACCAAACCAATGCAACTTTGAGGGGTTTTGAAACCCAACTTGGACAGTTTGCTGTCGAGCTCAGGAATAGACCACAAGGGACTTTGCCTAGTGACACGGAAAATCCTGTGGGTCCAACAATACTATCAAGTTTTATCTATAAACAACACATAAAGATTATCAACCTGTATTGATTATAACAAATGGTTACAAGGTTGATCGATTAAAGCTTTGATTGTGTTCTCTGTGTATTCTCTCTTTTACACCTTTTGTGTGTGTTTGTATGTGATCTTGATAATATCTGATCTTTTTTGTTAGAGAGATACTAGAGATATCACAATATCTAATCTAGTATGTCTTACACACTTCCTAACAACTTGCAACATATTAAACTAATAAACCTACATAATATCTAACAAATAGATATTATTTCTAACTAAGTTAATATAACTAACTAAACTAAAAACTAACTAAGTTAACTAATATCTAACAAACTAGATATTAATTTAACTATTACAATAACAAACAATTATATTGACATTTATTACAAACGACATAGACTTTAATATTGAGAGTCGACGTTTCGGCTTTAGCTTCAGATTGCGATCTTCAGATTGGATGATCTTGAATCCAATGAGACTGTGGTCTAACAAATCCCAAAGGCATTCACAAGGAACACGTCAAGGTCATAAGTATTAGAGAGATTGAAAACATAAGTGAGTCAAAAAAAAGTTGAGAAAACCTCTCCCATACCTGTAATACAAAAGGACTCACATTTGTTTGATGCCTCGAACTTTCCAGACTTGTTCCCTTCCTCTAGTGAATCACCAAAACCAGAATCCGTGGCCCAGACATCGGGCCCAATTGTCCCAAGTTGTCCAGCACAGACTGCACCCACTCCAGAACCACTCATCACATGCACTCCCGACAAAAGCAAATCTGTTCCGGATTTGAGGGACTTACCTTTCCCTGAAAGATTAAAAACCAAAAATGTTGATGAACAATTTAAAAAAAATTTGGACATTTTCAAACAACTTCACATTAACATTCCTTTGGTAGAGGCTCTCGAGCAAATGCCAAATTATGTTAAATTTTTAAAAGATATTCTCAACAAGAAACGAAGGTTGGGAGAATTTGAAACTGTCACCTTGACCAAAGAATGTAGTGCACTTCTTACTTGCAAAATCCCTCCAAAGCTAAAAGATCCGGGGAGTTTTACTATCCCGTATACGATTGGGGGACAAGAAGTAGGACATGTCCCATGTGATTTGGGAGCAAGCATAAACCTCATGCCTTTGTCGGTTTTTAAGAAATTAGGGATTGGAGAAGTCAGGCCCACCACTGTCACCTTACAACTTGCTGATAGGTCTTTGGCCTATCCGAAGGGTAAAATTGAGGATATTTTGGTGAAAGTTAATAAGTTCATTTTTCCGGCTGATTTTCTAGTATTGGACTATGAGGCAGATAAGGATGTCCCCATCATTTTGGGAAGACCATTTTTGGCAACCGGTAGAACCTTGATAGATGTGCAGAAGGGTGAGTTGACTATGAGAGTAAACGACCAACAAATCACTTTCAATGTTTTCAAATCCCTTAAGTTTAATAGTGAGGTTGAAGATTGCTCCTACCTAAATACATTAGGTGGTGATTTTAAGTTAAGTTTGATTGATTGTATAGGGGAAGATATTTCGGAAGAGGATTTGATAGAGGTTATAGATGCATTTGAGCAATTGGACTTTAATGATAGACCAACCCAGGTCCCTTCTATAATCAAAGCTCCCGATCTAAAGTTAAAACCACTTCCTAATCACCTCAAATATGCTTATCTTATGGAAGAGGAAAAATTGCATGTAATTATTTCTTCCAATTTAAGTTGTGAACAGGAAGTGAAATTGATTGAGTTGTTGAAAAACCACAATAAGGCCATAGGTTGGACAATAGCTGACATCAAAGAAATCAGTCCGTCCCTTTGCCAACATAAGATAATTTTGGAAGAAAATAGAATTGGCAAGGTGCAACCACAAAGAAGACTTAACCCGATCATGAAAGAAGTCGGTTAAAGGCATTAGAAGCTTCTTGGGGCATGCGGGGTTTTACAGACGTTTTATAAAAGATTTTTCAAAAATTGCAAAACACCTTTGTAATTTATTGCATGCCGACCAAGCTTTCGACTTTACTCCAGAATGCACCAAAGCTTTTGAAACAATCAAAGTCTCCCTTGTTTCGGCACCCATTGTGATAGCCCCAGATTAGACCATGCCTTTTGAGGTAATGGGTGATGCAAGCGAATGGGCAGTGGGTGCTGTCTTAGGGCAAAGAAGAGATAAAATTTTCCACCCCATTTACTACGCAAGCAAAACTCTTATCGAAACTCAAATAAATTATACCACAACCGAGAAAGAATTGCTTGTTGTAGTATTTGCCTTTTACCATTTTCGATCCTATTTAATCGAGACAAAAGTCTTCGTTCACACTGACCACTCCGCTATTAAATATCTCTTTAACAAAACCGATGCTAAGCCACGGCTTATTCGGTGGGTCTTTCTGTTATAAGAATTTGACCTTGAGATAGTTGATAGAAAAGGAATGGATAATCAAGTGGTCGATCATCTTTCTAGGATCGAACATAGCGTGTCAAGTGGTGGAAATCATGACATAAAGGAAATTTTCCCGGATGAGCAAATTTTAGCCATCCATCACCATTTTGAAAAAGATCTCCCATGGTATGCAGATATTGCAAACTATCTGGCAAGTGGAATCAGGCCATGCAACATGAGGGGACAACAATTCAAGAAGTTCATACATGATTGCAAACAGTATTTTTGGGACGGCCCATTTTTGTATAAACTAGGTGCAGATCAAGTTTTAAGAAAATGCGTCCCAAATTTCGAAATGAAAAATGTTTTGAATGATTGTCATGCTTCACCGTACGGAGGTCATTTCGGTAGTCAACGTACGGCAGCAAAAATTCTTCAAAGTGGTTTCTTTTGGCCCACTTTATTTAAAGATGCATTTGAGTTCGTCAAAGGTTGTGACCAATGTCAAAGAGTAGGAAATTTGTCCCAACGGAATGAAATGCCCTTAAATAATATTTTAGAAGTCAAACTTTTTGATGTTTGGGGCATAGATTTCATGGGACCGTTTCCTATGTCCTTTAACAACCAATACATTCTGGTTGCGATTGATTATGTATCTAAATCGGTAGAAGCCATTGCGTGTCCTCGGAACGATGCTAAAACTGTGGTTAATTTTCTTCATAAAAATATTTTTGTACGATTTGGCACTCCCCGAGCTTTAATTAGTGATGAAGGGACACACTTCGTAAACAAAATGTTAGGCACAGTTTTGAGCAAATATAATATCCAACACCGAGCGGCCACCGCATACCATCCTCAAACAAATGGTCTTGCGGAACTTTCAAATCGGGAAATAAAATCAGTTTTGGAAAAAGTCATAAAGCCCGATAGGAAAGATTGGTCACTCAAGTTGGATGACGCACTTTGGGCATACAGAACAGCATTTAAAACCCCTTTAGATATGTCTCCGTACATATTGGTGTTTGGGAAAGCGTGTCATCTACCTTTGGAACTCGAATACAAAGCTTTTTGGGCCATAAAAGAATTGAATCTGTGTGAGGATGCTGCGAGGAAACAGCGGAAACTTCAATTAACTGAGTTAGAAGAGATAAGGCACCATGCCTACGAAAATGCCAAAATTTATAAAGAAAAGACAAAACTCTGGCATGATCGTAGGATAAACCAAAGAATTTTTGAAAAAGGACAGCAAGTGCTCCTCTTTAACTCAAGATTGAAGTTGTTCCCCGGGAAACTGAAATTGCGTTGGTCCGGTCCTTTTACCATTACGGACGTAGGAAAGTTTGGCACAGTAGACTTGTTGAATCCTCAGGATAACAGCACTTTCAAGGTTAATGGACATCGGGTTAAGCACTACCTCCCAGATGGGGTGCCCAAACCCAATGTACTTAACCCTTGAATTGGTTGGAAACAACCTTGTAAATAGTCTTATCTAATTTTAGTAGTTTTGTGTTTTTGTTATTGTATATTTCCAGATTTTCCGAAAGAAAATCAGATAGCAAATGTGCTGCATCCCCTTAGAAAATGTGAAACACTTTCTATTTGAGAAGAAAATGAGTAGATGGTGAGGTTTGATCAAGAGTTGGCATGGGCTAGTTGCCTTTTTCAATAATGTTCACCAAAGAATTGTGAAACACTAGTAATGTGGCTACCCGGCTCAGAAAAAGTTGGTGCAGAGTTGTGATATTCTTTTAACTATGTTCTCACACGCTCTTTATTTTAAACATTTTGCTCACTCTAATCACACTCATTTCTTTTCGACTTCTCACACTCAATCACTAAGGATTTAACTTCATGGGTAGAAATCACTGGTTGAAGTGATTCCATAGAAGTTGTGTTAATTCCTAGCATAATAATGCTTGTTTTCCTATGATGCACGTAATGCTCAAATTGGTTTAACTATTGCAGTTAAAGCACAATTTAGATCATGAAAACATTTAAAATACACTCCCAAAATATAAAATCTGTTGAAAAATCGGGAAGTGGTTTGAACATTAAAAACAATGTTTTCCAATGATTGAAAGTTGTCCTTCTTTCAACCATAAATGAGATTAAGATAAAGGATTATACCTTAACGTGCGATCTTACATCTCATGAAGCTAAGCTTTAAGTCATAAACATATGAACTTGTAAGCTTCTCTCAAAAATTCTGCAAAAGTCTTAAGTCAAAGTCAAAGTAAAATTTATTCACTTACATTGAAAAGACAAAAAGTAGTAAAACTTTTTAAAGTACGAGTTCTGATCAGAAATAATCAGAAATCATCTCCAAACTCTTTGTCTTGAAGATCTCCCCCTAAAATCTTGTATTACAAAAAAAAAATTGGCATTAAAAGGTACATGCAAAATTTTTATGAGCTCCCCCTCGAAGTAATATTGACCACTTGTCAATTTCTTCTCATTCTCCCCCTTGGATTATGAATAAAATATAGAAGTGCAGATATCAATCAGAGTTAAGAATGAAGAAATGATGAAAAGTTATACAATTTAGAAAACTTTTATAGGTAACTACTGATTAGATTTTAAGATTTAGCATACCAAGCTTAGAGACAAGAAAGTTGAACCTCTTTTCGTCTAAGGGTTTGGTGAACAAATCGGCAAGTTGATAATCAGTTTTTACAAAGAAAAGTTAAATTGTTCCTTTTTCAACATGATCTTTAATAAAATGATACCTGACATCTATGTGCTTAGTCTTGGTGTGTTGAACAGGATTCGTTGATATTGCAATGGTGCTCTTGGAGTCACAGTATATCGGGATCTTGTTGAAGTGGAAACCGTAGTCGCGCAATTGAGTTCTCATCCATAAGACCTGAGAACAGCAGCTAGCAGCAGCTACATATTCTGCTTCGGCCGTGGAAGTTGAAACACAAAGTTGCTTCTTCGATGCCCAACTGACTAGTTTGTCACCGATGAACTGTACGTGTCCTGACGTGCTCTTCCTGTCTAAAATACAACCTTCATGATCTGCATCTGTGTAGGCTGTTAGTTCAAAACTAGTATCTTTAGGATACCACAGACCAAGATCTGCAGTGCCCTTTAGATACCTAAATATGCGCTTCACAGCAGACATATGGATTTCTTTAGGATTGGCCTGATATCATGCACATAAGCATGTTGAGAACATTATATCTGGCCTACTAGAAGTAAGATACATTAAATAACCTATCATTCCTCGATAAGTCCTAACATCAACAGCCTTTCCCGAAGGATCGGTGCCAATCTTAGTACCTGGTGTCATTGGGGTACCAATCGGTTTTGAATTTTCCATTTGGAACTTCCGAAGAATATCCATAATGTATTTTGATTGATTGATAAAAATACCCGATGAAAATTGTTTTACTTGAAATCCGAGAAAGAAATTCATCTCTCCCATCAAATTCATCTGAAATCTAGACACCATAAGGTTTGCAAAATTCTTACAGTACTTCGGATTTGTAGAACCAAAGATAATATCATCTACATAGATTTGAATTAAAATGATATCGCCTTTTTCCTTTTTGATAAACAAAGTGGTATCCACCGTTCCTTTTGAAAAACCAGACTTGACAAGAAAAGTGGAAAGGACATCATACCAGGCTCGAGGTGCTTGTTTCAGACCGTAGAGTGCTTTGTCGAGAATGTAAACGTGATTCGGCTTCTCTTGATTGACAAAACCTTCTGGCTGAGAGACGTAGACTTCCTCCTTCAGAATTCCATTCAGGAATGCTGTCTTCACGTCCATTTGAAAGACCGTGAAGTTCTTGTGGGCTGCGTAGGCTAGAAACATTCTGATTGCCTCTAATCCCGCCACAGGAGCATATGTCTCATCATAGTCGATTCCTTCCTCTTGTCTGTATCCTTTGGCTACTAGTCTTGCCTTGTTTCGGATAACGGTACCATCTTCGTCTTTCTTTATCTTGAAAACCCACTTCGTACCTATAATCGTTTTACCTTTAGGCTTTGGTACGAGTCTCCAGACTTGAAGTGCATTGAACTGATTCAGCTCTTCTTGCATTGAGATCACCCATTCTGGATCAGCAAGTGCCTCTGATACACGTGTTGGCTCGAACTTGCTCAGAAAGGAGTCATGCATGCACATATTCATAGATGCTGACCAAGTTTGCACCGGTTTTGATGGATCGCCAATAATCTGGCTTAGCGGGTGCTCTTTGGTCCATTTATTTTCATGAGGCAGTGGAATAGATGATTGTATGTCGGTTGTATCATCTACAAATCCACTTGTATCTTCTTCTGCTTGTTCAGGAGGAATTATGATTTTAGTTGAAGGGACAGGTTCAGAAGGCTCAGCAGGTACAGCTTGATCTGGCTGTAGATTGATCTGAATAGTATCTACTACTGTTTCAGCTACTTCTGTCTCTTTATCATTTGTCACTTCTTCAACTGTTGGAGTCAGCATTTGAATTGGAATCTCTTGTTGAATCGGGGCGTTGGATTCAATAGGAATATCTGAACTGGTTGGATGAGTAGTCGTTAAGTCTTCCATCCTGTCAACCACAACAGATTTCTTTACATTAGATCCAAGTAATTCATCATAAAACAATTCAAATAATAGATCTAAATCAGATAAATGGTTAGTAGAAGTTGATGCTTCATCTGATTTATTATGTTGAGACGCAGGTTCTGGACTGAGTTGCCCAGAAGCTAGTACACCGGTTATAACGGGTTCTGAACGTTGTTGTTCGGAAGCCATTTCTTCATCAAACGAGACGTTGATGCTTTCAATCACCGTCTTTGACTTCTTTAGATAAACACAGAATGCAATTGATGTCGAGGAATAGCCAATGAAGATTCCTTCATCCGCCTTAGCACTGAACTTATTTAGACTCTCCCTATCGTTTAGAATGAAACACTTACACCCAAATATATGGAAGTATTTGATTGTCGGTGTTCAGTTGTTGATTAACGCATAAGGAGTCTTCTTGAATCTTCGATGTACCATGGAGCGATTCTGTGTGTAGCATGCGGTTGATACAGCTTCTGCCCACAAAAATAGAGGTAAGTCTGATTGACTTAGCATAGTACGAGCTGCCTCGACTAGCGTTCGATTTCTTCTTTCGACCACTCCATTTTGTTGAGGCATACGAGCAGCAGAGTATTGATGTGAAATCCCAACAGATTCGAGATATTCTTCAACTTTATTGTTCTTGAACTCTGTGTCGTTGTCTGTTCTTAGAAACTTGACCGGTTTCTGCAGATTCACCTGGGTCGTCTTCAGGAATGTGATGAGAACATCTGGTGTCTCATCCTTTGAACGTAGAAACTTGACCCATGTGTATCGCGAGTAATCGTCCACGATCACGAGTATGTACTTCTTTCCGACTAGACTCTGAGTTCGCATCGAACCGCATAAGTCCATATGCAATAACTCTAACGGAGCGCTTGTACTTGGTTCAGGCTTTGGTTTATGAGGTGCCCTCTTCATCTTGCCCTTTTCACAAGCCGCACAAAGATGTTCTCTTTCATATTTGAGCTCTGGAAGTCCTTTGACGAGCTTTCCACTGACCAGATTGTTGATGTACCTGAAGTTGAGGTGAGAGAGCCTTCGATGCCATAACCAACTTTGTTGCATCGAGGCTTTTGTCAGTAGACAAACTTGCTTGTCAGTCTGGACATTTGATAAATTGATTGTGTAGAGGTCTGATTCTCGAGTACCGACCAAGAGTTCTTCGCCTTCTTCATTGCGAACTGAACATCTCTTGGCTTTGAAGTTGACCTCTAAGTCTTTGTCACAGAACTGGCCTATGCTGAACAAGTTGTGTCGTAAACCTTCTACATAACTCACCTTCTTGATCGTGACATTGTCATGTTGTACATCACCATATCCCATGATTGGAGAAAACTGGTCGTTGACGAATCTTACTGTTCCGCAATATTTGTCTTTAAAATTGGACAGTATCTCTTTTGCCCTGTCATGTGCTTGGAACATCCGCTGTCCAAGAACCATGTATGACTAGCCTGCATAAGAGAAATTACAAATTTACATCTTCATACGACAACTTTGGAATATTCACTTTGATTATCGAAGTGCGGGTCTTGAACTGATTTGTTCAAAAGCCTATTTTGACTTTGATGTTCGGGTTTTGAACTGCATTATCCAAAAACCTATTTTGACATTGAAGAACGAGTCCTGATCTGTACATAATCAGAAGTCGATTTCTCTTCAAGCTTTGTGTTCCTGCAACACAGATTTAGCCTTAGGTACCCACTGGAATTTGGGTCTTGCTGTGTTAGCACAAGATTTTGGTACCCATTTCAAATTGGGTCCTCTTTTCTTTTGAAATGCATTGGAAGAATTAGTATGAGATGAATGCACATGGTAATTGCCAAACCAATCTCCAGAATCTTGACAAGAGATAGAAACATGTTTATCATAAATAGAAGATTTTCTAGCAGATAAAGATAACTGAAATAATTGCTTCATTGTATATTGTTTACGAGAAACAGCAAGTTTTGAGTTCAAAACAGCAATATCAGCAATTAGGACATCTTTACTAAGCGAAGTCTTATTACAATTAACACTACTAAACGATAAAACGGTCTTGTCAAGCTTCCGTTTGGGTTGCCATTGAGAATTTACTTCTGGCCTTTGCTTGCTCAGATCTGAAACATGTGAAACTGGTGAGTTAGACCTTTGAGCAACAAGCGATTGCTTCTTCTTAGAATTACCAGTAGTGTTCGGTTTCTGTGAATGCTGAGATATTTTCTTACCTTTAGCATGTTTAACTTTCACAGAGACTGAGTTATCAACTTTCGTTGATTTTGCACTATTAACAGGCATACTGGTTTTGTTCAAAGATTTCTTAACAAAAGATGAATGGTTAAGAAGTTTTGCATTGAAATCAAATTGTTCAGAACAATCATCTAAACCATCGTTAGAGTTCAGAAAATCAAGCTCTTTATTAGCTAGACCAGACATGTCCTCAGAGTTTGAAGCTTTAGAAATAACAGAATTTGAAAACACAGTTGAAAAAACTTTTTTCTCAATATTCATCAAAAGTCTTTCATCTGATAAAGAATTCTCGAGTTCAGAAATTTTACTTTCTAAAACGAGAGGAGGGACATATAGTTTACCTGCAATAGGCTTCGCCTCCATTTGCTTTTCAGTATAACTTTGAAAGAAATCACTTGAAAGAGTTTTCTTCTTTTGATATATTGGATTTTCATCATAACTATTATTCAATTTCGCATAATAAAATGGAAGATGAACTTTAGATGATTTCAAACGTTTTTCAGTTTCGTTGGCTTCATCCTTTTCAGATAGTTTAGTCCAGAAAGTTTTAAACTCAGGGATTCTGCGAGCTAATTGCATAGAAAGATGATCATAAAGTCCTGGCACTTCAGACATCCCTTTTTGTAGACAGTGAGGATTCTTATAACCGATTTCCCATCTCTCTATTTCATCTTTGGGTTTGTTCAGATGAATAGTTTGTTCAGTTTGACCCATTTTATATAACTTCTCTTCCAAACTTTTTAATTTTCCTAGTAATTAAAAGTTTTCTTTGATACATGAAGAATGCAATTCTTTAAGCTCATATAAGTCAATCCCACTTTTTAGCAGTTGAGACTTGAGTTCAGAATTCTCTTTTAGAATTATTGTCTTTTCCTTAGCGTTGGTGTCATTATCTTTATGTAAAACCTCAACTGATACTTTCTTCTCAGCAATTTCATTGCTAAGTTTCTGTATCAATTGGTTTTTGTCAGTTATGACACCATTTTCTTGCTCAAGATTAGATTCTAACTCTTTTTGTTTTAAACTCATGGCATGCATTTTATTCATGAAATCTGAATCTGATAAATTACATACCTCCTCGTCTTCATTATCTGAATCAGCTTCAGCATCTGATTCTATCTGTCCCACCAAACACATGTTGACGGCTTCATCTCTCTCTTTATCCTCTTCTTCATCATCTGAATGATCAAGCCAGTATTCATCTTCAGCCATCAGTGCCTTACCAGCCTCCTGTTGCTTTGCAAGAAGCATCTTGTTCTTGTAATAATCGGAGTTTCTGACTTTTGGCCTTCGGCAGTCTCTGGCATAGTGACCTGTTTTGCCACAGTTGTAGCACGTTGGTGGTTCTATCTGACTGGATCCTTCAGCTTTGAACTTTCTTTCTTCTGGTTTCCTTTCCTCTATTACTTTTTCTTCATACTGATATCTTCTCTCTTCAGGCTTCCTTTCCTCTGTTCTTTTTCCTTCATACTGATATCTTCTCTCTTCAGGCTTCCTTTCCTCTGTTCTTTTCCCTTCAAATCTCTTTCCTTCATATCTGCTTCCTTTAACCCTTTCTTTGTGGATGTAGTTGTTCGGACCAGAAGAATATCTCTGACTGTTTGAACTTGGCTTCGTGTAGAACTTTTTCTGAAAAGCATTTGACAGCAGAATCATTGCTTGCTTCAGTTGTTCATTTTCCTCCATGTCAGAGTTTGCATAACCTTCATCTTCTTCTGATTCATACACAATCGTCTTGTTCTTCTTCTTCCATACTACAAGAGCGACTGTGTCGTCAACTGTCTTTCCTTTCTGTCTCCTTTCTTCTAGAATTTCATCCACCTCTTCTTCATTTTGTCTGAGGGTTTCATACACCTCATGAAGTGGAATCTCATTCAGATCTTTGATCTGCTTCATCTGCCTAGCAAATTTTTTCCATTCCGGTTGAAGAATACTCAGGAATTTGACGTTCAGCTCAATTTGAGATTTGTGGACTTTGTTCTTGCTAAGTTCGTTCAGCAAAGTCACAAACCTGTCATAGGTTTCTTCTAATGTTTCTCCCACCCTGCCTCTAAATTCTTCATAATTATTTAGGCAGTTGGAGATTTTCAGCTGATTTCCAACCTTCGAACCCAGCATCATCTTTTCAAGCTGATCCCACATTTCTTTACCGGAGGCTTTGTAGCTGTCAATCTTTACATAGATTTCATTTGGAATTCCTTGTAGTATGTATGACTTAGCTAATCTATCGCCTTTAGCTCTTCTGAGATTATCATCTTCTAGCTCATGAAACTTAAGATCAACCTCAGTTGGCACATTTCCAATCAAGCGAGTCGTCTTAACTGGTTTCATAACCCCTTCTTCTATAGATTTCCTGATGAAATCACCCAGCTCATGTCTGTCAATAAAGTTCAGAAACCTATCTTTCTACTGTTCGTATTCTCCTTTAAAGAGAACTGGTGGCTTGGTGTCAGTTCCTATTGCAAGGGCTTCTCTAGATGTCATTCTGAAGAAAATTCTAAGTCTGGATTGGACCAAAGAGGTTTGCATTTCAAGGTTTGCGTGTCAAGCACAGTGCGCAAAGTGAGTTTTGGGTTTCACGTGGGATGTGCAAAGTAAGGTTTGTGTTTCACGTGGGAAGCGCAAAGTAAGGTTTGCGTTTCACGTGGGAAGCGCAAAGTTGAGTTTGCGTTTCGAGAGGGTTGCGCAAACTTGACTTGATCTTTTCGAGAAGAGAGTGAACACGTGAACTGAGGTTTGCGTTTCTTACTTGTTGCGAGAAGTGAGGTCGAGGTTTGCGTATGCTCTTGGATCCGAGAAGTATGCTTTGCGTATGGCTTGAGATGCGCAAAGTTGAGTTTGCGTTTCAGGTTGGACGCGCAAAGTTGGACTTTGCGTTTCAGGTTGGAAGCGCAAAGTTGGACTTTGCGTTTGTTCGTCTTCTGGTTTGCGCAAGTTTGTCCTGTACTTCGAAAATTGTCTAAAAACTTGTTCCTGAAACGATTAGCAATACCAAACTCTACCCTTATGTTTAGAAACACTTCTAGAACTGAATGTGAGCACTCGATCTCAATAAAACACACTTTTTGAAGAAAAATTTGATCGTACAGTACCTTTATGTTCTCGACTGTTTTCTCACTAAAATCACAAAATGGAACTCGATTAAAGCTTAAAAGTGAAATCAAACAACAACAACTCGATCTAGCATGCTAATCGAAACATTTTATAATGGTCTTTCTAATGCTGCTAAAATCATCCTTGACACCACGGCTGGTGGAGCTTTTACTGCAAAAACATACAATGAGGGGTATGATATTTTGGAAAAAGTTTCCACTAATAACACTGACTGGTCGAACCCTCGTGCTGTAATTCCTAAAACTGCATCAGGAGTTCGTGAGGTTGATGCCATCACCGCTTTAAATGCACAAATTGTAGCTTTGACTAATTTGGTTAAAAACAATTTGAACATTAATGGAGAAAAAGGTCATGTGCAGACAATAAATCAAGCTTTAATTGAAACATGCACTTTTTGCGGTGAAAATCATCCTTTTGAGTGTTTTCCCGGTAACCCTGTTTCGGTAAACTATGGCGGGAATCAGTCTAGAAATAGTCCGTTTTCCCAAACATACAACCCGAATTGGAGAAATCATCCGAACTTCTCTTGGACTGGAAATCAAGGACTTCAACCCCCTGGGCAAGTCAAGTCCAAAATCGACCACCAAATCCCCCGGGATTTCATCAAGGCCCACCTCAGAATTATCCACATGGACAGTCTTCACAATCCCAGAATTACCAACATGGTCAGTCTTCACAATCCCATGCACCTAGGCAACAAAATGCATCGGACGGTAATGGTTCAATCGAATCATTGCTTAAAGGTTTTATAAACCAAACCAATGCAACTTTGAGGGGTTTTGAAACCCAACTTGGACAGTTTGCTGTCGAGCTCACGAATAGACCACAAGGGACTTTGCCTAGTGACACGGAAAATCCTGTGGGTCCAACAATACTATCAAGTTTTATCTATAAACAACACATAAAGATTACCAACCTGTATTGATTATAACAAATGGTTACAAGGTTGATCGATTAAAGCTTTGATTGTGTTCTCTGTGTATTCTCTCTTTTACACCTTTTGTGTGTGTTTGTATGTGATCTTGATAATATCTGATCTTTTTTGTTAGAGAGATACTAGAGATATCACAATATCTAATCTAGTATGTCTTACACACTTCCTAACAACTTGCAACATATTAAACTAATAAACCTACATAATATCTAACAAATAGATATTATTTCTAACTAAGTTAATATAACTAACTAAACTAAAAACTAACTAAGTTAACTAATATCTAACAAACTAGATATTAATTTAACTATTACAATAACAAACAATTATATTGACATTTATTACAAACGACATAGACTTTAATATTGAGAGTCGACGTTTCGGCTTTAGCTTCAGATTGCGATCTTCAGATTGGATGATCTTGAATCCAATGAGACTGTGGTCTAACAAATCCCAAAGGCATTCACAAGGAACACGTCAAGGCCATAAGTATTAGAGAGATTGAAAACATAAGTGAGTCAAAAAAAAGTTGAGAAAACCTCTCCCATACCTGTAATACAAAAGGACTCACATTTGTTTGATGCCTCGAACTTTCCAGACTTGTTCCCTTCCTCTAGTGAATCACCAAAACCAGAATCCGTGGCCCAGACATCGGGCCCAATTGTCCCAAGTTGTCCAGCACAGACTGCACCCACTCCAGAACCACTCATCACATGCACTCCCGACAAAAGCAAATCTGTTCCGGATTTGAGGGACTTACCTTTCCCTGAAAGATTAAAAACCAAAAATGTTGATGAACAATTTAAAAAAAATTTGGACATTTTCAAACAACTTCACATTAACATTCCTTTGGTAGAGGCTCTCGAGCAAATGCCAAATTATGTTAAATTTTTAAAAGATATTCTCAACAAGAAACGAAGGTTGGGAGAATTTGAAACTGTCACCTTGACCAAAGAATGTAGTGCACTTCTTACTTGCAAAATCCCTCCAAAGCTAAAAGATCCGGGGAGTTTTACTATCCCGTATACGATTGGGGGACAAGAAGTAGGACATGTCCCATGTGATTTGGGAGCAAGCATAAACCTCATGCCTTTGTCGGTTTTTAAGAAATTAGGGATTGGAGAAGTCAGGCCCACCACTGTCACCTTACAACTTGCTGATAGGTCTTTGGCCTATCCGAAGGGTAAAATTGAGGATATTTTGGTGAAAGTTAATAAGTTCATTTTTCCGGCTGATTTTCTAGTATTGGACTATGAGGCAGATAAGGATGTCCCCATCATTTTGGGAAGACCATTTTTGGCAACCGGTAGAACCTTGATAGATGTGCAGAAGGGTGAGTTGACTATGAGAGTAAACGACCAACAAATCACTTTCAATGTTTTCAAATCCCTTAAGTTTAATAGTGAGGTTGAAGATTGCTCCTACCTAAATGCATTAGGTGATGATTTTGAGTTAAGTTTGATTGATTGTATAGGGGAAGATATTTCGGAAGAGGATTTGATAGAGGTTATAGATGCATTTGAGCAATTGGACTTTAATGATAGACCAACCCAGGTCCCTTCTATAATCAAAGCTCCCGATCTAAAGTTAAAACCACTTCCTAATCACCTCAAATATGCTTATCTTATGGAAGAGGAAAAATTGCATGTAATTATTTCTTCCAATTTAAGTTGTGAACAGGAAGTGAAATTGATTGAGTTGTTGAAAAACCACAATAAGGCCATAGGTTGGACAATAGCTGACATCAAAGAAATCAGTCCGTCCCTTTGCCAACATAAGATAATTTTGGAAGAAAATAGAATTGGCAAGGTGCAACCACAAAGAAGACTTAACCCGATCATGAAAGAAGTCGGTTAAAGGCATTAGAAGCTTCTTGGGGCATGCGGGGTTTTACAGACGTTTTATAAAAGATTTTTCAAAAATTGCAAAACACCTTTGTAATTTATTGCATGCCGACCAAGCTTTCGACTTTACTCCAGAATGCACCAAAGCTTTTGAAACAATCAAAGTCTCCCTTGTTTCGGCACCCATTGTGATAGCCCCAGATTAGACCATGCCTTTTGAGGTAATGGGTGATGCAAGCGAATGGGCAGTGGATGTTGTCTTAGGGCAAAGAAGAGATAAAATTTTCCACCCCATTTACCACGCAAGCAAAACTCTTATCGAAGCTCAAATAAATTATACCACAACCGAGAAAGAATTGCTTGTTGTAGTATTTGCCTTTTACCATTTTCGATCCTATTTAATCGAGACAAAAGTCTTCGTTCACACTGACCACTCCGCTATTAAATATCTCTTTAACAAAACCGATGCTAAGCCACGGCTTATTCGGTGGGTCTTTCTGTTATAAGAATTTGACCTTGAGATAGTTGATAGAAAAGGAGTGGATAATCAAGTGGTCGATCATCTTTCTAGGATCGAACATAGCGTGTCAAGTGGTGGAAATCATGACATAAAGGAAATTTTCCCGGATGAGCAAATTTTAGCCATCCATCACCATTTTGAAAAAGATCTCCCATGGTATGCAGATATTGCAAACTATCTGGCAAGTGGAATCAGGCCATGCAACATGAGGGGACAACAATTCAAGAAGTTCATACATGATTGCAAACAGTATTTTTGGGACGGCCCATTTTTGTATAAACTAGGTGCAGATCAAGTTTTAAGAAAATGCGTCCCAAATTTCGAAATGAAAAATGTTTTGAATGATTGTCATGCTTCACCGTACGGAGGTCATTTCGGTGGTCAACGTACGACAGCAAAAATTCTTCAAAGTGGTTTCTTTTGGCCCACTTTATTTAAAGATGCATTTGAGTTCGTCAAAGGTTGTGACCAATGTCAAAGAGTAGGAAATTTGTCCCAACGGAATGAAATGCCCTTAAATAATATTTTAGAAGTCAAACTTTTTGATGTTTGGGGCATAGATTTCATGGGACCATTTCCTATGTCCTTTAACAACCAATACATTCTGGTTGCGATTGATTATGTATCTAAATCGGTAGAAGCCATTGCGTGTCCTCGGAACGATGCTAAAACTGTGGTTAATTTTCTTCATAAAAATATTTTTGTACGATTTGGCACTCCCCGAGCTTTAATTAGTGATGAAGGGACACACTTCGTAAACAAAATGTTAAGCACAGTTTTGAGCAAATATAATATCCAACACCGAGCGGCCACCGCATACCATCCTCAAACAAATGGTCTTGCGGAACTTTCAAATCGGGAAATAAAATCAGTTTTGGAAAAAGTCATAAAGCCCGATAGGAAAGATTGGTCACTCAAGTTGGATGACACACTTTGGGCATACAGAACAGCATTTAAAACCCCTTTAGATATGTCTCTATACAGATTGGTGTTTGGGAAAGCGTGTCATCTACATTTGGAACTCGAATACAAAGCTTTTTGGGCCATAAAAGAATTGAATCTGTGTGAGGATGCTGCGAGGAAACAGCGGAAACTTCAATTAACCGTGTTAGAAGAGATAAGGCACCATGCCTACGAAAATGCCAAAATTTATAAAGAAAAGACAAAACTCTGGCATGATCGTAGGATAAACCAAAGAATTTTTGAAAAAGGACAGCAAGTGCTCCTCTTTAACTCAAGATTGAAGTTGTTCCCCGGGAAACTGAAATCGCGTTGGTCCGGTCCTTTTACCATTACGGACGTAGGAAAGTTTGGCACAATAGACTTGTTGAATCCTCAGGATAACAGCACTTTCAAGGTTAATGGACATCGGGTTAAGCACTACCTCCCAGATGGGGTGCCTAAACCCAATGTACTTAACCCTTGAATTGGTTGGAAACAACCTTGTAAATAGTCTTATCTAATTTTAGTAGTTTTGTGTTTTTGTTATTGTATATTTGCAGGAGTGATCGTGATTTTTGCGAAAATGCGCCCACGAAGAATTTGGGCGGGATTTTAAACAAAAGAAGGGTGATTTATCGCTTTCAAAATGAACCCTCTCATCTTCTCCATGGCACGCTCCAAGAAGTTGGTTCCCAACCCTCACCCAACTCCTTCTCACTGATCACGTCGCCTTCTGTCGGCCACCGCCATACCATCCACCATCGCCGACGCTAGCTCCGCCATGCCACCACAGACGCAACCGTCCACCTCCTTGAATACCGGATCATCAACTCTCGCCGTGCAAACCACCGCCGTTCATCAGTAGCAAGCACCAACGACAAAACGCACTCTTTCTCACCAGAAACATTCATCCATAGTTTTGACAAGTGCCACAACGTTTCCTATGGGTGTATGTACCCCATAAGTTCGCCATGCAACTCCATGTCCTACGTCTCATGTTCCAGCCTCTGTTGACAGACTAATCTTTTGGTGTGGGATTTATCTTTTGCAAACTTGATCTTATTTTGGTGTTTCTGTTGACCGTAGGTATTGTGTTGAAAATCCGGATCTCGTGCTAACCTTTCCATTTGTACTTACCCATCTATGGATTTTTAATATAATTCTTCATGTTTTCTGTCACATTGTGTATTATGCATCTTAAATTTCAGGTACAACTTTCATTGGAAATCATTGGTTTTGGAAATTAAAAGGACGTAGGGCATTATTGAATTTTGGCCGAAACACTTCCCTTCGTAACCAAGCCTTTGGCCAATAAATTCCATTTTACATTCACCAATGAGGACATTGATGTGTTCTAAGTTTGGGGCGGGTGAACGTTGGGATATTTTGTGAGAGTTATGATCATTTTAAAAAATTTGATCATAGGAAAAAAAAGAAAAAAAAATACATGTATAAAATAAGTCTTCAAATGAGAATACATGTGGAGCCCAATAAATAGATAGTTACATAAGGGGTTCCATGGCCCAAATTACTAAAGGGGGCCCAATTTTGAAAAAAAAAAGAACAAAGCCCAAAAGCCCATTTTTAGTAGTTCACCACAAGTTTGGGGGGAAGAGAGGAGTGAGAGATCTATCATAGCCATATACACAAACACAACTCAAGCCCTACCAATTAATTACAAATACGGTGATTTCCACAATGAAAGTTTGTGCCTCTTCAACATCATGATGGATGCATCAATACCTTTGTAAGTTTTCTTCGTCTCTTCGTAACATTCTTTGTGATTCTTTTTCTTCCGTCACTTGAGGACAAGTGACATCTCAAGTTTGGGGGTGTGATAACCCTCATTTTTTAGTGTTATTTGTTTGCCTTTTTCCTTCATTTTATTCACCTTTCTAGCCACTTTTGCTTCCATCTCTTTCCTTTGGTCTTTAAAGTTTGCAAATATGATGAAAACACCAAAGGATGTTGTTTTGTCAAGAAAATCTCATTTTGTGGGACTGTGGGCACTGTCTGCCCTCCGAGGGCACCCGAGGATACATACGGTATTTATACCGCGTATTCGTATTCGTATTCTGTGAGTATTGCAGTATTCAAGGCTGGAAAATATCTGAAAATAAGATGGTGGATGCTAGCTGGAGGAATCTTTAATCATTGTACTCTTTTACCCAATGGTTATTAACCCTTTAACTTTTGGGTATTACCCATTGGGTAAAGCTTAGTTTTTTTCTTATAAATAGGTAGTTAGTTCAGCATTAAACCACACCTCAACATTCTCCAGTTCTATTTACTCTCTCCTTGGAAGAGTTTTAGAGCTAAGAAAGTTGTATTTTATTTTAAGCATTTAATTTCTTGTATTTTCGTTTCTACCCTCGGTCTCCCACTGTGGGCATGTCTGTAGCTTAACTTTAATGTTATGCAAGTAGAGTAACAAGTAATTCCTTTCTTTCTTTACGTATTTTATTATTTCCAAGTCTTTTATTATTCTTATGCTCTTTATTTTTATGCTCTTTATTTATATGATTTTTATTATTATACATTTTATTATTATGTCTTTTATTATTATGCATTTTATTATGAACTAACCATCTTTTGGGTAAAGGTGTGAGCCAACTTGAGACTAGTTAGCAACACTTGGGTGTGGCCATCGTTACTAGCTCTTAAGCTTGGTCACTTAAGTCGAGACTTAAACTCAACGCTGATAAGCCGATCACTTTGAAGTGTTAATATTAGATCTAGACATCGAGAGAGGCGGATTCGAAATACGGCTTAAGGGATGCACAAAGATTTGAGAGAGTCTTTGATAATCACGTAGAGATACGGGTTCTGCATGATTTATTACGGTTCACACGTCGGAGGAGATTTATATCACAAAGAGATTTGGGTGTAAATCTCCGCACCGGTAGAACTTGATTTTTATCAACGTAATTAAATCGGTAAGATTAAGAGTTGGTAACAATGGACACTTTATGGGTATTTTGTAGGACCGGTCTTTAAAAATTCACTTTCGAGAGATCGGGATTTTTATAGACTTTCCGTACTACAAAAGACCTAACCAATTGTTACTACGCCCATCTCAAGAAAAGCTTACACCTGTACCCATTCTTTAATTATAAAGTTTATTCCGTACGTTTAACATTAATCAACCACCAAACAAATATTTTTCTCACAACTCGAAACTCGTGCAAGAAGTTCATGAAAATCTCTGTTTCTCAGTAAGTCAGTCCCTGTGGATACGATGCTCGGTACTTGTACCATTATATTTCTTGTAGCAATTCCAGTGGAGGTATATACTTGTGCTCTCACTGGGTAATAATGTGCCCTCGCTGTGCAGTACACGATAATTAGCTACCAAGACCACATTACATGTATAAGCCTTCTAACATCAAGTCTTGGCCTCCATTAATAAGGAGACTTTATCAATGCAAATCTATCGACAGTAATATATAAAACTCATTTTATTGACAAGATTATTACTAACCAACCCAATACTTGAATCTCACCAAAACCCAATTTTCATTTTGGATTCACCAAAGTCCCATGAAATAGGAGTAAGTTCTAAAGCATGTAGGGATTCATAAGATACCATTATTTACAATCTAATCACATTTTCCCAACATATTTGTTCAAGTTCCAAAACCCTAATATTCCAAGTCCCATAGTTAGGTCAAAATATTCCAAAACACATTATGTACTTAGGATGTATAAATGAGAGTAGTACACATAAACCCTAGTAAATATGTAAGAACCATTGTTAGAAAACTCACCTTGTAAGGTTATAGGAAACCTTAGATGATGACACTTGAAGGTAGAGTTTAGGAGAATACTTGACACTTCAATCAAAAGTTCATAAACACCACCACCAACCTAAACCAACCCAATAAATGCCTAAGAACTTTGCATTTAAAAGCAATGAAAGAAGGAAGAGAAAACCCTACCCCTTGGATCTTCCAAAATCGCACTCCAAAACCCCAAAATGCAAAACAATGGGAAAAAGGGGGAAAATCCCGTATTTGTCCTGCAGACCCTTTCCTGCGGCTTTGGCCGCGGCTATGAAGTCGCGGCGTAGGTCGCGCGTGTCCTAGGCCTGGAGACTCCAGTGAGTCTCGCGGCTTTGGTCGCGGTCTCTAGGTCGCGCGGTAGCCCGCGTAAGTCTCTGGAGTTGCCTCAAGCTTCTAAAACCTCAAACACTTAAGCTTGGCAATTCTCACACAAGAGGGAGTAACGTATGCAGCTGGGAAAGAATATACATACCTCAAAAATACATACGTCCACGATGTGTAAGAAAAATTTACGGGTGTTACAGAAAATATTGTTCTTCAAACCAAACCCCAAAAATCACCAAAAAGCAGCGATGGAGAGGAGGTGCAGCGGTGGAGGAGGTGCACGTCGTCAGAGGCGAGGAGCAGCGGCGGAGGAGGTGCACGTCGTCGTCGGAGGTGCAGGTCGTCGTTGAAGGAACATTGAAGGGGAAGGGAGGAGGTGCAGGTCGTCGGAGGAGGAACATTAAAGAGGAAGGGAGGATGTAACAACTCGAAACTCGCGGAAATGACGCATAATCGACTCTAACATAAGTCAATGCCAAACGGCCCCAAAACAACAATTCACATAACAAGGTTTACGGAAACAACCTAATACACAATTGAGAGTTAATACATAAATTAACTAAATCTGGGATCCCGCAACAATCTTCTCCTACACCACGTTTCTCTTCTACAACTTCTCTTGCCCTTGCTAGAACCCTCTGCCGAGTACTTTCCTGAAAAGGTTTTTAGTTTGGAAAGAGCGAGGGTTAGACCGAAAGGTCTAGTGAGTTCCCTCTAAAACAGTTCATGCCAAAGCCACATAAAAGATTTATCGAAATATAAACCAATTCAAATTTTAAAATAAAACTTCATACTTACAAACACGCTTCTGGCACACTACCGTCACACAGAGGTAACAGCGTGTCTGGCTCACACTGCCTTATTTGGGACACCCCCCCCCCCAATGGCATATACCCGACACACCCCCCGGTTTGAGCACAGGAGGGACACACCCCCCGACTTAGTCATCTCGCTAACAACAATGTATGCATACATTTTTAAATAACAGCGTCAACATAAACCACATCAATAAATCTCGCATATATATAAAAACATGCGCAACAATGAAATGCTTTAAATTTGAACTTTAGCATACTTCGAACCGTTTAACATTTAAAATGTTTAGTTAGAGAACTCACCTGATTGCAAGGACTCCCTCCCGCTCCCTTACGTACGTTCCAACTCTTAAAATGGTTACCTAAAGAGATAAGATAAATAAGTCCCGGAAAGAAACAATCCGACCGAAACCCTCCCTGGACATCACTCGGGTCTCCCCCTTTTTCCCTTCTCACTGCAGACGATCGACCAACTACCGGGGTCACCCGACTTCCGGGTCCCCTCGGTTTACCCTGCCTCCCGGGATCAAACTCCCTCCCCGGGCACCCCGACTCCTGGGGTCCTCGCCCGGGTTACACCCCCGCCGCCCGGGTTCATCTTGTAACACCCTCAAATCTGGAAATAGCAACTAATTAAAAATTTTCTAAATACATCAATAAATGATTCATATACCCACACAATTTAAGGTTCAACCTCAACACACACAATTTATTCTCTACATACCGTCTATAACAAGGACGGGTGCTACTAAAACCCAATAATAGTCACTATCTCCAAACTGCGGAAGACTTCATCAAATACTTACACTTGTGAAAAACTAAAGCACATCTATTCATAGTACTGCTAGAATCAAACCCCCAACTGGAACCTGATGCACATGCCGACAAATAAAAATGTTAGGCTTAACGCCTAGTGAGCTCAAGAGTTTTCAACATATATAAATTAATCGTTTAAAAATAAAGAATGCAATTAAAATCATAATCTTTCAAAATGATACGCTTCACTTATGAAAACGACTCGTTTACCAATAATTATGCATTTTAAACAAAAGAGACACCGAGTTAATCGTTAACCAAACCAAATTGTTTTAAAGGCGAAAATCCCAATATAAAACGTTCTTTCGTAAATTTAATTTCAACCCAAAACTTGCTAAAAAGGAAAATAGAGAGAGAACTCCCAATTTTATAAAACGCGGTTAAAACGTTATGTCTCGAAATACCCAACACGGGTGGAACATGATACACAACTCATAAACCATAAATGAAAACCCATATAAATAAATATCGCCGTGAACACGGACATTAGACCCAATACTCACACAACCATAAAATGGACGAAATCAAATACTGAAACGTGGAAATGACGCATTCCATTCAAACCTTAATATACGTGGGAAAAACCCAATATTAAGGCCATCATTTATCGTCGACCACACAAACCAAAGTTGGTAAAATACGACATTAACATTTAAAAAAACCACGGATCTACGACGGAGAGACCCATATACATTCAGAATAGAGGAACATGCAAGTAGGTCGCCCATACAACTTCCCCGCATGTCATGTAAACGTTTCCATCTTGGGTGGCGAGAACACGTGAATGGGGCCACCCGTGATGTTATTGGATTTCACCACATATCCCGGTCCTAGTTCCCATGTCATACCAGACATCACAATCCTCAGACCGTTTGTTGCCTCTTGCCATACTCCGTCGAGTTCCACCCCAAGGTCTTACGGACATGGATGCATATCCAATCTAGACGAGTTTCAACTCAGCGGCTCGAGCCGCCTATTGCCTACTCGCTAGCAAACCCAAGTGGTCAATAAATGTAACCAAAATCTCAGGCCTTACAAAACAGACAGACTTACATGCCTATGGATTCATTACAACACTGTCTAACGTTACATGACTCCAATTGAAAGACCAAAGCTCCCAAAACATGTAACTCCCAAATGGCATGAAATAATCGCCATCATACTCCAAAATTCCACAACTGTTTTTAAACCGGACAAATGTCCTCAAGACTCCATTTAGTCAAAACCGAGCCAACGACCCAACAGTTTACGTAAATACCCAATAAAAGCCAGTAGAGACATCGAAATACGTTCGACCAACAATTATGCAAACACCACGACCAGAAAGGTAATTAACCCAAAACTTCTCATTGGTTGAAACAAAATGTTTTCCAAATGAACTCTTTCTCTTCATGTTGCCAAAATGACTCATAGTTCAATGATATGCATTTTCCAACGGTTATAAAATCGTATGCACCAAATGGACAATTATATAAAATGACCTCCATTTATATATTACATCGTCAAAGAAATATATCAAAATGATTTATTTATCAAAATGCCCAAAAATCACAAAGATGTGTGTTACATAAGTTTATAAAGTTAAATATATCCAAATAACCAAAACTTATCAGCAGTTAACAATTTAATGTAAAACGCAAACACTTTAAAATAAATATTTTGGCATGTACACCGTTTTCACAAATCAACTTGAACTCACCTCGTTAGATTTAGGCTAAATCTAGATTTTACCCCACTTTGAGCTTCTTTGGAGAAACTTGAATCTTCAAGGTCAAAACTTCCACAAACCTAGATACATAAATTTTCCACCATAAATATACATCTAAAACCATATAGAATCGATCCCCAAACACTTTACATCAAAACCTCCATTTTGGTCAAAACCCTATTTTTGACCCAAATCTTACAAACCGAAATTGAAGGAATCAAACATTAGGAAACCATCAATGGATCATTTATATCACCTAATAAGGTTTAGAAATGGTAAGGATAAACTTACCACTTAGGTTTTGGTGAAAACCTAAAATACCCCAAATTTCTTGAAGATGGAGGTGATGATGATGAGTTCTTGATCTTTTCTTCCACTTCACCACCAAATACTCTTGGATCTTCCAAAAATGGAACCATAGAAATTTGAATCACCAAATGAAACCATAGAAATTTGAATCACCAAAAACGGAGTATAAATGAGAAAGATATGACCAAATGAAGTTAGGGGCAGAATTTAAGCACGGCACCCGACCGCGAGAGTGACAAGCGAAAGTGTGTCACTTTAGCTATCACTTTCGCCCAAAATGTACCGTGGGCACATTTTTCTCAGTGAAAGTGCCCGGCTAAAGTGCTAGTGTCACTTTAGCTTGGCACTTTTGCCCAAAAAGTACCGAGAGTCATTTTCGCCCGTTTTCTCGACCGTTCCTCGACCGTTTTCTCGACAGCTTTCCCCACCGTTTTCCAGGCCGTTCCTCGACCGTTTTTCCAACCATCTCTCGACCCTCTCTTGGAAAATTTGATGCCATTATGCCAGTTATCATGCCATTGCCATAAGTTCATGGCACATTCGTTGGGACGACCAAACACTCGGTAACGTCGGTGCCATTGTAACACATGTCACAACTGCATGGCACTATAACCGGGACTACCACACTTCCAGTACCATTTTTTCTATTATGACAGATGTCACGACTACATGGCACTATAGGCATACTTCATATTTGGTTCTTCATTTATCGATTCACCCAGTTCAATACTTTTCCTCCATTAGGATAAAAATCAGGATGTTACACATCTACTCCCGGGCTCCCCCGACTCCCGGGGTCATGGACCGGTTCCTCACCGTCCTAACTCCTGGGGTCGCACACCCCCGGGGCCTCGCCACGACCGGGACTCCCTCGGTTTCTCCCCGTCTCCCGAGGCATCGACCAACACCTGTCACTCGCCTCCCGAGTTCGCCCGGTGTTGCAGTTCACCCAGATACAGAACGAGGGCGATTAAGGGTTTTTAGTGCAAGCCCAAAAATCCCAATTACAAGAAAATCCTTAAAAAACATGAGGTTGTGCTTACTAAAGCAAATGATTAAAACAACATTTCATCCATAACCAACTCCTTTCAACTAAATCCATTCATATATTTCCCAAATAATAAAAAGGGAATTTTCCATCCATTTCCTTAACATCAAAAGTTTAACTAGTGAAAACCAAACAACCACCAAGGCATAAGATGATAAAGAAGAAGATTACCTTGATCGATTAATGAGGTTAAAATCCCAAGAACAAATGCCTCATTTGCTTTCTTCTCCAAGATCACCCTCTCCCTGCCTCCCTAAAACCTTCAGCCGCCAACACAAATGAAAGGAGAAGGAGAGAGTTAGGGTAAAAACCCCTCTTCCCACAAATTCCAACTTGCCCCCTCCAACTTTCGGCTTGATGCTAAATTTCCACCAAATCTTCAATTTTATTAACTTCTAACACGGTTGCTACACAAACTCTAAAATTACATACTTGAGTCCAGATATTACAGAGGAGGTGCAGGTCGAGCGGCTAGGGTTTGAAGGAAGGAAGGAGGCGTGTCTTTTGTTTAAAGAAGGGTGTGGGTGTGTATTTTTAAGGGGTAGAATTGTAAAATTTTTGTCTTAACAGGGACAACACACCCCTTACCTACTTAGGGTGCGTTTGGTATGCAGAACATAGTGGAACAGGACAGAACAGAACAGGCTTGTCCCATGTTTGGCGTGACCATATGTGGGACACGCTAGAACTAAGTGGAACAAGCATGGAACACACTTGTCCCACTCCAACCCCCTGGAACTAAGTAGAACAGCAATATTTTGACTAATATACCCTTTGTTAAAAAACAAAAACATAAAACATGTCTTCTCATCATCCACGCCTCCAAGCTAGGGGTGTGCAAAACCCGAATAGTCTGAAATCCGAATCCGCATCCAAACGAAAAATAAGGTGTTTTTGCAAAACCCGAATACCCCGAAATCGGATAATCCGAAACCTGACATTTGGGAGGATATCTGGGTTCGGATTGGGTTTGATCGTTGGTCACCCAACCCGTCCGGAAACTCGAAATAACATATATATATATCTAATTATTTTTTGAGAATCGTAAATTATAGTTTTGTTGAAATATTTTCTAAATTTTAAACTTGCTATCGATTTCATCAATCTTTCAATCAATTGTATTCATCCTAAAAAACAAATGAAATTATATATAACTTTTGCATTATATAATACCCGAACCCGACTAACATCAATCCGAAACCCGACCAACCTAAACCCGAAACAACCTAAAATCTGAAACTTAAAATTTGGGTTTTGATTTCCATATCCAAAATCCAATCGTGATAAACTAGTTTTATGTTTTTGATAATCCATTGCACTATGTATTAGTAATGTAAATTAGTTTTATGTGATGTAATTTATGATTTTTCATCAGGGGTAAGTTCGTCATTTAACCAGTCTAGTCTTGTTCTGTCATGTCTTGCCAAACGCTGGACAGTTGTCCTGTTCTGTTCCGTCTTGTCTTGTTCCATCTTGTCATGTCATGTTCTGTCTGCGTACCAAACGCACCCTTAGAGAATAAGCCAATTTTGTCTGCGCGAATAAGACATTAAGCCACAAGTAAACACCCCAAACGTCTGCATCAATAAGTCATTTTTGTGATTAAGCTCATTAAGCCACAAGTAAACGCTCCCTCAGTCGTTAAATACCATCAAATATTGTTAGGAAAGATGAAGAGGAGAGATGCCAGAAAAAAGGGGATGGTTATGTTTATTTTTATTTTTATTTGGATTATATAAAAATAAAATTTTGAAATTTACAAGCCATATTTATAGATACATGTTCTAAGAGCATCTCCAACACTTTCTTCAAAATTTCTCCAAAATAAGAACCAAAAATCAAAATCTCCAAAAAAATTACATTAATCTCCACCAGATTCCCCATTTTGGAGAATCAAACGTTGATTATAATATTAAAATATTTCATTTATTTATTAAAATATTATTTCTCTCTCTACATATTTATTTTCAAAGTTTTCAATTAATCCCTCACTTGGTAATCGTTTTTGGGGTGATCTCCATATTTGGAGAAAATGTTCTTCTCTCTCATATTTTCTCCATTTTAGAGATAGTTTTGGGGAAACTGTTGGAGCAAAATATTAACTCAAAATTCTCATTTTCTTTATTTTCTCCAAAATGAAGAAACTGTCATAGATACTCTAAGATATTAATGATATTAATTTTTGGAATAAAAAAACCTTTAATTTTGAAAAATGCCAACATCGTGGTGGTAAGATACCATGCAACAAATACTTTAATTAAAATAAATGAAAATTGGGGGATGTTGTCCCAATATCAGTAACATGGGCTTTGCTGCCATATCGTTGACCATGTCTATTCGTACGTTTCGTGATTTTTTTTTATTATTTTTTTTTTGCTTCAAACGTTTCGTGAATTTTAAAACATAGAGGAAATTACATTCTCGGTCTAGTCGTTTCTAGGGTTTTTGATTTCCTGTATGAAAATGCTAAAAAAAATGTCCCTATACATATTCTTTAAGCAAATGAAACGACGAAACATACGATTTTTTAAAGGGTTTTGAACCTAATTAAGCTAGGTGACACATTCTCACATTGATTTTTATTAATTATAATAAAAAAAATTCAAATGGGTGACATAAAAACCAAAACCCCAAATTACAAAATATAGAATGATAAAAGGATAAAACCTGAATTAAAATCATGCTTCCTTCTTTTCTAGTTTTCACTTTTCCAAATTGAAATTAACACAATAGAATTTACTTCAATATATGGAACTTAAAACTAAAAGATAAAGAACACTATAATTAGTTTTAACTAAAATAGTAAATTAAATACTCCATTCGTCCCAAAATAAGTGTCTAGATTACTATTTTTGTTTGTCCCAAAATAAGTGTCCACTTTCAAAAATAAATTTTCACTTTCCTATTCTACCCTTAATTATGTGATGGGGAAAATTTATCTCTATAATTAAGGGTAAATTTGTACTTTGGTTAATTAAATAGTGTAATAATTACACACTTCTAAAACTGTGTGTCTTTTTCATTGTGGGCATTTATTTTGGGACGGAGGGAGTAGATGTTAATGTCATAGTAAACAAAGAACAAAACTCAGAAAGTTACAGGTCTAAAGTCTAAATCTAATGTGGTAATGACAAACCTTAAATTAAATAAAAGTTAAAAGAACAATAATAAATTATAAAATTCGTAATGTATGCTATTGTGCATTGCAAAGAACAAGTACCCAATGAGGCAATATCACAATATGTTGTTATTGTTGTGCAATGTACTCCAACTGTGCTGATGCAGTGATGTGTTCATGTGCATTAATTGCAAATTTCAATGCAAAAGAAACCGAACTAACATGAAGGATGATTGTTCATGTTCGTTTGTTTAACTTAACCGAACAAGTAAATAAACACGGATTGTAAAAGAACGAAAGTTTTTGTGTTCTTGTTCGTTCGTTTAACTTAACCGAATAAACGAACGAACAGTAAACAAATGGATTTTTTTTGTATTCTCGTTCATTCATAAAGAAAATGTGTTTGTTAAAAGGGATTGTAGTAATTTTGTTTTTATACTCTTTAAAATGGCTCTCTCATATTGAGAATGTTCGTTCGTTAAGATGTTAAATGAACGTAAAAGAGAATGAAAGTTTTTGTGATCATATTCGTTCATTAAGAAAATTTTGTTTGTTAATGTTTGTTCGTTAAGATGCTAAATAAAACTCAGCTTGAGTTATTGGAATGTTGGGCTTTCACCGGTTCACGATGCTCATTCAGTATCCGTCACTATCAATCCTTAGTCTGTTTTAATAGTTAAAGTCCAGTTGTTCAATTCCCAAATTATTAAACAAAAAACTACTAATAGATGCCAACTTGATGCCCCCTTAGGCTTTGATGCCTTGTGTCGTGGCACGAGCTGTACGTGGCCAGGGCCGCCCTTATTCCCGGTCCTTATGGTATGTGGTTTGTTTGACTAAGGTCTCTTAAACACGTTTATTATACTCCAGAAACCCGTGGTATGTAAAAACGTATCTTCTAAGTCTCTCCTAATAGAATAAAAAACATTCTGTTAAACCAGTTAAGTTTGAAATATTTTTGTCTTTTACCTCACTTTTTTTCTCTTTTATTATAGGACCAAAACTGTAATTAATTATAATATACTCTATACTTTTTAAATATTTATTTTCATTAGATCATACATACATATATATATATATATATACATATAGACACAGACATATCATCGTCCCATAAAATACACCCTAACTCCCCTGTATCTTTGGTGAAACCCAACATAAACAATCAATGGCGGAACACAGACCTTAGAAACCGAGGGGCCGAACCAGTTCATTGGTTTCTTTTTGGGTTCTTTTTGTAGGGGTTAGTAACCGGAACACTAGATATAGGTGTATTCTCAATTGTTGTTGTCTCTTCAAAATTTTGAGAAGAATTTGCATGTTTTCTTTCAAAAGTAGATTGATTTTTATGTTGATCTACGAGTCAAACATAAAGTAACCCCTGATGTTGAGGGAACCAAGAATCTGAGATGCCCTTGAGAGAAAGTAATTCAAAATGTCATATATATTAAGAAATAATTCAAGAACAAACTATCCCATTTTGAATGACTAAGTACTTTAACTATTTTTTTGAATGAAAAACCATAAAACTTTCTCATTTTGAATGATTAAAGATTTAAATCCCTAAACTATTTTTTTGAATTAAAAAACCATTAAACTTTCTCATTTTAAATGATTAAGTCTCTAAATATTTTTTTGGATAAGTAAACCATTGAACTTTTAAAATTTGTTACCTAATTCTATTAACAAAAAAAGCTATATGTACTTGACTAGGAACCCAAAACCCATGCAATTCAAACCACTCACAAAAAACGGTATCGCTCCTTCTCGCCACTCACCATCGCCCCATCGTTGTCTGTTCTTCATATCGTCTATTACGTTGTTGGGTCTTGTCATCGATCTTCCTATTTTTTATCTTCTTTTTATCTATCAAAAGTGGGAGCATCAAAAGATAAAAAAACAGATCAAACAAAGGGAGATCGATGGCACAGGCCAACAACGTGATAGGCGATATAGAAAACAAACAATGATAGGCCGACGAGGAGTGCTCGAGGGGGGGGGGGCGATAAGACGGGTGTTTGCGTAGGGTTTGGAAACAGTAAAACTCATTTAAGTTTTTTTTTTGTACTTTAAAACTTTCTTAGTCAATTACAGCTAATTTTTTTGTTATAAGGATGTAAGTGATGATTTATTTTATTGAAAAAAATGTTCATGGAGTTTATCATTCAAAATGAGAAAGTTTAATGATTTTTTCATTTAAAATAGTAGTTCAAAATTTTATACATCCAAAATGAAAAGGTTTAATGATTTTTAGGACTTAATAATTCAAAATGAAATAGTTTGTTTTTTGACCTTTTTTTTGTAAAAAAAGAAATGAGTAAATTACACCGTTCCCTGTGGTTTACTCAGAATTTGGATATAATCCCTATTTTGAAATAAATACACCAGGAGCCCTTGTGGTTTGCATTTCGTTTCAAGCTAGGTTCTAGTCTCTAACTTTGTTAACTCCATTCCGTTAACTCGTGGGTATTTTTGTCATTTGTAACACCCTCAAATCAGAAAGAAACAGCTAATTTAAAATTTCCAAAAATGTCTCAAAGAAAGACAAAGTATCTTACAACAAGTCTATTCATGAAATATTGCTCTAGATTTAACCATCAACAAATATAAATAAAGCATTACACATAGACTAATCAAAGGTCGGATGTTACTAAACCCAAATACGAAATGCTATAACCCAAGATAACGGGAGAAGGTTTCACCAAACTACTCACCCTCGAGCATAATCTATTTCTCATCTCTTCACAGTGTCGCTAGTACCACACCCAACCGGGACCTGATGCACATGCCGACAAATAAAAAGGTTAGGCTAACGCCTAGTGAGTCCAAGAGTTTTCAACATGAATAAATAAATCGTTAAAAGGAAAGAATGCAATTTAAATTATAATCTTTCAAAAGGATTTACCTCAAATACGAAAACGACTCGTTTTTCAATAACATGCATTTTTAAGGGCAAACGCCCCAATACAAAATATTCTTTATAAAATGATGTCGCCCAAAACTCACTCAAACGTAAATAGAAAACGGACTCCCAATTATAAAAACGCGGATAAATTTGCATCCCGAAACACCTAAAAACACGGATGGGGCATAATACTCAATTCATAAATCATGGAAAACAATCCATATAATTATAATATGTCATCGGAAACATGGAATTAAAATCCAATACTCACGCGACCATAAAATGGGATGAAACCCAATGTTAAAACATGGACAATTAAATATCCAAAATACTGTTGGTCGACAACGGGGGAGACCCGTATCCGTTGAGAGTGGAGGAACACAAAAGTATGCCACTCATACAACGTTAATCGTATGACACTTCACGACATGAAAGCCCAAGTGCCCCTACGACTCCCCTCAAGCTACACCCAAAGAGACAATTGACCTTAGCAAATATTACCATGAATACCGCCAAAAGCCCGACAACATTCGAGGACTACAACCATGACATTACTCCAAATGGCGGAGGTCCAAAATGCCCATCCATCATGATAGCACAACCGGATTCAGCCCTCCTAGTGTACACTTGAAAAGTTAAGGTCATAAAACATAGGTTCCGGAGTCTAACCCCTTAATACCCATTTGACCATCAAATAAAAACTGACTTACGTGCCTATGGATCCAATGCAACACAGTCTAACATTACATGACTACACATGAATAACCAACGCACTCGAGCATGTAATTATCATAATTATGCAATAAGACGCATTAAGGTGTAAATCCTACATGGGCTCTACATAGAGCCATTAAAACTGGACAAGTGTCCACGCGACTCTTTTAAGTTGAAACCGAGCTAAAATGCTCAAACTCCATTCGACCAACAAACATCGGTCCCCAAATAGAAAAACGCATTCAAACGACGTTTATGCAAACACATACCTCAAAGATGTGATTAACCCAAAACTCGTAACGGATTGGGACAAAAGGTTTTCCAAATGGGTTCATACCCTTATGTTTTTCCAAAATGTCTCATAACACGGAGACAAACATTTTCCAAATGATTTATGAAATCAAATACACCAAAAATGCATAAATCATAGATTAGACTTCATGTGTACAAAATCACCAAAAATGCATAAATCAAAAAATATAATTCATTTGTGCAAAATTACCAAATGCATAAGTCATACTATTTATTTATCAAATATTCAAGTCTCAAATATGGCTTTTCATGAAATTCAAATAACCCAAGTTTAATAAATATGAAAACTTATCAAAATACTTAACACATTGATAGTTTCCAAGTAAAACATATTTTTACTTCAAAAATACTCATTTTGGCATGTACATAGTTTTCACAAAGCAACTTGAACTCACCTTGCTAGATTTAGGCTAAATCTAGATTTTACCCACTTAGAGCTTCCTTGAAGAAACTTGAATCCTCAAAGCCAAGACCTCCAAAACCTAGATCCACAAGATTCCAACCATAAATATAAATATTCAACCGTATGGAAATGTTCCCCAATATTTTTTACATGAAGATCTCATCTATACCCAAAACTTTAATTTCCAAAGATAAAGAAGATAGAAGCTTACCTTAACCAATAGTTTGTGTAACACCCTAAAAACGGGCTAACAAAAATTTCCGGAAAACTGGAAATGTGGTATATAAATGCCAAAGCATGAGCTATCCAAAAATGGGGATATAAAAATGCCTGTTAAATTACAGTTGTAATTATAAGGAAAATAAAACAACAACAGCCTAATCTAATTTCTCAACGGAAACAAGATTACAAAATGGGTGTCGTCTATAGTCCAATGACGGTCTTCACAAAAATGATCCTTTGATCTCCCCAAGCACACACAACCCCGACTAAACCGTCTTGTGAACGGCGACGCTAGAACCTGAGATACACATATACAACAACCAAGTGTTAGGCCAAAAAGCCTAGTGAGCAATATGACAATTAATATATGCATGAGAGATGTTCCAATATTTATTTACCAAATATAGGATCAACAAATGAAGTCAATGGGGAGACCCATAATACCAATCAAATTCCACCCAAGAGACGAGATACCCTAGTGTCAAGCTCCGTGAGCGACAACCCAAGGCCCGACACATTCGAGGGTACAACAAAGGCATTGCCCCAAATGGCGGAGGTCTAGGCACATACCAACACGGTGGCGCCCAAGACTATGTCCTCCTAGTGACCATTTGGCTTGGTTCATCCATACTTCTTATGTACGTCAACGGAGCACATTTGCTCATAACATGTGTAATTATCACCAATGTACACCATTTGTTCCATAAGTCTTACCTAACAACAATTTTGTGTGAGGAAACATAACCTCTCCTCTATCATGCTTGACATATACTCAATCATAAAGGTAATACATACATAGTGAGGATATTTCCAACACACAAATAGCAATAACACATATTTGTATCAAAATAGTTATTCTTCTTTACTTGTCCATTTCACAAATATATATACATGTCCACCATTCAACTACTCCTTTCATACTCTAAACATTATTAGGTCAAAACAACAAATTATGAGAAACCCTAGTTTTCATTTGATGGATATAATAATACATATTCACAAATATACAAGTAATACATTTATCCCATTTAGAAAAAGATTTAGAATACTCACCACCTAGGTTTTAGATAAAAACCTAGAAAAATAGATGAAATGATAAGGAATGAAGTCTTGAGATCCCAAAGCTTAAATGCTAGCTCTTAAATGCACCCTTGAAGTGGTTTGTTGAAGATTTAAAGCTCCCCAACAACCTCTAGTGTAATAAATGAAAGAAGGGTATGGAGAAGAGTCAAAATCGCCCCCAATAAGCTCCCAAACGAACCTTAGATCTGATTGTGTAGTTATGAGATAAGAAAGTGGCTGGAAAGGTGTTTTAAATCGGGTAGACCCCGCGGGCGAGAATTCCCCGCGACACTACCCTGGTCACTATCGCCAGGGCATAGTCGCCGAAACCCAACAACCCACGGTACAATCCCCGCGATTGTGACCAGTGAGAGTGCCCAAGGGCACAATCGCGTGTCACTCTCGCGCGGGATGTGCCGAAACTCACTAGCACCCCGATACTTTACCCCCCGCGACTTTGACATGTGTCACAGTCGCCGGCAATGTCGCCGAGAGTGTCTAGACACTCGATTTCTCATCCGAAAAGTATCGTTTAACAGATTGAAGTGACCTATGGAATCATTTATATGGTTAAGGATGAAATTAAACCAGATAAGACCAATTTGAGGGATAAACGGAACAATTAGACTTAAGACTTACTCAATTAAAATTCTGGATGTTACAGTTTGAACCCACCATCCACACACCTCTAGGTCACCAAAATAACCACAAATTTTGAATCTACAAAAGGAAGAACAAGAGTGGATGAAACCCTAAATAACTTGGTGAGAAGATGAAGATAAAGGATTATACTTCTCACCTCCAAGCTTGTTAGATGAGGAAGAATCACATGGTTTTAGGAGGAAAACCCCCAAAGATGAGTTAGGGTTTGTTTGAGAGGGTGAGGGTCGTTTTGGGAGAGAAGAGAGGAAGACATTTAAGGGTTTGGTGAGAAAATGAGGTGGAGGCCGGTTTTCCCCTTTTATGTGCGCATAGTACGCGTGCGCGGATGGTGGCGCGACCTGACCCGCGCGGAGAGTCGCGTGAACCACTGGAGCCGCGAGGAGACAGAGCCTTGCGCGGTTCGTGGCGCGGCTCAACTCGCGCGGAGAGCCGTGCGGGGTACTGTTGGTGTTTTCTTCCGCTTCTCTTCGGCCAACGATTTTGTAGTGTTACATCATTTACCAGGTTTTTGTCCTTTTCCCATTAAAAATAATATTTATCTCTTTAATATATTTTTTGATGTACAAGTTTGAATGCATCTTGTACAAATTTACAGAACTTTGAATGCATCTGGTCAGACCCCCGACCATCTTCTCTGGCCAGTTTACATCTTCGGCCACCATACATTAGAACACATCAAACACACACAATCAACCAAAATCCAACTCCTAATCACTAAACTCATAATCAAAATAAAAACCCCAAGTTATAAGAATCAAAAATCGAAATAAAGTCGATGAATCAAAAATTGAAATAAAAAAAACCATTGATGAACTCGATGACTTTGTGACATTGATGAACGGATGTAAAACACGTTTTTGAAGATGGCTGGAGAAGGTAGGAGAGTTTCCATTCAACTTGATGCAAAACCTATTTTTGATGATGAGCTTGATGCAAAACCAGGTAGTGGTGATGGTTTTCTACTTCTGTGACCAAAATTTTGAAGATATGGATTCTGGACCATCACGAAGATCTGGACTTTGGTGATGGATTTCTTGTGACTCTGGTCCTTGTCCATCATCTATTTCACAACAGTGTACAAGATGAATCCAAACATCTCCGACTTGAAGCAAGTTCGAACCAAATCTTGATGTCTTTCTCGTTTGCAAACCTGGAAGCCATCAGTAAAATCACATGGAAGTCGTTGATGAAATCTACAAACTTGGAAGCCATCGATGAAATCTGTAAGATAAAACCCATCGTTGCTTAGATTTGTAACCCATCATTGCTCAAATTTGGAACTACCACCGGTGGTACCGGTTTCAGTGACCGGACTTGGTAGGGGGCAGGAGAAGAGGGGATTCACCGGGAAAGGCAGAAGGAGGGTTCGGGAGATTCACCGGGAAAAGCAGAGGGAGGGGGTGGGGGACGGGGGTCGTTGGAAAGGGGGGAGGCATTTACCGGAAAAAAGGGGAGGGATCGGAGGGAAGGACGAGGTTGGTTTAACGGACGATCCATTTTGACTTTGAGGTTTTACTCATAAAATAAATGAAAGAGACGGTGGGGGAGAGGGAGGGAGTGAGGTGGGGGTAGTCGGTAGGTGGACATATGTCAATATCTAAATGGAGTTTAAAAAAGTTCTTTTATTAATAGATAAATTGACAAAAGTGCCCATGAGTTAACAAATTAAATTTAACAGTGTTAGTGATAGGGACCAAAAATGCAACGAAATGTAAACTATAGGGACTCCTGGTGTATTTATTTCAAAATAAAAACCACATCTAGATTATGAATAAACCACTAAGAACCAACGGTTTAATTTACTCAAAAGAAATTGATCCAAATAATCATTCATCACTCCACATAAAGAAATAGTTATTTCGAACATTTTCTCTTTATAAAAATAGGAAGAAAAATAACTTAATGTTAAGTTTTCGAAATTGTAATTAAAGCAAGCGTGTGGACCGATCCCCAATCATTGGTAACACGTGGCCATTAATACTCGGCTGCCTTAATGAGCCGGTCTACATACCACCTATACCTACAACTTAATATTGTTGTTTATTTTGTTTTTGGTAACGGTAACATTTCCCTCCAAGAATATCGTTACATTATACATGAATTTAGATATATTTTCTTAAAAATAAGTTAATTTATTTTATGAGTATGTTTAAATAAACACAAATTAATTTTTTGATGAATTATTTGAAGTAAATTATGAAGAACTTTTTATAATTATTTCAATTATATCCTCATTAATATTAATTATTATATATTAACTATTAATTATAATAAATATTAATTTTTAAATTTTATTATTATTAATTCATCAAATTATCTGAAAATTATAACATCAATTATAATTATATATTGATAGTAATTTTTAATTATTTAGAATTAATGATAATTATATCAATTTTTTTAATATTGATCAATATATTTTAGTTATCAATTATTATTATTTTTGTAATTATTATTTGATTATTTTTTCCATATTATATGCAACTGTTATTTAAAATCATAAGTTAATGTGTGTGTATATATATATATATATATATATTTTAATTTGGTTTAAAATTCAAATTTTATAATATATATAACAATAAATTTCAAATTCTTTTAACTAAAATATTATATTATTTACCACCTTATTTGAATTAATTAATATATTATAATACTATAAATTTGTTTTAACTATATTATTAAATCTTGTACTTGATTATTTTTTCTAGATGTGTTTTTTGGTAATTTTACATGCTTATAAGCTAATTTTTGTCAAACGTGACTTTTTCATCAGTTAGCTTATCAACTAGGTTGCCAAACATAGGCTTAAACCATATAAAGCTCTCATTTAAAAAAAACATTGATAGGACTCGAGTTTAGATCTTTTCAATTCTGATGAAACTATGTGGTTCGATTACTGATTTGGTTACGTTTTCATAAAGTTCAATTATTCAAAAAAATAATATTTATATTATGTTTGTTAATTGTAAACTAAGGTGTTGTTCGCTTTTAAAAGAATTCTTTTAATAGCCTTTTATCACTTGTTCGGTAAGAGATTGACGAATTCAGATTTTTTTTTGTTCTTTTTCCAAAGTCTCTTATCATTTAGGGAGCGTTTGGTTTGCCGAAATGGATTGGAATTGGAGGGATTTGAATTTCAAATTCATTCTAATCCCGTGTTCGGTTTACAGGATTGTCCGGATTTGAAATCCCTCCAACATAGGATTTTAAAATCCCAAGGGAATGACTAGGATTTCAAGGGATGTCGTAGAATTCTATATAATAATGTTTAAAACTATGTTAAAAACAATTGTTTTCTAATAATTAGTTAAATAAAAGATAATTTAATTATTTTTATAATTTTTCATAATTTTTTAATGAATTTTTTTTATAAATAACGAAATTCAAATCAATTTCAATCCTACAAACCAAACACATAAAAGGATTCCAAATCGTTTCAAATCCAAATCCCTCCAAATCCAAATCTCTATATGAAATCCAATCAATTTCATTCCATTTCTACAAATCAAACGGACCCTTAGGGGTTGTTTGGTTCATGGAATTTGAAGGAATTGGAATGACCAATTTCATTGACTAAATTCCAAGCCCATGTTTGGTTCACGGAATGAAATAGATGAAATCCTTCTAATTCTATTGAATTCCACAATTTAAGGAATTCCCTACCAACCAAACATGTGGTCAAATTTCATTCCAATTCCTTCAAAATCAAATTCCTTCGATGGATTTCAATTCCATCAAATTCCATTCTGTAACCAAATGCCTCGTTAATGTTCGCTGATAAAATAAGAGGTAAATACACCCCTTATTTGTCTGTTATTACTCAATAAATATTGCTCAACAATACGCCTTTTTCAAATTGGATCCTCCCCTCTCAATCACTTCTCTCAAGTTGATTCCCATCTCTCTCAATCGATTAACCTTAATCGATCATCTCTCAATTGATCCTCACCTCTCATTCGTTTAACCTAAATCGATCAACGGTCTCGAGCAATTCCATGTTGTTAATCATAATCTATCTTAATAGGATTTAAATGTGTTAAAAACCATCAAAGACATAATTTATTTTAAATGAATGCTAATTTTATAATTTAGATGTAAATTTAATAATAATAATGAACAAATATGTTAATTTATATAAATATGTATAAATTCAACATTATAATATTCAAGAGGGTAAAATAGACGATTAAACAAATCCAGACATTATTAGTTTACAAAAACAAACCTTCTTATTGATTATGTTTTCAAATTTCAACACCACCTCTTATTAATCAGAAGTGAAATAAGATTCCAAACTTCAATACCTCTTAAAAAAACAAACATCATCTAACTTATCTATACTATATTATAAAGTATCTATAAAAAACTCTTAAAAACAATTGTTAAATCTTGATGTACCGTTATTTAATGTTAATTACATAAAATCTCTTAAAAACAACCATTAAATCTTTATGTACTAAATTTAATGTTATTTATTAACTTTCAATCCTTATCTCTAACTACTTTAACTTCCCTAAAATCACTCTCCACTTCAACTCCCTAAAATCATTTTCCACATAACTAAATAGAAGATAAAAATAAAATTTTAAATATAAAAAATCTAAAATATAATTAAGAAAATCTAACAGAATATTTAATGTTTATTTTATAAAAAAAAACATTATATTATTAAAGCTAAAATAAATTACATTATTATTAAACTATCGAAAAAACTCTTAAAAACAAACTTTTATGCATTAAGAACTGTTTATTGATACACATTACTTAAAATTCAAGATTACAAGTCATGATTCATGAGTACAAATTTACACTACAAAAAAAGTGAGTTTCAGCAACGCACCTTTGGCGACGAAAATTTTCATTCACAAGCTATAGCGATGACATGTCGTCTCTATAAATGGTTTTTGGCGATAAATGGACATTTAGCGACGACAAAAGTCGTCTCTAAAACCCCTGTTTCTTGTGGTGTTATAAAACTATATGTTTGAATTTATAACTAACTGATAAACATAAACAAAACAGGATAAACATCTAAATTTAAATCTTAAGAATTTAAAATATATAAGATAATCATTAAATTCTAACAAAATACTTAATTTTTTTATATAAAAAAATTATATTATTAAGCCTAAATTAAACAAATTTAATTATAAAAAAACCATTATCATTTCCTCAAAACCATCCAAAATCGTACTGTAAATCGATAAAAAAATAAAAAAAAACATTAAAATCGTGATTTATCTTACTGTATTGCACTTGTACGTTTCTAATTTTATTGAAAAATTAATATTTAAGTCATATTTGGAAATAAACTAACTTATTCTTTTATCTGAAAATACCCTTTATCAATAATTATACCCTTATATTTATTAATTATTTACAAATTTAACCCATAATCTTTTTATTACAATAATTTTATAAATTGTAATGTTATAAACGTTAACTAAAATAAATTATTTGTATATTGGTAAATAAGTAATTTCAAACTAATCATCATTTTATTAAAATGGGTTGTACATTTAAACATATTTTCCATAAGTGATTGTTTAACACATTTCGTAGATCGAAGTAAGCTTTTTATCCCTAATCTATTTATATCGGACAAAGTTATTGGGATCGACCATTATCATATATACACCGCTATTTCGACCTTTGTCGGTGGCAATTCACATGTAAGGTTGATTGGTCCATCAAGATCACATTCATCCTTGATATTCATGTTATGTAAAATAATACATGTAGTCATTCTTAATTTTTAAAATAAGTTTGAAACATAAAAATGAAAAATATAATATATCACAAATTAATCTCGCTAATATCTTAGATTGGGGGACAATATAATTCATAATAATATAACTAGAAGCGTACTCACGCAATGCGGCGAGATACATCATGATTTTAATGTTTCATTTTATTTTTTTGTCGATTTACAGTACGATTTTGGATGGTTTTGAGAAAGTGATAATGTTTTTTTTTATAAATTTGTTTAATTTAGGCTTAATAATATAATGTTTTTTATATAAAAAAATTAAGTATTTTGTTAGAATTCAATGATTATCTTATATATTTAAATGACATCTAGAAAAAATAACCAATTACATATTTAATAATATAATTAAAACAAAATTATAGTAATATAATATATTAATTAATAGTGATACATGGAAAAGTCTGCATAAATAGAAGACCCTGCACATACAAAATTGGTGGGTGTTAGAAGCCTGCAGTAGTATTATGTATCTTGTGCTTTGATACTTGAAAATTAAGATATTTTTAAAATCTTGCATAAAATGATGGTACCTTGTGCCTAAAAATTTGTATTTAAGAGTTTTTTATCCGTGCTTTATAATATAGTATAAATATTAACAAATATTATAACTAAAATATCATTTAATTAAAACAAATAAATTAAAATTACATATATAGTATATACTAAAATTGAGAGACCATTTTATACTAATAAAATATCGACATGAAATTGGTTTTGGTTTTATATTAATCAAAACAATGTAAAATTTGATATTAGGTTGGACTAAGGGGTTGTTTACTAAATTTTCTATTAAATCCTGTATGGATAAATGTGTCTGTTTGGATAAATTTGTCTGTCCAAATAAATTGTTACAGTTGTTTACTTTTTTTTTTTTTTTCTGAAACAACGGTCTGAATGACAGAAATGACCAATTTACCCCTCAGTATGAATTATCCATTGTTTGATAAATTGTTACAGATTTTTTTAATAAAACAACCTATAGCAACAATAGATGGCAAAATTGAAGCAACAACTGAAGAAAACCCAGTAGCTCCATCATCATTCATCATCATCATCATTCATCTGAAGCAATAACTGTGAACCTTATTAAAGTTTAATTCTTTGTATATCATAAATTACAATAATTTAAAACAATTATTTCTTTAAGGATTTGGGGAAGACTATGGGATTGTGACTTCCCACTGTGAAATCCATTTAAGCAAAACAAAACACTTCATATACATAAACCGGACACCAAAATCTGCACCAGATCTCAATTTCTCCACCAAATTCGTCCTGATCGTCGATATGACGGCATCACGGCGTCTCCGAGACCCCAACCGCAGCCACAAGTAAACACCCCCTAAGTGGTCGCCGGAGTTGCAGGGGTCGCCGGAGACGAGGAGCAGGGACGATCACTGTGGTTTGAAGGTGAGGAGCAGCGGCGTGGTTTGAAGGAGAAGGTAAGGAGCAGCGTCGTGGTTTGAAGGAAAAGCGCAGGTGAGGAGCAGCCAGTCGTCGGAGTTGCAGGGGTCGTCGGAGATGAGAAGGTGATGGCAGTGTCGTGGTTTGAAGGAGAAGCTCATGTGAGGAGCAGCCAATCATCCACGATGCAGGCGGTGTATGTTGGGAGGGAAGCTATTAGGGTTATCTATGACTGATACATTTATTTTTGGTTAAGGATAGAAATATCAAAATTGTGGCTTAATGGGGACAACACCTATTTTCTTACTGAGCGAATAAGTCATTAAGCCCCAAGTAAACACTTCAGTTGTCTGTGCGAATAAGCCACTCACCCTCATTAAGCTCATTAAGCCCCAAGTAAACACCCCCTAAATTGGTGTTAAATTTGGTATTAAAATAGGTTCCCATGTTGAATTATAGAGATGCTCTCATAAGTCAATAATTTACAAGGTGAATTATAATATCTTTCTAATTAAACACTCCTCCATTATTTGAAATAAAACAATTTATGGTTTTATGTAGATGACATGAACCTTCGTCAATCGTGACCTTATTCGTGTATATTAGATATTATCTTTAAATAAAACAATTTATGGTTTACATGCAAGTACATTATGTTTTGTTTTGTTTTAATTAAATTGTTAATTATTAGTATTTAATTAAATATTAAAAATAACATAATAATTGAAATATTGTACAAAAATTAGAAAAGTTGCACTATTTTTTTTCTTCAAATTACAACATATGAAACATAAAATACCATTTAGTGTATTTGTAAATCAATGATAATTAAAGGCATCTTTGGATAATTAATAATTGTAGATTGAAATTTAGGTTAAATTGGCAACGTACCCAATAATTTACCCGGTAAGCGTTAATCGGGTAAGTGTCATCACCATCACTTACCGAGTAAGATTCATAGTTCTTACTATGTTCATCGGCAAGGTAATGTAACTTGGTAAACACTTACCGGATAAGCGTTTTGTAAACGGCCCCTAATGCAAAGGAGTCATATCACCTACCATATGAGGAATGGAGTTAACTAGTCCGGTAAATCTTCAATGGGATTTGGATTAAGGAAGAGTGAAAAACAAACTTAATGCCTGATCACTTAAATTGCTTGATCGGTTTATCATATAAAATTTTGTTAGCACCATTATAATTATTTCAGTAGTGTAATTGACCATACGAGATTTAGAAACATGTATTTTAAATGATCGTTGATTCTATTATGCCATTGATCGAGTCTCACAAAAATTAAAACTTGACCTATCTTAATCACGCAGGTGAATCCAATTAAATTATATTTATTAAAAATAAATATACACAATGAAAAATCACATGATTTTAAAAGTTTATAATTATTATATTTTTAAATTAATCAAATGATAATTTTACTCTTAACAATAGAGTTAAGCTAATATATATATATATATATATTATAATTAAGAGTAAATATGAAAAATAATTATTTCTTTTTAAAAATTGACATTTATTTTAAACAACACTTATTTTCCTTGTCACTTTTTTTTTAATTTTATTTTATTTAAGAAATAAGTTAAGATTTGGATCAGAAATACTTCATTTGTATATCAAAATACGATGACACATATAACAAGATGCTAAAAACAATGTATATATATTTATATATAGTGGAAGGATATTTTGCAACCTTGAAAAATGTTGCAACCCTTCTAACCCACATCTTAACCGTTGGATTCATGATCGACGGTTATTTTATTTTTATTTTTCTGTTTTTTTAATTAAAAATATTGGGTCCCATATCTATTGTAACCGCCAATCATGAATCCGACGGTTAAGATGTGGGTTGCAAGGTTTGCAACCTTTTTAAGGGTTGCAAATAAAACAACCCCTATATATATATATATATATATATATAGTTTCTTTTGCAAACCAAACAATTTGTACAAACTATGCAAACCACTATATTAAGAAACAATAGATATATTTATGGATATTGATTATGATTCATTAATAATGATTGTGATATATATGGAAAATGTTAAGTTTATTCATTATAATCATGATTTTAAATTAGAAAACATTATAAAATCATATATTCATTAGACTTGATGAACAGTTAAGATTGGTTTGCATTGTTTGTACAAATTGCTTGGTTTGTAAAAGAAACACACCCTATATATAAATATTATTTTCTTTTATTTAGATCGCACGAATCATGGAGAAATTTTGTGCAAAAATAGCCTCCTTCCGACATCCCTCGTGGCCTTCAATAATTAATCATCAAGTTTATTAAACTAACTAGAATCCATTGTTTATCCAACATATAAATTTGAAGCTCAAAACCCTTAATTTTCTCCATCTTTAATCTCTCTTTCTTTCTTTCTGTCAAAAAATGGCCAAACTTCTCTCCATTTTTCTTGCTTTCACCTTGGTGGTTTCTACTTGTGTTCTTGCTGCTCCTCCTCCTCCAATGGACAGTATGTTTCAAATTCCATAAACATGTCGTTTGTTTTTTAAGAGGTCTAAAGTCTGAAGTCTTATTTTAATTATGATTAATAAGAGGTGGTGTGTAAAAATGTATGAACGATTCAAACTTAAGAGTTATTAAGAGGTTTAAAAAAAAAACAACAACCCCTATATATGCAAATAAACCGTTTATTCATTTATTTAACTTGGATCAAAAGCCGGTATTTAACATGTTAAATGTGTGATTTTGAACAGGACCCCCAAGATTTTGGGGCCCAATTTTATGTTGTTTCGAGTATTTAATAGCCCCTCACTAATTTCTATCAGAAAACAAAAATAATATGTAGTATCATCTCTCCATTTGTATATATATATATATATATATTTGTTATCTCACTTTGCATAGTAATCGAAAGGTTTAGATGTAACAGAGCCTCCAAAAAGATTAGAACGTCCTCATTGTTGACCCATTGTTGGTATTGTTTTGTGTAGGAATCTTACCAAATGGAAACTTTGAAGAGCCACCAAAGGCAAGCGACATGAAGAAGACGGTCCTTCTGGGCAAAAACGCCCTACCCAAATGGGAAATCGACGGCCTCGTCGAGTACATACAAGGCGGACCTCAGCCCGGCGGAATGTACTTCCCCGTTGCACACGGTGCCCACGCCGTCAGGCTCGGCAACGAAGCCACGGTTTCTCAAACCATCGCCGTGAAAGCTGGGTCTCGGTATGCCGTGACGTTCGGTGCTTCGAGAACTTGTGCGCAGCAGGAGGTGTTGAGGGTGTCGGTGCCGCCGCAGTCCGGTGATCTGCCACTGCAGACTCTGTACTGCAGTGACGGAGGCGATGTGTATGCTTATGGGTTTATAGCGAATTCAAGCAGTGTGAAGTTGAGCTTCCATAACCCCGGGGTCCAAGAAGATCCCAAATGTGGCCCACTAGTCGATGCCGTCGCCATTAAAGAGCTCCTCCCTTCCTACCCTACTCGATGTAAGCTTCAAATTCCATTTCACTCTATAGTCACCTTTTGAACGTAGTTCCACAAATTGTTGGATTTTATGCAAATTAATTCATGCAACTTGCATAATCCACTTTTTCTATTGAAAGTAAGAAAAGATGGACCCACTTGCGTATTAGTGGGTCCATTTGCGTAAGCAAATAAAAAAATGGATTACGCAATGCATAGATTCATTTACATAAAACATAACTATTTAGGGAATTACATTAAAAAGTGGCTATAAACTACGAAACTTTCGAAATCCAAACATACAATATAACTCATGAACAATTTTTGTTTCAGTTAATTTGGTTAAAAATGGCGGATTCGAAGAAGGCCCCCACCGGTTATTCAACTCCACGAGCGGCGTCCTCCTCCCTCCGAAACAACAAGATATCACATCCCCACTTCCCGGTTGGATCATCGAGTCCCAGAAAGCCGTTAAATTCATCGACTCCAAGACCTTCAACGTCCCATCGGGCATTGCAGCCATCGAACTAGTCGCCGGAAGAGAAAGCGCGGTCGCCCAAATCCTCCGTACCATCCCCAACAAACTGTACAGCCTAAGCTTCGCCATTGGAGACGCGAGGAACGCGTGCCACGGGGACATGATGGTTGAAGCCTTCGCGGGAAAAGACACCCTGAAAGCAAAGTTCAAATCGGAAGGAAAGGGGAAGTGGAAGACGGTGAGCATGAAGTTTACGGCGATCTCGGCGAGAACTAGATTGACGTTTTACAGCTCGTTTTACCATACGAGGATTGACGATAACGTATCTCTTTGCGGCCCCGTGATCGATGAAGTTAAGGTTTCACCCATCCGAGCCTAAGAACTTGAGATTTGTAGAATTATTTATATTTTGGTCGTTTGTAAATCAGACCCTTGATGATTTATTAGCTGACAAATGGTGTTCGAATTAATGAATGTTGTTTAAAAGAGAAGATCCAACATTTGACCATGAAATTGTAACTCATTTCAACAATTATTTGTAATGGTTCGTCAATCAAAAGAATAAAAATTGCCTCTTACTTTTTACCTATTTTCTATTTTTATTTTCTCAATTATATTTCAACATGTATAAAAGTATAGGTTAACAAGGGCGGAGCTACCTTAGCACCAAAAAGTGCGTTAGCACCCCATCACCTTTTTTTTATGTACTAGTTAGGTGCAAACGTTATCCGGAATGATTGGGCGTAATGCGTCTGTAGGTGGCTTTTTAAGTCCGCCGTCAAATCCCAGGGCTCACCTGTGCACGATGCGGCGCAAAAAATCGTGAAATCGAAGAAATAATTGACAAAGGTATGTATCCGCTCACGAAACATCTCGAAATCAAAATGACAACAATGTTTCATGTTAAGTTTGTATTCCTCGTTCTTATCGATACTTTAGTCTATGAAGACATGGTGCTTGAGTCGTTTGTTGCACATATATGTGAATAATGCATCAACTCTGAAGTACTTTGGTATGAATTTTCAATCATATTTCATTTTTGTTTTATTTTTGTCCATATTGTTGTTAGTTGTATACATTTATAATTTACTTGATTATAAATTTTAAATTAATTTAATTAAAAAAATACCTAATATAGATATGTATAGATTTGTATACCTCGGTTTTTTCTACAATAGCCGTTACAAATATTTATCGGTATGTTATTTTGTATATATATATATATATAGTAAAATTGATACGTATTTATTCTATTTTATAATAGTACTAAATTAATAAATATTCAAAAATGAACTTATTTTGAAAATATTGACGAATAAATAATAGTGGTGTAATTTATAAAAAAATGAAACGTGTTTTTTAAATATTTTAGTTGGTCCATGATGATGTGTTTTTAATATGCTAAAGATGGAAAAAAATGTATGGATAGAAAACAAATTAATTCGTAGATATTCATGATATTTACTAGTACGGTTAAATTAAAAAATATTCAATATTATTGGGCTCGTTTTAAAGGTATTGACGAGACGATTATAATGGTATAACTTGTAAAAAAGAAAACGTATATTTTCATTGCATTTTTGTTCATATACTATTATTTGTGTTAACATGATAAGGGTGTAAAATGAAAAATAAAAACAAGAGATATAAAGTAAATTAAATAACTAATTATAAGAGTGTTAAATGTAACTTTGAATCAGAAAAGTAGAGGAAACGTGGAGCTAAAATTTTGGCTTTTAAAACTTTCCAAAAAACTAATTAACCGTATTATAATTTTAATAATATAGTAGAGATTAATAAATAGGCTCAATATTTATATTGCAATGGGTTGGGCTCATCCTCCAAATAACTTACGCCCTGCATAATTTGCTCGATTTCCATTCTCCCACCTCTCCTATCAAAACTAAGGTGTTGTTCGGTTCGTTTTCTGTTAAGACCTATATAGATATAGTTGTCTGTATGGATATAGTTATCTGTGTGTTAACAACTAAGTTGTTCGGTTGTTGTGCTGAATAAACAGTCTGAATATCAGAAATGACCATTTTACCCTTTTGTTTTACATTAAACATCTGTTGATGAAATTTTACAAAACAATAACAAAATGTAGATTAAACAATAATAAAACAATTCTTTTACAATAAATTTATATAGATCAATCTTATTACATGAACCCCAAATATAAAAAAAAACCAAATTTATGAACCATAAACAAAAAACCTAAAATACATGAATCCTAAAATAATTAAAAGGGGGAACCTGCTAAATAAAGAACAAAAAAAAAATTATTAATGGATATCGGAGGAGAGTAGCAACTAAAAATTTAGAAGAAAAAAAAGTCAAAATAATTTCGATGGAGAGCAACAAGCTTCTTCACCTTTAATCAGAAGTTTGCTTCGATGGAGAGCAGTAAGCTTCTTTTTTCGTTTATGAAATTAAATGATGGAATGAAATTAAATGAAGTTTTAATTAGCTCCCTAACCTTCTAAAATTTAAAATTAAGTCAATAACCTTATAAATATGTTATTCCTATAATACCCTTAATGACGTTATTTTAAAAAACTAAAATAAAACTTTAAATTATAGTATTACTAAAATACCCTTAATGGGTTTTAAAAAATCTGAAAAATTAAAATGCCCTTTCCCCTTTCTTCTTCACTTTAAACCCCATTATTGGAACACTTCTTTCATGGAATCTTCATTCTCCTTCTAACATTCAAGTTTCCTTTCTCATTCAAACATTCAACTTTTTTAATTAGTTTTTCTTCTAAATTATAATTTTAATACTACATATGTGTTGATATCGATTTTCTAACAATAAACGTTCATATTGATGGTAAAAGGAGTATATATGAAGTACACAAAATTTAAAGAAAAAAGAGATATGTTCATAATATTTGATATGGAATATTAAAAAATATAAACATAGGATGTTTGAACTATTTAAAACATATTTTAAAGATTAAAATTCATATTTTACAACAATTTTCATCAGGAATTGACGTCATTTCACGAAGAAGAAGTAACAGTTGAGTTAGACCGGGCCAGTCGGTTGAGCTAGACTGTTTAGTCACTTTACACCCATGGGCAGAGCCAGGAATTTTTTGAAGGGGGAGCACGATATAAATTAAATAGAATAAAAATATAATTTAAGATTATAAAAAAGCAAAAATAACGATATTATCGATACGACTTTGTTTACAACTATCAACATTATTATTATTTGGTGTAGATGACGAATCACCGGTTGCTTTTCTATTTATTAAAAATGTATCCATGACTGTTAAACATTAAATAAGAATGCACAATTGGAAGATTAATAATCATTTTAATGGAAGATGACATAAATCATTGATTCAAATAAGAATGCACAATTGGAAGGGTTCCCTAATCGGTTATCAAATAAGAAAGCACATAAATCATTGATAAAAAAGAAAGCAGGACATGAATTCTGAAAAGCTTTGATCCATAAATCAAAAGGGTTCACTAAGAAAACGCATAAATCATTGATCAATACAAATCATTGGAAGGATTCACTAATCAATTAATCCTCCAATTTCATCAATCATCATATTGATTGATAAGTCTCCCTTATGTTGAGAACAACTGTTTTCCCTTGCAAATATAAAATATGTGATGCTATGCCTCTTCTTCATTTAAATAAATACTATAAGCATTCTATATTTTACTTTGCCTTCTTCCATGAAATTGTAACTTTTTCAGTAGCTTTAATCTGTATGATAGATTTGCAGCCTAGTTTTCTTTCTATCTTTCTTTCTTGCATTTTAGTGACTTGGAATTAAACATATTTGTTCCTTTTTTGCAGTAATCAACCAGTAATAAATAAAAAAAAGTGATAAAAAGTGGTTCATAGAATTAAAAAGTCAGGATTGGAATTCTGGAAATACTGATAAAAAAAGGGTAATCAGAAAGGCCAAAAAAAAAGGTTTCACTAATAAGTATTAATCGATTATGCCATGAATCATGATGCCAAACATGTTCACTAATCAAGTAATCAGCATTGGAAAACAGGAAAAGTGATCAAAATTTTCAGAAATTTTAAACCCTAACCTGATCGATGATGCCAAACAGGTTGCTTAGTCGATAGTCGATCAGAAGACGCAGTCGATAGTCGAGCGGTGGTCCAACGGAAAATACGAGTGGTGGTCCAACGACAGCAGAAGATGCAGTCGATAGTCGATCATTAACAGAGAACAGGGAAAAACGAGTTTTGATCGATCCTTCATTCGTTTGACTTGGCCTGAATATGTGGAATCGTGAATGTAAGGCGAGAGCGGGAGATTGTGAATCTCTAATTTTCAGCATCCCTATTTGGTTGGGGAGGAGCCTAAGCCCAATAAACTAACAATATATTCATTAAGTGGGTTTTTATTAGTAGATAATTTTTTTTAAATATCAGGGGGTGCCAATGCACCTTGTGGTCACCACATGGCTCCGCCCCTGTTTACACCGGTTCAAGTTGGGCTTTTTTGAGATAAGGTATTAGAGATAGTTTGCCTTGGAATATTCGATTAGCTCCGACCTGGTTCGACTATACTTAAAATGGAAGTCTAGATTCAACATGACTAATGGGTCCATTCATATGTATTAAGAATGTTTGATTGGTCTAGTAAGGTTTGATGATATCATGTACTCAGTTAAACCTAATTATGTCCAATCGTGATAACTGATTATGTTAAACTAATTTCAATTGAAATCTCATATTTCTAACCGGGATGTATTTAGCAGACCCAATGTATCAAATAATGATAGTTGATTATTCTCAGTAATTCATCTAATAATACAATATAATATAATATACTTCAAATGGTAGAATGGACACATTATGACCATAACGGGTCCATTCATTCCAATTAAAATGGTTGAATGGATACAAAATTACTGTTGGGTCATCTGAAGATTTGAAGATGACCTCCCGATCTTCCATTTTGTATCATCATACTTACAATATTTTGAGGTTCTTTTAGCAACTTGGTTTCTATACAAATGTTCGGTGAAGTCGAAGATCAGCCAAAGAATACAAAGAAGAAGTATATCTCTCAAAGCGGATTGAGGATAGACTTCTCAGCCTAAAGCTAAGCATGCCTACTTGATCTGTAACACCCTAAATTTTAGAGAGAAATAAAATTCAAAATTTCGGCAATATAACGTTTGAAAATAGAGAAACTCGTCACCCTAAAATAGGGAATAATTTAAACCTAAACAATAAGGGTAAAACAATTCAAACCCAAGAGTATCATCCCAAAATGGGGAATATGGTAAGGCATTTACAACCCAAATTAATAAAGAAATAAGCGACAACCTAATAATCTAGATTTGGTTAACAAGATTATGGTCGGGTGTTGCTATCCTTCCAAAAGGTATATTTTCAAAAACAATGTATGTTGGACACTATGTCTCCCAAAAAGACCACTCACGATCCCAAGGTCGTCCACTCAATCCCGATGTGCCCCACCGCTAAGATGACCTGTCAAACATGACAACCAAAGAACAAGCATTAGGCTAAAGCCTAGTGAGAACAAGTCGAATAAGAATAGAAGTACTAAACCCATTTGAAGTCGTACGGTGGATGTAGCCATGAGCTAAATCAATCAATCAAATAAACCATTAGTGATTAAAATACGGTACAAATAACACCAATCACATAGTGAGCTCAACTCCTCTAAATTTATTGCTCGAAAACATCAAGTCAACCCCTCTAGATCTATTCTTGAGAGTTCCAAAACGGGAACTCTAGCACAAAGGAAATACATCTTACTTCCCATGGGACGTTGCCCGACCATATAGGTCCACACCTTACTTACCATGGTGACCTGATGCCTATTCTGTGCCAAAGTGGTGAACTCTATGTCCAAAACAGGACATTAAGAACACCGTGGATATGGATCCATTGCACTAAGACCAAATATAAAGCATTTAAACCCATTTAGCCTTGGTCATATACATAAGTGTTAACCAAATGGCATATATATAAAATTCACAAACATGAAGTCTTAGCTCCCCTTCTTGAGGAGATTTCACTTCCATAATTCCATTAAAATGATATTATAAACCCCATTTAAACATAAGATTATCCATAACTAAACAAATATTTAACCTACATCAAAACCCTAGTTTCTCTTTGAGTGTACCAAACTCTCATAAAAAAAGGGGTGATTCCCAAACACGTAGAGGGTTATAGAATACCATTCTTTTCATATTTTAAACACCTTTTTCCCAAAACATTCTTGTTTAGGTTCATAAACCCTAGTGTTCTCAAAAATCACTTTTAGGTCAAAGTACAATAAAACCCAATATATGGTTAGAATGCATAGATAAGAGTTATAACAAGTAAATCCTAGCAAGTATGTAAGGATAAGGGTAGAAACTCACCTTAAAAGTTACAAGAAACCCTATATGGTTACTGTGTGTCCCTGAAATCAAGTTTCTAAATCAAACAAATCAAAACAAAACAAGATGAATTCACTACCTGATTCAATTTCAATTCACAACTCAAGAATTACAAATATATTTCTCACTTTCTCTCTCTAGACCACTCTTTCTCTCTCTACAACTCTCTCAGAATTGTATCAAATCTTCTGGTCATCTATCTATTAAACAGCAAAGACAAACTATTTATACCTAACAACTACAAAGGAACAAAAATAACAAATACAAAGACTTTGACTTTCCATGAGAGTTGACTTTCCAGCTTTGACTTCTTGTACTTTGACTTCTAGTCTTCATGATCTTGTATCCAACATATTTCTGCTCTAACAATCTCCCCCTTTGGATTCAAGATCATCTTTGAAAGATTTAGCAGTTCAGTCTTCTCTTCAAGCTCAAAAAGTACAATCTCCTCCTTTGAAACAAATTTTCTTCAATAAGCACAAACATTGCAATCTTCTCTTTCTTTGACTGTATTCTTCCCAAGTCTGTCTCTTTGAAGAAAACAATCTCCCCAAAATATGGTAGAAACGATCTTCAATAATCTCTCCAAAAACTATCACAGAAACTCTTTCAGACTTCGGAAAGAAATTATCTTCAGATTTAGCTCGAATTGCCTTAGCAAAATATCTTCAAAGAAAATTTCTGAAAAACAGCACATCTTCAAACAACTTTGACTTTGCTTGTACAATCTTTCAAACTCTAAAACTTTGAACTTTATCTTCTTCAAATCTTTAACTTTGAAATTTCTGATCCGGACATTTCTGTAATTCATCTCCCCCTTTTTGATGAATAGAGCATCTATAACATCAAAACTTTCATCAAGAAATGTCTTTGACCATTCTGATCTGTCCAAGAGCCTCTGATTCATTGTCAATTCGAACAATGTATTCATCTAGATATTTTCAAATCCAGACAAAATATTCGTGTAACACCTGAATCAACAAATGAATCAGTTAATATGTCTGTTGGTAATACAAAGTTACTGTGTGTAACAGATACACATAGGAAAGGAGCTTTTTGATGTTCACTCCCCCAGGGCTTCCATCTAATCATCAAAACACCACAAAGGAAATTTCTATGAATGTTATGACAAGAAAACAAATTCCTTGTGTGTTCGTGCAAATGTTGAAAGAATTAAGCATATGATGATTGCTTTGAATAAGGCTCAACATTGTGTAAACCACTGAGACAACAGTAGATAAACACAGACTCAATGTGCATGATTGAAATGCGAAGGTGGGGGTAGACTTCCTTCTTTTTCAATATCCAGATTTTCCAAATGAAAATCAGATAGATTATATGCTGCGTCCCCAGAAAAATATGAAACATTTTCTTTTTAAGAAGAAAATGAGTGGTTGGTGGGGTTAATAACAAGAGTTGGCATCGGCTATTTGCCTGTTTCAATAATGTTTACCAAGAATTGTGAAACATTAGTAATGTGGCTGCCCGGCTCAGAAAGTAGTTGGTGCAGAGTTTGATATTCTTTTACTCTGTTCTCTCACCCTCTTTCTTTTAATCATTAAGCTCACGTCTAACCAAACTCTCATTTCCATTTTACCTCATCACACAACCCACACTCATTTCTTTTCGACTCCTCACACTCAATCACTATGGATTAACTTATTGGGTAGGAAACACTGGTTATCGTGAATCCATAGAAGTTCATTTAAGTCCTAGCACAAAGAACCCATATTCCTATGAAGCATACATTGCTCAAAAATGGTTTAACTTTATCAGTTAAAGCACAAATATACAAATGTCAGATGTATATATGCTCAGAATATAATCATGAAGATATGAGCATTTTTAAACAGTGAAGTATTTTCAAACAAGTATATTGAATGAGTAAATATGAATGCAAGAGACTTGTTTGAAAAATTGTCATTGTATGAAAAATGATCAGATAAGAAATGATATATCAATTAAGGCTTAAGGTCAAGAATAATGGATATTGTTTATATGAGTCAAAATATAGACATTCTTGAAATGAATGCTTTGAAATGAAATAACGCTCAAAATTCATTGAAGTACAAGCGAGGTGTCTTACCATCGAAAAATATGTTTCAAATTTGTGACATGGTAAGAACATTTTAAACAAGAAAATCAAACCGGTGTGTGTGAATACTTGAAAGTATATAGAAAAGATAATACACAAGTACTTATCTTTGGAAACACACGATTTATTAAGCATTGAAACACAAGTAAAATCAAAACATTTAAAATCACACTTCCAATTCATGAAATCTGTTTAAGAATCGGGAAGTGGTTTGAACATTTAAGAATATGTTTTGTATGATTGAAAGTTGTCCTTCTCAATCATATATGAGATTAAGATAAGAAATTTAACCTTTCTATGCAGTCTTAAATCTCATTAAGTCAAGCTGAAGTCATAAAGATATGATCTTGATAGCTTCTCTCATTCTGCACAAGTCTCAAAGTCATGTCAAAGCAACTTTATTCACAAATTTATTGAAAAATGAAAGACATAAAGCAGGAAAACGTTTAAAGTACGAGTTCTGATCTGAACTAATCAGAAATCATCACCTTTACTCCCCCTGAAATTATGCATCAGAAAAATTATCAGTGTAAAAGATATGCATTATCTCCCCCTCAAATGTAGATCACCATAGCTTTTGAAAGCATAAATTTCAGACAAATATGTACTCCCCCTTGAATGTTGATCTTCTCATATATGTATCTAAGAGTACAATATCATTCAGCTTAGGAGTAAAGTCTTTTGATTATTGAAGTGCGGGTCTTGAACTGTTGTATTCAAGAGCCATCAGTTCTTTCACTCAACCTTGACTTGACATTCCTGTAACACATATTCATCCTTTTTCTTTGGTATCCATTTGTATTTGGATCCAACAGTGTTAGCACATGATTTTGGCACCCATTTAAATTTGGGTCCACTTTTCTTTTGAAAACCATATGAAGAACTAGAACGATAAGAGTATACGTGATACGTGCCAAACCAAACATCAGAATATTTCCGAGAATCATAATCATTTCTATCATAATTGGAAGACTTTCTAGCAGACGGAAATAACTGGAATAATTGATGTCTTGAAAATTTCTTGTAAGAGGATACAAGCTTTGTTTTAGAAATAACAACATTCACAATCAAATCATCTTTACTAGTAGTATTCTTATTACAATCAGTACTAGAAAATGATTTAGTATTCTCATCCATCTTCTTCTTAGGTTGCCACTCAGACTTAACACCATGCCTTTTCTTTTTCACAAATGAAAATTTTGAAACTTCAGAGTTAGAACGGTGAGAATCAAACAAATGCTTCTTCTTTGACTTACCAGTGTTAATCTGTTTCTGTGAATGCCCAGATTTCTTCTTTTTACCTTTGGCAACTTTGGCTTTCACAGGAACTGATTTATCAACTTTTGATGATGTTTCACCTTTTTCATAAACACTTGGTAATCCAAAAGAATTAATAACAAAAGATGAATGATCAAGAAGTTTAGTATTATAATCAAATTGAGCAATACAATCATCTAAATCACCATCAGAGTTTAAGAAATCAAACCCATCATTAAGTAAACTAGACATATCATCAGAATTTGAAGCCTTAGAAGAGTTAGAAAAATCAGAATTTTTCAACACAGTTGAGAACACAGTTTGTTCTAAATCCATCAAAATTCTTTCTTCTGTCAGAGTATTCTCGAGTTCAGAAATTTTACTTTCTAACACGAGAGGAGGAACGTAAATTTTACCTTCGATAGGCTTTGCCCCCAACTCTTTTGAAGAGTAACTCTCAAAATAATCATCAGAAAGAAATTTTGATTTATCAGAAATATAACTGTTATTCAACCTCTCATATCGAAATGGAAGTTGAACTTTAGTTGTGTTCTTTCTTTTCTTAAATTTCTTAGCTTCATCCTCTTCAGATAGTTTAGTCCACTCAACATGAAGTTCAGGATATTGTGGTGCCAATTTTAGAAAACCAAAATCATAAAGCGAAGACACTTCTGATATACCCTTTTTAAGATAGTGTGGATTCTCGTAACCGAGTCCTCAACACTCTTTGTTCTGTTTGGGTTTGTTTAGATGAATGGTTTGTTCAGTTTGACCCAAAGTGTACAATTTTCCTTCCAAAGCATTCACTTTGTCAATTAAAGATTTGTTCTCTTTTGAAAGCGAAGAATACATTTTATTAAGCTCTTTTGATTCAAATTCACACAATCTATATTTTGAAACTGTTTCAGATAATTATTTGTGAATTATAGTCTTCTCTTTCGTGCTGGTGTCAATGTTCTTATGTAAAGCATCAATCAAAACATTTTTCTCAACAATATCATTGCTAAGTTTCTGTATTGATTGATTTTTATCTTTAATACCACCTTTTTCACGCTTAAGTTTAGACTCTAATTCTTGAAGTTTAACCATCATAGCATGCATTTGATTTAAAAAATCCGATTCAGTCATATCACATACCTCTTCGTAGTCTTCTTCATCAGATTCTCATCCACTATTTTACCCATTAGACAGATATAGGTTGTCTCTTCTTTCTCAACCTCTTCATCTGAGTGATCTAGCCAGTACTCATCCTCAGCCATCAGTGTTTTCCCAACTTCTTGTTGCTTTGCCAAAAGCATCTTGTTTTTGTAGTACTCTGAATTTCAGGCTTTTGGCTTTCTGCAATCTTTAGCAAAATGTCCAAGCTTACCACAGTTGTAGCACTTGGTATATTCTGGCTGTTTCTTCTCTTCTGCTTTGTACGACTTCTCATCAAATCTCTTTTCTTCTATTCTTTTTCCTTCAATCTTCTCCTTATGTTCATAATTTCTGGAACCAGATGAATATCTCTGACTGTTTGAGCTTGGCTTTTTGTAGAACTTCTTTTGAAAAGCCTTAGTCAACATAAGCATAGCCTGCTTCAGATCTTCACAATCATCAGAGTCAGAGTTATCCTCACTTTCAGCCTCTTCTGATTCAGAAATTATCACTTTCTTTTTCTTCTTCAAACTCACCGACTTCTTCTTCACTACAAGAGCAACCGGATCAGCTACTTATCATCCTTTTTCTTCTCAGCTTTGATCTCATCTACCTCTTCTTCATTTTGTCTGAGAGTTTCATAAACCTCGTGGAGTGGGATTTCATTCAGGTCTTTTATCTGTTTCATCTGTCTGGTAAATCTTTTCCACTCAGGTTGTAGAATACTTAGAAACTTGACATTCAACTTAATTTGTGACTTATTGACCTTGTTCTTGCTAAGTTCATTCAGCAATGTCACAAATCTGTCATAAGTAGTTTCCAGACATTCTCCTTCCTTGGCTTTGAACTCTTCATAGTTATTGAGGCAGTTGGATATTTTAAGTTGGTTCCCAATCTTTGATCCAAGAATCATCTTCTCCAGTTGATCCCACATTTCCTTGCCTGTAGCTTTGTAGCTATCAATTTTGACATAGATTTCATTTGGGATGCCTTGAAGAATGTATGTTTTTGCCAGTCTATCAGCATTTCTTTGTTTTAACTGCTCTTCAGTAAATTCGTCTAGTGGTAACGGATACTCTCTCTGTTCACCTCCAACAGTACGAGTCTTCATGGGAATTGTCATGACTCCTTATGTCAAAGATTTCATGATAAGGTCACCCAATTCGTGTCTTTCAATAAAGTTCATGAACCGGTCTTTCCACTGTTCATATTCTCCCTTGAACAGTACTGGTGGTTTAACATCGGTTCCAATTGCGAGAGCTTCTCTTGATGTCATCCTGTTCAAAAATATGCAATAAGAAACTTGAACTGACCGTTAGTCCAATAGAAATCACAAGAAAATACAGAAAAACTTGAAATGAGATTCAGAATTGCAATTTCCAAAAATCAACAAGTTCAGAATTCGCAAACTTCAAAAAGATGTAAGAAATTCGCAAGAAATGCTTTGAAACACTTAGAATTCGCAAGATTTAAAGAAAAACACTTAGAATTCGCAAGTTGATAGAAACAACCACATAATTCACAAACACTCAGAATTCACAAGAAACACTACGAATCCTTAAGGTTTCTCAATACTAACACCTGCGAATCCTTATATTTTCATAATACTCACACCTGCGAATCCTATCCTTGAAAAAATTTTCAAAAACTTTTCTCTCAAAGATATCTGCAAATTTCTTAGAAAAAATACGAATCCTCCGAATTCTAGGCACAAAAGACTTTTGCGAATCCTGGAAAATAACAGACAAGCCAATACGAATCCTTAAGGATTCTCAACATAAAGGCCTGCGAACGCTAGAACATTCTCAATACACACAATAGCGAAATTTAAGCAATTCGCAATATAGTCATCTGCAAAACCTATACTTGTGAATTTCTAGAAATTTAAAACAATATGCGAAAACCACTATGAACTCTGCGAAACTCGGTTGATCTGCGAGTTCTTCATGTCTATTTGCGAGTTCTTGAGTAAAACCTGCGAGTTCTTCATATCTGAGATACAAAATCAATCTGATTGTTAAGTCTAAATATTGTATCCAAGATTTAATAGGAAAGTCAAATGTGTAAAAGTCAACATTGACCTTGTAATAGTTAGTCAAAGTAAGTTTTGTTTCTTTAGCCGTTAAGGCTTTGTATTAGATGTGTGGTATATATAGGTTTGCCTTTGTAATCTTGTAAAAACGAACTAGTGGCTAATGCATATTGTAATATTCTAGAGTGTGTGTAATACAAGATCTACTTTCTCTCTCTAGATTCTCTCTCTAGTTCTTGAGCTTATTTGACATATATTGAGTAATTAGCTTGTTGTGATTGGGATTTATGGTTTAACAATTGGTATCAGAGCCGTACCAAACTGTTCAGGAATGATTAGATCATGATTTGAATTGAAATTTGTGTGTTTTTGGATTGAAAATCGTTTTTTTTCCGATTTTTCTTTCAAGAAACGAGTTTGTTACTGTTTCATCTGAATTTTTTTGTGAAAAATCGGTTTTAATGCAAGAAACTGGATTCATTGTGTTCGATTTATGTTGGTGATTGATTGTTGTTTTTATTCCATCTCGAAATTCGAACAAAATCGGTTTCAATTTTTGATTTTTGAGATTTTCGTGAAAACGTGTTCAGTTACTGTTCTTGATTGAAAATATTCGATTTGATGTTTTTAATCGAAAATTGATTGCATGTGTGTGTTTAGAACTGTTTTTCGATGATGCTAACAAATTCTTGAAGTTCAATTGTGCAGGAATCAATCGATTTGAGAAAGATTATGTCAAGAAATCGACTTTGCGTGTCATTCATACGGTTTGCGGGTTATTTATACAGACCTGAGAACCATACTTTGCGTTTCAAGTGAGACCCGCATACCATACGTTGCGTTTCAAGTGAGACCCGCATACCATACTCTGCGCTTCAAGAAGGACCCGCAAAGCTCATCTTGCGTTTCAAGAAGGACCCGCATTCTATACTATGCGTTTCCTTCAGCACCCGCAAACCTCTACTTTACGGGTGTAGTGAGACCCGCAAAGTTTGTTTGCTCGTGTAGTGAGACCCGAATAGTCAGTTTAAAAAAAAAAAAGAGTCTGGAAATTTTTTTTTGGGTGTGTCGTCTATTTTTTTGTTAATCTTGGTGTCATTTCAAGTGTTTTTCAAATTGTCAATTTTTAATATTTTTCGAAAATTTTCAATTCATTCTGATTTTTGTTTTTCTGATATACAGTTTGGGAACGATCTTTCCTATCAAGCTTTTTCAAGATGTCAATTTACTACAGATCTGATATATCTGGTATTGAAGCTGAGCGAAATGATCTGAAATTGAAAAATTCAGAATACCTCAAAAAGATTCAAGAGTTGCAAATTAAATTGTTCAATTGTATTAAAACTCCTGAATGTATAAATTGTACTAAAAATAGTTCTAATTTTTCAGGTATCCTTTATGAGAGGGATAAAGAGATAAAAGAAAAGGAGAAAGAGATTATGAATCTTCAAAGTCAACTGGAGACAACTGAACAGAAATCACCTGAGCTACAAGCAGAATCAGTTGAGCTTCAAAACAAGTTGAAGGCTTTCGAAGAGAATATATCTGTTTTGGAATCTGAAAACGCTGAGCTTAAAAAGAATTTATCTAATTTGGAAAAACAGCTTGTTGCAAATCAAGCGGATTTTGAAAGAGAAAAGAAAAAAATTTCAAAGAAGTTCTCAGATTTCTCAAAGAAGTGTTATGAAGAGAAGAAGTCAGTAGAGCTTAAATGCATCAAGCTTTCTCAACAAATCTCCGATTTTGAGAAAGTACTGATTTTAGAAAGAGAGAAGTTTGAAAAGGAGAAGAAGGCCATAGAACAAAAGAATGTAGGGTTCTTTAAAGAATTATCCGGCCAGAGAACAGAGTCAGAAAAAGGATTTGAGGAAGAAAGATCCATTTTTGAATCTGAAATCAAGAAGCTAACTTCTAAGTTGTCTGAACTGTCTGCAGCTGCGCTGAAAGAGCAAAAGACGAAGTCTGAATTCACGACAAAGATTGACCAGCTTGTGAAAGAAAGAAAGATAATTTTGCGTCAAAGATTAAAGAACTTGAAAAATCTGTTTCAAGTTCAAATCAGAAATTCATCCCTTCACAAAGGTCAATCAAATCCTTTAATCAGATTCGTCGCACTAACCTTTTCTATGATGATTTTTTAGATGGTTCAGATACTTATCCAAGAAAAAGTTTCAAGAAAGAGAAACTGGTTTGGCAAAAGAAACCAGTCCCAGATGATAAGGAAAATGAGCTGAAAGAGAAGAAATCATGTGTACCTGTACACAAAGCAAAGAAGAACAAAGCACCTAACGGTAAGAAATTTTATTGTTCTATTTATTGTACACATGATCATTTTCACAAAACAAATGATCATTTCTGATATGGTTCTTACTCCATATCCCCCACACGCACTGCAACTAACATTTCTGGACCCAAATACCAGTGGGTACCAAAACCGAAACCTAAATCTGTGTTGCAGGCACCTCAATCCAAGGGGGAGTAAGAAAGACAATGGCTTTTGAACACAACAGTTCAAAACCCGATCTTCAAAGATAAAAGACAATGGCTTCTAAGTACATCAGCTTAGGACCCGTTCTTCAAATGAGTTTGACTTCTAAACACAACAGTTTAGGACTCGGACCTCAGTAATCAAAAAGACCTTACTCATATATGCTTGCATCCGATGGATATTGATGGTCTTCATCCCAAGAGAATTGATCTGATCTCTATCCTATACTTTTTCTTTGCTAGATTTTTCTGATATTGATGGTCTAACAATTCAAAAGGGAGTGTTTGATCTCTATCCTGTTTTAACTGACATATTTCAGATGCTTAATTTAAGGGGGAGTAAAGGTGATGACTTCTGATTACTTCATATCAGAACTCACTCTATAAACCATTTTACTGCTTTCTGTCTTTTATTTTTGAATAAATAAAATGAATAAAGTGGCTTCTGATCAAATGACAGATCAGGACCCGTTTTTCAACGATCAAAGAAGGATATTATGCTAATATCCAGGGGGAGCTCAAAAGATATAAATCATTTGATCATGATTTGAGGGGGAGCCGAAAAGGTAAAAATCTTTTGATCCTAGATCTCTGATTGTTTGAAAGAAGGACAAATTTCGAACATGAAAAACCTTTTCTTAAATGTTCAAACCACTTCTTATTCTCAAACGATTTCATGAATATAGAAATGTGATTTTTAAAATGTTTTTCATTTTTTGCGCTTAATTGTTTAATTGACCGTGTGTTTCCAAAGATCAATACTTGTGTATTATCTTGTCCATATACTGTCAAGTATTCATACACACCGGTTCAGTATTTTCTTTGAAATTGTTATTACCATGTCTCAAATTCGAATCAATTTTTCGATGGTAATACTCCCGTTTGCAATTTCACAGTTGTTGAGCATCATTCATCTTTTTCATATTTGTGCTTTCATTGATAAATTGTTTATATTTGTTCATATAAACAAAATATCCAATTCTTTGATACCCTAGCTATTTCATTTGATCTGCTTTTAATCATTGTCAGATTCTCAAAACAATTCTCTTGACTTCATTTCATTCATTCAATATTCTTGTTTTGAGAAATCTTCAAAGTTCAAAATGCTCAAATTTCATATCTGATTTTTCAATGAGCATACATACTCTGACATATGATTTCTTATGCTTTACATGTCAAGAAAAATCATTGACCTACATGTACTTTTAGGAACATGGGATTCAGTGTGAATGCTTAATAGATCTTCCATGGATTCACGATAACCAGTGTTTCCTACCCCGGAAGAAATCCTTTGAGTGATTAAGGGGAGAGGGGTCTAAAAGAATAGAGTGTGGGAGTGGGCAGAGGTAAAATGGAAATGAGAGATTGGTTAGATGTGAGTATAATGATAAAAAGAAAGAGGGTGTGAGATCAGATTTAAAAGAATATCAGAACTCTGCACCTACCACTTTCTGAGCCGGGCAACCACATTACTGATTGGTTCACATTTCTTTGGTGACCATCATTGAAATAGGCAAATAGCCCATGCCATCTCTTGTATACAACCCCACCAGCTACTCATTCTTTTCTTAAAAATAGAATGTTTCACATTTTCTGGGGAAGCAGCATATAATCTATCGGATCTTCTTTTGGAAGATATTGATATTGAAAAAGAAGGAAAGTTGCCCCACCTTCGACCCTTTCTCATGCACATTGAGTCCATGTACAATCATTGTTGTCTCAGTGATTTACATACTTTGAGCCTTATGAAACACAATCATTGTGCTAATTCTTTCAAAACACAAGCACGAGAACTCAGAGAATATGTTTTTCTGTCAGAACATTTATAGAATTACCTTGTGTCTTTCAATGATTGAATGGAAGTCCTGGGGAGTCAACATCAAACCAGCTCCTTACATTGTACATCCGTTGTACACAGTAACTTTGTGTTACTGACAGACATTTCTAACTGTTTCATTTGTTGAATCAGGGTTACACGCTCATTATGTCTGAATTTGAAAAGATTCGGATATATACTATTCATGATTCGGCTCTTCAGATCAAAAGTACAGCAATATCAAGGGGAGATTGTTTGTTGTTCACAAAGGGGGAAATCAAAGCCTATGCTGAAATTGATGATATTTTGATGATAATGATGCTCACATCATCAAAAAGGGGGAGAATTATAAAGATTCAATTTCAGAAACGCTGTTTCAAAGGATGTTTCAAACGCTGTTTCAAACTCTGTTTCAAACGTTGTTTCAAAGGATGTTTCAAACGTTGTTTCAAAGGATGTTTCAAACGTTGTTTCAAAGGATGTTTCAAACGCTGTTTCAAAGGCTGATTCAAAGTCAAAAGATTCTGATAAAGTTTTTCAAGATTCAAGAATGTTTGTTCTTCCGAAGATGATTCAGAGATCAAAGTGATGAAGATACAATTTTGATTGAAGACAAAAGTTTTTTCAGAGATAAAGTTTCAAAGTTTTTCGTTTCTTGTTCAAGGCATGTTGACTTTCCAAAGCCTTAAAGTTTAAAAAGACTTTCCAAGATTCTTCAAAAGCTGCAAAAGAGCAAAGTTTTTGAAAGCTTCAAGAGACAAAAGATGAAGAATCAAGAGTTGAAAATCTGCATCAAATTTTTATTAAATCTTGAATACAAAGGGGGAGATTGTTAAGTCTAAATATTGTATCGAAGATTTAATAGGAAAGTCAAATGTGTAAAAGTCAACATTGACCTTGTAATAGTTAGTCAAAGTAAGTTTTGTTTCCTTAGCCGTTAAGGCTTTGTATTAGATGTGTGGTATATATAGGTTTGCCTTTGTAATCTTGTAAAAACGAACTAGTGGCTAATGCATATTTTAATATTCTAGAGTGTGTGTAATACAAGATCTACTTTCTCTCTCTAGATTCTCTCTCTAGTTCTTGAGCTTATTTGACATATATTGAGTAATTAGCTTGTTGTGATTGGGATTTATGGTTTAACACTGATCTTCCTGAAAAACTACCTAGACCTTGAATTACAACTCGAAATTTTGACAAATTGATCTACAACACATTTAGAACATATTTCTACCAACTAATTACAACAAAATTCACACAAATGAACATATTGATCAATGGAACAGTGTTCGAACTCGTGAGACTCAAAAACCAACAAATTCAACAAATTGACTAAGAATTACAGTGCTAAACTCAAATCAAATGATACAAACTTATTCTAAAACTCTAATCGATCACTAACCAATCGATTCCAACTCGAAAAACATACAAACACTCAAAATCAGACTCAAGACTCAATGTAACAGTGTCGAACCCATTTTCTTGATTTGATTTTAATTAGATCTGCTCTGATACCAATTGTGTGTCCCTGAAATCAAGTTTTTAAATCAAACAAATCAAAACAAAACAAAGATGAATTCACTACCTGATTCAATTTCAATTCACAACTCAAGAATTACAAATATATTTCTCACTTTCTCTCTCTAGACCACTCTTTCTCTCTCTACAACTCTCTCAGAATTGTATCAAATCTTCTAGTCATCTATCTATTAAACATCAAAGACAAACTATTTATACCTAACAACTACAAAGGAATAATAATAACAAATACAAAGACTTTGACTTTATTAACAAGGACTTTGACTTTCCATGAGAGTTGACTTTCCAGCTTTGACTTCTTGTACTTTGACTTCTAGTCTTCATGATCTTGTATCCAACATATTTCTGCTCTAACAGTTACACTTGAGAGTAGAGTATAGGAGGAGACTTTGACACTTCAATCACAAGGCTCTAAATCACCACCACCAACCTAAAACAAACCCAATAAATGCAAATGAGGATCTCTTCTATGAGTATTAAATGAAAAGGAAGTGAAACCCTACCTTAAGACTCTTCCAAAAACGCCTTCAAGGAGATCCAAGATGAGAAATGGGAGAAAAAAAGAAGAAATTTCGACTTAGGTCAGTTGAGCTTCCACGCGGCCTTGGCCACGGCTATGAGGCCACGCCGCAGGCCACGCGTGCTCTCGATCGTGAGACTCCATCGAGTCCTGCGGCTTTGGTCGCGGTTCTCAAGACGCGTGCTAGCCTGCGCAAGTCGCTGTGATTCTCGCTCTAATCCCAAATCTCAAGTGCTAAAGCTTGGTAACCTCACACAAGTGAGAACAACGTCAGCAATTGACTCGAGAATAAATGTACATAGTATATACATACATCTACAAGGTGTAAGCAAATTTCTACGGGTGTTACATGATCAACACCATTAGCCAGGATGGTGCCGATCTCAAATCTTCAGGAGCCCGAAGATTTCTCAAATCTTCAGGAGCCGAAGATTTCTCAATCTTCAGCAGCCGAAGATTTCTCAATATTCAGAAGCCGAAGATTTCTCAATCTTCCGTAGCCGAAGATTTCTCAATCTTCAGAACCCGAAGATTTCTAAAATCTTCAGGAGCTCGAAGATTTCTAAAATCTTTAGGAGCTCGAAGATTTCTCACATGTGTCGGCTTATCTCTCTATTCACCAAACTTGTCTTTGATAAGTTTCGGTGGAAAATATCATGGCACAAACACATTGTACTTTCTCTGAGAAAGTATATTTGTGATATCTTGCATTGATAGACCTCATCTAAAGATCAGAAAAAATAAGCTTTGTCTCTTACACTCTTTTGAGGAAACGTCTACACCACCCTCTGCAGGTCAACACTTCAAGACAAAGTCACCTCAAGACAAAAGGTACATCATGTACCATGGTAAAGACTTGTGTCCATCCCTTGCTCAACAAGTGTCCCATGCATTTAATGCATGAGGCACTATAAATATGAAGGATGGTTCAACATGCAAGATCACCAGCTTTACAAGCCTTCAAGCTCTCTAAGTGCACTGGCAATTTCTCTCTATGAAGTTCTTATTGTTTTCTAAGTGTTTTACAATTTTTCTTCATTTCTTTTAGTGTAAGATTGTTTGAACAGATTCATCTGTTCTCTTTCGTAACAATCAAAAGTTTCTATGTGTAATTCTTGGTTTCAAATCAATAAGAATTAAATTAAGTGAAAATTTGTGTGTATTGTATTCAACCCCCCCCTTCTACAATACTTTTCTTATTTACTTACTGCTATTTGGGACCAACAAGTGGTATCAGAACAGTTTAGTTTAACTCAATAAACTAGATCTGCAATGGCATCCTCTTCTTCTTCTTTGAAAAATGATTCTTCTCAAAACACCACAACTGTATCATACGACAATGGCTCTATAGCCAAACCACCAAAGTTTAACCCCAATAACTTCTTCCTGTGGAAAAGTCGTATGATACTCTTCTTAGAAGGAATTGACAGCAGATATCCTACTATCTTACATGAAGGTCCTTTTATTCCTAGAGTTTAGGACCGGTACAATGCTTAAAATGCAGATAAGGCAAAAGCTGATGAGGACTCTTCTGAGGAAGAAAGAACTCCAGCTACTGGGAGATACATTGTAAAGGACCCCAGTAAATATAATGATGAAGACAGACGTCTTATAGCTCTTCATACTAAAGCCAAAGCCATCATTGTCCTTTCTCTGCCTGATGAGGTCCACCATTATCTAGTTAACTTTTCTAACGCAAAAGAAATATGGTCCACTCTATGTGTTCTCTATGAAGGTACGTCTGAAGTGAAAAAGAGCAGAAAGATTGCTCTTGTAAGAAAGTATGAACTCTTTTCACATGAAACAGGTGAATCTCTCTCAGACTACTACAATCGTTTTAACAGTCTTCTCAACGATCTTGAACTTGTGGGTCGCATCTATGACAATGAGGAAGTCTTGTGCAAGTTCATGGACTGCCTTCCTGAGTTTTAGGAAAATGCATGTACTTGTATCAGGTCTACCAAGGATCTTGACTCTATGCCTCTCGCTACTTTATATGGCACTCTCTTTAACTATGAGAAGACTAAACTGCTTAGGAAGTCTATCACAAAAGACATTAAAAGCTTTTCTCGAGCTCTTGTTAGTAATTCTTCCAAAAATACTGTGTGTATTCTTAGAATCACCTATCCTTCAGACTCTGACAATAATAGTCAAGAGGATCCCAATGATCCTTCATAAGCCTATCTTAGTGAGGCTGATGATGAAGGAGAGGAGACCTCCGTAGCTCAGGTGTCGGATGGTGTTGCCATGTTGGCAAGTTTCTCAAAAGGCAAACCTCGCTTCTCTTCTGGAAAATCCAGGTTTTCTAGAAAATCCTCTTCTACTCTTTCTAAAACTACCCCCTTTGACAAATCAAATAAGGAATGTTACAGGTGTGGGAGGAAGGGACACTTTGCTTCTGAATGCAGAAGCAGGTCCTCTGATAAATCCAGACTACCCTCCTCTAACCGTACCTCCTCTAGGTCTGTCAGAACCAAGTCTGATTCCTACCAACTTTCTTTTCAAAGGTCAAACATATCTGTCCCTTCAAACTTTGACCGTGCTAAAAAGTACAAGGCAAAATACAAGAGAGAGAGAGAGGGAAAGAAATGCTCTTCTAAACAACAGAGGAAAAGGTCTTCTTGCTGAATCTCATGATTGGGCAGATGAACCAACTTCCGAAAGTGACAAGGAAATTGCCAAGCTTTGTTTTATGGCTAAACTAGATGATATTGATGACTGTGAAACCTTTTCCACCTCCATGGCTCTTGTGTCTGTTGACTGCTTCACCTCATCTACTCAGGTACATCCATTTTTCTCTCTCTCTGATGCTGAGAAAATTGAAGTTTTTGACTCTTTGACCATTGACTTCTATGAAGCCAAAGATGCAAAGAAAAAGGCAAATGCTCAGATAAAATCTCTTTCTTCTCAGCTGCAAATTTGTTTTTCTCAGCTAAAACATTTTGACAAAATTAAGGTTGAGCTTGAAGATTTGAAATCTATAAATTTTACTCTTGCTAAAGAGAAAAATAAACTTCTCAAAAGATTCAAAAAAGAGCAAGAAAATTGTGAAAAGGTGGACAAGTTCCTCCAAAAATTTAGAAAGGATTTTTCAGGATCAAATACATTGTGATGACAAGTCGGGACTAGGCTTTGGGAAATTTGACCTTGAACCTTCTTATGATACCCATGCTCCTTTCTCTCTTCCTTCATTTTATGAATCTTCTGAAGAGAACTTTGACAATTCTGAACCTTTGGACTCTTCTGACCTTTCTAAAAATCTCAAGTTTGGGATGTTCATCAAAGCCAAGAGCATTGGTTCACCTCATGAAAGTAAGGAATCCCAAGGCTCAAATGACCCTCCTAAACCCATTCTTGAGTCTATGTCATCCTTGAAAATCAATGAGGCTTCATCTTCTAAATCCAAACCCTATAAGATTCCAACTAGAGACCCTCAACCATCTTCAAGAAAATTTTCTTCCTCTAAAAAAGGAAAATCAGTTACCGATCTTCCTCCCAAAAAGAAATTTCCCAAGAAAAACTCTAAGAAATCATCTTCTCTTCCTATCCCCAGACTTGTGATGTTGAAAAAGCTAAATTCCAAGATATCCCCTTCTATTCCTTCAGCTAACTCTGAAAAAGGTATCTTGGGTCCCAAGCCTCTTGATTCTTCTCTATCCTCAAAGGCCATAAAAGTCAATGTGACCAATCATCACAAGGAAGCTGATCAAAGCTCCAAAAAGGTTTTTATCTATAGAAAATTCTACAACTGTGGTGATACCTTCCATCTTGCTAAGGATTGTCCTGTGGAAATAATTGATAGAAATGCTTCCAAGGATTCTCCTTCTTCTTATAACTCAAAAGGACCCATTTCCAAATGGGTACCAAAGAACTGATTTCCTTGTGATAGCAGGGTCTAGGGCACCAACAAATCTGGTATCTTGATAGCGGGTGCTCACGACACATGACAAGCAACAAATCTCTTCTTTTAGACTTCGTGCCTGCCAAAGGTCCTTCTGTCACCTTTGGTGATATCTCTAGAGGAAGTACTAAAGGTTATGGAACACTCTCAAATGGTTCCATCACCTTTAATAAAGTAGCTTATGTTGAAGGCTTTATGCACAATCTCCTAAGCATAAGCCAGTTGTGTGATCTGGGGTACAAAGTGATGTTTGAATTATCTTCATGCATCATTTTCAACAAAAACATGGAAACTGTACTTTATGGCTACCGCAAAAAAAATGTCTATGTTATAGACATGGGACATAGCTCATCCTTCGGAACAAACATCTGCTTTGTCTCTGAAAATTCTGCAAAAAGATGTTGGCTCTGGTACAAGCGTCTCTTTCACCTCAACTTCAAGACGTTGAATGTCCTCTCAAATCAAGAGCTTGTCATTGGTATGCCGAAATTATCCTTTGTGAAAGAGAAGCTGTGTGTTGCATGTGAGAAAGGCAAGCTCACAAAATCCTCCTTCAAGTCCAAGCAATGCTTCTCCATCTCCCAACCTCTTCAGATGCTCCACATGGATCTGTGTGGACCAGTCAGTACCCCAAGCCTTGGTGGTAGAAGGTACATTCTTGTCATTATTGATGAATTAACTCGTTACACTTGGGTATTTTTTTTCTCAGGTATAAAAGTGACACCACTGAATAAATTATAAAGTTCATCAAGAAGTCTGAAGTGATGAATGGGCAACTGGTAAGATCAGTAAGAAGTGACAACGGAACAGAATTCAAGAATAGTATGTTGGATGATTTTTTCAATGAAAAAGACATCTCTCAGAACTTCTCTGCCGTTAGAACTCCATAACAAAATGGTGTAGTAGAGAGAAAGAACAGAACACTATGTGAAGCTGCCCGATCCATGCTGAGTGAATCTCACCCTCCTACCTATTTTTGGGCCGAAGCAATCAACACTGCATGTTTTACCCAAAATAGGTCCATATACACCAGAATCATGGATGGGAAGGGGGCTACCAGAGAACACAGTGGGAGGAAGAAGGGGCGAGGGGGAGATTTTACTTTTCCCCCCTTAAATGTTTTCCATACTTGTATGTATGTTATGTATGTTGTACAACAAAATAAATTATTAAAGAAATGGTTAAAATGACCAAATTATCCTCATCTGAAGGCTACTTAACAGAAGCATTTGAAGGCCGTTAAGGCTTAAGGACCAAATCCATAGTATTTTGCAAAGATGTCTAAATTGCACGGACGAAAACCAATGATTTGATTTAACCACTCGGATAAAATTTGTAATTTATTATAAAAGATAAACGCTACATAAATTTCAAAATTAACATACAACAAAAAAAATGTTCTTATAATTGGCGTATAAAATATAAGTTTCAAAGTTTGAACATTTTTTGATGAACCCATATGTCAAAGATGCACAATATGGTTGCTCCAAATTTAAAAGAACTACATATATATATGATTCTGATACCTGCAACCCCATTTACAGGAGTGGTGGTGGTGTTAGATGAGCATATGTGAGTCCAAAAAAGTGCCAAGATTTCTGCAACATTTGGATTGGAAGTGCAATGGTACAAGTAGCAACAACAGAAGCAATGAGGTTTTAGTGGTTAGTGGCTACTTTCTCTCAGCTTGCCATATATGTCATATACACTGTCCATATGTATGCAAATGAGTTGCTCACCAGTGGCTACAAACAAAACCAACATCAACGATCACATAATCTTATAATCATCAATGAATATGCATCATAATTACCACTTGGATGAATCTGAATGTGATAAAATCACATACAGGCCAGCACATAACACCATTAATCATCGTGGGGATCAAGTCTCGCTTCAATCTACCAACAATTTCTGCACCAATTTCACCTAAGACACATAACATATTAAACTATAATTAAAAACTTAAATCTTTTGACTTTATAATGCCAATTATAATGCCACACGCCTCTAGAAATTGATCAAAAATACTATGTGCTCGTGTTAAAAATGTCTTTTGCAAAATGTAGGTTCCTAATCACCACCAATACTACCTTTAGATTAAGAACTTAAGGTAACAGTATGAACGCCAATAGCTCAACGTAGTTGGGGTAAGATGCATTACATTTCAACATAAACCATAAACAAGATCAGTAAATGTTTCACATTGAAGCTTTATGTAATCAAGAGAAGCAAATTTGATGGTACCAGTGGCGTAATCAGACCATGGAGTAGCAACATCAGACTACAATCAACAACCATCAAGCTTCACAGCAGGGATGGAGGCGGACAACGAGAGGCGGGATTGATTTGAGACGGCGGTCGGACTACGTAGCAACGGCGGTCGAACTGCCAATCTTCTTGAAAGCGCAATGAATACTGGAAGGAGGATGATAGAAGAAGACGTAAAACAGAGGTGAGGTTAAACTAGGATTTTTTACTGATTGGGGATTTATAATTTGTTTTTAAATTTTAGGGCATTTTGGTAAATTACCTAATATAAATCATTAAAAATTAATTTAAAATAAAATAAAATAAAATAAAAGGAGGTTATTTTGCAAAACCCACATTTGCAAAAGGTTATATAGCTAAATAGCCCTCGGAGTAGCAACTAAAAATTTAGAAGAAAAAAAAAGGTCAAAATAATTTCGATGGAGAGCAGCAAGCTTCTTCACCTTTAATCAAAAGCTTGCTTCGATGGAGAGCAGTAAGCTTCTTTTTTCGTTTCTGAAATTAAATGATGGAATAAAATTAAATGATGGTTGGGCTACATCACCTTTGATGAAGTTATCCCACCTCAGCAAGCTTCTTCACCTTGAACCATGGAAGAAAGGAAGAAGGCATGATGGTAAGAAGGAATAAAGGAAGAAGAAGTTGGAGAGAAAGGGTAGTTGAGGGAAAAGTAATGTAATTTAATGGTTGAGTCTATATGACTTAGTTTTTTGTAGCTGATTCGCTCAGCCATCGGCTGAACGAATAAGCTCCTACCGAACAACTAGGTATGGCTGAGCGAATAATCCATATTTGTTATACAGCCCATTAAGTCGTTACCGAACAACCCCTAAGTATGCTTTCACAAAGCCAAAACAGAACACTGAATGCTCTATTTCCCGGAAGAATCAACGCTCACCCCTCCCTTTTTCCACCGGACACACACCTTCGTGTGACCGTGTCTGCCAGACCGACAACTGTCGGCGCCAAGCCCAGTCCCTTTCCAAACCGACCGACTAACCACTGTTGTTGGGACTTGGAAGCCTAGAAGACCCTCGTGATCTCTCCACCAAGACGTCTACTTTGTCTACACCCTTCTCAATTTTGGGTTATATTTTAGTTTTTGTGAAGCTTGATGCTCTTCACTGCTTTACAATTTCACCGGTTCTACTTCTACCTCACGTTGGTTTTTTTTTTCTTTTTTCAAATCACTTTTTTATCAATGAAGTGCATCTTCAGTTCTTCCTTCTTTTTAATCTTTTCCATTATGAGAAATGTTTTTTTGTTGATTGTGTTAGAACTTTCCTTACACCGTGTTAGAATTTTCCTTCCATGACCAGTTAACTAGTTAAGTTATTGTTCCTTTTTTTTGTTTCGTAAAACTGTGTTAGAACTTTCCTTACACTTTAGCAGTTTAGTGGAAGAATTTAGATTGATTTATGTAGTTATGTGTTGATTGTGTTTTATATTAAAGAGATTGTACAATATGGTGATTTAGTTCCATTTATATTTGTTTGATTTATTGATTAGTTTAATTTTTAACATCCATGGATAAATATTCAATAAAGAGAAAAACAGTCGGTGATTCGTCATCTGTGACAAATAAGAATAATGTTGATAGTTGTAAACAAAGTCATGTGGAAATCAACTTAACGACCTTCAGACTGACCCTGTATTCCAGATTAGGATTTTGGATTACAATCCTAATATTCGTGATGAAGTTCGTAAAACATATTTATTGAAAGAGCATTGCCAACCTTTGAAACCATGATTTTCTTTACACTGCATTTGGGAAAAGATCAAGAAGATTCAACCCTTCTTGGTTTGATGAAGTTTCTACTTGGCTTGAGTATAGTGTCAGTAAAGATGCAACTTACTATTTATGTTGCTATGTTTTCAAACCAAGTGTTGGAGATCAAGCAAGCGGTGAACCTTTTATTGGCTTAGGCTTTACAAATTGAGTGAAGAAAAAAAACTAACAGTTCATATTGAAGAAGTTAATAGTGCACAACCAAACTTGGGGCAAATGTGAACCATTATTACACAAAAAGCAGAATATTGAATCTATTATCATCAAACATTCAGACCAAGTTAAGAAGTATCATAACATTTAATTGCAATTGATTGTCTTGAAGTTGGTTTTGTTCGTGAAATTGGTTTCGTTCTGGATATTGGGAAAGAAATGGGTTTCGTTATGGAAATTTGGTTTTTGTTATTTTTGTCTAAATATTATGTTTTTAAAATGGATTTTCTTTGTTCTTGATATAGAGAAAAAAATGGGTTCTCTTTTGAAAAATAATGTTATAACATTTTTTTTTGTTATTATTATTTGAAAAAACATCTTAAAATTTTAATAAATATAAGAAATTTAATTATTTTGTATAGTGTTAAAAAATAGGAATAACTAGCTTAACTTGACAATAAGGTTTGGTTTTTTTAAGAATTCTTCTTGAAGGTCATTAGTTAAGTCCTACAAGGTCACTTGGGGGTTGTTCGGTTGTGGCTTAATGAGCTGTATAGCCTATATGGCTTATTCGCTCAGCCATAAATAACCGTTCGGTTGTGGCTTATTCAGTCAGCCCATGACTTAATCGCTCAGCTGATAAACCATACCCCTTTAGACTCAGCCATTTAATTTTTCATTAATTCCCAAACTACCCTTGTCTTCAACGCAGGAGACAACTCTGCCTCCCATCTCTCATTGCAATACTCCTTCCATCTCCATTCTTTCCATCTCTCCATCTCCATTCCTTTTTTCCTTCGTTAGGACCTGAAAATAAATTTTCTCCATTTTTCATGCAGACTTCATCTTCAAATATCATCCATCAATCTTCCTCCATTTTTCTCCCATTTTTGTTTTCTCATCTTTCCGCCTCTTCCCATCTTCAAACGCTACCAGAAATTTGATTTTGGAAACAAAAACCATTAAATAAAAATCGATCCATCCAGACCCATCCACGATTTCATCATCAACATCATCATCATCATCGATGGATATGAACCCTAAATTCCGAGAGCACGAGCGTCTCAAATGTCCACAATGTGAATCCAGCAACACTCGATAGCATCCCTGTCGGTGGTGATATGCAACAGATGGAAGGTGATAATGGTGGTGGCGGTGGAATCCGGTTGGAAATCTAGATAAAAAATGTTGAAGAATACCACTGGTCAAACTTTGGACCTGAACTCGTTGGAAATATGAATTCATGTGAAGTTTTTATACTATTATAAAAGAAATGCTTATATCATATTATTTATAATTTAAAATATAGATTAAGGGTAAAATGGTCATTTTTTACATTCAGACTATTCAGCACAACAACTTATTTTTATCCTACAGACAACTTTATCAATACAGACAACTTTATCCACATAGCTCTTAATGAAAAACGAACCGAACAACCCCTTAAATTTTTTAAGGGGTTGTTTGTTTACTTCTTAATGTATCTATTAAGAGGTAACCTCTGAATTGCTAAGAAGCGAATCTTGTTTGGCAAAAAAAATCTGTCTTTTAATGGTTCTAAAACCCTTTGAATGATTTTGTATCCTGGACCCCCCTTAACCATTAAGCGCCCTAATTTCATTCTGAACAATTACAAAACAACCATATTTCACTTTGAACTCTATCATAAGTGTCTCTTAATCATTCTAACCACTTAATCATTTTGTACCAAATCATTCAGCAACAGTCAAACAACCCCTAATTATTCTTAAAATAATCAAGGGTATACAAGTTGATCCAAACATCTTCTATAAAAAAATATATATACGAATATAGTAATAAAGATGAATTATCTTTAGAGTAAACTACGATTTTAGTCCCTGTGGTTTGATGCTTATAACGGTTTTCGTCCCTGGTCCTTCAAAACTGTTTTTTTAGTCCTTGTGGTTTTTATTTGTTTCTATTTTCATCCCTCCCTCCAATTTTATTAATATTAAATGTTAATTTATTTAAAAATTAAATAACAAAATTACATATTTGGTCCTTATAGTATATATAAACTTTTACATTTTTATCCTAATTTATATTTTTTTACTTTTTCTTTATTTATTGTATTTTATCAAAACATTTATTTTTCTATTAATTATATTGTATATTTTCATAATTATTATAAGTTTAATTATAAAAATAATCAAATAATTTAATTAAAAATATTGATAAATACATGATATTTTTTTTAAAGTTTTAGGTTTAAATATCCTAATTAATATTTTTTTATCTATTGATTTATTAAAGCTATTTCTTATTTTAAATTTCATTGAAAAAAGTTTAATAAAATTCGAGAAAAAAATAGTATTATTTTATAACAACCGGTTGTTTTTTGTTAAATGCAATTTACTACACTATTCTAAATTATCATTTAACCTTTATTTTTTATTAATTAATCAAATTTGTTTAATATTTAAATAAGACATACACACATAAACACACACACCATTTTAAATTAGGTTATATATTAAAAACAAAAAATAAGAAAATAAAATGATAAGAAGATTTCAATATATTGTTATAAAAATCATGCAATGGGTCATGACGTGCCTCAAAATTAACGTGACGCCAAACATAAGCATTATTTAAAACCTTGATACATATATACATATATATATATATAAAGAGAGAGAGGATCAAACGAGAACGATACCTATTTAAAATGAACACGACAACGACAAATCACATACAAAATATAAGTGATTTTACATGTGATTCCCGCGACCTTAAGTCGCGGAAAAAGTCGTCTTCATACTGTGATTTTGTACGACTTCCCCGTTAATGTAAAATCACTTATGATTTTGTATGTGATTTGTCGTTTTCGTGTTCTTTTAAATAGGTATCGTTCTCGTTTGAACCTCATTCTCTCAATATATATATATATATATATATATATATATGTGTGTGTGTGTGTGTGTGTTTATTTTAAATATTAACAAATTTGATTAATTAATAAAAATAAAGTTTAAATGAAAATATGAAATAATGGGAGTAAAGTGAATTTACCAATAAACAACCGGTTGTTATAAAATAAGATTTTTTTTCTCGAAATTTATTAAACTTTTTTCAATGATAATTTAAAATAAATAAAAAGCTTTAATAAATTAACAGAAAAAAAAATATTAATTTTAAGAGATCTAAAGCTTTGAAAAAAATTCATGTATTTATTAGTATTTTTAATAAAATTATTTGATTATTTTTATAATTAAAGTAATAATAATTATGAAAATATACAATATAATTAATAGAAAAATAAATGTCATGATGAAATACAATAAATAAAAAAAGTTAAAAAAAAATGTAAATTAAGATAAAAATGTAAAATTTTATATACTACAAGGACCAAATATGTAATTTGTTTATTTAATTTTTAAATGAATTAATATTTAATATTAATAAAATTGAAGGGAGGGGTAAAAATAGAAGTAAATAAAAATTACAAGGACTAAAAAACAGTTTTAAAAAATCAGGGACGAAAATCATTATAAACATCAAACCAAAGAGACTAAAATCGTAGTTTACTCTTATCTTTATTAACACTTTGTTGAAGGAAGGATAAGCAAAAAGCCAAAAAGCGGTCCAATGAATGTAGTTTTTAATTGACAATAAATGAAAAATGGATCACATGGTGCAACCCACACGCACCATATGCTGTGCCCATATATACATGTACATGGCCCCTGGCCCTGCTGCCGATATCATTGACCATGCCCATGCTACGTGTCTTGGTTTCCGTATTTATTTTATTTTATTTATAGGAATAATTTGCATTTTTGGTCTCTCGGCTTTACTTAGGGGTGTTATGATTCATGGATTTTGAAAGAATTGGAATAGATAATTTATTTGATCAAATTTTAATTTTTTTGTTCGGTTCATATATTGATCATGATGAAATCCTTTAAATTTTATTGAATTCCACAAATCAAGGAATTCATCATTCCTTAGATAAAGTGAAAGAATTGAATTTCATTCAATTCCTACCAACCAAACACGTGGTCAAATTTCATTCAAATTCCTTCAAAGTCAAATTCCGTCAATGGATTCCAATTCCATCAAATTCCATTCTACGAACCAAACGCCCCCTTATTTTCTTGGACTCCTCACAACTTTTTTCTCGCAAAAGAATCCATATGGTATGCAAAATGTATGGTTTTAGTCCCTCTCACATAACTCTATTTATTAAATTATAGGTATTTTAGATTTATTTCGTTTTTATTTTATTTTATCAACATTTGATGAAAAAGAAAAAAAAATCATATAGAGTAACATATGATACACTAGTTTTTAGGATTCTCACGATTTTGTGGGTTGTCATATATGATACACTAGTTTTTAACATATTAATACATATTAGTGTATATTAATTTGTTTTAACTAATGCTAACTTATGTTAACATTTTCCTATCTTCTAACATTTTAAATATTAATATCTGTTAAACAATTATTATAACTTTTATATCATTTTTATCAAATTATGATTTCATACTCATGTTAATTATATTCTCCCTCTATCCCAAAATAAAAATCCACTAGGTGTTCAAAAAATCCATCGGACCGTTCAAACCGGTCGAACCAAGTCAAATCGGATCGTTTTTGGTGGTTTGAGCGGTCTGACGTTCCGGTCTGGTCTGAAAAATAGTCAAACCGCTCGGTCTGGTCCAGTCTACGGTTTGAACGTTTTTTTGAGCGGTTTGAACCGAACCGGCCGCAAAAATTATATTTAGTTTTCATGTTGTATGCTCAACTATTACGTCCTAATTTTTAAAAAAAATCGTCTAAGACATAAAGGGGGTTGTTTGTTTTTTTTAAAATACCTCTTAATGACTCTTAAGTCTGAATCGTTCAGACCTTTTGACATTCAGACTGTTTGTTTTTTTTCCAGTTTTCAGAACCTCTTAACTCTTAAATACATCTGAAATAAGAAAAGTGATGACCTAACTTCTCAAAATCTCTCATCGCCGCTTCATTTCATATGTTCTCCTTTCTCTCAAAAGGCCTCCATACGTTACAAAAACAATCAGTCTTATTGATTTAGATTTCTGACTTCAGCACCACCTCTTATTAATGAGAAGTGAAATAAGACTTCAGACCTCTTAAAAAACAAACGTCACCTAAGTTTTTAGTTTTCACTTTTCAATTGTCTCTGTTTCATACGCCGGCAAAATTCTAAAATTCTCCAAAAATCAAAATCTAAAATTTTAGTCGTCTTTCGACTCCCTAAATGTTTGTTCTAAATTCCAACTCTTGTTGGTGAACCTATGTAACTTTTTTCCAACATGCTCAATGTTTTTTTTTAATTTGAAGATAGATTTTTCTTCTATAATTCAATATAATACTTTTTTTAAAATAATGTAACACCGTTGGAATTTTTTAATTGGAGATAGATTTTATGTTTCTTTTAGTTTAAAACACATAATAGGTTCAAACAGCCTAAACCGATTAGACCAAACCATCTTTTTGTGATCAGGTTTGACCAGTTTGATCATTTGTTGCCAAACCGTCCTATTTGGAAAAATTATAAACCGTTTATGGTTTGATTTGTGGTTTTGGGGGTTAAACTGCCCAAACCGGACCGTGAACACCCTAAAATCCACAATAAAAAAGACACACAATTTTAGAAATATGTAATTATTACAATTTTTAATTAACAAAAAAATTCAATTTTACCGTAAAATATGTTGATAGATATTTTCTTTTAAGGGTAAAATAAGAAAGTGAACATTTACTTTTAAAAATAAATATTTATTTTAAAATAAACTAAAATAGTAATATAGACATTTATTTTAGAATAGATGAATTATTGATAAATTCAAAAGGTTTAGTTAGGAGAGGGTGTGATAGATTTAGCCGTTAGGTGATCCACATGGGTGGTGGTATAAGTAAAGATCTTTATTTAAGGCTATGTTTGGCAAAAAAAAGCTAAGCTAGCTTATAAGCTAGGTTGTAGCTGATAAGCTAGCTTTTCAAAACGCTACTTTGAGTAGCGTTTCAATAAGCTAGCTTATGGTCATCCAAACATGTACACTAGCTTATAAGCTAGCTGATAAACTAGCTTATTTTTGCTAAACAATGCAGGTTTGGAGGACAATAACTAACCGCTTTTAAACATACTAAAATTGACGATATAATGTTTTCATTTTTGTTCGACTTTTATTTATGAGAATGTAGCTTAAAAATCAACATTTCAATTTGAGTTTATTCATTGTTGCTCTAAGTTTAGTTTAGATGTTAATTATTTTTGTAGAATTTTTTAAACAAATATTACACATTAAGAAATAGTGATTTCTTATCAAATTATACTAGAAGCGTACTCGCGCAATGCAGCGAGATACATCACGATTTTAATGTTTCATTTTTTTTTGTTTTGATTTTGAATGGTTTAATAATATATTTTTTAATAATTTTAATTTTTATAATTTTGAATGGTTTAGTGATAATGTTTTTTAATTTATAAATTTGTTTTTAGGCTTAATAGTATAATGTATTTTATATAAAAAAAATAAGTATTTTGTTAGAATTCAATGATTATCTTATATATTTTAATGACATCTAGAAAAAATAACCAATTACATATTTAATAATATAATTAAAACAAATTTATAGTAATATAATATATTAATTAATAGTGATACATGAAAATGTCTGCATAAAAGGAAGACTCTGCACATACCAAATTGGTGGGTATTAGAAGCCTGCAGTAGTAATATGTATCTTGTGTTTTGATAATTGTAAATTAAGAGATTTTTAAAATCTTGCATAAAATGATTGTACCTTGTGCCTAATAACATATATTCTATTTAGTATTTAGTTGAAGTTAATATTTCGTAATTATAATTTCAAATTGTAGAATGGAGTATTTCTTGTGACAAAGTTTTTATTTGAATTATTTATTTGTTCATCAATTTTTATGTGGGGCTATTTACAATAATTTGGGGTAGCTAAACTAAATATACATTAGGTTTGGTTCTAAGTGATCATCAAAGCCACTGAAGATTTTTTTGGCTGTTAATTTCATGGCTTTAATGAGAATAGTCGAGGTATATGTATAAATTGATCCGAACACCGATTATCAAAACTTCCATTTCAAGTTGGTGTCAAAGAATAACAACGCTTAGAAAATTCCCGGTTAAGAAATCTTACTCCCTCTGTCTAAAAATAAATAGTAAATTGCAATTTAGGTTCCTACAACATTTTTATAGCAATAAAACCCTCTCATGGTATACAAAAGTGTTTGGTTTTAGTCTTTTATATCTTTATCATATTTACCAACAAAAATAAAATAATTAATATATAATTATTAATTATATAATACAATATATATTTATATATACATAACCGCCCTCCCCAATGAAACCTTCCACCTTCTGTCTTGGGCTTCGTGAAGCTCAAATCAAGACCCTCGTCGGTTTTCTCCTGCCCATCTTTTCTATCTCACCATGGAAGATCACCACCAATGGCTCAACCTCAACCACACTCCCAACACGAGCAGGCCGTCGTATGCATCAACTACGACTGCCCTACCTCCACCATCATGAAACCCTTCCCACTCTCACCCCTTTGTGGTTTCCAGTGACGTTTTTTACGGTGACATGAATCTCCGATGGTCTCTCTCCTCTAAGAATGTGTCGAGATGCCTTCTGTAGACTTTGGATACATCATCACAGATGGCCACCTGTTCGCCTAAATGCTCTTGCAGAGTCGGTAGATTTGCAGATGCTACACACACTCAAAGAAGCTTACAACCAGATTTTTGTGCGATTGCTTATTGGCTCTATTGAACATTGATTTTAATTTAGGGTTTGTTTAGTTCTAGGATTTGATTCAATTGGGTGTATTGATTTGGATTTGAATATTAGTTTAGGGTTTGATTAGTTATGGTTTGGATTTAATTCAGCTTGTTGTTGTTGAACATATTTATTTTATTTATTCGTTTGCTTCTTGTTTGATCTATCCGTGGTTGACTTGTCTGTGTTATGGCTATTTGTGGTGGTGGTTGGATTGTTGTGGGTGGACGGTTGTGGTGATAATAGGTAATAATCAAGAAAACTATTAATAATCCACATCACATCTTTGCCATGTCAGCCACATCAGATTTAAATAACAAAAGGACCATATTGCCCTCATGGTCCACATGGTAGAGTTAACGATTGAAATTTAACTTTTGTTAGTGAAAGGGACCAAAACCAAACATTTTTGCATACCACAAGGATTTTGTTGCAACATAAACTTTATAGGGACCCAATTCGAGAAAATCAACAAACCACAAGGACTAAAATTGCAATTTACTCCAAAGTAAATGTTCACAATAAAACAAGTACACAATTTTAGGAATGTGTAATTATTATATTTTTTAATTAACAAAAAAACAATTTTACGCTTAATTATAGAGAGACAATTGTTCTCAATCTCATAATAGGGTAGAATGGAAAAGTAAAACATTTACTTTTAAAATTGACACTTATTTTGTGACAGACTAAAATAGTAATATAGAAGTAGTATTTTTCTCATTATTTTTACAACGTTTACCATAAAATATCTATAACTTTAGTACATTTATCATAAAATCAATCTATGTTTCAAAATATTGTTATCACAAATAAGGAAAATCAAAAGAAAGTATATTGTTTCTTTATGATTGTATTTCAAATATTATATCAAGATTTGAGAAAATATAAAGAAACATAGGAGGAAGGAGAGAGAAACATTGAAGAGACGGTGACATTCGGTGCAAAGATGTTATAAAGTGTCAAAAAAGATAAAAATGCCTTTTGAAAAACGACAAAATGCATTATATGTGACGATTTGCATATATTTTGAGAATATGACCCTTTACGTTGCAATCTTTTATGATAATAATTAGTATGAAAGTATAAATAAAATGAATATAGCAATCGCACCGATATAGGTGTCACTAAAGGACATCAAGAAAAACGTTGTCTTGTTGCATTTTCATTAAACGCGTTGAAAATGGCATTGCCATAAAAATACGCTTGGACCACTCAAAGAGAATGGCGGCAAGCGAATGCCCAAGGCAAAAAGGATCAAATCCCTCCTATACAAAGATTGTAAAAACCATTTTAGTTGTTTCAACGTTGTAACTGACTTCGAAAAACGTAAGTTCTAACGATTGTTGATACCATGCAAGTAATGTTGCCATTAAAACCGATTTTTCACCATCTGTAATTCTAATATTGTTTTTGGTGTTTCCTATTCAAGGCATCATAATCGGGGTTGAGATTTAGATTTTAGATTGATTAGAGCATCTACAATGGAGTGACTTATAAGAACCACGTTTTTTGTCACACTATTGTTAACTCAACAAATTAAGAACTATCATAAAACTCTATAATGCTAGTGATTAGTAATAACCTCCTTTTTGTAGGTCCCATATATATATATATTATTTAAACATCAATAATATAGATATAAAAATAAAAAAATATATATATAAAACATCATTTTACATAAAACTCAATGTAATGACCAATATTTTTATAAAAAAATCTCTCAAAAATATAAATGAATTATAAAAACACTATCCAATGATAATTTTATAAGTTACCATACTTTTTACATAACGTATTATTGAGGATTTAAATTTCATTTTTTTTTACCAAATACCTGGAAATAGTTCAAATCATAATTAAATTGGGACCACGTAATTAAATATTAATATAAAACAGATAAAAAAAACCTCATAAAAACAAAACATAATTTTGTTGGCTTTTGATTTTGAATTAGATTTGCATTAATCGTGGAAACAAATTTGTGGGTTCCTACCCTCAAACATCCCTCGTGGTCATCATCAACTTTCTTTCTTTTAAGGGGAGACTAATTGCACCTTTAACTTTGTTAAATGCACTCTTATAATTAATTTTTTCATCATATACGTCAACATCAAAATCTGTTTTTTACATTTCCAATGCATGAATTGACTTGATTTTAACATAATTGAGGGTGCCATTAAAATTGCCCTCTTTTAATTAAGTAAAAATCCCTTGTTTATCCAACGACCATACGATATGTGTCCGTTTTCCCTTTCCATTTTTCAAGGAAAATCCTTTTTTAATATAAAATTTCAAGCATAAAACCCCTAATTCTTCCCATCCCAAACCCCATCTTTCATTCTCCTTCTCATTCCCCCTGTAAAAAATGACGATTTTTTTCTGCATTTTTCTTGCTTTCACCTTAGTTTCCACTTGTGTTCTTGCTGCTGTTCCTCCTCCAACTCCATTAGAAGGTATGTATATATGCTCTCACTTCAGATCTCAAAAATCCATAACACAAACACTAACCACTTCTTATATAACATAACCTGGATCTGGTTTCTTTTTTGTTGTACAGGGCCGTTCTTTAACATATAAAATGTGTGATTTTTGAATATGACCCCTAGATTTGGAGCTCATTTTCAGTTTGCATTGTAATAAAAAACAGATCAATTGTTGTTCATGTTTTTTGGGCAGGTCTGTTACCAAACGGAAACTTTGAAGAGCCACCAAAGGCAAGCGACATCAAGAAAACAGTCCTGCTCGGCAAAAACGCCTTACCCAAATGGGAAATCACCGGCCTTGTGGAGTACATCCACGGCGGACCTCAGCCCGGCGGGATGTACTTTCCGGTGGCACACGGCGTCCACGCCGTCAGGCTCGGCAACGAAGCCACGGTTTCTCAGACCATCGCCGTGAAAGCTGGGTCTCTGTACGCCGTGACGTTCGGTGCTTCGAGAACTTGTGCGCAGCAGGAGGTGTTGAGGGTGTCGGTGCCGCCGCAGTCCGGTGATCTTCCGCTGCAGACGCTGTACAGCAGCAATGGGGGCGATGTGTATGCTTATGGGTTTAAAGCGAATTCGAGTAGTGTGAGGTTGATCTTCCATAACCCTGGAGTTCAAGAAGATCCGAAATGTGGCCCGTTAATCGATGCCGTCGCCATTAAAGAGCTCCTCCCTCCTAGACCTACTCGATGTAAGTAACTCTAAATACGATTTTTGGTAACAAGTTTTTTTAGAATATTTTTAAAACTAAAAGTGTTCCATTTTATATTTTGTCTTTGTCTATTTTATAAATTTTAAGAAAATGATTATGTTTTTTATAAATTTATTTAATTTAACCTTTTGTTTTAATTTAATGTAGGTTTAATACTGTGTATAATATATTTTTAAGTTTATTAATATAATGTATTTTATAAAAAATATTTAAGTATTCTGTTAACTCGATAGTTATCCTAATTAGATTATGTTTATGCATGTTTAAACATGTAACTTTAAAAAGTTGTTTTTATGCATCAATTACTTGTAATCTTGAATTTTAAGTAATATGCATTAATAATCAGTATTTGATGCATAAAAATTTGTTTTTAAGAGTTTTTCTCAAATACTTTATAATATAGTATAAATAAGGCGTCGTATTAACTATTTTACAATAGACTTACGAGAAATGTTTTAAGAGATCTTGAAGTTTTTTCAAATAGGATCCTATAAGAGGCACTTTTATTTTTGTTGACACCCAAAAATGTCCATAAACTTATTGTATCAAACAATGTTTGGATAAGAAGCATTAGATTTTTGTTTCTATAATTTTAAGTACACTTTATTAGGGCAATTAAACTATTAGGGGTTCTAAAAACTCAATTTTGTTGTAGGAATTTCTAAATGGTGTTTGATTATTTTTGTTTCAGTTAATTTGGTGAAGAACGGCGGATTCGAAGAAGGTCCTCACCGGTTGTTCAACTCCTCCAATGGCGTCCTCCTCCCTCCAAGGCAAGAAGACATCACATCCCCACTTCCCGGCTGGATCATCGAGTCTCTAAAAGCCGTTAAGTTCATCGACGCCAAGCATTTCAACGTCCCATCGGGTGTCGCCGCCATCGAACTAGTCGCCGGAAGAGAAAGCGCCATCGCCCAGATCCTCCGAACGATCCCGAACAAACGGTACGACCTAAGCTTCGCCATTGGAGACGCGAAGAACGGGTGCCATGGAGACATGATGGTCGAAGCGTTTGCCGGAAAACAGACAATGAAAGTGGGGTTCAAATCGGTAGGGAAGGGGAAGTGGCAGACGGTGAACATGAAGTTTACGGCGATCTCGGCGAGAACACGAGTGACGTTTTACAGCTCGTATTACCACACGAGGGTTGACGATTTCGGGTCTCTTTGTGGGCCGGTGATCGATGAAGTTAAGGTTTCGCCTGTGCGAGGGTAGAGGTGAATTTGAGGTTATAGTTGGTGGTATGTATGTATGTGTTGGTTTGATGGTTTTTAAATCGAACCCTTTAATGAAATGTTGTTTTAAGATTTGCAATCATTTGGAAATAGTTTCATGTGTTCAAACCCAATGAATTGAATGATGGATTGATGGGTCCATCAAAGTTGAATTGGATGGAGCCATGGGTTCAGGATAGAGACCGAGTTTAGTGCTCTTTTATCGGGCTGTGAACCCATTGGTGCATGGTCAAAGGACCACCAACTCATGGGTTCATGCTCAAAGAAAAGAATGACAGAGTTTGGTCCTTACTTTAACTGACCATGAGCTAGTTGCGATTGGGTTATTTAGGCATTTATTTTTGTATCCCATTAAAGTGGTTGTTGGTGGGTGAAAAATTGTTAAATTACATTAACGGCCTATTTAATTGTTTTTTTCTATTAGATCCTGTACGGTAAAATTGTCTGTGTGGATTAATCTGTCTATATATAGATTCTTAAAGTTTTGTTTGGCATGATTTTTTCATATTTGGAAGGAATGTTTTTTTTTAATTGGGAGGGATATTTATGGAAAAATGTTGGCTTTTTGCATAAACCCCCGTAGAGGCTTACTGAATAAACCACTTTCTATGTATCATTAAGCCACTACAAAACAGTCATGTATAGCTGATCGAATAAGTCGTGAGTCTCATTAAACTCATTAAGTTACTAACAATTGTGGCCACTGAGGTTTAATCAGGTCTGACGTCTTACGGTTATAATTTGTCAAGGGATTAGTCTAGGCTTAGCCTAAGACACCATTGCAAAAAAATAAAAAAGATTAAAAGATTATTATTTTATATAAAGTTTTTTTTAAAGAGTGTATTGAGATGATAAAATATATAATATTTTACTAATATGATTAATATTAAAATCTTTAAAATAGAAAATATATTTGAGTTGAATGTAATTTTTTTTAGAGATTTTGACTTCTATTTCTTTATTTTAGAGAAATTAATCGATTGGAAATGCTCTAACACACCTTAATAAACCCCAATTTGACTCAAATAAATATATATCAAAATGCTTATTTAAACTAATTAATATACGACAAAAATAATTATAATTAAATGACGGATTAATAAATATGTTAAGTATATAAAATAGCTATAATTTAACACTAACCGATTCAGAACAATTAGTGCAATTCTGATTAATAGTGTAAATTTGACTGCTAAAATTCAACACTTTTGATTGGAGATGGTTTAGTTCTTTTCCACTATTTAATTACACAAATTTGGACCAAATTTGATGATTCAATGTCCATTAACACACACAAAAAAAAAATGATCTTATACTGTTCGGTTGGAGATGGTCTAAGTGGATCTGTAAAAGGAACATAAATCTAGATGCAAATTTCCAGATGAATATACAACTTTTGACTCACAACACATGTAAATCATTACAACATTAGACATGTCAAATGTTTCAATACTCGTGGTGTTTGCACGTATAATACGAATATGATGTAGAAATTTCTCTTTTCGAAGATCATCGTCGGGTATCTTCAAGAATACCAACAAGGCACTTCTCCAACATGAACTCGGCATTCACCCAAGCATGGTATTTATCTAAAGAAATGTGTTAACGAAGATTACACCCTCATTGCTGTATAACCTAACCCTCCCGTATATGAAATATACACAAAAGTTGTGCATTCCAAGTCCCCACAGTTTTAGCCTAGCAGGTAAGAAGGTGAATATACTTGCAGAATAAGTGGGAGGTCTGAGGATTGACTCCAGACACAATCCACTTGCCTCTGGGACATGCGATATAATGACTGTGGGGGTTCCAGAGAGTGACGTCATATACACCCTTTTGCATAGTGCATATCCCAAAAGATTGGCAAAAGAAAAGGGGATTTTAACTTATGATAAAAGGCATGTCAAATAGTAATTAAAGAACATGCTTGATGGTCTGAAAACTAAAAAAAAGGATACTGAATAATGCTGTACAATCTTTTCCAACCGCCTTCATCAACATATCAACACCTGAAAGAAGGACAATTAGAGAAACTAACAATAAAAAAACACAGCATACGATTGGTCTATATCCATGCATCAAAGGAAGACCGACCCCCATTATAAAAAAATAAAGCACGGAATACAGTAAAACGGGCACCCCAACAATCACAGCCATCTTCTTGCAAAGTACTAGTGTACAAATCGGCCTACATATCCAACAGAATCAACTCTAGATTCTGAAAAGATATTATTTTCTGCCACGGGAATCTAAAGCAGTTTAAAAATGCACAAAAAACACTTTTTTCATTTCTTAGAAACTTCATTAAGCAAAAACCAAATGATGTAAATATAGAAATACAATGTCTTTATGGCAATTCACATCTTGTATGATGACAAGAATTAATATGATAGTACCTCCAGGATGAAACTTCATGTATGGAGTGATGTTGTAAACACGGCCTTTAAGAACGGTCCACATTGAGTCCTCTGTTTGGTGTTGTTTAACTTCGTCTAAAGATATAAGCCTCTTGTTCGACTGTCCCTTCAATCCTTGAATCATAAATTCCACCAAATTCAGAAATTAATCAGTACATCTACATCGCATTCATGCTAACCTGAGTAAGTTCAACTCAAGGGAGATGGTTGGTTAAGTTAATAAAGGTTGGGTTTTTTAAGTACCATGTTCAAGTCTCTCAGATTAGGCAAGTTAATGAACAAATTAAAAGCAAAAAAGGAGGTTCTTCAACTAAAAAAAACCCCAAATAAGTGTCACATGAGAACTGCAACACTTTCTCTTTCAAGACATCCCTTGAGGATTGCAACATTTCTTTTTTGAAGAGGTTTTCATGTAAATTTGCATACACCCAATTAAAATGATGGTGTCGATCTGAGTGTACAAGATTCCTTAATTTTGTAACAAGGTATGTGCAATATGCCAATATGCCAATATCCCATAAATAGTTGGTTAACTTCCTTTGAAGTTTGAACTATGTGTCAAGTCACACATCACATTTTTTTATGGGACAAAAAAGCTTCCAACCTTAGTCATGTACTCCATTGAATGATTAATGAAGAACTAGCCATCAAGACAAGAAAGAACCTCAAAGAATGGTGATAAAACCACATTAAAAATCACTTTTATTGAATAAAGCCCACCACTAGAAAAACTAAAAAAAAAAAAATCATGGTGTTCTTGTTAAAAATAGGATTTAATAACTTTGAAATACTAGTTTTCTATTATATATTATTATGTTAGTTTATTTTATTCATTCTTTACACTAGTAATGAATATGTATAAATGGTAGAAGCTTTAGTTGCTTCTACCTTTAAAAACGTGGTAGCTTTAGAATTGCAAGTGTGTGCATTCTTTACTCTTGAATCTTGAGTACCATTTTCTAGTGTTTCATCGAAACAGTTTTGTTTCTCTTTTCTTGCCTTTGTTTTATGGTATCAGGGCCAATCTATAGTCATTCGTCGGTTCATCCTTGTCTATCAAATTCATTTTATTGGAGAAGTTTGAGAGTGAAACCTAATGTTTGAGTGTGGCAACTAGCGGAAATACTCGAAACAAGCGCCGCAGAATGTGTGTGGAGGGATCAGAATGCCGAATCACAAAGGAAGTGGAAAATCAGGCATTGAAATACATTATTTGCTTTCAGAACATCTATTGGCGACGAGTTTATTGATCATGTTTCTGATGCAGCTCTACGAAGGAAGTTTGGGAAAGATTTGAAAGGCTATTTACCAGAGAAATACGACAAGGTTGCAGTTGTTGGAGAACGAATTGGTATGTTAAAGCACAGAGGTATGTCAATTTCAGTATACTTTTTACATTTTAAAAGTATCTGGGCTGAAATTCCATTAGATAGATGTGGATTGAGAAAATTAGTGTATCTCGTCTATAGTTGTTATCATCTGCAAAGAGGGTATGATACCACCCTCTAGAGCACCACCATATACCGATCCCACAGCCATCATGAGGGAGGTAAACCGTGTGTGCCTGGAGTCGATCCCCAAACCATTTATTCTGCAAGGATGTCCACCTCCTTTCCCGCTAGGCTAAGGCTGTGGGCACATCTTTCTTGCTATCTTGTTCACAGATTGAAGAAGTACAGGACTTTTTGTTGCTTCTATTAAAAGGGTGGTTAATGCCGCCTTCTGTAGAAGAATAACGAATTTGCTCTCTAATCAGGAAAAATGGGGGCAATGTTTTCGATTGAAGTTGTTGAACAAAAAGGCCCAACCTTGTGTCAATGATGCCGACAACAAAAAGGAGTGGATCACTGATTTAGGTTGGTCTCACCATGTAACCAGAGATGACGTTTTGTCCAGGGGGAACATCATGGAGATCCAGTTATTGTCACTGCAGACAACTCAACCTACCAAATAGTAAAAGAAGGCATTGTAACAATCGACATTGCCGATGATACAACCAGAAGAGTTTGAGAAGAAGATATGTCGTCTTTTGCAGTGACAATGGTTCGATGATACTCACCTCAAATTGTTATAAGAGTGGAAATTAATGAGCAACAGACAACATGTAGTGAGAAGGCTAACAAGAGAAAGAAACCAAACTATCTAAAAGATAATGAGGTAGATCTTAACAATTGCTTCATGACTCTAAACAGAAGCATTAGCTATAGAAGAGCCAACAAGCTGCGAAGGATGCAAGAATAGATTGAGGCTTTAGACAGAAATGAGCATGGGAGTTGGCATCCAAGTCAAAGAAGTGTTAAGCCAGTCACTTGCAAAAGAGTTTTTCGCATGAGAAAAAAAATCAGATGGTATCATCGACAGGTTTAAAGTTCATCTAGTTGCTTGTGGGTTTTCTCAAATCTATAGATTAGATCAGTAGCAAAGATAATTGTTAGAAGTGCCCCAGTTCGGTTCACGTATAGTAGAAGGAAACGTGGAGAGCCAATGCAAAAGAGTGAGATGAGGACCACTCCAAAAGTATGAAGAGGCTGGAAGTAATTTGGTTACAAGGAGTATTTCTGTTGGGGTAGCTTGGGAATTTTATCCAATAAATCTAGTATAAATTGGGTAGTGAGGTAGAGTTTATTTTTCATGCAGATATTTACCTTGTAAACCTTGGAGAGAATGGCCTCTCGAATTGCCATATTCCTTTTCCCTTGTTAATGGTGAATCAAGTAGCCATCACAAACCCAATTCCATTGTCTTACAAATTGTTCCAGTAATAAATTGACCATTTAGTTGTTCTCTTCCTAATTTGTTGTGAAAATCAGTTTGGTTCATAACAAATTGGTATCAGAGCAACAAAATCCTAGGTATGGCCCCTAGAGGAGATGCAGTTACACAGAGGGTGGAAACGGTAGAAGAAGAGGTTGCAGCGGTGAAGGCGTCGATTATGGATATGCAGCAAGCCTTACAACAACAAATTAGTGCCCAAATGGAGAACCACCTAGAGAAACACATGTCAATGATAAGCCAGCGTCTCCTCTGATAATTCTTCATTGAGGCAAGAAGTGAGAGCATCGATTTCAGAACCGAAACTCTCCTTTGCTGGGTCACAGATGTTTGGGACACCAAAGGGAACAGGAGACGGGACGAAGGAGTCGGGACCCAGCAGCGGGGGAGCAGTCAATACCAATTTGGGAGGGGGATCGAACCAGAATTGGCGGTTTCGTAAGCTGGATATGCCTCTATTTGATGGAAACAACCCAGATGGCTGGATCATACGTGCCGAAAGGTATTTCCTATTTTATCGCTTGAACGAATCGGAGAAATTGGAAGCATCTGTGGTAGCCTTAGAGGGGGATGCCCTGCTCTGGTATCAGTGGGAACACCGTCGTCGCCCGATTAATTGTTGGGAAGAGATGAAGACGATGATCCTTCGTCAATTTCGGCCGTCGAGTTCTGGATCTCTTCACGAACAGTGGTTGGCGTTAACTCAGGTGGGTTCGGTATTGGATTACCAGAGGAGTTTTATTGAATTGGTCGCACCTCTATCTAACATACCTGAAGAGATTGCTCTGGGCCAATTTATTAATGGGCTGAAGTCTGAAATAAGGGCTGAAGTAAGAGTCCTTGGGCCTAGAAATTTAGAACATGCTATGGATCTGGCCTTAAAATTAGAGGAGAAACAACGATCTACTGGAAGCCGTCGATTTGAGTCTCGGTCAACAGCAACCACGGGGTCGATTGGAAATTTTTCACCGAGAACATCCCCATTTCAGTCGGTTTCTAATCTCAATCGGCCGATTCCTACACCAGCAGCAACCGTGAGTCAACGTGCGGTTCCGTTAGTATAGCCGACGGGGGGAACCAATATATCCAACAAAACAGGTGGTGAGGTGCGAAGGCTAAGTGAGAAGGAGTTACAAACGAAACAAGAACGAGGTCTGTGTTTTAGATGTGATGAAAAGTGGAATGTTGGTCACAGATGTCGACGTCGGGAACTGAGTGTGTTATTAACCTCAGAGGAAGATGAATCGGAAGAAGGTGAAGCACCTGTGGCAGAAGAGAATAGGGCAAACCCAACTACTGAAATCTGTCTAAATTCGGTATTGGGTATCACTAATCCTAAGACTTTGAAGTTAAAGGGAAGTCTCTTGGGAACAGAGGTAATTGTGATGATTGATCCAGGAGCTACCCATAATTTCATTTCATTGGCAATTATTCAGAAACTTGGCGTTCCAGTTAGTAACACCGGTGATTTTGGGGTATCCTTGGGTACAGGGGAGTCTGTTAAAGGTTACGGGGAGTGCCAAGGGCTGAGATTGCAACTGCAAGGGTTGGAAATCCTTGAAGATTTCCTTCCTCTGAAATTGGGAAATTCTGATTTGATACTCGGGGTGCAATGGTTGGAAAAACTCGGGCCGGTTACGACTAATTGGAAGACCCAGATCATGAAATTCCAGATTAACGGTGTTCCGACGATTTTAAAAGGTGACCCCTCTTTGAACAGATCGAAGGTGACTTTGAAAAACATGTTACGCACCATAGTGAAGGAGAAGGGAGGTTTTGCTCTACAACTGTCCCAAGTGGAATCAGAGGCGGCAACTAAGACTTTTCCCGCTATTCCTGAATTTTTGGAGAACGTAATCCAGGGTCATCAAGAGGTTTTCACTTGGCCGAATGAACTATCCCCGAGGAGGGACAGGGATCATGCTATAACCCTGAAAGACGGAGTGGAACCGGTATCAGTCAGACCGTATAGGTACCCACATGCTCAGAAGACGGAAATCGAGCGTTTGGTGCAGGAGATGCTTCGGGCAGGGATCATACGGTCATCTAACAGCCCTTTCTCTAGCCCAGTGCTGTTAGTCAAGAAGAAAGATGGTTCATGGCAATTCTGTGTGGATTATCGCGCTTTGAACAAAGCGACAGTACCCGATAAGTACCCCATTCCTGTTATTGACGAATTACTTGATGAGCTTTATGGATCTCGAGTATTTTTCAAAACTTGATTTGAAGTCGGGGTATCATCAAATTCGAGTTAAGGATGAAGATGTTATTAAAACGGCTTTCCGAACACACGAAGGTCACTATGAATTTCTCGTCATGCCATTTGGCTTGACAAATGCTCCGGCCACTTTCCAGTCGGTGATGAACGACATATTCAGACCCTATCTACGAAAATTTGTTTTGGTATTTTTTGACGACATACTGATATACAGTCAGAGCCAGCAGCAACATGTCGGGCATTTAACCTTGGTTCTCGGGAAATTGGAACAACATCAGTTTTACGCCAACCCCAACAAATGTGAGTTTGGCAAAAGTGAAGTTGCTTATTTGGGTCATGTGATAGCAGAAAAAGGAGTGTCTGTTGATCCAGAAAAGATTAAGGCAGTTAAAGACGGGCCAACACCAAAGAATTTACGGGAACTACGGGGATTCTTGGGGCTATCCGGGTATTATAGAAGGTTTGTTCCAGCTTATGCTCGGTTAGCGTCGCCATTGACGGATCAACTAAAGGACAGTTTTGGATGGTCGACAGCCGCCACCGAGGCTTTTAACCAGTTAAAAACAGCCCTAACTAACGCCCCGGTGCTTGCAATGCCAGATTTTACTCAAGTATTTGTAGTTGAGGCTGACGCGTCGGGATTTGGGATTGGTGTTGTCCTTCTTCAAAACCGACATCCCATTGCTTATTTCAGTCAGGTTTTGGGTGCTCGCAATAGGCTTAAATCGATTTACGAGAAAGAGCTAATGGCCATCGTGTTGGCTGTCTTAAAGTGGCGTCACTATTTACTGGGCCGACATTTTGTCATACGAACGGACCAGCGGAGTTTGAAGTATCTGATGGAACAAAAGGAGGTGGGCTTGGATTATCAAAAATGGATGAGTAAATTGTTGGGGTTTGATTTCGAAATACAGTACAAGACAGGGGCCTCTAATACTGTTGCAGATACTCTTTCAAGAGAATTCGTATCAGAATCTGAATTGGGAACCATTATTTCTTCGTGGACGGTGAATATGAAAACATTAATGGAGGAAATAAAGACTGACTCGTTTATCAACCACATTATTCGAGAGATTGTGGACGAAGGCAAACCACATGTTGGCTACTCGTATGAGCACGGTCGCCTATTATACAAAGGCAGGTTAGTCATCCCTCATAATTCTACTTTTATTCCCAAACTTTTGCATGAATACCATGATTCAGCGGTGGGTGGACATTCGGGAGAGCTTAAAACGTATCAACGGTTGGCCTCCGAGTGGTTTTGGGTCGGTATGCGGCGGGGTGTGCAAAAATATGTCCAAGCCTGCACCACCTATCAGCAGCAGAAATCTCTTACGACACATCCAACGGGACTCCTTCAACCGCTGCCGATACCCTCCCAAGTTTGGGAGGATGTCACCATGGACTTCATAGAAGGGTTGCCTCGTTCTAACGGGTTTAATACGGTGTTAGTCGTGGTGGATCGATTGACAAAATACGCGCATTTCTTGGCGTTAAAACACCCGTTTAATGCTTTTATGGTAGCTGCGTTGTTCATCAAAGAAATAGTCCGACTTCATGGTTTCCCAGCCACCATCGTCTCTGATCGAGACAAGATATTTCTGAGCATTTTTTGGAAAGAGTTATTCCGACTTCAAGGAACTACCCTTTTAAGGAGCACGGCGTACCACCCCCAGACTGATGGACAGTCGGAGATAGTTAATAAAACTGTCGAAACTTATCTACGATGCTTCATTAATGGCAACCCTCGAAAATGGGTACATTACTTACCGTGGGCTGAGTTTTGGCACAACACTTCGTACCACACGTCTTCGAAATGTACTCCATTCAAAGCATTGTATGGTCGAGACCCTCCCAAATTATTTCGAACTATACCGGGAAACACCGGGGTGCCTTCTCTAGAGGAACAGTTGCTGGAAAGGGACGCTATACTCGAGGAACTGCGCGCCTACCTGCTTCGAGCTCAACAAATGATGAAACAAGTGGCCGATAAGTCCCGACGGGATGTTGAATTCCAAGTTGGTGAGATGGTTTATCTCAAGCTTCAGCCGTATCGACAAAAGTCGATGGCCAGAAGGCCTTTTCAGAAGTTAGCAGGCCGCTACTATGGGTCGTTTCGCATCATCGAGCGGATTGGCAAGGTCGCGTATAAGTTGCAGTTTCCAGAAGCTGTACGCATTCACCCTGTCTTCCACATTTCACAGTTGAAGAAAGCCGTTGGGGAAAGGGACGTGTCCCCATCCTTGCCCCCCCCAACTGACGGAAGAGTTGGAGTTAGAAGTGACACCCGAAGGCCTGTTGGACGTTCGTACGGTTGACACGGGCAACGGACAGCACCTGGAAGTCTTACTTAAGTGGAAGGATCTGCCAGAATCTGAAGCCACTTGGGAAGATTTCCTCACCATGCATCAATTGTTTCCTGCCTTTCACCTTGAGGACAAGGTGGTTCTTTGGGGGGCGGGTAATGTTAGAAGTGCCCCAGTTCGGTTCACGTATAGTAGAAGAAGGAAACGTGGAGAGCCAATGCAAAAGAGTGAGATGGGGACCACTCCAAAAGTATGAAGAGGCCGGAAGTAATTTGGTTACAAGGAGTATTTCTGTTGGGGGGTAGCTTGGGAATTTTATCCAATAAATCTAGTATAAATTGGGTAGTGAGGTAGAGTTTATTTTTCATGCAGATATTTACCTTGTAAACCTTGGAGAGAATGGCCTCTCGAATTGCCATATTCCTTTTCCCTTGTTAATGGTGAATCAAGTAGCCATCACAAACCCAATTCCATTGTCTTACAAATTGTTCCAGTAATAAATTGACCATTTAGTTGTTCTCTTCCTAATTTGTTGTGAAAATCAGTTTGGTTCATAACAATAATCTGGTGAGATCGACTATTTCACTTGCTGCTTTTTGAAAGGGCAGCTTGATGTAAACGATACCTTTCTTTAGAGAGTGGTAGATGATGAAAATATCCATGGAGAAACCTCATGGCGTATTCTCTAAGCAATTTCTGGATCATGTTTGCTGCCTGAAGAAAGCTCTCAATGGCCTAAAGCAAGCGGGAGTTTCGTATGGTACTTTAGATTCTAGTTTATTTATAAAATTAGAATCTAATATGCATGTCTTGGTATTAATATATGTCGATGATATGATAATTACTTGAGATAATGAACCAGAAATATCTAATTTGAGGAATGACTTGCCTGTTTGTTTTGAGATGAAAATTTTGGGAGAGATTGGATGTTGTCTTGGTCTAGAAGTGAAAAGATCAGAGCACGTTATTTTATTTCTCAAAAGGACTATGCAAAAAGCCTCTTTAGAGTGTTTTTGCATGGGTGAATTGAAAGAAAAGGCGACTCCAATAAGGCCAAATCGAGTACATGTTTTCCTGGTGCAACAAGAAACAAGATGTTATTGCTTTGTCTAGCACCAAAGCTGAATATGTGGCAACAACAGTGGCTGCAGTTGTGCAAATTGGAGTACATGTGCAAATTAAGTGTGATAACGAAAGTGCTATCAACCTTGCATCAAGTCCAATTTTCCATGCCTGAAAGAAGCATATTGAGGTCCAGCTCATCATTCAAGAGAAAGTTTAAGCTAATAAATTGAGCTAACAAGTGTTGGGACTAATGCTGAAGAGTGAAGACTTTGGTGGATCCCAAGTTTTAGTGCTTTCAAGATGCTCCGGAGTCTTTGATTGTAAGCTTGCACCAAGGGAAAGTATTAGAAGCGAGTGCAACCTTTACTGCACACTTCTTTTAAGATGTGGGTAGTTTAGATGCGACTGTCTTCCTTTTCATGTGTTTTTCCTATTTCTTTTACCTTTTATAGTGGTAGATGTAAATGAATAGTTGGAGAAATTCTGGTTAGTGAGATTAGTGGCATTAGTGGCTTGCACCTTACCTTTAAATAGGTGTAAGTTGTAGCTTTGGAACTGCAAATGCACACATTCTGAACTCTTCAATCTTGGATAGTATTTACTAGTTTTTCATCTGAACAGCCCTTTTTTAAATTGATATTCCTAAATTACCAACAATTTTTATAAATCAAATAAAGATTCACTCTGTTAGTTTTGTATCTAATCATGTGTAAAATCGTTCAAATAATGTCTTCGAATTCCTAGGTTTTAAGGTGAAATCTTATAATTTCTGTAACATGTTATGTTATCTCACAAGGTAAGAAAGCAAAAGATGATCGACTTTTTGAACCAACATGCTTAGTATTTCTTTTTTTACTTTGGTAACCAACAATCATTCTTGTGGAAATATAAAAAAAGACAATAGTTTGCAAGGAGTGGATTTGGACAAAATGTGAAAACATAAATACAAAAGGGAAAAAATCACACTTGACACTTTTTGTCCAAATTAGCTCAATCTTGCAAAGTGTAGGATTTTCCTTTGCACTTTTACAAGAATGATGGTTTGTTTGTAACGGAAAGTCGAGCACGAGGATTCAAAAAGTCTACACTCGAAGTAAAGAAAGCATTAGAAATCCAAAACAGAAGCGCGTAAACCATCACATAATCGATAGAACATCGTGATATGTTAACAAATTGAAGCAATTGATGTACCTGCCAAATCAGGATGCGTGCGAGTAAGCTTGAGCCAATCCATATGGCTATACCCAATTTGAAAAGGAACCTTCGCCCTAGATGCCGGCTTCTTTACAACAGTTTTGGGTTTTTGTGCAGTATTAACTGAACTTCCAACATCTACCGCTGCTTGTTTGGGACGTTCAGTCGGCTTTTTTTGCGACGATGCATCAATAACCTTAAAAGTTAAGGATCCAACTTTTTCCTGCTTCTCCAGATCGGCATTACTTCTCGAATTGTCACTCCAAATAGTACCACTACTCTTATTTTCGTCATTTATACTGATACCGCTAACATCTGGAATACCTTTCTGTGCATTACCGTTTTTGTCGTCAGGAACACCAACCTAAATAGTAATGAAGACCAACAACCAGTAAATCCCCTAAAGATGTTAAAAAGAAAGATTGACATCAAGTTCACAGCTGATAGTGAATCTGGAGAGAACTTGCCTGGCAAAAGGTAAAATCGTCATTGTTTTCTGTCTTATCCATATGACACCAGAAAATAGTTGAATCCGATCGGTCACACTATGGTATTTTTGTATATATAACCCGGAGTCGTTCTGAAAGCAAATTTTATCACCGGTAAATTTGATTAAGTATATGATATACGTAACAGGTAAGGAAGCTGCAGTAACACCCTCAAAACCAACACTGAGAAAGGACAAAATATGAAACATTCTTGCTCACAAAAACGCGTATTAACATCCTTATCATAGCATGTTTCTATATGAAGCCACAGTCATAATTTGGGAGAAAATATTGCTTATGTTATATGCTTGAACAAAAATATAAAGCAAGTAATGCATGAACTGTGACGAAGAACCGAGAACCGAGAACGTACAATAACCAAATTCAGAAAAGAATGACTAGCATTTCAAATTATTGTACTCGGCACTAACATACCTCCAAAACTACAAAAATGTAAAGGCAACACTCAGGTTGGGCAGCCACAGAAAGACTAAAGTGGGTCGAAAATAGCAGGAAAAACACATTAGTTTGCTATTTCTATCAACTCGAGTATTTGTTTCTTATTTTTGCAAGTATGTTGGTTGTTCAAAAATGAAGTGTGAAATGTCAAGTACCAGGATTCAAAATGCTAATCACTCTTTCAGGAAACAACTCCAATAAGCTTTACATGCTTGTAATCTTTTATTTCTCAATTCTTTTTTTCAGTGCCTACAACATCTTCATCAGGGAAATCGATAATCTTAATAGAACCACAATGATTAAATCAATCGTTGGTCAACTATGTAATGTATCTTGCACTGGGACCACAATCCTGTTTCATTTACTACTCTGTTCATTCAAGAAGATCATAGTTGCTGTTTTTGTCGGAAAACAGTGAACACCAAAAGGGTGAGGTATTCCCCAACTTGTTCTATAACAATGAACACCACACCGATACAGTCTACTGTCCTGTATAGATGTGGTATTTGCTAGTTTAGTTCTCAATAGCATTTTTTGTTGACAGTTTGCAGTAGTTTCGGTTGGTTGTATGTCTTCTTACAAGATAGTGCTAGAATTCTTAGAGAATCACTTTAGGATCGTTCTTAAGAGTTTCCTCTTGAGGGCCGTGTGACAGTTTCTCACTTTGATAGAAATGAACTTTCATCTACAAAGTAAATTTTTGGCCATATCCTGCACCATGATTCTTTATCTCAATTTGAGGTTTTTTTCCAGATAAATTGTTTTGTGATTTTATGGTTTGTTTTTTGATCTGATTTTAGTACTTTGTTTCATCCACCCACTCCTCAACAAAATAAAATGAGGAAAACAAAAAGAACATGCACGAAATTGTGAATTCTAATAATTGATTCTCAATTCTAGCACATAAGTTGCACAGTTGCATCAAACTCAAAGCTACTTTCGATAGGTCTTGTTCATCAAACTAAAATTAACTTATGGCCCATCGAAGAAAATGATGACTAAAAAACACAGCAATTTTCACCTTTCAAATGCAGATTCAGCACAGAGTTCTACAGAACACAAGAGGAGGAGAAACATGCAAATATGAGTATGATTGCTAGCAAGAGGGGTAAAAGACTAAAAGTTGTCCTATTTCAGAATTGCATCAACTGAGATGCAGCTATGAAACATCAATCTCAGCTCAAATGCTCAATGCATAAATCTATGCACCCAATCTAAAGATATATTCCTTCTGATCTAAATATTAGAATAAAAAATCTTGATCATAGTTTCAAGGTCTCTAAATCTCCAAGAAAAACCCTAGCTCCTAATTGGCAAAGAAACAAAATCATTTAGACTTGAGAAATCTACAGGTTAATAAATGTTACTACAGATAAAAGAAATCCTTCAATCCAACTTATATAAAAATATACTACGATAAATCCGAATTCTATTATCAATGAAAGGGGGATATTACACTACTTTCAACTTAGTTTTCTAATACCCACAAACCCAAATGAAGAAAAGGTGTATACGGGCTTGTAATTTAAGCTTAATTCATCGACACCTTCAGCATCAAACGAGCAAAAGTATATGATTCTAGTAACAATACTATCCATTCCGACAATTGGAAAACGAAAGAACCCCAATTTGCCTAATAAACACGCCGATTTGTTCAAGTAATCGACCATCATCGCACATCAGATAAACCCATAAAACATAAAAACCCAACAAATGTAATGAAATTAGACGGTCAAATAAGGACAGCTGAATAACAGGAATGCATCCCGCCATAATTGCACATAAACTGATTCTTAACATAAATAATCAATGGCGATTTGCGGATATAGATAACACCAACAAAGAGAAAGAGAAGCACCTGATCGAAGAACCGATAGGTTGCTGGATGATCTAGCAAAATCGAAGAAGACAATGAATTTAGCACAAGGATGCGTAAAGAGTTTTGAGGCGGGGTTGGTGATGCGGGAATTATTGAAGGGATCCTTTTTAGTTTGAACGAATTTGGGGAAATCGAATATGATATTTCTAAAAGCATTCCTATATTTTACTTACGCTTCATATTGACCCCTATACTATTAAAACATTACTCTTGTATCCCCTAGAGTTGGCAAGAATGGGCATTTGTTGCCTTTTTAACATCACAACGGTCTAACTTAACAAATATATTGCTATATAATAAGATCAAATTTAGAAAGAAAAAAAAACATTTCAAAGCTCTTTGGATAGAAAAGTTATAAGCATGAAGAGAATAAATATGGCAAAAATGTTCTTTTTATATATTTAATAAATAAAAAAGTAAACTTCAATTACGGTTTTTTAGGCTTAGTGAAAAGTCTGAAAGTGAGACATAAACTTTGATAACTCTAGAAATCATTCTTAGGAGACGTTTGGTTCGCAAAATATGATGGAATCTGGTGGAATTGGAATGTTGAACTCCTTTGACCAGATTTCATTCCCATGTTTGGTTCAAAGTTTTCAATGGAAAATTCCATACATAAAGGATTTTAACATTAATTCCATCATCAAACTCAAGTATTTCAATGGAATGGAATTTGTTATTTTCACAATTCCAAAATTACCCTTACCCCAAACTAAACCCTACTGATATTGATTATCAGCAGACATCAACTCTCTCTCTCCTCTCTCTCTCCTCCCTCTCTTTCTCTCTCTCTCCTCTCCTCTCTCTTCTATCCTCTCCTCTCTCTCTCCTCCCTCCCTCCCTCTCTCTCTCTCTCTCTTCTCTCCCTCTCTCTCTCTCTCTCCTCTTTCTCTCTCTCTCTCTCTCGTCATCATTCGTGTGCTAAAATAATCAAAGCAATTTTAGTTAATAATTAAACTATTTAATGACTATTTCATTAAAATAATTTTTATTGAAAAAAATTAAAATAATCAAAAAGGGTATTTTGGTCATTTACCAAAAATCCATTTCAATTCTAAAGCTACAATCTGTGAACCAAACAGAAAAATTCCAATTCATTTAACAAATTTCATTCCAATTCTGTCAACCAAACAGGTGGTCAAACCTGATAACATTCCATTCAAATTCCTTCAAAGTCAAATTCCTTTGACAGATTCAATTCTATCCAAAAACATTCTGCGAACCAAACGCCCCCTTATAGTTTTTATTTTGCTCTAAAAGTGGTCTATGGTCGTTAAATCAGTTTATTTTTTATGTTAGAACAAGGGCATTTCGATCTTTTTATCAAAATATTTAATTTTCTTTTAAAAAATAACATAGTATTTTTTTTTATATTTTGTATTTTATTTTATTATAAATTTTCTTTCTCAATCTAAAATTTGTTCTTTCTCAAATAAAATAAAATATAAAATAAAATTTTATGTTATTTTCAAAGAGAAAATTAATCTTTGGAAGAAAATACTTAAATACCCCTCCTTCTAACGGAGAAAATAAACATAGTTAGTAACCGAGGACCACTTTTAAAGTAAAATAGAAATCCAAAATATAATTTTTAGACTTGTTAAAATTCAGATCTCACTTTCAAACTTTTGAGTAAACCTCAAAGATCAAAATTGAAGTTTAAATCTAATTCAGATTGGGGGATGCCACTAAATAAATTACATATAAAATTATTTTAAGGTTGTTAATATATTTAACAAATACTCAAACATATTTTCATTCATAATTTTAAAGTTTTCCCCCTTATATTAAACTTTTAATGACAAATTGCATGAAACGTATTTTGTTTCTGTTTTTATTTTAAGAGGTCTTTTTTCAAACGTTTTATTTTGATGTCTAAGGTTATGTTTGACAAACTAGCTGATAACTAGCTGGTAGTTGATCAGCTAGCTTTTTAAAACACTACTATGAATAGCTTTTCAATAAGCTAGTTTATGGTCATCCGAACATGTACAAAAAAAAATTAGCTTATAAGCTAGTTTTTTTTTTTTTGCCAAACAATGCCTAACACAATATATCTTGAATAAGAAACTTTAAGTTTTTTTTTTCAACAATAATTATTTTTACAAAATTATAATATTTCTTAAAGGAATTGCTAACATAATATATTCATATTTTGATCACAAATTATGTTATATTCTTTTAATTGCATTAAGTCATTGTATGTTCTCTTAGTTGTATAAAAGACAAAACATGTTTCTTAAAATAAAGCTTTTGAAAATATGTTTTCTAAAATAATGTACATTTCTTAAATTTGGTGATACCCGGACCCCTGACCTTTAGGAAGGTGAAGTGTCGGGTACAAATGGGCCAATGACCCATTCGGTTACCAATACATTTTCGAGCTAATACAATTGTTACTTACTCATATGTACAAAGAAATATGACCCTCTTTTGTGACGTACTACTAGATGCGCATGCAGGTTGAACCAATGTCTTCATTGTTTGTTCGATTATATTTTTTTTGAAGTCTTACATCGGTTAGACTTGGATAATTTCTCCTCAATATATGTTGGAAACTCTCATATCTTTTCAAAAGTTCTTTTGGAGAGAAATCTAATGTGATTACACATATTTTCACAATACTTATTCAGATGGATCATACCATTACAAAGAACCTTTGATCTTTTTTTACAGGTTAACAAATATTATTATCTTGCCACAAGCTTCTATGAGTATGGTTAAGGACACTACAAGACAAAACACTTTTTTCGGTAGAAAAATCCGTTGGAAATCCGCCATAAAAAGAATTTTCGGTGGATTTCCGACGGATTTGACTGCCAGAATAAACTCGTCGGAAACAGATTTTTCCGACGAATTTTCCAGCGGAATCGATATTTTCGACGGATATGTCAGCCGAAAAGTTTTTCCTAATTAAAAGAGCACTTGATTAAAATTTTTAAACTTAAAAAAAATTATTCCGCGTGAAATATTAAAAAATTAAAAATTAGAAATCAAATTCCGATGAATTTCCGACCGATTTTTTTACACATTTACATTTTTTTCTAAAAAAAATAAATAAAAATCATTAATTAAATTTTTCGTCGGATTCCTGACGGAAATAATTATTTTTTTATTTTTTTAAAAATAATTTCGCCTGAAATATTAAAAAAATTAAAATTAGAAAATATTTTCCAGCGGAATTTTGTTTTTATTTATAAATTATTTATTTTTTAAAAAAATAATTAATTAAATATTCCGACTGAATTTAATTAATAATTTTTTTAATTTTTCTTAGAACAGAAAAATAAATAATTTATAAATAAAAAATAAATTCCGTCGGAAATCCACTTAAAGATATTTTTTAATTTTAATTTTTTATGACGGAATTTAATTAATTAAAACAATTACTTAAATTCCCCCGAAAATTCGTCGGAAAACTTTATTAACTATTTTTAATTTCTTCTAATATTTAAATAAATAAATAAATAAAAATCCGTCGAAATCAATGGAAATACGTCGTAAAAACAAACGATTTAAAAAAATAAAAGAAAATTTTCAGCGGATTTTCGACGAAAGTCAACGTCTTTTGACGTTCTTAATGTCCGTCGGAAATCCGTCGGAAGTTTTCCGGCAGAAATTCCGTCGAAAATTTCCACCGGCTTTGACGGTTTGTCTAATAGTGGGATAATCATTCCATTTTGCTCTAACGTTATCCTTGTACTCTTTTTATCGTCGCCTTCATTTGTCCTTATTATGAAAATTATTTCCCTTGATATGTTAGGCTTTATCCTATTCAGTAGTGAGTCAATTATTGTCAGGATCTTAATTCTCAACAAGAACACACACTCAGAAAACAATATTAAAGAAGCTGCAGAATAGCACTTTAATATTCAGAAAAACAATGAAACAGTAAATCAAAATCACAACTTGCAAACTCTTATTGAATGATTGAAAGTCACAAGCTTTTACACACAACCTCAATATTGATGAACAGACTCACCAATACGAATTCTACTTCTCTAGAATTAGGGTTCTAACCTTGAGGTTGATTCTCTCCATGAAAGCTAGAAAACTAAGAATTTATTGTTACAACCAAAGAAACAAACTATTCTATACATATACTGAAAATAAAGATAATTACAAAATAATAAAAGATCTTCAGTATAATCTTCCATAGTTATCTTCAAGACTTCCATGATTATCTTCAATCAATCCAGCTGTCTTCTTTCCATGCGAAGTCTTCATTATCTCATAAGCAACATTAATTCTTCAGCAGTATTAACACTATGAGCAGTATTAAGTTCAGCAGTACTAACCATGCTCAGCAGTATTAACTTTGTTCTAGCAGTACTAACTCCAGCAGTACTAACTACTAGCAGTAGTAAAATCTACTAGCAGTAGTAATTCTGTTGTAGCAGCATTAACCATACTTGAGTATTTCTGAATTTCCCAACAATCTCCCCCTAACTTGACTTTTAGGCAGAGAAGTCAAGTTTTTCAGATGATCTGCAAGATGCTTTCAACACTTCAGTTTACACCCCTAGATTAGGATCCAAACCCAAGCTTTGATTAATGATTCTGCTAACCACAACCTTTGCCATTTCTGAGTCTTTTGAACAAATAAGCTTGGCATTCAACATTGCTTGTAGTTTACCCTTGCTGTGCTCATATATCTTGTCCACCAAGTAGTACTCATGATATGCTCCATTCACAGTGATGACATAGACTCCACATCTTTCATATATCTTCCAGTTTTCTACCCTTAGAAATTTATTCTCCAGATGCAAATCCCTGATCACATGTTGAACTTTACTAGGTTCAAACATCATGCACAAGTACTCCATGGCTAATCTGGTTAAGTTCCTTTCTTCTCCTGTCAGCTCCTTTTCATACAGTCTCATTCCAACTTGAAACATCTCTTCTAGATCTGATCTTGTACAATTTCTGATGAAATTTCCCCAAGTAGGATACACCTCATAGATGTCCCCTAGCCTCTTAATCCTAAAGAATTTCTTTCTTTGATCTTCCAGGATATCCCAAAAGATGATTTCAGGAGCTTGAATAGAGATGGGGTCTGCTTGTACTGGATCATCATTGGTTAATGTCATGAACAATTCAACCTGCTCATTTGATTGCTTGTTGGATGATTCTGGATTCTGATTTGATTCTGCTGAAGGAGTCACAAGAGGTTCTGCTTCAGTTTATGCTCTTTCTTCAACTCTTGGCCTTTTGGACTGCCTTTTGGAAGCTATAGTCTTCATTCTTTTTGCAGATTTAACTTCCATTCCAACATTTTCTGGCTCTTCCTTCTTTTCTTTTGTAGGTGTGACTTCCTCAGGAAATGGTTGTTGAATGTTGAGATCATGCCTCTCCTTCATTCTTCTTTCAGCCTCTTCCCTTTGTGAGGAGTCCCCTTGCAGTTTAGCCATTTCTTTCTTATACAACTCTTCCACTTGACTGTATGCCATATTAGTAAACATTTCCCCTTTTACACCAATTGAACCTTTCAGGAAATTTATCATTTTTCTTCTTTTCTGATTGGCCAAAAAGGTCTTGGAGGGTTGTCTCTTCTGCTTTTTGAGTGGCATTCTTTGGACTGGTAATTTCTTGGCCTGTTGTGCTACAACTTTCATGCTCTTCTGATATTCTTCATTTAGAATTCTGGCCATTATCAGTGCAAGTTCTCTATCAATTTCAGTTTGGAGCTGTTCCTCTTTTTCCATCTGTTCTTGAAGCTGCTTTGCCACCTCTTCATCTAGCTCAATCTGACTTTTCTTCTTTAAGGGTTGTTCAGTTTCAACCAACTTTGCTTTTCCCTTAGCATCCTTCAAACTTGCCTTACTTGTTTCTTTTCTTTTCTTTGAGAGTCCTCCTTCATTGATGACCACTCCCTTGGCCTTTTGACTAGCCTTAGGAGTGTCATTCTTGGCTTTTACCAATGTCTCTGCAATCTCCAATTCTTCTACAGAGATCCCTGTTACTGCTGCTTCTTTTACTTCAGCAGTATTAACTGTATCTGCTGCTTTGGCAGAATTAACAGTTTCTGCTGCTTTCTCTTCTGTTACTACTGCTGCTTGAGATTCTGTTTCACAATCTATTTCTGGTTCTTTCTCCCCCTCAACATCAAGTCTCATCTCAGATGTGCTTTCCTTCTCTGTTTCTGCTTCTTTATTCTCCCCCTTGTTGGAAGCATCTTTAACACTCTCCCTCTTCTTTAACACAAATTGCTTTCTTCTCCTTTTCTGTACCAATCTTGTCACCAATTTCTTCAGTTTGGTAATTTGTACTTGTTGAGACATAATGACTAGTTTCAGCTCTTCAATGTCTTTCCCCTGCTTGATTACATCCAGGTTGATGTTTCCCATGGTTTCCATCAATTCAAAATAGTTATATTTGTCCTCACCTTCTCCAGAAGTGTTACCCTCTTTTGAAGGATCATGGGATCTTTTTGTAGTGGGAGCCTTCTGCCTAACATAAGCACTCTCCACCCCCGTGGGTTCTTGGCACCAGGGACCTTTGGATGATTGCTCACCCAAAGTTGCCATGGGGAAGGTCTTATTTATGTTACCACTGACCTCCTCTGTGCTAGCAGGAGTAGTGGCAGCCTTAGCACCCATATGCTAAACCATCTCCTCAGTGAGCACCTCCTTGGGGTTGGGAGACACCCTTGTGGTTTCCCTGTAGATATTCTCTAAAGGAGAATTCTCCCTTAGAGGGCTTAAAGGCTCTGTGGGTAATGGTACAAGAAGGGAAGGAGCTTTCTTTACCTTTTTCCTTATATATGTTTGGGTGATTGGAGAAGTTGGCTTTTGAAGTAGAGACTGTGGGATAGATATAGAGTGGGAAGGTTGGGATTGGCTAGCAGTGGGATGGTCTAATGAGGGTCTTGACCCTGCTGCCATACCTTCTTCAGTGTGGGACACCACCATCATTGTAGAGAATAATGGGGTGTCAACTCCTTCCGAGTCCAATGGGGATCTCTTCATGTTTGAAAAGACCTTACCTTTGGGAATTTTTGGTACATATACCTCATCAAAGTGAGGCATATCCGTCAATTCGTGGGTTATAACTTCTTTACAAACCTGGGGTACATATAAAAGCTCTTTTTGCTTCCCAAGTTTGAGACAAGGTCACTGAAAATCATTCTAGAAAAATTGTACTTTCTGGCAGTGGCCAAGCAAACCAAAGCATAAGCAATGGTACTGCTAAACTCACTCCATCCAGTAGTCTTTTTGGAAATGCAATGCATAAGGGTATGGACAAAGAAACGCCATTGGGGTGAAAATTTAGCTTTTGAGAACTTGAAAACACCCAATGGGCCTCCATACCCCATTCTTGTAAGAGTGGAAAACAGTTCATCATTAGAGATAGATGAGATACCAGAGGCATCGTCTAGACGTAGACTGATGCGAATTACCTCTTCAGTAACTGTCAAGGGTTTGCCACACACCCTTGTCTTGATCACTTGCACACCATTCTCAGTAACAATGGTGGCATTAGCCCAAAATTGTTGTTGGTGCTCGATATAGATTGATAGAGACACTGTCAGAGCATAGGCGATATGGCTAGACTTCAGAAAATCCACTATCGGATGAAATCCTGCAGCTTGCTTTAGCTTTTGTAGCATCGCGATTTCATTGTGCTCGTCAATAAATGCCATAGACGCTATTGAGCTTGAATATTCTAGACTGAAAATCACTAGGTGCTTTGAGAGAAAAGGGTTAGAGAGAGGATGAATAGTATACAAAGAGTCGTTATGAACTTTTGGGCGGGCAAACAGGGTATTTATACGATTCGGGACATAAGCAGTATTAACTAACTACCAGTATTAACTGAGAGCAGTATTAACCACTAGCAGTATTAACTAACTAGCAGTATTAACTGAGAGCAGTAGTAACCACTAGCAGTATTAACTAACTAGCAGTATTAACTGAGAGCAGTATTAACCACTAGCAGTATTAACTGTGCACTGGCAGTATTAAAACTGCAATGGCATCATTAACTATACTTACACTGTTTGAAGCTTGAAATACTCTGAGCAAAGTAATAAACTTCCTTTAGTTGTACCTTATTTGCTCAACATCATCTCCCTTACCTTTATCACTTATCATACCTACTTCTGCATCAAATGAAACATGTCCTCCAACAAGGCTTTTGATGAATTTGAAGGCAGTCCATGTTCCCTGTTATGTGCCAAGAGCAACCATTATCAACATGTCAAATGCTCTTCCTCTTGAGTTATTGGTTGCCCTGCACACTTGATAAATCAGTTAGTCTTGGAGGGAACCCAAGCCAAAGTGGTCTTGGGTTGTCCTTTCTCATCAATATAATCTGTAAGTTTAGTCTGGATGAGTTGTTTAGGAATCTCATGGCTGGAATACTTTGTCAAGATTATAGGCTTAGCAGCATTACTACTAGAAGCAGCACCAGCCTTGTTAGCAGTACTAACTTGGTTAGCAGTACTAACTGAGTTAGCAGCACTATTTCTGTTAGCAGTACTATCTAGGATAGCAGTACTAACAGGTTTCTTTACTTTTGGAACCCAAACCTGAACAAAGTTGTTTGCTTTCTTTGTCTTTAAGTTACTCCTTAGCTTATTTGGAGTATTTTTCTTTGTATTAGCAAGCTTGTTCTGAGCATGGGACTTTAAAGGTGCCCTTCTCACATTCTCAGCCATGTGATTCCTTCTTTGATTCCTATAACCAAAAGAGTTTTGTGGTTGTCTTTGAAAAGTGACTCTTTGGTTAATAGGATTGAAATAACAGTATTTGGCAAGATGATTCAATTTGCCACAGATAAAACAAGGTTTTGGTCTATTGATTTTACTCAGATCAACCCCTTGTTTTTGTGCCCACTGATTATTCCAGTTTCTCTGATTTCCCCTTGGTTTATCATGTTTTTGGGGCTCAGATTTATTGCAGGCACACTGTTTGCAAGGGACAGGATTCACAACTGTGGTCTGCTTATAATGGACCTTCTCAGACTTTCTCTCAGTCTTCTCTATGTCCTTAGATTTGACCCAAATCTTTCCACATCCCTCATTGGTGATAATGTGATTTTCTAGAGGAATCTCACCACTCACAGTGTTCTCCTTACTCTTATCATTAGAGTTATCTTCTTCAGAGTCTGTTTCAACCACCACTTTGTCTAAAGGATCTACCTTAGTGGCTCCCTCAGGCAAGTCCTTCCTATCCTTGGTCTCTAGCAAGTCTGATGTAGGAGGGATGTAGTTGTTGTTATATGGTGGTGGTGTAGTATTGTACCCAATGCCTGGTTTAAGCTTATCATGGATTTGGACGTTAGAATTGAATCCATGGTTTTAGAAGCATATGAGTACTTCTCAATATCAAGCTTAGCTTTCTCATAATCACTTTTTATCTTCTCACACTCCTCTTCTTTCTTTTTAAGTTGAAACTCATACTGATCTTTCTCCCACTTCCAGTAATTTGTGTCATACATGTGCTGAAGCTCATTGGCTTGGAAACCTTTAATCTGTTCCTCAAACCTCTCAACAATTCTCACATAGTCTTTTATATCTTTCTCTAACCTCTTAAGGTCATCACTCATCTTCTGGTTGTGATCCCTGTACCTTTTAACAGTTTCAATACAGGTTTTAGAGCAAAGATTAGAAATTACCTCTGTGGGGATTTCTGTGCTTGAAGAGTCTGAAACTTTAGCCATTGATGATTTTTGATTTCAAGAAAGAATGATGATTGAAGGTTTCTGAGAGTACTAGCTCTGATACCACTTGTCAGGATCTTAATTCTCAACAAGAACACACACTCAGAAAACAATATTAAAGAAGCTGCAGAATAGCACTTTAATATTCAGAAAAACAATGAAACAGTAAATCAAAATCACAACTTGCAAACTCTTATTGAATGATTGAAAGTCACAAGCTTTTACACACAACCTCAATATTGATGAACAGACTCACCAATACGAATTCTACTTCTCTAGAATTAGGGTTCTAACCTTGAGGTTGATTCTCTCTATGAAAGCTAGAAAACTAAGAATTTATTGTTACAACCAAAGAAACAAACTATTCTATACATATACTGAAAATAAAGATAATTACAAAATAATAAAAGATCTTCAGTATAATCTTCCATAGTTATCTTCAAGACTTCCATGATTATCTTCAATCAATCCAGCTGTCTTCTTTCCATGCGAAGTCTTCATTATCTCATAAGCAACATTAATTCTTCAGCAGTATTAACACTCTGAGCAGTATTAAGTTCAGCAGTACTAACCATGCTCAACAGTATTAACTTTGTTCTAGCAGTACTAACTCCAGCAGTACTAACTACTAGCAGTAGTAAAATTTACTAGCAGTAGTAATCATGATGTACTGGCAGTAGTAATTCTGTTGTAGCAGCATTAACCATACTTGAGCATTTCTGAATTTCCCAACAATTATGCAAATACTAATGATAAAAGAGTATTACAAATAAATCTTATGAAATCCCGTGAAATACCATGGGATTTCTAAATCAAATGTTTGTGGGATTTCAATGTCGAACATCTTTTAAATCAAATGCGACATTGGAATAGAATCCAATTCTAAATCCAACCAAACCAAACGGACTAGGGGTTGTTTGGTTCATGGATTTTGAAGGAATTGGAATGGGTAATTCCTTTGACCAAATTCCAAATCCTATTTTTAGTTCACATAATGAAAGTGATAGAATCCTTTGAATTCCATTAAATTCCACAATTTAAGTAATTCATCATTCCTTGGCTTAAGTTGTAACACCCGTATTTTTGATAATTATTATTTCTATTATCTTCCTTGGAATCTGTCTAGTTTTGACATTATTTGAGCATTTCATCTTGTTGGGAATTTGATTGGATCGTTGTCAACTTTCGTAGCTCAAAATAATCGGATTTCGGAGCGTCAGCATGGGCTGGGTGACCTTGCCAGGCAACTGTGACATTGTCACTGTCGCCAAGGCATAGTCGCGGTACGCATTGGGCGATTGTCCCCAACGAGAGTGCCTAAGGGCATAATCACAAGGCACAGTCGTGGGGAGCTGTTGAGCCGCGACACGCATTGGAAAATTGTGTCCGGCGAGAGTGCGAAGGGCACAATCGCTTGGTTACTATCGCCGACGGCTGTCTGGTGCATTAAAAGCTATGTTTTTGTCATCCAAACCTCATGACTTCTCATACTCTTCCTCATAAATGCTCCCAACAAGAAAACTTAGGTAAGAAGCGATTTTGGTCTTTATTAAAGTGATTCAACCACCATTTCTTCAAGTTTATCCTCATCAACATAAGATTGAAAGGCTAGAGTCTCAAGATCTCCATAGCCACTCTCCTCTTCAAGAAACACTTAGATTTTCTAGGGTTTTCAACAAAACCCATATTGTGAGTTCATCCTACTTTTTAAAACTTTATACATGTTAAAATCTTATGGTTTTCTTCTCCTAACTTTCTCTTGAATATTTCCTATTTCATAAACCCAAATCTTATTTTGAGAAATTTTGGAGATTTTAGGGTTTTGGGTTATTTGATGAGTTTTCTCAAATACAAGTTCTAGGACGTTTTAAATGTATATTTATGATTTCTTAAGGTTATTACTTCTCAATTACTCTTTATTTGGTTGATGATGGAAAACCTAAGTCAAACTAGGGGTTTAAGGATTTTGGATGTTTTGATGAAATAAATAGGGATTGTGGTTCCATATGCTTAAAGGTTACCAATTTCAAAATTTTGATGAGTTTTAGAACCAAATGAGTATTTTCCATGCTTATGATAATGTGGCAAATTGGAATTTAATTATTTGGTATCTTCTTGTATTTTCATGTTTATGTATTAAACAAGGGTATAGTATATCTGGAAGGTATATTTATGTTAGATTATAATGTAATGGATCCATAGGCATAGAAGTCTCTTGTTTTTTGGGAGTGGGATGTAATTCCCCTATTTTATTATGGAGTAGGCATTGGGTCTCGATGGGAAAGTATGGTGTGGACCACATGGTCGGGCATCTCCCAAGAGCTGTAAAATGCAACGTAATGGATAACTAAGACTATCTCGGATTTCAGATATCTCAAGGTATAGATCTAGTGTGGTTGAACTTGAAACTCCATGGGCAATAGACTTGGAGTGGTTGAGCTCGATATATCAATTGATTATAATCCATGAGTGTGGCTTACCACACATGTGTTGTGGCTTATTTTTGTGTTCCGTCACGAATCATGGAAATCGGGTCTCCCCGTCATCACAAGATGTTATGTGTACTACATGGTTTTTGACCCATCTCAAATATATAATTTCTTTTTATCATTTCTAACCTTATGTTTCAACCGTTTGATCTCATTAGGCTTTACCCTAATATTTTTTTTAATGACATGTATAACAGGTCACTCTAGTGGTGGCACTCCTCGGGTTTGAGCGGAGAGACGAGTTGCCGGTATTGGCACTTTTGCCGATATTTTGTTGGACAAGATTCTTTTGAAGAAGGGATAGCAACACCCGTCCTTAATCTATACTAGCTTAGTTTAGATTAGTAGGTTGTTGTATTTGTCTCTCCTATTTAGTTTTGGTATACGCCATACTCTTTCCCCCATTTATGGGTGATGCATTTATTTAAGTTTAATTTATGCTCATATCCAGGTTTAAATTTACCCTAATTTTTAGGGGTGTTACAAGTTGGTATCAGAGCAGTAGTTTAAGTGAACTAGGTATGAATTTAAGATACCTAGACTTAAGCTGAGATGTTAAGTTATGATTTGTGAGATTTGGGTAGAACTTCTAAGATAAAATGGTCTTAGAGTCAACGGAATTACACTAATTGAGAATTGTGATAATGGTAACAAGAATTCTTGTGTATAATGTGTTCATAATTTCATTCAGCTAATGTTATTATGAATATATTGTTACGTAAGCATGATTGATCTACTGTTGTTATGATGATTAATGAATGTAGTAGTACGTTTCTTCATGTTAAAATTCGTGTAATCTATTTCTCACCTCCATTCTCGTGTATGTGGAAAACTAAGATGGTTAGCACGCGAGGAAGACTGCGTACACATACTAATGGTCATGAGGCGACTACTTCTACAGTCGATCAATTGGAGAGGGTTGAGGCTGCGGTAATTCCACCCGTGCCACCATTGTTGGGTGAAGGGCCCGAGATCATACCTAAGGTTGACTTGGATTCATCCAAACCGGTCATACGTGAGGTGACCCCTCAATCTGAGATGATGTCCAACATGATGTTGATGATGAACGAAGCGATGGCAGGCAATAAGAATTTCTTTTGAATGTGATTGAGGATCATGATGTGAGTAACCGTAGGAATGAGACGGATGCAGAAAACGTGGTGGTGATTGGATCCGGGGGTACTGGGAATGAAATTCCTACTAAAGAGCCTGCGTTGATCGATGTGAGGCAAGGAAGGATGTCTTCCTCCTACAAGTCCTTCTTGTGTAGCAAGCCACCAAAATTATTCAGATCGGATAATCCAGTAGCAAGTATGAACTGGATACGAGAGATCGAGCAAGCCTTCGATGCTTGCGACTGTGAAGATAACAGAAGGTGAGATTCGACTCTCAAATACTTAAGGCCCCGACTCTTATCTGGTGGAACGTCACTAAATCCATCCTCTCTACTATAGTCTTGGCTCGGTTATCTTGGACGAATACTGCAATGAGAGAGCCATTAAGAAGGGTTCCGAGCTCTAAAGAAGGGAAGCCTGACAGTGAGGGAATACACCCGACGGTTTATGGAAAAACTTGGTTTGGTGGGGCACGTGGCCTCGACTGAAAAGAATAAAGACAAGGCCTACCTCAAGGGCCTACCGACCGACATTATGGCTATGGTCCGTAATTCAAAGGGCTCTACCCTTCGTGAAACTATTGAAGAGGCACAGATAATAGAGAATGTCTATGATCGGAGAAAAGACGAGAGAGGAGGAGCCGTAGATAAGAGAAAGTGGGAGGGCAACTTTACACTCTCCAAAAGACCAAAGACTTTCAACAACAACAACAACCGTGGGGCCGAGCCTAGGCAAGAGGCTAGGTGGTGCCCAAAATGTCGAAGTAAACATTTTGGGCCATGCAACTTTGTGCCCAGTAGCTGTTACAAATGCAGCAAGCCCGGTCATATCATTCGTGAGTGTCCAATCAAGGGGCCCAGGTGCTTCGAGTGTAGAGGACCAGGTCATTTTCGGAACGAGTGTCCAAGGTTGAAATTAGGAGGAAACGGGGGAAAGAAGATGGATACTCCGAGGGCAATAGGGCGAGCCTTCCAAATGACTACCAAGGAGGCTAGAGCATCGACGGACGTGGTATCGGGTACGTTTCTTCTAAACTCCGTACCTGCCTATGTGTTATTTGACTCGTGTGCCAGTTTTCTTTTTCATATCTGAATCTTTTCGTCAAAAGCATGCTAGGCACTAGTAGTCTAGAAGATGCTTTAGTGGTAGAAATAGTGAATGGTGGTCAAGTGTTATTGCGTGAATTCTTGAGGGAGTGTACTCTTGGAATCGAAGGGAAAGAATTCACGATCAATTTGATGCTATGGTGATTGGCGGGTTCGACGTGGTGGTTGGCACGGATTGGCTAGCGGATAATCAAGCCGAGATTGTGTGTTCCAAGAAATTGGTATGACTTCCTCTTTCGAACGGTGAAACGGTGGTTGTCTATGGAGAGAGGAGGAAAGGTGAAGTTGCAGTTATCACCATGGCAAAGGCGCGAAAATTCTTAGTGAAGGGATGTCCATCCTTCTTAGCGTATGTGATAGATTCCAAGCATGAAAAGAAGAAACTCGATGACGTGAAGGTGGTGCGTGAGTTTCCCGACGTATTTCTGGACGACTTGTCTGGCTTACCACCCGACCGTTAAGTGGAGTTCCAGATCGATCTAGTTCCGAGAGCGACACCAACCGCTAGAGCTCTTTACCGGTTGGCTCCATCCAAGATGCAAGAAATGATGGTTCAACTTCAATACCTCCTTGAGAAGGTTTTTGTGAGACCGAGCTCGTCACCTTGGGGAGCTCCGATCTTATTTGTTAAAAAGAAGGATGACACGATGCGGATGTGCATCGACTATAAAGAGTTGAACAAAGTGACAGTAAAGAACAAGTATCCGCTTCCGAGAATCGATTATAGAGAGTTGAACTAATCTAAGTTCCAAGCCTTTTTAATAAAGCTTAGATAGGATGATTCTGACTATTATCAGTAAGGCTATAAATGAACCGAACGTTCAGCGAACCGTTCGTGAGCCATTCGGCGGGAAGTTGGTTTATTTAATAAATGAGCGAACATGAACACATTTTTTTGTTCGTTTACTTAAATGAACGAACATGAACAATGGTCTCGTTCGTTCATTTACGTTCGTGAATGTTCGTTCATTTATGTGCGTTTACGTTCGTTTATTTTCATTTATATATATATATATATTATGAATTAATATGTCAAATCATTAATTAAATTAAATTTTTAGAATTCTTGTTTTATCCCTCCTAAGTTTACCAGGGTTTTCATTTTTTATGTTATTTTTTCAGGAACGAAATGATGAGTAATGGTGGTTGTTTTTTGTTCATTTGTGTTCGTTTCTGTTCATTTATGTTCGTTTAGCATCTTAACAAACGAACAAACACATTTTCTTCATGAACCAACGTGAACACAAAAAATTCCATTCGTTTACCGTTCATGTTCGTTAGTTCGGTTAAGTTAAATGAACTAACACGCACAAGCCTCCATTTGTGTTCGTTCTGTTCGTTACAACCCTAATTATCAGATCTAGGAATTGACTACTAAGTTTGATAAGTAAATGAAAGACTCTCTTACTTGATCAGCGCTTACCCATGCCATTTTCTTACCGAGTTAGCAATTGATAAAGATACATCAAATCTCACCAAATCATCATATTGATCACACACACTTCAAATCTCTCCAAATCATTCTCTTGATTATTTTTTATCACATCATATCTCTAAATTTATTTATTGTAATTAATAGTGTAATCCTCTAGGATAGTTACTATCTTTTCCTTTTTATTTTGATTCTTGTTGGGAAATACAGAAATATACAAGTACAGTTAATACTGCTAGAAGAACTTGATTAATACTTCTGAGATTAATGTTGTTGAGTGAAGTTAATACTGCTGATCAAGATTAGTACTGCTAAGTCAAGATTAATACTGCTAGAGGAGATTACTACTGCTAAGCAATTTTAGTACTGCTAGTAGTTAGTACTGTTGAACATTAATACTGCTCAAAGTATTAATGCTGCTGAAGACTTAGTGCTGGTTATGAGATAATCAAGATTCGTACAGATCAAGTTTGAAGATTATGGAAAGCTTGGAGATAAAGATGGAAGATTGTTTTGAAGATCTTTTATTATTTGTAATTATCTTTTATCTTCAGTATATATAGAATAGTTTGTAATTGATAGAGAAAACTTTTAGAGAATTCTAAATTTTTGTTTTGATAGAGAGAATCAACCTCAAGGTTTGTAATCCTAATTCTAGAGAAGTAGAATTCGTATTGGTGAGACTGTTCATCAATATTGAGGTTGAGTGTTGAATCTTGTAGCTTTACAATCATTCAATAAAGTTTACAAGTTGTTCTTTTGATTCACTGTTTTCATAGATTATTGAATATTAAAGTGTTATTCCGCAAACTCCTTTAATATTGTTTCTGAGTGTTTATTCTTGTTTAGAATTGAGATCCTGACAAGTGGTATCAGAGCTAGTATTCTCAGAAATCTTATTCATCATGGAAAACACAACTGAATCAAACAGTACTCTGGTCTCAAAGGTTCCAATGCTCAGACCCAATGAATTTGACATGTGGAAGATTAGAATCAAGCAATACATTCTCCTCACTGATTACTCCATGTGGGACATCATTGAGAATGGCCCATCTGATGCAGGAAAGATTGGTGAAGATGGCAAAAGAACCCCTCCTAAGACGGATGCAAATAGAAAGACAAGGCAGACAGAGATGAAAGCCTTGAGCACACTGCTCTTGGCCATTCCCAATGAATATCAACACCAATTCTGTAATTGCACTAATGCACAGATGCTCTGGAATGCTCTAGAGAAGAGATTCTCTGGTACCAAAAGTACCAAGAGAAATCAAAAGGCAATCTTGAAGCAACAATATGAAAACTTTATGTCAACTAAGAATGAGTCTATGACTCAAACTTTTGACAGGTTTAACAAACTAATTGGTGAACTAGCTACTATGGGAGTACAGATTGATCAAGATGATGTAAACAGAAAGTTCTTAAGGTCCTTTGGAGATGAATGGACCATGTACACTGTTTCATTCAGACAGAATGATCAGTTGGAAGAGAAAGAACTTGATTATCTGTATAATGATCTTAGAGTATTTGAAGCTGAAGTGGAGGCAAAGAAGAAGCCTTCTAGATATATTCATAATGCTGCACTCCTATCAGCATCAATTGATTCTACTGCTAATCCTGAATCAGTTAATGCTGCTAATGGAGCAAATCAAGAAAAAGGCACTGATTCTGTGTTTGAAGCCTTTCTTGCCAGCCATGGAAATTCCTCCTTAATTAATGATGATTTGGAACAACTTCATCCTGATGATCTGGAAGAGATGGATATTAAATGGAAGATGGCCATGCTTTCTATGAGGGTGAAGAAGTTCATAAAGAGGACTGGGAGGAACAACTTCTCCCAAAGAAGAGAAGATGGAGCTGGGTTTGATAAATCAAAGGTGGAGTGCTACAAATGCCATCTGAAGGGACACTTTGCCAGGGAATGCAGAAGTGGAGTGTCTCACAACAACAACCACCAACAAGCACAGTCTGGAAACCTCAACCATAACAGAAACTCTGCTCAAGCCCTTGTTTCTCAACAAGGAATGGGGTTTGACTGGAGTGACCAAGCAGAAGAGGCTATCCAAATCAAGCACTTATGGCTGAAGTATCTGATCTCCCATCTGAGGTAAGTTCTAATCTCTGTTCTAAAACTTGCATAGACACTGTTAAAAGGTACAGGGATCACAACCATAAGATAAGTGATGACCTTAAGAGATTAGAAAAGGATATAAAGGACTATGTGAGAATTGTTGAGAGGTTTGAGGAACAGATAAAAGGTTTTCAAGCCAATGAACTCCAACACTCATATGACACCAATTACTGGAAGTGGGAGAAAAAGGATCTACAACTTAAACTGACCAAATCTAAAGAGGAGAGTGAAAAGTTGAGAGAGGAGCTAACCAAGGTTAAGCTTGATGTAGAAAAGTTTTCCAATGCTTCTAAAGCAATGGACTATTTACTACAAACTCAGATTCATGATAAACTGAGAAGAGGAATTGGGTATAATGCCACACCACCACCATATAACAACAATTACATTCCTCCTACTTCAGACTTACTAGAAACCAAAGATAGGAAGGACTTGCCTGAGGGAGCCACTGAGATAGATCCCTTAGATGAGGTAGTTGTTGAAGATAAAACTGAGAAAGAGGTAGGTAAGAGTAAGGAGAACAAAGTGAGTGGTGAGATTCCTCTAGAGAATAACATTATCACCAATGAGGACTGTGGAAGGGATTGGATCAAATCCAAGGACATAGAGAAGACAGAGGGAAAGTCTGGTAAGGTCCATTACAAACAGATCACAGTTGTGAATCCAGGTCCTTACAAACAGTGTGCATGCAAGAAGAATGAGCCCCAAAAACATGATAAAAAAAGGGGAAATCAAAGAAACTGGAATAATCAGTGGGCACAGAAACAAGGGGTTGATCTGAGTAAAATCAATAGACCAAAACCTTGTTTTATCTGTGGCAAATTGAATCATCTTGCCAAATACTGTTATTTCAATCCTATAAACCAAAGGATGAACTTTCAAAAACCCTTGGGTTATAGGAAGATTGAAAAGAACCATGTGGCTAAGAAAACTGATAAATCTAAAAGACACATGAAGAAAAAGTCTTTAAAGAAAGTGTCAATATGTGGGTTCCTAAAAGCACTAAAACTGTTAGTACTGCTACCACAACTAGTGCTGCTGACAATGATAGTGCTGCTAGAAGTAATACTACTGCTAACAATGTTAGTGCTTCTGACATTGTTAGTACTTCTTCAAAAGTTAATACTGCTAACTCTGTTAGTGCTGCTAACAAAGTTAGTACTGCTAAATCTGTTAGTACTGCTAACTCTGTTAGTACTTCTAAGGTTAGTACTGCTTCTAGTGTTTGTGCTGCTAAGCCAATCATATTGACAAAGTACTCTAATAAAGAGTGCTCTAAGTTTAAAAACCTCATCAAAAAGGAATGTAAATACTTTGATGAGAAAGGGAGACCCAAGACCACTTTGGCTTGGGTCCCCAATCAATACTAATTGTTTAATCTTATGTGCAGGGCAACCAGCAGCTCAAGGGGAAGAGTATCTGGCATATTGATAGTGGTTGCTCAAGGCACATGACAGGGAACGTGTCATGCCTCAAGAATTTCAAGAAAATTGATGGTGGTCATGTTTCCTTTGGTAATACTCCAGATGGAGGTAAGATAAGTGGTAAGGGGGATGTAACCAAAGGTAAAATGACCTTTGAAGATGTATTCTATGTTGAGCAGTTAAGGTACAACCTGTTAAGTGTATCACAGGTTTGTGACAAACAACATAGTATATTATTTACAGATTCTGAATGCATTATCCTTGCTCCTGGATTCAAGGTAGTTGATGAAAAGATGATACTACTAAGAACTCCCAGAAAGGATAATGTATATTGCTTAGATATGGAAAGTGTTTCAGCTGATTCATCCCTTAATTGTCTTGTTTCAAAAGCTTCTTTGGATGAATCATCACTTTGGCACAGAAGGATGTGTCACATGAACTTTAAAATAATGAATAAACTTGTTAAAAACAACCTTGTAAGAGGTTTACCTTCCAAAGTCTTTTCATGTGATGATCATTGTGTTGGGAACTGAAGAATTCATCAAGTATGGTTAATGCTGCTGGTTCAAAGTTACTACTGCTAGAAGACTTAAAGGTTAATACTGCTGAGTGTTACTACTGCTAGTACTATTAATACTGCTAGTCATAGTTAGTGCTGCTTGAACAAAGTTAGTACTGCTTAGCTAGTTAGTACTGCTAGTAGTTAGTGCTGCTTAGTAGTTAATGCTGCTAGAAGAAGTTAATGCTGCTGATCATGGTTAGTGCTGCTAAAGAGATTCGGATGGAAAGAATGACAGCTGGATAATCTGAAGATTATGGAAGCTTAGAGATATACATGGAAGATATACTGAAGATATTTTATTTATTGTAATTATCTTTGTATTCAGTATATATATTGTATAGTTTAGAATAATGAGTTAACTTTAGTTTTCATTCTTTTAGAGAGAAAATCAACCTCAAGGCATAGATCCTAATTCTAGAGAAGTAGAATTCGTATTGGTGAGCCTGTTCATCAATATTGAGGTTGAGTGAGTAATCTTGTAACTTCAAAGCATTCAATACAAGTTTACAGTTTGTTGATTATATTCTGTTTGATTAAATATCAAAGTGTTATTCCGCAAACTTCTTTGATATTGTTTCTGAGAATTAATTCTTGTTGAGAATTCGATCCTGACAAGTGGTATCAGAGCCTAACTCTCTCAGAAACAGTTATTCATCATGGAAAATCTTACAGAATCAAGCAGTACTTTGGTTTCTAAGGTTCCAATGCTCAAACCAAGTGAGTTTGACATGTGGAAGATCAGAATCAGACAATATATTCTTCTCACTGACTACTCAATGTGGGATATCATTGAGAATGGTCCTTCTGAAGCTGGAAGGATAGGACCAGATGGGAAAAGACCTCCACCAAAGACAGATGGTGAGAGGAAGATCAGACAGACAGAGATGAAGGCCTTGAGCACTCTGCTCTTGGCCATTCCCAATGAATATCAGCATCAATTTTGCAACTGCACTGATGCTCAGATTCTCTGGAATGCTCTAGAGAAAAGATTTGCTGGAACTAAGAGCATCAAAAGAAATCAAAGAGATGTTCTAAAGCAGCAGTATGAGAACTTCACTTCCACAAAGAATGAGTCTATGACTCAAACTTTTGATAGGTTCAATAAACTCATAGGTGAACTGGCTACTGTAGGGGTGAAGATGGAACAAGATGATATCAACAGAAAGTTTCTCAGATCTCTTGGGGATGAATGGACTATGTACACTGTCTCATATAGACAGAGTGACAATCTGGAAGAGAAAGAACTTGATGATCTATACAATGATCTAAGAGTTTTTGAAACTGAGGTAGAAACCAAGAAGAAGCCCTCTGGTTATATTCACAATGTTGCACTTCTTTCAGCATCCACTGATACTACTGCCAACCCTGAAGCAGTTAGTACTGCCAGTGGAGTAAGTTCAGAAAAAGGCACTGAAACTATATTTGAAGCCTTTTTGTCCAGTCATAGCAGCAATTCTCTGATTAATGATGATCTTGATCAAATTCACCCTGATGATCTGGAGGAGATGGATATTAAATGGCAGATGGCCATGTTATCCATGAGGGTGAAAAAGTTCATTAAAAGAACTGGAAGAAATAACTTCTCTCAAAGAAGAGAAGATGGAGCTGGTTTTGACAAAACCAAGGTGGAATGTTATAAGTGTCACAAGAAAGGACACTTTGCTAGAGAATGCAGGAGTGCTGTTCCAAACAATAACCACCAACAAACTCAGAATGGAGGATACAATCAGAACAAGAATCCTGCTCAAGCCCTTGTTTCTCAACAAGGAATGGGATTTGACTGGAGTGATCAAGCTGAGGAAGCCATTCAGAACCAAGCTCTTATGGCAGAAGTGTCTGATCTCCCTACTGAGGTAAGTTCTAATCTTTGCACTAAATCTTGCATTGACACTGTTACAAGATACAGGGATCACAATCAAAGTATGTGTGATGACCTCAAAAGATTAGAAAAAGAAGAAGAGATTATGTGTTAATAGTAGAAAGATTTGAAGAGCAAATCAAAGGCTTTCAAGCTAATGAACTTCAACACTCTTATGACACAAACTATTGGAAGTGGGAAAAGAATGAGTTAGAAACCAAACTGTCTAAGTCCTTAGAAGAGAATGATAGACTGAAAGAGGAACTGTCAAAAGTTAAGCTTGACATAGACAAGTTTTCCTATGCTTCAAAAGCAATGGACTCTCTTCTAAAGGCTCAGATACATGATAAGATGAAGCCTGGTATTGGATACAACAATACACCCCCTCCTTACAATAACAACTATATTTCTCCTACATCAGACTTGTTAGAAACTAAGGAGAAAAAGGACTTGTCTGAAGAAGCATTTAAGATAGATCCTTTGGATGAGGTAGTAGTTAAGGATTTGACTGAGAAAGGAGCAAGTGAGAACAGGGATAATAATGTGAGTAAAAAGATACCATTAGAAAACAATATTATCACCAATGAGGGATGTGGGAAAATCTGGGTCAAGTCCAAGGAGATAGAGAAGACTAAAGGAAATGATAACAAGGTCCATTACAAACAAACCACAGTGGTGAATCCTGGATCTTGTAAACAGTGTGATTGCAATAAAGCCAAGAGCCTAAATTCTGGTTTAAAAAGAGGAAATCAAAGAAACTGGAATAATCAATGGGCTCAGAAACAAGGAGTTGATCTGAATAAAATCAATAGACCAAAACCTTGTTTTATATGTGGCAAGTTGATTCATTTGGCTAAGTATTGTTACTTCAACCCAATTAACCAACAGATGAACTTTAAAAGATTTGTGCAAAAACCTGTTGGTTATAGGAAGACTGGAAAGAAACATGTGATAAAGAAATCTGTTGAAAGTACAGGCACTTTAAAGAAAAAGATTTTAAAAGAAAGTGTCAAAATGTGGGTACCTAGAAGTACTAACAGTATTAGTACTGCTAACAATATTAGTACTGCTAACACAGTTACTACTGCTAACAGTGTTAGTACTGCTGAAAATATTAATGCTGCTAATACTGTTAATACCTCTTCAAAAGTTTATACTGCCAACACAGTTACTGCTGCTAACACAGTTACTACTGCTAACAAGGTTAGTACTGCTAAGCATGCAAGTGCTGCCAAGGCAGTTAGTACTTCTAAAACTAGTCCTGATTCTAGCAAACATATTTCCAAGTCTATTATTGTAACAAAGTACTCCAAGAATGAGGAGTTAAAGTTCAAAAATCTTGTCAAGAAAGAATGCAAATATTTTGATGAGAAAGGGGTACCCAAGACCACTTTGGCTTGGGTTCCTAATTCATACTAATTGATTTATCTAATGTGCAGGGCAACCAACAGCTCAAGGGAAAGAGCATTTGGCATGTTGATAGTGGTTGCTCTAGGCACATGACAGGCAACATGTCATGCCTTCAGGATTTCAAGCATATCAATGGAGGACATGTTGCATTTGGAGACAATCTTACTGGTGGTAAGATAAGTGGAAAAGGTAATGTCACCAAAGGTAAGATGACATTTGAGGATGTCTACTATGTTGATCAATTAAAGTACAACCTGTTAAGTGTATCACAGGTTTGTGACAAACAACATAGTATATTATTTACTAATACTGAGTGTATGATTCTTGCCCCAGGGTTCAAGGTAGTTGATGAAAGCATGATACTACTTAGAACTCCAAGAAAGGACAATGTTTACTGTCTTGATTTGGACAATGTTGATAGTGATTCATCTCTAAATTGTCTTGTTTCAAAAGCTTCTGTAGATGAATCCTCTCTTTGGCACAGAAGGATGTGTCACATGAATTTCAAGACTATGAACAATCTTGTTAAAAATAACCTTGTAAGAGGGTTACCTTCAAAAGTCTTTTCATGTGATGATCATTGTGTTGCTTGTCTTAAAGGCAAACAACACAAAACTTCTCATAAGACCAAAGAGTTAAATTCTGTTTCTTCTTGTCTCCAGTTACTGCATATGGATCTGTTTGGTCCTACAAATGTTATGAGTATAGGCAAGAAATCTTACTGCTTGGTTATTGTTGATGATTACTCCAGATTTACTTGGGTATATTTTCTAAGGACTAAGGATGAAACAAGTGGTCTTATCAAATCCTTTATTCTAAGAATTGAAAACCAAACTAATCAAAGAGTAAAAGTCATTAGATCAGATAATGGAACTGAGTTTAAAAATCATGATCTAAACACCATTTGTGAAGAAAAAGGTATTGAGAGGCAATATAGTGCTCCTAGGACTCCTCAACAGAATGGTGTTGCTGAAAGGAGGAATAGAACACTAATAGAGGCTGCTAGATCTCTGTTGGCTGATTCAAAATTGCCAATTACCTTCTGGGCTGAAGCAGTTAATACTGCTTGTTATGTCCAAAACAGAGTTCTAGTGGTCAAGCAAAAGAACAAGACCCCATATGAGCTTTTAAATAAAAGAAAAACTTTTATTGGTTTCTTCAAACCTTTTGGGTGTCCTTGTACAATTCTAAATACCAAATCTCACTTAGGTAAGTTTGATAGCAAAGCAGATGATGGATTTCTTGTTGGATATTCATCTCAGAGTAAGGCCTACAGAGTATTTAACTCTTCTTCTAGAATAATTGAAGAAAGTGACAATGTCAAATGCAATGAGAACACACCAAATCCTGTTGGGTCTGGACCTCAGTGGCTATTTGACATTGATTCACTAACTAACTCTTTTAGTTTCAGTAATGAGTATACAGGAACAGGAAGTGGAGGATCAGGGATCACACAAGTTCAAGAAAGTATCTAAATCTGTGATTTTTCCCATACCCACAGTAAATTCTGGTGAAGACTGTGAAAAGGAATCAATTACTGAACCAAGTCAGAGTGAAGAAGACACTAGAGATGAGGAGACTCAAGAAAATAATGAAGTGGCATCTGAAAACACTTCAGTTGAGCTGCATGAATCTAATCTTGAGGCTGGACTGAATGAAGAACCTAGTCATAACACCAGAGTTCAAAAGAATCATCCTCCACAGTTGATAATAGGAGATATCTCTTCTCCTATGATGACTAGACATCAAAGCAGGCTTCAGGAAATGCAAGATCAACAACATACAGTGCTTTCTTGTTTTCTATCACAGCTTGAGCCTAAAAAGGCACATGATGCTATGAAAGAATCCAGCTGGATAGAAGCAATGCAAGAGGAACTGTTACAGTTCAAGCTACAAGATGTATGGGATCTAGTAGACCTTCCTAAAGGTCACAGAGCGATTGGCACAAAGTGGATTTTCAGAAACAAGAGAGATGAAAGAGGTATTGTCATAAGGAACAAAGCAAGGCTGGTGGCTCAAGGCTATACTCAAGAAGAAGGTATAGATTATGAAGAAGTTTTTGCACCTGTGGCTAGGATAGAAGCAATCAGATTATTCCTAGCCTATGCTTCTTACATGAACTTCAAAGTCTATCAAATGGATGTAAAAAGTGCTTTTCTCTATGGATCAATTGAAGAAGAAGTATATGTCTGTCAACCACCAGGGTTTGAAAACCCAAGCTATCCAGACAGGGTATACAAATTAAAGAAAGCACTTTATGGACTACATCAAGCCCCAAGAGCATGGTATGACACACTGTCATCCTATCTCTTGGAAAATGACTTTGAAAGAGGAGTCATTGATAAGACTCTATTTATCAAAAGAAAGAAGAAGGATATTTTGCTGGTCCAAATCTATGTTGATGACATTATCTTTGGATCTACAAGAAACAACATGTGCAAGGAGTTTGAGGATTTAATGCATCAAAGGTTCAAAATGAGTTCCATGGGGGAACTTACTTTCTTCCTTGGACTCCAAGTTCAACAGAAGTCAGATGGCATTTTCATCTGTCAATCCAAGTATGTGCAGGATATTCTAACCAAGTTTGGTTTCTCAGAATCAAAACCTGCCAGCACACCTATGGAAACACACAAGCAGATCACAGCAGATCTTGAGGGGGAGGATATGGATGTGCATCATTATAGATCCATGATTGGCTCTCTCATGTATCTCACAGCATCAAGGCCAGATATAATGTTTCCAGTCTGTGTATGTGCAAGATTTCAAGTTAGGCCAAAGCAATCTCACTTTCAAGCTGTTAAGAGGATATTCAGATATCTCAAAGGGCAACCCAGATTGGGACTTTGGTATCCTCATAACTCACCTTTTGACCTAATAGCATACTCAGACAGTGATCTAGGTGGGGCAAACTTGGACAGAAAATCTACTTCTGGAGGATGTCAGTTTTTGGGTGATAGACTAGTCTCATGGCAGTGCAAGAAACAAACCACAGTATCCACATCTACAACAGAGGCAGAGTACATAGCAGCTGCAAGTTGCTGTTCTCAAGTCTTATGGATTCAGAATCAAATGTTGGATTATGGGGTAACCTTTCTACACACTCCAATCTTTATTGACAACAGCAGTGCTATTAGCATTGTGAATAATCCAGTCAAGCACTCAAAAACAAAGCACATTGAGATCAGGTATCACTTTATAAGAGATTGTAATGAAAAGAAACTTATTCAAGTTGTCAAAGTTCACACTGATAATCAGTTTGCTGATCTATTCACTAAAGCTTTTGATGTGGGTAGATTCACTTTCTTGGTAACAAGTGTGGGAATGATAAACTCTGAATAATCCCCTTCTCAAAAAGTGGTTTTATATCTGTATAGTATTCCTGGAGTTACTAATCGTCTGTTTCAGGATTTGCATAGCAGTACTCAGTGTTTAGCAAGTTTAAAAGGAGTAAGTTAGTGAATACTGCTTTTAGTTAATACTGCTAGTGGTTAATACTGCTTTCAGTTAATACTGCTAGTGGTTAATACTGCTTTCAGTTAATACTGCTAGTAGTTAATACTGCTTTCAGTTAATACTGCTAGTGGTTAATACTGCTTTCAGTTAATACTGCTTTCAGTTAATACTGCTTTCAGTTAATACTGCTTTCAGTTAATACTGCTAGCAGTTAATACTGCTAGTCAGTTAATACTGCTAGTCAGTTAATACTGCTAGCAGTTAATACTGCTAGTTAGTTAATACTGCTAGCTAGTTAATACTGCTAGCAGTTAATGCTGCTAGTAGTTAATACTGCTCTAGGTTAATACTGCTTATATTCCGAATACTATAAATACTTTTTGCCCGCCTAAAAGTTCATAACGACTCTTTGCATACTGTTCTCTTGCGCTCAAAACCTTTTCTCTCTCAAGTTCGAAGTTTTCAGGCAAGCTTTTCACCAAGATCAATGGCATCCATGACTTTCATCGACGAGCACAACGAGATTGCGATGCTACAAAAGCCAAAGCAAGCTTCAGGATTTCATCAGATTGTGGATTTCCTCAAGACAAGCCACATTGCTCATGCTCTTATTGTATCCCCTACAATCTATATTGAGCATCAAAGGCAGTTCTGGGCTAATGCAACCATTGTTGTTGAGAATGGTGTGCAGATGATCAAGACAAGAATCTGTGATCAATCACTCACGGTTACTGAAGAGGTTATTCGCATCAGTCTACGTCTAGACGATGCCTCTGGTATAACCTCTATCCCAAATGATGAACTGTTTTCAAACCTTACAAGAATGGGGTATGGAGGCCCATTGGGAGTGTTCAAATTTTCTAAAGCAAAATTCTCACCCCAATGGCGTTTCTTTGTCCATACTCTTATGCATTGTATCTCCAAAAAGACTACTGGATGGAGTGAGTTCAGCAGCACTATTGCTTATGCTTTGGTGTGCTTGGCCACTGCCAGAAAGTACAATTTTTCTAAAATGATTTTCAGTGATCTTGTCTCAAACATGGGAAACAAAAAGAGCTTCTTTATGTATCCCAGGTTTGTTCAAGAAATTATTACTCATGAATTGACGGATATACCTCAACCTGTTGGGGTATATGTACCTAAACCCCCCAAAGGCAAGGTGTTCTCAAATATGAGAAGATCTGCTGGGGACTCTGAAGGAGTTGACACCCCATTGTTCTCTACAATGATGGTGGTGTCCCAAACCAATGAAGGTATGGCAGCAGGGTCAAGGCCCCCATTAGACCAACCCACTGCTAGCCAAGCCCAACCTTCCCTCTCAAAATCAATTCCCCAGTCCCTTCTTGAAAAACCAACCTCTCCCATCACCCAAACTTACAAGAGAAAACAGGTAAAGAAGGCTCATTCCCTTCTTGTACCATTACCCACTAAGCCTATAAGCCCTCTAAGGGAGAATTCTCCCCTAGAGAATATCCAAAGGGAAACCACACGGGTGTCTCCCAACCCAAAGGAGGTGCTCTCTGAGGAGGAGGTAGAGCATATGGGTGATGAGGCTGCCACTACTCCTGCTAGTACAGAGGAGGAAAGTGGTAACATCAATAAGACCTCCCCCATGGCAACTTTGAATGAGCAATCATTTGAAGGTCCCTGGTGCCAAGAAACCACAGGGGTGGATAGTGCCTCTGCAAGGCAGAAGACTTCCACAAATAAAAGATCCAATGATCCTTCAAAGGAGGGTAACACTTCTGGAGAGGGTGAGGACAGATATACGTACGATGAATTGATGGAAACAATGGGGAACATCAATCAAGATGTTCTCAAACAAGGCAAAGAAATTGAAGAAATGAAGCTAGTAATTCTGTCACAACAAGAACAGATTGCTAAGCTGAAGAGGATGGTGGTTAGTCTGGTACAAAGGAAGAAGAGAAAGCAATTCCAATTAAGGAGAAGGCCAACTGAGGATGATGCTCCCAAAAAGGGGGAGATCAACATGGAAGAAGCCACAAGAAAGGGGGAGCTTGATGGAGAGAAAGTTGATGTTCAGAGGGAGCAGCAAGAAGAAACAGTTACTACTGCTGACATTAATAAAGCAGCAGAAACTGTGAAAGAAGTGTTAACAGATCTTGAGATTGCAGAAACCTTACTAAAAGCCAAGAATGATACTCCCAAGGTCACTTCAAAGACCAAAGGTGTAATCATAAAAGAACAAGGTGAAGTGATCAAGAAAGATAACAGTAAGAAGGCAATGAGCAAAGACAAAGGAAAAGCAAAGATGGTAGAATCTGATCAACCAATCAAAAAGCAAAGGTTGGTTGAATCAGATGAAGCCCTAGCTAAAAAGATGCAGGAGGATATTGAAAAAGAAGAAAGAGTTCAGATGGAAAAGGACAGGGAAATGGCAAAAGCTCTAGCTGCTGAACTGAATGAAGCTTATCAACAGAGTATGGCAACTGAAATTGCACAGAAGAAAGCTGCAAGTATGAAGAAATCTGTGGTGAAAACAGTTGCAAAGAAGAGAAGACCCTCAAAGACATTCCTAGGTACCCAAGAGAGAAACAAGATGATTATATTTCTCAAAGGTGCTGTAGTAGTCAAAAAGGAGATGTTCTCCAAAATGTCTTTTGAGAAGATCAAAGAGCTCTATGATTCAGAGATGTTAAAGCTTCAGGGAAGTGAAACTGCTAGGGTGGAGATGGAGAAGAGAATAAAAGAAAGTAATGACTTTGATTGTCAAAAGCCATTTCCAGATGAGCAAGAAACACCTCCTAAGAAAGAGTCCACCCTGGGAGAAAGTCTAAGGACTTTAAAGAGAACAAAAATGATGGCAAGGAGAAAGCCAATCAAAAAGCCTAGAGTATCTGAAGAAGAGGCTGATAAGGTTGCTGAAGAAGAAGGGGCACCTGAGTCATCTAAACAGACAGAGCTATCTAACACTGATGATGTAAATTTGTATATGGTAGTGATGGACAAAGTGCCTGAACCAATTTCAGCAGAACCTGTAGGAGTTAAGCCTCCTGAGGTCATTCTCTGGGATACATTGACAGTGGATGGAAAGGAATACATAAGGCTGAAAAGAAAGGATGAAAAGTATGAAGTGTTCAACACATGGGCAAAAATTGTCAGAACATTCTCTAGATCAGATCTTGAAGAGATGTTTGAGATAGGAATGAAGTTGTATGCAGATATTCTAAAGGCTCCAGGAATTTCAATTACAAAACTGGTAATGGAGTATCTGTGTATGATGTTCAAACCTGAAGAAGTAAAGCATATGATCAAGGATGTCTTCAAATCAGTAAACAGTTGGACTCTATATGAAATTAGTGGAGTATATACAGTGACTTTGGATTTAAATCACACTGAATACTTCCTAGTGGATAGAGTGTACAATCATAGCAGATTGAAGCTACATGCCATGCTGAAGAAAAAGTTAAGGTGTGTTCCAGATTCAGAAATGGCTAAATACTTGATTCAAAGAACCATCAATCAGAGTTTGGGATTGGATGCAAACACTGGAATTTAGGCCATAATAGAGTTTTGGGAGCATCTTGAAGAAAAATTCTGAAGAACTTGACTTCTCTTCCTAAAAGTCAAGTTAGGGGGAGATTGTTGGAAACTGAAGAATTCATCAAGTATGGTTAATGCTGCTGGTTCAAAGTTACTACTGCTAGAAGACTTAAAGGTTAATACTGTTGAGTGTTACTACTGCTAGTACTATTAATACTGCTAGTCATAGTTAGTGCTGCTTGAACAAAGTTAGTACTGCTTAGCTAGTTAGTACTGCTAGTAGTTAGTGCTGCTTAGTAGTTAATGCTGCTAGAAGAAGTTAATGCTGCTGATCATGGTTAGTGCTGCTAAAGAGATTCGGATGGAAAGAATGACAGCTGGATAATCTGAAGATTATGGAAGCTTAGAGATATACATGGAAGATATACTGAAGATATTTTATTTATTGTAATTATCTTTGTATTCAGTATATATATTGTATAGTTTAGAATAATGAGTTAACTTTAGTTTTCATTCTTTTAGAGAGAAAATCAACCTCAAGGCATAGATCCTAATTCTAGAGAAGTATAATTCGTATTGGTGAGCCTGTTCATCAATATTGAGGTTGAGTGAGTAATCTTGTAACTTCAAAGCATTCAATACAAGTTTACAGTTTGTTGATTATATTCTGTTTTGATTTTCTGTTTGATTAAATATCAAAGTGTTATTCCGCAAACTTCTTTGATATTGTTTCTGAGAATTAATTCTTGTTGAGAATTCGATCCTGACACATTGTGTTGCCTGTCTCAAAGGCAAACAACACAAAACTTCTCATAAGTCCAAAGAGTTGAACACAATCTCTAATTCTCTTCAGTTGTTGCATATGGATCTGTTTGGTCCTACAAATGTTATGAGTATTGGTAAGAAATCATTCTGCCTAGTTATTGTTGATGATTACTCTAGATTTACTTGGGTATATTTTCTAAGGACTAAGGATGAGACAAGTGGACTGATCAAATCCTTTATTCTAAGAATTGAAAACCAAACTAATCAAAAGGTAAAAGTCATTAGGTCAGACAATGGCACTGAATTTAAAAATCATGACCTAAACACCTTTTGTGAGGAAAAAGGAATTGAGAGGCAATACAATGCTCCTAGGACTCCACAACAAAATGGTGTTGCTGAGAGAAGGAATAGGACACTGATTGAAGCTGCTAGATCTCTGTTGGCAGATTCAAAACTTCCAATTACTTTCTGGGCTGAAGCAGTTAATACTGCTTGCTATGTCCAAAACAGAGTTCTAGTAGTCAAACCTAAAAACAAGACACCATATGAGCTTTTAAATAACAGGAAACCTTTTATAGGATTTTTCAAACCTTTTGGGTGTCCTTGTACCATTCTCAATACCAAAACTCACTTAGGAAAGTTTGATAGCAAGGCTGATGATGGTTTTCTTGTTGGTTACTCATCTCAGAGTAAGGCTTACAGAGTTTTTAATACTTCTTCTAGAATAATTGAGGAAAGTGACAATGTCAAGTGCAATGAGATCACACCAAATCCTATTGGATCTGGTCCTCAGTGGTTATTTGACATTGATTCACTAACTAACTCTTTGGGTTTCAGTAGTGATTATCATGCAGGTTCAGGAATTGGAGGATCAGGGGATGAACAAGTACAAGTACAAGACATTATTCCTCAGTCTGTGATCTTTCCCATACCTACAATAGAGCCTGTTGATGTCTGTGCAAAAGAGACAATGACTGAACCAATTCAGAGTGAAGAAGAAGGAAGAGATGAGGAGAATCAAGTGCATGAAGAGCCAGAAGCAGCTGATGAGATCCCCTCAGCTGATTTAAATGATTCCAATCTGGATGTGGGAATCAATGAAGAACCTAGTCATCAGAATAGAACTCAAAAGAATCATCCTCCAGAGCTGGTCATAGGAGACATCTCTTCTCCTATGATAACAAGGAATCAAAGCAGACTTCAAGAACTGCAGGATCAGCAACACACAGTACTCTCATGCTTTCTATCTCAGATTGAGCCTAAGAAGGTTTATGATGCTATGAAAGATTCCAGTTGGATAGAAGCTATGCAAGAAGAGTTACTGCAGTTCAAGTTGCAAGAAGTTTGGGACTTGGTGGACCTTCCAAAAGGTCATAGAGCTATAGGCACCAAGTGGATTTTCAGGAACAAAAAGGATGAGAGAGGCATTGTGATGAGAAACAAAGCAAGGCTGGTGGCACAAGGGTATACTCAAGAAGAAGGCATTGACTATGACGAAGTGTTTGCTCCAGTGGCAAGGGTAGAAGCAATTAGGCTATTTCTAGCCTATGCCTCACACATGAAGTTCAAGGTATACCAAATGGATGTGAAGAGTGCCTTTCTGTATGGTACAATTGATGAAGAAGTATATGTCTGTCAGCCCCCTGGATTTGAAAATCCATCATATCCAGACAGAGTATACAAACTGAAGAAAGCACTTTATGGTCTGCATCAAGCCCCAAGAGCATGGTATGATACTCTGTCTACCTACCTCTTGGAGAATGGGTTTGAAAGAGGAATAATTGACAAGACCCTCTTCATTAAAAGAAGTAAGAAGGACATCCTATTGGTTCAGATTTATGTGGATGATATCATCATTGGATCCACAAAAGATCAGATGTGTAGAGACTTTGAAAAGTTGATGCACAAGAGCTTTAAAATGAGTTCAGTGGGTGAACTTACCTTCTTCCTTGGGCTTCAAGTGAAACAGAAGAAAGATGGGATCTTCATAAGCCAATCAAAATATGTGAAAGACATCTTGGAAAAATATGGATTAACAGACTCAAAGCCAGCAAGCACACCTATGGAGACTCATAAACAGATCACTGTTGATCTTGAGGGGGAGGATGTTAATGTCCATCTATATAGATCAATGATTGGATCTCTCATGTATCTCACAGCCTCAAGACCAGACATCATGTTTCCAGTGTGTTTGTGTGCCAGATTCCAAGTCAAGCCAAAGCAATCACATCTGCAAGCTGTTAAAAGGATTTTCAGATACTTAAGAGGGCAACCTAGATTAGGTCTTTGGTATCCTTATGAATCCAACTTTGACTTGATTGCTTACTCAGATAGTGACTTGGGAGGTGCTAACATGGACAGAAAGTCTACTTCAGGTGGATGTCAACTTTTGGGTGCAAGACTAGTTTCCTGGCAGTGTAAGAAACAAACCACAGTGTCCTTATCAACAACAGAAGCTGAGTATATTGCTGCTGCAAGTTGCTGATCTCAGGTTCTATGGATTCAGAATCAGATGCTGGACTATGGGGTAACCTTTGTACACACTCCAATCTTCATTGACAATAGCAGTGCTATAAGCATTGTTAACAATCCAGTCAAACACTCCAAAACAAAGCACATTGAGATCAGGTATCACTTTATCAGAGATTGTAATGAAAAGAAGCTAATTCAAGTTGCTAAAGTTCATACTGACAACCAGTTTGCTGATCTATTCACTAAAGCTTTTGATGTGGGTAGATTCACATTCTTGGTCACAAGTGTGGGCAGGATCAACTCTGAATGAGTTCATGTTTTAAAAAGTGGTTTCATACCTGTTATTGGTTTATCCTTTGGTGCTACTAACATCTTTCTCAGGAAGTTATTACCTTGCTCAGAGTACCTTAAGCTTCAAAAAGTGTAAGTATGGTTAATGCTGCCAGTGCAGTTTTAATACTGCCAGTGCTCAGTTAATACTGCTAGTTAAGATAATACTGCTAGTGGTTAATACTGCTCTCAGTTAATACTTCTAGTTAAGTTAATACTGCTAGTGGTTAATACTGCTCTCAGTTAATACTGCTAGTTAAGTTAATACTGCCAGTGGTTAATACTGCTCTCAGTTAATACTGCTAGTTAAGATAATACTGCTAGTGGTTAATACTGCTCTCAGTTAATACTGCTAGTTAAGTTAATACTGCTAGTGGTTAATACTGCTCTCAGTTAATACTGCTAGTTAGTTAATACTGCTAGGAGTTAATACTGCTTATGTCCCGAATCGTATAAATACCCTTTTTGCCCGCCCAAAAGTTAATAACGACTCTTTGCTTTCTATTCATCTGCTCTCTAACCATTTTCTCTCAAGCACCAAGTGTTGCAGTCAAGAATACTCAAGCACAATGGCATCCATGGCATTCATTGATGAGCACAACGAGATTGCGATGCTACAGAAGCCGAAACAAGCTGCTGGATTCCACCAGATTGTGGATTTTCTCAAGTCCAGCCACATTGCCCATGCTCTCACTGTGTCACCAACAATATACATAGAGCATCAAAGACAGTTCTGGGCGAATTCCACCGTAGTGACAGAGAATGGTGCGCAGATAATCAAGACAAGGGTATGTGACAAACCCTTGTCAGTTTCTAAAGAGGTGATACGCATCTGTCTACGTCTAGACGATGCTGAAGGTATTACTTCTATTCCTAATGAGGACTTGTTCTCAAACCTTTCAAGAATGGGGTATGGAGGCCAATTGGGTGGTTTCAAATTCTCAAAAGCAAAATTTTATACCCAATGGCGTTTTCTTGTTCATACCCTGATGCACTGCATTTCCAAAAAGACTACTGGATGGAGTGAGTTTAGCAGTACCATTGCATATGCTTGGTCTGCTTGGCCACTGCCAGAAAGTACAATTTTTCAAGAATGATTTTCAGTGATCTTGTATCAAACTTGGGAAGCAAAAAGAGTTTTTATATGTACCCCAGGTTTGTACAGAAAGTTATAACCCATGAATTGACGGATATGCCTCACTTTGATGAGGTATATGTACCAAAAATTCCCAAAGGTAAGGTCTTTTCAAACATGAAAAGATCTCCATTGGACTCGGAAGGAGTTGACACCCCGTTGTTCTCTACAATGATGGTGGTGTCCCACAATGAAGAAGGTATGGCAGCAGGGTCAAGGCCCTCATTAGACCATCCCACTGCTAGCCAATCCCAACCTTCACCCTCAATATCAATCCCTCAGTCTATTGTTCAAAAGCCAACTTCTCCAATAACCCAAACTTACATAAGGAAAAAGGTAAAGAAGGCTCCTTCCCTTCTTGTACCTTCACCCACTGAGCCTTTAAGCCCTCTAATGGAGAATTCTCCATTAGAGAATATCTACAGGGAAACCACAGGGGTGTCTCCCAACCCCATGGAGGTGCTCAATAAGGAGATGTTTGAGCATATGGGTGCTAAGGCTGCCACTACTCCTGCTAACACAGAGGAGGTCAGTGGTAACATAAATAAGACCTTCCCCATGGCAACTTTGGGTGAGCAATCATCCAAAGGTCCCAGGTGCCAAGAAACCACGGGGGTAGCAGGTGCTTCTGCTAGGCAGAAGACCTCTACTACAAAAAGATCCCATGATCCTTCAAAAGAGGGTAACACTTCTGGAGAAGGTGAGGACAAATATAACTACTATGAATTGATGGAAACAATGGGAAACATAAACATGGATGTAATCAAACAAAGACAAGACATAGAAGAGCTGAAACTGATAGTTCTGTCTCAACAAGAACAGATTGTCAACTTGAAGCAAATGGTGAAGAAATTGATTCTGCAAAAGAAGAAGAAATAGTTTGTGCTAAGAAGGAGGAAACCAGTGACTGATGCTCCCAAAAAGGGGGAGTCAGAAGCTGATGTCAACATGGAAGATGTCAAAGAAAAGGGGGAGCAAGAGAAAGTTGATTTTGAGGGGGAGCAACAAGCAGTGGAAACTGAATTTGTACAAGAAGCAGAAAAAGAGAAAACAACATTAACAGAACAAGAAGCAGTAACAGTCAATGCTGCTGAAACAAGCAAAGCAGGAGAAACTGTTAATACTGCTGAACTGAAAGAAGCAGCAGAAATAGTGCAAGAAGTTCTGACAGATCTTGAGATTGCAGAAACCTTAATCAAAGCCAAGCATGATACTCCCAAGGTCATCTCAAAGGCCAAAGGAGTTGTCATCAAAGAACAAGGTGAAGTGATCAAGAAAGATAGTGTAGAGAAGAAGGTGAGCAAAGACAAAGGCAAAGCTAAAATGGTGGAATCTGATCAACCAATCAAAAAGCAAAGGTTGGTTGATTCAGATGAAGCTTTGGCCAAGAAGATGCAGGTTGATATTGAAAAAGAAGAAAGAGTTCAAGTTGAAAAGGACAGAGAGATGGCTAAGGCTCTAGCTGCTGAACTGAATGAAGCTTATCAACAAAGCCTGGCAACTGAAATTGCACAGAAGAAAGCTGCAACTCTGAAGAAATCAGTGGTGGTAAAAACAGCTGCAAAGAAGAGACAACCCTCAAAGACATTCCTTGGTACTCAAGAGAGAAACAAGATGATTACATTTCTCAAGGGTGCTGTAGGAGTCAGAAAGGAGATGTTCTCAAATATGTCTTTTGAGAAGATTAAAGAGTTATATGATTCAGAGATGCTAAAGCTTCAAGGGAATGAAACTGCAAGGGTGGAGATGGAAAAGAGAATGAAAGAAAACAATGATTTTATGATAGAAAAACCTTTTCCAGATGAGCAAGAAACACCACCAAAGAAAGAAGCCACTCTTGGTGAAAGTCTAAGGACTTTAAAAAGAACCAAGATGATGGCAAGAAGAAAGTCAACCAAGAAGCCTAGAATAGCTGAAGGAGAAGCTGACAAGGTTGCTGAAGAAGAAGGGGTACCTAAGTCATCTGAAAAGAATGAATCAGCAAGAAATGATGATGTAAATCTATACATGGTAGTGATGGACAAAGTGCCTGAACCAATTTCAGCAGAACCTGTTGGTGTGAAGCCTCCTGAGGTTATTCTATGGGACACAATGAAGGTTGATGGGAAGGAATACATAAGGCTCAAGAGGAAAGATGAGAAGTATGAGGTGTTCAATACTTGGGCAAAGATTGTAAGAACATGCTCCAGGTCAGATCTTGAAGAAATGTTTGACATAGGAATGAAGTTGTATGCAGATCAACTGAAAGCTCCAAAGATTTCAATTACAAAATTAGTGATGGAGTATCTGTGTATGATGTTCAAACCTGAAGAAGTGGAGCATGTCATCAGAAATGTGTTCAAAACTGTCAACAATTGGACTCTATATGAAACTAGTGGAGTATATGCACTAACTATGGACTTAAATCACATAGAGTACTTCCTAGTGGATAGAGTGTACAATCACAGCAGACTAAAGCTTCATGCAATGTTGAAGAAGAAGCTAGGATGTGTTCCAGATTCAGAAATGGCTAAGTATTTGATTCAAAGAACAATCAATCAGAGTTTGGGGTTGGATGCAAATACTGGTGTATGAGCCATGAAGTTTTGGGAGCATCTAAGAAGACCATTTGAAGAACTTGACTTCTCTCCTTAAAAGTCAAGTTAGGGGGAGATTGTTGGGAAATACAGAAATATACAAGTACAGTTAATACTGCTAGAAGAACTTGATTAATACTTCTGAGATTAATGCTGTTGAGTGAAGTTAATACTGCTGATCAAGATTAGTACTGCTAAGTCAAGATTAATACTGCTAGAGGAGATTACTACTGCTAAGCAATTTTAGTACTGCTAGTAGTTAATACTGCTGAACATTAATACTGCTCAAAGTATTAATGCTGCTGAAGACTTAGTGCTGCTTATGAGATAATCAAGATTTGTACAGATCAAGTTTGAAGATTATGGAAAGCTTGGAGATAAAGATGGAAGATTGTTTTGAAGATCTTTTATTATTTGTAATTATCTTTTATCTTCAGTATATATAGAATAGTTTGTAATTGATAGAGAAAACTTTTAGAGAATTCTAAATTTTTGTTTTGATAGAGAGAATCAACCTCAAGGTTTGTAATCCTAATTCTAGAGAAGTAGAATTCGTATTGGTGAGACTGTTCATCAATATTGAGGTTGAGTGTTGAATCTTGTAGCTTTACAATCATTCAATAAAGTTTACAAGTTGTTCTTTTTGATTCACTGTTTTCATAGATTATTGAATATTAAAGTGTTATTCCGCAAACTCCTTTAATATTGTTTCTGAGTGTTTATTCTTGTTTAGAATTGAGATCCTGACAGTTCTCTAAATGTGTGTAAATATGTTCTTGTAAGTTGATGCAAAATACAACTTTTCATTCAATTGATATTGCTTCTTATATGGTATCAGAGCGAGATCCATATTCTTTCTCCCACCGCTGCTGCCCACTTTTGTTGTCTTTTTTTTTTCTTCTTCTCTTCCTTCCAAACATCATCAATGACATCCAACGACCCATCTGTTATACCTAACACTTCTGAACCTACCAAACCTTTTATCATTGTTTCCCTTTCCCATATCTTCAAACTTACTCCAACAAATTACATCTCTTGGAAAACTCAACTTGAAGCCACTCTTCTCGGCTATGATCTTCATAAGTTCATAGATGACTCTTACCTTGCACCTTCTAAAACCATCGAATCTAACAATGTTAGAGCACATATTTATTGTATTCAAGATCATAAAGATTGAAGACTAAAGTTCAAGATGTCAAAGCTGAAAAGTCAACTCTCATGGAAAGTCAAAGTCATTTTGTAATAAAAATCAAAGTCAACATATTGTAATTTGGTTTTTTTGTAATTGTGTGAGGGTATAAATACCTTGTTGTCTTTGTAAGTTGTAGGTAACAATCAGAAACAAGCGTGTGAGTATCATTTTGTGGTGAGAATTCAGATTAGATGTTGAGAGCTTATTAGAGAAGAACATACTGTTACATCATCCTAGTGAGAGAGAGAGTTTGTAATATGTGAGATTTGAATTTCAATGACATATGATTTCTCATCTTGATTGTTTGTGTTAATTAGAACTTGAATCTAGGACTCACAATTGGTATCAAAGCAGATTGAAACTCAGAAAAACGGATCGAATTTGAAGAAATTGAACTGTTCATCGTCGTAATCTCTGTATCATTCCATTTCTTGATTCAATGTTGTTTTGATTGTAATTGAATCGATTTGGTAAATAGAACAGTTTGTATTCAGGTCATTTAGGCTAATTCATTCAGATTAAGGGTGAATTTTTGGATTTAGTGAGAATTTTTGTTCGAAGTTTTTCAAGTACTGTAAATCGGATTAAAATGTATCGATTTGTGTTTGTAAGTGTAAATTTTGTATTGTAACCTGTTCGAATATCATTTTTCGAGGATCCCTGCAAAGAATCAAGTCAATTGGTCGAGTGGTTAATCGAATCAGAAGGAAACATCGATCGAACTGAAGAACTCGCTAGATCTCCAGTTCGCACAAATGAAGAACTCGCAAGTCGAAGAACTCGCAAGTGAAAAACTCGCTAGAAAGGTTGTGCGCGATGCTAAAACTCGCACATAACTAAGTGCGCGTTTCTACTGTTCATTTAAGGTGTTTGGGCGAAGTGTTGTTTTGCGCGAAGTGTTGTTTTGCGCGAAGTGTTGTTTTGCGCGAAGTGTTGTTTTGCGCGAAGTGTTTTTGAAATTTTCCTAAGTCCAGAACTCGCAAGATCCTGTTCTTGCGCGTTTACAGTTAGCGCGAAATTCAGAAACTCGCAAGCTTCAGTTAGAGCAAAATTCAGAAACTCGCAAGCTTCAGTTAACGTGAAATTCAGAAACTCGCAAGCTTCAGTTAGCGCGAAACTCAGAAACTCGCAAGCTTCGGTTAGCGCGAACCTCGAACTCGCACGAGTCTGTTAGTGCGAATCTCAGAACTCTCATCCTTTGTTGTGCGTGAACTTCAAAACGCGCATATTACTGTGTTAGCGTGAAGTTGGTATTCTTTGGTTTGGGAGTTTCATACTTAGAATTTTTCTGAGTTTTTCTGAAATTTGTCCAAGTTTGATTTTTACTAATCCATTTCATTTTTCTGAATTTCTAACGATCATTTCAAGTTTCTTTTTGTTAACAGATATTCAAGATGAGTTTTTCAGCTGAAGAGGTAAAGGATTTCACTGTAAATGATTTCATGACCACAATGGAAGCTATGATGGTTAAAGTTGAAGACCTTCAAGATAAATTGATAAAGGAAAAAGACAAAGTTGCTAGAAGAAATGAAAAGATCTTTGAGCTTAATAAGTCTGTTATTGGAAACAAAGATCTGATTGATTCTCTACGTAAATCTACTTCAGATTTTAAACATGAAAAGGATTGTTTTGAAAAGAAGATTTTTGATGTTGAATCTAAACTTTCAAAGTCTGATTTAGAAAAGAAAAAATCTGTACTAACTGTTTATAAATTGCAGGTTGAGAACGAGAGCCTAACGAAAAAGGTAAACGATTTGGAAGCTAAACTTCATGCGATAGGCCAAACTGATCACACCATTTTTCTAAATGCACCCATTGAAGAGGCCGATGTTAAAGAGAAATGGGGACTAGGTTATGATAATCCTCATTACTTAGAAAAAGCTATCAGAAAACAGCCAGGTCTATATAATGCAAATTATATGTATGCGGCTGATGAATATCCTCATTTGAAACCCAAATTTATCACCAAAGCATCAAAAGAAGTTGAGGCCAAAGAAACCGAGAAGAGAAAGAATGGAAAGAAAATGCAACTACCATTTCGCTATGAAAAGCTAAATGATAGTTACCGTTCTGACACACCAAAAGTTCTTTCAGATGACTATTTTGTTAGCTATTCTGTTAATGAGATGGAGGCAAAACCTGCAACTGCAAAAGTTTATGTTCCTCCACTCATTCTAGAAAGCAAAATAGTTGAGCTTGAAAATGCTTTATTTGAAGAAAGAATTTTGGTTGATATTGAACAAAGTGTGTTTTCTATTGTTATAAAGAACACTGTTTGTCAATTTAAATCTAAAACGTGTTCTAAAGTTTCGAAGGCACCTCAAACTTCGACTGATAACTTTGATGACTTATTTGAGTCTTCAAACAATTTTCTAAATTCTGATGTGGGGTGTATAGAGGAAATTGATATGTTTGACTTCAATGCACCGCTTCCAGATCATTCTCCTTCTATCATTAATGATGAAAGCTTTGAAGACAAGGAACAAAGTCTGATAATTGAGAACACTGCGCTTCAGAAGAAAATATCATATTTGGAAATAAAAATGGCTAAGGAGAAAGGTGAGTTTGAAACGAAGTTTTCAGAACTTTCCAAGAAGAGTTTTGAAGAAAAGAAGACTATTGAGCTTAAGTGTATAAAGCTTTCTCAGCAAGTTACTGATTTTGAGAAAGTAATAATCTTAGAAAGAGAAAAGTTTGCCAAAGAGAAGAAGGCCATTGAACAAAAGAATGTGGGATTTTTCAAAGAAATATCCGGCCAGAGAAACAATGTCGAGAAGGACTTTGAGGAAGAAAGGAATATTTTTGATGAAGAGATAAAGAAGCTGACTGTCAAGTTATCTGAACTATCTGAAAGTGCGCTAAAAGAACAGAAAACGAAGTCTGAATTCGAAACGAAGATTGACTAACTCGTCAAAGAAAGAGACAGTTATTCTTCAAAGGTAAAAGATCTTCAAGATATCGTTTCCATGATGGTGGTGGTGGCTGAGCATAAGACTCCAGAGTCACTTATCCACTCACCTAGAGATGATTCAGCTGAATCTGAATGTTCATTTAAGACAGTTGCAAGCTCACTTCATAAGAATGTTTCTTCAAAAAGGTCAGTCAAATCTTCTAGTCAGATTCGTACTACTAATCTTTTCTTTGATAGAAAAATAGATGGTTCAGGTACACATAGAAGAAGGAGATATAAAAAAGAGAAACTAGTATGGAGAGTGAAACCAGTGGATGATGAAGAGAAGAAAGATGAAAAGAAAGATGAGCTGAAAGAAAAGAAGTCATGTGTACATTCAAATAAAGCTAAAAAGAACAATGTGCGTAAAAGTAAACCTGATCATATATACACGAAAGATCAATTAATCAGGTTATCAGGTAAGAAATATTACTGTTCTTACTGCTGTACACATGATCATGTTCACAAGAGAAGTGATTATTTCTGGTATGGTTCTTATTCTGTTACTCCAAATAGAACTGCAACTCACAAATATAGACCCAAATACCAGTGGGTACCAAAACCAAAAGCTGATTCTGTGTTGCAGGCACCTATTGTCAAGGGGGAGTAAGAGAACCAAGACTTCTAAGTAAATCAGCTTAGAACCCGTACTTCAACGAAGTTTGAATTCTAAACACTACAGTTTAGGACTCGTACTTCAGTGATCAAAAGACCTTACTCCTGTGCTGATAAGAGATTGTACTCTAATACTCTAATGAGGAAATCAACCATCAAGGGGGAGTACATACTTTTCTGAAATACTTTGCATCTGATAGATATGATGAACTACATTTCAAAATAGAATTGTAGATCTCTATCATGTGCTTTTTCATTGACATATTTTAGATGCATAATTTCAGGGGGAGTAAAGGTGATGATTTCTGATTATTTCAGATCAGAACTCGTACTGATCATGTTTTACTGCTTTATGTCTTTTATTTTTTCAATATTTTTGTGAATAAAGTTGCTTTGACATGACTTTGAGACTTGTGCAGAATGAGAGAAGCTTACAAGTTCATATTTTTATGACTTCAGCTGACTTCATGAGATTTAAGACGAAGCGAAAAGGTTAATTTTCTATCTTAACCTCATATATGATTGAAAGAAGGACAACTTTCAATCATAGAAAAACATGTTCATAAATGTTCAAACCTCTTCCCGATTCTTAAAACAGATTTCATGAATTGGAAGTGTGATGTTAAATGTTTTCATTTTTACTTGTGCTTAAATGATTACAAACCGTGTGTTTCCAAAGATAAGTACTTGTGTATTGTCTTTTATATATACTTTCAAGTATTCACACACACCGGTTTGACTTATTGTTCAAATATGTTCTTACCATGTCTCAAATTTGAAACATATTTTTCGATGGTAAGACACCCCGCTTGTACTTCAAAGAATTTTTGAGCGTAATTTCATTTCGAAACGTCATTTCAAGAATGTCTATATTTGGTTTCGTATAGACAATATCCATTATTCTTGACCATAAGCCTTAATTGATATATCATTCATTTCTGATCATTTTTCATACAATGTCAGATTTTCAAACAAGTTTCGTGCATTCATATTCATTCATTCAATATACTTGTTTGAAAATACTTCCATGTTTCAAAATGCTTATATCTTCATGACTATATTATGAGCATATACATTTATCTGACTTATATTCGAGCTTTAACTGATAAAGTTAAACCATATTGAGCAACATTATGCTTTATAGGATTACATGGGTTCTTTGTGCTAGGACTTAATTGAACTTCTATGGAATCATGTTAACCAGTGATTTCTACCCAAGAAGTTAAACCTTTAGTGATTGAGTGTGAGGAGTCTAAAAGAAATGAGTGTGGGATGTGTGACGAGGTAAAATGGAAATGAGAGTTTGGTTAGATGTGAGCTTAATGATTAAAAGAAAGAGGGTGTGAGATCAGAGTAAAAGAATATCAAACTCTGCACCAACTACTTTCTGAGCCGGGCAGCCACATTACTAATGTTTCATATTTCTTCGTGAACATTATTGAAACAGGCAACTAGCCCATGCCAACTCTTGCTTAAACCCCACCAACCATTCATTTTCTTCTTAAAAAGAAAATGTTTCATATTTTCTGGGGACGCAACACATAATCTATCTGATTTTCATTTGGAAAATATGGATATTGAAAAAGAAGGAAGTCTGCCCCACCTTCGCACTTCGATCATGCACATTGAGTCTGTGTTTCTCTACTGTTGTCTCAGTGGTTTACACAATTTTGAGCCTTTATAAGCAATCATAATGTGCTTAATTCTTTCTATCACTTGCACGAACACACAAGGAATTTGTTTTCTTGTCATAACATTCATAGAAATTTCCTTTGTGGTGTTTCGATGATTGGATGGAAGTCCTGGGGGAGTGAACATCAAAAAGATCCTTTACAATGTGTATCCGTTACACACAGTGACTACGTGTTACTGACAGGCATATTAACTGATTCATTTGTTGATTCAGGTGTTACACGAATATTTTTGTCTGGATTTGAAAAGATCTAGATGAATACATGGTTTCGAATCAATGAATCAGTGGCTCTTGAACAAATCAGATTGGTCAAAGACATTTCTTGGAGAAAGTTTTGATGATATTGATGCTCTAATCATCAAAAAGGGGGAGAAGATAAAGTTTGAAGAAATGTCCATTACAAGTTTTGTTTCAAGAGATGTTTGAAGTTTAATTCAGAAATGGGAAGATAAAGAAAAAGAAATGTCCGAAATTCAAGATATGGGAGAGATGTTCAAGATTTGAAGGGGAGATTACAAGAGAAGATAAATGTGGATCAAAGGGGGAGTTTATTTCAATCGAGCTTAAAGAGAGAAGACCGCATTGCTAAATCTTTTTGTAATGATCTTGATCCAAAGGGGGAGATTGTTAGAGCACAGATTTATTGGATTCAAGATCATAAAAATTGAAGACTAAGGTTCAAGATGTCAAAGCTGGAAAGTCAACTCTCATGGAAAGTCAAAGTCATTTTGTAATAAAAATCAAAGTCAACATATTGTAATTTGGTTTCTTTGTAATTGTGTGAGGGTATAAATACCTTGTTGTCTTTGTAATTTGTAGGTAACAGTCAGAAATAAGCGTGTGAGTATCATTTTGTGGTGAGAATTCATATTAGATGTTGAGAGCTTATTAGAGAAGAACATACTGTTACATCATCCTAGTGAGTGAGAGAGTTTGTAATATGTGAGATTTGAATATCAATGACATAAGATTTCTCATCTTGATTGTTTGTGTTAATTAGAACTTGAATCTAGGATTCACAAACAACACCACCATCACCAATCCCGCATATACTACATGGTTTCGACAAGACAAGCTCATTCTTGGAGCTCTTGTCGGCACTCTTTCCGGTCCTCTCGTCCCTCTCATATCGCAATGTGCTACCACCTATGATGCTTGGAAAACTCTTGCCAAAACCTATGCCAATCCCTCCAAAGGCCATCTTAAACAAATAAAATACCATCTTCGTAATATCACTAAAGGTAGCCGCTCGATTTCTGAATACATGCAAGACATCAATTGTTGTGCCGGTCAACTAGCTTCTCTTGGCCGACCTCTCGACCTCGATGACATCGTTGACAAAGACCTTGACCAACTCAATGATCCCGACTATGATAGTGTTATTAACTCGGTTCAAAGTCGGGAGAATCCCATCACGTTTGATGAGCTACATGAAAAACTCATCAACCGTGAACTCTCTCTCAAGCACAAGACAAAATCTTTAACTACATTTCCTGCTACCGTTAACTATGCTGTCAAAAACCAAAATCGAAACCACCAACACCGTCCTCCCTCCCCCAACCCCGGTCTTCTACCTACTCCAAACCACTTCACTTTTTCTCCCACTATTCGTCATTCTCAACCCTTCAAAGGAAAGTGTCAATGGTGTCGTAATTATGGTCATTATGTCTCCCAATGTTCTACTTTTTGTTCCCAATTCCCAAATGCCACACTTCCCTCCCAACCTTCACACCCACCAATGGTTCCTTCCTATGCTCGATCTCGGCCTATTAAAAAAGGATATCAATCTCCTATTCCTCGTGCCTATACCACCACCACCACTAAGGACCCCTCGAATGGTTAGCTCCTTGATAGTGGGGCTACTCATCATGTCACCCACGATCTTGACAATCCTGCTCTTCATCCTCCATACGATGGTACCGAAGAACTAATTATCGAAGATGGTTCGGGCCTATCCATCTCAAACACGGGTTCCACTTCTCTTCTTACATCTACTACTAAATTCAATCTTAATAATGTTCTTCATGTGCCTAGTGTTTCACGTAATATTATATCTATTTCTAAATTTTGTCATGATAATAATTCTTCTATAACCTTCTTACCAAATTCTTATCTTGTGAAGGATCTTTGCACGGGGGCACTTCTTCTTCAAGGCCCAACTAAATCCGAAATCTACGAATTTCATCCTACTCGCCCGGTCGTTCACTCCGTTCACCTACCATCTACTAATGATTGGCAGCATAGATTAGGCCATCCTTCTTATTCTATTTTACGTCATGTTAGCAATGTTTTTCATTTAAATATTCCAAAGTCGACTCTTTTTCATTGTAATTCATGTGATTGTAATAAGAGCCATAAATTTCCATTCTACCAAAATACCATTCAATGTCAAGGCCCTCTAGATGGTCTTTATAGTGATGTTTGGACATCCCCCACACTTTCTTATGATGGTTACAAATATTATATTATATTTGTTGACCATCATTCTAAATACGTGTGGTTTTACCCTCTAAAAAATAAAAGTGATGTCACTAACACATTCAATAAGTTCAAACTTTTGGTCGAAAAATTCTTTGGTCACCCCATACTTACAATTTTTAGTGATAATGGTGGTGAATACATTGGTCTAAATCCCCTCCTTGAATCTCATGGAATAACTCATCTTACTTCTCCTCCTCATACGCCCGAACACAATGGCTATTCGGATCGTCGTCGTCGTCACATTGTTGAAACCAACCTCTCCCTACTCACACATTCTTCCATGCCATGCAAATATTGGCCTATTGCTTTTGCTACTGCTTGCTACTTAATTAATCGAATTCCAACTCCTACTCTTCATCTCCAATCTCCTTACTCTAAACTTCATGGACACGTGCCTAATTATCAAAAACTTCGTAGCTGTGGATGTCTCTGTTATCCATGGCTATGCCCCTATATGTCAAACAAACTTGATCCACGATCCACACCTTGTGTTTTTGTTGGTTATTCATCAACACAAAGTGCCTACTATTGTCTTGATCCGGACTCTCACAAAATATATGTTTCTCGACATGTTAAATTTATCGAACATGAATTTCCTTTTTCATCTTCCCCTACAAATTCCCCGCCACACACATCTATCGATACCAACGAATGGTGTGCATTACAACTTCCTATTGTCTCTGATCCCTTGAATACGACAACCATCTCCTCCCTACACCCACCACCATCATTTGAGGTAAATTCCCTATCCATTCCATCTATATCCATTCCTTCCTCTCAACCCACAACTCCACTTCCACTTCCACCTCCACCCTCACCTCCACCCCCACCTCCATCACGCCCAATCACTCGTTTACAAAACAATATTTGCAAACCCATTACTAAAATGAATCTTCATGCCTCTCTTCAACCATCTTCTTCCGAACCTACCACCATTACTCAAGCATTAAAAAGTCCAATATGGCGCGATGTTATGCAAAGTGAATACAACGCCTTACTCAAAAATAAAACATGGGATCTTGTACCCCCCTCTCCATCGCAAAATCTAATTGGTTGTAAATGGGTATTTAGGACTAAGTTTAACCCAGATGAATCCATAGATTGTTACAAGGCTCACCTCGTAGCTAAAGGGTTTAACCAACGTCCTGGTCTAGACTACACTGAAACTTTCAGTCCTGTAGTTAAACCCGCCACAATTCGTACTGTTCTTTCCATAACCATAACCTACGGATGGTCTCTCCGTCAAGTTGACATTAATAAAGCCTTTCTCCAAGGTTCTTTAATGAGGATGTGTTTATGGTCCAACCCCCTGGATTTGTTAGTCAATCCCATCCGACTCATATTTGCAAACTCCGTCAAGCTCTATATAGCCTCAAACAAGCTCCACGAGCTTGGTATAACGAACTCAAAACATATCTTCTTACTCTTGGGTTCAAAAATTCTATCTCTGACTCATCTTTATTTACTCTACGTCAAAATCATGATCAAATCTACCTACTTGTTTATGTAGATGATATCATTATCACTGACTCTAATTCTACTCTCTTAAATACATTTATCTCTCAATTCTCCTCACTTAAAGATCTTGGTAACTTGTCTTATTTTCTTGGTGTTGAATTGATACCCCATCCTCATGGTTTCCTTCTTAGCCAACACAAATATATCCAAGACATTTTGACTCGTGCTCATATGTCTAATGCCAAACATATGCCCACTCCTATGGCTACCTATCCTCCTTTATCCACACATACCGGAACCCTCTAGCCAACCCAACTGAATACCGCGCACTTGTGGGCAGCCTAAAATATCTTACTTTAACTAGACTTGATATCTCTTTTGTTGTAAACAGGTTATCTCAATACATGCACAAACATACGGAAGATCATTGGGCCACTCTCAAGCGGCTATTACGCTATCTTACAGGAACAAGTACACAAGGTTTACTACTTCGTCGAGACTCGCCAAATACTCTTCATGCTTTTTCTGATGCTGGTTGGGCAGGTGATAAGGATGATTACATTTCTATAACTGGGTACATCGTCTATTTGGGTCGAAATCCTATCTTCTGGACTTCCCGCAAACAAAGAACTCTTGCTCGCTCTTCAACCGAAGCCGAGTACCGAGCCGTTGTTGCGACTACTGCTGAGGTCCTTTGGGTCCAAAACTTACTTAGTGAGTTAGGAAACTTACCCACAACCAATCCAGTCATCTATTGCGATAATATGGGAGCTATATATGTTGCTGCAAATCCGAAGTTCCACTCCAAAATGAAACATTTAGCCCTTGACTACCACTTTGTTCGTGAAAATGTTCAATATCAAAACCTACATGTATCATACATTTCAGGCAATGATCAACTAGCCGATGCTCTTACTAAGCCACTTCCTCGCACTCGATTTCATGCACTCATTTCCAAGATTGGTCTCACTCACCGATCGTCCATCTTGCCGGGGCATGATAGAGATACATCAAATCTCACCAAATCATCGTCTTGATCACACTTCAAATCTCTCCAAATCATTCTCTTGATTATTTTTTATCACATCATATCTCTAAATTTATTTATTGTAATTAATAGTGTAATCCTCTTGGATAGCTACTATCTTTTCCTTTTTATTTTGATTCTCTAAATGTGTATAAATATGTTCTTGTAAGTTGATGTAAAATACAACTTTTCATTCAATTGATATTGCTTCCTATAGCAATTACCCAAATTGTGACAAAAAGTGTGCAGGGACCACCAAAACTTATGTTAAGAAAGAGGGTCCTATTCTAAAGTACCATTACTTAGATAAAAGAGTCATATCAATTGGATAAAAGAATCATATTGTATGTTTTGATATATAATATATCCGATTCTTCAAATGTTGCCATAAGTTTGTTCTAAGATAAATGGAGATTTAACAAGATTAGGGGTCGTTTACTAAACGCTTATCTAGTATGTGCTTGTCGACACACTTTATCTTATCGAATGGACATAACAAGGATTGATAATCTTACACGGTAAGAACGATGGCAATGTCGTTTTAATGGACTAAAATATGACCAGGTAAATTAAGTAAAAGTGTTGGCTATTACTGATAAACCTTTACCGGATAAACGTTAGGTCAACGACCACTTAATTGAACTAGAATTGGAGCTATCATATGTCCAAGCAAAATACTAGGAACCTATTAGAAAGAAACTAACATACTTTTTCGGCTCTTATTATCACCAATAACCTTTTTAAGATTAAATGCTTTCATTAAGTACTTGAACCCTCAATTTTAATTAGGGGTGTAAACGAGTCAAGTTTTTAGTGAGCGACTCGAGCTCGAGTAGGGCTATATAACATCGATGTTCGACTCGATTCATTCGTAAGCTCGATTGAACTTTACGAATCGAATTGAGAATACATGTTTACAAATAATAATAATATCAAAATATAAAATTTATCGAGCTAAGAAAATAAACGAGTCAATCGATCTCAAGTTCGAGCTCATAAACAAACATCGAGCTTGACCTCAACATTAAAAAAATATTCAAGCTCGAGCTCAACTTTGAAAAAGTTAATCAAGCTCAAGTCAAGCTCGAGCTTAATTTTAGTTTTTCGAGTCAAGCTCAAATAACCTTCTACTTGACTTGTAATTTTACCGATGATTGGAGGGGTGCGAAAAGGTATGCTTATTTACTCTTTGGACCTTGGTTTTTACAGTGGATCCTCTCACCTTTGTATCCTTGATTCAACCGATGTGGGAGTTTCAGCTGCTCTATTTTATATATCTGTTGAACGGTCATCTCATTCAAATCAAAAATGGAACCATAGAATTCATCAACAACTAAACAAAAACTTGTGTTTCTTTAAGAAATCTTCATTGTTTGATTGATAATTAACATGCATTGGTGAAATCAATGGGCACTGAAACTGAAAACCCCATCTTTATGAATCAATAACCTTCAGAAACTGAAAAAGATTATTGCATCTTCTTGATATCCATAGTTCAAGATTTTGATCTTCATCCATTACCTTCAACGTCAGTTCATGAGACTTCCAACCGCACCCAACAAACCCAAGAGAGAAGATAAACCAACCGCACCAACAAACTCGAAGCAGTGCCTACCTAGCCATCGATCTCTTGCCCTTCACATCAATCCGTCCACGATATTTTGAAATCCTTCGCACACTTAGAAATCAACCATTGAAATGATAGGAGTTGGATCGCGCTGTGAATATTAGTTCCAAAAGAAAAGACCCGATTGTTACGATGACTCTAAATATAGTACATAGCAGTTCAAACAACTGCTTTCCAAATATGCTGCCTAGATATTGAAATAATTTGGGAGTCCGTCCTGGCCATCAAATCATCAAAGGAAATTGGTGGCGATAAGCTCCAACCCCACCACTTGAAAATATCCTTCCATAAGTTAAATCAACCTCCCTTTGCTAGTTTGCTTGTTAAATAAACCCTCCTACCATTTTCACACTTACACACATTAGCATCTATATCATATATGTCTCTCTTTTAGCATATGTGAACTGAAACATGCAATTTGAATATAAGCAATCGAGATCTCATATGTGAACTAGCTAGCATTGTAGGGGCTATATCCTACTAAGTGCTAACCATGAACTAGTCAAGCTCTAGGGTGTCCTCGAGCACATGTCCTGATGTCCGGACTACCGTCAGTGTTATATATCTCTTACAACATATGTATTAACTGTCATGCATAACATGCGGTTTTCAATCATGACGTTACCGGCATCCCATTACAATCCTCACACACATAACTACATACCTTACATGCATATATAGCATTGTATCATGAATCATATGTTGTATTAAGCATGCATATATAAATGTTTTTTCTCGGTAACCGTTGGTGCCTATGTCTGCTTGCGTGCACCTAGACTAATCCCATGAGGGCCCTGAAGATAGCAAGCAGGAAAATCTCTAGTTTCTCCGAGGAGATGAACTAGAGAATTATAGGGAGGAGCCCCAAAACCTGACCTATATTTGTCAGTTGACCTAACACTCAACTTGAAAGATAGAAAAGAGAACATGCTTATGTAATATATGCAGTTATATATGTATGAACTATCAATAACCTGCGGTTTCCAGCCATGACAGTACGACATCTCGGTATAATCCCACACATAACCACATATTTTACATGCATAACATAATGAATTGTATATAGTATTAAGCATGCATAAAAACTTTTTTTTTGTAACCGTGGGTGTCCGAGCCGGTTTATACGCACCTCAATTAATCTCATAGCCCTGAAGATAACAACCAGGAAAATCCTTAATGGCCCTGAACAGACTCGAACTATCGACCTATAGGAAAGAGCCCAAAGGCATAACATTTATTTGCAAGTTGAGATGGCGTTAGTATGCATGGAAACTTGAAATTTGAAAACAAAGCACGCCTAAATAATTATCGTGATCGTACCTAGAAACGTACATATGTGTGTATTCGATGAAGGAAAGTCTCATGAAATGCACGTGAATTAGTGTAAGCTTACTTGTTGCTCGCTTACTTGCAACCTACAAAAATATCGTTCACATGCTTACATCTAAGTACTTGTACTGATGGTACATCACTTGTACAAATTGACTAAGTACAACACACCGATCTACTTAGGTCTGGGTCAAACCATTGTCAACAGGACCTTACGCACAATCCTTGATCTCGTGTTCGAACTTGCTTTCCACCTAGTCTATGCAACCTTTTGTACGAGCTTTAGCTCCACATTCGGTCCCTCTTATAATTGTGCGGGCTTAGACCCGACCTCTGACCTCAGTCGTTCACTTCGTGTATGTGTGTGTGTGAGAGAGAGAATTCACGAGCTCGAGCTCATCACACAAAGCCTCGTGGAGCGCCAATGTACATACACCACTTCAATTTACCAATTGTACTTCATTATATACAAGTTTTATCTTGCAGCAAACGTTACTAACATGCATTACCACCATAAAACATGTCTAATTCATAGGAGGCGTTTACCAAACGCTTTTCCTTCTTTGTTACCGGGTTCGACCCCAAAGCCAGAGGGAATAGAGGATTAATAACATACTCTTAAAACAAGTCCCATCGGGTAAGCGCTTATCAGCAAAAGTCATCACTCTCACTTACCTTATGGGAAAACATTCTTGGTCATTAGTTAAAATGGATCGATGGTAAGTGTTTATATCCCGGTAACCACTTACCAAGTAAGAGTCATCACCCTCACTTACCGGGTAAGTATTTAGTAAACGACCCTTGGTTCAAATTTTTGTGAGTTTGGAAGGTTTATCTCACGTTGGTAGGGAAAGAAATAACAAAGGACTTTATAAGTCCTTTCCCTCAATGAGCCTTGAACAAGTTGATGGGCTCATGGTGGGGGTTGTAAGTGGGAGGTCTAATACATACGTGTGGCCGTGGTTAAGGCCGATGGCGCGAGCGCGGGATTCGTGGGGAGGCGAACTTTGCACTACCCATCGGAGTTGAGGAGCCTCACCCCGAGCTCTCTAGCTTTTCTTTTTACGGAAATTTATAGAGAAAATGAGAACTGATTTATTTCAGATAATTTCAATTTTAAATCAATTTAAATTTGAAATTTAAATAAAAATGTTATTTATTTATTTATTAAAATCAAATCTCCAACTTATTGTTAGTGGCTTCCTATTCTTTGGGAAGAAGCTAGGGTTTTTTTTTAGGGGGGGTTGTTTTCCGGTATAAATACCGAGTTAAACCCCCTCCCTTAACTCTCCCAACATATACTGTAAATAATTTCTCTTCAATATCGTTTTTTCTTTATATCATTTTCTCGGCGGCTACTGATTTCCAGCTACCAAATTTCTGTATCACTTTTGCATAATTCGGTTATCATCGCTGTTGATAATCATCAACTGTATCAAATCCTAGGGCTTTGCGACTTTGAGACTCACAGTGGAAAGGGTAATCGTATAAAACCTTTAAGGACATGATTCAATCCGTACAGTTCGATTCATGATGTCAACAATTTACATGTTGGTTTTATTATTGTGTTATGTTTTTATTTTTACGTTCACTTTGTGAACACTCTGCTTCTACCCCTTTTTGTATATCGATTCTATCGAGGAGTATAGAATCGAGTATTATGAAATCCATCAAATATGCCATTTTTTGTCTTTTATAAATATTTCATTAAGATCGAATATGTGGTGGTGGATAAGTTTGATTTGTTTGATGCATGTCTTGATTATCGCTTGTATTTTACATCATTGAGTTTATGTATTTATTGATTTTGGCTAACATATTATGAAAAATTGGCAAGGTTGCTTTGATTAGAAAAGGGTTGTAGCCCATATTCTTTGAGAGTTTGCAATATGTGTGGTAGAGTTTGATATATATATATATATTTATATATATATATATATATATATATATATATATATATATATATATATATTCATAGTTTTTTACATTAACAGTTTTTGGTGTGAAGTTTCATACTTTAAAGCTTGGTCTCACCGGTCTCACGGAAACTGTTTGGTCTCACGCGAACTTAAGTCTCTCTCTCTCTCTCTCTCTCTCTCTCTCTCTCTCTCTATATATATATATATATATATATATATATATATATATAGGGGTGGGTTCAAATGAAAACTCATTTTTCATTGTACACATGAGGACAAATCTTAACCATTGATCAAAACGTAGAAAACTAATCAATGGTTAATATATAATAAGGTTAATTGGGAAGTGATTAAAGACAAAATTGTAATTTTGAATCAACGCCTACCATCTTTGACTTTTTATTTTTATTTTTAATTAAAAAAATTCACCCCCTTAAACTTTAAAATAATTTATCTTAAAAATTACTAATATTTTAATCAAACAAATTACATCAAAAAAACGAGAATTTCGTACTCTTCGATATGACATCCATCTCGATATAGTTTTTTTTTCCGTTTTAATCGTTTTTTATGTGAAATTTTATATACGTGTTATATTCATTATGAATATGCATGCACGTCTTCGGGTGTCCATATTCAGTATGAATAACAAAGGTGAACGTTCATTCACTATTCATGATGAATAATACCGTATGCAGGATGAATAATACAATATTCAGATTTTTTTTCGTTTTAACCGTTTTTTACGTGAAATTATATATATGTGTTATATTCATTATGAATATGCATGCACGTCCTCGGGTGTCCACATTCAGTATGAAAAACAAAGGCGAATGTTCATTCAGTATTCATGATGAATAATACAGTATTCATAATGAATAATACAACATTCAGGATGAATAAGGTGAACGTTCATTCAGTATTCATGATGAATAATACAGTATTCAGGATGAATAATACAATATTCAGGATGAATAATACACGAATCCATGATTCATGTATTATTTATCATGAATCGTGTATTATTCACCCTGAATGTTCTATTATTCATCCTGAATAATACATTATTCATGATGAATAATATATGAATGACCCCTGAAAGTGTAGACACATGGCACACTCTCTTTTGTTTTCCAATTCACAACCGAAATTTGGTTTAATTCATTATGAATATGTATGTGCATCCCTGGATGTCCCACATTCAGTATAGATAACAAATGTGAATGTTCATTCATTATTCATGATGAATAATATAGTATTCAGGATGAATTACACAACATTCATGACGAATAATACACGAATTCATGAATCGTGAATTATTCACCCTGAATGTTGTATTATTCATCCTGAATGATACATTATTCATGATGAATAACACATGAATGACCTGTGAAGATGTGGAGACGTGACGCGCTATCTTTTGTTCCCCGATTCACAACCGAATTACTCGATAGGTTCTCGATTCGTCTTAATGGGTGTTAGGTTACGGTGCTGAAGAAACGTGATGCCTTACGACATTGAAGAAAGTGTTGAAGAAGTTGATGTCGAGTTACATACTTACGGTGTCAAGGTGTTGTATAAACTTGAACGTACATAAATATTCATAATGAATATAACACATATATAACATTTCACGTAAAAAACGGTTAAAACGACAAAAAAACTATATCGAGATGGATGTCATATCAAAGAGCACGAAATTCTCGTTTTTTTGATGTAATTTGTTTGATTAAAATATTAGTAATTTTTAAAATAATTTATTTTAAACTTTAATTGGGTAAAATGTTTTTGATTAAAAAAGAAAATAAAAAGTCAAATATGGTAGACGTGTGTTTAAATTTTCTTCCATTTATACCCTTAAGCATTTTAAAATTAAAATCTCTATTTAATATGAGTTGTTGGATCAAAAGAGATCGAGTGGCTGAGATTTGTCCTCACGTGCACAATGAAAAATGAGTTTTCATTTGAACTTTTCTCTCTCTCTCTCTCTCTCTCTCTCTCTCTCTATATATATATATATATATATATATATATATAGACCTAATCAAATGAGAACTAGATAGTTTGTGGTAACCTTGAGATCCAATGTGAACCACTCATTTAATATAATTAATTTTGTTTTTATTATCAATATTCAAATATCCATAACCAATCTCAGAAAATCGGCTTTAATTGGGCCAAAGTTGAGGGGCCATAATTGTAAATATCCTTTAATTTGGAAATCTATGTTCGTGATACACGAACATATGATACGAACTAGGGCCAAAATTGAAAATAAATTGATTAATGTTTCAAAGATGAGGGGCCATAATTGTAACTTGCTTTTTTATTTAAACCATTTACTTCGTATCACATAATATATACGAACTAGGGGCCAAACTTGTAATTCGGTATATTCGTATCACTCACATGATATATACGAACAGGGGCTAAAATTGTAAATTTGTAATATTATTTAACTCACATGATGGTCAAAAAGGTAAGTTTGGTTCGTGAAATACGAACAGGGGCCATAAATGTAATTTTTTTAAACTGATTTCATTTCCCAAGAACCCATTTCACGAAGTTAATAAAAATTGTTGAGTTTTTAAATTATGTTCGTATATACGAACATATATTACGAACATATGTCAAATTTATCAGATTTAGGGATGTGTTCGTATATACGAACACCTTTCACGAACTTATGGGCTATTTTAATAAATTGAGGGAGAGATTGGTTAGGAGATAAAGTCGATTTTCTGAAATGGCTAGTTTAATTAATTTCCCTTTGTTTAATTATCATATAATAATTTCTATTACATAGTTTATGTGAAAACTGGAAATTGTGAGTGGAATAGAGCAGACCAGATAAACCCAAAGTCTTTGTTGAATCTATCAAGAATAATAGATATAACCGATGTGGATAATTATGATTGAACAAAATTTTATATTCCGGACTTTAAAAGGATTAGTTATTATTGGATCAATGACTTTATTATTTCTGACTTTGTTAATAAAGTCTCAAACTTTATTATTGTTTTGATTATGTGTATAAAAGTTAAAACTTTATATAATTGTGATTTGAGTATGCGTCAAAAATTTACAATTAAAGTGCACATCTTTATTTAAAAGTTTTACTTTATTGAACTGTAATTTTTAACTCATCTTCTTCTTAATTTTGAGATCCGGAAAATGTCAATCACGAAACTGGCCCGGTTTATGGGTTTACAAAGTAAAGGTCTCAAGAGATTTGGTTAGGGCAACGTTTCAAAAGACCAAGCAAAAGTCAAGTCTGTGGAGAGACGAGACACGATATTGTTGCGGTTATCAAGATGAATAGACAAGTTGTTGCTTGAGGGTGGTATATAAATGTTGGTGCCACTATGCATGTGTGCGATTCTGAGGACAAGTTTTTCTCTTACTGGCCAGTTCGAGACGGAAAGAGAGTGGTACTGGCTAATGGAGAAAAAGTTGAGGTCATTGGCATCGGTATGGTAAGCTTGTGCTTTGCCACTTGGGATGATCTTACCCTAAGGAATGTTCTTCACGTGCCATCCATCCACAAGTGATTGATATCAGTGAGTAAACTCGACATATGTGGGTATGAAGTAATATTCAGGAGATGAAAGGCAATCTTTCAGAAAAGAAAGAAAATTGTCAAGAAAGGCTATTTCCAAGGCGGGATGTATCGCCTAGACCTTAACTCGGATTACGAACATGGGTGCCCCTATCCCATCGACAATTCCATCACCGATGACAGTGACTATGCATCAATTGGAGATAGTTTTGATTCTACTTTAAGTGATTGGTGTAATTTTTATCTTTTAGTTGTCGGTTTAAATTAGTTCTTATGAACAATTTTGCTATTTCAAATTTTGTGATATAAACATTTTAGTGCATACAAATGTTAAAATATATTGCAAAATTAAGGATTAATTTATAACAAAAAATCTGAAAGTGTGAAACATGCAAAAAAATTAACTTTACAAAGAAATTTTTCTTTGAGAAATGCATCAATAAAAGAGTTGATTAATTTGAACTTTACCCGTAAATAAAATGAATATTACTTTTGGAGATCCTTTTAGTCGGGTTGTGTTTGCCTTTAATTCTGTTGCATTCAAAAGATGAAGTTGTTATGCATCTAAACTATTTATGAAGTTAAGTTCAAAATCAACTCAGAAAACAAATCAACATTACTTAGCTCAGTCAATGGTGGATAATATATCAAATTTTCATGATACATTCTACGAAGAGAACAATATCACATATGGGGATAGAATTGAACCATTGTTGAAATGATCAACTATATATTGAACCAATCAGATCTACTAACAATCTGAAGCAACTTCAAAGTTGTGGAGTTATTCGAAGACAAGTTTTCAAAAGGCATTGAAAACTCGAAACCAATCTTGTTCCTGACTTCTCAAGTACATCTTGTGATAGTTCAAAAGCCTTTAATGAGGTCAACAAACCACAAAGAAGTACAAGAGTGTGAAAAGAAGAAAATCTAAGAGATGATTTTCTAGCACATGACACAAAAGAAATGTGAGATCACTTTCACAAATTGCATCAATGATGATCCTAACTTACTATGAAGCCATATTTAAAGAGATGTTCTACTCAGAAAGGAAGCAATAGATAACAAAATGGTTGGTATTAATTTCCTGTGCACTGCATTTATTTTCTGTTCACCAAGTGAAGATGTATGTTTCTTCTTCTTTTCTTTCATTGAATCTATCGCGAAGGATAAATTCAGTTAGTATGGTCTTTGAAAATTTTACATTACGAATTTATTAAAATTCCATTTTGAGTAATAAAGCTTTGAGCTTTATTAGTTTTTATTTGTCTAATTAATAAAGTTTTAAACTTCATCAATACAAAGATTTAAACTTTATTGTATTTCAACTAGTATCAACAAGTTTTGAGTTTTGATTAAAAGGGGGAGAGACCCAAAGATTTTAAGTGAGTTCCTTTTAAAGAAAGCAACGCCCTTATGGATCATTTCTCGTTTTAAAATAAAAATAATTGATCGCTAAAGGGTACAGATGAAAGGCGGGAATTGATTAATTCGACACCTAAACTCCAGTTGCTAGAATAAGTTCTATATGAACTATTATAGCACAATCAGTCGTTGAAGGACTGATTCATCAAATAGATGCAAAGGCAGTTCTTTGAATGAATATATATACAGGTTTATATGGAGTAAACTAAAAGGTTGTACAATCCGAACAAGAGCAGACAATATGTAGACTTATTTAATCTCTATACGGATAAAACAAACCTCTCAATTGTGGCATGAGAGATATGATACAACTATTACTCCTTGTCATTTTGGCACAATGTTGATGATAGGTGCATGTATCTATTTTCATGAAAATATATGAGAGCACTATTGAAATGAAAACTACTTATCCTCAAACTTTAAGATGAAAGATCTTGGAAAAGTAGACATAATTATTGGGATAAAGGTCAGAAAACTTATATAGAGAAGATATTGTCTAAGTTCTAATATTTGAACATAAGGAGTTCAACAGATCATTCAATTCAGTGTGAAACTCGAGTTAACAAACATGACACACCCTAAAATTCTCTGAGGAGTGTTCTGACACCAGTTGAATATATCAGTCAAGTGATTCTAAATCCGCAAGTAGGTGGATTTTTACTCTAGCTGGAAGGGTGATTTCTTGGGGAAGCAAGAAATAAAGATGTATAGCTAGCACATTCGACTGTGAGAGCCGAATTCATTGCCCTGGTTGTTGTAGGCAAAGAGGCTGAGTAAATTAGATTATATCAACAAATTTCAATTTATGGCCTAGTGTAACTAATTTGATTCACATGATTTGTGGCAGTGAGGCTACACTGTCAGAAGTTTACAACGCAATGTATAATGGGAAGTCAAGACACATAAGTCTTCGACATAATTATGTGAGACAAACAATCGAAAATGGTACCATTAATATTGTGTTTGTCAAGTCATGTGGGAACTTGTCAGATGTAACACCCTCAAATCTGGAAATAACAACTAATTAAAAATTCTCTAAACATATCAATAATTGAATCACCTAAAATGACAATTTAAGGTTTACCTTCAATAAACAGAAATCAAACCTTATACAAGGTCTAAAATAGGGACAAGTGTTACTAAAACCCAATAACAATCGCTATCTCCAAAAGCAGAAGGCGTCATCAAATAGATAGAACATTCTCGTGCATCTAACTAGTCCCCAACTCTTCACTTTGTCGCTAGTGCCATACCCTTATCAAGGACCTGAGGCACATGCCGACAAATAAAAATGTTAGGCTAACGCCTACTGAGTTCAAGAGTTTTCATCACTATATAATCAACAAAACGGAAATAATATAATTTAAATCACAATTCTCATTATGCAAAACGTTTAGAATAAATAGTGATATCTTTCCCAAAAATCCCATTTTACGTGTTAAAGCACTTAAATAGAAATATACCAAAAATATGGAACTAAATTATTTACTCATGCAAAACATAAATAGGATAAAATTCAAATATCAAAGCATGACAATAATTACTTCTAGCAAACCTTAATATATGTGGAGGGGTCCAATATTAAAGTCATCAATTGCAATTACTCACGAAAGACCTAAACGATATTAAAACATGGATATTGCAAAATCCAAAAATAATGTTTAACAACAACGGGGGAGACCCGTATCTGTTGAGAGTGAATGGAACACATGAGTATGCCACTCATACAACGTTAATCGTATAAAAATTCGCGACTAGACGTCCAAATGTTCCTACGACTCCTTAACAAGTTTCACCTCAAGAGTCGGTTGACCTTAGTGTCTATTCCCACGAATTCCACCTCAAGGTACGACACACTTAAGGACTACCTACAAGGCATTACCTTCAAGCGGCGGAGGTCCTAGTGTCTACCTCCAAGGTAGCACCTCCAGACTCAACCCTCCTAGTGCCTACTTGAAAAGTTTAAGGTCACAAAACTTGGGTCCTAGAGTTCAACCCCACAATACCCATTCGACCATCAAATAAAGACCGACTTACATGCATATGGATCCAATGCAACACAGTCTATTGTTCCAGTTTCTAACTCAATAGATCACACACAATCAATGTAGGAAATGTTCTTTTATTGATTTCTCAATGATTACAACAATTCCTTTAGCCACAAGTATCACAGTGCCACATATCTCACTTGTACGATTATTTCTCTCTCTAGATACGAAATATGTGTTCTCTTTTGTGCGTGCTTACTAATCTAACAGAGACACAAGGTATTTAAATGGTCAACATGACCTCTCTCAAACTAAAGTCAAACACTCTAACCCTTGTTGACTTTTTGTTAAGTCTAAATATTGTATCCAAGATTTAATATGAAAGTCAAAGATGTAAAAGTCAACATTGTCTTTGTAATAGTTTAGTCAAAGCTTGTTTTGTTTACTTAGCCTTTAAGCTTTGTGTTAGATAGGTGGTATATATAGGTTTGTCTTGTGTAATCTTGTAACAACGGATCTAGAGAGCATCTCATACTTGTAATTCAGAGACATATGAATACGAGATCTACTTTCTCTCTCTAGACTCTCTCTAGTTCTTGATCTTTAATGTCCAAATCTTGAGTAATTGCTTGATTAATTGGGATTTTATGATTAACAATTGGTATCAGAGATGAACCAAACTTTTCAGAAAAGATTTGATCATGATTTGAATTGATATCTGTGTGTTTTGAATCGAGAATTTGAGTTTTTCGAAAGTTTTTTCAAGAAAACGAGTTTGTTACTGTTTCATCTGAATTTTGTGTGTAAAATCGTTTTTAGTTCAAGAAAATGGATTCATTGAGTTCGTTTTATGATTAGGATTGATTATTGTATTGATTACATCTTGTGATTTTAACTAATTCAATGTCAATTTTCGAAATTTGAGTTTTCTGGAAATATCTTGTTCGAAATCTGTTCTTCATCGAAATTGTGCAATTTGTTGTTTTTAATCTGAATTTGATAATAAATTTGTGTTTCGATCTGTTTGTCGATGATTCTGATGAGTTTTTGAGATCATATTTGCAGATTTTGATCGATTTGTGAAATAAATTGTCAAGAACACGGTTTGCGCAACATTCATAGGAGTTTGCGTATCCTTCAAGATTTAGAAAAGTCAGTTTGCATATCAATACATATACGCAAAGCTTCATTTGCGTATCTTTAAGCATTTTCAGGCTGAGAATTCTTATCTTGCGCATCAAAGCTCATACGCAAACCCTACTTTGCGTATCATACAGGATCCGAGAACCTCATTTGCGCATCATTGCCAATACGCAAACCTTCTTTGCGCATCAAGACCAATACGAAAAGTCTCACTTTGCGCTTCTAGACTCATACGCAAACCTAGTTTGCGTATCACACGAGATCCGAGAAACTCTACTTTGCGCCTTATCTTTCTGTTTAAAAAAAAAAAGTCTGGAATTTTTTTTGTGTGTCATCTATATTTTTTTTAAACTTTGTGTAATAACATGTGTTGTTCAATTTTTCAATTTTTAATATTTTTCGAAATTTTTTTTAATTCAATCTGATTTTTGATTTTCTGATATATATTTTGGGAACGATCATTCTTATCAAGCAGTTTCTCATTCAAAGTTTTCTGAGAGAGAGAAAATTTTAGATTGTTCATATTTTGTTTTTGAATTCATTTCAACTCACGATAGTTTTGTCAAATTCTTTTTCATACAAGATGAGTTCACCAATTTTGCTCAGAGGAAGATACGAGCAGTGGAAAGCTGATTTTTTCAAATTTGTAGATACACATGAGTTGAGTTGTTATATCAAATTGTCGTTGACTGAAGGAGAGAAGAAATCTCTTACTCCAACAGAAGATTGTAGTGAGGATCGGGAGAAAAGAAAGAAAGCTGATATTTTAGCCCGAACTTTTGTGTTTAACAGTATTCGTCATGATATTAATGGTCACATAAAAACCTATCAGTTGACAGGAAAAGATTTATACAAGTCAACAGGAAAGGAGATATGAGACTATCTTGAATGGACGATGTTAGGGCCAACGGTTGTGTCTGAGCTAAAAGGAAAGATTTCTGAATTGAAAGCTATAATTCAGCAGACAGTCTCTGTTGAGAGTAATGAGCAGAAAGTTAAGAAATTGGAATCTGAGAATGTTGAGCTTAGAAAGACTATATCTGATTTGGAGCAAAAGCTTACTGAAGATAAAGTTTTTTTTAGAGTGAAAAGAAAGGTTTTTCAAAGAAGTTCTCAGATTTCTCTAAAAAGTGTTTTGAAGAGAAGAAGTCAGTTGAGCTTAAATGCTTAAAACTTTCTCAACAAGTGTCTGATTTTGAGAAAGTGCTGATTTTGGAAAGAGAGAAATTTGATAAAGAAAAGAATGCCATAGAACAAAAGAATGTGGGATTCTTTAAAGAATTATCTGGCCAGCGAAATGATTCAGAGAAAGGGTTTGAAGAAGAACGTACAATCTTTGAATCTGAAATTAAAAAGCTGACTTCCAAGTTGTCTGAACTATCTGCCACTGCTCTGAAAGAGCAAAAGATGAAGTCTGAATTCAAGACAAAGATTGACCTGCTTGTGAAAGAAAGAGACAACTTTGCTTCAAATATCAAAGAACTTGAAAAGTCTGCTTCAAGTTCAAATCAGAAATTTGTCTCTTCACAAAGGTCAGTTAATTCCTTTAATCAGATTCGTCGATGTAACATTTTCTTTGATGAATATTTAGATGGTTCAGATACTTATCCAAGGAGAAGAAGTTACAAGAAAGAGAAACTGGTTTGGATAAAGAAATCTGTCAAAGATGACAAGAAAGAAGAGCTGAAAGGGAAGACATCGTGTGTACATCCTCATCAAGCAAAGAAGAACAAAGGGTATAAAAGTAAACCTGAATTGAAATACTCAAAAGATCAATTACTCAGGTTTTCAGGTAATAAATTTTATTGTTCTTACTGTTGTACACATGATCATATCCACAAGACCTTGATCATTTATGGTATGGTTCTTACTCCATATCCCCTACACAAAATGCAACTAACATTTCTGGACCCAAATACCAGTGGGTACCAAAGAAGAAAATTGATTCTGTGTTGCAGGCACCTCAAGTCAAGGGGGAGTAAGAAAACAATGGCTCTTGAGTAAATCAGCTCAAGACCCGGACTTCAAAGTTGAAAGATTATGGCTTTTGAACACAACAGTTCAAGACCCGCACCTCAATGTCAAGAATATGGCTTCTAAGCACATCAGCTTAGGACCCGGTCTTCAAAGGAGTTTGACTTCTAAACACAACAGTTTAGGACTCGGACCTTAGCTATAAAAAGACCTTACTCCTGTGTTTTTGCATCCGATGGATATTGATGGTCTCCATCCCAAGTGAATTGATCTGATCTCTATCCTATACTTTTTCACTGCTAGATTTTTCTGATATTGATGGTCTAACAATTCAAAAGGGAGTGTTTGATCTCTATCCTGCTTTAATTGACATATTTCAGATGCCTAATTTAAGGGGGAGTAAAGGTGATGACTTCTGATTACTTCAGATCAGAACTCATACTATAAACTGTTTTACTGCTTTCTGTCTTTTATTTTTGAATAAATGATGTGAATAAAGTGGCTTCTGATCACATGACAGATCAGGACCCGTTTTTCAATGATCAAAGAAGGATATTGTGCTAATATCTAGGGGGAGCTTAAAAGACATAAATCATTATATTATGATTTGAGGGGAAGCTGAAAAGGTAAAAATCTTCTGATCTAGATCTCTGATTGTTTGAAAGAAGGACAACTTTCGAACATAAAAAACAATTTCTGAAATGTTCAAACCACTTATTCTCAAAAGTTTTATGAGTTTAGAAGTGTGCTTTTAAATGTTTTTCTAAAATTTTTGCGCTTAATGTTTAACTGACCGTGTGTTTCCAAAGATCAATACTTGTGTATTATCTTGTCCATATACTGTCAAGTATTCACACACACCGGTTCAGTATTTTATTTGAAATTGTTATTACCATGTCTCAAATTCAAACAATTTTTCGATGGTAATACCCCCGTTTGAAATTCAAAGTTGTTGAGCATCATTCATTTTTTTTTTTTATATATTTGTGCTTTCATTGATAAATTGTTTATATTTGTTCATATAAACAAATATCCAATTCTTTGATACCCTAACCATTTGATTTGATCTGTTTAATTCATTGTCAGATTCTCAAAACAATTCTCTTGACTTCATTTCATTCATTCAATATTCTTGTTTTGAGAAATCTTCAAAAGTTCAAATGCTCAAATTTCATTTCTGAATTTTGATGAGCATACATACACTGACATATGACTTCTTGTGATTTACATGTCAAGAAAATCATTGACCAGCATGTACTTTTAGGAACATGGGATTCAGTGTGAGTGCTTAATAGATCTTCTATGGATTCACGATAACCAGTGTTTCCTACCCTGGAAGATATCCTTTGAGTGATTGAGGGGAGAGGGGTCTAAAAGAATTGAGTGTGGGAGTGAGCAGAGGTAAAATGAAAATGAGAGTTTGGTTAGATGTGAGCTTATATGTTTAAAAGAAAGAGGGTGTGAGAACAGAGTTAAAAGAATATCAGAACTTTGCACCAAACATCTTTCTGAGTCGGGCAGCCACATTACTGATTGGTTCACATTTCTTTGGTGACCATCATTGAAATAGGCAAATAGCCCATGCCATCTCTTGCATACAACTCCACTAGCTACTCATTCTTTTTTTAAAAAGAGAATGTTTCACATTTTCTGGGGAAGCAGCACATAATCTATCGGATCTTCTTTTGGAAGATACTGATATTGAAAAAGAAGGAAAGTTGCCCCATCTTCGACCCTTTCTCATGCACATTGAGTCCATGTACAATCATTGTTGTCTCAGTGATTTACATACTTTGAGCCTTATGAAACACAATAATTGTGCTAATTCTTTCAAACACAAGCACGAGCACACAGAAAATCTGTTTTTCTGTCAGAACATTCATAGATAAACCTTGTGTTTTTCAATGATTGAATGGAAGTCCTGGGGAGTCATCATCAAGCCAACTCCTTATATTGTACATTCGTTGTACACAGTGACTCCGTGTTACTGACAGTCACTTCTAACTGTTTCATTTGTTGATTCAGAGTTACCATGTTCAATATGTCTGAATTTAAAAAAAATTTGGATATATATCTTTCATGAATTGACGGCTCTCAGATCAAAGCGCGCCAACTGTCAAAGGGGAGATTGTTTTTTATCACAAAGGGGGAGAATTTTATAAAGATTATGATGATTATGATGCTCTCAAAGGGGAGATTGTTTTTATAAAGTTTTTGTGCTGAAATTGAAGAAATTTTGATGATTATGATGCTCTCAATCATCAAAAAGGGGGAGAATTTTATAAAGATTCAATTTCAAAGTTCAAGTTCAAAGTTCAAGTCAAAAATTCAAAATGCTTCCGCTGATTTAAAGTTAAAAAGATTCTGAAAAGAAAATTCAAAGATTCAAAAAGGTTTGTTCTTCCAAAGATGGTCCAGAGATAAAAGAGATATTCAAAAAGGTTTGTTCTTCCAAAGATGGTCCAAAGATAAAAGAGATGAAGATACATTTTTCAGAAGTTTCATAGATTTCAAATGTTGCTTCAAAAGATTCAAGAATTATGTTTCCAAGTCAAAGTTTCAAAAGAAGTTTCAAGAATCCAGTTTCGTGTTCAAGGCATGTTGACTTTCAAAGCTTCAAAGAGAAAAAGACTTTCCAAGATTCTTCAAGAGCTGAAAAAGTAAACACTGTGAAAGCTTCAATGTTCAAAGCTGAAGAATCAAGAGCTGAAGATCTGTATCAACTTTTTTTATTAAATCTTGAATACAAAGGGGGAGATTGTTAAGTCTAAATATTGTATCCAAGATTTAATAGGAAAGTCAAAGATGTAAAAGACAACATTGTCTTTGTAATAGTTTAGTCAAAGCTTGTTTTGTTTACTTAGCCTTTAAGCTTTGTGTTAGATAGGTGGTATATATAGGTTTGTCTTGTGTAATCTTGTAACAACGGATCTAGAGAGCATCTCATACTTGTAATTCAGAGACATATGAATACGAGATCTACTTTCTCTCTCTAGACTCTCTCTAGTTCTTGATCTTTAATGTCCAAATCTTGAGTAATTGCTTGATTAATTGGGATTTTATGATTAACACTTTTGCTATTTTAACTTTACAACTTTGACAAACTTTGACAATTACAAACAATTACACAATTGACCCTCTTTTAATCTTGAATACAATATAGGTATAACAATCTCCCCTTTTGGATTCAAGATTAAATTTTTTTTTGACACTAATCTTTAGGTCTTCTTTCACTTAAAAAATCTTCAACTTTTTAATATTTATCAGCTTTAAATCTTGAACACTTTGACTTTCTTCACAAAACTTTGAAGTCTTCAAAACTTTAACAACTTTAACAATCTCCTCATTTGATTACAAAAATGCAATACGCTTTCACAGAAAAATTTCTTCAACACAACAATCTTCAGAATTTGCTTTGACTTGAAATTTGAATTTCATCAGCTTCACAACTTTCACTTGACTTTGCTTTCTTCTTTGAATCAACTCTTTAAAATTTCTCTCCCTTTTGAATAATCAACAATCTGACTTTGAAATCTTGAACTATCTCCCCCTTTTTGATGAATTGTGAGAATCGTAATCATCAAAACATTTCAACGTCAGCTCTATCTGTGAAATATCTCCCCTAAATAGCAATATAAGCTCAGTCTTCATGAGAAACAAAGATATTCTCCCCCTTTGGAAAAAATATGAACAATCTCCACCAAAGAAAATATAATCTCCTTCTGATTTGATTTGAAATTATGTCGTCAATTCATAAGAGCATTTATCCGAATCTTTTCAAATTCAGACAAATTATGAGTGGTAACCCTGAAATAACATATGAAATAGTTAATATGTCTGTCAGTAGCACAAAGCCACTGTGTGTAATGGATACACATTGGAAAGGAGCTTTTTGATGTTCACTCCCCCAGGGCTTCCATTCAATCATTGAAAAACCACAAAGGAATTTTCTATGAATGTTATGACAAGAAAACTTATTCATCGTGTGCTCGTGCAAGTGTAGCAATGATTGAAGCAACTAAGGCTTTTAACAGGCTCAAAGTATGGAAACTACTAAGACAACAACATATAATACATAAACTCAATGTGTATGAGAAAGGTTCAAAGGTGGGGCAACTTTCCTTCTTTTTCAATATCAACATCTTCCAAATGAAGATTCGATAGATTATGTGTTGCTTCCCCTTGAAAATATGAAACATTCTTTTGTTGAGAAAAGAATGAGTAGCAGGTGGGGTTATATGCAAGAGTTGGCATGGGCTAGTTGTCTTTTTCAATGAAGTTCACGAAAAAATGTGAAACAACAGATAATGTGGTTGCCCGGCTCAGAAAAAGTTTGGTGCAGAGTTTGATATTCTTTTACTCTGATCTCTCACTCTCTTTCTTTTAAACATTTGAGCTCACTTCTAACCAAACTCTCTTTTACATTTTACCTCAGCACACTCCCATACTCTAATCTTTTGACCCCTCTCCCCTCAATCACTCAAGGATTACTTCCGGCGTAGGAAACACTGGTTAACGTGAATCCATGGAAATCTTTTAAGCACTCACACTGAATCCCATATATTTTGTCCTAAAAAGAATATGATGCTCAACAGTTATCTTGACAATTAAACACAAGATATCATTATCAGAAAATGTATGCTCATCAAAAATAAGAATGAAATTTGAGCATTTTTAACATTTAAGATCTCTCAAAACAATGAAATTTAATGAATGAAATGAAATCAAGTGAAGTGTTTTGAGAATCTGACAATGATTCGATCAAATCAAATATCATGAAGAAAAATATAGTGGGATATCAAAGACCGAATATTTGTTTATATGAACAATATATAAACAATTTGACGATGAAAGCACAATTATTTAGAAATGACGTCTGATTTCAAACAAATTAGCATACAAACGGTACCATCGAAAGATTTATCTTTTGAGACATGGTAATAACAAAGTCAATAAAAGTACTGAATCGATGTGTGTAAGAATACTTGACAGTATAAAGACAAGACAATACACAAGTATTTATCTTTGAGAAACACACCGTCAGATAAACGTGATAGTACTTGATATGAAAAACATTTAAAATCTCACTTCGAAATTCATAAAATCTTTTTTAGAACATGAAGTGGTTTAAACATTTAAGAAAACACGTTTTTCACATCTGAAAGTCGTTCATCTTTCAAAATGTGGTAGAGATTAAGATTCAGAAGTATACCTTCAGAGTAGAAATCTTAACTCCCCCTAAAATGAATATTTAGCTTTGAAGCTTTCTTTGACAAAACATCAGATACTCCTCCTCGGTATCTGTAAAAAGTAAAATCATTAGTAGAGAACAATATGAATATAACAAGTAATAGCAGTTCTCTTTTCTTCTATTTCCCCAAAAAAAATATGACAGTGAAAATTTTAAACAAACTCCCCCTGAAACCAAGAGTAAAAACTCCTTAAGAAGATGTATCTTATCAGCATCCTTAAGAAGAAAATCCTTAAAGTCCGGGTTCTGAACAGAAATATCCAGAAGCCATCGTCACGTATTCTCCGGTGAGAATAGTAACTATTCATCTTTATCATTGAAGACCGGGTCTTGAACTGTTTTGTTCAAAAGCCAATGTCACAGTTTGATAACCTGCATAACAAGATTTTTTTTTTTATAATCATATAAAATGATTCCTCCTTAGTCAGTATTGAAGAATATAAGCAACTGTTCTTACTTCCCTTAGACACATTCAAATAAGCAATTAACAAGAATCAACTCCCCCTCAGATCATGGATAAGAATTCAAGCAGACATATTCAACATACCGAGTTTGTTGGTCAGGAAATTAAAGCGTTTTTCATCTAACGCTTTCATGAAGAGATCATCCAATTGATAGTCTGTTTGAACGAAGTGCATTTAAATATCGCCTTTCTCCACATGATCTTTGATGAAATGATAACGCATATCGATATGCTTAGTCTTTGAGTGTTGAACGGGATTAGCAGTTATCGCAATTGCGCTCTTGGAATCACAATAGATAGGGACTCTCTTGTAAGAATATCCAAAGTCCTTCAATTGTGTTTTCATCCAGAGGACTTGTGAACAGCAGCTTGCAGCAGCTACGTATTCTGCCTCAAAAGTGGATGTAGACACGTAATTATGCTTTTTGGATGTCCAACTTACAAGTTTATCTCCTAAAAATTGACACGATCCAGAGGTGCTCTTCCGATCAAGTTTACAACCTACATGATCAGCATCAGTAAATGCAGTTAAATCAAAACCAGAATCCTTAGGATACCAAAGGCCTAACTCGGGAGTGCCTTTCAAGTATCTAAGAATTCTTTTCACGGCTATAAGGTGAGATTCATTCGGGTTATCTTGATATCTCGCACAGAAACGGGTAGCAAAACATGATATCAGGTCTACTTGCGGTGAGATACAGTAATGACCCGATCATGCTACGGTACGTTTTCTGATCGACAGATTTACCGGTTAAATCTACGTCCAGAAGCGTGCCGGTATCCATGGCGTTTTCATTACAGAACTCTCAGTCATGTTAAACCTTTTCAAAATGTCAGTTCATCCATCACTGACATTTCAAACCGAGTCTCCATAATTTTTGAAAAGTTTTTACAGAATTTAGGATTGGTAAACCCAAATATTATGTCGTCTACATAAATATGTATCAAGATTAAATCCTCACCTTGCTTATTTAGGAATAGAGTGGTATCGATTGTACCTTTCTTGAAGCCTGAGGCAAGTAAGAATTGTGTGAGAGTTTCGTACCATGCTCTTGGTGTTTGTTTTAATCCATACAGCGCTTTGTCAATAACATAAACGTGGTCTGGGTAGCGTGGATCAATAAAGCCCTCAGGTTGTGCAACATATACCTCCTCATGCAATATACCGTTTAGAAAAGTAGATTTCACGTCCATTTGGTAGACAGTGAAAGTCTTATGTGCTGCATAAGAAAGAAATATTCTGATGGCTTCAATTTGTGCAACAGAAGCAAACGTTACGTCATAGTCAATGCCCTCCTACTGACAGTAACCCTTCGCGACCAATCTAGCTTTGTTACTTACAACAACTCCAGCCTCATCTTTCTTATTCCTAAAGACCCACTTTGTGCCAATCACAGATTTGTCTTTTGGACGTGGAATTAGCCTCCATACCTTGTTCCATTCAAATTGAAGTAGCTCATCTTGCATTGCAAGGATCCAATCAGGTTTGAAGAGCATCATATACCTTTTTCGGTTCTAAGGAACTAAGGAAACTTGAATAAAGACATAAATTTGCCGATGATGCACGCGTCTTCACTCCACTATTTACGTCACCAATAATATTGTGAAGAGGGTGATCTTTTGTCCATCGAGTTGTGCTAGGGAGAGGTTGAACAGACACTCGTGTGTTTTGCTCGTTATAATCATCAATTATCGGAGGAACAACCTCAGAAGTTGTTGGAAATTCTTGTACTGTGTGTCTGATGAAAGTAATTCTGGTGCAACAGAGGAAGTGCTCAAGACTTCTTGTCCAGAATTTGTATCTGCAGAAGCAAAATCGGGATTAGTATTATCAGAAACATTAGGTGTAGATGTACCTGAAGAGGTTGTTATTGTGATAGGTTCAGAAGGTCCAGATAAATCATTTGTTATGATAGGAACCTCTGAAGTTGATGTGGATACACCTGATTTGTCAAAATCTGCACAGATGTCCATAAAAGCATCAAAGAATAAAAGATCTAACTCGGATACATAAACTGAAGAGTTAGATGACTTATTCTGTTTTGGCTTGGGTTCTATTCCGTCATGAACAGAAGACTTTCCTTTAAGCTTGAGTTCTGAACTGTGTTGTTCAGAAGTCAATGTAGAGTTTTCATCAAATGACACATGTATGCTTTCCATGATGGTCTTGGTCCGACGATTATAAACACGATAGGCTTTTGACGTTAGAGAATAGCCGATAAAATAGCCTTCGTCTGCCTTCTTGTTAAACTTGCCAAGATTATCACGATCATTGAGAATATAACACCTGCAACCAAAAACATGTAAAAATTTAACATTCAGTTTATGTTTGTTAATCAGTTCATAAGGTATCTTATTAAAGTGTTTAATCACAATCTTCCGGTTTTGAGTAAAACAAGCGGTTGCAACGGCTTCAACCCAGAGGTATAATGGAAGACCAGAATATTCCAACATGGTTCTTGCCACTTCGACTAAAGTTCTGTTTTTCCGTTCAACAACGCCATTTTGTTACGGTGTGCGTGCGACCGAGAAATTGTGAGAAATCCCAACTGAATTAAGATAGCTTTGAAGAGTCTCATTTTTAAATTCGGTGCCGTTATCGCTACGCAACTTCTTGATTGGCAATTGAAGCAGAACTTGTACTTTCTTTATGAAGGCAATGATCAAATCTGGTGTGCCTGATTTAGATTGCAGAAATTCCAACCATGTATACCTTGAGTACTCATCATTCATTACAAGAATGTACTTTTTACCGTTGATTGATTGAGTACGCATCGGGACGCAAAGGTTCATATGAATCATTTCCAACGGCGTTGTACAAGAAGATTCAATCTTTGACTTGTGGGAACTTCTTTTCATCTTACCCATTTCACGAGCAGGACATAGAGAGTCCTTCTCGAAATGCATATCGGGAAGACCTTTGATAATGCCTTGTCTCGCCAACATATCAATAGCGATGCCAGATCCAACTTTGTTCTTTCGACGCTTTAGGAAGTAAACACATTGAACGTGTTGCGGAAAGAGTTGGAAAATTGACTGCATATAGATTACCATATCTTTTACCTCTAAAAATCTCAGAACCGTCCGGATCCTCAATGTGACAGTGAGTTATAGTAAACCGCGCTTGATACAAACTATCACAGAAATGACTCGTGCTGAACAAGTTGTGATCAATTCCTTCAACATATAAAACTTTGTTAATAGTTACAGTGCCATTAGTAAGCATGCCGTGTCCTCTGACGTATCCTTTAAGATCAACATTTGCAAAGTTAACCGTTCCCGCAGGTTCTTCCACATAATTATGCAGTAAGTGCTTGTATCCTGTCATATTTCTTGAGCAACTAGAGTCTATGAACCACAAATGACAGGCCTGCAAAAGAAACAAATTTCTTCTTTTTAGGTACCCATATCCAGATGGGTCCTGATTTGTTAGCATCTTTCAGTTTCTTAAAATCATCAATTTTGCCCTTAATTCTCCATTCAAATCTTGGTTTTGGCAACCATTTCCAAATCATATTTACATTCAAAGCATCAAATTCCTTTTTCTTTGAAGAATTAGTAGACTTAGCTTTGAAAAAGTGAATGTGATGTGTTGAGGAGGCAGAGTTAGATTTAGCTTTATAAACTCTTTTAACATGCTTTGATTTGGGAGGAATGGAATAAAATGAGAAAGAGTTGTCACCATAGTGATTACAAGTTAAGTTCTTGCGAGCAAATGTCATGATCTCTGATTTATCAAAAATGTTACATTTATTCGAACAAACTTGACATTTATTTGCTTTAGAACTATTACATGCCAAATTGTCATCACTATTTGAAACAATACAATCATTTTCAGACAAAACTGGACAATCTTTCTTATCACTATCTTTCTTCCTCCATTCTCCTTTACCAACTTTTCCACTCAGATCTGAAACACAAAAAGAAACTTTATTAGTTTTCTTCTTAGAGAATGAATTCGTTTTCAAAATTCCAGAAGTTTCATCTTTTTCGAAAACGCTTGGCAAATATTCAAGACATTCAAAATAAACAATTGTAGGCTTAGCTAGAGTTACAAACTCCGGATTGGATCTAACATTCCATTTTTCGTCATCAAACACCTTTTGTTCAGTTAAGTTCTTTTTAAACAAATCGTTTTTCAAGTCATTTAATTCTTTACAAAGCTCTTTGTTTTCTTCTAAAGATTTATCAAGTTTAAACCGAAGATCACAGTTTTCATCTTCCACTTCTTCAAGAGTCTTTTGTAAATCTTTGATTTGTTTTTTCAAAATCAGATGTTTGATAAACCTCGGAGTTAGTCTTAAGCTTTTTCAAAATCGGGACAGGATCTGAGGAATTCATCATATCCTCAAAATTTCCTCAGACATATGATTAACAAACTCAGTTTGATTATCATAATTCATGATAGTTGAAGTCTCTTCTATCTTGAATTCATTTGAAGAATCAGAAGTAACAGATTCAAATAAAGGGATATGATCACAAACATCAGTATCAGATTCATATTCATCATACTGACATTCGGTCTTAGGTATGATTTTATCATCATTGGATGATTCATTTGACGAAGGTGTGGAAAACAATTATTTGAACTCTACAAATTCCAATTTCCTGCTTTTTTAGCTTTTATTTAAATCATTGTATTGAAATCCAACCGATTTAAAACTTTTTTGAGAATCAGTGCAACTTGATTGATCATCTTCCATTACTTCTTTTCCTTTTGATGAAGTGTCAGATATTGGGGTTTCAGCTTTAACGAAAGTATCATGAATATCTGGAATCTTCTTTCCAACTAAACCCAATTCATTAAAATTGTACAAATTTTCAGGGGCTCGTTTTAAAACATCATTTTCTGATAAACCTAACCCCAGTTTTGGATTGTAAAATCGAACATCCTGGAGTTTGTTTGTTAGAAGATTCAATGTTTGCTCAGTCTATCCTCTTTTCAAATTTAAATCTTCCAGTTGCTTAATCTTGCAATATGCCTCGTTTCTTTCTCTTTATCCTTAACAACAACTTTCAACAATGCATTTTCGTCATGAAAATTCATCATTGATTGTCGTTCAAAACTAAGTTTACTTTTTAGCAGTTCAAATTCAGATTCCATGTGTTGGATTTGTGCAAGTAAAGATTCAACAAGTTCAGGATTGTCAGAATTGGTACTTACCTCAGAATCACCATCAGATTGCTCAGAAATAGGCTTAGCATCATCTTCCAGCTTGGCCATCATACAGACCTGGGTAAAGTGGGTTTCTTCTTCGTCAGAACTTTGGAAAAGCCAGTTCTCTTCCTCTGCCGTTAGTACTTTCCCATCCTCTTGATTCTTAGCAATCAAAGACTTTTTCGCGTAGTATTCTGAGTTCTTCACGTGCTTGAACTTGCAATCTTTTGAAAAGTGTCTGAACTTTCCACAGTTAAAGCACCTTCCAGACTGAGGATCAATTTTCTCATCCTTCTTCTCTTTTCTCTTCCCAAATCGGGGCTTGTACTTTTCTGACTTATCTTTCTTGTAACCTTCATATTTCGGCTTAGAAAAATATTTCTTTTTCCCAAAGCTTTTGTTGAATTGCTTTGTGATGAAGGCCAAGTTCTCAGCAAACCTCTGTATATCATCATTTGAGTTTACCTCAACCTCCTCGACCGATGATTCAGAACTTGACTTGGGAAGCTTAGACAAATAAGCCTTGGAAAACTTAGACTTAGACTTTGAAGCAGAACCACTACCAGAACTTGACTTACCCATCTTCCTTTCAGCTAGAAGAGCCAATGAATCTTTTACCATCTTTTTCTCCTCGCTCAACATCTTTACCTCGTCCTTATGCTGAGATAAAGTAGAGAATAAGTCATTCACATCTTCTTGAGCCATATTCTTTGACATCTGTAGGTTGATGGCATAACTCTTCCACTCGGGGTTCAAGTTCTTGATGAACTTATAATTAATCTCATATACTGATTTGTTCATACCATTCCGCCTCCCTGTTATAGGTATCAATCAGTGTTTCACCTTCCTTGGCATGAAATCCTTCGTATGCATTAATACTCTGATTTAGCTTCGCCAGAATGGACCTGTCTGTTCTTTGTAATTGCCTCTCCAATTCATCCCACATCGCTTTTGCGGATTCACGACTATCTACACGGTTGTAGATATCGTTTGGGATTGCTATCGTTAAGTAAATGAGGGCTTCTTCATCAATCTTAGCAAGCTCCTTCTTCCTTTCGCTATAGTACTGATAAGGCTTTGGTACGTAGCGACCAGGTATTTCCGGAGAAGTCTCGGTAGCTGCTTGACCCGGAACAGTAACTTCTGGATTGACTGGTCCTTCTGTAATGGATTTCATGTACTCCTAGTTCTTGTGGTTTAAGAACTGAATCATGCTTCGCTTCCATTGAGGATACTCTTCAGCAGAAAGAACTGGAGGTTTAGACTGTGACCCCATAGAGAGAAGTTCCTTAGACATCTTTAAGACCTGTTGAAAATAAGCTAGAAATGATCATTAGTTCGCAAAAATAATCAACAATTAAAACAGTTAAAAATTTTCAGAAAGACTTCCCAAAAATTTCTAAGGTAAGAACCCTCACACCACTGAGTTTCAAACAATTCGCACACCAAAGAAAATGCACCAAAATTCGCAGAATGTTAGAAATTCGCACACCACTAAGTCAAAATTCGCACACCAAGAACAATTCTCATAACTTGGTATACGAATTCTATGAAATTTGCACGTCGCTTTATGCGAAATCCGAGAAATTCGCACGCTATTGTATGTGAATTCTTGCCTTCAACTTTCAAACAATTCGCATGAACTTTTCGCACAACAGGAAGATGTGAATTCTACACTTAGTAAATTTCTTGATCTTCAACTTCCCGTATCGATACGAATTTTGTACTTAGAAAATATTTCAATTTTTTATGCGAGAAGTACAAGAATTCATATGATGTCCTATACGAATTCTGAGAAATTTGTATATAGCACGATGCGAATTCTGAGAAATTCGTATGTACCACTATGTGAATTCTTCACTTTCCGTATCCAGACTAATGCGAATTTTGTCCTTTGTAATTTTGAAATCAACTTTTCGTATGAGACACATGTGAATTCCTCAACAATTCGTATATGACTTTATGCGAATTTTGTGGTTTTCGTATGTGACCCTATGCGAATTTCATACTTGTCTTTTCAGAAAATAAAAGCTATGCGAATAGTGTAGATCTTGCGAGTTCTTCATGAATTATGCGAGTTCTTCAAGTTTCGACGAAAAAATCTTTCAAATCGATCGAAACCTTATCAAATCCTCAAGTTTTGATCTGAAACTTTGCCAATTTGTTCACGATCACTATTAGAACCAATTTCAAACAAGAAATTTCAGTAAAGTAAACTCAAAAATACAATTCCATGATTGAACAGTGTTCGAACTCGTAAAACCAAAAAATCACAAAAACCACAAATTGACTGAAAATTATAGTGCAATTGTGTATTTAACCTATACAAATTGATTCTATGATACTAATTGAACAACATACAATCAGAATTGCACACAATTACAGTCTAAAATCCAAAAATCAATCGAAAAGCAGAAACTCAGTTTGTGAAGCCATGGTTGTTGATTATGTCGAATTAAGCTCTGATACCACTTGTTGTTCCAGTTTCTAACTCAATAGATCACACACAATCAATGTAGGAAATGTTCTTTTATTGATTTCTCAATGATTACAACAATTCCTTTAGCCACAAGTATCATAGTGCCACAGATCTCACTTGTACGATTATTTCTCTTTCTAGATACGAAATATGTGTTCTCTTTTGTGCGTGCTTACTAATCTAACAGAGACACAAGGTATTTAAATGGTCAACATGACCTCTCTCAAACTAAAGTCAAACACTCTAACTCTTGTTGACTTTTGCTATTTTGATTTTACAACTTTGACTTTGACAAACTTTGACAATTACAAACAATTACACAATTGACCCTCTTTTAATCTTGAATACAATATATGTCTAACATAGTCTAAAATTGCATGACTCCAAAGGGGTGTCCAACATCCTCAAAACATGTAATTAATAATTAAATATTCCTTAACGCATAAAATTCCAAGAAAATGTCCGACACTCTCAAAATATATAGCTAACAATAAAATATGCTTCAAATGCATATAATTTTAAAAGCTCGATATAGAGCAATTTATAATTGGACTCAAGTCCCCAAGACTAATTAAAGTCAAATACGAGTCAAAAGTTCAACAATTAATTTGACCATTCAATAAATGTTATTAAAACAATAAAACGTATTAAATCGACGTTGATACAGATACACTATTCAAATGCATTATCAACTTAAAAACCTAAATTGTTGGGACAAATCATTTTTCCAAATTAAAATCCTCATTATATTCCCAAAATATTCCATGACACAATGACGTGCATTTTCCAAACGGTTTATAAACCAAATACACCAAAATTGCGTTAACGTCAAATAACTTTCATTTGTGCAATAAATCACCAAAAGGGCATATGCTTGAGGTTCACACATCAAAATATCCAAAAACCAATGATAGATATTTTATAAGATTTAACATCCCAAATTTACCAATTATGAAAACTTTATCAAATACTCAACACATTTGATAAATATCAAGTAAACACATTATTACATCAAAATACACATTTTGGCATGTACACAGTTTTCACCTTTCTAGATTTAGGTTAAATCTAGGTTTTACCCACAAAACTCAAGCCCTTGGATGAAGACTTGAAATATTCTAGATCTTAACTCCAAGTTCTATACAAAGATCTTTAACCAAAGGTATCCAAAGTTACACCAAGCTCCAACAAAATGGAAGAGTAAATGAAGGCATCAAAACCTTAGTTTTAGGTAAGGGAATAAGGAGGTTACCTCAATCACCACTTTGGATCTTCCAATAATACACTCCTAGAACCACAACTTTGACCTCAAACTTCAATCCTTCAAGAGAATGGAAAAGAGTTTGATGAATCCCTAGAAATTTAGAGAGATGAGAAAGAAAACTTAGATCTTGAACTCTTGCTTGGAATCCTTACAATAAATGTCCCAATCACAAAACTTGAGACCTCACAAATGATCTAACTATTCTTAGATGAATATTTGATGAATGAAGAGGTTTGAAGGGGGAGAAAATCGCTCCTACCTTCCCAAAATCGCCCAAAAACGAGTTGTAGAAGGAAATGAGTTTAAAATCGGTCGACGAAGCAATTTATACCAACAGCACACCGGGTGTGACCTTGCCCGGTGACTATGCCCTATAGCAATGTCGCAGGCATTGTTGCTGAGCCTCCCCCATCCTCGGTACATCCCAAGCGACTGTGACAGACGATTATGCCCTTGTCACAGTCACGGGTCATTATCGCACCCCGCGACCTTGACAACCGACTATGACATTTGTCATAGTCACGGACACTCTCGCCCAAGGCCCTCCGAGGCTCGATTTCCTTTCGCCGTGTAGTCTTGGATTTTTCGGGAGTTACAGCAGATCCACTGACCAAGACTCTGACGAGAGTCTTGATGGATCAACTACCAGAGACATGGGTTTAAAATCACACAAAATCAGTTACTGCTCCTATCTACCATGTTTAAAAGGTAATAATAAGTCACTTAACTGATAGAAGGTACTATCAACTAATAGACCTGTGTAAGGTATATGATAGTACGACTTTGCCGAGAATAAGGATGAGTTAATATCTTAACAAAGTTTAAAGGCATCTTAGCAATGAAGATGTTATATAACTTTTCCTATATGACTAAGAGGTGGTTCCGCATCAAACGGAGAGTTCTGGTTTCTTTTCTAGTAAGTCATGAAACAGGATTTAGCGCATGGCCATATTTGCGCTCAATAAGAATGTAAAAAGGAAAGATGATGAGTGTGAGTAAGCTAATGTGATCATAAGATTCAAGGTTTAAATCCTAAGGATACCATTGAATTGATCCCTTATTGTATACTTACATCAAACGGGGTTTAATCTCTATGACACCACTATGACATCATCCTCCATGAATGTCAGAAAACTTTCCATCCTGGTGGGGGATTGTTGGAATTTTTGTGAGTTTGGAAGGTTTTCTTCCATCCCACATTGGTAGGGAAAGAAATAACAAAGGACCTTATAAGTCCTTTCCCTCAAATGGGCCTTGAACAAGTTGATGGGCTCATGGTGGGGGTTGTAAGTGGGAGGTCCAACGCACATGTGCGCACGTGGTCGTGACCGAGGGTGCAGGATTTGCGGGGAGACGCACTTTGCACTTCGCACGGAGTTGAGGAGCCTCGCCCTGAGCTCTCGAGTTTTCCTTTTACGGAAATTTATAGATAAAATGAGAAGTGATTTATTTCAGATAATTCTGATTTTAAATTTGAAATTTAAATAAAAAATGTTTTATTTATTTATTAAAATAAAGTCACAAACTTATTGTTAGTGGCTTCCTATTCTTTGGGAAGAAGCTAGGGTTTTTGGTGGTGTTTTCCTGTATAAATACTAAGTTAAACCCCCTCCCAACATATACTGAAAATCACTTCTCTTCAATCTCGTTTTTCTCTATATCATTTTCTCGGCGGCTACTGATTTCCATCTACCAAATTTCTGCATCACTTTTGCATAATTCGGCTATCATCGCTGTTGATAGCCGATATCAACTGTATCAAATCATGGGGTTTTGCGACTTTGAGACTCACAGTGGAAAGGGTAGTCGTATAAAACCTTTAAGGACATGACTCAATCCGTACAGTTCGATTTACGAAGTCGACAATTTACAGGTTGGTTTTATAATTGTGTTATGTCTTTCTTTTTACGTTCACTTTGTGAACACTCTGCTTCTACCCATTTCTGTATATTGATTCTATCGAGGAGGATATAATCGATTATTGAGAAATCCATCAAAGATGCCATTTTTTGTTTGTCATAAATATTTCATTAAGATCGAATCTGTGGTGGTGGATAAGTTTGATTTGTTTGATGCATGTCTTAATTATGGCTTGTCTTTTATATAATTGAGTTTATGTATTTATTGATTTTGGCCAACATATTGTGAAAAATTGGCTAAGGATGCTTTGATTAGAAAAGGCCGGGCCGTAGCCCATATTATTTTAGAGTTTGCAATATGTGTTGTAGAGTTTGATATATATATATATATATATATATATATATATATATATATATATATATATATATATATATATATATAATGTTTGGTTCATTTGAGAAATGGTAAATATATGATAAATAGAGAAGTAATTCTAGCCATTCATATGGTCAAGATCGGATTTGACTAGTCAAATATTGCGGCTTTGACCGGTCAAAAGTTGCGGCTTTGACTGGTCAAAAGTTGCGGCTATCCCAAAAATAGAAGGACAATTTCGTAAATTTTACAAAACACACGGGTTGTGTTCATATATGAACATGTATAATTCACATATGAACTATATGTTCATATTTGAACCAGTGCAATTCACAACTGAACTCTTTTAACTGATTCATATATGAACCTTTGTGATTCATATATGAATAAGTTGAACTAACTAACAAATTCATATATGAACCTTTGTGATTCATATATGAATCTGTATGAATCAGAAAGATTCATATATGAATCAGTTGAACTAATTAACAGATTCATATATGAATCTTTGTGATTCATACAGATTCATATATGAACTCATCCCGTGTATTTTACGAAATTACCCCTCTACCTTCTATAGACCATACAAGGAATTATCCGATGTTTCGCGGTCAAAGCCGCAAATGTTGACCAGATGAATGACTAAGATTACTTCTCTATTTCTCATATATTTACCATTTCTCAAATGAATATATATATATATATAGAGAGAGAGAGAGAGAAAAGGAGGGAGAGAGAGAGAGGAAGGTTTAAACGAGAATCCTAACTATTTAAGAAAACAACAAAACAACAAAAAACAACAGATCATGTACAATATCAAATGTGATTTTACACTAACCCGAAAAAATCTGACGCGGGTAATGTCCAGCGCGACCCGCGCATAGTCGCGTGAATCATATATGATTTTGTACTTGAATCATATATGATTTTGTATGTACTCGCCTATTTTCGTGATTTCTTAAATTGATAATGTTCTCGTATGAACCTACCCCTCTCTCTTTCTCTCTCTCTATATATATCAATATTGAATTATCGACAAATATTTATTAATTGAAATTAAAATGTCAACACCCCTTACTTTAATTCCGTCCAATTACATGCTTCTCGTACCATGAATATACTTTACACATTTTTTTCTATTCTCACATGCTTTTAGTGTCTTACTTTTTCTATATCCAAATTGCTTCTGTAACATGCTCCTACATGAATAATTATTGAGGTGATCATAAGAAAAACTTAACCAAATAGCACTGTTGAGTCCTTATACTTTTCTTACCTTTATTTTGGCCACGAAAGTTAGGATGTTACATATCTGCCTAAAATGTTACAAACACGTCCTGATGATACAAGGATTGGCTCTATACCATTTTGTAACATCCTAAATCCCTTGTGAAATGCAACTACTAAACGATTTATGAAAAACACTTAATTATAGTTGATGATACCATTTTTATGAGCATATTAACTGTAATTCATTGATACGATTTCATGAGTATGTTAACGGTAATTAATTGATATTATATTTCATGAGCATATCAATTAACTGTAATTAATTGATATAATTTTCCATGAATTTGTTATACCAATTTTGCATAGAATGTCATAAATGACCACTTTGGAGAATAGAGTTCTTGGTGAACTCATTGAAGAATAAATATTGCTCTTCATGAATTTGAATTATGATAAGAAAGTGAAGTTCTAAACATTATTCTCAATATAATAAAATTTAGAGTTCATATAAGGTAATTATTTTTAAAAAATTTTAATATACTACTTTATACTACTTAATTTATACAGCCAAAAAATAAAACATTCTATTTAAAGACATTGTAATAAGTTTTAATAAGCTTTTTGTGACGCCTTAACAAGTTTTTTAAGACACTTATAATACAAAGTGTCGCATTATATGACACTTTTGAGAAAGTGTCATATAAACCCATCTTTTTAAAGGATACCTGTTTTTATAAGACACTTTTTTCAAACAGTGTCCTATAATATAGATAATACGGCATTTTTCTGTAAAAATGTTCTAAAGACTTGTTATAACGCTAAAAAAACGTCTTATAAACTTATTACAACACCGTTAAATATGACACTTTACTTTTTGGTCCTATAAATTTATCATTATTATAAAGTGGTCTATTATAACGCTTATAAATTTTCGTGTCCTATAAATCCAATTTTGTTGTAGTATCTCCTGAATATTCTACAAATAGATAATTTAAAAAAAAATCATTTTTAAGTTTCATTCTTGCACTTTTTATTGTTTTACCTTAATTGCGTATTGTTCTATGAAACCAGAAAAAGCCATGTACTCATCGGAACCAATTTGAACCATTTTTACTTTGTTAGAATAATCCATGTTTAATACGGAGTTTTTCTTTATATATTATAGGAATATCCGATGGACAATGATCATAAAGTAGATGTGTTCATCGGTTGACATCCAATGGATGTGAGGGGAACCAAACCGATCCAATAATCAATTGGATGTTGGATTTTTCCAATCCAATGGATGATTGGATCGGTTCGGTTTCATCCATTGAATGTTCTTATTGGATATCCATTGGATCAGATTGGATATCCATTGGATGTTCTTATTGGATATCCATTGGATCGGATTGGATTCATACGACATCCAATGGATGATCAAATCGGATCCATCCAATGTGTTACTTTAATGCAATATTCTAATTAATTACTTTTAGTAAAGAACATATGTAATTAAACTTCAAATAAATTATTTCATCATAGACTATAAGTTCACAAAAATAAGATGATTTTTATTTTAAAATCTTTAATAAATCCAACAACTTTTTTGGGAAAAACTTTTACAAATGTATTTTTCAACTCATTAACAATTATTACAACAAAATTAGGTTTATACATTTAAAATGTTAAAACGTCTTAATAGAATACTTTATAGGATCTGAGTTTATAGGACCAAATTATAAAACGTTTTATGTAAAATTGCTACAATTAGTTTATAGGACGCAATTGCGGACTTAGGTCGCAAAAAAAGTAAAATATTTTTTTTTAAAGGAAAATTGATCAAGTTCGGTTTTTTGTATCTTTTTCGCTAGGTCCGTAATTATGAAATTAGTTTTTGCGAATGTAATGACATTTTAATAAAAATAGGAGAAAATGGCTTGAATATTAATTTGTTAGTGTAAAATAGTTATGTAAATAAATCACTAAAAAAGGTAAAGATATTCAAGCAACTAAAAGAATATATGGCTTTTATCATTTACGTTGTGTTCTCGAGTTTTTTTTTACGAAGGAAAGGAAGGGAAAGGGAGGAAAGTAGAAGAGAAAAAAATGTTGTGTTCTCGAGTTTTTTTAAGGAGAGAAGGGAAAGGAAATGAAAGGTAAGGAAAATATTGCTTATTTTCGTCCCAAAATTTTCCTCCCAAATGTGGGAGAAAACGGAAAGAAAGGAATTTAGAAAAAATTAAAAATATTTGTAAAATTACATATATACCCATTAGTTACATTTCATTGTTAAATAAATAAGGGTATATTGATAAAAATGACATCATTCCTTTCCTTTCTCTCCTACTCGAAAACATGAAAATTTATTTTCTTTTCTTCCCTAATTTCTTTTCTTTTCCTTCAATCTCAAGAACACAAATACAAATATTTCTTTTCTTTTTCTTCCTTTCTTTCTTTTCTTTTCTTTTCTTTTCCTTCCAAAACTCGAGAACACAGCGTTAAGTAAGAAAACATTTTTTATCATTTAAATAGAATCGGGAGTAAATTACAGATTTTGTCCCTATGGTTATATGGGAATTTTGAATTGGGTCCCCCAAACTAAATAATTACATATGTGGTCATCGTGGTTTCACTTTTGTTATGGATTTGGTTCCTTACCCTAACTCTACTAACGAATTCTCCATTAATTCAAGGGTAATATGGCCATTTTACAATTATCCTTTAAAAACATAAAAATAATATATACATACATAGGGAGAGGTTTATTTGAGAAATGTTAAATGTATGAGAAATAGAGAAGAGATCATAGCCCTTCATCTAGTCAACATTTGCGGTTTTGACCGTGAAGCACCGGATAATTCCTTGTGTGGTCTGTAGAAGATAAAGGGGTAGTTTCGTAAAATACGCAAGACAAGTTCATATGTGAACCTATGTGATTTACATATGAACAATACGTTCATATATGAATAAGTCAATTAGTTCATATGTGAATCTATTAATTAGTTCAACTGATTCACATATGAACCTATAGTTAATTAGTTCATATGTGAATCAGTTAAGTAGTTCATATATTAATCACAAAGGTTCATATATGAATCAGTTAAAATAGTTCATATGTGAATATTTCATCGGTTCACATATAAAACCATTTCAGAAAATATTTGATTAATAATCAAGCTCATACTGACACAAACGAAAGGTATTTCAACAATCTTTTTCACAAGAACCGCTATGGTCCCAACATGCATAAATTTATGTCACGAATGAGAAATAGTTTTACGTACTAAAACAATGTATAACAAAGTGTTTGTACAAAACTACAGAAGGGGATATTCACGAAATCAAATCCCAAAAATTTCGCATTTAACCATAAAATGTCATGAAATAAAATTTCCCAATGTGACTCGCATACATCGGTTTATTCCCCAAAATTTAGTAAAAACATATGCATGCGATTTGATCAAACGTAAGAGTAATTTAGTTTGATTCCAAACTTTAGGTTGTACAAATAAAATGCTTGCAAAACCCAAAACAACATTTTCATGATATCGAACTCTCAAAGTTTTCTCTCTTTTAGCCACAACGGGACACAGAATAAGATCGCACAACAAAACTTGCATAAAACAGTTTATTTTACAAAACTAGTAAGGTGATATGTGCATGCACTTTGGTTAAAACATAAAATAATCTATGTCGGTTTCAAGTTCAAAGCCAAATAGTAATATGCTCTCCTCGTTCTAAAATGTTAGTTAAAACACTATGACGGAAGTTCCAAATAGACATGTATGCATATTATATGCAACCAAACCACTCACACAAAGCTCAATGAAAACGATACCACTTGACGCCATTAAAGTCACCCCATTAAATCCACAAAATCGCATGAATTAAAATCCTCAATAAAACTCAAACACCAAGATAATGGGAGATAACTTTTCGTCCAAAACCTTAACGTATGTGGAGGAGATCCAATGTTAAAGTCATAAGCCGCAGTTACTTATCCAAGACCCGAAACAACATCAAAATACGTACATCGCAAAATTCGAAATAACGTTGGACAACAAAGTGAATAAAGAAAATCTTCAACAAAGTTTGCAACCTCATGCCATAAAACAATTTTTGTGCATGCTCGAAATCATGGTTCAAAACCTTGTGTTCGCTAAAACATCGCTCCAAGATTTACGGTTTAATCCACATGGGCGATTTGGAAACACGAGAAATAATTGATGCAATTTACTTTAGAAATAGGTTATGTGCGTGCAGTTGATCGGCACTCAACATCTCGAACCCACGCTCCTTAATTTCTTAGTCACACTATCGTCATCTAGATGCTTAAACATCTCAAAGCAATAATCGAATATTTCATCGGTTCACCTTATCATTTCTCCTCAAATAAAGTCAATTCCATAAGGCTAAGGTTCTACCACGACCATCAATTCTGACACGGAATGATCCACTTAATGCAATTACCATGCTTATTGTCACTCCAAGTGACGAATGCTAAAATCATCAGTCTCTCCTAACGGCTACTCACCTAGAAACTTCTTTACTACCCCAACGGTCGTCACATCAAGGTAGTCCAAGCATACACATGTAACTCGTAGGTTCACCATAACACTGGCCAGGTGTAATTATGAACGTACTGTACATGATCATTCTTGCTACTCTGGGTGTGCTTCCCGTTCCTAGAGACTCCATCAACCTTAAAACATCCAATCTTAATGTGCCTATTGGTGCAACTTCACTTTCAATCACTTAAATTAACGCTAGTTTGAGTCTAGGCATCCAAAATCAATGCCTAATTCTCTCAAACTTAAGCTCTGATACCAACTTGTAACACCCTCAAATTTGGTAAGAACAACTAATTAAAATTTCGATATAACATCAAGCAAAAGATAACTCTCCAAAATAAAACTTTCTATTTAACCTCAACAAATCTAAACTCTAGTCTTATACAAGGACTAGACCAAAGTCGGTGTTACTTAATCCCAACTATAAGTTGCTCTTCCCGAAACAAGTGCGGAAGACTTCACTAAGGTAACCACCTCTTGAGCACGCAACTAGCACTCCTCTCTGCACAGTGTCACTAGAGCTACACCCAACCGAAACTTGTTGCACATGCCGACAAATAAAAAAGGTTAGGCTAACGCCTAGTGAGTTCAAGAGTTTTCCACATGAATAAAGATTCCGTTGAAAAGAGGTAATGCAGTTTAAATCATAATCTTTCAAAACGATATGCTTTGAATATGAAAACGACTCGTTTTCCAATGATATACATTTTGGGCAAAGAAACACCAATATAAACGTTTTCAAATCCAAATTACTTCAAGGATAAGATCCCAATATAAGATGTTCTTTCGTAAATTAATTTCAACCCGAAACTTACTCAAAAACGTGAATAGAAATCGAACTCTCCATTTGTGAAAATGTGGTTAATACTTAATATCCTGAAACACCCAAAACACGGATGAGGCATAATACTCAACCCATAAATAAAGGATAAAATCCATTTATACAAAACGTCACCGAACACTTGGATAATAAAACTCAATACCCAAAAACAACACTTTTCGGTGAGGGGGGATACCCGAATTCCATCGAAAGTGGCGGACACACAAAGTTAAGCCACTTATCAATGTTCTCGAGCTTCACATAGAGCCATAGATCCACTAGTAATAGTCTAGACTTGTCACAATTTTAATTTGTGACCAACTATAGTTAGACATATAAACCCCAATACTATTTATTTTCAAATATGCATTTCCAAGTTTAACTGCTGATAAGAATGAAAATCATAAAATGAGATTATATACATTCTTTTCAGTACCTCACATAAATGTGCAAGCAGTACTTTATTTTACGTTCCTTCAAGTACCTCACAATTCAATGTGCATGTAGTATTGTACCTCACAATTCAATGTGTATGTAGTACTTTATTTATTTTCCAAGTACCTCACAATTCAATGTGTATGTAGTACTTTATTTATTTTCCTTCCAGTACCTCACAATTCAATGTGCATGTAGTACTTTATTTATTTTCTTTCCAGTACCTCACAATTCAATGTGCATGTAGTACTTTATTTATTTTCCTTCAAGTACCTCACAATTCAATGTGCATGTAGTACTTTATTTATTTTCCTTCCAGTACCTTACAATTCAATGTGCATGTAGTACTTTATATAAATGCTATCTATTTCGTGAATAATGCATAAAACCCAACAAACATTAAAAATGCATTTTGACCAATATCCCTTTTATGAAATAAATCATCAAAACACATTCATTTATGACACATTTATCGAAATGCTCAAAAATCCCAAATGTGGTGTTTTACAAAGTTTAATAAACTAAACACTTCAAATAATCAAAAGTTACCAAATAACTCAACAATTGATAATTTCATGTAAAACACATAAATGCTTTAAAATAACCATTTTGGCATGTACAACGTTTCACAAATCAACTTGAACTCACCTTGCTAGATTTAGGCTAAATCTAGATTTTACCCTTAAAACTTGAATCTCCTTTGATGAAGGCTTGAATCACCAAGAAACCTCCCTAGATCTTAGATCCAACACATCTATAAGATCACCTTCACCACACAAGCCAACAAAATCACACCCAAGATGAAGGATGAAAGGGAAAATGATGAAAAATCATCAAGCCCAATAGACTTCCACAAAATATTCTTGTGTACTCCAATAGACTTCCAATATTTTGCTAAATCCTTGAAGAGCTCTAAAAAACGAAACCATGGCAACTTGAATCACCAAAATCGGAGTTGTGATGCAAAAGATATTAAGAAATGAAGTTCTAGGGCTGAAAATCGAATTTTATGCTCGACAGGGCGTCTCGCGACTTACCACGCGACTGTAAGTCGCGGCATAAGTCGCCCGCTTCCCCTAAGTCGCAGCACAAGTCGCGGCATGCACCGTCCGCCCGGTTTTCTTCTCATTCACTGTTTTGGCCATAACTTCTTCGTTATAGCTCCGATTTCGCTTCGGAAAGAACCGTTGGACTCGTAATTGGATCATTCATCCACCAAGACTATAAAATCTAGGATTCATGTCCAAAATCCTATATCTTATTTTTCCCTTAAAATTACCGATTTATGTGTTAACTTGAAACGATACTTTTCGAAATCGGGGTGTTACACATAACTTTTAATCAGTCAAAGCCGCAATTGTTGACCAGTCAAAGACGCAATATTTGACCAGTTAAATCCGATTTTGACCATATGAAAGGCTATGATTACTTCTCTATTTCTCATACATTTATCATTTCTCAAATGAACCAAAGGCTACATACATATATATATATATATATACACATACACATATGCATATATATATACTATATTATAAAACATTTATAAAAAAATTCTTAAAAACAATTGCTAAAGTTTAATGTATCATTATTTAATGTCAATTACTTAAAATCTCTTAAAAACAACCATTAAAGTTTTATGTACTACATTTAATGTTTTTTATTAATTTTCAGTCATTATATCTAACCACTTTAACTCCCCTAAAATCACTCCCCACTTCAGCTCCCCTAAATCACTCCCCGCATAATTAAATACAGGATAAAAATCAAATTTTAAATATAAAAAATCTAAAATATAATTAAAAAATGTAACAGAAGATTTAATGGTTATTTTATAAAAAGAAACATTATATTATTAAACCTAAAATAAATTACATTATTATTAAACTATCGAAAAAAACTCTTAAAACAAGCTTCAATGCATTAAATACTGTTTATTGATACACGTTACTTAAAATTCAATATTACAAGTCATTATGTATGAGTACAAAATTTTAAAACTATATGTTTGAATTCATAACTAACCGATAAACATAATCAAAATAGTAACTAACTAACTAAGATAATCATTGAATTCTAACAAAATACTTAATTTTTTTATATAAAAAACATTATATTATTAGGCAAAGAATCGTGTGAAAAGTTGAGTTAACAGTGAGAAGCGTGAGAAGTGGATTTGAACCGTTGATCTCTTTTAATCAAAAGCCCTCCCATGAATTACGGCTTAAAAGCGAATTGATCTGGTACATCTCGGTGCATTTCATCCTAATGTGCGTTCATTTCTCATTCAACGGTCAATATATAATCACTTATCACACTTCTCACCATTAACTCAACTTATCACCGGAACCCAACACTATATTATTAAGTCTAAATTAAACAAATTTATAACTAAAAAAAACCATTATCACTCTCTCAAAACCATCCAAAATCGTAATTAAAATTGACAAAAAAATAAAATAAAATAAAACATTAAAATCGTGATCTATCTCGCTGTATTGTGCGATTACGCTTCAATTTCACTTTCAATCAGACTTGTATTGTGGCTCAAAAATGAATAATAAACATGTTGTTGAAGAGAAGAAGATGGTTGCTAGCTGTTGGCTTCAACCTCAACTGTTACATCCTTGAGGTAAGCTTGAAGATACATTATTTCCTCTTAATTTTCTCTCTCTTGTTTGGTGGTAGCTGTTGTACCTGTCTTTGTTTCCCCTCCCCGTGTATAATAATATTAAAAAAGAAATTGAATTAAATAATATGATAGTTATATTTATGTTTTTTCCATGGTGAATAGTGGAAACACAAAAAGTTCAGTAAATTTTAAGTGATAGTGGAAGGCTCTTTTTGGCGATTTCCATGGCAATTTGATGGAAGTGGGTGGAGAATAGAATTCGGAGGATCTGCTGGTGATGTGCTACATCTCTATATCTTTGGCGAAGAAACCCTCTATTTACAGATCTTACTGTTATGAATTACGATCTTCCTCTTCTCCGCACTTCAGTTTTCTAGCGAAATCGTCCCTCACACCGCAACTCGGCGATTCCACCACTCTCCATACCTGCAACTCTGACGATTTCGTCCCACGCATATATACATCCAGGTTTAATTTGTTCATCCTTCCCCTTCTACAGGAACGGATCCAGAAATTTTTTCAAACGGTGGCACCATATAAAACACAGGCAAAAAATAATTACAAAAAACACGGTTTTTATCGACGTGTCTTCATTTTTTTACCGACATTCAATATTGTCCGATGTGTTTTTAGCCTAATTCCACAATTTCTTGGGATTTTTAAAGTTGTTTGCTTGATTTCGATGAATTTTTAAGTTTTTTTATCGATTTCGAGAGATTTTTTCGGTTTTTTTTTGTTGATTTCAATAGTTTCTTTGGGTTTCTTGGTTGATTATGAGGTACGGTTGCACCTTCTTGAAATTTCCAAAATAATACGGTAGCACCTTTCACGTACCTAAAAATTTTTACCCTTCGTCGGAGAAATAATACGGTGGTACACTAAATCCGTCCATGCCCTTCAATCAAATCGGTTTGCATATTCATTTTCCCAATTACCCCAAAAAGGAGAAATTGAGAAACAGAAGCTCAACCATGGGAACAGAAGATCTGCCATTGATGAATCTGGTTTCTATTTTAACCAAATATCACATGTGATAACAGTATATGAATATTTATAAATATCACATATCATATTATCATATGTGATAATTGTATATATTTTAGTTAATGATATGTGATTATGTATATTTATATTTATAGATCTTTTTGTGATGTAAATATTATCACATGATAATTGTATATATTCTAGTTAATCATATGTGATTATGTATATTTATATTTATATATCTTTTTGTGATGTAAAATATTATCATATGTGATTATGCGTCATTTATATTGAGACATATATTATCCTATGTGATATTTACAAAAATTCACTTGGTGGGATATATCATATGTGATATATAATAATAGATCACATGTTAAACGAATTTAATCACATGTGATTTAAAACGTAAATCTAAAAAAAAAAGAAAAAAATGGTGAATTAAATAATGAATTAATTGTGATATTTGATGAAAAAAAATATGATTTTATCTAGAAAAATAATAATATAAATTTGATAAAAAAAATTATGAATTTATTAAACTTAAAAAATAAATAAATTTAAAAGATACTAGAAGTGTACTCGTGTAATGCAGCGAGATACATCACGATTTTAATGTTTCATTTTATTTTTTGTTTTTTTTTTGTCGATTTGCAGTACGATTTTGGATGATTTTGAGAAAGTGATAATGTTTTTAATTAATAAATTTGTTTAATTTAGGCTTAATAATATAATTTTTTTATATAAAAAAATTAAGTATTTTGTTAGAATTCAATGATTATCTTATATATTTTAATGACATCTAGAAAAAATAACCAATTACATATTTAATAATATAATTAAAACAAATTTATAGTAATATAATATATAAATTAATAGTGATACATAGAAATGTATGTATAAAAGGAAGATTTGCACATACCAAATTGGTGGGTGCTAGAAGTTTGCAGTAGTAATATGTATTTTGTGTTTTGATACTTGTAAATTAAGAGATTTTTAAAATTTTGCATAAAATGATGGCATTTTGTGCCTAATAATTTGTATTTAAGAGTTTTTTATTCGTGCTTTATAATATAGTATAGATAATTAGATTTTTAAGGATTTATCCAATTCAAAATTGTAATTATCCCAATTTTTAAAATTAATTTTTTTTATTTATGGTATTTTTTAATTAAGAAATTATGTGGCTCATATTCTTTCTCGATTTCTTACAAATTGACCACTTTTTCGTTTGAACCTACCCCTACATATATATATATATATATATATATATATATATATATATAGAGAGAGAGAGAGAGAGAGAGAGAGAGGAAAGTTCAAATAAAAACTCATTTTCATTGTGCACGTGAGGACAAATCTCAGTCACTCGATCTCTTTTGATCCAACAACTCATATTAAATAGAGTTTTTAATTTTAAAATGCTTAGGGGTAGAAATGGAAGAAAATTTAAACACACGCATACCATATTTGACTTTTTATTTTCTTTTTTAATTAAAAACTTTTTACCCAATTAAAGTTTAAAGTAAATTATCTTAAAAATTACTAATATTTTAATCAAACAAATTACATCAAAAAAACGAGAATTTCGTGCTCTTCGATATGACATCTATCTCGATATAGGTTTTTTGTCGTTTTAACCGTTTTTTACGTGAAATGTTATATATGTGTTATATTCATTATGAATATTTATGTACGTTCAAGTTTGTACAACGTCTCGACACCATTAGTATGTAACTCAACATCATCTTCTTCAACACTTTCTTCAACGTCGTAACGCATAACGTGTCTTCAGCACCGTAACCCAACACTCATCAAGACGAATCGATAACCTATCGAGTAATTCTGTTGTGAATTAGGGAACAAAAGAGAGCGCGTCACGTCTCCACATCTTCACAGGTCATTCATGTGTTATTCATCATGAATAATGTATCATTCAGGATGAATAATACAACATTCAGGGTGAATAATTCATGATTCATGAATTTGTGTATTATTCGTCATGAATGTTGTGTAATTCATTCTGAATACTATATTATTCATCATGAATAATGAATGAACGTTCACATTTGTTATTCATACTGAATGTGGGACATCCGGGGATGCGCATACATATTCATAATGAATTAAACCAAATTTCGGTTGTGAATTGGGAAACAAAAGAGAGTGCGTCATGTGTCTACACCTTCACGGGTCATTCATATATTATTCATCATGAATAATGTATCATTCAAGATGAATAATAGAACATTCAGGGTGAATAATACACGATTCATGATAAATAATACATGAATCATGGATTCGTGTATTATTCATCCTGAATATTGTATTATTCATCCTGAATACTGTATTATTCATCATGAATAGTGAATGAACGTTCACTTTTGTTATTCATACTGAATGTGGACACCCGATGACGTGCATGCATATTCATCATAAATATAACACATATATAGAATTTCACGTAAAAAACGGTTAAAACGAAAAAAATCCTGAATATTGTATTATTCATATTGCATACAATATTATTCATCTTGAATAATGAATGAACGTTCACCTTTGTTATTCATACTGAATGTGAACACCCGAAGACGTGCATGCATATTCATAATGAATATAACACGTATATAGAATTTCACGTAAAAAACGGTTAAAACGAAAAAAAACTATATCGAGATGGATGTCATATCGAAGAGCACGAAATTCTCGTTTTTTTTATATAATTTGTTTGATTAAAATATTAGTAATTTTTAAGATAATTAATTTTAAAGTTTAAGGGGGTAAATTTTTTTAATTAAAAATAAAAATAAAAAGTCAAAAAAGGTAGGCGTTGATTCAAAATTACAATTTTGTCCTTAATCACTTCCCAATTAACCTTATCATGTATTAATATATATATATATATATATATATATATATATATAGGGAGAGGTTCATTTGAGAAATGGTAAATGTATGAGAAATAGAGAAGTAATCTTAGCCATTCATCTGGTCAACATTTGCGGCTTTGACTGCAAAGCACTGAATAATTCCTTACATGGTTTATAGAAGGTAGAGGGGTAGTTTCGTAAAATACCCGGGATGAGTTCATATATGAACCTATATGATTCACATATGAACTATACGTTCATATATGAATCAGTTAATTAGTTCATATGTGAATCAGTTAATTAGTTCATATATGAATCACAAAGGTTCATATATGAATCAGTTAAAAGAGTTCAGATGTGAATTACACTGATTCATATATGAATATATAGTTCATATGTGAATTATACATGTTCATATATGAACACAGCCCGTGTATTTTGTAAAAATTACGAAAGCGTCCTTCTATTTTTGGAATAGCCGCAACTTTTGACCAGTCAAAGCCGCAACTTTTGACCAGTCAAAGCCACAATATTTGACCAGTCAAATCCGATCTTGACCATATGAATGGCTAGGATTACTTCTCTATTTCTCATATATTTACCATTTCTCAAATGAACCTAAGGCTATATATATATATGTTGTTTTTAATGTTTTAAAAAGAAAAAAAAGTGAAAGAACAATATTACCCCCTGACTTAACGGAGCGATGGTTAATGGAGTTAGGAAAAGGAACCCGATCCAAAACAAAAGTGAAACTTGGATGGTTAAGGGTTTAATAGAGGAGAAATTGGTGATTAGAGGTAGTGAGGGTGGAGAGACAAAATGGCTAAAAATTGTTCCAAAGAAAGTGGGGACTTTTGTGTGGAGAACGAACTTGGGTCAGTTGCCGTGTAGAGAAAAGCTTGACAAAATGGGTATTGATCTCCATTCAAACCTTTGTCCTAGGTGTGGTTTGGAGGTGGAGTCCTTAGATCACGCGTTAGTTAAATGCGGCGGAGTCCAATCGGTTTGGAAAGAGGCGCTTACTTGGTGGAATATTCAGAAAGACTCAATAGATTTGATTGAGGAAGTGTTAAATTTATAGGATAACTCGGTGTCGTACTCGAATTTATCGGGAATTCGGACAGCAGTTTGGTGGTCGCTTTTATATTTCATTTGGAACCATCGTAATCAAGTTGTGTTTAAGGAGGACAAGAGGAGCATCGCAGGACTATTCTTTGACTTTCAACGACTTAGCTTCGAGTGGATTGCTAAGAGGTTTCGGGGCAGAAAACTCGAATGGGCCAGGTGGCTTACCAATCCAGATAAGATCCTAATCTGATCGAGTCTGGAGCTGGGCGAAACAGTCGTTGGGTCCGTGAGCTGTGTAGTCTGGTTGGGTCGACTTGGTTTCAGCTGTTGGCCGGTTTAAGCTAGCGGTTGTCCCACTGCAGGTGGTTGTTCGAATATGTGGTTGCCCATAACAAATCGGCGGATGTCACATCGACGTTCGACATGCAATCTCGGTGAGGTCTTTGAAGCTCTGGTGGAGTCACGGTTGCGGTCGATTTGATGCAGGTCTTCAGTGTGTTGCAAGTCGACGGGATGCAGTTTGCTTTCTCCGGCGTGGCCGTTGGTGTGTCGTCTGGTCGTTGTCTTGTGTTTAGTTTGGGTTTGCCGCTGGCAAACCAGAAAGTTTTGTTTAGATAGGCTCTTTCTTGGATGCTTTTCGTTGCCTTGGTTCAGCTTTTTGTGTTGTTTTGGTAATAATATGATGTTTTTCAAAAAAACAAAAAATATAAAAGTGGAACCATAGAGATCATATATGTAATTATTTTATTTGGGGACCCAATACAAAAATTTTAATAACCATAGGTACGAAATTTGTAATTTATTCTAGAATCGTTTATAGCATTTAAAAAACATTTTATTTTTATCAATTAAAGTAGAACATGGAAATATTAAATGTAATTCAGCAGGCGTGTGTTGTCCACTGGCCATGGTGTTGACATTTGGAAAGCCCTGAAACCAACCTTTATTAGAGTCATTTAATAAAGGGAAAAATTATACGCACCCTAAAATCCTTATATACACCCCACCCACCTCATCCCAACCCCATACCCACCCTATCTTTCATGTTTAACTTCATAGGTTTGATTTTTTATGTTCCCAATGTAACATTTTATTTTCCCAATATAATTTACTCCCAACATTGGGTGTAAATAATAGGACCCATAATAAATTTTAATTTTTTTTTAAATTGAAGACCAAAAAATAAAGTTATTAAATAGATTTTTTATTTTAGATATTTTAACATTTTTTTTAAAAGACATGTTATATTACTAAAATATTATATGAATTTATTATTTAATACACTTTTTAAAAGAAATTTTTATAAAATAATAATAATTCAACTCCATTGGTGGGAATGAATAAAAAATCGATTTTTCTCTTCATACATCAAGTTTTAGAAAAATTCTCTAAACTTGAAGATTTCTCTAACTTTCTTTATTTTAGATAACAATATAGAGAATTTGTTGGAGCAATTTAAAGAGCAAAATCTCATTTTCTTTATTTTAAAGAATATGTTGGGGATACTCTTAGAACACAAATTTAAAAAGGGTAAACTAGAGCATCTCCAACAGATTTTTTAAAATGAAGATTTTTGCTCCGACAGATTTTCCAAAATTTAATGAAAATGGAGAATGGAACTTCAAAATCTCTAAAACAAAATACATTCAACTCCCACAGATTCTCTATTTTGGAGATACAACATTGATTATATTATTAAAATATTATTTTTCTCTCTAAACATTTTTTTCAAAGTATCTTATTGGTGGAAGTATATTAAAAAAATAATTTTCTCTCATCGTAATCATTTTTGAGGAGTTCTCCAAATATGGAGAATTTTACACTCTATCATACTTTCTTCATTTTGGAGAATATGTGGGAGGGAAAAACATGTTCAAAATCTTAAAATTTATATTTTCTCAATTTTATAAAGAAATGTTGGAGATGCTCTAAGAGAGAGATGATAAAAATCTTCAAATTTAGAGAACTCACCAAAAATGATTATTTAGGAAAAAGAAATGATTTCTTATTTTTCCTACCAATGGAAATCTTTTATAGTAAAAAGAAATAATATTTTATGAATTGTACTGATTGTGTTAATAATTAATCTCTAAAATGGAGAAGCTCTTGGAGATCAACCTAATTTTTTTTGAAGATTTTTACTTTTTGATTATCTATTTTAGAGAATCTGTTGGAGATACTCTAACTCGTTAAAGAATGTAACTACAATGAACGTTCGGTTGAATTTACAAAAAAGATACAACAATCATTAAAAATACTTAACCATAGGAACAAAACATGTAATTTACTCTTTAAAAAACAAATTTGTCGTTTTGTGTTTTCTTTGATTATGATCCTCATTTTATGTTTATTGTGGATATAGTCCTTATGGTATGCAATATAGGCTAGGGTCCCTGAACACTAATACCATTAACTTTGAAAGGTTAAAGGCATCATGTGCCTTGCACACTATGGGTATAATTGTCAATTTACTTTCCCTTTAAATTTAACCTATACACATTTAAAACAAAGAATACTAAATTGTGGATTTGGTCCCTATGTATCACTCATCATCTTTAAAACCCATCTATCATATCTCTTAATTTTTTTCATTAATTATTCATTGTCAAAGTACAAGAAAAACTAATTTGTTAAAGTGCAAAAATAGTGGTTTGCATTTAAAAATAACAATTATTTGAAACCAACACTACATCCCAAAAAAGATAACCCATCAAAATAACAATTGTTTGAAACCAACATTACATTCCAAAAATAGTTGCTTGCATTTAAAAATAACAATGGCTTGCTATTAACATATGATGCATAAAAAATTTCTCATTAATTAATTAACAATTGCATAAAAAAATTCTCATTAGTTAATTAACACATGATACATGAAATATAAAAAGAAAAGTAAAATAGTCTACATCAAAGTATAAATCAAATCAAAGAATTGGAAAATAGATTGGAGATTCTTGATCAAACAATTGTCATTTCACAAGTAGCTACAATTAACACTAAATGTTGGATCATATTAAATTGATGTATATATAATTATATTACAAGCATGTAGAGGTGATAAAATAGCATCATTAAAGAGGTTAAACACATCGATGGAAGTAGAATAGATGGAGATGCAAGAAAGCTATTCTTGCATTCAGAAATAAGTCTGAAATTTGCAGAAGTAGAAGGTGAAAGGCAACGACTTGTGATGACCCTAAGTAGCCGAAAGAAATGCTAGCCATCCATCCATTAATCAAAGCTTGTCATCATGTAAAAAAGAAAAGTAAAAGAATACATGATGCACGTGATCCCCAAAACAAAAACACCATATGCTCTCATACAGGACCAGTAGCCAAACACTGATTCTAATTGTTGGGTCATCAAAGATTTGAAGATGACCTCCCCTTTTCGGCTTATAATTTGTAACATCCTAAATTTAAGCGGAAAAAAAATTCGAAAATTTTGTAATATGACGGCTATAAATTAGCAACCCTGATCATAAGAAACCTGCTATAAACAATCCCAAGGTATCATCCCGGTAAAACGGGGAAACCAACTATGACTTTTACAATTAATCAAATGAAGAATATATTAACAACCTAATAATCTAACCTAAATAAGGAAGATTAATATCGGGTGTCGCTATCCTTCCAAAAGTGTCAGTTATCCAAAGAAAAATGTCGGTCTACACATATCCCAAAAGACCGCTCTTGATCTCAAAGCTAGCCACTCAGTCCTGACGAACCACCGGAAACCTGACCTGTTATACATGTCATTTTAAGAAAAAGTGTTAGGCTAAAGCCTAGTGAGATCAAACATTTGTAGTTGAAATTAAACAGATGTAAGAATAAGTAAGAGGGATTCATTTGTGACAATAACAGTAAAATATTTCTTTTGAATGTAACAAATACCTCTTGGTTAACGGGGGAGGCCCACTTACTAACTCAAATGACGGAACACAAAAGTAAGCCATTTGATGAGTCAGTAAGGCCAATAAACACACAAAGTACACGCAAGGGATGTCAGGCTCAGTGGCTTTAAAAGTACACCCACAGAAACTCAAGTTCAACCCCGAAGGGCCCTTACGTCGAGCTCCTCATCCAATATCGTAATACTTGAGCACGAAGGACATATAATCCAACTTGATGCCTAACGTGTCTCGACGTGGAAAACTAATCGTCCCAACGCCGGAACCACAATATAACCAAACACGGGGTCATGACTCCCAAATGCATCAAATAAGCCAAATATGCATATAAGGCCCAACAAATAATTCCGACAAAGGTTAATATTCATAATTGATATGAAGGGTGATTTCTATCAAAGACCATTTCCATTATTTACCAAAAGATCACTAGTCAAAAAGTGATTGACACTCCTTGTATTTCAAATCCTAAAATGTAAACTTATCAGCAGTTAACCACAAGATTTGCAGTTCCCAAAATCCATAAATAATGCCGTCTTTTGAAATACATTTTCTTCAAGTAAGGTAAGTAAATAACAACATTAACAAGGCTCATGAAACCACATTCTATGAAATTATTATAAACCCTAAAATCTCCAAAAGTTAGACTTGGTACAAAATTCACAAATCAATATATGAAAGAGGAGATGTTTAGGCATTTAAAAACCCACATTTGACATGTATAAAGTTTTGTAAGAGTGGATGAACTCACCTTGTAGGGTTGTATTTGAAACCCTAGAACTCAAAAGCTTATGGAGAAGGAACTTCACAAAGAGAGTTATATAACGTAGATAATACCAACAAAAAGCTTAGGGCTTCATTTATTGAGATTAAATGAAGAGAGAGAGAAGAACTACTCACCTAGGGCACCCAAAATCGCATCAAGTTCACCTACTAGCACCACACTTGAACAAAATGAGAGAAAAGAGGAAGGAACCCGTATTTAGGCGACCAGAGCAGTTCCGCGGGTTATGTCGCGACTTCAAGTCGTGGCATAAGTCGCCCGTGTCCTTGAGAAGCTAGACCAACAGTGAGTTACGCGGCTAGTGCCGCGACTCCAAGTCGCGATGAAGTCGCGAGATCCACTGTTTCCCTCATCCAAAATCCAAGTCTTGCCACACAACCACGCTAGGAACACGCAGTACTCACCAACAAGATAACGTTCAAAACTAAGATTAAAATACGGAAGGCTAGGAGTCTGAACGATAAAATCATTACAAACGAAAATTTCGAGGTGTTACATAATTGTATATCTGTAAAATGTTGTACACCTCCACACTTAGAGTATTTTATGGTTATTTTTAATAGCTTAGTTGTGCTTTAAAATGTAACATCCTGATTTTTATCCCAGTTGAAAAAAAAATGTTGAACTGGGTGAATCGGTAAAGGAAGAGCCACATATGGAGTATGGCTATAATGCCTTATAGTTGTGACACTTGTCACAGTAGCATCAATAGTACTAAGAGTATTGTCGTCTCGGCTATAGTGACATGTGGTTGTGACATCTGTCACAATAGTACCAATGGTACTGAAAGTGTGGTAATCCCGACTACAATGTCATGCATTTGTGACATATGTCATAATAGCACCGGTGTTACCGAGTGTTCGGTCGTCCCAACGATTGTGCCATGAAATTATGGCAATGGTGTAACACCCTAAAAATCAGAGAAATAAAAATTCGAAAATTTCGCAATATAACGGTTATAAACTGGGTAAACCTAAGTGCATAAAACCTTTCATAACAAACCCAAGATGTCATCCCGAGAACGGGGAATATAGTTGTAGCCTTTACAAAGAATCAGATGAAGAATAATGTACAACAACCTAGTAATCTAACTTAAACAAGAAGATTAAGGTCTTGTGTTGTTATTCTTCCAAAAATGTGTATCCACTATCACAATTTTGTTGGTCAATGCATCTTCCAAAAAGACCACTCTCGACCCCTAGGTCGCCCGCTCAAACCCGACGACTCCCATCGCTAGATTGACCTGCTATACATATCAGTTTTAAGAAAAAGTGTTAGGCTAAAGCCTAGTGAGATCAAAAGTTGCATTAAAATATTTAACGGTAGACGTAAATAAGAAAAGTTGAGTTATGATAGGAGTAATGATGCTTTTACCGTAAACAGTTACCTCTTGGTTTAATGGGGGGAGACCCGCTTACTAACATTAGTGACGGAACACAAAAGTAAGCCACTAGACAGTCAGTAAATCCAAACACAAAAAAGTACACGCAAGGGATGTCAGACTCAGTGGCTTTAAACTTAGACCCACGGAAAGTCAACTTCAACCCAGAAGGGCCCTTACGTTGAGATCCTCATCCAATATCGTAATACTTAGCACGTAGGACTTATAACCCAATCCGAGGCCTCGACGAGAGGAACTAATGTCCCTACGTTGGACAAAATGCAATAACAAATGTGGGGTCATGACTTCCAAGTGAAACCAAATATGCCACATAGAGTGAATCGACTAACCGATAAATCAATGTTGCGATACAATATTCAAGATGTTGACAAATGAAGGTTTCGCCCAATAATGCATAATTTTACATAAGAATCACATACATGTATTCTACCCCTTCGGGTCACTTTAATATTTCAAAACCTTGATTGAGTCCCTAAATACCCAATCCTATATTATGGCAAAACAAGATTCCAATTATACAAACTTATCAGCAGTTCAACATAAATCTTCTCAACCCATTATTTATAAACTTGGAGACTAGAGCATGAAAAACATAATATCAAGTCTCATACACACACATAAACCCATAATATCATTTTCCTTTCTTGAAATCCCATCCCAACACATAAACCCTAGAATCTCCAAAATTAGGGTTTTAGGTGATAATACACCTTAAGTTGTATAAATGTAAATGGAGATGTCTAGTAGGTTAAAAGCTCGATTTTAACATGTATAGAGTTTTATGAAAAAGGATGAACTCACCTTAGTGACTTTTTAAAGAAAATTCCAAACCCTAAAAGTGAGAAGATTTGAGGTGAGATACTTGACCACTTGAGAGCTCCTTAAGAACTTCCTAAATGTGACAAGTATCACCATTAATGACCAAGAGGTATCATAAATGAAGGAAGAGGTTAGGGTGAAGAACACTTACCAAACACAGCAAAGAAAAACGCTCCTCGGCCCTAGAAATCTGATAAAATGGCTAAAAAATGCGACTAGATCTAATTATACTCGGTCAGCCGCCCGCGAAAGTGACAAAGCGATAGTGACATTTGTCACTATCGCGGGGCATGTCCGCCGAAAGTGTACCGAGACTCGGTCTTTCTCCTCTCGCGATTGTGCCTTGGCGATAGTGACATTTGTCACAATCGTCGGGCACTTCCGCCCCATATGTACTGTGGGCATCAACTCCTCCGCGCTTGTGCCCAGCGAGAGTGACACTTTGTCACAATCGCTGACACTCTCGCCAACCCTGTACCGAACCCTTTCAAGGCCAAAAACTTAACGAAGGTACCGTTTCAAAAGCAAGGGTGATTCACCAACGTAACCAAGTGCCAAACTATGAATATCAAATCAATATTGAGCATTCAATCGCATAACAAATTTTGGGGTGTTACAAATGGTATGATAGCTGGAATAATAGCATTAAATGTTTCGAGAGAACGGTCGAGGAATGGCCGGGATAAAGGTCGAGGAATGTCCGGGAGAACGGTCTAGGAATGGTCGAGAAAGCTATCAAAAAACTCTCGGTACGAGTCAGGCTACAATGCTTGGCGATAGTGCCATATGGCACTGTAGCATGGCAGGGTTGCAAGAGGTAAAGGGGTCTCGGTACATCCACGACGACAGTGCCCTCTATAGTGACAGATGGCACTGTCGCATGGCAGGGTCGCGCCAGACCTACAATGCATAAAATCGGGATTTTCTTCATTTGGTCATATCTTACTCATTTCTACTCCGTTTTGGGCGATTCAAAATGCTATGGTTTCGCTTTTGAGAGCTTTTCAAGGTTAGATTGTTAGTTTTGGGAAGATTCAAGAGTATTTGTGGTGGATTGGAAGCAAAGGTCAAGAGCTCATCATCATCACCTCAATCTTCAAGGGATTTGGGGTTTTCTAGGTTTTCACCAAAACCTAAGTGGTGAGTTCATCCTTCTAGTTTCGAAACTTTGCTATAAGTTATAAATTCTCCATTGATAATTTTCTAGTTTTCTTGTTTCTCAAATTTTGGATGTGATAATTTTGGAGAATTTAGGTCAAAATTAGGGTTTTAGCCTAAATGAGGGTTTTGATATAAAATGTTTGGGGAACGATTCTAAATGGTTGAATATGATTATTTATGGTTGTAAATTTATGGATCTAGGTTTTTGGAAGTGTTTGGCTTAAAGATCCAAGTTTCTTCAAAGGAGCTAAAGTTGGGGGAAAATCTAGATTTAGTCTAAATCTAGCAAGGTGAGTTCAAGTTGATTTGTGAAAACGGTGTACATGTCAAAATGTATATTTTTAAATGTTTACATGTTTTACATGAATTTATCAATTGTTGAACTAGTTAGTGGGTTTTGATTATTTGAAGTGTTTAACTTTATAAACTTTGTAAAACACCCACATTCGGGATTTTGGATATTTTGATAAATGAATCATAAATATTGGCATTTTAATGATTTGTTTTATAAAAGTAGATTTTTGAGTATCAAAGTACTTTTATTGTGTGTTTTGGAGAAATGTTTGACTTTGTGTTATGGGACATTTTTGAAAGAATAAATGGTATAAACCCACTTGGGAAATGTTTGGTCCCAATCTAAACTACGTTGGAGTCATTTATATATTTTGGAGCATTGGTTTGCATAAAATGCGGGTTGTTTACGTTTAATTTCATCTTATGAATTTCTTACAATTGGTCTTTTGGTTTGTTGAGCCTATGGCTCAGTTTGGACCTCATTGGGTCTTGGGGACAATTGTTCGGGTTTTGATAGCTCAACGTAGAGCGTTTGGTCATGAATTGCATTTACTGCATCTTATTTGAGAATTACATGTTTTGAATGTGTTAGTTCATTCGTTTGGAGTCATGTACTGTTCTTAACTAGTGCAATGGATCCATAGGCACGGTGTTCTTATGTCCCGTTTTAGACAAGTTCGCCATTTTGGCACGGAATAGGCATCGGGTCACCATGGTAAGTAAGGTGTAGACCTATATGGGCGGGCAACGTCCCATTGGCAGTAAGGTGTAATTCCATTTGTGCGTGTATGTTTTGTATGGATTTGGATATCTCAAAGTATAGACCCAGAAGGATTGAATTTGAGTCTCCACAGGCGAAAGATCTAGAGGGGTTGAGCTCGATATATCTTATGAGTATAATCCATACGTTTTGGTTTCTACATAGTTATGTGACCTACTTTTGTGTTCTGTCACGTGCAATGTAATCGGGTCTCCCCCGTCACCGAAAGGTGTTGTTTTGGGTATGGAGTTTTATAATCCATGTTTTCGGTGACATTTTGAGTATGGGTTGTTATCCATGTTGTAAGGTTTTGAATATGGAATCTTATCCATGTTTTTGAATGTTTTGGATGATAGAGTTTATCCACATTTTCAGTATTTGGTTGTTAAAGTATAAGTTATGTTTTGCGTGAGTTTTGGGTTTTGGATTTATATTCGAAGGAACGTTTGAACACTTGTTTTAATCATGAAAAAATTAAGGGAGATGATTGATGGATTTTAAAGATGATGAATGATGCATAGGGACCAAATCCACAATTTAATATTATTTGTTTTAAAGGTGAGGTTAAATTAAAAGGGAAAAGTAAATTGACAAGTAAACCATAGTGTGCAAGACACATGATGCCTTTAACCTTTCAAAGTTAACAGTGTTAGTGTTTAGACACCCTAGCCACAATATATTGCATACCCCAGAGACTAAATCCAAAATAAACATAGAATGAGAATAATATTCAAAGAAAACACAAAACCACAAGAACCAAATCCACAATTCACTCTAATCTAAAATAAATTAAAAACATATTTAACACCCATTGATAAATCACCTAATTTTTATTATAATAAAACGAATCATTTATATATTTTAATATATTAAAATATTAAGTAGTAATAAAATTTTCCAATTATTGATTTTTAAGCAACCTCAAAAGGTATGTTGACGAACCTACCCTCTCTTTGACCTAAATTGGGCATCCAATTAATCTATGAATAGAAATTGAATACATATCATCCACCCATCATTATTCTTTAATTTTTTATAAATTTTTTTTGTTTATAAAAAATTAAATATTCAGAAAATTAGAAAGTCATTGTGATCAGCAATTTGGCGTCCCTTTGATGCAACCGTCCAAGGGTTGGTATTCGATTTAAAAGAAAAAAAAAATATCCACCCCTTTCTTTGGAAAATAAAATAAAAAAAGCCTGTATTATTGATTTTGTTGGGCAATACCCATTATACCGCCGGGGAGGTGTGCGTGTGTGTACGTGTGTTCGTGGTAGTCGTTCGTTGGTTCGATGTCGTTATGCCTTCCAAAAAAAAATACCCATTACCCTGATCATCCCACAAACATACAATATTTGACATATATATATATATTTTTTAATAATAAATAAAAATAAAAATTGTGTAATAATCAGTATCAATTACATTATGTTAATTTTATTAAAGATACCGTAATCAATATAATTATAAGAACATATTTTTAGATCATTCTACCAAAAAATATAACATGACCCTTAGAGCATTTGCAACATATTCTTCAAATATTAAAGTTTTGAAGATTTTGAAAATATTTTGGATTTAACATATTCTTTAAAACTATTCTTTTAAATGTTTAAAATAGAAAAAATAGTGAAAATCTTCAAATTTAAAAAACTTCCCAAAAATAATTAACATGAAAGAGAATATTTTTTTTTTATTATATTTCTATCAGTAAAAACTTTGAAATTAAATATTCATAAAATAAATAATTAAATGTATAAAATATTTTAATAATATAAGCAATGTTATAATTTTTAAAATTAAAAATTTTATAAAGTTAAATATAATTTTTTTAGAAATTTTAATTATGTATTTTAAAAAATATGTTGGGATGCTTTAAAAATTCGAAATCCAAACCTGACAAAATATGTTTTTATTAAAATATATTGAAATAAAATAAATACTGTAATTTTAATTTTAAACTATTGTTTCCCAAATAAAATTTGATGGAATTGAAAATTATTAAAGAAATTTGACTTTGATGGAATTTGACCACACATTTGGTTGTTAGGAATTAAATAAAATTAAATTCTTTCTCTACACAAGAAATGATGAATTTCTTAATTTGCGAAATTCAATGAAATTCAAAGTATTCCATTAAAGTCAATATGTGAATCAAATAAAAGAATTAGAATTTGATCAAAGAAATTATTCATTCCAATTTATTCAAAATCCAAGAACAAAAAACCCCTAAAATTATTACTATGCTTTGTTGTTATGCGATACAATATAAATTCCAAAAATTAAAAAAATAATATTTACTAAAAAATTTAAACTTTTCAAGATTCAATTCATATTCGCATGCTATTTGTGCCCTGTGGGCCCCATTCTATATATATATATATATATATATATAGAGAGAGAGAGAGAGAGAAGGCGAATATGAACCAGCAGATCGCAATGAACATCGGCCAGAAACATTGAACCCTAAACATTTCATTCAACAATTCAATGTTCTTCCATTTCATCAAATTACAAATTCACCACAAACTCAACAACACTAAAACACAAGAAACAATCACAAAGAATTGTATAATCAAAGTATATAAATGGGATAACAATCATATCACCAAATCAATTTCACAAATCTTATAAAAAACACAAACATCACAAATTAACATAATACCATTTCTTAAATTCACTTTCCTTTTTTTATTTGTTTCATCATATAACACAAAGTACGTCAAAAGTATTCATAATATCAACATTCCTAGGCTCACCGACACCATTACCACCACCACCACCACCAGTTCGATCGTCAATGGCTTTGCCGTCGCCGTCGTGCGTATGGTGGTCCGCCGGCGGATGATAATACATTCTGGCGGTCTGCGGGCAGTGCGAATGAAATCGACAAACGAGTCTGAATGCATCCAATAACTCCGTATATTTCCCCATGATTACAGAACTTCCTTTCTCTCTTTCTCTCCCTAGAATTTGTGGAACAAGAAGAGAGAGAAAGTAGAAAGAAACACAGAGAAATTGGATGAAGAAATTAGAAAACTGGCCAAACGTTTGAAGAGCCCATGAAATTGGGGGTTTTTTGTTGTGAAGGGATTGTGGGGTATTTAAGGTTGGAGATCGGTTGTCTATTTATAGCTAGATGCAAGCGGCGTTTTAGGTCAGCAAATTCCACGGTCTTTCACGTTTAACTGAATTTCCAGTTTTAGTCCTTTGGTTATTGGGAAAGTTTTGTTTATAACCCTCTGACTTTGATGAAATTTTAATGTAAAGTCGTTTATTTTTCAATTATACCGCTTGAAGTAGTTGATGGGTCATTGTGAGACTTGTACGCTTGGTTTTCTTTGTATAGCACCTACGATTTCTATTTAAAACACCAAGTCAATTTTTTGTTGTTAATAAATTAAATAAGTAAATGGTTTAAAAATTGTTTGATATATAATTAAGTGTTTGCAATATTTTTAATTGTTTTATTTTAAAAAGTTAATCATTATTTTAGTAAAAGGAATTTTATACTCATATTTAATATACTAACTGTTTATGAAATTAAAAAAATGACAATAAAGCGTTTGTTGATCAATTTAACTCAACCCATTTTGACTCGGCAGCAAAATTTTCATGTTTTGATTTGAAATCGTTTTAATAAGTTGCCTAATCTGTGTATGCATCCACTTATAAGCATTATCATTTGCAGAATGAGTGAGAGATTTGATGTTTTGTTTATAGGACATACGATTTACCTCCCCCGTGATAGTTTTGGGACCGGTACGATGGGAGCGTTCTGAAGGGTGGAGTCGCACCCTTTTTGCATAACGTATTGACAATGTCACGAAGTACAACTCATTAAAGGGTTTTGAGAATGTATTCTATTTTGTATGAGTTTAGGCAAAATGAGTTGGCCATATATTTACAACAACTAACATTTGATGTCAGATGCCTTTGCAAAAGTAATGGAAGATGCATCATGTAATACCATGGTGATAGAGGAGTTTAAGAAATGATTTATTGGCGGATATGCATGCATTTGAAAATGCACTATAAGAAAAAAACGATTTTTGTTGTCTCTAAAAGTCCATTTATTGTCACAAACGGTTTATAGAGACAACATGTCGTCGGCATTGCTTATGGCTGATACATTTCGTCGCTAAAGGCGCGTCACTGAAACTCACTATTCTTGTAGTGATGATGTTATGTTCTTGTGACATATGATCAGATGCATTTGTGCAAGAAGTTAGATTTGCACCTTACAAATGATGGAAACAATGTAAATACATGGGTGTAACTAATGACGTACAAGATTATCGAGGGGAGCTACGAGCATTGACTTTCTCTTTTTTAGGTGACACATTCTTATTTCTACATGATAATTGTGTAAATAGAGAAAACAGGGACTGAACTTGTAAAACACACTTTGTTGATGGATACATTTTGTAACATTTTGTTGCTTTCACTACAATTCAAATTAGCACCCCCTTATTTACGAACTTTTCTTTTACTACTAGGCATATACCCGTGCGATGCAGCGGAATGTAAGTAAAGAACGAACAATTAATGATATTTCCTTATATACATTTCATCAATAATCAACCATGACCTAAGAATCACAACTTATGAAACATAAACCCATAAAGATATTCAATAATTAGTTTATATTACGATTATTGACGAAAAAAATTATAATGATATTATTTATAATAAGAATGAAACGTATTTTACGATTATGTATTTTTAACGTGCTAACGGTGGAAAAAAAAAACGTATGGATAGAAAAACAAATTATTTCGTAGATATTCATGATATTTAATAGTACGGTTAAACTAAAAAATATTCAATATTGGGCTCGTTTTGAAGATATTGAGAAGACGCTTATAATGATATAATTTGTAGAAAAATGAACGTATTTTTCCATTGCATTTTTGTTAATATATGATTATTTGTGTTAATATGATAATGATGTAAAATGAAAAAGTAAGGGATATAAAGTAAATTAAATAAGTAATTGTAAAGGTGATAAATGTAACATTGTAAGGGTGGTAAATGTAATTGTATAAAAGTTTGTACAATAACCGTTTTAGTTTTTTCATTATATAGTATAAATTCTGATATTTAATAGTACGGCTAAATTAAAAAAATATTCAATATTGGGCTCGTTTTGAAGGTATTGACGAGACGATTATAATGGTATAATTTGTAAAAAAAGGAACGTATTTTTTCATTGCATTTTTGTTCATATACGATTATTTGTGTTAATATGATAACGGTGTAAAATGAAAAAAGAAAAAGTAAGGGATATAAAGTAAATTAAATAAGTAATTGTAAGGGTGGTAAATGTAACATTGTAAGGGTAGTAAATGTTATTGTACAAAAGATTAAGGGTGGTAAATGTTATTGTACAAAAGATTGTACAATAACCGTTTTAGAATTTTCATTATATAGTATAGATACTCTTGATTTAAAAGAACCATTCTTGTTGTGTTGTGCATATATAAAAGCATCTCCAACAAATTTACTATAATTTTTTAAAATAGAAAATTAAAAGTTAAAATATCTAAAATAAATTACATTTAACTTCAACATCTTTTTTATTTTAGGTATTTCATCATTTATTATATTATGTGAATATTTTATAATTTTATGATTCCAATACACGTTTTTTGGAATTTTTTTTTATAGAAAATGATATTAATTCAATCTTCATCGGTGGAATCAATAGAAAAACTCATTTCTCTCCCATCTCTTTAAAGTTTTAGATAATTCTCTATATTGGAAGTTTTCTTTGGGGCTGTTTGGTAGTTGCTGAATGGTTTGATGCAAAATATGTCATAATACATATAGTGTAGTGCAGAATGAAATATGGTTGTTTGCAATAATTTAGTTCTGAATGACAGATGGTTGTTTGTCAGATATCTGAATAAAACAATTATTTTGCAAATATAACTACATAAATCAACAGTAGCATAAGTCAAAGTGATAAACATGGAAGAAATCAGGGTGAACAGTAGCATAAATCAAAGTGATAAACATGGAAGAAATCAGGGTGAACAGTAGCATAAATCAACATTAGCAGGAACAGGGGTTGTGAACTATTTATGTTATTCAAAATCAGTGGATGTGAAGTATGAACTATTTATGTTATTCAAAATTAGGGTATGTTTATTATTCAAAATCAAGGGGGTCGTCGGCGGTGATTAACAGGGAAGAAAACAGTGAAGGAAAAAAGAATGTTGGAAGAAAACAGAGGGCTTCGACGGCGGTGAATAACAGGGAAGCAAAAACGTGAAGAAAAAACGAAATAGGGAAGCAAAAACGTGAAGAAAAAACGAAAGGGGGAAGAAAATAGAGGGCATCGAGTGATACATGTGTGGTCGTCGGCGAGGCAGGCTGTCATCCGCGAAGATGATCGTGGGAGAAGAAGATGAGCGTGGGGTGTGGGAGAATGGTGGAAGCGGCGCTGAAGAATGATAAGGGCAAAAAGGGAATCAGTTGCCTCTTAATCATTTTGCAATACCTTATCAACAAAATCGCTCAGAGGTATTTGTTACCATTAAGAGGACATTTTTTTTTGCCAAACACTCCATACCTCTTACCTATTAAGAGGTAAGCTCTGAATGTAACCATTCAGAGCTAAACAAACAACCCTTTCATGATTTTCTATTTAAGAGCATCTTCAATATATTCTATAAAATAGATATTTTGTTCTCTATTTTGCTCCAAAAGATTCTGTAAAGTCTTCTTTAAAATAGAGAAAACAAGAAAAATTTCCAAGTTTAGAGAATTTTTTCAAATTTGATGGGAGATAAGAGAAATTATATTTTTAATTCATTTCCACCAATAAGTTTAAACTATTATTATTTTACATAAAGTTTTTTTAAACTACATTGGGGTGGTAAAACTATATAATATTTTAATAATATAATTAATACCGAAATCTCTTAAATAGAGAATTGTTGGAGTGAAATGTACTTTTATTTAAAGATTGACTTTCAGTTATCTATTTTTAGATAAATTATAGAGAACATGTTGGAGATGCTCTTAGAGAATAAGATAAGGAAGCTATTGGAACATTATATAAAACAAACAGTAGATTTTCTATATTTTAAAAAAGCTATTGGAGATGCTCTAAGAAACTACAATTAAAAATGACCATGGTAAAATTGTTTTAACCCAAATATTGTGACCCTCGTATCTAAATGATATACAAAATAAAGATAATTAAACATTTAAAAATTCTAAAATTTGTGAAATTCATAAGATGCTTTTAAGCTATTAATTCAAAATAATAAATGTTATTAATTAATAAGAAAGTTAATGTTATTTATTAAAAACCATTAATGCATTTTTCTAAGAAAATTCAAATTCCATACATAAATCTATCCGAATAAATACCCACATAAATAAATGTGTACACAATGTGAACACAATGAAAACAAACTTAAAACATTTATTACTAGGGTGCTCACAATGTATTCACAAATGGTAGGTTTAGATTTAGTTTTGTTGATTTAGTTGGTGTTTACAATATGTTCATAAGTTATACCAGATCTCATAGATTCAAAGTATGTGTAAAAACTATAATAGTATTTTTTAAAAAGTGTTCACATCCAATTGTTTGTATTGCACACCTACGTAATGGAGAGAAAAAAAGAGGGATGAGAGAAAATAGAAGAGATTTTTTTAATTATATTATATTTAATTTAATAACTAATTTTTACGGTATAAATTGAATCTCACGGATCTCACGAATTAAAGAGTTCACAAAAGAAGATCCTTTATATATATATATATATATATATATATATATATATATAGAGAGAGAGAGAGAGAGAGAGAGAGAGAGAGAGAGGAGGGAGGATCAAACGAGAATAGTAACTATTTAAAAGAACATGAGAACTAACAAAATCATTAGTGATTTTACATTAACGTGCAAAAAAGGCATGCGGACCTGAAGCCACGGCTAAAGTCCTTTTTTGTGTGTTAATGTAAAATCACTAATGATTTTGTTAGTTCTCGTGTTCTTTTAAATATGTATTGTTCTCTTTTGAACCTGACTCTCTCTCTCTCTCTCTCTCTATATATATATATATATATTGAAGAAATTTCAAATACAAACCATAATCAACCCTTGTTTTAGAAAACAATCGAGATATTTATTAATAATAAACATGATTCATTATTATGATCGAGGTAGTTATGGAAGATGATAAAGGTTCATTCGTTATAACCATAACTTTAGATTATGAAACAATCAAAAAAATATATATATGGAACAATGTATTTATTAGACTAGATGGACGGTTATTATTAGTTTGTATGAATTACATGGTTTGTATTTGAAACCTCCTCCTCTCTCTCTCTCTCTCATATACATACATATATATATATATATATATATAGAGAGAGAGAGAGAGAGAGAGAGCAAGTATCATTTGTTAACCATCCATTTCTTGTTAACTTTATAAACCTTGCTCAACCAATAGGAATTCAAGGATTGTTGATGTTAAAATTATTGAAATTCTTAATGTTAAAGGGTATATATGTCATTTTATTTTTAGCAATTTTGCATTAATTTTATTAGGAGTTACAAAAAACAAGTTTCCATAATTACATGGTAGGTTACGATTCTTGTATTATCTCCATATCCTACATTTTTTTACATCATATCAATAGGATAAACATATTTCGGTGCATATGTTTGATAAAATAGTAGATAGTATAGTCGTTCTTTTCAAGAAATTTATCATATATTAATCATCATTCGTAAATCACACAAACATTCATATATTAAAGATGAACATATGTGTTTTATGCAATGTTTTATGTTTGTAAGGTGTTCATCGATGTTCTCATCTATCAATGTTTGTGTTCATCGATGTTCCCTTCTATCAATGTTTTATGTTTGTAAGGTGTTCATCGATGTTCCCATCTATCAATGTTTTATGTTTGTAAGGTGTTCATCGATGAACATTTGTGTTCATCTCTATCGATGTTCATCGTTGTTGCGTTCATTTCAGGGATGTTCATGTGTTTTCTGAATTAAAATTAACTTTTATTGGGGGTTACAAAAATGAAGCTTCCATAATTATATTGTATGTTATGATTAAATCAATTTCTTTTCCCCATAATAAATGTTTCATATGTAATGAAATAAGTGTAATAAATGTTCATCCGTTTCTATTGTAATGAAATAAATGTTCAATTTGGCGTTTCATATGGATTAATACTATGAGCCTTTTTTCCCCATAATACCCTTGACCAGTCATGTCCACCTTCATATGTAATAAATGAGACGTTTTTTAAATAAAAATTAAGTATTAATCTCAACCATTCAATATCAAGATGGATGGCTTGGATTAATTCACATAGTTAACAAGAATATGAAGGTTAACAAAAGAACGCAACCATATATATATATATATATATATATATATATATATATATATATATATGTAACACCCGTAAATTCAGGTAAGTTGAGATTATGTTAATATTACGTTTATGTGTTTATCAAAGTAGAACGTATGTGTTTAATTGCCATTTTAGTCTGTGATTAATTGCTCAATATCGAATTGGGAGTTTTAGATTTGTGTGGTAAACAGGGAGTTTCGCGACTTAGTCGCGAGTGGAAGTCGCGGCACAAGCCGCGTAGTCCACTGGGATGTTTCGGGTTTGAGGCGTCGCGACTTAGACCAAGTACCATTGCCGGAAAATGGTGTGGCAACCATTTATGGGGAAAAAGGAAGGAGGAGTAATCCTATTATCTCATCTCTAAAGGCTCGCAAGTTCTTAGCGAAGGGTTACCCTTCGTACTTGGCTTACGTTGTGGACGCTAAGAAAGAAAAGAAGTCGGTGGGGGATGTGGAGGTAGTGCAAGATTATCCGGACGTCTTTCCAGAAGACTTACCCGGATTACTTCCGGAGCGGCAAGTGGAATTCCAGATTGAACTCACACCGGGAGCGGCTCCGATAGCTCGTGCTCCTTATCGTTTGGCACCGACAGAAATGAAGGAGATGATGACACAACTTCAAGAGTTGTTGGAGAAGGGCTTCATTCGACCAAGTTCATCTCCTTGGGGAGCACCGATTTTGTTCGTGAAGAAGAAAGATGGATCCATGCGGATGTGCATAGATTATCGGGAGTTAAACAAAGTCATGGTGAAGAACAAGTATCCCTTCAAGGCGCGGGATGTTTCTCGAAGATTGATCTTCGATCCGGTTATCATCAAGTGAGAGTGAAGAACGAAGACATTTCGAAGACAGCTTTCCAGACGAGATACAGTCATTATGAGTTTTTGGTGATGCCTTTTGGCTTAACCAACGCTCCGGCCGTATTCATGGATCTAATGAACCGTGTGTGTCGTCCATTCTTGGATAAATCCGTGATCGTCTTCATCGACGATATTCTAATATATTCAAGGGATGAGTCCGAGCATGGAAAACACTTACGGGAAGTATTAGAAGTTCTAAGGAGAGAGAAGTTGTTCGCGAAATTCTCGAAGTGCGAATTCTGGCTTCAAGAAGTACAATTCTTGGGGCATGTGGTATCGAAGGACGGCGTAAAGGTGGATCCGGCAAAGATCGATGCAATGATGAGTTGGGAGCCTCCAACAAATCCGACGGAGATTCGAAGCTTCTTAGATTTGGCGGGTTACTATCGGCGTTTCATCCAAGACTTTTCCAAGATAGCTACACCGCTCACTTCTCTTACAAGGAAGAACGTCAAGTTCCTTTGGACCGATGCACAAGAGCAAGCCTTTCAGACGCTCAAGAGGAAGTTGTGCGAAACTCCGATATTATCCCTACCCGAAGGATCGGAAGACTTTGTGGTGTTTAGTGATGCTTCCAAGATGGGGCTTGGGTGTGTCCTAATGCAAAGGGGGAAAGTAATAGCCTACGCGTCGCGGCAATTAAAGGATCATGAGAAGAACTATCCGACTCATGATTTGGAGTTGGCGGCGGTAGTTTTCGTGTTAAAGTTGTGGCGACACTACTTGTATGGGACCAAATGTACTCTTTTCACGGATCACAAGAGTCTTAAGTACATCTATGATCAAAAGGAACTCAACATCCCGGTAAGGCTAATGTGGTGGCGGATGCATTGAGCCGAAGAAATCACGGCGATGGCGTCAAAATGTCCCTTACCAGAATCGATGTGGTGTCGAGTTTGTTGGAAAGTATAAGAACGATCCAAGCGGAAGCACTTAAAGAAGAGAACCTCAAGACCGAGGTTATGACCAAGCAAAAGGAACTCTTAACGGAATATAGCCGTGGACTCAAACTCTTCCAAGGTCGAGTTTGGGTGCCAAAGATTGGGGGAAATCCTGGCTTGCTTCTCGAGGAAGCACATAAGTCGAAATATTCTATACATCCCGGTAGCACCAAGATGTATAGAAACTTAAAGTTAAATTATTGGTGGCCGGTGATGAAGTTAGATGTGGCAAGTTATGTGGAGAAGTGTGTCACGTGCCTTCAAGTCAAGGCGGAACATCAAAGGCCGTAAGGGAGTTTACAACCGTTGTCCATTTCGGAGTGAAAATGGGACAACATCACTATGGATTTTGTAACCAAACTACCGAAGACCTTGCGCGATCACGATACCATTTGGGTGATCGTGGATCGGTTAACCAAGAGTGCGCATTTTCTTGCGATGCGGGAGACTTTGCCGATGGAGAAATTGGCTAAACTGTATATCGACGAGGTGGTGTCAAGGCACGGAGTTCCGCAGTCTATAGTATCGGATCGGGATAGGCGCTTCACTTCGAACTTTTGGGCTATCTTGCAAAAGGAGTTGGGTACTAGACTGAATCTGAGCACGGCATACCATCCTCAAACGGATGGCCAAAGCGAGAGGACAATCTAGACATTAGAAGATATGTTACGGCCGTGTGTTATAGACTTCGGGGGAAGTTGGAATTTGCATCTACCGTTGGTAGAGTTCGCGTACAACAACAGTTACCATTCTAGCATTGGCATGGCACCATTCGAGGCGTTTTACGGGCGAAAGTGCCGAACTCCAGTTTGTTAGTTAGAAGAGGGCGAAAAGCAATTCGCCGGGCCAGAAATAGTGCAAGAGACGACGGACAAGGTGAAAGAGATTCGAGAAAGGCTAAAGGCGGCGCAAGACCGACAAAAGAGCTATGCGGACAAGAAGAGGAGACCGGTTGAGTTTCAAGTGGGTGACCGAGTCATGTTGAAGGTGTCCCCGTGGAAGGGGATCATACGTTTCGGGAAGCGTGGGAAACTTAGTCCTCGTTTCCTCGGACCATTCAGTATTTTGGAAAAGATTGGTTTGCAAGCCTACCGGTTGGATTTACCACCAGAAATGGATGGAATACATCCCACCTTTCACGTTTGTTACTTACGAAAGTGTCTAGCCGAAGAAGAAAGTGTTATTCCTTTGTCGGAAATTCGGGTGGACAATGGAAATCGTTGTGTGGAAGAACCGGAGTCGATTTTGGAATCGAAAGTGAAGAAGTTAAGACATAAAGACGTAATCATGGTAAAAGTTCAATGGAAGCATCATCGGGGTGCTAACATTACTTGGGAGTCCGAAGATGATATGAAGAAGCGTTACCCTCACTTGTTTGCTTAGAGTGAGATTTCGGGGACGAAATCTTAATTAGGTGGGGAGGATTGTAACACCCGTAAATTCAGGTAAGTTGAGGTTATGTTAATCTTACGTTTATGTGTTTATCAAAGTAGAACGTATGTGTTTAATTGCCATTTTAGTCTATGATTAATTGCTCAATATCGAATTGGGAGTTTTAGATTTGTGTGGTAAACAGGGAGTTTCGCGACTTAGTCGCGAGTGGAAGTCGCGGCACAAGCCGCATAGTCCACTGGGATGTTTCGGGTTTGAGGAACCTCGCGACTTAGACGCGAGTTATAGTCGCGGCACTAGCCGCGTGATTCACTGTGTTCGAATTGGTTGGGATAGCGGGCGGCTTATGCCGCGGGTCCAAGTCGCGGCACAAGTCGCGATCGACCTGCAGTCCCTAAAACCCTTTTCATCCGAATTTCTTTCATAATTCTCATATCTCTCTCTCATTTTGGCCATTTTACTCCCAAGGAAATCAGTATCCTCTCTCACCAAACCCTAACCCTCATAAATACAACATCTTTGGTGGTTGGAGCTTGATTGCTAGCATTTATTACTTTCTAGGAAGCTTCTTGGGTTTCTCAAAACTACAAGCTTCATCTTCAAGTCTCATCTCTTCAAACTAGGGTTTCATCTTTTCTAGGTTTTGGTCAAAAACCTAGATTGTGAGTTTACTAAACCTTTGTTAAAACTAGATACACATCAAAATCTTCTATATGTTATTTCATTCTCTATGTGTTTAAGTATTTGGGATTTCTTGATGAAAATGGTTAGAAATATGGACATTGGTGATATGCTATGTTTTATGTTATGTGTACCATTATGTGGGGCTTTTCCCATGGATATGTAAAATGGGTACCTCGATAGGTTAAATGTATGCGTATATATGTGTGTTATGATGATTTTAGTTGGAATATCACTTTGGTGACATAGTCATATGCATTATGAATATAATTGTCATGTGGGATTTTTGTTGGACTTCATGAGGATAAGATGGTAACATTGTACCCGTAGTCGGTATGGAAATATGTTGGGTTGAAATATACCTAAGGACCTCCTATACGCATTATGTTGGACAAATCAAGGCAAGTTTACTAGGAGGATGTAGTCTTGGGGCGCCACCGGAATGGTATGTGCCTAGACCCCCGCCACTCGGAAAGTTTCCTGTACGGTATGATCTCCGGGTGTGCCGGGCCTTTGGGGTGTTCCTTGTTAAGGGCATCAAGGTGCATCGACTCTTTGGAGTGGAATTGATTGGTGCTTTGGGTCTCCCCTAATGACTCCACATATATTTGGACACTGGTTAACTACTGTTAAGAAATTGTGGCTGTTCATGCATGCTTATTATTGTCCAACTCACTAGGCTTTTTGGCCTAACACTTGTTTGGTGTCGATGTGTATCTCAGGTGTTAGCGGCGCGACTCCTAGACAAGTTTAGATGCTTGGGCAAGAGTTTGGGGATTTTGGCACTTGAACTAGTTTTGGGAAGATTCGGGTTTATAGATGACACCCCTTTTGTAATCTCTTTTCTAGATGTAGAAATTAGATTAGTTGGTTGTTGTTTATTTATCCGTTAAATTACAGATTCGTGATTGAACAGGTTGTTTGTATATTTCCCCTTTTTGGGAGGCTCTTGCTATGGCAAACTTACTACCACTTCTCCATTTATGGAAAGTTTTTGTTATCCCTATTTTTAGGGTGTTACAATATATATATATATATATATATATATATATATATATATATATATATATATATATAGGGAGATGTTCAAATGAGAAATGTTAAGTGTGTGAAAAACAGAGAAATTATCCTAGCCCTTCATCTGGTCAATATTTACGGCTTTGACTGTGAAGCATCGGATAATTCCTTGCGTGGTCTGCAGAAGATATATGGGTAGTCCCGTAAAATATGTGGGACGAGTTTATATGTGAACATGTGTGATTCACATATGAACTATACGTTCATATGTGAATCAACTAATTAGTTCATATGAGAATCAATTAACTAGTTCATATATGAATCTATTAATTAGTTCAATTGATTCACATATGAACCTACAGTTAATTAGTTGAACTAAGGTCCATATATGAATCAGTTAACTGGTTCATATATGAATCACAAAGGTTTATATATGAATTAGTTAAAAATAGTTCATATGTGAATCACATGAGTTCATATATGAACTCGTCTCGTGTATTTGTAAAAGTTACGAAACTGTCCTTCTATTTTTGGAATAGCCGCAACTTTTGACCAGTCAAAGCCGTAATTCTTGACCAGTCAAAGCCGCAATTTTGACCAGTCAAATCCTTATTTTTGATATCTTATAACTGAGTGTGGGAGTCGACTGTTTTAATTCGTCCAAACGATTTCATTCAGAACTTTTCTAGTCGTATAGGGAAGGTGTCTCTCCATATTACGGTTGTCACGACATCGTTTTAGTTGGTCAAGGTGGTGTTTTACTGAAAGATTGTGTGCTAACGATTCTCGAGATCGTTGTGCATGGATTTGAAGTTATGAGAGTGTTGAGTCATGTGTGCTTAAGATGTTTTCAGGTGTTGTGCCTTTTGAATGTTCAATTATGAGAAATGATTTTAAATTATCGAGTAGTCATGCACGAAGGCTATAGACTCAGTAGGTCGTGAAAGTTTTTGGATTTAGAGACAAAGAAGGGTTCGAGAGTGGGGAATGTGTCGGTCAAGCCTGTAACACCCACATTTCGGTAAGCCTTTTACCCCTTTTCTTGCCTCTGATTCCTTATGTTAAATGGGTATTATGTTATGGGGTGCACCGTCTGAGTAGCCTCTCGTATTGGAACTTTATCGCATCTGAAAATCGAAGTGATCGAAGCCCGAGAGGTGTTGGGCGACTATGCTCGACGATTATGACAGTGTCACTCTCGCCGTGGCACTATCATGGAGGATTGTTGACCCTCGATACGCACAGGGCGACTATGCCCGGCGAGAATGCCCTCGGGCACAATCGCAGGTCAATGTCGTGGACCCCCTAGCTCTCGGTACAAGTTGGGTAATTATTCCTGGCGAGAATGCCCTGGGTATAATCTCCGTGTCATAATCGTGATTGGGTGCCAGGGCTTTTAAAGCTGCGATTTCTTCCTCTTTTCTTTTATCTCATCACCCACCTCTCCTCATTTACTCCCAAGAACGACCCCTTCCTATAGATTCCAGATTTTGAGCCCTTATTCCACCAAATCGTGAGTGTTCAAGCAATCCATCATCTTCAAGTTAAGGGTTGGAAGACTAGTAGTGCAAGTTCTTCATCTTTCATCCATTTTTCAAGGAATTCCAAAGTTTCTAGGTTTTCACCAAAGCCTAAGTGGTGAGTTCATCCTCCTAGTTTCTAAACGTTATTATAAGTTATAAATGCTCCATTGATGATTTACATGTGTTTGGTTTCTCAAATTTTGGATTTGATGCTTTTGGAGAATTTAGGTCAAATTTAGGGTTTTGGCCAAATTGGGGATTTTGATATAAAATGTTTGGGGATCGATTCTAAATGGTTGAACATGATTACTTATGGTTGGGAACTTGTGGATTTAGGTTTATGGAATATTTGGCTTGATGATTCAGATTTCTTCAAGGAAGCTCAGTTGGGGTAAAATCTAAATTTAGCCTAAATCTAGTAAGGTGAGTTCAAGTTGATTTGTGAAAACGGTGTACATGCCAAAATGTCTATTTTAAAGTATTTATATGTTTTACATGAAATTATTAACTGTTGAGTTATTTGGCGAATCCTAATTAATTGAAGTGTTTGGTTTTATAAACTTTGTAAAACACCCACGTTTGGGATTTTGAGCATTTTGACAACTAAATTATACACATTGGTATTTTGATGAGTTATTTCATGAAGTAAAGTTAGGATATAAATGCATCATATTGTGTGTTTTAGATAAGTGTTTGATTTTGTGTTATGGGACGTTTTTGAAAGAGTAAATGATATAATTCAATTGGAAAGTGAGTTGTCCCAATCTAAACTATGTTGGAGTTAATTATATATTTTGGAGTATGGGTTTACATAAAGTCGGGTTGTTTACATTTAATTTCATTTCATGATTTTCAACGATGGGTCTTTGGACTTGTTGAGCTTATGGCTCGGTTTGGATTTTGTTGAGTCTTGGGGACATTTGTCCGATTTTAATAGCTCAATGTAGAGCGTTTGGTCATGATTTGCATTTACTACATCTTATTTGAGAGTTACATGTTTTGAATGCGTTAGTTCATTCGTTTAGAGTCATGTATGTTTTAGTTAGAGCAATGGATCCATAGGCACGATGTTCTTAATGTCCCGTTCTGGATAAGTTCACTACTTTGGCACATAATAGGCATCGAGTCACCATGGTAAGTAAGGTGTGGACCTATACGGTCGGGCAACGTCCCATTGGCAATAAGGTGTAATTCCATTGTGTGCTTGAGTTCCCGTTTTGGAACTCTCAAGAATAAACCTGGAGTGGTTGACTTGATGTTTTTCGAGCAATAAACTTGGAGTAGTTGAGCTCGATATGTTTTATGTGTATAATCCATACGTTTTGGTTTTCTACATAGCCATGTGACCCACTTTAGTGTTCCGTCGTGTACAATGTAATCGGGTCTCCCCCGTCACCAAAAGGTGTTGATTTGGGTATGGAGTTTTATAATCCATGTTTTCGGTGACATTTTGAGTATGGGTCGTTATCCATATTATGTGGTTTTGGGGTATTGCACCTTATCCTTGTTTTGGATATTTTGGATGATAGAGTTTACCCATGTTTTCAGTATTTGATTATTAAAGTCTCATTTATCTTTTAAGTGGGATTTGGGATTTGGGTTTTGGATTTATATTTTAAAGGAACGTGTTGATTTATGGTTTTAATCACGAAGAGGGTGAATGTTGAAAAGAGACTGTTTTTAGATTTAATGTATTTCATTTTAGTTGATTTCAGATTTAATGTATTTCATTTTGGAAATCACGATTTAAATAATGTTTTTAAAGAGTATTGTTTTATGTATATTTAATGAAAACTCTTGAGCTCACTAGGCGTTAAGCCTAACCTTTTTATTTGTCGGCATGTGCTATGAAGAGAGGAGCTCTAGATTTACACAAGGGTAAGTAGTTTGATGAAGTCCTCCGTAGTTGGAGATAGTGACTGTTATTGGGTTTTAGTAACATCCGTACCCATTATAGACCGTGTATAAGGATTGAATTGTGTCTATTGAAGTTAAACCTTAAATTGTTGTTGTAGTTGATTCAGTTATCAGTGTATTTAGAAAATTTTAAATTAGTTGCTATTTCCAGATTTGAGGGTGTTACAAAGACAATGGTGGATGATTATTGATTTTGGTATTCTTATTAAGGAAGAGAGAGGAATATTGAAAATATCGGAAATGGACTTTGACATTGATAGAATTATGGTAGGTTGAACTTTTGTTCGGTATCTTGAAATGTTGTTGTTAGTGAACGGTGGCGTTTGGGGGTGAAGAACTTGAAGTGTCAAAGGAGTTAATCCTGCGTTTTTGGGGTGATCTTGTAAGTTAGAATTGGCACCAAGTAAGACTTGAACCTTTTTCAAGTGAGGACGACGAAGTGTTAAGCTAAATGCAATTTGTTGGGAAAAGTAGGTTATGTTAGAAATTCTTGTTGTCGGGAATATTATGGAAGCATCATCATGTCGTTTTCTATTATAATCGAAGTTAGCAACTGTTTAAGATATGCAAAGTTACAAGCATTGTCATGAGGTTGGAATTTAAGAATTCACCTTGGTGTGCGTAGATGTAGGAGGTCGTTTAGAAAAGATGTATGCGTGCCGGATATTAGACCACTGTGCGTGGGCGTTTTGATAATGGAAGATCGCTGCTTGAAGGAGTGTTTTCCTTGTGAGGTTTTAGCGGTTCGTAAATGGATGAAGTAATTAGTACAATCAAAGTGAGTGCATGGATCATATCAGGAAATTTTGAGTTGTGGTTCATCTGGATTTGGGAAGAGACGAAGTCGTGAGATAGATTGGGTTTTATATGCATGCAGGTGAAAATGAAGGCAAGATTGGTCTGCAGTGTTATCATGGTGTGGTAACTTGGAGAACAAGTTGGTGGCATTAGATGCCAAGGTGGACGTGTAAGTCATTGATGTAATAATGGGTGTTGTTATGTTGGGTGGTGAATGTGAGTGGTAATATGGGACAAGGGTAAGTGTAAATCTGTGTTTGGAGATTTTGAGGAGAGATTCAAATGTGGCAAGTATGTTTGATATAATTGTTGCGTTATTGGTATTCTTGAGGTCAAAGGGGTTGAGTGATATGTGACGATCACCTAAAAGGAAAACTCGTGTTCTTCTCGGTTGCATTGAGCTTTAGAGGAGCTTACATTAAGCTAATGAGAATGTCATATTCGATTGGTTGTGGTGCTTTGTTGTAGATTTGAAGTTTAGCTGGGAATGTTGAAGTATTCCTTGGGTAGAAATGGATTCCAGTGGATAGGTCGACTCCGTCTGAAGAATGAGAGGTGCTTGGTATAGTGAGTATTGGGTATTGTTTTGTGACCCATCTGAATACCTCAAGTGAGGATGGTGGTGGAGCAAAGTATGTAATAGGGATATGTACCGATAAGGGGGAATTGGTGATTCAGGATTGCGTGAGAAGATAATGTTGGCATGTTGCAATAAGTGAGTAAGCTGAAACTAAGAAACCCGTCTAGTAAAGTTGAAGAACGTGGAGTATGTTTAAAAGTTGTTATTTTACGAGGACATGAGAAAAAGATTATTGTGTATGTTATGGTTAAGGTGTTGGAAAATTTGCACCTGTTAGTAAGTCTTTCTTTGAAAATGGGTTTTCTAGGTTTCGAGAAGGCATGGTAAAGTGGTTGATCGAGATGCTTGGAGGGAAAGATTGGCGAACGTGAGTAAGTTTTAGTGCGATGGATATTCCGAGTGAACATTGTGGGTATTGTTGTGCAAATTGAGCGAGTTCTGTGGGAAGGTGTCGCTCCTCGTTGTAAGGAAAGGAAATCGGAATTGATTCGGAAGTTTATGAGATTTGATAGATTCAGTGATATTCTATCATGTGTTTTTGGGACTAGCTCAACTTGTCAGTGGGATAACTAGGCGATGCATCGAAGAAAGGTGTATGGTTATATATATATATATATATATATATATATATATATATATATGGATATCCAAAGGAATAAGTGTGGATGATATTTTGGTTGATGTGTGCATTGTGAAGTTGAATTGTTTACCATCAAAGGATTAGTGATCGATATTGTGTTATAGGTCGATGTGTTATTAGTGTTGGGTGCAATCACATAGTGGGATTTACTAAGAATTGTGCTAGTTAATAAAGGAATTCTCACCTGTAGCCTTGGAGATGAAGTTCAAGGGTGACCCTGTGTCAAGTTGTCAATTTGGGTAGTTATTATTTTAGTCGGGAAAGGTTGAAGGTAGCTCATGACCGTAAAAAGAGCTACATGGATAAACGGTGGAAAGGCATAGGATTTCAAGTCGGAGTTTATGTGATGCTTAAAGTATCCCTTGGGAAGGGAGTTGTGCGATTTGGGAAGAAGGGAAAGCTGAGCCTGTATTGCATCGGACCGTTCGCGATTGTTGAGAGAAGTGGGGAAGTGGTGAACAAGCTTGTTGAGGTCCAAGTATCCGCATCTGTTCGGCGAAGGAATTCCGAGGACGGAATTCTGTTAAGGGGGAGGTGTTGTAATAACCATAATTCACCTTTGTGTATTTTGGGATAAATGGTGGACTTTTAGAAAAAAGGCAAGAGTTAGGGACTTTTTAGCAATTAGTGGAAACTTTGATAGTTACGGTAGTAAACCCTAGTCTCCTCATTTCCTTCCTCTCTTGTTGGAAAGCGGCTGAAGGAGAAATAGAAGGGGGAATAGAGAAAAACCTTGGAGGTTCTAAGTCTTGGGAAAGTGAAGAAGGAGGCAAGATTTGGGGATTTTCTTCTCAAAAGGTATTATAATCTTAACCTTTCTATTTGAGCCTAGAACTAGAAATCGTTTGGTGATTCTAGCATTTTTGTTTTGACCTGGGAATTTGTAACGAGGAATAAATTGATTGAATCTAATGTAAAAGTGGGTTGGATACTTGGTTCGATTAAGGGATGGGTGTAAAGAATTAAGTTATGTTAATAAGGAGGAAATGGATGTTTGGTTTTGAAATCGTTGGTCGATAGTGAAGCTTTTGGGTAGGCGTCGACCGGAGTGGCAATCGAACCGATCCCCGAACGCTGCTCCTCCCCTCAATCGACCCACCCAGATACTGTAAACCCGGCGCGGCCCGGGAGCTATCAACCCGACACAAGCCGGGAGTACTTGACCGGTGGCACTCGGGGGTCTCCTAACCCGGGAGGATCTGGGACTTGGCAACCCGGTAGCAACCGGGAGTTAGGCACAACCGGGAAGGACCGAGAGTTCAGCGCAACCCGGGGGACCCGGGACCCAATCAAACCACGACCTCGGACTGAAGCCCAAACTATGGGGTTAAGGAAAAGATTATTTAGTTTCGGTCGGTATTCGAGATTGTTCTCGGGTCGTTTTGAGATGGTGTAGTATCGAGTGGGTAGTAACCGAGATGTAAATGGTTAGAAGTCAAAGTCTTAACCTCGTTGTTTAATTAATTGTAGGCGTGAGGCAGGTTCTCGGTGTTTATTGAGTTTGCATCAAAGATGAGTTCCATTGTCCGAATGCTTTATAACTGGAAGTGGATATATTATGTCGGCTTAAAATGTTTTCTCTAAAAGAATATTGTATTTTGGTAAATGTGAAATGTTGTGTTTATCGTTAATATTATGCATGTGTTTTTATGAGTTGGTATATATGTGGAATGTTGAATTATCGTGAGGAGTTGCGCCATGGCTTATTGGAAACCATCGGGGATGGTTGAACCGTGTGCCTGGAATTTGTTTCCCGTGCACACGGAGACGGCATCTACTAGGGGGCCGAATGGAGATCTACTGGTCCCCCCGGGTGTGGTTGTTCTACAAGCATCCGAGAACCGTTACCAACCGCGGAAATAGTTTGTGGTTGTCTTTTTTTAAAATAATTGGTACTTGTTGAACTTACTGTTTGATTACTTGATTCCTCCAATCATTTTTTACATTTGTCGAGGATGGAAATTCACTAGACCTCTTTGGTCTAACCTTCGCTTTAAATTTTCTTAAAACCCATTTTCAGGTAAGGGAGCCGTTGGGGCTTCGCAAAGGAAAAGGAAAAATGTTGATAGCTTGAGAGAGTCGGTTGCGGTCGGGTTAGAGGTGGAGCTAGCTGTGGACCTTTAGTATCTCGGCTGTGAGAGAACTATTTCTTGGAATTTGTGTCAAACTTATTTCCGTATACGTGTGTTGGGACCAATTTTGGGATGTTACCTTTATATTATTCATGCATGTTTTGGGTTGTTACAATCAGTATGCAGACCTGTTCTTGACATTTTATGGGCCCTGGGCGTATGTAAACTCAGGGCCCTCCAAACAAATTTGATAGATATTTTTCATTAGTAAAAAAAATGAATACAATAAATGTTAATAATTCATGGAGGAAATAAATCTTATTCTTCTTTAGTATAGATAAGAGAGTGCTTAAGATTATCTACTCCTTATTAGGTATTAGCAACCAAGAGTATAATATACTAAAAACAAGGATAGTTTTGAAGTCCTAATATATAGATATGAGTTTGATGATAACTCTCATTTTTGAGAGTTATTTGTTGCTATTTTTATAGGTTTTTATTCGTCTTTTTACCCACTTTTGCTCCTATCCCTTCATTTGGTCCACATTGTTTGCAAAATATGATAACTTAACCAATATGTTCATTCTTGCGAAAATTAATACTGCAGGTCAGTTTGTGGGCACTGGTGTGCCCACTGTGGGCACCCGAGGATATTACCCAACAGATTTTAGGGCTAGATGTGAGCTGGAAACACAACATTTCTGAAGTGATCTTGGCCACTCATTGAAGACTCAATCTTGGCCCTTGGATGTTCAAGCCCCCTCCTATAAATAGAAGACTTTTGGAGAGCATTTAATACACACATTCACCAATCAACCTCCCATCTTCCATTCTCCATCAACATCCATCATCCATCTCTCTCCTCATTCAAGTCTAAAATACTTTCAAGTATTTAGACTTGAAGTGTAGGATTTAATTCTTGTATTTTTATTCTCGTCTTTTATTTTCCGCACTTTTATTTCTTGTATTTTTATTCTCGTCTTTACTTTACGTCTTTTATTTTCCGCACTTTTATTTCTTGTATTTAAATTTCCGTACTTACTTTATTGTATTTCATTTCCGCACTTTTAAGTAATTAAATTCCGTACTTTCCTTTTATAATTGTAGTTCATTTTTATTATGCAAGTAGTTAACAAGTCTTCATTTTATTTTATTATGTCTTTTATTATTGTTATGAGCTAAGCACCTTCTTGGGTGCGAATGTAAGCCAACTTGGGTCTAGTAGGTTACACTTGGGTGTGACTATCGTTATCAACTCTTGACCTTGGTCACTTGAGTCGGGACTTCAACTCAACGCAGATATGTTAATATTAGATCTTGACCTCGAGAGGGGCGGATTCGAAATACGGCTTAAGTGATGCACAAAGATTTGAGAGAGTCTTTGATAACCACGTAGAGATACGGGTTTTGTATGATTTACTAAGGTTCAAACGCCGGTCGAGATTTATATCACAAAGAGATTTGGGTATAAATCTCCATATTGGTAGAACTTGATTATTTGTATCAACTTAGTTAAATCGGCAAGATCAAGAGTCGGTAAAGGTGGAAACTTTATGAACACTTTGTAGGACCGGTTTATAAAAATTCACTTTCGAGAGATCGGGCTTTTTATAGACTTTCCGTACTACAAAGAGTCCAACCATCTTGTTACTACGTTTTTCCCAAGAAAAGCTTACATCCGTACCCAACTTTTAATTATAAAGTTCATTCCAAATTTTCTGTCAAATCACCATCAAACGAATATTTTTCCCAAACTCGAAACTTGTGCAAGAAGTTCATAAAAATCAACAATTCTTAGTAGTTCAGTCCCTGTGAGAACGATACTCGATACTTGTACCATTATATTACTTGTAGCGATTCTAGTGAAAGTATATACTTGTGCTCTCACTAGGTATTACTGTACCCCCGTTGTGCAGTACGCGATAATTAGCTACCAAGTTTTTGGCACCGTTTAGGGGGGTAGGGGTCGGTGGTGTTGGCGTCGGAGTAGATGAAGGGTTGGGGAAGTTTAAGGTGATGGAAAGGGGACGATTGATGCTTGGTTTAGTGGCAGAGGGTAGAGTAGTAAGTGTTGGGTTAGGATTTTCCGGCGAGGGGTGGGGTATAGTGGGGGGATTTTGTTCTAGGGCTTGGGCGATTGAGGTGGGTGCAGAGGATGATCGAATAACTCAAGTTAGAACCTGATGAGACTCGGCGAAGGAGAGGATGAAGTTCCCCTGAGACGAAGAATGGTCGTCCGTACTTATTGCCGGCGAACCATCAGCAACTCCTCCGGTGGTTGTGGAGGATTCAGTCGCGCGCAGGGGCGGTATGCTTTGGGGGATGACGAAGGGTTTGCTGGCGGCAATAGAGGTGAGGGTATTAGCGGCGGCGAGGGCTTTGACCTCCCTCTGCAGTCGCTGGCTCCGGCGAGATGGTATGACGTAAGGGTTGTGGTTGAGCTTTTTGGGTCTAGCCATTTGAGAGGGAAGAAGATGAACAACTTAGATTCTTTTGGAAAAAAATGACTTTTAAACTTCCTAAGCTACTCCCTCCCAAAAAGAACCCGGCCTCTCCCCTTTTTTTCTAAAAAAAATAAAACAAACCTATTTTTAAATAATTTACTTTAAAATCTTAACCTTTGACAAATAGAAAATTAATCAAATCTTAACACTATATACTTGTACCCTTGTCCTTTCATCCACTCAAAACAAGCCAAGTGTTGTCCTTGGCAATGATGAATTTCTTCTAGAAACCAGCTGGACCTTACCTGTTAATTAACTCAGATAAACCTTAAAAAGTTCCTTTTTTGAAAAAAGAAACTGAAATTTTTACAAAAACACCTAACCGACGTGCCCACAGTGGGCAAAAAAATCACAGCTAAAAATAAAAATCCTAATTGTACAATATTTACAGAAAACGCTCACGATACAAGCTTAAGGTTCCTAGGTGGTTGGTTTGGGCACTCTATCAGGAATGTAGTGCTTAACCCGGTGCCCATTTACCCTGAAAACGCTGTTATCCTGCGGGTTCAGTAAATCAACTGTCCCAAAATTACCAACATCTGCGATGGTAAAAGGTCCTGACCAACGCGACTTAAGTTTTCCCGGGAATAATTTCAGTCGTGAATTAAAGAGGAGTACTTGTTGACCTTTTTCGAAAGTTCTTTGATTTATCCTACGATCATGCCACATTTTTGTTTTTTCTTTATAAATCTTGGCATTTTCGTAGGCATTGTGTCTCAACTCCTCTAATTCACTTAACTGAAGTTTCCTCTTTTTCCTCGCGGCATCCTCACACAAATTCAACTCTTTTACAGCCCAAAAAGCTTTGTATTCCAGTTCCAAAGGTAAATGACATGCCTTCCCGAAAACCAATTTGTACGGTGACATATCTAATGGGGTTTTGTAAGCTGTTATGTAAGCCCATAATGCGTCATCCAACTTGAGTGACCAATCCTTTCTATCGGGTTTGACAACTTTTTCCAAAACTGATTTTATTTCTCGATTCGAAAGTTCGGCAAGACCATTTGTTTGAGGATGGTATGCCATAGACACTCGGTGTTGAATATTATATTTGCTAAGAACTGTGCTTAACATTTTGTTTACGAAATATGTCCCTTCATCACTAATTAAAGCTCGGGGGGTGCCAAATCGTACAAAAATATTTTTATGAAGAAAGTTAATCACAATTTTAGCATCGTTTCTAGGACACGCAATGGCTTCTACCCATTTTCATACGTAATCAACCGTAACCAAGATATATTGATTATTGAAGGACATGGGAAATGGTCCCATAAAATCGATGCCCCAAACATCAAAAAGTTCAACTTCTAAAATATTATTTAAAGGCATCTCATTACGTTGGGACAAATTCCCCGTCCTTTGGCATTGATCACAACCCTTGACGAACTCAAATGCATCTTTAAATAACGTGGGCCAAAAGAAACCACTTTGAAGAATTTTTTCCGCCGTACGTTGACCACCGAAATGGCCGCCGTATGGCGAAGCATGACAATCACTCAAAATTCCTCTAATTTCAAAATTTGGGACGCATTTTCTCAAAATTTGGTCTGCACCTAATTTATACAAAAATGGATCGTCCCAAAAATAATGTTTGCAATCGTGGATGAATTTTTTAAATTGTTGTCCCTTCACATGGTATGGCTTGATTCCGCTTGCAAGATAGTTCGCGATATCCGCATACCATGGGACACTATTCTCAAAATGATGTTGGATGGCAAGGATTTGTTCATCCGGGAAAACTTCTTTTATCTCATGATTTCCACCACTTGACACATGATTCTCAATCCTAGAAAGATGATCGGCAACTTGATTGTCTACAGCTTTTCTATCTACTATCTCTAGGTCAAATTCTTGCAAAAGAAGGACCCACCGAATAAGCCGTGGCCTTGCATCGGTTTTGCTAAAGAGATATTTGATAGCAGAGTGATCTGTGTGAGCAATGACTTTTGTGCCAATCAAATAAGATCGAAAATAGTCAAACGCAAATACTACAACAAGTAGCTCTTTCTCAGTTGTTGTATAATTTATTTGAGCTTCGATAAGAGTCTTACTTGCGTAGTAGATGGGGTGGAAAATTTTATTCCGCCTTTGTCCCAAAACAGCACCTACAACCCAATCGCTAGCGTCACACATTATCTCAAAAGGCATGGTCTAATTTGGGGCTATCACAATGGGTGCCGAGACAAGGGCGTCCTTGATTGTTTCAAAAGCTTTGGTGCATTCTGGAGTAAAGTCAAAAGCTTGGTCGGCATGCAATAAATTACAAAGGGGTTTTGCGATTTTTGAAAAATCTTTTATAAAACGTCTGTAAAACCCCGCATGTCCAAAAAAGCTTCTAATGCCTTTAACCGAACTTGGTTCGGGTAATTGCATTATAACTTCAAGATTTTCTTTATCCACTTCTAAACCTTTTTTAGAAACCATGTGACCCAACACGATTCCTTCTTGTACCATAAAATGGCACTTTTCCCAGTTTAAAATCAAATCGTGTGTTTCACATCTTTCCAAACTCTTTTTCAGATTTTCAAGACAATTATCAAATGAGGTTCCGATAACTGAAAAATCATCCATAAACACTTCCATGGAATCCTCAATCATGTCCGAGAAAATAGACATCATACAACGTTGAAACGTTGCGGGTGCATTGCAAAGACCAAATGGCATTCGGTGAAAAGCAAAAGTTCCAAAGGGACAAGTGAAGGTGGTCTTCTCTTGATCTTCGGGTGCAATGTGAATTTGATTATACCCCGAATAACCATCCAGAAAGCAATAAAATTCATTTTCGGCCAATCTATCTAGCATTTGGTCTATAAATGGTAAAGGAAAATGGTCCTTTTTTGTAGCTAAATTCAATTGTCTGTAATCCATGCAAATTCTCCACCCGGTGACGATCCTTGTTGGGAGAAGTTCATTTTTCTCATTGGTGATTACCGTGGTACCACCTTTCTTGGGTACGCATTGTACCGGACTCACCCAACCACTACTTGAAATAGGGTAAATAATACCCGCATCAAGTCGTTTTAAAATTTCTTTCTTAACGACTTCTTTCATGATTGGGTTAAGTATCCTTTGTGGTTGCACCTTGCCAACTCTATTTTCTTCTAAAATTATCTTATGTTGGCAAAGGGATGGACTGATTCCTTTGATGTCAGCTATTGTCCAACCTATGGCCTTCTTGTGGTTCTTCAACAACTCAATCAATTTCACTTCCTGTTCACAACTTAAATTGGAAGAAATAATCACAGGCAATTTTTCCTCTTCCATAAGATATGCATATTTAAGGTGATTAGGAAGTGGTTTTAATTCTAGATCGAGAGCTTTGATTATAGAAGGAACTTGGGTTGCTCTATCATTAAAGTCCAAGTGCTCAAATGCATCTATAATCTCTATTAAATCCTCTTCCGAAATATCTTCCCCTATGCAATCAATCAAACTTAACTCAAAATCATCACCTAAGGCATTTAGGTAGGAGCAATCTTCAATCTCACCGTTGAATTTAAGGGACTTGAAAACATTGAAAGTGATTTGTTGGTCGTTTACTCTCATGGTCAAATCACCCTTCTGCACATCTATCAAGGTTCTACCGGTTGCCAAAAATGGCCTTCCCAAAATGATGGGGACATTCTTATCTGCCTCATAATCCAACACTAGAAAATCAGCCGGAAAAATGAATTTATCGACTTTCACCAAAATATCTTCAATTTTGCCCTTCGGATAGGCCAGAGACCTATCAGCAAGTTGTAAGGTAACTGTGGTGGGTCTGACTTCACCAATCCCTAATTTCTTAAAAACCGACAAAGGCATGAGGTTTATGCTCGCTCCCAAATCACATAGAGCATGTCCTACTTCTTGTCCGCCAATAGTACACGGGATGGTAAAACTCCCCGGGTCTTTTAGTTTCGGAGGGATTTTGCAAGTAAGAAGTGCACTACATTCCTTGGTCAAGGTGACAGTTTCAAATTCTCCTAACCTTCGTTTCTTGTTGAGAATATCTTTTAAAAATTTAACATAACTTGGCATTTGCTCGAGAGCCTCTACTAAAGGAATGCTAATGTGAAGTTGTTTGAAAACGTCCAAATTTTTTTTGAATTGTTCATCAACATTTTTGGTTTTTAATCTCTCAGGGAAAGGTAAGTCTCTCAAATCCGGGACATATTTGCTCTTGTTGGGAGTGCATGAGATGAGTGGTTCTGGAGTGGGTGCAGTCTGTGCTGGACAACTTAGGACAATTGGGCCTGCAGTTTGGGCCACAGATTCTGGTTTTTGCATAGTCCCGTATTCCCCTTTCTTTATCATCAGCAATTTTAATCGTTGTTTCTAAAGGCGGAGGTGGTGGAGGGTTAGCTTCCGCCATGGTTTGATTTAAAACTGGATTTTGCTGATTTCCTCTACTTCTTCTTCTACTTTTCAAAGTTTTTTCAATTTCAAGATCTAGAGGCAAAAGTTCACCGTGTTGTAGCCGTGTCATACAACACTATAAATGCTTTGAAGGTGAAACAAGTGACACATAGTCGAACAAAAATCAGTATATCAGGATGTAAAATCGTGCCAGTCCCCGGCAACGGCGCCAAAAAGGTAAGGTCCAGCTGGTTTCTAGAAGAAATTCATCATTGCCAAGGACAACACTTGGCTTGTTTTGAGTGGATGAAAGGACAAGGGTACAAGTATGGGAACTCTAAATAGTGTTGGCTTCTCCCCAACCACATAACTTCTGCCAAAAGGACACAACCCATCTTTTTGATTTGATTAATTTTCTATTTGTCAAAGGTTAAGATTTTAAACTAAATTAATTAAAAATGGGTTTGTTTTATTTTTTTTAGAAAAAAAGGGGAGGGGCTGGGTCCTTTTTGGGAGGGAGTAGCTTAGGAAGTTTAAAAGTCATTTTTTTTCCAAAAGAATCCAAGTTGTTCATCTTCTTCCCTCTCAAATGGCTAGACCCAAAAAGCTCAACCGCAACCCTTACGTCATACCATCTCGCCGGAGCCAGCGACTGCAGAGGGAGGCCGAAGCCCTCACCGCCGCTAATATCCTCACCTCCATTGCCGCCAGTGAACCCTTCGTCATCCCCCAAAGCATACCGCCCCTGCGCGCGACTGAGTCCTCCACAACCACCGGAGGAGTTACCGATGGTTCGCCGACAATAAGTACAGACGACCATTCTTCGTCTCAGGGGAACTTCATCCTCTCCTTCGCCGAGTCTCATCAGGTTCTAACTCGAGTTATTCGATCATCCTCTGCACCCACCTCAATCGCCCAAGCCCTAGAACAAAATTCCCCCACCATACCCCACCCCTCTTCGGAAAATCCTAACCCAACACTTACTACTCTACCCTCTGCCACTAAACCAAGCATCAATCGTCCCCTTTCCATCACCTTAAACTTCCCCAACCCCTCACCTACTCTGACGCCAACACCACCGACCTCTACCCCCCTAAACGGCACCGACGACTACCCTAACCCTACTTTCGCCGAACCAACAAACCCCAACCCTAATACTCCATCTATGGACCGAAACCCACCAACCAAGCACCCTTTCGATTTAAACAAGCAAGGGAGCATCGAAGAAACTCTCATCTTCGACTTTGAATCAGAAGCTAGTCAGGGCAATGCTGATTTGTTGCCTCACATTTCGCCTCACCACTCGTCTTCTTCCTCATCTGAAGAATCGAGTACTGAGGACGACGACCCTGATTCCCGCTCTGATCAGTTCAAGATTTCACAGACGGAGGAGAATTTGTCCCCTATGGACACTAGGACGATGGAGGTACGTGATGAAGATTATGTGCCTAGCGATGAACAGTCAGACCATGAGGAAAGACTACCCTCACGTCGAGTCACACGACAGTCAACCAAGGCTAAGACAGAGGCTGAGGCCGAAAGAAAGGGGAAACATAAAATGGTTACTCGAGCCACTCGCCAAGATAAGCTGAAGAAAACCACGACGGACAACAAAGCCATTTCGGATAGGTACGAACTTTTGGGTTCTAACAAAATCCTGTTTGAACGCGCCCTCGACCCCGCGTTGGTCGAGGCGTTGGTTCCGATCAAACATCATCTCATCTCACTCAAATGGGATACTGTGGTTCCCTTAAAATGTGTAGCCAATACGTCATGGGTACGAGAATTCTATGCGACTGTCGGTATCCAGCGTAAAACCCCAGTCACTATTCGGGGTAAGTCTGTTGATTGGTCCGGAGAAATTATCAACCGGACATTGGGATTGGAAACTCCATTCATCTGTGAGTTTAGCCAAATGGTGTTGGGATCAAAATCCGTGTCACAAGATGAGGTTGCTACTGTCATCTGCAACCTGTGATGTGGTTGAACGCGAGAACGACGCAAGCCTTTCATGCTTACCGGTAGCCTCAATCCAGAGGCTGCTTTGTGGTTTCAGTTTATGCGCCACAGCTTAATACCATTCTTTCATGATGGCACGATCCCCCAGGAGCGGTGTTGGTTATTGTTTTGTATTATGCAGGAACTCCTAATAGATGTTAGACCTATTATCCACACCGCAATTAAGGCGTCCTCAACCCGTACCAAGAGTGCGCTCGCCTTTCCGGGCCTTGTTACAAAAATAATGTAGGCGGCCGGGGTCTCGAAAAATGATTTTGATGTCGTTGTTGAGGTCCAACAGCTATTGGGAGATGATACTATGGAACGTCGTACGAGGGCCATTTCGGCCAAATCTAATCCTGTGCAGGTACAATCTCCATCGAAAACCGACAAACCGTCAACACAACCTGCCACCACTACGGCCGAAGGCGCCTCCCGTAACGCTCCTCACCACCAGACAGGTCCCACTTGGCCAAACTCCGGCTACGGCAGCGAGACTTGGCTCACACTTTTGGCAGGCCAAAACGAGGAAATTGGGGCCAAGTTAGATACCCTTCTAACTAAAGTAACAGCTTTGGACGCGCATTTAATAGTTGTGGATGCCGATCTGTCCGATCTAAACCAGAAAACAACAAAGGTTTGGACATACCAGCGCAATTGGAATCGTGGGCTTCGTGATTTTCTGCGCGCTGATAACATCATGCTTGCAGCTCGTATGCCGCACTTTCCGCGTGGAATCCTCCCACCCCAAGTGCGAGTTCCAGTTCCCTCTGCCGTCGCTGCTGCTGCTCCACCGCCCGTGCCTGACAATGATGTTCATATGCCCACTGTAACCACCGGCATGCCCACTGTTATCACTGATGGTTCTAGTTCCCCGACTGCTGGCCCGAGTGGTCAGCCGTCACAGCAGGATTGATTGCATTGGTTTATTATCATATTTTGCAAATTGCGTCTTTCGTTAACACTTCTTTTGGGTAGCCTTGTATTTAGTAAACTAATCCCGTTTTCTTTTTGGTAACTATTACACGGGTGGTTTTATTTTAATCTAATGATGTTGATATTTCGTGTGTTTCCTCTAGTGATTTTGTCTTTTTCAGGTGCTATTCTTCTATGTTGATGTGGATGGTTTTAGACTAAAACGATGTAGGCCATTTTTGTTGCGACCTATACACATACCCTTCGTATCTTTTCCCTATACCGCAACTCTCACCATTTGTATGCCAATGAGGACATTGTCCTATTTAAGTTTGGGGGGGGGGGGGGGGGGGAAGCCTTGCGGTTTGTACGGTCATTATCTGATAAAATTCTATGACCGTACACGCGCACAAAAAAAAGTGAAAAAGCAAAAAGCAAAAAGAAATAAATATATAAATATATATATATAAAATAAGTCTTCGTAAAATTGGAAGACAACCGTCGAATAAAAACACTTTTGAAACCCATCGTGCCATAAACCATACACAAATCCAAAATATGGGGTTTCAAGAAGTTCGAGAACTACACAAATTGGATTCAATATCGAGAAATCCAAAAATCCTTTTTGTAGAAAAGTTCCAGTTTGGGGGAACAAAAGGTCGTTTTCAATTCTTTAAGCCATAAACACCAACCCGAATCAAAGCCCTATTGATTAGTTCGGAACCAACCATTTCAACAATGGAGAAAGGCACCAATACTCAAGCTAGAGGAACTATCAACATCGTCCGGGTGGTATATTTTTCTTATTCAAGTTTTCCCCTCTTCGTGTCATTCTTTTTCGTTTTTATTTTGTCACTTGAGGACAAGTAACACCTCAAGTTTGGGGGGATGATAACTCTCATTTTTTAGAGTTATTTGTTGCTATTTTTATAGGTTTTTATTCGTCTTTTTACCCACTTTTGCTCCTATCCCTTCATTTGGTCCACATTGTTTACAAAATATGATAACTTAACCAATATGTTCATTCTTGCAAAAATTAATACTGTAGGTCAGTTTGTGGGCACTGGTGTGCCCACTATGGGCACCCGAGGATATTACCCAACAAATTTTAGGGTTGGATGTGAGCTGGAAACACAACATTTCTGAAGTGATTTTGGATATTTAACTATCTACAACGGTTGGTAAGTTTTTTAAAATGTAAGATCTTCCTTAGGTCATAACAAGAAATAGTGTTATTTTGATACAAAAGAGAACTTATGTAGAGGAAGTAATCGATAGAATCAATTTAATATCAATGATAGAGAAGATTATCAAGGTTTTCTAGACATGTAAACAAATGAGGATAATTAAGAATATCGAATAAAAGTTGATTCATTAGCCTATAATGTGCAAGCGTAATAAATTGTTGCTTGAACACTTAAATATAGTATTATGGTGTGTAGTGGAATTCCAATGAAAAGTGGAAGTCAAACAATTGATGAAAATATTTGAATTTTCTTTTCCTTTTTTCTTGCTCCACTAAATAAGATGTTAGGATTAAAAGTTTATAGAACATGACATATATAAGAGAAATTACTGAATACATTTAGTAGGGAATTTTTTTTATCAGCAAAACAAAAATTTATTACCCAAACCAAAAAAATCCAAATACACTTACACCAAGGCCTGGAACAAAAGGCCAGCCGAACCCAACACAAGGTTGACCGAAAACAACATCAAACCAAAATAAAACCACCCCCACCACTAACCAGCTTTACATCACAAGAAAAGACAAGGAAAGGGGAGGTTTGCAAGATGTAAACCCCCATATTACCCACCTATTCCAATATGCCCCCCCCAATATTAATCCAACAGCCACCATCTCACATTCAACCTTGTACCACCAATCTGCAGTTGCGATGATCGAACCCCTTATCTGCCTTTTTCACAAGCTTAACCCACGATTTTGTATGGTTCCGACAGCCACGTAGTCCATTCAAGTTCTAGTTCTTTATCCCTTCTTGACACCCATTCAAAGGCTTTTAATTGGAACTCAAAATAAGTTTCGTAAGGAGCCTCTAAATTGTTCAAAAACCACTTTATTCAGGTTTGCCCAAATTAGATAAAGAAAACACCATCCCACCGCCAACCATCTTCTCGATCCTTTGCTATTATTACCCAATTGGACCCCCGCATTCATCACATCATTCACCAAGTTTACCGAATCCACATCAATCTTCCACTATCTTCCTACAAGTTTCCACAAGCTCTTAACCTCATCACAATTAATAAGCGCATGTTCAATGGATTCAATTTCTTTTCCACATCTTGGGCAAAGTGTTGAGTCCAAGTCGACCCCCAATTTTTCCAACACCGACCGTGTTGGTAGGCGATCTAATTTTGCTCTCCATACAAAAATTCTAACCTTTTTCGGGACCAATTTTATCCAACTCGTTGCTTCTATACTTCCTTCCGACAATGTACGCTTTTCCTCTAAAATTTCCTTTATCTTCTTTACCGAAAACTCACCCTGAGGATCTAGGCTCCATATCGCCCTATCTTTTGTACCTCCCCTTGGTGGGTGAGCCGCTAACACATTCGTTAATTCTTCCAATTCTCCATGCTCTCTACCCCTCCGTTCTCTTCTCCAATGCCATCTCCAATTCCACACCCCATCTTGTTCTTGTTGCTCGCCTCTATCCGACACCGTAGCTTTTTTATCCTCTTCAATATGAAATAGCCGATTGTATCTTTCTTTTAACCTCCCACTTGGAACCCACCTATCTTCCTAAAACCTTATGTTTGTTCCGTCCCCCACTCTCTTGCCAAAAGAATCTGAGACATGAATTCCTACCTTATCTATCATTTTCCCTACCTTGATAATGTTTGTCCATATCGAGTTACCCCCCGGCGCCCTTGTATCACCCTCCTTTAGCCCCCCCATCCCACCCATATATGCTTTTTATAACCCATACCCATAAACCTTCGGATTCATTGTGAAATCGCCACCACCACTTCTCAAGCAACCCCCAATTGCTTTCTTTGAGTCCCCAACATTCAAGCCTCCCTTTTCAAACGAACTCAATACCTTTTCCCCTTTTACCCATGCTCGACCATTCCTCCCAAGCCCATTCTCACCACTCCCCCTCCCCCCCACCCCAAAAAAAACCCGACTCCTTACCCTCTCGAGTTCTCTCAACACGCCTAACGGGGTACAAAAAAAAGGAAAAATAGTATAATGAGACATTACCAAGTACCGATCTAACCAACGTCCATCTTCCTCCAAATGATATCATTTTTGCTTTACAATCCGAGAGTTTATTTTTCATTTTTTCGATCACCAATTTTCAATTCGAGATCCTTCTCATTGACACACCTATCGGAAGACCAAGGTAAGTAAACGGCAATTTATCATGGCCACACCCCAATCTTTGCGCCCAAGATTGCACCTCCCCATCCGGGACTCCCACGCCAAAGATTTTGCTTTTATTCACGTTCACCTTTAACCCCGAAACCATATGAAAACAATTTAAAATCTTCATTAAATTTGTTACGTTTGAAAAGCTCCAATCTCCGAAAAAGATGGCATTGTCCGCATACTGTAGGTGAGATATCAATATTTCTTCCTTCCCAGTTTTTATTCCTTGAAATAGGTTCTTTTCCACCGCTTCCTCCATCATATTATGTAGACTTTCGGCGACTACCAAGAAAAGAAATGGGGCTAACGAATCTCCTTGTCTAAGCCCCCTCTCCATTGGGAATTCTTTCGTTGGCGCCCCATTTACTAAGATGGAAATTCTTGAGGATTTTAAGCAAGCCTCGATCCACTTTATCCATTTTAATCCGAACCCTATATTTCTCAAGCTATCTAAAAGGAAACTCAACTCCACCGTATCGTACGCCTTTTCAAAGTCGACTTTAAAAATAAGTCCCCGCCTTTTCGATCGTTTCAAGTAGGGAAACTTTATCTATTAATCACAAAACCATGTAACACGTAGTAACTCATAAGAATAAGAGATAGTCGTCAAACAATATTAAAAGATCATCTAGAGAAGCAAAAATATATAGCAATAGCCAACGAAAGCAATTACACAAACTACATAAGCAAATAGTAATAGTCATTATAAGCAAAAATAGATAAAAAATATCCAACAAAAACATATAGAGACAACATGCACATGAGCTTAAAGTTGTTATCTGTTAAATTGTTGAAGCACGAAAACAATCAAACAGATAGAGATAACAATAGTCAATAACATTGGACTTTGAAAAATTAAAGAGGCAAAAGTAATAGGACATAACGAAAGGCCAATTATTATTTTTTATTTAGTTCATCAATATAATTAGTTAATATATTTTTGAGTCCTTATTATCTATTAAATTTTTTTTGCCTCTTATTATATGCTACAATTTTTTTGCCTCTTTAATATATTATTTTTTTAAACTATTACTATATATTGACGAAAAAATTTAGGTCCCTACTATTTTTTGGTCCTGGACGTGCGTTCGTGCCGCCCTCCCCTAAAAACGGCCCTGTCAGTCTGTTTTTTTTTTCTTTAAATCTCTATCGTGTTTCTTTTTATGTAGTCAATAAGTATCGACAAAGTCTTAAATATGTTTAATTGTGAGATTAAAAACAAGTAAAAAAGAAAAGTGTGAAATGATACGTGGCTTAGGGAAGGAAGTAACTAGATGGTGAGTAACGAATATGGTATTAATATATATGCAACACATGTAAGGAAGAACCAAAAACGAGCATCTTGGTGTGTGTGTTTTTCTGATTAGATAGATGGAAGAAGAAGCAGAGGTACAGAAACGTTTAATATATATCTCTATATATTGAAAATATAGATTTTGATATATTTGAGATATATTTGTACCAATTATCTTACTTTTTTTGTGTGATATTGTTAGTGTTCGTATAAAAATTTTAGTATTTTTTTGATAAAATATCGATTACGGACTGATTATAATACGAGATAATCGTACAATGCTTATTGTTGATGACTATGTGATTTGAGAGATGATTAAGTTATACTAGAAGCGTACTCGCACGATGCAACGAGATACATTACGATTTTATTAATGTTTTATTTTATTTTTTTGTCTATTTACAGTACGATTTTAGATGATTTTGAGAAAGTGATAATGTTTTTTTATAAATATGTTTAATTTAGGCTTAATAATATAATGTTATTTTTTTAGAATTAATTGATTATCTTATATATTTTAATGACATACAGAAAAAAATAATCAATTACATATTTAATAATATAATTAAAACAAAATTATAGTAATATAATATATTAATTAATAGTGATACATAGAAAGGTCTGCATAAAAGGAAGGCTCTGCACATACCAAATTGGTGGGTGTTAGAAGTCTGCAGTAGTAATATGTATCTTGTGCTTTGATACTTGTAAATTAAGAGATTTTTAAAATCTTGCATAAAATGATGGTACCTTGTGCCTAATAATTTGTATTGAAGAGTTTTTTTATCCGTGTTTTATAATATAGTATAGATTTTGTGGATCTCTTTTTAGTAATCATGGGTATTCGGGTTTAGAGCATACAGTGGCACGAGCCATTGCTTCATGGTTCTATCGTAATGGAAAAAAATTAGGTTTCTGAAGGGAGCCACCATATTTTTTGTTCAATGCCCTTATAGCTTTTGAAATTGAACTCTTGGCACAAGCCTTTAAATTTAATGGTGGTGTTGGTAAAAAGATTAGTTTTTATAGCTCTTGTATTTTTAAAAAGATTCATAGACAGAACTCAAACACGGGTTCCTTTTGTGCAAGAACAAGGAACCAACCAACAAATCTATTATTCCCAGATTTATCAAGTTCTTACTATAAAAAACAATCACAAACAAAATTAAAACAATCTACCTGATTTGATTAATCACAAGAATTGAATACAAACGATTCAACAACTTTCTCTCTCTAACCACAACTTTCTCTCTCTAGAACTCTCTCTAAATGTTACTCTCTGAATATTACAAGATTCTAAAACTACAAGTCTAATAAAAGCAAAACTAATACAAACAAGCTTACAAAACAAATACAAAGACCTTTGACTTTGACTTTATTACACTTGACTTTGACTTTGCTTAAGAGTTGACTTTTGAGCTTTGACTTGGCTTGACTTTGATCTTCAATCTTCTATGATCTTGCATCCAACATATTTATGCACTAACAATCTCCCCCTTTGGATTCAAGATCATCTGAAAAAGATTTTGCAATACAATCTCCCCCTTTGTTGCATTGAAGTACTTTAAGAATTTATCTCCCCTTTAAGCTTAACAAACTTCAAACTTTCAGACGCAATCAATCTCCTGTAATGTTGTAAAACCTCTTTCAGACATAAGAAAGAAATTATCTTCAGATTTCGCTCAATTTGCTTCAGCAAACTATCTTCAAAGAAATTTTTTGTAAAATTCAGCTTGTCTTCAGAAATCTTTGAACTTTTCTCTTTTCAGCTTCAACTTTCATTTATCAAACAAACAATTCTTGAACACTTTCCAATATTGCTTGATCTTCTTTCCATATCTGATACAAACTTTTCTTTTCAATCAACATTTCTTGAATACATCTCCCCCTTTTTGATGATTAGAGCATATTAATCATCAAAACTTTCACCAAGAAATGTCTGTTTCTGACCACTGATCTTTTAACACGGAACCTCTGATTATATGCCGATCCAACAAATATATTCATCCGAATCTTTTCAAATTCAGACAAATTAACAAATGTAACACCTGAATCAACAAATGAACCAGTTATAATACCTGTCAGTAACACAAAGTTACTGTGTGTAACAAATACACATTGGAAAGGAGTTTTTGTGATGTTCACTCCCCCAGGGCTTCCATCCAATCATCGAAACACCACAAAGATATTTCTATGAACGTTATGACAAGAAAACAAATTCCTTGTGTGTTCGTGCAAGTGTTAGAAAGAATTAAGCACATGATGATTGCTTTTAATAAGGCTCAAAATTGTGTAAACCACTGAGACAACAGTAATTTAAACACATACTCAATTGTGCATGATCGAAGTGCGAAGGTGGGTCAGGCTTCCTTCTTTTTCAATATCTAGATTTTCCAAATGAAAACCAGATAGATTATGTGATGCGTCCCCTTGAAAATATGAAACATTTTCTTGTTGAGAAGAAAATGAGTGGTTGATGGGGTTTTTATCAAGAGTTGGCATGGGCTAGTTTCCTATTTCAATAATGTTCACGAAGAATTGTGAAACACTAGTAATGTGGTTGCCCGACTCAGAAAGTAGTTGGTGCAGAGTTTGATATTCTTTTACTTTGATCTCACACCCTCTTTATTTTAATCATTGAGCTCACTTCTAACCAAACTCTCTTTTACATTTTACCTCATCACTCAACCCACACTCATTTCTTTTTGACTCCTCACACTCGATCACTAAGGATTAACTTTTTGGGTAGGAAACACTGGTTAACGTGAATCCATAGATGTTTCATTTAAGTCCTACACAATGAACCCATATTTTCCTATGAAAGTGTAATGTTGCTCAAAATTGGTTTAACTTGATCGGTTAAAGCTCAAATATACAAGTCAGATGTCTGTATGCTCATAGATATAATCAAGAAGATTTGAGCATGTTAAACATTGAAGATATTTCAAAACAAGTATATTGAATGAAAGAAAAGAATACAAGAAACTTGTTTGAAAATCTGACATTGTATAATAAAGATCAATATCAAATGATTTATCAATTAAGGCTTGGGTCAACAAAAAATTGATATTGTCTATACGAAACAAAAATATAGACATTCTTGAAAGAACGTTGCGAAATGAATTCATGCTCAAATTCTTTGAAGTTCTATCGGGGTGTCTTACCATCGAAAATTTGTTTCAATTTAGAGACATGGTAAGAACGAATTCAACAAAAATTAAACCGATGTGTGTGAATACTTGACAGTATATAGACAAGATAATACACAAGTATATATCTTTGGAAATACACGGTTTGTTAAACATTGAAGCACAAATAAAATGAAAACATTTAAAAAACACACTTCTATATTCATGAAATCGTTTTAAGAATTAGAAGTGGTTTGAACATTTAAGAATATGTTTTCTATGATTGAAAGTCGTCCTTCTTTCAACCATATGAGATTAAGATAAGAAATAAACCTTTCCGTTCAATCTTATATCCCAACAAGTCAGCTCTAAGTCATAAAAGATATGATCATTAAGCTTCCTCTCAAATCTGCATACAGTCAAAAGTCGTCAAAGTGCAAATTTTTTTCACAACTTTATTGAAATGTAAATGACATAAAGCAGTAAAATATTTAATGTACGAGTTCTGATCTGAAATAATCAGAAGTCATATTCCTTACTCCTTATTCATACTCCCCCTGCATTTATGCATCAGAAAAATTTATCAATGACAAACATATGCAGAAATATGAACTCCCCCTCAAATGATTGTAGATCATCTTTTCATCTTCTCTCACTCCCCCTGAAATCAGGAACATACCTTAAAGTGCAGATATCTTTTCAGAATAAAGATAAAGAAATGAAGAAAAATAACAATGAGAAAAACTTTAATAGGTAATCACAGATTATGTCTTGAGATTTAGCATACCAAGTTTCGAGACAAGAAAATTAAATCTCTTTTCGTCTAAAGGCTTGGTGAATAAATCTACAAGCTGATAATCAGTGTTTACAAAATAAAGTTCTATTGTACCTTTTTCGACATTATCTTTTATAAAATGATATCATACGTCTATGTGTTTTGTCTTTGTATGTTATACAGGATTAACTGATATGGCAATGGCGCTCTTAGAGTCACAGTAAATCGGGATTTTGTCGAATTTGAAGCCATAATCTCGTAGTTGTGTCCTCATCCACAACACTTGAGAGCAGCAGCTTACAGCAGCAACATACTCCGCCTCAGCCGTTGATGTGGAAACACATAATTGTTTCTTTCACGCCCGACTGACGAGTTTATCTCCAAGAAACTGTATATGACCCGATGTGCTCTTCCTGTCTAACATACAACCAGCATGATCTGCATCTGAGTAAGCTGTTAGTTCAAAACTAGTATCTTTAGGATACCACAGACTAAGATCTGCAGTCCCTTTCAGATATCTAAATATGTGCTTAACTGCAGACATATGGGATTCTTTAGGATTAGCCTGATATCGTGCACATAAACAAGTAGAAAACATAATATCTGGCCTACTTGAAGTAAGATACATCAAAGAACCAATCATTCCTCTATAGGTTCTAACATCAACAGGTTTTCCTGAAGGATCCATACCGATCTTAGTTCCCGGTGCCATCGGGGTTCCAATTGGTTTACAGGTTTCCATTTTGAATTTCCGAAGAATATCAAAAATGTACTTAGCTTGGTTTATAAAAATCCCCGTTGAAAATTGCTTAACTTGTAATCCGAGAAAGAAGTTCATCTCTCCCATCATACTCATCTCAAATCTTGACACCATGAGGTTTGAAAAATTCTTACAGTATTTAGGATTAGTTAAGCCAAATATTATATCATCCACATATATTTGAATTAAGATAATATCAGTTTTTTCCTTTTTAATGAACAAAGTAGTATCGATTTTACCTTTTGTGAAGCCCGACTTGACCAAAAACTTTGATAATACCTCGTACCAGGCTCGAGGCGCTTGTTTAAGACCATAAAGTGCTTTATCCAAGATGTAGAGGTGATCTGGTTTATCTGGATTCACAAAGCCTTCTGGTTGTGATACGTAGACTTCCTCCTTAAGAATGCCAGTTAGAAAGGCAGTCTTCACATCCATCTGGGTAGACAGTGAAGTTTTTATGAGCAGCATACGCAAGAAACATCCTTATTGCTTCAATACGTGCTACTGGAGCGTAAGTCTCGTCATAATCAATGCCTTCCTCTTGCCAGTAACCTTTTGCAACAAGTCGTGCTTTGTTTCGAATGACGATACCATCTTTGTATCTTGTTTTTGAATACCCATTTCGTACCAATAATATATTTACCTTCAGGTTTTGGTACTAGTCTCCAGACTTTCAAAGCTTCAAACTGATTTAGCTCCTCTTGCATCGCTGTTACACAATCCGAGTCAGCTAGAGCCTCTGATACTCGAGTGGGTTCTAACTTACTCAAGAGTGAATCATGCATACACATATTCAAAGTCGCTGACCTAGTTTGCACCGGTAAATTTGGATCACCAATGATTTGGCTTATCAGGTGCTCTTTGGTCCATTTATGTTCGTGAGGAAGTGGATTCGATGTAGATTGATCATGGTTATCATCTAAATATCCACTATCAGCTTCATCATTTTGCTCAGGAATTGATGGGGGTACAGTTGAAGTGTCTTGTGCAGAAGTGTCAGTTGGAACAACAGTTTATTTGTTGTTACAGTACAACCAACTGATGCAGCAACTTTTGTCTGTTCATTAACGTTCACAGCTTCAACCATTGGAGTAGGTGTTTGAACTGGAATTTCTTGTTGAACCGGGGAATTTGGTTCAGTACATAACTCTGAAATGGTTGGATGATCAGACATTGAATTGTCCATCCTGTCAACCATAACAGGTTTAGTCACTTTTGATCCAAGAAATTCATCATAAAACAGTTCAAATTACAAATCTAAATCAGATAAATGAGAATTTGACGATGATGTTTCATCTGATTTCTTCTCAGTAGATACATGTTCTGAACTAATCTGTCCAGAAGCTAAAATTCCACTAATTACGGGTCCTGAACTGCTTTGTTCAGAAGCCATATCCTCGTCAAATGTTATATTAACGCTCTCAATTACTGTCTTTGATTTCTTCAGATAAATTCTGTATGCAGTAGATGTCTGGGAGTAACCAATAAAGATTTCCTCATCAGCCTTCGGTTCAAATTTATTCAAGCTCTCTCTATCATTTAGCACGAAACACCTGCAACCAAAAATATGAAAATGCTTAATGCTAGGTGTACGATTATTAATTAATACATAAGGAGTTTTTCCAAACCGTCTGTGAATAATAGATCAATTTTGCGTATAACATGTAGTTGATACAGATTCTGCCCACAGAAACAGAGGTAGATCTGACTGGCTGAGCATAGTGCGAACGGCCTCGACTAGCATTCGGTTGCATCTTTCTACTACTCCATTCTGTTATGGCGTTCTAGCAGCAGAATATTGATGAGTTATTCTGACCGATTTGAGATACTCTTCTACAGTCTTGTTTTTAAATTTTGTGCCGTTATCAGTCCTAAGAAGCTTAACTGTCTTCTGCAAGTTCACTTGGGTAGTCTTCAAAAAGTTGATGAGTACTTCGGGCGTCTCATCTTTTGTCCTTAGAAAATTTACCCATGTGTAACGCGAAAAATCGTCCACTATTACTAACACAAATTTCTTCCCTCCCATGCTTTGCATTCTCATCGGACCACATAGATCCATGTGAAGCAATTCCAGTGTAGATCTTGTACTCGGTTCGGGTTTCGGCTTATGTGTGACCCTCTTCATTTTACCCTTTTCACAAGCTGCACACAGATGTTCTTTTTCATATCTCAGCTCAGGAAGTCCTTTAACTAATTTGCCTTTGAACAGTTTATTGATGTAGCGAAAATTTAGGTGCGACAGCCTTCGGTGCCAAAGCCAACTTTGTTGCATCGAGGCTTTTGTCAGTAAGCAAACCTCATTGTCAGTCTGGACCTTTGAAAGATTAATAGTGTAGAGGTTGGATTTTCTAGTCCCGACCAAAAGTTCCTTACCATCTTCAGTACGTACAGAGCAACTTTTGGCTTTAAAATTCACCTCTAATCCTTTGTCGCAGAACTGGCCAATGCTAAATAGGTTGTGCCCTAATCCTTCCACATAGCTCACCTTTGTAATTGTCACATTTTCATGAAGCACATCACCATAACCCAGAATTGGTGAAAACTGGTCATTGCCGAATCTAACTGTCCCACAATATTTTTTTCTGTATAATTAGATAAAATATCTTTCTGCCCGGTCATAAGCTTGGAACACCCGCTATCCAAGTACCACATATGACGGGCCTGCACAACAGAAATTAGGGAAGAATAGATTTAGGTACCCATTTAAATTTGGGTCCTACATTGTTAGCACAAGATTTTGGCATCCATTTATATATGGACCCTTTGACCTTTTGAAAAACATTTGAAGCAACAGAATGATAAGAATATACATGATATGTGCCAAACCAAACATCAGAATATTTACGAGAAGCAGAATAATTTCTTTTATAATTAGAAGACTTTCTAGCAGACGGAGATAATTGGAACAATTGCTTTATTGAATATCTCGTGTACGAGGATACAATTTTTGGTTTTGAAAAAGCAATATTCTCAACTACATCTGTTTTACTAGTCAATCCTCTATTACAATTCAAATCCGAACATGATTTAGCTTTCTCGTCAATCTTCTGTTTCGATCGCCATTCTGATTTCACTCCATTCCGTTTCTTTTCCACATCTGAAACAGTTGAAACTTTAGAATTAGTACTGTGAGTTTTGAAAAATTGCCTTTTCTTTGGCTTACCAGTGGTGTTCTGTTTCTGTGAAGTTTCACCTTTTCATACACACTTGGTAATCCAAAAGAGTTTATTATGAAAGAAGAATGATCAGTAAGTTTAGCATTAAAGTCAAATTCACCAACACAATCATCTAACTCACCTTCAGAGTTTAAAAAATCAAACTCTCCATTAAGTAATTCAGACATATCATCAGATTTTGAAGCTTTTGAAGATTTAGAAAAATCAGAATTTTTAAACACAGTGAAGAACACAGTTTGTTCTAAGTCCATCAAAATTCTTTCTTCGACTAGAGTATTCTCGAGTTCAGAAATTTTACTTTCCAACACGAGAGGAGGTACGTAAAACTTACCTTCGATAGGTTTAGCCTCCAACTCTTTTAAAGAATAACTCTCAAAATAATCATTTGAAAGAAAATTTGATTTATCAGAACTATAACTGTTATTCAACCTCTCATAACGAAATGGAAGTTGCATTTTAGTTTTGTTCTTCCGTTTCTCTTTTTCGTTAGCTTCATCCTCTTCAGACAATTTAGTCCACTTAACTTGGAGTTCAGGGTATTTTGGTTCCAATTTTAAAAATCCAAAATCATAAAGCGCAGACACTTTTGAAATACCCTTTTTGAGGTAGTGTGGGTTCTCGTAACCAAGTCCCCAACACTCACTACTCTCTTTAGGTTTGTTTAGATGAATGGTTTGTTCAGTTTGACCCAATGTATACAATTTTTCTTCCAAAACATTCACCTTTTCAGATAAAGACTTATTTTCTTTTGAAATTGAAGAATACATTTTAGCAATCTCTTTTGATTCAAATTGACACACTTTATACTTTGAAGTAGTTTCAACTAATTCATTGTGAAGTATTGTCTTCTCTTTCCCGCAGGTATCAATATTTTTATGTAAAGCTTTAATTAATACGTTCTTCTCAGCAAGATCATTGCTAAGTTTCTGTATTAATTGACTGTTTTCTTTTATGATACCTTTTTCGCGTTCATGTTTAGACTTAACTTCTTGTAGTTCAACCATCATAGCTTGCATAACATTTAAAAATTCTGACTCAGTCATATCACATACCTCTTCGTTATCCTGTTCATCAGATTCATCTTCAACTTCCATCTCTGTCTGGCCCATAAAGCATAGATGAGCTTTCTCTTCTTTCTCTTCTTCCTCATCAGAATGATCAAGCTAGAACTCATCCTCCGCCATGAGTGCCTTGCCAGCCTCTTGTTGCTTGGCTAAGAGAATTTTGTTCTAGTAATACTCGGAGTTACGGACTTTCGGCTTTCGGCAGTCTTTCGCAAAGTGTCCGAGTTTGCCACAGTTGTAGCACTTAGTCGGTTCTGGCTGTTTCTTTTCTTCAACTCTGTACTGTTTGTCATCAGAACTCTTTTCTTTTATTCTCTTTCCTTCGATCCTCTCCTTGTGTTCATAATTTCATGATCCAGAAGAATATCTCTGACTGTTTGAGCTTGGCTTTTTGTAGAACTTTTTCTGGAAGGCTTTTGTCAGCATTAACATAGCCTGCTTTAAGTTTTCACAATCATCAGAGTCAGAATTATCTTCACTCTCCACCTCCTCTGATTCAGAAACTATGACTTTCTTTTTCTTCTTGAGGCTCACAGACTTCTTCTTCACAACAAGAGCTATAGGATCCACAACTGTCTTTTTAGACTTCTTCTTTTCCTCTTTAATCTCTTCAACTTCTTCTTCATTTTGCCTGAGAGTTTCATAGAATTCATGAAGTGGAATTTCATTCAGATCTTTCATCTGTTTCATCTATCTTGTGAATCTTTTTCACTCTGGCTGAAGTATGCTGAAGAACTTGACATTCAGTTCAATCTGTGACTTTTTGACTTTGTTCTTGTTTAGCTCATTTAGCAAGGTCACATATCGGTCATATGTTTCCTCTAGAGATTCTCCTTCTTTGGCTTTGAACTCCTCGTAGTTGTTGAGGCAGTTGGAGACTTTAAGCTGATTTCCAATATTTGACCCTAGCATCATTTTCTCCAATTGATCCCACATTTGCTTGCCCGTAGCGTTGTAGCTATCAATCTTGACATATATCTCATTGGGTATGCCTTGGAGAATGAAAGATCTTGCTAGTCTACCAGCCATCTGAGTACTCCTCCAGAGGTAGAACTTTGACAAACTGATCATTAGTCCAAAAGAAATCAAGTAATACAGAAAAACTTCGACAGAAAATCAGAAATAAAATTTCTAAAATTCTTCAAGTATAAAATTCGCAAGATATACTATGAAGTATGTAGAATTCGCATAGAAATTCGCAAGAAATGAACTTCAAAATTCGCAAGTTCTGAAATTCGTAAGAAACCAGATATTCGTAAGATATAAACTTCAGAATTCGCAATCAAAATAAACCAACTTTAGAATTCTCAAACAAAAGAATATTTAGAATTCGCAAGATACACATCTGCGAATTATATCCTTGAATTATTTTTAAACAACTTTTCTCAAAATAAAACTCTGCGAATCCTTTCCTTCGAAAGTTTTTCAAAAAGATTAAAGAATTTTATCTGCGAATCCTGAGAATAGATATCTACGAAACTTCAGAATGCTTATCTACGAATCCTTTACTTTTCGTAACATACTATCCTGCGAATATTATACTTTTCGCAGACAATAAACCTGTGAATTCTACACTTAAGATATTTCAGAATTCAAACACAATGCGAAATCTATGAAAATTCTGCGAATTCTTGAACAATCTGCTAGTTCTTCATGATCCTTGCGAGTTCTTGGAGATCTTGCGAGTTCTTCACATATCGACTGAAAATTCGATCTGATCTGCACAAAAGCCTATCTATTCTTCGAAATATAAACTGAAACTTTGACAATTTGTTCCCTAGCACATCTAGAACTTATTACAATCAAAGAATTTCAACAACAAACACTCAACTGTACAAATCGATCTATGACACAGTGTTCGAACTCATGAAAACGAAAATCAACAAATTCATCAAATTGATGAAAAATTACAGTGCAATACTTGAATCAACCTATACACACTCGATCTAGAACATAATACGAACTCAACAAGATCAATTACAATTTCTAATTCGCACAAATACTCAAAAACAAATCTGGACTCGATGGAACAGTGTCGAAAAACTCATTTTCTTGATTTCTTGATTGGATCTGCTCTGATACCAATTATTATTCACAGATTTATCAAGTTCTTACTATAAAAAACAATCACAAACAGAATTAAAACAATCTACCTGATTTGATTAATCACAAGAATTGAATACAAACGATTCAACAACTTTCTCTCTCTAACCACAACTTTCTCTCTCTAGAACTCTCTCTGAATGTTACTCTCTGAATATTACAAGATTCTAAAACTACAAGTCTAATAAAAGCAAAACTAATACAAACAAGCTTACAAAATAAATACAAAAACCTTTGACTTTGACTTTATTACACTTGACTTTGACTTTGCTTAAGAGTTGACTTTTGAGCTTTGACTTGGCTTGACTTTGATCTTCAATCTTCTATGATCTTGCATCCAACATATTTATGCACTAACAAAATCTATACTAATATTGTGAATTTATGGACTATCTTCCAGATTCATGGGAAAACATAACTGTTTGTTTAAAAACTTTTAAAGATTTTCATCATATGCCTTGTATAGCCTTATATGGAACTTTGTGCAACTTTCAACAAACCAAAGCTTTATAGAAAAACATCTATCAAGAAACTAAAAGTACAAACATTAATTTTGTTTATTCGGATTCCAAGCGAGTAGGACCATTGTCACATGCCACATATGACATTGAGTCTGAATATTATAGGATCATCTCGAAAACTCTACCATAGATCCTATGAAGGTTCTGATGATGGAATAAAGAGATTATCCATACAAGATCTCATTAACTCTTTTTCTGTAGTTGCTTCAAATTTCAATGAAGTTGCTAGACAAAACAACTTTCAAAGAAGGTCAAAAAGAAGATTCTCAAAGAAACCATCATTAATGAATCAAACCTTGTCATGAGAGATCTAATGATGAGTGCTTTTAACTGTTGAAACAAATGACATTTTGCCGTCGATTACAGATCAAGAAGGCCAATCACATTGTTCTCTAAGACTTCTCAATGATCACTCTTCATATAAAGGAATGAAAGAAGAAAAACATAGATACAAGGAATCTAAGAGAAAATAGAAAAGCATGATGGCAAAATAACATGTCTGGGAAAAACATTCCTCCTCATCCAACATTGAGCAAGAAGAAAAAGCAAACTTAAGCTTCATGGCTCATCTATCTGAGCTAAATGATTCAGACAAATCCAAAATGAATGTTTCTTCTTCAAAGGAATATGAATCTCATTCACCTCAAAATAAACATGTATATCTTCTCTGTCCTTTTATGATATTGAAAGTCCAAGATCGGTCTAAATCTAGTGAGAGAAAGTAGAGAGAGAAAGTAGGAGCGCCAAATGTAAACTGATATATTCAAAGTGTGTTCAAAAGTTCCAAACACTAAGCACCTAAGGGACTTAAATACCCCAGGTCTTAACCAATACAGAAAAGTACATTAAGCACAGTAAAGACAACTGAGAATAAATACAATGATTACTACAAAATTAGACTTAACAATCTCCCCTTAGTAATCATTGACACTCCTCTCTTTGACGAAGTCGATTCAGCCCGAGTAAAACTTCCAAGCGTCGCAGAGTGGAGCGGAAATTCAATCTCTCTTGAATAGTATCCAATGTCTTCTTGAGAAGTCGAATTTCATCATTATCAACCAGAAAAGCATTACTTCTTGTTTCCAAAAATCTTCTTTTAGCTTCTTTCAGACGTTGCTCCAACTGAAGTTTGATCACCTTCAAAGTTCCATCTGAGTAATGAGCAATTTCTTCAAACCTGAGAAAGCATTTTTGAATTGATACATTCTTGTAGACAACTCCATATGGATCTTGAACTATGGTGAATAAAGGACAAGAATCTAAGTTTGACAAGCTTCGATTGGGCCTTAGAAGATTTACAACTGGCTGAAAGCTTTCAACGGCCATCTAAAAATCAAACACTATGAAGAATCCGATTTGCCGTCGAATGAATCTTTTGATGACAAAAAGCGCTTGAGAAACATCCTGAGTTCTATGATAAAGATTTCTGAAATGATCATATAAGAACTCAATATCATCAATAGAAAGATCAGAAAAATCTGCCTCTGAGAAGGTATATCGGTTGCAATCTCTTCTTTCTACTACGAATTCCGGATACCAGATATTAACTAGCTTGTTTATTGTGACGCTGATAACTCGGACAATCAGATGTGGAGAAGAAACGTTATTGTTTCTACGGCGCTGGTACTTGATGAGCATCAAGTATTCATACTGATAAGCCTCTGACTCCTTTTCAACACCAAGGATAGCATAAATGTTGATCGGCCTTCTTCTAGAAACGAAAATATTACACTGAGAATCTTCTACAAAGGCAGATCTTTGTCTTGAAGCCATATACCTTTGTTGAAGACTTCTTTGTCTCTCTTGCCTGGTCAAAGCTGGTCCTTCCTCAAGAATTGTCGGAGGAATCACAGGTTCAGATGGAGGAACATCATCTTGTACTCTTGACGACTGACCAACTTCAAATGAGCTTTCAGGAGCAGTGATAGTCGGAGCTGCCCTAGCAACAGAAGAAGAAGTAATTGGAGCAGATTCTGGAACTTGAGTAGCTTCAGTACTTGGAGAAGTTTCAGGAATCTCTTCTTGAGAAGGAGGATCTTTGTACAACATGTCTGTAATCTCTTCATCCTTAGCATCCATGAATATAGAATCATCCTCATTATCAGAAACAATGACTAGGTCATCACAATCCTCTTCTTTTTCTTGGCAAATCTTTTCAAATCCGATGTCTTCATCATCATCTGAATTTATCTCTATAAAATTTGCAAAGAAGGATCTCATGTCATTTGTAGCTTCAGACTCCTCTAAATCAACTGGTCTTGATGCAGTATCAGGATCAATATAAACAACAATCTGCATATTATTCTCTATATCTTGTTTAGAAAAATTCAGTACATTTGACATGGAAGACAGATCAATATTTTCAATCATGACATTCACAATATCTTCAACCCTACAGTCTTGAACGTTGTCAGCATTCTTTTCTGTATCACCACCAGCCACCTCTTCTTGAGATTGATCTTCTCTAGCTGAAGAAGATCCTTCCACTCTAGGTCTCTTCACCATCTCCCCCTCATGGCCTTGATGATCTGGATCATCTTGGTCATGTCGACGTTTAAGAGACGGACCTGCCTCAGTTCTACAACTCTGTTCAAGATTATCAAACTTGTTAGAGAGTTCTGAAAAAGCTTGAGTCATAAAAGACCGAATATCAGCAAAGCTGGATTGAACTTCTGATCGGAAAGACTTGAATTCTTCAGATAAAGCAGTAATCCGGTCAGAATCAGATGAAGGAACTGGAGGCATAGGTTGGAAATTCCTTAGCAGAGAAAGCAGATCTTGATCCTGATGTTGAGGCGGTGACATAGACAGTAGACGAGCGTAAAGCAGATCGGTTAACTCGGATATTGGAAGATCATGAAGAGAAGATCGGGAAGATGTACCAGTAGGAACTGATGTAGAAGTACCCGCAGACTGAGCAAACAAAGGAGGTAGAGGAATAGACATAATGGTAGGAGCAGATGATTGAACAGCAGAAGACGGTTCGCTAATAACAACCACGAATGGGCGTCTGAAAGGAATTACTTCAGGGATAGAAGATGTATCAATATCTGGCCTTTTACCCTTGAAGAAAGCACGCAATTTCTGAATTTCCGCTTGCTTGTGTTCTTCAAACTGCTCATTCGTCTTTTGAATCATCTCATTCAGAGTAGAGAATTTATCAGAAGAAATCCGAGTTTAAACAGAAGAAAGCTCTACAGCTGAAACGGTTGAAGACTGAATAGCCGCAAGAGAAGTTGCTGGAGCTTGACTCTGTATCGGAGCTGAGGCTTGAGCAAATGCTATATCCAATTCATCTACTTGAATACGAGCAACTGAAGGATTAACAGGAACAAATTCATCTTCTGATACAATTTCTGTTGAAATACCAACTTCTGGTTCCTTGGATTATCTTGCATAGATCCGAAGACGTGGTTGATCAGCATCATCACCATCATGATCATCATTATCATCATCTTCACTGCCAGGAATATCATCATGAATATCATCATCAACATCTCTATTTTCATCTTCATCAGCAATAACATCAGAATCAACAGCAGTATCAACATTATCATCATCATCATCCTCAATGTAAATAGCAGCAACAATACTAGCTTTAGGATCAAGATCAGCAAGAACATCATCAATTTGTTGAGTAGTAAAAGCTTCTTGAACCTCTTGTTCTGAAGATTCTTCAACTTCTTGTTCAACAGCTGTGTTAACCTCTTTATCAGCAATAACTACTTCAACTTCTTGTTCGACAGGCAAAGAGACATTTCGTTCATCATTAGACGGTTCAGGTTGGTCAACTTCCAGAAAAATTTCATTGTCCAGACAGTATTCAATGATACTTGCATCAGATGGATCCGCATACTTCACAATGAGATCAGCAGGAATAGGCATAGAATAGTTGAAAGAACGCTTTAACTTCTGAATGTACATCATCTCCGTATCTGGAACCTGAGGCCAAGATGGTCTATGAGGGATAGCCGGATTACTTCTCAACATACTCCTGACAATGAGCTTCATATATCCGATGAAAGGAAGGAATTGCGCTTCTTGTGAGTAAGCTTGTCTTGCACCCGCTCCGAGAGTTCGGTCCAGAAGATAAACGTATAGTCGACATGCAAGTCATAAACGACTGCATGGAACAACCGGAGATAATGCAGACTTGCATTGTCCGTGCCAGAATGCTTCGATGTAAGGCACCTGATGAGAACAGAGAACAGTGCATACCATATAAGAGGAAGATTAGACTTGTCAAAGTCACTAACTTTGTTCAAAGCTCCAACATATCCAAGATTCCGGATGCCCTCTAAGACATCAACTTCAGAAGGATATTGGTCGTACGAAGTTCTGCCAAGTCGAGAATTCGGCTCAGGAAGTTCCAGAATGAGACGAAGTCGCTTGTATGATAGAAATGAGTCATACTGATAAATTTGCAAATCAAATTTGTGCGGACGAGCAAGATCATTCTTTGTAATCGTATGCCATGCCTGCTGAAGATAGACTTCTGGAACATCAACGCATGAAGTAAGAGCTCTTGCAAGTGGATGTCCTCTGAGAATCTCTCGAATAACCGGATGTATTTTGATTCTGTCAAAATCTACAAAATAATTGTTGGGCTTGTATGGCAGAATGTACATCATCGTTGGAAAGACATCATTTGGTGTTCGTCGTGAAGCGGACAGATTCGCTCCAACAGAAGGAACAGACGGCATAGGTGTCTCATGAGAAGCCCGATCAGAAGGATCATCAAGAATAACGTTCTCATCCTGAATTACTGGATCAGTGTTGGTTTGAGAAGCCATTGAATAACTTGGAAAACAGAAACGAAGAAAAAATAAGACAAAGGAAGAAAATCACAAAGATGAAAAATTTTCTAAGTATGGTTTGCGTGACAAGTAGGAAACGCAAAGGAGGTTTGCGCAATGAACTAGAAACGCAAAGACAAGTTTGCGTGACAAGCTTGAAACGCAAACTGAGGTTTGCGTAACCAGTTCATAACGCAAAGTAGACTTTGCATGAGTACCTTGTGAAGAAAACTATACTTGGAAAAAATTTCATTGACAAACAAAATCACAAAGGTTTGCATGACACATAGGTGACGCAAAGAAAACTTTGCGTAACCAATGTGATACGCAAACTATACTTTGCTCACAAAGAAAAATGCAAAGTCAGGTTTGCGTGAGCAAAAGGTAACACAAACTTAGGTTTGCGTGGGCAAAAGGTAACGCAAACTTAGGTTTGCGTGACCAACGTGAAACGTAAAGCTAACATGATACTATCAGAAAACGCAAAAAACCTAAAACACAAAATACACATTGCGTGAGTTCATCTGTTTAAGTTCGAAAATCCTCAAAATCAAGTTAAACCCAAAATTTATGAGTTCTAAAAAGTTTATGAACAAATATAAGGGTATTTTGAACAAAGAAATACTGATTAAACTCAGTATTCAACCCAAAATACTAAAAATTTTCGAATAAAAATAGATGAACAGACGTAAACACAAAAAAAAAACACAAAATCAAAGTTTCAAATCAACAAAAAATAGTAAGAAAACACATACCTGATTGACGAATTATAAGACTAAGACAAACCCAACGATCAATTCAAGCAATAAACAACAAATTTGAAATCTGAGAAGATGAACAGTTCGAGGAAAAAGACGTAAATCAGATAATGAACATTTCAAATCGATTAAGAACACAATACACAATACAACTCATATCAAGAATTGAATGCAATAGAAAATCGAAAACATACCTGATTACCAAGAATCAAAATCTGAAAGGAATCAGATTAGAGAATCGAGCAAAGAAAGTTCAACAGAGTGAGTGAAGTTCGATAGGCAGAGTGAAAAAACTCAACAAGCGGGAAATGAAAAATGAAAGAGAAAACACTATTTAAACCAAGAAGACTAAAACTAAACTAAAATTAAAAACATAAAGTATTACCTAAAACAAAAAAAAAATACTCTAAAAAAATATTCAATTCCGCAAATGATTCACATTGCAAAGCATGTCTCTTCTTCTTCTAGTTCTGATTCTTATGATTATGTTTATTCATCTATTGATGATTGCATTCTTGATTGTTTGAATAATAAATCTTCGAAAAATAAAAGACACAAATCTAACAAGAAGGGACCCATAAGCATATGGGTACCTAAATCTGTGTAGTTTCTGTATGTGCATCTTAGTCATTTATGGTATCTGGATTCGGGGTGTTCCAAACACATGACGGGCAACAAATCTCTTCTTTCCAATTTTAAAGAAAAATGTTGCGGTCGTGTTAAGTTTGGAAACTATGAGACAGCTCCAATTCTCGGTTATGGTGATCTAGTTCAAGGTAATATAACAGTCAAGAGAGTCAACTACGTTGAAGGTCTAAGCCACAACTTATTCAGCATCGGACAGTTCTGTGATAAAGATCTTGAAGTTAGCTTCAAATCTAAAAGAGTTGATGTGAAGAATGATAGTGGCCGAGATCTACTAGTTGGAAAGAGAAGGTCCAATCTGTATACTATTGATCTTTCCAAAGTCAACATCCCATCAGACATCTGTCTACTTTCTAAAGCTTCAGTTCATGACAGTTGGATTTGGCATCGTCGACTAGCTCATCTCAACTTTAAGTATATGGATCGCCTGGTCAAGAATGATTCAGTGAGAGGTCTTCCAGTACTTCGTTTTCAGAAAGACCACCTCTGTCAGGATTGTGAGAAAGGAAAGATGAAGAAAGCTCCTCACAAGCCAAAGCCTGAACCATGCACTTCAGACATACTTGACTTACTGCATGTTGATTTATGTGGACCGATGAAGACAAAGAGTATTGGTAAGAAAAGATATGTATTGGTGGTTGTTGATGATTACTCAAGATATACATGGGTGAAGTTTCTCAAATCCAAAGATGAAACTCCAGACATTCTCATCAACCTCATCAAAACTATTCAGACCAACAAGCAAAAGAAAGTCAAGGTTGTCAGATCAGGCAATGGCACTGAATTCAAGAACAGTACTCTTCAAGCTTTTTACGAGGATCAAGGAATTCAACAACAGTTTTCTGCTGCTAGAACACCATAACAGAATGGGGTTGTTGAACGTCGCAATAGAACGCTTGTTGAGGCTGCAAGATCTATGCTTGCTTATTCTGGTCTTCCTTTGTCTCATTGGGCTGAAGCTGTTTCAACTGCATGTCATACTCAGAACCGATCGATTCTAAATCGCCGATTCAACAAAACACCATATGAGCTGATGAACGGTATCAAACCGAATGTCAAATAATTCAAGTCTTTTGGGTGTAAGTGTTATGTTCTGAATGACAGGGATAATCTGAACAAGTTTAGTCCGAAGGCAGATGAGGGTATTTTTCTGGGTTATTCTTCTAACTCTGCAGCTTACAGAGTCTTTCATATCTCAGCAAGAAAAGTGATAGAGAGTGTAAATGTCAAATTTGACGAAGCTGCTGATTTGGTTTATGGTCAACCAGGCTTAGAACCCGTACTTACTGAGAATTCAGCTTCTGAACAACACAGTTCAGAACCTGCACTTCAACAGACAAATCAGGATCATTTTTCTTCCTTACTTAATCTTTCTGATCTTTATTTTCTTTTTGAGAATTTTTATGATGATGTTCCCAAATCTAATTCTGATAATGTTTCAAATGCTTTGAATCAGGATACTGCGAGCGCCATCTCTGACATTGATGTTGTTCCAGTTCCTCCTGTCATTCAAACCAGTTTTTCTGCATCTGATCCAGCACCATCAGAAACTGAACCTATTCAAGAAGAATCTGTACAAGAACAACCTGTTCAAGAGGAATCAGTTCAGGAAGAAGAACAGACTGTTATTATTCAACCAACTCTTCCAGAATCTGATCCAGATGTTGTTGAGCTACCTCCTCCTCCAGTTGAAACTGTTTCTATCTCTTCAACTGACTTAGAAGCTCCTGAACCTCCCTCTCAACAATTAGAAGTGGTTCAAGATGTAATTGATCCTCTCCCTCATACCACAAAATGGACAAGATCTCATCCAATTCATCAAATTATTGGAGATCCTCAAGCCAGTGTGTCTACACGTTCCAGGACGGCTACTTCCAACGAATGTCTCTTCACTTGCTTTCTAAGCAAGAATGAACCAACCAAAGTTTCTGAAGCGTTGGAGGATCCGGATTAGATAATAGCTATGCAAGAGGAACTCATTTGTAAATCATTCAGACGTATGAGAGATATGAAGTTTCAAGATCTACTTTCTCTCTCTACTCTCTCTCTCTAGTTCTTGATTGCTAAATCATTGTTTGTTTTGAGAATTGCTTGATTGTTTGAGATTGAACCAACCAAAGTTTCTGAAACGTTGGAGGATCCGGATTGGATTATAGCTATGCAAGAGGAGCTCAATCAATTTGACGCACTGAAAGTTTGGAGACTTGTACCACGACCGAAAGGAAAGAGCATAATTGGAACAAAGTGGATATTCAAGAATAAGAAAGACAAAGATGGTATTGTTATTCGGAACAAAGCAAGATTGATAGCCAAGGGTTATCGACAAGAAGAAGGAATTGACTATGATGAAACGTTCGCACCGGTCGCTCGACTTGAAGCTATTAGTATGTTTCTCGCTTTTGCTGCTTATCGCAATTTTACCGTGTATCAGATGGATGTTAAGACAGCCTTCCTCAACGGGAAATTGAAAGAAGAAGTCTATGTATCTCAACCAGAGGGGTTTGTTGACAAAGACCGTCCTGATCACGTATACTTTCTCGATAAAGCATTGTATGGCCTGAAACAAGCACCGAGGGCGTGGTATGATGAGCTGTCAGCCTTCTTGATCAAATCTGGCTTCACCAAAGGATCCATCGATACCACTCTTTTCATTTATAGATCAAACTTGGATATCTTCTTAGTTCAAATATATGTAGATGATATATTTTTGGTGCGACTAATAAATCTTTATGTACTTGGTTTTCTGATCTTATGACTTCTAGATTTCAGATGAGCATGATGGGAGAAATCAATTTCTTCCTCGGCTTACAAGTGAAGCAGCTTCCAGATGGCATTTTTATCAACCAGTCGAAGTACGTGTTTGACATATTGAAGAAATTCAAGATGGACAAATCGTCTTCAATTGGTACGCCTATGGCACATGGAGCCAAAATCGGACTTGATCCAGATGGAAAAGCTGTGGATCAAAAGACATATAGAGGGATGATCGGATCGCTGATGTATCTAACTGCTAGTCGCCCGGATATAATTTTCTCTACGTGCTTGTGTGCCAGATTCCAAGCCAAACCGAAAGAATGTCATCTATTAGCAGTCAAACGCATTTTTAGATATATTAAAGGAACTCCTTATTTAGGTTTATGGTATCCTAAAAGTTCTGACTATACGTTGATTGCTTATTCTGATGCAGATTTTGGCGGTAATCAATTGGACCGGAAGAGTACTTCAGGTCACCTTCAATTCTTGGGAGACAGACTGATAAGCTAGGCGTCGAAGAAGCAGAACTGTGTTTCTATCTCCACTGCAGAGGCAGAATACGTCGCCGCAGCTAGTTGCTGTGCTCAAGTGCTTTGGATGAAAACGCAACTTCGCGATTACGGGATGCTATACAAGACAATGCCAATCTATTGTGACAGCAAGTCCGCGATCGCGATATCAGTCAATCCGGTCCAGCACACTAAGACCAAGCACATAGATATGCGGTACCATTTCATAAAGAATCATGTGGAAGAAGGTACTATTGAATTATATTTTGTACCAACTGAATATCAACTTGCTGATATCTTTACAAAAGCATTAGATGAAAAACGTTTTAACTTTCTGTTTTCAAAACTTGGCATGTTGAATTTAAAAGTTTAAATCTTTACAAATTTTATTCTATAAAGTAGAATTTTACAGATTTTCCTTCTTTTGAATAAAATGTGTGTCTAGGATCTTTTACAAGTTCTTTCTTTATATTAAAGTTTTATATGTTCAAATTTCAAGTCTTACAAAAGTCGAAAAGTTAGCAACATGATTGTAGGTTTTGATACTGCTTTAAAGATATGTGAGTCGGAATTTTTATAGTTTACTTTGCTTAGACTACCTAAATAATCATAATTATAGATCGGAATGAAAATATGGGCTAAGCACTTAGATGTTAACCTGAGTGATTGAGATGAATTATAATTTCATAAAATACAGAAATCTCTGAGTTTAAAAGTTTGTACCTGTGACCTTTCTGGTTTGGGAAAGTAAGTTCCGTGGGATGCTTGTCATCTGGTCCCCTAAGGTCATTTGGTCTGGGAGTGATCGAACCCAAATCCTTCTATAGAACCAGATCGAAAGTCATGTTCTACTGGTATGAATGGGTTTAGGATGTGTCGATGTAGCCTTTCTGATCCGGGAAAGTAAGTTCCAAGGGGTGCTTGACACCTAGTCCCCTAAGATCAACTGGTCTGGGAGCGGCTGACCCAAATTCTACAATAGGGTCAGATAGAAAGTTACGTTTACGGCATGTTCTTTACTTACCGAACTTTTTGATTAAAAGATGTCAAAGTGCACATGCTTAAAAGATGCCAAAGAGCACACTCATGTGAACAATTAAAAGATGCTTTGATACCAATTGAAAGTCCAAGATCGGTCTAAATCTAGTGAGAGAAAGTAGAGAGAGAAAGTAGGAGCGCCAAATGTAAACTGATATATTCAAAGTGTGTTCAAAAGTTCCAAACACTAAGCACCTAAGGGACTTAAATACCCCAGGTCTTAACCAATACAGAAAAGTACATTAAGCACAGTAAAGACAACTGAGAATAAATACAATGATTACTACAAAATTAGACTTAACAGATCATATTATAACACCCTAAAAATTGAACAAGGAAGGGCCTCTCATTGCAGTTAAAACTTCCAAAAATATAAAGTGACTTAAACCCGCGAAGGGAAAGTATGCTTATTTAGCACAATATTTAAATCAAACTGAAACATAAATAAGAACTTAATAATATAATCTTGTAATAAACAAGATTACAACCGGGTGTTTCTATATTCCAAAAATTTTAATCTATGTTCAAGTGTTTCCTATAACGTCTACCCTTCATACTCTAGCAACACCAACCTGACCTATCAGGCATTTTTAGATCTGCCACTAGAAAGACCTGAAAGCCACATAATTCAGAACATGTGTTAGGCTTGACGCTTAGTGAGATCACATGAAATAATTCAAAGTGTTACCCGCTCCACAATAGTGGTACAATATTACCCACCAAAACAAATTGTTCCAACCTGGACATTATACACAAACAAACGTTTCTTGATGATGGGGGAGGCCCGTTTCCATCAAAGTGACAGGAACACAAAGTATAGCCACATAATGACGTTATTTGGGACTACACCTCAGGCTCACAATTTTAATGCACACCCTATTCATGGCTCCACCTCAAACCTACATCTACTTTTAATGCCTACTTCAAGGAGTTTCATCTCAAATACTCTTGAACCTTAGTGCCTACACATTTCTCTAGTCAAGTTCCACCTCAAGAATCACATTGGACCTTTAGTGTCTACTTACTAACAAATTCAAAGAGTCAATATACACAATTGCCTTAATAAATGCACCTAACCACCTCATGCATAAGGGTTAGAGCCCAAAATCACCACATATACATTTTTATAACATATATTTCTCATAGGGATTCAAATATGCGTTCATAACTCATTTAGTTATACACAACTCCTCATTTACACCAACATATATGTTTAAGGTCCATATAAAGTGATTTCCTTCAAAATAAGTTCACAATTATTATTTAGCTTCACATAGTATATGACATCCCTTTATGAACTTATGTGCATACATAAATAATCATCATCCATTTTTAAAGCCTAAAAACCATATTTAGGCCAAATATCATCCATAGGTCAAATACTTATATGTTAAACCAAATATTCAAGCATAAATTCCCCAAAGATGTAAAATATCAAGATTTGGCATGAAAATAAAGCTTAATAAATAAATGTGTACTCACTTGCTAGGTTTTGAGTGAAAACCTAGAGAAAACAAGCAAAATTCCCAAAATGCAAAGTTAGAGTTTAGAAGCTTGATCACCAACTTCTACTCCAAGATTTAGTTGAAAAATAAATGTTCGGAACCTTGATTTTCTTCTCCCAAACCTGCTTCACCGATCTAAATGAAGAGAGAGGGTCTTAAGGTGAGGAGTAAAAGAGGAAAGAGATAACCCGTTTGGGGAGAAAGGAGGCGCCGACTAATTAAGTAGTACACACACCCCTATGCGGGTTTCGAAAGCGAGTTTCGGCGCACTGTAAGTCTCCCAAATCTGGTTAACACTCACCCGACCTCTCCTACTCTCATTTCTTTCATGCAAGCGGGTTTTGCGCGGGTTTAGGCTCCCCACGCCTGCTTTGTCCACTGTTGGATCCATATGTATCCGTTCACGCCTTGCCACTCCAATGGCTTATGTATCATTCATGCGGCCAAAGTCGCCTCAAACTCTCCCCACGTGTAACACCCTGGATTTTCATTATATATTTTTGTTGTATTCTTGCGTTTACCTTTTGTTGTAGACGCCGAGTTTTGAATCGAGAGTTAGTGATTGGGTTTTGGTTGAAATTGTGGAAACAGAGAGTTACGCGGGTTATGCCGCGGCTTGTATGCCGCGAGGTAAGTCGCGTAACCCTCTGGAGGATTCCCAGATTGTTGACACGCGCGGGCTAGTCCGTGGCTAGTAAGCCGCGTGACCCACTGGAGTATTCCAGTTTTGTGGCACACGCGACTTCTCCCGCGGCTTGAAGGCCGCGGTGTAAGCCGCGCAACCCTCTGGCCGACTTAAAGGTGGTCAGCCACAAATATCATTGATGGATATTTCTATCTCTCTCTTCAAATCTCTCTCTCTCTAAGTTTCTCTTTGGTTTCTTCGATCTTTGAAGCTCCGTTGATTGCTAGTATTAAGTGCATTGCTCGGGGTTTCGGTGTAGAAAGCTTCACCTATTCGTCGTGGTCGATATCTGGTTTTTCAGGTTTCCGTATAAACCTGTTTGGTAAGTTCCTACTATTATTTTAAAAAACTGTATACATATCAAAAGCTACCTTTTGGAACTCCTATATATCTCCATGGTTTCAGATCTAAGTTTTTTGCATATTTGATATAACTTGAGTTTTGGGAGATTTTAGGGTTCCCGATCATTTTTGACTAAAATGATGGATTCTATCTTATTTGAAGTAAAAGGATGTTTTATTTGCTGATTATGTAGCTTATGCAAAAGAATGTTTATTAACTCATTTTTATGATTCTCATACTTACCAGAAGTTGAACTTGAAAAGGCATTTTGTTTATAAAATGTTTTGTATACCATATGGTTATATATGGTTGGTCACGAATGATGTTGTGACAAGTCTAGACTATTACTAGTGGATCCCTAGGTTTTGAGTCGACTGATATTATTTGGAGGTTACCAAGTAAAGTAAGTATAGAGCTACATGTGCATTAAATTGTGAGGCTCTGGCCGTTAACAAATAAGAACTACATGTGCATTAAATTGTGAGGTTCTGGCCGTTAACAAATAAGAACTACATGTGCATTAAATTGTGAGGTTCTGGCCGTTAACAAATATAGAACTACATGTGCATTAAATTGTGAGGTTCTATATGGTTATCAAAACGAAGAACTACATGTGCATTAAATTGTGAGGTTCTGGAAAGAAGGTTTATTTCCTTATTTTAATAGAATTTATTCTTATCAACGGTTAACTTGGAAATGCTTTTTGAAAGATTTCCGTTTGGATGCAAATGTTTATATCTCTTGAAATTTATAAACTGTATGTTCTCACTAGGCTTTATAAGCCTAACACTTTTTCTCAAATGATATGTATTCAGGTTCTCGTTAGCGGCAGGTTGCCAAGGGTTTGAGTGTCAGGACTGATCCCGAGGGTTTTTGTGATGTTTAGTATTGGATTGTTGGGCATTGTTAAGTCCCACATTTTTTGATGATTCTGGATCAACAACTTATGTAATCTAGATAGTATATGTTTAGATTGGTTTGTTGTTGGGATCCTTATCCGTATTCAGATTTTTGTAAAGGTTAAGTACAGTTCCCCTTTTTGGGAGGTTTATACCTTTGGATGATGCTTAATTGTGCAGTTTTCGCAGTTTTAAATTTACCCTGGTTTTTAGGGTGTTACACCACGTCCCTATAGTACCTACGAGTTTAGCCAAAAATTTCACTTTAAGTCTCTCCCCTTCCCCAAATAGAAGATTTAGGCATAAATTGAGACTAGGTCAACAATTTCTAATATGCTCACGAGTTTTAGCATTTTCTCGGGATTAATAGATTAAGGAAAAAAAATATAAAAGGGAAAGGAAATTTGCAAGTGTTACACATATTTATGTAAAAATGTGTAATGCCCTTGAGTCCAAAGAAAAAACTGAAAACAAAGTGGAAAAATTAACTGCTAAGTTGTCTGAGTGTTTTGAACAAATCAAAGATCTTAACAAAGTCAAAATTGAGTTGGAAGATCTAAAAATTGCATGCAAGATTCTTAACAAAGAAAAACGTCTTTCATTAAAGAACTTGAAAAGGAAAATCCACCATAAAAGGTTAGAATCAACAATCAAGCATCTATGAATCACAAAAAAAAATAGAGTATCAAATTCCCAGTTATGGTCATGGATTGGATTTTTCCTTCTCTTTAAAAAACTTAGACAAGGTGTTAAAGTGATTTTTTTTACTCTGTAATAAGGACAAGAAGGAAGTCAATGGTTTTTTTCATGCCTTTTATCAAAAATGGGCTGACTATGTGTCAAAAGAAAATGTATGTGAATCAGTTGGATCCACATATCTTCCCATTCAAAAGGATTTATATAAAAGGAGCAGGAACTTCGAAAAATTTGTTATTCCCAAAGGACAAATGAAGAGGGAATTCTTGGACCTAAACCATATTTTTTCATCGACACTCTTCCTCATAAAAGAATTTCTCAGTTTCCTCAAAAGAATTTTCAAAGGTTTCAAAAATCTGTTTTTCCCAGAAAATGCTATAACTGTGGAAAACCTTTTCACTTTGCAAAAGATTGTCCCCATGACACAATATAGGAGTTTTCTAAAGTTCATATTCTTTCAAAAGAACATATCAAAAGATGGGTATCAAAGAACTTGCTTCTTATTTTAGCAGGACCAGTTCATACTTCAATCTTCAGAAATCAATAACTAGTTTATTCCCTGTTAAAAGATTTTGTCTCAGAAAGTTAGTCTTCTCAAATTTACTTCTCTGAAAATTCATTTTATCATAATCTTGAAATTGGATTGAAATCCGATGACATTATATCTCACATCATCTGATGATTGATAGTTTGCATCCCATCCGAGTCTTATCTATCTGTTACAAATACGATGAATCTCCAAGTTTTAGATTTCTTCATAATTCTATCTGATGATTAAAGCAACTTTATTCCTTCTCTTCCATCGCATTTCTTCCTTTTTAGAAGTTATTGAATCCGATGTGTGTTGTCTCCAAAGGAACACCAAAAGTTTGGTGCAATCAATATAAAATCTTGACAGTGGTCACATCAAACGTAGGGAGATGGGTCCTTTGTAAAAATTGTCTACTCAACCACAACGATTTGTCTAATCATGTAAAACCCTCATTATACTTTCTCTTTTATATCAATCCCTCAAATATAAATACCTAAAACCCTAATATTCTTCTTCCTCACCTTGCTCAAACCCTCTCATATTCTCTTAAGAAATCAGAATACAAGAAATCTTCTTCTCTAAAATTTCATCGTTTCAAATGGCTTCCAATGTTTTTTGATCGATTCTCTCTGTTAAAGATGTCAAGTTCACCTCATCAAACTACATTGGGTACCTAGAAAAACATGATGATCATCCAGACTACAATGATATGATTGACTTCTTCACCAAGAGCCATCTGAATCATGCTCTTACTGTTTCTCCATCACCATTCAAACAACCGCCAAATCCACATATCAAATAGCACAAAAAATTTCATATATCAAATCATCTTGATAAAATACATTGGGTCCTAATCTAGAAACTATACAATTTTCTAAAGCCTACTATAAAAATTTTGCTAATAACTTTATCAAACGAAATATTTTATATAACTACATATCAAAAGAAGACTTCAATTTCCTTTTTGATTAACTTCAAACAAGATAAACCAAATAAGGCGATCTCACATTCTATCCTTTACTTTAACTTCTAATTGTCGTTGTCCTGAAATGTATACTTTTTGAAACAAAATGAGGGTTAGACCATAGGGTCTAGTGAGGAAATCCTTGTCAGTTCAATAATCCAGTAAGTTCATTCAAAATAAAACCTTTAAATAAGTTAATCTATAGTAGGCCCGCAAGCACTACATCCGTCCCAAGGTAACTGCGTGCCTACATCCCTCCCAAAGTAACTAATCACAACAGTTGCATTTCAAAAGCAAACACTCACTCCAATAAGACCGCAATCAACATCGACAATGGATCATCACACGAAACACATTTGTGGGCCAAACATATCCATATATAACCACTATGCGTGGACCATTACAGTCTCACATTTGCATGTGTTAATATCAAACCACACGTATTAAATATCGCATCAAGATTTCCAATCATAATAGAAGCATATCAATAAAATGCATCATTTAATAATATATGCATTTCAGTTGAAAATAGTTAAAAGAAAACCTACTTTGATTACGATAAACGTTGAAATAAACTTTAACCGAATCGAATTATCGATACCGAAGTGAATCTTAATCAACGTAGCATGGATGACAAACTAAGCAATTAAACCTAATCCATAACCTTAAGAGACCTATTAGGCTTTAAATGTTACCCCGGAAGACCTCAAAACAACTCGAAGCAAAAATTGAAAAACACTACCACAATAGCCTACGCGACTTACGTCGCGTGATTCATTGGTTTCATTTCCAACCCCTATTTCGATTTGCAACCATCCAATACTATATTTTACCAAAAATTTCACCAATCAAACTCAGAAACTACCTCATATTTGAACGTGAAATCACTAGCAAAACTCAAGAACTTTTACTCAACCTCTAAAACTTAACAAAATTCTTTACAAAACCAAATAAACTACTTGAAACAAAAAAAAAGCCTTAATTAACCAAAGCTTGGAGGAAAAAAGTAAAGAGAAAATACATACCTCAAATCTTGAAAGAGAAGACTTAAAACTTAAATTTCCAAATCAACATCTTCTTCTTCTTGGGATGTTTTCTCTAGTGAGCACACCACGCACACACATATTCACTTTATGAAGAATTTTGGGTTTTGGAAATGACTTACCAAACAAAAGAGGTGACTCATATATATTTATATATACATAAATATATAGTCACTTTTTCAACCTAAACCCTCAAAATAGGCACTTAACACTCCAAGACCCTTCACTTTCACAATTACAAAAAAAATCCAAGGTATTAAAACATCTCCCCCTTAACGGAATTTTGTCCCAAATTCAATCAATCGAACAAACTCGGATATTTTGATTTCATTTCTGATTCTCAGGTAGCATCTTGACCCTTATTGATAACACCAATGTACCTTTACAAAATCAATTTGTTTATTTCCCTACCTTTGGACTTGTAAACGATAATAGGTTCCAGTTTCTCAACAAAATTCAATTTATCATCCACTCAAACTTCGGATAACGTATCACTTTTTCAATATCAACCAAACACCTTCTCAGTTTAGACCCATAAAATTACTGTGAATACCACTCAACTTCTCTAAACTTCGAACCGTTAGGCTACCACACCAAGCTGATCCCACCGATCGTAAAAGGTCCAATATATCGTGAACACAACTTTCCTCTTTTGCCGAAATGGTCTATTCCTTCCCACAAAGATACTGACAATGACACACTGACCCTAATATGAGAAACTTTTAGTTTACCGTGTAGCTTTTACGTCGTTCCTAAGTCATCTTTATTCGTTTACAAATCTGACCAATATTATCTACCGTTAACTAAAAAGTTTCCGGTCCAACTAACTATTTCACTCTGAAAATTCTTCCATAACATAGACGTTAACCGATTGTCTCTATCCGATATAATCGTTGGTGATACGTTGTGATGAGTTACCACTTCATTAACATAAAACTATCCTAACCTTTCCATCGAAGAGGTTTATTTGATCAATAAGAAATGAATTAGATAAAGAATGTCAATCTACTATAACCCAGATCACATCGAAACCTCCCAGCATTCTCAGTAACTTCGTTAGAAAATCCATCTAATATGATCCCATTTCCAAACAGAATATTTAACGATATCATATTACCGTAAGGTCATTGATGCTCCACCCTGGCCTATAATAAATCAAACACCATTCCACATACCGTGTAATAACCCTCTTCATACCGAGCACCAAAAGAATTGAAAATTATCTCGTTAAATCTTACTAGTACACAGACGAATCGAATAACGGGATTGATAAGCTTCTATCAGTATTCTTTCTCGGATATCACCAAGACCAAATACCCACACTCTGCATGTATATGTATGCATGTATGTATGTATGTATGTATGTAAAATGGTCATAAATCCATAAACATGTAAAATGCATCAAAAGAGGTGTTTAGGAGACTAAAATACAACATTTTGACATGTATAAAAGTTGTAGAAAATGGTAGAATGACCCACAATGCTAGGTTTTGAAGAAAACCTAGAAACCAAGTAAGATGATGAGAAATAAGAGTAGATCTTGAATCCCCAACCCTTGCTTCAAATGCCTTAAATGCCTCCTTTAAAGCTCCAAAATCGGCCCTAGACTCACCAACCCGATAAAATGAAGAGGGAGAAATTTTGGGAGGTGGAAATATCAAAACCCCTATAAAATACGATTTTTATCATTCGTGCAGGTTTTGTTGACCACGTCCGCGACCCGAGGTTGCAGTCATGGTCGCCCGTATCAGACACATACACCCCATCTCAGGCATGCGAGACTTCCCTCGCGGGTTAGGTCGCGAGCCTAGTTGCAGGGTACACTATTTATGTGCCCAACATTCTAGAGGGACATCGTGCGACCATGGCTACAACTTGGGGTCACAGGTCGCAGTGACCCCAACATTTCTTGATTTCATCCTTTTTCTCAAGTTTTCTCGTATAGGATCTTACTCAAACTTTTTCCCAACTAAAATACTTGAAAATTTGATATCATAAATTCAAAACATTATATAAACCCAATATATTTATATTCAGAAATTTTAGGTGTTATAGTTACCTTTCAGTCCAATTTTAAATTTAGAAATTATTGAGTGAAAATTAATACAAAGTTTAGGGGTTTATTGTGCCAAATTGATTAAAATTTCAAAATTATAATTCATGTATTGGATACTTGTATAGAGGAAGGATCATGCGAGAAGTTAAACATTTTGTGAGAAGACAAGAAATGTGATATCATATATGATTACACGGCCTGTGGGTAGGGGTGTTATTCGGTCGGTTTATTCGGTTCGGGTTAATCGGTTTTCAAGATTTTTTAAACCTAACCGATAACCAAACCAAATAAGGTTCGGTTTAATCGGTTTTGGGTATTCGGTTTTCGGGTTATTCGGTTCGGTTAACGGTTAAACCGAATAAGGATTTATATTTTTTCCGTTGGACACTTGCTTAAATATAATTTGTCCGTTGTTTCTAATATATAATTTGTATGATACATTCATCTCAACAATTAACTTATATTAAGTAAAATCACCATCTATAAAAAAACAATATCTACCAAATGATATTATTTTTTTCATGTGACATAAATCAAGCATAAAACGTAATACAATAAAAAAAACATTATTTACTATCATAAAAAACATTATGTAGCAATAAAATAAGTAAAATAAAAATAGTATAACATGTATTTGGTTTATTTTTTATAAACATAAAATATATAAAATGTTAGTAAAATGTGTTATTCGGGTTATTCGGTTTAACCGAATTAGGAAAAAAAATAACCGAAAACCGAACCGAATAAGGATCCTTATTCGGTTAACCAAACCGTTTAACCCGAAAACCGAATAACCCGAAACCGTTTAACCCAAATGTCATTCGGTTCAGGTGGGTTATTCGGTTTCGGTTATTTTTGACACCCCTACCTGTGGGTATATTTAATCATACATGATAAAAAGTCTATGTATTGCCAATGTAACATGTGTTTAATTATAACACTCGTATTTCAGTAAGCCTTTAACCTTTTTCTTACCTTTAATTATTTATGTTAAGCTGGCATTATGTGGCATTATGTTATGGGGTGCACCATCTAAGTAACCTCTCGTATTGGAACTTTATCGCATCTAGAAATCGAAGTGATCGAAGCTCGGAAGGTGTTCGACGATTGTGCCAGGCGATTGTGACAGTGTCACTCTCGTCGTGGCATTGTCGCGGGGAGATAGGAGCTCTCGATACAATATGGGCAACTATGTTATACAATTGTGACATTGTCACTCTCGCTGTGGCATTGTCGCCAGGGCCCTTGTGGTCTCGGTACACTTTTAGCGAGGATGACTCGTGACTATGCCAAGGGCATAGTCACCGGGCAAGGTCGCGGTCGGCCCCAGAGTCTCTTAAAATACGATTTTTGGCAACCTCTTCTCATTTGTTACCAATTCCTTCAAATCCTTCCTCTATCAAACGAACCCTCTCGGTCACTTAGGGTTTTGTGCATTTTGGAGCCCCAAATCCTTGATTTTCAAAGAGGTCTTTCATCACCAAGTTAGAGATGGAATGCAAAGGTTGTAAGTCTTCATCTCACACCCGTTTTCTAGGGCTTTAAGCTTCTAGGGTTCCACCAAACCCTTTTTCTATTCTTTTTGGTAATTTGGATATTAGTAACCTAGAAGAGTATTGTTGGTGGATTCAAGTTATGGTAAAGGTAATCTTCTCTTCTCTTCAACTATGGAAATTAGGGTTTTGAGATAAGATGAGATTTTCATGTAAATGTTTGGGGAACGATTCCATATGGTTGAATGTGTATATTTACAGTTGGAAACTTGTGGATCTAGGTTTTTGGAAGGTTTTTCTTGTGGATTCAAGTTTCTTCAAGGAAGCATAAGTTGGGGAAAAATCTAGATTTAGCCTAAAACTAGCAAGGTGAGTTCAAGTTGATTTGTGAAAACAGTGTACATGCCAAAATGTCAGTCTTTAAATGTTTATATGTTTTACATGAAATTATTAACTGTTGAGTTATTTGATGAGTTTTGATTATTTGAAGTGTCTAACTTTATAAACTTGTAAAACACCCACATTTGGGGTTTTGGGCATTTTGATAAATAAATCATCGGCATTGGTATTTTAATGATTTGTTTTATGGGAGTAGATTTTTTAGTATCAATGTATTTTCATTGTGTGTCTTGGAGAAACGCTCGATTTTGTGTTATGGGACGTTTTTGAAAGAATAAATGGTATAAACTCACTTGGAAAATGTTTTGTCCCAATCTAAACTATGTTGGAGTTATCTCTATATTTTGGAGCATGGGTTTGCATATATGTGGGTTGTTTACGTTTGGTTTATTTTATGAGTTTTAACAGTTGGTCTTTTAATTTGTTGAGCCTATGGCTCGATTTGGACTTTATTGGGTCTTGGGCACGATTGTCCAATGTTAATAGCTCAATGTAGAGCGTTTGATTATGATTTGCAGTTACTGCATCTTATTTGAAAATTGCATGTTTTGAATGCACTAGTTCATTTGTTTGGAGTCATGTAATGTTCTTGACTAATGCAATGGATCCATAGGCACTTGAGTCATTACGATAAATGTTGGGACGAGTAGTTTCCCTCATTGTAGCACGGATAGGCATCGGGATTCATGGTAAGTAAGACGTGGACCCGCGGGGTCGGGCATTATCCCATGAGCAGTAAGGTGTAATCCAAATGTGCTTGTATGTTTGGTATGGATTTGGTTATCTCAAAGTATAGACCTAGAGGGGTTGAATTTGAGTCTCCACGGGCAAAAGATCTAGAGGGGTTGAGCTCGATATGTCTTATGAGTATAATCCATACGTTTTGGGTTTTATTACATAGTTATGTGACCTACTTTTGTGTTCCGTCACGTACAATGTAATCGGGTCTCCCCGTCACCGAAAGGTGTTGTTTTGGGTATGGAGTTTTATAATCCATGTTTTCGGTGATATTTTGAGTATGGGTTGTTACCCATGTTCTAAGGTTTTGAATATTGAATCTTATCTATGTTCTTTGATGTTTTGGATGAAAGAGTTGATCCACGTTTTCAGTATTTGGTTATTAAAGTATAAGTTATGTTTTGCGTGAGTTTTGGGTTTTGGATTTATATTCGAAGGAACGTTTTGTATCGTGATTTTAATCACGAAGATGGTAAATATTGGAAAAGAGATTGCTTTCAGACTTAATGTATTTTATTTTGGGAAATCACGTTTTAAATAACATTCTTAAAGTTTATTGTTTTACATATTTATGATGAAAACTCTTGAGCTCACTAGGCGTTAAGCCTAACCTTTTATTTGTCGGCATGTGCATCAGGTTCCGGTTGGGGAATGGTTCTAGCAATACTATGAATAGATGAGCACTAGTTTTACACGAGGGTAAGTATCTTGGTGAAGCCTTCCGCTTTGGTTTTGTGAAGAGCAGCTTGCATTGGGGTTAAGTAGCACCCGACTTCGGTTTAGTCCTTGTTTGATGCTGGAGTTTATAATTGTAGAGGTTATAGAGGATTTTATATTTGAGGTATGATGAATTTTGATTTGTATTTGATATATTATCGAGATTTTTAATTAGTTGCCCTTACCAAATTTAATGGTGTTACATTAATCATATATGATTAAGCTTGTGTATCATATATGATATCACATGTAACACCCGGAATTTTGTAAGTATAATCTATCCCTAATAATCGCGTTTATATTATTTAGATATGCGGTCATTTTATAGATAAACGTGTCTCCAATCGAGATTAGTGGAATTGTTAAAAAGAAAATCAAAATTAAGTTTTGGGCCTTTAGGTTGAGTTCCAAGTGAGTTGCGCAGATCTCAAACTCACATTAAACTAGCTTTGGGGGTTGTTTTGATTTTTAAACCCAAATACCTTTCAGGCGAGTTCCAAGTGAGTTTCTTGACCCCGAACTAACTTCAAACTCACGTCGGTCACTGTTTTGACGCTAAACCCAAATACCTTTCAGCCGAGTTTCAAGTGAGTTTCTTGACCCCAAACTAACTTCAAACTCACGTTGGCCACTGTTTTGTAGCTAAACCCAAATACCTTCCAAGCGGCTTTCAAGTGAGTTGCTTGACCCTCAACTAACTTCAAACTCACCTGAACCAAAAGGTTGGGTTTAAAACCCTTTTTGACGGGTTTTTTTTCTCATTCACTCCCTTTCTCATTTACTCCATCACCTACCCATTCTCCTCTCTGTCATTTTTGGTTCAAACATTATTTACTACTCCAAAATCAAAATCTTCAATAGTTTTAAGAGATTAGAAGCTAGAGATTCAAGATGTTCATCTTCTTCATCTTCTCCAACTATCTCTCATCATTGTTGACCTAGTTTTTTGGGCTTTTTCCTAAAAACAAATTGTAAGTCCATCTTAACCTTCTAAACCATTATTCTTGTTAAAGCCTTCATTTAAACCATTATTCTGAGTTTATGATTACTTTTGGTACATCCCTAGGCTTTGGTTGTGACCTAGATAAAGTTTCTAGTGATGGATGTTTGTGGATCTATAGCCTTCACCTGCTCAAGATTGGGGTAAAATCTAGATTTAGCCTAAATCTAGCAAAGTGAGTTCAAGTTGATTTGTGAAAACGTTGTACATGCCAAAAATGTCCATTTTAAAGTGTTTATGTTTTTTTACTTGATAATGATCAAATGTTGGAATATTTAATGAGTTTTACTTATTTGGGATATTTGGTTTTATAAATCTTGTGAAACACTCACAGTTGGGTTTTTTGGGCATTTTGATAAATAAATCATAAGTATAAGTATTTTAATGATTTATTTTATGAATGAAGATCTTTTGGTATAAACGCGCTTTTAGTGTGTGTTTTGGAGAAATGTTTGTTCTTGTGTTCTGGGACGTTTTGAAAGAATAAATGGTAAAATTCGTTTGGAAAATGGTGTTCTCAACCAATAAGGAGTTATGGGTTAATCATACTTTTGGTCGTTGTGTTTGCATAACCGTTGGTTAAATACATTTTATTGTACGATAAAGTAAATTGTTGAGCTTTTGGCTAGGTTTTGACTAAGATGAGTCTTGGGAACATTTGTCCAGTTTTAATAGCCCGTTGTGGAGTTTGGAATATGATTGTGTTTATTGCGTATCATTTGAGAAATACATGTTTTGAGTTCTTTGGTCATTCAGTTGGAGTTATGTAATGTTATAGACTGTAATGTAATGGATCCATAGGCATATGAGTCAATCACTATTATTTTAAATGGGACGATTGTTTCCATGTTGGGACCAGGATTAGTCATGGGGTCATCGAGGCCTTATGGTGCGGGCTCGTGGAGTCAAACATCTGCCATTGGCCACGTGATGTAATTTCTGAGTCTCTTTTTATGGGATAGTTATTTCCCATTTGTAACTAGTTGAGACATTGGGCCCTCCGAAGGCAACTTGGTACGGTTATGTGGGATGAGATACTAGCCATGGACCATAAATGTAATCCTAGTGAATGAGTATGACTAGGATCATTGGGTTTCATCCCCCACATCTTAGTACGAGTCGCACGATGATCGTGGTCTTGATCCTAGTATGGTGAGCTCAATAACATGGGAAGTGGTCTACTTCTGTGTTCCGCCACTAACCATGGAAATCGGGTCTCTCCCGTCACCGAAAGGTGTTGTTTTGGGTATTTAGTTTTATCCTTGTTTTCGGTGACGTTTTAAGTATGGGGTGCTCTCCATAAGTTATAATTTTGGTGTTTGAGTCTTACTCTTATTTTGGTAGTTTGGACAATAAAGTTTTATCCGAATTTCAATATTTGAGCATTTTATCATTATTTACGTTTTGTGTGAGTATTGGGGTATGGATTCACATTTGAAAGAATGTTTTCTATTGTGGTTTTCATCACAAAAATAGTGGGTTTTGGGAAAGGTGTTACTTTTATATTTTGTACATTCCTTCTTACAAACCGTGATTTAAAAAGCATTATTCAGTATACAGTTTCATATAATGTTGAAAACTCTTGAACTCACTAGGCGCTAAGCCCCCACTAAAAAAAGAAATTTTGTTATTTATCTAGTTTAAAAACAATTTTTTTCCTAATGTATTCCAAAATCCCCCAGTAATTTTTCGTTTGTGCCCCCACGAATAAAAATATCAAAGAAATTACCTAAAAATCAACCAAAAAAACTAAAAAAATCTCTTGAAATTAACCAAAAAAACAGAAAAAGTTCATTGAAACCGACAAAAAAAAGCTTAAAAATTCCTCGAAATCAACCAAAAAACTTTAAAAATTCTTCGAAACCGTAGAGTTAGGCTAAAAACCCACCGGACGACTTTGCGGGTTTTTAATCTACCTTGAAGGTGCCCCCACTAGACCAAAATCCTAGATCCGCCACTGGATGCACGAGAAGATTTTAGCTATTTGATGACGTTTTCCGCACATTTGGAGATAGCAATTGTTGACGGGTTTAGTAACCCTTGACCTTTATTTAGTCTTTATATAAGGCTTGATTTATTATTTATTGATGTTGAAACTAGAATTCCATTTGAGATATTTCAAGTATTGATTTGTAGAAAGTGATTTTATCCTGCATTTTATGCATTATTGAAAATTTTAAATTAGTTGTTATTTCTAAATTTGAGAGTATTACATCACACTTCTCGCATTTTCGTAAAATTTTTAACTTCTCATTTGAACTTGCTCCTACGTCTATAATATCAATATTTGTTGCACTCCCCAACACATTACCTCTTAGGTCTTCATTGACCTCCATCCGTTCCACTTGTGTCATCATAAACCCTCTATCACCTCCCCCATTGTTGTCATTAGACATGCCCTACCTGGCTGGCTACCTTGCAATGTCACGGTCGTCTCCTCTCACACAACTTGAGTTTTTTTTTTTTTTCTAATTAAGAGTTTTTGTTTTTTTATTCTTTATATTTTGGCATCAAAAGTTTCCATTTTTTTTTAATATTTTAATTACTAAACAAATATAAAGTAAAACTTTTTCTATGGTTGCACTAACCTGCTTAAAACTTCATTAGCTTCCTTGGGCATTTCGGCATTGTTTGGCAAAAAAAAACTAGCTTATAAGTTAGTTTTTTTTTCCTGGTACATGTTTGGAGAACCATAAACTAGCTTATAAGCTAGCTTATAGAAAATGTACTCATAATAGCGTTTTAAAAAGCTAGCTTATCAGCTACCAGCTAGCTTATCAACTAGTTTGCCAAACATAGTCTTCCTCTGATAAGAACACATAACCTCAAGCTTAATCAAATCAATATGAACGTCATGGTTTGATTTCCATTTTAGTTTGGTTCAAAAACTGTTGTAATTTTACATAATTTAAAAAACTTAAAAAAACATATAAAACGATTGTATTCCATAACCAAATTAAAAAATTTAATCCCATAACCTACTCTCAAGAAATGGAAGATAGTTTGAATCTAAAAGGTCAAACCATTGATTGAATAAAGTTGTCAAAAGTTGTAAAGTGTTAATGTGCATTAAATCTTGGTGGTCCAACACTTGGACTATATTCATCTTTCCTTTTCAAAGGTTCATATTAATAGATTTTAGGTTAAACTAACTACATCCGGTAAAAATTGACACGACACGCTAACCCGATACAGACGCGACATAAAATAAACGGGTAAGGTCAGGGTCAAAAATTTCAATTTGAAAATGACCCGAATAACCCGTTTATATATATACTAGAAGCGTACTCGCGCAATGCAGCGAGATACATCACGATTTTAATGTTTTATTTTATTTTTTTGTCGATTTACAGTACGATTTTGGATGGTTTTGAGAAAGTGATAATGAATTTTTTATAAATTTGTTTAATTTAGGCTTAATAATATAATGTTTTTTTATATAAAAAAATTAAGTATGTTTTTAGAATTCAATGATTATCTTATATATTTTAATGACATCTAGAAAAAATAACCAATTACATATTTAATAATATAATTAAAAAAAATTATAGTAATATAATATATTAATTAATAGTGATACATGGAAATATCTGCATAAAAGGAAGACTCTGCACATACTAAATTGGTGGGTGTTAGAAACATGCAGTAGTAATATGTATTTTGTGCTTTGATACTTGTAAATTAAGAGATTTTTAAAATCTTACATAAAATTATAGTACATTGTGCCTAATAATTTGTATTTAAGAGTTTTTTATCCGTGCTTTATAATATAGTATATATATATATATATTTATATATATTATAAGTTTTATTTTTAATGTTTTAGATTTAGTTAAAACTCATAAGTTCGAACTATAAAATATGGATTTCTATTGCTTTCATTTTGAATTTTGTATTTGTACTTTTTTGTGAATTTTTAATTTTTAGTTTTATAAATATTAAATGGGTCAGGTTAGGGTTGAGATTTTCTGACCCGTTTATTAAATGGGTCGGGATAGGGTTAGACACTCTCAATCCGTTTAACTTTGAACCGACACGAACCCGACCCGACACGTTTGTCAGGTATAAAATTAAGTAACATTACAAATATAGAATTTATCTGATATTAGACTCATAACTAATTAAGAGCCATAATCATATTTACAAAAAAAAAGTAGAGTTTATACTATGGTTTATACACGTTTGTCAGTTCCTTATGATTTAAATTTTATTGTTTTTTCATCCCTATGGTTTATATTTCATTTCTATTTTAGTCCTTCATACTAAAAAGTAGAGTTTTTGCCTGAGGGACGAAAATAGAAATAAATTGTAAACCATAGGGACCAAAACCGAAATTTCAAAACCATAGGGACGAAATTTGCAATTTTTAATAAATCGTAGGGACGAAAAACTTTAATTTACTCTAGTTCTTATTAAAATAAAGTTCTACTTTAATTAATGCAAATACAGAGGAAGGTTGAAGGGAAAATCTCAAAAAAATGGAAAACTAAGAAACACCCTGTTAATTCTTAATCTGGACAGTATGCACTTGTGCTTACAGGTAAAGTAAGTCGTTTTTTGGTTTTTATGTACATATGCATTATGAACTTGTATGTATGCACGTGTGCATGTTACAATTTATTTCTATGCACAAGTACATACCATTCAGATGAAATACTATCAGGACGTTCCTCAAATTTTATTTTATTTTTAGATTTTTCCTTAATGCTGACTTGCAAATATAATTCATATAATTTTATTAAACACGAAAAAAAAAAAATAAACAGCGAGAGAATCAAACATGAAGAGGGTAAAAAGGTGGAAGTTGACCGTAGCATAAATACAAAACGCGGCATTTCGCCGCGTGATGGTGTCTGGGAATCCGGCACAAAAGTCACATGGCCACCATCGTTGTTTCAAAAATTCAATACATCCGCCAGGGTTTACTATTATTATATTTAGAAATTTAATTAAAATACTCTTTTTTGAAAAATCAGTACCCAATATGCCCCCAATCTTGTTATTTTTGCCAAAATATCCCATATGTTCGCGTTTGGCTTATTTCACGCGGGTATGCGTTTTGTGCAATTCAAGTCATTGAATTGTAATTTTTATTATATATTTACAGTTTATATCCCTATAATTATTTAGTTAGTTTACTTTATATCTTTTACTTTTCTATTATTCATTTTATACTTTTATCATATTAACACACATAATCGTATATTAACTAAAATACGTTAAAAAAATACGTTTTAATTTTAACAAGTTATACCATTATAATCGTCTCTTTGATACCTTCGAAATGAGCCCAATATTGAATATTTTTTGATTTAATTATTTTATTATATCATATATATTAAAAATACGTTTTTATATATCATAAAATTATTTAACGTATTTATGTGTTAATATGATGAAAGTGTAAAATAAAAAATAGAAAAGTATAAAGTATAAAGTAAACTAACTAAATAATTATAGGTGTATAAAATTTTAATATATATGATATATAATAAAATAATTAAATCAAAAAATATTCAATATTGAGTTCATTTCGAAGGTATCGAAGATACGATTATAATGGTATAACTTGTTAAAATTAAAACTTATTTTTGTAACGTATTTTAGTTAATATACGATTATATGTGTTAGTAAAAAAAAGGATATTATACCATTGTACTAAAAATAACGATATTTTAATAAAAATAACGATATTCTACCATTTTACTAATAATGACATTTTAGTAAAAATAACGATTTTCTACCATTGGACTAAAAATATCGTTATTAGTAAAATGGTAAAAAAAAGAATAATATAAATTATGAATAATTTGTCAAAAAATATGTAGTATATATATGATATATAATACGTTTTATGTTTTATGGTAAAAAGAAAAATAACATATGCATACGTTCATACGTTTTATGTAGTACATATGATATATAATTAAATAATTAAATCCAAAAATATTCAATATTTGAATCATTTCGAAGGTTTCGAAAAGACGATTATAATGGTGTAACTTGTTAAAATTAAAACGTATTATTTTAACGTATTTTAGTTAATATACGATTTTATGTGTAAATATAATGAAAATGAAAAATGAAAAATAGAAAAGTAAAAGGTATAAAGTAAACTAACTAAATAATTATAGGGGTATAAAATATAAATATATATTAAATATCACAATTCAATTAAAGGGATATGTCCGCGTTTTATGAACTTTTATCCCCATGTCCGCGTTTTATCCCCCAACCCCGCGTTCAACAGTGGAAACGCGGCCCCAACCCCCGTTTCTACCCACACGCGGACCCAAACAGTGTCACCCCGCGTTTTTTGAAAAAACACGGCCAAAAACGCGGACATATGGGGTATTTTGGCAAAAATGACAAGATTTTGAGCATATTGGGCACTGATTTTTCAAAAAAGGGTATTTTAATTAAATTCCCTTTCTTAATGTAAATTAAATCAAGAATTTAATGTTGAGCGTATAATTATAAATTAATGGCCAAATTGTCAGAAAATGTAATATACTTTAGTATGATTCCTATTTTAGGTAACGTAATTTCAAAACCTTCATTTTGGTATTTGAGATGTGATATCTCAAACATTTAAGTACCTACTTCTTTAAATTGAGGGGCATTTTTGTCTTTTTATTATTATTTTTTTATAAAAATAATTTTATTATTTTTTTTTTCCTTTAATGGTTGTTTCCTGACAATAGCTACCGGCCACCGCTCATCCACCGGTGGTCACCTCTGTTATCCACCCCTTTGTAGTTTACTCTATTAGTTATTATGAGAACCCTTTATCAATAGTCTCATCATCTTCATTCTCTTATCTATGGAAATCACCCCTAAATTGAATCCCCCTAAAAGCACCCTAAATTGGAAGAAGTCTTCAATGGAAGCAGTAGAACAACTGAAGAAGATCGGAGAAACACAGAAGGAAGAAGGGGGCGGCAAACCAACCTTCTCTTGTCAGGTATAAATATATGTTTTATGCGCTGGCAACCCGCGGTAGCAAGACCACCTGAGAACCGGGGAAAGCGAGATTGGTTGGCGACGTGAATGGGGAGAGTGAAAACTTTAGACCTGAGTATATATACACATATGCGTGTGTGTTACTGCCAAATGTATGGCGTTTCTTTCCAAGGGAGTGTTGGGGGGAACCTATTGGATAAAAGGAAGACAAAACCTAATAAACATAGAAACATCACCAATGGTTAATTGCAGGTTTGTTCCCATTGGATTAAAGGAAGATAAAAACCCAATAAATATACAAACAACACCAATGACCATCAAGTTAATTGCAAGTTAGTTTTAAAGGATTTAAACACTAGTAGGATTTTCAGCTTTCTTGTATTGCTCTGTCGCTAGTGTCTTGCGAAGGGGTGGAACGACAGAGGTCACCGCCGGTGGAGGATAAAAGTTAGAGTTGAGGCTTCCGATCTTCAAATACTTGTACCAATGGTTAGATCAATTGGACAATAAAAGTTTAACATAATATAATATATTATTTTTAAAAGAAATTAAGAAATAGTAAAAAGACGAAAATGTCCTTTAGTTTAAAGAAACATGTACTTAAATGTTTGAGATATCACATCTTATGTAACACCCTAAAATTCAGAGTAGTTTAAAATTCGGAAATTTGGCAATATGACGTTTGTATTTGATATAAACCTCCCATAAAGGAGAAAAGTACTAAGCCTTTACAAAAACCCGTGTACGGAAATGGAATTCAACAACAAACTAATCTAAACATAAACTATCTAGATTACATCGGTTGTCAATCCAAAATCACCAAAATAAGGGACTTAATTTCATGCCATTCATCAAATACAATTCATCTAAAAAATGCCCCAACCCATGCTCGACTCTCAAGCCCTTGGCAACCCACCGCTAAGGGAACCTGTTATACACATCATTTGAGAAAAAGTGTTAGGCTTAAAGCCTAGTGAGAACATACAGTTTATAATTTCAAGAGATAAAGACAATTATATCGAAAGAAAATCTTTTCTATAAAGTTTAGGTTACAATTGAAATCTTTGCCACAAAAGGGCCTTTTCGATCCAAAGCTCATCTTACAATGACAAGGGATATCCGATTTACCAAGGATTGTAGCGGGACACAAAAGTATGCCACAATCCGAGTTATGAGATAGACACTTGGAATCCATGGCCACGAACAACACAGGTCCGTACTACGATGTGAGGGAGGGCCCCCGAGGAAACCAAGTCATACTCGTTCACTAGGACTACACTATGATCCATGGCTAGTAACCGGTCTCACATAACCGTACCAAATGGCCCCCGAGGATCATATGCATCCATAGCTACAAATAGGGAAAAACCATCCCAATAATATAAGTCGACTCACTACCTAGGGATCCACTAGTAATAGTCTAGACTTGTCACAATTTCATTTGTGACTAACCAAAGCTAAACATATTGCTTCCAATAACATTTATATCCAAAATGCATTTTCAAGTTTTACTGCTGATAAGAATGAAAATCATAAAATGAAATTATACACAATCCTTCAAGTAACTCACATAAACGTACAAGTAATACCCATTTTACTTCAAATAAGATGGAACCCTTTATTTTTCTTGAAAATGATTGGGAACCCTAAAATCTCCCAAAAACCCAAGTTAGGTCAAAATGTGATAAACTTAAATCCAAATCCAAGGAGATATGTAGGAGTTCAAAATGTAAGCTTTGACATGTATAAAGTTTAGAAAATGATAGTAGGAACTCACCAAGTTGGTTTTAGAAGAAAACCCAAAACCTAGATTTTGACTTCTTGGAGAAGATGAAGATGGAGAAGGTGGTGAAGTTTCCAAAATCGAATCCTTTGGATGGTGCTCTAAACTCTAGCAATTAATGAGGTAGAGGTGGTGGTTGAAGAAACCCTAATCTTGGAGTAAATGAAGAGGGAGAACTTGGGAGAGAAAACTTGGAAGAAAAGAAATGAGAAATGAGGTAATTTGAAGCTGAAATCCCACTTAAGTCGTTCAGGCCCTCCGCGCGGGTTATGGTGCGGCCCAAGCCGCGCCGTGACACACGCCAACCTCTGGAATCCTCAAACGGACAATGCACCGCGCGACTTATGGCGCGGCCCAACCCGCGCCGCAACACGCACCAAGCACTGACTTCTGCCTTCTTCAGATCTGACCAAAAACCAAAACTCGGGGTGTTACAATTCTCCCCAACTTGGAGATGATTTCGTCCCCAAAATCCCAACTACTCGAAAAGAGTAGGATATCTACGCTTCATATCTTCCTCAGCTTCCCACGTCACATTTGCTCCCCGATGATGTTTCCATTATACCTTAACCATCCTGACCTCTTTGTGACGAAGCTTCTTTAACTTCGGCTCCAAGATAGCTTCGGGTTCCTCGACAAAACGATTACCTTTGTCCACTCTTATCTCCGAGAGGGGAGTAACGCTCTCCTCTTCCGCCAAACACTTTCGGAGATAACAAATGTGGAACGTGTTGTAGATTCCGTTCATTTCTGGTGGGAGTTCTAACTGTTAGGCTTGCAAGCCCACACGCTTGATCACCTTGAATGGTCCAAGGAAATGAGGACTCAGCTTCCCACGTTTTCCGAACCGAATGATGCCCTTCCATGGCGAAACTTTTAGAACACACGGTCGCCCACTTGAAACTCCATCGGACGTCTCTTCTTATCGGCATAGCTCTTTTTCCGAACTTGAGCCGCTTTCAACCGTTCCCGAATATCCTTAACTTTATCGTCCGTCTCTTGCACAATTTCGGGTCCGGAGAATTGCTTCTCTCCCGCTTCAAGCCAACACACGAGAGTTCTGCACTTCCGCCCATAAATGCCTCAAAAGGTGTCATTCCGATACTCTAGTGGTAGCTATTATTGTAAGCAAACTCCACCAAAGGTAGATGAGAGTCCCAACTACCCCCAAAATCGATGACACAAGACCTTAGCATATCTTCGAGCGTTTGGATCGTTCTCTCGCTTTGACTGTCGGTTTACGGATGGTAAGCCGTGCTCAACTTCACTCGCGTACCAAGCTCCTTCTGAAAGCCATCACAAAAGTTCGAAGTGAACCGACTGTCGCGATCCGACACGATCGACAAAGGTACTCCATGCCTCGAGACCACTTCATCCATGTAGAGTTTTGCTAACTTGTCCATCGGCAAGGTCTCGCACATGGCTAAAAAGTGAGCGTTCTTAGTCAACCGATCAACTATTACCCAAATGGTATCGTGACCTCGAAGAGTTTTAGGCAACTTCGTCACGAAGTCCATGGTAATATGCTCCCACTTCCACTCGGGGATCTCTAAGGACTGCAAACTCCCATACGGTCGTTGATGTTCGGCCTTCACTTGTAAGCATGTCACACAACGCTCCACGTAACGTGCCACATCAAGTTTCATCACCGGCCACTAATAATGCAACTTCAAGTCCCGGTACATCTTTGTACTCCCCGGATGAATGGAATACCTGGACTTGTGGGCATCCTCAAGAAGTAGTCCCCGATTACCCCCAACTTTGGGCACCCACACACGACTGTTGAACAGTTTCACCCCACGGCTATCTTCCGTTAAGAGTAACCGTTTCTTGGTCATCACCTCAACCTTAAGATTTTCTTCCAACAATGCTTCTACTTGAGATGCCTTGATCTTCTCAACAATACTAGACACTAACTCGATTCTCGAATGGGTAGCCCGAATACTTCCGCTATAGTCCTTCCGACTTAACGCATCGGCCACTATGTTCGCCTTACCGGGATGGTAAAGCAACTCACAATCGTAATCCTTGAGTAACTCGAGCTACCGACTTTGCCTCATATTTAACTCTTTTTGATCAAAGACATACTTCAGGCTCTTATGATCCGTGTAGAGTGTACATTTCGTTCCATAAAGGTAATGTCGCCATAGCTTCAAGGCGAACACCACCGCTGCTAACTCCAAATCGTGGGTAGGATAGTTCTTCTCGTGAATTTTAAGTTGCCTCGAGGCGTAAGCGATTACCTTGACTGTTTGCATCAACACGCATCCTAATCCCATTTTCGAAGCGTCGCTATAGACCACAAAGTCTTCCGACCCTTCAGGTAGCGACAAGATTGGAGCTTCACACAACTTCTTTTATAGAATTCGGAACGCCTTCTCTTGCGTTTCGGTCCAATCGAACTTCACATTCTTCCGAGTTAAGGCCGTCAAATAAGAAGTGATCTTCGAAAAGTCTTGAATAAATCTCCGGTAATATCCCGCTAATCCCAAGAAACTTCGGATTTCGGACGGACTCCTGGGAGGCTCCCAATTCATCATGGCTTGAATCTTGGAGGGGTCCACTTTCACTCCGTCTCGAGTGACAACGTGACCCAAGAATTGCACCTCTTCAAGCCAAAAATCGCACTTGGAAAATTTGGCGTACAATCTCTCTTTTCTCAACACTTCAAGAACTTCGCGAAGGTTTTGCTCATGTTCCAACTCGCTCTTGGAATATACAAGTATGTCATCAATGAATACGATGACCGACTTGTCGAGGAATGGTCGGCACACCATATTCATCAAATCCATAAACACCGCTGGTGCGTTAGTTAGACCAAATGGCATCACGAGAAACTCGTAATGGTCATAACGCGTTCTAAAAGTTGTCTTCGGAATGTCTTCTTCTCTCACATTCACCTGGTCGTAACCCGAACGTAAGTCGATCTTGGAAAAACACCCCGCTCCTTGGAGTTGATCGAACAAGTCGTCTATCCTTGGAAGCGGGTACTTTTTATTCACCGTTGCTTTGTTCAACTCATGGTAGTCGATGCACATTCTCATTGTGCCATCTTTCTTCTTGACAAACAAGACCGAAGCTCCCCAAGACGACGAGCTCGGCCTTATGAAACCTTTCTCCAAAAGCTCTTGGAGTTGTGCCATCATCTCCTGCATCTCCGATGGCACCAACCGGTACGGAGCTCTAGCAATAGGAGCCGCTCCCGGCACGAGATCAATCCGAAACTCCACTTGACGATCGGGTGGTAACCCGGGCAAGTCGTTCGGGAAGACATAGAGAAACTCCCGCACTATCCTCACATCTTCCAGCTTTGATTTCTCTAGCTTGGCATCGATTACGTAGGCTAGGAAAGATGAGAATCCTTTCACCAAGCATTTGTGTGCTTTAGCCATGGTGATTATTTCTACATCACCTTTCCTCTTCTCACCATAGATCACAACAACTTCACCACTAGGATTGGGAAGTCTAATTAATTTCTTGGAACATACGATCTCGGCATGATTGTTCGCCAACCAATCCATGCCGACCACCACATCAAAACCTTCGATAAACATCGACATCAAATCGATCGAGAATTCTCTCCCTTCGATTCTGAGAGTACACTTCTTCAGAACATCGCGGATCAGAACTTGACTACCATATGCTATCTCTACCACTAACGCATTCTCTAGAGTATTAGTGGGCATAGCAAACTTTTGACGAAACAACTCAGATATAAACGAGAAACTGCACCCGAATCGAACAGTACACGAGCAGGTACGAAGTTTAGAAGAAACGTACCCAATACCACATCAGCGGATGCCTTGGCCTCATCGGCCGTCATCTGAAAAGCTCGCCCCGGAACCCTAGATGGGTTCTCTCTCTTCTCCGGCAAGCTACCCGACTTGAGCTTCGGGTAATATCTCTTCATATGCCCCGGTTCCCTACACTCGAAACATACAAGCCCTCTGATCGGGCAATCCTTGGCGGCGTGATAAATCTTCCCACACTTAAACAAGTTTGAGGAGTGGTGCTACAGTTACCGCGGTGCTTGGTGTGGCACTTCTGGCACCACCTAGCTTCTTGATCATTGTTGAAGTTTCGGTTCCCGAAAAAAGGTCGGGTCCTCTTGGGAGGTACGGAACTGCTCTCCCACTTTCTCTTGTTTACGACCACCACAGCCTTCTCCGGTTTACCCCTCGCGTAAACCACTTCCATAAACTGCACCTCCTAAATCTTCTCCCGAAGGTTAGAAGACATCGAGTTGCATACCATGGACATCATGTCCGCTGGCAGACCCTTCAGATAGGCCTTTATCTTCTCTTTTTCTGTTGGGGCCACATGCCCCACTAACCCCAGCTTTTCCATGAATTGACGGGTGTACTCCCACACCATCAAGTTTCCTTTCTCAAGCGCTCGGAACTCGGCTTCAATGCGGTCTAAAGCCCTCTCGCTGAAGTATTCCTCCAAAACCTTCTTCTTGAACTCGACCCAAGACAACTGAGCCAGAACAGTAGGGGAGAGGATGGACTGGGTGACATTCCACCAAGTGAGAGTCGTGTCTCTGAGCATCTAAGAGTCGAACTTCTCTCTCTGGTCGTCACTACACTCGGACGAGCCGAATGCTTGCTCAATGCCTTGAATCCATTTTATGCATGCTACCGGATCCTCGGAACCAGAGAATTCCGGTGGTCTACAACCCAGAAAGGCCTTGAATGAGCAGGCTCTCTTGTCTTGCCTCGCCTCGACTATTATTGGGTCTTCAGTTCGGATCACATGACCCGTGCCACCGGATCCAATCACCTCGATGTTTTCTGCAATCGTCTCATTCCTCCGATTGCTCACATCACGATCCTCGATCACATTCAGAAGAAACTCTTGTTGCTTGGCCATAGCTTCATTCATTGCCAACATCATGTTGGTCATCATCTCAGATTGGGAATTCACATCCCGGATGACTGGGTGGGACGAAGCCAAGTCTACTCGCGGAATGACCTATGGCCCTCCACCTAGCACTGGTTGTACAGATGGGCATACAGCGACCTCAACCCGACCCGGTTGATCAGCAGTTGAGGTTGTCGCCTCAACACCATCTACTCGTGTACGCGGCCTACCACGCGAACTCACCATACTGATCTGCTACACAGGACAGAGAAAGAAATAAGAGAGAGGTAGGACAAAATACGAGGGAAAACGTACAACCATATTACCAATTGTCATAGTAACGACACTTCAAGCACACTCACGTAATACATCCATATAATAACATTAGCTAAGTGAGATTATGAACATATAATACATAAAGGTCCTTGTTACCATCGCCACAACGCTTGGTAAACATAATTTCTCGACTCTAAGACTAACCCATCTTAGGAGTTCTACCCAAACTCACAATCAATGCTTAACATACTCAGTCTAAGTCTAGACATCTTACATTGATGCCTAGATCACTTAAACTAGAGCTCTGATGCCAACCTGTAACACCCTAAAATTCAGAGTAGTTTAAAATTCGGAAATTTGGCAATATGACGTTTGTATTTGATATAAACCTCCCATAAAAAGGAAAAGTACTAAGCCTTTACAAAAACCCGTGTACGTTAATGGAATTCAACAACAAACTAATCTAAACATAAACTATCTAGATTACATCGGTTGTCAATTCAAAATCACCAAAATAAGGGACTTAATTTCATGCCCTTCATCAAATACAATTCATCTAAAAAATGCCTCAACCCATGCTCGACTCTCAAGCCCTTGGCAACCCACCGCTAAGGGAACCTGTTATACACATCATTTGAGAAAAAGTGTTAGGCTTAAAGCCTAGTGAGAACATACAGTTTATAATTTCAAGAGATAAAGACAATTGTATTGAAAGGAGATCTTTTCTATAAAGTTTAGGTTACAATTGAAATCTTTGCCACAAAAGGGCCTTTTCGATCCAAAGCTCATCTTACGATGACAAGGGATATTCGATTTACCAAGGATTGTAGCGGAACACAAAAGTATGCCACAATCCGAATTATGAGATAGACACTTGGAATCCATGGCCACGAACAACACAGGTCCGTACTACGATGTGAGGGAGGGCCCCCGAGGAAACCAAGTCATACTCGTTCACTAGGACTACACTATGATCCATGGCTAGTAACCGGTCTCACATAACCGTACCAAATGGCCCCCGAGGATCATATGCATCCATATCCATAGCTACAAAAGGGGAAAACCATCCTAATAATATAAGCCGACACTACCTAGGGATCCACTAGTAATAGTCTAGACTTGTCACAATTTCATTTGTGACTAACCAAAGCTAAACATATAACTTCCAATAACATTTATATCCAAAATGCATTTTCAAGTTTAACTGCTGATAAGAATGAAAATCATAAAATGAAATTATATACAATCCTTCAAGTAACTCACATAAACGTGCAAGTAATACCCATTTTACTTCAAATAAGATGGAACCCTTTATTTTTCTTGAAAATGATTGGGAACCCTAAAATCTCCCAAAAACCCAAGTTAGGTCAAAATGTGATAAACTTAAATCCAAATCCAAGGAGATATGTAGGCGTTCAAAATGTAAGCTTTGACATGTATAAAGTTTAGAAAATGATAGTAGGAACTCACCAAGTAGGTTTTAGAAGAAAACCCAAAACCTAGATTTTGACTTCTTGGAGAAGATGAAGATGGAGAAGGTGGTGAAGCTTCCAAAATCGAATCCTTGGATGGTGCTCTAAACTCTAGCAATAAATGAGGTAGAGGTGGTGGTTGAAGAAACCCTAATCTTGGAGTAAATGAAGAGGGAGAACTTGGGAGAGAAAACTTGGAAGAAAAGAAATGAGAAATGAGGTAATTTGAGGCTGAAATCTCACTTAAGTCGTTCAGGCCCTCCGTTCGGGTTATGGCGCGGCCCAAGCCGCGCTGTGACACGCGTTAACCTCTGGAATCCTCAAACGGACAGTGCACCGCGCGACTTATGGCGCGGCCCAACCCGCGTCACAACACGCGCCAAGCACTGACTTCTGCCTTCTTTATATCTGACCAAAAACCAAAACTCGGGGTGTTACATCTCAGGTACCAAAATGAAAGTTTTACAACTACGTTACCCAAAATAGGAATCATACCAAAGTATGTTACATTTTCATGCAATTTACCGTAAATTAATTAATGGGGTTTAAGACAGAAATGAAAATAAGACGGGAAATTGGCACAAATATCCATATTACACCTCCATTTTCACCTCCTAGCCTTGTCTCTCCCATATTTGCAGATTTGACCCTAGGTCCGCAATGGAGGACCTAGGTCTGATTGTGGACTTGCATTAATGTTTGTTATGGGGATGACACGTGTCGAGATATACCCTAGGTCCGCAATGGAGGACCTAGGTCCGCAATGGAGGACCTAGGTCTGATTGTTTACTTTCATTAATGTTTGGTATGGGGATGACACGTGTCGGGATATTGTGGACCTAGGGCCAAATCTGCAAATACGGGAGAGACATGACTAGGAGGTGAAAATGGAGGTGTAATATGGCTATTTGTGCCACTTTCCTAAATAAGAATCGTAAAATGAAAAATGAAAATAAAATCTTCATTCTCCTAATTTAATGTGGAATGTAAATTTGGGTTCACGGAGTTATGGATTGGACCATTGATTAGGGGTGTTCAAAAAAACCGTTGGACCGCTCAAACCGGTCAAACCAAGTCAAACCAGACCGTTTTTGGTGGTTTGAGCGGTCTGGCGGTCCGGTCCAGTCTGAAAAATAGCCAAACCGCTCGGTCCGGTTTGGTCTGCGGTTTGACCATTTTTTAGAACGGTCTGGACCGAATCAACCGCCAAAAATACGCATGTTTTAATCATATTTAGTTTTCATGTTATAGGCTCAACTTTTATGTCTCAATTTAAAAAAGTCTATCAAAGAATTATGTCTTTAGTTTTCATTTTCTCAAATGATTGTGTTATCTAAATTGACAAAGTTCTAAGATCCGTTAAAAATTCAAATCTAAATCCAAATCGTCCTTCGACTTTCTCAATATTTGTCCATTGTTGGTGGATTTATTTAACTTTTTTTCAACTTGCTCAATGTTTGTTTTAATTTAATATATAAACGTTCTTTTATAATTCGATATGCTATTTTTTAATAATGTTATATCGATAGAAAATTTATTTTGGATATAAAGTTTATGTTTTTTTTTTGTTTAAACCCAATAAGAGGCCCAAACCGCCTAAACCGGTCAAACCAGACCGCTTTTTTGTGGTCCGGTTTGGTTACTTGCTACCAAACCGCTCGGTCTGAAAATTTCCTAAACCGCCATTTGTTGTTTGGTTTGTGGTTTGGGGAGTTAAACCGCCCAAACCGGACCGCAAACACCCCTACCATTGATATTCATAAAACAAATCAGTTTTTTTTTTATTTTAATTTCATTAAATGATGTTTAATTCATTTAACCAAAGATCCTTTTAAATCATGTTTGATGAATTGAAAAGCTACCTTTTAACCAATAAATTAAGGAAAAAGTCCAAAAAGACTGATAAACTTTTCTATTTTAAATGATTAAGTTCGTAATTTTTTTTTTTAATGAAAATCCTATTAAATTTTCTTATTTTGAATAATTAAGTCTTTGAATTTTTTTTAATAAATAAACCATTGAACTTTTAGAAATTGACAACCTACATTATTTTAACCCAAAAAAGATACATGAGACCGGCTAGAAAGGGTCTTAAGTAAAAAAAAAAAAGAAGACCAAGTTAGTTTTACTGTTAACAAACCCTACGTCATTCAAACCATTTGTCGCCTCATAATCGCCAACTCTCTATCACAGCTCATTACCACCGTTGGCCTGCCATCAACTTCCTTCTTTTTTATTGTTTTTTTTACGTTTTTCAATTCTCAATCTTTTTGATATGTCTACACATGCTCCCTTAAATTGTTGTAAAAGAATAATAATCAAACGAAAAAAACAAATCGGAAAAAGGGAGAATCGAAAGAAAATAAAGAGATCAAAAAGAGGAAGATCAATGGTAGAGACCGACGACGACGATGGGCGGTATAGAGAACTAGCCCTTTGTATTTCATGGCATGGCTACATGTGCCCTTTGGATTTGATGGCACTTCAACCGGGAGCGGGACAACGATGGGGGCGACGAGGAGTGGTGAGGGGGAGCGATGTCGTTCTGTGATAAGGATTTGAATGGCGGTAGGATTTGGGAACGGTGAAAGTGATTTAGGTTTTACTTTAAAACATTTATAATCGGTTACATATAACCTTTTCTGGATTAAAAGAATCTAGGTAACCAATTTTTAAAAGTTTGGTGGCTTATTTATCCAAAAAAAAAATGTTCATGGACTTGATCAATCAAAAGAAAATTGAACGGTTTTTTAATTCAAAAAGTAGTTCGAGTACTTAATCATTTAAAAACAGGAAAGTTCGTTGGATTTTTTTTTTCTTAACTCTCATAAGTTAACCGTTTACCAATAAACTAATTATAGTTTATATTAGTCAATATACATACATATATATATATATATATATATATATATATATATATATAGGGACAGGTTCAAACGAGAAGGTAGTCAATTTGCGAGAAGACGAGAAGGAATATGAGCCACATAATCTATTAATTAAAAAATACTATAAATAAAAAATAAAAATAATTTTAGTAATTAAGATAATTATCATTTAAAAATTAGGATAATTACCATTTTGAATTGGATAAATCCTTAAAAATCTAATTATATCTTTTAAATTTATTTCTTTTTAATTTCAATAAATTCATAATTTTTTTTATCAAATTTTATATTTTTTTTTCTAGATACATTTTTGATAAAAAAAAACCATAATTTTCGTAAAATATCACATGTGATATCCACAATGAATTTATTATATTTTTCACAATTTTTTCTCTATTTTTTTAATCACATGTGATTAACTACATTTCACATATAATCCACTATGTGAATTTTTGTACATATCACATATGATAATATACGTCTGAATGCAAACAATGCATAATCACATGTGATAACATTTTTACATCACCAAAAGATCAATAAATATAAATATGCGTAATCATATATGATTAACTAAAATATCTACAAATATCACATGTAACAATATGATATGTAATTTACTTCATTTAACATATAATCCATTATGTGAATTTTTGTACATATCACATATGATAATATATGCATGTAAGTGATGCACAATCACATGTGATACTATTTACATCACCAAAAGATCAATAAATATAAATATATATGTAATCATATATGATTAATTAAAATATCTACAATTATCACATGTGATAATATGATATGTGATATGTACAAAAAAATCATATAATGGATCATATGTGATACGTAATATATCATATGTTAAACGAATCTAATCACATGTTATTCAAAATGTAAACGTAGATAAAAAAAATGGTAAAAAAGATATGAATTAATTGTAGATATCACATTTGATATTGATGAAACTTGTGAATTTTATTTATCAAAAGTGTATCTTAAAAAAATGATAAAAAACTTGATAAAATAATTATGAATAAAATAAAAATAAATAAATCTCAAAGATATTATGAGATTTTTTAAAGATTTATCCAATTTAAAATAGTAATTATCCTAATTTTTAAAATTATTTTCCATTTTCTATTTATGATATTTTTAATTAATAAAATATGTGGCCCATATTCCTTCTCGCCTTCTCGCAAATTAGTTTACTTCTCACATGATTCTCTCTCTCTCTCTCTCTCTCTCTCTCTCTATATATATATATATATTAAAGGAGAAACCAAATACAATGATGTGGCATCTCCTAAGCATCATAAGACTATTTTTCTTTTTTCTATGATTTTTGATTTTTTTTTAAATATTTGATATGGTTAGGGCTCTAAACGAACCGAACGTTCAGCGATCCGTTCGTGAACCGTTCGGTGGTAAGTTCATTTATTTAATAAATGAACGAACATGAACAAGTTTTTTTCGTTCGTTAGTTAAACGAACATGAACAAATGTCTCATTCGTTCATTTACGTTCGTGAACGTTCGCTTATTTATGGTCCTTCATTTATGTTCGTCTACGTTCGTTTATGTTCGTTTATATACTATATTTTATATTATAACATTTATATATCTAAATATATATATATATATATATATATATATAATCTTTTATTTATTAGAGTTTGAATATCATATAATATAATTATATGTTTAAAACTTAAAAAATTACCTTGGGCCATGATAATTTGTAGGAAGGAATTATGTGGGTCTTTAAAGTTAGTCCACTATAGTTTTTTTTTTCTTAATTTGTTTCCAGCCCAACAGAGTTAGAAAGCAATCTTCCCCACAACCCAACCCTATCGCCTATGATTGGATTTCTTCTTCCGTTACCCCTACTCCATAGATATTACTTTTGTTCATGTTTATCTTTAGACTCGAGACCAAATGGAAACATTTCAACACCATTCTTTAAGTTTGATAATTTCCATCCCACAAAGAATATGACGTCGTTCGCATAGTGGAGATGAGAAATTGTAATCTCATCCCTTCCCACCTTAATTCCTTCGAACAAATCCTTCTCCACAGCTTCTTCCATCAATATGTGTAAACTCTCGGCTACCACCAAAAAAAGGAATGGTGCAAGTGGATCCCCTTATCTCAAGCCTTTCTCCATTTGGAATTCACTTGTCGGCATTCCATTTATCAATACGGATATCTTTGATGATTTTAAGCACGCTTCTATCCATCTTCTCCACTTTTCCCCAAAACCCGTCTCTTTCATCACATCCAAGAGGAACGACCATTCGACCGTATCATAAGCCTTCTCAAAGTCTACCTTGAAAATCAAACCTTTCTTCTTCATTATTCTTAAAAACGCTACCGTCTCATTTGCTATAAGGACTCCATCAAGGATTGACCTCCCTTTTGTAAACTCACTTTGTTCCTTGCTTATTAGCTTTCTCATAACCTTTTTCAATCTTTCCGCCAATACTTTTGAAACGATTTTCTAGAAAATTCCAATGAGACTAATCGGCCTAAATTCATTTAATCCAATCGGATTTGCATTTTTCGGAATCAAAGTCAAGAATGACGCGTTGCAACCGTCACTTATTTTCTCCTTATCCAAAACCCATTCTATTGCCATCATGATATCTTCTTTTATTATCCTCCAATACCTTTTAATGAATCCTATTGTGAAACCATCCGGTCCCGGTGATTTGTTACCACCACAATCCTTTACCGCATTCAACACCTCTTCTTCTGTTACCTTTCTCTCAAGGTTGTTGGTTTCCTCCCTTGATAATTTCGTAACTCGGTCCATCCTTAACTTTGGTCCGTCACTTCTTTGACTTGAGAATTTCCTTTTGAAGAACTCGAACGCATAATCGTTTATCCTCTTCGGGTCCTCCGTCTAAACCGACTCTATATTTATCCCATGAATAACATTCTTCCTTTCTTTCTTTTTTATTGTTGCGTGAAATAATTTAGAGTTCTCATCACCCTCTTTAATCCATTTTATTTTAGCTTTTTGTTTGGCCATCTCCAAACTTTTTTCTTGCAATTCAAGCCACTTCTTCCAGGTCTCGATCCACCGTGTTCTATCAGAAAAAAAATATTGAATTTTTAAAGTATATAATGATACCATAATAAAGTATTAATCACTTGATTTTTTTTTATTGATTTTTTATTTTTTTTTAATTTCGATTATTGGTATGAATGTGAATTGAATTTTTATTGATATTGGGCTATTGTTATATGGGAGTTATTTTATTTTAAACTAGTGTTTGTGAAAATGTATTCCCAGTTAATTCAAGCAATCAAACAATTAATCTCAATCAAGATTTGACAATATGAAGTCTAGAGAGAGAGTAGAGAGAAAGCGTTCAATAGTCATATATCAAACAGTATGCGTACAATGAACTCTTGTTACACTTACAAACTATTACAAGGCAACATAGTATTTATACCACCACTACTTCTCACAAGACACTATTACAAGGTATTTATACCAATGTTACTTCTCTCAAGTACTCAAACTAAAACTCTCAAGTATCACTTCTCTCAAGCAATACTTCTCTCAAGTAGTGCTTCTCTCAAGTAATAGGAACTCTCATGACACTATGCTAGCACACTTCTCTCATAAGCCTAAACTCTTACAACACATGAATAATACTAACTATTACATTAGACTTTGTTGACTTCTCTAGACTTGACTTTTCTCATTAAATCTTGGATAAAATAATACACTAACAATCTCCCCCTTTGTATTCAAGATTTAATAAAAATTTGACACTAGTCTTCAGCGCTTGATTCTTCAAACTTTATCTCTGACAGTCTTGGACTTTGAAGCTTTAACAATCTTCAGTCTTTGAAGAATCTTGAAAAGTCTTTTATACTTTGCATCTTCGGAATGTCAACAAGTCTTGAACACAAACACGAATCTGAATTCTTAAAACTTGAAATTCCTTTGATCTTTGAAACTTCTTTGAAAAATTCATCTATGATCTTTGAGGAATCTCTGATCATGTATCTTCATCTTTTGTGATCTCTGAACTGTCTTCGGAAAAACAAACTTTCACGAATCTTCTTCATAATCTTTTAAAAACTTCTTGATACAAACAAACTTTCATTTGTCTTGAAACTTATCCATCTGACGTGACATCTCTTTAGCTCTGAAGCTATGGCTTTGAAATTGATCTTTGTATCATTTTCAGTTTGGACCGTGCATTGCGCAGTGACGAAAATATTTTGTTAGGAAATATGTAAATAAGCTAAGATTAAACGTAACTTGTTATTTGATAACTAATAGAATACAATGTAAAACCTGAACCCACTTTTTTTTGAAAGGGTGTCATAGGCTATGCCTAGACTAATTCCTTGGCAAATTAATGACTGTAAGACATCAGCCCTGATTAAACCTCAGTGACCACAATTGAACTCACTTAAAGTGTACTCTTTTAATGTCAGTGTCATTTCAGGCTTGTACGTGTGGTTTGCATCTTTATACACGTTTGGTTCAAATTAAGAAAATGCCCCGCTAAGCCCTTTTCATGTTGGAAATGTTATGAACATAACCGTCCAATTGATAAATATGTTTATTTTTTTTTGTAGTAATGTACTAAATTGAAAGTTGTGTGCAATATTATTTGTAAGTATTATTCAGACTTGATGTGTTTAAGACTTTGTCAAAGATGAATGTTGGTATAGTATTAGTTGAATAAGTAAACAAATAACTTTATATTGGTTGAAAGTGATCAATTCTTTGTGTATATTTATAATTAACTTAATAGTTGACTTAATACGTTACTATGAAGTTTTAGTTAATGGTTGAATTAATAGTTGTTTTGGTTAAGTGAAGACATGGGTCTGGGAGTTCTTAAATATATTGATATTTTATATTCATCTTAATCATCAATTGCTTAAGAGAATGTTTATTTATTTATTTAAATTTGACTATTTTGATGTATAGATATTAGATGGTGATGTTCTTTTCTCTCTTTATTTGTGGTAAGTGCTCATGAAGGTTTGTTCCATACACCTATATCAAAGAACCCAATAACCCTTGTCAATGAATAACAACAACCCTCATAGACTCGGGAGATATAGTTTTATATATACGAAAACCTTTCAAGAATCTTTTTGATACTTATTAAATCAAATTGAAATGAAATAATCAATATATAGCGCAATGTAAATATTTGAGTGAATTGTTTGGTATAGGTTTTTTCATACTACCTCATGTATATATCTCATTTATATTTCCCAAATTATAGGTAGTACAAAATCAACACATAGTGATGCATGCTTCCATTTGCCATTAAAAAAATTAATAAACAACCATGGATTCTTGTCAAGTATGCCTATATTTTCGATTTCAATAACAAATTTGGCCCTCCATGAATTCATCTATATAAGTTGCGGTGCATAAGCCCCTTTAGATATATGGGCTACTTTTTTGAATCTCGTAATCACAAAAATATCAAAAATTCTTAAGAATGTATATGATTCAGTCGTAAACAAAATATATCATTTGATAATAAAAAAAACCCAACAAAACGGAAAAGTATGATTATATAATAACAAATTACATATATTGAACGATATTGTAGTTACATACCTGTTCGGGATGTTTTTAATCAAGCGCTTTGTTCTACCTAATTTAGTTTTCTTTGATCGACCTATTTCTCTTCCATGATATTTCCTTAAATATCTATTTTTTTGATGGAGAAATTAGGGGTTTCATGGAGAATTAAAAGCAAGTAATGAAAGAAGCAAATGAAGAGTTGGTGGTTAAACCAATATACAAATTTACACAAAAATCGGCTAAAAATGAAATACACAATTTTCAAATAGGGGTAAATGAGTCTTTAATATATTAAACATTTAAAAAAAACTATGGAAATTTATACATTATTTTCTACTCCACAAATATATATGATTTTTTCAAATAGGGGTAAATGAGTCACTTCATTTGTTATGATTTTTTCTTTTATATATATATATATATATATGTATAACGAAGAAAGAGATATTAGATTGTTAATTGGATTGTTATTAAATTTTGTGTAACCAAATATGGTGAAGATGAATAGTCTAGATAATTAAATGTTTGCTAATAAATATATAAATAAAAAAAATGCAAAAATTGAGAAAAAAGAAAAATATGATTTGAATGTTTGGAGGATGCCACCTCATTGTTGGTGGGTTTTACTTTAATATATAGATAGATTAGATCAATTTAATTTGTGAAAATAACAAAAAAAAATGTATCTGTATGCTCATTATTAATTATTATGGTATCATTATATACTTTAAAATTTTAATATTTTTAGTATGTTGTGATTAATATGTGCATATAAATATTTGTATATTTTAGTAATCAAACTGATTATTATATATTATGATTACTAGATTCACCCTCGTGTAGTACACGGGATAATTTAAAAAAATTAAATCATGGCAAAAAATTATCTTACAGATATGAATGATCATCGAAATTACGATGTTATTTTTTCAAGCTTTTTTCCCTTTAGAATTTTTTTTTTGCAACTGATTACAAAATGTCCTTGTTTTAGGCAGTTTTCACAAAGGATGTTTGCAAAAAATTAATAAAAATATGAATAAATATTAAGAATTTATAAAACAAAATTTATAATAGAACGTAAATGAAATTATGGAAAAGTGCATAGTTAAAATATTAATAAAATAAGAATCACATATCATAAATTACCAAATACTTCTTTATATACAACATTTTTTGTTCTATTGCTAATTATACTTTCATCGTCTATAATTAATATTTTTAAAATTAATATATCACTAGAAATGTACCTTCGCAATGCAACGGGTTTCTGAAATCTAGAACTCGAACCCTCGATCATTATTCATACTTTTTGTTAGTCTTTTTTTTTATTTTATTTTACGATTTTGAGAAACCTAGATTTAAAGCAAAAATATATTTTAGTTTAGTTTAACTATGGTTTTTTATAAATAATAATAATAAAACTTTTTGTTACGGGTCAACAAATGTTTAATTTAAATGATAACTATATTTAAGATATTTTATATTTAAAATTAAAAAGATAACATACTTCAATAAAAAATAAAAATAAGGTGTTTTATCTCGAATTTTCTTATATTTATCGGTTAGTTATATCAATAGTTAAAAAATTTAGATATTTTAGAAAATAAAAATAAGTGCTTATCTGCAGTTAGTTACACGAATTCAAACATTGAGGTTTTATAAGTTGTACTTATATTTAATCAATTTGTACTTTTGAATTTTAAGTAATATGCATTAATAAGTGGTACCTAATGCATAAAAATTAGTTTTTAAGAGTTTAACTTAAATGCTTTATAATATAGTATAGATATATTAGTTAAAATTCAAAATTACAAATTAATGAAACATAATTATAACTTATTAAAGTCTCATGTTTTTATTTGTATAACTAACTACAAATAAACATATTAAATACAGAATAAACACTATGAGATAAACTACCTGTTTTATTTTTTTTAAAATATATTAATTTATTAGATCAATGCATGTTTTTATAATATAGTATAGATATATTAGTTATGAGATTATAACTAATATAAATATAGATATATTAAGAGCAAATTATAAAATAAAAAATAAATATTGATAATAGTAATATTGATCAAATCATCCAATAAATGTAAAAAATAAATATTGATAATAGTAAATAATATTGATCAAATCGTACATTAAATATAAAAAACAAATATTTATATTAATAAATGAGTATCCATTCCACAAATAAATGATGATGTAATATAATGTGTTTGGATAAGTTGTACCAATGTATTATGAAATTGTAAATTAAATAATTGGCTTTAATTAGTTGTATTTTGTGCTTAAAATGTTGTAATTAAGAGTTTTTTATATCTCTTTTATAATATAGCATAGATAATGTCAAGAAAATAAAATTAAAAATGTTATTTTATAAAACTTCATGATAAAAATCAAGATTCTTATATAAAAATTTAAAGAGGATGAGGTTTTATAAAAAACTCTTGAAATAAAAATTGATATGAAATAGCCAAAAGAAAATTAAGACAATTTAGTGATTATTTGTATTAAATCACATACTAATAATGACACATTAATTCATATATATTTATGATATTTAATAATATAACTAAATCCAAAAATATTCAATATTGGACTCATTTCGAAGGTATTGACGAAACGATTACAATGGTATAATTTGTAAAAAATAAAAATGTTTTTTTTAATGCATTTTAGTTCATATACATTATTTATGTTTATATGATAAAAGTCTAAAATGAAAAATGAAAAAGTAATGGATTAAAAGCAAACTACATATCTAATTATAAGGGTAGTAAATGTAAGATATAAATTAAAAAAATTGAATTAAGAAAAGATTTAAGGAGGAATGAATGTGGATGTGCAAAATGAACTTGTAATGTAAAATGCGTCCAGATACATGTTTAGGCGGGAAAATGAAAAAATGGGCTAACCAAAAGGCGACACGTGTCCTTCTAGGCGGGAAAATGAAAAACTGGGCTAAACTTCGTGTCAAACGGGTATAAATAGACCTAAGGTTTGTAGGGACTTAAATAATCTTTGTGATTGCGCTACCAACTAGAAACTCAATTGATTGAGCGATTTACTTTCGAAAGTTGAAATATTGATGATGTATTATCAACAAAAATTTACAAACATGCAAAAATCCAATGTTATGATGATGAAATTTCATACAAACCATAATTCATTGTTTTAGAAAATAATATACTCTCAATTATTACGATAACCTGGACTCAAGCGAACTTGAGAACCATAATATAGGTTCGAAAAACAATAAGCAAATATGTAAAAATCATCAAACCTTATTGACCCTAAAAACCGGTTGTTAAAGTACACGTAAATACCTTGAAACTTTTGAGACGACACATGAATCACAACTTTCAGAAGGAATCCTATTAATTATAACCCCCCCCCCCCCCCAAAAGAACCGTGGGACGTCCTAAAAAGAAAATTCGGGAATATTCATTACCATGTAGTTCCCAAAGTAATCATACAGTTGAATGAAACTCACTTACTCGATTACAATAAGGAAACATAATTCAACAAAGAAATGTTGTGTCTCAAAATTCGTCCTAATCTTTGTGGCAAGTAACTCACAAAACATGAACCTAATGCAAGTGGCTAATGAAACAATATAAGTTGCAATATAACAAATTCATTAACCTAATGCAAGTGGCTAAGAGATGTAATATTTTTTTAATAAACGCTAGACATACTGTAACAACCCAACTAGAACGACAATATGACAATTAAAATCTTAATAATAAAATAAAAATTCATCCCGAAACGGCCCCAAGTGTAACACCCTAAAATATGCGGAAATAAAATTCGAAAATTCTGCAATAGACTAAGCCTGCGAAATATATAAAAACAATTCCAAGATACAAAATCACCCCAAACGGGGTATAGGGTATACATAACATGGTCAATGATGAAGCATAAGACGACAACCTACTAATCTACAATTGATTAACTAGATTAGGGTCGGGTGTCGCTATCCTTCCAAAATGTGTATCTTCAAAAATCAATGTACGATGGTCACTAGATATCCTCAAAAAGACCACTCACGACCCCAAGGTCGTTCCCTGAGTCCTGGCGTGCCCCACTGCTAAGATGACCTGCCAACAAGACAATCAAGAGCAAGTGTTAGGCTAAAGCCTAGTGAGAACAAGCCAATTAAAAAGGGAGTACTAAACCCAAATCGATGTCACGCGGTGAGTATAGCCATGAGCTAAGTCAAGAAATCAAATAAACCATTAGTGATTAAACATGGTACAAATAACACCAAATCACATAACGAGCTCAACCCCTCTAGATTTATTCCTCAAAGCATCAAGTCAACCCCTTTGGATCTATTCTTGAGAGTTCCAAAACAGGGGAACTCAGCACACAATGGAATTACACCTTACTGCACCATGAGACGCTGCCCGACCGTATAGGCCCACACCTTACTTATCATGGCAACCCGATGCCTATTCCGTGCTAAAACGTGAACCAAATGCCCAAAACGGGGACATAGGAACACCGTGCCTATGGATCCATTGCACAAAGACTCAAAGCCAAAACATGTCATTTCATAACAATACTCATATTAAATCAAGTATATAGGCAATTCATATGAACAATGGTTCCGTTCAATAAGTCTTGATTCTTGTAAATAATGTTGTAAATGATGGGATTTAGAAAACATTACCCAACAACAATATGCCATATTAAAATCGTGATTTTCCACATTTAAAAAAATTCATTTATCACATAGCTTTCGTAATACAGACGGATTTAGTTTAAAAGACTCACCTCAGATTCCTTCCTGTTTAAAGTCCGCTTTCTACGATTGCTACCTACGACAACACCGATAAATCGGTAAGCCAAAACATCGATAACTCACTGACTTACTAATTTGAATACAAAACACAACACACTGCACACTCTGGTCGAGACTGCCCCGGGCGCCATACCGTACCGGTCGACACAACTACCGGTCGATACAACGTACCAGTCGATACAACGTATCGGTCGAGACAACTACCGGTCGAGACCACTACCGGTCGAGACCTTCTTCCCGGTCCTATTCAATGATTACCAAGAACACGCCGGAGACATTCTCAGAACCCAGATCCAAACTCAAAATACGTAAATCTCGAAATGAAACGGTTAAAAACCTTAACAATGAGATTCTATACGGTAGAATACACTCAGATCAAAGCTTTAAGCTAGATTCGTACCTTGATTTGTACGAAACGATCGATCCTCTTTTCTTCTCCTTGCTTCCTTCTCTCTGACTCTCCCAAAAACAAAAATATCAGAAATGAGATATTTTGAAAATATCTCAGGGTTGATTTGTATTTATATAACCCAAGTTACATTTGACCCCCTTGAACTTTGGGTAAAGGTAAACTTTTCACCCAAATCCAAAATTAATTAAATTTTGAATACGGATATTACAATATCCCCCCCTCAAGAGAATTCCGTCCCCAGAATTCCATTGTCGAAAATATGGGGATACTGAGATCTCATATCAGCCTCTACTTCCCACGTTGACTCCTGTCCCTTATGAAACTTCCACTGTACTTTCACCAGTCGAATCTCCTTGTTTCTTAACTTCTTCACCTTGAGGTCCGTAATGGCTATCGATTCCTCAACATAGTTCAATTTCTCATCCACTTGGATGTCGTCTAAAGAGATCACCACATCTGCTTCTGCCAAGCACTTTTTGAAATTTGACACATGAAAGGTGGGATGGATCCCACGCAAGTCCTCGGGTAGGTCAAGCTTGTAGGACACTTCACCAACACGCGCTATAATTGTGAATGGTCCAACAAATCTCAGTCTCAACTTTCCTTTCTTTCCGAAGCGGACTACCCCCTTCCAGGGCGAGACTTTTAACACAACCTTGTCTCCCACTTGAAATACTATCGGTTTCCTCCGCTTATTTGCATACATCCTATGACGATCTTGAGCTGTTTTTAACCTTTCTCTAATCTGGTTGACCTTGTCGGTGGTTACTTGTACGATTTCGGGTCCGGTAAATTGTTTCTCCCCCGCTTCGAGCCAACACACGGGAGTTCGACACTTGCGTCCATATAAAGCCTCAAACGGTGCCATACCAATACTTGAGTGGTAGCTATTGTTGTATGCGAACTATACCAAAGGCAGGTGCATATCCCAACTACCCCCAAAATCGATCACACACGATCTCAACATGTTTTCCAGAGTCTGTATTGTCTTATCGCTTTGGCCGTCAGTTTGAGGATGGTAGGTCGTGCTCAACTTCACACGTGTACCCAATTCCTTTTGTAAACCGTCCCAAAAATGCGACGTGAACCGACTATCCCGATCAGAGACAATAGATAGCGGCACACCGTGTCGGGATATTACTTCATCGATGTACAACTTCGCCAATTTATCCATTGGTAAGGTCTCCCGCATGGCCAAGAAATGAGCGCTTTTGGTCAAGCGGTCTACTATAACCCAAATGGTGTCGTGACCTTTCAAGGTCCTTGGCAGCTTCGTCACGAAATCCATCGTGATGTGTTCCCATTTCCATTCCGTAATTTCCAAGGATTGCAAACTTTCGTAAGGTCTTTGGTGTTCAGCCTTCACTTGCAAGCAAGTTACACATTGCTCCACATAGTGCGCCACATCAAGCTTCATGATTGGCCACCAGTAATGCAATTTCAAATCTCGATACATTTTCGTGCTTCCTGGGTGAATGGAGTATTTTGACTTGTGGGCATCCTCGAGAAGAAGTTCTCTATTACCCCCAATCTTAGGCACCCAAATTCGCCCATTGAAAAGTTTCACCCCTCGACTATCTTCAGTCAACAAAAGGTGTTGTTTTGCCATGACTTCTCCTTTGAGATTTTCTTCGAGCAAGGCTTCGACTTGCGATTTCTTGATTCTGTCAATGAGTGTTGAAGTTAATTCAATCCGCGCAAAGGTAGCACGTGAATTTCCTCCGCAGATTTTCCGACTCAAAGCGTCGGCAACAACGTTTGCCTTACCCGGATGGTAAAGCAACTCACAGTCATAATCCTTCAACAACTCCAACCATCTCCGCTACCTCATGTTTAGCTCTTTCTGGTCAAAGATATGCCTCAAACTCTTGTGATCGGTGTAAAGAGTGTATTTCGTACCGTAAAGGTAGTGTCGCCACAATTTCAGTGCAAACACCCCCGCTGCCAATTCCAAGTCATGAGTAGGGTAGTTGACTTCGTGCACTTTAAGTTGTCTTGATGCGTAAGCGATCACCTTCCCTCTTTGCATCAGGACACACCCCAAACCCATCTTCGACGCATCGCTGTACACCACTAAATCTTCCGTCCCGTCAGGTAAGGATAGGATAGGAGCTTCGCAAAGCTTCTTTTGTAAGGTGCGGAACGCCTCTTCTTGCCTCTCGGTCCACACAAATTTCACGTTCTTTCGGGTCAAGGCCGTCAATGACGAGGCTATCTTCAAGAAGTCTTGTATGAATCTCCGGTAGTACCCTGCCAAGCCTAGGAAACTTCGGATTTCAGACGGACTCTTGGGAGGTTCCCAATTCGTCATCGCCTCAATCTTTGCGGGATCCATTTTTACTCCTTCCTTTGAAACCACATGCCCCAAAAACTGTACCTCTGGGAGCCAAAAGTCGCACTTTGAAAACTTCGCGTAAAGTATTTATCGCCTTAACACATCCAATACTTCACGGAGATGTTGCTCATGCTCTTCTTCATTCTTGGAGTAAACTAGGATGTCGTCGATGAACACGATTACCGAATTGTCAAGGAACGGTCGACACACACGGTTCATCAAGTCCATAAATATTGCCGGTGCGTTGGTTAGGCCGAATGGCATCACCAGAAACTCGTAGTGTCCATAGCGTGTTCTAAATGCCGTCTTTGGGATGTCGCTCATTGCTACCTTCACTTGGTGATAACCCGATCGAAGGTCGATCTTTGAGAAACAACCTGCTCCCTGAAGTTGATCGAACAGATCGTCGATTCTCGGAAGCGGATACCTGTTCTTCACCGTCACTTTGTTCAGTTCCCTGTAGTCGATACACATTCTCATTGCACCGTCCTTCTTCTTGACGAATAGAACCGGAGCCCCCCAAGGTGACGAGCTCGGTCGGATGAAACCTTTCTCAAGAAGGTCTTGGAGTTGAACCATCATTTCTTGCATTTCGGTAGGAGCCAAAAGATAGGGAGCTCGAGCAATTGGAGCCGCTCCAGGAATAAGGTCAATACGGAAGTCCACTACACGATCGGGTGGCAAACCGGGCAAGTCTTCCGGAAACACATCGGGAAACTCGCGCACCACCCTAACATCTTCTAGTTTTCGTTGTTCGAGTTTGGTATCGATAGCATAAGCCAGGAAAGATGAACATCCTTTCGCCAAACACTTCCTAGCTTTGATCACTGAAATAATAGCCACATCGCCTTTCCTTCTTTCGCCGTAGATTAATGTCGCTTCTCCGTTTGCCACGGGAAATCGAATCAGTTTCTTGGAACATACAATTTTGGCTTGGTTCTTTGATAACCAATCCATACCCACAACCACATCGAACCCGCCAATTTGCATAGGCAATAAGTTAATGGGAAATTTCTTCCCTTCAAGCTCTAAGATGCAATCTCTAATGATATTATGGATTAGAATTTGACCTCCATTTGCTATTTCTACAACAATAGCATTCTCTAGCATACTCTTAGACATAGCAGGCCTTTGACAGAACAAATCGGATACAAACGAGTAGCTAGCACCAGAATCAAATAACACACGTGTAGGTACGGAATTTAGAAAGAACGTACCCGACACCACATCGGTCGATGCTTTAGCTTCCTCTGATGACATCTGAAAAGCCCTTCCGGTCGACCGCGGGCGTTCCAACTTCTTCCCGCCATAACCTCCGGTCTTGAGCTTCGGGCATTCCGCCCTTACGTGCCCCGGTTCCTTACATTCGAAACATATTTTCCCCTTAAGAGGGAAATCTCGAAACGTGTGACCCGTCTTTCCGCACTTGTAGCACACTCCGGGAACAAAGTTGCATGGGCCGAAATGTTTGCTTCGGCATTTGGAGAAACACTTGGCATCACGTCTAGGATCGGCTCCCCGCTGAGCATTGTTGTTGGCATAAAAAGGTTTCATTGAGGGCATCGATCTTCCCTCCCATTTCCTCTTCTCGACTTGGCGACCACTTTGATCCCTGCCGAGACTGTAAGCATCCTCCATGAGTTGAGCTTCTTCCATCGCCTCCCGAAGGGTGGAGGTCTTTGTTACATGCACCATCGACATCATGTCCGATGGGAGGCCCTTAATGTAAGCCTTGATCTTATCTTTCTCTGTCGGGACCAAGCGTCCCACAAAACCCAGCTTGTCCATGAAGAGACGGTTGTACTCCCTCACAGACATACCCCCTTTCTTTAAGTTCGGAAATTCCTCCATGATTCGGTCCAACGACCTCTCGTTACAGTACTCCTCTAGCAGTTTTTTTTTGAAGGTAGACCAAGACAGTTGATCCAGAATAGTCGGCTCAAGCGAAACAGAGTACACGTCCCATCAAGTAAGAGCCATACCCCGTAACATTCGGGAACCAAATATAACCCTATGCTCCTCCCCACATTCACTTGAGCGAAAAGCTTGCTCCATCTCTCGAACCCAGCCAATACAATCTAGGGGATTGTCCGAGCCCTTAAATTCTGGCGGTCGGCAACCCAGAAAAGCTTTGAACGTGCAAGTCCGCGCCGCTCGCCTGACACCCAGGGCTGCAGTCACCTCAGGGGAAATTACAGGTCCAATACCCCCAGATCCCGCAACGATCACATTCTCGCTAAACGTTTCGTGCCTATGGTTGTTGGCATCTCGGTCATCTAGAAGCTTCAAGAACACCTCCTGCTGTTGCGCCATGGCCCTGTTCATGGCCAACATCATACGGTCCATCATTCTCATTTCTGCCGTCACTTCCTCAATAATAGGCTCTGCAACCTCCAAATTGCGTCGAGGAATGTGCTCGGGTCCTCCACCCAGCACATTGTCCACACGCGCGGTTTCCCCCACTACAGTCACCAGCGGATGGTCGGCCATAGGTATTTTGGCCTCCTGACCTTCCGGACGATTCCTGGTATTAACCATGGTTCTGCTGAACGCAATCATGCACAAGAACGGGATAAGGATTACGGAAAACACAAAGAACGTACTACTACACATATCAATTATTATAACAACAGTAATTTAAGTATGCCCATGTAAAACATTTTCATAATAACGTTAGCTAAGTGAAATTATGAACACATAATACGTAAGAGTTCTTATTACCATCATCACAACTTTCAATTTGTGCAAGTTTCCGTTGACCCTAAGACCATCCTATCTTAGAAGGTCTACCCCATCTCACGAGTCATAGCTTAATAGTCTCAGCTTAAGTCTAGGCATCTTACAGCCATACCTAGTTCACTTAAACCAATGCTCTGATACCAACTTGTAACACCCTAAAATATGCGGAAATAAAATTCGAAAATTCTGCAATAGACTAAGCCTGCGAAATATATAAAAACAATTCCAAGATACAAAATCATCCCAAACGGGGTATAGGGTATACATAACATGGTCAATGATGAAGCATAAGATGACAACCTACTAATCTACAATTGATTAACTAGATTAGGGTCGGGTGTCGCTATCCTTCCAAAATGTGTATCTTCAAAAATCACTGTACGATGGTCACTAGATATCCTCAAAAAGACCACTCACGACCCCAAGGTCGTTCCCTGAGTCCCGGCGTGCCCCACTGCTAAGATGACCTGACAACAAGACAATCAAGAGCAAGTGTTAGGCTAAAGCCTAGTGAGAACAAGTCAATTAAAAAGGGAGTACAAAACCCAAATCGATGTCACGCGGTGAGTATAGCCATGAGCTAAGTCAAGAAATCAAATAAACCATTAGTGATTAAACATGGTACAAATAACACCAAATCACATAACGAGCTCAACCCCTCTAGATCTATTGCTCAAAGCATCAAGTCAACCCCTCTGGATCTATTCTTGAGAGTTCCAAAACAGGAAAACTCAGCACACAATGGAGTTACACCTTACTGCACCATGAGACGCTGCCCGACCGTATAGGCCCACACCTTACTTATCATGGCAACCCGATGCCTATTCCGTGCTAAAACGTGAACCAAATGCCCAAAACGGGGACATAAGAACACCGTGCCTATAGATCCATTTCACAAAGACTCAAAGCCAAAGCATGTCATTTCATAACAATACTCATATTAAATCAAGTATATAGGCAATTCATATAAACAATGGTTCCGTTCAATAAGTCTTGATTCTTGTAAATAATGTTGTAAATGATGGGATTTAGAAAACATTACCCAACAACAATATGCCATATTAAAATCGTGATTTTCCACATTTAAACAAATTCATTTATTACATAGCTTTCGTAATACAGACGGATTTAGTTTAAAAGACTCACCTCAGATTCCTTCCTATTTAAAGTCCGCTTTCTACGATTGCTACCTACGACAACACCGATAAATCGGTAAGCCAAAACATCGATAACTCACTGACTTACTAATTTGAATACAAAACACAACACACTGCATACTCCGGTCGAGACTGCCCCGGGCGCCATACCGTACCGGTCGACACAACTACCGGTCGATACAACGTACCGGTCGAGACAACTACCGGTCGAGACCACTACCGGTCGAGACCACTACCAGTCGAGACCTTCTTCCCGGTCCTATTCGATGATTACCAAGAACACGCCGGAGACATTTTCAGAACCCAGATCCAAACTCAAAATACTTAAATCTCGAAATGAAACGGTTAAAAACCTTAACAACGAGATTTTATACGGTAGAATACACTCAGATCAAAGCTTTAAGCTAGATTCGTACCTTGATTTGTACGAAACGATCGATCCCCTTTTCTTCTCCCTGCTTCCTTCTCTCTGACTCTCCCAAAAACAAAAATATCATAAATGAGATATTTTGAAAATATCTCAGGGTTGATTTGTATTTATATAACCCATGTTACATTTGACCCCCTTAAACTTTTGGTAAAGGTCAACTTTTCACCCAACTCCAAAATTAATTAAATTTTGAATCCGGATATTACACCAAGCTTCCAATAAAATTTCAGGGTTTTCAAAGTCAACCTACACAACTAAGATAATAAAATAAACATCTAAGATGACGGTCTTCTATTCCTTCCCGCTACATCTTCCCTTTTTGCCCTTCTCTGCTCTCTCTAAATCACGCTTGCCTAAAAAGATTTTTAGTTTTTAAAGAGCGAGGGTTAGACCATAGGTCTAGTGAGTTCCCTCTAACAGATAAGCAATAAGATAACTTTCCAGCAAATTTAAAACAACATTCAATAAGCACATAAAGATAAACACGCTACTGACCACACGACCGTCAAAGACGATGTGTCTAACTCGCACTGCCTTAATTTTGGGACACACCCCCAATGGCATAAACGGGCCACACTCCCCGGCACGAGTAGGCGGGCCACACTCCCCGACTTAGGTCACAATCTCCACAAATAATGTATGCATACATTTAAATGTCAACAATTTATAACACACTTAAATAATTTCGCAATAATCATGCCATCGTAAATAAATCAAAGTTTAAAAAGAATTAAACTTCACAAGCTTTCGTAAACAAAGGTTTAGTTCAAAAAACTCACCTGGCGTCCTCAGCTCAAATCTCGTGTCTAATCTCAAAATTCGGTCCAAAACCTATAAAGGAAAACATTGACCGGTGAACACCCAATTTCTTCTATTTTATAACGACCTTGACATTAACTCAAACTCTCAATGATATCAATCCCTTATACGAAACTGAGCCCACCCAAAACCTTTACTTGAATCAAGGTGCCTTGGTCCATGCATTTAAATAAAATGTGCCAGCCATTAAAATCAGGCCCAATAAAAGAAATTGAAAATTAAAACAATTATGGGCTTCGGCCCAAAAGCCCATTCCGAGGACCGGGGCCCTGCTGGCCGCCCGGTGTGAGGCTTGACCGGGGTCGCACACCCCCCCCCCCTTCGACCGGTGTGATCCCATGATCGGTACCTCCCTGAGCCGACCGAACCCACCCTCGACCGGTACAAGAGTCGACCGAGGTCACCTTTCTCGACCGATGCCACCATATGAACGATACCGAAGCACTGACCGGTGTATACCTAAAGGACCGGTATCAATTTTATCGACCGGTCTTGCAATCCGGTGACCGGATTATCAACAGATACCCAGAGATTAAATTTCGGTTTCGCAAGGTATAGAATAATTCGAAAATTAATAACCAATCACTCCAATAATCATTAATCACACGCATTTCAACCCAGAAAATCTCAACTTCAGATTAAAAACTCCACCCCCAGACACAACTATTAAGATTCAATAGATTAAACTTGAAAAGTATAATCACAAGAAGATTTACCTTGAGGTGACGATCAAAACCCAACTTGAATTTCGTTGAAGTAACGATTCTCTATTCGGTTCTTCTTCTTCCCAAAATCGCCCCAAAATCGCTCTTCTCTACAAACAGCCGCCACACACACACCACACTGATACCTCTAGGGTTAAAAACCCCTTTTTTACTAAATTTCCCATTTAGACCCCTCTATTAAGGCTCTTCCATTTTCTCACTTAAATTTTGAATTCTTTTACTTTTAACACGGTTATTACACATACCTGGATAAAGAAAGTTCTCGAGTAAAACATATTGATCCCCACACATATGAAAAGTATGCACCACGTGGACAAGGTTGTGGAAAGGGTCAAGTTCATGGTAAGATTTGGGAATGAAATCTCAATAGAAAATGGAACAAGTAGAAAATAAACTAGGTCATATCTAAGTTTGATTGAGTATAAGTTTATTTTAATATATTTTAATTGTCAAATTAATTGCATCTGCATTATTGCATATATACACCCGAGTTTATAACCATTATTGATGTAAGAAATACACCAGAATCAAATACAAAACTCTCAATGTTCTTCGTTCCGTATAGGAATATATCGAGGAGAACTTGAGTGTTTTTTTGGACATCTCATGCAATCCTAAGAAATAGATTATGTGTTGGGAACTGAAGAATTCATCAAGTATGGTTAATGCTGCTGGTTCAAAATTACTACTGCTAGAAGACTTAAAGGTTAATACTGCTGAGTGTTACTACTGCTAGTATTATTAATACTGCTAGTCAAAGTTAGTGCTGCTTGAACAAAGTTAGTACTGCTTAGCTAGTTAGTACTGCTAGTGGTTAGTACTGCTTAGTAGTTAATGCTGCTAGAAGGAAGTTAATGCTGCTGAAGATTAATACTGCTTATATGATGAAGATTCGTATGAAAGGATATATATGGAAGCTTAGAGATATACATAGAAGATATACTGAAGATATTTTATTTATTGTAATTATCTTTGTATTCAGTATATATATTGTATAGTTTAGAATAATAATTTAATTTTTTCAGTTTTCATTCTTTTAGAGAGAAAATCAACCTCAAGGCATAGATCCTAATTCTAGAGAAGTAGAATTCGTATTGGTGAGCCTGTTCATCAATATTGAGGTTGAGTGAGTAATCTTGTAACTTCAAAGCATTCAATACAAGTTTACAGTTTGTTAATTATATTCTGTTTTGATTTCCTGTTTGATTAAATATCAAAGTGTTATTCCGCAAATTTCTTTGATATTGTTTCTGATAATTAATTCTTGTTGAGAATTCGATCCTGACAAGTGGTATCAGAGCCTAACTCTCTCAGAATCAGTTATTCATCATGGAAAATCTTACAGAATCAAGCAGTACTTTGGTTTCTAAGGTTCCAATGCTCAAACCAAGTGAGTTTGACATGTGGAAGATCAGAATCAGACAATATATTCTTCTCACTGACTACTCAATGTGGGATATCATTGAGAATGGTCCTTCTGAAGCTGGAAGGATAGGACCAGATGGGAAAAGACCTCCACCAAAGACAGATGGTGAGAGGAAGATCAGACAGACAGAGATGAAGGCTTTGAGCACTCTGCTCTTGGCCATTCCCAATGAATATCAACATCAATTTTGCAACTGCACTGATGCTCAGATTCTCTGGAATGCTCTAGAGAAAAGATTTGCAGGAACTAAGAGCATCAAAAGAAACCAGAGAGATGTTCTAAAGCAACAGTATGAGAACTTCACTTCCACAAAGAATGAGTCTATGACTCAAACTTTTGACAGGTTCAATAAACTCATAGGTGAACTGGCTACTGTAGGAGTGAAGATGGAACAAGATGATATCAACAGAAAGTTCCTCAGATCTCTTAGGAATGAATGGACTATGTACACTGTCTCATATAGACAGAGTGACAATCTGGAAGAGAAAGAACTTGATGATCTATACAATGATTTAAGAGTTTTTGAAACTGAGGTGGAAACCAAGAAGAAGCCCTCTGGTTATATTCACAATGATGCACTTCTTTCAGCATCCACTGATACTACTGCCAACCCTGAAGCAACTAGTACTGCCAGTGGAGTAAGTTCAGAAAAAGGAACTGAAACTATCTTTGAAGCCTTTTTGTCCAGTCATAGCAGCAATTCTCTGATTAATGATGATCTTGATCAAATTCACCCTGATGATCTGGAGGAGATGGATATTAAATGGCAGATGGCCATGTTATCCATGAGGGTGAAAAAGTTCATTAAAAGAACTGGAAGAAATAACTTCTCTCAAAGAAGAGAAGATGGAGCTGGTTTTGACAAAACCAAGGTGGAATGTTATAAGTGTCACAAGAAAGGACACTTTGCTAGAGAATGCAGGAGTGCTGTTCCAAACAATAACCACCAACAAGCTCAGAATGGAGGATACAATCAGAACAAGAATCCTGCTCAAGCCCTTGTTTCTCAACAAGGAATGGGATTTGACTGGAGTGATCAAGCTGAGGAAGCCATTCAGAACCAAGCTCTTATGGCAGAAGTGTCTGATCTCCCTACTGAGGTAAGTTCTAATCTTTGTACTAAATCTTGCATTGACACTGTTACAAGATACAGGGATCACAATCAAAGTATGTGTGATGATCTCAAAAGATTAGAAAAAGACAGAAGAGATTATGTGTTAATAGTAGAGAGATTTGAAGAGCAAATCAAAGGCTTTCAAGCTAATGAACTTCAACACTCTTATGACACAAACTATTGGAAGTGGGAAAAGAATGAGTTAGAAACCAAACTGTCTAAGTCCTTAGAAGAGAATGATAGACTGAAAGAGGAACTGTCAAAAGTTAAGCTTGACATAGACAAGTTTTCCTATGCTTCAAAAGCAATGGACTCTCTTCTAAAGGCTCAGATACATGATAAGATGAAGCCTGGCATTGGATACAACAATACACCCCCTCCTTACAATAATAACTATATTTCTCCTACATCAGACTTGTTAGAAACTAAGGAGAAAAAGGACTTGTCTGAAGAAGCATTTAAGATAGATCCTTTGGATGAGGTAGTAGTTAAGGATTTGACTGAGAAAGGAGCAAGTGAGAACAGTGATAATAATGTGAGTAAAAAGATACCATTAGAAAACAATATTATCACCAATGAGGGATGTGGAAAAATCTGGGTCAAGTCCAAGGAGATAGAGAAGACTAAAGGAAATGATAACAAGGTCCATTACAAACAAACCACAGTTGTGAATCCTGGATCTTGTAAACAGTCTGATTGCAATAAAGCCAAGAGCCTAAATTCTGGTTTAAAAAGAGGAAATCAAAGAAACTGGAATAATCAATGGGATCAGAAACAAGGAGTTGATCTGAATAAAATCAATAGACCAAAACCTTGTTTTATATGTGGCAAGTTGAATCATTTGGCTAAGTATTGTTACTTTAACCCTATTAACCAACAGATGAACTTTCAAAGATTTGTGCAAAAATCTGTTGGTTATAGGAAGGCTGGAAAGAAAAATGTGATAAAGAAATCTATTGAAAGTAAAGGCACTTTAAAGAAAAAGATTTTAAAAGAAAGTGTCAAAATGTGGGTACCTAGAAGTACTAACAGTGTTAGTACTGCTAACAATATTAGTACTGCTAACACAGTTACTACTGCTAACAGTGTTAGTACTGCTGAAAATATTAATGCTGCTAATACTGTTAATACCTCTTCAAAGGTTAATACTGCCAACACAGTTACTGCTGCTAACACAGTTACTACTTCTAACAAGGTTAGTGCTGCCAAGCATGCAAGTGCTGCCAAGGCAGTTAGTACTTCTAAAACTAGTACTGATTCTAGCAAACATGGTTCCAAGCCTATTATTGTAACAAAGTACTCCAAGAATGAGGAGTTAAAGTTCAAAAATCTTGTCAAGAAAGAATGCAAATATTTTGATGAGAAAGGGGTACCCAAGACCACTTTGGCTTGGGTTCCTAATTCATACTAATTGATTTATCTAATGTGCAGGGCAACCAACAGCTCAAGGGAAAGAGCATTTGGCATGTTGATAGTGGTTGCTCTAGGCACATGACAGGCAACATGTCATGCCTTCAGGATTTCAAGCATATCAATGGAGGACATGTTGCATTTGGAGACAATCTTACTGGTGGTAAGATAAGTGGAAAAGGTAATGTCACCAAAGGTAAGATGACATTTGAGGATGTCTACTATGTTGATCAATTAAAGTACAACCTGTTAAGTGTATCACAGGTTTGTGACAAACAACATAGTATATTATTTACTAATACTGAGTGTATGATTCTTGCTCCAGGGTTCAAGGTAGTTGATGAAAGCATGATACTACTTAGAACTCCAAGACAGGACAATGTTTACTGTCTTGATATGGACAATGTTGATAGTGATTCATCTCTAAATTGTCTTGTTTCAAAAGCTTCTGTAGATGAATCCTCTCTCTGGCACAGAAGGATGTGTCACATGAATTTCAAGACTATGAACAATCTTGTTAAAAATAACCTTGTAAGAGGGTTACCTTCAAAAGTCTTTTCATGTGATGATCATTGTGTTGCTTGTCTTAAAGGCAAACAACACAAAACTTCTCATAAGACCAAAGAGTTAAATTCTGTTTCTTCTTGTCTCCAGTTACTGCATATGGATCTGTTTGGTCCTACAAATGTTATGAGTATAGGCAAGAAATCTTACTGCTTGGTTATTGTTGATGATTACTCCAGATTTACTTGGGTATATTTTCTAAGGACTAAGGATGAAACAAGTGGTCTTATCAAATCCTTTATTCTAAGAATTGAAAACCAAACTAATCAAAGAGTAAAAGTCATGAGATCAGATAATGGAACTGAGTTTAAAAATCATGATCTAAACACCTTTTGTGAAGAAAAAGGTATTGAGAGGCAATATAGTGCTCCTAGGACTCCTCAACAGAATGGTGTTGCTGAAAGGAGGAATAGAACACTAATAGAGGCTGCTAGATCTCTGTTGGCTGATTCAAAATTGCCAATTACCTTCTGGGCTGAAGCAGTTAATACTGCTTGTTATGTCCAAAACAGAGTTCTAGTGGTCAAGCAAAAGAACAAGACCCCATATGAGCTTTTAAATAAAAGAAAACCTTTTATTGGTTTCTTCAAACCTTTTGGGTGTCCTTGTACAATTCTAAATACCAAATCTCACTTAGGTAAGTTTGATAGCAAAGCAGATGATGGATTTCTTGTTGGATATTCATCTCAGAGTAAGGCCTACAGAGTATTTAACTCTTCTTCTAGAATAATTGAAAAAAGTGACAATGTCAAATGCAATGAGAACACACCAAATCCTGTTGGGTCTGGACCTCAGTGGCTATTTGACATTGATTCACTAACTAACTCTTTGGGTTTTAGTAATGAGTATACAGGAACAGGAAGTGGAGGATCAGGGATCACACAAGTTCAAGAAAGTATATCTAAATCTGTGATTTTTCCCATACCCACAATAAATTCTGGTGAAGACTGTGAAAAGGAATCAATTACTGGACCAAGTCAGAGTGAAGAAGACACTAGAGATGAGGAGACTCAAGAAAATAATGAAGTGGCATCTGAAAACACTTCATTTGAGTAGCATGAATCTAATCTTGAGGCTGGACTGAATGAAGAACCTAGTCATAACACCAGAGTTCAAAAGAATCATCCTCCACAGTTGATAATAGGAGATATCTCTTCTCCTATGATGACTAGACATCAAAGCAGGCTTCAGGAAATGCAAGATCAACAGCATACAGTGCTTTCTTGTCTTCTATCACAGCTTGAGCCTAAAAAGGCACATGATGCTATGAAAGAATCCAGCTGGATAGAAGCAATGCAAGAGGAACTGTTACAGTTCAAGCTACAAGATGTATGGGATCTAGTAGACCTTCCTAAAGGTCACAGAGCGATTGGCACAAAGTGGATTTTCAGAAACAAGAGAGATGAAAGAGGTATTGTCATAAGGAACAAAGCAAGGCTGGTGGCTCAAGGCTATACTCAAGAAGAGGGTATAGATTATGAAGAAGTTTTTGCACCTGTAGCTAGGATAGAAGCAATCAGACTATTCCTAGCCTATGCTTCTTACATGAACTTCAAAGTCTATCAAATGGATGTAAAAAGTGCTTTTCTCTATGGATCAATTGAAGAAGAAGTATATGTCTGTCAACCACCAGGGTTTGAAAACCCAAGTTATCCAGACAGGGTATACAAATTAAAGAAAGCACTTTATGGACTACATCAAGCCCCAAGAGCATGGTATGACACACTGTCATCCTATCTCTTGGAAAATGACTTTGAAAGAGGAGTCATTGATAAGACTCTATTTATCAAAAGAAAGAAGAAGGATATTTTGCTGGTCCAAATCTATGTTGATGACATTATCTTTGGATCTACAAGAAACAACATGTGCAAGGAGTTTGAGGAACTAATGCATCAAAGGTTCAAAATGAGTTCCATGGGGGAACTTACTTTCTTCCTTGGACTCCAAGTTCAACAGAAGTCAGATGGCATTTTCATCTGTCAATCCAAGTATGTGCAGGATATTCTAACCAAGTTTGGTTTCTCAGAATCAAAACCTGCCAGCACACCTATGGAAACACACAAGCAGATCACAGCAGATCTTGAGGGGGAGGATATGGATGTGCATCATTATAGATCCATGATTGGCTCTCTCATGTATCTCACAGCATCAAGGCCAGATATAATGTTTCCAGTCTGTGTATGTGCAAGATTTCAAGTTAGGCCAAAGCAATCTCACTTTCAAGCTGTTAAGAGGATATTCAGATATCTCAAAGGGCAACCCAGATTGGGACTTTGGTATCCTCATAACTCACCTTTTGACCTAATAGCATACTCAGACAGTGATCTAGGTGGGGCAAACTTGGACAGAAAATCTACTTCTGGAGGATGTCAGTTTTTGGGTGCTAGACTAGTCTCATGGCAGTGCAAGAAACAAACCACAGTATCCACATCTACAACAGAGGCAGAGTACATAGCAGCTGCAAGTTGCTGTTCTCAAGTCTTATGGATTCAGAATCAAATGTTGGATTATGGGGTAACCTTTCTACACACTCCAATCTTTATTGACAACAACAGTGCTATTAGCATTGTGAATAATCCAGTCAAGCACTCAAAAACAAAGCACATTGAAATCAGTTCGAAGTTTTTAGGCAAGCTTTTCACTAAGATCAATGGCATCCATGACTTTCATCGACGAGCACAACGAGATTGCGATGCTACAAAAGCCAAAGCAAGCTGCAGGATTTCATCAGATTGTGGATTTCCTCAAGACAAGCCACATTGCTCATGCTCTTATTGTATCCCCTACAATCTATATTGAGCATCAAAGGCAGTTCTGGGCTAATGCAACCATTGTTGTTGAGAATGGTGTGCAGATGATCAAGACAAGAATCTGTGATCAATCACTCACGGTTACTGAAGAGGTTATTCGCAACAGTCTACGTCTAGACGATGCCTCTGGTATAACCTCTATCCCAAATGATGAACTGTTTTCAAACCTTACAAGAATGGGGTATGGAGGCCCATTGGGAGTTTTCAAATTTTCTAAAGCAAAATTCTCACCCCAATGGCGTTTCTTTGTCCATACTCTTATGCATTGTATCTCCAAAAAGACTACTGGATGGAGTGAGTTCAGCAGCACTATTGCTTATGCTTTGGTGTGCTTGGCCACTGCCAGAAAGTATAATTTTTCTAAAATGATTTTCAGTGATCTTGTCTCAAACATGGGAAACAAAAAGAGCTTCTTTATGTATCCCAGGTTTGTTCAAGAAATTATTACTCATGAATTGACGGATATACCTCAACCTGTTGGGGTATATGTACCTAAACCCCCCAAAGGCAAGGTGTTCTCAAATATGAGAAGATCTGCTGGGGACTCTGAAGGAGTTGACACCCCATTGTTCTCTACAATGATGGTGGTGTCCCAAACCAATGAAGGTATGGCAGCAGGGTCAAGGCCCCCATTAGACCAACCCACTGCTAGCCAAGCCCAACCTTCCCTCTCAAAATCAATTCCCCTGTCCCTTCTTGAAAAACCAACCTCTCCCATCACCCAAACTTACAAGAGAAAACAGGTAAAGAAGGCTCCTTCCCTTCTTGTACCATTACCCACTAAGCCTATAAGCCCTCTAAGGGAGAATTCTCCCCTAGAGAATATCCAAAGGGAAACCACACGGGTGTCTCCCCACCCAAAGGAGGTGCTCTCTGAGGAGGAGGTAGAGCATATGGGTGATGAGGCTGCCACTACTCCTGCTAGTTCAGAGGAGGAAAGTGGTAACATCAATAAGACCTCCCCCATGGCAACTTTGAATGAGCAATCATTTGAAGGTCCCTGGTGCCAAGAAACCACAGGGGTGGATAGTGCCTCTGCAAGGCAGAAGACTTCCACAAATAAAATATCCAATGATCCTTCAAAGGAGGGTAACACTTCTAGAGAGGGTGAGGACAGATATACGTACGATGAATTGATGGAAACAATGGGGAACATCAATCAAGATGTTCTCAAACAAGGCAAAGAAATTGAAGAAATGAAGCTAGTAATTCTGTCACAACAAGAACAGATTGCTAAGCTGAAGAGGATGGTGGTTAGTCTGGTACAAAGGAAGAAGAGACAGCAATTCCAATTAAGGAGAAGGCCAACTGAGGATGATGCTCCCAAAAAGGGGGAGATCAACATGGAAGAAGCCACAAGAAAGGGGGAGCTTGATGGAGAGAAAGTTGATGTTCAGGGGGAGAAGCAAGAAGAAACAGTTACTACTGCTGACATTAATAAAGCAGCAGAAACTGTGAAAGAAGTGTTAACAGATCTTGAGATTGCAGAGACCTTACTAAAAGCCAAGAATGATACTCCCAAGGTCACTTCAAAGACCAAAGGTGTAATCATAAAAGAACAAGGTGAAGTGATCAAGAAAGATAACAGTAAAAAGGCAATGAGCAAAGACAAAGGAAAAGCAAAGATGGTAGAATCTGATCAACCAATCAAAAAGCAAAGGTTGGTTGAATCAGATGAAGCCCTAGCTAAAAAGATGCAGGAGGATATTGAAAAAGAAGAAAGAGTTCAGATGGAAAAGGACAGGGAAATGGCAAAAGCTCTAGCTGCTGAATTGAATGAAGCTTATCAACAGAGTATGGCAACTGAAATTGCACAGAAGAAAGCTGCAAGTATGAAGAAATCTGTGGTGAAAACAGTTGCAAAGAAGAGAAGACCCTCAAAGACATTCCTAGGTACCCAAGAGAGAAACAAGATGATTATATTTCTCAAAGGTGCTGTAGGAGTCAGAAAGGAGATGTTCTCCAAAATGTCTTTTGAGAAGATCAAAGAGCTCTATGATTCAGAAATGTTAAAGCTTCAGGGAAGTGAAACTGCTAGGGTGGAGATGGAGAAGAGAATAAAAGAAAGTAATGACTTTGATTGTCAAAAGCCATTTCCAGATGAGCAAGAAACACCTCCTAAGAAAGAGTCCACCCTGGGAGAAAGTCTAAGGACTTTAAAGAGAACAAAAATGATGGCAAGGAGAAAGCCAATTAAAAAGCCTAGAGTATCTGAAGAAGAGGCTGATAAGGTTGCTGAAGAAGAAGGGGCACCTGAGTCATCTAAACAGACAGAGCCATCTAACACTGATAATGTAAATTTGTATATGGTAGTGATGGACAAAGTGCCTGAACCAATTTCAGCAGAACCTGTAGGAGTTAAGCCTCCTGAGGTCATTCTCTGGGATACATTGACAGTGGATGGAAAGGAATACATAAGGCTGAAAAGAAAGGATGAAAAGTATGAAGTGTTTAACACATGGGCAAAAATTGTCAGAACATGCTCTAGATCAGATATTGAAGAGATGTTTGAGATAGGAATGAAGTTGTATGCAGATATTCTAAAGGCTCCAGGGATTTCAATTACAAAACTGGTAATGGAGTATCTGTGTATGATGTTCAAACCTGAAGAAGTAAAGCACTTGATCAAGGATGTCTTCAAATCAGTAAACAGTTGGACTTTATATGAAATTAGTGGAGTATATACAGTGACTTTGGATTTAAATCACACTGAATACTTCCTAGTGGATAGAGTGTATAATCATAGCATATTGAAGCTACATGCCATGCTGAAGAAAAAGTTAAGGTGTGTTCCAGATTCAGAAATGGCTAAATACTTGATTCAAAGAACCATCAATCAGAGTTTGGGATTGGATGCAAACACTGGGATTTAGGCATTGATAGAGTTTTGGGAGCATCTTGAAGAAAATTTGAAGAACTTGACTTCTCTTCCTAAAAGTCAAGTTAGGGGGGAGATTGTTGGGAACTGAAGAATTCATCAAGTATGGTTAATGCTGCTGGTTCAAAATTACTACTGCTAGAAGACTTAAAGGTTAATACTGCTGAGTGTTACTACTGCTAGTATTATTAATACTGCTAGTCAAAGTTAGTGCTGCTTGAACAAAGTTAGTACTGCTTAGCTAGTTAGTACTGCTAGTGGTTAGTACTGCTTAGTAGTTAATGCTGCTAGAAGGAAGTTAATGCTGCTGAAGATTAATACTGCTTATATGATGAAGATTCGTATGAAAGGATATACATGGAAGCTTAGAGATATACATAGAAGATATACTGAAGATATTTTATTTATTGTAATTATCTTTGTATTCAGTATATATATTGTATAGTTTAGAATAATAATTTAATTTTTTCAGTTTTCATTCTTTTAGAGAGAAAATCAACCTCAAGGCATAGATCCTAATTCTAGAGAAGTAGAATTCGTATTGGTGAGCCTGTTCATCAATATTGAGGTTGAGTGAGTAATCTTGTAACTTCAAAGCATTCAATACAAGTTTACAGTTTGTTAATTATATTCTGTTTTGATTTCCTGTTTGATTAAATATCAAAGTGTTATTCCGCAAACTTCTTTGATATTGTTTCTGATAATTAATTCTTGTTGAGAATTCGATCCTGACATTATGTTAGGATCAAGCGCTTACCACTACGCCAAAAGCAATTGCTGATGGAGAAGGCGCAACTTTATTTCCTTATAGCGTAGCAGCCAGCGCCACGTTTCGATTTAGGAAGATGCTGGTCAATGACCCAACAATCCCCCCCCCCCAGCATTTGCCAGCACTAACAAGATCTTCGCTAGAAGTCAATGGCTACACATCATGCCTTTGGCATTTAAATGCACTCTATGGGATTCGAACCCGTGACCTGCTCTGATACTACATGTTAGGATCAAGCGCTTACCACTACGCCAAAAGCAATTGCTGATGGAGAAGGCACAACTTTATTTCCTTATAGCGTAGCAGCTAGCGCCACGTTTTGATTTAGGAAGATGCTGGTCAATGACCCAACATATTATTATTTATTGAATTATCTATCTTCAATTCCTCCAATCAGAACACTGACGATGGACTATCATTTGTTACTTAATGACACAAGATCAGTCACTAAAGCATTATGCATCAAACCTTGTTAAAATATTAGTTTGAACTCGAAAACCATATTATGAATGGAAATGGATATCTATATCACCTCTAATAAATACGGAAGGATACATATATTAGAGAAACTAATGTGTCAAACTAGTAGATTATTTGGGCCATTGAATCATATTTGTTTCACCAACAATGAACTTTGGAACAATAACGCATATATGTCTTGGCATAACGATATGGGACACCATGGTCATAACATAATGATGTAGTTGTTAAAGTTACTCATAGTCACATTTTTTTCCGAGTGAAAGGCGAAAGCGGAAATGATCCAAATTGTAAACGTTGACTTATGCAATACAAGAAACAACACCATCATCGTAATATGTATTCTCGGATATCTAGAACTTTAGTATATCCTGATCTATAGTCAATACAATAATGAAACCATCCTAAAACTAAGGACATAATACCAAAATATCCATTCTTACAACAAATACAAGGTGATATTTATGGACATAAACATCCATAATGCGGTCCATTAAAGTACATTATGGTTCTAGTTTCGACATGATGACGCATGTCGTACTATTGTCCACATGAAATGTTGCATTCCTAGCACTATATATACGTTTAAAGGCTCACCACCCTGATTGTCTCATCAAGTCAACATGACATAGAATGCTATAGAATTTACATCATAAGGATTTGATGATTTTTGCATATGTATTGAAATGTTGCATTCCTAGCACTAGATATACGCTTAAAGGCTCACCACCCTGATTGTCTCATCAAGTCAACATGACTTAGAATGCTATAGAATTTACATCATAAGAATTTGATGATTATTGCATATGTATTGATGTCAATGTGAAGTTTTCTATACCCCATGTGTATATACAAAATGGTTTCGTAGAACGGTAGAAGTTGTCATCAACAAATTATACATGGTAGCTACGACATTGGTTATGCGCACCAATTTACCCACATCTGCCTATGGTTATGCAATATTACATGGAACTTTACTTATTCATTTTTAGACCTACTACTAGCAACTAGTCTCATGTGTACCAGTTGGTAACTGGATATAAGTCTGATCTTTTACATTTATGCATTTTTGGTTGTATAGTATATATGTGTCAATTGCGCCCCCACATCGCACCAAAATGGGTCCTTAAAAATGATTAAGTATATATGTTGGATATGAATCTCTAACAATTATCCGCAATTTAGAACCTTTGACGGGTGATCCTTATATCGCACATTTGCGAATTGTCACTTTGATGACAGTTTTCGTCGTTAAGGGGAGATAAGAAAAAGTATTTTCCACGGGAACGACAGGAACTGTCATGGAATGTTCACACTGTCTCATTTTGATCCCCAAACTTTACAATGTAAAGTTGAAGTCAAACAAATAAGACTCGATACTGGATACGTTAAAAAGTTATTCCAAAAGTTATAAGATCACACAAACGAGCTGCTAATATACCTGTAAGGTTAAAAGTCCCCAACAAGGGCACAACGTCATTGGAAAGTGCATTTCAATCACACATAGTGGAGGTGTGGTTGAGGTTGTAGCTACCAAATGGAAATGGTGGAAGCAACTTGGTTCGATGGATACTATTCTAAAGGAAGAGAATAGTGAGGCACATCCATTTATCATTAATATATAAAACTATCATGAAATTGTCTCTATTTATAATTATGTCCATGAATCATCACTGGAGGATGCTCTGAAGTTAATATTGATTCTAAAAAAGAAAGAAAATCTCAAATGAACTATGAGATGACAGTACATATGAGTTGATGGATATATCATACATACTCATTGATGATATATTCACATTGCTCATAAGATGATAGAGTACGATGAACATCGAACCATGCTCAGTTGAAAATGTCAACAAAGTGCCTATTGCCTAAATGGAAAGAAACAAGAAAGATTTATATTCTTTGACAAAGGAACGGGTATTTGGTCCGGTGGTGCTAACCCACCAAATGTAAAGCCCATAAGAAATAAATGAGTCTTTGTCAGAAAGCGTAAAGAGAATAATAAAGTCCTAATGTATAAGACTCTCCTTTGGCGAAAGGTTTCTCACACTGCCCTGGATTGACCATGAGGATACTTACTCTCTCATGATGTATGGTACGACTAATTAATTAGCCTAATAGTTTCCGAAGGACTGGAAATGCAGCTCATTGATGTTGTTATTACATATTTATATGGGGAAGGAGATTCAAATCTAAACCACGAAATGGGTTTGCAATAAAACTGAAACGCTCACTTTATAGATTAAAGCAATCTAGGCGGATGTGGTATACCCGCCTAAGTGAATATTTGATTGGGAAAGGATATAAGAACAACTAATTGTACCCCTGCATATTTATTTACGAAAACAAGTTCCAAGTTTTCAGTGTAGCTCTATATGTTGATGTCATGAACATAATAAGGTGTTGGGAACTGAAGATGTGAACAAGTCTTTAATGCTGCTAGTTCAGAATTACTACTGCTAGAAGACTTCAAAGTTAATACTGCTGAGTATTACTACTGCTAGTAGAATTAATACTGCTAGTCAAAGTTAGTGCTGCTTGAACAAAGTTAGTGCTGCTTGAACAAAGTTAGTACTGCTTAGCTAGTTAGTACTGCTAGTGGTTAGTGCTGCTTAGTAGTTAATGCTGCCAAGACTTAATGCTGCTTATAAGGTAATGATGAAGAGATCGTGATAAACAAGGATATTTTGAAGATAATGATGGAAGATATACTGAAGATATTTTATTTATTGTAATTATCTTTTTATTCAGTATATGTACAGATTTGATAGAATAGTTTAGATAAGATTAATCCATTCATTCTAAGTTTTAGAGAAAATCAACCTCAAGGCATAGATCCTAATTCTAGAGAAGTAGAATTCGTATTGGTGAGCCTGTTCATCAATATTGAGGTTGTGTGTTTAATCTTGTAACTTCAAGCATTCAATACAAGTTTACAAGTTGTTGATTATATACTGTTTTGGTTTACTGTTTTATTGAATATCAAAGTGTTATTCCGCAAACTTCTTTGATATTAGTTTCTGAGAATTTATTCTTGTTAAGAATTCGATCCTGACAAGTGGTATCAGAGCCTAACTCCCTCAGAAACATCTATTCATTCATCATGGAAAACCTTGCAGAATCAAACAGTACTCTGGTCTCTAAGGTTCCAATGCTCAAACCCAGTGAGTTTGACATGTGGAAGATCAGAATTAGACAGTACATTCTTCTCACTGACTACTCAATGTGGGATATCATTGAGAATGGTCCTTCTGAAGCAGGAAAGATAGGACCAGATGGGAAAAGACCTCCACCAAAGACAGATGGTGAGAGGAAGATCAGACAGACAGAGATGAAGGCCTTGAGCACTCTGCTCTTGGCCATTCCCAATGAATATCAGCATCAATTTTGCAACTGCACTGATGCTCAGATTCTCTGGAATGCTCTAGAGAAAAGATTTGCTGGAACTAAAAGCATCAAAAGAAATCAAAGAGATGTTCTAAAGCAGCAGTATGAGAACTTCACTTCTTCAAAGAATGAGTCTATGACTCAAACTTTTGATAGATTCAACAAGCTCATTGGTGAACTGGCTACTGTAGGAGTGAAGATGGAACAAGATGATATCAATAGAAAGTTCCTCAGATCTCTTGGGGATGAATGGACTATGTACACTGTCTCATATAGACAGAGTGACAATCTGGAAGAGAAGGAACTTGATGATCTATATAATGATCTAAGAGTTTTTGAAACTGAGGTAGAATCCAAGAAGAATCCCACTGGTTATATCCACAATGCTGCACTTTTTTCAACATCTACTGATACTACTGCTAACCCTGAAGCAGTTAGTACTGCCAGTGGAGTAAATTCAGAAAAAGGCACTGGAACTATCTTTGAAGCCTTTTTGTCCAGTCATAGCAACAATTCATTGATTAATGATGATCTGGATCAACTTCACCCTGATGACCTGGAGGAGATGGACATTAAATGGCATATGGCCATGTTATCTATGAGAGTGAAGAAGTTTATTAAAAGAACAGGAAGGAACAACTTCTCTCAAAGAAGAGAAGATGGAGCTGGTTTTGACAAAACTAAGGTGGAATGCTATAAGTGTCACATGAAAGGACACTTTGCTAGAGAGTGCAGGAGTGTTGTTCCAAACAACAACCACCAACAAGCTCAGAATGGAGGCTACAATCAAAACAAGAATCCTGCTCAAGCCCTTGTTTCTCAACAAGGAATGGGATTTGACTGGAGTGATCAAGCTGAGGAAGCCATTCAGAATCAAGCTCTTATGGCAGAAGTGTCTGATCTCCCCTCTGAGGTAATTTCTAATCTTTGCACTAAATCTTGCATAGACACTGTCAAAAGATACAGGGATCACAATCAAAGTATGTGTGATGACCTCAAAAGATTAGAAAAGGACAGAAGAGATTATGTGTTGATAGTAGAGAGATTTGAAGAGCAAATCAAAGGCTTTCAAGCTAATGAACTTCAACACTATTATGACACAAACTATTGGAAGTGGGAAAAGAATGAGTTAAAGAACAAACTGTCTAAGTCATTAGAAGAGAATGATAGGCTGAAAGAGGAACTGTCTAAAGTTAAGCTTGACATAGAAAAGTTTTCATATGCTTCAAAAGCAATGGATTCTCTTCTAAAGGCTCAGATTCATGATAAGATGAAGCTTGGTATTGGATACAACAATACACCTCCTCCTTACAACAACAACTATATCTCTCCTACTTCAGACTTGTTAGAAACCAAGGAGAAAAAGGACTTGTCTGAGGAAGCTTTTAAGATAGATCCTTTGGATGAGGTAGTAGTTAAGGATTTGACTGAGAAAGAAGCCAGTGAGAATAGGGATAATACTGTGAGTAAAGAGATACCATTAGAAAACAACATTATCACCAATGAGGGATGTGGGAAAATCTGGGTCAAGTCCAAGGAGATAGAGAAGACCAAAGGAAAGGATAACAAGGTCCATTACAAACAAACCACGGTTGTGAATCCTGGATCTTGTAAACAATGTGCTTGCAATAAAGCTAAGAGCCTAAATTCTGGTATAAAAAGAGGTAATCAAAGAAACTGGAATAATCAATGGGCTCAGAAACAAGGAGTTGATCTGAATAAAATCAATAGACCAAAACCTTGTTTCATATGTGGCAAGTTGAATCATTTGGCTAAGTATTGCTTCTTTAACCCTATTAATCAACAGATAAACTTTCAAAGATTTGTGCAAAAACCTGTTGGTTATAGGAAGGCTGGAAAGAAACATGTGATGAAGAAATCTGTTGAAAGTAAAGGCCCTATGAAAAATAAGGTTTTAAAAGAAAGTATTTTACTATGGGTACCTAGAAGTACTAACAGTGTTAGTACTGCTGAAAATATTAGTGCTGCTAACACAGTTACTACTGATAACAGTGTTAGTACTGCTGAAAATATTAATGCTGCTAACACAGTTACTACTGCTAACAAGGTTAGTACTGCTAAGCATGCAAGTGCTGCTAAGGCAGTTAGTACTTCTAAAACCAGTATTGCTTCTAGCAAAAATGTTTCCAAGCCTATTATTGTGACAAAATACTCCAAGCATGAGGAGTCAAAGTTTAAAAATCTTGTCAAGAAAGAATGCAAGTATTTTGATGAGAAAGGGGTACCCAGACCACTTTGGCTTGGGTTCCTTATTCAAACTAACTGATTTATCTAATGTGCAGGGCAACCAACAGCTCAAGGGAAAGAGCATTTAGCATGTTGATAGTGGTTGCTCTAGGCACATGACAGGTAACATGTCATGCCTTCAGGATTTCAAGCATATCAATGGAGGACATGTTGCATTTGGAGATAATCTTATTGGTGGTAAAATAAGTGGAAAAGGTAATGTTACCAAAGGTAAGATGACATTTGAGGATGGCTACTATGTTGATCAGTTGAAGTACAACCTGTTAAGTGTATCACAGGTTTGTGACAAACAACATAGTATACTATTTACAAATACAGAGTGTATGATCCTTGCTCCAGGGTTCAAAGTAGTTGATGAAAGCATGATACTACTTAGAACTCCAAGAAAGGACAATGTTTATTGTCTAGATATGGACAATGTTGATAGTGATTCATCCCTGAACTGTCTTGTTTCAAAAGCTTCTGTGGATGAATCCTCTCTATGGCACAGAAGGATGTGTCACATGAATTTCAAGACCATGAACAAACTTGTTAAAAACAACCTTGTAAGAGGTTTACCTTCAAAAGTCTTTTCATGTGATGATCATTGTGTTGCTTGTCTTAAAGGCAAACAGCACAAAACTTCTCATAAGACCAAAGAGTTAAATTCTATTTCTTCTTGTCTGCAGTTACTGCATATGGATCTGTTTAGTCCTACAAATGTTATGAGTATAGGCAAGAAATCTTACTGCTTGGTTATTGTTGATGATTACTCCAGATTTACTTGGGTATATTTTCTAAGGACTAAGGATGAGACAAGTGGACTGATCAAATCCTTTATTCTAAGAATTGAAAACCAAACTAATCAAAGAGTAAAAGTCATTAGATCAGATAATGGAACTGAGTTTAAAAATCTTGATCTAAACACCTTTTGTGAAGAGAAAGGTATTGAGAGACAATATAGTGCTCCTAGGACTCCTCAACAGAATGGAGTTGCTGAAAGGAGAAATAGGACACTAATAGAGACTGCTAGATCTCTGTTGGCTGATTCAAAACTGCCAATTACCTTCTGGGCTGAAGCAGTTAATACTGCTTGTTATGTCCAAAACAGAGTTCTAGTGGTCAAGCAAAAGAACAAGACTCCATATGAGCTTTTAAATAAAAGAAAACCTTTCATTGGATTTTTCAAACCTTTTGGGTGTCCTTGTACTATTCTCAATACCAAATCTCACTTAGGTAAGTTTGATAGCAAAGCAGATGATGGATTTCTTGTTGGTTACTCATCTCAGAGTAAGGCTTACAGAGTTTTTAACTCTTCTTCCAGAATAATTGAAGAAAGTGACAATGTCAAATGCAATGAGAACACACCAAATCCAATTGGGTCTGGTCCTCAGTGGCTATTTGACATTGACTCACTAACTAACTCTTTTGGTTTCAGTAGTGATAATTATGCAGGTACAGGGAGTGGAGGATCAGGGACTACACAAGTCTTAGAAAGTATATCTCAATCTGTGATATTTCTCATACCCACAGTGAATCCTGTTGAAGACTGTGGAAAGGAACCATCTACTGGACCAAGTCAAAGTGAAGAAGAAAGTAGAGATGAGAAGACTCAAGAAAATAAAGAACCAGAAGTGGCTACTGAAAACACTTCAGTTGAGTTGAATGACTCTAATCTAGAGGTGGGACTTAATGAAGAACCTAGTCATCACACCAGAATACAAAAGAATCATCCTCCACAGCTGGTAATAGGAGATATATCCTCTCCTATGATGACTAGAAATCAAAGTAGACTTCAAGAAATACAAGATCAACAACACACAATGCTTTCTTGCTTTTTATCCCAGTTTGAGCCTAAAAAGGCACATGATGCTATGAAAGAATCCAGTTGGATAGAAGCCATGCAAGAAGAGCTACTGCAGTTCAAGCTGCAAGATGTTTGGGATCTGGTAGACCTTCCTAAAGGCCAAAGGTCAATAGGAACAAAATGGGTCTTCAGGAATAAGAGAGATGAAAGAGGTATAGTGATAAGGAATAAAGCAAGGCTGGTGGCTCAAGGGTATACACAAGAAGAAGGAATAGACTATGAAGAAGTATTTGCACCTGTGGACAGGATAGAAACAATTAGATTATTCCTGGCTTATGCTTCCTACATGAAATTCAAAGTCTATCAGATGGATGTGAAAAGTGCATTTCTTTATGGTTCAATTGAAGAAGAAGTATATGTCTGTCAACCACCAGGGTTTGAAAACCCAAGCTATCCAGACAGAGTATACAAATTGAATAAAGCACTTTATGGACTACATCAAGATCCAAGAGCATGGTATGACACTCTGTCATCCTATCTCTTGGAAAATGGCTTTGAAAGAGGAGTCATTGATAAGACTATATTCATCAAGAGAAAGAAGAAGGATATCTTGCTGGTTCAAATCTATGTTGATGATATTATCTTTGGATCAACAAGAGACAACATGTGCAAGGAGTTTGAGGAACTAATGCATCAAAGGTTCAAAATGAGTTCCATGGGGGAACTTACTTTCTTCCTTGGACTCCAAGTTCAACAGAAGTCAGATGGAATCTTCATCTGTCAGTCCAAGTATGTGCAGGACATTCTAACCAAGTTTGGTTTCTCAGATTCAAAACCTGCTAGCACACCTATGGAGACACACAAGCAGATAACAACAGATCTTGAGGGGGAGGATATGGATGTTCATCATTATAGATCCATGATTGGCTCTCTCATGTATCTTACAGCCTCTAGGCCAGATATAATGTTTCCAGTCTGTGTGTGTGCAAGATTCCAAGTTAGGCCAAAGCAATCTCACTATCAAGCTGTTAAGAGGATATTCAGATATCTCAAAGGGCAACCCAGATTGGGACTTTGGTATCCTCATGACTCATCCTTTGACCTACTTGCATACACAGATAGTGATCTAGGTGGAGCAAACTTGGACAGAAAATCTACTTCTGGAGGATGTCAGTTTTTGGGTGCATGACTAGTTACATGGCAGTGCAAGAAACAAACCACAGTATCCACATCTACAACAGAGGCAGAGTACATAGCAGCTGCAAGTTGCTGTTCTCAAGTCTTATGGATTCAGAATCAAATGTTGGATTATGGGGTAACCTTTCTACACACTCCAATTTTTATTGATAATAGCAGTGCTATTAGCATTGTGAATAATCCTGTCAAGCACTCAAAGACAAAGCACATTGAGATCAGGTATCACTTCATAAGAGACTGTAATGAAAAGAAACTTATTCAAGTTGTAAAAGTTCACACTGATAATCAGTTTGCTGATCTATTCACTAAAGCTTTTGATGTGGGTAGATTCACTTTCTTGGTAACAAGTGTGGGAATGATCAACTCTGAATAAGCCCCTTCTCAAAAAGTGGTTCTATACCTGTATATTGTTTATTCTTGGTGTTACTAATCTTCTTTTTCAGGATATGTATAGCAGTACTCAGTGTTTCGCAAGATTAAAGGAGTAAGTACAGTTAATACTGCTAGTTCGTTAATACTGCTAGTAGTTAATACTGCTCTCAGTTAATACTGCTAGTTAGTTAATACTGCTAGTAGTTAATACTGTTCTCAGTTAATACTGCTAGTTAGTTAATACTGCTAGTAGTTAATACTGCTAGTTAGTTAATACTGCTAGTTAGTTAATACTGCTAGTTAGTTAATACTGCTAGTAGTTAATACTGCTCTCAGTTAATACTGCTAGTTAGTTAATACTGCTAGTAGTTAATACTGCCCTCAGTTAATACCGCTAGTTAGTTAATACTGCTAGTTAGTTAATACTGCTAGTAGTTAATACTGCTCTCAGTTAATACTGCTCGTTAGTTAATACTGCTAGTAGTTAATACTGCCCTCAGTTAATACTGCTAGTTAGTTAATACTGCTAGTAGTTAATACTGATCTCATTTAATACTGCTAGTTAGTTAATACTGCTAGTAGTTAATACTGCTCTCAGTTAATACTGCTAGTTAGCTAATACTGCTAGTAGTTAATACTGCTCTAGGTTAATACTGCTTATGTTCCGAATACTATAAATACTCTTTGCCCGCCTAAAAGTTCATAACGACTCTTTGCATACTATTCTCTTGCGCTCTAAACCCTCTTTCTCTCAAGTTCAACGTTCTCAGGCAAAAAGTTTCAAAGATTCATGGCATCAATGGCGTTCATTGACGAGCACAATAAAATCGCGATGCTCCAAAAGCCAAAACAAGCAGAAGGTTTTCATCAGATAGTCGACTTTCTGAAGTCTAGCCACATTGCCCATGCTCTCACTATGTCTCCTACTATCTTCATAGAGCATCAGAGGCAATTCTGGGCACATGCCACCATTGTTACTGAGGATGGTGTGCAAATGATCAAGACGACAGTATGTGGCAATCCATTGACAGTTACTGAAGAGGTAATTCGCATCAGTCTACGTCTAGACGATGCCTCTGGTATAACTTCTATCCCTAATGATGAACTGTTTTCTACCCTTACAAGAATGGGGTATGGAGGCCCATTGGGTGTTTTTAAGTTCTCAAAAGCTAAATTCTCACCCCAATGGCGTTTTCTTGTTCATACCTTGATGCACTGCATTTCTAAAAAGACCACTGGCTGGAGTGAGTTCAGCAGTCCCATTGCTTATGCTTTGGTCTGTTTGGCCACTGCCAGAAGGTACATTTTTTCACAAATGATTTTCAATGATCTTGTCTCAAACATGGGAAACAAAAAGAGCTTTTATATGTATCCCAGGTTTGTTCAAGCAGTAATCAACCATGAATTGACGAATATTCCTCATTCTGATGGAATATATGTACCAAAACCCCCTAAAGGCAAGGTTTTCTCAAATATGAGAAGATCTGCTGGGGACTCGGAAGGAGTAGACACCCCATTGTTCTCTACAATGATGGTGGTGTCCCAAACTAATGAAGGTATGGTAGCAGGGTCAAGGCCCCCATTAGACCAACCCACTGCTAGCCAATCCCAACCTTCCATCTCTCAAATTTTCCCTCAGTCCTATGCTGCTAAACCCACTCCCATAATATCCAAGACCTATGTCAAGAGAAAGGTACACAAGGCTCCTTCCCTTGGTGTACCTACTATTAACCAAGAGCCTCAAAGCTCTCTATTGGAGCATTCTCCAGTAGAGAATATCCAAAGGGAATCCACTAGGGTGTCTCCCAACCCCAAGGAGGTACTCTCTGAGGAGGAGGTTGAGCATATGGGTACTGAGGCTGCCACTACTTCTGCTAGCACAGAGAAGGACAGTGGTAACATAAATAAAACCTCCCCCATGGCAACTTTGAATGAGCAATCATTCAAAGGTCCCTGGTGCCAAGAAACCAAGGGGGTGGATAGTGCTTCTGCTAGGCAGAAGACTTCCACTATCAAAAGATCCAAGGATCCCTCCAGGATGGGCAAAACATCCAAAAAGGGTGAGGACAGAACTGACACTGATGAATTGATGGCAAAACATTCCAAGGATCCTTCAAGGGTGGGTAAAACACCTAAAGAAGGTGAGGATAGATATACTTACTGGGAATTGATTGAAGCATTAGCCAACATCAATGTTGATGTGGTTAATCAAGGAAAGGAAATTAAAGAATTGCAGCAAGTGGTCATCTCCCAACAAGAGCAAATTTCCAAACTCAAACAATTGGTAGGAAAACTCATTGCCAAGAAAAGGAGAAAGCAGTTTGTTCTAAGGAGGAGAAATGGGGCAAACAAAAAGGAGGAAAATGCTTCCAAAAAGGGGGAGAATTCAAGCTCAGAACAAGTAGATCAACAGAATGAGGGGGATTTTGTTGAAGAAAGGGCTGAATTTGTTGAAGAAAAGGCAGCAGCAGAAACAACCCCAGCAGCAGAAACTGTTACTACTGCTAAGCCAAAACAAGCAGCAGAAACTGTTAGTGCTGCTGAAACTACACAAGCAACAGTAATAGGACTAACATCTGAAGAGGTTGAAGTAGCAGAGATGCTGGTAAAAGCAAAGAATGACACTCCCAAAGCAAAGGGAGTGGTCATAAATGAAGGGGGAGCAAAGAAATCATAAAAGAAAGACATGGCTGCAGATGTAAAAAGAAAAGGGAAAGAAAAGATGATAGAAACTGATCAACCAACTAAAAAGCAAAAGATGATTGAATCAGATGAAGCATTGGCCAAGAAACTGCAAGAAGAGTTAGAGCAAGCAGAGAAAGAGCAGGTTGAGAAAGACAGAGAGATAGCAAGAGCACTAGCCAATGAACTAAATGAAGCATTTCAGAAAGGGTTGGAAACAGAGAAAGCTAAGCAAAGAGCAATAAGCTTGAGAAAGGCTATGATGGCCAGATCAAGTGCAAAGAAGAGAAGACCTTCACAAACTTACCTTGTAACTCAGGAAAGGAACAAGATGATAACTTTCTTGAGGAGTGCAATTGGTGTGAAGAAAGAAATGTTCATAAAGATGACTTTTGATCAAGTCAAGGGACTATATGTGAAAGAAATGGGAAAGTTGAAGAATAATGAAAAGGACAGAGTGGAGTTTGAAAAGAAAGCTAAGGAGAGGCATGATGTGAATATCAATAAACCCTTCCCTGAAAGTGAAGAGGGAACTCCAACAAAGAAAAAGGTAGAGATTAAGGAAGAAGAGACTCTAGCTCAGAAGATCAACAAGATAAAAAGAGTTAAGTCTATTGCTTCTAAAGGCCCTAGATCAGAAGAAAGGAAAAAGGAAGAAAAGAAGAAGGAAGCTACTATAGGACAAGGGCAAAGGATTCTGAAGAGAATCAAGATGATGGCCAACAGAAAGAAAGTTGTCAAGAAGTCTAGAGTAGAAGAAGAAAAGAAAGTTGAATCTCAGGAAGAAATACCACAGAGTTCAGATGTAAACATGTACATGGTGGTAATGGATAAAATTCCAAAGCCTATTTCAGCTGAACCTGTTGGATTCAAACCTCCTGAAGTTATCCTCTGGGATACTATGGAGGTGGATGGCAAAGAATACATTAGATTGAAAAGAAAGGATGAGAAGTATGAAGTCTACAACACCTGGAGCAAAATTATCAGAGAGTGTTCAAGATCTGATTTGGAAGAAATGTTTGTAGAGGGGATGAAAGTTCATGCAGATCAGTTGACAGCTCCAGGGTTACCAATTGTGAAGCTAGTTATGGAATATTTGTGCATGTTGTTCAAACCAGAAGCAGTAAAGCATTTGATAAGAGATGTATTAAAAGCTGTTAGAGGATGGACTCTATATGAAAGGAGTGGAGTCTACGAACTGGCATTGGATACGTTTCACATGGAGTATTACTTGGTGGACAGGGTATACAATCATACAAATCTGAAGCTTCATGCCATGTTAAATAAGAAGTTGAGTTGTGCACCAAATTCAGAAATGGCAAAGTACTTAATTCAAAGAACTATTAATCAGAGCATGGGACTGGATCCTAACCTTGGAGTAGATCAATGAAGATTTTGGAAGCATTTGAAGAACTTGACTTCTCTTTCTAAAAGTCAAGTTAGGGGGAGATTGTTGGGAACTGAAGATGTGAACAAGTCTTTAATGCTGCTAGTTCAGAATTACTACTGCTAGAAGACTTCAAAGTTAATACTGCTGAGTATTACTACTGCTAGTAGAATTAATACTGCTAGTCAAAGTTAGTGTTGCTTGAACAAAGTTAGTACTGCTTAGCTAGTTAGTACTGCTAGTGGTTAGTGCTGCTTAGTAGTTAATGCTGCCAAGACTTAATGCTGCTTATAAGGTAATGATGAAGAGATCGTGATAAACAAGGATATTTTGAAGATAATGATGGAAGATATACTGAAGATATTTTATTTATTGTAATTATCTTTTTATTCAGTATATGTACAGATTTGATAGAATAGTTTAGATAAGATTAATCCATTCATTCTAAGTTTTAGAGAAAATCAACCTCAAGGCATAGATCCTAATTCTAGAGAAGTAGAATTCGTATTGGTGAGCCTGTTCATCAATATTGAGGTTGTGTGTTTAATCTTGTAACTTCAAGCATTCAATACAAGTTTACAAGTTGTTGATTATATACTGTTTTGGTTTACTGTTTTATTGAATATCAAAGTGTTATTCCGCAAACTTCTTTGATATTAGTTTCTGAGAATTTATTCTTGTTAAGAATTCGATCCTGACATAAGGACTATGAAATAAGAGAAACCACAAGCTACTTGAAATTTGAATTTGAGATGAACGATCTTGGGAAAACTTGGTTTTGTATAGCTACTTGAGCTAGAACATCGAGTTCGTGGAATATTAATCCACTGATCAACATATGTCCAAAAAATGATCAGGCAATTTAATATGGACAAAACGCTCTGACTAGCACTCCCATGATCGGTCAAACTGTTGGATATAAAGAAAGATCTATTTCGTCTTAAGGATAATGATGAAGACGTATTGGGAGCTGGGATTCCACACCTAAGTACAATAGGAGCATTATTGTGCTTAGCACTATACACTTGACCATATATTATATTTCTCAATGAACTTGTTAGCTAGTTTTAGTTTAGGGCCAACGCAACGTCATTGGAATGATATCAAATTAATCTTTTGGAACCATTAACATGGGCTCATACTTTCCCAATAGAAACAAAAATAGGATTGATAATGTAACTCCAATACCTACTAAGAATGTGAGGGACCAATGTACCAACCTTTATAAAAAACACCAAGCAATGTATTGATATGTATTTGCTGATATTAGGTATCTGTCTGACCTACACAAAGGTCGTTCCCAAATTGGATAAGAAAGTACCATAGGAAACATGTCGATTGCTCTAAAGTAAATCAAGAAAAGTTTATGTAGTTACCTCTTCAAACTATTCCAACAATATTACTCTACATAAGACTGTTCAAGAGTGTACATGGTTAAGGACTATCATTACACATAGTAGAGGAGCTAGTGTTTTGACTTAAACCAATATCCTACCGCATATATGGAAATAATGCATCATATATCAAATGAATGAAAGTAAGATACATAAAGGTTGATAACACAAAACATTATCTGCTTAAGTTGCTATACAATCAACAACAACAAACTCTCCTCAAGATTCAAGTTAATCAAGTAAGGTATGAGGAAGAGTGTGGAAGATTTGCTTTCCCTCTTGATTGATGTACAAATCAGGGGGAGTATTAAACAGAAAGAGGTCTCTACTAAACATGTACTATTAATGGGTTGTGCTTTTCTTTCGCACAATGTTTTATTTTTTCCACTGGGTTTTGTTCCTTGGTCCAAGATTTTAGTGAGACAACAATTTATAAATCATCTTGTTTTATGAACCTCTTGATTGATGTTCAAATCAAGAAATATAGTAAACTAAAGGAATTGTTTATCGGTACCTCGTACTCTTTCCTTCGTCTAAAGTTTTTATTTTTCCCACTGGGTTTTTGTTTCTTTAGCATAAGGTTTTAATGAGGCAAGAACTATGCACCATCACTCCTTTGACTCGGCATAAGGGGAATGTTGAAGGATTATGTGCCATCATCAAAAGGAAGTGATTGAAAGAATATTTTTCTAGTATTACAATTTACCATAATGAATGTTTCATTTTCTTTGTAAACTCTTCTCTATTTAAAGTGTCTATGATTAATGAGAATTACAAAATTCATTCTCTCTATTTACTTTTGTTATATTCTGCTTTTCCTATAACATAAATTACATTTAAATAATTTAAATCTTCTATCTATTAGAAAAATAAAAAAAACATAAACATAAAGATAAATAATTTTGTTATAATTTTGATCAATGAAACTTAAAATTATATATATATATATATATATATATATATATATATATATATATATAAAGCACTTGTATAATAATAAATATTTTACAGATTAAAATTTCGTTACCAAAAATTTAAAAATACATAAATTTGGTTATTTTGATGTAATATTTATCAACCAAAAATTATGATCTTATAACTGTTTCAGTTGGGTTTTATTCGGTTTTATTAGACTTTAATGGGTTTAATTCGATTTTTTTGGGCTTTGACGGATAATAATAATAATAATAATGAATATTCTGGCGGATTTCCGCCAGATATGTCGATTCCGACGAAATTCCGTCGGTTTTTAATTTTTTTTTGAATATTTTTAAAAAATATAGGCGGTTTTTTTCAATTTTTAAATTCTGGAAAAATGTTTCTGGCGGACATATCTGCCGCTGATCCGCTGGAAATCCGAATATTTTCCAAAAAAACAACCGGTTTTTAAAATTTTAAAAATAAAAAAATTTACTTCCGACGGATTTTTCCGCGTTAATCCGCCGGAAAATGCCGATTTTTTTTGCCCTAAGTCACAACACATACGTTGCTCGACAAAACACAAACACACAGGCTTCTCTCCCCTCCCCCCACCCCCACCCCCTGAATTTTGAAGCTCTCACCGACGATTCTTCCCCTCACCGACGCTCTCCTCTCCAATGGCTCCCTCATCACCGACCTCTCTCCTCCAGAGGATCTCCTCCGACGACTCTCCTCCGACTTTTGTTGGTAAAACCCCTTTTTTTCAAATTATTTCTTTGAGATGTATATGTAAATGTGGATGTATATAATGTATGTATATGTAAATGTGTATGCATATAATGCATGTATGTATGTATATGTAAAAAACAAATGTATGTTATAATGTATATATGTGTAACACCCACAATTTTTGAGATTCTATTTATGATTAATCACATTATTGAATGGTATTTAAAAATGATAATTATGAGGATTTTATACAATTATCATATTAGGATGATTGGAGATCGTTTCGGTCATGAAAAACCAAGAAATCGCACAATCAAAGCTCAAGGCGACTTTCATGCGAGTTTAGTTGCATGAAACCCGCATTAGGGTCTGTCTTTGGGATCCGAGCGACTTTCATGCAACTTTACCTGCATGAAACCCGCATCAACGTCTGTCAGCTCTAAAAAGTCCGATTTTTGAGGTTTTCTCTCATTCTTTCTTCTCCAACCTTTCTCCTACATATTTTCCTCTCTACCAATAACATTTTGGAGTTTCAAGTCAGATTTTGGGGCTATTGAAGGCACTTCGTTGATGATTCAAAGTTCTTAGAAGGTTGAAGGTAAGATCTAAGTTATCATTGCTTGACTTAGGGTTTGATCATTTTCACTCCCAACCCTCATTCTTTTCTTAGGCTTCCTTGTGTTTGATTTGTGAGTAAATGAGGTTTCTTGGAAAGCCTATCATCATGGATCTGGAGGTTTAGTTTGTGGATCTAATGTTTTCATCAATGGAAGCTAAAGATTGGGTTTGGAAACTAGGTTTAACCTAACCTAGCAAGGTGAGTTCAAGTTGCTTTGTGAAAACCATGTACATGCCAAAAATGTCGATTCTTATGTATTGGGATCTTTTACTTGATATTTAGCAAAGGTGTTAATTATTTGATGATATTTGCATCTTGAGTACATTTGATTTTACAAAACTTGAGAAATGCCAATATTCGGGGGTTTTGTACATTTTGAAAAAAGTGTGGATTTTGAAAATTTATTCCTTATATGGGATTATAGGATGTTCATACACTTTCGGTATTTTGATTTTATTAATCATTTGAGAAACACATATGGTTGAGTTGTTGGATACATTTTGGGTGTCATTGTTTATTTAGAAATAATTTCTTGAAGTTATAGTGTGTTTTGGGATTTTACCTAACCTTCGAATCGATGAAAACTATATCCAGACATTTTTGGGGTAGAAGTGGTATAAACATTGGGTATTTGTGTTTTATTGGTTTATATCGACTGTTATTGAATTGTCAATTGAGTTGTTGAGCTTTTGGCTTGGTTTTGACTCAGATGAGTCTTGTGGGACATTTGTCCGGTTTAATTTACTCTAAGTCGATCTTTTAGATTTATATGCAGTTATTGCATATTGATTTGAAAGATTACATGTTTTGAGTACGTTGGTCATTCATTGGAGGGGGGGTCATGTATTTTAAAATGTAATGCAATGGATCCATAGGCATATGAGTCAGTTTGAGTGGGATGAATATTCCCATAATGTAATGCGAAATAGGCATGGGGTCGTCATGGGTAATAAGGTATGAGCTTTTGGAGTCGGGCACCAGGCATTGACCAACAATTGTGATTTCCTGTAAACGAACTTAATTAGGATTTTTTGAGATCCTAGGGTACAAATCTAGTATGGTTGAACTTGGTGATTGTACATGCAATAGACATGGAGTTGTTGAGCTTGTTGCCTCATTAACTATAGACCTGTAAAGGTTGATGTTAATAATTGTGTAATTCGTAAGTGACACTCATATAATATAGATAAATGACCTACTTTTGTGTTCCGTCACATTCAATGGAATCGACTCTCCCCCGCCACTAAAAGATGAGTTTTGGATATGATATTTAACCATGTTTTCGTGTTATTGTGGATATGAAGAGTATCCACAATTTAACGCTTTCGTTGTTGTTTATTTTTTATATTTGGTTGTTTTGGGATACTTGGGTTTTATCCTTGTTTTCCGGTATTTAAATGTCAAGCATTCTTCATCTATTGTGTGAGTATCGAGTTTGATTTCATGTTTAAATGGGTGACTCGGTCACCTAGATTTCGTCACTAAATTGGTGAGTTTTGGGAAAGGGATTGCTTTTGTATTTATTATATTTCATTTTAGAAATTGTAATTTAAATAGCATTCCTTCAGTGTTACAATTTTATATTAAAGATGAAAACTATTGAACTCACTAGGTGTTAAGCCTAACCATTTTTATTTGTCGGCATGTGCATCAAGTCGTTGTTGGGGTTTGGTACTAGTCACACCGTAATGAAGTGAGTGCTAGTTAGAAACATGAGAAGGATCTAGCCATTCGATGACGTCTTCTGCATTTGGAAATAGCGACTGTTATTGGGTTCTAGTAATACCTGACCTTGATCTAGTCTTGATGTAAGGCTTGGTTTGTCTGTTGTTGATGTTAAATCTAGTGTTTCTATTCGAGTTAATTGATGTAAGGCTTGGTTTATCTGTTGTTGATGTTAAATCTTGTGTTTCTATTCGAGTTAATTTAAGTACTAATTTATTAGAAAGGGATTTATCCTTTATTCGATGTATTATCAAGAATTTTTTAATTTAGTTGCTCTTTCTAAATTTGTAAATCTAAACTTCAAATTGTTGGTAAAACTGTTATGTGAATTGGTAAGTGAATTGTTGGGTAAATTGGTTTAGACAAATTGTTGGGTAAAGTTGTTATGTGAATTGTACGGTAAATTGTTTATGTGAAATGGATTGTTGGGTAAAACTGATTGTTAGAAATGGGTTGTCAATTCTTAGGCAAACGTTACGGCTTGTATTTAAAACTCTAATTGTTATATATTTTGTGTTAGAAATGCATTGCCAATTGATGGGAAAACTTTAGGTGGTTACATATATCTTTAAATTAAACTTTATTTCAAGTCTATAAATGTATATATTCAAAGATTTACCTATAGGTGGTTACATGTAGCCATGTAGACTAATCACAATTTTGTCAATTTGTAGCTATGTCAACTAATCCGACAGGGGATGGATGTATAACGATTAAATGGGAGGAGTCTAATAAATCCAGTTTTTAGTGATGAAGTTGTTAGATTTTTGAATTTTGTGTTCTCTGAGCAATCTGGTCTAATAAGATGTCCTTGTAAGAAATGTAAGTTTCTTAAATACAAATAGAGAGAGGAGGTGAAGACTTATTAAGAAAGGGATTCATGCTTTCTTACACTCACTGGTATACACACAGTGAAATAACACACAAAGTTCAACAACCACAACAAATAATAGTGGACGAAGATTATAATGAGTTGTTCACTTGTTACCTTATGAACTTGCATCATTTTTGTATGTTTTCTAATGTATTGGGTGGAATCTAAAATTGTGTTGTGTAATTGCATTATTGTTGTATGTTTTCTAATGTTGTTTTATAGACTTGCTACAATGCTGCAAACTGGTACGAGCAGACGAGGTAAGGGGCACTTCTACTCCTAGTAGCCGAGGAGGTACAGGAGCCTCTACTAGTGCTTTGGCACAACCAAAGGAACTTGAGTTTGAAAATTTATGTGGCATCACCAATCTAGAACAACTTCTGGTGCAAAGGACGAAGACTGGGGTAAACTGCAAAGAGAAAGTGTTCTATTAACTAATTGATCAAATTAACTAGTTTTGGGATACCGATACTAATTCAATTTATATATATATATATATAACTTTGACAACCCCCATGACATCCGCCATATGAGCCAGAGAAACTGGTCCATGATTGATGGGCCTTGGTGCACTTGGACGGATATCCCTAAGGATGTTAGGGCCCGGATGTGGGAGCGTTTTTAGGTTTGTAGTATTTATTTAACTTGTTATAGTCTCAAACTTAAAAATCAACTAACATTTTACGCACATGGGTTCTATTATTGGGATTCGGCGTTAGACAGGTAGAGGCTACAAATTTGGGAGACCAAAAGCATGAAGAACTACAATGATGGTAGGAGTGCAGCCAGGAAAAAAAGCAGGCAAAAAGGGTGCACGCCAATCTCTTCCCTATCAAGAAGACGACCCCAATAGGGATATGAATCTGTTGAGGGGTTCGTCCTCCCTGATTGGCTCTCTCACCATCTCTAGGCCGAGATGATCGATCGCTAGAACAATGCCCATTGGAAGAGCGTATCCAAGGTGGCTAAAGCGTATCGGATGTCTGACGTGGATGGTGAAATATCCAAACACATCGACGGATCGATCTCGTTCTCAGAGCACGGTGGTTGCCTATTAGGTCCTTAAAAGCAATTACTTTAGTAGTTAGATTTTTAACATGTCACAATTAACACATATTTGTATGATTTTTACCTTTCTAGAAGAGATCAAGAAAAGGCGTGCCATCGATCGCTGTGGAGCTTTCAATCATAAGCATAGGAAGAGGTCGAATACAAACTCATCATCTTCAGATAGCGGGTCACTATGGGATTACGTGATTGCGAGGTGTAGCTGGGTTGTGGTAAGTGTAGAATGCCTATAACTTTAATATTACCTTTAATTCCAAATCTCTATCTAGTTTGGATTGCCATTTGCTAGGAAAACGTTAGGATTGTTTAAGTTAAAATGTTTATGTGTGTGTGTGTGTGTATATATATATATCTAGTTTGGGTTGCCATTTGTTCGGTAAACATTATTGTTTTAGTTTAAATGTTATGTATCTCCATCTAAGTGTGGGTTGCCATTTGTTGGGAAAACATTAAGATTGCTTTAGTTAAAATGTTCGTATACACCTCTCTCTCTATCTTTATATATATATATATATATATATCTAGTTTTGGTTGTCATTTGTTCGGCAAACATATATATATATATATATGTGTGTGTGTGTGTGTGTGTGTGTATCTAGTTTGGGTTATCATTTGTTGGGAAAACGTTAGTATTTTTTTATTTGGAAACGTCTCATTACAGTTGTTATGCTGTCGAAATTGACTTGTAGAACTTTTTAAGCCACGGGGGGACTATTCAACCAATCTCACCAAAAAATATGGCGATGATGCCTCTGTTGGTTTCATATATATTTTAATCATACATATATTAGTGCAAATTAAGCAACTGTTGGTTTAAGAAATCGTTTACAGAGAAGAAGGATGAAAATAAACAGAAGTTGAGGCTCGTCTTACACACGATTCCCTTAAACAGATTCGCCGTCTGTTCCCGGGGTACAACAATGTGAGTAGTAGTACTGCTGGAGATGACCACTTGCCTTGAAAAGTCGGCAGAAAAATTGTATGCAACAGAGATTTTTTAGAGAGTTGTATCGTATGTTTTGGAATGAAACCAGACCCCCTTTTTATAGTGAAGATTGAAACCGAAATAATTAATTCGTAATTAACCGATAATTAAACGAATTAATCATTATAACCGAAATGAATAATTCGTAATTAATTGATAATTAAACGAATTAATTATTCATGTTCAATGCGTTTCAGTTACAAAAAAATTGAAATTGGGTCAACTTTGAGTATCGATATCTCATTCACACACACTCTGTTTTGGACACGTTATACATCGTTTCGAAACTCTCATATAGGAGAACACAAACCCACTAAGAGTTAATTATATATAATACATATATATGTATTTAAATGTGTCCAAAGTTAGTAAAAACCATATATTTTACTAAATTTTCCAACAATCCCCCACATGAATGGAGATCGATCTCTGCATACGAAAATTCCCTACGAAATTTCGAATAGTCGAATCCTGCATAGGATAGGTAGGTGTTACCCTTTAAACCTTCCCTTGTGAAACACACTTGGCCTCCTAGCTGTCAGTAGACTCGATGTCTTTGAACTGAACTACAATTTATGTAGACGACAATACATTTCACACAGGACTCTTCCTAACAAGGTCATATCCTCATAGTTGTGTTTGTTATGGTCATGAACACTAGCCTGGTTCAGGGAGAGCTGTTAGGAATTGTGCCCCCCACAATTCCCTTCGAAGCGATCCCGCTTTTCTCTCACATAGGTGATTTTCAATAATCATTAAAAGCCATACGCTTAGCCTCACTGTCACTAATTACAGAAATGGACTAGGAAGTTTATTAACTCTCCTACAGTGACCTCCCTCATTCATACAACTAGGTTGTCCTTTTGAACTCAGATCTTGGGATCTTCAGTCTTCTGGGTAAGGTTTCCTTTGTATGAATTACTCATTCAAGGGCTTTAGTCAAATTCCTCTCGACGACTTATAAACTAAATCTCTACTTAGGCCTTTTGTAAGCGGATCCGCAATGTTATCCTTTGACTTCACATAGTCAATCGTGATAACTCCAGTAGAGAGTAATTGTCGAATCGTGTTATGTCTACGTCTAATGTGCCTAGATTTCCCATTATACATTGTACTTTGAGCTCTACCAATTGCCGATTGGCTATCACAATGTATACAAATGTCCATTACCGGCTTAGGCCATCTGGGAATATCTTCTACAAACTGACTAGCCAATCTGCCTCTTCACCACATTTATCCAAGGCGATAAATTCAGATTCCATCGTGGATCTAGCTATAATAGTTTGTTTGGATGATTTCCAAGATATAGCCGCACCTCCAAGTGTAAATACATATCCACTTGTAGATCTGGAATCCTTTATGTCATATATCCAATTTGCATCGATGTATCCTTCGATCACAATTGGATATCTTCCATAATGCAGTCTATACTCACGTGTGTATCTCAAATATCTTAACAATCTAATAACACTCTTCCAGTGTTCAAAACTGGGATTACTAGTATACCTACTTAGCCTGCTTACTGCATATGCTAAGTCAGGTCTAGTATAACTCATAAGATACATTAGACTGCCAATTATTCTTGAGTATTCCACTTGTGCAATATTATCGCCTCTATTTTTAGACAGATGTTGACTTGTGTCAATCGAAGTTCTAGATATACTAGTATCTCCTTCATTAAATTTCTCAAGAATCTTGTCCACGTAATGTGTTTGATTTAACATCAGACCATTCTAGGTTCTTGTGATCTTGACCCCAAGAATCACATCCGCTAAACCCATGTCTTTCATGTCAAACTTAGATTTCAACATATGCTTCGTGGACCTTATCATTTTGTCATCACTGCCAATGATAAGCATATCATCAACATATAAACACAAGATGACATAACCATGAGTGGTGTCTTTCATATAAACACATTTATCACACTCACTTATCTTAAAACCGCTTTCTAACATGGCTTGATCAAACTTTTGATGCCATTACTTTGGAGCTTGCTTTAGGACATACAAAGACTTAATAAATTTACAAACCTTGTTCTCTTGTCTTGGGGCAACGAATCCCTCAGGTTGCTCCATATAGATTTCTTCTTCTAAATCTCCATTTAGGAAAGCAATTTTCACATCCATTTGATGAATTTGCAGATTTCTAATGGCTGCAATAGCTAGCACAAACCTAATGGATGTTATTCTTGTTACCGGCAAATATGTATCGAAATAATCTAGACCTTCCTTTTGTCTATATCCTTTGATTACTAATTTTGCCTTGTATTTGTCAATACTGCCATCAGCTTTCATCTTTCTCTTAAAGATCCAACGGTAACCTAGTGGCTTATGTACTACCCAGTTTTATTATAGTTGTAAATATCTTAAATTGTTATGATGAATACTATGCATTTTAATTCTTTTGCATTTCGTCAGAAATAGGTCCGATATAAAGATATTTACATACACATATTGAAATTTTAGTATCAAGTTATTGGCAACATTAAAAAGGGGATAATTCGAGAGCTGGAAATTATGTTTGTTAAAAACAAAGAATATATATATATATATATATATATATATATATATATATATATATATATATATATATATATATATATATATATAAGGAATGACATGATGGTAATTTCTCCCTTTCTTGATTATTTTCCATTTTTATTGATATCAAAATTTAGAATCAACTATTATTTTATTTTAATTCAATCTTATGCGATGTAATTTATATTTAATAATAAGATATTTTAATTTTCATTAATTGATAATAATATTTTATATTTCATTAGTTGGTTGTATTATTAATTTAATTTTTACTCGCTTACTTTCTCACATATACATTATTTAGTGTTAACGTATAGAAATACATACATCATTATAAAATATATGACTATTTTAAATAATAAAAACATCACATGGGAAAAGAAAATATAGTAAATATAATAATATTGTAATTAAAATATCGCATGAAATTCTGGAAACACCAAAGTTTTATTTCACAAGTGAATAATACAATGTCGCTAAAGTTAAACAAATTTAGTGTTGTTTGAGATTGTGAAAACAAAACATAGTTGATATAAAATGTGATGTGAAAGTGAAACACTAAAGTGTTATTTTATATTGTGAAACATTATAATGTCGTTAAAGTGAAATAATAAAATGTTGTTTCACAAGGTAAAACAATGTAATGTTGTTTCACAATTTTGAAAACAGAAGTTGACGTGAAATGTAATGTTAAACACTAAAGTGTTGTTTCATATTGTGAAACAAAACAATATTGCTATTGTGAAACAATGTACACATGGTGAAACAATGTAGTGTCTTTCATATTGTATAATAATATAATGTCGATAAAAAAAACAATAAATTTTTGTTTCACATGGTGAAACAATGTAATGTTGTTTCACAATTTGAAAACAAATCAAAACAAAAGTTGACGTGAAATGTGATGTTAAAAAACTAAAGTGTTGTTTCATATTGTGAAACAACACTATGTTGTTAATGTGAAAGAATGCAATGTTGTTTGACATGGTGAAATATATAGTGCAGTTTCACATGGTGAAACAATGTAATGTTCTTTCATAATGTGAAATAATATAATGTCGTTAAAGTGAAATGATAAATTGTTGTTTCACACGGTAAAATAATGTGGTGTTGGTTTCATAATTTGAAAACAAAACAAAAATTGACAAGAAATGTGATGTGAAACACTAAAATGTTGTTTCATATTGTGAAACAACACAATGTTGTTAATGTTGTTTCACATGGTGAAATAATGTAGTGCAGTTTCATATGGTGAAATATGTACTGTTGTTTCACAATTTGAAAAGAAAACCAAAATGATGTGAAAATGTGTTGTGAAGTACTAAAATGTTGTTTCACAAAGCATACAAGTTAAATCACTTTTATTGTTTCATGTAAAAATTGCAATTATTAAGGGAAATAAAAATATAACGATACAATTTTCAAATTAAAGAAAATAAAATGTTCGCTTTTTATATAAATTTTTTGATTTAAAATTTTATTGTAATTAATATAATTTTAATTTAAAAATGAGGTGGTGTTTAATTTAAATTATAGAATTTCAATAAGAGATAAAAAGTGAATGGATTTACTTTAATGCCTTTTAAGATACCATATATGCAAAAATGTTATCTCCTAACTCTCACCATTGATTAATCTTGATTGTGAGTGAGATTGATTCTTATAGTTTTCAACCTTTTTGTGGTTCTCACTTGATTTAACGTATATATATATATATATATATATATATATATATATATATATATATAGATATAAATAAATAATTAGAAAAAAAAGTTTATATATATATATATATATATATATACATACGTAACGTGTATATATAAATTATATTTGTATATTATTAATATTTTATTATTATTTCTATTTAAACAGTTTTGTTGTTTTACTCAAATTAGTTAGTCATATGAATTTTTATGAAATGCGACTAATATACTTTTGAAATCAGTGATTTATGACGATCACAATGAAACTTTCAGATTCGAAAACCGACAAAGTTTAAATTATAGGACCGTTTCGATATTAAATATATCGTTTTTATTAATTTTAACGCTTAAACGGAGTTAAAACTTATACAACGCATATATTTTTGGACTCGGCGATTTATATAGATCGTAATGATGCTAAAAAGAATAAAGTTTTTAGTTTAGGGTCATTTGAGCAAAACGATAGAAATGTGTCATTTATAGATAATAGAAATATCAGATTTATACCAAATTTCATATTTATAAACGTTGAAAAGTCTAGATTCCAAAAATGTCAAAAAGATTAAACTATGACTTCGAAAATTTGTACAACTCCAAAAAAGGTATAGCAATAGCATGCCTATGGTAGGTATTATCGAAAGGGTGTCAAATATGCGTTTATATTAAGATTTCGAATTACACATTTTGAGTTATACCTAATAAAGATAATAGTATAAATAAAATATATATTTTTTTCATACAAAAAACTTTAAAAAAAATTGGAGAAGGATAACAGTAGACACCTATTGCAAATTAATTAGGATAACATATGGATAAATATTTTGAGAGTTTATCTTCATTCTTCAACGTAACCGGCAATGTAAAAAAATTGTCGCCTCTCTTTTACGGGTAATTATGCCTATCTACCAGGGTTCGAATCCTGGGGGTGCACTTCGGCGATACCCAGACCTTGGGTCGGCCTTCGGGTCGGTTCGGGTCCAGGTTTACGGACATACCAGTCTATGGGTATGCGGGTTCGGTCTTGACCGGGCTTAGTCGTATCTGGACGGGTCCAGTCAATTTGGGCTGGGCCGGGTCGTCGCGAATTAGTCGGTGCTGCCCAATTGGATGCCCGGATACCGCGGGTGCGTGTGTGTGTGGGCTTAGCCCAAGTTGCCGTACAAAAAAAAAGTATAAATAGGCACTCATGTTAAAGTAACAGAGACAAATCAGTAGAGAGAAAAATATATATATATTAGACAGCTGCACTATTGTTAAAAGGATAATACAAGGTGAGTTTATTATGTATTTTATTGGAAACATATGTGTTAAATTCTTGTATTTACCGCATTTTACATTTTAAGTCGTCACCCTTAATATTATCATTAAGCATTTGTAGTCGTTACTCTATATAAATTAAAATATTATTATTAAACATTTTATAGTAGTTACTCTGCACATATTTAAAATAATATTCGTTATTCTGCACAAATTAAAATGTTATTATTAAAAATTTTAAAATCGTTAATCTGCACAAATTAAAACGTTATTATTAAACATTTTATGGTTGTTACTCTGCTCAAAATGTGGCTTATAATATGGGACGAAATAAAAGCACGTGTTCTACATGTGATCTATAAAAGCTTTGTGCATGTGAAAGTATGTCCATAGTAAATACCCGACGAGGTATAATGATGGACGACGTCTTGCAAACGGAATCAGGGGGAAGATCCTTCTTGGAACCCCATGGATCTTGGATCCTGTTAAAAGTAATGGGCATACTTACACATATGAGATCTCACACTATTATTATGCATGCTATGGATTTCATTCTAAATCCATAATTGCTCACAAAGCTTAAAAGCTTATATATCTCATGTATGTATCTCAGGCAATGCGACGTAAAGAGGAATTGCAACATATTATTGTCTTTATTATAATCTTGTATAATGAACTGCTTGACTTTTATTTCGAACGCTTCCGCTTGTGTAATAAATCTTACGATGTAATAAAGTTTACGATGTAATAGTTTTGTTATTATAATACATATGTTAAAAAAAACTTTCAGGGCGTTACAGCTTACATCTCGGAGGTAGGTCCACTAGTTCTCATGTATGGTTTTGTAAGATAGATTCTATCTCACTCTTGATGGCTTCTTTCCATTGAGGTCCCTCTTAAGACGTAACCGCCTCACGATAGGTTTTGGGTTCACTTTCCACCATGTAGGTGAGAAAGTCAGGACCAAACAATTTTCAACCCTAGCCCGTTTTCCTCAGATAGAATTTGTTCATCCTCTCGAACAATTTCTTTATCTTTAGAAGATGAGATTTGATCTTCCTTGTTCAAGCAAGGAAATACGTCTTCGAAGAATGAAGCATTTCTTGATTCCATAATTGTATTCTTGAATATCTCAGAATTTTTAGACTCATACACAATAAACCGATAAGCACTACTATTTTGTGCGTATCCAATGAATACACAATCCACTGTTTTAGGTCCTAACTTTTGTACCTTAGGCGGAGGTACAACTACTTTAGCTAGGCACACCCACACTCGTAAGTACTTGTAAGATGGTTTCCTACCCATCCAAAGTTCATACGGTGTTTCATCCTGTTTCTTGTGGGGTATCTTATTCAAAAGATACTTAGCCGACAAAATAGCTTCCCCCCACATGTTCTAACTTAAACCAGAACTAATTAACATGGCATTCACCATCTCTTTCAAGGTACGGTTCTTTCTCTCAGCAATACCAATTTGTTGTGGTGAGTAGGGTGCTGTGAATTCATGTCGAATTCCATTTGTAGAACAAAACTCAGCAAATGGTGAGACATACTCACATCCCCTATTACTTCTAACGACCTTGATTTTCTTATTAAGTTGATTTTCAACTTCATTTTTATACACGAAAAACTTGTCCATTGCTTCATCTTCACTTTTAAGTAAATATATGTAACAATATTTCGTGCTATCATCGATAAACATGATAAAATATTTGTTCCCACTTTTAGTAGGAACCGATTTTAAATCACACACGTCAGTGTGAATTAAATCAAGGGGTTCGGTTTTTCTTTCAACGGATTGGAAAGATGATCTAGTAAGTTTGGCTTCTACACATGTGGGGAACTTGTGATTTAAGTCAATGTCAAAATTTGGTATGCAGTTTAATTTAATTAAACGTCGGATGGAATTAAAATTTACATGTCCTAAACGACCATGCCAAACATTTGGAAACTCAAGCATATAAGCAGAACTAGAACTTGCTTTATTCATATCATTAACAACCATTACATTTATTTTGAACATGCCATTCAAGGCATATCCTTTACCCACATACATATCACTTTTGGACAAAACAAACTTGTCCGACTCAAACACTAGTTTAAAACCAAACTTGTTTAACAACCACCCCGAAACGAGGTTCTTGCGAAGCTCCGGTACATACAAAACATCCTTAAGCTTGAGCTCTTTCCCGGAAGTGATCTTCAAAGTCACATCTCCAACACCCTTGACATCGGAGGTGGCGGTATTCCCCATGAAGAGATTTTGCCCATCATCAACATCCTTGTAGGTGTTGAAGTTGCTTTTTTCATGACACACATGACGGGTAGCTCCGGTATCAATCCACCATTCCCTAGAGTTTGCACCAATCACATTCACCTCCGAGACCATGGCCGTAAAATCCGTGATCATTGCCACCAAGTACTCGTTCACCATTGTGGAAAACAAATTTCACGTGAACAGTTAGTACCGTAATATCAATCTGTTTACACAAACAGAAAAAGAATTAAATCGAAACAAACTCGATTGAGAATTTGTTTAAGATTGTTGGTTTCATATATATTTTAATCATACATATATTAGTACAAATTAAGCAATTGTTGGTCTAAGAAATCGTTTACAGAGAAGAAGGATGAAAATAAACAGAAGTTGAGGCTCGTGTTACATACGATTCCCTTAAACAAATTCGTCGTCTGTTCCCAGGGTACAACAGCGTGAGCAGTAGTACTGCCGGAGATGACCACTTACCTGGAAAAGTCGCCGGAAAAATTGTATGCGACAGAGATTTTTTAGAAAGTTGTATCGTATGTTTTGGAATGAAACCGGACTCCCTTTTTATAGTGAAGATTGAAACCAAAATAATTAACTCGTAATTAACCGATAATTAAACGAGTTAATCATTATAACCGAAATGATTAATTCGTAATTAATTGATAATTAAACGAATTAATCATTAATCTTCAATGTGTTTCAGTTACAAAAAATTTGAAACTGGGTCAACTTTGAGTATCGATATCTCATTCACACACTCCGTTTTGGACACATTATACATCGTTTCGAAGCTCTCATATAGGAGAACACAAACCCACTAAGAGTTAATTATGTATAATACATATATATGTATTTAAATGTGTCCAAAGTTAGTAAAACCCATATATTTTACTAAATTTTCCAACAGCCTCCTATCCCCTAGTAGATACACATCTGTGACAGTAGACAGTTGACTATTCGACTTTGGGAACAACAATGATCCCAATTTGGTCTTGACCAGTGTAACATCCTAAATTTTAGAGACATAAAAATTCGAAAATTTCGCAATATGACGGCTATAAACTGAGTAAACCTGGGTGAACCAAACCTGTCATAACAAAACCCAAAGTATCATCCCGAAAATGGGGAAATATAAATGTAGCCTTTACAATGAATCAAATGAAGAACAATATACAACAACCTAATAATCTAACTTAGACAAGAAATATTAAGATCGGGTGTTGTTATTCTTCCAAAAATGTGTATCCACTATCGCTATCATATCGGTCAATAAATCAACTCAAAAAGACCGCTCTCGACCCATAGGCCGTCCGTTCATCCCCAACGAACCCCATCGCTAGATTGACCTGCTATACATGTCATTTTAAGAAAAAAGTGTTAGGCTAACGCCTAGTGAGATCAACAGTTGTGTTTAAAATAAATAACGGTAAACGTAAATAAAGAAAGTGAAGTTGAAATAGGAGTGATAGTGCTTTTACCATAAACAATTACCTCTTGGTTTAACGGGCGAGACCCGCTTACTAACACAAGTGACGGAACACAAAAGTAAGCCACTTGACAAGTCAGTAAAGCCAAACACATAAAAGTACACGCAAGTGATGTCAGGCTCGATGGCTTTAAATGTACACCCACGGAAAGTCAACTTCAACCACATAGGGCCCTTACGTTGAGATCCTCATCCAATATCATAATACTTAGCACGTAAGACTTACAACCCAATCTGATGCCTCGACGTGTGAAACTATTGTCCCAACGTCGGACAAAATGCAGCATCAAACATGGGGTCATGACGCCCAAGTGGAACCAAATATGTCACATAGAGTAATTCGACTAACCGTTAATTCCTCATTAAGATATGATACCAAGATGTTGACAAATAGAGGTTTTTGCATAATACTTGCATGATTTTACCAAGAGGTTCCAATTTGACATATGAATCACATTCCCATGTTTTAACCATTTTGGTCACTTCAATATTTCCAATCCTAGTTTGGGTTCCCAAATACTCAAACCAATGTTATAACAAAAACAAGTTCCAATGTGCAAACTTATCAACAGTTCAACATAAATTTTCATCAACCCATTATTATATAATCTTTGAAGCTAGGGGATTGAAAATTATAATGCCAAGTCTTTTTCACCTATAATCCAAGATATCCTTTTCTTTTCTTGAAGTCTCAACTAAACACATAAACCCTAGAATCTCCAAAATTAGGGTTTTTGGTGATAATGCACCCCAAGTTTGTACAAGTAAAAATGGAGATGTCTAGTAGTTTAAAAGCATGATTTTTAGTGTGTATAGAGTTTAGAAAAGGATGAACTCACCTTGTAGAGTTGTATATGAAACCCTAGAACTCGAAAGCTTAAGAAGATGAGGCTAGAATCTTGAGGAGACTTGAATCTACCACAAATGATGCTTAAATACCACCTAGAACACCATTAATGGTCAATAGATATGGTTGGTAGAATGCATTGATGAATAAGGAAAATGGGAAGATGAAACTTACCAAGTTGTAGAGAGAAAAATCGTTGCCTTCAACTCCCAAAATCAGATTTAGTCCTAATTTCGGATTTTCTGATTTATACAGCCAACCTCACGCCAGCGACTATGACCATGCGACATTGCCATGGTCATTGTCACGGGCAATGTCGCACCCCGCACCAAAGTCTCTGATTTTTGTCTAGTGACCTGCTCCTCTGCCGCGACTATGACACCTGTGACTATGCCACAGGGCATAGTCGCCCAAAGCCCATAGGGCGCGACTTCGACCCGAAACGGTCCAATTCTTCGACGATGAACGAAGGTTCTGACCCGCAACTTAAATCCAATCAACAAAACATTATCGAAAATTATTGGACGTCCCAATGATCAATAATTGTGGTGAAAATCTACCAGCACCCGCACATGGAAACCAGGGTGATGCATCCTCTTCTGATGCCCTGGTGTGTACCTCCTTTTCCTTTGATATTTATCTATTTCGTTTATAATTCTTATTAAAATTTCAAACGTTTCTTGTTTTTTTTAGTATCAAGCATTAGAGAGCCAACTCGAGGAGGTGCTCCAACGAGAAGAGCCCCGTAAGAAGAAGCATGAGGAGATGATAAAGTTTGTGAGAAGGTTTACCCAAAGTCAACAATTTAAGTCGCCCCCGCTGCTATAGTTTTCATATATTTGGTTGTATGTTTATGAACTCTTGTCCCATCGAACAATCGTACTTGAATTCCGTTGATCGAACAATTTGTAGTTATTCTGCCAAAACAATTATATTGTTAATGGGGCTTAATTAATAAATGATATTAATTTCCAGTTTTTAGCAGGTTTTTTTTAATATTTACAAGATTTAAAAAATTTAGATCAATAAAAAATGAATTTTTTTCTAGAACCGGTAAATTTCCAACAGATTATTCGCCGATAATTTTAGTATTCTTTTTATTAATTGAATAAAAAAGTATTTAAAAATAATAATTACAGACGGACTGTGTTTGCAGGTTTCTGAAGGATTTCTGGCGGATTAAGGATTTCTGGCGGATTATCCATCAGTAGTTTAATCAGATTCTTTTTTAAAATAATTCGATTTCTTAATATATATATATATATATATATTACCGATGGATAATCCGCTGGTAATTGAAACCATAATTAAATAAATTGTTTAAGTGAAAAACATTAAGAAAATGGGATTAAAATTTGTGGCGGATTACCGGCGGATGTATCTGACGGAAATTAGGAATCTGTCGGAAATGGAGTTTTCTTGCGAAGACCATTCCGGCCGGCAAAATACGCCGGTAATCCGTTAGTAGTGACTTTTTTCCTACGGATTTGTCCGTCCGAAAAGGCCCAGCATTTAGTAGTGTATACATGCTCCCTTAAATTGTTGTAAAAGAATAATAACCGATAGAAAAAACAAATCAAAAAGAGGGAGAATCGAAAAAAATAAGGAGATCAAAAAGAGGAAGATCGACGGTAGAGGCCAACGACAGCGATGAGCAGTATAGAGAATGAACAACGATGGTGATGAGGAGTGGTAAGGGGGAGCGATGTCGTTGTGTGCGAAGGATCTAAATGGCTTCGGATTTGGAAACTATGAAATTTATTGATAATCCCAATCTAATCAAGTTCTTATCGATTAAACAAACAAACAGAATGAATTAATCAGATTAACAATCAACCTGTTATCTTTGATTTCAATCAAACAATTCGTACAAACTTTCTCTCTCTCTACAAACTGCGTACAGGATTTTTGTTCTTGTTATAAGTATTACACAAGCTACAAGTCTAATAAACCAAAATACAAAACTATATGCGCTTACAAAACAAAACTTACAAACTAATATTTTGACTTTTATTACATTGACTTTGACTTTCACACGAGAGTTGACTTTCAGCTTTTGACTATCTTGAGCTTTGACCTTTTGTCTTCTATATCCTCCTTGCTCTTTGTCTAAGATTGGACTAAAGGTACCAAAGAAGGCAGACTTTTTTCTTGTTTTTCTTTTGGCTAAGAAGCCCGTAGGTTGTACGCCAACCATACGTAGCTGGAACTGTGATGGCCACAATGCTTAGCTCATTCCATTCCTTCTGGATAACCTAAAGCAGGCCTACTTAAGAGATAATCATTCTGCCCGCCATTCCCAAAAGAGGGAAATGGCTCAAATGGATTCCTCATATTACAGGCCTTAAACTAAATGTGGATGGTTCTGCTATTGACTTAAATAGTGCAGAGGAAGGGCAGCAGCAGGAAGATCCGAGTACACCGGACTCCGATTTGTTCGACCTGGGGAAGGAGGGTGATAGAGGATGAGATTTGCGATATCTTCCATGAATTAAGAGAAAAAGAAAAAAGGCCCCTCGAAGACGAGCCCCATCGTATCCACCGGGCTATTGATCGAGTCCGGCAAAATTTGAGTGCTCCCGACAAAAAAGAGATAAAGTTGCCCGCCCTATGACCCACAACTCAAAATGAGCCTTGCGATGAGACGCGGACATTCCCCATGTTGCGGTTCCCTCCGGTCCGTTCCCGGGTTGGGTTAGGGGATAAGTAGTGTCGTACCACCACTCTACTAAGGATAACCACTTATATACCACTTCTGTTGCATCCAACATATTTATGCTCTAACATTTATTTAGGTTTCTTTCTTTAAAACATTTCGAGTCAGTTAAATGTAACTTTTTTTTGGGTTATAACAATGTAGGTAACCAATTTTTAAAAGTTTGGTGGCTTATTTATCCAAAAGAAATGTTTATGGACTTGATCATTCAAAAATGAGAAAACTGAATGGTTTTTTAATTTAAAAAGTAGTTCAGAGACTTAATAATTCAAAAACAGAGAAGTACGTTGGGTTTTTCTTGGTTTTCCCACAAATTAACCGTTTACTGATAAACTAATCATATTTTATAATAGGTTAAGAATTATACTAACCAGATTGGGCTTGATTTAACGGGAAGTAGAGTGTCGAGAAAACAACCATAGCATAGAATGCCTACATGAAAATGGAGAGAGGAAACCACAATGGTGGTAACGTGGTGAATAAGGACTAGGAGATGATAAAATCAACTTTGTTTGAATTCTGACATCTACATATACGCTTGTAGCCATTGGGAGATTTACCTCAAGGTTGTGGGAAAACATACAGTTGCAATTTGCCAAGGGTAAATCACCCATTTCGAGGGGAAAACATGGGTAGAGGAGTTGTAAAGTTCAACATGGGTGCCACACAATTTACTTGGCTTCTTGGGTTTTTAGCTATGGAATTTCGTCACATTTATTCAAAAAGATGTATATTCTTGAACAAAAATTATATTCTTGTTTAGTTTGATGTGGAATTCTTTGATTTGTGGTTTGTAAATAGTTTCTTGTGTCTGACATGTTATCGATTCCTGAAAATGAATTTGATTGGTATCTGGTTGGATGACATACTAACCATTGTGATCGTACACATGTTTTGATAAAAGGAAATTTAACCGTTTACTGATAAACTAATCATATTTTATAATAGGTTAAGAATTATACTAACCAGGTTGGGCTTGATTTAACGGGAAGTAGAGTGTCGAGAAAACAACCATAGCATAGAATGCCTACATGAAAATGGAGAGAGGAAACCACAATGGTGGTAACGTGGTGAATAAGGACTAGGAGATGATAAAACCAACTTTGTTTGAATTCTGACATCTACATATACGCTTGTAGCCACTGGGAGATTTACCTCAAGGTTGTGGGAAAACATACAGCCGCAATTTGCCAAGGGTAAATCACCCATTTCGAGGGGAAAACATGGGTAGAGGAGTTGTAAAGCTCAACATGGGTGCCACACAATTTACTTGGCTTCTTGGGTTTTTAGCTACGGAATTTCGTCACATTTACTCAAAAAGATGTATATTCTTGAACAAAAATTATATTCTTGTTTAGTTTGATGTGGAATTCTTTGATTTGTGGTTTGTAAATAGTTTCTTGTGTCTGACATGTTATCGATTCCTGAAAATGAATTTGATTGGTATCTAGTTGGATGACATACTAACCATTGTGATCGTACACATGTTTTGATAAAAGGAAATTAACTCTAATTGATGTCGTTCAATTCATGATTTAAAAACGCCCATAATCATAAAATTAGCACCAAGAGAGGCACAAAATACATATAATCCGTTATGTCCTGTTATAATGTACGCATAAACGACTAGTAATAATATGAAGGAATACATAATTTGAATCATTCAAATGGACTTTGGGCTTAGTGAAGTGGTAAATTTTATGGTGCAAAATGCCTTTGAACCTTATAAAATACTTTTCACAACTTGATCTTATAATAAGAAAATAAAATTATAAAATAAATAACACACTTGGATTTGCAATAGTGTGTACATAATGTTTTATTTATTTATGTTGATGTCAACTTATAACCATAAACAAAATATAAGTGGTAGATGACTTTTAACACTTTGTTTTATATATACTTTTTAACTGATCTTGACAACATCTTCAACAAAGGATCAGAAGGTCAAGTTAATACGTATGGACAAGGATCAGAATATCAAGGATCTCAATATCGAACATCTTAACATCAAGGATCTGGAGAAGAACTTCAAACATCTGGAGAAGGAGTTCAAGGATCTGGAGAAAAAGTTAAAGACCAAGCCGAAGGATCTAAAAATGCGGCAGGAAATTTTAATTAATACTATGGAAGCCAATGGACGCTTTAATCTATGTCTTAGTTTTTAAAATTTGCGCTATTATTAAACTATGCTTATCCAGTGTTATGTGTGTTTAATTCTGTTATAAATTTGTATTTTATTACTTTTATGTTAATGTTAAATTTCTTTGTCTTATTTAAAATTTAATATATATATATATATATATATATATATATATATATATATATAGAGAGAGAGAGAGAGAGAGAGAGAGAGAGAGACGGAGGTTCAGGGGAAAACCACAAAAAAAACGGAAAATGAAGAACACTTTGGTAGTCTTTCATCTGGACGATATGCACTTGTGCATACAGGTAAATTATGTGGTTTTTTTGGTTTTTATGCACAAGTGCATTATGCACTTGTGCATGTTACAAATTACTTGTATGCACAAGTGCATACCGTCCCGATGAAAGACTACCAGGGTGTTCTTCAGTTTTTTGTTTTTTTGAGGTTTTCTCCTGTACCTGACCCTTTTAAAAAAACAGATTATTAAATGTTGAATGAATTTTGATATTAAGAAAAAGTATAAAGTGAGGTCCATGGGGTTCCATGGAATTGTTGGCCGGCATAATTGCCATGTGAAACACTTGGCCGGCAAAATTCTTTTGTAAATACCCATCGATTGGAAGACTCCAACCAGCAAAAAAGAGTATTTAGCGGCCGGTTGGAGATGCTCTTACTACCAACACCACACGCCAACCGACTTTACCATTTGAGCGCTAACAAGGTCGGGAACCACCGTCAACACACACTACATGATATACACTTCTCTCTCACCGTCAAAAAGGCCATTTTCTTCCCTACAACACTGGACCCGCCCTTGAACTAACACCGTATGGTCTTTAAGTTCATCTTGACCTTAGTCCACACACACCAAAACAACCTTCGATTGAAGATCTTTGATAGGAACGTCGTCGTTGATGGAAACACGAACAACGGCAGACACAGAGGCAGAAGTCGTCACAACTTCCTATCAAACGACGGAGTTTTTCTGCCTTGGCAGCTTCCTTTTTTGCCGCCTTTTTGTTGGTCTCTTGTTGTTCTTGTGATGGATGTTTCTCTGGTTCCATTGGAAGAGTCGGAGAAGATGGATTGATGGAGAAGGGATGTATTGGTTGTTTTGTTTTGGCAGATTAGGGTTTATTTGGGTTGAGGGTATTTTAGGATTATAAAAATATATAATCCATTTCATCAAAAATACCACTTTATTGTCAAGGAATGTCGTTTTTTTTGTGGTAACCGTGGGTTTCCGGGTCAGCTTACACGCACCGACTAATCCCCGGGCGACCACGAATGGCCTGGAGTCATCGCAGGTGAACCTCCATGGCCACAAGGGCTAGATTTGAACCCTGGGTAGATGAGATTTTCCACTACATCCTCCAAAGGTTTTACCAGTGCGCCACAATCCAAGTGGTTTTGTCAAGGAATGTCTAAAACCCTTGTTTGTGGATTTTGGTGGATTCTAAAGATTCCTTACCTCAAAAACGATGAAACAAACAAAGAAATGTAATTTGATCAAAGTAATTCAACATTTCAATTTTATTAGAATCTGTAAACCAAATGTCAGTTTAGATTTCGTCGAAATCCTGTGAACCAAACGATCATATACAAGTTATGTTGGGCTTGGTCAAATGATTGAATTTTCTTAATAATAATATGTTTGAATTTTACCATTCAATATGTTCATTAAATTGCAAAAGTACATAAATCAGAAATATTATTGCTTTAAAGTCTTTTACTTTGAAAATCATAAAAATCATATTCATTTTCTTTTAAGTAGGCAACCGTTAGAACTTTAGTACCTAACAAAACATCTAATAGGAGTGAGATATATATTCGATATGTGAGTCAGGGTTTTTTTTTTTATAAAATTTAATTTTAAGTTAATTTATTAAAATATAAAAATGAATTCAGAATTTATAAATTTAATTGCTTATAGATGGGATATATAATTGTTCTCTTGGATTGAGAATAAGATCTTATTAGATTAGGATTTGCTTATATTTTGAGTTCTAAGTTTATATTTAAATACTATTTTATAAATCATCGAAAATATATCAGAGGTGATAAAATAGAGACAATAAATAAATTAATTAAATATTAAAATAAATATGATTAATCGGTAAAGTCAAATACATATTTATTATTTACAGTTGACTAATATAGATTATGAATAAAATAAATTGGATCGGGATCATTGGTTGACTAGTTTAATTCATATACTTTTTTCTATTTCATACATTTTTATGGGGTTTTGAATAGCAATAATAATTGTCTTTACATTGAAAATACATATAAATCAAATTCATCTATTTATTAAAAATTAAAAGAAATTTTATGAAAGTTACAAATACTTTAACAATCAACCAAAATTAAATTTGAGTTGAAACTCATGAGAAAAGTAATTATATATTTTTAGTGATATATTATTTGTTTATATCGTTAAATTTAGGACTTCAACCTTTTTTAATTTCTTCAGATCGATCAATACTTCTTCCTTTGCTCAAATTAAGGTCGGTTGATGGGAAAAAAATGGACCACAAAGTTCATGTTCTTTCACCTTTTTGCAACCAAGAAAGCAAATGTTTCTCGAGTTAAAGAATGGAATGGAGGGAGGATTTCGTCCACAACGAACCTAACTTTTTTCAAACCAAATTCATTTGTCTTTTTTTTTTTAAATTGTATTTTGTGTAGGGTTATTTCAAAAATCTTTATTTTGGTACCATAGATGTAATATTTCAAATATATAGAATAACATATGTTACATAAAATATTGTGTGTGTGGGCGTAGCCCAAGTTGCCGTACAAAAAAAAATGTTACATAAAATATTGAGTAAACTACAATTTTCGTTCTTATGGTTTGATATTTATAATGATTTTCTTCCCTGATATTTAAAAACTGCTTTTTTTCATCTCTGTAGTTTTCAATTCCTTTCGTTTTTAGTTCCTGAAACTAACTCTATTAAAAAAGGTACATTAACTCACGGACTTTTTGGTCATTTCATTTTTATTTATTTTTGAGTAAATTACATGATTGGTCCCTGTGGTTTACACAAAAATGCATTGTGTCCCTATTTTGAAATAATTATGGGAAACGTCTCTGTGATTTACATTTTCACACGCCTTTGGTCCCTGTAACCTAACATCGTTAAAAGATTCTATTATATAGATAAATTAGAAGGGTAATTTAGTCATTTCATATATTTTTTTAGTTTTCTATTAAAACTACAGGGACCAAAAATGTAATCTATTAGTTCTGTGACCCCACCTTTTTCTTTCTCTTACATCTTTTCATAATATACACAGCATATATACATACATAGAGTCGGGTTCAAACGAGAACAATACATATTTAAAAGAACACAAGAACTAACAAAATCATTAGTGATTTTACATTAACACATGAAAAAAGGATTTTGGCCGCGGCTTCAAGTTCACGTAGTTTTTTTGCACGTTAATGTAAAATCACTAATGATTTTGTTAGTTCTCGTGTTTTTTTAAATAGTTACTGTTCTCGTTTGATCCTCCCTCTACATATATATATATATATATATATATATATATATATATATAGAGAGAGAGAGAGAGAGAGGAGTGTTCAAATGCAACCCATGTACATGGTGCAACCCCTTGCAACCCCTCTATCCAACACATATTTTATGTAATTAAAAAAAAGAAAAAAAGGTAAAAGTAAAATGTGTGGTGGATAAAGGGGTTGCAAAGGTTGCATCATGTACATGGTTGCATAATAACTCACCCCTATATATATATATATATATATATATATATATATATATATATATATATATATATATATATATGCATAGAGATGAAGCACCATGCCACCACCCTGTCATCATCTTCCCACATCGATCAACCATTTCTTCTCTAGCACCCTCCCCCTCTACCACCGATCAACATCAGAGTTTTTTCCACACCCATCAAGATTTTTCCCACTACCCTGTCATCATCTTCCCACTACCCATCAAGATTTTTCCACACCATGTCCCTCTCTTTTCTTTACTGTTTCTACATTAAGAATGATTGGATATCAAAGTTTCCCTATCGTTTTCAACTGTTCTATTTGATAACCACACCTGCAACTTTATCATTCATGACCCATTTCTGCCCCAAAACTCTAAGTCTTCATCTCCATGTTTGGTTATGGAAGTAACCCATTGGTAAGAAAAACCCATCTCACAGGGTCGTGATTTTGCTTCTGTTATTTATATAAAGACGAAGAGAAGATGAAGGAACTTCCGCTTCTTTAGATAAAACAAAGAAATGATGAAGTTGAAAGAGCTTTTGCTTTTGTTGCCTCTGTTAAGTAATGTATCTTATGCATCAATATGGGTCTATTGGGCAATGATAGGGGTTAGAAGTGACGATGGAGGGATGATAAAGTCCCTGGTCCCACCTGTAACTCCGATGAGAAACGACTCACCCTCCACCGTATCATTAAAACCTCCAACCCAATAAAACCCACCCCTGACCTTTTTTCCATCGGGTATGTTTCTCCACTAGTATGTTTGTGTGTGTGACGATCTTTGTTTGTGTATGCTTGAGAGAGAGAGAGAGAGAGAGAGAGAGAGGTTGAGTCAAAAAATGTGTATGTATATGTGTTCGATGATATGGTGTCGTGAGTATAAACTGTTGAAGGAAAAGGAGAAGGGTGGTGGCAATGAGTTTGTGGAGTTGATAATGGGATGAAAACGGGAAGGGTGAGGACCACCTGATTCAAGATTGGAAAACGAAAACGAACAGGGGCAGGGGTTTCATCAGCAAGTGTTAGAGAGAGGGGTGAAGGGGAGGAGATGGAACTAGGTGAAGGAAGAATGGGGCAGTGGTTGTCGGTGAGCATGGAAGTCGAGAGGAGGAGGGAAACCATGAGATGGAACATAAATATGGGAGGTTTCAATTGGTTTCCATAGATGAAAGGGAGGTTTCAATCGAGAGAGTGAAAGATCGCATGTACATGTGTGTGTATATATATATATGTGTGTGTGTGTGTGTGTATAATAGAGGAAGTTACATTCTTAGTCCTTATGGTTTAATTATAAAACAAAAAAATATATGAATGACTAAATTACCCTCCTAATTTACCTATATAACAGAATCTTTTAACAATGTTAGGTCACAAGGACCAAAGGTGTGTGAAAATGTAAACCATAGGGACGTTTCCCATAATTATTTCAAATTAGGGACACAGAGTGCAATTTTGTGTAAACCACAGGGACCAATCATGTAATTTACTCTTTATTTTTTTAATTATTTTATTGAAGAAAATTCATTTACTAAAAAAAACCTAACTAACCTACCCTACCCAAGGCAATACCCTCACCGACATCCCTCATCACTCATCAGACCCTCATCACCCTTTCTCTCCCTACCCACTTCATCTCCCCACCAAAATCTCCCTTTTTTTCCCCCAAAATCCCCAAAACTCTCAAAATCCCATCTCAAATCTCCACCATTTTCAACCTCTCCTCCACCACCACAACCACCACCACCCCTCCCACCAAACCCCTATTCAAATCCACCTTCTCCGCCAACCCCCTTCAAAACCCATTTCCCCTAAACCCTCACCGCCCCTCCGACCCCTTCAACCCCGCTGACCTCCGTCGTCTGCTTCCGTAACGACCTCCGTGTTTTCATGCATCGAGTACACAGGGACAAGACAACAAAACTACAAAAAAAATTATACAAAAACTGAAAATTCGGATTTTTAAAAAAAATTGAAAAGATTTCTTTTAAAGCCAGTAACAATACATATATGATCTATTTCTCCGGCAGATTCGAGGGACGATAAACAGGCTCACTCCGACCATAACTCAGTCCATAACTCCGTGTCACTCAAGATCAACACCGATAATGTACAAGTTTATTAAGAAATTGGATTTTTCAGATAATGAATCTTTAACCTCCGCCAACAATGAATCCATATCCGTTTTACCACTTTACTGTTTTGACCCCAAAGATTTCGGTAAATCCTCATTTGTTCGATAAAACAGGCCCCATCGAGCATCTTTCTTGATCGAATCGGTTTCGGATCTGAGAAATAATCTTCAGGCAATAGGGTCGGATCTTGTGATCCGAATTGGTGAATCAGAAACCATTTTGGCTGAATTGGTGAAAGAAGTTGGTGTAGAGGTTGTTTATGCTAATACCCTTGTGTACTTGATGCATGAAAAGGTACATGCAAAAGTATCAAGTCATTTGGCTTGTAGCGTGTATTTTTTGTGTATTTAAGTTTTTTTTATGTATTTATGTGTTTTGTGTCTTTTGATGTATAAATTTACATGAATGGATTATAGTTGCATGCAAGAAATCTTGTATTTGATTGTATGTAATTTAAAATTCACACTTGTATATTTTATGTGTCTTGTAAATATACATATATAAATGAGAAGTTAGTTGCATTTAATGCATTTAACTTTAAATCTTATTTGTATATTTTGTGTTTTGTAAGTATACATATATGTATGAGAATTTGCATGCACGATATCTTGTGGTTTATTGCTGTAAGTTTTAAATCATATTTGTATATTTTTGTTTTTTAGTCTTTATTTTGCATGTGTTTGCATGCGTTTTTTCGAGGAAGATAGGCTACTAGATTTACACATTGTGTTGTGGATGACCCTCTAGGGAGAGTACCGAGTAGGATCTAAGTTTATTTATACGTGTTTAACCACCTTGCATCCGGTACCCCCTCTCCCTAGGGAAGTGTCTAATGATAAGGTGAAAGGTGAAGAAAAGATTGAAAGTGCATTGGAAGATGAAGGTGTGAAGATTAAGTACTTTTAGGGGAGTACATTATATCATATTGAAGATCTGCCATTTAAATCGGAAGAAATGCCAACAAAATTATGGTGGGTTTAGGTAGAAAGTTAAAGGTTTGAAGGTGAGGAAGACTTTTTAAGTTGTTGATCAATTAAAGGGGTTGCCACATGTTGGCCATATTCCATCTTTGGTTGATTTGGGTCTCAGTCCTTGTGCTACTATGATGGGTAGAAGAAGATGTTGTAGGGAGAAAGATGAAGATTAAGAAGATGGGTGGGGGTTGGGTACTTAGGACTTAGGTTAAGGGTAGTTTTATTTTTATGTTATTCTATAAATGCTTTAATTTAATAAAAGAAAAAGGGAAATGAAATGAAAAGCAAAATGACCAAATTGTCCTGAATCTAACAAACTTATTTAACAGATTTTGTTTGAGGGTTGAAAAATGAAGCAAAATGGAAACCATCATGACGATAAAAGCAATTTTTAAAGAAGAGGGACGAAAATAGCTATAAACATTAAACCATAGGGACGAAAATCGTAGTTTACTCTAAACTATTAATCAAATCAAACACGAAGCATTTTCATGCATTCTCAAATGTCAATGAGGTAACTAAGGGGGCGTTTGGTTCGCAGGATTCTGATGGAATCTAAAGAAATTGGAATGATCAATTCCATTGACCAAATTTCATTCAGGCATTTGGTTTACCTATGGAATGGAATTGAATTCCATACATTCCACCATTTATGGATTTGGTCATTCCATCATAATTGAGAAGTAATTCAATTCCCTTCCATCCCATTTTCCCAAAAAGACAAAACTACCCTCATCTTCCCTACTTGATTTACCCAGACCTATATGAACCTATGCCGACTACCGTCGATCTGAACCACCGCTAACCACCACCGGTCTGAACTACCACTGACCACCGCCGACCACCACCAAAAATAGGGGTAAATTAAAACGTGAATATTGGCATAAAACCTTGACCTGAAATAGCAAGAGTTACCCAACAATGGGAAAGTAGTATGGCGATTACAATAATTAATTTAGAGATGAACTTGACAACCTACTAATCTAAACATTTCTAGTCTAGATTATAGACGGGTGTCACTATCCCTTCCAAAAGAATTCCTTTCGTAACTCAAAATTCGCTCTCTCTAAGATTCTTCAAAAGCTATACGTGGTCAAATGCCTCTCCACTCAATCCCAAGGTGCCACACTGCTAGCATGACCTGGTATACATGACATTAAAGAAAAGTGTTAGGCTAAAGCCTGGTGAGAACATACAATGGATGAATTTAATTAGAATAACGAGGATATAAAATATATGTATCCTTCAACAATGATTCAAGGACTAATCATCACACATAGGCACCAACCGCCTCTCGAAATCAAGTATAACAAATCTATTCCAGTCATTAGACGTATTTGGCGTCAACCCAAACTGTGTCTTTATCCATATGAGACATCAACCCAAAATGGATCTTCAGTCATATGGGACGTCAACTCAAACCGAGTCTCTAGCCATATTAGACCTCAATTCAAACTGAGCCTTTAGTCATATTAGACCTCAACTCAAACCGAGTCTTTAGCCATATCAAACCTCAACTCAAATTGCGTCTTTAGTCATTTCAAACCTGAACTCAAACCGAGTCTTTATTCAAACCTCAACTCAAACCGAGTATTTAGTCATGGTAGAAATCAACTCTTCCAAGTCTTTAGTCTTAAAGGTAGGTAGGGGATTCACCCCATACGCATACACATTTAGTCATAAGGTTACACCATTTCACATTTTACTTACACTTTAACTACCCAAGCTATTTATCCAAGGTGTATTCCCATGGTCACCATGAAGACTCCCATCCACTTACAAGCTCATATTATGCACCCCTTTATTCTTCCCAATCTCAACACAACAAATTCCAACCACCTCCAAAAGTGAGGTTTTAGGTCAAGCATCACAAAACTAAGACAAGGATATAACAAGGTGTATAAGGGATTAAAACCCATGTTAAACATGTATATAGTAGAAAGGGGCAAGAATGAACTCACCTTGGTGATTTATTAGGAGAAATCAAAACCCTAGAGAAGGTAAGTGGAGAAGTGAGAGCTTGAGAGGTTGCTACAAGATATGTTCTTTACAAAGACCAACCTTAGAGGTGCATTAAATCTCCATTAATGCATATTGAAGCTCCATAAATGAAGAGAGTGAAACTAGGGTAAGGGACTTACCAAAATCGCTGGAGAGAAAACGCTCAAATCTGCTCCTAAAATCAGTTCTAATGCTGAAATCCTGAAAATGGGATTTTTATACAACCAGCCCCCGCAAGCGACTATGATAGGCGACAGTGCCCTTGTCATAGTCGTGGGGCATTGTCACACCCCCAACCATGCACGCGGTAAGGTCGTTGGGTCACTATCGTTGGGTCACTATAGCCCCATATGTACCGTAAGTCATGCCCGGGCCACGACAGTGACATGCGACTATGCCCTGGTGGCCTAGTCGTCGGGCATAGTCGCCCAAGGAATATCGGGCGCGTCTTCGACCCAAACTGATCCGTTTTCGACGAGGGGAAAGTTTAACCAAGTTCACGTTCCACAAATTAAACGATGAGGTGCAAACGTGTACTTATTTAAAATATCCAAGCGAAACAAAAGAGAGAAGGTCTTTCCGAGAACACGGGTGTTACACCCAACCACCGCCGACCACCACCTGTCTAAACTACCACCATCCACCGCCGACCACCACCGGTCTGAACTACCACCGACCACCATCGGTCCGACCTACCGCCGACCACCACCGTTGTAAACCTTCGTCGACCACCACCGATATGAACCACCACCGACCACCACTATTCTGAACCGCCGACGACCCTCACCGTTCTGAGCCGTCGCCAACCACCACCGTTTCGAACTGTCGCCGACCACCACCGTTCTGAACCGCCGTTGACCTTACTAATCTGAACCGCCCGACCACCACCGTTCTGAACCGCCGCCGACCACCACCGTTCTGAACCGTCGCCGACCACCACCGATATGAACCTCTACCGACCGCCATCGTTTCGAATCTCCGACGACCACCATCGTTCTGAACCACCACCGATCTGAACCGCCGCCGACCACCACCGATCTGAACCACAATAGTTGGATTTCAATTTCAAAAGTTTCAAAAAAGGTATTTTGGTCATTTACTAATATTTCATTCCAATTCCAAAGCTACATTGTGTGAACCAAAAGGACAGATTCCAATTCATTTAACATATTCCATTCCAATGTTTGTCAACCAAACAGGTGGTCAAACATGATAACATTTCATTTCAATTCCTTCAAAGTCAAATTTCTTTGACAGATTCCATTCCATCCAAAAACATTTTGCCAACCAAACGCCCCTGAACGTTTAAGATGGCATATCCAAGGTATTAACATGAAGGTTTTGAATATATTACATAAAATAGAAATCGAATCAACAAATGTTCCATTCTCATGTAATTTATCTATAAAGAAAACCTAAATTTATAACCAAAATATTTCATTAACATGTGAAACAAAATAATGTCATGTACATTCATCAACCTGTTAATTACAAAATAAAATTCATAAGTTTTGATTGAAGTATTTTATATATTTACAGAAAATCAAAATAATTTTTTTTTGAAAATTTTATGAAGACGAACATCATTTATATGGTTTTGGATCAAATCAAATACTATATAAAATATGGGCTTCCATCCTCAAGCTATTGGGCCGACCAAACCACCAGTCCACCACAATAGAGTTCGTTGGACTATTTTTGTCTAAAAAATTTGGTTTTTTCTTTTAATAAATTTGTTGTTTTTCAAAAAAAAAAGTGTTTAAAGAAAAAATCAAAGGATTAGTGCATGAAAGTGATCTACTTTTATAACATTTTTATTATGGTATTGCATTTTAATTTTTCTTATTAAGAAAATATACTTTTAAATTGGTTTTTAATAAAGCATTGTACTTTGAAAATTTTGACTATTATTTATAGCAATGGATAGCATGTTTCCTTTTAAACTGGATAACCCTTCATTTACTTCTTTTATATGGATTAAATGAGTTGATGTGCATGACATGTCATCCTGATTACGTGACAAAAACAAAAATAAAAATAAAAACCCTTATAAATTTTTTAATTAATAATTTTCCCACTTTCCTTCCTCAGTTATTCATAATCATATCCTTCCTAGAGTATGTTTTTCACCACTTTATTTAAAAATAATAAAAAAAACATTTCAAAAGGTTTTACTTAGGGCCTGTTTGTTTTTTTTAAAAAACCTCTTAATGACTCTTAAGTCTGAATCGTTCAGACCTTTTTACAAACCACCTCTTATTAATCATAACTAAAATAAAACTTCAGACTTTAGACCTCTTAAAAAACAAACGACACCTTAGTAAATCTTTGAGAGGTTTCTGATGTGTGAAAAAGTGAATGTCGAATTCCATTTGCACGGTCATCTTTTGGACTATCATAATGCCACAAGACTTCGAACTTATTACAAAAATGCCATCGTGAAAAAAAATGACTATCACTTTGATGATGTAATCCAACGGTCAACAATTAGGGCTGTAAACGAACCGAACGTTCAGTGAACCGTTCGTGAACTGTTCGGCGGGAAGTTCGTTTATGTTCGTTTATTTAATAAATGAACGAACATGAACACATTTTTTTGTTTGTTTAGTTAAATGAACGAACATGAGCAATGGTCTCGTTCGTTCATTTACGTTCGTGAACGTTCGTTCATTTATGTTCGTTAATGTTCGTTCATTTATGTTCGTTCATTTATGTTCGTTTACGTTCGTTTATGTTCGTTTATATTTGTTTATATATATAAATATATTTATATGTATTATGACATTAATTTGTCAAAGCATTAATTAAATTAATTTTTTAAAATTCCTTTTTTATACCTCCTAATTATATCCATTTTTTTTATTTTGTTATGTTATTTTTTACGAACGAAATTATGAGTAACGGTGGTTGTTTTTTATTCATTTGTGTTCATTTATGTTCGTTCGTTTACGTTCGTATATGTTCATTTATGTTCATTCGTTTACGTTCGTTTATGTTCATTTATGTTCGTTCATTTACGTTCGTATATGTTCATTTATGTTCGTTCGTTTACGTTCGTTTAGCTCTTAATGAACGAACATAAACGAACACGAACAAACATATTTTCTTAACGAACGAACATGAACACAAAAATTTTCGTTCGTTTACCGTTCGTGTTCGTTCGTTTGTTCGGTTAAGTTAAACGAACGAACACGAACAAGCCTCCGTTTGTGTTCGTTCGGTTCGTTTACAGCCCTATCAACAATGGATCTCTCAGGTCTCACCAAATTTCTTTGGTCTCACATGAATTCAAGTCTATATAAGGTATATATATAGAGGGATGATCAAACGAGAATGCTAACTATTTAATGGAATACACAAACGACCAAATAACGTGCAAAATCACATGTGATTTTACATTAACGGTCAAAAAAAGGTGTGTTGGCGACTTTGGAAGCGACTTTAGGTCGCAGGGCAAAGTCGCGTGAATCACATGTGATTTTATACGTGATGTTATTGTAAAATCAAATGTGATTCAGTCATTCTCTTATTCTCTTAAATAAGTATTGTTCTCGTTTAAACCTGACTCTCTCTTTATATGGTAAAGTAAATTACAGATTTGGTCCCTAAGGTTTAAATTATTTGAAAGTGGCCGGACCTAAGAGTAAATTATGGATTTGGTCGTTGAGATTTAGTTTATTTGAAAGTAGAACCTAAAACATGGTTGGACGATTTTACCTCTGACTCTAATCAAGAAATCAAAAAGGAGTTAGTGGTCAGGTCCTACTTTCAAAGCAAAATGCATACCTAGAGGATGAAAACTCGACTTATTGAAATTTAGGACCCACTTTCAAAGATTTCACTAAACCTTAATGAAATTGTAGTTGACTACACAAGAAATGGCAAAGATCACATGTTTCAAGAATCACGTCCAAGATTGAAATCTTCAAAAGCAAGTATCCTGAAGACATGTTGATTTCAGAGCTAGAGAAAGAGATTGCATCTTCTGAGCTGAACAAGAAGACTGAATTGCTAAAATCTTTTTAGTAATGATCTTGATCCAAAGGGGGAGATTGTTAGATCACATATCTATTGGATTCAAGATCATCCAAACTGAAGATCGCAATCTGAAGCTAAAGCCGGAACGTCGACTCTCGATATTAAAGTCTAACGTTTATTTGTAATAAATGTCAATGTAATTGTTTGTTATTATATTAGTTAAGTTAATATCTAGTTTGTTAGATATTAGTTAACTTAGTTAGTTATTAGATTTAGTTTAGTTAGTTATATTATTTAGTTAGAAATAATATCTAGATATTATGGTAGTGTGTTAGACACACTTTAGTTTTAGATATTGTGTATCTCTCAACAACTCAAAAAAAATAGATATTATCAAGAATACAAAAACACACACTTAAAGGTGTAAATCATAGAGAAAACAGAGAACACAATCTAGAGCTTAAATCGATCAATCCTGTAACCGTTGTTATAATCAATACAGGTTGGTAATCGTTATTGTGTCGTATTCTATAAACTTTATATAAACATTATTGTTGGACCGACAGTAGTTCTCTTTAAAATAAAATGTATTAAAACAAAAACAAAAACTTGTATAAATGATTAAATGTTACAAGAAACGAAAAAAAATAAACAAAACAGAAAAAAAAAATTCTATAATTATTATTTTATATTTTGTATCAATTATAACTTTGCCAACAGTCGAATCCGTCAGAAATCCGCCGCTAGTAACAATTTCTGACGAATTTATGGCGGATTTTTCCGTCGAAAATGTTGATTTGTTTAGTAGTGTTGGTTTGTATAGTATATAACATTTAGGATATATGTATTTGATTTGATAAATATATATATATATATATATATATATATATATATATATATATATATATATACGGGCAGGTTCAAACGAGAAGCTAAACATTTTGCGAGAAGGCGAGAAGTGTTTAATCATATATGATACACAAGCTTAATCATATATGATTAAACACATGTTATCTTGACAATACATAGACGCTTAATCATACATGATTAAACACACTTACAAACCATGCAATCATATATAGGCATGGAAATGGGGCGGGGATGGGGCGGGGACCTCAATCCCCATCCCCGTCCCCGATCCTCATCTCTATCCCCGTCCCCATCCCCGCCGGGGAATATGATCACATCCCCATCCCCAACGGGGAACGGGGATCCCCAACGGGGAAACGGGGATTTTTTCCGTTTATATAAACTATTTTAAATCAAATATGTGAGACACAACACGTCTTTAAATTTCACAAATTTCCAAAAACCTAAAATCAAACGGAATTTAATTTCATACAAAAAATCACATCATATGATACTTAATTAGCTAAAACCAATATAAATCCAGTTTAATTAAAAAAAACCTTAACGTCACACGTCCAAAACATATCGAGTAATATCCAAAACACATCGACTAATTGTATATTGACTTGACATACAAAAGATTACATACTAACATCCACAAAATGACAATTTTAGATTCTAAACCTAGTTAGAAAATACAAAATTATGAATTACCGATTTAGTTGAAATAAATAATATATTTAATTTATTAGTTAATATACAACGGGTACGGGGAAGGGCGGGGCGGGGAGTACAATACCCGTCCCCATCCCCATCCTCAGTTTGAGACAAACGGGGATCCCCATCCCCGGCTTAGCGGGGAATCCCCGTCCCTGATCGGGGCGGGTTAAACGGGTTCCCCAATGGGGCGGGGGCCATTTCCATGCCTAATCATATATGATTAAACATTTCTCGCCTTTTCGCAAAATGTTTAACTTCTCGCATAATCCTCCTTCTATATATATATATATATATATATATATATATATATATATATATATATATAGGGTTGGGTTCATTTGTTAACCCGGTTTTTTGTACCAACTTTATGAACCGAATATTAACCATTGATATTGAGATGAAGGGTTGAGATTAAAACCAATCAACATTAATTTTTATTTATTAGCCTTGTAATAATTAATTATATTGAACATAGATGATAGGGGCTTTTGAGAAAATTCACAACCCTTTTCACATTTAGTATCTTCCCGAAATAAGGGTCGCTTAATTAAAAGATAACTCATCGTCAAACAAATCGAAACTGACAAGTGAACCCGATTTCATCAACCGAAGCCTCAATCATCGAAATCAACTACTGAACATATATGGACATATATACAACGACTGAACATATATGATCATTCAAAAATCTTATGATTTGTATAGCTACTACTTATTCATATATACCCTATAGTGTTCATTTTGACATGTGTGAACGTATATGAACATATATATAGTTACTACTCGATAATGTGAACGTGTATTAGAATGTGAACATATATCCGTTAGTGTTCACTTGAGAATGTGATCGTGTATTAGAATGTGAACGTGAATCTTCATGAACGAAATTAAAACTAAAATACTGATAACTCTCAAATATTGAGAGTTAATTCCTCTCGTTTTATATTCGTTTTACCACATTTTCACCCTTTTTGTCTCTCATCTCCTTCATTTGGTCTTAAGTGTTCAAACATGATGATGAAGTCTCAAGAATACAAAAATTTCGGTTTCACTAACTTTTGTGCAGAAAGTGGCCACCTTGCTGGCACCTTGTCATCACGTTGAGCATGGGTTGAAAAATTGTTGATAAGTTCCAGCCATTTTCGGAAAGTTGACTTCCGAAGGAATGTAAAGGGTCTTCTGATCTTTCACTAGAATATTCAAGGAAGAGGACATAAAGTGGAGGTCCAAGGAAAGTTCAACACTCTTCCTTAAAAGCTACTTTTGAGGAATAGTCACATCAACACTTTTCTCTTCCTTGGGCTATAAATGAGGGCTTGGAGGAACCATTTGGGATATCACAACTTCCAGGAGCATTGAAGACTTCTGGAGCTTAAGCATTTAATTTCTAGTCTTTCTTTGAAGCTTGTATTTAGTTGCATTTAATTTTAACTTCTTTGTAAAAGCTATCGCCAAAGTGGCCACCTTGTCACCACTTTGGCAGTAGCTCTTTAGTTATTTATGCACTTTATGTTTATGTTTTCTCCTTCTTCTCCCATGTCTTTTACTGTTGTTATGAGCTAAACACCCCTTTGGGTGTGGGTATGAGCCAAAGCTAAGACTAGTAGGCAACACTTGGGTGTTGCTATCGTTGCTAACTCTTAGACTTGGTCACTTGAGTCGGAACTTCAACTCAACGCGGACAAGCCGATCACTTGTTAGTGTTAATATTAGATCTTAGACCTCGAGAGGGGCAGATCCGAATATGGCTTGAGTGATGCAAGGAAGATTTGAGAAAGTCTTTTATAACCACGTAGAGATACGGGTTTTTGCATGATTTTAACTAAGGTTCAAATGTCGGTCGATATGGGTGTCACAAAGAGATTTGGGCGTCCATATCTATACTGGTGGAACTGAAATTCTTAGAGGTTTACTTAGTTAAGTCGGCAAGTCTAGAGTTGGCCAACGTGGTGACAAAGTGGGAACAACGTGGCCACGTTCCGAGAAGGTTCATTTTCGAGAGAAAATGGTTTTTAAGGTTGTCGTGTGTCATTTTGTTTCTAACCAAGTTGTTACTACATCAGTCTTAGTCAATGCTTGTACCCACATCCTATCTTTAATACTGTTAATTCCGTTTAATCATCGTTTAATTCGCTTAAAACTCACAAAATATTGATATTGTTCTCAAAAATCAACCAAGCACTAGAAGTTCATGAAAAGTTCTCTGATTCTTAGTTGACTAGTCTCTGTGGAAACGATCTCGGTACTCTACCACTTTATTACTTGTAGCGATCATAGTGTCCGGTGTGCACTTGCACCGCCACTGTGGCAACATAGTGGCCACTTTGTGGACCTATACGATTTTCCGCTATCAAGTTTTTGGCGCCGTTGCCGGGGACTAGCGCGATTTTAAATCCTAAGATATTGACTTTTCATTCGAGCGTGAGTTGCTTGTGTATTTTATTTTTAGTATTTTCCGTGTTGTATGCCAAGGGTACAACACGGTGAACTTGTACCTCTTGACCCCGAAATTGAAAGAACCGTTAGAAGACGAAGAAGAGGTAGAAGAGATCGGCAAAATCAAAACATGGCTGGAAATGGTGGAGATCCTCCACCACCACCTAATGAAACCACCATAAGAATTGCCGACGATAAAGAACGGGGAATACGGGACTATGCAACACCTGAATTTGATCAATTAAAATCGGGTATTCTTAGGCCCAACATGGTAGCACAAACTTTTGAACTAAAACCGGTAATGTTTCAAATGATCCAAGCAATGGGTCAATTTGGAGGGTTACCATCGGAAGATCCGCACTCACATTTAAAATCATTTTTAGAAATGACGGATCATTTTCGCATTCAAGGTGTTACGACAGAAGCCTTACGGCTTACGCTCTTCTCTTACAGATTGAGAGATAGAGCCAAAGCTTGGCTAAATTCTCAACCTCCTCACTCCATTGATAGTTGGACAAGTTTGGCCGAAATTTTTTTTAAAAAATATTTTCCTCCAACTAGAAATGTGAAGTTTAGAAATGAAATTTTAATGTTTTGACAAGAGGAGGATGAAGCGGTTTCGGATGCATGGGAGAGATTCAAAGACTTAATTAGAAAATGTCCTCATCATGGAATCCCTCATTGCATCCAATTAGAGACATTTTATAATGGTCTTACTAATGCCGCTAAAATTATTCTTGATGCTACGGCCGGTGGCGCTTTCACCTCTAAGACTTATAACGAAGGATATGACATTTTGGAGAAAGTAGCCAACAATAACACTGATTGGTCAAACCCACGCGCTCTTGCTCCCAAGAATGCATCGGGTGTTCACGACATTGATGCCATCACCGCCTTAAACGCACAAATTGTAGCTTTAACTAACTTGGTAAAAAATAACATGAACTTAAATGGAGAAAAGAACCAAGTCCAAGCCATAAATGAATCTTGTGTGTTTTGTGGTGAGAATCATGCTTTTGAGTGTTGTCCCGGTAATCCCGCATCGGTTAACTATGTAGGAAACCATTCTAGGAATAGCCCATTTTCTCCAACTTACAACCCAAATTGGAGAAATCACCCGAACTTCTCATGGTCGGGAAATCAAGGACTTCAACCCCCCGGGGTTCATCAAATTCCAAACCGACCACCAAATCCCCCGGGATTTCAACAAGGGTCGTCTCATACGTACCAAAGTGGGGAATCCTCACAACCGTATGTACCGAGACAACAAAATGCATCGGAGAGTAATGGTTCGCTTGAATCTCTACTCAAAGGTTTTATAAACCAAACCAATGCAACTTTGAGGGGTTTTGAGACTCAATTGGGACAATTCGCTGCCGAGTTGAAAGGGAGACAAGTGGGCACTTTACCTAGTGACACCGAGACCCCTAAGGGTAAGGAACATGTTAAGGCCGTGACTTTAAGAAGTGAGACTAGAGCATCCAAACCCAGTGAGGAAGTCTTAGTTGATACCGTTGTGCAAGAAGACACCACACATGCTTTCGACAAAGAAAAATTCCCATCCTTGTTTCCAGCCAACGTGGCTGGAACGTGCCCACCTTCGGGACAGAATGTTGCAGGTCCTTCACGGACTGTTTTGCCATCAGATCAGCCTCTCCAAGGTGGTGAGCAGGTGCCCACTTCACAGCCCATAAGGGTAAATTCAAACCAAGCAAATTTGGACTTGCGAGACCTCCCTTTTCCCGGTAGAATGAAGAACAAAAATGAGGATGTGCAATTTAAAATTTTTTTGGACGTTTTCAAACAATTGCACATTAACATACCTTTGGTTGAAGCTCTCGAGAAAATGCCAAGTTATGTTAAATTTTTGAAGGACATTCTCAACAAGAAAAGGAGGTTAAGTGAGTACGAAACAGTGGCTTTAACAAAAGAATGTAGTGCTTTGCTCACATGTAAAATTCCTCCCAAACTCAAAGACCCGGGAAGTTTCACCATCCCGTGTTCAATTGGGGGAAAATAGCTGGGTCATGCTCTTTGTGACCTCGGGGCAAGCATAAATCTCATGCCACTTTCGGTTTTTAATAAATTAGGAATTGAAGAAGTCCGACCCACGACCGTTACTTTACAATTAGCGGATCGATCAAGGAAAAATTGAAGAAATTTTGGTTCAAGTTGACAAATTCATCTTCCCGGCCGACTTTTTAGTTTTGGACTATGAAGCCGATAGGAATGTCCCAATCATCCTAGGGCGACCATTTTTAGCAACGGGTAGAACCTTAATTGATGTCCACAAGGGAGAACTAACCATGAGAGTGAATGACCAACAAGTGACGTTTAACATTTTCAAATCACTTAAGTTTCATGGGGAAATAGAAGATTGTTCGGCCTTAGACGCCTTAGAAAGAGAGGTTGGCATCGACACTGTTGAAGGTGGCCACGTTGGTCACCAAGGTGGCCACTTCAGTGCAGAATATTTGGAGGATTTAGACTTTATAAGCGAGGAGGAAATTGAGGAGACCATAGCAGCGTTTGAACAGTTAGATTTCACGGACAAAACGATCCAGCAACCATCCATCATTGAACCACCTAAGCTAGACTTAAAGCCCTTACCCGATCATCTTAAGTATGCTTACCTCGTCGAGGAAGAAAAATTGCCCGTCATTATCTCTTCCAAATTGACCCAGGAGCAAGAATTAAGTTTGATTGAGTTGTTGAGGAAACATAAGAAGACCTTAGGTTGGACCATAGCCGATATTAAGGGTATAAGTCCGACGGTTTGTCAACATAAGATACTTTTGGAAGATAATAGCATTGGAAAAGTGCAACCGCAAAGGAGACTTAATCCTATCATGAAAGATGTTGTAAAAAAAGAAGTTTTAAAATGGTTGGATGTGGGGATCATTTATCCCATTTCTAGTAGTAGATGGGTGAGCCCGGTACAATGCGTACCAAAGAAAGGTGGCACCACGGTGATCACAAATGACAAAAACGAGCTCATACCAACTAGGACCGTGATGAGATCGAGGATTTGTATGGATTATAGGCAATTAAATCTCGCCACCAAGAAAGACCATTTCCCTCTACCATTAATAGACCAAATGCTTGATAGGTTGTCCGGGAAAGAATTCTATTGTTTCTTGGACGGATATTCGGGATACAACCAAATTCATATAGCACCCGAAGATCAAGAGAAGACTACCTTCACTTGCCCCTTTGGAACCTTTGCTTTTCGGCGTATGCCATTTGGGTTGTGTAATGCACCCGCAACTTTTCAAAGATGCATGATGTCAATTTTTTCGGATATGATTGAAGACACCATGGAAGTTTTCATGGATGATTTTTCGGTAACGGGAACATCTTTTGAAAATTGTTTAAAAAATCTTGAAAAAAGTTTGCAAAGATGTGAAGCTCATGACTTGATTTTAAATTGGGAAAAATGTCATTTTATGGTACAAGAAGGGATAGTCTTGGGTCACATGATTTCAAAGAAAGGATTGGAAGTTGATAAAGCCAAACTTGAGGTAATAATGCATTTACCCGAGCCCACCTCGGTTAAGAGCATTAGGAGTTTTTTGGGGCATGCGGGATTTTATAGGAGATTTATTAAAGATTTTTCAAAAATCGCAAAACCCCTTTGCAATCTTTTGCATATTGACCAACCCTTTGAATTTACCTCCGAATGTAAAAAGGCTTTTGAAACAATTAAAAATGCTCTCGTTTCGGCACCCATTGTGATTGCCCCCGATTGGAATTTACCATTTGAAGTAATGTGCGACGCAAGCGATTGGGCCGTGGGTGCGGTTCTTGGTCAAAAACGAAACAAAATTTTTCACCCAATATACTACGAAAGCAAAACTCTTGTTGAAGCACAAATTAATTATACAACAACCGAAAAAGAATTGCTTGCGGTTGTATTTGCTTTCGATCGCTTTCGTTCATACTTGATTGGCACCAAGGTTATCATTCATACCGATCATTCCGCCATCAAATACTTATTTAATAAAGCCGATGCTAAACCTAGGCTTATTAGATGGGTTCTTCTTTTGCAAGAATTTGATGTCAAAATTGTTGATAGAAAAGGCACCGATAACCAAGTGGCCGATCATCTTTCTCGCATAGAAGGAATGGTATCTAGTGGGGGTGATCATGAAATTAAAGAGATTTTTCCGGACGAGCATGTTTTGGTCATACATCATCATAAAGAACAACCGCCATGGTATGCGGATTTAGCCAACTATCTTGCATGTGGGCTAAAGCCGTACCATCTTCAAGGGCAACAATGGAAAAAATTTCTTCATGATAGCAAACAATATTTTTGGGACGACCCATTTCTTTTTAAAATGGGTGCGGACCAAGTTTTGAGAATATATATGAGGCGGAAATGGTGGGGATTTTAAAAGAATGTCACACCTCACCGTATGGTGGCCACTTTGGTGGCCAACGTACGGCGGCCAAGATTTTGCAAAGTGGCTTCTTTTGGCCAACTCTTTTTAAAGATGCATTCGAATTTGTGAAAAAGTGTGATCAATGTCAACGAATGGGAAATTTATCTCAACGCAATGAGATGCCCTTGAACAATATTTTGGAAGTGGAACTTTTTGATGTTTGGGGCATCGATTTTATGGGACCATTTCCCATGTCGTTCAACAACCAATATATTTTGGTTGCGGTCGATTATGTTTCAAAGTGGGTTGAAGCTAAGGCATGCCCGAGGAATGATTCAAAAACGGTGATTGATTTCTTGCACAAAAACATTTTTGTCCGTTTTGGAACACCCCGAGCATTGATAAGCGATGAAGGGACTCATTTTGTGAATAAAATGTTGAGCATCGTTCTTGATGAATACAACATCCAACATCGAGTGGCCACGGCATACCATCCTCAAACTAATGGTCTTGCCGAACTTTCTAATAGGGAAATTAAAAATATTTTGGAAAAAGTGGTTAAACCTAATAGAAAGGATTGGTCACTCAAGTTGGATGATGCGTTATGGGCATATCGTACGGCCTTTAAACCCCCTTTGGGAATGTCTCCTTACCGCATTGTGTTCGAAAAAGCTTGCCACTTACCGCTAGAATTAGAATATAAAGCTTTTTGGGCCACAAAAGAGTTGAATTTAAGTGAGGACTCCGCAGGAAATAAAAGAAAGCTTCAATTAGCCGAGTTAGAAGAGTTGAGATTTCACGCTTACGAGAATGCCAAATTATACAAAGATAAAACCAAAATGTGGCATGATCGTCGAATAAATCAAAGAAGTTTTGATGTTGGACAACAGGTGTTACTCTTCAACTCGCGGCTAAAATTATTTCCCGGAAAACTCAAATCTCGTTGGTCCGGGCCTTTTACCATTGTAAAAATCAGTCATTTTGGGACCGTGGATTTGTTGAATCCACAAGACGGTAGTACCTTCAAAGTCAATGGACATAGGGTCAAGCACTATCTTCCCGAAGAGGTGCCCAAACCCTCGGAAATGTCCCCTTGATAAAGTCTCGAACGTCTTTTGCAAATAGTGTACATAACTGTTCTTTTGTTTTTACACCAAGGTGGCCACCTTGCGGCCACTTTGGGGGCTTAGCTTTGTGAAGAGTCTGAAAGTTGATGTCTAGACAGATTTTCAAATTTTTATGCATGGCTTAAATATTCCTTTTGTCCACTAGTCATCTCATACAACTCTTACAAAGCACACCTATGTCCATGTCTCCTTTTGTCCTTTGTTTATTTTTATTAACTTTGTCCTTTATTTATTTTATTTTATTTGGTTTCTTGTGTAGGTGGAAATAATTTTCAGCAAGTGCTTGTAGATGCACCGGTTATGAGGAGTTTTTTTTAAACTTTGGTTTTCAAAAAAAAAAGTAAACTTCTTATCAAAGCCTTTTGTCCCATCACTTTTTCTCAACCCCTCAACTCCCATCATACCTCTCCAAACCTCTTGTCATCTTGTTAACCATCATTTTTTTTATTTTCAAGAAACCATCATTACCTCTTATAACCCCCTTAGCTCTCTCTCTCTCTCTCTCTCTCAACGGTTACCACCACCACCTTTAAAAAAAAAAAAAAGAGGTTTTGGTTCCCAAGAAAAAAAAAAACTTCTCATCCTATCTTTTTAGCCATCATCATCCTCTCTAATCCCATTAATCCATTTATCTTTCTTTTTACTCATCACTCCTTTTTCCCACACTTCTATTTTTCAGATGTATCAAAAAAAAGGGGGGAAAGAAATCGGTGTGCACCCATTTCTAAATAGCCGGAGGAGTCATTGACAGTCGGCGGTGGAAACTTCAACCGCCACACCATCGATTTCCACCGTCGGTTTCTACCATAATCCCGATCGCCCCGAGTAGTCGCAACACTCGACGTGTCGCTGCCATTTCCAAGCCACCCAACTGCAGCAACCGAGGTTGGCCCTTCTGCCGAGGTGGGTAAGTTGTGAGTATTCTTGGTTCATCATCATCCATGTTCGAACTTTGTCTTGTTAATACTTTTCTGTTTTGTGGTATTTTGTTGTTTCTCTGACTCATTCTATGTTGGTTGTATGTTTGCTCTTATCACCGTACTCGTATACCATCTCTTTGGTTATTTCTAGTACTTTTGTTTTGCGCTCATTTCTTTTGCAGGTCTGCTCCTTGGATTGCTACCAATTTTTGACTGATGACGTGATATAGGCCTTTCTTGCCTGGATGTTAAGCACAAACACTTTCCAAATTGAAACCTAGCCTTTTACCGTAGCAATATCGACATATCTTTCATTTTCAATGAGGACATTGAAGGGTTCCGTTTGGGGGGTGGGAGTTGCTGCAAAAGTAGAAACAAACCGTTCGCCAAAGTGGCCACTTTGTCGCCACGCTGTCAAAAAAAATGAATGAAAAATGAATGAAAAATGAAAAATAAATTGGGGATCGGTCAAGGGTCAAATGGTTAAGGCAATACAAAGAATAAATAGTCAAACCAAAGAAAATTGGAGTCATGCAAAAATAAAAGTTTGGGGGTCATATCGAGCAGTTAATTTGAAAACCCAAAAACACAAACCCAATTCAAGCTCTATTGATTAAAGTCAAATTTCTGGGATGCATGAAAAGGAGCGGTACTTTTTTCAAACAAAGTGCTTCGCTTATCAAGAAGCATCAAAGTATTCGGTATGAGTTTTCCATTCTTCAAGAGTAAGCAACCATTTTTTTGTATCATCTTTCGAATCCTTTTTGTTAATCCTTTTCCTTTTTACTTGAGGACAAGTAATTACTCAAGTTTGGGGGTGTAATAACTCTCAAATATTGAGAGTTAATTCCTCTCTTTTTATATTCGTTTTACCACATTTTCACCCTTTTTGTCTCTCATCTCCTTCATTTTGTCTTAAGTGTTCAAACATGATGATGAAGTCTCAAGAATACAAAAATTTCGATTTCACTTACTTTTGTGCAGAAAGTGGCCACCATGCTGGCACCTTGTCATCACGTTGAGCATGGGCTGAAAAATTGTTGATAAGTTCCAGCCATTTTTGGAAAGTTGACTTCCGAAGGAATGTAAAGGGTCTTCTGATCTTTCACTAGAATATTCAAGGAAGAGGACATAAAGTGGAGGTCCATGGAAAGTTCAACACTCTTCCTTAAAAGCTACTTTTGAGGAATAGTCACATCAACACTTTTCTCTTCCTTGGGCTATAAATGAGGGCTTGGAGGAACCATTTGGGATATCACAACTTCCAGGAGCATTGAAGACTTCTGGAGCTTAAGCATTTAATTTCTAGTCTTTCTTTGAAGCTTGTATTTAGTTGCATTTAATTTTAACTTCTTTGTAAAAGCTATCGCCAAAGTGGCCACCTTGTCACCACTTTGGCAGTAGCTCTTTAGTTATTTATGCACTTTATGTTTATGTTTTCTCCTTCTTCTCCCATGTCTTTTACTGTTGTTATGAGCTAAACACCCCTTTGGGTGTGGGTATGAGCCAAAGCTAAGACTAGTAGGCAACACTTGGGTGTTGCTATCGTTGCTAACTCTTAGACTTGGTCACTTGAGTCGGAACTTCAACTCAACGCGGACAAGCCTATCACTTGTTAGTGTTAATATTAGATCTTAGACCTCGAGAGGGGCAGATCCGAATACGACTTGAGTGATGCAAGGAAGATTTGAGAAAGTCTTTTATAACCACGTAGAGATACGGGTTTTGCATGATTTTAACTAAGGTTCAAATGTCGGCCGATATGGGTGTCACAAAGAGATTTGGGCGTCCATATCTATACTGGTGAAACTAAAATTCTTAGAGGTTTACTTAGTTAAGTCGGCAAGTCTAGAGTTGGCCAACGTGGTGACAAAGTGGGAACAACGTGGCCACGTTCCGAGAAGGTTCATTTTCGAGAGAAAATGGTTTTTAAGGTTGTCGTGTGTCATTTTGTTTCTAACCAAGTTGTTACTACATCAGTCTTAGTCAATGCTTGTACCCACATCCTATCTTTAATACTGTTAATTCCGTTTAATCATCGTTTAATTCGCTTAAAACTCACAAAATATTGATATTGTTCTAAAAAAATCAACCAAGCACTAGAAGTTCATGAAAAGTTCTCTGATTCTTAGTTGACTAGTCTCTGTGGAAACGATCTCGGTACTCTACCACTTTATTACTTGTAGCGATCATAGTGTCCGGTGTGCACTTGCACCGCCACTGTGGCAACATAGTGGCCACTTTGTGGACCTATACGATTTTCTGCAATCAAATACACATTAATTTTGTTAAATGAATATTTGTAACCTCCTCCTAATTAATTAATATTTTGTAACTCCCAATCAACCACTCTACCAAGAAAAACATTTTATGAAATTTCATTTTTACCCTTGGATATTTAATGATGATGTTGAAACCAACCAAGGTTGAAAATGAATTTATATTGGTCAAGAGTGGTTCATAAAGTTAGTACCATTTGGGAGGTTAACAAAGTAATCTCCCTATATATATATATATATATATGACGATAATCAAATGAGAACCACAAAAAAGTTGAGAACCTTGAGAACCAATCACAATCATTAATTGAATTTAATCTACGACTATGAAAGGCAATGGCATTTTTGTGATATTTTTGAAATTTGAAACTAATTATTTAATACATGACAAGTTGAAAGGGGCATTCACGTCATTTGACATCTAGACCTTCTTCTTTTCCAGATCTCTCCCTTCCTCTTTTCCAGATCTACGATGGCAATGGTGGTGAAGCTCCTTCCTCGTTCCCCCTTTTTTCCGACGACCCCCTTCCCCGATCTCCTCTCATCCCTCTCGACTTAGGTGAAACTCCTCTCAGTCCCTCTCCACTCTTGTTGGTTTTTTTTGTTCGATTTGCGTTCTTTTGCAGGTTTGTGGTTTTATAAAGTCTGAAATCATTATCTTGTTTGCTTCATTACGATCAAAGGCATCTGTAAACATCGCCCTTCTTGAAACCCCCTACCCACCGAACTTTTAAGTTGGAAAAACCAAAAAATAAAAAATAAAAACAAATCCTTCCCACAATTCAATCCAACATGCCGAAAATGACAGGTGATTCATCATTTTAGAAAACAAGTATTGGGCACTAGTGCAGCGGAGGTTCATGCATCTCATATTCATGATCACCGTTGCGATTACACACATGGCCATCACCATCATGATCATGATTTGGGGATCAAACCATATTAATTGAAGTTTCGGTTTTATGGGTTCAATATGTTATCTCATTTTAACGTCGGAAACACTACTGTAGTTTAACAATTTATAATTTCGATTGCGATTGATTTGTGTTTTTTTTTCTAGATCGAAATCTAGATCATTAAGGAATCGGAAAAGCAAGGGAATTCAGTGACTCAGAATAATGCTCGCTCGAAGGAGGTATGCCATGCAGAGAGCAGATTAGGAAAACATCTTCTTCGGTTGTAGTTGATTTGGGATTTTTTGTTTCCTAAAATTGTGTTTGATTTCATAAGGTGAAATAACATATAGACGAAAATTGTGTTTGATTTCATGGGGTGAAATAAATTGGAGATGAAAATTGTGTTTGATTTCATGTGGTGAAATATATTAGAGATGAAAATTATGTTTGATTTCATGTGGTGAAATAACATATATATGAACATTATGTTTGGATTTCACTAGATTAAATAGCATATTTATGAAAATTGTGTTTTATTTCATGAGGTGAAATAGTATGTATTTCATCTAGAAAATCTCTGTTAGAAAATGACGATTATGCCATTTTCATATGATAAAACAACTTTTAATTAAAACCATGGGATCAAAACCAAGTTACGACTTAGATCGGTTTCACAGTTCTCAACTTTTTTTGGTTCTCACATGATTTAACCCCATATAGGCGAAGGATCGTGTGAGAAGTTGAGTTAACGGTGAGACGCGTGAGAAGTGGATCTGAACCGTTGATCTCTTTTAATCTCAAGCCCTCCCAAAAATTGCGGCTTAGAAAGAAATTGATCTGGTGCATCTTATCTTGGTGCATCTCATCCTAATGTGCGTTTATTTCTCATCCAACGGTTGAAACCACTTCTCACGCTTCTCACCGTTAACTCAACTTCTCACCGGAACTCAACCCTATATATATATATATATATATATATATATATATATGATTAGGTTCATTTGAGAAATGTCAAAAATATGAGAAATAAAGAAATGATCCTAGCCCTTTATCTGGTCAACATTTGCGGCTTTGACCGTGAAGCATCGGATAATTCCTTGTGTGGTATGTAGAAGATAGAGGGGTAGTTTCGTAAAATACGTGGAACGAGTTCATATATGAACCTGTATGATTCACATATGAATTATATGTTCATATATGAACCTTTGTGATTCACATATGAACTCTTTTAACTGATTCATATATGAACCCTTGTGATTCATTTGACTGGTCAAGATCGAATTTGACTGGTCAAATATTGCGTCTTTGACCGGTCAACAATTGTGGCTTTGACTGGTCAAAAGTTGCGGCTATTCCAAAAATAGAAGGACAATTTCGTAATTTTTATAAATACACGGGACGAGTTTATATATGAACCTGTATGATTCATATATGAACTATATGTTCATATGTGAACTAGTGTGATTCAAATATGAACTTTTTTAACTGATTCATATATGAACTTTTTTAACTGATTCATATATGAACTAATTAACCGTAAGTTCATATGTGAATCAGTTGAAGTAATTAATAGATTCATATATGAATCACAAAACTTCATATATGAATCAATTAAAAGAGTTCATATGTGAATTACACAGGTTCATACATGAACATATAATTCATATGTGAGTCACAGAGGTTCATATATGAACTCGTCCCGCGTATTTTACGAAACTACCCCTCTATCTTTTAGAGACCACACAAGGAATTATCCGGTGATTCACGGTCAAAGCCGCAAATGTTGAGTAGATAAAAGCCTAGGATCATTTTTCTATTTCTCATACATTTAGCATTTCTCAAATGAACCTAAGGATATATATATATATATATAGAGAGAGAGAGAGAGAGATAGAGACGGGTTCAAATGAGAACGATACATATTTAAAGGAATAAGAGAATAATTATAGGTCAATCATTTTATTAAATAATACCTTAAATAAATCTTTTTTTAAAATTGCCTAAAAGGGCATATGTGTCATTTATGTATACATATTATATTTGGAATCTCATTTATTTTTATATAGGTTATGTAACAAATTTAATTAAGGTATTTATTCATAAATTTTTTATAATCTTTTACAACATTAAAATAAATGTGATTTAGTTTTTCATTTTAAATATTTGTTTTTATTGAATTAGTTTATTTAAGATTTTTTACAATTTTTTTTAAAAATCACATTTGATATCTACAAATAATCGACATTTTTTTCCTAAAAAAGACTCACTAATTTTCTTTTATGTATTATTATGTGATCTTATACATTTTAAATGTGTTTTGCTACAGATCACATATGATTTTAATCGAAATTTCCGTCACTAATCCGTCGCTAATATTAAAAAAATTAAAAAAAATAAATTAAAAAATCAGCATTTCCTGTATTTTTATACAAATAATCTGCCCATTAAATTGACACAAATAAACTGCCCATTAAATTACGAATCATCCGAATAAAATAAAAATCCAAATTCATACGATTCCAATATAACAAACATAACCAACATACCTCCTCTGCCGATGCAATCCCAGATGATCTCCCTCCGCTGCTGCTACTTCACTCACCAGTCATAGCATAATGGGGATCCTGGGTCGTCCAGCCAAAAATACGGCCTTTCTTCCGCCCTCCGGCACTCTGCTCCCAAAGAGCTTCCTCGTCAATCGGAGGGGAATCGGGAGTCTGGCTAGCCTGTGCCTCATCCTTAAGCTCATGAAAGCGCGTCTATGGGTACCGAAACAAAAACGGGTGAGAAGAAATTTCAGTAGCATAACGACTCTAAATCAAACATATCCAACTTATCAACTAACATAACCTAACGTCTGCCCAACAGTGGCAACCCAAACTACATATATACAACACATATATATCCATTGCGGTTACCAAACAAAACATACGTTGAACATATTTGTATACATATGCATATAAACATATATACAATACATATACTAAGTGTAATGGTTTTAGAAAACTTACGTGGACTCTAGCCGCTTTGGGGTAAACGTACACCGGGGGATCAGTATGCGGACCGGAACCCGGAGGGCCCGTCCGATTCGAGAAGTGGAGTCGCTCATACACCTCACTAAAGGTGAGGTCATGACCCTATGCATGTGCCTACAATAGAAAATTGATATAAGTTGTTAGTAAACATACAAACTAATCTCGGGTACATATTCAAAAAATTGAAGGCTTACCATCTTGTATCGGTGTTGTGCAATACTAATCGATCCCCCAACATGCCGTGAGGACACCCCCTCAAACTCGGTCAACCGATTGGCCTTACCGGACCTAGATGTTGCTTTCCAATGCTCAGTATCCCACTTCTGTAAAAATCATAACACATAAGTGAATATAAAACAAAGATAATGCACAAACCACAAACTATAGATAAAAACCTGGTCTATCATCTGGTGCCAATAGGGCTCTGGGATCCAGGGAGGGTGGTATGGTCTAATGACCGAGAAATCATTTTTGTCCCAAGTCACACCATCAATCTGTTTGGCCTGTTCTGCGGCCCAATCACGTGTGGCCCTCATCCAGTCCTTGTAAACTATTTTAAGCTTCTTTATTCATAACTACTAATGGGAGAATACACCTCCATTTTTTTTCTTTGCTTCTCTTTGCTTCCATTTTTAGTTTTTTCACAACACTTGTATGGTTAGAAGGCTCGTGTATGATAGTCATACTATTAGCATCCAAATCTCCTCATTGAAGTTCAATATCATATGACAAGAGAAATTAACAAAACCAACTAGACATTGTCCACCTTTAATATGCTTTCGGTTATCTTATAAGACAAAAATAAAAAATGCCAGAAATTGATAAGAGCATAAATCGATAAAACAGAAATCGAAAATGACAGAAAATCGAAACTTACACCGGCTGTAAATCGAAAGTCTGGAGAAATTGATTTTTGCAGATAAACGAAATTGATAAGAGCAGGACAGAAATCGAAAGTCTCACCGGCTGTAAATCGAAAATGACAGAAATCGATTAAGGACCCTCAAGAAATCGAACAAAGAGGAGGCAGATCGATGGAGGCTGAAGTCTCACTGGCTGTAAACTTGAAATCGATCGAAAGTCTCACCGACTGTAAACTTGAACAATCGAAAGCCTCGATTTGGTGTGCGTAACTGCGTGTAGGAGAGGGAGACTGTCGATTTGGTGTGCATGACCTCGTGTGGTGTGTAGACCGAGTCCAAGAGGGAAGAGGGAAGCTGGAAGCCTAAATTAGGATTTAGGGATTTGGGTTGGGCCGATATGGGCTTTTAATCTTTTATATAATATATAATTATTATATACACATATATATATATTTCGGTTTTCGGTTTTCATCCCCGATCCCCGCCCCGTCCCCGATATGAAGTCCCCGAACCCGACCCGAAATGTTCGGTTTTCGGTTTTCACCGTCGGGTTCGTTTTTTTTTGCCATCCCTAGGTTGAAGTCTGAAGTAATAAAAAAAAAAGTTCTAGCTAGCTAGGTTATCCTCCTCGTGTTCACAGGTTGGGTCGGGTTCCATTGGGCCTGACCCAATGTCGACCCAATAGAGAGTCGGGTTGATCATTAAGGCCTAATGAAAACATTTAAAGCACAATAGAACTCTTTAAAGCCCTATACATCCATTAAGGCCCAATGAAACCTTTTAAAGCTCAATAGAACCCCGTAAAGCCCGATAGATCCATTAAGGCCCAATGAAACCATCTAAAATATAATAAAACTTTTTAAAGCCCGATAGATCCATTAAGGCCCAATGAAACCCTTTAAAGCTCAATAGAACCCCTTAAATCCCGATAGATTCATTAAGGCCCAATGAAACCATTTAAAGCACAATAGAACTCTTTAAAGCTGGATAAATCTATTAAGGCCCAATGAAACCCTTTAAAGCCCTATAAAACTGAATAAACTCATTAAAGCCCGAAAGATCCGTGAAAGCCCAATAAGATAATATAAGACCCAATATACCATAGATAAAGCCCAATATAATCAAATAAAACCCAATAGAATCCATTATAGCCTAATAAACCCGAATAAAGCCTAATGAAACTATTAAAAGCCCAATAGAACCTATTAAAGCATAATGAAACCGAATAAAGCCTAATAGACCCATAAAAGCCCAATGAAACCATTTAATGTCCAATAGATCCATTAAAGCTCAATATAACACATTAAAGTCCACTAAGATCTACTAAAGCCTAATAAGACTCATTTATGATCCTTGTTAACTTATTATATGAATGTATGCAAGTGTGTGTTGCATATTACATATGGTGTCTATTGGGACTCAACAACATCACTAAGACCAACTATAGCTTAGTAAGACCCAATAAGATCCATTATAACACCACAAGCCTAATAAGATTACGAGTGTGTTTGAAGTGATAAACAACAATGGTCACTTATTACTTATATTGATATATGTGGTTACATACACACATACAAACCTATATATACACCTTATTTATACATTCACAACATATGGTGTGCGGTTTATTAACATATGCATATGTACATCATTCGAGGTTACCAATAAACAACACACAAACATATATTATTAATACATTCACATATACACATTGGTAGAAACACACACACACACACACATATTATACATATATACACAACATATATAAACAAATAGATTCAATCGTGGTTAGCAACCAACACGGACCAAAGAATACATAAAATACAAACACATGTAACACATACAAATAAACATGTAATACATGCCAATGAGAAAATAGAAAAAGATGTTTTCCATCGCTAATCCGTCACTAATTAGTGACGGAATAGAATCCGTCGCTAATCCGTCACTAATTAGCGACGAAATTTATTTAAAAAATAAATAAAAAAGAAATTCCACAGGTCCGTCGCTAATTAGTGACGGATTAGCGACGGACGCGTGGAATTTCTTTTTTATTTATTTTTTAAATAAATTCCGTCGCTAATTAGCGACGGAATTATTTCCGTCACTAATTAGCGACGGATTATTGACGGAATTCTTTCCGTCGCTAATCCGTCACTAATCCGTCAGTAATTAGTGACGAAAATTTCCGTCACTGATACCCCTTTTTCTAGTAGTGATTTGAATCATTGTTTTTCAAATTTTAAATCATATATGATTAGGAAAACATTTGGAAAAAAAATAATTCATTGTGAATCACATTTGATTTTGATGAAAATTATGAATTACATTTTCAAATACATGTGTTCTTATACATAATTTTAATTGTGTTTTGCTACAGATCACATATGATTTTGTTTTCATTATTTTTTTCAATGTTTAATTTGAATAATTGTTTTTTAAATTTTAAATCACATATGATTAGGAAAACATTTTGAAAAAAAAAAATAATTCATTGTGAATCACATGTGATTTTAATGAAAAATTATGAATTACGTTTTTAAATACATGTGATCTTATACATTCATTTTAATTGTGTTTTGCTACACATCACATATGATTCTGTTTTCATTATTTTTTTTCTTTTTAATGTTTAATTTGAATTGTTGTTTTTCAAATTTTAAATCACACATGATTAGGAAAAAATTTTGAAAAAAAATTAATATTATGAATCACATGTGATTTTTATGAAAATTGTAGTTTTTTAAATATCTATACTATACTATATTATAAAGCACGGATAAAAAACTCTTAAATACAAATTATTAGGCATAAGGTACCATCATTTTATGCAAGATTTTAAAATTTTCTTAATTTACAAGTATCAAAACACAAGATACATATTACTACTGCAAGCTTCTAACACCCACCAATTTGGTATGTGCAAAGTCTTCCTTTTATGCAGACATTTTCATGTATCACTATTAATTAATATATTATATTACTATAAATTTGTTTTAATTATATTATTAAATATGTAATTGGTTATTTTTTCTACATGTAATTAAAATATATAAGATAATCATTGAATTCTAACAAAATACTTATTTTTTTATATAAAAAACATTATATTATTAAGCTTAAATTAAATGAATTTATAAAAAAAACATTATCACTTTCTCAAAACCATCCAAAATCGTACTGTAAATCGACAAAAAACAAAAAATAAAATGAAACATTAAAATCGTGATGCATGTCGCTGCATTGCGCGAGTACGTTTCTAGTTACTTTACAATTATTCTCTTATTCTTTTAAATAGTTAACATTATCGTTTGATCTTATATATATATATATATATATATATATATATATATATATATATATATATATATATATATAGGTGGTTTCAATTGGAAACCATATTAGATTGGAAACTTTAGAAACCATCAATTTCATTGGTTAAATTAATGAAATTGGTTCATAAAGTTGTTTAATATGATCAAGTTGTTTCATATAATTTTTTTATTAATGAAATTGTTTCATATATTTGTTTTTTTTATGTAGTTTCATCTAATTTTCTCATTCTAATGAAATTGTTTCATATATTTTCACAGTCTGATAAAACTTTTTCATTTTTACAAAAAAAACACAAATATATGCAATAATTTCATCAATAAAAGAATTATATGAAACAATTTCATCAAATTAAACAATTTTATCAAACAATTTCATTAACTTAACCAATGAAATCGAAGGTTTCCATGGTTTTTAAAATTAGAGTGGTTTCTATTTAAACAATATATATATATATAGCTAAACATTTTGCGAGAAGGCGAGAAGTGTTTAATCATATATGATACACAAGCTTAATCACATATGATTAAACACATGTTATATTGGCAATATATAGACTTTTAATCATATATGATTAAGCACACCCACAGGCCGTGATATCATATATGATTAAACACTTTTCGCTTTCTCGCAAAATGTTTAACTTCTCGCATGATCCTTCCTCTCTCTCTCTCTCTCTCTCTATATATATATATATATATATATAAGAGATAGCGAAAGAGAGATGTGAATGGGATCAAAACATGTGATAGAAATGATAGAATTTTGAAACAAAGGAAGATGTGAAATCAAAGTTTGAATAAAAGTTGGAAGTTGAGCACCACTAAGATTAGAGGAAAAGAATCAGAATGTAATGATGGATTGTTATATAGAAATAGAATCAATTTTGAAGGCCGGAATCTTACGTGTTTCACACTTCAAACCACCCCCAACTACGAACTCACTATTCACTTTCGTTAATTATGTGTTTTTACACTTAATTATATCATTGCATGTCTAATAAATTAAAAAAAAATTAAGCTTCGAACCATCATCCAAGTTGGAAAAATAAAATATAAATCAATTCCATTTATATCTAATTTTAATGATCTACAATTAGAATTTTTGTGTTCCACCATTATTAACCATTCAAACTCAACTTTAAATATAGATAATATACTATAAGCTCTCAGTTTTCCGGCAACGAGATTCTATATGGTGGCAGACATAAAACGGTGGAATCTTTTGGAGTCGTAATTTTTTCTAGGGGTCATGAACATGGTAGAGTACAAAGTTTTCCCCCTTTATGTCGTGTACCAACCAACCTTACTCGATACCAATTTTTTTTTCGTTTGATACATGTTAATATTGGTTTTATACAAACTTCAGGTAATAATGTAAAATGTTCAAATTTCAAGATTCCAAATTAAAGTGAGGAGTGTGCACGAGTACTTGATGTATATAAAATTTCTACTTAAAAAAACGATTATATAATAGATAATGAGAACACTTATACCAACATTGTCCAACTAGCGTTCTTATAAGTGATTGAAAGTGAAGTTGCACATTAGGCGCCTTAAGATAAGATATCTTGGAGTTGATCGGGTCACTAGAAACGGGAATTTGTCAAGGGTCACAAGGATGATCATGTATGGTACGTTCATAATGGCACCTAACCAGTGTTATGGTGAACCTACATATCACATGTGTATACTTGAACTACCTTAGTATGATGATCGTTAGGGTAGTGAGAAAGTTTCTGAGCGAGTAATCTAAGGAAACGTTGATGTCTATAGCAATGTCACGTTGAAGTGATAGTTAAATGCGTTGACTGCATTAAGTTGATCATCTTGAGTAAGAATTATTGGTTGGATTAGAACTATAAGTTCGTTAGACCAATTTTATTTCGAGGAGAAATTGTAAGTTAACCCAATTAGTTGGTTCGTGGCTCTAAGATGTTTGATGTATCCGGATGGCAATAGTATGTCGGGAAAATGGAGGAGTGTAGTCCTGAGATGCTGAGTGCCGACCAAGTTCATGCACGAAATTTATTTCTAAAATAAGTTTGCATCAATTGTTTCTCATGTATTCGAAACATAAAGTGTGTTATACTTTGAAGTCTTGGTAAAATATTTAGCACTCATCAGATTTTAAACCGTGAGCTTAAGCATGCATGGAATTGTTTGTTGCAAGTTATTGCAATTTATATGGAAAAATCTTCCCGTCCCTGTTTTGTGTTTAACGCTATTTTTGGACATCTTAAGATCCGTGTTTTAATGCCACATGTCGTATTGGGCAAGTGACTGTAGAATTTTTAACCTTGACATTGGATCTCCTCCACATATGTTAAGGTTTTAAAGGAAGAGTTGTCCCACTGTTCTCGAGTCGGAATTTTCTGGAGAATTTTAGTCTGTACGAGTCGTGTTTAATTTTACGGGGTATAATTCTACAACCTTTTTGAGTTCGTGAGTATATTTTGAGATGCGTGAGTTTTAATTTTATGGCGTATAAATTACGAGTTTCTGGGTGATGTATCTAATGAGAATTTTGTGGAAAAAGGGTCCCTTTATCTTACTTGGTGGTTTTAGAGTTTTGACATTTTTAGACTTATTATCGTTTTACGCTTTTTATGTTGAGAAACATAGATTCTGACACCGCTTGATTTTACCGTCAATGAGTTTATGAAAGTTTAGTTGGGTTTATGGCGTTTTATTCTATGACCATTAGAACCGCGTAATAAAAAGAAATTTTGGAACGGGTAGACTTGCATCATTGTGTGCGTTAATTTACGAGTTTTGTTTAATACTTTGTCTCATGCGAGTCTTGCACCTACATTTTTGCAAACGTAAGAGACACCTTGAAAACCTTAATGTCGCATGATTGCATCTTGAGTTTCACGCGGGTATAAGTGCATACTTTTGGGTTGGATATGATTTTCACTCGCGTGAATAAATCTGTGAAATATTTATGTTATCCCATATTAAACTTTTAATCTAAACGTGCTTCGATTTTGGACCTTGTTGTTATAAATTTTCTGCAATGCATGAAAAGAATTTTCGGATTGCATATCGTTGTAGTTACCATCTTGGTCAAATGTGTTTTATCGAGGCGGCTCAAGGCTTTAAACTCGATTTGAAAATTTATTTGCTTTCCCATGTTTTGGGGAATAAACTGATGCATAGGAGACTTATTGAAAATTTTATGCTGCAACGTTTTCGGTTAAAGAAGGAAAAGTTAAAAGTTGTGAAGTTCTCTTTTGGAGCTGTACAAACATTTATTTCACGTGTTTGGAGTACCGAAATTTATTTTCATGTTTATAGTGTGAATATTACACACCTTTTGCCACTGTTTTATTTACGTAAATATTGATCAAAAGAATTTGGAAATGGTTTTACAGGTGTAGCGCCGGTGATTAGTTTTCAACCTCGAGTGATCGGTAGTGGATTTTATTGCACGACCAATTATTGTTATAAAGCGCACGTATTTAAAAGTTTTGTAAAAGTTTAAATTGGCATAGCGTCTGAAAACCTTGAACTCATTAGGCCTACAGATTTAAACCCCTGTTGTGAAAGGAGTTGTAATTAGGGACTAATGGAGTCCTTGGAATTCGAAGCGTCGGATGATCCGACTCGCGGTCAGTCTTGAATTGTGGGTTTCAGTTTTGAATTAGTACGCACATGTATGATGGAAATAGTAGATTTGAGTCTCTCCAGGTAATTAGGGGTGATTTTATACTTCAGTAATCATGCGGGATAAGGTCTTAGGTGGTTATCTGTGATTAGATTGAGTTAGTTTTGGTGGATTGCTCGTCGGTGTGACATCATGGTTTATGTGATGGTGTACCGTCCTTGTGGGTTTCTCGATCAAGGAAAATTCTTGTGGTCCGTTTGTTAGCAATGTAAGAAGTGGAATTTTAGCACCCTGTTTGGTGTCATCCTTAGTGTGACCATCCGTCTGGATTGAATTTTTGGGTGGGATGCCCACGTTTTCGAGGTCATCGTTTAGTCCTAGGTGTCGACTTGTTTTCTTGAAATCAAAAGATCTTGGAATGTTCGGAAGTATCCCGGTTGGATCATGGGAAATAATGACCTTTCGGTGATGGAAATTTGAAAGAAGATTAGGTGTTGATGAGCAAGTACCGATGTGTTTAAGCATTCCTGTGGTGGTAAAGATTTTATTATGGGAATGTTCTGAGGTTGGGATTGGAACGAAGTTGAGAATTAGTCGAACCTGGGTTAACCACTTACCTGAAAGGCACATTGGTGCGCCTTGGAAGAATATCTTTATCGATATTAGGAGTGGATAGGTAAGAATCGGAGGACCCATGGGAGTGTGGTGGCGATCTTTGGCTTTGGATCCAGAACCGTGATGATCCGAAGGGATTTGATTGGTAAAATGTTGAGGTCACACACTACCCTAGAGGTAGTAATTGTCATTCCAAGGTTGGGAGACGACCGCAACCTAGTGAGTAAAGATTACTTTGGAGAGTTAAGTGTTCGCTCGGTTATGAATGTGACGTGCCCATGAGGGGCGGTTGACGTGGGTACCAGTGCAAGGGTCATGATAGTGGTGCTGGCAGTTGGGTTAAGGGCAATCCTTCTGTGGGTAAAGTTTCATGGGAACCTAGATTTCGAGGACGAAATCATTCTAAGGTTGGGAGGATTGTAACACCCGGATTTTTACTTAGTAAGTTTCCGTTCATCTCCAGCCATATCTTCACCTTCTGTCTATCTTTTGGGATGAAATAAGTTGTACTTTCGAACCTCAAATCGACCCATGCGAAAATCTCAAGTTTTGGACATTTTTGGGCTTCGGGGCAGGTGGCGCGAGAGTGACTCGCGATAGTGACATGTGTCACTATCGCGTGGCTCAATCGCCGGAGGTGTACCACCCGCGGTACAATCTCCGCGAGATTGCCCTCGCGATAGTGACAATGTCACTATCGCGTGGCAAGGTCGCCGCCGAGGTCTGTTGGTTAAAAATTCGGATTTTAGCCCTTTCTCATTTCTAACTCACCCATTTCATCTAAGTTCTATCCTTCTCGACCTCTCCCTCCCAAGAACCGAACCCTAGCCCATTTTTGAGGGTTTTTCCCTTGAACCATATGATTCTTCACCATCTAGCTAGCGGGACCTTGAACCACAAAACCTCCATCTTCATCTTCATCTTCCTCCTCAAGTTCATCGTTTGAGAGCTCGAGTTGAAAAGTTGGATTGGGTGTCCTCGGAAAGTCTCATCATCTAGAATGGTAAGTTTTCTTGAAGTAATGTTATAAATGCTCCATTGATGTTTCCCTAGTATTTGGTTTCTCAAATCTCGGATCTAATGGACTTTTGGATAAACTAGGGTTTTGACCTTGTTGGGGATTTTGGTAAATAAGGTCCGGGGAAATGTTTCTAAATGGTTATGTATGGGTATTTATGGTTTGGATTTGTATGGATCTAGGTTTTGAAAGTTTTCGGCTTGAGGATTCAAGTGCCCTTCAAAAGAGTTCGTTGGATGAAACCTAGATTTAGTCTAAATCTAGCAAAGTGAGTTCAAGTTGATTTGTGAAAACGGTGTACATGCCAAAATGTCTATTTTAAAATGTTTACATGTTTTATATGAAAATTGTTAACTACTAATCATCTGATAAGTTTTGGTTATTTGGAAGTATTCAACTTTATAAACTTATAAAACACCTACATTTAGGATTTTGGGCATTTTGATAAATAAATCATATATTTTAGGTATTTAAATGATTTATTGCATGGAGCATATTTTTGAGTATAAATGCATTCTATTGGGTGTCATGGGATGGTTTGAAAGAATAAAAGGTATAAACCCACTTTGGAAAATGTTTTGTCCCGATCTAAGTCATGTTAAAGTTATTCGGGTGTGTTGAAGCATGGGTTGCATTATTTCGGGTCGTCTACGTTTGATTCATTTTATGATTTTCAACGTGGGTCTTTGGATTTGTTGAACCTATGTCTCGGCTTGGATTTTGTTGGGTCTTTGGGACACTTGTCGGGTTTTGATAACTCGTTATAGAGCGTTGGTTATGATTTGCATTTATTGCATCTTATTTGGGAATTACATGTTTTGAATGTGTTAGTTCATTCGTTTTGAGTCATGTAATGTTTCAGCCCCGTCTACTATGGATCCATGAGCACTTTTGTATTTTATCCGGTGTTGGGACGACTAGTTTTCCACATCGAGGCACGTTAAGCATAGGATGGGATTGTAAGTCCTTCGTGCTCGTATCAATGGGTGTATGCTGAAAGATGTTGAGCTCGATACATTTATTGCTTTGTCCGATGGTGGAACGATTAGTTTTCCCCATTGAGGCGCGGCTAGGCTTCTTAGGTATGGTGTAAGTCCTCCGTGCTAGTATCTATGGGTGTATTCTGAAAGATGTTGAGCCCGATACTTATACCAATTTAACATAATGTGTGGCTTACTCTGTGCACGTCACATTATGCGAAATCGGGTTTCCCCCGTCACCGAAAGGTGTTATCTTTGGGCTGAGTCGTTTATTATTTGTTTTCGATGACATTTTTCATACATGAATTTATTCCATGTTTTATGGGTCAAGTATTAATCCCTATCCGTGTTTTGGGATGTTTTGGGACATGAAGTATTATTTACATTATCATAAATTGGGAGTCATTTTATATCCACGTTTTGAGTTGGGTTATCTCCCTTATGCTATAATCTTAGAGACTTGAGTTTACTCATATTTTGGTCGTTCGTTTTATAAAGCTTACTCAAATTTCATTAATTGAGCATTACCATTATTCCCGCTTCAATTAAGTGTTGGATTGCATCATTTCATGAAAGAATGTTTTGGCGTTTAGACGACCATCTATAAAATGCATATTAATGGTAAATGAGTTGTTCCATTATTTTAAAGTAAATCATTTTAAAGGATCATGATTATAAGTTACAATATTTCCATTTTACGTTTTCTTTATAATCATGATATAAACTCTTGAACTCACTAAGCGTTAAGCCTAACCTTTTTATTTGTCGGCATGTGCATCAGGTTCCAGTTAGGGTATGGTTCTAGCAGTGCTTCGAGGAGTTGAGCATTAGACTTACACGAGAGTAAGTAGATTGATGAAGTCTTCCGCAATTGTATATAGTGACTATTATTGGGTTTTAGTAGCACCTGTCCTTATTATTGACTGTATGTGTAGAATGAATGTGTGTATTGAGGTTAAATCCTAAATTGTGGTTGTAGATGAATTGTTTATCGATGTATTTAGAAAATTTTAATTTAGTCGCTATTTCTGAATTTGAGGGTGTTACAATTTTCGGTTTTTACTTTTTAGTTTTATAAATGTTAAACGAATTAGGGGGGTCGTGTTTGGTTAGTCAGGTTGGGATTTTCTGACCCGTTTATTAAACGGGTCGGGTTAGGGTTAGACACTCTCAGCCTGTTTAACTTTGAACCCGACACGACACGACACGACACGTTTGCCAGGTTTAGGTGAGAAATTGAGGTTAACGTGAGAAATGTGAGAAGTGGTTATCAACCGTTGGATTAGAAATTGATGCACATTATGATGAGATGCATCGATATATATGCATCGAGATGCACCAGATCAATTCCCTTCTATGCCGCAATTCATGGGAGGATATTTGATTAAAAGTGATCAACGGTTTAGATCTACTTCTCATGCTTCTCACGTTAACCTCAATTTCTCACACGATCCTTCGTCAACATTTAGTTACCTAGTTTACATCTGATAATGCATGAAAATACGTCCTTTGGCTCGATTTATGTTTTATGTAAAGAACTTTAGTCTAAATGTCTGATATATCATATATGAGATACCAAAATGTGTACATGGGACAAAATGATGCCAACAACTTAAAATGAGCCAAAACAACCTATTGCTTGATCTAAACTAATAGAATCAACCCAAAGTTTTATCCTAATTACCTTTTTAATTATTTACTTTTTTTTACATATTTAATTTGTAATAACCGTGCTCTTTTGTAAATAAACCAAGTTTAGTGGGTGTGGTGGAAAGAAAAAAAATGGAAGTTCAGGGGGGCTTGGTATGAATAAGGAAAAAGGGGTTAAAGCCCCTAAAACCCGCATTCTCTCATTACCAGGAGGCGGCGAAAGAGAAGGGAGTGGAGGCAAATTTGTGCCTTTTCTTCAAGGAGCTGATTTGGGAAGCATTTAGGGGTAGTGTTCCATCTCCATCAAGGTAAGCATTCTTTCTTCTAATCTCTTTATAGCTTTAGAGATTTTGATTTGTCTTTGATAGCTTAGTGAAAGGTAATCTCATTCTAATGGGTTGTAATGGGATTATTAATTCGTTGATTGTATTGTGGGGTGGGGTTAAGAATGTTAATGCTCTCAATTAATGGTTAAAAATGACCTGGGATGGGCTAAATCAGTGTTGGGAGGAAACACAGTGGGGATTTCTTCGGTCACTCGGGAATCGCCCATGTATGGGTGGAGAAACCCGGTGAGAATTTTAAATCGGGTGATAAGAAACCCGGTAGGGAGTGGAACCGGGGGCGTAGTCGCAGGAATCATCAAGTCCGGGAAACCCAGGCAAGCCGGGAAACTGGGGAGGTCGGACCCGAGCAAGTCGGGAAACCGGGGAGGGCGGGGAGCCGAGCAAGACGGGAAACCAGGGAGACCAAACCCGGGGAGGCCGGGAAGCCGGATCCGGAACGACCATACCCACCAGTAGTCGACTCTTGGGCTCCTGTCACCTGCTTTTGGAGTTATTCGCTAGTGCTATCGAGTGAGATCCGTAACGTCTTATAAAGAGTCTTAAGTTGTCGAGAAAATGCGTGAGTTACTCGAGTGACTCATCACTCTCATGTGTGGTGTGCAATGTAGGTGCGCGGTTAAAGGATTCTTAGATCACGCAAAAGAGCCTAGTACGGACTTCAGGTGAGTTTCTCTTAAACCTGGTTATAGTTTAATAAAACGCATTGTTGTCTATGTTACATGTTTTCATGCCGTTTATGTTGTGCGCCATAAGGGGTGTTGTTTTAAAGGCAAGCCTCGTGGGAGTGTATATACGATAATTTATAATGTGCATATGGGGAGTGTGACCCATACTAAATATATGGATTAGTTTCATATGTTTAACCTAGCTAAGGGCGAGTGTGTGCCCTAACACGTTGTCACAAGTGTGTGCGTGACCAAACATGAGCCGACCATATATGATGTGCGCGTAAAGATCTTGATTTAACCTGTGTTTGTTTATAAATGCTTACAATCCCTTTTTCTGTTGATAGTTGTGATGTGGTGTGTTTCTAGAGGGATCTCACTAGACCTTATGGTCTAACCCTCGCTTTCCAAACTAAAACCATTTGCAGGTAAGAAGGTAGATGAGGGTTCGAGTAAGGGCAATGACAGGATGTAGCATGGAGCTTGCATCTAGAGGGATTTATAATTTGATAGACTATGTTAGACGTTCCCTGCTAGAATTATGTTTTAATTTTCTCAGTTGTATGTTGGTTGGTTTCCGTGAACCTTGGTATTGTAACTCGTACGTACTACTTGTTACCTTGGAGCCGGTTTGGCTTTTATCATTTTAAATTTAGTAGTTTGGTGTGCTTGTATGTGTGGGTTGTTACATAATTCTCATTGTATAACAATATCTGCGTATTTTTACTTCAGTTCAACTCATAAATTGTTAAAATATAATTGAGATGATTATCATTTTTATTTATCAATTTGACTTTTCTTTATTCATTAATTAACCATTTCTATAAATTTAATTAGAGCATTCACATTAGTCCGTAGAGACTCTCAACACATTCTTGCAAAAGTTTTTAAAAGAACCTTTACTATGGCCTTAGATACTTGTTCAGTCACAGGTCCTTAACAAAAAGGCATGTTCTTCTACAAGAACCCAACTTCTTCTCTCATTTCTTGTTTCATTCTTGTTATTTTAGTTATTTTAGTTATTTTATTATATTTTATTGTAGTTAATATATAAAACATAATTATAAAATATATAAATTAATATTAATATTAAATCTATAAATTAATAATTTTAAAATATATACTTCTCCGTCCCAAAATAAGTGTCCACAATTGACTTGGCACACAGTTTTAGACATACATAATTATTACCCCTTTTTGGTATCAAATGACATCTTTACCCTTATTTAATGTTTTTTTTTTCTTCACAACTCTTATGTATTTGTGCATTAATTAAGGGTAAATGTGAGAATTTAGCTATCTACTTTTTGAAAGTGGACACTTATTTTGGGACAAACATAAATAGAAATGTAGACATTTATTTTGGGACGGAGGGAGTATTAATTTTTGAAGTATTCATTATTTGTTTGGGTAACTTTTTTATACACGTTTTGTTTATTTTGTTTTAAAAAGGTTAATTTATAAACAAGTAAATAAATTTATATAATTATCTGTAAATAAATAAATTCTGAAATTCGTTCAAATAAAGTTTATCATTGACTTTGTGCGACTTGGTGGAACATATTTGATTGAATCATGATTATGAATGATCTATATCACTATATATTATTTCGTGTTACGCTTTATTAAGTTAAACATGTATGTAAAATTGCACTCTTTTTTAATAGCAACATAAATTTATAGTTATGTTTTAATTAATTTTTAAATATGCTATTAAAATATATTAATTAAGAAGTTATAATTAATATGAAAAAATGTAAAAGTAACGATTAATATTTTAAATTTGATATATATATATATAAGAAAATAATAATTAAATACAATTATATAATTATTATTTATCTATACTATATTATAAAGCACGGATAAAAAACTCTTAAATACAAATTATTAGGTACAAGGTACATCATTTTATGCAAGATTTTAAAAATCTCTTAATTTACAAGTTTCAAAGCACAAGATACATATTATTACTGCAGGCTTCTAACACCCACCAATTTAGTATGTGTAGGGTCTTCCTTTTATGCAGACCTTTCCATTTATCACTATTAATTAATATATTATATTACTATAATTTTGTTTTACTTATATTATTAAATATGTAATTGGTTATTTTTTCTAGATGTCATTAAAATATATAAGATAATTATTGAATTCTAACAAAATACTTAATTTTTTTTATATAAAAAACATTGTATTATTAAGCCTAAATTAAACAAATATATAAAAAAAACATTATCACTTTCTCAAAACCATCCAAAATCGTACTGTAAATCAACAAAAAAATAAAACAAAACATTAAAATCGTGATGTATCTCGCTGTATTGCGCGAGTACGCTTATAGTATATAAAAATATGGAGATGAATTTTTTGTTAATAATCTCTATTATGGAGTTCTCTTTGAGATTTTGTTTTGTTAAGATGAGGATGATATAACTTGAAAACATTAGAATGATTAAGAACTTCTAGCTTTTTAAAGGAAAGTAAATTGAAATAATCAATATAATTATAATAATATAAATGTAAGATTCATATAGAACCTTCTAGAACTTTGACTATAAATTTTTAGTTACATAAAGTGTTAAAAATATTTTTACAAATTTTATTAGTTAACCAATTTTAACCGTCTAAAAGAAAATGATACGACACTTTTTTCACACTTCAAAACCATCTAAAACTTTTTTCTTATAAATGGTTGTATGGATCAACTTACGTAACCCTTGACTAATCTCAATGCCCTGAAGAAATAGTTCAAAAAATTTATCATATGTGATAAAATGAGTGACCCAAACAAGTTTTGTAACTCATGTAAAATTTTGAATGTTTGAATTTTTGAAATTATTAGAGCATCTCCAACACCTTCTTCAAAATAGAGATTTTGGTTTTTTTTTGCTTCAATAGCTTCCCCAAAACCTTCTCCAAAATGGAGAAAACATGAGAAAGAAGATAAAAATCTCCAAATTTGAAGATATCTCCAAAAATGATTACACATGAGAGAGAACTTATTTTTTATTCATTCTACCAATGAGATTGGTTTAAAATAATGTTTAGGAGAGAGAAATAATATTTTATGAGTTGTATTGAATATTTTAATATTATAATTAATTGTGTAATCTCCAAAATGGAGAATCTGTTGGAGATGAAGGTGATTTTTTTTTTGTTGAGATTTTCGCTTTTTACTTCTCCATTTTGGAGAAGCTGTTGGAGATGCTCTTAATATGATTATAAATGCTACAATAAATTAATAAAGTAATTCTTATTGATGAAACAATTTTGATAATTATTGGGTCATAGATGCTATGATTTATTTTACTGAAGGAAGTCTCTGATTCAAGTACATACTAGAAGTGTACTTGCGCAATGCAGTTAGATACATCACGATTTTAATGTTTCATTTTATTTTCTGTTTTTTGTCGATTTACATTACGATTTTGGATGATTGTGAGAGAGTGATAATGATTTTTTTATATAAATTTGTTTAATTTAGACTTAATAATATAATGTAATTTATTTTGGTTTAATAATATAATTTTTTTTATAAAATATTCTGTAAGATTTTTTAATTATATTTTAGATTTTTTATATCTAAAATATGTTGAGAGTTATTTTAGGGGAGTTAAAGTGGAAAATGATTTTAGGGGAGTTAAAATGGTTAGAGATAATGATTGAAAATTAATGAATAACATTAAATGTAGTACATACAGCTTTTATGACTGTTTTTTAAGTAATTAGCATTAAATAGCAATACATTAAGCTTTAAGACTTGTTTTTAAGAGTTTTTTATGTCATCTTTATAATATAGTATAGATTAAGCATTTAAATATTTTTTAAGCAACTTTCTAACATATTTGACTTGTTTTCTTTTTGGCTATGTTTTTATTTTTATCCATTTGTTGTGTTAAAAATAAAATATAATCCAAATCAAGTAGTTTTTAGTGAAACAAATCAAAATAGTCACATCTAAAATGCGTATTTCATCATAATTTTTATACGAAAAAAAAACGTTGGTTAAAACGACAATAATACATTTTGGGTTATTTGGCTTTATATTACCGTGTCCATTTGAAAAAACTTTTCTCAGATGATTTTTAGTGTAGATTTTGTATGTTGGACATCACTCTACATGACAATAGAAAAACTTATTGTCTAACGTTTGATGCGGCATTAGATTGGAATGTACATGCTGAATGAGACAAGAACACATTTTTTGTCCTACCAATATATATTGTTGAAACAAGAATCAAGTCGAGACAATGATGGTAATTATTAAACTATCCAGGTCAAATTAAAATACTATTACCTTTCACAGCTCTTTTTTTTTTTTTGGCTTGACCCCATTTTTTTACTTGCCTAACTTATTTTCGCCCATCTAGCCTTGTCCAATCCTCTCCCCTCCGGTTTTATACAGTTTTGTCCACATACCAAGCACATCATTACGTTTTGATTTACATTAAATGACATATTAGAGCATCTTCAACCCACTCCCAACATCCACTAGCTAGCTTATGGTCATCCAAACATGTATTAGGAAAAAAAAACTAGTTTTTTTTTGCCAAACATAGCCTTTAACTATTGTATGAGCCAAAACCAAATGACCATTTCTCTAATCACCCCCTCCAATTCACTCCCGATGCAAATTTACATCGTCTCGTTTCTTAGATGTGGAGAGCTCTATAAAATATATCTATATTATATATTATATATTATTATTATTATTATTTGTTTTATTAATAATTATAAAACATATTAAGAATTGCAAAAAAATATTTAAATTAAAATTACGTATAGTTATTAAAGTAGAGAGCATAGTGGGAGTAATAATCTTAAAACCACATCTACACCCATATTTAGACAAATAATTCCATATATTTGAAAAATCCACTCTCATTCTATTTTGAAAAAGTTGTTGGAGCAAAAAAATGTTAAAAGGTTAACCTGATATTTTTTTAGTTTAGAGAAACTATTAAGGCTATGTTCGGCAAAAAAAGCTAGCTTTTTTTCTTGGTACACGTTTGGATGACCATAAGCTAGCTTATAAGCTAGTTTGCCTATGTTCGGCAAAAAAAACTAGCTTATAAGCTAGTTTTTTTTCCTGGTACACGTTTGGATGACCATAAGCTAGCTTATTGAAACGTTACTCAAAGTAGCGTTTTGAAAAACTAGCTTATCAGCTACAAGCTAACTTATAAGTTAGTTTGCCGAACATAACCAAAAGGTACTCTGATGTATCCGGTTATCGATACTTTTTAACCATGTTAAAATTTAAATAGATTGAAAAATATTTATTTACTTTGAGCAAAATTATTATAATAGATTAAAAATGTGTCAAAAACATATTTTCTTTAAGATAGCTTGAAATGAGAAATATTGTTTCTTATTATAGAAAAATATGATAAATAATAATAGATAACGAAATTTTAAATTATTAAAAAAGTTAGAAAAAAAAAAGAAAAGCATAAAAGAATATGAAGACTTCCTGCAGTAAGAATATGATTTCTGTAGAAATGAACACTTGTGGTCAAAAAACAATTATGGCCTTTTTATCAACCAACAATTTTGCAACAAAATCGGAACGGGTCAAATGGACTTGGTATGAAAAATTAAATCCCATTTGTGCTTTATATTTTTATTTTTTTGAATTATCATAAATTTGACTAAAAAAATAAAACTAATACATATTGATACAATTTAAAAGGGTTAAATGACGGTTTACTAAACGTTTATCTGGTAATTGTTTACTGGGTTATTTACCTTATTAGACGAACATGTCAATGATCAATAATCTTACCCGTTAAGAGTAATGATAAGAATGGACTACATTCTTACCCGATAAAGTAAGTTAGAGTATTGACTCTTAGGGGTTGTTTGAATGGTTGAGTGCAGAATAGTTAAGAGGTCATAATGCTTAAGAGGTTCTGTATGATTTAGTGTAGAATGAAATATGGATGTTTGGTAACTGCTCTGAATGGATAGTCTGAATAACAACAAATTACCATTTTAACCCTCTGAATGATTTAGTTCTGAATGACAGATAGTTGTTTGGCAGATATCTGAATAAAACAATTATTTTGCAAATATAACCACATAATCAATATTATTAGTTCAAAAAAGCATTTCATATTAATTCAAACAAGCATAACATTAATTTTTCAAGTTCTAAAATAAACAAAACATTAACAATCAAATTCCAACATAATAGTTTTCAAACAATTCTTAAATTTATGCATTTAACATTAACTGATTCGCAATCTGATTACGTAAATTAGCCATGTACTCGTTGTTTTGAGTACCAAAAGGCCTTCCATCCATGTCATCTTCATCACCTCCCTCAATCTCTTCTTGTCCCTCGGCAATAAACGTGGAGTCATTGTCATAATCCATGAATAGCTGATCGTGGATATTGCATCTTCTTATAAAATTGTGAACCGCAAAACAAGCAATTACAACGTTTCTTTGTATTCGAAACGGATAGGGAGCCATTTGCTTTAAAATTGGAAACCTTGCCTTCAAGACACCGTAGGCACGCTCGATAACATTTTTGAGTTGCGCATGAGCATGGTTGAACCTTTCTTCTCTTGTCAAGGCACGTTGTCGTCGAAAATCAGCAAGCCAATACCTCGTATTGCGGTATGAAGTCATAAAACCACACGTGTTGGCATAAGTAGCATCACAAAGATAATATTTATCTACAATATTTACCATAAAGATAATATTTATATAAAATGTATAAGAAACGATAAATATTAAAAAATAAGTAAAAAGTGTACATACCTCGTGGAGGAAATGGAAAGCCGGATGTTGGACTAAATGCAACTTCTCTCAGCACTCGAGCATCATGTGCTATACCCTCCCATCCAGCCCAAACCTACGTAAAAAGCATATTAAAATCACAAATACCTAAAACATTTTGATAACATTCACCTCTTCTTCTACCTCTATAATGAGCTTGCTGATCAGCAGACACAATTGCATGTACGAGTGTTCCATCTAACGCACCAATTGCCCCCTTTATTATAAAATACAACTCCTTAGACACAATTGTATGTTTTAGTTTTACAAAAAACATAATAGAAAACTTACCGGAAATATTTGTCTGAGATTTCTTTGACGTTCTGATGTATTCAGGTTTTCCTCGAAATGTGTTGGTCGTATAACTTCTTTTGCAAATTTCATCATTGCTCGTAACACCTCACGGAAATGTCTATGAAAAGTCTGTGTGAAATGTTGAAATATCCGTTTAACCATTCTAAAGCGTTCATTATGACCAATAATCGTCAATAAAATAGCCATCTTCTCCTCGACGGTGACATTTCTACTGTCTTGCAACCAATTTTTTTGTTTAAAATAGTTGCACAGTAGTTGTAACACCCCGAATTTTGGTTTGACCAGAGTTGAAGAAAATTGGAAGCAGTGGCCAGCGCGAGTGGCCGCGCGGCTTGGCCCGCGCCATGACCCGCACGGGGGTCTGTTTGTTCGCAGTTCCAATGTTCGGCGCGAGTCACTGTGCGGATTTGCCCGGGTTAAATGAGTTTTTTTCCCAAACTTCATTTACTTCTCATTTCTATCTCCCAAATTTCTCTCTCAAAAACCCTCCCTCTTCATTTACTCCATCTAGGGTTTGGTCCAACCATCTTCCACACCATTTATTGCTAGTGTAAGTGCACCATCCAAGGATTCGGTATTTGAAGCTTCATCTCCATCTTCATCTTCTCCAAGGGGTTGAAATCTAGGTTTTGGGTTTTCTTCTAAAACCTACTTGGTGAGTTCCTACTACCATTTTCTAAACTTTATACATGTCAAAGCTTACATTTTGAACTCCTATATATCTCCATGGTTTTGGATTTAGGTTTTCTACATTTTTTATCTAACTTGAGTTTTCAGAGATTTTAGGGTTCCCAATCATTTTCAACAAGAACAAAGGGTTCCATCTTATTTGAAGTAAAATAATGTTTTACTTGCACCTTTATATGAGTTACTTGAAAGAATGTATATAAACTCATTTTATGATTTTCATTCTTATCAGCAGTTAAACTTAGAAATACATTTTGGGATTTAAAATGTTATTGGAACCATATGACTAACTATGGTTGGTCACAAATGAAATTGTGACAAGTCTAGACTATTACTAGTGGATCCCTAGGTATTGAGTTGACTTATATTATTGGGATGTCTATTCCCCTTTTTGTAGCTATGGATGCATTTGACCCTCGGGGGCCTTTGGTACGGTTATGTGAGACCGGTTACTAGCCATGGATCATAATGTAGTCCTAGTGAACGAGTATGACTTGGTTTCCTCGGGGGCCCTCCCTCACATCTTAGTACGGACCAAAGTTGTTCGTGGCCATGGATTCAAAGTATTTAGCTCACAACTCGGATTGTGGCCTACTTTTGTGTTCCACCACAATCCTTGGTAAATCGGGTATCCCCCGTCATCGCAAGATGAATTTTCGGACCGAACGGTCCTTATGTGACAAAGATTTCAATTGTAAACTAAACCTTCTTGAAAAGATTTACTTTCGATACAATTGTTTTTATCTCTTGAAATTATAAACTATATGTTCTCACTAGGCGTTAAGCCTAACACTTTTTCTCAAATGATATGTATAACAGGTTCCCTTAGCGGTGGGTTGCCAAGGTCGTGAGTGACGAGCATGGTCTTAAAGGCATTTTTTAGATGACTAGTATTTGATGTTGGGCATTTGTTTAAGTCCCATCTTTTGGTATTTTGGGTTGACAACCGATGTAATCTAGATAGTCATGTTTAGATTAGTTTGTTGTTGATTTCCATATCCGTTCTCAGGTTTTTGTAAAGGCTTAGTACTTTTCCCCTTTTTTGGGAGTTTATACCAAATACAAATGTCATATTGCCTAATTTCCGAATTTTAAATTACTCTAATTTTTAGGGTGTTATAGTAGTATATAGGCATCACGAGAAAGCCGCATCAATTCAACACATTGGGTATTCGATTCACCTAACAATTCTAGTGTATACGCATGTCCAGTTAAGGTAGAAGTATTGTCTCTTATTCGTTCTATTGTTGATGAAAATTTGGATTTCCACCACCAATAGATGATCAAAACTAACAAAAGTTCTTCCTCAAAGTCCATGTATTACCTTGAAAATAACATACAATATAACAAATGAGCCAATCATATATTAAACACAAAAGCAACACAATACCAAGTTTAATCCAAAACAAATCACAAATATTACCAATAACAAGCTTCATCCAAAACAAAAGTTCTTCCAAATAACAAGTTTAATCCAAAAGATACGTCTTACGAATAACAAGTTTAATCCAAAAGACAAGGCAAACCCAAAAGACAAGATTAATCCAAAAGACAAGTTTAATCCAAGACGCACATCTTCCTAAAAACAAGTTTAATCCAAACCCAACCAACACTACCGTCAAATACGGTATGTCTGTCTCGTACTGCCTTATTTTGGGGACACACCCCAATGACATAAACGGGTCACACTCCCCGGTACGAGCAGACGGGTCACACTTCCCGACTTAGGTCAAATCTCACGAATTAAATGTATGCATACATCTAATTAACAACATTATATAAAATGTGTTTATATAACATAACATGAATAAATCAACCTTTTCAATAAACCTTCTCAACTTTTGATAATATAAACGTGCAGTTTAGAAAACTCACATTTATCAAATAACTTTCAAAATCGTAAAAGATTTAGTTTGAAAGACTCACCTCAGATGCTTCTCGCTTAAAGTCTGCTTTCTAACGTTCTCACCACCTATGACAACACCGATAAATCGGTAAGCCAAAACATAGATAACTCAATTACTCACTGACTAGAACATAAAATACTACGCTCAAGACCTCCCCGGTCGAGACCACCCCGGTCGAAACTACCCCGGGCGACACACTCCGGTCGACCCCGGTCTCCCCCACACCGGTCGGCCCACACCTGTCGACACCGGTCGACATCACACCGGTCGGCACCGGTCTCCCCGGTCCGGTCCGGTCCGGTCGATATTCAAACTCAGGCGATTCCAAAACTTCGAGCAGAACCAAAATGACTCTCAAATCTCGAATACAACGACTAAAAGCTTGACAACGATATCATTTACCGACTAATTTACTGCAGAAGGGAGTATTAGACTAGAATCATACCTTTATTTGCAAAGAAATCGTACGATTCTTCAAAACCTCTTTCTCCCTTATCCTGCTCTCGTTCTCCTTCAATCGTTTAGAATATCAAGAATGAAATTTGATAACAAATCTTAGGGTTAGGTTATATTTATATAACCCAATTTACATTTAACCCCCCTAAACTTTGGATCTCGCTTTACTTTTCACCCAACTATCAAAATTTATCGAAATTTTGGATCCGGATATTACAAGTTTATCAGTCATAAGCTAGCTTATCAGTTAATTTGTCAAACATAGTCGCGCAAGGGGCTGTTTGTTTACCTCTTAATGGTTCCATTAAGAGGCAACCTCTGAAATCGCTAAGAGGTAAATCTTATTTGACAAAAAAAGTGATGCTTCTTAATGGTTCCAAAATCCTCTTAATGATTTTGTATCATGACCCTCCCTTAACCATTAAGAGCCTTGATTTCATTATGAACAATTAGCAAACAACCATATTTCATTTTACACTATATCATAAAAACCTCTTAATCATTCAGACCACTTAATCATCCTGTACTAAACCATTCAGCAACTGCCAAACAACCCCTAAGTCTGTGTTTGGTAAACTAGCTAATACGTACATTTGTTGTTGAATGATAAACTAGTTGTTAGATAATACATTAGTCATGTTAGTAAACCCTAACAAATACGTTGTATGATAATATAAAACCATTTAAAAAGACATGTCGAAAATTGATTAGAAAATATAAGGTGCAAAATTGGAAAAAACGAAGTAACATTTTCAAAAAAGTTGGTTTATAAGATAGCTTATGGTTAACCAAACAACAATTTTTCAATAAGCTATTTTATGGTTGTCTAACTTGACCTCAAATAGCAAAATGTTGGCAGGTTAACCTGGCTCAATTTTCACTAGTCATAACTTTTTTACCCGTTTTGAATAGAATATGTTTTGATCTATTATTATCTTGCTCATCCATTTCGTTAGCTTTATCTTATATGTAACGACACGAATTCTAGAACAACTCCAAAACATAGCCATCAAGAATTCAACATATTTGCAAATATACATGTATATTCATCAAAAGATCTTAATCTCGTGGTAACTACGTACAATGATCGGAAAATTTACATCCATGTGACAAACTCGTCAAAAAAACACATTCGTGCCTAAACAATACCCTTGTTCTTGTCAAAAGGCAATTTTTCATGAAGACAATTATAGCCCCATCTTCACCCAATCCACGTATAAATCAGTGTGCAATAGTATATGTTAATGCATTTTCAAACGTAAAACAAATACACATATATTTTAAATCAATCACCATAACATTTAATAAAGAATAAGCACAACTTTCAAATAAAACATTGCATGTATTGCATGTAAAATATATAACACATGGAACCCAAGATCCAATGTTTTAAAGTCTTGCTCACAAGACTAAATTGGCCTTGATACCAACAAATGGGTAATTGAAACCCAATACATTAATCCAAAACCGTAACTAGATCTTAAACTGTGCATGCATTGAACCAGAGGTGAGTACAGAGAATGATTGCAAACATCACATACATGTGACAAATTAACCCAACAATGAATGCAGTATTGCCCAAACAATACCTTTGTCCTGACAAGAAACAATATTCTTACGGAAAGCAAATTCCCGTGAGGACCATTATAGTTTTATGGCGGCCATAAAATTTGAAACAATCACCCAACTAAAATCTCACTAATCAACCAAAAACCTTTTGTGTAAACAAATAAATCTGTTAAACAAAAGTTGATACACATATATTGAACCATACACCAACCCAATATACCAAAGAAACCAAAACTTGCAACAACGACGTCGTAAGATAAAAGACCATAAATTATTTTAGTTTGATAGTTAACAACATAAAGAAAAATGTGTCAAAACCATTGACATTATGATGAAACATGAAAGAAAGGAACACAATTGATGATGACGATATTTGATCTAATTACTGAAATCATTACATGCGGTAAAAACAATTGATCATATGACAAATCATGAAAAAAAGGGTAAAAAGTTGTTGGATTTATACATTGACAAAAACAACTCAGGAAGACGAAAGAGTGGTCGACGATCCAATTATCCGAAGACAAGCTATGACAAACTGGGGTCCCTCCACATTTGAAACAACATGATTATGGGTTGGGTGAATTAGCAGTAAGGTTTGGGTTTTTGGGGATGCTACTTAGAGGTCACCAAATCGAGTCCTGCAAAGTCACTAGGGATTTTCCTGGCCGTTCTCCAAGCCCCTTGAATTAGTCAAGGAACGCATAAGCTGGTTTAGACATCCATGGTTAAAAAGCATAATTATATGAAGCTTTATGTATTGTAAATTTTACATTTAAACTTGAAGTTGTCTTATAATCTTTGTAGGTACCAATTGTTAAATTATATTTTGAGTAAACTACTATTTTCGTCCTTATCGTTTGTTATTTATAATTATTTTCGTCCCTGATCTTTAAAAATTGTTTTTTTGGTCATTGTGGTTTACAGCTCCTTTCACTTTTAATCCCTGAGAATATTAGTTTTAGGGACGAAAAGGAAAAGAAATTACAAACCACAATGACTAAAAAAACAACTTTTAAAGTCAGGAACAAAAATGGTTATAAACAACAAACCACAAGGATGATATTTTTGTGTGTAGACTTCAAATTGGATTTAAAAAGATAAATATATATTTTTCTCCTATTTAAAAGATTAAGTTAAAGATTTTATCTATATTTTAGAATAAAAAACTGATTTAAATATTGAACATGTTTATTAATTGTTTATTTAAATATTTCAAAGTTTTTCTAATTCGATTTTGATATGGACGATTTTGGATTTTATAGTTTTATGGGAGATTTTAAATTATTCACGAGGTTTTGTAAAACGTTTTTGCGCGCTTTGAGGTGGCACGAACAGTCATCTTCAGATCTGGACCGTTGGTTTTAATAAGCGACTGACGTGTCCATATACCCAAAATGACATTTTAGCCCATTAGCATTTCCTTTTCTACACACACCCTCTCTCTCTCTCTCTCTCTCTCTCTCTCTCTCTCTCTCTCTCTCTCTTACACAGACGCAAATACGCAGAGTTTCCATGGAATCTCCAAATCGCTGTTCGGTTATCATCGTCGGAGCAGGAATTTCAGGTGAGATAAGTATATGTCTATTGCATGATTTGTATACATTTGTGTGTGTATATATGTGATATATAATAATATGTATATATAGGCATATCGGCAGCGAAGGTGTTGGCAAAGAATGGAGTGGAGGATATTTTGATTCTAGAAGCGTCGGATAGCATCGGAGGGAGAATCAAGAAGCACGATTTCGGAAGCCTATCGGTGGAGCTTGGTGCCGGTTGGATTGCCGGTGTCGGTGGAAAAGAATCTAATCCTGTTTGGGAGCTCGCTGTTCAATCCGGTCTTCGTACCTGCTTCTCCGATTACAGCAATGCACGTTACAACATCTACGATCGAAGGTAATCCCTGATTCAACATCATATATTCATATCTCTGTAATTTTGAACATGTTTTGAAAAGGCATTTTGGTCGTAATTCTGATTAATTGTACTGATCGATAACAATTAAATTTTTTGTTCACCGGAATTCGTATGATGAAGAAATGTCATATGTAATTTCATATAATTTTCGATGTATGAGGCTGTTAGATCCGTACGACGCGTGAGTCGTGACTTGTATTTTCTGTTAATTTTGGCGCCAAAATTTTGGGAGGGTTGTTAGAAATGGCCGTGAGGTGATGGTAAATATTGTTGACATACGGTTGCAGTGGGAAGATATTTCCGAGTGGGCTGGCCGCTGACACGTATAAGAAGGCGGTTGAATCGGCGATTCAGAAGCTACGTAGCGATCAGGACAGCCTTCTTACTGCTGACGTCCCCGATGTTCCCGAACTTTCCACGTAACTCTCTTCTAATCGCTTTCACGCACACGTACTGTGTTTTTGCTTTTTGGCTTCTTCTCCTTCACGTATCTCTTTTTTCTTCCTCCTTTTCTTTAAGATAAGTTTTAACCTTTTGTGTATGTTACGTCCACTTGTCTTGAATTTTCTTACTGATTCATATTTGTTCCTTTTTCCAGCATACCAGAAACGCCTATCGAGCTGGCAATTGATTTTATTCTTCACGATTTCGAAATGGCTGGTCAGGTTCATTTTCCCTTTATATATATATCTATATCTCTTATGCCATTCGCTAAGATGAAACTTAGGCTATGTTTGGCAAAGTAGCTGAAAAGTTAGCTTATGACTGATAAGCTAGCTGGTGACTGATAAGCTAGCTGATGAAAAAGTCACGTTTGGTAAAAACTTGCTTATAAACATTTAAATTACTAAAAAAGACATTAATTATTTATTTATAATTAAAAGTTAATATATAATTATGAATATTAATGAGGGGCATAATTGAAATAATCACAAAAAGCTTCTCATAAGCTACTCCAAGTAGCTTATAAAAAAGCTAGCTTATGGCCATCCAAACATGTATCAAGAAAATAAGCTAGCTTATCGGCTAGCTTATAAGCTAGCTTATTTTTGTCAAACAATGCCTTAATGTTCAAGACTCCATTCATTTCAATTTCCACGTTTTATGAATCTCATTTTGTATTTCTATCACATGAAGAAAGTTAAAATGTTACTTTAATCAATATGACATAACATGATCCAAGTTAATGACGCTTAAATTATGCTCGGGCCCTTGAATTTTATGTTAGCAAGATAATTAAGTTAATTTAAGTTGGGAATCAACCCAATATCTTTTATATTTGTTTTATCTTTATTTATTAAGGTATATTTTAAAGAGGAAAGCTAAAATATATAAAAAAAAGATAAAATGGTTGAGAAGCTAAGAATAATTGAATTTTACCCGAATCATTGATAAACCAAAAAAAAAAAAAATTTGTTTGAAGATACATATATAAAATAAATCTCAGGGTTGCATACCTATCTTTTTATCAATTATTGATCACTTACTAGAAGCGTACGTATTCGCGCAATGCAACGAGATATATCACGATTTTAATGTTTTATTTTATTTTTTGTTTTTTTTGTTGATTTACAATACGATTTTGGATGGTTTTGAGAAAGTGATAATGTTTTTTTTTTTTATAAATTTGTTTAAGTTAGGCTTAATAATATAAATTTTTTATATAAAAAAAATTAAGTATTTTGTTAGAATTCAATGATTATCTTATATATTTTAATGATATCTAGAAAAAATAATCAATTACATATTTAATAATATAATTAAAACAAATTTATAATAATATAATATATTAATTAATAGTGATACATTGAGAAGTCTGCATAAAAGGAAGGTCCTGCACATACCAAATTGATGAGTGTTAGAAGTCTGCAGTAGTAATATGTATCTTGTGCTTTGAAACTTGTAAATTAAGAGATTTTTAAAATTTTGCATAAAATGATGATACCTTGTGCCTAATAATTTGTATTTAAGAGTTTTTTATCCATACTTTATAATATAGTATAGATAAATATGCATATGTGAATCTATGTTACTTTTACCAATGATTCACATGTGATCAATAATTTATTGGTATGTTTTCATTTTTTTTCTTCCTGATTTGAACCCACTTGATAATCTAAATTATTTTAACTTTTAAACTATATATTTAATAGCATGAAATGAGCAACTCAACAAATCCGAACACGTTCATTTAAGTGTCATGTAGTATTGATAAGGATAATAGAACTCTCCAATTTATTTCATAATAAAACATCTATATGGCTTTTTGGCACACACTTTTTGACACCTTTTGATTTTAATACAAGTGCTTGAATTTTAATAAATTAAAATATACATCAAACACTACTACAGAAATGACTTTATTACACGCTTATTTTTATATGGTCTTAAAAAAACCGTGTAAAAAGGTTTAAAAAGCTCTTGCACTTTTTTACACGGTGGATTTTTACACGATTAAATGTCATTTACAACCGTGTAAAAAACCCTTTTTTGTAGTAGAAACCCCACAATTTTACAACTCAAAATATACATGTAACCCACAGAAACACCTAAACAAGCATCTTACAAATTAATAAGATGCATGGATAATAAGATATATGACAGGTCAATTAAAATTTTTATTTTGCAGAAGTTGAGCCAATATCAACATATGTTGATTTTGGGGAGAGGGAATTTTTAGTCGCGGACGAGAGAGGTTACGAGTACTTGCTGTACAAAATGGCTGAGGAATTCTTATTTACATCGGATAGCAAAATCTTGGACAATCGTCTCAAACTAAACAAGGTTAGTAGCTGTTGCGGTATAAAACCTCCCTTAAAAGTTTTCCTGTTTCTGATGATTGAGATTTAGGAGTTCTTAGTTGTGTCGTCTTTTTGTCTTCCAGTTGGTCGTTTGTTTTAGAGCATCTCCAATGTAGGTTCTTATAAGAACTTTCTTTTTACACTTTTTGTTGCCACCTTATTTCTAACTTATCAAAACAAAAAATCATATAAAATGTTACAATGGTTGTTCTTACAAGAACTTCTTTTTATAGGTCCCATATAAATACTTATATAAGTTAAATATATAATATTAATGATTATAAAGTCAATAAAAGAAAAAGAAAAATTATTAATAAGTCATTTCACACCAAACATCAAGGCAAGAACCAAGGTTCTTATTTAAGAACCTAAAGAGGTTTGGTTTCTTATAAGAAGTGTCCTCAATGTTAGTTCTTACAAGCCCTTGTCATCTATCCACTGATATGAAAGTTAAGGACAGAAAAGCTATGACGTGATTAGGGGTGTAAATGATGCGAGTCGAGCTCGGGTATCATTATACTCGACTCGAACTCAAAAGCTAATACTTGAGCTCGAACTCAACTCGAAAACTCGCGAGTAGTGAAAACCCAAGATCGACTCGAACTCAAAAGCTAATGCTCGAGCTCGAACTCGTTTTAAGCTCGAATCAAGCTCAAACTTGAACTCGAATCAAGCTCGAACTCGAATCAAAATCCACTCGATAAAATGATAAACAATCATAAACAAAAATCTTAAAAATGAGCAGGCCCCGCTCAATCAAAAATTTCAATACAAAACTTTGAAGAACTTGAAATATGCACCCGCTTAAGTTTAAGGGTTGCTCCAAAACATTTCAAAATAAAAGGTTAAAATAACAAGATAGCCATAACCACCCAACCTTACATTGCAATTTATATAAGTGGCCATGAGGTAAAATCTTTTTACTAGGCGATGTGGGATAGAATTCATTTATATAGAAAGGTGATAGTGGTAAGTTAGGTTTGTGTAGGCGATGTGGGATATTAGAATAAGGAGTGGAGAAGGAGAACTTCATACTTTCTTTATACCTATTTTTAATATTAAGAAGTTTTAGTTTAATATTATCTTTGACCTATTTTTTTCTTTTAAATAAAAATTTATTAACATGTAAAATCATAATCACCATAAATAATTTATATCTCATTTTAACATTTTATTATATATAGAGTTATAAAGATAAATTTGTCATATTTTTACATTATATTTTATAAATTATAATATAAATTTAATTACATAAAAAAACATATTCGAGTATCTCACGAGCTTATCGAGTCGAGTATCAGATGGCTCGACTCAACTCATTAGTATATATATCGAGTTGAGCTCGAGTTCGAGTCAAGCATATTCGAGTCGAGTGTTGACCGAGTTTTGATCGAGTCGATCTCGAGTAACTCGTGAGTTGTTTCGTCTCATTTACATCCCTAGACGTGATAATTACATGGTCAAACTTAGTTATTTTTATTAATTAATCAATTAATCCCCACCCTGTTACTCGTTATATATACATTTTACATGTGAGAAAGAAACGGTATTATCTATAATCAAGATACTACAACTTTCAAGTGCTTTCCAAAACTTTTTGTAGTTGTTTGATTTTCGCACGTGTAAGTGTACACTCCACACCTTCTAACGTGAGTGTGCACTCTGCACCTTCTAACTGATGTTATGTATGCCTTTTCACCTAGTCACCACTCATCTCTTGTAGACCACAATTATACCAAAATTTTTTGATGACACTAAAATCACCAATATGTAATGTTTGGTTGGACAAAGTTGTTTGGTTGTACAAAGTTGTGTGCAGTCCACACCTTCTAACTTGATGATGCATTTTGTACCTTTTAACTCACGTTATGTATGCCGTTTCACCTAGTCAATCTCTTGTACATCACAAGTTCACAACTATACCAAAATTAGATGATGACACACTAAAATCAGCAATATATAGTATTTGGCTGGATAAAGTTATTTGGTTCTACATAAATAACACATATACACCTATAAATACGTACCCATATCACATATGAATGTAACGTGGGATATTGTAAATTATCTTTATATATTTGAGATAAGCGGAGATCTGCTTTATAATAAAATATCAAAACTGTTCTTGGGAAAGCTTTTAATTCCCATTGCTCTATGCATAATAATGGTTATAAAAACAAGCAGAAATCAGATTACACATTTCCCTAGATATCTTGGTATGTACTGCAATTAAATATATTAGCTAGGCTCTAGTTATTCTAGGCACAGAGTTCATCGCCTTGTTTGACTTTCTATCAGAATCTATGGTGCCTGTTGTCACGTATACGTGCATGCATGTTTTGATGGATGCAGGTTGTTCGGGAATTACAGCACTCGAGAGACGGCGTTAAAGTGAGAACGGAGGATGGTTGCGTTTACGAAGCCAACTACGTAATTTTGTCTGTTAGTATTGGCGTCCTACAAAGCCACCTCATCTCTTTCAACCCCCACTTGCCTGTAAGAATTCCTCACCCTTTCTCTCTCCATCTCCTATTATTTGTTTATATTCCAAAAGTGATATTTGTGTCATACCTAATAGTATGGTTGGCTTTTGATGTTTTCTTTTGATGATATTTTATTTGGTTGACCCGAAACAACCTCCTTAATTACATTTATTTGCCAACCCTTTACCAGCCAACCCATGTGGTCGTACGTGCATGTTATCTACATTTTATATTCGTTCAGAGCATCTCCAACGAGCTCTCCTCTATATCGACTCTTTAATTATTTTAGGGAGCCAAATATAAAAACTTTACTCCAATGTATTCCCTATATTAACTCATTATATTAATTTTCTTTATGCCATACACTACACGTAAGGAGCTCCCGACAAAGATTTTACATTATTTTATGATAATATATATTTGCATCATGTCCGGTTCTTATTTTGTTTTATTCAAAACATATTATTAACATAATGTATATTTATTAATGTAAGGAACATGATTGATGTAACAATGCGTTATTTTGTTCCTCACACTAATTTCTATGCATTTCATTCCCTATATTAGCTTGAATATAGGGAGTAGGAGATTGGAGATGCTATATAATCCATTTTATATATAGAATACTTCTTTTAAAACGACAAAGTAAAAGAAATTTAAAGAATCACTTTATAATGGTTACTACTTCTTTGTTGACAAATATATATAACCGGGATTGAAACTTTAGCCAAAACTGAATTATTGTATTTGTTTTGTCATTTGTGACAACCTAGAAAAAGGGTTGCATTCATTTTGGGCCAAGGGAATAGTCTTCATTCAATTTGCAAAAAAGTGTGACTTTAAAAGGAATGCTGTTAATTTCCATCAACATGTCACTGGTTACTGGATTCATGGTGTTACTGGGCTATTTTAAAAATGTTCTTTGTATGTATAAGAACCATTTTCTTGCTCAATCCGTCTAAATTTTAGTTCCGTTCTGATTTGTTGGATTATATCATCTCAAAACTTTTGATATGGATAAGCTGACGCCATGAATCCGGCTTGCCCAAGAACATGCCCCCTATCCTCTTGAAGCAAAGATCTGCTGTTATTGTAAGCCGTTAATGTCTGTAGTGCTCCGATTTGATCTTACACAATGCACATGCCTATGGAGGAGCTACATGGCGTACTATGAATCTTGTGGCCACCACCCTAGTATGCTCCAAATCTTCATCACATTCTGCAGGCCACAATTTTGTTGTTGTCATTATTAGCTAGGTTCTTGCAATATTTAGAATAATTTTGCAAAAAGTTTCAAACGATTGCATGTTTTTATTAAAAAAAAATTCTTGTATAGCTGGATCTTTAAGATATGGCCATACTCCAACTGGGTGCCAACTAAGTCAGTTTCCAGATGGTTCACGTAAGGTCTGATGTGTACCTATTTGTTTAGTTTAATGCCTTTAATTTGGCTTTTATTTTAAAGAATACATCAGGTTGAATGGTTGATATCATGGACCATGTATTAATTGGAAATTTGGAATTCAGTTTTTTTATTCGAGGATGATCTGATACCATGGTCTATCTTCTATGTTCCACAGTATTCTCTCAATGCTGTGGATGAATCAACTGGTTTTGGCAAAATTTACAATGCCATCCAATTAAGGGAAAGCGATATTTCTTGTCCACATCATAGTAGAGTTCTATATTGTTTTTTCTCATTTAAATATCTTCTTTGAAGGGCAGTTGTGTAATTTCCAAGTCATTTGAATATTAAAATAGTTAATATTGAGTTATCTTCTCTGGAAGGTTCAAAAACAGTAACTCTGTAAAGATAATTAGTATCCGATATGTGCAACTAAAAATGGGAGAATGTTTTGTTTGATTTTTATTTCAAGGAGAATGACAAGGGAATTACTTGTCAGAGTCCTACGTCAGCTAGACTTGAACCATTTCGCCTTTATATATGTTGGAACCTACCTTCTTTCTTCAATGGCTTTTTTGGAGAATAATATCGGGATTTACATATTCTTACATGGTATCAGAATCAAGGTCTACCAGTTTAGGAGACGTGTTAGAGTGCTACATCGGCTAGACTTAGACCATTTCTCATCTATATATGTTAGTTCTGGAAAGGAAGTGAAATAGTAAGAGGATAACATCCCCAAGTTTGGTAGTTTGTTATATGGACCAATTCATTTATTGGATTGTTGCTATGACTTGATGCTTTATTTTTATAAAAATAAACAAAATGTTCAAACGTGTTCTGAATGCCATAACTTGACAACACATGCAACAAATTTTCAAACTTGTAATGCTTCTTTGGGACCAATTAAGGTCGAGTACAATAAAATTATTTTTGTTTGTGGGTCTCTTGTGATGTAAACTTCCTTGCTAAATATGGGTGATTTCTGTCAATTAATAACTAATGGAACTGATAACTATGACAACAGAGGTGGAAGATGGAGGCCATTGAGAAATGTGATGTTATGGTGTACACAAAAATATTCTTGAAGTTTCCATATAAGTTCTGGCCTTGTGGTCCCGGAAAAGAATTCTTCATATATGCCCATGAACGAAGAGGTTACTACACATTTTGGCAGGTTTGTTTGATTTTATTATTATTTTGATAAGTGATTGCAATTTATATAAAGAAATTTTTGGTACAACAGAGGTGTTTAGATCATGGGTTTATGTCTTTCCTTAATTAGAATCGGATCTTTTTAGTTTACTTGTTGTCCCCTTAATATATATATTGCTATCAAATAATTCATGACCCAAAACAAGCTGAGGCATATAAAGTGGATGATTGCTAATTTTTGTATCCTTTAACATTGAACTTCCAAGAGTATGTAATCCAAACCTGATACACATTTTGTATAATCACAAAGTCCATTGGATATGAGGGCCTGTAAATTTTAGCTGGGGTGGCCAACAAGCTGAAAAATTTGGTGTCAATGTATCGATAAGCGAATGACATCTTGGTAAAATACAGTTGTTTTAAGAAACTACCTTGAAAAGGGGCTTTAGAGTACATGGTTTGTTTTCTTTAAAGCAAGGAAGAATGTATATATTTATAAGATACCCAAGTAAAAGACAGTCCCTAAAAAAAGCCTAGCTAAGCTTGCAAAGATAAATTGCACATAGAAATTGAAAAAATGATCTGATTTCAACAACAATTAGGATTAAGGTGACTAACAAGTTGATGCCTGACTCTCAAAATGAGGCATCCATTCGATACTGTTCTTGTTATATTTTTAGAAATTGGAATCTTTTCGCTTTTGGTACCTCGTGGCTAACAACTCCTCTCCTATATGTAATATTTCTTGTGGCACTGAAACCTTGTCTGCTGATTTAGTTGCATCTTGCTTTCTATGATCAATGCATATATCTATCAAGAACTCCTAAATCCATGACATATGACAGAATGCCACTTGTTACACCATCTTATTTTGCATCACCAACAACCATGAAAAAGCGAACACCAACCGGACACCACACACTAACAATAACATGAGACCCCATACAAAACCAACACTACCCCTTTCATGGCAAGACCACAGTAAAATGGGAAAAACCAGCAAAAAACACACTTAACAGATATCACCCCCTCTAACTAACAAGCAAAGATCCCTGATCATCATACAGGGTCATAGTTCAAACATGTCTTAACCTATGACTTGTAACTGATAACCAACAACATTATTGAGCCTCTTTTACATTTTTAGTGACCTAACTTTTTTTTCTTTCATGTATGTTTTCACTCCTTTTACATTACTACATGTATATATCTTTATAATGTACAAGTAATATCAATTTTAGTCTGTATGGTTTTCATGGTTGTGAATATAATCCGTGATTGATCAATCTAATTAATGCCAATGTAAATAGTCATGGTTTTGCTAGCTATCTGAATATATTTCCCATGGGACTTGATCCCTTTTTTGTTAATTTAAATTACATTTGGCCTTGCAACAGGTTATTTGATGCAATAGCATTGAATAACTTGGCTACATCTTAGTTTTATCTATACATTCTAAATCTTTTGGCTCTTTCTCGATTACTCATCAACTAAATCGACCTAAATATGTTTTTGTGATGAATAATCTCCATGTACAGCACATGGAGAATGCATACCCAGGGTCAAATATTCTTGTTGTAACCTTGACAAATGGAGAATCCAAACGCGTTGAATCTCAATCAGACAAAGAAACAATGAGAGAAGCAATGGAAGTGCTTAGGAACATGTTTGGGCCTGATATTCCAGAAGCTACAGACATACTTGTGCCACGCTGGTGGAACAATCGATTCCAGCGTGGCAGTTACAGCAACTACCCCATCTATGCCAATCCTCAAATGGTAGAAAACATCAAGGTAATTATCATCCACCTGCTCTCTTTACTCGTCATCTAATATGTGTATTAATTCGTACAAACTTACGAACCAAATTTCATGTTTTGTGTGAAAATGCAGCGTTTATACAATCTAGTTTCCTATGTGAAATGTTCATGATTGTTTTTTTTACAAACACAAAACATTCTTGAGTGTTTCACATATGAAACACCCTGTATAAACAATGCATTTTCACACGTATTGTAATTCAAATACGAAACAATACATGAAAACCGGTTTGTAAGTTGTATAATATATAGGATTTGTAAATAATTATGTGTGTGTGTATATATATATATATATATAGTTTCATCAGTTAGCTTTTAAAATTGACACAACAAGTATATATGAAATGAAATATTTATTTTTGTGATATTTGGTTAATTAGGCTCCTGTGGGACGGATTTATTTCACGGGAGAGCATACAAGCGAAAGGTTTAGTGGTTATGTCCATGGTGGCTACCTAGCAGGTGAGTATATTGTTTTCATAAATTAAGAGTACGAATTGGAAAGTAGACATTTACTTTTGAAAGTGGACATTTATTTTTGGATAAACTAAAATGGAAATGTAGACACTAATTTTGGGACAGAGGAATAATTAAGATGGTGGTTAAAAATCTAAAAATGGTAAGTTGTTGCAGGTATAGAGACGGGAGAAGGTTTGTTGGAAGACATGAAGAATAGGGAGAAGGAATGTATTTTAGAACCTTTGATAACAGTAACATTGTCACAAAAATGTGACGATATTCATAGACAAGTACTGTTCCATGGTAATAGCAAAAGGGAGGCAATCTTATAACTGACTACAAGAACAACCAGTCGATATATAGAAAAACAACCAATATTCAACACGGTCGATAAAAAAGGTTTAGGGGCCGGGGTGTTTGTGTAGCGGAACCGATAGTGAAATTGATACAGATAGATGTAGTCTGGAATGGAATGAGTACATATATGAAGTAGTAGTGTTGTCTAATTGTAGTTGATATATAGTTGATGGATTAAATGTAAGATGTATTGTTTTGTTTTCAGCTACAAAGTTTCCAACCACATATAGCAGATTCAAAATTTTACGGTGAAAAAAGAAAAAAAAGATGTGATGTGCATTTGTTTTCTTAGTAGGAAGTTAAAATAAGACGGATAAATATCGTGAAAAGGTAAGAAGGATGAATCATTGAAAAAAACAATTTGAAGATGCATATGTTAACCCACATGAATAATCTGTAACGTCGGTTCATATATGAATCTTTACAAAAGTTTTTTAAATGATTTACATATGAACCTTCTAACGATGTTTACTTTTCTTATTTGAAATATATTGAATTGAATTATAAAATCCACACTTTGGAAGTTTATCTAGTTTTATGGGCTAGAATTAATGGGCTCACCCCTACCATTTCAAACTTCTGGTTCATGGTTTACCTATCCAGATATATCCCCCTTTTGTCTATGTGGCTCTCATGCTTCTAATACCATCAACCACAATCACACCAAGATTGCCTTTTGTCAATTTCTTCCCTCCCACCACTATATATATCTTCACACTTTTGCCTCCAAAACCACAACTACAAATAAACACAACTTCATCGTGAAGTGAAATTACCAATATGGCCTCCATCTCTACCTCCTCCGCCACCGTTGCCGCCCCTGGTCAATTCACCTTGGTGGCTCCATTCACCGGCCTCAAGTCCAATGCCGCTTTTCCGGTCACCAAGAAGTCCAACAACGACTTCTCTTCCCTCCCCAGCAATGGCGGAAGAGTGCAGTGCATGAAGGTGTGGCCACCACTGGGATTGAAAAAGTACGAGACACTTTCATACCTGCCACCGCTGCCGGAATCATCGTTGGCCAAGGAGATTGACTACCTTCTTCGCAACAAGTGGGTCCCATGTTTGGAATTCGAGTTGGAACATGGGTTCGTGTACCGCGAAAACCACCGGTCACCAGGATACTATGATGGAAGATACTGGACCATGTGGAAGTTGCCGATGTTTGGGTGCACCGATTCGGCTCAGGTATTGAAGGAGCTTAACGAATGCAAGAAGGAGTACCCGAATTCCTTTATCCGTATCATCGGTTTCGATAACGTTCGTCAAGTCCAATGTGTCAGTTTCATCGCACACAAACCTGAAGGCTATTAATTAAACAAAGAGATATTATGCCACAACGTTTGTAATGTGATCCTACCTTCAGAGCAAACATGTTGTATTTGAAAGTTGTTTGATGTGAAAATGATTCTTTTTTATGTTTCGCTATTTATTTTTATATATGAATCAGACTTTTGCAGTAGAGACAGAATTTTTTCAGGCCCTTTTAACTCTTAAATACATATGAAAGTAGAAGGTGGTGACATTTTTTTGATTAATTGTTATCACAAACAAAACAATCTCATTGATCCAGATTAAGATTTCAGACTTCAAACGTTATAACAACAAACAGTCTTATTGATTCAGATTTCAGACTTCAATACCACCTCTTATTAATCAGAAGTGAAATAAGAATTCAGACTTCAGACCTGTTAAACTTAGAGTATTTTATTTGAAAAGTTGTTCTGATGTTAATATGAAGCATTAAACATTGCGATAGATGACCTTATCTCCTGACTATATTGTAGTAAGATGTCATAAGTTCGAATTCCCTATCTTTGTTGTCCGTTAAACAAAAATGGAAGTTATAATACCCATTTAAATTGAAAAGATTGTTAACTTCGTATATACGCATGGGGCGTGCACACATAGAGCGTAAACACATTTTAGATACAATGGATTGACCCGAGGGTTTTCTGCATGGCCTAACTTCAGATGTAAGAAAAGAACTGTATCACAATGTATCACAAACAGGTTTAAAAGTCGACAAAACACAAATGTATATAGAAAAAAAAACATGCAAAAATTGTATGTTACCAAATTTTCTTGCATTTTTACGGATGAGAACATATATGCAATATCAACAATTTTTCCATTTGGGTTAACCAATAAAAACAAAACCGAATACTTGGGGAATTTGTATCCATCGGTATGTTGCATATTTCAGCAAAACGATGTTTAACTCATACTTGGATACTGTAGATGAATCACAATTCACACTTGTATGCCATTTTTTGACAAACTAAGGTGTCGTTTGTTTTTTAAGAGGTCTAAAGTCTGAAGTCTTATTTTAGTTATGATTAATAAGAGGTGGTGTGTAAAAATGTCTGAACGATTCAGACTTAAGAGCTATTAAGATGTTTTTTTCAAAAAACAAACAACCCCTAAGTGTCTAAAAAAGTTTTAGAATAGAAAATTTGACAATTGATTTTCGAAAGATCAATATATTGGCAATGTAACTGTTTGTTAGATCACACGGATTCAAAATATGCACCGATCATAATTTAAAGCAATGCGTCCAACTACGAGCCACTTTAACAAATGAATACACCAACTCATCTAAAAAACTCCATTTCAATGATACTAATTTTAGCGACAAAATGTTTGGTAAGACAAAACATGAAGAGTTTTATAAAAGGAACATGTAATTTATCAATTTCTCGTACCAATTAACAAAAACAAATATTTACTGATACAAAACCAAGGTAAAAATTAAGACAACTGAGGAGATAACACATTTTAAATTAAATATCATTAAATCATTCATGTAATTGTCAAAATTTTAAAGTAACATGACCCATGTCAAGACATATATTTATTATTCTTCCATTTAATTAGGGGTGCTCAAAAACCCGATCAACCCGACCAACTCAACCCAACCCAACACGAAATAACTCAAACCGAAGCAACCCGATGTCTAATCGAGTTGTAAAATATTCAAACCGTAGGTATTGGGTTGATATCGGGTTACTTTTATTTGAACCCAACCCAACCCGATGAACCCAATCATTTTATTTTGTGGATTTAATATGATTATTAAGTTTCTATTAATATGTAAATTAGACAATTACACTATTGCGTACCCTCTTCATTTATATATATATATATATATATATATATATATATATATATATGTGTGTGTGTGTGTGTGTGTGCAAACTAAAAAATTAACTAAATGTTATATATTTAAGATTTAAGAAGTATGGATAAGTTGTACCAAATGGTTGATGATGACACGACCAACCTCAAGGCCAAGAAAGCGAAAGCATCCGGGGTTGGAGACGTTTAAAACGATTGTTGTTGATTGACATTCGGTTGTATTTAAAAGAAATGTTTCATTTATGTTTATATTTCTAAATTTGATTTCATCTTGTTTAAACATAACCCGACCAACCCGAACGGTTTGGGTTGGGTTGAGTTGTACTTTTGATTGGATTGGGTTGTAAAATTTTTAAACCGCCTATGTTGGGTTGAGTTGTTAAAAAGTATTCAACCCGATCAACCCAACCCGTGAGCACCCCTACATTTAACCAAAACATTTGAAAATAAATATGATTAAAGTTAATCTTTTATTTATTTATTTATTTTATCACTTGGATGTTTATCTAGTTTTATGGGCTAGAATTAATGGGCTCACCCCTACCATTATTTCAAATTTCTGGTTCATGGTTTACCTATCCAGATATACCCCCCTTTTGTCTATGTGGCTCTTATGCTTCTACTACCATTAACCACAATCACACCAAGATTGCCTTTTGTCCATTTCTCCCCTCCCACCACTATATATACATTCACACATTTGCTTCCAAAACAACAACTACAAATAAACACAATTCCATTGTGAAGTGAAATTACCAATATGGCCTCCATCTCTGCCTCCTCCGCCACCGTTGCCGCCCCTGGTCAATTCACCTCGGTGGCTCCATTCACCGGCCTCAAGTCCAATGCCGCCTTTCCGGCCACCAAGAAGCCCAACAACGACTTCTCTTCCCTTCCCAGCAACGGGGGAAGAGTGCAATGCATGAAGGTGTGGCCACCACTCGGGTTGAAAAAGTACGAGACCCTTTCGTACCTTCCGCCATTGCCGGAATCATCGTTGGCGAAGGAGATTGACTACCTTCTTCGCAACAAGTGGGTCCCATGTTTGGAATTCGAGTTGGAACATGGATTCGTGTACCGTGAAAACCACCGGTCACCGGGATACTATGACGGAAGATACTGGACCATGTGGAAGTTGCCGATGTTTGGGTGCACTGATTCGGCTCAGGTGTTGAAGGAGCTTAACGAATGCAAGAAGGAGTACCCGAATTCCTTTATCCGTATCATCGGTTTCGATAACGTTCGTCAAGTCCAATGTATCAGTTTCATTGCACACAAACCCGAAGGTTATTAATTAAACAAAGAGGTTTTGTACCACAACTTTTGTAATATGATCGTACCAATGTTTCAAAGTCAAGAGCAAACATGTCTGTATTTGAAAATTGCTTGATGTTAAATTATTCTTATTTTTTTAATGTCCTGTTAATCCGTTATTAATTTTATGAATCAGACTTTTACAATAGAGGCAGAGTTTTTAACACAAAAGAAGGGTCATTTAAAGGTTATCGAGTTGAGTTTTTTTTTTTTAATTTATTTAGACAGATTATTATTTAAAGACAACTTAATAGATTCATAGCTTAATAGATAAAAAATCAAACATCCCCTAAATCACCCTCGCCATTTCAATTAATTTATCATTCAAAAGAGTTGGTTTCAGTAAAAAGAGTCATTATCATGAAGGGTAAGAAGGGATGTCCACCCTTCGATCAATCCTAAAATTGAAGATTAATTGAAAATACTCTTCTAAGCTAATTCATGGGTTATTTTGAGACTTAATTTGAACCATTAGATCAACACTAATTAAAAGTGATAATTGGTTCAAATCCCTTCTTACACTTCTCACCTTAACCTATTATTCTCACACGATCCTTCGTCTCAAAACAAAATGGAACACTTGGGGAATTTCTAAGAAATGCTAATTCAGCTTATCGGTTGCTCCTACTAATGAGTTGCGATCGTTTGAAGGGTTTATTATCATATGATGAACAAGAACATAAACTTGTGATCAATATACAAAGTTTCAAATTATTTATATCTAATTAGTTTAATTGTAAAAACGTGTTTTGCCACATATAGATACAGTACGTTGCATATTTAAACAAAATGATATTCAACTCATACTTGGACACTAAAAACGAATCACAACTCACACTTGTAAGCCATCTAAAACGATTTGAAAATATCAGTGTCTAACAAAGTTTTAGAAGAGAAAATTTGTTACATGATTATGGAAAGATCAATTTTCAACATAATTGTGTGATAAATCACAACAAATGAGTTCTAATATATATATACGTTCAAAATTCAAAGAAATGTTAAATCCTTGTGGTTACGTCCTTGTGGTTTGCAGTTTATAACGCATTGAGTCTCTAAATCTAACTCCGTCCAAAAAGTTCTATTAAGTGAGTTAAATCAGAAGGGTATTTTAGTATTTTTGACATTTTGTACATTTTTCTATTAAAATATTTTTTTTTTCTTTTTCTTTGACTTTTTAATGTTAAATGACATACTTCGTGACCCTATGATTTTGTGAACATCCACTTCTCCGGATATACTCCAAACAATTGTCATCTCCGACGATCTTTCTCCAGCCAAACTCCAAACACAATAACTTAATATGCCCTTCAAGATCTCGTTCTCCAACCAAACTACAAACACAAGAACTCAATCTCCCTTCAAGATCTCATTCTCTCGATCTGCCGTTGAAGAGATTGATCTCGTCCTCCAGATCCTCTCCAAAAGATAGAGAGTTTGTTTGTTTAGGATCTCCTCTAGGTCGTTCTCCAGATTATCTATTTTAGGGTTTGTTTATCTGAAACACAGGGACGATGAACAAAGGGACGATGAACAAAGGGATGATCTGTGAAAGTAAAACCCATTTTCAAATCAATAAAACCCATTTGCAAAAGTAAAACCCATCACTGCCTCCTACCCATGATATCATGTGGTGACTCCACATCGTCTTCATCTTCATCCAGATCTGTGGTAATCTTCATCCAGATCTACAAGGTGATCGAGATTTGGGTTTCACGTCGTCATCCGCCACCACCAGTTACCACCGGCCGAATAGGTAGCAAGAGAAGCAGGTAATCAAGATTTGGGTTGCACGTCATCAACCGTCACCACTGTACCCCCAACCAGAGGTATCAAATGGAGAAGCTAGTTATAAAAACCCAACTCAGAAAAATTAAGCGTAAACGACATAAAATAATAAATTCGTCAAAACGGCCCCAAAACAACAACTCAAATCATTCAAGGTTTGTGGCAACAACTGATTACACAACTGAGAATAATTAAAATAACAATCTAAGTCTGGGATGCTATTGACGATTTCTCGCTTCAAGTTCACATATTTCAAATGTTTTCTATAATCCTTTCTGTGATTCAGATGATAGTCTTACTTCTAAATCTACTGATCAAATTCGTCCTTCTAACCTTTTCTATGACAAAAATGTTGATGGTTCAGGTAACTTAAAGAAGAACAAGTCTCAGAAGAAAAGACGATGAAGAAAAAGACAGAGGAAATTGGATCTGGAGAATTAAAGGATCTCCAGAGGAAAAGAAGAAAGAAGAATCATTTGTGCATACATCAAATGCTAAATGGAACTATGCCTCAAAAGGTAAAACTTTTGGCATACCTGATCTGGTTTACACAATCAATCAATTAATCAGGTTAGCACAAAAGAAAGAAAATTAGTTGTTCCTACCGTGGCTCAAATGATTTTGTAAGAAAAGATTATATAAATAACTGGTATGGTTCTTACTTTATATCTCCCACTAGAACTGCCACTAACCCATTAGGACCCAACTACCAGTGGGTACCAAAAGCTAAATCTGTGTTGCAGGCACCCAAAGTTTAAGGGGGAGAAAGAACAATGACTTCTGATTACTACAGATCAGGACTCTTGCCTCATTGTCAAAAAGATGACTTCTAAGTACAACAGCTTAGGACTCGATCTTCAATGACAAGAATATTGACTTCTAGACAATACAGTCTAGGACTCAGACTTCAATGTCTAAAAGTATCAAGGGGGAGGATATCTGAGTTTTGTCAAGGATACTTCATTGAACATATTCATTTCAGGGGGAGTTAAGGATTTTTATTTACAGGTATATATTTCTAATCCTTAGACTCTATCACTTGTTGAAAGAAGAACAACTTTCACTAGTGAAAAATGGTTTCTTAAATGTTCAAACCACTTCCAATTCTTCAAAGATTTTCATGAATTGTGAAGTGTGATTTTAAATGATTTTTGAGCTTAAATGCCAACCACTTTTAGTTTGAGGGGGAGAATCGTATTGTCAAACACCTTATGTTTTGACTTCTCCAAATTTTTATTCTTCATGTTTGTATTCCTTTGTGCTTTCATGTACAAAAGACTGTTGAACAACACGTTCTTTTAGGAAAATACAAGGGATTCAGTGTGAGAGCTTAACAGAACTTCCATGGATTCACGATAACCAGTGTTTCCTACCCAGGAAGTATTCCCTAAGTGATTAAGGGGAGAGAGGTCAAAAGATTTGAGTGTTGGTGTGTGAAGAGGTAAAATGGAAAAGAGAGATTGGTTAGATGTGAGATTTAAAAGATTAAAAGAAAGAGGGTGAGAGAACAGAGTAAAAGAATATCAAACTCTGCACCAAACTTCTTTCTGAGCCGGGCAACCACATAATCTGATTGGTTCACATTCTTTGGTGACCATCATTGAAAAAGGCAACTAGCCCATGCCATCTCTTGCATACAACCCCACCAGCTACTCATTCTTTTCTCAAAAAGAGAATGTTTCACATTTTCTGGGGACGCAACATATATGCTATTGGTTCTTCATTTGGAAGATACTAATATTGAAAAAGAAGGAAAGTTGCCCCACCTTCGAACCCTTTCTCATGCACATTGAGTCTTTGTACAATTTGTTGCTGTCTCAACAAGTTTACATATTTTGAGCCTATATGAAAAAGTAATCATCGGTGCTTAATTCTTTCATATACATGCACGAGCACACATAAATTTGTTTTTTGTCAAAACGTTCATAGATAACCATGTGTTATTCGATGACTGAATGGAAGTCTTGGGGAGCCAACATCAAACCAGCTCCTTATATAGTAACTTTGTGTTACTCAGTAACTTTGTGTTACTGACAGGCACTCTAACTGAGTCATTTGTTGATTCAGGGTTACCATTTTAATTTTATTTGAATATGAAAAGATTGAAATAATCACTTTCTCCATTTGGAGAGACTGCTCTTATTTCCACACAGGGATCCGTACATGAAGACAGTGCTAAATTGGAGTTTATAAAGACAAGGGGGAGATTGTTTTGATATGTTTTGATTATGATGATTTTCACCACTCATCAAATAGGGGGAGAATATACAAAAGCGGAGAATAATCAACAAGGGAGAATACAAGAACTTTTGAAGTCTTGAAGTAAAGATTGCTGAAGTTTTCAAAGATGTCAAAGTGTCGGAATTTATTTGATCTATTAAAAGCCTGACTGAAGATGATCGTCAGAAGGACACTTCAAGTAAGAGAAAATTGAAGACTGTGTAAAGCTACAAGATTTGAAGCTGTCAAAGTCATATCTACTACAGTTTTCAAGAAAAGTGAAGACCCGAAGACTATTGCCAAATTTTTTTTAATCTTGAATCGAAAGGGGGAGATTGTTGGATCATAAATTGTATTCAAGATTAAAGTTAAAGTTAAGGGTTTAAATTGCAATTGTGTTAAAGTTAATTAGAGGGTTTGATTTGTAATAAGTTAATAGTTAAGTTGTAATTGGGCTCAAGCCCATTAGGCTTATACGCAGTATTTATAGGTTTTATTAATTAGGTTTTAGGGTTAACTCTGTTAGTCCTCATTATTACATTCATAAATATAATTTAGAGAGGAGCCGTACTCTGTATTACACATTCAAGGTATCAAGAACACACACAAGGTTTTCACTGTTTAATCAAGGATTGTGGTATGTTATTCTGATCTTTTATCTCTTGATATTTATTGTGTGGTGTGTTTAATTATCAATTAGATTAAACTGGGTTAACATACCTACGATAAAAGGGGACAAGAGTGATCAGTCACTCGGTCACTTCTCGACACGATTCCCATTCGAAAAATGCCCCGAGTGGGTTCCCAAAATCACCCAAGAGTCCCACCCAATTTCCCGCCCCCGGGCCCTCTCGGTCCCCTCGACTCCCGGGGTTCACACCGGGTCCCAACTCCCGGGGTCCCTCTCGGCTTCCCCCCGTCTCCCGAGGTTGACGGTAGGTCCTGCCTCCCGGGTCCCTCCCGGCTTCCCCCCGTCTCCCGGGGTTCGTGTCGGGTTCCCGTCTCCCAGGGCCCTTCCCCGTTCCCCTTTACCCGGGTTCAGCCTTAGTAGATAGGCGATTCCCGGGGTGTTGTAACCTATCCAAGTCTCAAATCTAGGGATTTGCTCGATTTTGGTCGATTCTTAGACCCTAACTTGGTAAGGTAATTGGATAAACATTCCTTAATCAATTAACAAAACAATTCCTAAAGATGTTACCCAAACTCAGTGAAATAAATCAAATAACATTTCTTTCTCACCCTCAAAAACCAACCATAATACTCACAAAAAATCCATAACAAAAGATAGCAATGATGATTACCTTAATGGGGATTTGATGAGAGATTTCTTTTATGCTAATCCCCTTCTTGATTTCTTCCTCCAATTGCACTCCTAAAATACGTAATGATTCCATAGCCTCTACAGTAGACAAAAATGATTAGGGAAGAATGGTTTTAGGGTTTTAACCCCTTTCCTATTATTTACAGATTGGCCCCTCGAACTCTAGACTTCCACAAAATTTCCACCAAACACTCCATTCTGTACAATTTGATTCTTGGTTATTACAATATCTCCCCCTCAAAAGAATTCTGTCCCGTAATTCCCTCGTCAAATAAACTTAGGTATTGGGACCTCATGTCCGCTTCTACCTCCCAAGTTGCCTTTTGTTCTTTATGATATCGTCATTGCACCTTCACAAGGCGAATCTCCTTCGTCCTCAGTTTCTTCACTTTATGGTCCAAGATGACCACCGGCTCCTCAATGTAACTCAACTCCTCATCCACATGAACGTCATCCAACGGTACGACGGCTTCAGCTAAACACTTCCTCATATTCGATACATGAAACGTAGGGTGCACACCCCGTAATTCCTCAGGTAGGTCCAATTTGTAAGCCACTTCTCCGATCCGCTTGATCATAGCGAAAGGCCCGACATACCTAGGCCTCAGCTTCCCTTTCTTCCCAAAGTGAACTATACCCTTCCAAGGTGAGACTTTTAACATTACCTTGTATCCTACTTGGAACGCAATTGGTTTCCTTCTCTTGTTCACATACATTTTCTAACGGTCTTGAGCTGCTCTCAACTTCTCACGTATCTGATTTATCTTATCAGCAATCATTTGTACAATTTCTGGGCCTGCCAATTGCCTTTCTCACACCTCGTTCCATGTAACACCCAGAAAATCTAAAGGTAAGTAATTACTCCTTCGTACCCTGTTAATTGTATTATTTGAGAATTTGAGGCCTTTTATGTATACATGCTCTTTTATAATGTCACTTGAATTATATAATTATCGGTTTGTCTAACCTCGTGCTCGTTATCAAATTTTAAACCAAGTTTTCGGGCTGCAGGGGTGTGCGCGATAGTGCCAATGGCACTGTCGCCGGTCACTATCGCGACATTTGTACCGTAAGTCTCGAGGCTGGCGCGATTGTGACCGCGGGCTAAGAGCCTGGCGTGATTGGCACTGTCGCCGACGGGGTCTGTGACTTAAATGAGCTCCTTGCCCGATTTTTGCCTCATTTCTTCACTTCTCTCTTTTCTTTGGCGAGTTTTGGAGCTCCCAAAACCAATTTTCTCCCTTCATAAACCCTAACCTTGATAAATACAAATCTTGTGGTGGTTGGAGTATTTGATCTTGCATTAAATCCTCCAAGGAGCATTGCTAGGGTTTCTCAAGTCTATAAAGCTTCTCATTCAAGTCTTAACCTCACCATCTAGGGTTTCCTATTTTCTAGGTTTTAATAAAAAACCTAGATAGTGAGTTTACTAACCCTTTGTTAAAACTAGATAAACATCATAATATTCTACTTGCTATTATTGTATCTTTACTTGAAATGTTCATCTCTAAATGTCTAGGTATTTGGGGTTTCTTCATGGAAATATGTTTATGTGTAACCTGCCATGATTTAATGTATGCCTATCTTGGTATTATGTTGATTGCTACTTGGGTCACCTTTTGGTGATATAATACCTACATGATGAAAATGGTTGTCATTCGAGTTTTATATTGGACTTTATGTTGATTAGGATGGTAATATTGTACCCATGGTTGGTATCGAAATATTCTTGGTTGTAGTATGCCTCAAGACCTCCTATAAATTATGTTGGACGAACCAAGTCAATAGACACTAGGAGGATGTAGTCTTGGGTGCCACCGTAATGGTATGTGCCTAGACCTCCGCCATTCGGGGTAATGCCATGGTTGTAGTCCTCGGGTGTGCCGAGCCTTTCGGATGTCACTCTTAGTAGTTGGCATCAAGGTATATCGACTCTTTGGGTGGAACTTGATTGGTGCTATGGGTCTCCCCTATTGACTCCACATTTAATGAACCTTGGTTAACTGCTGATAATAATTGTAATTGCTCTTATATGCTATTTCTTGTGCAAACTCACTAGGCTTTTTGGCCTAACACTTGTTTGGTGTCGATGTGTATCTTAGGTTCTAGTGGCGCCGCTTCTAAGCAGGCCTAGTTGATCTTCGGCGAGAGTTTGGGGAGTGTACTTTGGAGTGCATTTTTTGTGAAGATATTGTTTGGACTTTAGGCAACACCCTTTTTGTAATCTTCTTTCTATTTTAGGAATTAGATTAGTTGGTTGTTGTTTATTTCCGTTACATTACAACTGTAATTAACAGATTTAAATATTTCCCCAATTTTGGGAGGCTCTTGCTATGACAATTTTAATATACCTTATGTCCGTTTTTTGGATTTTTGTTATCCCTATTTTTAGGGTGTTACATTCCAACACAACGGTGTCGTACACTTGCGCCCGTACAACACTTCGAACGGTGCTTCCTGAATGCTAGCATGATAACTGTTGTTGTATGATCTCTATCAACGGTAGATGAACTTCCCATGAGCCTTTAAAATTGATCACACATGCTCGAAGCATATCTTCCAATGTTTGTATAGTCCCTTCACTTTGGCCATCCATGTGAGGATGATAAGCAGTACTCAACTTGAGTTGTGACCCCAACTCTCTTTGAAGACTCCTCCAAAATGACGATGTAAAACGACTATCGCGGTCCGAAACTATAGACAACGACACTCCATGCCTCGATACAATCTCATCTATATACAACCTTGCTAACTTCTCCAACGGGTACGTCTCTTTAAGAAAGTGAGCTGACTTGGTGAGGCGATCCACTATTACCCAAATAGCGTCATAACCCTTTAGTGTCCGTGGCAACCCTGTGACAACGTCTATCGTGATCTCGTCCTACTTTCACACTGGTATATCCAAGGATTGGAGTTCCCCGTATGGCCGTTGGTGTTCTGTCTTGACCTTTAAACATGCCAGACACAATTCAACGAAATGAGCAATATCTTTCTTCATTCATGGCCACCAATAAAACTGTTTTAGGTCCCGATACATCTTATTTGTTTCCGGATGCACCAAATAACGAGATTTATGCGCTTCTTCTAACACTCCCTTCTGCAGATCTCCTAACTTAGGAACCCACAATCGGTTCCCTAGGCACTTTAATCCGCGACTGTTGACTCCTGGCAAGGCTACTGACCCAACAATCCTTTCACCTTTTAGGTTTTCACCTGGAACTTCTCAATCTCCTCAAGGATGTTAGAAGTTTCTTCGACTCTAAAGGCTACAACCTTAGTCGAATCACCTCTTTCCTTCCGACTTAACGCGTCATCTACAATATTCCCTTTACCCATATGGTAAAGGATTTCGCAGTCGTAATCACTTAACAACTCCATCCATCTCCTCTGTCTCATATTCAACTCTTTCTGATTGAACAGATGTTGGAGACTCTTGTGATCAGTGAACATTTGGCATTTAACCCCGAATAAATAGTATCTCCAAATCGTTAAAGCGAATACCACTACCGCTAGTTCCAGATCATGCGTAGGGTAATTCTTCTCGTGATCCTTCAATTGGCGAGACACATAGGCAATTACCTTCCCATTTTGCATAAGCACACACCCTAATCCCAACTTGGAAGCATCACTATAGATCACGAATCCTTCGGATCCGTTGGGTAAGGATAAGATTGGTGTACTACTCAACTTTCCTTTAATTTACAAAAAGCGGCTTCTTGGGCTTCAACCTGCACAAATTTAACATTTTTCTTAGTCAAAGAGGTTAACGACGTAGCTATTTGTGAAAATTCCTGAATGAACTTTCGATAGTAACCCGCTAAACCAAAGAAACTCCTCACTTCTGACGGTGATTTCTGCGGTTCCAACCCCTAATGGATTTTATCTTAGCTGGATCTACCTCGATACGTTCTTCGACAACACATTCCCTAGGAACTGGACTTCCCTCAACCATAACTCGCACTTCAAAAACTAAGTGTACAATTTCTCGCGTTTTAGCAACTCCAACACCAGTCGAAGGTGCTCTTCGTGCTCACTTTGAGACTGGGAATAAATCAATATGTCATCTATGAAAACGATCACACACTTATCCAAAAGTGGTCTACATACCTGATTCACCAAATCCATGAATACTGCTGTGACATTAGTTAGAACAAAAGGCATGACTAAGAACTCATAATGTCCGTACCTCATGCGGAAGGCCGTCTTAGGCACGTCTTCCTCCCTCACCTTCAGCTGATGGTATCCGGATCTCTAATCTATTTTTGAGAAGAAGCTCGCTCCTTGCACCTGATCAAAAAGATCGTCAATCCTCGGAAGCGGATACTTGTTCTTGACTATTACCTTGTTAAGTTCTCGGTAGTCTATACACATACGCATGGACCCGTCCTTCTTCTTGACAAACAGAACAGGAGCTCCCAAAGGTGATGAGCTAGGGCGTATAAAACCCTTGTCGAGCAATTCCTGCAATTGCGTCATCATTTCCTTCATCTCCACTGGTGCTAAACGGTAGGGTGCACGAGCTATTGGTGCTGCCCCAGGAACCCACTCGATTTTGAACTCTACTTGATGATCTGGGGGTAAACTTGTCAAATATTTCGAAAATACCTTCGGGTATTCATTCACTAGCGACACGTCCTCCACTCCTTTCTTTTCCTTCTTAGCATCTACTACATAAGTTATAAACCCCATACATCCCTTTCCTAAACACCGCCTAGCTTTGAACAAGGAAATTAAACACGACTTCCTATCTCGTCGATTACCATAGATCACTACTTCATTCTCATCGGGTAAGGAAATACGGATCAATTTCTTATTACACACAATATTAACATCATTATTTGCCAGCCAATCCATACTTACATCGAACTCTCCCATACCCATTGGGTATAAACGCAATGGGTATAAATGGCCATCTATATCAATATTGCACTCCTCATAAACTTTCCCCACCAATACTCGACTATCATCCCCTACTTCTACCTCAAATCCATAATTCAACTTCTTAGGTTTCACACGCAAATTTCATACAAAGTTCGGCAACACAAACGAGTGGTTTGCGCCTGAATCAAACAACATTCTAGCAAGAGTCGACTCAATTAGGAATGTACCTGTCACAACATCCGGCGTTTCCACCGCCTCCTCCGCTGTCATGTGAAATGCCCTCGCTTTCGCCCGGACTGGCTCTAATTTTTTCTCTCCACCTCTTCCTCCCAAGCTCCCTGTAGTTCCTTTCTTCAACTGTGGGCAGTCCGTTTTATGTGATCTAGAGAACCACACTGGTAGCATTACCATGGACCGTGGCAATCTCGAGCCATATGCCCCACCTTTCCACACTTGAAACAACCATCCTTGTCTAGCATGCATTCCCCATGGTGCACTCGATTACACTTACCACACGACTTTTCCCCAAATCTTGGCGTTACCCGCAGCTCGGGCCTAACACTCTTGGGCCTCTTAGCGTCACGAGCGGGTCCTTCCCACTTCCTCTTATCCCCACCCTTCTCAGTCATCTGGTGTACCTTTTCTTTCTCAGTCAATTCGGCCGCATTAATGGCCGCTTGAAAAATGGTAGGGTTCCGGGTTGAAACTAATTCCTGGATATTATTCTTCTTCCCGTAGATACATAAATCTCGGTAAATCGAGCCTTTTCAAAAAACTTGGAGGTGTACTCACGAACAGTCATCTCTCCCTGTTCCAACCCCAGAAATTCTTCCTCCAATTTCTTAACTGCCACTAACGGGCAAAACTGTGCCTTAAACTTGGAAACAAACATTTCCCAAAACATATCCCTTGCCGCCTGTCGCGACATCACACCAAAATATCGCATCTGATTTCAGCATGGATAATGCAAACATCACTTTGTCATATTCGACACACTTGCAAGTGTTGAATACTAATTCCATCTCCCTAATCCATGTCATAGCCACCACTAGATCGCACTCCCCTTTGAAGTTGGGAGGCTTGCAAGAGGAGAATGCCTTGAAGTTACATCCCTTGTCCGCTACCGACTTAACTGCTACCAACGAAGTTGATTGAGAGTGACTACGGACTATAGTCACAAGTGGGCTTGACATCTCAGAGCCTTCCTTACTCTTGCTCTTCTCTTTACTCCCCGATGTCGTCCTTACCTGTTGTGCCAACAACGCTTGCAAAGTTTCTTGGAGTTTTCCCATCTCAGTGGTGAACGTCTCTTGAGTTACAAAGGCTTGAGCCCGTCCCCGACCATGCCCCCTAGATTTCCCTCTTCCCCTTGAAGTAGCCAAACTCTCCTGCTGAAAAAGTTCCTGCTCCACAGGGATTTTCACATTTCTCACCCGATGGCCACCACGCGTCAACTTTCGTTCCCGAATTTCCCCTTCGGGTTCATCCACTTGAGTGATAGCCCTTCGGGGTGCTTTTCCTCGCCCCCTCCCACGACCTCGACCTCTTCCCCGAGCAGCTTCCTGCCTCGGAGGGTCCATGGGTCCATCCATCAGTACCTTATTCACTGGTATGGTCTCCACAATGGGCATAAATCTACTTCTCAAAGATCGCTCAAACATTTTTCTTACTGCCATAATACACAAGCACAAAACTTAACCAACAATTCCATATAATAAGTCAAAATAAGCACACACATGTACCTATAAATTCGCAATTACATTGGCCAGATGTAATTCCAAATTTACCTTACATGTTAGTTCTCACTACCCTATTATTCATGTTCGTGTTGAGGTCTACCTAAGGCGTCTAATATTCTAATTTGCGTTCCTACACCCATTGTTTAAGTCTAGGCCTATTCGGTCACCTAACTACCTTAAACTATGACTTTGATACCAACTATAACAACCCAACTCAGAAAAATTAAGCGTAAACGACATAATATATTAAATTCTCCAAAATGGCCCCAAAACAACAACTCAAATCATTCAAGGTTTGTGGAAACAACTGATTACACAACTGAGAATAATTAAAATAACAATCTAAGTCTGGGATGCTATTGATGATTTCCCTCTAGCCACGACTCCATGCTTACAACTTCTCTTTTCCATTACCTGAGCCTTCCACCTCACGCCTTCCTGAAAAGGTTTTAGTTTTTGAAAATCGAGGGTTAGACCGAAAGGTCTAGAGAGTTCCCTCTAACAATGAATAACCACACTACAACGACATATATAAGAGATGTAGGCATTTACAAACAATTCACAGCTTTACAAGCCAACACATAAACGACACATGTTAATGGCATACCTTGAAGTCACACACACATGTGACAACGTGTCTGACTCATACTGCCTTTAACTGGGACTCATCCCCCATTGGCATAAACGGGACACCCCCCTGGTATGAGCACTGGCGGGTCACACCTCCCGAATCGTGCCATAACATACTCACACTCTAATGTATGCATACATTAACAAAGTACCAATCATATCAATGTAAAACATGCGATTTAATAAACATCTTTATGTAAAGAAACATGTTCGTTAAAATGATTTGGGTAGAAAGACTCACCTGTTGTCCTTGGTCAACTTTTCGCAATTACACTTCTTATTCTTAGACTGAATGCCTACGATAAAAGGGGACAAGAGTGATCAGTCACTCGGTCACTTCTCGACATGATTCCCCTCTAAAAACTGCCCGAGTGGGTCCCAGAATCACCCAAGAGTCCCACCCATTTTCCCGCCCCCGGGCCCTCCCAGTGCATCCGACTCCCAGGGTTCATACCAGGTCCCAACTTCCGAGGTCCCTCTCAGCTTCCCCCGTCTCCCGGGGTTCACGACGGGTCCCCGCCTCCCGGGTCCCTTCTGGCTTCTCCCCGTCTCCTGGGGTTCACGCCGGGTCCCGCCTCCCGGGGTTCGTGCCGGGTTCCCGTCTCCCGGGGCCTTCCCGGTTCCCCTTTACCCGGGTTCGGCCTCAGCAGATAGGCGATTCCCGGGGTGTCGTAACCCGACACTGTCCAAGTCTCAAATCAAGGGATTTTCTCGATTTTGGTCGATTCTAAGACCCTAGCTTGGTAAGGTAATTGGCTAAACATTCCGTAATCAATTAACACAACAATTCCTAAAGATGTTACCCAAACTCAGTGAAATAAATCAAATAACATTTCTTTCTCACCATCAAAACCCAACCATAAAACTCACCAAAAATCAATAACAAAATATAGCAATGATGATTACCTTAATGGGGATTTGATGAGAGATTTCTTCTATGCTAATCCCTTTCTTGATTTCTTCCTCTAATTGCACTCCCAAAATACGTAATGATTCGTTAGCGTCCACAATAGATAAAAATCATTAGGGAATAATGGTTTTAGGGTTTTAACCCCTTTACAGATTGGCCCCTTGAACTCTAGACTTCCACAAAATTTCTACCAAACACTCAATTCTTTACAATTTGATTCTTGGTTATTACACTAGTAATCGAGATCTAGGCTTCACGTATGGAGTTTGCCACAACTTTTGCTGCTTCTCTTCCCTTTTTTCTCTGAAGTTAGCTTAGTGAAGATCAACAAACCGTAGAGTCATTTGACCTCCTTTCCTTGCAAATACACCAGATCTGAATTTAATTTTTTATTTTAGGGTTGTGACTTTTGAGATGCCATTGTTGATTTAAATTTTAAGGTTTTGATTTATTTTCTTCTATCACAAAATTTTGGTTTTATGTTGGATTGAATTTAGTGGATTAATGTTTATGTTTCTGATTCTTTATGAATTGAATTTATTGGGTTAAACATTTGGAATAAATTATGTTTTGATTTTGAGATTAAAAGAGGGTTAGAGATGGGGCTTGAACATTGTTGCCGAAGAAGATGACCGACATTGGTTGTTTGCATGATTGGAGGGAGAGGAGGGGTAGAAAATGACACGTGGCGTTATTTTATTGGGTGTCGAATATATGTTATTAACGTACAATATATATGTACAGAGTAAATTACATGTTGGGTTCTTGTGATTTTAATAGAAATAAAAAATATAATTAAAATGACTAAAATGCCCTTTTAATTAACCTGCTTAACATAAAATTTTAACGGAGTTAGAATTCAGGACTTGATGCGTTATAGAATGCGAACCACAAGGATGTTATCCATAGATATTTCATAGTAGAGACCCAAAGTGTTAAAATACATAAACTATAGAACCAATCATGTAATTTACTTATTAAATACATTAACTAATGAGTGAATTACATGTTTTGTACATGAGGTTAGTACCTTTTAATAGATCATGTTCTTTTGAAAAATCAATGGATTATGTTCTATGGTTGCATTTTACAACGAGTTAAGTCCCTATCACCAACTCTTGTTAAAAAAACTTTTTGGATGAGGGCATTTTAGTCTTTTTAGGTTTTTATCATATGACGTACGCCAAACCTATGGTCTATGCAAGTCATAAAACTATATTAGGTCATCGACTCACTTTAAACCATTTTTGCAAAGGCTCTTCGTCCTTCTCGAGCCTCACTTCTATATATATATATATATACTAGGCGTGATCTCAACCGTCCATAAACTGCCCTCTGCCCATGGGTGTGTAATGTGCAATGTTATGATTGTATACTAAATGTATGAATTCAGATAGCTGAATTTGGAATGTGTTGTACGTGCTAATATTGTAGTTAACAAAAGACATCGAGATTGAGGCTTTATCCATTTTTTGGCAAGTACATATTTGCCTTTACAAAATTAGTATTGTTGGTTAAGCATCCTACTTGCACGTGCTTTTGGTTTCCATCTGGATGTATTTTTCAATGGAGTTTAAAATGCAAGAGCCTTTCTTTATCATTCACGTGATTACTTCTGCTTCTTGGTTGATAAGTCTGTTGTTTCTATTGCTTTCCTTTTTTTGGAATATGCTTTTAGTTGTGTATGTGAGCTTTGTCCTTCTTGGGTCTTGTGTCAATTTATGAGGAAAATATTCTTGTTTCTGGTTGTCATTGATACGTTGTCTCGTAAGCTCTTGCAAAAGCCACAATTGTCTGGCCATTTAATTCCTTATTTGCAATGGCCTGTATGTTTTCACCCTGCGAGTAGTGACACAAATGTATTATGAGGGTTCATTTCTCTATACGAAAGAAGCAAACACTACACCAAATGTTGTCTTAGACAACATATGCTAATTGGCTATGTTACTTAAGAGAAGCTTAGGCAACAAAGGCTAATATATGTTGCCTAAGTTCTCTCTTAGGCAACATGTAATTCTATGTTGCCTAAGTCATACCTTATGCAACATATGCATAATTATATGTTGCCTCAACTATCTTAAGCAACATTTTCCCTTATGTTGCCTTAGTTTTATAATGTTTTTTTTTTAATAAATGAAAGTTATCTTAGACAACATATTTTCTTGTTTCTATGTTGCGTAAGGTCAAAAATATAAAAAAAAAATTAGGTAATCGAAAATTTAATAACTTGTATAATGTTTTTTTTTTAATCAATGAAAGTTATCTTAGACAACATATTTTCTTGTTTCTATGTTGTCTAAGGTCAAAAATATAAATAAATATAGGTAGTTGAAAATGTAATAACTTGTATAATATTTTTTTTAAATCAATGAAAGTTATCTTATGCAACATATTTTCTTGTTTCTATGTTGCCTAAGGTTAAAATATAACTAAATATAGGTAGTCAAAAATTTAATAATTTGTATAATGTTTTTTTAAAATCAATGAAAGTTATCTTAGGCAACATATTTTCTTGTTTATATGTTGCCAAAGGTCAAAATATAACTAAATGTAGGTAGTCAAAAATTTAATAACTTGTATAATATTTTTTTAAAATCAATAAAAGTTATCTTAGGCAACATATTTTCTTGTTTCTATGTTGTCTAAAGTCAAAAATATAAATAAATATAGGTAATTGAAAATTTAATAACTTGTATAATGTTTTTTTTAAATCAAACCGCATCTATTGGGTTGGAAACGAGTTAGGCCCAAAGTAACCCGACCAACCCGACTAAAACTTGTACGTTTTTACTTCTTTTTTTTATGATTTTAAACTTTTAGCGACTCGTCTTTTCTATCAATTCTCAAGTTCTTCTATCTTAGTCATAGTTCAGATCTGTCTACGAGACCACGCCGAATAAAATCGTACAAATCTAACCTTCAACTCTTCAAAAATATTCAACATCAACTTGGGCTTTAATGTATCAGTTGGATTTAATGGATCCATTTAGGCTTTAATGGATCCACTTGGGCTTTAATGAACCCAATTAGGATTTAATGGATCCAGTTGGACTTTAATGGATCGGTTGTATTTCAATGCATCCACTTGGGCTTTAAAGGATCAATTGGGCTTTAATGTATCGATTGGGCTTTAATGGATCCATTTGGGCTTTAATGGATCCACTTGGGCTTTAATGGTCCCATTTCGGTGTTACTGAATTCATTTGGGCTTTAACGAATCGGTTAGGCTTTTAATGGATCCACATGGATCGATTGGGCTTTAAAGGATCAATTTGATCCTAATACACATTACATGCATATATGTAGTACATATTTGCAGACAAACACATATTAAGTCACTATCAGTGTTATTGGGCCTCAATAAGTCATGAAAGGTTTTGTTGGTATATATTGGTTCTTACTAAACTTTGGTGTTATTACGCTATAATAAGTCATGAAAGGTTTAATCGGTTATATTGGCCTTTAAAGTTTTTCATTGGGCTTTAACTGATCTTTTTGGCTTTAAAAGGTTTCATTGGGCCTTAATGGTTTTAATGGATCCACTTGGACTTTAATAGACCCAATTAGGATTTAATTGATCAAATTGGACTTTAATGGATCGTTTGGATTTCAATGCATCCACTTGGGCTTTAACGGATTCATTTGGGCTTTAATAGTCACCATTGGTGTTATTAAGTCACCATTGGTGTTATTGGGCCTCAATAAGTCATGAGAGGTGTTGTTGGTCTATATTGGTTCTTACTAGGCTTTAATGGTTCTTAGTAAGCTATAGTGGGCCTTAGTGGCCTTATTTATCCCAGTACACATCACATGCATATATGCAATACATATCTGCATACAAACACATATTAAGTCACCGTTGGTGTTATTGGGCCTTAATAAGTCATGAAAGGCTTTGTTGGTCTGTATTGATTCTTACTAAACTTTAATGGTCTGCATAGAATCTTACCCGGTAAGAGCCATGATAAGAATGGAGAGTCTTACCCGGTAAGTGAGAGTGACATTTGAGTAAACAGCCCCTTAGAACGGAATTGATCTGGTACATCTCATACTAATATGCCTCCATTTATCATCAAACGGTTGATAACCAATTCTCACGTTTCTCACTGATAACTCAATTTCTCATTGGAACTCAACCCTATATATTGAATAATAAATTTATTATTTTTTTTAACAAAACAACATTTATTAACTAATGTTATTTATTTTAGATCAAAAAACAAATTAATTTAAAACTACTAGAAGTGTACTCGCGCAATGCAGCGAGATACATCACGATTTTAATGTTTCATTTTATTTTTTTGTCGATTTACAGTACGATTTTGGATGGTTTTGAGAAAGTGATAATGTTTTTTTTATAAATTTGTTTAATTTAGGCTTAATAATATACTGTTTTTTATATAAAAAATTAAGTATTTTGTTAGAATTCAATGATTATCTTATATATTTTAATGATATCTAGAAAAAATAATCAATTACATATTTAATAATATAATTAAAATAAATTTATAGTAATATAATATATTAATTAATAGTGATAGATGGAAAAGTCTGCATAAAAGGAAGGTCATGCACATACCAAAATTGGTGGGTGTTAGAATCCTGCAGTAGTAATATGTATCTTGTGCTTTGATACTTGTAAATTAAGAGATTTTTAAAATCTTGCATAAAATGCTGGTACCTTGTGCCTAATAATTTGTATTTAAGAGTTTTTTATGTCTGTTTTATAATATAGTATAGATTTATTTTCTAAAAAATTATTTATTTGAAACTAAAAATACAAATAAAAAAAGATCCAAATTTTATTTGCTTTCCCCCCACCCCAAAACTATCCCGCCATTCTCCTCCCCCCTTTTTTTTCTTCTAAATTTGGCTGCTTCTAAATCCCCCCACCATTTAAAAATTAGGTTAAAGATCTTTATCACGGCCACCACCACCGACACCGACACCGACACCGACACCGACACCGACACCGACACCGACACCGACACCGACACCGACACCGACACCGACACCGACACCGACACCGACACCACGAGCCACCGTCATCGACATCAACAGACGAGCCATTCGATTAAGTTTCAGGTTCAATTTACCTTCGATTTACATCGCCACCACGAGCCATTCGACACCACCAGACGAGCCATTCGACACCACCAGACGAGCCATTCGATTCATTCGACGGCTGTGCAGGTTCGATTCATTCGATTTACCTTTGATTAAGTTCGATTTGGTTCGATTCGACTAGATTCGATTTGATTCATTCGATTTGGTTCTACAGGTCCGATTTGTGTGAAGTTCCCTCATATGAAGTTCCTGTAGTTTGATCCTAGATCAAAACACGCCTTCCTACCTTCGTTTTTGAAGTTCCAGGTATTGTTTGATTTTCGTTTTCGTTTGTGAAGTTCCAGATTTTGTTTTCGGTTTTTTAGTTTCTGAAGTTCGATTTCCATTTTCCTGAATTTTTGTTTCGTTTTTGAAGTTCCAGGTTTTGTTTCATTTCGATTTCGGTTTTGAAGATCCAGGTTTTGTTTCATTTCGAATTCGGTTTTGAAATTCCATTCTTCGTTTGATTTAAGTTCGAATTTCGTTTTCATTTGCTTCTGAAGTTTATCAAGTTCGATATGTTTTCCTTTGTGAAGTTCCAGGTTTCATTTGAAGTTCGATATGTTTTATTTTTTGAAGTTTCATAAGTTCGATTGTTCATTCATTGTTAAAGGTTTAAAGGTTTGAACAGAGGCAATTAAGTTAAAGGTTTAAAGGTTTCCTTTTTGTGTGTGTGTGTGTGTGTGCTGTGCCTGGATATATTGTGTTTAATTAGTTTGGGCTTTTCAAGTTTCAAGCAGATATATAATGTATTTTTGCAAGTCTTCATTTTCACAGGCATCGCTGTCATCATTAGTCTACGATTGCTTCTGATGGAGATGAAGTCCAAAGGAGAAAGAAGTAGTACCGAACCAAGTTCATCCAAAAGAATTTGTATAGGGTATGTATGAGTTCTAAATTAGCATCTCTTTTGATTTATGCTTGTTTTCAGATAATGTCTGTATAACTTGGCTTACTTTTGGTTTTGTACATATTGATCGATCACACATCTCAAGCTATATCCATCACTTGGACCCTTGGGAAACATATATGAACTAATAACTAATTATGTATATATGAACCCAACCCAAATCACGCCCCCACATAGAATTGTAAACAGGTAGGTGCTGTTTTTTTTTTAACAGCAAGAAGTTTTATTAAGAAAGAACTAGCAAGACACTAGCTTACAGAGCGTCCGAAAAACATAGCAAGATGCTACTGATCTCATTCATGCTGGCATCAATGTATATACAGCTCCAAATACCATACTAGTAACTAATATAGATAAATGTGATAGATAATATAGAGTTTCATAAGTTCGATTGTTCATTCATGCTGGCATCAATGTATATACAGCTGGGTAGTAGTAAGTAAGGTATGTGTACATCCTACCTGCATATATATGCTGGTCTCATTTGGTTTTTTTGTTTTTATTTTTGTGGGGTTGATTCCTTCTGTTCCTTTTGAGCAGGTTGTTCTACTGAATCAGGTGACCACCAAGTATTCAGATGGTTCATTCCATTTAGCCCTTGCACTTGGTAACTTCTAAATCTTGAATCTATTTTCTCTTGGAGAACATGAAACACTTTGCTTTATTTCTTAGATTCTTACTTTTTTTGAAGTATCTAATATTTATATACGGCAAATAAACTCGCACACCCTCACTTTTGGTGAGGTTTTGAACCTCTGATATTGTTAGGCCAAAGACCCTTTGGTTAGGTTATTACTTTGCGTTATATCGGTTGTTCAAACTTATCTTATCTATAGGTGATAGTTGGTCGCATGCCTCTACAAATCGGATAATTTTACATTGGACAAAATCCGAAAGGTACGTAGTTTTTATTTGGGGGTTACTATGTCGACCGTATCGTTGTTTTTCTGGATGTTCATTTAAATGTTTTCTTGGTGTTTCAGGCTTGTGTCTCGTTAGAGGAGAACTACCTCCCTCGTGATTTCTGATATGATTTTGTGATGCATCAAAACGCCGTCTCACATTAGGTTTTTTTATTTCATAAAGAGTGGAGAGATGAAGGGACTAGTTCAAAAAGAAAGTTGGTCGTTTTTGTGATTCAAACCAACGAGCTTGTTATGATGGGATGACATTTGAAGAGCTTGTATAGTATATTAGTTTTTTTGAATGTATGTAATTTGTAATATTATTTGTTATTTGATAAAATTCTAATTAATAAGAAAATTTGATTTTTTTTTTAAAAAAAATGTGTAAGGCAACATATGCAAATATAGTATGTTGTCTAAGTTGATATCTTAGGCAACACATGCATAAATCTAATGTTGCCTTAGTGTTTGGTGGGTGCAACATATGTTTTTTTCATAGGCAACATAACTTGTTGTGTGTTGCTTAAGGAGTCCGCTTAGGCAACATACGCTGTTTGCTTATGTTGCCTAAGTTCTTATGCAACATTGATAAGGCAACATTGCTTAGGCAACATAGTCATGTTGCCTAAACCTTAGGCAACACATAAACCCCTCTTAGGCAACATTTTTCATTTGTTGCCTAAGTGAGATTTGGTGTAGTGAAAATTCGCATGTGATCTGAAACCTTTTTATAGAAAGTGGTGAAATTTCTTTTGAACAACCACAAAGTATTGTTAAACATGGAAAAATGCATTTTTTGGGGGTTGGTTCCTCGTTCTCCCCCAATATGCGTTTAACGACCGTAGAAAAATGTTATTAACAGGTACTAAATAGTATCATCATCAACCAATATCAAATTTTCCTCGAGAAGCAAGTGATATTCATAACATGGATCGGCCCATATAAGTAATTAATCATCACCATAAAGTTGCGGTTTGTACTTTGTACCATCACATGCTCATATTTAAAATGTACTATGAAGGTTCATTTCTTTATATGAAAGAATCAAACGTTTAGAAATTTTCATTTCATTAAAATAGTAGGTTTATTAATTCGAAGCCATTGTGATTTTGATTTTTCTTAGATATAGTTAACTGCAACAACAATGGATGGCTTTCATTTCATATATTATATATTTCAAGAGTGCAACAAAATTCTTTATATATAGTTAACTGCAACGACAATGGATGGCTTTCGTTTCATATATTAGTTTCACTAACCACCGATTGAGAATCAAGCCCTTAACTTGTTTGTATTTATAGCTTCTGAATAGGAGAAATCTGTTTGTAGTGACTTTATATTAATGTTTGGCAAATGACTTTACCAAATTTTCAAAAAAGTCAGATGACCTACAAGTGATTTATCAAAGTTTTACATCTTATCTATGTATTGAACATACAAGATGACCAGAATGAGATTAATTGCATGTTAAACTGAGTGATTCTGTGAAAGGGTACATGGAAATGAACTGAAGCTTCATTAACTGAGAGATTCAACGGAATATCAATATTACATTTCACTTTTTACATTTTAAGGGTCTTAACTAACTTAAAGCTAGGGCCTAGGGATCCAAACCTTAAGAATCTATTTCTGTGTAGTAAATAGTCATTGCTAATTGGAGTTGAGAAAAGTTGTGAACTTGAGTGACCAGGTTTAGGGGGTTCATGTACTTGAAACAGAAGGAAATCGATTGATGGTTCTATGACGGCAAAAGTTGCATGGCAATATACAAATATTATTCCGGCGAATACATGATGCCCACTGTGATACACTTTATAAACATCGAAAATACATGATGCACACTGATACATTGTGTAAAGATCGAAAATACAAGATAGCACACTATGATACCCTTTTGTAAACATCGAAAAAACATCAAAAATACGTGATAGCACACCATGATACACTTTGTAAAGATCGAAAAAACATCGAAAATAAGTGATGCACACTGTGATACACTTTGTAAAGATCGAAAAAATATCGAAAATAAGTGATGCACACTATGATACACTTTGTAAAGATCGAAAATACATGATAGTACACTATGATACCCTTTTGTAAACATAAAAAATACGTGATAGCACACTCTGATACCCCTTTGTAAAAGGAAATAAGAAAATTTAGTAATTAGGTTATATTTTAGGAATTAAACAAATTTACTAAAATATCATTTTCTATTTATTTAAAATTAATTTTAATTATTCTAAATGTGTGGCTCATATTGGATCTCACAGTTATCACAAACTACCTAGTTCTCATTTGATTAAGCCCCTTTTCAATTACCTAAACTTCTCAATATCGGTGATGTTAGCATGGTTTTTATTGCTGATGTTCCATCGTCTATCTGCACAACTACCCTTACCATGGACAGAAAGTTTGCGTTTGTTAGTATGTTGTTTAAGTGAATAAGAGTTTAGATGAAGGAGTGCCTTACATTAGTTGGACTTCACATTCTTTCTTGCATGTTGGACATTGTACGATCCACGTTAGGTCGGCCTCCAATGGTTTCAAACAGTCTACGCATGCTGTGTGTGTATGATTTATCCTGAGGTTGAACTGTGATTCAACTGCTATCCATGATGTCTTTTGCTGCGAAACAGGGAAATTGGTTATGTTGTTTGATGATTAATTGATGATGTACTTCTCTATGTTTTAGTAAATGTTGCAGTAGCTTACAGTTTTTAAATTTGCTAAATATGCGACAATTGGTATGATGTCAGCGTGCTCTGATACATACCAATAAATATTTCATACTAAACCAATCCTTTGAATAAAAAAATTAAATATGTCTAGACGACGGGTACCATGAAAATAGGGCTGAAGTCGAAGAGCTGCTTGACCAAAAGGCGTTCCGAGACATGGATATGTACCAGTTGATTGGTCAGTATGGGAGGGTTGATGAGAATGCAAGATCAATTCCTTGTTGTGAGTGATAAACCTGTCATGGAATATAAATAGTAAATGGATTGGGGTAGGTGATTATGTTTATAACATTATATTGTAATTTTATTTGTATTTACTTAGGTGCTGTTTGTTTTTTAAGAGGTCTAAAGTCTGAAGTCTTATTATAGTTATGATTAATAAGAGGTGGTGTGTAAAAAGATCTGAACGATTCAAACTTAAGAGCCATTAAGAGGTTTTTAAAAAAAAACAAACAACCCCTTAGTGTAACTTACCGTTAAATGATGAGACCTTCAATCTCAATCCAAATATCATTGCCGGTGGGTCTATCAAATTCTCCAAGATTTGTCCTTCAGTGTCTGCGGTAATCCCACAAAGTTAACATCATAAGGCGTTTTCGGTTGGACAAAGATATTGCAAAGTTAGTTATAAAAGCGTAACGTAAGAGGTAAGTGTTATGGTATTTTAACATACTCTCTATTAATGATGGCTACATCTTGTTTTGTTATGAATCCTGAAGCGTTTGATGATCGCCTGTATGTCCGTGTCATGGAAATTGCAAAGTTTTCAATTGATTATGATTTAGTTTTATAAATTTCAAACATATTTAATAAGTTATACGTATGTAATACAAATTTATAATTGTTGTATTGTATTGTAAAAAGAACATTGTATGAATATGCTTGTCATTGAAAATATGAAAATGTTTAAATTGTGTATATATTGATGAATATATCATATTTAAATAACATGTGATCAATCAATATTTATATAATATTGTTTGATAATTAGACGTTAGTAGATATTTTGCATATGAAAAAAAAAACATAAAAATGTGGTGAGTTTCCAAAACCCTTCAAAAGAATATTATTATTTACAAAAGAATAAAATAGAAATATCGTGAAAATTGTGATTCCGTTTCCGCATGTTTTGCCAATTCTGCAAAAGGTGTGAGCCGGAAAGTGCATGGGAGGACAAGTGGCATGTGTTCAATGTATTCCTCCACAAGGGTTCGAGTGTTCAAAGTCCATGAATGTGGGTACGTACTGACAAGGAAGACATGTTTTGTTACTACGACATTTGATATGTAGTATCTTTTGCAAGGTTTAAGCGTATTTAGGAAGAACTTAATGTGAGCTGCATATATTACTGCTGTTGTGTTCAATTCGTTCACTGAACAGTGTAAAAGTGTAAGCACCATTGTTAGAATGTGTGTTATTACAATAGCCAGGTGTGGAGGTGTGGAATTCTGAAATTACAAGCACCGTCCATCGGTTCTTCATCCCTTGTTGGACGTCCATTATGGTTGAATAGCACATTTCCATTGTTGATTGCTTATGGGATTTTTTACCTGTGAGTAAGTAGTGTAGACACTTTAACAGTTCTAACAGATGGTTTAAATTTACACATTAGAGTTCAATGATATGTATTCATTTCACTTTGAATTTGTGGTTATAAATGTCATTTCAAACAAAACACATCAATATCATATAATGTCTTATAGGAGAACAAATAATTACACTTTCCAATTCTGACTTTCAGATTTTATCATATCTGAAAAACATCGCAATCTAGATCATTTGAATCAACTATCATTCATTGAATCATTAATCATGTAATACCAAGAAGGTAAACAACATCCGCTAATTATATTCAGTCAGATGCCACAAAAATATTAATATCAAATCATGATAAGACGCTCCTTTTCTACTGCTCCCACCTCAATTTACAAATGGTCATCATCTCCTTATTCTTCTCCATTACAATTTACCATTATCTTGACATATTGATCCAAAATATGACCATATTCAATCACTCAACAATTGGATTTTGAGTCGAATCCATTGGATTCCATCATACAAACACATAGTACACATGATATTTATGCATCACTTTTGGCTTTATGTTTATTTTCACTTACACTTTGCAAGGGTATGCAAACTTGGAAATCTTGAAACACCAACTTACTTATAAATAGCTCTAATTAACTTGTACTCTTCATGAAGATATCAGGCAAGATTAAACAAATATTCCACATGCCTAGTAGTAGCATCCATGATAAAAGAAAGACCAGTCTTTTTTTTTCTCTTCCAATTGATAACTATGGTCCTCAGAAAGTAGAGTGTGACTTGATTACAATTTTACAAACTCTCACATTTTGACATTTGTCTTTGCTTTGTCAATAAATTGACTCTCCTATGGTAAAATAGATTAAAAATAAAATAAAACTTTAGATACTGGATTGAAATCCCTAACAATATACCAGAAAGACTTGATAACTGTTGTTCTATAAATATGAGGTCAACTTTCATCCATCTATCTGTTATCCTTTTTGCTCCGTGAACCACAATATATATATATATATATCACACTATCTTGTTATTTAACTTCACATTAGCATGAGTGAAACGTTTTATCTGTTATAAATCAGTTTCGTGGACTTGACATTTTGCAGCACAACAACACATGAGATAAATAATGTATGCAAATTCCTGCAGTCTATCCAGCAATTCCCAACCACAGAGAAAACTCATGATACACTACCTACTCAATTTCCCTACATTCTGTTTTTATAAACCAATACTTTATTACCCATTGCAAGTAAAAAGATAATAAAATCAGAAGTTTAAGCCTTTAGTCAAACAACATGAACGTCAGAATCCCATCATCAATAACTTTTGACAAAATAAACACTTCACACAATCTGTTCAACAAGCATAACCAGAAAGAGGTAGCTACTTTCCATGCTCATTCAGCCTTGCAATTGAGTGTGTACTGATCAAACTACAGCCAATTAAAACTTATTCTCCAGTAAATAATTTCTATATATCTAACAAACTAATTAAATCTTAACACCATGACCCTTAAAGTTCAATTTACTAATTGACTACGAAGCCCATTCACAAGTTGGACCCAAGAAAGATGTTGATTAAGATATGGTTTAAGAGCATGGGTATGATTGATGATTTATTTGCATAAATTATAGATATTATAGAAATTTCCTTAACACTACTTTGTTTTGTGTCTACAATCGTAAAAGAAAAATGACATTTTTCAAATTCAACACCCTCATATACTTTATATTTTTTCACAAGTACCGGTTTATTACTTGTGAACTCCTGCTATCTGCATAAACATTTGAGGGTCGAACCCAGTCCAAACTTCAGTAACATACACATACGAAATGGTTAAAACATGCACACACACACACATATAGATGCTTTACTTTCTTTTTAAGTACACAATACAGTACACCTATTCATGAGTCGTACTTCATTGAGAAACTGATAATTCTAGTTCTCTTAATATATGTATGTGTGTAAAGAGAGAGATGAAAGTGACAACAAACAAGACAACTACAAATCAATTGCCAAAAGATATAAATAGGGATTTTGCATCAACTACAAATTACGGTCATCACAATGCACATTGATAAGTTGTCAGGTTATGTGTCAATAATAACTTGTCCGTGTATGTTCTTTTGGTAAACTAGCAAAAAGTTTTGAGGAGCTGCACAGTTTGAACACATATATTGAAAACGATATGATCACATATAGACATGGACATGGTTCAAGTAAACAAGAGAATATATTGGTTATTAAGATTTCAAGGGAGCGATATTTAATATCCACACACTTGAGCACTGAGAGAGACAACGGTTCAAGGGACTGATTTCTTCGGCCTTTTTGTATGATTTTACAGTCTATACACAACTAATTATCAACAGATTGACACAAACCCAATACTTAATGTAATAATGTCCAAAAAGTTAACCAGAAAAATTCAACTTTTTACATGACTTATAGCTAATGCAAACGAAGCCTCAAATGCATTCAGAATACAACTAACGACAAATGCAAGTGAACAAGTACATACTTGTTTTTTTTATGTCAAACACAGAAATGGATAAGTGAACATAATAACGATCATAGAGTAGAAGCTCGTAAGAGACTATCTAGAGCTATTGCAAGGTATAACCTTACTGTGCAATGTCACCAACCAAATACTAAATTCCCTATAAATTTGTTTACTATTTTTATTTTATTAGAAGTTTTAGTCTTACAGTAAACAGATTACAATTAATTCGTCAACATACATGATTAAAAGGCGACTCCTCTTTTCATGGCATATGAGAACCTACTACCCATCCCTTCTTCCATAACCCATTTAAGATAACTCCACGAAGTTCATGATATACATGCATGACTCTGGTCTACATATCAATAGCCTAATGGTCAGCTTTCATTGGCTTCTAATTAGGTAATGATTTTTGGTTTTCTATTGTGAATGTCATGGTTTTTTTCTGGGTTTTTGCTAATTCTTATTGGTTGATCTACATTTCTTGGAAACATTTTGCGATCATGAGAGAATAGAGATTAGCCTTTTTCTTTCTTTCTGTTCCTACTTCGTATAGTCATCTTATATATTAGATTATCATTTACGACTAAGGATGTATGGATTATTCTCACCAGGATTAATTCGCATTTTACGTTTGGATTCTTGGAGGAAATTGCTTTATAATTGTGTTCTAGTCATGCATTAATTGTTTCAAAACGTAGATGATTCTTTTTCGACTTGTTTTATACCTTATTTGAAATTATGGGAATGCATGCAAACACAACAGTGGAGTCATAACATGCCATCTAGCTACATCTATAAAAACAAAATACAATATGACCCGACTAACTTACGACAAGACTTAAAGCTGATTTAATATTAGTTTCCTAGAAAAAGCGTTAGGGTTGAGGAGTTACACTACCTCAAAATGTCACTTACGAAACAATGAAAAATATTGCCTAAGAGCGGTTTATGTGTTGCCTTCTCAATGTTGCATAAGAACCTACGCAACATAGGCAAACATCATATGTTACGTAAATGGACTCCTTAAGCAACACATAAAAGGTTATGTTGCCTATGGAAAAAACATATGTTGCACCAAAAAAACACTAAGGCAACATTAGATTTATGCATGTGTTGCCTAACTTATTTACTTAAACAACATACTTTATTTGCATATGTTGTCTTTGAACTGTAATTAAAATAATATAATAATTCTCTTAGGCAACACTTATATTGTTTATATGTTGCCTAAAAAGTTTTATAAAAAAAAATTACGGCTCATTTTGTGTACCATGATGCAATTTTTACTTACAAGCTTTCTACAAACAAATCTCATAAACAATCAAACAAACATGTTTTCTACAAACAACTCCCATAAATGAGCAAACACATGTTCTCTACAAACTCCTATAATGAAACAAAACTAATAAGTTCATTAATTGAAAGATAACTTTTTCCTAAATAAATCCAAAAGTAGGCAACAAATTCGATAACAAAAAAAATTTACCTATTAACCTAAAGCGTGAGACGTTGGGGTTGTTGAGTCGAAGTTTGCATCACTAGCACCGAACATACTCATCAATGATTCTATCATCTTTCTTTCTTTGCTTGGCGGTTTCCTTTTTTGACTCATTTTGTCCCTCTTTTAGCAAGCGAATCTCCTCGTCGCGCTCGGCAAGTTGTCGCCGCAAATCCTTCACATAAACGGAAGATACCGGCTTAAAGTTCCCTTCGCCCGACCTCTCATCCTTGCATATCAAAAGCCTTCTCAAATTTCCTTCCCTTGGCTCACATATACAACCTACAAGCACTGTAAAAAACAAAATCCTAAGGGAGCACTAAACATTTTAAATAAATGCATGACGAAACACCAAATTTGAATGGATGTGTTGAGTTGTGAAAAGGGTTCATGTTGGTTGGCACAAACGAGACCGAAACAACTGTAATTAATAAAAAAAAAACCAATGTAATTAATAAAAAAAACTATATACATCCAAAGTCCTATCGATTCAAATTGATTAAAACCAAAAAGAAAATGTCTATTTTATATCAAACAAAATCTAAAAAGCAAACTAATTAAAACCAACCAAAGAATTGAAAATTAAAAAATTCTAATAATAGAGAAGGGGTTGTACAATGGATACACTACTTTCCTGTTTGCAAGGAAAAAAAAGGAGCATTTTTACATTTTTTTCTAGCTCCTCTTCAAGCTGTATGTGACAAATCTAAGCCATCTGTATCGTCTTTTTATCAATTTTCTTATGTTGACAACCAAATAAGATAAATAAACCAACCCAAAATTAGTTGATACTTGATAAGAATTGAGATTAAGAATGTATCGAATGGATCTGTGAATTATAAACTAAAATTATGAGTTCTTATTACCTTCTTAAAAAATCGGTGCTTGATAACACATTTTTTTGGCCAAAACTAACAGGCGACGCCAAACATTGCTGGCATACGGTTTTTCGAAGACGAATTATGAGTTTTGTAAACTGTAAATGCTAAACCTAATACTTTCTAAATACAAAACTATTATGGATTTCTCGCACTTAAGCTTATACGATGGAGATGGAGGTGGAGGTGGAGGTGGAGGTTGTTGTTGTCCGCCACCGTCGGGTGGAGGTTGTTGTTGTCCGCCACCGTCGCCGTTGTTGTTGTTCGTGCCTGATGCTGTTGCCACCGACGACGAAGACATCACCGTCGACGTTGTAGTTGTTGTAATTTCGAAGACAGTAGCCATCTTGGGAGGGGGGAGTGGGTTTTAGGGTTTGGGGAATAAAAAGAATGCTTTGGTTTAGGTTTTAGGGGGTAAATAAAAAGAGGGGGGGGGGGTGGATTTTGAGTTGGGGGGGGGGGGGGGGATACAAAGAGAGTTTGAGAGGGAAATAAAAATTTAGGAGCCTAAAATTAAAATGATAATAAATTTATTCATATACTACTTTTTATTAATTTTTATTTTTTAATAAAACAAATTAATGTACAAATATTTAAGAGTTGTGAAGAGAGACATTAAATAAGGTAAAAAAGTATTTTAGTTAATAAAAAAATATAATAATTATGCATTTCTAAAATTGTGTATCATTTCAATTGTGAACACCTATTTTTGGACGGAGGGAGTAACAAATATATTAAAACTCAATAAAATTTGTGAGACCTGATATAAAATATATTTATAATTTATAATTTTATAACTTTTTTTAATTTATAACTTAATTAAATATAAAGGCAACTAAAGATTACGATTCAACCCTCTGTGAGGCTCCTTCCATTATCCGATTCAACCCACTTAATAATTTAAACTAAAAAAAACTATAATTTGCTTTGTTTTATTTAAGAGTTATATATATATATATATATATATATATATATATATATATATATATGGTTGGGTCCCGGTGAGAAGTGGTTATCGACCGTTGGAAGAGAAATGTTCTCACACATCGTCATGGAGATATTCATCATTAGTATTATGAAACTCATTAACATCCTTATCTGAATTTGTGCTATCGTTTATTCCGAACACATCGTCCTCGTTCTCTTCCTCGTCATCATTGTCGTATTCATCGTCCTCGCCGTCTTCCTCGTTGTAATCTTCATCCTTTTCATCATCATCATTATTTGGTATATCAATACGCGGTGTAGGACCAATGTCGATAAAAATCTGACAGATGAGAATGGTGGTAGTCACGGGCTCTTGGTATGGTTCCTCTACCTCATATCGTGGACCGAAATTTGTGTTTCACGCAAGTGTACTCGCCTTGTATGTACCTCTATGAAACATGTGATAAAAAAAATTTCAACCATTACCAAACATTGGATCATCAACGTAGAATACTTGTTTTGCATGTAAGGTGACACAAAATTGACTATCTTTATAACAATAAGTGTTTGTATCAATCGAAATCAAACCACGATCTACGTTCTTCGTCGTACCACCTACACTTAAACAACATGACCGACATTGCTTCGAGATACTTTAGCTCTACAACTTGTAGTAGAACCCCATAGTACGACACGTCGTCTGCCACTATCATCACCCTACTATTTTGTGTCTTACGACTCTCATCTCGTTGTTCACATAGAAATCTAAAACTGTGCACATTGCACTCTAGGTATACAACAATTTGTTGAGGGCCTCGTGATGGTATCTCTAGTTCTTGTTGTACATTATGTTGTTCGTCTGCCATTTGCATAATAAAATATATGAATGGTCAAAAAAACATAATTAATGTTTATCCAAGTTTTGAAAGTTATGGTCGAAATGTTTACCCAAGTTTTAAAAGTCTGATGGAACGTCGCGATACGATGCTTAAAGCAACCTTCCGGGTAGTCTATTGCGTAAAGTTCATTGAACTTATCAATATTTGGATGTGCTTTTGTATAGTTAATAATAACCATCCAACGAGATTTTTCCATTTCTTCTCTAGTGAAAGTGGCGTTCCACCGAGATGAATCCAACATCAAAGTGTTGTTTTCTACAAATGATTCGTTATTCAAATAAAGATTCATGAACGTCACACACTTATGCATGATATATCGTTCAACAATACAACCCTCGGGATATCGTGTGTTTGTTACATGTTCCTTGTATTCTCCAAGTTTCCTGAAAAATAAGATCATTAATTAATATAATTAAATACATTTAATTATCAATATTAAAAATGTGCACATACCTCTCTATAGGAAACATCAAAGTGAAATGCACAGGACTGGTTAGGAAGACTTGTTCAGGAAGATGGATGCAAAGATGTACCATGATTGTGAAGAAAGCTGGAGGGAATATGGCCTCTAACTTGCATAATATCAAAATAATGTCTTTTTGCATTTGTTCAACATCTGAATTCTTCAACTCTTGAGCACACAACATCTAAAAGAATATAGATAAGTCACAAATTGCGTCAGCGACATGATTGGCCACGTAGGGTCGTATAACCACGGGAAGAATGCGTTGGAGCAACACGTGGCAGTCATGAGTCTTCAAACCATAAAACTTCTTGTCATTTATGTTTACCTTGTTCTTTAAGCTTCCAGCATAACTGCGGGGATACTGAACTGCAACAATTTGATCAAGTACCTCGAGGCGAAACGAGTTATTACATTTTCAACTACCTATATTTATTTATATTTTTGACCTTAGGCAACATAGAAACAAGAATATATGTTGCCTAAGCTAGATCTTACGCAACAAACACAATAGATTATATGTTGCTTAAGTAAATGTAGGTGTCAACCATAAATCATCCGTCAACAAGTTATTACATTTTCAACTACCTATATTTATTTATATTTTTGACCTTGGCAACATAGAAACAAGAATTTTTTTTGCCTAAGATAACTTCCATTGATTTAAAAAAAAACAATATAAAACTAAGGCAACATAAGGAAAAATGTTGCTTAAGATAGTTGAGGCAAAATATAATTATTCATATGTTGCATAAGGTCTCACTTAGGCAGCATAGCACAACACCTTGCCTAAGAGGAAACTTAGGCAACATATATTAGCCTTCGTTGCCTAAGCTTATATTAAGCAACATAGGCAATTAACATTTGTTGTCTAAGACAACATTTGGTGTAGTGTTAGCAACTTACATGCCAATAGGAAAATTTGTTGCCACCAGATGTACACTTTATTGGTGAAAGTGACAACAAACAACTACAAATCAATTTCCAAAAGATATGAATATGGATTTTGCATCTACTATAAATTACGGTCAGCACAATGCACATTGATAAGCTGGTAAGGTTATGTGTCAATAATTTAAAATTGATTGGATTTGGTTGTGTTCAACCTAACTTATGGTATCAAGAACTCCAATTTAAGTCGTTATGAAAATGGGCTATCATATCTATTTAAGCCTAAGCTAGGACTGAAACCATGTATTTGGTTATTAGTGAGTCCATCTTTTTGTGTGAAATAAGAGCAACCAGCCCCTGCATTTGCGCCTGTTAGCTCAAGCACCGGTTCTAAGTTCATACTATGACCAAATTAGGCGCTACATGGTCCTGATGAGCTATCATTTGATATAAGCGAGAACCCTTTCTAGCTACTTGAGAATAAGGATAAGAAGTGAGGCATTTTTTAGTTTTTGTTAAAAGTACAACAAGTGTCATGTGTGTTGGGGGGGGGGGGGGGACTCAGACTAACGAAGAATGTAGAAATTGAATTTAATTATCTAAAAAGCTGAAATACCTTTTCTGAAAGCCTCTTGGAGGTTGGGGTATTCCTAGTGTACTCTAGGAACGGGGCGTCATTCATAATGTTTCTACCAATGCATCGTATGGTGGGTCAAGGACTTAAATATATATAAAAAGTAGGATGAGACATACATTTGTAAATGAACCAACATTATGGACATTTTTCAAAAGATAATAATTTACTCAAGGAAGTTTACGGTTGAAAGATAGGATGTGATAGTGTCGATATGACAGTAGTTAAGTAGTTACTGTTAACAAGCAGTGATGTATAATAACGATTGATACATAAACAACTTGATCTTAAATGGAATATTTGATTCAGTGTATGCAATTTCCCTAATCAAGTGGATGTGTTTGTTTCAATTTATGTCTTTCAATATGTATAATGATGTAAATGCAATATAAGTATACAAGTTTAACCACAAGGGTTGTGGCGTACTGGTTAAGGCCATGAGGAATGTGGTGGAATATCTCATCTTGCCAGAGTTCGAATCCAGGCTCGCATACACAACAATTGTAGCCACTGAGGTTTAATTAGGGTTGATGTCTTACGATCATACTTTTCCAAGGGATTAGTCTTACGGTCAAACAGATTGACACAAACCCAATACTTAATGTCCAAAATGTTAACCAGAAAAATTCAACTTTTTATGCAATTACATGACTTAAAGCTAATGCAAATCAAGCCTCAAATGCATTAGAAATACATGACTAACAACAAATGCAAGTGAACAAGTGCATACTTGTTTTTTTTATGTCAATACCAACACAGAAACAGATAAGTGAACATAATAATGATCATATATAAAGAGAAGCTCGTAAGAGACTATTTAGAGCTATTGCAAGGTATGACCTTACTGTGCAATGTCACCCACCATATACTAAATTCCCTATAAATGTGTTTACTATTTTATTATTAGAAGTTTTAGTCTTACTGTGAACAAGATTACAATTAGACAACTCTTAACAAGAGCTCTATGATGGGCCGCATGGATTATCTGACATTTCTATTTCTTTGCTACGAATTTTAGCTTTTGTTCATCCTTATAAAAAATACAATTAGCACCAACACATTATCATACTCAGACATATACACTTGCAAATAGTCATACTTCTCAACAAACAAACAAAAAAAAAAATGAAAGGCACAAATAACTTTCCTATGAAGTATCCCTGTTCCAAGAAAGAGAGTGAAGTAAACTAATTTTAGACAAACCACTTTTTTGTTGCCAAATACGTGTGTTGTTTTTAGTTGTCATGCTTAGAAGTTGCAACTGAAAGAGAATAAAGTAAATTAATTTTTGACAAACAACTTTTGGTTGCTAATTATGTGTTGTTTTCAATTGTCATGCTTAGAAGTTGGAATCAAAAAACACGGTTCCACAAACATGTACTCACCATGAAACAGACACTAATACGATTATGAACTTTTGCTTCTTTTAAAAGTTATATGGATTTGTTCGTATTGCATTTTCAGCCATTTCTCATATCCATTTGTCACCTCTCTGTTTATATTCACACAATCAAAATGGAACTCACGGGTTGAACATGCAGAATGGGAAAAAAAAACTTTAAAAGCAAATGCTGGGAAGTTGTTATGTATAATGGAAGAAAAATTACAAGCTTTAGCTTCTTTTATGCAAAACTTTATCTACTTGATGCTAGAAGCATATTGATGATTTCATACTCTAATGATAGGAGACAACTCTTCTTTATGAACAAATCTCTTCATAACTAGAACCCTCACAAGGCACATATTTTTCAAGATACAAATTAACATAATCTAGTATTCAATAATAAATACCAAGCAAATAAACACAGATCTAAAAACAAATCAGATCAAGGTGGCTTAAACTTAAACCCAATTCAATTCCACCTTCTATAAAACGATTCAAACAATAACAATTCAAGCACACAAAAACCCTATTAAAACTTCAAAATCCAAAGAAACAGACTACTTAAGTTCAACAAACACCAACTAAATTGATGAAAGAAAAGATTAAAACAACATTCTACGAATTGATACACACAAAAACGTCTTGAAATTTAAATGGTTTTGACTAACAATTTCTTCACATAAACTAAAAAGAAACCTACCCCTGATAGTAGATAAGTGAAGCTAATGAAGAACCCTTCAAAGAAGGAAACCTTTGCCCACTGAAAGATAGAGATATAGAGAGGAGGGATGAGTGTATACGTGTAGGTAATCTGCTGAGGGTTCAACGACACCTTCATCGAGGAATCCACTATCATCTGCATCTGAATGTTCATCTGTCAGAAAATAAGATGTGGAAGAATTTGGGGGAAAAGGAGATGAAGATGGTGGCCTGTCTTGTATAAATGATGGCGACGAGCTATCATTTCCCCTAAAAAGCTTTTACAAACCACTCACCCACCCACCATCTCCATTTCAATCCCTCAATTCTGTCGAATCCAATCCCTAGATCCCAAGTAGTGGGTGGCTACAGACAGTGGCGACCCAGGATTTTAGCCGAATTCCCCTATTGGGGAACTTTTTATGTTTTTGGTTTATTTCGAGGGATTTTTTAAGCTTTTGTGTTGATTCGATGGGCTTTTTTGGTTTTTTGTGTTGATTTGAGGGATTTTTTTGGGTTTTTTTGATTGATTTCAAGAGATTTTTTTGATTTTTTGGTTGATTTCGAGAGTAAATTTTGTTTTTTTGGGACTTGTGCACCTTTCACCGCTCAAAAACGTATATATCACGGAGCACCCCCTACAAGGAACCCAGGAACACATCATGGCTCAAATGAGCATGGAGTTTAATGCATCTCGTGCTCGGATCGAGACATTAACAAACCAGCACAGGCAAGCCATGGAGGAGAATGAATCTTTGTGAAACCGTAATGTCAACAACGCAGCGGGGCCTTCGCAAGGACAAAATGGTTTCAGTGCGCCCTGGACAGGGCCACCTCTTCCCAACTATCTGAGGCCACTTTCCTCTGGTTTTCAGACAGTCGATGCCGACGTTGCCACCTTCACCGCCACCTTTATTTCATTCGACGACATCAATCCCTACAATTAATGCCTCCACCAGTATCGGTCCCCTCGGTACCGATACCATCTTTCCAGTTCAACGGGTACATTTCTGAATCATCACAGCAGAATAGATCCCAGAATTTAGGACATGTTCCGTCGGGTGTTCAAGGATGTATTCCGGTCGATCCTGTCGCCCAAAGGTTGAAGATGTTGGAAGAGCAAAACGAACGTGTTCTGTCACTATTTGCCAAGCTTCCAGGAGCAGCGGTACTTGTCGACGTCGAACCTCGTACGGGGTTTCAGGCGTCACCTTTTGTCGATGACATCGCGATGGTCGACGTCCCAAAGAAGTACAATATCCCCACGTTTACATCGAAATACTCTGGTGTCACGGATCTGACTGAACACGTCGCTCAGTAAAAGCAATTAATGCGGACAGTCTCGATCCCTCACTAGTATCAAGAGGTATGCATGTGCAAAAGTTTCAGAGCAACCCTTACAGGTGCAACTTTGCAATGGCTAATCGGTCTCAAGCCAAAGTCAATCGGGTCGTTTGCCGAGTTGGTAAACCAATTCTCTCAACAGTTCGACAGTAGTCGCAAGATGGAAAAGCAAACTAGCGACCTCTATTATGTCGTTCAGAAGACTGGAGAATCGATCCATTCGCAGTTACTTCAACAGATTCAATGCCGAGATGATCAGTGTTCGTAACTGTGATATCAAGACCGCGATTGAGGCCTACAAGCGTGGCCTAGACGAGAGTTCGGGTCTCTACACTGATCTGACAAAGTACCCCCCAGAGAACTTTGAAGACGTGCGCACAAGAACTTTGGCGTATATGAGAGTCGAAGATGACGTAGCTTTTCGTCGTAAGCATTCTATGACAAGAAGCCGTTGAGCGTAAATAGACAGAGTTCAAAGCTAGATCGACAGTTAAAACCGAGCCATCGAGACAAATTTCAATCGTCTGATTCAATAAGAAGAAAGTCTCGACTACAACCAAGTTCCCTCAGTATCCTAAAATCTCCTCGTATGAATTCAAGGGTACACCCAAGGATCTGGTCGACGCATTGAAGACTACGTAAGCAACTGTTCGTTGGCCGAAGAAAAGTGACAAGGTCGACGACAAAAAGGATAAGACCAAGTGGTGCGACTTTCACGACGACCACGGTCGTACCACTGACGATTGCATATCACTCAAGAAGGAACTCGCTTGGCACGACCCGAAGGGTAACCTCAAGGGTATCCTCAACGAACAGACAACTCCTGATAGAAACACTCGACCACTGTCCCCTGATCATGAGAAAGTTGTGAACTGCGTGACTGGTGGATCAGACGTATGTGGTCTAACCTACTCAGCAGCAAAGAGTCATACGTCTCAAAATGCAAACAATCAACCAATCCCTCGATCTTCACAATCAAAGGAAGAACTGGAGCTCGAGTCTATGAAGATAACATTCGACCAAGATGACTTGGGTGACCTGCATCAGAAACATCACGATGGGTTGATCGTCCACAAGATCAGCAATTGTCTGACCCGAAGGGTGTTGGTTGACGTTAGAAGTTCGGTGAACATCATCTTCCTCGACACCATCAAAGTTATGGGCCTCGACAAGTCTGAGATCGTCCGACGCTCGACAACGCTACTAGGATTCAACGGAGACACGACGAGCACCTATGGAGAGATCGTCTTACCAGTCTATGCCAAGGGAATCAACAAGCAGACAAAATACAGCGTTATAGACTGTTCGTCAGCATACAATGTCATTCTTGGACGACCCTGGATCCACGACATGAGGGCAGTACCTTCAACCTACCATCAGACAATGAAGTTCCCAACTTCATGGGGAATCCAGGAGATCAAAAGTAAACCGAAAGTCGCTCGGGATTGCTACAAGACGACGATGAAGCCCATAAAGCAGTCCATCTAGCAATTACATACCCAGGATACTCCCGATACTGACAACGACTATCGATTGGAGGAAGTTATCCTGGACCAAGACAAGCCAGAGCAAGTCGTATTCATAGGTTCGATGCACTATCCTTCCATTAAAAAAGAACTAATATCTTTTTTGCAGGAACATGCGAACTGTTTCGCTTGGTCCCACGAAGACATGGTCGGCATAGATCCCGACGCTATTTCGCATAAAGTAAACGTGGATCCATCATTCAAATCAATAAAACAAAAGCGATGAAAATTCGCTCCAGAGCGAAATAAGGTGATCAACGACGAAATCGACAATCTCCTCAAAACTAGGTAGATACAAGAAGTGAAGTACCCCGACTGGTTAGCCAACGTCGTGGTCGTACAGAAGAAAAATGGTAAATGGAGAGTTTGCATAGACTTCACAAATCTAAACAAGGCGTGTCCGAAAGATCCATTTCCTTTGCCACACATTGACTCATTGGTCGGCGCAACTACTGGGAATGAACTCTTGACGTTCATGGACGCCTATTCAGGCTATAATCAAATACTTATGCACGTCGATGATCAAGAAAAATCAGGTTCCACGAACTAGAAGTTGGTCAACAAAATGTTCAAGGACCAACTGGGTGACACCATGGAAGTATACATTGACAACATGTTAGTGCTGGAAAATTCCTAGGGTACATGGTGACTCGACGAGGCATCGAAGCCAATCCAAATCAGATCAAAGCCATCGTCGAGATCAAATCGCTAAGGAATTTCAAAGAAGTGCAGCATCTGACGGGTCGTGTAGCAGCACTGAACAAATTCATATCTCGATCGTCAGACAAATGTCACCTGTTTTACAACGTCCTGTGAAAGAACAAGGGCTTCCATTGGACGGACGACCATGAGAAAGCATTGCAAAAATTGAAAGAGTACATGGCGTCACCTCCACTGTTATCAAAACCACAAGACGACGAGGTCTTACAGCTCTACCTAGCCGTTAGTTCTCACGCGGTAAGCGCAGTCCTGGTAAGAGAAGACGACGAGCAACAATTGCCTATCTATTATGTAAGTAAGTCTTTACTCGACACCGAAACCAGGTATTCCGCAATGGAAAAACTTATACTATCACTAGTCATAGCTGCAAAAAAGCTACGACATTATTTTGAATCACATCCTATAACTGTCGTTACTAACTTTCCACTCAAGTCTGTCATGAGAAACCCAGAATTGACAGGTCGACTAGCGAAATGAAGCATATACCTCAGCAGTTATGACATCGACTTCAAACCCAGGACCACAATCAAATCGCAAGTCCTAGCAGACTTCGTCGCCGACTTTAGTCCTGAACTAGAGAAAGAAACACAACGCGAAGTTTGTTCTGTGGCCACTCACGACGACAAACCCTGGACTCTACATGTCGACGGTTCATCCAACGCTAGAGGTACAAGACTGGGTGTCATCTTAAAGTCACCATAGGGGGGCAAAATGGTGTACTCCATACGATGCGTTTTCAAAGAAACCAACAATGAAGCAGAGTATGAAGCCTTAATCGTCGGGATGAACATGGCACACGACCTGGGGGCAAACGGGTTACACGTCAAAAGTGACTCTCTCCTCGTCGTAAATCAAATGAATGGCGAGTTTTCAACTAAGGATTCAAAGATGACATCATATCTCAAAGTGGCAAAGGCAAAATCCACAAAAATGTGAGCCTTTTTTGATCGAGCAAATCCCGAGAGATTTGAATACTCAAGCAGATGCTTTAGCCAATCTTCGATCGACACTAAGCAAACCACTATTCGACACAATTCCTATGGTACATCTAGCGACGTCGTCTATTGATCACGATGGTGTTGGAAAAATTGACAACAACGAAGAGGATTGGTCGAGAGATGCCATGAACTATCTAACACGCGACCAACTCCCAGAAGATAGAACAGAGGCTCGAAAGATAATATTTAAAGCATCGCGGTATGTCGTGATAAGGCAGACTCTATCGACGATCATCTACCGGACTTAATCTACGATGTCTCACAAGCAGAACGCAAGTCCAGAATATCTTACAAGAGATGCACGACGACGAATGTGGTAATCACTCAGGTGGTCGTAGCTTAGCCAATCGAGTGTCTCGACAAGGCTATTACTGGTCGACACTACAACAAGACACAATCAAGTACGTACAGAATTGTGACGCATGTCAACGACATTCAAGTTCGACGCATAAAACTTCTGAACCTTTACACTCAACATTAGTTCCATGGCCCTTCATGAGATGGGGAATGTACATCGTCGGTAAGTTACCACCTGCCCTTGGGCAAAAAGTATTTCTACTCGTCCTTACAGATTATTTCTCCAAATGGGTAGAGGCAGCCGCTTTTTCCCAAGTTCGGGGTAAAGAGGTTATATCCTTTATCCATACTAACATCATATGCAGGGTTAGCATACCCTCCGAGATTGTCAGTGACAATGGGTCTCAATTTATAAGTCAGAGAACTCAACAGTTCTGTGAGGACTACGATATAAAGCTCACGACATCGACACCACGATACCCTCAGTCGAATGGACTTGCTGTATCGAGTAAAACGATTGTTAATTAAATCAAGAAATATTTGAAAGCAGCAAAAGGAAGATGGGTCGAAGAACTTCCTTCGGTCTTGTGGGCAAATCGTACGACTCCGCGTACGTCCACTGGACAAACTCCCTTTTCTTTAGTCTATGGTTGTGAAGCAGTTTTACCCGTCGAGGTACAACTACCTACATCGAGACATACATTGGTCGATCATAACTTGGTTGACATGAGCTATGATCTTGATGCTCTAGAATAATTAAGAGAATCAGCATTGATTCGAATGGCATCCCAGAAACAAACGATCGAACGACACTTCGATAAGAATGTAAAGACTAAAGTCTTCCAAGTGGGTGACCACGTCTTACGACGAGTGTTTCAGAACACTTAGGAACCAAACGCAGGTAAACTTTCCATCAAATGGGAGGGTCCTTATCGTATATCTCAGCTCGTGGGGAAAGGTGCCTATAGGCTCCAAACTCTCGACGACCAAGAGATCCCACGTAGTTGGAATGCAATGTATCCAAAAAGGTATTTCTTATAAACCTTAAATTATTTCATTACGATTATCTATCTCGACCAAGTACTAACTTAAGCATCGGAGGGTCGTTGTTTTTCCGCAGGATCGCACGACATATGACTACAAAACCTCCGTACGATTGTAAGTTATTCGCACGATAAGTCATTCGCATGACTTAAACTCACTGAACACTCAAGGGTGAGATATCTAAGTTCTTAACTTTGAAATATTTTTCATTATGGATGAAATGCCTCAGTCGCACGTATCTTTTGATTTATAATGCCTTAGTCGCGCGTAACTTTGATTGAATTACGATGATATGTCTTACTCACAAGTATCCTTTGACGTGTATTCATTTTTTAAATGATTGTCATTATTTGTTTGGTCGATTGGTCTATAAGACAAGAAAGGCCCCAAGTCGCCTAAATAGCCCTAGTCGCAAGTTCAATGACATGAATTATTATTGCAATTTAAAGTACTCGACGATGTAGCAAAAAGATCATTTACATTCAAAATTCAATGGTTACAAGGGAAAGACTCGACCACCAACGGTCGACCTATATATTAAAAACTATAAAATAAAAAGGAGCTCAAGAAGTGGGGGCATCCCCGAGGAGGCGTCGACAGTCTGGCCACCTTAACTTCCTCGACCGCCTCGACTTCCTTCTCATCCTCGGAGTCTAGGTCCCGTTCGGTCCCAACGTCCGCAAGGTAGAGTTTGAGGTCTTCAGTAGCGTTAGCCAATGAATTTTTTTCATTCAAGTGGCGTCTCATGATGGCCGCCTTAGTCGTCCACCGAGTGAAAACCTCGATGCCCTTTAGCTCCTCCTCCAAATCCTCGATCCTACGCTCTTGAGAGGCTACCTTTGTCTTAAGGCCCTTGGTCTCTTTCTTACTCTCAGCCGAGGACGCCAAGGCTTGCTCAAGCTCGACCCACGTCCCCTTTAGCATGTCACATGACACGTCCAAGCGGATCTGCAAATCGGACCTTTGCGTCCGGACAACGTCCAGAGTCTTCTCGGTCTCTTCCAAGCGACCATTCAGGGACTCCACGTCAGCCTTGGTCGCCCTTTCTCTGGCCAGAGCCACCTGCTCCCTCTCCAGTGCAGCCTTCTCCTGCTCCAAGACCTTCGGCACAAAACGCCGAATTTTGTTCATTTCATTATAAAGACTGAGAGAGGACTGAAAAGCCTGCAAAACACACGACGACCAATAACAAATCTAAAACATGACAAATTGAAAAAACTTTATCCTTACCAGGAAAGACAGGCCCACGACGTGCGACCCCACGTCCTCGACGACCATCTCCCCGAACTTCTCCGTGAAAGACGGGAGAAAATATTTCTCTATATGAGGGAATACATCGCCCAGTCGAACGAGCCATCCCTCAAGAAGTCCGACGACAACATAAAGTTAACCGTCTGTCCGCAGGACCCTTCCCCTTATCGGTAGATGGGGGAGGAGGACCAGAGGCCTCTGGCGCTTGATTAAGACACCCGACCTGGAGATCTTCAGGACCTCCACCACTGGAGGCTCAGTACGGGTCGCCTGTACGGCAGCATCCGTCTTCGTTATCCGGGAAGTGTCAACGCTTGATGCGCCACCATCCGTCGATAGCGGTTCCTTCGGGACCGACGGACGCATACGTTTCGGAAGGTCCGGCCCCGCAGCCTTGACTGCCTTCCTTTTCTCCTTACCCTTTCGGGCTAAATCCAAAAACGCCTTCTATCGGTCGGCCACGTTGGAGGACTTCGAGGGAGAAACACCTGAAAAAGTAATTCAAAACAATGATATAACAAGCAAGGGAGAAAAACACAAAGAAATTCGAATACAGTACCTGACATCTCCTTTTTCTCTTTAATTCTTTGTCTTCTTCTCTTTCTTCCCTCTCCTCTACGGGAGACGCAACGGACGATCCGACGAACTGCAAATCGTCGACGTTCAAGTCCCAGTCGACAGTATAAAATGAACGCTCCTCGACACTATACTCAAGAAAGCGTTCGACCTTTGCGTTAGAGTCAGCAAAAGGCTCGACAGCGGAAAAAGCGATTACCGATAAAGAAAAAGACATGGTCAGTAAAAGTCAAACGACTAAGCATGAAGTACGGAACAAAAACCTACAATCTTACCATTAGTGTTCCATCCCATGGAAAGCCACTAAATGTCGCCAACGACCGAAGCTAGTCGACCAAAGACATACTTATGATGTGTTCTCTAATCTGGAGAGAAAAGAAAAGAAATGGATGGAATGAAGGGAGAGAAAAGAAAGGAAAGGAAAATATTTTTTTTCATTTATGTTCTCGAAATGGAAGGAAAGGGAAGGAAAGGAAATAGTTTTTCATGTTCTTGAACAGGAGAGAAAGGAAATGAAATATGTCAATTTTACAAATATACCCTTATAAAAATATATTCTTATAATGAAAGATTGGGTAGTTTTGTAATTTTAATAATTTCAGTAATTTTTTTTAATGGTTTTAATTTTTTTCCTTTCCTTTCCTTCCCCTTCCTCCCACATTTGGGAGGAAAGGTTTGGGAGGAAAGTTGTCTATTCTTTCCTTCCGTTTCCTTTCCTTTCTTTCCTAAAAAAGTTTCGAGAACACGAGTTTTTTTCACTTTCCTCTCCTTTCCCTCCCTTTCTTTTCCTTTCCTTCGTTAAATGAGTTTCGAGAACACAGCGTTAGTCTTCCAGTTTCGATCGTTAACTGCGGTCTTGTGGACTAAAACATTAGACATGGAGTTGGAGGTCAGGCTGTAGCGATGGTTCGATTCTGACTTAACCGAGAAAGCTGAAAGAAGGTCCAAGACAGTAAAAGACGACTCTCATTTACTTGTCACTCGTTCAATCAATTGAACTACTCTCCAAAACTGGGGCATCATCTGCCCCGGAGATAAATCGAAAATCGTAAGAAACGATCTCGACAGAGGAGAATAGGGACATGAAAAACCTATCTCAAAGGGATATTCGTACATCACGAAATATCCCTCGGGACACTGCTCCGGACGGAGCAACACCTGTGGACTAAGGGTTACATCCTCTGGAATCCTAGCCAATCGTCTAAAGGACTCAATGTCTTCCTCCTCACAGATAACGCTAATAGGATCTAACGACATAACAAAATCAGGGTCTTGGACAATTGCTACGTAAAAACCAAAAGCGTCCCAACCCTTCCTAGGCTTTCGAGCTTGAGTTTTAAAACGCATGAACTTGAGAAAAGAGGTCGTACCTTAAATAAACTCTCAATACCTTGAAGAGAACCTAAAATTAGGCGAAGATCGTCTGAAATCAGGAAGGGATCGCACGAAAAACTCAACGAAATCTGTCTCTAAATAAACACTCTGGAAGCGTAAAAGGAAATGATTCTGAATATCTTCCATTTATATACGAACGTCGAATCAAGCATACTCGCTCGATATTCGACACGTGTCGATCGACTCTTCAGGAGCATGCCTAGATGATCGACATCTCTCACTCTTAGCTGTCATGCGTATTCCCCCAGGCCATCATGACGTCACGCGTGTTAGGGAATCTAGTTAGAAACAAACCGTTTCGGTTCTGAAGCGATGAAGACCTCTCCCCCAAGTGACACGTGGCACTCGACCAAAAATTTAAAATTCCCGCCAAGAAAAATTTTAAATTTTGGGGGCAAACTGTTTGAGTAATAAATACATGATCTCGACAAAGTGACATTTAACGCACATTTCACACAAACAGTCTTGTATCAAGATAAGGTCCTGTCGACCGAGCATAAACCTGATCTCCATCGAGAGTCACTCGAAGGTTGGTCGAGTGTCGTACGACTAACGTCGGGATCTACACTCGACCTCGACCATACTAACGTATGACTCAACGTTTCTTTCTTGATCATTTAATACAGGTTCAATGCTCATAAATACCAACGATCCTAATGACTCAACACCATCAAGAACATTTATGAAGTAAGACAGTTACAAAAGACACATTTATGGAGAATCAAGGCTATAAATACCCAAGATTAACACTTCATTGGGGGAACAGAAGTAGAATACACCAAGTATACGTTTACAAGCTCTCCGAAGAATTTCTGCAATCTTTCATTCACACGACAACCTCAATTTACACACGATTATAGTGTTTTCATACACAACGCACACTTAATTTACAACCGTACATCTATTTCCTGTATAGATCGTGTAATACATTGTAAACATCATAGGATATCACCCCTGTTTGGTGATCATAGTGCACGACGACCCTTACCTGTCGTCCGCAGTTTTTTCCTCGTTGAGGTTTTTCCGCCTCACGAAATCCTTTGTCTCCTTATTTTATTGTTTATCGCACATAATTGTCTATCGGTTACTTTCTTTAGTTGGATAAAGCTCCACGTCGACCTTAAGTTATTCTTTGAGTAATTTTTGGCATTAACAACCAATATATAAATTTCTATTGTTTTGGGATTTTGATGTTTTTCTTGATTAATATTGTTAAATACTTTACTATAATACACACACACACACACACACACACACATATATATATATATATATAATTATATATATTTATATATACACACATTTATATAATATATTATTAGAGAAGGAATAGATTTTTTTAAAAGTGTAACTAAAAGATACCTTTAGAGAACATTTACGAAAAAGTGTCACTAAGTCCTATACCTTTAGAGAAGTTTTGATTATATGTATCTAAAGATGACATTTAGAGAAGATTATGGAAGTGTAACTAAAGCATACTCTTAGGGAAGGTTTACAGGAAGTGATACTAAAGCTTATACCTTTAGAGAAGCTTTTACAAAAACTTTCTCTGAAGGTACCTTTTAGTGATGTTTGAAAACCGTCACCAATGCTCAAAAAACGTCACTAATACATACTTTTAGAGAATCTTATTAGGAAAAATTGGCCAATCTTTAGAGAAGATTTAAAAGCGTATATAAATCCTAAAAAAGCTTCTCTAAAGGTTAACATAAATGTACCCTTCGAAAACCCTCCCTAAAACTTTTAGTACCGTTCTATAGGGAAGCTTTTTGACGTAAGTGAAAATATTCTCTAAATTTTTCGAGAAGCTTTTTAGACTTTGAAGTACAAAAGAAAACCTTCTCTAAAGGTCTTCTTTCTTGTAGTGTTGGTGGGTGGATCGTGTGAAGTCCAATGGTGGAATAGGTCGTGGAATGTTGTAATCCTCCTCCTTGACATCAACAGGCCATGGTTGAGGAAGGGGGGGAGCAACAACAACGTTCGTGCCAATGTAGCCGTTGCATCTACCGAAACTCCTAAAGCACCCATCGTAACCATAGGAGCACCCTATACTCATGTTTTTGATGCAGATCAGTGGAAAGCTCTTGCAAGCTTGTTCGATAATATGACTATTTCGTTTGACCGTTTGAGTGGTAAGTTTAGTGGTAAATCATGGATTATTGACACCAGTGCATCCAATCAAGTAATCGAAAACATTTCACTCTTATTTAATGTAAAACATACACTGTGTCATGTTGGTCTTCGTGACGGTAAGAAGGTTGAAGCAACCAAAGAGGGTTCTTGCAATTTTCAGGCACAATAACCCTTAATCATGTTCTTTTTGTTCCTTAATTAAATTGCAACTTATTTTCAGTGCCAACAATTATGTGACGATCTGAATAGCATTGTCACTTTTACTTATGATATGTATATTGTATACGACCAAACGAGGAAGTTGATTAGAAAAGGGAAGTTAACAAGATTGACTCTAGGGAGTCGAGCTCGATCAATGTTGCTGTATTTAATGGTGAAACTTCCTCTTTGGCACTATAGATTGAAACAATAGTGAAGTTGCTTCCTCCAATTCATAGTAGTAGAGGTAATTTGAATAAGGCATGCATAATGTGTTTTCATGCTAAACATCATACAGATCGATTTCCTTTAAGTGACAATAAAGTAGTCGGATTTTTGACTTTATTGATATTGATTCATGGGGTCCTTACAAACATAAATCCTCTTGTGGTGCTCGACATTTTCTTACTATCGTGGATGACTTTTCTCGAGCAATATGGGTTTATTTGATTGTAGAAAAAATAGAAGTTTTTCGAATGTTTATGACTTTTGTTGTCATGGTTGAACGTCTATTCTCTCAAACAAGAAAAATCGCTTGAAGTGATAACGAAACGAAATTCAATTGTCTGCTTGATTATTTCATGGCATTTTATTTCAAAACTCATATCTCGGAATAGAACAAAATGGAAGAGTTGAGAGAAAACACAGACATCTCTTAGATGTTGCTCATACCTTAAGATTTTAATAAAATTTACCAATTTATTTTTGGGGAGAAAGTGTTTTGGCCGCTGCACATTTGATAACTCAAACTCCATCTAGTACTATTCTTGATAATCTCACTCCCTATGAAAATTTGTTTTGGCCTCCCCATCTCACCATGTTATTCGTGTGTTTGGTTCCTTATGCTTTGTATTCACAACTAAGAGTCCAAGGGAGATAAATTTGGTAGTCGTAGTCACAAGTATATCTTTGTCGAGTATCCTTTTGGCAAGAAAGGTTGGAAACTTTTTGACCTTGACCAAAATGAATTCTTTATTTAATGGGACGTGAAATTATTTGAAGAAACCTTTCCATTCATTTGATACGGAACTAGGGAAGCTAGCAATATTAAACCCACCGCCAATTTTGAGTTAGATATAGAGGTTGATTTGAACTTTGATGAATTTTTGGATAACCATGAAGTTCCTGCCGACTCCAATGTTCATGTGCCCCAACGAGTTCAATCGTCTGCTGTAGATCCAAAGCTATGGGTCATGGACGGATCTAATGTATGGATTACGGTGGCACGTGCCACCGTATTATTTCTCCGACGAATGGTAAAAAAATTTAGGTTCGTGAAAGTGCAACCATATCGTTTTGGAAGGTGCTACCGTATTATTTTGGAAATTTCAAGAAGGTGCAACCATACCTCATAATCAACCAAAAAACCAAAAGAAACTATCGAAATCAACCCAAAAAACCGAAAAAATCTATTGAAATCGATAAAAAAAAAACTTCAAAATCCCTCGAAATCAAGCAAACAACTTTAAAAATCCCTCGAAATTGTGGAATTAGGCTAAAAACACATCGGGTAATATTGAACGTCGGTGAAAAGATGAAAACACGTCGATAAAAAACGTGTTTTTTGTAATTATTTTTTGTTTATATTATATGGTGCCACCGTATGAAAAAATTTATGGATCCGTCCCTGCTAGGGTCTAGACATATATAATTAGCAATGACCTTTTTTAGTTGGAAACTTACCAAACGGTTTAAAAATATCCTTTGCAAAATGAATTTAGCATAGACAACCAATCTTCAAAGAAGATGATGTTTATAAATGTCAGTTGTTAATTGCTAATACGAACGGATTTGGACATATTTAACAAAGTGTTTTGATCGTTGCTATTGGTAGGATTTGTAGTAGTGATGGTAAATGACTTAAAATGTCGATCAACCATTTATTAATTCTACATGTATGTGCAACACATGGGTTTAATGAATAGAAGTTCAATAATAATAGTGAAAGGCCCAATAATGGAAAATATGAATAATGATGGATGAAACTCTAATCTCTTGTGCTTAGGAGTCACTTAAGTAAGCATGAGAAGCAAGCCACCCATCCATCATGACCAAAGCTTCTTCAGGGTTGTACGCTGCCAGTGGATGACCTCCACCCTACAAAACAAAAATCAATCCATAAATTTGTTACTCATTAGTTTGTCATAATATTTGCTGAAATAATGTACGAACAAATCCAATAGTTTTAGAAAATGGTCACCTATTGATGAATATTTCAGCTGTCAATTTAAGTTTGTATTTGACAAATCTTTGATGTAAGTCGAGTATTCATTATCATGATTTAAATCTAAGTATTAACCACAAGTCCGTAACAGGAAGATATAACCGATTCATCAAACAACAATTGTCATTTTTCTCACCTTAACGGTTGCAAATTTTATCGAGGATCCACTTTGTGCATATGTCACTTGATATCTACAAAAACAAAGAGCAACCACTTTTCATGATATATAGTTCTCAATAGTGTAAGTCATTTAATGAAACAAAATGGATTCTCAATTCAGTTTCAAAACAATTACGAAATAATTATAGTAAAAACCAAAAATACTTGAATTTTCAGCTCACCCTGCAACTTGCGAACGAACAAACCATGGTTCCCATGGGCTTTCAATCGGAAGATTAAGAGTCCTTATCCATTTGATAGTGCCCACGTATGGAAACACCATGTCATGATCACCGCTGTCGATTGAAATATTTATATATTGTTGTCACCAATCAAAAGTCTAAACATACAAATTAATTTAAAAGAATTTTGTGTTGATATGGACATTCACATATCGTAAATGGACTTTGAGTTTATTTTACGATACAAAATAATATATAGTAACTGCAACTTTGTGAGTCAAAATTAGTTCAAAATTCAAAATATGATGAAATAAAGATGGCAAACTTGAACTTTTTCTAAAACGGGTCCGGTTACGCCTATTCCCAATCCTAAATGGAATGTAACGACGTAGGGATCCAATGCATTTCGCCCTCTGAGTCAGAATAAATATGTTTTCAATTGAAATGATGATTTTATCTGAAATTGAAAGGGCACTAATTGGTTTTACCATATGATCAAAACTTGACATTTTTTGCTAAGAAGTTGTTTATGGGATGGAATACTGCTCCAGACGTCATAGGAGTAATAAATGGTGTCGTTTTTCTTTAAATCGTAACTGATACTCTTGTTCGTGGTCTCCCACTTTTCGATTATTCCCTGCACATGAAACGAAAGATCAATATTCAAGACTGTTAAAACATTGGGTGAAATGAGGGACACTTTCTTCTAATGGTCACAACCATCGTTATTGAGTAAATAGTGTCTTATGTTGTGAGTCATTGTGAATAATGTACGTACCTCACGAACGTTGAGAGCTTTCTGAACATCTTTATTGTTTGCCCAAGTTTCTATAAATGTGTCGGTATATGTCTAAACAAAATTTAAGAGAAATGGTAAAACTCGTAATTTCAATGTTTTTGAAGTATGATTTATGAACGAATTATATCAAGCAAAATAAAAATTACTTTACAAGTTGGCTCCATGTCTCTTGCATCACACCCTGGCTCCAATATATTCCCATACGTAATTTTGCTTGTGCACTGCAAACGGGAATTTCAATTAAAGTTACATTACATTAAAATCATAAAGGTCTTGCCGTAAGAATAATATGTGTGTACCTCATCCACCCGTTTAAGATTATCCGCACATAGCATGTTCCCAGGATCATTGTATACATAGTTTCCACCACAAGTTGCTTTTGTAGACTGAAAGATAAGATAAATTCAAACAAAATTAATTGACGTATTTTCATTCGTAAGTAGATGTGTCACGTCTTGATAAGAATATCTTTATTACCTCGTAGATATCATCTGATATAAGTGCAAGACGATGAGCAAACTCAAATCTTGCATTGAAATTGACGTATTTATCAGTGAGAGGGTTAACAATTAGGCATCCCTGTATAACGGGCATAGCATATTAGTTAATCTGATGTCATTAATTGTGCACCAAATTTATTTTTGTCAATGAGGTTTCCACGAACATTTACCCACGTGTACTAGTTTTGGGTCAAAATGTTGATTTGGTTAGTTTGCTAGTAAAAATATTGAACATTATTGACTTTGACAACAAAATAGTTCCTGGTAGCAATTGAAGCATGAGATTTACTTTTTGTAGCAAATTGGTCATGAGTTATTTCAATCAATTGCACAGGAACCAACCAAATACTTGAGCAATGACATTTATTAACAAGTTTGTGTAGTAAGATGTTTACTTTAATGTTGAGTTGCGGTTGATTTCCACGTTCATTGCCTAAAAAATAGAGAATGGTACGTAAATAGAATGTTATAAAAGTCATGCCTTTTTATCAAGGGATCATCGATGTATGATTCACATATGAAAGGTGCATCTTGTATATATATCATCGGAAGTTAGAAATTCTTACCATTGTATATCTCCAAAGCCACATTTGGTACAACAATACCCATGTAAGAAATCCCAGATATGTACAATGGATTATTCAGAAACCTGGGGTTCTCCACAAGCCACTATATTCACATATTCATCATCACATATATTAACACACAAAAACAAAGTTTCATTTATATTTTTTATAATAAATAACAAGCTATATATATTACCTTCAATAATTCGTGGGACCAACATAAGAATCAGACATTTGGTTTAAAAAAGTAAACAAAAGCATCATAACAAAATTTTGATTCCATAATGATACGAAAACAAATTATCTCACCTTTCTTAGAAATTCATAACTTTGTAAAGCTAAAATGGAATCACCACTCCTTGATGCTTCCCATGTTTTAGCATAAGAAAACCCAACACCAACCGGTAGATCTACGAATATCACGTTAGTAGCCTACAAGATTTCAATATTATATATTTGTTTGCTGGCATGCATACAATAAAAACATATATACATTTTTATGTATCAAAAGAATATTAAAAATAGCTAGGTATTTTAATTTTAAAAGCATAAGTTTAGGTAGAATGAGAATGTGAACCTTTGACCATGAATATGGATTCAACTCCAATGTAATGTTATTGCCCTTTGAACTTTCATAATTGAAACTTAATGGACCTACAAAAGGATAATTTTATTAATATAATTTTATAGCTTATGACGATTTATATTTTAATTTCAAAGTTACATTTGTGAGCAAAACAAAAACTCCAAACGATTTTATCAATTTCATCCCGGTTCGTTCCGATTTCAATTTCTTCGATATACTTTATTACATTAAAAAACATCATGCATACCAAAACGCCAACTTAAGTTAATGTCAATGATGTAGTTGTCAAAATTTTGTTTCACAACCGATTTATCGAGGGCTTTTTTTTTCTATTTTTTATAGAGGGAGTGATTTCGATGAAAATGTTAGTGTTTCTTATGTGGTCATCATAACATGATAACATCATTTTAATTGATGATCATTTTAATACATACCGAAACTCGTTCAATGTAAGGAGTCTAGCTCCATAACACTAATGTTCGAGTTGACTCGTTCGAAAACTCAGCTCGCTTAAATTTTTTGATTCCAACCGAGGCCATTCAAGCATACACTTTTTCAAGCTAGATATGTTCATATGTTCATAAATCACATAATTAATGTATAAAAATAATTCAATAATTATGTTGAGTTAATCGATCTTAAGTTCGAGCCTGTGAACGAGTATCAGCGCTTCCGTTAAAAAGTTAATGGACCTCGAGTTTGGTAGTATTTTTTTCAAGCCAAACTTGAATAACCTGCATGCAACTCGACTCAACTCGATTCATTGAACCCCTACTACTCGTGTTCAATCTAAAGCATATAGGACAAAGGGGCATGTATATATTTTCTAATGACCACACATGAGTAACGATAAGTTGAATCAATTAATTCTTGTCGGCAGTCACATGGGTAATACTAAATTACTAATGTCTTAATAGATATCGTTCACTAATTATAATATTGTAATTTCTTTGTTTATAATTTCTTAATGACCCATTTTATATACCGGTTTTATACTAAAACTGTCAGCTTTATTCCTTTTCTTTTCTTTCGTCGTTTCATTTCCGAAAGAAGAATGCAGCAATGGATAAAAAGCATCGGTTTTGCAATCGGCGTACTACCTGATGATGATGGAGTGGTCTTCAAATTTTCTCCCCTTTTAGCCTTGTTGTCTTAGTGGATAGAGGTTGTATATGTGTAATAAATTAACTATGTGCTAGAAACTTAATTATTAAGAAAAAAAATTCAAATATAAATCAAATATTATAATAAAATTGGGTTTATAGGATGCCTAAATGATTTAAGTGTCCTGTTAAAGTGTAATACAGGACTTAGGCTTATAGGAACAAAAAATAAATGTTCTATCTAAGATTGTTACAATAACTTAATAGAAAGTTTTTTGGGTGTCTGTTACAAGCTTTTTAGGACTTTTTTTTTTAAATTAAGTGTCTTATAAGCTATTTTATATAACACTTTTGAAAGATGATCTATAAATCCATATTTTTATAGGATCATTAGGTTCATAGGACCTATTTTACAATATTTTATTTTATAAAGATCCTAAAAAACTTAAGAGTTACGACGCTCAAAAGTGTGATATAAACTTCTTGTAACACCTTTAGATATGTCGATTTACTTTTTGGTCCTATAAACTTGATTCCTAAAATACACTTTATTAGGACAATTAAACAATTCAGGCGTCCTATAAACTCAATTTTGTCGTAGTGAATTAATCATAAAACGACTAATAAAAACATCATAATAAAAGATCTTGTTTTAGCATATAGTATAAAGCTCGTGCAAGTAAACAATATAACGAAATTACCAATTTGATAGAGGAATGGATATAGTCCAGAAGAGCCGGGGCCACCGGTGAGATACATAAGAAGAGGGTCGTCCGACGGGCTTCTTTGAGACTCAACCAAGTAGTAGAAAACTTGCATCGAGTCATCTTCCCCCATTCCAATGTATCTTTCAAAGAGCAAAGCAAAAAGAAGCTTATGGTATAAGTTTTTTGGAGCAATAAAAATAAGAAGATTGAACGAAAATGAAAACATACCCGGTTTGGAGAGTGAAAGGAAGATCACCATCAAAGCCTGGGAGATTCTTGATGATTGCTTTTGAGTGTGATGAAGTAATGAATTGTAGAAAGATGATAAAAAGGAAAATCATCATGCATGTATTTTGATTTCATTCTACTTTGTGTGCAGGAGAGGTGTTGGCTATATATATCAACCATTTTTGAAAGAGATGAATAAAAACGGATTAAACTAATAAAGTAAACTTCATATTTGGTCCTTGTACTTTTCTTATTTTCTTGGTTTTGGTCGTTAGAATTTATTTAATCCAAATTTTCCATTACAGTTCGCATTTATGTTCCGTTTTGGTCCTTCCACTAACATCTATTCAAGAAATGCATTAAGCCAAGAGTATTTTATATTTTTAGAATTTTTTCTCATTTTATTTTTAGAAAATAAAAAAATAATATATTATCTTTATTATATACTAGAAGCGTACTCGCACAATGCAGCGAGATACATCACAATTTTAATTTTTTCTTTTATTTTTTGTTTTTTTGTCGATTTACAGTATGATTATCTTATATATTTTAAATTATTTATATTTAAATTAAAATGTTTTCCTGTTTTGATTATGTTTATCGGTTATTTATGAATTCAAAAATATAGCTTTAAAAAAATTTGTACTCATGCATCATAACTTGTAATCTTGAATTTTAAGTAATGTGTATCAGTAAACAGTACTTAATACATAAAAGTTTGTTTTTAAGAGTTTCTTCGATAGTTTAATAATAATGTAATTTATTTTAGTTTTAATAAAATAATGTTTTTTATAAAATAAACATTAACTATTTTGTTAGATTTTATTAATTATATTTTAGATTTTTTATATTTAAAATTTGATTTTTATTCTGTATTTAATTATGTAGGGAGTGATTTTAGGAAAGTTGAAGTGAGGAGTGATTTTAGGGGAGTTAAATTTGTTAGAGATAAGGACTAAATAGCAAGAGATTTTAAGTTTTCATTCTTTATTAAAGTTTTAAGTAATTAGCATTAAATAGCGGTACATTAAGCTTTAACAATTGTTTTTAAGAGTTTTTTTTATAGATGCTTTATAATATAGTATAGATAGGGGCTTGTAGAATTAAGAAAATTAAATATTGTGAGAAGCTAAGAAGAAAAAGTTGTGTGAAGGTTCATATATGTGAATGAATTGAATGAACCAAAAAAATCTATTTGAATATGCATATAAAAAATGGGGTAAACGACACCCTCTGAGGCACTCCCACCGCACGGGTCCCACAGCCATCATAGGGGAGGTAAATCAGCGCATGCATCCCATTGACAAAGGAACAGTACGAGTAGTACCTAGTCTTGAACCCAGGACCTCACACATATGAATTAACAGCCACACCTCTACCGCTGGGACAAATCGACAGGGACGAAGATGCACACACACACACATATACATATATGATGTTACAGATTATTAATATGGGTTTACATATATATCTTCAAATGAAATGTTTCAATAATTCACATACGACCATATTATTATCTCGAATCCCTTGCATATTATGTTGATTTACTAGCTAATAAATCCCCCTTAATCTTGGTTATTGATTGTTCGATGATAGGTATTTAGAGGATGGATGTGAAGCAAATAGGACATATACCGCAAATGAAGACTCATATAAGGCATATTTACAAAATAGAGCTAAGCATACTTTCCAACGGAGCCTAAGGCTAGCATATTTCCCAAATGATGGTTAGACTAAACACATGAGCTCAAATAAAGGTTAAATGAAGCATATTTCTCAAATGTCTTCTAAAAAGGAGGGAGACAGGATTTGGCTTCAAATTAGGGTTCTCACCAGCCTTGTGCGACCAAGATTGTGACTAAACTCGCTTTACTCGCACCCATCACTTCCTTCAATCCAAACCAGCACTAGCGACATTTCCGGTAAGTAAACATGCATCAAATATTGTGTCGAAGACTCCATGCATCCAACGAGTTTGAATGCGACCAAAGTTGCATTGCAAGTCGGGTAGGAATAAATGTCTTCTAGATCATTGTAGCACGTGTGTCGCCCAGGGCATAAGGGGCATGATGACTTGACGTCATCCTCACCCCACAATTAGTACACTTGGGGACTTTAAATATCGTTCATTAACCATTATTGGAGTGAGGGAATCGATCGGGAATCAAGAGAGACAATGTCAAGGACGATTTTTCAGAGGCTTGGACTTGAATTTGGAGTTTCCATCTATGGTTCTTATCAATTATTCGATTTAATCATTTGTTAGTTTTAGGTTTAGTATAAACAACAATGGTAGATAATTAACTTAGAATTTGGATGAGCTAAGGCTCAAATTAGGTCTACAAATCGATTTATTTCATTTGTACAACCTTTATGTTTCAATGTTCTTCGTTTTTAAGTTGAAAAATGTAAGTTGGACCACTTGTGTTTTTCTGTCTTGAACTCGTTGTACTAGAAATTTTTTTGAATCCATAATTGTTCTTAGATTTCTCTTAGTAACAAACAACAATTGATTGAAAAATGTGTTGGTTGCAAGTGTTGTAAGGTTGTATAATCTAACTCAAACAATCAACATATGATTGTTGATTAGGCTTTGTATTTGCTTAATCGTAATACAATTAGCAACTGAAGTGTGTTGGTGTTCTACCAAATTGAATTCTATTGAGAAAAAAATTATTTGAATGAGTAGATGACATGAAATCCAAAGAATCGGTTCATTGTCGCTCATATTACATCATCTTTGTGTAACACCCTCAAATCTGAAAATAGCAACTTAATTAAAATTTCTAAATACATCAACTAATACATTGAACTACAAACATAAATTGAGAATCAACCTCAATATTCCCATTCACCTTATACATACATTCTATGAACAGGACGGGTGTTACTAAACCCAATAACAAATAATATATTCAATCCTGCGGAGGACTTAATGCTCATGCTTAGTCTCTATCTCCAACTCGCAGAAGACTTAATACCCATGCATAGCCACTATCTCCAAACTGGGACCTGATGCACATGCCGACAAATAAAAAGGGTTAGGCTTAACGCCTAGTGAGCTCAAAAGTTTTAGCATGAATGAATAAATCTTTAAAAGCAAGGAAACCATTTTAAAGCGAGATACTTCGAAATAATATACTTTAACATGGAAACGACACATTTTCCCAAAATATGCACCTTTAAAGACAATGCTCCCAAACACACGTTTCATATAAAATGATGCAATCCGGAACTCACCCAAGATGGGATCATAGTTCGACATTCCAATTCATGGAAATGTAAATAATACCTTATAACCCAAAACACCTAAAACACGGGCGGAACATAATACTCAACCCTTAAGTAAAGGAAAATGATTTTTAAATAATATGGTACGTCATTAAAAACATGTAACCCAATTTAATACTCATGCGACCATAAAGTAGAATGAAATCCCAATATTAAAACATGGACAATTAAATATCCAAAATACGACGGGCCGACGACGGGGGCTTCCCGTATCCGTTGAGAGTGGAGGAATACAAAAGTATGCCACTCATACAACGTTAATCGTATGACACTTCACGACACACAAGCCCAAGTGTCCCTACGACTCCCTTCAAGCTACACCAAAGAGTCAACTGACCTTAGCGATATAACAACGAGAATACCGCTCCAAGGCCCGGCCCAAGGGGATACAACCAAGGCATTGCCCCACCTGGCGGAGGTCCCAAAACGTCCATCCAATGGCTAATCCACGCCATGATAGCACCACCCGGACTCAGTCCTCCTAGTGTACTCCTTGAACGGACAAGGTCATAAAACATGTGTCCCGGAGTCCAACCCCGTACCACCCAAATGACCATCAAATAAGACTGACTCATGTGCATATGGATCCAATGCAACACAGTCTAAAATTACCCGACTATACCTGAGTGACAACAGCACTCGAGCCTGTAATTATAAATATGCAATAAAATGCATTAAGATGTAAACCATGAAATGGGACTCTACATCGAGCTATTAAATCCGGACAATTGTCCACAAGACTCTTTTAAGCCAACACCGAGCTAAAATGCTCAAAATCCATTTGATCAAATAATTATCGGTTCCCCGAGTAATAAAATGTCTGGAAACAACGTTTACGAAGACACATACCTCAAAGACGAGATTAACCCAAAACTCAACACATAATGGGACCAAAGGTTTTCCAAAGGGTTTATGAATGCAAATGTACCCGAAATACGTATAACATGAAATAGACTTCATTTGTACAAAATCACCATGAATGTGAAAACCATGCTATTTACTCGTTAGAACATTCAAAACCCAAATATGAGCATTTTATGAGGTTAACACAACCCAAGTTCACCAAATATGAAAACTTATCAAAATACTCACCCTTTGACAAATAACCAAGTAAAACATAATTTACTTCAAAATATTCCAAACTTATCAGCAGTTAACCATTTCGTATAAAACACTTTAGAATAACCATTTTGGCATGTACACCGTTTTCACAAATCAACTTGAACTCACCTTGCTAGATTTAGGCTAAATCTAGATTTTCCCCCAACCATAGCTCATCTGAAGAACACTTGGATTTTCAAGACCAAACTTCCAAAACCTAGATCCACAAGGTTCCAACCATAAATATACATAAACAACCACAAATAATTGTTCCCCAAACACTTAACATCAATATCTCTATTTTGGGCAAAAACCCAATTTTTTTTGCCCAAAACTCCCAAAATTAACCAAATCGAAATTTATAGAAATCAAACACTAGGAAACCATCAATGGATCATTTATAACTTATTTCATGGTTTAGAAATGAAAGGGATACACTTACCACTTAGGTTTTGATGAAAACCTAGAAAACTCAAAATAAGCTTGAGGTTGAAGATGAAGATGGAGATGGTGAATCCTTGACCATGGCTTTCAATGCTACCACTTGATGATGTTTTACCTCCACAAAATCCAAGGATTTGAGCCAAAATAAGTTAGGGTTTGAAGGGAAAAGAAGGGAATCGGTTTGGGAGAGAGTAGAAGAAGTTTGGATGAGAAAATGAGAAATATTTGGGGAAAAATAATGTATAAAAACGTCCAGCCATTCACGTGGGTTGATCCGTGAGTTCAGCTTCAGCAACCCACATAACAAGGTACCCTAATTTTCATTCTCGTAGGTTGCTCCGTGGGTTCAGCTTCAGCAACCCACGTAACAAGGTACGTCAGCCACTGATTTTGGCCACCATTCTCGTGGGTTGCTTCGTGGGTTCAACTTCAGCAACCCATATAACAAGGTACTTCAGCCACTGATTTTTCTTCTTATTTGGTCAAATCCCGTTTCGGTCATAACTTCTTCGTTATAGCTCCGTTTTCGCTCCGGAAAGAACCGTTGGACTCGTAATTGAATCCTTCATCTATCAATACTATAAAATCAAGGATTCAAGCCCAAAATCAAATATCTTATTTTTCCTTAATATACCGGTTTCTATATTAACTTGAAATGATATCTTTCAAGAATCGGGGTGTTACAATCCTCCCAACCTTAAAAGAGATTTCGTCCTCGAAATCTGGAACCACCAAACACCCAAGATCACACTTGGAAAGATCGATTGATCTTCTATCCAAAAGGAATGCCTTCACTTAAACTTCACCTCATATACAAACCCGATTACATTCCGATTGAGGTTGTAGCTGCGTTTCTCATAGCGTGCCGTTACAAACTAAACCTCAACGTTCAATATATTTCACCGATGTCAGGATGAACGTTGCGTCGTTGATTAATCATTTTCTTAATCGATAAATCTCAGTTGTCTCCCAACCTTAGATTTCTCATATTACCCCGAAAGCGACTTACGACCTTATTCTAGTCATTTCCATCAAGAATACCCCAATCCGAAGTATTCCCTTAGATACTTTTAATTACGACGCATCAAGGTCTCCTCAAAAATTCATTTGTACTTAAAGTCCACCTCGACATTCCCACCAAATGTCTCCAAAGATCATCATCACTAAAGAGTTATTGTCCTTTGACGAAATTTCCTAACGACTAGCTTGGTTTGAACCATCGCAACCTTTAAATCCGTTCCTCAAAGCTGACCCGGACACAATGTCTGCAAGGGCTCCCACACTTCCATAGACTCAAGCATTGCGTTCCCACCATAAACATACCATTACTTACAGATAGTCGATTCCCAAATCCCATGAATCCTCGGATTCCTACTGATCCATTCCTAATATTGAACAAGATGTCCTTCCAAGGCGCCCCAATGCGTCCTTCAGGTAACTGGTTAACCCAGATCCGGTTAACCCTCAACTTCGTTCCAACATCAACCCCACAACCTTCCTATAATGCAATCTTTATCACCACGGGAATGCTTAAAAACCTCGATACTAAATCCTCAATACCCAGACTCCTTTCAAAAACCACCACTGAAAGGTCGATATTTTCCATAACCAACCGGGTTACATCCATACATTCCAATATCCAATGACCTCAAGAAAACAAGTTGACGCCTAGGACTAAACGGTGACCTCGAAAACGTGGACATCCCGCCTAAAATTCCATTCCAGACGGATTGTCGCACTAAGGTTGACACCTAATAGAGAGCTAAAATTTCAAATCTTACATCTCTAACCGACAGATCACCAAAATTTCCTTTAATCGCGGAACCCGCTAAGACGGTACACCAACCACATAAACCATGGTGTCACACCGACGAGCAACCCACCAAATCGAACCCAATATAATCATCCACAAATACCTAAACTTTAACTCGCATGATTACCGAAGCATAAAATCACTCTTTAATAACTGGGAAACTTGAATCTACTATTTCCATAATACAAGCGCACACAGATTCCAAAAGATCCACGCCCAAAATATCAAGGCTGACCGCGAGTCGGATCATCTGATGCTTCAAATCCCAAGGGCTCCCTTAGTCCCTAATTACAACTGTTCTTACGCCAGGGTTTAAATCTATAGGCCTAATGAGTTCAAGGCTTTTCGACCAATACGCCCATTCGAAGTTTATAAAACTTACAAATACATAAACGGTTAAACGATTAGACATGCGGTAAAAATACTCTTCCGTACAACCGATAGGTTTCAAAATTGATCAACAACACGGCGCATAAGAAGTTATTTCAAAAAACACCTTTAACCCATGCCTACGTTAAACAGGACAATAATAAAGTACGCGCAACAATTTACACTATAAACGTGAAAACAGGTTCTTGCACCACAACACGTGCAATAAATGTTTGTACAACTCCAAACGAGAATTTCACAATTTTAACTTTAAAATTCTGCCTCTTTAACCAAAAGACGTTGTGGCAAAAGAATTTTCAACAAACCCCATAAGCAGTAGTTCATTCCCCAAAGGCGGTAAGATAAAGGGAATGCAAATAAGATTTCAAATCGAGTTTAAAGCTTTAAATCGCATAATTAAACACATTTGGCCCAACAAAACTTCAACGAAAAGGATGTTGTTGACTCGATAAACGCATTGCAGAAATTTCTATCAGTAAAAGCGGATGATTGAATTACGATCAGAACAAAAGTCTTGTTTGAAATAACGAAGATCTTTTTCATGTTTACACACACCGACGTTATAATTAAATCCAAATGCAAAAAGCATGCAACGAATGACATTTGTATAAAATTCGACATTTAACGCACACAATGATGCATATGCACATGTTCTCAAAATTATTTACGCAACGCAAAATGACGTAAGACGATACACCCTAAACCCAACTGAATTTTCGCGAGACTCATTAACGCTAAAATCATGCGGTGTCAAAATCTTCACTTCTCAACAGAAAGTGTAAAGAAAACAGCAATACGCTTTTAATATCAAACTTTTAGGAGTTTCCTCCTTTTACTGAAATGAAAGGTAAAATAACACTTCACAAAATTTACATGAGGCACGACACTAAATAACTCGCAAGCTTAACAGAAGCAAAATTAAAACTCACACAAACTAAAAATCCTCAAGAAATTCCGACTCAAAACGTGGGATTAACCTTTCCTTTAAAACCATCAACATACGTGGAGGTGATCCAATGTCTAGGTTAAAATCTCATAGTTACTTGCCCTACCCCAAATGACATTAAAACATGGATATGACAATATCCGAAAATAACATTACACACAAGACTTGAATAAGGAGACTTTTGATTACAATTTGCAATTACGTGCAACAAAACAACTTCAAGTATGCTTAAGCTCACAGTTTCAAATCTGATGCGTGTTAAATGCTTTACCAAAACTTAATGATATAAACCACCTTTTTGTTTTACGAACATAAGAGACAATTTATGCAAATTTATTTTAGAAATAAATTTAGTGCATGAATTTGATCGGCACTTGGCATCATAGGACTACCCTTCCCAACAACCCGACAGACTATCGCCATTCGGATGCATCAAACGTCTTAAAGTCACAATCTCAATAATTTGATAAACTTACGAATTCTCTTTAAAATAGAATCGGTCTAACAAACTCAAGAATCTAATCCAACCAAGATTTCCGACTCAAGAGGATCAACTTAGTGACCTCCTCGCAAGTAGTTATCACTCCCAGGTGACCTTGATATAAACATCAATCCTTCCTTAGCTGACTCACTTAGGAACTTTCTCACTACCCCAACGGTCATCATTTCGAGGTAGCGCAAGTGCATATATGTAGTATGTAGGTTCACCATAACACTGGCCAGGTGCTATTATGAACGTACCGTACATGACCATTCTTGCGACCCTCGACAATTTTCCCGTTTCTAACAACTAGTCATCCTCAAAACATCTTATCTTATGGTTACCTAACGTGCAACTGCACTTATCTTCTCTTATAAGAACGCTAGTTTGAGTCTAGGCATCCTAAAATCAATACCTAAATCTCTCAAACTTAAGCTCTGATACCAACTTGTAACACCCTCAAATCTGAAAATAACAACTTAATTAAAATTTCTAAATACATCAACTAATACCTTGAACTACAAACATAAATTGAGAATCAACCTCAATATTCTCATTCACCTTATACATACATTCTATGAACAGGACGGGTGTTACTAAACCCAATAACAAATACTATCTTCAATCCTGCGGAGGACTTAATGCTCATGCTTAGTCTCTATCTCCAACTTACAGAAGACTTAATACCCATGCATAGTCACTATCTCCAAACTGGGACCTGATGCACATGCCGACAAATAAAAAGGGTTAGGCTTAACGCCTAGTGAGCTCAAGAGTTTTAGCATGAATGAATAAATCTTTAAAAGCAAGGAAACCATTTTAAAGCGAGATACTTCGAAATAATATACTTTAACATGGAAACGACACATTTTCCCAAAATATGCACCTTTAAAGACAATGCTCCCAAACACACGTTTCATATAAAATGATGCAATCCGGAACTCACCCAAGATGGGATCATAGTTCGACATTCCAATTCATGGAAATGTAAATAATACCTTATAACCCAAAACACCTAAAACACGGGCGGAACATAATACTCAACCCTTAAGTAAAGGAAAACGATTCTTAAATAATATGGTACGTCATTGAAAACATGTAACCCAATTTAATACTCACGCGACCATAAAGTAGAATGAAATCCCAATATTAAAACATGGACAATTAAATATCCAAAATACGACGGGCCGACGACGGGGGATTCCCGTATCCGTTGAGAGTGGAGGAATACAAAAGTATGCCACTCATACAACGTTAATCGTATGACACTTCACGACACACAAGCCCAAGTGTCCCTACGACTCCCTTCAAGCTACACCAAAGAGTCAACTGACCTTAGCGATATAACAACGAGAATACCGCTCCAAGGCCCGACCCAAGGGGATACAACCAAGGCATTGCCCCACCTGGCGGAGGTCCCAAAACGCCCATCCAATGGCTAATCCACGCCATGATAGCACCACCCGGACTCAGTCCTCCTAGTGTACTCCTTGAACGGACAAGGTCATAAAACATGTGCCCCGGAGTCCAACCCCATACCACCCAAATGACCATCAAATAAGACTGACTCATGTGCATATGGATCCAATGCAACACAGTCTAAAATTACCCGACTATACCTGAGTGACAACAGCACTCGAGCCTGTAATTATAAATATGCAATAAAATGCATTAAGATGTAAACCATGAAATGGGACTCTACATCGAGCTATTAAATCCGGACAATTGTCCACAAGACTCTTTTAAGCCAACACCGAGCTAAAATGCTCAAAATCCATTTGATCAAATAATTATCGGTTCCCCGAGTAATAAAATGTCTGGAAACAACGTTTACGAAGACACATACCTCAAAGACGAGATTAACCCAAAACTCAACACATAATGGGACCAAAGGTTTTCCAAAGGGTTTATGAATGCAAATGTACCCGAAATACGTATAACATGAAATAGACTTCATTTGTACAAAATCACCATGAATGTGAAAACCATGCTATTTACTCGTTAGAACATTCAAAACCCAAATATGAGCATTTTATGAGGTTAACACAACCCAAGTTCACCAAATATGAAAACTTATCAAAATACTCACCCTTTGACAAATAACCAAGTAAAACATAATTTACTTCAAAATATTCCAAACTTATCAGCAGTTAACCATTTCGTATAAAACACTTTAGAATAACCATTTTGGCATGTACACCGTTTTCACAAATCAACTTGAACTCACCTTGCTAGATTTAGGCTAAATCTAGATTTTCCCCCAACCATAGCTCATCTGAAGAACACTTGGATTTTCAAGACCAAACTTCCAAAACCTAGATCCACAAGGTTCCAACCATAAATATACATAAACAACCACAAATAATTGTTCCCCAAACACTTAACATCAATATCTCTATTTTGGGCAAAAACCCAATTTTTTTTGCCCAAAACTCCCAAAATTAACCAAATCGAAATTTATAGAAATCAAACACTAGGAAACCATCAATGGATCATTTATAACTTATTTCATGGTTTAGAAATGAAAGGGATACACTTACCACTTAGGTTTTGATGAAAACCTAGAAAACTCAAAATAAGCTTGAGGTTGAAGATGAAGATGGAGATGGTGAATCCTTGACCATGGCTTTCAATGCTACCACTTGATGATGTTTTACCTCCACAAAATCCAAGGATTTGAGCCAAAATAAGTTAGGGTTTGAAGGGAAAAGAAGGGAATCGGTTTGGGAGAGAGTAGAAGAAGTTTGGATGAGAAAATGAGAAATATTTGGGGAAAAATAATGTATAAAAACGTCCAGCCATTCACGTGGGTTGATCCGTGAGTTCAGCTTCAGCAACCCACATAACAAGGTACCCTAATTTTCATTCTCGTAGGTTGCTCCGTGGGTTCAGCTTTAGCAACCCACGTAACAAGGTACGTCAGCCACTGATTTTGGCCACCATTCTCGTGGGTTGCTTCGTGGGTTCAACTTCAGCAACCCACATAACAAGGTACTTCAGCCACTGATTTTTCTTCTTATTTGGTCAAATCCCGTTTCGGTCATAACTTCTTCGTTATAGCTCCGTTTTCGCTCCGGAAAGAACCGTTGGACTCGTAATTGAATCCTTCATCTATCAATACTATAAAATCAAGGATTCAAGCCCAAAATCAAATATCTTATTTTTCCTTAATATACCGGTTTCTATATTAACTTGAAATGATATCTTTCAAGAATCGGGGTGTTACACTTTGACTCATGGTTGACACTGTCCTGAGGAGATGTTCTACTTATTGCTATCACAATCCATTCTGGAACATGGGTTGTTGGGTCATCAAGGATTTGAAGATGACCTCCTTTTTGGATCATCAACTCCTACTTGTAATATTTGAACATCTGTTATACTTAGATTATTTAAGGTTCTTTGTAATAGCTTAGTCATGTTTCAAAAGATCGGTGAAGTCGAAGACCAACCGAAATCAGCAAGAAGTAAATATTCATATGCGGATCAAGGCAAACTTCCAACACTCACTCAGCTATTTACCTACCGATTTGCTTCTCATCAATCGACTGGTATCCCTCCTGCCGAAGTGGAGCTCTCCAAATCGGCAGGACCTCTTCCAGCCGATTTGCTCTTGTCAAATTGGTTGGATCCCCTCTTGCCGATTTCATCTTTGCAAATCAACTTCCTTCTCACAAAAAGGTAGAAACCTTTGTCCTCTTGCACAGAAGATCTTCACCAAATCATGGAGTGATATGGACATTCTCCAAAGGTTTAGAAAAAGGATGTTTGTCGTTTACATCATTTTCAGGTGCTGTCTACAACAAGGTCCTAAGGTCAACTATGTTCCATGTTAAGACAGAAAGGATACTTTGTCTTTTTGGATGACATCTCTAACATTCAATCCCAAGATGACAAGTGTCCTCAATCATTTAATGCACATGGTGGTATATAATGGTGAAGACTCCTCCCAAGCAAGGTTACACTTTTTAAAAGAGATCTTAGTGCAGTCAAGCAAAAAAGTTAGCAGACTTGTTCTCTCTTTAATCTTTGTGTTTCAAGTTGTGTTTTTGTTACTTTGTGAAAGATTGTTAGAATGGTTGTATCCGTTCTTTCCACAACAATCTTAAAAGTTTTCTATGTGTAATTCTTGATTTTATATTAATAAAGAATTAAATTAAGTGAAAAAATTTGTGTATTGTATTCAACCCCCTTCTACAATACTTGCTTACTGTAGCCATTACATTTTGGGACTAACATGGATAATACGAAATTTATTGATCTTATTATTTGTCGAACTCGATGTCTGTCACCTTCTCACAATATTTAACTTTCTTATTTGAACTTTCCATTATATATATATATATAGAGAGAGAGAGAGAGAGAGAGGGGGATGATCTAACGAGAACAATATCTATTTAAAAGAACACGATAAGTAACAAAATTATAGATGATTTTACATTAAGGCGTGAAAAAGCCACACGAACCTGAAGTCATTGCCAAAGTCGCCCGGATGGCTTTTTCGCCCATTAATGTAAAAAAATCATATATGATTTTGTTGGTTCTCGTGTTTCTTTTAAATAGGTATTGTTCTCGTTTGAACCTACTTTCTCTCTCTCTCTCTTTCTCTATATATATATGAATATATAGGGACGTTTCATTTACAAATTAACCATCTAATTCTAACAAACTATACAAACCATGATCAATGCTCATTAATTATCATGATTCATTAATTATGATTGAGATATATGTGGAAGTGGACAAGGTTCATTCCTTATGATCATGGCTTTAGATTAGGAAACAAAATGAAAGCAAATATTTATTAGACTAGATGGACGGCTAAGATTGATTTATATGGTTTGTTAATATTGGATGATTTGTAAATGGAACGCCCCCTATCGATTGACACTGAGTCCTGAGGATACGTTCTACTTATCGCTATTACAATCCGTTGTGAAACATGGGTGATATGAAATTTATAAATCTTATTATTTGTCAGACTCGACGTCTGTCACCTTCTCACAATATTTAGCGTTCTTATTTGAACCTCCATATATATATATATATATATATATATATATATATATATATATATATATATGTAGGGTTGGGTTCACGTGAGACCATCCTGTTTTCGTAAGACCCGCAGTGCGACCACATTTTTACACTTGAAACTTCATAGCAAAACACTGTGAAGGTAAAAAAAATATGAACATTCACAGCAAAAAAACTGTTTCACAGTGTTTTGCTGTGAAGTTTCAAGTGTAAAAATGTGATCTCGCGGGTCTCACGAAAACAAGCTGATCTCACGTGATCCCAAGTCTATATTACGAACAAGGTCCTTGAAACCCTAAAATTCATGGCTAGAATCCTCATGGTTTCAATTTCGTTACAAATTGCATCCCTTGCCCTAACTTCTGTTAAAAAGCTCCGTCAAAACAAGGGTATTTTGGTCTTTTTCTCTTTTTTGTCAATATTATTAAAATTGATATATATATATGCTCTATATTTACACATCGCCAAAAACGTCCCTTTTATTCCGGTCATCTTGTTTGGCTAGCACACCATCTTCGATCATCTTCTCTGGCCAATACCTATCTCCGACACGTGTCTTTGGTTGCCCACATTCATCATGAATAATGAACGTGAACAATCACGATTAATGTTTACATTATTCATGATGAATAATATACCATTAATGATGAATGGTAATAGATTCATGATCCATGACCATGATACACCATTTGCGATGAATAAGCCGTGAATGAATGGATACATCGCGAACTATTCTTTGTCCCCCCCCCCCAGTTCACGACACTTAGTTTTTTAATTGAACCCATCCCATACACACACAGACACACATACATAGCCCATTTCTTTTACAAACCTAATAATTCGTATAAACTTACAAATTTTGTTTTCATGTGTTGTTTCATATATGAAATAATACGTGTGAAAATGTAATGTTTATACAATGTTGTATCTTATGTGAAACATTCAAGATTGTTTTTTCCCACACACAAAATAGTCATGAACATTTCATATATGAAATAACACCATAAACATGACATTTTCATTATTGTTGTTTCATATGTTAAACAACACATAAAAATTTGGTTTGTAAATATATACTATTTATTAGGTTTGTAAATGATTATGCGTCCATATATAATATTATACATATAATAAATTAATTAATAAAAGAAAATAAGGAATGTTGAAAAAGTGTTAAAAGACTAAAGGATTTTTTTTATAACGAAGTTGGACAAAAAAAGCAACAAATTGCAAATGATAGTGACGAAAAAACCAATTTCTGAACAACAGATACGAAAGTAGCAAGAAACAAATTGTAGGGACAAAAATTGAAGTATACTCTAGAAAATATATAGCAACCCCTTGAATATATAACTGAAAATATATAGATGTCAAAAATTTAGTCAACTTTATCTACAATTGATCTGCTTACTATCTAAAATTTTAAAACACACAAAATGAAGGACCGATATTGGTTTGTACTATGTGAAACATTTACATGGATTGAATTTAAAATGTCCTTAATGTATACATATATATATAGGGGCAGGTTCAAACGAGAAGCTAAACATTTTGCGAGAAGGCGAGAAGTGTTTAATCATATATGATACACAAGCTTAATCACATATGATTAAACACATGTTATATTGGCAATACATAAACGTTTAATCATATATGATTAAACACTTCTCGCATTCTCGCAAAATGTTTAACTTCACGCATGATCTTTCCCCTCTCTCTCTATATATATATACATATATATATATATATATATATATATACATGGGGAGAGAGAGAAAGAGAGGGGAAAGTTCAAACGAGAATGTTAACTATTTAAGAAAACAACAAAAAACAGCAGATCATGTATAAATCATATGTGATTTTACACTAACCCGAAAAAATCGAACGCGAGCGATGTACAAATCATTGTATGTACTCGGTTGTTTTCATATTTTCTTAAATAGATGTTGTTCATATGAACCCCCATATATATATATATATATATATATATATATATATATATATATATATATTGCCAGAAAATATTGCACACCACTGACACCTACTACATACCACTAGGTTAAGTTCATCGTTGTTCGAGATTCGTATTTTTGTTATAACAAGTGTTTAGACAAATTACTCTTTTCGTCCTAAAATAAATGTGTACAATGAAAATGATACATAGTGTTAGAAATGTGTGATTATTACATTTTTTTAATTAAGTAAATCATACGTTTACCTTGAACAATGAATAAGAAGTTTTTGTTTTTATTTTATAATTAAAAAATAAAATAAGAAAGTAGACATTCACTTTTGAAAGAAAATATTTAGTTTAGAACAAATTAAAATAGAAAAATAGACATTTATTTTACGGTGTTGCTTTGTGCACCGTAATCTACATGGTTAGGGTGCAATAATGTTAGAATTTTAGATTGATTTCCTAACCAATCACTACATAAGTTCATTTTTTATTTTTTTAATTATAGTTATAATTTTGGTCCCTAAACTTTTATTATTGATTTACTTTATACCTTTTGGTTTTATATTTTACATTTTACATTTTTATTATATTAACACATATAAGCATATATTAACTAATATACGTTAAAAAAGTAATTTTTAATTTTAACAAGTTACACCATTATAATCGTCTTCTCAATACCTTCGAAATGAGTCCAATATTGAATATTTTTTGATTTAATTGTTATAAGAAGAAAAATACATTTTACAAAGTCCAAAATTAATTTTTTAAAATTAATCCGCTATATTGACAAAAGTTTTTTGGTTGGTTTGAGTTGCTTATAGAATTATAGACGTGAACGAGGAACCACCTAGGCATAGCTCATCCTTCATGAACTTGAACGAGGAACCCCCTAGGCATAGCTCATCCTTCATGGACTTGAACGCGAAACCAATAAGTCAATGTTCACACCATATTGACTTAAACGAGATACTGCCGGAGGGACATAGTTTATTGTTGAAGCAAATTCCAGAAATCTTTCATCCATACATCACGAATATACAAGATGTAAGGGGTGATTGGAATTGTGGTTTCCGATCAATAGTTGTTTGTCTCGGGTATGGCGAAGACCAATGGCCCTATGTTCGTCATGAATTATTAGATGAGTTAATGAGTTCATATGCGACATACTCTAGAGTTTTCTATGGAATCGATGAAATACTTACTTCGTTGTCTTTTTGGGAATCGCCAGCACCGGAGCAACACTAAATGACTATGTCTGAGACAGGTATATTGATAGTCAATAGGTTTGGTGTGATCTTTCACCATTTAACCAATGGAGGTTGTATGACTTGTTTTCCTCTCTGGAAAGGTCCCGAAGAGTTTCAATACCATCGGGTCCTTACAATTTCACACGTAAACAACAATCATTACGTGATGGTCCAGTTAGAAGGAGAGTACCCAATGCCTCCCATTTCAACATTATAGACCCGGAACAAAATCACGTCAGCAGCTGGATGGCAAACCATGTATATGTCACGTCTAGAATTCTATAAGCAACTCAAACCAACTCAAAAAACTTTTCTAAATATAGCGGATTAGTTTTTAAAAATTAATTTTGGACTTTGTACAATTTGTATTTTTCTTCTTATAACAATTAAATCAAAAAATATTCAATATTTGACTCATTTCGAAGGTATTGACAAGACGATTATAATGGTGTAACTTGTTAAAATTAAAAATTATTTTTTTAACGTATATTAGTTAATATACGCTTATATGTGTTAATATAATAAAAATGTAAAATGTAAATTATAAAACAAAAAGGTATAAAGTAAATAAATAAAATGAATTCAGGGACCAAAATTGTAACTATCATTTAAAAAATAAATAAAAAAGCAAGTGTAAGGAGGAGGGTTAGGAAAACAATGGCAAATTATTGGGTTTATTATATTGGAGTGTGATTGAAAATTTAGACTATGATGTATTTAATTTGACCCTTTATTTTAGGGAAATTGACCCAAATGGCCCAAACATTGAACTGGATTGGCCTCCTAGCCCATTCTCGCTATGTTTTACGGAAATAGCCCTAGGGCTCCATTGCGCCCCTGGGCACTTTATACTGAAAGTACGCCGACCAGCTCCATTTTTAATTACTCGATCCAACCCCACTTGCCGGAGCTGTCATTTTCTCTCGTCGACAAACTCCATTTTTGCACATTTTTAATTACTCGATCCACAAATGGCTGAGGTTAGTGTATTTTTCACTTATATTAATAGATTTTGGATGGTTTATAGTGTTAAATGGTTGTAGTTATCATTTTAATTTTTTGGATGATTTTTTTGGTATATTTTCATCTCCATTGTTAGATTTTGTTATTGTGTATGTTGTATAGTCTTAAATGGTTGTATTTAAAAGCATTATTTTGGATGATTTTTTGGTATATTTTCATCTCCATTGTTAGATTTTGTTATTGTGTATGTTGTATAGTCTTAAATGGTTGTACTTAAAAGCATTATTTTGGATGATTTTTTGGTATATTTTCTTCTCCATTGTTAGATTTTGTTATTGTGTATGTTGTATAGTTTTAAATGGTTGTAGTTAAAAACATTATTTTTGATGACTTTTTTTGGTATATTTTCATTTCCATGGATAGATTATGTTGTTATGTATGGTTTATACTTTTAAATGGTTGTAGTTAAAAGCCTAGTTTTGGATGAATTTTTTTAGTATATTTTTATTTTCATTGATAGGTTTTGTTGTTATGTATGGTTTAAATTTATAGTTAATAATAGCCTAGTTTTAAAATTTAATGTTGACATTATAGAACATTGTAAAAATTTACACATTATACAATAATCCTTTAATTTTTTTAAAAATTACACTTTTAAAAATTAGACATTACATATTAGAAATTTACACTTTTGGTGCCTTTAATTTTAAAATTTAGACTTTAGGACCCTTTACTTGAGAAACATACACTTTAGGTCCTATAAATTAAGGAATTTACACTTTAGGTTCGTTTACTTTAGAAACATTCAGTTTAGGTCCCTTAACTTTTAAAATTTACATTTTAGGCCCTTGAAATTTATGAATTGACACTTTAGGTCCCAAAAATTTAGAAACTGAGACTTTTGGTCCCTTAAAATTAGATAGTGACACTTTAGGTCCCTAAAATTTTGAAATTTACACTTTAGGTCCCTTTACTTTAGAAACATACACTTTAGGTCCCTTAACATTTGAAATTTACACTTTAGGTCCCTCTACATTAGAAACTGACAATTTAGGTCCGTATAGAAAAGTTGAATATTAGAAAATGACACTTATTATGCAGGGAAGAACTTTCTACACAGGAAAGTTGAATATTAAGAGTAAGATGTCCCTGGTGGACTCGATTCGCCAGAAATTGAACTCCCGGCGATTAGAGCTATTCAAGGAGACATGTTTCGGTCATTGGTTGCAATTGACCGATACATCTGCCGACCCGACCTTGGTCCACATATTCTTGCAGACACAGGTCTTCCCGGAAAATATACGGGATGACGAGATGATTTATGAGGTTGGTGAGCACGCGCTTCGGTTCGGCCGTGAGGAGTTCTGTCTTATCACAGCACTCCGTTTCGGACCGCACCCGAAGTTGCATAAGAATCGGTCCGGTGGGTTTGTTAGACGGATGTTCCCGCAAGGCCAGTTGACGGTGCGACACATCACAGATTTATTCAATATTATCGGCACTGCTGACGAGGGGCGGGCCCATATCGATGATGATTCTGCCGTCCGTATTTGTCTGATGATGATGGTTGAGACGTTCTTCCTCGGTCATCAGTTGTCCCAGCATATTCCCGACCCTGTACTTCGGGCAATTGATGATATGAGCGTGTTTAATCAGTATCCCTGGGGATCCTATATATGGGCGCACACCTACAATCAGATGAATAAAGCGATCCAGAAACGACCGGACCATAAATATAGGATGTCGTTAACTGGTTTTTTATTTTCCTTCAAGGTTAGTAAGTTGATATCAAATTAATATTTTTACAACCTACCCGAATTCCCTATTTCTAGAAAATATTTACTACTGTCTGGGTATTATAATTCACAGATATGGATTTTGGAGACCTTTCCTATGGCCAGCACGTATTATATATTGACCACCAGGATGCCACGTGCAGTTCGTTGGGCTAGGTCTTCGACAGTTATTGGTAGCTATCATGCCCATAATCTCATGGATGTCTCGACGGTAAGTTACATTGACTACGACCAAAAAATTGTGATAAGTGGGGCCCTCGTGTGGATTTCTAACATGGTTATTTTTCAATATATTAGGATGATAGGATGCCACGTGATCGCCTTGTTCCGACGCCGTGGGAGGAGAGTCAGGAATGGTATACGAAGAGCCATCGCTGGTTTAGTAGTACGGCGGGGCGTCGACAGACGAAGAGGGCTAGAGTTACGCAGGATGTTGACGAGGGTGAGAAGTCATTCTAAGTTATCCGATATGTATAATTTTTTTTATAAAGAGAAGTCGTTTTAGATTATCTGATATTTATGATAATGTTGTTAATTGTTGGTATAGAAGTTCAAACTGATTCAGAGGGAGACCAGACTGACGATGACGCAGGCGTCAGCAGGCCACATGGGGCCAGCTCTTACGATGAGCCACCATTCCGTGCAGGGCATAGTCCAGCAGGCCACTATCAGCATAGTCCGCATGTTGACCCCTATGCTGATCGGTGGTCTGAGTTTACGCGGTGGAAGGATGATTACCATGACTTTCGGACTTCTCATCGCATTGAGCATGAAGATCTTGAGAGACAGCAAGCCGAGAAATGGGCATCTGATCGTGCATACCAAGAAAGTCTTGAGAGACGCATTGCCGAGATGGAGAGGCAGTTTAGCGCTTGGCAGGTAAGTGTTTAACTTAAATTAACGGACCTGGTTTTAATTGTTATCTTTTGAACCTTTACGTGGTTTAATATGCTTGATGACAGATTCCATCCCAGCAGCAGGGTGGACAGCCCTCCCAGCCCGGCGACATACCGCATGGGTTTGGATATTCGTACTTCGGAGGGTCGTCCCAATACACGGATAATGTTAGTTATTTCAATCGTTTTTAAACCACATATGACATCATTTTTAAACCACATATGACATCACTTAGATTAATGTGCAGAGTTCATCAGGCTTAGGCACGTTTGATGACCTATTAGGATCTCAGTTCATTACACCACCACAACAAATTATACATGTAAGTTATTTAATTTGGTGGGTAATTTGATTTTTATATTCTGAATAGAAACTGAATATCCTCAATGTTATTTTGCAGGGCTCTGGGGCAGCGTACACAGGGCTTACACAAGGCCAGCATACTCAGCATGTAAGTTAAGAGATTCGTTTGTTACATTTGATATTTATTTATTAGAACAAACTTGTGAGGACCCAACATATTTTGCAGGGCACATTCGGGGCGTTGCTCCATGATAGTGGAGCGCAACAGATGGGTTTGGAGGGGTTTGTTGGGGCTTTGTTCCAGGATACGCCTCATCCTGCAGTGTCCCAGGACACACAGCTTCGTCCGTCGACCGTTGTTATCCAGAGGCCGCAGCGCGAGAAATATCCCGGGAAATCATTGCGCCCTCCTTTCACCGCTTTGCCTCCTACTACACGCCCACCTATCCAGCGCCGCCCATCGAAGGTCCCTCATCCTCGTCAGCAAGCAGATGCTGCCACCACTTCTTCTGCTTCCAGTTACACTTCATCCGCTATTGCCAAAAGGTGGCATGATAATGATTTGTCGGATTATTGGCTTAGGTGCATACCCACCCATGATGTCGGACGGGACTGGTGAGGATTATTACTCGGTCTGCAGGGCTCGGGGTGGCTCGAAAATGATGTTAGTACTAAAGCGTCATTTCAGTTTGTCTATCATAATGTCCATTTATGACTTAACATTTTTTTATTTATTATATAGCACATCGACGGATGGGTTCGGTTTATCCGCGAGTCGCGTTCGCCCAGTGCCACTTGGACGGTGATGACGTCCGATTTCATGCATGTCTTGCTCTTTGGTGGGGGGCCGAAATCTGTCTACAAAATGTTGAAGGAGCCGGATGGTGTACCATGGTGGTCTGTTGAACATGTATGAATTTCAATTTCTAAAAAAAACTTGTTATTTATAACTTTCTGTATAGTTTAATGTTATTCACTGTTGGTTTGTTTTTTAACAAATATTTCAGGTATTTATTCCCATTTGCATCGACCAAAAGCATTGGGTTGTTGGCTACTTAAACCTAGAAACCATGAAGATGGTTATATATGATAGCTTCAGGAGCCCGTCATATGTGGACACCTTTAATGAAATGATGACGAAGTTCGCCAACGATCTACCGGAACTTCTTACCCTAGCTGTTTGCCAATCACTTGCAGCTGCAAGCCATGACTTCACTTGGGTACACGCAGATGGGGTACCACAACAGCAGGGTTCTTTGGGCGATTGTGGTCCTTTGTCATGCATGTTCCTCACCCATTTAGCGAATAACGAGGTCCCAAGAGCCCAGGAGGATGAGTCGACAAGGGCGGCAGCATTGAGGTGTCATATGACGAATGTTTTTTGGTCCATGATACAGACAAATCGAAATGTATGATTCATTTTAGGACCTTTTTAGGACCTTGTATATTTATCTACGTATATAAAATTTTTGGAAGTTTTAGTTAATTTCAAGACAAGCATCATTTCAATAAATTGAACATATCTAATAACATTGAACGGATACAATGCATATGAACTAAACAACCAACGAAAGAAATACAACAACACAAGCACCATGAAGGAAAGTGATAGCAATAAGGGTACAAACTAGCAACATAGAAAATCCAAAAATGCTAAGGATAAAGTGCTTTACATTGATCAATCCAATTTTGTTTCTGGGTAACCTGCGCTTGCAGTACTGCAAAATCTTGCATAAGCTTGTTTACTTGAACGTTGTCCTGGCGAATACGGTATTCTTTCTCTTTTATCTCCCTCTTCAACCTTCTTATCTCCTCCTTGTCCGCGTCGATCCTTCGCAAGTGGCCATCCTTCTTGGCCATCATTTCCTTCCACTCTTCGGTGAGTTGTTCGATCTCCGCCTCACTTTTCTCTATCGCTTTTTTCAGTCTGGAGGGCATTATTTGTGAAGACGGTGGGTTTGACGATGATGCATTTCCAGCCATGTGTTTGGTCAAAGAGGGGACTATTATGCTATGAAAATGTTGTATGGTGTGAACTATAACTTTGGTATAACCCCGTTATTTATAGCCAAAATCTAAGGACAGGGGCGCAATTGCGCCCGGACGCAATTGCGCCCCTCTACATTTGCAGGGGAATCGTTGTCGTTTAATGCTTTACAAGGGAATCCTGACAACAGGCTTTGCAGGGGAATCGTTCCATAACTTTGCAGTGAATCCTGTCAGGCACTTTGCAGTTGAGTAGTGGGGCGCAATTGCGCCCCTCCCTATCTTCTCATCGACCATAAGTAGATTTTATGGTGAAGTAGTAATTCACAACTTGTTATCTACCCTCCACACCGTTTACAACCATTCTCTACATTTTCATAACTTAATGGCTGGTGGTTCACGTTCCATTAAATGGTCAGCGAATGGTGCTTCAGGCTCCGCATATATCCAACAATTAAATGATGGATCAAGAAGGATTAACTGGAAGGCACCCGAGACAACGGAGGAGTGGGCACAGTTTGGTAGAACTGCGGCCGATCGTCCAATTACGCCTCAGGAGTGGGAAGAGTTTAACAATACACGAGAGGCATACTACCATGCTCATGGGGGAGAATCCCCACCAGAGTATCAAGCTCACCAACAGCCGGGTCTACCAATGTCTCAAGTACTGCCTACCAGGTTGAGAGAGTCATGTGATGCGGCGAATGCAGATATACAAAACATAAGAAGGATGTGGCTAAGCAACATGGATATTCAGAAAGATAAAGAGGCGTGTATTGCGGAGAAGAAGGAGTTCTTGGAAGAAATGAAGCGCAGGGTTAGGGCGATGAAACGAGAGATTAATGACTTAGAAGATGAAGTGATAGAAATCAAAGACAGCTACACCGGCATGGAGGACATGATTAAGGAAAAGTCTGACTGGATCATCAGGATCCAGGAAATCTACCCGTAGTAGGCTCCTCCAAAGATGGTTGTTGTATCGATGCACTTCATCCGTTTTCTTTGGTTTCAATAAAATTTTGGTTTGATGGATACTTTTGTAAATAACAGCTTCCAACTTAAAAAACACGATAAGGTGGATAAAACGGAAGTCAACTTTATAGAGCAATAATAATATTAATAAAAGGTTTATTACATACATGGTTTACTCGTTTAGATCAACATTTAAATCAAAAGTACCATGTCTAAAACTTTCATAATTCTCTTGGGTTGATACTGGTTGTGTTTGTTGACTACCAGATGCCCTGTGAGTTTGTCGACTACCGGATGCCCTTTCAGTTTGTCGACTACCAGATGCCCTTTGTCGGCTCACATTTACTGGTGCAGGAGATGGACAGTTTGCTCGAGTGTGTCCTATTTGTCCACAACGAGAACATCTTCTCTGGATGGAATCCTCGCCCTGAGACGGGATACGGTCATGGTTACTCGGTCGACCAGCCCTTCTTATTACGACCGGTGGTCTAACGGTCATAAGCGGGTGGTCTGGAACAACCCATCCTTCTCCTGGACCGACTGGATGTATGAGCTCTGCGTAAGTTTGTCGGAAATTATCCGACGCGTAGTAACCAGTCGCCAGATGGGAGACGTCTGTACACCGTTGATTTCTTGCGACGACGATGACATGGCCGCATGGTATTCCTGATAACTGCCATTTCCTGCACGAGCAAAGACGATTATTGAAGTCAACTTCTGCGTCCCTAACCCCATCGCGGACTTCCCAGTAACCTCGACCAATCTCATGTACAGTCCACGTTGTCGACTTGTGAATTCTCTTTTCTATTTTGGCCTCCGCCCAAGGCGTGAGACGATTCACCATTTCTTCTGCGATAACACAAATTTGTTACGTTAGTGTTGCAAAAATGAAAACATAAAATTCAAACAGTCAAAAATCCAAGGATGATAACCTCCATTTCTCCGACGAATCGAATACCATTCTTGCTGAAAACATCGGAAATAATCCATAAGGGCCACAATAGGCAGGCTCCGTGCAAAATGAGACAATGCATTCACCGACTCGGCACTGTTCGATGTCATTATGTTGTAACGCATTCCTGGGAAATGGGCCCTTGACCATTTCTCCGGTCCAACCTGGTCCATAAGCGGAGCTCCAAGAGGTAAAGCAGCTCGTAGACCCGTCATATTCAGTTCAAACTCCTCCACCGTATATGCTTTACACGTCCTCCAAAATAACTTCTTCCTGTATCTGACCCTGTTGTCCCTGGTTTTTACGTTCATCATTAGATGGCGACAACAAAGTGCATGATGGGCGCCCGGGTACACCGTATTAATTGCTTGGTGAATTGAAGCAGCCCTGTCGGATACAAAAACCAACCCCTCAGGTTCCCCGATACAACGCTTCAGCATGGTTAAGAACCAAGTCCACACATCCCCACTCTCAGACCTACCAACTCCGAAAGCGATGGGCACAATCTGGTTATTTGCGTCCATAGCAACGGCTAAGAACATTGTGCCTAAGTAAGTACCCTTCAAATGAGCCGCATCGATGATAATGACCGGACGCAAGTGTGTGGTAAACGATCGAATCTAGATATTTAAGGCATTTTCATATTATAACATTATTCAATATAGCAGTTCAATTAAAATAACCACGAAAGTTATTAAAATAACCACGTACCGCGCAACCGAGGGCAGCGAAACACATCTCAAAACGTTCTCTACTGTCTGTCCTTATGGAGGTAACGGTACCAGGATTCCGAAGCTCCAGATTATAGAGAAAGCAGGGGAGTCGGGTAAACGATTCTTCAGGGGTACCACGCACCATCGTGAGTGCATAAGTTTTTGCGCGCCAGGCTTGCCAGTAAGAAATATCTATTTTCAAATCCGATCTGACGTCGTTGACAATGTCGGATCCACGGTATGTCCTGCTGGTATCCTTCACTTTAGGGTAAATAAAATTACCCAACACTCTACTGTTTGCTTGATGGTGGTTGGGATGCAGCTGCGTCCTCGAGCAAGTGTGTACGTCTTCCAATATACGAACATGAAACATATTGGTATTTTCGACAGAGGTCGCATAGATACGCCAAGAACATCCGGCTTGCTTACATCTGGCATCGTATCTGGTTTTGTTTGATCGATGAACTCCAAACTCAAAACCCTCTTCAAGAAACTTCAAACCGAGAGCGAGTGTAAGATCGTCTTTCGTCTGGAATACTTGACCCAAACTTACTCTTCTACTACGACTATAACGTGGGGGTAGGTTGGGTGTGATGACTGGGGTCGCTGATGGAAGTGGAGGGGGCATATCAAAGAAATCATTTATCCCACCGTATGATTTGATAGGACTACTTTCTGGTTCGTCGTCGTCTTCATCAGTATCAACATCAGATAAACCCAAGTGGTAAACATGAGACTCCTCATCATGTCTATAAACTTCGTCGTCGTCATCTTCTTGTTGTTCTGCTTCTCCTCCTTGTTGTGTTTCGAGAACAACATATGGGGTATCATCAGATTCATCCACACCGCCTCCGGCATTCAAAGTACCACCGAGATCGCTTCCACCGGACATCGATGGATCGACAAACACACAGAGTGTTGGTGGATTATTTTCACCGTCAAAAAATTGAATGAAAGACAAAACATCGTCATTGTTGCATAACTCATAAAGACCATCATTAACCTTATACGATATTCTAATCGTACCAAGAGCAGGATCGATACGAAATTTTCTGTGAATACAATTAACCAACCAAAGATGCGTAATGTTAGGTGCCACCTTGACACGGGTTATCGGTTGATCGGTAACATACTCTCACCCGTTACCATCCTGCTGCCATGAACCACCGCTTAGGAGATGTAACTTGACTTTATCATCTCCGGATCTCATATTTTCAAAAAAAACACGCACAGATACACAAGCAAAACAATTGTCTGAAATTTGTGGATGAAAATGGTGATTTACAACTTCAGTGGTTGTTGGTTTTATAGCAATAATCTAGGGAATCAATTTCAAAAAACACAGGGAATCAATTTATCTGCTAAAATAAATTTGATATCACAACTTTTTGAAAAAAACAGTAAAAAGCAACATGAAAAAGCAACTGGAAATCGTGAAAAATAGCAAACAAACAAAATTCCAAGGAGAAACCCTAATTAGGGTTAACCTGGGCTTGACACGTGCCCAGGGGCGCAATGGAGCCCTAGGGCGCAATTGCGTCCGGGCGCAATTGCGTCCGGGAGCAATTGCGCCCTAGGGCTCCATTGCGCCCCTGGGCTCCATTGCGTCCCTTGGGCTATTTCCGTAAAACATAGCGAGAATGGGCTAGGAGGCCAATCCAGTTCAATGTTTGGGCCATTTGAGTCAATTTCCCTTTATTGTAACAAGAGAAAGTAATAAATCACATACCATTGAACGTAGACATCCTTGTAGAGGGTTGGCGGCGGCGGCGGCGGCGGCTAATTTCGATGTGTGTCATGATTAGATGATATTAAATCATATGCAGTAGAATCCACGTATTTCCTTATCTTTTTTTTGTTGTCTCATAGTGAATTCTGTCTCATGTCATTGTTTTATTATTAAAGTTATAAGAAAAATAAAAAGTTGACGATGAAATATTAGATTAACTACCTAAAAGTCATATGTTTATTACTACATTTATAATCTATTTGATTTAAATATCATTGGCTTCATTGGACCTAGGGGTGCTCACGGGTTAGGTTGGTCGGGTTGAAGGCACTTGAACAATCCAACCCAATGTTTGCGGTTTGGAAATTTTCAACTCAACTTAACCCAATCAAAAGGGCATCCCAACCCAACCCAAATCGTGCGGGTTGGGTTGGATTGGTCGGGTTGGTCATTTTGAAACTTTAATACATAATTTCAATCTAACTAAGTGATTCCGTTTAAAAAAATAAAATCAAAATGGAAATATAAAAAAATAAGACTAATAAAAGAAGAAAATAATAGAAGAAAATTATCTCTTGTCTCTTCATTCTATTGATGCTGAAGATTTTTTGAAAACTTGAAGGTTAGATTTGTATGATTTTAATCGGCGTGGTCTCGTAGAATGGTCTAAACTACGACTAAGATAGAAAGACTTGAGAATTGATAGAAAGAAGAATCGCTAAAAGTCTAAAATAAAAAAAAAGTACAAGTTTTGGTCGGGTTGACAGGTTGGTCGGGTTAGTTTGGGCTCAACCCGTTTCCAACCCAATAGATGCGGTTTGGGAAAAATTTGTATCAATTATACATCGGGTTACTTCGATTTGAGTTTTTTTGCGTGTTTCGGGGTTGGATTGGTCGGGTTGATAAAAAATTTGAGCACCCCTAATTGGACCATGTTTTCGTACTATAAATTAATTAAATATTAATAACGGTATGCTATCATTAGAAGCCATAGTTGTTGATTGGTTGGAGAACGAAACAACTTGACAAATTTGTATGCGATTGTACCTACCTCGCTACCTTCCACGATTTGTTTTCAAAGTTTGGTTCCTTTTTACTTTTGACTATCAAAAGTCAATATTTTATATGTATTAACCACTAGGCGAATGTTCGCATGAGAAGTTGAGATTAACATGAGAAGTAAATATGAGTCGTTGATCACTTTTAATCTAATGTCCTCCATGAATTGCGATATAGATGAGAATTGATCTGGTGCATTTCATCCTAATATGCATCAATTTCTCGTCCAACGGTTGATAACCACTTATCTTTCTTACGTTAGCCTCAACTTTTCACTCGAACCCAACCCTCAACCACTAAATGTGTTTAAGATATGTTTTTTCTGTATTTTTGACCGTTTTGATATATATATAGAGAGTAGGGGTGTGAATTTTGTACTAAGATAAACCACCCAATTCATATACCAACCGTACCAATTTATATTGGTACAGGTTGTAACCAGTTAGTAGTATCGTACCAACTATGTAAAGTTAATTGGTATGTGATATTTGAAGTCATGTACCAGGATAATATCATACTGTACCGGCTTATTTTTTAAAATTTTGTATTAGTTAAAGTTTAATCTGTTAGTAAATGCCTAAAAGCTAATCATACGATGATTGTAATTTTGAGTTTTGTTTCATTAAATTAATAAATAAATAAAAGGCATTGCCCAATTTATTATGTATATGTTATATTCTGTGTTTTAACTATTCATAATAAATAACCTTAGAATAATGTATTTTAAATGTCCCTAGTTAAATATTATTTTGGGTTTTAAGGTTGAAGTAATATGATAATGACTAGCATATGTAGGGATTCATATAGAGATATTGAATCTGCATATGGGTACAAAATGGAGATTTTGTGTATCGGACGTGACTCGCTATGAGAATACTTCATTGGATGTCATGTGAGTGTCATAAGTGTTTCTCATGTGGCCAATATACATGCAATTCTTTGACTTGAAAAATATGGAGTTTGTTATGTGTGAGTAATATATTTTGACATTTGTTCTAATCATTCCGTAACTGGGTGACAGAATTATTGTTGGGTATGTTATAAATCACATGGTAGAACTAGCATGTATCGAGATAGGATTTGTCCCTCCTTTATGACGGAAGTGATGTCTTTGGGCCCCTTGATAAATATATACTAAGGAAATGCATGCATGCTCAGATAAATGATATGAGATATCAATTTCTGTTTTTATTTGTATATTTGGGAATCAAGAAACTAGAGATTGAACATAACGAGAATGACACATTCAATGTCTCGTGTTCAATCTAGACATCAAGAACAAAGGAATTAAATGTGTAAACTAAAATTGACTACAAACCGATAATTTGTTGTATCACCAATTCTCGCCATTTGGGTGACGATGATGTATTGCTAGATGTCGCACATTGTTTATAAATATAAATACGAGATTTATAATTATTACCAACATGTCGAGAACCATTGGGTCACACGCTTTGAACATATTCGAATAAGGAGTTTAAATAATTAAAACGTTTAATTATTATATTTGATTTATATTGATTTAATCCGATTAAATAAAATCAGATATTATTTATGTTGGACATAAATAAAGTTGACTAGGGATGGTCTTGAAAAGATGAGTTATGGTGCATGGATACTTCTACACTCAAGTATGGTGTAAGGATGGTGGTGCTTTCAAGCCATGCCTCTCATGTCCATATATAATGTATGACATTGTATGCAATATTTTAGTTCTTGCAATTCTCTCTAAATCACCTAGAACTATATTCTCTCTTTCCTTTCTAAGTTTTGAAACCATGACTAGCATCACGAGAAGGGAAAGGATTCAGATTGTTCGCGTGGATACCGTGGAGGCATCAAGCTTGCTTTGTTGTTGTGATTCAAAGTCTCTATAACTGTGAGGTATAATTTTGAAACACCCGATTTATTCCAGTTCGTATGGGTCCTTGGAGGGTTACGATTTTATTTTCCGCTTTGCTTGAGATCCCGTAACCCAGCAGCGGTATCAGAGCTACTTATATGGTAATATTGTACCCTTGGTTGGTATTGAAATATGTTTGGTTGAAATATACCTCAAGACTTCCTATAATTATGTTGGACGAACCAAGTCAGTAGACACTAGGAGGATGTAGTCTTGGGCACCACCGTGATGGTATGTGCCTAGACCTCCGCCATTCGGGGAATTTCCATAGTTGTAGTATCCGGATGTATCGGGCCTTTTGGGTGCCTCTTGTTAGTTGGCATCAAGGTATATCGACTCTTTGGGTGGAACTTGATTAGTGCTATGGGTCTCCCCTATTGACTCCACATTTATTGAACATTGGTTAACTGCTGATAAGAATTGTAATTGATCTTATATGTTATTTCTTGTTCAACTTACTAGGCTTTTTGGTCTAGCACTTGCTTGGTGTCGATGTGTATCTCAGGTTCTAGCGGTGTCGGTTTTAAACAGGCATAGTTGCATTGGGTGAGAGCTTGGGGATTTGCACTTGGATATTTATATTTTTGGAGAAGCTGTTGGGTTTATAGATGACACCCATTTTGTAATCTCTTTTCTAGTTATAGAAATTAGATTAGTTGGTTGTTATTTATTGTCCATTAAATTACAACTGTAATTAAACAGGTTTGTATATTTTCCCCATTTTTGGGAGGCTCTTGCTATGGAAATTTTATATACCATATTTCCGTTTTCCGAAAACTTTTATTATCCCTATTTTTAGGGTGCTACAAGTTGGTATCAGATCTTTAGTTTAAGTGAACTAGGTATTGTTTTAGCATATTTAGACTTAAGCTTTAGACTTTATTGTTTCACTATCCACTTGGGGTAGAGATCCTAGGTGGGGAGAGTGTTAGGATTTACGAAATTACACTAATTGAGAGTTGTGATGATAGTGGTAAGAATCCTTGTGTATGATTCGTTCATAATTTCACTTAGCTACTGCTATTATGAATGTGTTGTTACGTAAGTGTACTTGATTTGCTATTATTATGATAATTGATGAAGGTATTAGTACGTACAAAGATTTCAACTCGCTTAGTCTTTTCTCAATCCCTTTTCTCGTACATGTATGGCAGATTTCAATGGTAAACACTCGGAGTAGGTTACCGAATACGCCAGAGGGCCACTTGGAAGTCGAATCTACATCTGACCGACCTCCTTTGGTCATAACCCCGAGGGACCTCCCATACCCAATATCTTGGGAGGAGGACCCGAACAGATTCCGCGTATGAACCTTACGGCTAACAATGACATCTTGGAGGAGGTGACTATGGAGACCAGGATCAGAGATAGTATGATGTTGGCCATGAACTCGGCCATGGCCCAACAACAAGAGTTTTTCATGAAGCTTCTGGAAGATCTAGACGCCAGTCACCGACAACCGGAGACGATGGCGGAGAATATCGTTATGGGGTCGGGTGGTGGACCGACTGTTGTGTCTATTGAAGACCCGACGGATAACGGGAACAAGGTAAAGGCCAAGGGGTGCACCTACAAGGCTTTTCTGGGGTGTAACCCGAAAGAATTTGCAGGTTCCGATAACCCAGTTGCTTGCATGTATTGGCTCTAGGAGGTAGAGATGGCTTTCGAGTCTAGTGATTGTGACATCTCTCAACGGGTCAAGTTCACTTCTCAACTACTTTGGGGAGAGGCCTTGATTTGGTGGAATCTCACTCGATCCGCCCTCACTCCCGAGGTTTTTGCCAAGTTAACTTGGCCGGTTTTCAAGGAAAAGATTATGGATAAATATTGCAGTGAAAGGTCGTTGGACAAACTGGAACGGGAGTTCAGGGATTTGAGGAAGGGTACTCTGTCCACTGCCGGATACTCCAAGTTATTTTTGGAGAAATTGAATTTGGTGGGACATCTGGTCCCCGATGAGAAGTCAAAGATTAAGGCTTACCAGCAAGGGTTACAGGCCGAAATGAGGAAGGCGGTGAGAAATGCTAGAGGATCGACATTGCAAGAGGTCATTGAAAAGTCCTTGCTTATTGAGGACGACATTCTTGCGGAGAAAGAAGAGAGAAGGCAGCTTGGGGAGAAACGAAAGTGGGAGGGGCCATCTGGGCCAGTTCGTCAATCAAAGTCGTTTGTAAGCGGGAGAGCTGGCGATAATCGTCGAGACGATCGGTGGTGCCACAAGTGCAAGACCAAGAACTCGGGCCCATGTATCACCAGAACCTACTCGGGTCCAGTCGGATGTGCCAAGTGTGGCAAGAAGGGCCACACGACTCGAGAGTGCCCTATCCGGGGGCCGGTGTGTTTTGAGTGCCGAGAACCGGGGCACATGAGGAAGGATTGCCCGAAGTTAGTAGGAGGCAATAGTGGAAATTATGTGGGTTCGACGGAAAGAGTCGAGCAACCGTCGAGGGTGCCAAGCCGAGCTTTCCGGATGTCTACTGAGGAGGCAAAGGAGACCGCCGATGTTGTTTCGGGTATGTTCCTAGTAAACTCATTGCCCGCTCGTGTATTGTTTGATTCGGGTGCTACGTGTTCCTTTATATCGGATGTTTTATGTAAACAGTTCGTCACTCCTATTAGTGTCCTTCCCGATGCGTTAGTAGTAGAAATAGCTAATGGAGATCAAGTGATCATCCGAGACCGTTTTTGTGATTGCAGTTTAGAGATTGATGAGAATCCTTTTGGAGTAGACTTGCTACCTATGGCTATAGGGGGTTCGATGTGGTCATAGGCATGGATTGGTTGGTGAGGCATAAGGCTGACATCTTTTACTCCAAGAAGATGATCCAAGTGCCTTTACCGGAATATGGTGTGGTCACCATCTATGGGGAGAAAGGGAAGAGGAGTAATCCTATCATCTCCTCTATTAAAGCTCGCAAATTTCTAGCGAAGGGTTACCCTTCGTATCTGGCTTATGTGGTGGACGCGAAGAAGGAGAAGAAGTCGGTGGAATATGTGAAGGTCGTGCAAGACTATCCGGACGTCTTTCCGGAAGACTTTCCCGGGTTACCGCTGGAACGACAAGTGGAGTTTCAAATAGACCTCACTCCGGGAGCGGCTCCGATAGCCCGTGCTCCCTATCGATTGGCCCCGACGGAAATGAAAGAGATGATGACGCAACTTCAAGAGTTGTTGGAGAAGGGTTTCATCCGACCGAGTTCGTCACCTTGGGGAGCACCGGTTTTGTTTGTGAAGAAGAAGGATGGATCCATGCGGATGTACATCGACTACCGAGAATTGAACAAAGTCACAGTAAAGAATAAGTATCCTCTACCTCTCATCGACGATCTTTTTGATGAACTCCAGGGCGCGGGATGCTTCTCAAAGATTGATCTTCGGTCCGGATACCATCAAGTGAGATTGAAAAAGGAAGACATTCCGAAGACGAATTTCCGAACGCGATACGGTCACTATGAGTTCTTGGTGATGCCTTTTGTCTTGACCAACGCTCCGGCCGTATTCATGGACCTAATGAACCGCGTGTGTCACCTGTTCTTGGACAAATTCGTGATCGTCTTCATCGACGATATCCTAATTTATTCAAAGGACGAGTCCGAGCATGGGAAACATTTGCGGGAAGTGTTGGAGGTCATAAGAAGGGAAAAGTTGTTTGCAAAGTTCTCAAAGTGCGAATTCTGGCTCCAAGAAGTGCAATTCTTGGGGCATGTAGTGTCTAAAGACAGAGTGAAGGTAGACCCGACAAAGATTGAGGCGATGATGAGTTAGGAGCTGCCAACGAGTCCGACGGAAATTCGAAGTTTCTTAGGTTTGGCGGGCTATTATAGACGTTTCATCCAAGATTTCTCCAAGATAGTTATGCCACTCACCTCACTCACAAGAAAGAACGTCAAGTTTCTTTGGACCGAGGTGCAAGATCGAGCTTTCCAAGCGCTCAAGAGAAGATTGTGCGAAGCTCCGATCTTATCCCTCCCTGAGGGATCGGAAGACTTCGTAGTGTATAGTGACGCTTCCAAGATGGGGCTTGGGTGCGTACTAATGCAACGGGGGAAAGTAATAGCATATGAATCACGATAACTAAAAGATCATGAGAAGAACTATCCGACTCATGACTTGGAATTGGCGGCGGTGGTTTTTGCGTTGAAGTTGTGGCGACACTATTTATATGGGACTAAATGTACTCTTTTCACGGATCACAATAGTCTTAAGTACATCTTCGATCAAAAGTAACTCAACATGCGACAAAGAAGGTGGTTTGAGCTTCTGAAGGATTACGATTGTGACTTACTCTATCATCCCGGTAAGGACAACGTGGTGGCGGATGCATTGAGTCAAATGAGCCATGATGGTGGTGTCAAGATGTCCCTTACAAGGATCGATGTGGTATCGAGTTTGTTGGAAAACATAAAGACGAGTCAAGTGGAAGCACTTAAGGAGGAGAACCTCAAATCTGAAGTCATGATGAAGCAAAGGGAACTCTTAACGGAGGCGGTCATGGACTTAAGCTCTTTCAAGGGCGAGTTTGGGTGCCGAAGGTTGGAGGAAAACCGTGACCTACTTCTTGATGAAGCGCACAAATCGAAGTATTCTATACATCCCAGTAGCACCAAGATGTATAGGGACTTGAAATTGAACTATTGGTGGCCAGTGATGAAGCTAGACGTGGCTAGCAATGTTGAGAGGTGTGTCACGTGCCTTCAAGTCAAAGCGGAACATCAAAGACCGTACGGGAGTTTGAAACCATTGTCCATCCCTGAGTGGAAAAGGGACAACATCACCATGGACTTTGTGACGAAGCTACCAAAGACCTTGCGATACCATGACACCATTTGGGTAATTGTTGACCGCCTAACCAAGAGCGCGCACTTCCTTGCGATGCGGGAGACTTTGCCAATGGATAAATTGGCTAAACTTTATATCGATGAGGTGGTGTCGAGGCATGGGGTTCCGCAATCCATCGTGTCGGATCGGGACAGTCAGTTCACATCAAATTTTTGGGCTAGCTTGCAGAAAGAGTTGGGCACTAGGTTAAATCTGAGAACGGCATACCACCCCCAAACGGACGGCCAAAGCGAAAGAACGATCCAGACGCTAGAGGACATGTTGAGGTCGTGTGTAATAGATTTCAGAGGTAGTTGGGACTCGCATTTGCCTTTGGTGGAGTTCGCTTACAACAACAGTTACCATTCAAGCATCGGGATGGCACCGTTCGAGGCGTTGTATGGGCGGAAATGTAGAACTCCGGTTTGTTGGCTTGAAGCGGGCGAGAAGCAATTCGCCGGACCGGAAATAATTTAAGAGACAGCGGACAAGGTGAAGAAAATTTGAGAGAGGCTTAAGGCGGTGCAAGACCGACAGAAGAGCTATGCGGACAAGAAGAGGAGATCGGTCGAGTTTCAAGTGGGCGATCGTGTCATGTTGAAGGTATCTCCATGGAAGGGGATTATCCGTTTTGGGAAGCATGGGAAACTTAGCCCTCGTTTCCTTGGACCCTTCGTTATTCTGGAAAGAATTGGATTACAAGCCTACCGGTTGGACTTACCACCGGAAATGGATGGAATACATCCTACGTTCCACGTGTGTTATCTTCGAAAGTGTCTAACCGAGGAGGAAAGCGTGATTCCTTTGACGGAGATTCGGGTGGATAATGGAAATCGTTTTGTGGAAGAACCGGAGGCGATCTTAGAGTCGAAGGTGAAGAAGTTGCGGCATAAAGACGTGGTTATGGTAAAAGTTCAATGGAAGCACCATCGGGGTGCTAACATTACTTGGGAGTCCGAAGATGATATGAAGAAGCGATATCCTCACTTGTTTAACTTAGGATGAGATTTCGGGGACGAAATCCCAATTAGGTGGGGATGATTGTAACACCTGGAAATTTATAAGGTAAGTAATTGTTCCCTTATTTCATTAATTATGATTATTTGAAAATATGAGCCTTTTATATGCGCATGATCATTATCATAATGTTGTAATGTTATATGAACTGCTTAATCATCTTAATTGTTTAAACCTCGCGCTCGTAATCGTTTTAGTCTGAGTTTTGGGCTGTTGAGATAGTGGCGCGAGAGTGCCACGCGATAGTGACATTGTCACTATCGCAGGCCACTCTCACGGGAGTTGTACCGAGAGATTGGTGGTCTGGTGCGATTGTGACCACGCGATAGTGACACTGTCACTATCGCAGACGGGGTTTTTGAACTTAAATGAGTTCTTAGCCGATTTTACCTCATTTGCAACATTTCCCACTTTTCTCTTTGGCGATTTTAGAGCTCCCAAGTCAGTTCTTTTCATCCCCAAACCCTAACCCTCATTAATAGCAATCATCTTGGTAGTTGGAGTTATTGAGCTTGCATTCATTGTCCTCAAGGAAGATTTTCTAGGGTTTCTCAAAGGGCTATCTTCTCATCTTCAAGTCTCAACCTCTTCATCTAGGGTTTCCTATTTTCTAGGTTTTAATCAAAAAACCTAGATAGTGAGTTTACTAAACCTTTGTTAAAACTAGATACACATCATAATCTCCTACTTGTATTATTGTATATTTACTCAAAATGTTATCTTTACATGTTCAAGTATTTGGGGTTTCCTTATGGAAATATGTTGGAAATATGTTCATGTGTAACATGCCATGATTTATTGAATGTATACCTTGGTGTTATGATGATTTCTACTTGAGATACCTTTTTGGTGATATAATATCTTTATGGTGAAAATGGTTGCCTTATGGGTCTTATGTTGGATCTTATGTTAAATAGGATGGTAATATTGTACCCTTGGTTGGTATTGAAATATGTTTGGTTGAAATATACCTCAAGACTTCCTATAATTATGTTGGACGAACCAAGTCAGTAGACACTAGGAGGATGTAGTCTTGGGCGCCAGCGCCACCATGATGGTATGTGCCTAGACTTCTGCCATTTGGGGAATTTCCATAGTTGTAGTCTCCGGATGTGTCGGGCCTTTCGGGTGCCTCTTTTTAGTTGGCATCAAGGTATATCGACTCTTTGGGTGGAACTTGATTGGTGCTATGGGTCTCCTCTATTGACTCCACATTTATTGAACATTGGTTAACTGCTGATAAGAATTGTAATTGATCTTATATGCTATTTCTTGTTCAACTCGCTAGGTTTTTTGGTCTAACACTTGCTTGGTGTCGATGTGTATATCAGGTTCTAGCGGTGTCGGTTCTAAACAGGCATGGTTGCATTGGGTGAGAACTTGGGGATTTACACTTGGATATTTATATTTTTGGAGAAGTTGTTGGGTTTATAGATGACACCCATTTTGTAATCTCTTTTCTAGTTATAGAAATTAGATTAGTTGGTTGTTATTTATTGTCCATTAAATTACAACTGTAAATAAACAGGTTTGTATATTTTCCCCATTTTTGGAAGGCTCTTGCTATGGAAATTTTATATACCATATTTATGTTTTCCGAAAACTTTTGTTATCCCTATTTTTAGGGTGTTACATACAGTCGCACCTCTACTGTTGGGACAAATCGGCAGGGACGAAGATGCATATATATATGATGTTACAAATTATTAATATGGGTTTATATATATATCTTCAAATGAAATGTTTCAATAATTCACATACGACCATATTATTATCTCGGGTCCTTTGCATATTATGTTGATTTACTAGCTAATAAATCCCCCTTAATCTTGGTTTTTGATTGTTCGATGATAGGTATTTAGAGGATGGATGTGAAGCAAAGAGGACATATACCGCAAATGAAGACTCGTATAAGGCATATTTACAAAATAGAGCTAAGCATACTTTCCAAGCCTAAGGCTGGCATATTTCCCAAATGATGGTTGGACTAAACACATGAGCTCAAATAAAGGTTAAATGAAGCATATTTCTTAAATGTCTTCTCAAAAAGAGGGAGACATGATTTGGCTTCAAATTAGGGTTCTCGCTAGCCTTGTGCGACCAAGATTGTGACTAAACTCGTTTTACCCGCACCCATGACTTCCTTCAATCCAAACCAGCACTGGCGACTTTTTCGGTAAGTAAACATGCGTCAAATATTGTGTCGAAGCCTCCATGCATCCAACGAGTTTGAATGCGACCAAAGTTACATTGCAAGTCGGGTAGGGATAAATTTTTTCTATATCTCACGATTTCCCATAATTAGTACACTTAGGAACTTTAAATATCATTTATTAACCATCATTGGAGTGAGGGAATCAATCGGGAATCAAGAGAGACAATGTCAAGGACGATTTTCAGAGGCTAGGACTTGAATTTGGAGTTTCCATCTGTAGTTCTCATCAATTATTCGATTGAATCATTTGTAAGTTTTAGGTTTAGTATAAATAGCTAATCTTTCAATTTTTAGAAATGGTAGATAATTAACTTAGAATTTGGATGAGCTAAGGCTCAAATTAGGTCTACAAATCGATTGATTTCATTTGTACAACCTTTATGTTTCAATGTTCTTCGTTTTTAAGTTGAAAAATGTAAGTTGGACCCCTTGTTTTTTCTGGCTTAAACTCATTGTACTAGTAATTTTTTTGAATTCATAATTGTTCTTAGATTTCTCTTAGTAACAAACAACAATTGATTGAAAAATGTGTTAGTTGCAAGTGTTGTAAGGTTGTATAATCTAACTCAAACAATCGACATCTGATTGTTGATTAGGTTTTGTATTAAACTATACCATTAGAAAAGTTTTATCAGTACTTTTGAAATTAGTATAATATTGAATATTTTTATAATTATTCGAAATTTATCCGATATATTTCTATAAATCCATCTACACTAATTCAAAAAAATAATTTTTATCATTTAAGTTGGTTTTAAAATATGTATCGTTTTTTTTACGTAAGACTAAAAATCCAAATTTGTCTATATCTATTAATAATAACAGCCAACTATTTACGAGATTTATGATGACGTTTCGATTTTCTTTAGTTTAAAAATGTTTATAAAACAAATATATGTATCAAATAAAAACTTTATAATACAATTATTGATTCTTTTTCAATATATAAATTTAAAATCGTTGTATTGAAAAGTAAATAACTAATTAATAATTAAATATTGTTATTGTTTCTGTGTTTTTGTTTTTAAAAAATTAATAATTTTTAATTTCAAATCTAGTTTAATTATTAATTAGAAAAAAAATCAAAAATACCCCTTGAAAATTAATAAAAAAAATATATTTGATAATGAAAGTTACCGTTTTAATGTTTTCAATGGTGAAATTCAAGAAAAATAAAATGTTAAAATATTTCAACTAAAACTATCACCTTTTAGAGCACCCACTATGGTGGGTTCTTCCATCCACGTGGAAGTCCACATACCCAAAAACAAAAGTCCATACCATTGAAAATGTGGAGATTCTTGACTCATCACCAGGAGCGGTTCCTCTATAAGGACCGCTCCATATGGTGAAATAGTGGGCTCCACCAACTATTAATTAATAAAAAATTAATTTATATCACCAGGAGAGAATCAGTTCATTTTTTTTATAATTTAAAAATTAATTAATAAAAATTTAATAAAAGTATCTTTTAATTAATAAATATTGTAAGCTTTAATTATTATTTTTTAATTATTAAAAGTATATTTTAATTATTGTCTTGTAAACTTTAATTATTGTCTTGTAAGCTTTAATTATTGTTTTTTAATTATTAAAATTATATTTTAATTATTGTCTTTTAATTATAATAGTAAATTTTTATTATATAAACTATGAACCGGTTAATGATTGAGAGTGAAAGGTTTATGAAATGTGCAGGAAAGAGAAAACTGATGTGACAGAGAGAGAAAAATGATGTGGCATAGTACTAACAAAACTGAAACTTGTATTTCATAAATGAAAAATGTATTAGTTTCGAAGCAAAAAAAAACTGTAGGAAAGTAAACTATTCCATTTTGAATGATTAAGTCCCTAAACTAATTTTTTGAATGAAAAAACCATTAAACCTTCACATTTTGAATGATTAAGGGACTGTTTGTTTACCTTTTAATGGTTCCATTAAGAGACAATCTCTGAATCGTTAAGAGGTAAATCTTGTTTGGCAAAAAAAAGGGTTGCCTCTTAATGGTTCCAAAAATCTTCTTAATGATTTTGTATTCTGACCCTCCCTTAACCATTAAGAGCTCTGATTTCATTATGAACAATTAGTAAACAAGCATATTTCATTTTACACTATACCATAAAAGTCTCTTAATGATTCAGACCACTTAATCATTTCGCACTAAACCATTAAGCAACTGCCAAACAACCCCTAAGTCCCTGAACTATTTTTTTAAATGAAAAAATCAATAAACTTTATTATTTTAAATTCTAATAATTGGTGTGCAATTATTAGAATATTAAAAGCCATAGTTGTTGATTGGTTGGAGAACGAAACAACTTGACAAATTTGTATGCGATTGTACCTACCTCGCTACCATAGCGACTGTGCGGCGAGATTTTTAGAAGAGTGAGTTTAATTAATAATACATTATATTTTAGTTTTTAAATTTTTGATTATCTTATTATCTTATTTTCTATTGTTATAGCTTCTAAATTTCTGTTTTCAATTTTTAAAATTCTAAATTTCTACTATTATATAAAGGAACTTTTTGAGTACAAAGATTATTTTAATTTTGAATTTTTGTAATTTATTTTAGTAAATGTTTTTTATCATTTATATGAAGGTAATTAGATGTGTACATGTAAAGATATATGGTACAACTTATATCAACGTGCCAGCCATTTGAATACTCAATGATTTCAATGTATCTTGGTAGTCTAGTAGGGATATTAAGATGTATAATTTTAACTCTTACAATGTTGGTTCAAAATCATATTAACATTTACCAACCGAAAATAGTTAGTATCAATTAAGTTGATACCAAATTAAATTGGTTGGTATATGATATAAAAGTTTACGTAGCAATTATAATTAATTGGCACACGGTATAAAAAAAATGTGATACCATACTATATTTACCCCTAATAAATAACACCGATTTGCAAGTTGGGTAGTATTCTTTCATGCTTTTATAGTTAGATGCCATGTTCAACACTTATTACATACTTTGATATGATGACGTCTTTGTATATTATCCAAATTTGTTGAAAATTCAATTTTAATTGGACAATGCTAATGACACCCTTATTAATGTCAAAATCAGGTCAATCCATAAAATAAACGGAAGTTCAAATTTTTAATAAAATATTATATAAATTATTCATCTCGATATTTTTTAATAATACTTAGACTAAAAATATAAATAAAATAAAAATAAAGTATCCTCTGTATCCATTTTACCAATCCTAAACCTGTCCACCAATAAAAATTTCACACCTCATTTCTATTTTAATAATTAATATATAAACATATAACGGTTGTTAACTTAACCCGTAATCGTCTATGCATTCTCTCTCTCTCCAATATTTTCCGGTCTTTATTAAATAGTTGACTACAGTTTTAGTCCCTATGATTTGCCAAAATTTCTATTTCAACCTCTTTAATTTATCAAAAGTTTTATTTACATTTCAACTTTTATCTTAAATTTATAATTTATGGTCTTATAAATTCTTGTTTATTTTCTTTTATTTCTAATACGTTTTTAGTTTTCATTTTATATTTTTATTAAATTAAATTAAGTAATAATGTTTTAACCAAAACTACATTATGAATATGTATTAAACTATACCATTAGAAAAGTTTTATCAGTACTTTTGAAATCAGTATAATATTAAATATTTTTATAATTATTCGAAATTTATCCGATATATTTCTGTAAATCCATCTACACTAATACAAAAAAATATTTTTGATCATTTAAGTTGGTTTTAAAATATGTATCGTTTTTTTTATGTAAGACTAAAAATCCAAATTTGTCTATATCTATTAATAATAACAGCCAACTATTTACGAGATTTATGATGACGTTTCGATTTTCTTTAGTTTAAAAATGTTTATAAAACAAATATATGTATCAAATAAAAACTTTATAATACAATTATTGATTCTTTTTCAATGTATAAATTTAAAATCGTTGTATTGAAAAGTAAATAACCAATTAATAATTAAATACTGTTATTGTTTCTGTTTTTTTGTTTTTAAAAAATTAATAATTTTCAATTTTAAATCTAGTTTAATTATTAATTAGAAAAAAATCAAAAATACACCTTGAAAATTAATAAAAAAAATATATTTGATAATGAAAGTTACCGTTTTAATGTTTTCAATGGTGAAATTCAAGAAAAATAAAATGTTAAAATATTTCAACTAAAACTATCACCTTTTAGTACTAACAAAACTGAAACTTGTATTTCATAAATGAAAAATGTATTAGTTTAAAAAAAAAAACTGTAGGAAAGTAAAACAAGCCTAGGGATAAAAATAAAATATTTGACAAATCACATGGACTAAAGTTGTAGTTTACTTTTCATTAAAGTTACTTTCTTTCTATAATCTATTTCTTCTCTGAAGATCGACTAACTGCGTTAACAACTGTTATATATTAATTATTAAAATAAAAATAAGGTGTAAAATTTTAATAGGTAAAATAGGGACAGAGGATTTTTTTTTTTCATAAAGTGCATAGTCAGTACCCATCATCCCAACACAACATGATAAAATCTCATTTTTTTTCACTCAAAAATTAATATCTCAAAATAACATTTTTTATAAAGCCAAAACTCAAAAAGTTACAAATTTCATTCGTATAGAAATCATTTTATGTAAATATATATCGTCCACGAGTTTTTAAATTGTTTTTATTGTTATTGCAATTTTTATTTCATTTCGCTTTTCATCCGTGAGGCCAATAAAATTTAAAAAAATCCACTAAGTTAGAAGGTAGTATGGTCTTTTTAGTTTTCCACCTAATTTTCAATTTTTTATTAAATAATAGATCGTTGTACAAGTTATTCAAACTTGAATATAAATTATTATGAATTTTTTAAAAGTCAAATAAAAAAACATTAAATAATTATTTTATCTCCCCATTTTTTATCAATAAGAATAATTATTTTGTATATCGTAAGAATCATATTTCATAAAATTGATTTCTCTACATAACAATATTTAAATGTTTATTATATTTCGCATCTTTAGTTGATTAATTGATCCGCGTTAATGTTATTTCATAAATTATAGATTTCAATTATAGATTATAGATTTCAATTAACTAAATAAAACATTGATTATTTTATCAGGTTTTGAGACCCTTTATCAAATTTGATATTGATATTTAATAATACTGATTGAAAAGTCAAGTTGTCTCTTTGATATATTTTTTTATAATTTAATGACATAACTGATAAGTTCAATTCAAGCCATATGCAAACAATTCAATCACAATCAAACATAGAATTCTAGAGAGAGAGAGTACTAGTACAAAAATGACTTTTTGTGACGGTTTTGAAAAATAGGTTTGTAACGGTTTGATAAAAAACCGTTACAAAAAGTCACATAAAAAGTTAGAGAACTGTTTTTATAAACAAATGTTACTATTACAAAAAAAGTAGAAACATAAAGCAACGTTTTAGATAAAAATGTCAATAAAAGTTCCCTAAGGTAACGGTTTAGGGCGGTTTTGAAAAACCGTTGCTTTATCTTGTGACGGTTTTTAAAAACCGTTGCCATATAAGACCTTTTAGTAACGGTTTTTGTTTAAATCGTTGTTTTATGTCGTAACGGTTTTAGAAAAACGTTATTGAAAACTAATATATGTATAGCAACGCTTATTTGAAAATCGTTTCCAAAAGTCACCAAGTTTTATGGCAAGGGTTTTACAAAGTTTGTGTCACCAAAAGTTAGTGTACGGCAATGGTTTTTGAAAAAATTGTGTCACTATATGTCATGCTTTGGTAACGACATTAAAACATTTACATCATAATATCTCAAGCTATATTGACGGTTTCTAATAATTATGTCACCATGTCATGTTATGGTGACGGTTTTGAGTATGTTGCGATATGTCATTCTACCATAACGATTTTGAAAAGTAAATGTCACTGTATGTTATGTTATGGTGATGGTTTTAAAAAACTATATGTCACAATGGTGAAGGTTTTGTATAATAAATGTCATTATATATCATGCTACGGTGACGGTTAGAATAATAAACGTCTATGTAAGTCATGCTACGATGACGATTTTGTATAATAAACGTGACCATATGTAATGTTATGGTGATAATTTTAAATAATAAACACCATTGTACGTCATCCTACAGTGATGGTTTAATTTGAACAATAAATGTTATCGTACGTCATGTTACAATGACGATTATAAAAGATAAACGTCAAGGTACCTCATGCTATGGTGACGGTTTTGAAAAATAAACGTCACTGCATGTGATAATAAAATGACGGTTTTAAAAATTTTACGTCACCTAATGTCATGCTACTGTGACGATTTAGAAAAATAAATGTCACCGTACGTCATGCTATGTGACGGTTTTGAAACATAAACGTAATCGTACGTTAAGCAAGGGTGACAGTTTTGACAAAAAAAAAAACAAGTCACCATGTGTCATGCTATTGTGACGTTTTCAAATAATAAATGTTGATGTATGTCATGTTAAAGTGATGTTTTTAAATAATGAACATCATCTTATGTTATCCAGGTGATGGTTTTGAAAATTAAACGTCACCATATGTCTTATTTTTACAGTGATCGTTTTGACATCTAAATGTTACCGTATGTCATGTTACGGTAACGGTGTTAGAATGGAAAACATCACAATATGTAATGTTACGATGACAGTTTTGAATGATGAACTTCACCATATGTCATTTTATAGTGACGATTTTGAAAAAGTTATGTCACTGTACATCATAATGTACATGTAGTGATGGTTTTGATAAATTTATGTCTAGGTTACAGTGATGCTTCTGAATAATAAACGTCATTATATGTTATGCTCAGGTGACAATTTTGAATAATAAACATCACTGTATGTCATATTACTATGAAGGTTTTGAAAAATAAACTTCACCATTTGTCATACTAGGGTGACAGTGTAAAGATACAGTGACGGTTTTGATTGATAAACGCCACCGTATGTCATGTTATGGTGACGGTTTTGATAAATTTACGTCGTCGTATGTCATGTAGCGATGATTTTGAGAAACTTACTCACGGTATGTAATGTTACAGTGACGGTTTTGAATGATAAATGTCAATATGTCATTTTTATAGTGACAATTTTGATAAAGTTACGTCACTGAATGTCATGATTCCGTGACGGTTTTGAGAAATTTACCTCATCGGTTGTCATGATACAATGACAGTTGAGGATTTTATGTCGTTGTATGTCATGACACAATAACGGTTTTCATATATACTAATGGTGCGCATAAACAAGTCCAAAAAACCCATTCGGTCAGGCCTCGACTTGACATGTCATTTTGGATACTTTTTTTCTAAGGAAACCAATACTTTAGTTTTCTATTTTTGGCACATAATTGTAATGTATAACATATTTTTGGTCGACCAAAAAATCAAAAGAAAAAGAACTCAAACTATACTCGAAAAAACGGTTTTAGTATTTCTTGAATTCAATTGTTTTTGTATTTCTTATGATACAAATCAATATATTAAAGAATTTTTTTCGTGCTTATGGAGGGCCATGTTTTACATCCGTCGGAAATTAATTTAAATAAAATTCAAAATTAAATTAAATTAAAAATTCAAATTATATTAAAATTTAAAATTATATTAAATCTTTTCTTATTATATCAAAATTTAGAATTATAATTAAAATTCTAAATTTTTAAGAAAATTCAATTTTAGAAACCATTTATTAAATTATAATTATTTTAAAATTGAATAAGATTTTTATTTAAATTAGTTTTCATCGGAAATTAATTCAAATAAACTTGAAAGTTAAATTAAATTAATTTAAAATTTAAATATTAAAATCTAAATTTATATTAAATTTCAAAATTATATTAAATTCTCAGAATTATGTTTATTTTAAAATTTAATTAAAATTAAAATTTATTTTCGATGGATTTCCGACGAAAATTAACTTTATTTTATTATATTTAATTTTTGTCGGAAATCTGTCGGAAATATCTTGAAATAATTTTTTAACATTAAGTTGGGCCTTAATAAGTTATAAAATGTCATATTGGGTTATAATGGTGGTTTAGTGGTTCGTATTGTGATATGATGGTTCTTAGTTGTCTTGTCGACCCTAATAGACAACACATACATCTATGAGTAGATACGTGCACACAAACACATAATGAGTCTCCATTGGTGTTATTGGGCCTTAATAAGTCATAAAATGTCCTATTGGGCTATAATGGTGGTTGAGTGGTTTATATTAGGGTATAATGGTTTTTTTAGTTGTCTAATTGACCCGAATACACGACACATGCATCTATGAAGGTGATACGTGTAAAGAAGCACATAATAAGTCATCACTTGTGTTTTTGGGCATTAACAAATCAACAACAATCATAATGGGCTTTGATGGGTTCAATTAGGATTTGATGGGTTATATTGATCTTAAATCGGTTCAATAGTTGGGTTAAATCGGTTTTGTTCGGATCGAATCAGTTCAATTGGGTTTTAATAGGTTATATTGGGCCTTAATAAGTCAACAATGCTCATAATGGACTTTGATCGGCTTTTATTAGACTTTGATGGTTATATTGGCTTAAATTGGTTATATTGGGCTTAAATCGGTTCAATTGAGTTTTACTATGTTATATTGGGCCTTAATAAATCAACAATGATCATAATGGGCTATGATGGGTTCAATTGGGATATGATGAGTTATATTGATTTTAAATCGATTCACTTGGGCTTAAATTGGTTCAATTGGGCATAAATCAGTTTTGTTGGGCATAACTCAGTTCAATTGGGTTTTAATGGTTATATTGGGCCATAATAAGTCAACAATGCTCATAATGGGCTTTATTGGGCTTTGATGGTTCTATTGGACTTAAGTCGGTTCAATTGGGTTTTACTAGGTTATATTGGGTTTAGATCAATTCAGTTGGGCTTAAGTCGGTTCTATTGGGCCTTAATAAGTCACCAACAATCATAATGGGCTTTGACGGGTTCTATTGGGCTTAAATTGGTTCAATTTGGCTTAAATCGATCCTTTTTTTTGGAAGGGTGTCCTAGGCTATGCATGAACTAATCCCTTGGAAAATTATGATTGTAACACATCGCCCTGATTAAACCTCAGTGGCTACAATTGGCTTAAATCGGTTGTATTGTTCTTTGATAGGTTATATTGCACGTGGATTGGTTAATTGAAAAACTAACGATCAAAACAATAATAACAATAATATTAATAATAAAAGTATTAGTAAAATGAAATAATTATTAAAAGAGAATATTCCGGCAGATTTCCAACGGTATCCAATTTTCAGACGGATTTCCCCTATACTTTATAATACAATATATACATAATAATTAAAGAAAATTTCTAAAATTTGATTACGTATAAATGAAACCTAAATACTTTATAATACAATCTATACTATATTATAAAACACAGATAAAAAACTCTTAAATACAAATTATTAGGCACAAAGTACCATCATTTTATTCAAGATTTTAAAAATCTCTTAATTTACAAGTATCAAAGCACAAAATACATATTACTACTGCAGGCTTCTAACACCCACCAATTTGGTATTTGCAGGGTCTTCCTTTTATCCAGACATTTCCATGTATCACTATTAATTAATATATTATATTACTATAATTTTGTTTTAATTATATTATTAAATATGTAATTGGTTATTTTTTATAGATATCATTAAAATATATAAGATAATCATTGAATTCAAACAAAATACTTAATTTTTTTATATAAAAACATTATATTATTAAGCCTAATTAAACAAATTTATTAAAAAAACATTATCATTTTCTCAAAACCATCCAAAATCGTACTGTAAATCGAAAAAAAAATAAAATGAAACATTAAAATCGTAATGTATCTCGCTGCATTGCGCAGATACGCTTATAGTATATATACATAATAATTAAAGAAAATTTCTAAAATTTGATTACCTAAATATTTTAAAACTTGATCCGTTAATATAGAAAGGAGAATATAAAACTTCAAACCTTTTAAATTTTCATTTTTTAGTGTACAAAAGAAATAAAACAAGTATATATTACATAAATTAAAAGATTTTGTATGCATAATTGATTTCTACATAATAGTTTAATATTTATATATTTAAGAGTTTTAAAAAATAAAACATAAATATTTTATAATATAATATACATAATAATCAAGGAACATTTCTAAAATTTGATTATCCTTAATTTAAAAAACCTTATATATCTTTCCCGGTAATCAAATTGAATTTAAAAAAACCTTAAAAAGCCTTAGATATACATAATAATCAAGATATCTAATTTCTACATAATAATTCAATTTTTAATTTTTAAAATAACACCCGGTAATCAACTTCCCTCCCTTAATTTCACCCTAAATATGGGTTTTCCCCCCAATTATTTTGTCCATAAATAAAGATTTATAATTTTATATCCCCTTTAATTTTCTTCTAAAATCCCCTAAATCCTCAAAAACACGTATTCTCAAATCCACCTCTCCCTCTCCCTCTCAAATAACACCTCTCCCTTTACAAGATCTCTCAAACCCACCTCTCTCTTTCCCTCTCCTAAGAGCATCTCCAACCGCACGATAAATCAGAGGATTTGCCGTGCGGTAGCTCCAATCGGCTGGTATATCCAAAAATCTTTTGCCGGTCAAGAATTTCATACGGCATATTTGCCGGCCTTTAAATTCTTGGGGGACCCATCATTCTGTGTGATAACTTAAATAAATTTGATTTTTTTTTTGACAAATTTGGTGTTTATAGAGGACGGTTAGAGGTGAAGTTTTTTTTGGTGTTGATGGGCCCACAAAATTTAGTGTTTTTGGTGTTTTTTTTAGTGTTGCCGTTGGAGATGCTCTAAACAAGATCCTCTCAACCTCATCATTAACACCAAAAACTCCTTGCTGGACGACATTGATCAGAGATGCTTCTCGCCGACGACTTTAGGGCTACTCCTTGTTTTTACACTGTTACTTCTCTTCTTTACACAAGGTATCGTTTTTCCGATCTATTTTTTTACAGATGCCTTCTTCTCTAACATAATCGTTTTTTTTAAACCATAGATATCTTTTTTGTTTTATAATATTCAGATCTGTTTAAAAAAACTTAAAATCTGTTATGTTTTATTTTTTATCAATGGTTTTTTAAGATCTATAACCACTGCATGTTTTCTATTTAAGATCTACTATTTATATAAAAAAAATTCGGATTCGTTTTTTATAAAAATATTCTAGGCCTGGCTTTAAAAAATACCCTATCTAATTTTATAAAAAAATTCTAGATCCGATTTTCTAAATATTATATGTTATATTTTTTTTTATCAATGCTTTTTTTAAAGATCTACAACTACTACTTTCTATTCGAGATTTATTTTTTATAAAATATTTCAGATTTGTTTTTATACAATATTTTCAGATTTGGTTTATACAAAGAATTTGTAGACATGTTTCTAAAAAAATATATCAGATCTGGTTTTATAAAAGATTTTTATATTCGGATATGTTTTTATTAAAATTTGCCAAGTTTGTTTTAATAAAAATATTCTAGATCCGTTATTTGTAAACATATCCAAACATGTTTCAACCTCTCTCTTCCGGATCTGATTTTATAAAGTAATTTCAGATATGTTTTTCTATTAAATTTTCAAGATCTTTTATTAAAAAATATTGTAGATCTGTTTAAAAAATTATTTCTAATATATTTTTATTAAAAATTTACTGATCTGTTTTTATAAAAAAAATCCTGATATGTTTTAAAAAATATTGAATATGTTAAAGGAAAATCCAAACAAAATAACAATAGAATAGAGATACAATGAAATATGTAATTCTCATTAATAATAAGCCCTTTAAATAGGGAGGAGTTTACAAAGAAAAGGAAACATTCATTATGGTAAATTCTAATAGTAGGAAAATATTATGTCAATCACTTCCTTTTGATGATGACACATAATCCTACAACACTCCCCCTTGTGCCGAGTCAAAGGAGTGATGGTGCACAATTGTTGCCTCGTTAAAACCTTACGCCAAAAATCCAGTGGGAAAAAAAATAGGACGAAGGAAAGAGTACAACACACCAGTTTCTTTACAATACATAGACTTTTCCTTCAGTCTAGTTTTCTCTTAGATTCGTACATTAATCATGAGAGATAGGAAAGCATGATGGTATATAAACAGTTGTCTCACTAAAATCTTACACCAAGGAACAAAACCCAATGGGAAAAATAAAACCTTGGTTGAAGGAAAGAGCACAACATACCAATATCACACATATAGTAGACTCCCCCTTTTGTCTACTACTCCCCTTGATTCGTGCATTAATCAAGGGAGTTTAGAAAACATTTTCATTTACTTTCTACATATTTCCCAATATATGGTTTTAGGTAATGACTTGGTAAAATATGTCATATTCTTTTGACACCTTACTTGATTCACATTAATCTAAAAGAAAGTCTTTTATTGTTGATTGTATTGAAACTTAAGCATGCTTTGTGTTATCACCCTTGGTGTATCTTATGTACATTTCTTCGATACATGATGTATTATTTTCATATATGTGTAGGATATTGGTTGAACCCAAAATTATTAGCTCCTATAATATATGTAATGATAGTCCTTAATTATATACATTCTTTAATTATCTCATGGACAATAATATTCTTAGAATAGTTCAAGGAGGTAGTTACAAGTGTTTGCTTAGCTTACTTTCAAGCAATCTGGGTGTTCACTATGGTAATTCCTTATCCAGTTTGAGAACAACCTTTTATAAGTCAGATATATACCTAATATCAACAAACACATACCAAGACATTGTTTGGTGTTTTCTATAAGAGTTGGTACTTTTGCTGCTTACATTCTAAGTAGGTATTGAAGTTCCATTATCAATCTCGTTTTTATTTCTATAAGGAAAGTATAAACCCGTGTCAATGGTTCCAAAAGATTAATTTGATATCATTCCAACGACTTTGCGTTGGCGCTGAGCTAAATCTAGCTAACAAGTTCATTGAGAAATACAATATACGGTCAAGTGTATTGTGCTAAGTACAATAATGCGCATATTGTACTTAGATAGGGAATTCCAACTCCCAAAATTTTTCGTCATCATCCTTTTAGACGAAATTAGCGGATAATTGTTGGGGATTCATGTCCAACATATACCAAATCGTCTTTACGAACCCATTTCAATGCGTTGTGGGGGCGCAATTAGCACATATACTACAGAACCAAACATGCGTAAATGTAAACTATCAGGCTTACATCCAGTTACCAACTGGTACGCATGAGGCCGGTTAGCAAGCAGTGGGTCTAAAATGAAAAGAAAAAAAACTGCATATAATAATTGCATAACCCCAGGTAGATGTGGGTAAATTGGTGCGCATTACTAATACCCAAGATGTCATCATATTCTTTTGATAGCAACTTCTATGAGACCATTTTATATATACACTTGGGGTATAGGAAACTCTAAATTGATCCTAATACATATGCAATTAACATCAAATCCTTATGATGTAAATTCTCTAGAATTCCAAGTCATGTAGACTTGATAAGATAATCAGGGTGGTGAGCCCTTAAACGTATAGCTAGTGCTAGGAGTGCAATATTTCATGTGGAAAATAATACGACATGCGTTCATCGTGTCGAAACCAGCACCATAAAGTACTTTAATGGCCCGCATTCTGGATGTTTATGTCCATAAATATCACCTTGTATTCGTTGTAACAATGGAATATTTTTGTATTATGTCCTTAGTTTTAGGATGATCTCATTCCTGTCTTGGCTAAGGATTAGGGTATATACAAAAGTTTTAGGTATTCGAGAGGGCATATTATGATGGCAATGTTGTTTCTTATGATGCAGAAGTCAACAATTGCAATTTGCCTCATTCCGCCTTTCACTCGAAAGAGAATGTGTCTATGTGTATTTTGCAATACACGGATCACTATGTCATAACCATGGTGTCCCACATGGTCATGTCGAAACATATATGTGTCATTTCCCCCAAAGTTCTTTATTGGTGACAAAATATGTTTCGATGACCCAATAATCTACTAGTTTGACACATTAGTTTCCATGATATGTTTACTTTCATATTCATTAGAACTTATGTATATATGCTCATTTCCATTTCCATTTGATACGAATATCTTTACAAGGATCCTATTAATCTTGTACCAACAAGAAAGTGACAGTCCATCGTCTAAGTAATATGTATTTGTCTATCATTTTAGATTGTGTGGAATATTCTACAAAAACTCAAGTTCTCCTCGATACATTCCTACATGGAACGGAGAATATTAATAGTTTTGTTATTTATTTAGATGTATTTCTTTACATCTATAATGGTTACATATTCGATTTTAGTTTAGCAAATAAATTAATTTTGATACTTAAAAAATAATTTCAAATAAACATATGCTTAATCAATATTAAATATTAAATTAATATGTTATAGTTCATTTTCAACGTGTTTCCTTTTTGACAAGAGAACTCTTTAGTACATTTCTTATTTGATTGTCCATTATCACATGAGGCAGTAGTTGTATCTCTACTCCAGATGTTGAAAAATCATTCCCGACTCTTACCAAGACCCTGACCCCGTTCTAGGGTTTCGTCCACATAGTGGATAAATGTCACATGTGTGAAATTGTTTTAACTCTCTGTTCTTTGGAGTTGTTTCCACCTTTAATGCTTTCATTATTGATCTCGAGAATTTTCTTTGTCTCGACATATGTGGTGTTGTTATTCGAAAGAACTTTGTTATGTCTCTCAACCACTTGCAGTAGGTTGATGAGTTTGTCTAAAGGTTATTTTCCAACTTATATTAGTTCATTAATATTTTTGATGTATGAAAGGTGAAAATAATGTTAAGAATCATGTCATCTTCTGTGAGTTCCTTGCCACAGAGATTGAGACGCGTTTTGGATATAACATTTCTTTGTTGAAATCAGTTAACTTTTTGTAATCGAGTAAGTGAGTTTCATTCCACTGTACGATTAGTTCAGGAAGTACATATTCATGAATACACCCGATTCTCCCTTTCGAGACATCCCACAGCTATTTGGGGGGTTTCTAATAAAGGTATTCCTATGAAAGTTAGGATCTATATGTCGTCTCAAAGTATTGGTTTTAGGGTCAATAAGGAGTTGATGGACTTTAGATAATTTTTTTTGTACTTTTCAAAGTGAGATTTGTATACTCATTTATGGTACTCAGATTCTTTTGAGTTTACGACGTTGATTTAGGGATGAGTTGTTTCAACCATTTACATATATAAGAGAAAATATATGATTTTCTGTTTGATAAGACAATGGATTATGGTTATAACTATTATTTTATGTATGAAATTTTTTTATCATAACAACATTGGATTTTTGTATGCTTACATTTTGTTGATAATATTTCATCAATATTTCAATTTGTGAAAAGAAATCACTCAGTCTATTGGATTTCCAGGTAGTAGGGGAATCACATGGATTTCTTAAGTCCCTACAAACCTTAGGGCTGTTTACACCCGTTTGACAAAACCCAATTGATATCTTGTGATTTATTTAATTTAAATAAAACATTGTTAATTATAGAGCATTTGATATGAGTTTGGCATATTAGGCCAATTTCAATGATTTAATACCTTAATGGTATTTTGAGAGATTCTGTCGTGAGACAATAAATATTGGTTTTGACATAAAGTCGATATCAAACTTTTAACATATTAATAATATTTTTGGAACTTTTGGAAAAGACCAAAATATATGAAGGTTAGAAGTGTAACTTCTAAAAACTTAATTATATGATTGGAATTAAAAGTATGAACTTATAATTAAGGTATTCATTGAATATATTGTGTGAGAGATCAAATTCAAACGAAATTAAGATCATATTGGTATTTTAGGAGCTTTTGGCAAGAAACCAAAAGAATATTACGATTTATGATCAAGACAAACATACTTATGTATTTAAGAACGGCTTAATATCATACATTCTAAGATTTTAATAGCTTGGGAAAAAGAGCAAAACAAGACAGTATAGGGGTGAAAGTGTAACTTCCAATTAATTATGATTTGTGACTAAGCAAATAAATAAATAAAATTAAACATAGATTTGAATAAACTTAAACATCTAAAATAATTTATGGCAGTGAGCCTAAATAAATAATGCAATATTCGCCTAAATAATTTTAACCAATCAAATTAACCAACAAAGTAAATATAATGTGTACGTTATCGAGGAGATCTAATGATTTTAAAACATAACCATATTATAGTATTATTTGTTATGGAAAGAAAATCAGTTTAATAAAAAGAATAAACTATAAACTCGTTATCAATTAAGAAATAAATTTATAACAAAGATATCATTATTATTTATATTAAAAGGTAGATTTACAAGAAAAATATAAAATGATTACTCATATATATAATTAGATTTTTTTTTACGAATAATGAAATATGCAATTAATAAACATAATGTTAAATAAAAATAAATTAATCCATCAATACAAATTACTCGTAAAACAAACATATTAAATGATAGGTTTTATTTATTTATTTATTTTAGCAGTAATAAAGAAATATCATATTAACCAATCTATCTACCAATAAGTGATAAAGAAGAAAAACGAAAATTGCTGATAACAATTTAGTATTCTCCAAAAAAAAAACATATATATATGAACAATTCCATGTATTTTGTTTTAAATTGAATGCATCATGATATCACATATTATGCAATTTTTATAAGCATAAAAAAAAACAATATGTGAATTAGGATTTCATGAGATTGGCAAATCATAATTTACGTCTATAACATAAAGTACATTAGAATGATAATATAGTTTAAACATATAGAGAAAACTCATATTCTTAAAAATTATCATATTTGTTCATAGCATAAAACATGATATGCTGAAGTTTTAAAATTTAGACATATAAAATTTACCTCAAATGCCGAATTTTAGCTTGATTTCGTGATTACTTTGTTGTAAGGAGCGTACGTGCTGATAACGTGTTAAAGGAAAATCCAAACAAAATAACAATAGAATAGAGATACAATGAAATATGTAATTCTCATTAATAATAAGCCCTTTAAATAGGGAGGAGTTTACAAATAAAAGGAAACATTCATTATGGTAAATTCTAATACTAGGAAAATATTATGTCAATCACTTCCTTTTGATGATGACACATAATCCTACAACTGTACAACAGAATATTTGATTTTTTATCTTGTTATCATTTTTGCAGTTCACAGTCACTGGAAATTTGGCATTAATGTTTGTTACTTATGAAGGACACCAAATTTGCAAATATTGAGAGAAGGATATGCATGAGGGTGCTCATACTTTTGAGTGGAATGTTATTTTTGATAGAATGTTCTTTTTAAATTTTTTCTAGATGTACATTATTTTTAATAGGGTATTTTTTGTTTGGGGATGTAGATTATTTTTTGATTTAATATATTTGTAAAATGTTTATTACGTCTTTTTAATATCTATTATTTATAGATATATGTGTATTTGTTTTACTTTTATTAAATAAATCAATTTTAGAGACGGTTTACTGACAAAATATCTGCTGATGAAAATTTCAATAAAAAAAAACAAAAAAACAAATTAGTTTTCTAATTATAATAAAAAAACAAAATTCCGGCGAATTTCCGACGGATTTTCCAATTATAAAAAAAGAAAAACAAAATTCCGACAGATTTTCGACGGATATTCCGTCGGGATTTTTTTTTTGACTTTATAATTTTTTTAATAAATAAGTTATAAAAAATAAATTAAATAATAAATTATTTTATCCGACGGAAACTAATTAATCAGATTAGGAAAATGTTGATTAATATAACTTTCTTTAAAAAATCGGAAAATGTTTTCTGACGGAAATATTCGTTGGAAATGATAAATCCGTCGGAAATGTCATTTTCTGGCGGGGGATTTTACAATAGCGGAATCCGCCGGTAGTTTCATTTTCCGACAGATTTTGCCGTCGGAAATGGGTTTTTGTTTTGTAGTGTTGATATAGTGATGGTTTAAAAAAATAAATGTCACCATATGAACTTCTACAGTGACGATTTTGGAGAATAAATGTCACCGTATGACATTCTACAATGACGGTTTTTCAAAAATTAACGTCACCATGTCATGAAAAGTTGACGGTTTTAAAAATAAAAACGTCACCATATGTAATACTACAGTGATATTTTTGATAAATAAACGTCATCGTATGTCATGCTACAATAACAATTTTCATAAATAAATGTCACTGTATATCATTCTTAAGTGACGGGTTTAACTATATACGTTGTTGTATATCATTCTATGGTGACGGTTTTGAAAAATAAGCGCCACCTTATGTCATGTTACAGTGATGGTTTTGAATAATAAACGTCACCGTATGTCATATTATAGTGATGATTTTGAATAATAAAGGTCACCATATGTCATGCTATGGTGACGTTTTAAAAAAATTAACGTCATCATGTCATGAAAAGTTGACGGTTTTAAAAATAAAAACGTCACCATATGTAATGCTACAGTGACATTTTTAATAAATAAACGTCATTGTATGTCATGCTACAATGACAATTTTGATAAATAAATATCACTGTATATCATGCTTAAGTGACGGGTTTAACTAATAAATGTTGCTGTATATAATTCTACAGTGACGGTTTTGAAAAATAAACGACATCGTATGTCATGTTACAGTGATGGTTTTGAATAACAAACATCACCGTATGTCATATTATAGTGACGATTTTGAATAATAAAGGTCACCATATGTCATGCTATGGTGACGGTTTTTTAAAATTAAACGTCACTGTTTGTCATGTTACGGTGACAATTTTAACAAATAAAGGTCATCGTATGTCATCTACAATGACGATTTTGACTAATAAATGTCACTGTATGTCATGCTATGGTGACGGTTTTGACAAAGAAATGTCACTATATATCATGCTATTATGACGGTTTTGAAAATATAACATCACTATATGGGATGCTACGGTGACAGTTTGAGGAAAAACATCAATTTTTATAGACCTAAAGTGACGGTTTTAGGTTATAGTAGCGTTTTTTATGTGATTTCGTAACGTTTTTTAAACGTAACCAAAAGTGTATCAAAAGTGACGGCAGGAAAGGTAACGATTTTTATGTCAACGAAAACCGTTACCGTACACCTATGGTAACGGTTTTTAACCGTCACTAAAGAGCTTTTTTGTAATAGATATATATAGAGAGAAAGTCATATGTATTAAGCAAAGTCACAAGATTACACAATGAGCGCACGTCTCTCAGTTACAAGGTTCACTCACAAGGCTAGACAATTTATACTAGCTACTTCTCTCAAGACAAAGAAACACAACATAAGTTCTCTCAAAGAATTTTATAAAGTCAAAGTCAAATACATCAAAAGTCAACACTTGATCTAAACTAGTACATTAACAATCTCCCCCTTTTAGATCAAGCAATGATGATAGGCCTGCCCCAGCGAGATAATCTTCCTTGACGGATTCCAAGCAGCGACTCAAAATTTCTGATTCCACGTCTGAAGTTGAAACGATCATAGATAGCATCTACAATTCTTTCAGTACAAACCTTGACAACCTTGTTCATCCCTTTTTCTCCTTACTTCAACTTCTCTTTGTTTTCCTTAAGCCTTCTCTCCAATTGCATTTTGATCACTTTCAAGGTTCCATCTGAAAACTTGGCGATTTTGGATAATCTGAAGAACCTCTTTTTGTTCTCAGAGTTCTTGTATACTACACCAAGTTCAGGCTTGTCTAGCATAGTAAATAGATTATAATCATCAATACCATCCAGACTAAGATCAGGCTTCTTCATGTTGACTTTCCTCTGATTCGTCTCTATACCGAGTTGGAAGTCATAGCAGTACGTGTAGTTTACCTGTCTCCTCATAAATCTTTTCACAACATCCAAGGCACAAGAATATTATCTTTCCTAATATTCATATTTCTGAAAAGATCGTACAGGTACTCGATATCATCCACATTCAGAAAGCAAAAGTCGGCTTCAGAAAATGTACATTTTGTCAAGTCTCTCCTTTGCACATGGAAAACTGGATACCAAATATGTACAAACTGCACAAGTCTCACTTGCTTCATTGTCACTATTCCTGACTTGTTTTTCACTACATTCTCAGGACTTCTTACCTAGTTCATCATCCGAGCATATTCCTCTTGATACTCCAGGGGTTGATTTGAGACACCCAAGACTTTGAATTTATCCATTTCTCTGATCCTGTGTACAAATATGTTCTTCATCTCCTCTTCCAGAAACAGTTGCCTCAAAGTATTCCTCATTTGCCTGATTTGAGCTTCAGGAGGGGCAAGAGGTACTTGAGGTTGGTCTGAGGGACCGGTTTGGCTTTCGGCTGGGTTGGAAGGAAAGAAAGGTTCAGGTTCAGTTTCAGTGTTTATGTTGGGTAGGTTTTCAAAACTAGGTTGTTCATCATGATTTGGGCTTGGAAATCTGTGTGGGCTAGGTAAATTGGTTTGGGTAGGTGGAATAGGTTGGCTAGTTGAAATTGGTTGAGTAGTTTGGGTAGTTTGGCTAGGTTGTTTTTCTGGGCTTGATGGAAGTTGGTTTACTAGGCTAGGTAGGTTGGTTGGTTTGTTGGAAGGTTCAATAGTGATCATCTTTTTGAATGATGGTATATCGGGTTGTTCACGGATGGTTTCTGGAAGTTCTACGTTTACAGGACTCAGCTGGATGTCTTCTTGTGAGCACGCAATGATATCCAGAATACTCTCTTCTCCTTCTCCTATCACATCTCTTTCCTCCTCCTTGACCTTCCAGAAGTTGTCATACTTTTAAACTGATGTTTCTTCATCATCGGAAGACAAGTCTATTGCATATATCTCCTCTAATCCAGTAAGTCTAATGATCTCTTCTCTAGTAGCAACCACAGGCTTTTCAACCAATGGTTCTACGTCTTCGTTTACGTACAAGATCAACTACATTCCCTGTCCTTCACCCATATTTCCTTGCTCCTCACTATTAAAATCAACCATTTCGGTATCCTCTCCTCTATCTGATCTACCAATAGCATGTTCAGACTCTGTAGCAGTTCTTTGACATTTGGTCATCTCCCCCTCATGGTCATGATCCGAATCATGATCATGTCTCTTTCTAGAACCTGCTTGAGCTTTACACGAATCCTGAACTACTTTGGTTAACTCCTTAATGTGTTGAACTATTTCTGACTTGAAGGCATTGAATTCAGAGATGGAAACAACTTCAGATGATACTGGAGTTTGTTGAGCTCTTAACAGACCAATAAGATCGGCATCAGATTCTTCAGCGGGTGCCTGAGATAACAACTTGGCATACAACATGGATTTCAGCTCCTCCACCGAATGATCAACCGGCTGAACTGGTGGTGGTGGAGGTGGTTGAACAGGCTCGTCCACCGTTGGGCCTTTTCCTTTCAATAGGCTCTTTACCTTTGCTAACTCCTCCTGAAATTTGGCAAGCTCTCAGTAATGTGATTCTCAACAGCCTTTAAGGCGTCGTCGAGGTACTCCTTTGACACAAAGTCGGGGAAAATAACTCCGGGGTCACTTAGACTTCCCGTTGTCACAACTGTTGAGGAGCCAACAGTGTGGCCTGTGTTCAAAGCTAGAATATCGATAGCAATGACAGGACTTCCATTCGATCCTCGTAGTTCGGATTGCGGATCTACTACGGATGTTCCGATCGGGTCACTAAGACGTCCGATGGTAGCAGAAGTATGAGTTTGTGTCCTAGGAATAAGAAATGATAAATCAACTGGCTCTAGACTCAATGATGAACTGAAAGAAATTGAGCTCTGGGGCAGCTGAGCTCTAGTTTCAATACCTATACTTTCCGATTGAAAGCTAGGTAGTGTTTGTGCTAAAACCCCCTACGAAGTTGAGACTATGGCCTGTTGAGAGGCTATAGAATGGTTGGCAGAGGTGTGTAATTGCATAAGCGGGCTACTTATGAATTGTGCTTCCGAATGCAACACATGCAACGAATCACTGGATTTGGTTTCCCTTTTGTAACGGTAGGTTATGTTGCACTCTCTCTCACCATATTCTTTTTCTGCATTCTCTCTTTGCCTCACATTTTCAGTATTTTCAACTATAACTCCCTCAGATCTCCTTATGTCTCCCAAAACTTGCGCAATTTCAGTACCAACAGTGTCGATCTCCATATCATCATGTTGTAAGGAGATGTCATTCAAGAAACCAAAGTTGTGTTGGAGATTTTCATCTTCAACATCAGCATCATGAATAAGGATATCTTCTTGTTGATGTTCCGAAGTTGCCGATGGAATAGTCTCTGGTGAGCTGGCACGCCGATCCGACTCTGTTTCAGAATTCAGACCTTCATCAGCTATCCCTTCCTAAGGAATTGCTTGGCGAATAATAGTCCTTTCAGGTTGGGATGTGAAGACCTCTAGTCGTGTGGCATCTTGTGCCGAGGTCTCCACAGCTTCAGATCTAGAATGCTGACCCTCGCCTGTTCCCCTCTCGGTATTTTCCCTCAGCTCTCCCCGTTTCTGGACCCCCGTAGTCTCAGGAATCCTCACCGACTCCTCTCGCCTAAGGGTCGAGTCTGAGGTAGGGATAACCGGTGTTGGTAATCCCATAGACTCTCTATAATCTATGACACACTTAGAGTTCGGATTTGCGTAAGAGAGTAGAGCTACTGGAACTGGCATAGAGTATGCAAACTGCTTTCTTTGTTTCTGGAGATATTTCATCTCAAATTCTGGTGCAATCTCATGTTGAGATCTCTTTGGTATATCTCGTTTGGAGCGGATCATGCTTCAGATCATCAACTGGATAAATCTCTGATATGGCACGTAGATTGGTCTCTTGGAAGTACTCTTACTAATGACTTTTTCCTACAATTCCATCCAGAAAACCACTGAGTAGTCAACGTGTAGATCGTAGACGAAAGCATGGAAGAGCCTTACTGTGTGCATATTCGTATTATCAAGACCGGAATTTCTGGAAGTTAAACACCGGTTGATCATGGAGAACATCTGGTAGTAAAATGGTGGAAGATTGGTCTTCTTAAACTCACTGATCTTTGTTAGTGAACCAACATAACCCAAGGCGCGGATGACTTCAAATACTTCTGAGTCGACTGGGTATGAATCAAAGCTGGTTCTGATCTCTCGTGAGTTAGCTTCCGGTAAGTCCAATATCCATCTGAGTCTCTGATATGTTAGAACATAAGTGAAGTTATCAATTCTGAGCCAGAAGTATTTATTTGTGTTGCTCTCAACCACGTATTCTATCGTCTTCCAGGCTTGTTGTAGATAGATCAAGGGAATTGAAGCAGTGTCTGTCAAAGCCTGATGAAGTGGATGACCCTTCAGTATTTCCACAACAAGTGGATTGACATTTAGACTGTCAAAGTCCACATGATGATTGTTTGGGTAGAGCAACATATACTCATACAGACTGATCAGGGCAAGATCAGGATCTATACCAACTTCAGACTGAAAGTGAGATCTAGGGATGGCATAGGAGTCTCTTTTGACACGTTTGGATCATGTTCATCCATATGGACACTTTGATCATGTGAGATTTCTTCTGCCATTGTTTACCTGAAAAAGATAGAAAGTATTGGATATAATCCAATATGTTAGTCAATAAGCTCAAAAACTTGTTTTCAGAAAACATTTTGATACACACAGTATCAAGTACATAATGATTGCACTTTAAGCTCAAAAAGATAAGCACAGAAAGTTAAATGAAGCAAAATGTAACTTTGAACAAAAATTACAAAAAATATACCAAAAAATGACTCAAACTTGAACAAGATACTTGTTATTTTGAAATTGTTCTTCTCTAGACATTCCAGTTTCTGCTGCTGATTTCTCTGTTTCTACTGCTTTAGCAGTTTCTACCGCTGGTTCAGTAGTTACTGCTGCTTCTACAGTTTCTGCTTCTTTCTCTGTTGTTTCTGCTGCTTTTTCTGTTTCTGCTGCTTTCACAGTTTCTGCTTCAACCTTCTTTTCAGTTTCACCACTAATCTCCCCCTCAAACTGAAATTCCATGCCAACTGAGCTTTCCTTCTCACATTCAGCTTCTTGATTCTCCCCCTTTTTGGAAGAATCATGAGCACTTCCCCTTTTCTTCCGGACATATTGCTTTCTCTTCTTTTTGTGTACCAAACTGAGTACCATCTTCTTGAGTTTGGTTATCTGCACTTGTTGAGAAGTGATCACCTTTTTCAGCTCCTTTATCTCCAAGCCCTGATTGATGACATCCAAGTTCACATTTCCAATGGTTTCCATCAATTCATCAAAGTTATATATGTCCTCACCTCCTTTAGGTGTGTTGAGCACCCTTGAAGGATCCTTGGATCTTTTAGTAGAGGCCTTCTGCTTAGCAGAAGCACCTACTACCCCCTTGGTTTCTTGGTACCTGGGACCCTTAGATGATTTCTCATCCAAAGTTGTCGTGGGGAAGGTCTCATTGATGTTCACACTGTCCTGATCCACACCTTGTGCAGAATCAGTAGTGTGAGCCTTACTACCCACATGCTCATCCTTCTCCTTAGAGAGCACCTTCTTGGGGTTGGGAGACACCCCTGTGGATTCCCTTTGGATATTCTCTGATGGAGAATGCTCCATCAGAGGGCTTGTAGGCTTTCGGGGTGTAGATACATGAAGGGAAGGAACCTTCTGTACCTTTTTCCTTACATAGATTTGAGAGATTGGGGAAATTGGCTTATCAGTAAGGGTCTGAGGAGGATCATCTGAAATGAATGGTGTGGGTAGGTCATCAGTGGGTTGGTCAGATATGGGTTGTGACCCTGATGCCTCACCATGGGAATGGGACACAACCATCATTGTAGAGAAAAATAGTGTGTCTGTTCCAGAGAAGTCCTTACTAGGCCTTCTCATGTTGGAAAATACCTTCCCTTTGGGAGGTTTAGGTACATACACATCTTGAAAAGAGGGTAAATCCGTCAATTCATTATTCAATACTTCTTGCACAAAACTTAGATACATATAGAATCTTTTGGTTTTGGTTTTGGTATCCAAGTTTGACATCAAATCATTGAAAATCATTCGAGAAAAATTGAACTTTCTGGAGGTAGCTAAGCAGACAAGAGCATAAGCTATTGTACTCCTAAACTCACTCCATCCAGTTGTCTTGCGAGATAAACAATGCTGAAGAGTATGAACAAAGAATCTCCACTGAGGTGAAAATTTGCTTTTGAAAAACTTGTAGACCTCAGTAGGACCTTCATACCCCATTCTGCCAATTTCTTGGAAGAGATCTTCCTTTGAAAGAGTAGTAATACCTGAGGCATCATCTAGACGTAGATAAGTGCGAATGCAGGCTTCTGTGATTTGGATAGGTTTATCACAGACCCGTGATTGAATGAGCTAAGTTCCATCAATGGTCTGAATGGATGCGTTTGCCCAGAACTGTCGCATGTGTTCCACATAGATGGTGGGATTGACTGTGAGTGCATAGGCAATGTGTGATGCTTTCAGGAAATCCACAATTTCATCAAAACCCTCAGCTTGTTTAGGTTTCTGCAGCATTGCAAGTTCATTGTGGTCATCAAGGAAATCCAGTCCTGCCATCGTTTTGATCGAGTCTTGTGTTTCGAATCAACACTAGGGATTACGCACTGGAAAGCAAGAATTTGAGAGAGAGAGAGAGGGGGGGGGGGGGGAGAGAGAGAGGATGAAAACTCGCTGGAAATTCAAAGAATCGTTTGGGTTTTGGTGGTCAGAGAGGGTATTTATAGGTGGAGGGTTTCAGTTAAAAGCAATACAAAGTACCCTAGCTAGCAACATTAACAAACCCGCAGTAGTAACACATACCAACAATATTAACACAGACTAGCAGTATTAACACATACCAGCAGTATTAACACTGTCTGACAGTAGAAATAAGGAAAGCAGTAGTAACTTTGCAATGGCAGTATAAACGACCTAGCAGTAGTAACCATATTTAACCATATTTGAACTATCAGTAGGATTAATAGTGAGAGCAGTATTAACTTAACCAGAAGTACCAAGTTTCTAATCAGCAAGGTAATCTGAAACACTTAAACACAAATAGTTAGCAGCACCATGCACAATACAATATGAGAAAGTAAGCATGAAAGAAGCTATATAGAAATGGTACATAAAGAAAATCAAAAGAGGCTTATTCAGTGTTTATCATGCCTACACTTGTGACCAAGAATGTGAATCTACCCACATCAAAAGCTTTGGTGAATAGATCAGCAAATTGGTTACTAGTGTGTACCTTCAAAACCTGAATTAACTTCTTTTCATTGAAATCTCTAATAAAATGGTACCTGATTTCTATATGCTTGGTTTTTGAATGCTTCACTGGATTATTAACAATGCTTATAGCACTGTTGTTATCAATGAATATGGGAGTGTGAAGAAAAGTAATACCATAGTCTAACATTTGATTCTGAATCCATAGCACTTGTGAGCAGCAGCTTGCAGCAGCTATATACTCTGCTTCTGTTGTAGAGGTGGACACTGTGGTTTGCTTTTTACACTGCCATGAACCTAGTCTTGCACCCAAAAACTAACATCCTCCTGATGTAGACTTTCTATCCAAGTTTGCACCACCCAATTCACTATCAGAATATGCAAGTAGATCAAATGGTGAGTCATGAGGATACCAAAGACCCAACCTAGGTTGTCCTTTGAGATATCTGAAGATCCTCTTGACTGCATGAAAATGAGATTGCTTAGGTCTTACTTGAAATCTAGCACACACACAGACAACAAACATAATATCTGGCCTTGAAGCTGTTAGATACATGAGGGAGACTATCATACATCTATAATGATAAACATCTACATCCTCCCCCTCAAGATCTGCAGTGATCTGTTTGTGTGTTTCCATAGGTGTGCTTGCAGGCTTTGCTTCGGAAAATCCAAACTTTGTAAGTATATCCTGCACATACTTGGATTGACTTATGAAAATTCCATATTTCTTCTGTTTAACCTGTAGCCCAAGGAAGAATGTGAGTTCACCCATAGAGCCCATCTTTAATCTTTTGTGCATCAGCTCCTGAAAATCCTTGCACATATAATCTTTTGTGGATCCAAAGATGATATCATCCACAAAGATTTGAACAAGCAGGATGTTCTTCTTCTTCCTTTTATTGAAAAGGGTCTTGTCAATGATTCCCCTTTCAAATGCATTTTCCAAGAGATAGGTAGACAGAGTGTCATACCATGCTCTTGGAGCTTGATGTATCCCATAGAGTGTCTTCTTTAATTTGTATACTTTGTCAGGAAAATTAGGATTCTCAAACCCTGGAGGCTGACAAACATACACTTTTTCATCGATTTTCCCATATAGGAATGCACTCTTAACATCCATCTGAAATACTCTGAACTGCATGAAAGAAGCATAGGCTAGAAACAGCCTAATTGCCTCAATCCTGGCTACTGGTGCAAACACTTCTTCATAATCTATCCCCTCTTCTTGTGTGTACCCTTGTGCCACAAGTCTGGCCTTATTCTTTATCACTATTCCTCTCTCATCTTTCTTATTCCTGAAAACCCATTTAGTTCCAATTTCTCTTTGTCCTTATGGAAGGTCAACTAGATCCCACACATTTTGCAGCTCAAACTGCATCAGCTCCTCTTGCATTGCTTCTATCCAGCTTGGTTCTTTCATTGCATCATAGGCCTTCTTGGGTTCAATCTGAGATAGAAAACAAGATAACAAACCTGACTGCAAGTCTTTCAATCCTCCTAACTTACTTTGATGCCTTGTGATCCTGGGAGAATGGATATCACCAATCACCAACTGAGGAGGATGATTCTTCTGAGTTCTTGTTTGATGGGCAGCCTCCTCATTAATATTTGCATCCAGATTAGAGTCATTCTTTTCAGGAGTGTTCCCACCAAATACTGAAGAATTTTCTTCATCAATATCATCTTCTGACACTGTGGGCATTTCAGAACCTGTGTTTCCTGAACCTGAAGGATGAGTATCCTCTTTATCACCTTTATCCTCTTCATCACCTTTATCATCTTTATCCTGTTCTGGTTCAGAATCCTCTGTTTCTGAATCATCCTTTTTTCTTGTTGACAAAATTCAACAGGATCAACTTTAGGTATAGGGAATAGCACAAACTCTGGTTTCTGTGCTTGTACCTTTTCTGAACTTGTTCCTGCAATTTGTACATTACTAAAACCCAAAGAATTAGTTAGTGAATCAATGTCAAATAGCCAATCAGGACCTGCACCAATTGGATTTGGTGTGTTCTCATTGCATTTGACATTGTCACTTTCCTCTATAATCCTGGAAGAACTGTTGAATACTCTATATGCTTTACTCTGAGAGGAGTATCCAACAAGAAATCCATCCTCAGCTTTGCTTTCAAACTTGCCTAAATGAGATTTGGTGTTGAGAATTGTGCAAGGACACCCAAAAGGTTTGAAAAATCCAATAAAAGATTTCTTCTTTTTGAAAAGTTCATAAGGTGTCTTTCCTTGGGATTTGACTACAAGAACTCTGTTTTGGACATAACAAGCAGTATTAACTGCTTCTGTCCAAAAAGTAATGGGAAATTTTGAATCTGCCAACAGAGATCTAGCAACCTCAATCAATGTCCTATTTCTCCTCTCAGCAACACCATTTTGTTGAGGAGTCCTAGGAGCACTGAATTGTCTCTCAATACCTTTAGTCTCACAAAAGTTGTTTAAGTCACTGTTTTTAAACTCAGTTCCATTATCAGATCTGATGACTTTAACTCTTAGATTTGTTTGGTTTTCAATCCTAAGGACAAAGGATTTGATCAGTCCACTTGTCTCATCCTTAGTCCTTAGAAAATATACCCAAGTAAATCTAGAGAAGTCATCAACAATGACTAAGCAATAGGATTTCTTACCAATACTCATCACATTTGTAGGACCAAAGAGATCCATATGCAATAACTGAAGGGGTGAGGAGATTGTGTTTATTTCTTTGGACTTATGAGAAGTTTTGTACTGCTTTCCTTTAAGACATGCAACACAATGATCGTCACATGAAAACACTTTTTGAGGCAAACCTCTCACAAGGTTGTTTTTCACAAGATTGTTCATAGTTTTAAAATTCATGTGACACATTCTTCTGTGCCAAAGAGATGATTCATCTAAAGAAGCTTTTGAAAACAGACAATTAAGTGATGAATCAGATGAAACACTCTCTAAGTCCAAACAATAAACATTATCCTTTCTAGGAGTTCTAAGTAGTATCATATTTTCATCAACTACCTTGAATCTTAGAGCAAGGATAATACATTCAGTATCACTAAATAATATACTATGTTTCTTGTCACAGACCTGTGATACACTTAACAGGTTGTATCTTAATTGCTTAACATAGTAAACATCTTCAAAAGTCATCTTACCTTTTGAGACCATACCTTTACCACTTATCTTACCTCCTGCTGGATTGTCACCAAAAGAAACACGTCCTCCATCAAACCTTTTGAAAATTTGAAGGCAGGACATGTTACCTGTCATGTGCCTAGAGCAACCACTATCTACATATGCCAAATGCTCTTCCCCTTGAGCTGTTGGTTACCCTGCACATAAGATAAAACAGTTAGTTTCGTGAGGGAACCCAATCCAAAGTGGTCTTGGGTTGCCCTTTCTCATCAACATACTCATATTCATTAAGCTTAGTCTTAATGAGATGATCAGAGTCAGGAATCTCATGACTGGAATACTTTGTCTTAATTATAGGCTTGTCAGTATTACACTGATAGCAGTACTATCCTTGTTAGCAGTATTAACTTAGTCAGCAGCACTAACTTTGTTAGCATTACTATCCTCATTAGAAGTACTAACTTGGTCAGCATTACTAACTTTATTAACAGTACTAACTTGGTCAGCAGTAGTATTGCTATCAGCAGCACTATTTCTGTTAGCAGTACTATTTGAGGTAGCAGTACTAACAGGTTTAGTTTCTTTTGGGACCCAAATTAAGACACATTTGTTTGCTTTCCTATTCTTTGTGTTACTCCTTGATTTGCTTGGAATATCTTCTTTTGTTTTAGCAAACTTATTCTGCATATAAAATTTTGCAGTACCAGTCTTCATTGGTGCTGTTCTCACATTCTCAGTCATGTGATTCCTTGATCTTCTTGATTGCTTCCTATAACCAACAGAATTTTGTATTTTTCTTTGAAAAGTAATTCTTTGGTTAACAAGATTGAAATAACAGTTTGGCTAAATGATTTAACTTGCCACAAATTAAACAAGGCTTTGGTCTATTGATTTTGCTTAGATCAATTCCTTGTGTTAGGACACAGTCTCATTGGATTCAAGATCATCCAAATACGAAGATCGCAATCTGAAGTTAAAAGCTGAAAGTCACTCTCAACCAAAGTCTAAGGGTCAATTTGTATTAATTGTCAAAGTTGTTTTAATATCTAGATATTATTAATTTAGATATTATGTTTATATTAGTTTATATTTGTTTTGATAATATCTAACTAATAGATATTATCTATCTCTCTGTATAATCGATCAGACACAATCACACACACATAACACATAATCAAGGTGAAAAGAGAGAAAACAAACAGAGAGCTTAACTCAAGAACTCAACCGTGTAATCCGCGTTTGTAATCCAAACAGGTTGGTTTATTATCTATTGTTTGTTGTTTTGATTATCTGGTAACGATCACGGTCTCACAATTGGTATCAGAGCCTGATTCAGATCAAAATCAAAATTTTTACTCTCTGTGTTCTTCATTTTTTGAAGAACACTGTGCAATTATCAAAATCTTGATTTTGCGGTTATTTTCGAAATCAAAAGGTTGTGTCTTGTTCTAATTGATAAGGAGATCGTTGTGTCAAAATTTGGTGTGGTAAATCGACCTCTAGCTTGGTTAATTTTAGAGTTACAGTCGATTTAATCGAAGAAGACGACGTATCGGTCTTAAGCGTACCGGTCGAACCTTAGTTTTTACATTCTATCGGTCTTAAGCATTCGACCGGACCCTCACTTCCCCGGTCGAATCTCACAAACTTTTGTACCGGTCGAATTTTTTTATCGGTCGAATCTCACAAACTTTTGTACCGGTCGAATTTTTTTTTATCCGGTCGAATATATTTTTTTTATCCGGTCAAAGTAAAACTACACTTCCCCGGTCGAACCCCACTTTTCCACAACACTTCCCCGGTCGAATAAAACTTTTCCACAACACTTCCCCGGTCGAACTCCTCATTAACATCCGGTCTTCCACTTCTTTCGGTTTTCCTCAATTCACCGGTCGAATCTCATCAAAACCATTTGCACATTCCGGTCAAACACAAAACCAATTCCGATCTAATCCTTTTTCAATATCGGTCTTTCACTATTTCTTTGACACGTGTCTCACATCACTCTCTCATTTCAATTCCACTCACAAGACCACATTCATCACAATCAATTTCAAACCAATCCTCACGTGTCCACACTCTCAACTCACGTGATTAGTTGGTATCAAAATTACTTGTATCAAAATTGTTACACCTCACTCTCCACTCACACTTTCACAATTTAATAAACCTCGTGGCAAATTTTTTTTTTTTTAAGTGGGAGAGATTTTACATTGAACTAAAAGTTTCAAAGGTGTCCACTTTGGGAGTTGAAGGTGGCAATTCTTTGATTCGTGGCAATTCTTTCAAAGGAATTCCAAATTGTAATATCGGTCCAAGAAAAACATTATCTCGGTTGAATTTCACTTTGCGCAATCAACATCTCGCGCAAACTTTTGAATTTTAAAATTCTCTCATATCTCAAAGCCTCTCGCATCTCAAGCCTCTCGCATCTCAAGCCTCACGCATCTCAAAGCCTCTCGCATCTTAAATCTTGTTCAATTATGACTTCCAGAGAAGCTCTTGCCATTGGAACTGATTCCAAACCACCTGTTCTATTTAAAGGTGAATACGAACAGTGGAAGGATCGGTTTCTAAACTTCATAGACAGACATGAGCTTTGTGAGTTCATCAGACAGTCATTTGCAGAAGGAAATATGCAACCAATAAAGACAACTCGTCTGGTTGGAACAGTGCCAACACAAGTTGAACTGAAGCACCATGAGCTTGACGGTGACAACCTAAACAGAGCTAAAGGTGATAAGCTAGCTATGTCATACATTCTTCAAGGAATCCCCAATGAGATCTACATAAAGATTGACAGCTACAAGGCCTCAGCTAAGGAAATGTGGGATCAGCTGGAGAAGATGATGTTAGGTTCTAAGGTGGGAAATCAACTGAAAATCTCCAACTGCCTAAATAACTATGAAGAATTTAGAGGCAGAGCCGGAGAAACCTTAGAAGAAGTACATGACAGGTTTGTGACCTTGCTGAATGAGCTAAGCAAGAACAAGGTCCACAAATCTCAAATTGAGCTAAACGTCAAATTTCTAAGCGTTCTACAGCCAGAATGGAAGAGATTTGCGAGGCAGATGAAGCAGATTAAAGATCTGAATGAGATTCCACTTCATGAGGTGTATGAGACCCTCAAACAAAATGAAGAAGAAGTGGATGAAATTCTAGAAGAGAAAAGGCAGAGAGGAAAGAAGGTTGAAGACACAGTTGCTCTTGTTGTCAAGAAGAAGAAGAACAAAGCGACTGTGTATGAATCAGATGAAGATAAAGCTGAAGCAAACTCTGACGAAGATGAATGTGAACAACTAAAGCAAGCATTGCTTTTGTTGACTAAGGCTTTCCAGAAGAAATTCTACACAAAGCCAAGCTCAAACAGTCAGAGGTATTCGTCTGGTCCAAACAACTACGCTCATAGAGAAAGGGTCGAAGGAAGTAGATTTGAAGGAAGAAGGTTTGAAGGAAGGAGAATGGAGGAGAGGAAACCAGAAGATAGAAGAGATCTTGCTGAAGGAAAGAGATCAGAGGAAAGGAAACCTGAAGAGAGAAGGTTTCAAGCAGAAGGATCAGGTCAGACAGAACCTATAACGTGCTACAACTGTGGCAAAACCGGTCATTATGCCAGAGATTGCCGAAAGCCAAAAGTCAAGAACTCGGACTACTACAAGAACAAGATGTTGCTTGCAAAGCAACAAGAGGCTGGGAAGGCATTGATGGCTGAAGACGTTTTCTGGCTCGATCATTCTAATGATGATGAAGAAGATGAAGAGAAAGATGAAGTTGTCAACCTGTGCTTGATGGGAAAGCATGAATCAGATGATGAAGCTGATTCAGAGAATGAAGAAGAGGTATGTAACTTATCGTATTCTGAATTCATAAATCAATTGCATGCCATGAATGATAAACTCAAAGAGTTAGAGTCAAACCTAAAGCGTGAAAAGGGTGTCATTACTGACAAAAACCAATCAATACAGAAACTTAGCAATGAAATTGCTGAGAAGAAAGTACTGGTTAAGGTTTTACATAAAAACAATGACACCAACGCAACGGAGAAGACAATAATTCTTAGAGAGAATTCTGAACTCAAGTCTAAACTGCTAAAACGTGAGATTGACTTATACGAGGTTACACAAATGCATTCTTCGTCTATCGAAGAAAACAAATCTTTAATTGCAAAAATGGATGCTTTGGAAAAGAAGTTGTACTCATTAGGTCAAACTGAGCAAACCATTCATCTTAACAAACCAATAGAGAACAAAGAAAGATGGGGAATCGGTTATAAGAATCCTCACTATCTTCAAAAGGGAATGTCTGAAGTGCCTGCACTTTATGATATTCTTTCTATGAAGTTAGCTAGAAGAATCCCTGAACTTAAAGTTTATTGGACTAAACTATCTGAAGAGGATGAAGCCAAAGAAACAGAAAAACATTTAATATCATCTAAAGTTCATCTTCCATTTTATTATGCGAAGTTGAATAATAGCTATGATAAGAAACTTGAAAAGAAGAAAACTCTTTCAGATGACTTCTTTCTAAGTTATTCTGAAAAGGAAATGGAGGCGAAACCTACTCAAGGTAAACTATATGTCCCTCCTCTCGTTCTAGAAAGTAAAATTTCTGAACTCGAGAATTCCTTGTCAGATGAAAGACTTTTGATAAACATTGAACAGAATGTTTTTACAACTGTGTTTACAAATTCTGTTCTTTCTAAGGCTTCAAACTCTGAGAATATGGTTAGTTCATCAAATCAAGGGTTTGATTTTCTGAACTCTAACGGTGGTTTAGATGATTGTCTTGAACAATTTGACTTTAATGCAAAACTTCCAAACCATTCATCCTTTCTTAAGAAATCTGTTGGATCAACCAGTAAGCCTGTTAACAGTGCAAAATCAACGCGAGTTGATAACTCAGTCTCTGTGAAAGCTAAAAATGCTAAAGGCAAGAAGCATTCACAGAAGCCGATCAATACTGGTAACCCAAAGAAAATGCATTCAGTTGTTTCTCTAATGTCTAACTCAAAGGTTTCAACTGTTTCAGATATGACCAAGAAATGGCAACCCAAACGGAAGCTTGACAAGACTTTTAAATCTTTTGATTCTGTTTATTGTAATAAGAATATGTCTAGTTCAGATACTTTGAATATGAATGTTGCTCCTAAACTGAAATACTCTTTTAAGCAACTATTCCTGTTATCTAAAACTGCTAGACAATCTTCCTTTTATGATAAACATGCTTCTAATTTCTGTCAAGATTCTGCTATGCGGTTTGAATCATCTCATGTGCATTCTTATCATTATCCTACTTCATATCTATTTCAAAAGAAAAGAGGACCCAATTTGCAATGGGTACCAAAATCAAAACTTTGTGCTAACACAGCAGGACCCAAATTCAAGTGGGTACCAAAATCTAAATCTGTGTTGCAGGCACCCAATGTTTAGCAAAACATGTGGCTTCTGATTACAACAGATCAGAACCCGTACCTCAATAGAGAAAATGGTTCTTGAGTAAGACAGCTCAAGACTCGAACTTCAAAGACAAGACGATGGTTTCTGAACACGTCTGTTCAGAACCCGTGCTTAAGAAAAATAGGCTTTTGAATTCATCAGTTCAAAACCCGCACTTTAATATTAACGCTCCAACGTCTTACTCATTTATAATGCTTAAAATCTAAATCTGTGTTTCGTTATTTCTCCTATGCAGATCCGTCATATGTGGTATTTGGACAGCGGTTGCTCCAAACACATGACAGGACAGAAAGATATGCTGACAAACTTTACAGAGAAATACTGCGGAACAGTCAGATACGGAAATGATCAGTTTTCACCAATATTAGGCTACGGTGATATACAACGAGAAAATATAACGATCAAGAAGGTGAGCTACGTAGAAGGATTAGGACACAACCTGTTCAGCATAGGTCAGTTCTGTGACAAAGACCTAGAGGTCAACTTCAAAGCCAAGAGGTGTTCTGTTCGCACAGAAGAAGGCGAAGAACTCTTGGTCGGCACTCGAAAGTCAGACCTCTACACGATCAATTTATCAGACGTCCAGACTGACAAGCAGATTTGTCTACTATCTAAAGCATCGATGCAGCAAAGCTGGCTATGGCATCGACGACTCTCTCATCTCAACTTTCGCTACATCAACAAACTGGTCAGTGGCAACTTAGTCAAAGGACTTCCAGAGCTCAAATATGACAAAGATCATCTGTGTGCAGCCTGTGAGAAGGGCAAGATGAAGAGGGCTCCGCATAAACCGAAGCCTGAACCAAGTACAAGCGCTCCGCTAGAGCTATTGCATATGGATCTCTGTGGTCCAATGCGAACTCAGAGTCTAGGAGGCAAGAAGTACATTCTAGTGATCGTGGACGACTACTCACGATACACTTGGGTCAAGTTCCTACGATCAAAGGATGAGACACCTGATGTGCTCATCACTTTCCTGAAGACGACCCAGGTGAATCTGCAGAAACCGATAAAGCTTCTAAGAACAGACAACGGCACAGAGTTCAAGAACAAAACTGTTCAAGAATATCTCGAATCTAAAGGGATAACTCATCAGTACTCTGCTGCACGTACGCCTCAACAAAATGGAGTGGTGGAAAGAAGGAATCGGACGCTAGTCGAGGCAGCTCGCACTATGCTAAGTCATTCCGACCTACCTCTATTCTTATGGGCAGAAGCTATATCTACCGCATGCTATACGCAGAACCGGTCCATGATTCACAGACGATTCAAGAAGACTCCTTATGCGTTGATCAACAACCGAACACCTACAATCAAATACTTCCATATCTTTGGATGTAAGTGTTTCGTTCTAAACGATAGGGAGAATCTCAACAAGTTCAGCGCCAAGGCAGATGAAGGAATCTTCATTGGATACTCCTCATCATCAACTGCATTCAGAATCTACTTCAAGAAGTCAAAGACGGTGATTGAAAGCGTCAACGTCACCTTTGATGAAGAAATGGCTTCCGAACAATACTGTTCAGAACCCGTTTTAACCGGAGTACTAGCTTCTGGGCAACTCAGTCCAGAACCTGCGTCTAAACAGAACAAATCAGATGAAGCTTCAACATCAACTAACCATTTATCTGATTTAGATTTATTATTTGAATTGTTTTATGACGAATTTCTTGGAACTAACATAAAGAAATCTGTTTTGGTTGACAGGATAGAAGAGCCAACGCCTACTCATCCAACCAGTTCAGACATTCCAAATGAATCAAGTACCCCGATTCATCAAGACGTCACAATTCAAATACCAACTCCTACAGTTCAAGAAGTGCCAAGTCATGCAGAGTCAGAATTAGCTGAACCAGTAGGATGTTCAATTCAGATCAATCTACAGCCGGAACAAGCTGTACCTACTGAGACTTCTGCATCAACTACTTCAACTGAACCCCCATTCCTTTTTATATTGATCTATCATCATATAATACACTCCCACCAATTACTTCAACTGAAATCATCATTCCTCCAGAACAAGCCGAAGAAGGTGCAAGTGGATTTATAGATGACACAACTGACATTCATTCCTATAATCCACTGCCTCATGAACGTAAATGGACCAAAGCGCACCCTGCAAGTCAGATCATAGGTGATCCATCCAAGTCGGTGCAAACTAGGTCAGCGTCAATCAACTGGTGCATGCACGACTCCTTTCTAAGCAAGATTGAGCCAACTCGAGTATCAGAGGCTCTTGCGGATCCAGATTGGGTAGTCTCTATGCAAGAAGAACTGAACCAGTTCGACGCACTGCAAGTCTGGAGACTCGTACCAAAGCCTAAAGGTAAAACAATCATCGGTACGAAGTGGATCTTCAAGATTAAAAAGGACGAAGCTGGTACCGTCATCAGAAACAAGGCGAGACTAGTAGCCAAAGGATACAGACAAGAGGAAGGATTAGACTATGACGAGACATACGCTCCTGTGGCGCGTTTAGAGGCAATCAGAATGTTCTTAGCCTACGCTGCCCACAAGAACTTCACGGTCTTTCAAATGGACGTGAAGACAGCATTCCTGAACGGAATTCTGAAGGAGGAAGTATACGTCTCTCAGCCAGAGGGATTTGTCAATCAAGAGAAGCCGGACCACGTCTACATTCTCGACAAAGCTCTCTACGGTCTGAAACAAGCCCCTCGAGCCTGGTATGATGTCCTTTCCACTTTTCTAGTCAAGTCTGGGTTTTCAAAAGGTACGGTGGATACCACCTTGTTCATAAAGAAAGAAAAAGCCGATATCGTTTTAATACAAATCTATGTCGACGATATTATTTTTGGTTCAACTAATACTAAGTACTGTAAGAACTTTGCAAACCTTATGGTGTCTAGATTTCAAATGAACTTGATGGGAGAGATGAACTTCTTTCTCGGGCTTCAAGTAAAACAATTTTCTACGGGTATCTTTATCAATCAATCTAAGTACATTATGGAAATTCTCCGGAAATTCCAAATGGAAAATACAAAACCGATTGGTACCCCAATGGCACCAGGAACTAAGATTGGCACCGATCCTTCGGGAAAGGCTGTTGATATTAGGACCTACAGAGGAATGATAGGTTCTTTAATGTATCTTACTAGTAGTAGACCAGACATAATGTTTTCAACATGTCTTTGTGCCCGATATCAGGCTAATCCAAAAGAAATCCATTTGACTGCTGTCAAGCGTATATTCAGGTATCTGAAGGGCACCGCAGATCTCGGTCTGTGGTATCCCAAAGATACTACTTTTGAACTAACAGCGTACACAGATGCAGATCATGCAGGTTGTATGTTAGACAGGAAGAGCACGTCAGGACACGTACAGTTCCTCGGTGACAAACTAGTAAGTTGGGGATCGAAGAAGCAACTTTGCGTTTCAACTTCCACGGCCGAAGCAGAATATGTAGCTGCTGCTAGCTGCTGTTCTCAGGTTTTGTGGATGCAAACACAACTTCGCGACTACGGTTTCCACTTCAACAAAATCCCGATCTACTGCGACTCCAAGAGCGCCATCGCAATAACAGCGAATCCTGTTCAACACACAAAAACCAAACATATCGACGTCAGGTATCACTTTATCAAAGATCATGTAGAAAAAGGAAACATAGAACTTTTCTTTGTAAAAACAGATTATCAACTTGCAGATTTGTTTACCAAGGCGTTAGATGAAAAGAGATTCAACTTTCTTATCTCTAAGCTTGGTATGCTAAATCTTAAGACATAATCAGTAGTTACCTATAAAAGTTCACTATTGTTTACTTTTTCCTCATATCTTTATGCTTAATTGTGAATGATATCTGTATTTCATATGTTAATGTTCATGATTCTAGGGAGAGTATGAGAAGAAACTCATACTTGGTCAATATTAATTTGAGGGGGAGCTCATAAGATTTCTGCACTTACGTTTTATGACAAATTTTTGTAATGCAAGATTTTAGGGGGAGCTCTTCACGTCAAAGGAGTTCGGATATGACTTCTGATCAATTCAGATCAGAACTAGTACTTTAAAAAGTTTTACTGCTTTTTGTCTTTTCAATTTAAGTGAATAAATTTTACTTTGACTTGACTTAAGACTTTTGCAGAATTTTTGAGAGAAGCTTAAAAGATCATATCTTTATGACTTTACGCTTAGCTTCATGAGATGGAAGATCGTACGTAAAGGTATAATTCTATATCTTCATCTCATATATGGTTGAAAGAAGGACAACTTTCAATCATAGAAAACATTGTTTTTAACGTTCAAACCACTTCCCGATTTTTTCAACATATTTTATATTATGGAAGTGTGATTTTAAATGTTTTCAAAATCAATTTTGTGCTTTAATTGAAATAGTTAAACCAATCTGAGCATCGCGTGCATCTAGGAAAACAAAGAATCATTGTGCTAGGACTTAACACAACTTCAATGGAATCACCTTAACCAGTGATTTCTACCCAAGAAGTTAATCCTTAGTGATTGAGTGTGCAAAGAGAATAGAAATGAGTGTGATTAGAGAAAGCAAAACGTTTAAAAGAAAGAGCGTGTGAGAACAGAGTTAAAAAGAATATCACAACTCTGCACCAACTTTTTCTGAGCCGGGTAGCCACATTACTAGTGTTTCACAAATCTTTGGTGAACATTATTGAAACAGGCAAATAACCCATGCCAACTCTTGATCAAACCTCACTATCTACTCATTTTCTACTCAATTAGAAAGTGTTTCACTTTCTAAGGGGACGCAACACATATGCTATCTGATTTTCACTTGGAAAATCTGGATATTGAAAAGAAGGAAGTCTGCCCCACCTTCGCACTTCACTCATGCACATTGAGTCTGTGTTTAACTTACTGTTGTCTCAGTGGTTTACACATTTCGAGCCTTAAAAGCAATCATCAGTGCTTAATTCTTTCTATCACAAGCACGAACACACAAGGAATTAGTTTCTTTGTCATAACGTTTATAGAAACTGCCTATGTGGTGTTTCGATGATTAAATGGAAGCCCTGGGGGAGTCAACATCAAACAGCTCCTTTCCAATGTGTATTCGTTACACACAGTGACTTAGTGTTACTGACAGACATTCTAACTGATTCATTAGTTGATTCAGGTGTTACACAACTAATTTGTCTGGATTTGTAAAGATCTAGATGAATATCTTATGAATTGACGGATCAGAGGCTACGAATCAAAGACATTTCTTATCAACAAAGTTTTGAAGATATCGATGCTCAATCCATCAAAAAGGGGGAGAGCAGAGCAAACAAAGTACAAGAAATGATCAAGAAACAAATGTCCAAACTAACACTGAAGAAAATTTCTTCCCAACAACCGAAAGAGAGTTTCTCTACATCAAAAGGGGAAGATTATTACAATTTGAAGACAAAGATGGAGATTGCATCTTCCAAGCTGAAAGAGAAGATCGAATTAGATAAATCTTTTTATTTAAATGATCTTGTTCCAAAGGGGGAGATTGTTAGGACACAGTCTCATTGGATTCAAGATCATCCAAATACGAAGATCGCAATCTGAAGTTAAAAGCTGAAAGTCACTCTCAACCAAAGTCTAAGGGTCAATTTGTATTAATTGTCAAAGTTGTTTTAATATCTAGATATTATTAATTTAGATATTATGTTTATATTAGTTTATATTTGTTTTGATAATATCTAACTAATAGATATTATCTATCTCTCTGTATAATCGATCAGACACAATCACACACACATAACACATAATCAAGGTGAAAAGAGAGAAAACAAACAGAGAGCTTAACTCAAGAACTCAACCGTGTAATCCGCGTTTGTAATCCAAACAGGTTGGTTTATTATCTATTGTTTGTTGTTTTGATTATCTGGTAACGATCACGGTCTCACACCTTGTTTTTGAGCCCACTGGTTATTTATGTTTCTCTAATTTCCCCTTATTTTATCATGTTGATGGGGCTTGATCTGTTGACAAGTACAGGGATTTACAACAGTAGTTTGCATATAGTGATCTCCCTGTACCTTTTCCTTCCCTTTCCTAGAGGTCTCAGCTTTCTCACTCTTAACAGTCTCTTCCCCAATCTTAGACTTCTCCACTTTCTCACTCTTGACAAATGGTTTACCTCCCCTTTCATTTGTAAGTATATGGTTTTCTAAGGGAATTTCTTTCTGGTCTTCCTTATTCTTATCCTCATTGTTCTCTTCTTCAGATTCTGCCTCAACCACTACAGTGTCTTGTGGATCTACCTCTGTGGCTCCTGCAGGTAAGTCATTCTTATCTTGCCTTTCTAAGAGGTCTGAAGTGGGTGGAATATAGTTGTTGTTGTAAGGTGGAAGGGTGTTATTATATCCTATACCTCTCTTCAGTTTGTCATGAACTTGAGATTTGAGTAAAGTGTCTATTGCTTTAGAGGCATTGGAAAATTTCTCAATGTCTAATTTGGCCTTCTCAAATTCACTTCTGACTTTCTCACATTCTTCTCTAGCCTTCTCTAGCTTAATCTCTAACTCCTTCTTCTCCCACTTCCAATAGTTTTGATCATATGAATGTTGAAGTTCATTAGCCTGATATGCCTTAATTCGTTCTTCAAAATTCACAATGATCAAATTAGACTCTCTCCTATGTTTCTCCAACCTTTTAAGATCATCACACATGCTCTGATTGTGATCCCTATACTTCTTAACAGTTTCAAGACAGGCTTTAGAGCAAAGTTTAGATTTTACCTCTGTGGGAATTGCAGTGCTTGAAGACTCTGAAACCTCAGCAATCAATGCTTGATTTTGAATTGCCTCATCTGCTTGATCACTCCAATCAAATCCCATTCCATCTTGTGAGACAAGTGCTTGAGATGGGTTCCAGTTGTTGTTGTAGTTGGTGGACTTTGATTGTTGATTGTTGCTCCCATGCTGTTGAGAGATTCCTCCTTTGCATTCTCTTGCAAAGTGCCCTAGTTTATGACACTTGTAGCATTCCACTTTGGATTTGTCAAATCCAACACCATCTTCTCTTTTCATGGCAAAGTTGTTTCTTCCTGTTCTTTTAATGAATCTTTTGATTCTCATGGTGAGCATTGCCATTTGCCATTTGATGTCCATCTCTTCAAGATCATCAACATTAATCTGCTCCAGATCATCATTGATAAGAGAAGATTTTGCATGGCTAGCAAGAAAGGCTTCCAAAACAGAATCATTGAGTCCATCCTGTTTTGAGCCATAAGCAACACTAACTGATTCTGTGTTTGCAGAAGAATCAGTAGTAGATGATAAGAGAGCAACATTGTGAGAGTATCTAGATGGCTTCTTTTTAGATTCAACTTCTGCTTCAAACACCCTGAGATCATTGTAGAGATCATCAAGTTCCTTATCCTCCAAATTATCATTCTGCCTGAATGATAGTGTATACATTACCCATTATTCACCAAGAGATCTTAGAAACTTTCTGTTGACATCATCTTGGTCCATCTTGACACCAACAGTGGCTAATTCTCCAATCAACTTGTTGAACCTATCAAAGGTTTGAGTCATAGACTCATTCTTTGTAGACATAAAATTTTCATATTGTTGCTTGAGAATTTCTTTCTGATTAGTGCTTTTGGTACCTGAAAACCTCTTCTCCAAAGCATTCCACAAGATTTTGGCATCAACACAGTTGCAAAACTGATGTTGATATTCATTAGGAATTGCCAAGAGCAGAGTACTCAAGGCTTTCATCTCAGTCTGCCTCATCTTTCTTTCTACATCAGTCTTTGATGGAGGTCTCTTTCCATCTGCTCCCATCTCTCCTTCATTGGAGGGACCATTCTCAATGATGTCCCACATTGAGTAGTCTGTAAGGAGTATATACTGCCTGATACTGATTTTCCACATGTCAAACTCATTAGGTTTGAGCATGGGAACCTTTGAAACAAGAACACTGTCGTGTGATCCGTCCATGATGATTATTGCTTTCTGAGTTCCTTTGCTCTGATACCACTTGTCAGGATCGAAATTCTCAACAATAATTTAATTAAACACTTAGAAACTTTGTTAAATAAGTTGCGGAATAACACTTTAACAATAAATCAATGAAACAGTGTATGAATCAAATCACAAGTTATATTGAATTAACTTAATGATTACAACCAAAGCCTCAATCTGTTGAACAATCTCAACAGACGTTCAATATTTCTCTAATGAAAGGACTACTAAGAATCTTGAGGCTATTTCTCTCTAAAAACAAAATACGTATGTATATATGTATATCTCTGTATATCTAATAATCTAAGACTTCTAGACTATATATACAAAACAGATTACAAGATAATTACTAAAGAAACAATAATCTTCAGAATACATCCCAAAATTATCTTCAACTTCCTTGTCTTTCGATTTAAACAACCAACCATCTTTATCATCATTAGCAGTATTAATCCTTCTAGCAGTATCTTCATCCTCAACAGTACTAATCATTCTAGCAGTAGCAACTCTGTTGGCAGTACTAACTCTCCAAGCAGTACTAACTTTTCAAGCAGTATTAATACTACTAGCAGTAGTAATTTCTTCAAGTAGCAACACTAATGTCTTCAGTAGTAGTAATCTTCAATACTTAGCAATACTAACCAGACTTAGCATATTTCAGACCCAACAGGGGTTCAGTTGAAGTAGTAGGTGTAGAAGTCTCAATAGGTACAACTTGGTCAGCAACTTTTGTCTCTTCATTATTGGTCACAACTTCAACTGTCGGAGTAGGTATTTGAACTTGAACTTCTTGTTGAATTGTGGAGTAGGATTCAGTAGAGATGTCTGAAATGGTTAGATGAGTAGTCATTGAGTCTTCTATCCTGTCAACCACAACAGATTTGGTTACTTTAGATCCAAGAAATTCATCATAAAAAAGTTCAAATAATAAATCTAAATCAGATAAATGATTAGTAGACGTTGATGCCCCATCTGATTTGTTCGCTTGAGACACAGGTTCTGGACTGATTTGCCCAGAAGCTAGTACTCCTGTTATCACGGGTTCTGAACTAATGTGCTCAGAAGCCATTTCCTCATCAAATGTAACGTTGACGCTTTCAACAACATTCTTTAACTTCTTCAAGTATACACGGTATGCAATAGATGTAGAGGAATAGCTAATCAAGATGACTTCATCCACTTTAGCGCTGAACTTGTTCAAACTCCCTCCGTCGTTTAGAACATAACACTTACACCCAAATATATGAAAATATTTGATTGTCGGTGTTCGATTGTTGATTAACGAATACGGAGTCTTCTTAAATCTGCGGTGTATTATGGAACGATTCTGAGTGTAACACGCAGTCGATACAACTTCGGCCCATAGAAATAGAGGTAAGTCAGATTGGCTTAGCATAGTTCGAGCGGCCTCGACTAGCGTACGATTTCGTCTTTCGACCACTCAATTCCGTTGAGGCGTACGTACAACATAGTATTGATGTAAAATCCCGACCGATTCGAGATATTCTGCAACTGTTTTGTTCTTGAACTTTGTGTCGTTGTCAGTTCTGAGAAGCTTGACTGGTTTCTACAAATTCACCTGGGTCGTCTTCAGAAATGTAATGAGAACATCGGGCGTCTCATCTTGTCAGGATCGAATTCTCAACAAGAATTATGAATACTCAGAAACAGTATTAAAGAAGCTGCGGAATAACACTTTAATATTCAATAAGCAGAAAAACAATGAAATAGTGAATCACAATCAATTTGTAAACTTTATTTAATGATTCAAGTTACAAGCTTTTCATTCACAACCTCAATCTTGAAGAACAGGCTCTTTCAAGACGAATTCTACTTCTCTAGAATTAGGAACTATGCCTTGAGGTTGATTCTCTCTAGAACAAAAACTCAGAATTAATTCTCTATCTCTAACTATTCTAAACAATTCTATATATACTGAAAATAAAGATAATTACAAAACTTAAAAATATCTTCAAAATAATCTTCATAATTATCTTCAACAGGATCCACTGTAGGTATGGGAAAAATCACAGACTGAGGTATGTTGTCTTGAACTTGTGTAGTCCCTGATCCTCCACTGCTTGAACCTGCATAATCATCACTACTGAAACCAAAAGAGTTAGTTAGTGAATCAATGTCAAACAGCCACTGAGGACCAGACCCAATAGGATTTGGTGTGTTCTCATTGCATTTGACATTGTCACTTTCCTCAATTATTCTAGAAGAAGTATTAAAAACTCTGTAGGCCTTACTTTGAGATGAGTAACCCACAAGAAATCCATCATCTGCCTTGCTATCAAACTTTCCTAAGTGAGATTTTGTATTGAGAATTGTACAAGGACACCCAAATGGTTTAAAAAATCCAATAAAGGGTTTTCTTTTATTTAAGAGCTCATAAGGTGTCTTGTTCTTTGGCTTGACCACTAGAACTCTGTTTTGGACATAACAGGAAGTATTAACTGCTTCAGTCTAGAAAGTAATTGGCAGTTTTGAATCAGGTAACAGAGATCTATCAACCTCAATTAGTGTCCTATTCCTTCTCTCAGCAACTCCATTTTGTTGTGGAGTCCTAGGAGCACTATATTGTCTCTCAATACCTTTTTCCTCACAAAAGGTGTTTAGATCAAGATTTTTAAATTCAGTTCCATTGTCTGATCTAATGACTTTTACTTTTTGATTAGTTTGGTTTTCAATTCTTGGAATAAAGGATTTGATCAGTCCACTTGTCTCATCCTTAGTCCTGAGAAAATATACCCAAGTAAATCTAGAGTAATCATCAACAATAACTAGGCAATATGATTTCTTCCCTATGCTCATCACATTTGTAGGACCAAACAGATCCATATGTAATAACTGGAGACAAGAAGAAATTGTATTTAACTCTTTGTTCTTATGAGAAGTTTTGTGTTGTTTGCCTTTAAGGCAAGCGACACAATGATCATCACATGAAAAGACTTTTGATGGTAAACCTCTTACAAGGTTGTTTTTAACAAGTTTGTTCATTGTCTTGAAGTTCATGTGACACATCCTTCTGTGCCAAAGAGAGGATTCATCCACAGAAGCTTTTGAAACAAGACAGTTCAGGGATGAATCACTTGAAACATTGTCCATGTCGAGACAATAAACATTGTCCTTTCTTGGAGTTCTAAGTAGTATCATGCTTTCATCAACTACCTTGAATCCTGGAGCAAGGATCATACATTATGTATTGGTAAATAATATACTATGTTGTTTGTCACAAACCTGTGATACACTTAACAGGTTGTACTTTAATTGGGAACCCAAGCCAAAGTGGTCTTGGGTACCCCTTTCTCATCAAAATATTTACATTCCTTCTTGACAAGATTTTTAAACTTTGACTCCTCATTGCTAGAGTACTTTGTCACAATAATGGGTTTGGCTGCACATTTGCTAGAAGCAGTACTGGTTTTAGAAGAACTGACTGCATTAGCAGCACTTGCATGTTTAGCAGTACTAACCTTGTTAGAAGTAGTAACTGTGTCAGCAGCAGTAACTGTGTTAGCAGTAGTAACCTTTGAAGAAGTACTAACAGTGTTAGAAGCATTAAAATTCTCAGCAGTACTAACACTGGTAGCAGCAGTATTACTTTTGGCAGCACTCTCCCTGTCAGTACTAATAATTTTAGTGCTTCTAGGCACCCATATTTTAATACTCTCTTTCAAAACCTTTTTCTTCATTTGGCCTTTGGTTTCAACAGATTTCTTAGCCACATGTTTCTTTCCAGCCTTCCTATAACCAACAGGTTTTTGCACAAATCTTTGAAAGTTCATCCTTTGGTTAATAGGATTAAAGAAACAGTACTTAGCCAAATGATTTAACTTGCCACATATGAAACAAGGTTTTGGTCTAATTATTTTACTCAAATCAACTCCTTGTTTCTAAGCCCATTGATTATTCCAGTTTCTTTGATTACCTCTCTTTGTACCAGAATTTAGGCTCTCAGTTTTATTGCAAGCACACTGTTTACAAGGGCCAGGATTCACAACAGTGGTCTGCTTGTAATGGATCTTGTTGGCCTTTCCTTTGGTCTTCTCTATCTCTTTAGACTTGACCCAGATTTTTCCACATCCCTCATTGGTGATGATGTTGTTTTCTAAGGGTATCTCTTTACTCACAGCATTGTTCTTATTCTCACTGGATTCTTTCTCAGTCATATCCTCAACAACTACCTCATCCAATGGATCTATCTTAAAGGCTTCCTCAGACAAGTTCTTTTTCTCCTTGGTCTCTAACAAGTCTGATGTAGGAGGGATGTAGTTGTTGTTGTAAGGAGGGGGTGTGTTGTTGTATCCAACACCAGGCTTCATCTTATCATGAATCTGAGCCTTTAGAAGAGAATCCATTGCTTTTGAAGCATATGAAAATTTTTCTATATCAAGTTTAACTTTAGCTAGTTCTTCTTTCAACTTATCATTCTCTTCTTTGGACTTAGACAGTTTGGTCTCTAACTCATTCTTTTCCCACTTCCAGTAGTTTGTGTCATAAGAGTGTTGAAGTTCATTGGCTTGGAAGCCTCTGATTTGTTCTTCAAACCTCTCAACTTTCAACACATAATCTCTTCTGTCCTTTTCTAATCTTTTGAGGTCATCACACATGTTTTGGTTGTGATCCCTGTACCTTTTGACAGTGTCTATGCAAGATTGAGTACAAAGATTAGAAATTACCTCAGAAGGGAGATCAGACACCTCTGCCATAAGAGCTTGATTCTGAATGGCTTCCTCAGCTTGGTCACTCCAGCCAAACCCCATTCCTTGTTGAGAAACAAGGGCTTGAGCAGAGTTCTTGTTTTGATTGTAGCCTCCATTATGAGCTTGTTGGTGGTTGTTATTTGGCACACCACTTCTGCACTCTCTAGAAAAGTGTCCCTTCATGTGGCACTTATAGCATTCCACCTTTGTTTTGTCAAAACCAGCTCCATCTTCTCTTCTTTGAGAGAAGTTGTTCCTCCCAGTTTGTTGGGAACTGAAGAATTCATCAAGTATGGTTAATGCTGCTAGTTCAGAGTTAATACTGCTAGAAGACTTCAAGGTTAATACTGCTGAATGTTACTACTGCTAGTACTATTAATACTGCTAGTCAAAGTTAGTGCTGCTTGAACAAAGTTAGTACTGCTTAGCTAGTTAGTACTGCTAGTGGTTAGTACTGCTTAGTAGTTAATGCTGCTAGAAGAAAATTAATGCTGCTGAAGATTAATACTGCTTATATGATGAAGATTCGTATGAAAGGATATACATGGAAGCTTAGAGATATACATAGAAGATATACTGAAGATATTTTATCTATTGTAATTATCTTTGTATTCAGTATATATATTGTATTGTTTAGAATAGTTAGATAATTTTAACTTCAGTTTTCATTCTTTTAGAGAAAAACAACCTCAAGGCATAGATCCTAATTCTAGAGAAGTAGAATTCGTATTGGTGAACCTGTTCATCAATATTGAGGTTGAGTGAGTAATCTTGTAACTTCAAAGCATTCAATAAAAGCTTACAGTTTGTTATTCATATTTTCTGTGTTGATTTACTGTTTCATTAAATATCAAAGTGTTATTCCGCAAACTTCTTTGATATTGTTTCTGAGAGTTAATTCTTGTTGAGAATTCGATCCTGACACAGTTCTTTTAATAAACTTCTTCACCCTCATAGATAACATGGCCATCTGCCATTTAATGTCCATCTCCTTCAGATCATCAGGGTGAATTTGTTCCAGATCATCATTAATTAAGGAGCTGTTGCTATGACTTGACAAAAAGGCTTCAAAGACAGTTTCAGTGCCTTTTTCTGAATTTACTCCACTAGCAGCACTAACTGCTTCAGGGTTGGCAGTAGTATCAGTGGATGCTGATAGAAGTGCTGCATTATGAATATACCCAGTGGGCTTCTTTTTAGCTTCTACTTCTGATTCAAAAACTCTTAGATCATTATACAGATCATCTAGTTCCTTCTCTTCCAGATTGTCACTTTGTCTATATGAGACAGTGTACATAGTCCATTCATCCCCAAGAGATCTAAGGAACTTCCTGTTGATATCATCTTGCTCCATCTTTACTCCAACAGTAGCCAGTTCACCAATAAGCTTGTTGAACCTGTCAAAAGTTTGAGTCATAGACTCATTCTTTGAAGAAGTGAAGTTCTCATACTGCTGCTTCAGAACATCCCTTTGATTTCTTTTGGTGCTTTTAGTTCCAGCAAATCTTTTCTCTAGAGCATTCCAGAGAATCTGAGTATCTGTGCAGTTACAAAATTGATGCTGATATTCATTGGGGATGGCCAAGAGCCGTGTGCTCAAGGCCTTCATCTCTGTCTGTCTAATCTTCCTCTCACCATCTGTCTTTGGTGGAGATCTTTTACCATCTGGTCCAATCTGACCTTCAGTAGAGGGGCCATTCTCAATGACATCCCACATTGAGTAGTCAGTAAGGAGAATGTACTGCCTGATTCTGATCTTCCACATGTCAAACTCATTGGGTTTGAGCATTGGAACCTTAGAGACAAGAGTACTGTTTGATTCTGCAAAGTTTTCCATGATGAATGAATGGATGTTTCTGAGAGAACAGGCTCTGATACCACTTGTCAGGATCGAATTCTCAACAAGAATTATGAATACTCAGAAACAATATTAAAGAAGCTGCGGAATAGCACTTTAATATTCAATAAGCAGAAAAACAATGAAACAGTGAATCACAATCAACTTGTAAACTTTATTTAATGATTCAAGTTACAAGCTTTTCATTCACAACCTCAATCTTGAAGAACAGGCTCTTTCAAGACGAATTCTACTTCTCTAGAATTAGGAACTATGCCTTGAGGTTGATTCTCTCTAGAACAAAAACTCAGAATTAATTCTCTATCTCTAACTATTCTAAACAATTCTATATATACTGAAAATAAAGATAATTACAAAACTTAAAAAGATCTTCAAAATAATCTTCATAATTATCTTCAAGCTTTCCATGTTTATCTCCAGACGCTATCTCTTCAGCATTATCTTCACATTATCTTAGAAGCAGCATTAATCACCTTGATCACCTTAGAATCATTAACTGAGTCTTGGCAGCATTAACTACTAAGCAACACTAACTACTAGCAGTACTAACTAGTTAAGCAGTACTAACTTTGACTAGCAGTATTAATTCTACTAGAAGTAGTAATACCTAGCAGTATTAACTTTAAGATCATCTGGCAGTACTAACTCTGAACTAGCAGCATTAATGACTTGGTTACATCTTCAGTTCCCAACACATCTTTTGAACGTAGAAATTTGACCCACGTGTATCACAAATAATCGTCCACGATAACTAATATGTACTTCTTTCCGCCTAAGCTTTGCGTTCGCATCAGACCACAGAGATCCATATGCAACAACTCTAATGGAGAGCTGGTACTCGGTTCAGGCATTGGTTTGTGCGGAGCTCTCTTCATCTTTCCTTTTTCACACGCCGCACACAGATGTTCTTTGACATACTTTAGCTCAGGAAGTCCATTCACTAACTTTCCACTGACCAGTTTATTGATGTTCCGAAAATTGAGGTGAGAGAGCCGTCGATGCCATAACCAGCTTTGTTGCATCGAGGCTTTTGAGAGTAGACATACCTGCTTGTCAGTCTGGACGTTTTACAAATTGATTGTGTAGAGGTTGGACTTTCGAATGTCGACCAAGAGCTCCTTGTCATCTTCAGTGCGAACAGAACACCTCTTGGCCTTGAAATTTACCTCTAAGCCTTTGTCACAGAACTGACCTATACTGAAAAGGTTTGTCAGGATCGAATTCTCAACAAGAATTAATTCTCAGAAACAATATCAAAGAAGTTTGCGGAATAACACTTTGATATTTAATCAAGCAGAGAATCAAAACAGAATATAATCAACAAACTGTAAACTTGTATTGAATGTTTTGAAGTTACAAGATTACTCACTCAACCTCAATATTGATGAACATGCTCACCAATACGAATTCTACTTCTCTAGAATTAGGATCTATGCCTTGAGGTTGATTTTCTCTCTAAAAGAATGAAAACAAAAGTTAACTCATTATTCTAAACTATACAATATATATACTGAATACAAAGATAATTACAATAAATAAAATATCTTCAGTATATCTTCCATGTATATCTCTAAGCTTCCATAATCTTCAGATTATCCAGCTGTCATTCTTTCCATCCGAATCTCTTTAGCAGCACTAACCATGATCAGCAGCATTAACTTCTTCTAGCAGCATTAACTACTAAGCAACACTAACTACTAGCAGTACTAACTAGCTAAGCAGTACTAACTTTGTTTAAGCAGCACTAACTATGACTAGCAGTATTAATAGTACTAGCAGTAGTAACACTCAGCAGTATTAACCTTTAAGTCTTCTAGCAGTAGTAACTTTGAACCAGCAGCATTAACCATACTTGATGAATTCTTCAGTTCCCAACAAGGTTGTGTCCTAAGCCTTTAACATAGCTCACCTTCTTAATCGTGACTTTGTCGTGTACCATATCACCATACCCCAGAATTGGTGAAAACTGATCGTTACCAAATCGAACTGTTCCGCAGTATTTCTCTGTATAGTTGGTCAACATACCTTTCTGTCCAGTCATATGCTTGGAACACCCGCTATCCAAGTACCACATATGACGGGTCTGCACAAGAGAAATTACAAAACAAGAGATTTAGGTACCCACTTATAAATGGGACCTAAGGTGTTAGCACATGATTTTGGCACCCATTGAAATTTGGGTCCTCTTTGCTTTTGAGAATCAAATGAAGAATTTGAATGATAAGAGTGTACATGATATGTGCCAAACCAATTATCAGTATCTTGACAAGAAGCATAATCATGTTTATGATAAGATGAAGACTTTCTAGCATACAGGCGTAACTGGAATAATTGTTGCATAGAATATTTCTTGCGAGAAACAACAAGATTAGGTTTAGAAAAAGCAACATTCGCAATCAAAACATCTTTACTAGTAGTAGTCTTATTACAATCAGCACTAGGAAAAGATTTAGCGGTCTCGTCAATCTCCTGTTTAGGTTGCCACTTAGATTTAACTCCAAGCCTTTTTTTGCTCATATCTGAAACATTTGAAACTTTTGAGTTAGAATTGTGAGAATCAAATGAATGCATCTTCTTTGGCTTACCAGTAGTGATCGGTTTCTGTGAATGCTGAGATTTCTTCTTACCTTTAGCATTCTTAGTTTTCACAGAAACTGTTTCATCAACTTGCGTTGATGATTTACCTTTCTTAAACATACTGGATAATCCAACGGAATTCACAATAAAAGACGAATGATTAGGAAGTTTGGCACTAAAATCAAATTGATCAATACAATCATCTAAAACACCATCAGAGTTTAGAAAATCAAACCCTCCATCAGTTAGACTAAACATATCATCAGATTTTGAAACCTTAGTTGATTTAGAAAGAACAGTATTTTTAAGCACAGTTGAAAACACTTTTTGTTCAACATCAATCAAAAGTCTTTCATCTGCTAAAGATTTCTCAAGTTCATAAATTTTACTTTCCAAAAGGAGAGGAGGGACGTAAAGTTTACCTTCAATAGGCTTCGCCTCCATCTTTTTTACATAATAACTCTCAAAAAAATCATTTGAAAGAGATTTTGATTGAATAGAACTATAACTTTGATTCAACTTCCCATAACAAAATGGAAGTTGAAATTTAGATGTGTTCTTTTGTTTTTCTGTTTCCTTGGCTTCATTCTCTTTAGACAGTCCAGTCCAGAAAACTTTAAGCTCAGGGAATCGTTGAGAAAGTCTTAAGAATGTAAAATCATAAAGTGTTGGCACTTCAGATATACCCTTTTTAAGGTAGTTAGGATTCTCATAACCAATTCCCCAACTCTCTTTATTCTCTTTGGGTTTATTTAGATGAATGGTTTGCTCAGTTTGATCCAATGAGTATAACTTCTTTTCCAAAGTATTTAATTTTTCAAGTAAAGATTTGTTTTCTTCGGAACACGAAGAATACATTCTCGTAAGCTCTTTGAAATCAAACTCAGACATTCTCAATTTAGAATTTGTTTCAGCAATCTCTTTAAGAATTATGGTCTGTTCTTTTGCACTGGTGTCAATGTTTTTATGTAAAGTCTCAATCAATACTTTCTTCCCAGCAATATCATCACTAAGTTTCTGTATTGATTGGTTTTTGTCATTAATAACACCCTTTTCACGCTTAAGTTTCGACTTTAATTCTTGGAGTTTTGTCATCATGGCATGCATTTGATTTATGAAATCTAATTTAGTTAAATCACATACCTCTTCGTTGTCCTCTTCATCGGAATCAGCTTCAGCTTCTATTTCCAGCTTGCCCATAAAGCATAGATGTGTTGTCTCGTCCTTCTCTTCATTTTCATCTTCTTAGTCTGACTGATCTATCCAGAACTCATCTTCTGCCATCAATGCCTTTCCATCTTTCTGTTGCTTGGCTAGAAGAATTTTGTTCTTGTAGTAGTCGGAGTTCCGTACTTTGGGTCTTCGGCAGTCTTTGGCAAAGTGTCCAAGTCTACCACAGTTGTAGCACTTTGGTGGTTCTTGCTGATTTGTCTCTTCAGCTTTATACCTTTTCTCTTCTGGCTTCCTTTCCTCTAACCTCTTTCCTTCAAATCTCTCCTTGTGAACATAGTTACTAGGACCAGATGAATACCTCTAACTGTTCGAGCTAGGCTTTTTGTAGAAGTTCTTTTGAAAAGCCTTGGTCAACATAAGCATAGCCTGCTTTAGATTTTCACAGTCGTCAGAGTCAGAGTTTGCTTCATTTTCATCCTCTTCTGATTCAGACATAATCATCATCATCATCATCTTCTTCTTCTTCACAACAAGAGCAATCGAATCATCAACTGTCTTCTCAGTTTGTCTCTTTTCATCCATGATCTCATCCACCTCTTCCTCATTCTGCTTGAGGGTTTCATATACCTCGTGAAGTGGAATATCGTTCAGATCTTATATTTGCTTCATCTGCCTTGTAAACCTTTTACATTCAGGCTGGAGAATGCTGAGGAATTTGACATTCAGCTCTATCTATGATTTATTGACCTTGTTCTTGCTTAACTCTATTCAGTAAGGTCACAAATCTGTCATATGTTTCTGCTACAGATTCTCCAACCCTGCCTTTAAACTCTTCATAGTTGTTAAGGCAGTTGGATATCTTGAGTTGGTTTCCAACTTTTGAACCAAGCATCATTTTCTCCAGTTGATCCCACATTTGTTTGCCTGTTGCTTTATATCTGTCAATCTTCACATATATTTCATTAGTAATACCTTGAAGAATAAAAGACTTTGCTAATCTATCAGCTCTTGCTCTCTTTAGATCTTCACCATCGAGTTCATCAAACTTATGTTGATATGGTATCTCCTCAGTACCAACCGTGCGAGTCTCCATAACAGGTGGCATAACTCCTTCCTCTAAAGATTTTCTGATTAAATCGCCCAAATCATGTCTTTCTATGAAGTCCATGAACCGATCTTTCCACTGCTCATACTCTCCCCTGAACAGTACCGGTGGCTTTGTGTTAGTTCCGATAGCTAGAGCTTCTCTTGATGTCATCCTGTTTGATTAATGTGCAATAAGAACTTGTATTTGATCGTTATTCTAGATAAAATCAAATAAATACTGAATAATACTACTCAGAAAGACTAAGTCAGGTACTGGCGCAAAAGCACAAATTTGCGCTAAAGGAGGCTGGCGCAAAAGGGGAACTTCGCGCTAAGTGAAGCTGGCGCAAAGAGGATTTTGCGCGAGAGGCGGGTCGCGCGAAATGAGGTTTGCACGAGTAGTGGGTGGCGCAAAGTGGAGTTTGCGCGAGAAGAAGGTCGCGCGAATTGGAATTTGCACGAGAAGTTGATCGCGCGAAATGGAGTTTTGCGCGAGACGTTGATGGCATAAACCGGGGTGCTCGACCGGTATGATGTTGCGACTGGTGTCCTGCTTCGACCGGGGTCCTGCGACCGGAGTGTTGCTCGACCGAAGAGTTGCTCGATCGGGGCCCTGGCCGAATGTTACCTTCGACCGGTGTTGTTCGACCGGAGTGGAGCGACCGGGTTGGAACTGTGACCGGGGTAGAGCGACTGGGGTTGCTCTGACCGGTGTAGAGCGACTGGGGTTGCTCTGACCGGTGTGGACCGGTGCATGTTCTTCGATAATCGGCTCTGAAACACCCAAATACACCTATCTAGAAATCGATTTGCAACTCTAAAATTTGACAATGTGATCGCCTAATCAACTACAACAACTTACAACCAAGTAATTTAAAAAACAAACACTTTTTGAAAATTTGATCGATGGTACAGTGACTTTGAAGATGAAGAACACAGTGAGTTCTATAAATTTGATTTGAATCTGGTTTGAGCTCTGATACCAATTGTCGGTCCCTTATATTTGAACAAGATCTTTTCCAGACAATAACAAACACAAACATATAAGATTCACCAACCTGTTTTGATTACAAACCACGGATTACAGATTAGAGTTTGAATAATATTTCTCTTGAAGATCTCTCTCTTTTTTCTCTGGATCAAGTTGGCTGAAGTTGATGAGTTGTGTTATTAGATATTCTATGAGATATCTTGATATCTCACCTAATAACTAAAGCTAACATAATATCTAACTAATAATATCCTAATTAGATAATATCCTAAAATATCTAATAAATAGATATTTAGGAATAATATCAAATACAATAATTAAAACAATAATTAACTTTGACAATTATTACAAACTAACATTAGACTAATATTGAGAGTGGCTTTTCAGCTTTAGCTTCATATTCTAATCTTCAGATTGGATGATCTTGAATCCAATAAATTTGTGATCTAACACACCTTGAACATGTGTTAACTTTATGTTGCCTTAACTGACATTATATTCATTTGAAGAAATATGAACATTATTACTTTTAAATATCACCTCGAACATGTGTGTATTCATTTACATACTGTAACACCCTGAATTTCGAGTTGATTTCTCCTTGTATGACTTAGAATTATTCTGATAATCCCATCTTTAATCGTTGTCGTGTATCGCTTATCGAATCAGCAAGTTTTGGGAAGACAAAACCACCTGGAAACATTAGCAAGAGTGCCCGTGGCACTCTCGCGTGTCACAATCGCGAGCAGCTTACGCTGGGACTTTTGGTACATTCTCAGTGAGAGTGACCGACGAGAGTGCTCATGTCACTCTCGCTTGGCAAGATCACCGTCGGGAGAAGATGCATTAAATGAAGTTTTTATTTTGTTGGGTTTCATTTATTTTCATCCAAGAGTTTGAAGACCGATTTTTCTCTCAAGGTTTTGGTGAGTTCTCCTTCATCTTTCATCATCTTCCCTCATTAAATGCAACCTAACCACAAGATTCTTGACCTTTATGATCATTAATGGTTTATAGGGTTCTTGTGTGGTAGCTATAGCTCATTTTGGGAAAATCTTCAAGTCATCTCCTCTACTCCTAGGGTTTTATCATTTTAAGGGTTTTTTTTACATCACAAACCCATTTGGTGAGTCTCCTAACGCTTATTATACCATGCATTGTAATATTACTTGCTTATGTGAAGATTATAAGAAATTTGAAGTTAACCTAAAACTCGGGTTTTTTGTATTTTTCTTGTATATGGGTATTTGTTCTTCTTGAGGTAATTATATGTCATGTGGGTTCCTTTGTGCATATAAAGTTGTAAAAATGAGTATGTATTAGCAAAGAACCATCCTTTATAAATATGGGTTTTGGTTATAAATGATTATGTTGTAACTAGGATCATCACATTATTTTGATGATGGCTTTTGTTGATAAATGGATTGTGTGGCTTAACTATGAGTATGAAATGTACATTAACTCGCTTTAGAATGGAATAAGTTATGCATGAGAAATATAAACTATACTTGGTGGTCACCTAAATGTGAAGTTAATGTCTATTTCCTTGTGCACGAGGATTTAGATGGCATGGTATATTTGATTATAATTGTCGATCGTATTGGTCACTAGCGAGTAGGCAATCGGGGATGCAAGTCCTTGAGGTGTAACTCGTCTAGATTGGATAGACACTAATGTCCGTAAGTCCTTGAGGTGTAACTCGACGGAGTAGGCAATAAAGGCACAAACGGTTTGAGGATTGTGATGTCTTTTATGGCATGGGATCTAGAACCGGAGCATGAGGTGAAATCCAATAACATCACGGGTGACTTCATTCACGTGTTCTCGTCACCCAAGATGGAAACGGGTCTCCCCCGTATATCAAGAGATATCTCTTGTGTATTTTGTATAGGTGTGGAATTCTTTTCCATGTTGAATGTTGGCGTTGGTTCAACCTTTGGGTGTATCGGTAACGAATAATTATGTTATATTTGCTTAACTTATAAATTGTTAATCATTACATTATCTCCAGACTTTTGGTCTAACACTTGTTTTGGCGTTTAAGGACTCACATGTCCTGCACCTTGATTCGCAGGGCGCGCACCTAGGATTCTTCGAGGACCGGGATTTTTGGGAATCTTGAAAGAAGATCGTTTTGAAGTCATAGCGACACCCACCTTTAATCTAGTCTTAATTGTTGTTCTAGATTAAATATGATGTTGTGCATTATGTCTTATTCTTCCGCTACTTATTGATGCAACTACCCCAACTTTATTGGGTTTTAGTCATTCATATTTACAGGATTTATAAACCTCCATATTTTAGACGTTATATTACTGAAATTTTAAGTTTTAAATTTACCCAATTTTTAGGGTGTTACACATACGAACCTCCTTAACTGAACATTGTATTCAAATGAAAAATGTGAACATTATTTCTTTTAAAAGTTGGATTTTGACCAAAAATGTGGTGTCTTATGATTTTATATTAGAGTTCACATGTTTCGTCTGAATGGTTTAAAGGGACAATCATACCTGGATTTGCAGAAATCATCATACTCAATCGGTAAACAAAAAATTTGAATTGAAACAACTAGCTACTAGACTTCTTGTGATTTTCATACAATTTTAGCAATTGATTATAGAAAATATTTTGAAATCAAAGAATTAGCTAGGATTGTGGAATTTAAATTTATGTAACTCCCACATAAGTATAATAAATATTGTATATATATATATATAGATTTACCTTTCTACCCTATCTCATTAATGGTTAAAGGAATAAAAACAACTTATCAATATGCAATTCTATTGGTTGGATTAGGTTCACAAAGTTAACAACAATTTGTTGGTTAACAAATGAACATCCCTCTATAATTATATATATTTATATATACACACACTTATATAATATACTATTAGAGAAGGAATATAATTTTTTAAAAGTGTAACTAAAAGATACATTTAGAGAAGTTTTGATTATATATATCTAAAGATGACATTTAGAGAAGGTTCATAGAAGTGTAACTAAAGCATACTTTTAGGGAAGGTTTACAGGAAGCGATACTAAAGCTTATACCTTTAGAGAAGCTTTTACAAAAACTTTTTTCTGAAGGTACCTTTTAGTGACGTTTGAAACCGTCACCAATGCTCGAAAAACGTCACTAATACATACTTTTAGAGAACCTTTTTAGGAAAAATTGGCCAACCTTTAGAGAAGCTTTAAAAGCGTATCTAAAGCCTGAAAAAGCTTCTCTAAAGGTTAACATAAATGTACTTCTCTAAAATCTTTAGAGAAGCTTTTTAGACTTTTAAGTACAGAAGAAAACCGTCTCTAAATGTCTTCTTTCTTGTAGTGTTGGTGGGTGGATCGTGTGAAGTCCAATGTTCCTCGTGGAATGCCGCAATCCTCCTCCGCCATGGTCGGAAAGGGGGGGGGGGAGCAACAACAACGTTCGTGCCAATGTAGCTGTTGCATCTACCGGAACTCCCAGAGCACCCTATACTCATGTTTTTTATGCAGATCAGTGGAAAGCTCTTGCAAGTGTGTTTGATAATATGACTATTTCGTTTGACCGTTTGAGTGGTAAGTTTAGTAGTAAATCATGGATTATTAACACCAGTGCATCCAATCAAGTAATCGGAAATATTTCACTCTTATTTAATGTAAAACATACACTGTGTCATGTTGGTTGTAACACCCTAAAAATAGGGATAACAAAACTTTCCGAAAACTGGAAATGTGGTATTTAAAATGCCATAACATGAGCCTCCCAAAAATGGGGAAATAAGAATACCTGTTTAATTACAGTTTGTAATTGTAAGGGGAAAATAAAACAACAACCTTCTAATCTATTTTCTCAACGGAAACAAGATTACAAAAGGGTGTCGTCTATAGTCCAATGACGGTCTTCATAGAAATGAGTGTCCCTTCGATCTTCCCAAGCTCACACGGACCCGCCTAAACCCTCTTAGATGCGGCGGCACTAGAACCTGAGATACACATATACACCAAGCAAGTGTTAGGCCAAAAAGCCTAGTGAGGTTGCATAACAATTTATAATAACATGGAGGTGTAGATTAATATTAAGTTCACCCAAGCAAGTATTCATTAAAGGAAACAATGGGGGAGACCCACAACACCAACAAATCCCACCCAAGAGACGAGATACCTTAGTGCCAACTTCCAAGGATGGCACCCCAAGGCCCGGCACATTCGATGGTACAACGACGGCATTGCCCCAAATGGCGGGGGTCTAGGCGCATACCGACACGGTGGCCCCCAAGACTATGTCCTCCTAGTGGTCATTTGACTTGGTTCATCCACATGCAACTCTTTTATAGCCAAGTGGCATTTCAGTTCTAACAAAGTGTATTCAACACCGAAGCGTGCCATGGGATCCAAATAGTTCATGTTCATCATCATATGGGTACAAGTAATATAAAATATCTAAATATCATGACCACTTTCATACAACAATAAAAGGGAAGTTTACCCATGATGGGAGATATTTCCCAAACTCTTAATCAATGAAATCATAGAGTTATATGGACCCAAATACTCCTCATTTATTCATCCAAGTTACCAACTTGTACCTATTTCTTTTCTTCAAGGTTAACCATCCATATATCCAAGTAAAATTTAGATTCAACAAGTCAATATGAAGAAACCCTAACTTTAGAACATAAAATAAGACCTCAAGTAAGCAAGTATTATGTATATCTCATAAAAAGGTTTGAATACTCACAATCTAGGTTTTAGCTAAAAACCTAGAAAATTTAGTGGAAGAGAAAGAGGATGAAGCTTTGAGCTCCCCAAGCTTGAATGTTGACCTTTAATGTACTCAAGAGATGGAAGTAATGGAGGTTTAATGCATTTACCAACCACTAGTGCATTTATGGAAGGGAGAGTGTAGAAATGAGAAGAAATCGCCCCCAAGAGTGTTTCCAAACAAGCCCTAGATCTGATTTTTATGAAATGCTCAAGTGAAGGTCGTAGGGTTGGGTTTTTCAACGGGCTGGACCACGCGGGCAAGAGTGCCCCGTGACATTGCCCTGGTCACTATCGCCAGGGCATAGTCGTCGAAGTTATACGTCCTTCGGTACAATCCCCGCAATTGTGACCGGCGAGAGTACCCAAGGGCACAATCGCGGTCACTCTCGCGCGTGATGTACCGTGACCCTCGAGCTCCCCGCGACTTTTCCCTTATGACCTTGACACATGTCACTGTCGCTGGCAAGGTTGCTAGAAGGGGCTGACCTCTCGATTTTGACCGAAAATCTTATTTTTAACTGCTAAGAACGAGCGTATAACCATTGACATGAAGGAGACCCAACAACTCAAGATAAGATCCACTAAAAAGACATGAGGGTAAGTCAGAATTGAACCTTGATCAAACGCGAGATTCCGGGTGTTACATTGGTCTTCCTAGGTAATGAGGTTGAAGCAACCAAAGAGGGTTCTAGCAATTTTCAGACACAATAACCCTTAATCATGTTGTTTTTGTTCCTCAATTAAATTGTAACTTATTTTTAGTGCTAACAATTACGTGACGATCTGAATAACATTGTCACTTTTACTTATGATATGTATATTGTATAGGACCAAACGAGGAAACTGATTAGAAAAGGGAAGTTAAGAAGATTGACTCAACTACTATAGGGAGTCGAGCTCGATCAATGTTGTTGTATTTAATGGTGAAACTTCCTCTTTGGCACTATAGATTGAAACAATAGTGAAGTTGCTTCCTCTCGTTCATAACAGTAGATGTAATTTGAATAAGGCATGCATGATGTGTTTTCATGCCAAACATCATACAAATCGATTTCCTTTAAGTGACAATAAAGTAGTCGGATTTTTGAGTTAATTGATATTGATTCATGGGGTCCTTACAAACATAAATCCTATTGTGGTGCTCGACATTTTCTTACTATTGTAGATGACTTTTCTCGAGCTATATGGGTTTATTTGATTGTAGACAAAATAGAAGTTTTTCGAATGTTTATGACTTTCGTTGCCATGGCTGAACATCTATTCTCTCAAACAATAAAAATCTTTTAAAGTGATGATGAAACGAAATTCAATTGTCTGCTTGATTATTTCATGGCATTTTATTTCAAACCACATATGTCGGAACCACAACAAAATGGAAGAGGTGAGAGAAAACACCGACATCTCTTAAATGTTGCTCGTACCTTAGGATTTCAAGAAAATTTACCAATTTATTTTTGGGGAGAAAGTGTTTTGGCCGCTGCACATTTGATAACTTGAACTCCATCTAGTACTCTTCTTGATAATCTCACTCCCTATGAAAAATTGTTTTGGCATCCCCATCTCACCATGTTATTCGTGTGTTTGGTTCCTTATGCTTTGTTCACAACGAAGAGTCCAAGGGAGATAAATTTGGTAGTCGTAGTTACAAATATATCTTTGTCGAGTATCCTTTTAGCAAAAAAGGTTGGAAACTTTTTGACCTTGACCAAAATGAATTCTTTATTTCACGGGACGTGAAATTATTTGAAAAAACCTTTCCTTTCATTTGATAGGGAACTAGGGAGTACGGAAGCTATCAATATTAAACCCACCGCCAATTTTGAGTTGGATGTAGAGGTTGATTTGAACTTTGATGAATTTTTGGATAACCATGAAGTTCCTGCCGACTCCAATGTTCATGGGCCCCAACTAGCGGAATAGGGTGGAGGATGATGACAGCGTGGGACGTTGTGGTAAGGAAGGTCTAGATAAGGACTAGCGGAGGACCTATGGCTCACGGCGGGGGATCGGTTAAGACCGATGATATCCGTATGAACAAGAGAGGAATATCAAGAACAATAGAGAGAATTATGAAAGATGATTTTATTTCTTCCAAGGGATATCTTACAAGTGATGGGTAGCCTTCCTTTTATAACCAAGGAAAAGGCATTCTTACCACATCATGACAAAAGGATTCCACTAGTTACTTAATAATGGAAAATGAGGTAACTAGTACAAAAATGACTTTTTGCCACGGTTTTGGAAATACAGGTTAGCCACGATTAGGTTTAGAAGTGTGGCTAAAAGTCATAAATAAAATTAGAGTGTTGTTTCAGATACGGTTTAACTCAATAATTGTGACCATTACCAAACACGTTCAAACGTAAAGCTATGGTTTTAACAAAACTTTGACTAAATGGTTAGCTATTATGACGCTTTTTTTTTTTACCGTGGCCAATAACGGTCATAAATTGTGGCCATATGTTTGACATATAGTCACACTTTTTTGTATAAACCATGACTTTATATTGTCACGGTTATTGTCTATGGCTATAGACAGACATACAACCACATGAAGCCAATTTTTTATTTCCAAATATATATAGCCACGAAAACTTGTTAAATGTAGCCAAAAGCAAGGTGTTTATGACCATGGTTTTAATTATTTTGTGTCACGTGAAGGTAACCAATTGTCACGGTTTTACAAATTACGGTGTAACTATAGGTCATGAATTGGCAACAGTTAATATGAAATTTGTGCAGCTAAAAGTATAATTAATGCCACATTTAAAATAAATTGATGGCTAAAAGGTAACCAATAACCACATTTGTAACAATTTAGTTCATGTGACTATGATGTAATTTACGGTCACGGTTTTTATTACTGTGTGTGATTAAAAGTTAACTAATAGCCACAGTTCTAAGATTTAAGCGTAACTATATGTCATTAAATTTTTTTTTTGTACGGTAACTTGGGCTATGCCCCCACACACACGCACCAATTCGGCAGCACCGACTAATCTGCGGCGACCCAGCCCAGTCAAATCGACTGGACCCGCCCAGGTACGACTAAGTCCGGTCAAGACCGAACCCACATACCCATAGACTGGTATGCCCGTAAACCTGGACCCGAACCGACCCGAAGGCCGACCCAAGGTCTGGGTATCGCCGAAGTTCATCCCCCAGGATTCGAACCCTGGTAGATAGGCATACCATGCACTATCCCCCCAATTGGTCATAGTTTTTATTATTTTTTGTAGCCAAAAGGTAGCTATAGTTACTGTTCTAAAAACTAAGTGTAACTATATATTATGATCTAGTCACGGATAATATGAAAATTGTGTGGCTAAAAGTATAGTTAAGGTCACAGTTAAAATAAACATATGTGGCTAAAAATTAATTGGTAGTCATGCTTCTAACAGTGTAGTTCATGTGGCTAATATGTAGTTTATGGCCAAAATTATTATTATTATGTGTGATCAAAAGTTAATCAATAGTCACGCTTTTGAAATTCAAGTGTAACCATACTCTATGAATTGGCCATTTTTTTTTTATCATTTTTGTGCGACAAAAAAGTAAATAATTGTCACGGTTCTAAAAATTAAACATAACTATATGTCATAATTTGGCCATGATAAATATCAAATTTGTGTAGCATTAAGTATTAAGTATGGTTAAGGTCATAGTTAAAATAAATTAATGTGCCTTTTGGGTAATCAATAGTTACATTAAAAAAAACAGTTATGTGGCTATAAGTAGTAGTTTATGGCCATGGTTTTGCTACATTTGTGTGTCATAAATGTAACCAATAGCCATTGCGCTACAAGTTCATCATAACTATATATACATAAGGTAATTTGTTAATTTGTATCGGGTCAGGTTAGCAATAAGGATGAGTAAAGAGGTAAAATGGTCGGGACTATAATCGACCCCGTACAAGCGGAGATAATCGGTTAAGATGGTCTCCAGAGTCCCAGTTATAACCAGTTATGTCTTTGAAATATGAGGACTTCGTAACTGATGCAACCGATCAGGTAACTGTAACCGATTAAGTTAACCAGTTAGAAAGGCCAGATCTCGGTTTAGGGTTTGTTTGGAGATGATGAAGATATTGAGAGATAACGATCGATAGGTGAGGATGAAGCTCTAGATTGGGATGAGGATGAAAATGAAGATGATTGGAGATTGGAGCTTGGAGCAAGGATGAATATGAATATGGTCGGAGCTTGGAGGAATATGATGTTTGATCCATTGGTGTATGTAATTTCTCTCTCTCTCTCTCTATATATATATATATATGTGTGTGTGTGTGTGTGTGTTTAGCATGACAATATAGAATAAACCTTTGAACCTTTGGGCCAAGTCAATAGACCGGTTATGGAGGCCGATGGTGGACCAGTTTGAATTTTAAATAAATCAACTGATTCGGCCGACTAGGTATGTAACAGGTTGTTATGGTCGTTACTGGTTATGCATCAAACTTAGTTGTAGAAATAGTTTTTGTCTGATTCTTTTTTTTTTCATTTAAGGATCGATTCGGTTAACCGGGACTGGTGACAAAATCCAGGCCGATTTCCCATCTTTAGTTAGCGTTAACAAATGACATTTTTTATGTCTCACTGATGTGTTTTTTGTATTATGAACCAGACATCAACATTGTCTTCTTTTATAAATAACTTTTTGTTGTTTAAAAATCACTATACACTAAAAAGATTAATATTTGGAATGTATAATCATATAAACATATGTACAAGTTTTTAAAATATTAATAATTATACAAATAATCAAAACACTACTATAAACATTTAATGTGTTGTACAATTCAAAGATCAAAATTAGCACATTCACATCATTAGGAAATTAAGAAAAAATGCGATCAAAATCTATTTCACCAAATTAATGTGTTGTACAATTAAAAAAACGGACCAAAATTAGCACATCCACAATCTAAGAACACACCGTTAGCATCTTGATGTTGTCTCTTCCAATATGTTAAGTTTGTATATATTTGTTGCTTAACCATCAATATACCGGAAAAAGCAAGATGATGAATTGTTAATAAGGGCACACACTCCATACTTTTAAGCCCCAATCCTTCCTCTAATACTTAGCAAATAATCACCTGCACTATAATTAATAGTATAGAACTCATAAATCTGTAAATTTACATATGATCTTATGTAAATTAACCAACTTTTGCTGGAAGGCCTACTTTGGTCTGGTGGTACATCCCACAACCATTTTAGGTCAAGAAAATCCTGACTATGAATAATGCCATTGTAATTGTTATTGTTATCTTCCTCATAGTTGAAACACCAACATATGAGGAAACAAAGTTTTGGTACCTCTATTCTATCAGAGAGCAAGTAAGTTGTTCACTCCATGTTCTGTGATAGCATCTGAAATCTCATTGACATCTATACGTCTCAATGCTTCATAGTCGAGTGAATGTTTTGGATCTTTGCTTCTCTCATTTTTCTCGCAATCAAAAGCTTTCTTCTTTCCATCTTCAGCTATTCGCTTTCTTGCCTGTGGGATATTTGTGTCTGCCCCACTGAATGGTTCATGAGAAGCATACTTCTGCTCATTTGAGTTGGCTTCAGTGGATGCATTCTCAATACACTTCTGCTTATCAACTAGAGAAACTCTATTCTCACTACATGAGTCCTGTTTCATGGCACCATTTTGAGCTTTGGCTAGGGTTTCAGCATTCCATTTGTCTCTCTGTATAATTAGAAAAATTAGAAAAAAAAAATGGAATCATGCAAACGAGTATCATGCAAGTTGCAAATGTTCAACATCCCGCGTAAAAGTTGACAGAACATTCTTTTGGATACAAAGGAAAATTGTTGCATTTGCAATAATTATAACAAGACAACATGTAATTTTAGCTCAAAATTTCCAAAAATAAAAATGTTGACATACCAATAATTAAAATGTTGTAGTTCTATAAGCTGAATTGTATCAAATTTGTATACAAGATACAACTTCTATAAACAAGTTGGTCTATAAAGTATTAGGAGATCAGTAGCATTACAAGGAAAAACCATAAGTAGGTTATACATATATTACCAAATAGAGAATCAAACTAAAAAAGAATCATGTGATGACGATACAATTTAATACATGACCAAGAAGGTGGGAAGCTTCATATTAACTAAATTGAGTGATTAACAAATGCAAAAATACAGCATGTCAAAGCACTTTTAGATATGCCAAATTGCCAATGCATAAACAACAGGGTACTTATTTAGCTAGATAGTAGATTCAGTTCAGATAAAAGCTATTTGAGTATCACTAGTTGATCAACAAAGGTTATTCACCTTTACTTTCCAGGTAAGACTCTCGGTCATTGTCATCGCTCTTACATGGTACGCGCTTATAGGGTTACTTACCTTACCGTATGAACATAACAAAGACAGAGAATCTTATCCCGTAAGAACGATGGCAAGAACCGAGAGTCTTACCCGGTAAGTGAAGGTGACGACTGTTACCCGCTTAGCGCTTACTGGGAAAATTGTTGTATACGTTGTTGTTTACATGGACTATAGCCTTACCTAAAGTGTCAAATTTTGTCGGTAAGCCCTTTATCTCAATAAAAATTACTCCATCATTAGTATAAATGCGACAAATATGAACAACATATTCATCTCCGTCTCAAACATAAGTTCACCCACAATATTTTCGCTAATGAATACAATTAAAGTAATGGGTCGTTTACCAAAATCTTAAACCCGGTAAGCACTTACCGGCAAGAGATTCACCTTCATTTACATTATCGTATAACATCCTTGACCATGAAAATGGATTGTTGGTAAGCATCTTAAACCCGGTAAGTACTTACAGTCTAAAACTCTTGGTCCTTGCCTTATCTCTTACTGGGTAAGTTTGTCGGTCATTTCCATCTCAATCAATAAGGTAAGTGATATTGGTAAGCGCTTACTCGGTAAGCGTTTAGTAAACGGCCCCTAAACACGCATCTGTATGTTTGAATTACTTGTACTATCAGTATGAGTATATAACCACGAGCGTATATACCTTAGGAACAAGGATATTACACCGTCGAATCCCAGGATGCATTGAAATATTGAACTAGCAACTACAGACCCTTGTTCCCTCATTATATGTTTAAATCTCTGCATGTGAGGATGTTTATCTGTCATTATAAAAGGTTACTCAATATGAAAGAAAAAGGAACAAAGAATTATGTGATGTAACAAATTTACTTTTTCAGTAACATATTGGTACTCATGAGCATTAGTGATAACTAAGGCTAGAGACATAAAGACAAATGAACTCCCTTGAACCAGTGGTAGCCATGAGTGCAATATTATGGTTAAACCCAAAACTAGCATTATAAATGAAGGGCAAGGGCTATAATTGCTTTTGAGTCATGAAATGTTAGATCCATATGTATAATACTCACTCAGAATTTGGTAATATCGCATCCTTGTAAAGCATATACACACTTTGCTTTGGAGTACACATGAGAGGCTCTCTGTTAAGATAATGTGGAAAAAGTTTAGCCAAAAGCCAATGTATCACCAAATTCACATATGAATGGCTAATGATATGGTAGAGTTAGCAAGACACTCTCATAAGGCTCTGAATGCTTGCCATGCTCTTTCTAAATTGAATGCAAAGTTCCAAAAACCAAATAGATAACAAGACTTCAAAGTATCATGGAGGTAAGTAATGGAAACAGATTCAAGATAAGAAAAGTTGGGAGGTGGTGGTTTTGGTAGAAATATATATATATATATATATATATATATATATATATATATATTAATGAAAACAACATGGATCAAACTTTCAAACCCAAACATTGCCACAACTTCAGTTCAATGTAACTAATTAACAAGCATTCGGCCAAAAAAAAAAGAGTATAAATTACAAAATAAATGGACTGCAGATGATATTGGTGACAAAATGCTTCAGATTAGATAAAGAATTACCTGGAATAAGTTGTAATGCTTGGCAGCTTTTAGCGCATCTAGTGAAGACGCTGAGTCAGCCAATATCAATTTCTTAATCTCAATTTCTTAAGCCGTATATGGTTCTTCTTTCAGATATTCCTGCAACATAAATAGTTATATATGAATATAGAGATCAGAAAAGAACCATATCTCCAAAGCTTAATGAAAAATTCACGTGAGGTTATTAATTATTGTTCAAGGAGTATATTGAATTAATCACATCTATAGTAATTAAAAGGAAAAATTGTACCAAAAGGTTACACGAGTGTCAACCAAGTTTTCACTTTTGATATTGCCTCTTGAAGCTCCATTACAAGTTTTATGCCAAGTACAATCTAAAGTATCCAAAATACAATGATGATTAGGAAATGGGCGGAAAGCAAAAATAAATAGTGGGATTAAACGAGCTAAATACATAATGTGGCAAAAGCATGACTAACTTTATGGATTTTCAATATTCAAGTCTTCACTAATTTAAAAATAAATAATAACTGGAAAATGGCATATTGCTGATATCCCTCAATTTTTAGAGTTATTTGTCACTCTTTTTAACCCATTTATAACCTTTTTTCGTACCATTTGAGCTTTTCTCATTTCTTTGGTCTGAAATGTTCCAAGATTTTCTAAATAACTAATGAGATCAAAAAGTCGAATTTTCGTGTGCCGCTGTGGCCACAGTGTCACCACTTGGGTGTTACCGCATTCGGCTAACTTCTCGGTTTGGTCATCCAAGTTGAAGTTTCATCTCAACGCAGACAAGCCGATCACTTGTATGTGTTAATATTAGATCTTAGACCTCGAGAGGGGTGGATCCGAATACGGCTTGGGTGATGCAAAGAGGTTTGAGAAAATCTTCAATAATCGCATAGAGATATGGATTTTTGCATAATTAAACTAAGGTCCAGATGTCGGTCGAGTTGGTGTGTCATAAAGATATGCGCATCTCTCCATACTGGCGGGGCTAAGATCTTCGAGATCTACTTAGTAAGATTGGTAAACTTACACTCGGGGGAAACTTACACTTGTACCCGCTTTTTATTATCTTGTTTATTTAATATTTAATATTTCGTTCTAAATCAACCCATCAATTTTATAAATCTAACTTAGCACCGGAAGTTCATGGAAATCTCTGATTCTTAGTTAAGTCTAATCCCTGTGGATACGATATTTGGTCCTTACCATTATATTACTTGAAAAGCGAACACAATACGTGGTGTATACTTGTGCCATTATTGTGCCACATTTTACACGTGTGCATTTTTATCATCAAGTTTTTGGCGCCGTTGTCGGGGATTGGCAAGATTTTACATCCTAAGATATTGATTGGAATGACACGTATTTGCACCTCCCTACCAAGATTGGAATGACACGTATTTGAATACACTTGACTAATCATGGGAGATGTAAGTTGATTATTCATTTGATTTTCAAGGGACGAATCCTTACTATGGATTCCCGTCCTTTGTTCCCAACTACCCAACGGACAATATTTTTAAACAACCCGAGAAATCTCACTCTTATGTAACTATTTCCCCAAGATTAATTGAAAGTCTTACAACTTTTTTGGGGAATTTTTCATCCTCTTTTGATGCCTTGAGTACTAAGATGGGACAACTTGTCGACGAGTTAAAAAATCAAAGTCAAAGCCCCTTACCAAGTGATAACGAAAAATTAATATGTGTTGGTAAGGATGAGAGTGATGTCTAAAAAGAGTTAGAGATTTTGGAGGCAAAATCCGAGCACATGAGCAAGCCTTCTTTACTCCCCAATAGTGAAGAAGTGTTTCAAGATGCTAAAATTCCAAATGTAATTATTTTTGCTCATATTGTGCAGCCTTCTCTTTTTGACCATAGTGTTCCTATTAGGGGTGTAAATGATGTGAGTCGAGCTCGAGTATCAGTAAACTCGACTCGAACTCGAAAAAAATTTCTCAAGCTCGAACTCGACTCGAAAGCTCGCGAGTATTGAAAATCCAAGCTCGAACTCGACTCGATAACCAATTTCCAAGCTCGAGCTTAAAATCGTTTCAAGCTCGAATCAAAGCTGAGCTCGAACTCGTTTCAAGCTCGAACTCAAACTAATTTTAAGCTCAAACTCAAACTAGTGTTCGTATTCAATCATTTAAAAATTCAATGTATTCATGTTTGTTTATGTTTGTTTGATTAAAATGGTAAACAAACATAACAACCTAGTTGCATCCACTTCCATAGGCACCAACAAATTTTTTTGCCTAACTTCAAGCCATAAGCCAAAGGGCTCAAGCCACTAGGCACAATAGAAAGACTATGCCACAAAGGCTATGGAATGGCAAGGAAAGGGAAGGGGGGGTGAGTCCTATTTATAGTTGAATGCAAAAGCCCTGGATGGATTGTCCTACCAATGTGGGATGAGTTCTTAAGCAAAAGGAGGACAATCCTTATTTAAATAATGGTACCCACAAGTCATATAAGGTGTTATTTCTTTTTTTTAAAAGAAAATGCTAGTAATTCTTTATTATTAATAATTATAATTATATAATTATAATAAAAAAATAATATATAAATATAAATATAATAATAATTATATTATTATTTTAATGTTTATTTCTTTAATATATGTTCTTTAGATTACTATTATAAGTAAACGAACGTAAACGAACATTAACAAACGTATATATAATATATTCGAGTATCTCACGAGCTTATCGAGTCGAGTATCAGGTCGCTCGACTCGACTCGTTAGTATGTTGAGTCGAGCTCGAGTTCGAGTCGAGCCTATTCGAGTCGAGAGTTGACCGAGTCGATCTCGAGTAGCTCGCGAGTTGTCTCGTCTCATTTACACCCCTAGTTCCTATGGTGGTCACACATCGAACTGTGGGAATAATTTATGTCATCAAAAACTTGGGAGATTTGACTAGATCGTGTTCTTTGGGTGATGAAGTTGTTGGAAGAGCCTTTCGTCGTAAGGTGGAGGTGACCATTATCTTGAAAGCATCCCACTTTTTGAAGAAGCATACATGGGGTGGTGAATCACATCCTACATAATCCTGATACAAACTTTTTTTTCCACTCACAACTCCAATTTTATGTCTTTTATTTTACACTTTTTGATGTTAGATTTGAGTCTGTTATTTTTTTTTTCCATCTAGTATCAAAGTTTTTTTTTTAAAAAAAGTGTCTCATTTTGAGTGTTGTTTACATTTCGTTATTGTGACTTTTTATTCTCTTATAATGTATGTTTTTCTTTTTATGTATTCATGTTTCCTTTTTTTAGTTATTTTCATTTGGAGTTGTTGAGGATAAAAGTTTGTGTTTTTTATTTGTGTATGTGTCATTTTGGAGTTGGTGAGTCTTTGTGGTGATTCACCAATGTGGTCACGAGGCAGAAATTCAAAAGAATTTTTTTTTGGAAGGAAGATGTAAGTTATGATCTGTTGGATAAAGAGATGAATGAGGTCAAAAAGAGTGATCCCCATTGTGAACATCTGGTTTTTTGGTCTTCTTATCTCAAAAGTTTCAAAAACATTTCTTATGAAAAATGGACATTTTGGGTTAAGAGCTAAAACCATTTTCTTAAAAGCAAAAAGTGATTTTTTTTTTCATCTTTCTGTCTCATGCTAACCAAGACCCTCCCTCAAAAAAAAAAAACATTTCTCAGTTCCCGATAACCACCCTAATACCCAATCCCATCACCTTTTGCTCCCTTACCCCTTCTACCTTCCCTTGCACTTTTCCATCATCCACTCTCTTTCTTTAAAAAACAAACAAAAAAAGAAAAAAAAAACATGGCTTCCATACCACTATTTCTCAACCACCACCATTTCTAATCCCTCATTTCCCTAAAACTCTCACCACTACCACCCATGGCTTGCGTCACGAAACTCACCTCCGGTCCCAACCCGCCCCTTCGCATCACCCGCCACCCTCAGTACGCGGCTCGTCGGCCCGCCACCTCTTTGATCCAGCCGTTGCCGCCTCATTCCCCGCATTCCTGGATATTTTGGACCCTCCAACAGGTACATCGACCGACGCTGCTACATCGGTCCCTCCACCGCCTACTGCTGATGCTGACCACAGTGGTCAGCCCCCCCATGCGTGACCTCTCGGTTGTTTTTAAACTCTTGGAACATTTATCTCATCTCTTTTGTGTTCTCTTCTTTTGGGGTACATTTTGTTGTGAACCTTATCTGATGTTATTTGCATGGTTGTTATGTGCATTTTATGTGCGTTTTCCCGTTTCTTTGTGCTAACAATGTTTGCAGGTGCGTTTCATTTTTTTTCTTCGTATTGCAATGTTTGAAATGATGTAGGCCTCCATTTCTCATTTTTGGCCCATACATGTTCCTTTCGTATCCTAGTCGTTCTTTCCTAGATGACACCTTCCCGCGGCAATGGGGACATTGCCTATCTCTAAAGTTTGGGGAGGGGTTTTTATCAAACCCAAATAAATCAAAAAAAAAATATATTTTTATAGTTTACAATTTAAAAAGCCAAAGAAAAAGCTACATTAGGCAATTGTAAACTATATTTTTGGGTTCACTTACGACATGGCGGTTACAATTAATCAAAGGAAATAAAAGGAGGAAAAAGTCAAGCCCACTCAAAAAGCCGAATTATTCCTTTCGATTAACCCCACAAAAAAAATAAGTTTGGGGAATAAAAGGAAAACCCAAGAATCGAGCGAGCATACACCCTCAAAAAGCCCTATTGATCAACGAAGCAATACGAAGACGAAAAAGGAGTGCACCGGCAATTTCCAAAGGTAACGCATCGCCATCGCAAATATTTTGTTTCGCCTTTTTATCCAAAATTTCGGTCTATCTTTTTTTTCCATTCTTCTTTACTTGAGGACAAGTAATATCTCAAGTTTGGGAGGTGATATCCCTCAATTTTTAGAGTTATTTGTCACTCTTTTTAACCCATTTATAACCTTTTTTCATACCCATTTGAGATTTTATCATTTCTTTCGTCTAAAATGTTCCAAGATTTTCTAAATAACTAATGAGATCAAAAAGTCGAATTTTCGTGAAATTTTCGTGCGCCGTTGTAGCCACAATGTCACCACTGTGGCAAGTACTGTTCACGCGATTTTCTGCAAATTTTGGAAGGCCATTTTGGTGCAAGTTGAAGGCATGCCTGTTGGAGTCAAGGCTGACCCTTACACAAAAGAAGATTCAATAAGTGGACAAAACACATGGAGCCAAAAACATGGAAACAAAGCAACATGAGAGGTCACTCTCATGTTACTATTCACCTCTCTCTTTTCTTTCGTATAAATATCAAGGGTGTTTGGCTTTGGAAGATCATCCCTCATATCACAACACTTGGAATCAAGAGTTATAGAGCTTTGCATTGTATTTTTAGTTCTTGTAGTAATTTTCTTTAGTTTTACTTACTTTCTGTCCACCACTGTGGTAAGCTTATGGCCACAGTGGTACGTTTACGTTTTATGAAATTTTAGTTTATGCACTTCTTCTTCTTCTTCTTTATCGTGTCTTTTACCATTATGAGTAGCTAAACCCCCCTTTGGGTGTGGGTGTAAGCCAACCCGAGAGGTTAAAATGTAACACTTGGGTGTTACCGCATTCGGCTAACTTCTCGGTTTGGTCATCCAAGTTGAAGCTTCATCTCAACGCGGACAAGCCGATCACTTGTATGTTTTAATATTATATCTTAGACCTCGAGAGGGGCATATCCGAATACGGCTTGGGTGATGCAAGGAGGTTTGAGAAAATCTTCAATAATCGCATAGAGATATGGATTTTTGCATAATCAAACTAAGGTCCAAATGCCGGTCGAGTTGGTGTGTCATAGAGATATGTGCATCTCTCCATACTAGCAGGGTTAAGATCTTTGAGATCTACTTAGTGAGATTGGTAAATCGAAAGTTAGCAAGTGTGGTAACTTTATAATAAAACCGTTATCGCAACCGATACGACGTCGCTTCGAGAGGAGGAAATCGTGTGGGGTCCATTGCGACCGGTTTTGTTAACCATTTAAGTTATTAAAATACTCTCGGGGGAAACTTACACCCGTACCCGCTTTTTATTATCTTGTTTATTTAATATTTAATATTTCGTTCTAAATCAACCCATCAATTTTATAAATCTAACTTTGCACCGGAAGTTCGTGGAAATCTCTGATTCTTAGTTAAGTCTAATCCCTATGGATACGATATTTGGTCCTTACCATTATATTACTTGAAAAGCGAACACAATACGTGGTGTATACTTGTGCCATTATTGTGCCACATTTTACACGTGTGCATTTTTGCCATCAATTGCACATGAGGCTCTAACTCAAAATCATGTCGTGTGATTAATATATTATAAACTTATCAGATATGTAATGGCCACAATGTACAAACTTCTGAGTGAGTTGGAGTTGTTTCCTTTTGTTGTTTTAGTCTATATATCTATTTAGTTATGGCCGGTGAATGCTTCATGGTTGTTCCTCTTTGGCCTTTTGATAGGAACATGTGTAAATGATATGTATGCCATATAATAAGACCACTTGACACATAAAGAACAAGTCTTGTTCAACGGAAGCAAAATTGGTTTGAAATCTATCAGCTCAGCAAACCCAACTTTTACCATGATGGATATTGCATAATTCATTAACGGAAAACAGATAATTTATGACCATACATACATAGATACATAGATTGATTGATTTGGAGATTGATTGATTTGGAGATTGCTTCTCAAATTAAAAGATCAAAACAACTCATTACGTGCATTTGTTACTATCACTTTACCCTGGACTGATTGGGATATGCTAAAATTGAAACCCCTTGACAACTTTTAGATCTATTTTACCAGCATGACACACATAATCTGTGGTTACGTACAGACTTGGTCCATTCCACCATACTATTCAACCGGACTGTGTCCCAATGTGTTTTTCACATTCACATGTAAGTTGAGCACGTTATTTCTGTGATCAAGAAAATAAAAACAAAATTGTTTTCAGACATAACATTTTACAGACACTTGAAAAGGTCCCATATTACTGACAAAACAGATAATAGATAAATAATATCAAACATAGAACATACTTGTAGAGCAACAAACATAAAACAATTTGAGTTGCAGAAAAACCATTTGTAAACTGAAAATACAGAGCCATAATATCGGATAAGTTTACAGAAAAAGAAATCAATGATTTACATTCATAGATGCTTACCTGAACGGATGAAACACAAAATAGTCGACTGTAGATGAAAGATGTGCCGTAAATACCATGTAGAGTTGGAGATAACAGAGTGGGCATTGGTGTTGGTGAGCCATCGTCGAGAGGGGTCTATGTTGCGACAGAGTGAACAGATATGAGAGGTTGCTGCAAGATTGGAAGCATGATCGATGAGGGGATGCAGGCGAAAAAACTAAGTTACATCCCAATTGAAGTTTTTACAAAAAATTAGCAGCAAAAAAGAGCGGTATGTAACTGAGATTGATAGGAGATGACGAGATTTAGGTTGTATCAATACTATAAACTGAGTCATCTGTCAATCATGATCCTTTTCTTGAACTCCATTTGATCCAAAGAAAGTATTTGAGATAAACCATAAACCTAAAAGGATTCAGGTTAAAAGATATGTGGTGTGGAAAAGGTTTTGCCTAAAGCCAGGAAAAATGAGTGAGGGGCGGGAAAGGGGGAGGAAGTAGGCGCCAAATGCCAATATCAATCAATTTCATTCCTCTACAAAATTAAATTTAAAAGTAGCCTATTTGTTTTTATAACTCAAAAAAAGTTTTTACGACATTTGATTAAGAAACGGATCATTTGCATGTTTTTTTTATCAAAAAAAAAATTATTGAATATACAATTAGTCAAAGATTATGTACAAATGATATTTTTTATGAGATTTATGTTTCACATGTTGAACCAAATATTATTATTAATAATATGAAAAAGGTTATTATACAATGTTTACTAATAGTTAAAAGGCAACATGACCCATTGTGACCGACATGACTTCATGTACCACAAAATGACGTATTGTAACTGATAAGACCCAGTGTAACTCAATAAAAGCCAACATGACTTAATGTACGACAAAATGACCCATTGTAACCGATAAGAACCAATCTTACCAAAAAAAAACCATCATTACCCATTCTGACCAACATGACTTAATATACCACAAAATGACCTATTGTAACTCAATAAAAGCCAACACGGTCCATTGTGACCAACATGACTTAATGAACCACAAATGACCCTTTGTAACTAATAAGACCCAGTGTAACTCAATAAAAGCCAACACGACCCATTGTGACCAACATGACTTAATGTACCACAAAATGACCCATTGTAACCTATAAGACCTAGTGTAACTTAATAAAACCCAACATGACCCATTGTGATCAATATGGCTTAATGTACCACGAAATGAGTCATTGTAACTAGGGGTATAAACGAGTCGAGCTTTTAACGAGCTAATCGAGCTCGAGCTCGTTTATCTCGAGCTAGAGCTTAATTATTTTCGAGCTCAAGTCGATCTTAAACAAAAAATAGAACTCGTTTAACTTATCAAGCCGAGCTTTATAAGACCAATGTTCGACTCGGCTCGTTCGAAAACTAGATTCAGTTTTTCGAGCCGAGCTGAGCCGAGCCATTCGAGCATATACTTTTTTTTCGAGCCAAACGTTCTAATATATTTATTAATCATACAATAAAAAATATATAAATTATTGAGCTCAAACCGATAAACGAGTTAATCAATCGCGAGTTCGAACCCACGAACGAGCATCGAGCTCGAGAACTCATAAAATATTCGAGCTTGAGCTCGTGCTCTACATTGAAAAGTTAATCGAGCTAGAGCCCAATATTAATTTTTTGAGCCCAGCTCGATTAATCCACTACTCGACTCGGCTCGTTTACACCCCTAATTGTAACCAATAAGACCCATTGTAACTCAATAATACCCAACATGCCCCATTGTGACAAAAAAATGGTGTTCACTAAAATAAAAAGAGTTGATGACTAAAAATAGTTGTCACTAAATAAAATTTACTAGTTCTTGTTTATTGAATAGATTGGTGACCGAAAAAACTGATGGTCATTGAAAAAATAATTATTACTAATTATATGTGTTAGGGCCTGTTTGTTAGCAGCTTAATGAGCTTAATGAGACTCACAACTTAATGATTGTCTCAAATGCTACGATGGAGGGTGATCGTCTCAAAGCGGTGATCCAAGACCAGGTGATTTGCTAAAAATTGTCGATGCCTCTCTGTCGATCTCTGTGTTTTGCCAGGTTTTTCCTATACTTCTTTCGAACTTCGAAATTTAAATTTAAGTGTTACCTGTGCGTTTATTTGTGTCTCGAATCTGTCACATTTCTGAGAAAACCTAGCCAATATGAATATGAATTTGGTGATTCAAAGCATTTACTGCAAATTTTATTTTATTTGCTTAGTATTATTGTATTAGGGGTTTAGTGGTAGCGATGTTATGTAGTTTATATGTACAAAAATTGAAGCAGATCACATCTCTTAGTTTGAATTGTCACTGTTAATGTAGTTTATATGTGCAAAAGTTGAAGCAGATCATATCTATTGTTATGATGTGCACATAACTTGGTGGATATTCTAAGAGCTTGTTTATTGATGCCTTGATGTGAAGAAAAACCCTATCAGTTGATGACTTGTAGATATTTTTGTTTATTTTAAATAATTCTATACAAGTTCTCTTAATCTTGGCAGTATTTATACTTTGAAATCTCGTCGTGAGCTTGAGACGATTATGAACACAATATTAGTTGACCAATTTCATTTGTCTTTGTATGTGTTTTAGTATATCATTAATCATCAAGCACTGCCCAGCTGTCTTCTGAACCTGTTGAGCAATAATCACAAAAAGAGCATTAAGAAAAAAGCTTGTTGGACTATATCGAACATCACTGCTGGAAACAAGGAGCAGATTCAGGCAAGATTCCTGCACTTGGATTGTTGTCCATCTCAACTGACAACTATTTTCTCTCACGCTAATTAACCTTGTTTTCAGTACGCTGCATTCTTGACATGTCTGTCTATGTGGTGATTCTACAGACTTTAATTGAAGCAATTATCATCGGTCATAATTGAGTGTGCAGGCCTTCTAGTTGGTAAAGCAAATATGGAACAACCATGAGTAAGTTGAAGATGAATGAATGTGTGAAAGGATTCCATTCTAATATATTAATAATATTTAATATTTATTTCTCATGCTTTGGTGATCAATTTTGCTTCTGTATTTTTATAATGAATGTGATCAACTTGTAGTAATTAAAGTCAACTATATATATTCCATCAAGAGGTAATACATGTGCCCTGCATCTTACTTTCATCTTTCTAGACCGTCACCCGTGCTCATGTCAAAAATTATGGATATGATGATTGTGGAGTTTGTTTCTATTAGCTAAACTCCGTGGTAATTTTTTGAGAATTAATATTGAAATGAGATTTTCCAAAAGTAATAATCGTAAAATGTTCATTTCTCATTTTTTTTGTTTTATTCAGATTTAAATTATTGCCATCGAAATGCTCAGATGGCAAGTTGTTCCTCCATAGAGCTCCATACTATTATATTTTTCAGTTTTTAGGAAAAGGTATTTAACATAGGCCTTCTTATCCCCCCCACTTCTCTACCCTTCATCATCATCTTCTTTCTTCTTTATGGTCTTGCAGGCCTACAACACTGAAGCAAGAGTTTTGAAGATAAGAGCAAATAGATTTATTGTATTTGTGCCTAAGTATGACTTTCTAACTTTTAAGATATAGTCTATTTGTGGAAATTATTGGGAGTTGCTTATTATATGCTGGTATAATTTCAAGAGCTATCAGTTAATTTAGGATTGTTATTGATTATAGGTATGGTATAGAAGGGCCAGTGTACTTAATGTACAGTGAGAGGTGAGAGGAGGGTGACAATGGGTTGTGGATGAGCAACAGCAGAAGATGAAAAAGATTGATGGATTGATTGCTGATGATGTTCTTCAAACCGTAAAGATCCACATGGAGGTTGTCGAACCACAATCCAACCGCTCTAAACTTCAACTCGCTCTCATTTAAAAGGTAAGACTCCCAACTGATATATCTTTTTTTTTTTGCTTCTGTTAAGCTTGCAGTAGAAATAGGAATATCGATACGGATATGTTAGCAGTTTTGAATGAATTTTAAAGACCATTGTTGCTTATTATTTTTAAATATAAAAAAATGATCCTTTTCAACACTTCCATGTTCTTGGATTCATTCAATTTAAAGTATGATGAGTTATAAGGATCATAGGGTTAAAGTATGAGCTTGAAACCCAACTATCTAATATGAAGAGACATGAAGTTTAGAAGTATATGATTTGTATTAGTCAATGATATCTTATTTGATTAAGTTTGAGGCCCGAATATGTCATCACTTACGTCAAAGAAACGAGACAAAAGATTTTGGACAAAATCAAATTAAGTAATTAAAAAATGATGAACAAACAAGTTGTATATTAAACCCATTGTTTAGAAGTAAGGTTTGAAAGAGAATAGCAGGTATCTATAGAAATGTAGCTAGAGAAGTAATGTTATGCCAGCTAGCTTCAATCATCGAAGTGATATATAGAACAAGTTAATTGGTAACTGTGGATACATGATGTTACACCTTATTTTCTAAAAATTATAAATAAAATCATGCTAGCTATAAAATGAAATTATTAAAAAGAATGAAATTATGCCAAGATCCACGAAGACTGTTGACCATCCGGTAAGTAGTAGCAAAGTAGCTCCACTTCATAAGAACAGAACACTCCGCTGAACGATCTATCATATTAACCTTCATGCAGTGTGCATATTCGTGATTTAAAACCTCACATAACCATAAAATTAGCATCAAGAGGGATGGAAAATAAAATGGAACATAGGATTGTTGTTTCAAGTTCTCGACTTTGGAATTGAGATGTATCTTGGTCCATTGTGTGGGTACACTGCTAGTGTATATATTTATATACACACACACACACACACACACACACACACACACACTCCCCCTATCCTATGAAAATTACAACATTTCATTTTTATGGGCAACTTTAAAAATGAAAATGCCAAGTTTTACATTACAGTGAATTGGAACAATATGAAACTTCATTTTATGGTCCCTATGTCAACAATTCTATTTTTTTTCAAATAATTTATGTGATAATGTATGGGTTCCTTGCTCTATTTTCTTAACTTTTAAATCTGTTTCTCTGTCAGGGTATATATGACTTGGAGAAGGTGTGACTTGGAGAAGGTGTGCTGCAAGTTTCGGGATAGCCAAGTACTTTTACATGACTTACATGTTTATGAATAGGTAAATTGCAGTTGTAGTTTTCTTGGCATTTATACATAACTCTATTCTATCTACTCTTACGGACCCTCCCTTGGAGCAAACTAACCTCGTACAATGAGTCAAGAAACTTCTCTTCCTCCTGTCATGAAGAGGAAGTGAGATGATGACAATGCATGATTGAAGAACATAAATCGCTTACCTGAGTTGTATTATGCTCTTTAGGTAGCATAAATTGGCAGATGAGACGATATTTGCGCACTTGTCTACAATATAGGACTGAAATGGTTAGGGCATTGATCACATTTTTTTCTCTTTAAATCCATAAACATACACATATTGAATCATGCATTATGCTCCGAACTTTTGCATGTTCATCTAAATAAAATGAATTTGCAAGCTGGATTTGTGGGAGATGATGCACCACGATATTGGTGTTATATATGGGTGTGCTCATATTTGGTATATGCATATTAAATACTACTGTTTTGTTGTAGGTATTCCAATCATGCAACTTCATATCAAGTTAATGAGAAGTTAGCAAAAGCATAAGAAAAAGAAATATCATACAACAACGAGATGCCGAATCCGATGTAAGAGGTGTGGCTTTACCATGTAAAAGTCTAATGTAAGACAATTAGTGGTGGTAGGTTTATTATTGGTGTACTTATACATTGATCATACGTTATTAATATTAGATTAATGTTTCTCATTTGATTATTACTTAATTTTTTTTAATCATTTTGCCACACATGATGAAAATCGTTGTTGAGGGTTAATTATCGTTGTGGTTGTGTTACGATGGATAAAAAGTGGCCAAATTTGAACCGAGCTCCTAAGTAGTTTATACCCACGGTTTTAGTTATTTCGTATGATCAAAATGTAAATAATAGTTACGTTTTTAGTTAATTTGTGTGACAAAAAGGTAATCGATAGCCACAATTCTTAAAATTAGTGTAACCATATGTTATGAATTGACCACGATTATATAAGTTTACGTGGATATAAGTACCTCATGGTCATGGTTTTAGTTATTTTGAGTGACCAAAAGATAATTAATAGTCACGTTTCTAACAAAATTAACGTAACTAAATATTATGAATTGATCATGATCATGGTTTTGGTTATTTCATGTGACAAAAAGTTAACCAATGGCCATGGTTTTAACAATTCAGTGTACCCATATGTCACGAATTAGCCATGGTTAATATGAAATTTTCGTGGTTATAAATAGTTTACGACCACAATTTTAAATATTTTGTGTAACCAAAAGGTAATCAATAGTCATGGTTTTAATAATTCAACGTCACCATATGTCATTAAATGACAGCGTTTAATATAAAATTTGTGTGACGATAAATAGTATATGGTCACTGTTTGTAACTATTTCGTGTAACCAAAAGGCCACCAATAGCAACAGTTTTTAACAATTCAACGTAACTATATGTCATGAAATGGCTACGGTTAATGTAAAAATTTCATCGCTATAAGTAGTTTATGGTCACGATTTTAGTTAACTCAGTGACCAAAAGTTAATTAATAGCCATATTTCTAGTAATTTAGTATAACCAAATGTTATGAATTGACAATGGTTAATATGAAAATTGTGTGGCGATAACTGGTTTATGACTACGGTTATTAGTTCATGTAACCAAAAGATAACTAATGGTCACACTTCAAAAGTTTAAGTGTAACCATATGACATATGTCATGAATTGCATTGCTATAAGTTGTTTTTGGCTACATTTTGAGTTATTTTGCATGACCAGAAGGAAACCAATAGTCATGGTTCTAAAATTTAGAATAACCATATGTCATGAATTGGTCACGATTAATATAAAATTTGTTTGACGATAATTAGTTTATAGCCACGTTAAAACAAATATACGTGATTATAGGGTAATTATTGACAACCTTAAAAACAAATTGTGTGACCATAAAATAGTTTATTGCTATGGTTTTCTTTATTTCGTGTAACCAAAAGGTAGCTAATGGCAACATTTAACGTGAGTTTGTGTGGCGATAAATAGTTTATTGTCACACTTATAGTAAAAATGCTCGAGTACCTTAAATATTAGATACATTTATAGCCACGATTTTTAGGCTATGGCTATGTTTTTTTACTTGATATGGTGATACATTTTAAACGTGGCAAAAATGTATCAATGGTCACGCAAGAATAGGCTACGGTTTGATTGGAAAAAAAACTGTGACCAAAGCCTATGGCCACGGTTTTTAACCGTGGCAAATGTGAGTTTTTGTACTAGTAAGCGCTTACATCACTATAAAAGTGACCTAATGCTTCCATCATACAAATTGTAAGACAAGAAAATAAATATTAGAACATAAAAATAAAATACGTCCGAGAAAACTCTAGCGTATATTTTTTAACAAAGTCTTTTTACTTCCAACGAGAATTTGGATGTGATGGGTCATACTGATAAGGATCGAAATGGGACTCATTGTCACTTTCGTAATCTTCGCTTGAACTAGAATCATCAGAAGTATCCATCTTTCTGAAAAGATGAGTTCATGGCCATTGTTGAAGGGCGTCTTTCCACGTAGTGATCATCGGGTGTTCTGTGGACTAGAGATCTTGGTTGAGCAGTACATGTCCTGGGATAGACTGGGGATCTACCTGGTTTGCATGAGATAGCTTTAGTCGGTTTTCCATGAACTTATCAGGATGATTTCTTTCAAACGGCCTGCTTGCATAGTTTGCATTGCTCCATTCATGAATGAATGATAGTGGCGAATGGTAGACCACATACTGGGGTCCTGGAGAGCTGTGGGAGGGATGAAGGAGCAGGGTCTTCTGAAAAGGATGAGGACATCAGTATCTTGTGGAAAACTGGTGGACCACTGATGGGTCGGAAGAAACCATTGCAACATTTTAAACAATTGTTTTGCCTCAGGGGGTAAATGTCCAAACTGGCATTGAAGGAGGTAGCCAAACAGTTTTGGGGCATTGAAAGAGATGGAAATGGTGTGGGTCTCGAATAGGTACCAAAAAAAACAAAAATCTTCTTTTGGAATACATTCAGGTAAGGGTACTCAGGGTGGAATAAGGGTTTTTCATAAAAAGGCCATGGTTTCGAAGGGTGATAGTGAGGAAAGTCTGGTAGCACAGCGGGGACCTATCTCTGAAAGTCATATCTGCAATTACCTCTGTGACTTCATCTGGTAGTACTGGTTCAAAAGGTGGAGCAGGAGAGTTGGACGAACTTGCTTCGATAGGGAGCACCATTGGGATCACCTTGTGTTTAAAGACTTGTTGGATGTCTTTGTGGGTGCTTCTTTTATAGTCTTTTGGACGTGATAGGAAATCCGCAAGGATGTTCTCTGTTCCCTTGATGTGTTTCACAATAAACTTCCATTGAGAGAACCAATTTGTCCACCTTAAAAGTTGTGCCTCATGGAGCATCTTATCTTGAACTGTAGCATACGTGGAAAGGAGGACATATCCATTTCAATCCCAAAATCATGACTGATTAGATGGAATTGGAATATTTCTATTCCTCTTTTTACCGCAAGGATTTCTTTGAAAGTTGAGTGATAGTGTTGTTCGGAATCCTTGAATGTGCCACTTTTGTAGCCACAGATTGTTCTGACACCATTTTTGTCTTGTGCTAAAAGTACTGCTCCCCAGTACTCATCACTCGCGTCAGTCTATAGTGTCCTTTTGTCAGTAGTAGTGGGAATCTTTAAAGGAGGCATTACGTCAGTGATTTGCTTTATTGCTCTTACAGCTAAGGACTGTTTTTCACCCCAACGAGGTGGACTCTTTTTCAATATGGGGAATAAGTGCACTGTATGACTGGATAATTTTGGTAAAAACGCAGTCATATAGTTAACTAATCCAAGAAATTTTTGAATTTCCTTTTGTGATGTTAACTCTTCCGGAAACTGGTGTAACTCCTGAGCAGTGTGAGGTTGCGGTTGGTATTTCCTGTCATTGATTTTCATGCCAATAAAATCAATAGAACTAACTCCAATTTCCATTTTCTTTTTGGATAACATGATTCCATGTTCTGTGATAATGGAATGAAACTTTGACACGAGCTCAATGTGGGACTTTTCATCTGGGGAGAATAACAGGATATCATCAATGTAGATCAGGGTATGATGGAGAATGGACTCAAAGATCCTTGTCATTGCATTTTGGAAAACTGTCGGGGAATTTTTTAGACCAAACGGCGCCACTTTCCACTTGAAATGATGATCGGGGATGCAAAAGGCCGTTTTTTGCCTATCTTCTGGGTTTATCCCTAGTTGCCAGAAACCTGCCTTGAGGTCGGACTTGGATAGTATTTTTGCATCTGCTAGGGACTGAAAAAGGGACCTTTTATGAGGTAGTGGGAACTTATCATCAGCAAGAAAATGATTGAGTGGTTGGTAATTTATAACCAATCATAACTTTCCCCGGATTTGTTCACTACGTTTGTTGACGTAGAACGCTTCGCAAGCCCGTGGTGAGGTAGTGGGCTCAATAATCCCTTGACTGACGAGTTCTGAACACTCTTTAATTGTGAGCTGGTAGTGGTCAGGGTTCATACCCGGATGACTCGCCTTGGTTGGGTTAACGTCTTCGTTTTGTTTGAACGAGAGATTAACAAAGAACGAAGGATTTAACCACAACGGAGATTCATTCTTTGTGAGGAACTCGGAGTGGTTTGAAGCACATGAGGTTTTGATGATTACATGTTTCATGTCTTCTAGGGTAGGGGTTGCTTCCATGAAGAGCTTTGGAACTGGACTCCACGGGTTTAGGAAACCTTTTTGGCGGATCCCTTGCTCTGCATATCTTAGTCCTGGCAGTGTATGAAGGATATCAAAACCGATGAAAAGATCTTTACCATGTAAACTTGATCCTAATAATCTGTGTTTTATAACAGATTTAGGAAAAAGTCGAATGTATATTGGAATACTGATCTTATCAATGACAAATGTTTCTCCATTGGCGGCAAAAAAGGATTGGTGGTGTGGTCGCTAGTAACTAGAAGGGAGGATATCAGGATTTAGGATTGAAACTGAAGATCCTGTATCGAAAAAGGCGATCACTGGTATTGGCTTGGAATATGTAGAGGTGAGGAGGTTGAATTTTACCAAGGGTATCGTTTGGGTTTTCTATAATGATAAGATTTTAGTGGGGTGGGTGAGAGGAGTATGGGGTGGCTTGATTGAAGGACTTCTAAGGGTTTGACCATGAAGACTTCAATTTCTGGATGATCCGAATGGTAGCCTGAGCTAGACTCTTCGTCTGACGGGTCAGAATAGGCGATCGAGCACAAAGCTCTCTCATCTAGTTCATCATCTAGGGAGTAGAGAGACTCAACACTGAAATATCTACGGGTTCTACCAAGTTTAGAGCTTGAATCAGTGATTGTGACCTCTTTTTGTCTCAGCAGTCTCTTGCAAAATGGCCCTTTTTGTTACAGATGCATGTAACACATGTCTATGTTTCGTCCTCTTTGTGGTTTTTTCTTTAAAAACTTCCACCTCTTATTTTGTGTCTGTTTGTAGTTGTTCCTGAAAGGAGTCCTTTTTTCCTTTCGAGAGCAGTCACATGATGAATTGGTTCAACACTTTATTTGCAGGTGTTTTTCATCACAGGCCAAGTCGAGATTCTTGCCATCTCTTTGGAGCTCCATGAAGAACTTGTGATGGTTGCTGTAAACTCAAGATCTAAAGATTCTAGAGAGAGAAAGCTAGAGAGAGAAAGTGAATGAGGAGTCAAAAGTAATATTGTATTCAAGATATGCAAAAGTAAACTGTTGTATTAAAAAGAACAAAGTCAAGGGTTTATATACCCTCAAAGTAAAATAAATACAAAGGTTACAACTAAAATTGATCTAACAATCTCCCCCTTTGTAACCTTTGGCACCGAGCTCTAAAATCAAGAAAATCTTCTGATATCCACTTGAGCTTCAAGGCGTCGTAAAGCATTTCGAAAGTTGATTCTGTCTTGAATTACATCAATTGCCTTCTCCAATCTCAGTAACTCTTTGTTACCTTCCTTTTGTGGATAAAAATTGAATCTCTGTCTGTTTGCCACATTCTGCTTTTCATAATTCAACTTCTGAATTAGATGCATCTTGATAAGCTTCAAAGTTCCATCAGAATACTTGCAGACTTCTTCAAATCTCATAAAACAATGACGACCCTTCAAGTTTCTGTACACCACACCATACGGTTCATCAACAACAGTATATAATAAGAAACTTTTAATGTTGTCGAGCTTCTGTTTTGGCTTGTGCAAGTTGACCGTAGGTTGATGATTTTCGACACCCAACTGAAAATCAAATAAGCTATAAAAGCGAATTGTTCTGATAATATGTCTTCTGACAGTATTGAAGGCTCTATTCATATCATCTGATCGTTCATTGAGAGAGCTGAAGAAATTGAATAGAAACTCAATATCATCCACATGAACTTCATTAAAATCTGCTTCTGTGAAGGTATAGTCTTTGCAGTCTCTACGTTGAACAGTGAAATTAGAAACCCAGATGTTGAATATGTTGAACATGGAAACACATTTAACTTGTACAATCCCCTTCTCAGAATATACTGTTTCTTTTCCTTGTCTCAAATACCTCATGGCCATCAAATAGTTCTGTTTAACAAGATCAGACTCTTTTTCAATGCCCAAGAAAAACTCAAAACTCAAAGCAGTCTTGTGTTTCACAAAAATACTTCTGTGAGTATCTTCAAGGTATACATTTCGAAACACCTGTCTCATATCTCTAGCCTCAAACCTTTGTCGTCTATGTTCCCTTGAAATATGAATTCCTGAAGATCTAAGATTTTCTGGAATAAAATCAGGAGCCATATAATTAGGATCAACTGACTTATCAGATTTACTTGTTGGAGCACGAGGAATCTTGGTAGATGGAATCACGACTGGAATAGACACATTAGTAACAATTGTTGGAGGCTCAGAGACAACTGATGTAGAAGATATAAGAGTTGTAGAGATAAACAGAGGATTTGAAACTGCTTTAGACTGAATCTGAGAAGAATCATCTTGTAGAGAATTCTGTTCATCTTGAAAAGGGAATCTAACTTCTTGAGATGAAAGATCTGCATACAATACATCAGCATCACTATCATCATCATCTTCTTCTTCTTCTTCTTTAACTTTCCAAAAGCTTTCAAACTTGTCATCAATTTCATTTTCAGAATCCACATCAATAATATTTTCGTAAGATGCTCTGAAATTCTCAAATGCTTCAGCCTCAGTCATATTCACAGATTTTGGTATAACAGAAGAGACTGGCTCAGAATCTGGATCAACATAAAGTACCAGCTGTAAATTGTTTTCTGTAGAAATGTCAGTCTCTGGAAGATTTACTTTGCTTAACATGTCTTTAAACATAGACTGCATTTCTGTTTCTGCTTCTTTAGGCTTTTCTTTATCAGCAGAGCATATTTCACTTGGAGCAGTTTCTGCTTTATTTTCTTTAGAAAGATCAGCTGCAGACTTATCCAAGCGTCTCTTTTTCTCCCCCTCATGATCAGGTTGAGAATCATCATGATCATGTGAACGCTTGTTAGATGGTCCAGCTTCAGCACGACACGAGACATTTGGAACCTGCAAGTGTTGAGCAATGGCAAAAACAGTGGATTGCAATTGACCCAAACCTAACTGTACCTCATCTCTAAATTTCTCAAAGTCTGATCGTAAAGCAGAGAGAGAATCTTCAGTTGTAGGTGGTCGAAATGATGGCTGAAAAGATCTGAGAAGAGACAAAAGATCGATCGACTGTTGATTTGCTGGAGCCATAGATGCAAGTCGAGCTCTTAAGTGCTCAGCTACTTCCTGAACAGAAAGATCATCAATACGAGGACCTGCAGGAGTAGAAGAAGAAGATGCACCCGCAAAAGTTGATGACAAAGTTGCACATGAAGCCATTTGAGCAGAAGAAGATAGAAAACCCGATGACATAGTAGATGACGAAAAAATCGGTGCAGATAGTGAAGGTGCAGAACCCAGAGCTGCTGAATGAGAAAGATGAAGTTCTATGGGTTTGCCGGTCAACAACTGTGGAGGGATAATAGAAGGATCAATATTTGACAGATTTCCTTAAATAATCAGAAGTATTCTTAATAACACCGGGTTCTGATCCAGGCTGGTCAGAAGCCAAACCAGCAGCTTCATCAAATCTGACATTGACACTTTCGATGACTTTGCGCGAAGAAGTAAGATATACTCGATAAGAAACTGAAGAAATTGAATAACCAAGAAAGGTTGCTTCATCAGCCTTTGGTGCAAATTTGTTGAGGTTATCTCGATCGTTCAGAACATAACATTTTGACCCAAACGCTTTGAAGTATTTGATATTGGGCTTGATTCCATTCATCAATTCGTATGGAGTCTTATTGAATCTGCGATGAAGAATCGAACGGTTCTGAGTATAACACGCAGTAGAGATAGCCTCGGCCCAAAGAGAGATAGGAAGTTCAGAGTAAGCAAGTATGGAACGAGCAGCTTCTACAAGCGTACGATTGCGGCGTTCAACAACTCCGTTCTGTTGTGGTGTACGTGCGGCAGAAAACTGTTGTTGGATGCCATGTTCATTATAAAAAGCTTGTAAAATGTTGTTCTTGAATTCTGTACCATTGTCTGATCGGACAATCTTGACTGACTTTTGCTTGTTAGTCTGAGTAGTTTTGATGAGAGTGATGAGTATCTCCGGGGTTTCGTCTTTGGATTTCAGAAAACGAACCCAAGTGTATCTTGAATAATCATCAACAACGACCAATACATAGTGTTTCTTACCAATACTCTTTGTCTTCATTGGACCACACAAGTCTACATGAAGGATTTCTAGAATATCCTTTGTGCAAAAATCAGGCTTTGGCTTGTGTGCAACTTTCTTCATTTTGCCTTTCTCACAATCTCGGCAAAGTTTGTCTGTTTGAAATCGAAGAGTCGGAAGACCACGAACTGAGTCGTTTTTAGCAAGACGATCAATGTACTTGAAATTGAGATGAGCTAGCCGTCTATGCCACAACCAGCTTTCTTGAACTGAAGCCTTTGAAAGAAGACAAGTCTTGGAAGGGAACTTGACTGTTGAGAAGTCAATAGTGTAAAGATTTGACCGTCTTCTACCAATAAGAAGTTCCTTACCACTGTCATCTTTGACTGTAACTCTCTTTGATTTAAAATTGACTTCCAAATTCTTATCACAGAATTGCCCAATACTAAAGAGATTGAAGTCGAGGCCTTCAACATAGCTAACTCTTTTAATCGTTATGTTGCCTTGTACAAGATCGCCATAGCCAAGAATAGGAGAAGTGTCTCTGTTTCCGAATCTCACACGACCTCCAGACAGTTCTTTAAAATTTGACAATAAAGATTTATTGCCAGTCATATGTTTTGAACATCCAGAGTCCATATACCAGAGATGACTAGGCTGCATTCATGTAGAAAAACTCACAAAGATTTAGGAACCCACTTCAGAATGGGTCCCTTTTTATTAGAACATTCCATGAGTTTGTTAAAGAAAAATGTACTTTTCACAAAAGATTTTGCATAGTGAAACAAAGAAGAGTTAGTACATTTAGATGAAATGTGTAAAGCAATAGAAGATAGATCACATGGAGAAGACAAACATGTGATATCCTGTTGAAGAATCAACATTTGCTTACGAGAATATTTTTGAACATTATTCAAACTAGCAAATGTGTTTTTATTACAAGTATCATCACGTTTATCTAATACATGTATATCATCTATTTTTCTATTCTTCACTCGCCATTCCATCTTGATTTCCTTTCTCAAAGGCCGATCTGAAAAGAAAGAATCAGAATCAGATTTATCAGACTTAACTTTATCTTTCTTCTTAGACTTTCTTGACCGACTTCTTTTTCTTTTCTTTGAACAATAAAAATCATTGAAAGTCAAAGAATCATCCATTTGATCAGACAACTTATATGATTTACCATCAGTAGCACAAGTCATAAAATTATCACAATGATAGGAGTTAGAATCTGGTTTTCGTTCCAAGGATGAACCGAAAACTGATGTTTTCGTTTCTAACTGAGACCGAGAAAGTCCAGTTTTCGTTTCTAGCTTGAACCGAGAACCAACACTTGATGAAAATCCCATTTTATTTTCAACTGAAACTTCAGAAAATCCAGAAACTTGTTTTTCAGAAATAACATTCCTTTTAAAACTAGATTTAAAAACAGTAAAAATGATATCTTTTTCCAAACTGTTTTGAATAAAATCATCATCTATCTTATCTTCCAACTCAACAATTTTAGATTCTAAAATCAAAGGAGGAACGTATTTCTTAGTATCATAAGATGTTTTAGAAACACTATCCTCATTTTTGTTTACGATATAAGAATCAAAATAGTCGTTTGGTAAAGTTGTTTTGTTAGATGAGTTTGTATTTAAAAATATCCCAGATTTCTTTTTCTTTTGAGGATCAGGAAAATATTTTGCATTTTCACGCGAATAAACAAATGGGAGTTCCATTCGAGTGTTTTCCGTTCTTCTCTTAGCCTCAATATCTAAGATTTGCTGTTCATTCATCCAATCTATTATAAATTGGGGAGCATAACGAGCAAGTCTCAAATATTCAAAGTGATATATAGTGGGGGATTTGTTAATGGCTAAATTTAAATATTTAGGACTTTCATATCCAAGCCCCCACTTTTCTTTAATGGACTCATAACTACGAGGTTTATTCATATTAATTGTTTGTTCAGATTGAGCTCTCATATATAATTTTTCTTCTAAATCAACAATTTTATTTGAAAGCTCATTTTTAGAAGTGGTCAAGCTAGTCAATGAATCAAGATAAGTCTTGTTTGAACTTTCCAACTTATTTATTTTATTTTGCAAATTTTCTTTGGTATCGTTTAGAATCAATTTTTGATCTTCCAAAGAAATTTGTAATTTTTCAATTTTATAAGACTTTTCTTGATTCACTTCCTTTTCAGATTTAAGCATTTTTCGAAAATTTTGCAAGGCAGAAATGATAATATCAAACTGAGAGTTAATGAATTTAAAATCTAAGTCAGAATATACCTCAGACTCATCAGTTGAATCATCATCTTCATCATCAGTTTGATCATCACCGATAAAGCACATTGCTGCAGTTTCCTCTTTTTCTTCTTCATTATCAGAGAAATCAATAAATGATTCTTCCTCAGCTAAGAGAACAGCTCCACTTTCCTTCTTTTTCAACATATCAGCCTTCTTTTGATAGTAGGTAGAATCACGAACCACCTTTGTTCGGCATTCTTTAGAGTAATGACCTACTTTACCACAGTTGTAACATGTGGGAGGTTTCTTCTCATCCCTCTTCTCTTCCACAAGTTTTGGATGATCAGGCTTTGGATAGATAGTCTTTGACCCAGAAAAATCCACCTTCCTTGACCCAGATGAAAGTCGAAGATTGTTGTTGGAGCTGGCCTGGTTAGGAAACTTTCGTGCAAACTGCTGAGAAAGTAAGATCATTGCTCTTTGAAGAGCTTCTCCTTCATCATCAATATTCCCATCATAAGCATTCTCAAAAGCTTGCTCAGTAAATTTTGCAGTCATTAGAGCAATAGGATCTACATCTTTTCCTTTCTTCTTCTTTTCCTGCTTTTCTTTCTTTGCCACAATCAGATTTTCTTCATTCAGGAGAATTTCAAACATTTCTTGAATTGGCATGATTGAAATCTTTGGATCAATACGGATTCTATGACATGCCTTTGTCCATTCAGGTTGAAGAGCGTTCAGAAACTTTAAGTTTGTTTCCAACGGGGACTTTTCCACACTAATCTTGTATAAATCATTTATCACTGCACAGAATCTATCAAAGACAGTCTTCAAATCCTCCCCACTCTTTGCTTTGAACTCCTCAAAACTGTTCATATATCTCGTTTTTCGAAGTTGAGTAGCCACTACTGATCCAAGCATGATTTTCTCCAAATGAGTCCACATGAGCATTAGATTGTTCTTGTAACAATCTACACGATTGTATATGTGATTTGGCAAGGCAAGAATGAGATTAGACTTAGCAATTCTTTCTCCATTGTATTTTAAAGATTCTTCTTCATTGTACTCATCAACTGGCTTTAATATTGTGGATTGTTCAGTATTAGCAGTGGCTGGAATTATCTTGACAGGTCTCTCAAAAGGAGGATTGGTTAAAGCTCGAACCATGTAATCCCCATTTTGTTGTCTCTCAAGAAAATTAATAAATCGATCTCTCCATTGAGAATACTCATTCTCATTAATAAGCACAGGGGGACGAGTATCTGTCCCGAGAGACATCATCAACTCATTCTTATAGACTTGAGATTGAAGAGACATGCTGAAAAGTAGCAGAGAGCTTTTCGGCTGAAGAAAAATAAGAACCGAAAACCACGCTTTTCGGTTGTTGAGGAAACCGAAAACCAAACTTTTCGGTTATATAAGAGACCGAAAACTTAGCTTCTCGGTTGAAGATGAAACTGAAAAGAACGAAAACCCTTAGCCGAAAACCTTAGCCGAAAAGAACAAAATCCAGATGAATGAACCGAAAAAACTTGAAGAAAGAACCGAAAACCCTGATAAATAACCCGAAAACTCTTATGAATAAACCGAAAATCGATTCTGCCAAGATAACGATCTAAGAAAATCACACAAGTCCAAAATTTCTCAAAACACTCTCACGGAATTCACTTATAAACATGTTCATTATCCAAAACTAATCCAAATATAGATCAAACACCAAAAATCAGCAAGAATTCGCGAAGAACAGAAAAACTCGAGAACTTTTCTGGAATATTCAAAATTGACAAATTCGATTACAAATTGATCAAATCTTTGCACGAATCAAGAACAAAACTTGTTCTAAACTGTATTCCTGAGCAATTGAATCCAAATTCACTGAAAAACGTTCAGAAAATCAACATAGATCTATAGAAATGACCAGAAAACCGATTTTCAAAAAAAATTCTAACGAATTTGAAATTCGATTGATCTTATAACACGAAATTAGAACTCTACTCTCAAATCTCTCAAAATCTAACCTGCTCTGATACCAATTGTAAACTCAAGATCTAAAGATTCTAGAGAGAGAAAGCTAGAGAGAGAAAGTGAATGAGGAGTCAAAAGTAATATTGTATTCAAGATATGCAAAAGTAAACTGTTGTATTAAAAAGAACAAAGTCAAGGGTTTATATACCCTCAAAGTAAAATAAATACAAAGGTTACAACTAAAATTGATCTAACAGTTGCAAAGCTTTGTCAATGCGTTGATTACCAATTGGTAGAGTTCTCCAAGGCTAGCTTGCTTTAGTGGGACGTTCTTTTGTTCGAGGAACCTGAACGCTTCATTTGTGAGAGAGTTTGGGAATGAGTTGAGGAATACCTATTTTAGATTGAGGTCATCAACCCCCTGAATACAATAAAATCGTTTTGACATACGATCATAATGTTCATCCATATCTGTCCTTTTGAGTGAGCAACATTTCATCTTTAAAAACTCTTCTCTTGCACGAACCGTGTGTTCGACCGAATTTCCTATGAACTCGGCATGGATGATATGTATCAAATCCTCAGGAGACTGAAGCTGATGGATTTGTAGTTGTCTATATTCACCGAGACTTAGGTGAGACGACTTGGGACCTGGTGATGAACTTCTTAATGACAATATCAATATCGTAGTATTGGAGCTCTGCTGAACACCAAGTCAGCTTTTCGATACTCATTTCTCTCCATCGGAAAGGGGGGATATCGTCAAAGGTGAATTGTTGTTTCGAATCAACCTTTGGGATTTTGGGTCATCGTGATGGCGTAGTTTCCGATGCATCATCATCTGGCATGAAATCATCATTCAAGTTTACAGTAGGCTCAACATCTGCCATAAACAAGTGTTCAAAGGCATCCATGGGGGGGGTCAAAACCATCGTCTGAGGGGTGTTAATGATGGGTGCGACGAAAGTTCCTTTGCCAGTATCACCTCTGGTGAGTTAGTGATTGTAAGAATGAGGAGATAGGGTTTGTATCTGAGACGGGTATAACCTCTGGGGGTGTTGAAGAAGCAACCATAGAAGCATCATCGAGGACATCTGTTGTTCCACTGGATGAAGTGTTCTGTTGGACCCGCGGGGGTATCTTCAGGGATCGTAGAGGATTTACTTTCCACTTTTCTTTTTATGGGCACCATAGAGAGAGTGATGGAGAGGGGTTATTTGGAAATGAATGTAATGGTTGTGGATCGAACCTTGATCCAAAAAGGGGTGTAGGAGTTAATTGCCAGGGTTCAGTAGATAAGGTAAAGGTTATTTTTTGTTTGTGTTGTCTCTCAAGTTCAGTGAGTTGGTTCTGGAGAGACTTCATCTCAACTTGCTTTTGGAGTAAAGCACCTTGGTCATTGGAAGGGGGTACAACTCGAACTATCCGGAGGAGTTCGGAATGAAGGGCTTCCATTTTTGCTCTGACTTCATCTATTATGCTGGTGAGAGATCGCACTTTTGTGGTTAAGACTTCTTGGGTCTTAGTGATCTGCATTTGTTGTGCTAAGATGGCTTTAAGGGCCTTGTTTTGTGCAACAACATTTTCACTTTGCCAATTAAGTGTGATTTCAGCTGGATTGGCAGATGTGGAGATTCCTATTGAGCTCATAGTCGTAGGGTTCTTAATCTTCCAATCATGCTTAGTTCGTTGGACTATGTCTTCGAAGGAGCGTAATGGTGGAAACTCTACTTCATAGTCAATGGATAAGCCTGTCGGAGTTATCACACAACATTCTCTTAGTGGCCAGCTGGAGGGTTTGTCGAAATATGGCTTTCGACAAGGAGTGGAAATCGGTGTTGCTTTGGGGGGCAAATCTCCATATCGAACATAGTAATCAAATTTGCCTGATGGTTCTCCAAGGAGTCCTATGGTAGGATCTCCTGTGTCATATCTTTCTTTCATCTGCTTTTGTGACCCTATTCTTTTTCGAGGAATGTCTTCTTCGAAATCTATCTTGTATGCTTCGTCCAAACAATCTTGGCAATTGCATACATCATACCAACAATTTTGGTTTTGTGGTGCTTCCGTTGGTGATTTTACTGGTTGGATCATGTGGACGGTAGGGAAGATATTCGACACAGTTGATTTCTCTCTGTTTGAGAAATTAACTTCATGTGTCCGTTCTCGTGCCTGATGAAATATGGGACAGTGGTTGTCTGGACAGGAGCTTGATGGATTTGTTCGTAGTTGGTTACCCATTTCTCCTGAAGGAGTTTTAGTAACTCATCCCTTGATAGTTGTCTTGGAACATAAATGCAGGTTGGGGTTGCACTAGAGTTTACATCAATGAGTAAAGCGTCTTCTTTATGTTCTTGTCCGGTACCATTATGTCGAGGGCATGGTTCTGGACATGGTATGTCATTTGGTAATGAAATGTGGCCTGGAACGTGTTGACATGGGCAGTTCCGTCGATCTGTATCCGGGCCTTCAAGGCAGTGAGCAGAGATGGATCATATATGTCTAGACCCATAGCTTCAAAGAAGATGATGTTTAAAAACGTCAGTTGTTAATTGCTAATACGAACGGATTTGGATTTGTCAGTTGTTAAGTGTTTTGATCGTTGCTATTGGCAGGATTTGTAGTAGTGATAGAAAATGACTTAAAATGTCGATCAATCATTTATTAATTCTACATGTGCAACACATGGGTTTATTGAATAGAAGTTCAATAATAATAGTGAAGGCCCAATAATGGAAAATATGAATAATGATGGATGAAACTCTAATCTCTTGTGCTTAGGAGAGTCACTTAAATAAGCATGAGAAGCAAGCCACCCATCCATCATGACCAAAGCCTCTTCTGGGTTGTACTTTGCCAGTGGATGACCTCCACCCTACAAAACAAAAATCAATGCATAAATTTTATTACTCATTAGTTTGTCATAATAAATATTTGCTGAAATAATGTACGAACAAATCCAATAGTTTTAGAAAATGGCCATCACCTATTGATGAATATCTCAGTTGTCAATTTAAGTTTGTATTTGACAAATGAGTATTCGTTATCATGATTTAAATCTCAGTTTCACAAGTATTAACCGTAAGTCCGTAACAGGAAGACATAAACGATTCATCAAACAACAATTGTCATTTTTCTCACCTTAATGGTTGCAAATTTTATCGAGGATCCACTCTGTGCATATGTCACTTGATATCTACAAAAACAAAGAGCAACCACTTTTCATGATATATAGTTCTCAATAGTGTATGTCATTTAATGAAACAAAATGGATTCTCAATTCAGTTTCAAAACAATTACGAAATGATTGTAGTAAAAACCAAAAATACTTGAACTTTCAGCTCACCCTGCAACTTGAGAACGAACAAACCATGGTTCCCATGGGCTTTCAATCGGAAGATTAAGAGTCCTTATCCATTTGATAGTGCCCACGTATGGAAACACCATGTCATGATCACCGCTGTCGATTGAAATATTTATATATTGTTGTCACCAATCAAAAGTCTAAACGTACAAAGTAATTTAAAAGAATTTTGTGTTGATATGGACATTCACATATCCTCGATCGTAAATGATATGGACTTTGAGTTTATTTGACTTTGTGATTCAAAGTTGGTTCAAAATTCAAAATATGATGAAATAAAGATGGCAAACTTGAACTTTTTCTAAAATGGGTCCGGTTACGCCTATTCCCAATCCTTAATGGAATGTAACGACGTAGGGATCCAGTGCATTTCTCCCTCTGAGTCAGAATAAATATGTTTTCATTTAAAATGATGATTTTATCTGAAATTCAAAGGGTACTAATTGGTTTTACCATATGATCAAAACTTGACATTTTTTGCTAAGAAGTTTTTTATGGGATGGAATACTGCTCCAGACGTCGTAGGAGTAATAAACTGTGTCATTTTTCTTTAAATCGTAACTGATACTCATGTTCGTGATCTCCCACTTTTCGATTATTCCCTGCACATGAAACGAAAGATCAATATTCAAGACTGTTGAAACATTGGGTGAAATGAGGGACACTTTCTTCTAATGGTCATAACCATCGTTATTGAATAAATAGTGTCTTATGTTGTGAGTCATTGTGAATAATGTACGTACCTCACGAACGTTGAGAGCTTTCTGAACATCTTTATTGTTTGCCCAAGTTTCTATAAATGTGTCGGTATATGTCTAAACAAAATTTAAGAGAAATGGTAAAACTCGTAATTTCAATGTTTTTGAAGTATGATTTATAAACGAATTATATCAAGCAAAATAAAAAACGTGTGTCTATCTACACATTTGAGAAAGAAAATTTACTTTACAAGTTGGCTCCATGTCTCTTGCATCACACACTGGCTCCAATATATTCCCAATATTAATTTTGCTTGTGCACTGCAAATGGGAATTTCGATTAAAGTTACATTACATTAAAATCATAAAGGTCTTGCCGTAAGAATAATATGTGTGTACCTCATCCACCCGTTTAAGATTATCCGCACATAGTATGTTCCCAGGATCATTGTATACATAGTTACCACCACAAGTTGCTATTGTAGACTGAAAGATAACATAAATTAAAACAAATTAAAACAAAATTCATTGACATATTTTCATTCGTAAGTAGATGTGTCACGTCTTGATAAGAATATCTTTATTACCTCGTAGATATCATCTGATATAAGTGCAAGACGATGAGCAAACTCAAATCTTGCATTGAAATTGATGAATTTATCAGTGAGAGGATTAACAATTAGGCATCCCTGTGTAATGGGCATAGCATATTAGTTAATCTGACATTGGGTCAAAATGTTGATTTGGTTAGTTTGCTAGTAACATTTATTAACAAGTTTGTGTAGTAAGATGTTTACTTTAATGTTGAGTTGCGGTTGATTTCCACGTTCATTGCCTAAAAAATAGAGAATGGTACGTAAATAGAATGTTATAAAAGTCATGCCTTTTTATCAAGGGATCATCGATGTATGATTCACATATGAAAGGTGCATCTTGTATATATATATCATCATAAGTTAGAAATTCTTACCATTGTATATCTCCAAAGCCACATTTGGTACAACAATACCCATGTAAGAAATCCCAGATATGTACAATGGATTATTCAGAAACCTGGGGTTCTCCACAAACCACTATATTCACATATTCATCATTACATATATTAACACAGAAAAACAAAGTTTCATTTATATTTTTTTTATAGTAAATAACAAGCTATTACCTTCAATAATTCGTAGGACCAACATAAGAATCAGGCATTTGGTTCAAAAAAATAAACAAAGCATCATAACAAAATTTTGATTCCATAATGATACGAAAAGAGTTTATTTTAAAACGAATTATCTCACCTTTCTTAGAAATTCATAACTTTGTAAAGCTAAAATGGAATCACCACTCCTTGATGCTTCCCATGTTTTAGCATAAGAAAACCCAACACCAACCGGTAGATCTACGAATATCACGTTAGTAGCCTACAAGATTTCAAAATTAATATGTTTGTTTGCTGTCATGCCTACGATAAAAACATATATACATTTTTATGTATCAAAAGAATATTAAAAATAGGTATTTTAATTTTAAAAGCATAAGTTTCGGTAGAATGAGAATGTGAACCTCTGACCATGAATATGGATTCAACTCCAATGTAATGTTATTGCCCTTTGAACTTTCATAATTGAAACTTAATGGACCTACAAAAGGATAACTTATGTTAGTTGGTCAATTCATCTTTAATATTTATAATTGAGCAAAATATCAATCACCTAAAATATAATTTTATAATTTATGACGATTTATATTTTAATTTCAAAGTTACATTTGTGAGCAAAACAAAAACTCCAAATTAATGAAAGTGAGTTTCATTCCATTCACTGTCAAATAAACGTGAAGTCAAACGATTTTATCAATTTCATTCCGGTTCGTTCAGATTTCAATTTCTTCGATATATTTTATTACATTAAAAAACATCATTCATACCAAAACACCAACTTAAGTTGATGTCAACGGATGTAGTTGTCAAAATTTTGTTTCACGACCGATTTATGTTGGGTCTGAAATGTGCTAAGGATGAATACTACTGCTAAGTCTTGTTGGTTACTACTATTGAAGACTTTAATACTGCTGGACTTAAAGATTAATACTGCTGAAGAATTTACTACTGTTACTTGAAGACATTACTACTGCTAGTAAAATTACTACTGTTTGAAGAGTTAGTACTGCTAGAAGAATAGTTAGTACTGCTTAGAGAGTTAGTACTGCTAGTATGTTAGTACTGCTAAAGATTAATGCTGCTTATGATGATAAAGATGGATTGGTTGATTAAAGCGAAAGACAAGGAGATTGAAGATAATGATGAAGATAATTATGGAATTGATGTTGAAGATCAATCTTGTTTTAATAATTATCTTGTAATCTGTTTTGTATATATAGTCTAGAAGTCTTAGATTATAAAGTAATTGAAAACACGGTTTTACATATACGTTTTAGAGAGAATTAACCTCAAGATTCTTAGAAATCCTTTCTTTAGAGAAGGAGAGAACGTCTGTTGAGCCTGTTCAACAGATTGATGTTTTGTTTGTAATCATTAAGTTGATTCAATATAACTTGTGATTTGATCTCATATACTGTTTTATTGATTTACTGTTAAAGTGTTATTCCGCAAACTTCTTTAACATAGTTTCTGAGTGTTTAGTTTAATTCTTGTTTCGAATTTCGATCCTGACAATGCATTAATTACATTCCCAATGCATTAATTACATTCCCAACGCATGATTTTGACCTGATGTTGACATAATTTTGGTGCAAATAGCACTCCCATAAATATATCAAAAAAACAGTAAATCATTATCAAGAAATTGAATTATATCAAGAACGTCAGATGAGAAACAATTTATCAAGAACATATATTATAAAATTAAATTCTAAAAGCCAAATATTATCAAGAACATATATCAAAAAGCTCAAATCAAAAACCATCAAAAATGTAAACAATAAACTTTTGTTGTTAATTTATTCAAAAATTTGTCAAACAAAAATATCACAACAGTAAAAAAAAATCTATATCAAAAGCCTAAATCTAAACAAGAAAACACTAATTCCAAAATCATCGATAGGAAGATTGAGATGAAGATGGTTTGATTTTGCTTTGGATTTGTCATTCGATTCTGCTTTGGAACCCAACAAAAAACGATTTGTCCTCCGTTTTGCTCCATATTTACAAAAGCTAGAAAAAAGTTAGGGTTTTTTTCTCTTTGAACAAGAACAAAGGAGAGAATGGGTTAACAGATGATGTAGAATATCAGAGAACAAATGTGTTGCCAGATCTCCTTCTTAGTCCGTGAGCTCAGATCGTGAGGTTGAGATGAATGTGAGTCCAGATCTGAAACCTTGTGTTGAGACCAGATCTGGAACGTGATCTGATTTGAACAGATCGTTTTCATCTTCATCTTCGTTGAGACTAGATCTGAAGCTTGAAGCTTCATCTTCTTTTATTTAATCTGAAAGAAGCTATGAGTTGAGAGAGTTTGAGCTTTTAAAGTTTGAATTATCTTCTGTTTTGAAAATAGAGATGAAAATGGTGTGTGAAATGCCTTGGAGAAGATGAAGCAGTAGATAATTTTACAAGATGAAGCAAAAGATACTTTTTGGAAAAAAATTTAACTTGATTTTTTAATTTAAAAAAACCGAGATGTGCAAATGCTAAAAGAAGAATTTTTTTTTGTCTTTTTCATTTTATTAATTGATTTTATTTAATCAATTTTTTAGAATTATCTTTAATTTAAAATATTATGTGGAATTTTAATTTCCAAGTAAAAAATTTATATGTCATGTCAGCATTTTAAATTTATATTTATAATTAAAATAAGGGAGATTGACACAAATAACACTTTTCTTCAAAAAAGTTGACAAACTAGTACGTTTTCAGAAAAATTGCTCAAATAACACTATATTACGTCGGATCCATTACGCTTCCTTTCGGCGTAAATTGTGCATGGGTCCCACAACTGACAAACCAATAAATAAATGACACGTGTCATTCATGTCCCCCCTTTTTCAGACAACTCTTTCTAGTGGGCCCGACATAAACCCCCTACCCGACGTAAAACCACCCCCCACCCACCCTAGCCTGGCGTAAAACCCCCCTCCCCCCTTGAGTTGACATAATATTCCCAATTATTTTTTATAATTATTAATGCTTTGACATCATGTTGCTGACATCAGCCCTAAAGGTTTTTTATGTTTTGTATTATTTTTTATGTTTTGTATTATTTAAAAAAATTGAAGTTTATTTTTTTTGTTTATTTTTTTTATGTTTTTTATTAATTATAAAAAATTGAAGTGTATTTTTTTTATGTTTTGTATTAAATAAAACTCGTTTTTTTTTTGAATTTTGTAAAAAAAATTGAATTTTTTTTTGTAAAATAAAACCCGTTTTTTTTCTTTCAATTTTTTGGCACAAAATTATTTATAATTATTATTGTTTTGATATCAATTTTTTTTTGAGTTGACATATTATTCCTATCTTTCTCCCTTCCCAAAAAAATTATCTTCCCAAAATATATATCGATTTGACAACACAATGACAATAATCAGATATATTTTGACCAAATTTAGTCCCGATTTTTTTTACTCAATACCTGATTTTTGTTATTTTACCTTCATTGTGATATAGATACCAATTTATTTAAAAAATCTTCCTAATTTTTAAACACTGAAAATAAATATCAGATAAACTTTGACCAAAAAATCTTCCTCCTTCCCAAAAAAAAAATTACTTCCCAAGATATATATCGATTTGACAACACAATAACAATAATCAGATATATTTTGACCAACTTTAGACCCAATTTTTTTTACTCAATACTCGGTTTTTGTTATTTTACCTTCATTGTGACATAGATACCAATTTATTCCAAAAAATCTTCCTAATTTTTAAAAACTGAAAATAAATATCAGATAAATTTTGACCAAAAAATCTTCCTCCTTTCCCACCCTTTTGTCAAAATTTATTTGATATTTATTTTCAGTGTTAAAAATTAGGAAGATTTTTTTAAATAAATTGGTATCTATATCACAATGAAGGTAAAATAACAAAAATCGGGTATTGAGTAAAAAAAAATCGGATCTAAAGTTGGTCAAAATATATCTGATTATTGTCATTGTGTTGTCAAATCAATATATATCTTGGGAAGGTAATTTTTTTTGGGAAGGGAGGAAGATAGGAATAATATGTCAACTCAAAAAAAAAATTGATGTTAAAGCAATAATAATTATAAATAATTTTGTGCCAAAAAATTGAAAAAAAAACGGGTTTTATTTAAAAAAAAATTCAATTTTTTTTACAAAATCCAAAAAAAAAAATAGGTTTTATTTAATACAAAACATAAAAAAAAATACACTTCAATTGTTTTTTATAATTAATACAAAATATAAAAAAAACAAAAAAAATACACTTCAATTTTTTTTTAAATAATACAAAACATAAAAAAAACCCTTTATGGTTGATGTCTGCAACATGATGTCAAAGCATTAATAATTATAAAAAATGATTGTGAATATTATGTCAACTCAAGGGGGGAGGGGGGGTTTTACGCCAGGCTAGGGTGGGTGGGGGTGGTTTTACGCCGGGCTAGGGGGTTTATGTCGGGCCCACTAGAAAGAGTTGTCTGGAAAATGGGGGACATGAATGACACGTGTCATTTATTTATTGGTTTGTCAGTTGTGGGGCCATGCACAATTTACGCCGGAAGGAGGCGTAATGGATACGGCGTAATATGGTGCTATTTGGGCAATTTTTCTGAAAACGTGCTAATTTGTCAACTTTTTTGAAGAAAAATGCTATTTGTGCCAATCTCCGTTAAAATAATGACATGGAACCTTAATTGTCAAAAAATTTGGGTGATGTCATCATTAGCAGCTCAACAAGTTAACTAGACCCTCAAATAAACAAAAAGTTTGATGCATACCCTTAAATGATGATTTTAAAAGTTTGTTTCTCAAAATAGGAATTAAGTGAAAGTTGGTTTCATTTTAATGCAATTTTCCCTTTATTAATAATTGATAAAGTTGTTTATTTATATACATCTATATATATATATTAGAAAAAGAAAAGAATCAAAAGTGGTGGGTCCATGCCTTTTATCAATCTGCCGTGTGAAAGATGACCGGCAATTTTTATTTTGCAAATACCGTTCGGTTGGACTTTTTTTTTGAAATTTTGTGGCTCCAATTGTTATGCTAAACCATATGCTAAAATAGAAAAAAGAAGAGATAGAGAAGATAAAAATCTTCAAATTTGGAGAAAATCTCTAAAACTCTATTTCTAAGAGAGAGAAATAATATTTAATTATTTCCACGAATAGAGAAATTGAAGTTGTGTGTTTAGAAGAAAAAAATAATATTATATTAAATGTATTGAATATTTTAATAATATAATTGATGATAAAATTGCTAAAATAGAATAGCTGTTGGAGTTGGATCTAATTTTTTATAAATTTTAAGTTTTTATACTCTATTTTAGAAAAATTATAGAATAGCTGTTAGAGATGCTCGCCCATATTTTTATAGGATCATTAGGTTCATAGGACCTATTTTACAACATTTTATTTTAAAAAGGTCATAAAAAACTTACGAGTTACGACGCCCCAAAGTATTATATAAACTTCTTGTAACACCTTTAGATATGTCGATTTACTTTTTGGTCCTATAAACTTGATTCCTAAAATACACTTTATTAGGACACTTAAACAATTTAGGCGTCCTATAAACTCAATTTTGTTATAGTGAATTAATCATAAAACGACTAATTAATAAAAACATCATAATTAAAGATCTTGTTTTAGCATATAGTATAAAGCTCATGCAAGTAATTAAACAATATAACGAAATTACCAATTTGATAGAGGAATGGATATAGTGCAGAAGTGCCGGGGCCACCGGTGAGATACAGAAGAAGAGGGTCATCCGATGGGCTTCTTTGAGACTCGACCAAGTAGTAGAAAACTTGCATCGAGTCATCTTCCCCCATTCCAATGTATCTTTCAAGAGCAAAGCAAAAAGAAGCTTATGGTATAAGTTTTTTGGAGCAATAAAAATAAGAAGATTGAACGAAAATGAAAACATACCCGGTTTGGAGAGTGAAAGGAAGATCACCATCAAAGCCTGGGAGATTCTTGATGATTGCTTTTGAGTGTGATGAAGTAATGAATTGTAGAAAGATGATAAAAAGGAAAAACATCATGCATGTATTTTGATTTCATTCTACTTCAGGTGCAGGATTGGCGTTAGCTATATATTGGGAAAAAATCCCCTATACGAGGTTTCTCTATCCCAATGATGTCCACGAATTTTGACACCTCATTAATTTTAAAATAATTTTTAAATGTTGCAAAAAGGACTTTAACTCTCTCTTTGTTTCTATCCATTATATTAAATAAAAAAAATATTTTTCCTTCTTTCTCTCTATCTCACTCTATTAATATAATGATTGCTTTTGAGTTTGATGAAGTAATGAATTGTAGAAAGATGATAAAAGGGAAAATCATCATGCATGTATTTTGATTTCATTCTACTTTGTGCAGGATTGGCGTTAGCTATATCTATACTACTTTATAAACCAGATTTGCCAAAAGTCTTGAAGTCTTAAAAACAACTTTTTTAGCACAAAGTACAAACCATATTTGCCAAAAGTCTTAAAAAAAACCTCTTTAGCATAAAGTAAAATTGTTGCATGCAGTCTTTCATTTTTCAGTTTTCACATATCTCATGTCCAGCGCTTCACAGCCCAAGACGACCTTTCACACTCCGACACGACGCTTCACACTCCACCATTCATACCATGCTTTCCTCTTCATCATTGTTTCCCGATGTTTCCCCCTGGGTTTTACGTTTCCTCTCGGTTTCCCCCAACACACAAACGATGATTTTCAGGTAGGGTTTGCTCTCAGTTTCCTTTTGTTGAATGATGGAAATTTTGCATCAATTTGATTTTTACATCATTGTTTACAGCAGAGTGATTGAGGGATTAAGGTGATTGTTAGGGTTAACGATTTATGTTTTAGCATCTCAAATTTGGTGGACTACTTATTTTGTTATGGCATCTCATATTTTTGGTTATCGCATCTCAAATCAGGTAGACCACAGATTTATGTTATTTTCCTAAGCTTGATTTTGTTTACACTTGGTTTTCTTCATCTATATTTTCATTAACTTTTTAACGATTCATACTCTCTCAGCTTCAATTTGTCTCTGTTTGGTTCATACTCTCAAGTTTTTTGTTTGATTTTTCTCAGGGCTTCTTCTTTCTGGTTATCACATCTCAAATAAGGTAGACCACTGTTATTTTTGTTCACCCATGCTTGATTTAGGGCTTCTTATATGCTTTTTTTTCTCCTTTCCAGTTTAATCTTTCCACTATGTTATTACACTTCACTGAAGGTTTCTAAGCTTGATTTTGTTAGATAGGTTGAGAATGGGTCATTCATCTATATGCTTTTTTTTTCTTTCCAGTTTAATCTTTCCAGCAAATGGCTTACTTGTATAACACCAAATACTTACTTTTTTTCATTCCCATTGATTTCCTTTTCATCTTTTTTTTGATGTTTCAGCAAGATAGTAGTTTATCACTCAATCTTGCAGTTTTTTGACGTCTCATTGAAAGATTTTGTTTTTAAGTAAAATCTCAATCTCATGACGGGGGTCAAAATACCAAAAAGCTTAAAGCTCTCGCAAGATTAATTTTGGGCAACTGATAATGGTGGGTTAGTGGGTAATTTTGGGTTATAAAAGCTACTAGTGCCCTCTTTTGTCGTTTTCATATAAGAATGAAATGGTGTTATTACATTTCTTCATATTATCCATTTTTGATGTGCTTTAGAGTTACATTGTTCCTCATTACTATTGAAATTTATAGAGGGGATATAGAACTAGAATTTTCATGCTATTCATTGAGTACAATGAATGACCACCAAGATCCAAATCTTGTTTCATCTGGTAACAAACCTAATGTAAATAAGAAAGAGATCTAACACCGTGAGTCTTGTATCCAAGTCCAATTGGAAATTGCACTTGAAATCACTCAATGAAGCTCAAAATTATTGTTGCATAATGAGTATTTTATAATAAGTCAATAGTTGTAACTTTTCTGGAGTTCAAAATTGAATATTGTTGCATAATGATTATTTTATTTCTGTATTTTTTTGTTTTTATGTATCTGAATAACGTTGCTAATGATTAGGTGTATTGTTTATGGGGATGCTATGTTGCCAATTACCCGTGAAGGTAAGGGTTACTCATCCTTTTCCTCTTCAATCTTTTGTATTGATTCAAGGTTAGGGTTAAAATTTTGTTTTCTGCTGTAATCCAAGGATTGATTTTTATTTGCTTCCTATTGAATTTTTCTTCGATTTGGTAAGTTTTCTACCTTTCTCTAATCTTTTTCTATTGAAGGTAATTGGCTTAAATGGTATAAACATTCCAGAATTTGGTTTTTGCTTTCTTGTCATTGTAAAGAAACTCTTCCCTGCTTAGCTTTTTTGTTGGATGTGATCTGATCTAATTCTTAATAGCGTTTTTGGGAGAGGGGAAGAAAGAGTCAAAAAGTTATTTCCATTGAGGTAATTATCAGTTTTTCATTTATATCAGTTTTCTTTCGATTTCTATAGATTGCTGTTGTATTTCTATCAAAAAAAATTTCTAACTTTCAGATACCAACAGTTTCCATCCACCCTTCATCGTTCTTCAAGATACCAACAATTTTTATCAAGGTAATTATTAGTTTTTCTTATCAAGTTACCCATGCTATACAACATGCTCCTTTGGTGTTGATTATTAATAGTTTGTGATGCGCCTACTATAGTTTTTCAGACAATGTTCTACCAACGTCATCTTAAATCAAAACTGTATTACATTATGTAAAGCTCTTCCAATTCAACAACTAAAATCAGTAACGAATGTTAGAATGGCTTATCCAATTTTCATTTTTTTCTTTCTTATATATGTATGTTTCACAAGTCTTAAAACCTGTTGTATTTTTATGTGTATTTCTATAACTCTATATGTGCAGCCTTTGTGTATACATGGAGTTTTGTTTCTATAACTCTATATATGCTCTTGGTTTTCCTTGAACACTTAAGTTTCCAACTTATTCAAAATATGGATTATTTTGGTTTATGTAATTGTACTTGAGCTTATTGTTTCTGTCATAGACTTATTACTCTAATTCAAAACAGATTTTATGTTTTAAGGTTCATAATATTTTTTGGCTGCACAATAGATGTTTGAAAAAAATGCTTCAGGAAATGTTGATTTATGTGCAGATTCTAAAAAATGTATTTTCACATTTCGCCTTGTAAGGACATGACAGGTGGTTTTCTGGCATATGTTATCCCTGAAATTGATTCGAACGATCTGAAAGCTGAGGTAATTGTTTTCTTTTATCATCTTCTACATTGAACTTTTAGCTGCAAATGTTGTCCCTGCAAATGGTGTTCGAAAATCATCACATTGTTGTATCCATGTCCAATTAATATTCTAAAACATGTCTATTGATGTTAGTTCTAAGCACCCTAAAAGTTGGAAAACTTTTTAACCCATGTATGGTTTAGATCTTGAAGAGTTGTGAACTTGTTGATGTAAAACAAGATGAAGCATATAGTGGTATAACTCTGGATGTGACTTTTAAGCTTTTGAAGCAACAATTTTGAATCAACAAGGCAGTCAATAATTTTGCGGTTGGTGTTCATCATCATCTTTATAAAAGGTTTTGATCTCTGGTTACTAGAGGAAGAAGTGCTATGACATTGTATTCAACAAAATCATTGGTCTCCTGTTCTTTCTCTATTTGATTTATTCTTCTTTTTTACTAAATTTTTAGGAGTGATTTAGTTGCTTCTTTTTTATGTAGGATATTAAGGTTTTATATGTAATTAGATGTTTATAAAACAACTGATCTTTGAACCTTTCTTCCCCCCAAACCATTGTTATAGATTAAAAACTGGTTACGACTGAGTTGTTAACGTGTTATATTTGGTATTGGTAAAAAAAGTGTAAACGTAACTGATTGTTTATAGCTGTTTTAAAGGAAAATATTACAATTGGTTTATATTAAAGTTTTAAAATTGTTAATCAAAGAGAAAGCATCAGATGCTTTCTTTTAAAGAAATTGTTGGTAATCAATTAATTTGGTTTTAAAAAAAATGTAACCAATAAGAAACTAACGGTTAGGACTGAAAGTCCTATGTGTTGAAAGTGGAATAAAGTATTTATAAGGGTGTAAATTGTAATTGTTTGAAAGTCTAATAGCTTGTTGGGCCTAAAAGCCCATAAGCCCATTATCTTGTAAAGCCTGGATATATAAAGGCTGTTTTACTTTCATTTATAGTTTAGTCTCATTATTTTACAAACAACTAGTTTATAGGTTTACTCTCTCAGATCAGAAATTCTTTCTGTAAACCTGTAACCCTTTGATTTCATATCAATCATATGACTAGCAGTTGTGGCTTGATTATTGTTCTATATTGAAGATTTACTATTGATTGCACTGTACTGGGATCCACAATTGGTATCAGAGCAAAGAGACTAAATGTTTGATCGAGAAAAAGGTTTGTCTAAAACCCTATAATCATTTATTTGTGTTAATCGCTTTTATCTGTTTTAAGTGATTATCTGTTTCTGAGTTTTATCGATCTATTTGATTTCTGTCAATCTGGGTTGATTTGTTTTATCGGTCGATTGATTTCTGAAAAAGTTATTATCGGTCCTATTGAAAGTCGATCTGTGTTGGGTCAAAGGTTACTGTGGATTTAAGGGATTTAAGTTGTATCGGTTGATTTGTGTGTGGTTATTGGTATGAGAGATTCTGAGTGTGATCATTAATCTGCATAAGAGTGTTTAATCTTTAATCTGTTTAGTTGCTTGTCGAAGTTGTTTTCTGGGTTTGATTTCGATCGAATTCCAGATTCATCGTGTTCTTCGGTCGATTTATCTGTTCGTTTTTATCGGTCTTTATCTGATTTTATCGGGCTTATCTGTTTATCGGTTTTTTGATTTTATCGGTCTATCTCTTAAGTTGTTATTTATCAGGTTCGATCGATAGGTTGTTTGACCGGGACATAGTCATTTCCGGTCCTTTGTTTCGACCGGTGAATTGTCATTATCGTTCGTTTATTCGACCGGTACCTTGACATTATCGGTCCTTTGCTCGACCGACTCATTCCTTCGATCGGTACCCTGATTACCGGTATTTGTCCTTTGACCGGTAAGTTGTTAATACCGGTCCTTTTGGTTCGACCGATACTTTGTCAATACCGGTCCTTTGCTTGACCGGTACATTGCCTTTACCGGTCCGTTGCTTTGACCGATACCCTTGCTCGACCGGGTTTACAAAAAAAAAAAAAAAGGTCAAATTTTTTGTCTCACGATCATTTTGCAGTGCATTTCTTTTAGCCCCTGTACTTCAAGGTTTCAGTAGTGTGTCATTTGTGACCCTAAACTTTCAAGTTTCACAAGTTGTCACTTTTGGTCCCTACACTTTCAAGTTCCATCTTTTGTCAAGTTCAGTCCCTGTATATCAAAAGGAATGCCTTCAAGCGAAGCTCTTTCAATAAGTATGGATGAGATGCCACCGGTTCTTTACAGAGGAGAATATGACAAATGGAGGATTCAGTTCTTAGACTTCATTGATAAACATGACTTGGGTGATTATATCAGATTATCTCTGAGGGAAGGAAGAATGGAAACTCCGACAGATATTTGTTATTTTATGGGAGAAAATGGAAGAACGGAACACGAAGTGTACACACTACCATTTAAGGATTACACAGATGAGCAAAGAAAGAGATTTGAAGCTGATAAATTGTCTAAAGCTTTTATCTTGCAAGGAATTTCCGAGGAGATTTCAAAAGAGATTTCTGTAAGTTTAGACAGTAAAAAGGCTACAGGAAAACAGTTGTGGGAACATCTTGAAAAGATAATGACAGGACCAAAGATGTCTTCAAGAGTAAAGTTTTTGGAAACTGAGAATTCTGAACTAAAAGGACGAATTTCTGATCTGGAAGTTCAAATTGTCCAAATCCAACAAGCAGCATCTGTTGAAAGTTCTGAGGAGCAGATTGAGCATCTGAAAGATACAAATGCTGAGCTTCAAAAGCAAATATCTGATTTGGAGCAAAAGCATGCTCAAGATAAATCCGAGTTTGAGAAATCCTTCGCAAAGAAGTTCTCAGATTTTTCCAGAAAATGTGCTGATGAGAAGAAAGAAGTTGAGCTGAAATGCATAAAACTTTCTCAGCAAGTTTCTGCTTTCGAGAAAGTAATCATCCTTGAAAGAGAAAAGTTTGAAAAAGCAAAGAAGGCCATTGAACAAAAGAATGTTGGTTTCTTCAAAGAAATATCCGGCCAACGAAATGATGCTGAGAAGGGTTTTGAAGAAGAACGAAGGATGTTTGAGACGAAGATCAAAAGGCTTACTGCCAAGTTGTCTGAACTATCTGAGAAGGCACTAAAAGAGCAGAAAACGAAGTCTGAGTTCACGAAGAAGTTTGACCTTCTTGTACAAGAAAGAGACAACTTCTCTTCAACGATTAAAGTGCTTGAAAAGTTTGTATCAAGTTCAAATCAGAAACCTGTCTCTTCACAAAGGTCAGTTAAATCTTTTGATCAGGTTCGTAAGACTAATATTTTCTATGATAGAAATATAGATGGTTCAGGTACACGTCATAGAACAAGGAGATAAAAAGATTAACTGGTCTGGAAGAAAAAACCAGTTGAAGATGAGCTGAAAGAAAGAGAATCATGTGTACATGCGTCTAATGCCAAGAAGAACAAAGCGAGTAAAGGTAAACCCGATCATATCTACTCGAGAGATCAATTACTCAGGTTGTCAGGTAAGAAATACCATTGTTCTTATTTTCGTACACATGATCACATTCACAAAACCAATGATCACTTCTGGTATGGTTCTTATTCTATATCCCCCACAAGAACTGCAACTAACATTCATGGACCCAAATATCAGTGGGTACCAAAACCGAAAACTGATTCTGTGTTGCAGGCACCTACTGTAAAGGGGGAGTAGAAGAACAAAGGCTTCTAAGTAAACCAGCTTAGAACCCGGACTTCAACGAAGTTTGGCTTCTGATTACATGACAGATCAGGACCCGTTTAGACCTGGATATTTTGCAAATATCCAGGGGGAGCTTAATAGATCTATATCATTATATCATGATTTGAGGGGGAACTTAAAAGGTAAATATCTTCTAACTCTAGATCTCTGATTGTTTGAAAGAAGAACAACTTTCAAGCATGAAAAACAGTTTCTGAAATGTTCAAACCACTTCTGATTATCAAAAGATGTCAGGATCTTAAATTCTTAACAAGAATAAACTCTCAGAAAACAATATTAAAGAAGCTGCGGAATAGCACTTTAATATTCAGAAAAACAATGAAACAGTGACTCAAAATTACAACTTGTAAACTTGTATTGACAGATTGAAGTTACAAGATTAAACACACAACCTCAATATTGATGAACAGACTTACCAATACGAATTCTACTTCTCTAGAATTAGGGTTCTAACCTTGAGGTTGATTCTCTCTATGAAAGCTAAAACTCAGAATTATTGTTACAACTAAAGAAACAAACTATTCTATACATATACTGAAGATAAAAGATAATTACAAAATAATAAAAGATCTTCAGTATAATCTTCCATCATTATCTCCAAGCTTCCATGAATATCTTCAATCCAGTTGTCATCCTTGTCATATAATCTTCATCTCATAAGCATCATTAATTCTTCAGCAGCATTAATACTCTGTGCAATATTAAGTTCAACAGTACTAACTATGCTTCAACAGTATTAACTTTGTTCTAGCAGTACTAACTCCAGCAGTATTAACTTTGTTCTAGCAGTACTAACTCCAGCAGTATTAATCTCAGAAGTAGTAACCAGGTTCTGCTAGCAGCATTAACTGTACTTAGCAATTCTTCAGTTCCCAACAATCTCCCCCTAACTTGACTTTTAGGAAGAGAAGTCAAGTTTTTCAGTAATTATTTTCAAGATGCTTTCAACACTGTAGCTTAGTTTCCCAAATTTGGATCCAGACCCAGACTTTGATTTATTGTTCTGCTTACCACAATCTTTGCCATTTCTGAATCTTTTGAACATGTAAGCTTGGCATTCAACATTGCTTGCAGTTTACCCTTGCTGTGATCATAGATTTTATCAACCAAGTAGTACTCATGATAAGCTCTGTCTACAGTGATGACATAGACTCCACACCTTTCAAATATCATCCAGTTTTCTATTCTTTGGAATTTATTCTGTAGATGCAAATCTCTGATCACATGTTGAACTTTGCTAGGATCAAACATCATGCACAAGTACTCCATGGATAATCTGATTAAGCTCATTCCTTCTCCTGTCAGCTCCTTTTCATATAGACCCAATCCAACTTTAAACATCTCTTCTAAATCTGATCTTGAACAGCTTCTGATGAGTCTACCCCAAGTAGAGTACACTTCATATATATATCTCCCACTCTCTTAAGCCTGAAGTATCTCTTCCTTTGATCTTCCAGAATATCCCAAAAGATGACTTCTGGTGCTTTCATAGAAATGGGATCAGCTTGAACTGGTTCATCATCTGTTGTAGTCATATAAAGCTCAAGATGCACATTAGATTGCTTATTGGACTGTTCTGGGTTCTGCACAGATTCTGCTGAAGGAGTAACTGAAGGTTCTGCTTCAGTTTCTGCTCTTTCTTCACCTCTTGGCCTTTTAGACTGCCTGTTGGAAGCTATAGACTTCACCATTTTTGCAGATTTAACTTCCATACCAACATTTTCTGGCTCTTCCTTTGTAGGTGTGACTTCCTCAGGAAATGGTTGTTGAATGTTGAGATCATGCCTCTCTTTCATTCTTCTTTCAGCCTCTTCCCTTTGTGAGGAGTCCCCTTGAAGCTTAGCCATTTCTTTCTTATACAGCTCCTCAACCTTGCTGTATGCCATGTTGGTGAACATCTCTCCTTTGACACCAATTGAGCCTTTCAGGAAATTTATCATTTTTCTCCTTTCCTGATTGGCTAAAAAGGTATTGGAAGGTTGTCTTTTCTGCTTCATAACTGGCATTCTTTGCTTAGAAACTTTCACAGAGCTTTTCTTGGCTTCAGCTGCTGCTTTTAAACTTTCTTGATACTCAACATTGAGTTTTCTGGCCATTATCTTTGCAAGCTCTCTATCCTTCTCTAATTGAAGTTGTTCTTCCTTTTCCATCTCAGCCTGAAGTAGCTTTGCCATTTCTTCATCCAACTCAATCTGACTTTTCTTCTTTAAAAGTTTTTCATGTTCAACCATCTTTGCTTTTCCCTTTCCATCTTTTAAACCTGCCTCATTTATCTCTTTTCTTTTCCTTTCAAGGCCTCCTTCTGTAATGACCACTCCCTTGGCCTTTTGAGAAGCCTTAGGAGTGTCATTCTTTGCTTTTACCAATGTTTCTTCAATTTCCATTTCTTCAACAGAAAGCCCTGTTACTGCTGCTTCTGTTACTGCTGCTTCTTTTACTTCAGCAGTGATTCTGTTACTTTCTCTATTTCTGCCTCTTGCTCCCCCTCAACCTCAAATGCCCTCTCAGCAGTACTTTCTTTCTATGTTTCAGCCTCTTTCTCCCCCTTGTTGGAAGCATATTTGTCATTTGACCTATTCTTCAACACAAACTGCTTTCTCCTCTTCTTTTGCACCAACCTGGTCACCATTGTCTTCAACTTTGCAATATGTACTTGTTGTGACAGAATCACCATTTTCATCTCATCTATCTCTTTTCTTTGTTGAATAACATCCAGGTTGATGTTGCCCATTGTTTCCATCAATTCATTATAGTCATATCTGTCCTCACCTTCTCCAGGAGTGTTACCCCCTTTTGAAGGATCATTGGATCTTTTTGTAGTGGAAGTCTTCTTCCTAGCAGAAGCACTATCCACCCCCTTGGTTTCTTGGCACCTGGGACCTTTGAATGATTGCTCATTCAAAGTTTCCATGGGGGAGGTCTTATTTATGTTACCACTGTCCTCCTCTGTGTTAGCAGGAGTAGTGGAAGCCTGCTCACCCATATGCTCATACATCTCCTCATTGAGCACCTCCTTGGGGTTGGGAGACACCCCTGTGGTTTCCCTGTAGATATTCTCTAAAGGAGAATTCTCCCTTAGAGGGCTTAAAGGCTCTGTGGGTGAAGGTACAAGAAGGGAAGGAGCCTTCTTTACCTTTTTCCTTGTATATGTTTGGGTGATTGGAGAAGTTGGCTTATGATGTAGAGACTGTGGGATAGATATAGAGTGGGAAGGTTGGGATTGGCTAACAGTGGGATGGTCTAATGAGGGCCTTGACCCTGCTGCCATACCTTCTTCAGTGTGGGACACCACCATCATTGTAGAGAATAATGGGGTGTCAACTCCTTCCGAGTCCAATGGGGATCTCTTCATGTTTGAAAATACCTTACCTTTGGGAATTTTTGGTACATATACCTCATCAAAGTGAGGCATATCCGTCAATTCGTGGGTTATAACTTCTTGTACAAACCTGGGGTACATATAAAAGCTCTTTTTGCTTCCCAAGTTTGAGACAAGATCACTGAAAATCATTCTGGAAAAATTGTACCTTCTGGCAGTGGCCAAACAGACCAAAGCATAAGCAATGGTACTGCTAAACTCACTCCATCCAGTAGTCTTTTTGGAGATGCAGTGCATAAGGGTATGAACAAGAAAACGCCATTGGGTATAAAATTTTGCTTTTGAGAATTTAAAACCACCCAATTGGCCTCCATACCCCATTCTTGACAAATTTGAGAACAAGTCCTCATTAGGAAGAGAAGTAATACCTTCACCATCGTCTAGACGTAGACAAATGCGTATCACCTCTTCAATAACTGACAAGGGTTTGTCGCACACCCTTGTTTTCAGAATCTGCACACCATTCTCTGTGACTATGCTGGCATTCGCCCAGAATTGCTTTTGATGCTCAATGTAGATAGTTGGAGACACAGTTAGAGCATGGGCGATATCGCTAGACTTCAGAAAATCCACTATCTGATGAAAGCCTGCAGCTTGCTTTGGCTTTTGTAGCATCGCGATTTCATTGTGCTCGTCAATAAATGCCATAGACGCCATTGAGCTTGAGTATTCTTGCCTGAAACACTTGATTCTTGAGAGAAAAGGGTTAGAGAGAAAGTGAACAGTATTCAAAGAGTCGTTATGATCTTTTAGGCAGGCAAAGGGTATTTATAGTGTATGGGACATAAGCAGTATTAACCTAGAGAAGTATTAACTACCTAGCAGTATTAAGTGAGAGCAGTATTAACCACTAGCAGTATTAACTAACTAGCAGTATTAACTGAGAGCAGTATTAACCACTAGCAGTATTAAATGTGCACTGGCAGTATTAAGACTGCACTGGCAGTATTAACTATACTTACTCCTTTTGAAGCTTATGGAGGTCTGATCCAGGCTTTAACTTCCTGTGAAAGATGATTAGCAGCACACAAATAACCAAAATAGCAGGTATAGGAACACTTTTTAAAACCATGAGCTCATTCAGAGTTGATCATGTCCACACTTGAGAACTGGATTGTTAACAATGCTTATAGAACTGCTATTGTCAATAAAGATTGGAGTGTGCAGAAAGGTTACCCCATAGTCCAGCATCTGATTCTGAATCCATAGAACCTGAGAGCAGCAACTTGCAGCAGCAATATACTCAGCTTTTGTTGTTGATAAGGACACTGTGGTTTGTTTCTTGCACTGCCAAGATACTAGTCTTGCACCCAAAAGTTGACAGCCCCCTGAAGTAGACTTTCTGTCCATGTTAGCGCCACCCAAGTCACTATCTGAATATGCAATCAAGTCGAATGAAGATTCATATGGATACCAAAGACCTAATCTAGGTTGCCCTCTTAAGTATCTGAAAATCCTCTTCACAGCTTGAAGATGTGATTGTTTTGGCTTGACTTGGAATCTGGCACATACACATACTGGAAACATGATATCTGGTCTTGAGTCTGTGAGATACATTAGAGATCCAATCATTGATCTATATAGATGGACATTAACATCCTCCCCCTCAAGATCAACAGTGATTTGTTTGTGAGTTTCCATTGGTGTGCTTGCTGGCTTTGAGTCTTTTAAACCATATTTATCCAGGATGTCTTGCACATATTTTGATTGACTAATGAAGATTCCATATGTCTGCTGTTTCACCTGAAGTCCAAGGAAGAAGTTAAGTTCACCCATTGAACTCATTTTAAAGCTCTTGTGCATCAACTCTTCAAAGTCTCTACACATCTGATCTTTTGTGGATCCAAAAATGATATCATCCATATAGATCTGAACTAGTAGGATGTCCTTCTTACTTCTTTTAATGAAAAGGGTCTTGTCAATTATGCCCCTTTCAAACCCATTTTTCAAGAGATAGGTAGACAGAGTGTCATACCATGCTCTTGGGGCTTGATGTAGACCATAAAGTGCTTTCTTCAGCTTGTATACTCTGTCAGGATATGTAGGATTTTCAAAACCAGGTGGCTGACATACATATACTTCTTCATCAATTGTACCATATAGAAAGGCACTCTTTACATCCATTTGATAGACCTTGAACTTCATGTATGAGTCATAGGCTAGGAACAGCCTAATTGCCTCTACCCTTGCCACTGGAGCAAACACTTCATCATAATCTATGCCCTCTTCTTGAGTGTACCCTTGAGCCACAAGCCTTGCTTTGTTCCTGATCACAATTCCTCTCTCATCCTTTTTGTTCCTGAAGATCCACTTGGTGCCTATAGCTCTATGACCTTTTGGAAGGTCCACCAAGTCCCAAACATCCTGTAGTTTGAATTGAAGTAACTCTTCTTGCATGGCTTCTATCCAACTTGAATCTTTCATTGCATCATAGGCCTTCTTAGGCTCAATCTGGGATAGGAAGCAGGAGAGTACTGTGTGTTGTTGATCATGCAGCTCTTGAAGACTGCTTTGATTCCTTGTTATCATAGGAGAAGAGATGTCTCCTATGATCATCTCTGGAGGATGAATCTTTTGAGTTCTAGTCTGAAGACTAGGTTCTTCATGGATTCCCACCTCTAGATTTGAATCATTTAAGTCAGCTGAAGGGATCACCTCAGCTACTTGTAGCTCTTTATTCACTGAAGATTCCTCTTCTCTTCTTTCTTCTTCCCTCTGTATTGGCTCAGTTATAGTTTATTTTTCACAGAATTCAACAGGTTCTTTTGTAGGAATAGGAAAGATCACAGACTGAGGAATAATGTCTTGAACTTGTGTGTCCCCTGATCCTCCACTTCTTGAACCTGCATAATCATCACTACTGAAACCAAAAGAGTTAGTTAGTGAATCAATGTCAAACAGCCACTAAGGACCAGACCCAATAGGATTTGGTGTGTTCTCATTGCATTTGACATTGTCACTTTCCTCAATTATTCTAGAAGAAGTATTAAAAACTCTGTAAGCCTTGCTCTGAGATGAGTAACCAACAAGGAAACCATCATTTGCCTTGCTATGAAACTTTCCCAAGTGAGATTTAGTATTGAGAATAGTACAAGGACACCCAAAAGGTTTGAAAAATCTAATAAAGGGTTTTATTTTATTAAAAAGCTCATAAGGTGTCTTGTTCTTAGGCTTGACTACTAGTACTCTGTTTTGGACATAGCAAGCAGTATTAACTGCTTCTTCCCAGAAAGTTATTGGGAGTTTATGTTATCCCAGTTTAATCTAGTTGGTAAACAATCAATCAAGTAATCAAGCAACACAATAATAATCAAGAGATAATAAGATTAACAAAACGTACCAATCCCTTGAATAAACAATGAAACCTTGAGTGTTCTTGATACCCTTTGAATACAGAGAAAACTTACAGCGACTATTTAGAAAATTATCAGAGTTCTTTCAAGGTTAACCTAAAACTAAACTAATCAAAACTTTAAATACCCAGGCCATATGGGCTTTAACCTTAATGGGCTTTCTAATGGGCTTGGGCCCAATAGCTTAATAACTATTAACTTATTACATAATAAACCCTCTAATTAACTTTAGCACAATTGCAGTTTAAACCCTTAACTTTAACTTTAATCTTGAATACAATTATTTGATCCAACAATCTCCCCCTTTGGATTCAAGATTAAAAAAAAAATTTGCAATTGTCTTCGGGTCTTCTCTTGTCTTCACTTATCTTCAGATATGTCGTTGATCGCTTCAAAACTTGATATCTTTAAAAACTTTAAAATCTTTAAAATCTTTGAAATCTTCAGATCTTCAGATTGTATTCTCCCTTTTTGTATCTTCTCCCCCTTTTTATATCTTCTCCCCCTTTTTGATGAGTGGTGATAATCAACATCATCAAAACATGGCAAAACAATCTCCCCCTTATCAAGACAATCTCCCCCTTTATGTATGATCATCATGTAAGCATAGTCTTCATCATGTAACGAGCCCTGTATGAAATAAGAGCAGTCTTCCCAGATGGAAAGAGTGATTATTTCAATCTTTTCAGATAAAAATAGAAAGTAGTAACCATTCAAATCTTTTCAAATTTGAACAGTTAATAAGTGTAACCCTGAATCAACAAATGACTCAGTTAGAATGCCTGTCAATGACACAAAGTCACTGAGTAACACAAAGTTACTATATAAGGAGCTGGTTTGATGTAGACTCCCCAGGTCTTCCATTCAATCATCGAATAACACATGGTTATCTATGAACGTTCTGACAGAAAACAAATTTCTGTGTACTCGTACATGTGTATGAAAAAATTTAAGCATAGATGATTGCTTTTCAATTTAGGCTCAAAGTATGTAAACTTGTTGAGACAACAACAAATTATACAAAGACTCAATGTGCATGAGAAAGGGTTCGAAGGTGGGGCAACTTTCCTTCTTTTTCAATATTAGTATCTTCCAAATGAAGAACCAATAGCGTATGTGCTGCGTCCCCAGAAAATGTGAAACATTCTCTTTTTGAGAAAAGAATGAGTAGATGGTGAGGTTGTATGCAAGAGATGGCATGGGCTAGGTACTTATTTCAATGATGGTCACCAAAGAATGTGAACCAATCAGATTATGTGGCTGCCCGGCTCAGAAAGAAATTTGGTGCAAAGTTTAATATTCTTTTACTCTGTTCTCTCACCCTCTTTCTTTTAATGCTCACGTCTAACCAATCTCTCTTTTTCATTTTACCTCTTTTCACACACCAACACTCAAATCTTTTGACCCTTCTCCCCTCAATCACTCAGGGAATACTTCCTGGGTAGGAAACACTGGTTATCGTGAATCCATGGAAGTTCTGTTAAGCTCACACACTGAATCCCATGTATTATCCTAAAAATACATGCTGTTCAACAGGCTTTTTGTACATGTAAGCACAAATACCACTTGTTACATGAAGAATAAAATATTCGGAGATGTCAAAACAGAAGATGTTTGACGATGCAATTCTCCCCCTCAAACTAAAAGAGTTTGACAATTAAGCTCATATCATTTTGTCATGAAGAATAAGATTTTGGAGAATCAAAAACGAATGTTGTTTATATGAACAATATATAAACCTATGTTCAATGAAAGCACATGAAATGACGTTTGATTCAATCAACAGTGAATACAACTAACGTGAGTATTACCATAGAAAGATTTAACTTTTGATACATGGTAATAACAAAGTTAAATAGAATGTGCTGAACCGTTATGTGTATGAATACTTGACAAAGTATATTGACAAGATAAAACACAAGTATTTATCTTTAAGAACACACGGTCAGATAAGCATTTAAGTATCCAAAAATCTGTTAATATCACAGATATTCTCCCCCTTAAATCACTATAGGTTTTTTTTTTTTTTTTTTTTTTTTTTTTTTTTTTTTTATAAACAATAAGGAAATAAAGCATATAAAAAAAAATAGATAGAGCACTGAAGTGCGGGTTCTAATCCGATGTGATTAGAAGCCATAGTCACTTGAACCAACCTGCATAAGTGAAAGAAACAATGGTAATCATTTATGAAAATGATTCCTTTCTCGTTAACAACAGTTGGAAAATAATCACACTATCAAGATTTGGAATACTCCCCCTTGAATCATGAGTAAGGTTTAAGACATGTTCAACATACCAAGTTTGCTGATTAGAAATTGAAATCGCTTTTCATCCAATGGCTTGGTGAAAAGATCAGCTAACTGGAAGTCAGTTTGAACAAAGTGCATTTCAATATTACCTTTTTCTACATGATCCTTGATGAAATGATAGCGTACATCTATATGCTTGGTCTTCGAGTGCTGTACCGGATTAGCAGTTATAGATATTGCACTCTTGGAATCACAATAAATCGGAACGCGCTTGTAGTTGTATCCAAAGTCCCTTAACTGTGTCGTCATCCAGAGGACTTGAGAACAGCAGCTAGCAGCAGCTACATACTCAGCCTCGGCAGTGGATGTTGAAACACAATTTTGTTTCTTTGAAGTCCAGCTCACAAGTTTGTCACCTATGAATTGACATGATCCAGAGGTTCTTTTCCGGTCTAGCTTACAACCTGCATGATCAGCATCTGTAAAGGCAGTTAGTTCAAAACGAGAATCCTTTGGATACCAAAGGCCTAGATTAGGAGAACCTTTGAGATATCTAAGGATTCTCTTAACAGCAGTTAAGTGCGACTCTTTAGGATTAGACTGATATCTCGCACAAAAACATGTGGCAAACATTATATCCGGGCGACTGGCAGTCAGATAAAGTAAAGATCCAATCATGCTACGATACACCTATTGATCAACAGGCTTCCCGGAGGGATTCACGTCTAAGAGTGTACCAGTAGCCATTGGTGTTTTCATGACTGAACCATCTGACATATTGAACTTTTTCAAAATATCTTTTATATATTTAGCTTGATTAATAAATATGCCTTCGGGTAATTGCTTTACTTGTAGACCAAGAAAGAAATTTAATTCACCCATCATCGACATCTCAAACTTTGTTTCCATTATCTTTGAACAGTTCTTACAAAATTTTGGATTTGTCGACCCAAATATTATGTCGTCAACATAAATATGAATAAGAATCAAGTCATCACCTTGCCTTTTAAGAAATAAGGTTGTATCTACTGTACCTTTCTTGAAACCAGAAGCAAGTAGAAATTTAGTGAGAGTTTCATACCAGACTCGCGGTGCTTGTTTAAGACCATAAAGCGCTTTGTCTAAAACATATACATGATCAGGGTGATGAGAATCAACGAAACCTTCAGGTTGAGCCACATAGACCTCCTCATGCAGAACGCCGTTCAGGAAAGCCGACTTTACATCCATCTGATAGACTGTAAAGTTTTTGTGCGCTGCATAGGCTAGAAAGATTCTGATGGCTTCGATCCTTGCAACCGGGGCGAATGTTTCATCATAGTCAATGCCCTCTTGTTGACAATACCCTTTGGCGACCAGTCGAGCTTTGTTTCTCACGACTACTCCAGCTTCGTCTTTCTTATTTCTGAACACCCACTTTGTTCCAATAACGAGTTTACCTTTAGGTAGTGGGATCAAGCGCCATACCTTGTTCCTTTCGAATTGTAGAAGCTCGTCTTGCATAGCAGAAATCCAGAAAGGATCACGTAGAGCTTCAGCCGCTTTCTTTGGCTCTAAGGAACTGAGGAAGCTTGAAAACATGCAGAAGTTAGCTGTTGCAGATCTTGTTGTGACACCAGATTGTACGTCTCCTATCACGTTTTCCAGGGGATGATCCTTAGTCCAACGATGTGTGCTTGGTAGTGCATCAACTGCTTGTTGCATATTTGATGCATCGTTGTCATCTTGTACGACAGGTTGCTCCACAGATGTACTCGGGACATCTTGTACTGGTGTTTCTGACACTGAAGCTTCTGGACTAGCGGTTGAAGTGCTCGGGACTTCGTTTCCAGAGACAAATTCAGTATTAGTAGAGTCAGAAACTAACGGTGTAGTTGTACCTGATGGAGTTGAAGTGTCAGTGACTTCGTCGGAAGGTCCAGGCATGTCTTTAGATATAGTAGGGACCTCCGAGTTTGTTCCACTTGTTATTGATGTTGATATGCCTTTTTCAAAATCTGCACATATATCATCAAAGGCATCAATAAACAATAAATCTAACTCAGATGAAGTAGAGTTAGAGTTTGAAGAAGATGATCCTGTTATAGCTGGTTCTATTCTTGCTTGAATAGAAGCTTTGTCGTTAAGACCGAGTTCTGAACTGTTGTGTCCAGAAGTCCTTGTTGAATTCTCATCAAAGGAGACATTCATGCTCTCAACAACCGTCTTTGTTCGAATAATGTAAATTCGATAAGATTTGGATGTCAGAGAGTATCCAACGAGATATCCTTCATCTGCTTTCTTATCAAACTTTGATAATCCTTGACGCTCTTTTAGAATGTAACACCTGCAACCAAAAACACGAAGGAACTTGATGTTAGGTGTACGATTGTTGATTAACTCATATGCTGTCTTATTAAAGCGCTTGACCACAATGGTACGGTTCTGTGTAAAACATGCTGTAGCGACTGCCTCGGCCCAAAGGTACATGGGTAGATCTGAGTAAGCAAGCATAGTACGAGCTGCTTCAACCAGAGTGCGATTCTTCCGTTCAACAATGCCGTTTTGCTGTGGAGTGTAGGCTGCGGAGAAGTTGTGTGAAATACCCACGGAAGTAAGATAACTCTTCAGGGTGTCATTCTTGAACTCCGTGCCATTATCACTGTGAATGGTTCTTACTGGCAGTTGAATACGTACTTGAATACGCTTGATGAAAGCGATAATCAACTCTGGCGCATCTGACTTGTTGCGAAGAAACTCGAGCCATGTATACCTTGAGTAGTCATCTATCATTACCAACACATACTTCTTTCCGTTGATAGATGCTGTGCGCATTGGGCCACAAAGGTCCATATGAAGAAGTTCCAGTGCTGATGAGGTCGATGATTCAGCTTTGGACTTGAAGGAGCTACGCTTCATTTTGCCCAACTCACATGCGGAACAGAGTGAGTCTTTTTCGAACCTCATTTCTGGTAGACCTTTGACCAGACCTTGTCTTTGTAGCTTCGCTATAGATCGGAAATTTTGATGAGACAAGCGTCGATGCCACGTCCATGATTGTGCTTTAGAAGCTTTGGCTAGTAGACATACTGGACGTGTGGCAGACAGTGTAGGGAAATCTACATAGTATAGATTTCCATGGCACTCAGCTTTGAAGACTTCGTAACCATCGTGATCTTCTAGATAGCAATGAGTGGTTGTGAAGCGGACTTGATATTGCATGTCACAGAAGTGACTGGTACTGAACAGATTGTGATCAAGTCCTTCAACATATAGCACTTTTTGAATCTTCACAACACCGTTATCGAGCATTCCATATCCTCTGACGTGGCCTTCGGCTTCAGAATTGGCAAATCTAACTGCTCCGGCAGGCTCCTCCACATAGTTATGCAAGAGGTGCTTGAATCTTGTCATGTGGCGTGAACATCCGGAATCTATTACCCACAATCGACAGGCCTGCAAAAGAGACAATTAGTATTGCTTAGGCACCCATATCAGGATGGGTCCTTCGCGGTTAGCATCAAGCAACTCAGGAATATCATCTGGTTTTACTTTCACTCTCCATTCATAACGCGATTTTGGAACCCATTTCCAAACCATCATAACATTCAATTCCTGAAAGTGCTTTTTAGAAGTAGGATTGGCAACCTTAGCACGATACACTTTTGGTTGTGTAGAAGAATCAGAATTAGAATTAGACTTAGAGTTCAGCTTAGCTTTGCTTTTATTCTTTTTGGACTTAGGAGGGGAGTAGTATTTGAATGAATTATCCCAACAGTGTTTGCAATAAAGATTCTTTCGAGCAAAATTCATAAACTTAGATTTATCGGAACAAATCTTACATTCATGTTTATCAAAAGAAGTACTATTCAAAATAACACTGTCTGTAGGACAACTACTAGAATTCAAACTATTCTTTTTATTCAAACTAAGATCTTTATTCTTCTTACTCTTCCCAACTCCATTTCCTCTTATATCTGAAACAGAAACAGGAACCTTGTTAGTCTCTAACTTAGAAGGTGGTTCTTTTCTAGTGCTCTTTGAAGTCTCACCCTTTTCAAAAATACTCGGTGGATATTCAGGACAGTCAGAGTAAACAACTGTAGGTTTTGTAGGAGCATCAAATTCTGGATTGGTTCTTACCTTCCAGCTTGGATCATTGAACATCTGTTTATCACTTGAAGCATTTTTAAACATAGTAACTTTCAAATCATTGATCTCTATGCAAAGCGCTTGATTTACTTTTAAAGACTTTTCAAGTTTATGTTTGAGATCAAAGTTTTCATCTTCAACCTCATCAAGAGACTGTTGCAACAAATCGATTTGCTTCATCAATTCAGATGTATGATCATTCACAGAATTTGATCCCTTTGAATTAGAAACAGGATCAGAGTCTGAAGCATTCATCATTTCAGAAAATGTAGCTTCAGTCATGGACTCAATAAACTCCGTTTTATCATTTTGAACACAAGATTCATCCGCGGTAGCAGTAACTTCTTCAACCTCTTCAGGAAGTAAAGGTTTAGAAGCAATGGGAGTTGAGACTGATGGTATAGTAGATGGATCAACATCCGATTCATACTCATCAAATTTGCATGCAGTCTCAGGTAGAACTGTGTTGGTGCTCACTGATTCTTTAGAAGGTGTGGTAAATAGTGATTCAAACTCAGTAAATTCGATCTTTCGAGTTGCATAGCTTTCGTTCAAATCACCATATGTAAAACCAACAGATTTAAAAAGATTTTGAGAATCAGTGTCACCAGACTTGTTCTTTCCCATTTCTTCTTGACCTTTGGTCTCTTCAGAAGGTTTAGGAGAACTTGCTTCAACAAAAGTAGCGCGAATGTCAGGAATGGGTTTTATTGCGGAGCCAAATTTATCAAAATTATATAGGTGCTCCGGTGCCTTTTTCAAAATTTCATTAATTGGCACACCCAAACCTGGTTTAAGTTTGTAAAACCTTTCGTCTTGGAGTTTATTGGTCAACAGATTTAATGTCTGTTCAGTCTGACCTCGTTTCATGTTAATGTCCTCCAGTTGCTTTATTTTGGTGAAAGCTTCATTTCTTTCTTTATAACAAACTTCAAATTTGATTTGAAACTCACCCTTTTCAGCATTAAGATTCACAAGATCTGTTTCTAAACCAGATATTTTTTCTTTTAAAGACTCTTTTTCAGCTTTTAAATCATCTTTTTCCTTTTCCTTTTCTTCCACAACAACTTTTAAAATAGCATTTTCATCACGAAAGCTTAAAACAGATTGATGTGCAGAGCTCAGTTTGCCTTTCAGTAAAGCAAATTCATCTTTCATGCCATGTATTTGGGCCATTAAAGATTCAATAAGTTCAGAATTTTCACTTACCTCAGAGTTTGCTTCTTCGGATTGTGTCTCAGAGTCTTCATCGTCACCTTCTAGCTTTGCCATGTAAGAAACTTGGGTGAAATGTGCTTGCTCCTCGTCATCAGAACTTTGGAACAGCCAGTTCTCTTCTTCAGCCATTAGTACTTTTCCTTCTTCAGCTTTCTTGGCAATCAGTGACTTTCTTGAGTAGTACTCTGAGTTCTTCACTTTCTTGAATTTGCAGTCCCTTGAGAAGTGCCCAAATTTGCCACAGTTGTAGCATCTTCCTGGTTCATCCTTTCGCTCTTCTCGCTTCTCCTCTCTCTTTCCTTCTCTTCTATCTTCCTTCTGATCTTCTCGTCCTTCCTCTCTCTTTCCATGCCTCGGCTTGTATCGCATCTCAGACTTCTCTTTCTTGTATCCATCATACTTTGGCTTTGAGTAAAATCTTTTCTTGCCAAAGCTCTTCTTGAATCGTCGCGTAATGAGAGCCAAGTCTTCAGAGAACTTTTGAATATCAGGATCTGAATCAACTTCCAATTCTTCATCACTTGAAACAGAGTCAGAGTCAGTAACTTCGGTAACTAAAGCTTTGGACGCCTTTTTCTTCGACCTTGCAGAGGATACAGAACCTTTGCCGGCTATGAGAGCCACAGAATCCTTCAGATGATTAGACTCATTATTCATAGATCTCACCTCATCCTCATGTTGAGCAAGAGTAGAGAAGATATCGGTGACATTTTCTCGAGCCATATTCTTCGACATCTGGAGGTTGATAGCAAAGTTCTTCCATTCTGGATTCAGATTCTTGATGAACTTGTAGTTTATCTCAGAAGCAGATTTGGCGATTTTGTTCCTCCGCAAGTCATTGAGAATAATGTTGTACCTATTATAGGTATCTAAAAGCAGCTCTCCTTCTTTGGCATGAAATCCCTCGTAAGCATTTATGCACAGATTCTGCTTAGCTTGAATAGAAGCTTCACTTCCTTCAAACTGCCTTGCTAGTTCATCCCAGATTCCTTTAGCAGTACTCTGACTGTCGACACGATTGTAGATGTCGTTTGGAATTGCCATCGTCAGATAGATTAGAGCTTCTTCTTCTAACTTGAGCTGGTCTTTCTGCTTTTCAGTGAAGAACTGAACAGGTTTAGGAATATCTCTGTCAGGAATTTCAGGAGAGGAATCTGTAGCAGGTTGACCCTTTACTGTGATCATTGGAGTTTTGGGACCTTCAATGATTATTGTCATGAACTCTCTGTTCTTGTGATTCAGAAACTGAATCATTCTTGTCTTCCACTGCTGATACTCATTTGCCACGAGGACAGGAGGTTTGATTTGAGAACCCATCGAGAGAAGTTGATTCGACATCTTAGCTGTACGGTTAGTAAATAGACTTTTCTGTACCAAGACAACCAACTAGATGAGATCGTTAGAATCAAAAGTAAAGACTACACTCAAAAATTTTCAGAAAAAAAAATAAATTTCCAAAAATAATCAAATGCAGTCCTCGCTCACAGTATAAAGCACTAATATCTATGAATAAAATACTGAAAAATTAGGAAGATTTTGATCAAGCACAAAACTTTTGTCCCCCTTCGCAGACTTAGCACGGGAATGAACTGTACCGGTCGAAGGCCCTGTTGCAGCTTTTAAAGGCCCTGTTGCAGCTTGCAAAAATTTGTCTAGGACTGGAAATTGTTCTTCGAAGAATGAACTGTACCGGTCGAAGGAAAAAACGGAGTATGCAAGGCACCGGTCGAATGGCAAGACCGGAGTAACAAGGTATCCGGTCGAATGGGAAGACCGGAGAAACAATTATCCGGTCGAAGGTGCAAGACCGGATTAACAAGTATCCGGTCGAAGGTGCAAGACCGGATTAACAAGTATCCGGTCGAAGGTTTAAGACCGGATTAACAAGTATCCGGTCGAAGGTGCAAGACCGGATTAACAAGTATCCGGTCGAATACTAGATCGGAAACCACTAAGGTCCGGTCGATACTCCTATCCGGTCGAAGGAAAGACTGGGGAATACTAAGGTCCGGTCGAAGGAATGACCGGAGATCACAACTATTCGGTCGAAGTAAGGACCGGTGTTTACAAACACTCGGTCGAAGGCTAAGGTCGAATAGGTATCGGTCAAACAATAATATCTATAAACACGATGAATGACCGAAGAACACGATGAATAACTGGTATTAGACCGAAACCAAACCCAGAAAATTAATTCGACCGATAAACACAATTAAACCAACAAATAAGCAATCCTTCGATCGAATGTAACCCAAAAACACAAATAATCAAATACTAATCGACCGGATTCGATAACAGATTCATGAAATAGGATGAACAGTACTTCGCATGAATAGTAACTCGATGAACAGTGATTTTCGATGAACAGTATTTTTCGATGAATAGTAAAAATTTTTGATTCTTTTGGCTCTGATACCAATTGTTATCCCAGTTTAATCTAGTTGGTAAACAATCAATCAAGTAATCAAGCAACACAATAATAATCAAGAGATAATAAGATTAACAAAACGTACCAATCCCTTGAATAAACAATGAAACCTTGAGTGTTCTTGATACCCTTTGAATACAGAGAAAACTTACAGCGACTATTTAGAAAATTATCAGAGTTCTTTCAAGGTTAACCTAAAACTAAACTAATCAAAACTTTAAATACCCAGGCCATATGGGCTTTAACCTTAATGGGCTTTCTAATGGGCTTGGGCCCAATAGCTTAATAACTATTAACTTATTACATAATAAACCCTCTAATTAACTTTAGCACAATTGCAGTTTAAACCCTTAACTTTAACTTTAATCTTGAATACAATTATTTGATCCAACAGTTTAGAATCAGCTAACAGAGATCTAGCAGCCTCAATCAGTGTCCTATTCCTTCTCTCAGCAACACCATTTTGTTGTGGAGTCCTAGGAGCACTGTATTGTCTCTCAATTCCTTTTTCTTCACAAAAGGTGTTTAGGTCAATATTTTTAAATTCAGTGCCATTGTCTGACCTAATGACTTTTACTTTTTGATTAGTTTGGTTTTCAATTCTTAGAATAAAGGATTTGATCAGTCCACTTGTCTCATCCTTAGTCCTTAGAAAATATACCCAAGTAAATCTAGAGTAATCATCAACAATAACTAGGCAGTATGATTTCTTACCTATACTCATAACATTTGTAGGGCCAAACAGATCCATATGCAATAAATGAAGAGAATTGGAGATTGTGTTCACCTCTTTGGACTTATGAGAAGTTTTGTGTTGTTTGCCTTTGAGACAAGCAACACAATGATCATCACATGAATATACTTTTGATGGCAAACCTCTTACAAGGTTGTTTTTAACAAGCTTATTTATTGTTTTAAAGTTCATGTGACACATCCTTCTGTGCCATAATGATGATTCATCCAGAGAGGCTTTTGAAACAAGACAATTTAGGGATGAATCAGATGAAACACTTTCCATATCTAAACAATATACATTATCCTTTCTGGGGGTTCTTAGTAGTATCATCTTTTCATCAACTACCTTGAATCCAGGTGCAAGGATAATGCATTCAAAATCAGTAAATAATATACTATGTTGTTTGTCACAAACCTGTGATACACTTAACAGGTTGTACCTTAACTGTTCAACATAGAATACATCTTCAAAGGTCATTTTACCTTTGGTCACATCACCTTTACCACTGATTTTACCTCCATCAGGAGTATTCCCAATAGCAACATGTCCACCATCAATCTTCTTGAAGTTCTTGAGGCAAGACATGTTCCCTGTCATGTGCCTGGAGCAACCACTATCAACATGCCAGATGCTCTTCCCTTTGAGCTGTTGGTTGCCCTGCACATAAGATTAGACAATTAGTATTGATTGGGAACCCAAGCCAAAGTGGTCTTGGGTCTCCCTTTCTCATTAAAATACTTACATTCCTTTTTGATGAGGTTTTTAAAATCAGAACACTTATTATTGGAGTACTCTGTCAAGATTATTGGTCTAGAAGCACTAATACTAGAAGCAACACTATCTTTAGAAGTACTAACAAAGTTAGCAGTACTAACATATTTCACAGTATTAACCCTGTTGGCAGTACTAACAGAGTTAGCAGTATTAACATTTGCAGAAGTACTAACAATGTTGGCAGTACTAATATTGGTAGCAGTAGTATTGCTTCTAGCAGCACTATCACTGTCAGCAATACTATTTGAGGTAGCAGTACTAACAGTTTTAGTGCTTTTAGGTATCTAGATCTTGACACTGCCTTCCACATTCTTTTTCTTCATGTGGTTTTTAGATTTAACAACTTTCTTAGCCACATGGTTCTTTTCTTTCTTCCTATAACCAAAGGGTTCTTGAGTAGGTCTCTGAAAGTTCAGCCTTTGGTTCATAGGATTGAAATAGCAGTATTTGGCAATGTGATTAAGTTTTCCACAAATAAAACAGGGTTTTGGTCTATTGATTTTACTTAGATCAACCCCTTGTTTTTGTGCCCACTGATTATTCCAGTTTCTCTTATTTCCCCTTGGTTTATTATGTTTTTGGGGCTCAGATTTATTGCATGCACACTGTTTGCAAGGGATAGGGTTCACAACAGTGGTCTGTTTATAATGAACCTTCTTGGTCTTTCCCTCAATCTTCTCTATCTCAGTGGACTTGACCCAATGCTTTCCACATCCCTCATTGGTAATTATGTGGTTTTCTATAGGAATCTCACCACTCACAGTGTTGTCCTTATTCTTGACAGTTTCTTTCTCAGTTTTATCCTCAACAACTTCTTCATCTAAGGGATCTATCTCAGTGGCTCCCTCAGGCAGGTCCTTCCTATCCTTTGTCTCTAACAAGTCTGAACTAGGAAGGATGTAGTTGTTGTTGTAGGGTGGTGGTGTGGTATTGTACCCTATTCCTCTTCTCATTTTATCATGAATATGAGTTTGTAGTAAAGAGTCCATTGCTTTAGAAGCATTGGAAAACTTTTCTACATCTAACTTGACTTTAGCTAACTCTCCTCTTAACTTATCACTCTTCTCTTTAGATTTGGTCAGTTGGAGTTCTAGGCCATTCTTCTCCCACTTCCAGTAGTTTGTGTCATATGAATGTTGAAGCTCATTGGCTTGAAAACTCTTAATCTGATCTTCAAACCTCTCAACAATCCTCACATAATCTTTTATGTCCTTTTCTAATCTCTTAAGGTCATCACTCATGTTCTGGTTGTGATCCCTGTACCTTTTAACAGTGTTAATGCAATTTTGAGAACAAAGATTAGAAGTTACCTCTGTTGGGAGATCAGACACCTCTGCCATTAGAGCTTGGTTTTGGATAGCCTCTTCTGCTTGATCACTCCAATCAAACCCCATACCTTGTTGAGAGACTAGGGCTTGTGCATAGTTTTTGTTATTATTGAAGCTTCCAGACTGTGCTTGTTGGTGGTTGTTGTTGTGAGACACTCCACTTCTGCATTCCCTAGCAAAGTGTCCCTTCTGATGACATTTATAGCATTCCACCTTTGACTTGTCAAAACCTGCTCCATCTTCTCTTTTTTGGGAGAAGTTGTTTCTCCCAGTTCTCTTGATGAACTTCTTTACTCTCATAGAGAGCATGGCCATCTTCCATTTAATGTCCATCTCTTCAAGATCATCTGGATGGAGTTGTTCCAAGTCATCATTAATTAGAGAAGAGTTTCCATGACTGGACAGAAAGGCTTCAAACACAGATTCAGTGCCTTTCTCTTGATTTGCTCCATTGGCAGCACTAACTGATTCAGGGTTAGAGATAGAATCAATTGATGCTGATAGGAGTGCAGCATTGTGAACATACCCAGAAGGCTTCTTCTCAGCTTCTACCACAGATTCAAAAACTCTTAGATCATTGTATAGATCATCAAGTTCTTTTTCTTCCAGTTGATCATTCTGTCTGAAAGAGACAGTATACATGGTCCATTCATCACTCAGGGACCTTAAGAACTTCCTGTTTAGATCATCTTGATCAATTTGTACTCCCACAGTGGCTAGTTCACCAATTAACTTGTTAAATCTGTCAAAAGTTTGAGTCATTGACTCATTCTTGGTTGACATAAAGTTCTCATATTGTTGCTTCAGTATAGCCTTCTGATTTCTCTTGGTACTTTTGATACCAGAGAATCTCTTCTCTAGAGCTTTCCAGAGCATCTGTGCATCAGTGCAATTGCAGAATTGGTGTTGATATTCATTGGGAATAGCCAAGAGCAGAGTGCTCAAGGCTTTCATCTCTGTCTGTCTTGTCTTTCTTTCTGCGTCTGTCTTTGGTGGTGTTCTCTTTCCATCTGAACCAATCTTTCCTGCATCAGATGGGCCATTCTCAATAATGTCCTACATAGAGTAATCAGTGAGGAGAATGTATTGTTTGATTCTGATCTTCCACATGTCGAATTCATTGGGTCTGAGCATTGGAACCTTTGAAACCAAGGTACTGCTTGATTCAACTACGTTTTCCATGATGAATAAGATTTCTGAGAATTACAGGCTCTGATACCACTTGTCAGGATCTTAAATTCTTAACAAGAATAAACTCTCAGAAAACAATATTAAAGAAGCTACGGAATAGCACTTTAATATTCAGAAAAACAATGAAACAGTGACTCAAAATCACAACTTGTAAACTTGTATTGACAGATTGAAGTTACAAGATTAAACACACAACCTCAATATTGATGAACAGACTCACCAATACGAGTTCTACTTCTCTAGAATTAGGGTTCTAACCTTGAGGTTGATTCTCTCTATGAAAGCTAAAACTCAGAATTATTGTTACAACTAAAGAAACAAACTATTCTATACATATACTGAAGATAAAAGATAATTACAAAATAATAAAAGATCTTCAGTATAATCTTCCATCATTATCTCCAAGCTTCCATGAATATCTTCAATCCAGCTGTCATCCTTGTCATATAATCTTCATCTCATAAGCAGCATTAATTCTTCAGCAGCATTAATACTCTGAGCAGTATTAAGTTCAGCAGTACTAACTATGCTTCAGCAGTATTAACTTTGTTCTAGCAGTACTAACTCCAGCAGTATTAACTTTGTTCTAGCAGTACTAACTCCAGCAGTATTAATCTCAGAAGTAGTAACCAGGTTCTGCTAGCAACATTAACTGTACTTAGCAATTCTTCAGTTCCCAACAAAAGATTTCATGAATTTAGAAGTGTGATTTTAAATGTTTTTCAATTTTTGAGCGTTAATGTTTAACTGACCGTGTGTTTCCAAAGATCAATACTTGAGTATTATCTTGTCTTTATACTGTAACGTATTCACACACACAGGTTCAATACTTCGTTTGAATTTGTTATTACCATGTCTCATAGCGAAACAATTTTTCGATGGTAATACCCCCGTTTGAAAGTCAATGTTGTTGAGCATCTATCATTATTTCTAAATTTGTGCTTTCATTGCTAAATTGTTTATATTTGTTCATATAAACATAATATCCAATTATTTGATACCCTAACCTTTTTTTTTTAATTTGATCTGATTGATACATTGTCAGATTCTCAAAACAAATCTCGTGATTTCATTTCATTCATTCAAGATCTTTGTTTTGAGAAATCTTCAAAGTTTAATTGCTCAAATCTAATGAGCATACTTTTTGACAGTGTTGTCTTATTTGAGATTAAATGTTCAAGTTAAACTGTGAGTTGCTATTCTCTTTAGGACTTACATGGGATTTGTGTGAGAACTTAAACAGAACTTCCATGGATTCACGTAACCCAGTGTTTCCTACCCCGGAAGTTATCCTAGAGTGATTTGAGGGGTGAGGGGTCATAAATCAAAGAGTGGGGGAGATAACTCATCGGGTTGAGTTTTTTTTCATTGTGTGGAGCGGGAAAAATGAAAAAGAGAGTTTGGTTAGAAGTGAGCTTTAATGTTAAAAAGAAAGAGAGTGTGAGAACAGAGTTAAAAGAATATGAAAACTCTGCACCAACCACTTTCTGAGCTGGGCAGCCACATTTTCTGATTGGTTCACATTCTTTCGTGACCATCATTGAAACTGGCAGTGAGCCCATGCCAACTCTTGCTATAACCCCACCAGCCACTCATTTCTTTCTTAACAAAGAAATGTTTTATTTTCTTTGGGGACGCAGCATATCTGCTATCTAGTCTTCACTCGGAAGATTTAGATATTTAAAAAGAAGGACAGTTGCCCCCACCTTCGTACCTCTTTCATGCACATTGAGTCCGTGTAATATCTGTTGCTGTCTCAACAGTTTACACAATTTGAGCTTGATCAAGTGTTGGGAACTGAAGATGTGAACAAGTCTTTAATGCTGCTAGTTCAGAATTACTACTGCTAGAAGAGTTCAAAGTTAATACTGCTGAGTATTACTACTGCTAGTAGAATTAATACTTCTAGTCAAAGTTAGTGCTGCTTGAACAAAGTTAGTACTGCTTAGCTAGTTAGTACTGCTAGTGGTTAGTGCTGCTTAGTAGTTAATGCTGCTAATACCAAGTTAATGCTGCTAGAAGAAATTAATGCTGCTGAGCATAATTAGTACTGCTTATGTTTTAAAGATCCGGATGAAAAGGATGACAGCTGGAAAGAATCAAGATATTCATGGAAGGCTTGAAGATAATGATGGAAGATATACTGAAGATATTTTATTTATTGTAATTATCTTGTTATTCAGTATATGTACAGATTTGATAGAAATAGTTATTAGAAATTCATTCATTCTAAGTTCTAGAGAGAGAATCAACCTCAAGGCATAGATCCTAATTCTAGAGAAGTAGAATTCGTATTGGTGAGCATGTTCATCAATATTGAGGTTGTGTGTTTAATCTTGTAACTTTAAGTATTCAATACAAGTTTACAAGCTGTTGATTATATACTGTTTTGGTTTACTGTGTTATTGAATATCAAACTGTTATTCCGCAAACTTCTTTGATATTAGTTTCTGAGAATTTATTCTTGTTGAGAATTCGATCCTGACAAGTGGTATCAGAGCTAGTATTCTCTGAATCCTGCAATCATCATTCTTCTTTGAAATCAGAAATCATAAATGGCTAAAGTTTCAGATTCTTCAAGCACAGAAATCCCCACAGAGGTAATGTCTAATCTTTTCTCTAAAACTTGTATGGAAACTGTTAAAAGGTACAGGGATCACAACCAGACAATGAGTGATGATCTTAAAAGATTAGAGAGAGATATAAAAGACTATGTAAGAATTGTTGAGAGTTTTGAGGAACAGATCAAAGTTTTCCAAGCCAATGAACTTCAACATTCTTATGATACAAATTACTGGAAGTGGGAGAAGAATTGTTGGTCCCGAAGGTGCTTAACAAGTTTGTAGAAGGGGGGGGGGGGTTGAATACAAACACAGAAATTAAAGTTTAATAAATTGTTTATTGATAAATCAAAATACAATTTACAAGTTTGTTGCGGAATAAGATTAAGACAGACTCAATCTAAACAAACTTAAGAAACACTAAGATGGTTGCACAAGAAATTCAGAGAATGGGGGATTTTAGAGAGATAGAAAACAAGGGTTTCTATTATGGAGTTCAAGGATTGAGCACACCTTCAGATGAAGGGGTGAGCTTCCTATTTATACCCTATGCATTAAATGCATGGCAGGGTACTTTACACGTGGCGTTCATAGATTGGCTTTGGGAGTCTTACTTTTGGAGACATGCTTTTGGTCGCTTTATGAACAGTGTAGTTGACAGAGTTGTTGTACGATTTGTAGCAGAGACTTGTCCGTTCTGACACATCGTACTGGTTGTGCAAGGTAAGACAAAAGAAAACTTGAGGCATAAGCTTTGTGATCGTTGATCGCTGAGTATCTCTTCTTCGCGTAAGTAGATTCGTCTGGTCTTCGCTGATATCCGCATCAGGTCACTAGTAGACTTATCTATTGTTCAGTGGCTTCGTCTTTGATTCAGCTATGAACTATGTTGACGCGAGACTTGTCTTCAGGGATTACGTTAACTGTGTTACATGGGAAACGATTAGCGATAACTGAACAGACTCAGTTTGATCGCTGAAAGTAAAACACATACATATTAAATGTTTACAGAAAGGTCATCAGCGATAACTGAACAGACTCAGTCTGATCGCTGATGATGAAACACTAATACATATAATAACGTAATTTTCACTAAGTATAAAAGAGGGTCATTATCAAATCACTGAGAGAGTTTGGATCAACAATCCCCCCCTATTTGATAATGACAAAGTAACAAAAGAAGATTACTTTATGATTCAAAATATAGGAATAAAAAGGACTCATAGAATGCATGTCCCAATTACTATTTTGAGGGATCTTTTACAGTACTGATAGGGTTAAGTACATCACTGCAATTTTCATTTAATTCAGGGATAGAATTACAAGATATGAAAATCATAAGTACAAGTGAGTAACTAACTACTGTAAGTATAACTAACAGATTACAGAGAAGGAAACTAATCTATCAGCTATAAGAAGATTTAGGAGGATTGATCATATACTCAGGTATTTCTTCTCCTTTCTGTCTTCGTTCCAAAGATTCTTGACTGATAATTTCTTTAATTTTTTCAGCAGCAGGGAAGAAGTCACACCATAAGCATAAGAGATCCTTGAGATGATTCAGAGGACAGATAGGAATCTCAGAGATTCTTTGAAATCTGAGTTCCTTATCATCATCTCTGAAGAATATTCCATAAGGATTGTCAATTACTTGACCAGCTTGGAAAGGACCACCAGGAGGCAGAGATAAGTCCAGAACTGAAAGATCGGGAGGAGGACCAAACAGTGCATCTCTTGAAAATTTGATAGAAGTTTCATTCCTGATGATGGCGACATCTTCAGAGGAGGAGGACCCAATTTTTCTCTTGAGTTTCAAAGATTTGGGAGGAAGAGGAGATGGCAGCTTTAGTACAGAAACGACTCTATTTATGAGGGCTTCAAGAAGTCCTTCAACGTAGCCTCTGTATGTAGATTTGGATTTCTTCAGCGCATCCCAGAACTCCAACCATTCCGTAAATCCGAAGCTCTCAAGTTTTGATACGTACATTGCTTTTTGGGTTCCATCCTCTCTGGTAATCTCCATGGTCACTGAGAGTTGATCTTTCTTCTTGCGACCAGAGATAGTCACGGCTGATATTGGAAGAAGATCAGAACGATAATCCATCTTTTGTTTGCACCAATCGATAGACTTATCGTTGATCTCTTGTTCTTTGGAGCGTTCCTCTTCAATTTCTTTCAGTAGTGCAGCTTGAACTTCCACAGGTTTGCTTTTCAGCTTTTTGTCCTTGACTTGAGAAGATTGAATCTTTAAAGCGAGTTGGGCATCTCGTTTGCATTCATCGATCAGCTTCTCAGCGTTGGCAGATTCTTCTCTTTCGGCTTCAGTGAGGAAGTCGAGCTCTGTGGATGTTTGAAGAGGGATTTTCAGCCGTTGACTTTCTAGTTGAGCGATCATTTCAACTCTTTTCTTCACCACTTCCTCTGACCAATGAGATGGTCGAGAGGGCCTTCCTGGATGGACCAGGGAATCTTCTTCTTCTTCTTCATCAATCTCAGCGATAGAGATTGGGATTATTTCTTCAGCGATAGTAGCTGGAATTATTTGTAGTTCAGAACCCTTAAGCAGGGGTGAGAACTGTCTGGATAGAAAAGGAAGGAAAGAAGGGATAAGTGTATTTTTAGAACGAGAGAGATAAAGGCTAGAAGGAAATAGGGGTTTGGAAAGAGTAGGAGAGTGGTACAATTGAAAGACATACCTGAGAAGGATGCTCCCCCTCAGATTGTGATCCAGTCCTCAAGCATTCTTCAGCGATCGGTTGCTTGTCTTTGCTTTGCGAAGGAACACTTGAAGATGTATCACCTCTCACCCCTGTTTTGACAACCTCTTGCGAAGTTGTCCCTGATGCGACGTTCGGCTTAGAGAACCACATAGATTGGTCTTCATCGTCGTCGTCATCATCGGAGGGCTGATCCTTTTCTTGATCATCAAGATCTAGATCATCTTCCTCTTCATCGTCTTCTTCCTCATCCTCTTCAAAGATAATAGAGTGAATTGACGAGGATTCTTTTGCCTTCTCCCCCTCAGATTGAGAGGGAGGTTCCTTTTGAGTCTTAGCTTCCCCAGCAGCAGCAATAGAAGTTTCTTCAGCTTTCTCCCCCACTTTGTCATTATCAGCGGTAGGGGATTGTTCAGCTGCTGGAGTAGCTGTTGAAGCTTTTAGCATTTGGACGTCAGCCTCCAGACGCTTAATCCGGTCTTCAACCGCAGGTATGTCGCACGTGGCATCATGAATGAATTCCACAGCGATGTTGAGGTTGGTACGATCATCTTCAGTGAAGGAGGGAGGCAGCGCTGGAGCTGGTGCATTCACTTTCTGTAGAATTTGCTGAAGAAGGGACGTGCAGAGGTTAACCTTTGAAGAGAGACCCTGAACTTCAGCGGTAAGAGACTCAAATCGCCCTTGAAAGAGTCGAGAGGACTCTCTGAGTTGGACGACTTGTTCTTCAACAGCTGAAAGTTGGGAGTTCTCAGCTTTAGATGAGCAAGTGGCGGTCAACTTCTTCAGCTCCTCACCAGCCTGATTGACGGCGCTGGTGGTTTCATTGATGGTGTTGGTGAGTGCGTCCACCTTTTCTCCCAGACTGTTGACATGCGTGTCAACAGACGCCAAGCTAGGACCTGAAAATAATGTTAGTTCAGATATGGGCTTATTTGGAGAGGGGGGGAGAGAAGTGTTTAGGATTATAGGTGTACCTGACGTATCAAACATTTTGTAGAACTGCATAGATTCCTCAAAAGTTTGATGCTCAGGTCTTATAGGGAAAGAAGAGGTAGCGGGTTCAGAGACCAAGTGAGGAGAAAAAGGAAGAGTTTTGGGGATAGAAGTAGGGATGGGGTTAATCTCAGGGAATGAGATAGTAGGTGGGGTTACTGATGATGTGACAGCGAGCGAGATCGCTGACACGGCAGTATGAGTGACTGCTGAAGTTGTGGAGGAAAGACCCACAAAAGCATCTAAGGTAGCTTGTTGAGAAGCTCCCTCAGGTATAGTACTAGAGGGTGTACTTTCCTTAGTCTTTTTGGCCTTTTTGGAAGGACCAATCGGACTAGCTGATGGTCGTTTAGAAGTAGTGGTAGCGACAGGGATAGGAGACGAAGGAACCGTCTGCGTGGTCGCTGAAGATGAAGAATGGAGAGAGAGACGAGAGCGAAGGAGAGAGATACTTACCTCGTCGGCGAGTGGCTTGACCTCCAGTGATCGTTGACCTACCCTGGCAAAGGTGCCATCATCTTTGGTGGGATAGGTGTTGGGATAGAGGAACTTGATGTACGTACATATGAAACGTACGTACGAGATCTTGGGATCTCGTTCAGGCTTCTCTAATCTCGACCTCAGGTCTTCAAAGATTGCTGTGGCGTAGTCAAAGTTTTGACCAGCGATAACGGAGTAGGCCATCTGCAGTTGTGTTTTGCTGGCTTGATCCAGCGAACCACTCTTCCCACTCATGCACTGAATTATGTGCGAGAAGATAAAGTTCAGTTGTGATGGCATCTGAGCTTTGAGGATCTTGGTGAGCTTCTTGTTGGGAATAGAAGATCTCGGTTTGTTTTCCCAACAATAGCCCATTGCGTCGAGGAATGATATCAGCTCATCATCAGTGGGGAGTGCGTCGAACCCACTCTTTGGTTTGTCAGGGAATCTTAAAGATTTCCTGAGGCTAAGAGCGGTCATGCTCCCTGGCCCCAATTCCGTGCTGAACGAGATAGCAGGGACTCGTTCACCTTTCTTGTTGGTGAGTTCAGTTGCATCAGCAGTGAACCAGAACTGCTGGAGTAGAGTCTTGGAGGGCTTAGGATCCATAGTGATCGCGTAAGCTATGCATGACTGCTTGAGGAATTCAGCAGCTTCCACCAGATGTGGGTATTTGTCAGCTTTGAACTCGAGTCTGGCCAAATGATTACATTTAGTAATCTCAACTTCAGTGAGAGCGAATCGTACATGCTTGGAAGCAACGATTGAAGACGTTGTCATTTCTGTTATGGAAAGAGGCATAATAGAAGAAATGATTTAGATTAAAAATAATATGATTACCAGTTTCCATAGAAGAAGGGAAACTGGAAAACTATCAAGTTATTTTTAGGAGTAAAAAAATAGTGTTCTGGGTAGAAAGAATGAATAACACTTTAAAACCAAAAGGTTTTTATTGAAAAACATAAAATCAGAAAGAATGATCTTTAGTTTTTGAAAAAACGTTTTATAAAATCCATAGAAAACGAGCAGGATTTTAAAAAGAATAAGAAGCATACGAACAAAGCATATAAACATGAAATAAACCTGTGTATCTTGAAGAAAAAGAGTTGCAGATTCAATATTCTGGGTTTACTTGCTTGGGTGTTCTTGAGAGAATGTTTCTTGCTTTGAAAGTTTTGAAAGCGTAAACCGTATAAAGGAGAGAAGAATTCCTTTTATACGAAGAGAGAGGAGAGAGAGAATGAAGCGGGAAAAGAAAAGATCATCATGACATTGACACGTTCCACGAAGTTGATTGGATAGAAGGGCAACGGACGAACGTGTCAGAAAAGGCATGTCGTGGATTGTCGGTTCAAATGACGTCATAGAAGAGAGAGACTGTACATTTGTCCGTTTTGAAATGATCACTGAAGAAAAGTCAGCGATAGATTTTTCTTTTTAAAAGTATCCCTGATTGCAAAGATAGGGATAGATTTTCCTTTTAAAGGATCACTGATTTTCCTTCAAAATATCAGTGATTAATGTATTTTTCAAAAATCTTTTAATCATTTGAAGAAAGTTCAGTGATTAAAGTTTATATTTTGAATAAAAACATCTTTGAGGGAAAGGAGAAAACATACCTGAGAGTCAGAATGTTTATCAGAGAGAATGATGAGGGGAACTTTTGATTACTGACACAATACATGAACGCTGAAGAATTATTCTTCATGGTTCAGCATTCCAAGCTCACTGATGAGAAAGTTGAACCTTGTCTCATCAAGAGGTTTGGTGAATATATCAGCAAGCTGAAAGTCAGTAGGGATAAAGTGAAGTTCAATATCACCATTCATCACATGATCTCTGATAAAGTGATATCTGATCTCTATGTGTTTTGTCTTTGAATGTAGCACTGGATTATTTGCTATAACGATAGCACTAGTGCTGTCGCAATAGATAGGAATCTTTGACAGCTGAAGGTCATAATCTAATAGTTGATTTCTCATCCACAAGATTTGAGAACAACAGCTTCCAGCAGCAACGTATTCAGCTTCAGCTGTGGAAGTGGACACAGAATTTTGCTTCTTGCTTGTCCAGCTTACCAGCTTTCCTCCCAAGAGTTGACATCCACCAGTGGTACTCTTTCTGTCAAGTTTACAACCTGCAAAATCACTATCAGAATAACCAGTTAGATCGAACCCTGAGTCTTTGGGATACCAAAGACCGAGGTTAGGAGTTCCTTTCAGATATCTGAAAATTCGCTTTACAGCGATCAGATGGGATTCCTTGGGTTCAGATTGATAGCGTGCACATAAACAAGTAGAGTACATGATGTCAGGTCGGCTCGCTGTAAGATACAGCAATGAGCCTATCATTCCTCTATAGGCAGTGACATTAACAGGTTTTCCAGATGGATCCTTGTTAAGTGTCAGCGGTGGTGCCATAGGAGTTTTCATCGCTGAAGTTTGTGTGAGATCAAACTTCTTTAGCATATCTTTAACATACTTACCTTGGCAGATAAAAGTACCTTTGTCAGATTGTTTAATCTGAAGACCAAGAAAATATGTCAGCTCACCCATCATACTCATTTTATATTCTTTCTTCATTCTTTCAGCGAAGCGAGTACATAGAGATGGGTTAGTAGAACCAAATATTATGTCATCGAAATATATTTGTACAAGAATTATATGACCTTTTATCTTCCTGAAAAATAACGTATTATCAATCTTGCCACGTTCAAAATTTTCAGAGATAAGAAAAGATGAGAGAGTGTCATACCAAGCACGAGGGGCTTGTTTTAGACCATAGAGAGCCTTATCCAATTTATAAACATAATTTGGATGCTTAGGGTCATAGAACCCTGGTGGTTGTTCTACATAAACTTCTTCATTCAACTTTCCATTCAGAAAAGCTGATTTTACGTCCATTTGATAAACGATGAAGTCTTTATAGACTGTATAAGCTAAGAATAGTCGAATTGCTTCGAGCCTGGCCACAGGGGCAAAGGTTTCATCATAGTCTATGCCTTCCTCTTGTCTGTATCCCTGAGCAACAAGTCGAGCCTTGTTGCGGGTTACAGTTCCATGTTCATCTAACTTGTTTCTAAACACCCATTTGGTGCCTATTACAGTTTTATCAGATGGTCTAGGAACGAGATTCCAAACTTTATTTCGAGAAAATTCAGTCAGCTCTTCTTGCATAGCGCTGACCCAGTTTGGATCTCTGAGGGCATCATCAGTCTTCTTTGGTTCTATTAAGGAGAGAAAGTTTACAAAGAGACAGATATTACCTGAGCTTCGTCGTGTCTGAATACCTGCATCTGGATCACCGAGAATTTGATCTATTGGGTGATCTCTTGTCCATCGCTGAGCAGGAGCATGATCGCTTAACTCAGAGGTTGGATCAACAATTGGGATGTTTACTGATGAGGACGTTTGAGGTTCATCAGCAATTAACTGTTGAGTAGGTTCACTAGAGAGGTTTCCAGACGAAGGCAGATTTGATGGTGGTAATGTGTTTAGAGGTTCAGCTGAAACCCATGAGGTGGATTCAGCGGTGGGAGGTATGATACTTGGTTCTTCATCAGCAGCTGGAGTTTCAGTGTGCTGATGGTTTGAGAAGAAAGGTTCAGTTTCTCTATAGTGAGAGAGCATCCAAGTATTCAGTTCTTCATTGTCATCGATTGGTTTAGAGTTTGCTGAGCGCGTTTCATCAAACGTGACATGAATGGTTTCTTCTACGGTTTGTCTTCTCTTGTTGAAAACTCTGTAGGCTTTGGAGATGGAGGAATATCCTAAAAATATTCCATCATCAGCTTTTGGGTCGAACTTTCCAAGTTGATCTTTGTTGTTTAAGATAAAGCACTGACAACCAAAGATATGAAGAAATCTGATAGAAGGCTTCCTTCCAAGAAAAAGTTCATAAGCTGTCTTCCCAAATCGCTTTATTATCAGCGATCTGTTTTGAGTAAAACATGCAGTGTTTACAGCTTCTGCCCAAAATTGAGTAGGGAGGTGAGAATCGCTGAGCATTGATCTAGCAGCTTCTATGATCGTTCTGTTTCTTCTTTCAGCGACTCCATTTTGCTGAGGTGTTCTTACTGAAGAGAAGTTGTGAGAGATTCCCTTGTTCTCAAAGAAATTGTCCAGGGAACTATTTTTGAATTCAGTTCCATGATCACTTCTTATTGATCGAACAGTAAGATTATTCAGCACTTCCATCTTTTTGACAAAAGATATTAGTTCTTCTGGAGTATCACTCTTACAGCGAAGAAAAATAACCCAGGTGTAGCGAGAATATTCATCTACAATGACAAGCGTATATTTCTTTCCAGCTATTGATTGGATGTTGACAGGGCCAAATAGATCCATATGCAAGAGCTGAAGAGGACTTGTCACTGAGGAAACTTGTTTCGACTTGAAACTAGCTTTTGTTTGTTTTCCTTTTTCACATGCTGAGCAGAGAGATTCTTTAGCATATGAGTGCTGAGGAAGACCAGAAACCAGTTCCTTAGATGAGAGAGAATTCAGGGTTTTGAAGTTTAGATGAGAGAGCCTTTTATGCCATAGCCAGTTGACATCAGAAGAGGCCTTAGAGAGAAAACATAAGTTATCAGTGATAGTAGAGTCCATATCTATTACATAGACATTTTCTCTTCTATAACCACTGAGAGCAAGTTTTCCTTTTTCATCTACCACTGAACATGCTTTCTTATAAAAGCGAACTTCGTAGTCTTTGTCACATAGCTGACTGATGCTTAGAAGATTGTGCTTCAGTCCATCTACATAAGCGACTCTTCGAAAGGTAGTTGTCCCATTGCTGAGGACACCAAACCCTCGGGTAAATCCTTTTCCATTTCCACCAAAGGTAACAGAGGGGCCTTTCTCTTCCTTGTATTCAGTGAGCATGTCTCTTTGTCCAGTCATATGACGAGAACATCCACTATCGAGATACCAGATGCCCTTTGATCCCTGCATACATAAGGAAGATTAAGCGTTGTTTGGTACCCACTTTTCAATGGGTCCTTCAGAGTTAGTGGATAAGGAAGATTCAACAGTCTTCACCGCTGATGAAGATTCAGCTTCAGTGGTAATCTTCACTTTGGTTAATTTCTTAACCTTAGTGGTATTTTTCACTTTGGTTGATTTTTCAACTTTGGTGACTTTATTTGCCTTAGAGGCATTTTTCTTCACTTCAGCTGTTTTATCAGCTTCTGTGGTATTTGGACACTTGCTCGCAATATGGTCAGTAAATCCACAGTGATAACATTTTCTATATCTGATGGTGGTTTTATAACCAAAAAGTTTTGAAAACTTAAGATGAGCAGGTCCAGCTCCAAGAATGCCTTTAGCACGAGATCTGGGAGGAATTTTTATTTCTTCAGGTCTCACGGGCTTTAGATCAACCTTCAGCTTTGGAGGACATATATCAAAGATTTCTGTCACTGAGCTAGAAGGTTTATCCACTGAAGGTTTGGAAGGAACTTTCAGTTTGGTTTTCTTGGAAGCCTTCTGAGGAGGGAGAATAGACTTTCCTTTATCTGCAGACTTAGATCTTGCAGATATCTCCTCAGGGATGGGATTTGAAGAAGAACAGGGATAGAATTGATTATAAGAAGTGTCAAAGAAAGATGTGACAAAAGTTCCAAACTTAAGCGAGGAACTTTCTTCTTTAGGATCATCCTGTGGTGTCCAAAAACCAAGACCAGTTCTATCACTTTCAGGAGTTTGAGCATTTATTATCTCAGAGATCTTTGTTGATGATTTGCACCATTTTTCAACATGAGCCTTTTCTGCTTTTAGAGCAGCGATGGTTGTTCGCGTTCAATGCTGATGATTTCATTTATAATGACTTGATCTTTCAGCTTTTCTTCTAAAAGATTTAGTTCACTGATCTTTTCATGACATTTCTCTAGCTCTTGTGTTAAATAAACATTTTTATTTTCAGCTTGAGTTTTGTCGTTTAGAGCATTATAAAGGTCAATCGTCAGCACATCAACAGCGCGACTTCTCTCAGCTTCAGGCAGAGAGGGATTTGTTGAGATAGATACCTGAGATGATATGTAGCTCATAGAAGGTTCAGATGGTTCTTCTACTTCTTCTTTAATCTCAGCCATGAGGCAAATATTAGCAACTTCTTCTTCATCAGAAGATGATTCTTCTGATTCAGCCCAGTCATGTTCTTCAACGATGAGACCTTTACCTTTTCGCTGATAGCTTTTCAGCTTTTGATATTTGTTCTTCAGCTTATGGTATTTGTCATCACTGGATCTTCTTGAGGTAGAAGGTTTGAAGACCTTTTTCGACCTGCACTCACTAGCAAAATGTCCAATTTTTTCGCAGTTATAGCAAGTGGCTGTAGCCTTATCAACTGGAGTTGATTTTGGCTTTTCAGTAAGAGAGAGAGGGTTACTTCTTCGGAAGTTACTCTTTCTTGCAAATCTCTTAAAAGAGTTTGTCAAGAGTGCTAAGGACTCATTAAACTCTGAAAGATCAGGGTCTGATAAATCCTCAGATTCAGAATCTAACTCAGTGATGGTGAGAGTAGATCGCTGGGATGGAATTATCTCTGACGAGACTAAAGCAACAGCAGTGCTTTTGGAGTCTTTAGAATCTTTTACAAGATTCTTCTTCAAGAGATTAGATTGCTCATAGTTGAGCAATATTCCATACAGAGTGCTTAGAGAGAGAGTATGTAAGTCTTTTGTCAGCTTAAGACATATTGAATAACTGTCCCAGCTTTCACGAAGACTTTCCAAGAATTTTGTTAGGACCTCAGAATTAGAATAGGTCCTTCCAACAGTTCTTAGGTCAATGATCAGGCAGTTAAACCGCTGATGAATGTCAGAAAGAGATTCATTCTTACCAGCGATAAAACTTTCATACTGTCTTACCAAGTTAATCTTTCGGGTCTCTTGGATTTCAGTGGTGCCCTCATATTGAACACATATGGTTTCCCACATTTCTTTAGAAGTTTTTAGATGCATGATGGAATGGAAAACTTCATCAGGCAGAGCCATTGATATAATGGTCTTTGCTCTTGCATCTATGCCTACCTTCTTTTTATCTTCATCACTCCACTGTCTTATTTCCTTAACGACATATCGTTCAGGGACAGCTTCAGTGGTGGCAGTAGCGGGAACCACAGCTATAATTCTAACAGGTTCATAGGGCCCGTTTTCTATATATTCAGGTATAGTAGGATCCGCACCTTCAAGAAATAGCATCATTCGATTTTTCCATAGAGAAAAGTTATCTCTGCTAAATCGAGGAGGTTTAGAAAGTGAACCATTATCATAGTAGTTTGTGTTTGTGTTTAGTGCCATTTTAGAATAGCAAGGAAGAGTATACAGCAAGATCTTGTTTATTAGATTAAACAAACTGCTTTGATACCACTTGTTGGTCCCGAAGGTGCTTAACAAGTTTGTAGAAGGGGGGGGGGGTTGAATACAAACACAAAAATTAAAGTTTAATAAATTGTTTATTGATAAATCAAAATACAATTTACAAGTTTGTTGCGGAATAAGATTAAGACAGACTCAATCTAAACAAACTTAAGAAACACAAAGATGGTTGCACAAGAAATTCAGAGAATGGGGGATTTTAGAGAGATAGAAAACAAGGGTTTCTATTATGGAGTTCAAGGATTGAGCACACCTTCAGATGAAGGGGTGAGCTTCCTATTTATACCCTATGCATTAAATGCATGGCAGGGTACTTTACACGTGGCGTTCATAGATTGGCTTTGGGAGTCTTACTTTTGGAGACATGCTTTTGGCCGCTTTATGAACAGTGTAGTTGACAGAGTTGTTGTACGATTTGTAGCAGAGACTTGTCCGTTCTGACACATCGTACTGGTTGTGCAAGGTAAGACAAAATAAAACTTGAGGCATAAGCTTTGTGATCGTTGATCGCTGAGTATCTCTTCTTCCAGAGATAAAGAAGTTCAGCTATCGCTGAAGCTTTTCCTCAGGCTTCTTCGCGTAAGTAGATTCGTCTGGTCTTCGCTGATATCCGCATCAGGTCACTAGTAGACTTATCTATTGTTCAGTGGCTTCGTCTTTGATTCAGCTATGAACTATGTTGACGCGAGACTTGTCTTCAGGGATTACGTTAACTGTGTTACATGGGAAACGATTAGCGATAACTGAACAGACTCAGTTTGATCGCTGAAAGTAAAACACATACATATTAAATGTTTACAGAAAGGTCATCAGCGATAACTGAACAGACTCAGTCTGATCGCTGATGATGAAACACTAATACATATAATAACGTAATTTTCACTAAGTATAAAAGAGGGTCATTATCAAATCACTGAGAGAGTTTGGATCAACAAGAATGACCTAGAACTTCAGCTGAAAAAGTCTAAAGAGGAGAATGAGAAGATAAAGAGTGAGTTTGAGAAAGCCAAGCTGGATATTGAGAAATTTTCCAATGCTTCTAAAGCAATGGACTCTTTGCTCCAAACTCAAATCCATGACAAACTTAGAAGAGGAATATGCTATAACACCACACCACCACCATACAACAACAATTACATCCCTCCTATATCAGACTTGCTAGAGACCAAGAGTAGGAAGGAATTGTCTGATGAAGACACTAAGGTAGATCCATTAGACAAAGTGGTGGTTGAAACAGACTCTGAAGAAGAAAACTCTAATGAAAAGAGTAAGCAGAACACTGTGAGTGATGAGATTTCTCTAGAAAATCACATTATCACCAATGAGGGATGTGGAAAGGCTTGGATCAAGTCTAAGGACATAGAAAAGTCTAAGGGAAAGTCTGAGAAGGTCCATTATAAGCAAACCACAGTTGTGAATCCTGTCCCTTGTAAACAGTGTTCTTGCAATAAAGTTGAGCCCCAAAAACATGATAAACCAAGGGGAAATCAAAGAAACTGGAATAATAAGTGGGCACAAAAACAAGGGGTTGATTTGAATAAAATCAATAGACCAAAACCTTGTTTTATCTGTGGCAAATTGAATCATCTTGCCAAACACTGTTATTTCAATCCTATCAACCAAAGAGTCAATTTTCAAAGACAACCACAAAACTCTTTTGGTTATAGGAATCAGAGAAGGAATCATATGGCTGAGAAAAGAGCACCTATAAATCACATGCTCAGAACAAGTTTGCTAAACCAAAGAAATATACTCCAAATAAGCCATGGAGTAATTTAAAGAAAAATAAAGCAAACAACTTTGTTCAAGTTTGGGTTCCAATTGTAAAGAAACCTGTTAGTACTGCTATTCCAGATAGTACTGCTAACAGAAATAGTGCTGCTGCAACCAATACTACTGCTAACAAGGATAGTGCTTCTACTAGTATTAATGTTGCAAAGCCTATAATCTTGACAAAGTATTCCAGTCATGAGATTCCTAAACAACTCATCCAGACTAAACTTACAGATTATATTGATGAGAAAGGACAACCCAAGACCACTTTGGCTTGGGTTCCCTCCAAGACTAACTGATTTATCAAGTGTGCAGAGCAACCAAAAGCTCAAGAGGAAGAGCATTTGGAATGCAGATAGTGGTTGCTCTTGGCACACAACAAGTAACATGGACTGCCTTCAAATTCTACAAAAGATTTGATGGAGGACATGTTGCATTTGATTTAGAAGGAGGTATAATAAATGCTCAGGGCATTAGTTAAAAGGTAAGTTGACTTTGGAAGATTTCATTGAGCATGATGCTACTAACTTGTGTGTTTAAGTGTTTAAGGGTGCATTTAGTAATACTCTAGAGAGAGTGATGATCATGTAGGATCAAAAAGAAAAGGATCAGGGAATGAACAAAGCAGTAAAAAGTATGAGTAAAAGGATGGTGGCAAAAAGAGTAAGCATTGTTAATACTGCTAGTGCATTATTACTACTGCCAGTGCATTGTTAATACTGCCAGTGCATTATTACTACTGCCAGTGCATTGTTAATACTGCCTTCAGTTAATACTGCTAGTGGTTAATACTGCTCTCAGTTAATACTGCTAGTGGTTAATACTGCTTTCAGTTAATACTGCTTGTAGTTAATACTGCTTGTGGTTAATACTGCTTGTGGTTAATACTGCTTGTGGTTAATACTGCTTGTGGTTAATACTGCTTGTGGTTAATACTGCTTGTGGTTAATACTGCTTTCAGTTAATACTGCTGGTCGTTAATACTGCTCTAGGTTAATACTGCTTATGTCCTGAATACTATAAATACTCTTTGCCCGCCCAAAAGCTCATAACGACTCTTTGCATACTATTCTCTTGCGCTCTAAACCATCTTTCTCTCAAGTTCAAAGTTCTCAGGCAAGAAGTTTCAAAGATTCATGGCATCAATGGTGTTTATTGACGAGCACAATGAAATCGCGATGCTCCAAAAGCCTAAACAAGCTGAAGGTTTTCATCAGATAGTCGACTTTCTGAAGTCTAGCCACATTGCCCATGCTCTCACTATGTCTCCTACTCTCTTCATAGTGCATCAGAGGCAATTCTGGGCACATGCCACCATTGTTACTGAGGATGGTGTGAAAATGATCAAAACGACAGTGTGTGGCAAGCCATTGACAGTTACTGAAGAGGTAATTCGTATCAGTCTACGTCTAGACGATGCCTCTGGTATAAATTCTATCCCTAATGATGAACTATTTTCTTCTCTTACAAGAATGGGGTATGGAGGCCCATTGGGTATTTTTAAGTTCTCAAAAGCTAAATTCTCACCCCAATGGCGTTTTCTTGTTCATACCTTGATGCACTGCATTTCTAAAAAGACTACTGGATGGAATGAGTTCAGTAGTCCCATTGCTTATGCTTTGGTCTGTTTGGCCACTGCCAGAAGGTACAATTTTTCACAAATGATTTTCAATGATCTTGTCTCAAACATGGGAAACAAAAAGAGCTTTTATATGTATCCCAGGTTTGTCCAAGAAGTAATTAACCATGAATTGACGGATATACCTCATTTTGATGGGGTATATGTACCAAAAATTCCCAAAGGTAAGGTCTTTTCAAACATGAAAAGACCCCCTTTGGACTCGGAAGGAGTTGACACCCCATTGTTCTCTACAATGATGGTGGTGTCCCAAACTGATGAAGGTATGGCAGCAGGGTCAAGGCCCCCATTAGACCAACCCACTGCTAGCCAATCCCAACCTTCCCACTCTAAATCAATTCCCCAGTCTCTTCTTGAAAAACCAACTTCACCAATCACCCATACTTACAAAAGGAAACAGGTGAAGAAGGCTCCTTCCCTTCTTGTACCATCAACCACTAAGCCTACTAGCCCTCTAAGGGAGAATTCTCCCTTAGAGAATATCCATAGGGAAACCACAGGGGTGTCTCCCAACCCCAAGGAGGTGCTCTCTGAGGAGGAGGTTGAGCATATGGGTACTGAGGCTGCCACTACTTCTGCTAGCACAGAGAAGGACAGTGGTAACATACATAAGACCTCCCCCATGGCAACTTTGAATGAGCAATCATTCAAAGGTCCCTGGTGCCAAGAAACCAAGGGGGTGGACAGTGCTTCTGCTAGGCAGAAGACTTCCACTACAAAAAGATCCAATGATCCTTCCAAAGAAGGTAACACTTCTGGAGAGGGTGAGGACAGATATTCTTACTATGAATTGATGGAAACAATGGGCAACATCAACCTAGATGTTCTCAAACAAGGAAAAGAACTTGAAGAAATGAAATTGGTAATCTTGTCCCAACAAGTGCAGATTACCAAACTCAAGAAATTGGTGATGAAGCTAGTACAGAAAAAGAAGAAGAGACAATTTGTGCTAAGGAGAAGGAAATCTGGGAATGATGCTCCCAAAAAGGGGGAGATCAACATGGAAGAAGCTACAGAAAAGAGGGAGCTTGATGGGATGAAATATGGTGATGAGGGGGAGAAATTTGATGTTGAGGGGGAGCAGGAAGTAGAAACAGAAAGAAAATCAGTGCAAATAGAAACACAAGAAGCAGCAGTAACAACAGAGCAAGCAGTAGAAACCATTAATACTGCTAGTTCAAGTAAAGCAGCAGAAATGGTTAATACTGCTGAAAGTAAACAAGCAGCAGAAACAGTGAAAGGAGTATTAACAGAGCTTGAGATTGCAGAAACCTTACTTAAAGCCAAGAATGATACTCCCAAGGTCACTTCAAAGACCAAAGGAGTAATCATCAAAGAACAAGGTGAAGTGATCAAGAAAGATAACAGTAAGAAGGCAATGAACAAAGACAAAGGAAAAGCAAAGATGGTGGAATCTGATCAACCAGTCAAAAAACAAAGGTTGGTTGAATCAGATGAAGCCTTAGCCAGGAAAATGCAGGATGATATTGAAAAGGAAGAAAGAGTTCAGGTTGAAAAGGACAGGGAGATGGCAAAGGCTCTAGCTGCTGAACTGAATGAAGCCTATCAACAAAGCCTGGCAACTGAAATTGCACAGAAGAAAGCTGAAATTCTGAAGAAATCAGTGGTGGTAAAAACAGCTGCAAAGAAGAGAAAACCCTCAAAGACATTCCTAGGTACCCAAGAGAGAAACAAGATGATTATATTTCTCAAAGGTGCTGTAGGAGTCAGAGAGTAGATGTTCTCCAAAATTATATCTGGGAATTGAAATCCCAGATATAATAGCTGAAAGTCAATCAAGAAGCCTAGAATAGCTGAAGGAGAGGTTGAGAAGGTTGTTGAAGAAGAAGGGGCGCCTGAGTCATCTGAAAAGAAAGAATCTTCAAGTACTGATGATTTAAAGATGTACATGGTGGTGATGGACAAAGTTCCTGAACCAATTTCAGCAGAACCTGTTGGTGTAAAGCCTCCTGAAGTTATTCATTGGGATACATTGACAGTGGATGGAAAGGAGTATATTAGACTCAAGAGGAAGGATGATAAGTATGAGGTATTCAACACTTGGGTCAAGATTGTCAGAACATGCTCTAGGTCAGATCTTGAAGAAATGTTTGAGATAGGAATGAAGTTGTATGCAGATATACTGAAGGCTCCAGGGATTTCAATTATAAAACTGGTGATGGAGTATCTGTATATGATGTTCAAGCCTGATGAAGTAAAGCATATGATCAAGAATGTGTTCAAATCAGTCAACAAGTGGACTCTATATGAAACTAGTGGAGTATATGCAGTAACTTTGGATTTAAATCACACTGAATACTTTCTAGTGGATAGAGTATATAATCATAGAAGATTAAAGCTTCATGCCATGCTGAAGAAGAAGCTAGGATGTGTTCCAGATTCAGAAATGGCTAAATATTTGATCCAAAGAACAATTAATCAGAGTTTGGGGTTGGATGCAAACACTGGAATTTAGGCCATGATAGAGTTTTGGGAGCATCTTGAAGAAAATCTGAAGAACTTGACTTCTCTTCCTAAAAGTCAAGTTAGGGGGAGATTGTTGGGAACTGAAGATGTGAACAAGTCTTTAATGCTGCTAGTTCAGAATTACTACTGCTAGAAGAGTTCAAAGTTAATACTGCTGAGTATTACTACTGCTAGTAGAATTAATACTGCTAGTCAAAGTTAGTGCTGCTTGAACAAAGTTAGTACTGCTTAGCTAGTTAGTACTGCTAGTGGTTAGTGCTGCTTAGTAGTTAATGCTGCTAATACCAAGTTAATGCTGCTAGAAGAAATTAATGCTGCTGAGCATAATTAGTACTGCTTATGTTTTAAAGATCCGGATGAAAAGGATGACAGTTGGAAAGAATCAAGATATTCATGGAAGGCTTGAAGATAATGATGGAAGATATACTGAAGATATTTTATTTATTGTAATTATCTTGTTATTCAGTATATGTACAAATTTGATAGAAATAGTTATTAGAAATTCATTCATTCTAAGTTCTAGAGAGAGAATCAACCTCAAGGCATAGATCCTAATTCTAGAGAAGTAGAATTCGTATTGGTGAGCCTGTTCATCAATATTGAGGTTGTGTGTTTAATCTTGTAACTTTAAGTATTCAATACAAGTTTACAAGATGTTGATTATATACTGTTTTGGTTTACTGTGTTATTGAATATCAAAGTGTTATTCCGCAAACTTCTTTGATATTAGTTTCTGAGAATTTATTCTTGTTGAGAATTCGATCCTGACATCAAGCTAAGTAGCTTCAATCATTTCTACACTTGCACGAGCACACAAGGAATGAGTTTTCTTGTCATAACATTCATAGAAAATTCCTTTGTGGTTTTTCAATGATTGAATGGAAGCCCTGGGGAAGTGATCATCACAAAAACTCCTTTCCAAAGTACATCTGTTGTACAAAGTGGCTCCGTGCTACTTACAGGCATACTAATTGTATCATTTGTTGATTCAGGTTTACCATTCCTAATATATTTGAATTTGAAAAGATTCGGATATATACATTTCATGAATTGACGGATACTCATATCACAGGTGGGAGAGTGTTAATTTATCATAAATGGGAGATCAAAGAAAGTGCTGAAATTGAAGAAGTTTTGATGATCATGATGCTCACAATCATCAAAAAGGGGGAGAAAAAGTTCAACTTCAAAGATTCAAGAGGGAAAGAAGATCAAGGTCTGAAGTTTTTCAAGTTGTTAAATGCTTTATTCAACTTTAGGGGGAGATTGTTAGGACTGAAAGTCCTATGTGTTGAAAGTGGAATAAAGTATTTATAAGGGTTCGAATTGTAATTAGTTAATAGTTTAATAATTAGATGGGCCCAAGCCCATAAGCCCATTAGGCCTGTAAGCCTATGTATATAAAGGCGTTTCTAGTTCATATTTCAGGTTACTCAAGTCATTTATTAGATTGCTAGTCCATAGGTTTACATACCCTTATCAGAAATTCTCTCTGTAAACCTGTAACCCTTTGATTGCTTATTAATCATATGACTAGCAGTTGTGGCTTGATTATTGTTCTATATTGAAGATTTACTATTGATTGCACTGTACTGGGATTCACACTAACCAATATAGTTAGTGTTTTTTTTGGTCAAAATGTAACTGATATGTAGCTCAAAGAGTTATTCTGTTCTCTTGATCTTTTGTTCCTACTTTGTGGTCGACCATCGTCTTGACCTCAAAACGAAACCAATGATATTAATGGGTTGGATCCAATGTAACAATTTATATTTTTCAAACTATACGAGCAAAAGGATACCGGCAACCCAATTAGCCTTGTACGAAATTTGTCCTCATGAACCAGATGTGAGGAGATATTTCAAAGCTGCCTCAATGACTAAAGTAGAGGATGGGGTTCAAGCCCATCTCTATCAAAATTCGAACTTGAACTTATCGCGATTAGACAAAACAAAACAAACTATTGAGGAATAAAAAATCTGTTAAAAAGACAACTATTACAACAAAAATGGGTTTATAAGACATCGAAAATGTCCAAGTGCCTTAATAGATTACTTTATAGGATTTAAGTTTATGGTCATTTAAGTTTATAGGACCATAGTGTTGTAATAAGTTTATCAGGTGCTTTTGGACATTTTGTGAAGTTTTTAGGACACTTTTGAAACAAATGGTTCAATTATTTTTTTATAACACATTATTTGAAAAAGTACGATATAAAATAATTGGCTATAAAATGATGTGTTTATAAGACACTCCTCAAGAATGTCATATAAAAGGGTTACACTTTGTTTCAATGTGTCCTGAAAAGTTTGTTAAGACGTTAAAAAACGTCCTATAAACTTATTACAACAGTTTTAGATAGGACACACACATGTTTGGTTCTATAAACTTAAATATTATAATGTATTTTATTATGACACTTGAACAATTTTGGCATCTTATAACCCGATTTTGTTATCGTGAACTCAACATGACCAACATGAATAATTCATTTATTTTTTCACAGAAATTTAAGTTTGAATCTAATTTTAGTATAACTTTACATTGGACTTATATGTAGATTTCCGATATAATTAAGATTTCCACCACATAAACATTAAATTAATCTTACATTATAGTCATTGTTTTAGAATTTGGATCGCTGATTGAACTGAAACAAGTTTTGCTTGTCAACATGTTGACAAGAAGATATTTTTGCAAATTCATCTATTTTTGTTTGAATATAACATGTTTCAATTCAAACCGAAGAGAAAACATTTTCATTTGCCTTAGCTTTCGCTAGGACGATCAATAAATTTAACTCATGGCTGACATTCCGAATGCAGGTAGTTATCTATTGTAAATTGTAATTAGTATGTTTGCTTATATTTATTCAAAATTTGCATCATGTCGCATTGCGCGGGTACACAACTAGTATTGTATATCAACCATTTTTGAAAATGATGAATAAAAACGGATTAAACTAATAAAGTAAACTTCATATTTGGTCCTTGACTTTTCTTATTTTCTTGGTTTTGGTCCTTAGAATTTATTTAATCGAAATTTTCCATTACAGTTTGCATTTATGTTCGGTTTTGGTCCTTCCCACTAACATCTTTTCAAGAAATTCATTAAGCCAAGAGTATTTTATATTTTTAGAATTTTTTTTCTCATTTTATTTTTAGAAAATAAAAAATCTAATATATTCTCTTAATTATATATAGGGGTTGTAGAATTAAGAAAGTTAAATATCGTGAAAAGCTAAGAAGAAAAAGTTACGTGAAGGTTCATATATGTGAATGAATTAAATGAACCCGAAAAAATCTATTTGAAGATGCATATATAAAAAAGGGGTAGATGTCACCCTCTGAGGCACCCCCATCGCACTGGTCCCACGACCATCACAGGGGAGGTAAATCAGTGCATGTCAGGATCGAATTCTCAACAAGAATTAATTCTCAGAAACAATATCAAAGAAGTTTGCGGAATAACACTTTGATATTCAATTAAACAGTAAATCAATACAGAAAATATGAAGAACAAACTGTAAACTTGTATTTAAGGCTTTGAAGTTACAAGATTACTCACTCAACCTCAATATTGATGAACAGGCTCACCAATACGAATTCTACTTCTCTAGAATTAGGATCTATGCCTTGAGGTTGTTTTTTTTCTCTAAAAGAATGAAAACAAAAGTTATCTAACTATTCTAAACAATACAATATATATACTGAATACAAAGATAATTACAATAAAGAAAATATCTTCAGTATATCTTCTATGTATATCTCTAAGCTTCCATGTATATCCTTTCATACGAATCTTCATCATATAAGCAGTATTAATCTTCAGCAGCATTAACTTCCTTCTAGCAGCATTAACTACTAAGCAGTACTAACCACTAGCAGTACTAACTAGCTAAGCAGTACTAACTTTGTTCAAGCAACACTAACTTTGACTAGCCGTATTAATAATACTAGCAGTAGTAACACTCAGCAGTATTAACCTTTAAGTCTTCTAGCAGTAGTAATTTGAACCAGCAGCATTAACCATACTTGATGAATTCTTCAGTTCCCAACAATCTCCCCCTAACTTGACTTTTAGGAAGAGAAGTCAAGTTCTTCAAATTTTCTTCAAGATGCTCCCAAAACTCTATCAATGCCTAAATCCCAGTGTTTGCATCCAATCCCAAACTCTGATTGATGGTTCTTTGAATCAAGTATTTAGCCATTTCTGAATCTGGAATACACCTTAACTTTTTCTTCAGCATGGCATGTAGCTTCAATCTGCTATGATTATACACTCTATCCACTAGGAAGTATTCAGTGTGATTTAAATCCAAAGTCACTGTATATACTCCACTAATTTCATATAGAGTCCAACTGTTTACTGATTTGAAGACATCCTTGATCAAGTGCTTTACTTCTTCAGGTTTGAACATCATACACAGATACTCCATTACCAGTTTTGTAATTGAAATCCCTGGAGCCTTTAGAATATCTGCATACAACTTCATTCCTATCTCAAACATCTCTTCAAGATCTGATCTAGAACATGTTCTGACAATTTTTGCCCATGTGTTGAACACTTCATACTTTTCATCCTTCCTTTTTAGCCTTATGTATTCCTTTCCATCCACTGTCAATGTATCCCAGTGAATGACCTCAGGAGGCTTAACTCCTACAGGTTCTGCTGAAAGTGGTTCAAGCACTTTGTCCATCACTACCATATACAAATTTACATCATCTGTGTTTGCTGGCTCTTTCAGTTTGGATGACTCAGTTGCTCCTTCTTCTTCAGAAGCCTTCTCAGCCTCTTCTTCAGATACTCTAGGCTTCTTGATTGGCTTTCTCCTTGCCATCATCTTGGTTCTCTTTAAAGTCTTTAGACTTTCTCCCATAGTGGTCTCTTTCTTAGGGGGTGTTTCTTGCTCATCTGGAAATGGCTTTTGACAATCAAAGTCATTACTTTCTTTCATCCTCTTCTCCATCTCCACCCTAGCAGTTTCACTTCCCTGAAGCTTTAACATCTCTGAATCATAGAGCTCTTTGATCTTCTCAAAAGACATTTTGGAGAACATCTCCTTTTTGACTCCTACAGCACCTTTGAGAAATATAATCATCTTGTTTCTCTCTTGGGTACCTAGGAATGTCTTTGAGGGTCTTCTCTTCTTTGCAACTGTTTTCATCTTGTTTCTCTTCTTGGGTACCTAGGAATGTTGGAGCTTGATGTAGTCCATAAAGTGCTTTCTTTAATTTGTATACCCTGTCTGGATAGCTTGGGTTTTCAAACCCTGGTGGTTGACAGACATATACTTCTTCTTCAATTGATCCATAGAGAAAAGCACTTTTTACATCCATTTGATAGACTTTGAAGTTCATGTAAGAAGCATAGGCTAGGAATAGTCTGATTGCTTCTATCCTAGCCACAGGTGCAAAAACTTCTTCATAATCTATACCCTCTTCTTGAGTATAGCCTTGAGCCACCAGCCTTGCTTTGTTCCTTATGACAATACCTCTTTCATCTCTCTTGTTTCTGAAAATCCACTTTGTGCCAATTGGTCTGTGACCTTTAGGAAGGTCTACTAGATCCCATACATCTTGTAGCTTGAACTGTAACAGTTCTTCTTGCATTGCTTCTATCCAGCTAGATTCTTTCATAGCATCATGTGCCTTTTTAGGCTCAAGCTGGGATAGAAAACAAGAAAGGACTGTATGCTGTTGATCTTGCATTTCTTGAAGCCTGCTTTGATGTCTAGTCATCATAGGAGAAGAGATATCTCCTATTACCAGCTGTGGAGGATGATTCTTTTGAACTCTGGTGTTATGACTAGGTTCTTCATTCAGTCCAGCCTCTAGATTAGAGTCATGCAACTCAACTGAAGTGTTTTCAGATGCCACTTCTGATTCTTTATTTTCTTGAGTCTCCTCATCTCTAGTTTCTTCTTCACTCTGATTTGGTCCAGTAAATGATTCCTTTTCACAGTCTTCAACAGAATTCACTGTGGGTATGGGAAATATCACAGATTTAGATATACTTTCTGAGACTTGTGTGATCCCTGATCCTCCACATCCTGTTCCTGTAGAATCATCACTACTGAAACCAAAAGAATTAGTTAGTGAATCAATGTCAAATAGCCACTGAGGTCCAGACCCAACAGGATTTGGTGTGTTCTCATTGCATTTGACATTGTCACTTTCTTCAATTATTCTAGAAGATGAGTTAAAAACTCTGTAGGCCTTACTCTGAGATGAATATCCAACAAGAAATCCATCATCTGCTTTGCTATCAAACTTACCTAAGTGAGATTTGGTATTGAGAATTGTACAAGGACACCCAAAAGGTTTGAAGAAACCAATGAAAGGTTTTCTTTTATTTAAAAGCTCATATGGGGTCTTGTTCTTTTGCTTGACCACTAGAACTCTATTTTGGACATAACAAGCAGTATTAACTGCTTCAGCCCAGAAGGTAATTGGCAATTTTGAATCAGCCAACAGAGATCTAGCAGCCTCTATTAGTGTCCTATTTCTCCTTTCAGCAATACCATTTTGTTGAGGAGTCCTAGGAGCACTATATTGCCTCTCAATACCTTTCTCTTCACAAAAGGTGTTTAGATCATGATTTTTAAACTCAGTTCCATTGTCTGATCTAATGACTTTTACTCTTTGATTAGTTTGGTTTTCAATTCTTAAAATAAAGGATTTGATAAGTCCACTTGTCTCATCCTTAGTCCTTAGAAAATATACCCAAGTAAATCTGGAGTAATCATCAACAATAACCAAGCAGTAAGATTTCTTGCCTATACTCATAACATTTGTAGGTCCAAACAGATCCATATGCAGTAACTGGAGACAAGAAGAAACAGAATTTAACTCTTTGGTCTTATGAGAAGTTTTGTGTTGTTTGCCTTTAAGACAAGCAACACAATGATCATCACATGAAAAGACTTTTGAAGGTAAACCTCTTACAAGGGTATTTTTAACAAGATTGTTCATAGTCTTGAAATTCATGTGACACATCCTTCTGTGCCAAAGAGAGGATTCATCTACAGAAGCTTTTGAAACAAGACAATTTAGAGATGAATCACTATCAACATTGTCCATATCAAGACAGTAAACATTGTCCTTTCTTGGAGTTCTAAGTAGTATCATGCTTTCATCAACTACCTTGAACCCTGGAGCAAGGATCATACACTCATTATTAGTAAATAATATATTATGTTGTTTGTCACACACGTGTGATACACTTAACAGGTTGTACTTTAATTGATCAACATAGTAGACATCCTCAAATGTCATCTTACCTTTGGTGACATTACCTTTTCCACTTATCTTACCACCAGTAAGATTATCTCCAAATGCAACATGTCCTCCATTGATATGTTTGAAATCCTGAAGGCATGACATGTTGCCTGTCATGTGCCTAGAGCAACCACTATCAACATGCCAAATGCTCTTTCCCTTGAGCTGTTGGTTGCCCTGCACATTAGATAAATCAATTAGTATGTAATAGGAACCCAAGCCAAGGTGGTCTTGGGTACCCCTTTCTCATCAAAGTACTTGCATTCTTTCTTGACAAGATTTTTAAAATCAGAACACTTAGTATTTGAATACTTTGTCAAGATTATTGGATTAGCAGCACTAATACTAGCAGTAGCACTATCTTTAGAAGTACTAACAGAGTTAGCAGTACTAACAGGTTTGGCAGTATTGCTTCTAGCAGTACTATCACTGTTAGCAGCACTATTTGTAGTAGCAGCACTAACAGTTTTAGTACATTTTGGAATCCACATCTTGACATTATCTTCCACATTCTGTCTCTTCATGTGGCTTTTAGATTTAACAACTTTCTTAGCCACATGGTTTTTTTCTTTCTTCCTATAACCAAAGGATTTTTGAGTAGGTCTTTGAAAATTTATCCTTTGGTTCATAGGATTAAAGTAACAGTATTTGGCAATGTGGTTCAGCTTTCCACAGATAAAACAGGGTTTTGGTCTATTAATAATTTTTTTTAGATCAACCCCTTGTTTTTGTGCCCAATGATTGTTCCAGTTTCTCTGATTTCCCCTTGGTTTATCATGTTTTTGGGGCTCAAATTTATTGCATACACATTGTTTGCAAGGAATAGGGTTCACAACAGTGGTCTGCTTATAGTGAACCTTCTTGTTCTTTCCCTCAGTCTTTTCTATCTCTTTGGACTTGATCCAGTGCTTTCCACATCCCTCATTGGTGATAATGTGGTTTTCTTTAGGAATCTCACCACTCACAGTATTGTCCTTATCCTTGACAACTTCTTTCTCAGTTTTATCCTTAACAACCACTTCATCTAAGGGATCTATTTCAGTGGCTCCCTTAGGTAGATCCTTCCTATCCTTTGTTTCTAACAACTCTGAACTAGGAGGGATGTAGTTGTTGTTATAGGGTGGTGGTGTGGTATTGTACCCTATACCTCTTCTCAGTTTATCATGAATCTGAGTTTGTAACAAAGAATCCATTGCTTTGGAAGCATTAGAAAACTTTTCTACATCAAGTTTGACTTTAGCTAGCTCTCCTCTTAGCTTTTCACTCTCTTCTTTAGATCTGGTCAGTTGAAGCTCTAAGTCATTCTTCTCCCACTTCCAGTAATTTGTGTCATAAGAGTGTTGAAGCTCATTAGTTTGAAAACCCTTAATCTGTTCTTCAAATCTCTCAACAATCCTCACATAATCTTTTATGTCTTTTTCCAATCTCTTAAGGTCATCACTCATGTTCTGGTTGTGATCCCTATACCTTTTAACAGTGTTAATGCAATTTTGAGAGCAAAGATTGGAAGTTACCTCTGTAGGGAGACCAGACACCTCTGCCATTAGAGCTTGATTCTGAATAGCCTCTTCAGCTTGATCACTCCAATCAAACCCCATACCTTGTTGAGAGACAAGGGCTTGTGCAGAGTTTCTGTTGAAGCTTCCAGATTGAGCTTGTTGGTGGTTGTTATTCTGAGACATTCCACTTCTGCATTCTCTAGCAAAGTGTCCCTTTTGATGGCATTTGTAACATTCCACCTTGGACTTGTCAAATCCTGCTCCATCTTCTCTTCTTTGGGAGAAGTTGTTCCTCCCAGTTCTTTTGATGAACTTTTTAACTCTCATGGAGAGCATGGCCATCTGCCATTTAATATCCATCTCTTCAAGATCATCTGGATTGAGTTGTTCCAAGTCATCATTAATGAGAGAAGAGTTTCCATGACTTGCCAGAAAGGCCTCAAACACAGTTTCAGTGCCTTTCTCTTGGTTTGTTCCATTGGCAGTACTAACTGATTCAAGGTTGGAAGTAGAATCAGTTGATGCTGAAAGGAGTGCAGCATTGTGAACATACCCAGAAGGCCTCTTTTTAGCCTCTACCTCAGATTCAAAAACTCTTAGATCATTATAAAGATCATCAAGTTCCTTTTCTTCCAGTTGATCATTCTGTCTGAAAGACACAGTATACATGGTCCATTCATCACTCAAGGACCTTAGAAACTTTCTGTTCAGATCATCTTGATCAATTTGTACTCCCACTGTAGCTAGTTCACCAATAAGTTTGTTGAACCTGTCAAAAGTTTGAGTCATGGACTCATTCTTGGTTGACATAAAATTCTCATATTGTTGCTTCAGAATGGCTTTCTGATTTCTCTTGGTACTTTTGGTACCAGAGAATCTCTTCTCCAGAGCATTCCAGAGCATCTCTGCATCAGTGCAGTTACAGAACTGATGTTGGTATTCATTGGGAATAGCCAAGAGCAAGGTGCTCAAGGCTTTCATCTCTGTCTGTCTGATCTTTCTTTCTGCATCAGTTTTTGGTGGAGTTCTCTTTCCATCTGCACCAATCTTTCCTGCTTCAGAAGGACCATTCTCTATGATGTCCCACATAGAATAGTCAGTGAGGAGTATGTACTGCTTGATTCTGATCTTCCACATATCGAATTCATTGGGTCTAAGCATTGGAACCTTTGAGACCAAAGTACTTCTTGATTCTGCAAGATTTTCCATGATGAATAGTTGTTTCTGAGAAATCAGGCTCTGATACCACTTGTCAGGATCGAATTCTCAACAAGAATTAATTCTCAGAAACAATATCAAAGAAGTTTGCGGAATAACACTTTGATATTCAATTAAACAGTAAATCAATACAGAAAATATGAAGAACAAACTGTAAACTTGTATTTAATGCTTTGAAGTTACAAGATTACTCACTCAACCTCAATATTGATGAACAGGCTCACCAATACGAATTCTACTTCTCTAGAATTAGGATCTATGCCTTGAGGTTGTTTTTTTTCTCTAAAAGAATGAAAACAAAAGTTATCTAACTATTCTAAACAATACAATATATATACTGAATACAAAGATAATTACAATAAAGAAAATATCTTCAGTATATCTTCTATGTATATCTCTAAGCTTCCATGTATATCCTTTCATACGAATCTTCATCATATAAGCAGTATTAATCTTCAGCAGCATTAACTTCCTTCTAGCAGCATTAACTACTAAGCAGTACTAACCACTAGCAGTACTAACTAGCTAAGCAGTACTAACTTTGTTCAAGCAGCACTAACTTTGACTAGCCGTATTAATAATACTAGCAGTAGTAACACTCAGCAGTATTAACCTTTAAGTCTTCTAGCAGTAGTAATTTGAACCAGCAGCATTAACCATACTTGATGAATTCTTCAGTTCCCAACAGTGCATGTATCTGATTGGCAAAGGAGCAGTTGCTAGTCTTGAACCCAAGACCTCACACATATGGATTACAGCCACACCTCTACTGCTGGGACAAATTGGCAGGGACGAAGATGCATATATATATGATGTTACAAATTATTAATATAGGTTTACATATATATCTTCAAATGAAATGTTTCAATAATTCACATACGACCATATTATTATCTCGAATCCCTTGCTATTATGTTGATTTACTAGCTAATAAATACACCTTAATCTTGGTTATTGATTGTTCGATGATAGGTATTTAGAGGATGGATGTGAAGCAAAGAGGACATATACCGCAAATGAAGACTCGTATAAGGCATATTTACAAAATAGAGCTAATCATACTTTCCAAGGGAGCCTAAGGCTAGCATATTTCCCAAATGATGGTTGGACTAAACATATGAGCTCAAATAAAGGTTAAATGAAGCATATTTCTCAAATGTATTCTCAAAAAGAGGGAGACATGATTTGGTTTCAAATTAGGGTTCTCGCTAGCCTTGTGCGACCAAGATTGTGACTAAACTCGTTTTACCCGCACCCATCACTTCCTTCAATCCAAGCAGCACTGGCGACTTTTCCGGTAAGTAAACATGCGTCAAATATTGTGTCGAAGCCTCCATGCATCCAACGAGTTTGAATGTGACCAAAGTTACATTGCAAGTCGGGTAGGGATAAAATATTCCTAGATCTCACGATTTCCCACAATTAGTACACTTGGGAACTTTAAATATCGTTTATTAACCATCATTGGAGTGAGGGAATCGATCGGGAATCAAGAGAGACAATGTCAAGGACGATTTTCAGAGGCTAGGACTTGAATTTGGATTTTCCATATGTGGTTCTCATCAATTATTCGATTTAATCATTTGTAAGTTTTAGGTTTAGTATAAATAGCTAATCTTTCAATTTTTAGAAATGGTAGATAATTAACTTAGAATTTGGATGAGCTAAGGCTCAAATTAGGTCTACAAATCGATTGATTTCATTTGTACAACCTTTATGTTTCAATGTTCTTCGTTTTTAAGTTGAAAAATGTAAGTTGGACCCCTTGTTTTTTCTGGCTTGAACTCATTGTACTAGTAATTTTTTTGAATCCATAATTGTTCTTAGATTTCTCTTAGTAACAAACAACAATTGATTGAAAAATGTGTTAGTTGCAAGTGTTGTAAGGTTGTATAATCTAACTCAAACAATCGACATCTGATTGTTGATTAGGTTTTGTATTTGCTTAATCTTAATGCAATTAGCAACTGAAGTATGTTGCTGTTCTACCAAATTGAATTCTATTAAGAAAAAAATTATTTGAATGATAAGATGACATGAAATCCAAAGAATCAGTTCATTGTCGCTCATATTACATCATCTTTGACTCCCGGTTCAAACTGTCCTGAGGAGATGTTCTACTTATTGTTATCATAATCCATTGTGGAACATTGGTTGTTGGGTCATCAAGGATTTGAAGATGACCTCCTTTCGGATCATCAACTCCTACTTGTAATATTTGAACATCTGTTATACTTAGATTATTTAAGGTTCTTTGTAATAGCTTAGTCATTCTTGAAAAGATCGGTGAAGTCGAAGACCAACTGAAATCAGCAAGAAGTAAATCTTCAGATGCAGATCAAGACAAACTTCCAACACTCACTAAGCTATCTACCTACCAATTTGCTTCTCACCAATCGACTGGTATCCCTCCTGCCGAAGTGGAGCTCTCCAAATCGGCATGACTTCTTCCAGCCGATTTGTTTTTGTCAAATTGGTTGGATCCCCTCCTGCCGATTTCATCTTTCCAAATCGGCTGATCCTCTATTTGTCAACTTCCTTCTGACAAAAAGGTAGAAACCTTTGTCCTCTTGCACATAAGATCTTCACCAAATCATGGAATGATGTGGACATTCTCCAAAGGTTCAGAAAAAAATATGTTTCTCGTTTACATCATTTTCAGGTGTTGTCTACAACAAGGTCCTAAGGTCAACTATATTCCATGTTAAGACAGAAAGGATACTTTGTATTTTTGGATGACATATCTGACATTCAATCCCAAGATGACAAGTGTCCTCAATCATTTAATGCACATGGTGGTATATAAAGGTGAAGACTCCTCCCATGCAAGGTTATGCTTTTTAAAAGAGATCTTAATGCAGTCAAGCAAAAAAGTTGGCAAACCTGTTCTCTATGATAGCTTTAATCTATGTGTTTCAAGTTGTGTTATTGTTACTTTGTGAAAGATTGTTAGAATAGTTGTATCTGTTTTTTCCGCAACAATCTTAAAAGTTTTCTATGTGTAATTCTTGATTTTATATCAATAAAGAATTAAATTAAGTGAAACTTTTTGTGTATTACATGCAACCCCCTTCTACAATACTTGCTTACTGTTGCCATTACATTCTGGGACTAACATGGGTAATACGAAATTTATTGATCTTATTATTTGTCGGACTCGGCGTCTATCACCTTCTCACAATATTTAACTTTCTTATTTGAACCTTTCATTATATATATAAATATATATAGAGAGAGAGGGGGGGGGGGGGAAGATCAAACGATAAAAATACCTATTTAAAAGAACATGAGACCTAACAAAATTATATATGATTTTACATTAAGGCGTGAAAAAGCCACGCAAATCTGAAGTCATAGCCAAAGTCGCCCGCGTGGCTTTTTTCGCCCGTTAATGTAAATCATGTATGATTTTGTTGGTTCTCGTGTTTCTTTTAAATAGGTATTGTTCTCGTTTGAACCGACTATCTCTCTCTCTCTATATATATATATATATATGTGTGTGTGTGTGTGTATATAGGGACGTTTCATTTACAAATTAACCATTTAAATCTATCAAACTGTACAAACCATGATCAATGCTCATGTTAGGAAACAATAGAGATATTTATGGACAATTATCATGATTCATTAATTATGATTGAGATATATATAGAAGTTGACAAGGTTCATTCCTTATGATCATGGCTTTAGATTAGGAAACAAAATGTAAGCAAATATTTATTAGACTAGATGGACGGCTAAGATTGATTTATATGGTTTATTAAAATTGGATGATTTGTAAATGAAACACCCCCAATCGGTTGACGCTAAGTCCCGAGGAGACGTTCTACTTATCGCTATTACAATCCGTTATGAAACATGGGTGATATGAAATTTATGAATCTTATTATTTGTCATAATCGACATCTGTCACCTTCTCACAATATTTAGTGTTCTTATTTGAACCTCCCAATATATATATATATATATATATATATATATATATAAGGATGGGTTCACGTGAGACTAACTTGTTTTCGTAAGACCCGTACGCAGTGCGGCCACATTTTTACACTTGAAACTTCACAGCAAAACACTGTGAAGGTAAAAAAAATATGAACATTCACAGCAAAAAAAACTGTGAAGATCACTTTCACAGTGTTTTGCTGTGAAGTTTCAAGTGTAAAATGTGGTCTCACGGGTCTCACAAAAACAAGCTGATCTCACGTGATCCCAAGTCTATATTACGAACAAGGTCCTTGAACCCTAAAATTCTTGGCTAGAATCCTCATGGTTTCAATTTCATTACTAATTGCATTGCTAGCTCTAACTTCTGTTAAAAAGCTCCGTCAAAACAGCGGTATTTTGGTCTTTTGCTCTTTTTTTTCAATATTATTAAAATTGATATATATATATGCTCTATATATACACATCTCCAAAAACGTCCCTTCTATTCCGGTCATCTTGTTTGGCTAGTACACCATCTTCGATCATCTTCTCTGGCCAATACCCATCTCCGGTACGTGTCTTTGGTTGCCCACCTTCATCATGAATAATGAATTTGCACAATCACGATGAATGTTTACATTATTCATGATGAATAATATACCATTAATGATGAATGATGATAGATTCATGATCCATTATACACCATTTGCGATGAATAATATGTAACACCCTGAATTCTGGAAATAGCAACTAATTTAAATTTTCTAAACACATCGATAATTGTATCATCTACAATCACAATTTAAGAATCAACCTCAATACACACGTTCAATTTATACATACAGTCTATAAAAGGGACGGGTGCTACTAAAACCCAATAACAGTCACTATCTCCAATCTGCGGAAGACTTCACCAACTACTCACCCTTGTGTCAAGCTAAGGCTCGACTCTTCATAGAACTGCTCGACTCTGTTTGGGTTATGGTTACTACAAGCGGGCGAGTTATGCCGTGACTTGAGGTTGCGGCATAACCCGCGAGATCTGGCCGACATAGGGGTGTTGTGCATAATATCTTGGAGTGTAGGAGATATTTGTACTATCTCAAACACTCTCAATCTCTCTCTTTTCTCTCTCTCTCTTTCTTGGTTTCTTGTTTGGTTTCTTCGGTTGCCGGTTGTTGCTAGTGTTAAGTGCATCATCCGAGGTTTCGGAATAGAAAGCTTCGTCTTCTCTCGGTGGTCGATATCTGGTTTTTCGGGTTTTCGTCTAGAACCTATTTGGTGAGTTCCTACTACCTTTTTATAAACTTTATACATGTCAAATGTTACATTTTGAACTCCTATATATCTTCATGGTTTTGGATCTACTTTTACTACATTTTGGCATGACTTGAGTTTTGGGAGATTTTAGGGTTCCCGGTCATTTTCGACTAAAATGATGGGTTCCATCTTATTTGAGGATGTTTTACTTACACATTTATGTGGGTTACTTGAAAGAATGTTTATAAGTTCATTTTGATGATTTTCATTCTTACCAGAAGTTAAACTTGAAAATGCATTTTGTTTATAAATGTTATTTTATACCATATGACTATCTATGGTTGGTCACATATGTTGTTGTGACGAGTCTGTACCATTACTAGTGGATCCCTAGGTATTGAGTCGACTTATATTTGGGATATTTCCCCTCTTTGTAAAAATGGATGTATATGATCCTCGAGGGCCATTTGGTACGGTTATGCGAGACCGGTTACTAGCCATGGATCATATTTTCCCTTATTTGTAGCTATGGATGCATACGATCCTCGGGGGCAATTTGGTACGATTATGTGAGATCGGTTACTAACTAAGGGTCATATGGTAGTCCTAGTGAACGAGTATGACTTGGTTTCCTCGAGGGCCCTCCCTCACATCGTAGTACGGACCTTTGTAGTTCGTGGCCATGGATTCCAAGTGTTACGACTCATAACTCGGATTGTGACCTACTTTGTGTTACGCTACAATCCTTGGTAAAACTGGTTACCTTTGTCATCGTATGATGAGTTTACATTGAAAAGGACCGGTTGTGGCAAAGGTTTCATTTGAAAACTAAACCTTATTGAAAAGATTTCCTTATGACACAATTGTTTATATCTCTTGAAATTCATAAACTGTATGTTCTCACTAGGCTTTAAGCCTAACACTTTTTCTCAAATTATGTGTATAACAGGTTCCCATTAGCGGTGGGTTGCCAAGGTCTTGTGTGATGAACTTGGTCTCGGGGGCTTTTGAGATGACTAGTATTGATGTTGGGCAATTGTTTAAGTCTCATTCTTTTGGTGATATTGGATTAACAACTGATGTAATCTAGGTAGTTTATGTTTAGATTAGTTTGTTGTTGAATTCCATATCAGTATGCAGGTTTGTAAGGATTAGTACATTTCCCCTTTTTGGGAGGTTTATACCAAGTGATGATGTCTAATAGTCCAGTTTCCGCATTTTTAAATTCACTCTGGTTTTTTTAGGGTGTTACAAGTTGGTATCAAAACTCTAGTTTAAGTGATCTAGGCATGAATGTAAGATGTCTAGACTTAGACTGAGTATGTTAAGCGTTGATTCGTGAGCTTGGGTAGAACTTCTTAGATGGGTTGGTCTTAGAGTCGACGGACATTATTGTTATCGATCGTCGTGGCAATGGTGACAAGAACTGTTATGTATTATATGTTCATAATCTCACATAGCTAATGTTATTAAGAGAATATTTATACGTGATTATGCTTGATTTGTTGTTACTCTGACAATTGGTAATATAGTAGTACGTTTTCCTTTGTGTTTACCCTACCCTTCTCGTATCTCTTTCTCTGTCCTGTGTAGCAGATCAGAATGGTGAGTACGCGCGGTAGACCGCGTACGCGTGCAGATGGTATCGAGACGACAGTCTCAACCGCTGTTCAACCGGCTGGGGTTGAAGTCGTTGTGCGCCTATTTGTTCAGCCAGTATTAGGTGGGGGCCAGAGGTCTTTCCGCAGGTAGACCTGGATCTGTCCCACCCAGTCGTCATGGATGTGATTTCCCAATCCGAGTTGATGGCCAGCATGATGTTGGCAATGGATGAAGCTATGGCTAAACAATTGGAGTTTCTGCTGAAAGTGATCGAGGATCGCAATGTGAGCCATCGGAGGATTGAGGCAATTATAGACAAGGCTGTGGCGGTTGCTGAAAAGAGGAAGTGGGAAAGCAGTTCAATACCTCCCAAGAGAACCCGACCTTTTGTTGGAAACCGAAGCTTCAGCGGCTATCAAGGAGCTAGATGGTGCCGGAGATGCCGAACCAAGCACCATGGTAACTGTAACACCGTTCCTCAACTTTGCAACAAGTGTGGGAAGTCTGACCACTTCTCACATGACTGTTCGATCAGAGGGCTTATCTGCTTCGAGTGCAAGGCACTGGGGCACGTGAGGAGAAATTTCCTGAAGCTCAAGTCGGGTAGCGCGTCTGAGAAGAGAGAGAACCCATCTAGGGTTCCTGGTCGAGCGTTTCAGATGACGGCCGATGAGGCCAAGGCATCAGCTGATGTGGTATCGGGTACATTTCTTATAAACTCAGTACATGATCGTGTTTTATTTGATACGGGTGCCAACTTCTCTTTTATTTCTGAGTTGTTCCGTCAAAAGATTGTTATGCCCACTACTAGTCTTGAGGATGCGTTAGTGGTTGAGATAGTAGATGGTAGTGAAGTTCTGATCCGCTATTTTCTGAAGAAGTGTACTCTCGGTATCGAAGGGAGAGATTTCCCAATCGATTTGTTGTCGATGTTAATTAGGAGTTTTGATGTTGTGGTCATCATGGATTGGTTAGCGAACAATCATGCCGAGTTTGTATGTTCCAAGAAATTAATTTGACTTCCCAATCTCAGTGGCGAAGTTGTCGTGATTTATGGTGAGAAAAGGAAGGGAGATGTGGCAATAATCACCATGACTAAAGCATGCAAGTGTTTGGTGAAAGGATGCTCGTCTTTCCTAGCCTACGTGATCGACGCCAAGCTGGAGAAGTTAAAGCTTGAAGATGTGAAGATTGTGCGTGAGTTTCCAGACGTCTTTCCGAACGACTTGCCCGGGTTACCACCCGATCGTCACGTGGAGTTTCGGATTGATCTCGTACCGAGAGCGACTCCTGTTGCTAGAGCCCTTACCGATTAGCGTCAGCGGAGATGCAAGAGATGATGGCCCAACTCCAAGAGCTTCTGGAGAAGGGATTCGTAAGACCGAGCTCGTCGCCTTGGGGAGCTCCGGTCTTGTTTTTTAAAAAGAAGGATGGCACAATGAGAATGTGCATCGATTATCGTGAGTTAAACAAAGCTACAGTGAAGAACAAGTATCCGCTTCCAAGAATTGACGACTTGTTCGATCAACTCCAAGGAGCGAGGTGTTTTTCCAAGATCGACTTACGTTCGGGTTACCACCAAGTGAAGGTAAGAGAAGAAGACGTTCCGAAGACAGCTTTCAGAACACGTTACGGCCATTACGAGTTTCTTGTAATGCCTTTCGGCCTAATAAACGCACCAGCGGTATTTATGGATTTGATGAATAGAGTATGCCGACCTTTCCTCGATAAGTCAGTCATCGTATTCATTGATGATATACTCGTGTACTCTAAGAGCGAGTTAGAGTACGAGCAACACCTACGCGAAGTTCTCGATGTGTTGAGAAAAGAAAGATTTACGCCAAGTTTTCCAAATACAACTTTTGGCTTGAAGAAGTGCAATTCTTGGGTCACGTTGTCACTCGAGACGGAGTGAAAGTGGACCCCTCCTAGATTGAAGCTATGATGAATTGAGAGCCTCCCAAGAGTCCGTCCGAGATCCGCAGTTTCTTGGGTTTGGCGGGGTACTATCGGAGATTCATTCAAGACTTTTCGAATATCGCTTCTTCCTTGACAGTTTTGACTCGGAAGAATGTGAAGATCGATTGGACCAAAACACAAGAGAAGGCGTTCCGGATTCTACAGAAGAAGTTTTGCGAAGCTCCAATCTTTTCATTGCCTAAAGGGTCGGAAGACTTCGTGGTCTATAGTGACGCTTCGAAGATGGGGTCGGGATGTGTGTTGATGCAAAGAGGCAAGGTAATCGCTTATGCCTCGAGGCAACTTAAAATACACGAGAAGAACTATCCTACCCACGATTTGGAGTTAGCAGCGGTGGTGTTCGCCTTGAAGCTTTGGCGACATTACCTCTATGGCACAAGATGTACACTCTACACAGATCATAAGAGTTTGAAGTACGTCTTTGATCAAAAGGAGTTGAACATGAGGCAAAGGCGGTGGCTCGAGTTGCTCAAGGATTACGATTGTGAATTGATTTACCATCCTGGTAAGGCTAACGTTGTAGCCGATGCGTTAAGTCGGAAGGACTATAGCGGAAGTATTTGGGCTACACATTCGAGAATCGAGTTAGTGTCTAGTCTTGTTGAAAATATCAAGACATCGCAGGTTGAAGCTTTGTTGGAAGAAAATCTCAGAGAGGAAGTCATGACGAAGCAGCGATTGCTCTTAACGGAAGATAGCCGTGGGGTAAAACTGTTTAGCGGTCGTGTGTGGGTGCCCAAAGTTGGGGGTAACCGTGATCTGTTGCTCGAGGATGCTCACAAGTCCAAGTATTCCATTCATCCGGGAAGTACAAAGATGTACAGGGACTTGAAGTTGCATTATTGGTGGCCAGTAATGAAGCTTGATGTGGCGCGTTATGTGGAGCATTGTGTGACGTGCTCGCAAGTTAAGGCCGAACATCAACGGCCGTATGGGAGCCTTCAGTCTTTAGAGATTTCCGAGTGGAAGTGGAAACATATTACCATGGATTTCGTGATGAAGTTGCCTAAAACTCTTCGAGGTCACGATACCATCTGAGTAATAGTCGATAGATTGACTAAGAACGCTCACTTCTTGGCTATGCGCGAGACATTACCGATGGACAAGTTAGCGAAGCTTTACATCGATGAAGTGGTCTCGAGGCATGGAATACCCTTATCGATCATGTCGGATCGCGACAGTCGGTTCACTTCGAACTTTTGGGATGGGTTTCAGAAAGAGCTTGGTACGCGAGTTAATTTGAGTACAACTTACCATCCACAAACCGACGGGCAAAGCGAGAGAACGATCCAAACTTTGGAAGACATGTTGAGATCTTGTGTCATCAATTTCGGGGGTAATTGGGACTCTCACCTACCTTTGGTGGAGTTTGCTTACAACAATATCTACCACTCGAGTATTGGGATGGCACCTTTTGAGGCATTGTACGGGCGGAAGTGTCGAACTCCCGTGTGTTGGCTCGAAGCGGGAGAGAAGCAATTCGCCGGACCTGAAATCGTGCAATAGACAGCCGATAAGGTCAAATGCATTCGTGAAAAGTTGAAAGTGGCTCAGGATCGGCAGAAGAGTTATGCCTATAAGAAGAAACGACCGATGGAGTTTCAAGTGGGCGACTGTGTGTTACGTAAGGTATCGCCATGGAAGGGCATTATCAGGTTCGGAAAACGTGGGAAGTTGAGTCCCCGTTTCCTTGGACCTTTCAAAGTGCTTATGCGGGTGGGTTTGCAGGCCTACCAATTGGAACTGCCGCCGGAGTTGAGCAGAATCCACAACACGTTCCATATTTGTTACGTTTGGAAGTGTTTGGCGGAGGAAGAAAGCGGCATTCCCCTCTCTGAGTTAAGAGTGGAGGAGGGTAACCATTGTGTAGAAGAACCTGACGCTATTTTAGAGAGAAAGTCTAAGAAATTGCGTCACAAAGAGGTCGCTATGGTCAAGGTGCAGTGGAAGCATCATCGGGGAGCCAACGTGACGTGGGAAGCCGAGGAGGATAAGAAGCGAAGATATCCTCATCTTTTCGAGTAGATGGGATTTCGGGAACGAAATCATTCCCATGTTATGTAATCTTGGTATTCTTGTGTTTAAGCATTGTCGTTAGCACTGCGTTTGGTTTGAAGTTTGAGTTTGGATTTTGGTGGTTTTGGACAAACCACAGTGAACTACGCGAGTTGCACCGCGACTTGAGGTCGCGGCACAACCCGCGAAATCCTCTGTTTGGGTTATGGTTACTACAAGCGGGCGAGTTATGCCGTGACTTGAGGTTGCGGCATAACCCGCGAGATCCCCTGGCCGACATAGGGGTGTTGTGCATAATATCTTGGAGTGTAGAAGATATTTGTAATATCTCAAACACTCTCAATCTCTCTCTTTTCTCTCTCTGTGTTTCTTGGTTTCTTGTTTGGTTTCTTCGGTTGCCAGTTGTTGCTAGTGTTAAGTGCATCATCTGAGGTTTCGGAATAGAAAGCTTCGTCTTCTCTCGGTGGTCGATATCTGGTTTTTCGGGTTTTCGTCTAAAACCTATTTGGTGAGTTCCTACTACCTTTTTATAAACTTTATACATGTCAAATGTTACATTTTGAACTCCTATATATCTTCATGGTTTTGGATCTACTTTTACTACATTTTGGCATGACTTAAGTTTTGGGAGATTTTAGGGTTCCCGGTCATTTTCGACTAAAATGATGGGTTCCATCTTATTTGAGGATGTTTTACTTACACATTTATGTGGGTTACTTGAAAGAATGTTTATAAGTTCATTTTGATGATTTTCATTCTTACCAGAAGTTAAACTTGAAAATGCATTTTGTTTATAAATGTTATTTTATACCATATGACTATCTATGGTTGGTCACATATGTTGTTGTGACGAGTCTGTACCATTACTAGTGGATCCCTAGGTATTGAGTCGACTTATATTTGGGATATTTCCCCTCTTTGTAAAAATGGATGTATATGATCCTCGAGGGCCATTTGGTACGGTTATGCGAGACCGGTTACTAGCCATGGATCATATTTTCCCTTATTTGTAGCTATGGATGCATACGATCCTCGGGGGCAATTTGGTACGATTATGTGAGATCGGTTACTAACTAAGGGTCATATGGTAGTCCTAGTGAACGAGTATGACTTGGTTTCCTCGATGGCCCTCCCTCACATCGTAGTACGGACCTTTGTAGTTCGTGGCCATGGATTCCAAGTGTTACGACTCATAACTCGGATTGTGACCTACTTTGTGTTACGCTACAATCCTTGGTAAAACTGGTTACCTTTGTCATCGTATGATGAGTTTACATTGAAAAGGACCGGTTGTGGCAAAGGTTTCATTTGAAAACTAAACCTTATTGAAAAGATTTCCTTATGACACAATTGTTTATATCTCTTGAAATTCATAAACTGTATGTTCTCACTAGGCTTTAAGCCTAACACTTTTTCTCAAATTATGTGTATAACAGGTTCCCATTAGCGGTGGGTTGCCAAGGGCTTGTGTGATGAACTTGGTCTCGGGGGCTTTTGAGATGACTAGTATTGATGTTGGGCAATTGTTTAAGTCTCATTCTTTTGGTGATATTGGATTAACAACTGATGTAATCTAGATAGTTTATGTTTAGATTAGTTTGTTGTTGAATTCCATATCAGTATGCAGGTTTGTAAGGATTAGTACATTTCCCCTTTTTGGGAGGTTTATACCAAGTGATGATGTCTAATAGTCCAGTTTCCGCATTTTTAAATTCACTCTGGTTTTTTTAGGGTGTTACATGATATGTTTCACTTATGAAAACGACTCGTTTAGCAATAAGTATGCATTTTTTACGAAAGGGACACCGTGTTAATCATTAACCAAACCAAACTGTTTTAAAGGCGAGGATCTCAATATGAAACGTACTTTTGTAAATTTGGATTTAAACCAAAACTTGCTAAAAAGAAAAATAGAGAGAGGACTTCCAATTTTATAAAGCGCGGGCAACATGTTATATCTCGAAATTCCCAACACGGGTGGAACATGATCCACAACTCATAAACCATAGATGAAAATCTATATAATTAAATATTGCCATGAACCGCAGACATTAGACCTAAAACTCACATGACCATAAAATGGGCAAAATCAAATACCAAAACGTGGAAATGACGCATTCCATTCAAAACTTAATACACGTGGGAAGAACCCAATACTAAAGCCAACTATTACCGTCGGCCACATAAAAACCCAAGTTGGTGAAATACGACATTACCGTTTAAAATACCACGGATCAACGACGAGGAGATCCGTATACACTGAGAATAGAGAAACATGCAAGTAGGCCGCTCATACAACTTCCTCGCATTTCATCTAAACGTTTCCATCTTGGGTGGCGAGAACATATGAGTGGGGCCACCCGTGATGTTATTGGATTTCACCACACATCCCGACATCCTAGTTCCCATGCTACCATCGACATCACAACCTCGGACCGATTATACCTCTGGCCTTACTCCGTCGAGTTCCACTTTCAAGGACTTACAGACGTGGGTGCCTATCCAATCTAGGCGAGTTTCAACTCAGTGGTTCGAGCCACCTATTGCCTACTCGCTAGCAAACCCAAGCGTTCACCACAGTAACCAAAAACTTAGGCTTTCCGAAACAGACAGACTTACGTGCCTATGGATCCATTACAACACTGTCTAATATTACATGACTCCAATTGAATGGCCAAAGCACCCAAAACATGTAACTCACCAATGACACGAATTAATCGTCATCATACTCCAAACCCACGACGGTTATAAATCCGGACAAATGTCCACACGACTCAATTAGTCAAAACTGAGCCAAAGGCCCAACACTATACGTAAAACTCTAACAAAAACCTTTGAAAACATTAACAACACGTTTAACCGACGGTGATTTAGACACAATGACCAAACGTATAATTAACTCAAACTCAACACTGGTCGAGGCAAACCAGTTTCCAAATGGACTCTTTATCCTTATATTTCCAAAATGCCTCATGACATATTTATACACATTTTTCAAGTAGTTGTAAGTACAAAATCATATAAATGACCTTTACATCAAATGGATTCCATTTGTAATATGCATTAAAGAAGCTTCTCAAAGTGATTTATTTGTCAAAATGCCCAAAGTCACAAAGAGGTGTGTTACATAAGTTTATAAAGATAAAAATGACCAAATGACCAAAACTTATCAGCAGTTAACAATTTGATGTAAAACATAAACACTTTAAAATAAACATTTCGGCATGTACACCATTTTCGCAAATCATCTTGAACTCACCTTTCTAGGTTAAGTTAAACCTATGTTTCAATCCCCAGCCATTGGCCTCCAAAAGCATAGATCCCACCCAAAGCTTTCCGAAGACATCCATTCCAACTCTTCAACTCAAGCTTCCAAAACCTAGATCCACACATTTTCAACCATAAATTACCATATTCAACCATATATAAGCATTCCCCAAACATATTACACCAAGATCTCCATTTTGGTCCAAACCCTAATTTTTGACCCAAATCTTCCAAAATCTTACAAACCGAAATTAGAGTAATTTTCAGGATCTAAAATTCTTAACAAGAATAAACACTCAGAAAACAATATTAAAGAAGCTGCGGAATAGCACTTTAATATTCTGAAAAACAATGCAACAGTAAATCAATGATCACAACTTGCAAACTTGTATTGAATGATTGAAGTTACAAGATTAACCACACAACCTCAATATTGATGAACAGACTCACCAATACGAATTCTACTTCTCTAGAATTAGGATTACAAATCTTGAGGTTGATTCTCTCTATCAAAAGCTAAAACTCAGAATGAATTTTTTTCTTCTAACTATTCTAAACAATTCTATACATATACTGAAGATAAAGATAATTACAAAAGAATAAAAGATCTTCAGTATAAACTTCCATCATTATCTCCAAGCTTTCCATAATCTTCAGTCCATCCAGCTGTCATCCTTTCCATATGGATCTTCATCTCATAAGCAACATTATCTTCCAGCAGCATTAATACTCTGAGCAGTATTAACTCCAGCAATACTAACTATGCTCAGCAGTATTAATATCTTCAAGAAGTACTAACTATGCACTAGCAGTACTAATCTTGTTCAGCAGTATTAATCTTCAACTGGCAGCATTAATCACAGAAGTACTAACCAGAAGTAGTAACCAATATTCTTCTAGCAGCATTAACTTTACTTAGCATTTCTTCAGTTCCCAACAATCTCCCCCTAACTTGACTTTTAGGAAGAGAAGTCAAGTTCTTCATCTGATCTTCTTAGATGCTCCCAAAACTTCATCAAGGCTTATATTCCAGTATTTGCATCCAACCCCAAACTCTGATTTATTGTTCTTTGGATTAAATACTTAGCCATTTCTGAATTTTCAACACATCCAAGCTTCTTCTTCAACATTAAATGAAGTTTCAATCTGCTATGGTTGTATACTTTATCCACTAGAAAGTATTCTATGTGATTTCTATCCAAAGTCACAGAATATACTCCACTAGTTTCATATAAAGTCCAATTGGTAACTGCTTGAAAAACATTCCTTATGATCTCCTCCACTTCATCAGGTTTGAACATCATACACATATACTCCATCACCAGTTTTGTAATTGAAATCCCTGGAGCTTTCAACTGATCTGTGTACAACTTCATCCCTATATCAAACATTTCTTCAATATCAGACCTTGAGCATGTTCTGACAATCTTAGCCCAAGTACTGTAGACTTCATACTTTTCATCTTTCCTCTTCAGCCTTATGTACTCTTTTCCATCTACCTCCAGTACATCCCAGTGAATGACTTCAGGAGGTTTAACTCCTACAAATTCTGCTGAAATTGGTTCAGGCACTTTGTCCATCACAACCATGTACATCTTTACATCCTCAGTGCTTAAATGCTCTTTCTTTTCTGATGGTTCAGGTGCCTCTTCTTCTCTAGCAACCTTTTCTGCCTCTTCTTCATTTATTCTAGGATTCTTTGTTATCTTTCTCCTTGCCATCATCTTTGTCCTTTTTAAAGTCCTTAGACTTTCACCAATAGTGGCTTCCTTCTTTGGAGTTTCTTGTTCATCAGGGAATGGTTTTTGTAAGAAGTCATTGCTCTCTTTCATTCTTTTCTCCATTTCAACCCTTGCAATTTCATCCCCTTGAAGCTTGATCATTTCTGCATCATATAACCCTTTGAGTTGCTCAAAAGACATGTTTGAGAACATTTCCACTTTGACACCTACAACACCCTTGAGGAAAGTAATCATTTTCTTTCTCTCTTGAGCACCCAGGTATGTCTTTGAAGGTTGTCTTTTCTTTGCTGCCATTTTGATCTTTCCAGACTTCCTCAAAGATGTGGCTTTCTGCTTGGCTTGTTCTGTTGCTAGGCTTTGTTGATAGACTTTATTCAGTTCTGCAGCCATTGCTTTTGCTATCTCTCTATCTTTTGCCACTTGCACAGTTTCTGCTTCTTCAAGTTCAGCCTGTATCTTCCTAGCCAGAGCTTCATCTAAGTCAATCAACTTCTGCTTTTTCATCGGTTGATCAGATTCAACTAGCTTTGCTTTACCTTTCTCTTTACTCATCACCTTCTCAATGCTAGATTTCTTTGCTGCATCACCTATTTCTTTTATGACAACTCCTTTGGCCTTTGAGGTGACCTTGGGAGTATCATGTTTGGCTTTGATGAGTGTTTCTGCAATCTCAAGCTCTGTAAGGACCTCTTTTACTGTTTCTGCTGCTTCTCTTATTTCAGCAGTATTAACCATTTATGCTGCTTTGCTTGTACCAGCAGTATTAATGGTTTCTGTTGCTTGCTCTTTTACTGCTGCTGCTTTTGTTTCTGCTTCTTCTGCAACATTTTCTGCAGTTACTTGCTCCCCCTCAAACTCAACTTTCTCTTGCTCCCCCTTAGCTTTGGTATCAGCTTCTGACTCCCCCTTTTTGGGAGCATCAGTCACTGGTTTCCTCCTTCTTAGTACAAATTGTCTCCTTTTCTTTTACAGAATCAATTTCCTCACCATCTGCTTCAAGTTGACAATCTGTTCTTGTTGTGACAGAGCTATCATTTTAAGCTCTTCTATATCTTTACCCTGTTTGATTACATCCATGTTGATGTTTCCCATGGTTTTCATCAATTCAAAATAGTTATATCTGTCCTCACCTTCTCCAGAAGTGTTACCCTCTTTTGAAGGATCATTGGATCTTTTTGTAGTGGAAGTCTTCTGCCTAGCAGAAGCACTATCCACCCCTGTGGTTTCTTGGCACCTGGGACCTTTGAATGATTGCTCATTCAAAGTTGCCATGGGGAAGGTCTTATTGATGTTACCACTGACCTCCTCTGTGCTAGCAGGAGTAGTGGCAGCCTTAGAACCCATATGCTCAACCTCCACCTTAGTGAGCACCTCCTTAGGGTTGGGAGACACCCCTGTGGTTTCCCTGTGGATATTCTCTAAAGGAGAATTCTCCCTTAGAGGGCTTAAAGGCTCAGTGGGTGATGGTACAAGCCACATCTTCGGTAACAATGGTGGCATTAGCCCAAAATTGCCTTTGATGCTCTATGTAGATAGTTGGCGATACAGTGAGAGCATGGGCAATGTGGCTTGTCTTGTGAAAATCCACAATCTGGTGGAATCCAGCGGCCTTTTTGGGCTTCTGTAGCATTGCAATCTCGTTATGCTCATCTACGAATGACATGGATGCCATTGATTTTTGAGAGTTCTTGCCTGAAACTTACTAAGGCGCTTGAGAGAGAAAGGGTTAGAGAAAAGGTGAACAGTATGCAAAGATTCGTTATGAGCTTTTGGGCGGGCAAACAGGGTATTTATACGATTTGGGACATAAGCAGTATTAACCTATAGCAGTATTAACTGACTACCAGTATTAACTGAGAGCAGTATTAACCACTAGCAGTATTAACTAACTAGCAGTATTACCTGAGAGCAGTATTAACTAACTAGCAGTATTAATTGAGAGCAATATTAACCACTAGCAGTATTAACTAACTAGCAGTATTAACTGAGAGCAGTATTAAATACTCGCAGTATTAACTAACTAGCAGTATTAACTGAGAGCAGTATTAACTACTCGCAGTATTAACAAACTAGCAGTATTAACTGTGCACTAGCAGTATTAAAAATACTTACTCTTTTTAAAGCTTATGAAGGTCTGATTAAGGCAATAACTTCCTGTGAAAGAGGATTAGCAGCACACAAATAACCAAAGTAGCAGGTATAGAAATACCTTTTAATTCAGAGTTGATCATGCCCACACTTGAGACCAAGAAAGTGAATCTACCCACATCAAAAGCTTTAGTGAATAGATCTGCAAACTGGTTGTCAGTATGGACTTTAGCAACTTGAATGAGTTTCTTTTCATTGCAATCTCTGATAAAGTGATACTTGATCTCAATGTGCTTTGTTTTGGAGTGCTTGACAGGATTGTTAACAATGCTTATAGCACTGCTATTGTCAATAAAGATTGGAGTGTGAAGAAATGTTACCCCATAGTCCAGCATCTGATTTTGAATCCATAGAACCTGAGAGCAGCAACTTGCAGCAGCAATATACTCAGCTTCTGTTGTTGATAAGGACACTGTGGTTTGTTTCTTGCACTGCCAAGATACTAGTCTTGCACCCAAAAGTTGACATCCCCATGAAGTAGACTTTTTGTCCATGTTGGCACCACCCAAGTCACTATCTGAATAAGCAATCAAGTCAAATGAAGATTCATATGGATACCAAAGACCTAATCTAGGTTGCCCTCTTAAGTATCTGAAAATCCTCTTCACAGCTTGAAGATGTGATTGTTTAGGCTTGACTTAGAATCTGGCACATACACACACTGGAAACATGATGTCTGGTCTTGAGGTCGTGAGATACATGAGAGATCCAATCATTGATCTATATAGATGGACATCAACATCCTCCCCCTCAAGATCAGCAGTGATCTGTTTGTGAGTTTCCATTGGTGTGCTTGCTGGCTTTGAGTCTTTTAAACCATATTTATCCAGGATGTCTTGCACATACTTTGATTGACTAATGAAGATTCCATCTGACTGCTGTTTCACCTGAAGCCCAAGGAAGAAGGTAAGTTCACCCATTTAACTCATTTTAAAGCTCTTGTGCATCAACTCTTCAAAGTCTCTACACATCTGATCTTTTGTGGATCCAAAGATGATATCATCCACATAGATCTGAACTAGTAGGATGTCCTTCTTACTTCTTTTAATGAAAAGGGTTTTGTCAATGATTCCCCTTTCAAACGCATTCTCCAAGAGATAGGTAGACAGAGTGTCATACCATGCTCTTGGGGCTTGATGTAGACCATAGAGTGCTTTCTTCAGCTTGTATACTCTGTCAGGATATGAAGGATTTTCAAAACCAGGAGGTTGACAGACATATACTTCTTCATCAATTGTACCATATAGAAAGGCACTCTTTACATCCATTTGAAAGACTTTGAACTTCATGTATGAGGCATATGCTAAGAACAACCTTATTGCCTCTACTCTTGCCACTGGAGAAAACACTTCATCATAATCTATGCCCTCTTCTTGAGTGTACCCTTGTGCCACAAGCCTTGCTTTGTTCCTGATCACAATACCTCTCTCATCCTTTTTGTTCCTGAAAATCCACTTGGTGCCTATTGCTCTATGACCTTTTGGAAGGTCCACCAAGTCCCAAACATCCTGTAACTTGAATTGAAGTAACTCTTCTTTCATGGCTTCTATCCAACTTGAATCTTTCATTGCATCATAGGCCTTCTTAGGCTCAATCTGGGATAGGAAGCATGAGAGTACTGTGTGTTGTTGATCCTGCAGCTCTTGAAGTCTGCTTTAATTCCTTGTAATGATAGGAGAAGAGATGTCTCCTATTACCAGCTCTGGAGGATGATTCTTTTGTGTTCTAGTCTGAAAACTAGGTTCTTCATTAAGTCCTACCTCTATATTGGAATCATTTAAGTCAGCTGAGGGGATCACCTCAGCTACTTCTAGCTCTTTATGCACTGAAGATTCCTCTTCTCTTCTTTCTTCTTCACTCTGAATTGGCTCAGTTAGAGGTTCTTTTTCACAGAATTCAACAGGTTCTTTTATAGGCATAGGAAAGATCACAGATTGAGGTATGTTGACTTGAACTTGTGTAGCCCCTGATCCTCCACTTCCTGAACCTGCATAATCATCACTACTGAAACCAAAAGAGTTAGTTAGTGAATCAATGTCAAACAGCCACTGAGGACCAGACCCTATAGGATTTGGTGTGTTCTCATTGCATTTGACATTGTCACTTTCCTCAATTATTCTAGAAGAAGTATTAAAAATTTTGTAGGCCTTACTTTGAGATGAGTAACCCACAAGAAATCCATCATCTGCCTTGCTATCACACTTTCCTAAGTGAGATTTGGTATTGAGAATTGTACAAGGACACCCAAATGGTTTAAAAAATCCAATAAAGGGTTTTCTTTTATTTAAGAGCTCATAAGGTGTCTTGTTTTTAGGCTTGACTACTAGTACTCTGTTTTGGACATAGCATGCAGTATTAACTGCTTCTGCCCAGAAAGTTATTGGAAGTTTAGAATCAGCTAACAGAGATCTAGCAGTCTCAATTAGTATCCTATTCCTTCTCTCAGCAACTCCATTTTGTTGTGGAGTCCTAGGAGCACTGTATTGCCTCTCAATTCCTTTTTCCTCACAAAAGGTGTTTAGGTCATGATTTTTAAATTCAGTACCATTGTTTGACCTAATGATTTTTACTTTTTGATTAGTTTGGTTTTCAATTCTTAGAATAAAGGATTTTATCAGTCCACTTGTCTCATCCTTAGTCCTTAGAAAATATACCCAAGTAAATCTAGAGTAATCATCAACAATAACTAGGCAGTATGATTTCTTCCATATGCTCATAACATTTGTAGGGCCAAACAGATCCATGTGCAATAAATGAAGAGAAGAAGAAATAGTGTTCACCTCTTTGGACTTATGAGAAGTTTTGTGTTGTTTGCCTTTAAGACAAGCAACATAATGATCATCACATGAATAGACTTTAGAAGGCAAACCTCTTACAAGGTTGTTTTTAACAAGTTTATTTATTGTTTTAAAATTCATGTGACACATCCTTCTGTGCCAAAGTGATGATTCATCCAGAGAAGCTTTTGAAACCAGACAATTTATGGATGAATCAGATGGAACACTTTCCATATCTAAACAATATACATTGTCCTTTCTAGGGGTTCTTAGTAGTATCATCTTTTCATCAACCACCTTGAATCCAGGAGCAAGGATAATACATTCAAACTCAGTAAATAATATAATATGTTGTTTGTCACAAACCTGTGATACACTTAACAGGTTGTATCTTAATTGTTCAACATAGAATACATCCTCAAAGGTCATTTTACCTTTGGTCACATCACCTTTACCACTGATTTTACCTCCATCTGGAGTATTCCCAAAAGCAACATGCCCACCATCAATCTTTTTGAAGTTCTTGAGGCAAGACATGTTCCCTGTCATGTGCCTAGAGCAAGCACTATCAACATGCCAGATGCTCTCCCTTTGAGCTGTTGGTTGCCCTGCACATTAGATTAGACAATTAGTATTGATTGGGGACCCAAGCCAAAGTGGTCTTGGGTCTCCCTTTCTCATCAAAATACTTGCATTCCTTTTTAATGAGGTTTTTAAAATCAGAACACTTGTTATTGGAGTACTTTGTCAAGATTATTGGTCTAGCAACACTAATACTAGAAGCAGTACTATCTTTAGAGGTACTAACAGAATTAGCAGCACTAACAGGTTTAGCAGTATTAACCTTGTTGGCAGTACTAACAGAGTTAGCAATAGTAACATTTGCAGAAGTACTAACAATGTCAGCAGCACTAACATTGCTAGCAGCAGTATTGCTTCTAGCAGTACTATCACTGTCAGCAGCACTAACATTGCTAGCAGCAGTATTGCTTCTAGCAGTACTATCACTGTCAGCAGCACTATTTGCAGTAGCAACACTAACAGTTTTAGTACTTTTAGGAATCCACATCTTGACACTGTCTTCCATATTCTGTTTCTTCATGTGGCTTTTAGATTTAACAGTTTTCTTGGCCACATGGTTCTTTTCTTTCTTCCTATAACCAAAGGGTTTTTGAGTAGGTCTCTGAAAATTCATCCTTTGGTTCATAGGATTGAAATAGCAATATTTGGCAATGTGATTAAGCTTTCCACAAATAAAACAGGGTTTTGGTCTATTGATTTTACTCAGATCAACCCCTTGTTTTTGTTCCCATTGATTATTCCAGTTCCTTTGATTACCCCTCTTTTTATCATGTTTTTGGGGCTCAGATTTACTGCAAGCACACTGTTTGCAGGGGACAGGGTTCACAACAGTGGTCTGCTTATAGTGAACCTCCTTGTTCTTACCCTCAGTCTTCTCTACCTTATTTGACTTGACCCAATGCTTTCCACATCCTTCATTGGTAATTATGTGGTTTTCTATAGGAATATCACCACTCACAGTGCTGTCCTTGCTTTTGACAGTTTCTTTCTCAGTTTTATCCTTAACCACTACTTCATCTAAGGGATCAATCTCAGTGGCTCCCTCAGGCAGGTCCTTCCTATCCTTTGTATCTAACAAGTCTGAACTAGGAGGGATGTAGTTGTTGTTGTAGGGTGGTGGTGTGGTGTTGTACCCTATTTCTCTTCTCAGTTTATCATGAATCTGAGTTTGTAGTAAAGAATCCATTGCTTTAGAAGCATTGGAAAACTTTTCTACATCTAGCTTGACTTTAGCTAGCTCTCCTCTTAACTTTTCACTCTCCTCTTTGGATTTGGTCAGTAGAAGTTCTAGGTCATTCTTCTCCCACTTCCAGTAGTTTGTGTCATAGGAATGTTGAAGCTCATTGGCTTGAAAACTCTTAATCTGCTCTTCAAACCTCTCAACAATCCTAACATAATCTTTTATGTCCTATTCTAATCTTATCAGGTCATCACTCATTTTCTGGTTGTGATCCTTATACCTTTTAACAGTGTTAATGTAGTTTTGAGTACAAAGATTAGAAGTTACCTCTGTTGGGAGATCAGACACCTCTGCCATTAGAGCTTGGTTTTGGATGGCTTCTTCAGCTTGATCACTCCAATCAAACCCCATACCTTGTTGAGAGACTAAGGCTTGTGCAGAGTTTCTGTTATTTTTGAAGCTTCCAGACTGAGCTTGTTGGTGGTTGTTGTTGTGAGACACTCCACTTCTGCATTCCCTAGCAAAGTGTCCCTTCTGATGGCATTTATAGCATTCCACCTTTGACTTGTCAAATCCAACTCCATCTTCTCTTCTTTGGGAGAAGTTGTTCCTCCCAGTTCTCTTGATGAACTTCTTAACTCTCATAGAGAGCATGGCCATCTGTCATTTAATGTCCATCTCTTCAAGATCATCTGGATGAAGTTGTTCCAAGTCATCATTAATTAGAGAAGAGTTTCCATGACTGGATATAAAGGCTTCAAACACAGAATCAGTGCCTTTCTCTTGATTTGCTCCATTATCAGCACTAACTGATTCAGGATTAGAAGTAGAATCAATTGATGCTGATAGGAGTGCAACATTGTGAACATACCCAGAAGGCTTCTTCTTAGCCTCTACCTCAGATTCAAAAACTCTTAGATCATTGTATAGATCATCAAGCTCCTTTTCTTCCAGTTGATCATTCTGTCTGAAAGAGACAGTATACATGGTCCATTCATCACCCAGGGACCTTAAGAACTTCCTATTTAGATCATCTTGATCAATTTGTACTCCAACTGTAGCTAATTCACCAATAAGCTTGTTGAACCTGTCAAAAGTTTGAGTCATGGACTCATTCTTGGTTGACATAAAGTTCTCATACTGATTTCTCTTGGTACTTTTGGTACCAGAAAATCTTTTCTCTAGAGCATTCCAGAGCATTTGAGCATCAGTGCAATTACAGAACTGATGTTGATATTCATTGGGAATAGCCAAGAGCAAAGTGCTCAAGGCTTTCATCTCTGTCTGTCTAGTCTTTCTCTCTGCATCAGTTTTTGGTGGTGTCCTCTTTCCATCTGCACCAATCTTTCCTGCTTCAGAAGGGCCATTCTCAATGATGTCCCACATAGAATAGTCAGTGAGGAGTATGTACTGCTTGATTCTGATCTTCCACATGTCGAATTCATTGGGTCTGAGCATTGGAACCTTTGAGACCAAGGTATTGTTTGATTCAGCAATGTTTTCCATGATGAATAAGATTTCTGAGATTACAGGCACTGATACCACTTGTCAGGATCTAAAATTCTTAACAAGAATAAACACTCAGAAAACAATATTAAAGAAGCTGCGGAATAGCACTTTAATATTCTGAAAAACAATGCAACAATAAATCAATGATCACAACTTGTAAACTTGTATTGAATGATTGAAGTTACAAGATTAACCACACAACCTCAATATTGATGAACAAACTCACCAATACGAATTCTACTTCTCTAGAATTAGGATTACAAATCTTGAGGTTGATTCTCTCTATCAAAAGCTAAAACTCAGAATGAATTTCTTTCTTCTAACTATTCTAAACAATTCTATACATATACTGAAGATAAAGATAATTACAAAAGAATAAAAGATCTTCAGTATAAACTTCCATCATTATCTCCAAGCTTTCCATAATCTTCAGTCCATCCAGCTGTCATCCTTTCCATATGGATCTTCATCTCATAAGCAGCATTATCTTCCAGCAGCATTAATACTCTGAGCAGTATTAACTCCAGCAGTACTAACTATGCTCAGCAGTATTAATATCTTCAAGCAGTACTAACTATGCACTAGCAGTACTAATCTTGTTCAGCAGTATTAATCTTCAACTGGTAGCATTAATCACAGAAGTACTAACCAGAAGTAGTAACCAATATTCTTCTAGCAACATTTACTTTACTTAGCATTTCTTCAGTTCCCAACAGTAATAAAACACTAGGAAATCATCAATGAACCATTTACATCACTTAATGTGGTTTAGAAATGGAGAAGGCGAACTTACCACATAGGTTTTGATGAAAACCTAGAAAACCCGAAAATGAGTTAGAGGTTGAAGATGAAGATGAAGATGAAGATGGTGAATCCTTGATCATAGCTTTCCATTTTACCTCATGATGATGTTTCCTCTCCACAAAATACAAGTATTTGAGCCAAAGGTAGGTTAGGGTTTGAAGGGGAAAGAAGGAAAACGTTTTGGGAGAGAATGGGAGAAGTTTGGTTGAGAGGAAATGAGGAAAAAGGCTGGAAATCCCGCACTTAACAGCACCTGGGCAGCTGGTGCGACATTGACCAGAGCAATGTCGCCTGGCAATGTCGCCAGGTGTCCCCAGACCGCGGTACATCCCCTGCGACTGTGACAGTGCGACTATGACACTGTCATAGTCGTCGGGCATTGTTGCGGGACCTTTCCGGAGCCCCGAAACCCGACTTTTTCACTGCCAATACTCCCGATACTTCAAGGGACTTTAAAAAATACATTTCCCAACAAAACCACACTGTTAACAAGTCACAGAAGCGTTCGGTTGACGATCACTTACTGGAAATTGCGGGTGTTACAATCATCCCAACCTTAGAATGATTTCGTCCTCGAAATCCACCCTCCTCAACGGAACATTTCCCCCAGGATAGATTGTTCTTAATCCGCTTGCCAGAATTACTATCATAACCCTTATGCTGATACCCATGCCAGCCGCCCCCTTTGGGCACATAACACTTATGCCCGAGTGAACACTTAACTCGCTAAAGCAGTCTTTACCCACAAGACTGTGGTTATCTCCCAACCTTAAGTGACGCTTACAACCTCAAGAGTAATTTGTAACCCCAACTTCACACCGGTCAAACCACTTTAGCTGAGCATGCTTCTGATCCCAAACCAAAGTTTGACACCAACCTTCAAGGAAGTTCCAAAAATCTTAATGATTGGTTCTTGATATTGACAATGTCGTCCTTTCGAGGCATACCAATACGCTCTTTAGGTAGCTAGTTAATGCAGATCTGGCTATCACTCAACCCCGGTCTACCCTTAAACTTCAAAAAATTCCCTCAATGAGTTGTTTACCACTTCAAGGAAATCGATACACGTTAGCACCTCAAAAGAACAAGTTCACGCCTAATACCGAGACAGTGATACCGGAGACGTGGACATCCCACCCAAAATTTCATTCCAGACGGATTGTCGCACTAAGGTCGACACCTAACAGAATGCTAAAATCCCAAATATTACATTTCTATCAAACGGAGCCTAAGAATTTCCTTTGATCGCGAAACCCACTAAGTCGGTACGCCAACAACATATACTATGATGTTACACCGACGAGCAACCCACCAAATTGAACTCAATTTAAGCGCAGATAATCACATATGACCTTATCCCACATGATAACCGAAGTATAAAATCACCCTTTAATTAATTGAGAAGGCTTAAATCTGCTACCTCCATTAGTCATACGTGCACAGATTGAAAAACTAAAACCCAAAATTCAAGACTGACCGCGAGTCGGATCATCCGACGCCGCAAATCCCAAGGACTCCTCTAGTCCTTTAATTGCAACACCTTCCACGAATGGGGTTTAAATCTATAGGCCTAATGAGTTCAAGGTTTTCAACTAATATGCCAATTTAAACTTTTATAAAACTTTCAAGTACATAAGTTTTCTAACAAATAAACGTGCGGTAAAAAAATAATACATTGTCGTTTATTCGGTAGGTTTCAAAATTAATCGCCAACACTACGCATATAGAACCATTTCCAAAATTCATTTGATCAGTACATATGTTAATATGGGCAGAAATAAAAGATGTGTAGCAAAGTTTTAAATGGACTACCATGATCCTAACATACATCAAATTATACCATAACTGCGAAGGTAATTTTCTGCACCAAAGCACGTGCAACAAAAGTTTGTACAACTCCCAAAGGAAAATTTCACGACTTCAATTTTAAAATCTTTTCCTAAAAACGCAAAACATCAGAAGATAAAATTTCCAACAAGGCCCATATACGTCCGTTTATTTTCCCCAAATTTAACTACATGATAGGAACGTAAATGGCCGCACAGATAAAATACACTTACCCAAGGAGGTAACTACAACGACATGAAAACCGAAAATTCGTTTCATGCATTGCGGAAACTTATGACCGCAATGTTACAACTGAAACACGTTTAAATAAACCGTTCTATCTGAAACAACATAAATCTTTTACACATTTACTCACACCAACAGTATAATTTGATCCAAATAGAATTAGTATAAAACGATTGACACTTGAATATAGTCCCGAGATAAATCACGCGAAAATGATTTCCCAAAACAACGCGTGGGATAACGTCTATTACCAAAACTTATAAATCAACGCACACAATAATGTACGTATACACGTCCCAAAATTCACCTACGCGACGCAAAAAGTCGAAAGCTAAGACACCATAAAACCCAACTGAAGTTTCATAAAAACTCAATAACGCTAAAACCAAACAGTGTCAAAATTTCATTTCCCAATATAAATAAAAACATAGTATGACAAATAATCCAAAGCGTTAAGTTCTAAATCACAACGTAAGATAAAGTGACCCTTTTTCAACAAAACCTTCATGAGACACGACGCCCAAAAGTTCGTAAATTTACACGCAATAAAATTGAAATCCACGCAACTCAAAGTACACTCACGCGCCCAAAACGTTGCAAAACTATACTTCTGTAACACCCCGATTTTTGAAAGGTATCATTTCAAGTTAATACAGAAACCGATATATTAAGGAAAAATAAGATATCTTGTTTTGGACTTGAATCCTAGATTTTATAGTCTTGATGGATAAAGGATTCAATTACGAGTCCAACGGTTCTTTCCGGAGCAAAAACGGAGCTATAACGAAGAAGTTATGACTAAAACAGTGTTTCAGACAATATTCGCGGTCTGTAGGGGAGCACGGGTCGTGCGTTTTCCCTTCACAAATGCGCACGGGTCGTGCGCAACATCAGAGGCTTCAGCTCGGGGATAAAACCTGATTTCAGCCTCATTTCACCCAAAACTTCAATTCTTCATATCTTCTTCATCCCAACTCCGATTTCAGTGATTCAAGTTGCCACGGTTTCGTTTTTGAGAGCTCTTCAAGGATCTAGCAAGATATTGGAAGTCTATTGTATTATACAAGAGTATTTTGTGGTGGTAAGCTCCTCATCTCTCCCACTTCATCTTCTTCACCAAAGTTTTCTAGGGTTTCATACACCCTTTGTTCTCCCTTTCGTAGATTGGAGGTTTGTAACCATTTTGGTGAACTAGAGGTGTTTTGGTTGGTGGATTAAAGCTTGGGTTAAGGTAATCTTCTATTCTCTTCATTTATGGAAGTTAAGGTTTCGGTATCAGTTGAGGTATTCATGTATAAGGTTGGGAAACGATTCTTTGTGGTTGATTATGATTATTTATGGTGGAATATGTATATTTATGGTTGGAACCTTGTGGATCTAGGATTTGGAATATTTGGTTTGAAGAATCAAGTTCTTCAAGGAAAGCTCTAAGTGGGTAAAATCTAGATTTAGCCTAAATCTAGCAAGGTGAGTTTAAGTTGATTTGTGAAAACGGTGTACATGCCAAAATGTCCATTTTAAAAGTGTTTATGTATTTTACATGAAATTATCAAATGTTAGGTTATATTTTGATATTTGATTATTTGAAGTATTTAACTTTATAAACTTTGTATAAAACTCACATTTGGGGTTTTTGGGCATTTTGATAAAGGAACACAAATGAATATGTTTTGATGTTTTATTGCATAAATAGATCTTTGGTCAAAGAAATATACTTTTGAATGGTTGTCGGTTTTATGCATCATTCACGAAATGGAATGTTTTATGAAGTATTACTTGAACATTTATGTGAAGTACTTGAAAGAATATATATAGTCTCATTTTATGATTTCCATTCTTATCAGCAGTTAAACTTGGAAATGCATATTTGAAAATAAATGAGTCTTTAGGGCTTCGGTCCGCTTTAATAGTCCGTTGTGAAATACCGAGTATGATGGCGGTTAATGCGCATCATTTGAGAATTACATGCTTTGAGTGCGTTGGTCATTCAATTGGAGTCATGTACTGTTTAGACTGTAATGCAGTGGATCCATGGGCATATGAGTCGGTCTTTATTATTTAAAAAGAAAATGGGCTATTATTTATATGTTGGTGTCAGAATTAGTCTTGGGATTTTGAGGACTTGTCGGTGAGGGCTCTAGGAGTCCAATAACCGAACCTGCATCCAAGAGTTAATTTCTGAGCCTGTTTTTATGGGATAGTCACTTCCCATTTGTAGCTAGTTGAGACATTGGATCATCGGGGGCCTTTGGTACGATTATGTGAGACCGGTTACTAGCCATGGATCGTAAATGTAAATCCTAGTGAATGAGCATGATTAGGAATCCTCGGGGGCCCTCCCTCACATCTTAGTACGAGTCGGCGTGCTCGTGGCCATGTGATTCCTAGTATGGTGAGCTCAGTAACTTGGAATGTGGCCTACTTTTGTGTTCCGCCACTAGCCTTGGAATTCGGGATTCCCCCGTCACCGAGAGGTGTTGTTTTGAGGTATTTGATTTTATCCTCGTTTTCAGTGACGCTTTGAGTTTGGGTTATATCTCTTATGCTTTAACTTTGGGAACTTGAGTTTACTCATATCTTGGCCGTTTGTTTTATAAAGCTTTCTCAAATTTCATTATTTGAGCATTACCATTATTCTCGTTTTGAGTAAGTGTGGGATTGCATTACTTCATGGAAGAATGTTTTGGCGTTGAGGCGTCCATCTATAAATTGCATATTGTTGGTAAATGAGTTGTTCCATTATTTTAAAGTTCATTTTAAAGAATCATGATTATAAGTTATAATATTTTCATTTACGTTTTCTTTATAATCATGATATAAACTCTTGAACTCACTAGGCATTAGCCTAACCTTTTTATTTGCCGGCATGTGCATCAGGTTCCATCTCGGGAATTAGTTCTAGAGGCACCGTGAAGTGATGAGTGCTAGTTGTGTGCTCGAAGATGTGTTTAGCTTGGTGAAGTCTTCCGCATTATTATTGGAGATAGCGATTTGGTATTGGGTTATAGTAACATTCGACTTTAGTTAGTCTTTATGTAGGACTTTAAACAATACATTTCCCAACAAAACCCCACTGTTAACAAGTCACAGAAGTGTCCGGTTGACGATCACTTACCGAAAATTGCGGGTGGTACATAATACGTGAATGTATGGATACATCGCGAACTATTATTTGTCCCCCCAGTTCACACTTAGGTTTTTAATTGAACCCGCCCTATACACACACAAAAACACATACATAGTCCATTTCTTTTACAAACCTAATAATTCGTATAAACATACAAATTTTTGTTTTCATGTGTTGTTTCATATATGAAATAATACGTGTGAAAATGTAATGTTTATACAATGTTGTTTCTTATGTGAAACGTTCAAGATTGTTTTTTCCCACACACAAAATAGTCATCAATATTTCACATATGAAACAACACCATAAACATGACATTTTCATTATTGTTGTTTCATATGTTAAACAACACATAAAAATTTGATTTGTAAATTTATACGATTTATTAGGTTTGTAAATGATTATGCGTCCATATCTATACTATATTATAAAGAAGACATAAAAAACTCTTAAAAACAAGTCTTAAAGCTTAATGTACTGTCATTTAATGCTTATTACTTAAAAAAAACCATTAAAGTTATATGTACTACATTTAATGTTATTTATTAATTTTCAATCATTATCTCTAACCATTTTAACTCCCCTAAATTCATTTCCCACTTTAACTTCCCTAAAATAACTCTCAGCATAATTAAATATAGAATAAAAATCAAAATTTAAATATAAAAAATATAAAATATAATTAAAAAAATTTAACATAATATTTTATAAAAAAAATTATATTATGAAACCAAAATAAATTACATTATATTATTAAGTCTAAATTAAACAAATTTATATAAAAAAACATTATCACTCTCTCACAACCATCCAAAATCGTAATGTAAATCGACAAAAAACAGAAAATAAAATGAAACATTAAAATCGTGAAATATCTAGCTGCATTGCGCGAGTACACTTCTAGTATAATATTATACATATAATAAATTAATTAATAAAAGAAAATAAGGAAAGTTGAAAAAGGGTTAAAAGACTAAAGGATTTTTTTATAACGAAGTTGGACAAAGAAAGCAACAAATTGCAAATGATAGTGATGAAAAAAGCAATTTCTGAAGACTAGATACGAAAGTAGCAAGAAACAAATTGTAGGGACAAAAATTGAAGTATACTCTAGAAAATATATAGCAACCCCGTGAATATATAACTGAAAATATATAGATGTCAAAAATTTAGTGACAACTTTATGCTAACTATCTAAAATTTTAAAATACACAAAATGCAGGACCGATATTGGTTTGTACTATGTGTAACATTTACATGGATTGAATCTGAAATGTCCTTAATGTCTATATATATATATATATAGGTAGAGAGAGAGAAAGAAAGAGGAAAGTTCAAACGAGAACGCTAACTATTTAAGAAAAAAAGAAAACAACAAAAAATAGCAGATCATGTACAAATCATATGTGATTTTACACTAACCCGAAAAAATCGAACGCAAGCGATGTCCAGGGCGACCCTAAAGGTCCCGTGCATAGTCGCGTGAATCATATATGATTTTGTACGTGAATCATATATGATTATGTATGTACTCGATTGTTTTCATGTTTTCTTAAATAGATGTTGTTCTCGTATGAACCTACATATATATATATATATATATATATATATATATATATATATATATATAGAGAGAGAGAGAGAGAGAGAGAGAGAGAGAGAGTAAGGTTGATATGTACGGAACAATAACCAATTAAGAGAACGTCGAATCATATGTGATTTTAGACTAAAATCACGTATAAAACCACATGTGATTCACGCGACTTATCAGCTACCAGGTAGCTTATCAGCTAATTTGCCAAACATAGCCTAAATACCTAAAAGTAATATGTTTATTACCACGTTTATAAATTTAAATGTTATTGGACCCAAGTTTTCGTACTATAAATTAATTGAATATTAATAATGGTGTGCAATTATTAGAATATTTAGCAGCCATAGTTGTTGATTGGTTGGAGAACGAAACAACTTGACAAATTTGTATGCGATTGTACCTACCTCACTACCATAGCGACTGTCAGACGAGATTTTTAGAAGAGTGAGTTTAATTAATAATACATTATATTTTAATTTTTAAATTTTTGATTATCTTATTTTCTATTCTTCTAGCTTCTAAATTTCTGTTTTCAAATTTTAAAATTCTAAAGAGTGAATTGTGAATTTGGTTCTCGTGCTTTTTTACTTTCTTTGACTACGGTACCTATAGTATGTTTATTGTGGATTTGGTCCATGTGGTATTCAATTTATCTTGGTCATGATCCCTCTGACTAACGCATCCGTTAACTCCATTAAATCAGGGACCATTTTAGTCATTTTGCCTAATCTGTGTCTTATCCGATATATTTCTGTAAATCCATCTACACTAATACAAAAAAATATTTTTTATCATTTAAGTTGGTTTTAAAATATGTATCGTTTTTTTATGTAAGACTAAAAATCCAAATTTGTCTATATTTATTAATAATAACAGCCAACTATTTACGAGATTTATGATGATGTTTCGATTTTCTTTAATTTAGAAATGTTTATAAAACAAATATATGTATCAAATAAAAACTTTATAATACAATTATTGATTCTTTTTCAATATATAAATTTAAAATCGTTGTTATTGAAAAGTAAATAACCAATTAATAATTAAATACTGTTATTGTTTCTGTTTATTTGTTTTTAAAAAATTAATAATTTTCAATTTTAAATCTAGTTTAATTATTAAATCTGTTATTGATACGTGTAAAGAAGCACATAATAAGTCATCACTTGTGTTTTTGGGCATTAACAAGTCAACAACGATCATAATGGGCTTTGATGGGTTCAATTAGGATTTGATGGGTTATATTGATCTTAAATTGGTTCAATAGTTGGGTTAAATCGGTTTTGTTCGGATCGAATCAGTTCAATTGGGTTTTAATAGGTTATATTGGGCCTTAATAAGTCAACAATGCTCATAATGGACTTTGATCGGCTTTTATTAGACTTTGATGGTTATATTGGCTTAAATTGGTTATATTGGGCTTAAATCGGTTCAATTGGGTTTTACTATGTTATAGACCAATCCTGAAAGACCACTCTTTCGTCTAAGGATGCCTAACCGCCGCCTGAACCCGGTCCTTTGAGGGATCCCTAAATCATGGGCCTTAATAAATCAACAATGATCATAATGGGCTATGATGGGTTCAATTGGGATTTGATGAGTTATATTGATTTTAAATCGATTCACTTGGGCTTAAATCGGTTCAATTGGGCTTAAATCAGTTTTGTTGGGCATAACTCAGTTCAATTGGGTTTTAATAGGTTATATTGGGCAATAATAAGTCAACAATGCTCATAATGGGCTTTATTGGGCTTTGATGGTTATATTGGACTTAAGTCGGTTCAATTGGGTTTTACTAGGTTATATTGGGTTTAGATCGATTCAGTTGGGCTTAAGTCGGTTCTATTGGGCCTTAATAAGTCACCAACAATCATAATGGGCTTTGACGGGTTCTATTGGGCTTAAATTGGTTCATTTCGGCTTAAATCGGTCCTTTTTTTTTTTTGGAAGGGTGTCTTAGGCTATGCCTGAACTAATCCCTTGGAAAATTATGATTGTAACACATCGCCCTGATTAAACCTCAGTGGCTACAATTGGCTTAAATCGGTTGTATTGTTCTTTGATAGGTTATATTGCACGTGAATTGGTTAATTGAAAAACTAACGATCAAAACAATAATAACAATAATATTAATAATAAAAGTATTTGTAAAATGAAATAATTATTAAAAGAGAATATTCCGACAGATTTCCAACGGTATCCAATTTTCCGACGGATTTCCCCTATACTTTATAATACAATATATATATAATAATTAAAGAAAATTTCTAAAATTGGATTACGTATAAATGAAACCTAAATACTTTATAATACAATTTATACTATATTATAAAACACAGATAAAAAACTCTTAAATACAAGTTATTAGGCACAAGGTACCATCATTTTATTCAAGATTTTAAAAATCTCTTAATTTACAAGTATCAAAGCACAAAATACATATTACTACTGCAGGCTTCTAACACCCACCAATTTGGTATTTGCAGGGTCTTCCTTTTATGCAGACATTTCCATGTATCACTATTAATTAATATATTATATTACTATAATTTTGTTTTAATTATATTATTAAATATGTAATTGGTTATTTTTTATAGATATCATTAAAATATATAAGATAATCATTGAATTCAAACAAAATACTTAATTTTTTATATAAAAACATTATATTATTAAGCCTAATTAAACAAATTTATTAAAAAAACATTATCACTTTCTCAAAACCATCCAAAATCGTACTGTAAATCGACAAAAAAATAAAATGAAACATTAAAATCGTAATGTATCTCGCTGCATTGCGCGGGTACGCTTGTAGTATATATACATAATAATTAAAGAAAATTTCTAAAATTTGATTACCTAAATATTTTAAAACTTGATCCGTTAATATAGAAAGGAGAATATAAAACTTCAAACCTTTTAAATTTCCATTTTTTAGTGTACAAAAGAAATAAAACAAGTATATATTACATAAATTAAAAGATTTTGTATGCATAATTGATTTCTACATAATAGTTTAATATTTATATATTTAAGAGTTTTAAAAAATAAAACATAAATATTTTATAATATAATATACATAATAATCAAGGAACATTTCTAAAATTTGATTATCCTTAATTTAAAAAACCTTATATATCTTTCCCGGTAATCAAATTGAAGTTAAAAAAACCTTAAAAAGCCTTAGATATACATAATAATCAAAATACCTAACTTCTACATAATAATTCAATTTTTATTTTTTAAAATAACACCCGGTAATCAATTTCCCTCCCTTAATTTCACCCTAAAGATTTATAATTTTATATCCCCTTTAATTTTCTTCTAAAATCCCCTAAATCCTCAAAAACACGTATTCTCGAATCCACCTCTCCCTCTCCCTCTCAAATAACACCTCTCCCTTTACAAGATCTCTCAAACCCACCTCTCTCTTTCCCTCTCCTAAGAGCATCTCCAACCGCACCATAAATCAGAGGATTTGCCGTGCGGTAGCTCCAATCGGCCGGTATATCCAAAAATCTTTTGCCGGTCAAGAATTTCATACGGCATATTTGCCGGCCTTTAAATTCTTGGGGGACCCACCATTCTGTGTGATAACTTAAATAAATTTGATTTTTTTTTTTGACAAATTTGGTGTTTTTAGAGGACGGTTAGAGGTGAAGTTTTTTTTGGTGTTGATGGGCCTACAAAATTTAGTTTTTTTGGTGTTTTTTTAGTGTTACCTTTGGAGATGCTCTAAACAAGATCCTCTCAACCTCATCATTAACACCAAAAACTCCTTGCTGGACGACATCGATCAGAGATGCTTCTCGCCGACGACTTTAGGGCTACTCCTTGTTTTTACACTGTTACTTCTCTTCTTTACACAAGGTATCGTTTTCCTATCTATTTTTTTACAGATGCCTTATTCTATAACATAATCGTTTTTTTTAAACCATAGATATCTTTTTTGTTTTATAATATTCAGATCTGTTTAAAAAAACTTAAAATCTGTTATGTTTTATTTTTTATCAATGGTTTTTTAAGATCTATAACCACTGCATGTTTTCTATTTCAGATCTACTATTTATATAAAAAAAATTCGGATTCGTTTTTTATAAAAATATTCCAGGTCTGGCTTTAAAAAAATACCCTATCTAATTTTATAAAAAATTTCCAGATCCGATTTTCTAAATACTATATGTTATATTTTTTTTATCAATGCTTTTTTTAAATATCTACAACTACTACTTTCTATTCGAGATTAATTTTTTATAAAATATTTCAGATTTGTTTTTATACAATATTTTCAGATTTGGTTTATACAAAGAATTTGTAGACATGTTTTTAAAAAAATATATCAGATCTGGTTTTATAAAAGATTTTTATATTCGGATATGTTTTTATTAAAATTTGCCAAGTTTGTTTTAATAAAAATATTCTAGATCCGTTATTTGTAAACATATCCAAACATGTTTCAACCTCTCTCTTCCGGATCTGATTTTATAAAGTAATTTCAGATATGTTTTTCTATTAAGTTTTCAAGATCTTTTATTAAAAAATATTGTAGATCTGTTTAAAAAATTATTTCTAATATTTTTTTATTAAAAATTTACTGATCTGTTTTTATAAAAAAAATCCTGATATGTTTTAAAAAATATTGAATATGTTAAAGAAAAATCCAAACAAAATAACAATAGAATAGAGATACAATGAAATCTGTAATTCTCATTAATAATAAGTCCTTTAAATAGGGAGGAGTTTACAAAGAAAAGGAAACATTCATTATGGTAAATTCTAATACTAGGAAAATATTATGTCAATCACTTCCTTTTGATGATGACACATAATCCTACAACACTCCCCCTTGTGCCGAGTCAAATGAGTGATGGTGCACAATTGTTGCCTCGTTAAAACCTTACGCCAAAAATCCAGTGGGAAAAAAAATAGGACGAAGGAAAGAGTACAATACACCAGTTTCTTTGCAATACATAGACTTTTCCTTCAGTCTAGTTTTCTCTTAGATTCGTACATTAATCATGAGAGATAGGAAAGCATGATGGTATATAAACAGTTGCCTCACTAAAACCTTACACCAAGGAACAAAACCCAATGGGAAAAATAAAACCTTGGTTAAAGGAAAGAGCACAACATACCAATATCACAAATATAATAGACTCCCCCTTTTGTCTACTACTCCCCTTGATTCGTGCATTAATCAAGGGAGTTTAGAAAACATTTTCATTTACTTTCTACATATTTCCCAATATATGGTTTTAGGTAATGACTTGGTAAAATATGTCACATTCTTTTGACACCTTACTTGATTCACATGAATCTAAAAGAAAGTCTTTTATTGTTGATTGTATAGAAACTTAAGCATGCTTTGTGTTATCACCCTTGGTGTATCTTATGTACATTTCTTCGATACATGATGTATTATTTTCATATATGCGTAGGATATTGGTTGAACCCAAAATTATTAGCTCCTATAATATATGTAATGATAGTCCTTAATCATATACATTCTTTAATTATCTCATGGACAGTAATATTCTTGGAATAGTTCAAGGAGGTAGTTACAAGGGTTTGCTTAGCTTACTTTCAAGCAATCTGGGTGTTCACTATGGTAATTCTTTATCCAGTTTGAGAACAACCTTTTATAAGTCAGACATATACCTAATATCAACAAACATATACCAAGACATTGTTTGGTGTTTTCTATAAGAGTTGGTACTTTTGCTGCTTACATTCTAAGTAGGTATTGAAGTTCCATTATCAATCCCGTTTTTATTTCTATAGGGAAAGTATAAACCCGTGTCAATGGTTCCAAAAGATTAATTTGATATCATTCCAATGACTTTGCGTTGGCGCTGAGCTAAATCTAGCTAACAAGTTCATTGAGAAATACAATATACGGTCAAGTGTATTGTGCTAAGTACAATAATGCGCATATTGTACTTAGATAGGGAATTCCAACTCCCAAAATTTTTCGTCATCATCCTTTTAGACGAAATGGATCTTTTCTTATATCCGACACTTCGACCGATCATGGGAGTGCTAACCGAATGCGCTTTGTCCATATTAAATTGCCTGATTATTTTCTGGACATATGCGATCGGTGAATTAATATTTCACAAACTCGGTGTCCTAGCTCAAATATCTAGACAGGACCAAGTTTTCCCAAGATCTTTCCTCTCAAAATCAGATTTCAAACAACTTGTGGTTCCTTTTATTTCATCAAGAGTGCCTATTATGTTCACAACATTGACATATAGAGCTACTTTGAAAATCTGAAACTTGTTTTCCATAATTAATATGCAAAGGAACAATTCATCGTTCTTATATATCATTTCCCAATCAAGTATTCCATTAGGCGGGTATACCACATCCGTTTAGATTGTTTTAATCTATAAAGTGGGCGTTTCAATTTTATTGCAAACGCATTCCGTGGTTTAGAGTTACTTGATTTTGGTATTGTAATATCATCAAGCACTTTTATATATCTCTAAATCTAGATCCCCGTAGAGATATGTGGTAACCACATTCATGAGTTGCATTTCCATTCCTTCGGAAACTACTAGGCTAACAAACTATTCGGATGTCATAACATACATCATGAGAGAGTAAGTCTCCTTGTGGTCAATCCAGGGCGTTGTGAGAAACCTTGCGCCAAAGGAGAGCCTTACATATTAGGACTTCATTATTCTCGTTACGCTTTCTGACAAAGACTCAGTTATGTCCTACACAGGTTTTACACTTGGTAGGTTAGCACTACCTGACCAAATACCCGATCCTTTGTCAAAGAATATAATTGTTTCTGGATTATTTCTTTACATTTAGGTCAATATGCTCTTTGTTGATATTATTCAACTAAGCCTGGTTCGATGTCGTCGTGCCCGATCATCTTATGAGCCATCGTGTATGCGAATAAATCATCAATGATTATATTTGATCTGTCCATCGACTCATATGTACTCTCATAGTTCATTTGAGATTAATATTTATCTCTAGAATCAATATTAACTTCGGAGCGTCCTCCAGTGATGATTCATGGACATAATTATAATTAGAGACAATCTCATGAGAGTTTTGTATATTGATGATAAATGGATGTGCCTAGCTATTCTCTTCCTTTAGAATAGTATCCATCGAACCAAGTAACTTCCACCACTTCCATTTGGTAGCTACGACCTCAACCACACCTCCACTATGTGTGATTGCAATGCACTTTCCAATGGCGTTGTGCCCCTATTGGGGACTTTTTAACTTTGTGAGTATATTTGCAGCTCGTATATGTGATCTTGTCACTTTTGGAATAGCATTAAACGTATCAGGTATCGAGTCTGATTCGTTTAACTTCAACATTATGTTGTGAAGTTTTGGGGATCAAAATGAGACAGAGTGGGAATATTCAATGATACTTCCTGTCGTTTCCATGGAAAATCCTTTTTCCTATCCCCCTAACGACGGGAAGACTGTCTCATGAAAGTGACAACCCGCAAATCTAGCGGTAAAGAGATCACTAGTCAAATATTCTAATTAGCGAATAATTGTTGGGGATTCATGTCCAACATATACCAAATTGTCTTTACGGACCCATTTCAATGCGTTGTGGGGGAGAAATTAGCACATATACTACAGAACCAAACATGCGTAAATGTAAACTATCAGGCTTATATCCAGTTACCAACTGGTACGTATGAGGCTGGTTAGCAAGCAGTGGGTCTAAAAACGAAAAGAAAAAAAACTGCATATAATAATTGCATAACCCCAGGTAGATGTGGGTAAATTGGTGCGCATTACTAATACCCAAGATGTCATCATATTCTTTTGATAGAAACTTTTATGAGACCATTTTATATATACACTTGGGGTATAGGAAACTCTACATTGATCCTAATACATATGCAATTAACATCAAATCCTTATGATGTAAATTCTCTAGCATTCCAAGTCATGTAGACTTGATAAGATAATCAGGGTGGTGAGCCCTTAAACGTATAGCTAGTGCTAGGAGTGCAATATTTCATGTGGACAATAATATGACATGCGTTCATCGTGTCGAAACCAACACCATAAAGTCTTTAATGGCCCGCATTCTGGATGTTTATGTCCATAAATATCACCTTGTATTCGTTGTAACAATGGAATATTTTTGTATTATGTCCTTAGTTTTAAGATGATCTCATTCCTGTCTTGGCTAAGGATTAGGGTATATACAAAAGTTTTAGGTATTCGAGAGGGCATATTATGATGGCAATGTTGTTTCTTATGCTGCAGAAGTCAACAGTTGCAATTTGCCTCATTCCGCCTTTCACTCGAAAGAGAATGTGTCTATGTGTATTTTGCAATACACGGATCACTATGTCATAACCATGGTGTCCACACATGGTCATGTCGAAACATATATGTGTCATTTCCCCCAAAGTTCTTTATTGGTGACAAAATATGTTTCGATGACCCAATAATCTACTAGTTTGACACATTAGTTTCCATGATATGTTTACTTTCATATTCATTAGAACTTATGTATATATGCTCATTTCCATTTCCATTTGATACGAATATCTTTACAAGGTTCCTATTAATCTTGTACCAACAAGAAAGTGACAGTCCATCGTCTAAGTAATATGTATTTGTCTATCATTTTAGATTGTGTGGAATATTCTACAAAAACTCAAGTTCTCCTCGATACATTCCTACATGGAACGGAGAATATTAATAGTTTTGTTATTTATTTAGATGTATTTCTTTACATCTATAATGGTTACATATTCGATTTTAGTTTAACAAAGAAATTAATTTTGACACTTAAAAAATAATTTCAAATAAACATATGCTTAATCAATATTAAATATTAAATTAATATGTTATAGTTCATTTTCAACGTGTTTCCTTTTTGACAAGAGAACTCTTTAGTACATTTCTTATTTGATTGTCCATTATCACATGAGGCAGTAGTTGTATCTCTACTCCAGATGTTGAAAAATCATTCCCGACTCTTACCAAGACCCTGACCCCGTTCTAGGGTTTCGTCTACATAGTGGATAAATGTCACATGTGTGAAATTGTTTTAACTCTTTGTTCTTTGGAGTTGTTTCCACCTTTAATGCTTTCATTATTGATCTCGAGAATTTTCTTTGTCTCGACATATGTGGTGTTGTTATTCGAAAGAACTTTGTTATGTCTCTCAACCACTTGCAGTAGGTTGATGAGTTTGTCTAAAGGTTATTTTCCAACTTATATTAGTTCATTAATAATTTTGATGTATGAAAGGTGAAAATAATGTTTAGAATCATGTCATCTTCTGTGAGTTCCTTGGCACAGAGATTGAGACGCGTTTTGGATATAACATTTCTTTGTTGAAATCAGTTAACTTTTTGTAATCGAGTAAGTGGATTTCATTCCACTGTACGATTAGTTCGGGAAGTACATATTCATGAATACACCTGATTCTCCCTTTCGAGACATCCCACAGTTATTTGGGGGGTTTATAATAAAGGCATTCCTATGAAAGTTAAGATCTATATGTCGTCTCAAAGTATTGGTTTTAGGGTCAATAAGGAGTTGATGGACTTTAGATAATTTTTTTTGTACTTTTCAAAGTGAGATTTGTATACTCATTTATGGTACTCAGATTCTTTTGAGTTTACGACGTTGATTTAGGGATGAGTTGTTTCAACCATTTACATATATAAGAGATAATATATGATTTTCTGTTTGATAAGACAATGGATTATGGTTATAACTATTATTTTATGTATGAAATTTCTTTATCATAACAACATTGGATTTTTGTATCCTTACATTTCGTTGATAATACTTCATCAATATTTCAATTTGTGAAAAGAAATCACTCAGTCTATTGGATTTCCAAGTAGTAGGGGAATCACATGGATTTTTAAGTCCCTACAAACCTTAGGGCTGTTTACACCCGTTTGACAAAACACAATTGATATCTTGTGATTTATTTAATTTAAATATAACATTGTTAATTATAGAGCATTTGACATGAGTTTGGCATATTAGGCCAATTTCAATGATTTAATACCTTAATGGTATTTTGAGAGATTCTGTCGTGAGACAATAAATATTGGTTTTGACATAAAGTCGATATCAAACTTTTAACATATTAATAATATTTTTGGAACTTTTGGAAAAGACCAAAATATATGAAGGTTAGAAGTGTAACTTCTAAAAACTTAATTATATGATTGGAATTATAAGTATGAACTTATAATTAAGGTATTCATTGAATATATTGTGTGAGAGATCAAATTCAAACGAAATTAAGATCATATTGGTATTTTAGGAGCTTTTGGCAAGAACCCAAAGAATATTACGATTTATGATCAAGACAAACATACTTATGTATTTAGAACGGCTTAATATCATACATTCTAAGATTTTAATAGCTTGGGAAAAAGAGCAAGACAAGACAGTATAGGGGTGGAAGTGTAACTTCCAATTAATTATGATTTGTGACTAAGCAAATAAATAAATAAAATTAAACATAGATTTGAATAAACTTAAACATCTAAAATAATTTATGGCAGTGAGCCTAAATAAATAATGCAATATTCGCCTAAATAATTTTAACCAATCAAATTAACCAACAAAGTAAATATAATGTGTACGTTATCGAGGAGATCTAATGATTTTAAAACATAACCATATTATAGTATTATTTGTTATGGAAAGAAAATCAGTTTAATAAAAAGAATAAACTATAAACTCGTTATCAATTAAGAAATAAATTTATAACAAAGATATCATTATTATTTATATTAAAAGGTAGATTTACAAGAAAAATATAAAATGATTACTCATATATATAATTAGATTTTTTTTACGAATAATGAAATATGCAATTAATAAACATAATGTTAAATAAAAATAAATTAATCCATCAATACAAATTACTCGTAAAACAAACATATTTGGCTAGGTTTTATTTATTTATTTATTTTAGCAGTAATAAAGAAATATCATATTAACCAATCTATCTACCAATAAGTGATAAAGAAGAAAAACGAAAATTGCTGATAACAATTTAGTATTCTCCAAAAAAAAACATATATATATGAACAATTCCATGTATTTTGTTTTAAATTGAATGCATCATGATATCACATATTATGCAATTTTTATAAGCATAAAAAAAACAATATGTGAATTAGGATTTCATGAGATTGGCAAATCATAATTTACGTCTATAACATAAAGTACAGTAGAATGATAATATAGTTTAAACATATAGAGAAAACTCATATTCTTAAAAATCATCATATTTGTTCATAGCATAAAACATGATATGCTGAATTTTTAAAATTTAGACATATAAAATTTACCTCAAATGCCGAATTTTAGCTTGATTTCGTGATTACTTTGTTGTAAGGAGCGTACGTGCTGATAACGTGTTAAAGGAAAATCCAAACAAAATAACAATAGAATAGAGATACAATGAAATCTGTAATTCTCATTAATAATAAGTCCTTTAAATAGGGAGGAGTTTACAAAGAAAAGGAAACATTCATTATGGTAAATTCTAATACTAGGAAAATATTATGTCAATCACTTCCTTTTGATGATGACACATAATCATACAACAGAATATTTGATTTTTATCTTGTTATTATTTTTGCAGTTCACAGTCACTGGAAATTTGGCATTAATGTTTGTTACTTATGAAGGACACCAAATTTGCAAATATTGAGAGAAGGATATGCATGAGGGTGCTCATACTTTTGTGTGGAATGTTATTTTTGATAGAATGTTCTTTTTAAATTTTTCTAGATGTACATTATTTTTAATAGGGTATTTTTTGTTTGGGGATGTAGATTATTTTTTGATTTAATATATTTGTAAAATGTTTATTACGTCTTTTTAATATCTATTATTTATAGATATATGTGTATTTGTTTTATTTTTATTAAATAAATCAATTTTAGAGACGGTTTACTGACAAAATATATGCTGATGAAAATTTCAATAAAAAAAACAGAAAAACAAATTAATTTTCTAATTATAATAAAAAAAAAAATTCCGGCGAATTTCCGACGGATTTTCCAATTATAAAAAAAGAAAAACAAAATTCCGACAGATTTTCGACGGATATTCCGTCGGGATTTTTTTTTGACTTTATAACTTTTTTAATAAATAAGTTATAAAAAATAAATTAAATAATAAATTATTTTATCCGACGGAAACTAATTAATCAGATTAAGAAAATGTTGATTAATATAACTTTCTTTAAAAAATTGGAAAATGTTTTCTGACGGAAATATCCGTTGGAAATGATAAATCCGTCGGAAATGCCATTTTCGGGCGGGGGATTTTACAACAGCGGAATCCGCCGGTAGTTTCATTTTCCGACAGATTTTGCCGTCGGAAATGGGTTTTTGTTTTGTAGTGTTGATATAGTGATGGTTTTAAAAAATAAATGTCACCATATGAACTTCTACAGTGACGATTTTGGAAAATAAATGTCACCGTATGACATTCTACAATGACGGTTTTTCAAAAATTAACGTCACCATGTCATGAAAAGTTGACGGTTTTAAAAATAAAAACGTCACCATATGTAATACTACAGTGATATTTTTGATAAATAAATGTCATCGTATGTCATGCTACAATAACAGTTTTCATAAATAAATGTCACTGTATATCATGCTTAAGTGACGGGTTTAACTATATACGTTGTTGTATATCATTCTATGGTGACGGTTTTGAAAAATAAGCGCCACCTTATGTCATGTTACAGTGATGGTTTTGAATAATAAACGTCACCGTATGTCATATTATAGTGATGATTTTGAATAATAAAGGTCACCATATGTCATGCCATGGTGACGTTTTTAAAAAATTAACGTCATCATGTCATGAAAAGTTGACGATTTTAAAAATAAAAACGTCACCATATGTAATGCTACAGTGACATTTTTAATAAATAAACGTCATTGTATGTCATGCTACAATGACAATTTTGATAAATAAATATCACTGTATATCATGCTTAAGTGACAGGTTTAACTAATAAATGTTGTTGTGTATAATTCTACGGTGACGGTTTTGAAAAATAAACGACATCGTATGTCATGTTACAGTGATGGTACTGAATAACAAACATCACCGTATGTCATATTATAGTGACGATTTTGAATAATAAAGTTCACCATATGTCATGCTATGGTGACGGTTTTTTAAAATTAAACGTCACTGTTTGTCATGTTACGGTGACAATTTTAACAAATAAAGGTCATCGTATGTCATCTACAATGACGATTTTGACTAATAAATGTCACTGTATGTCATGCTATGGTGACGGTTTTGAGAAAGAAATGTCACTATATATCATGCTATTATGACGGTTTTGAAAATATAACATCACTATATGGGATGCTACGGTGACAGTTTGAGGAAAAACATTAATTTTTTATAGACCTAAAGTGACGGTTTTAGGTTATAGTAGCGTTTTTTATGTGATTTCGTAACGTTTTTTAAACGTAACCAAAAGTGTATCAAAAGTGACGGCAGGAAAGGTAACGATTTTTATGTCCACGAAAACCGTTACCGTACACCTATGGTAACGGTTTTTAACCGTCACTAAAGAGCTTTTTTGTACTAGATATATATAGAGAGAAAGTCATATGTATTAAGCAAAGTCACAAGATTACAGAATGAGCGCACGTCTCTCAGTTACAAGGTTCACTCACAAGGCTAGACAATTTATACTAGCTACTTCTCTCAAGACAAAGAAACACTCACAACATAAGTTCTCTCAAAGACTTTGATAAAGTCAAAGTCAAATACATCAAAAGTCAACACTTGATCTAAACTAGTACATTAACAATCTCCCCCTTTTAGATCAAGCAATGATGATAGGCCTGCCCCAGCGAGATAATCTTCCTTGACGGATTCCAAGCAGCGACTCAAAATTTCTGATTCCACGCCTGAAGTTGAAACGATCATAGATAACATCTACAATTCTTTCAGTACAGACCTTGACAACCTTGTTCATCCCTTTTTCTCCTTGCTTCAACTTCTCTTTGTTTTCCTTAAGCCTTCTCTCCAATTGCATTTTGATCACTTTCAAGGTTCTATCTGAAAACTTGGCGATTTCGGATAATCTGAAGAACCTCTTTTTGTTCTCAGAGTTCTTGTATACTACACCAAGTTCAGGCTTGTCTAGCATAGTAAATAGATTATAATCATCAATACCATCCAGACTAAGATCAGGCTTCTTCATGTTGACTTTCCTCTGATTCGTCTCTATACCGAGTTGGAAGTCATAGCAGTACGTGTAGTTTACATGTCTCCTCATAAATCTTTTCACAGCATCCAAGGCACAAGAATATTATCTTTCCTAATATTCATATTTCTGAAAAGATGGTACAGGTACTCGATATCATCCACATTCAGAAAGCAAAAGTCAGCTTCAGAAAATGTACATTCTGTCAAGTCTCTCCTTTGCACATGGAAAACTGGATACCAAATATGTACAAACTGCACAAGTCTCACTTGCTTCATTGTCACTATTCCTGACTTGTTTTTCACTACATTCTCAGGACTTCTTACCTAGTTCATCATCCAAGCATATTCCTCTTGATACTTCAGGGGTTGATTTGAGACACCCAAGACTTTAAATTTATCCATTTCTCTGATCCTGTGTACAAATATGTTCTTCATCTCCTCTTCCAGAAACGGTTGCCTCAAAGTATTCCTCATTTGCCTGATTTGAGCTTCAGAAGGGGCAAGAGGTACTTGAGGTTGGTCTGAGGGACCGGTTTGGCTTTCGGCTGGGTTGGAAGGAAAGAAAGGTTCAGGTTCAGTTTCAGTGTTTATGTTGGGTAGGTTTTCAAAACTAGGTTGTTCATCATGATTTGGGCTTGGAAATCTGTGTGGGCTAGGTAAATTGGTTTGGGTAGGTGGAATAGGTTGGCTAGTTAAAATTGGTTGAGTAGTTTGGGTAGTTTGGCTAGGTTGTTTTTCTGGGCTTGATGGAAGTTGGTTTACTAGGCTAGGTAGGTTGGTTGGTTGGTTGGAAGGTTCAATAATTATCATCTCTTTGAATGATGGTATATCGGGTTGTTCACGGATGGTTTCTAGAAGTTCTACGTTTACAGGACTCAACTGGATGTCTTCTTGTGAGCACGCAATGATATCCAGAATACTCTCTTCTCCTTCTCCTATCACATCTATTTCCTCCTCCTTGATCTTCCAGAAGTTGTCATACTTTTCAACTGATGTTTCTTCATCATCGGAAGACAAGTCTATTGCATATATCTCCTCTAATCTAGTAAGTCTAATGATCTCTTCTCTAGTAGCAACCACAGGCTTTTCAACGAATGGTTCTACGTCTTCGTTTACGTATAAGATCAACTACATTCCCTGTCCTTCACCCATATTTCCTTGCTCCTCACTATTAAAATCAACCATTTCGGTATCCTCTCCTCTATCTGATCTACCAATAGCATGTTCAGACTCTGTAGCAGTTCTTTGACGTTTGGTCATCTCCCCCTCATGGTCATGATCCGAATCATGATCATGTCTCTTTCTAGAACCTGCTTGAGCTTTACACGAATCCTGAACTACTTTGGTTAACTCCTTAATGTGTTGAACCATTTCTGACTTGAAGGCATTGAATTCAGAGATGGAAACAACTTCAGATGATACTGGAGTTTGTTGAGCTCTTAACAGACCAATAAGATCGGCATCAGATTCTTCAGCGGGTTCCTGAGATAATAACTTGGCATACAACATGGACTTCAGCTCCTCCACCGAATGATCAACCGGCTGAACTGGTGGTGGTGGAGGTGGTTGAACAGGTTCGTCCACCGTTGGGCCTTTTCCTTTCAATAGGCTCTTTACCTTTGCTAACTCCTCCTGAAATTTGGCAAGCTCTCAGTAATGTGATTCTCAACAGCCTTTAAGGCGCCGTCGAGGTACTCCTTTGACACAAAGTCAGGGAAAATAACTCCGGGGTCACTTAGACTTCCCGTTGTCACAACTGTTGAGGAGCCAACAGTGTGGCCTGTGTTCAAAGCTGGAATATCGATAGCAATGACAGGACTTCCATCCGATCGTCGTAGTTCGGATTGCGGATCTACTACGGATGTTCCGATCGGGTCACTAAGACGTCCGATGGTAGCAGAAGTATGAGTTTGTCTCCTAGGAATAAGAAATGATAAATCAACTGGCTCTAGACTCAATGATGCACTGAAAGAAATTGAGCTCTGGGGCAGCTGAGCTCTAGTTTCAATACCTATACTTTCCGATTGAAAGCTAGGTAGTGTTTGTGCTAAAACCCCCTGCGAAGTTGAGACTATGGCCTGTTGAGAGGCTATAGAATGGTTGGTAGAGGTGTGTAATTGCATAAGCGGGCTACTTATGAATTGTGCTTCCGAATGCAACACATGCAACAGATCACTAGATTTGGTTGCCCTTTTGTAACGGTAGGTTATGTTGCACTCTCTCTCACCATATTCTTTTTCTTTTTCTGCATTCTCTCTTTGCCTCACATTTTCAGTATTTTCAACTATAACTCCCTCAGATCTCCTTATGTCTCCCAAAACTTGCGCAATTTCAGTACCAACAGTGTCGATCTCCATATCATCATATTGTAAGGAGATGTCATTCAAGAAACCAAAGTTGTGTTGGAGATTTTCATCTTCAACATCAACATCATGAATAAGGATATCTTCTTGTTGATGTCCCGAAGTTGCCGATGGAATAGTCTCTGCTGAGCTGGCACGCCGATCCGACTCTGTTTCAGAATCCAGACCTTCATCAGCTATCCCTTCCTGAGAAATTGCTTGGCGAATAATAGTCCTTTCAGGTTGGGATGTGAAGACCTCTAGTTGGGTGGCATCTTGTGCCGAGGTCTCCACAACTTCAGATCTAGAATGCTGACCCTCGCCTGTTCCCCTCTCGGTATTTTCCTTCAGCTCTCCCCGTTCCTGGACCCCCGTAGTCTCAGGAATCCTCACCGACTCCTCTCGCCTAAGGATGGAGTCTGAGGTAGGGATAACCGGTGTTGGTAATCCCATAGACTCTCTATAATCTATGACACACTTAGAGTTCGGATTTGCGTAACAGAGTAGAGCTACTGGAACTGGCATAGAGTATGCAAACTGCTTTCTTTGTTTCTGGAGATATTTCATCTCAAATTCTGGTGCAATCTCATGTTGAGATCTCTTTGGTATATCTCGGTTGGAGCGGATCATGCTTCGGATTATCAACTGGAGAAATCTCTGATATGGCACGTAGATTGGTCTCTTGGAAGTACTCTTACTAATGACTTTTTCGTACAATTCCGTCCAGAAAACCACTGAGTAGTCAACGTGTAGATCGTAGACGAAAGCATGGAAGAGCCTTACTGTGTGCATATTCGTATTATCAAGACCGGAATTTCTGGAAGTTAAACACCGGTTGATCATGGAGAACATCTGGTAGTAAAATGGTGGAAGATTGGTCTTCTTAAACTCACTGATCTTTGTTAGTGAACCAACATAACCCAAGGCGCGGATGACTTCAAATACTTCTGAGTCGACTGGGTATGAATCAAAGCTGGTTCTGATCTCTCGTGAGTTAGCTTCCGGTAAGTCCAATATCCATCTGAGTCTCTGATATGTTAGAACATAAGTGAAGTTATCAATTTTGAGCCGGAAGTATTTATTTGTGTTGCTCTCAACCACGTATTCTATCGTCTTCTAGGCTTGTTGTACATAGATCAAGGGAATTGAAGCTGTGTCTGTCAAAGCCTAATGAAGTGGGTGACCCTTCAGTATTTCCACAACAAGTGGATTGACATTTAGACTGTCAATGTCCACATGATGATTGTTTGGGTAGAGCAACATATACTCAGACAGACTGATCAGGGCAAGATCAGGATCTATACCAACTTCAAACTGAAAGTGAGATCTAGGGATGGCATAGGAGTCTCTTTTGACACGTTTGGATCACGTTCATCGATATGGACACTTTGATCATGTGAGATTTCTTCTGCCATTGTTTACCTGAAAAAGATAGAAAGTATTGGATATAATCCAATATGTTAGTCAATAAGCTCAAAAACTTGTTTTCAAAAAACATTTTGATACACACAGTATCAAGTACAGAATGATTGCACTTTAAGCTCAAAAAGATAAGCACATAAAGTTAAATGAAGCAAAATGTAACTTTGAACAAAAATTACAAAAAATATACCAAAAAATGACTCAAACTTGAACAAGATACTTGTTATTTTGAAATTGTTCTTCTCTAGACATTCCAGTTTCTGCTGCTGATTTCTCTGTTTCTACTGCTTTAGCAGTTTCTACTGCTGGTTCAGTAGTTACTGTTGCTTCTACAGTTTCTGCTTATTTCTCTGTTGTTTCTGCTGCTTTTTCTGTTTCTGCTGCTTTCACAGTTTCTGCTTCAACCTTCTTTTCAGTTTCACCTCTAATCTCCCCCTCAAACTGAAATTCCATGTCAACTGAGCTTTCCTTCTCACATTCAGCTTCTTGATTCTCCCCCTTTTTGGAAGAATCATGAGCACTTCCCCTTTTCTTCAGGACATATTGCTTTCTCTTCTTTTTGTGTACCAAACTGAGTACCATCTTCTTGAGTTTGGTTATCTGTACTTGTTGAGAAGTGATCACCTTTTTCAGCTCCTTTATCTCCAAGCCCTGATTGATGACATCCAAGTTCACATTTCCAATGGTTTCCATCAATTCATCAAAGTTATATATGTCCTCACCCCCTTTAGATGTGTTGAGCACCCTTGAAGGATCCTTGGATCTTTTAGTAGAGGCCTTCTGCCTAGCAGAAGCACCTACTACCCCCTTGGTTTCTTGGCACCTGGGACCCTTAGATGATTTCTCATTCAAAGTTGCCGTGGGGAAGGTCTCAGTGATGTTCACACTATCCTGATCCACACCTTGTGCAGAATCAATAGTGTGAGCCTTACTACCCACATGCTCATCCTTCTCCTTAGAGAGCACCTTCTTGGGGTTGGGTGTGGATTCCCTTTGGATATTCTCTGAGGGAGAATGCTCCATCAGAGGGCTTGTAGGCTTTTGGGGTGTAGATACATGAAGGGAAGGAACCTTCTTTACCTTTTTCCTTACATAGATTTGAGAGATTGGGAAAATTGGCTTATCAGTAAGGGTCTGAGGAGGATCATTTGAAATGAATGGTGTGGGTAGGTCATCAGTGGGTTGGTCAGATATGGGCTGTGACCCTGATGCCTCACCATGGGAATGGGACACAACCATCATTGTAGAGAACAATGGTGTGTCTGTTCCAGAGAAGTCCTTACTAGGCCCTCTCATGTTGGAAAATACCTTCCCTTTGGGAGGTTTAGGTACATACACCTCTTGAAAAGAGGGTAAATTCGTCAATTCATTATTCAGTACTTCTTGCACAAAACATAGATACATATAGAATCTTTTGGTTTTGGTTTTGGTATCCAATTTTGACATCAAATCATTGAAAATCATTCGAGAAAAATTGAACTTTCTGGAGGTAGCTAAGCAGACAAGAGCATAAGCTATTGTACTGCTAAACTCACTCCATCCAGTTGTCTTGCGAGATAAACAATGCTGAAGAGTATGAACAAAGAATCTCCACTGAGGTGAAAATTTGCTTTTGAAAAACTTGTAGACCTCAGTAGGACCTTCATACCCCATTCTGCCAATTTCTTGGAAGAGATCTTCCTTTGAAAGAGTAGTAATACCTGAGGCATCATCTAGACGTAGATAAGTGCGAATGCAGGCTTCTGTGATTTGGATAGGTTTATCACAGACCCGTGATTGAATGAGCTAAGTTCTATCAATGGTCTGAATGGATGCGTTTGCCCAGAACTGTCGCATGTGTTCCACATAGATGGTGGGATTGACTATGAGTGCATAGGCAATGTGTGATGCTTTCAGGAAATCCACAATTTCATCAAAACCCTCAGCTTGTTTGGGTTTCTGCAGCATTGCAAGTTCATTGTGGTCATCAAGGAAATCCAGTCCTGCCATCGTTTTGATCGAGTCTTGTTTTTCGAATCAACACTAGGGATTACGCACTGGAAAGCAAGAATTTGAGAGAGAGAGAGAGAGAGAGAGGATGAAAACTCGCTGAAAATTCAAAGAGTCGTTTGGGTTTTGGTGGTCAGAGAGGGTATTTATAGGTGGAAGGTTTCAGTTAAAAGCAGTACAAAGTACCCTAGCAACATTAACAAACCTGCAGTATTAACCCATATAAGCAGTAGTAACACATACCAGCAGTATTAACACTGTCTGGCAGTAGAAATAAGGAAAACAGTAGTAACTTTGCAATGGCAATATAAACGACCTAGCAGTAGTAACCATATTTAACCATATTTGAACTGTCAGTAGGATTAATAGTGAGAGCAATATTAACTTAACCAGAAGTACCAAGTTTCTAATCAGCAAGGTAATCTGAAACACTTAAACACAAATAGTTAGCAGCACCATGCACAATACAATATGAGAAAGTAAGCATGAAAGAAGCTATACAGAAATGGTACATAAAGAAAATCAAAAGAGGCTTATTCAGTGTTTATCATGCCTACACTTGTGACCAAGAATGTGAATCTACCTACATTAAAAGCTTTGGTGAATAGATCAGCAAATTGGTTACTAGTGTGTACCTTCAAAACCTGAATTAACTTCTTTTCATTGAAATCTCTAATAAAATGGTACCTGATTTCTATATGCTTGGTTTTTGAATGCTTCACTGGATTATTAACAATGCTTATAGCACTGTTGTTATCAATGAATATGGGAGTGTGAAGAAAAGTAATACCATAGTCCAACATCTGATACTGAATCCATAGCACCTGTGAGCAGCAGCTTGTAGCAGCTATATACTCTACTTCTGTTGTAGAGGTGGACATTGTGGTTTGCTTTTTACACTGCCATGAAACTAGTCTTGCACCCAAAAACTAACATCCTCCTGATGTAGACTTTCTATCCAGGTTTGCACCACCCAAATCACTATCAGAATATGCAAGTAGATCAAATGGTGAGTCATGAGGATACCAAAGACCCAACCTAGGTTGTCCTTTGAGATATCTGAAGATCCTCTTGACTGCATGAAAATGAGATCGCTTAGGTCTTACTTGAAATCTAGCACACACACACAGACAACAAACATAATATCTGGCCTTGAAGCTGTTAGATACATGAGGGAGCCTATCATACATCTATAATGATAAACATCTACATCCTCCCCCACAAGATCTGCAGTGATCTGTTTGTGTGTTTCCATAGGTGTGCTTACAGGCTTTGCTTCTGAAAATCCAAATGTCAGGATTGAATTCTCAACAAGAATTAATTCTCAGAAACAATATCAAAGAAGTTTGCGGAATAACACTTTGATATTTAATCAAAACAGTAAATCAACACAGTAGATATGAAGAACAAACTGTAAACTTGTATTGAATGCTTTGAAGTTACAAGATTACACACTCAACCTCAATATTGATGAACGGGCTCACCAATACGAATTCTACTTCTCTAGAATTAGGATCTATGCCTTGAGGTTGATTTTCTCTCTAATAGAATAAAGTAAACAAAAGTTATCTCACTATTCTAAACAATACAATATATATACTGAAGATAAAAGATAATTACAATTTATACAATATCTCCAGAATATCTTTATACAATATCTCCAGAATATCTTCCATCATTATCTCTAAGCTTCCATGAATATCTTCAGTTTATCCAGCTGTCATCCTTTCCATACAGATCTCCATCTTATAAGCAGTATTAATCTTCAGCAGCATTAAATTCCTTCTAGCAGCATTAACTACTAAGCAGCACTAACCACTAGCAGTACTAACTAGCTAAGCAGTACTAACTTTGTTCAAGCAACACTAACTTTGACTAGCAGTAGTAATAGTACTAGCAGTAGTAACACTCAACAGTATTAACCTTTAAGTCTTCTAGCAGTAGTAACTTTGAACCAGCAGCATTAACCATACTTGATGAATTCTTCATTTCCCAACAATCTCCCCCTAACTTGACTTTTAGGAAAAGAAGTCAAGTTCTTCAAATTTTCTTCAAGATGCTCCCAAAACTCTATCATGGCCTAAATTCCAGTGTTTGCATCCAATCCCAAACTCTGATTGATGGTTCTTTGAATCAAGTATTTAGCCATTTCTGAATCTGGAACACACCTTAACTTTTTCTTCAGCATGGCATGTAGCTTCAATCTGCTATGATTATACACTCTATCCACTAGGAAGTATTCAGTGTGATTTAAATCCAAAGTCACTGTATATACTCCACTAATTTCATATAGAGTCCAACTGTTTACTGATTTGAAGACATCCTTGATCAAATGCTCTACTTCGTCAGGTTTGAACATCATACACAGATACTCCATTACCAGTTTTGTAATTGAAATCCCTGGAGCCTTTAGAATATCTGTATACAACTTCATTCCTATCTCAAACATCTCTTCAATATCTGATCTAGAGCATGTTCTGACAATTTTTGCCCATGTGTTGAACACTTCATACTTTTCATCCTTTATTTTCAGCCTTATGTATTCCTTTCCATCCACTGTCAATGTATCCCAGAGAATGACCTCAGGGGGCTTAACTCCTACAGGTTCTACTGAAATTGGTTCAGGCACTTTGTCCATCACTACCATATACAAATTTACATCATCAGTGTTTGATGGCTCTTTCTGTTTAGATGACTCAGGTGCCCCTTCTTCTTCAGCAACCTTCTCAGCCTCTTCTTCAGATACTCTAGGCTTCTTGATTGGCTTTCTTCTTGCCATCATCTTTGTTCTCTTTAAAGTCCTTAGACTTTCTCCCAGAGTGGACTCTTTCTTAGGAGGTGTTTCTTGCTCATCTGGAAATGGCTTTTGACAATCAAAGTCATTACTTTCTTTTATCCTCTTCTCCATCTCCACCCTAGCAGTTTCATTTCCCTGAAGCTTCAACATCTCTGAATCATACAGCTCTTTGATCTTCTCAAAAGACATTTTGGAGAACATCTCCTTTTTGACTCCTACAACACCTTTGAGAAATATAATCATCTTGTTTCTCTCTTGGGTACCTAGGAATGTCTTTGAGGGTTTTCTCTTCTTTGCAACTGTTTTCACCACTGATTTCTTCATACTTGCAGCTTTCTTCTGTGCAATTTCAGTTGCCATACTCAGTTGATAAGCTTCATTCAGTTCAGCAGCTAGAGCTTTTGCCATTTCCCTGTCCTTTTCCATCTGAACTCTTTCTTCCTTTTCAATGTCATCTTGCATCTTTCTAGCTAGGGCTTCATCTGATTCAACCAACCTTTGCTTTTTGATTGGTTGATCAGATTCCACCATCTTTGCTTTTCCTTTGTCTTTGCTCATTGCCTTCTTACTGTTATCTTTCTTGATCACTTCACCTTGTTCTTTGATGATTACTCCTTTGGTCTTTGAAGTGACCTTGGGAGTATCATTCTTGGCTTTAAGTAAGGTTTCTGCAATCTCAAGATCTGTTAAAACTTCTTTCACAGTTTCTGCTGCTTTATTAATGTCTGCAGTAGTAACTGTTTCTGCTTGCTGCTCCCCCTCAACATCAAGTTTCTCTCCATCAAGCTCCCCCTTTCTTGTGGCTTCTTCCATGTTGATCTCCCTCTTTTTGGGAGCATCATTCTCAGTGGTCCTTCTCCTTAGTTGGAATTGCTTTCTCTTCTTCCTCTGTACCAGACTTAGCACCATCTTCTTCAGCTTAGCAATCTGTACTTGTTGGGACAGAATGACCAACTTCATCTCCTCTATTTCTTTTCCTTGTTTCATAACATCTAGGTTGATGTTTCCCATGGTTTCCATCAATTCCTGGTAACTATATCTGTCCTCACCTTCTCTAGAAGTGTTACCCTCCTTTGAAGGATCATTGGATCTTTTAGTAGTGGAAGTCTTCTGCCTAGCAGAAGCACTATCCACCCCTGTGGTTTCTTGGCACCAGGGACCTTCAAATGATTGCTCATTCAAAGTTGCCATGGGGGAGGTCTTATTGATGTTACCACTTTCCTCCTCTGTGCTAGCAAGAGTAGTGGCAGCCTCATCACCCATATGCTCTACCTCCTCCTCAGAGAGCACCTCCTTTGGGTTGGGAGACACCCTTGTGGATTCCCTTTGAATATTCTCTACTGGAGAATGCTCCAATAGAGGGCTTAAAGGCTTGGGGGATGATGGTACAAGAAGGGAAGGAGCCTTCTTTACCTGTTTCCTCTTGTAAGTTTGGGTGATAGGAGAGGTTGGTTTTTCAAGAAGGGACTGGGGAATAGATTTTGAGAGGGAAGGTTGGGATTGGCTAGCAGTGGGTTGGTCTAATGGGGGCCTTGACCCTGCTGCCATACCTTCATTGGTTTGGGACACCACCATCATTGTAGAGAACAATGGGGTGTCAACTCCTTCAGAGTCCCCAGCAGATCTTCTCATATTTGAGAAAACCTTGCCTTTGGGGGGTTTAGGTACATATACCCCAACAGGTTGAGGTATATCCGTCAATTCATGAGTAATAACTTCTTGAACAAACCTGGGATACATAAAGAAGCTCTTTTTGTTTCCCATGTTTGAGACAAGATCACTGAAAATCATTTTAGAAAAATTATACTTTCTGGCAGTGGCCAAGCACACCAAAGCATAAGCAATAGTGCTGCTGAACTCACTCCATCCAGTAGTCTTTTTGGAGATACAATGCATAAGAGTATGGACAAAGAAACGCCATTGGGGTGAAAATTTGGCTTTAGAGAATTTGAAAACACCCAATGGGCCTCCATACCCCATTCTTGTAAGATTGGAAAACAGTTCATCGTTTGGGATAGAAGTTATACCAGAGGCATCGTCTAGACGTAGACTGATGCGAATAACCTCTTCAGTAACTGTTAGTAATTGATCATAGATTCTTGTCTTGATCATTTGCACACCATTCTCAACAACAATGGTGGCATTAGCCCAGAAATGCTTTTGATGCTCGATATAGATTGTAGGGGATACAATAAGAGCATGAGCAATATGGCTTGACTTGAGGAAATCCACAATCTGATGAAATCCTGCAGCTTGCTTTGGCTTTTGTAGCATCGCAATCTCATTGTGCTCGTCGATGAATGTCATGGATGCCATTGATCTTAGTGAAAAGCTTGCCTGAAAACTTCGAACTTGAGAGAGAAAAGGTTTAGAGCGCAAGAGAACAGGATGCAAAGAGTCGTTATGAACTTTTAGGCGGGCAAAGAGTATTTATAGTATTCGGAACATAAGCAGTATTAACCTAGAGCAGTATTAACTACTAGCAGTATTAACTAACTAGCAGTATTAACTACTAGCAGTATTAACTGAAAGCAGTATTAACTACTAGCAGTATTAACTGAAAGCAGTATTAACCACTAGCAGTATTAACTGAAAGCAGTATTAACCACTAGCAGTATTAACTGAAAGCAGTATTAACCACTAGCAGTATTAACTGAAAGCAGTATTAACCATTAGCAGTATTAACTGAAAGCAGTATTATCCACTAGCAGTATTAACTGAAAGCAGTATTAACCACTAGCAGTATTAACTGAAAGCAGTATTAACCACTAGCAGTATTAACTGAAAGCAGTATTAACTGAAAGCAGTATTAACTGAAAGCAGTATTAACCACTAGCAGTATTAACTAACTTACTCCTTTAAACTTGCTAAACACTGAGTACTACTATGCATATCCTGAAAAAGAAGATTAGTAACTCCAAGAATAAATAATATACAGGCATAAAACCACTTTTTGAGAAGGGGATTATTCAGAGTTGATCATTCCCACACTTGTTACCAAGAAAGTGAATCTACCCACATCAAAAGCTTTGGTGAATAGATCAGCAAACTGATTATCAGTGTGAACTTTGACAACTTGAATAAGTTTCTTTTCATTACAATCTCTTATAAAGTGATACCTGATCTCAATGTGCTTTGTCTTTGAGTGCTTGACTGGATTATTCACAATGCTAATAGCACTGCTGTTGTCAATAAAAATTGGAGTGTGTAGAAAGGTTACCCCATAATCCAACATTTGATTCTGAATCCATAAGACTTGAGAACAGCAACTTGCAGCTGCTATGTACTCTGCCTCTGTTGTAGATGTGGATACTGTGGTTTGTTTCTTGCACTGCCATGAGACTAGTCTAGCACCCAAAAACTGACATCCTCCAGAAGTAGATTTTCTGTCCAAGTTTGCCCCACCTAGATCACTGTCTGAGTATGCTATTAGGTCAAAGGGTGAGTCATGAGGATACCAAAGTCCCAATCTGGGTTGCCCTTTGAGATATCTGAATATCCTCTTAACAGCTTGAAAGTGAGATTGCTTTGGCCTAACTTGGAATCTTGCACATACACAGACTGGAAACATTATATCTGGCCTTGATGTTGTGAGATACATGAGAGAGCCAATCATGGATCTGTAATGATGAACATCTATATCCTCCCCCTCAAGATCTGTTGTTATTTGCTTGTGTGTTTCCATAGGTGTGCTGGCAGGTTTTGACTCTGAGAAACCAAACTTGGTTAGAATGTCCTGCACATACTTGGATTGACAGATGAAGATTCCATCTGACTTCTGTTGAACTTGGATTCCAAGGAAGAAAGTAAGTTCCCCCATGGAACTCATTTTGAACCTTTGATGCATTAAATCCTCAAACTCCTTGCACATGTTGTTTCTTGTAGATCCAAAGATAATGTCATCAACATAGATTTGGACCAGCAAGATATCCTTCTTCTTTCTCTTGATAAATAGAGTCTTATCAATGACTCCTCTTTCAAAGTCATTTTCCAAGAGATAGGATGACAGAGTGTCATACCATGCTCTTGGAGCTTGATGTAGTCCATAAAGTGCTTTCTTTAATTTGTATACCCTGTCTGGATAGCTTGGGTTTTCAAACCTTGGTGGTTGACAGACATATACTTCTTCTTCAATTCAATTGAGCCATAGAGAAAAGCACTTTTTACATCCATTTTATAGACTTTGAAATTCATGTAAGAAGCATAGGCTAGGAATAGTCTGATTGCTTCTATCCTAGCCACAGGTGCAAAAACTTCTTCATAATCTATACCCTCTTCTTGAGTATATCCTTGAGCCACCAGCCTTGCTTTGTTTCTTATGACAATACCTCTTTCATCTCTCTTGTTTCTGAAAATCCATTTTGTGCCAATTGCTCTGTGACCTTTAGGAAGGTCTACTAGATCCCATACATTTTGTAGCTTGAACTGTAACAGTTCTTCTTGCATTGCTTCTATCCAACTAGATTCTTTCATAGCATCATGTGCCTTTTTAGGCTCAAGCTAAGATAGAAAACAAGAAAGCACTGTATGCTGTTGATCTTGCATTTCCTGAAGCCTGCTTTGATGTCTAGTCATCATAGGAGAAGAGATATCTCCTATTACCAGTTGTGGAGGATGATTCTTTTGAACTCTGGTGTTATGACTAGGTTCTTCATTCAGTCCAGCCTCTAGATTAGAGTCATGCAACTCAACTGAAGTGTTTTCAGAGGCCACTTCATTATTTTCTTGAGTCTCCTCATCTCTAATTTCTTCTTCACTCTGACTTGGTCCAGTAAATGATTCCTTTTCACAGTCTTCAACAGAATTTACTGTGGGTATGGGAAAAATCACAGATTTAGATATACTTTCTTGAACTTGTGTGATCCCTGATCCTCCACTTCCTGAACCTGCATTCTCATTACTGAAACCAAAAGAGTTAGTTAGTGAATCAATGTCAAATAGCCACTGAGGTCCAGACCCAACAGGATTTGGTGTGTTCTCATTGCATTTGACATTGTCACTTTCTTCAATTATTCTAGAAGATGAGTTAAAAACTCTGTAGGCCTTACTCTGAGATGAATATCCAACAAGAAATCCATCATCTGTTTTGCTATCAAACTTATCTAAGTGAGATTTGGTATTTAGAATTGTACAAGAACACCCAAAAGGTTTGAAGAAACCAATGAAAGGTTTTCTTTTATTTAAAAGCTCATATGGGGTCTTGTTCTTTTGCTTGACCACTAGAACTCTGTTTTGGACATAACAAGCAGTATTAACTGCTTCAGCCCAGAAGGTAATTGGCAATTTTGAATCAGCCAACAAAGATCTAGCAGCCTCTATTAGTGTTCTATTTCTCCTTTCAGCAACACCATTCTGTTGAGGAGTCCTAAGAGCACTATATTGCCTCTCAATACCTTTTTCTTCACAAAAGGTGTTTAGATCATGATTTTTAAACTCAGTTCCATTATCTGATCTAATGACTTTTACTCTTTGATTAGTTTGGTTTTCAATTCTTAGAATAAAGGATTTGATAAGTCCACTTGTCTCATCCTTAGTCCTTAGAAAATATACCCAAGTAAATCTGGAGTAATCATCAACAATAACCAAGCAGTAAGATTTCTTGCCTATACTCATAACATTTGTAGGACCAAACAGATCCATATGCAGTAACTGGAGACAAGAAGAAACAGAATTTAACTCTTTGGTCTTATGAGAAGTTTTGTGTTGTTTGCCTTTAAGACAAGCAACACAATGATCATCACATGAAAAGACTTTTGAAGGTAAACCTCTTACAAGGTTGTTTTTAACAAGATTGTTCATAGTCTTGAAATTCATGTGACACATCCTTCTGTGCCATAGAGAGGATTCATCTACAGAAGCTTTTGAAACAAGACAATTTAGAGATGAATCACTATCAACATTGTCCATATCTAGACAGTAAACATTGTCCTTTCTTGGAGTTCTAAGTAGTATCATGCTTTCATCAACTACCTTGAACCCTGGAGCAAGGATCATACACTCATTATTAGTAAATAATATACTATGTTGTTTGTCACAAACCTGTGATACACTTAACAGGTTGTACTTTAATTGATCAACATAGTAGACATCCTCAAATGTCATCTTACCTTTGGTGACATTACCTTTTCCACTTATCTTACCACCAGTAAGATTATCTCCAAATGCAACATGTCCTCCATTGATATGCTTGAAATCCTGAAGGCATGACATGTTGCCTGTCATGTGCCTAGAGCAACCACTATCAACATGCCAAATGCTCTTTCCCTTGAGCTGTTGGTTGCCCTGCACATTAGATAAATCAATTAGTATGAATTAGGAACCCAAGCCAAAGTGGTCTTGGGTACCCCTTTCTCATCAAAATACTTGCATTCTTTCTTGACAAGATTTTTGAACTTTAATTCCTCATTCTTGGAGTACTTTGTTACAATAATAGGCTTGGAAATATTTTTGCTAGAATCAGTACTGGTTTTAGAAGTACTAACTGCCTTGGCAGCACTTGCATGCTTAGCAGTACTAACCTTGTTAGCAGTAGTAACTGTGTTAGCAGCAGTAACTGTGTTGGCAGTATTAACCTTTGAAGAGGTATTAACAGTATTAGCAGCATTAATATTTTCAGCAGTACTAACACTGTTAGCAGTAGTAACTGTGTTAGCAGTACTAATATTGTTAGCAGTACTAACACTGTTAGTACTTCTAGGTACCCACATTTTGACACTTTCTTTTAAAATCTTTTTCTTTAAAGTGCCTTTACTTTCAACAGATTTCTTTATCACATGTTTCTTTCCAGCCTTCCTATAACCAACAGGTTTTTGCACAAATCTTTGAAAGTTCATCTGTTGGTTAATAGGGTTAAAGTAACAATACTTAGCCAAATGATTCAACTTGCCACATATAAAACAAGGTTTTGGTCTATTGATTTTATTCAGATCAACTCCTTGTTTCTGAGCCCATTGATTATTCCAGTTTCTTTGATTTCCTCTTTTTAAACCAGAATTTAGGCTCTTGGCTTTATTGCAATCACACTGTTTACAAGATCCAGGATTCACAACTGTGGTTTGTTTGTAATGGACCTTGTTATCCTTTCCTTTAGTCTTCTCTATCTCCTTGGACTTGACCCAGATTTTCCCACATCCCTCATTGGTGATAATATTGTTTTCTAATGGTATCTTTTTACTCACAGTATTATCCCTGTTCTCACTGGCTTCTTTCTCAGTCAAATCCTTAACTACTACCTCATCCAAAGGATCTATCTTAAAAGCTTCTTCAGACAAGTCCTTTTTCTCCTTAGTTTCTAACAAGTCTGATGTAGGAGAAATATAGTTGTTATTGTAAGGAGGGGGTGTATTGTTGTATCCAATACCAGGCTTCATCTTATCATGTATCTGAGCCTTTAGAAGAGAATCCATTGCTTTTGAAGCATAAGAAAACTTTTCTATGTCAAGCTTAACTTTTGACAGTTCCTCTTTCAGCCTATCATTCTCTTCTAATGACTTAGACAGTTTGGTTTCTAACTCATTCTTTTCCCACTTCCAATAGTTTGTGTCATAAGAGTGTTGAAGTTCATTAGCTTGAAAGCCTTTGATTTGCTCTTCAAATCTCTCTACTATCAACACATAATCTCTTCTGTCCTTTTCTAATCTTTTGAGGTCATCACACATACTTTGATTGTGATCCCTGTATCTTGTAACAGTGTCAATGCAAGATTTAGTGCAAAGATTAGAACTTACCTCAGTGGGGAGATCAGAAACTTCTGCCATAAGAGCTTGGTTCTGAATGGCTTCCTCAGCTTGATCACTCCAGTCAAATCCCATTCCTTGTTGAGAAACAAGGACTTGAGCAGGATTCTTTTTCAGATTGTATCCTCCATTCTGAGCTTGTTGATGGTTGTTGTTTGGAACAACACTCCTGCATTCTCTAGCAAAGTGTCCTTTCTTGTGACACTTATAACATTCCACCTTGGTTTTGTCAAAACCAGCTCCATCTTCTCTTCTTTGAGAGAAGTTATTTCTTCCAGTTCTTTTAATGAACTTCTTCACCCTCATGGATAACATGGCCATCTGCCATTTAATATCCATCTCCTCCAGATCATCAGGGTGAATTTGATCCAGATCATCATTAATCAAATAATTGCTGCTATGACTGGACAAAAAGGCTTCAAAGATAGTTTCAGTGCCTTTTTCTGAACTTACTCCACTGGCAGTACTAACTGCTTCAGGGTTGGCAGTAGTATCAGTGGATGCTGAAAGAAGTGCAACATTGTGAATATAACCAGAGGGTTTCTTCTTGGTTTCTACCTCAGTTTCAAAAACTCTTAGATCATTGTATAGATCATCAAGTTCTTTCTCTTCCAGATTGTCACTCTGTCTATATGAGACAGTGTACATAGTCCATTCATCCCCAAGAGATCTGAGGAACTTTCTGTTGATATCATCTTGTTCCATCTTCACCCCTACAGTAGCCAGTTCACCTATGAGTTTGTTGAACCTATCAAAAGTTTGAGTCATAGACTCATTCTTTGTGGAAGTGAAGTTCTCATACTGCTGCTTTAGAACATCTCTTTGATTTCTTTTGATGCTCTTAGTTCCAACAAATCTTTTCTCTAGAGCATTCCAGAGAATCTGAGCATCAGTGCAGTTGCAAAATTGATGCTGGTATTCATTGGGAATGGCCAAGAGCAGAGTGCTCAAGGCCTTCATCTCTGTTTGTCTGATCTTCCTCTCACCATCTGTCTTTGGTGGAGGTCTTTTCCCATCTGGTCCTATCCTTCCAGCTTCAGAAGGACCATTCTCAATGATATCCCATATTGAGTAGTCAGTGAGAAGAATATATTGTCTGATTCTTATCTTCCACATGTCAAACTCACTTGGTTTGAGCATTGGAACCTTAGAAACCAAAGTACTGCTTGATTCTGTAAGATTTTCCATGATGAATAACTGTTTCTGAGAGAGTTTGGCTCTGATACCACTTGTCAGGATCGAATTCTCAACAAGAATTAATTCTCAGAAACAATATCAAAGAAGTTTGCGGAATAACACTTTGATATTTAATCAAAACAGTAAATCAACACAGTAGATATGAAGAACAAACTGTAAACTTGTATTGAATGCTTTGAAGTTACAAGATTACACACTCAACCTCAATATTGATGAACAAGCTCACCAATACGAATTCTACTTCTCTAGAATTAGGATCTATGCCTTGAGGTTGATTTTCTCTCTAATAGAATGAAGAAAACAAAAGTTATCTCACTATTCTAAACAATACAATATATATACTGAAGATAAAAGATAATTACAATTTATACAATATCTCCAGAATATCTTTATACAATATCTCCAGAATATCTTCCATCATTATCTCTAAGCTTCCATGAATATCTTCAGTTTATCCAGCTGTCATCCTTTCCATACAGATCTCCATCTTATAAGCAGTATTAATCTTCAGCAGCATTAAATTCCTTCTAGCAGCATTAACTACTAAGCAGCACTAACCACTAGCAGTACTAACTAGCTAAGCAGTACTAACTTTGTTCAAGCAGCACTAACTTTGACTAGCAGTAGTAATAGTACTAGCAGTAGTAACACTCAGCAGTATTAACCTTTAAGTCTTCTAGCAGTAGTAACTTTGAACCAGCAGCATTAACCATACTTGATGAATTCTTCAGTTCCCAACACCAAACTTTGTAAGTATATCCTGCACATACTTGGATTGACTTATGACAATGCCATCTTTCTTCTGTTTAACCTGTAGCCCAAGGAAGAATGTGAGTTCACCCATAGAGCTCATCTTTAATCTTTTGTGTATCAGCTCCTCAAAATCCTTGCACATATAATCTTTTGTGGATCCAAAGATGATATCATCCACATAGATTTGAACAAGCAGGATGTCCTTCTTCTTCCTTTTATTGAAAAGGGTCTTGTCAATGATTCACCTTTTAAATGCATTTTCCAAGAGATAGGTAGACAGAGTGTCATACCATGCTCTTAGAGCTTGATGTATCCCATAGAGTGTCTTCTTTAATTTGTATACTTTCTCAGGAAAATTAGGATTCTCAAACCCTGGAGGCTGACAAACATACATTTTTTCATCGATTTTCCTATATAGGAATGCACTCTTAACATCCATCTGAAATACTCTGAACTACATGAAAGAAGCATAGGCTAGAAACAACCTAATTGCCTCAATTCTGGCTACTAGTGCAAACACTTCTTCATAATCTATCCCCTCTTCTTGTGTGTACCCTTGTGCCACAAGTCTAGCCTTATTCTTTATCACTATTCCTCTCTCATCTTTCTTATTCCTGAAAACCCATTTAGTTCCAATTTCTCTTTCTCCTTATGGAAGGTCAACTAGATCCCACACATTTTGCAGCTCAAACTGCATCAGCTCCTCTTGCATTGCTTCTATCCAGCTTGGTTCTTTCATTGCATCATAGGCCTTCTTGGGTTCAATCTGAGATAGAAAACAAGATAACAAACCTGACTGAAAGTCTTTCAATCCTCCTAACTTACTTTGATGCCTTGTGATCCTGGGATAATGGATATCACCAATCACCAACTGAAGAGGATGATTCTTCTGAGTTCTTGTTTGATTGGCAGCCTCCTCATTAATATTTGCATCCAGATTAGAGTCATTCTTTTCAGGAGTGTTTCCACCAAATACTGAAGAATTTTCTTCATCAGTATCATCTTCTGACACTGTGGGCATTTCAGAACCTGTGTTTCCTGAACCTGAAGGATGAGTATCCTCTTTATCACCTTTATCCTCTTCATCACCTTTATCATCTTTATCCTGTTCTGGTTCAGAATCCTCTGTTTCTGAATATCCTTTTTTCTTGTTGACAAAATTCAACAGGATCAACTGTAGGTATAGGGAACAACACAAACTCTGGTTTCTGTGCTTGTACCTTTTCTGAACTTGTTCCTGCAATTTGTACATTACTAAAACCCAAAGAATTAGTTAGTGAATCAATGTCAAATAGCCAATCAGGACCTACACCAATTGGATTTGGTGTGTTCTCATTGCATTTGATATTGTCACTTTCCTCTATAATCCTGGAAGAACTGTTGAATACTCTATATGCTTTACTCTGAGAGGAGTATCCAACAAGAAATCCATCCTCAACTTTGCTTTCAAACTTGCCTAAATGAGATTTGGTGTTGAGAATTATGCAAGGACACCCAAAAGGTTTGAAAAATCCAATAAAAGGTTTCTTCTTTTTGAAAAGTTCATAAGGTGTCTTTCCTTGGGATTTGACTACTAAAACTCTGTTTTGGACATAACAAGCAGTATTAACTGCTTCTGCCCAAAAAGTAATGGGTAATTTTGAATCTGCCAACAGAGATCTAGCAGCCTCAATCAATGTCCTATTTCTCCTCTCAGCAACACCATTTTGTTGACGAGTCCTAGGAGCACTGAATTGTCTCTCAATACCTTTAGTCTCACAAAAGATGTTTAAGTCACTGTTTTTAAACTCAGTTCCATTATCAGATTTGATGACTTTAACTCTTAGATTTGTTTGGTTTTCAATCCTAAGGACAAAGGATTTGATCAGTCCACTTGTCTCATCCTTAGTCCTTAGAAAATATACCCAAGTAAATCTAGAGAAGTCATCAACAATGACTAAACAATAAGATTTCTTACCAATACTCATCACATTTGTAGGACCAAAGAGATCCATATGCAATAACTGAAGGGGTGAGGAGATTGTGTTTATTTCTTTGGACTTATGAGAAGTTTTGTGCTGCTTTCCTTTAAGACATGCAACACAATGATCATCACATGAAAACACTTTTTGAGGCAAACCTCTCACAAGGTTGTTTTTCACAAGATTGTTCATAGTTTTAAAATTCATGTGACACATTCTTCTGTGCCAAAGAGATGATTCATCTAAAGAAGCTTTTGAAAACAGACAATTAAGTGATGAATCATATGAAACACTCTCTAAGTCCAAACAATAAACATTATCCTTTCTAGGAGTTCTAAGTAGTATCATATTTTCATCAACTACCTTGAATCCTAGAGCAAGGATAATACATTCAGTATCACTAAATAATATACTATGTTTCTTGTCACATACCTATGATACACTTAACAGGTTGTATCTTAATTGCTTAACATAGTAAACATCTTCAAAAGTCATCTTACCTTTTGAGACCATACCTTTACCACTTATCTTACCTCCTGCTGGATTGTCACCAAAAGCAACACGTCCTCCATCAAACCTTTTGAAATTTTGAAGGCAGGACATGTTACCTGTCATGTGCCTAGAGCAACCACTATCTACATGCCAAATGCTCTTCCCCTTGAGCTGTTGGTTACCCTGCACATAAGATAAAACAGTTAGTTTCGTGAAGGAACCCAAGCCAAAGTGGTCTTGGGTTGCCCTTTCTCATCAACATACTCATATTCATTAAGCTTAGTCTTAATGAGATGATCAGAGTCAGGAATCTAATGACTGGAATACTTTGTCTTAATTATAGGCTTGTTAGTATTAACACTGATAGCAGTACTATCCTTGTTAGCAGTATTAACTTAGTAAACATCACTAACTTTGTTAGCAGTACTATCCTCATTAGCAGTACTAACTCGGTCAGCAGAACTAACTTTATTAACAGTACTAACTTGGTCAGCAGTAGTATTGCAATCAGCAGCACTATTTCTGTTAGCAGTACTATTTGAGGTAGCAGTACTAACAGGTTTAGTTTCTTTTGGGACCCAAATTAAGACACATTTGTTTGCTTTCCTATTCTTTGTGTTACTCCTTGATTTGCTTGGAATATCTTCTTTTGTTTTAGCAAACTTATTTTGAATATAAAACTTTGCAGTACCAGTCTTCATTGGTGCTGTTCTCACATTCTCAGTCATGTGATTCCTTGATCTTCTTGATTGCTTCCTATAACCAACAAAATTTTGTATTTTTCTTTGAAAAGTAATTCTTTGGTTAACAGGATTGAAATAACAGCGTTTGGCTAAATGATTTAACTTGCCACAAATAAAACAAGGCTTTGGTCTATTGATTTTGCTTAGATCAATTCTTTGTTTTTGAGCCCACTGGTTATTTCTGTTTCTCTGATTTCCCCTTATTTTATCATATTGATGGGGCTTGATCTGTTGACAAGTACAGGGATTTACATCAGTAGTTTGCATATAGTGATCTCCCTGTACCTTTTCCTTCCCTTTCCTAGAGGTCTCAGCTTTCTCACTCTTAACAGTCTCTTCCCCAATCTTAGACTTCTCCACTTTCTCACTCTTGACAAATGGTTTACCTCCCCTTTCATTTGTAAGTATATGGTTTTCTAAGGGAATTTCTTTCTGGTCTTCCTTATTCTTATCCTCATTGTTCTCTTCTTCAGATTCTGCCTCAACCACTACAGTGTCTAGTGGATCTACCTCTGTGGCTCCTGCAGGTAAGTCATTCTTATCTTGCCTTTCTAAGAGGTCTGAAGTGGGTGGAATATAGTTGTTGTTGTAAGGTGGAGGGGTGTTATTATATCCTATACCTCTCTTCAGTTTGTCATGAACTTGAGATTTGAGTAAAGTGTCCATTGCTTTAGAGGCATTGGAAAATTTCTCAATGTCTAATTTGGCCTTCTCAAATTCATTTATGACTTTCTCACATTCTTCTCTAGCCTTCTCTAGCTTAATCTCTAATTAACTCCTTCTTCTCCCCCTTCCAATAGTTTTGATCATATGAATGTTGAAGTTCATTAGCCTGATATGCCTTAATTCGTTCTTCAAAATTCACAATGATTAAATTAGACTCTCTCCTATGTTTCTCCAACCTTTTAAGATCATCACACATGCTCTGATTGTGATCCCTATACTTCTTAACAGTTTCAAGACAGGCTTTAGAGCAAAGTTTAGATTTTACCTCTGTGGGAATTACAGTGCTTGAAGACTTTGAAACCTCAGCCATCAATGCTTGATTTTGAATTGCCTCATCTGCTTGATCACTCCAATCAAATCCCATTCCATCTTGTAAGACAAGTGCTTGAGATGGGTTCCAGTTGTTGTTGTAGTTGGTGGACTTTGATTGTTGATTGTTGCTCCCATGCTGTTGAGAGATTCCTCCTCTGCATTCTCTTGCAAAGTGCCCTAGTTTATGACACTCGTAGCATTCCACTTTGGATTTGTCAAATCCAGCACCATCTTCTCTTTTCATGGCAAAGTTGTTTCTTCCTGTTCTTTTAATGAATCTTTTGATTCTCATGGTGAGCATTGCCATTTGCCATTTGATGTCCATCTCTTCAAGATCATCAACATTAATCTGCTCCAGATCATCATTGATAAGAGAAGATTTGCATGGCTAGCAAGAAAGGCTTCCAAAACAGAATCATTGAGTCCATCCTGTTTTGAGCCATAAGCAGCACTAACTGATTCTGTGTTTGCAGAAGAAGCAGTAGTAGATGATAAGAGAGCAGCATTGTGAGAGTATCCAGATGGCTTCTTTTTAGATTCAACTTCTGCTTCAAACACTCTGAGATCATTGTAGAGATCATCAAGTTCCTTATCCTCCAAATTATCATTCTGCCTGAATGATACTGTATACATTACCCATTATTCACCAAGAGATCTTAGAAACTTTCTATTGACATCATCCTGGTCCATCTTGACACCAACAGTGGCTAATTCTCCAATCAACTCGTTGAACCTATCAAAGGTTTGAGTCATAGACTCATTCTTTGTAGACATAAAATTTTCATATTGTTGCTTGAGAATTGCTTTCTGATTTCTCTTAGTGCTTTTGATACCTGAAAACCTCTTCTCCAAAGCATTCCACAAGATTTTGGCATCAGCACAGTTGCAAAAATGATGTTGATATTCATTAGGAATTGACAAGAGCAGAGTACTCAAGGATTTCATCTCAGTCTGCCTCATCTTTTTTTCTCCATCAGTCTTTGATGGAGGTCTCTTTCCATCTGCTCCCATCTCTCCTTCATTGGAGGGACCATTCCCAATGATGTCCCACATTGAGTAGTCTGTAAGGAGTATATACTGCCTGATCCTGATTTTCCACATGTCAAACTCATTAGGTTTGAGCATGGGAACCTTTGAAACAAGAACACTGTCGTGTGATCTGTCCATGATGATTATTGCTTTCTGAGTTCCTTTGCTCTGATACCACTTGTCAGGATCGAAATTCTCAACAATAATTTAATTAAACACTCAGAAACTTTGTTAAATAAGTTGCGGAATAACACTTTAACAATAAATCAATGAAACAATGTATGAATCAAATTACAAGTTATATTGAATTAACTTAATGATTAACACCAAAGCCTCAATCTGTTGAACAAGCTCAACAGACGTTCAATACTTCTCTAATGAAAGGACTACTAAGAATCTTGAGGCTATTTCTCTCTAAAAACAAAATACGTATGTATATCTGTATATCTCTGTATATCTAATAATCTAAGACTTCTAGACTATATATACAAAACAGATTACAAGATAATTACTAAAGAAACAATAATCTTCAGAATACATCCCAAAATTATCTTCAACTTCCTTGTCTTTCGCTTTAAACAACCAACCATCTTTATCATCATTAGCAGCATTAATCCTTCTAGCAATATCTTCATCCTCAACAGTACTAATCATTCTAGCAGTAGCTACTCTGTTGGCAGTACTAACTCTCCAAGCAGTACTAACTTTTCAAGCAGTATTAATACTACTAGTAGTAGTAATTTCTTCAAGTAGCAGCACTAATGTCTTCAGTAGTAGTAATCTTCAATACTTAGCAGTACTAACCAGACTTAGCATATTTCAGACCCAACAGGGGTTCAGTTGAAGTAGTAGGTGTAGAAGTCTCAATAGGTACAACTTGGTCAGCAACTTCTGTCTCTTCATTATTGGTCACAACTTCAACTGTCGAAGTAGGTATTTGAACTTGAACTTCTTGTTCAATCGTGGAGTAGGATTCAGTAGAGATGTCTGAAATGGTTGGATGAGTAGTCATTGAGTCTACTATCCTGTCAACCACAACAGATTTGGTTACTTTAGATCCAAGAAATTCATTATAAAAAAGTCAAATAATAAATCTAAATCAGATAAATGATTAGTAGACGTTGATACCCCATCTGATTTGTTCGCTTGAGACACAGGTTCTGGACTGATTTGCCCAGAAGCTAGTACTCCTGTGATCACGGGTTCTGAACTAACGTGCTCATAACCCATTTCCTCATCAAATGTAACGTTGACGCTTTCAACAACATTCTTTGACTTCTTCAAGTATACACGGTATGCAATAGATGTAGAGGAATAGCCAATAAAGATGCCTTCATCCACTTTAGCGCTGAACTTGTTCAGACTCCCTCTGTCGTTTAGAACATAACACTTACACCCAAATATATGAAAATATTTGATTGTCGGTGTTCGATTGTTGATTAACGAATACAGAGTCTTCTTAAATCTGCGGTGTATTATGGAACGATTCTGAGTGTAACACCCAGTCGATACAGCTTTGGCCCATAGAAATAGAGGTAAGTCAGATTGGCTTAGCATAGTTCGAGCGGCCTTGACTAGCGTACGATTTCGTCTTTCGACCACTCCATTCTTTTGAGGCGTACGTGCAACAGAGTATTGATGTGAAATCCCGACCGATTCGAGATATTCTGCAGCTGTTTTGTTCTTGAACTTTATGTCGTTGTCAGTTCTGAGAAGCTTGACTGGTTTCTGCAGATTCACCAGGGTCGTCTTCATAAATGTAATGAGAACATCAGGTGTCTCATCTTTTAAACGTAGAAATTTGACCCACGTGTATCGCGAATAATCGTCCACGATAACTAATATGTACTTCTTTCCGCCTAAGCTTTGCGTTCACATCGGACCACAAAGATCCATATGCAACAACTCTAATGGAGAGTTGGTACTCGGTTCAGGCTTTGGTTTGTGCGGAGCTCTCTTCATCTTACCTTTTTCACACGCTGCACACAGATGTTCTTTGACATACTTTAGCTCAGGAAGTCCATTCACTAACTTTCCACTGACCAGTTTATTGATGTACCGAAAATTGAGGTGAGAGAGCCGTCGATGCCATAACCAGCTTTGTTGCATCGAGGCTTTTGAGAGTAGACATACCTGCTTGTCAGTCTGGACGTTTTACAAATTGATTGTGTAGAGGTTGGACTTTCGAGTGTCGACCAAGAGTTCCTTGTCATCTTCAGTGCGAACAGAACACCTCTTGGCCTTGAAATTTACCTCTAAGCCTTTGTCACAGAACTGACCTATACTGAAAAGGTTGTGTCCTAAGCCTTCAACATAGCTCACCTTCTTAATCGTGACTTTGTCGTGTACCATATCACCATACCCCAGAATTGGTGAAAACTGATCGTTACCAAATCGAACTGTTCCACAGTATTTCTCTGTATAGTTGGTCAACATACCTTTCTGCCCGGTCATATGCTTGGAACACCCGCTATCCAAGTACCACATATGACGGGTCTGCACAAGAGAAATTACAAAACAAGAGATTTAGGTACCCACTTATAAATGGGACCTAAGGTGTTAGCACATGATTTTGGCACCCATTGAAATTTGGGTCCTCTTTGCTTTTGAGAATCAAATGAAGAATTTGAATGATAAGAGTGTACATGATATGTGCCAAACCAATTATCAGTATCTTGACAAGAAGCATAATCATGTTTATCATAAGATGAAGACTTTCTAGCATCCAGGCGTAACTGGAATAATTGTTGCATAGAATATTTCTTGCGAGAAACAACAAGATTAGGTTTAGAAAAAGCAACATTCGCAATCAAAACATCTTTACTAGTAGTAGTCTTATTATAATCAACACTAGAAAAAGATTTAGCGGTCTCGTCAATCTCCTGTTTAGGTTGCCACTTAGATTAACTCCAAGCCTTTTCTTGCTCATATCTGAAACATTTGAAACTTTTGAGTTAGAATTGTGAGAATCAAATGAATGCATCTTCTTTGGCTTACCAGTAGTGATCGGTTTCTGTGAATGCTGAGATTTCTTCTTACCTTTAGCATTCTTAGTTTTCACAGAAACTGTTTCATCAACTTGCGTTGATGATTTACCTTTCTTAAACATACTGGATAATCCAAAGGAATTCACAATAAAAGACGAATGATTAGGAAGTTTGGCACTAAAATCAAATTGATCAATACAATCATCTAAAACACCATCAGAGTTTAGAAAATCAAACCCTCCATCAGTTAGACTAAACATATCATCAGATTTTGAAACCTTAGTTGATTTAGAAAGAACAGTATTTTTAAGCACAGTTGAAAACACTTTTTGTTCAACATCAATCAAAAGTCTTTCATCTGCTAAAGATTTCTCAAGTTCAGAAATTTTACTTTCCGAAATGAGAGGAGGGACGTAAAGTTTACCTTCAATAGGCTTCGCCTCCATCTCTTTTACAGAATAACTCTCAAAAAAATCATTTGAAAGAGATTTTGATTGAATAGAACTATAACTTTGATTCAACTTCCCATAACGAAATGGAAGTTGAAATTTAGATGTGTTCTTTTGTTTTTCTCTTTCCTTGGCTTCATCCTCTTTAGACAGTCCAGTCCAGAAAACTTTAAGCTCAGGGAATCATTGAGAAAGTCTTAAGAATGTAAAATCATAAAGTGTTGGCACTTCAGATATACCCCTTTTAAGGTAGTTAGGATTCTCATAACCAATTCCCCAACTCTCTTTATTCTCTTTGGTTTTGTTTAGATGAATGGTTTGCTCAGTTTGACCCAATGAGTATAACTTCTTTTCCAAAGTATTTAATTTTGCAAGTAAAGATTTGTTTTCTTCGGAACACGAAGAATACATTCTCGTAAGCTCTTTGAAATCAAACTCAGACATTCTCAATTTAGAATTTGTTTCAGCAATCTCTTTAAGAATTATGGTCTGTTCTTTTGCATTGGTGTCAATGTTTTTATGTAAAGTCTCAATCAATACTTTCTTCCCAACAATATCATCGCTAAGTTTCTGTATTGATTGGTTTTTGTTATTAATAACACCCTTTTCACGCTTAAGTTTCGACTTTAATTCTTGGAGTTTTGTCATCATGACATGCATTTGATTTATGACATCTAATTTAGTTAAATCACATACCTCTTCGTTGTCCTCTTCATCGGAATCAGCTTCAGCTTCTATTTCCAGCTTGCCCATAAAGCATAGATGTGTTGTCTCGTCCTTCGCTTTTTTTTCATCTTCTTAGTCTGACTGATCTAGCCAGAACTCATCTTCTGCCATCAATGCCTTTCCAGCTTCCTGTTGCTTGGCTAGAAGAATTTTGTTCTTGTAGTAGTCGGAGTTCCGTACTTTGGGTCTTCGGCAGTCTTTGGCAAAGTGTCCAAGTCTACCACAGTTGTAGCACTTTGGTGGTTCTTGCTGATTTGTCTCTTTAGCTTTATACCTTTTCTCTTCTGGCTTCCTTTCCTCTAACCTCTTTCCTTCAAATCTCTCCTTGTGAACATAGTTACTAGGACCAGATGAATACCTCTAACTGTTCGAGCTAGGATTTTTGTAGAACTTCTTTTGAAAAGCCTTGGTCAACATAAGCATAGCCTGCTTTAGATTTTCACAGTCGTCAGAGTCAGAGTTTGCTTCATTTTCATCCTCTTCTGATTCAGACATAATCATCATCATCATCTTCTTCTTCTTCACAACAAGAGCAATCGAATCATCAACTGTCTTCTCAGTTTGTCTCTTTTCATCCATGATCTCATCCACCTCTTCCTCATTCTGCTTGAGGGTTTCATATACCCCGTGAAGTGGAATATCGTTCAAATCTTATATTTGCTTCATCTGCCTTGTAAACCTTTTACATTCAGGCTGGAGAATGCTGAGGAATTTGACATTCAGCTCTATCTATGATTTATTGACCTTGTTCTTGCTAAACTCTATTCAACAAGGTCACAAATCTGTCATATGTTTCTGCTACAGATTCTCCAACCCTGCCTTTAAACTCTTCATAGTTGTTAAGGCAGTTGGATATCTTGAGCTGGTTTCCAACTTTTGAACCAAGCATCATTTTCTCCAGTTGATCCCACATCTGTTTGCCTGTTGCTTTATATCTGTCAATCTTCACATATATTTCATTAGTAATACCTTGAAGAATAAAAGACTTTGCTAATCTATCAGCTCTTGCTCTCTTTAGATCTTCACCATCGAGTTCATCAAACTTAAGTTGATATGGTATCTCCTCAGTACCAACCGTGTGAGTCTCCATAACAGGTGGCATAACTCCTTCCTCTAAAGATTTCCTGATTAAATCGCCCATATCATGTCTTTCTATGAAGTCCATGAACCGATCTTTCCACTTCTCATACTCTCCCCTGAACAGTACCGGTAGCTTTGTGTCAGTTCCGATAGCTAGAGCTTCTCTTGATGTCATCATGTTTGATTAATGTGCAATAAGAACTTGTATTTGATCGTTAGTCTAGATAAAATCAGATAAAAACTGAATAATACTATTCAGAAAGACTAAGTCAGGTACTGGCGCAAAAGCACAAATTCGCGCTAAGTGAAGCTGGCGCAAAAGGGGAACTTCGCGCTAAGTGAAGCTGGCGCAAAGAGGATTTTTCGCGAGAGGCGGGTCGCGCGAAATGAGGTTTGCATGAGTAGTGGGTGGCGCAAAGTGGAGTTTGCGCGAGAAGAAGGTTGCGCGAATTGGAATTTGCACGAGAAGTTGATCGCGCGAAATGGAGTTTTGCGCGAGACGTTGATGGCATAAACCGGGGTGCTTGACCGGTATGATGTTGCGACTGGTGTCCTGCTTCGACCAGGGTCTTGCGACCGGAGTGTTGCTCGACCGAAGAGTTGTTCGATCGGGGCCCTGACCGAATGTTACCTTCGACCGGTGTTGTTCGACCGGAGTGGAGCGACCGGGTTGGAACTGTGACCGGGGTAGAGCGACCGGGGTTGCTCTGACCGGTGTGGACCTGTGCGTGTTCTTCGATAATCGGCTCTGAAACACCCAAATACACCTATCTAGAAATCGATTTGCAACTCTAAAATTTGACAATGTGATCGCCTAATCAACTACAACAACTTGAAACCAAGTAATTTAAAAAACAAACACTTTTTGAAAATTTGATCGATGGTACAGTGACTTTGAAGATGAAGAACACAGTGAGTTCTATAAATTTGATTTGAATCTGGTTTGAGCTCTGATACCAATTGTCGGTCCCTTATATTTGAACAAGATCTTTACCAGACAATAACAAACACAAACATATTAGATTCACCAACCTGTTTTGATTACAAACCACGGATTACAGATTAGAGTTTGAATAATATTTCTCTTGAAGCTCTCTCTCTTTTTCCTCTGGATCAAGTTGGCTGAAGTTGATGAGTTGTGTTATTAGATATTCTATGAGATATCTTGATATCTCACCTAATAACTAAAGCTAACATAATATCTAACTAATAATATCCTAAAATATCTAATAAATAGATATTTAGGAATAATATCAAATACAATAATTAAAACAATAATTAACTTTGACAATTATTACAAACTAACATTAGACTAATATTGAGAGTGCCTTTTTCAGCTTTAGCTTCAGATTCCAATCTTCAGATTGGATGATCTTGAATCCAATAAATCTGTGATCTAACACACCTTGAACATGTGTTAACTTTATGTTGCCTTAACTGACATTATATTCATTTGAAGAAATATGAACATTATTACTTTTAAATATCACCTCGAACATGTGTGTATTCATTTACATATTGTAACACTCTGAATTTCGAGTTGATTTCTCCTTGTATGACTTAGAATTATTCTGATAATCCCATATTTAATCGTTGTCGTGTATCGCCTATCGAATCAGCAAGTTTTGGGAAGACAAAACCACCTGGAAACATTGGCAAGAGTGCCCGTGGCACTCTCGCGTGTCACAATCGCGAGCAGCTCACGCTGGGACTTTTGGTACATTCTCAGCGAGAGTGACTGGCGAGAGTGCCCATGTCACTCTCGCTTGGCAAGATCACCGTCGGGAGAAGATGCATTAAATGAAAATTTTATTTTGTTGGGTTTCATTTATTTCCATCCAAGAGTTTGAAGACCGATTTTTCTCTCAAGGTTTTGGTGAGTTCTCCTTCATCTTTCATCATCTTCCCTCATTAAATGCAACCTAACCACAAGATTCTTGACCTTTATGATCATTAATGGTTTATAGGGTTCTTGTGTGGTAGCTATAGCTCATTTTGGGAAAATCTTCAAGTCATCTCCTCTACTCCTAGGGTTTTATCATTTTAAGGGTTTTTTTTTACATCACAAACCCATTTGGTGAGTCTCCTAACGCTTATTATACCATGCATTGTAATATTACTTGCTTATGTGAAGATTATAAGAAATTTGAAGTTAACCTAAAACTCGGGTTTTTTTGTATTTTTCTTGTATATGGGTATTTGTTCTTCTTGAGGTCATTATATGTCATGTGGGTTCCTTTGTGCATATAAAGTGGTAAAAATGAGTATGTATTAGCAAAGAACCATCCTTTATAAATATGGGTTTTGGTTATAAATGATTATGTTGTAACTAGGATCATCACATTATTTTGATGATGGCTTTTGTTGATAAATGGATTGTGTGGCTTAACTATGAGTATGAAATATACATTAACTCGCTTTAGAATGTAATAAGTTATGCATGAGAAATATAAACTATACTTGGTGGTCACCTAAATGTGAAGTTAATGTCTATTTCCTTGTGCACGAGGATTTAGATGGCATGGTATATTTGATTATAATTGTCGACCGTATTGGTCACTAGCGAGTAGGCAATCGGGGATGCAAGTCCTTGAGGTGTAACTCGTCTAGATTGGATAGACACTAATGTTCGTAAGTCCTTGAGGTGTAACTCGACGGAGTAGGCAATAAAGGCACAAACGGTTTGAGGAATGTGATGTCTTTTATGGCATGAGATCTAGAACCGGAGCATGAGGTGAAATCCAATAACATCACGGGTGACTTCATTCACGTGTTCTCGTCAGCCAAGATGGAAACGGGTCTCCCCCGTATATCAAGAGATATCTCTTGTGTATTTTGTACAGGTGTGGAATATCTTTTCCATGTTGAATGTTGGCGTTGGTTCAACCTTTGGGTGTATCGGTAACAAATAATTTTGTTATATTTGCTTAACTTATAAATTGTTAATCATTACATTATCTCCAGACTTTTGGTCTAACACTTGTTTTGGCGTTTAATGACTCACATGTCCTGCACCTTGATTCGTAGGGCGCACACCTAGGATTCTTGGAGGACCGGGATTTTTGGGAATCTTGAAAGAAGATCGTTTTGAAGTCATAGCGACACCCACCTTTAATCTTGTCTTAATTGTTGTTCTAGATTAAATATGATGTCGTGCATTATGTCTTATTCTTCCGCTACTTTATTGATGCAACTACGCCAACTTTATTGGGTTTTAGTCATTCTTAGTCATTCATATTTACAGGATTTATAAACCTCCATATTTTAGACGTTATATTGCTGAAATTTTAAGTTTTAAATTTACCAAATTTCTAGGGTGTTACACATACGAACCTCCTTAACTGAACATTGTATTCAAATGAAAAATGTGAACATTATTTCTTTTAAAAGTTGGATTTTGACCAAAAATGTGGTGCCTTATGATTTTATATTAGAGTTCACATGTTTCGTCTGAATGGTTTAAAGGGACAATCATACCTGGATTTGCAGAAATCATCATACTCAATCGGTAAACAAAAAATTTGAATTGAAACAACTAGCTACTAGACTTCTTGTGATTTTCATACAATTTTAGCAATTGATTATAAAAAATATTTTGAAATCAAAGAATTAGCTAGGATTGTGGAATTTAAATTTATGTAACTCCCACATAAGTATAATAAATATTGTATATATATATATATTAAGATTTACCTTTCTACCCTATCTCATTAATGGTTAAAGGAATAAAAACAACATATCAATATGCAATTCTATTGGTTGGATTAGGTTCACAAAGTTAACAACAATTTGTTGGTTAACAAATGAACCTCCCTCTATAATTATATATATTTATATATACACACACTTATATAATATACTATTAGAGAAGGAATATAAATTTTTAAAAGTGTAACTAAAAGATACATTTAGAGAAAGTTTACAAAAAAAGTGTCACTAAATCCTATACCTTTAGAGAAGTTTTGATTATATGTATCTAAAGATGACATTTAGAGAAGGTTCATGGAAGTGTAACTAAAGCATACTTTTAGGGAAGGTTTACAGGAAGCGATACTAAAGCTTATACCTTTAGAGAAGCTTTTACAAAAACTTTTTTCTGAACGTACCTTTTAGTGACGTTTGAAACCGTCACCAATGCTCGAAAAACGTCACTAATACATACTTTTAGAGAACCTTTTAAGGAAAAATTGGCCAACCTTTAGAGAAGCTTTAAAAGCGTATCTAAAGCCTGAAAAAGCTTCTCTAAAGGTTAACATAAATGTACTTCTCTAAAATCTTTAGAGAAGCTTTTTAGACTTTTAAGTACAAAAGAAAACCTTCTCTAAAGGTCTTCTTTCTTGTAGTGTTGGTGGGTGGATCGTGTGAAGTCCAATGTTCCTCGTGGAATGCCACAATCCTCCTCCGCCATGGTCGGAAAGGGGGAGGGGGAGCAACAACAATGTTCGTGCCAATGTAGCTGTTGCATCTATCGGAACTCCCAGAGCACCCTATACTCATGTTTTTTTATGCAGATCAGTGGAAAGCTCTTGCAAGTGTGTTTGATAATATGACTATTTCGTTTGACCGTTTGAGTGGTAAGTTTAGTAGTAAATCATGGATTATTAACACCAGTGCATCCAATCAAGTAATCGGAAATATTTCACTCTTATTTAATGTAAAACATACACTGTGTCATGTTGGTTGTAACACCCTAAAAATAGGGATAACAAAAATTTCCGAAAACTGGAAATGTGGTATTTAAAATGCCATAACATGAGCCTCCCAAAAATGGGGAAATAAGAATACCTGTTTAATTACAGTTTGTAATTGTAGGGGGAAAATAAAACAACAACCGTCTAATCTATTTTCTCAACGGAAACAAGATTACAAAAGGGTGTCGTCTATAGTCCAATGACGGTCGTCATAGAAATGAGTGTCCCTTCGATCTCCCCAAGCTCACACGGACCCGCCTAAACCCTCTTAGATGCGGCGGCACTAGAACCTGAGATACACATATACACCAAGCAAGTGTTAGGCCAAAAAGCCTAGTGAGGTTGCATAACAATTTATAATAACATGGAGGTGTAGATTAATATTAAGTTCACCCAAGCAAGTATTCATTAAAGGAAACAATGGGGGAGACCCACAACACCAACAAATCCCACCCAAGAGACGAGATACCTTAGTGCCAACTTCCAAGGATGGCACCCCAAGGCCCGACACATTCGAGGGTACAACGACGGCATTGCCCCAAATGGCGGAGGTCTAGGCGCATACCGACACGGTGGCCCCCAAGACTATGTCCTCCTAGTGGCCATTTGACTTGGTTCATCCACATACAACTCTTTTATAGCCAAGTGGCATTTCAGTTCTAACAAAGTGTATTCAACACCGAAGCGTGCCATGGGATCCAAATAGTTCATGTTCATCATCATATGGGTACAAGTAATATAAAACATCTAAATATCATGACCACTTTCATACAACAATAAAAGGGAAGTTTACCCATGATGGGAGATATTTCTCAAACTCTTAATCAATGAAATCATAGAGTTATAAGGACCCAAATACTCCTCATTTATTCATCCAAGTTACCAACTTGTACCTATTTCTTTTCTTCAAGGTTAACCATCCATATATCCAACTAAAATTTAGATTCAACAAGTCAATATGAAGAAACCCTAATTTTAGAACATAAAATAAGACCTCAAATAAGCAAGTATTATGTATATCTGTTAGAGCATAAATATGTTGGATTCAAGATCATAAAGTTTGAAGACCAAAAGATCAAGAAGTCAAAGCTAGAAAGTCAACTCTTATCAAAAGTCAAAGTCTTTTGTTAATAAATGTCAAAGTCAATGTATGTGTAATTTGTTTCCTTGTATTTGATAGAGGGTATAAATATTTTTGTTTGTTTTTGTAATCAAATGTACACACGCATATTAGAGAAGAGCATATTGGTATATCATTCTAGTGAGAGAAAGTAGAGAGAGAAAATTGTAAATTTGTAATCTTGTGATTGAGATTAATTCATATGAGTTTGGAATTATCATCTTGAGTATTTGTTATTGATTAGAACTTGATGAAATAGGGAATAACAATATCTCATAAAAAGGTTTGAATACTCACAATCTAGGTTTTAGCTAAAAACCTAGAAAATTTAGTGGAAGAGAAAGAGGGTGAAGCTTTGAGCTCCCCAAGCTTGAATGTTGACCTTTAATGTACTCAAGAGATGGAAGTAATGGAGGTTTAATGCATTTACCAACCATTAGTGCATTTATGGAAGGGAGAGTGTAGAAATGAGAAGAAATCGCCCCCAAGAGTGTTTCCAAACGAGCCCTAGATCTGATTTTTATGAAATGCTCAAGTGAAGGTCGAAGGGTTAGGTTTTTCAACGGGCTGGACCACGCGGGCAAGAGTGCCCCGCGACATTGCCCTGGTCACTATCGCCAGGGCATAGTCGTCGAAGTTATACGTCCTTCGGTACAATACCTGCGATTGTGACCGACGATTGTGACCGGCGAGAGTACCCAAGGGCACAATCGCGGTCACTCTCGCGCGTGATGTACCGTGACCCTCGAGCTCCCCGCGACTTTGCCCTTGCGACCTTGACACATGTCACTGTCGCTGGCAAGGTTGCTAGAAGGGGCTGACCTCTCGATTTTGACCGAAAATCTTATTTTTAACTGCTAAGAACGAGCGTATAACCATTGACATGAAGGAGACCCAACAACTCAAGATAAAATCCACTAAAAAGACATGAGGGTAAGTCAGAATTGAACCTTGATCAAACGCGAGATTCCGGGTGTTACATTGGTCTTCCTAGGTAATGAGGTTGAAGCAACCAAAGAGGGTTCTTGCAATTTTCAGACACAATAACCCTTAATCATGTTGTTTTTGTTCCTCAATTAAATTGTAACTTATTTTCAGTGCTAACAATTACGTGACGATCTGAATAACATTGTCACTTTTACTTATGATATGTATATTGTATAGGACCAAACGAGGAAACTGATAAGAAAAGGGAAGTTAAGAAGATTGACTCTACTACTAGAGGGAGTCGAGCTCGATCAATGTTGTTGTATTTAATGGTGAAACTTCCTCTTTGGCACTTTAAATTGAAACAATAGTGAAGTTGCTTCCTCTCGTTCATAACAGTAGATGTAATTTGAATAAGGCATGCATAATGTGTTTTCATGCCAAACATCATACAAATCGATTTCCTTTAAGTGACAATAAAGTAGTCGGATTTTTGAGTTAATTGATATTGATTCATGGGGTCCTTACAAACATAAATCCTATTGTGGTGCTCGACATTTTCTTACTATTGTGGATGACTTTTCTCGAGCTATATGGGTTTATTTAATTGTAGACAAAATAGAAGTTTTTCGAAGATTTATGACTTTTGTTGCCATGGCTGAACATCTATTCTCTCAAACAATAAAAATCTTTTAAAGTGATGATGAAACGAAATTCAATTGTCTGCTTGATTATTTCATGGCATTTTATTTCAAACCACATATGTCGGAACCACAACAAAATGGAAGAGGTGAGAGAAAACACCGACATCTCTTAAATGTTGCTCGTACCTTAGGATTTCAAGAAAATTTACCAATTTATTTTTGGGGAGAAAGTGTTTTGGCCGCTGCACATTTGATAACTCGAACTCCATCTAGTACTATTCTTGATAATCTCACTCCCTATGAAAAATTGTTTTGGCATCCCCATCTCACCATGTTATTCGTGTGTTTGGTTCCTTATGCTTTGTTCACAACGAAGAGTCCAAGGGAGATAAATTTGGTAGTCATAGTTACAAATATATCTTTGTCGAGTATCCTTTTAGCAAAAAAGGTTGGAAACTTTTTGACCTTGACCAAAATGAATTCTTTATTTCACGGGACGTGAAATTATTTGAAAAAACCTTTCCATTCATTTGATAGGGAACTAGGGAGTACGGAAGCTATCAATATTAAACCCACCGCCAATTTTGAGTTGGATGTAGAGGTTGATTTGAACTTTGATGAATTTTTGGATAACATGAAGTTCCTGCCGACTCCAATGTTCATGGGCCCCAACTAGCGGAATAGGGTGGAGGATGACAACGGCATGGGACGTTGTGGTAAGGAAGGTCTAGATAAGGACTAGCGGAGGACCTATGGCTCACGGCGGGGGATCGGTTAAGACCGATGATATCCGTATGAACAAGAGAGGAATATCAAGAACAATAGAGAGAATTATGAAAGATGATTTTATTTCTTCCAAGGGATATCTTACAAGTGATGGGTAGCCTTCCTTTTATAACCAAGGAAAAGGCATTCTTACCACATCATGACAAAAGGATTCCACTAGTTACTTAATAATGGAAAATGAGGTAACTAGTACAAAAATGACTTTTTGCCACGGTTTTGGAAATATAGGTTAGCCACGATTAGGTTTAGAAGTGTGGCTAAAAGTCATAAATAAAATTAGAGTGTTGTTTTAGATACGGTTTAACTCAATAATTGTGACCATTACCAAACACGCTCAAACATAAAGCTATGGTTTTAACAAAATTGTGACTAAATGGTTAGCTATTATGACGCTTTTTTTTACCGTGGCCAATAACGGTCATAAATTGTGGCCATATGTTGACATATAGTCACACTTTTTTGTATAAACCATGACTTTATATTGTCACGGTTATTGTCTATGGCTATAGACAGACATACAACCACATGAAGCCAATTTTTATTGCCAAATATATATAGCCACGAAAACTTGTTAACTGTAGCCAAAAGTCAAGGTGTTTATGACCATGGTTTTAATTATTTTGTGTCACGTGAAGGTAACCAATTGTCACGGTTTTACAAATTACGGTGTAACTATAGGTCATTAATTGGCAACAGTTAATATGAAATTTGTGCAGCTAAAAGTATAATTAATGCTACATTTAAAATAAATTGATGGCTAAAAGGTAACCAATAACCACATTTGTAACAATTTAGTTCATGTGACTATGATGTAATTTACGGCCACGGTTTTTATTACTGTGTGTGATTAAAAGTTAACTAATAGCCACAGTTCTAAGATTTAAGCGTAACTATATGTCATTAATTGGTCATAGTTTTTATTATTTTTTGTAGCCAAAAGGTAGCTATAGTTACTGTTCTAAAAACTAAGTGTAACTATATATTATGATCTAGTCACGGGTAATATGAAAATTGTGTGGCTAAAAGTATAGCTAAGGTCACAGTTAAAATAAACATATGTAAATAAACATATGTGGCTAAAAATTAATTGGTAGTCACGTTCTAACAGTCTAGTTCATGTGGCTAATATGTAGTTTATGGCCAAAATTATTATTATTATGTGTGATCAAAAGTTAATCAATAGTCACGCTTTTGAAATTCAAGTGTAACCATACTCTATGAATTGGCCATGTTTTTTTTTATCATTTTTGTGCGACAAAAAAGTAAATAATTGTCACGGTTCTAAAAATTAAACATAACTATATGTCATAATTTGGCCACGATAAATATCAAATTTGTGTAGCAATAAGTATGGTTAAGGTCACAGTTAAAATAAATTAATGTGGCTTTAGGGTAATCAATAGTTACATTAAAAAAAACACTTATGTGGCTATAAGTAGTTTATGGCCATGGTTTTGCTACATTTGTGTATCATCAATGTAACCAATAGCCATTGCGCTACAAGTTCATCATAACTATATATACATAAGGTAATTTGTTAATTTGTATCGGGTCAGGTTAGCAATAAAGATGGGTAAAGAGGTAAAATGGTCGGGACTATAATCGACCCCGTACAAGCCGTGATGATATATCTTTGAAATATGAGGACTTCGTAACTGATGCAACCGATCAGGTAACTCTAACCGATTGAGTTAACCAGTTAGAAAGGCCAGATCTCGGTTTAGGGTTTGTTTGGAGATGATGAAGATATTGAGAGATAACGATCGATAGGTGAGGATGAAGCTCTAGATTGGGATGAGGATGAAAATGAAGATGATTGGAGCTTGGAGCAAGGATGAATATGAATATAGTCGGAGCTTGGAGGAATATGATGTTTGATCCATTGGTGTATGTAATTTCTCTCTCTCTCTCTCTCTCTCTCTATATATATATATATATGTGTGTGTGTGTGTGTGTGTGTGTGTGTGTGTGTGTGTGTGTGTGCGCGTGTGTGTTTAGCATAACAATATAGAATAAACCTTTGAACCTTTGGGCCAAGTCAGTAGACCGGTTATGGAGGCCGATGGTGGACCAGTTTGAATTTTAAATAAATCAACTGATTCGGCCGACTAGGTATGTAACAGGTTGTTATGGTCGATGGTCGTTACTGGTTATGCATCAAACTTAGTTGTAGAAATAGTTTTTGTCTGATTCTTTTTTTTTTCATTTAAGGATCGATTCGGTTAACCGGGACTGGTGACGAAATCCAGGCCGATTTCCCATCTTTAGTTAGCGTTCACAAATGACATTTTTTTATGTCTCACTGATGTGTTTTTTGTATTATGACCCAGACATCAACATTGTCTTCTTTTATAAATAACTTTTTGTTGTTTAAAAATCACTATACACTAAAAAGATTAATATTTTGGAATGTATAATCATATAAACATATGTACAAGTTTTTAAAATATAAAATAATTATACAAATAATCAAAACACTACTATAAACATTTAATGTGTTGTACAATTCAAAGATCAAAATTTGCACATTCACATCATTAGGAAATTAAGAAAAAATGCGATCAAAATCTATTTCACCAAATTAATGTGTTGTACAATTAAAAAAAAGGACCAAAATTAGCACATCCACAATCTTAGAACACACCGTTAGCATCTTGATGTTGTCTCTTCCAATATGTTAAGTTTGTATATATCTGTTGCTTAACCATCAATATACCGGAAAAAGCAAGATGATGAATTGTTAATAAGGGCACACACTCCATACTTTTAAGCCCCAATCCTTCCTCTAATACTTAGCAAATAATCACCTGCACTATAATTAATAGTATAGAACTCATAAATCAATAAATTTACATATGATCTTATGTAAATTAACCAACTTTTGCTGGAAGGCCTACTTTGGTCTGGTGGTACATCCCGCAACCATTTTAGGTCAAGAAAATCCTGACTATGAATAATGCCATTGTAATTGTTATTGTTATCTTCCTCATAGTTGAAACACCAACATATGAGGCAACAAAGTTTTGGTACCTCTATTCTATCAGAGAGCAAGTAAGTTGTTCACTCCATGTTCTGTGATAGCATCTGAAATCTCATTGACATCTATACGTCTCAATGCTTCATAGTCGAGTGAATGTTTTGGATCTTTGCTTCTCTCATTTTTCTCGCAATCAAAAGCTTTCTTCTTTTCATCTTCAGCTATTCGCTTTCTTGCCTGTGGGATATTTGTGTCTGCCCCATGCACTGAATGGTTCATGAGAAGCATACTTCTGCTCATTTGAGTTGGCTTCAGTGGATGCATACTCAATACACTTCTGCTTATCAACTAGAGAAACTCTATCCTCACTACACGAGTCCTGTTTCATGGCACCATTTTGAGCTTTGGCTAGAGTTTCAGCATTCCCTTTGTCTCTCTGTATAATTAGAAAAATTGGAAAAAAAAAATGGAATCATGCAAACGAGTATCATGCAAGTTGCAAATGTTCAACATCCCGTGTAAAAGTTGACAGAACATTCTTTTGGATACAAAGGAAAATTGTTGCATTTGCAATAATTATAACAAGACAACATGTAATTTTAGCTCAAAATTTCCAAAAATAAAAATGTTGACATACCAATAATTAAAATGTTGTAGTTCTATAAGCTGAATTGTATCAAATTTGTATACAAGATACAACTTCTATAAACAAGTTGGTCTATAAAGTATTAGGAGATCAGTAGCATTACAAGGAAAAACCATAAGTAGGTTATACATATATTACCAAATAGAGAATCAAACTAAAAAAGAATCATGTGATGACGATACAATTTAATACATGACCAAGAAGGTGGGAAGCTTCATATTAACTAAATTGAGTGATTAACAAATGAAAAAATACAGCATGTCAAAGCACTTTTAGATATGCCAAATTGCCAATGCATAAACAACAGGGTACTTATTTAGCTAGATAGTAGATTCAGTTCAGATAAAAGCTATTTTAGTATCACTAGTTGATCAACAAAGGTTAATCACCTTTACTTGCCAGGTAAGACTCTCGGTCCTTGTAATCGCTCTTACCTGGTACGCGCTTATAGGGTTACTTACCTTACTGTATGAACATAACAAAGACCAAGAATCTTATCCCGTAAGAACGATGGCAAGAACCGAGAGTCTTACCCGGTAAGTGAAGGTGACGACTGTTACCCGCTTAGCGCTTACTGGGAAAATTGTTGTATACGTTGTTGTTTACATGGACTATAGCCTTACCTAAAGTGTCAAATTTTGTCGGTAAGCCCTTTATCTCAATAAAAATTACTCCATCATTAGTATAAATGCGACAAATATGAACATATTCATCTCCGTCTCAAACATAAGTTCACCCACAATATTTTCGCTAATGAATACAATTAAAGTAATGGGTCGTTTACCAAAATCTTAAACCCGGTAAGCACTTACCTGCAAGAGATTCACCTTCATTTACATTATCGTATAACATCCTTGACCATGAAAATGGATTGTTGGTAAGCATCTTAAACCCGGTAAGTACTTACAGTCTAAAACTCTTGGTCCTTGCCTTATCTCTTACCGGGTAAGTTTGTCGGTCATTTCCATCTCAATCAATAAGGTAAGTGATATTGGTAAGCGCTTACTCGGTAAGCGTTTAGTAAACGGCCCCTAAACACGCATCTGTCTGTTTGAATTACTTGTACTATCAGTATGAGTATATAACCACGAGCGTATATACCTTAGGAACAAGGATATTACACCGTCGAATCCCAGGATGCATTGAAATATTGAACTAGCAACTACAGACCCTTGTTCCCTCATTATATGTTTAAATCTCTGCATGTGAGGATGTTTATCTGTCATTATAAAAGGTTACTCAATATGAAAGAAAAAGGAACAAAGAATTATGTGATGTAACAAATTTACTTTTTCAGTAACATTTTGGTACTCATGAGCATTAGTGATAACTAAGGCTAGAGACATAAAGACAAATGAACTCCCTTGAACCAGTGGTAGCCATGAGTGCAATATTATGGTTAAACCCAAAACTAGCATTATAAATGAAGGGCAAGGGCTATAATTGCTTTTGAGTCATGAAATGTTAGATCCATATGTATAATACTCACTCAGAATTTGGTAATATCGCATCCTTGTAAAGCATATACACACTTTACTTTGGAGTACACATGAGAGGCTCTCTGTTAAGATAATGTGGAAAAAGTTTAGCCAAAAGCCAATGTATCACCAAATTCACATATGAATGGCTAATGATTTGGTAGAGTTAGCAAGAAACTCTCATAAGGCTCTGAATGCTTGCCATGCTCTTTCTAAATTGAATGCAAAGTTCCAAAAACCAAATAGATCGATAACAAGACTTCAAAGTATCATGGAGGTAAGTAATGGAAACAGATTCAAGATAAGAAAAGTTGGGAGGTGGTGGTTTTGGTAGAAATATATATATATATATATATATATATATATATATATATATATATTAATGAAAACAACATGGATCAAACTTTCAAACCCAAACATTGCCATAACTTCAGTTCAATGTAACTAATTAACAAGCATTCGGCCAAAAAAAAAAGAGTATAAATTACAAAATAAATGGACTGCAGATGATATTGGTGACAAAATGCTTCAGATTAGATAAAGAATTACCTGGAATAAGTTGTAATGTTTGGCAGCTTTTAGCGCATCTAGTGTAGTGAAGATGCTGAGTCAGCCAATATCAATTTCTTAAGCCGTATATGGTTCTTCTTTCAGATATTCCTGCAAAATCCACGTGAGGTTATTAATTATTGTTCAAGGAGAATATTGAATTAATCACATCTATAGTAATTAAAAGGAAAAATTGTACCAAAAGGATACACGAGTGTCAACCAAGTTTTCACTTTTGATATTGCCTCTTGAAGCTCCATTACAAGTTTTATGCCAAGTACAATCTAAAGTATCCAAAATACAATGATGATTAGGAAATGGGCGGAAAGCAAAAATAAATAGTGGGATTAAACGAGCTAAATACAGAATGTGGCAAAAGCATGACTAACTTTATGGATTTTCAATATTCAAGTCTTTACCAATTTAAAAATAAATAATAACTGGAAAATGGCATATTGGTGATATTCCTCAATTTTTAGAGTTATTTGTCACTCTTTTTAACCCATTTATAACCTTTTTTCGTACCATTTGAGCTTTTCTCATTTCTTTGGTCTGAAATGTTCCAAGATTTTCTAAATAACTAATGAGATCAAAAAGTCGAATTTTCTTGAAATTTTCGTGTGCCGCTGTGGCCACAGTGTCACCACTGTGGCAAGTACTGTTCACGCGATTTTCTGCAGATTTTGGAAGGCCATTTTGGTGCAAGTTGAAGGCATGCCTGTTGGAGTCAAGGATGACCCTTGCACAAAAGAAGATTCAAGAAGTGGACAAAACACATGGAGCCAAAAACATGGAAACAAAGCAACATGAGAGGTCACTCTCATGTTACTATTCACCTCTCTATTTTCTTCCCTATAAATATCAAGGGTGTTTGGCTTTGGAAGATCATCCCTCATATCACAACACTTGGAATCAGGAGTTATAGAGCTTAGCATTGTATTTTTAGTTCTTGTAGTAATTTTCTTTAGTTTTACTTACTTTATGTCCACCACTGTGGTGAGCTTGTGGTCACAGTGGTACGTTAACGTTTTATGAAATTTTAGTTTATGCACTTCTTCTTCTTCTTTATCATGTCTATTAACATTATGAGTAGCTAAACCCCCCTTTGGGTGTGGATGTAAGCCAACCCGAGAGGTTAAAATGTAACACTTGGGTGTTACCGCATTCGGCTAACTTTTCGGTTTGGTCATCCAAGTTGAAGCTTCATCTCAACGCGGACAAGCCGATCACTTGTATGTGTTAATATTAGATCTTAGACCTCGAGAGGAGCGGATCCGAATACGGCTTGGGTGATGCAAGGAGGTTTGAGAAAATCTTCAATAATCACATAGAAATATGGATTTTTGCATAATCAAACTAAGGTCCAGATGTCGGTCGAGTTGGTGTGTCATAGAGATATGCGCATCTCTCCATACTGGCGGAGCTAAGATCTTCGAGATCTACTTAGTGAGATTGGTAAACCGAAAGTTAGCAAATGTGGTAATTTTATAATAAAACCGTTATCGCAACCGATACGACGTCGCTTCGAGAGGAGGAAATCGTGTGGGGTCCATTGCGACCGGTTTTGTTAACCATTTAAGTTATTAAAATACTCTCGGGGGAACTTACACCCGTACCCGCTTTTTATTATCTTGTTTATTTAATATTTAATATTTCGTTCTAAATCAACCCATCAATTTTATAAATCTAACTTTGCACCGGAAGTTCGTGGAAATCTCTGATTCTTAGTTAAGTCTAATCCCTGTGGATATGATATTTGGTCTTTACCATTATATTACTTGAAAAGCGAACACAATACGTGGTGTATACTTGCACCATTATTGTGCCACATTTTACACGTGTGCATTTTTTCCATCAAGTTTTTGGCGCCGTTGCCGGGGATTGGCAAGATTTTACAGCCTAAGATATTGATTGGAATGACATGTATTTGAATACATTTGACCAATCATGGGAGACGTAAGTTGATTATTCATTTGATTTTCAAGGGACGAATCCTTACTAGGGATTCCCGTCCTTTGTTCCCAACTACCCAACGGACAATATTTTTAAACAACCCGAGAAATCTCACTCTTATAAAACTATTTCCCCAAGATTAATTGAAAGTCTTAAAATTTTTTTGGGGAATTTTTCATCCTCTTTTGATGCCTTGAGTTCTAAGATGGGACAACTTGTCGACGAGTTGAAAAATCAAAGTCAAAGCCCCTTACCAAGTGATAACGAAAAATTAATATGTGTTGGTAAGGATGAGAGTGATGTCGAAAAAGAGTTAGAGATTTTGGAGGCAAAATCTGAGCACATGAGCAATCCTTCTTTACTCCCCAATAGTGAAAAGTGTTTCAAGATGCTAAAATTCCAAATGTAATTATTTTTGCTCATATTGTGCAGCCTTCTCTTTTTTACCATAGTGTTCCTATTAGGGGTGTAAATGATGTGAGTCGAGCTCGAGTATCAGTAAACTCAACTCGAACTCGAAAAAAATTTCTCAAGCTCGAACTCGACTCGAAAGCTCGCGAGTATTGAAAATCCAAGCTCGAACTCGACTCGATAACCAATTTCCAAGCTCGAGCTTAAACTCGTTTCAAGCTCGAATCAAAGCTCGAGCTCGAACTCGTTTCAAGCTCGAACTCAAACTAATTTTAAGCTCAAACTCAAACTAGTGTTCGTAATCAATCATTTAAAAATTCAATGTGTTCATGTTTGTTTATGTTTGTTTGATTAAAATGGTAAACAAACATAACAAACTAGTTGCATCCATTTCCATAGGCACCAACAATTTTTTTTGTCTAACTTCAAGCAATAAGCCAAAGGGCTCAAGCTACTAGGCACAATAGAAAGGCTATGCCACAAAGGCTATGGAATGACAAGGAAAGGGAAGGGGGTGAGTCCTATTTATATTTATAGTTGAATGCAAAAGCTCTGGATGGATTGTCCTATAAATGTGGGATGAGTTCTTAAGCAAAAGAGGACAATCCTTATTTAAATAATGATACCCACAAGTCATATAAGGTGTTATTACTTTTTTTTAAAGAAAATGCTAGTAATTCTTTATTATTAATAATTATAATTATATAACTATAATAAAAAAATAATATATAAATATAAATATAATAATAATTATATTATTATTTTAATGTTTATTTCTTTAATATATGTTCTTTAGATTACTATTATAAGTAAACGAACGTAAACGAACATTAACGAACGTATATATAATATATTCGAATATCTCACGAGCTTATCGAGTCGAGTATCAGGTCGTTCGACTCGATTCGTTAGTATGTCGAGTCGAGCTCGAGTTCGAGTCGAGAGTTGACCGAGTTTTGACCGAGTCGATCTCGAGTAGCTCGCGAGTTGTCTCGTCTCATTTACACCCCTAGTTCCTATGGGGGTCACACATCGAACTGTGGGAATAATTTATGTCATCAAAAACTTGGGAGATTTGACTAGATCGTGTTCTTTGGGTGATGAAGTTGTTGGAAGAGCCTTTCGTAAGGTGGAGGTGACCATTATCTTGAAACCATCCCACTTTTTGAAGAAGCATACATGGGGTGGTGAATCACATCCTACATAATCCTGATACAAACTTTTTTTTTCCACTCTCAACTCCAATTTTATATCTTTTATTTTACACTTTTTGATGTTAGATTTGAGTCTGTTATTTTTTTTTCCATCTAGTATCAAAGTTTTTTTAAAAAAAAAGTGTCTCATTTTGAGTCTTGTTTACATTTCGTTATTGTGACTTTTTATTCTCTTATAATGTATGTTTTTCTTTTTATGTATTCATGTTTCCTTTTTTTTAGTTATTTTCATTTGGAGTTGTTGAGGATAAAAGTTTGTGTTTTTTATTTGTGTATGTGTCATTTTGGAGTTGGTGAGTCTTTGTGGTGATTCACCAATCACTACACTAAATGTTGTCTTAGACAACATATGCTAATAGGCTATGTTGCTTAAGAGAAGCTTAGGCAACAAAGGCTAATATATGTTGCCTAAGTTTTCTCTTAGGCAACATGTATTTACATGTTGTCTAAGTCAGACCTTATGCAACATATGAATAATTATATGTTGCCTCAACTATCTTAAGCAACATTTTCCCTTATGTTGCCTTAGTTTTATAATGTTTTTTTTTTAATAAATGAAAGTTATCTTAGGCAACATATTTTCTTGTTTCTATGTTGCGTAAGGTCAAAAATATAAATAAATATAGGTAATCGAAAATTTAAGAACTTGTATAATGTTTTTTTTTAAATCAATGAAAGTTATCTTAGGCAACATATTTTCTTGTTTATATGTTGCCTAAGGTCAAAAATATTTTCTTGTTTCTATGTTAAACTTTTAGCGGCTCGTCTTTTCTATCAATTCTCAAGTTATTATATCTTAGTCATAGTTCATATCTGTCTACGAGACCACGCCGAATAAAATCGTACAAATCTAACCTTCAAGTCTTCAAAAATATTCAACATCAAATTGGGCTTTAATGTATCAGTTGGATTTAATGGATCCATTTAGGCTTTAATGGATCCTCTTCGGCTTTAATGAACCCAATTAGGATTTAATGGATCCAGTTGGACTTTCATGAATCGGTTGGATTTCAATGCATCCACTTGGGCTTTAACGAATCAATTGGGATTTAGGCTTTGTTTGGCAAACTAGCTTATAAGCTAGCTTATAGCTGATAAACTAGCTTTTCAAAACGCTACTTTGAGTAGCGTTTCAATAAGCTAGCTTATGGTCATCCAAACATGTACACTAAAGCTAGATGAAGCTAGCTTATTTTTGCCAAACATAGCCTTAATGTATCGGTTGGGCTTTAATGGATCAATTTAGGCTTTAATGGATCCACTTAGGCTTTAATGGTTCCATTTCGGTTTTACTGAATTCATTTGGGCTTTAACAGATCGGTTATATTGGCCTTTAAAGGTTTTCATTGGGCTTTAACTGATCTTTCGGGCTTTAAAGGGTTTCATTGGGCCTTAATGGATCTATCGGACTTTAAAGGGTTCTATTGGGTTTTAATGAATCTATTGGGGTTTAATTAATTCTACCGAACTTTAATCGGTTCAATTGGGTTTTAAGGGGTTCTATTGGGTTTTAAAGGTTTTCATTGGGCTTTAACTGATCTTTCGGGCTTTAAAGGGTTTCATTGGGCCTTAATGGATCTATCAGACTTTAAAGGGTTCTATTGGGTTTTGATGAATCCATTGGGGTTTAATTGATTCTACCGAACTTTAATCGGATCTATCGGGCTTTAAGGGGTTCTATTGGGTTTTAAAGGTTTTCATTGGGCCTTAACTGATCTTTCGGGCTTTAAAGGGTTTCATTGGGCCTTAATGGATCTATCAGACTTTAAAGGGTTATATTGGGCTGTAAAGGGTTTCATTGGGCCTTAATGGATCTATCGGGACTTAAAGGATTTTATTGGTTCTTAATGGATCTATTAGGGTTTAATTAATTTGATCGAACTTTAATCGGTTCAATTGGCCTTTAAAGGTTTTTATTGGGCCTTAACTGATCTTTCGGGCTTTAAAGGGTTTTATTGGGCCTTAATGGATCTATCGGACTTTAAAGGGTTCTATTGGGTTTTAAAGGTTTCATTGGGACTTAATTAGAATGAAATTGATTTGGTACATCTCATCCTAATGTGCCTCCATTTCTCATCAAACGGTTGATAACCAATTCTCACGTGTGTATATATATATATATATATATATATATATATACACACAGAGAGAGAGAGAGAGAGAGAGGCATGTTCAAACGAGAAGCTAAACATTTTGCGAGAATGCGAGAAGTGTTTAATCATATATGATTAAGTACACTCACAGGTTGTGTAATCATATATAATATCACACTTCTCACATTCTCGAAAAATATTTAACTTCTCGCATGATCCTTCTCCTCTCTCTCTCTATATATATAGAATATGAACATTAATTATCTTTTTTTTTTACAAAATAATATATATTATCTAAATAATTATTTATTTTAAATTAAGAAAACAAATCAAATTTTTTTATAAAAACAAGAACCTCCACCCTTCCACCTTTTTATCTATTTCATCTTGTTTCCCCCCTTTTTTATATTTGGTATCCCTCCCCCAAAAAGAATTAGGTTAAATCCCCTTCCCCATTTCCCTATATTTAGGGGGTGTTTGGGATTGCTTATTTGAGGGGCTTATTAGCTTATTGCGATTTGGCACCGGAGAAAAGCTATTTTGAGTGTTTGGATGGAAGAAGTTAAAAACAGCTTATAGCGGTGCCAAACCGCTGAAAAACTATTTCTGATAAGTCATTTTGTTTTAACTTATGACTTATTGACTTATTGGTCATATTTACATGTATAAGTTAAAATTGCCAAACACTTAAAAGGTGCTTATCAGCTTATTGCGGTGTGGTACCGCTATAAGCAAATCCAAACACTTTTTAAAAAACTTCGGTTTAACACCACATAAGCTGATAAGCACTTTTCCAAATAAGCACTTTTCCAAATAAATAAGCAATCCCAAACACCCCTTAATAGAAATCGACGACCAGCCACCACCAGTAACCGATGTCGTCACCGCCAGCCACTAACATCAGTCGACGTCGTCACCGCCAGCCACCAACATCAGTTGACGTCGCCACCACCAGCCACCAGCACCAGCCGACATCTCCACCGCTAGCCACCACCACTAGCGGACGTCGCCACCTCCAGCCACCAGTAGCAGCCGACGTCGCCACCGCCAACTACCACCAGCAGCCGACGTCGCCACGGCAGCTACCACCAGCAGCCGACGTCGCCACCGCCAGCAACCACCTGCAGCCGACGTCGCCACCGTCTTTTTTCAGTTCGCCTTCAGTTCACCTTTTTGCAGCCCAGCCGACGCCGACTCCCCTGCTTCTCCTCGTGTCTCAGCGACCATCGTTTGATCGGTAAGCAGTACTCCATTTAGGGTTTCTTGATGTTGAAATCAATTGAAATCAGTTTGTCAAGATAAAACTATAACTGTAAATGATGGGTTGTTTGAATCATTGAATGTTTAGGGTTTCTTGAAATTATTCTTTCCAGGTGCCAGTGCAGGTGGAAGGTTCAGTTTCTCAATGAACAAAAGGTATAATCATGGTTTCTTATATATTTTGAGTGTTTATAGAAACGTGGCTGCTTTTTCCCCTGTTTTGTTGTTTTGTCGTAAAACCCCATATCTGAGAATGTCTACATATGTGAATCTATTTGTGAAATCTATTTGTCCTACACACTTTCAATATTTGTTAATGAACTAATCTACTGAGTTATCAATTACGAGCTACTAAGTTATCAATTAGTTTGTAATATTAGTTTAAAAGGAAACCACACAATTATCATTATTGTTTCATTGCGTTATCAATATCGTCGTTATCATTATTGTTCATCAGGTTCATCAGGTTATTGTTATTGTTATTTGGTTCATCAGGATCATCAGGTTATCATTATTGTTTCATCAGGTTATCTGTTTCATGAAACATGGAAAACTGATTTTTTAAATATGTGATACTGTGTGATAATCTGTTAGTTTGTAAATATGTGAATCTGTATATATGTGAAGCTCTTAATATGTGAAAATGTTCATCAGGTTCACAAACTTATAATTATGGATTTCATTGAGTTATCTTTATCGTTATCATTATAGTTCATCGGTTTCATCAGGTTATCGTTACTGTTATCAGGTTCATCATGTTATCATTATTGTTACATTTGGAGAATTTGTTTCTACCGCGACTCTAAAGTAGCTCGATGAGAACTGGTTTTGGTTTCATCAGATTAATATGATGATTTAATTTCTGTTGCAAACTGTCATGATTGAATATTGATCAGATTCTAGTTTTGGTTTCATGATTAGGGTCCATCAAACACAAAAATACTGCCTTGATTATTCACCCAAATCGTGCTCGATAGTTTTGGTTCAGAAATCTGATATGCCAAAACAAAATTTTCAGTCTGCCAACATCAACAAAGAAGGTTTGTTCATCTAATATGTTTTCTGTTCATCCCTTATTTCACTATGAATATTCTATTCTTTTAGTATCAGAATTTCATAACTCAAGTTAAAAGTGCAATTAACGGAGACTAATGTTTCAGATTTTTCAAACAATAAGAGTGAGCATTATCGGAAGGAACTAGATCTGATCCGGACATTTGCAAATTTTAGGAAAAACCGGCAAGCATATAGAGTGGCGAGAAAGATATAAAATTGCTCTTGGGATTGCTAGAGGGTTACATTATCTTCACACATGGTATTTATGTTTTGTTATTTATTGAATTGGAATTGATTTAGCAATTAGTATGTTATTTTCTTGTTGACAAATTTCCTTAAATATGGATGCTTTTAATTGTGGTGAAGAGCATGGTTTGATGATTTAGTTGTTTTTCTTCGTTGTCTTTTCCTGGTGAGAACCATATTGGATATAGGTTGCGGTTTTGGTAGCTTAGGAGCACATCTCTTTTTATTGCTTCTGTATTTGGGGGTTACAATTTCGACCGTGTCGTTGTTTTTTAATTTAGATGTTCGTTAAAATGTTTTATTGGTGTTTCAGGCTTGTGTCTCGTTAAAGGAGAACTACCTCCCTCGTGTTACATTTATAGTCATTCAAAAGAGAACTACCTCCAACGAGCTTGTTATGATGGGATGACATTTGAAGAACTTGTATCTGGTCATTTGAAGTAGTATATTAGTTTTTTTGAACGTATGTAATTTGTAATATTATTTGTTATTTGATAAAATTCTAATTAATAAGAAAATTTGTTTTTTTTTTTTAAAATGTGTAAGGCAACATATGCAAATAGAGTATGTTGTCTAAGTTGATATCTTAGTCAACACATGCATAAATCTAATGTTGCCTTGATGTTTGGTGGATGCAACATATGTTTTTTTCATAGGCAACGCTTAAGGAGTTCGCATAGGCAACATACGCTGTTTGCCTATGTTGCCTAAGTTCTTATGCAACATTGAGAAGGCAACATTGCTTAGGCAACATAGGCATGTTGCCTAAGCCTTAGGCAACATATAAACCCCTCTTAAGCAACATTTTTCATTTGTTGCCTAAGTGATATTTGGTGTAGTGAATGTGGTCACGAGGCAGAAATTCAAAAGAATTTTTTTTTGGAAGGAAGATGTAAGTTATGATATGTTGGATAAAGAGATGAATGGGGTCAAAAAGAGTGTTCCCCATTGTGAACATCTGGTTTTTTGGTCTTCTTATCTCAAAAGTTTCAAAAACATTTCTTATGAAAAATGGACATTTTGGGTTAAGAGCTAAAACCATTTTCTTAAAAGCAAAAAGTGATTTTTTTTTTCATCTTTTTGTCTCATGCTAACCAAGACCCTCCCTCAAAAAAAAAAAAAAAAAAAAAAACATTTCTCAGTTCCCGATAACCACCCTAATACCCAATCCCATCACCTTGTGCTCCCTTACCCCTTCTACCTTCCCTTGCACTTTTCCATCATCTACTCTCTTTCTTTAAAAAACAAACAAAAAGATAAAAAAAAAATATGGCTTCCCTACCACCATTTCTAATCCCTCATTTCCCTAAAACTCTCACCACTACCACCCATGGCTTGCATCACGAAACTCACCTCCGACCCCAACCCGCCGCTTCGCATCACCCGCCACCCTCAGTACGCGGCTCGTCGGCCCGCCACCTCTTTGATCCAGCCGTTGCCGCCTCATTCCCTGCATTCTTGGATATTTTGGACCCTCCGACACGTACATCGACCGACGCTGCTACATCGGTCCCTCCACCGCCTACTGCTGATGCTGACCACAATGGTCAGCCCCCATGTGTGACCTCTCGGTTATTTTTAAACTCTTGGAACATTTATCTCATCTCTTTTGTGTTCTCTTCTTTTGGGGTACATTTTGTTGTGAACCTTATCTGATGTTATTTGCATGGTTGTTATGTGCGTTTTTCCGTTTCTTTGTGCTAACAATGTTTGCAGGTGCGTTTCATTTTTTTTCTTCGTATTGCGATGTTTGAAATGATGTAGGCCTCTATTTCTCATTTTTGGCCCATACACGTTCCTTTCGTAACCTAGTCGTTCTTTCCTAGATGACACCTTCCCGGCAATGGGGACATTGCCTATCTCTAATGTTTGGGGAGGGGTTTTTAGTCAACCCAAATAAATCAAAAAAAAAAAAGAAGAGATTTTTATAGTTTACAATTTAAAAAGCCAAAGAAAAAGCTACAATAGGCAATTGTAAACTATATTTTTTGGTTCACTTACGACATGGCGGTTACAATTAATCAAAGGAAATAAAAGGAGGAAAAAGTCAAGCACACTCAAAAAGACGAATTATTCCTTTCGATTAACCCCACAAAAAAAAGTTTGGGGATTAAATAGGAAAACCCAAGAATCGAGCGAGCATACACCCTCAAAAAGATCTATTGATCAACGAACCAATACAAAGACGAAAAATGAGTGCACCGACAATTTCCAAAGGTAATCGCCTTTTTAGCCAAAATTTCGCCTTTTTTTTTCCATTCTTCTTTACTTGAGGACAAGTAATATCTCAAATTTGGAGAGGTGATATCCCTCAATTTTTAGAGTTATTTGTCATTGTTTTTAACCCATTTATAACCTTTTTTCGCACCCATTTGAGCTTTTATCATTTCTTTGGTCTAAAATGTTCCAAGATTTTCTAAATAACTAATGAGATCAAAAGGTCGAATTTTCGTGAAATTTTCGTTCGCCGCTGTGGCCACAGTGTCACCAATGTGGCAAGTACTGTTCACGCGATTTTCTGCAGATTTTGGAAGGCCATTTTGGTGCAAGATGAAGGCATGCCTTTTGGAGTCAAGGCTGACCCTTGCACAAAAGAAGATTCAAGAAGTGGACAAAACACATGGAGCCAAAAACATGGAAACAAAGCAACATGAGAGGTCACTCTCATGTTACTATTCACCTCTCTCTTTTCTTCCCTATAAATATCAAGGATGTTTGGCTTTGGAAGATCATCCCTCATATCACAACACTTGGAATCAGGAGTTATAGAGCTTTGCATTGTATTTTAAGTTCTTGTAGTAATTTTCTTTAGTTTTACTTACTTTCTGTCCACCACTTAGGTGAGCTTGTGGCCACAGTGGTACGTTTACGTTTTATGAAATTTTAGTTTATGCACTTCTTCATCTTTATCATGTCTTTTAACATTATGAGTAGTTATACCCCCCTTTGGGTGTGGGTGTAAGCCAACTCGAGAGGTTAAAATGTAACACTTGGGTGTTACCGCATTCGGCTAACTTCTCGGTTTGGTCATCCAAGTTGAAGCTTCATCTCAACGCGGACAAACCGATCATTTGTATGTGTTAATATTAGATCTTAGACCTCGAGAGGGGCGGATCCGAATACGGATTGGGTGATGCAAGGAGGTTTGAGAAAATCTTCAATAATCGCGTAGAGATATGGATTTTTGCATAATCAAACTAAGGTCCAGATGTCGGTCGAGTTGGTGTGTCATAGAGATATGCGCATCTCTCCATACTGGCGGGGCTAAGATCTTCGAGATCTACTTAGTGAGATTGGTAAACCGAAAGTTAGCAAGTGTGGTAATTTTATAATAAAACCGTTATCGCAACCGATACGACGTCGCTTCAAGAGGAGGAAATCGTGTGGGGTCCATTGCGACCGGTTTTGTTAACCATTTAAGTTATTAAAATACTCTCGGGGGAAACTTACACCATACCCGTTTTTTATTATCTTGTTTATTTAATATTTAATATTTCGTTCTAAATCAACCCATCAATTTTATAAATCTAACTTTGCACCGGAAGTTCGTGGAAATCTCTGATTCTTAGTTAAGTCCAATCCCTATGGATACAATATTTGGTCCTTACCATTATATTACTTGAGAAGCGAACACAATACGTAGTGTATACTTGCGCCATTATTGTACCACATTTTACACGTGTGCATTTTTGTCATCAAGTTTTTGGCGCCGTTGCCGGGGATTGGCAAGATTTTACATCCTAAGATATTGATTTCTACTTGAGCCCGAGACGCGAGTTTTTTTAGCACTTTTCCATGTTGTATGCCACGGCTACACCACTCTTTCACCCTAATGGAAGGTTCTAGTTGGGATGTCCCTTATTATAATACTTTCGATTATTGTGGGGAACAACATCCTAATTTTTGTACAAATATTCAAGTTGATGGCAAATACCCTTTATTTGCACCCCCTACCAAGATTGGAATGACATGTATTTGAATACATTTGACCAATCATGGGAGACGTAAGTTGATTATTCATTTGATTTTCAAGGGACGAATCCTTACTAGGGATTCCCGTCCTTTGTTCCCAACTACCCAACGGACAATATTTTTAAACAACCCGAGAAATCTCACTCTTATAAAACTATTTCCCCAAGATTAATTGAAAGTCTTAAAATTTTTTTGGGGAATTTTTCATCCTCTTTTGATGCCTTGAGTTCTAAGATGGGACAACTTGTCGACGAGTTGAAAAATCAAAGTCAAAGCCCCTTACCAAGTGATAACGAAAAATTAATATGTGTTGGTAAGGATGAGAGTGATGTCGAAAAAGAGTTAGAGATTTTGGAGGCAAAATCTGAGCACATGAGCAATCCTTCTTTACTCCCCAATAGTGAAAAGTGTTTCAAGATGCTAAAATTCCAAATGTAATTATTTTTGCTCATATTGTGCAGCCTTCTCTTTTTTACCATAGTGTTCCTATTAGGGGTGTAAATGATGTGAGTCGAGCTCGAGTATCAGTAAACTCAACTCGAACTCGAAAAAAATTTCTCAAGCTCGAACTCGACTCGAAAGCTCGCGAGTATTGAAAATCCAAGCTCGAACTCGACTCGATAACCAATTTCCAAGCTCGAGCTTAAACTCGTTTCAAGCTCGAATCAAAGCTCGAGCTCGAACTCGTTTCAAGCTCGAACTCAAACTAATTTTAAGCTCAAACTCAAACTAGTGTTCGTAATCAATCATTTAAAAATTCAATGTGTTCATGTTTGTTTATGTTTGTTTGATTAAAATGGTAAACAAACATAACAAACTAGTTGCATCCATTTCCATAGGCACCAACAATTTTTTTTGTCTAACTTCAAGCAATAAGCCAAAGGGCTCAAGCTACTAGGCACAATAGAAAGGCTATGCCACAAAGGCTATGGAATGACAAGGAAAGGGAAGGGGGTGAGTCCTATTTATATTTATAGTTGAATGCAAAAGCTCTGGATGGATTGTCCTATAAATGTGGGATGAGTTCTTAAGCAAAAGAGGACAATCCTTATTTAAATAATGATACCCACAAGTCATATAAGGTGTTATTACTTTTTTTTAAAGAAAATGCTAGTAATTCTTTATTATTAATAATTATAATTATATAACTATAATAAAAAAATAATATATAAATATAAATATAATAATAATTATATTATTATTTTAATGTTTATTTCTTTAATATATGTTCTTTAGATTACTATTATAAGTAAACGAACGTAAACGAACATTAACGAACGTATATATAATATATTCGAATATCTCACGAGCTTATCGAGTCGAGTATCAGGTCGTTCGACTCGATTCGTTAGTATGTCGAGTCGAGCTCGAGTTCGAGTCGAGAGTTGACCGAGTTTTGACCGAGTCGATCTCGAGTAGCTCGCGAGTTGTCTCGTCTCATTTACACCCCTAGTTCCTATGGGGGTCACACATCGAACTGTGGGAATAATTTATGTCATCAAAAACTTGGGAGATTTGACTAGATCGTGTTCTTTGGGTGATGAAGTTGTTGGAAGAGCCTTTCGTAAGGTGGAGGTGACCATTATCTTGAAACCATCCCACTTTTTGAAGAAGCATACATGGGGTGGTGAATCACATCCTACATAATCCCGATACAAACTTTTTTTTTCCACTCTCAACTCCAATTTTATATCTTTTATTTTACACTTTTTGATGTTAGATTTGAGTCTGTTATTTTTTTTTCCATCTAGTATCAAAGTTTTTTTAAAAAAAAAGTGTCTCATTTTGAGTCTTGTTTACATTTCGTTATTGTGACTTTTTATTCTCTTATAATGTATGTTTTTCTTTTTATGTATTCATGTTTCCTTTTTTTTAGTTATTTTCATTTGGAGTTGTTGAGGATAAAAGTTTGTGTTTTTTATTTGTGTATGTGTCATTTTGGAGTTGGTGAGTCTTTGTGGTGATTCACCAATCACTACACTAAATGTTGTCTTAGACAACATATGCTAATTGGCTATGTTGCTTAAGAGAAGCTTAGGCAACAAAGGCTAATATATGTTGCCTAAGTTTTCTCTTAGGCAACATGTATTTACATGTTGTCTAAGTCAGACCTTATGCAACATATGAATAATTATATGTTGCCTCAACTATCTTAAGCAACATTTTCCCTTATGTTGCCTTAGTTTTATAATGTTTTTTTTTAATAAATGAAAGTTATCTTAGGCAACATATTTTCTTGTTTCTATGTTGCGTAAGGTCAAAAATATAAATAAATATAGGTAATCGAAAATTTAAGAACTTGTATAATGTTTTTTTTTAAATCAATGAAAGTTATCTTAGGCAACATATTTTCTTGTTTCTATGTTGTCTAAGGTCAAAAATATAAATAAATATAGGTAGTTGAAAATGTAATAACTTGTATAATGTTTTTTTTGAATCAATGAAAGTTATCTAATGCAACATATTTTCTTGTTTCTATGTTGCCTAAGGTCAAAAATATAACTAAATATAGGTAGTCGAAAATTTAATAATTTGTATAATGTTTTTTTAAAATCAATGAAAGTTATCTTAGGCAACATATTTTCTTGTTTTTATGTTGCCTAAGGTCAAAAATATAAATAAATATAGGTAGTTGAAAATGTAATAACTTGTATAATGTTTTTTTTAAATCAATGAAAGTTATCTTATGCAACATATTTTCTTGTTTCTATGTTGCCTAAGATCAAAAATATAACTAAATATAGGTAGTCGAAAATTTAATAACTTATATAATATATTTTTTAAAATCAATGAAAATTATCTTAGGCAACATATTTTCTTGTTTATATGTTGCCTAAGGTCAAAAATATTTTCTTGTTTCTATGTTAAACTTTTAGCGGCTCGTCTTTTCTATCAATTCTCAAGTTATTATATCTTAGTCATAGTTCATATCTGTCTACGAGACCACGCCGAATAAAATCGTACAAATCTAACCTTCAAGTCTTCAAAAATATTCAACATCAAATTGGGCTTTAATGTATCAGTTGGATTTAATGGATCCATTTAGGCTTTAATGGATCCTCTTCGGCTTTAATGAACCCAATTAGGATTTAATGGATCCAGTTGGACTTTCATGAATCGGTTGGATTTCAATGCATCCACTTGGGCTTTAACGAATCAATTGGGATTTAGGCTTTGTTTGGCAAACTAGCTTATAAGCTAGCTTATAGCTGATAAACTAGCTTTTCAAAACGCTACTTTGAGTAGCGTTTCAATAAGCTAGCTTATGGTCATCCAAACATGTACACTAAAGCTAGATGAAGCTAGCTTATTTTTGCCAAACATAACCTTAATGTATCGGTTGGGCTTTAATGGATCAATTTAGGCTTTAATGGATCCACTTAGGCTTTAATGGTTCCATTTCGGTTTTACTGAATTCATTTGGGCTTTAACAGATCGGTTATATTGGCCTTTAAAGGTTTTCATTGGGCTTTAACTGATCTTTCGGGCTTTAAAGGGTTTCATTGGGCCTTAATGGATCTATCGGACTTTAAAGGGTTCTATTGGGTTTTAATGAATCTATTGGGGTTTAATTAATTCTACCGAACTTTAATCGGTTCAATTGGGTTTTAAGGGGTTCTATTGGGTTTTAAAGGTTTTCATTGGGCTTTAACTGATCTTTCGGGCTTTAAAGGGTTTCATTGGGCCTTAATGGATCTATCAGACTTTAAAGGGTTCTATTGGGTTTTGATGAATCCATTGGGGTTTAATTGATTCTACCGAACTTTAATCGGATCTATCGGGCTTTAAGGGGTTCTATTGGGTTTTAAAGGTTTTCATTGGGCCTTAACTGATCTTTCGGGCTTTAAAGGGTTTCATTGGGCCTTAATGGATCTATCAGACTTTAAAGGGTTATATTGGGCTGTAAAGGGTTTCATTGGGCCTTAATGGATCTATCGGGACTTAAAGGATTTTATTGGTTCTTAATGGATCTATTAGGGTTTAATTAATTTGATCGAACTTTAATCGGTTCAATTGGCCTTTAAAGGTTTTTATTGGGCCTTAACTGATCTTTCGGGCTTTAAAGGGTTTTATTGGGCCTTAATGGATCTATCGGACTTTAAAGGGTTCTATTGGGTTTTAAAGGTTTCATTGGGACTTAATTAGAATGAAATTGATTTGGTACATCTCATCCTAATGTGCCTCCATTTCTCATCAAACGGTTGATAACCAATTCTCACGTGTGTATATATATATATATATATACACACAGAGAGAGAGAGAGAGAGAGAGAGAGGCATGTTCAAACGAGAAGCTAAACATTTTGCGAGAATGCGAGAAGTGTTTAATCATATATGATTAAGTACACTCACAGGTTGTGTAATCATATATAATATCACACTTCTCACATTCTCGAAAAATATTTAACTTCTCGCATGATCCTTCTCCTCTCTCTCTCTATATATATAGAATATGAACATTAATTATCTTTTTTTTTTACAAAATAATATATATTATCTAAATAATTATTTATTTTAAATTAAGAAAACAAATCAAATTTTTTTATAAAAACAAGAACCTCCACCCTTCCACCTTTTTATCTATTTCATCTTGTTTCCCCCCTTTTTTATATTTGGTATCCCTCCCCCAAAAAGAATTAGGTTAAATCCCCTTCCCCATTTCCCTATATTTAGGGGGTGTTTGGGATTGCTTATTTGAGGGGCTTATTAGCTTATTGCGATTTGGCACCGGAGAAAAGCTATTTTGAGTGTTTGGATGGAAGAAGTTAAAAACAACTTATAGCGGTGCCAAACCGCTGAAAAGCTATTTCTGATAAGTCATTTTGTTTTAACTTATAACTTATTGACTTATTGGTCATATTTACATGTATAAGTTAAAATTGCCAAACACTTAAAAGTGCTTATCAGCTTATTGCGGTGTGGTACCGCTATAAGCAAATCCAAACACTTTTTAAAAAACTTCGGTTTAACACCACATAAGCTGATAAGCACTTTTCCAAATAAGCACTTTTCCAAATAAATAAGCAATCCCAAACACCCCTTAATAGAAATCGACGACCAGCCACCACCAGTAACCGATGTCGTCACCGCCAGCCACTAACATCAGTCGACGTCGTCACCGCCAGCCACCAACATCAGTTGACGTCGCCACCACCAGCCACCAGCACCAGCCGACATCTCCACCGCTAGCCACCACCACTAGCGGACGTCGCCACCTCCAGCCACCAGTAGCAGCCGACGTCGCCACCGCCAACTACCACCAGCAGCCGACGTCGCCACGGCAGCTACCACCAGCAGCCGACGTCGCCACCGCCAGCAACCACCTGCAGCCGACGTCACCACCGTCTTTTTTCAGTTCGCCTTCAGTTCACCTTTTTGCAGCCCAGCCGACGCCGACTCCCCTGCTTCTCCTCGTGTCTCAGCGACCATCGTTTGATCGGTAAGCAGTACTCCATTTAGGGTTTCTTGATGTTGAAATCAATTGAAATCAGTTTGTCAAGATAAAACTATAACTGTAAATGATGGGTTGTTTGAATCATTGAATGTTTAGGGTTTCTTGAAATTATTCTTTCCAGGTGCCAGTGCAGGTGGAAGGTTCAGTTTCTCAATGAACAAAAGGTATAATCATGGTTTCTTATATATTTTGAGTGTTTATAGAAACGTGGCTGCTTTTTCCCCTGTTTTGTTGTTTTGTCGTAAAACCCCATATCTGAGAATGTCTACATATGTGAATCTATTTGTGAAATCTATTTGTCCTACACACTTTCAATATTTGTTAATGAACTAATCTACTGAGTTATCAATTACGAGCTACTAAGTTATCAATTAGTTTGTAATATTAGTTTAAAAGGAAACCACACAATTATCATTATTGTTTCATTGCGTTATCAATATCGTCGTTATCATTATTGTTCATCAGGTTCATCAGGTTATTGTTATTGTTATTTGGTTCATCAGGATCATCAGGTTATCATTATTGTTTCATCAGGTTATCTGTTTCATGAAACATGGAAAACTGATTTTTTAAATATGTGATACTGTGTGATAATCTGTTAGTTTGTAAATATGTGAATCTGTATATATGTGAAGCTCTTAATATGTGAAAATGTTCATCAGGTTCACAAACTTATAATTATGGATTTCATTGAGTTATCTTTATCGTTATCATTATAGTTCATCGGTTTCATCAGGTTATCGTTACTGTTATCAGGTTCATCATGTTATCATTATTGTTACATTTGGAGAATTTGTTTCTACCGCGACTCTAAAGTAGCTCGATGAGAACTGGTTTTGGTTTCATCAGATTAATATGATGATTTAATTTCTGTTGCAAACTGTCATGATTGAATATTGATCAGATTCTAGTTTTGGTTTCATGATTAGGGTCCATCAAACACAAAAATACTGCCTTGATTATTCACCCAAATCGTGCTCGATAGTTTTGGTTCAGAAATCTGATATGCCAAAACAAAATTTTCAGTCTGCCAACATCAACAAAGAAGGTTTGTTCATCTAATATGTTTTCTGTTCATCCCTTATTTCACTATGAATATTCTATTCTTTTAGTATCAGAATTTCATAACTCAAGTTAAAAGTGCAATTAACGGAGACTAATGTTTCAGATTTTTCAAACAATAAGAGTGAGCATTATCGGAAGGAACTAGATCTGATCCGGACATTTGCAAATTTTAGGAAAAACCGGCAAGCATATAGAGTGGCGAGAAAGATATAAAATTGCTCTTGGGATTGCTAGAGGGTTACATTATCTTCACACATGGTATTTATGTTTTGTTATTTATTGAATTGGAATTGATTTAGCAATTAGTATGTTATTTTCTTGTTGACAAATTTCCTTAAATATGGATGCTTTTAATTGTGGTGAAGAGCATGGTTTGATGATTTAGTTGTTTTTCTTCGTTGTCTTTTCCTGGTGAGAACCATATTGGATATAGGTTGCGGTTTTGGTAGCTTAGGAGCACATCTCTTTTTATTGCTTCTGTATTTGGGGGTTACAATTTCGACCGTGTCGTTGTTTTTTAATTTAGATGTTCGTTAAAATGTTTTATTGGTGTTTCAGGCTTGTGTCTCGTTAAAGGAGAACTACCTCCCTCGTGTTACATTTATAGTCATTCAAAAGAGAACTACCTCCAACGAGCTTGTTATGATGGGATGACATTTGAAGAACTTGTATCTGGTCATTTGAAGTAGTATATTAGTTTTTTTGAACGTATGTAATTTGTAATATTATTTGTTATTTGATAAAATTCTAATTAATAAGAAAATTTGTTTTTTTTTTTTTAAAATGTGTAAGGCAACATATGCAAATAGAGTATGTTGTCTAAGTTGATATCTTAGTCAACACATGCATAAATCTAATGTTGCCTTGATGTTTGGTGGATGCAACATATGTTTTTTTCATAGGCAACGCTTAAGGAGTTCGCATAGGCAACATACGCTGTTTGCCTATGTTGCCTAAGTTCTTATGCAACATTGAGAAGGCAACATTGCTTAGGCAACATAGGCATGTTGCCTAAGCCTTAGGCAACATATAAACCCCTCTTAAGCAACATTTTTCATTTGTTGCCTAAGTGATATTTGGTGTAGTGAATGTGGTCACGAGGCAGAAATTCAAAAGAATTTTTTTTTGGAAGGAAGATGTAAGTTATGATATGTTGGATAAAGAGATGAATGGGGTCAAAAAGAGTGTTCCCCATTGTGAACATCTGGTTTTTTGGTCTTCTTATCTCAAAAGTTTCAAAAACATTTCTTATGAAAAATGGACATTTTGGGTTAAGAGCTAAAACCATTTTCTTAAAAGCAAAAAGTGATTTTTTTTTTCATCTTTTTGTCTCATGCTAACCAAGACCCTCCCTCAAAAAAAAAAAAAAAAAAAAAAAACATTTCTCAGTTCCCGATAACCACCCTAATACCCAATCCCATCACCTTGTGCTCCCTTACCCCTTCTACCTTCCCTTGCACTTTTCCATCATCTACTCTCTTTCTTTAAAAAACAAACAAAAAGATAAAAAAAAAATATGGCTTCCCTACCACCATTTCTAATCCCTCATTTCCCTAAAACTCTCACCACTACCACCCATGGCTTGCATCACGAAACTCACCTCCGACCCCAACCCGCCGCTTCGCATCACCCGCCACCCTCAGTACGCGGCTCGTCGGCCCGCCACCTCTTTGATCCAGCCGTTGCCGCCTCATTCCCTGCATTCTTGGATATTTTGGACCCTCCGACACGTACATCGACCGACGCTGCTACATCGGTCCCTCCACCGCCTACTGCTGATGCTGACCACAATGGTCAGCCCCCATGTGTGACCTCTCGGTTATTTTTAAACTCTTGGAACATTTATCTCATCTCTTTTGTGTTCTCTTCTTTTGGGGTACATTTTGTTGTGAACCTTATCTGATGTTATTTGCATGGTTGTTATGTGCGTTTTTCCGTTTCTTTGTGCTAACAATGTTTGCAGGTGCGTTTCATTTTTTTTCTTCGTATTGCGATGTTTGAAATGATGTAGGCCTCTATTTCTCATTTTTGGCCCATACACGTTCCTTTCGTAACCTAGTCGTTCTTTCCTAGATGACACCTTCCCGGCAATGGGGACATTGCCTATCTCTAATGTTTGGGGAGGGGTTTTTAGTCAACCCAAATAAATCAAAAAAAAAAAAGAAGAGATTTTTATAGTTTACAATTTAAAAAGCCAAAGAAAAAGCTACAATAGGCAATTGTAAACTATATTTTTTGGTTCACTTACGACATGGCGGTTACAATTAATCAAAGGAAATAAAAGGAGGAAAAAGTCAAGCACACTCAAAAAGACGAATTATTCCTTTCGATTAACCCCACAAAAAAAAGTTTGGGGATTAAATAGGAAAACCCAAGAATCGAGCGAGCATACACCCTCAAAAAGATCTATTGATCAACGAACCAATACAAAGACGAAAAAGGAGTGCACCGACAATTTCCAAAGGTAATCGCCTTTTTAGCCAAAATTTCGCCTTTTTTTTCCATTCTTCTTTACTTGAGGACAAGTAATATCTCAAGTTTGGAGAGGTGATATCCCTCAATTTTTAGAGTTATTTGTCATTGTTTTTAACCCATTTATAACCTTTTTTCGCACCCATTTGAGCTTTTATCATTTCTTTGGTCTAAAATGTTCCAAGATTTTCTAAATAACTAATGAGATCAAAAGGTCGAATTTTCGTGAAATTTTCGTTCGCCGCTGTGGCCACAGTGTCACCAATGTGGCAAGTACTGTTCACGCGATTTTCTGCAGATTTTGGAAGGCCATTTTGGTGCAAGATGAAGGCATGCCTTTTGGAGTCAAGGCTGACCCTTGCACAAAAGAAGATTCAAGAAGTGGACAAAACACATGGAGCCAAAAACATGGAAACAAAGCAACATGAGAGGTCACTCTCATGTTACTATTCACCTCTCTCTTTTCTTCCCTATAAATATCAAGGATGTTTGGCTTTGGAAGATCATCCCTCATATCACAACACTTGGAATCAGGAGTTATAGAGCTTTGCATTGTATTTTTAGTTCTTGTAGTAATTTTCTTTAGTTTTACTTACTTTCTGTCCACCACTTAGGTGAGCTTGTGGCCACAGTGGTACGTTTACGTTTTATGAAATTTTAGTTTATGCACTTCTTCATCTTTATCATGTCTTTTAACATTATGAGTAGTTATACCCCCCTTTGGGTGTGGGTGTAAGCCAACTCGAGAGGTTAAAATGTAACACTTGGGTGTTACCGCATTCGGCTAACTTCTCGGTTTGGTCATCCAAGTTGAAGCTTCATCTCAACGCGGACAAACCGATCATTTGTATGTGTTAATATTAGATCTTAGACCTCGAGAGGGGCGGATCCGAATACGGATTGGGTGATGCAAGGAGGTTTGAGAAAATCTTCAATAATCGCGTAGAGATATGGATTTTTGCATAATCAAACTAAGGTCCAGATGTCGGTCGAGTTGGTGTGTCATAGAGATATGCGCATCTCTCCATACTGGCGGGGCTAAGATCTTCGAGATCTACTTAGTGAGATTGGTAAACCGAAAGTTAGCAAGTGTGGTAATTTTATAATAAAACCGTTATCGCAACCGATACGACGTCGCTTCAAGAGGAGGAAATCGTGTGGGGTCCATTGCGACCGGTTTTGTTAACCATTTAAGTTATTAAAATACTCTCGGGGGAAACTTACACCATACCCGTTTTTTATTATCTTGTTTATTTAATATTTAATATTTCGTTCTAAATCAACCCATCAATTTTATAAATCTAACTTTGCACCGGAAGTTCGTGGAAATCTCTGATTCTTAGTTAAGTCCAATCCCTATGGATACAATATTTGGTCCTTACCATTATATTACTTGAGAAGCGAACACAATACGTAGTGTATACTTGCGCCATTATTGTACCACATTTTACACGTGTGCATTTTTGTCATCAAGTTTTTGGCGCCGTTGCCGGGGATTGGCAAGATTTTACATCCTAAGATATTGATTTCTACTTGAGCCCGAGACGCGAGTTTTTTTAGCACTTTTCCATGTTGTATGCCACGGCTACACCACTCTTTCACCCTAATGGAAGGTTCTAGTTGGGATGTCCCTTATTATAATACTTTCGATTATTGTGGGGAACAACATCCTAATTTTTGTACAAATATTCAAGTTGATGGCAAATACCCTTTATTTGCACCCCCTACCAAGATTGGAATGACATGTATTTGAATACATTTGACCAATCATGGGAGACGTAAGTTGATTATTCATTTGATTTTCAAGGGACGAATCCTTACTAGGGATTCCCGTCCTTTGTTCCCAACTACCCAACGGACAATATTTTTAAACAACCCGAGAAATCTCACTCTTATAAAACTATTTCCCCAAGATTAATTGAAAGTCTTAAAATTTTTTTGGGGAATTTTTCATCCTCTTTTGATGCCTTGAGTTCTAAGATGGGACAACTTGTCGACGAGTTGAAAAATCAAAGTCAAAGCCCCTTACCAAGTGATAACGAAAAATTAATATGTGTTGGTAAGGATGAGAGTGATGTCGAAAAAGAGTTAGAGATTTTGGAGGCAAAATCTGAGCACATGAGCAATCCTTCTTTACTCCCCAATAGTGAAGAAGTGTTTCAAGATGCTAAAATTCCAAATGTAATTATTTTTGCTCATATTGTGCAGCCTTCTCTTTTTTACCATAGTGTTCCTATGGTCACACATCGAACTGTGGGAATAATTTATGTCATCAAAAACTTGGGAGATTTGACTAGATCGTGTTCTTTGGGTGATGAAGTTGTTGGAAGAGCCTTTCGTAAGGTGGAGGTGACCATTATCTTGAAACCATCCCACTTTTTGAAGAAGCGTACATGGGGAGGTGAATCACATCCTACATAATCCTAATACAAACTTTTTTTTTCCACTCTCAACTCCAATTTTATGTCTTTTATTTTACATTTTTTGATGTTAGATTTGAGTCTATTATTTTTTTTTCCATCTAGTATCAAAGTTTTTTTTTTTAAAATGTCTCATTTTTAGTGTTGTTTACATTTCGTTATTGTGACTTTTTATTCTCTTATAATGTATGTTTTTCTTTTTATGTATTCATGTTTCCTTTTTTTTAGTTATTTACATTTGGAGTTGTTGAGGATAAAAGTTTGTGTTTTTTATTTGTGTATGTGTCATTTTGGAATTGGTGAGTCTTTGTGGTGATTCACCAATGTGGTTCTTTCCTAGATGACACCTTCCCGACAATAGGTACATTGTTTATCTCTAAAGTTTGGGGAGTGGTTTTTAGTCAACCCAGATAAATCAAAAAAAAAAAAGAGATTTTTATAGTTTACAATTTAAAAAGCCAAAGAAAAAGCTACATTAGGCAATTGTAAACTATATTTTTGGGTTCACTTACGACATGGCGGTTACAATTAATCAAAGGAAATAAAAGGAGGAAAAAGTCAAGCCTACTCAAAAAGCCGAATTATTCCTTTCGATTAACCCCACAAAAAAAATAAGTTTGGGGAATAAAAGGGAAAACCCAAGAATCGAGCGAGCATACACCCTCAAAAAAGCCTATTGATCAACGAAGCAATACGAAGACGAAAAAAGAGTGCACCGGCAATTTCCAAAGGTAACGCATCGCCATCGCAAATATTTTGTTTCGCCTTTTTAGCCAAAATTTCGGTCTATCTTTTTTTTCCATTCTTCTTTACTTGAGGACAAGTAATATCTCTAGTTTAAGAGGTGATATCCCTCAATTTTTAGAGTTATTTATCACTCTTTTTAACCCATTTATAACCTTTTTTCGTACCCATTTGAGCTTTTATCATTTCTTTCGTCTAAAATGTTCCAAGATTTTCTAAATAACTAATGAGATCAAAAATTCGAATTTTCGTGAAATTTTCGTGTGCCACTGTGGCAAGTATTGTTCACGCGATTTACTGCATATTTTGGAAGGCCATTTTGGTGCAAGTTGAAGGCATGCATGTTGGAGTCAAGGATGACCCTTGCACAAAATAAGATTCAAGAAGTGGACAAAACACATGGAGCCAAAAACATGGAAACAAAGCAACATGAGTCACTCTCATGTTACTATTCACCTCTCTATTTTCTTCCCTATAAATATCAAGGGTGTTTGGCTTTGGAAGATCATCCCTCATATCACAACACTTGGAATCAGGAGTTATAGAGCTTTGCATTGTATTTTTAGTTCTTGTAGTAATTTTCTTTAGTTTTACTTACTTTCTGACGACCACCACTGTGGTGAGCTTGTGGCCACAGTGGTACGTTTACGTTTTATGAAATTTTAGTTTATGCACTTCTTCTTCTTCTTTATCATGTCTTTTAACATTATGAGTAGCTAAACCCCCCTTTGGGTGTGGGTGTAAGCCAGCCCGAGAGGTTAAAATGTAACACTTGGGTGTTTCCGCATTCGGCTAACTTCTCGGTTTGGTCATCCAAGTTGAAGCTTCATCTCAACGCGGACAAGCCAATCACTTGTATGTGTTAATATTAGATCTTAGACCTCGAGAGGGGCGAATCCGAATACGGCTTGGGTGATGCAAGGAGGTTTATGAAAATCTTCAATAATCGGATAGAGATATGGATTTTTGCATAATCAAACTAAGGTCCAGATGTCGGTCGAGTTGGTGTGTCATAGAGATATGCACATCTCTCCATACGTGGGGCTAAGATCTTTGAGATTTACTTAGTGAGATTAGTAAACCGAAAGTTAGCAAGTGTGGTAACTTTATAATAAAACCGTTATCGCAACCAATACGACGTCGCTTCGAGAGGAGGAAATCGTGTGGGGTCCATTGCGACCGGTTTTGTTAACCATTTAAGTTATTAAAATACTCTCGGGGGAACTTACACCCGTACCCGCTTTTTATTATCTTGTTTATTTAATATTTAATATTTCGTTCTAAATCAACCCATCAATTTTATAAATCTAACTTTGCACCGGAAGTTCGTGGAAATCTCTGATTCTTAGTTTAGTCTAATCCGCGTGGATACGATATTTGGTCCTTACCATTATATTACTTGAAAAGCGAACACAATACGTGGTGTATATTTACGCCATTATTGTGCCACATTTTACACATGTGCATTTTTGCCATCAATTGCACATGAGGCTCTAACTCAAAATCATGTCGTGTGATTAATATATTATAAACTTATCAGATATGTAATGGCCACTATGTACAAACTTCTGAGTGAGTTGGAGTTGTTTCTTTTTGTTGTTTTAGTCTATATATCTATTTAGTTGTGGCCGGGGAATGCTTCATGGTTGTTCCTCTTTGGCCTTTTGATAGGAACATGTGTAAATGATATGTATGCCATATAATAAGACCACTTGACACATAAAGAACAAGTCTTGTTCAACGGAAGCAAAATTGGTTTGAAATCTATCAGCTCAGCAAACCCAATTTTTACCATGATGGATATTGCATAATTCATTAACGGAAAACAAATAATTTATGACCATACATACATAGATACATAGATTAATTGATTGATTGATTTGGAGATTGCTTCTCAAATTAAAAGATCAAAACAACTCATTACGTGCATTTTTTACTATCACTTTACCCTGGACTGATTGGGATATGCTAAAATTGAAACCCCTTGACAACTTTTAGATCTATTTTACCAGCATGACACACATAATCTGTGGTTACGTACATACCTGGTCCATTCCACCAGACTATTCAACCCGACTGTGTCCCAATGTGTTTTTCACATTCACATGTAAGTTGAGTAGGTTATTTCTGTGATCAAGAAAATAAAAATAAAACTGTTTTCAGACATAACATTTTGCAGACACTTGAAAAGGTCCCATATTACTGACAAAACAGATAATAGATAAATAATATCAAACATAGAACATACTTGTAGAGCAACAAACATAAAACAATTTGAGTTGCAGGAAAAACCATTTGTAAACTGAAAATACAGAGCCATAATATCGGATAAGTTTACAGAAAAAGAAATCAAAGATTTACATTCATAGATGCTTACCTGAACGGATGAAACACAAAATAGGCGACTGTATATGAAAGATGTGCCGTAAATACCATGTAGAGTTGGAGATAACAAAGTGGGCATTGGTGTTGGCGAGCCATCGTCGAGAGGGGTCTCTGTTGCGACAGAGTGAACAGATATGACTTATGAGAGGTTGCTGCAAGATTGGAAGCATGAATCGATGAGGGGATGCAGGCGAAAAACAAAGTTACATCCCAATTGAAGTTTTTACAAAAAATTAGCAGCAAAAAAGAGCTGTATGTAACTGAGATTGATAGGAGATGACGAGATTTAGGTTGTATCAATACTATAAACTGAGTCATCTGTCAATCTTGATCCTTTTCTTGAACTCCATTTGATCCAAAGAAAGTATTTGAGATAAACCATAAACCTAACAGGATTCAGGTTAAAAGATACGTGGTGTGGAAAAGGTTTTGCCTAAAGCCAGGAAAAAAGTAGGCGCCAAATGCCAATATCAATCAATTTCATTCCTCTACAAAATTAAATTTAAAAGTAGCCTATTTGTTTTTATAACTCAAAAAAAGTTTTTACCCATAACATTTGATTAAGAAACGGATCATTTGTCTTGATTTAAAGGCTAATTTAATAATTTTGCATGTTTTTTATCAAAAAAAAATTATTGAATATACAATTAGTCAAAGATTATGTACAAATGATATTTTTTATGAGATTTATGTTTCACATGTTGAACCAAATATTATTATTATTAATATGAAAAAAGTTATTATACAATGTTTACTAATAGTTAAAAGCCAACATGACCCATTGTGACCAACATGACTTCATGTACCACAAAATGACCTATTGTAACCGATAAGACCCAGTGTAACTCAATAAAAGCCAACATGACTTAATGTACGACAAAATGACCCATTGTAACCGATAAGAACCAATCTTACTAAAAAAAAAGCCATCATTACCCATTCTGACCAACATGACTTAATATACCACAAAATGACCTATTGTAACCGATAAGATAAGACCTGGTGTAACTCAATAAAAGCCAACACGGTCCATTGTGACCAACATGACTTAATGAACCACAAAATGACCCTTTGTAACCAATAAGACCTAGTGTAACTCAATAAAAGCCAACACGACCCATTGTGACCAACATGACTTAGGGCCTGTTTGTTTTTTGAAAAAATGGTCTGAAAAGGTCTAAAATCTGATTCGGTCAGATCTTTGACCATTAAGATTGTTTGTTTTTTTTAAAAAGAGCTGAAAAGCTCTGAAAATGTCTGAAATTACAAGAGGCAATTAAAGCTCTAAAAAGGTCTGATACGGCGCCTCCCTCTCCTGCAAACCTATCGCTGCAAGCCTGCAAGCAGATCGATTCTTTGATAACTTGAGAAGAATAATCGATTAACTTGAGAAGATCGCATATTGGGGCTGCAAGAATGATCGCTGCTTGAGAAGAACGATCAATTTCAACAAGAACGATCGTTGCTTGAGAAGTCGATTTCGCATCTAAACTCTCAACGAGATCGATTCCTTCTACCCAGATCGTTATATCCAGGTATATCTCGATCGAACTTCATATTTGTTTCTTGCCAATCCACCTGTTTTGTATCTGACTGAGTTCGGGTTTTTTTTTATCATGTGGGTTTTTGTATTTATGATGCATAGTTGATGTTTATTTAACATGGGTGTTGAATATTTTTGTTTGAAAACTTGTAAAAAAAATTCAAAGTTGGTTTTTGATTGTGTTCAGTTTCTTGATATATATGGGGAAATTGAATCACTTATTTGGTCTTGTGGGTATCTTAATTGGTATGTTTTTATGCTAAAGAATTTAGTCCAAGATTGCATTTTAGGTTTTTGTAGGATTCTTTGCTCACTCTTTATATTTTGGTCCACAAATTCTTTTAATAAGGATCTTTAATATTCAATCTTTATCTTGTTCATTCAAATAAGCAATTGGGTGAAAAGAGAAAGAAAAAAGTTTAAATTATCGAATACGGGCTTTGTCAGTACCATCCAAGAAACAATGATGAACTTGAACTATTTGTGTTAATCATATAGTTGTTTTTTCGGTAGTTCATGGTACTTTCTTGAGTTAATTGTCAATAAAAGCGATAATTCGATCCTCAAACTACAAAAAAAGGTGTCTTTTTCGTGTTAATTAGTCTTGAATCGAAAATCTTTAACGGGTTCTTGAATGTTTATTCTGGTATATGCAGATCTTGTTTTGCTGATCTAAAAGATATAATATATATATATATATATATATATATATATATGTGTGTGTATGTGTGTGTGTGTGTGTGTGAAGAGAGATGACAAAAATATCTTCTTTCAACTCTTGTTTTCCAGAGCCTTTCTAACAAAATGGGAACTTTTTTCTTTGGGAAAATGGCACAAAAGTGATGCAAGAAAGGTAAGACCCACAAGAGATTGATGAGTTATATGAATGAAATTAGGGAAATTTATGAAATAGAAATTTAAGGTCAGAAAGTGAGAGAAGAGAGCACAAAATTAAGCAAGTAAAACACACAGAAATTTAAAGAAATTATGGTTACAAAATCACATAATTGAAGATTTAGGAAGAAGAAGAGGAAGAAAACCTCAAAATAGATGCATGGCTAGTTGAAACCCAGGTGAGAAACTATGTTTACAGGAAACCAATCAAGAAAAAACCCATAAAAGATGGATGGTTGTTGTATTTTTGGTTCCCAAACATTCATGGTTGCTTTTGCTCCATAGAATTTGTCTCCTTCCACATAAGCTATTGCATGCTACATGCCATAAAGATCATATAAGAACCCTTTGTAATCAGTTGACCAAAAGGATACATTTCATACAAAAAGTCCATCAATCATGATAAGAATTAAAAACTTCAATGCCCATAAAGAAAGATGCATTTCAACATAACCATTTTCCCAGGTTAACAAAAACAATTTTAGGTGTTTCTTGAAATGGGGGTTTCTTAATTTCATTCTATAATCCCAGGTTAACAAAAACAATTGGTTTTTTTAGATTTCTTCAAATGGGTTTTAGCTCATCAAAACTTAGAATCTTGGGTTGTTACTAGAATTGAGTTTAACCTGTTTCCCGAAACAGTTTTAATTGATTCAATCGTACTTTATTAGAATGCTAGTTCGTTTCTCCTTGAGTCATAGCTATATATATGTAAGAAATTATCTTTTTATCCATATTTATTATTACAACATTTTGGTAGCACAATTTCTGTATATAAAATCATTTTTTATGGACGCACATTAGGATGAAATTAAGATGAGATGCACCGAATAAGCTAAACTAAGATGCACCAGATCAATTCCCTTTCTCCGGTTTACCATTCATTTATGTTTTGTTTCTCATAATGTAAGATTTTACTTGCCATTCATGGTCCTTGTTTTTGGGTTGCTATTTTGCTAATTAGATGAAATATCTTAAGATAGGAATTTATGAATGTGATTATGTCTTGTGTACTAATTAGTGATGGACGAGAATTCACGTGTAAGGTGGACAAATGAAATTATCAAATGCTTTTTAGAGACATGTATAGAAGAGGTAAATAAAGTGGGTCGAAGTGGGAGTAGTCTTCGAAAAGAAACTTGGGTAAAGGTGGAAACAAAGCTTGAGGAAGTGTGTCGCGTAAAGCTTACCCAAAAACAACTGAAAAATCAATATGATTATTTAAAAGGAAAGTACTCGGGATGGGTGCACTTAAGAAATATAACAGGGAACATTTATGACCCTGAAATGAATACGTTCACCTTATCCAATCAAGAATGGGAAGATTTTTACAAGGTTAGTTTTTATTCTCTTTTTACATTTTTAGATAGTAAATACAATAGTATGGGTATTATATAAATAATTATCTTTAATCTGGACGCAGGGTCATCCAAAAGCAAAAACTTTAAGAACATCACCTTTGGTATTTCCTGAATTATGTATGGCTTTATTTGAGGGGACTTCTGCTACCGGATCTCGTGCTTATGCCCCTAGTTCAACCCGTGAGAGGACTGTGGTTTCATCATCATCATTTTCATCTCATACTCACACTACTCAAAATGACGAGGATGAAGATGATGAGGAAGGACCAAGTGTCGATAAACCAAGTGAACATTCATCTAGACCAAAAAAGAAGAGTAAAATAAAGGTCGACATGAATGAATTAGCTATTGATATGAAGGGTGCACTTTAGACACTTGCTGCAAAACAAACCTCAAGCGTGGAGGCTTGTCTTGAACGGTTGAACACTCTTGGCCTTGATCCAAGGAGTTCTCTTTATAGTGCAGTCGTTGACATTTTTGGCCACACAAAGTTATTAAGAGAGACATGGTTGGCGATCCATTCAGACCCTGATATATTAATACCATGGATTTCGAGGACTGCAAAAAGATTGGGATTCTTGGATTAGTGTTGGGAATATGAACAAGTTGTTATTTGGTTACATGTTTTGCATTTGAACATGTTATTTGGTTGTGTTTTGATATTTAACTATGTAGGCCAAGCTTTTAGAAGTTGAACAAGTAGTTATTTGGATGTTGAACAAGTAGTTATGTGGTTGTTATTTGAACGTGTTATTTGGGTTTATGTGGAAGTTGAACAAGCTTTTATAATTTTATTTATAATTTTATTTATGCTTTTAATAGGTTCAATATGGATGATGATAAAATAGCTATACTTATCATTGTAATGTTCCTATATGTGTTCTACTTGCGATCAAAGCGTTTAAAAAGGAAAAGAGATAATACGTCTGCAATGACTGGACGACAATTTACGAATGAGCTACTTGAAGGTAACGATCGACAATGTATTGATTTGTTACGAATGTCCCGTGATGCTTTCGTTCTACTATGTGATCATTTTAAAGCAAGAGGTTGGTTAACGGATAGCAAACATATATTGGTCGAAGAAAAGATGGCTATCTTTCTGATGATTATAGGTCACAATCAACGTTATAGATTGGTGAAAAATAGGTTCCAACACTCGACACAAACAATTCATAAAAAATTTCATGAAGTGTTGGATAAAATGATCGAGTTTGCTAAGGAGATCATAGTTCCTACATCATTCAATCCAAATCCAGACATCCCAAGGAATAATAGGAGGTTACGACGAATATTTAAGGTAAATAATAGTAATTGCTAAACTTATTTTTTACTACTAGATTTAATGTAGGGAGCAATTTGCGCCCTTGATGGAACTTTAATACATGCTATCGTCCCTATTCAAGAACAACATTTATATAGAGGACGAGGAAAGGGTGAATGTTATCAAAATGTTTTGGCAATTTGTGACTTCAACATGGTTTTTACATTTGTTGTTGCCGGGTGGGAAGGGGTTGCGCATGATTCTAGAGTTCTGTCTGAAACTTTGACAAATGATGCTATTGGATTTCCATTTCCTCCTCCGGGTATACTAACGATTTAGATGTAATATATACTATATTCATATTAATAACTATTTTATTTTTTATTTTCAGACAAATACTATCTATGTGATGTTGCGTATTCGAATACTAGAGGATTTATGGCACCGTATCGTAATTATAGATATTGGCTTGGAGATTTCCGTCATCGACGTGCAATGAACAAGTATGAAAAATTTAATCATTCTCATGCAAAACTTAGAAATGTTATTGAACGTGCTTATGGTGTCGTGAAAGCACGTTTTCCAATATTGAAAAGAATGGCACCGTTTTCACTTGAGGTTCAAAGAGACGTTGTTATTGCATGCTTTGCGGTTCACTATGTCATACGAAAGGAAGGTTTAAGTGATGAGTTATTTTCTGAATATGATCAAATCATTGGGCAAGGGGACGATGGCGAGGATGAAGCTGAAGAGGTTCAACCGCATGGGAGTACCGCATATAAGACTAGTTTAAGAGAAGAAATTGCGACACAATTAATGCAAAATTAACATTGATTTTAGTTGTTATGAGACTGTGTTCATGTTTTCTATTGTGTTTGAATGGATAGATGTATTTCAGTTGAATTTTTGAACGTGTAAGAAATATATGGTAGTATAATTTAATTAAAATGAATTGACGTTTTTTATAAATTCAACGGTACAACATTTAGAGAGATAAAATAGAGAATTATACATATCCAAACGTTTATCAGTTTACAAAAACAAGCAGTTTTGTTGATTCAGATTTCAGACATTTGTCAATTTACAAAAACAAACAGTCTTACAGATTCAGATTCAGATTCAGATTCAGATTCAGATTCAGATTCAGATTCAGATTCAGATTCAGACTCAGACTCAGACGTTTCAATTTACAAAAACAAACAGTCTTGTTGATTCAGATTCAGACATTACAATTTACAAAAACAAACAGTCTTGTTGATTTAGATTTCAGACTTCAGCACCACCTCTTATTAATCAGACATGAAATAAGACTTCAGACTTCAGACCTCTTAAAAAACAAACGCCACCTTAATGTACCACAAAATGACCCATTGTAACCGATAAGACCTAGTGTAACTTAATAAAACCCAACATGACCCATTGTGATCAACATGGCTTAATGTACCATGAAATGAGTCATTGTAACTAGGGGTATAAACGAGTCGAGCTTTTAACGAGCTAATCGAGCTCGAGCTCGTTTATCTCGAGCTAGAGCTTAATTATTTTCGAGCTCAAGTCGATCTTAAACAAAAAATAGAACTCGTTTAACTTATCGAGCCGAGCTTTATAACACCAATGTTCCACTCGGCTCGTTCGAAAACTAGATTCATTTTTTTCGAGCCGAGCCATTCGAGTATATACTTTTTTTTCGAGCCAAACGTTCTAATATATTTATTAATCATACAATAAAAATATATAAATCATTGAGCTCAAACCGATAAACGAGTTAATCAATCGCGAGTTCGAACCCACAAACGAGCATCGAGCTCGAGCTCGATAACTCATAAAATATTTGAGCTTGAGCTCGTGCTCTACATTGAAAAGTTAATCGAGCTAGAGCCCAGTATTAATTTTTTGAGCCCAGCTCGATTAATCCACTACTCGACTCGGCTCGTTTACACCCCTAATTGTAACCAATAAGACCCATTGTAACTCAATAATACCCAACATGCCCCATTGTGACAAAAAAAAGGGTGTTCACTAAAATAAAAAGAGTTAATGACTAAAAATAGTTGTCACTAAATAACATTTACTAGTTCTTGTTTATTGAATAGATTGGTGACCAAAAAACTGATGGTCATTGAAAAAATAATTATTACTAATTATATGTGTTAGGGCCTATTTGTTAGCAGCTTAATGAGCTTAATGAGACTCACAACTTAATGATCGTCTCAAACGCTGCGATGGAGGGTGATCGTCTCAAAGCGGTGATCAAAGACCCAGTTGATTTGCTACTAATTGTCGATGTCTCTCTGTCGATCTCTGTGTTTTGCCAGGTTTTTCCTATACTTCTTTCGAACATCGAAATTTAAATTTAAGTGTTACCTGTGCGTTTATTTGTGTCTCGAATCTGTCACATTTCTGAGAAAACCTAGCCAATATGAATATGAATTTGGTGATTCAAAGCATTTACTGCAAATTTTATTTTATTTGCTTAGTATTATTGTATTAGGGGTTTAGTGGTAGCGATGTTATGTAGTTTATATGTACAAAAATTGAAGCAGATCACATCTCTTAATTTGAATTGTCACTGTTAATGTAGTTTATATGTGCAAAAGTTGAAGCAGATCATATATATCTATTGTTATGATGTGCACATAACTTGGTGGATATTCTAAGAGCTTGTTTATTTATGCCTTGATGTGAAGAAAAACCCTATCAGTTGATGACTTGTAGATATTTTTGTTTATTTTAAATAATTCTATACAAGTTCTCTTCATCTTGGCAGTATTTATACTTTGTAATCTCGTCGTGAGCTTGAGACGATTATGAACACAATATTAGTTGACCAATTTCATTTGTCTTTGTATGTGTTTTAGTATATCATTTATCATTAAGCACTGCCCAGCTGTCTTCTGAACCTGTTGAGCAATAATCACAAAAAGAGCATTAAGAAAGAAGCTTGTTGGACTATAATCGAACATCACTGCTGGCAACAAGGAGCAGATTCAGGCAAGATTCCTGCACTTGGATTGTTGTCCATCTCAACTGACAACTATTTTCTCTCACACTAATTAACCTTGTTTTCAGTAAGCTGCATTCTTGACATGTCTGTCTATGTGGTGATTCTACAGACTTTAACTGAAGCAATTATCATTGGCCATAATTGAGTGTGCAGGCCCTCTAGTTGGTAAAGCAAATATGGAACAACCATGAGTAAGTTGAAGATGAATGAATGTGTGAAAGGATTCCATTCTAATATATTAATAATATTTAATATTTATTTCTCATGCTTTGGTGATCAATTTTGCTTCTGTATTTTTATAATGAATGTGATCAACTTGTAGTAATTAAAGTCAACTATATTCCATCAAGAGGTAATACTTGTGCCCTGCATCTTACTTTCATCTTTCTAGACCGTCCCGTGCTCATGTCAAAAATTATGGATATGATGATTGTGGAGTTTGTTTCTACTAGCTAAACTCCGTGGTAATTTTTTGAGAATTAATATTGAAATGAGATTTTCCAAAAGTAATAATCGTAAAATGTTCATTTCTCATTTTTTGTTTTATTCAGATTTAAATTATTGCCATCGAAATGCTCAGATGGCAAGTTGTTCCTCCATAGAGCTCCATACTATTATATTTTTCAGTTTTTAGGAAAAGGTATTTAACATAGGCCTTCTTATCATCATCATCTTCTTTCATCATCATCTTCTTTCTTCTTTATGGTCTTGCAGGCCTACAACACTGAAGCAAGAGTTTTGAAGATAAGAGCAAATAGATTTATTGTATTTGTGCCTAAGTATGACTTTCTAACTTTTAAGATATAGTCTATTTGTCGAAATTATTGGGAGTTGCTTATTATATGCTGGTATAATTTCAAGAGCTATGAGTTAATTTGGGATTTTTGTTGATTATAGGTATGGTATAGAACGGCCAGTGTACTTAATGTACAGTGAGGGGTGAGAGGAGGGTGACAATGGGTTGTGGATGAGCAACATCAGAAGATGAAAAAGATTGATGGATTGATTGCTGATGATGTTCTTCAAACCGTAAAGATCCACATGGAGGTTGTCGAATCACAATCCAACCGCTCTAAACTTCAACTCGTTCTCATTTAAAAGGTAAGACTCCCAAATGATATATCTTTTTTTTTTTTTTGGCTTCTGTTAAGCTTGCAGTAGAAATAGGAAAATCGATACGGATATGTTAGCAGTTTTGAATGAATTTTAAACACCATTGTTGCTTATTATTTTTAAATATAAAAAAATGATCCTTTTCAACACTTCCATGTTCTTGGATTCATTCAATTTAAAGTATGATGAGTTATAAGGATCATAGGGTTAAAGTATGAGCTTGAAACCCAACTATCTAATATGAAGAGACATGAAGTTTAGAAGTATATGATTTGTATTAGTCAATGATATCTTATCTGATTAAGTTTGAGGCCCGAATATGTCATCACTTACGTCAAAGAAACGAGACAACAGATTTTGGACCAAATCAAATTAAGTAATTAAAAAATGATGAACAAACAAGTTGTATATTAAACCCATTGTTTAGAAGTAAGGTTTGAAAGAGAATAGCAGGTATCTATAGAAATGTAGCTAGATAAGTAATGTTATGCTAGCTAGCTTCAATCATCGAAGTGATATATAGAACAAGTTAATTGGTAACTGTGGATACATGATGTTACACCTTATTTTCTAAAAATTATAAATAAAATCATGCTAGCTATAAAATGAAATTATTAAAAAGAATGAAATTATGCCAAGATCCACGAAGACTGTTGACCATCCGGTAAGTAGTAACAAAGTAGCTCCACTTCATAAGAACTGAACACTCCGCTGAACGATCTATCATATTGACCTTCTGTGTGCATATTCGTGATTTAAAACCTCACATAACCATAAAATTAGCATCAAGAGGGATGGAAAATAAAATGGAACATAGGATTGTTGTTTCAAGTTCTCGACTTTGGAATTGAGATGTATCTTGGTGCATTGCGCGGGTACACAATGTATATATTTATACACACACACACACACTCCCCCTTTCCTATGAAAATTACAACATTTCATTTTTATGGGCAACTTTAAAAATGAAAATGCCAAGTTTTACATTACAGTGAATTGGAACAATATGAAACTTCATTTTATGGTCCCTATGTCAACAATTCTAGTTTTTTCAAATAATTTATGTGATAATGTATGGGTTCCTTGTTTTATTTTCTTAACTTTTAAATTTGTTTCTCTGTCAGGGTATATATGACTTGGAGAAGGTGTGCTGCAAGTTTCAATTGAAGCATGGATAGCCAAGTACTTTTACATGACTTACATGTTTATGAATAGGTAAATTGCAGTTGTAGTTTTCTTGGCATTTATACATAACTTTATTCTATCTACTCTTACGGACCCTCCCTTGGAGCAAAAACTAACCTCGTACAATGAGTCAAGAAACTTCTCTTCCTCTTGTCATGAAGAGGAAGTGAGATGATGACAATGCATGATTGAAGAACATAAATCGCATACCTGAGTTATATTATGCTCTTTAGGTAGCATAAATTGGCAGATGAGAGGATAGTTGCGCACTTGTCTACAATATAGGACTGAAATGGTTAGGGCATTGATCACATTTTTTTCTCTTTAAATCCATAAACATACACATATTGAATCATGCATTATGCTCCGAACTTTTGCATGTTCATCTAAATAAAATGAATTTGCAATTTGTGGGAGATGATGCACCACGATATTGGTGTTATATATGGGTGTGCTCATATTTGGTGTATGCATATTAAATACTACTCTTTTGTTGTAGGTATTCCAATCATGCAACTTCTTATCAAGTTAATGAGAAGTCAGCAAAAGCATAAGAAAAAGAAATATCATACAACAACGAGATGCTGAATCCGAGGTAAGAGGTGTGGCTTTACCATGTAAAAGTCTAATGTAGGACAATTAGTGGTGGTAGGTTTATTATTGGTGTACTTATACATTGATCATACGTTATTAATATTAGATTAATGTTTCTCATTTGATTATTACTTAATTTTTTTAATCATTTTGCCACACATGATGAAAATCGTTGCTGAGGGTTAATTATCGTTGTGGTTGTGTTACGATGGATAAAAAGTGGCCAAATTTGAAGCGAGCTCCTAAGTAGTTTATACCCAAGGTTTTAGTTATTTCGTATGATCAAAATGTAAATAATAGTTATGTTTTTAGTTAATTTGTGTGACAAAAAGGTAATCGATAGCCACAATTCTTAAAATTAGTGTAACCATATGTTATGAATTGACCACGATTATATAAGTTTACGTGGCTATAAGTACCTCATGGTCATGGTTTTAGTTATTTTGAGTGACCAAAAGATAATTAATAGTCACGTTTCTAACAAAATTAACGTAACTAAATATTATGAATTGATCATGATCATGGTTTTGGTTATTTCATGTGACAAAAAGTTAACCAATGGCCATGGTTTTAACAATTCAGTGTACCCATATGTCACGAATTAGCCATGGTTAATATGAAATTTTCGTAGTTATAAATAGTTTACGACCACAATTTTAAATATTTTGTGTAACCAAAAGGTAATCAATAGTCATTGTTTTAATAATTCAATGTCACCATATGTCATTAAATGACAGCGTTTAATATAAAATTTGTGTGACGATAAATAGTATATGGTCACTGTTTGTAACTATTTCGTGTAACCAAAAGGCCACCAATCGCAACAGTTTTTAACAATTCAACGTAACTATATGTCATGAAATGGCCACGGTTAATGTAAAAATTTCATGGCTATAAGTAGTTTATGGTCACGATTTTAGTTAACTCAGTGACCAAAAGTTAATCAATAGCCACATTTCTAGTAATTTAATATAACCAAATGTTATGAATTGACAATGGTTAATATGAAAATTGTGTGGCGATAACTGGTTTATGACTACGGTTATTAGTTCATGTAACCAAAAGATAACTAATGGTCACACTTCAAAAGTTTAAGTGTAACCATATGACATATGTCATGAATTGCATTGCTATAAGTTGTTTTTGGGTACATTTTGAGTTATTTTGCATGACCAGAAGGAAACCAATAGCCATGGTTCTAAAATTTATGGTAACCATATGTCATGAATTGGTCACGATTAATATAAAATTTGTTTGACGATAATTAGTTTATGGCCACGTTAAAACAAATATACGTGATTATAGGGTAATTATTGACAACCTTAAAAACAAATTGTGTGACCATAAAATAATTTATTGTTATGGTTTTCTTTATTTCGTGTAACCAAAAGGTATCTAATGGCAACATTTAACGTGAGTTTGTGTGGCGATAAATAGTTTATTGTCACACTTATAGTAAAAATGCTCAAGTACCTTAAATATTAGATACGTTTATAGCCACGGTTTTTAGGCTATGGCTATGGTTTTTTACTTGATATGGTGATACATTTTAAACGTGGCAAAAATGTATCAATGGTCACGTAAGAATAGGCTACGGTTTGATTGAAAAAAAACTGTGACCAAAGGCCTATGGCCACAGTTTTTAACCATGGCAAATGTGAGTTTTTGTACTAGTAAGCGCTTACATCACTATAAAAGTGACCTAATGCTTCCATCATACAAATACTAAGACAAGAAAATAAATATTAGAACATAAAAATAAAATACGTCCGAGAAAACTCTAGCGTATATTTTTTAACAAAGTCTTTTTACTTCCAACGAGAATTTGGATGTGACGGGTCATACTCATAAGGATCGAAATGGGACTCATTGTCACTTTCGTAATCTTCACTTGAACTAGAATCATCAGAAGTATCCATCTTTCTGCAAAGATGAGTTCATGACCATTGTTGAAGGGCGTCTTTCCACATAGTGATCATCGGGTGTTCTGTGGACTAGAGATCTTGGTTGAGCAGTACATGTCCTGGGATGGACTGGGGATCTACCTGGTTTGCATGAGTTAGATTTAGTCGGTTTTCCATGACTTATCAGGATGATTTCTTTCGAACGGCCTGCTTGCATAGTTTGCATTGCTCCATTCATGAATGAATGATAACGGCGAATGGTTGACCACATACTGGGGTCCTGGAGAGCTGTGGGAGGGATGAAGGAGCAGGGTCTTCTGAAAAGGATGAGGACATAAGTATCTTGTGGCAAGCTGGTGGACCACTGATGGGTCGGGAGAAACCATTGCAACATTGTAAACAACTGTTTTGCCTCGGGGGGTGAATGTCCAAACTAGCATTGAAGGAGGTAGCCAAACAGTTTTGGGGCATTGAAAGAGATGGAAATGGTGTGGGTCTCGAATACGTACCAAAAAAAACAAAGAGCTTCTTTTGGAATACATTCAGGTAAGGGTACTTAGGGTGGAATAGGGGCTTTTCATAAAAAGGCCATGGTTTCAAAGGGTGATAGTGAGGAAAGTCTGGTAGCACAGCGGGGACCTATCTCTGAAAGTCATATCTGCAATTACCTCTGTAACTTCAATCTGGTAGTACTGGTTCAAAAGGTGGAGCAGGAGAGTTGGAAGAACTTGCTTCGATAGGGAGCACCATTGGGATCACCTTGTGTTTAAAGACTTGTTGGATATCTTTGTGGGTGCTTCTTTTATAGTCTTTTGGACGTGATAGGAAATCCGCAAGGATATTCTCTGTTCCCTTGATGTGTTTCACAATACACTTCCATTGAGAGAACCAATTGCCCACCATAAAAGTTGTGCCTCATGGAGCATCTTTCGCTTGAACTGTAGCATACGTGGAAAGGAGGACATATCCATTTCAATCTCAAAATCATGACTGATTAGATGGAATTGGGATATTTCTATTCCTCTTTTTACCGCAAGGATTTCTTTGAAAGTTGAGTGATAGTGTTGTTCGGAATCCTTGAATGTGCCACTTTTGTAGCCACAGATTGTTCTGACACCATTTTTGTCTTGTGCTAAAAGTTCTGCTCCCTAGTACTCATCACTCGCGTCAGTCTGTAGTGTCCTTTTGTCAGTAGTAGTGGGAATCTTTAAAGGAGGCATTATGTCAGTGAGTTGCTTTATTGCTCTTATAGCTAAGGACTGTTTTTCACCCCAACGAGGTGGACTCTTTTTCAATATGGGGAATAAGTGCACTGTATGACTGGATAATTTTGGTAAAAAATCAGCCATATAGTTAACTAATCCAAGAAATTTTTGAATTTCCTTTTGTGATGTTAACTCTTCCGGAAACTGGTGTAACTCCTGAGCAATGTGAGGATGCGGTTGGTATTTGTTGTCATTGATTTTCATGCCAATAAAATCAATAGAACTAACTCCAATTTCCATTTTCTTTTTGGATAACATGATTCCATGTTCTGTGATAATGGAAAGAAACTTTGACAGGAGCTCAATGTGGGACTTTTCATCTGGGGAGAATAACAGGATATCATCAATGTAGACCAGGGTGTGATAGAGGATGGACTATAAGATCCTTGTCATTGCTTTTTGGAAAACTGACGGGGCATTTTTTAGACCAAACGGCGTCACTTTCCACTGGAAATGATGATCGGGGATGCAAAAGGCCGTTTTTGGCCTATCTTCTGGGTTTATCCCTAGTTGCCAGAAACCTTCCTTGAGGTCGAACTTGGATAGTATTTTTGCATCTGCTAGGGACTGAAAAAGGGACCTTTTATGAGGTAGTGGGAACTTATCATCAGCAAGAAAATGATTGAGTGGTTGGTAATTTATAACCAATCATAACTTTCCCCGGATTTGTTCACTACGTTTGTTGACGTAGAATGCTTCGCAAGCCCGTGGTGAGGTAGTGGGCTCAATAATCCCTTGACTGACGAGTTATGAACACTCTTCAATTGCGAGCTGGTAGTGGTCGGATGACTCGCCTTGGTTGGGTTAACGTCTTCGTTTTGTTTAAACGGAAGATTAACAAAGAACGAAGGATTTAACCACAACGGAGATTCATTCTTTGTGAGGAACTCGGAGTGGTTTGAAGCACATGAGGTTTTGACGATTACATGTTTCATGTCTTCTAGGGTAGGGGTTTCTTCCATGAAGAGCTTTGAAACTGGACTCCACGGGTTTAGGAAACCTTTTTTGCGGATCCCTTGCTCTGCATATCTTAGGTATGGCAGTGTATGAAGGATATCAAAACCGATGAGAAGATCTTTACCATGTAAACTTGATCATAATAATCTGTGTTTTATAACACATTTAGGAAAAAGTCGAATGTATATTTGAATACTGATCTTATCAATGACAAATGTATCTCTATTGGCGGCAAGGAAGGATTGGTGGTGTGGTCGCCAGTAACTGGAAGGGAGGATATCAGGATTTAGGATTGAAACTGAAGATCCCTGTATCGAAAAAAGCGATCACTGGTATTGGCTTGGAATATGTAGAGGTGAGGAGGTTGAATTTTACCAAGGGTATCGGTTGGGTTTTCTATAATGATAAGATTTTAGTAGGGTGGGTGAGAGGAGTATGGGGTGGCTTGATTGAAGGACTTCTAAGGGTTTGACCATGAAGACTTCAATTTCTGGATGATCCGAATGGTAGCCTGAGCTAGACTCTTCGTCCAACGGGTCAGAATAGGCGATCGAGCACAAAGCTCTCTCATCTAGTTCATCATCTAGAGAGTAGAGAGACTCAAAACTGAAATATCTATGGGTTCTACCAAGTTTAGAGCTTGAATCAGTGATTCTGACCTCTTTTTGGCTCAACAGTCTCTTGCAAAATGGCCCTTTTTGTTACAGATGCATGTAACACATGTCTATGCTTCGTCCTCTTTGTGGTTTTTTCTTTAAAAACTTCCACCTCTTATTTTGTGTTTGTTTATAGTTGTTCCTGAAAGGAGTCCTTTTTTCCTTTCGAGAGCAGTCACATGATGAATTGGTTCAACACTTTATTTGCAGGTGTTTTTCATCACAGGCCAAGTCGAGATTCTTGCCATCTCTTTGGAGCTCCATGAAAAACTTGTGATGGTTGCAAAGCTTTGTCAATGCGTTGATTACCAATTGGTAGAGTTCTCCAAGGCTAGCTTGCTTTAGTGGGACGTTCTTTTGTTAGAGGAACCTGAACGCTTCATTTGTGAGAGAGTTTGGGAATGAGTTGAGGAATACCTGTTTTAGATTGAGGTCATCAACCCCCTGAATACAATAAAATCGTTTTGACATACGATCATAATGTTCATCCATATTTGTCCTTTTGAGTGAGCAACATTTCAACTTTAAGAACTCTTCTCTTGCACGAACCGTGTGTTCGACCGGATTTCCTATGAACTCGGCATGGATGATATGTATGAAATCCTCAGGAGACTGAAGCTGATGGATTTGTAGTTGTCTATATTCACCGAGACTTAGGTACTAGTCTCTGAGACGACCTTGGGACCTGGTGATGAACTTCTTAATGACAATATCAATATCGTAGTATTGGAGCTCTGCTGAACACCAAGTCAGTTTTTCGATACTCATTTCTCGCCATCGGAAAGGGGGGATATCGTCAAAGGTGATTTTTTGTTTCGAATCAACCTTTGGGATTTTGGGTCGTCATGACGGCGTAGTTTCCGATGCATCATCATCTGGCATGAAATCATCATTCAAGTTTACAGTAGGCTAAACATCTGCCATAAACAAGTGTTCAAAGGCATCCATGGGGGGTCAAAACCATCGTCTGAGGGGTGTTAATGATGGGTGCGACGAAAGTTCCTTTGCCAGTATCACTCTTGTGAGTTAGTGATTGTAAGAATGAGGAGATAGGGTTTGTATCTGAGATGGGTTGAACCTCTAGGGGTGTTGAAGAAGCAACCATAGAAGCATCATCGAGGACATCTGTTGTTCCACTAGATGAAGTGTTCTGTTGGACCCGCGGGGGTATCTTCGGGGATCGTAGAGGCTTTACTTTCCACTTTTCTTTTTCTGGGCACCATAGAGAGAGTGATGGAGAGGGGTTATTTGGAAATGAAGGTAATGGTTGTGGATCGAACCTTGATCCAAAAATGGGTGTAGGAGTTAATTTCCAGGGTTCAGTAGATAAGGTAGAGGTTCTTTTTTGTTTGTGTTGTCTCTCAAGTTCAGTGAGTTGGTTCTGGAGAGACTTCATCTCAACTTGCTTTTGGAGTAAAGCATCTTGGTCATTGGAAGGGGGTACAACTCGAACTATCCGGAGGAGTTTGGAATGAAGGGCTTCCATTTTTGCTCTGACTTCATCTATTATTCTGGTGAGAGATCGCACTTTTGTGGTTAAGACTTCTTGGGTCTTAGTGATCTGCGTTTGTTGTGCTAAGATGGCTTTAAGGGCCTTGTTTTGTGCAACAACATTTTCACTTTGACAATTAAGTGTGATTTTCGCTGGACTGGCAGATGTGGAGATTCCTGTTGAGCTCATAGTCGTAGGGTTCTTAATCTTACAATCATGCTTAGTTCGTTGGACTGTGTCTTCGAAGGAGCGTAATGGTGGAAACTCTACATCATAGTCAATGGATAAGCCTGTCGGAGTTATCACACAACATTCTCTTAGTGGCCAGCTGGAGGGTTTGTCGAAATATGGCTTTCGACAAAGAGTGGAAATCGGTGTTGCTTTGGGGGCAAATCTCCATATCGAACATAGTAATCAAATTTGCCTGATGGTTCTTCAAGGAGTCCAATGGTAGGATCTCCTGTGTCGTATCTTTCTTTCATCTGCTTTTGTGACCCTATTCTTTTTCGAGGAATGTCTTCTTTGAAATCTATCTTGTATGCTTCGTTGTAACACCCCGAGTTTCGGTTGGTCGATTTGCGAAGAGGAAAAGAAAGGAAATAGAGGTTTTTGCACTGTTCTGCAGGGCGCATGGGTCGTGCGCCCTCCTTCAGAGAAAACGCACGGGTCGTGCGTAAGAAACAGCGGCGAGGCAGAGGGCTTGCGCACGGGTCGTGTGCATTTCCTTCTTTGAGGGCGCACGACTGTCAGACTGTTTTTTGGAGTTGCCTTAAATATCTCATTTGTGAGATATTTCTTAAAATATCTCTTTTCTCAGTCTCTCTCTCTCTCTCTCTTTCTTTTTCCTTTTCTTCTTTCGATCTTCGAGTCTCGTTTGGTTGCTAGTTTGCGGTGTTTCTAGCAAGGGGTCGGTGTTTTAAGCTTCACCTTTTCGTCGTGATCGATATCTGGTTTTCCGGGTTTTATTCTAAAACCTACTGTGAGTTCCTACTACCATTTTACAAACTTTATACATGTCAAAACTCTTATTTGCGAAATCCGAAGTATTTCTACGGTATGATTTCATGTTATCTACATTTTGATATAAATGAAGTTTTGGTGATTTTCGGGGTTCCCGATCAGTATTGACTAAAATGACGGGTTCCGCCTTATTAGAAGTAAAATGAGGTTTTACTTGCCCATGATTGTGGCTTATTGAAAGAATGTATATAAACTGGTTTTATGATTATCATTCTTACCAGCAGTTGGTCTGGAAAATGGCATTTTGAAATATAAATGTGTTGAAAGTTGTTTATCTAACTTTAAAATGGTCACATGAAATATTGTGACAAGTCATGACTATACTAGTGGATCCCTAGGTATCGAGTCGGCTTATTGTTCGGATGTTTGTACCCCTTCTGTTGTAGTTAGATACATTTGATCTTCGGGGGTACTTAGTACGGTTATGTGAGACCAGTTACTAGCCATGGGTCAAATGTAGTCTAACGAAAGAGTATGACTGGTTCCTTGGGGGCCTCCCTCACATCGTAGTACGGACCGAAGCGTTCGTGGCCATGGTTCCATGTATTTAGCTCATAACTCGGATATGTGGCTTACTTTGTGTTCCACTATAATCCTTGGTAAATCGGGTAATCTCCGTCATCGAAAGATGTGTTTTGGACCAGTTGTCCGTATATTATGAAAGAACTGTATTTGCATAACTAAACCTTTGGAAGGATTTACTTTGATGCATTTGATTATATCTCTTGAGATTTATGAACTGTATGTTCTCACTAGGCTTTAAGCCTAACACTTTTTCTCAAATGATGTGTATAACACGTTTCCCTTAGCGGTGGGTTGCCAGGGTTTTGAGAGATGGGTTTGGCCTCAAGGCATTTTGAGATTACTAGTATTGTAACTGGGCATTTGTTAAGTCTCATTCTTTTGGTGAATTATGGATTGTCAACTGATGTAATCTTGATAGAGGTGTCTAGATTAGTTTGTTGATGAATCCTATATCTGTGCAGGTTTTGTAAAGTCTTAAGGACTGATCCCCTTTATGGGAGGTTTATATCAATACGAATGTCATGTTGCCATGTCTCCAGGTTTTATTTTACTCTGATTTTTAAGGTGTTACAAGTTGGTATCAGAGCTCTAGTTTAAGTGAACTAGGCATGAATGTAAGATGTCTAGACTTTGACCGAGTATGATAAGAATTGATCCGCGAGATTGGTTAGAGCTTCTAAGATGGGTTAGTCTTAGAGTCAACGGAAAGTACGTTTATCAGGCGTTGTGGCGATCGTGACGAGAACCTTTATGTGTTATATGTTCATAATATCACTTAGCTAATGTTATTATGAGGATATCGTACGTAAGTGTGCTTGAATTTCTATTGCTATGACGATTGGTAGTGTGGTAGTACGTTTCCTTTGCGTTTATTCCAACTCTCTCTTATCTCTTTTCTTGTTATGTGAAGCAGTTTGGTATGGTGAATACGCGTGGTAGACCGCGTACGCGTGTTGATGGTCTGGAAGCGACAGCCTCCACCGCTGGTCAACCGGAGGGAGTTGAGGTTGTTGTGCGACCACCTGTTCAGCAAGGGCTAAGTGGGGGGCCAGAGGTCATTCCGCGAGTAGACCTGGCTTCGTCCCACCCAGTCATCAGGGATGCTAGTTCCCAGTCTGAAATGATGGCTAGCATGATGTTGGCAATGAGGGAAGAGATGGCAAAGCAGCAAGAGTTTCTGCTAAAAGTGATTGAGGACCGCGATGTGAACAATCGGAGAAGTGAGACGGTTGTGGAAAACATTGTGCTTGGTTCTGGAGGCGCTGGCCCTGGAATGAGGAACGAGGAGCACTTGGTTGTTAATGCTCCGGGAAGTGGGAAAAGTTGTTCCTACAAATCCTTTCTGGGGTGCGAACCACCAGAGTTCTCTGGTTCCGACGACCCAATCATGTGTGTGAAGTGGATTCGAGCGGTCGAGAAAGCTTTTGGCTCTTCCGAATGTGGATATGATCAGAGAGTGCGGTTCGGTACCCAACTGCTGAGGGATACTGCGCTCATTTGGTGGAATGTCATTCAATCCACCCTATCTCTTGCTGTGTTGGCTCAGTTGTCTTGGGCCGAGTTCAAGAAAAAGTTGTTAGAAGAGTTCTGCAATGAAAGAACAATGGACCAAATCGAGAAAGAATTCCAGTCTCTGGTAAAGGGAAGCCTGACGGTGAGGGAGTACACCCGTAAGTTCATGGAGAAGCTTGATCTGGTGGGGCACGCTGCCCCAACAGAGAAGGATAAGATGAAGGCCTATCTGAATGGTCTACCCGCGGACATGCAATCCATGGTCCACAATTCTAAAGCTTCTAACCTCCGCGAGATGGTTGAAGAAGCTCAGTACATGGAAGAGATGTTCGCGAGGAACAAAACTGAGAAAGCTGTGGTGGTGACTGATAAGATGAAGTGGGAGAGCAGTTCTGTACCTCCCAAGAGAACCCGACCTTTTGTCAGAAACCGCAGCTTCGGCGGTTATCAAGAAGCCAGATGTTGCTCGAAGTGTCGAACAAAGCACCACGGTAACTGTAGCACCACTTCTCAAACTTGTTTCAAGTGTGGGAAGTCTGATCACACCGCCCGCGACTGTTCTGTCGCGGGGATGGTCTGCTTCGAGTGCAAGGCGCCGGGGCACGTGAGAAGAAATTGCCCGAAGCTTGTGTCGGGTAGCGTGGCGGCAAAGAAGGAGAACCCACCGAGGGTTCCGGGTCGAGCATTTCAGATGACGGCCGAAGAGGCCAAGGCATCCGCTGATGTGGTATCGGGTACTTTTCTTATAAACTCTGTACCTGCTCGTATTTTATTCGATACGGGTGTCAGTTTCTCTTTCGTATCTGAGTTGTTCTGTCAAAAGATTGCTATGCCCACTACTAGTCTTGAGGATGCGTTAGTGGTAGAGATAGCTGATGGTAGTCAAGTTCTGATATGTGATGTTCTGAAGAAGTGTTCTCTCGGGATCGAGGGGAGAGAATTCTCGATCGATTTACTGCCGATGTTTATCGAAGGTTTGATGTTGTGGTCGGTATGGATTGGTTGTCAAACAATCATGCCGAGATCGTATGTTCCAAGAAATTAATACGACTTCCCAATTCCAATGGTGAAGTTGTTGTGATCTATGGTGAGAAGAGAAAGGGCGAAGTGGCGATAATCACAATGGCGAGGGCACGCAAGTGTCTGATAAAAGGATGTTCGTCTTTCCTAGCCTATGTGATCAATGCCAAGTTAGAGAAATCAAAGCTTGTTGATGTGAAGATTGTGCGTGAGTTTCCAAATGTCTTTCCTGACGACTTGCCCGGGTTACCACCCGATCGACAAGTAGAGTTCCGGATTGACCTTGTGCCTGGAGCAACACCAATTGCTAAAGCTCCTTACCGTTTAGCGCCGTCAGAGATGCAAGAAATGATGGCACAACTCCAAGAGCTTTCGGAGAAGGGCTTTATAAGACCGAGTTCGTCACCCTGGGGAGCTCCGGTCTTGTTTGTAAAGAAGAAAGATGGCACGATGAGAATATGCATTGACTATCGTGAGTTGAACAAAGCTACAGTAAAGTAAAGAACAAGTATCCGCTTTCGAGAATAGACGACTTGTTCGATCAACTTCAAGGAGCGGGGTGTTTTTCCAAGATCGACTTACGTTCGGGTTATCATCAGGTGAAGGTGAGAGAAGAAGACGTTCCGAAAACAACTTTCAGAACACGTTACGGCCATTACGAATTTCTTGTAATGTCTTTTGGCCTAACGAACGCACCGGCGATATTTATGGACTTGATGAATAGAGTGTGCCGACCATTCCTCGACAAGTCGGTCATTGTATTCATTGATGACATACTCGTGTACTCCAAGGGCGAGTCAGAACACGAACAACATCTGCGGGAAGTACTCGAAGTGTTGAGAAAGGAAAGATTGTACGCCAAGTTTTCCAAGTGTGACTTTTGGCTTAAAGAGGTACAATTTCTGGGTCACGTTGTCACTCGAGACAGAGTGAAAGTGGATCCCTCCAAGATTGAAGCTATGATGAATTGGGAATCTCCCAAGAGTCCGTCAGAGATCCGAAGTTTCTTGGGTCTGGCGGGGTACTACCGGAGATTTATCCAAGACTTTTCGAAAATCGCTTCTTCCTTGACAGTTTTGACTCGGAAGAATGTGAAGTTTGAATGGACCGAAACACAAGAGAAGGCGTTCCGGATACTACAAAAGAAGTTGTGTGAAGCTCTGATCTTGTCGTTACCTGAAGGGTCAGAAGACTTCGTGGTTTATAGTGACGCTTCGAAAATGGGTTTGGGTTGTGTGTTGATGCAAAAGGGCAAGGTGATTGCCTACGCATCGAGACAACTCAAGATTCACGAGAAGAAGTATCCTACCCATGATCTAGAGTTAGCGGCGGTGGTGTTCGCTTTGAAACTTTGGCGACACTACCTCTACGGCACGAAATGTACACTTTTCACAGATCATAAGAGCCTGAAGTATGTCTTTGATCAAAAAGAGCTGAATATGAGGCAAAGGTGGTGGCTCGAGTTACTTAAAGATTATGATTGTGAATTGCTTTACCATCTGGGTAAGGCGAACGTGGTGGCCGATGCGCTAAGTCGGAAGGACTACAGCAAAAGTATTCGGGCTACCCATTCGAGAATCGAGTTAGTGTCTAGTCTTGTTGAAAAGATCAAGGCATCACAAGTGGAAGCATTGCTGGAAGAGAATCTCAAAGAAGAAGTCATGACGAAACAGCGGTTGCTCTTAACGGAAGATAGCCGTGGGGTAAAACTGTTCAGCGGTCGCGTGTGGGTACCCAAGATTGGGGGTAACCGTGATCTGTTGCTTGAAGATGCACACAAGTCCAAGTATTCCATTCATCCGGGGAGTACAAAGATGTAAAGGGACTTGAAACTGCATTATTGGTGGCCAGTAATGAAACTTGATGTGGCACGTTATGTAGAGCGTTGTGTGACGTGTTCGCAAGTTAAGGCCGAACACCAATGACCGTATGGGAGTATTCAGTCTTTAGAGATTCCTAAGTGGAAGTGGGAGCATATCACCATGGACTTCGTGACGAAGTTGCCTAAAACACTTCGAGGTCACGATACTATTTGGGTGATAGTTGATAGATTGACAAAGAGCGCTCACTTCTTGGCTATGCGCGAGACACTACCGATGGATAAGTTAGCAAAACTTTATATCGATGAGGTGGTCTCGAGGCATGGAATACCATTGTCGATCGTGTCGGATCGCGACAGTCGGTTCACTTCGAACTTTTGGGATGGGTTTCAGAAAGAGCTTGGTACGCGAGTTAAGTTGAGTACGACTTACCATCCACAGACCGACGGGCAAAGCGAGAGAACGATCCAAACTTTAGAAGACATGCTGAGGTCTTGTGTCATTGATTTCGGGGGTAGTTGGGACTCTTACCTGCCTTTGGTGGAGTTTGCTTACAACAATAGCTACCACTCGAGTATTGGAATGGCACCTTTTGAGGCATTGTATGGGCGAAAGTGTCGGACTCCCGTGTGCTAGCTTGAAGCGGGGGAAAAGCAGTTCGCCGGACCTGAAATAGTGCAAGAGACGTCCGATAAGGTCAAATGCATTCGTGAAAGAATGAAAGCGGCTCAGGATCGGCAGAAAAGCTATGCCGATAAAAAGAGACGACCGATAGAGTTCCAAGTGAGCGACCGCGTGATGCTTAAGGTGTCGCCATGGAAGGGCATTATCCGGTTTGGAAAACGTGGGAAGCTGAGTCCCCGTTTCCTCGGACCTTTCAAAGTGCTTAAACGGGTGGGTTTGCAAGCCAACTGCCACCGGAGTTGAGCAGAATTCACAACACGTTTCATGTTTGTTACCTTCGAAAGTGTTTGGCGGTGGAAGGCAGCGTTATTCCCCTCTCAGAGTTAAGAGTGGATGAAGGTAACCGTTGTGTGGAAGAACCCGACGCCATCTTAGAGAGAAAGTCTAGGAAGTTACATCACAAAGAAGTCACTTTGGTCAAGGTGCAGCGGAAGCATCACCGGGGAGCAAATGTGACGTGGGAAGCCGAGGAGGATATGAAGCGAAGATATCCTCACCTTTTTGAGTAGTTGGGATTTCAGGGACGAAATCATTCCCAAGTTGGGGAGGATTGTAACACCCCGAGTTTCGTTTGGTCGATTTGCGAAGAGGAAAATAAAGGAAATAGAGGTTTCTGCACTGTTCTGCAGGGCGCACGACTCCTTCAGAGAAAACGCACGGGTCATGCGTAAGAAACAGCGGCGAGGCAGGGGGTTTGCGCACGGGTCGTGCGCATTTCCTTCTTTGAGGGCGCACGACTGTCAGACTGCTTTTTGGAGTTGCCTTAAATATCTCATTTGTGAGATATTTCTTAAAATATCTCTTTTCTCAGTCTCTCTCTCTCTCTCTCTTTCTTTTTCCTTTTCTTCTTTCGATCTTCGAGTCTCGTTTGGTTGCTAGTTTAGGGTGTTTCTAGCAAGGGTCGGTGTTTTAAGCTTCACCTCTTCGTCGTGATCGATATCTGGTTTTCCGGGTTTTATTCTAAAACCTACTGTGAGTTCCTACTACCATTTTACAAACTTTATACATGTCAAAACTCTTATTTGCGAAATCCGAAGTATTTCTACGGTATGATTTCATGTTCTCTACATTTTGATATAAATGAAGTTTTGGTGATTTTCGGGGTTCCCGATCAGTATTGACTAAAATGACGGGTTCCGCCTTATTAGAAGTAAAATGAGGTTTTACTTGCCCATGATTGTGGCTTATTGAAAGAATGTATATAAACTGGTTTTATGATTATCTTTCTTACCAGCAGTTGGTCTGGAAAATGGCATTTTGAAATATAAATGTGTTGGAAGCTGTTTATCTAACTTTAAAATGGTCACATGAAATATTGTGATAAGTCATGACTATACTAGTGGATCCCTAGGTATCGAGTCGGCTTATTGTTGGGATGTTTGTACCCCTTCTGTTGTAGTTAGATACATTTGATCTTCGGGGGCACTTAGTACGGTTATGTGAGACCGGTTACTAGCCATGGGTCAAATGTAGTCTAACGAAAGAGTATGACTGGTTCCTTGGGGGCCTCCCTCACATCGTAGTATGGACCGAAGCGTTCGTGGCCATGGTTCCATGTATTTAGCTCATAACTTGGATATGTGGCTTACTTTGTGTTCCACTATAATCCTTGGTAAATCGGGTAATCCCCGTCATCGAAAGATGTGTTTTGGACCGGTTGTCCGTATATTATGAAAGAACTGTATTTGCATAACTAAACCTTTGGAAGGATTTACTTTGATGCATTTGATTATATCTCTTAAGATTTATGAACTGTATGTTCTCACTAGGCTTTAAGCCTAACACTTTTTTCTCAAATGATGTGTATAACACGTTTCCCTTAGCGGTGGGTTGCCAGGGTTTTGAGAGACGGGTTTGGTCTCAAGGCATTTTGAGATGACTAGTATTGTAACTGGGCATTTGTTAAGTCTCATTCTTTTGGTGAATTATGGATTGTCAACTAATGTAATCTTGATAGAGGTGTCTAGATTAGTTTGTTGATGAATCCTATATCTGTGTAGGTTTTGTAAAGTCTTAAGGACTGATCCCCTTTATGGGAGGTTTATATCAATACGAATGTCATGTTGCCATGTCTCCAGGTTTTATTTTACTCTGATTTTTAGGGTGTTACATTCATCCAAACAATCTTGGCAATTGCATACATCATACCAACAGTGTTGGTTTTGTGGTGCTTCCGTTGGCTGGATCATGTGGACGGTAGGGAAGATATTCGACACAGTTGATTTCTCTCTGTTTGAGAAATTAACTTCAGCAAGTCCGTTCTCGTGCCTGATGAAATATGGGACTGTGGTTTTCTGGACAGGAGCTTGATGGATTTGTTCGTAGTTGGTTACCCATTTCTCCTGAAGGAGTTTTAGTAACTCATCCCTTGATAGTTGTCTTGGAACATAAGTGCAGGTTAGGGTTGCACTGGAGTTTACATCAATGAGTAAAGCGTCTTCTTTATGTTCTTGTCTGGTACCATTATGTCGAGGGCATGGTTCTGGACATGGTATGCCATTTGGTAATGAAATGTGGCCTGGAATGTGTTGACCTGGGCAGTTCTGTCGATCTGTATCCGGGCCTTCAAGGCAGTGAGCAGAGATGAATCATATATGTCTAGACCCATAGCTTCAAAGAAGATGATGTTTAAAAACGTCAGTTGTTAATTGCTAATACGAACGGATTTGGACATATTTAACAAAGTGTTTTGATCGTTGCTATTGGCAGGATTTGTAGTAGTGATGATAGAAAATGACTTAAAATGTCGATCAATCATTTATTAATTCTACATGTGCAACACATGGGTTTATTGAATAGAAGTTCAATAATAATAGTGAAGGCCCAATAATGGAAAATATGAATAATGATGGATGGAACTCTAATCTCTTGTGCTTAGGAGTCACTTAAATAAGCATGAGAAGCAAGCCACCCATCCATCATGACCAAAGCCTCTTCTGGGTTGTACTTTGCCAGTGGATGACCTCCACCCTACAAAACAAAAATCAATGCATAAATTTTATTACTCATTAGTTTGTCATAATAAATATTTGCTGAAATAATGTACGAACAAATCCAATAGTTTTAGAAAATGGCCATCACCTATTGATGAATATCTCAGTTGTCAATTTAAGTTTGTATTTGACAAATGAGTATTCGTTATCATGATTTAAATCTCAGTTTCACAAGTATTAACCGTAAGTCCGTAACAGGAAGACATAAACGATTCATCAAACAACAATTGTCATTTTTCTCACCTTAATGGTTGCAAATTTTATCGAGGATCCACTCTGTGCATATGTCACTTGATATCTACAAAAACAAAGCGCAGCCACTTTTCATGATATATAGTTCTCAATAGTGTATGTCATTTAATGAAACAAAATGGATTCCCAATTCAGTTTCAAAACAATTACGAAATGATTGTAGTAAAAACCAAGAATACTTGAACTTTCAGCTCACCCTGCAACTTGAGAACGAACAAACCATGGTTCCCATGGGCTTTCAATCGGAAGATTAAGAGTCCTTATCCATTTGATAGTGCCCACGTATGGAAACACCATGTCATGATCACCGCTGTCGATTGAAATATTTATATATTGTTGTCACCAATCAAAAGTCTAAACGTACAAAGTAATTTAAAAGAATTTTGTGTTGATATGGACATTCACATATCCTCGATCGTAAATGATATGGACTTTGAGTTTATTTTACGATACAAAATAATATATAATAACTGCAACTTTGTGCGTCAAAGTTGGTTCAAAATTCAAAATATGATGAAATAAAGATGGCAAACTTGAACTTTTTCTAAAATGGGTCCGGTTACGCCTATTCCCAATCCTTAATGGAATGTAACGACGTAGGGATCCAGTGCATTTCTCCCTCTGAGTCAGAATAAATATGTTTTCATTTAAAATGATGATTTTATCTGAAATTGAAAGGGTACTAATTGGTTTTACCATATGATCAAAACTTGACATTTTTTGCTAAGAAGTTTTTTATGGGATGGAATACTGCTCCAGACGTCGTAGGAGTAATAAACTGTGTCGTTTTTCTTTAATTTGTATTTGATACTCATGTTCGTGATCTCCCACTTTTCGATTATTCCCTGCACATGAAACGAAAGATCAATATTCAAGACTGTTGAAACATTGGGTGAAATGAGGGACACTTTCTTCTAATGGTCACAACCATCGTAATTGAATAAATAGTGTCTTATGTTGTGAGTTATTGTGAATAATGTACGTACCTCACGAACGTTGAGAGCTTTCTGAACATCTTTATTGTTTGCCCAAGTTTCTATAAATGTGTCGGTATATGTCTATACAAAATTTAAGAGAAATGGTAAAACTCGTAATTTCCATGTTTTTGAAGTATGATTTATAAACGAATTATATCAAGCAAAATAAAAAACGTGTGTCCATCTACACATTTGAGAAAGAAAAATTACTTTCCAAGTTGGCTCCATGTCTCTTGCATCACTCACTGGCTCCAATATATTCGCAAAATTAATTTTGCTTGTGCACTGCAAATGGGAATTTTGATTAAAGTTACATTACATTAAAATCATAAAGGTCTTGCCGTAAGAATAATATGTGTACCTCATCCACCCGTTTAAGATTATCCGCACATAGCATGTTCCCGGGATCATTGTATACATAGTTACCACCACAAGTTGCTTTTGTAGACTGAAAGATAACATAAATTCAAACAAATTAAAACAAAATTAATTGACGTATTTTCATTCGTAAGTAGATGTGTCACGTCTTGATAAGAATATCTTTATTACCTCGTAGATATCATCTGATATAAGTGCAAGACGATGAGCAAACTCAAATCTGGCATTGAAATTGACGTATTTATCCGTGAGAGGGTTAACAATTAGGCATCCCTGTATAACGGGCATAGCATATTAGTTAATCTGATGTTATTAATTGTCCACCAAATTTATTTTTGTCAATTAGATTTCCACGAACATTATTGAACATTATCGAACATTATTGAACTAGTTTTGGGTCAAAATGTTGATTTGGTTAGTTTGCTAGTAAAAATATTGAACATTATTGACTTTGACAACAAAATAGTTCCTGGTAGCAATTGAAGCATGAGATTTACTTTTTGTAGCAAATTGGTCATGAGTTATTTCAATCAATTGCACAGGAACCAACCAAATACTTGAGCAATGACATTTATTAACAAGTTTGTGTAGTAAGATGTTTACTTTAATGTTGAGTTGCGGTTGATTTCCACGTTCATTGCCTAAAAAATAGAGAATGGTACGTAAATAGAATGTTATAAAAGTCATGCCTTTTTATCAAGGGATCATCGATGTATGATTCACATATGAAAGGTGCATCTTGTATATATATCATCGGAAGTTAGAAATTCTTACCATTGTATATCTCCAAAGCCACATTTGGTACAACAATACCCATGTAAGAAATCCCAGATATGTACAATGGATTATTCAGAAACCTGGGGTTCTCCACAAGCCACTATATTCACATATTCATCATCACATATATTAACACACAAAAACAAAGTTTCATTTATATTTTTTATAATAAATAACAAGCTATATATATTACCTTCAATAATTCGTGGGACCAACATAAGAATCAGACATTTGGTTTAAAAAAGTAAACAAAAGCATCATAACAAAATTTTGATTCCATAATGATACGAAAAGAGTTTATTTTAAAACGAATTATCTCACCTTTCTTAGAAATTCATAACTTTGTAAAGCTAAAATGGAATCACCACTCCTTGATGCTTCCCATGTTTTAGCATAAGAAAACCCAACACCAACCGGTAGATCTACGAATATCACGTTAGTAGCCTACAAGATTTCAATATTATATATTTGTTTGCTGACATGCATACAATAAAAACATATATACATTTTTATGTATCAAAAGAATATTAAAAATAGCTAGGTATTTTAATTTTAAAAGCATAAGTTTAGGTAGAATGAGAATGTGAACCTTTGACCATGAATATGGATTCAACTCCAATGTAATGTTATTTCCCTTTGAACTTTCATAATTGAAACTTAATGGACCTACAAAAGGATAATTTTATTAATGTTAGTTGGTCAATTCATCTTTAATATTTATAATTTATAATTGAGCAAAACAAAAACTCCAAATTAATGAAAGTGAATTTCATTCCATTCACTGTCAAATAAACGTGAAGTCAAACGATTTTATCAATTTCTTTCCGGTTCGTTCCGATTTCAATTTCTTCGATATACTTTGTTTCACGACCGATTTATCGAGGGCATTTTTTTCTATTTTTTATAGAGGGAGTGATTTCGATGAAAATGTTAGTGTTTCTTATGTGGTCATAACATGATAACGTCATTTTAATTGATGATCTTGGGTTCTACTAGGGTTAAGTTATACATTTTGATACTAGATTAATTAATATCGCAACCAAGTGACTATTTAGTTGTCAAGTGTATGACGATACCATGTATGACATAAGTGATGCTTCTAGGTACCTTGATAGGATGTGGTTTGAATATAAGTATGCATGCTTAATTAGATAGTTAATATGTAATATCAAGATCTATTATTTATTCAATAAACCAGATATTGAACTTAACAAGAATAGACAAACCATATCTCGTGTTTAGAGGTGTTAACAGATTGAGCTTTTAACAAGCTACTCGATCTCGAGCTTAATAAATGTCGAGCTCGAGTCCATATTGAATACATACCGAAACTCTTTCAATGTAAGGAGTCTAGCTCCATAACACTAATGTTCGAGTTGACTCGTTCGAAAACTCAGCTCGCTTAAAATTTTTGATTCGAACCGAGCCATTCAAGCATACACTTTTTCGAGCTAGATATGTTCATATGTTCATAAATCACATAATTAATGTATAAAAATAATTCAATAATTAAGTTGAGTTAATTGATCTTAAGTTCGAGCCCGTAAACGAGTATCAACGCTTCCGTTAAAAAGTGAATGGACCTCAAGTTTGGTAGTATTTTTTTCGAGCCAAGCTTGAATAACCTGCATGCAACTCGGCTCAACTCGATTCATTGACACCTCTACTACTCGTGTTCAATCTAAAGCATATAGGACAAAGGGGCATGTATATATTTTCTAATGACCACATGAGTATCGATAAGTTGAATCAATTAATTCTCGTCGGCCGTCGCATGGGTAATATGTCTTAATAGATATCGTTCACTAATTATAATAGTGGATATGATTAATTATTACTGTCAAGTTGACAAAACCCCGTTAGATCAGGAATTGGGTCAAATAGTTAAATTATTAAACTATCTATACTTCTATACTATATTATAAAGTACGGATAAAAAACTCTTAAATACAAATTATTAGGCACAAGGTACCATCATTTTATGCAAAATTTTAAAAATCTCTTAATTTACAAGTATCAAAGCACAAGATATATTTCTACTGCATGTTTCTAACATCCACCAATTTGGTATTTGTAGGGCTTTCCTTTTATGCAGATTTTTTCATGTATCACTATTAATTAATATATTATATTACTATAAATTTGTTTGAATTATATTATTAAATATGTAATTGGTTATTTTTTTTCTAGATGTCATTAAAATATATAAGATAATCAATCAATTCTAACAAAATATTTAATTTTTTATATAAAAACACATTATATTATTAAGACTAAATTAAACAAATTAAAAAAAAACATTATCACTTTCTCAAAACAATCCAAAATCGTACTGTAGATCGACAAAAAAACAAAAAATAAAATGAAGTATTAAAATCGTGATGTATCTCGCTGCATTGCGCGAGTACACTTCTACTGAACTTTTAAGATTTGGATAGAAAAAGAAAACAAAAAAATTGTAATTTATTTGTTTATAATTTCTTAGAGCAACTCCAACCTTGACACCAAATAAAACACCAAAAACACTAAATTTGGTGGACCCATCAACACACAAACACACAAAAAAAAAAAAAACTCAACTTCAACTCTAAAAAAACACCAAATTTGTAGACCTTACATTAAAATAACATATTTTATTTACTATTAGTTATTTTTAATAACCATAATTATAATTTGTAAATACATATTATAATAATAAATAATCAGTAATTTATTTATTTTGAATGAAGACTTATTAAAATAAAAACAATAATGTTAAATTATGTTATGAATTTGTATTTTATGATTTTTATATTAATACTAGAAACATACTCGCGCAATACAGCGAGATATATCACGATTTTAATTTCTCATTTTATTTTTTATTTTTTTGTTGATTTACAGTACGATTTTGGATGGTTTTGAGAAATTGATAATGTTTTTTTTATAAATTTGTTTAATTTAGGCTTAATAATATATTTTTTTTATATAAAAAAATTAAGTAATTTGTTAGAATTCAATGATTATCTTATATATTTTAATGACATCAAGAAAAAATAAACAATTACATATTTAATAATATAATTAAAACAAATTTATAGTAATATAATATATTATTTAATAGTGATAAATGAAAATGTTTGCATAAAAGGAATGACTTGTACATATCAAATTGGCGGGTGTTAGAAATCTGCAGTAGTAATATGTATCTTGTGCTTTGATACTTGTAAATTAAAAGATTTTTATAATTTGAATAAAATGATGGTACCTTGTGTCTAATAATTTGTATTTAAGAGTTTTTTATCCCTGCTTTATAATATAGTATAGATATAGATTAATTTTTTTTGTCTTATTTAAAATATAATATATATATATATATTAATTTATAACAAACAAATAATTAAATAATTTATTAATGGGAAAATTGCATTAAAATAGAACCAACTTTCACCTAAATCCTATTTTGGGGAACAAATTTTTAAAATCATCATTTAAGGATATGCATCAAACTTTTTGTTTATTTAAGGATCTAGGTAACTAATCGGTAATTTAATATGACTTTGCCAACAAAAATTTAAAAGAAATATTAGGTGGAATTATGTTGTTAAATATATCCAAAAAACAGTAAATCATTATCAAGAAATTGAATTATATCAAGAACGTCAGTTCAGAAACAATTTATCAAGAACATATATTATAAAATTAAATTCTAAAAGCCAAATATTATCAAGAACATATATCAAAAAGCTCAAATCAAAAACCATCAAGAATGTAAACAATAAACTTATGTTGTTAATTTATTCAAAAATTTGTCAAACAAAAATATCACAACAGTAAAAAAAAACTATATCAAAAGCCTAAATCTAAACCAAACCAACAAGAAGTCAGGAACCCTAAACCTAAATCTAAACAAGAAAACACTAATTCCAAAATCATCGATAGGAAGATTGAGATGAAGATGGTTTGATTTTGCTTTGGATTTGTCATTCGATTCTGCTTTGCAACCCAACAAAAAACGATTTGTCCTCCGTTTTGCTCCATATTTACAAAAGCTAGAAAAAGTTAGGGTTTTTTTCTCTTTGAACAAGAACAAAGGAGAGAATGGGTTAACAGATGATGTAGAATATCAGAGAACAAATGTGTTGCCAGTTCTCCTTCTTAGTCCGTGAGCTCAAATCGTGAGGTTGAGATGAATGTGAGTCCAGATCTGAAACCTTGTGTTGAGACCAGATCTGGAACGTGATCTGATTTAAACAGATCGTTTTCATCTTCGTTGAGACTAGATCTGAAGCTTGAAGCTTCATCTTCTTTTATTTAATCTGAAAGAAGCTATGAGTTGAGAGAGTTTGAGCTTTTAAAGTTTGAATTCTCTTCTGTTTTGAAAATAGAGATGAAAATGGTGTGTAAAATGCCTTGGAGAAGATGAAGCAGTAGATAATTTTCCAAGATGAAGCACAAGATACTTTTTGGAAAATAATTTAACTTGATTTTTTTATTTAAAAAAACCGAGATGCGCAAATGCTAAAGGAAGAATTTTTTTTTTGTCTTTTTCATTTTATTAATTGATTTTATTTAATCAATTTTTTAGAATTATCTTTAATTTAAAATATTATGTGGAATTTTAATTTTCAAGTAAAAAATTTATATGTCATGTCAACATTTTAAATTTATATTTATAATTAAAATAAGGGAGATTGACACAAATAACATTTTTCTTCAAAAAAGTTAACAAACTAGCACGTTTTCAGAAAAATTGCGCAAATAACATCATATTACGCCAGATCCACTACGCCTCCTTTCGGCGTAAATTGTGCATGGGCCCCACAACTGACAAATCAATAAATAAATGACACGTGTCATTCATGTCCCCCTTTTTCAGACAAATCTTTCTAGTGGGTCCGGCATAAACCCCCTAGCCCGGCGTAAAACCACCCCCACCCACCCTAGTCTGGCGTAAAACCCCCCTCCCCCCTTCAGTTGACATAATATTACCAATCATTTTTTATAATTATTAATGCTTTGACATCATGTTGTTGAGATCAGTCCTAAAGGTTTTTTTTTATGTTTTGTATTATTTTTTATGTTTTGTATTATTTAAAAAAATTGAAGTGTATTTTTTTGTTTATTTTTATGTTTTTTATTAATTATAAAAAAATTGAAGTGTATTTTTTTATGTTTTGTATTAAATAAAACCCGTTTTTTTTAATTTTGTAAAAAAAATTGAATTTTTTTTGTAAAATAAAACCCGTTTTTTTTTCAATTTTTTTGGCACAAAATTATTTATAATTATTATTGTTTGGGAATTTAATTAAAATAACCGTATTTGAACATCGTATTACCGAAATGCCCCAAATCTCGTCGAGTTTGCCAAAATACCCCATATGTCCGGGATCCGTGGTCGGGATGAGGCTCGATCCCGGGGTTAAAGTGGTTCGGCCGGGAAAGGGTTCAATCCCGGGGTTATGTCCAGGATGAGGCCGGGATTCCCGGGGTTAGGGGCCGGGTTTCCCGGGGTTAGGGGCCGGGTTTCCCGGGGTTAATGGCCGGGTTTCCCGGGGTTGTCATGGCCGGGATTTTTAGGGTTTGAGAAAAAAATTAGGGTTTCAGGTGGGAACTATCATTTTATGTGTTTTCATTGTTTTTCACGTGTTTGTTGCCTGATTTCAATTGTTTTTCCACGTTTTTTTCCATTATTCGTAAAATAAATATATACTTGTCATCGAATGTACGATTCAATTTCATCGTTGGCTATAAATTTTTCCTATAAGAGTCAGTATAATTCAAGGTAAATACGTTCATCATCACATCCATTCCATTTTTCTTTCTTCCTTCATAGTTCATACTATTGAAAAAATGAGTTCACCTGTTGTAAAAGCTAAGCTCTATTTAGGTTTCAATGGTCAGTGGGTTCAAAACAACAATGAGTGGGATTATATTGGGTACACAAAGCGTGGTGTACAGATTCCAGTAATCTATACATATAAGAGGTTTCTTCGTTACTCCATGGAAAAATGTGGAATCGAAGATTCTGATACTTGCAAGTTGGTGTTCAAACGTGCAGATCGCTCACTAGTGGAGCTAAACAACGACGAAGTGATACTTGGTTTTATGCAAATTGCAGTCGATTCTGAAAGACCTCTAAAAGTCTTTGTGTATGACGCAACATTGATGTGCGACGAAGGTGATGACGAAGATGATGTCGAAGGTGATGACGAAATCCACGTCGGTGGTAGTCAAAATGAGCCTGATCATCAATTCCAGGCATCATACGACACCACACTTTATGCTGATCATTCATATCATCCTAACGACTCTTATCCCGATGTTGTTCCGGAGACGCAACTAGAAGAAGAACAACAAGTAGAAGAAGTTGAAGAAGAAGAAGACGAAGAAAGACGGTTTTCTGGAGTTGCTCATGACGAAACCCATGTTTTCACAACGGGTATATCTGATCTAGACAGATCAGATACCGATACTGATGAGGACGAAGAAGAAGAGACATATACCCCTAGCAATAAATCACTTGGTGAGTTAAACGATTATTTTGATATGCCTCCTTCCCTTCCAAACCGGGAGACCAATATACCACCCTACCAACCCGTACCTTACAATCGCGGTACAAGTATACATGAAGGACAGCTATTTGATACGAAGGAGCAAATGTCCATACAGCTCGGAATTAAGTTCTTGGAAGAGGGTTTCGTGTTTAGAACGGAGAAATCCGACAAAAGCAGATATGTGGCTGTCTGTGAGCAAACAAATTGTAAGTGGCGTATGTCGGCGAAGTCCGTGGGCCCTAAAGGATGGATGTTTGTCGTTAGGAAGTTGAACGATGTACACACTTGTTCGAGGACGCAACTGAATTCCAGACACCGGCAGGCCAACAAAAGGACTTTGGGCCACATATTGAAAGGTAAGTTTATTGACGCTAGCAGGTCATTTCGGCCGAATGACATCGTCGACGATATCAACCAGCAGTACGGACTCAACATTGGTTACCACCAAGGATGGCGCGCGCGATGCAAGGCCCTACTAATGGTGAGAGGCACACCTGAGGAGTCGTACGAACGACTCCCTATGTACTTATATAATTTGGAACTGAAGAATCCAGGTACATGCACCAGAATAAGGACAGATTCGCACGGACGTTTTGAGTTGTGTTTCGCTGCTCTTGGATGTGCGGTATGTATATCAACACGACATATATTTAGATATTATAAATTATAATATTTACAAATTTGCTCCACCTACGTTATTTGCAGATCCGCACGTTTTTGGCAAACCTGCGTCCTGTCATCGTAATAGACGCGGCCCATTTAAAGGGACCTTACCTAGGTATGATGTTCTTGGCGGTTGCCATGGACGGAAATAACAACATCGTGCCCTTGGCTTTCGGAGTAGGCAAGTCCGAGACGGGGGAGGAGTGGGGTTGGTTTCTGTCCAGGTTGAGAGAATGTATCGGAGTCCCGGAAGGGTTGGTGTTTATGTCGGACAGGTCTCCTTCAATAAGTGCCGCAATTTCTGCGGTGTACCCATCGACCCCTCATGCCCTATGTTGTCGACATTTGGAGATGAACGTGAGAAGTGCGGACAGGCGTATTACTACAAACCGCTCGACCTACTGGAAGGCATGCAAAGCATATACGGTTACGGAGTTTGATCGGTACATGGATGCACTACGATATGAAGTAGATCGTGGAGCACAAGTTATGGACGCTGCTGGTAAGGAGAGGTGGTCAAGGGCCCATTTTCCTGCACATCGGTATAATATAATGACCTCTAATAGTGCCGAGTCGGTGAATGCACTGTCCCGTTTTGCTCGTAGGTTACCGATTGTCGGGCTTATGGAGTACTTCCGAAATTTTCAACAAGAGTGGTACCTACTTCGACGACAAAAGGGAGGTTGATAAACTATGAAATCTTGAACTTATATGTTATTTGGTTTTCTTTTGTTATTTATAAATCGTAGCATAATTAACACACACATGTTTGTAGGTGAAATGTGTAATCATCTTACACCAATGGCGGAGGCAAAGATTCTCAAAAGGGCAGGAAAATCTGCGCAATGGAGGGTTAGAGGGATTGGATATGATAGGTTCGATGTTCGGGATACCAGTGGACACGCCATTGTCGATATGCTTAACCGTGTTTGTGAATGTAAGCAATGGCAATATTCTGGGTTACCATGCGGTCATGCCATCGCAGCTGCAAGGTCGGTGAGTCGTAGAGATTGCAGCGATCTAGCTCTAGGTTACTTCACGTCCCATACTTACCAGTCAACATATCAGGAAGTAATCAATCCGGTTGGACCCCCTCAGTCATGGGTTTTGCCGCACGTGCCCCTTCCTCCATGCTATCCACCGTTAATAACCAAGAGACGTGCGGGGAGGCCAAGCAAGAACGATCGGCGTCCATCTCGAGGTGAGGATCCGATACAGAGAACGTGTACTAGGTGTGGAGCAGTAGGACACACTCGTGGTGAATGTCCAACTCCTGCCCCTTCAACCGTTCCCAGGAGCAGAGCTACAAGTAGCCAAAGATTTCGCTCTCAGGGGCCATCGAGCCTAGAACCACATGGAACCCTAAGGCATGATAGCATTGACCTTAACATAGACTTCCCTTGATTGTAACGACCTCATCTTGTAGCTTATTTCTCTCTTTATTTTTGTGCAAGTAGTTAACAAGTAATTTATTTTAGTGTGAAGTGATATGATATTTATGTTCATTGTTGATTTTATCCACCTTTTCGTGGTTGTGGAATTATATTGTGTAAAAACAAGTTAAACATTAAAGCATCCTTTTATTAAAGCATCGATAAAGTAAACATTAATAAAAAAAAACATTAATAAAGAAACGAAAACATTAGGCCATCGTTACGGGTAGATTAACCACCCTTTGAGAAACCTACTACGGGTAGATTTCTCGGATGCTCTTGACCCAGCCAGCCTTTGCCTTCATCTGCTCCTCCATGCCGGTGTAGTTTTCTTTGATTTCTACCAATTCATCTTCTAATTTTTTAATCTCCTTTTGCTTCACCCTGACATCGCGCTTCATCATCTCCAACAACTCCTTCTGCTCCGAAATAATGGCCTCCTTCTCTTTCTGCAATTCCATGTTGCGCAGCCAGTTCCTGCCGATATGTCGTATCTCCGCATTTGCCTCATCACATGAGTCTTTCAACTTTGTAGGCAGTACTTGAGACATTGGTAGACTCAGTCCCTGGTTAGATTGATACCTAGGTGGGGATTGTCCCCCATGAGCATTGTAGTATGCCTCTCGTGCAAAATCATACTGCTCCCACTCCTGAGGCGTAATTGGTTCATCATAAGCACTCATCCCAAATTGTGCCCATTCCTCCGTTGTGTCTGGTACTCCCCAGTCAACCCTCGTAGCTCCATCATTTAATTGTTCGATGTAGGCGGAGCGTGAAGTGCCTGCCCCATTCACTGACCTTCTCCCCCTTCCACGTGAACCTCCAGCCATTAAGTTATGAAATTGTAGATAATGTTTGTAAATGACAAAGAGAGTACAAACGATAGATAGCAAGTTGTGAATTACTACTTCACCGGAGCATCTACTTATAGTCCATGTGAATATAGGTTTGTGCACAATGGTCAAACGATGCCTCTGCAAAGCCTGAATTGATTCTTCTGCAAAGCCTGAATTGATTCCTCTGCAAAGCCTGAATTGATTCTTCTGCAAAGCCTGAATTGATGCCTCTACAAATCCTGAATTGATTCTTCTGCAAAGCCTGAATTGATGCCTCTGCAAAGCCTGAATTGATTCTTCTGCAAAGCCTGAATTGTTTTTTTAACAATTGCTCCATGTGGCTATAAATACCCGTGTTATAGCAGACTGTGAAATTCACAAAAACCACACACCATTTTCATATCATAAGTCTCCCCTTTCACCAAACACATGGCTGGAAATGCATCATCTTCAAACCCACCATCTTCACAAATAATGCCTTCGAGACTGAAAAAAGTGATAGAGAAAAGTGAAGCGGAGATTGAGCAACTTACTCAAGAGTGGAGGGAAATGATGGCGAAGAAGGACGAACACTTGAGAAGGATCGACGTGGACAAGAAGGAGGTAAAAAGGTTGAAAAGGGAGATCAAGGAGAAAGAAGACCGTATTCGCTACGACAATGAACAAGTCAACAAGATTATGCAAGACTTCGCAACACTGCAAGCGCAGGTAACAGAGAAACAAACTTGGATTGATAAATGTAAAACACTATATCCTTAGATGGTGTTTGTGTTTTTAGTTTCGTGTTTGTAGTTTCCTCTGTTGGTAGTTTGTACCAGGAGTTTATGTGTTGTCGTTTTGTACTTGTACTTATCAAAGTTAAGGGGCCTATGCCATCTCTAAAAATATTTATAAAAAAAACACAACACTCTAAAAAAACGTAACACTCTAACATCTTATTAACGCAATCTCTAAAATTAACACAGTCTCCAAAAAACATGCCATCTCTAAAATATTTATAAAAAAAAAACACAACACTCTAAAAAAACGTAACACTCTAACATGTTATTAACGCAATCTCTAAAATTAACCCAATCTCCAAAAAACATGCCATCTCTAAAATATTTATAAAAAAAAAAACACAACACTCTAAAAAAACGTAACACTCTAACATGTTATTAACGCAATCTCTAAAATTAACCCAGTCTCCAAAAAACATGCCATCTCTAAAATATTTATAAAAAAACACAACACTCTAAAAAAACGTAACACTCTAACATGTTATTAACGCAATCTCTAAAATTAACCCAGTCTCCAAAAAACATGCCATCTCTAAAATATTTATAAAAAAACACAACACTCTAAAAAAACGTAACACTCTAACATGTTATTAACGCAATCTCTAAAATTAACCCAATCTCCAAAAAACATGTCATCTCTAAAATATTTATAAAAAAAAAAACACAACACTCTAAAAAAACGTAACACTCTAACATGTTATTAACGCAATCTCTAAAATTAACCCAATCTCCAAAAAACATGCCATCTCTAAAATATTTATAAAAAAAAAACACAACACTCTAAAAAAACGTAACACTCTAACATGTTATTAACGCAATCTCTAAAATTAACCCAGTCTCCAAAAAACATGCCATCTCTAAAATATTTATAAAAAAAACACAACACTCTAAAAAAACGTAACACTCTAACATGTTATTAACGCAATCTCTAAAATTAACCCAATCTCCAAAAAACATGTCCTCTAAAATATTTATAAAAAAAACACAACACTCTAAAAAGCGTAACACTCTAACATGTTATTAACGCAATCTCTAAAATTAACCCAATCTCCAAAAAACATGTCATCTCTAAAATATTTATAAAAAAAAACCACAACACTCTAAAAAAACGTAACACTCTAACATGTTATTAACGCAATCTCTAAAATTAACCCAGTCTCCAAAAAACATGTCATCTCTAAAATATTTATAAAAAAAACACAACACTCTAAAAAAACGTAACACTCTAACATGTTATTAACGCAATCTCTAAAATTAACCCAATCTCCAAAAAACATGCCATCTCTAAAATATTTATAAAAAAAACACAACACTCTAGAAAAACGTAACACTCTAACATGTTATTAACGCAATCTCTAAAATTAATCCAGTCTCCAAAAAACATGTCATCTCTAAAATATTTGTAAAAAAACACAACACTCTAAAAAAACGTAACACTCTAACATGTTATTAACGCAATCTCTAAAATTAACCCAATCTCCAAAAAACATGTCATCTCTAAAATAAACTCAATCTCCAAAAAACATGTCATCTCTAAAATATTTATAAAAAATAACATATTATCCGACGTAAACATAACACATAATCTCATATATAAAAGCATAATCGAACATATAGTCTAACAAACATACAATAAATATTTTAGAAAATATAAAACTACAATAGGGTTAAGAAAACTTACAGAAGTAAGTAGACGAGACATATCCGAGCGTGATATACACGATTGCAATGAGAGAGTTAGAAATGAGGGAGAGAGTTAGAATGTTGTGTGGGGTGTCAAATGGTCCCCCTCTCCCTTTTATAATCGAACCCAACACTTATAACCCTAATTCCTTTTAATCCAAACCGTTCAATACCATCGATCACCACATACCCACTTTTCCCGGCCCCCAACCCCGGGATTCCCGGCCATAAACCCGGGTTTCCCGGCCACGCGACCTAACCCGGGATTCCCGGCCTCGTTTCCCGTAGATAAGGGGTATTTTGGCAAACTCGACGAGATTTGGGGCATTTCGGTAATACGATGTTCAAATACGGTTATTTTAATTAAATTCCCTTATTGTTTTGATACCAATTTTTTTTTTGAGTTGACATATTATTCCTATCTTCCTCCCTTCCCAAAAAAAATTATCTTCTCAAGATATATATCGATTTGACAACACAATGACAATAATCAGATATATTTTGACCAACTTTAGACCCGATTTTTATTACTCAATACCTGGTTTTTGTTATTTTACCTTCATTGTGATATAGATACCAATTTATTTCAAAAAATCTTCCTAATTTTTAAACACTGAAAATAAATATCAGATAAACTTTGACCAAAAAATCTTCCTCCTTTTCAAAAAAAAATTACTTCCCAAGATATATATCGATTTGACAACACAATGACAATAATCAGATATATTTTGACCAACTTTAGACCCGATTTTTTTTACTCAATACCCGGTTTTTGTTATTTTACCTTCATTGTGACATAGATACCAATTTATTCCAAAAAATCTTCTTAATTTTTAAACACTGAAAATAAATATCAGATAAATTTTGACCAAAAAATCTTTCTCCTTTCCCACCCTTTTGTCAAAATTTATCTGATATTTATTTTCAGTGTTTAAAAATTAGAAATTTTTTTTGAAATAAATTGGTATCTATATCACAATGAAGGTAGAATAACAAAAATCGGTTATTGAGTAAAAAAATGGGATCTAAAGTTGGTCAAAATATATCTGATTATTGTCATTGTGTTTTCAAATCAATATATATCTTGGGAATATAATTTTTTTTGGGAAGGGAGGAAGATAGGAATAATATGTCAACTCAAAAAAAAATTGATGTCAAAGCAATAATAATTATAAATAATTTTGTGTCAAAAAATTGAAAAAAAAAACGGGTTTTATTTTACAAAACAAAATTCAATTTTTTTTCCAAAATACAAAAAAAAAAAAAAACAGGTTTTATTTAATACAAAACATAAAAAAAAATACACTTCAATTTTTTTATAATTAATACAAAACATAAAAAAACAAAAAAAATACACTTCAATTTTTTTTAATAATACAAAACATAAAAAAAACATTTAAGGCTGATGTCTGCAACATGATGTCAAAGCATTAATAATTATAAAAAATGATTGAGAATATTATGTCAACTCAAGGAGGAGGGGGGTTTTACGCCAGGCTAGGGTGGGTGGAGGTGGTTTTACGTCGGGCTAGGGGGTTTATGTCGGGCCCACTAGAAAGAGTTGTCTGAAAAAGGGGGGACACGTGTCATTTATTTATTGGTTTGTCAGTTGTGGGGGCCATGCACAATTTACGCCGAAAGGAGACGTAGTGGATCTGGCGTAATATGATGTTATTTGCGCAATTTTTCTGAAAACGTGCTAGTTTGTTAACTTTTTTGAAGAAAAATGTTATTTGTGTCAATCTCCCTTATTTTAATTATAAATATAAATTTAAAATGTTGACATGACATATAAATTTTTTACTTGAAAATTAAAATTCCACATAATATTTTAAATTAAAGATAATTCTAAAAAATTGATTAAATAAAATCAATTAATAAAATGAAAAAGACAAAAAAAATTCTTATTTTAGCATTTGCACATCTCGGTTTTTTTAAATAAAAAAATCAAGTTAAATTATTTTCCAAAAAGTATCTTCTGCTTCATCTTGGAAAATTATCTACTGCTTCATCTTCTCCAAGGCATTTTACACACCATTTTCATCTCTATTTTCAAAACAGAAGAGAATTCAAACTTTAAAAGCTCAAACTCTCTCAACTCATAGCTTCTTTCAGATTAAATAAAAGAAGATGAAGCTTCAAGCTTCAGATCTAGTCTCAACGAAGATGAAGATGAAAACGATCTGTTCAAATCAGATCACGTTCCAGATCTGGTCTCAACACAAGGTTTCAGATATGGACTCACATTCATCTCAACCTCACGATTTGAGCTCACGGACTAAGAAGGAGAACTGGCAACACATTTGTTCTCTGATATTCTACATCATCTGTTAACCCATTCTCTCCTTTGTTCTTGTTCAAAGAGAAAAAAAACCCTAACTTTTTCTAGCTTTTGTAAATATGGAGCAAAACGGAGGACAAATCGTTTTTTGTTGGGTTGCAAAGCAGAATCGAATGACAAATCCAAAGCAAAATCAAACCATGTTCATCTCAATCTTCCTATCGATGATTTTGGAATTAGTGTTTTCTTGTTTAGATTTAGGTTTAGGGTTCCTGACTTCTTGTTGGTTTGGTTTAGATTTAGGCTTTTGATATAGTTTTTTTTTACTGTTGTGATATTTTTGTTTGACAAATTTTTGAATAAATTAACAACATAAGTTTATTGTTTACATTCTTGATGGTTTTTGATTTGAGCTTTTTGATATATGTTCTTGATAATATTTGGCTTTTAGAATTTAATTTTATAATATATGTTCTTGATAAATTGTTTCTGAATTGACGTTCTTGATATAATTCAATTTCTTGATAATGATTTACTGTTTTTTGGATATATTTAACAACATAATTCCACCTAATATTTCTTTTAAATTTTTGTTGGCAAAGTCATATTAAATTACCGATTAGTTACCTAGATCCTTAAATAAACAAAAAGTTTGATGCATATCCTTAAATGATGATTTTAAAAATTCATTTTTTATAATTAATACAAAACATAAAAAAACAAAAAAAATACACTTCAATTTTTTTTAATAATACAAAACATAAAAAAAAAATTTAGGGCTGATGTCTGCAACATGATGTCAAAGCATTAATAATTATAAAAAATGATTGAGAATATTATGTCAACTCAAGGGGGAGGGGGGTTTTACGCCAGGCTAGGGTGGGTGGAGGTGGTTTTACGTCGGGCTAGGGGGGTTTATGTCGGGCCCACTAGAAAGAGTTGTCTGAAAAATGGGGGACACGTGTCATTTATTTATTGGTTTGTCAGTTGTGGGGCCAATGCACAATTTACGCCGGAAGAAGGCGTAATAGATCCGGCGTAATATAGTGCTATTTGGGCAATTTTTCTGAAAACGTGCTACTTTGTCAACTTTTTTGAAGAAAAGTGCTATTTGTGCCAATCTCCCTTAAAATAATGACATGGAACCTTAATTGTCAAAAAATTTGGGTGATGTAATAATTAGCAGGTCAACAAGTTAACTAGACCCTCAAATAAACAAAAAGTTTGATGCATACCCTTAAATGATGATTTTAAAAGTTTGTTTCTCAAAATAGGAATTAAATAAAAGTTGGTTCCATTTTAATGCAATTTTCCCTTTATTAATAATTGATAAAGTTGTTAATTTATATATATCTATATACATCTATATATATATCTATATCTATATATATATATATATCTATATCTATATATATTAGAAAAAGAAAAGAATCCTAAGTGATGGGTCCATGCCTTTTATCAATCTGCCGTGTGAAAGATGATAGGCAATTATGCCGTGTGAAAAGCTAGGCCGGCAATTTTTTTTTGCAAATACCATTCGGTTTACTACTAAAATAAATCGTATTACTGACGGCTGAAACAGTCGGTAAACCGTCGGAAAAAGGCTTTAGCGACGGTTTTGTGACGAAAATGATCGTTGGTAAAAAGCTGGTCGGTAATATTCAGCGACGGTTTTTCGACGACAACTACCGACAGCTTACCGACGGTTCCAGTTACCGACGGTATTTACTTATTAAAAATAAATATATATAAAAAAAAAATAACCGGCGTACTACCTGATGATGATGATGGAGTGGTCTTCAAATTTTCTGCCCTTTTAGCCTTGTTGTCTTAGTGGATAGAAGTTGTATTTGTGTAATAAATTAACTATGTGCTAAAAACTTAATTATTAAGAAAAAAAATTCAAATATAAATAAAATATTATAATAAAATTGGGTTTATAGTATGCGTAAATGATTTAAGTGTCCTGTTAGAGTGTCATACAGGACTTGGGTTTATAGGACCAAAAAATAAAATGTCCTATCTAAGATTGTTACAATAAATTTATAGAAAGTTTTTGGGTATCGTTACAAGCTTTTTAGGACTTTTTTTTTTGAAATTAAGAACATCTCCAACAGCTATGCTAAAATAAAAAAAAAGTAAGATTTTAGCAATTTTGTGGCTCCAACAGCTATGCTAAACCATATGCTAAAATATAAAAAAGAAGAGAGAAAAGATAAAAATCATCAAATTTGGAGAAATTTCTAAAACTCTATTTAATTCTTTCCATCAATAGGAGAAATTGAAGTTGTGTGTTTAGAAGAGAGAAATAATATTATATTAAATGTATTGAATATTTTAATAATATAATTGAGGATATAATTGCTAAAATAGAATAGTTGTTGGAGTTGGATCTAATTTATTTTAGAAATTTTAACTTTTTATACTCTATTTTAGAAAAATTATAGCATAACTGTTAAAGATGCTCACCCATATTTTTATAGGATCCTTAGGTTCATAGGACCTATTTTACAGCATTTTATTTTAAAAAGGTCATAAAAAACTTACGAGTTGCGACGCCCAAAAGTATCATATAAACTTCTTGTAACACCTTTAGATCATAAAAAGTATCAATTTACTTTTTATTCCTATAAACTTGATTTCTAAAATACACTTTATTAGGACACTTAAACAATTTAGGCGTCCTATAAACTCAATTTTGTTATAGTGAATTAATCATAAAACGACTAATTAATAAAAACATCATAATTAAAGATCTTGTTTTAGCATATAGTATAAAGCTCATGCAAGTAATTAAACAATATAACGAAATTACCAATTTGATAGAGGAATGGATATAGTGCAGAAGTGCCGGGGCCACCGGTGAGATACAAAAGAAGAGGGTCATCCGATGGGCTTCTTTGAGACTCGACCAAGTAGTAGAAAACTTGCATCGAGTCATCTTCCCCCATTCCAATGTATCTTTCAAGAGCAAAGCAAAAAGAAGCTTATGGTATAAGTTTTTTGGAGCAATAAAAATAAGAAGATTGAACGAAAATGAAAACATACCCGGTTTGGAGAGTGAAAGGAAGATCACCATCAAAGCCTGGGAGATTCTTGATGATTGCTTTTGAGTGTGATGAAGTAATGAATTGTAGAAAGATGATAAAAAGGAAAAACATCATGCATGTATTTTGATTTCATTCTACTTCAGGTGCAGGATTGGCGTTAGCTATATATTGGGAAAAAATCCCCTATACGAGGTTTCTCTATCCCAATGATGTCCACGAATTTTGACACCTCATTAATTTTAAAATAATTTTTAAATGTTGCAAAAAGGACTTTAACTCTCTCTTTGTTTCTATCCATTATATTAAATAAAAAAAATATTTTTCCTTCTTTCTCTCTATCTCACTCTATTAATATAATGATTGCTTTTGAGTTTGATGAAGTAATGAATTGTAGAAAGATGATAAAAGGGAAAATCATCATGCATGTATTTTGATTTCATTCTACTTTGTGCAGGATTGGCGTTAGCTATATCTATACTACTTTATAAACCAGATTTGCCAAAAGTCTTGAAGTCTTAAAAACAACTTTTTTAGCACAAAGTACAAACCATATTTGCCAAAAGTCTTAAAAAAAACCTCTTTAGCATAAAGTAAAATTGTTGCATGCAGTCTTTCATTTTTCAGTTTTCACATATCTCATGTCCAGCGCTTCACAGCCCAAGACGACCTTTCACACTCCGACACGACGCTTCACACTCCACCATTCATACCATGCTTTCCTCTTCATCATTGTTTCCCGATGTTTCCCCCTGGGTTTTACGTTTCCTCTCGGTTTTACGATGATTTTCAGGTAGGGTTTGCTCTCAGTTTCCTTTTGTTGAATGATGGAAATTTTGCATCAATTTGATTTTTACATCATTGTTTACAGCAGAGTGATTGAGGGATTAAGGTGATTGTTAGGGTTAACGATTTATGTTTTAGCATCTCAAATTTGGTGGACTACTTATTTTGTTATGGCATCTCATATTTTTGGTTATCGCATCTCAAATCAGGTAGACCACAGATTTATGTTATTTTCCTAAGCTTGATTTTGTTTACACTTGGTTTTGTTCATCTATATTTTCATTAACTTTTTAACGATTCATACTCTCTCAGCTTCAATTTGTCTCTGTTTGGTTCATACTCTCAAGTTTTTTGTTTGATTTTTCTCAGGGCTTCTTCTTTCTGGTTATCACATCTCAAATAAGGTAGACCACTGTTATTTTTGTTCACCCATGCTTGATTTAGGGCTTCTTATATTTTTTTTTTCTCCTTTCCAGTTTAATCTTTCCACTATGTTATTACACTTCACTGAAGGTTTCTAAGCTTGATTTTGTTAGATAGGTTGAGAATGGGTCATTCATCTATATGCTTTTTTTTTCTTTCCAGTTTAATCTTTCCAGCAAATGGCTTACTTGTATAACACCAAATACTTACTTTTTTTCATTCCCATTGATTTCCTTTTCATCTTTTTTTTGATGTTTCAGCAAGATAGTAGTTTATCACTCAATCTTGCAGTTTTTTGACGTCTCATTGAAAGATTTTGTTTTTAAGTAAAATCTCAATCTCATGACGGGGGTCAAAATACCAAAAAGCTTAAAGCTCTCGCAAGATTAATTTTGGGCAACTGATAATGGTGGGTTAGTGGGTAATTTTGGGTTATAAAAGCTACTAGTGCCCTCTTTTGTCGTTTTCATATAAGAATGAAATGGTGTTATTACATTTCTTCATATTATCCATTTTTGATGTGCTTTAGAGTTACATTGTTCCTCATTACTATTGAAATTTATAGAGGGGATATAAAACTAGAATTTTCATGCTATTCATTGAGTACAATGAATGACCACCAAGATCCAAATCTTGTTTCATCTGGTAACAAACCTAATGTAAATAAGAAAGAGATCTAACACCGTGAGTCTTGTATCCAAGTCCAATTGGAAATTGCACTTGAAATCACTCAATGAAGCTCAAAATTATTGTTGCATAATGAGTATTTTATAATAAGTCAATAGTTGTAACTTTTCTGGAGTTCAAAATTGAATATTGTTGCATAATGATTATTTTATTTCTGTATTTTTTTGTTTTTATGTATCTGAATAACGTTGCTAATGATTAGGTGTATTGTTTATGGGGATGCTATGTTGCCAATTACCCGTGAAGGTAAGGGTTACTCATCCTTTTCCTCTTCAATCTTTTGTATTGATTCAAGGTTAGGGTTAAAACTTTGTTTTCTGCTGTAATCCAAAGATTGATTTTTATTTGCTTCCTATTGAATTTTTCTTCGATTTGGTAAGTTTTCTACCTTTCTCTAATCTTTTTCTATTGAAGGTAATTGGCTTAAATGGTATAAACATTCCAGAATTTGGTTTTTGCTTTCTTGTCATTGTAAAGAAACTCTTCCCTGCTTAGCTTTTTTGTTGGATGTGATCTGATCTAATTCTTAATAGCGTTTTTGGGAGAGGGGAAGAAAGAGTCAAAAAGTTATTTCCATTGAGGTAATTATCAGTTTTTCATTTATATCAGTTTTCTTTCGATTTCTATAGATTGCTGTTGTATTTCTATCAAAAAAAAATTCTAACTTTCAGATACCAACAGTTTCCATCCACCCTTCATCGTTCTTCAAGATACCAACAATTTTTATCAAGGTAATTATTAGTTTTTCTTATCAAGTTACCCATGCTATACAACATGCTCCTTTGGTGTTGATTATTAATAGTTTGTGATGCGCCTACTATAGTTTTTCAGACAATGTTCTACCAACGTCATCTTAAATCAAAACTGTATTACATTATGTAAAGCTCTTCCAATTCAACAACTAAAATCAGTAACGAATGTTAGAATGGCTTATCCAATTTTCATTTTTTTCTTTCTTATATATGTATGTTTCACAAGTCTTAAAACCTGTTGTATTTTTATGTGTATTTCTATAACTCTATATGTGCAGCCTTTGTGTAGACATGGAGTTTTGTTTCTATAACTCTATATATGCTCTTGGTTTTCCTTGAACACTTAAGTTTCCAACTTATTCAAAATATGGATTATTTTGGTTTATGTAATTGTACTTGAGCTTATTGTTTCTGTCATAGACTTATTACTCTAATTCAAAACAGATTTTATGTTTTAAGGTTCATAATATTTTTTGGCTGCACAATAGATGTTTGAAAAAAATGCTTCAGGAAATGTTGATTTATGTGCAGATTCTAAGAAATGTATTTTCACATTTCGCCTTGTAAGGACATGACAGGTGGTTTTCTGGCATATGTTATCCCTGAAATTGATTCGAACGAGCTGAAAGCTGAGGTAATTGTTTTCTTTTATCATCTTCTACATTGAACTTTTAGCTGCAAATGTTGTCCCTGCAAATGGTGTTCGAAAATCATCACATTGTTGTATCCATGTCCAATTAATATTCTAAAACATGTCTATTGATGTTAGTTCTAAGCACCCTAAAAGTTGGAAAACTTTTTAACCCATGTATGGTTTAGATCTTGAAGAGTTGTGAACTTGTTGATGTAAAACAAGATGAAGCATATAGTGGTATAACTCTGGATGTGACTTTTAAGCTTTTGAAGCAACAATTTTGAATCAACAAGGCAGTCAATAATTTTGCGGTTGGTGTTCATCATCATCTTTATAAAAGGTTTTGATCTCTGGTTACTAGAGGAAGAAGTGCTATGACATTGTATTCAACAAAATCATTGGTCTCCTGTTCTTTCTCTATTTGATTTATTCTTCTTTTTTACTAAATTTTTAGGAGTGATTTAGTTGCTTCTTTTTTATGTAGGATATTAAGGTTTTATATGTAATTAGATGTTTATAAAACAACTGATCTTTGAACCTTTCTTCCCCCCAAACCATTGTTATAGATTAAAAACTGGTTACGACTGAGTTGTTAACGTGTTATATTTGGTATTGGTAAAAAAGTGTAAACGTAACTGATTGTTTATAGCTGTTTTAAAGGAAAATATTACAATTGGTTTATATTAAAGTTTTAAAATTGTTAATCAAAGAGAAAGCATCAGATGCTTTCTTTTAAAGAAATTGTTGGTAATCAATTAATTTGGTTTTAAAAAAAATGTAACCAATAAGAAACTAACGGTTAGGACTGAAAGTCCTATGTGTTGAAAGTGGAATAAAGTATTTATAAGGGTGTAAATTGTAATTGTTTGAATGTCTAATAGCTTGTTGGGCCTAAAAGCCCATAAGCCCATTATCTTGTAAAGCCTGGATATATAAAGGCTGTTTTACTTTCATTTATAGTTTAGTCTCATTATTTTACAAACAACTAGTTTATAGGTTTACTCTCTCAGATCAGAAATTCTTTCTGTAAACCTGTAACCCTTTGATTTCATATCAATCATATGACTAGCAGTTGTGGCTTGATTATTGTTCTATATTGAAGATTTACTATTGATTGCACTGTACTGGGATCCACAATTGGTATCAGAGCAAAGAGACTAAATGTTTGATCCAGAAAAAGGTTTGTCTAAAACCCTATAATCATTTATTTGTGTTAATCGCTTTTATCTGTTTTAAGTGATTATCTGTTTCTGAGTTTTATCGATCTATTTGATTTCTGTCAATCTGGGTTGATTTGTTTTATCGGTCGATTGATTTCTGAAAAAGTTATTATCGGTCCTATTGAAAGTCGATTTGTGTTGGGTCAAAGGTTATTGTGGATTTAAGGGATTTAAGTTGTATCGGTTGATTTGTGTGTGGTTATTGGTATGAGAGATTCTGAGTGTGATCATTAATCTGCATAAGAGTGTTTAATCTTTAATCTGTTTAGTTGCTTGTCGAAGTTGTTTTCTGGGTTTGATTTCGATCGAATTCCAGATTCATCGTGTTCTTCGGTCGATTTATCTGTTCGTTTTTATCGGTCTTTATCTGATTTTATCGGGCTTATCTGTTTATCGGTTTTTTGATTTTATCGGTCTATCTCTTAAGTTGTTATTTATCAGGTTCGATCGATAGGTTGTTTGACCGGGACATAGTCATTTCTGGTCCTTTGTTTCGACCGGTGAATTGTCATTATCGTTCGTTTATTCGACCGGTACCTTGACATTATCGGTCCTTTGCTCGACCGACTCATTCCTTCGATCGGTACCCTGATTACCGGTATTTGTCCTTTGACCGGTAAGTTGTTAATACCGGTCCTTTTGGTTCGACCGATACTTTGTCAATACCGGTGCTTTGCTTGACCGGTACATTGCCTTTACCGGTCCGTTGCTTTGACCGATACCCTTGCTCGACCGGGTTTACAAAAAAAAAAAAAAAAAAGGTCAAATTTTTTGTCTCACGATCATTTTGCAGTGCATTTCTTTTAGCCCCTGTACTTCAAGGTTTCAGTAGTGTGTCATTTGTGACCCTAAACTTTCAAGTTTCACAAGTTGTCACTTTTGGTCCCTACACTTTCAAGTTCCATCTTTTGTCAAGTTCAGTCCCTGTATATCAAAAGGAATGCCTTCAAGCGAAGCTCTTTCAATAAGTATGGATGAGATGCCACCGGTTCTTTACAGAGGAGAATATGACAAATGGAGGATTCAGTTCTTAGACTTCATTGATAAACATGACTTGGGTGATTATATCAGATTATCTCTGAGGGAAGGAAGAATGGAAACTCCGACAGATATTTGTTATTTTATGGGAGAAAATGGAAGAACGGAACACGAAGTGTACACACTACCATTTAAGGATTACACAGATGAGCAAAGAAAGAGATTTGAAGCTGATAAATTGTCTAAAGCTTTTATCTGCAAGGAATTTCCGAGGGGATTTCAAAAGAGATTTCTGTAAGTTTAGACAGTAAAAAGGCTACAGGAAAACAGTTGTGGGAACATCTTGAAAAGATAATGACAGGACCAAAGATGTCTTCAAGAGTAAAGTTTTTGGAAACTCAGAATTCTGAACTAAAAGGACGGATTTCTGATCTGGAAGTTCAAATTGTCCAAATCCAACAAGCAGCATCTGTTGAAAGTTCTGAGGAGCAGATTGAGCATCTGAAAGATACAAATGCTGAGCTTCAAAAGCAAATATCTGATTTGGAGCAAAAGCATGCTCAAGATAAATCCGAGTTTGAGAAATCCTTCGCAAAGAAGTTCTCAGATTTTTCCAGAAAATGTGCTGATGAGAAGAAAGAAGTTGAGCTGAAATGCATAAAACTTTCTCAGCAAGTTTCTGCTTTCGAGAAAGTAATCATCCTTGAAAGAGAAAAGTTTGAAAAAGCAAAGAAGGCCATTGAACAAAAGAATGTTGGTTTCTTCAAAAAAATATCCGGCCAACGAAATGATGCTGAGAAGGGTTTTGAAGAAGAACGAAGGATGTTTGAGACGAAGATCAAAAGGCTTACTGCCAAGTTGTCTGAACTATCTGAGAAGGCACTAAAAGAGCAGAAAACGAAGTCTGAGTTCACGAAGAAGTTTGACCTTCTTGTACAAGAAAGAGACAACTTCTCTTCAACGATTAAAGTGCTTGAAAAGTTTGTATCAAGTTCAAATCAGAAACCTGTCTCTTCACAAAGGTCAGTTAAATCTTTTGATCAGGTTCGTAAGACTAATATTTTCTATGATAGAAATATAGATGGTTCAGGTACACGTCATAGAACAAGGAGATAAAAAGATTAACTGGTCTGGAAGAAGAAACCAGTTGAAGATGAGCTGAAAGAAAGAGAATCATGTGTACATGCGTCTAATGCCAAGAAGAACAAAGCGAGTAAAGGTAAACCCGATCATATCTACTCGAGAGATCAATTACTCAGGTTGTCAGGTAAGAAATACCATTGTTCTTATTTTCGTACACATGATCACATTCACAAAACCAGTGATCACTTCTGGTATGGTTCTTATTCTATATCCCCCACAAGAACTGCAACTAACATTCATGGACCCAAATATCAGTGGGTACCAAAACCGAAAACTGATTCTGTGTTGCAGGCACCTACTGTAAAGGGGGAGTAGAAGAACAAAGGCTTCTAAGTAAACCAGCTTAGAACCCGGACTTCAACGAAGTTTGGCTTCTGATTACATGACAGATCAGGACCCGTTTAGACCTGGATATTTTGCAAATATCCAGGGGGAGCTTAATAGATCTATATCATTATATCATGATTTGAGGGGGAACTTAAAAGGTAAATATCTTCTAACTCTAGATCTCTGATTGTTTGAAAGAAGAACAACTTTCAAGCATGAAAAACAGTTTCTGAAATGTTCAAACCACTTCTGATTATCAAAAGATGTCAGGATCTTAAATTCTTAACAAGAATAAACTCTCAGAAAACAATATTAAAGAAGCTGCGGAATAGCACTTTAATATTCAGAAAAACAATGAAACAGTGACTCAAAATCACAACTTGTAAACTTGTATTGACAGATTGAAGTTACAAGATTAAACACACAACCTCAATATTGATGAACAGACTTACCAATACGAATTCTACTTCTCTAGAATTAGGGTTCTAACCTTGAGGTTGATTCTCTCTATGAAAGCTAAAACTCAGAATTATTGTTACAACTAAAGAAACAAACTATTCTATACATATACTGAAGATAAAAGATAATTACAAAATAATAAAAGATCTTCAGTATAATCTTCCATCATTATCTCCAAGCTTCCATGAATATCTTCAATCCAGTTGTCATCCTTGTCATATAATCTTCATCTCATAAGCATCATTAATTCTTCAGCAGCATTAATACTCTGTGCAGTATTAAGTTCAACAGTACTAACTATGCTTCAACAGTATTAACTTTGTTCTAGCAGTACTAACTCCAGCAGTATTAACTTTGTTCTAGCAGTACTAACTCCAGCAGTATTAATCTCAGAAGTAGTAACCAGGTTCTGCTAGCAGCATTAACTGTACTTAGCAATTCTTCAGTTCCCAACAATCTCCCCCTAACTTGACTTTTAGGAAGAGAAGTCAAGTTTTTCAGTAATTATTTTCAAGATGCTTTCAACACTGCAGCTTAGTTGCCCAAATTTGGATCCAGACCCAGACTTTGATTTATTGTTCTGCTTACCACAATCTTTGCCATTTCTGAATCTTTTGAACATGTAAGCTTGGCATTCAACATTGCTTGCAGTTTACCCTTGCTGTGATCATAGATTTTATCAACCAAGTAGTACTCATGATAAGCTCTGTCTACAGTGATGACATAGACTCCACACCTTTCAAATATCATCCAGTTTTCTATTCTTTGGAATTTATTCTGTAGATGCAAATCTCTGATCACATGTTGAACTTTGCTAGGATCAAACATCATGCACAAGTACTCCATGGATAATCTGATTAAGCTCATTCCTTCTCCTGTCAGCTCCTTTTCATATAGACCCAATCCAACTTTAAACATCTCTTCTAAATCTGATCTTGAACAACTTCTGATGAGTCTACCCCAAGTAGAGTACACTTCATATATATCTCCCACTCTCTTAAGCCTGAAGTATCTCTTCCTTTGATCTTCTAGAATATCTCAAAAGATGACTTCTGGTGCTTTCATAGAAATGGGATCAGCTTGAACTGGTTCATCATCTGTTGTAGTCATATAAAGCTCAAGATGCACATTAGATTGCTTATTGGACTGTTCTGGGTTCTGCACAGATTCTGCTGAAGGAGTAACTGAAGGTTCTGCTTCAGTTTCTGCTCTTTCTTCACCTCTTGGCCTTTTAGACTGCCTGTTGGAAGCTATAGACTTCACCATTTTTGCAGATTTAACTTCCATACCAACATTTTCTGGCTCTTCCTTTGTAGGTGTGACTTCCTCAGGAAATGGTTGTTGAATGTTGAGATCATGCCTCTCTTTCATTCTTCTTTCAGCCTCTTCCCTTTGTGAGGAGTCCCCTTGAAGCTTAGCCATTTCTTTCTTATACAGCTCCTCAACCTTGTTGTATGCATGTTGGTGAACATCTCTCCTTTGACACCAATTGAGCCTTTCAGGAAATTTATCATTTTTCTCCTTTCCTGATTGGCTAAAAAGGTCTTGGAAGGTTGTCTTTTCTGCTTCATAACTGGCATTCTTTGCTTAGAAACTTTCACAGAGCTTTTCTTGGCTTCAGCTGCTGCTTTTAAACTTTCTTGATACTCAACATTGAGTTTTCTGGCCATTATCTTTGCAAGCTCTCTATCCTTCTCTGATTGAAGTTGTTCTTCCTTTTCCATCTCAGCCTGAAGTAGCTTTGCCATTTCTTCATCCAACTCAATCTGACTTTTCTTCTTTAAAAGTTTTTCATGTTCAACCATCTTTGCTTTTCCTTTTCCATCTTTTAAACCTGCCTCATTTATCTCTTTTCTTTTCCTTTCAAGGCCTCCTTCTGTAATGACCACTCCCTTGGCCTTTTGAGAAGCCTTAGGAGTGTCATTCTTTGTTTTTACCAATGTTTCTTCAATTTCCATTTCTTCAACAGAAAGCCCTGTTACTGCTGCTTCTGTTACTGCTGCTTCTTTTACTTCAGCAGTATTAACTGTTTCTGCTGCTTCAGCAGCATTAACAGTTTCTGCTGCTTGAGCAACTTCTGTTTCCTTTTCTGTTGTTATTGATTCTGTTACTTTCTCTATTTCTGCCTCTTGCTCCCCCTCAACCTCAAATGCCCTCTCAGCAGTACTTTCTTTCTATGTTTCAGCCTCTTTCTCCCCCTTGTTGGAAGCATATTTGTCATTTGACCTATTCTTCAACACAAACTGCTTTCTCCTCTTCTTTTGCACCAACCTGGTCACCATTGTCTTCAACTTTGCAATATGTACTTGTTGTGACAGAATCACCATTTTCATCTCATCTATCTCTTTTCTTTGTTGAATAACATCCAGGTTGATGTTGCCCATTGTTTCCATCAATTCATTATAGTCATATCTGTCCTCACCTTCTCCAGGAGTGTTACCCCCTTTTGAAGGATCATTGGATCTTTTTGTAGTGGAAGTCTTCTTCCTAGCAGAAGCACTATCCACCCCCTTGGTTTCTTGGCACCTGGGACCTTTGAATGATTGCTCATTCAAAGTTTCCATGGGGGAGGTCTTATTTATGTTACCACTGTCCTCCTCTGTGTTAGCAGGAGTAGTGGAAGCCTGCTCACCCATATGCTCATACATCTCCTCATTGAGCACCTCCTTGGGGTTGGGAGACACCCCTGTGGTTTCCCTGTAGATATTCTCTAAAGGAGAATTCTCCCTTAGAGGGCTTAAAGGCTCTGTGGGTGAAGGTACAAGAAGGGAAGGAGCCTTCTTTACCTTTTTCCTTGTATATGTTTGGGTGATTGGAGAAGTTGGCTTATGAAGTAGAGACTGTGGGATAGATATAGAGTGGGAAGGTTGGGATTGGCTAACAATGGGATAGTCTAATGAGGGCCTTGACCCTGCTGCCATACCTTCTTCAGTGTGGGACACCACCATCATTGTAGAGAATAATGGGGTGTCAACTCCTTCCGAGTCCAATGGGGATCTCTTCATGTTTGAAAATACCTTACCTTTGGGAATTTTTGGTACATATACCTCATCAAAGTGAGGCATATCCGTCAATTCGTGGGTTATAACTTCTTGTACAAACCTGGGGTACATATAAAAGCTCTTTTTGCTTCCCAAGTTTGAGACAAGATCACTGAAAATCATTCTGGAAAAATTGTACCTTCTGGCAGTGGCCAAACAGACCAAAGCATAAACAATGGTACTGCTAAACTCACTCCATCCAGTAGTCTTTTTGGAGATGCAGTGCATAAGGGTATGAACAAGAAAACGCCATTGGGTATAAAATTTTGCTTTTGAGAATTTAAAACCACCCAATTGGCCTCCATACCCCATTCTTGACAAATTTGAGAACAAGTCCTCATTAGGAAGAGAAGTAATACCTTCACCATCGTCTAGACGTAGACAAATGCGTATCACCTCTTCAATAACTGACAAGGGTTTGTCACACACCCTTGTTTTCAGAATCTGCACACCATTCTCTGTGACTATGCTGGCATTCGCCCAGAATTGCTTTTGATGCTCAATGTAGATAGTTGGAGACACAGTTAGAGCATGGGCGATATCGCTATACTTCAGAAAATCCACTATCTGATGAAAGCCTGCAGCTTGCTTTGGCTTTTGTAGCATCGCGATTTCATTGTGCTCGTCAATAAATGCCATAGACGCCATTGAGCTTGAGTATTCTTGCTTGAAACACTTGATTCTTGAGAGAAAAGGGTTAGATAGAAAGTGAACAGTATTCAAAGAGTCATTATGATCTTTTAGGCAGGCAAAGGGTATTTATAGTGTATGGGACATAAGCAGTATTAACCTAGAGAAGTATTAACTACCTAGCAGTATTAAGTGAGAGCAGTATTAACCACTAGCAGTATTAACTAACTAGCAGTATTAACTGAGAGCAATATTAACCACTAGCAGTATTAAATGTGCACTGGCAGTATTAAGACTGTACTGGCAGTATTAACTATACTTACTCCTTTTGAAGCTTATGGAGGTCTGATCCAGGCTTTAACTTCCTGTGAAAGATGATTAGCAGCACACAAATAACCAAAATAGCAGGTATAGGAACACTTTTTAAAACCATGAGCTCATTCAGAGTTGATCATGTCCACACTTGAGACCAAGAAAGTGAATCTACCCACATCAAAAGCTTTAGTGAATAGATCTGCAAACTGGTTGTCAGTATGAACTTTAGCAACTTGAATGAGCTTCTTTTCATTGCAATCTCTGATAAAGTGATACCTGATCTCAATGTGCTTTGTTTTGGAGTGCTTAACTGGATTGTTAACAATGCTTATAGAACTGCTATTGTCAATAAAGATTGGAGTGTGCAGAAAGGTTACCCCATAGTCCAGCATCTGATTCTGAATCCATAGAACCTGAGAGCAGCAACTTGCAGCAGCAATATACTCGGCTTTTGTTGTTGATAAGGACACTGTGGTTTGTTTCTTGCACTGCCAAGATACTAGTCTTGCACCCAAAAGTTGACAGCCCCCTGAAGTAGACTTTCTGTCCATGTTAGCGCCACCCAAGTCACTATCTGAATATGCAATCAAGTCGAATGAAGATTCATATGGATACCAAAGACCTAATCTAGGTTGCCCTCTTAAGTATCTGAAAATCCTCTTCACAGCTTGAAGATGTGATTGTTTTGGCTTGACTTGGAATCTGGCACATACACATACTGGAAACATGATATCTGGTCTTGAGTCTGTGAGATACATTAGAGATCCAATCATTGATCTATATAGATGGACATTAACATCCTCCCCCTCAAGATCAACAGTGATCTGTTTGTGAGTTTCCATTGGTGTGCTTGCTGGCTTTGAGTCTTTTAAACCATATTTATCCAGGATGTCTTGCACATATTTTGATTGACTAATGAAGATTCCATATGTCTGTTGTTTCACCTGAAGTCCAAGGAAGAAGTTAAGTTCACCCATTGAACTCATTTTAAAGCTCTTGTGCATCAACTCTTCAAAGTCTCTACACATCTGATCTTTTGTGGATCCAAAAATGATATCATCCATATAGATCTGAACTAGTAGGATGTCCTTCTTACTTCTTTTAATGAAAAGGGTCTTGTCAATTATGCCCCTTTCAAACCCATTTTTCAAGAGATAGGTAGACAGAGTGTCATACCATGCTCTTGGGGCTTGATGTAGACCATAAAGTGCTTTCTTCAGCTTGTATACTCTGTCAGGATATGTAGGATTTTCAAAACCAGGTGGCTGACATACATATACTTCTTCATCAATTGTACCATATAGAAAGGCACTCTTTACATCCATTTGATAGACCTTGAACTTCATGTATGAGTCATAGGCTAGGAACAGCCTAATTGCCTCTACCCTTGCCACTGGAGCAAACACTTCATCATAATCTATGCCCTCTTCTTGAGTGTACCCTTGAGCCACAAGCCTTGCTTTGTTCCTGATCACAATTCCTCTCTCATCCTTTTTGTTCCTGAAGATCCACTTGGTGCCTATAGCTCTATGACCTTTTGGAAGGTCCACTAAGTCCCAAACATCCTGTAGTTTGAATTGAAGTAACTCTTCTTGCATGGCTTCTATCCAACTTGAATCTTTCATTGCATCATAGGCCTTCTTAGGTTCAATCTGGGATAGGAAGCAGGAGAGTATTGTGTGTTGTTGATCATGCAGCTCTTGAAGTCTGCTTTGATTCCTTGTTATCATAGGAGAAGAGATGTCTCCTATGATCAGCTCTGGAGGATGAATCTTTTGAGTTCTAGTCTGAAGACTAGGTTCTTCATGGATTCCCACCTCTAGATTTGAATCATTTAAGTCAGCTGAAGGGATCACCTCAGCTACTTGTAGCTCTTTATTCACTGAAGATTCCTCTTCTCTTCTTTCTTCTTCCCTCTGTATTGGCTCAGTTATAGTTTATTTTTCACAGAATTCAACAGGTTCTTTTGTAGGAATAGGAAAGATCACAGACTGAGGAATAATGTCTTGAACTTGTGTGTCCCCTGATCCTCCACTTCCTGAACCTGCATAATCATCACTACTGAAACCAAAAGAGTTAGTTAGTGAATCAATGTCAAACAGCCACTAAGGACCAGACCCAATAGGATTTGGTGTGTTCTCATTGCATTTGACATTGTCACTTTCCTCAATTATTCTAGAAGAAGTATTAAAAACTCTGTAAGCCTTGCTCTAAGATGAGTAACCAACAAGGAAACCATCATTTGCCTTGCTATGAAACTTTCCCAAGTGGGATTTAGTATTGAGAATAGTACAAGGACACCCAAAAGGTTTGAAAAATCCAATAAAGGGTTTTATTTTATTAAAAAGCTCATAAGGTGTCTTGTTCTTAGGCTTAACTACTAGTACTCTGTTTTGGACATAGCAAGCAGTATTAACTGCTTCTTCCCAGAAAGTTATTGGGAGTTTATGTTATCCCAGTTTAATCTAGTTGGTAAACAATCAATCAAGTAATCAAGCAACACAATAATAATCAAGAGATAATAAGATTAACAAAACGTACCAATCCCTTGAATAAACAATGAAACCTTGAGTGTTCTTGATACCCTTTGAATACAGAGAAAACTTACAGCGACTATTTAGAAAATTATCAGAGTTCTTTCAAGGTTAACCTAAAACTAAACTAATCAAAACTTTAAATACCCAGGCCATATGGGCTTTAACCTTAATGGGCTTTCTAATGGGCTTGGGCCCAATAGCTTAATAACTATTAACTTATTACATAATAAACCCTCTAATTAACTTTAGCACAATTGCAGTTTAAACCCTTAACTTTAACTTTAATCTTGAATACAATTATTTGATCCAACAATCTCCCCCTTTGGATTCAAGATTAAAAAAAAAATTTGCAATTGTCTTCGGGTCTTCTCTTTTCTTCACTTATCTTCAGATATGTCGTTGATCGCTTCAAAACTTGATATCTTTAAAAACTTTAAAATCTTTGAAATCTTCAGATCTTCAGATTGTATTCTCCCTTTTTGTATCTTCTCCCCCTTTTTATATCTTCTCCCCCTTTTTGATGAGTGGTGATAATCAACATCATCAAAACATGGCAAAACAATCTCCCCCTTATCAAGACAATCTCCCCCTTTATGTATGATCATCATGTAAGCATAGTCTTCATCATGTAACGAGCCCTGTATGAAATAAGAGCAGTCTTCCCAGATGGAAAGAGTGATTATTTCAATCTTTTCAGATAAAAATAGAAAGTAGTAACCATTCAAATCTTTTCAAATTTGAACAGTTAATAAGTGTAACCCTGAATCAACAAATGACTCAGTTAGAATGCCTGTCAATGACACAAAGTCACTGAGTAACACAAAGTTACTATATAAGGAGCTGGTTTGATGTAGACTCCCCAGGTCTTCCATTCAATCATCGAATAACACATGGTTATCTATGAACGTTCTGACAGAAAACAAATTTTTGTGTACTCGTACATGTGTATGAAAAAATTTAAGCATAGATGATTGCTTTTCAATTTAGGCTCAAAGTATGTAAACTTGTTGAGACAACAACAAATTATACAAAGACTCAATGTGCATGAGAAAGGGTTCGAAGGTGGGGCAACTTTCCTTCTTTTTCAATATTAGTATCTTCCAAATGAAGAACCAATAGCGTATGTGCTGCGTCCCCAGAAAATGTGAAACATTCTCTTTTTGAGAAAAGAATGAGTAGATGGTGAGGTTGTATGCAAGAGATGGCATGGGCTAGGTACTTATTTCAATGATGGTCACCAAAGAATGTGAACCAATCAGATTATGTGGCTGCCCGGCTCAGAAAGAAATTTGGTGCAAAGTTTAATATTCTTTTACTCTGTTCTCTCACCCTCTTTCTTTTAATGCTCACGTCTAACCAATCTCTCTTTTTCATTTTACCTCTTTTCACACACCAACACTCAAATCTTTTGACCCTTCTCCCCTCAATCACTCAGGGAATACTTCCTGGGTAGGAAACACTGGTTATCGTGAATCCATGGAAGTTCTGTTAAGCTCACACACTGAATCCCATGTATTATCCTAAAAATACATGCTGTTCAACAGGCTTTTTGTACATGTAAGCACAAATACCACTTGTTACATGAAGAATAAAATATTCGGAGATGTCAAAACAGAAGATGTTTGACGATGCAATTCTCCCCCTCAAACTAAAAGAGTTTGACAATTAAGCTCATATCATTTTGTCATGAAGAATAAGATTTTGGAGAATCAAAAACGAATGTTGTTTATATGAACAATATATAAACCTATGTTCAATGAAAGCACATGAAATGACGTTTGATTCAATCAACAGTGAATACAACTAACGTGAGTATTACCATAGAAAGATTTAACTTTTGATACATGGTAATAACAAAGTTAAATAGAATGTGCTGAACCGTTATGTGTATGAATACTTGACAAAGTATATTGACAAGATAAAACACAAGTATTTATCTTTAAGAACACACGGTCAGATAAGCATTTAAGTATCCAAAAATCTGTTAATATCACAGATATTCTCCCCCTTAAATCACTATAGGTTTTTTTTTTTTTTTTTTTTTTTTTTTTTTTATAAACAATAAGGAAATAAAGCATATAAAAAAAATAGATAGAGCACTGAAGTGCGGGTTCTAATCCGATGTGATTAGAAGCCATAGTCACTTGAACCAACCTGCATAAGTGAAAGAAACAATGGTAATCATTTATGAAAATGATTCCTTTCTCATTAACAACAGTTGGAAAATAATCACACTATCAAGATTTGGAATACTCCCCCTTGAATCATGAGTAAGGTTTAAGACATGTTCAACATACCAAGTTTGCTGATTAGAAATTGAAATCGCTTTTCATCCAATGGCTTGGTGAAAAGATCAGCTAACTGGAAGTCAGTTTGAACAAAGTGCATTTCAATATTACCTTTTTCTACATGATCCTTGATGAAATGATAGCGTACATCTATATGCTTGGTCTTCGAGTGCTGTACCGGATTAGCAGTTATAGATATTGCACTCTTGGAATCACAATAAATCGGAACGCGCTTGTAGTTGTATCCAAAGTCCCTTAACTGTGTCGTCATCCAGAGGACTTGAGAACAGCAGCTAGCAGCAACTACATACTCAGCCTCGGCAGTGGATGTTGAAACACAGTTTTGTTTCTTTGAAGTCCAGCTCACAAGTTTGTCACCTATGAATTGACATGATCCAGAGGTGCTTTTCCGGTCTAGCTTACAACCTGCATGATCAGCATCTGTAAAGGCAGTTAGTTCAAAACGAGAATCCTTTGGATACCAAAGGCCTAGATTAGGAGAACCTTTGAGATATCTAAGGATTCGCTTAACAGCAGTTAAGTGCGACTCTTTAGGATTAGACTGATATCTCGCACAAAAACATGTGGCAAACATTATATCCGGGCGACTGGCAGTCAGATAAAGTAAAGATCCAATCATGCTACGATACACCTTTTGATCAACAGGCTTCCCGGAGGGATTCACGTCTAAGAGTGTACCAGTAGCCATTGGTGTTTTCATGACTGAACCATCTGACATATTGAACTTTTTCAAAATATCTTTTATATATTTAGCTTGATTAATAAATATGCCTTCGGGTAATTGCTTTACTTGTAGACCAAGAAAGAAATTTAATTCACCCATCATCGACATCTCAAACTTTGTTTCCATTATCTTTGAAAAGTTCTTACAAAATTTTGGATTTGTCGACCCAAATATTATGTCGTCAACATAAATATGAATAAGAGTCAAGTCATCACCTTGCCTTTTAAGAAATAAGGTTGTATCTACTGTACCTTTCTTGAAACCAGAAGCAAGTAGAAATTTAGTGAGAGTTTCATACCAGACTCGCGGTGCTTGTTTAAGACCATAAAGCGCTTTGTCTAAAACATATACATGATCAGGGTGATGAGAATCAACGAAACCTTCAGGTTGAGCCACATAGACCTCCTCATGCAGAACGCCGTTCAGGAAAGCCGACTTTACATCCATCTGATAGACTGTAAAGTTTTTATGCGCTGCATAGGCTAGAAAGATTATGATGGCTTCGATCCTTGCAACCGGGGCGAATGTTTCATCATAGTCAATGCCCTCTTGTTGACAATACCCTTTGGCGACCAGTCGAGCTTTGTTTCTCACGACTACTCCAACTTCGTCTTTCTTATTTCTGAACACCCACTTTGTTCCAATAACGAATTTACCTTTAGGTAGTGGGATCAAGCGCCATACCTTGTTCCTTTCGAATTGTAGAAGCTCGTCTTGCATAGCAGAAATCCAGAAAGGATCACGTAGAGCTTCAGCCGTTTTCTTTGGCTCTAAGGAACTGAGGAAGCTTGAAAACATGCAGAAGTTAGTTGTTGCAGATCTTGTTGTGACACCAGATTGTACGTCTCCTATCACGTTTTCCAGGGGATGATCCTTAGTCCAACGATGTGTGCTTGGTAGTGCATCAACTGCTTGTTGCGTATTTGATGCATCGTTGTCATCTTGTACGACAGGTTGCTCCACAGATGTACTCGGGACATCTTGTACTGGTGTTTCTGACACTGAAGCTTCTGGACTAGCGGTTGAAGTGCTCGGGACTTCGTTTCCAGAGACAAATTCAGTATTAGTAGAGTCAGAAACTAACGGTGTAGTTGTACCTGATGGAGTTGAAGTGTCAGTGACTTCGTCGGAAGGTCCAGGCATGTCTTTAGATATAGTAGGGACCTTCGAGTTTGTTCCACTTGTTATTGATGTTGATATGCCTTTTTCAAAATCTGCACATATATCATCAAAGGCATCAATAAACAATAAATCTAACTCAGATGAAGTAGAGTTAGAGTTTGAAGAAGATGATCCTGTTATAGCTGGTTCTATTCTTGCTTGAATAGAAGCTTTGTCGTTAAGACCGAATTCTGAACTGTTGTGTCCAGAAGTCCTTGTTGAATTCTCATCAAAGGAGACATTCATGCTCTCAACAACCGTCTTTGTTCGAATAATGTAAATTCGATAAGCTTTGGATGTCAGAGAGTATCCAACGAGATATCCTTCATCTGCTTTCTTATCAAACTTTGATAATCCTTGACGCTCTTTTAGAATGTAACACCTGCAACCAAAAACACGAAGGAACTTGATGTTAGGTGTACGATTGTTGATTAACTCATATGCTGTCTTATTAAAGCGCTTGACCATAATGGTACGTTTCTGTGTAAAACATGTTGTAGCGACTGCCTCGGCCCAAAGGTACATGGGTAGATCTGAGTAAGCAAGCATAGTACGAGCTGCTTCAACCAGAGTGCGATTCTTCCGTTCAACAATGCCGTTTTGCTGTGGAGTGTAGGCTGCGGAGAAGTTGTGTGAAATACCCACGGAAGTAAGATAACTCTTCAGGGTGTCATTCTTGAACTCCGTGCCATTATCACTGTGAATGGTTCTTACTGGCAGTTGAAGACGTACTTGAATACGCTTGATGAAAGCGATAATCAACTCTGGCGCATCTGACTTGTTGCGAAGAAACTCGAGCCATGTATACCTTGAGTAGTCATCTATCATTACCAACACATACTTCTTTCCGTTGATAGATGCTGTGCGCATTGGGCCACAAAGGTCCATATGAAGAAGTTCCAGTGCTGATGAGGTCGATGATTCAGCTTTGGACTTGAAGGAGCTACGCTTCATTTTGCCCAACTCACATGCGGAACAGAGTGAGTCTTTTTCGAACCTCATTTCTGGTAGACCTTTGACCAGACCTTGTCTTTGTAGCTTCGCTATAGATCGAAAATTTTGATGAGACAAGCGTCGATGCCACGTCCATGATTGTGCTTTAGAAGCTTTGGCTAGTAGACATACTGGACGTGTGGCAGACAGTGTAGGGAAATCTACATAGTATAGATTTCCATGGCGCTCAGCTTTGAAGACTTCGTAACCATCGTGATCTTCTAGATAGCAATGAGTGGTTGTGAAGCGGACTTGATATTGCATGTCACATAAGTGACTGGTACTGAACAGATTGTGATCAAGTCCTTCAACATATAGCACTTTTTGAATCTTCACAACACCGTTATCGAGCATTCCATATCCTCTGACGTGGCCTTCGGCTTCAGAATTGGCAAATCTAACTGCTCCGGCAGGCTCCTCCACATAGTTATGCAAGAGGTGCTTGAATCCTGTCATGTGGCGTGAACATCCGGAATCTATTACCCACAATCGACAGGCCTGCAAAAGAGACAATTAGTATTGCTTAGGCACCCATATCAGGATGGGTCCTTCGCGGTTAGCATCAAGCAACTCAGGAATATCATCTGGTTTTACTTTCACTCTCCATTCATAACGCGGTTTTGGAACCCATTTCCAAACCATCTTAACATTCAATTCCTGAAAGTGCTTTTTAGAAGTAGGATTGGCAACCTTAGCACGATACACTTTTGGTTGTGTAGAAGAATCAGAATTAGAATTAGACTTAGAGTTCAGCTTAGCTTTGCTTTTATTCTTTTTGGACTTAGGAGGGGAGTAGTATTTGAATGAATTATCCCAACAGTGTTTGCAATAAAGATTCTTTCGAGCAAAATTCATAAACTTAGATTTATCGGAACAAATCTTACATTCATGTTTATCAAAAGAAGTACTATTCAAAATAACACTGTCTGTAGGACAACTACTAGAATTCAAACTATTCTTTTTATTCAAACTAAGATCTTTATTCTTCTTACTCTTCCCAACTCCATTTCCTCTTATATCTGAAACAGAAACAGGAACCTTGTTAGTCTCTAACTTAGAAGGTGGTTCTTTTCTAGTGCTCTTTGAAGTCTCACCCTTTTCAAAAATACTCGGTGGATATTCAGGACAGTCAGAGTAAACAACTGTAGGTTTTGTAGGAGCATCAAATTCTGGATTGGTTCTTACCTTCCAGCTTGGATCATTGAACATCTGTTTATCACTTGAAGCATTTTTAAACATAGTAACTTTCAAATCATTGATCTCTATGCAAAGCGCTTGATTTACTTTTAAAGACTTTTCAAGTTTATGTTTGAGATCAAAGTTTTCATCTTCAACCTCATCAAGAGACTGTTGCAACAAATCGATTTGCTTCATCAATTCAGATGTATGATCATTCACAGAATTTGATCCCTTTGAATTAGAAACAGGATCAGAGTCTGAAGCATTCATCATTTCAGAAAATGTAGCTTCAGTCATGGACTCAATAAACTCCGTTTTATCATTTTGAACACAAGATTCATCCGCGGTAGCAGTAACTTCTTCAACCTCTTCAGGAAGTAAAGGTTTAGAAGCAATGGGAGTTGAGACTGATGGTATAGTAGATGGATCAACATCCGATTCATACTCATCAAATTTGCATGCAGTCTCAGGTAGAACTGTGTTGGTGCTCACTGATTCTTTAGAAGGTGTGGTAAATAGTGATTCAAACTCAGTAAATTCGATCTTTCGAGTTGCATAGCTTTCGTTCAAATCACCATATGTAAAACCAACAGATTTAAAAAGATTTTGAGAATCAGTGTCACCAGACTTGTTCTTTCCCATTTCTTCTTGACCTTTGGTCTCTTCAGAAGGTTTAGGAGAACTTGCTTCAACAAAAGTAGCGCGAATGTCAGGAATGGGTTTTATTGCGGAGCCAAATTTATCAAAATTATATAGGTGCTCCGGTGCCTTTTTCAAAATTTCATTAATTGGCACACCCAAACCTGGTTTAAGTTTGTAAAACCTTTCGTCTTGGAGTTTATTGGTCAACAGATTTAATGTCTGTTCAGTCTGACCTCGTTTCATGTTAATGTCCTCCAGTTGCTTTATTTTGGTGAAAGCTTCATTTCTTTCTTTATAACAAACTTCAAATTTGATTTGAAACTCACCCTTTTCAGCATTAAGATTCACAAGATCTGTTTCTAAACCAGATATTTTTTCTTTTAAAGACTCTTTTTCAGCTTTTAAATCATCTTTTTCCTTTTCCTTTTCTTCCACAACAACTTTTAAAATAGCATTTTCATCACGAAAGCTTAAAACAGATTGATGTGCAGAGCTCAGTTTGCCTTTCAGCAAAGCAAATTCATCTTTCATGCCATGTATTTGGGCCATTAAAGATTCAATAAGTTCAGAATTTTCACTTACCTCAGAGTTTGCTTCTTCGGATTGTGTCTCAGAGTCTTCATCGTCACCTTCTAGCTTTGCCATGTAAGAAACTTGGGTGAAATGTGCTTGCTCCTCGTCATCAGAACTTTGGAACAGCCAGTTCTCTTCTTCAGCCATTAGTACTTTTCCTTCTTCAGCTTTCTTGGCAATCAGTGACTTTCTTGAGTAGTACTCTGAGTTCTTCACTTTCTTGAATTTGCAGTCCCTTGAGAAGTGCCCAAATTTGCCACAGTTGTAGCATCTTCCTGGTTCATCCTTTCGCTCTTCTCGCTTCTCCTCTCTCTTTCCTTCTCTTCTATCTTCCTTCTGATCTTCTCGTCCTTCCTCTCTCTTTCCATGCCTCGGCTTGTATCGCATCTCAGACTTCTCTTTCTTGTATCCATCATACTTTGGCTTTGAGTAAAATCTTTTCTTGCCAAAGCTCTTCTTGAATCGTCGCGTAATGAGAGCCAAGTCTTCAGAGAACTTTTGAATATCAGGATCTGAATCAACTTCCAATTCTTCATCACTTGAAACAGAGTCAGAGTCAGTAACTTCGGTAACTAAAGCTTTGGACGCCTTTTTCTTCGACCTTGCAGAGGATACAGAACCTTTGCCGGCTATGAGAGCCACAGAATCCTTCAGATGATTAGACTCATTATTCATAGATCTCACCTCATCCTCATGTTGAGCAAGAGTAGAGAAGATATCGGTGACATTTTCTCGAGCCATATTCTTCGACATCTGGAGGTTGATAGCAAAGTTCTTCCATTCTGGATTCAGATTCTTGATGAACTTGTAGTTTATCTCAGAAGCAGATTTGGCGATTTTGTTCCTCCGCAAGTCATTGAGAATAATGTTGTACCTATTATAGGTATCTAAAAGCAGCTCTCCTTCTTTGGCATGAAATCCCTCGTAAGCATTTATGCACAGATTCTGCTTTGCTTGAATAGAAGCTTCACTTCTTTCAAACTGCCTTGCTAGTTCATCCCAGATTCCTTTAGTGCTTTTAGGTATCTAGATCTTGACACTGCCTTCCACATTCTTTTTCTTCATGTGGTTTTTAGATTTAACAACTTTCTTAGCCACATGGTTCTTTTCTTTCTTCCTATAACCAAAGGGTTCTTGAGTAGGTCTCTGAAAGTTCAGCCTTTGGTTCATAGGATTGAAATAGCAGTATTTGGCAATGTGATTAAGTTTTCCACAAATAAAACAGGGTTTTGGTCTATTGATTTTACTTAGATCAACCCCTTGTTTTTGTGCCCACTGATTATTCCAGTTTCTCTGATTTCCCCTTGGTTTATTATGTTTTTGGGGCTCAGATTTATTGCATGCACACTGTTTGCAAGGGATAGGGTTCACAACAGTGGTCTGTTTATAATGAACCTTCTTGGTCTTTCCCTCAATCTTCTCTATCTCATTGGACTTGACCCAATGCTTTCCACATCCCTCATTGGTAATTATGTGGTTTTCTATAGGAATCTCACCACTCACAGTGTTGTCCTTATTCTTGACAGTTTCTTTCTCAGTTTTATCCTCAACAACTTCTTCATCTAAGGGATCTATCTCAGTGGCTCCCTCAGGCAGGTCCTTCCTATCCTTTGTCTCTAACAAGTCTGAACTAGGAAGGATGTAGTTGTTGTTGTAGGGTGGTGGTGGGGTATTGTACCCTATTCCTCTTCTCATTTTATCATGAATATGAGTTTGTAGTAAAGAGTCCATTGTTTTAGAAGCATTGGAAAACTTTTCTACATCTAACTTGACTTTAGCTAACTCTCCTCTTAACTTATCACTCTCCTCTTTAGATTTGGTCAGTTGGAGTTCTAGGCCATTCTTCTCCCACTTCCAGTAGTTTGTGTCATATGAATGTTGAAGCTCATTGGCTTGAAAACTCTTAATCTGATCTTCAAACCTCTCAACAATCCTCACATAATCTTTTATGTCCTTTTCTAATCTCTTAAGGTCATCACTCATGTTCTGGTTGTGATCCCTGTACCTTTTAACAGTGTTAATGCAATTTTGAGAACAAAGATTAGAAGTTACCTCTGTTGGGAGATCAGACACCTCTGTCATTAGAGCTTGGTTTTGGATAGCCTCTTCTGCTTGATCACTCCAATCAAACCCCATACCTTGTTGAGAGACTAGGGCTTGTGTAGAGTTTCTGTTATTATTGAAGCTTCCAGACTGTGCTTGTTGGTGGTTGTTGTTGTGAGACACTCCTCTTCTGCATTCCCTAGCAAAGTGTCCCTTCTGATGACATTTATAGCATTCCACCTTTGACTTGTCAAAACCTGCTCCATCTTCTCTTCTTTGGGAGAAGTTGTTTCTCCCAGTTCTCTTGATGAACTTCTTTACTCTCATAGAGAGCATGGCCATCTTCCATTTAATGTCCATCTCTTCAAGATCATCTGGATGGAGTTGTTCCAAGTCATCATTAATTAGAGAAGAGTTTCCATGACTGGACAGAAAGGCTTCAAACACAGATTCAGTGCCTTTCTCTTGATTTGCTCCATTGGCAGCACTAACTGATTCAGGGTTAGAGATAGAATCAATTGATGCTGATAGGAGTGCAGCATTGTGAACATACCCAGAAGGCTTCTTCTCAGCTTCTACCTCAGATTCAAAAACTCTTAGATCATTGTATAGATCATCAAGTTCTTTTTCTTCCAGTTGATCATTCTGTCTGAAAGAGACAGTATACATGGTCCATTCATCACTCAGGGACCTTAAGAACTTCCTGTTTAGATCATCTTGATCAATTTGTACTCCCACAGTGGCTAGTTCACCAATTAACTTGTTAAATCTGTCAAAAGTTTGAGTCATTGACTCATTCTTGGTTGACATAAAGTTCTCATATTGTTGCTTCAGTATAGCCTTCTGATTTCTCTTGGTACTTTTGATACCAGAGAATCTTTTCTCTAGAGCTTTCCAGAGCATCTGTGCATCAGTGCAATTGCAGAATTGGTGTTGATATTCATTGGGAATAGCCAAGAGCAGAGTGCTCAAGGCTTTCATCTCTGTCTGTCTTGTCTTTCTTTCTGCGTCTGTCTTTGGTGGTGTTCTCTTTCCATCTGAACCAATCTTTCCAATGTCCCACATAGAGTAATCAGTGAGGAGAATGTATTGTTTGATTCTGATCTTCCACATGTCGAATTCATTGGGTCTGAGCATTGGAACCTTTGAAACCAAGGTACTGCTTGATTCAACTACGTTTTCCATGATGAATAAGATTTCTGAGAATTACAGGCTCTGATACCACTTGTCAGGATCTTAAATTCTTAACAAGAATAAACTCTCAGAAAACAATATTAAAGAAGCTACGGAATAGCACTTTAATATTCAGAAAAACAATGAAACAGTGACTCAAAATCACAACTTGTAAACTTGTATTGACAGATTGAAGTTACAAGATTAAACACACAACCTCAATATTGATGAACAGACTCACCAATACGAATTCTACTTCTCTAGAATTAGGGTTCTAACCTTGAGGTTGATTCTCTCTATGAAAGCTAAAACTCAGAATTATTGTTACAACTAAAGAAACAAACTATTCTATACATATACTGAAGATAAAAGATAATTACAAAATAATAAAAGATCTTCAGTATAATCTTCCATCATTATCTCCAAGCTTCCATGAATATCTTCAATCCAGCTGTCATCCTTGTCATATAATCTTCATCTCATAAGCAGCATTAATTCTTCAGCAGCATTAATACTCTGAGCAGTATTAAGTTCAGCAGTACTAACTATGCTTCAGCAGTATTAACTTTGTTCTAGCAGTACTAACTCCAGCAGTATTAACTTTGTTCTAGCAGTACTAACTCCAGCAGTATTAATCTCAGAAGTAGTAACCAGGTTCTGCTAGCAACATTAACTGTACTTAGCAATTCTTCAGTTCCCAACGAAAGATTTCATGAATTTAGAAGTGTGATTTTAAATGTTTTTCAATTTTTGAGCGTTAATGTTTAACTGACCGTGTGTTTCCAAAGATCAATACTTGAGTATTATCTTGTCTTTATACTGTAACGTATTCACACACACAGGTTCAATACTTCGTTTGAATTTTTTATTACCATGTCTCATAGCGAAACAATTTTTCGATGGTAATACCCCCGTTTGAAAGTCAATGTTGTTGAGCATCTATCATTATTTCTAAATTTGTGCTTTCATTGCTAAATTGTTTATATTTGTTCATATAAACATAATATCCATTTATTTGATACCCTAACCTTTTTTTTTTTAATTTGATCTGATTGATACATTGTCAGATTCTCAAAACAAATCTCGTGATTTCATTTCATTCATTCAATATCTTTGTTTTGAGAAATCTTCAAAGTTTAATTGCTCAAATCTAATGAGCATACTTTTTGACAGTGTTGTCTTATTTGAGATTAAATGTTCAAGTTAAACTGTGAGTTGCTATTCTCTTTAGGACTTACATGGGATTTGTGTGAGAACTTAAACAGAACTTCCATGGATTCACGTAACCCAGTGTTTCCTACCCCGGAAGTTATCCTAGAGTGATTTGAGGGGTGAGGGGTCATAAATCAAAGAGTGGGGGAGATAACTCATCGGGTTGAGTTTTTTTTCATTGTGTGGAGCGGGAAAAATGAAAAAGAGAGTTTGGTTAGAAGTGAGCTTTAATGTTAAAAAGAAAGAGAGTGTGAGAACAGAGTTAAAAGAATATGAAAACTCTGCACCAACCACTTTCTGAGCTGGGCAACCACATTTTCTGATTGGTTCACATTCTTTCGTGACCATCATTGAAACTGGCAGTGAGCCCATGCCAACTCTTGCTATAACCCCACCAGCCACTCATTTCTTTCTTAACAAAGAAATGTTTTATTTTCTTTGGGGACGCAGCATATCTGCTATCTAGTCTTCACTCGGAAGATTTAGATATTTAAAAAGAAGGACAGTTGCCCCCACCTTCGTACCTCTTTCATGCACATTGAGTCCGTGTAATATCTGTTGCTGTCTCAACAGTTTACACAATTTGAGCTTGATCAAGTGTTGGGAACTGAAGATGTGAACAAGTCTTTAATGCTGCTAGTTCAGAATTACTACTGCTAGAAGAGTTCAAAGTTAATACTGCTGAGTATTACTACTGCTAGTAGAATTAATACTTCTAGTCAAAGTTAGTGCTGCTTGAACAAAGTTAGTACTGCTTAGCTAGTTAGTACTGCTAGTGGTTAGTGCTGCTTAGTAGTTAATGCTGCTAATACCAAGTTAATGCTGCTAGAAGAAATTAATGCTGCTGAGCATAATTAGTACTGCTTATGTTTTAAAGATCCGGATGAAAAGGATGACAGCTGGAAAGAATCAAGATATTCATGGAAGGCTTGAAGATAATGATGGAAGATATACTGAAGATATTTTATTTATTGTAATTATCTTGTTATTCAGTATATGTACAGATTTGATAGAAATAGTTATTAGAAATTCATTCATTCTAAGTTCTAGAGAGAGAATCAACCTCAAGGCATAGATCCTAATTCTAGAGAAGTAGAATTCGTATTGGTGAGCCTGTTCATCAATATTGAGGTTGTGTGTTTAATCTTGTAACTTTAAGTATTCAATACAAGTTTACAAGCTGTTGATTATATACTGTTTTGGTTTACTGTGTTATTGAATATCAAACTGTTATTCCGCAAACTTCTTTGATATTAGTTTCTGAGAATTTATTCTTGTTGAGAATTCGATCCTGACAAGTGGTATCAGAGCTAGTATTCTCTGAATCCTGCAATCATCATTCTTCTTTGAAATCAGAAATCATAAATGGCTAAAGTTTCAGATTCTTCAAGCACAGAAATCCCCACAGAGGTAATGTCTAATCTTTGCTCTAAAACTTGTATGGAAACTGTTAAAAGGTACAGGGATCACAACCAGACAATGAGTGATGATCTTAAAAGATTAGAGAGAGATATAAAAGACTATGTAAGAATTGTTGAGAGTTTTGAGGAACAGATCAAAGTTTTCCAAGCCAATGAACTTCAACATTCTTATGATACAAATTACTGGAAGTGGGAGAAGAATTGTTGGTCCCGAAGGTGCTTAACAAGTTTGTAGAAGGGGGGGGGGGGGGGGGTTGAATACAAACACAGAAATTAAAGTTTAATAAACTGTTTATTGATAAATCAAAATACAATTTACAAGTTTGTTGCGGAATAAGATTAAGACAGACTCAATCTAAACAAACTTAAGAAACACTAAGATGGTTGCACAAGAAATTCAGAGAATGGGGGATTTTAGAGAGATAGAAAACAAGGGTTTCTATTATGGAGTTCAAGGATTGAGCACACCTTCAGATGAAGGGGTGAGCTTCCTATTTATACCCTATGCATTAAATGCATGGCAGGGTACTTTACACGTGGCGTTCATAGATTGGCTTTGGGAGTCTTACTTTTGGAGACATGCTTTTGGCCGCTTTATGAACAATGTAGTTGACAGAGTTGTTGTACGATTTGTAGCAGAGACTTGTCCGTTCTGACACATCGTACTGGTTGTGCAAGGTAAGACAAAAGAAAACTTGAGGCATAAGCTTTGTGATCGTTGATCGCTGAGTATCTCTTCTTCCAGAGATAAAGAAGTTCAGCTATCGCTGAAGCTTTTCCTCAGGCTTCTTCGCGTAAGTAGATTCGTCTGGTATTCGCTGATATCCGCATCAGGTCACTAGTAGACTTATCTATTGTTCAGTGGCTTCGTCTTTGATTCAGCTATGAACTATGTTGACGCGAGACTTGTCTTTAGGGATTACGTTAACTGTGTTACATGGGAAACGATTAGCGATAACTGAACAGACTCAGTTTGATCGCTGAAAGTAAAACACATACATATTAAATGTTTACAGAAAGGTCATCAGCGATAACTGAACAGACTCAGTCTGATCGCTGATGATGAAACACTAATACATATAATAACGTAATTTTCACTAAGTATAAAAGAGGGTCATTATCAAATCACTGAGAGAGTTTGGATCAACAATCTCCCCCTATTTGATAATGACAAAGTAACAAAAGAAGATTACTTTATGATTCAAAATATAGGAATAAAAAGGACTCATAGAATGCATGTCCCAATTACTATTTTGAGGGATCTTTTACAGTACTGATAGGGTTAAGTACATCACTGCAATTTTCATTTAATTCAGGGATAGAATTACAAGATATGAAAATCATAAGTACAAGTGAGTAACTAACTACTGTAAGTATAACTAACAGATTACAGAGAAGGAAACTAATCTATCAGCTATAAGAAGATTTAGGAGGATTGATCATATACTCAGGTATTTCTTCTCCTTTCTGTCTTCGTTCCAAAGATTCTTGACTGATAATTTCTTTAATTTTTTCAGCAGCAGGGAAGAAGTCACACCATAAGCATAAGAGATCCTTGAGATGATTCAGAGGACAGATAGGAATCTCAGAGATTCTTTGAAATCTGAGTTCCTTATCATCATCTCTGAAGAATATTCCATAAGGATTGTCAATTACTTGACCAGCTTGGAAAGGACCACCAGGAGGCAGAGATAAGTCCAGAACTGAAAGATCGGGAGGAGGACCAAACAGTGCATCTCTTGAAAATTTGATAGAAGTTTCATTCCTGATGATGGCGACATCTTCAGAGGAGGAGGACCCAATTTTTCTCTTGAGTTTCAAAGATTTGGGAGGAAGAGGAGATGGCAGCTTTAGTACAGAAACGACTCTATTTATGAGGGCTTCAAGAAGTCCTTCAACGTAGCCTCTGTATGTAGATTTGGATTTCTTCAGCGCATCCCAGAACTCCAACCATTCCGTAAATCCGAAGCTCTCAAGTTTTGATACGTACATTGCTTTTTGGGTTCCATCCTCTCTGGTAATCTCCATGGTCACTGAGAGTTGATCTTTCTTCTTGCGACCAGAGATAGTCACGGCTGATATTGGAAGAAGATCAGAACGATAATCCATCTTTTGTTTGCACCAATCGATAGACTTATCGTTGATCTCTTGTTCTTTGGAGCGTTCCTCTTCAATTTCTTTCAGTAGTGCAGCTTGAACTTCCACAGGTTTGCTTTTCAGCTTTTTGTCCTTGACTTGAGAAGATTGAATCTTTAAAGCGAGTTGGGCATCTCGTTTGCATTCATCGATCAGCTTCTCAGCGTTGGCAGATTCTTCTCTTTCGGCTTCAGTGAGGAAGTCGAGCTCTGTGGATGTTTGAAGAGGGATTTTCAGCCGTTGACTTTCTAGTTGAGCGATCATTTCAACTCTTTTCTTCACCACTTCCTCTGACCAATGAGATGGTCGAGAGGGCCTTCCTGGATGGACCAGGGAATCTTCTTCTTCATCAATCTCAGCGATAGAGATTGGGATTATTTCTTCAGCGATAGTAGCTGGAATTATTTGTAGTTCAGAACCCTTAAGCAGGGGTGAGAACTGTCTGGATAGAAAAGGAAGGAAAGAAGGGATAAGTGTATTTTTAGAACGAGAGAGATAAAGGCTAGAAGGAAATAGGGGTTTGGAAAGAGTAGGAGAGTGGTACAATTGAAAGACATACCTGAGAAGGATGCTCCCCCTCAGATTGTGATCCAGTCCTCAAGCATTCTTCAGCGATCGGTTGCTTGTCTTTGCTTTGCGAAGGAACACTTGAAGATGTATCACCTCTCACCCCTGTTTTGACAACCTCTTGCGAAGTTGTCCCTGATGCGACGTTCGGCTTAGAGAACCACATAGATTGGTCTTCATCGTCGTCGTCGTCATCGGAGGGCTGATCCTTTTCTTGATCATCAAGATCTAGATCATCTTCCTCTTCATCGTCTTCTTCCTCATCCTCTTCAAAGAGAATAGAGTGAATTGACGAGGATTCTTTTGCCTTCTCCCCCTCAGATTGAGAGGGAGGTTCCTTTTGAGTCTTAGCTTCCCCAGCAGCAGCAATAGAAGTTTCTTCAGCTTTCTCCCCCACTTTGTCATTATCAGCGGTAGGGGATTGTTCAGCTGCTGGAGTAGCTGTTGAAGCTTTTAGCATTTGGACGTCAGCCTCCAGACGCTTAATCCGGTCTTCAACCGCAGGTATGTCGCACGTGGCATCATGAATGAATACCACAGCGATGTTGAGGTTGGTACGATCATCTTCAGTGAAGGAGGGAGGCAGCGCTGGAGCTGGTGCATTCACTTTCTGTAGAATTTGCTGAAGAAGGGACGTGCAGAGGTCAACCTTTGAAGAGAGACCCTGAACTTCAGCGGTAAGAGACTCAAATCGCCCTTGAAAGAGTCGAGAGGACTCTCTGAGTTGGACGACTTGTTCTTCAACAGCTGAAAGTTGGGAGTTCTCAGCTTTAGATGAGCAAGTGGCGGTCAACTTCTTCAGCTCCTCACCAGCCTGATTGACGGCGCTGGTGGTTTCATTGATGGTGTTGGTGAGTGCGTCCACCTTTTCTCCCAGACTGTTGACATGCGTGTCAACAGACGCCAAGCTAGGACCTGAAAATAATGTTAGTTCAGATATGGGCTTATTTGGAGAGGGGGGGAGAGAAGTGTTTAGGATTATAGGTGTACCTGACGTATCAAACATTTTGTAGAACTGCATAGATTCCTCAAAAGTTTGATGCTCAGGTCCTATAGGGAAAGAAGAGGTAGCGGGTTCAGAGACCAAGTGAGGAGAAAAAGGAAGAGTTTTGGGGATAGAAGTAGGGATGGGGTTAATCTCAGGGAATGAGATAGTAGGTGGGGTTACTGATGATGTGACAGCAAGCGAGATCGCTGACACGGCAGTATGAGTGACTGCTGAAGTTGTGGAGGAAAGACCCACAAAAGCATCTAAGGTAGCTTGTTGAGAAGCTCCCTCAGGTATAGTACTAGAGGGTGTACTTTCCTTAGTCTTTTTGGCCTTTTTGGAAGGACCAATCGGACTAGTTGATGGTCGTTTAGAAGTAGTGGTAGCGACAGGGATAGCAGACGAAGGAACCGTCTGCGTGGTCGCTGAAGATGAAGAATGGAGAGAGAGACGAGAGCGAAGGAGAGAGATACTTACCTCGTCGGCGAGTGGCTTGACCTCCAGTGATCGTTGACCTACCCTGGCAAAGGTGCCATCATCTTTGGTGGGATAGGTGTTGGGATAGAGGAACTTGATGTACGTACATATGAAACGTACGTACGAGATCTTGGGATCTCGTTCAGGCTTCTCTAATCTCGACCTCAGGTCTTCAAAGATTGTTGTGGCGTAGTCAAAGTTTTTACCAGCGATAACGGAGTAGGCCATCTGCAGTTGTGTTTTGCTGGCTTGATCCAGCGAACCACTCTTCCCACTCATGCACTGAATTATGTGCGAGAAGATAAAGTTCAGTTGTGATGGCATCTGAGCTTTGAGGATCTTGGTGAGCTTCTTGTTGGGAATAGAAGATCTCGGTTTGTTTTCCCAACAATAGCCCATTGCGTCCAGGAATGATATCAGCTCATCATCAGTGGGGAGTGCGTCGAACCCACTCTTTGGTTTGTCAGGGAATCTTAAAGATTTCCTGAGGCTAAGAGCGTTCATGCTCCCTGGCCCCAATTCCGTGCTGAACGAGATAGCAGGGACTCGTTCACCTTTCTTGTTGGTGAGTTCAGTTGCATCAGCAGTGAACCAGAACTGCTGGAGTAGAGTCTTGGAGGGCTTAGGATCCACAGTGATCGCGTAAGCTATGCATGACTGCTTGAGGAATTCAGCAGCTTCCACCAGATGTGGGTATTTGTCAGCTTTGAACTCGAGTCTGGCCAAATGATTACATTTAGTAATCTCAACTTCAGTGAGAGCGAATCGTACATGCTTGGAAGCAACGATTGAAGACGTTGTCATTTCTGTTATGGAAAGAGGCATAATAGAAGAAATGATTTAGATTAAAAATAATATGATTACCAGTTTCCATAGAAGAAGGGAAACTGGAAAACTATCAAGTTATTTTTAGGAGTAAAAAAATAGTGTTCTGGGTAGAAAGAATGAAGAACACTTTAAAACCAAAAGGTTTTTATTGAAAAACCTAAAATCAGAAAGAATGATCTTTAGTTTTTGAAAAAACGTTTTATAAAATCCATAGAAAACGAGCAGGATTTTAAAAAGAATAAGAAGCATACGAACAAAGCATATAAACATGAAATAAACCTGTGTATCTTGAAGAAAAAGAGTTGCAGATTCAATATTCTGGGTTTACTTGCTTGGGTGTTCTTGAGAGAATGTTTCTTGCTTTGAAAGTTTTGAAAGCGTAAACCGTATAAAGGAGAGAAGAATTCCTTTTATACGAAGAGAGAGGAGAGAGAGAATGAAGCGGGAAAAGAAAAGATCATCATGACATTGACACGTTCCACGAAGTTGATTGGATAGAAGGGCAACGGACGAACGTGTCAGAAAAGGCATGTCGTGGATTGTCGGTTCAAATGACGTCATAGAAGAGAGAGACTGTACATTTGTCCGTTTTGAAATGATCACTGAAGAAAAGTCAGCGATAGATTTTTCTTTTTAAAAGTATCCCTGATTGCAAAGATAGGGATATATTTTCCTTTTAAAGGATCACTGATTTTCCTTCAAAATATCAGTGATTAATGTATTTTTCAAAAAGCTTTTAATCATTTGAAGAAAGTTCAGTGATTAAAGTTTATATTTTGAAGAAAAACATCTTTGAGGGAAAGGAGAAAACATACCTGAGAGTCAGAATGTTTATCAGAGAGAATGATGAGGAGAACTTTTGATTACTGACACAATACATGAACGCTGAAGAATTATTCTTCATGGTTCAGCATTCCAAGCTCACTGATGAGAAAGTTGAACCTTGTCTCATCAAGAGGTTTGGTGAATATATCAGCAAGCTGAAAGTCAGTAGGGATAAAGTGAAGTTCAATATCACCATTCATCACATGATCTCTGATAAAGTGATATCTGATCTCTATGTGTTTTGTCTTTGAATGTAGCACTGGATTATTTGCTATAACGATAGCACTAGTGCTGTCGCAATAGATAGGAATCTTTGACAGCAGAAGGTCATAATCTAATAGTTGATTTCTCATCCACAAGATTTGAGAACAACAGCTTCCAACAGCAACGTATTCAGCTTCAGCTGTGGAAGTGGACACAGAATTTTGCTTCTTGCTTGTCCAGCTTACCAGCTTTCCTCCCAAGAGTTGACATCCACCAGTGGTACTCTTTCTGTCAAGTTTACAGCCTGCAAAATCACTATCAGAATAACCAGTTAGATCGAACCCTGAGTCTTTGGGATACCAAAGACCTAGGTTAGGAGTTCCTTTCAGATATCTGAAAATTCTCTTTACAGCGATCAGATGGGATTCCTTGGGTTCAGATTGATAGCGTGCACATAAACAAGTAGAGTACATGATGTCAGGTCGGCTCGCTGTAAGATACAGCAATGAGCCTATCATTCCTCTATAGGCAGTGACATTAACAGGTTTTCCAGATGGATCCTTGTTAAGTGTCAGCGGTGGTGCCATAGGAGTTTTCATCGCTGAAGTTTGTGTGAGATCAAACTTCTTTAGCATATCTTTAACATACTTACCTTGGCAGATAAAAGTACCTTTGTCAGATTGTTTAATCTGAAGACCAAGAAAATATGTCAGCTCACCCATCATACTCATTTTATATTCTTTCTTCATTCTTTCAGCGAAGCGAGTACATAGAGATGGGTTAGTAGAACCAAATATTATGTCATCGACATATATTTGTACAAGAATTATATGACCTTTTATCTTCCTGAAAAATAACGTATTATCAATCTTGCCACATTCAAAATTTTCAGAGATAAGAAAAGATGAGAGAGTGTCATACCACGCACGAGGGGCTTGTTTTAGACCATAGAGAGCCTTATCCAATTTATAAACATAATTTGGATGCTTAGGGTCATAGAACCCTGGTGGTTGTTCTACATAAACTTCTTCATTCAGCTTTCCATTCAGAAAAGCTGATTTTACGTCCATTTGATAAACGATGAAATCTTTATAGACTGCATAAGCTAAGAATAGTCGAATTGCTTCGATCCTGGCCACAGGGGCAAAGGTTTCATCATAGTCTATGCCTTCCTCTTGTTTGTATCCCTGAGCAACAAGTCGAGCCTTGTTGCGGGTTACAGTTCCATGTTCATCTAACTTGTTTCTAAACACCCATTTGGTGCCTATTACAGTTTTATCAGATGGTCTAGGAACGAGATTCCAAACTTTATTTCGAGAATATTCAGTCAGCTCTTCTTGCATAGCGCTGACCCAGTTTGGATCTCTGAGGGCATCATCAGTCTTCTTTGGTTCTATTAAGGAGAGAAAGTTTACAAAGAGACAGATATTACCTGAGCTTCGTCGTGTCTGAATACCTGCATCTGGATCACCGAGAATTTGATCTATTGGGTGATCTCTTGTCCATCGCTGAGCAGGAGCATGATCGCTTAACTCAGAGGTTGGATCAACAATTGGGATGTTTACTGATGAGGGCGTTTGAGGTTCATCAGCAATTAACTGTTGAGTAGGTTCACTAGAGAGGTTTCCAGACGAAGGCAGATTTGATGGTGGTAATGTGTTTAGAGGTTCAGCTGAAACCCATGAGGTGGATTCAGCGGTGGGAGGTATGATACTTGGTTCTTCATCAGCAGCTGGAGTTTCAGTGTGCTGATGGTTTGAGAAGAAAGGTTCAGTTTCTCTATAGTGAGAGAGCATCCAAGTATTCAGTTCTTCATTGTCATCGATTGGTTTAGAGTTTGCTGAGCGCGTTTCATCAAACGTGACATGAATGGTTTCTTCTACGGTTTGTCTTTTCTTGTTGAAAACTCTGTAGGCTTTGGAGATGGAGGAATATCCTAAAAATATTCCATCATCAGCTTTTGGGTCGAACTTTCCAAGTTGATCTTTGTTGTTTAAGATAAAGCACTGACAACCAAAGATATGAAGAAATCTGATAGAAGGCTTCCTTCCAAGAAAAAGTTCATAAGCTGTCTTCCCAAATCGCTTTATTATCAGCGATCTGTTTTGAGTAAAACATGCAATGTTTACAGCTTCTGCCCAAAATTGAGTAGGAGGTGAGAATCGCTGAGCATTGATCTAGCAGCTTCTATGATCGTTCTGTTTCTTCTTTCAGCGACTCCATTTTGCTGAGGTGTTCTTACTGAAGAGAAGTTGTGAGAGATTCCCTTGTTCTCAAAGAAATTGTCCAGGGAACTATTTTTGAATTCAGTTCCATGATCACTTCTTATTGATCGAACAGTAAGATTATTCAGCACTTCCATCTTTTTGACAAAAGATATTAGTTCTTCTGGAGTATCACTCTTACAGCGAAGAAAAATAACCCAGGTGTAGCGAGAATATTCATCTACAATGACAAGCGTATATTTCTTTCCAGCTATTGATTGGATGTTGACAGGGCCAAATAGATCCATATGCAAGAGCTGAAGAGGACTTGTCACTGAGGAAACTTGTTTCGACTTGAAACTAGCTTTTGTTTGTTTTCCTTTTTCACATGCTGAGCAGAGAGATTCTTTAGCATATGAGTGCTGAGGAAGACCAGAAACCAGTTCCTTAGATGAGAGAGAATTCAGGGTTTTGAAGTTTAGATGAGAGAGCCTTTTATGCCATAGCCAGTTGACATCAGAAGAGGCCTTAGAGAGAAAACATAAGTTATCAGTGATAGTAGAGTCCATAGCTGACTGATGCTTAGAAGATTGTGCTTTCTTAGAAAAGCGAACTTCGTAGTCTTTGTCACATAGCTGACTGATGCTTAGAAGATTGTGCTTCAGTCCATCTACATAAGCGACTCTTCAAAAGGTAGTTGTCCCATTGCTGAGGACACCAAACCCTCGGGTAAATCCTTTTCCATTTCCACCAAAGGTAACAGAGGGTCCTTTCTCTTCCTTGTATTCAGTGAGCAGGTCTCTTTGTCCAGTCATATGACGAGAACATCCACTATCGAGATACCAGATGCCCTTTGATCCCTGCATACATAAGGAAGATTAAGCGTTGTTTGGTACCCACTTTTCAATGGGTCCTTCAGAGTTAGTGGATAAGGAAGATTCAACAGTCTTCACCGCTGATGAAGATTCAGCTTCAGTGGTAATCTTCACTTTGGTTAATTTCTTAACCTTAGTGGTATTTTTCACTTTGGTTGATTTTTCAACTTTGGTGACTTTATTTGCCTTAGAGGCATTTTTCTTCACTTCAGCTGTTTTATCAGCTTCTGTGGTATTTGGACACTTGCTCGCAATATGGTCAGTAAATCCACAGTGATAACATTTTCTATATCTGATGGTGGTTTATAACCAAAAGGTTTTGAAAACTTAAGATGAGCAGGTCCAGCTCCAAGAATGCCTTTAGCACGAGATCTGGGAGGAATTTTTATTTCTTCAGGTCTCACGGGCTTTAGATCAACCTTCAGCTTTGGAGGACATATATCAAAGATTTCTGTCACTGAGCTAGAAGGTTTATCCACTGAAGGTTTGGAAGGAACTTTCAGTTTGGTTTTCTTGGAAGCCTTCTGAGGAGGGAGAATAGACTTTCCTTTATCTGCAGACTTAGATCTTGCAGATATCTCCTCAGGGATGGGATTTGAAGAAGAACAGGGATAGAATTGATTATAAGAAGTGTCAAAGAAAGATGTGACAAAAGTTCCAAACTTAAGCGAGGAACTTTCTTCTTTAGGATCATCCTGTGGTGTCCAAAAACCAAGACCAGTTCTATCACTTTCAGGAGTTTGAGCATTTATTATCTCAGAGATCTTTGTTGATGATTTGCACCATTTTTCAACATGAGCCTTTTCTGCTTTTAGAGCAGCGATGGCTGTTCGCGTTCAATGCTGATGATTTCATTTATAATGACTTGATCTTTCAGCTTTTCTTCTAAAAGATTTAGTTCACTGATCTTTTCATGACATTTCTCTAGCTCTTGTGTTAAATAAACATTTTTATTTTCAGCTTGAGTTTTGTCGTTTAGAGCATTATAAAGGTCAATCGTCAGCACATCAACAGCGCGACTTCTCTCAGCTTCAGGCAGAGAGGGATTTGTTGAGATAGATACCTGAGATGATATGTAGCTCATAGAAGGTTCAGATGGTTCTTCTACTTCTTCTTTAATCTCAGCCATGAGGCAAAGATTAGCGACTTCTTCTTCATCAGAAGATGATTCTTCTGATTCAGCCCAGTCATGTTCTTCAACGATGAGACCTTTACCTTTTCGCTGATAGCTTTTCAGCTTTTGATATTTGTTCTTCAGCTTATGGTATTTGTCATCACTGGATCTTCTTGAGGTAGAAGGTTTGAAGACCTTTTTCGACCTGCACTCACTAGCAAAATGTCCAATTTTTTCGCAATTATAGCAAGTGGCTGTAGCCTTATCAACTGGAGTTGATTTTGGCTTTTCAGTAAGAGAGAGAGGGTTACTTCTTCGGAAGTTACTCTTTCTTGCAAATCTCTTAAAAGAGTTTGTCAAGAGTGCTAAGGACTCATTAAACTCTGAAAGATCAGGGTCTGATAAATCCTCAGATTTAGAATCTAACTCAGTGATGGTGAGAGTAGATCGCTGGGATGGAATTATCTCTGACGAGACTAAAGCAACAGCAGTGCTTTTGGAGTCTTTAGAATCTTTTACAAGATTCTTCTTCAAGAGATTAGATTGCTCATAGTTGAGCAATATTCCATACAGAGTGCTTAGAGAGAGAGTATGTAAGTCTTTTGTCAGCTTAAGACATATTGAATAACTGTCCCAGCTTTCAGGAAGACTTTCCAAGAATTTTGTTAGGACCTCAGAATTAGAATAGGTCCTTCCAACAGTTCTTAGGTCAATGATCAGGCAGTAAAACCGCTGATGAATGTCAGAAAGAGATTCATTCTTACCAGCGATAAAACTTTCATACTGTCTTACCAAGTTAATCTTTCGGGTCTCTTGGATTTCAGTGGTGCCCTCATATTGAACACATATGGTTTCCCACATTTCTTTAGAAGTTTTTAGATGCATGATGGAATGGAAAACTTCATCAGGCAGAGCCATTGATATAATGGTCTTTTCTCTTGCATCTATGCCTACCTTCTTTTTATCTTCATCACTCCACTGTCTTATTTCCTTAACGACATATCGTTCAGGGATAGCTTCAGTGGTGGCAGTAGCGGGAACCGCAGCTATAATTCTAACAGGTTCATAGGGTCCGTTTTCTATATATTCAGGTATAGTAGGATCCGCACCTTCAAGAAATAGCATCATTCGATTTTTCCATAGAGAAAAGTTATCTCTGCTAAATCGAGGAGGTTTAGAAAGTGAACCATTATCATAGTAGTTTGTGTTTGTGTTTAGTGCCATTTTAGAATAGCAAGGAAGAGTATACAGCAAGATCTTGTTTATTAGATTAAACAAACTGCTCTGATACCACTTGTTGGTCCCGAAGGTGCTTAACAAGTTTGTAGAAGGGGGGGGGGGTTGAATACAAACACAGAAATTAAAGTTTAATAAATTGTTTATTGATAAATCAAAATACAATTTACAAGTTTGTTGCGGAATAAGATTAAGACAGACTCAATCTAAACAAACTTAAGAAACACTAAGATGGTTGCACAAGAAATTCAGAGAATGGGGGATTTTAGAGAGATAGAAAACAAGGGTTTCTATTATGGAGTTCAAGGATTGAGCACACCTTCAGATGAAGGGGTGAGCTTCCTATTTATACCCTATGTATTAAATGCATGGCAGGGTACTTTACACGTGGCATTCATAGATTGGCTTTGGGAGTCTTACTTTTGGAGACATGCTTTTGGCCGCTTTATGAACAGTGTAGTTGACAGAGTTGTTGTACGATTTGTAGCAGAGACTTGTCCGTTCTGACACATCGTACTGGTTGTGCAAGGTAAGACAAAAGAAAACTTGAGGCATAAGCTTTGTGATCGTTGATCGCTGAGTATCTCTTCTTCCAGAGATAAAGAAGTTCAGCTATCGCTGAAGCTTTTCCTCAGGCTTCTTCGCGTAAGTAGATTCGTCTGGTATTCGTTGATATCCGCATCAGGTCACTAGTAGACTTATCTATTGTTCAGTGGCTTCGTCTTTGATTCAGCTATGAACTATGTTGACGCGAGACTTGTCTTCAGGGATTACGTTAACTGTGTTACATGGGAAACGATTAGCGATAACTGAACAGACTCAGTTTGATCGCTGAAAGTAAAACACATACATATTAAATGTTTACAGAAAGGTCATCAGCGATAACTGAACAGACTCAGTCTGATCGCTGATGATGAAACACTAATACATATAATAACGTAATTTTCACTAAGTATAAAAGAGGGTCATTATCAAATCACTGAGAGAGTTTGGATCAACAAGAATGACCTAGAACTTCAGCTGAAAAAGTCTAAAGAGGAGAATGAGAAGATAAAGAGTGAGTTTGAGAAAGCCAAGCTGGATATTGAGAAATTTTCCAATGCTTCTAAAGCAATGGACTCTTTGCTCCAAACTCAAATCCATGACAAACTTAGAAGAGGAATATGCTATAACACCACACCACCACCATACAACAACAATTACATCCCTCCTATATCAGACTTGCTAGAGACCAAGAGTAGGAAGGAATTGTCTGATGAAGCCACTAAGGTAGATCCATTAGACAAAGTGGTGGTTGAAACAGACTCTGAAGAAGAACACTGTGAGTGATGAGATTTCTGTAGAAAATCACATTATCACCAATGAGGGATGTGGAAAGGCTTGGATCAAGTCTAAGGACATAGAAAAGTCTAAGGGAAAGTCTAAGAAGGTCCATTATAAGCAAACCACAGTTGTGAATCCTGTCCCTTGTAAACAGTGTTCTTGCAATAAAGTTGAGCCCCAAAAACATGATAAACCAAGGGGAAATCAAAGAAACTGGAATAATAAGTGGGCACAAAAACAAGGGGTTGATTTGAATAAAATCAATAGACCAAAACCTTGTTTTATCTGTGGAAAATTGAATCATCTTGCCAAACACTGTTATTTCAATCCTATCAACCAAAGAGTCAATTTTCAAAGACAACCACAAAACTCTTTTGGTTATAGGAATCAGAGAAGGAATCATATGGCTGAGAAAAGAGCACCTATAAGATCACATGCTCAGAACAAGTTTGCGAAACCAAAGAAATATACTCCAAATAAGCCATGGAGTAATTTAAAGAAAAAGAAAGCAAACAACTTTGTTCAAGTTTGGGTTCCAATTGTAAAGAAACCTGTTAGTACTGCTATTCCAGATAGTACTGCTAACAGAAATAGTGCTGCTGCAACCAATACTACTGCTAACAAGGATAGTGCTTCTACTAGTATTAATGTTGCAAAGCCTATAATCTTGACAAAGTATTCCAGTCATGAGATTCCTAAACAACTCATCCAGACTAAACTTACAGATTATATTGATGAGAAAGGACAACCCAAGACCACTTTGGCTTGGGTTCCCTCCAAGACTAACTGATTTATCAAGTGTGCAGAGCAACCAAAAGCTCAAGAGGAAGAGCATTTGGAATGCAGATAGTGGTTGCTCTTGGCACACAACAAGTAACATGGACTGCCTTCAAATTCTTCAAAAGATTTGATGGAGGACATGTTGCATTTGATTTAGAAGGAGGTATAATAAATGCTCAGGGCATTAGTTAAAAGGTAAGTTGACTTTGGAAGATTTCATTGAGCATGATGCTACTAACTTGTGTGTTTAAGTGTTTAAGGGTGCATTTAGTAATACTCCAGAGAGAGTGATGATCATGTAGGATCAAAAAGAAAAGGATCAGGGAATGAACAAAGCAGTAAAAAGTATGAGTAAAAGGATGGTGGCAAAAAGAGTAAGCATTGTTAATACTGCTAGTGCATTATTACTACTGCCAGTGCATTGTTAATACTGCCAGTGCATTATTACTACTGCCAGTGCATTGTTAATACTGCCTTCAGTTAATACTGCTAGTGGTTAATACTGCTCTCAGTTAATACTGCTAGTGGTTAATACTGCTTGTGGTTAATACTGCTTGTGGTTAATACTGCTTGTGGTTAATACTGCTTGTGGTTAATACTGCTTGTGGTTAATACTGCTTGTGGTTAATACTGCTTGTGGTTAATACTGCTTTCAGTTAATACTGCTGGTCGTTAATACTGCTCTAGGTTAATACTGCTTATGTCCTGAATACTATAAATACTCTTTGCCCGCCCAAAAGCTCATAACGACTCTTTGCATACTATTCTCTTGCGCTCTAAACCATCTTTCTCTCAAGTTCAAAGTTCTCAGGCAAGAAGTTTCAAAGATTCATGGCATCAATGGCGTTTATTGACGAGCACAATGAAATCGCGATGCTCCAAAAGCCAAAACAAGCTGAAGGTTTTCATCAGATAGTCGACTTTCTGAAGTCTAGCCACATTGCCCATGCTCTCACTATGTCTCCTACTCTCTTCATAGTGCATCAGAGGCAATTCTGGGCACATGCCACCATTGTTACTGAGGATGGTGTGAAAATGATCAAAACGACAGTGTGTGGCAAGCCATTGATAGTTACTGAAGAGGTAATTCGTATTAGTCTACGTCTAGACGATGCCTCTGGTATAAATTCTATCCCTAATGATGAACTATTTTCTTCTCTTACAAGAATGGGGTATGGAGGCCCATTGGGTATTTTTAAGTTCTCAAAAGCTAAATTCTCACCCCAATGGCGTTTTCTTGTTCATACCTTGATGCACTGCATTTCTAAAAAGACTACTGGATGGAATGAGTTCAGCAGTCCCATTGCTTATGCTTTGGTCTGTTTGGCCACTGCCAGAAGGTACAATTTTTCACAAATGATTTTCAATGATCTTGTCTCAAACATGGGAAACAAAAAGAGCTTTTATATGTATCCCAGGTTTGTCCAAGAAGTAATTAACCATGAATTGACGGATATACCTCATTTTGATGGGGTATATGTACCAAAAATTCCCAAAGGTAAGGTCTTTTCAAACATGAAAAGACCCCCTTTGGACTCGGAAGGAGTTGACACCCCCATTGTTATCTACAATGATGGTGGTGTCCCAAACTGATGAAGGTATGGCAGCAGGGTCAAGGCCCCCATTAGACCAACCCACTGCTAGCCAATCCCAACCTTCCCACTCTAAATCAATTCCCCAGTCTCTTCTTGAAAAACCAACTTCACCAATCACCCATACTTACAAAAGGAAACAGGTGAAGAAGGCTCCTTCCCTTCTTGTACCATCAACCACTAAGCCTACTAGCCCTCTAAGGGAGAATTCTCCCTTAGAGAATATCCATAGGGAAACCACAGGGGTGTCTCCCGACCCCAAGGAGGTGCTCTCTGAGGTGGAGGTTGAGCATATGGGTACTGAGGCTGCCACTACTTCTGCTAGCACAGAGAAGGACAGTGGTAACATACATAAGACCTCCCCCATGGCAACTTTGAATGAGCAATCATTCAAAGGTCCCTGGTGCCAAGAAACCAAGGGGGTGGACAGTGCTTCTGCTAGGCAGAAGACTTCCACTACAAAAAGATCCAATGATCCTTCCAAAGAAGGTAACACTTCTGGAGAAGGTGAGGACAGATATTCTTACTATGAATTGATGGAAACAATGGGCAACATCAACCTAGATGTTCTCAAACAAGGAAAAGAACTTGAAGAAATGAAATTGGTAATCTTGTCCCAACAAGTGCAGATTACCAAACTCAAGAAATTGGTGATGAAGCTAGTACAGAAAAAGAAGAAGAGACAATTTGTGCTAAGGAGAAGGAAATCTGGGAATGATGCTCCCAAAAAGGGGGAGATCAACATGGAAGAAGCTACAGAAAAGAGGGAGCTTGATGGGATGAAATATGGTGATGAGGGGGAGAAATTTGATGTTGAGGGGGAGCAGGAAGCAGAAACAGAAAGAAAATCAGTGCAAATAGAAACACAAGAAGCAGCAGTAACAACAGAGCAAGCAGAAACAGTGAAAGGAGTATTAACAGAGCTTGAGATTGCAGAAACCTTACTTAAAGCCAAGAATGATACTCCCAAGGTCACTTCAAAGACCAAAGGAGTAATCATCAAAGAACAAGGTGAAGTGATCAAGAAAGATAACAGTAATAAGGCAATGAACAAAGACAAAGGAAAAGCAAAGATGGTGGAATCTGATCAACCAGTCAAAAAACAAAGGTTGGTTGAATCAGATGAAGCCTTAGCCAGGAAAATGCAGGATGATATTGAAAAGGAAGAAAGAGTTCAGGTTGAAAAGGACAGGGAGATGGCAAAGGCTCTAGTTGCTGAACTGAATGAAGCCTATCAACAAAGCTTGGCAACTGAAATTGCACAGAAGAAAGCTGAAATTCTGAAGAAATCAGTGGTGGTAAAAACAGCTGCAAAGAAGAGAAAACCCTCAAAGACATTCCTAGGTACCCAAGAGAGAAACAAGATGATTATATTTCTCAAAGGTGCTGTAGGAGTCAGAGAGGAGATGTTCTCCAAAATTATATCTGGGAATTGAAATCCCATATATAATAGCTGAAAGTCAATCAAGAAGCCTAGAATAGCTGAAGGAGAGGTTGAGAAGGTTGCTGAAGAAGAAGGGGCGCCTGAGTCATCTGAAAAGAAAGAATCTTCAAGTACTGATGATTTAAAGATGTACATGGTGGTGATGGACAAAGTTCCTGAACCAATTTCAGCAGAACCTGTTGGTGTAAAGCCTCCTGAAGTTATTCATTGGGATACATTGACAGTCGATGGAAAGGAGTATATTAGACTCAAGAGGAAGGATGATAAGTATGAGGTATTCAACACTTGGGTCAAGATTGTCAGAACATGCTCTAGGTCAGATCTTGAAGAAATGTTTGAGATAGGAATGAAGTTGTATGCAGATATACTGAAGGCTCCAGGGATTTCAATTATAAAACTGGTGATGGAGTATCTGTATATGATGTTCAAGCCTGATGAAGTAAAGCATATGATCAAGAATGTGTTCAAATCAGTCAACAAGTGGACTCTATATGAAACTAGTGGAGTATATGCAGTAACTTTGGATTTAAATCACACTGAATACTTTCTAGTGGATAGAGTATATAATCATAGAAGATTAAAGCTTCATGCCATGCTGAAGAAGAAGCTAGGATGTGTTCCAGATTCAGAAATGGCTAAATATTTGATCCAAAGAACAATTAATCAGAGTTTGGGGTTGGATGCAAACACTGGAATTTAGGCCATGATAGAGTTTTGGGAGCATCTTGAAGAAAATCTGAAGAACTTGACTTCTCTTCCTAAAAGTCAAGTTAGGGGGAGATTGTTGGGAACTGAAGATGTGAACAAGTCTTTAATGCTGCTAGTTCAGAATTACTACTGCTAGAAGAGTTCAAAGTTAATACTGCTGAGTATTACTACTGCTAGTAGAATTAATACTGCTAGTCAAAGTTAGTGCTGCTTGAACAAAGTTAGTACTGCTTAGCTAGTTAGTACTGCTAGTGGTTAGTGCTGCTTAGTAGTTAATGCTGCTAATACCAAGTTAATGCTGCTAGAAGAAATTAATGTTGCTGAGCATAATTAGTACTGCTTATGTTTTAAAGATCCGGATGAAAAGGATGACAGTTGGAAAGAATCAAGATATTCATGGAAGGCTTGAAGATAATGATGGAAGATATACTGAAGATATTTTATTTATTGTAATTATCTTGTTATTCAGTATATGTACAGATTTGATAGAAATAGTTATTAGAAATTCATTCATTCTAAGTTCTAGAGAGAGAATCAACCTCAAGGCATAGATCCTAATTCTAGAGAAGTAGAATTCGTATTGGTGAGCCTGTTCATCAATATTGAGGTTGTGTGTTTAATCTTGTAACTTTAAGTATTCAATACAAGTTTACAAGATGTTGATTATATACTGTTTTGGTTTACTGTGTTATTGAATATCAAAGTGTTATTCCGCAAACTTCTTTGATATTAGTTTCTGAGAATTTATTCTTGTTGAGAATTCGATCCTGACATCAAGCTAAGTAGCTTCAATCATTTCTACACTTGCACGAGCACACAAGGAATGAGTTTTCTTGTCATAACATTCATAGAAAATTCCTTTGTGGTTTTTCAATGATTGAATGGAAGCCCTGGGGAAGTGATCATCACAAAAACTCCTTTCCAAAGTACATCTGTTGTACAAAGTGGCTCCGTGCTACTTACAGGCATACTAATTGTATCATTTGTTGATTCAGGTTTACCATTCCTAATATATTTGAATTTGAAAAGATTCGGATATATACATTTCATGAATTGACGGATACTCATATCACAGGTGGGAGAGTGTTAATTTATCATAAATGGGAGATCAAAGAAAGTGCTGAAATTGAAGAAGTTTTGATGATCATGATGCTCACAATCATCAAAAAGGGGGAGAAAAAGTTCAACTTCAAAGATTCAAGAGGGAAAGAAGATCAAGGTCTGAAGTTTTTCAAGTTGTTAAATGCTTTATTCAACTTTAGGGGGAGATTGTTAGGACTGAAAGTCCTATGTGTTGAAAGTGGAATAAAGTATTTATAAGGGTTCGAATTGTAATTAGTTAATAGTTTAATAATTAGATGGGCCCAAGCCCATAAGCCCATTAGGCCTGTAAGCCTATGTATATAAAGGCGTTTCTAGTTCATATTTCAGGTTACTCAAGTCATTTATTAGATTTCTAGTCCATAGGTTTACATACCCTTATCAGAAATTCTCTCTGTAAACCTGTAACCCTTTGATTGCTTATTAATCATATGACTAGCAGTTGTGGCTTGATTATTGTTCTATATTGAAGATTTACTATTGATTGCACTGTACTGGGATTCACACTAACCAATATAGTTAGTGTTTTTTTTGGTCAAAATGTAACTGATATGTAGCTCAAAGAGTTATTCTGTTCTCTTGATCTTTTGTTCCTACTTTGTGGTCGACCATCGTCTTGACCTCAAAACGAAACCAATGATATTAATGGGTTGGATCCAATGTAACAATTTATATTTTTCAAACTATACGAGCAAAAGGATACCGGCAACCCAATTAGCCTTGTACGAAATTTGTCCTCATGAACCAGATGTGAGGAGATATTTCAAAGCTGCCTCAATGACTAAAGTAGAGGAGGGGGTTCAAGCCCATCTCTATCAAAATTCGAACTTGAACTTATCGCGATTAGACAAAACAAAACAAACTATTGAGGAATAAAAAATCTGTTAAAAAGACAACTATTACAACAAAAATGGGTTTATAAGACATCGAAAATGTCCAAGTGCCTTAATAGATTACTTTATAGGATTTAAGTTTATGGTCATTTAAGTTTATAGGACCATAGTGTTGTAATAAGTTTATTAGGTGCTTTTGGACATTTTGTGAAGTTTTTAGGACACTTTTGAAACAAATGGTTCAATTATTTTTTTATAACACATTATTTGAAAAAGTACGATATAAAATAATTGGCTATAAAATGATGTGTTTATAAGACACTCCTCAAGAATGTCATATAAAAGGGTTACACTTTGTTTCAATGTGTCCTGAAAAGTTTGTTAAGACGTTAAAAAACGTCCTATAAACTTATTACAACAGTTTTAGATAGGACACACACATGTTTGGTTCTATAAACTTAAATATTATAATGTATTTTATTATGACACTTGAACAATTTTGGCATCTTATAACCCGATTTTGTTATCGTGAACTCAACATGACCAACATGAATAATTCATTTATTTTTTCACAGAAATTTAAGTTTGAATCTAATTTTAGTATAACTTTACATTGGACTTATATGTAGATTTCCGATATAATTAAGATTTCCACCACATAAACATTAAATTAATCTTACATTATAGTCATTGTTTTAGAATTTGGATCGCTGATTGAACTGAAACAAGTTTTGCTTGTCAACATGTTGACAAGAAGATATTTTTGCAAATTCATCTATTTTTGTTTGAATATAACATGTTTCAATTCAAACCGAAGAGAAAACATTTTCATTTGCCTTAGCTTTCGCTAGGACGATCAATAAATTTAACTCATGGCTGACATTCCGAATGCAGGTAGTTATCTATTGTAAATTGTAATTAGTATGTTTGCTTATATTTATTCAAAATTTGCATCCCGTCGCATTGCGCGGGTACACAACTAGTATTGTATATCAACCATTTTTGAAAATGATGAATAAAAACGGATTAAACTAATAAAGTAAACTTCATATTTGGTCCTTGACTTTTCTTATTTTCTTGGTTTTGGTCCATAGAATTTATTTAATCGAAATTTTCCATTACAGTTTGCATTTATGTTCGGTTTTGGTCCTTCCCACTAACATCTTTTCAAGAAATTCATTAAGCCAAGAGTATTTTATATTTTTAGAATTTTTTTTCTCATTTTATTTTTAGAAAATAAAAAATCTAATATATTCTCTTAATTATATATAGGGGTTGTAGAATTAAGAAAGTTAAATATCGTGAGAAGCTAAGAAGAAAAAGTTACGTGAAGGTTCATATATGTGAATGAATTAAATGAACCCGAAAAAATCTATTTGAAGATGCATATATAAAAAAGGGGTAGATGTCACCCTCTGAGGCACCCCCATCGCACTGGTCCCACGACCATCACAGGGGAGGTAAATCAGTGCATGTATCTGATTGGCAAAGGAGCAGTTGCTAGTCTTGAACCCAAGACCTCACACATATGGATTACAGCCACACCTCTACTGCTGGGACAAATTGGCAGGGACGAAGATGCATATATATATGATGTTACAAATTATTAATATAGGTTTACATATATATCTTCAAATGAAATGTTTCAATAATTCACATACGACCATATTATTATCTCGAATCCCTTGCTATTATGTTGATTTACTAGCTAATAAATACCCCTTAATCTTGGTTATTGATTGTTCGATGATAGGTATTTAGAGGATGGATGTGAAGCAAAGAGGACATATACCGCAAATGAAGACTCGTATAAGGCATATTTACAAAATAGAGCTAATCATACTTTCCAAGGGAGCCTAAGGCTAGCATATTTCCCAAATGATGGTTGGACTAAACATATGAGCTCAAATAAAAGTTAAATGAAGCATATTTCTCAAATGTCTTCTCAAAAAGAGGGAGACATGATTTGGTTTCAAATTAGGGTTCTCGCTAGCCTTGTGCGACCAAGATTGTGACTAAACTCGTTTTACCCGCACCCATCACTTCCTTCAATCCAAGCAGCACTGGCGACTTTTCCGGTAAGTAAACATGCGTCAAATATTGTGTCGAAGCCTCCATGCATCCAACGAGTTTGAATGTGACCAAAGTTACATTGCAAGTCGGGTAGGGATAAAATATTCCTAGATCTCACGATTTCCCACAATTAGTACACTTGGGAACTTTAAATATCGTTTATTAACCATCATTGGAGTGAGGGAATCGATCGGGAATCAAGAGAGACAATGTCAAGGACGATTTTCAGAGGTTAGGACTTGAATTTGGATTTTCCATATGTGGTTCTCATCAATTATTCGATTTAATCATTTGTAAGTTTTAGGTTTAGTATAAATAGCTAATCTTTCAATTTTTAGAAATGGTAGATAATTAACTTAGAATTTGGATGAGCTAAGGCTCAAATTAGGTCTACAAATCGATTGATTTCATTTGTACAACCTTTATGTTTCAATGTTCTTCGTTTTTAAGTTGAAAAATGTAAGTTGGACCCCTTGTTTTTTCTGGCTTGAACTCATTGTACTAGTAATTTTTTTGAATCCATAATTGTTCTTAGATTTCTCTTAGTAACAAACAACAATTGATTGAAAAATGTGTTAGTTGCAAGTGTTGTAAGGTTGTATAATCTAACTCAAACAATCGACATCTGATTGTTGATTAGGTTTTGTATTTGCTTAATCTTAATGCAATTAGCAACTGAAGTATGTTGGTGTTCTACCAAATTGAATTCTATTAAGAAAAAAATTATTTGAATGATAAGATGACATGAAATCCAAAGAATCAGTTCATTGTCGCTCATATTACATCATCTTTGACTCCCGGTTCAAACTGTCCTGAGGAGATGTTCTACTTATTGTTATCATAATCCATTGTGGAACATTGGTTGTTGGGTCATCAAGGATTTGAAGATGACCTCCTTTCGGATCATCAACTCCTACTTGTAATATTTGAACATCTGTTATACTTAGATTATTTAAGGTTCTTTGTAATAGCTTAGTCATTCTTGAAAAGATCGGTGAAGTCGAAGACCAACTGAAATCAGCAAGAAGTAAATCTTCAGATGCAGATCAAGACAAACTTCCAACACTCACTAAGCTATCTACCTACCAATTTGCTTCTCACCAATCGACTGGTATCCCTCCTGCCGAAGTGGAGCTCTCCAAATCGGCATGACTTCTTCCAGCCGATTTGTTTTTGTCAAATTGGTTGGATCCCCTCCTGCCGATTTCATCTTTCCAAATCGGCTGATCCTCTATTTGTCAACTTCCTTCTGACAAAAAGGTAGAAACCTTTGTCCTCTTGCACATAAGATCTTCACCAAATCATGGAATGATGTGGACATTCTCCAAAGGTTCAGAAAAAAAATATGTTTCTCGTTTACATCATTTTCAGGTGTTGTCTACAACAAGGTCCTAAGGTCAACTATATTCCATGTTAAGACAGAAAGGATACTTTGTATTTTTGGATGACATATCTGACATTCAATCCCAAGATGACAAGTGTCCTCAATCATTTAATGCACATGGTGGTATATAAAGGTGAAGACTCCTCCCATGCAAGGTTATGCTTTTTAAAAGAGATCTTAATGCAGTCAAGCAAAAAAGTTGGCAAACCTGTTCTCTATGATAGCTTTAATCTATGTGTTTCAAGTTGTGTTATTGTTACTTTGTGAAAGATTGTTAGAATAGTTGTATCTGTTTTTTCCGCAACAATCTTAAAAGTTTTCTATGTGTAATTCTTGATTTTATATCAATAAAGAATTAAATTAAGTGAAACTTTTTGTGTATTACATGCAACCCCCTTCTACAATACTTGCTTACTGTTGCCATTACATTCTGGGACTAACATGGGTAATACGAAATTTATTGATCTTATTATTTGTCGGACTCGGCGTCTGTCACCTTCTCACAATATTTAACTTTCTTATTTGAACCTTTCATTATATATATAAATATATATATAGAGAGAGGGGGGGGGGGAAGATCAAACGATAAAAATACCTATTTAAAAGAACATGAGACCTAACAAAATTATATATGATTTTACATTAAGGCGTGAAAAAGCCACACAAATCTGAAGTCATAGCCAAAGTCGCCCGCGTGGCTTTTTTCGCCCGTTAATGTAAATCATGTATGATTTTGTTGGTTCTCGTGTTTCTTTTAAATAGGTATTGTTCTCGTTTGAACCGACTATCTCTCTCTCTCTATATATATATATATATATATGTGTGTGTGTGTGTGTGTGTGTGTATAGGGACGTTTCATTTACAAATTAACCATTTAAATCTATCAAACTGTACAAACCATGATCAATGCTCATGTTAGGAAACAATAGAGATATTTATGGACAATTATCATGATTCATTAATTATGATTGAGATATATATAGAAGTTGACAAGGTTCATTCCTTATGATCATGGCTTTAGATTAGGAAACAAAATGTAAGCAAATATTTATTAGACTAGATGGACGGATAAGATTGATTTATATGGTTTATTAAAATTGGATGATTTGTAAATGAAACACCCCCAATCGGTTGACGCTAAGTCCCGAGGAGACGTTCTACTTATCGCTATTACAATCCGTTATGAAACATGGGTGATATGAAATTTATGAATCTTATTATTTGTCATAATCGACATCTGTCACCTTCTCACAATATTTAGTGTTCTTATTTGAACCTCCCAATATATATATATATATATATATATATATATAAGGATGGGTTCACGTGAGACTAACTTGTTTTCGTAAGACCCGTACGCAGTGCGGCCACATTTTTACACTTGAAACTTCACAGCAAAACACTGTGAAGGTAAAAAAAATATGAACATTCACAGCAAAAAAAACTGTGAAGATCACTTTCACAGTGTTTTGCTGTGAAGTTTCAAATGTAAAATGTGGTCTCACGGGTCTCACAAAAACAAGCTGATCTCACGTGATCCCAAGTCTATATTACGAACAAGGTCCTTGAACCCTAAAATTCTTGGCTAGAATCCTCATGGTTTCAATTTCATTACTAATTGCATTGCTAGCTCTAACTTCTGTTAAAAAGCTCCGTCAAAACAGGGGTATTTTGGTCTTTTGCTCTTTTTTTTCAATATTATTAAAATTGATATATATATATGCTCTATATATACACATCTCCAAAAACGTCCCTTCTATTCCGGTCATCTTGTTTGGCTAGTACACCATCTTCGATCATCTTCTCTGGCCAATACCCATCTCCGGTACGTGTCTTTGGTTGCCCACCTTCATCATGAATAATGAATTTGCACAATCACGATGAATGTTTACATTATTCATGATGAATAATATACCATTAATGATGAATGATGATAGATTCATGATCCATTATATACCATTTGCGATGAATAATATGTAACACCCTGAATTCTGGAAATAGCAACTAATTTAAATTTTCTAAACACATCGATAATTGTATCATCTACAATCACAATTTAAGAATCTACCTCAATACACACGTTCAATTTATACATACAGTCTATAAAAGGGACGGGTGCTACTAAAACCCAATAACAGTCACTATCTCCAATCTGCGGAAGACTTCACCAACTACTCACCCTTGTGTCAAGCTAAGGCTCGACTCTTCATAGAACTGCTCGACTCTGTTTGGGTTATGGTTACTACAAGCGGGCGAGTTATGCCGTGACTTGAGGTTGCGGCATAACCCGCGAGATCCCCTGGCCGACATAGGGGTGTTGTGCATAATATCTTGGAGTGTAGGAGATATTTGTACTATCTCAAACACTCTCAATCTCTCTCTTTTCTCTCTCTCTCTTTCTTGGTTTCTTGTTTGGTTTCTTCGGTTGCCGGTTGTTGCTAGTGTTAAGTGCATCATCCGAGGTTTCGGAATAGAAAGCTTTGTCTTCTCTCGGTGGTCGATATCTGGTTTTTCGGGTTTTCGTCTAAAACCTATTTGGTGAGTTCCTACTACCTTTTTATAAACTTTATACATGTCAAATGTTACATTTTGAACTCCTATATATCTTCATGGTTTTGGATCTACTTTTACTACATTTTGGCATGACTTGAGTTTTGGGAGATTTTAGGGTTCCCGGTCATTTTCGACTAAAATGATGGGTTCCATCTTATTTGAGGATGTTTTACTTACACATTTATGTGGGTTACTTGAAAGAATGTTTATAAGTTCATTTTGATGATTTTCATTCTTACCAGAAGTTAAACTTGAAAATGCATTTTGTTTATAAATGTTATTTTATACCATATGACTATCTATGGTTGGTCACATATGTTGTTATGACGAGTCTGTACCATTACTAGTGGATCCCTAGGTATTGAGTCGACTTATATTTGGGATATTTCCCCTCTTTGTAAAAATGGATGTATATGATCCTCGAGGGCCATTTGGTACGGTTATGCGAGACCGGTTACTAGCCATGGATCATATTTTCCCTTATTTGTAGCTATGGATGCATACGATCCTCGGGGGCAATTTGGTACGATTATGTGAGATCGGTTACTAACTAAGGGTCATATGGTAGTCCTAGTGAACGAGTATGACTTGGTTTCCTCGAGGGCCCTCCCTCACATCGTAGTACGGACCTTTGTAGTTCGTGGCCATGGATTCCAAGTGTTACGACTCATAACTCGGATTATGACCTACTTTGTGTTACACTACAATCCTTGGTAAAACTGGTTACCTTTGTCATCGTATGATGAGTTTACATTGAAAAGGACCGGTTGTGGCAAAGGTTTCATTTGAAAACTAAACCTTATTGAAAAGATTTCCTTATGACACAATTGTTTATATCTCTTGAAATTCATAAACTGTATGTTCTCACTAGGCTTTAAGCCTAACACTTTTTCTCAAATTATGTGTATAACAGGTTCCCATTAGCGGTGGGTTGCCAAGGGCTTGTGTGATGAACTTGGTCTCGGGGGCTTTTGAGATGACTAGTATTGATGTTGGGCAATTGTTTAAGTCTCATTCTTTTGGTGATATTGGATTAACAACTGATGTAATCTAGGTAGTTTATGTTTAGATTAGTTTGTTGTTGAATTCCATATCAGTATGCAGGTTTGTAAGGGTTAGTACATTTCCCCTTTTTGGGAGGTTTATACCAAGTGATGATGTCTAATAGTCCAGTTTCCGCATTTTTAAATTCACTCTGGTTTTTTTAGGGTGTTACAAGTTGGTATCAGAGCTCTAGTTTAAGTGATCTAGGCATGAATGTAAGATGTCTAGACTTAGACTGAGTATGTTAAGCGTTGATTCGTGAGCTTGGGTAGAACTTCTTAGATGGGTTGGTCTTAGAGTCGACGGACATTATTGTTATCGATCGTCGTGGCAATGGTGACAAGAACTGTTATGTATTATATGTTCATAATCTCACATAGCTAATGTTATTATGAGAATATTTATACGTGATTGTGCTTGATTTGTTGTTACTCTGACAATTGGTAATATAGTAGTACGTTTTCCTTTGTGTTTACCCTACCCTTCTCGTATCTCTTTCTCTGTCCTGTGTAGCAGATCAGAATGGTGAGTACGCGCGGTAGACCGCGTACGCGTGCAGATGGTATCGAGACGACAGTCTCAACCGCTGTTCAACCGGCTGGGCTTGAAGTCGTTGTGCGCCTATTTGTTCAGCCAGTATTAGGTGGGGTCCAGAGGTCTTTCCGCAGGTAGACCTGGATCTGTCCCACCCAGTCGTCATGGATGTGATTTCCCAATCCGAGTTGATGGCCAGCATGATGTTGGCAATGGATGAAGCTATGGCTAAACAATTGGAGTTTCTGCTGAAAGTGATCGAGGATCGCAATGTGAGCCATCGGAGGATTGAGGCAATTATAGAGAAGGCTGTGGCGGTTGCTGAAAAGAGGAAGTGGGAAAGCAGTTCAATACCTCCCAAGAGAACCCGACCTTTTGTTGGAAACCGAAGCTTCAGCGGCTATCAAGGAGCTAGATGGTGCCGGAGATGACGAACCAAGCACCATGGTAACTGTAACACCGTTCCTCAACTTTGCAACAAGTGTGGGAAGTCTGACCACTTCTCACATGACTGTTCGATCAGAGGGCTTATCTGCTTCGAGTGCAAGGCACTGGGGCACGTGAGGAGAAATTTCCTGAAGCTCAAGTCGGGTAGCGCGTCTGAGAAGAGAGAGAACCCATCTAGGGTTCCTGGTCGAGCGTTTCAGATGACGGCCGATGAGGCCAAGGCATCAGCTGATGTGGTATCGGGTACATTTCTTATAAACTCAGTACATGATCGTGTTTTATTTGATACGGGTGCCAACTTCTCTTTTATTTCTGAGTTGTTCCGTCAAAAGATTGTTATGCCCACTACTAGTCTTGAGGATGCGTTAGTGGTTGAGATAGCAGATGGTAGTGAAGTTCTGATCCGCTATTTTCTGAAGAAGTGTACTCTCGGTATCGAAGGGAGAGATTTCCCAATCGATTTGTTGTCGATGTTAATTAGGAGTTTTGATGTTGTGGTCATCATGGATTGGTTAGCGAACAATCATGCCGAGTTTGTATGTTCCAAGAAATTAATTTGACTTCCCAATCTCAGTGGCGAAGTTGTTGTGATTTATGGTGAGAAAAGGAAGGGAGATGTGGCAATAATCACCATGACTAAAGCATGCAAGTGTTTGGTGAAAGGATGCTCGTTTTTCCTAGCCTACGTGATCGACGCCAAGCTGGAGAAGTTAAAGCTTGAAGATGTGAAGATTGTGCGTGAGTTTCCAGACGTCTTTCCGAACGACTTGCCCGGGTTACCACCCGATCGTCACGTGGAGTTTCGGATTGATCTCGTACCGGGAGCGACTCCTGTTGCTAGAGCCCTTACCGATTAGCGTCAGCGGAGATGCAAGAGATGATGGCCCAACTCCAAGAGCTTCTGGAGAAGGGATTCGTAAGACCGAGCTCGTCGCCTTGGGGAGCTCCGGTCTTGTTTTTTAAAAAGAAGGATGGCACAATGAGAATGTGCATCGATTATCGTGAGTTGAACAAAGCTACAGTGAAGAACAAGTATCCGCTTCCAAGAATTGACGACTTGTTCGATCAACTCCAAGGAGCGAGGTGTTTTTCCAAGATCGACTTACGTTCGGGTTACCACCAAGTGAAGGTAAGAGAAGAAGACGTTCCGAAGACAGCTTTCAGAACACGTTACGGCCATTACGAGTTTCTTGTAATGCCTTTCGGCCTAATGAACGCACCAGCGGTATTTATGGATTTGATGAATAGAGTATGCCGACCTTTCCTCGATAAGTCAGTCATCGTATTCATTGATGATATACTCGTGTACTCTAAGAGCGAGTTAGAGCACGAGCAACACCTACGCGAAGTTCTCGATGTGTTGAGAAAAGAAAGATTTACGCCAAGTTTTCCAAATACGACTTTTGGCTTGAAGAAGTGCAATTCTTGGGTCACGTTGTCACTCGAGACGGAGTGAAAGTGGACCCCTCCTAGATTGAAGCTATGATGAATTGAGAGCCTCCCAAGAGTCCGTCCGAGATCCGCAGTTTCTTGGGTTTGGCGGGGTACTATCGGAGATTCATTCAAGACTTTTCGAATATCGCTTCTTCCTTGACAGTTTTGACTCGGAAGAATGTGAAGATCGATTGGACCAAAACACAAGAGAAGGCGTTCCGGATTCTACAGAAGAAGTTTTGCGAAGCTTCAATCTTTTCATTGCCTAAAGGGTCGGAAGACTTCGTGGTCTATAGTGACGCTTCGAAGATGGGGTCGGGATGTGTGTTGATGCAAAGAGGCAAGGTAATCGCTTATGCCTCGAGGCAACTTAAAATACACGAGAAGAACTATCCTACCCACGATTTGGAGTTAGCAGCGGTGGTGTTCGCCTTGAAGCTTTGGCGACATTACCTCTATGGCACAAGATGTACACTCTACACAGATCATAAGAGTTTGAAGTACGTCTTTGATCAAAAGGAGTTGAACATGAGGCAAAGGCGGTGGCTCGAGTTGCTCAAGGATTACAATTGTGAATTGATTTACCATCCTGGTAAGGCTAACGTTGTAGCCGATGCGTTAAGTCGGAAGGACTATAGCGGAAGTATTTGGGCTACCCATTCGAGAATCGAGTTAGTGTCTAGTCTTGTTGAAAATATCAAGACATCGCAGGTTGAAGCTTTGTTGGAAGAAAATCTCAGAGAGGAAGTCATGACGAAGCAGCGATTGCTCTTAACGGAAGATAGCCGTGGGGTAAAACTGTTTAGCGGTCATGTGTGGGTGCCCAAAGTTGGGGGTAACCGTGATCTGTTGCTCGAGGATGCTCACAAGTCCAAGTATTCCATTCATCCGGGAAGTACAAAGATGTACAGGGACTTGAAGTTGCATTATTGGTGGCCAGTAATGAAGCTTGATGTAGCGCATTATGTGGAGCATTGTGTGACGTGCTCGCAAGTTAAGGCCGAACATCAACGACCGTATGGGAGCCTTCAGTCTTTAGAGATTTCCGAGTGGAAGTGGAAACATATTACCATGGATTTCGTGATGAAGTTGCCTAAAACTCTTCGAGGTCACGATACCATCTGAGTAATAGTCGATAGATTGACTAAGAATGCTCACTTCTTGGCTATGCGCGAGACATTACCGATGGACAAGTTAGCGAAGCTTTACATCGATGAAGTGGTCTCGAGGCATGGAATACCCTTATCGATCATGTCGGATCGCGAAAGTCGGTTCACTTCGAACTTTTGGGATGGTTTTCAGAAAGAGCTTGGTACGCGAGTTAATTTGAGTACAACTTACCATCCACAAACCGACGGGCAAAGCGAGAGAACGATCCAAACTTTGGAAGACATGTTGAGATCTTGTGTCATCAATTTCGGGGGTAATTGGGACTCTCACCTACCTTTGGTGGAGTTTGCTTACAACAATATCTACCACTCGAGTATTGGGATGGCACCTTTTGAGGCATTGTACGGGCGGAAGTGTCGAACTCCCATGTGTTGGCTCGAAGCGGGAGAGAAGCAATTCGTCGGACCTGAAATCGTGCAATAGACAGCCGATAAGGTCAAATGCATTCGTGAAAAGTTGAAAGTGGCTCAGGATCGGCAGAAGAGCTATGCCTATAAGAAGAAACGACCGATGGAGTTTCAAGTGGGCGACTGTGTGTTACTTAAGGTATCGCCATGGAAGGGCATTATCAGGTTCGGAAAACGTGGGAAGTTGAGTCCCCGTTTCCTTGGACCTTTCATAGTGCTTATGCGGGTGGGTTTGCAGGCCTACCAATTGGAACTGCCGCCGGAGTTGAGCAGAATCCACAACACGTTCCATATTTGTTACGTTCGGAAGTGTTTGGCGGAGGAAGAAAGCGGCATTCCCCTCTCTGAGTTAAGAGTGGAGGAGGGTAACCATTGTGTAGAAGAACCTGACGCTATCTTAGAGAGAAAGTCTAAAAAATTGCGTCACAAAGAGGTCGCTATGGTCAAGGTGCAGTGGAAGCATCATCGGGGAGCCAACGTGACGTGGGAAGCCGAGGAGGATAAGAAGCGAAGATATCCTCATCTTTTCGAGTAGATGGGATTTCGGGAACGAAATCATTCCCAAGTTGGGGAGGATTGTAACACCCCGGATTTTCGTTATGTAATCTTGGTATTCTTGTGTTTAAGCATTGTCGTTAGCACTGCGTTTGGTTTGAAGTTTGAGTTTGGATTTTGGTGGTTTTGGACAAAGCACAGTGAACTACGCGAGTTGCACCGCGACTTGAGGTCGCGGCACAACCCGCGAAATCCTCTGTTTGGGTTATGGTTACTACAAGCGGGCGAGTTATGCCGTGACTTGAGGTTGCGGCATAACCCGCGAGATCCCCTGGCCGACATAGGGGTGTTGTGCATAATATCTTGGAGTGTAGGAGATATTTGTAATATCTCAAACACTCTCAATCTCTCTCTTTTCTCTCTCTCTCTTTCTTGATTTCTTGTTTGGTTTCTTCGGTTGCCAGTTGTTGCTAGTGTTAAGTGCATCATCCGAGGTTTCGGAATAGAAAGCTTCGTCTTCTCTCGGTGGTCGATATCTGGTTTTTCGGGTTTTCGTCTAAAACCTATTTGGTGAGTTCCTACTACCTTTTTATAAACTTTATACATGTCAAATGTTACATTTTGAACTCCTATATATCTTCATGGTTTTGGATCTACTTTTACTACATTTTGGCATGACTTAAGTTTTGGGAGATTTTAGGGTTCCCGGTCATTTTCGACTAAAATGATGGGTTCCATCTTATTTGAGGATGTTTTACTTACACATTTATGTGGGTTACTTGAAAGAATGTTTATAAGTTCATTTTGATGATTTTCATTCTTACCAGAAGTTAAACTTGAAAATGCATTTTGTTTATAAATGTTATTTTATACCATATGACTATCTATGGTTGGTCACATATGTTGTTGTGACGAGTCTGTACCATTACTAGTGGATCCCTAGGTATTGAGTCGACTTATATTTGGGATATTTCCCCTCTTTGTAAAAATGGATGTATATGATCCTCGAGGGCCATTTGGTACGGTTATGCGAGACCGGTTACTTGCCATGGATCATATTTTCCCTATTTGTAGCTATGGATGCATACGATCCTCGGGGGCAATTTGGTACGATTATGTGAGATCGGTTACTAACTAAGGGTCATATGGTAGTCCTAGTGAACGAGTATGACTTGGTTTCCTCGAGGGCCCTCCCTCACATCGTAGTACGGACCTTTGTAGTTCGTGGCCATGGATTCCAAGTGTTACGACTCATAACTCGGATTGTGACCTACTTTGTGTTACGCTACAATCCTTGGTAAAACTGGTTACCTTTGTCATCGTATGATGAGTTTACATTGAAAAGGACCGGTTGTGGCAAAGGTTTCATTTGAAAACTAAACCTTATTGAAAAGATTTCCTTATGACACAATTGTTTATATCTCTTGAAATTCATAAACTGTATGTTCTTACTAGGCTTTAAGCCTAACACTTTTTCTCAAATTATGTGTATAACAGGTTCCCATTAGCGGTGGGTTGCCAAGGGCTTGTGTGATGAACTTGGTCTCGGGGGCTTTTGAGATGACTAGTATTGATGTTGGGCAATTGTTTAAGTCTCATTCTTTTGGTGATATTGGATTAACAACTGATGTAATCTAGATAGTTTGTGTTTAGATTAGTTTGTTGTTGAATTCCATATCAGTATGCAGGTTTGTAAGGATTAGTACATTTCCCCTTTTTGGGAGGTTTATACCAAGTGATGATGTCTAATAGTCCAGTTTCCGCATTTTTAAATTCACTCTGGTTTTTTTAGGGTGTTACATGATATGTTTCACTTATGAAAACGACTCGTTTAGCAATAAGTATGCATTTTTTACGAAAGGGACATCGTGTTAATCATTAACCAAACCAAACTGTTTTAAAGGCGAGGATCTCAATATGAAACGTACTTTTGTAAATTTGGATTTAAACCAAAACTTGCTAAAAAGAAAAATAGAGAGAGGACTTCCAATTTTATAAAGCGCGGGCAACATGTTATATCTCGAAATTCCCAACACGGGTGGAACATGATCCACAACTCATAAACCATAGATGAAAATCTATATAATTAAATATTGCCATGAACCGCAGACATTAGACCTAAAACTCACATGACCATAAAATGGGCAAAATCAAATACCAAAACGTGGAAATGACGCATTCCATTCAAAACTTAATACACGTGGGAAGAACCCAATACTAAAGCCAACTATTACCGTCGGCCACATAAAAACCCAAGTTGGTGAAATACGACATTACCGTTTAAAATACCACGGATCAACGACGAGGAGATCCGTATACACTGAGAATAGAGAAACACGCAAGTAGGCCGCTCATACAACTTCCTCGCATTTCATATAAACGTTTCCATCTTGGGTGGCGAGAACATATGAGTGGGGCCACCCGTGATGTTATTGGATTTCACCACACATCCCGACATCCTAGTTCCCATGCTACCATCGACATCACAACCTCGGACCGATTATACCTCTGGCCTTACTCCGTAGAGTTCCACTTTCAAGGACTTACAGACGTGGGTGCCTATCCAATCTAGGCGAGTTTCAACTCAGTGGTTCGAGCCACCTATTGCCTACTCGCTAGCAAACCCAAGCGTTCACCATAGTAACCAAAAACTTAGGCTTTCCGAAACAGACAGACTTACGTGCCTATGGATCCATTACAACACTGTCTAACATTACATGACTCCAATTGAATGACCAAAGCACCCAAAACATGTAACTCACCAATGACACGAATTAATCGTCATCATACTCCAAACCCACGACGGTTATAAATCCGGACAAATGTCCACACGACTCAATTAGTCAAAACTGAGCCAAAGGCCCAACACTATACGTAAAACTCTAACAAAAACCTTTGAAAACATTAACAACACGTTTAACCGACGGTGATTTAGACACAATGACCAAACGTATAATTAACTCAAACTCAACACTGGTCGAGGCAAACCAGTTTCCAAATGGACTCTTTATCCTTATATTTCCAAAATGCCTCATGACATATTTATACACATTTTTCAAGTAGTTGTAAGTACAAAATCATATAAATGACCTTTACATCAAATGGATTCCATTTGTAATATGCATTAAAGAAGCTTCTCAAAGTGATTTATTTGTCAAAATGCCCAAAGTCACAAAGAGGTGTGTTACATAAGTTTATAAAGATAAAAATGACCAAATGACCAAAACTTATCAGCAGTTAACAATTTGATGTAAAACATAAACACTTTAAAATAAACATTTCGGCATGTACACCATTTTCGCAAATCATCTTGAACTCACCTTTCTAGGTTAAGTTAAACCTATGTTTCAATCCCCAGCCATTGGCCTCCAAAAGCATAGATCCCACCAAAAGCTTTCCGAAGACATCCATTCCAACTCTTCAACTCAAGCTTCCAAAACCTAGATCCACACATTTTCAACCATAAATTACCATATTCAACCATATATAAGCATTCCCCAAACATATTACACCAAGATCTCCATTTTGGTCCAAACCCTAATTTTTGACCCAAATCTTCCAAAATCTTACAAACCGAAATTAGAGTAATTTTCAGGATCTAAAATTCTTAACAAGAATAAACACTCAGAAAACAATATTAAAGAAGCTGCGGAATAGCACTTTAGTATTCTGAAAAACAATGCAACAGTAAATCAATGATCACAACTTGCAAACTTGTATTGAATGATTGAAGTTACAAGATTAACCACACAACCTCAATATTGATGAACAGACTCACCAATACGAATTCTACTTCTCTAGAATTAGGATTACAAATCTTGAGGTTGATTCTCTCTATCAAAAGCTAAAACTCAGAATGAATTTTTTTCTTCTAACTATTCTAAACAATTCTATACATATACTGAAGATAAAGATAATTACAAAAGAATAAAAGATCTTCAGTATAAACTTCCATCATTATCTCCAAGATTTCCATAATCTTCAGTCCATCCAGCTGTCATCCTTTCCATATGGATCTTCATCTCATAAGCAACATTATCTTCCAGCAGCATTAATACTCTGAGCAGTATTAACTCCAGCAGTACTAACTATGCTCAGCAGTATTAATATCTTCAAGCAGTACTAACTATGCACTAGCAGTACTAATCTTGTTCAGCAGTATTAATCTTCAACTGGCAACATTAATCACAGAAGTACTAACCAGAAGTAGTAACCAATATTCTTCTAGCAGCATTAACTTTACTTAGCATTTATTCAGTTCCCAACAATCTCCCCCTAACTTGACTTTTAGGAAGAGAAGTCAAGTTCTTCATCTGATCTTCTTAGATGCTCCCAAAACTTCATCAAGGCTTATATTCCAGTATTTGCATTCAACCCCAAACTCTGATTTATTGTTCTTTGGATCAAATACTTAGCCATTTCTGAATTATCAACACATCTAAGCTTCTTCTTCAACATTAAATGAAGTTTCAATCTGCTATGGTTGTATACTTTATCCACTAGAAATTATTCTATGTGATTTCTATCCAAAGTCACAGAATATACTCCACTAGTTTCATATAAAGTCCAATTGGTAACTGCTTGAAAAACATTCCTTATGATCTCCTCCACTTCATCAGGTTTGAACATCATACACATATACTCCATCACCAGTTTTGTAATTGAAATCCCTGGAGCTTTCAACTGATCTGTGTACAACTTCATCCCTATATCAAACATTTCTTCAATATCAGACCTTGAGCATGTTCTGACAATCTTAGCCCAAGTACTGTAGACTTCATACTTTTCATCTTTCCTCTTCAGCCTTATGTACTCTTTTCCATCTACCTCCAGTACATCCCAGTGAATGACTTCAGGAGGTTTAACTCCTACAAATTCTGTTGAAATTGGTTCAGGCACTTTGTCCATCACAACCATGTACATCTTTACATCCTCAGTGCTTAAATGCTCTTTCTTTTCTGATGGTTCAGGTGCCTCTTCTTCTCTAGCAACCTTTTCTGCCTCTTCTTCATTTATTCTAGGATTCTTTGTTATCTTTCTCCTTGCCATCATCTTTGTCCTTTTTAAAGTCCTTAGACTTTCACCAATAGTGGCTTCCTTCTTTGGAGTTTCTTGTTCATCAGGGAATGGTTTTTGTAAGAAGTCATTGCTCTCTTTCATTCTTTTCTCCATTTCAACCCTTGCAATTTCATCCCCTTGAAGCTTGATCATTTCTGCATCATATAGCCCTTTGAGTTGCTCAAAAGACATGTTTGAGAACATTTCCACTTTGACACCTACAACACCCTTGAGGAAAGTAATCATTTTCTTTCTCTCTTGAGCACCCAGGTATGTCTTTGAAGGTTGTCTTTTCTTTGCTACCATTTTGATCTTTCCAGACTTCCTCAAAGATGTGGCTTTCTGCTTGGCTTGTTCTGTTGCTAGGCTTTGTTGATAGACTTTATTCAGTTCTGCAGCCATTGCTTTTTCTATCTCTCTATCTTTTGCCACTTGCACAGTTTCTGCTTCTTCAAGTTCAGCCTGTATCTTCCTAGCCAGAGCTTCATCTAAGTCAATCAACTTCTGCTTTTTCATCGGTTGATCAGATTCAACTAGCTTTGCTTTACCTTTCTCTTTACTCATCACCTTCTCAATGCTAGATTTCTTTGCTGCATCACCTATTTCTTTTATGACAACTCCTTTGGCCTTTGAGGTGACCTTGGGAGTATCATGTTTGGCTTTGATGAGTGTTTCTGCAATCTCAAGCTCTGTAAGGACCTCTTTTACTATTTCTGCTGCTTCTCTTATTTCAGCAGTATTAACCATTTATGCTGCTTTGCTTGTACCAGCAGTATTAATGGTTTCTGTTGCTTGCTCTTTTACTGCTGCTGCTTTTGTTTCTGCTTCTTCTGCAACATTTTCTGCAGTTACTTGCTCCCCCTCAAACTCAACTTTCTCTTGCTCCCCCTTAGCTTTGGTATCAGCTTCTGACTCCCCCTTTTTGGGAGCATCAGTCACTGGTTTCCTCCTTCTTAGTACAAATTGTCTCCTTTTCTTTTACAGAATCAATTTCCTCACCATCTGCTTCAAGTTGACAATCTGTTCTTGTTGTGACAGAGCTATCATTTTAAGCTCTTCTATATCTTTACCCTGTTTGATTACATCCATGTTGATGTTTCCCATGGTTTTCATCAATTCAAAATAGTTATATCTGTCCTCACCTTCTCCAGAAGTGTTACCCTCTTTTGAAGGATCATTGGATCTTTTTGTAGTGGAAGTCTTCTGCCTAGCAGAAGCACTATCCACCCCTGTGGTTTCTTGGCACCTGGGACCTTTGAATGATTGCTCATTCAAAGTTGCCATGGGGAAGGTCTTATTGATGTTACCACTGACCTCCTCTGTGCTAGCAGGAGTAGTGGCAGCCTTAGAACCCATATGCTCAACCTCCACCTTAGTGAGCACCTCCTTGGGGTTGGGAGACACCCCTGTGGTTTCCCTGTGGATATTCTCTAAAGGAGAATTCTCCCTTAGAGGGCTTAAAGGCTCAGTGGGTGATGGTACAAGCCACATCTTCGGTAACAATGGTGGCATTAGCCCAAAATTACCTTTGATGCTCTATGTAGATAGTTGGCGATACAGTGAGAGCATGGGCAATGTGGCTTGTCTTGTGAAAATCCACAATCTGGTGGAATCCAGCGGCCTCTTTGGGCTTCTGTAGCATTGCAATCTCGTTATGCTCATCTACGAATGACATGGATGCCATTGATTCTTGAGAGTTCTTGCCTGAAACTTACTAAGGCGCTTGAGAGAGAAAGGGTTAGAGAAAAGGTGAACAGTATGCAAAGATTCGTTATGAGCTTTTGGGCGGGCAAACAGGGTATTTATACGATTTGGGACATAAGCAGTATTAACCTATAGCAGTATTAACTGACTACCAGTATTAACTGAGAGCAGTATTAACCACTAGCAGTATTAACTAACTAGCAGTATTACCTGAGAGCAGTATTAACTAACTAGCAGTATTAATTGAGAGCAATATTAACCACTAGCAGTATTAACTAACTAGCAGTATTAACTGAGAGCAGTATTAAATACTCGCAGTATTAACTAACTAGCAGTATTAACTGAGAGCAGTATTAACTACTCGCAGTATTAACAAACTAGCAGTATTAACTGTGCACTAGCAGTATTAAAAATACTTACTCTTTTTGAAGCTTATGAAGGTCTGATTAAGGCAATAACTTCCTGTGAAAGAGGATTAGCAGCACACAAATAACCAAAGTAGCAGGTATAGAAATACCTTTTAACAACATGAGCTCATTCAGAGTTGATCATGCCCACACTTGAGACCAAGAAAGTGAATCTACCCACATCAAAAGCTTTAGTGAATAGATCTGCAAACTGGTTGTCAGTATGGACTTTAGCAACTTGAATGAGTTTCTTTTCATTGCAATCTCTGATAAAGTGATACTTGATCTCAATGTGCTTTGTTTTGGAGTGCTTGACAGGATTGTTAACAATGCTTATAGCACTGCTATTGTCAATAAAGATTGGAGTGTGAAGAAATGTTACCCCATAGTCCAGCATCTGATTTTGAATCCATAGAACCTGAGAGCAGCAACTTGCAGCAGCAATATACTCAGCTTCTGTTGTTGATAAGGACACTGTGGTTTGTTTCTTGCACTGCCAAGATACTAGTCTTGCACCCAAAAGTTGACATCCCCATGAAGTAGACTTTCTGTCCATGTTGGCACCACCCAAGTCACTATCTGAATAAGCAATCAAGTCAAATGAAGATTCATATGGATACCAAAGACCTAATCTAGGTTGCCCTCTTAAGTATCTGAAAATCCTCTTCACAGCTTGAAGATGTGATTGTTTAGGCTTGACTTAGAATCTGACACATACACACACTGGAAACATGATGTCTGGTCTTGAGGCCGTGAGATACATGAGAGATCCAATCATTGATCTATATAGATGGACATCAACATCCTCCCCCTCAAGATCAGCAGTGATCTGTTTGTGAGTTTCCATTGGTGTGCTTGCTGGCTTTGAGTCTTTTAAACCATATTTATCCAGGATGTCTTGCACATACTTTGATTGACTAATGAAGATTCCATCTGACTGTTGTTTCACCTGAAGCCCAAGGAAGAAGGTAAGTTCACCCATTGAACTCATTTTAAAGCTCTTGTGCATCAACTCTTCAAAGTCTCTACACATCTGATCTTTTGTGGATCCAAAGATGATATCATCCACATAGATCTGAACTAGTAGGATGTCCTTCTTACTTCTTTTAATGAAAATGGTTTTGTCAATGATTCCCCTTTCAAACGCATTCTCCAAGAGATAGGTAGACAGAGTGTCATACCATGCTCTTGGGGCTTGATGTAGACCATAGAGTGCTTTCTTCAGCTTGTATACTCTGTCAGGATATGAAGGATTTTCAAAACCAGGAGGTTGACAGACATATACTTCTTCATCAATTGTACCATATAGAAAGGCACTCTTTACATCCATTTGAAAGACTTTGAACTTCATGTATGAGGCATATGCTAAGAACAACCTTATTGCCTCTACTCTTGCCACTGGAGCAAACACTTCATCATAATCTATGCCCTCTTCTTGAGTGTACCCTTGTGCCACAAGCCTTGCTTTGTTCCTGATCACAATACCTCTCTCATCCTTTTTGTTCCTGAAAATCCACTTGGTGCCTATTGCTCTATGACCTTTTGGAAGGTCCACCAAGTCCCAAACATCCTGTAACTTGAATTGAAGTAACTCTTCTTTCATGGCTTCTATCCAACTTGAATCTTTCATTGCATCATAGGCCTTCTTAGGCTCAATCTGGGATAGGAAGCATGAGAGTACTGTGTGTTGTTGATCCTGCAGCTCTTGAAGTCTGCTTTGATTCCTTGTAATGATAGAAGAAGAGATGTCTCCTATTACCAGCTCTGGAGGATGATTCTTTTGTGTTCTAGTCTGAAAACTAGGTTCTTCATTAAGTCCTACCTCTATATTGGAATCATTTAAGTCAGCTGAGGGGATCACCTCAGCTACTTCTAGCTCTTTATGCACTGAAGATTCCTCTTCTCTTCTTTCTTCTTCACTCTGAATTGGCTCAGTTAGAGGTTCTTTTTCACAGAATTCAACAGGTTCTTTTATAGGCATAGGAAAGATCACAGATTGAGGTATGTTGACTTGAACTTGTGTAGCCCCTGATCCTCCACTTCCTGAACCTGCATAATCATCACTACTGAAACCAAAAGAGTTAGTTAGTGAATCAATGTCAAACAGCCACTGAGGACCAGACCCTATAGGATTTGGTGTGTTCTCATTGCATTTGACATTGTCACTTTCCTCAATTATTCTAGAAGAAGTATTAAAAATTTTGTAGGCCTTACTTTGAGATGAGTAACCCACAAGAAATCCATCATCTGCCTTGCTATCACACTTTCCTAAGTGAGATTTGGTATTGAGAATTGTACAAGGACACCCAAATGGTTTAAAAAATCCAATAAAGGGTTTTCTTTTATTTAAGAGCTCATAAGGTGTCTTGTTTTTAGGCTTGACTACTAGTACTCTGTTTTGGACATAGCATGCAGTATTAACTGCTTCTGCCCAGAAAGTTATTGGAAGTTTAGAATCAGCTAACAGAGATCTAGCAGTCTCAATTAGTATCCTATTCCTTCTCTCAGCAACTCCATTTTGTTGTGGAGTCCTAGGAGCACTGTATTGCCTCTCAATTCCTTTTTCCTCACAAAAGGTGTTTAGGTCATGATTTTTAAATTCAGTACCATTGTCTGACCTAATGATTTTTACTTTTTGATTAGTTTGGTTTTCAATTCTTAGAATAAAGGATTTTATCAGTCCACTTGTCTCATCCTTAGTCCTTAGAAAATATACCCAAGTAAATCTAGAGTAATCATCAACAATAACTAGGCAGTATGATTTCTTCCATATGCTCATAACATTTGTAGGGCCAAACAGATCCATGTGCAATAAATGAAGAGAAGAAGAAATAGTGTTCACCTCTTTGGACTTATGAGAAGTTTTGTGTTGTTTGCCTTTAAGACAAGCAACATAATGATCATCACATGAATAGACTTTAGAAGGCAAACCTCTTACAAGGTTGTTTTTAACAAGTTTATTTATTGTTTTAAAATTCATGTGACACATCCTTCTGTGCCAAAGTGATGATTCATCCAGAGAAGCTTTTGAAACCAGACAATTTATGGATGAATCAGATGGAACACTTTCCATATCTAAACAATATACATTGTCCTTTCTAGGGGTTCTTAGTAGTATCATCTTTTCATCAACCACCTTGAATCCAGGAGCAAGGATAATACATTCAAACTCAGTAAATAATATAATATGTTGTTTGTCACAAACCTGTGATACACTTAACAGGTTGTATCTTAATTGTTCAACATAGAATACATCCTCAAAGGTCATTTTACCTTTGGTCACATCACCTTTACCACTGATTTTACCTCCATCTGGAGTATTCCCAAAAGCAACATGCCCACCATCAATCTTTTTGAAGTTCTTGAGGCAAGACATGTTCCCTGTCATGTGCCTAGAGCAAGCACTATCAACATGCCAGATGCTCTCCCTTTGAGCTGTTGGTTGCCCTGCACATTAGATTAGACAATTAGTATTGATTGGGGACCCAAGCCAAAGTGGTCTTGGGTCTCCCTTTCTCATCAAAATACTTGCATTCCTTTTTAATGAGGTTTTTAAAATCAGAACACTTGTTATTGGAGTACTTTGTCAAGATTATTGGTCTAGCAACACTAATACTAGAAGCAGTACTATCTTTAGAGGTACTAACAGAATTAGCAGCACTAACAGGTTTAGCAGTATTAACCTTGTTGGCAGTACTAACAGAGTTAGCAATAGTAACATTTGCAGAAGTACTAACAATGTCAGCAGCACTAACATTGCTAGCAGCAGTATTGCTTCTAGCAGTACTATCACTGTCAGCAGCACTAACATTGCTAGCAGCAGTATTGCTTCTAGCAGTACTATCACTGTCAGCAGCACTATTTGCAGTAGCAGCACTAACAGTTTTAGTACTTTTAGGAATCCACATCTTGACACTGTCTTCCATATTCTGTTTCTTCATGTGGCTTTTAGATTTAACAGTTTTCTTGGCCACATGGTTCTTTTCTTTCTTCCTATAACCAAAGGGTTTTTGAGTAGGTCTCTGAAAATTCATCCTTTGGTTCATAGGATTGAAATAGCAATATTTGGCAATGTGATTAAGCTTTCCACAAATAAAACAGGGTTTTGGTCTATTGATTTTACTCAGATCAACCCCTTGTTTTTGTTCCCATTGATTATTCCAGTTCCTTTGATTACCCCTCTTTTTATCATGTTTTTGGGGCTCAGATTTACTGCAAGCACACTGTTTGCAGGGGACAGGGTTCACAACAGTGGTCTGCTTATAGTGAATCTCCTTGTTCTTACCCTCAGTCTTCTCTACCTTATTTGACTTGACCCAATGCTTTCCACATCCTTCATTGGTAATTATGTGGTTTTCTATAGGAATATCACCACTCACAGTGTTGTCCTTGCTTTTGATAGTTTCTTTCTCAGTTTTATCCTTAACCACTACTTCATCTAAGGGATCAATCTCAGTGGCTCCCTCAGGCAGGTCCTTCCTATCCTTTGTATCTAACAAGTCTGAACTAGGAGGGATGTAGTTGTTGTTGTAGGGTGGTGGTGTGGTGTTGTACCCTATTTCTCTTCTCAGTTTATCATGAATCTGAGTTTGTAGTAAAGAATCCATTGCTTTAGAAGCATTGGAAAACTTTTCTACATCTAGCTTGACTTTAGCTATCTCTCCTCTTAACTTTTCACTCTCCTCTTTGGATTTGGTCAGTTGAAGTTCTAGGTCATTCTTCTCCCACTTCCAGTAGTTTGTGTCATAGGAATGTTGAAGCTCATTGGATTGAAAACTCTTAATCTGCTCTTCAAACCTCTCAACAATCCTAACATAATCTTTTATGTCCTTTTCTAATCTTATCAGGTCATCACTCATTTTCTGGTTGTGATCCTTGTACCTTTTAACAGTGTTAATGTAGTTTTGAGTACAAAGATTAGAAGTTACCTCTGTTGGGAGATCAGACACCTCTTCCATTAGAGCTTGGTTTTGGATGGCTTCTTCAGCTTGATCACTCCAATCAAACCCCATACCTTGTTGAGAGACTAAGGCTTGTGCAGAGTTTCTGTTATTTTTGAAGCTTCCAGACTGAGCTTGTTGGTGGTTGTTGTTGTGAGACACTCCACTTCTGCATTCCCTAGCAAAGTGTCCCTTCTGATGGCATTTATAGCATTCCACCTTTGACTTGTCAAATCCAGCTCCATCTTCTCTTCTTTGGGAGAAGTTGTTACTCCCAGTTCTCTTGATGAACTTCTTGACTCTCATAGAGAGCATGGCCATCTGCCATTTAATGTCCATCTCTTCAAGATCATCTGGATGAAGTTGTTCCAAGTCATCATTAATTAGAGAAGAGTTTCCATGACTGGATATAAAGGCTTCAAACACAGAATCAGTGCCTTTCTCTTGATTTGCTCCATTATCAGCACTAACTGATTCAGGATTAGAAGTAGAATCAATTGATGCTGATAGGAGTGCAACATTGTGAACATACCCAGAAGGCTTCTTCTTAGCCTCTACCTCAGATTCAAAAACTCTTAGATCATTGTATAGATCATCAAGCTCCTTTTCTTCCAGTTGATCATTCTGTCTGAAAGAGACAGTATACATGGTCCATTCATCACCCAGGGACCTTAAGAACTTCCTATTTAGATCATCTTGATCAATTTGTACTCCAACTGTAGCTAATTCACCAATAAGCTTGTTGAACCTGTCAAAAGTTTGAGTCATGGACTCATTCTTGGTTGACATAAAGTTCTCATACTGATTTCTCTTGGTACTTTTGGTGCCAGAAAATCTTTTCTCTAGAGCATTCCAGAGCATTTGAGCATCAGTGCAATTACAGAACTGATGTTGATATTCATTGGGAATAGCCAAGAGCAAAGTGCTCAAGGCTTTCATCTCTGTCTGTCTAGTCTTTCTCTCTGCATCAGTTTTTGGTGGTGTCCTCTTTCCATCTGCACCAATCTTTCCTGCTTCAGAAGGGCCATTCTCAATGATGTCCCACATAGAATAGTCAGTGAGGATTATGTACTGCTTGATTCTGATCTTCCACATGTCGAATTCATTGGGTCTGAGCATTGGAACCTTTGAGACCAAGGTACTGTTTGATTCAGCAATGTTTTCCATGATGAATAAGATTTCTGAGATTACAGGCACTGATACCACTTGTCAGGATCTAAAATTCTTAACAAGAATAAACACTCAGAAAACAATATTAAAGAAGCTGCGGAATAGCACTTTAATATTCTGAAAAACAATGCAACAGTAAATCAATGATCACAACTTGTAAACTTGTATTGAATGATTGAAGTTACAAGATTAACCACACAACCTCAATATTGATGAACAAACTCACCAATACGAATTCTACTTCTCTAGAATTAGGATTACAAATCTTGAGGTTGATTCTCTCTATCAAAAGCTAAAACTCAGAATGAATTTCTTTCTTCTAACTATTCTAAACAATTCTATACATATACTGAAGATAAAGATAATTACAAAAGAATAAAAGATCTTCAGTATAAACTTCCATTATTATCTCCAAGCTTTCCATAATCTTCAGTCCATCCAGCTGTCATCCTTTCCATATGGATCTTCATCTCATAAGCAGCATTATCTTCCAGCAGCATTAATACTCTGAGCAGTATTAACTCCAGCAGTACTAACTATGCTCAGCAGTATTAATATCTTCAAGCAGTACTAACTATGCACTAGCAGTACTAATCTTGTTCAGCAGTATTAATCTTCAACTGGTAGCATTAATCACAGAAGTACTAACCAGAAGTAGTAACAAATATTCTTCTAGCAGCATTAACTTTACTTAGCATTTCTTCAGTTCCCAACAGTAATAAAACACTAGGAAATCATCAATGAACCATTTACATCACTTAATGTGGTTTAGAAATGGAGAAGGCGAACTTACCACATAGGTTTTGATGAAAACCTAGAAAACCCGAAAATGAGTTAGAGGTTGAAGATGAAGATGAAGATGGTGAATCCTTGATCATAGCTTTCCATTTTACCTCATGATGATGTTTCCTCTCCACAAAATACAAGTATTTGAGCCAAAGGTAGGTTAGGGTTTGAAGGGGAAAGAAGGAAAACGTTTTGGGAGAGAATGGGAGAAGTTTGGTTGAGAGGAAATGAGGAAAAAGGCTGGAAATCCCGCACTTAACAGCACCTGGGCAGCTGGTGCGACATTGACCAGAGCAATGTCGCCTGGCAATGTCGCCAGGTGTCCCCAGACCGCGGTACATCCCCTGCGACTGTGACAGTGCGACTATGACACTGTCATAGTCGTCGGGCATTGTTGCGGGACCTTTCCGGAGCCCCGAAACCCGACTTTTTCACTGCCAATACTCCCGATACTTCAAGGGACTTTAAAAAATACATTTCCCAACAAAACCACACTGTTAACAAGTCACAGAAGCGTTCGGTTGATGATCACTTACTGGAAATTGCGGGTGTTACAATCATCCCAACCTTAGAATGATTTTGTCCTCGAAATCCACCCTCCTCAACGGAACATTGCCCCCAGGATAGATTGTTCTTAATCCGCTTGCCAGAATTACTATCATAACCCTTATGCTGATACCCACGCCAGCCGCCCCCTTTGGGCACATAACACTTATGCCCGAGTGAACACTTAACTCGCTAAAGCAGTCTTTACCCACAAGACTGTGGTTATCTCCCAACCTTAAGTGACGCTTACCACCTCAAGAGTAATTTGTAACCCCAACTTCACACCGGTCAAACCACTTTAGCTGAGCATGCTTCTGATCCCAAACCAAAGTTTGACACCAACCTTCAAGGAAGTTCCAAAATTCTTAATGATTGGTTCTTGATATTGACAATGTCGTCCTTTCGAGGCATACCAATACGCTCTTTAGGTAGCTAGTTAATGCAGATCTGGCTATCACTCAACCCCGGTCTACCCTTAAACTTCAAAAAATTCCCTCAATGAGTTGTTTACCACTTCAAGGAAATCGATACACGTTAGCACCTCAAAAGAACAAGTTCACGCCTAATACCGAGACAGTGATACCGGAGACGTGGACATCCCACCCAAAATTTCATTCCAGACGGATTGTCGCACTAAGGTCGACACCTAACAGAATGCTAAAATCCCAGATATTACATTTCTATCAAACGGAGCCTAAGAATTTCCTTTGATCGCGAAACCCACTAAGTCGGTACGCCAACAACATATACTATGATGTTACACCGACGAGCAACCCACCAAATTGAACTCAATTTAAGCGCAGATAATCACATATGACCTTATCCCACATGATAACCGAAGTATAAAATCACCCTTTAATTAATTGAGAAGGCTTAAATCTGCTACCTCCATTAGTCATACGCGCACTGATTGAAAAACTAAAACCCAAAATTCAAGACTGACCGCGAGTCGGATCATCCGACGCCGCAAATCCCAAGGACTCCTCTAGTCCTTTAATTGCAACACCTTCCACGAATGGGGTTTAAATCTATAGGCCTAATGAGTTCAAGGTTTTCAACTAATATGCCAATTTAAACTTTTATAAAACTTTCAAGTACATAAGTTTTCTAACAAATAAACGTGCGGTAAAAAAATAATACATTGTCGTTTATTCGGTAGGTTTCAAAATTAATCGCCAACACTACGCATATAGAACCATTTCCAAAATTCATTTGATCAGTACATATGTTAATATGGGCAGAAATAAAAGATGTGTAGCAAAGTTTTAAATGGACTACCATGATCCTAACATACATCAAATTATACCATAACTGCGAAGGTAATTTTCTGCACCAAAGCACGTGCAACAAAAGTTTGTACAACTCCCAAAGGAAAATTTCACGACTTCAATTTTAAAATCTTTTCCTAAAAACGCAAAACATCAGAAGATAAAATTTCCAACAAGGCCCATATACGTCCGTTTATTTTCCCCAAATTTAACTACATGATAGGAACGTAAATGGCCGCACAGATAAAATACACTTACCCAAGGAGGTAACTACAACGACATGAAAACCGAAAATTCGTTTCATGCATTGCGGAAACTTATGACCGCAATGTTACAACTGAAACACGTTTAAATAAACCGTTCTATCTGAAACAACATAAATCTTTTACACATTTACTCACACCAACAGTATAATTTAATCCAAATAGAATTAGTATAAAACGATTGACACTTGAATATAGTCCCGAGATAAATCACGCGAAAATGATTTCCCAAAACAACGCGTGGGATAACGTCTATTACCAAAACTTATAAATCAACGCACACAATAATGTACGTATACACGTCCCAAAATTCACCTATGCGACGCAAAAAGTCGTAAGCTAAGACACCATAAAACCCAACTGAAGTTTCATAAAAACTCAATAACGCTAAAACCAAACAGTGTCAAAATTTCATTTCCCAATATAAATAAAAACATAGTATGACAAATAATCCAAAGCGTTAAGTTCTAAATCACAACGTAAGATAAAGTGACCCTTTTTCAACAAAACCTTCATGAGACACGACGCCCAAAAGTTCGTAAATTTACACGCAATAAAATTGAAATCCACGCAACTCAAAGTACACTCACGCGCCCAAAACGTTGCAAAACTATACTTCTGTAACACCCCGATTTTTGAAAGGTATCATTTCAAGTTAATACAGAAACCGATATATTAAGGAAAAATAAGATATCTTGTTTTGGACTTGAATCCTAGATTTTATAGTCTTGATCGATAAAGGATTCAATTACGAGTCCAATGGTTCTTTCCGGAGCAAAAACGGAGCTATAACGAAGAAGTTATGACTAAAACAGTGTTTCAGACAATATTCGCGGTCTGTAGGGGAGCACGGGTCGTGCGTTTTCCCTTCACAAATGCGCACGGGTCGTGCGCAACATCAGAGGCTTCAGCTCGGGGATAAAACCTGATTTCAGCCTCATTTCACCCAAAACTTCAATTCTTCATATCTTCTTCATCCCAACTCCGATTTCAGTGATTCAAGTTGCCACGGTTTCGTTTTTGAGAGATCTTCAAGGATCTAGCAAGATATTGGAAGTCTATTGGATTATACAAGAGTATTTTGTGGTGGTAAGCTCCTCATCTCTCCCACTTCATCTTCTTCACCAAAGTTTTCTAGGGTTTCATACACCCTTTGTTCTCCCTTTCGTAGATTGGAGGTTTGTAACCATTTTGGTGAACTAGAGGTGTTTTGGTTGGTGGATTAAAGCTTGGGTTAAGGTAATCTTCTATTCTCTTCATTTATGGAAGTTAAGGTTTCGGTATCAGTTGAGGTATTCATGTATAAGGTTGGGAAACGATTCTTTGTGGTTGATTATGATTATTTATGGTGGAATATGTATATTTATGGTTGGAACCTTGTGGATCTAGGATTTGGAATATTTGGTTTGAAGAATCAAGTTCTTCAAGGAAAGCTCTAAGTGGGTAAAATCTAGATTTAGCCTAAATCTAGCAAGGTGAGTTTAAGTTGATTTGTGAAAACGGTGTACATGCCAAAATGTCCATTTTAAAAGTGTTTATGTATTTTACATGAAATTATCAAATGTTAGGTTATATTTTGATATTTGATTATTTGAAGTATTTAACTTTATAAACTTTGTATAAAACTCACATTTGGGGTTTTTGGGCATTTTGATAAAGGAACACAAATGAATATGTTTTGATGTTTTATTGCATAAATAGATCTTTGGTCAAAGAAATATACTTTTGAATGGTTGTCGGTTTTATGCATCATTCATGAAATGGAATGTTTTATGAAGTATTACTTGAACATTTATGTGAAGTACTTGAAAGAATATATATAGTCTCATTTTATGATTTCCATTCTTATCAGCAGTTAAACTTGGAAATGCATATTTGAAAATAAATGAGTCTTTAGGGCTTCGGTCCGCTTTAATAGTCCGTTGTGAAATACCGAGTATGATGGCGGTTAATGCGCATCATTTGAGAATTACATGCTTTGAGTGCGTTGGTCATTCAATTGGAGTCATGTACTGTTTAGACTGTAATGCAGTGGATCCATGGGCATATGAGTCGGTCTTTATTATTTAAAAAGAAAATGGGCTATTATTTATATGTTGGTGTCAGAATTAGTCTTGGGATTTTGAGGACTTGTCGGTGAGGGCTCTAGGAGTCCAATAACCGAACCTGCATCCAAGAGTTAATTTCTGAGCCTGTTTTTATGGGATAGTCACTTCCCATTTGTAGCTAGTTGAGACATTGGATCATCGGGGGCCTTTGGTATGATTATGTGAGACCGGTTACTAGCCATGGATCGTAAATGTAAATCCTAGTGAATGAGCATGATTAGGAATCCTCGGGGGCCCTCCCTCACATCTTAGTACGAGTCGGCGTGCTCGTGGCCATGTGATTCCTAGTATGGTGAGCTCAGTAACTTGGAATGTGGCCTACTTTTGTGTTCCGCCACTAGCCTTGGAATTCGGGATTCCCCCGTCACCGAGAGGTGTTGTTTTGAGGTATTTGATTTTATCCTCGTTTTCAGTGACGCTTTGAGTTTGGGTTATATCTCTTATGCTTTAACTTTGGGAACTTGAGTTTACTCATATCTTGGTCGTTTGTTTTATAAAGCTTTCTCAAATTTCATTATTTGAGCATTACCATTATTCTCGTTTTGAGTAAGTGTGGGATTGCATTACTTCATGGAAGAATGTTTTGGCGTTGAGGCGTCCATCTATAAATTGCATATTGTTGGTAAATGAGTTGTTCCATTATTTTAAAGTTCATTTTAAAGAATCATGATTATAAGTTATAATATTTTCATTTACGTTTTCTTTATAATCATGATATAAACTCTTGAACTCACTAGGCATTAGCCTAACCTTTTTATTTGCCGGCATGTGCATCAGGTTCCATCTCGGGAATTAGTTCTAGAGGCACCGTGAAGTGATGAGTGCTAGTTGTGTGCTCGAAGATGTGTTTAGCTTGGTGAAGTCTTCCGCATTATTATTGGAGATAGCGATTTGGTATTGGGTTATAGTAACATTCGACTTTAGTTAGTCTTTATGTAGGACTTTAAACAATACATTTCCCAACAAAACCCCACTGTTAACAAGTCACAGAAGCGTCCGGTTGACGATCACTTACCGAAAATTGCGGGTGGTACATAATACGTGAATGTATGGATACATCGCGAACTATTATTTGTCCCCCCAGTTCACACTTAGGTTTTTAATTGAACCCGCCCTATACACACACAAAAACACATACATAGTCCATTTCTTTTACAAACCTAATAATTCGTATAAACATACAAATTTTTGTTTTCATGTGTTGTTTCATATATGAAATAATACGTGTGAAAATGTAATGTTTATACAATGTTGTTTCTTATGTGAAACGTTCAAGATTGTTTTTTCCCACACACAAAATAGTCATCAATATTTCACATATGAAACAACACCATAAACATGACATTTTCATTATTGTTGTTTCATATGTTAAACAACACATAAAAATTTGATTTGTAAATTTATACGATTTATTAGGTTTGTAAATGATTATGCGTCCATATCTATACTATATTATAAAGAAGACATAAAAAACTCTTAAAAACAAGTCTTAAAGCTTAATGTACTGTCATTTAATGCTAATTACTTAAAAAAAACCATTAAAGTTATATGTACTACATTTAATGTTATTTATTAATTTTCAATCATTATCTCTAACCATTTTAACTCCCCTAAAATCATTTCCCACTTTAACTTCCCTAAAATAACTCTCAGCATAATTAAATATAGAATAAAAATCAAAATTTAAATATAAAAAATATAAAATATAATTAAAAAAATTTAACATAATATTTTATAAAAAAAATTATATTATGAAACCAAAATAAATTACATTATATTATTAAGTCTAAATTAAACAAATTTATATAAAAAAACATTATCACTCTCTCACAACCATCCAAAATCGTAATGTAAATCGACAAAAAACAGAAAATAAAATGAAACATTAAAATCGTGAAATATCTAGCTGCATTGCGCGAGTACACTTCTAGTATAATATTATACATATAATAAATTAATTAATAAAAGAAAATAAGGAAAGTTGAAAAAGGGTTAAAAGACTAAAGGATCTTTTTATAACGAAGTTGGACAAAGAAAGCAACAAATTGCAAATGATAGTGATGAAAAAAGCAATTTCTGAAGACTAGATACGAAAGTAGCAAGAAACAAATTGTAGGGACAAAAATTGAAGTATACTCTAGAAAATATATAGCAACCCCGTGAATATATAACTGAAAATATATAGATGTCAAAAATTTAGTGACAACTTTATGCTAACTATCTAAAATTTTAAAATACACAAAATGCAGGACCGATATTGGTTTGTACTATGTGTAACATTTACATGGATTGAATCTGAAATGTCCTTAATGTCTATATATATATATATAGGTAGAGAGAGAGAAAGAAAGAGGAAAGTTCAAACGAGAACGCTAACTATTTAAGAAAAAAAGAAAACAACAAAAAATAGCAGATCATGTACAATTCATATGTGATTTTACACTAACCCGAAAAAATCGAACGCAAGCGATGTCCAGGGCGACCCTAAAGGTCCCGTGCATAGTCGCGTGAATCATATATGATTTTGTACGTGAATCATATATGATTATGTATGTACTCGATTGTTTTCATGTTTTCTTAAATAGATGTTGTTCTCGTATGAACCTACATATATATATATATATATATATATATATATATATATATAGAGAGAGAGAGAGAGAGAGAGAGAGAGTAAGGTTGATATGTACGGAACAATAACCAATTAAGAGAACGTCGAATCATACGTGATTTTAGACTAAAATCACGTATAAAACCACATGTGATTCACGCGACTTATCAGCTACCAGGTAGCTTATCAGCTAATTTGCCAAACATAGCCTAAATACCTAAAAGTAATATGTTTATTACCACGTTTATAAATTTAAATGTTATTGGACCCAAGTTTTCGTACTATAAATTAATTGAATATTAATAATGGTGTGCAATTATTAGAATATTTAGCAGCCATAGTTGTTGATTGGTTGGAGAACGAAACAACTTGACAAATTTGTATGCGATTGTACCTACCTCACTACCATAGCGACTGTCAGACGAGATTTTTAGAAGAGTGAGTTTAATTAATAATACATTATATTTTAATTTTTAAATTTTTGATTATCTTATTTTCTATTCTTCTAGCTTCTAAATTTCTGTTTTCAAATTTTAAAATTCTAAAGAGTGAATTGTGAATTTGGTTCTCGTGCTTTTTTACTTTCTTTGACTACGGTACCTATAGTATGTTTATTGTGGATTTGGTCCATGTGATATTCAATTTATCTTGGTCATGATCCCTCTGACTAACGCATCCGTTAACTCCATTAAATCAGGGACCATTTTAGTCATTTTGCCTAATCTGTGTCTTATCCGATATATTTCTGTAAATCCATCTACACTAATACAAAAAAATATTTTTTATCATTTAAGTTGGTTTTAAAATATGTATCGTTTTTTTATGTAAGACTAAAAATCCAAATTTGTCTATATTTATTAATAATAACAGCCAACTATTTACGAGATTTATGATGATGTTTCGATTTTCTTTAATTTAGAAATGTTTATAAAACAAATATATGTATCAAATAAAAACTTTATAATACAATTATTGATTCTTTTTCAATATATAAATTTAAAATCGTTGTTATTGAAAAGTAAATAACCAATTAATAATTAAATACTGTTATTGTTTCTGTTTATTTGTTTTTAAAAAATTAATAATTTTCAATTTTAAATCTAGTTTAATTATTAATTAGAAAAAAATCAAAAATACACCTTGAAAATTAATAAAAAAATATATTTGATAATGAAAGTTACCGTTTTAAAGTTTTCTATGGTGAAATTCAAAAAAAATAAAATGTTAAAATATTTCAACTAAAACTATCACCTTTTAGTACTAACAAAACTGAAACTTGTATTTCATAAATGAAAAATGTATTAGTTTAAAAAAAAAACTGTAGGAAAGTAAAACAAGCCTAGGGATAAAAATAAAATATTTGACAAATCACAGGGACTAAAGTTGTAGTTTACTTTTCATTAAAGTTACTTTCTTTCTATAATCTATTTCTTCTTTAAAGATCGACTAACTACGTTAACAACCGTTATTTATTAATTATTAAAATAGAAATAAGGGGTAAAATTTTAATAGGTAAAATAGGCACAGAGGATTTTTTTTTTTCATAAAGTGCATAGTCAGTACCCATGTGGAAGTGTCCCCTTTGTGGCCCTTCTTTCTTTGTCTCCCATCCACCCATCATCCCAACACAAAAATTAATATCTCAAAATAACATTTTTTATAAAGCCAAAACTCAAAAAGTTACAAATTTTATTTGTATAGAAATCATTTTATGTAAATATATATCGTCCACGAGTTTCTAAATTGTTTTTATTGTTATTGCAATTTTCATTTCTTTTCGCTTTTCGTCCGTGAGGCCAATAAAATTAAAAAAAAAATCCGCTAAGTTAAAAGGTAGTATGATCTTTTTAGTTTTCCACCTAAATTTCAATTTTTTATTAAATAATAGATCGTCGTACAAGTTATTCAAACTTGAATATTAATTATTATGAATTTTTTTAAAAGTCAAATAAAAAAACATTAAATAGTTATTTTATCCCCCCATTTTTTATCAATAAGAAAAATTATTTTGTATATCGTAAGAATCATATTTCATAAAATTGATTTCTCTACATAACAATATTTAAATGTTTATTATATTTCGCATCTTTAGTTGATTAATTGATCCGCGTTAATGTTATTTCATAAATTATAGATTTCAATTATAGAGTATAGATTATAGATTTCAATTAACTAAATAAAACATTGATTATTTTATCAGGTTTTGAGGCCTTTTATCAAATTTGATATTGATATTTAATAATACTGATTGAAAAGTCAAGTTGTCTCTTTGATATATTTTTTTATAATTTAATGACATAACTGATAAGTCCAATTCAATCACAATCAAATATAGAATTCTAGAGAGAGAGAGTACTAGTACAAAAATGACTTTTTGTGACGGTTTTGAAAAATAGGTTTGTAACGGTTTGATAAAAAACCGTTACAAAAAGTCACATAAAAAGTTAGAGAACTGTTTTAGTAACAGTTTTTATAAACAAACTATACTATTACAAAAAAAGTAGAAACATAAAGCAACGTTTTAGATAAAAATGTCAATAAAAGTTCTCTAAGGTAACGGTTTAGGGCGGTTTTGAAAAACCGTTGCTTTATCTTGTGACGGTTTTTAAAAACCGTTGCCATATAAGACCTTTTAGTAATGGTTTTTGTCTAAATCGTTGTTTTATGTCGTAACGGTTTGAGAAAAACGTTACTGAAAACTAATATATGTATAGCAACGCTTATTTGAAAATCGTTTCCAAAAGTCACCAAGTTTTATGGCAACGGTTTTGCAAAGTTTGTGTCACCAAAAGTTAGTGTACGGCAATGGTTTTTGAAAAAATTGTGTCACTATATGTCATGCTTTGGTAACGACATTAAAACATTTACATCACAATATCTCAAGCTATATTGACGGTTTGTAATAGTTATGTCACAATGTCATGTTATGGTGACGGTTTTGAGTATGTTGCGATATGTCATTCTACCGTAACGATTTTGAAAAGTAAATGTCACTGTATGTTATGTTATGGTGATGGTTTTAAAAAACTATATGTCACAATGGTGAAGGTTTTGTATAATAAATGTCATTATATATCATGCTACGGTGACGGTTAGAATAATAAACGTCCATGTAAGTCATGCTAAGATGACGATTTTGTATAATAAACGTGACCATGTATAATGTTATGGTGATAATTTTAAATAATAAACACCATTGTACGTCATCCTACAGTGATGGTTTAATTTGAACAATAAATGTTATCGTACGTCATGTTACAATGACGATTATAAAAGATAAACGTCAAGGTACCTCATGCTATGGTGACGGTTTTGAAAAATAAACGTCACCGCATGTGATAATAAAATGACGGTTTTAAAAATTTTACGTCACCTAATGTCATGCTACTGTGACGATTTAGAAAAATAAATGTCACCGTACGTCATGCTATGTGACGGTTTTGAAACATAAACGTAATCGTACGTTAAGCAAGGGTGACAGTTTTGACAAAAAAAAAAAAACAAGTCACCCTGTGTCATGCTATTGTGACGTTTTCAAATAATAAATGTTGATGTATGTCATGTTAAAGTGATGTTTTTAAATAATGAACATCATCTTATGTTATCCAGGTGATGGTTTTGAAAATTAAACGTCACCATATGTCTTATTTTACAGTGATCGTTTTGACATCTAAATGTTACCGTATGTCATGTTACGGTAACGGTGTTAGAATGGAAAACATCACAATATGTAATGTTACGATGACAGTTTTGAATGATGAACTTCACCATATGTCATTTTATAGTGACGATTTTGAAAAAGTTATGTCACTGTACATCATAATGTACATGTAGTGATGGTTTTGATAAATTTATGTCTAGGTTACAGTGATGCTTTTGAATAATAAACGTCATTATATGTTATGCTCAGGTGACAATTTTGAATAATAAACATCACTGTATGTCATATTACTATGAAGGTTTTGAAAAATAAACTTCACCATTTGTCATACTAGGGTGACAGTGTAAAGATACAGTGACGGTTTTGATTGATAAACGTCACCGTATGTCATGTTATGGTGACGGTTTTGATAAATTTACGTCGTCGTATGTCATGTAGTGATGATTTTGAGAAACTTACTCACGGTATGTAATGTTACAGTGACGGTTTTGTATGATAAATGTCAATATGTCATTTTTATAGTGACAATTTTGATAAAGTTACGTCACTGAATGTCATGATTCCGTGACGGTTTTGAGAAATTTACCTCATCGGTTGTCATGATACAATGACAGTTGAGGATTTTATGTCGTTGTATGTCATGACACAGTAACAGTTTTCATATATACTAATGGTGCGCAGAAACAAGTCCAAAAAACCCATTCGGTCAGGCCTCGGCTTGACATGTCATTTTGGATACTTTTTTTTCTAAGGAAACCAATACTTTAGTTTTCTATTTTTGGCACATAATTGTAATGTATAACATATTTTTGGTCGACCAAAAAATCAAAAGAAAAAGAACTCAAACTATACTCGAAAAAACGATTTTAGTATTTCTTGAATTCAATTGTTTTTGTATTTCTTATGATACAAATCAATATATTAAAGAATTTTTTTCGTGCTTATGGAGGGCCATGTTTTACATCCGTCGGAAATTAATTTAAATAAAATTCAAAATTAAATTAAATTAAAAATTCAAATTATATCAAAATTTAAAATTATATTAAATCTTTTCTTATTATATCAAAATTTAGAATTATAATTAAAACTCTAAATTTTTAAGAAAATTCAATTTTAGAAACCATTTATTAAATTATAATTATTTTAAAATTGAATAAGATTTTTATTTAAGTTAGTTTTCATCGGAAATTAATTTAAATAAACTTGAAAGTTAAATTAAATTAATTTAAAATTTAAATATTAAAATTTAAATATTAAAATTTAAATTTATATTAAATTTCAAAATTATATAAAATTCTTAGAATTATGTTTATTTTAAAATTTAATTAAAATTAAAATTTATTTTCGATGGATTTCCGACTAAAATTAACTTTATTTTATTATATTTAATTTTTGTCGGAAATCTGTCGAAAATATCTTGAAATAATTTTTTAACATTAAGTTGGGCCTTAATAAGTTATAAAATGTCATATTGGGTTATAATGGTGGTTTAGTGGTTCGTATTGTGATATGATGGTTCTTAGTTGTCTTGTTGACCCTAATAGACAACACATACATCTATGAGTAGATACGTGCACACAAACATATAATGAGTCTCAATTGGTGTTATTGGGCCTTAATAAGTCATAAAATGTCCTATTAGACTATAATGGTGGTTGAGTAATTTATATTAGGGTATAATGGTTTTTTTAGTTGTCTAATTGACCCGAATACACGACACATGCATCTATGAAGGTGATACGTGTAAAGAAGCACATAATAAGTCATCACTTGTGTTTTTGGGCATTAACAAGTCAACAACGATCATAATGGGCTTTGATGGGTTCAATTAGGATTTGATGGGTTATATTGATCTTAAATTGGTTCAATAGTTGGGTTAAATCGGTTTTGTTCGGATCGAATCAGTTCAATTGGGTTTTAATAGGTTATATTGGGCCTTAATAAGTCAACAATGCTCATAATGGACTTTGATCGGCTTTTATTAGACTTTGATGGTTATATTGGCTTAAATTGGTTATATTGGGCTTAAATCGGTTCAATTGGGTTTTACTATGTTATAGACCAATCCTGAAAGACCACTCTTTCGTCTAAGGATGCCTAACCGCCGCCTGAACCCGGTCCTTTGAGGGATCCCTAAATCATGGGCCTTAATAAATCAACAATGATCATAATGGGCTATGATGGGTTCAATTGGGATTTGATGAGTTATATTGATTTTAAATCGATTCACTTGGGCTTAAATCGGTTCAATTGGGCTTAAATCAGTTTTGTTGGGCATAACTCAGTTCAATTGGGTTTTAATAGGTTATATTGGGCAATAATAAGTCAACAATGCTCATAATGGGCTTTATTGGGCTTTGATGGTTATATTGGACTTAAGTCGGTTCAATTGGGTTTTACTAGGTTATATTGGGTTTAGATCGATTCAGTTGGGCTTAAGTCGGTTCTATTGGGCCTTAATAAGTCACCAACAATCATAATGGGCTTTGACGGGTTCTATTGGGCTTAAATTGGTTCATTTCGGCTTAAATCGGTCCTTTTTTTTTTTTTGGAAGGGTGTCCTAGGCTATGCCTGAACTAATCCCTTGGAAAATTATGATTGTAACACATCGCCCTGATTAAACCTCAGTGGCTACAATTGGCTTAAATCGGTTGTATTGTTCTTTGATAGGTTATATTGCACGTGAATTGGTTAATTGAAAAACTAACGATCAAAACAATAATAACAATAATATTAATAATAAAAGTATTTGTAAAATGAAATAATTATTAAAAGAGAATATTCCGACAGATTTCCAACGGTATCCAATTTTCCGACGGATTTCCCCTATACTTTATAATACAATATATATATAATAATTAAAGAAAATTTCTAAAATTGGATTACGTATAAATGAAACCTAAATACTTTATAATACAATTTATACTATATTATAAAACACAGATAAAAAACTCTTAAATACAAGTTATTAGGCACAAGGTACCATCATTTTATTCAAGATTTTAAAAATCTCTTAATTTACAAGTATCAAAGCACAAAATACATATTACTACTGCAGGCTTCTAACACCCACCAATTTGGTATTTGCAGGGTCTTCCTTTTATGCAGACATTTCCATGTATCACTATTAATTAATATATTATATTACTATAATTTTGTTTTAATTATATTATTAAATATGTAATTGGTTATTTTTTATAGATATCATTAAAATATATAAGATAATCATTGAATTCAAACAAAATACTTAATTTTTTATATAAAAACATTATATTATTAAGCCTAATTAAACAAATTTATTAAAAAAACATTATCACTTTCTCAAAACCATCCAAAATCGTACTGTAAATCGACAAAAAAATAAAATGAAACATTAAAATCGTAATGTATCTCGCTGCATTGCGCGGGTACGCTTCTAGTATATATACATAATAATTAAAGAAAATTTCTAAAATTTGATTACCTAAATATTTTAAAACTTGATCCGTTAATATAGAAAGGAGAATATAAAACTTCAAACCTTTTAAATTTCCATTTTTTAGCGTACAAAAGAAATAAAACAAGTATATATTACATAAATTAAAAGATTTTGTATGCATAATTGATTTCTACATAATAGTTTAATATTTATATATTTAAGAGTTTTAAAAAATAAAACATAAATATTTTATAATATAATATACATAATAATCAAGGAACATTTCTAAAATTTGATTATCCTTAATTTAAAAAACCTTATATATCTTTCCCGGTAATCAAATTGAAGTTAAAAAAACCTTAAAAAGCCTTAGATATACATAATAATCAAAATACCTAACTTCTACATAATAATTCAATTTTTATTTTTTAAAATAACACCCGGTAATCAATTTCCCTCCCTTAATTTCACCCTAAAGATTTATAATTTTATATCCCCTTTAATTTTCTTCTAAAATCCCCTAAATCCTCAAAAACACGTATTCTCGAATCCACCTCTCCCTCTCCCTCTCAAATAACACCTCTCCCTTTACAAGATCTCTCAAACCCACCTCTCTCTTTCCCTCTCCTAAGAGCATCTCCAACCGCACCATAAATCAGAGGATTTGCCGTGCGGTAGCTCCAATCGGCCGGTATATCCAAAAATCTTTTGCCGGTCAAGAATTTCATACGGCATATTTGCCGGCCTTTAAATTCTTGGGGGACCCACCATTCTGTGTGATAACTTAAATAAATTTGATTTTTTTTTTTGACAAATTTGGTGTTTTTAGAGGACGGTTAGAGGTGAAGTTTTTTTTGGTGTTGATGGGCCTACAAAATTTAGTTTTTTTGGTGTTTTTTTAGTGTTACCTTTGGAGATGCTCTAAACAAGATCCTCTCAACCTCATCATTAACACCAAAAACTCCTTGCTGGACGACATCGATCAGAGATGCTTCTCGCCGACGACTTTAGGGCTACTCCTTGTTTTTACACTGTTACTTCTCTTCTTTACATAAGGTATCGTTTTCCTATCTATTTTTTTACAGATGCCTTCTTCTATAACATAATCGTTTTTTTTAAACCATAGATATCTTTTTTGTTTTATAATATTCAGATCTGTTTAAAAAAACTTAAAATCTGTTATGTTTTATTTTTTATCAATGGTTTTTTAAGATCTATAACCACTGCATGTTTTCTATTTCAGATCTACTATTTATATAAAAAAAATTCGGATTCGTTTTTTATAAAAATATTCCAGGTCTGGCTTTAAAAAAATACCCTATCTAATTTTATAAAAAATTTCCAGATCCGATTTTCTAAATACTATATGTTATATTTTTTTTATCAATGCTTTTTTTAAATATCTACAACTACTACTTTCTATTCGAGATTAATTTTTTATAAAATATTTCAGATTTGTTTTTATACAATATTTTCAGATTTGGTTTATACAAAGAATTTGTAGACATGTTTTTAAAAAAATATATCAGATCTGGTTTTATAAAAGATTTTTATATTCGGATATGTTTTTATTAAAATTTGCCAAGTTTGTTTTAATACAAATATTCTAGATCCGTTATTTGTAAACATATCCAAACATGTTTCAACCTCTCTCTTCCGGATCTGATTTTATAAAGTAATTTCAGATATGTTTTTCTATTAAGTTTTCAAGATCTTTTATTAAAAAATATTGTAGATCTGTTTAAAAAATTATTTCTAATATTTTTTTATTAAAAATTTACTGATCTGTTTTTATAAAAAAAATCCTGATATGTTTTAAAAAATATTGAATATGTTAAAGAAAAATCCAAACAAAATAACAATAGAATAGAGATACAATGAAATCTGTAATTCTCATTAATAATAAGTCCTTTAAATAGGGAGGAGTTTACAAAGAAAAGGAAACATTCATTATGGTAAATTCTAATACTAGGAAAATATTATGTCAATCACTTCCTTTTGATGATGACACATAATCCTACAACACTCCCCCTTGTGCCGAGTTAAATGAGTGATGGTGCACAATTGTTGCCTCGTTAAAACCTTACGCCAAAAATCCAGTGGGAAAAAAAATAGGACGAAGGAAAGAGTACAATACACCAGTTTCTTTGCAATACATAGACTTTTCCTTCAGTCTAGTTTTCTCTTAGATTCGTACATTAATCATGAGAGATAGGAAAGCATGATGGTATATAAACAGTTGCCTCACTAAAACCTTACACCAAGGAACAAAACCCAATGGGAAAAATAAAACCTTGGTTAAAGGAAAGAGCACAACATACCAATATCACAAATATAGTAGACTCCCCCTTTTGTCTACTACTCCCCTTGATTCGTGCATTAATCAAGGGAGTTTAGAAAACATTTTCATTTACTTTCTACATATTTCCCAATATATGGTTTTAGGTAATGACTTGGTAAAATATGTCACATTCTTTTGACACCTTACTTGATTCACATGAATCTAAAAGAAAGTCTTTTATTGTTGATTGTATAGAAACTTAAGCATGCTTTGTGTTATCACCCTTGGTGTATCTTATGTACATTTCTTCGATACATGATGTATTATTTTCATATATGCGTAGGATATTGGTTGAACCCAAAATTATTAGCTCCTATAATATATGTAATGATAGTCCTTAATCATATACATTCTTTAATTATCTCATGGACAGTAATATTCTTGGAATAGTTCAAGGAGGTAGTTACAAGGGTTTGCTTAGCTTACTTTCAAGCAATCTGGGTGTTCACTATGGTAATTCTTTATCCAGTTTGAGAACAACCTTTTATAAGTCAGACATATACCTAATATCAACAAACATATACCAAGACATTGTTTGGTGTTTTCTATAAGAGTTGGTACTTTTGCTGCTTACATTCTAAGTAGGTATTGAAGTTCCATTATCAATCCCGTTTTTATTTCTATAGGGAAAGTATAAACCCGTGTCAATGGTTCCAAAAGATTAATTTGATATCATTCCAATGACTTTGCGTTGGCGCTGAGCTAAATCTAGCTAACAAGTTCATTGAGAAATACAATATACGGTCAAGTGTATTGTGCTAAGTACAATAATGCGCATATTGTACTTAGATAGGGAATTCCAACTCCCAAAATTTTTCGTCATCATCCTTTTAGACGAAATGGATCTTTTCTTATATCCGACACTTCGACCGATCATGGGAGTGCTAACCGAATGCGCTTTGTCCATATTAAATTGCCTGATTATTTTCTGGACATATGCGATCGGTGAATTAATATTTCACAAACTCGGTGTCCTAGCTCAAATATCTAGACAGGACCAAGTTTTCCCAAGATCTTTCCTCTCAAAATCAGATTTCAAACAACTTGTGGTTCCTTTTATTTCATCAAGAGTGCCTATTATGTTCACAACATTGACATATAGAGCTACTTTGAAAATCTGAAACTTGTTTTCCATAATTAATATGCAAAGGAACAATTCATCGTTCTTATATATCATTTCCCAATCAAGTATTCCATTAGGCGGGTATACCACATCCGTTTAGATTGTTTTAATCTATAAAGTGGGCGTTTCAATTTTATTGCAAACGCATTCCGTGGTTTAGAGTTACTTGATTTTGGTATTGTAATATCATCAAGCACTTTTATATATCTCTAAATCTAGATCCCCGTAGAGATATGTGGTAACCACATTCATGAGTTGCATTTCCATTCCTTCGGAAACTACTAGGCTAACAAACTATTCGGATGTCATAACATACATCATGAGAGAGTAAGTCTCCTTGTGGTCAATCCAGGGCGTTGTGAGAAACCTTGCGCCAAAGGAGAGCCTTACATATTAGGACTTCATTATTCTCGTTACGCTTTCTGACAAAGACTCAGTTATGTCCTACACAGGTTTTACACTTGGTAGGTTAGCACTACCTGACCAAATACCCGATCCTTTGTCAAAGAATATAATTGTTTCTGGATTATTTCTTTACATTTAGGTCAATATGCTCTTTGTTGATATTATTCAACTAAGCCTGGTTCGATGTCGTCGTGCCCGATCATCTTATGAGCCATCGTGTATGCGAATAAATCATCAATGATTATATTTGATCTGTCCATCGACTCATATGTACTCTCATAGTTCATTTGAGATTAATATTTATCTCTAGAATCAATATTAACTTCGGAGCGTCCTCCAGTGATGATTCATGGACATAATTATAATTAGAGACAATCTCATGAGAGTTTTGTATATTGATGATAAATGGATGTGCCTAGCTATTCTCTTCCTTTAGAATAGTATCCATCGAACCAAGTAACTTCCACCACTTCCATTTGGTAGCTACGACCTCAACCACACCTCCACTATGTGTGATTGCAATGCACTTTCCAATGGCGTTGTGCCCCTATTGGGGACTTTTTAACTTTGTGAGTATATTTGCAGCTCGTATATGTGATCTTGTCACTTTTGGAATAGCATTAAACGTATCAGGTATCGAGTCTGATTCGTTTAACTTCAACATTATGTTGTGAAGTTTTGGGGATCAAAATGAGACAGAGTGGGAATATTCAATGATACTTCCTGTCGTTTCCATGGAAAATCCTTTTTCCTATCCCCCTAACGACGGGAAGACTGTCTCATGAAAGTGACAACCCGCAAATCTAGCGGTAAAGAGATCACTAGTCAAATATTCTAATTAGCGAATAATTGTTGGGGATTCATGTCCAACATATACCAAATTGTCTTTACGGACCCATTTCAATGCGTTGTGGGGGAGAAATTAGCACATATACTACAGAACCAAACATGCGTAAATGTAAACTATCAGGCTTATATCCAGTTACCAACTGGTACGTATGAGGCTGGTTAGCAAGCAGTGGGTCTAAAAACGAAAAGAAAAAAAACTGCATATAATAATTGCATAACCCCAGGTAGATGTGGGTAAATTGGTGCGCATTACTAATACCCAAGATGTCATCATATTCTTTTGATAGAAACTTTTATGAGACCATTTTATATATACACTTGGGGTATAGGAAACTCTACATTGATCCTAATACATATGCAATTAACATCAAATCCTTATGATGTAAATTCTCTAGCATTCCAAGTCATGTAGACTTGATAAGATAATCAGGGTGGTGAGCCCTTAAACGTATAGCTAGTGCTAGGAGTGCAATATTTCATGTGGACAATAATATGACATGCGTTGATCGTGTCGAAACCAACACCATAAAGTCTTTAATGGCCCGCATTCTGGATGTTTATGTCCATAAATATCACCTTGTATTCGTTGTAACAATGGAATATTTTTGTATTATGTCCTTAGTTTTAAGATGATCTCATTCCTGTCTTGGCTAAGGATTAGGGTATATACAAAAGTTTTAGGTATTCGAGAGGGCATATTATGATGGCAATGTTGTTTCTTATGCTGCAGAAGTCAACAGTTGCAATTTGCCTCATTCCGCCTTTCACTCGAAAGAGAATGTGTCTATGTGTATTTTGCAATACACGGATCACTATGTCATAACCATGGTGTCCACACATGGTCATGTCGAAACATATATGTGTCATTTCCCCCAAAGTTCTTTATTGGTGACAAAATATGTTTCGATGACCCAATAATCTACTAGTTTGACACATTAGTTTCCATGATATGTTTACTTTCATATTCATTAGAACTTATGTATATATGCTCATTTCCATTTCCATTTGATACGAATATCTTTACAAGGTTCCTATTAATCTTGTACCAACAAGAAAGTGACAGTCCATCGTCTAAGTAATATGTATTTGTCTATCATTTTAGATTGTGTGGAATATTCTACAAAAACTCAAGTTCTCCTCGATACATTCCTACATGGAACGGAGAATATTAATAGTTTTGTTATTTATTTAGATGTATTTCTTTACATCTATAATGGTTACATATTCGATTTTAGTTTAACAAAGAAATTAATTTTGACACTTAAAAAATAATTTCAAATAAACATATGCTTAATCAATATTAAATATTAAATTAATATGTTATAGTTCATTTTCAACGTGTTTCCTTTTTGACAAGAGAACTCTTTAGTACATTTCTTATTTGATTGTCCATTATCACATGAGGCAGTAGTTGTATCTCTACTCCAGATGTTGAAAAATCATTCCCGACTCTTACCAAGACCCTGACCCCGTTCTAGGGTTTCGTCTACATAGTGGATAAATGTCACATGTGTGAAATTGTTTTAACTCTTTGTTCTTTGGAGTTGTTTCCACCTTTAATGCTTTCATTATTGATCTCGAGAATTTTCTTTGTCTCGACATATGTGGTGTTGTTATTCGAAAGAACTTTGTTATGTCTCTCAACCACTTGCAGTAGGTTGATGAGTTTGTCTAAAGGTTATTTTCCAACTTATATTAGTTCATTAATAATTTTGATGTATGAAAGGTGAAAATAATGTTTAGAATCATGTCATCTTCTGTGAGTTCCTTGGCACAGAGATTGAGACGCGTTTTGGATATAACATTTCTTTGTTGAAATCAGTTAACTTTTTGTAATCGAGTAAGTGGATTTCATTCCACTGTACGATTAGTTCGGGAAGTACATATTCATGAATACACCTGATTCTCCCTTTCGAGACATCCCACAGTTATTTGGGGGGTTTATAATAAAGGCATTCCTATGAAAGTTAAGATCTATATGTCGTCTCAAAGTATTGGTTTTAGGGTCAATAAGGAGTTGATGGACTTTAGATAATTTTTTTTGTACTTTTCAAAGTGAGATTTGTATACTCATTTATGGTACTCAGATTCTTTTGAGTTTACGACGTTGATTTAGGGATGAGTTGTTTCAACCATTTACATATATAAGAGATAATATATGATTTTCTGTTTGATAAGACAATGGATTATGGTTATAACTATTATTTTATGTATGAAATTTCTTTATCATAACAACATTGGATTTTTGTATCCTTACATTTCGTTGATAATACTTCATCAATATTTCAATTTGTGAAAAGAAATCACTCAGTCTATTGGATTTCCAGGTAGTAGGGGAATCACATGGATTTTTAAGTCCCTACAAACCTTAGGGCTGTTTACACCCGTTTGACAAAACACAATTGATATCTTGTGATTTATTTAATTTAAATATAACATTGTTAATTATAGAGCATTTGACATGAGTTTGGCATATTAGGCCAATTTCAATGATTTAATACCTTAATGGTATTTTGAGAGATTCTGTCGTGAGACAATAAATATTGGTTTTGACATAAAGTCGATATCAAACTTTTAACATATTAATAATATTTTTGGAACTTTTGGAAAAGACCAAAATATATGAAGGTTAGAAGTGTAACTTCTAAAAACTTAATTATATGATTGGAATTATAAGTATGAACTTATAATTAAGGTATTCATTGAATATATTGTGTGAGAGATCAAATTCAAACGAAATTAAGATCATATTGGTATTTTAGGAGCTTTTGGCAAGAACCCAAAGAATATTACGATTTATGATCAAGACAAACATACTTATGTATTTAGAACGGCTTAATATCATACATTCTAAGATTTTAATAGCTTGGGAAAAAGAGCAAGACAAGACAGTATAGGGGTGGAAGTGTAACTTCCAATTAATTATGATTTGTGACTAAGCAAATAAATAAATAAAATTAAACATAGATTTGAATAAACTTAAACATCTAAAATAATTTATGGCAGTGAGCCTAAATAAATAATGCAATATTCGCCTAAATAATTTTAACCAATCAAATTAACCAACAAAGTAAATATAATGTGTACGTTATCGAGGAGATCTAATGATTTTAAAACATAACCATATTATAGTATTATTTGTTATGGAAAGAAAATCAGTTTAATAAAAAGAATAAACTATAAACTCGTTATCAATTAAGAAATAAATTTATAACAAAGATATCATTATTATTTATATTAAAAGGTAGATTTACAAGAAAAATATAAAATGATTACTCATATATATAATTAGATTTTTTTTACGAATAATGAAATATGCAATTAATAAACATAATGTTAAATAAAAATAAATTAATCCATCAATACAAATTACTCGTAAAACAAACATATTTGGCTAGGTTTTATTTATTTATTTATTTTAGCAGTAATAAAGAAATATCATATTAACCAATCTATCTACCAATAAGTGATAAAGAAGAAAAACGAAAATTGCTGATAACAATTTAGTATTCTCCAAAAAAAAACATATATATATGAACAATTCCATGTATTTTGTTTTAAATTGAATGCATCATGATATCACATATTATGCAATTTTTATAAGCATAAAAAAAACAATATGTGAATTAGGATTTCATGAGATTGGCAAATCATAATTTACGTCTATAACATAAAGTACAGTAGAATGATAATATAGTTTAAACATATAGAGAAAACTCATATTCTTAAAAATCATCATATTTGTTCATAGCATAAAACATGATATGCTGAATTTTTAAAATTTAGACATATAAAATTTACCTCAAATGCCGAATTTTAGCTTGATTTCGTGATTACTTTGTTGTAAGGAGCGTACGTGCTGATAACGTGTTAAAGGAAAATCCAAACAAAATAACAATAGAATAGAGATACAATGAAATCTGTAATTCTCATTAATAATAAGTCCTTTAAATAGGGAGGAGTTTACAAAGAAAAGGAAACATTCATTATGGTAAATTCTAATACTAGGAAAATATTATGTCAATCACTTCCTTTTGATGATGACACATAATCATACAACAGAATATTTGATTTTTATCTTGTTATTATTTTTGCAGTTCACAGTCACTGGAAATTTGGCATTAATGTTTGTTACTTATGAAGGACACCAAATTTGCAAATATTGAGAGAAGGATATGCATGAGGGTGCTCATACTTTTGTGTGGAATGTTATTTTTGATAGAATGTTCTTTTTAAATTTTTCTAGATGTACATTATTTTTAATAGGGTATTTTTTGTTTGGGGATGTAGATTATTTTTTGATTTAATATATTTGTAAAATGTTTATTACGTCTTTTTAATATCTATTATTTATAGATATATGTGTATTTGTTTTATTTTTATTAAATAAATCAATTTTAGAGACGGTTTACTGACAAAATATATGCTGATGAAAATTTCAATAAAAAAAAACAGAAAAACAAATTAATTTTCTAATTATAATAAAAAAAAAAATTCCGGCGAATTTCCGACGGATTTTCCAATTATAAAAAAAGAAAAACAAAATTCCGACAGATTTTCGACGGATATTCCGTCGGGATTTTTTTTTTGACTTTATAACTTTTTTAATAAATAAGTTATAAAAAATAAATTAAATAATAAATTATTTTATCCGACGGAAACTAATTAATCAGATTAAGAAAATGTTGATTAATATAACTTTCTTTAAAAAATTGGAAAATGTTTTCTGACGGAAATATCCGTTGGAAATGATAAATCCGTCGGAAATGCCATTTTCGGGCGGGGGATTTTACAACAGCGGAATCCGCCGGTAGTTTCATTTTCCGACAGATTTTGCCGTCGGAAATGGGTTTTTGTTTTGTAGTGTTGATATAGTGATGGTTTTAAAAAATAAATGTCACCATATGAACTTCTACAGTGACGATTTTGGAAAATAAATGTCACCGTATGACATTCTACAATGACGGTTTTTCAAAAATTAACGTCACCATGTCATGAAAAGTTGACGGTTTTAAAAATAAAAACGTCACCATATGTAATACTACAGTGATATTTTTGATAAATAAATGTCATCGTATGTCATGCTACAATAACAGTTTTCATAAATAAATGTCACTGTATATCATGCTTAAGTGACGGGTTTAACTATATACGTTGTTGTATATCATTCTATGGTGACGGTTTTGAAAAATAAGCGCCACCTTATGTCATGTTACAGTGATGGTTTTGAATAATAAACGTCACCGTATGTCATATTATAGTGATGATTTTGAATAATAAAGGTCACCATATGTCATGCCATGGTGACGTTTTTAAAAAATTAACGTCATCATGTCATGAAAAGTTGACGATTTTAAAAATAAAAACGTCACCATATGTAATGCTACAGTGACATTTTTAATAAATAAACGTCATTGTATGTCATGCTACAATGACAATTTTGATAAATAAATATCACTGTATATCATGCTTAAGTGACAGGTTTAACTAATAAATGTTGTTGTGTATAATTCTACGGTGACGGTTTTGAAAAATAAACGACATCGTATGTCATGTTACAGTGATGGTACTGAATAACAAACATCACCGTATGTCATATTATAGTGACGATTTTGAATAATAAAGTTCACCATATGTCATGCTATGGTGACGGTTTTTTAAAATTAAACGTCACTGTTTGTCATGTTACGGTGACAATTTTAACAAATAAAGGTCATCGTATGTCATCTACAATGACGATTTTGACTAATAAATGTCACTGTATGTCATGCTATGGTGACGGTTTTGAGAAAGAAATGTCACTATATATCATGCTATTATGACGGTTTTGAAAATATAACATCACTATATGGGATGCTACGGTGACAGTTTGAGGAAAAACATTAATTTTTTATAGACCTAAAGTGACGGTTTTAGGTTATAGTAGCGTTTTTTATGTGATTTCGTAACGTTTTTTAAACGTAACCAAAAGTGTATCAAAAGTGACGGCAGGAAAGGTAACGATTTTTATGTCCACGAAAACCGTTACCGTACACCTATGGTAACGGTTTTTAACCGTCACTAAAGAGCTTTTTTGTACTAGATATATATAGAGAGAAAGTCATATGTATTAAGCAAAGTCACAAGATTACAGAATGAGCGCACGTCTCTCAGTTACAAGGTTCACTCACAAGGCTAGACAATTTATACTAGCTACTTCTCTCAAGACAAAGAAACACTCACAACATAAGTTCTCTCAAAGACTTTGATAAAGTCAAAGTCAAATACATCAAAAGTCAACACTTGATCTAAACTAGTACATTAACAATCTCCCCCTTTTAGATCAAGCAATGATGATAGGCCTGCCCCAGCGAGATAATCTTCCTTGACGGATTCCAAGCAGCGACTCAAAATTTCTGATTCCACGCCTGAAGTTGAAACGATCATAGATAACATCTACAATTCTTTCAGTACAGACCTTGACAACCTTGTTCATCCCTTTTTCTCCTTGCTTCAACTTCTCTTTGTTTTCCTTAAGCCTTCTCTCCAATTGCATTTTGATCACTTTCAAGGTTCTATCTGAAAACTTGGCGATTTCGGATAATCTGAAGAATCTCTTTTTGTTCTCAGAGTTCTTGTATACTACACCAAGTTCAGGCTTGTCTAGCATAGTAAATAGATTATAATCATCAATACCATCCAGACTAAGATCAGGCTTCTTCATGTTGACTTTCCTCTGATTCGTCTCTATACCGAGTTGGAAGTCATAGCAGTACGTGTAGTTTACATGTCTCCTCATAAATCTTTTCACAGCATCCAAGGCACAAGAATATTATCTTTCCTAATATTCATATTTCTGAAAAGATGGTACAGGTACTCGATATCATCCACATTCAGAAAGCAAAAGTCAGCTTCAGAAAATGTACATTCTGTCAAGTCTCTCCTTTGCACATGGAAAACTGGATACCAAATATGTACAAACTGCACAAGTCTCACTTGCTTCATTGTCACTATTCCTGACTTGTTTTTCACTACATTCTCAGGACTTCTTACCTAGTTCATCATCCAAGCATATTCCTCTTGATACTTCAGGGGTTGATTTGAGACACCCAAGACTTTAAATTTATCCATTTCTCTGATCCTGTGTACAAATATGTTCTTCATCTCCTCTTCCAGAAACGGTTGCCTCAAAGTATTCCTCATTTGCCTGATTTGAGCTTCAGAAGGGGCAAGAGGTACTTGAGGTTGGTCTGAGGGACCGGTTTGGCTTTCGGCTGGGTTGGAAGGAAAGAAAGGTTCAGGTTCAGTTTCAGTGTTTATGTTGGGTAGGTTTTCAAAACTAGGTTGTTCATCATGATTTGGGCTTGGAAATCTGTGTGGGCTAGGTAAATTGGTTTGGGTAGGTGGAATAGGTTGGCTAGTTGAAATTGGTTGAGTAGTTTGGGTAGTTTGGCTAGGTTGTTTTTCTGGGCTTGATGGAAGTTGGTTTACTAGGCTAGGTAGGTTGGTTGGTTGGTTGGAAGGTTCAATAATTATCATCTCTTTGAATGATGGTATATCGGGTTGTTCACGGATGGTTTCTAGAAGTTCTACGTTTACAGGACTCAACTGGATGTCTTCTTGTGAGCACGCAATGATATCCAGAATACTCTCTTCTCCTTCTCCTATCACATCTATTTCCTCCTCCTTGATCTTCCAGAAGTTGTCATACTTTTCAACTGATGTTTCTTCATCATCGGAAGACAAGTCTATTGCATATATCTCCTCTAATCTAGTAAGTCTAATGATCTCTTCTCTAGTAGCAACCACAGGCTTTTCAACCAATGGTTCTACGTCTTCGTTTACGTATAAGATCAACTACATTCCCTGTCCTTCACCCATATTTCCTTGCTCCTCACTATTAAAATCAACCATTTCGGTATCCTCTCCTCTATCTGATCTACCAATAGCATGTTCAGACTCTGTAGCAGTTCTTTGATGTTTGGTCATCTCCCCCTCATGGTCATGATCCGAATCATGATCATGTCTCTTTCTAGAACCTGCTTGAGCTTTACACGAATCCTGAACTACTTTGGTTAACTCCTTAATGTGTTGAACCATTTCTGACTTGAAGGCATTGAATTCAGAGATGGAAACAACTTCAGATGATACTGGAGTTTGTTGAGCTCTTAACAGACCAATAAGATCGGCATCAGATTCTTCAGCGGGTTCCTGAGATAATAACTTGGCATACAACATGGACTTCAGCTCCTCCACCGAATGATCAACCGGCTGAACTGGTGGTGGTGGAGGTGGTTGAACAGGTTCGTCCACCGTTGGGCCTTTTCCTTTCAATAGGCTCTTTACCTTTGCTAACTCCTCCTGAAATTTGGCAAGCTCTCAGTAATGTGATTCTCAACAGCCTTTAAGGCGCCGTCGAGGTACTCCTTTGACACAAAGTCGGGGAAAATAACTCCGGGGTCACTTAGACTTCCCGTTGTCACAACTGTTGAGGAGCCAACAGTGTGGCCTGTGTTCAAAGCTGGAATATCGATAGCAATGACAGGACTTCCATCCGATCGTCGTAGTTCGGATTGCGGATCTACTACGGATGTTCCGATCGGGTCACTAAGACGTCCGATGGTAGCAGAAGTATGAGTTTGTCTCCTAGGAATAAGAAATGATAAATCAACTGGCTCTAGACTCAATGATGCACTGAAAGAAATTGAGCTCTGGGGCAGCTGAGCTCTAGTTTCAATACCTATACTTTCCGATTGAAAGCTAGGTAGTGTTTGTGCTAAAACCCCCTGCGAAGTTGAGACTATGGCCTGTTGAGAGGCTATAGAATGGTTGGTAGAGGTGTGTAATTGCATAAGCGGGCTACTTATGAATTGTGCTTCCGAATGCAACACATGCAACAGATCACTAGATTTGGTTGCCCTTTTGTAACGGTAGGTTATGTTGCACTCTCTCTCACCATATTCTTTTTCTTTTTCTGCATTCTCTCTTTGCCTCACATTTTCAGTATTTTCAACTATAACTCCCTCAGATCTCCTTATGTCTCCCAAAACTTGCGCAATTTCAGTACCAACAGTGTCGATCTCCATATCATCATATTGTAAGGAGATGTCATTCAAGAAACCAAAGTTGTGTTGGAGATTTTCATCTTCAACATCAACATCATGAATAAGGATATCTTCTTGTTGATGTCCCGAAGTTGCCGATGGAATAGTCTCTGCTGAGCTGGCACGCCGATCCGACTCTGTTTCAGAATCCAGACCTTCATCAGCTATCCCTTCCTGAGAAATTGCTTGGCGAATAATAGTCCTTTCAGGTTGGGATGTGAAGACCTCTAGTTGGGTGGCATCTTGTGCCGAGGTCTCCACAACTTCAGATCTAGAATGCTGACCCTCGCCTGTTCCCCTCTCGGTATTTTCCTTCAGCTCTCCCCGTTCCTGGACCCCCGTAGTCTCAGGAATCCTCACCGACTCCTCTCGCCTAAGGATGGAGTCTGAGGTAGGGATAACCGGTGTTGGTAATCCCATAGACTCTCTATAATCTATGACACACTTAAAGTTCGGATTTGCGTAACAGAGTAGAGCTACTGGAACTGGCATAGAGTATGCAAACTGCTTTCTTTGTTTCTGGAGATATTTCATCTCAAATTCTGGTGCAATCTCATGTTGAGATCTCTTTGGTATATCTCGGTTGGAGCGGATCATGCTTCGGATTATCAACTGGAGAAATCTCTGATATGGCACGTAGATTGGTCTCTTGGAAGTACTCTTACTAATGACTTTTTCGTACAATTCCGTCCAGAAAACCACTGAGTAGTCAACGTGTAGATCGTAGACGAAAGCATGGAAGAGCCTTAGTGTGTGCATATTCGTATTATCAAGACCGGAATTTCTGGAAGTTAAACACCGGTTGATCATGGAGAACATCTGGTAGTAAAATGGTGGAAGATTGGTCTTCTTAAACTCACTGATCTTTGTTAGTGAACCAACATAACCCAAGGCGCGGATGACTTCAAATACTTCTGAGTCGACTGGGTATGAATCAAAGCTGGTTCTGATCTCTCGTGAGTTTGCTTCCGGTAAGTCCAATATCCATCTGAGTCTCTGATATGTTAGAACATAAGTGAAGTTATCAATTTTGAGCCGGAAGTATTTATTTGTGTTGCTCTCAACCACGTATTCTATCGTCTTCTAGGCTTGTTGTACATAGATCAAGGGAATTGAAGCTGTGTCTGTCAAAGCCTAATGAAGTGGGTGACCCTTCAGTATTTCCACAACAAGTGGATTGACATTTAGACTGTCAATGTCCACATGATGATTGTTTGGGTAGAGCAACATATACTCAGACAGACTGATCAGGGCAAGATCAGGATCTATACCAACTTCAAACTGAAAGTGAGATCTAGGGATGGCATAGGAGTCTCTTTTGACACGTTTGGATCACGTTCATCCATATGGACACTTTGATCATGTGAGATTTCTTCTGCCATTGTTTACCTGAAAAAGATAGAAAGTATTGGATATAATCCAATATGTTAGTCAATAAGCTCAAAAACTTGTTTTCAAAAAACATTTTGATACACACAGTATCAAGTACAGAATGATTGCACTTTAAGCTCAAAAAGATAAGCACATAAAGTTAAATGAAGCAAAATGTAACTTTGAACAAAAATTACAAAAAATATACCAAAAAATGACTCAAACTTGAACAAGATACTTGTTATTTTGAAATTGTTCTTCTCTAGACATTCCAGTTTCTGCTGCTGATTTCTCTGTTTCTACTGCTTTAGCAGTTTCTACTGCTGGTTCAGTAGTTACTGTTGCTTCTACAGTTTCTGCTTATTTCTCTGTTGTTTCTGCTGCTTTTTCTGTTTCTGCTGCTTTCACAGTTTCTGCTTCAACCTTCTTTTCAGTTTCACCTCTAATCTCCCCCTCAAACTGAAATTCCATGTCAACTGAGCTTTCCTTCTCACATTCAGCTTCTTGATTCTCCCCCTTTTTGGAAGAATCATGAGCACTTCCCCTTTTCTTCAGGACATATTGCTTTCTCTTCTTTTTGTGTACCTGTCAGGATCGAATTCTTAACAAGAATTAATACTCAGAAACTAATATCAAAGAAGTTGCGGAAAAACACTTTGATATTTGATCAAACAGTAATCAAAAACAGTATATAATTATCAAACTGTAAGCTTTTATTGAATGCTTAAAACTACAAGATTACACACTCAACCTCAATATTGATGAACAGGCTCACCAATACAAATTCTACTTCTCTAGAATTAGGATCTATGCCTTGAGGTTAATTTTTCTCTCTTGACAAACGATTATCAAAAAGTTCTTTCTATCTATTCTAAACATTCTATACATATACTGATAAAAAGATAATTACAAAGAATAAACAAATCTTCAGTATATCTTCCATGTATATCTTCTAAGTATATCTTCAGTATATCCAGCTGTAGTACATTCCATCCGGATCTCTTTAGCAGCACTAATAATGCTCAGCAGCATTAACTTCAACTAGCAGCATTAACTTCAAGCAGTACTAACTACTAGCAGTACTAACTAGCTAAGCAGTACTAACTTTGTTCAAGCAGTACTAACTTCAACTAGCAGTAGTAATTCTACTAGCAGTAGTAACACTTAGCAGTATTAATCTTCAACTTGTTCTGGCAGTAGTAACTACACTTGTACTAGCAGTAGTAACTACACTTAGTAGAATCTTCAGTTCCCAACAATCTCCCCCTAACTTGACTTTTAGAAGAGAAGTCAAGTTCTTCAGATATTCTTCCAGATGCTCTTTTTGATGCTCCCAAAACTTCCAAGATCATGCTCCTAAGTCTGGATTCAGTCCCAAACTCTGATTGATTATCCTCTGAATTAGATACTTGGCCATTTCTGAATTTGGTGCACAACCCAACTTCTTCTTTAGCATGGCATGAACCTTCAGTCTGGTGTGATTATATACTCTATCCACTAGGAAGTATTCTGTGTGATTTCTATCCAAAGTCACTGCATATACTCCACTAGTTTCATATAGAGTCCAACTTGTGACTTCTTTAAACACACTCTTGATGACCTGGTCCACTTCTTCAGGTTTGAACATCATGCATAGATACTCCATCACCAGTTTTGTAAGAGAAATTCCTGGAGTATTCAGATGATCTGCATACAGCTTAATTCCTATGTCAAACATCTCTTCTATATCAGATCTAGAGCATGTTCTGACAATCTTGACCCAAGTGTTGAATACTTCATACTTATCACCCTTCCTCTTGAGTCTGATGTAATCTTTCCCATCCATTGTCAGTACATCCCAGTGAATGATCTCAGGTGGCTTAACTCCAACAGGTTCTGCAGAAATTGGTTCAGGCACTTTGTCCATCACTACCATATATAAGCTTACATCATCTTTGATTGATGACCCTTGCTGGCTTGATGACTCAGGTGCCACTTCTTCTTCAGCAACATTTTGTTCTTCTTCTACTCTAGGCTTCTTATCTTTCTTTCTTTTGGCCATCATCTTGGTTCTTTTCAAAGTCTTTTGAACCTGTACTAGAGTAACTTCCTTCTTCTTTTCTTCCTTTTCCCTTGCCATCTCTTTGATAGGAGTTCCCTCTTCACTTTCAGGGAATGGTTGATTCATATCTATATCATTACTCTCCTTGGCCTTCTTTTCAAACTCTACTCTTTTCTTTTCATTGCTCTTCAGATTCCCCATTTCCTTTTCATAGAGCTCTCTGATTTGATCAAAACTCATCTTCACAAATATTTCTTTCTTTACCCCAATTGCACTCCTCAAGAAAGTTACCATTTTGTTTCTTTCCTGAGTGGCAAGGTAAGTTTGTGAAGGTCTTCTTTTCTTTGCACTTGTATTAGCCATCATAGCCTTTCTCAGACTTATAGCCCTTTGTTTAGCCTTTTCAGTTTCAAGCCCCTTTTGATAGGCTTTATTTAGCTCAGCAGCTAAAGCCTTTGCCATTTCCCTGTCCTTCTCCACCTGAGCTCTTTCTTCTTTTTCCATCTCCTTCTGCATTTTCCTTGCTAAAGCTTCATCTGATTCAACCAACCTTTGCTTCTTGATTGGTTGATTAGATTCCACTATCTTTTCTTTTCCCTTATTCTTTGATTCTGCAGCTTTGTCTTTCTGTTCTGATTTTCTGTCTCTCCCTTCATTTATGACCACTCCCTTTGCTTTGGGAGTGTCATTCTTAGCTTTGATTAGCACTTCAGCTACTTCAATTTCTGTTGGTGTTAACTCTGTTACTGCTGCTTGTGAGGTTTCAGCAGCATTAACAGTTTCTGCTTCTTTTTGTACTGAACCTCTTTCTGTTTCTGCTTCCTTCTCCCCCTCAACTTCAACTCTCTCTTTATCAATCTCCCCTTTCCTTGATGCTTCTTCCATGTTGATCTCCCCCTTTTTGGGAGCATCAGTCACTGGTTTCCTCCTTCTGAGCACAAATTGTTTCTTCTTCTTTTGCAGAATCAGTTTCCTTACCATTTGCTTCAACTTGATGATTTGTTCTTGTTGTGACAGTACTATGAGTTTTAGCTCTTCTATATCTTTGCCCTGTTTGAGTACATCCATGTTGATGTTGCCCATTGCCTCCATCAATTCATCATAGTTATATCTGTCCTCACCTTCTCCAGGAGTGTTACCCCCTATTGACGGATCATTGGATCTTTTAGTAGTGGAAGTCTTCTGCCTAGCAGAAGCACTATCCACCCCTGTGGTTTCTTGGCACCAGGGACCTTCAAATGATTGCTCATTCAAAGTTGCCATGGGGGAGGTCTTATTGATGTTACCACTTTCCTCCTCTGTGCTAGCAGGAGTAGTGGCAGCCTCATCACCCATATGCTCTACCTCCTCCTCAGAGAGCACCTCCTTTGGGTTGGGAGATACCCTTGTGGTTTCCCTTTGGATATTCTCTAGGGGAGAATTCTCCCTTAGAGGGCTTAAAGGCTTAGTTGGTGATGGTACAAGAAGGGAAGGAGCCTTCTTTACCTGTTTTCTTTGATAAGTTTGGGTAATTGTAGAAGTGGGCTTATTCAGAAGGGACTGTGGAATTGATTTTGAGAGGGAAGGTTGGGCTTGGCTAGCAGTGGGATGGTCTAATGAGGGCCTTGACCCTGCTGCCATACCTTCAGTGTTTTGGGACACCACCATCATTGTAGAGAACAATGGGGTGTCAACTCCTTCCGAGTCCCCAACAGATCTTCTCATATTTGAGAAAACCTTGCCTTTTGGGGGTTTAGGTACATATACTCCAACAGGTTGAGGTATATCCGTCAATTCATGGTTAATTACTTCCTGAACAAATCTGGGATACATAAAGAAACTCTTTTTGTTTCCCATATTTGATACAAGATCACTGAAAATCATCTTTGAGAAATTGTACCTTCTGGATGTAGCCAAGCATACCAAAGCATATGCAATTGGACTGCTGAACTCACTCCATCCAGTGGTCTTTTTGGAGATGCAATGCATCAGGGTATGAACAAGAAAACGCCATTGGGGTGAAAACTTTGCTTTTGAGAATTTGAAAACACCCAATGGGCCTCCATACCCCATTCTAGTAAGATTAGAAAACAGTTCATCATTAGAGATAGACGTTATACCAGAGGCATCGTCTAGACGTAGACTGATGCGTATAACCTCTTCAGTAACTGTTAGTGGTTGATCACAGATTCTTGTCTTGATCATTTGCACACCATTTTCCACAACAATGGTTGCATTGGCCCAGAACTGCCTTTGATGCTCAATGTAGATTGTAGGGGATACAGTAAGAGCATGAGCAATGTGGCTTGACTTGAGGAAATCCACAATCTGATGAAAGCCTTCTGCTTGTTTTGGCTTTTGGAGCATTGCGATTTCATTGTGCTCGTCAATGAACGCCATTGATGCCATTGACCTTGAAGATTTTTTGCCTGAAAACTTTGAACTTTGAGAGAGAAAGGGTTTAGAGCGCAAGGGAACAGTATGCAAAGAGTCGTTATGAACTTTTAGGCGGGCAAAGAGTATTTATAGTATTCGGAATATAAGCAGTATTAACCTAGAGCAGTATTAACTACTAGCAGTAGTAACGGCTAGCAGTATTAACTAACTAGCAGTATTAACTGAAAGCAGTATTAACCACTAGCAGTATTAACTACTAGCAGTAGTAACGGCTAGCAGTATTAACTAACTGGCAGTATTAACTGAAAGCAGTATTAACGACTAGCAGTATTAACCACTAGCAGTATTAACTACTAGCAGTATTAACTGAAAGCAGTATTACCCACTAGCAGTATTAACTACTAGCAGTATTAACTGAAAGCAGTATTAACTACTAGCAGTATTAACTACTAGCAGTATTAACTGAAAGCAGTATTAACTACTAGCAGTATTAACTACTAGCAGTATTAACTGAAAGCAGTATTAACTACTAGCAGTATTAACTACTAGCAGTATTAACTGAAATCAGTATTAACTACTAGCAGTATTAACTACTAGCAGTATTAACTGAAAGCAGTATTAACTACTAGCAGTATTAACTATACTTACTCCTTTTAAACTTGCTAACACTGAGTACTGCTATGTATATCCTGAAAAAGAAGATTAGTAACACCAAGAATAAAAATATACAGGTATAAAACCAGAAGAAGATTATTCAGAGTTTATCATTCCCACACCTGTGACCAAGAAAGTGAATCTACCCACATCAAAAGCTTTAGTGAATAGATCAGCAAACTGATTATCAGTGTGGACTTTGACAACTTGAATAAGTTTCTTTTCATTACAATCTCTTATAAAGTGATACCTGATTTCAATGTGCTTTGTCTTTGAGTGCTTGACTGGATTATTTACAATGCTAATAGCACTGCTGTTGTCAATAAAGATTGGAGTGTGTAGAAAGGTTACCCCATAGTCCAACATTTGATTCTGAATCCATAAGACTTGAGAACAGCAACTTGCAGCTGCTATGTACTCTGCCTCTGTTGTAGATGTGGATACTGTGGTTTGTTTCTTGCACTGCCATGAGACTAGTCTAGCACCCAAAAACTGACATCCTCCAGAAGTAGATTTTCTGTCCAAGTTTGTCCCACCTAGATCACTGTCTGAGTATGCTATTAGATCAAAAGGTGAGTTATGAGGATACCAAAGTCCCAATATGGGTTGCCCTTTGAGATATCTGAATATCCTCTTAACAGCTTGAAAGTGAGATTGCTTTGGCCTAACTTGAAATCTTGCACATACACAGACGGGAAACATAATATCTGGCCTTGATGCTGTGAGATACATGAGAGAGCCAATCATGGATCTATAAAGATGCACATCCATATCCTCCCCCTCAAGATCTGCTGTGATCTGCTTGTGTGTTTCCATAGGTGTGCTGGCAGGTTTTGATTCTGAGAAACCAAACTTGGTTAGAATATCCTGCACATACTTGGATTGACATATAAAAATGCCATCTGACTTCTGTTGAACTTGGAGTCCAAGGAAGAAAGTAAGTTCCCCCATGGAGCTCATTTTGAACCTTTGATGCATTAAATCCTCAAACTCCTTGCACATGTTGTTTCTTGTAGAACCAAAAATAATGTCATCAACATATATTTGGACCAGCAAGATATCCTTCTTCTTCCTTTTGATAAATAGAGTCTTATCAATGACTCCTCTTTCAAAGTCATTTTCCAAGAGATAGGATGACAGGGTGTCATACCATGCTCTTGGGGCTTGATGTAGTCCATAAAGTGCTTTCTTTAATTTGTATACTCTGTCTGGATAGCTTGGGTTTTCAAACCCTGGTGGTTGGCAGACATATACTTCTTCTTCAATTGACCCATAGAGAAAAGCACTTTTTACATCCATTTGATAGACTTTGAAGTTCATGTAAGAAGCATAGGCTAGGAATAGTCTGATTGCTTCTATCCTAGCCACAGGTGCAAAAACTTCTTCATAATCTATACCCTCTTCTTGAGTATAGCCTTGAGCCACCAGCCTTGCTTTGTTCCTTATGACAATACCTCTTTCATCTCTCTTGTTTCTGAAAATCCACTTTGTGCCAATTGCTCTGTGACCTTTAGGAAGGTCTACTAGATCCCATACATCTTGTAGCTTGAACTGTAACAGTTCTTCTTGCATTGCTTCTATCCAGCTAGATTCTTTCATAGCATCATGTGCCTTTTTAGGCTCAAGCTGGGATAGAAAACATGAGAGCACTGTATGCTGTTCATCTTGCATTTCTTGAATCCTGCTTTGATGTCTAGTCATCATAGGAGAAGAGATATCTCCTATTACCAGCTGTGGAGGATGATTCTTTTGAACTCTGGTGTTATGACTAGGTTCTTCATTCAGTCCAGCCTCTAGATTAGAGTCATGCAACTCAACTGAAGTGTCTTCAGATGTCACTTCTGATTCTTGAGTCTCCTCATCTCTAGTGTCTTCTTCACTCTGACTTGGTTCAGTAAATGATTCCTTTTCACAGTCTTCATTTACTGTGGGTATGGGAAAAATCACAGATTTAGATATACTTTCTTGAACTTGTGTGATCTCTGATTCTCCACCATCTGTTCCTGTATACTCATTACTGAAACCAAAAGAGTTATTTAGTGAATCAATGTCAAATAGCCATTGAGGTCCAGACCCAACAGGATTTGGTGTGTTCTCATTGCATTTGACATTGTCACTTTCTTCAATTATTCTAGAAGAAGAGTTAAAAACTCTGTAGGCCCTACTCTGAGATGAATATCCAACAAGAAATCCATCATCTGCTTTGCTATCAAACTTACCTAAGTGAGATTTGGTATTTAGAATTGTACAAGGACACCCAAAAGGTTTGAAGAAACCAATAAAAGGTTTTCTTTGATTTAAAAGCTCATATGGGGTCTTGTTCTTTTGCTTGACCACTAGAACTCTGTTTTGGACATAACAAGCAGTATTAACTGCTTCAGCCCAGAATGTAATTGGCAATTTTGAATCAGCCAACAGAGATCTAGCAGCCTCTATTAGTGTCCTATTTCTCCTTTCAGCAACACCATTCTGTTGAGGAGTCCTAGGAGCACTATATTGTCTCTCAATACCTTTTCCTTCACAAAAAGTGTTTAAATCATGATTTTTAAATTCAGTTCCATTATCTGATCTAATGACTTTTACTCTTTGATTAGTTTGGTTTTCAATTCTTAGAATAAAAGATTTGATAAGACCACTTGTTTCATCCTTAGTCCTTAGAAAATATACCCAAGTAAATCTGGAGTAATCATCAACAATAACTAAGCAGTAAGATTTCTTGCCTATACTCATAACATTTGTAGGACCAAACAGATCCATATGCAATAACTGGAGACAAGAAGAAACAGAATTTAACTCTTTGGTCTTATGAGAAGTTTTGTGTTGTTTGCCTTTAAGACAAGCAACACAATGATCATCACATGAAAAGACTTTTGAAGGTAAACCTCTTACAAGGTTATTTTTAACAAGATTGTTCATAGTCTTGAAATTCATGTGACACATCCTTCTGTGCCAAAGGGAGGATTCATCTATAGAAGCTTTTGAAACAAGACAATTTAAAGATGAATCACTATCAACATTGTCCAAATCAAGACAGTAAACATTGTCCTTCCTAGGAGTTCTAAGTAGTATCATGTTTTCATCAACTACCTTGAACCCTGGAGCAAGGATCATACACTCAGTGTTAGTAAATAATATACTATGTTGTTTGTCACAAACCTGTGATACACTTAACAGGTTGTACTTTAATTGATCAACATAGTAGACATCCTCAAATGTCATCTTACCTTTGGTGACATTACCTTTTCCACTTATCTTACCACCAGTAAGATTGTCTCCAAATGCAACATGTCCTCCATTAATTTGCTTGAAATCCTGAAGGCATGACATGTTGCCAGTCATGTGCCTAGAGCAACCACTATCAACATGCCAAATGCTCTTTCCCTTGAGCTGTTGGTTGCCCTGCACATTAGATAAATCAATTAGTATGAATGGGGACCCAAGCCAAAGTGATCTTGGGTCTTCCTTTCTCATCAAAGTATTTATATTCCTTTTTAATGAGGTTTTTAAACTCAGAGCACTCTTTATTAGAGTACTTTGTCAATATGATTGGCTTAGCAGAATCAACACTAGAAGCAGTACTAACCTTAGAAGTACTAACAGAGTTAGCAGTACTAACAGGTGTAGCAGTACTAACAGGTTTAGCAGTACTAACCTTGTTAGCAGCATTAACATTGTTAGCAGTAGTATTACTTCTAGCAGCACTATCATTGTCAGCAGCACTATTTGTGATAGCAGTACTAACAGTTTTAGTGCTTTTAGGAATCCACATATTGACACTTTCTTTAACAGAATACTTTTTCTTCATATGGCTTTTAGTTTTAACAGTTTTCTTAGCCACATGGTTCTTTTCAATTTTCTTATAACCAAAGGGTTTTTGCATGGATCTTTGGAAATTCATTCTTTGGTTCATAGGATTGAAATAACAGAATTTTGCAAGATGATTCAATTTGCCACAGATAAAACAAGGTTTTGGTCTATTGATTTTACTCAGATCAACCCCTTGTTTATGTGCCCATTGATTATTCCAGTTTCTTTGATTTCCCCTCTTTTTGTCCTGTTTTTGGGGCTCATTCTTCTTACAAGCACACTGTTTGCAAGGACCTGGATTCACAACTGTGGTCTGTTTATAATGGACCTTACCAAACTTTTCCTCTGTCTTCTCTATGTTCTTGGATTTGATCCAAGCCCTTCCACAATCCTCATTGGTGATAATGTTGTTTTCTATAGAAATCTCACCACTCACCTTGTTCTCCTTACTCTTGTCAACCTCTTTCTCAGTCTTATCCTCAACAATTTCCTCATCTAAGGGATCTATTTCAGTGGCTCCCTCAGGCAAGTCCTTCCTATCTTTGGTGTCTAACAGGTCTGAAGTAGGAGGAATGTAATTGTTGTTATATGGTGGAGGTGTGGCATTATACCCAATTCCTCTTCTTAATTTATCATGAATCTGATTTTGCAGTAAGGAGTCCATTGCTTTAGAAGCATTGGAAAACTTTTCTACATCAAGCTTAACCTTGGTTAACTCCTCTTTCAGTTTTTCACTCTCCTCTTTAGATTTGGTCAGTTTAAGTTCTAAATCCTTTTTCTCCCACTGCCAGTAATTAGTGTCATATGAGTGTTGTAGTTCATTGGCTTGAAAACCTTTGATTTGATCTTCAAATCTCTCTACTATCCTCACATAGTCTTTTATATCCTTTTCTAGTCTCTTCAGGTCATCACTCATCTTCTGATTGTGATCCCTGTACCTTTTAACAGTGTCTATGCAAGTTTTAGAGCAGAGATTAGAACTTACCTCAGATGGGAGATCAGATACTTTAGCCATAAGAGCTTGATTCTGAATAGCTTCTTCTGCTTGATCACTCCAATCAAACCCCATTCCTTGTTGAGAAACAAGGGCTTGAGCAGAGTTTCTGTTGTTATTGAAGCTTCCAGATTGAGCTTGTTGATGGTTGTTGTTGTGAGACATTCCACTTCTGCATTCTCTAGCAAAATGTCCCTTCAGATGGCATTTGTAGCATTCTACCTTTGATTTATCAAACCCTGCTCCATCTTCTCTTCTTTGTGAGAAGTTGTTTCTTCCAGTTCTCTTTATAAACTTTTTAACCCTCATGGAGAGCATGGCCATCTGCCATTTAATATCCATCTCTTCCAGATCATCAGGATGAAGTTGTTCTAAGTCATCATTGATCAAAGAAGAATTTCCATGATTAGAAAGAAGAGCTTCAAATACATAATCAGTGCCTTTATCTAAATTTGATCCATTAGCAGCATTAACTGATTCAGGGTTAGCAGTAGAATCAATTGATGCTGATAGGAGTGCAGCATTATGAACATATCCAGAAGGCTTCTTCTTTGCCTCCACCTCAGCTTCAAATACTCTAAGATCATTGTACAGATCATCAAGTTCTTTGTCTTCCAACTGATCATTCTGTCTGAATGACACAGTGTACATGGTCCATTCATCTCCAAGGGACCTTAAGAACTTTCTGTTCACATCATCTTGATCAATCTGTACTCCCATAGTAGCTAGTTCACCAATTAGTTTATTAAACCTGTCAAAAGTTTGAGTCATGGACTCATTCTTAGTTGAGATGAAGTTTTCATACTGTTGTTTTAAGATTGCCTTTTGATTTCTCTTGGTACTTTTAGTACCTGAGAATCTCTTCTCTAGAGCATTCCAGAGCATCTGTGCATCAGTACAATTGCAGAATTGGTGTTGATACTCATTTGGAATGGCCAAGAGCAGTGTGCTCAAGGCTTTCATCTCTGTCTGTCTTGATTTCCTGTCTGTATCTGTCTTTGGAGGAGTTCTTTTGCCATCTTCACCAATCTTTCCTCCATCAGATGGGCCATTCTCAATGATGTCCCACATAGAGTAATCTGTGAGGAGAATATATTGCTTGATTCTGATTTTCCACATGTCAAATTCATTGGATCTGAGCATTGGAACTTTTGAGACCAAAGTACTGCTTGATTCTGTAAGATTTTCCATGATGAATAACTGTTTCTGAGAGAATTTTGCTCTGATACCACTTGTCAGGATCGAATTCTTAACAAGAATTAATACTCAGAAACTAATATCAAAGAAGTTGCGGAAAAACACTTTGATATTTGATCAAACAGTAATCAAAAACAGTATATAATTATCAAACTGTAAGCTTTTATTGAATGCTTAAAACTACAAGATTACACACTCAACCTCAATATTGATGAACAGGCTCACCAATACAAATTCTACTTCTCTAGAATTAGGATCTATGCCTTGAGGTTAATTTTTCTCTCTTGACAAACGATTATCAAAAAGTTCTTTCTATCTATTCTAAACATTCTATACATATACTGATAAAAAGATAATTACAAAGAATAAACAAATCTTCAGTATATCTTCCATGTATATCTTCTAAGTATATCTTCAGTATATCCAGCTGTAGTACATTCCATCCGGATCTCTTTAGCAGCACTAATAATGCTCAGCAGCATTAACTTCAACTAGCAGCATTAACTTCAAGCAGTACTAACTACTAGCAGTACTAACTAGCTAAGCAGTACTAACTTTGTTCAAGCAGTACTAACTTCAACTAGCAGTAGTAATTCTACTAGCAGTAGTAACACTTAGCAGTATTAATCTTCAACTTGTTCTGGCAGTAGTAACTACACTTGTACTAGCAGTAGTAACTACACTTAGTAGAATCTTCAGTTCCCAACAGTACCAAACTGAGTACCATCTTCTTGAGTTTGGTTATCTGTACTTGTTGAGAAGTGATCACCTTTTTCAGCTCCTTTATCTCCAAGCCCTGATTGATGACATCCAAGTTCACATTTCCAATGGTTTCCATCAATTCATCAAAGTTATATATGTCCTCACCCCCTTTAGATGTGTTGAGCACCCTTGAAGGATCCTTGGATCTTTTAGTAGAGGCCTTCTGCCTAGCAGAAGCACCTACTACCCCCTTGGTTTCTTGGCACCTGGGACCCTTAGATGATTTCTCATTCAAAGTTGCCGTGGGGAAGGTCTCAGTGATGTTCACACTATCCTGATCCACACCTTGTGCAGAATCAATAGTGTGAGCCTTACTACCCACATGCTCATCCTTCTCCTTAGAGAGCACCTTCTTGGGGTTGGGTGTGGATTCCCTTTGGATATTCTCTGAGGGAGAATGCTCCATCAGAGGGCTTGTAGGCTTTTGGGGTGTAGATACATGAAGGGAAGGAACCTTCTTTACCTTTTTCCTTACATAGATTTGAGAGATTGGGAAAATTGGCTTATCAGTAAGGGTCTGAGGAGGATCATTTGAAATGAATGGTGTGGGTAGGTCATCAGTGGGTTGGTCAGATATGGGCTGTGACCCTGATGCCTCACCATGGGAATGGGACACAACCATCATTGTAGAGAACAATGGTGTGTCTGTTCCAGAGAAGTCCTTACTAGGCCCTCTCATGTTGGAAAATACCTTCCCTTTGGGAGGTTTAGGTACATACACCTCTTGAAAAGAGGGTAAATTCGTCAATTCATTATTCAGTACTTCTTGCACAAAACATAGATACATATAGAATCTTTTGGTTTTGGTTTTGGTATCCAAGTTTGACATCAAATCATTGAAAATCATTCGAGAAAAATTGAACTTTCTGGAGGTAGCTAAGCAGACAAGAGCATAAGCTATTGTACTGCTAAACTCACTCCATCCAGTTGTCTTGCGAGATAAACAATGCTGAAGAGTATGAACAAAGAATCTCCACTGAGGTGAAAATTTGCTTTTGAAAAACTTGTAGACCTCAGTAGGACCTTCATACCCCATTCTGCCAATTTCTTGGAAGAGATCTTCCTTTGAAAGAGTAGTAATACCTGAGGCATCATCTAGACGTAGATAAGTGCGAATGCAGGCTTCTGTGATTTGGATAGGTTTATCACAGACCCGTGATTGAATGAGCTAAGTTCTATCAATGGTCTGAATGGATGCGTTTGCCCAGAACTGTCGCACGTGTTCCACATAGATGGTGGGATTGACTATGAGTGCATAGGCAATGTGTGATGCTTTCAGGAAATCCACAATTTCATCAAAACCCTCAGCTTGTTTGGGTTTCTGCAGCATTGCAAGTTCATTGTGGTCATCAAGGAAATCCAGTCCTGCCATCGTTTTGATCGAGTCTTGTTTTTCGAATCAACACTAGGGATTACGCACTGGAAAGCAAGAATTTGAGAGAGAGAGAGAGAGAGAGAGAGAGGATGAAAACTCGCTGAAAATTCAAAGAGTCGTTTGGGTTTTGGTGGTCAGAGAGGGTATTTATAGGTGGAAGGTTTCAGTTAAAAGCAGTACAAAGTACCCTAGCAACATTAACAAACCTGCAGTATTAACCCATATAAGCAGTAGTAACACATACCAGCAGTATTAACACTGTCTGGCAGTAGAAATAAGGAAAACAGTAGTAACTTTGCAATGGCAATATAAACGACCTAGCAGTAGTAACCATATTTAACCATATTTGAACTGTCAGTAGGATTAATAGTGAGAGCAATATTAACTTAACCAGAAGTACCAAGTTTCTAATCAGCAAGGTAATCTGAAACACTTAAACACAAATAGTTAGCAGCACCATGCACAATACAATATGAGAAAGTAAGCATGAAAGAAGCTATACAGAAATGGTACATAAAGAAAATCAAAAGAGGCTTATTCAGTGTTTATCATGCCTACACTTGTGACCAAGAATGTGAATCTACCTACATTAAAAGCTTTGGTGAATAGATCAGCAAATTGGTTACTAGTGTGTACCTTCAAAACCTGAATTAATTTCTTTTCATTGAAATCTCTAATAAAATGGTACCTGATTTCTATATGCTTGGTTTTTGAATGCTTCACTGGATTATTAACAATGCTTATAGCACTGTTGTTATCAATGAATATGGGAGTGTGAAGAAAAGTAATACCATAGTCCAACATCTGATACTGAATCCATAGCACCTGTGAGCAGCAGCTTGTAGCAGCTATATACTCTGCTTCTGTTGTAGAGGTGGACATTGTGGTTTGCTTTTTACACTGCCATGAAACTAGTCTTGCACCCAAAAACTAACATCCTCCTGATGTAGACTTTCTATCCAGGTTTGCACCACCCAAATCACTATCAGAATATGCAAGTAGATCAAATGGTGAGTCATGAGGATACCAAAGACCCAACCTAGGTTGTCCTTTGAGATATCTGAAGATCCTCTTGACTGCATGAAAATGAGATCGCTTAGGTCTTACTTGAAATCTAGCACACACACACAGACAACAAACATAATATCTGGCCTTGAAGCTGTTAGATACATGAGGGAGCCTATCATACATCTATAATGATAAACATCTACATCCTCCCCCACAAGATCTGCAGTGATCTGTTTGTGTGTTTCCATAGGTGTGCTTACAGGCTTTGCTTCTGAAAATCCAAATGTCAGGATTGAATTCTCAACAAGAATTAATTCTCAGAAACAATATCAAAGAAGTTTGCGGAATAACACTTTGATATTTAATCAAAACAGTAAATCAACACAGTAGATATGAAGAACAAACTGTAAACTTGTATTGAATGCTTTGAAGTTACAAGATTACACACTCAACCTCAATATTGATGAACAGGCTCACCAATACGAATTCTACTTCTCTAGAATTAGGATCTATGCCTTGAGGTTGATTTTCTCTCTAATAGAATGAAGTAAACAAAAGTTATCTCACTATTCTAAACAATACAATATATATACTGAAGATAAAAGATAATTACAATTTATACAATATCTCCAGAATATCTTTATACAATATCTCCAGAATATCTTCCATCATTATCTCTAAGCTTCCATGAATATCTTCAGTTTATCCAGCTGTCATCCTTTCCATACAGATCTCCATCTTATAAGCAGTATTAATCTTCAGCAGCATTAAATTCCTTCTAGCAGCATTAACTACTAAGCAACACTAACCACTAGCAGTACTAACTAGCTAAGCAGTACTAACTTTGTTCAAGCAACACTAACTTTGACTAGCAGTAGTAATAGTACTAGCAGTAGTAACACTCAACAGTATTAACCTTTAAGTCTTCTAGCAGTAGTAACTTTGAACCAGCAGCATTAACCATACTTGATGAATTCTTCAGTTCCCAACAATCTCCCCCTAACTTGACTTTTAGGAAAAGAAGTCAAGTTCTTCAAATTTTCTTCAAGATGCTCCCAAAACTCTATCATGGCCTAAATTCCAGTGTTTGCATCCAATCCCAAACTCTGATTGATGGTTCTTTGAATCAAGTATTTAGCCATTTCTGAATCTGGAACACACCTTAACTTTTTCTTCAGCATGGCATGTTGCTTCAATCTGCTATGATTATACACTCTATCCACTAGGAAGTATTCAGTGTGATTTAAATCCAAAGTCACTGTATATACTCCACTAATTTCATATAGAGTCCAACTGTTTACTGATTTGAAGACATCCTTGATCAAATGCTCTACTTCGTCAGGTTTGAACATCATACACAGATACTCCATTACCAGTTTTGTAATTGAAATCCCTGGAGCCTTTAGAATATCTGTATACAACTTCATTCCTATCTCAAACATCTCTTCAATATCTGATCTAGAGCATGTTCTGACAATTTTTGCCCATGTGTTGAACACTTCATACTTTTCATCCTTTCTTTTCAGCCTTATGTATTCCTTTCCATCCACTGTCAATGTATCCCAGAGAATGACCTCAGGGGGCTTAACTCCTACAGGTTCTACTGAAATTGGTTCAGGCACTTTGTCCATCACTACCATATACAAATTTACATCATCAGTGTTTGATGGCTCTTTCTGTTTAGATGACTCAGGTGCCCCTTCTTCTTCAGCAACCTTCTCAGCCTCTTCTTCAGATACTCTAGGCTTCTTGATTGGCTTTCTTCTTGCCATCATCTTTGTTCTCTTTAAAGTCCTTAGACTTTCTCCCAGAGTGGACTCTTTCTTAGGAGGTGTTTCTTGCTCATCTGGAAATGGCTTTTGACAATCAAAGTCATTACTTTCTTTTATCCTCTTCTCCATCTCCACCCTAGCAGTTTCATTTCCCTGAAGCTTCAACATCTCTGAATCATACAGCTCTTTGATCTTCTCAAAAGACATTTTGGAGAACATCTCCTTTTTGACTCCTACAGCACCTTTGAGAAATATAATCATCTTGTTTCTCTCTTGGGTACCTAGGAATGTCTTTGAGGGTTTTCTCTTCTTTGCAACTGTTTTCACCACTGATTTCTTCATACTTGCATCTTTCTTCTGTGCAATTTCAGTTGCCATACTCAGTTGATAAGCTTCATTCAGTTCAGCAGCTAGAGCTTTTGCCATTTCCCTGTCCTTTTCCATCTGAACTCTTTCTTCCTTTTCAATGTCATCTTGCATCTTTCTAGCTAGGGCTTCATCTGATTCAACCAACCTTTGCTTTTTGATTGGTTGATCAGATTCCACCATCTTTGCTTTTCCTTTGTCTTTGCTCATTGCCTTCTTACTGTTATCTTTCTTGATCACTTCACCTTGTTCTTTGATGATTACTCCTTTGGTCTTTGAAGTGACCTTGGGAGTATCATTCTTGGCTTTAAGTAAGGTTTCTGCAATCTCAAGGTCTGTTAAAACTTCTTTCACAGTTTCTGCTGCTTTATTAATGTCTGCAGTAGTAACTGTTTCTGCTTGCTGCTCCCCCTCAACATCAAGTTTCTCTCCATCAAGCTCCCCCTTTCTTGTGGCTTCTTCCATGTTGATCTCCCTCTTTTTGGGAGCATCATTCTCAGTGGTCCTTCTCCTTAGTTGGAATTGCTTTCTCTTCTTCCTCTGTACCAGACTTAGCACCATCTTCTTCAGCTTAGCAATCTGTACTTGTTGGGACAGAATGACCAGCTTCATCTCCTCTATTTCTTTTCCTTGTTTCATAACATCTAGGTTGATGTTTCCCATGGTTTCCATCAATTCCTGGTAACTATATCTGTCCTCACCTTCTCTAGAAGTGTTACCCTCCTTTGAAGGATCATTGGATCTTTTAGTAGTGGAAGTCTTCTGCCTAGCAGAAGCACTATCCACCCCTGTGGTTTCTTGGCACCAGGGACCTTCAAATGATTGCTCATTCAAAGTTGCCATGGGGGAGGTCTTATTGATGTTACCACTTTCCTCCTCTGTGCTAGCAAGAGTAGTGGCAGCCTCATCACCCATATGCTCTACCTCCTCCTCAGAGAGCACCTCCTTTGGGTTGGGAGACACCCTTGTGGATTCCCTTTGAATATTCTCTACTGGAGAATGCTCCAATAGAGGGCTTAAAGGCTTGGGGGATGATGGTACAAGAAGGGAAGGAGCCTTCTTTACCTGTTTCCTCTTGTAAGTTTGGGTGATAGGAGAGGTTGGTTTTTCAAGAAGGGACTGGGGAATAGATTTTGAGAGGGAAGGTTGGGATTGGCTAGCAGTGGGTTGGTCTAATGGGGGCCTTGACCCTGCTGCCATACCTTCATTGGTTTGGGACACCACCATCATTGTAGAGAACAATGGGGTGTCAACTCCTTCAGAGTCCCCAGCAGATCTTCTCATATTTGAGAAAACCTTGCCTTTGGGGGGTTTAGGTACATATACCCCAACAGGTTGAGGTATATCCGTCAATTCATGAGTAATAACTTCTTGAACAAACCTGGGATACATAAAGAAGCTCTTTTTGTTTCCCATGTTTGAGACAAGATCACTGAAAATCATTTTAGAAAAATTATACTTTCTGGCAGTGGCCAAGCACACCAAAGCATAAGCAATAGTGCTGCTGAACTCACTCCATCCAGTAGTCTTTTTGGAGATACAATGCATAAGAGTATGGACAAAGAAACGCCATTGGGGTGAAAATTTGGCTTTAGAGAATTTGAAAACACCCAATGGGCCTCCATACCCCATTCTTGTAAGATTGGAAAACAGTTCATCGTTTGGGATAGAAGTTATACCAGAGGCATCGTCTAGACGTAGACTGATGCGAATAACCTCTTCAGTAACTGTTAGTAATTGATCATAGATTCTTGTCTTGATCATTTGCACACCATTCTCAACAACAATGGTGGCATTAGCCCAGAACTGCTTTTGATGCTCGATATAGATTGTAGGGGATACAATAAGAGCATGAGCAATATGGCTTGACTTGAGGAAATCCACAATCTGATGAAATCCTGCAGCTTGCTTTGGCTTTTGTAGCATCGCAATCTCATTGTGCTCGTCGATGAATGTCATGGATGCCATTGATCTTAGTGAAAAGCTTGCCTGAAAACTTCGAACTTGAGAGAGAAAAGGTTTAGAGCGCAAGAGAACAGGATGCAAAGAGTCGTTATGAACTTTTAGGCGGGCAAAGAGTATTTATAGTATTCGGAACATAAGCAGTATTAACCTAGAGCAGTATTAACTACTAGCAGTATTAACTAACTAGCAGTATTAACTACTAGCAGTATTAACTGAAAGCAGTATTAACTACTAGCAGTATTAACTGAAAGCAGTATTAACCACTAGCAGTATTAACTGAAAGCAGTATTAACCACTAGCAGTATTAACTGAAAGCAGTATTAACCACTAGCAGTATTAACTGAAAGCAGTATTAACCACTAGCAGTATTAACTGAAAGCAGTATTATCCAATAGCAGTATTAACTGAAAGCAGTATTAACCACTAGCAGTATTAACTGAAAGCAGTATTAACCACTAGCAGTATTAACCACTATCAGTATTAACTGAAAGCAGTATTAACCACTAGCAGTATTAACTAACTTACTCCTTTAAACTTGCTAAACACTGAGTACTACTATGCATATCCTGAAAAAGAAGATTAGTAACTCCAAGAATAAATAATATACAGGTATAAAACCACTTTTTGAGAAGGGGATTATTCAGAGTTGATCATTCCCACACTTGTTACCAAGAAAGTGAATCTACCCACATCAAAAGCTTTGGTGAATAGATCAGCAAACTGATTATCAGTGTGAACTTTGACAACTTGAATAAGTTTCTTTTCATTACAATCTCTTATAAAGTGATACCTGATCTCAATGTGCTTTGTCTTTGAGTGCTTGACTGGATTATTCACAATGCTAATAGCACTGCTGTTGTCAATAAAAATTGGAGTGTGTAGAAAGGTTACCCCATAATCCAACATTTGATTCTGAATCCATAAGACTTGAGAACAGCAACTTGCAGCTGCTATGTACTCTGCCTCTGTTGTAGATGTGGATACTGTGGTTTGTTTCTTGCACTGCCATGAGACTAGTCTAGCACCCAAAAACTGACATCCTCCAGAAGTAGATTTTCTGTCCAAGTTTGCCCCACCTAGATCACTGTCTGAGTATGCTATTAGGTCAAAGGGTGAGTCATGAGGATACCAAAGTCCCAATCTGGGTTGCCCTTTGAGATATCTGAATATCCTCTTAACAGCTTGAAAGTGAGATTGCTTTGGCCTAACTTGGAATCTTGCACATACACAGACTGGAAACATTATATCTGGCCTTGATGTTGTGAGATACATGAGAGAGCCAATCATGGATATGTAATGATGAACATCTATATCCTCCCCCTCAAGATCTGTTGTTATTTGCTTGTGTGTTTCCATAGGTGTGCTGGCAGGTTTTGACTCTGAGAAACCAAACTTGGTTAGAATGTCCTGCACATACTTGGATTGACAGATGAAGATTCCATCTGACTTCTGTTGAACTTGGATTTCAAGGAAGAAAGTAAGTTCCCCCATGGAACTCATTTTGAACCTTTGATGCATTAAATCCTCAAACTCCTTGCACATGTTGTTTCTTGTAGATCCAAAGATAATGTCATCAACATAGATTTGGACCAGCAAGATATCCTTCTTCTTTCTCTTGATAAATAGAGTCTTATCAATGACTCCTCTTTCAAAGTCATTTTCCAAGAGATAGGATGACAGAGTGTCATACCATGCTCTTGGAGCTTGATGTAGTCCATAAAGTGCTTTCTTTAATTTGTATACCCTGTCTGGATAGCTTGGGTTTTCAAACCCTGGTGGTTGACAGACATATACTTCTTCTTCAATTCAATTGAGCCATAGAGAAAAGCACTTTTTACATCCATTTGATAGACTTTGAAATTCATGTAAGAAGCATAGGCTAGGAATAGTCTGATTGCTTCTATCCTAGCCACATGTGCAAAAACTTCTTCATAATCTATACCCTCTTCTTGAGTATATCCTTGAGCCACCAGCCTTGCTTTGTTTCTTATGACAATACCTCTTTCATCTCTCTTGTTTCTGAAAATCCATTTTGTGCCAATTGCTCTGTGACCTTTAGGAAGGTCTACTAGATCCCATACATTTTGTAGCTTGAACTGTAACAGTTCTTCTTGCATTGCTTCTATCCAGCTAGATTCTTTCATAGCATCATGTGCCTTTTTAGGCTCAAGCTGAGATAGAAAACAAGAAAGCACTGTATGCTGTTGATCTTGCATTTCCTGAAGCCTGCTTTGATGTCTAGTCATCATAGGAGAAGAGATATCTCCTATTACCAGCTGTGGAGGATGATTCTTTTGAACTCTGGTGTTATGACTAGGTTCTTCATTCAGTCCAACCTCTAGATTAGAGTCATGCAACTCAACTGAAGTGTTTTCAGAGGCCACTTCATTATTTTCTTGAGTCTCCTCATCTCTAATTTCTTCTTCACTCTGACTTGGTCCAGTAAATGATTCCTTTTCACAGTCTTCAACAGAATTTACTGTGGGTATGGGAAAAATCACAGATTTAGATATACTTTCTTGAACTTGTGTGATCCCTGATCCTCCACTTCCTGAACCTGCATTCTCATTACTGAAACCAAAAGAGTTAGTTAGTGAATCAATGTCAAATAGCCACTGAGGTCCAGACCCAACAGGATTTGGTGTGCTATCATTGCATTTGACATTGTCACTTTCTTCAATTATTCTAGAAGATGAGTTAAAAACTCTGTAGGCCTTACTCTGAGATGAATATCCAACAAGAAATCCATCATCTGTTTTGCTATCAAACTTACCTAAGTGAGATTTGGTATTTAGAATTGTACAAGAACACCCAAAAGGTTTGAAGAAACCAATGAAAGGTTTTCTTTTATTTAAAAGCTCATATGGGGTCTTGTTCTTTTGCTTGACCACTAGAACTCTGTTTTGGACATAACAAGCAGTATTAACTGCTTCAGCCCAGAAGGTAATTGGCAATTTTGAATCAGCCAACAAAGATCTAGCAGCCTCTATTAGTGTTCTATTTCTCCTTTCAGCAACACCATTCTGTTGAGGAGTCCTAAGAGCACTATATTGCCTCTCAATACCTTTTTCTTCACAAAAGGTGTTTAGATCATGATTTTTAAACTCAGTTCCATTATCTGATCTAATGACTTTTACTCTTTGATTAGTTTGGTTTTCAATTCTTAGAATAAAGGATTTGATAAGTCCACTTGTCTCATCCTTAGTCCTTAGAAAATATACCCAAGTAAATCTGGAGTAATCATCAACAATAACCAAGCAGTAAGATTTCTTGCCTATACTCATAACATTTGTAGGACCAAACAGATCCATATGCAGTAACTGGAGACAAGAAGAAACAGAATTTAACTCTTTGGTCTTATGAGAAGTTTTCTGTTGTTTGCCTTTAAGACAAGCAACACAATGATCATCACATGAAAAGACTTTTGAAGGTAAACCTCTTACAAGGTTGTTTTTAACAAGATTGTTCATAGTCTTGAAATTCATGTGACACATCCTTCTGTGCCATAGAGAGGATTCATCTACAGAAGCTTTTGAAACAAGACAATTTAGAGATGAATCACTATCAACATTGTCCATATCCAGACAGTAAACATTGTCCTTTCTTGGAGTTCTAAGTAGTATCATGCTTTCATCAACTACCTTGAACCCTGGAGCAAGGATCATACACTCATTATTAGTAAATAATATACTATGTTGTTTGTCACAAACCTGTGATACACTTAACAGGTTGTACTTTAATTGATCAACATAGTAGACATCCTCAAATGTCATCTTACCTTTGGTGACATTACCTTTTCCACTTATCTTACCACCAGTAAGATTATCTCCAAATGCAACATGTCCTCCATTGATATGCTTGAAATCCTGAAGGCATGACATGTTGCCTGTCATGTGCCTAGAGCAACCACTATCAACATGCCAAATGCTCTTTCCCTTGAGCTGTTGGTTGCCCTGCACATTAGATAAATCAATTAGTATGAATTAGGAACCCAAGCCAAAGTGGTCTTGGGTACCCCTTTCTCATCAAAATACTTGCATTCTTTCTTGACAAGATTTTTGAACTTTAATTCCTCATTCTTGGAGTACTTTGTTACAATAATAGGCTTGGAAATATTTTTGCTAGAATCAGTACTGGTTTTAGAAGTACTAACTGCCTTGGCAGCACTTGCATGCTTAGCAGTACTAACCTTGTTAGCAGTAGTAACTGTGTTAGCAGCAGTAACTGTGTTGGCAGTATTAACCTTTGAAGAGGTATTAACAGTATTAGCAGCATTAATATTTTCAGCAGTACTAACACTGTTAGCAGTAGTAACTGTGTTAGCAGTACTAATATTGTTAGCAGTACTAACACTGTTAGTACTTCTAGGTACCCACATTTTGACACTTTCTTTTAAAATCTTTTTCTTTAAAGTGCCTTTACTTTCAACAGATTTCTTTATCACATGTTTCTTTCCAGCCTTCCTATAACCAACAGGTTTTTGCACAAATCTTTGAAAGTTCATCTGTTGGTTAATAGGGTTAAAGTAACAATACTTAGCCAAATGATTCAACTTGCCACATATAAAACAAGGTTTTGGTCTATTGATTTTATTCAGATCAACTCCTTGTTTCTGAGCCCATTGATTATTCCAGTTTCTTTGATTTCCTCTTTTTAAACCAGAATTTAGGCTCTTGGCTTTATTGCAATCACACTGTTTACAAGATCCAGGATTCACAACTGTGGTTTGTTTGTAATGGACCTTGTTATCCTTTCCTTTAGTCTTCTCTATCTCCTTGGAATTGACCCAGATTTTCCCACATCCCTTATTGGTGATAATATTGTTTTCTAATGGTATCTTTTTACTCACAGTATTATCCCTGTTCTCACTGGCTTCTTTCTCAGTCAAATCCTTAACTACTACCTCATCCAAAGGATCTATCTTAAAAGCTTCTTCAGACAAGTCCTTTTTCTCCTTAGTTTCTAACAAGTCTGATGTAGGAGAAATATAGTTGTTATTGTAAGGAGGGGGTGTATTGTTGTATCCAATACCAGGCTTCATCTTATCATGTATCTGAGCCTTTAGAAGAGAATCCATTGCTTTTGAAGCATAAGAAAACTTTTCTATGTCAAGCTTAACTTTTGACAGTTCCTCTTTCAGCCTATCATTCTCTTCTAATGACTTAGACAGTTTGGTTTCTAACTCATTCTTTTCCCACTTCCAATAGTTTGTGTCATAAGAGTGTTGAAGTTCATTAGCTTGAAAGCCTTTGATTTGCTCTTCAAATCTCTCTACTATCAACACATAATCTCTTCTGTCCTTTTCTAATCTTTTGAGGTCATCACACATACTTTGATTGTGATCCCTGTATCTTGTAACAGTGTCAATGCAAGATTTAGTGCAAAGATTAGAACTTACCTCAGTGGGGAGATCAGAAACTTCTGCCATAAGAGCTTGGTTCTGAATGGCTTCCTCAGCTTGATCACTCCAGTCAAATCCCATTCCTTGTTGAGAAACAAGGACTTGAGCAGGATTCTTGTTCAGATTGTATCCTCCATTCTGAGCTTGTTGATGGTTGTTGTTTGGAACAACACTCCTGCATTCTCTAGCAAAGTGTCCTTTCTTGTGACACTTATAACATTCCACCTTGGTTTTGTCAAAACCAGCTCCATCTTCTCTTCTTTGAGAGAAGTTATTTCTTCCAGTTCTTTTAATGAACTTCTTCACCCTCATGGATAACATGGCCATCTGCCATTTAATATCCATCTCCTCCAGATCATCAGGGTGAATTTGATCCAGATCATCATTAATCAAAGAATTGCTGCTATGACTGGACAAAAAGGCTTCAAAGATAGTTTCAGTGCCTTTTTCTGAACTTACTCCACTGGCAGTACTAACTGCTTCAGGGTTGGCAGTAGTATCAGTGGATGCTGAAAGAAGTGCAACATTGTGAATATAACCAGAGGGTTTCTTCTTGGTTTCTACCTCAGTTTCAAAAACTCTTAGATCATTGTATAGATCATCAAGTTCTTTCTCTTCCAGATTGTCACTCTGTCTATATGAGACAGTGTACATAGTCCATTCATCCCCAAGAGATCTGAGGAACTTTCTGTTGATATCATCTTGTTCCATCTTCACCCCTACAGTAGCCAGTTCACCTATGAGTTTGTTGAACCTATCAAAAGTTTGAGTCATAGACTCATTCTTTGTGGAAGTGAAGTTCTCATACTGCTACTTTAGAACATCTCTTTGATTTCTTTTGATGCTCTTAGTTCCAACAAATCTTTTCTCTAGAGCATTCCAGAGAATCTGAGCATCAGTGCAGTTGCAAAATTGATGCTGGTATTCATTGGGAATGGCCAAGAGCAGAGTGCTCAAGGCCTTCATCTCTGTTTGTCTGATCTTCCTCTCACCATCTGTCTTTGGTGGAGGTCTTTTCCCATCTGGTCCTATCCTTCCAGCTTCAGAAGGACCATTCTCAATGATATCCCATATTGAGTAGTCAGTGAGAAGAATATATTGTCTGATTCTTATCTTCCACATGTCAAACTCACTTGGTTTGAGCATTGGAACCTTAGAAACCAAAGTACTGCTTGATTCTGTAAGATTTTCCATGATGAATAACTGTTTCTGAGAGAGTTTGGCTCTGATACCACTTGTCAGGATCGAATTCTCAACAAGAATTAATTCTCAGAAACAATATCAAAGAAGTTTGCGGAATAACACTTTGATATTTAATCAAAACAGTAAATCAACACAGTAGATATGAAGAACAAACTGTAAACTTGTATTGAATGCTTTGAAGTTACAAGATTACACACTCAACCTCAATATTGATGAACAAGCTCACCAATACGAATTCTACTTCTCTAGAATTAGGATCTATGCCTTGAGGTTGATTTTCTCTCTAATAGAATGAAGAAAACAAAAGTTATCTCACTATTCTAAACAATACAATATATATACTGAAGATAAAAGATAATTACAATTTATACAATATCTCCAGAATATCTTTATACAATATCTCCAGAATATCTTCCATCATTATCTCTAAGCTTCCATGAATATCTTCAGTTTATCCAGCTGTCATCCTTTCCATACAGATCTCCATCTTATAAGCAGTATTAATCTTCAGCAGCATTAAATTCCTTCTAGCAGCATTAACTACTAAGCAGCACTAACCACTAGCAGTACTAACTAGCTAAGCAGTACTAACTTTGTTCAAGCAGCACTAACTTTGACTAGCAGTAGTAATAGTACTAGCAGTAGTAACACTCAGCAGTATTAACCTTTAAGTCTTCTAGCAGTAGTAACTTTGAACCAGCAGCATTAACCATACTTGATGAATTCTTCAGTTCCCAACACCAAACTTTGTAAGTATATCCTGCACATACTTGGATTGACTTATGACAATGCCATCTTTCTTCTGTTTAACCTGTAGCCCAAGGAAGAATGTGAGTTCACCCATAGAGCTCATCTTTAATCTTTTGTGTATCAGCTCCTCAAAATCCTTGCACATATAATCTTTTGTGGATCCAAAGATGATATCATCCACATAGATTTGAACAAGCAGGATGTCCTTCTTCTTCCTTTTATTGAAAAGGGTCTTGTCAATGATTCACCTTTTAAATGCATTTTCCAAGAGATAGGTAGACAGAGTGTCATACCATGCTCTTAGAGCTTGATGTATCCCATAGAGTGTCTTCTTTAATTTGTATACTTTCTCAGGAAAATTAGGATTCTCAAACCCTGGAGGCTGACAAACATACATTTTTTCATCGATTTTCCTATATAGGAATGCACTCTTAACATCCATCTGAAATACTCTGAACTACATGAAAGAAGCATAGGCTAGAAACAACCTAATTGCCTCAATTCTGGCTACTAGTGCAAACACTTCTTCATAATCTATCCCCTCTTCTTGTGTGTACCCTTGTGCCACAAGTCTAGCCTTATTCTTTATCACTATTCCTCTCTCATCTTTCTTATTCCTGAAAACCCATTTAGTTCCAATTTCTCTTTGTCCTTATGGAAGGTCAACTAGATCCCACACATTTTGCAGCTCAAACTGCATCAGCTCCTCTTGCATTGCTTCTATCCAGCTTGGTTCTTTCATTGCATCATAGGCCTTCTTGGGTTCAATCTGAGATAGAAAACAAGATAACAAACCTGACTGAAAGTCTTTCAATCCTCCTAACTTACTTTGATGCCTTGTGATCCTGGGATAATGGATATCACCAATCACCAACTGAAGAGGATGATTCTTCTGAGTTCTTGTTTGATGGGCAGCCTCCTCATTAATATTTGCATCCAGATTAGAGTCATTCTTTTCAGGAGTGTTTCCACCAAATACTGAAGAATTTTCTTCATCAGTATCATCTTCTGACACTGTGGGCATTTCAGAACCTGTGTTTCCTGAACCTGAAGGATGAGTATCCTCTTTATCACCTTTATCCTCTTCATCACCTTTATCATCTTTATCCTGTTCTGGTTCAGAATCCTCTGTTTCTGAATATCCTTTTTTCTTGTTGACAAAATTCAACAGGATCAACTGTAGGTATAGGGAACAACACAAACTCTGGTTTCTGTGCTTGTACCTTTTCTGAACTTGTTCCTGCAATTTGTACATTACTAAAACCCAAAGAATTAGTTAGTGAATCAATGTCAAATAGCCAATCAGGACCTACACCAATTGGATTTGGTGTGTTCTCATTGCATTTGATATTGTCACTTTCCTCTATAATCCTGGAAGAACTGTTGAATACTCTATATGCTTTACTCTGAGAGGAGTATCCAACAAGAAATCCATCCTCAACTTTGCTTTCAAACTTGCCTAAATGAGATTTGGTGTTGAGAATTGTGCAAGGACACCCAAAAGGTTTGAAAAATCCAATAAAAGGTTTCTTCTTTTTGAAAAGTTCATAAGGTGTCTTTCCTTGGGATTTGACTACTAAAACTCTGTTTTGGACATAACAAGCAGTATTAACTGCTTCTGCCCAAAAAGTAATGGGTAATTTTGAATCTGCCAACAGAGATCTAGCAGCCTCAATCAATGTCCTATTTCTCCTCTCAGCAACACCATTTTGTTGACGAGTCCTAGGAGCACTGAATTGTCTCTCAATACCTTTAGTCTCACAAAAGATGTTTAAGTCACTGTTTTTAAACTCAGTTCCATTATCAGATTTGATGACTTTAACTCTTAGATTTGTTTGGTTTTCAATCCTAAGGACAAAGGATTTGATCAGTCCACTTGTCTCATCCTTAGTCCTTAGAAAATATACCCAAGTAAATCTAGAGAAGTCATCAACAATGACTAAACAATAAGATTTCTTACCAATACTCATCACATTTGTAGGACCAAAGAGATCCATATGCAATAACTGAAGGGGTGAGGAGATTGTGTTTATTTCTTTGGACTTATGAGAAGTTTTGTGCTGCTTTCCTTTAAGACATGCAACACAATGATCATCACATGAAAACACTTTTTGAGGCAAACCTCTCACAAGGTTGTTTTTCACAAGATTGTTCATAGTTTTAAAATTCATGTGACACATTCTTCTGTGCCAAAGAGATGATTCATCTAAAGAAGCTTTTGAAAACAGACAATTAAGTGATGAATCATATGAAACACTCTCTAAGTCCAAACAATAAACATTATCCTTTCTAGGAGTTCTAAGTAGTATCATATTTTCATCAACTACCTTGAATCCTAGAGCAAGGATAATACATTCAGTATCACTAAATAATATACTATGTTTCTTGTCACAGACCTGTGATACACTTAACAGGTTGTATCTTAATTGCTTAACATAGTAAACATCTTCAAAAGTCATCTTACCTTTTGAGACCATACCTTTACCACTTATCTTACCTCCTGCTGGATTGTCACCAAAAGCAACACGTCCTCCATCAAACCTTTTGAAATTTTGAAGGCAGGACATGTTACCTGTCATGTGCCTAGAGCAACCACTATCTACATGCCAAATGCTCTTCCCCTTGAGCTGTTGGTTACCCTGCACATAAGATAAAACAGTTAGTTTCGTGAAGGAACCCAAGCCAAAGTGGTCTTGGGTTGCCCTTTCTCATCAACATACTCATATTCATTAAGCTTAGTCTTAATGAGATGATCAGAGTCAGGAATCTAATGACTGGAATACTTTGTCTTAATTATAGGCTTGTCAGTATTAACACTGATAGCAGTACTATCCTTGTTAGCAGTATTAACTTAGTAAACATCACTAACTTTGTTAGCAGTACTATCCTCATTAGCAGTACTAACTCGGTCAGCAGAACTAACTTTATTAACAGTACTAACTTGGTCAGCAGTAGTATTGCAATCAGCAGCACTATTTCTGTTAGCAGTACTATTTGAGGTAGCAGTACTAACAGGTTTAGTTTCTTTTGGGACCCAAATTAAGACACATTTGTTTGCTTTCCTATTCTTTGTGTTACTCCTTGATTTGCTTGGAATATCTTCTTTTGTTTTAGCAAACTTATTTTGAATATAAAACTTTGCAGTACCAGTCTTCATTGGTGCTGTTCTCACATTCTCAGTCATGTGATTCCTTGATCTTCTTGATTGCTTCCTATAACCAACAAAATTTTGTATTTTTCTTTGAAAAGTAATTCTTTGGTTAACAGGATTGAAATAACAGCGTTTGGCTAAATGATTTAACTTGCCACAAATAAAACAAGGCTTTGGTCTATTGATTTTGCTTAGATCAATTCTTTGTTTTTGAGCCCACTGGTTATTTCTGTTTCTCTGATTTCCCCTTATTTTATCATATTGATGGGGCTTGATCTGTTGACAAGTACAGGGATTTACAACAGTAGTTTGCATATAGTGATCTCCCTGTACCTTTTCCTTCCCTTTCCTAGAGGTCTCAGCTTTCTCACTCTTAACAGTCTCTTCCCCAATCTTAGACTTCTCCACTTTCTCACTCTTGACAAATGGTTTACCTCCCCTTTCATTTGTAAGTATATGGTTTTCTAAGGGAATTTCTTTCTGGTCTTCCTTATTCTTATCCTCACTGTTCTCTTCTTCAGATTCTGCCTCAACCACTACAGTGTCTAGTGGATCTACCTCTGTGGCTCCTGCAGGTAAGTCATTCTTATCTTGCCTTTCTAAGAGGTCTGAAGTGGGTGGAATATAGTTGTTGTTGTAAGGTGGAGGGGTGTTATTATATCCTATACCTCTCTTCAGTTTGTCATGAACTTGAGATTTGAGTAAAGTGTCCATTGCTTTAGAGGCATTGGAAAATTTCTCAATGTCTAATTTGGCCTTCTCAAATTCATTTATGACTTTCTCACATTCTTCTCTAGCTTAATCTCTAATTAACTCCTTCTTCTCCCCCTTCCAATAGTTTTGATCATATGAATGTTGAAGTTCATTAGCCTGATATGCCTTAATTCGTTCTTCAAAATTCACAATGATTAAATTAGACTCTCTCCTATGTTTCTCCAACCTTTTAAGATCATCACACATGCTCTGATTGTGATCCCTATACTTCTTAACAGTTTCAAGACAGGCTTTAGAGCAAAGTTTAGATTTTACCTCTGTGGGAATTACAGTGCTTGAAGACTTTGAAACCTCAGCCATCAATGCTTGATTTTGAATTGCCTCATCTGCTTGATCACTCCAATCAAATCCCATTCCATCTTGTAAGACAAGTGCTTGAGATGGGTTCCAGTTGTTGTTGTAGTTGGTGGACTTTGATTGTTGATTGTTGCTCCCATGCTGTTGAGAGATTCCTCCTCTGCATTCTCTTGCAAAGTGCCCTAGTTTATGACACTCGTAGCATTCCACTTTGGATTTGTCAAATCCAGCACCATCTTCTCTTTTCATGGCAAAGTTGTTTCTTCCTGTTCTTTTAATGAATCTTTTGATTCTCATGGTAAGCATTGCCATTTGCCATTTGATGTCCATCTCTTCAAGATCATCAACATTAATCTGCTCCAGATCATCATTGATAAGAGAAGATTTGCATGGCTAGCAAGAAAGGCTTCCAAAACAGAATCATTGAGTCCATCCTGTTTTGAGCCATAAGCAGCACTAACTGATTCTGTGTTTGCAGAAGAAGCAGTAGTAGATGATAAGAGAGCAGCATTGTGAGAGTATCCAGATGGCTTCTTTTTAGATTCAACTTCTGCTTCAAACACTCTGAGATCATTGTAGAGATCATCAAGTTCCTTATCCTCCAAATTATCATTCTGCCTGAATGATACTGTATACATTACCCATTATTCACCAAGAGATCTTAGAAACTTTCTGTTGACATCATCCTGGTCCATCTTGACACCAACAGTGGCTAATTCTCCAATCAACTTGTTGAACCTATCAAAGGTTTGAGTCATAGACTCATTCTTTGTAGACATAAAATTTTCATATTGTTGCTTGAGAATTGCTTTCTGATTTCTCTTAGTGCTTTTGGTACCTGAAAACCTCTTCTCCAAAGCATTCCACAAGATTTTGGCATCAGCACAGTTGCAAAACTGATGTTGATATTCATTAGGAATTGACAAGAGCATAGTACTCAAGGATTTCATCTCAGTCTGCCTCATCTTTTTTTCTCCATCAGTCTTTGATGGAGGTCTCTTTCCATCTGCTCCCATCTCTCCTTCATTGGAGGGACCATTCCCAATGATGTCCCACATTGAGTAGTCTGTAAGGAGTATATACTGCCTGATCCTGATTTTCCACATGTCAAACTCATTAGGTTTGAGCATGGGAACCTTTGAAACAAGAACACTGTCGTGTGATCTGTCCATGATGATTATTGCTTTCTGAGTTCCTTTGCTCTGATACCACTTGTCAGGATCGAAATTCTCAACAATAATTTAATTAAACACTCAGAAACTTTGTTAAATAAGTTGCGGAATAACACTTTAACAATAAATCAATGAAACAATGTATGAATCAAATCACAAGTTATATTGAATTAACTTAATGATTAACATCAAAGCCTCAATCTGTTGAACAAGCTCAACAGACGTTCAATACTTCTCTAATGAAAGGACTACTAAGAATCTTGAGGCTATTTCTCTCTAAAAACAAAATACGTATGTATATCTGTATATCTCTGTATATCTAATAATCTAAGACTTCTAGACTATATATACAAAACAGATTACAAGATAATTACTAAAGAAACAATAATCTTCAGAATACATCCCAAAATTATCTTCAACTTCCTTGTCTTTCGCTTTAAACAACCAACCATCTTTATCATCATTAGCAGCATTAATCCTTCTAGCAATATCTTCATCCTCAACAGTACTAATCATTCTAGCAGTAGCTACTCTGTTGGCAGTACTAACTCTCCAAGCAGTACTAACTTTTCAAGCAGTATTAATACTACTAGTAGTAGTAATTTCTTCAAGTAGCAGCACTAATGTCTTCAGTAGTAGTAATCTTCAATACTTAGCAGTACTAACCAGACTTAGCATATTTCAGACCCAACAGGGGTTCAGTTGAAGTAGTAGGTGTAGAAGTCTCAATAGGTACAACTTGGTCAGCAACTTCTGTCTCTTCATTATTGGTCACAACTTCAACTGTCGAAGTAGGTATTTGAACTTGAACTTCTTGTTCAATCGTGGAGTAGGATTCAGTAGAGATGTCTGAAATGGTTGGATGAGTAGTCATTGAGTCTACTATCCTGTCAACCACAACAGATTTGGTTACTTTAGATCCAAGAAATTCATTATAAAAAAGTTCAAATAATAAATCTAAATCAGATAAATGATTAGTAGACGTTGATACCCCATCTGATTTGTTCGCTTGAGACACAGGTTCTGGACTGATTTGCCCAGAAGCTAGTACTCCTGTGATCACGGGTTCTGAACTAACGTGCTCATAACCCATTTCCTCATCAAATGTAACGTTGACGCTTTCAACAACATTCTTTGACTTCTTCAAGTATACACGGTATGCAATAGATGTAGAGGAATAGCCAATAAAGATGCCTTCATCCACTTTAGCGCTGAACTTGTTCAGACTCCCTCTGTCGTTTAGAACATAACACTTACACCAAAATATATGAAAATATTTGATTGTCGGTGTTCGATTGTTGATTAACGAATACGGAGTCTTCTTAAATCTGCGGTGTATTATGGAACGATTCTGAGTGTAACACCCAGTCGATACAGCTTTGGCCCATAGAAATAGAGGTAAGTCAGATTGGCTTAGCATAGTTCGAGCGGCCTTGACTAGCGTACGATTTCGTCTTTCGACCACTCCATTCTTTTGAGGCGTACGTGCAACAGAGTATTGATGTGAAATCCCGACCGATTCGAGATATTCTGCAGCTGTTTTGTTCTTGAACTTTATGTCGTTGTCAGTTCTGAGAAGCTTGACTGGTTTCTGCAGATTCACCAGGGTCGTCTTCATAAATGTAATGAGAACATCAGGTGTCTCATCTTTTGAACGTAGAAATTTGACCCACGTGTATCGCGAATAATCGTCCACGATAACTAATATGTACTTCTTTCCGCCTAAGCTTTGCGTTCACATCGGACCACAAAGATCCATATGCAACAACTCTAATGGAGAGTTGGTACTCGGTTCAGGCTTTGGTTTGTGCGGAGCTCTCTTCATCTTACCTTTTTCACACGCTGCACACAGATGTTCTTTGACATACTTTAGCTCAGGAAGTCCATTCACTAACTTTCCACTGACCAGTTTATTGATGTACCGAAAATTGAGGTGAGAGAGCCGTCGATGCCATAACCAGCTTTGTTGCATCGAGGCTTTTGAGAGTAGGCATACCTGCTTGTCAGTCTGGACGTTTTACAAATTGATTGTGTAGAGGTTGGACTTTCGAGTGTCGACCAAGAGTTCCTTGTCATCTTCAGTGCGAACAGAACACCTCTTGGCCTTGAAATTTACCTCTAAGCCTTTGTCACAGAACTGACCTATACTGAAAAGGTTGTGTCCTAAGCCTTCAACATAGCTCACCTTCTTAATCGTGACTTTGTCGTGTACCATATCACCATACCCCAGAATTGGTGAAAACTGATCGTTACCAAATCGAACTGTTCCACAGTATTTCTCTGTATAGTTGGTCAACATACCTTTCTGCCCGGTCATATGCTTGGAACACCCGCTATCCAAGTACCACATATGACGGGTCTGCACAAGAGAAATTACAAAACAAGAGATTTAGGTACCCACTTATAAATGGGACCTAAGGTGTTAGCACATGATTTTGGCACCCATTGAAATTTGGGTCCTCTTTGCTTTTGAGAATCAAATGAAGAATTTGAATGATAAGAGTGTACATGATATGTGCCAAACCAATTATCAGTATCTTGACAAGAAGCATAATCATGTTTATCATAAGATGAAGACTTTCTAGCATCCAGGCGTAACTGGAATAATTGTTGCATAGAATATTTCTTGCGAGAAACAACAAGATTAGGTTTAGAAAAAGCAACATTCGCAATCAAAACATCTTTACTAGTAGTAGTCTTATTATAATCAACACTAGAAAAAGATTTAGCGGTCTCGTCAATCTCCTGTTTAGGTTGCCACTTAGATTAACTCCAAGCCTTTTCTTGCTCATATCTGAAACATTTGAAACTTTTGAGTTAGAATTGTGAGAATCAAATGAATGCATCTTCTTTGGCTTACCAGTAGTGATCGGTTTCTGTGAATGCTGAGATTTCTTCTTACCTTTAGCATTCTTAGTTTTCACAGAAACTGTTTCATCAACTTGCGTTGATGATTTACCTTTCTTAAACATACTGGATAATCCAAAGGAATTCACAATAAAAGACGAATGATTAGGAAGTTTGGCACTAAAATCAAATTGATCAATACAATCATCTAAAACACCATCAGAGTTTAGAAAATCAAACCCTCCATCAGTTAGACTAAACATATCATCAGATTTTGAAACCTTAGTTGATTTAGAAAGAACAGTATTTTTAAGCACAGTTGAAAACACTTTTTGTTCAACATCAATCAAAAGTCTTTCATCTGCTAAAGATTTCTCAAGTTCAGAAATTTTACTTTCCGAAATGAGAGGAGGGACGTAAAGTTTACCTTCAATAGGCTTCGCCTCCATCTCTTTTACAGAATAACTCTCAAAAAAATCATTTGAAAGAGATTTTGATTGAATAGAACTATAACTTTGATTCAACTTCCCATAACGAAATGGAAGTTGAAATTTAGATGTGTTCTTTTGTTTTTCTCTTTCCTTGGCTTCATCCTCTTTAGACAGTCCAGTCCAGAAAACTTTAAGCTCAGGGAATCATTGAGAAAGTCTTAAGAATGTAAAATCATAAAGTGTTGGCACTTCAGATATACCCCTTTTAAGGTAGTTAGGATTCTCATAACCAATTCCCCAACTCTCTTTATTCTCTTTGGTTTTGTTTAGATGAATGGTTTGCTCAGTTTGACCCAATGAGTATAACTTCTTTTCCAAAGTATTTAATTTTGCAAGTAAAGATTTGTTTTCTTCGGAACACGAAGAATACATTCTCGTAAGCTCTTTGAAATCAAACTCAGACATTCTCAATTTAGAATTTGTTTCAGCAATCTCTTTAAGAATTATGGTCTGTTCTTTTGCATTGGTGTCAATGTTTTTATGTAAAGTCTCAATCAATACTTTCTTCCCAACAATATCATCGCTAAGTTTCTGTATTGATTGGTTTTTGTTATTAATAACACCCTTTTCACGCTTAAGTTTCGACTTTAATTCTTGGAGTTTTGTCATCATGACATGCATTTGATTTATGACATCTAATTTAGTTAAATCACATACCTCTTCGTTGTCCTCTTCATCGGAATCAGCTTCAGCTTCTATTTCCAGCTTGCCCATAAAGCATAGATGTGTTGTCTCGTCCTTCGCTTTTTTTTCATCTTCTTAGTCTGACTGATCTAGCCAGAACTCATCTTCTGCCATCAATGCCTTTCCAGCTTCCTGTTGCTTGGCTAGAAGAATTTTGTTCTTGTAGTAGTCGGAGTTCCGTACTTTGGGTCTTCGGCAGTCTTTGGCAAAGTGTCCAAGTCTACCACAGTTGTAGCACTTTGGTGGTTCTTGCTGATTTGTCTCTTTAGCTTTATACCTTTTCTCTTCTGGCTTCCTTTCCTCTAACCTCTTTCCTTCAAATCTCTCCTTGTGAACATAGTTACTAGGACCAGATGAATACCTCTAACTGTTCGAGATAGGATTTTTGTAGAACTTCTTTTGAAAAGCCTTGGTCAACATAAGCATAGCCTGCTTTAGATTTTCACAGTCGTCAGAGTCAGAGTTTGCTTCATTTTCATCCTCTTCTGATTCAGACATAATCATCATCATCATCTTCTTCTTCTTCACAACAAGAGCAATCGAATCATCAACTGTCTTCTCAGTTTGTCTCTTTTCATCCATGATCTCATCCACCTCTTCCTCATTCTGCTTGAGGGTTTCATATACCCCGTGAAGTGGAATATCGTTCAGATCTTATATTTGCTTCATCTGCCTTGTAAACCTTTTACATTCAGGCTGGAGAATGCTGAGGAATTTGACATTCAGCTCTATCTATGATTTATTGACCTTGTTCTTGCTAAACTCTATTCAACAAGGTCACAAATCTGTCATATGTTTCTGCTACAGATTCTCCAACCCTGCCTTTAAACTCTTCATAGTTGTTAAGGCAGTTGGATATCTTGAGCTGGTTTCCAACTTTTGAACCAAGCATCATTTTCTCCAGTTGATCCCACATCTGTTTGCCTGTTACTTTATATCTGTCAATCTTCACATATATTTCATTAGTAATACCTTGAAGAATAAAAGACTTTGCTAATCTATCAGCTCTTGCTCTCTTTAGATCTTCACCATCGAGTTCATCAAACTTAAGTTGATATGGTATCTCCTCAGTACCAACCGTGTGAGTCTCCATAACAGGTGGCATAACTCCTTCCTCTAAAGATTTCCTGATTAAATCGCCCATATCATGTCTTTCTATGAAGTCCATGAACCGATCTTTCCACTTCTCATACTCTCCCCTGAACAGTACCGGTAGCTTTGTGTCAGTTCCGATAGCTAGAGCTTCTCTTGATGTCATCATGTTTGATTAATGTGCAATAAGAACTTGTATTTGATCGTTAGTCTAGATAAAATCAGATAAAAACTGAATAATACTATTCAGAAAGACTAAGTCAGGTACTGGCGCAAAAGCACAAATTCGCGCTAAGTGAAGCTGGCGCAAAAGGGGAACTTCGCGCTAAGTGAAGCTGGCGCAAAGAGGATTTTTCGCGAGAGGCGGGTCGCGCGAAATGAGGTTTGCACGAGTAGTGGGTGGCGCAAAGTGGAGTTTGCGCGAGAAGAAGGTTGCGCGAATTGGAATTTGCATGAGAAGTTGATCGCGCGAAATGGAGTTTTGCGCGAGACGTTGATGGCATAAACCGGGGTGCTTGACCGGTATGATGTTGCGACTGGTGTCCTGCTTCGACCAGGGTCTTGCGACCGGAGTGTTGCTCGACCGAAGAGTTGTTCGATCGGGGCCCTGACCGAATGTTACCTTCGACCGGTGTTGTTCGACCGGAGTGGAGCGACCGGGTTGGAACTGTGACCGGGGTAGAGCGACCGGGGTTGCTCTGACCGGTGTGGACCTGTGCGTGTTCTTCGATAATCGGCTCTGAAACACCCAAATACACCTATCTAGAAATCGATTTGCAACTCTAAAATTTGACAATGTGATCGCCTAATCAACTACAACAACTTGAAACCAAGTAATTTAAAAAACAAACACTTTTTGAAAATTTGATCGATGGTACAGTGACTTTGAAGATGAAGAACACAGTGAGTTCTATAAATTTGATTTGAATCTGGTTTGAGCTCTGATACCAATTGTCGGTCCCTTATATTTGAACAAGATCTTTACCAGACAATAACAAACACAAACATATTAGATTCACCAACCTGTTTTGATTACAAACCACGGATTACAGATTAGAGTTTGAATAATATTTCTCTTGAAGCTCTCTCTCTTTTTCCTCTGGATCAAGTTGGCTGAAGTTGATGAGTTGTGTTATTAGATATTCTATGAGATATCTTGATATCTCACCTAATAACTAAAGCTAACATAATATCTAACTAATAATATCCTAAAATATCTAATAAATAGATATTTAGGAATAATATCAAATACAATAATTAAAACAATAATTAACTTTGACAATTATTACAAACTAACATTAGACTAATATTGAGAGTGCCTTTTTCAGCTTTAGCTTCAGATTCCAATCTTCAGATTGGATGATCTTGAATCCAATAAATCTGTGATCTAACACACCTTGAACATGTGTTAACTTTATGTTGCCTTAATTGACATTATATTCATTTGAAGAAATATGAACATTATTACTTTTAAATATCACCTCGAACATGTGTGTATTCATTTACATATTGTAACACTCTGAATTTCGAGTTGATTTCTCCTTGTATGACTTAGAATTATTCTGATAATCCCATATTTAATCGTTGTCGTGTATCGCCTATCGAATCAGCAAGTTTTGGGAAGACAAAACCACCTGGAAACATTGGCAAGAGTGCCCGTGGCACTCTCGCGTGTCACAATCGCGAGCAGCTCACGCTGGGACTTTTGGTACATTCTCAGCGAGAGTGACTGGCGAGAGTGCCCATGTCACTCTCGCTTGGCAAGATCACCGTCGGGAGAAGATGCATTAAATGAAAATTTTATTTTGTTGGGTTTCATTTATTTCCATCCAAGAGTTTGAAGACCGATTTTTCTCTCAAGGTTTTGGTGAGTTCTCCTTCATCTTTCATCATCTTCCCTCATTAAATGCAACCTAACCACAAGATTCTTGACCTTTATGATCATTAATGGTTTATAGGGTTCTTGTGTGGTAGCTATAGCTCATTTTGGGAAAATCTTCAAGTCATCTCCTCTACTCCTAGGGTTTTATCATTTTAAGGGTTTTTTTTACATCACAAACCCATTTGGTGAGTCTCCTAACGCTTATTATACCATGCATTGTAATATTACTTGCTTATGTGAAGATTATAAGAAATTTGAAGTTAACCTAAAACTCGGGTTTTTTTGTATTTTTCTTGTATATGGGTATTTGTTCTTCTTGAGGTCATTATATGTCATGTGGGTTCCTTTGTGCATATAAAGTGGTAAAAATGAGTATGTATTAGCAAAGAACCATCCTTTATAAATATGGGTTTTGGTTATAAATGATTATGTTGTAACTAGGATCATCACATTATTTTGATGATGGCTTTTGTTGATAAATGGATTGTGTGGCTTAACTATGAGTATGAAATATACATTAACTCGCTTTAGAATGTAATAAGTTATGCATGAGAAATATAAACTATACTTGGTGGTCACCTAAATGTGAAGTTAATGTCTATTTCCTTGTGCACGAGGATTTAGATGGCATGGTATATTTGATTATAATTGTCGACCGTATTGGTCACTAGCGAGTAGGCAATCGGGGATGCAAGTCCTTGAGGTGTAACTCGTCTAGATTGGATAGACACTAATGTTCGTAAGTCCTTGAGGTGTAACTCGACGGAGTAGGCAATAAAGGCACAAACGGTTTGAGGAATGTGATGTCTTTTATGGCATGAGATCTAGAACCGGAGCATGAGGTGAAATCCAATAACATCACGGGTGACTTCATTCACGTGTTCTCGTCAGCCAAGATGGAAACGGGTCTCCCCCGTATATCAAGAGATATCTCTTGTGTATTTTGTACAGGTGTGGAATATCTTTTCCATGTTGAATGTTGGCGTTGGTTCAACCTTTGGGTGTATCGGTAACGAATAATTTTGTTATATTTGCTTAACTTATAAATTGTTAATCATTACATTATCTCCAGACTTTTGGTCTAACACTTGTTTTGGCGTTTAATGACTCACATGTCCTGCACCTTGATTCGTAGGGCGCACACCTAGGATTCTTGGAGGACCGGGATTTTTGGGAATCTTGAAAGAAGATCGTTTTGAAGTCATAGCGACACCCACCTTTAATCTTGTCTTAATTGTTGTTCTAGATTAAATATGATGTCGTGCATTATGTCTTATTCTTCCGCTACTTTATTGATGCAACTACGCCAACTTTATTGGGTTTTAGTCATTCTTAGTCATTCATATTTACAGGATTTATAAACCTCCATATTTTAGACGTTATATTGCTGAAATTTTAAGTTTTAAATTTACCAAATTTCTAGGGTGTTACACATACGAACCTCCTTAACTGAACATTGTATTCAAATGAAAAATGTGAACATTATTTCTTTTAAAAGTTGGATTTTGACCAAAAATGTGGTGCCTTATGATTTTATATTAGAGTTCACATGTTTCGTCTGAATGGTTTAAAGGGACAATCATACCTGGATTTGCAGAAATCATCATACTCAATCGGTAAACAAAAAATTTGAATTGAAACAACTAGCTACTAGACTTCTTGTGATTTTCATACAATTTTAGCAATTGATTATAAAAAATATTTTGAAATCAAAGAATTAGCTAGGATTGTGGAATTTAAATTTATGTAACTCCCACATAAGTATAATAAATATTGTATATATATATATATTAAGATTTACCTTTCTACCCTATCTCATTAATGGTTAAAGGAATAAAAACAACATATCAATATGCAATTCTATTGGTTGGATTAGGTTCACAAAGTTAACAACAATTTGTTGGTTAACAAATGAACCTCCCTCTATAATTATATATATTTATATATACACACACTTATATAATATACTATTAGAGAAGGAATATAAATTTTTAAAAGTGTAACTAAAAGATACATTTAGAGAAAGTTTACAAAAAAAGTGTCACTAAATCCTATACCTTTAGAGAAGTTTTGATTATATGTATCTAAAGATGACATTTAGAGAAGGTTCATGGAAGTGTAACTAAAGCATACTTTTAGGGAAGGTTTACAGGAAGCGATACTAAAGCTTATACCTTTAGAGAAGCTTTTACAAAAACTTTTTTCTGAACGTACCTTTTAGTGACGTTTGAAACCGTCACCAATGCTCGAAAAACGTCACTAATACATACTTTTAGAGAACCTTTTAAGGAAAAATTGGCCAACCTTTAGAGAAGCTTTAAAAGCGTATCTAAAGCCTGAAAAAGCTTCTCTAAAGGTTAACATAAATGTACTTCTCTAAAATCTTTAGAGAAGCTTTTTAGACTTTTAAGTACAAAAGAAAACCTTCTCTAAAGGTCTTCTTTCTTGTAGTGTTGGTGGGTGGATCGTGTGAAGTCCAATGTTCCTCGTGGAATGCCACAATCCTCCTCCGCCATGGTCGGAAAGGGGAGGGGGAGCAACAACAATGTTCGTGCCAATGTAGCTGTTGCATCTACCGGAACTCCCAGAGCACCCTATACTCATGTTTTTTATGCAGATCAGTGGAAAGCTCTTGCAAGTGTGTTTGATAATATGACTATTTCGTTTGACCGTTTGAGTGGTAAGTTTAGTAGTAAATCATGGATTATTAACACCAGTGCATCCAATCAAGTAATCGGAAATATTTCACTCTTATTTAATGTAAAACATACACTGTGTCATGTTGGTTGTAACACCCTAAAAATAGGGATAACAAAAATTTCCGAAAACTGGAAATGTGGTATTTAAAATGCCATAACATGAGCCTCCCAAAAATGGGGAAATAAGAATACCTGTTTAATTACAGTTTGTAATTGTAGGGGGAAAATAAAACAACAACCGTCTAATCTATTTTCTCAACGGAAACAAGATTACAAAAGGGTGTCGTCTATAGTCCAATGACGGTCGTCATAGAAATGAGTGTCCCTTCGATCTCCCCAAGCTCACACGGACCCGCCTAAACCCTCTTAGATGCGGCGGCACTAGAACCTGAGATACACATATACACCAAGCAAGTGTTAGGCCAAAAAGCCTAGTGAGGTTGCATAACAATTTATAATAACATGGAGGTGTAGATTAATATTAAGTTCACCCAAGCAAGTATTCATTAAAGGAAACAATGGGGGAGACCCACAACACCAACAAATCCCACCCAAGAGACGAGATACCTTAGTGCCAACTTCCAAGGATGGCACCCCAAGGCCCGACACATTCGAGGGTACAACGACGGCATTGCCCCAAATGGCGGAGGTCTAGGCGCATACCGACACGGTGGCCCCCAAGACTATGTCCTCCTAGTGGCCATTTGACTTGGTTCATCCACATGCAACTCTTTTATAGCCAAGTGGCATTTCAGTTCTAACAAAGTGTATTCAACACCGAAGCGTGCCATGGGATCCAAATAGTTCATGTTCATCATCATATGGGTACAAGTAATATAAAACATCTAAATATCATGACCACTTTCATACAACAATAAAAGGGAAGTTTACCCATGATGGGAGATATTTCTCAAACTCTTAATCAATGAAATCATAGAGTTATAAGGACCCAAATACTCCTCATTTATTCATCCAAGTTACCAACTTGTACCTATTTCTTTTCTTCAAGGTTAACCATCCATATATCCAACTAAAATTTAGATTCAACAAGTCAATATGAAGAAACCCTAATTTTAGAACATAAAATAAGACCTCAAATAAGCAAGTATTATGTATATCTGTTAGAGCATAAATATGTTGGATTCAAGATCATAAAGTTTGAAGACCAAAAGATCAAGAAGTCAAAGTTAGAAAGTCAACTCTTATCAAAAGTCAAAGTCTTTTGTTAATAAATGTCAAAGTCAATGTATGTGTAATTTGTTTCCTTGTATTTGATAGAGGGTATAAATATTTTTGTTTGTTTTTGTAATCAAATGTACACACGCATATTAGAGAAGAGCATATTGGTATATCATCCTAGTGAGAGAAAGTAGAGAGAGAAAATTGTAAATTTGTAATCTTGTGATTGAGATTAATTCATATGAGTTTGGAATTATCATCTTGAGTATTTGTTATTGATTAGAACTTGATGAAATAGGGAATAACAATATCTCATAAAAAGGTTTGAATACTCACAATCTAGGTTTTAGCTAAAAACCTAGAAAATTTAGTGGAAGAGAAAGAGGGTGAAGCTTTGAGCTCCCCAAGCTTGAATGTTGACCTTTAATGTACTCAAGAGATGGAAGTAATGGAGGTTTAATGCATTTACCAACCATTAGTGCATTTATGGAAGGGAGAGTGTAGAAATGAGAAGAAATCGCCCCCAAGAGTGTTTCCAAACGAGCCCTAGATCTGATTTTTATGAAATGCTCAAGTGAAGGTCGAAGGGTTAGGTTTTTCTACGGGCTGGACCACGCGGGCAAGAGTGCCCCGCGACATTGCCCTGGTCACTATCGCCAGGGCATAGTCGTCGAAGTTATACGTCCTTCGGTACAATACCCGCGATTGTGACCGACGATTGTGACCGGCGAGAGTACCCAAGGGCACAATCGCGGTCACTCTCGCGCGTGATGTACCGTGACCCTCGAGCTCCCCGCGACTTTGCCCTTGCGACCTTGACACATGTCACTGTCGCTGGCAAGGTTGCTAGAAGGGGCTGACCTCTCGATTTTGACCGAAAATCTTATTTTTAACTGCTAAGAACGAGCGTATAACCATTGACATGAAGGAGACCCAACAACTCAAGATAAAATCCACTAAAAAGACATGAGGGTAAGTCAGAATTGAACCTTGATCAAACGCGAGATTCCGGGTGTTACATTGGTCTTCCTAGGTAATGAGGTTGAAGCAACCAAAGAGGGTTCTTGCAATTTTCAGACACGATAACCCTTAATCATGTTGTTTTTGTTCCTCAATTAAATTGTAACTTATTTTCAGTGCTAACAATTACGTGACGATCTGAATAACATTGTCACTTTTACTTATGATATGTATATTGTATAGGACCAAACGAGGAAACTGATAAGAAAAGGGAAGTTAAGAAGATTGACTCTACTACTAGAGGGAGTCGAGCTCGATCAATGTTGTTGTATTTAATGGTGAAACTTCCTCTTTGGCACTTTAAATTGAAACAATAGTGAAGTTGCTTCCTCTCGTTCATAACAGTAGATGTAATTTGAATAAGGCATGCATAATGTGTTTTCATGCCAAACATCATACAAATCGATTTCCTTTAAGTGACAATAAAGTAGTCGGATTTTTGAGTTAATTGATATTGATTCATGGGGTCCTTACAAACATAAATCCTATTGTGGTGCTCGACATTTTCTTACTATTGTGGATGACTTTTCTCGAGCTATATGGGTTTATTTAATTGTAGACAAAATAGAAGTTTTTCGAAGATTTATGACTTTTGTTGCCATGGCTGAACATCTATTCTCTCAAACAATAAAAATCTTTTAAAGTGATGATGAAACGAAATTCAATTGTCTGCTTGATTATTTCATGGCATTTTATTTCAAACCACATATGTCGGAACCACAACAAAATGGAAGAGGTGAGAGAAAACACCGACATCTCTTAAATGTTGCTCGTACCTTAGGATTTCAAGAAAATTTACCAATTTATTTTTGGGGAGAAAGTGTTTTGGCCGCTGCACATTTGATAACTCGAACTCCATCTAGTACTATTCTTGATAATCTCACTCCCTATGAAAAATTGTTTTGGCATCCCCATCTCACCATGTTATTCGTGTGTTTGGTTCCTTATGCTTTGTTCACAACGAAGAGTCCAAGGGAGATAAATTTGGTAGTCATAGTTACAAATATATCTTTGTCGAGTATCCTTTTAGCAAAAAAGGTTGGAAACTTTTTGACCTTGACCAAAATGAATTCTTTATTTCACGGGACGTGAAATTATTTGAAAAAACCTTTCCATTCATTTGATAGGGAACTAGGGAGTACGGAAGCTATCAATATTAAACCCACCGCCAATTTTGAGTTGGATGTAGAGGTTGATTTGAACTTTGATGAATTTTTGGATAACATGAAGTTCCTGCCGACTCCAATGTTCATGGGCCCCAACTAGCGGAATAGGGTGGAGGATGACAACGGCATGGGACGTTGTGGTAAGGAAGGTCTAGATAAGGACTAGCGGAGGACCTATGGCTCACGGCGGGGGATCGGTTAAGACCGATGATATCCGTATGAACAAGAGAGGAATATCAAGAACAATAGAGAGAATTATGAAAGATGATTTTATTTCTTCCAAGGGATATCTTACAAGTGATGGGTAGCCTTCCTTTTATAACCAAGGAAAAGGCATTCTTACCACATCATGACAAAAGGATTCCACTAGTTACTTAATAATGGAAAATGAGGTAACTAGTACAAAAATGACTTTTTGCCACGGTTTTGGAAATATAGGTTAGCCACGATTAGGTTTAGAAGTGTGGCTAAAAGTCATAAATAAAATTAGAGTGTTGTTTTAGATACGGTTTAACTCAATAATTGTGACCATTACCAAACACGCTCAAACATAAAGCTATGGTTTTAACAAAATTGTGACTAAATGGTTAGCTATTATGACGCTTTTTTTTACCGTGGCCAATAACGGTCATAAATTGTGGCCATATGTTGACATATAATCACACTTTTTTGTATAAACCATGACTTTATATTGTCACGGTTATTGTCTATGGCTATAGACAGACATACAACCACATGAAGCCAATTTTTATTGCCAAATATATATAGCCACGAAAACTTGTTAACTGTAGCCAAAAGTCAAGGTGTTTATGACCATGGTTTTAATTATTTTGTGTCACGTGAAGGTAACCAATTGTCACGGTTTTACAAATTACGGTGTAACTATAGGTCATTAATTGGCAACAGTTAATATGAAATTTGTGCAGCTAAAAGTATAATTAATGCTACATTTAAAATAAATTGATGGCTAAAAGGTAACCAATAACCACATTTGTAACAATTTAGTTCATGTGACTATGATGTAATTTACGGCCACGGTTTTTATTACTGTGTGTGATTAAAAGTTAACTAATAGCCACAGTTCTAAGATTTAAGCGTAACTATATGTCATTATTTGGTCATAGTTTTTATTATTTTTTGTAGCCAAAAGGTAGCTATAGTTACTGTTCTAAAAACTAAGTGTAACTATATATTATGATCTAGTCACGGGTAATATGAAAATTGTGTGGCTAAAAGTATAGCTAAGGTCACAGTTAAAATAAACATATGTAAATAAACATATGTGGCTAAAAATTAATTGGTAGTCACGTTCTAACAGTCTAGTTCATGTGGCTAATATGTAGTTTATGGCCAAAATTATTATTATTATGTGTGATCAAAAGTTAATCAATAGTCACGCTTTTGAAATTCAAGTGTAACCATACTCTATGAATTGGCCATGTTTTTTTTTATCATTTTTGTGCGACAAAAAAGTAAATAATTGTCACGGTTCTAAAAATTAAACATAACTATATGTCATAATTTGGCCACGATAAATATCAAATTTGTGTAGCAATAAGTATGGTTAAGGTCACAGTTAAAATAAATTAATGTGGCTTTAGGGTAATCAATAGTTACATTAAAAAAAACACTTATGTGGCTATAAGTAGTTTATGGCCATGGTTTTGCTACATTTGTGTATCATCAATGTAACCAATAGCCATTGCGCTACAAGTTCATCATAACTATATATACATAAGGTAATTTGTTAATTTGTATTGGGTCAGGTTAGCAATAAAGATGGGTAAAGAGGTAAAATGGTCGGGACTATAATCGACCCCGTACAAGCCGTGATGATATATCTTTGAAATATGAGGACTTTGTAACTGATGCAACCGATCAGGTAACTCTAACCGATTGAGTTAACCAGTTAGAAAGGCCAGATCTCGGTTTAGGGTTTGTTTGGAGATGATGAAGATATTGAGAGATAACGATCGATAGGTGAGGATGAAGCTCTAGATTGGGATGAGGATGAAAATGAAGATGATTGGAGCTTGGAGCAAGGATGAATATGAATATAGTCGGAGCTTGGAGGAATATGATGTTTGATCCATTGGTGTATGTAATTTCTCTCTCTCTCTCTCTCTCTCTCTCTCTATATATATATATATATATATGTGTGTGTGTGTGTGTGTGTGTGTGTGTGTGTGTGCGCGCGTGCGCGTGTGTGTTTAGCATAACAATATAGAATAAACCTTTGAACCTTTGGGCCAAGTCAGTAGACCGGTTATGGAGGCCGATGGTGGACCAGTTTGAATTTTAAATAAATCAACTGATTCGGCCGACTAGGTATGTAACAGGTTGTTATGGTCGATGGTCGTTACTGGTTATGCATCAAACTTAGTTGTAGAAATAGTTTTTGTCTGATTCTTTTTTTTTTCATTTAAGGATCGATTCGGTTAACCGGGACTGGTGACGAAATCCAGGCCGATTTCCCATCTTTAGTTAGCGTTCACAAATGACATTTTTTTATGTCTCACTGATGTGTTTTTTGTATTATGACCCAGACATCAACATTGTCTTCTTTTATAAATAACTTTTTGTTGTTTAAAAATCACTATACACTAAAAAGATTAATATTTTGGAATGTATAATCATATAAACATATGTACAAGTTTTTAAAATATAAAATAATTATACAAATAATCAAAACACTACTATAAACATTTAATGTGTTGTACAATTCAAAGATCAAAATTTGCACATTCACATCATTAGGAAATTAAGAAAAAATGCGATCAAAATCTATTTCACCAAATTAATGTGTTGTACAATTAAAAAAAAGGACCAAAATTAGCACATCCACAATCTTAGAACACACCGTTAGCATCTTGATGTTGTCTCTTCCAATATGTTAAGTTTGTATATATCTGTTGCTTAACCATCAATATACCGGAAAAAGCAAGATGATGAATTGTTAATAAGGGCACACACTCCATACTTTTAAGCCCCAATCCTTCCTCTAATACTTAGCAAATAATCACCTGCACTATAATTAATAGTATAGAACTCATAAATCAATAAATTTACATATGATCTTATGTAAATTAACCAACTTTTGCTGGAAGGCCTACTTTGGTCTGGTGGTACATCCCGCAACCATTTTAGGTCAAGAAAATCCTGACTATGAATAATGCCATTGTAATTGTTATTGTTATCTTCCTCATAGTTGAAACACCAACATATGAGGCAACAAAGTTTTGGTACCTCTATTCTATCAGAGAGCAAGTAAGTTGTTCACTCCATGTTCTGTGATAGCATCTGAAATCTCATTGACATCTATACGTCTCAATGCTTCATAGTCGAGTGAATGTTTTGGATCTTTGCTTCTCTCATTTTTCTCGCAATCAAAAGCTTTCTTCTTTTCATCTTCAGCTATTCGCTTTCTTGCCTGTGGGATATTTGTGTCTGCCCCATGCACTGAATGGTTCATGAGAAGCATACTTCTGCTCATTTGAGTTGGCTTCAGTGGATGCATACTCAATACACTTCTGCTTATCAACTAGAGAAACTCTATCCTCACTACACGAGTCCTGTTTCATGGCACCATTTTGAGCTTTGGCTAGAGTTTCAGCATTCCCTTTGTCTCTCTGTATAATTAGAAAAATTGGAAAAAAAAAATGGAATCATGCAAACGAGTATCATGCAAGTTGCAAATGTTCAACATCCCGTGTAAAAGTTGACAGAACATTCTTTTGGATACAAAGGAAAATTGTTGCATTTGCAATAATTATAACAAGACAACATGTAATTTTAGCTCAAAATTTCCAAAAATAAAAATGTTGACATACCAATAATTAAAATGTTGTAGTTCTATAAGCTGAATTGTATCAAATTTGTATACAAGATACAACTTCTATAAACAAGTTGGTCTATAAAGTATTAGGAGATCAGTAGCATTACAAGGAAAAACCATAAGTAGGTTATACATATATTACCAAATAGAGAATCAAACTAAAAAAGAATCATGTGATGACGATACAATTTAATACATGACCAAGAAGGTGGGAAGCTTCATATTAACTAAATTGAGTGATTAACAAATGAAAAAATACAGCATGTCAAAGCACTTTTAGATATGCCAAATTGCCAATGCATAAACAACAGGGTACTTATTTAGCTAGATAGTAGATTCAGTTCAGATAAAAGCTATTTGAGTATCACTAGTTGATCAACAAAGGTTAATCACCTTTACTTGCCAGGTAAGACTCTCGGTCCTTGTAATCGCTCTTACCTGGTACGCGCTTATAGGGTTACTTACCTTACTGTATGAACATAACAAAGACCAAGAATCTTATCCCGTAAGAACGATGGCAAGAACCGAGAGTCTTACCCGGTAAGTGAAGGTGACGACTGTTACCCGCTTAGCGCTTACTGGGAAAATTGTTGTATACGTTGTTGTTTACATGGACTATAGCCTTACCTAAAGTGTCAAATTTTGTCGGTAAGCCCTTTATCTCAATAAAAATTACTCCATCATTAGTATAAATGCGACAAATATGAACATATTCATCTCCGTCTCAAACATAAGTTCACCCACAATATTTTCGCTAATGAATACAATTAAAGTAATGGGTCATTTACCAAAATCTTAAACCCGGTAAGCACTTACCTGCAAGAGATTCACCTTCATTTACATTATCGTATAACATCCTTGACCATGAAAATGGATTGTTGGTAAGCATCTTAAACCCGGTAAGTACTTACAGTCTAAAACTCTTGGTCCTTGCCTTATCTCTTACCGGGTAAGTTTGTCGGTCATTTCCATCTCAATCAATAAGGTAAGTGATATTGGTAAGCGCTTACTCGGTAAGCGTTTAGTAAACGGCCCCTAAACACGCATCTGTCTGTTTGAATTACTTGTACTATCAGTATGAGTATATAACCACGAGCGTATATACCTTAGGAACAAGGATATTACACCGTCGAATCCCAGGATGCATTGAAATATTGAACTAGCAACTACAGACCCTTGTTCCCTCATTATATGTTTAAATCTCTGCATGTGAGGATGTTTATCTGTCATTATAAAAGGTTACTCAATATGAAAGAAAAAGGAACAAAGAATTATGTGATGTAACAAATTTACTTTTTCAGTAACATATTGGTACTCATGAGCATTAGTGATAACTAAGGCTAGAGACATAAAGACAAATGAACTCCCTTGAACCAGTGGTAGCCATGAGTGCAATATTATGGTTAAACCCAAAACTAGCATTATAAATGAAGGGCAAGGGCTATAATTGCTTTTGAGTCATGAAATGTTAGATCCATATGTATAATACTCACTCAGAATTTGGTAATATCGCATCCTTGTAAAGCATATACACACTTTGCTTTGGAGTACACATGAGAGGCTCTCTGTTAAGATAATGTGGAAAAAGTTTAGCCAAAAGCCAATGTATCACCAAATTCACATATGAATGGCTAATGATATGGTAGAGTTAGCAAGAAACTCTCATAAGGCTCTGAATGCTTGCCATGCTCTTTCTAAATTGAATGCAAAGTTCCAAAAACCAAATAGATCGATAACAAGACTTCAAAGTATCATGGAGGTAAGTAATGGAAACAGATTCAAGATAAGAAAAGTTGGGAGGTGGTGGTTTTGGTAGAAATATATATATATATATATATATATATATATATTAATGAAAACAACATGGATCAAACTTTCAAACCCAAACATTGCCATAACTTCAGTTCAATGTAACTAATTAACAAGCATTCGGCCAAAAAAAAAAGAGTATAAATTACAAAATAAATGGACTGCAGATGATATTGGTGACAAAATGCTTCAGATTAGATAAAGAATTACCTGGAATAAGTTGTAATGTTTGGCAGCTTTTAGCGCATCTAGTGTAGTGAAGATGCTGAGTCAGCCAATATCAATTTCTTAAGCCGTATATGGTTCTTCTTTCAGATATTCCTGCAACATAAATAGTTATATATGAATATAGAGATCAGAAAAGAACCATATCTCCAAAGCTTAATGAAAAATCCACGTGAGGTTATTAATTATTGTTCAAGGAGAATATTGAATTAATCACATCTATTGTAATTAAAAGGAAAAATTGTACCAAAAGGATACACGAGTGTCAACCAAGTTTTCACTTTTGATATTGCCTCTTGAAGCTCCATTACAAGTTTTATGCCAAGTACAATCTAAAGTATCCAAAATACAATGATGATTAGGAAATGGGCGGAAAGCAAAAATAAATAGTGGGATTAAACGAGCTAAATACAGAATGTGGCAAAAGCATGACTAACTTTATGGATTTTCAATATTCAAGTCTTTACCAATTTAAAAATAAATAATAACTGGAAAATGGCATATTGGTGATATTCCTCAATTTTTAGAGTTATTTGTCACTCTTTTTAACCCATTTATAACCTTTTTTCGTACCATTTGAGCTTTTCTCATTTCTTTGGTCTGAAATGTTCCAAGATTTTCTAAATAACTAATGAGATCAAAAAGTCGAATTTTCTTGAAATTTTCGTGTGCCGCTGTGGCCACAGTGTCACCACTGTGGCAAGTACTGTTCACGCGATTTTCTGCAGATTTTGGAAGGCCATTTTGGTGCAAGTTGAAGGCATGCCTGTTGGAGTCAAGGATGACCCTTGCACAAAAGAAGATTCAAGAAGTGGACAAAACACATGGAGCCAAAAACATGGAAACAAAGCAACATGAGAGGTCACTCTCATGTTACTATTCACCTCTCTATTTTCTTCCCTATAAATATCAAGGGTGTTTGGCTTTGGAAGATCATCCCTCATATCACAACACTTGGAATCAGGAGTTATAGAGCTTAGCATTCTATTTTTAGTTCTTGTAGTAATTTTCTTTAGTTTTACTTACTTTATGTCCACCACTGTGGTGAGCTTGTGGTCACAGTGGTACGTTAACGTTTTATGAAATTTTAGTTTATGCACTTCTTCTTCTTCTTTATCATGTCTATTAACATTATGAGTAGCTAAACCCCCCTTTGGGTGTGGATGTAAGCCAACCCGAGAGGTTAAAATGTAACACTTGGGTGTTACCGCATTCGGCTAACTTTTCGGTTTGGTCATCCAAGTTGAAGCTTCATCTCAACGCGGACAAGCCGATCACTTGTATGTGTTAATATTAGATCTTAGACCTCGAGAGGAGCGGATCCGAATACGGCTTGGGTGATGCAAGGAGGTTTGAGAAAATCTTCAATAATCACATAGAAATATGGATTTTTGCATAATCAAACTAAGGTCCAGATGTCGGTCGAGTTGGTGTGTCATAGAGATATGCGCATCTCTCCATACTGGCGGAGCTAAGATCTTCGAGATCTACTTAGTGAGATTGGTAAACCGAAAGTTAGCAAATGTGGTAATTTTATAATAAAACCGTTATCGCAACCGATACGACGTCGCTTCGAGAGGAGGAAATCGTGTGGGGTCCATTGCGACCGGTTTTGTTAACCATTTAAGTTATTAAAATACTCTCGGGGGAACTTACACCCGTACCCGCTTTTTATTATCTTGTTTATTTAATATTTAATATTTCGTTCTAAATCAACCCATCAATTTTATAAATCTAACTTTGCACCGGAAGTTCGTGGAAATCTCTGATTCTTAGTTAAGTCTAATCCCTGTGGATACGATATTTGGTCTTTACCATTATATTATTTGAAAAGCGAACACAATACGTGGTGTATACTTGCACCATTATTGTGCCACATTTTACACGTGTGCATTTTTTCCATCAAGTTTTTGGCGCCGTTGCCGGGGATTGGCAAGATTTTACAGCCTAAGATATTGATTGGAATGACATGTATTTGAATACATTTGACCAATCATGGGAGACGTAAGTTGATTATTCATTTGATTTTCAAGGGACGAATCCTTACTAGGGATTCCCGTCCTTTGTTCCCAACTACCCAACGGACAATATTTTTAAACAACCCGAGAAATCTCACTCTTATAAAACTATTTCCCCAAGATTAATTGAAAGTCTTAAAATTTTTTTAGGGAATTTTTCATCCTCTTTTGATGCCTTGAGTTCTAAGATGGGACAACTTGTCGACGAGTTGAAAAATCAAAGTCAAAGCCCCTTACCAAGTGATAACGAAAAATTAATATGTGTTGGTAAGGATGAGAGTGATGTCGAAAAAGAGTTAGAGATTTTGGAGGCAAAATCTGAGCACATGAGCAATCCTTCTTTACTTCCCAATAGTGAAAAGTGTTTCAAGATGCTAAAATTCCAAATGTAATTATTTTTGCTCATATTGTGCAGCCTTCTCTTTTTGACCATAGTGTTCCTATTAGGGGTGTAAATGATGTGAGTCGAGCTCGAGTATAGTAAACTCAACTCGAACTCGAAAAAAATTTCTCAAGCTCGAACTCGACTCGAAAGCTCGCGAGTATTGAAAATCCAAGCTCGAACTCGACTCGATAACCAATTTCCAAGCTCGAGCTTAAACTCGTTTCAAGCTCGAATCAAAGCTCGAGCTCGAACTCGTTTCAAGCTCGAACTCAAACTAATTTTAAGCTCAAACTCAAACTAGTGTTCGTAATCAATCATTTAAAAATTCAATGTGTTCATGTTTGTTTATGTTTGTTTGATTAAAATGGTAAACAAACATAACAAACTAGTTGCATCCATTTCCATAGGCACCAACAATTTTTTTTGTCTAACTTCAAGCAATAAGCCAAAGGGCTCAAGCTACTAGGCACAATAGAAAGGCTATGCCACAAAGGCTATGGAATGACAAGGAAAGGGAAGGGGGTGAGTCCTATTTATATTTATAGTTGAATGCAAAAGCTCTGGATGGATTGTCCTATAAATGTGGGATGAGTTCTTAAGCAAAAGAGGACAATCCTTATTTAAATAATGATACCCACAAGTCATATAAGGTGTTATTACTTTTTTTTAAAGAAAATGCTAGTAATTCTTTATTATTAATAATTATAATTATATAACTATAATAAAAAAATAATATATAAATATAAATATAATAATAATTATATTATTATTTTAATGTTTATTTCTTTAATATATGTTCTTTAGATTACTATTATAAGTAAACGAACGTAAACGAACATTAACGAACGTATATATAATATATTCGAATATCTCACGAGCTTATCGAGTCGAGTATCAGGTCGTTCGACTCGATTCGTTAGTATGTCGAGTCGAGCTCGAGTTCGAGTCGAGAGTTGACCGAGTTTTGACCGAGTCGATCTCGAGTAGCTCGCGAGTTGTCTCGTCTCATTTACACCCCTAGTTCCTATGGGGGTCACACATCGAACTGTGGGAATAATTTATGTCATCAAAAACTTGGGAGATTTGACTAGATCGTGTTCTTTGGGTGATGAAGTTGTTGGAAGAGCCTTTCGTAAGGTGGAGGTGACCATTATCTTGAAACCATCCCACTTTTTGAAGAAGCATACATGGGGTGGTGAATCACATCCTACATAATCCTGATACAAACTTTTTTTTTCCACTCTCAACTCCAATTTTATATCTTTTATTTTACACTTTTTGATGTTAGATTTGAGTCTGTTATTTTTTTTCCATCTAGTATCAAAGTTTTTTTAAAAAAAAAGTGTCTCATTTTGAGTCTTGTTTACATTTCGTTATTGTGACTTTTTATTCTCTTATAATGTATGTTTTTCTTTTTATGTATTCATGTTTCCTTTTTTTTAGTTATTTTCATTTGGAGTTGTTGAGGATAAAAGTTTGTGTTTTTTATTTGTGTATGTGTCATTTTGGAGTTGGTGAGTCTTTGTGGTGATTCACCAATCACTACACCAAATGTTGTCTTAGACAACATATGCTAATTGGCTATGTTGCTTAAGAGAAGCTTAGGCAACAAAGGCTAATATATGTTGCCTAAGTTTTCTCTTAGGCAACATGTATTTACATGTTGTCTAAGTCAGACCTTATGCAACATATGAATAATTATATGTTGCCTCAACTATCTTAAGCAACATTTTCCCTTATGTTGCCTTAGTTTTATAATGTTTTTTTTTAATAAATGAAAGTTATCTTAGGCAACATATTTTCTTGTTTCTATGATGCGTAAGGTCAAAAATATAAATAAATATAGGTAATCGAAAATTTAAGAACTTGTATAATGTTTTTTTTTAAATCAATGAAAGTTATCTTAGGCAACATATTTTCTTGTTTCTATGTTGTCTAAGGTCAAAAATATAAATAAATATAGGTAGTTGAAAATGTAATAACTTGTATAATGTTTTTTTTGAATCAATGAAAGTTATCTAATGCAACATATTTTCTTGTTTCTATGTTGCCTAAGGTCAAAAATATAACTAAATATAGGTAGTCGAAAATTTAATAATTTGTATAATGTTTTTTTAAAATCAATGAAAGTTATCTTAGGCAACATATTTTCTTGTTTTTATGTTGCCTAAGGTCAAAAATATAAATAAATATAGGTAGTTGAAAATGTAATAACTTGTATAATGTTTTTTTTAAATCAATGAAAGTTATCTTATGCAACATATTTTCTTGTTTCTATGTTGCCTAAGATCAAAAATATAACTAAATATAGGTAGTCGAAAATTTAATAACTTATATAATATATTTTTTAAAATCAATGAAAATTATCTTAGGCAACATATTTTCTTGTTTATATGTTGCCTAAGGTCAAAAATATTTTCTTGTTTCTATGTTAAACTTTTAGCGGCTCGTCTTTTCTATCAATTCTCAAGTTATTATATCTTAGTCATAGTTCATATCTGTCTACGAGACCACGCCGAATAAAATCGTACAAATCTAACCTTCAAGTCTTCAAAAATATTCAACATCAAATTGGGCTTTAATGTATCAGTTGGATTTAATGGATCCATTTAGGCTTTAATGGATCCATTTAGGCTTTAATGGATCCTCTTCGGCTTTAATGAACCCAATTAGGATTTAATGGATCCAGTTGGACTTTCATGAATCGGTTGGATTTCAATGCATCCACTTGGGCTTTAACGAATCAATTGGGATTTAGGCTTTGTTTGGCAAACTAGCTTATAAGCTAGCTTATAGCTGATAAACTAGCTTTTCAAAACGCTACTTTGAGTAGCGTTTCAATAAGCTAGCTTATGGTCATCCAAACATGTACACTAAAGCTAGCTGAAGCTAGCTTATTTTTGCCAAACATAGCCTTAATGTATCGGTTGGGCTTTAATGGATCAATTTAGGCTTTAATGGATCCACTTAGGCTTTAATGGTTCCATTTCGGTTTTACTGAATTCATTTGGGCTTTAACAGATCGGTTATATTGGCCTTTAAAGGTTTTCATTGGGCTTTAACTGATCTTTCGGGCTTTAAAGGGTTTCATTGGGCCTTAATGGATCTATCGGACTTTAAAGGGTTCTATTGGGTTTTAATGAATCTATTGGGGTTTAATTAATTCTACCGAACTTTAATCGGTTCAATTGGGTTTTAAGGGGTTCTATTGGGTTTTAAAGGTTTTCATTGGGCTTTAACTGATCTTTCGGGCTTTAAAGTGTTTCATTGGGCCTTAATGGATCTATCAGACTTTAAAGGGTTCTATTGGGTTTTGATGAATCCATTGGGGTTTAATTGATTCTACCGAACTTTAATCGGATCTATCGGGCTTTAAGGGGTTCTATTGGGTTTTAAAGGTTTTCATTGGGCCTTAACTGATCTTTCGGGCTTTAAAGTGTTTCATTGGGCCTTAATGGATCTATCAGACTTTAAAGGGTTATATTGGGCTGTAAAGGGTTTCATTGGGCCTTAATGGATCTATCGGGACTTAAAGGATTTTATTGGTTCTTAATGGATCTATTAGGGTTTAATTAATTTGATCGAACTTTAATCGGTTCAATTGGCCTTTAAAGGTTTTTATTGGGCCTTAACTGATCTTTCGGGCTTTAAAGGGTTTTATTGGGCCTTAATGGATCTATCGGACTTTAAAGGGTTCTATTGGGTTTTAAAGGTTTCATTGGGACTTAATTAGAATGAAATTGATTTGGTACATCTCATCCTAATGTGCCTCCATTTCTCATCAAACGGTTGATAACCAATTCTCACGTGTGTATATATATATATATATATACACACAGAGAGAGAGAGAGAGAGAGAGGCATGTTCAAACGAGAAGCTAAACATTTTGCGAGAATGCGAGAAGTGTTTAATCATATATGATTAAGTACACTCACAGGTTGTGTAATCATATATAATATCACACTTCTCACATTCTCGAAAAATATTTAACTTCTCGCATGATCCTTCTCCTCTCTCTCTCTATATATATAGAATATGAACATTAATTATCTTTTTTTTTTACAAAATAATATATATTATCTAAATAATTATTTATTTTAAATTAAGAAAACAAATCAAATTTTTTTATAAAAACAAGAACCTCCACCCTTCCACCTTTTTATCTATTTCATCTTGTTTCCCCCCTTTTTTATATTTGGTATCCCTCCCCCAAAAAGAATTAGGTTAAATCCCCTTCCCCATTTCCCTATATTTAGGGGGTGTTTGGGATTGCTTATTTGAGGGGCTTATTAGCTTATTGCGATTTGGCACCGGAGAAAAGCTATTTTGAGTGTTTGGATGGAAGAAGTTAAAAACAACTTATAGCGGTGCCAAACCGCTGAAAAGCTATTTCTGATAAGTCATTTTGTTTTAACTTATAACTTATTGACTTATTGGTCATATTTACATGTATAAGTTAAAATTGCCAAACACTTAAAAGTGCTTATCAGCTTATTGCGGTGTGGTACCGCTATAAGCAAATCCAAACACTTTTTAAAAAACTTCGGTTTAACACCACATAAGCTGATAAGCACTTTTCCAAATAAGCACTTTTCCAAATAAATAAGCAATCCCAAACACCCCTTAATAGAAATCGACGACCAGCCACCACCAGTAACCGATGTCGTCACCGCCAGCCACTAACATCAGTCGACGTCGTCACCGCCAGCCACCAACATCAGTTGACGTCGCCACCACCAGCCACCAGCACCAGCCGACATCTCCACCGCTAGCCACCACCACTAGCGGACGTCGCCACCTCCAGCCACCAGTAGCAGCCGACGTCGCCACCGCCAACTACCACCAGCAGCCGACGTCGCCACGGCAGCTACCACCAGCAGCCGACGTCGCCACCGCCAGCAACCACCTGCAGCCGACGTCGCCACCGTCTTTTTTCAGTTCGCCTTCAGTTCACCTTTTTGCAGCCCAGCCGACGCCGACTCCCCTGCTTCTCCTCGTGTCTCAGCGACCATCGTTTGATCGGTAAGCAGTACTCCATTTAGGGTTTCTTGATGTTGAAATCAATTGAAATCAGTTTGTCAAGATAAAACTATAACTGTAAATGATGGGTTGTTTGAATCATTGAATGTTTAGGGTTTCTTGAAATTATTCTTTCCAGGTGCCAGTGCAGGTGGAAGGTTCAGTTTCTCAATGAACAAAAGGTATAATCATGGTTTCTTATATATTTTGAGTGTTTATAGAAACGTGGCTGCTTTTTCCCCTGTTTTGTTGTTTTGTCGTAAAACCCCATATCTGAGAATGTCTACATATGTGAATCTATTTGTGAAATCTATTTGTCCTACACACTTTCAATATTTGTTAATGAACTAATCTACTGAGTTATCAATTACGAGCTACTAAGTTATCAATTAGTTTGTAATATTAGTTTAAAAGGAAACCACACAATTATCATTATTGTTTCATTGCGTTATCAATATCGTCGTTATCATTATTGTTCATCAGGTTCATCAGGTTATTGTTATTGTTATTTGGTTCATCAGGATCATCAGGTTATCATTATTGTTTCATCAGGTTATCTGTTTCATGAAACATGGAAAACTGATTTTTTAAATATGTGATACTGTGTGATAATCTGTTAGTTTGTAAATATGTGAATCTGTATATATGTGAAGCTCTTAATATGTGAAAATGTTCATCAGGTTCACAAACTTATAATTATGGATTTCATTGAGTTATCTTTATCGTTATCATTATAGTTCATCGGTTTCATCAGGTTATCGTTACTGTTATCAGGTTCATCATGTTATCATTATTGTTACATTTGGAGAATTTGTTTCTACCGCGACTCTAAAGTAGCTCGATGAGAACTGGTTTTGGTTTCATCAGATTAATATGATGATTTAATTTCTGTTGCAAACTGTCATGATTGAATATTGATCAGATTCTAGTTTTGGTTTCATGATTAGGGTCCATCAAACACAAAAATACTGCCTTGATTATTCACCCAAATCGTGCTCGATAGTTTTGGTTCAGAAATCTGATATGCCAAAACAAAATTTTCAGTCTGCCAACATCAACAAAGAAGGTTTGTTCATCTAATATGTTTTCTGTTCATCCCTTATTTCACTATGAATATTCTATTCTTTTAGTATCAGAATTTCATAACTCAAGTTAAAAGTGCAATTAACGGAGACTAATGTTTCAGATTTTTCAAACAATAAGAGTGAGCATTATCGGAAGGAACTAGATCTGATCCGGACATTTGCAAATTTTAGGAAAAACCGGCAAGCATATAGAGTGGCGAGAAAGATATAAAATTGCTCTTGGGATTGCTAGAGGGTTACATTATCTTCACACATGGTATTTATGTTTTGTTATTTATTGAATTGGAATTGATTTAGCAATTAGTATGTTATTTTCTTGTTGACAAATTTCCTTAAATATGGATGCTTTTAATTGTGGTGAAGAGCATGGTTTGATGATTTAGTTGTTTTTCTTCGTTGTCTTTTCCTGGTGAGAACCATATTGGATATAGGTTGCGGTTTTGGTAGCTTAGGAGCACATCTCTTTTTATTGCTTCTGTATTTGGGGGTTACAATTTCGACCGTGTCGTTGTTTTTTAATTTAGATGTTCGTTAAAATGTTTTATTGGTGTTTCAGGCTTGTGTCTCGTTAAAGGAGAACTACCTCCCTCGTGTTACATTTATAGTCATTCAAAAGAAAACTACCTCCAACGAGCTTGTTATGATGGGATGACATTTGAAGAACTTGTATCTGGTCATTTGAAGTAGTATATTAGTTTTTTTGAACGTATGTAATTTGTAATATTATTTGTTATTTGATAAAATTCTAATTAATAAGAAAATTTGTTTTTTTTTTTTTAAAATGTGTAAGGCAACATATGCAAATAGAGTATGTTGTCTAAGTTGATATCTTAGTCAACACATGCATAAATCTAATGTTGCCTTGATGTTTGGTGGATGCAACATATGTTTTTTTCATAGGCAACGCTTAAGGAGTTCGCATAGGCAACATACGCTGTTTGCCTATGTTGCCTAAGTTCTTATGCAACATTGAGAAGGCAACATTGCTTAGGCAACATAGGCATGTTGCCTAAGCCTTAGGCAACATATAAACCCCTCTTAAGCAACATTTTTCATTTGTTGCCTAAGTGATATTTGGTGTAGTGAATGTGGTCACGAGGCAGAAATTCAAAAGAATTTTTTTTTGGAAGGAAGATGTAAGTTATGATATGTTGGATAAAGAGATGAATGGGGTCAAAAAGAGTGTTCCCCATTGTGAACATCTGGTTTTTTGGTCTTCTTATCTCAAAAGTTTCAAAAACATTTCTTATGAAAAATGGATATTTTGGGTTAAGAGCTAAAACCATTTTCTTAAAAGCAAAAAGTGATTTTTTTTTTCATCTTTTTGTCTCATGCTAACCAAGACCCTCCCTCAAAAAAAAAAAAAAAAAAAAAAAAACATTTCTCAGTTCCCGATAACCACCCTAATACCCAATCCCATCACCTTGTGCTCCCTTACCCCTTCTACCTTCCCTTGCACTTTTCCATCATCTACTCTCTTTCTTTAAAAAACAAACAAAAAGATAAAAAAAAAATATGGCTTCCCTACCACCATTTCTAATCCCTCATTTCCCTAAAACTCTCACCACTACCACCCATGTCTTGCATCACGAAACTCACCTCCGACCCCAACCCGCCGCTTCGCATCACCCGCCACCCTCAGTACGCGGCTCGTCGGCCCGCCACCTCTTTGATCCAGCCGTTGCCGCCTCATTCCCTGCATTCTTGGATATTTTGGACCCTCCGACACGTACATCGACCGACGCTGCTACATCGGTCCCTCCACCGCCTACTGCTGATGCTGACCACAATGGTCAGCCCCCATGTGTGACCTCTCGGTTATTTTTAAACTCTTGGAACATTTATCTCATCTCTTTTGTGTTCTCTTCTTTTGGGGTACATTTTGTTGTGAACCTTATCTGATGTTATTTGCATGGTTGTTATGTGCGTTTTTCCGTTTCTTTGTGCTAACAATGTTTGCAGGTGCGTTTCATTTTTTTTCTTCGTATTGCGATGTTTGAAATGATGTAGGCCTCTATTTCTCATTTTTGGCCCATACACGTTCCTTTCGTAACCTAGTCGTTCTTTCCTAGATGACACCTTCCCGGCAATGGGGACATTGCCTATCTCTAATGTTTGGGGAGGGGTTTTTAGTCAACCCAAATAAATCAAAAAAAAAAGAAGAGATTTTTATAGTTTACAATTTAAAAAGCCAAAGAAAAAGCTACAATAGGCAATTGTAAACTATATTTTTTGGTTCACTTACGACATGGCGGTTACAATTAATCAAAGGAAATAAAAGGAGGAAAAAGTCAAGCACACTCAAAAAGACGAATTATTCCTTTCGATTAACCCCACAAAAAAAAGTTTGGGGATTAAATAGGAAAACCCAAGAATCGAGCGAGCATACACCCTCAAAAAGATCTATTGATCAACGAACCAATACAAAGACGAAAAAGGAGTGCACCGACAATTTCCAAAGGTAATCGCCTTTTTAGCCAAAATTTCGCCTTTTTTTTCCATTCTTCTTTACTTGAGGACAAGTAATATCTCAAGTTTGGAGAGGTGATATCCCTCAATTTTTAGAGTTATTTGTCATTGTTTTTAACCCATTTATAACCTTTTTTCGCACCCATTTGAGCTTTTATCATTTCTTTGGTCTAAAATGTTCCAAGATTTTCTAAATAACTAATGAGATCAAAAGGTCGAATTTTCGTGAAATTTTCGTTCGCCGCTGTGGCCACAGTGTCACCAATGTGGCAAGTACTGTTCACGCGATTTTCTGCAGATTTTGGAAGGCCATTTTGGTGCAAGATGAAGGCATGCATTTTGGAGTCAAGGCTGACCCTTGCACAAAAGAAGATTCAAGAAGTGGACAAAACACATGGAGCCAAAAACATGGAAACAAAGCAACATGAGAGGTCACTCTCATGTTACTATTCACCTCTCTCTTTTCTTCCCTATAAATATCAAGGATGTTTGGCTTTGGAAGATCATCCCTCATATCACAACACTTGGAATCAGGAGTTATAGAGCTTTGCATTGTATTTTTAGTTCTTGTAGTAATTTTCTTTAGTTTTACTTACTTTCTGTCCACCACTTAGGTGAGCTTGTGGCCACAGTGGTACGTTTACGTTTTATGAAATTTTAGTTTATGCACTTCTTCATCTTTATCATGTCTTTTAACATTATGAGTAGCTATACCCCCCTTTGGGTGTGGGTGTAAGCCAACTCGAGAGGTTAAAATGTAACACTTGGGTGTTACCGCATTCGGCTAACTTCTCGGTTTGGTCATCCAAGTTGAAACTTCATCTCAACGCGGACAAACCGATCATTTGTATGTGTTAATATTAGATCTTAGACCTCGAGAGGGGCGGATCCGAATACGGATTGGGTGATGCAAGGAGGTTTGAGAAAATCTTCAATAATCGCGTAGAGATATGGATTTTTGCATAATCAAACTAAGGTCCAGATGTCGGTCGAGTTGGTGTGTCATAGAGATATGCGCATCTCTCCATACTGGCGGGGCTAAGATCTTCGAGATCTACTTAGTGAGATTGGTAAACCGAAAGTTAGCAAGTGTGGTAATTTTATAATAAAACCGTTATCGCAACCGATACGACGTCGCTTCAAGAGGAGGAAATCGTGTGGGGTCCATTGCGACCGGTTTTGTTAACCATTTAAGTTATTAAAATACTCTCGGGGGAAACTTACACCATACCCGTTTTTTATTATCTTGTTTATTTAATATTTAATATTTCGTTCTAAATCAACCCATCAATTTTATAAATCTAACTTTGCACCGGAAGTTCGTGGAAATCTCTGATTCTTAGTTAAGTCCAATCCCTATGGATACAATATTTGGTCCTTACCATTATATTACTTGAGAAGCGAACACAATACGTAGTGTATACTTGCGCCATTATTGTACCACATTTTACACGTGTGCATTTTTGTCATCAAGTTTTTGGCGCCGTTGCCGGGGATTGGCAAGATTTTACATCCTAAGATATTGATTTCTACTTGAGCCCGAGACGCGAGTTTTTTTAGCACTTTTCCATGTTGTATGCCACGGCTACACCACTCTTTCACCCTAATGGAAGGTTCTAGTTGGGATGTCCCTTATTATAATACTTTCGATTATTGTGGGGAACAACATCCTAATTTTTGTACAAATATTCAAGTTGATGGCAAATACCCTTTATTTGCACCCCCTACCAAGATTGGAATGACATGTATTTGAATACATTTGACCAATCATGGGAGACGTAAGTTGATTATTCATTTGATTTTCAAGGGACGAATCCTTACTAGGGATTCCCGTCCTTTGTTCCCAACTACCCAACGGACAATATTTTTAAACAACCCGAGAAATCTCACTCTTATAAAACTATTTCCCCAAGATTAATTGAAAGTCTTAAAATTTTTTTGGGGAATTTTTCATCCTCTTTTGATGCCTTGAGTTCTAAGATGGGACAACTTGTCGACGAGTTGAAAAATCAAAGTCAAAGCCCCTTACCAAGTGATAACGAAAAACTAATATGTGTTGGTAAGGATGAGAGTGATGTCGAAAAAGAGTTAGAGATTTTGGAGGCAAAATCTGAGCACATGAGCAATCCTTCTTTACTCCCCAATAGTGAAGAAGTGTTTCAAGATGCTAAAATTCCAAATGTAATTATTTTTGCTCATATTGTGCAGCCTTCTCTTTTTTACCATAGTGTTCCTATGGTCACACATCGAACTGTGGGAATAATTTATGTCATCAAAAACTTGGGAGATATGACTAGATCGTGTTCTTTGGGTGATGAAGTTGTTGGAAGAGCCTTTCGTAAGGTGGAGGTGACCATTATCTTGAAACCATCCCACTTTTTGAAGAAGCGTACATGGGGAGGTGAATCACATCCTACATAATCCTAATACAAACTTTTTTTTTCCACTCTCAACTCCAATTTTATGTCTTTTATTTTACATTTTTTGATGTTAGATTTGAGTCTATTATTTTTTTTTTCCATCTAGTATCAAAGTTTTTTTTTTTAAAATGTCTCATTTTTAGTGTTGTTTACATTTCGTTATTGTGACTTTTTATTCTCTTATAATGTATGTTTTTCTTTTTATGTATTCATGTTTCCTTTTTTTTAGTTATTTACATTTGGAGTTGTTGAGGATAAAAGTTTGTGTTTTTTATTTGTGTATGTGTCATTTTGGAGTTGGTGAGTCTTTGTGGTGATTCACCAATGTGGTTCTTTCCTAGATGACACCTTCCCGACAATAGGTACATTGTCTATCTCTAAAGTTTGGGGAGTGGTTTTTAGTCAACCCAGATAAATCAAAAAAAAAAAGAGATTTTTATAGTTTACAATTTAAAAAGCCAAAGAAAAAGCTACATTAGGCAATTGTAAACTATATTTTTGGGTTCACTTACGACATGGCGGTTACAATTAATCAAAGGAAATAAAAGGAGGAAAAAGTCAAGCCTACTCAAAAAGCCGAATTATTCCTTTCGATTAACCCCACAAAAAAAATAAGTTTGGGGAATAAAAGGGAAAACCCAAGAATCGAGCGAGCATACACCCTCAAAAAAGCCTATTGATCAACGAAGCAATACGAAGACGAAAAAAGAGTGCACCGGCAATTTCCAAAGGTAACGCATCGCCATCGCAAATATTTTGTTTCGCCTTTTTAGCCAAAATTTCGGTCTATCTTTTTTTTCCATTCTTCTTTACTTGAGGACAAGTAATATCTCTAGTTTAAGAGGTGATATCCCTCAATTTTTAGAGTTATTTATCACTCTTTTTAACCCATTTATAACCTTTTTTCGTACCCATTTGAGCTTTTATCATTTCTTTCGTCTAAAATGTTCCAAGATTTTCTAAATAACTAATGAGATCAAAAATTCGAATTTTCGTGAAATTTTCGTGTGCCACTGTGGCAAGTATTGTTCACGCGATTTACTGCATATTTTGGAAGGCCATTTTGGTGCAAGTTGAAGGCATGCATGTTGGAGTCAAGGATGACCCTTACACAAAAGAAGATTCAAGAAGTGGACAAAACACATGGAGCCAAAAACATGGAAACAAAGCAACATGAGTCACTCTCATGTTACTATTCACCTCTCTCTTTTCTTCCCTATAAATATCAAGGGTGTTTGGCTTTGGAAGATCATCCCTCATATCACAACACTTGGAATCAGGAGTTATAGAGCTTTGCATTGTATTTTTAGTTCTTGTAGTAATTTTCTTTAGTTTTACTTACTTTCTGACGTCCACCACTGTGGTGAGCTTGTGGCCACAGTGGTACGTTTACGTTTTATGAAATTTTAGTTTATGCACTTCTTCTTCTTCTTTATCATGTCTTTTAACATTATGAGTAGCTAAACCCCCCTTTGGGTGTGGGTGTAAGCCAGCCCGAGAGGTTAAAATGTAACACTTGGGTGTTTCCGCATTCGGCTAACTTCTCGGTTTGGTCATCCAAGTTGAAGCTTCATCTCAACGCGGACAAGCCAATCACTTGTATGTGTTAATATTAGATCTTAGACCTCGAGAGGGGCGAATCCGAATACGGCTTGGGTGATGCAAGGAGGTTTATGAAAATCTTCAATAATCGGATAGAGATATGGATTTTTGCATAATCAAACTAAGGTCCAGATGTCGGTCGAGTTGGTGTGTCATAGAGATATGCGCATCTCTCCATACGTGGGGCTAAGATCTTTGAGATTTACTTAGTGAGATTAGTAAACCGAAAGTTAGCAAGTGTGGTAACTTTATAATAAAACCGTTATCGCAACCAATACGACGTCGCTTCGAGAGGAGGAAATCGTGTGGGGTCCATTGCGACCGGTTTTGTTAACCATTTAAGTTATTAAAATACTCTCGGGGGAACTTACACCCGTACCCGCTTTTTATTATCTTGTTTATTTAATATTTAATATTTCGTTCTAAATCAACCCATCAATTTTATAAATCTAACTTTGCACCGGAAGTTCGTGGAAATCTCTGATTCTTAGTTTAGTCTAATCCGCGTGGATACGATATTTGGTCCTTACCATTATATTACTTGAAAAGCGAACACAATACGTGGTGTATATTTACGCCATTATTGTGCCACATTTTACACATGTGCATTTTTGCCATCAATTGCACATGAGGCTCTAACTCAAAATCATGTCGTGTGATTAATATATTATAAACTTATCAGATATGTAATGGCCACTATGTACAAACTTCTGAGTGAGTTGGAGTTGTTTCTTTTTGTTGTTTTAGTCTATATATCTATTTAGTTGTGGCCGGGGAATGCTTCATGGTTGTTCCTCTTTGGCCTTTTGATAGGAACATGTGTAAATGATATGTATGCCATATAATAAGACCACTTGACACATAAAGAACAAGTCTTGTTCAACGGAAGCAAAATTGGTTTGAAATCTATCAGCTCAGCAAACCCAATTTTTACCATGATGGATATTGCATAATTCATTAACGGAAAACAAATAATTTATGACCATACATACATAGATACATAGATTAATTGATTGATTGATTTGGAGATTGCTTCTCAAATTAAAAGATCAAAACAACTCATTACGTGCATTTTTTACTATCACTTTACCCTGGACTGATTGGGATATGCTAAAATTGAAACCCCTTGACAACTTTTAGATCTATTTTACCAGCATGACACACATAATCTGTGGTTACGTACATACCTGGTCCATTCCACCAGACTATTCAACCCGACTGTGTCCCAATGTGTTTTTCACATTCACATGTAAGTTGAGTAGGTTATTTCTGTGATCAAGAAAATAAAAATAAAACTGTTTTCAGACATAACATTTTGCAGACACTTGAAAAGGTCCCATATTACTGACAAAACAGATAATAGATAAATAATATCAAACATAGAACATACTTGTAGAGCAACAAACATAAAACAATTTGAGTTGCAGGAAAAACCATTTGTAAACTGAAAATACAGAGCCATAATATCGGATAAGTTTACAGAAAAAGAAATCAAAGATTTACATTCATAGATGCTTACCTGAACGGATGAAACACAAAATAGGCGACTGTATATGAAAGATGTGCCGTAAATACCATGTAGAGTTGGAGATAACAAAGTGGGCATTGGTGTTGGCGAGCCATCGTCGAGAGGGGTCTCTGTTGCGACAGAGTGAACAGATATGACTTATGAGAGGTTGCTGCAAGATTGGAAGCATGAATCGATGAGGGGATGCAGGCGAAAAACAAAGTTACATCCCAATTGAAGTTTTTACAAAAAATTAGCAGCAAAAAAGAGCTGTATGTAACTGAGATTGATAGGAGATGACGAGATTTAGGTTGTATCAATACTATAAACTGAGTCATCTGTCAATCTTGATCCTTTTCTTGAACTCCATTTGATCCAAAGAAAGTATTTGAGATAAACCATAAACCTAACAGGATTCAGGTTAAAAGATACGTGGTGTGGAAAAGGTTTTGCCTAAAGCCAGGAAAAAAGTAGGCGCCAAATGCCAATATCAATCAATTTCATTCCTCTACAAAATTAAATTTAAAAGTAGCCTATTTGTTTTTATAACTCAAAAAAAGTTTTTACCCATAACATTTGATTAAGAAACGGATCATTTGTCTTGATTTAAAGGCTAATTTAATAATTTTGCATGTTTTTTATCAAAAAAAAATTATTGAATATACAATTAGTCAAAGATTATGTACAAATGATATTTTTTATGAGATTTATGTTTCACATGTTGAACCAAATATTATTATTATTAATATGAAAAAAGTTATTATACAATGTTTACTAATAGTTAAAAGCCAACATGACCCATTGTGACCAACATGACTTCATGTACCACAAAATGACCTATTGTAACCGATAAGACCCAGTGTAACTCAATAAAAGCCAACATGACTTAATGTACGACAAAATGACCCATTGTAACCGATAAGAACCAATCTTACTAAAAAAAAAGCCATCATTACCCATTCTGACCAACATGACTTAATATACCACAAAATGACCTATTGTAACCGATAAGATAAGACCTGGTGTAACTCAATAAAAGCCAACACGATCCATTGTGACCAACATGACTTAATGAACCACAAAATGACCCTTTGTAACCAATAAGACCTAGTGTAACTCAATAAAATCCAACACGACCCATTGTGACCAACATGACTTAGGGCCTGTTTGTTTTTTGAAAAAATGGTCTGAAAAGGTCTAAAATCTGATTCGGTCAGATCTTTGACCATTAAGATTGTTTGTTTTTTTTAAAAAGAGCTGAAAAGCTCTGAAAATGTCTGAAATTACAAGAGGCAATTAAAGCTCTAAAAAGGTCTGATACGGCGCCTCCCTCTCCTGCAAACCTATCGCTGCAAGCCTGCAAGCAGATCGATTCTTTGATAACTTGAGAAGAATAATCGATTAACTTGAGAAGATCGCATATTGGGGCTGCAAGAATGATCGCTGCTTGAGAAGAACGATCAATTTCAACAAGAACGATCGTTGCTTGAGAAGTCGATTTCGCATCTAAACTCTCAACGAGATCGATTCCTTCTACCCAGATCGTTATATCCAGGTATAGCTCGATCGAACTTCATATTTGTTTCTTGCCAATCCACCTGTTTTGTATCTGACTGAGTTCGGGTTTTTTTTTATCATGTGGGTTTTTGTATTTATGATGCATAGTTGATGTTTATTTAACATGGGTGTTGAATATTTTTGTTTGAAAACTTGTAAAAAAAATTCAAAGTTGGTTTTTGATTGTGTTCAGTTTCTTGATATATATAGGGAAATTGAATCACTTATTTGGTCTTGTGGGTATCTTAATTGGTATGTTTTTATGCTAAAGAATTTAGTCCAAGATTGCATTTTAGGTTTTTGTAGGATTCTTTGCTCACTCTTTATATTTTGGTCCACAAATTCTTTTAATAAGGATCTTTAATATTCAATCTTTATCTTGTTCATTCAAATAAGCAATTGGGTGAAAAGAGAAAGAAAAAAGTTTAAATTATCGAATACGGGCTTTGTCAGTACCATCCAAGAAACAATGATGAACTTGAACTATTTGTGTTAATCATATAGTTGTTTTTTCGGTAGTTCATGGTACTTTCTTGAGTTAATTGTCAATAAAAGCGATAATTCGATCCTCAAACTACAAAAAAAGGTGTCTTTTTCGTGTTAATTAGTCTTGAATCGAAAATCTTTAACGGGTTCTTGAATGTTTATTCTGGTATATGCAGATCTTGTTTTGCTGATCTAAAAGATATAATATATATATATATATGTGTGTGTATGTGTGTGTGTGTGTGTGTGAAGAGAGATGACAAAAATATCTTCTTTCAACTCTTGTTTTCCAGAGTCTTTCTAACAAAATGGGAACTTTTTTCTTTGGGAAAATGGCACAAAAGTGATGCAAGAAAGGTAAGACCCACAAGAGATTGATGAGTTATATGAATGAAATTAGGGAAATTTATGAAATAGAAATTTAAGGTCAGAAAGTGAGAGAAGAGAGCACAAAATTAAGCAAGTAAAACACACAGAAATTTAAAGAAATTATGGTTACAAAATCACATAATTGAAGATTTAGGAAGAAGAAGAGGAAGAAAACCTCAAAATAGATGCATGGCTAGTTGAAACCCAGGTGAGAAACTATGTTTACAGGAAACCAATCAAGAAAAAACCCATAAAAGATGGATGGTTGTTGTATTTTTGGTTCCTAAACATTCATGGTTGCTTTTGCTCCATAGAATTTGTCTCCTTCCACATAAGCTATTGCATGCTACATGCCATAAAGATCATATAAGAACCCTTTGTAATCAGTTGACCAAAAGGATACATTTCATACAAAAAGTCCATCAATCATGATAAGAATTAAAAACTTCAATGCCCATAAAGAAAGATGCATTTCAACATAACCATTTTCCCAGGTTAACAAAAACAATTTTAGGTGTTTCTTGAAATGGGGGTTTCTTAATTTCATTCTATAATCCCAGGTTAACAAAAACAATTGGTTTTTTTAGATTTCTTCAAATGGGTTTTAGCTCATCAAAACTTAGAATCTTGGGTTGTTACTAGAATTGAGTTTAACCTGTTTCCCGAAACAGTTTTAATTGATTCAATCGTACTTTATTAGAATGCTAGTTCGTTTCTCCTTGAGTCATAGCTATATATATGTAAGAAATTATCTTTTTATCCATATTTATTATTACAACATTTTGGTAGCACAATTTCTGTATATAAAATCATTTTTTATGGACGCACATTAGGATGAAATTAAGATGAGATGCACCGAATAAGCTAAACTAAGATGCACCAGATCAATTCCCTTTCTCCAGTTTACCATTCATTTATGTTTTGTTTCTCATAATGTAAGATTTTACTTGCCATTCATGGTCCTTGTTTTAGGGTTGCTATTTTGCTAATTAGATGAAATATCTTAAGATAGGAATTTATGAATGTGATTATGTCTTGTGTACTAATTAGTGATGGACGAGAATTCACGTGTAAGGTGGACAAATGAAATTATCAAATGCTTTTTAGAGACATGTATAGAAGAGGTAAATAAAGTGGGTCGAAGTGGGAGTAGTCTTCGAAAAGAAACTTGGGTAAAGGTGGAAACAAAGCTTGAGGAAGTGTGTCGCGTAAAGCTTACCCAAAAACAACTGAAAAATCAATATGATTATTTAAAAGGAAAGTACTCGGGATGGGTGCACTTAAGAAATATAACAGGGAACATTTATGACCCTGAAATGAATACGTTCACCTTATCCAATCAAGAATGGGAAGATTTTTACAAGGTTAGTTTTTATTCTCTTTTTACATTTTTAGATAGTAAATACAATAGTATGGGTATTATATAAATAATTATCTTTAATCTGGACGCAGGGTCATCCAAAAGCAAAAACTTTAAGAACATCACCTTTGGTATTTCCTGAATTATGTATGGCTTTATTTGAGGGGACTTCTGCTACCGGATCTCGTGCTTATGCCCCTAGTTCAACCCGTGAGAGGACTGTGGTTTCATCATCATCATTTTCATCTCATACTCACACTACTCAAAATGACGAGGATGAAGATGATGAGGAAGGACCAAGTGTCGATAAACCAAGTGAACATTCATCTAGACCAAAAAAGAAGAGTAAAACAAAGGTCGACATGAATGAATTAGCTATTGATATGAAGGGTGCACTTTAGACACTTGCTGCAAAACAAACCTCAAGCGTGGAGGCTTGTCTTGAACGGTTGAACACTCTTGGCCTTGATCCAAGGAGTTCTCTTTATAGTGCAGTCGTTGACATTTTTGGCCACACAAAGTTATTAAGAGAGACATGGTTGGCGATCCATTCAGACCCTGATATATTAATACCATGGATTTCGAGGACTGCAAAAAGATTGGGATTCTTGGATTAGTGTTGGGAATATGAACAAGTTGTTATTTGGTTACATGTTTTGCATTTGAACATGTTATTTGGTTGTGTTTTGATATTTAACTATGTAGGCCAAGCTTTTAGAAGTTGAACAAGTAGTTATTTGGATGTTGAACAAGTAGTTATGTGGTTGTTATTTGAACGTGTTATTTGGGTTTATGTGGAAGTTGAACAAGCTTTTATAATTTTATTTATAATTTTATTTATGCTTTTAATAGGTTCAATATGGATGATGATAAAATAGCTATACTTATCATTGTAATGTTCCTATATGTGTTCTACTTGCGATCAAAGCGTTTAAAAAGGAAAAGAGATAATACGTCTGCAATGACTGGACGACAATTTACGAATGAGCTACTTGAAGGTAACGATCGACAATGTATTGATTTGTTACGAATGTCCCGTGATGCTTTCGTTCTACTATGTGATCATTTTAAAGCAAGAGGTTGGTTAACGGATAGCAAACATATATTGGTCGAAGAAAAGATGGCTATCTTTCTGATGATTATAGGTCACAATCAACGTTATAGATTGGTGAAAAATAGGTTCCAACACTCGACACAAACAATTCATAAAAAATTTCATGAAGTGTTGGATAAAATGATCGAGTTTGCTAAGGAGATCATAGTTCCTACATCATTCAATCCAAATCCAGACATCCCAAGGAATAATAGGAGGTTACGACGAATATTTAAGGTAAATAATAGTAATAGTTGTATACATTTTATTTACTAAACTTATTTTTTACTACTAGATTTAATGTAGGGAGCAATTTGCGCCCTTGATGGAACTTTAATACATGCTATCGTCCCTATTCAAGAACAACATTTATATAGAGGACGAGGAAAGGGTGAATGTTATCAAAATGTTTTGGCAATTTGTGACTTCAACATGGTTTTTACATTTGTTGTTGCCGGGTGGGAAGGGGTTGCGCATGATTCTAGAGTTCTGTCTGAAACTTTGACAAATGATGCTATTGGATTTCCATTTCCTCCTCCAGGTATACTAACGATTTAGATGTAATATATACTATATTCATATTAATAACTATTTTATTTTTTATTTTCAGACAAATACTATCTATGTGATGTTGCGTATTCGAATACTAGAGGATTTATGGCACCGTATCGTAATTATAGATATTGGCTTGGAGATTTCCGTCATCGACGTGCAATGAACAAGTATAAAAATTTAATCATTCTCATGCAAAACTTAGAAATGTTATTGAACATGCTTATGGTGTCGTGAAAGCACGTTTTCCAATATTGAAAAGAATGGCACCGTTTTCACTTGAGGTTCAAAGAGACGTTGTTATTGCATGCTTTGCGGTTCACTATGTCATACGAAAGGAAGGTTTAAGTGATGAGTTATTTTCTGAATATGATCAAATCATTGGGCAAGGGGACGATGGCGAGGATGAAGCTGAAGAGGTTCAACCGCATGGGAGTACCGCATATAAGACTAGTTTAAGAGAAGAAATTGCGACACAATTAATGCAAAATTAACATTGATTTTAGTTGTTATGAGACTGTGTTCATGTTTTCTATTGTGTTTGAATGGATAGATGTATTTCAGTTGAATTTTTGAACGTGTAAGAAATATATGGTAGTATAATTTAATTAAAATGAATTGACGTTTTTTATAAATTCAACGGTACAACATTTAGAGAGATAAAATAGAGAATTATACATATCCAAACGTTTATCAGTTTACAAAAACAAGCAGTTTTGTTGATTCAGATTTCAGACATTTGTCAATTTACAAAAACAAACAGTCAGATTCAGATTCAGATTCAGATTCAGATTCAGATTCAGATTCAGATTCAGATTCAGATTCAGATTCAGATTCAGATTCAGATTCAGATTCAGATTCAGACTCAGACTCAGACTCAGACGTTTCAATTTACAAAAACAAACAGTCTTGTTGATTCAGATTCAGACATTACAATTTACAAAAACAAACAGTCTTGTTGATTTAGATTTCAGACTTCAGCACCACCTCTTATTAATCAGACATGAAATAAGACTTCAGACTTCAGACCTCTTAAAAAACAAACGCCACCTTAATGTACCACAAAATGACCCATTGTAACCGATAAGACCTAGTGTAACTTAATAAAACCCAACATGACCCATTGTGATCAACATGGCTTAATGTACCATGAAATGAGTCATTGTAACTAGGGGTATAAACGAGTCGAGCTTTTAACGAGCTAATCGAGCTCGAGCTCGTTTATCTCGAGCTAGAGCTTAATTATTTTCGAGCTCAAGTCGATCTTAAACAAAAAATAGAACTCGTTTAACTTATCGAGCCGAGCTTTATAACACCAATGTTCCACTCGGCTCGTTCGAAAACTAGATTCATTTTTTTCGAGCCGAGCCATTCGAGTATATACTTTTTTTTCGAGCCAAACGTTCTAATATATTTATTAATCATACAATAAAAATATATAAATCATTGAGCTCAAACCGATAAACGAGTTAATCAATCGCGAGTTCGAACCCACAAACGAGCATCGAGCTCGAGCTCGATAACTCATAAAATATTTGAGCTTGAGCTCGTGCTCTACATTGAAAAGTTAATCGAGCTAGAGCCCAGTATTAATTTTTTGAGCCCAGCTCGATTAATCCACTACTCGACTCGGCTCGTTTACACCCCTAATTGTAACCAATAAGACCCATTGTAACTCAATAATACCCAACATGCCCCATTGTGACAAAAAAAATGGTGTTCACTAAAATAAAAAGAGTTAATGACTAAAAATAGTTGTCACTAAATAACATTTACTAGTTCTTGTTTATTGAATAGATTGGTGACCAAAAAACTGATGGTCATTGAAAAAATAATTATTACTAATTATATGTGTTAGGGCCTATTTGTTAGCAGCTTAATGAGCTTAATGAGACTCACAACTTAATGATCGTCTCAAACGCTGCGATGGAGGGTGATCGTCTCAAAGCGGTGATCAAAGACCCAGTTGATTTGCTACTAATTGTCGATGTCTCTCTGTCGATCTCTGTGTTTTGCCAGGTTTTTCCTATACTTCTTTCGAACATCGAAATTTAAATTTAGGTGTTACCTGTGCGTTTATTTGTGTCTCGAATCTGTCACATTTCTGAGAAAACCTAGCCAATATGAATATGAATTTGGTGATTCAAAGCATTTACTGCAAATTTTATTTTATTTGCTTAGTATTATTGTATTAGGGGTTTAGTGGTAGCGATGTTATGTAGTTTATATGTACAAAAATTGAAGCAGATCACATCTCTTAATTTGAATTGTCACTGTTAATGTAGTTTATATGTGCAAAAGTTGAAGCAGATCATATATATCTATTGTTATGATGTGCACATAACTTGGTGGATATTCTAAGAGCTTGTTTATTTATGCCTTGATGTGAAGAAAAACCCTATCAGTTGATGACTTGTAGATATTTTTGTTTATTTTAAATAATTCTATACAAGTTCTCTTCATCTTGGCAGTATTTATACTTTGTAATCTCGTCGTGAGCTTGAGACGATTATGAACACAATATTAGTTGACCAATTTCATTTGTCTTTGTATGTGTTTTAGTATATCATTTATCATTAAGCACTGCCCAGCTGTCTTCTGAACCTGTTGAGCAATAATCACAAAAAGAGCATTAAGAAAGAAGCTTGTTGGACTATAATCGAACATCACTGCTGGCAACAAGGAGCAGATTCAGGCAAGATTCCTGCACTTGGATTGTTGTCCATCTCAACTGACAACTATTTTCTCTCACACTAATTAACCTTGTTTTCAGTAAGCTGCATTCTTGACATGTCTGTCTATGTGGTGATTCTACAGACTTTAACTGAAGCAATTATCATTGGCCATAATTGAGTGTGCAGGCCCTCTAGTTGGTAAAGCAAATATGGAACAACCATGAGTAAGTTGAAGATGAATGAATGTGTGAAAGGATTCCATTCTAATATATTAATAATATTTAATATTTATTTCTCATGCTTTGGTGATCAATTTTGCTTCTGTATTTTTATAATGAATGTGATCAACTTGTAGTAATTAAAGTCAACTATATTCCATCAAGAGGTAATACTTGTGCCCTGCATCTTACTTTCATCTTTCTAGACCGTCCCGTGCTCATGTCAAAAATTATGGATATGATGATTGTGGAGTTTGTTTCTACTAGCTAAACTCCGTGGTAATTTTTTGAGAATTAATATTGAAATGAGATTTTCCAAAAGTAATAATCGTAAAATGTTCATTTCTCATTTTTTGTTTTATTCAGATTTAAATTATTGCCATCGAAATGCTCAGATGGCAAGTTGTTCCTCCATAGAGCTCCATACTATTATATTTTTCAGTTTTTAGGAAAAGGTATTTAACATAGGCCTTCTTATCATCATCATCTTCTTTCATCATCATCTTCTTTCTTCTTTATGGTCTTGCAGGCCTACAACACTGAAGCAAGAGTTTTGAAGATAAGAGCAAATAGATTTATTGTATTTGTGCCTAAGTATGACTTTCTAACTTTTAAGATATAGTCTATTTGTCGAAATTATTGGGAGTTGCTTATTATATGCTGGTATAATTTCAAGAGCTATGAGTTAATTTGGGATTTTTGTTGATTATAGGTATGGTATAGAACGGCCAGTGTACTTAATGTACAGTGAGGGGTGAGAGGAGGGTGACAATGGGTTGTGGATGAGCAACATCAGAAGATGAAAAAGATTGATGGATTGATTGCTGATGATGTTCTTCAAACCGTAAAGATCCACATGGAGGTTGTCGAATCACAATCCAACCGCTCTAAACTTCAACTCGTTCTCATTTAAAAGGTAAGACTCCCAAATGATATATCTTTTTTTTTTTTTTGGCTTCTGTTAAGCTTGCAGTAGAAATAGGAATATCGATACGGATATGTTAGCAGTTTTGAATGAATTTTAAACACCATTGTTGCTTATTATTTTTAAATATAAAAAAATGATCCTTTTCAACACTTCCATGTTCTTGGATTCATTCAATTTAAAGTATGATGAGTTATAAGGATCATAGGGTTAAAGTATGAGCTTGAAACCCAACTATCTAATATGAAGAGACATGAAGTTTAGAAGTATATGATTTGTATTAGTCAATGATATCTTATCTGATTAAGTTTGAGGCCCGAATATGTCATCACTTACGTCAAAGAAACGAGACAACAGATTTTGGACCAAATCAAATTAAGTAATTAAAAAATGATGAACAAACAAGTTGTATATTAAACCCATTGTTTAGAAGTAAGGTTTGAAAGAGAATAGCAGGTATCTATAGAAATGTAGCTAGATAAGTAATGTTATGCTAGCTAGCTTCAATCATCGAAGTGATATATAGAACAAGTTAATTGGTAACTGTGGATACATGATGTTACACCTTATTTTCTAAAAATTATAAATAAAATCATGCTAGCTATAAAATGAAATTATTAAAAAGAATGAAATTATGCCAAGATCCACGAAGACTGTTGACCATCCGGTAAGTAGTAACAAAGTAGCTCCACTTCATAAGAACTGAACACTCCGCTGAACGATCTATCATATTGACCTTCTGTGTGCATATTCGTGATTTAAAACCTCACATAACCATAAAATTAGCATCAAGAGGGATGGAAAATAAAATGGAACATAGGATTGTTGTTTCAAGTTCTCGACTTTGGAATTGAGATGTATCTTGGTGCATTGCGCGGGTACACAATGTATATATTTATAGACACACACACACACTCCCCCTTTCCTATGAAAATTACAACATTTCATTTTTATGGGCAACTTTAAAAATGAAAATGCCAAGTTTTACATTACAGTGAATTGGAACAATATGAAACTTCATTTTATGGTCCCTATGTCAACAATTCTAGTTTTTTCAAATAATTTATGTGATAATGTATGGGTTCCTTGTTTTATTTTCTTAACTTTTAAATTTGTTTCTCTGTCAGGGTATATATGACTTGGAGAAGGTGTGCTGCAAGTTTCAATTGAAGCATGGATAGCCAAGTACTTTTACATGACTTACATGTTTATGAATAGGTAAATTGCAGTTTTAGTTTTCTTGGCATTTATACATAACTTTATTCTATCTACTCTTACGGACCCTCCCTTGGAGCAAAAACTAACCTCGTACAATGAGTCAAGAAACTTCTCTTCCTCTTGTCATGAAGAGGAAGTGAGATGATGACAATGCATGATTGAAGAACATAAATCGCATACCTGAGTTATATTATGCTCTTTAGGTAGCATAAATTGGCAGATGAGAGGATAGTTGCGCACTTGTCTACAATATAGGACTGAAATGGTTAGGGCATTGATCACATTTTTTTCTCTTTAAATCCATAAACATACACATATTGAATCATGCATTATGCTCCGAACTTTTGCATGTTCATCTAAATAAAATGAATTTGCAATTTGTGGGAGATGATGCACCACGATATTGGTGTTATATATGGGTGTGCTCATATTTGGTGTATGCATATTAAATACTACTCTTTTGTTGTAGGTATTCCAATCATGCAACTTCTTATCAAGTTAATGAGAAGTCAGCAAAAGCATAAGAAAAAGAAATATCATACAACAACGAGATGCTGAATCCGAGGTAAGAGGTGTGGCTTTACCATGTAAAAGTCTAATGTAGGACAATTAGTGGTGGTAGGTTTATTATTGGTGTACTTATACATTGATCATACGTTATTAATATTAGATTAATGTTTCTCATTTGATTATTACTTAATTTTTTTAATCATTTTGCCACACATGATGAAAATCGTTGCTGAGGGTTAATTATCGTTGTGGTTGTGTTACGATGGATAAAAAGTGGCCAAATTTGAAGCGAGCTCCTAAGTAGTTTATACCCAAGGTTTTAGTTATTTCGTATGATCAAAATGTAAATAATAGTTATGTTTTTAGTTAATTTGTGTGACAAAAAGGTAATCGATAGCCACAATTCTTAAAATTAGTGTAACCATATGTTATGAATTGACCACGATTATATAAGTTTACGTGGCTATAAGTACCTCATGGTCATGGTTTTAGTTATTTTGAGTGACCAAAAGATAATTAATAGTCACGTTTCTAACAAAATTAACGTAACTAAATATTATGAATTGATCATGATCATGGTTTTGGTTATTTCATGTGACAAAAAGTTAACCAATGGCCATGGTTTTAACAATTCAGTGTACCCATATGTCACGAATTAGCCATGGTTAATATGAAATTTTCGTGGTTATAAATAGTTTACGACCACAATTTTAAATATTTTGTGTAACCAAAAGGTAATCAATAGTCATTGTTTTAATAATTCAATGTCACCATATGTCATTAAATGACAGCGTTTAATATAAAATTTGTGTGACGATAAATAGTATATGGTCACTGTTTGTAACTATTTCGTGTAACCAAAAGGCCACCAATCGCAACAGTTTTTAACAATTCAACGTAACTATATGTCATGAAATGGCCACGGTTAATGTAAAAATTTCATGGCTATAAGTAGTTTATGGTCACGATTTTAGTTAACTCAGTGACCAAAAGTTAATCAATAGCCACATTTCTAGTAATTTAATATAACCAAATGTTATGAATTGACAATGGTTAATATGAAAATTGTGTGGCGATAACTGGTTTATGACTACGGTTATTAGTTCATGTAACCAAAAGATAACTAATGGTCACACTTCAAAAGTTTAAGTGTAACCATATGACATATGTTATGAATTGCATTGCTATAAGTTGTTTTTGGGTACATTTTGAGTTATTTTGCATGACCAGAAGGAAACCAATAGCCATGGTTCTAAAATTTATGGTAACCATATGTCATGAATTGGTCACGATTAATATAAAATTTGTTTGACGATAATTAGTTTATGGCCACGTTAAAACAAATATACGTGATTATAGGGTAATTATTGACAACCTTAAAAACAAATTGTGTGACCATAAAATAATTTATTGTTATGGTTTTCTTTATTTCGTGTAACCAAAAGGTATCTAATGGCAACATTTAACGTGAGTTTGTGTGGCGATAAATAGTTTATTGTCACACTTATAGTAAAAATGCTCAAGTACCTTAAATATTAGATACGTTTATAGCCACGGTTTTTAGGCTATAGCTATGGTTTTTTACTTGATATGGTGATACATTTTAAACGTGGCAAAAATGTATCAATGGTCACGTAAGAATAGGCTACGGTTTGATTGAAAAAAAACTGTGACCAAAGGCCTATGGCCACAGTTTTTAACCATGGCAAATGTGAGTTTTTGTACTAGTAAGCGCTTACATCACTATAAAAGTGACCTAATGCTTCCATCATACAAATACTAAGACAAGAAAATAAATATTAGAACATAAAAATAAAATACGTCCGAGAAAACTCTAGCGTATATTTTTTAACAAAGTCTTTTTACTTCCAACGAGAATTTGGATGTGACGGGTCATACTCATAAGGATCGAAATGGGACTCATTGTCACTTTCGTAATCTTCACTTGAACTAGAATCATCAGAAGTATCCATCTTTCTGCAAAGATGAGTTCATGACCATTGTTGAAGGGCGTCTTTCCACATAGTGATCATCGGGTGTTCTGTGGACTAGAGATCTTGGTTGAGCAGTACATGTCCTGGGATGGACTGGGGATCTACCTGGTTTGCATGAGTTAGATTTAGTCGGTTTTCCATGACTTATCAGGATGATTTCTTTCGAACGGCCTGCTTGCATAGTTTGCATTGCTCCATTCATGAATGAATGATAACGGCGAATGGTAGACCACATACTGGGGTCCTGGAGAGCTGTGGGAGGGATGAAGGAGCAGGGTCTTCTGAAAAGGATGAGGACATAAGTATCTTGTGGCAAGCTGGTGGACCACTGATGGGTCGGGAGAAACCATTGCAACATTGTAAACAACTGTTTTGCCTCGGGGGGTGAATGTCCAAACTAGCATTGAAGGAGGTAGCCAAACAGTTTTGGGGCATTGAAAGAGATGGAAATGGTGTGGGTCTCGAATACGTACCAAAAAAAACAAAGAGCTTCTTTTGGAATACATTCAGGTAAGGGTACTTAGGGTGGAATAGGGGCTTTTCATAAAAAGGCCATGGTTTCAAAGGGTGATAGTGAGGAAAGTCTGGTAGCACAGCGGGGACCTATCTCTGAAAGTCATATCTGCAATTACCTCTGTAACTTCAATCTGGTAGTACTGGTTCAAAAGGTGGAGCAGGAGAGTTGGAAGAACTTGCTTCGATAGGGAGCACCATTGGGATCACCTTGTGTTTAAAGACTTGTTGGATATCTTTGTGGGTGCTTCTTTTATAGTCTTTTGGACGTGATAGGAAATCCGCAAGGATATTCTCTGTTCCCTTGATGTGTTTCACAATACACTTCCATTGAGAGAACCAATTGCCCACCATAAAAGTTGTGCCTCATGGAGCATCTTTCGCTTGAACTGTAGCATACGTGGAAAGGAGGACATATCCATTTCAATCTCAAAATCATGACTGATTAGATGGAATTGGGATATTTCTATTCCTCTTTTTACCGCAAGGATTTCTTTGAAAGTTGAGTGATAGTGTTGTTCGGAATCCTTGAATGTGCCACTTTTGTAGCCACAGATTGTTCTGACACCATTTTTGTCTTGTGCTAAAAGTTCTGCTCCCTAGTACTCATCACTCGCGTCAGTCTGTAGTGTCCTTTTGTCAGTAGTAGTGGGAATCTTTAAAGGAGGCATTATGTCAGTGAGTTGCTTTATTGCTCTTATAGCTAAGGACTGTTTTTCACCCCAACGAGGTGGACTCTTTTTCAATATGGGGAATAAGTGCACTGTATGACTGGATAATTTTGGTAAAAAATCAGCCATATAGTTAGCTAATCCAAGAAATTTTTGAATTTCCTTTTGTGATGTTAACTCTTCCGGAAACTGGTGTAACTCCTGAGCAATGTGAGGATGCGGTTGGTATTTGTTGTCATTGATTTTCATGCCAATAAAATCAATAGAACTAACTCCAATTTCCATTTTCTTTTTGGATAACATGATTCCATGTTCTGTGATAATGGAAAGAAACTTTGACAGGAGCTCAATGTGGGACTTTTCATCTGGGGAGAATAACAGGATATCATCAATGTAGACCAGGGTGTGATAGAGGATGGACTCAAAGATCCTTGTCATTGCTTTTTGGAAAACTGACGGGGCATTTTTTAGACCAAACGGCGTCACTTTCCACTGGAAATGATGATCGGGGATGCAAAAGGCCGTTTTTGGCCTATCTTCTGGGTTTATCCCTAGTTGCCAGAAACCTTCCTTGAGGTCGAACTTGGATAGTATTTTTGCATCTGCTAGGGACTGAAAAAGGGACCTTTTATGAGGTAGTGGGAACTTATCATCAGCAAGAAAATGATTGAGTGGTTGGTAATTTATAACCAATCATAACTTTCCCCGGATTTGTTCACTACGTTTGTTGACGTAGAATGCTTCGCAACCCCGTGGTGAGGTAGTGGGCTCAATAATCCCTTGACTGACGAGTTATGAACACTCTTCAATTGCGAGCTGGTAGTGGTCGGATGAATCGCCTTGGTTGGGTTAACGTCTTCGTTTTGTTTAAACGGAAGATTAACAAAGAACGAAGGATTTAACCACAACGGAGATTCATTCTTTGTAAGGAACTCGGAGTGGTTTGAAGCACATGAGGTTTTGACGATTACATGTTTCATGTCTTCTAGGGTAGGGGTTTCTTCCATGAAGAGCTTTGAAACTGGACTCCACGGGTTTAGGAAACCTTTTTTGCGGATCCCTTGCTCTGCATATCTTAGGTATGGCAGTGTATGAAGGATATCAAAACCGATGAGAAGATCTTTACCATGTAAACTTAATCATAATAATCTGTGTTTTATAACACATATAGGAAAAAGTCGAATGTATATTTGAATACTGATCTTATCAATGACAAATGTATCTCTATTGGCGGCAAGGAAGGATTGGTGGTGTGGTCGCCAGTAACTGGAAGGGAGGATATCAGGATTTAGGATTGAAACTGAAGATCCCTGTATCGAAAAAAGCGATCACTGGTATTGGCTTGGAATATGTAGAGGTGAGGAGGTTGAATTTTACCAAGGGTATCGGTTGGGTTTTCTATAATGATAAGATTTTAGTGGGGTGGGTGAGAGGAGTATGGGGTGGCTTGATTGAAGGACTTCTAAGGGTTTGACCATGAAGACTTCAATTTCTGGATGATCCGAATGGTAGCCTGAGCTAGACTCTTCGTCCGACGGGTCAGAATAGGCGATCGAGCACAAAGCTCTCTCATCTAGTTCATCATCTAGAGAGTAGAGAGACTTAAAACTGAAATATCTATGGTTTCTACCAAGTTTAGAGCTTGAATCAGTGATTGTGACCTCTTTTTGGCTCAACAGTCTCTTGCAAAATGGCCCTTTTTGTTACAGATGCATGTAACACATGTCTATGCTTCGTCCTCTTTGTGGTTTTTTCTTTAAAAACTTCCACCTCTTATTTTGTGTTTTTTTATAGTTGTTCCTGAAAGGAGTCCTTTTTTCCTTTCGAGAGCAGTCACATGATGAATTGGTTCAACACTTTATTTGCAGGTGTTTTTCATCACAGGCCAAGTCGAGATTCTTGCCATCTCTTTGGAGCTCCATGAAAAACTTGTGATGGTTGCAAAGCTTTGTCAATGCGTTGATTACCAATTGGTAGAGTTCTCCAAGGCTAGCTTGCTTTAGTGGGACGTTCTTTTGTTAGAGGAACCTGAACGCTTCATTTGTGAGAGAGTTTGGGAATGAGTTGAGGAATACCTGTTTTAGATTGAGGTCATCAACCCCCTGAATACAATAAAATCGTTTTGACATACGATCATAATGTTCATCCATATTTGTCCTTTTGAGTGAGCAACATTTCAACTTTAAGAACTCTTCTCTTGCACGAACCGTGTGTTCGACCGGATTTCCTATGAACTCGGCATGGATGATATGTATGAAATCCTCAGGAGACTGAAGCTGATGGATTTGTAGTTGTCTATATTCACCGAGACTTAGGTACTAGTCTCTGAGACGACCTTGGGACCTGGTGATGAACTTCTTAATGACAATATCAATATCGTAGTATTGGAGCTCTGCTGAACACCAAGTCAGTTTTTCGATACTCATTTCTCGCCATCGGAAAGGGGGGATATCGTCAAAGGTGATTTTTTGTTTCGAATCAACCTTTGGGATTTTGGGTCGTCATGACGGCGTAGTTTCCGATGCATCATCATCTAGCATGAAATCATCATTCAAGTTTACAGTAGGCTAAACATCTGCCATAAACAAGTGTTCAAAGGCATCCATGGGGGGTCAAAACCATCGTCTGAGGGGTGTTAATGATGGGTGCGACGAAAGTTCCTTTGCCAGTATCACTCTTGTGAGTTAGTGATTGTAAGAATGAGGAGATAGGGTTTGTATCTGAGATGGGTTGAACCTCTGGGGGTGTTGAAGAAGCAACCATAGAAGCATCATCGAGGACATCTGTTGTTCCACTAGATGAAGTGTTCTGTTGGACCCGCGGGGGTATCTTCGGGGATCGTAGAGGCTTTACTTTCCACTTTTCTTTTTCTGGGCACCATAGAGAGAGTGATGGAGAGGGGTTATTTGGAAATGAAGGTAATGGTTGTGGATCGAACCTTGATCCAAAAATGGGTGTAGGAGTTAATTTCCAGGGTTCAGTAGATAAGGTAGAGGTTCTTTTTTGTTTGTGTTGTCTCTCAAGTTCAGTGAGTTGGTTCTGGAGAGACTTCATCTCAACTTGCTTTTGGAGTAAAGCATCTTGGTCATTGGAAGGGGGTACAACTCGAACTATCCGGAGGAGTTTGGAATGAAGGGCTTCCATTTTTGCTCTGACTTCATCTATTATTCTGGTGAGAGATCGCACTTTTGTGGTTAAGACTTCTTGGGTCTTAGTGATCTGCGTTTGTTGTGCTAAGATGGCTTTAAGGGCCTTGTTTTGTGCAACAACATTTTCACTTTGACAATTAAGTGTGATTTCCGCTGGACTGGCAGATGTGGAGATTCCTGTTGAGCTCATAGTCGTAGGGTTCTTAATCTTACAATCATGCTTAGTTCGTTGGACTGTGTCTTCGAAGGAGCGTAATGGTGGAAACTCTACATCATAGTCAATGGATAAGCCTGTCGGAGTTATCACACAACATTCTCTTAGTGGCCAGCTGGAGGGTTTGTCGAAATATGGCTTTCGACAAAGAGTGGAAATCGGTGTTGCTTTGGGGGCAAATCTCCATATCGAACATAGTAATCAAATTTGCCTGATGGTTCTTCAAGGAGTCCAATGGTAGGATCTCCTGTGTCGTATCTTTCTTTCATCTGCTTTTGTGACCCTATTCTTTTTCGAGGAATGTCTTCTTTGAAATCTATCTTGTATGCTTCGTTGTAACACCCCGAGTTTCGGTTGGTCGATTTGCGAAGAGGAAAAGAAAGGAAATAGAGGTTTTTGCACTGTTCTGCAGGGCGCATGGGTCGTGCGCCCTCCTTCAGAGAAAACGCACGGGTCGTGCGTAAGAAACAACGGCGAGGCAGAGGGCTTGCGCACGGGTCGTGTGCATTTCCTTCTTTGAGGGCGCACGACTGTCAGACTGTTTTTTGGAGTTGCCTTAAATATCTCATTTGTGAGATATTTCTTAAAATATCTCTTTTCTCAGTCTCTCTCTCTCTCTCTTTCTTTTTCCTTTTCTTCTTTCGATCTTCGAGTCTCGTTTGGTTGATAGTTTGCGGTGTTTCTAGCAAGGGGTCGGTGTTTTAAGCTTCACCTTTTCGTCGTGATCGATATCTGGTTTTCCGGGTTTTATTCTAAAACCTACTGTGAGTTCCTACTACCATTTTACAAACTTTATACATGTCAAAACTCTTATTTGCGAAATCCGAAGTATTTCTACGGTATGATTTCATGTTATCTACATTTTGATATAAATGAAGTTTTGGTGATTTTCGGGGTTCCCGATCAGTATTGACTAAAATGACGGGTTCCGCCTTATTAGAAGTAAAATGAGGTTTTACTTGCCCATGATTGTGGCTTATTGAAAGAATGTATATAAACTGGTTTTATGATTATCTTTCTTACCAGCAGTTGGTCTGGAAAATGGCATTTTGAAATATAAATGTGTTGAAAGTTGTTTATCTAACTTTAAAATGGTCACATGAAATATTGTGACAAGTCATGACTATACTAGTGGATCCCTAGGTATCGAGTCGGCTTATTGTTCGGATGTTTGTACCCCTTCTGTTGTAGTTAGATACATTTGATCTTCGGGGGTACTTAGTACGGTTATGTGAGACCAGTTACTAGCCATGGGTCAAATGTAGTCTAACGAAAGAGTATGACTGGTTCCTTGGGGGCCTCCCTCACATCGTAGTACGGACCGAAGCGTTCGTGGCCATGGTTCCATGTATTTAGCTCATAACTCGGATATGTGGCTTACTTTGTGTTCCACTATAATCCTTGGTAAATCGGGTAATCCCCGTCATCGAAAGATGTGTTTTGGACCGGTTGTCCGTATATTATGAAAGAACTGTATTTGCATAACTAAACCTTTGGAAGGATTTACTTTGATGCATTTGATTATATCTCTTGAGATTTATGAACTGTATGTTCTCACTAGGCTTTAAGCCTAACACTTTTTCTCAAATGATGTGTATAACACGTTTCCCTTAGCGGTGGGTTGCCAGGGTTTTGAGAGATGGGTTTGGCCTCAAGGCATTTTGAGATTACTAGTATTGTAACTGGGCATTTGTTAAGTCTCATTCTTTTGGTGAATTATGGATTGTCAACTGATGTAATCTTGATAGAGGTGTCTAGATTAGTTTGTTGATGAATCCTATATCTGTGCAGGTTTTGTAAAGTCTTAAGGACTGATCCCCTTTATGGGAGGTTTATATCAATACGAATGTCATGTTGCCATGTCTCCAGGTTTTATTTTACTCTGATTTTTAAGGTGTTACAAGTTGGTATCAGAGCTCTAGTTTAAGTGAACTAGGCATGAATGTAAGATGTCTAGACTTTGACCGAGTATGATAAGAATTGATCCGCGAGATTGGTTAGAGCTTCTAAGATGGGTTAGTCTTAGAGTCAACGGAAAGTACGTTTATCAGGCGTTGTGGCGATCGTGACGAGAACCTTTATGTGTTATATGTTCATAATATCACTTAGCTAATGTTATTATGAGGATATCGTACGTAAGTGTGCTTGAATTTCTATTGCTATGACGATTGGTAGTGTGGTAGTACGTTTCCTTTGCGTTTATTCCAACTCTCTCTTATCTCTTTTCTTGTTATGTGAAGCAGTTTGGTATGGTGAATACGCGTGGTAGACCGCGTACGCGTGTTGATGGTCTGGAAGCGACAGCCTCCACCGCTGGTCAACCGGAGGGAGTTAAGGTTGTTGTGCGACCACCTGTTCAGCAAGGGCTAAGTGGGGGGCCAGAGGTCATTCCGCGAGTAGACCTGGCTTCGTCCCACCCAGTCATCAGGGATGCTAGTTCCCAGTCTGAAATGATGGCTAGCATGATGTTGGCAATGAGGGAAGAGATGGCAAAGCAGCAAGAGTTTCTGCTAAAAGTGATTGAGGACCGCGATGTGAACAATCGGAGAAGTGAGACGGTTGTGGAAAACATTGTGCTTGGTTCTGGAGGCGCTGGCCCTGGAATCAGGAACGAGGAGCACTTGGTTGTTAATGCTCCGGGAAGTGGGAAAAGTTGTTCCTACAAATCCTTTCTGGGGTGCGAACCACCAGAGTTCTCTGGTTCCGACGACCCAATCATGTGTGTGAAGTGGATTCGAGCGGTCGAGAAAGCTTTTGGCTCTTCCGAATGCGGATATGATCAGAGAGTGCGGTTCGGTACCCAACTGCTGAGGGATACTGCGCTCATTTGGTGGAATGTCATTCAATCCACCCTATCTCTTGCTGTGTTGGCTCAGTTGTCTTGGGCCGAGTTCAAGAAAAAGTTGTTAGAAGAGTTCTGCAATGAAAGAACAATGGACCAAATCGAGAAAGAATTCCAGTCTCTGGTAAAGGGAAGCCTGACGGTGAGGGAGTACACCCGTAAGTTCATGGAGAAGCTTGATCTGGTGGGGCACGCTGCCCCAACAGAGAAGGATAAGATGAAGGCATATCTGAATGGTCTACCCGTGGACATGCAATCCATGGTCCACAATTCTAAAGCTTCTAACCTCCGCGAGATGGTTGAAGAAGCTCAGTACATGGAAGAGATGTTCGCGAGGAACAAAACTGAGAAAGCTGTGGTGGTGACTGATAAGATGAAGTGGGAGAGCAGTTCTATACCTCCCAAGAGAACCCGACCTTTTGTCGGAAACCGCAGCTTCGGCGGTTATCAAGAAGCCAGATGTTGCTCGAAGTGTCGAACAAAGCACCACGGTAACTGTAGCACCACTTCTCAAACTTGTTTCAAGTGTGGGAAGTCTGATCACACCGCCCGCGACTGTTCTGTCGCGGGGATGGTCTGCTTCGAGTGCAAGGCGCCGGGGCACGTGAGAAGAAATTGCCCGAAGCTTGTGTCGGGTAGCGTGGCGGCAAAGAAGGAGAACCCACCGAGGGTTCCGGGTCGAGCATTTCAGATGACGGCCGAAGAGGCCAAGGCATCCGCTGATGTGGTATCGGGTACTTTTCTTATAAACTCTGTACCTGCTCGTATTTTATTCGATACGGGTGTCAGTTTCTCTTTCGTATCTGAGTTGTTCTGTCAAAAGATTGCTATGCCCACTACTAGTCTTGAGGATGCGTTAGTGGTAGAGATAGCTGATGGTAGTCAAGTTCTGATATGTGATGTTCTGAAGAAGTGTTCTCACGGGATCGAGGGGAGAGAATTCTCGATCGATTTACTGCCGATGTTTATCGAAGGTTTGATGTTGTGGTCGGTATGGATTGGTTGTCAAACAATCATGCCGAGATCGTATGTTCCAAGAAATTAATACGACTTCCCAATTCCAATGGTGAAGTTGTTGTGATCTATGGTGAGAAGAGAAAGGGCGAAGTGGCGATAATCACAATGGCGAGGGCACGCAAGTGTCTGATAAAAGGATGTTCGTCTTTCCTAGCCTATGTGATCAATGCCAAGTTAGAGAAATCAAAGCTTGTTGATGTGAAGATTGTGCGTGAGTTTCCAAATGTCTTTCCTGACGACTTGCCCGGGTTACCACCCGATCGACAAGTGGAGTTCCGGATTGACCTTGTGCCTGGAGCAGCACCAATTGCTAAAGCTCCTTACCGTTTAGCGCCGTCAGAGATGCAAGAAATGATGGCACAACTCCAAGAGCTTTCGGAGAAGGGCTTTATAAGACCGAGTTCGTCACCCTGGGGAGCTCCGGTCTTGTTTGTAAAGAAGAAAGATGGCACGATGAGAATGTGCATTGACTATCGTGAGTTGAACAAAGCTACAGTAAAGTAAAGAACAGGTATCCGCTTTCGAGAATAGACGACTTGTTCGATCAACTTCAAGGAGCGGGGTGTTTTTCCAAGATCGACTTACGTTCGGGTTATCATCAGGTGAAGGTGAGAGAAGAAGACGTTCCGAAAACAACTTTCAGAACACGTTACGGCCATTACGAATTTCTTGTAATGTCTTTTGGCCTAACGAACGCACCGGCGATATTTATGGACTTGATGAATAGAGTGTGCCGACCATTCCTCGACAAGTCGGTCATTGTATTCATTGATGACATACTCGTGTACTCCAAGGGCGAGTCAGAACACGAACAACATCTGCGGGAAGTACTCGAAGTGTTGAGAAAGGAAAGATTGTACGCCAAGTTTTCCAAGTGTGACTTTTGGCTTAAAGAGGTACAATTTCTAGGTCACGTTGTCACTCGAGACAGAGTGAAAGTGGATCCCTCCAAGATTGAAGCTATGATGAATTGGGAATCTCCCAAGAGTCCGTCAGAGATCCGAAGTTTCTTGGGTCTGGCGGGGTACTACCGGAGATTTATCCAAGACTTTTCGAAAATCGCTTCTTCCTTGACAGTTTTGACTCGGAAGAATGTGAAGTTTGAATGGACCGAAACACAAGAGAAGGCGTTCCGGATACTACAAAAGAAGTTGTGTGAAGCTCTGATCTTGTCGTTACCTGAAGGGTCAGAAGACTTCGTGGTGTATAGTGACGCTTCGAAAATGGGTTTGGGTTGTGTGTTGATGCAAAAGGGCAAGGTGATTGCCTACGCATCGAGACAACTCAAGATTCATGAGAAGAAGTATCCTACCCATGATCTAGAGTTAGCGGCGGTGGTGTTCGCTTTGAAACTTTGGCGACACTACCTCTACGGCACGAAATGTACACTTTTCACAGATCATAAGAGCCTGAAGTATGTCTTTGATCAAAAAGAGCTGAATATGAGGCAAAGGTGGTGGCTCGAGTTACTTAAAGATTATGATTGTGAATTGCTTTACCATCTGGGTAAGGCGAACGTGGTGGCCGATGCGCTAAGTCGGAAGGACTACAGCAAAAGTATTCGGGCTACCCATTCGAGAATCGAGTTAGTGTCTAGTCTTGTTGAAAAGATCAAGGCATCACAAGTGGAAGCATTGCTGGAAGAGAATCTCAAAGAAGAAGTCATGACGAAACAGCGGTTGCTCTTAACGGAAGATAGCCGTGGGGTAAAACTGTTCAGCGGTCGCGTGTGGGTACCCAAGATTGGGGGTAACCGTGATCTGTTGCTTGAAGATGCACACAAGTCCAAGTATTCCATTCATCCGGGGAGTACAAAGATGTAAAGGGACTTGAAACTGCATTATTGGTGGCCAGTAATGAAACTTGATGTGGCACGTTATGTAGAGCGTTGTGTGACGTGTTCGCAAGTTAAGGCCGAACACCAACGACCGTATGGGAGTATTCAGTCTTTAGAGATTCCTAAGTGGAAGTGGGAGCATATCACCATGGACTTCGTGACGAAGTTGCCTAAAACACTTCGAGGTCACGATACTATTTGGGTGATAGTTGATAGATTGACAAAGAGCGCTCACTTCTTGGCTATGCGCGAGACACTACCGATGGATAAGTTAGCAAAACTTTATATCGATGAGGTGGTCTCGAGGCATGGAATACCATTGTCGATCGTGTCGGATCGCGACAGTCGGTTCACTTCGAACTTTTGGGATGGGTTTCAGAAAGAGCTTGGTACGCGAGTTAAGTTGAGTACGACTTACCATCCACAGACCGACGGGCAAAGCGAGAGAACGATCCAAACTTTAGAAGACATGCTGAGGTCTTGTGTCATTGATTTCGGGGGTAGTTGGGACTCTTACCTGCCTTTGGTGGAGTTTGCTTACAACAATAGCTACCACTCGAGTATTGGAATGGCACCTTTTGAGGCATTGTATGGGCGAAAGTGTCGGACTCCCGTGTGCTAGCTTGAAGCGGGGGAAAAGCAGTTCGCCGGACCTGAAATAGTGCAAGAGACGTCCGATAAGGTCAAATGCATTCGTGAAAGAATGAAAGCGGCTCAGGATCGGCAGAAAAGCTATGCCGATAAAAAGAGACGACCGATAGAGTTCCAAGTGAGCGACCGCGTGATGCTTAAGGTGTCGCCATGGAAGGGCATTATCCGGTTTGGAAAACGTGGGAAGCTGAGTCCCCGTTTCCTCGGACCTTTCAAAGTGCTTAAACGGGTGGGTTTGCAAGCCAACTGCCACCGGAGTTGAGCAGAATTCACAACACGTTTCATGTTTGTTACCTTCGAAAGTGTTTGGCGGTGGAAGGCAGCGTTATTCCCCTCTCAGAGTTAAGAGTGGATGAAGGTAACCGTTGTGTGGAAGAACCCGACGCCATCTTAGAGAGAAAGTCTAGGAAGTTACATCACAAAGAAGTCACTTTGGTCAAGGTGCAGCGGAAGCATCACCGGGGAGCAAATGTGACGTGGGAAGCCGAGGAGGATATGAAGCGAAGATATCCTCACCTTTTTGAGTAGTTGGGATTTCAGGGACGAAATCATTCCCAAGTTGGGGAGGATTGTAACACCCCGAGTTTCGTTTGGTCGATTTGCGAAGAGGAAAATAAAGGAAATAGAGGTTTCTGCACTGTTCTGCAGGGCGCACGACTCCTTCAGAGAAAACGCACGGGTCATGCGTAAGAAACAGCGGCGAGGCAGGGGGTTTGCGCACGGGTCGTGCGCATTTCCTTCTTTGAGGGCGCACGACTGTCAGACTGCTTTTTGGAGTTGCCTTAAATATCTCATTTGTGAGATATTTCTTAAAATACCTCTTTTCTCAGTCTCTCTCTCTCTCTCTTTCTTTTTCCTTTTCTTCTTTCGATCTTCGAGTCTCGTTTGGTTGCTAGTTTACGGTGTTTCTAGCAAGGGTCGGTGTTTTAAGCTTCACCTCTTCGTCGTGATCGATATCTGGTTTTCCGGGTTTTATTCTAAAACCTACTGTGAGTTCCTACTACCATTTTACAAACTTTATACATGTCAAAACTCTTATTTGCGAAATCCGAAGTATTTCTACGGTATGATTTCATGTTCTCTACATTTTGATATAAATGAAGTTTTGGTGATTTTCGGGGTTCCCGATCAGTATTGACTAAAATGACGGGTTCCGCCTTATTAGAAGTAAAATGAGGTTTTACTTGCCCATGATTGTGGCTTATTGAAAGAATGTATATAAACTGGTTTTATGATTATCTTTCTTACCAGCAGTTGGTCTGGAAAATGGCATTTTGAAATATAAATGTGTTGGAAGCTGTTTATCTAACTTTAAAATGGTCACATGAAATATTGTGATAAGTCATGACTATACTAGTGGATCCCTAGGTATCGAGTCGGCTTATTGTTGGGATGTTTGTACCCCTTCTGTTGTAGTTAGATACATTTGATCTTCGGGGGCACTTAGTACGGTTATGTGAGACCGGTTACTAGCCATGGGTCAAACTGGTTCCTTGGGGGCCTCCCTCACATCGTAGTATGGACCGAAGCGTTCGTGGCCATGGTTCCATGTATTTAGCTCATAACTCGGATATGTGGCTTACTTTGTGTTCCACTATAATCCTTGGTAAATCGGGTAATCCCCGTCATCGAAAGATGTGTTTTGGACCGGTTGTCCGTATATTATGAAAGAACTGTATTTGCATAACTAAACCTTTGGAAGGATTTACTTTGATGCATTTGATTATATCTCTTAAGATTTATGAACTGTATGTTCTCACTAGGCTTTAAGCCTAACACTTTTTCTCAAATGATGTGTATAACACGTTTCCCTTAGCGGTGGGTTGCCAGGGTTTTGAGAGACGGGTTTGGTCTCAAGGCATTTTGAGATGACTAGTATTGTAACTGGGCATTTGTTAAGTCTCATTCTTTTGGTGAATTATGGATTGTCAACTAATGTAATCTTGATAGAGGTGTCTAGATTAGTTTGTTGATGAATCCTATATCTGTGTAGGTTTTGTAAAGTCTTAAGGACTGATCCCCTTTATGGGAGGTTTATATCAATACGAATGTCATGTTGCCATGTCTCCAGGTTTTATTTTACTCTGATTTTTAGGGTGTTACATTCATCCAAACAATCTTGGCAATTGCATACATCATACCAACAGTGTTGGTTTTGTGGTGCTTCCGTTGGCTGGATCATGTGGACGGTAGGGAAGATATTCGACACAGTTGATTTCTCTCTGTTTGAGAAATTAACTTCAGCAAGTCCGTTCTCGTGCCTGATGAAATATGGGACTGTGGTTTTCTGGACAGGAGCTTGATGGATTTGTTCGTAGTTGGTTACCCATTTCTCCTGAAGGAGTTTTAGTAACTCATCCCTTGATAGTTGTCTTGGAACATAAGTGCAGGTTAGGGTTGCACTGGAGTTTACATCAATGAGTAAAGCGTCTTCTTTATGTTCTTGTCTGGTACCATTATGTCGAGGGCATGGTTCTGGACATGGTATGCCATTTGGTAATGAAATGTGGCCTGGAATGTGTTGACCTGGGCAGTTCTGTCGATCTGTATCCGGGCCTTCAAGGCAGTGAGCAGAGATGAATCATATATGTCTAGACCCATAGCTTCAAAGAAGATGATGTTTAAAAACGTCAGTTGTTAATTGCTAATACGAACGGATTTGGACATATTTAACAAAGTGTTTTGATCGTTGCTATTGGCAGGATTTGTAGTAGTGATGATAGAAAATGACTTAAAATGTCGATCAATCATTTATTAATTCTACATGTGCAACACATGGGTTTATTGAATAGAAGTTCAATAATAATAGTGAAGGCCCAATAATGGAAAATATGAATAATGATGGATGGAACTCTAATCTCTTGTGCTTAGGAGTCACTTAAATAAGCATGAGAAGCAAGCCACCCATCCATCATGACCAAAGCCTCTTCTGGGTTGTACTTTGCCAGTGGATGACCTCCACCCTACAAAACAAAAATCAATGCATAAATTTTATTACTCATTAGTTTGTCATAATAAATATTTGCTGAAATAATGTACGAACAAATCCAATAGTTTTAGAAAATGGCCATCACCTATTGATGAATATCTCAGTTGTCAATTTAAGTTTGTATTTGACAAATGAGTATTCGTTATCATGATTTAAATCTCAGTTTCACAAGTATTAACCGTAAGTCCGTAACAGGAAGACATAAACGATTCATCAAACAACAATTGTCATTTTTCTCACCTTAATGGTTGCAAATTTTATCGAGGATCCACTCTGTGCATATGTCACTTGATATCTACAAAAACAAAGCGCAGCCACTTTTCATGATATATAGTTCTCAATAGTGTATGTCATTTAATGAAACAAAATGGATTCCCAATTCAGTTTCAAAACAATTACGAAATGATTGTAGTAAAAACCAAGAATACTTGAACTTTCAGCTCACCCTGCAACTTGAGAACGAACAAACCATGGTTCCCATGGGCTTTCAATCGGAAGATTAAGAGTCCTTATCCATTTGATAGTGCCCACGTATGGAAACACCATGTCATGATCACCGCTGTCGATTGAAATATTTATATATTGTTGTCACCAATCAAAAGTCTAAACGTACAAAGTAATTTAAAAGAATTTTGTGTTGATATGGACATTCACATATCCTCGATCGTAAATGATATGGACTTTGAGTTTATTTTACGATACAAAATAATATATAATAACTGCAACTTTGTGCGTCAAAGTTGGTTCAAAATTCAAAATATGATGAAATAAAGATGGCAAACTTGAACTTTTTCTAAAATGGGTCCGGTTACGCCTATTCCCAATCCTTAATGGAATGTAACGACGTAGGGATCCAGTGCATTTCTCCCTCTGAGTCAGAATAAATATGTTTTCATTTAAAATGATGATTTTATCTGAAATTGAAAGGGTACTAATTGGTTTTACCATATGATCAAAACTTGACATTTTTTGCTAAGAAGTTTTTTATGGGATGGAATACTGCTCCAGACGTCGTAGGAGTAATAAACTGTGTCGTTTTTCTTTAATTTGTATTTGATACTCATGTTCGTGATCTCCCACTTTTCGATTATTCCCTGCACATGAAACGAAAGATCAATATTCAAGACTGTTGAAACATTGGGTGAAATGAGGGACACTTTCTTCTAATGGTCACAACCATCGTAATTGAATAAATAGTGTCTTATGTTGTGAGTTATTGTGAATAATGTACGTACCTCACGAACGTTGAGAGCTTTCTGAACATCTTTATTGTTTGCCCAAGTTTCTATAAATGTGTCGGTATATGTCTATACAAAATTTAAGAGAAATGGTAAAACTCGTAATTTCCATGTTTTTGAAGTATGATTTATAAACGAATTATATCAAGCAAAATAAAAAACGTGTGTCCATCTACACATTTGAGAAAGAAAAATTACTTTCCAAGTTGGCTCCATGTCTCTTGCATCACTCACTGGCTCCAATATATTCGCAAAATTAATTTTGCTTGTGCACTGCAAATGGGAATTTTGATTAAAGTTACATTACATTAAAATCATAAAGGTCTTGCCGTAAGAATAATATGTGTACCTCATCCACCCGTTTAAGATTATCCGCACATAGCATGTTCCCGGGATCATTGTATACATAGTTACCACCACAAGTTGCTTTTGTAGACTGAAAGATAACATAAATTCAAACAAATTAAAACAAAATTAATTGACGTATTTTCATTCGTAAGTAGATGTGTCACGTCTTGATAAGAATATCTTTATTACCTCGTAGATATCATCTGATATAAGTGCAAGACGATGAGCAAGCTCAAATCTGGCATTGAAATTGACGTATTTATCCGTGAGAGGGTTAACAATTAGGCATCCCTGTATAACGGGCATAGCATATTAGTTAATCTGATGTTATTAATTGTCCACCAAATTTATTTTTGTCAATTAGATTTCCACGAACATTATTGAACATTATCGAACATTATTGAACTAGTTTTGGGTCAAAATGTTGATTTGGTTAGTTTGCTAGTAAAAATATTGAACATTATTGACTTTGACAACAAAATAGTTCCTGGTAGCAATTGAAGCATGAGATTTACTTTTTGTAGCAAATTGGTCATGAGTTATTTCAATCAATTGCACAGGAACCAACCAAATACTTGAGCAATGACATTTATTAACAAGTTTGTGTAGTAAGATGTTTACTTTAATGTTGAGTTGCGGTTGATTTCCACGTTCATTGCCTAAAAAATAGAGAATGGTACGTAAATAGAATGTTATAAAAGTCATGCCTTTTTATCAAGGGATCATCGATGTATGATTCACATATGAAAGGTGCATCTTGTATATATATCATCGGAAGTTAGAAATTCTTACCATTGTATATCTCCAAAGCCACATTTGGTACAACAATACCCATGTAAGAAATCCCAGATATGTACAATGGATTATTCAGAAACCTGGGGTTCTCCACAAGCCACTATATTCACATATTCATCATCACATATATTAACACACAAAAACAAAGTTTCATTTATATTTTTTATAATAAATAACAAGCTATATATATTACCTTCAATAATTCGTGGGACCAACATAAGAATCAGACATTTGGTTTAAAAAAGTAAACAAAAGCATCATAACAAAATTTTGATTCCATAATGATACGAAAAGAGTTTATTTTAAAACGAATTATCTCACCTTTCTTAGAAATTCATAACTTTGTAAAGCTAAAATGGAATCACCACTCCTTGATGCTTCCCATGTTTTAGCATAAGAAAACCCAACACCAACCGGTAGATCTACGAATATCACGTTAGTAGCCTACAAGATTTCAATATTATATATTTGTTTGCTGACATGCATACAATAAAAACATATATACATTTTTATGTATCAAAAGAATATTAAAAATAGCTAGGTATTTTAATTTTAAAAGCATAAGTTTAGGTAGAATGAGAATGTGAACCTTTGACCATGAATATGGATTCAACTCCAATGTAATGTTATTGCCCTTTGAACTTTCATAATTGAAACTTAATGGACCTACAAAAGGATAATTTTATTAATGTTAGTTGGTCAATTCATCTTTAATATTTATAATTTATAATTGAGCAAAACAAAAACTCCAAATTAATGAAAGTGAATTTCATTCCATTCACTGTCAAATAAACGTGAAGTCAAACGATTTTATCAATTTCTTTCCGGTTCGTTCCGATTTCAATTTCTTCGATATACTTTGTTTCACGACCGATTTATCGAGGGCATTTTTTTCTATTTTTTATAGAGGGAGTGATTTCGATGAAAATGTTAGTGTTTCTTATGTGGTCATAACATGATAACGTCATTTTAATTGATGATCTTGGGTTCTACTAGGGTTAAGTTATACATTTTGATACTAGATTAATTAATATCGCAACCAAGTGACTATTTAGTTGTCAAGTGTATGACGATACCATGTATGACATAAGTGATGCTTCTAGGTACCTTGATAGGATGTGGTTTGAATATAAGTATGCATGCTTAATTAGATAGTTAATATGTAATATCAAGATCTATTATTTATTCAATAAACCAGATATTGAACTTAACAAGAATAGACAAACCATATCTCGTGTTTAGAGGTGTTAACAGATTGAGCTTTTAACAAGCTACTCGATCTCGAGCTTAATAAATGTCGAGCTCGAGTCCATATTGAATACATACCGAAACTCTTTCAATGTAAGGAGTCTAGCTCCATAACACTAATGTTCGAGTTGACTCGTTCGAAAACTCAGCTCGCTTAAAATTTTTGATTCGAACCGAGCCATTCAAGCATACACTTTTTCGAGCTAGATATGTTCATATGTTCATAAATCACATAATTAATGTATAAAAATAATTCAATAATTAAGTTGAGTTAATTGATCTTAAGTTCGAGCCCGTAAACGAGTATCAACGCTTCCGTTAAAAAGTGAATGGACCTCAAGTTTGGTAGTATTTTTTTCGAGCCAAGCTTGAATAACCTGCATGCAACTCGGCTCAACTCGATTCATTGACACCTCTACTACTCGTGTTCAATCTAAAGCATATAGGACAAAGGGGCATGTATATATTTTCTAATGACCACATGAGTATCGATAAGTTGAATCAATTAATTCTCGTCGGCCGTCGCATGGGTAATATGTCTTAATAGATATCGTTCACTAATTATAATAGTGGATATGATTAATTATTACTGTCAAGTTGACAAAACCCCGTTAGATCAGGAATTGGGTCAAATAGTTAAATTATTAAACTATGTATACTTCTATACTATATTATAAAGTACGGATAAAAAACTCTTAAATACAAATTATTAGGCACAAGGTACCATCATTTTATGCAAAATTTTAAAAATCTCTTAATTTACAAGTATCAAAGCACAAGATATATTTCTACTGCATGTTTCTAACATCCACCAATTTGGTATTTGTAGGGCTTTCCTTTTATGCAGATTTTTTCATGTATCACTATTAATTAATATATTATATTACTATAAATTTGTTTGAATTATATTATTAAATATGTAATTGGTTATTTTTTTTCTAGATGTCATTAAAATATATAAGATAATCAATCAATTCTAACAAAATATTTAATTTTTTATATAAAAACACATTATATTATTAAGACTAAATTAAACAAATTAAAAAAAAAACATTATCACTTTCTCAAAACAATCCAAAATCGTACTGTAGATCGACAAAAAAACAAAAAATAAAATGAAGTATTAAAATCGTGATGTATCTCGCTGCATTGCGCGAGTACACTTCTACTGAACTTTTAAGATTTGGATAGAAAAAGAAAACAAAAAAATTGTAATTTATTTGTTTATAATTTCTTAGAGCAACTCCAACCTTGACACCAAATAAAACACCAAAAACACTAAATTTGGTGGACCCATCAACACACAAACACACAAAAAAAAAAAAAACTCAACTTCAACTCTAAAAAAACACCAAATTTGTAGACCTTACATTAAAATAACATATTTTATTTACTATTAATTATTTTTAATAACCATAATTATAATTTGTAAATACATATTATAATAATAAATAATCAGTAATTTATTTATTTTGAATGAAGACTTATTAAAATAAAAACAATAATGTTAAATTATGTTATGAATTTGTATTTTATGATTTTTATATTAATACTAGAAACGTACTCGCGCAATACAGCGAGATATATCACGATTTTAATTTCTCATTTTATTTTTTGTTTTTTTGTTGATTTACAGTACGATTTTGGATGGTTTTGAGAAATTGATAATGTTTTTTTTATAAATTTGTTTAATTTAGGCTTAATAATATATTTTTTTTATATAAAAAAATTAAGTATTTTGTTAGAATTCAATGATTATCTTATATATTTTAATGACATCAAGAAAAAATAAACAATTACATATTTAATAATATAATTAAAACAAATTTATAGTAATATAATATATTATTTAATAGTGATAAATGAAAATGTTTGCATAAAAGGAATGACTTGTACATATCAAATTGGCGGGTGTTAGAAATCTGCAGTAGTAATATGTATCTTGTGCTTTGATACTTGTAAATTAAAAGATTTTTATAATTTGAATAAAATGATGGTACCTTGTGTCTAATAATTTGTATTTAAGAGTTTTTTATCCCTGCTTTATAATATAGTATAGATATAGATTAATTTTTTTTGTCTTATTTAAAATATAATATATATATATATATATTAATTTATAACAAACAAATAATTAAATAATTTATTAATGGGAAAATTGCATCAAAATAGAACCAACTTTCACCTAAATCCTATTTTGGGGAACAAATTTTTAAAATCATCATTTAAGGATATGCATCAAACTTTTTGTTTATTTAAGGATCTAGGTAACTAATCGGTAATTTAATATGACTTTGCCAACAAAAATTTAAAAGAAATATTAGGTGGAATTATGTTGTTAAATATATCCAAAAAACAGTAAATCATTATCAAGAAATTGAATTATATCAAGAACGTCAGTTCAGAAACAATTTATCAAGAACATATATTATAAAATTAAATTCTAAAAGCCAAATATTATCAAGAACATATATCAAAAAGCTCAAATCAAAAACCATCAAGAATGTAAACAATAAACTTATGTTGTTAATTTATTCAAAAATTTGTCAAACAAAATCACAACAGTAAAAAAAAACTATATCAAAAGCCTAAATCTAAACCAAACCAACAAGAAGTCAGGAACCCTAAACCTAAATCTAAACAAGAAAACACTAATTCCAAAATCATCGATAGGAAGATTGAGATGAAGATGGTTTGATTTTGCTTTGGATTTGTCATTCGATTCTGCTTTGCAACCCAACAAAAAACGATTTGTCCTCCGTTTTGCTCCATATTTACAAAAGCTAGAAAAAGTTAGGGTTTTTTTCTCTTTGAACAAGAACAAAGGAGAGAATGGGTTAACAGATGATGTAGAATATCAGAGAACAAATGTGTTGCCAGTTCTCCTTCTTAGTCCGTGAGCTCAAATCGTGAGGTTGAGATGAATGTGAGTCCAGATCTGAAACCTTGTGTTGAGACCAGATCTGGAACGTGATCTGATTTGAACAGATCGTTTTCATCTTCGTTGAGACTAGATCTGAAGCTTGAAGCTTCATCTTCTTTTATTTAATCTGAAAGAAGCTATGAGTTGAGAGAGTTTGAGCTTTTAAAGTTTGAATTCTCTTCTGTTTTGAAAATAGAGATGAAAATGGTGTGTAAAATGCCTTGGAGAAGATGAAGCAGTAGATAATTTTCCAAGATGAAGCAGAAGATACTTTTTGGAAAATAATTTAACTTGATTTTTTTATTTAAAAAAACCGAGATGCGCAAATGCTAAAGGAAGAATTTTTTTTTTGTCTTTTTCATTTTATTAATTGATTTTATTTAATCAATTTTTTAGAATTATCTTTAATTTAAAATATTATGTGGAATTTTAATTTTCAAGTAAAAAATTTATATGTCATGTCAACATTTTAAATTTATATTTATAATTAAAATAAGGGAGATTGACACAAATAACATTTTTCTTCAAAAAAGTTAACAAACTAGCACGTTTTCAGAAAAATTGCGCAAATAACATCATATTACGCCAGATCCACTACGCCTCCTTTCGGCGTAAATTGTGCATGGGCCCCACAACTGACAAATCAATAAATATATGACACGTGTCATTCATGTCCCCCTTTTTCAGACAACTCTTTCTAGTGGGTCCGGCATAAACCCCCTAGCCCGGCGTAAAACCACCCCCACCCACCCTAGTCTGGCGTAAAACCCCCCTCCCCCCTTCAGTTGACATAATATTACCAATCATTTTTTATAATTATTAATGCTTTGACATCATGTTGTTGACATCAGTCCTAAAGGTTTTTTTTTATGTTTTTTTTTATGTTTTGTATTATTTTTTATGTTTTGTATTATTTAAAAAAATTGAAGTGTATTTTTTTGTTTATTTTTATGTTTTTTATTAATTATAAAAAAATTGAAGTGTATTTTTTTATGTTTTGTATTAAATAAAACCCGTTTTTTTTAATTTTGTAAAAAAAATTGAATTTTTTTTGTAAAATAAAACCCGTTTTTTTTTCAATTTTTTTGGCACAAAATTATTTATAATTATTATTGTTTGGGAATTTAATTAAAATAACCGTATTTGAACATCGTATTACCGAAATGCCCCAAATCTCGTCGAGTTTGCCAAAATACCCCATATGTCCGGGATCCGTGGCCGGGATGAGGCTCGATCCCGGGGTTAAAGTGGTTCGGCCGGGAAAGGGTTCAATCCCGGGGTTATGTCCAGGATGAGGCCGGGATTCCCGGGGTTAGGGGCCGGGTTTCCCGGGGTTAGGGGTCGGGTTTCCCGGGGTTGTCATGGCCGGGATTTTTAGGGTTTGAGAAAAAAATTAGGGTTTCAGGTGGGAACTATCATTTTATGTGTTTTCATTGTTTTTCACGTGTTTGTTGCCTGATTTCAATTGTTTTTCCACGTTTTTTTCCATTATTCGTAAAATAAATATATACTTGTCATCGAATGTACGATTCAATTTCATCGTTGGCTATAAATTTTTCCTATAAGAGTCAGTATAATTCAAGGTAAATACGTTCATCATCACATCCATTCCATTTTTCTTTCTTCCTTCATAGTTCATACTATTGAAAAAATGAGTTCACCTGTCGTAAAAGCTAAGCTCTATTTATGTTTCAATGGTCAGTGGGTTCAAAACAACAATGAGTGGGATTATATTGGGTACACAAAGCGTGGTGTACAGATTCCAGTAATCTATACATATAAGAGGTTTCTTCGTTACGCCATGGAAAAATGTGGAATCGAAGATTCTGATACTTGCAAGTTGGTGTTCAAACGTGCAGATCGCTCACTAGTGGAGCTAAACAACGACGAAGTGATACTTGGTTTTATGCAAATTGCAGTCGATTCTGAAAGACCTCTAAAAGTCTTTGTGTATGACGCAACATTGATGTGCGACGAAGGTGATGACGAAGATGATGTCGAAGGTGATGACGAAATCCACGTCGGTGGTAGTCAAAATGAGCCTGATCATCAATTCCAGGCATCATACGACACCACACTTTATGCTGATCATTCATATCATCCTAACGACTCTTATCCCGATGTTGTTCCGGAGACTCAACTAGAAGAAGAACAACAAGTAGAAGAAGTTGAAGAAGAAGAAGACGAAGAAAGACGGTTTTCTGGAGTTGCTCATGACGAAACCCATGTTTTGACAACGGGTATATCTGATCTAGACAGATCAGATACCGATACTGATGAGGACGAAGAAGAAGAGACATATACCCCTAGCAATAAATCACTTGGTGAGTTAAACGATTATTTTGATATGCCTCCTTCCCTTCCAAACCGGGAGACCAATATACCATCCTACCAACCCGTACCTTACAATCGCGGTACAAGTATACATGAAGGACAGCTATTTGATACGAAGGAGCAAATGTCCATACAGCTCGGAATTAAGTTCTTGGAAGAGGGTTTCGTGTTTAGAACGGAGAAATCCGACAAAAGCAGATATGTGGCTGTCTGTGAGCAAACAAATTGTAAGTGGCGTATGTCGGCGAAGTCCGTGGGCCCTAAAGGATGGATGTTTGTTGTTAGGAAGTTGAACGATGTACACACTTGTTCGAGGACGCAACTGAATTCCAGACACCGGCAGGCCAACAAAAGGACTTTGGGCCACATATTGAAAGGTAAGTTTATTGACGCTAGCAGGTCATTTCGGCCGAATGACATCGTCGACGATATCAACCAGCAGTACGGACTCAACATTGGTTACCACCAAGGATGGCGCGCGCGATGCAAGGCCCTACTAATGGTGAGAGGCACACCTGAGGAGTCGTACGAACGACTCCCTATGTACTTATATAATTTGGAACTGAAGAATCCGGGTACATGCACCAGAATAAGGACAGATTCGCACGGACGTTTTGAGTTGTGTTTCGCTGCTCTTGGATGTGCGGTATGTATATCAACACGACATATATTTAGATATTATAAATTATAATATTTACAAATTTGCTCCACCTACGTTATTTGCAGATCCGCACGTTTTTGGCAAACCTGCGTCCTGTCATCGTAATAGACGCGGCCCATTTAAAGGGACCTTACCTAGGTATGATGTTCTTGGCGGTTGCCATGGACGGAAATAACAACATCGTGCCCTTGGCTTTCGGAGTAGGCAAGTCCGAGACGGGGGAGGAGTGGGGTTGGTTTCTGTCCAGGTTGAGAGAATGTATCGGAGTCCCGGAAGGGTTGGTGTTTATGTCGGACAGGTCTCCTTCAATAAGTGCCGCAATTTCTACGGTGTACCCATCGACCCCTCATGCCCTATGTTGTCGACATTTGGAGATGAACGTGAGAAGTGCGGACAGGCGTATTACTACAAACCGCTCGACCTACTGGAAGGCATGCAAAGCATATACGGTTACGGAGTTTGATCGGTACATGGATGCACTACGATATGAAGTAGATCGTGGAGCACAAGTTATGGACGCTGCTGGTAAGGAGAGGTGGTCAAGGGCCCATTTTCCTGCACATCGGTATAATATAATGACCTCTAATAGTGCCGAGTCGGTGAATGCACTGTCCCGTTTTGCTCGTAGGTTACCGATTGTCGGGCTTATGGAGTACTTCCGAAATTTTCAACAAGAGTGGTACCTACTTCGACGACAAAAGGGAGGTTGATAAACTATGAAATCTTGAACTTATATGTTATTTGGTTTTCTTTTGTTATTTATAAATCGTAGCATAATTAACACACACATGTTTGTAGGTGAAATGTGTAATCATCTTACACCAATGGCGGAGGCAAAGATTCTCAAAAGGGCAGGAAAATCTGCGCAATGGAAGGTTAGAGGGATTGGATATGATAGGTTCGATGTTCGGGATACCAGTGGACACGCCATTGTCGATATGCTTAACCGTGTTTGTGAATGTAAGCAATGGCAATATTCTGGGTTACCATACGGTCATGCCATCGCAGCTGCAAGGTCGGTGAGTCGTAGAGATTGCAGCGATCTAGCTCTAGGTTACTTCACGTCCCATACTTACCAGTCAACATATCAGGAAGTAATCAATCCGGTTGGACCCCCTCAGTCATGGGTTTTGCCGCACGTGCCCCTTCCTCCATGCTATCCACCGTTAATAACCAAGAGACGTGCGGGGAGGCCAAGCAAGAACGATCGGCGTCCATCTCGAGGTGAGGATCCGATACAGAGAACGTGTACTAGGTGTGGAGCAGTAGGACACACTCGTGGTGAATGTCCAACTCCTGCCCCTTCAACCGTTCCCAGGAGCAGAGCTACAAGTAGCCAAAGATTTCGCTCTCAGGGGCCATCGAGCCTAGAACCACATGGAACCCTAAGGCATGATAGCATTGACCTTAACATAGACTTCCCTTGATTGTAACGACCTCATCTTGTAGCTTATTTCTCTCTTTATTTTTGTGCAAGTAGTTAACAAGTAATTTATTTTAGTGTGAAGTGATATGATATTTATGTTCATTGTTGATTTTATCCACCTTTTCGTGGTTGTGGAATTATATTGTGTAAAAACAAGTTAAACATTAAAGCATCCTTTTATTAAAGCATCGATAAAGTAAACATTAATAAAAAAAACATTAATAAAGAAACGAAAACATTAGGCCATCGTTACGGGTAGATTAACCACCCTTTGAGAAACCTACTACGGGTAGATTTCTCGGATGCTCTTGACCCAGCCAGCCTTTGCCTTCATCTGCTCCTCCATGCCGGTGTAGTTTTCTTTGATTTCTACCAATTCATCTTCTAATTTTTTAATCTCCTTTTGCTTCACCCTGACATCGCGCTTCATCATCTCCAACAACTCCTTCTGCTCCGAAATAATGGCCTCCTTCTCTTTCTGCAATTCCATGTTGCGCAGCCAGTTCCTGCCGATATGTCGTATCTCCGCATTTGCCTCATCACATGAGTCTTTCAACTTTGTAGGCAGTACTTGAGACATTGGTAGACTCAGTCCCTGGTTAGATTGATACCTAGGTGGGGATTGTCCCCCATGAGCATTGTAGTATGCCTCTCGTGCAAAATCATACTGCTCCCACTCCTGAGGCGTAATTGGTTCATCATAAGCACTCATCCCAAATTGTGCCCATTCCTCCGTTGTGTCTGGTACTCCCCAGTCAACCCTCGTAGCTCCATCATTTAATTGTTCGATGTAGGCGGAGCGTGAAGTGCCTGCCCCATTCACTGACCTTCTCCCCCTTCCACGTGAACCTCCAGCCATTAAGTTATGAAATTGTAGATAATGTTTGTAAATGACAAAGAGAGTACAAACGATAGATAGCAAGTTGTGAATTACTACTTCACCGGAGCATCTACTTATAGTCCATGTGAATATAGGTTTGTGCACAATGGTCAAACGATGCCTCTGCAAAGCCTGAATTGATTCTTCTGCAAAGCCTGAATTGATTCCTCTGCAAAGCCTGAATTGATTCTTCTGCAAAGCCTGAATTGATGCCTCTACAAATCCTGAATTGATTCTTCTGCAAAGCCTGAATTGATGCCTCTGCAAAGCCTGAATTGATTCTTCTGCAAAGCCTGAATTGTTTTTTTAACAATTGCTCCATGTGGCTATAAATACCCGTGTTATAGCAGACTGTGAAATTCACAAAAACCACACACCATTTTCATATCATAAGTCTCCCCTTTCACCAAACACATGGCTGGAAATGCATCATCTTCAAACCCACCATCTTCACAAATAATGCCCTCGAGACTGAAAAAAGTGATAGAGAAAAGTGAAGCGGAGATTGAGCAACTTACTCAAGAGTGGAGGGAAATGATGGCGAAGAAGGACGAACACTTGAGAAGGATCGACGTGGACAAGAAGGAGGTAAAAAGGTTGAAAAGGGAGATCAAGGAGAAAGAAGACCGTATTCGCTACGACAATGAACAAGTCAACAAGATTATGCAAGACTTCGCAACACTGCAAGCGCAGGTAACAGAGAAACAAACTTGGATTGATAAATGTAAAACACTATATCCTTAGATGGTGTTTGTGTTTTTAGTTTCGTGTTTGTAGTTTCCTCTGTTGGTAGTTTGTACCAGGAGTTTATGTGTTGTCGTTTTGTACTTGTACTTATCAAAGTTAAGGGGCCTATGCCATCTCTAAAAATATTTATAAAAAAAACACAACACTCTAAAAAAACGTAACACTCTAACATCTTATTAACGCAATCTCTAAAATTAACACAGTCTCCAAAAAACATGCCATCTCTAAAATATTTATAAAAAAAAACACAACACTCTAAAAAAACGTAACACTCTAACATGTTATTAACGCAATCTCTAAAATTAACCCAATCTCCAAAAAACATGCCATCTCTAAAATATTTATAAAAAAAAAAACACAACACTCTAAAAAAACGTAACACTCTAACATGTTATTAACGCAATCTCTAAAATTAACCCAGTCTCCAAAAAACATGCCATCTCTAAAATATTTATAAAAAAAACACAACACTCTAAAAAAACGTAACACTCTAACATGTTATTAACGCAATCTCTAAAATTAACCCAATCTCCAAAAAACATGTCATCTCTAAAATATTTATAAAAAAAAAACACAACACTCTAAAAAAACGTAACACTCTAACATGTTATTAACGCAATCTCTAAAATTAACCCAATCTCCAAAAAACATGCCATCTCTAAAATATTTATAAAAAAAAAAAACACAACACTCTAAAAAAACGTAACACTCTAACATGTTATTAACGCAATCTCTAAAATTAACCCAGTCTCCAAAAAACATGCCATCTCTAAAATATTTATAAAAAAAACACAACACTCTAAAAAAACGTAACACTCTAACATGTTATTAACGCAATCTCTAAAATTAACCCAATCTCCAAAAAACATGTCCTCTAAAATATTTATAAAAAAAAACACAACACTCTAAAAAGCGTAACACTCTAACATGTTATTAACGCAATCTCTAAAATTAACCCAATCTCCAAAAAACATGTCATCTCTAAAATATTTATAAAAAAAAACCACAACACTCTAAAAAAACGTAACACTCTAACATGTTATTAACGCAATCTCTAAAATTAACCCAGTCTCCAAAAAACATGTCATCTCTAAAATATTTATAAAAAAAACACAACACTCTAAAAAAACGTAACACTCTAACATGTTATTAACGCAATCTCTAAAATTAACCCAATCTCCAAAAAACATGCCATCTCTAAAATATTTATAAAAAAAACACAACACTCTAAAAAAACGTAACACTCTAACATGTTATTAACGCAATCTCTAAAATTAATCCAGTCTCCAAAAAACATGTCATCTCTAAAATATTTGTAAAAAAACACAACACTCTAAAAAAACGTAACACTCTAACATGTTATTAACGCAATCTCTAAAATTAACCCAATCTCCAAAAAACATGTCATCTCTAAAATAAACTCAATCTCCAAAAAACATGTCATCTCTAAAATATTTATAAAAAATAACATATTATCCGACGTAAACATAACACATAATCTCATATATAAAAGCATAATCGAACATATAGTCTAACAAACATACAATAAATATTTTAGAAAATATAAAACTACAATAGGGTTAAGAAAACTTACAGAAGTAAGTAGACGAGACATATCCGAGCGTGATATACACGATTGCAATGAGAGAGTTAGAAATGAGGGAGAGAGTTAGAATGTTGTGTGGGGTGTCAAATGGTCCCCCTCTCCCTTTTATAATCGAACCCAACACTTATAACCCTAATTCCTTTTAATCCAAACCGTTCAATACCATCGATCACCACATACCCACTTTTCCTGGCCCCCAACCCCGGGATTCCCGGCCATAAACCCGGGTTTCCCGGCCACGCGACCTAACCCGGGATTCCCGGCCTCGTTTCCCGTAGATAAGGGGTATTTTGGCAAACTCGACGAGATTTGGGGCATTTCGGTAATACGATGTTCAAATACGGTTATTTTAATTAAATTCCCTTATTGTTTTGATACCAATTTTTTTTTTGAGTTGACATATTATTCCTATCTTCCTCCCTTCCCAAAAAAAATTATCTTCTCAAGATATATATCGATTTGACAACACAATGACAATAATCAGATATATTTTGACCAACTTTAGACCCGATTTTTTTTACTCAATACCTGGTTTTTGTTATTTTACCTTCATTGTGATATAGATACCAATTTATTTCAAAAAATCTTCCTAATTTTTAAACACTGAAAATAAATATCAGATAAACTTTGACCAAAAAATCTTCCTCCTTTTCAAAAAAAAATTACTTCCCAAGATATATATCGATTTGACAACACAATGACAATAATCAGATATATTTTGACCAACTTTAGACCCGATTTTTTTTACTCAATACCCGGTTTTTGTTATTTTACCTTCATTATGACATAGATACCAATTTATTCCAAAAAATCTTCTTAATTTTTAAACACTGAAAATAAATATCAGATAAATTTTGACCAAAAAATCTTTCTCCTTTCCCACCCTTTTGTCAAAATTTATCTGATATTTATTTTCAGTGTTTAAAAATTAGAAATTTTTTTTGAAATAAATTGGTATCTATATCACAATGAAGGTAGAATAACAAAAATCGGTTATTGAGTAAAAAAATGGGATCTAAAGTTGGTCAAAATATATCTGATTATTGTCATTGTGTTTTCAAATCAATATATATCTTGGGAAGATAATTTTTTTTGGGAAGGGAGGAAGATAGGAATAATATGTCAACTCAAAAAAAAATTGATGTCAAAGCAATAATAATTATAAATAATTTTGTGTCAAAAAATTGAAAAAAAAAACGGGTTTTATTTTACAAAACAAAATTGAATTTTTTTTCCAAAATACAAAAAAAAAAAAAAACAGGTTTTATTTAATACAAAACATAAAAAAAAATACACTTCAATTTTTTTATAATTAATACAAAACATAAAAAAACAAAAAAAATACACTTCAATTTTTTTTAATAATACAAAACATAAAAAAAACATTTAAGGCTGATGTCTGCAACATGATGTCAAAGCATTAATAATTATACAAAATGATTGAGAATATTATGTCAACTCAAGGAGGAGGGGGGTTTTACGCCAGGCTAGGGTGGGTGGAGGTGGTTTTACGTCGGGCTAGGGGGTTTATGTCGGGCCCACTAGAAAGAGTTGTCTGAAAAAGGGGGGACACGTGTCATTTATTTATTGGTTTGTCAGTTGTGGGGGCCATGCACAATTTACGCCGAAAGGAGACGTAGTGGATCTGGCGTAATATGATGTTATTTGCGCAATTTTTCTGAAAACGTGCTAGTTTGTTAACTTTTTTGAAGAAAAATGTTATTTGTGTCAATCTCCCTTATTTTAATTATAAATATAAATTTAAAATGTTGACATGACATATAAATTTTTTACTTGAAAATTAAAATTCCACATAATATTTTAAATTAAAGATAATTCTAAAAAATTGATTAAATAAAATCAATTAATAAAATGAAAAAGACAAAAAAAAATTCTTATTTTAGCATTTGCACATCTCGGTTTTTTTAAATAAAAAAATCAAGTTAAATTATTTTCCAAAAAGTATCTTCTGCTTCATCTTGGAAAATTATCTACTGCTTCATCTTCTCCAAGGCATTTTACACACCATTTTCATCTCTATTTTCAAAACAGAAGAGAATTCAAACTTTAAAAGCTCAAACTCTCTCAACTCATAGCTTCTTTCAGATTAAATAAAAGAAGATGAAGCTTCAAGCTTCAGATCTAGTCTCAACGAAGATGAAGATGAAAACGATCTGTTCAAATCAGATCACGTTCCAGATCTGGTCTCAACACAAGGTTTCAGATCTGGACTCACATTCATCTCAACCTCACGATTTGAGCTCACGGACTAAGAAGGAGAACTGGCAACACATTTGTTCTCTGATATTCTACATCATCTGTTAACCCATTCTCTCCTTTGTTCTTGTTCAAAGAGAAAAAAAACCCTAACTTTTTCTAGCTTTTGTAAATATGGAGCAAAACGGAGGACAAATCGTTTTTTGTTGGGTTGCAAAGCAGAATCGAATGACAAATCCAAAGCAAAATCAAACCATGTTCATCTCAATCTTCCTATCGATGATTTTGGAATTAGTGTTTTCTTGTTTAGATTTAGGTTTAGGGTTCCTGACTTCTTGTTGGTTTGGTTTAGATTTAGGCTTTTGATATAGTTTTTTTTTACTGTTGTGATATTTTTGTTTGACAAATTTTTGAATAAATTAACAACATAAGTTTATTGTTTACATTCTTGATGGTTTTTGATTTGAGCTTTTTGATATATGTTCTTGATAATATTTGGCTTTTAGAATTTAATTTTATAATATATGTTCTTGATAAATTGTTTCTGAATTGACGTTCTTGATATAATTCAATTTCTTGATAATGATTTACTGTTTTTTGGATATATTTAACAACATAATTCCACCTAATATTTCTTTTAAATTTTTGTTGGCAAAGTCATATTAAATTACCGATTAGTTACCTAGATCCTTAAATAAACAAAAAGTTTGATGCATATCCTTAAATGATGATTTTAAAAATTCATTTGTTATAATTAATACAAAACATAAAAAAACAAAAAAAATACACTTCAATTTTTTTTAATAATACAAAACATAAAAAAAAATTTAGGGCTGATGTCTGCAACATGATGTCAAAGCATTAATAATTATAAAAAATGATTGAGAATATTATGTCAACTCAAGGGGGAGGGGGGTTTTACGCCAGGCTAGGGTGGGTGGAGGTGGTTTTACGTCGGGCTAGGGGGGTTTATGTCGGGCCCACTAGAAAGAGTTGTCTGAAAAATGGGGGACACGTGTCATTTATTTATTGGTTTGTCAGTTGTGGGGCCAATGCACAATTTACGCCGGAAGAAGGCGTAATAGATCCGGCGTAATATAGTGCTATTTGGGCAATTTTTCTGAAAACGTGCTACTTTGTCAACTTTTTTGAAGAAAATTGCTATTTGTGCCAATCTCCCTTAAAATAATGACATGGAACCTTAATTGTCAAAAAATTTGGGTGATGTAATAATTAGCAGGTCAACAAGTTAACTAGACCCTCAAATAAACAAAAAGTTTGATGCATACCCTTAAATGATGATTTTAAAAGTTTGTTTCTCAAAATAGGAATTAAATAAAAGTTGGTTCCATTTTAATGCAATTTTCCCTTTATTAATAATTGATAAAGTTGTTAATTTATATATATCTATATACATCTATATATATATCTATATCTATATATATATATATATATATATATCTATATATATATATATATATCTATATATATATATATTAGAAAAAGAAAAGAATCCTAAGTGATGGGTCCATGCCTTTTATCAATCTGCCGTGTGAAAGATGATAGGCAATTATGCCGTGTGAAAAGCTAGGCCGGCAATTTTTTTTTGCAAATACCATTCGGTTTACTATTAAAATAAATCGTATTACCGACGGCTGAAACAGTCGGTAAACCGTCGGAAAAAGGTTTTAGCGACGGTTTTGTGACGAAAATGATCGTTGGTAAAAAGCTGGTCGGTAATATTCAGCGACGGTTTTCCGACGACAACTACCGACAGCTTACCGACGGTTCCAGTTACCGACGGTATTTACTTATTAAAAATAAATATATATAAAAAAAAAAATAACCGGCGTACTACCTGATGATGATGATGGAGTGGTCTTCAAATTTTCTGCCCTTTTAGCCTTGTTGTCTTAGTGGATAGAAGTTGTATTTGTGTAATAAATTAACTATGTGCTAAAAACTTAATTATTAAGAAAAAAAATTCAAATATAAATAAAATATTATAATAAAATTGGGTTTATAGGATGCGTAAATGATTTAAGTGTCCTGTTAGAGTGTCATACAGGACTTGGGTTTATAGGACCAAAAAATAAAATGTCCTATCTAAGATTGTTACAATAAATTTATAGAAAGTTTTTGGGTATCGTTACAAGCTTTTTAGGACTTTTTTTTTTGAAATTAAGAACATCTCCAACAGCTATGCTAAAATAAAAAAAAAGTAAGATTTTAGCAATTTTGTGGCTCCAACAGCTATGCTAAACCATATGCTAAAATATAAAAAAGAAGAGAGAAAAGATAAAAATCATCAAATTTGGAGAAATTTCTAAAACTCTATTTAATTCTTTCCATCAATAGGAGAAATTGAAGTTGTGTGTTTAGAAGAGAGAAATAATATTATATTAAATGTATTGAATATTTTAATAATATAATTGAGGATATAATTGCTAAAATAGAATAGTTGTTGGAGTTGGATCTAATTTATTTTAGAAATTTTAACTTTTTATACTCTATTTTAGAAAAATTATAGCATAACTGTTAAAGATGCTCACCCATATTTTTATAGGATCATTAGGTTCATAGGACCTATTTTACAGCATTTTATTTTAAAAAGGTCATAAAAAACTTACGAGTTGCGACGCCCAAAAGTATCATATAAACTTCTTGTAACACCTTTAGATCATAAAAAGTATCAATTTACTTTTTATTCCTATAAACTTGATTTCTAAAATACACTTTATTAGGACACTTAAACAATTTAGGCGTCCTATAAACTCAATTTTGTTGTAGTGAATTAATCATAAAACGACTAATTAATAAAAACATCATAATTAAAGATCTTGTTTTAGCATATAGTATAAAGCTCATGCAAGTAATTAAACAATATAACGAAATTACCAATTTGATAGAGGAATGAATATAGTCCAGAAGTGCCGGGGCCACCGGTGAGATACAGAAGAAGAGGGTCGTCCGATGGGCTTCTTTGAGACTCGACCAAGTAGTAGAAAACTTGCATCGAGTCATCTTCCCCCATTCCAATGTATCTTTCAAGAGCAAAGCAAAAAGAAGCTTATGGTATATGTTTTTTGGAGCAATAAAAATAAGAAGATTGAACGAAAATGAAAACATACCCGGTTTGGAGAGTGAAAGGAAGATCACCATCAAAGCCTGGGAGATTCTTGATGATTGCTTTTGAGTGTGATGAAGTAATGAATTGTAGAAAGATGATAAAAAGGAAAAACATCATGCATATATTTTGATTTCATTCTACTTCACGTGCAGGATTGGCATTAGCTATATATTGGGAAAAAATCCCCTATACAAGGTTTCTCTATCCCAATGATGTCCACGAATTTTGACAACTCATTAATTTTAAAATAATTTTTAAATGTTGCAAAAAGGACTTTAACTCTCTCTTTGTTTCTATCCATTATATTAAATAAAAAAACTATTTTTCCTTCTTTCTCTCTATCTCACTCTATTAATATAATGATTGCTTTTGAGTTTGATGAAGTAATGAATTGTAGAAAGATGATAAAAAGGAAAATCATCATGCATGTATTTTGATTTCATTCTACTTTGAGCAGGATTGGCGTTAGCTATATCTATACTACTTTTTAAACCAGATTTGCCAAAAGTCTTGAAGTCTTAAAAACAACTTTTTTAGCAGAAAGTACAAACCATATTTGCCAAAAGTCTTAAAAGTCTTAAAAACAACCTCTTTAGCATAAAGTAAAATTGTTGCATGCAGTCTTTCATTTTTCAGTTTTCACATATCTCATGTCCAGCGCTTCACAGCCCAAGACGACCTTTCACACTCCGAGACACACACTCTGACACGACGCTTCACACTCCACCATTCATACCATGCTTTCCTCTTTATCATTGTTTCCCGATGTTTCCCCCTGGGTTTTACGTTTCCTCTCGGTTTCCCCCAACACACAAATGATGATTTTCAGGTAGGGTTTGCTCTCGGTTTCCTTTTGTTGAATGATGGAAATTTTGCATCGATTTGATTTTTACATCATTGTTTACAGCAGAGTGATTGAGGGATTAAGGTGATTGTTAGGGTTAACGATTTATGTTTTAGCATCTCAAATTTGGTAGACTACTGATTTTTGTTATGGCATCTCATATTTCTGGTTATCGCATCTCAAATCAGGTAGAGCACGGATTTATGTTATTTTCCTAAGCTTGATTTTGTTTACACTTGGTTTTGTTCATCTATATTTTCATTAACTTTTTAACGATTCATACTCTCTCAGTTTCGATTTGTCTCTGTTTGGTTCATACTCTCAAGGTTTTTGTTTGATTTTTCTTCTGGTTATCACATCTCAAATCAGGTAGACCACTGTTATTTTTGTTCACCCAAGCTTGATTTAGGGCTTCTTATATGTTTTTTTCTCCATTCCAGTTTAATCTTTCCACTTCGTTATTACACTTCACTGAAGGTTTCTAAGCTTGATTTTGTTAGATAGGTTGAGAATGGGTCATTCATCTATATGCTTTCAACTTGGTTCATTCATCTATATGTTTTTTTTCTTTCTAGTTTAATCTTTCCAGCAAATGGCTTACTTGTATAACACCAAATACTTACTTTTTTTCATTTCCATTGATTTCCTTTTTATCTTTTTTTTTTGATGTTTCAGCAAGATGGTAGTTTATCACTCAATCTTGCAGTTTTTTGACGTCTCATTGAAAGATTTTGTTTTTAAGTAAAATCTCAATCTCATGACGGGGGTCAAAATACCAAAAAGCTTAAAGCTCTCGCAAGATTAATTTTGGGCAACTGATAATGGTGGGTTAGTGGGTAATTTTGGGTTATAAAAGCTACTGGTGCCCTCTTTTGTCGTTTTCATATAAGAATGAAATGGTGTTATTACATTTTTTCATATTATCCATTTTTGATGTGCTCTAGAGTTACATTGTTGTTCATTACTGTTGAAATTTATAGAGTGGATATAGAAATAGAATTTTCATGCTATTCATTGAGTACAATGAATGACCACCAAGATCCAAATCTTGTTTCATCTGGTCACAAACCTAATGTAAATAAGAAAGAGATCTAACACCGTGAGTCTTGTATCCAAGTCCAATTGGAAACTGCACTTGAAATCCCTCAATGAAGTTCAAAATTATTGTTGCATAATGAGTATTTTATAATCACTCAATAGTTGTAACTTTTCTGGAGTTCAAAATTGAATATTGTTGCATAATGATTATTTTATTCCTGTATTTTTTTGTTTTTATGTGTCCGAATAACGTTGCTAATGATTTGGTGTATTGTTTATGGGGATGATATGTTGCCAATTACCCGTGAAGGTAAGGGTTACTCATCCTTTTCCTCTTCAACCTTTTGTATTGATTCAAGGTTAGGGTTAAAACTTTGTTTTCTGCTGTAATCCAAAGATTGATTTTTATTTGCTTCCTATTGAATTTTTCTTCGATTTGGTAAGTTTTCTACCTTTCTCTAATATTTTTCTATTGAAGGTAATTGGCTTAAATGGTATAAACATTCCAGAATTTGGTTTTTGCTTTCTTGTCATTGTAAAGAAACTCTTCCCTGCTTAGCTTTTTTGTTGATCTAATTCTTAATAGCGTTTTTGGGAGAGGGGAAGAAAGAGTCAAAAAGTTATTTCCATTGAGGTAATTATCAGTTTTTCATTTATATCAGTTTTCTTTCGATTTCTATAGATTGCTGCTGTATTTCTATCGATTTTTTTTTCTAACTTTCAGATACCAACAGTTTCCATCCACCCTTCATCGTTCTTCAAGATACCAATAATTTTTATCAAGGTAATTATTAGTTTTTTTTATCAAGTTACCCATGCTATCCAACATGCTCCTTTTGTGTTGATTATTAATAGTTTGTGACGCGCCTAATATAGTTTTTCAGACAATGTTCTACCAACATCATCTTAAATCAAAACTGTATTACATTATGTAAAGCTCTTCCAATTCAACAGCTAAAATTAATTTAGAATGGCTTATCCAATTTTCATTTTTTTTCTTTCTTATATATGTATGTTTCACAAGTCTTAAAACCTGTTGTATTTTTATGTGTATTTCTATAACTCTATATGTGCAGCTTTTACGTATACATAGAGTTTTGTTTCTATAATTCTATATATGCTCTTGGTTTTCCTTCAACACTTAGTTTCAAACTTATTCAAAATATGGATTATTTTGGTTTATGTAATTGTACTTGAGCTTATTGTTTCTGTCATAGACTTGTTACTCTAACTCAAAACAAATTTTATGTTTTAAGGTTCATAATATTTTTTGGCTGCACAATAGATGTTTGAAAAAATGCTTCAGGAAATGTTGATTTATGTGCAGATTCTAAAAAACGTATGTTCCATTTCGCCTTGTAAGGACATGACAGGTGGTTTTCTGGGATCTGCTATCCCTGAAATTGATTCGAACGAGCTTGAGGTAATTGTTTTCTTTTATCATCTTCTACATTCAACTTTTAGCTGCAAATGTTGTCCCTGCAAATGGTGTTCGAAAATCATCACATTGTTGTATCCATGTCCAATTAATATTCTAAAACCTTTTTGAATTCTTTCAATTGCTCACCTTACCCTTGCCTGTCTATTGATGTTAGTTCTAAGAGCCCTAAAAGTTGAAACTTTTTAACCTTGTATGGTTTAGATCTTGAAGAGTTGTGACCTTGTTGATGTAAAACAAGATGAAGCATATAGTGGTATAACTCTGGATGTGACTTTTAAGCTTTTGAAGCAGCAATTTTGAATCAACAAGGCAGTCAACAATTTTGCGGTTGGTGTTCATCATCATATTTATAAAAGGTTTTGATCTCTGATTACTAGAGGAAGAAGTGCTATGACATTGTATTCAACAAAATCATTGGTCTCCTGTTCTTTCTCAATTTGATTTATTCTTCTTTTTTACTAAATTTTTAGGAGTGATTTAGTTGCTTCTTTATTCTTCTTTTTTACTAAAATTTAGTAAATTTTTTTACTAAATTTTACTAAACAACTGGTCTTTGAACCTTTCTTCCCCCTAAACCATTGTTATAGATTAAAAACTGGTTATAGCTGTTTTAAAGGAAAATATTACAATTGGTTTATATTAAAGTTTTAAAATTGTTAATCAATGAGAAAGCATCAAATGCTTTCTTTTAAAGAAATTGTTGGTAATCAATTAATTTGGTTTTAAAAAAAATGTAACCAATAAGAAACTAACCAATATAATTAGTGTTTTTTTTGGTCAAAATGTAACTGATATGTAGCTCAAAGAGTTATTCTGTTCTCTTGATCTTTTGTTCCTACTTTGTGGTCGACCATCGTCTTGACCTCAAAACGAAACCAGTGATATTAATGGGTTGGATCCAATGTAACAATTTATATTTTTCAAACTATAACAGCAAAAGGATACCGACAACCCAATTAGCCTTGTACGAAGTTTGTCCTCATGAACCAGATGTGAGGAGATATTTCAAAGCTGCCTCAATGACTAAAGTAGAGGAGGGGGTTCAAGCCCGTCTCTATCAAAATTCGAACTTGAACTTATCGCGATTAGACAAAACAAAACAAACTATTTAGGAATAAAAAATCTGTTAAAAAGACAACTATTACAACAAAAATGGGTTTATAAGACATTGATGGGTTTATAAGTTTAAAAAACGTCCTATAAACTTATTACAACAGTTTTAGATAGGACACACACATGTTTGGTTCTATAAACTTAAATATTATAATGTATTCTATTATGACACTTGAACAATTTTGGCATCTTATAACCCGATTTTCTTATAGTGAACTCAACATGACCAACATGAATAATCCATTTATTTTTCACAGAAATTTAAGTTTGAATCTAATTTTAGTATAACTTTACATTGGACTTATATGTAGATTTCCGATATAATTAAGATTTCCACCACATAAACATTAAATTAATCTTACATTGTAGTCATTGTTTTAGAATTTGGATCACCGATTGAACTGAAACAAGTTTTGCTTGTCAACATGTTGACAAGAAGATATTTTTGCAAATTCATCTATTTCTGTTTGAATATAACATGTTTCAATTCAAATAGAAGAGAAAACATTTTCATTTGCCTTAGCTTTCGCTAGGACGATCAATAAATTTAACTCATGGGCTGACATTCCGAATGCAGGTAGTTATCTATTGTAAATTGTAATCAATATCTTTGCTTATATTTATTTAAATTTTACATCCCGCCGCATTGCACGGATACACAACTAGTGTTGTATATCAACCATTTTTGAAAGTGATGAATAAAAACGGATTAAACTAATAAAGTAAACTTCATATTTGGTCCGTGAATTTTCTTATTTTCTTGGTTTTGGTCCTTAGAATTTATTTAATCCAAATTTTCCATTACAGTTTGCATTTATGTTCGGTTTTGGTCCTTCCCACTAACATGTATTCAAGAAATTCATTAAGCCAAGAGTATTTTATATTTTTAGAATTTTTTTATCATTTTATTTTTAGAAAATAAAAAATCTAATATATTCTCTTAATTATATATAGGGGTTGTAGAATTAAGAAAGTTAAATATCGTGAGAAGCTAACAAGAAAAAGTTACGTGAAGGTTCATATATGTGAATGAATTAAATGAACCCGGAAAAATCTATTTGAAGATGCATATATAAAAAAGGGGTAGACGCCACCCTCTGAGGCACCCCCATCGCACTGGTCCCACAACCATCATAGGGAGGTAAATCAGCGCATGTATCTCATTGGCAAAGGAGCAGTACCTAGTCTTGAACCCAAGACCTCACACATATGGATTACAGTGTAACACCTGGAAATTTATAAGGTAAGTAATTGTTCCCTTATTTCATTAATTATGATTATTTGAAAATATGAGCCTTTTATATGCGAATGATCATTATCATAATGTTGTAATGTTATATGAACTGCTTAATCATCTTAATTGTTTAAACCTCGCGCTCGTAATCGTTTTAGTCTGAGTTTTGGGTTGTTGAGAGAGTGGCGCGAGAGTGCCACGTGATAGTGACATTGTCACTATCGCAGGTCACTCTCGCGGGAGTTGTACCAAGAGATTGGTGGTCTAGTGCGATTGTGACCACGCGATAGTGACACTGTCACTATCGAAGGTCACTCTCGCGGGATTGGTACCGCGACCTTCGGGCTTCGCGCGATTGTGACACGCGATAGTGCCCATGGCACTATTGTCAGGCACTATCGCCGAAGGGGTTTTTGAACTTAAATGAGTTCTTAGCCGATTTTACCTCATTTGCAACATTTCCTACTTTTCTCTTTGGCGATTTTAGAGCTCCCAAGTCAGTTCTTTTCATCCCCAAACCCTAACCCTCATTGATAGCAATGATCTTGGTAGTTGGAGTTATTGAGCTTGCATTCATTGTCCTCAAGGAAGATTTTCTAGGGTTTCTCAAAGGGCTATCTTCTCATCTTCAAGTCTCAACCTCTTCATCTAGGGTTTCCTATTTTCTAGGTTTTAATCAAAAACCTAGATAGTGAGTTTACTAAACCTTTGTTAAAACTAGATACACATCTTAATCTCCTACTTGTATTATTGTATATTTACTCAAAATGTTATCTTTACATGTTCAAGTATTTGGGGTTTCCTTATGGAAATATGTTGGAAATATGTTCATGTGTAACATGCCATGATTTATTGAATGTATACCTTGGTGTTATGATGATTTCTACTTGAGATACCTTTTTGGTGATATAATATCTTTATGGTGAAAATGGTTGCCTTATGGGTTTTATGTTGGATCTTATGTTAAGTAGGATGGTAATATTGTACCCTTGGTTGGTATTGAAATATGTTTGGTTGAAATATACCTCAAGACTTCCTATAATTATGTTGGACGAACCAAGTCAGTAGACACTAGGAGGATGTAGTCTTGGGCGCCACCGTGATGGTATGTGCCTAGACCTCCGCCATTCGGGGAATTTCCATATTTGTAGTCTCCGGATGTGCCGGGCCTTTCGGGTGCCTCTTGTTAGTTGGCATCAAGGTATATCGACTCTTTGGGTGGAACTTGATTAGTGCTATGGGTCTCCCCTATTGACTCCACATTTATTGAACATTGGTTAACTGCTGATAAGAATTGTAATTGATCTTATATGCTATTTCTTGTTCAACTCACTAGGCTTTTTGGTCTAACACTTGCTTGGTGTCGATGTGTATCTCAGGTTCTAGCGGTGCCGGTATTAAACAGGCATAGTTGCATTGGGTGAGAGCTTGGGGATTTGCACTTAGATATTTATATTTTTGGAGAAGTTGTTGGGTTTATAGATGACACCCATATTGTAATCTCTTTTCTAGTTATAGAAATTAGATTAGTTGGTTGTTATTTATTGTCCGTTAAATTACAACTGTAATTAAACATGTTTGTATATTTTTCCCATTTTTGGGAGGCTCATGCTATGGAAAATTTATATACCATATTTCCGTTTTCCGAAAACTTTTATTATCCCTATTTTTAGGGTGCTACAAGTTGGTATCAGAGCATTAGTTTAAGTGAACTAGGTATTGTTTTATCATATCTAGACTTAAGCTTTAGACTTTATTATTTCACTGTCCACTTGGGGTAGAGATCCTAGGTGGGGAGAGTGTTAGGATTTACGGAATTACACTAATTGAGAGTTGTGATGATAGTGGCAAGAATCCTTGTGTATGATTCGTTCATAATTTCACTTAGCTACTACTATTATGAATGTGTTGTTACGTAAGTGTACTTTATTTATTATTATTATTATGATAATTGATGAAGGTATTAGTACGTACAAAGATTTCAACTCGCTTAGTCTTTTCTCAATCCCTTTTCTCGTACATGTATGGCATATTTCATTAGTAAACACTCGGAGCAGGTTACCGAATACGCCAGAGGGCCACTTGGAAGTGGAATCTACAGCTGACCGACCTCCTTTGGTCATAACCCCCGAGGGACCTCCCATACCCAATATATTGGGAGGAGGACCCGAACAGATTCCGTGCATGAACCTTACGACTAACAATGCCATCTTAGAGGAGGTGACTATGGAGACCAGGATCAGAGACAGTATGATGTTGGCCATGAACTCGGCCATGGCCCAACAACAAGAGTTTTTCATGAAGCTTCTGGAAGATCGAGACGCCAGTCACCGACAACCGGAGACGATGGCAGAGAATATCGTTATGGGGTCGGGTGGTGGACCGACTGTTGTGTCTATTGAAGACCCGACGGATAATGGGAACAAGGTAAAGGCCAAGGGGTGCACCTACAAGGCTTTTCTGGGGTGTAACCCGAAAGAGTTTGCAGGTTCCGATAACCCAGTTGCTTGCATGTATTGGCTCAAGGAGGTAGAGATGGATTTCGAGTCTAGTGATTGTGACATCTCTCAACGGGTCAAGTTCGCTTCTCAACTACTTTGGGGAGAGGCTTTGATTTGGTGGAATCTCACTCGATCCGCCCTCACTCCCGAGGTTTTTTCCAAGTTAACTTGGTCGGTTTTCAAGAAAAAAGATTATGGATAAATACTGCAGTGAAAGGTCGTTGGACAAACTGGAACGGGAGTTCAGGGATTTGAGGAAGGGTACTCTGTCCACTGCCGGATACTCCAAGCTATTTTTGGAGAAATTTAATTTGGTGGGACATCTGGTCCCCGATGAGAAATCAAAGATTAAGGCTTACCAGCAAGGGTTACAGGCCGAGATGAGGAAGGCGGTGAGAAATGCTAGAGGATCGACATTGCAAGAGGTCATTGAAGATTCCTTGCTTATTGAGGACGACATTATTGCGGAGAAAGAAGAGAGAAGGCAACTTGGGGAGAAACGAAAGTGGGAGGGGACTTCTGGGCCAGTTCGTCAATCAAAGCCGTTTGTAAGCGGGAGAGCTGGCGATAATCATCGAGACGATCGGTGGTGCCACAAGTGCAAGACTAAGCACTCGGGACCATGTATCACCAGAACCTACTCGGGTCCAGTCGGATGTGCCAAGTGTGGCAAGAAAGGCCACACGACTCGAGAGTGCCCTATCCGGGGGCCGGTGTGTTTTGAGTGCCGAGAACTGGGGCACATGAGGAAGGATTGCCCGAAGTTAGTAGGAGGCAATAGTGGAAATTCTGTGGGTTCGACGGCAAGAGTCGAGCAACCGCCGAGGGTGCCAAGCCGAGCTTTCTGGATGTCTACTGAGGAGGCAAAGGAGACCGCCGATGTTGTTTCGGGTACGTTCCTAGTAAACTCATTGCCCACTCGTGTATTGTTTGATTCGGGTGCTACGTGTTCCATTGTATCGGATGTTTTCTGTAAACAGTTCGTCACTCCTATTAGTGTCCTTCCCGATGCGTTAGTAGTAGAAATAGCTAATAGAGATCAAGTGATCATACGAGACCGTTTTTGTGATTGCACTTTAGAGATTGATGGGAATCCTTTTGGAGTAGACTTGCTACCTATGGCTATAGGGGGGTTCGACGTGGTCATAGGCATGGATTGGTTGGTGAGGCATAAGGCTGACATCTTTTACTCCAAAAATATGATCCAAGTGTCTTTACCGGAATATGGTGTGGTCACCATCTACGGGGAGAAAGGGAAGAGGAGTAATCCTATCATCTCCTCTCTTAAAGCTCACAAATTTCTAGCGAAGGGTTACCCTTCGTATCTGGCTTACGTAGTGGACGCGAAGAAGGAGAAGAAGTCCGTGGAAGATGTGAAGGTCGTGCAAGACTATCCGGACGTCTTTCCGGAAGACTTACCCGGGTTACCGCTGGAACGACAAGTGGAGTTTCAAATAGACCTCACTCCGGGAGCGACTCCGATAGCCCGTGCTCCCTATCGATTGGCCCCGACGGAAATGAAAGAGATGATGACGCAACTTCAAGAGTTGTTGGAGAAGGGTTTCATCCGACCGAGTTCGTCACCTTGGGGAGCACCGGTTTTGTTTGTGAAGAAGAAGGATGGATCCATGCGGATGTGCATCGACTACCGAGAATTGAACAAAGTCACAGTAAAGAATAATTATCCTCTAACTCTCATCGACGATCTTTTTGATGAACTCCAGGGCGCGGGATGCTTCTCAAAGATTGATCTTCGGTCCGGATACCATCAAGTGAGATTGAAGAAGGAAGACATTCTGAAGACGACTTTCCGAACGCGATACAGTCACTATGAGTTCTTGGTGATGCCTTTTGGCTTGACCAACGCTCCGGTCGTATTCATGGACCTAATGAACCGCGTGTGTCACCTGTTCTTGGACAAATCCGTGATCGTCTTCATCGGCGATATCCTAATTTATTCAAAGGACGAGTCCGAGCATGGGAAACATTTACGGGAAGTGTTGGAGGTCCTAAGAAGGGAGAAGTTGTTTGCAAAGTTCTCAAAGTGCGAATTCCGGCTCCAAGAAGTGCAATTCTTGGGGCATGTAGTGTCTAAATACGGAGTGAAGGTAGACCCGACAAAGATTGAGGCGATGATGAGTTGGGAGCTGCCAACGAGTCCGACGGAAATTCGAAGTTTCTTGGGTTTGGCAGGCTATTATAGACGTTTCATCCAAGATTTCTCCAAGATAGCTACGCCACTCACCTCACTCACAAGAAAGAACGTCAAGTTTCTTTGGACCGAGGTGCAAGATCGAGCTTTCCAAGCGCTCAAGAGAAGATTGTGCGAAGCTCCGATCTTATCCCTCCCCGAGGGATCGGAAGACTTCGTAGTGTATAGTGACGCTTCTAAGATGGGGCTTGGGTGCGTACTAATGCAACGGGGGAAAGTAGTAGCATATGCATCACGACAACTAAAAGATCATGAGAAGAACTATCCGACTTCATGACTTGGAATTGGCGGCGGTGGTTTTTGCGTTGAAGTTGTGGCGACACTATTTATATGGGACTAAATGTACTATTTTCACGGATCACAAGAGTCTTAAGTACATCTTCGATAAAAAGGAACTCAACATGCGGTAAAGAAGGTGGCTTGAGCTTCTGAAGGATTACGATTGTGACTTACTCTATCATCCCGGTAAGGCCATCGTAGTGGTGGATGCATTGAGTCAAAGGAGCCATGATGGTGGTGTCAAGATGTCCCTTACAAGGATCGATGTGGTATCGACTTTGTTGGAAAACATAAAGATGAGTCAAGTGGAAGCACTTAAGGAGGAGAACCTCAAATCCGAAGTCATGATTAAGCAAAGGGAACTCTTAACGGAAGGCGGTCATGGACTTAAGCTCTTTCAAGGGCGAGTTTGGGTGTCGAAGGTTGGGGGAAAACCATGACATACTTCTTGATGAAGCGCACAAATTGAAGTATTCTATACATCCCGATAGCACTAAGATGTATAGGGACTTGAAATTAAACTATTGGTGGCCAGTGATGAAGCTAGACGTGGCTAGCAATGTGGAGAGGTGTGTCACGTGCCTTTAAGTCAAAGCGGAACATCAAAGACCATATGGGAGTTTGCAACCGTTATCCATCCCCGAGTGGAAATGGGACAACATCACCATGGACTTTGTGACGAAGCTACCAAAGACCTTGCGAGGCCATGACACCATTTGGGTAATTGTTGACCGGCTAACCAAGAGCGCGCACTTCCTTGTGATGCGGGAGACTTTGCCAATGGATAAATTGGCTAAACTTTATATTGACGAGGTGGTGTCGATGCATGGGGTTCTGCAATCCATTGTGTCGGATCGGGACAGTCGGTTCACATCAAATTTTTGGGCTAGCTTGCAGAAAGAGTTGGGCACTAGGTTAAATCTGAGCACGACATACCACCCCCAAACGGACGGCCGAAGCGAAAGAACGATCCAGACGCTAGAGGACATGTTGAGGTCGTATGTAATAGATTTCAGAGGTAGTTGGGACTCGCATTTTCCTTTGGTGGAGTTCGCTTACAACAATAGTTACCATTTAAGCATCGGGATGGCACCGTTCGAGGCGTTGTATGGGCGGAAATGTAGAACTCCGGTTTGTTGTCTAGAAGCGGGCGATAAGCAATTCGCCGGACCGAAAATAGTTTAAAAGACGGCGGACAAGGTGAAGGAAATTCGAGAGAGGCTTAAGGCGGCGCAAGACCGAAAGAAAAACTATGCGGACAAGAAGAGGAGACCGGTCGAGTTTCAAGTGGGCGATCGTGTCATGTTGAAGGTATCTCCATGGAAGAGGATTATCCGTTTTGGGAAGCGTAGGAAACTTAGCCCTCGTTTTCTTGGACCCTTCGTTATTCTGGAAAGAATTGGATTACAAGCCTACCGGTTGGACTTACCACTGGAAATGGATGGAATACATCCTACGTTCCACGTGTGTTATCTTCGGAAGTGTCTAGCCGAGGAGGAAAGCGTGATTCCTTTGACGGAGATTCGGGTGGATAATGGAAATCGTTGTGTGGAAGAACCGTAGGCGATCTTAGAGTCGAAGGTGAACAAGTTGCGGCATAAAGACGTGGTCATGGTAAAAGTTCAATGGAAGCACCATCGGGGTGCTAACATTACTTGGGAGTCCGAAGATGATATGAAGAAGCGATATCCTCACTTGTTTAACTTAGGATGAGATTTCGGGGACGAAATCCCAATTAGGTGGGGAGGATTGTAACACCTGGAAATTTATATGGTAAGTAATTGTTCCCTTATTTCATTAATTATGACTATTTGAAAATAGGAGCCTTTTATATGCGCATGATCATTATCATAATGTTGTAATGTTATATGAACTACTTAATCATCTTAATTGTTTAAACCTCACGCTCGTAATCGTTTTAGTCTGAGTTTTGGGCTGTTGAGAGGGTGGCGCGAGAGTGCCACGCGATAGTGACATTGTCACTATCGCAGGCCACTCTCGCGGGAGTTGTACCGAGAGATTGGTGGTCTGGTGCGATTGTGACCACGCGATAGTGACACTGTCACTATCGCAGGTCACTCTCGTGGGATTGGTACCGCGGCCTTTGGGCTTCGCGCGATTGTGACATGCGATAGTTCCCATGGCACTGTCGCCGACGGGGTTTTTGAACTTAAATGAGTTCTTAGCCGATTTTACCTCATTTGCAACATTTTCCACTTTTCTCTTTGGCGATTTTAGAGCTCCCAAGTCAGTTCTTTTCATCCCCAAACCCTAACCCTCATTAATAGCAATCATCTTGGTAGTTGGAGTTATTGAGCTTGCATTCATTGTCATCAAGGAAGATTTTCTAGGGTTTCTCAAAGGGCTATCTTCTCATCTTCAAGTCTCAACCTCTTCATCTAGGGTTTCCTATTTTCTAGGTTTTAATCAAAAAATCTAGATGGTGAGCTTACTAAACCTTTGTTAAAACTAGATACACATCATAATCTTCTACTTGTATTATTGTATATTTACTCAAAATGTTATCTTTACATGTTCAAGTATCTGGGGTTTCCTTATGGAAATATGTTGGAAATATGTTCATGTGTAACATGCCATGATTTATTGAATGTATACCTTGGTGTTATGATGATTTCTACTTGAGATACCTTTTTGGTGATATAATATATTTATGGTGAAAATGATTGCCTTATGGGTCTTATGTTGGATCTTATGTTAAGTAGGATGGTAATATTGTACCCTTGGTTGGTATTGAAATATGTTTGGTTGAAATATACCTCAAGACTTCCTATAATTATGTTGGACGAACCAAGTCAGTAGACACTAGGAGGATGTAGTCTTGGGCGCCACCGTAATGGTATGTGCCTAGACCTCCGCCATTCGGAGAATTTCCATAGTTGTAGTCTCCGGATGTGCCGGGCCTTTCGGGTGCCTCTTGTTAGTTGGCATCAAGGTATATCGACTCTTTGGGTGGAACTTGATTAGTGCTATGGGTCTCCCCTATTGACTCCACATTTATTGAACATTGGTTAACTGCTGATAAGAATAGTAATTGATCTTATATGCTATTTCTTGTTCAACTCACTAGGCTTTTTGGTCTAACACTTGCTTGGTGTCGATGTGTATCTCAGGTTCTAGCGGTGCCGGCTCTAAACAGGCATAGTTGCATTGGGTGAGAGCTTGGGGATTTGCACTTGGATATTTATATTTTTGGAAAAGCTGTTGGGTTTATAGATGACATCCATATTGTAATATCTTTTCTAGTTATAGAAATTAGATTAGTTGGTTGTTATTTGTTGTCCGTTAAATTACAACTGTAATTAAACACGTTTGTATATTTTCCCCATTTTTGGGAGACTCTTGCTATGGAAATTTTATATACCATATTTCTGTTTTCCGAAAACTTTTGTTATCCCTATTTTTAGGGTGTTACATACAGCCACACCTCTACTGTTGGGACAAATCGGCAGGGCCGAAGATGCATATACATATGATGTTACAAATTATTAATATGGGTTTACATATATATCTTCAAATGAAATGTTTCAATAATTCACATACGACCATATTATTATCTCGAATCCTTTGCATATTATGTTGATTTACTAGCTAATAAATCCCCCTTAATCTTGGTTTTTGATTGTTCGATGATAGGTATTTAGAGGATGGATGTGAAGCAAAGAGGACATATACCGCAAATGAAGACTCGTATAAGGCATATTTACAAAATAGAGCTAAGCATACTTTCCAAGGGATCCTAAGGCTGGCATATTTCCCAAATGATGGTTGGACTAAACACATGAGCTCAAATAAAGGTTAAATGAAGCATATTTCTCAAATGTCTTCTCAAAAAGAGGGAGACATGATTTGGCTTCAAATTAGGGTTCTCGCTAGCCTTGTGCGACCAAGATTGTGACTAAACTCGTTTTACCCGCACCTATCACTTCCTTCAATACAAACCAGCACTGGCGACTTTTCCGGTAAGTAAACATGCGTCAAATATTGTGTCAAAGCCTCCATGCATCCAACGAGTTTGAATGCGACCAAAGTTACATTGCAAGTCGGGTAGGGATAAATTTTTTCTAGATCTCACGATTTCCCATAATTAGTACACTTATGGACTTTAAATATCGTTTATTAACCATCATTGGAGTGAGGGAATCGATCGGGAATCAAGAGAGACAATGTCAAGGACGATTTTCAGAGGCTAGGACTTGAATTTGGAGTTTCCATCTGTGGTTCTCATCAATTATTCGATTGAATCATTTGTAAGTTTTAGGTTTAGTATAAATAGCTAATCTTTCAATTTTTAGAAATGGTAGATAATTAACTTAGAATTTGGATGAGCTAAGGCTCAAATTAGGTCTACAAATCGATTGATTTCATTTGTACAACCTTTATGTTTCAATGTTCTTCGTTTTTAAGTTGAAAAATGTAAGTTGGACCCCTTGTTTTTTCTGGCTTGAACTCATTGTACTAGTAATTTTTTTGAATCCATAATTGTTCTTAGATTTCTCTTAGTAACAAACAACAATTGATTGAAAAATGTGTTAGTTGCAAGTGTTGTAAGGTTGTATAATCTAACTCAAACAATCGACATCTGATTGTTGATTAGGTTTTGTATTAAACTATACCATTGGAAAAGTTTTATCATTACTTTTGAAATTAGTATAATATTGAATATTTTTATAATTTCGAAATTTATCCGATATATTTCTATAAATCCATCTACACTAATACAAAAAAAAAATATTTTTTTATAATTTAAGTTGGTTTTAAAATATGTATCGTTTTTTTTACGTAAGACTAAAAATCCAAATTTGTCTATATCTATTAATAATAACAACCAACTATTTACGAGATTTATGATGACGTTTCGATTTTCTTTAATTTAAAAATGTTTATAAAACAAATATATGTATCAAATAAAAACTTTATAATACAATTATTGATTCTTTTTCAATATATAAATTTAAAATCGTTGTATTGAAAAGTAAATAACCAATTAATAATTAAATATTGTTATTCATTCTGTTTTTTTGTTTTTAAAAAATTAATAATTTTCAATTTCAAATATAGTTTAATTATTAATTAGAAAAAAAAACAAAAATACCCCTTGAAAATTAATAAAAAAAAATATATTTGATAATGAAAGTTACCGTTTTAAAGTTTTCAATAGTGAAATTCAAGAAAAATAAAATGTTAAAATATTTCAACTAAAACTATCACCTTTTAGAGCACCTACAATGGTGGGTTCTTCCATCCACGCGGAAGTCTACAAACAAAAAAGTCCATACCATTGAAAATGTGGAGGTTCTTGACATATCACCAGGAGCGGTTCCTCTGTAAGGACCGCTCCATATGGTGAAATAGTGAGCTCCACCAACTATTAATTAATAAAAAATTAATTTACATCACCAGGAGAGGAGAGGATCGATTCATTTTTTTACAATTTAAAAATTAATTATTAAAAAATTTAATGAAAGTATATTTTAATTAATAAATATTGTAAGCTTTAATTATTATTTTTTAATTATTAGAAGTATATTTTAATTATTGTCTTGTAAGCTTTAATTATTGTTTTTTAATTATTAAAAGTATGTTTTAATTATTGTCTTTTAATTATAATAATAAATTTTTATTATTTTTATTATATAAACTATGGATCGGTTCATGATTCAGAGTGAAAGGTTTATGAAATGTGCAGAAAAGAGAAAACTGATGTGGCAGAGAGAGAAAAATGACGTGACAGAATCATGAACCTCCAAAGAGGTTCATGATTGTGGATGCTCTTAGTACTAACAAAACTGAAACTTGTATTTCATAAATGAAAAATGTAATAGTTTCAAAGCAAAAAAAAAAAAAAAACTGTAGGAAAGTAAAAAAAAGCCTAGGGATAAAAATAAAATATTTGACAAATCACAGAGACTAAAGTTGTAGTTTACTTTTCATTAAAGTTTCTTTCTATAATCTATTTCTTTTTTTGAAGATCGACTAACTGCGTTAACAACCGTTATATATTAATTATTAAAATAGAAATGAAATGTAAAATTTTTATTGGAAGACAGGTTTGGGATAGGTAAAATGGGGACAAAGGATTTTTTTTTTTCATGTGGAAGTGTCCCCTTTGTGGCCCTTCTTTCTTTGTCTCCCTTCCATTCATCATCCCAACACAACTCAAAGTTAATATTGATAGATGCACGAACTTTGCTCGAGTATTATTGAGTTTTTGTGTGGCTGTATATCATAAAACACCAAGTGACAATCAGTACGGTTGGTAGAACTCGATCTGTACGCTTGGATTGGGTGACCATTTACAGATAAGGGATATTGAACTTAATTTGAAGGGGACCAATGCATGAGACTTTCTACTCGGGCTCATCAACTGCCAAACGGTTTGGAAATTTCAGCTCTTAAGGAAGTCGGGTGGTAGGCAAATATTAAGGAAGAACCGAGGTCACAGCAGCTGAAGGAGTTAAAAACTGCATGTGCTCCAATAGGGACAAATTCATGCGTCTTTTTTTTCTAAGTATATATAATAATCTTTATATACGGCAAAACTCACACATTTCTCACTTTTGGTGAGGCTTGAACCCTTGACCTCCAAGGAGCTTCGGAAAAACCAGGTGCTGCCGGGTCATTGACCCTTTGGCATGGTTTTTGTTTTTGGGCAAAAGATTGTAATGACATAAATGTTAAATATTGCAAATTAATTTCATGGGAAGTTGGTTTTCTGTTATTGCAACAGAATGTAACTATCCTTATTTAAAGTTGGTGTTTTTAGTTGTATTTATAAAATTTCTTCTTTATATTTCTCTCAAATATCTCCCCTCTTTCTATGTTTTTTATTTCTTTCTGCATTATTGCAAGAATGATGGTTTGTTTGCAATGAAAATCATGGGTCGTTTTCCGTTATCTGCCTTCTTTCATTTTTTTTTCACTCAAAAATTAATATCTCAAAATAACATTTTTTATAAAGCCAAAAGTCAAAGTTACAAATTCCATTCGCAATTTCGTTAACATTTTTTATCGTCCACGAGTTTCTAAATTGTTTTTATTGTTATTGCAATTTTCTTTTCATTTCGCTTTTCGTCTGTGAGGCCAACAAAATTAAAAAAATCCATCAAATTTTCAATTTTTAGTATGGTCTTTTTAGTTTTCCACCTAATTTTCAATTTTTTTATTAAATAATAGATCGTTGTACAAGTTATTCAAACTTGAATATAAATTATTATGAATTTTTTAAAAGTCAAATAAAAAAACATTAAATAATTATTTTATACCCCTATTTTTTATCAATAAGAATAATTATTTTGTATATCGTAATAATTGATTTCTATACATAACAATATTTAAATGTTTATTATATTTCGCATCTTTAGTTGATTAATTGATCCGCGTTAATGTTATTTCATAAATTATAGATTTCAATTATAGATTATAGATTTCAATTAACTAAATAAAACATTGATTATTTTATCAGCTTTTGAGGCCTTTTATCAAATTTGATATTGATATTTAATAATACTGATTGAAAAGTCAAGTTGTCTCTTTTGATATTATTTTTTTTATAATTTAATGACATAACTGATAAGTCCAATTCAAGCCATATGCAATCAATTGAATCACAATCAAACATAGAATTCTAGAGAGAGAGTATAGAGAGAGAGAGTCATATGTATTAAGCAAAGTCACAAGATTACAGAATGAGCGCACGTCTCTCAGTTACAAGGTTCACTCACAAGGCTAGACAATTTATACTAGCTACTTCTCTCAAGACAAAGAAACACTCACAACATAAGTTCTCTCAAAGACTTTTATAAAGTCAAAGTCAAATACATCAAAAGTCAACACTTGATCTAAACTAGTACATTAACAATCTCCCCCTTTTAGATCAAGCAATGATGATAGGCCTGCCCCAGCGAGATAATCTTCCTTGACAGATTCCAAGCAGCGACTCAAAATTTCTGATTCCACGCCTGAAGTTGAAACGATCATAGATAGCATCTACAATTCTTTCAGTACAAACCCTGACAACCTTGTTCATCCCTTTTTCTCCTTGCTTCAACTTCTCTTTGTTTTCCTTAAGCCTTCTCTCCAATTGCATTTTGATCACTTTCAAGGTTCCATCTGAAAACTTGGCGATTTCGGATAATCTGAAGAACCTCTTTTTGTTCTCAGAGTTCTTGTATACTACACCAAGTTCAGGCTTGTCTAGCATAGTAAATAGATTATAATCATCAATACCATCCAGACTAAGATCATGCTTCTTCATGTTGACTTTCCTCTGATTCGTCTCTATACTGAGTTGGAAGTCATAGCAGTACGTGTAGTTTACCTGTCTCCTCATAAATCTTTTCACAGCATCCAAGGCACAAGAATATTATCTTTCCTAATATTCATATTTCTGAAAAGATGGTACATGTACTCGATATCATCCACATTCAGAAAGCAATAGTCGGCTTCAGAAAATCTACATTCTGTCAAGTCTCTCCTTTGCACATGGAAAACTGGATACCAAATATGTACAAACTGCATAAGTCTCACTTGCTTCACTGTCACTATTCCTGACTTGTTTTTCACTACATTCTCAGGACTTCTTACCCAGTTCATCATCCGAGCATATTCCTCTTGATACTCCAGGGGTTAATTTGAGACACCCAAGACTTTGAATTTATCCATTTCTCTGATCCTGTGTACAAATATATTCTTCATCTCCTCTTCCAGAAACGATTGCCTCAAAGTATTCCTCATTTGCCTGATTTGAGCTTCAGAAGGGGCAAGAGGTACTTGAGGTTGGTCTGAGGGACCGGTTTGGCTTTCGGCTGGGTTGGAAGGAAAGAAAGGTTCAGGTTCTGTTTCAGTGTTTATGTAGGGTAGGTTTTCAAAACTTGGTTGTTCATCATGATTTCGGCTTGGAAATCTGTGTGGGCTAGGTAAATTGGTTTGGGTAGGTGGAATAGATTGGCTAGTTGAAATTGGTTGAGTAGTTTGGGTAGTTTGGCTAGGTTGTTTTTCTGGGCTTGATGGAAGTTGGTTTACTAGGCTAGGTAGGTTGGTTGGAAGGTTCAATAATGATCATCTCTTTGAATGATGGTATATCGGGTTGTTCACGGATGGTTTCTGGAAGTTCTACGTTTACAGGACTCAGCCGGATGTCTTCTTGTGAGTACGCAATGATATCCAGAATACTCTCTTCTCCTTCTCCTATCACATCTCTTTCCTCCTCCTTGATCTTCCAGAAGTTGTCATACTTCTCAACTGATGTTTCTTCATCATCGGAAGACAAGTCTATTGCATATTTCTCCTCCAATCCAGTAAGTCTAATGATCTCTTCTCTAGTAGCAACCACAGGCTTTTCAACCAATGGTTCTACGTCTTCGTTTACGTACAAGATCAACTCCATTCCCTGTCCTTCACCTATATTTCCTTGCTCCTCACTATTAAAATCAACCATTTCGGTATCCTCTCCTCTATCTGATCTACCAATAGCATGTTCAGACTCTGTAGCAGTTCTTTGACGTTTGGTCATCTCCCCCTCATGGTCATGATCCGAATCATGATCATGTCTCTTCCTAGAACCTGCTTGAGCTTTACACGAATCCTGAACTACTTTGGTTAACTCCTTAATGTGTTGAACTATTCCTGACTTGAAGGCATTGAATTCAGAGATGGAAACAACTTCAGATGATACTGGAGTTTGTTGAGCTCTTAACAGACCAATAAGATCGACATCAGATTCTTTAGCGGGTACCTGAGATAACAACTTGGCATACAACATGGATTTCATCTCCTCCACCGAATGATCAACCGGCTGAACTGGTGGTGGAGGTGGTTGAACAGGCTCGTCCACCGTTGGGCCTTTTCCTTTCAATAGGCTCTTTACCTTTGCTAACTCCTCCTGAAATTTGGCAAGCTCTCAGTAATGTGATTCTCAACAGCCTTTAAGGCGCCGTTGAGGTACTCCTTTGACACAAAGTCGTGGAAAATAACTCCGGGGTCACTTAGACTTCCCGTTGTCACAACTGTTGAGGAGCCAACAGTGTGGCCTGTGTTCAAAGCTGGAATATCGATAGCAATGACAGGACTTCCATCCGATCCTCGTAGTCCGGATTACGGATCTACTACGGATGTTCCAATCGGGTTACTAAGACGTCCGATGGTAGAAAAAGTATGAGTTTGTGTCCTAGGAATAAGAAATGATAAATCAACTGGCTCTAGACTCAATGATGCACTGAAAGAAATTGAGCTCTGGGGCAGCTGAGCTCTAGTTTCAATACCTATACTTTCCGATTGAAAGCTAGGTAGTGTTTGTGCTAAAACCCCGTGCGAAGTTGAGACTATGGCCTGTTGAGAGGCTATAGAATGGTTGGCAGAGGTGTGCAATTGCATAAGCGGGCTACTTATGAATTATGCTACCGAATGCAACACATGCAACGGAGTACTGGATTTGGTTGCCCTTTTGGAACGGTAGGTTATGTTGCACTCTCTCTCACCATATTCTTTTTCTGCATTCTCTCTTTGCCTCACATTTTCAGTATTTTCAACTATAACTCCCTCAGATCTCCATATGTCTCCCAAAACTTGCGCAATTTCAGTACCATCAGTGTCAATTTCCATATCATCATTTTGTAAGGAGATGTCATTCAAGAAACCAAAGTTGTGTTGGAGATTTTCATCTTCAACATCAACATCATGAATAAGGATATATTCTTGTTGATGTTCTGAAGTTGCCGATGGAATAGTCTCTGCTGAGCTGGCACACCGATCCGACTCTGTTTCAGAATTCAGACTTTCATCAGCTATCCCTTCCTGAGGAATTGCTTGGCGAATAATAGTCCTTTCAGGTTGGGATGTGAAGACCTCTAGTCGTGTGGCATCTTGTGCCGAGGTCTCCACAACTTCAGATCTAGAATGCTGACCCTCGCATGTTCCCCTCTCGGTATTTTCCCTCAGCTCTCCCCGTTCCTGGACCCCCGTAGTCTCAGGAATCCTCACTGAATCCTCTCTCCTAAGGGTGGAGTCTGAGGTAGGGATAACCGGTGTTGGTAATCCCATAGACTCTCTATAATCTATGACACACTCAGAGTTCGGATTTGCGTAAGAGAGTAGAGCTACTGGAACTGGCATAGAGTATGCAAACTGCTTTTTTTGTTTCTGGAGATATTTCATCTCAAATTCTGGTGCAATCTCATGTTGAGATCTCTTTGGTATATCTCGGTTGGAGCGGATCATGCTTCAGATTATCAACTGGAGAAATCTCTGATATGGCACGTAGATTGGTCTCTTGGAAGTACTCTTACTAATGACTTTTTCGTACAATTCCGTCCAGAAAACCACTGAGTAGTCAACGTGTAGATCGTACACGACAGCATGGAAGAGCCTCAGTGTGTGCATATTCGTATTATCAAGACCGGAATTTCTGGAAGTTAAACACCGGTTGATCACGGAGAACATCTGGTAGTAAAATGGTGGAAGATTGGTCTTCTTAAAATCAATGATCTTTATTAGTGAACCAGCATAACCTAAGGCGCGGATGCCTTCAAATACTTCTGAGTCGACTGGGTATGAATCAAAGCTGGTTCTGCCCTCTCGTGAGTTAGCTTCCGGTAAGTCCAATATCCATCTGAGTCTCTGATATGTTAGAACAGAAGTGAAGTTATCAATTCTGAGCCGGAAGTATTTATTTGTGTTGCTCTCAACCACGTATTCTATCGTCTTCCAGGATTGTTGTAGATAGATCAAGGGAATTGAAGCAGTGTCTGTCAAAGCCTGATGAAGTGGATGATGTGAATGCAATTTCCCAATCTATCAAGCACAATTCTCATAAAAGATATGACATTTATCAAGAACTAGAGAGAGAATCTAGAGAGAGAAAGTAGATCTTGAACATTAACCACAAATCTGATTATTACAATTACGTGCTTACAAAATAAACAAAGACAAAACCTATTTATACCAACTAAGCTAAACAAAAACTTAACAACTAAGGAAACTAAACACATTTGACTTTCTAAGACTTTGACATTGTTGACTTTTACACTTTGAATTTTCTAATTAAATCTTGGATACAATATTTGGACTTAACAATCTCCCCCTTTGTATTCAAGATTTAATAAACATTTGACACTAGTCTTCAGCACTTGATTCTTCAGCTTTTGTCTCTGACAACTTTGAACTTTGAAGCTTTAACAATCTTCAGTCTTTCAGCCTTTGAAGAATCTTGAAAAGTCTTTTGCACTTTGTAGCTTTGAAAGTCAACAAGTCATGAACATGAATCAGAAATCTTGAAACTTTTGAAACCTTGAACTTTGAAACAACTTTGAAAACTTTGACATTGAACTATGAAAAATTGTATTTTCATCTCTTGTGATCTCTGGACTGTCTTCAGAAAAACAAACTTTCACGAAACTTGATTTATCTTTGAATCATATGAAGCATCTGAATTGACTTGAACTTTCAGAATTTCTTCACCAGTCTTTTCACTTTGACATCTCTTCATGACACTGAAAATGAATCTTTGTAAATGTCTCCCCCTTTTTGATGATTGTGAGCATCATGATCATCAAAACATCTTCAATTTCGACACAGTCTTTGATCACCCCTTTGTATTCAAATAACAATCTCCCCTTTCAATGATAATTTGACAGTCGCCGCTCTTTGATCTGAATAGCTGAATCATGAACTGTATATACCCGAATCTTTTCAAATTCAGATATAATGAACGTGGTAACCCTGATTCAACAAATGAAACAGTTAGGAATGCCTGTCAGTAACACAAAGTTACTGTGTACAACAAATGTACAATTTAAGGAGCTGGCTTGATGATGACTCCCCAGGACTTCCATTCAATCATTGAAAAATACAAGGTTTATCTATGAATGTTCTGACAGAAAAAAAAAATTCTGTGTGCTCGTGCTTGTGTATGAAAGAATTTAGCACAATGATTGTGTTTCATAAGGCTCAAATTGTGTAAACTGTTGAGACAGAACATGTATTATACGGACTCAATGTGCATGAAAGAGGTGCGAAGGTGGGGAAACTTTCCTTCTTTTTCAATATCTAAATCTTTCGAGTGAAGACTAGATAGCAGATATGTTGCGTCCCCAAAGAAAATGAAACATTTCTTTGTTAAGAAAGAAACGAGTGGTTGGTGGGGTAATTGCAAGAGTTGGCATGGGCTCACTGCCTGTTTCAATGATGGTCACCAAAGAATGTGAACCAATCAGTAGATGTGGCTGCTCGGCTCAGAAAGTGGTTGGTGCAGAGTTCTGATATTCTTTTAACTCTGTTCTCACATTCTCTTTCTTTTTAACATTAAAGATCACTTCTAACCAAACTCTCTTTTCCTTTTTACCGCTCAACACAATGAGAAAAACTCAACCGGATGAGTTATCTCTCCCACTCTTTGATTTATGACCCCTCACCCCTCAATCACTCAAGGATAACTTCCTGGGTAGGAAACACTGGTTGACGTGAATCCATGGAAGTTCTGTTTAAGCTCACACACGAATCCCATGTAAGTCCTAAAAAGCATGGTTGCTCAACAATTTAACTGAACAGTTAAGCACAAAGTGTATGATATCATTGTCAAAATGTATGTTCATGAAATTTGAGCAATTGAACTTTGAAGATTTCTCAAAACAATGATATTGAATGAACGAAATGAAATCAAGAGAATTGTTTTGAGAATCTGACAATGTATCAAGCAGATCAAATGAAATGGTTAGGGTATCAAAGAACTGGATATTTTGTTTATATGAACGAATATAAACAATTTATCAATGAAAGCACAAATATGAAAAAGATGAATGATGCTCAACAACTTTGAAAGCAAACGAGGGTATTACCATCAAAAAATATGTTCGTTATGAGACATGGTAATAACAAATCAAATGAAATACTGAACCGATGTGTGTATGAATACTTTACAGTATATGGAAAAGACAATACACGAGTATTGATCTTTGGAAACACATGGTCAGTTAAACATTAAGCTCAAAATTTGAAAAACATTTAAAAGCTCACTTCTGAATTCATGAAATCTTTTGAGAACCAGAAGTGGTTTGAACATTTCAGAAACTGTTTTTCATGCTTGAAAGTTGTTCTTCTTTTAAACAATCAGAGATCTAGATTAGAAGATATTTACCTTTTAAGCTCCCCCTCAAATCATGATAGAATGATTTAGATCTTTTAAGCTCCCCCTAGATATTAGCAGAATATCCTTCTCTGATCATTGAAAAATGGGTCATAATCTGTTATTTGATCAGAAGCCATCACCTTTATTCCCCCTATAAATTATGCAACAGTAGATTTATCAATGAAAACAAGATAGAGATCCACAATTCCTTCTAGAATGTAGTCCGTCATATCAGTAAGATTTATCAGTGAAAAAGTACAGGATAGAGATCTACAATTCCTTCGGGAATGTAGTCCGTCATATCTCTCTAATGCATATTTCAGAAAAGAAAGTACCCCCCCTTGATGGTTGATTTCCTCATTTGAGTATTGGAGTACAATCCTCATATCATGACAGGAGTAAAGGTCTTTAATCGATGAGGTACGAGTCCTAAGCTGATGTGCTTAGAAGCCATAATCTTGACATTGAGGTGCGGGTCTTAAACTGTGTTATTCAAGAGCCATTGTTCTCTTACTCCCCCTTGACTTGAGGTGCCTGCAACACAGAATCAGTTTTCGACTTTGGTACCCACTTGTATTTGGGTCCATAAATGTTAGTTGCAGTTCTTGTGGGGGTTATAGAGTAAGAACCATACCAGTAATTGACAAAGTTTTTACTTACAAAGTCATGTGCTCCACAGTAAGAACAACATATTTTCTTCTGAGCAATACTGATAAGATGATTAGTAGAATAAAGAGTATCGGAATTACCAAAAGATTTACCTTTATGCTCACTGTTCTTTTTGGCATTGGTTGTGGATGCAGATGCTTTGTCTTTGTTCTTCTCTTCGTCTGAAGAACCCTTCTCTCTCCAGACCATCTGATTTTTCCTAGAATTCTTTCCAAGAGATTTTACATAGAAGCTCGCTGAACTATCAACAGATTTGTCATAGATAAGATTAGATGGTCTGATCTGATTTGATTTGACAGTTTGAGATTTAACACTTTTCTTTTTCAAAACATTTTTCTCATTAATAGAACTTGAAGTTGTTTTGAAAGAACAGACTGATTCTGTTGAATTTTCAACAGGTGATTGATCAATCACATCAGCTGTAATCTTTTCTGACATTTCAATGTTTGCAGCATCTAAGTCTTTTATCTGTTTGGTCAAAATGTTTCTTTCATTTGAAAGTGTGTCAAACTTCTGTTTCAAATCAGACCTGGCCTTCTTTTCTTTTTGAACATCTGATGATAGAACAATTATTTTGGATGTGAACATAGATATTTCAGATTCAAAATGTGAACGTTCTTGTTCAAAATCTTTTTGTATGTTCTTGGTTTTGTCAGTAATTTCATTGAAAATCTCAACATATCTCTTTTCAGATTTCTTCTTTTCAATCTCCAAAGACTTTTTCATTTCTTGAAAAGCTTTTCTTTCTTTATCAACTATGTTTTGTAGAATAGAGATCTGTTCGGGAAGTTCCCTTGATTTATCCTCAAGAACTTTTCTTGCCTTCGCAAATGTGTCTCTTTCGTTAATAAGAATCTTCTCAAACTCAGACACTTGTTTGGAAAGTTTTCTGCATCGATGCTCCAAATCCTTTTTCTCTTGAAGAGTTTTCTTGGAAATTTCAGACGTCTGGTGAAAAGAAGATGTCTCCAGTTTTGTTTTAGCTTTATCTGCTTTGATGCTTTTAATCAGATCAACATTCTCTAACAACAATGCAGATATTCTCTTTTGAAGATCAGCATTTGAACTTTCCAAGACACATATATTCTCTTTGAAAGCCTTCAACTTGTTTTGAAGCTCAACAGATTCTGCTTGTAGCTCAGGTGATTTCTGTTCAGTTGTCTTCAGTTGGCTTTGAAGATTTATAATCCCTCTCTTTTTCTCTTTTATCTCTTTCTCCTTTTCATAGATGATACCTGAAAAATTAGAGATAGTATTAGTACACTTTATACATTCAGGAGTTTTAACACAGTTGAACAATTGAAGTTGCAACTCCTGAATCATTTTGAGATATTCCGAATTCTTAATTTGCAGAGTATTTCGTTCAGCTTCTATAACAGATATCTCAGATTTGTACAAAATTGACATCTTGAATGACAAATCAGCTTGATAAAAAATGATCGTTCCCAAACTGTAAATCAGAAAATCAAAAATCAGATCAAATTGAAATCTTGGACAAAATTTAAAATTTGAACAACACTTGATATGCGCTAACAGTTGGTGGCGCAAGACTGAGTTTTTCGTGAACTATAGGTAGCACAAACCAAACTTCTCGCAAGCAGAGAATAACGCAAAGTAAGCTTCTTGTGAGATGACTATAGTGCAAACTGCAAGTTTGCGTGAGATGTCCTTGGCGCAAACCAATTTGATTTCATTCCATAATCTGCAGGTTCTTCAATTTACCCACAAAGGCACCGTCCCATTATAGAAGATGGAACCAATCAAAATGAAGATTACAATTTGAAACAAAATCCATACAATATGAAGATTTCTTCTAAATTCCAGGGACCAAAACTGTCAAATAGACAATATGAAGAACATCATCTTCTTCACCGTGATCTGAACACTTTAAATCCATACATCTCGTTTATTTCAACACCAAATCGAGTGAAATAAGTTTCAATGAGTTCCTTTTTAAAACCACAATCGATCCCGACGAGTATTCTTCGAACATGCAACGTTTTAGAAGTTGTGGATTGATGTAAATGTTTTCCGGCGAGTTACAAATTCCGGAAAATATTTTCAGTTCTCAAACAACTTCTAATCACCTGAAAAACAATAGCAATCAAGTCAGAAACACAAATAAAGAGTGAAAACATCGAAAACAACAACTTAGATCGAGAAAATTTGCTTTTCCGGCGAATCCAGTTTTCCGGTGAGATTTTTCGACGATACTTAAGATTGCAATATCTCCTTTGATGTTTAACCAAAATCGATTCCAAAGACTGTTCTGAACTCCTTGTGATGAGTAGAACATGATGGAAAACAATTAGAACAATCAAAAATCACTTTAAAAAAAAACCACTTCGTGAAGATTGAACGATGTGCCTGGCGCAAGATAGAAGTTTGCGTAAGTAACTTTTGGCGCAAACCTATGTTTGCGTGAGAAGGCTATAGCGCAAACCTATGTTTGCGTGAATAGACTATGACGCAAACCTACTGGAATCTGGTAGCATCATCAATTTGCAGCCTCCATTGAATTTCTACACAAAATCAACTTGCCAATCAAATGAAACTGAAATTCACCGACCCATGATACACTTGCAACCAATCACAATTTAAAGCTTTAATGAATTCCACCGTCCCACTATGGAAGTGAGATCTAGAGGATGGCATAGGAGTCTCTTTTGACACGTTTGGATCATGTTCATCCATATGGACACTTTGATCATGTGAGATTTCTTCTACCATTGTTTACCTAAAAAAAATAGAAAGTATTGGATATAATCCAATATGTTAGTCAATAAGCTCAAAAACTTGTTTTCAGAAAACATTTTGATACACACAATATCAAGTACAGAATGATTGCACTTTAAGCTAAAAAAGATAAGCACAGAAAGTTACATGAAGCAAAATGTAACTTTGAACAAAAATTACAAAAAATATACCAAAAAATGACTCAAACTTGAAGAAGATACTTGTTATTTTGAAATTGTTCTTTCAAATGATGAAGTATTGCACAAACACTTAAGGTTTGAAAATTTTGAAAAAAATTCTAAGTCCAGAACTCTCAAGACACTGAGAGGGACTAGAAACACGCATGTCAAGAAACTCGCATGATAACCAAAACTCGCAAAGTCTGAAACTCGCATGAATTGTAACCAAGAAACTCTCATGAATTTTAAAACACGCATGAAACTGAAACTCGCATGAACTGTCCTGAACAAAAAATTTGTCCATTTGTAATTGAAAGTCCAAAAATTCGCAAAAGCAAGAAAGTTCATCAAGAACTCTCATAGTTAAGTGGTCACACAAGAACACTTAGAGAACTATTCACCAAAAAAATTTGAAATTTCAACTTTCAAATTCAAGAGTTTGAACCCAACAATCTGAATATTTTCTTTTGATTAATTCGATTTAGGTTTAAATGATCAGATTTAAAGTCGTTTTAGCTTTTAATCGAAATTGGGTCCAAAGGAATCAAATAGTTCAAGAAGTTCAGTTTATTAGCTCGAGTTCAAGTCTAAAACTAGTTCACAGATTCGAGTTCAGAGATTCCAAGAGTCAATGTAACATGCAAATCGACATTGTAACACAAACCCAGATAGAATCGAGTTCAAAAACACAATACAAACATCATTATATTAGAAAAAAAATCAAATAACACAGACATCGTTCATAGAAGATGAACAGTCACATCATCATTTGAAAAACCCTAGAAAAATAACATCAGAATCTGAAATCATCAAAGAAAGATGTACAAAGATAATAGAAATAAGAAACAAACAAAGATTATCCAAACACCTACACTGAATCAATGATATGATCTAAGAAATCGAAAGACGCATAATAAAGGTCGAGAGAAAAAGTTGCTAAGTGTGTAACTCGCAATGAAAGTCTGAGAGAAGTGATCGAAAATGGGAAAACTCGCAAATTTATAACTAAGAGAGTTAAATGACACGTGGCACGAATTGAGTGGATGATACACTTCTCGCAGAACGAAGTAAGAGGACTTTCCGCACAAAGAATAGCAAGTCAGTGTGTGCACTTCGCGCATGAACGATGTGCGCGAAGTGTGAAACTCGCAAGCTATATCATGCGCGAAGATAAAACGCGCAAGACGTTATGTGCGTGAAGTAGTATGAACAGTAAGAACTCGCACACTTTGATGTGTGGGAAGTGGAAACTCGCAAGCTATAGTGTGCGCGTTTTGTACTTCGCATAGCCTTTGCTATGCGCGAAGTGTAAACTCGCATGACATAGTCTGCGCGTTTTACACTTTGCGCAAACAACGGTGTGTGCGTAGTACAAACTCACACAACACCATGCGCGTTTTATACTTAGAAATTTTTTGAGAAATTTCTAAAAATATTATGTTCCACTTTCTAAAAATAGAAAGTTTACTCAAAACATTTTTTAGCCCAAAAATTTAACTTTTTCTCTGAAAAAAAAACTTTCTGATTTCAAAAAACCCTTTTTAAACACAGACTCACACACCCACTTACAGACTTTTACATTTCTGCTCACCCTTGAAATGTGCATGTCTGTTTTCTCCCCCTTGATGTATGCAATATGGTCAGCATATTGAAGTACGAGTCCTGATCTGACTTGATCAGAAGTCATTGTCCATGTTATGAGCATTCTATGCACTGCAGGAAACTTTCACACTGCAAAACAGAATAAGTCTTTGGTACTCATTGTACATGAGTCCACAGTTGTTAAGAGTATCAAACTTTGAGAAAATATAATCACCAAAACACTTAAACAGATAAAGTCAGATTCAACTCCCCCTCAACACCAGATATAGAATTCAGAAATAAAAATATAGTTATGCATCAAGGTTCAACATTCCAAGTTTGCTGACCAAGAAATTAAATCTCTTTTCATCAAGAGGTTTTGTAAAGTGGTCAACAACCTCAAAATCTGTTGAAACAAAATGCATTTCTATATTTCCTTTCTCTACATGATCTTTGATAAAATGATACCTGATGTCGATTTGTTTTGTTTTGGAGTGCTGTACCGGATTAGATGTAATTGCTATGGCACTTTTTAAGTCACAGTAAATGGGGACCTTGTTGAATGTGTATCCATAGTCCTTCAGTTGTGTCTTCATCCACAGTACTTGTGAGCAACAACTTGCAGCTGCAACGTATTATGCTTCAGCTGTAGAGGTTGACACACCAGTCTGTTTCTTCGATGACCAACTTACGAGCTTGTCTCCCAAGTAATGACATGATCCGAAGGTGCTCTTCCTGTCTAATTTATTCCCTGCATGATCTGCATCTGTGTAGGCAATCAGCTCAAAACCAGAATCTTTCGGATACCAAAGGCCCAAATTTGGAGTGCCTTTAAGATATCTTAAGATTCTTTTAACAACAGAACGATGGGAATCTTTAGGATTAGCCTGATATCTTGCACAAAAACAGGTAGCAAACATTATGTCCGGTCTACTTGATGTCAAGTATAGAAGAGATCCTATAATGCTTCTGTAAGTTCGTTGATCCACTGATTTTCCAGAGATATCAGAATCCAACAAACTTCCAGTCTGCATAGGAGTCTTCATAGGTGATGAAGAGTTCATGTCAAATTTCTTCAACATGTCTCTTGTTAGTGTATTTTATTGTATCCAAGATTTAATGGGGAATGCCAAAGTGTTGTAAAGTCAAACAGTCAAGTCTTGTAAAGTCAACATGTTGTATAAGCTTGTAATTGTTTGATAAATAGGGATATGAGAGAAGTCCTAGGTATAAATACAAATAGCCTTGTGAGAATTATTTGTAAGCTTGTAACATTTTGATATTGTCAAATATATGAATACAAAGCTTTCTCTCTCTACACTCTCTCTCTAGATCTTAAATGTTAAAATCTTGATTGTATTGTGCTTGAATATTGGTATCATACACTTCAATACTTATATATTTGGCTTGATTAATAAAAATCCATTGCGGGGTTTGTTTGACTTCCAAGCCTAAGAAAAAATTCAGTTCACCCATCATAGACATCTGAAATCTGTTCTTCATGATGTTTTGGAATTCATCACAAAGATCAGAGTTCGTAGATCCAAATATAATATCGTCTACATATACTTGTACAAGAATCAAGTCCTCACCTTTCTTTTTAAGAAATAAAGTGGTGTCGATAATACCTTTTCGAAAACCAGACCCAGTCAGGTAAATTGACAACGTTTCATACCATGCACGTAGAGCTTGTTTCAGTCCGTAGAGTGCTTTATCCAACACGTAGACATGGTCTGGGAACTTTGGATCTATGAAGCCTTCAGGTTGACTTACGTACACTTCTTCGTGTAGTATACCGTTAAGGAATGCCGATTTGACATCCATCTGATATACCTTGATGTTTTTATGTGTTGCGTACGCAAGAAAAATCCTAATAGCCTCGATCCTTGCAACGGGTGCGTAGGTTTTGTCATAATCGATTCCTTCTTGCTGATTGTAACCTTTGGCCACTAACCGTGCTTTGTTTCGTACAATTATACCCTCTTCGTCTTTCTTGTTCCGAAATACCCATTTAGTACCGACTATGGTTTTATCCTTGGGCCTTGGTACTAACCGCCACACTTCATTCCTCTTGAATTCATTCAGCTCGTCTTGCATCGCGTTTATCCAGTCTGGATCTTTGAGTGCCTCAGACGACTTTTTCGGTTTTATGCTGCTTAGGAAGTTTGAGAACATATAGAAGTTAGCAGATGCAGATGCAGTCACGAATCTTGTAGACACCTTAGCTTTTGGATCTCCAATTATGTTTTCTGGGGGATGACTCTTTGTCCATTTGTGTGTACTTGGCAACACATCTCTCTCAGTATGACCATTTGAAGTGTCAAATTCATCCTGTATAGCAGGTAGATCAGTTTCTGCTTCAGTTGGACTTTGTGCACTTGGTGATTGATCAACTTCCTCCGTTGTAGGTTCTGACTGATTTTCTCTAGATACTGCTGAAGTAGATCCTGGTTCATTCAGTGGTGATACTATCTCAGCTGTACTGTCTGAATTAGTTTGTTCAGTAACCTCCTGAGTTTGACTTGTAGAAGCTTCACCAATTGCTCCAGAGGGACCTGATATATCTGCACTAGTATAATGTGAGTCGGTATTGATAAAATTTTCTTGACTGTTATTTTTATTTGATAAATCATTAAACGCATAAAAAAATATCAGATCAATATCAGATTCAGTGAGAGGTTCAAAATTCTTATTCTTTTGTTGATCAGGTTCAACATTTGATGATGTAGAAGCTTTATCTTTATATCCGAGTTCTGAACTGCTTTGTTCAGAAGTCCTTGTCTTAAATTCATCAAAGGTTACGTTGGCGCTTTCAATCACAGTCTTTGTCCTTGAATTGTAGACTCTGTACGCTTTAGACTGAAGAGAATATCCAATGAATATTCCTTCATCAGCTTTGGGTTGAAACTTGGACAGGTTCTCTTGATCATTAAGCACATAGCACCTGCAGCCAAACACACGAAAGAATTTAACCGTAGGTTTACAACCATTAATAATTTCATATGAAGTTTTATTAAAATATTTATTTATAATGGTCCTGTTTTGTGTGAAGCAGGCAGTGGCTACAGCTTCAACCCAGAGGAACAACTGTAGTTCTGAATATGCCAGCATTGTCCGTGCAACCTCTACCAATGTTCTGTTCTTCCTTTTAACTACCCCATTTTGTTGAGGAGTCATCGCCGCAGAAAAATTATGTGAAATTCCAACGGAGTCCAGAAAAGTTTGCAGAGTTGCGTTCTTGAACTCTGTACCGTTGTCACTTCTCAGTTGTTGTACCGAGCTTTGTAGAAGAACTTGAATTTTCTTTATAAACTTGATTATCAGATCAGGGACCTCAGATTTCTTCCGTAGGAACTCTAGCCATGTATACCGTGAGTATTCATCCACCATAACTAGTATGTACTTCTTGCCATTGATGGATTGAGTCCTCATCGGTCCGCATAAATCCATATGAATGAGCTCCAGACATTTATTACAGTTAGATAACATATTGAGTTTGTGTGAACTTCTCTTCATTTTTCCTTTCTCGCATGCAGAACAAAGAGAGTCTTTTTCTATCTTTAGTTCAGGAAGTCCCGTCACAAGATATTGTGTCCTTAGCTTATTCAGATCACGGAAGTGCTGATGAGATAGTCTCCGATGCCACAACCAACTTTCTTCTGTAGATGTCTTATAAATGAGACATACTGGCTTTGAAGCTTTGAGTGTTGGGAAGTGAACACCATACAATAATCCCATTCTTCCAGCTTTGATGAGTTCTGCTCCACTTTGATCTTTGATGTAGCAATAATCAGTATCAAATTAACCTTGCACTTTTTCACTGTAAACTGACTGATTGAGAACAGATTATAGGCTAAGCCCTCCACATACAGAACCTTTGAGATAGATATCATGCTGTTCTTGATAGTGCCGTAACCTCTGACCTATCCTTTCATTTTGTTACCAAAATTGACTGTACCTGCGTAATGTTCTACGTAGTCGAAAAGCAGGTGCTTGTGCGCTGTCATGTGTCTTGAAGCTCCAGAATCAATGATCCACACATGACACGCCTGCAAGCAACAGTCACTTAGATTTAGGTACCCATATGAATATGGGTCCTTTCTTCTTAGTATCTTAAACAGTTTTCAACTTTACTGATGACCCCTTAATTCTCCATTCAAATCTTGGTCCTTTTGGTAAAGTTTGTGTGTTAAGTTCAGCTATCGGAATCCATTTCCACACAAATTTTACATCAACAAGTTTATTAACTAGAAAAATATTATTTTTCTTCTTTAAAGAATAAACTTCAACTTTGTTGGCTTTGGAATGATTAGAAGAGTTCTTGTTCTTAAACTGGATATTTTTGTTTTTCTTTGAAGACTTGGGTTTCAAAGAGAATGAACTTTTGAGATAGTATGAACATCGCAACTTAGTAGTAGCTTGTGTCAACAACTCTTTTCGGGAAAAGATTTTTGTTTTATTGAAACTGAGTTGACGAACATCATTACAAGCAACAACTACTCTATTACACTGAAAACTATCAGAATCGTTCACATTCTTGTCCACTTCAGTCTTCTTTTTCTCCAAGCTTTCATTCTTCAACTTTTCATCTGTGACACAATCAGATTTAGATACATTAATGGATGAGAAAGAATAAGAACAATCACCTTTTTCAATTGTTTTGATAGATTTGGATGTAGCCTTGACACCTTGATTTTCAGAAATTGAAACATTTTTTATCAACATAAGCCTCTTTACCTTTCGACAGTTTGAAAATTTAAGATTCTAGACTTCTTATCTCTTTTTGCAAAGATTCATTTTGAATAAAGCTCGAGTCTGGTTCCATCCCGAAATTTTCATTGGCTTCTTCCAATTCAACAATTAAATTGTTGAGATGTGAAATCTGCCTTTCCAACTCATCTATTTTCTCTAAGGCTTTTTGATGTTCGAGATCAGAAAATTTTAAAGAATTAACACAAACAGACTTCCAAGATAGAACAAGTCAGAACAGTTTCATTAGAGTCAGAATTAGAACTGGTTTTAGAAGACTCAGGTTGTTTTGTGAAAATATTTTCATATACCACAAATGAATTCTTTACGTAAGAAGAATTTAATTCATCGTATGAAAATTTGACTGAATTAAAACCCTGAGTTTCTGATTCAGTTTTAATGTCTGGTTTAATTTCCACTGTTTCTTCCTTCTTTATCTTAGGAGATTCAGGCAAAGAAGACTCTGGCTTCACAAAGGTCTCAAGAATGTGGGGAATTAAAATTATAGGTTCATCATCCGACTTTTTAAAATTGTAAAGATTTTCGGGGGCCTTTTTCAAAACATCCACATCTGTTAGACCAAGGCCAGGTTTTGCCCTATAAAATCTTGTGTCTTTCTGATTATTGGTCAAAATTATAAGAGTTTGTTCTGTTTGACCTCTTTTGAAATTCAGATCTTCCAATTCCTTGATCTTAGTGTAAGCTTCAGTCCTGTCTTTCAAAACAATGTCATACTGAAGTGTAAGATCTAAATTCTTATCCTTTAATGTAACTATCTCTTTTTGTAGTTCAGTAATTTTTTTTGAAGCTTTGATATATCCAATTTCAAAACATTTTTCTCTTCTTCTCTTTTTTCAGCCAAGGTTTTATAAATGAAAGCCTGATCTTGATGTACTTGTATGGTACTCTTTTGTTGTTTAAATTTTTCTTTCAGTTTCAAAAATTCAGAGTTCATCATATTTAACTGGGACATCAAGTTCAGTACCTCTTCATTTTCATAACAAAAATCAGAGTTATCAGACATAGAATTTACCTCGGAATCTGACTCTTCATTCAGATGTGCCATCAGATTGTAATGCACCTGAGTCAGATTCACTTTTGCTTCTTCCTCTTCTTCATCTGAATATTCAAACCAAATTTCATCTTCAGCTTTCAATGCTTTGCCCTTTTCCATAGCTTTTGCCAACTGAGCTTTCTTCTTGTAGTATTCATAATTCTTTACTCTTTTCTCCGGGCAGTCTTTGATTAAATGGCCAGTCTTGCCACAATTGAAGCATTTATCTGACTTCTCTTTTTCTTTCTCTTCTTCTCTTCTTTCTTCTCTTCTTTCTTCTCTTTCTCTTTCTCCTTCTCATATCTGCCTCTGTACTTGCTGGACTTGTAAGAATCATACTTCAACTTGTTGTAGAACTTTTTCCTACCAAACCTCTTATGGAAGCTCGAAGTCAATAGAGCAAGCTTTTCTGCAAATTCCGTCAATTCATCATCCGACTCTTCATCAATCTCTTCATCTAAACTGTCTGAGCTTTCAATCAAGCTGGTCATCAATGCTTTCTTCTTTGAACTCTTTACAGAACCAGAACTTGTCTTGACCAACTTTCCCTTTCCCTGAGCCAGCAGTGCCAAGGAATCCTCTACCTTTTTCTGCTTATCCTTGAGTTGATGTAGTTCCTTATTCACCACAACTTGTTCTTTCACTTTGTCCTCATGCTGGTTAAGAGCACAGAAAAGATCATTAAGTTTCTCCTCGTCCATATCCTTGTTGATCTGCATTTGGATAGTGTTGGGAACTGAAGAAATGCTTAAGTATGGTTAATGCTGCTACAACAGAATTACTACTGCCAGTACATTGTGATTACTTCTGCTAGTAGTTAGTACTGCTGGAGTTAGTACTGCCAAAGAGTTAATGCTACTAGATCAACTTAATACTGCTGAGCATGATTAGTACTGCTGAACTTAGTACTTCTCAGAGTATTAATGCTGCTGAAGGATAATACTGCTTATGTGATGAAGATCAGTATAGCAAGGATGACAGCTGGATGGACTGAAGATTTTGGAAAGCTTGGAGATAAAGATGGAAATCTATATTGAAGATCTTTTATTATTTTGTAATTATCTTTATCTTCAGTATATGTATAGAATTGTTTAGAATAGTTTAGAACAATTATTCATTCTGAGTTTTAGCTTTCATAGAGAGAATCAACCTCAATATTTGTAATCCTAATTCTAGAGAAGTAGAATTCGTATTGGTGAGCCTGTTCATCAATATTGAGGTTGTGTGGTTAATCTTGTAACTTCAATCTGTCAATACAAGTTTACAAGTTGTGATTTTGATTCACTATTACATTGTTTGTTTGAATATTAAAGTGCTTTACCGCAGCTTCTTTAATATTGCTTTCTGAGAGTTTATTCTTGTTTAGAATTAAGATCCTGACAAGTGGTATCAAAGCTGAAGAAAGCACTCTATGGTCTAAATCAATCCCCAAGAGCATGGTATGACACTCTGTCTACCTATCTCTTGGAGAATGGGTTTGAAAGGGGCATAATTGACAAGACCCTGTTCATTAAAAGAAATAAGAAGGACATCCTACTAGTTCAGATCTATGTGGATGATATCATTTTTGGATCCACAAAAGATCAGATGTGTAGAGACTTTGAAGAGTTGATGCACAAGAGCTTTAAAATGAGTTCAATGGGTGAACTTAACTTCTTCCTTGGACTTCAGGTGCAACAGCAGACAGATGGGATCTTCATTAGTCAATCAAAGTATGTGCAAGACATCCTGGAGAAATATGGTTAAAAATACTCAAAGCCAGCAAGCACACCAATGGAAACTCACAAACAAATCACTGCTGATCTTAAGGGGGAGGATGTTGATGTCCATCTATACAGATCAATGATTGGATCTCTAATGTATCTCACAGCCTCAAGACCAGACATCATGTTTCCAGTATGTGTATGTGCCAGAATCCAAGTCAAGCCAAAACAATCACATCTTCAAGCTGTGAAGAGGATTTTCAGATACCTAAGATGGCAACCTAGATTAGGTCTTTGGTATCCACATGAATCTTCATTTGACATGATTGCTTATTCAGCTAGTGACTTGGGTGGTGCTAACATGGATAGAAAGTCTACTTCAGGGGGATGTCAACTTTTGGGTGCAAGACTAGTGTCTTGGCAGTGTAAGAAACAAACCACAATGTCCTTATCAACAACAGAAGCTGAGTATATTGCTGCTGCAAGTTGCTGCTCTCAGGTTCTATGGATTCAAAATCAGATGCTGGACTATGGGGTAACATTTCTTCACACTCCAATCTTTATTGACAATAGCAGTGCTATAAGCATTGTTAACAATCCAGTCAAGCACTCTAAAACAAAGCACATTGAGATTAGGTATCACTTTATCAGAGATTGCAATGAAAAGAAACTCATTCAAGTTGCTAAAGTCCATACTGACAACCAGTTTGCAGATCTATTCACTAAAGCTTTTGATGTGGGTAGATTCACTTTCTTGGTCTCAAGTGTGGGCATGATCAACTCTGAATGAGCTCATGTTTTAAAAAGTGTTTCTATACCTGCTATTTTGGTTATTTGTGTGCTGCTAATCATCTTTCACAGGAAGTTATTGCCTTGATCAGACCTTCATAAGCTTCAAAAAGAGTAAGTATGGTTAATACTGCCAGTGCAGTTTTAATACTGCCAGTGCACAGTTAATACTGCTAGTAGTTAATACTACTCTCAGTTAATACTGCTAGTTAGTTAATACTGCTAGTGGTTAATACTGCTAGTCAGTTAATACTGCTCTAGGTTAATACTGCTTATGTCCCGTATACTATAAATACACTTTGCCCGCCTAAAAAGATCATAACGACTCTTTGAATACTGTTCATTGTCACTCTAATTCTTTCTCTCTCAAGCTCCTTAGTAAGTTTCAGGCAAGAACTCTCAAGAATCAATGGCATCCATGTCATTCGTAGATGAGCATAACGAGATTTCAATGCTACAGAAGCCTAAACAGGCCGCTGGATTCCACCAGATTGTGGATTTTCTCAAGACAAGCCACATTGCCCATGTTCTCACTGTATCGCCAACTATCTACATAGAGCATCAAAGGCAATTTTGGGCTAATGACACCATTGTTACTGAGAATGGTGTGCAAATGATCAAGACAAGGGTGTATGAAAAACCCTTAACAGTTACTGAAGAGGTGATACGCATCTGTCTACGTCTAGACGATGCTGCAGGTATAACCTCTATTCCTAATGAGGAATTATTCTCAACTTTGTCAAGAATGGGGTATGGAGGCCAGTTGGGTGGTTTTAAATTCTCAAAGGCTAAATTTTATACCCAATGGCGTTTTCTTGTTCATACCTTAATACATTGTATCTCTAAAAAGACTACTGGATGGAGTGAGTTCAGTAGCACCATTGATTATGCTTTGGTGTGCTTGGCCACTGCCAGAAAGTACAATTTTTCTCAAATGCTTTTTAATGATCTTGTCTCAAACCTGGGAATTAAAAAGAGTTTTTATATGTACCCCAGGTTTGTACAAGAAGTAATAACCCATGAATTGACGGATATACCTCATTTTGATGAGCTATATGTACCAAAAATCCCCAAAGGTAAGGTCTTTTCAAACATGAAAAGATCCCCTCTGGACTCGGAAGGAGTTGACACCCCATTGTTCTCTACAATGATGGTGGTGTCCCACACTGAAGAAGGTATGGCAGCAGGGTCAAGGCCCTCATCAGACCATCCCACTGCTAGCCAATCCCAACCTTCCCACTCTATATCTATCCCACAGTCCCTACTTCATAAGCCCACTTCTCCAATCACCCAAACTTATACAAGGAAACAGGTAAAGAAGGCTCCTTCCCTTCTTGTACCATCACCCACTGAGCCTTCAAGCCCTCTAAGGGAGAATTCTCCTTTAGAGAATATCTATAGGGAAACCACAGGGGTGTCTCCCAACCCCAAGGAGGTGCTCACTGAGGTGGAGGTTGAGCATATGGGTGCTAGGGCTGCCAGTACTCTTGCTAGCACAGAGGAGGTCAGTGGTAACATACTTAAGACCTTCCCCATGGCAACTTTGGGTGAGCAATCATCCAAAGGTCCCAGGTGCCAAGAAACCAAGGGGGTGGATAGTGCTTCAGCTAGGCAGAATACTTCCACTACAAAAAGATCCAATGATCCTTCAAAAGAGGGTAACACTTCTGAAGAAGGTGAGGACAGGTATAACTATTTTGATTTGATGGAAACCATGGGAAACATCAACATGAATGTAATCAAACAGGGCAAAGATATAGAAGAGCTTAAAATGATAGTTCTATCACAACAAGAACAGATTGTCAACTTGAAGCAGATGGTGAGGAAGTTGATTCTGCAAAAGAAGAAGAGACAATTTGTGCTAAGGAGAAGGAAATCAGGGGATGATGCTCCCAAAAAGGGGGAGTTCAACATGGAAGAAGCCACAGATAAGGGGGAGCTTGATGGGGAAAAACATGATGTTGAGGGGGAGCATGAAGAAGAAGCAGTAACAGAATCAATAGCAGCAGAAACAGTTAATGCTGCTCAAGCAAATAAAGCAACAGAAACTGTTAATGCTGCTGAACCAAGTGAAGCAGCAGAAACAGTGAAAGAAGTACTTACAGATCTTGAGATTGCAGAAACTCTAATCAAAGCCAAGCATGATACTCCCAAGGTCATCTCAAAGGCCAAAGGAGTTGTCATAAAAGAAAGAGGTGATGCTGCAAAGAAATCAAGCACTGAGAAGGTAATGAGTAAAGAGAAAGGCAAGGCAAAACTAGTTGAATCTGATCAACCAATGAAAAAGCAGAAGCTGATTGAGTCAGATGAAGCTCTAGCTAGAAAGATACAAGCTGAACTTGAAGAGGCAGAAAATGTGCAAGTGGAAAAAGATAGAGAGATAGCTAAAGCAATGGTTGCACAACTGAATAAAGCCTATCAACAGAGTCTTGCAACTGAAATATCCAAGCAGAAAGCCATATCTCTGAGGAAGCCTGGAAAGATCAAAATGGCTGCAAAGAAAAGACAACCTTCAAAGACATACCTTGGTGCTCAAGAGAGAAAGAAAATGATTACTTTCCTCAAGGGTGCTGTAGGTGTCAAAGTAGAAATATTCTCAAAGATGTCTTTTGAGAAAATCAAAGGGTTGTATGATGCAGAGATGACAAAGCTTCAAGGAAATGAAACTGCCAGGGTGGAGATGGAAAAGAGAATGAAAGAAAGCAATGATTTCATAGAAAAACCTTTTCCAGATGAACAAGAAACTCCAAAGAAAGAAGCCACTATTGGTGAAAGTCTAAGGACTTTAAAAAGAACAAAGATAATTGCAAGGAGAAGGTCAACAAAGAAGCCTAGAATAGATGAAACAGAGGCAGAGAAGGTTGCTGAAGAAGAAGAGGCACCTGAGTCATCAGAAAAGAAAGAGCCTCCAAGCTCTGAGGATGTAAAGATGTACATGGTAGTGATGGACAAAGTGCCTGAACCAATTTCAGCTGAACCTGTAGGAGTTAAACCTCCTGAAGTAATTCACTGGGATGTACTGGAGGTAGATGGAAAGGAGTAAATAAGGCTGAAGAGGAAAGATGAAAAGTATGAAGTTTACAGTACTTGATCAAAGATTGTTAGAACATGCTCAAGGTCGGATATTGAAGAAATGTTTGATATAGGGATGAAGTTGTATGCAGATCAGTTGAAAGCTCCAGGGATTTCAATTACAAAACTGGTAATGGAGTATCTGTGTATGATGTTCAAACCTGATGAAGTGGAGGAGATCATAAGGAATGTTTTTCAAACAGTCAACAATTGGACTCTATATGAAACTAGTGGAGTATATGCAGTGACTTTGGATTTAAATCACACAGAGTACTTCCTAGTGGATAGAGTGTACAACCATAGCAGACTGAAGCTTCATGCAATGCTGAAGAAGAAGCTAGGATGTGTTCCAGATTCAGAGATGGCTAAATATTTGATCCAAAGAACAATCAATCAGAGTTTGGGGTTGGATGCAAATACTGGAATATAAGCCATGATGAAGTTTTGGGAGCATCTAAGAAGATCAGATGAAGAACTTGACTTCTCTTCCTAAAAAGTCAAGTTAGGGGGAGATTGTTGGGAACTGAAGAAATGCTTAAGTATGGTTAATGCTGCTACAACAGAATTACTACTGCCAGTACATTGTGATTACTACTGCTAGTAGTTAGTACTGCTGGAGTTAGTACTGCCAAAGAGTTAATGCTGCTAGATCAACTTAATACTGCTGAGCATGATTAGTACTGCTGAACTTAGTACTGCTCAGAGTATTAATGCTGCTGAAGGATAATACTACTTATGTGATGAAGATCAGTATAGCAAGGATGACAGATGGATGGACTGAAGATTTTGGAAAGCTTGGAGATAAAGATGGAAATCTATATTGAAGATCTTTTATTATTTTGTAATTATCTTTATCTTCAGTATATGTATAGAATTGTTTAGAATAGTTTAGAACAATTATTCATTCTGAGTTTTAGCTTTCATAGAGAGAATCAACCTCAAGATTTGTAATCCTAATTCTAGAGAAGTAGAATTCGTATTGGTGAGCCTGTTCATCAATATTGAGGTTGTGTGGTTAATCTTGTAACTTCAATCCGTCAATACAAGTTTACAAGTTGTGATTTTGATTCACTATTACATTGTTTGTTTGAATATTAAAGTGCTTTTCCACAGCTTCTTTAATATTGCTTTCTGAGAGTTTATTCTTGTTTAGAATTAAGATCCTGACAGATAGTGTAGACGTCCCACTCGGGTTGGAGATTCTTAATAAATTTGTAGTTGATTTCCGACTCAGACTTTTGCACTCCGTTCCGTCTCAGATCATTCTGGATGATGTTGTAGCGGTCATAAGCTTCACTCAGAGATTCCCCTTCTTTTTCTTTAAATCCCTCATAAGAATTGATGCTTTGATTCCTCTTCGTATTTATTGACTTTACGGAACCCAAAAACTGCTTTTCTAGCTCATCCCAGATATCCTTTGTTGATTCTCTGTTTTCAACCCGGTTGAAGATATCATTCAGAATGACCATTATGAGAAAAGTCAAACTTGTAGCATCTCTTTCAACTAGATCTCTGTCCACATCACTGTATTGAATGGGATCTCTTGCTACTATTCGCTCAGGGATTTCAGGATTTGTCTTTGTGGCTGGAATCCTGGCAACAGTAACATGTGGAAAGTGAGGACCGTCTATGATAGAGTTCATCAATTTCTTTTCTTGATTGTTCAAGAAATTGATCATCCTTTTTCGCCATTGTGGGTACTCGTCAGCTTGCAGAACTGGAGGCTTGGATTTTGAACCCATGCTCAGAAGATCACGAGACATGATTACAAAATTAGAGAAAGATATCTGATAGAAGGCTTGAACACAAAAGATCTCCCAAACGAATCAGAAACAGTTGACTTGAAAAGTCAAACCTAGATTACCACTGAAAAATTTATCAGAAAAAATACCAGGTATAGAACTCGCACAACCCTGGAACTCGCAAGTCACTATTCATAAAACTTCGCGCTAGAAGCTTTGTGCGTGAACGAGAAACACGCATAACTCTTCGTGCACGTATTGAGAAACTAGTAAGTAACGGCTTGCGTGAAGTTACTTCTCGCAAGGAACTTTCTGCGCATTTCAGAATTAGAATATATTTGAACACTTGAACTTCTCGCAGAAAAGTGTAAACTCGCACGTCAGGTAGAACTCGCCCGAGCCTTTGCGTGTTCCATACTTAGAAAACTTTGAGAAAGTAAGAACTCGCAAATTGTAAACTCGCACGATCAGAAACTTGCAGAAGGCTTTAGCGCGAACCGGACTTAGAAAAATTCAGGAAACTTCAAACTCGCACAATCAAAACTCGCACAGCTTCAAGAACTCGCACAACACGAACAGAGAACTTGCATCAATACTCTGCACGAATCTTCTTCTTGTTGACCGAACTATGCGTGAACTAGCTCAAACTCGCTAAGAAAACACAAAAACCATCATCTTGCGCGTTCTTCCAAATCTTGCGTGTTCTTCCTTAGCGCATTTTTAAGATCTAGCGCATTCTTGCCTCTGAGTTTCAAAAATCGATCCAAAGTTCGAATTATCCTGCAAATTTCTTTACAAACAGATCCAATATGTTCGAAAAGTGAAATCGAACACTTTCTATGCGAACAACAATGATTAGAAACAATAAATTAAAGTGTGAATTTCGAATTTACAGTGTTTGTGATATTCTTGAAAAAAAATTTCAAAAAAATCAAAATTAAGTTTGAAGTAGTGATTAATTCGTGAAAGATTATGAATACAAAGTGATTGCTAATAGAAATCGAACATCACTAATCCATTTTTATGATCAAATCACAAAAGAATAATACGAATTTGATCAAAATTCAAAAATCCAGAAAACTCGTCTGCACGAACTGAGATATCACGAAATTGATCCAAGATTGTAATCCAAACAGTCTGATTTCGATTGGGTCGACTCTGATACCAATTGATAAGTCCAATTCAATCACAATCAAACACATAATTCTAGAGAGAGAGTATAGAGAGAGAAAGTCATATGTATTAAGCAAAGTCACAAGATTACAGAATGAGCGCACGTCTTTCAGTTACAAGGTTCACTCACAAGGCTAGACAATTTATACTAGCTACTTCTCTCAAGACAAAGAAACACTCACAACATAATTTCTCTCAAAGACTTTTATAAAGTCAAAGTCAAATACATCAAAAGTCAACACTTGATCTAAACTAGTACATTAACAATAACATTTTGTAAAATTGAAGAATTGTTAAATTTTTCCCGAACGTGCTACTTGACATGTAGAACCAGTTCTTGCTTCGGTCCTCATGGGCCCGATCCTAATGGTTAAAAATTTTAATCTAGTGCTTCCAATGAGTGATGCGGTCCTTGACTTGGAAGCTAGGGTCGACGTGGGTCTAATAGTCCTAAACCGACCTTGACTAGGCCTTAATTCTTTTAAAATTAAATGAATGTATCTATGGGAGTCCATGATCGATGGACAGGTTTGTGCCACATGGGTGTCCCGACATGAGCGAAGATGCCTAACGAGATGCGAATCATAAGACCCAGCCATCAAGGGTCATGTTTTATGGCTATATTTTGAAGTAGAATTTAAAATGGATAAATTCCAAAGATACTTAGAGTTAGATAGATCTCAACAACACTACTTCTTGTATCCACTTATTTTTCAGGAGTATATTCTAATCACATATAGTCCAATATGGATCGAAGAAGGGAGTTTTGGCATCAGATGACAACTAGATCAAGCATGGAATATCGTCGTGTTTAACGTTAAAAACTAGGGAAATAGAAGAAGAAATCGACTGCAGAAATCAAATATTGGGATGTGATAAATCACCGTTCTTAGGATATTACCAACCCCCACTATAACAAGATTGTTTGGGTTAATGTTAATACACCCAGGAGTCCCTAACCTAAGAATAAAGACAACAACAATCTTTATTATCCATAAATACATCTAAAATTGTCATGTGTCAAAAACTCGGACTCCAATCACTTACACGATTCTTCCCATGACCTAAGTGACTCAAGTCAAGAACTCGCACAAGCACAACGTGCTAGTGCTACTATTATCCTTTGAATGTTAATATATGTGTAAAACCCATACAAACTAGCCCAATCTCATTTAACCCATCTAATTACTTAAATAATCCATTAAGCAGCATAGATCTTATGAAGTTAAAGTTGTATCATTCTTCTTAAGTGGGACAAAATGTCACATTGAAGACTAAGGGGCTGTTTAACAAACGCTTACCCGGTAAGTTCTTACCAAGTCACTTACCTTACAGGATGAACATTACAACTAACGAGAATCTTACCCGGTAAGAACGATGGGAAGGGCCAAAAGTCTTACCCGGTAAGTGTGGGTGGCAAGTCTTACCGGGTAAGCACTTACAAGGTATATTGTTGCAAATGATGTCGTTTAAATGAACTAGAATCTTACGCAAGAAAGCAAGTGGAAGTGTTAATTTTTACCGGTAAGCACTTACCGGGTAAGCATTTAGGTAAACGGCCCCTAAATATAACAATCCCTTACGTAGTCAAAATTAATGAATATACTATCCATATCTTCGATTTGAACTTTTAGTTGGTGTAAATTACTCAAGACTCCAAAGACATCTGTGGCAACTTATATCTTTTGAGCCAATACTCCATATATTAGAGTTGGAACAATCACACACATTCTACACAAAACATGATTCTCTTGGGATATTCATAAAGAAACAACACGATTATAGCCACATACTCAACCTGGATTAATGAACATTTACAAAAGTTGAATCAAAACTCGTATTAGAAGTGACACCTCCTTATATATTAATATAGATGAAATTATGTAAACACATATTTTCATTAAGAGTTTATCACTCGCCCTTAAAACATGTACTGGATTTATGTAACACCCCGATTTTTGGGTAAGTGTCCCTCTTTATTTTAACTGAAAACTCAAGAACCATTAAATCTTGGATGACCTTTAATTGCAAATATATATATTTATATATATATATATATATATATTTATATACGAGTACAGATGTGTGAAGTTATGATTTTTATCGTTGCTCAAAAGTTTTAGGGTCGAAATAGCAAAAAATTGGAAGTTTGAGGCACCTTGGGCGAAATTTCCCAGCGAGATTGCCCTTGGCATCTCTCGCGGTGTCGTTGTCTCTAGGGAGAACCCCCTCCTCTCAGTACAACTTGAGAAATTGTGCTCGACGAGTATGACCGGTGCACAGTCGCGAAGAGCACAGTGGCGAAGAGCACAGTCGCTAGCGAAGAGTCGGCTACAGTATAGTCCGGGCAAGAATGCCCTGTGACAACGCCGCGACATAGTTACTGGGGCAAAGTCGTCGATGCTCAACAGGGGAGTAAATTCCCAAACTCGTTCATTTTGAAGGGGGGTTTATTTTAGATCAGTATTTAGTGTGCTTCAATTCTGTCCCTAGAGGTGATTTTCAACCTCTCCTCATATTTCTTCATTTATTTCAAGATCCAAAGCTATTAAGATTGGTGGTTGATCAACATTAACTCCTATCTACATCTAGAGTGAAGATTTCAAGGTTCCAAAGCTACAAGTCTCCATCTCATTTTTGGGTTTCAATCACTTTTATGGTTTTCACTTACAAACCCAATATCTGAGTTTTATATGCTTGTTTTCCCATAAATACGTTATGAGTACTTGATATATGTGGTGATACCTTGGAGTTTGACCTAAAATGATGAAGTTGGGGTTTTGAAGGAGTTTTTGACCTAAAAGAGATATGATGGACTTTGGGAGGTAAATGATCTAAGATGGTTCTAAAAATGCGTATGATAAATTTCTAAAATGGTTCTAAACACGCATATGATAAATATTAGACTTATTTATGTGTTCATATATGTTGGAATTCAAAAGTGTGGTGAAGTGAACATATTAATTGAGTTAATAAACTAACTACTTGAGATCCTATGAGCACCAAGTATGCACTATGTAGATTATATCATGACTTATGGATTATTTGTTACAATATAACTCTTGACTGTGCGTACATATATTGGTTTTGAGTCCAAGTCCTTATGCATGAGGATTTGGTATAAGAGTTGTACACTAACATTGTGAAGGCCAAATTTGGGCCACTAGAGAGTAGACAACAAAGGACCTTTGATATCCTTGAGGTGGAACTTGTATAGATTGAGTATACACTAACGTTCATTGAGTCCTTGAGGTGTAACTCTATGGAGTAGTCACTAAAGGTGTATAGGGGTTTGAGGTGATGACTCCACTCACGTGTTCTTGTCACCTTGGTGGAAACGGGTCTCCCTCTTAGTCAAGGGTTTTATATTGTGTAAATGTTGAGGTGTGGAACATCGTGTGAGATTTGAACTACGGTAACGTACTACCATTACGGAACGGGTAAAATTGAATTGTGTATTGAGGCCTTACCAACATTTATATATATACATACATGTGTATGATCTCACTAGGCTTCCAGCCTAACACTTGTGATTGTATTTCTGTCTGACAGGTCCCTCTAGTGGTGGATGTAGGATGAAGTAAGATGCTGACCGGTGCTAATAAGGAACATCTAAGGCGGGGGCTTTTGGGATAATTTTTTAAAAGATATATTTGGAGACATAATAATGACACCTCTCATAATCTAGTCGTCATTTAACTAGATTAATTAGGCTGTTATATTATGTCTCATTATTTGGATTGTCAATTGATGTACAAACTTCCCTTTTGTGGGTTATAGTTGCTTATAACATTAGAATTCTTATGTCTTTCATTTTTATATGTTCATTTATTTTTATGGTTTAAATTTTAGGGTGTTATAATTTAACTAATACGAACATAGTTACTTATCAACAACATGTAATTACCAGATTGAACCTTTAATTATTCCAAGGATATACTGAGAAAAAAAAGGTTGGGTTTCTATTGTTGCTAAGTAAATAAATAGGTCTCAAGCCCATTTCCATACTTGTTCCAAATACCATATCCTCTAGAAGTCCTTTTGTTGAAGGATCAACCAAATTATGGCATAATCTTATTATCCCATCGGATATTAACTCTCTGACATACACATATCTTAAACTAATATGTCTAGGTTTTTCTTTACAAATCTTATTATAAGCTCTAGACAAAGTTGCTTCACTATCACAATGCAAAGAAATAGCTAACATTTGATGTGGCCACAACTTTATATCTAACAACATATTTCTTAGCCATTCAACTTCTTTTTCTAACCTTGCTAAGGCTAAAAACTCATATTCCATGGTGGAATGAGTTTTACAAGTTGTTGGTCCCAAAGGGGTCTACAAGAGTTAAACAGTTTGTAGAAGGGGGGGGGATGAATACAAACACACTAATTTACATTTTAAATTCTTATATTGATTATTGATTTAAATTAAACAGAATTTACAGATTGCTTGCAGAAATAGAAAAGGTAAAGCCTATGCTAAAACAATCTTGAGAATCACTAAGTTCTTTTGCACAAGAATAAGATTAGAAAGAAAAGAAGCAAAATGAAGGCAAGAATAAAGCTTAGCATGGAAGAAGGTCTTCCATGCTATTTATACCCAATACACTTAATGCAAGTCAGAGAGTACAATCCATCTGTCAAGAGTATAGTGTATGCATGTCCTTTTCTTCCTTCTTGAGCATGCTTTGAGCCACATGTGTAAAAAGGTGGCAGAGAGTTGTAAGCACGATTGTAAACAAGAAAGCAATCGTACTATGTACCTTCATCCTTTTGTGCAAAATAGGATAAAACAAACTTTCAATCTTGTAGAGCAACACTCTTGATCAGTGATAGCTTTGAAAGTTGAGAAGCTTTTCAGCTATCGTTGATTCTTGGTTAGTTTGTCATGCCTGGTAGATGAGTCTTGGTTTCACTGAATGCCGCTTCAGATCATTAGTATAATATCTCTTTCTACAACTCAATTTTTGACATTGCTGAAGGTTCTTGTCAGTGTGAAGCTTTATCTTCAGAGATCACTTAGATAGATGTTATAATACATGTTCAACGATCACTAAACATATTCAGTGCTGATAGCTGAAACTGAAGCAATTAAACTAAAACAGATACTAAGTGATTTTCACTAAGTATAATAATCATCATTAAATCACTAACATAGTTTGGATCAACAAACTATGAATTATCAGATGATGACGAAGCAACATAAAGAAAATTATTTATGCGAACAATGAGTAAATGAGACTCATAAAAGACTTGTCCCACTTACTGTTTTAAGGGATATTTTTCAACACTATGATGGGATAAAATACTAAATTGAAATTTCATTTATATGTAAAGGATTAAATTAGGTAAAATGAAATCATAAGTACAATGAAAATACAAAACTGAAAGAGTGTAACTGATAAGTGCAAGATACAAAAAAGGAACGTATCAGCTAAGATCACCGAAGTTCAGATCGTTGGAGACTTTTTCTCCCTGTTGTTTTCTTTTCAGCATCCCTCTTATAATCTTCTAATCTTCTTATCGATCATTTATCCAACTTCATCATCTTCGTTTAACCATGATCGAACGTATTCCAAATCTGAATAGGACAAAGATGAAGTTTTGACATGTGCTGAAAATTGTAATATCCCTTGCCGTCTATGAACATAACGCAGAGCTCATGTGTCAAAATGATTAATCTTGGAATGTATGGACCTTTCTCAGGTAGAGACAGATTCAACATGGAGAGGTCACAGTCAAGATCAATGAAAAGAGAGTCATTGAGAAACATGACTTATGGTTTGCTGAATAGAGGTTGATCATCTTCTGCTTCAGGATTTTTCCTTCGGTGAGAATGTTGGGTTACGGAATCTCAAGCACAGCGTAAAATAAAACCGTAACCCTCCAAGGACCCATACGAACCGGAATTAATTGGGTGTTTCTAAATTATACCTCACAGTTAACGAGACTTTGAATCACAGCAACAAAGCACGCTTGATGCCTCCACGGTATCCACACGAACAATCTGAATCCTTTGTCTTCTCGTGATGCTAGTCACGGTTTCAAAACTTAGAAAGGAAAGGGAGCATATAGTTGTAGGTTATTTTAGAGAGAATTGCAAGAAGCAAACTACTTGCATACAATGTCATACATTATATATGGGATATGAGAGGTATGGCATAACCATCACCATCCCTACACCATACTTGAGTGTAAGACTTTCCATACACCATCACACCCTTACAAAGGCCATCCCTAGTCAACTTTATTTATGTCTAACATAAATAATATCTTATTTTATTTAATCAGATTAAATCAATACAAATCAGATATAATAATTAAACGTTTTAATTATTTAAACTCCTTATTCGAATATGTTCAAAGCGTGTGACCCAATGGGTTCTCGACATATTGGTAATAATTATAAATCCCATATTTATATTTATAAACGATGAGCGGTATCTAGCAATACATCATCGTCACCCAAATGACGAGAATTGGTGATACAACAAATTATCGATTTGTAGTCAATTTTAGTTTACACATTTAATTCCTTTGTCCTTGATGTCTACATTGAACACGAGACATTAAATGTGTCATTCTCGTTAGGTTCAATCTCTAGTTTCTTGATTCCCTAATATACTAATAAAACATATCATGATATCTCATATCAATTATCCGAGCATGCATGCATTTCCTTAGTATATATTTATCAAGGACCCCAGAGACATCACTCCCGTCATAGAGGAGGGACAAATCCTATCTCGATACATGCTAGTTCTACCATGTGATTTATAACATACCCAACAATAATTCTGTCACCCAGTTACGGAATGATTAGAACAGATGTCAAAATATATTACTCAGAAATAGCAAACTCCATATTTCTCAAGTCAAAGATGTAATCACCCGTATTTTCGGTAAGTAAATGTCACCCGGACGTTTCCGTGACTTGTAAACAGTGGGGTTTTGTTGGGAAATGTGTTGTTTAAAGTCCCTCGAAGTATCGGGAGTTTTGGCAGTGAAAAGGTCGAGTTTCAGGGATCCGGAAAGGTCCTCCGACAATGCCCGACGACTATGACAAGTCACAGTCGCAGAAAGGAAACAGGAGCCTGGGGCATATTGGCGACTATGCCAGGCAACATTTCCCTGGGCATAGTCGCTTAGCCATGTCGCCAAAGCAGAGCAGGCTGCTGTTAAGTCGATAATTTCAGCCTATTTCTCATTCTCACTTCTCTAAACTTCCCTCATTCTCTCTCAAAACGATTTCCCTCTTCTCCCTTCAAACCCTAGCTTATTTGTGGCTCAAATCCTTGTATTTTATGGAGAGAAAACACCATCAAGTAGTAGAAAGGAAAGCTATGATCAAGGATTCACCATCTCCATCTTCATCTTTAACCTCTAGCCCATTTTTGGGTTTTCTAGGTTTTCATCAAAACCTAAGTGGTAAGTGTATCCCTTCCATTTTCTAAACCCTAATATAAGATATAAATGCTCCATTGATGATTTCCTAAGTATTAGGTTTCTCCATTTTCGAATTGGAAGATTTTGGGGGAGTTAGGTCAAAATTAGGGTTTCGAGTATAAGTTGAGGTTTTGCTATAAAATGTTTGGGGAATGTTTCTATATGGTTGAATAAGGTTATTTATGGTTGAAAATGCTTGGATCTAGGTTTTGGATTAGAGGATTCAAGTTTCGTCAAGGAAGCTCAAAATGGGGTAAAATTTGTACCTGGTCGCTACAGTAACCCGGTCGCTACAGTACCCCCCGGTCGAAATTTTTTTTTTTTTGCAGCAGTTTTTCTGTGATTAATTTATTTGAGATTAATACTGTTTGAGATATCTGACTTTTGCGCCAGACTTACTGTGTTTGATCTATTTGAGTTTTATATTGTTTGAGAAATTTTCATTTAATTATTTTTGGAAATTTATTTTTCTGAAAATTTTTTAGTGTAGTTTTTATCCGATACTTGATTCTAACGATCTCATCTAGTTGATTCCTTTGGTACAGACAAGTTTGATTTCTAACCATACAACTAAAGATGTCTGAAGGTTATAGCCTTGATTTTGACAAGATGACACTTTCTGAAGCAAAAGCAAATGCTAAACGTCTTGTTGGACAGTTGTCAAGATATACAAGCATAGATTTTGATTATGAATAAGAGAATAAAAAGCTCAAATCCGAGATATTACCTCTTGAAGCTGAGAATAAAGATCTGAAGATTCATAACTCATATCTTCTAGAACAGATTAATAAGTTGAAAGATGATAAAGACTTTGAGAAAGACTTTGTTTGCTCAGAATGTATTTCTAACTCAAAGATTAATTTTGCAGGAATTATTGAGTCGAAAGAGAAAGAAATCTGAAATCTTCAAGCAAAACTGAAAAGATCTGAAAGTCTTAATTCAAGCTCTACATGGTCAAAGAAGGAGTTAATGCAAAAAGAGCTTGATGAGCTTAGAAGGAGAGCAAACATTGCTAGAGAAACATCTGAAGGGCTTAGAAAGACAAATTCTCAAGTCTTTGCGGAAAGAGATAAACTGAAAGATAAAGTCTTTAGTCTTGAGGTTGAGATTAATGTGCTGAAAGAAAAGGTAACCCAAGACAGAGACAACACAAAAGTCCAAGATGAGATGTTGAAGATTGAGAAAGAGAGAAAAGAATTTTCTAAGAAATTATTTGATTTCTCCAGAAAAGCCTTTGAAGAGAAGAAATCGTTAGAGCTTAAATGTGTTAATCTTTCTCAACAAGTTTCATACTTTGAGAAGGTTATCATTCTTGAGAGAGACAAGGTTGAGAAAGAAAAGAAGAAAGCTGAGCAGAAGGAAGTCAATAAAGACTTTTCTAAAGAAAAGAAAGATTAGAGACTGAGATAGCTAAGCTGAAAAGAAAGTTATCTGAGTTGTCAACAAACATCTTGATGGAAAAGAATGAAAAATCTGAGTTGCATAAGAAGTTTGATTTGATTGCAAAGGAAAGAAACAGTTTGTCGTCAAAGATAAAGGAACTTGAAGAGATCGTATTCAAAGTGAAGCTGACTGAGCACAAGACGCTAGAGTCAATAGCTCAATCACCGAGAGATGATCTAACTGCATTCAAATGCTCATTCAATTCAGCAGCAAGTTCAAGCTTTACTAATGTTTCTAATAATCCTTTGTTTGATGTAATTGATGATCATACGTCTGAACATAAAGATCAGATTTGTCCTTCTAACCTTTTCTATGACAAAAATGTTGATGGTTCAGGTAACTTCAAGAAAAATAAGTCTCGAAAGAAAAGCTTCTGGAGAAGGGATGATGAGAAAGATAGATGAAATTGGATCTGGAAAGTTAAAGGATCTTCAGAGGAAAAGAAGACCGACAAATCATTTGTGCATACATCAAATGAAAAATGGAACTATGCCTCAAAAGGTAAAACTTTTGGCAAACCTGATCTGGTTTACACAATCAATCAATTGATCAGGTTAGCACAAAAGAAAAATAGTTGTTCCTACTGTGGTTTAAATGATTTTGTAAGAAAAGATTATGTAAATAACTGGTATGGTTCTTATTTCATATCTCCCACTAGAACTGCAACTAACCCATTAGGACCCAAATACCAGTGGGTACTAAAAGTTAAATCTGTATTGCAGGCACCCAAGGTTTAAGGGGGAGAAAGAACGAAGGCTTCTAAGTAAATCAGCTTCGCACCCGTACCTCAACGAAAATTCGACTTCTGATTACTACAGATCAGGACTCTTGCTTAAGTGTCAAAGAATGTTGACTTCTAGACAATACAGTCTAGGACTCGGACTTCAATGTCAAAGAGTTTGACTTCTGAATTTACTTTAATCCTAGTAATTCAGAACTCGGTTTCATGATTAAGGATTATGCACATATTAAGGGGGAGCTTATATGCTTCAAATGTTTCTACTGATATATATTTTTCTGATTTAACTGACTTTTTACATGTATCAAGGGGGAGGATATCTGAGTTTTGTCAAGGATACTTCTTTGAAAATATTAATTTCAGGGGGAGTTAAGGATTTTGATTTACAGGTATATATTTCTAATCCTTAGACTCTATCACTTGTTGAAAGATGAACAACTTTCACTTGTGAAAAATGGTTTCTTAAATGTTCAAACCACTTCCTATTCTTCAAAGATTTTCATGAATTGTGAAGTGCGATTTTAAATGATTTTTGGGAGCTTACTTGTTAAAGATCTTAAATGGCAACCACTTTTAGTTTGAGGGGGAGAATCGTATTGTCAATCATCTTATGTTTTGACTTCTCCAAAATTTTATTCTTCATGTTTGTATTCCTTTGTGCTTACATGTACACATGACTGTTGAACAAGCACGTTCTTTTAGGAAAATACAAGGGATTCAGTGTGTGAGCTTAACAGAACTTCCATGGATTCACGATAACCAGTGTTTCCTACCCAGGAAGTATTCCCTGAGTGATTAAGGGGAGAGGGGTCAAAAGAATTGAGTGATGGTGTGTGAAGAGGTAAAATGGAAAAGAGAGATTGGTTAGAAGTGATATTTAATGATCAAAAGAAAGAGGGTGAGAGAACAGAGTAAAAGAATATCAAACTCTGCACCAAACTTCTTTCTGAGCCGGGCAACCACATAATCTGATTGGTTCACATTCTTTGGTGACCATCATTGAAAAAGGCAACTAGCCCATGCCATCTCTTGCATACAACCCTATCAACTACTCATTCTTTTCTCAAAAAGAGAATGTTTCACATTTTCTGGGGAAGCAGCACATATGCTATTGGTTTTTCATTTGGAAGATACTAATATTGAAAAAGAAGGAAAGTTGCCCCACCTTCGACCCTTTCTCATGCACATTGAGTCTTTGTATAACTTGTTGTTGTCTCAACAAGTTTACATATTTTGAGCCTATATTGAAAAGCAATCATCTATGCTTAATTCTTTCATACACATGCACGAGCACACAGAAATTTGTTTTCTGTCAGAACATTCATAGATAATCATGTGTTATTCGATGATTGAATAGAAGTCTTGGGGAGCCAACATCAAACTAGCTCCTTATATAGTAACTTTGTGTTACTCAGTGACTTTGTGTCATTGACAGGCATTCTAACTGAGTCATTTGTTGATTCAGGGTTACCATTTTTTTATTATTTGAATCTGAAAAGATTAAAATAATCACTCTTTCCATTTGGAGAGACTGCTCTTATTTCCACACAGGGATCCGTACATGAAGACAGTGCTAAATTGGAGTCTATAAAGGCAAGGGGAAGATTGTTCTGATATGTTTTGATGATGATGATTCTCACCACTCATCAAAAAGGGGGAGAATATACAAAGGGGGAGAATAATCAACAAGGGAGAATACAAGAACTTTTGAAGTCTTGAAGTAAAGATTGTTGAAGTTTTCAAAGATGTCAAAGTGTCGGAATTTATTTGATCTATTAAAATCCTGACTGAAGATGATCGTCAGAAGGACACTTCAGGTAAGAGAAAGTTGAAGACTGTGTAAAGCTACAAGATTTGAAGCTGTCAAAGTCATATCTACTACAGTTCTCAAGAAAAGTGAAAACCCGAAGACTATTGCAAATTTTTTTAATCTTGAATCCAAAGGGGGAGATTGTTGGATCATAAATTGTATTCAAGATTATAGTTAAAGTTAAGGGTTTAAGTTGCATTAAAGTTAATTAGAGGGTCTAATTAGTATTTAGATGAAAGTCATTTGTAAATGGGCCCAAGCCCAATAGGCTTATACGCCTAAGTATTTATAGTTTTCGTTAATTAGGTTTTTAGGTTAATTCTCTCATAATTCCTATTATCATAATTCTGTAGAGAGAGGTAGTCGTAATTCTCTGTAATCCTACATTCAAGGTATCAAGAACACACAAGGTTTTCATTGATTATTCAAGGGATTGGTATGTTATTCTAATCTTTATATCTCTTGATCTATATTGTGTTCGTGTGTTAATCTATCAACTAGATTAAACTGGGTTAACATCTAGCAAGGTGAGTTCAAGTTGATTTGTGAAAACAGTGTACATGCCAAAATGTTTATTTTAAAGAGTTTTGTGTTTTACATGAAATTTGTTAACTGTTGATAAGTTTTGGTTATTTTAAAGTGTTCAACTTTATAAACTTATATAACATACATTCTTGGGTATTTTGATAAATAAACCATATAGACATGTGTCCTTGACAGTTTTATATAAATGTAGTTCATTTGACGTAATTGTCGTTTTTGGGTACTTAATTTTATATAACCGTTTGGGAAGATGCATATCATTATGTCATATGGTATTTTGGAAATAAGGGTATGAGTTCATTTGGAAAAGGGTCTGCCTCAACCAACTTTGTGTTTTGGATTAATCAAACTTTTAGTCATTGGGTTGCATGACCGTTGGTTAAAAATGTTTTATTGTTTACACCAACATTTATTGTACGATAAAGCAATCTTTGTTGAGCTCTGGCTCAGTTTGATTTAAAATGAGTCTTTGGAACATTTGTTCAAACTTGGTAGCTCGTTAAGGAGCCTTGGTCGTATGGTGTGCCTAGTTGCACCTTATTTGGGAATTACATGTTTTGAGTGCGTTGTCATTCTTTTGAGTCATGTAACGTTTTAACCGTAATGCATTGGATCCATAGGCATAGAGATCGGGTTATCATGTAAATGCGGGATGAGGTCCCCGAGTTGTAATTTGGAAATAGGCATTGGTGATACGATGTAAGTTTCCAAATGAACAAGCGTGTCAAGGATGGTGAGGTCCCAAGGTAGATATCCATGAATAGGGTTGAACTTGGTGATTCTTCGGAACTAAAGATCCATGAATAGGGTTGATGTTCCAACGGCTAAAGATCCATCAATAGGGTTGATGCCTATGATGACTAAAGATCCATGAATAGGGTTGATGTCTACCTTGACTAAAGATCCATGAATAGGGTTGATGTCAATGGTTGCCCATCCTTGAAGTTATGCTTATAACATAGATACATGGCTTACCTTTATGTGCCGCCATATTCGATGGAATCGGATCTTCCCCGTCACCGAAAGGTGTTATTTTGGGTATTGTATTTTGGTATCCATGTTTTCGGTGACATTTTATATGTATGGGTTTTATCTATGATTTATGAGTTGGGTAATATGTTCCACCCGTGTTTGGGTGTTTCGGGAAATTAAGTTTTATCTACGTTTTTATAAATGGGGAGTTCAATTTCTATTTAATGCTTTGAGTGAGTTTTGGGTTGAATTTACTCTACGAAAGAATATTTTATGTTGGGGTATTCGTCCTTAAAATGTGCAGATTTGGAAAATGAGTCGTCTCATATTAAAGATAATCATTTTGGAAAATTATGGCTTACATGATAATCTTTACTGTTAACATTAAGTATTCATATATGTTGAAAACTCTTGAACTCACTAGGCGTTAGCCTAACCTTTTTATTTGTCGGCATGTGCATCAGGTTCCAGTTGGGGGTTTTGGTTCTAGCAGTACTATGAAGAGTTGAGCCTTAGCCTTACACAAGTGTAAGTAGTTGGTGAAGTCTTCCACAATTTGGAGATAGTGACTGTTATTAGGTTTTACTAGCACCCGTCATTATTATAGTCTTATGTATGGAATTGAATGCGTGTATTGAGGTTCAATCTTATATTGTGATTGTAGATGAATCAATTATCGATGTATTTAGAAAATTTTAAATTAGTTGCTATTTCCAGAATTGAGGGTGTTACAAAAGAATTACATGTACATTGACCATATGAGAAACACTTATGCACTCACATGACATCTAATGAAGTGTTCTCATAGCGAGTCACGTCCGATACACAAAATCTCCATTTTGTACCCATATGCAGATTCAATATCTCTATATGAATCCCTACATATGCTAGTCATTATCATATTACTTCAACCTTAAAACCCAAAATAATATTTAACTAGGGACATTTAGAATACATTATTCTAAGCTTATTTATTATGAATAATTAAAACACAGAATATATCATAGACATAATAAACTGGGCAATGCCTTTTATTTATTTATTAATTTCATAAAACAAAACTCAAAATTACAATCATCTTATGATTAGCTTTTGGGCATTCACTAACAGAGAAGGCTTTTGAGGAAGTGGAGGGACTTCAATGATCTTTGACACTCTATCAAGGAGTTTCTTTAGCTCTTCTTCAACGACCTCTTTGTGTTTTGACTTAGATTTTTTAATGACATTTCTTATCTCCAACCATTAATAAAATCCATATCTCCATAGAAAGGATGGGTAATTCATGAAGGAATTGTTATCATCTCTGAAGATAGCCACAGAGATAACAAGACCACCATATTTCATTCTGCCATTGATAGTTACATGGGTGATCTTGTGAGTATTGGGTTTGATCTTAATCTTATTTTTGCACCACCTCAGCTCCACCTCTTGTCCACTTAGCTCTTTCTTGTTTTCCTTTTCAGCTTGATGAAAGAGTTGAGCTTGAGCACCAATGGGTTTCTTTTTCTTGAATTTGTCTTTAGCAAGGGCTTCATGAGCTAGAGCATAAGCTAATTTGGCACTTTTCTTGTGAGATTGCAATGCTTGCTCAGCTCTCAGTGATTCCTCCTTTTGGGCTTCAGTGAGAAACCCAAACTCATCGTCCTCAAGGTTATTGAACAGGAATTTTTACCCTGGATCGATCGAGTTGGGTAATGAGTTCATCTTTTCTTTTGGCTTCTTCAACTTCCGGGCAAACATGGAGATTGGAAGATCTTTTTTGGATGAGGTTGGCCTCAGTATCTCTAGTGTCAGATTTGGTTTGATATGTTGGTATGAGATCATCAACTTCAGGTTGAGAGGTGTGTTTGGGAGACTCAATCATTGGTTGGAGAAGGAGGTAAGTCCACAAAATATAGAATATTTGAGTGTAATGGTAGGAGAGAGGTATAAATGGGTTCAACATCAGTGATGGAGGGAGAAGTGTACATGGTTAAGGCAAGACATACCTTTAGTTGATGAAGCTCCCCCTCAGATAGGCACACCGTTTTCTTATTTCCTTCGGCAACTACATTCTTGCCTTTTCCAGTGTATGTACGCTATTGAGGATCTGAAGGCCTCTCCCCTTGTTGTTCCCTTATGACCACCTCTTTAGATGAAGGTGGTTTGATGGCCAGAACGATGAAACCACCACCATCATCATCTTCATAATCATCACCAGCATCAAGATATTTGCCCAAGTCTATGGCATCACCATCATCATTATCATCATCGTCATCATCTTCTTCTTCTTCAGCCTCAACATCATCGTTGATGTGAGTTGGTTCAGTACTTACTTTTGGAGATGGAAGGGAAACTGTAATGAATGCAACATCGTCTTCTTCATCGTCTTTATCAGTAGTGTTAGGTTGATCTTGAGGAATAGGAGGAGGAGTTGCATTTGTTTTAAAAATTGCATTATCCCCCTCAACAGTTGGTTCCTTTTCTTTTTTCTTATCACCCTTTTTGTCAGTATCAAGATAGGTAAGCTCGGAAGTCTTTAGCTTCTGGGCATTTTCCTCCAGTAATCATAAGACTGAGATATTGAAATGCCAGAGTCAACAACCATCTGCAAGCTTTCACGATCATCGTCTGTGAAGGATGGCGTTGGTAGAGGAGCTGGTTACTGAAGGTGGTTAAGAATATGCTTCAGCATCTCTTCTTGGTGTTACATCTTACTATTGTTCAACTGAGAGAGAGAGAGAGAGAGAGAGACAGATAGAGTGCGAAACATCAGTGATGAAGGTGGATTTGGCAGCCGCATCCAACTGGAGCTTGGTGACAGTGTGCTAAAGAGATGAGAGAGCACTGGCATCAGCTTTTGAGGCAACAACATCTTTCAACGAGTTGATTGATTTTTGGACACCACTTGTTGCAGAGGAAAGGATGGATGTCTGATTAGAGATAGAGGTCACCGATTACTACAGTTCTGTGATGCTTTCAGTGATGGCATCCAATTTAGGACCTGCAAAAGGGTTAGAAGTTTGTTCGTAAGATATCTCAGGATTAGGAATAGAAAAATAAGTGGGTAGGTTTGTTTGAATACTTGAGGTGTCCTTTGCAGTATCCGATTGTTTACGGCTGAAGAGAAAGTCGAATTCGCGTCGAAAGAACTCGCGAATTGTTGTTGCTGAGAAGTTCCGTGATGGAAATCCTCAGGTCTTGTGCTCACATTACCAGCCCTGAAGGGGAGGCAATGAGTTTCCATCAGCATTAGTATGGAAAAACACTGACAAGTCATCTGCACGTGTTATTGAGACCAAAGGAGAGGTAGAAGCAAACGTTGTTGAGAAAGGGGTGTTGAACGCATGCATCTGTTGAGCGTTGGCTATGCTCGAAGCAACACTCTCAGCGATTTCAGTAACTGAGGTGGATAAGGTAGATACCATTAAAGCTTCAGTAGTAGAAATAATTGCTGAAGTGGTTGGGATGGTTGTAGCAGGTGCCTCGGAGCTTATGGCGAAAGAGACGATAGAGGACTATCGAGAGTACTCCTTTGCTTGATGGGGCTTCTCTTTCGTACTTTCATACTCTTCCTTGAAGAGCAAATGGGGTTTTTAGATTGTGTCCTCTTTAGTGAGGATGAGGTAGTAGTGGTCGGAGGTAGATTATGGAGATTGAAACAAAATCATATCCACTAAAGAAGTCAAAGAATTGGTGATGGAGAAGGAAGTAAGGTATGCATAAAGACTTACATCCGTTGGAGTCAGCTTCTGGTCTAGTAAGCGAGCTCCCAGCTTACATAGCTGAATGTCACTGATAGTTGGGTAGTTGACACCCAATAAACGTTGAAGAATGGTGCAGATGAATCGAGCATAAGGAACATTATGTTCCCTTTTCTTGGCATTGAGCATGCAAATAAGATCTTCAAAGATCACTTTGGAAAAATCAATTGATTTGTCATGGATCACTGAATAGCCCATATTCAGTGCTACTTGGCTAGCTTGATAGTACCCGCCAGTCTTCCCTCCCATGCACTGAATAAAGTATGTGAACATGTAGTTCCAATTTGCTGACATTTTTTTCTCTCGACCTTAGTTAGCAACTTCTGTTTGATTCCATTAACTTCTTCCCAGTCATAGTTAATTTTGCCCAAGAATTCGATTAGCTCAGCATCAGAGGGAGTGGGATCGTATATATTGGCCTTGGAAAGTACAAGTATGGATCTGAGAGTAGCAATGTCGAAGCTTACGTGACCATGTTCAATAGAAAAAGAAATCTTGGTGATTTGCTGGCGTTTATCAGTCATGGTTTGGATCAATGAGGCAGTGTACCAGAACTGTTGTAGTAGGTTTCGGTTTCCAGAAGGAGCAAGGGTCAGAGCATGAGTGATATAGCAGTTTTGGAGGAATTCAGTAGGTTCCTTCTGGTGTTCCTTGTTTTCAGGGATGGAAAGAAGGACCAGATGGTTGTTGTTCTTGAAGGTATTGTCAATGAGTTGAAAGTGAACAGATGGTGCGGCTACCATGGCTAGTTGACTAGCTTCCATTTCTGTGTTGTAAAGAAGAACATAAAAGAAGAGAAAATAGAGGAAAAATGGTTTAGAATACCAAATATGCCACAAGGAATTTTGGTCTATAAAATGCACCAAAAGAAGTAGAAATTAATGTTGGTATTTAGAATATACCAATATTATTTAAGATTTTGAATATAAACCTTGAAGAAAAATTGGGTTTATATGAAGATTATCTAAAAACTTTTAAGAATGTTTTTAGGGTTTAAAAAATCACGAAAAATATGACTTTTAGAATAAAAAGATGTAGTTTGATCTTATTTTCAAGAAGAGATTAAGATCAAACTTTTCTTTTTAATTTAGAAAATAGTGAAATACGAAGAACAAGTCTGTTTTTGAAGGAGAGAAGATGAAGAATACGAGTGCGTGTTATTGGTGTTCTTAGTGTTCTTGAGAGTATTTTCTTGCTTAAAGAGAGTTTGTACGCGTAAATTTTGAAATTTGGAATGTGTGAGAAATTTATGTGAGATATCAGAGAGAAATAAGAGAGAGAAAGTGAAAAGTCATGATGACATTGACACGTCCAAGGTGTTTGACTGGATAGAGAATGGAGAAGGGCGTCATGTGTTAGAACGTGCGCCAACGGTTATCCACTTGAAATAATAACGTCATAAAGGATGACTTTTCATTTTCTTTGAAAAAGTTTTAATATAAAGAAATTCATTGATTTATTTTAAGTTTTTAAAGAGGAATCACTAAGTGTTAAGTCTCAGGGACTAACTATTCAGTGATAAGAGAAAAAGAAACATACCTTGGGAGATAGATACATTTCAGAAGAGTTCAGTGTTAGTGTGTGAGAACTAAAACGTTCATTTATATAACGCTGAAGATCTTACTCATCAAGGTTCAACATTCCAAGTTTGCTGATTAATATATTAAACCGTGTTTTATCAAGGGGTTTTGTAAAAATGTCAACGAGTTGGTACTCATTGGGAATAAAAAGTTGAATATTACCATACATAACACATTCTCTGATAAAATGATATATGATCTCTATATGTTTTGTCTTAGATACTGTTGCAGTAGATGAGAATCTTTAATAGCTGAAGGTCATATAAATTGGATGGAAAATAAAGTTTCTATTAATAAACGTGTAACACCATCTAGATTACACAAACATCATATAAAATAGAAGACCCAATGAAATGACCTGAAATAGACTATGGGCCAAACATAAAAGTCCAATCAAAAAACGTAAAATAAAGCAAAAAAAATTACACACACACACACACATAAAAGTGTCAAAAAACATGCTTAAATGTTAATGACGTTTTTAGGCCTAAAAAACTCCCTAGGCCCATTCGGGCCCTACCCAATGCGGGTTCCCCGTTTTAAGCTTTGAATCGGAGTATTAATGGAGTCTCATAGAAAATTTTATGGCCTTTTAACTCTTACTCAAAAAATGGGAAGATGAAGCGATGGGCAAGCGCATCCTTCAGTTAATGCTTTGACATTGTACCCGTGTTAGCTTGATCATGGGCCTCCAAGAACAATGACCACATAGTTCTTTTAGATAAAGAATCAAGAGTTCCACATATTCTTACAATGATGATGGATGAACCACATATATTGATTAATTTATGGATTGTATTGGGATATATATGGTGTACTAAATTTAGTTGGGTACTATATGTTGGAGTTTCTAGACTTTGTATATTTCTTACTCACAGGGTTATATGAAATGCATTATAATTATCATATTATGTTGTCTTAAATTTAATTTAACAAAAGTTATTTTGTTGGTAAATTTTATATCCTGAAAATAATGAAAATAACAAAGACAATTAACTGCATTGCTAAATATATATTTTTTTACAGCAAGAAACAGATATATTACCACACAAAAGGGGCTAGCGAGAGGCTAGAAATTACAAAAACATAGAAGAAGAGTCCAGAGGACTATTAACCCAAGAATCCCAACCAAAAGCCCTCCCAAACTTGGATCTATGCTTGATCCAACTAAACGCGAAAAACTGCACCAGGTTAACCATCTCCGCCCTTTTCTACACCTTGCTGTTAAAGATTAAACCGTTTCGATTTTTCCATATAACCCAGAAAAAAGGCAATAATCACTACCTCCAAAACCAATCTCAAATTTTTCTGGAGCCCGGGGGAATTAGCCGCGTCAACCAGCTCCCCAACTGTGTCTACACGAGCCGAGAACTTGTCCCACCAAATATGTAAACTCGCAGCCACCTTCCGGGCGGAAGAACATTCGACAAAGATGTGTTGAGCCAATTCATCTTTAGAATTACACATCACACACATCCCAGAGGCAACTCCGATCCCTCTGGAAAATATGGTTGGGATTCTTGGGTTAATAGTCCTCTGGACTCTTCTTCTTTGTTTTTGTAATTTCTGGCCTCTCGCTAGCCCCTTTTGTGTGGTAAACTGCATGGCTAAATATTGATTTTAAGATCATGTTAGGGTGTTTTAAATGTTAAATAGAAGTTCAGGGTTTATTCTGTAATTGTTTGATAGTTTTATTAATTAGTTGGGCCCAAGCCCATAAGCCCAATATCTTGTAAAGCCTAAGTATATAAAGGCTGTTTTAGATTCATTATCAGTTAAGTCTCAATTCATAATTCTCTAGTCAATAGGTTTACTTTCTCTGATCAGATATTCTTTCTGTAAACCTAAACCCTTTGATTGCATATTAATCATATGACTAGACGTTGTGGCTATACAATTATTATTCATTGTTGATTATTTGCTATTGATTGCACTGTACTGGGATCTACAATTGGTATCAGAGCAAAAAGACTGAAAGTTTGATCCAAAAAGGTTTGTCTGAAACTCTTTAATCGATTATTTGTTTTATTCAGTTTTATATGTATTAATCGATTATTTTCTTTTTTAATCTGGGTTGAGTTCAGCCGGTTCAGTAAGTTTGATTTCTTGATTTTTCTGATTTAATCTGCTATTTTGTTTGATTATTTGTTGATCTGGGTTGATTTATGAGATATATCTGTTTTCTGCAAATCTATCTGTTTTTCTGCAAATCGATATTGTGCCTTTAAGAAATCAAAAGAGTTTATTATCGGTCGAAGTTTGATGAGTTCATTGGTCGGATTGTTTCTGAATTGTCTATCGGTCACTAGTGTTTTCTACAAAATCAATTTTCTTTATCGATCGAAATATTGTTTTTGGGTTTATCGGTCTGTTTGGGTTTATCTGCATATTTGGTTGAGTCTGCTTAATTGCTCGTTGAATTCGATTTCTGGGTTTGATTACGATCGAATTCCAGAATTCATCGAGTTCATCGGTCTATTCATCGATTTTATCGGTGATTAATCCTATCTTCTATCGGTTCTGTGATTATCTGTTTATCGGTTCGATATCGACCGGCATATTGACCGGTATATTGTTGGACTGGTGTATTGTGTTGACCGATATCCTTTGTCGATCGACCGGTACCTTGTTCTACCAGTACTTTGTCGATCGACTGGTACCTTGTTTTACCGGTTCACTCTTTCGACCGGTACCTTGTTGTACCGGTTCACCCTATCGACCGATACCTTGTGTTGACCGGTAAGCTTTGGCGACTGGTACATTGTTGACCGATGTAGTGCTTGACCGGTAAATTGTCTTGACCGGCACTATTTGTCGACCGGTACTCCTTGTTTGACCGATATCTTTCGACCGAACCCTTGTCCTGACCGGTATCCTGTGCTACTGGTAGTTTACCCTGACCGATATATTGGTTGACCGATACTCAGCGGTTGACCGATAATCTTTGTGGGCCGGTACCCTGTTGACCGATACACTGCTCGACCGGGTCCTTGCTCGACCGGGTCCTTGTCCTATTCTGTTTTTTATTCAGATACTTTGTTTTTGGATCATCCTGCTTGTCTCACGATCACTACAGTGCTATTTAAGTTAAGAGAGTTAAGATGAATTCAAGAGACGCTTTAGCTATCGGTTCGGATCAAAAACCCCCAGTGCTCTATCGGGGAGAATACCCTCAATGGCATGATCGCTTCATGAACTTTATTCAAGCGAAATCAAACTACGAGGATATATACAAGTGTCTGAAAGAGGGGCCGCAAGACTGGCCAATGAAAGTCATACCTGGAAACCCAGCGGAAGGTCGACCAGATCGTTCAGTTCGGAAAACTATCGGTGAGTTTCTTCCTCAAGAAAAGAGCATGTACGAGGCTGAAAAACAAGTAAAGTCCTATCTTCTACAAAGTCTTCCCAACGACATCTATGCCTGCATCGACAGTTACAAGGCAACTACGAAAGGAATGTGGGACCAGATTGAGAAAATGATGATGGGGATCCACATAAACAATCAGCTGAAGGTGACAAATTGCATCACCCGATATGATGGCCTCAAATCCAGAAAAGGCGAGACGCTCACAGAAACCTATGAACGGTTCAACATGCTTCTGAATGATCTCCAGAAAAACAAGATCACGAAGACGAACACTGAGAACAACATCAAGTTCATGAACAACCTCCAACCTAAATGGAAGCCGTTCGTCTCTCATATCCATCATACTCAGACCCTGGAGAAGCTTTATCTACATGAACTTTATGAAATGCTTCTCCAGGATGAAGAGGAAGTTATGGAGTTGATGGGGAATCAGAAAGCAGATGAAAAGCCGATAGTTGATCCGTTAGCACTTGTATCAGACAAAAGAGGTAATTCTGTCAGCCGCTCGTCTGAAAAGGAGCCAGTGCAAAGTGATTCTGAACCCCAAGATCCTGATAGTGACTCGGATCCAGAATACACCAAGATGAAAGAAGCGATGTTTTTCTTGACTCAATCATTCCAGAAGAGAAAGTTCTTTAACAAGTCTTCAAATAAGCAAAGATTCTCCACTCGCCGTCATAATAAAGAGAAGTCTGAAGGGAAGAAACGTGTTGAAGAAGGAAGGAAGTCTGACAAGAGACATGAAGATAAGCCAAGAGAGGAGCCGATCAAATGCTATAACTGTGGTCGGTTGGGTCATTTTGCCAAGGATTGTCGCAAGCCTGTCGTGTGCAACTCAGACTATTACAGAGCCAAGTTGATGTTGGCCAAAGAAAAGGAAGCAGGTAAGGCTCTCATGGATGAAGATGACTACTGGCTGCAAGTATCTGATGAAGAAAATGAGGTGCTGAAGCACACCTGTGTTTCATGGGCAAGCATTCATCACCGTCTAACACCGATGATGAAGATCGTAATTCTCCATGTCAGGTATGTGCTCCTTACCAAGAAGCTTTACTTGATCAGATGCAACTCACTATGCATAAACTAGACTCTTACAAGCTAATCATAAAAGAAAAAGAACAACTCATCTCATCTCTAGAAAAACGAGTTTCTGCACAGTCTGAAAGTATTGAAAATCAAAGCTTAGAAATTGCTAGCAACCTGTGCATAATTTCAAATCTAAAAGAAGAGTGTGAGAGTTGTTCAAACGACTCAAAAGAGCTAAAGACCAAAGTAGATGATCTTACCTATGAGCTACGTATGTCCGAAAATGAAAAAATTGATATTGTGACTCAAAGTGTAGCTTACAAAAATGAAAATCAAATATTGTCTAATCAATTAAAGGATCTTGAGCGGAAACTTTATAAACTTGGTCAATCTCATCAAACGCTGAATCTAATTGCACCAAAAGAACCCAAGTATGCGGATACGGGTATCGGTTACGATAACCCTTATTATCTGAAAAAGGCCTTATCTAAAGTTCCTATGTTATATGCGTTCGAATTTCTTGGTTTAGACAAGATCTATCCAGAGTACAAAATCAACTGGACCAAACCACTTGATGATGAGGAAATGGAAGAGGATAATTTGCGAAGGGAGAACTCTACTAAAATGAATCTTCCTTTTGTTTATTATTCTTTAAATGCGTCTTACAACGAAGAAAAACCCTGTTTCCTGTCAAATGACTATTTTAGAAGCTACACTCAAGCTGAACTTGATGCTAAAACAGTTCAAACTGAGGAGGAACCTCTGGACCATAAGGTTTATGTTCCACCTCTGATTTTAGAAAAGAAAATTGTTCAGCTAGAAACGACATTTGAACAGGAGAGGAATATTTTTCAAAAGGAAAAACAAGAGTTGTTATCCCAAATTGAGTGCCTCAATTCCGAGAAAAAGGAAACTGTGTCTGAAGAGGAAAAAGAATACTTTCAGACTTAGATAAAGAAACTAAATTCACAACTGGCTGCTTTGGCAGCAGATCGGATGAAAGAGCGATTTCACAAGGCTGAGCCTCAAGCTAAGCCTGAACTTCTCAAAGTTGAGAAAATTTCTCTGTCTGACAATTCCTATCCTTCCTCAGACACATCTTCCTGTAAAGCCTTTTTGGGTGACTTGTCACCAAATTTTTCGAACAAAGGAAAAGAGCCTCAATCTTTAGAATCAAATTCTTCCGATGTCCTGAATTCATCAAGTGATAAGGCTCCTTCTGATGAGGAAATGGAATTTTCCGTCTTCTTGAATTCTGAGGTGTGTTTAGACGATGATTTAAACCAATTTGATTTTAATCCTTCTTTACCAAGTCACGTTGATTTTCTAAAGTCTTCTTGTGAGCCTCCGGTAAAATTTTATAAGGGTGAATGTTCCACATCTGCCCCACAAAAATCTTCTGTGAACAATTCTTCAAAGTCTACATCTAAAAAGGGTTCACAAAAGAAGAAAAAGACCGGTCGCTCTAAAAGGCAAGAATCTTCAAATTTCAAATCTTCTGACTATGGGTTTAACGGTATATCAGATACTTTTGGTCGACGCAAAGAAGTCAAATATGCGTGGGTAGCTAAGAAGTCTAAGGAGAGCACGGCGACGCCAGAATTAGTTAATCCAGTTTTAAACTCTAGGAAAAACAATAACAGTCGTGATGTTTTTAATTCTAAACCGTTGGTTGAATGTAATGGATTTTTACCTTTAAAAGTTTATTCAATTCCGCAATTATCATGTGTCCAATTCTCATTCTAAGTTTGCTGTTTCCCGTCATAGAAGACCCAAGTCTAAACGGGCATCCCAGTCGGGTGTTAAGTCTAACCCCAAAGGACCCATTTACGAATGGGTACCTAAAAAGAAATAACTTGTTTTGCAGGACGGTCATGTGTGGTATTTAGATTCAGGCTGCTCCAAGCACATGACCGGAAGAAGGGAGCTTCTCACAAACTTCATCGTGAAGTTTTGTGGAAATGTTTGTTTTGGGAATGACCACTATTTTCCTATTATGGGCTATGGCGATATCGTTAAGGATAACATCACGATCAAGAAAGTTTCCTATGTTGAAGGTCTTGGTCACAACTTGTTCAGCATAGGTCAATTCTGCGATAAGAATCTAGAGGTCACCTTCAAATCAACGAGGTGCAGCGTTCGGACTGAAGACAGAAAAGAAATTTTTCCTGGAACGCGTCACACAAATCTCTACATGATTGACCTCTCGTCTCTGAAAGCAGATAAGGAAGTTTGTTTGATGTCCAAAGCCTCAGCCGAACAAAGTTGGCTATGGAATCGTAGACTCTCGCACCTGAACTTCAAGACTATCAATAAGTTGGTGCTCGGTGGACACGTGAAGGGAATGCTAGATCTTAAGTTCGAAAAAGATCACCTGTGTGCCGCCTGTGAAATGGGCAAGAAGAAGAAGGCTTCTCACAAGCCTAAATCCGTTCCAAGTACTTCTCGGTCCCTTGAACTCATTCACATGGATTTATGTGGACCGATGTGCATCCAAAGTTACAATCATAAGAAATATGTCATAGTGATGGTTGATGACTTCTCTCGCTACACGTGGGTTAGATTCCTTCGTACAAAGGATGAAACCCCTGAACTAATAATCACTCTCCTGAAAAGTGTTCAACGCAGTCTCAACCAATCAGTTCAGACTATTCGGACGGATAACGACACTGAGTTCAAGAATCAAGTACTCACAGGTTATCTGACTTTATTGGACATCTCCCATACCTTCTCAGCTGCTCGTACTCCTCAACAAAACGGGGTAGTTGAGCGTCGGAATCGAACTCTAGTAGAGGTCGCGCGCACAATGTTATCTCAGTCCAAACTCCCGCTTTATCTATGGGCAGAAGAAGTTGCTACCGCATGCTACACTCAAAACCGTACTATCATCAACAAGCGGTTCAACAAGACTCCATACGAGATCATCAACAAACGCATCCCGAACATCAACTACTTCCAGGCGTTTGGATGCACGTGCTTCGTACTGAATGACAAGGACGATCTCGGAAAGTTTAGCCTAAAAGCGGACGAAGGAGTGTTCATCGGATATTCTCAGCAAGCCAAAAGCTACAGAGTCTACAACAAACGGACGAAAACCGTCGTTGAGAGTGTAAACGTGACTTTTGACGAGGCCGCTGATATGGCTTCTGAACACCTCAGTTCAAAACCCGCTTTAACTGGTGTGTTAGCTTCTGGACAATTACGTTCAGGATCTACACAAACTCTAGTAAATCCAGATCAAGCGTCTACGTCAAGAGCACATCTTTCATATTTGGATTTACTTTTTGAGTATTTCTATGATGACTTATTTAATATTAAGCCTAATGCTATATCATGTAACAGGAATACTGCTCAAGCACCAGAAGTGACACATGTCACTGGTCCCACCGACTCAGGTGGCCCATTCTCGCCTGGTGCTCCCTCCTCTACTGTCAATGAGTCAGCATCCTCGAGCTCGAGTGATCCCTCTCCTATCTCTCAAGTTCCTACTGAAGCTCAGGCAAAAGTAATACCTCCTGAACTGACCCCTGCTGAAGGTGCTCACGAAGTTACCTCTCCGGCAATCTCGGATCCTGCTATAGTTTCATCACCAGCTGAGTCGTCCTCTGCTACTTGCTCGACTCTAGCTAAGGAGCTTCCACCTCACAGGCCGTCATCACTCGAGGCAGTTCAGGATTTACCACCCGGTGGTCATGTGGATTCCGATACCTCACAACATACATATCAATCTCTTCCGCACACCACCAAGTGGACTCGAGCTCATCTCCTGCATCAGATCGTCGGTGACCTCAATACACATGTACAGACTCTATCCACTACCGCCAATGACTGCTTATTTTCCTCGTTCCTCAGCCGTATCGAACCTTCCATCGTCTCCGAAGCATTGAATGATACAGACTGGGTGATAGCTATGCAAGAGGAACTCAACCAATTCGAGAGCCTCAAAGTATGGCGTCTTGTTCCCCGGGCAAAGAACAAGATGGTGATTGGGACGAAGTGGATCTTCAAGAACAAAAAGGACGAAAATGGAATAATAGTCCGGAATAAAACGCGTCTGGTAGCTAAAGGATATCGCCAGCAAGAAGGTATAGATTACGATGAGACGTTTGCACCGGTTGCCCGCATTGAAGCAATTCGCATGTTCCTAGCCTACGTCGCTCACAAAAATTTCATCGTCCTTCAAATGGATGTGAAATCCGCGTTTCTGAACGGCGTTCTCAAGGAGGAAGTTTATGTCTCGCAACCCGAAGGCTTCGTGAGTTCTGAAAAACCTAATCATGTCTACTTTCTTGACAAGGCCTTATACGGTCATAAGCAAGCTCCACGAGCCTGGTATGATGCTCTCTCATCCTTCTTAGTTAAATCTGGTTTCTCTAAAGGTAAGATCGACACAACTCTATTTATTAAAAGAGAAAAGCGCGATATCATTCTTGTACAAATTTATGTTGATGATATAATCTTTGGCTCAACAAACCCCAAGTACTGTCAGAACTTTTCAACCCTCATGAGTAAACATTTTCAAATGAGCATGATGGGGCAAATGAATTTTTTCCTGGGTCTTCAAGTTAAACAATTAGCAACATGAATTTTCATTAATCAATCTAAGTACATCTTGGATATTCTTCGGAAATACCAGATGGAAAAATCGTCACCTATGAAAACCCCCATGTCTACTAGCATCAAGCTACACTCCGATACTGACGGAAAGGATGTGAATGCTACAACATATAGAGGAATGATAGGTTCTCTGATGTACTTGACGGTGAGCCGGCCAAACATTATGTTCTCGACATTCTTGTGTGCAAGATTTCAGTCGAAACCTAAAGAGTCTCACTTAGCTGCTATTAAGCGTATTTTCCGATATTTAAAAGGTACTGCTGATCTTGGTTTGTGGTACCCGAAAGAGACAAGTTTTGAATTGACAGCTTATTCAGACGCTGACCACGCCGGAAACATGCTGGATCGGAAAAGCACGTCGGGACATGTCCAGTTCTTGGGTGATCGTCTTGTCAGCTGGGCTTCGAAGAAGCAAAACTCTGTGTCTACCTCTACCACCGAGGCGGAGTATGTAGCAGCCGCCAGTTGCTGCTTACAAGTCATTTGGATGCACACCCAGCTGAAAGACTATGGATTTCTCTATTCGAAGATCCCCATCTACTGTGACTCAAAGAGTGCCATTGCAATATCCAGCAATCCCATCCAGCACACGAAGACGAAGCACATTGATGTGTGCTACCACTTCATAAAAGACCACGTGGAAAGAGGTACCATCGAACTCTACTTTGTTAATACAGAGCATCAGTTAGCAAACCTGTTTACTAAAGCCTTGGGCGAAAAACGCTTTAATTATCTAGTGTCCAAGCTTGGTATGCTAAATATGAAAGTTTGATCCGTTTATAGCCCTATACGAGTCTCATTCAATAACGAATGACTGTGACCTACTTCCCTAGTGACTTGTCTCTGGATTCTCATCGCCACACTCATTGGTTATTGCATTTTACTCGTTCTGTTCTGTGTCAATTTCAAACTTCTGTATTAATAAATTAGATTTCGTTAGTTTCTTTTTTTTCCCTCGTGTGTTTTCTTTTCTTCGTGGTGTTTTCGTGTTCATTTTGCAGAACATTCGGTTGATATCTGAAAGCGTAAGTCGTTTGTAGTAGATTTTCAATGTTGTTCATGTGTTCAGGGGGAGCACTATTATCAGCTTTCTGGTAAGATTTTCCAGTCCTCCGTTCGAGGGGGAGCAGGTAAGTTATTCTTATATTTCTTTCCCGCCTGCTATCGTCAAAGGGGAGCGGATTTCGTTTCTGAAAGCAATGATTCCAAATTTGAGGAGGAGCGGGATCATATCTTTTGTTTTTTCCCCGGGCCTTGGTCACTTTTAGTTTTGAATTTTTTTTCCTTTTCTATAAGTTTTTTTGTTAGGATAATTTTTTTCAAAATTTTTTTTCTAAGGGTTTGGACCGGCACAAAATGGTTACCGGCCCAACTCCTTACCAGGCCCAAACCTTGCTCGGCCCAACAGCCTTGCCCCGACCCGGCACCCTGCCCCGGCACTCGACCGAGGGTTTAAACGACCCTGGTCTCTTTCTTTTCCCTCACTCTAGCAATCTCAATCTCTCTAAACTCTCTCGATCCCTCTCTCGCTCTCGACCGGTGCCTTATTTCTATATATCGATCATTCTCTCTCGACCGGCGATCTTCCTCTCTCTCGATTCTCACTTCGTCGATCGACAACAGGTAACCTCTCTCGCCTATCTCCATCGCTATATCTATCTCTTAATCTCGATCTCTCTGTCGATCGAGTTCTGTTTCGATCCCCGGTCTATGGGTTTAACTAAATCGACTCTGGTCGATTCATCTTCCGGTCGATGTGACCGTGGCCACCCCCCACAACGACACTTCGTCTTTTAGGGTTTCGATTTTGTGGTCTGGGATTTCAATCGGCTAACGTCGATAGTTTTTGGATTTTGATTCTTAAATCTAGGAGATATATGTTGTTCTTGTTTGATTGGATTGATACCGGTCGGTCGATAAATATCGGTCGAGTTATTAACCTAATTTATATCGGTCGAGACCATACCGGTCGAGACCCTACCGGTCGATGACACCGGTCAATAGGGACACCGGTAAGTCGTTTTGACCCCGGTCGACATGCTTCGATACCGGTCGACCGATAGATTCAATCACCGGTCGTAGTTCTTTCCCGGTCAATTGCCTATACCGGTCGGTCGCTCGACTTTACCGGTCATTTGCTATACCTATTTCTATATCGGTCGAAGACCTTACCGGTCGTTGGTCTTTACCGGTCGGTACCTATACCGGTCAATGCATCATACCGGTCGTTCCTTTACCGGTCGGTACACCATACCGGTCGTTACACTTTACCGGTCGACGCATCATACCGATCAATACACCCTCCCGGTCCATTTGGTGTTCTTTTTTGCATACTGTTGGTTGGTGGTTTTTCAGTTAGTTTCTGTGCTTAAAAGTTTATATATATATGCTTGTGAGATGTGAGGTGTGAGTTGAATTTGTGATGCAAGTTGGTTTTCAAAACCTTAAATAGTGGGATTATCTTGGTTATTGACCCTAGTTCAGGGATTAGGGTCGGTATTGCCCAAATACTTGGAGTTTTAATTGGTTATGGTTTAAACCATTGACCATTTAACTCCAAACATATCTTGTTTCACTGTACCCAACTTCTAACGTGTTTAATACTCACAGGTACAATGGCGCAAAACCCAAATCCGGCGATTGACCCCGTGGCAGATGCCGAACTGATTCCTGAGGATCAGTTCCTTCCACTTACGCCCAACAACTACCATCTCGACGTCACCCAACCTGCAATCCAGTATCAGGTGATGATCGAGATCCTCATTGGGCATCCTCTCTCATACGCCCTTACGGAGATAGCTGAAGTCCCAATGATAAGCCTGCAGTAGTTCTGGCGTTCCCTAACTCCTCTGGAGGCCGACGATGGTTTTCAGTTGGAAGGTCGAATTGACCACACGCCGGTACTGCTCACTCGAGATCTGTTCCGACAGTTTCTCCAACTGCCGACCGCCACTTCATTTCCAGGGAGAGACGACTATGACCCGATCGTATGGGATGCAACTCTCTGCGCCGACATCCTGTCCCTAGGCTATGACGTGAATCTTCGTCTTCCATTTGGATTCAACAGGAAGCATCTAACAACGATTTGGTACACTCTCTTTATGTACATCAATCGGTGCCTTTCGGCTATCACGAAAGGCATCGAACAAACGAGTATCAACATCCTTCGCGTATTTCATGCCGTGGCATTCCACCGCCACGCAGACTACGCCGACTTCCTTTGGTACGAGCTTGTTCAGAAAGTACGCGCCAACGCGACAAAGAGACAGAACTTCATTCCATTCATGCGGTTTCTACAGCTTGTCATCCGCAACTTCATGGTTCTCTATCCTGCGATTGCGCGCCGATCATCGCACCTGACCTGTCCGCAAAACCCGAATCACAAGATCCCGTCACATCCTGATCCATAAGGTATTGTCGCCCGACAGATCCCCTTCGGGTTACTGGCCTATGCTCGTCCTACGGCGCTGAGTGTAATAGCATATAGGCACACACACAACCTACCAGCTCCTATGGTCCGTCCAGAACCGGAAGGACCTCCCTAGGTAGCAAGACCTGAGAGGTGTGAGGGTCCACATCCACGTACGAGAGGCGGTAGCGTCCGGATAGCTGGGGCTCCCGGAAAGGGTGTGATGAGAGAAAATATTGTGAGGGGAACTGGAGTGGGCAGCGCCGTTGGACCAAGCCAAGCCAGTTCTTCCCGACGATCACCCACACCGCCACGGACAACCTCTTCGACGGTGGAAGAGGACACTGCTACTGAAACTACTAACGTTCAGTCCTCTCCTGCCACCGAGTCGGAGGAGGCAACAGGTACATCCGGCACTCAGTTGGAAGTTGCCACCGAGTCTGAGGAGGCAACAGACCAATCCGGCAGTCAGTCGGAAACAGCCAACCAAGAATCGGAACCAAATGACGTGTCTTCTGACTCTGATGGTGACGATGATGAGCCCTCACCTGGAGAGACAAGGAGAGCGGAGGGAGTATCAGTCGAAAATATAGAAGTGAGTAGAGAGAAGGAAAGGAGAAGTAAGATACATGCTAAGCGTACACGAGTGATGTCGCAACCACCTCTGGTTGGCGACCCCCACACCGCATCTAGCCAAGTAGCCGCATCTGCTACCCAGTCTCATGTGTTGAGACAGGGTATTGAAGAAGACGTCGTGGACCTAGCGACGCAAATGCACACCCCCCTAGACACTCCGCCATCTCTCAACAGATGGTGGTTTCAAGTTCACACGGGGATTTAGCACAAACGCTACTAGTTTCTCGCTTGGAGAGTTCTGGTATTGAAACAAGAGAACAGCAGCCCCCGTTCTCGACTTCTTTGGGTGCACAGAGTCTAGAGCCCTTTGATGTCATATCTCCTATTCCTAGGACACAAATACCCTTTTCGGCTACTGTTGGAGGCCTTAGTGGCCCAGCTGGAACACCTATAGTAAATCCAACTTCGGTAGGTTTACGAGGATTGGGTGGAAGTCCTACCACAGCTATCATCTCGCCAGCTGTGAACGTAGGCGGTTCGACTTCTATAGTCGTAACCAGAACTGGAAGTCTAAGTGACCCAGGAGTGACTCACCCTGAGTTCTTCTCAAGGGAATTCTTGGAAGGTGCCCTAAAGACCGTCCGTTCTATTATGCGTTCCGAGCTGAGGGAGGAGGTAGATGCCATGAAGCGTCTAATCAAAGGCAAAGGTCCCGTGACTGAGCCTGAACCACTACCTCCTACACCACAACCCTTTCCTGCTGCTGTTGACATGTCTATCGATGAACTAAAATTCGTACTCCTAGCCAAGCTACTTTCCCAATCCCATATAGAACCTACCCATGATGCCGATCTTCTATCGCTTTTACGTTCTCAAGCATCCAAACCTACTCCACCACCACCCCCAACCCACTGTATCTCTAGATGCCTTCCAACAACAACAAGCCATGCTTCAGTCTTTGCAGCAATTAGTAGCTGTATTGACTGAACGCTTATCATCCGTGGAAGACACCTGCCGAAGCCAGGCAGAAAGGCTCAAGCGCCGACATGATGACCATGATGATCCTGATCACCATGAGGGGAAGAAGCGCCGACGTATATCCGAGCCAGAGACACAGATAGTGGAATCAGTACAGGTGGAAATGGAAGGGGCTTCAGGTTCTGGTACACAATCGGAAGGGCAAGAACAGGCACGGGAACTGGTTATGGATTTGGTACTTTACGAAACTTCAACGGTTGAAAAGCCTGAGGAAATAGATGAAGGTTCACCGATAGTTCCTGAAGACTGGCTTTGATTGTCGATCCTTATGAGGTTTCTGACCCGACAGAAGAATATGCCAACACTGAAAGAGCGCTGGTAGTCATGCAAGCCGAAATTGATGAGATTCTTCATCCAGATTATCAGCCAGATTGTTGGGAACTGAAGAAAAACTCAAGTATGATTAATGTTGCTGATACAGAGTTAATACTGCTAGAAGACTTTAAGGTTAATACTGCTAGTATTACTACTGCTAGTACTATTAATACTGCTAGTCAAAGTTAGTACTGCTAGTAGTTAGTATTGATAGTAGTTAGTACTGCTAGTAGTTAGTGCTGCTTAGTAGTTAATGCTGCTAGAAGAAGTTAATGTTGTTGATCATGGTTAGTGCTGCTTAAGAGATTCAGATGGAAAGAATGACAGTTGGATAATTTGAAGATTATGGAAGCTTTGAGATATACATGGAAGATATACTGAAGATATTTTATTTATTGTAATTATCTTTTTATTCAGTATATGTATAGATTTGATAGAATAGTTTAGACAGAGATTAATTTATTCATTCTAAGTTTTTGTTTTAGAGAGAATCAACCTCAAGACATAGATCCTAATTCTAGAGAAGTAGAATTCGTATTGGTGAGCCTGTTCATCAATATTGAGGTTGAGTGTGTAATCTTGTAACTTCAAAGCATTCAATACAAGTTTACAGTTTGTTGACTATATTCTGTTTTTTTTTATTTTCTGTTTGATTAAATATCAAAGTGTTATTCCGCAAACTTCTTTGATATTGTTTCTGAGAATTAATTCTTGTTGAGAATTCGATCCTGACAAGTGGTATCAGAGCCTAACTCTCTCAGAAATAGTTATTCATCATGGAAAATCTTACAGAATCAAGCAGTACTTTGGTTTCTAAGGTTCCAATGCTCAAACCAAGTGAGTTTGACATGTGGAAGATCAGAATCAGACAATATATTCTTCTCACTGACTACTCAATGTGGGATATCATTGAGAATGGTCCTTCTGAAGCTGGAAGGATAGGACCAGATGGGAAAAGACCTCCACCAAAGACAGATGGTGAGAGGAAGATCAGAAAGACAGAGATGAAGGCCTTGAGCACTCTGCTCTTGGCCATTCCCAATGAATATCAGCATCAATTTTGCAACTGCACTGATGCTCAGATTCTCTGGAATGCTCTAGAGAAAAGATTTGCTGGAACTAAGAGCATCAAAAGAAATCAAAGAGATGTTCTAAAGCAGCAGTATGAGAACTTCACTTCCACAAAGAATGAGTCTATGACTCAAACTTTTGATAGGTTCAATAAACTCATAGGTGAACTGGCTACTGTAGGGGTGAAGATGGAACAAGATGATATCAACAGAAATTTCCTCAGATCTCTTGGGGATGAATGGACTATGTACACTGTCTCATATAGACAGAGTGACAATCTGGAAGAGAAAGAACTTGATGATCTATACAATGATCTAAGAGTTTTTGAAACTGAGGTAGAAACCAAGAAGAAGCCCTCTGGTTATATTCACAATGCTGCACTTCTTTCAGCATCCACTGATACTACTGCCAACCCTGAAGCAGTTAGTACTGCCAGTGGAGTAAGTTCAGAAAAAGGCACTGAAACTATCTTTGAAGCCTTTTTGTCCAGTCATAGCAGCAATTCTCTGATTAATGATGATCTTGATCAAATTCACCCTGATGATCTGGAGGAGATGGATATTAAATGGCAGATGGCCATGTTATCCATGAGGGTGAAAAAGTTCATTAAAAGAACTGGAAGAAATAACTTCTCTCAAAGAAGAGAAGATGGAGCTGGTTTTGACAAAACCAAGGTGGAATGTTTTAAGTGTCACAAGAAAGGACACTTTGCTAGAGAATGCAGGAGTGCTGTTCCAAACAACAACCATCAACAAGCTCAGAATGGAAGATACAATCTGAACAAGAATCCTGCTCAAGCCCTTGTTTCTCAACAAGGAATGGGATTTGACTGGAGTGATCAAGCTGAGGAAGCCATTCAGAACCAAGCTCTTATGGCAGAAGTGTCTGATCTCCCCACTGAGGTAAGTTCTAATCTTTGCACTAAATCTTGCATTGACACTGTTACAAGATACAGGGATCACAATCAAAGTATGTGTGATGACCTCAAAAGATTAGAAAAGGACAGAAGAGATTATGTGTTGATAGTAGAGAGATTTGAAGAGCAAATCAAAGGCTTTCAAGCTAATGAACTTCAACACTCTTATGACACAAACTATTGGAAGTGGGAAAAGAATGAGTTAGAAACCAAACTGTCTAAGTCCTTAGAAGAGAATGATAGACTGAAAGAGGAACTGTCAAAAGTTAAGCTTGACATAGACAAGTTTTCTTATGCTTCAAAAGCAATGGACTCTCTTCTAAAGGCTCAGATACATGATAAGATGAAGCCTGGTATTGGATACAACAATACACCCCCTCCTTACAATAACAACTATATTTCTCCAACATCAGACTTGTTAGAAACTAAGGAGAAAAAGGACTTGTCTGAAGAAGCTTTTAAGATAGATCCTTTGGATGAGGTAGTAGTTAAGGATTTGACTGAGAAAGGAGCCAGTGAGAACAGGGATAATAATGTGAGTAAAAAGATACCATTAGAAAACAATATTATCACCAATGAGGGATGTGGGAAAATCTGGGTCAAGTCCAAGGAGATAGAGAAGACTAAAGGAAATGATAACAAGGTCCATTACAAACAAACCACAGTTGTGAATCCTGGATCTTGTAAACAGTGTGATTGCAATAAAGCCAAGAGCCTAAATTCTGTTTTAAAAAGAGGAAATCAAAGAAACTGGAATAATCAATGGGCTCAGAAACAAGGAGTTGATCTGAATAAAATCAATAGACCAAAACCTTGTTTTATATGTGGCAAGTTGAATCATTTGGCTAAGTTTTGTTACTTTAACCCTATTAACCAACAGATGAACTTTCAAAGATTTGTGCAAAAATCTGTGGGTTATAGGAAGGCTGGAAAGAAACATGTGATAAAGAAATCTATTGAAAGTAAAGGCACTTTAAAGAAAAAGATTTTAAAAGAAAGTGTCAAAATGTGGGTACCTAGAAGTACTAACAGTGTTAGTACTGCTAACAATATTAGTACTGCTAACACAGTTACTACTGCTAACAGTGTTAGTACTGCTGAAAATATTAATGTTGCTAATACTGTTAATACCTCTTCAATGGTTAATATTGCCAACACAGTTATTGCTGCTAACACAGTTACTACTGCTAACAAGGTTAGTACTGCTAAGCATGCAAGTGCTGCCAAGGCAGTTAGTACTTCAAAAATCAGTACTGATTCTAGCAAAAATATTTCCAAGCCTATTATTGTAACAAAGTATTCCAAGAATGAGGAGTTAAAGTTCAAAAATCTTGTCAAGAAAGAATGCAAGTATTTTGATGAGAAAGGGGTACCCAAGACCACTTTGGCTTGGGTTCCTAATTCATACTAATTGACTTATTTAATGTGCAGGGCAACCAACAGCTCAAGGGAAAGAGCATTTGGCATGTTGATAGTGGTTGCTCTAGGCACATGACAGGCAACATGTCATGCCTTCAGGACTTCAAGCATATCAATGGAGGACATGTTGCATTTGGAGATAATCTTACTGGTGGTAAGATAAGTGGAAAAGGTAATGTCACCAAAGGTAAGATGACATTTGAGGATGTCTACTATGTTGATCAATTAAAGTACAACCTGTTAAGTGTATCACAGGTTTGTGACAAACAACATAGTATATTATTTACTAATACTGAGTGTATGATTCTTGCTCCAGGGTTCAAGGTAGTTGATGAAAGCATGATACTACTTAGAACTCCAAGAAAAGACAATGTTTACTGTCTTGATATGAACAATGTTGATAGTGATTCATCTCTGAATTGTCTTGTTTCAAAAGCTTCTGTAGATGAATCCTCTCTATGGCACAGAAGGATGTGTCACATGAATTTCAAGACTATGAACAATCTTGTTAAAAACAACCTTGTAAGAGGTTTACCTTCAAAAGTCTTTTCATGTGATGATCATTGTGTTGCTTGTCTTAAAGGCAAACAGCACAAAACTTCTCATAAGACCAAAGAGTTAAATTCTGTTTCTTCTTGTCTCCAGTTACTGCATATGGATCTGTTTGGTCCTACAAATGTTATGAGTCTATGCAAGAAATCTTACTGCTTGGTTATTGTTGATGATTACTCCAGATTTACTTGGGTATATTTTCTAAGGACTAAGGATGAAACAAGTGGTCTTATCAAATCCTTTATTCTAAGAATTGAAAACCAAACTAATCAAAGAGTAAAAGTCATTAGATCAGATAATGGAACTGAGTTTAAAAATCATGATCTAAACACCTTTTGTGAAGAAAAAGGTATTGAGAGGCAATATAGTGCTCCTAGGACTCCTCAACAGAATGGTGTTGCTGAAAGGAGAAATAGAACACTAATAGAGGCTGCTAGATCTATGTTGGCTGATTCAAAACTGCCAATTACCTTCTGGGCTGAAGCAGTTAATACTGCTTGTTATGTCCAAAACAGAGTTCTAGTGGTCAAGCAAAAGAACAAGACCCCATATGAGCTTTTAAATCAAAGAAAACCCTTCATTGGTTTCTTCAAACCTTTTGGGTGTCCTTGTACAATTCTCAATACCAAATCTCACTTAGGTAAGTTTGATAGCAAAGCAGATGATGGATTTCTTGTTGGATATTCATCTCAGAGTAAGGCTTACAGAGTTTTTAACTCTTCTTCTAGAATAATTGAAGAAAGTGACAATGTCAAATGCAATGAGAACACACCAAATCCTCTTGGGTCTGGACCTCAGTGGCTATTTGACATTGATTCACTAACTAACTCTTTTGGTTTCAGTAATGAGTATACAGGAACAGGAAGTGGAGGATCAGGAATCACACAAATTCAAGAAAGTATATCTAAATCTGTGATTTTTCCCATACCCACAGTAAATTCTGTTGAAGACTGTGAAAAGGAATCATTTACTGGACCAAGTCAGAGTGAAGAAGAAACTAGAGATGAGGAGACTCAAGAAAATAATGAAGTGGCATCTGAAAACATTTCAGTTGAGTTGCATGAATCCAATCTTGAGGCTGGACTGAATGGAGAACCTAGTCATAACACCAGAGTTCAAAAGAATCATCCTCCACAACTGGTAATAGGAGATATCTCTTCTCCTATGATGACTAGACATCAAAGCAGGCTTCAGGAAATGCAAGATCAACAGCATACAGTGCTTTCTTGTTTTCTATCACAGCTTGAGCCTAAAAAGGCACATGATGCTATGAAAGAATCTAGCTGGATAGAAGCAATGCAAGAAGAACTGTTACAGTTCAAGCTCCAAGATGTATGGGATCTAGTAGACCTTCCTAAAGGTCACAGAGCAATTGGCACAAAATAGATTTTCAGAAACAAGAGAGATGAAAGAGGTATTGTCATAAGGAACAAAGCAAGGCTGGTGGCTCAAGGATATACTCAAGAAGAGGGTATAGATTATGAAGAAGTTTTTGCACCTGTGGCTAGGATAGAAGCAATCAGACTATTTCTAGCCTATGCTTCTTACATGAATTTCAAAGTCTATCAAATGGATGTAAAAAGTGATTTTCTCTATGGCTCAATTGAAGAAGAAGTATATGTCTGTCAACCACCAGGGTTTGAAAACCCAAGCTATCCAGACAGGGTATACAAATTAAAGAAAGCACTTTATGGATTACATCAAGCTCCAAGAGCATGGTATGACACTCTGTCATCCTATCTCTTGAAAAATGACTTTGAAAGAGGAGTCATTGATAAGACTCTATTTATCAAGAGAAAGAAGAAGGATATCTTGCTGGTACAAATCTATGTTGATGACATTATCTTTGGATCTACAAGAAACATCTTGTGCAAGGAGTTTGAGGATTTAATGCATCAAAGGTTCAAAATGAGTTCCATGGGGGAACTTACTTTCTTCCTTGGACTCCAAGTTCAACAAAAGTCAGATGGAATCTTCATCTGTCAATCCAAGTATGTGCAGGACATTCTAACCAAGTTTGGTTTCTCAGAGTCAAAACCTGCAAGCACACCTATGGAAACACACAAGCAAATATCTGCAGATCCTGAGGGGGAGGATATAGATGTGCATCATTACAGATCTATGATTGGCTCTCTCATGTATCTCACAGCATCAAGGCCAGATATAATGTTTCCAGTCTGTGTATGTGCAAGATTCCAAGTTAGGCCAAAGCAATCTCACTTTCAAGCCGCTAAGAGGATATTCAGATATCTCAAAGGGCAACCCAGATTGGGACTTTGGTATCCTCATGACTCACCCTTTGACCTAATAGCATACTCAGACAGTGATCTAGGTGGGGCAAACTTGGACAGAAAATCTACTTCTGGAGTATGTCAGTTTTTGGGTGCTAGACTAGTCTCATGGCAGTGCAAGAAACAAACCACAGTATCCACATCTACAACAGAGGCAGAGTACATAGCAGCTGCAAGTTGCTGTTCTCAAGTCTTATGGATTCAGAATCAAATGTTGGATTATGGGGTAACCTTTCTACACACTCCAATCTTTATTGACAACAGCAGTGCTATTAGCATTGTGAATAATCCAGTCAAGCACTAAAAAACAAAGCACATTGAGATCAGGTATCACTTTATAAGAGATTGTAATGAAAAGAAACTTATTCAAGTTGTCAAAGTTCACACTGATAATCAGTTTGCTGATCTATTCACTAAAGCTTTTGATGTGGGTAGATTCACTTTCTTGATAACAAGTGTGGGAATGATCAACTCTGAATAATCCCCTTCTCAAAAAGTGGTTTTATACCTGTATATTATTCTTGGAGTTACTAATCTTCTTTTTCAGGATATGCATAGCAGTACTCAGTGTTTAGCAAGTTTAAAAGGAGTAAGTCAGTTAATACTGCTAGTAGGTACTACTGCTTTCAGTTAATACTGCTAGTGGTTAATACTGCTTTCAGTGGTTAATACTGCTAGTAGTTACTACTGCTTTCAGTTAATACTGCTAGTGGTTAATACTGCTTTCAGTGGTTAATACTGCTAGTAGTTACTACTGCTTTCAGTTAATACTGCTAGTGGTTAATACTGCTTTCAGTGGTTAAAACTGCTAGTGGTTAATACTGCTTTCAGTTAATAATGCTAGTAGTTAATACTGCTTTCAGTTAATACTGCTAGTGGTTAATACTGCTTTCAGTGGTTAATACTGCTAGTGGTTAATACTGCTTTCAGTTAATACTGCTAGTAGTTAATACTGCTTTCAGTTAATACTGCTAGTAGTTAATACTGCTAGTAGTTAATACTGCTAGTAGTTAATACTGCTAGTAGTTAATACTGCTTTTAGTTAATATTGCTAGTAGTTAATACTGCTAGTAGTTAATACTGCTTTCAGTTAATACTGCTCGTTAGTTAATACTGCTCTAGGTTAATACTGCTTATGTTCCGAATACTATAAATACTCTTTGCCCGCCTAAAAGTTCATAACGTCTCTTTGCATACTGTTCTCTTGTGCTCTAAACCTTTTCTCTCTCAAGTTCGAAGTCTTCAGGCAAGCTTTTCACTAAGATCAATGGCATCAATGACTTTCATTGATGAGCACAATGAGATTGCGATGCTACAAAAACCAAAGCAAGCTGCAGGATTTCATCAGATTGTGGATTTCCTCAAGTCAAGCCACATTGCTCATGCTCTTATTGTATCCCCTACAATCTATATCGAGCATCAAAGGCAGTTCTGGGCTAATGCAACCATTGTTGTTGAGAATGGTGTGCAGATGATCAAGACAAGAATTTGTGATCAATCACTCACGGTTACTGAAGAGGTTATTCGCATCAGTCTACGTCTAGACGATGCCCCTGGTATAACCTCTATCCCAAACGATGAACTGTTTTCAAATCTTACAAGAATGGGGTATGGAGGCTCATTGGGAGTTTTCAAATTCTCTAAAGCAAAATTTTCACCCCAATGGCGTTTCTTTGTCCATACTCTTATGCATTGTATCTCCAAAAAGACTACTGGATGGAGTGAGTTCAGCAGCACTATTGCTTATGCTTTGGTGTGCTTGGCCACTGCCAGAAAGTATAATTTTTCTAAAATGATTTTCAGTGATCTTGTCTCAAACATGGGAAACAAAAAGAGCTTCTTTATGTATCCCAGGTTTGTTCAAGAAGTCATTACTCATGAATTGATGGATATACCTCAACCTGTTGGGGTATATGTACCTAAACACCCCAAAGGCAAGGTTTTCTCAAATATGAGAAGATCTGCTGGGGACTCTGAAGGAGTTGACACCCCATTGTTCTCTACAATGATGGTGGTGTCCCAAACCAATGAAGGTATGGCAGCAGGGTCAAGGCCCCCATTAGACCAACCCACTGCTAGCCAAGCCCAACCTTCCCTCTCAAAATCAATTCCCCAGTCCCTTCTTGAAAAACCAGCCTCTCCTATCACCCAAACTTACAAGAGGAAACAGGTAAAGAAGGCTCCTTCCCTTCTTGTACCATTTCCCTCTCAGCCTTTAAGCCCTCTAAGGGAGAATTCTCCCCTAGAGAATATCCAAAGGGAAACCACAAGGGTGTCTCCCAACCCAAAGGAGGTGCTCTCTGAGGAGGAGGTAGAGCATATGGGTGATGAGGCTGCCACTACTCCTGCTAGCACAGAGGAGGAAAGTGGTAACATCAATAAGACCTCCCCCATGGCAACTTTAAATGAGCAATCATTTGAAGGTCCCTGGTGCCAAGAAACCACAGGGGTGGACAGGGCTTCTGCTAGGCAGAAGACTTCCACTAATATAAGATCCAATGATCCTTCAATAGGGGGTAACACTCCTGGAGAAGGTGAGGACAGATATAACTATGATGAATTGATGGAGACAATGGGTAACATCAACCTAGATGTTCTGAAACAAGGAAAAGAAATAGAGGAGATGAAGCTGGTGATACTGTCACAACAAGTCCAGATTGCAAAACTAAAGAAGATGGTGACAAGGCTGATTCAAAAGAAGAAAAGGAAACAATTTGTGCTAAAGAGAAGGGAACCAGTGTTTGATGCTCCCAAAAAGGGGGAGTCAGAGGCTGAAGTAAACCTGAATGAGGAAAAAGAAAAAGTTGAGGGGGAGCATGATGGGGAGAAGAACAGTATTGAGGGGGAGTTAGAAGCAGAAACTATTAGTGCTGCTGAAACTTCACAAGCAGTAGTAACAAAGTTATCTCCAACAGAAATTGAAGTAGCTGAAATGCTCATCAAAGCAAAGAATGACACTCTCAAAACAAAGGGAGTGGTCATAAATGAAGGGGGAGAAAAAGGAGAAGTGAGCAAGAAAGATAACAGTAAGAAGCCCATGAACAAAGACAAAGGAAAAGCAAAGATGGTGGAATCTGATCAACCAGTAAAGAAGCAAAGGTTGGTTGAATCAGATGAAGCTCTAGCCAGGAAGATGCAGGAGGATATTGAAAAAGAAGAAAGAGTTCAGGTTGAAAAAGACAGGGAGATGGCAAAGGCTCTAGCTGCTGAATTAAATGAAGCTTATCAGAAAGGGCTTGAAACAGATAAAGCTAAGCAAAGGGCAATAAGCTTAAGAAAGGCCATGATAGTCAAATCAAGTGCAAAGAAAAGAAGACCTTCACAAACTTACCTTGCCACTCAGGAAAGAAACAAAATGATAACTTTCTTGAAGAGTGCAATTGGGGTAAAGAAAGAAATGTTTGTGAAGATGACTTTTGATCAAATCAGGGATCTTTATGAGAAAGAAATGGGGAAGCTGAAAAATAATGAAAAGGATAGAGTGGATTTTGAAAAGAAGGCAAAGGAGAGACATGATGTGAATATGCATCAACCATTCCCTGAAAGTGAAGAGGGAACTCCTATCAAAGAAAAGGCAGAGAATAAGGAAGAAAAGAAGAAGGAAGCTACTTTAGTGCAGGTTCAAAAGACTCTGAAAAGAACCAAAATGATGGCTAAAAGAAAGAAAAGTGTTATTCCGCAAACTTCTTTGATATTGTTTCTGAGAATTAATTCTTGTTGAGAATTTGATCCTGACACAGATATTCAGACTTCTGTCGCGGTACCGCTTTTGGCATATCATGCAGATCACCCTGATATTCTTCATACAGATTTTCCTGTTCGATCTCCTCCAGCATCACCAAGTTTGAGAACTGAAAGTACTCCGCCAGTCCAGCCGTCCAAGTGGGAAAGAGTCAGAATCAAAGTCCCATTTCTGGAAGAAATCCAGAAGAAGATCTTTGCCCATTGGATTCGGAAATATGATGAAGTTGTGCTTCATGGTCTACAGTCGATGAAAAACAAGGAAAAGCAGCGTGAGATCATATTCGTGTACAACTGCTTTCAAGACAAGTATACCAAGACAAAGCTCGAAATTACATCAGTCGATCGGATTCAATCCGGTGTCTTCATGGGTGTAAAGTATTCACAATTCATGGTAACTAGAGAATATGGTAAGAATTGGTATTTTTCTGAAGTCGATTTTCCGCGTCTTGAACCTAGAGATCTGTTGTTCTTGCTTAGAGACTTAAAGACCAGAACCAACAGACCAGGGGAAGTTTTAGATGCACTCGAGACCGTCAAGCGATACATGAAGTGTGCAATGAAGCTTGCCTCTGTAGAAGACTTTCAGATCGGGTTAGAAAGCAATCAACCGAAGATTAATCTGCTTAAGCCTGATTTGAGTGTTCCTTCTGAAGCCCAGAATGTACCAGCGTTTACTGTCCTTATGTTTCCAGAGTTAGGCATGACTTACGTGAACGAGAAAGGCGTTATGCGATTTATTCGATTCAGCCAGATTGCTAGATTTTGTGATGGTACAATGATGCTACTTAAAGACAAGTTGAAGCGTGCTATTGATAAATATGAAAAAGGGGTTCAGCCTTTGGATCCTAAATACAAGCCACTTGTTCTTGAAGCACTGGGTGTTATTGAAGACCGGCTGGAGTACAGAACACAAATGCGCTACTTCGAGATCAGCTTTGGGTTTCGAAAGATATATGTTCCAAACTGGCGCGATTATCATCTTCTATTTAAAGGGGGAGATTGTTAGGGTATTTTGAATGTTAAATAGAAGTTTAGGGTTTATTCTGTAATTGTTTGATAGTTTTATTAATTAGTTGGGCCCAAGCCCATAAGCCCAATATCTTGTAAAGCCTAAGTATATAAAGGTTGTTTTAGATTCATTATCAGTTAAGTCTCAATTCATAATTCTCTAGTCAATAGGTTTACTTTCTCTGATCAGATATTCTTTCTGTAAACCTAAACCCTTTGATTGCATATTAATCATATGACTAGAGGTTGTGGCTATACAATTATTATTCATTGTTGATTATTTGCTGTTGATTGCACTGTACTGGGATCTACAGAGCAGATAACATACCATTGTAAAATATAGTACTTACTAAAAAGAACAAATCCGTTGCCAAATTTTTACAAACACCAACAGGAAAATCTTAATCCACGACCAAATGGTTAGAAAAACCGATTCTAATCCTCATGCTAAATCTTAAAACACCAACGAATTTTAGCACGTTAGTAATTTACCAACACATTATAACATTTTGACTCTCATAACTAGCAATTAATGACCTTTTTTCCGGTGGAAGTTTACCAAACGGTTTAAAATATATCCTTTGCAAAATGAATTTAGCATTGACAACCATCCTTTAAATAAGATTATGTTTAAAAATGTCAGTTGATAATTAATTGTGAACAGATTTGGTCGTATTTAACAATGAATTTCGATCGTTGTGCTATTGGTAACATTTGTAGGAGTGATAGAAAATGACTTATAATGTCGATCACTAGCTCAGTTATTTATTCTACACTTGCATCACACGGGTTTAATGAATAGAAGTTTAATAGCAATAATGGGAAATAAGAAACAAGATGGATGAAACAATCAATGTTTACGATGAAAAGCTTAAATAAGAATGAGAAGCAAGCCATCGATCCATCAATGTCAAAGCTTCTTCAGGCTTGTACATTGCCAGTGCATGACCCGCACCCTACAAAACCCAAATCATTACATAAATGTATTACTCATTGGTCATAATATTAATCTGCTGAAATAACGATAATTTGTTTTGTACAAACAAATTAGCTTTTTGTTTCTTGAAAATGGTCAGTTATATTGACGAATATTTCATCAAATTTTTGTCCCAACCAAGTCGAGTAGTAGTTATTGAAAGGTTTTGAGAAAACCTACTACCACATGATATAGGCAACAGAAGCATACTTAAAATTATCATCTATGGCAATACAAACTAACAACTTTTCAGGATACACATGTTCTAGATGATTAACTACAAAAGAATGAACCAAGATTACTTACTTGTTTATTGTGATTGTCGAAAACCACAATGATAAACCAAACCTTTGATCTCGCTTCTTGGATGTTAAGGACCAATAGTATGAATCCCTCTAGTGGCTCACACTTAAGAACACCAAATACCAACAATCAAGAAGAGGTTTAAACCTTAAACCCTTAGTAGGGTTTACGATTTTGGGAGACAGAGAGAGGGGATCGACGGCCACAAGAGAGAGAGAGAGGAAAAACTTGTTAGGGTTTGATCCCTAGCAGTTTATTTATAACCACTTTCCTGCTTCTCTATTTTACACTTAGCCCCCTTGAACCGATAAGCTCGTTAAAACTATTTTAACCAATTATTATTTATCCCCTGTATTTTATATATAATTAATCTAATTAATTATATTTTAGCTTATAATTAATTTATCATCAAATGACAAATTAATAAACTAATTGTTTTCCTTTATCCTTCTGATTGTTTATTTGGGTCTTAAGGGCAACCCAAAAGGACCCTGCTATTATTAGAAATATGACCAATAGTTAATGACTCTGGACACTATATCTAACAGTCTCCCACTTGGACAAGTTATTAACTCTATTTGGTTCAATACTTTCAAATAATCAGCAGAGAGCAAACCATCCAATGCAGCTGCCGAACTCTAATAAAGATTCGGTCCTAAATAAGTGATTTAATGTTCCTTTGTTACACAAGATATCATATAAACCTGAGACATGGATAAATGTCTATCTCATGGATCAAGATTATGTTTCCCGATCTCCGATATGTGTTGAATTCTTTAGACTACTCAATCGAACACATCAATTCTAGTCAGGGTTTGGCCAAGCACTTAATGTCAACACCAAATCATCGAGGGGCCCATGGATATCACTTCTCCTGTGTAGGCAGAAGGACCAAATAAACTTGACTACACAGTTCATTTCTACTCATCATATTATACATGGACTTACCCTGTATAGCTGCCAGTTACGGTCAACGTTGGAGCACACCAAAGCATAACAGAATCCTAGAGCTGAACTCTATGTATCTCCGTTTGAAGAACATAAAATATTATTATCTCAAAATTACTCTGACTTAATCCATGAAGCAAACTTTTGAGTGCGGGTTGTTCCAATACTCAAATCACTATTAAGTACTCATGAGTGTTAGTTGCATTCTCTATGCTTCTAACACTCCATGACAGTCTTGAATTACTACTTACTTCCATGAGTATGACTGATTGTGGAGGTTTAAGTATATTAATACTCAGGAAGTTGGTTCTAAACATGCAAAACGAAACACGATAATAAATTAAATGTAAATGGACGCAATCCAGCATATATTATAATCTCCATATAATAATCTCCAAATCAAATACAATTTATTGTGTTTTAATACATGAAACTAACAACTAAAACATTCAAGGTATATTGATAATTCTAACACCTATGGCTTCAGTATGATACTCTTTTTTTGGTCGAGTTAATGCTTTCGTGAAAGGATCCGCCGGATTCTCTTCAGTCGGCACTCTACTCACCACGATCTGATTTTCCGCAACCTTGTGTCGCACAAAGTGATACTTCCTCTCTATGTGCTTTGACTTCCCATGGTCTTTAGGTTCTTTAGTCAATGCGAATTCACCTTCGTTATCACATAAGATTTCAATGGGTTCACTGATGCTTGGTACAACGCCCAGATCACCTATGAAATTCTTCAACCATGCAGCCTCTTTCGCTGCTTCACTAGTTGCGATATATTATGATTCACACATGGAGTCAGCCACCGTGTCCTGTTTGGAACTTTTCCAAGTCACGGACCCACCATTCAACAAGAACACCCATCCTGACTGCGAGCGGGAATCATCCCGACCTGTCTAGAAACTCGCATGAGTATAACCTGTTACTTGTAATTCATCCTTTACACTGTAGACCAAGAAAACATCTTTAGTTCTCCGAAGATACTTAATAATGTTCTTTACAGACGTCCAATGACTTTCGCCTGGGTTCCCTTGATATCTACTCACCATCCTTAAAGCAAATGAGACATCAAGTCTAGTACATGTCATGGCATACATGATCGATCCTATAGCAGATGCATATGGAATTCGACTCATCCTGTCCAGTTCTTCACTAGTACTGGGACATTGATCTTTACTCAATCTTATGCCATGTTTCATGGGCAAATACCCTTTCTTGGATTCACTCATATTGAATTTCTTCAATATCTTATCCAAGTATGTACTTTGACTAAGTCCAATTAAACGTTTGGTTCTATCTCGATAAATTCTTATTCCAAGTATGTATGCTGCATTTCCCAAATCTTTCATAGCGAAACATTTCCCGAGCCAGACCTTTACATCTTGCAACATCGGAATATCGTTTCCTATGAGTAGTATGTCATCAACATACAAGACTAGAAATACAACATTACTCCTACTAGCCTTAACATATACCAATGACTCATCTTCGCTTCGAGAAAATCCAAACTCCTTGATTTTTTCATGAAAACAAAGATTCCAGCTACGAGGCGCTTGTTTAAGTCCATAAACGGATCTTTCAAGCTTACACACCTTATCTGGATACTCAGTATGTACAAAACCATCAGGTTGTGCCATATACACATCCTCATCAAGTTTCCCATTAAGGAAAGCGGTTTTTACATCCATTTGCTATACTTCATAGTCATGAAATGCAACTATGGCAAGCAATATCCTGATAGACTTAATCTTTGCCACTGGTGAGAAGGTTTCATCATAATCAATCCCTTGAGTTTGAGTGTAACCTTTCGCAACCAGTCTAGCCTTGAATGTGTGCACATTCCCATCCATGTCGGTCTTCTTTTTGAAGATCCACTTACACACAACTGTCTTGCGACATGGTGTATGATCAACCAATTTCCAAACTTGGTTATCGTACATAGATTGAATCTCGCTCTCCATGGCCTCTTTCCACTTGGCAACCTCAGGGCCTGCCATCACTTCCTTGTAATTGGATGGCCCATCCGCACTATCAAATGTTTTATCATTGACTAGTGTATCTCCTTCCTTTGTAATATGAAAACCATAATAAAACTCAGGAGGTCGATTAACTCTACTAGTTCTACGAAGAGGTGGTGGAGGTATCTTAGTTTCCTCAACAGGTGGTTCAACCTCATGTTGAGGGCTAGTGTCAACTATAGCTTCATCATTGGTTGTTTCTTGAATTTCTTCAAGATCAATACTGCTCCTACTATCCTCTTTGGAAATGAGCTCCCTTTCTTGGAAGAATCACTTCTAGCTACAAACACTTTGTTCTCAGAAGGTTTGTAAAATATATATCCAAAGGATTTGTAGGGATAACCAATGAACCGACACTTCTTTGCTCTAGGTTCTAGCTTGTCGTTAGTTTCGCGTCGAACGAAGACTTCACAACCCCAGACCTTTATATGTGCTAACGAGGGACGAGTCCCAGTCCACATTTCAGAGGGTGTCTTTGCAACCTTTTTAGTTGGAACGAGGTTTAAGATATGAGCTGCAATTTCTAAGGCATAGCCCCAAAATGATATTGGAAGTGTAGCACAACTCATCATGGACCGAACCATATCAAGTAGCGTTCGATTTCTTCTCTCAGCAACAGCATTGAGTTATGGTGTTTTGGGAGGAGATAATTGCGAAACTATTCCACAATCCCTTAGATAGTCGTAGAATTCATGACTTAAGTATTCTCCACCCCTGTCGGACCGGAGCATCTTGATATTCTTGCCCAGTTGGTTTTCCACTTCGTTTTTGAATCCTCTGAACACTTCAAAGGTGTCCGATTTGTTTTTCATCAAATAGAAAAATCCATATCTACTGAAATCGTCAGTAAAGGTAACAAAGTATCTCTCACCGTTTCTAGTGGCAGATCTGAACGGTCCACATACACTTGTGTGGATTAAATCCAACAGATCCTTACACATTTCCATTTTTCCTTCGAAAGGTTCTTTTGTCATCTTGCAAAGTAAGCAAGACTCGCATTCTTCATCCGACTTTAAGTCACATGATTCCAAGATCCCGTCCGCTTGGAGCTTGGCGATGCGTTTCTTGTTTATGTGACCAAGACGATGATGCCATAACGACGATTTATCCAATTCACTATTAGAGGAACCAACATTTAGAGTTAAGGTATTATTATTTCTACCAACACAAATCACGCTTTCATACACACCATTACAAGGAGAGGCTTTAAAATAAAAACAATTATGTTTATAAACCAAAATGCAACCATTATCAAATTGAAATTAACCATCCTTGTACAATGCATGAAAAGAAATAATGTTTCGAGCCATTTCCGGCGAGTAGCAACAATCTAATAACTTTATTGAAAAACCACTACTAAGCACTAGCTCAAAATCTCCAATCTTGGTAACAACGGCAGTCATCCTGTTTCCCATGATCAGATTTAGCTCCCCATGTTTCATCGTCCTACTTCCCTTTAGTCCCTGAAAATTAGATCAAATGTGAGTACCACATTCCGTATCAAGGACCCAAGAGTTATAAATTGAAGTACTATGGAGTTCAATCATAAAAATACTTGAGGTGCCACACCCTTTGACCTTGTTCATTTTCAAGTCCTCCAGATATTTTGGGCAACTTCTCTTCCAATGGCCCTTTTCTTGATAGTAAAAGCATATGGCCTCTTTAGGGTCACTTATGGGTGGTATGTCAGAAGAATCAACTTTTCTCTTAAGGCCTTGGTTGCGATGAACAACTTTAGACTTTCCCTTCCCTTTGGGATGACAAACTTTCTTCTTCTTACAGCCACCTTCCCTAATGGCCAGGACGGGAGCAGTTGAGTGAGCACTTTGAGTCTTACCCATACTTGCTTCAGCAGATCTCAACATGCCATGGATCTCCATCAAGGTCTTGTCCATATTGTTCATATTGAAGTTCACTATGAACTGTTTATATGCCCTACTAAGAGAGTTTAGCACCATGTCAATGGCAAGCTCTCTTGGGAAATCGACACCTAGATTGCCCAACCTGTCAATGTACGCCTTCATCTTTTACACATGCGCACATACATGGGCACCGTCCTGTTGCTTACATTCCACAAGCGATTTTACGACTTGTAACATTTCTTGCCTCGCTTGCTCCTGAAACATTTCACGAAGATGCTCATTCAGTTCAAACGCCCCCATGTTCTCGAAACTCTTTTGAATTTCCGGGGACATGGACGCCAACATGAGACACACGACTTTTGTAGATTCCGCGAATTGCTTGTTATATTCAGTTACCGCTTCAGGGATTGCATTATCATTAAGTATAGGAAGGTCCTCGTCAAGCAAATACTCTTTGTCTTCGTACCTCAAGGCAATTCTCAAGGCACGAATCCAATCCAAGTAGTTTGGCCCAGTCAGCTTATCTTTACTTAGGATAGATAGTAACGTAAGGTTGGATGTTGAATGAGGAGGAGGAGGAGGAGGAGGAGGAGGAGGAGGAGGAAGATTTTCAGCCATCTATAGATGTAGTTTTAGTTAGTTTGATATTTATTTACCCGAAAATATTTAACAAGGTTAGGATCCATATCTTACTCTATGATGCGAAAAGGGATGCCGTAATCACATCACAAAGTTATTTAGGTAAACAAATGCTATTTGTTAATTTCATTCACTATGAAACTCCTAGGTCTTTTGAGAATATGTGTGTTCCGTTAACAAACTATAAGAATATATGTGTTCTTTTCATGGGTAGCATAAGACATTCACATTTCTTAGTATATCTAAAACGGGATTTTAGTTTTACACTTCATAGTTAATACTTTTAACTTGTCACATTGACCTATCAAACATTTTCGGTAATTCCACTAGACCACACAAGAGGCAGTGAGTATGGTAACGCATGGCGTTTTAATTAAAAACCATTGACTCATTCGGCAACCATATTATAGGCAACCTCCTTAAACCCCCTTAGAGTGCTTATAGTGAATACGCCTAGTCTCAGTTTGACTATCAATGTATAGTTTAGTTTTATATATATAATTAAGGTCTATTATATATATATATATATAGGGGAGCGATCAATTGGAAACCAGTATTACATTGGAAATTTTGGAAACCGAAATCAACCAATCAATGAATTTCTTTTTTTTATTTTTTTATTTTTAATTGAAAAGGTTATTTTTGTCTTTTACATTATTTCATAATATATATGGTAACTGTTATTATTATTATATTAATAATTATTTAATTTTAATTTAGCTTATATATGGTAATAATAATCATTGATTAATTTAAAAATGAGATATTTAATTTAGGTAAATTATTTAATTTTAATTTAACTTATATATGGTAATAATGAAACAATAATGCTAACACGATAAACCTGATTAATCTATTTTCATTATGAAACAATAATGCTAACACGATGAACCTGATAAATCTATTTTCATATACGGATATGCAACTGAATAGGTAATGAAACAAAAATGGGAAGTTAACAAAAATGACACAAATTCATGATGTTTCATTATGAAACAATAATGCTAACACGATAAACTTGATGAATCTATTTTCATTATAAAACAACAATGCTAACATGATGAACCTGATGAAATATATCATCCAATGAAATATGTAATCCACAAATTCATTCTGTTTCATCACAATATTAGATTGCGTGGGAAATTTTATAATAAAATGAAATTAAAAAAAAAATATTTTCTTACATTTTAAAAGAAAAATAATTTTTTTGATGAAAAGACAAATGCTCCTCGTTTTCATAGTAAAAATAATAACAAAATTTAGATTGCGTGGGAAATTTTATTTTTGGTTCCAAGTAATCTAAATAAAATAAACCTTTCTTGCCATATTTGAGACACAAAATCAAAAGACATATTTACCTTTTTCATCTATTATTTTTATTTATTATTAATAAATTAATTAATTTACTACCATATATAATTCAAATGAATCTTAACCATTGATTATAAAGATCAATGGCTGAAATTTGGTTTCCAAAGTTTCTAATGAAACTTGGTTTTCAATTGATATCACCCATATATATATATATATATATATATATATAAATTGAATGGAATTTTAAAACAATTTAAAATTATGATTATTTAATTAATTCTAATTAACCATGTGAGGACACATTTAATAAATAATATAATCGTTTCCATAATTAATTCCAATTAAACATGTAAGAATACATGCTAATAATTAATGTAAATATTTGACATACAATTTATATTCACTATATAAATAATGTTAATATTTATCTTACAATATTATTCAAACTTAAATATATATGTAAGATTATCTATTCAATATTTGCCAAAACTCAAATCTGTGTATTTAAGGCAAGTTAGGAAACTAGCCAAAAACAATTAGGTTTAACATTGCATAAAAAAACGGCTACCCTATACCCTTTAGGGATTTTGATAAAACTTATAGGATTTAAACAAAACATAATCGCTAATAATACAAATCTTTTATGCATGTTAAAAAAAACCTAGTTTCTAAAAATTAGGTTTTGAGGTCATGACCATGAAATCCTAACTTAGGGATTAAGCAATCCAATGGCCAAATTTTTTTTTGAAATCGAAATTGTAACCTCAAACCCTATTTTTCGAAAACTTTAAAACAACACAAATAGTTTTGCAAATCAAATTGAAACTACTTTTGAGCAAATATCTAAGAACTATGACTCTGATACCATTGAAAGGTTTTGAGCAAACATACTAGCACATGATATAGACAACGGAATCATATTTAAAATTATCATCTATGTCAATACAAACTAACAACTTTTCAGGATACATATGTTCTAGATGATTAACTACAAAAGAATGAACCAAGATTACTTACTTGTTTATTGTGATTGTCGAAAACCATAATGATAAATCAAACCTTTGATCTCGCTTCTTGGATGTTAAGGACCAATAGTATGAATCCCTCTAGTGGCTCACACTTAAGAACACCAGATACCAACAATCAGGAAGATGTTTAAACCTTAAACCCTTATTAGGGTTTACGATTTTGGGAGAAGGGGAGAGGGGATCGACGGCCACAAGAGAGAGAGAGAGGAAAAACTTGTTAAGGTTTGATCCCTAGCAGTTTATTTATAACCACTTTCCTGCTTCTCTATTTTACACTTAGCCCCCTTGAACCGATAAGCTCGTTAAAACTACTTTAACCAATTATCATTTATCCCCTGTATTTTATATATAATTAATCTAATTAATTATATTTTAGCTTATAATTAATTTATCATCAAATGAGAAATTAATAAACTAATTGTTTCCCTTTATCCTTCTGATTGTTTATTTGGGTCTTAAGGGCAACCCAAAAGGACCCTGCTATTGTTAGAAATATGACCAATAGTTAATGACTCTGGACACTATATCCAACAGTTATAATGATTAAAATCACAGATTCACAAGAATCATCCTTCTTATGTTATAACATAAATATAATTTTCCTTAACAAGAATATATAAACGATTAATCAGACAACAAGTGCCATGCAAATGCAAATCCAAACTTTTAATCCTAACTTAATTGAAGAACTCAACTTTAAACCAAAATCATAAACATCAAGAAACCCACATCTAAATCAAAACCCCGTTGTATTTTATTGCAGATTTCAATATAATAAACACAAATAGAATCGAGATGAACAACAACAAATTGAATTCACTATCATCTAATTATGGTACACAACTAGGTATTTTGAACCAAAACCCTAAATGAAAACCAAAAAGACAAAAAAATCAAACCCTAAAGAAGATGATGAGGATGATTATCAGATAGGTATTTCCTTTCCTCTGAGATTGATTTACACATCGGATATATAACTTCAAGCAGTTATCGATTTAGAAAGAGAGATCGATGTGGAGGGAGGCTGCAAAGAGATCGATTTACATATCTGTAAGTTCAGATCTATAACTTCAAAGAGATCGATGTGGAGGTGGTGGTTGTTTCTCTCAGTCGATCGCAAAGAGAATGGGGGGGGTTTCCAGGGATGACGGAGAAGGCAAATCTTTGTAGGCGTCGGGGGATGGTATCAGCGGGAAAGAAGAGGATAGGGAGAGAAGGTTACTAGAGTGACGAAGGTTAACAGGTGAGGAAGAGGCGTCGGAGAATGGTGTCTACGGTGGTCGCCGGAGGTGGGTTGTGACCACCGGAGAAGAAAACCATTGTGAGGATTTCAATATGTCTATATATATGTATATATAGAGAGAGAGAGATAGATAGAGAGAGTTACAATTTAAGTCTCTGTACTAATGTAATTTACATATTTAGTTATTTTGTAAAAAAAAAGTGATTAAAAGAAGAAGACGACTAAAATACCCCTCATCTAACGGAATTTTTTAACATCCGTTAGAGGGAGGGACCAAACCCGGTTGTTTTTGCATACCACGATGGTGAAACTGTATTTTCGAAACTGCAAGGACGAAAGGTGTTACTTTCGGGAAACCATAGGGACCAAAAGTGTAGTTTACTCTATTTAAAAGAATTTTGTTGATATGGATATTCACATACCCTCGTAATGATTATCGAACTTGAGTTTATTTTGCAATATAAAATACATTGTGTGATATATAGCAACAACTTTGTGAACCAAAATTAGTTCAAAATTCAAAAAATGAAGAAATAAAGAAGGGAAATTTGAACTTTTTCTAAGACAATGAAATGATGATTTTATCTGAAACTGAAAGAGTATTTGTATTACCACATGATCAAAATTTGGCAGTTTTTGGTAAGAAGTGGTTTATGGGATGCAATAGTGCTCCAGACGTAATAGGAATAATAAATCGTGTCGTTTTTCTTTAAATCATAAGCGATGCTCGTGTTTGCGTACTCCCACTTTTCTATAGTTCCCTGCACATGAAAAGAAAGACATTCAACTATTCAAGAGTGTCGAAACTTGAAACAAAGGGCGAAATGTGAGACTACTTTTCTTCACATCCATCGTTATTGATGAGTAAATCCTGTTTTGGTTAAATGTTGTGAAGTCATTGTGATGAATAACGTATCTCACGAACGTTGAGAGCTTTCTGAACATCTTTATAGTTTACCCAAGTTTGTATAAATGTGTCGGTAAAGTCCTAAACAAAATTATAAGAAATGGTAAACTGAAATTAATTTCCGTGTTTTTAAGTTTTATTTATAACGAAATATACTAGGCAAAATAAAAAAAAATGTGTGTCGGTCTACACATTTGAGAAAGAAAAATTACATTACAAGTTGGCACCATGTCTGTTACATTACACACCGGCTCCAATATAAACCCAAACTTAATTCTGCTTGTGCACTGCAATTGGGAATTTGGATTAAAGTTATGCTACTTTATAATCGTAAAGGTGTTGCTAGAATATTGATATCCACCTGTTTAAGATTTTGCGCACATAGGTTGTTCTCAAGAACATTGTAGACATAGTCACCATCAGCACAAGCTGCTTTTGTAGACTGAAATATAATATAAAGTCAGTCCACAGAATCAATAATTTTTATTTGCAAGTATGCAGGATTTTGTTAAGAATATATTTTATTACGTACCTCGTAGATATCATTTGATATAAGTGCAAGGCGATGGGCAAACTCAGTCGATGAACTTGTCACTGAGAGGGTTAATAAGTAGGCAAACCCAGGGTTCAAATCCAGGTGCTGCGATGAAGGTTCACCTGCGATGACTCCAGGCCGTTCGTGGTCGCCCGGGGATTAGTCGGTGTGCGTAAGCTGGCCCGGAAACCTACGGTTAAAAAAAAAGGTAGGCAAACCTTATAAAATGGGGATAGCATATTAGTTAATCTCACTTGTTTGTACCGTTAACAAAATTTATTTTGTCAATGAGGTTTCTACAAACATTTACCCATGCATACTAGTTTTAGTTCAAAAACTTGATTTGGTTAGTTTGCTCATAAAAGGTAAAAATATAAAACATTATTAACCTTAAACGGGAAATAGGTCCTCGTGAGAAAAAAAGCGATTGAAGCATGAGATTTACTTTTTGTAGGAAATTGGTCATAAGTTATTTCAATCAATTGTAGATGAACCAACCAAATAATTGAGCAATAACGTTAAAAAGTTTAGGTAGTAAGCAGGGTCGTTCCTAGAGTTTTTGATGCCCTGTGCGAAAACGCTAAAACAATGCCCCTACGTCTATTTTTTAAGCAAATGAAATGACGAAACATACGATTTTTTAAAGTGTTTGGAACCTAGTTAAGCTAGGTTACTCATCCTCACATTGATTTTTATTAATTATAATTAAAAAAAAATCAAACGGGGGACATCAAAACCAAAACCCCAAATTACAAAATATAGAATAATAAAAGGATAAAACCTGAATTAAGGTCGTGCTTCCTTCTTTTTTAGTTTTCACTTTTCCAAATTGAAATTAGCACAATAGAACCTTTAATTCAATATATGGAACTTAAAACTAAAAGATAATGAACACTATAATTAGTTTTAACTAAAATAGTAAATTAAATCAAAGTTAATGTAATAGTATGAAAAGAACAAAACTCAGAAAGTTACAGGTGTAAAGTCTAAAGTCTAAATCTAATGTGGTAATGTCAAACCTTAAATTAAACAAAAGTCAAAAGAACAATAATAAATTGTAGAATTCGTAATCTATGCTATTGTGCATTATAAACAACAAGTACCCAATGAGGCAGTATCACAATATGTTGTTGAAATGTTGGGCTTTCACCGGTTCACGATGCGCATTCAGTATCCATCACTACCAGACATTGGTCTGTTTTTATAGTTAAAGTCCAGTTGTCTAATTCCCAAATTATTAAACCAAAAACTAGTAATAGATGACAACTTGATGCCCCTTCGATTTTTGATGCCCTGTGTAGTGGCACGGGCTGCACTTTAATGTTGAGTTGTGGTTGATTTCCACGTTCATTGCCTACAAAAATAGAGAAATGGTACGTAAATAGAATGTTATAAAAGGCATGCCTTTTTTTTATCGAGGGATATTGAATGATGGAAGGTGCATCTTGTATATCTCTAGGTAGAATAGAAGTTCTTACCTTTGTATACCTCCAAAGCCACATTTGGTACGATAATACCCATATATGAAATTCCAGATATGTACAATGGATTACTTATAAACTTGGGGTTCTCCACAAGCCACTGTATTCAAATATTCATCGTCACATATTTAAAAACACACGTAAAGTTTCATTAATAATGTTTTAGTAAATACCTAGTTACTACCTTCATAACTCGTACAACCAACATAAGAAGTAGATATTCGGTTCAATGGTACCAAAAAAGTCAACGAAGCAAAAATTCGGTTCCGTAAGATTCGAAAAGAGGTTCATTTTAAAACTAATTATCTTACCTTTCTTATAAATTCATAACCTTGTACAGCTAAAATAGAATCACTACTCCTCGATGCTTCCCATGTTTTAGCATAAGAAAATCCAACACCAACCGGTAAATCTACGAATATCACATTAGCGACCTACAAAATTTTAAGATGTTTTGTTTACATCACACATACAATAAAAACGTATTTATTATATAACAAAAGAATCTACAAAATCGGTATTTTAATTTTAAAAAACAGACATTTGGATAGGATGAGAATGTGAACCTTTGACCATGAATATGGATTCAACTCCAATGTAATGTTATGCCTCTTTGAACTTTCAAAACTGAAACTTAATGGACCTACAAAAATGATAACTTTATTAATGTTAATCGGTCGAACAAAAATTTATTAAAATATCACTAAAATATAATTTATCATGATTATATTTCAATTCCAGAATTACTAATGTTCAAACATAAAGTTCAAATTAATGAAATTAAATTTCATTTCATTTCATTCCGCCAATTATACATGAGGTGAAACGAAGTTCAATTCCATCCCAATTCCTTGGACATATTTCACTCATTTCAAAATTTGTGCATACCAGAACATTACTAGAACATTACGTCAATAGATGTAGGTTTTTAAGGCCGATTTTTGAGGTTTTTTTATTCGGAAATTAATTGTTTTTGCCATTTTTGGTCTCGCGGGTCTCACGAAAACAAGTTGGTCTCACGTGATCTCAAGTCTATATTACGAACAAGTCCTTGAACCCTAAAATTCATGGCTAGAATCCTCATGGTTTCAATTTCGTTATGAATTGCATCCCTTGCCCTAATTAACTTCTGTTAAAAAGCTTCATCAAAACAGGGGTATTTTGGTCTTTTTCTCTTTTTTATCAATATTATTAACATTGATATATATATATATATATATAGTTGGGTTCAAACGAGAACGATACATGTTTAAAAGAACACGAGAACGGCAAATCACATACAAAATCATAAGTGGTTTTACATCAGCGGGGAAGTCATGCAAAATCACAATACGTGGGCGACTTTTGCCGCGACTTAAGGTCGCGGGAATCACACGTAAAATTACTTATGATTTTGTATGTGATTTCTCGTTCTCGTATTCTTTTAAATAGGTATCGTTCTCGTTTGATCCTCCCTCTAGATATATATATATATATATATATATATATATATATATATACTAGATATATATATATATAGAGAGAGAGAGGGACAATCATTTGAAAACCTTTTAAATAATGCAAACTTACAAACTCATCTACACCATCGGAATTTTTGATCAATGGTTGAGGATTTTTCGTATTTAAATTTTTTTTTTAAATAGAAAAAGGGTAGTTTAGGAATAATTTTAACTATTTAAAATTTAAAATTTATTAATTAATTTAAATTAATCTATTTATGGTTAGAGTATATCCTTAATTATCTCTCCATAATTACCTAACCCCCCCTCTCTCTCTCTCTCTTTCTCTCTCCCTCTCAAAATTCCGGCCATCTCTCTTTCTCTTTCAAAAATCCGGCCACCGTTTTTTTCTTTCTCTCTCAAAAATCCGGCCACCATAGGAATCCGACCACATTGATGAATAAGAAAGTGAACACGTCTCTCTCTCTCTCTCTCTCTCTCTCTCTCTCTCTCAAAAGTTCCGGCCACCATGATGAACAATAAAGTGAAATTGAAGAGGATACCAAACTCCGGCGAATCCTGCTAAACTCCGGTGGGTTTTATGCGTTTTCATTAATGGGTTCATATGTTTTTTTCTCATATGAAACGTGAAAATTTCGTAACAATCATATATTTTTATATAACTTCGTATATTTTCATTAACGATTTCAAATTTTTTCATAACATGGTTTCATATATATTTCTCTCGTATAAATAATCGGATTTTTAAGTTTCATATATTTCTTCTATATGAATATTCAAAAAAAAATTCGAAATAATCATATATTTTCAAAGTTTCATATGTTTTTTCTCGTATGAATCGTGAAAATTTTGAAGTTTCATATGTTCTTTCTCATATGAAACTCGCCGGAAATGGTGGAGGTCGCCGGAGTGGGAGGATGTCATCGGAGCCCGGAAGTGGATGGTGACAGGGGATCGTGTGTGTGTGTGTGTGTGTGAGAGAGAGAGAGAGAGAGGGGGGGGGAAGAGATAATTAAGGAAGTTGGTTATTTCCTAAAAATACGAAATTTGTAAATGGACAAAAATAGTCTTGGGTTGCATAGTTTGCACTAATAAAAAGTTTCTATTTGAAGGAGCCTCTATATATATATATATATATATGCTCTATATATACACATCACCAAAAACGTCCCTTTTTTCCGGTCATCTTATATATATATATATATATATATATATGCTCTATATATACACATCACCAAAAACGTCCCTTTTTTTCCGGTCATCTTGTCTGGCTAGTACACCATCTTCGATCATCTTCTCTGGCCAATACCCATCTCCGGCACGTGTCTTTGGTTGCTCACATTCATCATGAATAATTAATATGAACAATCACGATGAATGTTTACATTATTCATGATGAATAATATACAATTAATGATGAATGATAATAGATTCATGATCCATGATACACCATTTACGATGAATAAGTCGTGAATGTATACATCGCGAACTATTCTTTGTCCCCAGGTTTTTAATTGAACCCGCCCCACACACAAACACATACATAGTCCATTTCTTTTACAAACCTAATAATTCGTATAAACTTACAAATTTTGTTTTCATGTGTTGTTTCATATATGAAATAATACGTGTGAAAATCACTACAAAAAAAATCCTGATTAGTGACAAAAAGATTTTGGTCACTAACAACCTAAAATTGGTCACTAAGGTCGTTTAGTGACCAAAATTTTGGTGGTCACTTTTCATCACTAAAGGTCCATCACTGATTTATGATAGTGACCAAATACAAAATGGTCAGTAATTAGTGACAAAATTAAAGTGGTCACTATGTTTGTGACGACGATTAATTTAGTCACTAAATATCGTCACTAAATCGCTAAAAGTCGTCACTGCTTTTTCAAGATAACGCCCCTCTATTAGTGACCAAAAAAGTGGTCACTAAATTAAAAAAATATGAAAAAAATATATTTAATTTCTACTATAATTGTTATTACAATAATCTTAAGTCCCTGCAATACGAATCTAGTAAGAGATGATGAACGAATAAATCTTGGTTTTTGAATATGGAATAATTGTATAAGGTCGTTTTTACAAAATGACAAGTGTCTGCATGAGTCCAATTATAGACGGCATTTTCGTTGATAGCTCGTTTCCTTGGAGTGATCTAAAATACACTCAAATACGCAAAACCAAAGGAGTCTAGTAAATTTCACAAAGATATAGAGAATTGATCATAAAATAGACAAAGAAAGACTCACAATGTAGCAACTTGTAGGAAACCGATGTTCAATGGTATCTCTCTGGTTAATTGGTTGTACAAAAGGTCCCTAACGATAAAGAAATGGTTAACCAAAACAAACCATGCTCGATATTTCCATAAATGTTAATCAAAACGGACCCGGGAAATCGCGCTCCAAATTAGATCCACAGGTTATGTAATTAGACCTCACCTCTACCCAAAAGAGCAAAGCGCTTGTACATTCTCCAGTCATAGTACTTACAAGACCTGGAAACCAGTGCAGTTGCCGATATCGGAAGGAATTGTGCCACTTAAATATTGTTCCGCACATCGTTGTATAAGTGATCTGTGCATAAGAAAAAATGATCACAAACTTAAAACCACACCAAAGATACCCCGTATATCCCACTTGTACATGTGCTACTCCAATTATGTACGAAATGATAATCTAAGTAAAACTATAACTTACAAATACCACAAGCCCTCTTCAGCTGACACATATCGGGAGAGAGCTCGCCGACCAAATTGTTGCTCCTTAACCTCTGTGTTATCCGATCATATTTCGGTCAAATTTTGTAAATAGTTTTCGAAAGTATCGAGTTTTAGAAACTTACAGATACTGTCAAACCTCATTCCAGTATACAAGCCTCGGTATTTCACTGCTCTGCCGATTTTGTGCCAAGTCCCTGAAGTAGACATTATGGATATAAATATATCCATTTCAACCGAAATGATGACCAAAACTACACGAAAACACTTACAAAATCTTCAAATTTGGAATCTACGACAATGTCGAAGAATTGATTGTTTGTCAAGATTCTGTAAGTAATAATACCAGTGGGAATGGTGTCATCAATTTAGCCCAAAACTTACAACATAAAACCAAATACTCAGCCTAGGTACGAAACTTACAAGATCTCGATCTGCTTTAACTTCAATATCGAAAACAATATGTCTCCAGATAACATATTAAACGATAAATCCCTAATAAACACAATTCAATTAGAATTTAAACTACATTATAAATAGAAATCCTATAATTCACAAAAACTAAGTTGAATTCCAAGTTCTTAAGGGTACTTCAATCACCAATTTTATCTGGGATTTGACCAGATAATTGATTTCCACGAAGTTCATTGTTGAATATTGATTCAAAAAACAGATTAAAAAAACTAAACTTTTAAACCAAAAAGATGAACCCATTTGAGAATTAGAAAACATTTCATTAGAAAATTGAATAATTAAAACCTAAATTTAATTTCAAGTTTAATTAATGTTCTCCTATCTAAGCATCATAAAGTTGTAGAATATATTAAACTTGTAGTTCACCTTTTTATACAAAGTTGGCAGACTAGACTCCCCAAACAAAAGATATCAGCAACGACACCATCATAATCATGCTTGCTTAAAACCTAAAGGCAAACAACGTTAAGAACTTTAGTAAAACTCGAATCTTTATCATGGATTCAGGTTCTTGAAGCACTCTTAGAAATGGGTTGTGTGACATCGAAACAAACAGTCTCGGTGACGCGACGGTGGATCATTCTGGGGATTTTCACGACAATGCAGTGGTGGGTTCTGGCCAGAGTACATATTAGAATGGCAGAAACGTTTAGTTACCCCGTAAAAGCAGCAAGTGTTTATAAACCCATTAATAAATTTATAATTATAGAAGTACATGTATATATGCATGTATTAGGGTAGGGGCAGATTCAAATGAGAACCACAAATATATTGAGAACATGGCGAACCGATTATTCATAATGAATGATGTGATAGGTATCAATAATGAAAATTATTCATATTGAAATTACATGATATTGGTAATGAAAATGGAGGATTATTCATGAATAATACATGAAATAGTTGGTTACCAATTTTTCAAAATATTTATCGTTCTCATGTGAGCTTTCCTAATTTCGAGTATATATGTATGTATGTCCATGTATATGATGCCCTCAAAATATTTTTGGGCCATACAAAAAGAATTGCTACCATTTGATATGAAGGGGATCCGTATGGCTTAATCAGCTTGAGTTGGATTTGAGTTCTGATGTTTTTCAGATGATCTTTGATATAATTTTTGATGAAGGGATCATCATGATGGTTCTTCTGTTACCCTGCGACATATTATTTTGAGAATTTGCATTCATATTGAGTGTCCCTTAATTAACGAATCAATCAAGTAATCAAATAAACAATAACAATATGCAAACCTGATACGATTATACCAACGAATTGAACGATTACAAACTTGAAGATCAATCTCTTTCTCTCTGGTTTTCTCTCTATCTCACGGCTCTGCTCTCTCTCTCTCTGTATACACGGCTCAAACAAGAAACCTCTCAATAATTAACACCCTTGACCTAATTAACTCAAAACAAACTAATTTAAACTTAGGCATATAAGCCTAATGGGCTTGGGCCCAACTTACTAAAACAAAAATTAAATAAAGGAATGGACTAAAAACGAAAATACGGAAAACACACTTTTACAATTTATTACAAAAGACCCTCGACTATTTGTTGAGACGACTTTTTCCAGCTTTGACTTCAGATTTCCATCTTCAAATAATGATGATCTTGAATCCAATAAAACTGTGTTTTAATACATATGATTAGGGAGTTGGCAGGAGAAGAGGGAGAGGGAACGAGAGCACATGAATGAATCACACATAATTGATTTTCTCTAAATTATGGGTACATAACTGTCAATATCTAACCTTGAGGATTTTCTCAAATTCCAATATTTCATCCTGTTGATATGTTGCAATTAGGGGTGCCCAAAAACCCGATCAACCCAACCCAACCCGATGAACCCGATCCTTTTATTTTGTGGATTTAATATGATTATTAAGTCTCTATTAATATGTAAATTAGACAATTACACTATTGCGTACCCTCTTCATTTACATATATTTTCAATCTATTATTCATCTCTATATAACTCCTTTGTATATATGTTTAATAAATGTAAACACACACACACACACACACACACACACATATATATATATATATATATATATATATATATATGTGCAAACTAAAAAATTAACTAAATGTGATATATTTAAGATTTTAGAAGTATGGATAAGTTGTACCAAATGGTTGATGATGACACGACCAACCTCAAGGCCAAGAAAGCGAAAGCATCAGGGTTGGAGACGTCTAAAACGATTGTTGTTGATTGACATATTATCATTTGGTTTAGACATTTTTATACGTAATATCGTAATATTTATGATGAACTTTGTGTGTCCCAGTGATTATCAATTCAATCAAGCAAACATATAATCAACCCAATTAAGCAAACCTGGTATTGATTAATCAAACGAATCGAGCGATTACGGCGCACAACCCAAGCAGCCTCACACAATGATCATTTCTCAATTAGCTCTCTAACCTAATTAACACTAAACTAATCTAATTTATACTTAGGCCTTATTAGCCTAATGGGCTAGGCTTGGCTATGCTTGGCCCAACAACAAAAAACAAACTAACTTATTTAAAGAAAAAGAATGTAAACGAAAATACGGAAAACACACTTTGACTATTTATTACAAAAGGACCCTAGACTATTTATTGAGAGTCGACTTTATCAGCTCTGACTTTAGATTTCCATCTTCAGAAAATGATGATCTTGAATCCAATAAAACTGTGTTTTAACAATCTCCCCCTTTGGATCAAGATCATTACTAAAAAGATTTAGCAATTTAATCCTTCTCTGTAAGCTCAGAAAATGCAATCTTCCTCTTTGTCTTCAGAATGTAGCAATCTTCTCCGAACATCTTCAGAAATTCTTTCAAAAGCTTTTGATTTTGACCTCCCCATTTCTTGATTGACGCTTCTCCCCCTTTTTGATGAAAAGAGCAAAGAGTTCATCAAAATTTGTCTTCAAGAAATGTTTTCCACCACTTGCCAACAGAACCTTCGATTATCCGTCAATTCATTAAGATGTTCATCCAGATCTTTACAAATCTAGACAATTTAGAAAATTAAGTGTAACACCTGAATCAACAAATGAATCAGTTAAAATTGTCTGTCAGTAACACAAAGTCACTATGTATAACGAATATACATTATAAAGGAGCTTTTGTGATGTTCACTCCCCAGGGCTTCCATTCAATCATTGAAACACCACGAAGGCAATTTCTATGAACGTTATGACAAAGAAACAAATTCTTTGTGTGTTCGTACAAGTGATAGAATAAATTAAGCATATGATGATTGCTTATAAGGCTCAAAATGTGTAAACCACTGAGACAACAGTTAGTTAAACACAGACTCAATGTGCATGAATGAAGTGCGAAGGTGGGGCAAACTTCCTTCTTTTCAATATCCAGATTTTCCAAATCAAAATCAGATAGCATATTTGTTGCGTCCCCTTTGAAAATGAAACAATTTCTTGTTGAGAAGAAAATGAGTGGTAGGTGGGGTAATTGCCAGAGTTGTCATGGGCTATGTGCCTGTTTCAATAATGTTCACCAAAGAAATGTGAAGCATTAGAAATGTGGCTGCCCGGCTCAGAAAGTAGTTGGTGCAGAGTTTAATATTCTTTTACTCTGATCTCTCACCCGCTTTCTTTTTATCATTAAGCCCACAGCTAACCAAACTCTCTTCTACATTTTCTCTCATCACACATCCCACACTCATTTCATGGAACTCCTCACACTCAATCACTAAGGATTTACTTCTTGGGTAGGAGACACTGGTTAACGTGAATCCATAGAAGTTCAGATAAGTCCTAGCACACTGATCCCATGTTATCCTATAAAGCATATGATGCTCAGATGGTTTAACTTTATCAGTTAAAGTGCATAGATGAAGCATAAAACATTTAAAATCACACTTCAAATTCAAGAAATCTGTATGAGAATCGGGAAGTGGTTTGAACATTTAAGAACAATGTTTTCTTATGATTGAAAGTTGTCCTTCTTTCAACCATAGATGAGATGAAGATAAGTAATTATACCTTTTGAGTGCAGTCTTACATCTCACGAAGTCAAGCTTAAAGTCATAAAGATATGATCTTTGAAGCATCTCTCAACCTACAACAGTCTAAAAGTCTAGTCACAGAAACTTTATTCACTGAAAATAAAATGACAGAAAGCAGTAAAACAATTTATGTACGAGTTCTGATCAGAAATAATCAGAAGTCATCGCCATACTCTTTACTTATATGCTCCCCCTAAAATCATGCATCACTAACAAGTTATCAGTAAGCACAATGCATTCATTAGATATGCTCCCCCTCAAAATAACATTGACCAACTATAAGATACTTCTCACACTCCCCCTGAGAACATGAACAAACTATTAAAGAGCAGGTATCATGCGGAAATAATAATAAAGAGATGATAAAGAGACACAATAAGAAACTTTAATAGGTAACCACCGATTAGGTCTTAAGATTTAGCATACCAAGTCTTGAGACAAGAAAATGAAATCTCTTTTCGTCTAAAGGTTTGGTAAACAAATCTGCAAGATGATAATCGGTTTTTACAAAGTAAAGTTCAATTGTTCCATTTTCTACATTATCTTTTATAAAATGATACCTGACATCTATGTGTTTGGTCTTCGTATGTTGAACAGGATTAGCTGTAATCGCAATAGCGCTCTTCGAGTCACAATAGATCGGGATTCTATTGAAATAAAACCCATAATCTCGCAGTTGAGTTCTCATCCACAAGACTTGAGAACAGCAGCTAGCAGCAGCTACATATTCTGCTTCGGTCGTTGATGTGGAGACACATAATTGCTTCTTCGAAGCCCAACTGATGAGTTTATCTCCGAGGAATTGGATATGACCCGAGGTGCTCTTCCTGTCTAACATGCAACCAGCATGATCTGCGTCTGAATAAGCTGTTAGTTCAAAGCTTGTATCCTTAGGATACCACAGACCAAGATCTGCAATCCCCTTTAGATACCTAAAAATCCGTTTAACAGCAGACAAATGGGATTCTTTAGGATTGGCCTGATACCTTGCACATAAGCATGTAGAGAACATTATATCCGGCCTACTAGAAGTAAGATACATTAAAGAACCTATCATCCCCCTATAAGTCCTAACATCAACAGCCTTTCCCGAAAGATCGGTGCCAATCTTAGTACCAGGTGCCATCGGTGTACCAATCGGTTTACAATTTTCCATTTTGAACTTCCGAAGAATATCCAGAATGTATTTAGATTGATTGATAAAAATCCCCGTTAAAAATTGTTTGACTTGCAATCCGAGAAAGAAGTTTATCTCTCCCATCATGCTGATCTAAAAACGTGACACCATGAGGTTTGCAAAGTTCTTACAGTACTTAGGATTTGTAGAACCAAAAATAATATCATCCACATATATTTGAATAAGAATGATATCGCCTTTATCCTTTTTAATGAAAAGAGTGGTATCAACCGTACCTTTTGTAAAACCTGACTTGACCAAGAACTGAGATAGAATATCATACCAGGCGCGAGGAGCTTGTTTCAGTCCATAAAGAGATTTATCCAAGATGTAAACGTGATTAGGCTTATCTGGATTTACAAACCCTTCTGGCTGTGAGACGTAGACTTCTTCCTTGAGTACTCCATTAAGAAAAGTTGTCTTCACGTCCATTTGATAAACGGTGAAGTTCGTGTGAGCTGCGTAGGCTAAGAACATCCGAATTGCCTCTATCCGCACCACTGGAGCATAAGTCTCATCATAGTCTATCCCTTCCTCTTTCCTATATCCCTTGGCAACAAGTCGTGCTTTGTTTCGGATAACGGTTCATCTTTATTGTTTTTGAACACCCATTTCGTACCAATGATGGTTTTACCTTCAGGTTTAGGTACGAGTCTCCAGACTTTCAGTGCTTCAAACTAATTCAGCTTATCTTGCATCGCAGTTACCCAATCTAAATCGGCAAGGGCCTCAGATACGCGAGTAGGCTCAATCTTGCTCAGGAAGGATTCATACATACATAGATTTGATGTTGCAGACCTTGTTTGCACCGGTTTCGAAGGATCGCCAATGATTTGATGTACCGGGTGCTCTTTGGTCCACTTATGTTCATGAGGGAGTGGATTAGATGTAGATTTATCATGTTCAGCATCTAGAAATCCACTGTTATCTCCTTCAGATGGTTCAGAATTAACAGGGGTTTCAGTTGAAGTAGTTGTTGCAGAAGTTGCAGTAGGTACAGCTTGGTCAGTCTGTTGATCAGTCCTTACAGTACATCCTACAGAGTCAACTACTTCTGTCTCATCGGTGTTGGTCACAACTTCAACTGCCGGAGTAGGCTTTTGAACTGGAACTTCTTGCCGAATCGGGGAATTGGATTCAGTAGAGACATCGGAATTGGTTGGATGAGTATTCAACGAGTCTTCCATCATGTCAACAACAACAGATTTAGGCAAACGAGATCTAAGAAATTCATCATAAAACAGTTCAAATAATAAATCCAAATCAGATAATTTAGAAGTAGACGATGAAGCGCCATCTGATTTGTTCTCTTGAGGTGCAGGTCCTGGACTGGTTGGCCCAAAAGCTAGAACTCCGGTAATTACTGGTTCTGAACTGACGTGCTCAAAAGCCATTTCCTCATCGAATGTAACATTTACGCTTTCGATCACAGTCTTCGACTTCTTTAAGTAAACCCGATATGCAGTAGATATAGAGGAATAACCAACGAAGATGCCCTCATCCGCCTTAGCACTGAACTTGTTCAGATTCTCTCTGTCATTTAGAACATAACACTTACAATCAAAAACATGAAAATAGTTAATGGTTGGTGTTCGGTTGTTGATCAACGCATACGGAGTCTTCTGAAATCAGCGGTGTATCATGGAGCGATTCTGAGTGTGACACGCAGTCGATACAGCTTCAGCCCACAAAAATAAAGATAATTCAGATTGGCTGAGCATTGTCCGAGCGGCCTCGACAAGTGTACGATTTCGCCTTTCGACGACTCCATTCTGTTGAGGCGTACGTGCAGCAGAGTATTGATGTGATATCCCGACCGACGCGAGATATTCTTCAACTATCTTGTTCTTGAACTCTGTGCCGTTGTCAGTTCTGAGAATCTTGACCTGTTTCTGCAGATTGACTTGGGTCGTCTTCAGAAATGTAATGAGAACTTCGGGCGTCTCATCTTTAGACCGTAGGAACTTGACCCAAGTGTATCTCGTATAGTCATCCACGATAACCAACACATACTTCTTTCCTCCTAAGCTTTGCGTTCGCATAGGACCACATAAATCCATATGTAACAACTCTAATGGAGAGCTGGTACTCGGTTCAGCCTTTGGTTTGTGTGGGGCCCTCTTCATCTTTCCCTTTTCACATGCTGCACACAAGTGTTCTCTTTCATACTTCAGCTCTGGAAGTCCTTTCACTAGCTTTCCACTGACCAGCTTGTTGATGTACCGAAAGTTGAGGTGAGAAAGTCGTCGATGCCATAACCAGCTTTGTTGCATCGAGGCCTTTGATAGTAGACATACCTGATTGTCAGTCTGGACCTTTGACAAGTTTATGGTGTAGAGGTTTGACTTGCGAGTGCCGACCAAGAGTTCTTTTCCTTCTTCAGTGCGTACTGAACATGTCTTGGCCTTGAAATTAACCTCTAAGTCTTTGTCACAGAACTGGCCAATGCTGAATAGGTTGTGTCCTAAGCCTTCAACGTAGCTCACCTTCTTGATCATGAGATTTTCATGTAAAACATTACCATATCCCAGAATTGGTGAAAATTGATCATTTCCAAAACGAACTGTGCCGTAGTATTTGTCCGTATAATTAGACAACATACTCTTCTGCCCGGTCATATGCTTGGAACACCCGCTATCCAAGTACCACATATGACGGGTCTGCATAAAACAAATCAGGAAAAATAGGTTTAGGAACCCATTTATAAATTGGACCTCCACTGTTAGTACTTGATTTTGGCACCCATTTAAATTTGGGCTCACTTTGTCTTTGAAAACCATAAACATGATAAGACGAATGATAACGATAAGATGAAACATTATATGAACCATACCAAACATCAGAATATTTACGAGAAACATAATCACATTCACCATGATTTAAAAACTTTTTATTAGATGGTGCTAACTGGAATAATTGTTTTACAGAGTATTTCTTGCGAGAATCAACAAGATTAGATTTAAAAGTAGTAACATTCACAATCAATTCATCTTTACTAGAAGTCTTTTTATTAAAACTAGAACTAGATTTAGCTTTCTCGTCTATCTTCTGTTTCGGTATCCATGCAGTCTTAACTCCAACCCTTTGTTTTCTCATATCTGAAACATTTGAAACTTTAGAGTTAGAATGATGAGAATTAAAAGAATGCTTCTTCTTTGGCTTACCCGTGGTTATCGGTTTCTGTGAATGCTGAGATTTTCTTTTCTTACCTTTCGCATTGTTAGATTTCACAGAGACTGATTTATCAACTTTCGTTGATGTTTCACCTTTTTCAAACACACTGGGTAATCCAAAAGAATGAACAACACAAGATGAATGATCAGGAAGTTTAGAGGTAAAGTCAAATTGAGCAACACAATCATCTAAAACACTTCAGAGTTTAAGAAATTAAGCTCATTATCAAGTGAACCAGACCTGTCATCAGAATTTAAAACCTTGGAGAATTTAGAAAAATCAGTATTTTTGAACACTGTTGAAAATACAGTTTGTTCTAAGTCCATCAAAATTCTTTCATCTGTAAGAGTATTCTCGAGTTCAGAAATTTACTTTCCAAACTAGAGGAGGGACGTAAAGCTTACCTTCGATGGGTTTAGCCTCCAATTCTTTTACAGAATAACTCTCAAAATAATCATTTGAAAGAAATTTTGATTTATCAAAACTATAACTGTTATTCAACTTCTCATAGCGAAATGGAAGTGGAACTTTAGTTGTGTTCCTCTTTTTATCATATTCCTTGGCTTTATCTTTTTCAGACAGACTAGTCCAAATGGGTTTGAGTTCCTGATGTTGAGAAGCCAACAACATAAACCCAAAGTCATAAAGTGCAGACACTTCAGATATACCCTTTTTGAGATGATGTGGGTTCTTCTAACCAAGTCCCCAAGTATCGGGTTTCTCTTTAGGTTTGTTAAAATGAATAGTGTGTTCAGTTTGACCTAAAGTATATAATTTCTCTTCCAAAGCATTAACCTTGTCTATTAACAATTTCTTTTCTTTTGAAGAAGAAAAGTACTTTTTAGAAATCTCTATAGATTTAAACTCACATTCTCTATATTTAGAAACAATTTCAGATAACTCTTTATGAATTATAGTCTTTTCTTTAGCGCAGGTGTCTATATTTTTGTGCAAAGTTTCAATTAATACGTTTTTCTCAGGAAGATCATTACTAAGTTTATGTATAGATTGATTTTTCTCATTAATGACACCTTTCTCACGCTTCAGTTTAGACTCTAATTCTTGGAGTTTAGAAATCATGGCATGCATTTGGTTCAGAAAGTCAGATTCAGTTAAGGCACATACCTCATCATTATCTCCATCATCAGAATCAGCTTCAGCTTCTGACTGCTTCTTCCCCATCAAGCACAGGTGTGTTGTCTCGTCCTTCTCTTCTTCTTCAGATAATTGGTCTGAATGGTCAAGCCAATATTCATCCTCGGCCATTAATGCTTTTCCAGCCTCTTGTTGCTTGGCTAGAAGCATCTTATTCTTGTAATATTCGGAGTTTCGGACTTTTGGTTTTCGGAAGTCCTTGGCAAAGTGACCGAGTCTGCCACAGTTGTAGCACTTCATCGGTTCTTCCTTCTTGAACTCTTTGGCTTCATCCTTCTTTTTGTCTTCTGGTCTCTTTTCTTCAACTTTCTCCTTATGCTTGTAGTTATTCGGACCAGACGAGTACCTCTGACTGTTGGAGTTTGGATTTTTATAGAACTTCTTTTGGAAAGCCTTGGTTAACATTAGCATGGCTTCCTTCAGTTGTTCACAATCGTCAGAGTCAGCCTTTGCCTCGCTATCAGCCTCTTCTGATTCAGATATTATCACCTTCTTCTTCTTAGACTTCTTCTTGACCACAAGAGCAACTGGATCAGCAACTTCTTTGTCAGCCTTCTTCATCTTAGCCTTGATTTTATCCACCTCTTCCTCATTCTGTTTAAGGATTTCATAAACTTCATGAAGTGGAATGTCATTCAGATCTTTCAACTGCCTCATCTGTCTGGTGAATCTCTTCCACTCAGGCTGAAGGTTGCTGAGAAATTTCACATTCAGCTCAACTTGAAATTTGTTGATCTTGTTCTTGTTGAGCTCGTTCAGCAATGTGACAAATCTGTCATAAGTGGCTTCGAGTGATTCTCCAGCTTTGGCTTTGAATTATTCATAATTATTCAAGCAGTTGGAAACTTTGAGTTGGTTGCCGACTTTAGATCCGATCATCATCTTCTCCAACTGATCCCACATTTGCTTGCCGGTAGCATTGTAGCTATCAATCTTGACATAAATTTCATTCGGTATGCCTTGGAGAATAAATGATCTTGCCAGCTTGTCACCCTTATGTCTCTTCAGTTGATCTTCTGAATATTCACCAATCGATAATTTATACTCTGTCTTTTCTTCTTCACCATTTTCTCCGGCTACAGTGAGAACCTTGGTCGGAGGTGTCATGATTCCTTCTTTCAGAGATTTTCTGATATAGTCTCCCAAATCATGTCCATCGATGAAGTCCAAGAATCTGTCCTTCCATTGCTCGTACTCCCCCTTGAAGAGTACTGGTGGCTTCACATCTGTTCCGATAGCAAGAGCTTCCCGAGACATCCTTACTGGTATGATTAGAAATCAAACTTATCTAGTATTGAAGACAATCAACTAGATGAGATCGTTAGAAACAAGATAAAAGCCACACTAAAAAATTTTCAGAAAAATAAATTTCGAAAAATAATTAAATGTAGTCCTCTCAATCAGTATAAAGCACAAATAGATTAAACACAGTTAAAACTGGTGCAAAAATCAGATATTTGCCAAGGACAGAGGTGCAAAGGAAGGTTTGCGTGAGAGGCAGGTCGCGCGAAGAGAGGTTTGCGCTAGACACGGGTGGCGCAAAGTAGAAGTTCGTGTGAGAAGCAGGTGGCGCAAAGTTTTAGTTTGCGTGAGAAGAGGGTCGCGCAAAGGAGGATTTACGTGAGAAGACCGTGGCGCAACTTGAGGTTATCGTGAACAGTGGGTCACGCAAACTATGGTTTGCGTGAGCCTTGGGTGGCGCAAACACTGTAGACGACCGGGAACTTTTCGACCGGTATGTTGCACGACCGGTATGTTGCTACGACCGGTAGCTTGATTGGACCGATAAAGTTTCGACCGGTAAGGAGAGCTTGACCGGAATAGAATATGGACTGGTATAACTTCGACCGATAGAATGCTTGAAGCTTCGACCGGTATTGGCTTGTACCGGTATAAGGCTTCGACCGATATAAATCTTTGACCGGAATTGGTCTGTGAGTAATCCGGGCGACCGGTATAGTGCGAGGTGTAAACGACCGGTAAAGTCCTTCGACCGGAATAGAGCGGTAGACCGATAAGATACTTCAACCGATAAAGTATATCAATTGTGTGTCCCAGTGATTATCAATTCAATCAAGCAAACATATAATCAACACAATTAAGAAAACCTGGTATTGATTAATCAAACGAATCGAGCGATTACAATTGTTCTTGATGATTAAATCGATCTATCTCTGCTTCTATCTCTCTCTGTATACGGCGCACAACCCAAGCAGCCTCACACAATGATAATTTCTCAATTAGCTCTCTAACCTAATTAACACTAAACTAATCTAATTTATACTTAGGCCTTATTAGCCTAATGGGCTATGCTTGGCCAACAACAAAAAACAAACTAACTTATTTAAAGAAAAAGACTATAAACGAAAATACGGAAAACACACTTTGACTATTTATTACAAAAGGACCCTAGACTATTTATTGAGAGTCGACTTTATCAGCTTTGACTTCAGATTTCCATCTTCAGAAAATGATGATCTTGAATCGAATAAAACTGTGCTTTAACAAACTTACATACTCTCATAAATTATCGGTCATTCGGTTGTATTTCAAAGAAATGTTTCATTTATGTGTATATTTCTAAATTTGATTTCATCTTGTTTGAACACAACCGACCAACCCGATCAACCCGAACTGTTTGGGTTGGGTTGGGTTGGGTTGTAAAATTTTCAAACCGCCTATATTGGGTTGAGTTGTTAAAAAGCCTTCAACCCGATCAACCCAACCCGTGAGCACCCCTAGTTGCAATCAAGTTTGTCATCGCAAAGATTTCGGCATCATTTTTGTATCTGCAACATTTAATTGGATCACTCCAATCAAGAATTAAGGACATACAGAGCAAAATACCATATTATATGCTTCTTTTGATGCAAAAATACGAATGAGACTAGGTCATGAACAAAATTCTAGAGTTATTTAGTTTAGTGGGTTTAGCACAAGGTGTACTAGATTAGAGCACCTGACATGCAATTTTAACCATGTTGATAAGTAAGTTGAAATGTGGTAAGCATGTTTGAACAAGAGGCTCACAGAAATAAGTTAAATATTACCACAACTAGTAAGTTAAATACTATCAACAGTTAGATCTAAAATGTAATATAGAATATTGGTATTCAAGAAAAGAAGAAGGTAGTTGGGGGGTTCTCGTAATTTTGCTATAAAAAAAATCCCAACTTTTCCAATCTATTCACATAGATTACCTCAATAGTGGATCAATGGGCCTCTTTTCCTACGATGCCTATTTTTCCCAACCTTTACAGCTTGGAAGTTTTGCAACTATATTATCTACCAATTAAGTCTCCTTAATTGCCCAAACTGAAACCACACAATGATCATATACAAGTCGCATATCAACTACATTGTGGAACCCTGAAAGGTTTTAATTAAGGATTACAAACAAAAGTGGCCAATAACAGTGCCATTTTGTTGTATGTACTTATGTACTACTGAAAATTTACAATATACAAATACAACAAGATACATTACACCTGTCTAAATACCAAATCAGCGCTTAAATACTCAAAATTTAGATGTTTAGATGATAATACAACACTTAAATACTCAACAACATACTTTTGACCTTACGGAAGTTTATTTCTACTTACAGAGCCTCTCACATTGTGGGACAACAGTTTATCAACTAGTGTGGCAACAAACACATTGTCAAATAGCATAGGTTCGCATGGTGAAAATATCAAATGTGAAATGGTTAACATTTAATATTTAAATAATATAGATGAATAACCTAACAAATGGTACCTTCACTGATTCTGTTGCTACCACTGATTTTTATGATCCTGATCAGCCTCTATCTGCAGGCAATTGATGTTGAAAATGAACATTACTGGAATGTATTGTCATTCAATATGAGTAACATTTTAGACTACAACAATAAGTGGCAACAAGCTCAAATTCCCATGGTACACAAGTATTCTTGCATTATATGCTTGAACTCAAATTCACAAACATATTTTTATTATTCATATCAAATATTTACTTGAAAAATTAGACATGATAACGTGTTTTCAAACATTTCCCTTTTCAAATGTCGTAGTTGTCCCAACTGCTAGTACAATTTGAAATCTGTTGTTGACTGACTAGTGCAATCAATTGTAAAATTCACTTCCAGGACAAAATTGAAACCCCACCCTTTGCTTCTAACAACCCTCTGTCTGAATCAGTCTGATCCATATAACAAACATAATTCATAAGAAAAAGGAAACAAGAAAAAGAACTGGATTTCTTAACAAGTTAGGTAACCTCATAGTAGTCAGCTCCCAAGAGAAAAGTGTCTTCAATAATAACACCATCACTGATGCAAGACCGAAAAGGGTCTACAGAATGAAAGCAGAGGTGATTCATTTGCATAACATATATCATAAGTACCTTGATCACACAACCCTCACCAATCACACTATTTGTAACATCAACATTCAACATTTTTGAAGGTGGTAAATATCGCGGTTGTGTATAGATTGGAGGAAAACGATCATAGAAATTGCATCATCGTGAATAAGAATTTATATGAACAAAAAGGGTATTGTTAAGTCTGATTTTATAGTAATCATTATATTTATAGGCTTGGTCAAATATTGTGTTAAGAGTCTTATTATGTGTTGTATTGACCAAGGGTATTTAAGTCCCTTTGGTCTTGTTCCTTGTAACACATTCACGCCTACTTTGAATACACATATACTTTGCGCCTTGAACTCACTCTCTCTACTTTCTCTCTCTAGGATTTAGTGATTCTTGGACTCACAATTGGTATCAGAGCCGATCTAAATCTTGAGAGAATTGATTTTCGTTTCTGAATTTGTGGATTAAAGCAGATAATTTGATCGATTTTCTTGAATTTTTCAAGAAAATCTCGTTTTCTTGCTTCTTCATCAAATTTGGATGTGTTTTTGATCAAATTTCTTTGAAAATTGGTTTGTTGGATCCGTTTTTGATTGCAAAACTCTTTTAATTCACATCAATTTCCAAGAAAATCAGTTTTTTATTGTCAATTTAGAGATTTTTGAAGTTTTTGGTAAAACACGTTTGACGTACTGATCATATACGAAATCTTGTGTTTGTGGTTTTAAATCGAAATGTTTAATTGAAAAGTGTTAAAAAGTTGTTTTCGATCATGTTTGTATAAGGAATTTTCTTCAAATTCAGCTTTGAAATCGACTTTTTGGCAGATTTCTTGATTTTCTTTCGGTTTGCGCTAGATTTAATCTTTGCGTCAGTTCATATGCATTTGCGCGAGTTCGTCGTTTGATTTGCACGATCTACTAATCTTGTCTTAGTGTATTTGATAAACCAAGATCTCTAAATCTTTAGAGAGAGGAAGTAGAGAGAGAGACTTGGAGCGCAAAGTGTAAAATCAGATTAATGTGCGTGTGTTTTTTACAAGACACAAAGACCAAAGGGACTTAAATACCCTTGGTCAAATACAACACAGATAAGACACTAAACACAGTATTTGACCAAGCCTTATAAATACAATGATTACTATAAAATCAGACCTAACAATCTCCCCCTTAGTAATCATTGGCTTTTTGGTCTTCAAAAAATCATCTTCTATAACAGCACGGACCAACAAAGCGACTTTGTGAAGCTTTCTGACTTTTAAGAAAAAAATTCTTCTCAACATCTTTCAGATTGAAATTGTCTTTGCTACTTGAGCTCTAGACGATACACCTCTTTTTAATGATCTTGAATGAACTGTGGTGTTCGGAGCAGGAACAGCAAAAGAATTTGATGAAGCTGAGAGAATAGAATCTTTGAGAGAATCTTGATCAGTAGATAAACATTTGAGCTCTTTGTCTCTTTAACTTCTCCTTGACTTCTCCCCCTCATGACCTTGATGATCTTGATCAACTTGGTCATGCAAATGTTGGAGACGAGACAGTGTAAGATCTGCAAAATCAAAGACATAGAGAAACACAGAGAGGTTTGCGCTTCATGTTGGACGCGCAAACCAAGGTTTGCGTTTCATGAAGGAAACACAAAGCAAGGTTTGCGTTTCTCAAAGGAAGCGCAAAACAAAGTTTGTGGGTCATGCTGGAAGCGCAAAGCTGACTTAGAAAAAAATTTATCTTTTGAAACCCTTTGACTCCCCCTACACAAATGCACTAGATATGACAATTCATATTAGCATTCAGATACTCCCCCTCAAAACCAGATATAATTTTTGAAAAAAATTCTCTTTGTTCACTCCCCCTTGAATAATGCATAAACCCATTAAAATATATTTATGAGAACACAATGATCAAATATTAATGTAGAAAGAAAAATATACTTAATGTAAATTTTGAAACGACTAAACATATAAAATTTTAAATACTAAACAAATTAAATTCTACAGAGTAAAATATTACAATTTTATCAATCATTTGAAATCAAACATATGTTGTAGGATACAAGAACAAGTTTCATTGCATATCAAGTTAAGACATGTTCAGTTTCAAAAAAACTTCCAGCAATCTATTCAGTATGCTCACATGCGAAATATTATAGAGAACTTTGCATGTACTCACACTAGGCCATCAAGAATTAAGATATTCATAAATTTACAGATTTATCGCAACTCAAACATATCACCAAGTATCATGAGATGTGTGCTCATTGGCATCTTTTAGCATTGTGCACATTGGCATCTTAACATGAGTGTGCTCTTTGGCATCTTTTAAGCGCGTGCACTTTGGCATCTTTTGATCAAGAAGTTTATTAAGTAAAGAACATGCCGTAAACGTAACTTTCTATCTGACCCTATTGCAGGATTTGGGTCAGCCGCTCCCAGACCAGTTGGCCTTAGGGGACTAGGTGTCAAGCACCCCTTGGAACTTACTTTCCCGGATCATAAAGGCTACATCGACATATCCTAAACTCATTCATACCAGTAGAACATGACTTTCGATCTGATTCTATAGAAGGATTTCTGTTCGATCACTCCCAGACCAAATGACCTTAGGGATCAGATGACAAGCATCCCGAAGAACTTACGATCCCAAACCAGAAAGGTCACAGGTACAAACTTTTAAACTTAGAGATTTTTGTATTTTAAGAACTTATTATTCATCTCAATCACTTAGGTCAACATCTAAGTGCTTAGCCCATATTTTCACTCCAATCTAAAATTTTGATCGTTTAGTGTTGTCTAAGCAAATTAAACTATAAATATTCCGAAGCACACAACTTTAAAGCAGTAATAAAAGTTTCAAACATGTTGCTGACTTTTCGACTTTTAAAAGACTTGAAATTTGACCATATAAAAACTTTAATATAAACAAAAGAACTTGAAAATTTATCCTAGACACATATTTTATTCAAAAGAAAGAAAATTTGTAAAACTTTTACTTTATAGACTAAAATTTGTAAAGATTTAAACTTTTAATTGATATTTAGTTGGGACAAAATAAAATTCAACTATTTCATCTTTTACATTGAAGAAAATAAATTTGTGTCTCATATTAAAAGAAAATTTTGGGTAATACAAATTCATGAAAAAGATAAACAAGCTCAGATTCTTGAAACATTGAGAAAAACTGGAATACCATCATTATCAGAGATAAATGCAGCGGAATTAAAATTGATGTACTCACAGTATCTCATTAAGTCAGAAGCTTAATCATTGAAGAACGAGTTCTAAACTGTTTTGTTTAGAAGTCATAGTCGATAAAGTACGGGTCCTGAGCTGAATTACTCAGAAGCCAATATTCTCTTACTCCCCCTTAACATGTGATGCCTGCAACTTTGAATTAGATAAAGATTTTGGTACCCACTTGAATTTGGGCCCGTGTTTGTTAGTTGCAGTTCGTATGGGGAAATAATGAGAAGATTTGACATTTAAAGCACGAAGAATATGATTAGAAAAATAATCACAACCATCAGAAAAGAAAGCATAATCATCAGAACTAGAATCTGAGGAAGAACATGAGACATGTTTTGAAATTTGAATCATTTGCTTTATAGAGTATTTTGAAATTTTATTACATTTAGCAAATGAATCATTGTTATAAAGTTTGTCTTCACATTTATCCCCATCAACAATATGTTCATCAGATGTCCGCCTCGCTCTCCAGATTTGCTTCTTTGACTTGCTCACAGTCCTATCTGAAAGAATAGAATCGTGAGAATTAGAACAGTCATAAATAACTGTATCTCGTTTCTTCGACTTCTTTGACCATCTTCTTTTACGCTTAGGTTTATAATATTGATCATTTAGCGTAAAAGAATCATCAAGAATTTTAGACGAAATATTTAAATCAGAAGAAATAAATTTATCCAAGCAACCAATCTGATCAACTAATAAATCTGAATTTGCCTCGGAGTCTGAAGAATTTTGAGAAAAGATTTTAAAATTTGAAACTTCCTTTTTATTTTCTTAGAATCAGAAGATAGGCTAGAAATAGAATCTGATTTTTGAAAAAATAAATTTTCTTCAAGACTAGACGTCATGAAATAAAGAATAATATCAGATTCAATTTTCTTCAAAATATTTTGATCTTCTATCTGATCTTCAAGATCTATGATTTTTCCTTATAATATTAATGGAGGAGTATATTTCTTCGAATCATAAATGATTGGAAAAATATTTTCCTTACCATTATCAAGTGCATAAGGAGCAATAAAATCATTAGATGTTGAAGATTTGATAGGAGATATATCATTTAAAACTCTTTTTCCTCTTCTCGATTTTTCAGGAAAATATTTTGCATTTTCACTTGTATAAACAAAAGGAATTTCATTTTTCTTGTTATTTATCCTTTTCTCATTTTCGATTTCTAACACTTGCTTCTCATTCATCCAATCAATTTTAAACTGAGGAGCATAATGAGCAAGAGTCAGATAATCGTATTTATATAAAGTTGGGGATTTTTCAATCGCATTGTTTAAATAATGAGGATTTTCAAAACCAAGTTCCCATCTTTGTTTTAAAGCCTCTTCACTCCTCGGTTTGTTCATATAAATTGTTTGTTCAGATTGGTCTCTTCGATAAAGTTTTTCTTCTAACTTATTTATTTTATCCGAAAATTCATCTTTTAAATTAGTCATAGCTGTCAAAGATGCAAGATAAGTCTTATTTGAATTTTCCAAATCATCCAATTTCTTTTGAAAGATGTCTTTTGTATTTTCAAAAATGGATTTTTCATCTTTCAAAGAAATTTTCAGTTTGTCAATCAAATCTGACTTTTCAGAATTTAGATTCTTTTCAGATAAAATCTTTGATCGCAAATCAGACAATGCATTAATTATGATATTAAACTGAGAGGTAATAAAATTGTAATCAAATTCAGAATATACCTCATCCTCATCCGTATCAGAATCGTCTGACTGATCATCACCGATTAAGCACATCTGAGCGATCTCGACATTTGATGCTTCATCATCGGAATAATCCAGCCAGAATTCTTCCTCGGCCAGCAAAGCAGTTTCGTTCTCTCTCTTTTCAGCCAATTCCACTTTCTTTCTGTAGTATGCCGAATCCATAACCACCTTTGCTCTACACTCCTTTGACATGTGACCCGGCTTTCCGCAGTTGTAGCAAGCAGCATTCTTTAGCTCGGGTACTTTCACTTTAGGACCGGAAGTGAAGCGAGAAGAGTTGGAACCCAACTTTGGTTGGAATTTTCTCTGGTAGTGCTGAGAAAGAAGGATCATAGCTTTCTGTAAAGCCTCGCCATCATCTTCAGTTGATCCGATGTAAGCATTTTCAGACAATGCTTGTTCAGATAATTGCTTCGTGAGGAGAGCAACCGGATCTACTGTTTTCTTCTTTTTATCCATCTTGGCCTTTTTCTCTAACACCAAGCTCTCATCAGTAAGCAAAATCTCAAACAGCTCTTGAATCTGCATTGTGGAGATTCTGACATCATTCCTCAGTCTATGGCAAGATTTGTTCCATTCAGGCTGCAAAGTGTTGAGGAATTTTAGATTTGTCTCAAGCTCAGTCTTTTCAACCTTAATCTTCCGAAGATCATTGATTACGGCACAGAAACTATCAAACACAGTCTTTAGTGGCTCCCCGTCCTTAGCTTTGAATTCTTCAAAATTATTCATGTAGCGCGTATGCCTGAGTTGAGTAGCTACTGAAGAACCAAGCATAATCTTCTCAAGCTGTTGCCACATCAGATTAGGATGAGTTTTGAAACAGTCAATCCTATTGTATACAGAGTTTGGCAAGGCCAACATTAGATTTGATTTAATATCCCGATCAGCATGATAAGCAGACAACTCTTCATGTGAGTACTCTTTAGTAGGCTTGAATAATCCAGAAGCCAATTTGGGTCTGTCGAATGGTCCTTCAGATAAAATGTTCATCATATCATTTCCATTCTTTTGTCGTTCAATAAAGTTCAGAAACTGATCTTGCCACTGTGTAAATTCATTTTCGTCTATCAGAATGGAGGTCGATTTTCTGAACCCAATGACATCATGAGGTCATTCGTGTAGAACTGAGCTTGAAAGCCAAATTTTGCAAAATCCATATATGATAAAAAAAAAATCCCAAGTCTGGGAGAAGTGCAAAGTAGAGCTTTGCGTGTGAAGTCTGAAACGCAAACTGAGATTTGCGGGTGAGGAAGGATCTGCAAAGTGGAGCTTTGCGGGTGCAGAGAGGAACGCAAAGTGGAGCTTTGCGGGTCAGGAGAGAAACGCAAAGTAAAGGTTTGCGTATGTAGAAGGAAACGCAAGACAAAATTTGTGGGTCACAGAGGATACGCAAACTGATGTTTGCGTATGTAGCCTGATACGCAAGACAACCTTTGATGAACCGAGAACACTGACTTTGCGGGTCACTGAGGATACACAAACTTATGTTTGCGTATGTAGCCTGAAACGCACAATGATCTTTGCGGGTCCAACGTGAACCGAAAATCTGAAACAAAAGAAGAAAGTTAGTAGAATATGCAAATCAATATGAAGCATGTGCAAAGTATGATGAATGAGGCGCAAAGCAACATGATAGAAACGCAAACTTGTATGATAGAACCGCAAACTTCAGAAAAGCAAATATAACACGTAAAATTGATTAAAACACTGAAATTCAAACAAGAAATTCACACAATTATAATCGAAAACACCTTTCTAATACAAATCAACTAGCAATTTCGATTAAAAAAACAACAAAATCTTAAAAACTTGAATTAAACAGTAAGAGAACTCGAGTTTTCTGAAATTTTCAAGATTGCAAAATCGATGATCAAAACTTTGTTTTCAAGCAAACTGATATGAATTAACAATTATCGATTAACAACAACTAAACTAATCAAATCAAATTCGCACAAATTCAAACACAAACAGATTCAAATTTTGTGAGAAATCAAGAAAACGAGATTTTCTTGAAAAATTCAAAAAAATCGATCAAATTTTCGATTTCGATCACTAATTCAGATCAATACAAAGAAAGTAGAGAGAGAGACTTGGAGCGCAAAGTGTAAAATCAGATTAATGTGCGTGTGTTTTTTACAAGACACAAAGACCAAAGGGACTTAAATACCCTTGGTCAAATACAACACAGATAAGACATTAAACACAGTATTTAACCAAGCCTTATAAATACAATGATTACTATAAAATCAGACCTAACAGTATTTCAGGTTTTTATCAAATTCAGAAATCAGTTCATCATGCAAAGTGCAACTTTGCGTCTCCCGTGTATCAAGAGAAGCTCAGTTCTCGTCTCTTCTGTCTCACGCAGATTCAGCTTTGCATCACCTCTTCATCGCGCAAGTTAAAGTTTGCATATTCAGTATTTCACGCAAAGCCTAGTTCTCGTCAACTCAGTATCACGCAAACACAAGTTTGCGTTAGCTTCTCATCGCCATTGCCTTCTAACGCGAAATTCAGTTTGCGTTTTTCTCTTCTTACGCAAAGCTCCTTTGCGCCACTAGCTTATCACGCAAAGCTAGGTTTTCGTTTTAAACGTCTCACGCAAACCTCAAGTTTGCGCCATCTCAGTCAAGACTTAGCATTTTTCTGGATTTCTGCTATGGATTCTGGCAAGTTTTCTTATCAAACTCAGTTCTACAAAAGTGATCTTATGATGTCTTTGGGTACAGAAAATCGTCCACCAGTGCTGATAGATGAAAATGAGTTTACACAGTGGCAAGATCGGTTCCTGAATTTTATAGAACGTCAAAAGAATGGAAATGACATGATGAACATTCTATCAGAAGGACCATTTGAAAAACCCAAGTTGTCTTCTGAATTATATAAGCCTACTAAAGATTATTCACCTGAAGAGTTGTCGGCATATCAAGTTGATCGTGATATAAAGGCAAATCTGATGCTAGCCTTGCCAAACTCTATCTACAACAGGATTGATTTTTTCAAAACTCATCATAATCTTATGTGGCAATAGCTTGAGAAGATTATGCTTGGGTCTTCAGTTGCAACTCAACTCCGACATACTGGTTATATGAATAACTTTGAAGAATTCAAAGCCAAGGACGGGGAGCCACTGAAAACTGTGTATGACAAATTTTGGGCCATTATCAATGATCTGAGGAAGATTAAAGTAGAAAAGACTGAGCTTGAAACAAATCTAAAATTCCTCAATGCACTTCAACCAGAGTGGAATAAATCTTGCCACAGATTGAGGAATGATGTCAGAATATCTACAATGCAGATCCAAGAGATGTTTGAGATCTTACTTACTGATGAGTGCATTGTATCTGAGAAGAAGGCCAAACTGGACAAAAAGAACAAGATATCAGTAGACCCGGTTGCTCTCATCACGAAACAACTAACATAACAAGCATTGTCTGATAATGCTTATGACGGGTCAACTGATGATGATGGTGAGGCTCTGCAGAAAGCGATGATCCTTCTCTCTCAGCATTACCAGAAAAATTTCCAACCAAGATCGGGTTCCAACACTCCTCGCTTCACTTCTGGTTCAAAAGTCAAAGTACCCGAGCCAAAGACTGCTGTTTGTTACAACTGTGGAAAGCCGGGTCATATCTCTAAGGAGTGTAGAGTGAAGAAGGTTAGGGATTCGGCATATTATCGTAAGAAACTGGAACTGGATGAGAAAAGAGAGAACGGAACAACTTTGCTAGCAGAAGAAGAATTCTGGCTAGATCACTCTGATGATGAAGCTGCAAATGTCGAGATCGCTCAAATGTGCTTTATCGGAGATGATCAGTCAAATGATAATGATTCTAATGCTGATGAAGACGAGGTATATTATGAGTTTGATTTCAATTTTATTTCTTCTCAGATGGATGTTATAATTACTGCTTTACATGACTTTTGTTTAAAGTTATTATCTGAAAAGAACTTAAATACAGAAAAGTCAGATTTGATTGACAAATTGAAGATTTCTTTGAAAGATGAAAAATCTATTTTGGAAAATACAAAAGACATCTTTCAAAAGAAATTAGATGATTTGGAAAAATCAAATAAGTCTTATCTTGAGTCTTTGACTACTATGACCATTTTAAAAGACAGTCTTTCTGATAAAATAAAAAAATTAGAAGAAAAGTTGTATCGAGTAAACTAATCTGAACAAACATTTTTTATGAATAAACCAAGGAGTGAGGAAGCTTTAAAAGAAAAATGGGGACTTGGTTTTGAAAATCCACATTGTTTAAACAATGCGATTGAAAAATCCCCAACTTTATATAAATACGATTATCTAACTCTTGCTCATTATGCTCCTCAGTTTAAAATTGATTGGATGAATGAAAAGCAAGTGTTAGAAATCGAAAATGAGAAAAGAACAAATAACAAGAAAAACGAAATTCCTTTTGTTTACACATTTGAAAATGCAAAATATTTTCCTGACAAATCGAGAAGAGGCAGAAAAGGTTTAAATGATATATCTCCCGTCAAGTCTTCATTATCTGATGATTTTGTTGATATTTTTGCCAATCAATCTGATAAGGAAAATATTTCTCCAATCATCTATGATTCGAAGAAATATACCCCTCCTTTAATTTTAGAAGGGAAAATCTTCGATCTTGAAGATAAGTTGGAAGATCAAAATATTTTAAAAGAAATTGAATCTGGTATTTTTCTTTCTTTCATGACGTCTAGTCTTGAAGAAAATTTATTTTCTCAAAAACAAGATTCGATTTTTAGCCTTTCTTCTGATTGTCAAGTAAACAGAATGGAAGTTTCTAAATCTGATATCTTTTCTCAAAATAATTCTGACTCTAAGGTAAATTCACATTTATTGTCTGACCAGATTGGTTGCTTAGGTAAAATTAAATCTTCTAATTTAAATATTAATTCGGAAATTCTTGATGAATCTTTACACTAAATGATCAATATTATAAACCTAAACGTAAAAGAAGACGGTCAAAGAAATCGAAGAAACAAGATAATGTCATTTCTGACAGTTCTAATTCTTCCAATTTAATTCTTTCAGATAGGACTTTGAGCAAGTCAAAGAAGCAGATCTGGAGAGCGAAGCGGACATCTACTGATTCTATGACTGATGAGAATAAATGTGTAGACAGACTTTATAAAAGTGATTCATTTTCTACATGTGATAAAATTTCAAAATATTCAATAAAGCAAATAATTCGAATTTCAAAACATGTCTCATGTTCTTCCTCTGATTCTAGTTCAGATGATTATGCTTTGTATTCATCTGATGATTGTGCTTATTATTCTGATGATATTTCTCGTGCTTTAACTGTTAAATCTAACAATTTTTTCCCCATAAGAACTGCAACTAACAAACACGGGCCCAAATTCAAGTGGGTACCCAAGTCTCAATCTGATTTACAGTTGCAGGCATCTCATGGCAAGGGGGAGTAAGAGAAATATGGCTCTTGAGTAAATCAGCTCAAGACCCGGACTTCAATGTCAACATTTTGGCTTCTGAGTAATTCAACTCAGAACCCGTGCTTCAATGGACTATGACTTCTAGACATGTCAGTCTAGGACTCGTTCTTCAATGTTTTAAGCTTCTGACTAATGAGAAACTGTGAGTACATCTACTTAATTTTCGCTGTATTTATTTCTGATAATGATGTTGTTCCAGTTTTCTTAAATGCTTTTAAAATGAATCTGAGCATTTCAATTCAACTCCTGATTTTGTTCAACCCAATTTTTTTTCAAAAGAGACACACTTTTTTTATATACATTGTGTGAAATATAATATTATTGAATTATATTTTGTTTCAACTGAATATAGACTTGCCGGTCAAATGTTTCTATTTTTAAATCTCGGCATGTTGTTTTAAAAGTTTAAACCTTTACAAATTTTATTCTATAAAGTAAAAGTTTTACAATTTTTTTTTTGAATAAAATGTGTGTCTAGGATAAATTTTCAAGTTGCTTTGTTTATATTAAAGTTTTTATATGTTCAAATTTCAATTCTAACAAAAGTCGAAAAGTCAGCAACATGTTTGTAGCTTTTGATATTGCTTTAAAGTTGTGTGATTCGGAATATTTATAGTTTACAATGCTTAGAAAACCTAAAAAGTTGGAATTTTGGATCGTAATGAAAATATGGGCTAAGCACTTAGATGTAAAATCTTGTGTTTGAGATGATTATTAAATTCTTATAAATCATAAATCTCTAAGTTTAAAAGTTTGTACCTGTGACCTTTCTGGTTTGGGAAAGTAAGTTCTGTGGGATGCTTGTCATCTGGTCCCCTAAGGTCATTTGATCTGGGAGTGATCGAACCCAAATCCTTCTATAGAATCAGATCGAAAGTCATGTTCTACTGGTATGAATGGGTTTAGGATGTGTCGATGTAGCCTTTCTGATCTGGGAAAGTAAGTTCTAAGGGGTGCTTGACACCTAGTCCCCTAAGGCCAACTGGTCTGGGAGCGGCTGACCCAAATCCTGCAATAGGGTCAGATAGAAAATTACGTTTACGGCATGTTCTTTACTTACCGAACTTTTTGATTAAAAGATTCCAAAGTGTACACGCTTAAAAGATGCCAAAGAGCACACTCATGTAAAGATGCCATAGAGCACAATGCTAAAAGATGCCAATAAGCACACATCTCATGATACTTGGTGATGTGTTTAAGTTGCAATAAACCTGTAAATTTGTGAAAATCTGAATTTTTGATGGATTAGTGTTATTACATGCAAAGTTCTCTATTATATTTTTAGAATTGCATTTTCTTGAAGCAAATCGGAGTTCACATGCGAGCACACTGAATAGAATATTGATGAAAGTTTTTGAAACTGAACATGTCTTAACTTGATATGCAATAAAACTTGGTTCTGTATCCAAAAACATACATTTGATTTCATCTGTTGGATTTTATTGTGATTTTTTACTAAGTAGAATTTTATTTGTTTCTGTTTAAATTTTTATATATTTAGTCGTTTCAAAATACATATTCAGTATATTTTTCTTTCTACATTGATGTTTCAATCATTGTGTTCTCATTTATATCTTAATGAGTTTGAGCATTATTCAAGGAGGAGTGAATAAAGGAGAATTTTACTTAATGATCATATCTGTTTTTTAGGGGGAGTATCTGATTCTCTATATGAATGCTAACTTGAATTGTCAAATTTAGTGCATTTGCGTAGGGGGAGTTAAAGAGCTTAACAGGTAAAATTTCTCAGACTCCAAGTCAGATTTCTGTCACTAGTTGGTAGAGCAAATTTTAATTTGCGCCAACAGCTTCTAGCGCAAAACAAGCTTTGCGTTTCCTGCATGTCGCGCAAACCTCACTTTGCGCTTTCTTCTGTTAGCGCAAACCTTACTTTGCGCCACCAATGGTTAGCGCAAACCTCTCCTGTTTTCTCCGTTTCTTTGATTTTGCAGATCTTAAGCTGTCTTGTCTCCAACATATGCATGACGAAGTTGATCCAGATCATCAAGGTCATGAGGGGGAGAAGTTAAAAGAAGTTAAGGAGATGATAAAGAGACAAAGAGTTCAATTGTTAATCTTCTGATCAAGATTCTGCTGCTCAAGATTTTATTTTCTCAGTTATACTACATCTTTTGTTGTTCCTGCTCCGATCACCACAAATTCTTCAAGTTCATTTAAAAGAGGTGTATCGTATAGAGCACAAGCTGGTGAATCAACTGTTCGTTCCAGTTTATTCCAATCTGATCCAACCTTGTCAAGATAGCAAAGATAATTCAAACTGAAAGATGCTGAGAAGAATTATTTTTTTAAGCCAGAAAACTTTGCAAAGTCGCTTAGATGGTCCATGCTGATTTAGAAGATGGATTTTGAAGACTACGGCGCCAATGATTACTAAGGGGGAGATTGTTAAGTCTGATTTTATAGTAATCATTGTATTTATAGGCTTGGTCAAATACTGTGTTAAGAGTCTTATTCTGTGTTGTATTGACCAAGGGTATTTAAGTCCCTTTGGTCTTGTTCCTTGTAACACATTCACGCCTACTTTGAATACACATATACTTTGCGCCTTGAACTCTCTCTCTCTACTTTCTCTCTCTAGGATTTAGTGATTCTTGGACTCACAGGTATGTATGCAGATAACCAGTTGAACAAGTTTTACTTAGTTATATGCCAAAAAAGGTATGCAGCTGACCTGAAATCTGGTTTTGGCTTCTTGGTGATTCCTAGATTTGCATGATAAAAAGCCTCAATGGTACCAACGTCTTCTTAATAACCATGATACAGGTATGCTTGTACCTAAAAGGAATGGAAGAAATTTCATAATCTTAACAATCTTGGGCTTTAAATCGATAACTAGATGCAAGTATTTGAAAGCATTGATACTAAGGGTCTGTGTGTTTTGCAGCTTAATAAGCCTAATGAGATTCACAACTTCTTCTGTCAGCTATACATAGATATTTGCTAGTGGTCGAATGATATAGAAAGTGACTTATCTAGGGGGAGGTTTTATGAAGAAAGCCAAAAAAAATTCCAAGTTTGCCCTCCCAATTTAAAAACAAGCTCATTCCATCTATGAAAAAACCCTCCCAAACAAAAACCTTCCCGTTCTATGCAAACAGGTTAATCAACACATACAACTTTAACCACAAGGGTTGTGGCGTACAGGTTAAGGCCTTGTGGTGGAATATCCCATCTGCCCAGGGTTCGAATCTAGGCGTATGCTACATTGTGGCCACTGGGGTTTAACCAGGGTTGACGTCTTACAGTCATAATTTGCCAGGAATTAGTCTAGTCATATCCTAGGACACCCTTCCAAAAAAAACACATACAACTTTATCAATACAGAACCACAAAGGATGTGGCGTGGTGGTAAAGGCTTGGGGAGTTCATAGCGCTCAACCCGGGTTCGAGCCCCACTAGCAGCACTTGTGGCCACTGAGGATAATCTCAGGGTTGCACGCTTTAGCAGCTGGGCCAAAGGCCCTAATTTCCAGGGATTAGTCTGGGCCATAGGCCTAGGATACCCTTTCCAAAAAAAAACTTTATCAATACAGGACGACCAAACAACCTCTAAACGAGCTTTGCAGATTGTTTTATAGAAACATATATAGCCGAACTTACCCGCAGGCCAATTGAAGTTGCACCTGGAATTACTTCACTTCCAAAGTCGTTGGCCTTGGGAAACTTCTCTCTAAGCAAATCCAACATAACGTTCTTACCTAGTATAGAGATAGTTTAGAGAAACAGAGTATAGAACATGTATTAAAACTGAGATAGTTTGAGAGATCAAACAGGTAAATTAGAACAGAGTATGACATGGGTAAATCAAGAAATGAAAGTAGATAAAGATACCAAGTTGGGGGATAAAGAAAATCTCATCAACTAAAACATTATAGCACTTCATTTTTATGGTACATCCGGAAATGAAAACGATAGTACCATTTAATCATTGGACGGAGTACTCTAATAATGATAAGTACCTGGACAAGTTGTTGAGGCAATTTGGAGGCTCCACGAAGAACAAGAAAAACTCCAAATTTGCTGTCAAAAAGAGAGTTTTAGGACAGGTGTAAATCCCAGCCATATCGGCCCTACACCTAAGCTCTCAACATAACTGTGAAGTAGGTCCATCCTTATTCTTTTTAAACAATCAAAGTGTGAGTAATATACAGAGACATGTAATGGAAGGAGTAAGATATAGAAAATTGGAATGGAGTAACAAAAGTAACTTAAGGTATGTGATATATGATTCAGTTTCTGGAGTACCAAACTCAGCTAGTGCTTACTTATAAGACTTAGTTGCATATTAAAGCATTAAACTGATGAATCAGGGATTATTAATTTATTATAATAGAAATTAATAGCAACGTAATATGTCTTCCGTACTGGTTTGTTGGATCTTAATTATTGAAAGTAGGTATTTGATTGTTAAGCGACGAGTTTTATTAAACTAAGGTTTTTTGGAAGTAGTCACTAGAATTTCGAAATCACAATTCGAAAGCCTTAAGGAAAAGACATTGAATCGAAATTCGAAACTGAAGATAAACCATTATTGAAGAAATTGGAAAAGTAAAACAACAATAATAAACATGATATTACAATAAACTGGTTTGGATTCTCGATTTCGAGAAACACAGAGGATTAAAGAGTTGTTCCTAAATTTCTATGAAATAAATAACAATACTTACCAAAATCAGTTGTTTGATTTCGAGCAAAAATTCGATCACAACACCAAAATCGTTTGATTGTTTCCTAAAAAATGATATCGGTTCTCTGAGGGAACAAAAGTCGATAGGTGTGTCGATCGATCGATCGATCAAGAGAGAGAGAGAGAGAGTTAAGGCTAGGGTTTTTGATGATCGGTGAAGGGAAACCATATAAATTGACCCAAATGTTTTAAATTGGGTGTTGACGATCGGGTCATGGGTTGTGTCGGACCAGGAAAGTACACGTGTGTTTCTTAAGAATTTGCAAATTTGGCACTTTTAGCCCCTAAAATTTTATTTATTATACTGATGCCACGATTTAGTACATAGTGACCACAATTTTTTGGTCACTAACCTTTCTAACTTAGTGATGACAATTTCTTAGTCACTGACCTTTTCAACTTAGTGACCCCTATTCTTTTGGTCACTAACCCTTCTAACTCACTATATTTATAAAAGTATTGAATACCATTTAGTGACCACTATTTTTTGGTTACTAACACTTTCAAATTAGTGACCACTATTTTTTGGTCACTAACACATCCAATTTAGTGAACATCATTTTTTGGCCACTAACTCTTCCTACTATATGATTAATGAATACTACTTAGTGGCTACTTTTTGTTGGTCACTAACACTTTCAGTTTAGTGACCAACATTTTTTGGTCACTAACCCATCCAACTTAATATAATCAAACAAGTAATGAATCCACTTAGTCACTACTATTTTTTGGTTATTAACACATTCAATTTAGTGACTACCATTGTTTGTCACTAATATTCCTAAGTGCCATCAACTAGTTAGTGACCACTATTTTGGTCACTAACCTATCCAACTCAATATATTCCTACAACTAATAAATCCACTTAGTGACTACTATTTTTTTGGTTACTAACACATTCAATTAGTGACCACCATTGTTTGTCACTAATATTCCTAAGTGACATCAACTAGTTAGTGACCACTGTTTTTGGTCATTAATCATTTCAAATTAGTAACTACTTATTTTTGGTCACTTAAACTTCAACTTAGCGACCATCATTTTTTGGTCACTAGAATTGTCAACTTAGTGACTATTATTTTGCTCACTAAACACAAGAATTTATAATATTAATGATGAAAAACACAATTGTCACAAATTTAATCATTAAAATAGATCAATATAAAAATCTTTGTTTTTTACATGAGAATTAGTGACCACTTGGTGACCAAATTTATTTTTTGTCACTAAAATCCATATTAGTGACACAATATAAATGATAACCTATGTTTTTGTCACTAACATCACATTTCGTGACTAAAATATAAGTAATCACTAAAATTTTGGTCACTAAATTTTTTCTTGTAGTGAATGTAATGTTTATACAATGTTCACTACTAGAAAAAGGGCTATCACCGACGGACTTTTTCGACGGATTTCCAACGGATTCCAGAAAAGTCAACACTGCCTTAAATCCGTCGAAAATCTGCCACAAATCCACCACTGAAATTTTACAAAAAAAAAACTTAAATTCTCTTTAATATTGTGACGGATTTGTGATGGATATTTGTTTAAATGAGATTAAATTACTTAATTAAATAAATTAGTAACTAACAAGACAAATTAGAAAGTAATTAAATTAATTTCCGACGGAAACTAATTTAATTAATAGTTAAATTATTTTCCGGCGGAAATCCGTCGGAAATTAATTCGTTTTTTAGCAAAAAAGAAATCATATTTTAAAACATTTTCTATAAATAAGAGTTATTTTTAAAAAAATTAAAAAACGAATTATTTTCCGGCGGAAAATAAATTAATTTAAAATTAATTTATTTTCCGTCGGAAATCCGTCGGAAAATAATTTGAATTTTTCAATAAAATCAACTTATTTTAAAACCTTTTCTATGAAGATGAGTTATTTTTAAAAGTAGAAAAAACGAATTATTTTCCGACAGATTTCCGACGGAAAATAATTTATTTTAAAATTAATTTATTTTCCGTCGAAAATCCGTCGGAAAATAATTCAATTTTTAAAAATATTTTTTTAGAGTAATGGTTATTTTAAAACATTTTCTATAAATAAAAGTTATTTTTAAAAATCTAAATTTCCGAAATAATAACTCTTAAAATAGGAAGAGATCGAAATAATACATGTTTGTATTTACAAAGGTAATAATTTAATTTAAAATTAATAAAATCTTTCAAAGGTAATAATTTGAATTTTTCAATAAAATCTACTAATTTTAAAACCTTTTCTATAAATAAGAGGTATTTTTAAAAGTAAAAAAAAAACAAATTGTTTTCCAACGGATTTCCGACGGAAAATAATTAATTTTAAAATTAATTTTTTTTCCGTCGGAAAATAATTCAATTTTTAAAATTATTTTTTAGAGTAATGGTTATTTTAAAACCTTTTCTATAAATAAAAGTTATTTTTAAAAATCTAAATTTCTGAAATAATAACTCTTAAAATAGGAAGGGATCGAAATAATACATGTTTGTATTTACAAAGGTAATAATTTAATTTAAATCTAATAAAATCTTTCAAAGTAATAAGTTGAATTTTTCAATAAAATCTACTTATTTTAAAACCTTATCTATAAATAAGAGTTATTTTTAAAAGTTAAAAAAAACGAATTATTTTCCGACGGAAAACAATTTATTTTAAAATTAATTTATTTTCCGTCGTAAATCCGTCGAAAAATAATTCAATTTTTAAAAATATTTTTTTAGAGTAATGGTTATTTTAAAACCTTTTCTATAAATACAAGTTATTTTTAAAAATCTAAAGTTCCGAAATAATAACTCTTAAAATAGGAAGAGATCGAAATAATACATGTTTGTATTTACAAAGGTAATAATTTAATTTAAAATTAATAAAATCTTTCAAAGGTAATAATTTGAATTTTTCAATAAAATCTTCTTATTTTAAAATATTTTCTATAAATAAGAGTTATTTTTAAAAGTTTAAAAAAACATATTATTTTTCGACGGATTTCCGATGGAAAATAATTTATTTTAAAATTAATTTATTTTCCGTCGGAAAATAATTCAATTTTTAAAATTATTTTTTAGAGTAATGGTTATTTTAAAATTTAAATTAAATTCCAAGTTATTTCCGACGGATTTCCGACGGAAAATAATTTAATTTAAAATTAAATTAATTTCCGTCGGAAATATATTTAAATATTTTTTTTAATTACCTTAATGAACTTTGTGGTGGATTTGTAAAAAAAATACGTTTTTGTGTATTTTTTTTTCAAAACTTATCTCCGTCTATTCTTATTCATTTTCAATTGAACTTTATTGGGTTTTCTTGTGTCTTAATGGTTCGTTTTGGGCTATGGTGGTTTAGTTTTCATATCGAACCGACTGCACACATATCTGTACACAAACACGTAATAAGTCTCATATGGTTTTAAGTCGGACCTTTATAAGTTATAAAACGTCATATTGGGATATAATGGTGATTTAGTGGTTCGTATTGTGATATAACGGTTCTTAGTTCTTTTTTCGACCTTAATAGACAACATATACATCTTTGAGTGGATACGTGCACACAAACACATAATGAGTGCCCATTGGTGTTATTGGGCTTAATAAGTCATAAAATGTCATATTGGGCAATAATGGTGGTTGAGTGACTTATATCAGGGTATAATGGTTCTTGGTTGTCTAATTGACACGAATACACGACACATGCATCTACAATGGTTATACGTGTAAAGAAGCACATAATAAGTCAATACTTGTGTGTTTGGGCATTAATAAGTCAACAACGATCATAATAGACTTTGATGGGTTCAATTGGGTTTTGATGGGTTATATTGATCTTATATCGGTTCTGTTGGGCTTAAATCAGTTCAATTAGGCTTAAATCGCTTCAGTTGGGTTTTAATATGTTATATTGGGCCTTAATAAGTCAACAATGCTCATAACGGGCTTTGATGGGCTTTGATGGTTCTATTGGACTTAAATCGGTTCAATTGGGTTTTACTAGGTTATATTAGGCTTAAATCGATTCAACTGGACTTAAATCGGTTCTATTGGGCTTAAATCGGTTAAATTGGGTTTTATAGGTTATATTGGGCTTAAATCGATTCAACTAGACTTAAATCGGTTCAATTGGGTTTTACTGTGTTATATTAGGCTTAAATCGATTCAACTGGAAGTAAATAGGTTATATTGGGCTTAAATCGTTTCAATTGGGTTTTACTAGGTCATATTGGGCCTTAATAAGTCAATAACACTCATTATGGGCTTTGATGGCTTCAATTGAGACTTGATGGGTTATATTGTTCTTAAGCCGGTTCAATTGGGCTTAAATCGGTTTTGTTGGGCTTAAACAGGTTCAATTGGGTTTTAGTTGTGTTCAGTTGAACTTAAATCAATTCAATTGGGTTTTAGTAGTGGTTATATTGGCCTTAAATCGATTCAACTGGACTTAAATCGGTTATATTGGGTTTCAATCGGATATATTGGGCCTTAATAAGTCACCGACAATCACAATGGGCTTTGATGGGTTCAATTGGGCTTAAATCGGTTCGATTGGGCTTAAATTGGTTGTATTGCTCTTTGATCGGTTATATTGCACGTGAATCAGTTAATTGAAAAACTTATGATCATAATAATAATAAAAGTATTAGTAAAATGAAATAATTATATTAAAAGGGAATATTCCGACGAATTGCTGACGGAACCCTGTTTTTCGACGGATTACCGACGGAAAGTTAAAAAAACGAATTATTTTTCGACGGATTTCCGACGAAAAATAAATTAATTTAAAATTAAAATTAATTTATTTTCCGTTGGAAATCCGTCGGAAAATAATTTAAAAAGTTTTTATTAATTTAAAAGACCCTAAGTAAAAAAAACCCTAAGTAAAATCAGACTCACACTCGATCGTTTCCACCGCCGCTCGCCCCTCTCCCCTCGTGCTCTCCCCAATTCCAACAGGTATTAATCAGATTTTAATATAAACTTGGTCCCCTCGTGCTCTCCCCTCTTCCAACATGTATTAATAGATTTTAATATTTTATTTGTTTGGTTACCATTATTTTAATCAACTTCATTACTTGTATTAAAAATGAAAAACTTATGTACCCTGTTTCATATAATATACCAAGTTTGGTTTATTTTTGAGGATACCAAGTTTATATTTATTAATCAGATGTAACTTTTTGGGAACAGTTGTGTTTGTCTCTTTATTGCAATTCTGTCTTTAATGGAAATCTCGATATGGTAGCCGTAGTAAGTTTGCAATTCTGTGGTTTATATGTATTCAATAAAAATAGAGTAAACTATCATTTTCGTTCTTGGGGTTTGCTGTTTATAACCATTTTCGTCTCTGACTTTAAAAGTTGCTTTTTTTAGTCATTGTGGTTTGCAATTGCTTGTGGTTCTTGTGGTTTGTTGCTTTGTTTATGACCATTCTGTGGTTTATATGTATTCAATAAAAATATGGTAAAAAACAATTGTTTGTGTTTTCAAGTCATTCAAAATGTGTAAAAGCTCGGACACCATGGTTAAATGATATATGGTAAATCATAATTTTGTTAAATGATATATGGTAAATCATGAGTACGATACATTATGATTGATTATTTGTAGTTGGGTTGCCAATTGTTGGGCAAACATTAGGCTTGATTGTATATGAAAATATTAATTTTGTAGCCGTTATATCGTCGAATTTTTAAAAAACAATTGCTTGTGTTTTCAAGTCATTCAAAATGTGCAAAAGCTCGGACACCATGGTTAAATGATATATGGTAAATCATAGTTTTGTTAAATGATATATGGTAAATCATGAATACGATACATTATGATTGATTATTTGTAGTTGGGTTGCCAATTGTTGGGCAAACATTAGGCTTGATTGTATATGGAAATATTAATTTTATAGCCGTTATGTCGTCGAATTTTTAAAAAACAATTGCTTGTGTTTTCAAGTCATTCAAAATGTGCAAAAGCTCGGACACCATGGTTAAATGATATATGGTAAATCATAATTTTGTTAAATGATATATGGTAAATCATGAATACGATACATTATGATTGATTATTTGTAGTTGGGCAAAAATAGGTTAAACTTTAGTTCAAGTCTATAAATGTATTTATGCAAAGACTAATCACACTTTCGTCAATTTGTAGATATGTCAACTAACACCGTTAGAGGATGGATGTATAAATGTTTAAATAGGGGTGGTCTATTAAATCCAGTTTTTAATGAGGAAATAGGTAGATTTTTGGATTTTGCGTTCGCAAATGAGGAAGGTGATAAAATAAGATGTCCTTGTAAAAAATGTAAGCTTCTCAAATACAAAGGGAGAGAGGAGGTGAATTTAGACTTATTAAGAAAGGGATTCATGCTTTCTTACACTCACTGGTATGTACACGGTGAAATAGTACCATTCAACAACCGCAACAAACAATAGTGGACGAAGACTATAATGAGTTTGATGGTGTTCAACAAATGGTGATGGATCAAAATGTTCCCGGTACATCCAGTACGTGGGACGAGCAAGATCCAAATCCACATGCACAAAAATTCTATAATATGTTAGAAGTTGCAGACCAACCATTGTGGGAGGGATGTCAGAGATTTTCAAAGTTAGAGGCAACTGTTAGGTCTGATTTTATAGTAATCATTGTATTTATAGGCTTGGTCAAATACTGTGTCTAAAGTCGTATACTGTGTTGTATCTGACCAAGGGTATTTAAGTCCCTTTGGTCTTTGTCTTTGTAAGAACACATTCACGCATACTTTCAATACAACATTAATTTACGCTTTGAATGCTCTCTCTCTCTACTTTCTCTCTCTAGAGATTTAGTGATCTTAGACTCACCGCAGCCGCAAGATTTTTGAATTGGAAGACAGATTGCAATGTACCATAGTCAACCTATAATCGTAACATTTCGATGGTTAAAGAAATGCTACCCGACGGTGAACAATTGGTTGGTAGCTTTTACGAGAAAAAGAAGATGTTGAAGCAACTTGCTCTTCCGAAAGAAAAGATCCATTCTTGCAAAAACCATTGCATGCTATTCTATAAGGATTTTGCTAATGATAACAATTGTCGAGTGTGCGGGGAGTCTCGTTACAAGACAAATGGCCGGAACAGTAAGGTGCCTAATTTGGTGATGACGTATTTGCCGATTGCACCCAGATTACAACGGTTATACATGTCTAAGAAAACAACAAAAGATATGACTTGGCACCATGATCATCAAACTCAGTCGGGAAAGATGGTACATCCGAGTGATGGGGAGGCGTGGAAACATTTTGACAAGAAACATCCTGATTTTTCTCAAGAGATCGGGAATGTTCGTCTTGGATTATGTACGGATGGCTTCAACCTCAATAACTCAAACTCTAATCCGTATTCACTATGGCCTGTCTTTTTTACAAACTACAATCTACCGCCTTGGATGTGTATGAAAGAGTGTTATGTCCACCTGGCTTTGCTTATTCCCGGAAAGAAGAGTCACGGACAGAATTTGGACGTATTCCTTCGACCCTTGATCGACGAGTTGAGAACGTTATTCTTCGAGGGTATCTATACATATGATGCTTATCGTAGGACAAATTTCACAATGAGGGCCATACTGTTGTGGACGGTTAGTGACTTTCCTGCATATGCCATGCTTTCTGGTTGGAGCACGCATGATAAGTTAGCTTTTCCATATTGCATGGGTTATGTATGTGTGTTCCAGCTATGAAGCGGAGGAAAGTCGTGTTGGTTTGACTGTAAACACAAGTTTCTCCCAATGAGACACACGTTCAGGCGTGACAAGATCCGATTTCGTAAGGGACATACCGAAAAAGCCGATCCACCCCCACTGCTAACCGGGGACCAAATATGGAATCAAGTTTGTAGCATTCCTACAGTTTATGATGGTGTCCCACACGGGTCAAGGCACTATAGAAAGCCTGTGGATTTTGGGGTAACACACAATTGGGTAAAGCGGAGCATTTTCTGGGAGCTGCCGTATTGGCACACTTTGTTGATACGACACAACCTGGATGTAATGCACATTGAGAAGAATGTGTTTGATAATTTGTTTCACACGATAATGGACACACCAAAATCAAAGGACAACATCAAAGCAAGGAAAGACATATAGGAATACTGCAATCGACCGGAGTTGCATATCAGAGAGGAACGAAATAAATTCTTCAAACCAAAAGCTTCATACACATTGAACAAAGGGCAAGTAAGAATGGTGTGTGATTGGTTGAAGAAATTGTAATTTCCAGATGGCTATGCTTCCAACATAGGGTCATTAGTAAACCTTGCGGATGGTAGTTTCTATGGCTTCAAGAGTCATGACTGTCACGTGTTTATGCAAAGACTGCTCCCTATTTCCATTAAAGGGATGGTACCAACCCAGATCTGGGATGCTATCACTGAGTTGTGCACATTCTTTCGTGCAATATGCTCAAAGGTGTTACACGTTGATGACTTGCAACAATTGCAGACAAGTATAATTGAAACTATCTGTAAGTTGGAAAGAGTTTTTCCACCGGGGTTCTTTGATTCCATGGAACACCTTGTGGTACATCTAGCACGTGAGGCATTAGTCGGGGGTTCGGTTCAATACAGATGGATGTATCTCTACGAGAGACGTCTAGGGTCCTTGAAAAGGACAATCAGAAATAGAGCAAGGGTAGAAGGATCGATTGTGGAGGCATATTTGGTTAATGAACTATCTACCTATTGTGCGTTATATTTTTAACAAACGGTAGAGACACGACTAAACCGCGAGCCTCAGAATTTTTCCCCCGAATGTGAGTCTTCCGACCAACGGTTAAGCATATTTAAAATCCCATGTCGCCCATTATATGATAAGGCAGGAAGACATTGTCAACTTGAAGATGGAGATATGCACAAGGCTCACACATACATCTTGCTTAATTGTTAAGAAGTTTCTCCTTTCACATACATGTTCACTGATATGGTTAGACGTAACGAGCCTTATATTGATGAAGCGGGTCTCGATGTACGTAGAAATGAAACAATTTGTCGGTTGGTTTAAGAGCTACATAAGTGTATACATATTAATTGTCATTATATGTTATTCCTTCTTTTTTTATGTTTTTTTTATGATTATTTGTCATGTATAGGTTATGTCTTGTACCGACCCCACTATCGATCGTCTGAAAGTGTTGGTATCTAGACCCCTCCGTTATGTTTGGAGACACCCGGGTTTTTTTTTTGCAAATAGATACAAGTTTCACATACAAACTCACGGTACCGGTCGTACCACACATAACAGTGGAGTATGCGTGAGAGGCTCTTGTTGCTCAGAGTATGAGTCTGACTACTATGGATTGTTGGATGAAGTCCTAGACATAGAGTATCATGGGTTTGGACTCGGTCGTTGTGTTTTTCCATTATTCAAATGCACATGGTTTGATACAATTAGTGGTGTCCGAGTTGACCCAAAACATAATCTTGTTGACATCAAACACAGATCAAGACTTCGTTCAGATGACCCGTTTATCCTAGCATCACAAGCTGAACAAGTCTATTATGTACCATATCCATCGAAATCATTACAAGATTGGTGGTCTGTGGTGAAAACAAAGCCAAGAGGGGTCTACGAGTTAGCGGCCGAAGTATCGTCGGATGAAAATGTGGACGATGAACAATTTTTCCAAGAAAGTGATAGAATAACATCCAGAGGTAAAAATGAAGATGTGGATGAACCTATATGTCTTGTCACAGAGGAAGAAGACATGGAAATTGCCAATGATCATCCCGACAACTGGCATGTTGACGAGAGTGGTGACGAACAAGAAGAGTTTGAAGAATCGGATGGTGACGAAGAAGAAGAGTTTGAAGGATCGGATGATTAAATATTAGGTTAATTTTAGTCTTATTAAACTTTGTCTAGATGTTTTAAATCTTTATTTGGCAAACATGTTTAATCGTTTATTTGTTACCCTTCTGAATTTGGAGACAAAATGTTGTGTTTTTCATTTGTCTAGGTCTTTTAAATCCAACGTTGTTTTGTATACTTGCATCATTGTTCTATGCTTTCTAACTTTGTTTGGTAGACTTCCAACCATGCCACGCATATGGCGTTATGGAGGTAGGGTGTAGTTCTAGCAACCGAGGAGAAGGCACTTCTACTCCCGGAGCCTCTAGTAGTGCTTCGGCACCTCAAGATTCGACATCTATACCTTCAACACCTATCGCTGATGAACTTGAGTCGGAAAATAGCCATGGCATCACCAATCCCGAACAACCTCCGTTGCAAAGACATCGACTTGGGGTAGACGACCCCGAGTAAGTGTCATATTAATTAATTGATCAAATTAATTGTTTTAGGGTATCGATACCAATTCAAGTCAATATATGTCTATATGTAGTTTCAACAATACGCATGCCACTCGCGTTATGAGCCAGATCAATCGATCCTTTATTAATCATCCCTGGTGTTCTTGGATGGAGATCCCTAGGGGGGTCAGGTTAAGATGTGGGAGCGATTTCAGGTTTGTAGTATGTATTTAATTTGTAATCGTTTTTGTCGGTCCCTTATAATTTAAACACGATCTTACCAGACAATACAAACAATCACAAACATAAATGATAAACCAACCTGTTTGATTAATAACCACGGATTACAGATTAATTTGATTTCTCTTTAAAGCTCTCTCTCTGTTTTCTCTCTAATGAACAGTGTTCTTGGTTGATTTATGATATGAGATATCTTGATATCTCACCTAATAACTTAACATAATATCCTAAAATATCTAATAATAGATATTTAGGAATAATAATAAAATACTAAAAACAAACTTTGACATTTTATTACAAACTAACTTTAGACTAATATTGAGAGTGACTTTTCAGCTTTAGCTTCAGATTTCAATCTTCAGATTGGATGATCTTGAATCCAATAAATCTAAGATATAACAATCTCCCCCTTTGGATCAAGATCATTACTAAAATGATTTAGCAATTCAGACTTCTCTTTCAGCTCAAAAGATGCAATCTCCTTCTTTGTCTTCAATATATAATAATCTCCAGTTTTAGCTCAAAATGCTTTAGCAAAGTATCTTCAAAGAAAATTTCTCTAAAATCAGCATGTCTTCAGAATATTTTGTCTTTGAAGAATTTGATCTTGGACATTTCTCTAAACTTTTGTTCTCTCCCATTTCTTCTCCTATTTCTTGATTAGCTCTTCTCCCCCTTTTTGATGAAAAGAGCAACGACTTCATCAAAACTTTTAGCAAGAAATGTCTTTCATAAGGAGCCTCTGATTCGTCAATCGAAAAGATATTCATCCAGATCTTTGCAAATCCAGACAAAATAATCGTGTAACACCTGAATCAACAAATGAATAGTTAACATGTCTGTCAGTAACACTAAGTCATTGTGTGTAACGAATACACATTGGAAAGGAGCTTTTTGATGTTCACTCCCCCAGGGCTTCCATTCAATCATCGAAACACCACAAAGGTAAATTCTATGAACGTTATGACAAAGAAACAAATTCCTTGTGTGTTCGTGCATGTGATAGAAAGAATTAATCACGGATGATTGCTTATAGGCTCAAAATTGTGTAAACCACTGAGACAACAGTAAGTTAAACACAGACTCAATGTGCATGATTGAAGTGCGAAGGTGGGGCAAACTTCCTTCTTTTCAATATCCATATTTTCCAAATGAAAATCAGATAGCAAATGTGTTGTTTCCCCTTTGAAAATGTGAAACACTTTCCTGTTAAGAAGAAAATGAGTGGCTGGTTAGGTTTGATCAATAGTTGGCATGGGCTATTTGCCTGTTTCAATAATGATCACCAAAGAATTGTGAAACATTAGAAATGTGGCTGCTCGGCTCAGAAAAAGTTGGTGCAGAGTTCTGATATTCTTTTAACTCTGTTCTCACACCCTCTTTCTTTTAAACATTAAGCTCACTGTAACCAAACTCTCTTTTTCTGTATACCTCATCACACAACGCACACTCATTTCTTTTCGACACTCATTTCTTTCATTGATGATTTACCTTTCTCAAACATACTTGATAATCCAAAGGAATTCACAACAAAAGACGAATGATTAGGAAGTTTGGCACTAAAATCAAATTGATCAAAACAATCATCTAAAACACCGTCAGAGTTTAGAAAATCAAACCCTCCATCAGTTAAACTAAACATATCATCAGATTTTGAAGCCTTAGTTGATTTAGAAAGTTCAGTATTCTTAAGCACAGTTGAAAACACTTTTTGTTCAACTTCAATCAAAAGTCTTTCATCTGCTAAAGATGTCTCAAGTTCAGGAATTTTACTTTCCAAAATGAGAGGAGGGACGTAAAGTTTACCTTCAATAGGGTTAGCCTCCATTTCTTTTACAGAATAACTCTCAAAAAATCATTTGAAAGAGATTTTGATTGAACAGAATCATAACTTTGATTCAACTTCCCATAAAGAAATGGAAGTTAAAATTTGGATTTGATCTTTCGTTTTTCTGTTTCCTTGGCTTCATCCTCTTTAGACAGTCCAGTCCAGAAAACTTTAAGTTTAGGAAATCGATGAGAAAGTCTTAAGAATGTAAAATCATAAAGTGCTGGCACTTCAGATGTACCCTTTTTAAGGTAGTTAGGATTCTCATAACCAATTCCCCAACTCTCTTTATTCTCTTTGGGTTTGTTTAGATGAATGGTTTGTTCAGTTTGACCCAATGAGTATAACTTCTTTTCCAAAGCATTTAATTTTGCAAGTAAAGATTTGTTTTCTTCGGAACGCGAAGAATACATTCTCGTAAGCTCTTTGAAATCAAACTCAAACATTCTCAATTTAGAATTTGTTTCAGCAATCTCTTTAAGAATTATGGTCTTTTATTTTGCGCTGGTGTCAATGTTTTTATGTAAAATCTCAATCAATACTTTCTTCTCAGCAATATCCTCGCTAAGTTTCTGTATTGATTGGTTTTTGTCATTAATAACACCCTTTTCACAGTTAAGTTTAGACTCTAATTCTTGGAGTTTTGTCATCATGGCATGCATTTGATTTAAGAAATCTGATTCAGTTAAATCACATACCTCTTCGTTGTTCTCTTCATCGGAATCAGCTTCAACTTCTATTTCCAGCTTTCCCATGAAGCATAGATGTGATGTCTCGTCCTTCTCTTCATTTTCATCTTCTTGGTCTGACTGATCTAGCCAGAACTCATCTTCTGCCATAAATGCCTTTCCAGCTTCCTGTTGCTTTGCAAGAAGCATTTTGTTCTTATAGTAATCGGAGTTCCGTACTTTGGGTCTTCGGCAGTCTTTGACAAAATGTCTAAGTCTACCACAATTGTAGCACTTTGGAGGTTCTTTCTGATTGGTCTCTTCAGCTTTATACCTTTTCTCTTCTGACTTCCTTTACTCTAACCTCTTTCCTTCAAATCTCTCCTTGTGAACATAGTTACTAGGACCAGATGAATACCTCTGACTGTTCGAGCTAGGTTTTTTGTAGAACTTCTTTTGAAAAGCCTTGGTCAACATAAGCATGGCCTGCTTTAGTTTTTCACAATCGTCAGAGTCAGAGTTCGCTTCACTTTCAACCACATCTAATTCAGACACAATCATCATCATCATCATCTTCTTCTTCTTCTTCACAACAAGAGCAATTGAATCATCAAATGTCTTCTCAGACTGTCTCTTTTCATCCATGATCTCATCCACCTCTTCCTCATTCTTCTTGAGGGTTTCATATACCTTGTGAAGTGGAATATCGTTCAGATCTTTTATTTGCTTCATCTGTCTTGTAAACCTTTTCCATTCAGGCTGAAGGATGCTTAGGAATTTGACATTCAGTTCTATTTGTGTTTTATTGACCTTGTTCTTGCTTAACTTATTCAGCAAGGTCACAAATCTGTCATATGTTTCTTCTAGAGATTCTCCAACTCTGCCTTTGAACTCTTCATTGTTGTTGAGGCAGTTGGATATCTTGAGTTGGTTTCCAACTTTTGAACCAAACATCATTTTCTCCAGTTGATCCCACATCTGTTTGTCTGTAGCTTTGTAGTTGTCAATCTTGACATATATTTCATTAGTAATGCCTTGAAGAATGATAGACTTTGCTAATCTATCAACTTTTGTTCTCTTTAGGTCTTTACCATCGAGTTCATCAAACCTAAGTTGATATGGTTCTTCCTCAGTCCCAACCATACGAGTCTTCATAACAGGTGGCATAACTCCTTCCTCTAAAGATTTCCTGATTAATGCACCCAAATAATGTCTTTCAATGAAGTCCATGAACCGATCTTTCCACTGTTCATACTCTCCCCTGATGAGTACTGGTGGCTTTGTGTCAGTTCCAATAGCTAGAGCTTCTCTTGATGTCATCCTTTCAGAAAGACTAAGTCAGGTACTGGAGAAAAAGCACAATTTACGCTAAAGGAGGCTGACGCAAAAGAACAACTTGCGCTAATAGTGGTTGGCGCAAAAACAGACTTTGCGCTAAAAGTAGCTGGCGCAAAAGTCACTTTTGACACTCTTGAGGAGTTTTGCGCGAGAAGAGGATGGCGCAAAATAGAGGTTTGCACGAGTAGTTGGTCGCGCGAAATTTGGTTTGCGCGAGAAGTTGTTCGCGCGAAGTGGAGGCTTGCGCGAGAAGAAAGTCACGCGAAATGAAACTTTGCGCGAGAAGTTGATGGCGCAAAGTAGACTATGAACTCGCACAAAACTTGCACTCTCGCGAGTTCATCCCTGTAGCTTCGAAAAACGGCTGTAATTCTCAAATAAACCTATCTAGATTTCGATTAGCAGTCCCAAAATTTTACAAATTGACCACTAACACTTCTAGAACATATTACAAGCTTTTGATCTAAAAAACAAGCACTTTTTGAAAAAATGATCGATGGAACAGTGTGTTGAACTCGTGAACTGTTTGATACCAAAATCACAAAATTGGAATTCGATTATGGTGCAATACTGAAATTAAACACTACCCAATCGATCTAGAACACTAATCGTTCACAACCTGATCGATTTCAACAACAATAACACTCTAAAACTCAATAATGATTTTGAAGATGAAGAACACAGAGTCGATATCTTTAAATTGATTTGAATCTGGTTTAAACTCTGATACCAATTGTCGGTCCCTTATAATTTGAACACGATCTTACCAGACAATACAAACAATCACAAACATAAATGATAAACCAACTTGTTTGATTAATAACCACGGATTACAGATTGATCTGATTTCTCTTTAAAGCTCTCTCTCTGTTTTCTCTCTGATGAACAATGTTCTTGGTTTATTTATGATATGAGATATCTTGATATCTCACCTAATAACTTAACATAATATCCTAAAATATCTAATAATAGATATTTAGGAATAATAATAAAATACTAAAAACAAACTTTGACATTTTATTACAAACTAACTTTAGACTAATATTGAGAGTGACTTTTCAGCTTTAGCTTCAGATTTCAATCTTCAGATTGGATGATTTTGAATCCAATAAATCTGAGATCTAACAGTTTTGAAAATAAATATCAACTAACACTTTATGTACAGACATTCTATTGTTGGGATTCGGCGTCAGATAGCGCTATGTTGCAGATTTGGGAGGCCAAATCATTGAAAAATTACAATGACGGCTTGAATTCAGCAAGGACAAATGCAGGCGTAAAGGTCGTCAACAATGGAAGACCCTATGATCCTAAGAACCAGAACCGAGATATGAATTTATTGAAGGACTTCCCTCCCGTATGGCTCCCTAAGGAAATCTGGAGCGAGATGATCGATCGATGGAACACCGAACATTGGAAGAAGGTATCCAAGAAGGCCAGTGATAACAGAATGACAGAGATTGATGGTGAAATTTCCAAACACACCACCGGGTCGATCTCGATCTCTATGCATCGTGCTCGTTTGGTAGGTCCTTAACAACGATTACTTTAGTAGCTTGATTTTTAGTATTTGACAATTAATACATGTTTGTATTTACCTTTGTAGACAAAAGCTAGAAATGGTGTGCCACCGACCTGTGGATTCCTCTTCGATTATACACATAGGAAGAGGTCGAGCAGAGAGTCATCTTCTTCGGATGACGGGTCATCACTGGGGGGTTACGTGACTTCGAGGGATAGCCGTATTGTGGTAAGTTTATATAATTGTTTACCTTTAATTCCAAATCTTTTTCTAGTAAACGTCGGGATTGTTTAAGTTAAAATGTTTTTATATCTATCTATCTATATATATATATATCTGTCTAGTTTTGGTTGCCATTTGTTGGACAAACATTAAGATTGTTTTAGTATAAGTGTTGGTATATATATATATATATATATATATATCTCCATTTTAGTCTGGGTTGCCATTTCTTGGGCAAACGTTAGGATTGTTTAAGTTAAAATGTTAGTGTTATATCTAGTTTGGGTTGCCATTTTTTGGGGCATACATCTTATTGTTTAGCGGCTATACCTGTATTTGGTTTCATTGTTTGCGAAAATTAATATTGTTTTAGTTTAAATGGTGGTATATATATCTCCATTTTAGTCTGGGTTGTCATTTGTTGGGCAAACGTTAGGATTGTTTTATTTGGAAATGTCCCAATTACAGCCATTATGCTGTTGAAATTAACTTCTGTCTTAAAACATAGGGTAACTATAATGCCAATCTCACCAAAAAATACGGCGAGGATGCCACTTCCCATCCCATAATAGATGAAGAAGTGTGGCAACAGGCGGTCAGGGGAAGCAAGAAAGGTCGAACATACGGCTTTGGGAACACCAGGGATCCGAATTTGGTCCTGACCGGGGTGCCCTCAGGTGGATATTCGAGTGGTGCATCTTCTTCTGATGCTCAGGTGTGTACCTCTTTTTTCATTGATGTTTATTTACTTCGTATATACTTCTTATTAAAAACTCTAATGTTGGTTGTTTTCTTTTTGTAGATTCAAGCATTAGAGGCCCGACTGCTCGAATCAGAAGAGGCCCGCAACAAGGAGATGGAGGAGATGCGCCGAAGAGACGAGGTCCGCTGGAAGGAGCATCAGGAAATGATGGAGATGGTGACCAGGTTAACCCATAGTCAGTTTACTCAATCGCAGTTTCCACCTCCCCCACCCCCACCCCCAGAGTCTTGATTGTTGAGTATTATGACCTATTTTGTATTTAAATTCATGTACATGAACTTGCTTTAGTGAACAATCGGGACAATTTGTATTTTTAGCGTCCTTTATAATCGACGAGGGCTTTAATTTATTTTAATATTTTATTTACAACTTTTTTGCATTTACAGGATTTTAAAATTTTAAAATCATTTTTTTTAATTATTTTTTATAAAATATACAGTTAATTTCCGACGGATTTCCGACGGATAATTTAAATAAATATTTTAAAAAACAATTTTAAAAAAGAAAAACAAATTTCCGGCGGAATTACAGACGGATTTCCGGCGGATTTTCCTTCGGAAATTTGTTTTTCTTTTTTAAAAGTTTTCTTTATATTTTTTTTAATAAATAAACAGTTAAAATAAATTAATTAATAAATTTTTTATCCGTCGGAAACTAATTAATCAGATTAAGAATTTGTTGATTAATTTGACTTTCTTAAAAAAATGGGAAATTAATTTCTGACGGATTTCCAACGGATTTTTCCGTCGGAAATGATGAATCCGTCGAAAAATTCATTTTCTGGCGGGGGATTTTTTGACAGCGTAATCCGCCAGAAATCCGCCGATAATTTGATTTTCCGACGGATTTCGCCGTCGGAAATGGTATTTTTTTTCTAGTAGTGGTTGTTTCTTATGTGTAACGTTCAAAATTGTTTTTTCCCACACACAAAATAGTCTTAAACATTTCACACATGAAACAACACCATAAACATGACATTTTCATAATTGTTGTTTCATATGTTAAACAACATATAAAAATTTGGTTTGTAAATTTATACGGTTTATTAGATTTGGAAATGATTATGTGTCATATATAATATTATACATATAATAAATTAATTAATAAAAGAAAATAAGGAAAGTTGAAAAAGGGTTAAAAGACTAAAGGATATTTTTATAACGATGTTGGACAAAGAAAGCAACAAATTGCAAATGACAGTGACGAAAAAAACAATTTTCTGAAGACCAGATATAAAAGTAGCAAAAAAAAAATTGTAGGGACAAAAATTGAAGTATACTCTAGAAAATATATAGCAACCCCGTGAATATATAACTGAAAATATATAGATGTCAAAAAAAAATTGGGAAAGGGTATCCTGGGGCTTTGGCCCAGACTAATCCCTTGGCAAAGATAACTCGTCTTGACATCTTCAAAGGTTTTCGTTTATCTTCTTTCTTTTTCTCTGTTTTTTTTTACCCGAATAAATTCTACTTCTTTCTTGAGGACAAGAAAGTTTAGCTTGTGGTAGAGCTGTTCATGGGCGGTTCGGCCCGCTAGACCCGGCCCGTCCATCCCGTTAGAAAAGCGGGCTTGGATAACCATTTTAGAAAATATGGGTGGGCTTGGACGGGACCGTTCAAGTTAACGGGCGGGCTCGGGCAATGAAAAAGAAAATTTGGACAGGCCCGCCCGGCCCGTTATATAATTATAACTAATTAAAAAAATTATATAATTAATATTGTATTAAAAAAGTTTATAAGTGGTTTTGGGTTGAACTCCCTCTACTAAGTACAACTACCTCCTAAATATATATGTTATATATGATATGTCATATAGTACATTTCACTACTAGAAAATTGTGAAATACCGACGGCAAAAAACAGTCGGTATTTATCGACGGCAAACCGACGGCCCACCAACGCTATCTTTTTAATTTTATTTTTTATTTATTTTTAATAAGTCGTCGGAAAACCGTCGGAAAATTTGGTGATATACAAACGGCTTACCGACGGTTGGTTTTTTCATTTTATTTTATATTTATTTTTAATAGGTAAATACCGTCGGAAAACCGTCGGTAACTGGAACCGTCGGTAAGTTGTCGGTAGTTGTCGTCGGAAAACCGTCGCTAAATATTACCGACCAACTTTTTACCGACGGCCATTCCCGTCGAAAAACCGTCGCTAAAGCCTTTTTCCGACGGTTTACCGACTGTTTTAGCCGTCGGTAATACGATTAATTTTAGTAGTGTTTAGGATATCGATCTTGAAATATTAGGTGGTGAAATATTTTGTTGTTTAGGAATTCGAACTTCGAAGGTGATAATCTTTGTAGAGAAAAAAATTCATACTCCATATTTTGTGAATTTTTTTTCTTATGTTATATACATTAGTATATTTACGTTTGTTTAGTTGAAAAAAAAATTATGTATTTTAAATAACTTTATACAACTTACCATTTTATATAAGTTTTTTTAATGTAAATTTTCAGGCCCGTTAGCCCGTTGGCTAGCCCGGCCCGTTTATAGGGCGGGTATGGACAAGTTTTCAAGCCCGTAAAAACGGGCTTGGTTTACTATATTAGGCCCGTTGGACAAGAAAAATATGTTAGCCCCGGCCCGTGGCCTGCCCAAGCCCGTAAATGATCACCTCTAGCTTGTGGGTAGTTTGTTAAGTGCATTTTATGCACCTAACTTTGTATATTCTAGTTGCATTTTTTCTTTATATTTTAGTGTTTACTTTAGATTTTTCATGCATTCTCGCTAATCACGGTTGGAAATTCTTTTGGGGATAGTTTTTATGCTTTTGGTATATATTTTGTGCAGATTGTGCGTTATAAAGGTGAGATAGGTGAAGGTGTGCTCGAGGAGAATGAAGAGAAGAAGAAGATGATCGAGAGTAAAGAGGAGAAGCCGTTGAAAGAGACGAAGTCGGAAGGGAATAGCTATTTTCCAAGCTTCGCGGACGCAAAGAAAGATTTCTGCATCAAGATTTGAAGTTTCTGCCACGGTTTCGCGGGCGCGAAGATTTATTTGGGGTCGCGAAGCACTGCTCCAGAAACGTTCTTTTTATTTTATGTTGCACCTTCACGGGCGTGAAGTTTTATTCACGGTCGCGAAGGTCTTTTGGGTTTATTCTTTTGTTGGGCTTTTATTGGGTCTTTTTAGCTTAGACTTTTACAAACCCTTTAGGTTTGTTTTTTTTAGGGGAGGATACACGTTTTTGATTTGGAGAAGGAGGAATCGACATTTTGCTTGGGGAAGTTCTTGGTCGATCTCCAAGATTTGGGAAGAAGATTGAAGTACAAGCTTAGGCCATTGGGATCCGATTCACCATCGGTTTTCCATATTTCTAGTATCTTCTAACCTATTCTCTTTAATATACTTAGTTGATTTCTTGTTTTTGTTGGATTATTGCTAGTTATCTAATCATTCTTAAAGTTTCTTCATAAATTCTTCTTCAATTCTTGTTTATTTGCATGAAGTTTTAATTTTTCTACATCTCCCTATGTGTATTTCATTATCTTTCTCCCTTTTGTATCTCTATTCCTTATTTTCTACCCTAATTTTCTACCCTTGATTCTTCTCTTGCTCTTTATCTTAATTTACTGCATTTTTATAATTTATAGCATCTATTAGATTAGGTTAGATTAATTTCCTGCACATGTTTGTTTATTAGTTTTAGTGTTTATTCCTAGTTTTGTTAATGTTAATTGTTATTAGATTGCATCCTATGTAGTTATTGTTGTAGTCTATGTTACTTTTATCTTTAGTTTTGTTAGAGTTTAAATAAATAGTTTATTGCTTGGTCCCGAGTCGGTTTTCGTTTTATTGGGTAATCGTCCCTTAGGATTGAGGTTTTGGTATTAACCAATTGTTCTTAAAACAAATGTTGGGGTTTTAATCCATTTTAATTCTAATGAAAGTTAGAGTTAGTTTAATTGATTTTTAACAAAGCATTTAGTCAATTTAATTAGTTTTTGATGTAAACGAAAGTTTAGTCTTTTACTTGGATTAAATTGGTCAATGACAACGGCTCTAACATGCGAATAGTTAGGGACGTTGATTGGGAAAATCATTTGTTTTAAATCTTAATGTTTCTTTCCGATGTACATATATTGCGAAAGTAAATATATGTCTTGGCTTAGAAAAACTTTTCCACCTCGAAAGAGGGTTAAAGTAATTTTGCAAAACGAATTCCCACCATTACCAAAATCCTAGGTTGACGTTTCCCAGTGCCCCTTTAGTTGTAGTTGTCTTTTATTTTCCTCCTTTTGTCTCTCTTTCCTTTAATCTCGTTTATTTTATGTCTACTTAGTTTAATCATCAAATCGAATTATCTGATGCGCATAGCTAGACATGATTATTAAGTGGTTAGTGTTTAGACCATCACCTCCCTGTGATCGACCCGTATGCTACAAAACCCGTACGCTTGCGGTATAAATTTTAAAACACATCAGTGAATATATATATATATATATATATGTATGTAGAGTAAGGTTGATATGTACGGAACAATAACCAATTAAGAGAAAGTCGAATCATATGTAATTTTAGACTAAAATCACGTGTAAAACCACATATGATATTAAATCATATGCATAAGAATCCGCGTATTTCCTTTTTTTTTTGTTGTCTCATAGTGAATTCTGCCTCATGTCATTGTTTTATTATTAAAGTTATAAGAATAAATATAAAGTTGACGATGAAATATTAGATTAAATACCTAAAAGTCATATGTTTATTACCACATTTATAATCTATTTGATTTAAATGTCATTGGACCCAAGTATTCATTGGACCCAAGTTTTCGTACTATAAATTAATTGAATATTAATAATGGTATCCAATTATTAGAAGCCATAGTTGTTGATTGGTTGGGGAACATATGACTTTTAGGTATTTAATGTTTTATATGTATTAACAACTAGCGAATGTAGTAGTTGAGATTAACATGAGAAGTGGATCTGAATCGTTGATCACTTTTAATCTAATGTCCTTCCATGAATTACGATATAGAAGAGAATTGATATGGACCATCTCATCCTAATGTGCATCAATTTCTATCCAACGGTTGATAACCACTTATCTTTCTCACGTTAACCTCAACTTTTCACCGGAACCCAACCCTCAACCACTAAATGTGTTTAAGTTATGTATTTTCTGTATTTTTGACCGTTTTGATATATGTAGAGAGTAGGGGTGTGAATTTTGTACCAAGATAAACCAACCAATTCATGTACCAACCGTACCAATTTATATTGGTACCGGTTGTTGTAACACCCTAAAAATAGAGATAACAAAAATCCGAAAAACGGACATGTGGTAAACGAAAATTGCCATAGCAAGAACCTCAAAAAAATGGGGAAATATTTAAACCTGTTAATTATAGTTGTAATATAACGGAAATAGACAACAACCAACTAATCTAATTCCTAAACCAGAAAAGAGATTACAAAAAGGGTGTTGTCTATAATCCAATCAATATCTTCACAAAAAGTGCATCCCAAAGCACCTTCCCCAAGCTCTCACCAAGGACCGACTAGGCCTGCTTAGAAGCGGCGCCACTAGAACCTGAGATACACATCGACACCAAACAAGTGTTAGGCCAAAATAGCCCGGTGAGTTTGTACAAGAAATAACATATAAATTCAAATACACTTCTTATCAGCAGTTAACCAAAAAATCATTAAATGTGGAGTCAATAGGGGAGACCCATAGCACCAATCAAGTTCCACCCAAAGAGTCGATATACCTTGATGCCAACTACCATGAGTGACATCCGAAAGGCCCGGCACATCCGAGGACTACAACCATGGCCTTACCCCGAATGGCGGAGGTCTATGTACATACCATTACGGTGGCACCCAACACTACATCCTCCTAGTGTCTACTGACTTGGTTCGTCCAACATAATTTATAGTAAGTCTCAAGGCACATTGTGACCATGAATATTCTCAATATCAACTATGGGTACAATATTACTATCCTAATTAATATAATGTCCATAACAAGACTAGTATGACCACCATTTTAATCATGTAATTATGATTACACCAAATGGTGTCTCAATCAAGAAATCATCTCAATAACAAGATGTGTATTCCATCTAGTCATGGCAAGTTACATATAACATGTATTCATAAAAAAAAACTCAAATACTTAAGCACTAAGAATTAACATTACAAGTTAAGATGCAAGCTAGTAACAAGTAGTAGATTATGATGTGTATCTAGTTTTAATAAAGGTTTAGAAACTCACTATCTAGGTTTTCGTTAAAACCTAGAAAATAGAAACCCTAGAAGAAGATGAATGAAGCTTTGGTTGAAAAGAGTGATGATCTTGATGGAGATCTTCAATACATGAGCTTGAAAGAGTCTTGAATGCTTCAATAAGTGCTATCACCAACCAAACCCTAGGAGTAAAGGAGGAGGGTGTTTGTTTGCCTAAAAATCGCAGGTGCAAAGTGTTTTTAGGTGAGATGTGATCAAAATCGGGTGAAGAAGGGGTTTTAGGGACTGCAGGTAGCCTCGTGGCTTGGGCCGCGGATAGGAGGTTGCGCCATAAGCCGCACGTGTGCTCTCAAGTCTGCACTCCAGTGTATTACGCGGCTTGGATTGCGGCTTGGAGATCGCGCAGTAAGCCGCGCAACTCCCTGATCCAGGGCTAAACAATGCATGAATGATAAGAAATGCTCACACCAACACAAGGTAAACACATATACATCTATATTGGCAAGTTCTAAGCGGGAAAAAAATACGGGCGTTACAATCCCCCTAACCTTAATTAGGATTTTGTCCCCGAAATCCTATCCTAAGAAAACAAATGAGGGTAGCGGTTCTTCAAATCCTCTTCCGCTTCCCATGTAACGTTGGTACCTCGATGGTGCTTCCATTGAACTTTAACCATGACCACGTCTTTGTGTCCCAACTTCTTTACCATTGATTCAAATATGTAACATCCGGAATTTCAGGTAAGTATAAGGCTTTGTTAATCTTATGTGTATGTGTTTAGCAAAGTAGAACCTATGTGCTTAATTGCTATTTTGTTTAAATTGGTTATTTGGTTTGGTTTGGAAGAATTTTTGGGCCATTCCCTAATGGCAGCGAGTTACGCGACTTACGTCGCAGGTGCAAGTCGCGACACAAGCCGCGTAACCCACTGGAGTGTTTCTCCCTGGAACAAGCGGGCGACTTACGCCACGGGTGCAAGCCGCGGTACAAGTCGCGGGACGAACTGCAGTCTCCAAAACCCCTTTTCCATCCGATTTTCTCTCATAATTTTCATATATCTCTCTTCCTTGGCGATTTTTAGGGCTCCCAAATCAGTTCCTTCCTCACCAAACCCTAACTCTCATAAATACTTCATCCATTGGTGGTTGGATCTTGGCTTCTAGCATTTATTATTCTCAAGGAACCTTTTCTAGGGTTCTCAAGTGCTACCTTCTACCCTCAAGTCTCATCTTCATCTAGGGTTTCATCTTTTCTAGGTTTTGGTCAAAAACCTAGATTGTGAGTTTAATAATCTTTTGTTAAAACTAGATACACATCATAATCTACTACTTGTTATCATCTTGCATCCTACTTGAAATTTTCATTGTATATACTCAAGTATTTGGGGGATTTCTTTATGAGCCCATATTCATATATGTCATGCTTGGAGATATTGGGATATGTACATGAGTATCTTGTTATGGAAATGATATCTTATTTGGGACTCCATTTTATGGGTCAAAATTACATGGTTAAATTTGTGGTTATATTGGTCTTGTTATGGACTTCATATTAAATGGCTTGTAATATTGTACCCATGGTTGGTATGGATAATATTCTTGGTCATATTGTGCCTTGAGGCAAATTAATAAATTATGTTGGACGAACCAAGTCAGTAGACACTAGGAGGATGTAGTCTTGGGTGCCACCGTGTGGGTATGTGCCTAGACCTCCGCCATTCGAGGTAATGCCATGGTTGTAGTTCTCAGATGTGTCGGGCCTTTCGGATGTCACTCGTAGTAATTGGCATCAAGGTATATCGGCTCTTTGGGTGGAACTTGATTGGTGCTATAGGTATCCCCCGTTGACTCCACATTTAATGAAATCTGGTTAATTGCTGATAAGAATTGTAAATGCTTTAACATGCTATTTCTTGTTCAACTCACTAGGTTTTTTGGCCTAACATTTGTTTGGTGTCAATATGTATCTCAGGTTCTAGTGGCGCCGTTTCTAAGCAGGTGTAGTGGCTTGGGTGAGAGCTTGGGGAAATGCATTTGGACATACATTTTGGAGAAGTCATTTGGGCTTATAGATGACACCCTTTTTGTAATCTCTTTTCTAGTTGTAGAAATTAGATTAGTTAGTTGTTGTTTATTGTCCGTTCAATTACAACTGTGATTAAACTGGTTTATATATTTTTCCCCATTTTTGGGAGGCTCTTGCTAAGGCAATTTATATACCATTTCTCCTTTTTGGGAAAGTTTTTGTTATCCCTATTTTTAGGGTGTTACACAATATCTCTTCTGGCTCCTCCACGCAACGATTCACGTTATCCACTTGGATTTATGTTAGAGGAATCACGCTTTCTTCTTCGGCTAGGCACTTCTGAAGGTAACACATGTGGAAAGTAGGGTGTATCCCATCCATTTCCGGTGGCAAGTCCAACCGGTAGGCTTGAGATCCAATCATTTCCAAAATGACGAAGGGTCCAAGGAAACGAGGGCTAAGCTTCCCGCGCTTCCCAAAACGGATATTCCCCTTCCATGGAGATACCTTTAACATGACACGATCGCCCACTTGAAACTCGACCGGTCTTCTCTTCTTGTCTGCATAACTCTTCTGTCGGTCTTGCGCCGCCTTTAATCTCTCTCGAATTTCTTTCACCTTGTATGCCGTCTCTTGAACTATTTCCGGTCCGGCGAATTGTTTTTCGCCCGCTTCGAGCCAACAAACCGGGATTCTGCACTTCCGTCCATACAACGCTTCGAACGGTGCCATTCCGATACTAGAATGGTAACTATTTTATAAACGAACTCTACCAAAGGTAGGTGCGAGTCCCAACTTCCTCCGAAATCTATGACACACGACCTCAACATATCCTCTAGTGTTTGAATCGTTCTTTCGCTTTGACCATCCGTTTGGGGATGGTATGTCGTGCTCAGATAATCTGGTGCCCAATTCTTTCTGTAAGCTAGCTGATGTGTTTTAAATTTATACCGCAAGCGTACGGGAAGTGTAGCATACGGGTCGATCACAGGGAGATGATGGACTAAACACGGATTCGTTCTATACTATGGCCTAGCTACGGGAATTATCAATTGGTGATTTTTTTTATAAAACTAATAAAATAAACAAACAAAAGAAAGGAACAAAACAAAACTATCGGACATTGGGTAATGTCAACTTCAGATTTTGGTAATGGTGGGAATTCGTTTTGCAAAATTACTTTAACCCTCTTTCAAGGTGGAAAAGATTTTCTAACCCAAGACTCATATTTACTTTCGCAATATGTGTACGTTGGGAAGAAACATTATAATTTAAAACGAATATTTTTCCCAATCAACGTCCCTAACTATTTATCATGTTATAGGACCATTGTCATCAACCAATTTAATCTAAGTAAAAGACTGAACTTTCGTTCATATCTAAAACTAATCGAATTAACTAAACGCTTTGTTAAAACCAAATGACTCAACACCAACTTTCGTTAGATTGAAATCGATTAAAACCCAACGCCGGTTTAAAAATAATAATTGGTCAATACCACAACGTCTATCTAAAGTGACGATTACCCAAATGAACGAAAGTTAAACTAAGAAACAAAACATAAACATAAATCTAACGAAAGCAATAAAATTAATCTATGAAAACTATAAAGATCGATCCAAGGAGTGTCACTCTCCAAGAATCGTTTTTAATCTAAGAAAACGGTAAATTAAATTAAGAAGCGGTGCAAGAAATTAAAAAGGGAGAAGTAATATAAGGAGAAGAACATTAACACTAGATAATGTAAAAATTAACTAAATAACAAATCCAAACATAAAAAAAAGTATGGAGAAAGTGAATCGTTACAACGGATGTCATATGTTGGATGAGAATCTGTCACATTCCACCTTCATTGTTGATCCATCAAAACGGTTGCATCTTCATCCAATCTTCACCAATTCATGGAAGAAGAAATCATAAACCTAGATCTAAATCTAAACTAAAACAACTTGGAAAAATAAATCAAAACCAAAACCAAAACTAAAACTAAAGAAAAGAAAAAAATAAAGAAATAAAAAACAAGAAACGGCGTGGAGATGAGAAAAAGATTAGGAAAACCAAAAATCACAATTCCATATAAATTGAAAATATTTCTAAAACATCCCCTCATCTTTGCAGCTCTTTCTAAAATGTCCCTCTTGATTTCTTTTATTTCAAAAGCTTCTTTGATGAATTTATTTCTTTCAAAATGCTCCAACTTTGTTATATTTTTCTTGAATTGCTCCACCACATAAATGATTGATCAAATGCTCCAAAAATATTGTCATCCATGTCAACGCTTTCAACGTAAAATATCTGTAAAACTCGACAAAACCACAAAATACCAAAGTAATATCCCCAACCGATGACTATACGAAAATTAACTAAAAATATAATAAAATCTATGTGTAAACAATTAAACTAAATATAAAATGCAATTATAAATTAATATGAATGAATGCACAAAATGCCCTTAACAAAACACCCACAAGCTAAACATTTCTTGTGTCCAAGAAAGATATTAGAATTTATTACGGAATGAGTGAAAAGAAGAAAAAGAAAAACAAGCAACGATCTCCACAAGAATTAAAGCGAGTTAATACACTAGCTCACTAGGCACAACCTAATGTTAGGCTTCCTCATGTACAAGTGCAACTTGCTACCATATGTTCAGATTAAAATAGTAGTAGAAACATATATTTCACCGAAATGTCAAACCAACACAACACCAAACAAAACATATTGCAAAAAAAAAAAACGCACCTAATAGGATTTTACAAACATTACCGTAGCCACTAAGGGAGGGTAAATATGATCTACATGGATGGAAGCTCACTGTTTCGCTCAAATCACACTAGTGTGTTTAGGGATGTGTATACGCTCAATGCCTACCCAATTGAGAAATATGAAATGCACTCTTGACACGTTTGAAACAATTCTCAAGTCTAAATATTTTCATAAAAATTGCATAAGATGAGGACTTTTGTAATAACCGCATTGGAAATTGTAAATGATAGAAGTTGGGAGAAAATTTCGTTAATTTAATAAGTGGAGGGGTCTAAGTGAAATATTGTAAATGAGAATAATAACCCTAGACTTCTATTCTTCCTTGTTGGCGGCTCCATCTTTGTGCTGAGAGAAGAAGGAAAGCTTTGGGGGAATTGTTAGAAGAAATCAGAAAGAGGCATTGAGATTCTCGGTGGTTAACTTTCATCTTCAAGGTAAGATTTCAATCCCTATTTGATGTATGAATTTGGAAATGCTAAGATTTTAACCCTTGAATATTGTTGGAAGTGATGAATGAATAGTAGGAAATTCCCATTCTTCTTCTTCTTGTTAATCGAACTATGAATCTGGTTATGGGAAATTTTATTTGGTTAATGATTCGATTTCCCTCTGTTAATAATAGAAGTTATAGTAATTTGTGGTTTGGGAAAAATCTATGGTTCGAGCATTTGGGGTTTTGACTCTGGTCGTTCGCCTTTGAGTTCGACCAGACCGAATGACCCCGGTAGGGGCACCGGTCAATGTAATCCGGTCGAAGACCTTGGTGCATATTACCGGTCGCTCTTGTAGAAGTACCGGTCGATGGGAAACCATACCGGTCGGTATCCTGAATTTATTTATTATTTATTATCGGTCGAAAGTTCTAAGTAATACCAGTCTAAGGGGACGGTCGAGGCCCCGACCTCAGGCTCTCACCGGTCCCTACCGGTCAACCGGATAGCACCGGTCGTGTGTGGGGAGTAATTCCGGTCGAAGGGAAGAAGGGAACCCGGTCGCCAAGCATACCGGTCGACCAAAGCATGTCGGTCGATCGCTTAATGATTTTAGACTTGGGCCGAAGCCCAAAGTGGTAGCAATCTGTTATGGTTGTGGACTTATATTCTTGGCCCAATCAAATATTTAGTAAAATAGTTAGATTTGGCAATTTTATTCTATAGGGGAAAGTTTGGTAATTTATATTGTAAGAAGTTATGAGGTGGTTTAAGGGGTTAAGGTCAAGTTTCATTAAAATTAAGAGGATAGAGCGTTCATCGGTCAATGATTTTGTTTTAGGTCTCGGATTGGATTTTAGGCGTAAGCGAAAGTTCAAGCAAAGGGCGACAGGTGAGTTTTTTTCTATACTAAACCTTTTTATGATGAAAGCATGTGAAGTTATTTTTAAACGCTGATGTATTTATAATGGCATGAATGTTATTAAACTGTTAAAGTGTGTTATAAATGGTTATTGTGTAATTGTATGCATACATTATACGTGGGTTACGTAACCTAGGTCGGGGAGTGTGGCTCGTTTATGTCGTTGGAGGTGTGTTCCAACATTAAGGCAGCATTAGTTAGACACATCGTCTTTGACGGTCGTGTGGTTCGTAATGTGTTTTATTTATGTGCCATTATTAAATGTTATTGGAAATTCTGGAAAGTATATTTTGTTGCTTATTTGCTTAGAGGGAACTCACTAAACCTATGGTCTAACCCTCGCTCTTTCAAAACTAAAAATCTTTTCAGGCCGTCGTGAGTTAGGTTGCGCGGCTAAAGGCAAGGAGAAGGTCTAGCAGGGGCAGATAGAAGACCGTCATTTAGATATTATTATTTATCTCAGTTGTGTAGGTTGATCTGTATATCAAACCTTGATTTAACTATTGTGAGTTTGGGACCGATATGGCATGGTTATTATTCGATGATTGGAAATTTTATTTTAGATGCGGTCCGTTTGTTTATATTTTCTAGTTGGGTTGTTACAATTGGTATCAGAGCCATAGTTTAAGGGATTTAGGTGACCGGATGGGCCTAAACTTAAACTGTGGAGTAGATGGACACAACTGAGATATAGGAAGCCTGTAAGAAAGACCTTGATCATTGTTAGGCGTGATAACAATAGTGAGTACCCTCATGTAAGGTAAATTCAGAATCGCATCTGGCCAATGCCATTGTGAATTTACAGGTGCATGGGCATACTCGATTACTATTGTTGAGTGTGGTTCAGGGTAGAGAGTTCTATCCATAGATTGATAGTGTTAGTTTAGCGTGTGGTGAAAGTTCGTTTTTTGTAGTAATGTTAATACCGTTTAGGATGTTTATCGGGCGGAAGGTAGATATTCCGTTGAGAAATGACCTCTTGAGTCCATAAGGAAGAGAATGATGGTAGGAGGTGAGCTTTTCGCTCCAAGGGAGTCTTCGGTTCGGTAGAGTGGTGTGTCGATTAGTGAGAAGCAAGAAATTGATAATTCAAGAATCGAAGGATAAATATGAGGCTTTTGGAGCTGTAGCTAACCGAAGGTTGGTTGAGAGACGAAGTCAGTGCTGACAGATAAATTGTAGTGAGGATCTATAGAATCAAGATAAGGTTGGTAAGTTGTTGGAGGGAAAAAGTGAGAATGCACTTTTGTGAAATTGTAGTTGCGATGGTAGCTAGTACCTGGGTATTCTAGGATGTTGGGAAGCGTTGGTGCTGGTAGTAGTGGCAAATGTGAGGATCATGATGGGTTGGTCGGAAGTAGAAAGTCTGAGATGAGTTGTGGTGAGTGCAAGCAGTTGACCTTGTTAGAGTAAATAGCCTTCGATGTCATTGAGTCTCATGCATTGAGTGTCAAGCAAAATGTTGGAGTTTTTCATATCATTCATATAAGGCGTTTTGGAGAGTGTGTGTCTTACGAAGTTTTTTCTTTGAAAGCGTGTCGACGCGTACAAATGTGTGTTTGGATTGAAAAGCCAAGTTTATGGCGTTGAGTGATGAATTTCGATTCTGGTGCGGGTGAATTATTATATTTATTTTGTAAATGAGTTAACTTTTGGTTATGAAAATCAAAACAACTTTTGATCGCGTGATTTTTATAAGAGAGTTTGGTACAGATTTGTGTTGTCATATCAATAAAGGTGAGAGTCGTTGGCACGCTCAATACAAGCAATTTTGTAGTATTTTATAATTTGTGTGTGTAGAGTTCATCAGAAATATTTTCAAATGTGCCAACCCCGATTTTTGGGGTGTGATGAAGAGAAATTGTCTTAAAATTGAGGTTGAACGATTCTTGAAACCGTTGTTCATGGATAGTCAGTGTTGTGTAGTGTACACTCGAGTTTGTTTCATAATGTAGTCCATTCTAAACTTTCAAAAGTGTCAAGAGAGTAATTATTGGTGTGTCATGTATGAAGGCTATGAACTCTTTAGGTCGTGGGGAAGGGTTGCAATTAAGAAGGATGAAAGTTTTGAGAGTGGAAGTGTGTCGCCCGATCAGAGGGTAGTAAATATTTGAATTTGGTATTCTTCTAAGTAAGGGTGGTGAATAGCGGAGGTGGTTAATGGAGGCATTAGCATATGACGTTAATGATGATTTGTACTTTAATGGCTTACCGTTGGCTTCATGTCTTGAGATGTGGATGTCGGTAAACAGTTGTGTCTGGAGTGGAACTTGAAGTTGTAAAGATACTTTGTCAATTAGTTGCTGCAGTGGAAGATGTACGTTTCATTGGGGATCTTTGTTGGTTAGAGGCATAGTGGAAGTATCTCACCGCCGAATGTGCCGTGGAAGTTAGAAACCATTTTCGTGGTGAATTGCAGAACGACGGAAATGAAGAAGTAGTAATGGTAGTTCTGAGGAGTGTCGTGAAGAAGCGAAGAGTTATTCAGAAAAGTTGTGTACCTAATGCGATGTGGGACAACATTGTGTGGATCTTACAAAATGGAAGATCTTTAGTTCGGTCAGGTGGTTCTTTACCGATGAGGTTCTGTTGGTTATGTGGGAGCAAAGTTTATATAGCACAATTAGGAGGGGTTGTGCTTTGAGCATTTAAGTCTTCAAGGTAGTACGCTTAATCTTTCAGGCTACTGGAGTTTTATTCCAGCAGGTTGCAATGAGCTGACAAAGAGCGATATCTTGTTGAGGGGTTTGAGGATCATAGTTTGTGATTTATCTAGATTTGAGAAAGACAAGGCCGTGAGATGCCTTGAAGTCTGATTTCAGTATTATGACCAGTGAGAAGAAAACGGTATTTGTAGGTGTGCCAAGTGGTCGTAGAGACTTGCAGTGGATCTGGGGTGAAGTAGTAGAGTGATGGTTGTAACCATGGGTTAGTGATGTCTTTATAACATATTTGGAGGTGCAAATCATTAGAGGAGTAAGGAGTTTCCTTGAGGATATGTATAAGGCTGGCGTTGTTGTTAAAGGAGGAGCGTCCTCATCTGAAGAACGGTGGAGAGTATAGGTGGTAAGTATGCAGTTGGGATGTGCGAATGTTTGGTTTGTATTGGGGCATTGCTAAGTTGAGAATAATTTTCAAATGATGGTGGGCGGTTATCAAAGAGAGGAACTGTGTGTTCTGGTTTCGGCAAGTTTTGGGGCGGGATTATCTTATATCCCTAGAATGATTATTGAAAGTGTCGAACTGTTTAATTTAAGAGGTTGTGTAGTAGATAAGAACTCCATGGGCATGTTGAAGTATCCTTTGGGGTGATGAGATTCTAGCAGTTGGGTAATCCTGTTTGGAGAGTGTGAATCATGTGACGTTCTCGTGTAGTGGGTAATGTTTTGGAAGAGTTGGGTTGACTATCGCACGATATAATTGTGGATATTCGGTTGATCAAGCAAAGTAATGCAATAGTGATTCAACACAATTGGGAATCATCTAGGATTAGAGTAAGTAATGTTAGGTGAGCAATGTTCTTGCAATAATAAGAGTGTGAAGATGTCATGCCGGAAAGGTGGAAAAGCTGAGACAAGAAGTTTGACGAGTGGCACAAATGTGGGGGTATGTGTCAGATTATGCTGTTAGCAAGTTTATAAATCTTTAACGTGAGTATGATAAAGAGAATATGGTGTTCGGTGTGGTGTGAGTGTTGATTAATTAAAATCGTGCAGCGGGCCAGAAGTTCCCATCACTAATCAGTGAGTCGGCCGTTAGAAGTGGGTTTGAAATCCTCAAGGAGGAAGATAGAGGGGTTGGGATATAGTGCTCGGAGCGAAGGACTATAGTGTCAGTTTTGGCAATGCATAAAAAGGGGATTCCAAGTGAGTCCGTTGTCCCGTGTTAAACTATTTGGTTAGTTGGAATTGGTGGATTCAAGAGTTTTGAATTGTGGAAGTTTCTGTCAATATGTACGAAGCTGAAGTGATGACGTTGGGGCGATGTATAGTTAGCGTGTAAGATTTGGATGATGTCAAGGGTTGAGATCAATGTGTTTTGAAAAAGAAAGTGTTGTTAAGTTTGACTTATGTCGTGCTAAGAGGGGTTGCTTGCAAGGACAAGTTTCATAATGATGAAACTCGGGATTGCGAGTTGTTGGTGATGGCTACAAATGGCGATGTGTTATGTTGGCGAGTTGAGTGAGTTTTTAGTCTGAGATGCATGTTGTTGTGGTGTGACTCCGGTAAAATTCTATCGGCTATGTATTGATCAGAATGGCTTGGCTAAATAGTATGATGCTAATTTGGTTAGATTGAGATTTAGGGGTTGTTAGTTCCAAGTAGGGACAAATGTACAGTTACCGGTCTCGCCTTGGAAAGGGTGTAACTCGATTCAGAAAGAGATGGAAGTTAAGTCCTAGATTGTTGTGCCGTTTGCTAGTGTGGAGTGTGTTGGAGAGGTAGTGTATAGACTGGATCTAACCGGGGAGCTGCGAGGTATTTCCCCCTAAATTCCATGTATCTAATTTGGAAAAGTGATTAGCGGAGGTGAATGTGGTGGTGCAATTGGGCGACGTCCGAATAGATGAGAAACTAGGTTATGTTAATAAACCGGTGACCATTTTAGACTGTAGGTGAATAAATTGAGGAGCAAAGAAATTCATTTTGTAAGAGTACAGTGGCAATTTCACAAGGGTCAAGAGGCAACTTGGGAGTTAGAAGCAGATATGAAGTCTCAATACACCAAGTTGTTCGGCAATGAGATTCCGAGGACGGAATCCTTTTGAGGGGAGGATATTGTAATAACCGCATTGGAAATTGTAAATGATAGAAGTTGGGAGAAAATTTCGTTAATTTAATAAGTGGAGGGGTCTAAGTGAAATATTGTAAATGAGAATAATAACCCTAGACTTCTATTCTTCCTTGTTGGCGGCTCCATCTTTGTGCTGAGAGAAGAAGGAAAGCTTTTGGGGGAATTGTTAGATGAAATCAGAAAGAGGCATTGGGATTCTCGGTGGTTAACTTTCATCTTCAAGGTAAGATTTCAATCCCTATTTGATGTATGAATTTGGAAATGCTAAGATTTTAACCCTTGAATATTGTTGGAAGTGATGAATGAATAGTAGGAAATTCCCATTCTTCTTCTTCTTGTTAATCGAACTATGAATCTGGTTAAGGGAAATTTTATTTGGTTAATGATTCGATTTCCCTTTGTTAATAATAGAAGTTATAGTAATTTGTGGTTTGGGAAAAATCTGTGGTTCGAGCATTTGGGGTTTTGACTCCGGTCGTTCGCCTTTGAGTTCGACCAAACTGAATGACCCCGGTAGGGGCACCGGTCAATGTAATCCGGTCGAAGACCTTGGTGCATATTACCGGTCGCTCTTGTAGAAGTACCGGTCGATGGGAAACCATACCGGTCGGTATCATGAATTTATTTATTATTTATTATCGGTCGAAAGTTCTAAGTAATACCGGTCGAAGGGGAGGGTCGAGGCCCCATCCTCAGGCTCTCACCGGTGCCTACCAGTCGACCAGATAGCACCGGTCATGTGTGGGGAGTAATTCCGGTCGAAGGGAAGAAGGGAACCCAGTCGCCAAGCATACCGGTCGACCAAAGCATGTTGGTCGATAGCTTAATGATTTTAGAGTTGGGCTGAAGCCCAAGGTGGTAGCAATCTGTTATGGTTGTGGACTTATATTCTTGGCCCAATCAAATATTTAGTAATTAGTTAGATTTGGCAATTTTATTCTATAGGGGAAAGTTTGGTAATTTATATTGTAAGAAGTTATGTAGTGGTTTAAGGGGTTAAGGTCAAGTTTCGTTAAAATTAAGAGGATAGAGCGTTCATCGGTCAATGTTTCTGTTTTAGGTCTCGGATTGGATTTTAAGCGTAAGCGAGAGTTCAAGCAAAGGGCGACAGGTGAGTTTTTTTCTATACTAAACCTTTTTATGATGAAAGCATGTGAAGTTATTTTTAAACGCTGATGTATTTATAATGGCATGAATGTTATTAAACTGTTAAAGTGTGTTATAAATGGTTATTGTGTAATTGTATGCATACATTATACGTGGGTTACATAACCTAAGTCGGGGAGTGTGGCCCGCCTACTCGTGCCGGGGAGTGTGGCCCGTTTATGTCGTTGGAGGTGTGTTCCAACATTAAGGCAACATGAGTTAGACACATCGTCTTTGACGGTCGTGTGGTTCGTAATGTGTTTTATTTATGTGCCATTATTAAATGTTATTGGAAATTCTGGAAAGTATATTTTGTTGCTTATTTTCTTAGAGGGAACTCACTAGACCTATGGTGTAACCCTCGCTCTTTCAAAACTAAAAATCTTTTCAGGCCGTCGTGAGTTAGGCTGTGCGACTAAAGGCAAGGGGAAGGTCTAGCAGGGGCAGATAGAAGACCGTCATTTAGATATTATTATTTATCTCAGTTGTGTAGGTTGATCTGTATATCAAACCTTGATTTAACTATTGTGAGTTTAGGACCGATATATGGCATGGTTATTATTCGATGATTGGAAATTTTATTTTAGATGCGATCCGTTTGTTTATATTTTCTGGTTGGGTTGTTACAACTTTCGGGTAAGGATATGGTTTAAGGTAGGGATTAAGTTTGGTTATTGGGGTCTGAAAATGTATTTTGGCTTGTTTTTGTGCACAAAAATTCCTTCCTACAATTTCCAACGGATCTAAACTTATTCCTTGCGAAACTAACTATATAAATGCATATTTTTTTTTGCATTTTTTTTGACTTTTTTTTGTTCCTTTTTTTTTTTGATTATGTTATTATGAACGCGTAAGCTATGCTTGTTTATGAAGTTCTACCAACCCACAAGTTATGCTTGTGTATACTATTCGAACTAAATGTTTCAATCCGTTTTTAATTTTCGAAAAGAAAACTATATGTGCAGTTTTTTTTGTGGTTTAGGTGTGTTTGGTTTTTCAAAATGAGGGTAAGTATTTAGGCTCAAATTGGTTACAAAAGGAAAATCTTTTTGTGTTTTGTGAATAAGGATTAGTTATGAGAAAAGAAGACCTCTATGAAAATATTAAAAAAATTTAGACGAGAAATGAATCAAAAACCAAAGAATACACCTCGATGGGAGGTAACACACAAGAAAAGAAAATGAGATTAATTATATATGTGTCAATCCAATACGGCCCAAATTCTTACAAGGTAAAGTCCATCCAAGTAGTCATAGATGTAGTGTAGGGGGACTACGGTAAGAAAGTTAATTCTAAAAGTTACATGGAACAATATGCAAAGTAGTGCGTGCAATTGACTGACTAAGGGAAAACAATGTTTCTAAAAAAAATCTTTACATCATGGTAAAATTAAATCTTAGAGTTGTTTGCTTTTTTTAAAAAACTTCTTAATGTCTCTTAAGTCTGAATCGTTCAGACCTTTTTACACACCACCTCTTATTAATCATAACTAAAATAAGACTTCAGACTTTAGACCTCTTAAAAAATAAACGGCACCTTAAAGTACATTAGTACGCCTAATTAAAAGATTGATACCAATTGAGAGGTGGTTACTACGAGCTTTAAAATCGTGGAAAAACACCAAAAATATTTTTGGATTTCTAAAAGTTTTATGCAATGCAATGTATGAAGCAAAATGCAATCAAAAATGGAAAAAATATGCATGGATTATGACTAAATGCGTGAATGACTATGACTAAATGCATGAATGCTCAAATAAACGAGAAAAGAAGTAAATTAAAAAAAACGGACACCCCACCCACAAGCTAAAAATGAGCATTGTCCTCAATGCTTGACTATTGTTAAGGGAATCAAAATCAACACGGGGAGTGTGGTTCAATATTGACATATATGACAGCGTTACATGATGAATAATGGATGCATTCAAAAACTTGATGTGTTTTAAACTTATACCGCAAACGTACGAGAAGTGTAACATACGGGTCAATCACAGGGAGACGATGGACTAAACACGAACTCGTTCTAAACTATGGCCTAGCTACGGGAATTATCAATTGGTGATTTTGATTTTTATAAAACTAATAAAATAAACAAACAAAATAAGGGAACAAAAAAAAACTATCGGACATTGGGTAATGTCAACTTCAGATTTTGGTAATGGTGGGAATTCGTTATGCAAAATTACTTTAACCCTCTTTGAAGGTGGAAAAGATTTTCTAACCCAAGATTCATATTTACTTTCGCAATATGTGTACGTTGGGAAGAAACATTATGATTTAAAACGAATATTTTTCCCAATCAACGTCCCTAACTATTTATCATGTTATAGGACTATTGTCATCAACCAATTTAATCTAAGTAAAAGACCGAACTTTCGTTCATATCTAAAACTAATTGAATTAACTAAACGCTTTGTTAAAACCAAATGACTCAACACCAACTTTCGTTAGATTGAAATCGATTAAAACCCAACGCCGGTTTAAAAATAATAATTGTTCAATACCACAACGTCTATCTAAAGTGACGATTACCCAAATGAACGAAAGTTAAACTATGAAACAAAACATAAACATAAATCTAACGAAAGCAATAAAATTAATCTATGAAAACTATAAAGATCGATCCAAGGAGTGTCACTCTCCAAGAATTGTTTTTAACCTAAGAAAACGGTAAATTAAATTAAGAAGCGGTGCAAGAAATTAAAAGGGGAGAAGTAATATAAGGAGAAGAACATTAACACTAGATAATGTAAAAATTAACTAAATAACAAATCCAAACATAAAAAAAGTATGGAGAAAGTGAATCGTTACAACGGATGTCATATGTTGGATGAGAATCTGTTACATTCCACCTTCATTGTTCATCCATCAAAACGGTTGCATCTTCATCCAATCTTCACCAATTCACGGAAGAAGAAATCATAAACCTAAATCTAAATCTAAACTAAAACAACTTGGAAAAATAAATCAAAACCAAAACTAAAACTAAAGAAAAGAAAAAAATAAATAAATAAAAAACAAGAAACGGCGTGGAGATGAGAAAAAGATTAGGAAAACCAAAAATCACAATTCCATATAAATTGAAAATATTTCTAAAACATCCCCTCATCTTTGCAGCTCTTTCTAAAATGACCCTCTTTATTTCTTTTATTTCAAAAGCTTCTTTGATGAGTTTATTTCTTTCAAAATGCTCCAACTTTGTTATATTTTTCTTGAATTGCTCCACCACATAAATGATTGATCAAATGCTCCAAAAATATCGTCATCCATGTCGACGCTTTCAACGTAAAATATCTGTAAAACTCGACAAAACCACAAAATACCAAAGTAATATCCCCAACCGATGATTATACGAAAATTAACTAAAAATATAATAAAATCTATGTGTCAACAGTTAACTAAATATAAAATACAATTATAAACTAATATGAATAAATGCACAAAATGCCCTTAACAAAACACTCACAAACTAAACATTTCTTGTGTCCAAGAAAAATATTAGAATTTATTACGGAATGTGTGAAAAGAAGAAAAAGAAAAACAAGCAACGATCTCCACAAAAATTAAAGCGAGTTAATACACTATAGCTCACTAGGCACAACCTAATGTTAGGCTTCCTCATGTACAAGTGCAACTTACTACCATGTGTTCAGATTAAAATAGTAGTAGAAACACATATTTCACCAAAATGTCAAACCAACACAACACCAAACAAAACATATTGCAAAAAAAAACGTACCTAATAAGATTTTATAAACATTACCGTAGCCGCTAAAGGAGGGGAAATATGATCTACATGGATGGAAGCTCACTGTTTCGCTCAAATCACACTAGTGTGTTTAGGGATGTGTATACGCTCAATGCCTACCCAATTGAGAAATATGAAATGCACTTTTGACGCGTTTGAAACAATTCTCAAGTCTAAAAATTTTCTTAAAAATTGCATAAGATGAGGACTTTCGGGTAAATATATGGTTTAAAGTAGGGATTGAGTTTGGTTATTGGGGTTTGAAAATGTATTTTGGCTTGTTTTTGTGCACATAAATTCCTTCCTACAATTTCCAACGGATATAAACTTATTCCTTGCGAAACTAACTATATAAATGCATATATTTTTTTTGCATTTTTTTTGACTTTTTTTTTGTTGCTTTTTTTTGATTTTTTTATTATGAACCCATAAGCTATGCACTACTAAATAAAACACTTTTTCCGGCGGAAATTTTCGGCGGAAGTCAAACGGGTCAACCAACTTTGATTTTCGCCGGAAATCCGTCGAAACTTTTTTTTAATTTTATTTTTTTTTAAAATCGACGGATTTTCAGCGGATTTCCGACGAAATATAATTTTTTTAATTTTTTTCTTATTAATTATAATTAATTAACTATTTTCGGCGGATTTTCGGCGGATTTTAATTAATTAAATTAATTAATTAAAATCCGCCGAAAATAGTTAATTAATTATTTTTTTTAAATGAATTAAAAAAATTAAAAATAAAAATCCGTCGGAAATCCGCCGAAAATAGTTACTTAATTATTTTTTTTAAATGAATTAAAGAAAATAAAAAATCAAAATAAAAATCAAACGGAAATCCGTCGGAAAACCGCCGAAAATTTTCGGCGGATATTCTATATTTTATAAAAAAAATATCCGACGAAAATCCGACGAAAATAGTTAATTAATTACTTTTTTTAAATAAATTAAAGAAAATAAAAATTAAAAATCAAACAGAAATCCGTCGGAAATCCGCTGAAAATTTTATAAAATTTCCAGCGGATATTCTATATTTTTTTTAAAAAAATAAAAAAAAACATATCCGCCGAAAATAGTTAATTAATTATTTTTTTAAATAAATTAAAAAAAATAAAAATAAAAATCCGTTGGAAATCCGCCGAAAATTTTATAAAACTTCCGGCGGAATTTTGGCGGGTATTCTATATTTTTTTTAAAAAAATAAAAAAAATATCCGCCGAATTTTTTTTAAGGGATCTAGTTGGGTTTTAATGTACCCAGTTAGACTTTAACGCACCCAATTGGGCTTTAATGGATGGAATTGGGCTTTAAAGGATCTAGTTGGGGATTTAACGTACCCGGTTGGACTTTAACGTACACAGTTGGACTTTAACGTACGCAGTTGGCCTTTAACGAATCCAGTCGGGCTTTAACGCACCTAGTTGGTCTTTAACGTACCCACTTGGCTTTAACGTACCTAGTTAGGCTTTAATGGATCTAGTTTGTCTTTAACGTACACACTTGGGCTTTAACGTACCTAGTTAGACTTTAATGGATCCAGTTGGGATTTAACGTACCCAGTTGGGTTTTAGCCGATCCAATTGATCTTCAATGGATTCGGTTGGGCTTTAATGGATCCGATTGGGCTTTTAATGGATCTTGTTGGGCTTTAACGGATATAGTTGGGTTTTTAACGTACCCAGTTTGGCTTTAATGGATACAGTTGATCATTAAGGGATTTAGTTGGGCTTTAACTACACAGTTGGGCTTTAAAGTACCTCGTTGGGCTTTAATGGATCCGGTTGAGCTTTAATGGACCGAGTTGGCTTTAACGTATCCAGTTGGCTTTAACGGATCTGGTTAGGCTTTAACGTTCCTAGTTGGGCTTCAACGGATCCAGTTGGGCTTCAACGGATCCAGTTGGGCTTCAACGGATCCAGTTGGGCTTTAATGTACCCGGTTGGGCTTTAATTGATCCAGTATGGCTTTAACGGATCCAGTTGGGCTTTAATGTACCCGACTAAAACTTATACGTTTTTACTTTTTTTATGATTTTAAACTTTTAGCGGCTCGTCTTTTCTATCAATTCTCAAGTCCTTCTATATTAGTCATAGTTCAGATCTGTCTACAAGACCACGTCGAATAAAATCGTACAAATCTAACATTCAAGTCTTCAAAAATATTCAACATCAACTTGGGCTTTTAATGGATCCGTTTAAGCTTTAATGGATCCACTTGGGTTTAATAGACCCAATTAGGATTTAATGGATCCAGTTGGACTATAATGGATCGGTTGGATTTCAATGCATCCACTTGGGCTTTAACGGATCGATTGGGCTTTAATGTATCGATTGGGCTTTAACGAATCCACTTGGGCTTTAACATACACATATGGGCTTTAACGTACCTAGTTGGGCATCCATCGGATCTAGTTAGGTTTTAATGGATCCGATGGGGCTCTAATGGATGCAATTGGGGCTTTAACGAATCCACTTGGGCTTTAACATACACAGTTGAGCTTTAACATACACAGTTGAGTTCTAACGGATCCAGTTGGTCTTTAATGGATACGGTTGGGCTTTAATTGATCCACTTGGGCTTTAACGGATTCAGTTGGAGCTTTAACGTACCCGGTTGGGCTTTAACGTACCCATTTGGGCTTTAACGGATCCAGTTGGGCTTTAACGGATCTAGTTAGGCTTTAATGGATCTGATGGGACTTTAATGGATTTGGTAGGGCTCTAATGGATGCAATTGGGCTTTAACGGATCAAGTTGGCTTTAATGGATCAAGTTGGGTTTTTAAACGACCGCCGAATCCACTTGGGCTTTAACGGTAGTCAAACGGGTCAACCCATTTTGACTTTCCGTCGAAAATTTATTTTTATTCTATTCTTTTAAAAAAATAAATTATTCTTAATTTTTTAAATTAAAACCCGTCGAAATAATTAATTATTTAATTTTTTAAAAGAATAAAAAAAATCCGTCGGATATCCGCCGAAATCCGAATTTAAAAATTTTCATAATTCTTCTAAAAAGGGCGGAAATTTTAAAAAATTTGTTTTCGGCGGATTTTTCCGCCGAAAATCCGCCGAAAATTACGAAACCCATATAACCTATTACACTTAAGTCGTCACAAACCCAAAACTCTCTCTCCTCTTCTCCAAGATCGTGTTCTACAACACTTAAGCCGCAACACTTTGGTACTGTCTTCTCCAAGAACGTGTTCTACAAAATCGCTTTACTTCCAAAGGTATCTCTCTCTCTCGAATCGATTTCTGAAAATCGATTTCTACAACACTTTGGTACTGTCATACACTTAGAAAATCGATTTTTGAAAATCGAAATACATAAGATTTGGTATATAGAATAAAAATCGATTTCTCATAATCGATTTGGTACTGTCTCTCTCTCTCGTATTCTCCAACAGGTATCTCTCTCTCTCTCTCTCTCGATTTGGTACTGTCTCTCTCTCTCTCTCTCGATTTGGTTACTTCAACAGGTATCTCTCTCTCTCTCTCTCTCTCTCTCGATTTCTCCATTTCGATTTATGTATTTCGATTTCTTAAAATCGATTTGGTATTGGTAGTCGATTTGGTATACTGAGGAATCGATTTGGTTTAATGAGGTTTGAATTTTTTTCCCAAATAATATACCAAATGAAATGAAATAATTTATCTTTAAAATAAAATGCAAAACAGGTTAGTTTATATTCAGTTCAATTTCACAGTTTGAAACATTTTCTCTGCTATAAATAAAATTAAAATTTTAAGTGAAATTTAATTTTAATACCAGATAAAAGAAAAGTAAAGAAAAAAGCTTGCAAAATAGCATTTACAAATTACAAACATGTTGGTGATTATTTTGGTTTAATGAGATTATGAGATTCATGTTTAATGTTTGATTGTGGATTTATCCATTTCTTTTATGAGATTCATGTTTAATGTTTGATTGTGAATGGTTTACTACATTATGTTTAAACATAAGTCTTTTGGTGAGATTATGAGATTCATGTGAATGGTTTACTACATTATTTTGGTTTAATGAGATTATGAGATTCATGTTTAAACATAAGTCTTTTGGTCGTCGATCTATATATCCACTTGGGTTATATGGTTTATGTATGGTTTACTACATAGTATTTAAGAATTTGAATTTTTTAGTTGGTTAAGAAGTGGATATTTTAGTTTGATAAGAATTGGACTTTAATGTGTTATTGATTTGTACAAGTTATAAAAATGGCAAAACATATATTTACGGTGGGTCATGCCGAATTTTTCTTAGAAATTTTAGTTAAAGATTAGGTTTCACTAAGAGATTTCATGCTCACAAACCCAACCCGGGTTTCTTCTATATGCATGGTTTGACTTCCAAAGAGTCAAACTAGTGCACTTAGAGCTTTTATGCGCACAAAACGAATTTTGTTTGTTCTATATGCATGGTTTGGGTTTCACATAGCCTAATAGGCGCACTTTGAGCTTTCAAGCGTACAAAACCAATCCCAGGTTTCTTCTATATGCATGGTATGACTTCCAAAATAGTTAAACTAGTGCACTTAGAACTTTTAAGCGCACAAATCCAACCTTGCTTGTTCTATATGCATGGTTTGACTTCCAAACAGTCAAACTAGTGCACTTAGAGCTTTCATGCGCACAAACCCAACCCAGGTTTCTTCTATATGCATGGTTTGACTTCCAAAGAGTCAAACTAGTGCACTTGGAGCTTTTATGCTCACAAAACGAACCTTGTTTGTTCTATATGCATGGTTTGGGTTTCACATAGCCTAATAGGCGCACTTTGAGCTTTCAAGCGTACAAATCCAATCCCAGGTTTCTTCTATATGCATGGTTTGACTTCCAAAACAGTTAAACTAGTGCACTTAGAGATTTTATGCGCATAAATCCAACCTTGCTTGTTCTATATGCATGGTTTGACTTACAAACAGTCAAACTAGTGCACTTAGAGCTTTCATGCGCACAAACCGAACCTTGTTTGTTCTATATGCATGATTTGGGTTTCACATAGCCTAATAGGCGCACTTTGAGCTTTCAAGCGTACAAATCCAATCCCATGTTTCTTCTATATGCATGTTTTGACTTCCAAAACAGTTAAACTAGTGCACCTAGAGATTTCAAGCGCACAAATCCAATACGGGTTTCTTTTATATGCATGGTTTGACTTCCAAACAGTCAAATTTTGAATTCCTACCTAACTACACTTTATATTTGATTTGTAGCTATGTCGACTAACACCGATAGAGGATGGATGTATAAACGAGTAAATATGACTGGTGAAATAAATCCTGTTTTCGGTGTTGAGGTTGAAAGATTTTTGGAATAGTTATAAAATGTACTTGTAAGAAATGTCTTCTTCTTAAGTATAAAACGCGAGAGGCGGTTCATTTAGATTTGTTAAGAAAGGGATTCATGCTTTCTTATACTCACTGGTATGCATACAGAGAAATAGCACCATCAGTTCAACCACCACAACAGACAATAGTAGACGATGATTATAATGAGTTTGATGGTGTTCAACAAATGGTCATGGACCAAAATATTCCCGGTACTTCAAGTACGTGGGAGGAGCAAGAACCAAATCTACATGCACGCCATTTCTATGAGATGTTACAAGCTGCGGACCAGCCGTTGTGGGAGGGATGCCAAAGATTTTCGAAGTTAGAGGCAGCATCAAGGTTTTTGAATTGGAAGGAAGATTGTAATGTACCAGAGACAACCTACAATCGTAACATTGCTATGGTGAAAGAAATGCTACCTGACGGTGAACAATTGGTTGGAAGTTTTTACGAGACAAAGAAGATGTTGAAGCAACTCAATCTTCCAAAAGAGAAGATCCATGCTTGCAAAAAACATTGCATGCTATTCTATAAGGAATATGCCTATGATGACACTTGTCGAGTGTGTGGGGAGCCTCGTTACAAGACAACTGGCTGAAATAATAAGGTGCCTCAGTTGGTGTTGACGTATTTGCTGGTTACACAAAGATTACAACGATTGTATATGTGTAAGAAAACAGCAAAGGAGATGACTTGGTACCGTGAACATCAAACTCAGTCGGGAAAGATGGTGCATCCGAGTGATGGGGAGGCTTGGAAACATTTCGACAGGTTACATCCTGATTTTGCTCAAGAGATCGGGAATGTTCGCCTGGGCTTATGTACAGATGGTTTCAACCCCAATAACTCGAACTCAAATCCGTATTCACTGTGGCCCGTCTTTCTTACAAACTGCAATCTACCGCCTTGGATGTGCATCAAGGAGTCCTATGTCCACCTCGCCTTGCTAATTCCCGGCAAGAAGAGTCCCGGACAGAACTTAGATGTATTTCTTCGACCCTTGATCGATGAGTTCAAGATGTTATTCTTCGAGGGTGTCCATACCTATGATGCTTTTCGTAGGACAAATTTTACAATGAGGGCAGTACTATTGTGGACGGTTAGTGACTTCCCTGCTTATGCTATGCTTTCTGGTTGGAGCACGCATGGAAGGTTAGCTTGTCCATATTGTATGGGTAATGCATGTGCGTTCCAGTTACGAAGCGGAGGGAAGTCGTGTTGGTTTGAATGTCACCACAAGTTTCTACCACAGAGACACGCGTTCAGGCATGACATAAATCAATTTCGTAAGGGACATACCGAAAAAGCTGATCCACCCTTGGTGCCAACCGGGCAACAAATATGGAATCAAGTGTGTAGCCTTCCTACGGTTTATGATGGCGTCCCACACGGGTCAAGACACTACAGAAAGCCTGTGGGTTTTGGGGTAACACACAATTGGGTAAAGCGGAACATTTTCTGGGAGCTGCCGTATTGGCACACTTTGTTGATACGACACAACCTGGATGTAATGCATATTGAGAAGAATGTGTTTGATAATCTGTTTCACACGATTATGGACACACCAAAATCAAAGGACAACATTAAGGCAAGGAAAGACATAGAAGAATACTGCAATCGACCCGAGTTGCATGTGAGGGCGGAACGAAATAAAATATTTAAACCGAAAGCTTCATACACTTTGAACAAAGGGCAAGTACGAAAGGTTGGTGAATGGTTGAAGAAGATGAAATTTCCAGACGGCTATGCTTCCAACATAGGGTCGTTAGTAAACCTTGAGGATGGTAGTTTCTATGGTTTCAAGAGTCATGATTGTCACATTTTCATGCAAAGGTTGCTCCCTATTGCTATTAAAGGGATGGTACCAACCCAAATATGGGATGCTATCACTGAGTTGTGCACATTCTTTCGTGCAATATGCTCCAAGGTGTTACACGTTGAGGACTTGATTCAATTGAAAACAAGTATAGTTGAAACGATATGCAAGTTGGAAAGAGTCTTTCCACCAGGGTTCTTTGATTCCATGGAGCACCTTGTGGTACATCCGGCACAAGAGGCACTAGTTGGGGGTCTGATTCAATACAGATGGATGTATCAATACTAGAGACGTCTAGGGTCCTTGAAAAGGACAGTGAGAAACAGAGCAAGGATAGAAGGGTCGATTGTGGAGTCATATTTGGTGAACGAACTATCTACCTATTGCGCGTTGTATTTTGAACCAACGGTAGAGACGCAGCTAAACCGTGAGCCTCGAAATTTTGCTCCCGAATGTGATTCTTCCGACCAACGCTTAAGCATATTTAAAACCCCTTGTCGTCTATTATACGATAAGGCCGGAAGACATTGTCAGCTAGCAGAGGTAGATATGCACAAAGCTAACACATACATCTTGCTTAATTGTGAAGAAGTCTTTCCTTTCATAACCATTTTCAATGATTGGATTAAACGTTCGGAGCCGTATATCGATGAAGAGGGGCTCGACTAACGTAGAGGTGACCAATTTGCTGGTTGGTTTGAGAGCTACGTAAGTATACATATGAACTTTTATTCATCATCATTTATATATACTTAATATAATATTACAAATGAAAAAATGTCTTATAATATAGGTTATGACTCGGCCCAACCCTTCAATTGACCACTTGAAAGTTTTGGCACAAAGACCACTACGATGGGCTTGGACACACCCAGTTTTTTTGTAAATGGTTACAAGTTCCACACTCAAACTCATGGTAGGAATCGCACCACACATAATAGTGGAGTTTGCGTGAGAGGCTCTTGTTACTCAGAGTATGATGCGGACTACTATGGATTGTTGGATGAAGTGTTAGAGATAGAATACGATGGGTATAAACTCGGTCGATGTGTTGTCCCAATATTCAAATGCACATGGTTTGATACAGTTAACGGCGTCCGAGTTCACCCCAAGCATAATCTCGTAGACGTCAAACACAGATCAAGACTTCGTTCAGACGATCCTTTTATTCTAGCATCACAATCTGAACAAGTCTACTATGTACCGTATCCGTCAAATGAATTAAAAGATTGGTGGTCTGTGGTGAAGACAAAGCATAGAGGGGTCTATGAGTTGGCATCATCTACACAGGAAGTACCGGCCAACGAAAATGTGGATGGGGAACAGTTTTTCCAAGAAGACAATAGAATTGCACCCATAGGGGGAAACGAAGACGTGGATGAACCCATCCGTCTTGTCACAGAGGGCGAATACATCGAGGTTGCCAATGATGGTCACGATAATTGGCATGTTGACGAGAGTGATGACGAAGAGGAAGAGTTCCAAGACTCGGATAGTGACTCTGATGAAGAAGAAATTGACTCGTCTGATGAATCCTCAGATGATTAAATAGTATTTTAATCTTAGGCTTACTAAACTTTGTGTACTTAGTGCCTTTATGTTCTAGCATATGTAATATGTTTGTGTACTCAGGGACTTTAAGTGTAAAAACCGAACCTTATATGTTCTAAATGCATAGTTTGAATTCTTGAATTACTGTTGTATGCTTTCTAATGTTTCTTTGTAGACAATGCCACGTACGCCTGGGTCCGGACGAGGTACACCTAGCCGAGCAGGAGCCTCTAGTAGCGGCTCGGCACAACCAGACGATGGGGTGTCTGGTAATGTCCGTGGCATCTTTTTTTCGGAGCAGCTCCAGGCACAAAGGACAGCGATAGCACCTCGTGATCCCAAGTCTTACGAGTAAATTTATTTCTATTAACTTGTTCATTATATTATATGCATTGCTATTTGTATGGATATTAATTCAATTCCTTATGTAGTTGGGACGTACAAGATGCGAGTCGGATGTTCACCATGATAAACCGAGGCTTCTTTACAGAGCCATGGCTTAGTTGGTCTCACATCCCTATGTCCCAAAAAGACAGGATGTTTGAGCGTTTTCAGGTTCAGATTGTATATTTCAATTTATTATATCTTTGATAGTTTTATTTTCAACTTATTAATAACTAAACTTTTACGTATAGAGCCACTATATGTGGGACTCATCGTTGGACGTCCGGATGCGAGATATCTGGGATAGAAAGTGTTTAAAACAATATAACGAGAATCTAAGTGCCGCCCGGAAAAGAGCCGCCAAGATATCCACAAAAAATGGGCGTCCCTATAATGAGAACGACCCAAACCGAGATATGAACTTGTTGAAGCCATACCCTCCAGGTTGGATCTCCCAGGCTTTCTGGAACGTGATGATTGATGGATGGAACAACCTCCATTGGAAGACGGTTTCTATAGGTGCGCATAAGAACCGGTTTTCAGAGGTGGATGGCGACATATCCAAGCACTGCAATAGATCGATCTCGTTCGGAGAGACATCGGCTCGTTTGGTAGGACCTTAAAATGTTATAATTAACTATTGCTTGTTATTTAATATGTTATAATTAACACATGTTTGTATTATTTGCCCTTTGCAGACTAGACAAAAGGGTGTGCAACCGTCGGGGTTGGAGCTCTTCGATGCGACCGACAAGACTAGACCAAAGAGGCGGTCGGGTTCGGATAGCACGTCTTCATCCGGGGATTACGTGACTACGAGGTGTAGCCGGGTTGCGGTAAGTATTTAGGGCCTTTATGTATATATCTATCTAGTTTGGGTTGCCATTTGTTGGGCAAACATTAGGATTGTTTATCATAGTTGGGTATGTCCCCATTACAGTCGTTATGTTTTCGAACCCAACCTTATATGTTCTATATGCATTTAGGGCCTTTATGCGCACAAACCCAACCTTATATGTTCTATATGCATGGTTTGTGTTTCAAATAGCCCAATATGTGCATTTAGGGCCTTTATGTACATATCTATCTAGTTTGGTTTGCCATTTGTTGGGAAAACATTAGGATTGTTTAACATAGTTGGGTATGTCCCTATTAAAGTCGTTATCCTGCCGAACCCAACCTTATATGTTCTATGTGCATTTAGGGCCTTTATGCGCACAAACCCAACCTTATATGTTCAATATGCATGGTTTGAGTTTCAAATAGCCCAATATGTGCATTTAGGGTCTTTATGTATATATCTATCTAGTTTGGGTTGCCATTTGTTGGGCAAACATTAGGATTGTTTAACATAGTTGGGTATGTCCCCATTACAGTCGTTACGATGTCGAACCCAACCTTATATGTTCTATGTACATTTAGGGCCTTTATGCACACAACCCCAACCTTATATGTTCTATATGCATGGTTTGTGTTTCAAATAGCCCAATATGTGCATTTAGGGCCTATATGTATATATCTATCTAGTTTGGGTCACCATTTGTTGGGAAAACATTAGGATTATTTAACATAGTTAGGTATGTCCCCATTACAGTCGTTATGCTGTCGAACCCAACCTTATATGTTCTATGTGCATTTAGGGCCTTTATGCACACAAACCCAACCTTATATGTTCTATATGCATGGTTTGTGTTTCAAATAGCCCAATATGTGCATTTAGGGCCTTTATGCGAACAAACCCAGCCTTATATGTTCTATATGCATGGTTTGGGTTTCAAATAGCCCAAAATATGCATTTAGGGCCTTTATGCGTACAAACCCAACCTTATATGTTTTATATGCACGGTTTGTGTTTCAAATAGCCCAATATGTGCATTTAGGGCCTTTAGGTATATATCTATCTAGTTTGGGTTGCCATTTGTTGGGCAAACATTAGGATTGTTTAACATAGTTGGGTATGTCCCCATTACAGTCGTTATGCTGTCGAACCCAACCTTATATGTTCTATGTGCATTTAGGGCCTTTACGCAAACAAACCCAACCTTATATGTTCTATATGCATGGTTTGTGTTTCAAATAGCCCAATATGTTCATTTAGGGCCTTTATGCGCACAAACCCAACCTTATATGTTCTATATGCATGGTTTGGGTTTCAAATAGCCCAGAATATGCATTTAGGGCCTTTATACGCACAAACCCAACCTTATATGTTCTATATGCATTGTTTGTGTTTCAAATAGCCCAATATGTGCATTTAGGGCCTTTATGTATATACCTATGTTGTTTGGGTTGCTATTTGTTGGGCAAACATTAGGATTGTTTAACATAGTTGGGTATGTCCCCATTACAGTCGTTATGATGGCGAACCCAACCTTATATGTTCTATGTGCATTTAGGGCCTTTATGCACACAAACCCAAACTTATATGTTCTATATGCATGATTTGTGTTTCAAATAGCCCAATATGTGCATTTAGGGCCTTTATGCGCATAAACCGAACCTTATATGTTCTATATGCATGGTTTGGGTTTCAAATAGCCCAAATTATGCATTTAGGGCCTTTATGCGCACAAACCCAACCTTATATGTTCTATATGCATGGTTTGTGTTTCAAATAGCCCAATATGTGCATTTAGGGCCTTTAAGCGTACAAACCCAACCTTATATGTTCTATATGCATGGTTTGTGTTTCAAATAGCCCAAAATATGTATTTAGGGCCTTTATGTGCACAAACCCAACCTTATATGTTCTATATGCATTGTTTGTGTTTCAAATAGCCCAATATGTGCATTTATGGCCTTTATGTATATATCTATCTAGTTTGGGTTGCCATTTGTTGGGAAAACATTAGGATTGTTTAACATAGTTGGGTATGTCCCCATTACAGTCGTTATGATGTCGAACCCAACCTTATATGTTCTATGTGCATTTAGGGCCTTTATGCACACATACCCAAACTTATATGTTCTATATGCATGATTTGTGTTTCAAATAGCCCAATATGTGCATTTAGGGCCTTTATGCTCATAAACCGAACCTTATATGTTCTATATGCATGGTTTGGGTTTCAAATAGCCCAAAATATGCATTTAGGGCCTTTATGCGCACAAACCCAACCTTATATGTTCTATATGCATGGTTTGTGTTTCAAATAGCCCAATATGTGCATTTAGGGCCTTTATGCGTACAAGCCCAACCTTATATGTTCTATATGCATGGTTTGTGTTTCAAATAGCCCAAAATATGTATTTAGGGCCTTTATGTACACAAACCCAACCTTATATGTTCTATATGCATTGTTTGTGTTTCAAATAGCCCAATATGTGCATTTATGGCCTTTATGTATATATCTATCTAGTTTGGGTTGCCATTTGTTGGGAAAACATTAGGATTGTTTAACATAGTTGGGTATGTCCCCATTACAGTCGTTATGTTGTCGAACCCAACCTTATATGTTCTATGTGCATTTAGGGCCTTTATGCACACAAACCCAACCTTATATGTTCTATATGCATGGTTTGTGTTTCAAATAGCCAAATATGTGCATTTAGGGCCTTTATGCGCACAAACCCAACCTTATATGTTCTATATGCATGGTTTGGGTTTCAAATAGCCCAAAATATGCATTTAGGGCCTTTATGCGCACAAACCCAACCTTATATGTTTTATATGCATGGTTTGTGTTTCAAATAGCCCAATATGTGCATTTAGGGCCTTTATGCGCACAAACCCAACCTTATATGTTCTATATGCATGGTTTGGGTTTCAAATAGCCCAAAATATGGATTTAGGGCCTTTATGCGCACAAACCCAACCTTATATGTTCTATATGCATGGTTTGTGTTTCAAATAGCCCAATATGTGCATTTAGGGCCTTTATGCGTACGAGCCCAACCTTATATGTTCTATATGCATGGTTTGTGTTTCAAATAGCCCAAAATATGTATTTAGGGCCTTTATGTACACAAACCCAACCTTATATGTTCTATATGCATTGTTTGTGTTTCAAATAGCCCAATATGTGCATTTATGGCCTTTATGTATATATCTATCTAGTTTGGGTTGCCATTTGTTGGGAAAACATTAGGATTGTTTAACATAGTTGGGTATGTCCCCATTACAGTCGTTATGTTGTCGAACCCAACCTTATATGTTCTATGTGCATTTAGGGCCTTTATGCACACAAACCCAACCTTATATGTTCTATATGCATGGTTTGTGTTTCAAATAGCCAAATATGTGCATTTAGGGCCTTTATGCGCACAAACCCAACCTTATATGTTCTATATGCATGGTTTGTGTTTCAAAAAGCCCAATATGTACATTTAGGGCCTTTATGCGCACAAACCCAACCTTATATGTTCTATATGCATGGTTTGGGTTTCAAATAGCCCAAAATATGCATTTAGGGCTTTATGCGCACAAACCCAACCTTATATGTTTTATATGCATGGTTTGTGTTTCAAATAGCCCAATATGTGCATTTAGGGCCTTTATGCGCACAAACCCAACCTTATATGTTCTATATGCATGGTTTGGGTTTCAAATAGCCCAAAATGTGCATTTAGGGCCTTTATGTGCACAAACCCAACCTTATATGTTCTATATGCATGGTTTGGGTTTCAAATAGCCCAAAATATGCATTTAGGGCCTTTATGCGCACAAATCCAACCTTATATGTTCTATATGCATGGTTTGTGTTTCAAATAGCCTAAAATGTGAATTTAGGGCCTTTATGCGCACAAACCCAACCTTATATGTTCTATATGCATGGTTTGTGTTTCAAATAGCCCAAAATATGCATTTAGGGCCTTTTTGCGCACAAACCCAACCTTATATGTTCTATATGCATGGTTTGTGTTTCAAATAGCCCAATATGTGCATTTAGGGCCTTTATGTATATATCTATCTAGTTTGGGTTGCCATTTGTTGGGCAAACATTTGGATTGTTTAACATAGTTGGGTATGTCCCCATTACAGTCGTTATGCTGTCGAAATTGACTTGTATGTATTTTGTAAACCATAAAATGGGTATTCGACCTGTGTCACCCAGAGGTACGGCGAGGACCCCAGCCAACATCCGACTTTTGATACCGACTTGTGGCAGGAGGTTTCTGGAGGAGTGAAGAAAGGTCGTACGTTTGGGTTCGGGTACCACACTGATCCCAACGCGATCTTGGTTGGGACATCCTCGGGTGGTGGTGCTTCTTCTTCCCGACAGGTGCGTACCACATTTCATTACATGAGTTTTATCAATTTATTTTATAATTCATGTTAAACTTCTTCTAACGTCTTTTTTTATTTTATTTTTTAGGAAATTGAGGATCTAAAGACCCAACTTCAGGAGTTGAAGGAGCGGGAAGAGAGACTTGCGGTGGAGGAAGAGGCACGTCGGGCGGAGGAATTGGCACGTCGGGCGGAGGAATTGGCACGTCAGCGGGAACGTGATGCCCACTACGAGCATATGTGTGAATTGGTAAAGCAATTCTATTTATTCACAGTCGTCAGGGGAACCGCCACCGCCACCACCCATGTGATGATATTTGCTTAAGATTTCGCAACCCATTATGTATTTAGAACAGTACTTTGACAATTGAACAATATATGTTATGTTTACGTTACTTGTATTTTATGTTTTTATTTATGTTAGTTGTATTTTATGGTTTTTATAGTTTTGGCAGTTTTTACAGCTTTCAACAAGTTTTTACTGTTTTTAGCAGGTTTTATAGAAAGATTTTTAATGAAAAATAAAAAAATAATAATAAATAAATATTTTCGGCGGAATATTCCGCCGAAAATCCGCTGCAAAATTTCGACGAATTTTTTTAAATAAAAATAAAAAAATAAGTTAAGTTATTAATAAAAAAAATAAAATAAAAAACAATTTTCGGCGGAATATTCCGCCGAAAATCTGCCCAAAACTATTAAAATTAATTTTCTGGATTAAACAAATCGTTGGAATTTAAAAAAAATTCGAATTTGTTTTCGGCGGATTATTCCGCCGCAAATTCCGCCGAAAACGACACCGAAAACGAAGGTTTGCGGCGCCCCCGTTTCCGACCGACCAAATCCGCCGAAAATCCGCCGAAAACCACTGTTTCCGGTGGATTTGGCCGTCGGAAAAGGTCGTAAATTTTGTAGTGATGCTTGTTTATGAAGTTCTACCAACCCACAAGCTATGCTTGTGTATACTACTCGAACTAAATGCTTCAATCCGTGTTTAATTTTCGAAAGGAAAACTATATGTGTAGTTTTTTTTGTGGTTTAGGTGTGTTTGGTTTTTCAAAATGAGGGTAAGTATTTAGGCTCAAATTGGTTACAAAAGGAAAATCTTTTTGTGTTTTGTGAATAAGGATTATTTATAAGAAAAGAAGACCTCTATGCAAATATTAAAAAAGTTTAGACGAGAAATGAATCAAAAACCAAGGAATACACCTCGATGGGAGGTAACACACAAGAAAAGAAAATGAGATTGATTATATATGTGTCAATCCAATACGACCCAAATTCTTACAAGGTAAAGTCCATCCAAGTAGTCATAGATGTAGTGTAGGGGGATTACGGTAAGAAAGTTAATTCTAAAAGTTACATGGAACAATATGCAAAGTAGTGCGTGCAATTGACTGACTAAGGGAAAACAATGTTTCTAAAAAAAATCTTTAGATCATGGTTAAATTAAATCTTAGAGTTGTTTGTTTTTTTTTAAAAAACTTCTTAATGGCTCTTAAGTCTGAATCGTTCAGACCTTTTTACACATCACCTCTTATTAATCATAACTAAAATAAGACTTCAGACTTTAGACCTCTTAAAAAATAAACGGCACCTTAAAGTACATTAGTATGCCTAATTAAAAGATTGATACCAATTGAGAGGTGGTTACTACGAGCTTTAAAATCGTGGAAAAACACCAAAAATATTTTTGGATTTCTAAAAGTTTTATGCAATGCAATGTATGAAGCAAAATGCAATAAAAAATGGAAAAAATATGCATGGATTATGACTAAATGCGTGAATGACTATGACTAAATGCATGAATGCTCAAATAAACGAGAAAATAAGTAAACTAAAAAAACGGACACCCCACCCACAAGCTAAAAATGAGCATTGTCCTCAATGCTTGACTATTGGTAAGGGAATCAAAATCAACACGGGGACCGTGGTTCAATATTGACATATATGACAACGTTACATGATGAATAATGGATGCATTCAAAAACTTGATGTGTTTTAAACTTATACCACAAGTGTACGAGAAGTGTAGCATACGGGTCGATCACATGGAGACGATGGATTAAACACGGACTCGTTCTAAACTATGGCCTAGCTACGGGAATTATCAATTGGTGATTTTGATTTTTATTAAACTAATAAAATAAACAAACAAAAGAAGGGAACAAAACAAAACTATCGGACATTGGGTAATGTCAACTTCAGATTTTGGTAATGGTGGGTATTCATTATGCAAAATTACTTTAACCCTCTTTCAAGGTGGAAAAGATTTTCTAACCCAAGACTCATATTTACTTTCGCAATATGTGTACGTTGGGAAGAAACATTATGATTTAAAACGAATATTTTTCCCAATCAACGTCCCTAACTATTTATCATGTTATAGGACCATTGTCATCACCCAATTTAATGTAAGTAAAAGACCGAACTTTCGTTCATATCTAAAACTAATCGAATTATCTAAACGCTTTGTTAAAACCAAATGACTCAACACCAACTTTCATTAGATTGAAATCGATTAAAACCCAACGCCGGTTTAAAAATAATAATTGGTCAATACCACAACGTCTATCTAAAGTGACGATTACCCAAATGAACGAAAGTTAGACTACGAAACAAAACATAAATCTAACGAAATCAATAAAATTAATCTATGAAAACTATAAAGATCGATCCAAGGATTGTCACTCTCCAAGAATCGTTTTTAACCTAAGAAAGCGGTAAATTAAATTAAGAAGCCGTGCAAGAAATTAAAAGGGAAGAAGTAATATAAGGAGAAGAACATTAACACTAGATAATGTAAAAATTAACTAAATAACAAATCCAAACATAAAAAAAAAGTATGGAGAAAGTGAATCGTTACAACGGATGTCATATGTTGGATGAGAATCTGTCACATTCCACCTTCATTGTTGATCCATTAAAACGGTTGTATCTTCATCCATTAATCTTCACCGATTCAAGGAAGAAGAAATCATAAACCTAGATCTAAATCTAACTAAAACAACTTGGAAAAATAAATCAAAACCAAAACTAAAACTAAAACTAAAGAAAAGAAAAAAAAAGAAAAGAAACGGTGTGGAGATGAGAAAAATATTAGGAAAACCAAAAATCACAATTCCATATAAATAGAAAATATTTCTAAAGCAACCCCTCATCTTTGCAGCTCTTTCTAAAATGCTCCTCTTGATTTTTTTTATTTCAAAAGCTCATTTGATGAATTTATTTCTTTCAAAATGCTCCAACTTTGTTATATTTTTCTTGAATTGCTCCACCACATAAATGATTGATCAAATGCTCCAAAAATATCGTCATCCATGTCGACGTTTTCAACGTAAAATATCTGTAAAACTCGACAAAACCACAAAATACGAAAGTAATATCCCCAACCGACGATTATACGAAAATTAACTAAAAATATAATAAAATCTATGTGTAAACAATTAAACTAAATATAAAATGCAATTGTAAACTAATATGAATGCATGCACAAAATGCAGTTAACACTAGCCCAAAAGTTAGATGTGAACCAACTGTCCCGATCCAACACGATAGATTACGGGACTCCATGCGTCGACACTACCTTATCGACATAAAGCTTGGCCAATTTCTCCATCGACAAGGTCTCTCGCATTGGAAAGAAATACACACTCTTTGTTAGACGATCCACGATCACCCATATAGTATCATGACCCTGCAAAGTCTTTGTTAGCTTCGTCACAAAATCCATGGTAATGTTGTCCCACTTCCACTCGGGAATGGACAATGGTTGCAAACTCCCGTACGGTCTTTGATGTTCCGCTTTGACTTGAAGACACGTGACACACCTCCCTACGTAATTGGCCACGTGTAGTTTCATCATCGACCACCAATAGTTTAACTTTAAGTATCTATACATCTTGGTACTATTGGGATGTATCGAATATTTCGACTTATGCGATTCTTCTATAAGTAACTCTTGATTTCCACCAAACTTTGGCACCCAAATACGACCTTGAAAGAGTTTATCCCACGGCTACCTTTCATCAATAATTCGCTTTGCTTTACCATTACTTCAGATTTGAGATTCTCTTCTTTTAACGCTTCCGCTTGACACATTTTAATGTTTTCCAACAAACTTGATACTACGTTGATTCTCGTGAGGGATAACTTAACACCGCCTTCATAACTCCTCCGACTCAACGCATCCGCCACCACGTTGGCCTTACCGGGATGGTAGAGCAAATCACAATCATAGTCCTTTAATAACTCAAGCCACCTTCTTTGTCGCATATTGAGTTCTTTTTGGTCGAAAATGTACTTAAGACTTTTGTGATCGGTAAAAATAGTACATTTCGTCCCATATAAATAATGCCGCCATAATTTCAATGCGAAGACCACCGCCGCCAATTCCAAGTCGTGAGTCGGGTAGTTCTTCTCGTGATCTTTTAGTTGTCGCGATGCATAATCTATCACTTTTCCCCGTTGCATTAACACACATCCCAGACCCATCTTGGAAGCGTCGCTATACACCACGAAATCATCCGATCCCTCGGGTAGGGATAGAATAGGAGTTTCAAACAACTTCTTCTTGAGCGTTTGAAAGGCTTGATCTTACGCCTCAGTCCAAAGAAACTTGACATTATTTCTAGTGAGTGAGGTGAGCGGCGAAGCTATCTTGGAGAAATATTGAATGAAACGCCTGTAGTAACCCGCCAACCCCAAGAAACTTCGAATTTCCATCAGACTCGTTGGCGGTTCCCAACTCATCATCGCCTCTATCTTTGTCGGGTCTACCTTTACCCTATCTTCAGACACTACGTGGCCTAAGAATTTCATTTCTTGGAGCCAAAACTCGCACTTTGGAACTTCGCGTACAACTTCTCTTTTCGGAGAACTTCTATCACCTCTCGTAGATGTTTCTCATGCTCGACCTCATCATTTGAGTAGATCAGGATATCGTCGATGAAGACAATCACAGACTTGTCCCAGAAAGGGCGACACACACGGTTCATCACATCCATGAATACGGCTGGAGCATTGGTCAAGCCAAAGGGCATTACCAAAAACTCGTAGTGTCCGTACGTGTTCGAAAGGCCGTCTTCGAAATTTCTTCCTTTTTCACCCTTACTTGGTGGTAACCGTACCGAATGTCAATATTTGAAAAGCATCCCGCGCCTTGGAGTTGATTGAAGAGGTCGTCGATGCGAGGTAAAGGGTATTTGTTCTTTACCGTGAATTTGTTCAATTCCCGATAGTCGATGCACATCCGCATGGACCCATCCTTCTTCTTCACGAATAGAACTAGAGCTCCCCAAGGTAACGAGCTCGGTCGAATGAATCCCTTCTCAAGAAGCTCTTGAAGTTGTGTCATCATCTCTCGTATTTCTGTCGGGGGCAAACGATAGGGTGCACGAGCTATTGGAGCCGCTCCTGGAGTGAGGTCAATTTGGAACTCTACTTGACGTTCTGGCGGTAACCCGGGTAAATCTTCCGGGAATACGTCCGGATAGTCTTATACAATCTTCACGTCCCCCACCGACTTCTTCTCTTTCTTCGCGTCCACCACCTAAGCCAGATACAAAGGATAACCCTTTGCTAGAAATTTACGATCCTTAAGAGAGGAAATGATAGGCTTACTTCTCTTCCCTTTCTCCCCGTAGATGGTGACTACACCGTTTCCCGACAAAGGCACTTAGATCATCTTTTTAGAGCAAAAGATGTCGGCCTTATACGTCGACAACCAATCCATGCTTATAACTACGTCGAACCCCCTATAGCCATAAGTAGCAATTCTATTCCAAAGGGATTCCCATCGATCTCTAGAGTACAATGGCAAAAACGATATCGGATGATCACGTGATCTCCATTAGCTACTTCTACTACTAGTGCATCGAGGAGGACACTAATAGGGGAGGCGAACAGTTTACAGAAAATATCCGACACGAAGGAACACATAGCACCCGAATCAAACAACACACGAGTGGGCAAGGAGTTTACTAGGAACGTACCCGAAACAACATCGATGGTCTCCTTTGCCTCCTTGGTAGTCATCCGGAATGCTCGGCTTGGCGCTCTCGATGGTTGCTCGACTCATGCCGTCGAACCGAAAGAACTTCCACGATTTCCACCCACAAGCTTTGGGCAATCCTTCTTCATGTGTCCCGATTCCCGACACTCAAAACATATCGGCCCTCGGATAGGGCACTCTCGAATGGCATGACCCTTCTTGCTGCACTTGGCACACTCGACAGGACCTGAGTGAGATCTTAGATTGCGCGGGCCAGAGTGCTTGGTCTTGCACTTGTGGCACCATCGATCTTCACGACGATTGTCTCAAAATTTTCCACCTACAAACGGCTTAGATTGACGAACCGTCCTAGATGGCCCTTCCCACTTTCGCTTTTCCCCCACTTGACCTCTCTCTTCCTTCTCCTCCACCAAATCGTCTTCTATCAGAAAAGACTCCTCGATTACATCCTGAAGTGTCAACCCTCTAGCATTTCTCACTGCCGTCCTCATCCCGACCGACAATCTATGATGATAAGCCTTGATCTTTGATCTCTCATCAGGGACCAGGTGTCCCACCAAGTTTAGCTTTTCCAAAAAAAGCTTGGAGTAGTCGGCGACAGACAAAGTCCCTTTCCTCAACCCTCTAAATTCCTTTTCCAGTTTGTCCAACGATCTCTCAGTACAATACTTGTCCATGGTTTTCTGTTTGAAAACCAGCCAAGTTAACTTAGCCAGAACTTCGGGAGTGAGGGCAAACCGTGTGAGATTCCACCAGATCAAAGCCTCACCCCTAAGTAGTTGAGAAGCAAACTTAACCCATTGCGAGACATCACATTCGCTAGATTCGAAGGCCATCTCTACTTCCTTAAGCCAATACTTACAAACAACCGGATTGGCAGAACCATAAAACTCGTTCGGATTGCACCCCAGGAAAGCTTTGTAAGTGCATCCTTTGACCTTTCCCTTGCTTCCATTCTCTAGTTGATCTTCAGTTAACACAACGGCCGGTCCAAAACCCGACCCCATCACGATATTCTCCGCCATCCTTTCAGGTTGTCGGTGACTGGCATCTCGATCCTCTAGAAGTTTCATAAATAATTCTTGTTGTTGAGCCATGGACGAATTCTTGGCTTGCATCATACTATCTCTGATTCTGGTCTCCATAGTCACTTCCTCCATGATAGGTTTGCTATTTGCAAGGTTTGTGCGTGGGATATGTTCGGGTCCTCCGCCCAAGATAGTGGGTATGGAAGGTCCCACTGAGGTCTCGACTAAAGGAGGTTGATCAGCAGTAGATTCTACTTCCATGCGACCCTCTTGCGGGTTAGGTAGCCTGCTCCGAGTGTTTACCATTGTTATCTTACATACATGCACGAGAAAAGAGTTGAACTCATGGTACGTACTAATACATTTATCAATCATTATAACAATAGCAATTCAAGCATGCTCATGCAAGGCACATTCATAATAGCATTATCCACGTGATATTATGATTGTGTTATACACAAGGATCCATCGTCACCGTCATCACAATTCTTAATTCATGTAATTCCGTAGGTCCTAACACTCTCCCCACCTAAGACGTTTACCCTAAGGTGGATAACTTAACTCTATGTTTAAAGCTTAAGTCTAGGTATACAAAGGTCAATACCTAGTTCACTTAAACTAAAGCTCTGATACCAACTTGTAACACCCTAAAAATAGGGATAACAAAAATCCGAAAAACGGACATGTGGTAAACGAAAATTTCAATAGCAAGAGCCTCCCAAAATGGGGAAATATTTAAACCTGTTAATTACAGTTGTAATATAACTGAAATAAACAACAACCAACTAATTTAATTCCTAAACCAGAAAAGAGATTACAAAAAGGGTGTTGTTTATAATCCAATCAATATCTTCACAAAAAGTGCATCCCAAAGCACCTTCCCCAGGCTCTCACCAAGGACCGACTAGGCCTGCTTAGAAGTGGAACCACTAGAACCTGAGATACACATCGACACCAAACAAGTGTTAGGCCAAAATAGCCTAGTGAGTTTGTACAAGAAATAGCATACAAATTCAAATACACTTCTTATCAGCAGGTAACCAAAAATTCATTAAATGTGGAGTCAATAGGGGAGACCCATAGCACCAATCAAGTTCCACCCAAAGATTCGATATACCTTGATGCTAACTACCATGAGTGACATCCGAAAGGCCCAGCACATCCGAGAACTACAACCATGGCATTACCCCGAATGGCGGAGGTCTATGTACATACCATTACGGTGGCACCCAAGACTACATCCTCCTAGTGTCTACTGATTTGGTTCGTCCAACATAATTTATAGTAAGTCTCAAGGCACATTGTGACCAAGAATATTCTCAATATCAACCATGGGTACAATATTACTATCCCAATAAATATAATGTCCATAACAAGACTAGTATGACCACCATTTTAATCACGTAATTGTGATTCCACCAAATGGTGTGTCAATCAAGAAATCATCTCAATAACAAGATGTGTATTCCATCTAGTCATGGAAAGTTACATATAACATGAATTCAAAAAGAAAACCCCCCAAATACTTAAGCATTAAGAATGAACATTTCAAGTTATGATGCAAGCTAGTAACAAGTAGTAGATTATGACGTGTATCTAGTTTTAACAAAGGTTTAGTAAACTCACTATCTAGGTTTTAGTTAAAACCTAGAAAATAGAAACCCTAGATGAAGATGAATGAAACTTTGGTTGAGAAGAGTGATGATCTTGATGAAGATCTTCAATACATAAGCTTGAAAGAGTCTTGAATGCTTCAATAAGTGCTATCACCAACCAAACCCTAGGAGTAAAGGAGGAGGGTGTTTGTTTGCCTAAAAATCGCAGGTACAAAGTGTTTTGGGGTGGGATGTGATCAAAATTGGGTGAGGAAGGGGTTTTAGGGACCTGCAGGTAGCGCCGCGGCTTGGGCCGCGGCCAGGAGGCCGCGCCATAAGCCACACATGTGCTCTCAAATCTGCACTCCAGTGTGTTACGCGGCTTGGACCGTGGCTTGGAGCCCGCTCAGTTAGCCGTGCAACTCCCTGATCCAGGGCTAAACAATGCATGAATGATAAGAAATGCTCACACCAACACACAGTAAACACATATACATCTATATAGGCAAGTTCTAAGCGGGAAAAAATACGGGCGTTACAGTTGTAACCGGTTAGTAGTACCGTACCAACTATGTAAAGCTAATTGGTATGTGATATTTGAAGTCATGTACCAGGATAATATCGTACTGTACCAGCTTATTTTTTTAAATCATGTATTAGTTAAAGTTTAATCAAAGTTCTAAAAGGCGTAAGGCCAGTGGCGGATCCATAAACGTTTTTGGTTGGGGGCACACTTCAGGGTGTTGAAAAACCTTCGCAAACGAATAATTCATCCAAACCAAAATGGTTTTGGGTTATTTGTTTTAGGCTTAAACAATTCGTTTAACTAAATAAAGCTAATTTATTCGGTTCGGTCTCAACTTTTTACTATTTTGGTTAATGTCACACCCCGCTAAAGCGGAAACACGAGGCATAACAGCTCCAATGTCATAGCACAAGATTATAACATACCAACATTTACTTAACTTTCAAAATACATTACATTTTTAAGAACATAGTATCGTCATTGTTTACAATTCCCAAACTTTAAAATATAACGATACGCATAAAGTAAAATAATCTTGCTTCAAAATATGAGGTGCATTGCTAAAACATCATGGAATTACCTTCTCGATTCCTGAAAAGCATGAATAAAAACCAAGGTCAACTACAAAGAGTTGGTGAGTTCACAGGTTTTAAATATGCACAAATGTAATTTGAATGCAGAAATTTTTATTGTGAAACGCTCGTTCACAAGACGCTTAAGAAACTGATTGTTCAATTATTTGCACGAGGTTAACTGTATACAGTAATGCCTTAACAATGAGCCACTACCAAACCTTTCGACCAACCAATGCCCCTTAATTTACACGTCATTACCTCAGCGGTGGAATAAAGCCACATGTGTAAGACAATTATTGTTACGTCATTATAAATCATGCGTAAAAACCAAACTTCAATTCTTTGATTCATGAGTACCACAATTTACTTTCTTTATGATAAGTGCCTGCAAAGATAATATTACGTTGAGCCACTACTAAGCCGTCCCTGACCAATTTCAACGCCCCCGATGAACTAACTCAGCGGTGGTTCGAGCCACATGTTTAGTCATCTTCTCTAGTATAGTGCACCCCTGCTCGTCAGCATAAGGTGGGCTTGTCACACCAAATAGCGCTATCTACTAATACTATAGGCCCGATTTTCTTCGAGTTAATAGTAGTGTCACGGGGTCTTAACATTAAAAACTCAACACATCAATTGCATACTTATCATATAGCTTATAATTCCAAATGCTTTTAACAAAGCCTTATAAATTGCCAATTCGCAATACTTTCAAACAATTCTCATGAATCTTTAAATACGCAATTTAAACATGCTTTCCACCCCAAAATCAATTAAAACGATAAAAGTGGGGCTGTGAATACTCACCTTGACGAAAGTGACGGGTGAAGCTTTACTTTAATACTTATTGAATTTGTCACGCCCTTAATTTCCCTATACAAGAGTTGCCATAAAGAAACACATTAATGCCCTATTCCGATGTCCAACCAATATGTCCAATTGTCCCATGAAATGCCATCATATAAGTTTCTTAGTCCATATCCATTTTTAACTATACAAAGTTCCAAAATACAATAAAACAAAAATTAAGCTTAATAAAATTACCTTTCTGGATTCAGCACATGCTGTCCAGAAAGTTATCCGGTAAAATCAACATGGAAGCTTAACTTCCCAAGAGAATTATTTAAATCATAAATTTTTTTGGTGTTCTATGATATGTTTAGAGTAAATCTGCATTTTTTTTATAATTTTTGAATAACTTTTGATACTTCAAATAATTTTTACAAAATAGAGTGTCACTGATTTTCGGATCAGTGACATACCTTATTTGTAATAGACTTTTGAGGTATCAATTCTTGGAATTAGATAGTGATCCATATATGGATGCAAACCTAACTCAAAATCCTAACATTTGGAAAAAGATTCACTTATTTTGGATAAGTAATGAGGGAGTTATGGTCTCTACAAGATAGGTGTATGAATCTGTCTTCACTGGACAGATTGCACCATTTTCTTGTAAAATTCATTTAAGTGCCCAAATCAATTCCAAATTCAGTGTTTTTGGACTTTTTAGAAAGCTAACACTCTAAATTAAAGTTTAGAAGCAAAAACCCCAAATTTGGACAAGTGGTTTGTGAGTTGTGCAAGCTAGAAGTGAAGTATATTTTCTGGACAGATTCTAAAATGAAATAAATACTATTTTATACCACCAAATAATGATCATTAGACATGGTTTTTGGATATAAACCATGTCTTCACTCCTCATTACAATATAAACTAACTTATGCATCATGGATTCATTGCAATCAAAATGCTCATCCACATGCATGCATGAACATAACACCAAATAGATGACATTAACACTATTACTAAGTTCTTAATCATGTGGAACTTGGGAAATTCCTTCATAAGAACATTTTTATACTAACATTCATTGTAACAAGAGTCAAAAACTCACATTATATACATCAAAGATAATCCATCTCATCATCAAAATTTCAATCACATGTAAGACAAAATAAACACTAAATTTATGATTTAACACTATTTAAAAACTCTTTAATCATATGAGATTGAACAATCTCATCCTAAGAGTTTATTTATACTCAAAATTGATGTAAATGCATATATTTCAATCCAACATTATTAAAATTTTGTGGACCAAAAACCATATTTCATAAAATTATCCTTTCTTGATAAAATCCCAAAATAATACACTTGGAAACCCTAGTTTCATTGGAAGATCACTCAATGGTTCATTAGCAAATATATTGATACTAATGTATCCCATTTCACTTCCAAAACTTGGGTTGTACATCATTTACATGAAAAGATATAAAATATACAAACTTTTTGATAATAAACTTGAAAAATGAGAGTGTTAAGTGATTACCTTCACAAAAGGAGATGAAGACTTGAATTCTAACTTCAAATTGGAGATGGATTCTTGATTGGATTTTGATTCTTAGCAAAGAGAAAGAAAAATGGTGGTGGTGGTGGTGGCTTTCGGCCGAAAACAAGAGAGAAGAGAGGGAAGAGTAGATGAAAAGTTAATTTTGAGAAATGAGAAGTAATTCTAGTTTTTAAATTTGGTTTTCAATTATTAAATAATTAAAATTTGGTAGGATTAGGACAAGTGTCCTAATGACTCACCTACATAAAAAAATTTAGTTTAATATTACTAATTAAATTACTAGTCTAATTTATAAAATATCAGATATATTTGAGAACCGAAATACCCGATTCTCAATATTTGCTAAATAAATGACAAATTTGAAAATTTTGCAATGCAAGAGAAATTAACATACTGATTTTTATAGATTAAGGATTTTGGACTTTTATTTACTTATTTGGCATTTCTGGACAGTGACGGTCAGATGCGGAACTGTTCCGGGTTTTTAACGCAACTTCTAAATTTTTCGGGAAACTTTTTATCTTAAAGGCTTTTAATAAAAATTTAAAAGTGACAAAACTTATAAATTAATCTGAGGGTGCTAACCTCAATATTCAGAATTTGACAGGTGTCACAGTTAAACCGACATAATATGCTACTATTTAGGGGAGTTCATCCAAACTGCCAAACCGCACAACCTGCCCACACCACACCGCACCGCACCGCACCGCAAAACGCGGTTTAGAACTTTCGCGGCGCGGTTTACGGTTTGTACATTTACCAAACCGCACTATGCGGTGCGGTTTGCGGTTTTGAGTTTTCAAACCGCGGTTCAAACCGCACCGCACCGCTTTATATTATTTTTTAATTTTTAATTTTAAACATTTATATATAATAGTTTACTTTAATATTTATATAATTGAGCTTTTAATTATGGACTTTAAGAGTTTAAGTTTTGGACTTTGCTAAATAAACCTTTTAATTATTATAAGTCTCTTAAAAGTTTATGTCTCAACAAATGAAAAAATGTCCTAGGTTAGGACGTTCAGGACTGGAGACGTCATTTAATCCGTTTATCATATTGAAACAATTTATTTCTTTAGACTATTTTTAGTTATGCATTTTGGAGTTGGATGTGTTCAAACTCTTTATTTTTTGGACTACGGTCAATTAATCGTTGATTTTCTAATGTATTTTAAACTTATAATTTTTTGGATTGTACGCATAAAGTGCGATAGGGACAAACCGCATAAACCGCACCACATTTCGCGGTGCGGTTTGAGGAATATGCGGTGCGGTTTAATGGTTTTGCCCCAAACCGCACCGCGAACACCCCTACTACTACTATTTATATAATTTTCTATTTCGTTTAAACTTTAGACAAATGAATATATAACCCGTTAATACAAAATTCGATTACTTCATAATAATGAACCAAATGACTAGGAGAACAAACCATTAAACAAACCACAAGGGTTGTGGCGTACTGGTTAAGGCCCTAGGGGATGTGGTGGAATATCCCATCTGCCCAGGGTTCGAATCCAGGCGTACACAACAATTGTGGCCACTGAGGTTTAATCAGAGTTGGTGTCTTACAATCAATAATTTGTCAAGGAATTAGTCTATACATAGCCTAGGACACCCTTTCCAAAAAAAAATACCATTAAACAAATTGTGCATTTAGCATTAACCAATTTGTAATAAAACCTAGTGAAAGATTAACCACAAACCTAGTCAAAATTTAAATATATTTTAAACCATAAATTGAACCTAGTGAGAAACTAAAAAAAAATGGAGTATGAACTATGAAGTAGGCGTGTATAATTTTTATTGGATTGAAGCTTTAGTGGACCATTAAAATCTAAATATTGGGGCTTTGGCATATCTAGGTTGGGGCCAAATAACTGACAATAGGAAATTTAATTAAGATAATATATATGTTTAGGCTTCTTGGTAATACTTAGGGGGTGTTTGGTTGTGGGTATTAAAAGGTAATGAATGAAAATGATAATCATTGTTTATGTTTGGTTCAAAACACGAATGAAAATCGAATAAAAGATGGTGTTTGGTTTCAAAATGTTAATCAATCATTATAATAGATTTGAATAAAAACCATTCCTCTCCAATTTGGGGGGAATAGAAACTATCCAACAGATCAGAGGAAAAAAAAAAGTGTTCTTCATTTTTCATTTGAGTAAACTCACAAAATCGTTCTCTATTTAATCTCTCTCGTAAACCCGTACAGATCTGGTTTCGTCTGAGTACACCCAAATACATCTGGTTTCGTCTCTCTCAACCAACAGGTATGATTTTAGCATTTATTAACTGGTGCTCGTAGATGAAGAAAAACATTCATTCCAATTGGCAGCACCGTCACTAGTCAGCCAACAGATTTGAGTAAAAAAATCGTCCTTCATTTTGATTTTTTGGTTAGGGATGAAATGAAAAAAATAAAGATGAAATGAAGAAGAGAAAGATGACCAACAGATCTTAAAATATCGTCCTTCATTTTGATTTTTTGGTTAGGGATGAAATCAAAAAAAATGAAGATGAAATGAAGAAGAGAAAGATGAAGATGTAGATGAGGTGTTGTTTTCTTGAAGATGTTTCATGTGATGAGGTGTTGATGAGATATGATGGGGAAGAGATATGGAAGATATATGATATAATGGGGAAGAGATTTGGAAGAGATATGATTGAGAAGATGTACGATGGAGTGGGTTTTTGTCTCTTTTTTTATGTAATTAATAAAGGAATCCTCAATAATATATTATAATGGAATAAAAATAATGATTCCTATTCCACTTTATTTTCATTCCTATTCCTATTTACATTCCTTTAAATGAACCAAACGCCCCCTTAGTTGGGGCATGGCCTTCTTCCATCCTTCCCTGCTTAAGGCAAGACGTGGCGTGGTGATGAGGCCAAGCCTCAAGCCTTAAATGCTAGGGCGAAGTCATAGCGTTTTCAAGATGCGACTTATGACGTCATTTTTTCTAATTTATATATAATATTATATATATATATATATATATATATATATGTTTTGTAATGTTACTCAATATAGTAATAAGCAAGTTAAATAATGGTATATATTAAATAAATTGCAAATATGACATTAAAAAAGTAAATAAATTCAATTAGTGTATTACGAAAAATTGTGCGTTACACTACAAAACAGATCGGTTTTTCCGGCGGAAAAATCCGCCGGAAATCTGGATTTTTGGCGGATTTTCCGGCCGGAAGAAAAGGTGCCGAAAACTCATCATTTTGGCGAACTTTTCGGCGGAACCAATATATTTGGCGGATTAGGCATCCGAAATCCTATTTCAGTAATTAGCCGAACTTAATCTTTTTTCTAATTAAAACAATTAATTTTACCAATTTTCGGCAGCAAAATCCGTCGAAAATATTTAAAATCTTTTTTTTCTTTATATTTTTTAAAAGAAAAAAAATATTTTCGGCGAAATGTTTTGGCGGATATATCCGCCGAAAATAATTAATTAATTAACTAATTATTTTAATTATTAATTATTTATTTATTTAATTATTTTCGGCGGATTATAAATTTTTTTAGAAAAATCAAGTATCTGCCGGAATTTTTTGCTTTTTTTCGGCGGATTATAATTTTTTTTATTTTTTATTTAGAAAAATCAACTATCTGCCAAAAATTCTTGATATTTTCCGACGGATTTTCAGTGGATTTTAAACCTTTTTTTATTTTCTAAATTTTTTTAATTTTCTTTAAGGAAATAATTAATTATTAATTTTCTGACGGACTTTAATTAATTAAATTCCGTCGGAAATCCTCTAGAAAATTAATAATTAATTACTTTTTTCATGAAGAAAAAATTCCGTCGGAAATCCGCCGAAATATTTTGTTTTTTTTAATAAAAAATATTTTTCCGACGGATTTCCGACGAAAGTCAACGGCATTTGACCATGTTGACTTTCTCCGGAAATAACCCTTTGTTTAGTAGTGTTAGGACATGGCATGTCACAGACTTAACGTGACGTGACACAAGCCTTGGTGCCATGGCGCGTCATGACGGCTATGCGGCGAGTTTTTTAGAACAGTGAATTTAACTAATAATACACTATATTTTAATTTTTAAATTTTTGATTATCTTATTATCTTGGGGTTTATTGGTGGGGACCCAAGGCCCGGTGGTCCACTTTTGTGGACCCTACAGGCCCTACCTCTATAAGCCTGCACCGGAAAAGACATCCTGTCTTCCCCCGGATTTGAATCCTAGTACGGGAACCCCAGGTAGAAGCGTTTACGGAAGAGAGGTGGCCACTACGCCAAAGACCTAGTGGTTATCTTATTTTCTTATTTTCTATTGTTCTAGCTTCTAAATTTCTGTTTTCTGTTTTTAAAATTCTAGATTTCTACAATTATTTAAAGGAATTTTTAGTATATATATCACTTTTTGAGTACAAAGATTATTTTTGTAATAACCGTGTTAAGATTCGAATAAGTCAGGAAGTTGGCGGCAAGTTTTAAGAGTCTTTATCTTGGGGGGCCAAAGTGTAAATTTGAATAAAGAGGGGTTAAACCCTAAGAAACCCTCCTCCCTTCATTGTTGGCGGCTGGGAGATTCGGCAGAGAGAGAGAGAGAGGAGGAGGAGACCAAGCGATTTTGGAAAAGAAAACAATGAAAGGCTATTGTTCTTGAGTTTTACCCTGCATCAATCAAACAAGGTAACATTTTTCCTTCACCTTATGCCTTAATGGTTGTCTGTTTAGTTATGGGTTGAGTTCTTGGGTAATAAATGGATAGAAATTCCTCCTGATTTAGTTGGAAGTTCTTGAATGGGTTTAGTTGATATTGGGTTTAGTTAAGAGTGAAATGTTGATTTAATCCCCTATTGTAGTAATCAAAGCATAATGTTTAGCATAGTTTTTGTGGGATTCGAGTTGTTTGGGGTTCGTTCTAAAACCCCTAATCGCCACTGTGTTCTGGGTGGGGATCTGTTAACCGGGCGAACTCGGAAGTCGAGTGGCCCGGTGTCGGTCGAGGTCCAAGGCGACGGGAAAGTACCGGGGTGACCCGAGGATGTATGATCCCGGGCCGTGGCCCTGGGAGGCGGGGAGCCCGGGAGGGGATGATGATCCCGGGCTGTGACCCCGGGAGACGGGGGAGACCGGGAGAGGTTGTGTGACCCGGACGGTGACTCCAGGAGGGGGGGAGCCCGGGGGAGGTTTCGTAACCAGGGCCGTGGTCCCGGGAGGAGGGGGCTCTGGGGGAGTGGTGTTACTCGGGCGGAGTAACCCGGGGTCAGGTCCAACAATTTTGAGTGAGAAAGAGATTAGTTAACTCTTCTAGGGGGGGTGACTTACCGTTTTAATGATGTTATCGTAGGTTTAAATATCGTTAGGGCAAGGGCTTTAGCAAGGACCAAAGTTGAGTTTTTCTGAACTAAAACCTCGTATGATTATGATGCTATTAATGCATGTAAGTTTTCTAACTAAAAGCTTTAAAATGATGATGCTTTATATATTGCAAGCGAGGTTTAATTAAATGTGAAAGATGCTTTATTGTTGTTAAATTAGTGGTAATGTATGCATACATTGTTGTAAGTGTGTTATGCTCAAAGTCGGGAGGGGGGGTGTCCCGCCTGCTCATACCGGGGGGTGTTCCGTTTATGCCATTGGGGGGGTGTCCCAAGTAAGGCAGTGTGAGCTAGATACGTTGTCACCTTCGGGTGGCGGTAGTGTAAGCCAAAACGCGTATTTGAAGTGTGAATGTTTTTGGCGTTAGATTTCTTGTATTGATTTATAATTTCAAGAAATAAAGACAATTGCAACAAAAGAAAGTCTTTTCTAGAAAGTTTGGTTTACAATTGAAAATATTTATCACATAAGGACAATCGGTCCAAAAGTTCATCTTGTGATGACGGGGGATACCCGATTTACCAAGGATTGTAGCGGAACACAAAAGTAGGACACAATCCGAGTTGTGAGCTAAATACTTGGAATCCATGGCCACGAACAACGTCGGTCCGTACTAAGATGTGGGGGAGGGCACTCGAGGAAACCAAATCATACTCGTTCACTAGGATTACATTATGAACCATGGCTAGTAACCGGTCCCACATAACCTTACCAAAGGCACTCGAGGATCAAATGCATCCATAACTACAAGGGAAAAACATCCCAAAAATATAAGCCGACTCAATACCTAGGGATAGACTTGCCACAATTTCATTTGTGACTAACCAAAGCTAAACATATAGCCTTCAACAACATTTATATCCCAAAATGCATTTTCAAGTTTAACTGCTGATAAGAATGAAAATCATAAAAATGATATTATATACATTCCTTCAAGTAACTCACGTAACATGTAAGTAAAACTCCCTTTTACCTCGTATAAGATAGAACCATTTATTTTAGTTGAAAATGAGTGAAAAACCCTAGAATCTCCTAAAACCCAAGTTAGGTCAAAATGAAATAAACTTTAATCCAAAACCAAGGAGATATATAGGTGTTCAAAATGTAGCTTTGATATGTATAAGGTTTAGAAAATGATAGTAGGAACTCACCAAGTGGGTTTTTGGAGAAAACCCAAACCCTAGATTGAACCTTGGAGAAGACAACAATGGAGGTGGAGACTTCAATGCACAAACTTGAAACCTTGATTTCTATACCCCATTTCTAACAATAAATGATGCAACTTTAGGCCGGTGAAACCCTAGATTCGGATGAAAAGAGTTATGAGGGTTTAGAGAGAGAGGGAATAAGGTAGATGAGAAACATAAATGAGAAAATGAGGAGAGAACCCGTATTTCGGGGATCAGGGGGTCTCGCGGGTTATGTCGCGGCCTTAAGTCGCGGAAAAAGTCGCCCGTGTTCCTGAGATGGAAATGGGCAGTGGATTATGTGGCTTGTGTCGCGGCTTGCAAGCTGCGATGTAACTCGCGTAAGTCCCTGTGACTTACCAACTCTCCCAAAACCTAAAAACTCGAACTTGCTACAAAACGCGGTGCTAACGATAAAAGCTAGACACAAGAATACCAGATTAACGATAACCAAGGTTAGAAGTCTTTACGTTAGAAATTACGTACCGAAAATTCGGGGTGTTACATTGTCCACAACTTAAGAAGGGAGCTGTCGGGAATTTTGGGGGAAAATGAGGAGAAAGGAAGGTGAAACCCGCCCGAGCAAGAGCGAGGGTGTTTAACATGACAGTAGAGGAGGCGGTGGAAACACCGGATATGGTGACAAGTACTTTCCCTATAGACTCGACTTTTGCTAAGGTGTTGTTTGATTCGAGCGCAAACCGCTTGTTTGTGTCGCCGAACTTTGTTCATAAGTTGCGTGTGAAACCCAAGAAGCTTAGTCTTGGGTTTGAGGTAGAAGTAGCGGATGATAATCGAGTTTTGGTGAGGGAAGTATATGAAGGGTGTAGTATTGATATCAACAGTCATTCATTTCCGTTACGGCTATACCCGATGGGTATGGGAGAATTTGACGTCATCGTGGGGATGGATTGGTTGGCATCTAACGATGCTCTTATAGTGTGCAATAAGAAGTTGATCCGAACAGCGTTGCCTGGTAGGGAAGAGGTGGTAGTGTATGGAGATCATCGGGATAGGAAGTCGTGTTTGATCTCTATGATCAAGGCTAGGCGGTTCCTAGTGAAAGGGTCTGTGGGGTTCTTAGCGTATGTAGTAGACGCTAAGAAAGAGAAAAAAGGGTTGGATTCGGTTCCGGTAGTAAATGAATACCCGGAAGTGTTTCCGGAAGACTTGACCACTCTGCCTCCTGATCGGCAAGTGGAGTTTCGAATAGACCTGGTGCCTAGAGCGGCACCAATTGCAAGAGCACCCTATCGTTTGGCGTCGACCGAAATGAAGGAGATGATGACGCAACTTCAAGAACTGTTTGACAATGGGTTTATCCGACCTAGCACATCTCCGTGGGGAGCACCAGTATTGTTCATTAAGAAGAAAGACGGGTCCATGAGGATGTGCATAGACTATCGTGAGCTTAATAAGGTAACAGTCAAGAATAAGTACCCGCTCCCCAGAATTGATGATCTTTTCGATCAATTGCAAGGAGCGAGCTACTTTTCGAAGATAGACTTGCGATCGGGCTATCATCAGCTAAAGGTGAGAGAGGATGATGTACATAAGACGGCATTTCGTACGAGGTATGGACATTATGAATTTTTAGTCATGCCTTTTGGGTTGACTAGCGCTCCAGCAGTATTCATGGATCTGATGAATAGAGTGTGTAGCCCACTCTTGGACAAGTGTGTGACCGTCTTTATTTATGACATACTAATTTACTCACGATCCATGAGGGAGCATGGGGCACATCTGCGATCAATGTTGGAGTTGATTAAGCGTGAGAAGTTGTACGCCAAATTCTCTAAATGTGAATTCTAGCTGAGAGAGGTGCAATTCTTAAGACACGTGGTATCAGAAGAGGGAATAAAGGTGGACCCAACGAAGATCGAGGCTATCAAAGGTTGGGAAGCACCGAAATCGTCGTCGGAAGTAAGGAGTTTTTTTTGGGTTGGCAGCCTATTATCGGAAGTTCATTCAGGACTTCTCACGGATAGCCACCCCATTAATTGCCGTAAATAGGAAAAACGTTAAGTTTGTGTGGTCGAAAGCTCAAGAGAACGCGCTTAGTAAGCTGAAGGAAAACCTGAGTAGTGCACCCATTTTAGCGTTACCCCATGAATTGGAAGGATTCGTGATCTACAGTGACGCTTCTAAATTGGGATTAGGGTGTGTACTGATGCGGGAAGGGAAGGTGTTCGCCTACGCATCCCGTCAGTTGAAGGAACACGAGAAGAACTACCCAACGCATGATTTGGAGTTGGCAGCTGTAGTTTTCGCATTGAAGATTTGGAGGCATTATCTATACGGGGTTAAGTGTCAGATCTTTACTGATCACAAGAGCCTCCAGCACCTATTCAACTAGAAGGAACTGAATATGAGACAACGCATATAGATGGATCTTTTAAGCGACTATGATTGTGAGATTCTTTACCATCCGGGTAAAGCCAATGTAGTGGCCGACGCCTTGAGCCGGAAGGAGCGCGTCGATGAAACGAGAGTAGTAGCATTTCGAGTCGAGGCAACGTCCACCTTTTTGGAGGAAGTCAAGAGTTTTCAAAATGAGGCGCTCTTAAAAGAGAATTTGAAGAACGAGAGGATAGCCGGAGGTGTAACTTTGTTGTCTGTGGACAACCGCGGGGTGAGATGTATTGGTAATCGGGTATGGATCCCGAAATTGGGCGACCTTCGGAAGAAGGTGTTAGAAGAAGCTCATAAGTCTCGGTATTACATACATTCGGGAACCAATAAGATGTATCAATATCTGAAGTTTAGTTACTGGTGGCTAGGTTTGAAGAAGGGCATCGCTTATTTCGTCGAACGATGCCTGACGTGTTTAAAGGTGAAAGTGGAGCATCAAAGACCGTACGGGGAGCTGCAACCGTGGAAAATATCGGTATGGAAGTGGGATGAAATCGCAATTGACTTTGTCACTAGACTCCCATGATCGCATAAAGGACACGACGCAATTTGGGTGATAGTGGACCGAATTACGAAATCAACTCATTTCCTACCGATTAAGGAGACGTATCCGTTGGAGAAGTTGGCAAAGTTGTATATAGACGAAATTGTGTCCAGGTACGGAGTACCGTCGTCTATAGTGTCTGACCGGGATGGCCGTTTCATGTCATCGTTTTGGAGGAGCCTACAAAGAGAGTTAGGCTCGCAACTCAAGTTGAGTATGACTTATCACCCGCAAACGGATGTCCAGAGTGAGAGGACCATCAAAACCTTGGAAGACATGCTTCGAGCATGTGTTATCGATTTCAAAGGATCGTGGGAAGTTCATTTGCCGTTGATAGAGTTCTCCTATAATAACAGTTACCATGATAGCATCCAAGCAGCGCCGTTCGAGGCTTTATACAGATGCAAATGCAGAACACCCTTGTGTTGGAATGAGGTAGGAGAACGACAACTGCCAGGTCCCGAAATAGTACATTAACTACTGATAAGGTGAATCAGGTTAGAGAAGGATTGAAGATGGCGCGAGACCGTCAGAAAATGTACGCAAGTAAGCAAAGGAAGCCAATCGAATTCTAAGTCGGAGAAGTGGTTATGTTAAAAGTCTCGCCTTGGAAGGGTGTAGTCCATTTTGGAAAGAAGGGTAAGTTGAGACCGAGATTCTTTGGACCGTTTGCTATCGTGAAACGTGTTGGAGATGTGGCGTACAAATCGGAATTACCCGTGGACTTATGAGGAATTCACCCTACATTTCACGTGTCTAATTTGAAGAAGTGTTTAGCTGAAGCGGATGTGGTGGTACCTTTGGACGATATTCAAGTAGATGAGAAACTAAGCTAAGTTGAGGAACTGGTGGCCATTTTGGACCGTAAAGTGAGGAAGCTGAGAAATAAGGAAATCCAACTTGTGAAAGTGCAGTGGAAATTTCACAAAGGTCAGGAAGCGACTTGCGAATTAGAGTCGGATATGAGGTCCCAATATACCAGTTTGTTCAACGAAGAAATTTTGGGGACGGAATTCTTTTAAGGGGGGATATTGTAAGAACCGTGTTAAGATTCGAATAAGTCAGGAAGTTGGGGGCAAGTTTTAAGAGTCTTTATCTTGGGAGGCCAAAGTGTAAATTTTAATAAAGAGGGGTTAAACCCTAAGAAACCAACCTCCCTTCATTGTTGGCGGCTGGGAGATTCGGCACAGAGAGAGAGAGAAGGGGGGGAGACCAAGAGATTTTTGGAGAAGAAAGCAAGGAGAGGCTATTGTTCTTGAGTATTACCCTGCATCAATCAAACATGGTAACATTCTTCCTTCACCTAATGCCTTAATGGTTGTCTGTTTAGTTATGGGTTGAGTTCTTGGGTAATAAATGGATAGAAATTCCTCCTGATTTATTTGGAAGTTCTTGAATGGGTTTAGTTGATATTGGGTTTAGTTAAGAGTGAAATGTTGATTTAATCCCCTATTGTAGTAATCAAAGCATAATGTTTAGCATAGTTTTATGGGATTCAAGGTGTTTGGGGTTCGTTCTAAAACCCCTAATCGCCACTGTGTTCTGGGTGGGGATCTGTTAACCGGGCGAACTCGAAAGTCGAGTGGCCCGGTGTCGGTCGAGGTCCCAGGCGACGGGAAAGTACCGGGGTGACCCGGGGATGTATGATCTCGGGTCGTGGCCCCGGGAGGTGGGGAGCCCGGGAGGGGATGATGATCCCAGGCTGTGACCCCGGGAGACGGGGGAGCCCGAGAGAGGTTGTGTGACACGGGCGGTGACCCCGGGAGACGGGGGAGCCCGGGGGAGGTTTCGTAACCCGGACCGTGGCCCCGGGAGGCGGGGGGCCCGGGGGGTGGTGTTACCCGGGGGTCGGGGTCCATCAATTTTGAGTGAGAAAGAGATTAGTTAACTCTTCTAAGGGTGGTGATATTATCGTAGGTTGAAAGATCGTTAGAGCAAGGGCTTTAGCAAGGACTAAAGGTGAGTTTTTCTAAACTAAATCCTCGTATGATTATGATGCTATTTATGCATGTAAGTTTTCTAACTAAAAGCTTTAAAATGATGATGATTTATATATTGCAAGCGAGGTTTGATTAAATGCGAAAGATGCTTTATTGTTGTTAAACTAGTGTTGATACCGCGCATTGCGCGCGATGATCAAAATCCATGTTAAAAAGATTTGTTAAAAAAGAATTCAATGATTATTTTAATTTAGATTTGTGAAAAATCCATGTGTTTTTACCGCTTCGTGCAATCGTGTTGTTGAATGATATATATGACAAACATCGATAAGTTTGAATTGAATATGAAGTGGTAAAATTATCATAATAATTATGATACACTATTAAATTGTGAAATGGTAGAGAATACGACGTTGGATAGATGTAGAATTAATATTTTTGCTTTTGTTTGTCTTAGTATAAGAGTAAAGAGTAGTGTAATATATTGTTTGTAAAAAATAATTATGTGAATTCGGTACATTATTGGGAGAGAGAGAGAGGGGGGGGGGGGGGGAGGGGGAGCCAAATATTACTTTACATGATGAACATTCCAAATAAAATTGCGTCATGATTGAAAATCCATCGTTAGATTAGATGAGGGACTCGTTTTCTGTAACCACTTCTCATACCCCCACATCAAATGACCCATTAAGTAGAAGATACAACTTTTGAAAGCGCAAACATCAAGAATCATGCTTGATCCAACCCTCTGAAATTAAGTTTCAGCATCTAAAACATAACCTTCAAATTCCAAACTTTTCAATAGAGAACTTAAGAAAAACCAAATCTCCATATCCATATCCATGGCTCATGAAGAAAACAAAGTCTTTTTTTTTTTGGAAAGGGTGTCTTAGGCTATGCCTAAACTAATCCCTTGGCAAATTATTGACTATAAGACATCAGCCTTGATTAAACCTCAGTGGCCACAATTGTTGTGTACGCCTGGATTCGAACCCTAAGCAGATGGGATATTCTACCACATCCCCCAGGGCCTTAACCAGTATGCCACAACCCTTGTGGTTCAGAAAACAAAGTCTTGTAGATACATAAAGTAAAATTGACATTTGTAATTTTGTTGAAGGACCAACATCAAATTCAAACTTGTGACTCTTGAGACCATGAACAACTCATGAAACCGGAACAATGGATGGGCCAGAACAGAGCTTCAATTACATAACCTACAACAATGATGAAAACAATCTTGCCATCAACTGCTATGATCATGACCCTATATATATAACTCAGATAATTGTGTGTGTATGTGTATATATATATACATATAGGCAAAGGATCGTGTAAGAAGTTGAGTTAACGTGAGAAGTGGATCTAAACCCTTGATCACTTTTAATCGTAAGCCCACCCATGATTCCATGAATCACGCTTGATACGAGGATTGATCTGGTGCATCTTATTTAGGCGCATATCATTCTAATGTGTATTGAACGGTTCATAACCACTTTTCATGCTTCTCACGTTAACTAAACTTCTGACCGGAACTTAACCATATATATATATATATATATATATATTGATGATTACAGTTTCTTTTTAAATATTTATATATTCTCATTTTTAACTTTTTTTAAATATTGGCTTAATTTATGTATTGATTGTTAAAATCATACTTTAGCAAGCACGGGTTCTTGAGGTTAGCTTAAACTGATAAAAATATTAAAATCACCAACTTCTAGATAACTTTAAAACAATCGTAGACAAAGCTCATTCAGAAGTTGATTAAGCTCTCAGATCCATTAACATTATTGAATTTATCACATGGAAATCAACTTTATATCCACTTCCCACTTTTCTTTCAAGCCATATATGTTTGTGTAGCCTCAGACTCCAGCAATCTTAATGTCTCTATTCCCTAAAAGAAAATTATCTTGCATAATTTGAATTATTCAATTAAGATACAAATCAGAATCTTGTACTCCCAAGTTCACGGAATTTTGAAGCAAACTACTGAACAGTCACACATACACAAAAAAAGAATAAACAAACCTTATCCAAATCATATCTGTAAATTAATAGAACGAGCTACCATGTCCAGTTCTTTCACCTCACTCTTACTCTCCACTCATGTCGAGTCATACTTGCATACCAAACGCACTCTATCAGGTGTCATTGGAAGTTATATTTTTAGTTTTCATGTTTGTAGTTGATTCATACATGCATTGCACCATTCTCATTTTATTTTTTCTTAGCATTCCTAATTTTTGTTGGTAGCTTCTCTCTTGTTTGGAAGATAAATATTCAATTTTTCCATCAAATGTAAAGTTCCCTAATGTTACCCCATTTTTATAATTGAATAATGATTCATTGGCCAATAAAATTTAATAAATCATTTAAACAAACCAGATGGATGTGGAGAATATCAGGGTTACATAACTGCTTGAAATATGGGGGAATATCCTCGCTTAGGGGCTGTTTGGCGGTTGCTGAATGGTTTAGTGCAGAATGATTAAGTGGTCTGAATGATTAAAAGGTTTTTATGATATAGTGTAAAATGAAATATGGTTGTTTCCTAATTGTTCATAATGAAATCAGGGCTCTTAATGGTTAAGTGAAGGTCAGGGTACAAAATCATTAAGATGGTTTTGGAACCATTAAGAGGCAGCCTTTTTTTTTTGCCAAACAGGATTTACCTCTTAGCGGTTCAGAGGTTGCCTCTTAATGGAACCATTAAGAGGTAAACAAACATCCCCTTATCGTTGGCTTTCATTCATTTGTACATGTAAATTGTTTCTAACTTATAAAAGTCATTACCCAACTTGTAATCAAATTGTGACCAAAAGAAATTGAGAGAAAACCCACTCACAACTGTGTCAACATTCCTATGTCGGAACTTGTTACCCGTCGATCCGTAGGCCAAATAGCATAAATTAGAGGAAGATAAAAGTTTAAAAAAAGAGCCCAAGAAATGAAAGGAGGATATGATTAGCTTAAGAAAATCTAAATTGTGGAGAAGGAGATGAAAAAGTTCACCAAACCTAAATGGTAATCATGTCAAGTTAGGAAAACAAAAAAATGTTGTAAATCCCTCTTTCTGTAAGACAGAGAGAGTATAAAATAGGATTTTATAGTAGTAGTTCAAAGTACCTACCAACAGAGATTTGGCAATACGATTTCCTGTTCTATTCTCCATGGCAAGAAGCTTGATAGATATTCTCCTCATATAATCAGACTGCAAACGAAATGAACCAAAATTAAAAACAGAGAAAGAACCAACAACAAAATGCTACAAAAAAACTGAACAAAATGCTACAAAAAAACTAACCCTAAACCCCCAATTCTAACCATGTTTCACTTGGAAACCCTTCATCCTGGCGTCCGGATTCTGCTCCAACCCATCAAACGCCGGAATCCCTGGCAACCCATCAATTTAAACCTGACAGAAAGATCCATCATATATCAATTCAACTTACTTATCCACCTAGATCATTGCTCCAAGTACGGGAATACTCACTTGGGAACAGCAGTAGCTGTCAATGCTAACATCGGAATGTCCAACAGACGCTTCCTCAAAGAAGCTAATTTTCGGTAGCTAGGTCTGCATTATGGATAGATTTGAATCGAGGACCACAAAAACCAAGACCAATGTACCATTGAGCTCATATGAAGCAACTAAGTAACAACTTGACAATTACCTAAAATCATGGCCCCATGTAGAGATGCAATGTGCCTGTAAAGTTGAGAAAAATGAATAACCATAGACCAGAACTCATTGATGAATAAAACATATATAAGGTCTGCTATTGGCAATAGAAGTTCAAACCTCATCTATTGCAATCAGATTTAACAACCCTATGGCATTTACTTTTGTCAGCTTCGCCATAAATCCTGTAGTTGTAATTAATTCTGGTGTCACATAGAGCAACCTCATTGTTGGATTTCCAGATTCAAGTTCTGCTTGGATCTAATACATTACATCAACAACTAAATTAGAAAAATTAAGAAGCTTTCAAATGTGCAAGAAAATATATCAGTTAGTAAATTGTTGTTGAAGTTTGAAAATAGCATGAGGTTGACAATTTAAGATACTTAAGTTAGGGCCTTTTAGTTAGCACTAACAGCGTAATGTGATTGACATCTTTTTTTAGTCAGCTATACAACAAACAATCGACTAACATGGCATGTCTAACTAATATTTACAGATTGTGGCACAAACCAATATGAAGGCATGTAAAACATTAGTCACCCAGGTGTAAGGAAAGACTCAGAAACAAACTTTTGAATACATCCTCAAACCTTATAAGATGATTATCATGATTGGTGTGATAACGAATGGACTGAATGCTATAAAAAAATCAAAGAAGCTAATCAATTTCTATGAATTTATATTTAGTTACCTAATATATGCCTGTGAAATAAGAAATTCCTATTTCGAAGGATAACACCATTGATAAGCATATCAAATAATGCTTAGAATCTTTTTTAATTTGCAAACCGATCCTACTGGTGGGTGTATGTAAAGCAGAATTTGAGAGGCAAAATTACCAAGCACAAAGGTTACTGTATGTGGGTGTTCAAATTCTCTGCTGACATGAAATCAACATCTAATGATTGTTATGATATTTCCATCTTGAGAATTTAGAATACACAAAATAAGAGCTTAAGTACAAACTACAAGGGAGAATCGAAATATTACCAGCATTGAAGTGGCGGTATCTATGGAGGGACCATTAACACGAAGCAACGTACTCCTATCGTTGTAAAACTGGTGAACGAAATCAGGTTGCGTCTGAAGCACCTGGTAATAATTCCCAACGAAGTACGTCCCAACCTAAAAACACAAAAAACCTAATAAAAAAAGTATAATTGAGCAAGTAAACAAACTCACCATTAAGGCTGTAATCATGTAAGAACAACGCATTCAAGCAAGTCAGACGCCAACACTGAGAACTTAGACCTTATTGCACATAGATTTACAAAGGATCATCCTGATTAGAGAGATAGAAGAGAGTTTTTTATTTCTCCACTGATGATGAAATAAAGGATGTAAATATCATTGACTCATGAAACGCATAATGACATCACTATCTCAAGAACACACACATAAGAGAAGAGAAGAGAAAGTAAATAAAAAAATAGCATACCTGCCAAAAAATTGTACATTTTTGGGTATCTGCAGAAATCGAATACCCACAAACTATCATACAAATGGCGATTAGAAGCACTATCCGAAGCCCAGATCTGATTCGGGTCTCCATTACTTGAAACCTGTCGTCGTCTAAGTTGATCACAAATTCACAAGAAACCCCATCAAATATTGGAACTTCAATCGTGGGTTGTTGATTATGGTAGGCAATGAAAGGTTTGATTTAGGTTTTGGGATGAAAGAGGAGAGGGATTAGAGAGTGAAGAGGCGTTTTTTTTCTATTTCACCAGTAGAAAATTCGAAGGCAACGAAGGGAGAGAGAGAGAGAGAGAGGCGTTTTTTCTATTTCACCATTAATTAGTAATTAATGTTAAAGATAGTGGGTTTAGGGATTTTGTTAAAAGAAAATCAAAAACTGAGAAAAAAAAAAAGGCATGGATGCTCTTCTTAGATGATGCCACGTCAACAGCAGATGATTCTGCTTTATAATATTATATAGATATAGATTAGTGGTAATGTATGCATACATTGTTGTAAGTGCGTTATGCTCGAAGTCGGGGGGGGGGGTGTCCCGTCTGTGCTCATACCGGGGGGTGTGTTCCGTTTATGCCATTGGGGGTGTGTCCCAAGTAAGACAGTGTGAGCCAGACACGCTATCACCTTCGGGTGGCGGTAGTGTGAGCCAAAACGCGTATTTGAAGTGTGAATGTTTTTGGCGTACGATTTCTTATATTTATATTATGCTTGACTAGTATTGTTTGAGTTGTTACAATTTTAATTTTGAATTTTTGTAATTTATTTTAGTGAATGTTTTTTATCATTTATATGAAGGTAATTAGATGTGCACATGTAAAGATATATGGTACAACATATATCAACGTGACATTTGAATACTCAATGATTTCAATGTATCTTGGTAGTCTAGTAGGGATATCAATATAAGATGTATAATTTTAACTTTTACAATGTTGGTTCAAAAAAAGTTAATATCAATTAAGTTGATACCAAATTAAATTGGTTGATATATAATATAAAATTTTACATAGCAATTATAGTTAATTGACACAAAGTATTAAAAAAAATACCATACCCTTAATAAATAACACTGATTTGTAAGTTGGGTAGTATTCTTTCATGCTTTTATAGTTAGATGCCGTGTATATAACACTTATTGCATATTTTGATGACGTCTTTGTATATTATCCAAATGGGAAATTGACCCAAATGGCCCAAACATTGAACTGGATTGGCCTCCTAGCCCAATTCTCGCTATGTTTTCGGAAATAGCCCAAGGGACGCAATGGAGCCCAGGGGCGCAATGGAGCCCTAGGGCGCAATGGAGCCCTAGGGCGCAATGGAGCCCTAGGGCGCAATTGCGCCCGGACGCAATTGCGCCCGGACGCGCCGACCAGCTCCATTTTTAATTACTCGATCCAACCCCACTTGCCGGAGCTGTCATTTTCTCTCGTCGACAAACTCCATTTTTGCACATTTTTAATTACTCAATCCACAAATGGCTGAGGTTAGTGTATTTTTCACTTATATTAATAGATTTTGGATGGTTTATAGTGTTAAATGGTTGTAGTTATCATTTTAATTTTTTGGATGATTTTTTTGGTATATTTTCATCTCCATTGTTAGATTTTGTTATTGTGTATGTTGTATAGTCTTAAATGGTTGTACTTAAAAGCATTATTTTGGATGATTTTTTGGTATATTTTCATCTCCATTGTTAGATTTTGTTATTGTGTATGTTGTATAGTCTTAAATGGTTGTACTTAAAAGCATTATTTTGGATGATTTTTTGGTATATTTTCTTCTCCATTGTTAGATTTTGTTATTGTGTATGTTGTATAGTTTTAAATGGTTGTAGTTAAAAACATTATTTTTGATGACTTTTTTTGGTATATTTTCATTTCCATGGATAGATTATGTTGTTATGTATGGTTTATACTTTTAAATGGTTGTAGTTAAAAGCCTAGTTTTGGATGAATTTTTTTGGTATATTTTTATTTTCATTGATAGGTTTTGTTGTTATGTATGGTTTAAATTTATAGTTAGTAATAGCCTAGTTTTAAAATTTAATGTTGACATTATAGAACATTGTAAAAATTTACACATTATACAATAATCCTTTAATTTTTTTAAAAATTACACTTTTAAAAATTAGACATTACATATTAGAAATTTACACTTTTGGTGCCTTTAATTTTAAAATTTAGACTTTAGGACCCTTTACTTGAGAAACATACACTTTAGGTCCTATAAATTAAGGAATTTACACTTTAGGTTCGTTTACTTTAGAAACATTCAGTTTAGGTCCCTTAACTTTTTAAATTTACATTTTAGGCCCTTGAAATTTATGAATTGACACTTTAGGTCCCAAAAATTTAGAAACTGAGACTTTTGGTCCCTTAAAATTAGATAGTGACACTTTAGGTCCCTAAAATTTTGAAATTTACACTTTAGGTCCCTTTACTTTAGAAACATACACTTTAGGTCCCTTAACATTTGAAATTTACACTTTAGGTCCCTCTACATTAGAAACTGACAATTTAGGTCCGTATAGAAAAGTTGAATATTAGAAAATGACACTTATTATGCAGGGAAGAACTTTCTACACAGGAAAGTTGAATATTAAGAGTAAGATGTCCCTGGTGGACTCGATTCGCCAGAAATTGAACTCCCGGCGATTAGAGCTATTCAAGGAGACATGTTTCGGTCATTGGTTGCAATTGACCGATACATCTGCCGACCCGACCTTGGTCCACATATTCTTGCAGACACAGGTCTTCCCGGAAAATATACGGTATGACGAGATGATTTATGAGGTTGGTGAGCACGCGCTTCGGTTCGGCCGTGAGGAGTTCTGTCTTATCACAGCACTCCGTTTCGGACCGCACCCGAAGTTGCATAAGAATCGGTCCGGTGGGTTTGTTAGACGGATGTTCCCGCAAGGCCAGTTGACGGTGCGACACATCACAGATTTATTCAATATTATCGGCACTGCTGACGAGGGGCGGGCCCATATCGATGATGATTCTGCCGTCCGTATTTGTCTGATGATGATGGTTGAGACGTTCTTCCTCGGTCATCAGTTGTCCCAGCTCATCCCGACCCTGTACTTCGGGCAATTGATGATATGAGCGTGTTTAATCAGTATCCCTGGGGATCCTATATATGGGCGCACACCTACAGTCAGATGAATAAAGCGATCCAGAAACGACCGGACCATAAATATAGGATGTCGTTAACTGGTTTTTTATTTGCCTTCAAGGTTAGTAAGTTGATATCAAATTAATATTTTTACAACCTACCCGAATTCCCTATTTCTAGAAAATATTTACTACTGTCTGGGTATTATAATTCACAGATATGGATTTTGGAGACCTTTCCTATGGCCAACACGTATTATATATTGACCACCAGGATGCCACGTGCAGTTCGTTGGGCTAGGTCTTCGACAGTTATTGGTAGCTATCATGCCCATAATCTCATGGATGTCTCGACGGTAAGTTACATCTACTACGACCAAAAAATTGTGATAAGTGGGGCCCTCGTGTGGATTTCTAACATGGTTATGTTTCAATATATTAGGATGATAGGATGCCACGTGATCGCCTTGTTCCGACGCCGTGGGAGGAGAGTCAGGAATGGTATAAGGAGAGCCATCGCTGGTTTAGTAGTACGGCGGGGCGTCGACAGACGAAGAGGGCTAGAGTTACGCAGGATGTTGACGAGGGTGAGAAGTCATTCTAAGTTATCCGATATGTATAATTTTTTTTATAAAGAGAAGTCGTTTTAGATTATCTGATATTTATGATAATGTTGTTAATTGTTGGTATAGAAGTTCAAACTGATTCAGAGGGAGACCAGACTGACGATGACGCAGGCGTCAGCAGGCCACATGGGGCCAGCTCTTACGATGAGCCACCATTTCGTGCTGGGCATAGTCCAGCAGGCCACTATCAGCATAGTCCGCATGTTGACCCCTATGCTGATCGGTGGTCTGAGTTTACGCGGTGGAAGGATGATTACCATGACTTTCGGACTTCTCATCGCATTGAGCATGAAGATCTTGAGAGACGGCAAGCCGAGAAATGGGCATCTGATCGTGCATACCAAGAAAGTCTTGAGAGACGCATTGCCGAGATGGAGAGGCAGTTTAGCGCTTGGCAGGTAAGTGTTTAACTTAAATTAACGGACCTGGTTTTAAATGTTATCTTTTGAACCTTTACGTGGTTTAATATGCTTGATGCCAGATTCCATCCCAGCAGCAGGGTGGACAGCCCTCCCAGCCCGACGACATACCGCATGGGTTCGGATCTTCGTACTTCGGAGGGTCGTCCCAATACACGGATAATGTTAGTTATTTCAATCGTTTTTAAACCACATATGACATCATTTTTAAACCACATATGACATCACTTAGATTAATGTGCAGAGTTCATCAGGCTTAGGCACGTTTGATGACCTATTAGGATCTCAGTTCGTTACACCACCACAACAAATTATACATGTAAGTTATTCAATTTGGTGGGTAATTTGATTTTTATATTATGAATGGAAACTGAATATCCTCAATGTTATTTTGCAGGGCTCTGGGGCAACGTACACGGGGCTTACACAAGGCCAACATACTCAGCATGTAAGTTAAGAGATTTGTTTGTTACATTTGCTATTTATTTAATAGAACAAAGTTGTGAGGACCCAACATATTTTGCAGGGCACATTCGGGGCGTTGCTCCATGATAGTGGAGCGCAACAGATGGGTTTGGAGGGGTTTGTTGGGGCTTTGTTCCAGGATACGCCTCATCCTGCAGTGTCCCAGGACACACAGCTTCGTCCGTCGGCCGTTGTTATCCAGAGGCCGCAGCGCGAGAAATATCCCGGGAAATCATTGCGCCCTCCTTTCACCGCTTTGCCTCCTACTACACGCCCACCTATCCAGCGCCGCCCATCGAAGGTCCCTCATCCTCGTCAGCAAGCAGATGCTGCCACCACTTATTCTGCTTCCAGTTACACTTCATCTGCTATTGCCAAAAGGTGGCATGATAATGATTTGCCGGATTATTGGCTTAGGTGCATACCCACCCATGCTGTCGGACGGGACTGGTGGGGATTATTACTCGGTCTGCAGGGCTCGGGGTGGCTCGAAAATGATGTTAGTACTAAAACGTCATTTCAGTTTGTCTATCATAATGTCCATTTATGACTTAACATTTTTTTATTTATTATATAGCACATCGACGGATGGGTTCGGTTTATCCGCGAGTCGCGTTCGCCTAGTGCCACTTGGACGGTGATGACGTCCGATTTCATGCATGTCTTGCTCTTTGGTGGGGGGCCGAAATCTGTCTACAAAATGTTGAAGGAGCCGGATGGTGTACCATGGTGGTCTGTTGAACATGTATGAATTTCAATTTCTAAAAAAAACTTGTTATTTATAACTTTCTGTATAGTTTAATGTTATTCACTGTTGGTTTGTTTTTTAACAAATATTTCAGGTATTTATTCCCATTTGCATCGACCAAAAGCATTGGGTTGTTGGCGACTTAAACCTAGAAACCATGAAGATGGTTATATATGATAGCTTCAGGAGCCCGTCATATGTGGACACCTTTAATGAAATGATGACGAAGTTCGCCAACGATCTACCGGAACTTCTTACCCTAGCTGTTTGCCAATCACTTGCAGCTGCAAGCCATGACTTCACTTGGGTACACGCAGATGGGGTACCACAACAGCAGGGTTCTTTGGGCGATTGTGGTCCTTTGTCATGCATGTTCCTCACCCATTTAGCGAATAACGAGGTCCCAAGAGCCCAGGAGGATGAGTCGACAAGGGCGGCAGCATTGAGGTGTCATATGACGGATGTTTTTTGGTCCATGATACAGACAAATCGAAATGTATGATTCATTTTAGGACCTTTTTAGGACCTTGTATATTTATCTACGTATATAAAATTTTTGGAAGTTTTAGTTAATTTCAAGACAAGCATCATTTCAATAAATTGAACATATCTAATAACATTGAACGGATACAATGCATATGAACTAAACAACCAACGAAAGAAATACAACAACACAAGCACCATGAAAGAAAGTGATAGCAATAAGGGTACAAACTAGCAACATAGAAAATCCAAAAATGCTAAGGATAAAATGCTTTACATTGATCAATCCAATTTTGTTTCTGGGTAACCTGCGCTTGCAGTACTGCAAAATCTTGCATAAGCTTGTTTACTTGAACGTTGTCCTGGCGAATACGGTCTTCTTTCTCTTTTATCTCCCTCTTCAACCTTCTTATCTCCTCCTTGTCCGCGTCGATCCTTCGCAAGTGGCCATCCTTCTTGGCCATCATTTCCTTCCACTCTTCGGTGAGTTGTTCGATCTCCGCTTCACTTTTCTCTATCGCTTTTTTCAGTCTGGAGGGCATTATTTGTGAAGACGGTGGGTTTGACGATGATGCATTTCCAGCCATGTGTTTGGTCAAAGAGGGGACTATTATGCTATGAAAATGTTGTATGGTGTGAACTATAACTTTGGTATAACCCCGTTATTTATAGCCAAAATCTAAGGACAGGGGCGCAATTGCGCCCGGACGCAATTGCGCCCCTCTACATTTGCAGGGGAATCGTTGTCGTTTAATGCTTTACAAGGGAATCCTGACAACAGGCTTTGCAGGGGAATCGTTCCATAACTTTGCAGTGAATCCTGTCAGGCACTTTGCAGTTGAGTAGTGGGGCGCAATTGCGCCCCTCCCTATCTTCTCATCGACCATAAGTAGATTTTATGGTGAAGTAGTAATTCACAACTTGTTATCTACCCTCCACACCGTTTACAACCATTCTCTACATTTTCATAACTTAATGGCTGGTGGTTCACGTTCCAGGGGTAGAAGGTCAGCAAATGGTGCTTCAGGCTCCGCATATATCCAACAATTAAATGATGGATCAAGAAGGATTAACTGGAAGGCACCCGAGACAACGGAGGAGTGGGCACAGTTTGGTAGAACTGCGGCCGATCGTCCAATTACGCCTCAGGAGTGGGAAGAGTTTAACAATGCACGAGAGGCATACTACCATGCTCATGGGGGAGAATCCCCACCAGAGTATCAAGCTCACCAACAGCCGGGTCTACCAATGTCTCAAGTACTGCCTACCAGGTTGAGAGAGTCATGTGATGCGGCGAATGCAGATATACAAAACATAAGAAGGATGTGGCTAAGCAACATGGATATTCAGAAAGATAAAGAGGCGTGTATTGCGGAGAAGAAGGAGTTCTTGGAAGAAATGAAGCGCAGGGTTAGGGCGATGAAACGAGAGATTAATGACTTAGAAGATGAAGTGATAGAAATCAAAGACAGCTACACCGGCATGGAGGACATGATTAAGGAAAAGTCTGACTGGATCATCAGGATCCAGGAAATCTACCCGTAGTAGGCTCCTCCAAAGATGGTTGTTGTATCGATGCACTTCATCCGTTTTCTTTGGTTTCAATAAAATTTTAGTTTGATGGATACTTTTGTAAATAACAGCTTCCAACTTAAAAAACACGATAAGGTGGATAAAACGGAAGTCAACTTTATAGAGCAATAATAATATTAATAAAAGGTTTATTACATACATGGTTTACTCGTTTAGATCAACATTTAAATCAAAAGTACCATGTCTAAAACTTTCATAATTCTCTTGGGTTGATACTGGTTGTGTTTGTTGACTACCAGATGCCCTGTGAGTTTGTCGACTACCGGATGCCCTTTCAGTTTGTCGACTACCAGATGCCCTTTGTCGGCTCACATTTACTGGTGCAGGAGATGGACAGTTTGCTCGAGTGTGTCCTAATTGTCCACAACGAGAACATCTTCTCTGGATGGAATCCTCGCCCTGAGACGGGATACGGTCATGGTTACTCGGTCGACCAGCCCTTCTTATTACGACCGGTGGTCTAACGGTCATAAGCGGGTGGTCTGGAACAACCCATCCTTCTCCTGGACCGACTGGATGTATGAGCTCTGCGTAAGTTTGTCGGAAATTATCCGACGCGTAGTAACCAGTCGCCAGATGGGAGACGTCTGTACACCGTTGATTTCTTGCGACGGCGATGACATGGCCGCATGGTATTCCTGATAACTGCCATTTCCTGCACGAGCAAAGACGATTATTGAAGTCAACTTCTGCGTCCCTAACCCCATCGCGGACTTCCCAGTAACCTCGACCAATCTCATGTACAGTCCACGTTGCCGACTTGTGAATTCTCTTTTCTATTTTGGCCTCCGCCCAAGGCGTGAGACGATTCACCATTTCTTCTGCGATAACACAAATTTGTTACGTTAGTGTTGCAAAAATGAAAACATAAAATTCAAACAGTAAAAAATCCAAGGATGATAACCTCCATTTCTCCGACGAATCGAATACCATTCTTGTTGAAAACATCGGAAATAATCCATAAGGGCCACAATAGGCAGGCTCCGTGCAAAACGAGACAATGCATTCACCGACTCGGCACTGTTCGATGTCATTATGTTGTAACGCATTCCTGGGAAATGGGCCCTTGACCATTTCTCCGGTCCAACCTGGTCCATAAGCGGAGCTCCAAGAGGTAAAACAGCTCGTAGACCCGTCATATTCAGTTCAAACTCCTCCACCGTATATGCTTTACACGTCCTCCAAAATAACTTCTTCCTGTATCTGACCCTGTTGTCCCTGGTTTTTACGTTCATCATTAGATGGCGACAACAAAGTGCATGATGGGCGCCCGGGTACACCGTATTAATTGCTTGGTGAATTGAAGCAGCCCTGTCGGATACAAAAACCAACCCCTCGGGTTCCCCGATACAACGCTTCAGCATGGTTAAGAACCAAGTCCACACATCCCCACTCTCAGACCTACCAACTCCGAAAGCGATGGGCACAATCTGGTTATTTGCGTCCATAGCAACGGCTAAGAACATTGTGCCTAAGTAAGTACCCTTCAAATGAGCCGCATCGATGATAATGACCGGACGCAAGTGTGTGGTAAACGATCGAATCTAGATATTTAAGGCATTTTCATATTATAACATTATTCAATATAGCAGTTCAATTAAAATAACCACGAAAGTTATTAAAATAACCACGTACCGCGCAACCGAGGGCAGCGAAACACATCTCAAAACGTTCTCTACTGTCTGTCCTTATGGAGGTAACGGTACCAGGATTCCGAAGCTCCAGATTATAGAGAAAGCAGGGGAGTCGGGTAAACGATTCTTCAGGAGTACCACGCACCATCGTGAGTGCATAAGCTTTTGCGCGCCAGGCTTGCCAGTAAGAAATATCTATTTTCAAATCCAATCTGACGTCGTTGACAATGTCGGATCCACGGTATGTCCTGCTGGTATCCTTCACTTTAGGGTAAATAAAATTACCCAACACTCTACTGTTTGCTTGATGGTGGTTGGGATGCAGCTGCGTCCTCGAGCAAGTGTGTACGTCTTCCAATATACGAACATGAAACATATTGGTATTTTCGACAGAGGTCGCATAGATACGCCAAGAACATCCGGCTTGCTTACATCTGGCATCGTATCTGGTTTTGTTTGATCGATGAACTCCAAACTCAAAACCCTCTTCAAGAAACTTCAAACCGAGAGCGAGTGTAAGATCGTCTTTCGTCTGGAATACTTGACCCAAACTTACTCTTCTACTACGACTATAACGTGGGGGTTGGTTGGGTGTGATGACTGGGGTCGCTGATGGAAGTGGAGGGGGCATATCAAAGAAATCATTTATCCCACCGTATGATTTGATAGGACTACTTTCTGGTTCGTCGTCGTCTTCATCAGTATCAACATCAGATAAACCCAAGTGGTAAACATGAGACTCCTCATCATGTCTATAAACTTCGTCGTCGTCATCTTCTTGTTGTTCTGCTTCTCCTCCTTGTTGTGTTTCGAGAACAACATATGGGGTATCATCAGATTCATCCACACCGCCTCCGGCATTCGAAGTACCACCGAGATCGCTTCCACCGGACATCGATGGATCGACAAATACACAGAGTGTTGGTGGATTATTTTCACCGTAAAAAAATTGAATGAAAGACAAAACATCGTCATTGTTGCATAACTCATAAAGACCATCATTAACCTTATACGATATTCTAATCGTACCAAGAGCAGGATCGATACGAAATTTTCTGTGAATACAATTAACCAACCAAAGATGCGTAATGTTAGGTGCCACCTTGACACGGGTTATCGGTTGATCGGTAACATACTCCCACCCGTTACCATCCTGCTGCCATGAACCACCGCTTAGGAGATGTAACTTGACTTTATCATCTCCGGATCTCATATTTTCAAAAAAAACACGCACAGATACACAAGCAAAACAATTGTCTGAAATTTGTGGATGAAAATGGTGGTTTACAACTTCAGTGGTTGTTGGTTTTATAGCAATAATCTAGGGAATCAATTTCAAAAAACACAGGGAATCAATTTATCTGCTAAAATAAATTTGATATCACAACTTTTTGAAAAAAACAGTAAAAATCAACATGAAAAAGCAACTGGAAATCGTGAAAAATAGCAAACAAACAAAATTCCAAGGAGAAACCCTAATTAGGGTTAACCTGGGCTTGACACGTGCCCAGGGGCGCAATGGAGCCCTAGAGCGCAATTGCGTCCGGGCGCAATTGCGTCCGGGAGCAATTGCGCCCTAGGGCTCCATTGCGCCCCTGGGCTCCATTGCGTCCCTTGGGCTATTTCCGTAAAACATAGCGAGAATGGGCTAGGAGGCCAATCCAGTTCAATGTTTGGGCCATTTGGGTCAATTTCTCTATCCAAATTTGATGAAAATCCAATTTTAATTTTATTAAAAAGTAGTACAATGGACTTCACCTTAGTTGTCATTTCATAAATTATAGATTTCAATTAACTAAATAAAACAATGATTATTTTATCAGTTTTTGAGTTCCTTTTACCGAATTTGATATTGATATTTAGGCATTGTTTGGCAAAAAAAAACAAACTTATAAGCTAGTTTTTTTTTATACATGTTTGGATGACCATAAACTAGTTTATTGAAAAGTTACTCATAGTAGCGTTTTGAAAAGCTAGTTTATCAGTAACCAGCTAGCTTATCAGCTAGTTTGCCAAACATAGCCTTAATAATATTGTTGGAAAAGTCAAGTTGTCTCTTTTGATATATTTTTTTATAATTTAATGACATAAGATTTTGTCAAATGAAGAATTGTTAATTTTTTCCCGGACGTGCTACTAGACACGTAGAACCAGTTCTTGCTTCGGTCCTCATGGGCCCGATCCTAATGGTTAAAAATTTTAATCTAGTGTTTAATCTAGTGCTTCCAGTGAGTGATTCGGCCCTTCCAATGAGTGATTCGGTCCTTCCAATGAGTGATCCTAATGGTTAAAATTTTTAACGTGGGTCTAATAGTCCTAAACTGACCTTGACTAGGCCTTAATTCTTTTTGAAGATGACTGACGAGATGCGAATCATAATACCCAACCATCAAACGTCATGTTTTATGGCTATATTTTGAAGTAGAATTTAAAATGGATAAATTCCAAAGCTACTTAGAGTTAGATAGATCTCAACAACACTACTTCTTATATCCACTTATCTTTCAGGAGTATATTATCATCACATATAGTCCGATATGGATTGAAGAAGGGAGTTTTGGCATCAGATGACAACTAGATCAAGCATGGAATATCGTCGTGTTTAACGTTAAAAACAAGGGAAATAGAAGAAGAAATCGATTGCAGAAATCAAATATTGGGACATGATAAATCACCGTTCTAAGGATATTACCAGCGCCCCACTATAACAAGATTGTTTGGGTTAATGTTAATACACCCAGGAGTCCCTAACCTAAGAATAAAGACAACAACAATCTTTATTATCCATGAATACATCTAAAATTGTCATGTGTCAAAAAATCAGACTCCAATCACTTGTGCGATTCTTCCCATGACCTAAGTGACTCAAGTCAAGAACTCGCACACGCACAACGTGTTAGTACTACTATTATCCTTTGACTGTTAATATATGTGTAAAACCCATACAAACAAGCCCAATCTCGTTTAACCTATATAATTACTTAAATAATCCATTAAGCAACATAGATCGTGTGAAGTTAAAACTGTATCATTCTTCTTATGTGGGACAAAATGTCACATTAAAGACTAAATATAACAATCCCTTACTTAGCCTTAAATTAATGAATATACTATGCATATCTTCGTTTTGAACTTTTAGTTAGTGTAAAGTACTCAAGACTCCAAAGACATCTATAACAACATATAGCTTTTGAGCCAATACTCCATATATTAGAGTTGGAACAATCACACACAGTCTACACATAACACGATTCTCTTGAGATATTCATAATGAAACAACACCATTATAGCCATGTACTCAACCTGGATTACTGAACATTTACAAAAGTTGAATCAAAACTCGTATTAGAAGTGACGCCATCTTATATATTAATATAGATGAAATTATGTAAACACAGATTTTCATTAAGAGTTTATCACTTGCCCTTAAAACATGTACTGGATTTATGTAACACTCCGATTTTTGGGTAAGTGACCCTATTTATTTTAACAGATGTGTAAAGTTACGATTTTTATCGTTGCTCAAAAGTTTTAGGGTCGAAATAGAAAAAAAATTGGAAGTTCGAGGCACCTTGGGCGATAATTCCCGGCAAGATTGCCCTTGGCATCTCTCGCGGTGTCATTGTTCCTGTAACACCCCGATTTCGAGAGACACCATTTCAAGTTAATAACGAAACCGATATATTAGGGAAAAATAAGATAAAGGATTTTGGACTTGAACCTAGATTTTATACTCTAGATGGATGAAGGATTCAATTACAAGTCCAACGGTTCTTTCCGGAGCAAAATCGGAGCTATAACGAAGAAGTTACGGCCAAAAAAGTGAATAACGAAGAAACCGGACAAACAGTGCACGGAGCGAGTTGTGGCGTGACTTAGGACGCCCCGTAACCCTCCCGGATCCCTGTTCAAGCATAAAACCCATTCGGTTGACTTGTAGCGCGACCTAGGCCGCCCGGTAACCCGCGCGGAGCCCTGTTCGAGCTTAAAACCCGATTTTTCAGCCCTAGAACTTCATTTCTTCATATCTTCTTCATTCCAACTCCGATTTGGGTGATTCAAGTTGCCATGGTTTCTTTTTTGAGATCTCTACAAGGATTTATCAATATATTGGAAGTCTATTGGAATATCCAAGGGTATTTTGTGGTGGTAAGTTCCTTATCTCTCTCAATGTTAAGCTAGGGTTTGATGGTTTCACCTTTTTTCCTTTCATCCTTCATCTTGGGTATGGTTTTGATGACTTGTGTGGTGAAGGTGATCTTGTAGATGTGTTGGATCTAATATCTAGGGAGGTTTCTTGGTGATTCAAGCCTTCATCAATGGAGATTCAAGTTTTGGGGATAAAACCTAGATTTAGCCTAAATCTAGCATGGTGAGTTCAAGTTGATTTGTGAAAACGTTGTACATGCCAAAATGTTTATTTTAAATTATTTATGTGTTTAACATGAAATTGTCAGTTGTTGAATTACTTGATGGGTTTTGGGTTAATTGAGAAGTTTAGTTTTATAAACTTTGTAAAGCACCCATATTGGGAATTTTTGGGCATTTTGATAAATGAGTCATAAATGGGTGTGTTTGGTAATTATTGCATAAATGAGATTATTTGGTTAAAAGACATTTTTTAGTGTTGTTTGGATAAAAGGTTTAATTTTGCGTTATGAGACGTTTTGAAAGGATAAAGGGTATAAATCGATTTGGAAAACCTTTTTGTCCCGACTTAAACTGTGTTGGAGTCCATTCAAGTATTTTGGAGCATGTAATTTTATGGTACGGGTCGAATACATTTATTATTTGAAAAGCGTTTATCATTGCTTAAAAAGAGGTTTGAGTATTTTGGTTCGATGTTGTTTAAAGGAGTCTTGAGGACACTTGTCCGGTTTTGAATGGCTCAATTTAGAGCCCAGTTATGACGTACGTACTAATTTACTTTGTTGCATTTTGACGTTGATTACATGTTCGAATGCGTTGGTCATTTCGGGATAGGCATGTTGTAACACCCATATTTTTTTTCTGCATAAGTGTTACTTTATCTAAAACAATTCTCTAACTTACTCCAAAATAACGGCTAAATTAAAACCGTTTACAGCGGAAGACTTTAAAATAATAAATATGTAACTTAACTGCTAATCCGTCCCATACCGTATTGCGTTACAAATTTATCTACCATAGATGCCGCAACATAAATATTGAACTTAAATAGGCTAGGCGAGTCTCTATGTGTGCCATTTTTCCCTCGTCCAACCTGAAACCTTCAATCCCTGAGATGCATACTATAGTCAGCTTACAAAGCTCAGTGAGTTCATGGTTTGCGTGAGTGAAATCACATATTGTCACACATATCAAACATGCAAACTTCACATAAAATAATATTGTTTTTCTAAAACATGCAACACCAAAAGAAACGATACCTCATAATTGTCTGCTCAAGTAAGGACTGATAAGTTGTAAGCATTCCCTGGGTGTGTACGGCTCACCAATAGCCAATAACCCATTACGGGGTCGTGCTGCCATGTCACAGGCATTCACTGGTGTGTACGGCTCACACAGATCCAGTAACCCAATTCGGGGTCGTGCCTCCCCTTAAGTGTGACAAACCAAACCGACATCTCCTACTCCAAACCATGCACCATTTATACAATATAAACTAACTGAAAATCCAAGCATGCTAAATACGTTTAAAAACCGAAAAACAATTAGCATGCATGCTCCACTAAACTCCACATACATGTAAACATATACCAATGACATTATTTAAATCATTATCATGCATAACATTCACTATAAAAATCATATAATGCTCAAAATAATTTGTACGTAGGTATGCATCCTAGTGTAAGTCTCATGAAGACTCACGTGATCGCGTGTAGATCAACTACTAATAGCTCTCATCTGAAAATCATTAAAATCAGTGTATGTCAACTAATCAAAAGTCAAACATTGGTCTATTCGGTCAACCCCGACCAACTTAATCAAACTCCCAAAAACTCAATGACGTCCCAAAAACGTCAAATTAATCAATTTATAATTATAAACCCATCTCTCTAAATTAAAATGTTACAATAAATGGTTAACTCAATTTACGAGGCTTTAATCCCATTATTAACTCATCAAAAACAGTTTAACAAACCTCCAAGTTTTACGCTTGAAAACGACTCTTAACGACTCTTAACGTCGATTTTTTTATAAAAACTATAGAAGTCATTTGCTCTGCATTAAAGTGTCTCGATACTATTTAACTAAAAACGACGTTTCAAATCCGTCATTTAAGTTAAAATAAATGATCTCAAAAACACCTCCTTAGGAAATAATTAATTGATTAATATTCTGAAATAATTTAATATTTTAATTAAATAACAATTTAAATTAACACATTAATTATTTTAGAAACTAGATTAATTAATATAATCCAAATAATTACACCTTAATCAACTTAAACCCAAAATAGATTAAGTATTCAATATTAAAATTTAATAAAAAAATGGAACTTTCAATAAGTTAATGTTTTCCTTAAAAACAAAAAAATTAAAGTCATTCTAAAACATTCTAAAGTTAAGGGGTTAAAAATTGACAAAACCCCAAACATGTTAAACCCATCATCAGTTCATCACGCACGGGAAATGCATCAATGCTGAGGAAAAATATCGATAACTCATCGGAAAACTGAAAAACGATCGTTAGGCCTCGATTCTTCATCATTTTCGATTATTCTTTTTGCAAAAACACTAGAAAATAATTTTCCTCAACCATAGAAACAAAAATGAACAAAAACCATCAAGTATTGAGTCTCATTTTCTCATTTAAATTTTCGGTTTTTATATAACTCGTAAATCTTAAAGAAAAACTCAAAATCGGTCACTCTAAACCAAAATATGAGACATAAGGCTACCAAGGTTCGATAAAGGACTTAAAAACGAAAATATTCATATAAAGAACTCGAGATTTGGTCGAGTATTTTACCTCAAATCGTCAATAAACGGAGTTTTCGTACGATGACTTTGAGCTCCAATTTCTCTCTCGTTTCTCCTTTTTTTCTTGAAGCTTCTTTTACAAACCATGAAAGGGGACATATGGACTACTTAAATCTGAAGTTCTTTGGCGTATTCATTGACCCAATAAGCCAATAACAGACCTCAAAGATCATCCATCGTTTTCATGTCTGAAAAGTTGCAGATCTGATAAATTTACAAAACAGGTCCCTCTGGTTGTTGACATCTGACACCACCCTTTAACTTTCAAAAATGACACTTGACCCCCTGACTTGAATACTTTGTCCAACTTTACACTTTTCACCCCCAATGTGACATTTCCTTTCAACTTTAACCCAATTGCATATAAACCCCTTTATTCATTTCTTATTTTCATTATATGGCATAATTTATCCATTTTCACGTTTTTCTTCACAATTTTGTTCTAATAAAATAAAATAAAACACATTCTAGTTTTTTTCTTTCTTTTCCTATTTATTTATTTGCCCCATTTTGGGATGTCACAAATCTCCCCTCCTTTAAGAAATTCCGTCCTCGGAATTATGCTGGTTAGGCTAATTAGGATTGTTTTTTTTTGTCCTTATCTATGATCCGGCTACCATGTCATTTCTGAACTTTGAGAATTATAATTTCAGTAAAACCATCACAAGTACCAAATATGTACTCTTATTCTTTAATCTTTTCATCTTCCTAACCAATTTTTCGATGATCCCCTCTATATAACTGAGCATGTCGTTAACCTCGACACCTTCCAAATTTATGACAGTCGACTCTCTCTTAGCTAAACATTTCCTCGAATTCGACACGTGAAGAGTACGAGAATTTAACTTATAACTCTACTGGCCAACTTGGTTGATAGGCTACTCTATCAACTCTTGCAACTAATTCTTTGGTACAAAGTACTTTGGACTTTATTTATCTTGCTTTCCGTATATAACTATGTCATTTCAAAGTGATATCTTTAACATCCTCATGTACCCTGCCGAAATAGCATAACTTTCCAAGCATCATTCATTTCTACTATACTCGTGCCGTTACTTTACCCATACTGATAACATATCTGGCTAGTGTACTTTTATGCATATATTGGACAACTTCTTGTACATAATGTACTTCTACATAAGCTATGCACCACACCTCATCGCTGAAAACCCAATTATTAACGTAGCATGCGTTAACATGAACATTGTTGGGAACGCTCATCAAACCTAAGATAAATTAGCATCACTAGGAATTCTTTATCAAAAATGACGAATGCGTATAATGATAACCGATGGGGTCACTAATGCTTACTTAACATTAATACTTAAAACCACTTGAGGTATTATGATATAACTTATAATACATACTCTACCTCACTTTACTATCTCTTTATGTGGTTGGGAACACAGGTCGGATCACTTACTTTCCTTCGCTTGAAGGCTCTTAGATCAATGCTTACTTACTAATTTGACTTTGTACATATGCCCTCTGGCATATACAAGTCCTTTCTAAAACATGAAGCATCCCTGAATTGTTGTCATTGATTTGAAGTCTTAACGTGTTTTTCTTACACATTCTAAAGCATCTTTTCCAATTCTTGAATCTCTTATCACTATCAGTGTGCCCTAGGCACAAGGCTTGCATAATCCTTCTAACATTTTATTTCGAAGACCTTCCATGTTGGAACCCATTTTGTTCCATAATTTACTGTCTATTAGTAGAAACTCTAAGTGGTTAATCATTCTTAATCTCCTATCATTCTCTTATCGACGAGTCTCCAACTGAATTACTTGAGTCTAATTTCCGCAATCAATGTGATGTTTATCATTGCAACTCACCATCTGATCAACTCTGATCCTTTTTTGCCTATCTAGATGATAGTGATTTTCATCATCATAATTCTGTAACGATGATAATCAACATCTCTAGCTCAAACTTTATCATTTTCCAATCGAACATGTTCTTTTAACTATCGTGATATGTGTACACAATACACCTTGAGCCGTCATGGTAATGTCTCACAAAATTCGAGTGCAATCACCATGTTGTTAACTCTCTATCACGTGTTGTATTAGTCTTCTCATATTCTTACAGTCAAGTTAATGCGTATGCGATAAATTTGCCTTGTTGCATTAATATTAAGTCTAATTCGAAATTTAAGGTATTCATCATGCTTAACCATCACTCCAAGTGACAATGCTATACACATCAACTTCTTCTAACTACTACTCCTCAATATTTCGTCCACTACCCTATCGGTCATCACATAAAGGTGATTCAAGTACGCACATGTAACATGTAAGTTCACCATGACACTGGCCAGGTGCAATTATGAACGTACCGTACATGATTATCCTCGCTACCTTCGTCGTGATTCCCGATTCTAGTGTCTCTATCAATCCTTACAATATCCTATCTCAAAGTGCCTAATCGTTCATTCTCACTTTCAATTACTTAGAAAAACGCTAGTTTGAGTCTAGGTATCCTACATTAATACTTAAATCTCTCAAACTTAAGCTCTGATACCAACTTGTAACACCCAATTTTTTTTTTGCATAAGTGTTACTTTATCTAAAACAATTCTCCAACTTACTCCAAAATAACGGCTAAATTAAAACGGTTTACAGCGAAAGACTTTAAAATAATAAATATGTAACTTAACTGCTAATCCGTCCCATACCGGATTACGTTACAAATTTATCTACCATAGATGCCGCAACATAAATATTGAACTTAAATAGGCTAGGTGAGTCTCTATGTGTGCCATTTTTCCCTCGTCCAACCTGAAACATTCAATCCCTGAGATGCATACTATAGTCAGCTGACAAAGCTCAGTGAGTTCATGGTTTGCGTGAGTGAAATCACATCTTGTCACACATATCAAACATGCAAACTTCACATAAAATAATATTCTTTTTCTAAAACATGCAACACCAAAAGAAACGATACCTCATAATTGTCTGCTCAAGTAAGGACTGATAAGTTGCAAGCATTCCCTGGGTGTGTATTGCTCACCTATAGCCAATAATCCATTATGGGGTCGTGCTGCCATGTTACAGGCATTCACTGGTGTGTACGGCTCACACAGATCCAGTAACCCAATTCGGGGTCGTGCCTCCCCTTAAGTGTGACAAACCAAACCGACATCTCCTACTCCAAACCATGCACCATTTATACAATATAAACCAACTGAAAATCCAAGCATGCTAAATACGTTTAAAAACCGAAAAGCAACTAGCATGCATGCTCCAAAAAACTCCACATACATGTAAACATATACCAATGGCATTATTTAAATCATTATCATGCATAACATTCACCATAGAAATCATATAATGCTCAAAATAATTTGTACGTAGGTATGCATCTGTCGCGGTATTTCGTGTTCACACCTTTTTAAAATGCAAATAAGTAGATCTTGACGCAATTAGACATCTCAATCTACTACCGTTTTTAACAAGTAATAATGGTATAAAGTACCGAATATCGATCCCACAGGGAAGCGTGGAAAAGTTCTCCTTGAAAGTCGGGTCTGTAAAAACGAGTCTGAGATGGCGAATTCGAAAACAATATTTTGGTTGGGGGTTTTGAGTAACAATTACTGAGAAATTAATTTAAAAATAGCACATGGTATAAAGATCCGTTGGGACGAATTTAATAAGTAAATAAAAGACGATATCGCATTCCTTGGTTATCTCAGAGTCGATATTTTATGTAACTTAAAGAAGCCGTCACACAACTAACCAGTTGTCAGTTGATCAATTGTATTTCGACATAAAATATAACTCTGATTTAAATAACTTTGGACAATCATGTGATACGATACACCTTTTATTCTTTTATCGGTCTTGGTCCCAACTTTACTTTTTACCCCGAACTGAGACGGTTAGCCCATCATCATTTTTTAAATCCTAATTTTAAAGATTGTAAAAGCCATTAAAGAAAATAAGAATTACGTCAACTACTTGTTAATTAATTTTAAAAGAAATGATTTATCAACTACACATGTAACTAAAATCCTTACTAGAACTAGAAAAATTAACTTACTTGAGGATGATTATAAGATTAACCTACAAACACTATAATTAATTTAATTAATCCAACGACGTTAAAATAAAGTGGGAATTATAGAACCATGATTTACCAACTAATTTATCACTAGTTACGGAAGATCTTGTGTCAAATGTATCTTTAGTCCTTTAATTATTTTGAGAGTCCTTAAAATTATATCATCACAAGTTATGTAAAGAACGGAATGGTTTTTAAGATTTTTGGAAACACAAAGAGAGTTTAATACAATCACAAACCGTGAACCAAACGAAGTTGGGAATCCGAAAATGATTGATCGGACTTCCGGTTTGTGATGGAACTAAAATCGCAAATGGAAACCACGTAAAAACCACAAGTATCGAACCACAAGAAGAAGATGAAAATTGCGGAAAATTAATGCGATAATACTTGTAACTAGAAGTGACTAACATTAATATTGACCAAAAGAAGAGGAGTTTGAATTATGAGCCAAGCTTCTAAACAACCTAGTAAGCTATTGGCTCACCAACCTTCAAACCACCCAAATTACTAGCGTTTGTATTATGCTACTACTAATTGCTCCATACTACACATGAGAGTATAGCAAGAGCAAGGAAGGGATGATCAAAATGCTAAACTAGAGCCTCTTATTTATAGGCTAAGATACTTGGAAAAGGCCATGGGCTTCAAAGATACTTGGGCTTTTCAAAAATTGGCCTACATAATATATTAACTAATTACAAACTTTTAGCCCACAAATAGTATCAATAGACTAGTATTACAAGGCCCAAGTGTGTAGTTGTGGAAACCCAAAAATTTAGCCCAACGTCTTCTAAAGAAATCGGCCCATCAAAAATATTGAAGCCCGCGTTTGTAAGCTCGTAAAAATCCGCACTCCGGTAATGTTGGACTTCAATCGGTCGTAACTTGATCCTAAAATACGCATATATATAAATGCATAAGATTTTTGCCGCATTTTCATTGTAAGATGGATTTATTAGCCGTAAACGATAAATATGAAGTTATGCGATAAAACTACGAAAATAAACTAAAAGACGCAATGTGAAAAGAAAAGTAGCTCAAAAATGTCAAAAAGAGGACTAAAAATAAGGTAAATAAATTTACCCTATCACAACCCCAAATTCGAACTGTTGCTCGTCCTCGAGCAACTTTATTAAAAACAATTTTGAGCTAAACATTTGTTTGATAAAAAATGAGCATAATTCCTTCCAAACCATTGTACACACAACCACATTTAGATTCAACATGTTCATATCATAGGTATTGATAGCCCTTCACAAAACGACTTCTCTCCCTTGATTCTAACAAATACCAATCCATAAGCTAGCCACATGATTTCTTGCCAAATTAGAATCCATAATGCAACAATGAGATTGGCTAAGTGTTTGGCTCTCTCATGCTTCTCATGTCATTTGATTAATCACTTTCTTTCGCTCATATGGCCCAAACTTTAGCCATTTTTATTGTAATTTTTTTTGAGTGGCGGGTTTGGACACATTGGTCTCTTTAGTGTCTTTGACACTTTTGGGTGCACCAAAAAAATCAATTGCGAAGCTTTGCTTCTTTTTGCATGATTTTTCTTTTTTTTTTCAATTATGGGTGCATTTGACACACTTTTTCTAAGAGAATTGTGTATAGAGAATGATATGGGTAGAAACGTGAATGTGTATCCATATCATCCCCCCCCCCCAAAAAAAAAAAACTTTGAATGATTCAACGTCCTCATTGAATTTGAATAAAGATGTAAGCACAAACCCATGAAAGGTGAAGAACGTGTATGAGTTGCATGGATTCTAACAAAAAGGATGAGAGCAAAAAATGATGGGGCTAGTTCTAGTGATAAAAAAATCGTTGCGAGAGACGTGCCTCTTGTTGTGGCTATCACACCATGAAATGAAACAAGTATGAAAAGCATGTGAATGGTGTGCAAAATGATTGTAGGAAAAAAATCACATCGTATCACAAACAAATTAATCCCGACACTTGCATGCTAAAGAAAACCGATATTATTCTAAAAAGTAAAGGGCATGTGATAAAAAAATGAACCTGCCCTACTCGTGATGAGTAGGTGGGCGCTCCGTTGGTTCCCATAAAAGATGGAGTGGGAATGGTGCGATGCGTGAAACGATTTCCGGATGCTCCTTTGCCAACACCGCACGATTTGCATCATCGTGTGATTTCTCAAACCGCATCCACCCGAGCATGATAGTGTGCAAACTTTTCACCGTTTTCTTTAAATCCGCAACCTCACAACTCAAAGCTCCAACCTGTCTATCAATCTGTTTTGACATGAGTGTATGGTGACTTTCCAATGTGGCCTTAAATTCCCCACGTAACGAGTTCAATCTTTCTTCGAAATAAACCAAGTTGACCGGACCATTTCTTTTTTCCGAACGTGTGTTATTTCGTAAAAAACTTTTTACGTCTTTATTTTCGATTTCCATTTTCTCATTTGAAATTCTATCCATGGTCAACTTGGGAACACCCGCCTTTGTCATTAAAGTGTGAATGACCGTGGGGAAAATAAGGCGCAAATTGGATTTTTTTCACGCCTTTTCGAAGAAGTGAAGAAATAAGGTTCCCAACATTGATTTTTAAGCCAGCCATGATGCAATAAATTAAAAACACCCGGTCCATACAAAGAACGGAGTCATGCGTTGAGGGGTGCAAATTGCGGCGTACAAAAAAGAACCAGACATTCGCGATGGGTTTTAAACACGGTGTTCTTAGGAGGCGCGAACGTCCTTTAAAGTGCCAATTCGACCGCTCGTGTGCAATAGTTTGTAAAACAATTTCCAACTCCACGTCGCTTGCACTTTCGCAAAGATTGCGAAAAGCACAGTTCATGGGTGGATCGAGGCCTAAAACCTTATTTATGTGAGCACCTGTAAAACACACCGGTGTGCCTCGAACGTTGACGGATAAACCGTGGGTCACGGATACCTCCGTGAAAAACTCAGTCACCCAATCTATATTATACTGAGTTGGTGTAGTGCAAAACAAATCCCATCCTAGTGTGTGCAAGGTTACATGGATTTATGGGTATGTGCGTAAAGTTTCCATAGGAAACCCACGTGACGGTTGACAAACTTTTCGCCTAAATAGCGGATATTTACGCGCCGCTTCATTACAGCTAAAGTATGTAAGAGAGGAGGGTGAGATTACCATATCGTTACCCATTATCGATTTTCCCTTGCGATCGGCTTGTTGTGCGCCTTCGATTGAGTCACCATCATCGATGAGGTTGTCGTCACCATTGTCACCCAATATGACCGAAATTTTTCGCCTTTTCTATGGCGTCACATCCCGAAATGCAACAGAACCGTATGTACGTGGGGGTTGTGTAGGCGGCGATTGACTCGGTATATTTAAAGACAAATTAAGTTGCGGTTGTGATGGTCGGTTAACTGCTGATAAGGTGGGTTTGTGGGGTGAGGGTCGATGGAAGGACGAGGGTGGTCGAGTAACCGGATTCCCGTATTGGTCTAGCATAGCAATAAAGGTGTTCGTTGGATTGGTGGGTCTCAAGGCTGAAAAACGACAATTTTGGGGGTTGTTTGGGTTTGTTTTAGCTATCGAAGGGTTGTGGTAAGATGGGGAAGGGGATTCATACCGTCCGAGAAAATTGATGGTAGCTTTATCCGTGTAGTTGAACCCGTATCGCATCCCTTGTTCGATTGTCGGTGTCCGAAAGTTCCTAGTGGTTTGTACTGTGGCTGCTCGGCGTATGAAAGCTTCGTTGGTGGAGGTTTCTGTTGACGACAGGTTTAGCCTTGGGGTTGATTCGGTGGGGAAGATTGCCGAGGAGTGGGAGAACAGTTGTTCGGTGGTGGGCTGGTGGTGGAGATGTTGATTGGCGATGGGGGGTGTGGGGTTGTTAGAGTTTCGGCGATGGAAGCTAGTAAGTGAAGGGGGTGTTGTGGATGGAGGCAGAGGGGTTAGCGATGGTGGTGGGTTGATGGTGGTGGTGTGGCAGGTAGAAGGAGCGTGGGTCGCGGCACGGGGCGCCTCTTGGGCATCACACATCGTGGAGTGGGGAGAGGCTTGGGTAGCGCACGGTGTGGCGGAGGCGGCATGGGGCGCTGCTTGGGTGGACGGACCGACGACGTGGCGGTACGTCGAGCCGTCGGCGTGAGGCGGTGCATGGGTACTTGCACAGGTGGCGCACGACGTTGACGAGCCGGCAGCGTGGGGCGTGGTCTGGTGAGTGGGAGTGACGTCGGCTGCTGATGTTGAAGTGGGTGAGAGCTTCATGTCGTCGGCGTTCATGAAGTGATGAGAAAAAGGATGACTTTCTTATTTGGAACTCCATGGTAGTGTTTCTTGTCCCTTTTTTTTAAAAGAAAATTTTGAGAGGGTGTGTACCAGATGATGACAGAAGGTGAAAGATTGATGGGGCTATTAGCTGACTTGTGATGGTAAAGGTACGCCGGCTGGTACCGTTAGAATTGCAGAGAAGCTTCTAGTTAGTACAAGAAAATCCAATCCCCCCTGATTATCTTCAAAAAAGTACACAGTTCCAAATCAACTTTTTAGATAGGGGAGTGCTATTTGCACCAAAAAGGTGCAAATAGTGACTCATTTTTTTCCGATCCAATCATTAATACCCATTATTATTATTATTATTATTATTTTATGTGTTTTGATTTTATAAATTTATAAAATTTATAACTTTTAATTTAATTTTATTCTATAAATTTGTAACTTTTGATTTTATTTTATTTTATAAATTTATAACTTTTGATTTTTTTACCTTCACAGCGTCTTCACTGTGAAGGTTCGGATATACCTTCACAGTCTTTTATCTGTGAAGTTTTATTTTTTTTAACTTGGTTTAGCTTTTTTTACCTTCATAGTGTTTTTTTTACCTTCGTGGCACTGTAAATTTTTGTGGGGAAGAAGACGTAGGGAGTAGGTAGGTGATAATGATTTTAAATATATATTTACATTTTATACCCCTATAATTATTTAGTTAGTTTACTTTATACCTTTTACTTTTCTATTTTTCATTTTTCATTTTTATCATATTAACACATAAACTCGTATATTAACTAAAATACGTTTAAAAATACGTTTTAATTTTAACAAGTTACACCATCATAATCGTCTCTTCGAAACCTTCGAAATGAGCCCAATATTGAATATTTTTGGATATAATTATTTAATTATATATCGTATGTACTACATAAAACATATGAAACGTATGAATATGTTATTTTTCTTTATACCATAAAACATAAAACGTATCATATATCATATATACTACATATTTTGGACACCGAGTGATGTTTAATATCTAAGAGATGTTTAACCGCACACCGAGTGATCGGTTTAATATCTAAGAGAATATAATTTTGTGATTAAGCTTAGGATAATAAGCTTTGAGTTTTAGGTTATGCGATATATATGATTCACAATTGCAAAAATATATATTGAGAAATTTACAATTACTATACATTGTGCATGTCACTATTATATAGGATAATAAGCTTTGAGTTTTAGGTTATGCGTACTTGCCGCTTAGGTCCACTCCTCCATTGTGGTATGAACATGTTGTTTTTACAATCGAGTACGTTAATGGTAACCATTATGTCAAATTAGATATGAAAGAAGGATATCTGTTTCCGCAAATTGTATCACTTTTTTTCCATCACAGTTATTGGTGTGCTGCTGGATGGGCTACCCCGTATTCAGAGCGAATAAAGAAGTACATGAAGCTTTTACGTGTTAATTGTACTACGGATAATGTTATTTTAGAATAATCGAATGTAATATAGATTATTTTATGTTCTATTTATATGTTAAATCGCAATATTTATGTTTTATTTTTATAATTATATAATTAAAAAAATTAGTAATATTTATATTTATAAATATTAATTTATTTCAAATCAAAACAAAAATATATAATAAAAATATATAAACAAAAATATATAATAAAAAAAGACAACTAAAAGACAAAAAAAACAAAAAAAATATAATGATGGATACCAATCATTTTGGTGCATTTAGCAATTTCAAAAGTGCAATTAGCCTCCCCTTTAGATATTAAAGAAAGATAATTTTAAATTATTTAACTTGGTTATCACAAATCTTATCTCCTTTTATTTATATATATATATATATATAGGGGTAGTTTAATTTGCAACCCACGTAAATCTTACAACCTATGCAACCCACATCATAACCGTTGGATTCATGATCGACGGTTACAATAGATGTGGGTCCAATATTTTCAATTAAAAAAAACATAAAAATAAAAATAAAATAACCGCTTATCACTAATCCAACGGTTAAAATGTGGGTTGCATGGGTTGCAAATTATCCTTGGCCTATATATATATATATATATATATATATATATATATAGTGTTTGGTTCATTTGAGAAATAGTAAATATATGAGAAATAGAGAAGTAATCCTAGCCATTCATATGGTCAAGATCGGATTTGACTAGTCAAATATTGCGGCTTTGACCGGTCAAAAGTTGCGGCTTTGACCGGTCAAAAGTTGCGGCTATCCTAAAAATAGAAGGACAATTTCGTAAATTTTACAAAACACACGGGCTGTGTTCATGTATGAACATGTATAATTCACATATGAACTATATGTTCATATATGAACCAGTGCAATTCACAACTGAACTCTTTTAACTGATTCATATATGAACTTTTGTGATTCATATATGAATCAGTTGAACTAACTAACAGATTCATATATGAACCTTTGTGATTCATATATGAATCTGTATGAATCACAAAGATTCATATATAAACCTTTGTGAATCACAAACATTCATATATGAATCTGTATGAATCACAAAGATTCATATATGAATATTTGTGATTCATACAGATTCATTTATGAACTCATCCCGTGTATTTTACGAAATTACCCCTCTACCTTCTATAGACCACACAAGGAATTATCCGGTGCTTCGCGGTCAAAGCCGCAAATGTTGACCAGATGAATGACTAAGATTACTTCTCTATTTCTCATATATTTACCATTTCTCAAATGAACTTCTCCCTATATATATATATATATATATATATATATATATATATATATATATATATATATATATATTATTTAGGCTTTTACCTTCTTGGCCCACATGGATGAATGAAAATCGTAAAAAATATATACATATATTTAGGCTTTAGATATATATATATATATATATATATATATATATAATATTCAATGAAAACTTTGGGGCAAATTACAAAATTTTTAAACCAACCAGATTTTGCATTTTACTTTGGAAAATGAAAATCTTTATTTTATAATTGTCCCCATTTTTGTTTTTTGTTTTTTTAATTAACTTCATGGAATAATAATAATAATAAAAATAATTTTTTTTTATGATTGAATATATACGTTTTCTTGGATTTCGTTAAAAACAAAAAAAATTCCATGGTTCCTTATTCTTGAAAATGAACAACCTCAAGTGGTTGTTGTGTTAATGCAGAAGGTTCAAGAAACGGTTTTACCCTTTGTCCATTGACCTTAAAAGTGGTACCCCTCTCTTGGTCAACTAATTCCACTACACCATAGGGGTACACTTTTGCGATTTGATATGGTCCCGTCCATTTAGAGTTTAATTTCCCAGGTAACAACTTGAGTCTGGAATTAAAACCTGCTGACCTTCGGTGAATTCTTTTGGTATAATCTTCTTATCATGCCATTTCTTTGTGTTTTCTTTATATAATTTAGCATTTTCGTAAGAAAATTTTATGTGTTCCTCCAATTCACACAACTGTAAAGATCTTTTATTTCCTGCGTCGTCCAGACTCATGTTGAGTTCCTTGCTAGCCCAATAGGCTTTGTGCTCTAACTCGAGAGGTACGTGACAAGATTTTCCAAAAACTAGCTTGTAAGGAGACATGCCAATATGGGTTTTGTAAGCTGTCCGGTAGGCCCACAAGGCATCATCCAATTTGGAGGCCCAGTCTTTTCGGTGTGGCTTGACTACCTTAGTTAAAATTCCTTTGATCTCCCTATTGGACAATTCAGCCAAACCATTTGTTTGCGGGTGGTAAGCAGTTGCCACCCTATGCTGATTGTTGTATTGCTCCAATACATCATCTAATACTTTATTTATGAAGTGTGTGCCTTCATCACTAATCAAAGCACGAGGCATGCCAAATCTAGTGAATACATGCTTTTGTAGGAATTTAACAACTGTTTTAGCATCATTTGAGTGGCAGGCCATAACCTCCACCCGTTTGGACACGTAGTCTACAGCAACCAGGATATAGGCACAATTATTGGAGAGTGGAAATGGTCCCATAAAGTCAATGCCCCAAACGTCAAATAATTCTACTTCTAAAATTCCGTTTAAAGGCATTTCATTCCTCTGAGATATATTTCCACTCCTCTGACACTCATTGCAACTTTTTGCAAAGTAATGAGCATCGTTGTTTAAAGTAGGCCAGTATAGGCCTGATTGCAAAACTTTTGCTGATGTCCTATCTCCACCAAAGTGTCCACCACATGGTCCACTATGGCAATGATGTAAAACAGATGTTACTTCCTCTTTCAGAATATACCTTCTTATTACCTGGTCTGCACAGATTTTAAAGAGAAATGGGTCATCCCACAGAAACTTTTTGGAGTCAAAAATCAATTTCTTTCTTTGGTGCTTGTTAAATTCTTTGGGAATGATCTCACAAGCCAAATAATTCACAATGTCTGCAAACCAAGGTGTTGCAGTTTGTATGGCCAAAATTCTTTCATCGGGAAAAACCTCACAGATGCCATCACTGTGTGCTTTCTCATCTTGTTTTTCCAGTCTTGACAAGTGGTCAGCCACTTGATTATTTATACCCTTCCTGTCAATGATTTCCAAATCAAATTCTTGCAAAAGCAAGACCCACCTAATTAGCCTAGGTTTTGCATCTTTTTTGGAAATAAGATACTTGATGGCAGCATGATCTATGTGTACAATTACCTTGGCACCCATCAAGTACGATCTGAATTTTTCAAAAGCAAAAACCACATCTAATAATTCTTTTTCAGTGGTAGTGTAATTGATTTCGGCTTCATTGAGGGTTTTACTAGCATAGTAAATGGAATGAAAAATTTTATCTTTTCTTTGTCCCAGAACTGCTCCAACTGCCCAACCACTTGCATCACTCATTATCTCAAAAGGTAAGGACCAATTAGGTGTCACTATTACAGGCGTAGTGACCAACGCATCTTTCAAAATTTTAAAAGTCTTTTAACAATCTTCATCAAAATTAAAGGCATGGTCATGTTGTAATAGTGAACACAAAGGTTTGGATATTTTGGGAAAATCTTTTATGAACCTCCGGTAAAAACCTGCATGTCCGAGAAAACTTCTTATTCCTTTTACAGTGGTTGGTTCATGCAACTTTGCAATTACTTCCAACTTTGCCTTATCAACCTCAATACCTCTATTGTAAATGAGATGCCCTAACACTATGCCCTCTTTAACCATAAAGTGACATTTTCCCAGTTCAAAACCAAATCTGTTTCTTCACATCTTTTAAGGCTTTTTTCAAGGTTTTGTAAACACAGATCATATGATGTCCCATATACAGAAAAATCATCCATGAAAATTTCCATGGATTGTTCCAGCATGTCAGAAAAAATGGACATCATACATCTTTGGAAAATGGCAGGGGCATTACAAAGTCCAAAGGGGATTCTTCTAAATGCAAAGGTCCCACAAGGACAAGTAAAGGTTATTTTCTCCTGATCTTCCGGTGCAATGGCAATTTGATTGTAACCAGAGTAACCATCCAAGAAACAATAAAAATCCTTCCCTGCTAGTCTGTCCAACATTTGGTCAATGAAGGGTAATGGAAAATGGTCTTTTTGGGTAGCTTGGTTAAGCTTCCGGTAGTCCATACATATCCTCCAACCTGATACAATCCTAGTGGGTATTAATTCATTTTTCTCATTAGTTACCACAGTAACTCCACCTTTCTTGGGTACACATTGCACAGGACTGACACATGTACTACTGGCAATAGGATAGATTATGCCAGCGTCAAGCCATTTCAAAATTTCCTTTTTAACCACTTCTTTCATCATTGGATTTAGTCTTCTTTGAGGCTCAACAGAGGTAAAGTCTTTGTTTTCCAAAATGATTTTATGCTGACAAATGGTTGGGCTTATGCCCTTTAAATCAGCAATTGGCCATCCTATGGCCTTGGTGTGTAGTTTCAACATGGCAATCAACTTTTCCTCTTGATCAAACTCTAATGATGATGAAATAATAACTGGCAACTTCCCTGGGTCTCCTAAAAAGGCATATTTCATATGTGAGGGAAGTTGTTTCAGTTCTAAGTCTGGAGCACATTCTATGGAAGGAACAAGTGTCTTCCTATCCTCGCTATGTTTCAATTGCAGAGGTAACCTGAATGTCTTCTAATTCCTCAAACTCTGTTGTGTCTTCTTCACTATCAGATTCCTACATTCCCAAGACCTCCCTAAAACTTTGGTCTTGACACCAAGATTCAATCAAACTTAAGGTAGAACATTCTTCCCTTTCTTCAGGAAATTTGAGGGAGATCAAAACATTAAAGGTCACTTGTTGGTCTTGAACTCTCATGGTGAGTTCGCCTTTTTGGACATCTATCAGAGTTCTGCCTGTTACTAGGAATGGTCTTCCTAAGATAATGGGAATGTCTTTGTCGGCTTCAAAATCTAAGATGATAAAGTCTGCAGAAAAAATAAACTTATCAACCTGGACAAGGACATCTTCAATTTTACCCTTAGGCCAAGCTATGGACTTATCTGCTAACAACAGTGAAACTGTGGTAGGTCTAGCCTCACCTATGCCTAAGGTGTTAAAAACAGATAAAGGCATAAGGTTGAAGCTAGCTCCTAAGTCACATAGAGCTTTTCCTACTTCTTTTCCTCCTATGGAACAGGGGATGGTGAAGGTCCCTAGATCTTTCAATTTGGGAGGGATTTTTCTAGACAACATGACACTTCACTCCTCAGTCAGAGCTACAGTCTCATATTCATTCAACTTTTTCTTTTTGCTTAAAAGTCTTTTAAATTTTTTGCATAATTTGGCATTTGTTCAATGGCTTCCACCAAAGGTATATTGATATGCAACTGTTTGAAAACATCTAAAAACTTTTTGAATTGTAGTTCATCCCTTTGATTCCTTAATCTCTGGGGATAAGGGATATAGAGGGGAACCGGAGTAGGAGACGTAGTCTTTTGAGGAGTAGGTGTTGGGACAGTCGGTAAGATCTTGTATACCTTAGTGGATGGTGTAACTTTAATTGGTTCCACAGGTCTGTTATTGCAAGGAATTTTGGGACTGACACAAGATTGTGACACATCCAAAACAGTATGTTCATTTTCTTTTTTATTTTCCTTGGGTTCATTTGGGAACAATGTTGGATAGTCTGACTTCCTTGGAAGGGGTGGATTTTCAATGGGCCCTACAGTGTTTCTAGGGCTCGTGCTCACACTAGGTTGAGCAGAATCCAAAACTGTGTTTTTCTTTTCAGGTCCTGCTTTGTCTATCTTTTTTAGTTCTTTTTTTATATCTTCTGGTAAGTCTTGTCCATTTCTCAATGTCACAACTTTCACATGTTCTTTTCCAATCCTTTGAGGTATTTTTGTGTCACTAGGGAGAGAACCTGAAGGACGTTTCCTTATTTCCAAAGCCATTTGACCCACCTGGGTCTCCAGATTTTTAATTGATGCATGTGTTTGGGTCTTGAATGCTTTCATCATTGCTTCCAAAGAAGTATATGAGTTGGCATGCTGGTTTGACTTTTGTTGATAACCAGGTTGATTATTCTGAAAATTCCCATGTTGGTTATTTTGAGGTCTGTGATAAGACTGTTGTTGAAAATTGGTCTGTCCCTGCAACTTTGGAGGTGGTGGATTTTGGGCAGGACTGTGCCAAGAAAAATTCGGATGGTTTCTCCACTCAGGATTGTATGTTTGAGAAAAAGGTCCACCCTTGTTGTTACTGCTGACATAATTGACTTTCTCGGGATTTTCGAAGCAATGTTCAAAGTGATGACCCTCTCCACAGTAGGTGCACTGTATAGACTGTACAGTAGGGGTATGTGCCACAGTATTAACTTGCACAGCATTAAGGTTTTTGATTAAAGATGCCATGTTGGTCAGCTGTGAAGATAATAATGCATAAGCATCTGTGTCTTGTACCCCTACTGCCTTTCTAGGTAATGCACGTGGGCCAGCCCATTGACCATTGTTGTTTGAAATTCTTTCAAGGATTTCATATCCTTCATTGTAGGTACAAGCTGTGAAAGCTCCGTGTGCAGTAGCATCGAGCATTTGTTTAGCAGCAATATTTAAACCACTATAAAACGTCTCTAGCTTAATGCAGTACGGAATGCCATGATGAGGGCATTTTCTCAATAGCTCCTTGTACCTATCCCATGCGTCAGGAATTGCTTCATCGTCCATTTGTCTAAAAGTACAGATTTCATTTATGGACTTAGCATTCCTCGTGGGTGGAAAATATTTTTTCAAAAACTTTTCTGCCATTTGGGTCCATGTAATTATAGAATCTGGTTTCAACGAGTTGTACCAAGACCTTGCTCTATCTCTTAGAGAGTATGGAAAAAGTTTTAATTTTAGAGCATCGTCTTGTACACCAGGAAGTTTAAAAGAATCTGTAATTTCCATGAAAGACCGAAGGTGAGAATGAGGATCTTCAGCTGGCAAACCAGCGTACTGGCCGTTAGTTTGCAACATCTGAAACATTATCGGTTTTAATTCAAAATGGTGGGTTTGCAAAGTTGGTTTAAGAATTCTTGGATGTAACTGGGTTAAAACAGGAACTGCGTAAGACATAATACCACCATTTTTGGAATTTGCTAACCGAAAAATGTTTTGCTCCACATCATCAGTATTTATTAATGGCGGTTCATTTGGATTATCATGATTATTTAAATCTTCATGGTCATTGGAAATTTCTCTATCTCTATTTCTTCGGTTATTATTATTTTCTCGATTATTTTGACGCCCATTTGGATTTATCTCTTGGATTAATTCCTCATTTGTCATATATTCATGTTCAGACATTTCGGAAGAATTTAAAACTAAATTAGCTCGTTGGATTCTTCTTTGTTGTCTAAATGTTCGTTCAATATCGGGATCAAGATGGAAAAAATCACCGAGTGACAATCTTGGCATGCACTTTTTCGAAATTTTTTTTATAAATATTTTTCCTACTCTTTTTTTTTCTTTTCAAAATAGATGGAAGAAAAACGCACTTTTAAAAACCTTACTTAAAAAGAAAAACTTCTAGCGTGCTTCCCCGGCAACGGCGCCAAAAACTTGTTGCGGTATTTCGTGTTCACACCTTTTCAAAATGCAAATAAGTAGATCTTGACGCAAGTATACATCTCAATCTACTACCGTTTTTAACAAGTAATAATGGTACAAAGTACCGAATATCGATCCCACAGGGAAGCGTGGAAAAGTTCTCCTTGAAAGTCGGGTCTGTAAAAGCGAGTCTCAGATGGCGAATTCGAACACAATATTTTGGTTGGGGGTTTTGAGCAACAATTACTGAGAAATTAATTTAAAAAGAGCACAGGGTATAAAGATCCGTTGGCACGAATTTAATAATTAAATAAAAGACGAGATCGTATTCCTTGGTTATCTCAGAGTCGATATTTTATGTAACTTAAAGAAGCCGTCACACAACGAACCAGTTGTCAGTTGATCAATTGTATTTCGACATAAAATATAACTCTGATTTAAATAACTTTAGACAATCATGCGATACGATACACCTATTATTCTTTTATCGGTCTTGGTCCCAACTTTACTTTTTACCCCGAACTGAGACGGTTAGCCCATTATCATTTTTTAAATCCTAATTTTAAAGATTGTAAAAGCAATTAAAGAAAATAAGAATTACGTCAACTACTTGTTAATTAATTTTAAAAGAAATGATTTATCAACTACACATGTAACTAAAATCCTTACTAGAACTAGAAAAATTAACTTACTTGAGGATGATTATAAGATTAACCTACAAACACTATAATTAATTTAATTAATCCAACGACGTTAAAATAAAGTGGGAATTATAGAACCATGATTTACCAACTAATTTATCACTAGTTACGGAAGGTCGTGTGTCAAATGTATCTTTAGTCCTTTAATTATTTTGAGAGTCCTTAAAATTTTATCATTACAAGTTATGTAAAGAACGGGATGGTTTTTAAGATTTTTGGAAACACAAAGCGAGTTTAATACAATCACAAACCGTGAACCAAACGAAGTTGGGAATCCGAAAATGATTGATCGGACTTCCGGTTTGTGATGGAACTAAAATCGCAAATGGAAACAACGTAAAAACCACAAGTATCGAACCACAAGAAGAAGATGAAAATTGTGGAAAATTAATGCGATGACAATACTTGTAACTAGAAGTGACTAACATTAATATTGATCAAAAGAAGAGGAGTTTGAATTATGAGCCAAGCTTCTAAACAACCTAGTAAGCTATTGGCTCACCAACCTTCAAACCACCCAAATTACTAGTGTTTGTATTATGCTACTACTAATTGCTCCATACTACACATGAGAGCATAGCAAGAGCAAGGAAGAGATGATCAAAATGTTAAGCTAGAGCCTCTTATTTATAGGCTAAGATACTTGAAAAAGGCCATGGGCTTCAAAGATACTTGGGCTTTTCAAAAATTGACCTACATAATATATTAACTAATTACAAACTTTTAGCCCACAAATAGTATCAAAACACTAGTATCACAAGGCCCAAGTGTGTAGTTGTGGAAACCCAAAAATTTAGCCCAGCGTCTTCAAAAGAAATCGGCCCATCAAAAATATTGAAGCCCGCGTTTGTAAGCTCGTAAAAATCCGCACTACGTTAATGTTGGACTTCAATCGGCCGTAACTTGATCCTAAAATACGCATATATATAAATGCATAAGATTTTTGTCACATTTTCACTATAAGATGGATTTATTAGCCGTAAACGATAAATATGAAGTTATGCGATAAAACTACAAAAATAAACTAAAATCGAAATGGGAAAAGAAAAGAAACTCAAAAATGTCAAAAAGAAGTCTAAAAATAGGGTAAATAAATTTACCCTATCAGCATCCCAGTGTAAGTCCATTCGGTCAACCCCGACCAACTTAATCAAATTCCCAAAAACTCAATGACGTCCCAAAAACGTCAAATTAATCAATTTATAATTATAAACCCATCTCTCTAAATTAAAACGTCACAATAAATGGTAAACTCAATTTATGACGCTTTAATCCCATTATTAACTCATCAAAAACAATTTAACAAACCTCCAAGTTTTACGATTGAAAACGACTCTTAACGTCGATTTTTTTTATAAAAACTATAGAAGTTATTTGCTCTGCATTAAAGCGTCTCGATACTATTTAACTAATAACGACGTTTCAAATCCGTCATTTAAGTTTGAATAAATGATCTCATAAACACCTCCTTAGGAAATAATTAATTGATTAATATTCTTAAATAAATTAATATTTTAATTAAATAACAATTTAAATTAACACATTAATTATTTTAGAAACTAGATTAATTAATATAATCCAAATAATTACTCCTTAATCAACTTAAACCCAAAATAGATTAAGTATTCAATATTAATATTTAAAAAAAAAGGAACTTTCAATAAGTTAATGTTTTCCTTAAAAACAAAAAAATTAAAGTCATTCTAAAACATTCTAAAGTTAAGGGGTTAAAAATTGACAAAACCCCAACATGTTAAACCCATCATCAGTTCATCACCCACGAGAAATGCATCAGTGCTGAGGAAAAATATCGATAACTCATCGGAAAACTGAAAAACGATCGTTAGGCCTCAAATCTTCATCATTTTCGATGATTCCTTTTGCAAAACTCTTGAAAATAAATTTCCTCAACCATAGAAACAAAAATCAACAAAAACCAACAATTATTGAGTCCCATTTTCTCATTTAGATTTTCGGTTTTTATATAACTCGTAAATCTAAAAGATAAACTCAAAATCGGTCACTCTAAACCAAAATATGAGACATAAGGCTACCAAGGTTCGATAAAGGACTTAAAAACGAAACTATTCATATAAAGAACTCAAGATTTGGTCGAGTATTTTACCTCAAATCGTCAATAAACGGAGTTTTCGTACGATGACTTTGAGCTCCGATTTCTCTCTCGTTTCTCCGTTTTTTCTTGAAGCTTCTTTTACAAACCATGAAAGGGGACATATGGACTACTTAAATCTGAACATCTTTAGCGTATTCATTGACCCAATAAGCCAATAACTGACCTCAAAGATCATCCATCGTTTTCATGTCTGAAAAGTTGCAGATCTGATAAATTTACAAAACAGGTCCCTCTGGTTGTTGACATCTGACACCACCCTTTAACTTTCAAAAATGATACTTGACCCCTTGACTTGAATACTTTGTCCAACTTTACACTTTTCACCCCCAATGTGACATTTCCTTTCATTTTTAACCCAATTGCATATAAACCCCTTTATTCATTTCTTATTTTCATTATATGGCATAATTTATCCATTTTCACATTTTTCTTCACAATTTTGTTCTAATAAAATAAAATAAAACACATTCTATTTTCTTTTCTTTCTTTTCCTATTTATTTATTTATTTGCCCCATTTTGGGGTGTCACACATGTAATGTTAGACTGTGTTGCATTGGATCCATAGGCACGTAAGTCAGTCTGTTTTGGATGGTCGATTGGGTATTGCAGGTGACCTTCAGTACCCATGTTTTATGATCGGAAACTTGATAAGTGATCTCTAGGAGGGTTGAGTCTGTTAGTGCTGCTAGGACGGTAGGTACTAGGACCTTCGCCGCTTGAAGTAATGCATGGGACAGGTAGTCTTTAAGTGCGTCGGGCCTTTAAGGTGGAGTTCTTCGGAATAAGCCCGTCAAGGTCAACTGACTTAGGGTGACACTTGTTAAATAATTCGTAGGGACACCGGGCTGGAATGTCGGGAGGTGTCATGCGATTAACGTTGCTTGGGTGGCATACTGATGTGTTTCCTCCACCCTCAACGGATACGTTTTCCCCCCATCGTCGGCTATCAGTGTTTTTAAATATAAGGATGCTTTACTTTATTGTCATTGGGTCTATATGGTCGACAATGAATGAAGACCTTAATATTGGACCATCCTCCTGGTATATTAAGGTTTGAATGAATTATGTCAACTCCATATTTTGGTAATTAAAGTCTGTTCGTTTATGGTCGTGTGAGTATTGGACCTAGTGTCCACGTTTTTGGACGTACGGTATACATGGTTTAATGATGGTTCATGTTTCGAGTTAGTTTAAGTTGCATCAATTTATGAAGAAAGTTTTAAATGAGGTGTCCATCTTTGAAAGTGCATGATTTTGGAAAAGAGTCGTTTCCACGTTTTAAAGGACACCAATTGACTGGTCATGGTTTCGAATGAGGTTCATTCTTCTAAATATATATTTACTCATGTAAAACTCTTGAACTCACTAGGCGTTAGCCTAACCTTTTTATTTGTCGGCATGTACATCAGGTTCCAGTTGGGGGTATGGTTCTAGCAACATTGAAAAGATGTGCCTTAGTGTCCGCAAGTGTATGTGCTTGGTGAATTCTTTCGCAGTTTGGAGATAGCGGCATTTATTGGGTTTTAGTAACACCTGTCCTTATTATAGATTGTATGTATAAAATGAATGTGTGTATGGAGGTTAAATCTTAAATTGTGATTGTAGATGAATCATTTATTGACGTGTTTAGAAAATTTTAAATTAGTTGCTATTTCCAGAATTGAGGGTGTTACAGTTGCTAGGGAGCACCCCCTCCTCTCGATACAACTTGAGAAATTGTGCCCGACGAGTTTGACCGGTGCACAGTCACGAAGGGCAAAGTCGCGAGTGAATAATCGACTACGGTATAGTCCGGGCGAGAATGCCCTGTGACAATGTCACGACATAGTCACTGGGGAAAAGTCGTCGACGCCCAACAGGGGAGTAAATTCCCAAACTCGTTCATTTTGAAAGGGGATTTATTTCAGACCAGCTTTTAGTGTGCTTCTGTCCCTAGAGGCGATTTTCTACCTCTCCTAATCTTTCTTCATTTATTTCAAGATCCAAAACTATTAAGATTGGTGGTTGATCAACATTAAATCCTACCTACATCTAGAGTGAAGATTTCAAGGGTTCCAAAGCTAAAAGTCTCCATCTCAGTTTTAGGGTTTCAATCACTTTTATGGTTTTTACAAAACTAATATGTGAGTTTTATATGCTTGTTTTCCCATAAATACGTTTATTTTATGAGTACTTGGTGATACCTTGGAGTTTGACCAAAAGTGATGAAGTTGGGGTTTTGAAGGAGTTTTTGACTTAAAAGAGATATGGACTTTGGGAGGTAAATGATCTAAAATGGTTCTAAACATGCATATGATAAATATTTGACTTAATTATGTGTTCATATATGTTGGAATTTAAAAGTGTGGTGAAGTGAACATATTACTTGAGATCCTATGAGCACCAAGTATGCACTATGTACATTATATTATGAGTTATGGATTATTTGTTACATTCTAACTCTTGATTGTGCGTACATATATGGGTTTTGAGTCCAATTCCTTATGCATGGGGATTTGGTATAATAGTTGTACACTAATATTGTGAAGGCCAAACTTTGGGCCACTAGAGAGTAGACAACAAATGACCTTTGATATCCTTAAGGTGGAACTTGTCTAGATTGAGTATGCACTAACGTTCATTGAGTCCTTGAGGTGTAACTCTATGGAGTAGTCACTAAAGGTGTATAGGGGTTTGAGGTGATGTCGAAGCGGTATGTGCACTAAAACTCGAAACCTGAGTGTAGTCTTAATAACATCATTAGGTGACTCTACTCACGTGTTCTCGTTAACTTGATGGAAACGGGTCTCCCTCGTAGTCAAGGGTTTTATATTGTGTAAATGTTCAGGTGTGGAACATCGTGTGAGATTGTGAACTACGGTAACGTACTACCATTACGGAACGGGTAAAATTGAATTGTGTATTGAGGCCTTACCAACATTTATATATATACGTATCTTTTGCAAACTAGTCAGATTGTGCAAACTTTGTGAACCAATCTTAGCCGTTCATCAAGTCTAATGAATATATGATTTTATTATGTTTCCTAATTTAAAATCATGATTATAATGAATAAACTTAACATTTCCTAATTTAAAATCATGATTATATTGAATAAACTTAACATTTTCCATATATATCACAATAATTATTAATGAATCATAATCATTATCCATAAATATATCTATTGTTTCCTAAAATAGTGGTTTGCATAGTTTGTACAAATTGCTTGGTTTGCAAAAGAAACGCACCCTATATATATATATATATATATATATATATATATATATATATATATATATATATATATATATATATATATATATACGTACATGTGTATGATCTCACTAGGCTTCTAGCCCAACACTTGTAATTGTGTTTATGTCTGACAGGTCCCTCTAGTGGTGGATGTAGAAGTGAGATGCTGACCGGTGCCGAATAGGAGCATCTAAGGCGGGGGATTTTGGGATAATTTTTTAAAAGATATATTTGGAGACATAATAATTATTATAATCTAGTCGTCATTTAACTAGATTAATTAGACTGTTATATTATGTCTCATTTTTTGGATTGTTAATTGATGTAAAAAATTCCCCTTTGTGGGTTATAGTTGTTTATAACATTAGAAGTTTTATGTCTTTCATTTTAGTATGCTCCCTTATTTTTATGGTTTAAATTTTAAGGTGTTATAATTTAACTAACACGAACTTAGTTACTTATCAACAACATGTAATTACTACATTGAACCTTTAATTATTCTAAGGGTATGCTGAGAAAAAAAAGAGGTTGGGTTTCTATTGTTGCCAAGTAAATAAATAGGTCTCATGCCCATTTCCAGACTTATTCCAAATACCATATCCTCTAGAAGTCCTTTTGTTGAAGGATCAACCAAATTATTGAATAATCTTATTATCCCATCGGATTTTAACTCTCTGACATACACATATCTTAAACTAATAAGTCTAGGTTTTTCATTACAAATCTTATTATAAGCTCTAGACAAAGTTGCTTCACTATCACAATGCAAAGAAATAGCTAACATTTGATGTGGCCACAACTTTATATCTAACAACATATTTCTTAGCCATTCAACTTCGTTTTCTAACGTTGCTAAGGCTAAAAACTCATATTCCATGGTGGAATGAGTTTTACAAGTTGTTGGTCCAAAGGGGTCTACAAGAGTTAAACAGTTTGTAGAAGGGGGGATAAATACAAACACACTAATTTTACTTTTTAAATTCTTATATTGATTATTGATTTAAATCAAACAGAATTTACAATCTTGAGAATCACTAAGTTCTTTTGCACAAGAATAAGATTAGAAAGAAAAGAAGTAGAATGAAGGCAAGAATAAAGCTTAGCATGGAAGAAGGTATCCCATGCTATTTATACCCAATGCACTTAGTGCAAGTCAGAGGGTACAATCTACATGTCAAGAGGATAGTGGATGAATGTCCTTTTTCTTCTTTCTTGAGCATGCTTTGGGCCGCTTGTATAAGAAGGTGGAAGAAAGTTGGTAAGTACGATTGTAGACAAGAGAGCAATCATACTATATAACAAAAATGCGTTCCTCGTCATTAATATGTTTGCTCGCGGCAATTGTGGCCTCTCGGGAGAATCGATGACTGCATCTTTGATGCACTGCTAGTACTAGTACCTTGATCAGAGATTTCTCTATGAAAAAGAGGAATCGGAGTTTGAAGAGGGGGAAGGAGAAGGAGCCCTCGACCCGCAACAGATAGAGGAGGATTTATTCAATCACATAGTTTGGGCTCCTAGAATATGGCACCCTTGGGGCTTTCTATTTGATTGTATCGAAAGGCCCAATGAATTGGGATTTCTCTATGTCACGCCAGATGTTCTATGGATACAAGTTATTTAATACTCCAAACTCTTCTGTTTTTGATTCTGGACCGCGCGAGTTATATATGTACCTTCGTCCTTTTGTGCAAAATAGGATAAGATAAATTTTCAATCTTGTCGAGCGAGGACTTTGAAAGTTGAGAAGCTTTTCAGCTATTGTTGATTCTTCGTTAGTTTGTCATGCCTGGTAGATGAGTCTTGGTTTCACTGAATGTCGCTTCAGATCATTAATATAATATCTCTTTCTACAACTCAGTTTTCGACATTGCTGAAGGTTCTTGTCAATGTGAAGCTTTGTCTTCAGAGATCACTTAGATAACTGTTATAATACATGTTCAGCGATCACTGAACATATTCAGTGCTGATAACTGAAACTGAAGCAATTAAACTAAAACAGATACAAAGTGATGCTGACAATCTCCCCCTATCAAAGCACTGACATAGTTTTGATCAACAATCTCCCCCCTATCTGATGATGACAAAACAACATAAAGAAAGTTTTTATGCAAAAAATGAGGAAATGAGACTCATAAAAGACTTGTCCCACTTACTGTTTTGAGGTATCTGTAAACACGCAGGTCTATTAGGTAATTGACATTGATTCCATTGATTTTGAATGATTTACATGAAATTGAAGCTTTCTCTCTCTAAACTCTCTCTACAAGTATGACAATGTAGTTTCCTAAACCTAATGCTTAACCACTAAGCAATCTAATATACCTCCTAATTACAAACACAATGACTAAACAAACTACGTTATTTTGACTTTTAACATCTTTGACTTTTGACAACTTTGACTTTCTTTGACTTTTCATTTACAAAGACTTTTACATTTAAATCTTGAATACAATAATACACTAACAATCTTCCCCTTTGGATTCAAGATTTAAAAAATTTGACAATAGTCTTTAGCTCTTGATTCTTCAAAACTTTAACTTTGACAGCTTTGAACTTTGAAGTTTTGGCAATCTTCAATCATTTGGCTTTTGAAAAATCTTCAAATAAACTTGAAAAGTCTTTCACTAAGTCTTTGAAAAGTCATCAAGTCTTGAACATTAAATCTTTGAAACTTTGATCTTTACGGCTTTGAACTTTGAACTATGAGGAATCTTTCAATGCTTGTATCTTCATCTCTTTGATCTATGAATTGTCTGTCTTTGAACAACGACTCATCTCTAATCATATCGGAATATCTTTATCATGTTATCTCGAACTTCTTGACTTTGACAAATCTTCTGTCTTTGGAAATTGAAACTTTCAAAATATCTCCCCCTTTTGATGATTGTGAGCATCATGATCATCAAAATTCTTTTCAATTTCATCACTTTCTTTGAATAATAATCTACCCCTTTGTGAAAAACTAACAATCTCCGCCCTTTATAGTAATTTGACAATCTCCGCTCTTTGATCTGAGTATCCGTCAATTCATGAGTGCATACCTGAATCTCTTCAAATTCAGATATAATGAACTTTGTAACCCTGATTCAACGGATGAAACAGTTAGAATTGCCTGTAAGTATTACGGAGCCACTTTGTACAACAGATGTACATTGGAAAGGAGTTTTTGTAATGTTCACTCCCCCAGGGCTTCCATTCAATCATCGAAAAACCACACAGGAATTTTCTATGAATGTTATGACAAGAAAACTTATTCCTTGTGTGTACGTGAAAGTGTATGAATGATTGAAGCTACTTAAGCTTTTTCAGGCTCAAATTGTGTAAACTGTTGAGACAACAACAAGTATTACACGGACTCAATGTGCATGAAAGAGGTACGAAGGTGGGGCAAACTTCCTTCTTTTTCAATATCCAAATCTTGCGAGTGAAGATTAGATAGCAGATATGTTGCGTCCCCAAAAAAATGAAACATTTCTTTGTTGAGAAAGAAACGAGTGGTTGGTGGGGTTAATACAAGAGTTGTCATGGGCTAGTGCCTGTTTCAATGATGGTCACCAAAAAATGTGAACCAACAGATTATGTGGTTGCCCGGCTCAGAAAGTAATTGGTGTAGAGTTTCCATATTCTTTTAACTCTGTTCTCACACCCTCTTTCTTTTTATCATTAAAGCTCACTTCTAACCAAACTCTCATTTACATTTTACCGCTCCACATACTAAGAAAAACTCAATCGGATGAGTTATCTCCCCCACTCTTTGATGTAAGAACCCCTCACCCTTTAATCACTCTAGGATTACTTCCTGGGTAGGAAACACTGGTTAACGTGAATCCATGGAAGTTCTGTTTAAGCTCTCACACGAATCCCATGTAATTCCTAAAAAGAATAGTTTCTCAATAGTTTAACTTGAACAAAGAAGCACAAATATGATAACATTGTCAAAATGTATGCTCATAAAAAATATGAATGAAATGTGAGCATTTGAACTTTGAAGATCTCTCAAAACAAGGATATTAAACGAATGAAATGAAATCAAGAGAATTGTTTTGAGAATCTGACAAAGTATCAATCAGATCAAATATCATAAGATATGAACGTGAAAGGTTAGGGTATCAAAGAACTTGATAGTTTGTTTATATGAACGAATATAAACAATTTAACAATGAACGCTCAAATTGAAATGATAAATGATGCTCAACAACATTTAAATCAAATGAGGTTATTACCATCGAAAAATTGTTTCTTTAAGAGACATGGTAATAACAAAATCAATATGAAGTACTGAACCGGTGTGTATGAATACTTGACAGTATATAGACAAGATAATACACAAGTATTAATCTTTGGAAACACACGGTCAGTTAAACCTTAAAGCTCTTGTATGAAAAACATTTGAAATCACACTTCTAAATTCATGCAATCTTTTGAAGAAGTGGTTTGAACATTTAAGAAAACATTTTTCATGCTTGAATTTTGTTCTTCTTTCAAACAATCAGAGATCTAGATCAGAAGATACTTACAAACATTTAGGATCCCCCTCAAATCATGATATAATGATTTACATCAGATAAGCGCTCCCTGGATATTTTCAAAATATCCTTATCTTTAAACATTAAAGACCGAGTCCTAGACTGTTTTATCTAGAAGTCATAGTCCTTTAACTTTGAATTCCAGGTCTTGAACTGAATTATTCAAGAGCCATAAATCCTTAAACATTAATTCGAGTTCTGAATTACTAGGATTTAAGTAATTCAGAAGTCATTGTTCTTTCTCCCCCTTAAACCTTGTGTGTCTGCAACACAGATTTAGCTTTTGCTACCCACTGGTATTTGGGTCCTGATGTATTAGTTACAGTTCTTTTGGGGGTAACATAATAAGAACCATACCAGTAATCAACAAAATGATTACTTACAAATTCATTTGCTCCACAGTAAGAACAACAAATCTTCTTTTGAGCAATTCTGATCAAATGATTAGTAGAGTAAATTGTATCAGGTTTGCCAAAAGATTTACCTTTGTGTGCACTGTTCTTTTTGGCATTGGATGTGGATGCATATGCTTTGTCATTCTTCTTCTCATCAGGAGAAACCTTTACTCTCTAGACCATCTTTCCTTTCTTTGAATGCTTTCCAAGAGATTTGACATAGAAGCTCGTTGGACTATCAACATACTTATCATATAACAGATTAGATGGATGAATCTGATTTGATTTGACAATGTTTGGTTTGACACTGTTCTTTTTTAAAACATTTTCATGAATGGAACTTGAAGCTGTTTTAAAAGAACAAACTGATTCGGTTGAATTGTCATAAGGTGATTGAGTAATCACATCAACAGACATCTTTTCAGACAATTCAACATTTGCTTCTTCCAAGTCCTTTATCTTTTTGGATAAAATGTTTCTTTCTTCAGAAATAGTGTCAAACTTTTTCTTCAAATCAGATCTAACCATCTGTTCTTTAAGAATATTTGATGATAGAACAGTTATCTTGGATGTGAGCTTAGATATTTCATTTTCAAAGTTTTGATGTTCTAACTCAAAATCTTTTTCCATGTTCTTGTTCTTTTCAGAAATTTCTTTGAAAATCCCAACATTTCTCTTTTCAGTATTTTTCTTTTTAATCTCAAAAGACTTTTTCTTTTCATGAAAGGCGTTTCTTTCTTTTTCAAGTAAGTCTTGTAACACATAGATTTGTTTGGGAAATTTAATAACTTTTTCTTCAAGAACTTGTCTCCCTTTTGCAAACGTGTCTCTTTCAGTTATTACGATCTTTTCAAATTCTGACACTTGCTTAGAGAGTTTAATGCATCTTAGCTCCATATCCTTTTTTTTCTTGGATAGCTTTCTTAGAATGATCAGATAGCTTTTGAGTAGAAACTTTCTCTAGATTTGAATTGTCTTTATCTGCTTGGAGATTTTTCATCAAATCAGCATTCTTTGCTTCCAACGCATATATTTTCTCTTCAAAAGCTTTACACTTGATGTGCAGATCAACTGATTCAACTTTAAGTTTTGATGTCTATTGTTCAGTTGTCTTCAGCTTGCTTTGAAGATTGGATATTTTTCTTTCTTTCAATTTGATTATTTTCTCATTTATCACAATAATATCCTCTTTCAACTTAATTTCTTCTTCTTTGGCTTTGACGATATTTTCTTTTAAAGTAATATCTTTCTCTCTTGCCTCAATTTCTCTTTCTTTATCTTTAATTTCTTTCTCTCTGGTCTTGATGATAACTGTGAAATCAGATTGAGAATTATCAGTAAATTTAGTATAATTAGAAGTTTTATCAGAATTTAACAATTTAGATTTAAACTCCTGAATCTGATTTAGAAGATCTGAATTTTGAATCTTCAGTTTATCCCGTTCAACTTCTATAATAGGTATCTCAGGCAAGTACATTATAGCACAATCTCTGTTTGATAGTACATTTGACATCTTGATGTGCTTGAAGATATACTGAAAAAATATGAAACACAGAAATCAGAGAAAAAAATATCAAAAAAATATTATCTAATAGAGTGATCGTCAAGAGAAACTTCGATTAGAAGTTGAGTTATGTGCACACTCTTAAAATATATGAACAACAAGATTAAAGTCGGAAATAAAATCAGAAAATTAAAGTATGAAAAACAAATTGTAAATTTGTTTTCCAAAAATTAAATCTGAAAATCAGAGCGAAAACTTGACTTGTAATCTTCAATCTGCAAAATTATGAAAAATATATCAGATACGCTCAAAAGCAGATAAAACAGCTAAAAACAACACTAAAAGGACTAAAAATGAAAAAGAAACTAAAAATAAGGACTAAACACGACACATACGAAAATCTTAAAAAATGAGGAAAAAGCGACTAAAATATAAAGAAAATATGAAAAATAAAGACTAAAATCGACAAAATATGAAACTAGAACGAAAAACGAGGACTAAGAATGAAAAAATACTAAGACTCGGAAAAAAAACGAGAACTAAAACGACAAAGAGGCAAAAATATAAAGTCTAGGGACTAAAAATGTAAAAACACTAAACTTACAAACCAGAAGGACCAAAAATGAAAAAAAAATGAAACTTCAAACTATAGGGACTAAAACTGTAAAAAACTAAAAAAATATAAACTGCAGGGACTAAAAGTGACAAAGTCTAAAAATAAAACTAAAAGGGTTAAAAATGTAAAAACTTAAAACTATACTAGAGGGACTAAAAATGACAGCTTTTAAAACTACTTAACTATTCTAACAAAACTAACAGGTTTAGGACCAAAATGTAACAAATTTAACGGAAAATCTAACAAACTTAACGAAAGGTACAAAAAATGCTAACTTCGAAAACTATTTAACAGATCTAACAGAGGACTAACGAAATCTGGACTAAAAAGCAAGAAAATTTAACAAACTAACGACTCTAACGGAAAGTGGACTAAAAATGTTAGAAAACTAACATAACTAATGGGGTTCCGTTAATTTACTATTCATTTTCTTCTCCAACCAACCTGCAAAAACTTAGTATGGGTTAGAATTTTACGTCCAAAAAGTTCCCTCAATCGATTAAAACTCAAAGCATGCTCTCAATCTCTCCATATTTGCTTCCGAAAAATACCGAAAAACTGAAAAAATCTCGAAATCGATTTGAACTTCTGTTTTCTTCGAAATAGATCATCCTTTAGGTACCAAGAGACTTAATTCAATCTATTTGACCAATACAAACTAACTACTATTTATAGTACACTAATCACTACCTTGTTACAACTTGTAAGCCCAAACCCATACAATACAAGTAAGCCCAATAGGCCTAATTACAATTACAAACAAACAAATCAAAACATTTACTATCCTAAACTTTCTAAAATATTACACTAACATTCTCCCCCTAAAGTTTTGGAAAGTAAATCATCTTCAAACTTTAGGCTCCTCTCCCCCTTGATTTGCTTGAAAAACTTTAGTGCATGTATATTCAATTGTAGGCTCGGCTCCCCCTTGAAAGTTGCTCTCATTCTTCGTTTTCGACTTTAAAACCGGATCTGATGTACACCGTAAGCTCGACTAAGTGCACGAATATCATCTCGAAATGTAGAAACCCAACTCGTTCCGATAAGCCCACAAGAAAGATAACGAGTGAATTTGACGTGACAAACCGTGTGTAACCTTAGTTTTTAACAACGAAACCGTCGTTAACCGCGAGTCGAATAGGAGTTTGGCTTGAGAGTCGTAAACGTGTTGCTCGAAGAGGAAACAAATGATCACACACTACATTGTAGGGAATGAGGAACAATTTTGGCCAACTTAACTGACTTTTGGACCAAAAATGTTAGAAAAACTAACTGGTCACTAACGGAGCAGTTAAATTCACTATTCATTGTCACTTGCAACATAAAATCACGAGTTGTACATTCCCTCTTTCATTTTCTTCAAAAAATCACGTTGAATTTTGCTTTTTGTTTCATCTAAAGGCTTCTTTGAACATGAAATAAACGTTTTCAACAACTTATGTCTTCATGCATCGTGAAAATATGGTACAGAAACAAGCCGACGATGAAACAAAATAATTCTGGCGATGTAACAAACTTTTCCGGTGAGTTCTTTCAACAACCAAAACGTCTTGATTTCTTGCTGGAAATTGTTGTAAACAACATGAAAATCGATCTAAATGAGCAAACAAACACGATATGGATCGAAGATGCAACAAACTCCAGCGATACAGTCAATTTCCGTCCAAATCGCTTTTTCGGCGAGATCTATTACAACAACTTAAAATTCTCGAATTACATGCTCAAATCGTTTAAACAACTTGCAAATATGATCGACATTGACATACAAACCAATCTGGATCAAAAAATTTGACAGAATCATAGCTCCAATCACGTTTTTTCGGCGTGAACAGTAAAAAAATCGGACAAACTCGTTTTTCCGGTGAGGCTTGTTCAAAGATCGAAATTTCTTGAATTTCTTGCTCAAAATGCATCAAATAATCAAGATTGACATGTAGAACAGATCTAGAACGAGATATAACAGTATCTAAGCTAAAACCTTAGATTCCGGCGAAATTCCGGTCAGATCTATATTTCCCTGCGAACAATCTTTAAACGCTCATATCTCACTCGTTTTTCGATGAAATTCGAATCTAAAAGTTGTAGAATGCTCGAAATTCGATAACTAACAAATCTATGTAAATCAAATCGCCTCATACAAGAAAATTTTCGGAACGAAAATTTGACGCGAAGAACACCGAAAATTTTCGAACGAAAATTCGAAAAATCTTCAAAACTCAACGAAATTTGAATCCAAAAATTGTACTAGATCTGTAATCTCATCAAGAACAAATATTCAAAAGTAATTGAGTTTTGGAACAACTTACTTGTAGATCGGGCTAAAAATATACACGAAATGTCGAGATCGATAATCGTTACGAGAAAATTTTTATCGTTCGGCTCTGATACCACTTGTTAGGTCCGAGATCTGGATCATTTCATGTTTGTAACTTGGTAGGATAGGAGAAGTTTTTTTTTTTTTTTTTATTAGGTAATTGACATTGATTCCATTGATTTTGAATGATTTACATGAAATTGAAGCTTTCTCTCTCTACAAGTATGACAATGTTGTTTCCTAAACCTAATGCTTAACCACTAAGCAATCTAATATACCTCCTAATTACAAACACAATGACTAAACAAACTAAGTTATTTTGACTTTTAACATCTTTGATGTAACACCCCCATTTTACCCTTGGGTAATGTCACATCTTTCAGCCCAAATATTACCTTATGTCGTCGAATATGACATCAAGATATAAGCAAATCACCATCACAGCGGAAGTCTTAACTTAAAGTAATACAAGTCTCCAACACTAGTCCGTCCCATACCGGACTATATTACATAACGCTCCAAATACATAATAATTAAGTTGATAACTAGCAAAACATCAAAGAACATAATAAAAGTAAATCTAATTATGCTTTGCCCTTTCCTTTATCCACACCTGAACCACCGGCTCCTGAGATGCATACTAGTAGTTAGCTAAAAAGCTAAGTGAGTTCATGGTTTACGTGCACATAAATACACACTCCATCAAGCATAAAAATATCAAGCACCAATTAAATAGTATGCATATTGTTTTCGGAAAACATTTGACACAATGTAATTCCCTAAACCTCCTCGTCCACTTTGTCATTGGCATTCCCTGGGTCGCACGACTCACACCCGTCCGGCACCCATTACGGGGTCGTGCCAATCCTCCCTTAGGTAGGTTTGCTCTGTCACTGGCATTCCCTGGGTTGCACGGCTCACACCCGTCCGGCACCCATTACGGGGTCGTGCCACTCCTCAACGTGACATATCGAGCCCGAACCCATACCCCATATCGACACCAAAATGTGCCACATGAATCAACTCCCAAAAATACATATAGCATGCTAAAACAAAATGTTTATAAACCAATTTAACAATAGCATGCAATCCCAACATAATGATTACATACATGGAAACGTTCACCCATAAACATGTACATAAAATATCTCCTCATGCATAACATACGTAACTCCAAATAAATAACATATCTATATACATGTAAACATTCTCCCGTAAACATGCATATAAAATATATCATCATGCTCCACATAACTCCACATAATTATCATGCCAACATAATTTTTATTTACGTATGTATGCATCCCAGAAAAGTCTCATGAAGACTCACCTCGATTTAATGTAGGTTCACCTTTCGCAAAGTAGCTCCCGAATCCTACATAAATAGTAATAGTTTCTAAGTACCATTTTCTTATAAATAATTGCCCTTTACGAGTTTTTAAAATAATCTCGTAAAATTTTATTTAACCTCTTTAACCCATTAGACACCTTAGTTCATATATTGTCTACACTCCTTAAATAATAGGTGTCTATCTCATTCCTCGTTTTATTAGATACCCAATATATGTATTTAAATACATATACATATATTCACAAACATATACATGTACACATGTATACTGTGAATATATTAACACCTTCTTTCTACACCAACATATATATAGACATATGTGTGTGTGGTGTACCTTTATATATATATGACACCCAACGTATATATACATACCCACGTATATAATATATACATATACATGTACTATTGAGACTTTCAAGGAAACCCAAAAAGAAAATCTACATCTACCTACTGCCATCATCTCCATCATATCCCTTTTCTTTTTCTTTTTCTCTTTCACTAGCCATATCCCACCCTCACGTACCTACACCCCTTTTCTTTTCATTTTAGATTTATAATATGTATATATATATATTTATATACACACACATAAGTAAACCTGCAACTCCATAACCCATTTGGTTTCCATGAACAACAGTCTCCAAATTTCAATGTTCCAACATATTTATTACCAAAAGAAGTTTTCACCCGTAAGTGTCCTTAAAGGAAGGAACTCTCAACCATTTTTTTCAGTAATACATAAATTTCCATCTTTTAATCCATGCATTATATATATATATATATATATATATACACACGTATAACAAGCACACATCACTGGAACAACAATGATTTAAGAGATGTATAAACTTCTTACCTTGATTTTCAGACCTCCTCAAGTTGACGACCCGAAATCTTGCTTCGTTCTCCGGCGGAGTTCCTCACTATCTCCTTTCCTTCTCTCAATGTGTTTCTCTATCTCTCTCTCACTTTCAGAAACATGTGAAATGAAAATAATGGTCACTTCCTCATAGTTCTTATTCGTAAATGAATCAAAACACAAAACCGTTACCTCCATATCTCAATCCACGTTCCATTTTGAAAATTTTAGGAGTTTGGCAAAACAGGTCCCTGTGGTTTACACTCCACACCCTTAACCTTTTCTCCATTTTTCGCTTTTAACCCTCCACTTAAGTTTGAATTATTTTATCTCCTCAACCTTTATTCCAATTATTACTCTATTTTTTTTTGAGTGTTACGTTTGACTTTTGACAACTTTGACTTTCTTTGACTTTTCATTTACAAAGACTTTTACATTTAAATCTTGAATACAATAGTACACTAACAGTATCTTTTTCAGCACTATCATGGGATAAAATACTAAATTGAAATTTCATTTATATGTAAAGGATTAAAATAGGTAAAATGAAATAATAAGTACAATGAAAATACAAAACTGAAAGAGTGTAACTAATAAGTACAAGATACAAAAAAGGTACCTATCAACTAAAATCACTGAAGTTCAGGTGGTTGGGGACTTCTTCTCCCTGTTGTTTTCTTTTCAGCATCCCTCTTCTAATCTTCTTCTCGATCATTTATCCAACTTCATCATCTTCGTTTAACCATGATCGAACGTATTCCAAATCTGAATAGGACAAAGATGAAGTTCTGACATGTGCTGAAAGTTGTACTATCCCTTGCAGTCTATGAACATAATGTAGAGTTCATGTGTCAAAATGATTAATCGTGGAATGTATGGAACTTTCTCAGGTAGAGATAAATTCAACATGGATAGGTCACAATCAAGATCGGTGAAGATAGAGTCATTGAGAAACATGACTTCTGGTTTGCTGAATAGAGGTTGCTCATCTTCTGCTTCAAGATCATCTTCTGCTTCAAGATTTTTCCTTCGGTGAGAACGCTTTTGAGGAAGTAGAGGGACTTTAATGATATTTGACACTCTATCAAGGAGTTTCTTTAGCTCTTCATCAACGACCTCTTTGTATTTTAACTTAGATTTTTTAATGACATTTCTTATCTCTAGCTATTCATAAAATCCATATATCCATAGAAAGGATGGGTAGTCCATGAAGGAATTGTTATCATCTATGAAGATTGCCACAGAGATGACAATACCGCTAACTTTCATTCTGCCATTGATAGTTACATTGGTGATCTTGTGAGTATTGGGTTTGATCTTAATCTTATTTTTTTCACCACCTCAGCTCCACCTCTTGTCAGCTTAGCTCTTTCTTGTTTTCCTTTTCAGCTTGATGAAAAAGCTGAGCTTGAGCACCAATGGGTTTCTTTGTCTTGAATTTGCCTTTAGCAAGGGCTTCATGAGCTAGAGCATAAGCCAATTTGGCACTTTTCTTGTAAGCTTGCAATGCTTTCTAAACTCTCAGTGATTCCTCCTTTTGGGATTCAGTGATAAACCGAAACTCATCGTCCTCACGGTTATAAACAGTAATTTTTACTCTGGATCGATCAAGTTGGGTAATGAGTTCAGATTTTCTTTTAGCTTCTTCAACTTCCGGCAAACATGGAAATTGGAAGATCTTCTTTGGATGAGGTTGGCCTCAGTATCTCTAGTATCAGTTTTTGGTTGATATGTTGGTATGAGATCATCAGCTTCAGGTTGAGAGGTGTGTTTGGGAGACTCAAGTAGCGGAGATGATGAGCTGGAATCATTGGTTGGAGAAGGAGGTAAGTCCACAAAATATAGAAGATTTGAGTGTAATGGCAAGAGAGAGGTAGAAATTGGTTCAACATCAGTGATAGAGGGAGGAGTGTACATGGTTAAGGCAAGACATACCTTTGGTTGATGAAGTTCCCCCTCAGATATGCACACTATCTTCATATTTCCTTCGGCAGCTACATTCTTGCCTTTTTCAGTGTAGGTACGCTACTGAGGATCTGAGGGTCTATCCCCTTGTTGTTCCCTGATGACCACCCCTTTAGATAAAGGTGGTTTGATGGCCTGAACAATGAAACCACCACCATCATCATCTTCTCCATAATCATCAGCACCATAAAGATCTTTGCCAAAGTTTATGGCATCATCATCATCGTCATCAGCTTCTTCTCCTTCAGCCTTAACATCATCGTGTGAGTTGGTTCAGTACTTACTTTAGAGATGGAAGGTGCAACTGGAATGAATGCAACATCGTCTTCTTCATCGTCTTTATCAAGGGTGTTAGGCTGATCTTGAGGAAGAGGAGGAGGAGTTGCATTTGTTTCAAGAATTGCATTCTCCCCCTCAATAGTTGGTTCCTTTTCTTTATTTTTATCACCCTTTTTGTCAGTATCAGGAGAGGTAAGCTCGGAAGTCTTTAGCTTCTGGGAATTTTCCTCCAGTAAATCATAAGACTGAGATATCAAAATGCCAAAGTCAACCACCATCCGCAAGCTTTCACGGTCATCTTCTGTGAAGGATGGCGTTGGTAGAGGAGCTAGTTGCTGAAGGCGGTTGAGAATGTGCTTCAACATCTCTTCTTGGTGTTACATCTTACTGTTGTTCAACTAAGAGAGAGAGAGAGAGAGAGAGAGAGAGCTAAACATCGGTGATGAAGGTGGATTTGGCAGCCACATCCAACTAGAGCTTGGTGACAGTGTGCTAAACAGATGAGAGAGCACTGGCATCAACTTTTGAGGCAACAACATCTTTCAACGATTTGATTGATTTTTGGACACCATTTGTTGCATATGAAAGGGTGGATGTCTGATTAGCGATAGAGGTCACCGATTACTGCAGTTCTGTGATGCTTTCAAGGATGGCATCCAATTTAGGACTTGCAAAAGGGTTATAAGTTTGTGCGTAAGATAGCTCCGGATTAGGAATAGAAAAATAAGTGGGTAGGTTTGTTTGAATACTTGAGGTGTCCCTTGCAGTATCCAATTGATTACTGCTGAAGAGAAAGTCGAATTCGCGTCGAAAGAACTCGCAAATTGTTATTGCTGAGAAGTTCCGTGATGGAAATCCTCAGGTCTTGTGCTCACATTACCAACCCTGAAGAGAGGCAATGAGGTTTCCATCAACATTAGTATAGACAAATACTAATGAGTCATCTGCTCGTGTTGTTTAGACCAAAGGAGAGGTAGAAGCAAACATTGTAGAGAAAGAGGTCGTGAACGCATGCATCCGTTGAGCGTTGGCTATGCTCGAAGCAACACTCTCAGTGATTTCAGTCACTGAGGTGGATGAGGTAGATGCCATTGAAGCTTCAATAGTAGAAATAGTTGCTGAAATGGTTGGGATGGTTATAGTAGGTGCCTCGGAGCTTATGGCGAAAAAGACAATAGAGGACTGTCGATAGTCCTCCTTTGCTTGATGAGGCTTCTCTTTCATACTTTCTTAGTCTCCCTTGAAGAGCTAAGGGGGTTTTCAGATTGTGTCCTCTTCAGTGAGGATGAGATAGTAGTGGTCGGGGGTAGATTATGGAGATTGAACCACAATCGTGTCCACTAAATAAGTCAAAGAATTGGTGATGGAGAAGGAAGTAAGGTATGCATAAAGACTTACATCTGCTGGAGTCGACTTCCGGTCCCGTAGGCGAGCTCCCAACTTAGGTAGCTGAATGTCACTGACAGTTGGGTAGTTGACACCCAATAAACGTTGAAGAATGGCTCAGATGAATTGAGCATAAGGAACATTGTGTTCTCTTTTCTTGGCATTGAGCATGCAGATAAGATCTTCAAAGATTACTTTGGCAAAATCAATTGATCTGTCATGGATCACTGAGTAGCCCATATTAAGTGCTATTCGTCTAGCTTGATAGTACCCGCCGGTCTTCCCTCCCATGCACTGAATAAAGTGTGTGAACATGTAGCTCCAGTTTGCTGACATTTTTTTCTCTCGACCCTAGTTAGAAACTTATGTTTGATTCCATCAACTAATTCCCAGTCATAGTTGATTTTGTACAAGAATTCGATTAGCTCAACATCAGAGGGAGTGGGATCATATATCTTGGCCTTGGAAAGGACAAGTATGGATCTGAGAGTAGCGGTGCCGAAGCTTACGTGACCATGTTTAATTGGAAAAAGAAATCTTGGTGATTTGATGGTGTTTATCGGTCATGGTGTAGATCACTAAGGCAGTGTACCAGAACTGTTGTAGTAGGTTTTGGTTTCCAGGAGGAGCAAGGGTCAGAGCATGAGTGATATAGCAGTTTTGGAGGAATTCAGTAGCTTCCTTCTGGTGTTCCTTGTTTTCAGGGATGGAAAGAAGGACCGATGGTTGTTGTTGTTGAAGGTAATGTCAATGAGTTGAAAGTGAACAGATGTGTGCGGCTACCATGGCTAGTTGACTGGCTTCCATTTCTGTGATGTAAAGAAGAACATAAAAGAAGAGAAAATAGAGGAAAAATGGTTTAGAATACCAAATATTCCACAAGGAATTTTGGTGTATAGAATGCACCAAAAGAAGTAGAAAATAATTTTGGTATTTAGAATACACCAATATTATTTAAGATTTTGAATATAAACCTTGAAGAAAAACTAGGTTCATATGAAGATTATCTAAAAACTTTTAAGAATGTTTTTAGGGTTTAAAAAATAATGAAGAATATGATTTTTAGAATAAAAAGATGTAGTTTGATCTTATTTTCAAGAAGAGATTAAGATCAAACTTTTCTTTTTAATTTAGAAAAAATAGCTAAATACGAAGAACAAGTCTGTTTTTAAAGAGAGAGAGAGAGAGAGAGAGAGAAGATGAAGAATACGTGTGCGTGTTATTGGTGTTCTTAGTGTTCTTAGTGTTCTTGAGAGTATTTTCTTGCTTAAAAAGAGTTTGTGCGCGTAAATTTTGAAATTCAGAATGTGTGAGAAATTTATATGAGATTGGAGAGAGAAAGTGAAAAGTCATGATGACTTTGACACGTCCGAGGTGTTTGATTGGATAGAGAATGGAGAAGGGCGTCGTGTGTTAGAACGTGTGCCAACGGTTATCCACTTGAAATAATAACGTCATAAAGGATGACTTTTCATTTTCTTTGTAAAAGTTTTAATATAAAGAAATTCAGTGATTTATTTTAAGTTTTTAAAGAGGAATCACTAAGTGTTAAGTCTCAGGGACTAACTATTCAGTGATAAGAGAAAAAGGAACATACCTTGGGAGATAGATACATTTCAGAAGAGTTCAGTGTTAGAGTATGAGAACTAAAACGTTCATTTATATAACGCTGAAGATTTTACTCATCAACGTTCAACATTCCAAGTTTGTTGATTAATATATTAAACCTTGTTTTATCAAGGGGTTTTATAAAAATGTCAGCGAGTTGGTACTCAGTGGGAATAAAAAGTTCAATATCACCATACATAACATAATCTCTGATATCAAAGAGGTGCTAGCCTAGTGGTAAAGCCCTGGGGGGATAGTGCATGGTATGCCTATCTACCAGGGTTCGAATCCTGGGGGATGCACTTCGGCGATACCCAGACCTTGGGTCGGCCTTCGGGTCGGTTCGGGTCCAGGTTTACGGGCATACCAGTCTATGGGTATGCGGGTTCGGTCTTGACCGGGCTTAGTCGTACCTGGGTGGGTCCAGCCGATTTGGGCTGGGTCGGGTCGCCGCGGATTAGTCGGTGCTGCCTAATTGGATGCCCGGATACCGCGGGTGCGTGTGTGTGGGCATAGCCCAAGTTGCCGTACAAAAGAAAAAAACATAATCTCTGATAAAATGATATATGATCTCTATATGTTTTATCTTAGAATTAAACACTGGATTATTTACTATAGCTCTGGTACTATTACAGTAGATAAGAATCTTTGATAGCTGAAGGTCTTATAAATTGGATGGAAAACAAAGTTTCTATTAATAAACATGTAACACTATCCATATTATACAAACATCATATAAATAAGAAGACCTAATGAAATGACCAGAAAAAAACTATGGGCCAAACATAAAAGTCCAATAAAAAAATGTAAAATAAAGCAAAAAAAAAATACAATCACATAAAAGTGTACAAAAACATGCTTAAATGTTAACGATGTTTTTAGGCCTAAAAAAACTCCCTAGGCCCCTTTGGGCCCTACCCAATGCGTGTTCCCCATTTTAAGCTTCGAAAAGGAGTATTAATGGAGTCTCATAGAAAAAGTTATGGCCTCTTAACTTTTAAGTGTGATATTGTACCCGTGTTAGCTTGATCATGTGCCTCCAAGAACAATGATCACCTAGTTTTTTTAGATAAAGAATCAAGAGTTCCACATATTCTTACAATGATGATGGATGAACCACATATATTGATTAATTTATGGATTGTATTGGGATATATATGGTGTACTAAATTTAGTTGGGTACTATATGTTGGAGTTTCTAGACTTTGTATATTTCTTACTCACAGGGTTATATGAAATGCATTGTAATTATCATGTTATGTTGTCTTAAATTTAATTTAACAAAAGTTATTTTGTTGGTAAATATTATATCCTGAAAATAATGAAAATAACAGAGACAATTAACTACATTGCTAAATATTGATTTTAAGAGCAGATAACATACCATTGGAAAATATAGTACTTACTAAAAAGAACAAATCCGTTGCCAAATTTTTACAAACACCAACAAGAAAATCTTAATCCACGACCAAATGGTTAGAAAATCCGATTCTAATCATCATGCTAAATCTTAAAACACCAACGAATTTTAGCATGTTAGTAATTTACCAACACATTATAACATTTTGACTTACATAACTAGCAATTTACCAAACGGTTTAAAATATATCCTTTGCGAAATGAATTTACCATTGACAACCATCCTTTAAAGAAGATTATGTTTAAAAATGTCAGTTGATAATTAATTGTGAACGGATTTGGTCGTATTTAACAATGAATTTCGATCGTTGTGCTATTGGCAACATTTGTAGGAGTGATAGAAAATGACTTATAAAGTCGATCACTAGCTCAGTTATTTATTCTACACTTGCATCACTTGGGTTTAATGAATAGAAGTTTAATAGCAATAACGGGAAATAAGAAACAAGATGGACGAAACAATCAATTAATGTTTACGATGAAAAGCTTAAATAAGAATGAGAAGCAAGCCACCGATCCATCAATGTCAAAGCTTCTTCAGGCTTGTACATTGCCAGTGCATGACCCGCACCCTACAAAACCCAAATCATTACATAAATGTATTACTCATTTGTCATAATATTAAACTGCTGGAATAACGATAATTTGTTTTGTACAAACAAATTAGCTTTTTGTTTCTTGAAAATGGTCAGTTATATTGACGAATATTTCATCAAATTATTGTACCAAGTCGAGTTGTAGTTATAACGATTAAAATCACAGATTCACAAGTATCATCCTTCTTATGTTATAACATAAATATTATTTTCCTTAACTAGAAGATATAAACGATTAATCAGACAACAAGTGCCATGTTTCTTACCTTAACAGTCGCAAATTTTATCGAGGATCCACTTCGTGCATATGTCATATGATATCTACAAAAACAAAGAGCAATCACTTTGCATGATATATAGTTCTCAATAGTGTATGTCATTTAATGAAACAAAATGGATTCACTTTCAAAAAGTACTAAAAACAAAAATATTTGAATTTTGAGCTCACCCTGCGACTTGCGAACGAACAAACCATGGTTCCCATGGGCTTTCAATCGGAAGATTAAGAGCTTTTATCCATTTCTCAGTGCCCAAGTATGGAAACACCATGTCATGATCAGCGCTGTCAATTCAAATGTTTATAGATTGTTGTCACCGAATTTATAATGTACATGTTTAAAAGAATTTTGTTGATATGGATATTCACATACCCTCGTAATGATTACCGAACTTGAGTTTATTTTGCGATATAGAATACAGTGTGTAATATATAGCAACAACTTTGAGAACCAAAATTAGTTCAAAATTCAAAAAATGAAGAAATAAAGAAGGCAAATTTGAACTTTTTCTAAGACAATGAAATGATGATTTTATCTTAAACTTGAAAGGGTATATGTATTACCACATGATCAAAACTTGGCAGTTTTTGGTAAGAAGTTGTTTATGGGATGCAATAGTGCTCCAGACGTCGTAGGAATAATAAATCGTGTCGTTTTTCTTTAAATCATAAGCGATGCTCGTGTTTGCGTACTCCCACTTTTCTATAGTTCCCTGCACATGAAAAGAAAGACATTCAACTATTCAAGAGAGTCGAAACTTGAAACAAAGGGCGAAATGTGGGACTACTTTTCTTCACACCCATCGTTATTGATCTGTAAATAGTGTTTTAATTAATTGTTGTGAATAACATACGTACCTCACGAACGTTGAGAGCTTTCTGAACATCTTTATAGTTTACCCAAGTTTGTATAAATGTGTCGGTAAAGTCCTAAACAAAATTATAAGAAATGGTAAACGCAAATTAATTTCCGTGTTTTTAAGTTTTATTTATATATAACGAAATATACTAGGAAAAATAAAAAATGTGTGCCGGTCTACACATTTGAGAAAGAAAAATTACTTTACAAGTTGGCACCATGTCTGTTGCATTACACATTGGCTCCAATATAAACCCGAACTTAATTCTTCTTGTGCACTGCAATTGGGAATTTGGATTAATTAAAGTTATGCTACTTTATAATCGTTAATGTGTTGCTAGAATAATGATATATATGTGTGTACCTCATCCACCCGTTTAAGATTTTGTTCACATAGGCTGTTCTCAGGAACATTGTAGACATAGTCACCATCAGCGCAAGCTGCTTTTGTAGACTGAAATATAATATAAATTCGGTCCATAGAGTTAATAATTTTTATTTGTAAGCAGACACGATTTTGTTAAGAATATCTTTTATTACGTACCTCGAAGATATCATCTGATATAAGTGCAAGACGATGGGCAAACTCAACTCTTGAATTGAAGTCGATGAACTTGTCACTGAGAGGGTTAATAAGTAGGCAACCCTATAAAATGATGAACTTTTGTAACGTTAACAGAATTTATATTTGTCAATGAGGTTTCCACAAACATTTACCCATGCATACTAGTTTTAGTTCAAAAAATTGATTTTGGTTAGTTTGCTCGTAAAAAGGTAAAAATATAAAACATTATTAAATTTAAACAGGAAATAGGTCCTCGCGAGAAAAAAAGCGATTGAAGCATGAGATTTACTTTTTGTAGGAAATTGGTCATAAGTTATTTCAATCAATTGTATCAAGGACCCAAGAGTTAGAAATTGAAGTACTATGGAGTTCAATCATAAAAATACTTGAGGTGCCACACCCTTTGACCTCGTTCATTTTCAAGTCCTCCAGATATTTTGGGCAACTTCTCTTACAATGGCCCTTTTCTTGATAGTAAAAGCATATGGCCTCTTTAGGGTCACTTATGGGTAGTATGTCAGAAGAATCAACTTTTCTCTTAAGGCCTTGGTTGCGATGAACAACTTTAGACTTTCCCTTCCCTTTGGGATGACAAACTTTAAACGTTAAAAAGTTTAGGTAGTAAGATGTTTACTTTAATGTTGAGTTGTGGTTGATTTCCATGTTCATTGCCTACAAAAATAGAGAAATGGTACGTAAATAGAATGTTATAAAAGGCATGCCTTTTTTTTATCGAGGGATATTGAATGATGGAAGGTGCATCTTGTATATCTCTAGGTAGAATAGAAGTTCTTACCTTTGTATACCTCCAAAGCCACATTTGGTACGATAATACCCATATATGAAATTCCAGATATGTACAATGGATTACTTATAAACTTGGGGTTCTCCACAAGCCACTGTATTCAAATATTCATCGTCACATATTTAAAAACACACGTAAAGTTTCATTAATAATGTTTTAGTAAATACATAGTTACTACCTTCATAACTCGTACAACCAACATAAGAAGTAGATATTCGGTTCAATGGTACCAAAAAAGTCAACGAAGCAAAAATTCGGTTCCGTAAGATTCGAAAAGAGGTTCATTTTAAAACTAATTATCTTACCTTTCTTATAAATTCATAACCTTGTACAGCTAAAATAGAATCACTACTCCTCGATGCTTCCCATGTTTTAGCATAAGAAAATCCAACACCAACCGGTAGATCTACGAATATCACATTAGCGACCTACAAAATTTTAAGATGTTTTGTTTACATCACACATACAATAAAAACGTATTTATTATATAACAAAAGAATCTACAAAATCGGTATTTTAATTTTAAAAAACAGAAATTTGGATAGGATGAGAATGTGAACCTTTGACCATGAATATGGATTCAACTCCAATGTAATGTTATGCCTCTTTGAACTTTCAAAACTGAAACTTAATGGACCTACAAAAAGATAAGTTTATTAAAATATCATTAACATATAGTTCAAATTAATGAAATTAAATTTCATTCCATTCCACCAATTAAACATGAGGTGAAACGAAATTCAATTCCATCTCAATTCCTTGGACATATTTTACTCATTTCAAAAACATATGGTCATAATGCAATAAGGTAATCTCAATTGATAATATTAGGGTATATTAGGGTTAAGTTATACGCTTTGGTAATTGATCTAATAAAACGTAACCAAGTGACTATTTAGTCACCGGATGTATGACGATACCATGTTGTGAGACTTTTTTTTTTTGTAGGGCAACTTGAGCTATGCCCACACACACACGCACCCGCGGTATCCGAGCATCCAATTGGGCAGCACCGACTAATCCGCGACGACCCGGCCTAGTCAAATCGACTGGACCCGCCCAGGTACGACTAAGCTCGGTCAAGACCGAACCCGCATACCCATAGACTGGTATGCCCGTAAACCTGAACCCGAACCGACCCAAAGGCCGACCCAAGGTCTGGGTATCGCCGAAGTGCATCCCCCAGGATTCGAACCCTGTTAGATAGACATATCATGCACTATCCCCCAAGGTCTGTGAGACTTGTATGATCAAATAAATAATTTATCCCTCTTGTATGATACAAGTGATGCCTCTAGATTCTTGATAGGATGTGGTTGAAGGTATATAAGCATGGTGAAATAACTAATATGTGATATCAAGTTTTGTTATTTATTCAATGTATTTAGAAATGAAGAAACCGTGCGAGATTGAACTTAACAACTATACACAAATCACATATCGTGTTTAGTCTATGCACATCGGACAAAGGGACATGCTTATACATTTTAATGACCATGCACATGAGTTAATTAATGTTTAGTAATGTCATGATAGATAAGGCCTCAATCATTATAATAATGGATATGATTTATTATTAATGTCAACTTAGAGCAAAAGTTTTTAAAAAATAGAGTGAAAAAAAATCAAAATCTTTAAAAGTTTTGCATCCAACTCCAAAGTATTAATTATCTTATTAAAGTATTCAATTTATTTAATTATATTATTAAAATATACAATATATGGAAAGTTGAGAGAGGAAAAATTTACTTTTTAGGGGGTAATAATTAGTTTTGAGGGAAACTATCTATTTAAAAATTTCTCTAAATTTAGAGATTTTTACAATCTCTATTCTCTTTTTTCTATTTTAATATAACATAGAGAATAGGGAAATTGACCCAAATGGTCAAAGCATGGGAAGTGATTGGTCTCCTAGTCATCCCTCTCCCTAACTTGCAAAAATGTTCTTAAGGACACAAATGGAGCTGGACGCAATTTGCGCCCTATGCTATATTTAAACTTTTTTCCCAATCTCTCTATATAATATTATTAATTTAGTTGAGAGTGATTGATGAGGACAAAATTACTAATCCAATATTTTCATCATATCTAAAAAACTTTTTTCCGTCTCTCTCTATATAATATTATTAATTTAGTTGCGAGTGATTTAGTTGAGAGTGATTGATTGATGAGCATAGGGGCGCAAATATGCATAGGGTGCAAATTGCGTCCGGACTTCATTTGCGTCCTTAAGGACATTTTTGCAAGTTAGGGAGAGGTATGGCTAGAAGACCAATCACTCCCCATGCTTTGGCCATTTGGGTCAATTTTCCTAGAGAATAACATAACTATTAGAGCAATAAAAATGCTAAAATACCAATTTTTTCTATTTTAACATAACTGTTAGAGATACTCTTATAAACAATAACCCAAAGGTCGTATGCTAGCTGCAACATTATTGGATTGGGAACTGGGTCAAATAATTGAATTAATAAAGTCTCGATCAAGTTTTAAGATGTAGAAGATTTTATAAATTTTTAATGACCAAATTGTCTCTAGCCCAACATTTTTATATACACATTTTATAAGAAAATGAGTGAATTGCGGATTTGGTCCCTGTGTTTTGATAATTTTTTTGACTATGATCCATATACTATGTTTATTGTGGATTTGGTTCTTGTGTTATTTAATTTGTTTTGGTCATGGTCCCTCTGACTAACATTTCCGTTAACTTTGTTAACTCAAGGACCATTTTAGCCATTTTGCTTAACTTTTGTCCTTTTTTCCTATAAAAAAATAAAAACAATAATTTACACACACACACACACACACACACACACATATATATATATATATATATATATATAACGACAACAAAATAAATAAAATAAGACATTATTGTATGATGTGATTTGTTTAAATTAAAAAACAATTATATTAAATTCGATTTAATTTTATGGTTTTAGTATTTTTGCCTATTTGGGTATGAAAACCTAGCTTAAATTTATAAGGATTTGTTCAATTTTAAGTTACAAAGATAATACTATATATGAACCTACCATTTGGTTATAATTTAAATAATTGATTTTAAGTTTTTGAATGAAAGCAATATGGAAAACGGAACCCCTAATTTTTGGATGATAAAATTGGAGTTCATTTTCTTAGTGGTTTTCAATGATTTTGGTGTTAAAATATCGATAATAAGTTTATTTATTGCAATTATAGAAAAAGAACAATAGAATTAAATCATTCTTAACATAATATATTTTTTTTTAATTTAAACAAATTAAATCATAAAACCATGTCTTATTTTATTTGCTCTAGATTAAAAAATATATATATAGTTTTATGATTTAATTTGTTTAAATTAAAATGTTAATGACATTAAAGCAATAAAACTCTATCTTTTTCCACAACTACAATAAAACAATAAAATTAAATTGTATTTAATATAATTAATTGTTTAAAAATTTTAAACAAATCAAATCATACAATAATATCTTATTTTATTTATTTTGATATCGATATATATATATATATATATATATGTGTGTGTGTGTGTGTGTGTGTGTAAAATATTGTTTTTACATTTTTATAAGAAAAAAAAGTTATGCAAAATGACTAAAATGGTCATTGACTTAACAGAGTTAACGGAAGTGTTAGTCAGAGAGACCATGACCAAGACAAATTGAATACCACAAAGATCAAATCCACAATAAACATAGTATAGAGACCCTAATAAAAAAAATTATCACCCAAATCCACAATTCACTCTAAGAAGAAAATAAATACTAATAAAATGTGTTTTTCTTTCCTCATATCTTCTAAGTACAGCTAGAAAAAAAAAAACTTAAAACAAGATTATTCCTTTTCTTTAATTTCCTTTTTCTTTTCCCTCGTTTCATTTCCAAAATAAGAACCCAGCAATGGGTAAAAAAAGCATCGGTTTTTCAATTGGAAGTTGTTTATGGCAATTTATATAAATTGACTTCTAATTTAACTTAACTGATTATATAAATTACCTTAAAGTTTTATTCAAGTATATATAATATAAGCTCGGGCCAGCCTTGTGGTGTGCCGATGTTGCAGTCGAAGACTTCAAAAAAAAAATTGAAATTTTATATAATAATATTGTTAATTATACATATAACACAGAAAATCCATCTAATTCTTTTGAATCTTGCTACACATATAATTCTTTTTAACTATTTCTTAATATTATTAAAATTTCCTATTGCCACAGTCATAAATTTGCAATACTAAGATAAAAATTTCAGTCTATAATTAAATATTAAATTCTTTTCTTTCTTTATTTTATTTTTCAATAATTTCTTCTATTAACAATTTAACATTCATGTTTTTACACAGGACCTCTGAAATGTTAAGATCAGGCCTATATATATAAGCTCATATAAATTATAAATATGCAATATAAGAAAATTACCATTTTGATAGAGGAACGGATAAAGTCCGGAAGCACCAGGGCCACCGGCGAAATACAGAAAAAGAGGGTCTTCCGACGGGTTTCTTTCGGACTCAACAAAGTAGTAGAAAACTTGCATTGCATCTTCTTCTCCCATTCCAATGTATCTTTAATTGGACATAAAAAACAAATGAATAACGAATCCAAAAGAAGCTTTTTTGGAGCAATAAAAAAAAAGCGGAAGATGAAAACATACCCAGTTTCGAGAGTGAAAGGAAGATCACCATCAAAGCGAGGGAGATTCTTGACGATTGACTTTGAGTGTGATAAAGTAATGAATTGTAGAAAGATGATAAAAAGGGAAATCATCATGTATTTGGATTTCATTCTATCTCCTACTTTAATTCAATATGTTAAGTTGCTATATATACTAATTTTCAGTTTTGAAAGTGATGAACATCAAAGGATTAAAATAATAACTTCGCATCTCGTGCAATCTACATTTTTTTTTGTTTGAGTAAACTACTATTTTTCGTCCCTAGTTTGTTGTTTATAACTATTTTCGTCCTTGATTTTTAAAAATTGTTTTCTTGGTCATTGTGGTTTGCAATTCCTTTCGTTTTTAGTCCCTGAGAATATTAGTTTCAGGGACGAAAAGGAAAAGATATTGCAAACCACAATGACCAAAAACGCAACTTCTAAAGTCAGAGACGAAAATGGTTATAAACAACAAACCACGAGAACGAAAATTGTAGTTTACTCTTTTTTTTTTGTATTATTCTACGAGAGAAACTAAAATGCATGTGATTCTCGACCACATTTGATCATATTGATAACCAAAGCGTATTAAATGAATCAATAATTAAGGTTGAAAAAATGTACAAGTTGGATTATTATTAATCAGGAATATAATAATAAAGAGTAAACTTCAATTTGGTTTTTGAGGTTTAGTGAAAAGTCTTAAACTCAGATCAGTTCTAGGGTTTTTGATGTTCAGTGCAAAAATGCTAAAAAAATGCACCTATAGCCATTTTTTAAGTAAATAAAAACAACGAAACATACGATTTTCTGAAAGGTTTAGAACCTAATCAAGCTAAGTGTCACATCTCATGTTGATTTTTATTAATTATAATTAAAATACAAAAGGGGGGACGTAAAAACCAAAACCAGCAATTACAAAATATTGAATGATAAAAGGATAAAATCTGAATTAAGATTGTGCTTCATTTCTTTTCCGGTTTTCCCTTTTTCAAATTCAAATTAGCATAAAAGAACTTTTATTTCAATATATGGAACTTATAATTAAAAGGTAAGGAAAACTATAATTAGTTTTAAATAAAATAGTACGAAGTAAAATAAGTCATTGTCATAGAAAGAAAAGAGCAAAAGTCAGAAAGTTACGGATCTAAAGTCTAAATCTATTGCGGTAATGTCAAACCTCGTAGTAAATAAACGTCAAAATAACAATGATAAATTATAAAATTCATAATCTATGCTACTGTGTATTGCAAAGAAAAAAAGTGTCCAATAAAGCAATATCACAATATGTTGTTATTATACGTGCTCCAACTATGCTGATACAGTGATGTGTTCATGTGCATTGCAAATTTCAATAAGCAAAATGAACCTAGCGAACATGAATGAAGGCTTGTTCTTGTTCATTCATTTAAATGTAACCGAACAAACAAACAAATATAAATGGTAAATGAACGAAAGTTTTTGTGTTATTCGTTCGTTTAATTTAACAGACGAAGAAACGAACGAACATGAACAATAAACAAAAGGATTTTTTTTGTGTTATTATTCATTCTTAAATAAAATGTGTTCGTTAATGTTCGTAGTCTGTTGTGAAAGATATGATGGCCCTAGGATATAAAAACAGGTCTTTTTACACGACTTTTAAAATAGAATCATGTCAAAAATCTCGCTAAGAAAACCCTAATTATGGTTGAGTCATCTTTTTCTTCAAAGACGTGTAAAATTGATGGTCTATATACACGATATTATATACTATAACATTTATCATAACACTGTTCATGAACAGTGTTTTTTTTTTTCATACAGTAACTTACAGATTTGGTCCTTCAGGTTTTTAGTAAATTACAGATTTGGTCCTTGAGGTTTTATCTCCCTGTTAGATTTAGTCCTATGTTTGTAGAGTTACAAATTTGGTCCCTATAGTTTTATTTTCCTCTTGGATTTAGTCCCCATAATTTGTTGATTACAAAATAGACTTTCGATTTTGCATTTGCGTAACGTTTTGTTCCTCGAAACTAAAAGTTGTTAGCTCCTGACCGTTAAGTAAATGACATTTCGATCATTTATAACTTTTTCATTTTCTACTTTAAATAAATAAAAGTTATATTATAAAATTATTTTTATTATATAAGCATAAAATAAAGATCCCTTAACATGCATCGTATCTCAATGACTGTGTCTTCTCCAACCCAAAACCTTCCGCCTTCCCCATCAATCCAAGCACATAGTCGTAGGTGATTCACGCACCAATTTTTTATTTATTAATAAAGTAATTTATCATAATTTATTTTATGTTTAATAATGATGTAAAATTTGTTTAATTCATATTTTTATTATAATTTAATTTAGGTTTAATAACAATGTAACTTTTTTTAGATTTAATGATGTAATGTACCATTTGCCAATTTATTTTCGCTTCCTATCATACACACACATCATCTTCATAGGGGATTTTGTAAATTATAGTCATGCTGCTAACAGACACAAAATGTTTTGTTCTCATAATTGGTCATGCTCAAATTTATGGTCTTAATATTTATTTTCATCCGCAGCAACGCGCGGGCATTAATCCCCCCTCGTTATATCATAATCGTTTAAAATGGTCTAGTCACCTTTTTTAAAATATTTTACTTTGAACCGTGTATAATATTATACAATTTTTTTAGTAGTGGTTTTTGTTTTAAAAACAACTCTATTAGTTGAAAATATAACTAGTTACCTAAAATAATAGATAATATACACATTAACTTTTGATATATTGTTTTCAAATATATACTCCAGAATTATAATAAAACATTAAAAGTAGATGAGTTATTTATAAAAAAAATCAAGCTAAAATATATGAAAATAATGATACTAAACATTAAAAAACAATTATGAAAAAATTACAATAATTTAAACAAAACAAATTAATATACCATATTTCAACAATTAGGTTATGTTTGGCACACTAGATGATAAGTTAGTCGGTGATTATCTGGTGACTGATAAGCTATGTGGTAGCTGATAAGCTAGTTGATGAAAAAGTTTCTTTTGGTAAAAACTAGCTTATAAAACAGGTAAAATTACCAAAAAATACATTTAAAAAAAATAATCAATTACAATATTTAATAATATAATTAAAACAAATTTATAGTAATATAATATATTAATTAATAAAAATAAGGTAGTAAATAATATAATATGTTAATTAAAAGAATTTAAAATTTATTTTTATATATATTATAAATTTTGAATTTTAAACCAAATTTTTAAAAAAAATCTACATTAACTTGTGATTTTAAATAACTGTTACATATAATATGAAAAAAAATAATAAAAAAATAATTACAAAAATAAATAACTAATAACTAAAATATATTGATCAATATTAAAAAATTGATATAATTATCAATAATTAAAAATTAATATTAATGTATAATTAAAATTTATGTTATATTTTTTAGATAGTTTTAATTAATACTTATTAATTAACAATAACAATTTTTAATAATTAATAGTTAATATATAATAATGAATATTAATGATGGTATAATTGGAATAATCACAAAAAATTCCTCATAAACTACTCCAAATAGTTTATCAAAAAGCTAACTTATAAGCTAGTTTATGTCCATCCAAATATGTACCCAGAAAATAAGCTAGTTTATAAGCTAACTTATTTTTGCCAAACGATGACTTAAGAGAATAAAAGAAATAATGAAACTTTTAATGTTAACGTACTACTTCCTTTGTATTAAAATAAGTATCTAGAATTGAAATGACACATAGTTTATACATATATAATTATTACATTTTTTAACACATAATTTTTTTACCCTTATTTAATTTCTCTATCTTCATAAGGTCTTAACTATTTGTGTATTAATTAAGGGTAAATTTGATAATTTAATTATATGTTTTTAAAAGTGCGCACTTATTTTTGAGATAAACATAAATAAAATCACGGACTACTATTTTAGGACGAATAAAATACTCCCCCGTCTAAAAATAAGTGTCCATATTTCTATATATGTGTGTCCCAAAATAAGTGTTAACTTTTAAAACTAGAAAACTAATTTCAAATTTATCCTTAATAATGCATAGATATTTAAGAGTTTTGAAGAGACATTTAGGGGTTGTTTGATTTAAAAAAAAAAAAAACTCTTAATGACTCTTAAGTCTGAATCGTTCAGACCTTTTTACACACAAACTCTTATTAATCATAACTAAAATAAGACTTCAGACCTCTTAAAAAACAAACAACACCTTAGTTTACAAAAATAAGGATAAAGATATCATTTTGTTAACAAAAAATGATAATAATTGTGCATGTTTAAAACTATATATCATTTTAATTGTAAAGATTTATTTAAGATGAAGAGAGTAATATTTATTTTCGCTACTTCAGTCACCTTCAACGAGGTTTCGTATTATGAACCGGTTCGGTAAAAAAATAGCAAAAACTCCCAAAGTTATTAAAACCCACCAAAAAATATCACCCTTTTGGAAAAATAGATAGATAGAGAGGGCCTCTTGAAGAAACGGCACGCATGAATTTATAATGACTATACACGGCTCTTTTATAGAAACCGTATAGAATTATCATATGTCATTTAAATCCCTCATATTCAATGACATTGCAATCCTTGTTACCTCTCGCCTCTCTCGCTACCTCTCGCTACCATCGTCATCCATTCTCCTTACCGCCACTAGTCGTTGTTGGTCCTTACCATCGATCTCCCTTTTTTTGATCTGTTTTTTCTTACGATTCCTAATCATTTACAACAATTTAATAGAGTACACATAAATAGATCAAAAATGATGGAGAATATAAAAAAAGAACAGATCAAAAAGAGGGAGATCAATGGCATGGTGAATGGCGGTGATAGAAATGATCCTAGCCCTTCATCGGGTCAACATTTGCGGCTTTAACTGTGAAACACCGGATAAAACTCGCATAATTTGTAGAAGATAGAGGTGTAGTTTCGTAACTTTTACAAATAGATAACAAACAAGTTCATATGTGAACCCGTGTGATTCACATATGAACTATAGGTTCATATGTGAACATGTTGATTAGTTCACATATGAACTATTTAACTAATTCACATATGAACCTAAGGGTTCATATGTGAATCAATTTATTAGTTCATGTGATTCACATATGAACCTACGTATTCATATGTGAATCGGTTAATTAGTTCATATGTGAATCAGTTAATTAGTTCATATGAGAATATATATATACATGATTTTATTACCTACTAACAATTTAAGTTGTCTATTGTAGAGAGCGGCGCGGGGCCGTGAGCCTATTGCTGGGGAGGTTTATGAGATAACACACTGCACCAACAGGAAGCTTGTACCAGGTGCGACTGGTCTGCCCATAGATCCTACGATCTACGTTTACCCGAAGGCGGCTCATGTAACGGTAAGTTTACTAGATTTTTGTTTGTTTTATAAGATAGATAGAAATTATAGCAAACTTAGTTTAAGCTTCCATTGTTGGGCACACGATAAGATTGTTTTGATACAAACAGATAATGGATATGTTCAAGTTACAGTTGAAATGTTGTCGAATTTTCTATAGGTTAGTTAACAATGTCTAATTTGGTAAATTTTAGGGTAGCTATTCACGGATTAGGCAGGAGGAGTACCTGTACTTAGATACCGACACTGTTCCTCCAAATGTCGCCGAGTTATGGGAGCGTAGTGTCGGAGGACGGCATAAAGGCCGTCTGTTTGGATTCTGTACCAGTCAGGATGCCTATTATTCTATGTCCGGTGATTCAGGTGCCGGTCCAAGCGGGAGCTCGCGCGACCATCTTGATATGAAGGTATGTTTGTCAAATGTTGTCTAACATTGTTATATGTTTGTCAAATATTGAATTTCAGATAAATGAGCTAAAATTAAAGTTAGAGGAAGAGACAACAACAAGACTCCGGTTGTAGGGTGTAACACCCGTAAATTCTGGAAGAACAGTCAACGATCGGTCAAGGAATGGTCGAGGAATGGCCTAACACAAGACGTGAGAGACGTGACCTGCCGCACGCGTGGCTTGGTCCGCGGCCTCAAGCCACGGCTAAGCCCATGTAAGTCATTGTAAGTATGCCGGTCAGTGGCACGCGTGGCTTGACCCACGACTTGTGGTCACGGCCAAGGCCACGGGAAAGGCCTGGACGATTTAAAACCCAAATTTTAGGGTTTTCTCTCATTCCTCTTCACCCAATCTTACCCAACCCCTTCCTTCTCCATCTTGAGGAATTTTGGGAGCATAGAGTCCGAATCTTAAGCTTTGGAGGAGCATTTTTGGTAAATAAAGGAGTTTAAGGTTAAGGTAATACTCTCTTCACTTCATCACTAGTTAGAGTTTGATGTTTTCAACCTCTTCCTCAAATCCTTTATATTTGGTGTGATTTTGGTAGCTTTGTGGTCAACGAAACCTCGTGGGGGTGTTGGATCTAAGATCTGGAGAGATTGCTTGGGGTTTCTAGCCTTCATAAAAGGATATTCAAGTCGTGGGGGTAAAACCTAGATTTAACCTAAATCTAGCAAGGTGAGTTCAAGTTGATTTGTGAAAACGTTGTACATGCCAAAATGTTTATTTTTAAAGTGCCTATGTGTTTAACATGAAATTATCATTTGTAGAGTCATTTAATGGGTTTTGATTATTTGAGAAGTTTTGTTTTATGAATCTTGTAAAACACCCATATTTGGGATTTTTTTGGGCGTTTTGATAAATGAGTTGTAAATGGACGAGTTTTAGTGATTTATTGCATAAATGAGATTATTTGGTTAAAAAGATATTCTTAGTGTTTGTTTTGGAGAAATGCTTAATTTTGTGTTATGGGGCATTTTGAAAAAGTAAATGGTATAAAATAATTTGGAAAGTAATTTGTCCCAATTTAAACTGTATTGGGGTCTGCACATATAGTTTGGAGTGCATTTGCATGACGTGAGTCGATCGTGTTATTTATTTGGGGATTGTTAATCGTTGGTCAAAAAGAGATTTGAGCATTTTGGCTCGGTATTGACTTAAAAGAGTCTTGAGGATACTTGTCCGGTTTTGACGACTCAATGTAAAGCCGGTTATGGTTTACATGTTCGAGTGCGTTGGTCATTCTTGTGAAGTCATGTAGTGTTAGACTGTGTTGCATTGGATCCATAGGCACATAAGTCAGTCTGTTTTGGATGGTCAATTGGGTATTGCGGGGTTGAAACCTGGTATCCATGTTTTACGACCGGAAACTTACAAGTAGGCACTAGAGGGTTGAGTCTAGAGGTGCTATCTGAGAGGTAGGCACTAGGATCCCCCCCCCCCCCGCGCGCTTAAAGTAATGCTTGGGAGGTAGTCTTTATGTGTGTCGGACCTTCAGGATGGAGTTCGTTGTAATGTTCATCAAGGTCAACCGTCTCTTATGGTGTAACTTGTTAAGAAGTCGTAGGGACACTTGCGCTAGTATGTCGTGAGGTGTTATGCAATTAACGTTGCAAGAGTGGCATACTTTTGTCTTCCTTCACTCTCAACGGATACGAGTCTCCCCCGTCGTCGACCAACTGTATCTTATATGTTGACGTCTTACTTTATTATCTTCGGTCTTATGTGGTCGACAACAAATGAGGACCTTAATATTGGATCTCCCTCCACGTATATTAAGGTTTGAATGAAGTATGTCATCCCCATAGTTGGATATTTGGTTTCCTTTCGTTTGTGGTCGTGTGAGTATTGGGTCTAGTGTCCATGTTTTCGGACGTATTGTATATGTGAATTTTGACAATGGTTTATGGGTTGTGTATTTTGCCCCACCCGTGCTTGGGTGTTTTGGGGTGCAACATTTTATCTACGTTTCTTAAATAGGAGTTAATTCAGATTATTGTCTCGAGTAAGTTTGAGTTGCATCAATTTATAAAGAATGTTTGTAATGAGGTGTCTATCTTTGAAAGTGCTTGATATTAGAAAAGAGTCATTTCTACGTTTTAAAGTACATCAATCGAAGGCCATGATTTAAGTGAAGTTCATTCTTTTAAAGATATATTGTAACACCCGTAATTTTTGGTAAGTAATTGTCACCCGGACATTTCTGCGACTTGTAAACAGTGGGGTTTTGTTGGAAAATGTATTGTTTAAAGTCCCTTGGTGTATCGAGAGTCTTGGCAGTGAAAAAGTCGGGTTTCGGGCCTCCGGAAGGGTCTCGCGACAATGCTCGGCGATTATGACGAGTCAAAGTCGCACTGTCACAGTCCCATGGGGTGTACCGTGAGCTGGTACATACCAGCGACTATGACCAGGGCAATGGTCATAGTTTATGACCTTGTCGGCCTGTTGGACTCCGGGATTCATATTTTATGACCTTGTCTTTTCAAGTATACACTAGGAGGCCTGAGTCCGGGTTGTGCTATCATGTCGATGGGTAGTCCGCTGATGGGCGTTTTTGGGGCCTTCACCTTGTTAGGGCAATGCCATTGTTGTATCCCCTTTGTGCCGAGCCTTTGACGTATTCTCGTAATATTTGCTAAGGTCGGTTGTCTCTTTTGGTGTAGCTTGAAGGGAGTCGTAGGGGCACTTGGGCTTGCGTGTCGTGAAGTGTCATACGATTAACGTTGTTTGAGTGGCATACTTTTGTGTTCCTCCACTCTCAACGGATACGGGTATCCCCCGTTGTCGGCCCGTTGTATTTTGGATATTTAATTGTCCATGCTTTAATATTGGGATTTCATTCTATTTTATGGTCGCGTGAGTATTAATTCGAGTTACATGTTTTCGATGACGTACCATATCTTTATGGATTGTTTTCCGCTATTTAAGGGTCGAGTATTATGCCCCATCCGTGTTTGGGTGTTTTGGGATATGAAGTGTTATCCACGTCTTCACAAATTGGGTGTCGAATTATAATCCCGTTTTGGGTGAGTTATGGGTTGCATCGTTTTATAAAGAATGTGTGTTTGGGAGCATTGTCTTTAAAAATGCATATTATGGGGAAAATGTGTCGTTTCCATTTTAAAGTAAACCATTTATAAGGATCTTGATTTGAACTGAATTCCTTTCTTTTAAAGATATATTCATTCATGTTAAAACTCTTGAGCTCACTAGGCGTTAAGCCTAACCTTTTTATTTGTCGGCATGTGCATTAGGTTCCAGTTGGGGGTTCGGACTCTAGTAGCCTCATGAAGAGTTGAGCCTTAACTTTATACAAGAGTAAGTTGTTGATGAAGTCTTCCGCAGGTTGGAGATAGTAATTGTTATTGGGTTTTAGTAGCACCCGTCTTTATTATAGATTGTGTGTATTGAGGTTAAATCTTAAATTGTGATTGTAGATGAAGCAATTATCGATGTATTTAGAAAATTTTAAATTATTTGCTATTTCCAGATTTGAGGGTGTTACATATATTTACTCATGTAAAACTCTTGAACTCACTAGGCGTTAGTCTAACCTTTTTATTTGTCGGCATGTGCAACAAGCTTTGTTGGGGAATAGTTCTAGTGCCTCTATGAATTGAGAAGTGCTAGTTATGTGTTTGTGAGGTGAGTATCTTGGTGAAGTCTTCCGTGTTAGCTTATGAAGAGTAACTTGTATTGGGGTTATGTAGCACCCGACTTCTGTTTAGTCCTTGTATCTTATTGAAGTTTATATTTTTCGAGGTTAACACTAGAAGTTTATATTGAGGTGTATTGAGTTTGATTAGTAAGAGAAAGTCTTGTCCCTCACTTGATGTTTTATTGAAATTTTAAATTAGTTGCTCTTACCAAATTCGAGGGTGTTATAAGTTGGTATCAGAGCTTAAGTTCGAGAGAATTAGGTGTTGATTTTTAGATGCCTAGACTCGAACTAGCATTATAATAAGTGATTGAAATTGAAGTTGCACTAATAGGCACTTTAAGATTGGATGATTCGAGGTGGTTGGAGTCACTAGGAACTGGAAACACGCCGAAGGTGGCAAGGACGATCATGTACAGTACGTTCATAATAGCACCTGGCCAGTGTTATGGTGAACCTACGAGTTACATGTGTATGCTTGAACTGCCTTGGTATGATGACCATTGGGGTAGTGAAGAAGTTTCTCAATGGGTAGCCATTAGAAGGAGTTGATGATTTTAGTGTTCGTCACTTGGAGTAACGGTAAGCATGGTGATTGCATTAAGTGGACCGTTTCAGGTCGGATTGATTGGTTGGATTAGAACCGTAGACTTTTGGAACCGATGTTATTTCGAGGAGAAATTGTGAGGTGAACCTATGAAATCCTTGATCTTTGCCTTAAGATGTTGTGCATCTGGATGACGATAGTGTGACTAAGAAATCGAGGAGCGTGGTTTCGAGGTGTTGAGTGCCGATCAAATTCATGCACGAAAAATATTTCTGAAATAAATTGCATCGATTATTTCTCATGTTTTCAAATCACAATGTGGATTATATTACGAAATCTTGAAATGTTTAGCACACACAAGTTTTTAGACCATGATCTTAAGCATGCATAAAATTATTTTATTGCATGTGGTTGCAAGCTTTATTGAGGCTTTGCTTATTCTCATTGCTGCCTAACGCTATTTTCGAATATTGTGATGTTCGTATTTTGACGTTGCGTAGAGTCTTGGACAAGTAACTATGGCTTATGACCTTAACATTGGATCTCCTCTACATATGTTAAGGCCTTAGACGAATAGTTGTCTTCCACTATTTTAGTGTTTGAGTTTTCTTGGGAATTATATTCCGTGTGAGTTTGTAAGTTTTATGGAATATAGTTTTACGACGTTCGCGACACATGGGTGAACCTTGAAATGCATAGTCTAAGTTCTTTGCGTGCGTTGTTTTATGGGTTGTCGAGAAATTTATTTCATGAGAGTTTTGTTGGTGGATGTCACCCCATATGCTATTTTGGGAGTTTCAATGTCGTGTGGGTTTACTTTTGAGTTTTATGCAAGCTTATTTCGTTATATACAACTAAGTGGGTGAGTTGACTTAAACTTTTAGTGTGAGTAAACTTATGAAAAACCTAGGATGATTCGTGTTTTACTGATGCATTGGGTATTCTTTGATTCTCGGTTTTATCGTTATTGTTTCAGGCAATGCATTATGTTGATTTGTTAATATGCATGGCTTTGTGGCCACTATCTTTAGTCAGGAACATTTTATTCGCACGACCTAGAGTTTGAAATCGATTTAAAATTTATCCACGTTTGATAAATCGCATGTACCTATCATTTCACAAAATTTTAAAAATAAACTGACGTATGTGAGCTTTGTTGGAAATTTTATTTCATGTAAATATATGGTTAAATAAGAACTTTTTGGAACTTGATACGTGAATCTTCCCTATGGGGTTTTGTACAAACGCCCTGTTATACACTGTTTTAGCACGTAAAAATTATTTCTCATTAATGGCGCAAATTGATGCATGTTAGGACATCAGTAGTCCATTTGAAAAGTTTGTTGTGTATCTTGTTTATCGTCATTATCAGCTTGAGTAATAACCAAACGGTTTTCGAAATGGTTTTATATGTGTGTCGAATGAGATCACTTTGTACACCCACCGAGTAAACGGTAGTGGATTTTATTCGTATGATTACTTGTTATAAAAAATTTTGTATTTAGTAGTTTTATGAAATTCCAAATTGGCATAGTAGTTTGAAAAACATTGAACTCATTAGAGCTATAGGTGCAAACCCTCTTGTGATAGAGGTCGTGTTTAAGGACTAAAGGAGTCCTCAGAGGTTGAAGTGTCAGAGGACTTGACCTATGGTTAGTTTTGAATTTGGGATTTCGGTTTTATGGACTAGTTCATGCAGAGGTATTTGATGTATTAGATTTATGCATTCTTCCGTTATTTAAGTGGTGATCATTATGTTCGGTAAAACTACAGGTTAAAGCTTTGGAGGGTTAATTGCTTATGGCTAGAGATGATTTAATGGCTTGGACTTCGACATCATGTATGGGTTGGATAGGTGCCATCCGGGTAAGTCTTCAGGAACGAAATATGTGGGGGTATATCCACGATTGCAATATAGACATTTTGAGGATAGATATCGACACTTGATTTTGAAGACAATAACCGTTAGTGTGCTTCAGTGCACGTCCGTTGAATCTGGAGTATTTGCAAGTTAAGTGGTAACATTAAGGGAAGTAGATATTGATACTTAGAGATCGATCATTGATAAATCTGTAACCAATGAAGTTTCGTTAATTTGTCGGCTCGTGCTTGAACGCATTATGAGAATTGTGTAACCGTGGGGTTTAGAGTGACCCGTTGCTATAGATGTTGTGTCGTGTCAACTTGAGGAACGAGTCGAACGTTGTGATTGGATCAGACCAAACTAGTGTTAGGAAATGTCGTCTAGAAGGGGACTATAGATCTCTTATGGTATGAATTATTTGAGAATTTGGTGAGAGTGTCGAGGTAATGCATAAGTAGAATTCGATCATTGAAGAGACTTAATTTGTCAAACGGGAGATATTGTCTTTACGACAGCAGCGGGTGACCAGTTCAGCAGTTATATATGGATTCCTTCACAACTCGGGTAAAGTCATCATGGATGTGGATACTTGGAATTGAAAGGGGTATGGCTAATCAATAGTTGGGTCGTTTCAGCAGAGTTGGTTGGGTTCTTAACGGCAGTAAAAGAGGGTAACGTGATTCAATGAAAGACGATTAGGAGTGTTTAAGGACAAAGTTTACTTTGGGATACCCTTGGTGGGAATGGTTGGCTCAGGGTTGTAAGCTATTCTTGATGTGATAAGTGCAACCTAAGGTTAGGAGTCAACTGAGATCCTAATGATAGGAAAATGACTTAATAAGGACTCGATGTTCATTCCATCATCGAAGAGGCAAATCGAACATTGATCTCGCGTGCGTGGTGACTTGTTATGAGGAACACAGTGACAACCTCAACCGGGATGTAATCGGGTGCGTATATGAAGTAAGGTTCCGTGAAGGCCTTCCTTTTTGGATAGAGAATCAATTGATCTTGCTAAGTGTGATGATGGGTGTTTGGATGGTGTCAGATTTCGAGGACGAAATCTCATTTAACATTGGGAGGATTGTAAAACCCGTAAATTCTAGAAGAACGGTCAATGATCGGTCAAGGAACGACCGGGGAATGGCCCAAAACAAGACGCGAGAGGCGTGACATGCCGCGGCTAAGCCCGCGTAAGTCACTGTAAGTGTGCCGGCCAGTGGCACGCGCGGCTTGACTCGCGACTAGGCCGCAGGAAAGGCACGAACGATTTAAAACCCAAATTTTAGGGTTTTCTCTCATTCATCTTCACCCAATCTTCCCCAACCCCTTCCTTCTCCATATTGAGGCATTTTGGGAGCATAAAGTCTGAATCTTAAGCTTTGAAGGAGCATTTTTGGTAAATAAAGGAGTTTAAGGTTAAGGTAATACTCTCTTCACTTCATCACTAGTTAGAGTTTGATGTTTTCAACCTCTTCCTCACATCCTTCATATTTGGTGTGATTTTGGTAGCTTTGTGGTCAAGGAAACCTCGTGGGGGTGTTGGATCTAAGATCTAGAGAGATTGCTTGGGCTTTCTAGCCTTCATCAAAGGATATTCAAGTCGTGGGGGTAAAACCTAGATTTAACCTAAATCTAGCAAGGTAAGTTCACGTTGATTTGTGAAAACGTTGTACATGCCAAAAATGTTTATTTTTAAAGTGCCTATGTGTTTAACATGAAATTATCATTTGTAGAGTCATTTAATGGGTTTTGATTATTTGAGAAGTTTGGCTTTATGAATCTTGTAAAACACCCATATTTGGGATTTTTTTGGGCGTCTTGATAAATGAGTCGTAATGGATGAGTTTTGGTGATTGATTGCATAAATGAGATTGTTTGGTTAAAAATATATTTCTAGTGTTTGTTTTGGAGAAATGCTTAACTTTGTGTTATGGGGCGTTTTGAAGAAGTATATGGTATAAAATAATTTGGAAAGTAATGTGTCCCAATTTAAACTGTATTGGGGTCTGCACATGTAATTTGGAGTGCGTTTGCATGACGTGAGTCGATCATGTTATTTATTTGGGGATTGTTAATCGTTGGTCAAAAAGATATTTGAGCATTTTGGCTCGGTATTGACTTAAAAGAGTCTTGAGGACACTTGTCCGGTTTTGACGGCTCAATGTAAAACCGGTTATGGTTTACATGTTCGAGTGCGTTGGTCATTCTTATGAAGTCATGTAGTGTTAGACTGTGTTGCATTGGATCCATAGGCACGTAAGTCAGTCTGTTTTGGATGGTCAATTAGGTATTACAGGGTTGAAACCCGGTATCCATGTTTTTCGACCGGAAACTTACAAGTAGGCACTAGAGGGTTGAGTCTAGAGGTGCTATCAGAGAGGTAGGCACTAGGACCCCCCCCCCCCCCCCCCCGCTTGAAGTAATGCTTGGGAGGTAGTCTTTAAGTGTGTCGGGGCTTCAGGATGGAGTTCGTTGTAATGTTCATCAAGGTCAACCGTCTCTTATGGTGTAACTTGTTAAGAAGTCGTAGGGACACTTGGGCTAGTATGTCGTGAGGTGTCATGCGATTAACGTTGCAAGAGTGATGTACTTTTGTGTTCCTCCAGTCTCAACAGATACGGGTCTCCCCCGTCGTTGACCAACTGTATCTTATATGTTGACGTCTTACTTTATTATCTTTGGTCTTATGTGGTCGACAACAAATGAGGACCTTAATATTGGATCTCCCTCCATGTATATTAAGGTTTGAATGAAGTATGTCATCCCCATGGTTGGATATTTGGTTTCCTTACGTTTGTGGTGGTGTGAGTATTGGGTCTAGTTTCCATGTTTTCGGACGTATTGTATATGTGGATTTTGACAATGGTTTATGGGTTTTGTATTTTACCCCACCCTTGCTTGGGTGTTTTGAGATGTAACATTTTATCTACGTTTCTTAAATGGGAGTCAATTCATATTATCGTCTCGAGTAAGTTTGAGTTGCATCAATTTATAAAGAATGTTTGTAATGAGGTGTCTATCTTTGAAAGTGCATGATATTGGAAAAGAGTCGTTTCCACGTTTTAAAGTACATCAATCGAAAGGTCATGATTTAAGTGAAGTTCATTCTTTTAAAGATATATTTACTCATGTAAAACTCTTGAACTCACTAGGCGTTAGCCTAACCTTTTTATTTGTCGGCATGTGAAACATGCTTCGTTGGGGAATAGTTCTAGTGCCTCTACGAAGTGAGAAGTGCTAGTTGTGTGCTCGTGAGGTGAGTAGCTTGGTGAAGTCTTCCGCGTTAGCTTATGAAGAACAACTTGTATTGGGGTTATGTAGCACCTGACTTCTACTTAGTCCTTGTATCTTATTGGAGTTTTTATTTGTCGAGGTTAACGATAGAAGTTTATATTGAGCTGTATTGAGTTTGATTAGTAAGAGGAAGTCTTGTCCCTCACTTGATGTTTTATTGAAATTTTAAATTAGTTGCTGTTACCAAATTCGAGGGTGTTACACATGAGCAAATGAAGGCGGTTGAGGCTTTCATGAAGAAGTTTCAAGATCAACCCCCCCCCTCCCCCGCGTGTTTTAGGATAGTTTGATGTATTAGCGATATTTGAATATATTTTTTTGATAATTATACGTTTTGGAATTACGTTTTATTTTTAAGTGTTGGATATTAAATGAAAAATGGGCAGCTTTTGTACATGTTTTGAAGTGGAAATTATCAAATTTTAATAAAAAATTATTTCACCGACGTATTAAATGTTTTTAATTTTATTTTTTTAAATATCTAATTACTCCGTAGGAAATCCATCGGAAATGATCCGTCGGTAATCCGTCGGTGATCCACGTCGTCAGTGATCCGTCGAAAAGATCCATCGGTGATCCATCGGAAATTCTAACGCCGATCATATTATTTGCAAGGGCCTATTTCCGATGGATCTTACTTTCACAGACGAAAATAGTCGTCGGTGATTGCCCTATGTTTTGTAGTGTTTTTGTGATCATATTCATTCAATAAGAAAATTTGTATGTTCATTTTTGTTTGTTAAGATGTTAAATAAAAACTAGTTCTAATTGTTGAAATATTGGACTTTCACCGGTTCACGATGCACATTCAGTATCCATCACTACCAGGCATTGGTATGTTTTTATAGTTAAAACTCAGTTGTCCAATTTACAAATTATTAAACCCAAAACTAGTACTAATAGATGACAACTTGATGCCCATGTCTTTTGCGGTCGCAAGGGCAACACCTGGCCAGGGTCATCCCTGCTTAAATCAGACCTGAATTTTTATAAGTCTAAAAATTATTTTTGTGGTTCTCATTTTCTTCTTAAAGTGGTCCCTGGTCGTTAACTTTGTCTATTTTCTCCGTTAGGGCAAGGGCATTTCAGTCTTTTCATAAAAAACTTCTTTTAAGAAATAAAATTATATTTATTTTATATTTTGTATTTTACTTTATTATATAATTTCTCTATCAATCTAAAATTTGTTATTTTTCAAAAATAAAATTATAAAATAAAATTTTATGTTATTTTTCAAAAAGAAAATTAAAGATATTGATGAAAAGACTGAAATATCTCTCTTTATAACGGAGAAAATAAACAGTTTTAGTGACCAATGACTACTTTCAAAGTAAAAAATGAAAATCACAAAGATGATTTATAGAGTTATTAAAGTTCAGGTGTCACTTTCAGACTTCTTACTAAACTTGAAGGACCAAAATTGAAATTTACTCCAAAATAGAGATGGAGATTTAATTCCATGACTGACGGTGTCGGAATGTATTCGGGAGTTAGGTACCGATTGGTTAATGGGTTTATTTATGATATATCTCTGTTCCTATTTGTTTTTTTTATTAATCATAATCATGAAAATATTCCGATGTGATTTACGATTTTCTTCAACTACTCTATACAAAATAAATATAATAATTTATATAACTTGAGGGTCAAATCCATCTTTTTGCCCATTTTTCGTTCACGCCACCTACTTCTCTAATTCAAGAACCATAATTTCCATTACGTTCTCATCGTAGGGATGAAATGACGGAAAAGAAAACGAGTTGCTTTGAAATCCCCAAACACCTTAATCGGGGTTTACGGTTGCTTTGAATCGGGGGTCAGACTTGAATCCGTGTTAAGCCTAACTTTTCTTCTTCCATGCCACCATAATCTTCATTCATTGCCTTCGTGTTCTTTGTTTTTTATTTGATTTGTGAAAACCTAGATTCAAAAGATGTGGGTTTTGACATGTGTGTTAACTTGCCGTTCAAAAAAAAAAAAGTTGTGGGCTTTGACCGTAAATGCTCGAGGGGGTAAGGGTTCACCGAGAATGGAGGAGGTATTAATTTTTATAAAAAATAAAATCACAAAGGGACCAAAAAATATAGTTTAAATTATATTTAATTTACGAAGGGTTGTTTAAGAAAAGCGCAAATTCTATTAATAAACAAACAAATCGGAGTGAAGATATATAATTTTTGATAAATCCATTAGTCAAAACCGTACTTAACTCCCGATTACCCAATTAATTAGTGCCACCCTTTGTCATGGAATCAAATCTCGTGTCCCAATCTAACAAAAGACTAATTTTTTTTTTTTAATATGAATCACATCTTTTTTAGTATGATAAAACGTTAAGTTTGTCTTAGTTAGACCTGGTAAAAATTGATACGATACGTTAATTCGACACGAATCCTACATGAAATAAATGAGTTTGTGTAATACATTTTAACCTATTTAAGTAAACGGATTGACATGACACGACACAACGCAAAAAAATAAACAGGTAAGGTCAGTGTAAAAAATTTCAACTAAAAAATGACCCGAATAACTCGTTCAGGGGAAAACCTCAAAAAACGGAAAACTGAGGAACACCCCGGTAGCTTTCCATCTGAACAGTATGCACTTGTGCATACAAGTAATTAATTAGTTTTTTGTTTTTTTATGCACATGTGCATGTTATAAATTACTTGTATGCACAAGTGCATACTAGGGGTGAGCAAGGAGTCCCAAATCCCGATACCGAACCGGTACCGTCCCGGTACCGTACCGATCCCGGACCGTCCCATGTATTTCGGTACGGTAATCGGTTCCATGTTTTTCCTATAATCGATAATCGGTTCGGTACTGATAGGGTACTAGTACCGAAATATCGTTAGTGTTACCGGTACCGGTACCGAACCGGTACCGTACCGGTCTAATCGGTACGGTATTCGGTATTGAGTTTTCCACATTTTCGGTATCGGGAATTTTCGGTACGGTACCGGTTCGGTACGGTACTAGTCCCATGCTCACCCCTAGTGCATACCGTCCAGATGAATGACTACTAGAATGTTCTTCAGTTTTCCATTTTTTGAGGGTTTCCCTTGAACCTCCCTCCGAATACATAAGTTTCTTTTTAATGCTTTGGATTTTTAATGTTTTAGATTTGGTTAGAACTTATAAGTTAGAACTATAAAATTTGGATTTCTAATGCATTCATTTGAATTTTGGATTTGTACTTTTTTGCGAATTTTCGATTTTTAATTTTTAGTTTTATAAATGTTAAACGGGTTAGGCGGGTCGTGTCGGGTTAGGCCGGTGGTAGCTATCTATCGTGCACTGTACAACGTGAGCACAATACTTCACAGTGAGGGCACAAGTATATACCACCACTGAGATCGCTACAAGTAATATAATGGTACAAGTATCGAGTATCCTATCCACAGGGACTGATGTACTGAGAAACAAGATTTTCATGAACTTCTTGCACAAGTTTTGAGTGTGAGTTAAAGAATGGGTATGGGTGTAAGCTTCTCTTGAGATGGACGTAGTAACAAATTGTTAGGCCTTTTGTAGTACAAAATATCTATAAAAAGTCTGATATCTCGAAAGTGGATTTTTAAAGATCGGTCCTACGAAATGCCCATAAAGTGTCCATCGTTACCAACTCTTAATCTTGCCGATTTAACTACGTTGAAATAAATCAATTTCTACCGGTACGGAGATTTACACCCAAATCTTTTTGTGATATAAATCTCCTTCGATGTTTGAACCGTAATAAATCATGCAAAACCCGTATCTCTACGTGGTTATCAAAGACTCTCTCAAACCCTTGTGTATCCCTTAAGCCGTATTTTGAATCCACCCCTCTCAAGATCAAGATTTAATATTAACACTTCAAAGTGATTGACTTATCAGCGTTGAGTTTAAGTCTCCACTTAAGTGACCAAGCTTAAGAGATAGTAATGATTGCCACACCCAAGTGTTGCCTACTAGCTTCAAGTCGACTCACACCCTTACCCAAAAGATAGTTAGTTTATGAGCTAATCATCTTTTGGGTAAGGGTGTGAGCCGACTTGAGACTAGTAGGCAACACTTGGGTGTGACCATTATTACTAGCTCTTAAGCTTGGTCACTTACGTCGAGGCTTAAACTCAACGCTGATAAGCCGATCACTTTGAAGTGTTAATATTAAATCTTGACCTCGAGAGGAGCGGAATCAAAATACGGCTTAAGGGATGCACAAGGATTTGAGAGAGTATTTGATAACCACGTAGAGATACGGGTTTTGCATGATTTATTACGGTTCAAACGTCGGAGGAGATTTATATCACAAAGAGATTTGTTTGTAAATCTCCGTACCGGTAGAACTTGATTTATTTCAACGTAGTTAAATCGGCAAGATTAAGAGTTGGTAACGATGGATACTTTATGGGCTTTTTGTAGGACCGGTTTTTAAAAATCCACTTTCGAGAGATCGGACTTTTTATAGACACTTCGTGCTACAAAGTGACTAACCATTTTGTTACTATGTAAATCTCAAGGAAAACTTACACCCATACCCATTTTAGTTTCTTATTTAGTTTTTGTTGTTAAAAAGCACCAAACTCACTCAAAAATATTTCATTCTTCTCTCATTGAAATCGGTGTACTCTCGACTTAGGACTCGAAACTTTGAAGTCCAATATCTGTGGATTCGATCTCGATATATTTACCACTTTATTACTTGTAGCGATCATAGCTTCGGTGTATACTTGCGCCGTTACTGTGGCCTATACGGTTTTCCGCTACCATGTATCTATCTATTTTTATTGGGCTCCACTTGTCTTCTCTATCTTTTCTCATATCATTTGTGAAGATCCATTTGAAGACTTATTTTATCTATACTATTATAAATATATATATATATATATATATATATATATATATGTATATATATTTATATATGATCAAAAATTTGCAATGATCATAATATATATATATATATATATATATATATATATATATATATATATATATAAATTTAAATATGATCAAAAATTTGCAATGATCATAATACTCACGAAGCGTCTTAAAGTTCAACCCCCCCCACAAAAAAATTTAGAACACATCAATGTCCTCATTGGTGAAGGTAAAAACAATTATGGGCACAAGGGCTTTGGTGACGATGGGAAGCGTTTCGGCCAAAATACCTAAAATGGCCTACGTTTTTTAATTGGAAAAACCAATGATGTCCAATGAAAGATGTACCTGGAAAGAAAGATGCATAATAACATAATGTGACGAAAATACATACCAAGAATTATATTGAAAATCCGTCAATGGTGGAATACAAAAGAACAATGTTAGTGCGAGTTCCGGATTTTTAAAACAATACTTAACGGTTAAAAGAGGCTAAATAAGTTAAAGTTCGCAAAAGAAGATTTTAACACCAAAAGATCAAGATGTCGTAGGGGGCTGCCCACTATGGGAGGCAGTGGGCACTGTGGATGGATCACTCGCAGCAGGTTCGGTGACAGGCTCGGCAACAACTTCGGCAACACGGTCGTAGCGTCGTGGATGAGGGTTTCGGACTTGAGGGGGGCACACATCTGGAGGGAACCGAGGCAAGTTGGCGGCATGCATGATGTTTTCATCAACTAGGAACCGGAGATGAGCGCGGTTCTAGTCCCGTTGGTATGCCCATATCAACTGCGATTTGCGCTCGTGCTCAGTCTGGCGGCTTTCATTCTTGTCGATGCGGTTGAGGATCGTGTCGAGTTTTAAATTCAGTTCTTTATTCTGGGCCGCAAGAAATGTTAACCATGTTTTAGACCCATACCCGGTTGCAGTTGGCTTCGAAGGGTAGGATAGACCGGATGGGCCTACGGTGGACAATACAGGGGCTGCAGTTGAGGGGGCCATTATGGCTCGGCAGATTGAGGTTGTTTAGCCTGTGGATCGACATGTCGCGGCTCGGCAGCGGGTTTTCTGCCAAGTGCTCGTTGTCGCCTCACCAAAGTACCTACATAAATGGGTGAGGAAATAGACACCACCTTGTCCGTCTTGTAAACCGGGACCTCGACCTTTGAGAGGAGCTTGATGATGAGTGCCGGGAAAATAAGGCGGCTGCTAGTACGAGTAGCCGAAGTCCCGATAGCCGTGTGTGCGACTAGACCAACATCAACTGACACTTCCTTTAAAATACAGTATAGCAAAATACACTTATCCCGAGATAGTGTACTATCATGGACAGTCGGGATAAGGTTATGACGTAGAAATTGGAACCACAATGCGACCTCTAGTGTCAAACTTTTGGCCAATATAATGGGACGTCGGTTGTCCAGGATCCATCCATGACCGGGAAGTGCCAACACCGAGGCGACTTCATCATCAGAAAGCGACATATGCCCTTGAAAATTTTGACTGAACGAGCACACAAACGGAGTGTCCAACCTAAAAACTTTATTGATCCGATCCCCAGACCAGTCTACCGCACACCCTCGAATAGTGATGGGGATGCTTTTGCACACTCCTATGGCTCATAGAATTCTTTGACCCACGTGATATTTTCCATACACGGGGAGGGGACCATAGTCTTCCATTTCATGACCACCAAATGATGCTTAACGTTTATCACATCCTCAATCAACTTGGGGTCGAAGGCACGCTCGAAATGCACCTTGTTGTTTTGGATGGAATTATACCTTTTCGATATTGCAAGGTCGAAGTTATCGAATTTCTTCTTCTTTGAGCGACGGGTCTGCCTTGATTTCTTGGTAGTGCTTTCCGTAACCTTCGCTTTTCCTTTTCGGTCCATTCCCCGTTTTGACACAGTAGCCTCCCGCACACGCTTCTTCTTCGGCTTTCGCACGGGTCAACTTGAATTAGAGAGTTTCTCCTCACTGGGAACATAAGGGGCATCGATGTTGGGGATTTTGATGGCATCGACAGTGGCTATAAGTATGTCGTGGGATAAGGATGATTCCCCATTGTGGCTAGATAATGGGGAGTCGGCGGCGGCCATATCAATAGTGGGCGAGGGGTTTTGAGGAGGGTAAAAGGGAAACAAATCGACTTTTGTAGGTGGGCTCGAGTTCTTGAAGTCGAACTGAAGTTGGTCCCCCAAAATGTCTTCCTCTAGGGTGTCGATTTTCTTAAGATCGAAAAGGTGGGGGTTGCTTCTGAAGGTGCCGGTGGTTGGGTACGGCGGTGTTGGGGTGGTGTTGGGCGTTATAGTGGTGAAGTTGGTAGTGATGAGTGGTATAACGAGGGGTTTTGGGGGAGGGTTTATCGTGGTCGATAATGGTGCTACAGAGGGCTGTGGGGTTAGGGTTTCGTCGGTGGTAAGTCTGACGATGGTGGTGGTGGTGGTCGAAGAGGGAGGAGGAGCAAGGACCCTGGTTAGTACCTCAATGGGTTCCACAAAACTGTGGATGAAGGCTGCTTGAGATGACGACTGCGTGTCATCGTCGATGCTAGCGACGGAGGAGCCCACGGCGGTCTGAGCCCCGAAGGTGGATGACCTGCTGAAAAAGAGGCGGTGTTTGAAAAAGAGGCGGTGGGCTCGACAGGTGGTTGTGGGGCGGTGGAATCGTCGGTCTGAGTGGCGCCGGTGGTATGGAGTTGTCTGCTTCGGCGAGAAGGTACGATATTGGGGTTGGGAGTGAGCTTTTTTGCTCGGGCCATGGAGGGAGGCGATGGAAGTACTGAAAAGTTGGGGTGACGGTTGGTTTTGTTTTTGAAAAGAGGAAGGGTTAAGGAAGAGGTTTCCAAAGGAAACCTTTTTCCAAAGTTAAAACAGGTGGTGTTTTTGTTGGTTACCCCACTACTTCTTTTTGTTTTTTAAAAGAAAATGAAAACCACCCAATTTTTCTCATCCACAAGATAAAACCTAGGGTAATGATGAAAAATACAAAATAAATCTTTTAAAAGATCATGTAACTTAGGCTTCCAAGTGTCTTCCATTTTTTTAAGAAAATGATTAAAAATTAAAAATTCAGATTTTTCCCAAGATTTTCCTTTCTTTTTTCAAAAAAAAAAAATACCCCCCCCCCCACTAAAAAAAAATTCTTAGCCACACGTTGCCCACAGTGGGCACAGAAAAAGTAAATCTACAAAACACTTTTTCCTACCTGTACACTATTTACAAGAAGAGTTCCAATCATCTCAAGGTTTAAGTCCATTCGGTTTGGGCACCCCGTCTGGGAGGTAGTGCTTAACCCGATGTCCGTTAACTTTGAATGTGTTGTTATCCTGTGGATTTAACAAGTCTATTGTGCCAAATTTTCCAATGTCCATGATGGTAAAAGGACCTGACCAAAGTGATTTTAGCTTTCCGGGGAACAACTTCAAGCTTGAGTTAAAGAGGAGCACTTGTTGTCATTTTTCAAAAATCCTTTGGTGTATCCTACGATCATGCCATAATTTCGTCTTTTGTTTATATATTTTGGCATTTTCGTAGGCATGGTGCCTTATCTCTTCTAACTCAGTTAATTGAAGTTTCCGTTTCTTCCCCGTAGCATCCTCACACATATTCAATTCCTTTATGGCCCAAAAAGTTTTGTATTCGAGTTTCAAAGGTAAATGACACGCTTTTCCAAATACCAATATGTATGGAGACATATCTAAAGGGGTTTTAAAAGCTGTTATGTAAGCCCAAAATGCATAATCCAACTTGAGTGACCAATCTTTCCTATCGGGCTTTATGACTTTTTCCAAAACTGATTTTATTTACCGATTTGAAAGTTCGGCAAGACCATTTGTTTGAGGAGTGCTAAGAACTGTGCTTAACATTTTGTTTACAAAATGTCTCCCTATATCACTAAGTAAAGCTTGGGGAGTGCCAAATCGCACAAAAATATTTTTATGAAGAAAGTTAACCATAGTTTTAGCATCGTTTCGAGGACACGCACCGACTTCTACCCATTTAGATACGTAATAAACCGTAAACATAATGTATTGGTTGTTAAAGGAAATTGGAAACGGTCCCATGAAATCTATGCCCCAAACATCAAAAAGTTCGACTTCCAAAATATTATTTAAGGACATTTCATTTCGTTGGGACAAATTTCCTGTCCTTTGACATTGGTCACAACCTTTGACGAACTCAAATGCATCTTTAAATAAAGTGGGCCAAAAGAAACAATTTTGAAGAATTTTTGTCGTCGTACGCTAAGAGTAAAAAGGCCAAGAGAATGTGTAAGTCATATAGTAAAATGTATGTAACCATGACTCATGCAATTGCCCATCGAAAAAAGATGTTAATGAATAGAATTCTTTTACTTGCTAATAGTGGTATTCATAATGATTATCTTTTTGTATTCATTCTAAATATATACATTCTTTTACAACAACACAATGCATATTCTCATTTTATTTTTAAATTTCAATAATCTTTCAAACATATGATATATTTTCTTTCAATTACATTTTTATGTATTATGATGATGATGATTGTTGTACCCATATGTATTCGGTTGGACATATTTATGCAACATATGTATTCTCTTGGAAATCACATATTATTTAGAATGAATGAAATAGATGTATTCAGTATGAACAAATGGCAATATCCACCATGAATATATATTCTTATTTAGTCCTAACAACAAGTTATATTCATGTTAAAATTAACATTTAATCAAAGTTAACATTCAATCAAGATTGTGACACATGCTATTTCAAACTTTGCATGTTTATATAGGATATGATGTGCCAAAAAATAAACATCACAATATTAACAAAGTTATACTTGTGAACCTAGACACATGAAAACACCAAAACCAACATCAACATTGTTATACTTGTTCATCCACCAAAATTCAACATTTATAATATTGTACTTGAAAACCTAGACGCGATAAAACAACCAAAACCAAATGTTCATGAAAATGATATTATCTACCACAACATCACAAATCTTCTTCCATCCTATTAAACCATACACAATACTGCTGAGGCGTTCATCCTTGGTCTTTTATGCATTATCTAGTATAGCTTTCACCTGATTTGGTGGCAATTCAGCAAATGCAGTAGCCTTCTTCATCACTTAGTCTCTTTTTTTTGTTTATATCCGACAAAAGCATTTTTGTCACATACTTGTATCATAGCTTTTTGAGTTGTGCTTTTTGTACAAGTGATTCCTCTTATAGTCCACAATCCTAATTCTTCATAGGTCCTCCCATGAAAGTTTTCGTAAGTCTCATCATAAAGACAACACAATCTTTGTGATTTTCCTTTGTTCTCCATTTCATCATTTCTCTTTTAGAAAATATTCGACTAATTTTCTTTATCTTCCATCCCCAAGGCTTTCAATGTATTTCATAAACAGTTTTTGCTGCATGATATGCATTATGCATATTAGTAAAGAACATGTTCATTATGAATGCAAATGATATAATATAATATTCTATTTACCACTGTTTTTGGCACAACACCATGTTTTTTTGAGTCTGGGACATCTATTGCATTATTGTCTATGATATGTGATGCACTATGTTCCAGATTAAAGCATAACAACTAATAATGCTCTTTTTTACAATTGGGAAAAAACATGCATGAATATTTTATGTCATGTATATATAACATTTGACATAAAATAACTAAAGTGACTTTTCTTAATCTATTTGTTTCATACCAGTTCCACCTTCTTCAGTACATCAATCTATGCATTACCCTTCATATTCTCATTGAAGTTCTTTGTGAAAAGTTTTACATTTTTGTCCATGGAAAATTTTCCCTTAAACATTTCATCTGGATGTTGAAAAGAAGAAATGATAATTTAATATTATTATGTTTTTAATTTAGTTTAAAAGTTAAGTGATCTTAATAGAATTTCAGTGTTGCAGAAGAGTCTCCTTGGTGAATCTTTGCTCTTAAGCCTTTCCTCATGGTTTAGCAAGACAGACCAGTTGTCTATTACATTTGTAAATGGTTCTGATTCTCGAATCAAACTTTTAAACATAATTCTGAAACTAGTCTATCATTGCTTTGCTACGAAGACATCATCCCTATTAAACATTCAATAAAATAATGAAGTATTATATTCTTCTTTAATATCTAATGCAACATATTTTATTAAGCTAATGTAATCATTTTGTTATTCTGCATCTTAATATGCAATTTCATGTTCATTATGAATTGGAAGTAATATTCAAAATGAATATCATCTTTTATTCATACTAAATGAAGTTTAAAATTCATGGTGTTTGTTACCGCATCCATCAAACGTATGTCTTCTTTTATTCATGTTGAATAAAAGTTGATATAGGAACATGATGATCAATTTTCCTTTCATGATGAATGATATCTGATATTCACCGTGAATGTCACTATTTATTCATTATTAATAAATAATTTTATTCATTCTGAATAAAAGGTGATATTCCAAAATGGTTATCACTTTGATGTTCATGCTCAATAGTGAGTACGATTAAATATTAAATTTTAAACTTACAATTTATCTCCCATCAATGAAAATATCCAATTGCCAATCTTGTTCTCTATAGCTGTGGTGTTCCTGTTTGCATCCACTTTTCTTTGAACACAAGGTGATTTGAGTTGATCACCTATCTTTTCTATTCTTTTTCTTTTCTTTTTATCAGGGTCATTGATATCTTTTTGTATTAACCGAATTGTAAGCGACTCTTTTTCTGCTCACATTTTCTTCACTAACTGTAACGTCTTGTTCTTTTGTTTGTTGGAGTATCTAGAGGTGATATCCCAAGTTTGAAGCTTGGAATATCATAAACATCTCCTCATTCACCTTATTCTCCTCATTCTCTTTATTCTCCTCATTCTCTTTATTCTCCTCATTCATCTTAGAGACAACATTTGTGTCATTCACTTCACCTTTCTCAACATTCTCATCTGGAATCTTATTCACCTCATCATTCACCTCTAGATTTTTACAAACATTCTCCTCATCAAAAATACTCTAATCCATTTGAATATCACAAACTACATTCTCTATAATTTCCACGGTTGTAATATCCATATTCTCTTGCATTTGATCATTCTTTTCTGCACCACCAGTAATAAATGCATTTTCAATTTCCGTTGATGTTGCTGTCTCATCCCAAAATTGAGTGTTTTTAGGCTAAAGAACCTGTGTTTCCCTCCTTCATTCTCATTTCTTGTTGCATCCCCTACAACATTATCCTCTTTTTTAATTTATGTTGAAACAACATTCTCTTCTATCTCCTTATTCTCTTTTGTTGTTTTATTCGTTGCGAAATCATCTTCTTTCTTTACTTCTTCAAAAACAATATTTTATGCATGCTCTTCATTTTTATTTCCTTCAACATTTTTCTCTCTTTCTTTACTAACATCAACATATTTCTCAATAACCACAGTTACACTATCTTCTTCTTGTGTATTTGTATAAGTTTCAATCACTCCTGATGTTAATTGAAATGATTTCTCATAACTTCCTTTCCAATCTTTGAAAGATTCATCATCTGGTTACATCATTATTATGGCTTGCATGAAGTTGTATTCTAATTCTGCCTTATTTGCATGTAGTTTTTCCAAATATTCATCAACCATATTCACGTACTTCTATTTGTTATTTTATATATAGATTATAGTTATTAAAGTGAGTAATATGATTCACATATAAATATATATATTGTAATCTTATTTTAGTACCTTAGTTGTCTTCTTTTTTCCTGAACTTACTTCATTTCATTATCTTTCAACATATTCTTCATTCACTTTTCCTCTTCCAAATCCTTCAACGCTTAGTTCCTTTTTCTCTCTCATCATCGTCTTCTCAGTTGTCCACCCTCTCAATGCTTGCAGGTCTCACATTCTCATGCCCAATTCCTTTGCATTTTGCTGAATCAAGGTAAAGAAGTTGCATCTTGTAATATACAAATATGTAATTTAGAAAATGTCATATTATGATTGTGAATTCCTAACTGAAATTTGATATCATTTCATTTTCTATCATTTATCAAACATATGTTGGTATTCAAACTTAATAAGGAAAGTATTCATGTTGAATACATTTCATCTTCTATCATGTATCAATCATATGCTCTTTATTCAAACTGAATAATGAACAAAACTCATGTTGAATACATTTCATCTTCTATCATTTGTCAAGCATATGCTTTTTTTCATATTGAATAATGAAAGTATTCATGTTGATTACATTTCATGTATTATCATTTATCAACCATATGTTTTATTCAAATTAAATAATGATAGTATTCATGTTGAATACAACAATGTAATGTATATAATAGAAAGTAACCTTGAAATTCATTTTTTTAAGTGATATGCATAATGATTAAAAAGAGATATTAATGTTGAATACATATCGTCAAAAATATGATTGACCCTGTGTAGAAACTTGCATCTGATTCACTATTCCAACCAACCTTTCTTTCATTTGCATGATATATAATATAACTGCACCAATTGATATCATTGAATTGAATATCTTTTCCAAGGTGTGAGAGAATAGTAAGGTTTCATGTGCCCATCTTCATTGACACTACATTGTATTTATAAATAGAAATGAAGTTCAATTTAAAATTCCATTCTGCACTGTTTGATTCACTTACCTTTTTGAGAATGTCATTTGGCCAAAATCAATGACTTCTCAAACTATGTTCTTCAATCTTTAACTATTGCATCCCACTCCATATATGTATCAAGGATGTTCATGTCAAGTCTATCATTTCTAGTCCTAGAATGTGATTCACCGACTCCTTTGTAACTTGAATTGGCTCCCTTCTTGTTCTAATGACCATGTTTTGTGGGTCAAAATTGTTTACAATGTAATGTACTAACTTTACGAGAATTGAATCAATTTTCATGTCCAGTATGCTTTCGAAGTCCATCTCTTTGATGCACTTAATTTGAGGCAATCTCAGCTTCCAAGTTGCAATCACCAAATTCTTTGGTAATTTTCTAATTGATAGGCCCCTATGTTGGACATTACTTGTCCCCTTTTCTTGTATTTCATCTTCTCCATAATGTTTCTTGTTTGATTTAGCACTCTTCTTTGATTTGCGCTTGATGGGCGTCTCAAAATCATCAATTTTAGTTGTTGTCTTTCTTTCTTTTTTATTCTCTTTATTCAATCTTTTTGGTTCTTTGTTTTCGGTCTTCAATATCTTTTTGTTGCTCTCTTCAACTCCTAAAGTGTCCATCTTTTTCTTTTTACCTATACATTTTTTATATTCACCAGAAAATGATTATAATGTGCTTTGTTAATTTTAATCAATACCCAAAATATGAATCATATATTTTTTCTTCCACCTTCATCTTTTTTGTTAATGAATCTTTTTCTTCAATCTTTCTTTTGTTTCCTATTTAATTTAAATTCAAAGAGTTAATAAATATATGTTTTATTCATTTTGAATGTGATCTAAAATTCAATCTGAATAAAAGGTGATATTCCAAAATATCATCACTTCCTTTTCAACATGAATATCATCATTTATTCATATCGAATATTATCTAAATTTGATGATGGATGTTATATCAACCACATATTTTTGTTTTATTCATTTTGAATAAAGGTTGATATTTAAGGTTGAAAATGGTATCAATTTTGAATATCAACATTTATTCACAATGAATAAAATGATGGTGTTGCAAAATGATCATCACTTTCTTGTTCATCTGACGTTGAATAAGGGTTATATTTCTACCTTTCGATTGTTCATTTGTCTTCATTTTGCTTAAGGATTCTTCATCTTCACATTTTATCTTTTTCCTATTTAGCACAAATTCAAAGAGTAAATAAATTTATATTATTAAGAAAATGAAACTAAATAACTTATTATTCATTATCAGTAGTAAAGTTATTTTGAATAAAAGTTTATTTTCAATATGAATATCACTTTCATTTTTAGGCTAAATTTGAAGAGATATTAATGATCAACATCACCTTTTATGAAAACTGAATAATATGTGATGTTCATAATTAATGTTATATCATCCATCAAAGATATATTTGTTCATTCATCTTGAATAAAAGTTGATATTTGAACATGATAAATTTCATGTTCATGATGAATAAAAAGAGATATTTATGTTGAATATAACTCTTTATTCATGGTTAATAATATATAAAATTGATGATAGATGGTATATCATAAATAAGCGATATATATTTGTTTTATTGATGTTGAATAAAAAGTTATTATCCATTCTTAATATGAAGTTTTGTTGGTTTTTATGTTGAATATGAATAATTTGTGATATATTTTGTTTTTTAGTTAGATTTTTCATGAATATTGTTTCTAATCATCATTTTAAATACATTTTTTTGTCGGATTATATTATAAAGTACAAACAATCTATTCGATTACGAATGCATATTTGTATTCATATTTATTACTATTCATGACAAACATCTATTCGAAGAACATATTTTCTCATATGTTTAAGTTCGTAAACAGAGGTGTACCAGTAGAATCTTTTGTTGTCTTCATTTTTTTTCGATTTAGACTTCTTCGTCTCATATTTTCCTTTAATTTGTTATTCATTCATTTATGGTTTTCCCCATCAATCATTAATTATTGATTTTAATCGGTAAAACTCGAATATAAACCTTAACTATTCAGAATCGACATATTATTATACAGTAAAACTTACCTCAATGAATAACCTATGCGATAGGTATGTTATCGTTCTCTTCACCTCTATCACTCATTTATCTCAGTTTTTTTAACTATGCATTCTATTGAAATGATCGTCGACAATGACAATTTTTAGTGAGAGAAATTTTGGCGAGAAATGATGGAGAACAGTTTGAGATTTTTTGCAGGTGCTATTATGCATGATGATTATGGCCTAAGGTGGCGTTTGGTTCGCATAATGTTTTTGGATGAAATGGAATCTGTTAAAGGAATTTGACTTTGAAGGAATTGGAATGGAATTTTGTCAGGTTTGACTACCTATTTGGTTGACAGAATTGGATTGGAATCTATTAAAGGAATTGGAATATGTCTGTTTCGTTTACAGAATGTAGCTTTGGAATTGGAATAAAATGTTGATAAATGACCAAACTACCCTTTTTGATAATTTTAATTTTTATAAACAAAACATGCTTTAATAAAATAACCATTAAAAATACTTTATTTGTAACGGTGGTTCAGATTGATGGTGGTCAGTGGTGGTTTAGAACTGTAACACCCTCAAATTTGGAAAGAGCGACTAATTTAAAAATTTCAACAATACCTTAAAGGATAATAAAATCTCTTACTACAAGTCCATAATTGAAATACATTACTAGGTTGAACCATCAACAATACCCCAAATGACATTAAACACGGATCTTATAATATCCAAAAATAGCGTTAAACACAAAACGTCGACGAAGAAATTTTCAATATAAATTTACAACCGCGTGCAACATTCATACCTGTTTAAGCTCACGGTTTAAAATTTGATGAGTGCTAAATGCTTTACCAAGACTTTGGGGATGTTCGGTAGCAGCTTAATGAGCTGTATAACATATATGGCTTATTCGCACATCCATATCTAATTGTTCGGTAGGAGCTTATTGGCTCAGCTGATGGCTGATTCGCTCATCTACAAAAATAATGTCCTATACATTCAACCAACAAGTTACATTCATTTCCCCCAAATACCCTTCTTCCCAACTGTCAGGATCGAATTCTCAACAAGAATTATGAATACTCAGAAACAATATCAAAGAAGTTGCGGAAAAACACTTTGATATTCAATGTAACAGTAAACAAACAGTATATGATTAACAACTTGTAAACTTGTATTGAATGATTAAAATCACAAGATTACACACACAACCTCAATCTTGAAGAACAGACTCTTTCAAGACGAATTCTACTTTTCTAGAATTAGGAACTATGCATTGAGGTTGATTTTCTCTCTAGAACAAAAACGTAGAATGAATAATTATCTTAAAAACAAAAGTTATCTCACTATTCTAAACAATACAATATATATACTAAAGATAAAAGATAATTACAATTAATACAATATCTCCAGAATATCTTCCATCATTATCTCTAAGCTTCCATGAATATCTTCAGTTTATCCAGCTGTCATCCTTTCCATACAGATCTCCATCTTATAAGCAGTACTAATCATAAGCAGCATTAATACTCTGAGCAGTACTAAGTTCAGCAGTATTAATATTGAAGAGCAGCATTAACTTCAACTGGCAGTATTAACCTCAGAAGTATTAACAACAGAAGTATTAACCTCAGAAGTATTAACAACAGAAGTATTAACCTCAGAAGTATTAACCTAGTTCTTCTAGAAGTATTAACCATGTTGAACTAGCAGTGTTAACACATTCAGCAGTAGTATCCATCATTGGCATCTTTCAGACCCAACAATCTCCCCCTAACTTAACTTTTCAAAACAGAGAAGTTAAGTTCTTCAGCATAGGCTCTTTATGTTAACTTCAAAACTTTCTGCAATTACTAGTTCTTCTTGATTCAGTTTCTTCAGTTATCTCCCCCTCAAAATAAGATTTCATATCAATACAAACTTTAATTTTCTTCTTTTTCAGTACCAGCTTCTTGATATGATCTATCTGCTAGTTATAAAAAGTGATCACCTTTTCATCTCTTTTATCTCCATAATTTGATTGTGAACTTTCAGACTAATTGTACCAAGTGTATCCATCAATTCTTTGTAGTTAAATTGTCCTCACCTCCTTTAGGTGTGTTTACCACCTTTGAAGGATCCTTGGATCTTTTAGTAGAGATCTTCTGCCTAGCAGAAGCACCTTCTACTCCCTTGGTTTCTTGGCACCTGGGACCTTTAGATAATTACTCATCTAAAGTTGCCATGGGGAAGGTCTTAGATATGTTCACACTGTCCTATCCTGCACTTTGTGCAAAGTCAGTAGTGTGAGCCTTACAACCCATATGCTCTTGCATCTCCTTATTGAGCACCTTCTTGAGGTTGGGATACACCCCTATGGTTTCCCTTTGGATATTATCTGATGAAAAATGCTCCATCAGAGGGCTTGTAGGTTTTGAGGTTGAAGATACAAGAAGGGAAGGAACCTTCAGTATCTTTTCCTTATATAATATGGTAATGGGGAATGTTGGTTTGACAAAAGAAATCTGAAGATTTATGCTTGGTAGTGGAAGGTGTGGATAGGTCATCAGTGGGTTGGTCTAATGAGGGCTTTGACCCTGATGCCTTACCTTCTTGATTGTGGGACATCACCATCATTGTAGAGAACAATGGTGTGTCAACTCCTTCCGAGTCCTTAGCAGATCTCTTCATGATTGAAAAGACCTTGCCCTTAGGGGTTTTAGGTACATATATCTCATTAAAATGAGGTTAATCCGTCAATTCCTTATTAAGTACTTCTTGTACAAACCTTGGATACAGATAAAAGCTTTTTGATTGATATCCAGATTTGACATTAAATCATTGAAGATCATTTTTAGGTATAGAAAACTTACATTAGCAGTAGTAACACTTATCAGCAGCATTAACACAGACTGGCAGTAGTAACACATACCAGCAGCATTAACACAGTCTGACAGTATTCACTGAACTAGAAGTACTAACTACCTTTCAGTATTAGCAACCTGAAACACTTACAGTCACAAGGTTAGTAGTACCATATACCATACAATTTTCAAAAGTTACTTTATCTTTTGAAACTATACCTTTTTCACTTTTCTTACCTTCTGCTGGATCAGAAGTAACATGTCCTCCATCAAATCTTTTAAAGAATTTGAAGGCAGTCCATGTTCCTTGTTATGTGCCAAGAGCAACCATTATCTTCATTCCAAATGCTCTTCCTCTTGAGCTTTTGATTGCCCTGCACACTTGATAAATCAGTTAGTCTTTGAGGGAACCCAAGCCAAAGTGGTCTTGGGTTGTCCTTTCTCATTTATATAATCTGTCAGTTTGGTCTGGATGAGTTGTTTAGGAATCTCATGGCTGGAATACTTTGTCAAGATTATAGGCTTTGCAACATTAATACTAGTAGAAGCACTATCCTTGTTAGCAGTAGTATTGGTTGCAGCAACACTATTTCTGTTAGCAGTACTATCTGGGATAGAAGTACTAACAGGTTTCTTTACAATTGGAACCCAAACTTGAACAAAGTTGTTTGCTTTCTTTGTCTTTAAATTACTCCTTGGCTTATTTGGAGCATTTTTCTTTGTATTAGCAAACTTGTTCTGAGCATGATACTTTTTAGGTGCTCTTTTCTCAGCCATTTGATTCCTTCTTTGATTCCTATAACCAAAGGAGTTTTGAGTTTGTCTTTGAAAATTAACTCTTTGGTTGATAGGATTGAAATAACAGTATTTGGCAACATGATTAAGCTTTCCACAGATAAAACAAGGTTTTGGTCTATTGATTTTACTCAGATCAATCCCTTGTTTTTGTGCCCACTGATTATTCCAATTTCTCTTATTTCCCCTTGGTTTATCATGTTTTTGGGGCTCAGATTTATTGCAAGCACGCTGTTTGCAAGGGACAGGATTCACAACTGTGGTCTGCTTATAATGGACCTTCTCAGACTTTCTCTCAGTCTTCTCTATGTCCTTAGATTTGACCCAAGTCTTTCCACATCCCTCATTGGTGATAATGTGATTTTCTAGAGGAATCTCACCACATACAGTGTTTTCCTTACTCTTATCATTAGAGTTCTCTTCTTCAGAGTCTGTTTCAACCACCACTTTGTCTAATGGATCTACCTTAGTGGCTTCATCAGACAATTCCTTCCTATTCTTGGTCTCTAGCAAGTCTGATATAGGAGGAATGTAATTGTTGTTGTATGGTGGTGGTGTGGTGTTATAGCCTATTCCTCTTCTAAGTTTGTCATGGATTTGAGTTTGGAGCAAAGAGTCCATTGCTTTAGAAGCATTGGAAAATTTCTCAATATCCAGCTTGGCTTTCTCAAACTCACTCTTTATCTTCTCATTCTCCTCTTTAGACTTTTTCAGTTGAAGTTCTAAGTCAGTTTTCTCCCACTTCCAGTAATTTGTATCATATGAATGTTGAAGTTCATTGGCTTGGAAACCTTTAATCTGTTCCTCAAAGCTCTCAACGATTCTTACATAGTCTTTTATATCTCTCTCTAATCTTTTAAGATCATCACACATACCCTGATTGTGATCCCTGTACCTTTGAACAATTTCAATATAGGATTTAGAGCAACAATTAGATGTTACCTCAGTGGGAATGGCAGTGCTTGTCGATTCTGATTCTTTAGCCATGATGATTGATGTTGAATGAATGTTTATGAGAATACTAGCTCTGATACCACTTGTCAGGATCGAATTCTCAACAAGAATTATGAATACTCAGAAACAATATCAAAGAAGTTGCGGAAAAACACTTTGATATTCAATGTAACAGTAAACAAATAGTATATGATTAACAACTTGTAAACTTGTATTGAATGATTAAAATCACAAGATTACACACACAACCTCAATCTTGAAGAACAGACTCTTTCAAGACGAATTCTACTTCTCTAGAATTAGGAACTATGCCTTGAGGTTGATTTTCTCTCTAGAACAAAAACGTAGAATGAATAATTATCTTAAAAACAAAAGTTATCTCACTATTCTAAACAATACAATATATATACTAAAGATAAAAGATAATTACAATTAATACAATATCTCCAGAATATCTTCCATCATTATCTCTAAGCTTCCATGAATATCTTCAGTTTATCCAGCTGTCATCCTTTCCATACAAATCTCCATCTTATAAGCAGTACTAATCATAAGCAGCATTAATACTCTGAGCAGTACTAAGTTCAGCAGTATTAATATTGAAGAGCAGCATTAACTTCAACTGGCAGTATTAACCTCAGAAGTATTAACAACAGAAGTATTAACCTCAGAAGTATTAAGAACAGAAGTATTAACCTCAGAAGTATTAACAACAGAAGTATTAACCTCAGAAGTATTAACAACAGAAGTATTAACCTCAAAAGTATTAACCTAGTTCTTCTAGAAGTATTAACCATGTTAAACTAGCAGTGTTAACACATTCAGCAGTAGTATCCATCCTTGGCTTCTTTCAGACCCAACACCAACCACTTACATTAAACCCCAATAATGAAAACAAAACCTATGAAGCTCTCGGCGCCTCCATTCCCTGAACATTTGCAACACCTCTCCATGGAAGAGGAAAGTTGGAGAGAGAAAGAGAGCCTTCCAGGATTTGAAATGTGTGGATGGAGTGGTCTTGCAATAGACTATTATAGCCCCTCCATGGAAAAAGAAAAAAAAAGAAAAGGAAGAAGGAAAGCAAGAGAGAAAGCAATCCCCCTTAAGCTCTGCAACGCCTTCAACTCAGTAGCCTCCATGTTTTGGCTTTCAAACCAAAAGCCTTGAATCTTATGAAAGCAAGAGAGAGAGAGAGGGAATAAGCAAACAATGGAGACTTCTTCACTGTTTGTATTTCTTCTTCTTCTTCTTCTTCTTCTTCTTCTTCTTCTTCTTAATAATTGTCTCTATTATATTTCTCAACTGATGTTCATATTTTTTTTTTAATTTAATCGATGGATGGAAACAAAAAATGGAGAACCCATCAAACGAAAGCAACTGTGTGTATTTTGGGTTGGATTTCATCTCCATTTGTTGGTAGATTTATCATTAAAAAAATTAAAGGATAGAGGCAAAAGTAAACACTAAGGGTAATTTCGTCATTTACACTATTCAGTCAATTGATTCAGTTTGATAACCGAACGACAATTTAGCTATATTCATATAGACAACTAAATCCAAATAGACATCTTAACCCATATAGGGCTTAATATAAAATGAACCGAACAACTCCTTCGTAACATAACTCACTTTATACTTTGAAAACATGAGAAATAATTTATGCAAACTTTTCTAGGAATAAATTTCGTGCATGAATTCTGGTCGGCTCTCGGCATCCTAGGTCCACGCTTCCCAATTTCCTAGCCACGCGATCGACAACCGGATGCATCAAACATCCCTAAGCATTAATCACACCAATCTGATTAACTTACAATCTCTTCTTGAAATAGAGTCTATTTATCAAGCCTATGGTTCTAATTTCAACCAATAACTCCGACACCAAATTGGTCAACTTAATGCATTCGTCGGGCTTAACTATCACTCCAACGTGACAATGCTATAAACATCAACTCTTCCTTAGACTACTCGCTTAGAAACTTCTTTACTACCCCAACGGTCATCCCACCAAGGTAGTACAAGTACACACATGTAGCATGTAGGTTCACCATGACACTGGCCATGTGTCATTATGGACGTACCGTACATGATCATCCTTGCCATCCTCGACATGTTTCCCGTTTCTAGCGTCTCGATCAATCCCCAAAATATCTTATCTTAAGGTACCTAATGTGCAATTTCATTTTCAATTACCTAAAAGAACGCTAGTTTGAGTCTAGGCATCCAAAAATCAACACCTAATTCTCTCAAACTTATGCTCTGATACCAACTTGTAACACCCTCAAATTTGGAAAGAACGACTAATTTAAAATTTTCAACAATACCTTAAAGGATAATAAAATCTCTTACTACAAGTCTATAATTGAAATACATTACTAGGTTGAACCATCAATAATTAATTAAAGTCTTACATAAAGACTAACTAAAGTTGGGTGTTACTATAACCCAATAACAGTCGCTATCTCCAATATAAATGCGGAAGTTTCACCAAGCTAATCACCTCTTCGAGCACACGATTAGCACTAATCTCCCACAGAGACGCTAGAACTAATCCCGAAATGGAACCTGATGCACATGCCGACAAATAAAAAGGTTAGGCTAAAGCCTAGTGAGTTCAAGAGTTTTATATCCTGATCATAAAGGAAATCGTAAAATGGAAATATTGTAACTTATAACCATGATCCTTTAAAATGAATTACCTTAAAATGAGAGAACGACTCATTTACCAATAATATGCATTTTGTAGATGGACGCCTCAACGCCAAAACATTCTTTTGTGAATTAGTGCAACCCAACGCTTACTCAAGACGTGAATAATGGTAAATGCTCAAACGTTGAAATTTGAATAAAACTTTATAAATCAAACGACCGAAATAAGAATAAACTCAAGCCTCCAAAATTATAACGTATGGGGAATAATCCCAAACTTAAAACGTCACCGAAAACAAGGATAAAACTAAATACCGAAAACAACACCTTTCGGTGACGGGGGAGACCCGAATTCCATGGCTAGTGGCGGAACACAAAAGTAGGCCACATTCCATACTAGGATCAAGGCCACGAACACGTCGGCTCGTACCAAGATGTTGGGGAGGGCACCCAATGATTCCTAATCATGCTCATTCGCTAGGATTTACATTTACGACCCACGGCTAGTATCTGGTCCCACATAACCGTACCAAGTTGCCACCCTAGGATCCAAGTCTCAACTAGCTACAAATGGGAAATAACTATCCCATAAAAACAGGCTCAGAAATTACATCACGGATGCAGGTCCGGGTATTGGACTCCACGAGCCCTCACCGTATTATCCTCGAAATCCCATGACTAATTATGGTGCCAACATATAAATAATAGCCCATTTTCTTTAAATAATAAAGACCGACTCATATGCCTATGGATCCATTACATTACAGTCTAAAACAATACATGACTCCAATTGAATGATCAACGCACTCAAAGCATGTAATTCTCAAATGATGCGTAATAACCGCCATCATACTCAAAACTCCACGACGGGATATTAAAACGGACAATTTTCCCCAATACTCATTTTAGTCAAATCGGGCCAAAGCTCAACAAAATTGCTTTATCGTACAATGAATGTCGGTATAAACAATAAAACACCTTTAACCAACGGTTATGCAACTCAACGACTAAAAGTTTGATTAACCCAAAACACAAAGTTGGTTGAGGCAAACCATTTTCCAAATGAACTCAAACCCTTATTTCCAAAATACCTTATGACACAATGATATGCATTTTCCCAAACGGTTTTATAAGATCAAGTACCCAAAAATGACAATTACGTCAAATAAACTCCATTTATATAAAATTGTCAAGGACACATGTCTACATGATTTATTTATCAAAATGCCCAAGAATGTATGTTATATAAGTTTATAAAGTTGAACACTTCCAAATAACCAAAACTTATCAACAGTTAACAAATTTCATGTAAAACACAAAACACTTTAAAAATAAACATTTTGACATGTACACCGTTTTCACAAATCGACTTGAACTCACCTTGCTAGATTTAGGCTAAATCTAGATTTTACCCCACTTTGAGCTCCTTTGAAAAAACTTGGATCTTCAAGCCAAAACTTCCAAAATCCTAGATCCACAAGTTTTCAACCATAAATACTCACATTTAACCATAAAGAATCATTCCCCCAAACATTAAACATGAAAACCTCAACTTATACCCAAAACCCTAATTTCCATATATGAAGAAAAAGGAATATTACCTTTACCATAGATCGAATCCATCAACTATACTTCTCTAGGTCACACAAGTGATTCACCACTACAACTTTATAAGAGAATGGAGAGGGTCTTGAAGAGGGTTTGATAAAATCTAAGAATGTTGGTGATGAAGATGATAAAGTGGAGAGATTGAGCTCAAGCTTCCATAACCTTACTGGATGATGAAGTAGCAATTGAAATCCCGATATATTGAGTATTGAAAGCTCAAAATCAACAATGGTGTTCATGAGGTTCGGTTTAGAGAGAAATGAGAGGGTAGGGTTGAAGGAATGAATGAGAAAAAGTGAGAAAATAGGTTTAATGAAGGTTGGACCCCGACGGCGAGTATGCCCAGCGATTGTGACATGTGTCACTTTCGTCGGGCACTCTCGTGGAGAGTGTACCGCGGCCATAAGGCCCTCCGCGAGAGTGACACGCGAGAGTGACACATGTCACCTTTGCTGTCACTTTCGCCCAGGCTTCCCGAAGCCCGAAAATCTGATCTTTTCTGACACTAAGGCCCTCGACACTCTTTGGGACTTTTAGTAGTGTTTTCCCAACATGAATCCCACCGAACACATGGTACAGAAACGCCTGGGTGCCCATAAACTTTCTGAAAAATATGGGTGTTACAATCCTCCCAACCTTAAAAGAGATTTCATCCTCGAAATCTAGATTTCAACAAAACGTTGTCCGCAGGATAGATTGTCCTTAATCCATATTCCAGAACCACTACCAAAATCCTTATGCCGATACCCACGATAGTCGTCCCCTTGGACACGTTACACTTATGTCTGAGTGAACACTTAACTCACTAAGGTAGTCTTTACTCACAAGACTACGGTTGTCTCCCAACCTTGGGTGACACTTACTACCTCAAGAGTACAAGACTATGGTTGTCTCCCAAAATTCCTTAAAATTCACCCTTGATATTGGTAAGGCCTTCCTTCCAAGGGTGTACTACTACGCTTTACGAGGGGGTGGTTAATTCAGATTAGGCTATTATACAACTCCAATCTATTCTCGAACCTCAAACATTCCGTCCATAAGTCCTTACCCCATCAAGAAAATCATACACATCAATACCTGATTACCAACAATCTAATTTCCTTCAAGTAACATTCCTCATAATCCAACGAGATATTTCCAAACATTCTAAAGATTCATTAACCTCAAAATAACAAGTCGACGCCTAAAATCAAGATGGTCATACTGAAAACGTAGATACACCGGCAAACATTTCACTCCAGATTTGCATTGCCAAATTACAGTTAACACCTAACATGGCACTAAAATTCCTAATCTTACATCTCTAACAAATGAACCACAACATTCCCTTTAATCCTGAAGACTTGCCCCAATGGCACATTCCCCAACACATGCATGATGTCTAGACCTGGCAAACATGTCGTGTCGGGTTCGTGTCGGGTTCACGAGTTAAACGGGTTATAATTACCTAACCCGAACACGACCCGTTTAATAAACGGGTCAGAAAATCTCAACCTGAACACGACCTGATTTTACCCGCCTAACCCGACACGACACGATTAACCCGTTTATCCTCTTAAACCATTAAACCCGTTTAACCCACTAACCCACTAACCCGTTAACCCGCTAACCATTTATAAAGTTAAACTTAAAAATCAAAAAAATAAAGCATTAGAAATATACTAATATAATTCAAACTTCAAAGTTTGAACTTATAGAATTCCAAATCCAAAACTTTAAAAATCCAAAGCACAAAAATATTACAACCCCAAAATTAAAAATCCTTTAAGTTCTAACTTCAAAGGTCTAACCAAAGTAAAAAATCAAAATATAGCTCCTCTTCATCCGGATTTTTGTGTTTTAAAACTTTGATTCTTTGATTCTTCCCGGTCATCATCATCTTTTAATCTTGAAAGCCAATTGCATAGCTCCTCTTCATCCGGATGCATTGATGCTAAAATTGAGTAAAAGAAATGTTAAAATTGAGTAAGTTAACGAATGCATAAAATTAATAATTAAATGTATACCTTCATGAAAAACCCAGTCTCTTAGACAAACCAATGATTCAACGGTTTCTGGTTTCAACGAACTCCTATAGGCATCAATAACTCGTCCTCCAATACTGAAAACCGATTCAGAAGCAACGGTAGATATTGGGATGGCCAAAATATCTCTAGCCATTTGAGATAGAATGGGATACCGTCCTTGAAGAGGTTTCCAATACTCCAACACATCGAAATCATCTATGCGAGGTAATTTCGGCTCCTCTAAGTAAGATTGCAGCTCGGATTTACCACCGGTGGTGAACTCACAGCTAGAGAACTCATCAAAATCCTGATTAAAAAAAACAAAACTTAGCCAAGGTACAAACAAAAAATTAAATTCACAAAACTAAATAAGGAAATTTTATTACCGTCATATATGTGTCGGTGTCGGGTATAGTATTAGTGGTAGCACTAGAGGAGCTTTGATTGTCGGTGCATGTGGTACAAGATGCATACTCATCAAACAAGGAAAATATTTTTTCCTTAAACAAATCCAACTCAATGTTGGAAGAAGACCCATATATTTTTTTGAAAGCCCAATAAATAACTTGAAACTTGTAACGGGGATCAAAAACAACGGCAATACCCATTATGGTACTAAACTCATGCCAATATTTTCCAAACTTCAAGTTCATCTTATTAGCCATGTCCTTCAAAAATCTATCACTACTTTCCATCTCGTTTTTCAAAAGCATCCTTATTTTGAAAACATTAGGAAAGTAGAGATTGGAGGTTGGATACTTAGATCCCGAAAACTTTACCGTTACTTCATGGAAAACTTGCAAAAACTTACAAATTTTTTCAATCTTCATCCACTCATCAGAAGTTGGGCAATGAACAAAATTAGCATCAGTCTTTGCTAAATGGAGAAGCGCTTTCTTGTAAAATAATGCACTATCTAACATGTGAAATGTAGAATTCCAACGAGTGGGCACATCTTGCTTTAACCTTCGACTGGACTCAATACCAACATGTTGAATACAATGCCTAAATCTTTGCTTCCGACTTTGAGAACCTTTGCAATACTTGACACACTCTCTCACCTTCAAAACAGCCCCATCTAATTCTTTTAAACCATCTTGCACTATCAAATTAAGAATGTGGGCACAACAACGAACATGGAAATAATCACCGTTAGACATCAAATCCAAATCAATTTTCAATCCATCAACCATATAATCATTATTAGATGCATTGTCTAAGGTTATGGACACGATTTTCTTATCAATTCCCCATTCTTTCAACAAACCACAAACTTTTTCAGCCAAGGCAACACCAGTATGAGGTGGAGGCATGCAAGTAAAAGCTAAAATTCTTTTTTGCAAGCACCAACTTTTATCAACAAAGTGAGCAGTCAATGAAATATATCCATCAGTGGTCAAAGAAGTCCAACAATCAGATGTTAATGCTATTCGACCAGGAACAGATTGCAACAAATCAAGAAGCTTTGATTTCTCCATTGAATACATTTTGAATATGTCATTTTTTGTGGTTTGTCTTGAAAAAAATTTCACTTCAGGATTCAAGTAAGCAAAACAACTCCTAATACCTTCATATTCAACTAATTGAAGAGGGAGATTGTGTTTAGCAATAGCAATTGCAACCAATTCCCGAAATTCATCTTGGTTAAACCTAAGAGATTTACTTTCCAATGAACCATTCAAATTAGATTGTAAAATAAGCTGCCCAATATCTCTATAATTTTTTCCCTTGCAAGACTTAAGATGCCTACGCATATTCCCTGTCCCATGACTACTTTCAGCAATGTATTTAGCCCCACATCTCTTGCATTTGCATTGGATATTTCCATTACTATCTAATTCATCAATCATTTCAAAATCATCCCAAACAGTAGAAGTAAGCTTACGTTGGCATTTCAAAGGCTTACCAGAGAGTATGGGCTTAAGCTTAGTTGCTTCATTGCCCCCCTTAGAAGCTGCCGCTGGAACTTCTAGCCTATCTACACTAGCGACCTCTTCTTCCACTTCATCGGCAGACAAGTTTATAGGATCCATAACCAAAAAAATCTGCACAAACAAGTTAACAGGATCCATAAATAATTTTACCCATAATAATCATCCATCGTAAAAAGAATTAATACAAATTAAACCGAGGGAGTGGTGACATGAAATAACAAAGAAAAAAGAATTTGCTCAGTTTTTCATGGGATGTTGGTCGTCTTAAAAAGATTACTGAAAAACCCCATTATATAACTTTATTTTCTCTATGAGAATTAGGTGCCTATGATTTTGTTTTTTTTTCTTAAAGAGATTACTGAAAACCTCAATTTTCTTTGTTTTCAGTTCTCATTTGGTGTGATCAATTTTCAATTTTCTGTGTTTTTGTCAGGATCGAATTCTCAACAAGAATAAATTCTCAGAAACAATATCAAAGAAGTTTGCGGAATAACACTTTGATATTCAATGAAATAGTAAATCAACACAGTAAATATAAAGAACAAACTGTAAACTTGTTTTGAATGCTTTGAAGTTACAAGATTACACACTCAACCTCAATATTGATGAACAGGCTCACCAATACGAATTCTACTTCTCTAGAATTAGGATCTATGCCTTGAGGTTGATTTTTCTCTCTAGCACTAAAAACTTAGAATTAATTCCTTAATCTATTCTATCAAATCTATACATATACTGAATACAAAGATAATTACAATAAATAAAATATCTTCAGTATATCTTCCATGTATATCTCTAAGCTTCTATGTATATCTTCAGATTATCCAGCTGTTATCCTTTCATGCGAATCTTCATCATATAAGCAGTATTAATCTTCAGCAGCATTAATCTCTTCAAGCAGCATTAACTACTAAGCAGTACTAACCACTAGCAGTACTAACTAGTTAAGAAGCACTAACTTTGTTCAAGCAGCACTAACTTTGACTAGCAGTATTAATTCTACTAGCAGTAGTAACACTCAGCAGTATTAACCTTTAAGTCTTCTAGCAATAGTAACTTTGAACCAGCAACATTAACCATACTTGATGAATTCTTCAGTTCCCAACAATCTCCCCCTAACTTGACTTTTAGGAAAAGAAGTCAAGTTCTTCAAATTTTCTTCAAGATGCTCCCAAAACTCTATCATGGCCTAAATTCCAGTGTTTGCATCCAATCCCAAACTCTGATTAATTGTTCTTTGAATCAAGTATTTAGCCATTTCTGAATCTGGAACACATCTTAACTTTTTCTTCAGCATGGTATGAAGCTTCAATCTGCTATGATTGTACACTCTATCCACTAGGAAGTATTCAGTGTGATTTAAATCCAAAGTCACTGTATATACTCCACTAATTTCATATAGAGTCCAACTGTTGACTGACTTGAACACATTCTTGATCACATGCTCTACTTCATCAGGCTTGAACATCATACACAGATACTCCATTACCAGTTTTGTAATTGAAATCTCTGGAGCCTTCAGTATATCTGCATACAACTTCATTCCTATCTCAAACATCTCTTCAAGATCTGACCTAGAGCATGTTCTGACAATTTTTGCCCATGTGTTGAACACTTCATACTTTTCATCCTTTCTTTTCAGCCTTATATATTCCTTTCCATCCACTGTCAATGTATCCCAGAGAATGACCTCAGGAGGCTTTATACCAACAGGTTCTACAGAAATTGGTTCAGGAACTTTGTCCATCACTACCATGTACATCTTTAAATCATCTAAGTTTGATGGCTCTTTCTGTTTGGATGACTCAGGTGCCCCTTCTTCTTCAGCAACCTTCTCAGCCTCTCCTTCAGCTATTCTAGGCTTCTTGATTGACTTTCTCCTAGCCATCATCTTTGTTCTTTTTAAAGTCCTTAGACTTTCTCCCAGAGTGGCCTCTTTCTTAGGGGGTGTTTCTTGCTCATCTGGAAATGGCTTTTGACAATCAAAGTCATTACTTTCTTTCATCCTCTTCTCCATCTCCACCCTAGCAGTTTCATTTCCCTGAAGCTTTCTCATCTCTGAATCATATAGCTCTTTAATCTTCTCAAAAGACATCTTTGAGAACATCTCCTTTTTGACTCCTACAGCACCTTTGAGAAATATAATCATCTTATTTCTCTCTTGGGTACCTAGGAAAGTCTTTGAGGGTTGTCTCTTCTTTACAACTGTTTTCACCACTGATTTCTTCATAATTGCAGCTTTCTTCTGTGCAATTTCAGTTGCCATACTCAGTTGATAAGCTTCATTCAGTTCAGCAGCTAGAGCCTTTGCCATCTCCCTGTCCTTTGCCACCTGAACTCTTTCTTCCTTTTCAATATCCTCTTGCATCTTCCTGGCTAAGGCTTCATCTGATTCAACCAACCTTTGCTTCTTGACTGGTTGATCAGATTCCACCATCTTTGCTTTTCCTTTGTCTTTGTTCATTGCCTTCTTACTGTTATCTTTCTTGATCACTTCACCTTGTTCTTTGATGATTACTCCTTTGGTCTTTGAAGTGACCTTGGGAGTATCATTCTTGGATTTAAGTAAGGTTTCTGCAATCTCAAGATCTGTTAATACTTCTTTCACTGTTTCTGCTGCTTTATTTATGTCAGCAGTAGTAACCGTTTCTGCTGCTTCTTGTGTTTCTATTGGCACTGAATCTCTTTCTGTTTCTGCTTCCTGCTCCCCCTCAACATCAAATTTCTCTCCATCAAGATCCCCCTCTCTTGTGGCTTCTTCCATGTTGATCTCCCCCTTTTTGGGAGCATCATTCTCAGATTTCCTTCTCCTTAGTTGGAATTGCTTTCTCTTCTTCCTCTGTACCAGACTGATCACCATCTTCTTCAGCTTAGCAATCTGTACTTGTTGTGACAGAATGACCAGCTTCATTTCTTCAATTTCTTTGCCTTGTTTGATGACATCTTGGTTGATGTTACCCATTGTCTCCATCAATTTATCATAGTTATATTTGTCCTCACCTTCTCCAGGAGTGTTACCCCCTATTGAAGGATCATGGGATCTTTTATTAGTAGAAGTCTTCTGCCTAGCAGAAGCACTGTCCACCCCTGTGGTTTCTTGGCACCAGGGACCTTTGAATGATTGCTCATTCAAAGTTGCCATGGGGGAGGTCTTATTAATGTTACCACTTTCCTCCTCTGTGCTAGCAGAAGTAGTGGCAGCCTCAGCACCCATATGCTCTACCTCCTCCTCAGAGAGCACCTCCTTTGGGTTGGGAGACACCCTTGTGGTTTCCCTTTGGATATTCTCTAAGGGAGAATTCTCCCTTAGAGGGCTTAAAGGCTGAGTGGGTGATGGTACAAGAAGGGAAGGAGCCTTCTTTACCTGTTTCCTCTTGTAAGTTTGGGTGATAGGAGAGGTTGGTTTTTCAAGAAGGGACCGAGGAATTGATTTAGAGTGGGAAGGTTGGGATTGGCTAGCAGTTGGTTGGTCTAATGGGGGCCTTGACCCTGCTACCATACCTTCATTGGTTTGGGACACTACCATCATTGTAGAGAACAATGGGGTGTCAACTCCTTCCGAGTCCCCAGCAGATCTTCTCATATTTGAGAAAACCTTGCCTTTGGGGGGTTTAGGTACATATACCCCAACAGGTTGAGGTATATCCGTCAATTCATGAGTAATGACTTCTTGGACAAACCTGGGGTACATAAAGAAGCTCTTTTTGTTGCCCATGTTTGAGACAAGATCACTGAAAATCATTTTAGAAAAGTTATACTTTCTGGCAGTGGCCAAGCACACCAAAGCATAAGCAATGGTGCTGCTGAACTCACTCCATCCAGTAGTCTTTTTGGAGATACAGTGCATAAGAGTATGGACAAAGAAACTCCATTGGGGTGAAAATTTGGCTTTTGAGAATTTGAATACACCCAATGGGCCTCCATACCCCATTCTTGTAAGATTGAAGAACAGTTCATCATTTGGGATAGAAGTTATACCAGAGGCATCGTCTAGACGTAGACTGATGCGAATAACCTCTTCAGTAACTGTTAGTGATTGTTCACAGATCCTTGTCTTGATCATTTGCACACCATTCTCAGTAACAATGGTGGCATTAGCCCAGAACTGCCTTTGATGCTCGATATAGATTGTAGGAGATACAGTAAGAGCATGAGCAATGTGGCTTGACTTGAGGAAATCCACAATTTGATGAAATCCTGCAACTTGCTTTGGCTTTTGTAGCATCGCAATCTCATTGTGCTCGTCGATGAATGCCATGGATGCCATTGATCTTAGTGAACAACGTGCCTGAAAGCTTCGAACTTGAGAGAGAAAGGGTTTAGAGCGCAAGAGAACAGTATGCAAAGAGTCGTTATGAACTTTTAGGCGGGCAAAGGGCATTTATAGTATTCGGATTATAAGCAGTATTAACCTAGAGCAGTATTAACTACTAGCAGTATTAACTACTAGCAGTATTAACTGAAAGCAGTATTAACTACTAGCAGTATTAACTAACTATCAGTATTAACTGAGAGCAGTATTAACTACTAGCAGTATTAACTAACTAGCAGTATTAACTACTAGCAGTATTAACTACTAGCAATATTAACTATCTAGCAGTATTAACTACTAGCAGTATTAACTATCTAGCAGTATTAACCACTAGCAGTATTAACTATCTAGCAGTATTAACTACTAGCAGTATTAACTAACTAGCAGTATTAACTGAGAGCAGAATTAACCACTAGCAGTATTAACTATCTAGCAGTATTAACTACTAGCAGTATTAACTAACTAGCAGTATTAACTGAGAGCAGTATTAACCACTAGCAGTATTAACTAACTTACTTCTTTAAACTTGCTAAACACTGAGTACTGCTATGCATATCCTGAAAAAGAAGATTAGTAACACCAAGAATAAATAATATACAGGTATAGAACCACTTTTTGAGAAGGGGATTATTCAGAGTTGATCATTCCCACACTTGTTACCAAGAAAGTGAATCTACCCACATCAAAAGCTTTAGTGAATAGATCAGCAAACTGATTATCAGTGTGAACTTTTACAACTTGAATAAGTTTCTTTTCATTACAGTCTCTTATGAAGTGATACCTGATCTCAATGTGCTTTGTCTTTGAGTGCTTGACTGGATTATTGACAATGCTAATAGCACTGCTATTATCAATAAAAATTGGAGTGTGTAGAAAGGTTACCCCATAGTCCAGCATTTGATTCTGAATCCATAAGACTTGAGAACAGCAACTTGCAGCTGCTATGTACTCTGCCTCTGTTGTAGATGTGGACACTGTGGTTTGTTTCTTGCACTGCCATGACACTAGTCTTGCACCCAAAAACTGACATCCTCCAGAAGTAGATTTTCTGTCTAAGTTTGCTCCACCTAGATCACTGTCTGAGTATGCTATTAGGTCAAAGGGTGAGTCATGAGGATACCAAAGTCCCAATCTGGGTTGCCCTTTGAGATATTTGAATATCCTCTTAACAGCTTGAAAGTGAGATTGCTTTGGCCTAACTTGGAATCTTGCACATACACAGACTGGAAACATTATATCTGGCCTTGATGCTGTGAGATACATGAGAGAGCCAATCATGGATCTATAATGATGCACATCCATATCCTCCCCCTCAGGTTCTGCTGTTATCTGCTTGTGTGTTTCCATAGGTGTGCTGGCAGGTTTTGACTCTGAGAAACCAAACTTGGTTAGAATATCCTGCACATACTTGGATTGACAGATGAAGATGTCATCTGACTTCTGTTGAACTTGGAGTCCAAGGAAGAAAGTAAGTTCCCCCATGGAACTCATTTTGAACCTTTGATGCATTAGATCCTCAAACTCCTTGCACATGTTGTCTCTTGTAGATCCAAAGATAATGTCATCAACATAGATTTGGACCAGCAAGATATCCTTCTTCTTTCTCTTGATAAATAGAGTTTTATCAATGACTCCTTTTTCAAAGTCATTTTCCAAGAGATAGGATGACAGAGTGTCATACCATGCTCTTGGAGCTTGATGCAGTCCATAAAGAGCTTTCTTCAATTTGTATACCCTGTCTGGATAGCTTGGGTTTTCAAACCCTGGTGGTTGACAGACATATACCTCTTCTTCAATTGAGCCATAGAGAAAAGCACTTTTTACATCCATTTGATAGACTTTGAAGTTCATGTAAGAAGCATAGGCTAGGAATAGTCTGATTGCTTCTATCCTAGCCACAGGTGCAAAAACTTCTTCATAATCTATACCCTCTTCTTGAGTATATCCTTGAGCCACCAGCCTTGCTTTGTTCCTTATGACAATACCTCTTTCATCTCTCTTGTTTCTGAAAATCCACTTTGTGCCAATTGCTCTGTGACCTTTAGGAAGGTCTACTAGATCCCATACATCTTGTAGCTTGAACTGTAACAGTTCTTCTTGCATTGCTTCTATCCAGCTAGATTCTTTCATAGCATCATGTGCCTTTTTAGGCTCAAGCTGGGATAGAAAACAAGAAAGCACTGTATGCTGTTGATCTTGCATTTCTTGAAGCCTGCTTTGATGTCTAGTCATCATAGGAGAAGAGATATCTCCTATTACCAGCTGTGGAGGATGATTCTTTTGAACTCTGGTGTTATAACTAGGTTCTTCATTCAGTCCAGCCTCTAGATTAGAGTCATGCAACTCAACTGAAGTGTTTTCAGATGCCACTTCTGATTCTTTATTTTCTTGAGTCTCCTCATCTCTAGTTTCTTCTTCATTCTGACTTGGTCCAGTAGATGGTTCCTTTTCACAGTCTTCAACAGAATTCACTGTGGGTATGGGAAATATCACAGATTTAGATATACTTTCTTGAACTTGTGTGATCCCTGATCCTCCACTTCCTGAACCTGCATACTCATTACTTAAACCAAAAGAGTTAGTTAGTGAATCAATGTCAAATAGCCACTGAGGTCCAGACCCAACAGGATTTGGTGTGTTCTCATTGCATTTGACATTGTCACTTTCTTCAATTATTCTAGAAGATGAGTTAAAAACTCTGTAGGCCTTACTCTGAGATGAATATCCAACAAGAAATCCATCATCTGCTTTGCTATCAAACTTACCTAAGTGAGATTTGGTATTGAGAATTGTATAAGGACACCCAAAAGGTTTGAAGAAACCAATGAAAGGTTTTCTTTTATTTAAAAGCTCATATGGGGTCTTGTTCTTTTGCTTGACCACTAGAACTCTGTTTTGAACATAGCATGCAGTATTAACTGCTTCAGCCCAGAAGGTAATTGGCAATTTTGAATCAGCCAACAGAGATCTAGCAGCCTCTATTAGTGTCCTATTTCTCCTTTCAGCAACACCATTCTGTTGAGGAGTCCTAGGAGCACTATATTGTCTCTCAATGCCTTTTTCTTCACAAAAGGTGTTTAGATCAAGATTTTTGAATTCAGTTCCATTATCTGATCTAATGACTTTTACTCTTTGATTAGTTTGGTTTTCAATTCTTAGAATAAAGGATTTGATAAGTCCACTTGTCTCATCCTTAGTCCTTAGAAAATATACCCAAGTAAATCTGGAGTAATCATCAACAATAACCAAGCAGTAAGATTTCTTGCCTATACTCATAACATTTGTAGGACCAAACAGATCCATATGCAGTAACTGGAGACAAGAACAAACATAATTTAACTCTTTGGTCTTATGAGAAGTTTTGTGCTGTTTGCCTTTAAGACAAGCAACACAATGATCATCACATGAAAAGACTTTTGAAGGTAAACCTCTTACAAGGTTGTTTTTAACAAGTTTGTTCATAGTCTTGAAATTCATGTGACACATCCTTCTGTGCCATAGAGAGGATTCATCTGCAGAATCTTTTGAATCAAGACAATTTAGAGATGAATCACTATCAACATTGTCCAGATCAAGACTGTAAACATTGTCCTTTCTTGGAGTTCTAAGTAGTATCATGCTTTCATCAACTACCTTGAACCCTGGAGCAAGGATCATACACTCAGTATTTGTAAATAATATACTATGTTGTTTGTCACAGACCTGTGATACACTTAACAGGTTGTACTTTAATTGATCAACATAGTAGACATCCTCAAATGTCATCTTACCTTTTGTGACATTACCTTTGCCACTTATTTTACCACCAGTAAGATCATTTCCAAAAGCAACATGTCCTCCATTGATATGCTTGAAATCCTGAAGGCATGACATGTTACCTGTCATGTGCCTAGAGCAACCACTATCAACATGCCAAATGCTCTTTCCCTTAAGTTGTTGATTGCCCTGCACATAAGATAGATCAGTTAGTATGAATTAGGAACCCAAACCAAAGTGGTCTTGGGTACCCCTTTCTCATCAAAATACTTGCATTCTTTCTTGACAAGATTTTTGAACTTTAACTCCTCATTCTTGGAGTACTTTGTTACAATAATAGGCATGGAAATATTTTTGCTTGACTCAGTACTGGTTTTAGAAGTACTAACTGCCTTAGCTGCACTTGCATGCTTAGCAGTACTAACCTTGTTAGCAGTAGTAACTGTGTTAGCAGCAGTAACTGTGTTGGCAGCAGTAACTGTGTTGGCAGTATAAACCTTTGAAGAGGTACTAACAGTATTAGTGCTTCTAGGCACCCACATTTTGACACTTTCTTTTAAAATCTTTTTCTTCATGGGGCCTTTCCTTTCACCATGTTTCTTTATCACATGTTTCTTTCCAGCCTTCCTATAACCAACAGGTTTTTGCACAAATCTTTGAAAGGTCATCTCTTGGTTAATAGGATTAAAGTAACAATTTTTAGCCAAATGATTTAACTTGCCACATATGAAGCAAGGTTTTGGTCTATTGATTTTACTCAGATCAACTCCTTGCTTCTGAGCCCATTGATTATTCCAGTTTCTTTGATTTCCTCTTTTTAAACCAGAATTTAGGCTCTTGGCTTTACTGCAATCACACTGTTTACAAGATCCAGGATTCACAACCGTGGTTTGTTTGTAATGAACCTTGTTATCCTTTCCTTTGGTCTTCTCTATCTCCTTGGACTTGACCCAGATTTTCCCACATCCCTCATTGGTGATAATATTGTTTTCTAATGGTATCTTTTTACTCACAGTATTATCCCTGTTCTCACTGGCTTCTTTATCAGTCAAATCCTTAACTACCACCTCATCCAAAGGATCTATCTTAAAAGCTTCTTCAGACAAGTTCTTTTTCTCCTTAGTTTCTAACAAGTCTGATGTAGGAGAGATATAGTTGTTATTGTAAGGAGGGGGTATATTGTTGTATCCAATACCAGGCTTCATCTTGTCATGAATCTGAGCCTTTAGAAGAGAATCCATTGCTTTTGAGGCATATGAAAACTTTTCTATGTCAAGTTTAACTTTAGACAGTTCCTCTTTCAGCCTATCACTCTCTTCTAAGGACTTAGACAGTTTGGTTTCTAACTCATTCTTTTCCCACTTCCAATAGTTTGTGTCATAAGAGTGTTGAAGTTCATTAGCTTGAAAGCCTTTGATTTGCTCTTCAAATCTCTCTACTATCAACACATAATCTCTTCTGTCCTTTTCTAATCTTTTGAGGTCATCACACATATTTTGATTGTGATCCCTGTATCTTGTAACAGTGTCAATGCAAGATTTAGTACAAAGATTAGAACTTACCTCAGAGGGGAGATCAGACACTTCTGCCATAAGAGTTTGATTCTGAATGGCTTCCTCAGCTTGATCACTCCAGTCAAATCCCATTCCTTGTTGAGAAACAAGGGCTTGAGCAGGATTCTTGTTCTGATTGTATCCTCCATTCTGAGCTTGTTGGTGGTTGTTGTTTGGAACAACACTCCTGCATTCTCTAGCAAAGTGTCCTTTCATGTGACATTTATAACATTCCACCTTGGTTTTGTCAAAACCACCTCCATCTTCTCTTCTTTGAGAGAAGTTATTCCTTCCTGTTCTTTTAATGAATTTATTCTCCCTCATTGATAACATGGCCATCTGCCATTTAATATCCATCTCCTCCAGATCATCAGGGTGAATTTGATCCAGATCATCATTAATCAAAGAATTGCTGCTATGACTGGACAAAAAGGCTTCAAAGATAGTTTCAGTGCCTTTTTCTGAACTTACTCCACTGGCAGTACTAACTACTTCAGGGTTGGCAGTAGTATCAGTGGATGCTGAGAGAAGTGCAGCATTGTGGATATAACCAGAGGGCTTCTTCTTGGTTTCTACCTCAGTTTCAAAAACTCTTAGATCATTGTATAGATCATCAAGTTCTTTCTCTTCCAGATTGTCACTCTGTCTATATGAGACAGTGTACATAGTCCATTCATCTCCAAGAGATCTGAGGAACTTTCTGTTGATATCATCTTGTTCCATCTTCACTCCTACAGTAGCCAGTTCACCTATGAGTTTGTTGAACCTATCAAAAGTTTGAGTCATAGACTCATTCTTTGAGGAAGTGAAGTTCTCATACTACTGCTTTAGAACATCTCTTTGATTTCTTTTGATGCTTTTGGTTCCAGCAAATCTTTTTTCTAGAGCATTCCAGAGAATCTGAGCATCAGTGCAGTTGCAAAATTGATGTTGATATTCATTGGGGATGGCCAAGAGTAGAGTGCTCAAGGCCTTCATCTCTGTCTGTCTGATCCTCCTCTCACCATCTGTCTTTGGTGGGGGTCTTTTCCCATCTGCTCCTATCCTTCCAGCTTCAGAAGGACCATTCTCAATGATATCCCAAATTGAGTAGTCAGTGAGAAGAATATATTGTCTGATTCTGATCTTCCACATGTCAAACTCACTGGGTTTGAGCATTGGAACCTTAGAGACCAAAGTACTGCTTGATTCTGTAAGATTTTCCATGATGAATAGATGTTTCTGAGAGAGTTTGGCTCTGATACCACTTGTCAGGATCGAATTCTCAACAAGAATAAATTCTCAGAAACAATATCAAAGAAGTTTGCGGAATAACACTTTGATATTCAATGAAATAGTAAATCAACACAGTAAATATAAAGAACAAACTGTAAACTTGTTTTGAATGCTTTGAAGTTACAAGATTACACACTCAACCTCAATATTGATGAACAGGCTCACCAATACGAATTCTACTTCTCTAGAATTAGGATCTATGCCTTGAGGTTGATTTTTCTCTCTAGCACTAAAAACTTAGAATTAATTCCTTAATCTATTCTATCAAATCTATACATATACTGAATACAAAGATAATTACAATAAATAAAATATCTTCAGTATATCTTCCATGTATATCTCTAAGCTTCTATGTATATCTTCAGATTATCCAGCTGTTATCCTTTCATGCGAATCTTCATCATATAAGCAGTATTAATCTTCAACAACATTAATCTCTTCAAGCAGCATTAACTACTAAGCAGTACTAACCACTAGCAGTACTAACTAGTTAAGAAGCACTAACTTTGTTCAAGCAGCACTAACTTTGACTAGCAGCATTAATTCTACTAGCAGTAGTAACACTCAGCAGTATTAACCTTTAAGTCTTCTAGCAATAGTAACTTTGAACCAGCAGCATTAACCATACTTGATGAATTCTTCAGTTCCCAACAGTTTTCAATTTTCTGGGAAGGTAATCTATCTGACTAATAGTTATGATTCGTTAGCATTCATATTTTTTGGCACACGATAACCATGTAACAATTTCACCATATAGAAAGAAATGGAAATGGAAGCAAATCCACTAGTAAATACTAGAAACAAAGTTGCTCTTGCGACTGATAATCAACTATTGAGTTGTTGTATGTGCATAAAGAAAATAGGACCAATAACCCCAACCCCAACCCCAACAACAATAATAGTGTATAAATCGTTCGGTGCATCGGGTGCATACTTTAAAAATCACATTACTATTATAAATAAATATATATATATATATATATATATATATAAAGTAGTTGACCACATTTGGAAATACTAATGCAGCATATGGAATTAAAGGAAGTGCTGGGAAGTGGGAACAGAAAAGAAAAGAAACAATTCAAAAATATTATTATCATTAGATCTCATTTGATAATGGATGCTTTATGCAGTAAAGTACCACTTATAGTTTATCCGTCTTTATGTGAATCGATATATAATTTAAAGTACCACACTCTTCTAACAAGTACCACACACAAAGTAATTAGTTTCTCCGTCTTTATGTGAATCGATATAGGAATCAAACTAATGCAAGTATCAATATCAGAACAAACACAAGCACAATGAACACCAGATTTAAAACATGGAAAAACCTCCAAATGTAAAACAGTAAAAGGAAGAAAAGTAACAATTCAAGAGAAGAAACAATCTAAAAGGAAGAAAAGAAATAGTTCAAATAGGACCAGACATTCAAACAAATCCAAGGGAAGATGGTTGAAATTTACCTCAAAACAGTGGAACACTCTTTGCAGCGGCGCTTCTGTGCGTGTGAATGAGATAGAGCGATCGTGAACTTTATCTCTGAACCAGATGAAAATCTGAGAACCAAGTATATATCAAGCATATTGACGATTGAGGGTTGAACGTATTGGGGATTTCAATCGTTGGAGAATGGAGACTTGAATAGGATTATAGGAATGAAAACAGAAAGGCGGTAGTTGCTGTCGTTCACTCGTTTGCCGTAGTCCCAAATTCAAAAGGTGCTATCTACTACTGACCTAACTAATGTGAAAGTTAAATTGGGCCCCAAAATAAATGGGCCTGATACTATTATATATATGGGTAATTAAATGGGCTTGATATAATTATAAATTGGTATATAAATAAGTAAATAAAGTAATAATTAATAAACGGGTTATTCGGGTCATTTTCGAGTTGAAAATTTTGACCCTGACCTTACCCGTTTAATTTTCGTGTTGTGTCGTGTCAACCCGTTTACTTAAACGGGTTGAAATGTATTACCCAAACCCGTTTATTTCGTGTCGATTTCGTGTCGGGTTAGCGTGTCGTGTCAGTTTTTGCCAGGTCTAATGATGTCGAACGATCAACCCAACAACCCATATCCAACCATAAGCAATTAACCACACAAAGCCTTAACCCGAAGATTTATCGAAGCAGAAAGATCACCTCTTAATTAACTGGGAGAAAACATAAATCTAATACCTCTATTACTCATGCATGACCCGATTCAAAATCTGAAACCCAAATTCAAGGTTGACCACAAGTCGAATCATCTGATGCTTCAAATCCCAAGGACTCTTCTAGTCCCTTAATTGCAACTCCCTTCACAATAGGGTTTTTAAATCTATAGCCCTAATGAGTTCAAGGTTTTTCAACTAGTATGTCAATTTGAAATTTATAAGACTATCAAATACATAAGTTTTATAACAATTAATCGTGCGGTAAAAATACACTACCGTTCATTCGATAGGTTTCACAATTGATCACCAACACTACGCATATAAAAACATTTCCAAAACTCATTTGATCAGTACTTACGATAATAAAAACGGTAACAAAAGATGCGCAACAAAATTTTCAAACAAACTACCATGGTCCTAGTATTAGTATGCATCATTTTATACTATGTATATGAAAAATAATTTTCCGCACTATAACCTGTGGAACAAACTGTTTGTCCAATCCAAAAGAGAAATTCATAATATCAACATTAAAATCTTCTCTTTTAAAAAAACAAAACGTCGGAGGATAAAATCCCCAACAAGGCTCATTTACGTCCGTTTATTTCCCCAAATTTAGCAACACGATAGAAACGTAAATAAATTTTAAATCGAGTTTAAAACTTTGAGTTGCATAGATAAAACACACTTGACCAAAATAGTAACTACAACGACATGAATACTGATACTCATTTAATGCATTGCGGAAAATTTCTAACAGTAAAATCAATAACTGAAATATGTTTAGAACAAAAGTTCTATCTGAAATAACATAAATCTTTTATATGCTTAATCACACCGACAATATAATTTACTCCATATACGAATAGTGTACAACGATTATACTTGTATAAAGCCCAAAGATAAATCGTATGATATTGGAACTTCTCCAAAATAACATATGGGGTGACATCTATTAACAAAACCCATAAATTACGTACGCAAAAATGCATGTACACAATGATATGCATTTTCCCAAACGGTTTTTTAAGATCAAGTACCCAAAAATGACAATTACGTCAAATAAACTCCATTTATATAAAATTGTCAAGGACACATGTCTACATATTTTTTTATTAAAATGCCCAAGAATGTATGTTATATAAGTTTATAAAGTTGAACACTTCCAAATAACCAAAACTTATCAGCAGTTAACAAATTTAATGTAAAACACAAAACACTTTCGTTGTCACTTTCGCCCAGGCTCCCCGAAGCCCGAAAATCCGATCTTTTTCGACACTAAGGCCCTCGACACTCTTTTGGACTTTTAGTAGTGTTTTCCCAACATGAATCCCACCGAACACATGGTACAGAAACGCCTGGGTGCCTCTAAACTTACTGAAAATTACGGGTGTTACAAGAACGGTGGTTCATATCGAATGTGGTCGGCGGTGGTACAATCGGCGGTAGATCAGGTCACGGTGGTTCAGATCGGCAGTGGTTGGTGGTGGTTCAAAACGACAGCGGTCGAAGGTGGTTCACATCAGCGGTGTCGACAGTGGTTCACATTGGCGGTCTCGGCGGTGGTTCAGAATGACGGTGGTTCAAATCGGCGGTGTCGGCGGTGGTTCAGAACGGCGGTGGTCGACAGTGGTTCAAATCGGTGGTGGTTCAGATCGGCGATGGTTCAGAATGGCGGTGGTCGATGGTCGATGGTTCAGAACAGTGGTGGTCAGCGGTGGTTTAGATCGGCGATGGTTCTGAACAACGGTGGTCGGTGATGGTTCAGAACGACGGTGGTCAGTGGTGGTCGTTGGCGGTGGTTTAAAACGACGTTGGTTCAGATCGACAGTAGTCAGTGGTGGTCTTCGGTGGTTTAAAGCGGCGGTAGTCGGTGGTCGGCGGTGGTTCAGACCAGCGATGGTTCAGAACGACGGTGGTCGACGATGGTGGTTTAGATTGATGGTGATCGGCGGTTGTCGACGGTGGTTCAGATTGGCAGTGATTGATGGTCGGCAGTGGTTCAAATCGGCGGTGGCTCAGATCGGCAGTGATCAATGGTCGATGGTGGTCAGCGGTGGTTCAGATCGGCGATGGTGCAGAATGGCGGTGGTAGATGGTCGACGGTTCAAAACGGCGGTGGTTGGTGATGGTTCAGAAAAGTGGTGGTCAGTGGTGGTTCAAAATGGCAGTGGTCAGTGGTGGTTTAGATCGGCGATGGTTCAGAACGGCAGTGGTCGGCAGCGGTGGTTCAGATCGGCGGTGATCGACGGTGGTCGGTGGTCAACAGTGATTCAGATCGACGGTGGACAACGATGATTAGGTTATATTGGATTGAGGGCATATGTGGTATTATGAAAAATAAGAATTTCATTCCTTCAAAATACCTTGTAGTTGCTAAGGAATGTTAAATTCCCTCATTTGTATAATTTGATGGAATTTAGAGATCCCTTCTGTGAAAAATAATGAACCAAACAAAGGAATGGAATCTGGTCAATGGAATTTAACATTCCAATTCCATCAGATTCCTTCAGAATCTACGAACCAAACGCCACCTAAGTGTAAAGTAAACCATCATTTTAGTTTTCCAATTTTACCCCTAGGCGCTCAATATTAAATAGGCTATACACAAACTTTTCATATTATTTACAAAAATGCCACTGCATTTTTTAGCCTTTGATCTATTCAACTTATTTTGAATCAATGATTGTGATAGGTCCTCATGTTCACAATCAAAATTGAGTTTTCAATTGAACTCACCCCTATATATATAGGGTCAGGTTTAAGAGAAAATCTCAAAAAAACAGAAAACGAAAGAACACCCTCGTAGCCTTTCAATTGAAGTCACCCCTATATGTGTGTGTGTGTGTGGATTGGATTTCGGTGAGAAGTTGAGTTTAATGTGAGAAACGTGAGAAGTGGTTATCAACCGTTGGATGAGAAAAATGGATGCACATTATGATGAGATGCACCAGATCAATTCCCTTCTAAGCCGTAGTTCATGGGAGGGCATTTAACTAAAAGTGATCAATGGTTCACATCCACTTCTCACGTTAACCTCAATTTCTCACATGATCATTCACCTATAATATATGTACGGTTGTGTTCTGGTGAGAAGTTGAGTTAACGTGAGAAGCGTGATAAGTAGTTACCAACCGTTGGATGCACATTAGGGTGAGATGCACATGGGTGGGCTTGAGATTATAAGTGATCAAGGGTTCAAATCCACTTTTCACGCTTCTCATGTTAACTTAACTTCTCACCCGATCGTTCGCCTATGTAGGTATATATATATATATATATATAGGGAGGATCAAACAAGAATAGTAGCTATTTAAAAGAACACGAGAACGAACAAAATCATTAGTGATTTTACATTAACGCGCAAAAAAGCCACGCGGGCCTGAAGCCGCTGCCAAAGTCATTTTTTCGTGTGTTAATGTAAAATCACTAATGATTTTCTTAGTTCTCGTGTTCTTTAAAATATGTACTGTTCTCGTTTGAATCCGACTATATATATACATATATAGGAAAGTTCAATTACAAACTCTATTTTCATTGTGAAAATGAGGACTGATCTCGGTTCTCCATCTCTATTTTTCCAACAACTCACATTAAATATAGTTTTTAATTAAAATTATTAATTAAGGAGATTAGGGTTAAAAAGGAAGATAATTTCAATCCTACGACCACATTAATTATTTGACTTTTTATTTTTTTTAATTAAAAACTTTTACCCCTTAAAGTTTAAAATAAATTATCTTAAAAATTACTAATATTTTAATCAAACAAATTACATCAAAAAGACGAGAATTTTGTGCTCTTCGATATGACATTCTCTCAATATAGTTTTTTTTTGTTTTAATCGTTTTTTACGTGAAATATTATATATGTGTTATATTTATTATGAATATTTATGTACATTCAAATGTGTATAATGGTTCGACACCGTAAGTCCGTGACTCGACATCACTTTTTTCCGCACTTTCTTCAACGTCGTAAGACATCGCGTTCTTCATCACGTAACCCAACACCCATAGAGACCAATCGAGAACCCATCGAGAGCGAGCGAGAACCAATCGAAAACCTATCGTGCAAGGTCGAAAATCCATTCATTGACTTGATGTGTGTTTATGTGTGTTAAACCATACCCTACCAGCTTCATTTTCCATCAATAACCTATCTATTGATTTATTACTTGTTTGTGTGTGTAAAATCATAGCCTAACACTTCCAGTTTTTATTGAGACGGATCGAGAACTCATCGAGACCACTCAAGAACACATCAAGATCGATAGAAAACCCACCGAGACCTATCTGGTAGTCATTTTACACCAATGCATCCCTATGATCGACGCATATGCTAGAATACCCGTATGTTCTTGTAATAAATTTAAAACACATCACATATCGAAAATGTGTGAAGAAAAATTAGTAACATATGCTATCTATTGCTAAATCATGTATTAAAACTTACCAACCTTAGTCTATCGGTAAAGATGTATGCTAAAGATACATTGGCAATATTCAAAGTTTCAAACGACCCATAATCCATTGCCAATTGCTTTTAGGAATACATTTTGAATATTTAAGAATGGATTTCGTTCATTGCTATTGGCAACATTTCTAAAGAAAATGACTTATAAAAGTCGATCACTTGGTTATTAGTTTTATGCGACTATGCGCACAACAAATAGGTTTAATGAATAGAAGTTTAATAGTGAAGACTGAAGACACTATAATGGGTATTATGAAACAATCTTGTTGCATCATTGAAACAAAAGCTAACTCTATTATTGCGGTTACGAGTCACTTGAATAAGTATGAGAAGCAAGCCACCTATCCATCATGACGAAAGCTTCTTCAGGCTTGTACAATGCCACTGAATGACCTGCACCCTACAAAGTGAAAATGATTCATTAAATCCATTATCATTGTATTTAAACATACTATAAGAAAAAGAGTATTTTAGAACACCCAACCATCATTAGACGTCGTCCCAATAGAGTACTTATGTGACTTCGTTTTTATAAGATAAAAAAAATTGCGTTATATATACTAAAGCGTTAAAGATAAGTTGTTGAAACGAAGTTAAGTAAACTACGATTTTCGTCCTTGTGGTTTGTTGTTTATAACAATTTTCGTCTCTGACTTTAAAAGTTGTTTTTTTGTCATTGTCACTACTAGAAAAATGTGAAATACCAACGATAATTACCGACGGCAAAAAACAGTCGGTATTTACCGACGGCCTACCAACGGTATCTTTTTAATTTTATTTTTTATTTATTTTTAATAAGTCGTCGGAAAACCGTCGAAAAAATTAGTGAAATAACGACGGCTTACCGACGGTTGTTTTTTTCATTTTATTTTATATTTATTTTTAATAAGTAAATACCGTCGGAAAACCGTCAGTAACTGAACCGTCAGTAAGCTGTCGGTAGTTGTCGTCGGAAAACCGTCGCTGAATATTACCGACCAGCTTTTTACCAACGATCATTCCCATCACAAAACCGTCGCTAAAGCCTTTTTCCGACGGTTTACCGACTGTTTCAGCCGTCGGTAATACGATTTATTTTAGTAGTGTGTGGTTTGCAATTCCTTTCTCTTTTCGTCCCTAAAACTAATATTCTCAGAGACTAAAAACGAAAGGAGTTGCAAACCACAATGACTAAAAAAACAATTTTTAAAGATCAGGGACAAAAATAGTTATAAACAACAAACCACATGGATGAAAATAGTAGTTTACTCCAAGTTCTATCAATGATGTTGGATAAACTAGTAGGACTCAAAAACTAAATAAACGTATTAACTTTTATGTAACACTTTCGAATTTTTTTTATTAGCCTTTTTTATAAGACTTGTTTTATATATATATAGGGTAAAGATCCAAGAACCCTAAAAAAATAAAGAACCGGAGAACCAAGAAAAAACGGATGAAAAAATATATTAAAATGGATGTCAAATTAAAAATAATAAAGTGATCAATTTTTTGGTGTAATTTGTTTCAATCCAATTTTTGTTGTTGTTGTTTTTCGCCAATGTTCGATTTTTTTAATTAGTGGGAAATATTTCTGTTGGATTATCTAAATCTAACGGTTTATATAAGTTCTTCGATTCTTTATTTTTTCAGGGTTCTCCATAGACCTTATCCCTATATATATATATATATATATATATATATTGGTAGCCTTTTATCGGGACGGTATGCACTTGTGCATACAGGTAAATTATGTTGTTTTTTTGGTTTTTATGCACTTGTGCATATGCACATGTGCATGTTACAAATTACTTGTATGTACAAGTGCATACCGTCCAGATGAATAGCTAACAAAATGTTCTTCAGTTTTTCATTTTTTGAGGTTTTCCCTTGAACCTGACCCTATATGTGTGTGTGTGTATATATATATATATATATAGGCGAAACATCGTGTGAGAAGTTGAGTTAACGGTGAGAAACGTGAGAAGTGAATCTGAACCATTAACCATTGATCTCTTTTAATCTCAAGCCCTCCCATGAATTGCGGCTTAGAAGGGAATTGATCTAGTGAATTTCGGTGCATCTCATCCTAATGTGCGTTCATTTCTCATCCAACGGTTGATAACCACTCTCAAGCTTCTCACCGCTAACTCCACTTCTTACCGGAACTCAACCATATATATATATATATATATATATATATATATATATAGAGAGAGAGAGAGAGAGAGAGAGAGAGAGGAGTCTCCTTTTACAAACTCAATAATTCATACAAATTTAAAAATCAATTTTCATGTGTACATGAAAATTGGTTTATATGTTTGCATGATTTATTGGATTTGTAAATGATTATGCATCTATATATATATATATATATGTGTGTGTGTGTGAGAGAACCATAAAAATCAGTATGGTTTCATATGGAAACTTATGGACTGTAATATTTCACATGTGAATCTATGTATGCATCTTTAACGGGTTCTCATAGGTTTCCAACATATATTAGGTTCTCATTTTATTTACTCCAACCCCCCCCCCCCCCCACACACACATGTATATGTGTGTGTAAATTTTATAATGTGTCATATAAAAAGGCAAATAAGATTATTTATTTCTTGTGTCATATTTGGTTGTCCAACTTCGTCGATATAACTTGTTGGGTCACCTAACTTTGTCATAGCTTTGTATAAGACTCAAAAGTTTTGGTCCTACAAAAGAACAATCTCCTTAAGTACCTTATTATTTGGCACACGGGGATGGTTGGATGTCTGAAAAGACCCATTTTTTGTAATGACAATATAAGTGATTCCTTATGGTAATAATACTCGACTTATAACATAAGTATAATTTTCCTCAACAAGAAAATATAAAGACTTCAAACAAGTACTACCATGTTTCTTACCTTAACAGTTGCAAATTTTAACGAGTATTGACTCTGAGCATATGCCATTTGATATCTACAAAAAACAGTGAGCAATAATAGTTTCAGTATATATGTTGATACAATTCACCCTTTCCCATCCGTTAAATGATTAATTGATAACTTTATTTGAACAGACAAACAAAACCACGATCATCTTGCTCGTAAACCATGCCTATGCCAATGCACAAGCCTCCAATGCCCCACCCCTCACACGTACGTAATACACACGATATACATATAATACCCCATATGTTCACACCCCATACCCTCCTATCTAGGCGTTTTGATCTAGTCCACAACATTTAATTATGAGATTGCTATTCATACTCCATCCTCACTCACATACCACCTTAATTCTTACCCTGGCACTCACATATCCTTTATGAAACAAAATGAGGATTCAAAAAATTCAATTTAAAAAAAGATTAAGAAATAAATTTACTAAGAACAAAGGTAATTGAAGTTTGAGCTCACCCTGCAACTTGTTTTCGAACGAACCATGGTTCCCATTGGCTTTCAATCGAAAGATTAAGACTTGTTATCCATTTCTCTGTGCCCACGTACGGAAATGTCAAGTCATGGTCACCGCTAATCAATTTAATTTTTCATATAAAAATTATCTTTTATTAGTTCAAAATTCAAAATATGAAGAAATAAAAATTGCAAACTTGAACCTTTTGAAATGATAAATAATTTATCTAAAAGACTGTTGGCATTACCAAATGATCAAAACTTGACAGTTCTTAGTAAGAAGTTGTTGATGGTCTGCGATACTGCTAAAGACATCATAGGAATAATATATGGTGTCTTCTTTATCCAAATAGTAACGAATACTTGCGTTCGTGTACCTCCACGTTTCAATTATTCCCTGCACATAAAAATCTGCGTTCAAAGAGTGTTGAAATAAGGGACATGTTTTGATTGCATTACTATTGCGGTCCTAATTTAAGAGAATAATTAAATTCGGGTTTAGATTATTCAAAATCACTTGTGTTTATAATAATCGTTTTCCTAACCAGTATAAATGTGTATGCTTTCTCTATTATAATGTGTTCAATACTGATTAAGTAGTGGAAATTTTCATATTATTGTTAGTTATTAATACAACTTTTTCGGCTTTCGATATTCACACCGATTTGTTGAGCGTTCTTAACCCTACCGGGATACACTACTACTTTCTATTATTGGATAAATTTACGTACTTTCTTTGGGTTTTCCAAAAGTCAAGTTGTTCCCATCGTCATTGAGTAAATTTACGTACCTCACGAACGTCGAGAGCTTTCTGAACATCTTTATTGTTTACCCAAGCATCTACAAATATGTTAGCAGCTTCCTAAACAAATTAAGAAAATGATAAAGTCACTTTTCCATGTTTTTAATTCTTAATTCATAACTTATAAATATGTGTCTATCTACACATTTGAGAAAGAAAATTACTCGACAAGTTGGCTTCATGTTTGTTTCGTCACATAATGGCTCCAATATATTCGAGAAGTTAATCCCGTCTGTGCACTGCAATTGGGAATTTGGATTTAAATTGTGCTTTATTAAAATCCCAAAGGTCTTTACAGAATAATTTGTATGTACCTCATCCACGCCTTCAAGATTATTCGAACATAAGGTGTTTTCAGGATCATTGTGTATATAGTTATCATGACAAGTTTCTTTTGTAGCCTGAAATATAACATATATAAAATTAGTCCAAATGATAAAATATATTTTACTCATATTCAAAGATAATATATATGCAAGGATTTTGATATAAATAATATTTCATTACGTGATAGATATCATCTGATATAAGTGCAAGTCGATGAGCAGCCTCAATTCTTGAATTGAAGTCGATGAACTTGTCAGTGAGAGGGGCTACAATTAGGCATCCCTGTAAAACGGGAAAACACCGATTAATTTGATGTTTTGCATCGATCATCAAGCACTACAACAAAGTTAATAGAGTATTTAATGAGACTTTAGGTTTATTAGACCAAAAATTGTGTGTTATTTAAAGACGTTATAATAAGTTGGACAACATAATGGGACACACACGTAAAATAAATCGTCTTATTAAGTTTTTGTAGGAAACTTTTTGAAAATTGTCCTATTAACTTTTAATTTTATAGCAAATTTTTGAAATTTGTCCTATTAGTTTTTTTTATATATATACCACTTTTCAAAATTGTTATATAAAAAGGCTAATAAGATGATTTAATTTTTGTGTCCTATTTGGGTTATCCGGCCAACTTAGTATATAAAACTTGTTAGGTCGCCTAACTCCTAACAATTTATTAGAATGCTTTTTGATTAGACATCGGCTTTTGATCTTATAAAGTTAAAGTCTCATTAATTAATAAGAGTCTTAATTGAAAGACCCATTTTTTGAAGTAAAACTTAACATAACTGTTTCAATGTATAACATGTTTCAACAAACTTTTACCCATGGATCCTAGCTTTCGGTCAAAAAATTGACTTGGTTAGTTTGCTTATTTAAGGCAAAAATATAGAAAGTTTACATAATTAATTATAGGGTAATGTGCATTGTCTAGACCCCTCTCAATACTTTGGGACAATATGTAAATGTCTAACCTTCACCGGAGCTCGTGTTAGACTTCTGCATCAGTTACATTTGAAACATTTCATCTCTCTCTCTCTCTCTCTCTCTCTATATATATATATATATATATATAAGGGGTTATTATTCAACCTTTTTATATAATGCAACACATGCAACCCCTCTATCCACCACTCATTTTATTTTCAGTTTTTTTCTTTTTTCTTAATTACATAAAATGAGTAGTGGATAGAGGGATTGCATGGATTGTATCATATATATATATATATATAAATATATATAGTGTTTGGTTCATTTAAGAAATGGTAAATATATGAGAAATAGAGAAGTAATCCTAGCCATTCATATGGTGACTAGTCAAATATTGCGGCTTTGACTGGTCAAAAGTTGCGGCTTTGACTGATCAAAAGTTGCGGCTATCCCAAAAATAGAAGGACAATTTCGTAAATTTACAAAACACACGGGATGTGTTCATATATGAACATGTATAATTCACATATGAACTATATGTTCATATATGAACCAGTGCAATTCACAACTGAACTCTTTTAACTGATTCATATATGAACCTTTGTGATTCATATATGAATCAGTTGAACTAACTAACAGATTCATATATGAACCTTTGTGATTCATATATGAACCTTTGTGAATCACAAAGATTCATATATGAACCTTTGTGAATCACAAAGATTCATATATGAACCTTTGTGAATCACAAATATTCATATATGAATCTGTATGAATAACAAAGATTCATATATGAATCAGTTGAACTAATTAACAGATTCATATATGAATCTTTGTGATTCATACAGATTCATATATGAACTCATCTCGTGTATTTTACGAAATTACCCCTCTACCTTCTATAGACCATACAAGGGATTATCCGGTGTTTCGCGGTCAAAGCCGCAAATGTTGACCAGATGAATGACTAAGATTACTTCTCTATTTCTCATATATTTACCATTTCTCAAATGAACCTCTCCCTACATATATATATATATATATATATATATATATATATATATATATATGTTGGAACCCATATTTTCTCCTCAAGGGCTCTTATGGAGATTAATATGGAGGTTCGGTTAGACTTGAACCATTTCACTTTAGAACCATATTTTATCCTCAAGTGCTCTTTTAGAAATTAATATGGGGTTACCGTTCCACATATTATCCCATAGAACATTGTTAACTTTAGAGATGAAGTAAAAGCGATTGAAGCATGAGATTTACTTTTATGAATTGATAATTTTTGTTCCAACCAAATAATTTAGCAATAACATTAAAAAGTTTGTGTAGTAAGATGTTTACTTTAATGTTGAGTTGTGGTTGATTTCCACGCTCATTGTCTACAAAACCAAAGAATGATAACGTAAACATAATGTTATAAAAGTCAAGCCTTTTTGTAATTTACGGAGGGATTAATGTATGATTCACATATGAAATAAAAGAAATTCTTACCATTATATATCTTCAAAGCTACATTTGGTACAATAATGCCCATGTATGAAATCCCAGATATGTACAATGGATTACTCAGAAACCTAGGGTTCTCCACAAGCCACTGTATTCACATATTCATCATCACATATATTAACACACAAAGTTCCATTAATAATTTTTTTAGTAAATAACTGTTGAAATTAATGATATAATCGGAATGTATTTATAATTATTATTTAGATTATGTTTAGTCTTAATTATGTATGGGTCAAGAGATTAGGAAGAGAGGTGTCGATTGGCAACCATGGCAACCATTGTGAATAGTCACAACCGCCGGTACCTACCACCACCGAACAGTCGCGTCGGTTCAGAAACACCTCTTCATGAAAAGTCACAATTGTTAGAATAGTTATAACACTTAGCGAACCAACACAATGGTTCAAGAGATACCTTTTCGGTATCTATATATATGTAGCGTTTTGTACTTTCCAAAATAAGTGAATTATCAATAAAGTTAGTAGAATTCTTGGTTATATTGTTCTATTCAATCCAACATTTGGTATCAGAGCAAACGGCTTGATTCAGAGAAGAGAGAAAGAAGAAATTGATCGGGAGTAGATCAATAAGGACAAATCGATTAAGAGAAATCGATTAAGAGAAGAACCGATCGGGAGTAGATCGTTCTTCAGAAAGGGTTTGCGAAGGAGAAACCGCTGCCAGAGAAGAAGAGAGAAACCGCTACCGCCATTGTTGCTGGAAAAGATAAACCGCCGCTGCCATCGTTGGTGAAAAGAAAAGGCCATTTATATTTGTTTTAGAAGAAAACCAAATCAAAAGGATATGACGGGAGATAAAAAAGAAAACAACAATGTTATTTATAGAGAAGTCGCGATACCGTTATCATCATATCAATGCCCTGTTCTAAACAATACGAACTACACATTATGGGCATTAAGAATGAAGAAGATACTAGTGGCAAATGGAGTATGGGATTTAGTAGAAGGAACAAGTACATCAAAAGAGATTGATGTAAAAAAGGATAGTTCTGCGTCAGCATACCTATTTCAAGGGTTACCAGAAGATTTGCAAATGCAAGTCGCGAGATGTGAAACAGCAAAAGAAATTTGGAATTCCCTAAAGTCCAGATTTATTGGGACAGAAGATGTACAACAGGCACACTCGCAACAACTTAAATCAGAATTCGAGAGACTTGTAATGAAAGAAGATGAATCAATAGATTCATATGCCGGGAAGTTGATGAGTATTATTACAAAGGCTGCCACATATGGATTAACGTTTGATGAGCAAACGAAAGTACGGAAGGTACTTAATGCAGTACCAGATAAATTTGTACCAGTAGTAGCAACCATTGAAATGATTGTTGATTTCAAGACTGTAAAGTTAGAGGAGATTATCGGGAAACTTAAGACTTATGAAGAAAGGATTAAGTTTAGAAAAGGAAGTCAGGAAGATAATAGTGAGAAGTTGTTGTTCACACGTCAAGGGAATGACAGAAATTATGAACACAACTATGGAAATGGTAGACGAGGAGGTGGTAATCAGACACGAGGAAGAGACCGAGGAAGATTCTCAAGAGATAGTAAGAATGAAGATAGTTATGATAGAAGAAGGAAAAACCCTGGAGATCAAAATTACCATAGAAGAGATATTAGAGAAATAGAATGCTATAATTGTCATAAGTTTGGACACTATGCTGCAGATTGTCCAGAACCAGACCATAGAAAAGAAACATCAAACCTTGTGTTCGAAGATAACGAACCTACGTTATTGATGGCTATGAGTAAGGATGAAAACGAGATGGCATCCTTAGAAGAAGAACCAAGATGGAATGGAATTGTCATTGAGAATGATGAAATTTCAAAAGAAAAGTTAGAAGGCATGAGGTCAAAAATAGAAACCGATTTGAAGAGTAAACTAGAGTTGTGGAAGTTAGAAATACTTCAAGACATAGAAATGGAGAAACAAGAGCTTGAGAAGAAAATGAGAGATAGAGAGATAGCATTTGAGAAACAAATGCAGAGAAAGTTAGAGAACCTGAAGAACTTGAGAGATTGCACAAGCACAGAGATGAAAGAGAATCATGAAGTTGTTTTAGATAAGAAACATCTAAAAAATGAACCAAGCACTAACAATGACAAAAGGGAGAAGCATCGTGAAACGCCATCAAGGTCTCCAAAGGGGAGCCAAGTTAAGAAAGACATAAAATCAAGCAACAAGAAAGTTGAACCAGAAGATCATGATACAAGTACTACAAACAGATTGTTGGAGATTCAAGATTATGAAATGATACTACCAAAAGAAGATGTTGACAAAATTGACAAAGATGATCGAGATAAGATTGAAGACAAAGGAAATGGAAACAAGCCCAAGTTCAGAGAGCAAGACTTGCTGCAATATGCCCAAGATAAAGATGGTGAAGGAAACTTGTTTTTTAACCTCTGAAGGTTGCAACAAGGAAGAGCCAACAAGAGAAAAGGCAACCAGGGAAGAAGCAAATGGCATCAAGATGAATGTGGATCGAAGCACAAGTGATGGGGACTTCATCATTGTGGACGATTGAAGAAGACAAGTGTGATTATATCATTAAGGGGGAGTGTTGAAATTAATGATGTAATCGGAATGTTTTTATAATTATTATTTAGATTATGTTTAGTCTTAATTATGTATGGGTCAAGAGATTAGGAAGAGAGGTGTCGATTGGCAACCATGGCAACCATTCTGAATAGTCACAACCGCCGGTAACTACCACCACCGAACAGTCGCGTCGGTTCAGAAACACCTCTTCATGAAAAGTCACAATTGTTAGAATAGTTATAACACTTAGCGAACCGACACAATGGTTCAAGTGATACCTTTTCGGTATCTATATATATGTAGCGTTTTGTACTTTCCAAAATAAGTGAATTATCAATAAAGTTAGTAGAATTCTTGGTTATATTGTTCTATTCAATCCAACAATAACAAGCTACTACCTTCAATAATTCACAGGGCCAACACATAAGAAGCAGGCATTTGGTTCAATAGTATACCAACAAACAAGAATCTACCACCTTTAATTAAGGTATGAGTTAAGAGTCTTTAAATTTTAGAGATTGATGCATGAGTTTATATGTCATTTTCAAACAAAAATTCAATGAAGTATTATATAACTTTTCTTACCTTTCTTAGAAATTCATAACTGTGTAAAGTTACAATGGAGTCACTACTCCTCGATGCTTCCCATGTTTTAGCATACGAAAACCCGACACCAACCGGCAGATCGATGAATATCACATTAGCAACCTACAAAATTATTCGTCTTTGCATTATACATACAATAAACATGTGTAGATAAACTTTTTAGGTGATGAAAATTATAAAAGACATATAGATAAATGGGAATTGTGTGAACCTTTGACCATGAATTTGGATTCAACTTCAATGTAATGTTATTCTTCCATGAACTTTCGAAATTGAAACTTAATGGACCTACACAAAAGTAAATATAAATTGCTATTACCGATTTATTTCAAAGGTAAAATTAAAGTTGAAATCGTATAAATGATCGATAGATGCAAGAAAAAAGTTCAATTTAATGTCCATTGAAACTTAATGGACCTACAAGAAAAAAGGGGTGTTTGGTTGGGGGTATTGAGGGGTAAGGAATGGGAATGATAATGAAAACTGTTGTTTGGTTTGATATAATATAATGGATTCATTACCCCAAACCCATTAATTTCCATTCTTGACCAAATTGGGGGGAATGAAAATTTTATTTCCGCTTAGTTATCTTTTCTCATGCGTTTCTTCATTTGTCGATGTTGAATGTAAAATATTTTTTATTTTCATGTTGGATGTCACATATTTGTGTTAAAAATATTATATAAAACATTTTTTATTAATTATATTGGTTTAACCAAACAATATCAATGCAATGCTCATTCCTATTCCCATTCTCCTGCATTCCCATTTTCATTTTCATTCCTTATAATGAACCAAACGCCCCCTAAGTTATATCAATGTAAGTTGGTCAATCCATCTTTAACAATAATAAGTTGCTGCTAATGTCCGATTAGGCTTGCAATACGTAATTAATGCGAGTAGATATATTATTAATGAACAATAATTGTTAAAATAAATTGCTTTTACCGATGGATGGATTTCATAAGTAAATTAAAGTTGAAATCTTATTGTCCATCAATGACAGATGCAAGAAAAAATGTTCAATATTTGCACGAACATATTCCTTCATCCAACCCCGTTGATCAGCTCAATGCTTAATTGTGCTCCTACCATCTTCAACCTTAGGTTAATACATATATCAAGCTCTATGATCAAGCTCCAATCAAGCAGAATAGAAACCTATAAGTACACAAAAAATGCATAACCAAGAAAAAATATATATATACAATTGTAGTCACTCGAAATAAAATAGTGATCGATTGATTTTACAAAAAGAGCGTTACCCCTTGACCTCACCCGTTAACCAGCTATAGCAGCACTGCCGTGCTTAGTCAACGTTAGTATTTCGCTTAATTTTCAATTACAAGGGTCAAGAGAAAAGATGGAAATAGAGAGGGGGATAGATTACGAGAGAGAATAGGTTGAGAATAATGGGAAGGTATATTGGAAAGCAGTTAACTTTCAGATATATTATTTCACTGGTTAATCAAAAAACCAATACTAAGGGGTTGTTTTTTTTTTTTTTAAAAACCTTTTCATGACTCTTAAGTCTGAGTCGTTCAGACCTTTTTACACACCACCTCTTATTAGAGCATCTCCAACTGGCCGGTATATCGGCTTTTTTGCCGGTCGGAAATTCATTTAATACCAAAATTAACATTTTAACATTAATAATTTGTTTTTAAAATTAACATATTTATATTAAGTATATTATATATATATAAACATTTAATATATATTTGGTGATTTTTTAGAGTGTGTATTGAGTTGGATTTTTTTTGGTGTTGATGGGCCCACCAAATTTGGTGTTTTTGGTGTTAAATTTGGTGTTGTGGTTGGAGATGCTCTTAATTATAACTAAAATAAGATTTCAGACTCTGGATCTCTTGAAAAACAAACCGCACCTAACTCAAGTATATAAAACGAAGGTTTAAGGTTACCTAAGAAAATCTGGAATAATGAATAGAAACAAAAGTAGAAAACAAGTACTTTTTGTTTTTAGTATATATTATAGAGAGCTAGCTTATGCATAAAAATATTATATATATATATATACACCTACACATGAAAACTTGAAAACATCATTTTACTATAACTAATTACATATGAAATAGTATTTTTAAAATTAAATGAGATTAACTAGTCTATCACATTTTCGTAAACCAATATTGTTGTTGTTTGAACCGATCCCTGTATAGGATATATAGGGTGTGGTTCAAATCAAACCCATTTACATGGTATAACCCCATGCAACCCTCTATCCACCACATATTTTATGTAATTAAAAAAAAAGAAAAAAAATAAAAGTAAAATGTGTGGTGGATAAATGGGTGCATGAGTTGCACCATGTAGAAGGGTTGCATAATAACCTACCTCTCTCTCTCTCTCTCTCTCTCTATATATATATATATATATATATATATATATATATATATATGTGTGTGTGTGGTAGGTTCAATTGACTATAAGTCTATAACAAATACTTTGAGAATTTGGAAATAATAATAATTAAAATACAAGATAATCATGATGAAAATGCATAAGATATGAATGATTAGGCATGGTGATTTGACCCTAACTGAATCTGGTTCAATCGTCCTGTTTGGGGTCAAAGGATTCCCTATAAAAACGTGTATCGTGTCCGGATCATGGATCCATGACATGTCGAAAACCGCGGGGTAAAGTATTCCCCAACCTGCCCCAGTCCCCGTAATGTATGTATATTAATTAAAATTATAATTTTTAATATATATTATATCTTTCAACCCAATTTTAACCATTTTTTGAACTAGTTTTTTGTTGAATCGTGGATGGACCGGAGATACGTCCAACAAAAAACGCCGAAAGATTCGATTTCCCGTACCTGCCGGAGGATGGGGACAGGGATGAGATAGTCAAACGGTGGCTAGGACTAGGGACCGAATTCCCCGCCCGTTGCCATGCCATGGATGATTGATAATATGTATGTATATATATAAATGAAAATTACCAATTTGATAGAGAAATGGATAAAGTCCAGAAGTGCCAGGGCCACCGGTAAGATAAAGAAGCAGAGGGTCATCGGAGGGATTTCTTTCAGACTCAACGAAGTAGTAGAAAACTTGGACTTGTTCGTCTTCTCCAACTCCAACATATCTTTCAGACATATAAACAAAACAAAACAAAGTTAAACAAGCTTCCATTAAGGTTTTTGGAACATTAATAAAATTAAACAAGAAGCTGAAATTGAAAAAAAGAAAACATATACCCAGTTTCGAGAGTGAAAGGAAGATCACCATCAAATCCTGGGAGATTCTTAACGATTGTTTTGGAGTTTGAGAAAGTTATAAAATGCAGAATGAAGATAAAGAGGGAAAGTGTTGTATATTTTGACTCCATTATATGATAACAATACTCAAGTTTCGAGGATGCTTGCTACTTGCTTTTATGTAGGTGTTGCAATATTTTAAATTAATGAAGAACAGGAAACGATTAAACAAATAGTTTCTTGTATTTTATCTTGGAATAAAAATAATACAACTTGTGCTTTAATTAATTTGTTACTATATAAATTGGTAGATCTGATAAAATACTTTTTTTATAATACAATTATTTTGAATCTTATTTTATTCAACCACGTGTGTATTTAAAAATCAAACAAAATCCTAGCGTTGATATTTGCATTATCTGGTTTCAATCCCCGTATAAAAGGCTAGTATTTAGGCTATGTTTGGCAAAAAAAAGGTAAGCTAGCTTGTAGCTGATAAACTAGCTTTTCAAAACGCTACTTTGAGTAGCGTTTCAATAAGCTAACTTATGGTCATCCAAACATGTACACTAGCTGATAAGCTAGCTTATTTTTGCCAAACATAGCCTTAGTTAAAGCGTGGCCTTGTGAATGATAATGATTAAAGCTTGATTATTCAAAACATTTCCAAATTCACATTTCACAACCATAATTAATATATGTATCCTTTTTTTAAAACTATATAATATCTATATACTTCAAATAAATTTACATATTCTTTTCATTTTCGATAATTTTAATTTAAACTTCTGACTTCCTAAGAAACTAGACTTACCAACAACAAGATATTGCTAATTAGTTAAAAGTCATTTTTGGTAATACATGGATGTTGCATCAAAAATTAATATTTAGAAATCAAAGAAAAAAAATATAAATCAATTAAGATTTGGACACATAAATAATTATAAATAGATCTTTTAAGAAAAAATGAAAGAAAATTACCACGCTGATATTCATAATTTAACTTCTACCAAAGTTAAATAAATTAATCGTCGTATGAATTCAAAATACAGTAAAAGGACACAAAGTTCAACAAGAACTTAAAAAGCATAAACATATCAACCAAAAAAATCATAAAAATAGCTATTTCTTTTTACCATTTGGTATGAAATACTAATAAAACTGTAAAAAGAATTTGGTAGATAATATAAAATACAATCTATAATTTTACTAAGTCAATTTGCGTGTTTTACATCGATTTCGTGATGAATAAGAAAAAAATGATTATTTCGTGATAAGTTGATCCTAAAAATGGCTTCTTTTATGATTTTTCTAAAATTAGAGCATGTAGTTATGAATTGAATAAAAAGTTTAAAAATGGAAGAAGTCGTACGCTCCATTGAAAAAGATCTAATTAAGAGTAATTTTCACCTGCTTTCGACGGCCAGCTAATATGATTGTGATATATAATTATTTGGAATATTGATCAAAATAGTTGATCTTCCCAATTAAATTTATTTTTTAACTATTTTTTTAATTGAATTATATTTTAAACAGAATTTATATAAATGTCATTAGTATAAACTCCATTTCAAATTAAAAAGAAAAAAAAATCTTGATGCAAATTTGTGTAAAGTATTGGTATATGAGTAAAGATCTCCATTTATATAAAGATTTTTTTTCTTTTTTTTTTTAATTCGAAAATAGGTTTTACGCAAATGCGAAAAATATTTACATAAATTCTGATTAATGTAAGTATTTGGTTTTAAAAGTGCCTAAAAATTGAAATTAGTTGGGCCAATATTCCTAATTATTTAGTGATTGTTAGTGTATGTTTAATTTATTTATTTCGATAATTAATATGATAGATTAATTATATCACATGCAACGTATTAGAATAGATTAAAAAAAAGAAGTTCGTGCTGGGAAATGGTAACCATTGGGGATCTCAATATCCATGATCCAAATCACCGTTTTAATCCGTGATTTATATTCGATTCGAATCCCCAAACAATGATGCATCAAAACCTAAAATCTATTGTCAAAGAAAACACGAAATGGCAAAAGTAGCAAAAACAAGGTGTTTTATATGAGCATTCTAAGTGAAAATCTCGGTAAATATTTATGTACCATAAAGACTATATAAGTAGGGACGGACCCATAATTTTTTTTCATACGGTGGCATCATATAACACAAACAAAATATAATTACAAGAAACACCGTTTTTATCGACTGTGTCTTCATTTTTTTTTACCAACGTTCAATATTGTCCGATGTGTTTTTAGCCTAACTCCACAATTTCGAGGGATTTTTAAAGCTGTTTGTTTGATTTCGAAGAATTTTTAAGTATTTTTTATCGATTTCGAGAGATTTTTTTCTGTTTTTTTGGTTGATTTCGATAATTTTGTTAGATCACAGATTTATTGGATTCAAGATCATCCAATCAAAAGCTTGGAATCTAAAGCTAATGCTGAAAAATCGCTCTCGATATAAGTCTAATGTTAGTTTGTAATAATTGTCAAAGTTGTTTATTGTATTTTATGTTTGTCCTAAATATCTAATTAATAGATATTAGGATATTAGTTTAAATATCTAGATATTAGTTTAGATATTTAGTTAGATATTATTATGTTTGGTTTAAGTTAGGTGAGATATCTAATATCTCACAAAAATCTCAACATCTTAGAAATCGATCAAGAACACTGTTCACAGAGAGAAACAGTGAGAGCTTAAACAGAGAAACAATATCAACATTTGTACTCCGCGTTTGTAATCTAAACAGGTTGGTAAATCGTATCTTGTTTGTTGTTTGATTATCTGGTAAATGATCGTGTTCAATCACACGGACTCACAATTGGTATCAGAGCTATAACCAGATCAAAATCAAACTTTTAAAAACTCTGTGTTCTTCATTTTCACACACTGTATTATCGATCAAAACTTCAAAACAGTGGTTGTTTTTTAAATCAAAAGCTTTTAACTTGTTTTAGTTGATAAGTCGATCAAGGTATCAAAGTTTGGTTCTATAATTCGACTTCTAGACAGGTCAATTTGGGATAAACAGGGCCGATCTATCGAAGAAGAAACAATACCGGTCGTAGGAGCACACCGGTCGAAGGTTTCATATCGGTCGAACTATTCAAAATAGGTCGAAAAAGCATAAACCCGGTCGAAATATTCAATCAGGTCGTCACTACTATTCATACCGGTCGACCAGCATCAACACCGGTCACTGTGCAGTCCGTTCGAGCATAGTGGAATCGATCCGGTCGAACTGTACAACACCAGGTCGATACTATTTGTTGAGTTTTATTTTTTTAACCGCAAGCGTACGGGTTGTGTAGCATACGGGTCGATCACAGGAAGCAGTGGTTTAAGTACTAATTCTGCTATAAATCATGAACTAGCTATGGGAATACAAATGATGGAGATTTTTATAAACTAAGGATTAACCTAAAAATCAAAATAAAACATAAATACATAAAAGAGACTTTAACTGTTTATAACAAAAACTATGAAAATTATAGTAGAAGATTAATTAGGACATGTATCGAACTAAGACATAAAGATGAGATGGAAGTGGTGACACCCAACAGTTATATCGAGGTAGAGGTTTATCTTTCTAAAAACATTTAAGACCCTCTTCCGAGGTGAAACAAACCTTCCTAGTTAAGCAGTTTGACTACTTCCGTGACATCCGACTTAACTAGAAGCATTAAGATTTTGATAAAACAATTTCTCCGATTCCTATTTTTATCTATTTCCATGATAATTTTAGAATCGTTGGTTAATCGACCAAAATCCAAATTCAAACTTCCGTTTATAATTTGATTTGTTGAATAAAGGTTATCGAATAGTCGATCTCCGATCACAACCCAACTTCCATTGGTGATGAACCGTAGAACCAACCTTCAATAACCGTCTCGTTTAACTTCGAATTAGCCAATTTCTCGACATAACTGCAGATTATCACCACACGATCTTATATGCGAGAAGAACTAAAAACGACTTTTATTAATTAAGAAACTAAACTAAACAAAATATATATATATATATATATATATTAGATACTAATATATAACAGGAAATATAAAGGAAAACATCAATCAATATTTCTACATATATTTATGAATTAAGAACATAAACAAGAAAGAGATACAATACTAGATTGAAGAACACAATTGCAGAAATCCTCCAAGATAAGAGTAAACCGGGAAGTTATCCCTCTAGAGAGAGTTTACTTTCGAAACGAGAGATGATGATTTTGGGGAGGGAAGGGTTCTTATTTATACTAAAAAACCAAAATATCTAAAATATCTAAATAAATATCTCGACAAATATCTCGACAAATATCTCGACAAATATTTAGACAAATATCTTATTATTTGATCTAAACCAAGCTGCAGAAAAATTGCATGAAGCAGAAAACATTCTGGACAAGGCGCACGGGTCGTGCGCTGTTGTAGCCTGAAGTGCGTACGGGTCGTGCGCACCCACATAAAGCGAATCCAGCCTTTGTTCTTTAATAGTTCTTCTCCACTTTCCAACTTGCTTCCTTCGTATTACTTGGCATCCTTTGTAAGCGAACTGAGCGTTATTAAATCAACCTGAAATTTGAATAAACGCGCAAGTTTCCCGAATATTACCCGAACACGGAACGAATGATGGATGCAATGCGAATTAAGCTAAAAATGCATAATTTAAGCTAAATTAAGATGCAAAACATATTATATTAATAGAGAAAATATGTACAAAATTACTAGCTAACAAAATCCCCCAAGCTAAACTCTTCCTTGTCCTCAAGGAAGCATGTTGTTCATTAAGTCAAAAAATGGGAGAAAACAACAAAGGAGACAAACCTTAAAAGTAACAAAATGAGCTAACCATATTTCAAAAAGAGATAATTATAATTTAAGTTCATTAATGCACAAACACAACCAATACCCGCATATCAATCACTAAACGTAAGAAAATACCATTGTTTTACACAAAGGTTAACACTAACACGACATTTGAATCAATAAATTACACACATGGCCTTAAGGGAATTTGTAAATATACCGTAATCACTAAGGGAATGGGACAAGTGATCATGCTGGATGGATACTCACAAAATCCACTCAATTTCTCTCATGTGTATAAGGTAAGGTGTATACGCTCAAATAGTCTTCCTAACCAAGAATGTATTTCACTCTTGATGTTTTTGAAATGGTTCTGAAAATCTAGAAGTTTCCACAAAACTACACGTACAGAGGACTTTTAGGTTCAAAGGGATTTTTGGGTTAAAGGAAAGTCTTGGGTTAGCGCCTTTACGCTTTACGCTTTATCCTTTTATTTTTTTTCTTTGGATCTTGGCTTATTTTGATAATAAATATAGCCTTGATCAGGGGCTAATCTAAATCAAGCTTCTTTCGGTTCCCTTTGTGAACCTCTTCTACTGCATTTTCCCCCAAGCTATCTTCTTTTGTATTATTATTTTTATTATATTTTTTATAGCTTTGTGGTGAAGGGGATGATAGGGGGTGCTTTTGGTGAGTTTATAGAAAAATGATGGCCTCAATGTAGTTTCATAGTTATTCTAAATGAGAATCAAGTCAAAAACCTAGAGCTACGTTTTGGTGGAAGGTACCTCACAAGAAAAAAATAAATTAGGATTGATTATAGATGATTCAATCCAAAACGGCCCAAATTCTCACTGGGTGGGGTCCATCCAAGCAGTCACATATGTAATGTAGGGGGATTACGGTATGTGTACTAATCCTAAAGGTTACGTGCGGTGATGTAGTGAGAAGTGTGTGTAAGTATCTTCCTAATAGTGAAACAATGTTTTCTATACAGTTTAGATTTTAACTAGCAACGAATTAGGTGATGTACAAGCAATGAACCTAAATGTTAATTATACCTAGTATGAACAGGTTATCTACATCTTGAAGCTAATTCATCTAAAAAAATATTTTTGATTTTGATTTTGATTTTTGATTTTTTTTTAATTTTTTTTTAAATTATATATATATATATATATATATATATATATATATATATATATATATTTTCTTAAGAAACAAAAAGAGATAGAATGACACCCCCAAGCTAGAATTAAGCATTGTCCTCAATGCTTAGAGGGATGTCGCGGTGCACACATACGATTGACAAAATTTAAATAAAAACCAAACCTATATCTGTCCCAACACACTTGACAGCCCAATCTAAACTAAAACTTAAGAAAAATAACAAAACACACAAAAATAAAGAAAGGAACGAATTTACCGCGGTTGAGGATGAAGATTTTCAGACTTGAAAACGGTAAAAGCTCCAATCCTTTTTCTACAAATGCAATCTGAAAAGAAAGATTGCACAAACAAAACAAAATACCAAAAAATATATATATTTTTTATATATTTTTTATTTTTTTTATAATATATATATATATAAAATCTCGTTTTTTTTTTGAAGTTGACGGAAAACTCAAACGAACGCCTTACTCCTCACCGAGCCATGGTGGGTTGTGCAAACGAAAGATCTGGGTTGCGGAATTCCTGTCCTTCTTTCTTGTCTATATCTCCTTCTTCTTTTAGCGTTTCGCCTACGTGCTTTACTTTCGTTTACGTGCCGTCACTCGTCAGTGTTGCGCGATCCCGTTTCATTCACGAGAAGTACTAAACTCAAGGAGAAATCCAAGATTAAACAGGATGAGAAGTTATTAAAAAAAAGTAAACCATGAAAAATAGAATAGATAGAGACATAGTCTAGTAGATCTATAGCTTAATCCATATTAAACCGATTACTCCTCGGCAACGGTGCCAAAAACTTGATGAGTTTTATTTTTTTAACCGCAAGCGTACGGGTTGTGTAGCATACGGGTCGATCACAGGGAGCAGTGGTTTAAGTACTAATTCTGCTATAAATCATGAACTAGCTATGGGAATACAAATGATGGAGATTTTTATAAACTAAGGATTAACCTAAAAATCAAAATAAAACATAAATACATAAAAGAGACTTTAACTGTTTATAACAAAAACTATGAAAATTATAGTAGAAGATTAATTAGGACATGTATCGAACTAAGACATAAAGATGAGATGGAAGTGGTGACACCCAACAGTTATATCGAGGTAGAGGTTTATCTTTCTAAAAACATTTAAGACCCTCTTCCGAGGTGAAACAAACCTTCCTAGTTAAGCAGTTTGACTACTTCCGTGACATCCGACTTAACTAGAAGCATTAAGATTTTGATAAAACAATTTCTCCGATTCCTATTTTTATCTATTTCCATGATAATTTTAGAATCGTTGGTTAATCGACCAAAATCCAAATTCAAACTTCCGTTTATAATTTGATTTGTTGAATAAAGGTTATCGAATAGTCGATCTCCGATCACAACCCAACTTCCATTGGTGATGAACCGTAGAACCAACCTTCAATAACCGTCTCGTTTAACTTCGAATTAGCCAATTTCTCGACATAACTGCAGATTATCACCACACGATCTTATATGCGAGAAGAACTAAAAACGACTTTTATTAATTAAGAAACTAAACAAAATATATATATATATATTAGATACTAATATATAACAAGAAATATAAAGGAAAACATCAAACAATATTTCTACATATATTTATGAATTAAGAACATAAACAAGAAAGAGATACAATACTAGATTGAAGAACACAATTGCAGAAATCCTCCAAGAGAAGAGTAAACCGGGAAGTTAACCCTCTAGAGAGAGTTTACTTCCGAAACGAGAGATGATGATTTTGGGGAGGGAAGGGTTCTTATTTATACTAAAAAACCAAAATATCTAAAATATCTAAATAAATATCTCGACAAATATCTTGACAAATATCTCGACAAATATCTCGACAAATATTTAGACAAATATCTTATTATTTGATCTAAACCAAGCGGCAAAAAAATTGCATGAAGCAGAAAACATTCTGGACAAGGCGCACGGGTCATGCGCTGTTGTAGCCTGAAGTGCGTACGGGTCGTGCGCACCCACATAAAGCGAATCCAACCTTTGTTCTTTAATAGTTCTTCTCCACTTTCCAACTTGCTTCCTTCGTATTACTTGGCATCCTTTGTAAGCGAACTGAGCGTTATTAAATCAACCTGAAATTTGAATAAACGCGCAAGTTTCCTGAATATTACCCGAACACGGAACGAATGATGGATGCAATGCGAATTAAGCTAAAAATGCATAATTTAAGCTAAACTAAGATGCAAAACATATTATATTAATAGAGAAAATATGTACAAAATTACTAGCTAACACTATTCTCTACCGATCGAAAAACATAAAATTCCCGGTTGCTACAGTACTCCCGGTCGCTACAGTACCCTGTCGCTACAGTACCCCCCGGTTGCTACAGTACCCCCCGGCCGAAAAACATCCCCGGTCGACCACATACTCCGGTCGTGCAAAGGTCCGGTCAAGCACAACCTCCGGTCGTACACAATGCCGGTCGATCGATCCGGTCGATACACCACACCGGTCGCACCATCTCCGGTCGAGTGTTTTTGCGCCAACAGTTCATCGCGCAAACCTGCACTTCGCGCTACCAACGTCTCGCGCAAACCCCTGTTTGCGCCACCCACCACTCGCGCAAATCTCATTTCGCACGACCCACTTCTAACGCAAAACTCTGATTTGCGCCAACTACATCTCACGCAAACTTTGTTTCGCGCCAACTTTATCTCGCGCAAAGTTCTATTTCTCGCGATCCTTTCCTCATGCAAAACTATTGTGCGCCAACTTCTTATCACGCAAAGTTGATTTTTGCGCCAGCCTCTCAACGCAATCTTAGGCTTTTGCCAGTTCCAGACTTGGTTAAATTTGGAAATTTTATTTCTGAATTTTATCTGATTTTATTTGGGCTAACGATCATATTCAAGTTTTTCTTATCAAACAGAATGACTTCCTATTTTCCAATGTTGAATAAAGGAGAATACGAAAAGTGGAAAAAGAATTTTTTTAGCTTTGTAGATAATGATGATCTGGGTCACTACATGAGATTATCATTGTCTGAAGGAGCACAGGTGCATAGAGAGAGAGCTGATAATAGAGTTAGAGTTTATCTGAAAAAGAGTATTTCTAAAGAAATATATGATTTAATAGAGATTCCTGAAGCTTCAGGGAAAGAGATATGGGACTATCTTGCATTATACTCTGAATGGATTATCTCAGACCAAAAGGTTTTCTTAAAAGCAAAAGATTTGGTAGCTGAGAACTTTGAGCTAAAAAGAAAGATTTTTGGTCTTGATGCTAAAAAACAGAAGCTAGATCTCAAAAACATAAGCTAGATCTTGTTGAGAGTAACGAGAAGAAATCTAAGGATTTGGAGAGTGCAAATGCTGAGCTTCAAAAGAAAATATCTGAGTTTGAAAAGATGTTCTCAAATCTTTCTAAGAAGAATATTGAAGAGAAGAAGGTGATTGAGCTTAAAGGTATAAAGCTTTCTCAACAAGTTAGTAACTTTGAGAAAGTAATCATTTTGGAAAGAGATCAGTTTGCCAAGGAGAAGAAGGCATTTGATCAGAAGATTGCTGGATACTTAAAAGAGATATCAGATGGAAGAAAGGGTGCAAAGAAGGAATTTGAAGAAGAGAGAAGCACCTTTGAAGCTGCAATTAGAAAGATTAATGCAAAACTATCTGAACTTTCTAAGTGTGCACAGAAAGAGAAGAAGAAGAAGTGTGAGCTTGAGACGAAGATTGACCTTCTTGTCAAAGAAAGAAATTGTTATTCTTCAAAGATTAACGAGCTTGAAAAGATTATTTCAATGGTGGTGGTGACCGAGCGCAAGACTCCAGAGTCAATTGTCCACTCACCTAGAGATGATTCAGCTGATTCGGAATGCTCTTTCAAGTCAGCTGCAAGTTCAACATTCAAACCTATTTCTTTAAAAAGGTTAGTTAAATCTTCTAATCAAATTCGTAATTCTAACCTTTTCTATGATAGAAATATAGATGGTTCAGGTACACATCAAAGAGGGAGAAGATGCTACAAAGAAGAAGAACTGGTCTAGAACAGAAACCAGTTGTAGCAAAGAGGAAAGCTGAGAAGAAAAGTAAGAAGTCATGTGAATATACGCAGAATGCCAAGAAGAACAATGCGCGTAAAGGTAAACCTGATTTTGTCTACACGAGAGATCAATTAATCAGTTTGTCAGGTAAGAAACTCTATTGTTCTTATTGTCGTACACATGATCTTGTTCATAAAACGAGTGACCATTACTGGTATGGTTCTTACTCAGTAACTCCCATAAGAACTGCAGCTAACACAGTTGGATCCAAATGGAAATGGATACCAAAGAAGAAGGATGATTCTGTGTTGCAGGTACCTACTGTCAAGAGGGAGTAGGAGAACTAAGGCTTTTAAGTAAATCAGCTTAGAACCCGGACTTCAACGAAGTTTGACTTCTAAACACAACAGTTTAGGACTCGTACTTCAATGATCAAAAGACTTTACTCCAGTGCTGATAAGAGATTGTACTCCGATACTCGAATGAGGAAATCAACCTTCAAGGGGGAGTACATATTTGGCTGAAATTTTATGCATATCTTTAACATTGATAATGTTCTGATGCATAATTTCAGGGGGAGTAAAAAGGTGATGGCTTATGATTATTTATGATCAGGACTCATACTTTAATCGTTTTACTGTTTTTTTGTCATTTTATTTTCAGTGAATAAATTTGCTTTGACTATGACATAAGACTTTTGCAGTTTTTGAGAGGTGCTTAAAAGATCATATCTTTATGACTTTAAGCTTAACTTCATGAGATGTAAGATTGCACTCAAAAGGTATCTTCCTTATCTTCATCTCATATATGGTTGAAATGTGGACAACTTTCAATCATAGAAACCATTGTTCTTAAAAGTTCAAACCACTTCTCGAGTCTTAAACCGATTTCATGAATTGGAAGTGTGACTTTAAATGTTTTAAAGATCTACTTTGTGCTTTAACTGAAATAGTTAAACCATATTGAGCATCATATGCATCATAGGAAAACATGATTTCATTGTGCTAGGAATTAACACAACTTCTATGGAATCACCTTAACCAGTGATTTCTACCCAAGAAGTTAATCCATAGTGATTGAGTGTGAGAAGTCGAAAAGAAATGAGTATGGAATGTGTGATGAGTCATACAGAGAAAGAAAGTTTGGTTAGAGTGAGCTAAATGTTTAAAAGAAAGAGGGTGTGAGAACAGAGTTAAAAGAATATCAGAACTCTGCACCAACTTTTTCTGAGTCGGGCAGCCACATTCCTAATGTTTCACAATTCTTTGGTGATCATTATTGAAACAGGCAACTAGCCCATGCCAACTCTTGATCAAACCTCACCATCTACTCATTTTCTTCTTAACAAGAAAGTGTTTCACATTTTCAAAGGGGAAACAGCACATTTGCTATCTGATTTTCATTTGGAAAATCTGGATATTGAAAAGAAGGAAGTCTGCCCCACCTTCGCACTTCAAATCATGCCCATTGAGTCTGTGTTTAACTTACTGTTGTCTCAGTGGTTTACACAAATTTTGAGCCAATAAGCAATCATCCGTGCTAAATTCTTTCTATCACAAGCACGAACACACAAGGAATTTGTTTCTTTGTCATAACGTTCATAGAAATTTCCTTTGTAGTGTTTCGATGATTGAATGGAAGCCCTGGGGGAGTAAACATCAAAAAGCTCCTTTCCAATGTGTATTCGTTACACACAGTGACTTTGTGTTACTGACAGACATTTTAACTGATTCATTTGTTGATTCAGGTGTTACACGATTATTTTGTCTGGATTTGCAAAGATCTGGATGAATATCTTTTGAATTGACGGATCAAAAGCTCCTGATGAAATACATTTCTTGCTAAAGTTTTGATGAAGTCGTTGAACTTTTCATCAAAAAAGGGGAGAAAAGCTAATCAAGAAATGGGAGCTAAATCAAAAGTTTAGAGAATTGTCCAAGATAGAATGGAGAAGAGCTAACAAAGAAAAGATTCTTCAAAGTATTTTAAAGACATGCTGATCTAAGAGAATTTTTCTTTGAAGATACTTTGCTAAAGCATTCTGAGCTAATTCTAAAGAAAGAGATTGCATCTTCTGAGCTGAAAGAGAAGACTGAGTTGCTAAATCATTTTAGTAATGATCTTGATCCAAAGGGGGAGATTGTTAGATCACAAATTTATTGGATTCAAGATCATCCAATCTGAAGTTTGGAATCTGAAGCTAATGTTGAAAAGTCGCTCTCGATATAAGTCTAATGTTAGTTTGTAATAATTGTCAAAGTTGTTTATTGTATTTTATGTTTGTCCTAAATATCTAATTAATAGATATTAGGATATTAGTTTAAATATCTAGATATTAGTTTAGACATTTAGTTAGATATTATTATGTTTGATTTAAGTTAGGTGAGATATCTAATATCTCACAAAAATCTCAACATCTTAGAAATCGATCAAGAACACTGTTCACAGAGAGAAACAGTGAGAGCTTAAACAGAGAAATAATATCAACATTTGTAATCCGCGTTTGTAATCTAAACAGGTTGGTAAATCATATCTTGTTTGTTGTTTGATTATCTGGTAAACAATCGTGTTCAATCACATGGACTCACAAGTTTCTTTGGTTGATTATGGATGTACGGTTGCACATTTCTTGAAATTTTCAAAATAATATGGTTGCACCTTTCAAAACGATACAGTTGCACCTTTCACGAACCTAAAAAAATTTACCCTTCGTCGGATAAATAATACGGTGGCACGTGCCACCGTATTCAACACACCAAGTCCGTTCCTAAGACCAAGATTCTTGAATAACTTGATAACAAAATTATCAACCCAAGATCATTTCAAACACATCACAACTAAAAATATAACATGGATTGTTGATATTAATACAAAATATCAATCTAAATGTTATTCCAATACTGTAAGAAGGTCTTGAATTTACATATCCGAACAAATCTGGAGTCACAAAGCTTTGCCTTACCCTGAATTGCAATAATTATAAAAAATAGATGATAGATCTAAAGGCTATGTGAGCTTGTTTTCATGCATACTGACGTTAAAGCATCATGAATAAAATATCATCTCAAATAAACATGCGAACTTATCAAAAACACTTCAATCATAGGGTAACAGAATACAGTGGTTGCAACCTTCAGATAAATATGACATAATTGCAAGACCAATATGCTTGGCAAGAAAAGACATTCTTGGGGCACATAGAAATTAATCCTCATGTTGATCGCCTCCTTACCCACAAATAAACCAATATACAATAAGGCATGGTTATTTTTGTTGTTGCACCATAGCATACAACAAAACAAAATCGTAATATCATTACTTAATTAAGGATCATGCAAAAAAGAACTACGTCGGAAAATTTTAGTCGTTTGATTCAGAGAGAATTCAAGATTTAATAAGGTTTTTCGCCAATAATTAGAAAAGAGGAATACAAGATCGAAGAGGAAAACGAGCTGAAAATATGCTCGTAATTTGGCATTGAAAAAGAGGCGAACAGAAAGCACCGAATATAGAGAGGGTTGCGATAGAGATTGAAGAACAAGTCAAGAATTACACAGAACTGAAAGCTAGTTCCATGCGACTTGGGTCGCATGAAACCCGCGCACCTCACTATGGAACAACTCAAAATCCCAAAATCCTTTATGCCTCAACCATTCCATGTGTCCTTATGCATACATACTTCTTATGCATACATCCATCAGCCACGAGCCATTCATTCCATTCCATATTTTATTTTGTTGATAATTATCTTTATTATTTTTCTTTTTTAGTTATCTTTCCTAGTTAAATTAGGATTATTTTTATTTAATTCCTTTTAATTATGTTTAGGATTACTTTAATTTCCGTAGTAATATTTTCCTAGTTTAGATTATAAATAGGTTTAATTATTTTCATTGTTAATCAAATTATTAATCAATAAAAGTTTAGATTTTCTAAGAGTTTTCTCTTAGTTTCCCGAGTTTTATGTTCTGCAATCTTGTTATCAAAAAAGGGTTTAGATGATTGTCGATCCTTCCGCAAACCTACGCTGCGTCACTTGGTATCAGAGCAGGATTCGCCTGTCTTTTCACTAACAATTGCAGATCGACAGCCGACTACCAAAGCGGGTTTAATAGAGATGAATGTGACCTTATCCACATCACTCGCTAATCTGACAGCGGCTATTAACAGGCTTCAACCCCACATCGTCAACGACAACCGTCGGAGAAGAGACATGTTTGAAGGACCGAATATGGCTCCATGCAATGGCAACCGTAACCGGGTCAATCTCGAGTTCTGAATCCGAAGAGGAGGAGGAAGAAAACCGCCAAGAAAAGATTAACGTCATACTCCAACGAATACTCCTTTCGTCAAAGGAAGGAAGCCAACACGAAAATCTTTTCCGATCGCATTGTTCGGTGCACAAAAATGTATGTAACCTAGTTATCAATAACAGATGTTGTGAGAACCTCGTATCCCGGAAATTGGTCGATTACTTTAATCTACCTACTCAACCCCGTGAAGCTCCTTATTCTCTTGGGTGGGTCAATGACGGTTCTTAAGTTAGAGTCACACAAACTTGTCGGGTACCCATCTCAATTGGCAAACAATATCGAGAAGATGTACTATGTGATGTCCTTGATATGGATGCTTGCAACATTCTATTGGGTCGACCGTGGCAATTCGATAATAATGTCACTTACAAGGGTCGAGACAACATCATGCTATTTCTCTGGGGCGACAGAAAGATTGTCATGACACTAGTTAACAACTTCGAGGAAAGCACCGACAAGAAAAAGCAACAACTATAATCGTATTATGGGTTCTGTTTCTTTGCTAGTCAATCAACCACCCGCATGGGAAAAACCACTCGAAGTGGACAAAGTCTCACCACACAAATTCGAAGAGAAAGTCATCCCCGTCGTGATCGAGCCACAACAAGAAATTTTTACCGAGACCAATGTGTCCGAACCAGATCTCGGACCAGCCATCGAAGATTTTGTTACCATTATTCCAGCACCCAAAAATCTCTGGATCAAACCAAAACAGTTCCTGGTAAAGTTCATTTAGTCTCTTACCCTTTCGAGTTTGATAAAATATCGCTTGTATCGAAACAACTGCAACGACACCCTTTGAGACTTGAAAATTGGTCATCTTTTTCGAAATCATCTTCTTTCTCTACTTCTTCAAAAACAATATTTTATACATGCTCTTCATTTTTATTTCCTTCAACATTTTTCTCTCTTTCTTTACCAACATCAACACCTTTCTCAATAACCATAGTTACACTATCTTCTTCTTGTGTATTTGTATAAGTTTCAATCATTCCTGATGTGAATTGAAATGATTTCTCATAACTTCCTTTCCAATCTTTGAAAGATTCATCATCTGGTTACATCTTTATGGCTTGCATGAAGTTGTATTCTAATTATGCCTTATTTTCATGTAGTTCTTCCAATGTTCATCAAGCATATTCCCATACTTCTATTTGTTATTTTATATACAGATTATAGTTATTAAAGTGAGTACTATGATTCACATATAAATATATATTGTAATCTTATTTTAGTACCTTAGTTGTCTTCTTTTTTCCTGAACTTCCTTCATTTCATTCTCTTTCAACATATTCTTCATTCACTTTTCCTCTTCCAAATCCTTCAATGCTAAGTTCCTTTTTCTCTTTCATCTTCGTCTTCTCAGTTGTCCACCCTCTCAATGCATGTCTCACCTTCTCATGCTCAATTCCTTTTTTATTTTGCTGAATCAAGGTAAAGAAGTTGCATCTTGTAATATACAAATATGTAATTTAGAAATGTTATATTATGATTGTGAATTCCTAACTGAAATTTGATATCATTTCATTTTCTATCATTTATCAAACATATGTTGGTATTCAAACTGAATAAGGGAAGTATTTATGTTGAATACATTTCATCTTCTATCATTTATCAATCATATGCTCTTTATTCAAACTGAATAATGAACAAAACTCATGTTGAATACATTTCATCTTCTATCATTTGTCAAGCATATGTTTTTTTTCATACTGAATAATGAAAGTATTCATGTTGATTACATTTCATGTATTGTCATTTATCAAGCATATGTTTTTATTCAAACTAAATAATGAAAGTATTCATGTTGAATACCACAATGTAATGTATATAATAGAAAGTAACCTTGAAATTCATTTTTTTAAGTGATATGCATAATGATTAAAAAGAGATATTAATGTTGAATACATATCGTCAAAAATGTGATTGACCCTGTGTAGAAACTTGCATCTGATTCACTATTCCAACCAACCTTTCTTTCTTTTGCATAATATATAATATAACTGCACAAATTGATATCATTGAATTGGATATCTTTTCCAATGTGTGAGAGAATGGTAAAGTTTCATGTGCCCATCTTCATTGACACTGCATTGTATTTATAAATAGAACGATGAAGTTCAATTTAAAATTCAATTATGCACTTTTTGATTCACTTATCTTTTTGAGAATGTCCTTCGGCCAAAATCAATGATTTCTGAAACTATGTTCTCCAATCTTTAACTATTGCATCCCACTCCATATCTGTATCAAGGATGTTCATGTCAAGTCTATCATTTTCGGTCCTAGAATGTGATTCACCGACTCCTTTGTAACTTGAATTGGCCCCTTCTTATTCTAATGACCATGTTTTGTAGGTCAAAGCTGTTTACAATGTAATGTACCAACTTTGTTAGAATTGAATCAATTTTCATGTCCAGTATGCTTTCGAAGTCCATTTCTTTGATGCACTTTATTTAAGGCAATCTCGACTTCCATGTTGCAATCACCAAATTCTTTGGTAATGTTCTAATTGATAGGCCCCTATGTTGGAAATTACTTGTCCCCTTTCCTTGTATTTCATCTTCTCTAGAATGTTTCTTGTTTGATTCAGTACTCTTCTTTGATTTGTGCCTTATGGGCGTCTTAAAATCATCAAATTTAGTTGTTGTCTTTCTTTCATTTTTATTCTCTTTATTCAATCTTTATGGTTCTTTCTTTTCAGTCTTCTATATCTTTTTGCTGGTGTCTATCTTTTTCTTTTTACCTATACATTTTTTATATTCACCAGAAAAATGATTATAATGTGCTTTTGTTAATTTTAATCAATACCCAAAATATGAATCATATACCTTTTTCTTCCACCTTCATCTTCTTTTTTGTTAATGAATCTTTTTCTTCAATCTTTCTTTTGTTTCCTATTTAATTTAAATTCAAAGAGTTAATAAATATATGTTTTGAGAGTCCAAGATCTCTAAATCTTTAGAGAGAGAAAGTAGAGAGAGAGAGACTTGGAAGCGCAAAGATAAAATTGATTAAAGTGTGCGTGTGTTCCTTACAAAGACAAAGACCAAAGGGACTTAAATACCCTTGGTCAAATACAACAGTGATAAGCATTCTAAACACTGTATAAGACCAATAGCTATAAATACAATGATTACTATAAAATCAGACCTAACAATCTCCCCCTTAGTAATCATTGGCGCTTTGGTCTTCAAAAATCATCTTCTAAAATAGCATGGACCAACAAAGCGACTTTATGAAGCTTTCTGACTTTTAAGAAAAAAAAATTTCTTCTCAGCATCTTTCAGATTGAAATGTCTTTGCTGCTTGAGCTCTAGACGATACACCTCTTTTGAATGATCTTGAATGAACTGTGATGTTCGGAGCAGAAACAGCAACATAATTGATATGACTGAGAGAATAGAATCTTTGAGCGAATCTTGATCAACAGATAAACTTTTGAGCTCTTTGTCTCTTTAACTTCTCCTTGACTTATCCCCCTCATGACCTTGATGATCTTGATCAACTTGGTCATGCAAATGTTGGAGACGAGACAGTGTAAAATCTACAAAATCAAAGAAACAGAGAAAACAGAGAGGTTTGCGCTTCATGTTGGATGCGCAAACCAAGGTTTGCGTTTCATGAAGGGTACGCAAAAGAAGGTTTGCGTTTCATGAAGGATACGCAAAACAAGGTTTGCGTTTCATGAAGGATATGCAAAACAAGGTTTGCGTTTCATGAAGGGTACGCAAAACAAGATTTGCGTTTCACGGAGGATACGCAAAACAAGGTTTGCGTGACCAACGGAATGCGCAAAGTTGACTTAAACTCAGAAAAAATGTTACCTTTTTAATCTCTATGACTCCCCCTACATAAATGCACTAGATATGACATTTTGAGTTAGCATTCATATAAAGAAAATCAGAAACTCCCCCTCAAAAACAGATATAACCTTTGAAAAATATTCTCTTTGTTCACTCCCCCTTGAATAATGCATAAACCCATTAAAATATATTTATGAGAACACAATGATCAAATATTAATGTAGAAAGAAAAATATACTGAATGTAAATTTTGAAACAACTAAACATATAAAATTTTAAACACTAAACAAATAAAAGTCTAATTAGTAAAATATCACAGATTTATCAATCATTTGAAATCAAACATATGTTATTGGATACAAGAACAAGTTTCATTGCATATCAAGTTAAAACATGTTCAGTTTCAAAAACTTCCATCAATCTATTCAGTGTGCTCACATGCGAATCTTCGATTATCTTCAAGAAAATGCAATTCTAAAAATATTATAGAGAACTTTGCATGTACTCACACTAAGCCATCAAGAATTAAGATATTCATAAATTTACAGATTTATCGCAAATCAAACATTTCACCAAGTATCATGAGATGTGTGCTCATTGGCATCTTTTAGCATTGTGCACATTGGCATCTTGACATGAGTGTGCTCTTTGGCATCTTTTAAACGCGTGCACTTTGGCATATTTTGATCAAAAAGTTTATTAAGTAAAGAACATGCCGTAAACGTAACTTTCTATCTGACCCTATTGCAGGATTTGGGTCAGCCACTCCCAGACCAGTTGGCCTTAGGGGACTAGGTGTCAAACACCCCTTGGAACTTACTTTCCCGGATCAGAAAGGCTACATCGACATATCCTAAAGCCATTCATACCAGTAGAACATGACTTTCGATCTGGTTCTATTTAAGGATTTCTGTTCGATCACTCCCAGACCAAATGACCTTAGGAGACCAGATGACAAGCATCTCGAGGAACTTACTTTCCCAAACCAGAAAGGTCACAGGTACAAACTTTTAAACTTAGAGATTTCTGTATTTTATGAAATTAATATTCATCTCAAACACAAGGATCTACATCTAAGTGCTTAGCCCATATTTTCATTCCAATCTATAATTCTGATTAATTAGGAAGTCTAAGCAAAGTAAACTATAAAAATTCCGAATCACACAACTTTAAAGCAGTAATAAAAGTTTCAAACATGTTGCTGACTTTTCGATTTTTGTAAGACTTGAAATTTGACCATATAAAAACTTTAATATAAACAAAAAAACTTGAAAATTTATCCTAGACACATATTTTATTCAAAAGAAAGAAAAAATGTAAAACTTTACTTTATAGACTAAAATTTGTAAAGATTTAAACTTTTAATTGATATTTAGTCAGAACAAAATAAAATTCAACTATTTTATCTTTTACATTTTATAAAATAAATTTGTGATTCATATTAAAAAAAAATTGGGTTATACAAATTCACGAGATAGATGAACAAGCTCAAATTCTTAAAACATTGAGAAAAACTAGAATAACATCATATACAGAGATATATGCAGCGGAAATAAAATAGATGTACTCACAATATCTCATTTAGTCAGATGCTTAAATCATTGAAGAACGAGTTCTAAACTGATTTGTTTAGAAGTCGTAGTCTATGAAGTACGGGTACTGAGCTGAAGTACTCAGAAGCCATAATCTTTCAGCTTTGAAGTCCGGGTTTTGAACTGTTGTGTTCAAAAGACATTTTTTATCTTACTCCCCCTTAACATGAGATGCCTGCAACTTAGAATCAGATTTAGACTTGGGTACCCATTTGTATTTGGGCCCGTGAAAGTTAGTTGCAGTTCGTATGGGGAAATAATGAGCAGATTTGAAACGAGAAACATGAGAAATATCATTAGAATAATAAGCACAATTATCAGAAGATAAAGCATAACCATCTTAACTAGAATCAGAAGACGAATATGAGACATTTTTGGAAATTTGAAACATTTGCTTTATAGAGTATTTTGAAATTTTATTACAATAAGCAAATGAATCACTTTTATAACAATTGTCTACATATCTATCTTCCTCAGTCATAGGAACATTTGATGTCCGCCTCGCTCTCCAGATTTGCTTCTTTGACCGGTTCAAAGTCCTATCTGAAAGAATGGAATCTGAGGAATTAGAATTGTCAGAAAGAACTGTATCATGTTTCTTCGACTTATTTGACCGTCTTCTTTTACGCTTAGGTTTATAATATTGATCATTGAGCGTAAAAGAATCATCAAGAATTTTAGACTTAATATTTAAATCAGAAGAAATAAATTTATCCAAGCAACCAATCTGATGAACTAATAAATCTGAATTTGCTTCAGAGTCTGAATAATTTTGAGAAAAGATTTTAAAATTTGAAACTTCCTTTTTATTTTCCTTAGAATCAGAAGATAGGCTAGAAATAGAATCTGATTTTTGAAAAAATAAATTTTCTTCAAGACTGTACGTCATGAAAGAAATAATAACATCAGATTCAATTTTCTTCAAAATATTTTGATCTTCTATCTGATCTTCAAGATCTATGATTTTTCCTTCTAATACTAATGGAGGAGTATATTTCTTCGAATCATAAATGATTGGAGAAATATTTCCTTTATCAGAATCAGGTGCATAAGGAGCAATAAAATCACCAGACATTGAAGATTTGATAGGAGATATATCATTTAAAACTCTTCTTCCTCTTCTTGATTTTTCAGGAAAATATTTTGCATTTTCACTTGTATAAACAAAAGGAATTTCATTTTTCTTGTTATTCATCCTTTTCTCATTTTCGATTTCTAACACTTGCTTCTCATTCATCCAATCAATTTTAAATTGAGGAGCATAATGAGCAAGAGTCAGATAATCGTATTTATATAAAGTTGGAGATTTTTCAATCGCATTGTTTAAACAATGAGGATTTTCAAAACCAAGTCCCCATCTTTGTTTTAAAGCCTCTTCACTTCTCGGTTTGTTCATATAAATTGTTTGTTCAGATTGGTCTCTTCGATAAAGTTTTTCTTCTAACTTATTTATTTTATCTGAAAATTCATCTTTTAAATTAGTCATAGCCGACAAAGATTCAAGATAAGTCTTATTTGAATTTTCCAAATCATCCAATTTTTTTGAAAGATGTCTTTAGTATTTTCTAAAATAGATTTTTCATCTTTCAAAGAAATTTTCAATTTGTCAATCAAATCTGACTTTTCGGAATTTAAATTCTTTTCAGATAAGAGTTTTGAACGTAGATCAGATAAAGCAGTTATCATGATATTCAATTGAGAGGTAATGAAGTTAAAATCAAACTCAGAATATACCTCATCCTCATCTGTTTCGGAATCATCTGACTGATCATCACCGATTAAGCACATCTGAGCGATCTCGACATTTGAAGCTTTATCATCGGAATAATCCAGCCAGAATTCTTCCTCAGCCAGCATAGCAGTTTCGTTCTCTCTCTTTTTAGCTAGTTCCATTATCTTTCTATAATAAGATGAATCCCTGACCACCTTCGCTCTACACTCCTTTGACATGTGACCCGGCTTCCCGCAGTTGTAGCAAGCAACAGTATTTGGCTCGAGTACTTTTGCTTTAGGACCAGAAGTGAAGCAAGAAGTGTTGGAACTCGACCTTGGTTGGAACTTTTTCTGGAAATGCTGAGAGAGAAGAATCATAGATTTCTGTAATGCCTCGCCATCATCTTCAGTTGACCCGGTGTAAGCGTTATCAGACAACGCTTGTTCAGCCAGTTGCTTCGTGAGGAGAGCAACCAGATCAACTATCTTCTTGTTCTTTTTCTCTAGTTTGGCCTTTTTTTCTATCACCAGGCTTTCATCAGTCATCAGAATCTCGTATAATTCTTGGATTTTCATAGTGGAGATTCTGACATCGTTCCTCAATCTGTGGCATGATTTATTCCATTCAGGTTGCAATGTGTTGAGGAACTTCAGATTTAATTCAAGCTCAGTCTTTTCAACCTTTATCTTTCGAAGATCATTGATGACGGCACATAAACGATCAAATACAGTCTTTAGTGGCTCCCCGTCCTTGGCTTTGAATTCTTCAAAATTATTCATCTAGCGCGTATGCCTGAGTTGAGTAGCTACTGAAGAACCAAGCATAATCTTCTCAAGCTGTTGCCACATCAGATTAGGATGAGTTTTGAAACAGTTAATTCTGTTGTATACAGAGTTTGGCAAGGCCAACATTAGATTTGCTTTAATATCCCGATCAGCTTGATAAGCAGACAACTCTTCATGTGTGTACTCTTTAGTAGACTTGTATAATCCAGAAGCCAATTTGGGTCTGTCGAACGGTCATTCAGATAAAATGGTCATCATGTCATTTCCATTCTTTTGTCGTTCAATAAAGTTCAGGAACCGATCTTGCCACTGTGTAAACTCGTTTTCATCGATTAGTACCGGTGGACGATTTTCTGTACCCAATGACATCATAATGTCATTTTTGTAGAACTGAGCTTGGAAAGCAAACTTGGCAGAATCCATAGATGTTAAAAACAAAATTTCCCAGACTCTTTTTTTTTTAAATCTAAGTCTGGAGCTTGCGCAAAGTAGATCTTTGCGTGTCAGGAAGGGAACGCAAACAAGAGCTTTGCGTTGATAACTAGAAACGCAAACTAAGATTTTGCGTTTTGAACGTGAAGCGCAAAGAAGAGCTTTGCGTGTGTAGACTGAAACGCAAACAGGATTTTGCGTGTGAAGAAGGATACGCAAAGTTAGCTTTGCGTATGTAGAGGGAAGCGCAAAGCAGACTTTGCGTTTGAAGAGAGAAGCGCAAAGAAGACTTTGCGTGTACTGAGAGATACGCAAACTGAGGTTTGTGTTTCCCACGTGAACCGAAAACCTAAAAATTCACTAACACCCAGATTAGTCGAACAGTGAACTAACGCAAATCAATATGAATGATGCGCAAACCATATGAATGAAGCGCAAACCACAGAAACTCGAATATAACATGTAAAATCGAATGAAAACAAGAAATTTATGCATGAAAAACACACACTGATTATCGAAAACACCTTTTTAACACAATTCAAACAACAATTTCGATTAAAAAACACTAAAACTCAAAATCTTCGATGAAACAGTACGTGAACTCGTTTTTCCAGAAAATTTCAATTTCACAAAATCGATGATCTAAATCAGTTTTTCTTGAAAAACAACTTGAAACAAGTGTGATCGATTATCAAAAACGAAACTAATGAAATAAAAAACAACACAATTCGATCACAAACAGATCCAAATTTTATGAGAAATCAAGAAAACGAGATTTTCTTGAAAAAATTCAAGAAAATCGATCAAATTTTCGATTTCAATCACAAATTCAGATATAGAAAAACAATCTCTCAATCCTCTCAAGATTCAGTTGGCTCTGATACCAATTGAGAGTCCAAGATCTCTAAATCTTTAGAGAAAGAAAGTAGAGAGAGAGAGACTTGGAAGCGCAAAGATAAAATTGATTAAAGTGTGCGTGTGTTCCTTACAAAGACAAAGACCAAAGGGACTTAAATACCCTTGGTCAAATACAACACTGATAAGCATTCTAAACACTGTATAAGACCAATACCTATAAATACAATGATTATTATAAAATCAGACCTAACATTATTCATTTTGAATGTGATCTAAAATTCAATCTGAATAAAAGGTGATATTCCAAAATATCATCACTTCCTTTTCAACATGAATATCATCATTTATTCATATTGAATATTATCTAAATTTGATGATGGATGTTATATCAACAATCAACCATATATTTTTGTTTTATTCATTTTGAATAATGGTTGATATTCAAGGTTGAAAGTGGTATCAATTCTGAATATCAACCTTTATTCACACCGAATAAATTGATGGTGTGGCAAAATGATCATCACTTTCTTGTTCATCTGTCGCTGAATAGGGGTGATATTTGTACCTTTCGATTGTTCCTTTGTCTTCATTTTGCTTGAGGATTCTTCATCTTCACATTTTCTCTTTTTCCTATTTAGCACAAATTCAAAGAGTAAATACATTTATATTATTAAGAAAATGAAACTAAATAACTTATTATTCATTATCAGTAGTAAAGTTATTCTGAATAAAAGTTTATTTTCAATATGAATATCACTTTCATTTTTAGGCTAAATTTGAAGAGATATTAATAATCAACATCACCTTTTATGAAAACTGAATAATATGTGATGTTCATAATTAATGTTATATCATCCATCAAAGATATCTTTGTTCATTCATCTTGAATAAAAGTTGATATTTGAGCATGATAAATTTCATGTTCATGATGAATAAAAAGAGATATTTATGTTGAATATAACTCTTTATTCATGGTTAATAATATATAAAATTGATGATAGATGGTATATCATAAATAAGCGATATATATTTGTTTTATTGATGTTGAATAAAAAGTTATTATCCATTCTTAATTTGAAGTCTTGTTGGTTTTTATGCTGAATATGAATAATTTGTGATATATTTTGTTTTTTAGTTAGATTTTTCATGAATAATGTTTCTAATCATCATTTTAAATACATTTGTTCTCAGATTATATTATAAAATACAAACAATCTATTCGATTATGAATGCATATTTGTATTCATATTTATTACTATTCAAAACAAACATCTATTCATTAATTAATATAACTAGATCGAAGAATATATTTTCTCATATGTTTAAGTTCATAAACAGAGGTGTACCAGTAGAATCTTTTGTTGTCTTCATTTTTTTTCGATTTAGACTTCTTCGTCTCAGATTTTCCTTTTGCTATTCTTTCATTTCTAGTTTTCCCCATCAATCATTAATCATTGATTTTAATCAGTAAAACTTGAATATAAACCTTAACTACTCAAAATCGACAGATTAATATACAGTAAAACTTATCTCGATGAATAAAATAGGTATGTTATCGTTCTCTTCACCTCTATCGCTCATTTATCTCAGTTTTTTAACTGTGCATTCTATTGAAATGATGGTCGGCAATGACAGTTTTTAGTGAGAGAAAATTTGGCGAGAAATGATGGAGAACCGTTTGAGATTTTTTGCAGGTGCTATTATGCATGATGATTATGGCCTAAGTGAAAAGTAAACCGTCATTTTAGTTCTCCAATTTTACCCCTATGTGTTCAATATTAAATAAGCTATATACACAAACTTTTCATATTATTTACAAAAATGCCACTGCATTTTTTAGCCTTTGATCTATTCAACTTATTTTTATTCAATTGTTGTGATAGGTCCTCATGTTCACAATCAAAATTGAGTTTTCAATTGAACTCACCCCTATATATATATAGGGTTGGGTTAATGGGAAAATCTCAAAAAAATTGAAAACTGAAGAACATCATGGTAGCCTTTGAACTCACCCCTATGTGTGTGTGTGTGGATTGGGTTCCGGTGAGAAGTTGAGGTTAACGTGAGAAACGTGAGAAGTGGTTATCAACCGTTGGATGAGAAAAATGGACGCACATTACGATGAGATGCACCAGATCAATTCCCTTCTAAGTCGTAGTTCATGGGAGGGCATTTGATTAAATGTGATCAATGGTTCAGATCCATTTTCTCACGCTTCTCACGTTAACCTCAATTTCTCACATGATCATTCACCTATAATATATGTACGGCTGGGTTCGGTGAGAAGTTGAGTTAACGTGAGAAGCGTGATAAGTAGTTACCAACCGTTGGATGCACATTAGGATGAGATGCACCGAGATTCACCAGATCAATTCCCTTCTGAAGCGCGCTTTATGGGTGGGTTTGAGATTATAATTGATCAAGGGTTCAAATCCACTTTTCACGCTTCTCATGTTAACTTAACTTCTCACGCGATACTTCGCCTATGTAGGTATATATATATATATATATATATATATATATATATAGAGAGAGAGAGAGAGAGAGAGAGAGAGAGAGAGGGAGGATCAAACGAGAATAGTAACTATTTAAAAGAACATGAGAACGAACAAAATCATTAGTGATTTTACATTAACCTGCAAAAAATCCACGTGGTCCTAAAGCCACGACCAAAGTCCTTTTTTCGTGTATTAATGTAAAATCACTAATGTTTTTGTTAGTTCTCGTGTTCTTTTAAATAGGTACTATTCTCGTTTGAACCCGTCTATATATATATATATATATATAGGATTTTGAAAACCGGGATGCGGATCCAATTATTTTGAAGAGAAGAATGTTCTATGAGTCGAATGAAGATGTTTTCCAAGTGAATTCGAGGACGAGTTCTTTTCAAGTGAGGGTGACTGATACAGAGAGAATTCAAGATTTAATAAGGTTTTTCGCCAATAATTGGAAAAGAGGAACACAAGCTCGAAGAGGAAAACCAGCTTGAAAGATGCTTGGAATTTGACATCGAAAAAGAGACAAACAGAAAGCACAAAATATAGAGAGGGTTGCGATAGAGATCGAAGAACAAGTCGAGAATCACAAATAGAACCGAAAGCTAGTTCCATGCGACTTGGGCCGCATGAAACCCGCACACCTCACTGTGGAACAACTCAAAATCCCAAAATCCCTTATGCCTCATCCATCCCATGTGTCCTTATGCATCCATCCATCTACTGACCCACGAGCCATTCATTCCATTCCATATTTTATTTTGTTGATAATTATCTTTATTATTTTTCCTTTTTTAATTATCTTTCCTAGTTAAATTAGGATTAGTTATATTTAATTCCTTTTAATTATGTTTAGGATTAGTTTAATTTCGGTAGTTATCTTTTCCTAGTTTAGATTATATATAGGTTTAATTGTTTTCATTGTTAATCAAGTTGTCAATCATAAAAGTTTAGCTTTTTTAAGAGTTTTCTCTTAGTTTCCCGAGTTTTACGTTTTGTAATCTCGTTATCAAAAAAGGGTTTAGATGCTTGCCGATCCTTCCGCAAACCTACGCTGCGTCATCGTTGCACAAGCGCCCACCAACACCCTGTTAATTCTCCACTGCATGTTCATGCAATTCAAAACATAAACCACATATTTGCATGATTGCATATCATTTATAATACAAAATAGCATACCATTTAGTAAAATATTGTGTACCACCCAAAAATTGGAGTAAATATAAACCTGAATATTGACGTGGAAATATTACTTAGATAAATAAAATCACCAAGATGGGGAAAATGTAAAGCCTTTACAACCCAATCATGAAATGATGATTAATAACCTACTAATCTAAACTATATTAAAATTAGATTAAGAATGAGTGTCACTATCATCTTTCAAAAGAATCCGGTCAGTGAGTATACGCTATTATGTCCAAAAGTCCACAATCCCAAAAAGTGTCTCTAGCGGCAACCAACACTCCACTAACGACTTCTGAGCCCCATCGCTAGAATTTGATATACATGTCATTTTAAGAAGAAATGTTACCCTAAAAGCCTAGTGAGTTCAAACAATTATAGAGTAAAACTATAAAATATTTAAAACGAAAAGAAAAGCTTTAATCTAGCAATTATAGTATTTATACCATTGCTGCCCTTGAAAGAGCTTAACACATCTTATAATGACAGGGGAGATCCGACTTCCATTGAATGTGACGAAACAACAAAGTAAGTCATAATTCATGTTATATAAGCCTCACTCATGGATTACAATCATTACGATTTATCAAGCTCAAATACTCCAAGTCTGTTGCTTGTGGAGTCCCAAGTTCAATCACACTAGGTCTGTACCTTGGGCTATCCAAACTCCGAGTTTAAGCTTTTTCACTATGAAATTACATTTTATTGCTCCTTGACCAATGTCCAACACCAAGAGTCCACACCTTATTGCCAATAAAGACCCAATGTTTATTTCAAGTTACAATAGGGAATTATCATCCCATAACCATTGCTTAAAATCGACTTCTATGATTATGGATCCATTACATTATAGTTTAACATAATAAGACTTTCAAGATATATCATGTTATGCCCAACACATAAACCTTTGTCTAAATAAGCCATCAAGTGAGTAAAATCCATATTTTGTCAACAAAACATAAATATGACCATCACACATTTGGGTTTAAAAACTCATCAAAATCAAGGAATGATGATAATTTTATGTATATAAAACCATTCTCGATAAACCTTTCATCAAAATACCCAAAATTCTCAGAACCCTAGTTTTAACCTAAATATTCCCAAAATCAACCAAATGAGACGTAATTGAAATAAAATCTTTGAGAAACATAAATGTAACATTTTAACATGTATATATAGTTTGGAAAACATGTAGGATGAACTCAAATTGCTTGGTTTTGGGTAAAAAACTAAAAAGCAAGAAATTACAAGAATGGAGATTAAGCTTCTATGATCTTGCATTCTAGGTTGAACCTTTAGCTTAGATGATGATGATGATACATCTTGAACTCCAAGAAAAAGTGCCTTAAATGCTCTAGGGTTCGTATTTAATGAGTAGGAATTGAGAGGAGAGATTTTGAGAAGAGGTAGATGGAGTAATAATGGAACAAAGACTAAAAATAGGACTTTATAACATTCAACCCCTTCGAGCGATAGCGGCATGCGACCGTGGCATTGGCACAATCTCTAGGCATAGTCATGCCATATGTACCGCGAGCTTTCTTCCTAATTTCAGTCGTTAAAGCCTTTTCTTCCCATCGAGTACTTTTCGACATGTTCCAAGTCCTAGATAATAACTAGAATCAAAAGTATAATGAGATTATATGCAAGTCTTAGATTTATTTCCAATAAGGACTCGACCGCTGTTGGGTATTTCTACTACCAAGGCATCCTCTAGAATACTAACAGGCACATATAATATTTGGCAAAAACAAATTGATACGAAAGAGCAACTTGCATCGGAATCGAAAAGAACATGCGCAGGTACGAAGTTAACAAGAAATGTACCCGACACAACGTCTGCCGATGCCTTCGCCTCCTCAACCGTTATTTGAAATGTTTTCTCGACTCTCGGAGTGCTCTCTTTCTTTCCTGTATTTTCTTCCGACTTTAGCTTCGGGCATCCGTTCCGAAACTGGCCCGGTTGCCGACACATGGGTTCTTTTACTAGGCAATCTCGAGTGGTATGGCCAATTTTCCCGCATTTGAAGCAGCTGCCAGGTGTAAAGTTACATGGGCCGAAATGATTGCTTCGGCACTTGGAGCACCGACTAGCTTCTCGTCTAGGATTGGCTCCTCGATAATTAGTGAATGGTGTCGACTTCTTGAAGGGATCCACTTTCCCTTCCCACTTTCTCTTATCTCCCACAACAAACTCTCTCTTCCGTTCCCTAGACATACACGTATTTCATGAGTTGCGCATCCTCAATTGTTTCGCGGGAGTATAAACCTTAGGGTTTTAGACCATTTCCATCATGTCTTATGGTAAGCCTTTGAAATAGGCCTTGATTTTCTCTTTTTCACTTGGGGCCACATGCCCCACTAAGTGCAACTTCTCCATAAAACAACGGGAGTATTCCCTTACCGTTATGCTCCCTTTCTTGAGAGTCTGAAACTCGTATTCTATTCGATTTAACGCCCTCTCATTGCAGTACTCGTCCATCACTTTCTTTTTTAACATATCCCAAATCAACTGTGGGATAATAGTGGCTCCAAGGATAGACTTGGTGACGTTCCGCCTGAGAGATGGGCCTCTTAGCATCTAAGAGGCAATTTTCACCTTATGACTCTCTTCACATTCACTTGAGTCAAATGCTTGTTCAATTTCCTAGATCCAGTATTAACTGGAAACTTGATTGTCAGACCCCAAGAACTCTGATGGCTTGCTGCACAAAAAGGGTCTTGTAGGAGCAAGTTCTCCCACCTTATCAAGACGTGGGTCAATCTTCTAATCCTATAGTAGATCATAATGAAGGGTATTTCGAAATGATGAACGATACATGGTACACGATGGCATGACATGGGAAGAACAAACCCCTAATTCTTCTGTCGAGGGATTTTATAACATGTTACAAGTTGTTGACGAGCCTTTATGGGACGGGTGTCCAAATTTTTCGAAATTAGGAGTTGCAAATTGTTTGTTGAATTAGTAGGTGGAATGTAATGTACCCGAGTCCACATATAATCAAGTGCTTCCCGTTTTTAAGCGGATGCTCCCCGAGGGTGATAAACTATCTTGTAACTTCAATGAGACTAAGAAGACTTTGGTAAAACTTGCTCTACTAAAGCAAAAAATCAATGCTTGCAAAAACCATTTCATTTTATTCTATAACGGTGATTCTAAGTTGACCTATGGTCGAGTGTGCAATAAATATCATTTCAAGATGAGCGGACGAAACAAGGTTCCTAAATTGGTTTTTAACATACTTGTCGAAAGAGATGACTTGGCATTACGATAATTGAACGGAACCTGGTAAGATGGTACATCCAATTGATGGTGCGGATTGGAAGCATTTCAACACGAAAGGTCCAGACTTTTCTTCTGAGATCCGGAATGTTCGTCTTGGGTTATGCACTGACGGTTTCAACACAAATAATTCAACTTTTAATCTATATTCACTATGGCCCGTCTTTCTTACCGTTTACAATTTACCTCCTTGTATGGTTTTGAAAGATTCATATGTTAAACTTGGAATGGTCCTGATAGAAAGAGCGTCAGTTAGAATTTAGATGTGTTTCTCAACTGCTCATAGATGATCTAAAGATGTTGTGTAAGGAGGGTCAGCGATTTCCAGACTTATGCAATGTTGTCGGGTTAGAGCACACACGACAAGTTACCTTCCCATATTGCATGGGCGAGGTAGATTCCTTTCAGTTAAAAAATGAAGGAAAATCATGTTGGTTTGACTATCATTTAAGATGGTTACATAAAACTCATCCCTTCTGCCGTGATCGAAAGGGATTAAAGGTAACAGGGCGTCAGCCGGTCTACCACCCGAGGTACCTGTGAAAAGATCTGGGAGTTCGTCCGTCACCTAGCTTCCAACTGTTTAGGTTTCTCGATTAGTTCGAAGAATCGAAACATTCATGAGTTCGGAACAACTCATAACTGGATAAAGATAAACATTTTCTAGGAGCTGCCACATTAGAAGAAGTTGTTGAGCTGACACAACCTGATGTCATGCACATTGAGAAGAATGTTTTTGATAACCTATTTAACACCGTAACGGATACGCCAAAAACAAAATATAATATAAAGGTGGGGAGGGGTGTAGAGGTTTGTTACCCCCAGAATTTGAATTGTAAAAGTATTCAAAAAGAGGACAAGTCCTCGGAGCCAGAGGACCTTTGTCGAAGAAAGTTGTTGTTTCTTTATAAGTTCTACATTCACCAAGCACATAGAGGTCTTAACCAGAAGATGATCTGAGGCCCACAGAGCTTCTGTGGAAGCAACCTCTGTGCTTCCATTCCTGAAGAATTTAACAAGTCATCTCTCTCTCAGCTACTTCAATCAATGCAACTCTACCACGTCAGCCAAAACGGTTACTTCGCCTTTACACATGACAGGCTCTTATTGGTGATTGGTTTGAATTTCCCATGATTCCCCTATATAAAGAAGATTTCATGTACGAGAATTGCATGATTAGAATATTTCCTCAACAAATTTACACCTACTAATCCGCACACAGTAGTTGAGAGAGTTTTGGTGAGTTAGAGAGAGAATTACACATAGTTAGTGTGTGTTCTTGGTGTTCTTATTGTAATCAAGTATCTACTCATCAAATACAATGACATTTGTCGCTCAATCACTGTTTATGGTTTTTCATTGATTATTCTCACTATCTTACTACTGTTTTCTACCTTTCAACCATTTTATACACATCTAGCTTCCGCAAAAAACTTTGATATATTATGTGTATTGATTATTTATTACACAAATATGTGACAACAATTGGTATCAGATCAAATTGAATAACTGGAATCAAATCGACCAGTCTCTTGATTGTTGATTTGCTCATAGGTAGAGTTTTTCTTTCTAAACCTGGTTTCGATTCATACTGTCCCTGTTTTTGCCTAATTTTCTTCTTGTTCATTTTGGGTGAAATCAATGCATTGTTCGTTGTTTAGAAGGTAATCAAGTATGTGTTTGTTAAATCCTCATCTGTTTCGAAATCTGAGCCCGAAGTTCGATTCTATTTCTTCTCTATTTCCTTGATAAATTTCATCCGTGTTCTTACCTGTTTTTCACGAAAATGGCTAACATCAATGCCATTTATATCGCCCGCTCTCAAACCAAACCTCCCACTCTGTTGAGGGATGAATACTCTCAATAGAAGATTCAAATGATTAATTTCTTCGAGGGTGTTGATAAAAATCTCTATAAGGCAGTCCTAAGGAAACCCCATGTTCCGATGATGATTGTTCCTAGAGTCCCCGCAACTACAACCATAGAGGTTATCCCATATTATGAGAAACCTAAGGATCTGGTTTCTTATAATGAAACTGATTGGGAATTCAAAAAGCAGGGCTTCTACAGGAGAGAGCGAGAGAGAGAAGAAAGAGGAGAGAGGAGACAGGTATCAGAGGGCTACCCCCGTATACCAAAGGCAATATGGACACCTAAAGTCCTATAAGCTAGGGTATTCGTATAGAGAAGACGCATATGAACCGAGGGCAGTGGAATAGAGGCTTTATGAGCACTGGCCAGTTGAGCACATAGCCTCTGAAACAAAGTACCCACAGAAGATGGCTCAGAAAAAAGAAGGTAGAGCTGAGAGATCGTATAAGACAGATGATAAGTTCTACAAGTCCCGGTCATTTTGCTGCCAACTGTAACAGTCCACAGACCAAAGATGCTACCTTTTATGAAAAGAAAGTAGAGTTCTATGCTCGGAAGAGCCCGATGGTCGAACAAGAGAAGTGGGTCTCTGAAGATACCTCTGCTGAGGAATGCGGGTAGGCGATGTTCTGTGGCATGGGAGAGGTTAGCAAGACCGAGTCTGGCGATGATTTTCAAGTACTAACTACTTCTGATCCTTCTATTTTATTATGTTTAGAGGTTGCTAAATCTTTTCAAGAAGATCTCAAGCATATGGAACAAAATCTCTTTGAAAACCAAAAACAGTTGGATGTTTACAAAAGGGAAAAAGAGTTTCTGGAAAAAGAAAAACATGAGATTTTCGTGGAAAAGGAGGACTTAATTAAAAATAAAAGTTACAAGGAACTTCTGCTCAAGAAAAGGCTTGAGGAACTTGAGAAAGACTTGAAAAGCACAGTGAAGAAACTTAAAAAGTCTGAGTCCGACAGAATGAACACTCTAGTCTTAAAACTACTTTTTTCAATAGGAAAGAGAATTCTTGCATCATGATTTACAGAGAAAATAAATCATTATTAAAAAATATCAAGATGCTCAAGATGTACACACAAAGATAAATTCTCAGATGGATACGCAAGGGATGGGTTTCAGTGATACTGATCCCTTCACTGGCAAGAAGAAAGATTCTTTGGTGTCCACCTTCTGCCTAGGCAAAACTCAAAAATCTTCATTTCCTATTATGCCTTCTGCTTTTAAGAGGGTGAAGACTTCTGATGGCATAAGAACAAGAAACCTCCAGAGGTTTGAAAACATTGTCTATTCCTCTGAGCAACTAAACATTGCATTGAGTAAGGAAAAAGACTTGATCATTTTGGCCATCCAGAAACACAGAAGCAGGCCACCTCTGCTTGCATTACAGAAGCAGACCACCTCTGCTTTCAATGCAAAAGCTACTGAATTTGTTCCCTTTAAAGAAGAAGTGGAACCGGTTTTTTGAAGATGATCTTATGGAAATCATGAGGCATTGATAGTGCTTTTTACACACCTACATACATGTGATAATTAGACCACAAAGCAAGTAAATGAGGTCCAATATCATCTTTCAAGTAATAAAGTGGTAAAATACCGATTATCGTCCACAGAGATTGTAGCAAAAGTTTGAAGAAAAGTTTAAGAAAGAAATGGTTTCAGATGACGATTTTGAAGACTTTGATGATAAAACTCAGTCCATTTGGGAGGGATAAGACCAAGAAAATTATTTATTTGCCTTGTCGAAATGGCCACTTTCTTACCCCTCAACATGAACTTTGTTGAAGTAGATACCGCCATTTCGGAATAAAAATCCCTTAGTAAAGTCAAGTTCTATGATGGCGGTATCTCACAAAGTTTATCAATTTCATGCATATCGTTCACATTTTTTATGAAAGGATGCTTCTTGAAAGGATGCTTCTTTACGCTTTGTTGGGCAAAGCCCTTGTCGGTTAAGCCTACTTTAGATAGGTAAAATGACTCGTGGAATGACTGTGGGTTTGAGGGAGTCTGTCCCGTTTTTGCGAGTTCGTCTCACACAAGATGTTGATACCGTGACATCGATTTTTGGCTCAAGAACTGTGCGTGTATTTGAAGAGGTGTGCTCATTACGGGCTCTCGTTCTAGACGAGCCCTTCTTATCAACTCTAGACTTTGAAATCATTTTCTTTCCCAATTTCCTCTTTCGTTTGGCATGAACCCTCACGAGTTAAGGTTAATCAAGAGGAGAGTCAAAAATCGCGTTTAAATCGGGAATTTCCTGATTTGCAACTGAGCCAACATCGTCTCGATGATACGTAATGCCCATGAGATCTAATTGTTTATCTATGTTAGCCATGGGGTTGTTTGCACTTTCATGTTCGACAGTCATGGCCTCCGTCTTGTTAGAATGTAAACTAAACTTTAGGGGTTTAGTCTAATAATTTAAGTTACTTTACGCTTCCCACGTGAAACGCAAACTGTTGGTCCCAAACCCAACACAAACCTTACTTTGCGCTTCCTACTTGAAACGCAAACCTCACTTTGCGCACTGTGCTTGACACGCAAACATTGAAACACAAACCTCTTTGCACCAATCCAGACTTAGAATTTTCTTCGAAATGACATCCAGAGAAGCTCTTGCAATAGGAACTGACACCAAGCCACCAGTTCTCTTTAGAGGAGAATACGAACAGTGGAAGGATAGGTTCCTAAACTTCATTGAAAGACAGGAATTGGGTGATTTCATCAAACAATCATTAGAAGAAGGCCTTATGGAAACAAAATATAGGGAACCTGCAGAAGGTACTGAAGAAGAAAGACTTGCACTTACTTATGAGGAACTAACAGGTGATAATATGTTAAGAGCAAAAGCAGACAGATTAGCCAAGTCATACATTCTACAAGGGATTCCGAACGAAATCTACATAAAGATTGATAGCTATAAGGCCTCCGGCAAACAAATGTGGGATCAACTAGAGAAAATGATGTTGGGTTCAAAGATTGGGAACCAGCTTAAAATCTCTAACTGCCTGCACAGTTTTGAAGAATTAAAGGCAGAACAGGAGAGAATTTAGAAGGAACATATGATAGATTTGTGACCTTGCTAAACGAATTGAGGAAGAACAAGGTCAACAAATCTCAAATCGAGCTGAATATCAAATTCCTGAGTATTCTACAACCAGAATGGAAAAGTTTTGCCAGGCAGATGAGGCAGATAAAGGATCTGATTGAGATTCCACTTCATGAGGTGTATGAAACCCTCCGACAAAATGAAGAAGAGGTGGATGAAATTCTAGCAGAAAAGAGAAAAGGAAAGACAGTTGAAGACACAGTCGCTCTTGTAGTCAAGAAGAAGAACAAGACGATTGTGTATGAATCAGAAGAAGTTGAAGCTGATGCCATCTCTGACTCGGATGAAAATGAACAACTGAAGCAAGCATTGCTAATGCTGACGAATGCTTTTCAGAAAAAGTTCTACAGAAAGCCAACTTCAAACAGTCAGAGGTACTCTTCTGGACCCAACAACTACGCTCATAAGGAAAGGGTTGAAGGTAGTAGGTATGAAGGGAAGAAGTTTGAAGGAAAGAGATTAGAGGAGAAGAAATCAGAAGAGAGAAGGTACCAGTCTGAAGGGAAAAGGATAGAGGAGAAGAAACCGGAAGAAAGAAAGTAGAAGGATGAAGGATCAAGTCATCCAGGACCACCTACGTGCTACAACTGTGGCAAAACAGGTCATTTTGCCAAGGATTGCCGAAGATCAAAAGTAAGAAACTCCGATTACTACAAGAACAAAATGCTTCTTGCAAAGCAACAGGAGGTTGGCAAGGCACTGATGGCTGAAGATGAATACTAGCTCGATCACTCAGACGAGGAAGAAGAGGATGAAGAAAAAGATGAAGCCGTCAATATGTGCTTGATGGGAAAGATGGAATCAGATGCTGAAGCTGATTCAGATAATGAAGAAGAGGAGGTATGTGATTTATCATACTCAGATTTCATGAATAAAATGCATGCCATGAGTTTAAAACAAGAAGAATTAGAATCTAATCTTAAGCGAGAAAATGGTGTTATAATTAACAAAAACCAATTGATACAGAAACTTAGCAATGAAATTGCTGAGAAGAAAGTATTAGTTGAGGTTTTACATGCAAACGTTGACACCAACGCGAAAGAACAGACAATAATTCTTAAAGAGAATTCTGAACTCAAGTCTAAACTGACAAAAAGTGAGATTGATTTGTATAAGCTTACTAAAATGCATTCTTCATGTACTAAAGAAAACAAATCTTTAATTGCAAAACTAGATGCTTTGGAAAAGAAGTTATACTCATTAGGTCAAAGTGAACAAACCATTCATCTTAACAAACCGAAAAAGAATAAAGAACATTGGGGAATCGGCTATGTGAAACCTCATTGTCTTAAAAAGGGTATAAAAGAAGTGCCTGCACTTTATGATTATACCTCTATGCTAGTTTCACACCGAATCGCTAAACTTAAAGTTTTTAATACTAAACTATCAAAGGAGGATGAAGCCAATGAAATTGAAAAACGGAAGAAGTCATCTAAAGTTCACCTTCCATTTTATTATGCGAGGTTGAATAATAGTTATGACTATCCAAATAATGAAAATAAATCTCTTTCAACTGACTACTTTCAAAGTTATTCTGTAAAAGAGATGGAGGCGAAACCTGTTATAGGTAAACTTTATGTCCCTTCTCTCGTGTTAGAAAGTAAAATTTCTGAACTCGAGAACTCTTTATCAGATGAAAGACTTTTGATTGAGATTCAACAAAAAGTTTTTTCAACCGTTATGAAAAATGTTGTTTTTACAAAGGCTTCTACTTCTGATGACATGTTTGGTTCATCAAACGAAGGGTTTAATTTTCTTAACTCGGACGGTGGTTCAGATGAATGTTTTGAACAATTTGATTTTAATGTGAAACTTCCTAACCATTCATCTTTTATTAAGAACTCTTTAGGAAAGACCAGTATGCCTGTGAAAAGTGCAACTTCAACGAAAGTTGATAGGTCAGTCTCTGTGAAAGCTAAAATTGCTAAAGGTAAGAATATATCTCAGCATTAACAGAAACCGAACACTACTGATAATCCGAAGAAGAAGCATTCATTTGTTGCTCAGAAGTCTAACTCACCAGTTTCACATGTTTCAGATCTGAGCAAGCAAAGGCCAGAAGTAAATTCTCAATGGCAACCCAAACGGAAGCTTGATAAGACTTCGCTAAGTAAAGATGTTTTAATTGCCGATGTTGTGTTTTTGAACTCAAAACCTGCTGTTTCTCGTAAACAATATTCAATGAAGCAATTATTTCAGTTATCTTTATCTGCTAGAAAGTCTTCTATTTATGATAAACATGTTTCTATCTCTTGTCAAGATTCTGAAGATTGGTTTGGCAATTATCATGTGCATTCATCTCATTCCAATTCAAATGCATTTCAAAAGAAAAGAGGACCTAATTTGAAATGGGTACCAAAATTAAATGCTAACACAGTTGGACCCAAATTCCAATGGGTACCAAAGGCTAACTCTATGTTGCAGGCAACAAAAGTTTAAGGGAGCTAATGGATATGATTTCTAGACATAACAGTTTAGGACTCGTTCTTCAATGACAAGACATTGGTTCTTGAGTAAATCAACTCAAAACCCGAACATCAAAGTCAATTAGGCTTTTGAACAAATCAGTTCAAGACCCGCACTTCGATGATCAACGTGTTTATTCCAAAGTTGTCATATGAAAATCTAAATTTGTTATTTCTCTTATGCAGACTAGTCATACATGGTTCTTGGACAGCGGATGTTCCAAGCATATGACAGGGCAAAAAGAGACACTGTCCAATTTTAAAGACAAATATTGCGGAACAGTCAGATTTGGAAACGACCAGTTTTCTCCAATCATGGGATACAGTGATGTACAACATGACAATGTAACGATCAAGAAGGTGAGCTATGTAGAAGGCTTACGACACAACTTCTTCAGTATAGGCCAGTTCTGTGACAAAGACTTGGAGGTCAACTTCAAAGCTAAGAGATGTTCCGTTCGCAATGAAGAAGGCGAAGAACTCTTGGTCGGTACACGAGAATCAGACCTCTACACAATCAATTTATCAGATGTCCAGACTGACAAGCAGGTGTGTCTACTGACGAAAGCCTCGATGCAACAAAGTTGGTTATGGCATTGAAGGCTCTCTCACCTCAACTTTAGGTACATCAACAATCTGGTCAGTGGAAAGCTCGTCAAAGGACTTCCAGAGCTCAAGTACGAAAGAGAACATCTTTGTGCAGCTTGTGAAAAGGGCAAGATGAAGAGGGCACCTCATAAACCAAAACCTGAACCAAGTACAAGCGCTCCGTTAGAGTTATTGCATATGGATCTCTATGGTCCGATGCGAACTCAAAGTCTAGGCGGAAAGAAGTACATACTCGTGATCGTGGACGATTACTCGCGATACACATAGGTCAAGTTTCTACATTCAAAGGATGAGACACCAGATGTTCTCATCACATTCCTAAAGACGACCCAGGTGAATCTGCAGAAACCGGTCAAGTTTCTAAGAATAGACAACGACACAGAGTTTAAGAACCAAAAGGTTGAAGAATATCTCAAATCTATCGGGATTTCACATCAATACTCTGCTGCTCGTACGCCTCAACAAAATGGAGTGGTTGAAAGAAGAAATTGAATGCTAGTCGAGGCTGCTCGTACTATGCTAAGTCAATCAGACTTACCTCTATTTTTGTATCGACCGCGTGCTACACACAGAATCGCTCCATGGTTCATCGAAGATTCAAGAAGACTTCTTATGCGTTAATCAACAACCGAACACCGACAATCAAATACTTCCATATATTTGGGTGTAAGTGTTTCGTTCTAAACGATAGGGAGAGTCTAAATAAGTTCAGTGCTAAGGCAGACGAAGGCATCTTCATTGGCTATTCCTCGACATCAACTGCATTCTGTGTTTATCTAAAGAAGTCAAAGACGGTGATTGAAAGCATCAACGTCACGTTTGATGAAGTGATGGCTTCCGAACAACACAGTTCAGAACCCGTTATAACCGAAGTACTAGCTTCTGGGCAACTCAGTCCAGAACCTGCGTCTCAACAGAATAAATCAGATGAAGCATCAACGTCAACTAATAATATATCTGATTTAGATTTATTATTTGAATTGTTTTATGACGAATTTCTCGAATCTAATGTAAAGAAATTTGTTATGGTTGACAGGATGGAAGACTTGACGACTACTCATCCAACCAGTTCAGATGTTCCTATTGAATCAAACGCCCCGATTCAACAAGAAATTCCAATTCAAATGCCGACTCCAACAGTTGAAGAAGTGACAAATGATAAAGAGACAGAAGTAGCTGAAACAGTAGGAGATACTTTACAGATCAATCTACAGCCAGATCAAGTTGTTCCTGCTGAGCCTTCTGAACCTATCACTTCAACTGCAATCATCAATCCTCCTGAACAAACCGAAGAAGGTACAAGTGGATTTATAGATGAAACTTTTGACATACATTCATATAATCAACTGCCTCATGAACATAAATGGACCAAAGAGCACCCGATAAGCCAGATTATTGGCGATCCATCAAAACCGGTGCAAACTAGGTCAGCATCAATGAATATGTGCATGCATGACTCCTTTCTGAGAAAGTTCGAGCCAACACGCGTATCAGAGGCACTTGCGGATCCAGAATGGGTGATCTCAATGCAAGAAGAGCTAAATCAGTTCGACGCACTTCAAGTCTGGAGACTCGTACCAAAACCTCAAGGTAAAACAATTATAGGTACGAAATGCGTTTTCAAGATAAAGAAAGACGAAGATGGTACCGTAATCCGAAACAAGGCAAGACTAGTATCCAAATGATACAGACAAGAGGAAGGAATTGACTATGACGAAACATATGCTCCTGTGGCGCGATTAGAGGCAATTAGAATGTTTCTAGCCTACGCAGCCCACAAGAACTTCACGGTCTTTCAAATGGACGTGAAGACAGCATTCCGGAATGGAATTCTGAAGGAGGAAGTCTACGTCTCTCAGCCAGAAGGTTTTGTCAATCAAGAGAAGCCGAATCACGTTTACATTCTCGACAAATCACTATACGGTCTGAAACAAGCACCTCGAGCCTGGTATGATGTCCTTTCCACTTTTCTAGTCAAGTCTGGGTTTTCAAAAGGTACGGTGGATACCACTTTGTTTATCAAAAAGGAAAAAGGCGATATCATTTTAATTGAAATCTATGTAGATGATATTATCTTTGGTTCTACAAATCCGAAGTACTGTAAGAATTTTGCAAACCTTATGGTGTCTAGATTTCAGATGAACATGATGGGAGAGATAAATTTCTTTCTCGGATTGCAAGTCAAACAGTTTTCTATGGGTATTTTCATCAATCAATCAAAATACATTAGGGATATTCTTCGGAAGTTCCAAATGGAAAATTCAAAACCGATTGGTACCCCAATGGCACCAGGTACTAAGATTGGCACCGATCCTTCGGGAAAGGCTGTTGATGTTAGGACTTATCGAGGGATGATAGGTTCTTTAATGTATCTTACTTCTAGTAGGCTAGATATAATGTTTTCAACATGCTTATGTGCAAGATATCAGGCCAATCCTAAAGAAATCCATATGTCTGCTGTGAAGCGCATATTTAGGTATCTAAAGGGCACTGCAGATCTTGGTCTGTGGTATCCTAAAGATACTAGTTTTAATCTAACAACCTACACAGATGCAGATCATGCAGGTTGTATGTTAGACAGGAAGAGCACGTCGGGACACGTACAGTTCCTCGGTGACAAACTAGTCAGTTGGGCATCAAAGAAGCAACTTTGTGTTTCAACCTCCACGGCCGAAGCAGAATATGTAGCTGCTGCTAGCTGCTGTTCTCAGGCCTTATGGATGAGAACTCAATTGCGCGACTACGGTTTCCACTTCAACAAAATCCCGATATATTGTGACTCCAAGAGCGCCATCGCAATATCAGCGAATCCTGTTCAACACACCAAGACCAAACACATAGATGTCAGGTATCATTTTATTAAAGATCATGTTGAAAAAGGAACAATTGAACTTTTCTTTGTAAAAACTGATTATCAACTTGCCGATTTGTTCACCAAACCCTTAGACGAAAAGAGGTTCAACTTTCTTGTCTCTAAGCTTGGTATGTTAAATCTTAAAATCTAATCAGTAGTTACCTATAAAAGTTTTCTAAATTCTTAACTCTGATTGATATCTGCACTTCTACATTCTGTTCATGATCCAAGGGGGAGAATGAGAAGAAATTGACAAGTGGTCAATATTACTTCGAGGGGGAGCTCATAAAATTTTGCATGTACCTTTTAATGCCAAACTTTTTTTAATGCAAGAATTTAGGGGGAGCTCTTCAAGACAAAAGGGGAGTACGGATATGACTTCTGATTATTTCTTATCAGAACTCGTACTTTAAAAAGTTTTACTGCTTTTTGTCTTTTCAATTTAAGTGAATAAATTTTACTTTGACTTGACATAAGACTTTTGCAGAATTTTTTAGAGAAGCTTACAAGTTCATATGTTTATGACTTTAAGCTTAGCTTCATGAGATGAAAGATCACACGTTAAGGTATAATCCTTTATCTTAATCTCATATATGGTTGAAAGAAGGACAACTTTCAATCATTTGAAAACATTGTTTTTAATGTTCAAACCACTTCCCGATTTTTCAACAGATTTTATATTTTGAGAGTGTATTTTAAATGTTTTCATGATCAAAATTGTGCTTTAACTGAAATAGTTAAACCAATCTGAGCATCACGTGCATCATAGGAAAACAAGGAATCATTGTGCTAGGAATTAACACAACTTCTATGGAATCACCTTAACCAGTGATTTCTACCCACGAAGTTAATCCTTAGTGATTGAGTGTGCAAAGCGAAAAGAAATGAGTGTGATTAGAGAAAGCAAAAGGTTTAAAAGAAAAAGCGTGTGAGAACAGAGTTAAAAGAATATCACAACTCTGCACCAACTTTTTCTGTGCCGGGTAGCCACAATTCTAGTGATTCACAATTCTTTGGTGATCATTATTGAAACAGGCAACTAGCCCATGCCAACTCTTGATCAAACCTCTCCACCTACTTATTTTCTTCTCAACAAAAAAATGTTTCACATTTTCAAAGGGGATGCAGCACATTTACTATCTGATTTTTATTTGGAAAATCTGGATATTGAAAAGAAGGAAGTCTGCCCATCTTCGCACTTCAATCATGCACATTGAGTCTGTGTTTATACTTACTGTTCTCTCAGTGGTTTACACAATTTTGAGCCTATAAGCGATCATTAGTGCTTAATTCTTTCAACACAAGCAGGAACACACAAGGAATTAGTTTCTTTGTCATAACGTTTATAGAAATTTACCTTTGTGGTGTTTCGATGATTAAATGGAAGCCCTGGGGGAGTTAACATCAAACAGCTCCTTTCCAATGTGTATTTGTTACACACAGTGACTTAGTGTTAATGACATACATGTTAACTGATTCATTAGTTGATTCAGGTGTTACACGACTATTTTGTCTGGATTTCAAAAGATCTGGATGAATATCTTTTGAATTGACGGATCAGGGGCTCTAACCGCAAGATAGACATTTCTTACAAATAATTTTGATGAAGTCGTTGCACTTAACATCAAAAAGGGGGAGAATGACTACACAAGAAATGGCAAAGATCACATGTTTCAAGAATCACGTCAAAGATTGAAATCTTCAAAAGCAACTATTCTGAAGACATGCTGATTTCAGAGCTAGAGAAAGAGATTGCATCTTCTGAGCTGAACAAGAAGACTGAATTGCTAAAATCATTTTCGTAATGATCTTGATCCAAAGGGGGAGATTGTTAAGACACAGTCTCATTGGATTCAAGATCATCCAATCTGAAGATCGCAATCTGAAGCTAAAGCCGAAACGTCGACTCTCAATATTAAAGTCTATGTCGTTTGTAATAAATGTCAATGTAATTGTTTATTATTGTACTAGTTAAATTAATATCTAGTTTGTTAGATATTAGTTTAACTTAGTTAGTTATTTAGTTATTAGTTAGTTTCTAGTTTAGTTTATATTAGAAATAATATCTAGATCTAATATCTAGATATTATCTTAGGTAGTGTGTAAGACACACCAAAGTAGAGATCTTTGTGATATATCTCTCAATCTCTCTATCGATCAGATCAGATATCATATACACACACAAAAAAAACACACTTAAAGGTGTAATAGAGAGAAAACAGAGAACACACATCTATAGCTTGAATCGATCAACCTTGTAACCATTTGTTATAATCAATATAGGTTGGTAATCTTTGTGTGTTGTTAATCTAAGAACTTGATATAGTATTGTTGGACCAACAATTTTTTATTTATTTATTTATTTATTTTTTTAAGATTACCAACATGTATTGATTATAACAAATGGTTACAAGGTTGATCGATTCAAGCTATAGATGTGTGTTCTCTGTTTTCTCTCTATTACACCATTAAGTGTGTTTTGTGTGTGTGTGTATATGATATCTGATCTGATCGATAGAGAGTTTGAGAGATATATCACAAAGATCTCTACTTTAGTGTGTCTTACACACTACCTAAGATAATATCTAGATATTAGATCTAGATATTATTTCTAATATAAACTAAACTAGAAACTAACTAATAACTAAATAACTAACTAAGTTAAACTAATATCTAACTAAGTTAAACTAATATCTAACAAACTAGATATTAATTTAACTAGTACAATAATAAACAATTACATTGACATTTATTACAAACGACATAGACTTTAATATTGAGAGTCGATGTTTCAGCTTTAGCTTCAGATTCCGATCTTCAGATTGGATGATCTTGAATCCAATGAGACTGTGTCTTAACAGCAGTTAACATAAAAAGGGTAGTTGTCATGAAAGGAGTAGTTGCAACTGTTGGGCAAAAGGGTGTCTCTTCCAATGGTTGTACCTGTTGGTTAAAAGGGTGTGTCCTTTCATGTCTATATATATGTATGCATCGTTTATGTACTATTACTATTCACAATCAATAAAGAATTTCAGTTTGTGTAAATTGTTATCCGCTGTGATTGTGTTCCAATGGAGATGAAAAGTGATTGGAAGAACTTTTGATCATTGTTCATCTCCAACAAAGTGGTATCAGGGCCATGATATTTAGGCTATTGATTTAAAGAAAAACGTAGTAAACAAACTCTCTTCTGTTTCCCTTTGTTATTCCACAAAGAAGAAAAGGAGAAAGTATTTGGTTCAAAAGGGGAAAGGAGAAAAGAAAGTGTGCAGTATTGAATAAAGGAAGAAAAGAGAACATTTCTTCTTTGTTGATTAGTTATTGTGGTCGAAGAACAAATGTGTGCATATTGTTATTTTTATGGCTACAATAAAAATAAAAAAACAAGAAGTACTAAAATTATGAAAAAGGTTGGATGGATTGCTTCTACAAGAGTTCAAAGAAAAATCAAGAAAGGGCCTTAGAATGACGTTGAAGACAAAATTTTGGTAGAACACATCAAGATCCATGGACCAAGAAAATGGAATCTTCTTCTCTCCCAAGGATTGTTAAAACGTTCCGGAAAGTCTTGTAGAATACGGTGGATTGGCAAGCTTCAACCAAATTTAAAGAAAGGAATTCTATTCTCCGAGAAAGAAAAACGAATGGTGATTTGGCTACAAAAACATTTAGGGAACCAATAGGTGAAAATATGTAAATGGTTACCCAGTAGATTCGAAGTTGATGTCAAGAATATATGGCATCGAACATTGAAGAAAATTGTGATTGGTGAAACTTCAAAAGTGAAGTAGTTTGATTTTATGCATGTTGGTGATTCCGTCTTCGTTGGAAAAATTCGGGACGATGATGATGTTTTTAGAAGTTGACTATATGAAAGTTGGTAATGTCGTCTCCAGTAAAAGGATTTGGGGCGATGATTGTGATGCTTCAAAGAGTATGTTACCTACCAAGTGAAAAGATCTTGGTGGATGATTGACTTCTAAAAGTTGTTTGTGTTTTGTGTTTTTTTTTTTTTTTTGAAGATTAAAGATTGTTTGATTGAAGGTTTCAAGAGAACAAATCTTGATGTTTACCTAAAGTTTAGTTTAAGGGGGAATGGTAGAATGTAAACTAAACTTTTGGGGTTTAGTCTAATATTTTAAGTTAGTCCTGTTCAAGTCTTAGCCATAGTAGTTTATGTATGGCAGTTAACATAAAAAGGGTAGTTGTCATGAAAGGAGTAGTTGCAACTGTTGGGCAAAAGGGTGTATCTTCCAATGGTTGTACCTGTTGGTTAAAAGGGTGTGTCCTTTCAAGTCTATATATATGTATACATCGTGTATGTACTATTATTATTCACAATCAATAAAGAATTTCAGTTTGTGTAAATTGTTATCCGCCGTGATTGTGTTCCAATGGAAATGAAGAGTGATTGGAAGAACTTTGATCATTGTTCATCTCCAACACGGCTCGGAGTCAAATTGCAACTCAAACGGAATAAAATAGAGAGATTCATCAAAATGAGTCTCACCTATGTGTTCCAAATCATCCGAGACGGACGTAAACACACCATCGGGAGGGAAGTTAGGGAACAATACCCGAGGCAACAAGGGCGTTTCTTGTTGCGGTTCTCCACTATTTTCAACGGAACAAGACTGTTTGAACTGTTTTTGGAATCCACAGGAGCTACTGAAGCCTCATTTGGCTTTCGCAATTTCTGATCAATGGTCGTGGGGAGGACAGTAGCTTGATCATCAACAATAGAGGAGCTGGCATCTGTGGTTTTTAGTGATCTGCAGAAGGGTTTTGTGGAGAAAATCTGTCGACTGAATGGGGTGGTATCAACGGTGGGTCGGTCGACGTGGGTTGTGGTTGATAGAGAACCACTATAGTGTAGTGGTTGCTCTGTGAGAAGTCATCGATGAGCTGCTATGATGGGGTTCATAGACCACAATGTCGGTGCAAAGATTTTGGGAATGGAGTTTTCAATCGACAGTGAGGTTTCTGCCGGCTGTGGCTTAAGGACGAAAAGGAAATCGACCAGTGGTGGGGGTTCTATCGGTGATGGAGAAGAGGGTGTGAGCGATAGGGTGGTGACGTGTTGTGGGCAATGGGTAATCAGAGTGGATGGGTGAGGTTTAGCCACCGGCGGTGAGGTTTTTGATCGAGTTTTGACAGATGCGTGAGTCTCAGCGGTGGTTGAAAGCAAAGGGTTTCTGGGATTTGTGGTTGTCGTCTGTGATGGTGATGGTGATGGTCAGGCCCGATCCTGACATTTTTTAGGCCCTGGGCGAGATGTAAAAATGGGCCCTTGATAACTACGAAATTATTTTCAATATATTGTTTATATCATCAAAAATAACATTGAATTCAAAAAATACTAATAATTCATATAAAACCGATTTTCCCGATATTCCTAGCACAAGATCAATCAATAATTATTTCTAAATTAATATTATCTACCATATCATTTTTACATTACATCGTCAATCAGTTCCACCATCAAAAACATCTTATGATATACCTTTAATATATAGATTGAAATCATTTGGCGTCGCTATAATGACCATTCGGAGTAACAGTTTAAGTAAATCAATATAAATCAGTAGATATTCCACATATTACCTGATGTTATGTTTTCCATCATCATTTTAAATTTTTAGGGGATGAAACAAACTTTTTAAAAACCATCAATCTTAGAATCAAAAATTCATGTTGGTTATAGTTTGAAATCTTATTCTTGTTTTAAAGATAAGAGAGTACTTAAGATTCATGCACCCAATATTAGATAACAAAGAGTCAATAATGTATGAAAAAAGAAGTGTCTTTGAAATCCTAAATATATATATATGTTGGGTCGTCTCATATAGTTTGGTAATTGTTTTAAAAAATGTACGAGTTTCGTAGTTAATAACAAGAAATCTATTATATTCTAACACAATAATGAAATTCATGCGGATGGAATAATGAAAAAAGTATATAGAAGATGAGTAATTGAGTTTATATTAAGGATTATACGTAAAGATAGTTTTTAGATATTAGTAGTAGATAAAAAAAACTTAGAGAAACAATAAGCAATACTATAAAATGAAAGACTAAATAACTTTTTACAGTTTTTCTAATCCAATGTTATTAACTAATGCATATTTAGGCCCTTAATATAATGTTAAATTCTTTTTGGGTCTTATTATATACTAACTTTTTTTTGTCTTTTTTATTTACAATTTTTTAAACTACTAATATATAGTATATACTAAAAAAATTGGGCCCCTATTTTGTTTGGGCCCTGGGCGTACGCCCGGCCCGCCCTCCCCCAGGGACGGCCCTGGTGATGGTGGTGCAATTGATGGGTTACAAGGTGAGGAGGCCGCCGACGGTGGTTTAGAGGATGGAGGTGGTGAGGGTGGTAATGGGTTATCGATAGAAAGGGCCTCTGCCACCGGCGATGGTTTATGGACAGGGGGATAATTGAGTGGTGGTGGGGGATTTTTAGCTGCCGGCGGCGAGTGTTTTGCCGGCAAAGGGGGTTTTCCGGTCGAGGGCTGTGAGGGTTGGGGAGATGGGTTGTCGATTGATAGGGGAAGTGATCGTGCAAAAAGGCTTACCAGTGATCAATATGATAGTGGCCGGTGGTGTAGATGTGTGTCTGAGCGGTGATGAGGTTTAGGTTGGGCAGGGCGATGTTTCTGCCTCCCAATCGATGGAAGAGGGTTTGGCCTTCTTGCTGTTAGGCTGGACCACCGCATGCCGTCGCTGGCTTCTTCTCACCAGCAGTGGTTCATCTTCTCCGATGAGAAGACATTTTTTTGTGCCATTGATGTCTCCTGCTTTTCTTTTTGATAATGCAACTGATGATGGAAATAGAAATTAGATTAGTGTTTAAAAATTTTGAAGACCAACGGTAGCTTTTATTATGCACAAAACTTGGAGATTAAGGGGTGGTCTACCAAAATGCTTACCATGTAAGCGTGCTTACCGGCAAGAATATTACCTTCACTTACCTTCTCGTATAACATTCCCGACCATCAAAATTTATTTTTGGTAAGCATATTAAATCCGAAAAGCGTTTATCGGGTAAGGATCATTTCTCTCCCTTACCGGGTAAGACTCTCGGTTCTTGTTATGGTGTTTACCGGGTAAGATTTTAAATAGTTTCCATGCTCAATAAGTAAGGACCATAAGGTAAGTGATACCGGTAAGCACTAACCGGACTAAGTATTTAGTAAATGGCCCTAAGATTCTCCATCAAAGGTTAATCAAGAAACTGGTTATTAACTAGATGCTTCTTAAAAATCAGTACGTACGGTGATGATGAGTTCAAAAGTGAGGTAACTTCTAATTTCTTGAAAAGATGCATATGGTGACCTCACTTGTACCAAATATTTATTTATTTTTTTAATTTTTTTTCTTTCTCTTTTTATTTTTCTTAAAATTTCTTATCTTCCACTTTTTTTTAATAAAACCTTGCCGGCAAAACCATTTTTTACAAGAAAATTGCTACTTTTTTACGTTTTTTTTCTTTTGCTTTATTGCTATTTTTTTAGAGACTAATTTTTTTTCCTTTTTTTAGTGTTATTATTTTCAAGACTAAATTTTTTTTCTTTGTTTTTTTTGCTATTATTATAAAGACTATTTTTTTCTTTTAACACAATCTGGTCCGACAATGCTTTTTGAAACATATTAAACGAAACGAGATTTTTGAAATATAATATATATATATATATATATATATATATATATATATATTTACAAACAATTGTAGACTATTGAGAGTCTACACCACCCATGAAGCTTTTAGTGACAAACAATCAAATCCACATAGCTTGGCTCTGGGAAATAAATCTGCAGGTTCATGAAACAATTTTACTCTCTGACCATGGACCTTTAACACAGTGTTATCCTCTGCGTTAACTAAGTCAATTGCTCCGTATGGATAGACATGATGGATAAGAAAACGTCCAGACCATCTAGACTTTAATTTTCCTGAAAACAATTTTAACCTAGAGTTAAACAAAAGGACTTGCCGGCCTGCTTTCAATTCTCTGTGATGGTTCTTTTGTCGTGCCATCTTTTCGTTTTCTCTTTATAGAGTTTGGCGTTTTCATAGGACATGTTCCTATGTTCCTCCATTTCAGACAGTTGTAATCTCCTTTTCTTGCCACCATCAATTAAGCACATATTTAATTCTTTAATTGCCTAATATGCTTTGTGTTCATGTTCCAAAGGGAGGTGACAAGTCTTTCCAAAGATTAGCTTATATGGAGACATACCGATCGGTGTTTAAAAGCAGTCTGGTATGCCCATAAAGCATCATCCAGTTTAAAAGCCCAATCTTTTATGTTTAGCTTGACAACTTTTCTAAAATTCCCTTTATTTCTCTATTCGAGAGTTCAGCCAATTCGTTAGTTTGTTAGTGATAGGCAGTGGCAATTCGGTGGTTTATGTTGTACTTTTCAAAGACTCCAGTCAACAGATTATTCACAAAATGGGTACCCTCATCACCGATTAGTGCACGGGGGTACCTAAGCTTGTAATAATTTTCTTATAAAGAAATTTAACCACGGTTTTTGCGTCGTTGGAAACACATGCCACTACTTCAACCCATTTTGACACATAATCAATAGCTACTAGAATGTATTGGCACTTGTTTGATTGGGGGGGGGGGGGGGGGGAATGGTCCCATAAAATCAATTGCCCAAACATCAAACAACTCTACTTCCAAGATCCCATTTAAAGGCATTTCATTTCTTTGGAAATGGAACCACTTCTTTGGCATTTGTTGCATCTTCTTGAAAAATTGTGAGCATCTTGGAAAAGAGTTGGCCCATAAAAACCAGATTGTAACGCCTTATCTACTGTTCTTTAACCTCCAAAGTGTCCTCCGTATGGTGCTTGGTGGCAATGCTGCAGGATTGCTGCCACTTAACACTTCGGGATGCATCTTCTTAAATTTTGATTTGCACCCAGTTTAAACAAGAAAGGGTCATCCCAAAGATAAGATCTAACATCATGAAAAAACTTTTTACGCATATGGCTTGTATAATCGGAAGGTGTTATCCCACAAGCCAAATAATTTTCTATATCAGTAAACCATGGTGAATCTAATTATATCATAAGGATTCTTTCATCCGGGAAGGTTTCAATGATGTCTCCTTCTCGTTTATCCTCATTAGGCTTCTCTAGCCTAGACAAATGATCTGCTACTTGGTTATCAACTCCTTTCCTATCCGCAGGTCAAACTCTTGCAACAACAAAACCCATCTTATCAACCTAGGTTTAGCATATTTTTTTGAGATCAAATATTTAATGGCGGCATGATAGGTATGTACTGTGAGTTTTGTTCCCATTAAATATGATCTAAATTTCTCAAATGAAAAACCACAGCTAACAATTCCTTTTCAGTTGTTGTGTAGTTAATTTGTGCTTCATTCAAAGTCTTACTTGCATAAAAAAATTGAATGAAAGAATTTGTAACACCCGCTATTTTAGGGTTAAGTGAAAAGTTGACTTTTACCCGAAGTTCAAGGGGGTAAAATGTAACTTGGGTTATATAAATAGAAATCAGATTTTAGATATTTTGAAAATATCACAAATATCAGTTTTTGAGAATCAGAGAGAGAGAGAAGAGAAGCAGGAGAAAGAGTTCGTTCGGTTTTCTCCAAATCCAGGTACGAATCTAGCTTAATGCTTTGATCTTAATGCTTTTAGCCGCGTAGAATCTCGTTGTGAAGATTTTAAACCGTTCCATTGTGAGATATGAGTATTTTCTCATTTTGGATCTGGGTTCTGTATTCGATCTGTTCTTGATGTTCTTGATGAACAAGACGATGGTCCTTAGACCGGGGTCGTGTTCGACCGATGGTCCTTCGACCGGACCGTTGTTCGACCGGTGTTGTCGTTCGACCGGTACTGTGTTCGACCGGTGTTGGGTTCGACCGGATTTGGTACTCGACCGGGTCAGTGTTTTGGCAGTGTGGTATTCGTATTCCAGAGTTGTAGGTCAGTGAGTTGTCTTTATAATTGGCTTACCGATGTATCGGTGTTGTCATAGGTAGCATTCGTAAGGAGCAGTCTTTAAGCAAGAAGAAATCTGAGGTGAGTCCTTTTAAGCTAAATCGGTCTGTACTTCGAATGCTATGTGATAAATGTATTATTTAAATGTGGAAAACCTGGTTTCAAAGTGACTGGTTGTCGTTGGGAAATACCTTCTAAAAATCCCATATTTTCAAGAATCAAGATTTATAGAATTGAACCGTTGTTCATATGAATTGCCTGTATATCTGATTTAATATGAGTATGCTCTGAAATGACATGCTTTGGCTTTGAGTCTTAGTGCAATGGATCCATAGGCACTGTGTTCCTATGTCCCCTGTTTTGGGCAATTGGTTCACGTTTTAGCACGGGATAGGCATCGGGTTGCCATGATAAGTAAGGTGTGGGCCTATACGGTCGGGCAGCGTCTCATGGTGCAGTAAGGTGTAATCCCATTATGTGCTTGGGTTCCCCCTGTTTTGGGAACTCTCAAGGATAGATCCAGAGGGGTTGAATTGAATGTTTTGAGCAACAGATCTAGAGGGGTTGAGCTCGTTATGTGATTTTGGGTATTACTTATACCATGTTTAATCACTAATGGTTTATTGGATTTCTTGACTTAGCTCATGGCTATACTACCGCGTGGCACCAATTGGGTTTAGTACTCTCTTTTATTTGGCTTGTTCTCACTAGGCTTCAGCCTAACGCTTGCTCTTGGTTGTCATGTTGGCAGGTTATCTTAGCGGTGTGGCTCGTCGGGGCTGAGGGAGCGACCTTGGTGTCGTGAGAGATTCTTTTGAAGATTTATTTTGGAAGTATAGCGACACCCGTCCCTAATCTAGATATAATTGTAGATTAATAGGTTGTCGTTTTATGCTTCATTTATATACCACATTAATGTCTACTCTGTACCCCGTTGGATTAATATGTATTTTGAAATTGTTACACCCTATTCCGCAAGTTAGTCTTTTGCTGATTTCCTTTTCGAAAATTTTATTTCCGCAAATTTCTAGGGTGTTACAGAAATTTTCTTTTCTTTGACATAAAACTGCACCTACAGCCCAATCACTTCTGTCACACATGATTTCAAAAGGTTTGTCCCAGTCTGGAGTAACAACCACCGGTGCAGTTACCAAAGCTTTTCTTCCGAATGTTGAATGTATTTCTACATTCTTCATTAAAATCAAAATTTTGATCATGCTTTAGAAGTAAACACAAAGGTTTTGATATATTTGAAAAGTCTTTGATAAACCTTCTATAAAACCAGCATGGCCAAGAAAGCTTCTGATTCCTTTAACAGTGGTTGCCCTAGGTAGTTTTTCAACAATTTCAATTTTAGCTTTGTCTACCTCAATTTCTCTTTTTGAAATTACATGTCCAAGAACAATCCCTTCTTTGACCATGAAATGACACTTTTCCCAGTTGAGAACCAAATCAGTTTCTTCACACCTTTCAAGACTCTTTTTCAAAATTTCCAAACAATGATCAAAAGATGAGTCATATACAGAAAAGTCATCCATAAAGATTTCTATGGATTTTTCAAGCATATCATAAAATATGGACATCATGCATATTTGAAAGGTTGTAAGTGTATTGCAAAGTCCAAATGGCATTCTCTTAATAGCAAAAGTTCCATAGGGACATGTGAAGGTAGTCTTTTCTTGGTTCTCTTGTGATATGGCTATCTGGTTATATCATGAGTATCCATCCAAGAAACAATAATATTCCTTTCCGGATAACCTGTCCAACATGTGGCCAATGAAAGGTAGTGGAAAATGGTCCTTTTGTGTAGCTTTGTCTAGTTGACGATAGTCCATGCAAATTCTCCATCCAGAGACTACTCTAGTGGGGATGATTTCGTTTTTATCATTGGGAATGACTGTAAATCCTCCTTTCTTTGGAACACACTGGACTGGAGTAACCCAAGAACTACTGGCTATTGGGAAAATGATTCATGCATCTAGCCATTTCAAAATTTCCTTTTTCACTACCTCTTTCATGACAGGGTTCAATCTTCTTTGTGGTCAGCAATGGTCCATCCTATGGCGTATCTTCTAAGATGATCTTATGTTGATAAATATTTGTACTAATCCCCTTTACGTTAGCAATGGTCCATCCTATGGCTTTTGTGTGCAACTTCAATATATCCACAAGTTTATTTTCTTGATGCAAATCTAGGGTAGCGGAAATGATGACATACAATTTGTCTTCTTCTACTAGAAAGGCATATTTTAAATGAGAAGGGAGTTGTTTCAACTCTAGGTCAGGTGGTGATATGATGGACGGGGTGAAATTCTTTTGCTCATTGTTTTCCAATGATTCAAATTTAGCTACAGACAATGGGACAAATCTTCGTATACCACTTCGTCTTTTTCATCTAAGTTTTCATCATCTTCTTCACCCAACTTAAAGGACTTTCTAACTTATTCCTCATGACACAATGATTCAATCACACTTAAATTCCAACAATTCTCTATATCATTATGGTATTTCAAGGAATTGAAAACATTAAATGTGACTTTTTGGTCTTGGAGTCACATAGTCAACTTTCCTTTTTGGACGTCTATCAAAGTTTTTCAAGTGGATAAGAAAGGTCTTTCTAAAAGATTAGGAATATCCTTATCAACCTCAAAATCTAAAATGAAAAATCTGCCGGAAAGATGAACTTATCAACTTGGACCAAGACATCCTAAATTTTTTCTTTTGGGTAGGCAATGATCTTGTCGGCCAATTGAAGTGTAACAGTGGTGGGTCCGACCTTTCCTATTCCTAAGTTGTTGAAGACAGAAAGGGACATGAGGTTGATGCTAGCTCCCAAATCACACAAGGCTTTTCCAACCTCCTTCCCACCTATTGAACAAGGAATGGTAAAACTTCCTGGGTCTTTCAACTTAGGTGGTATTCTATTGGTCAAGAGTGTACTACCTTCTTCAGTAAGAGCAACAGTTTCATATTCATTCAACTACTTCTTCTTACTTAAGATGTCTTTAAGGAATTTGGCATAACTGGCATCTGCTCAATTGCTTCAACAAGGGGTATGTTGATATGCAAATCTTTGAAAACATCCAAAAAATTCTTAAATAACAGTTCTTCCTTTTGATTCCTTAACCTTTGGGGAAAAGGTACATAAGGAGGAAATGGTTTTATGATGGTTGTGTTTGAATGTCTTGAGAAAGATGGGTCCTTTATGCATTTGGTCTCACTCTCTTGTGGTTTGTTTGGAACTACCACAATTTTCTCTGAGTTGTCAACACTTCTCTCTACCGACTTCTTCCTAAGGTCATCCTCTGGGAATAATAACGGGTACTCGGATCTCGGAGGGACAAGCTTTGTTATCTCTGGTTCTTGGTTCCCTAGTGATGTGGGTGGTTTTTCAACAACAGGGGTTAGTGTGGTAGTGTAGGGTTCAGACCTTATCGTTTTTTCAAATTTTGATTTGTTCATTGTTCAAAACTCTTTTTGCATATTTTCTTTTAATTCCTTACCACTTCTAAGGATCACATCCTTCACATGTTCTTTTCTTGGGGCCCTTGGGACTTCTGTGTCACTAGGTAACATGCCAACAGCCCTATGGTTCTTGTTGAGTGCAATCTGGCTTATTTATGTTTCCAAAATCCTTAGGGTTGCACTTTGTTGATTGAAAAGAACTTGATTTTGTTTCATGAGTTGTTGAGCTTGTGACTGAGCCACAAGGCCCTTTATTATTGTTTCCAAAGAAGATGATGAGTCAGCCTGTGGAAGTTGTTTGTTTTTAAATGATGGTTGATTATGTTGAAAACTTTGTGTTGTTCCAGATTCAAGCTACTCAATCACACTTAAATGTAGAAATCATCTTTTTATTGATTGATCATGAATTACAATGATTTCTTTTAGTCACAAATCTAACAGAATGCCACAAGTCTCAGGTATTCTCTCTCTAGAATATGTGTTTGTCAGCATGTATACAAGAACTACAAAGACCAAAGCCTATTTATATGGTCATACTAATTGACCTTACAACACAAACTAAAATGTCAAAGTCAAACACTTTGACTTACACACAATTATAAATACAACTTTACAACATTTACACTTAGACCCTTTTTAATCTTGAATTCAACATTTGACTCAACACTTTGGTTCTGATGATGTTGGGAACCTTGGTTGTGATGATGTTGGGGAACCGCTTGCATGATGTTGTGGTTGAAAACTTGAAGTTCCCTGTGGTTTTTGTGCGGGTGGATTTAAACATGGACTATCCAAGAAAAGTTTGGGTGTTGTCTCCAACTGGCATTGTAATTGTTATTTTAGGGAACGGGTTTGTTATGAACATAGTTTACGGATTCAGAATCTTGAGGACAATGTTCATAAGAATTTTCCCCACCACAACAAACACATTGCACTGAGATAACTGTTGAAATAGGTGTATTAGTAGCTGGCTGCACTCCTTGGCTAGAAGATAAATCTTTAAGCATGCCATGGAAGTGAGTTGTGTTGTTAATGTAGTATATGCATCTACATCATGAATTCCAATAGTCTTCTTTTGAGGTCGAGCACGTGACTCAGTCCAATATCCATTGTTTGTTGAAAATTTTTCAAGAATTTCAGTATTGGTTGTAAAGGCCCCTCCTGAAGTCGCGTCGAGCATTTGTTTAGCCATGGGGTTTAACCCATTGTAAAACATCTCGACTTGAAAAATCGTAGGGAATGCCATGGTGAGAGCATTTATTTAACAACTCTTTAAACCTTTCCTATGCATCGAGAATTGCTTTATCGTCCATTTATTTAAACATGCAAATTTCGTTTATGGACTTAGCATTACGGGTAGGAGGAAAATACTTTCGCAAAAACTTTTCATCCATGTTGCTCCATGATGGTACAGAACTAGGTGCCAATGAATTAAACCATGATTTTGCCCAATCCTTTAGAGAAAATGGAAATAAAGTGTGTCTCAAAGCATCGTTAGATACCCCAGGGATCAGGAAAGCATAAGTGATCTCCATAAAAGATTTTAAATGAGAATGAGGATCCTCCGATGGCATTCCGGCAAATTGTCCATTTGTCTATAACATATGGAACATGATAGGTTTTAGCTCAAAATGGAGGGCAGTCATATGGGGTCTAACTATCCCTGAGTTTAATTGCTTAAAATTTTTCCTCTTTGGAATTTGCAAGATTTATGATATTTGAAGCTTCATTCCTATGTTCATTGTTACAATTTGATTTCGTGTCATCATCATTATGATTATGATTATTGTTGACTCCTTGATTTGGTGTTTCTTGTTGAAATGGGTGTTCAGCTTAAATTCCAAAAATTGGATTTGCATCTTGGAATATTGGTTGTGATCTTAGAGGAATGTCTAAAAGTTGTTGTTGTCTAGGTCCCCTATTCTCAAAACCTGGTGGGGGTGGTTCCATGATGGGAGGATCTAAAGTCAAAGAAATTCTTTGTGCCCTCCTTCTATTATGAAATGTTCTTTCAATGTCCGGGTCAAATTCAAATAACTCCCCATTTTGTATTCTTGGCATACACCACTTTCAAGATGCGATCTAAACGGTGTTATAAAAATCAAATATTTTAACTACTTTTACAGACTTTTAGCTTATTAATCCTCGGCAAGGGCGCCAAAAACTTGATAGTGTTTTTTACACACCTACAGACATGTGATAATTAGACCACAAAGCAAGTATACAATGAGGTCCAATATCATCTTTCAAGTAATAAAGTGGTAAAATACCGATTATCGTCCACATAGATTGTAGCAAAAGTTTGATGAAAAGTTTAAGAAATAAATGATTTCAGATGGCGATTTTGAAGAATTTGTTTTGATTTGGTTTGTTACTAAATTAGAATAGCAAATAATAAAGAAAGAAAGCGAGAGTGTAAGACTTTTAGGTGAGACTTAAACACAAATTCTAGTAGACCAATGCTGTAACAATGCTACAACATGCAGTTTGGCCATAACTAGTTCCACCTTCTATTTTGAGGTATTCCTTTCGGACTTCAATATTTACATTAATGTTTAGATTTAACTAACATTTCTCTATGTAGTATCCAACTATAGGTAATGCACAATGAAGTCCTCAAAATATATGGATTTACAAATCTCTTTGTATAAAATCACTCTCTCGAGTCGATTCCCATATCATCCAAGTTGGTGTGTTTCATGTAGCTCATCTCCGAGTCTACTACACTTTAACACTTTGAAGAGTGACCAAACCGTCGAGAATAAATCAATTTGGATAATATAAACAACAAATCTCTTTGTTTAGCAACTTTCTCAAGCCTACTTCTTATATCATTCAAATTGACGTGCATTTCAATTATTTATCTCTAAGACCATGGCATTTTAACACTTTCAAAGTGATCAACTCGTCAAAAAGTGTCGTTTATTTTTATAAAAACTTGTGATGAAATAGTGGAATATCGTTATTGCGAAACAATATCCACCTTTCTTTGGTTTAAAATCTCACTTTTCTGTCTCACACCCAATCTAATAAAATTAGCTACTCATAATGGAAAGTAAATACATAAAGCGATAAATGACGGAAAGTAATTGCATAATTTAAATGACGGAAAATAAATTTTTGTTTGTACGGCAACTTGGGCTACGCCCACACACACACGCACCCGCGGTATCCGGGCATCCAATTGGGCAGCACCGACTAATCCGCGGCGACCCGGCCCAACCCAAATGGACTGGACCCGCCCAGGTACGACTAAGCCCGGTCAAGACCGAACCCGCATACCCATATACTGGTATGCCCGTAAACCTGAACCCGAACCGACCCAAGGTCTGGGTATCGCCGAAATGCATCCCCCAAGATTCGAACCCTGGTAGATAGGCATACCATGCACTATCCCCCCAGGGCCTTACCACTAGGCTAGCACGTCTTTGATAATGAAGGAAAATAAATGACGTGAATTATAGAGCGGAAAATAAATGACGGAAATTTAAGAGCGAAATATAATTGACGGAAAGCGTAATAAAATAAAGGAATCAACAATTGTGATGCATAATAAAAATTGCGACGTAATTATAAACCGAAAGCTTCATATATTATATAATACTTGGAGAGACTTCTTGAATTAATTCTGACTAAATACTTCAACTAAGCAACTTGATAATTTTAAACAACCCAAACCCTCTTTATATACTAAGTGTAGAGGGGGTGAAATTTTGGCTTAGCTTGGAGCCTAAGGGGTTGTTTGTTTTTTTTTAAAAAGCTCTTAATGGCTCTTACGTCTGAATCGTTCAGACCTTTTTATACACCACCTCTTATTAATCATAACTAAAATAAGACTTCAAACTTTAGACCTCTTAAAAAACAAACGGCACCTAAGTATCAAAAAGGTGTCAGTAAAGTAAAAGATAATAACTAATGGTTAAAACAAAAACCAGCCAAATAGAGTTTAAAGGAGCATCCAAAAAAGTCCAGAAATCACAAAAGTTGACTTTTATTGCTCCTACTCTCGGCTCCCAAGTTTTAGCTCGAGTCTTTATTGTTGTTTCAGTGTTGCAGTATGGAAATCAACATTCATAACATGCCAAATATCCACATTAACCATCCAAAAAGTAAAACAAAAACAAGCAAATCATAACTCTTAGCTCCATAAAATGAATAAATGGAAAATAAGCTAAGAAAATGACTCAAAGTTGAGATATGAAAGGAAAATCTACTAAACTAAAAAATAAAAATGGATGTTTAAGCACTAAAATATTAGTGCGTATAAGGAATAGTAATACCATTAAACATGACGTTATGCCCTGCACAATAACAGAGGTATGCAATACAGAAGAAAAAGAGGTTGACGGACTTGACACATATTCTGAAAATCGAGCCTCTGGAGTTAAGCTAAAAGATTTTTTAGATGCAGACTTAGATTCTGAGGATGATTCTTCCTTTGTCACTCCAGAGACTGGCTTTGAAGAGCAGAGGTTGTTGAAAACTCTTGTTTATTTGAGCCTGAGCTTATTCCAAGGGATAACAAAAGAACTGCTCTAACGAGAGTTCTGATGAACTTGGTACATCTGTTTTAGTGCAATTATCCAAAGAGACAATTCAGAATAATCTTCTTGAGCTCAACCATGATCCAGATGACTCATCCTTTGAGGATGAAGAAATAATCAATGATAACCCTTTTGGATTTACTGAACCTTTGTTGACTCAAGAAGTGCCAGAGATAACTGCAAGTGATTCAGAGGAACCTAAACTTCCATCTAGGATCCTAAACAAAATTTTCTCTATCAAAAAATATGTACCAAAGTTTCCAATCTATCCTGATTTTTTAGATATGTGTCTAAGTGCTAAAACCTCTTTAGAGCTTGAGAAAGAGAAAAAAGAGAAGACTTATGTCGTGACTCCTCAATTGGTTAAACTCTATGATTTCAAGCCTATCAAGTTCACGAGAGAACAGAAGGGAAAATGGATTGAAACTAATAAATATGATCCTTCTGTGGTAGTAAAATTTGTGGAATGTTTGAAAGAGGTCAGAGAAGAGACCTCTGCAGGGAAAGAAGATACTTGAAAATAAATCCATACTAGATAGGAAGTTTTCCAAAACCTCTGATGCTAGGAAGGACTTTCCTAAATCTTCTATACCTGATTTTGAGAAATATAATGTAAAGTTTAAGCAACATTCTTGCATTCATACATGTCATTGCATAAACTTGTTACATCAATTGAAGAAACATTTCTCAAACCCCAACTGTTTCCTCTCCCAGTCCAATAAAAGGAAGGGAAAATTCAAGGGCCAGAAGAAACAACCACAGAATACCTCTGTGCATAAAGCAAAGCCTAAGGCGTACGAGGTCAAACCAAAATCTTCTAATGTCAAAGGAACCATGTGGATATGGGTACCTAAAATTGTTTAATCAGTTTTGCAAAAGTAGCATGTGCCAGTATGGTACCTTGACTCTAGGTGCTCGAAGCACATGACTGGCAATAAGAATTTGCTATCCTCATATGTAGACAAATCTGGAGGATCAGTAACTTTTGGATATGATAAAAGGGTCAGATAAAAGGCTATGAAGCCATTTCCCAAGAAGATGTGGCCGTGTCGAGAGTTACTTATGTTGATGGTCTAAAGCACAATCTTCTGAGCATAATCCAACTATGCAACAATTGCTTTGATGTCAAATTTAGGTGGAGGTACTGCTCATTACTCACAGAATCAGGTGAAAAATTGCTTAGAGCCGACAAAAAAGGTGACCTCTATCTTATGAATTTTAATGCTAAGAGCACAATAGAGAAACTCTGTCTTGTCTCAAAGAAAAATGAGGAAGCCTGACTCTGGCACAACAGATTCTCACATCTCAATTTTGATACACTAGATAAACTTGTGAAACATAATCTTGTTAGCGGTCTACCCTCTCTTAAATTTGATATAGACCACTTGTGTTCTGCGTGTGAATATGGTAAATCAAAAAGAGCCACACACAGAACCAAGTCGGACATCTCTTGCACAAGGCCTCTACACATGTTGTATTTCGACCTCTGTGGTCCAATTGCAGTGCAGAGCTTGTCAGGTAAGAAGTATATTATGGTACTAATCGATGAATATTCTAGATATACTTGGGTAGAATTTATCCATAAGAAGTCTGATGTCCCTGAGCTATTAATCAATCTACTGAAAAGAATCCAGGCGTTGTATGACTAAAAGGTTCAGAAGCTGAGAAGTGATAATGGAACTGAGTTCAAAAATTCTAGAATTGATGAATATTTGACAAATGATGGCATATCTCAAAACTTCTCTGCGGCAAGGACATCTCAATTTAGTCGAAGCTGCCAGAACCATGCTAGCAGCCTCTGGATTACCAACCAACTTCTAAGCTAAACGTGTATCTACCGCAGGCTTCACTCAGAATTGGTCCCTAATAGTAAAGAGGCACATGAAGACATCTTATGAACTTATAAACCAAAGAAAGCCTAACATCAAATATTTTCATATTTTTGGTTGCAGATGTTATGTCCTCAATAACAAAGATCAACTCGGAAAATTCGACAAAAACCTAAGGAGCCTAAGTTCGTAGGCTACTCACTGACCTCAAAGGCCTACATAATCTTCATTCTGAAGACAATGTTGATCCTAGAGAGCATCAATGTCACATTTGATGACATTTCACCTGATAGTTTTGAGCACCTCAGCTCAGGACTCGATCTTCAACAGATCAACAAAGGCTCATCATCAACCAGGGATGCAGAACTTGCAACGTTATTTGAAGATATCCTTGATGATGAAGAAGTCTCAGCAGAACATTGCAGAGCTTCTGCAGTAGAAGCTTCTATAGCTCCAGAGTCAGGTACAATCACTAGACGATCCTTAGACTCACCCTCTGTGATTACTTCTGCAGGTCCTTTTGTTGAGGGGGAGTATGCAGTATCTACATCGCCTACTGAAAGCTCCACAATAAACATACCTTCCACATCCAATGCAGAAGATATTGCCCCTTCTGCATTCGCACCCCGTATGACTAAATGGACCAAAGTCCATCCCTCAAGCCAGATTATAGGCGATCCTTCTGAAGGTATAAAGATAAGATCAACCAATGCTAATGAGGCATTCTTCATGAATTTCCTTAGCATGATTGAGCCAAAGAAAGTTTCTGAAGCCCTTGATGACCCAAGCTGGGTAGAAGCTATGCAAGAGGAGCTTCTACAGTTTGAAAGAAACAAGGTGTGGTCCTTAGTCCCTCTACCCAAAGGTAAATCTGCTATAGGGACTAAGTGCGTGTTTAGAAACAAGAAGGATGAGGATGGCACAATAATTAGGAATAAAGCTCGATTGGTTGCCAAGGTAGACTATGATGAAACCTTTGCACCCATAGCAAGGATAGAGGCCATTAGAATCTTCTTAGCCTTTGTTACATACAATGTGTTCAAAGTCTATCAAATGGATGTTAAGTCAGCCTTCCTGAATGGTAAAATATGAGAAGAAGTTTATGTCCAGCAACCACCAGGATTTGAGAGCTCAGAGCATCCAAACCTTATTTATTTCCTTGACAAAGCACTTTATGGGTTAAAACAAGCTCCAAAGGGCATGGTATGAGCGTCTCTGTTTCTTTTTACTTAAAAATAACTTTGAGAAAGGTACTACTGACACTACGTTGTTTATTAAGAGACACAAAAATGACATAATTCTAATACAAATCTATGTGGATGATATTATGTTTGCTTCTACTATCCCCTCTTATTGTGAAAAGTTTTCCAGACTTATGAAAAGTGAGTTTGAAATGAGTATGATGGGAGAATTAACCTTCTACCTCGGACTTCAAGTTAAACAAACCACAGATAGCATCTTTATAAACTAGTCTAAGTATGTGTCTTACATCTTAGCAAAATACAAGCTCTCTGACTCTTCTACTATGAAAACTCTAATGGCCATAGGATCCAAACTTGACCTTGATCCTTCTAGGAAGGCTGTAGAGGAAGACTCTACAGAGCATGATTGGTTCACTTCTGTACCTTACTGCTAGTAGACCAGATATCATATTTGCTACATGTCTTTATGCTAGATTTCAGTCCAAACCAAAGGAGTCTCACTTGATTGCAGTTAAAAGAATCTTTAGATATCTTAAGGGGACCCAACACCTTGGCCTCTGGTATCCTAAAGATTTTGGCTTTGATCTAATAGTTTACACAGATGCAGATCATGGAGGATGTAAACTTGACCAGAAGAGCACTTCTGGGAGTTGTCAACTACTTGGAAACAAGTTAGTGAGTTGAACTCCAAAGAAGCAGAACTATGTGTCAACTTCAACCATAGAAGCCGAATACCACGCTGCTGCAAGTTGATGCTCATAAGTCATATGGATGAAAACTTAACTTAAAAATTATGGCTTTGAGTTTGACAAAATACCTATCATTTGTGATTCCAAAAGTGCAATAACCATTTCTGCCAATCATGTGCAACACTCCAAAACAAAACATATCGATGTCAGGTATAACTTTATCAAAGATCATGTAGGGAAGGCATAATTGAAATGTATTATGTCCCCACAGACTACCAACTTGCTAACATATTCACCAAAGCTCTTGATGAAAAAATATTCATTTTCTTGGTTAGCAAGTTATCTATGCTCAACTTACTTGAGTAATTTTAGGTGCACAGAGCCTCTGCACCCGGGACCTCCAGATTAAGACGTCGAAGCTGACTCGGATCACTTGGTTTCGACATCAAATGGTTGGGGACTCACATCGACCCCGAACTAGTCAAAAGTAGGACCTCGAGGCTGAAGGAATGCATGGTAGTATCCGCAAACTCTTCCATATCATCAGTATACGGGTCGCCACGCCATTAGTGGAGTTGCTGCCCCTATTGAACATGGGGTTACCTCTACCCCGACATCTACTACTACCATGCACACGACATGAAGACATTGCCTGAAAAAATGAAAATTAGATTCTATCCAAAGAAAAAATAATGACAATTGCAATTATACAATTGTGAAGTAAACATACGGAAGACAAGCAACTCGTCAGAAGAATGATCAGATAACATTAGTTCACCTTCATCATGTAAATCATCATCTTTGTCTTCAAATTCTTGTTCATCATCGCTATCTTCTTTTTCCGGACCACCATCATTGTCCTCACCGATTCATCGCCACCTTCATCTTCATTAATATTATCGAGTACGTTTACCTCCCCTGCGGCAAGATGAACTGAATCGAGCTCGTTTTCCGTAATGGACGTTGTATTAGTTACCCTTTTGTTGATTAGAAAGAATTTTTATCCATCCACATTATCGTTAATCATGTCTAACACTTCATATATGCCACGAGCCTTTGCTTTGATGGCCACCCACCAATCTTTCAAAACATTGTTATTGAAGGGTATAAAGTGTAGTAGATTTTTTCTGCCTGTGATATTAGGAAGAACGCTCCATTGGATCCCAGTCAAGACTTATATTTGATATCTACCAAATTGTATTTAGGGTCAAATCTAATCCCTGACGGAGTATCAAATCAAGTGCATTTGAACAACACAACTACCTATCGCCCTACGCCATAATATTCCACCTCTAACACATCATCCAACAAATCATAATAGTTAGACTCACACTTGTCATAACAGGCCTCCTGACACATGCACCACTATTATGGGTAACCCTACCAGCACAATGGTTTACCATATGAATCTTATAACCATTCATGAAGTATCCCTGATGCATGGTGGCATAACGGGCCTGATTTGCATGCTAGGGATTTCAATTATTGACTTGAGTCCTTTGACTCGAAAATGACCTATAAAAGAAGGCCACACATAAGAAACGTATAACCTATATCATTGTATTATGTATATTGATGTTAGCTAGTATATATACTCATGTGGTGCTCGAACCAGCCAACAAACCTTTCCTTTCGGATTCTATCAAGTGCAACTTCATCAATATTCAATTCTCTTTGTCGAATCCTGTCATCAAAGATTACTAGAAAGGTTGAACTTCTACATAATTGAACAATACATATGTGTGGATCTTGTGCATGTCACGGTCATTCAAGATTATTTGTTTCCCACCTTTCTCGAATAGTGGACGAGATGGAACCTTGAATATAATTAGTCGATCATCGGTCCCCGAATAACTAGGAATATCTAGGGAATGGTTCATTGACTCACGATTATGTCTTGTTTCTATCGTTGGATCAAACTAGATGGAGCAATAGGTAGACAATTCATTTACGAGGTACAATTCAATGATAGAGCCCTTAACTCTTCCTTTGTTTCTAATTGTTCTCTTCAACGACCCAAACTTCCTAAATAAGCGAGAAATATGTGTTTGGGATGGAAAGAGTATTTTATATGAATATATTGTACTAGCTTTTAATAAAATTCGATTTTACCTCTCGTAGAGATATATCCACCTATATTGGACCAAACAACCGTTTATAGCTCCATGTGTCAAATGTATCACCAGGTGTTCCATTGGATTAAAGAATCCGGGCTGAAAAACTTTTTCCAACTTGAAATTATTTGAACAATACTTGTTCCAATAGAACCAAGTCTTTTATGTGTAACACCCTTGAACATACCGGACGAAAAGATGTACACAACTCTGTTATTGCATCCCATACTAGAGTTGGTATCATCCCTCATAAGGCAATAGGGAGCAATTGTTGCATAAACACATGGCAATTATGTTGAAGCTATAAAAGTTGGACTCTTCAAGGTTCACACAACTCTCTATATATATTCAAGGCATACCCGTCCAAAAACTTCAACTTCTTCAACCATGAATACACTTGTTTTACTTGTTGTTTGCTCAAACTATACGATGGCTTTAGTTTCACTACTTTGTTGCATGATGTGGCAATGTGCAAATCCTACTGGTCGCGATGAACCTTGTTGTCCATGATTTGTCTCATGAACAATCAATACACAAAATATATCAAAGTTTGTTGCGAAAGCTAGATGTGTATAAAATGATTGAAAGGTAGAAAACTGTAGTAAGATAGTGAGAATGGTCAATGACAAACCATAAACAGTGATTGAGCCACAAATTTCATTGTATTTGATGAGTAACTACTTGATTACAATAAGAACACCAAGAACACACAATGACTATGTGTAATTCTCTCTCTAACTCACCAAAACTCTCTCAACTACCGTATCCAGATTAGTGTGTGTAAATTTTTTGACAAATATTCTATTCATACAATTCTCCTACATGAAATATTCTTTATATAGGGGAATAATGGGAAACTCAAACCAATCACCAATAAGCGCCTGCCATGTGTAAAGGCGAAGTAACCGTTTTGGCTGACGTGGTAGAGCTGCATTGGTTGAAGTAGTTGAGAGAGATAGATGACTTGTTGAATTCTTCAGGAATGGTAGCACAAAGGTTGCTTCCACAGACCTTTCATAGAAACGCTATGAGCCTTGGATCATCTTCTGGTTAAGACCTCTCTGTGCTTGGTGAATGCAGAACTTGTGAAGAAACAATTACTTTCTTCGACAGAGGTCCTCTAGCTCTGAGGACTTGTCTTCTTTTTGAATACTTTTACAATTCATATTCTGGGGCTAACAATCTCCCCCTAAGTATTTAAAAAGAATAAAATAAAATGATGGAAATAAAGTACTTCTAGTCTAGAAAGCAAGAGGTATTAAATAACCTCTATAAAAGAAAACTTCATTGAAACATGAAGTACAAGAACTTTTACAGTAGGAAATCACATAAGGAAATCATCCACCTTTTTTGTGAAACTCTCTGCTAAGATTTTATGCATGGACATGATTAACTCCCTAAATCTAATATGAGCATCAATCTCAGAGAGGATCTTATCTGCTGGCCCTTGTTGAACTCTGGCAGTGCCCATTCTGTGGCTAATAGTTCTCTTTAGTGTCTGTAGAGTGTCATTTGAATACTTGTGACATTGACCTAACTTGAACATCTTATTTCTGTTGTCATAGTCTTTGTACACAAAGCCATTAATGGGCTCAACAATCAAGGAGTTGTAGGAAATGTCTTCAATGCCAAGAATAAGATCATCAAGGGCTGTTACTGACAGTTTTTCGTCTCCTAACTCTAGAGATATCTAAAAATTAACTTTACTGTAGTATTTAACTTGTTCTCTCATCACCTCCTTGATGCATCCATTAGCAATAGTGAATTCCTTCCTTATACCTAGCCTTTGTTCTATGTAAGCATGTAGTTAGGGTAGAGCATAGGGACAGAGGTTGATCATATCTACATCTGAGAAAACATATTGTTGCCCATCCTTCCTTTCAACTCTGTACTTGGCATACATTATGGTCTTGTTGGCTAAAGAGTGTAGAGTGATCGCCAAAACTTGCTTGATATCATATTCTGAGAATACTTTGCTTTTGTCTTGCGCTGTCTGCCAGAACCTCCTTCATTAGAGGATGAATGTTGGGGGTAATGAATACTGCCTCGTCTTCTATGTTGTAGAGGTAATTGTAGATGTTTTCGTGAAAGGTAAGCTCATTCGATGGGGGTCTGGGGATTGGAAAGCTCATCCCGTCCATCGATTTTACTATCTCCTTCATTTTGTCATCTTTTACCTTTTGTGGCACGGTTCTCTTGGATGTGATAGAGGACTTATTTGCTTTTGGCACAGAAGTGGTGGCAATGGACTTCTGGGATTGAGTTGTAGGCACCTTCTGTTGATCCTCTTATGCAGCATTTACAGGTTCTGTTAGGAAGTATTGGACGGACGCAGTTGTAACCTTTGGCATTAATTCTGGACTTGTTGGCTTGAAAAACCTTGTCAGATCCTCTGCTATGAATTCTGACCTAATGTTTTACTGCATGTTTTGGTAGAGGCTCTGATCTGATAGATGTTGAAACTGCAGAGGGACCGACACATGTCTTCTTCTGGGTTGTACTCTGAGCTTAATGAAACTACAGCTAGGGGAGTCTTAGAGATAGGTTTTGCAACAATGGTTGGCTGCTTCTCCCCTTTATGATGACCCGAAGGTCCATAGCCATCAAACCCTTGGTCATCATACTTCCTCCTCTGGGCTTGTGCCTCTGCCTGGCAGGAGGAGGGTGTCTTCCTCTTCTTTTGCCCTGCGGGCTTCAGGATCCTTTTGACATAGTTTTCTATCATTGATACGATATCCCCTGCAGCCAATGTTTCCTTGTTGACCTCATTATCACATCTGAATCGTATCAAGGCAACATTTCTTTTGATTGTTTCAGCAGCTAAGTTTGCAGAGGTCATGAATTTATCCCTAATTGAATTAACCCTTTGTGGCAGAGCTTCCTCGAGATTGTGTAGTTCATTCTTTGTCACATAGTCAATAGAAGGGGTCAATTGGTTCTGTGGTTGTGAAGTTGGGACCATGGTACTACGAACCATGTCCTGGATTTCTGAGCGAAGCTTGTTTAGGGCTTCTCTGCAGTATTCGAAGAGGCGGCTAGCTCTGTATGTTTCTTGCTGATGATCTCAGCCTAGCACTTTATTGCCTCTGTGTTAGCTTTGACTACCTCTGCCATGGTATTGAATTGTTCTTGAGTGACTGCAAAGGAAGAGGCATCAGCCACCTTCTTTAGTTCCACTAAATTTTCCATGGACACATTCTTGAGAGTGTTGACCACTTTTGTGAGTTTTCTCACCTTGTTCGTGAGATTGTGGACTGTCAGGGATGAGACCAAGGTTTTCAACTCGGCCATATTGGTGAACATAATGTTGCAAAGGCTTGGAACTCAGGCTTTGTGACATATGTCGAAGGGGTAACCTCTGGATCAACACATGATCCAGATTGAGGCTTTGTTCCTAAGGCACCTGCAGAGCTTGTTTTGAGGTTGTACTCTTTAGGATTTCCATCCAATCCTTGAATATCCTCAGAAGAGGATGATTCTATGGACGTTCTATCATTGTCATCACTACGTGGAGATCTAGAGTCGTCCACTGGTGAGACATTGAGTTGAATTGGAGATTATTCTAGGACCTCCTTATCCTTGTGCAGGTTATCAGATTGCTCTGGACAATCTTGGGTTGTTCTTTCAAAAGTGTAAGAGGTAACACATGCCTCTGTGTGCTGTGGTGGTGTACTCTGGAGCAACTGTGTGCTTGTTTGTACACCAACATCCTTTTGAGAGGATGTGGTGGGAATGGTTTCCCTGGATAATATTGGAGCAGAGGAAGAAGGAATTTCCTCTGTCCGGCTAGCTGGGTTAGTTTTCAGTGTGTGCTCCCCTTCTGCAATGACTACTTACCCTAGAACGGCAGATTCAGAAATGTGGTTTGCATTGGGGGGTTGGTTTTTGTTGTGCCTTTAGATGCATATTTTTCACCCTCATCTCTCCCTAAACTTGCACTCAGGCTTTCCTCTTCATTTACATCTTCAAATAAGGTCTCAAACCCATCATCCACCTTTCTCTCCCTAAACCCTTGAATATTATCCATCTGCACTATGGGTTCTTCGGAAATCTACAGAGCCTTTGTGAAATTTGGAGGGATGGGAGAGTCTTCAGAGAGGGTCATAAGTGATGTTAGATCCTCTAACAAATGATTTTGAGGATGTTCTTCTTGTACTTGTGGACTGAGTTGTTCCACTATTTCTGCAACTATTTATGTTGCCATTGAAATGGGGCTCTGCGGAGCCTGGGTTTCTTTGATTGTGGGTTCTGCATCTATATCTATAGGTTCTTCAATAATGACCTTCCTAAGTCGTCTTCTCCTCTGCAGAGGTTGCTCTTCAACATCCTCCTCTGTAGGTTCAGTCCTTTCAGGTTTTGGAAGTGATAGTCCTACCACTTTTGTCGTTTGGGCCTCTAATTCTACGACCTTTTTTTATGTTTTCTTTTCTTCTTCTCCTTTCTAGCCTCACCTCTCTCACTCTCGTTTCTTATCTCAGCTCTCTCTTCTTCTCGCTCTTCCCTCTGCTCACCACCCTGTACTCCCTCTGCAATGTCCTCACGAAAAAACCGTAATTGGCTCACCAGGGTTTAATCCCATACGCGGTAGGTTTACGGGGCTCAGTTTTGGAGTCCTGTTACCGCGTCAATACCCTCGCCTAACTTCCTTCGCCTTCACATAGGACAACATCTTCTCAGGTAGTGGCCTTGCATTTGGATACCTAGAGGCTATGATTGTGGGTCTGTGGGTGGTCATAGCATGAGTTTTGATCATGTTGCCCTTCTAAGCTAGTTCTTTCTCTATTATAGTGTCCCTAGAAGAACAACTATAAACCTATGAAACATCAAAGAAGGAAGTGCTTTACCCCTTTCTTGATCCTCCTTCTTCTTGATAACTTCCCTAGCCATCTCTCACATAATATAACCGAGCATAGTCTAAGGGAAGATCAAAGAAAATCCCATACATAATAGCCAAGATATTGTGGCTGGTTTGATCTGGACTCCCACTCTTTCCAGTTAGGGTTCTGTTTAGAATGGAGAATAAGACATTCCAGATGGGTGGCAAGAACTATCTTCTGAAGTCATTTCTCTTAGTGATTGATTTTCCATACCCAAGAACCTTAAGAAATCAACCACTTCGTCATCTGATGGTTCTGCAACATACTTCACGATCTTAAACTGAGATCTAGTGGGCAAATCGAAAATGGTGGAAATCAACTTCCTGTTGATTCCAAGTTCTAGAATGTGATTGGATTTAACATCAATTGCATATCCGATGATTGCAGTATGTTCTTCATCATATATGCAACTCTGTCAATACTAATTTATATAAGTTTCAGGGATGTCATTTTGATTCATGGTTAGGGTATTTGTTAAGAAGTGGCTTTGCAGTAGAAGAATGAGGGGTTCATATTCCTTGGCGAAAGCTTGTGTGTTTAGAACCACGTAGTGGTTGTTTGTTTCAAAGGGTAGTGGGGTGAGATGGTATTGGGCATTGGCAAAAGATAAAACCCTACTTGACATTGGGTTTTCTTGCTTTGTGCTATTTGAGTGTTGTTCGTCGTCCTTTCGTGGAGGCAAGATGGTGTTTTCACCAGATCCAGAGTGTGAAGCCATTGATCTGAGTAGAAGGAAATGGAGTTACAGGTTTGTTCTTTGAGAGAGTTCTTAAGAGATGAAGAAGATGAAAACGTAAAGGATAAAAGAAAGGGAATTAAGGGCTATATATTCGGGGGATTTGAATAACACTTGAGTGAAAATGCTATTTCCCAAATCAACAGTTCAGACACAACCATTGAAAGAAAGACTCGTGTTCCAAAAACGTTTCAGAAATGGGACGTCTATATACGTCATGGACCACACGCGTGAGACTTGGTGAAATAACTAGGTTGTGTCTTTCAAAAAATAACCCGCGGCTTAGAAGAGAATTAAATACACAAGTATGAATTCACAGAAAAAGTTTTGTGAAAACAAAACTTCAGAGGCTAAGACTGAGACCTCTTTTCACATGATTATACCTTTTTATACCTAAACATTTGCAAAACAATGAAGTGGTCGAGAATGAGTGTGACAGAGGATGACTTTTTGACATAGAGGCTCTATGAGTGATCGCAGATATAATAACCAAAATTTTATATCAATTTTAAGTGAAAAGTTAGTGTTTGGATTTAGTCATTGTTTTGTATGCTTGTACACATAGCATATGGACTTAAATCGAACTACCTTTATCAAACATGACTTTAGAAGGGGTTAAACATGGATAAGTGAAACAATAATTAAACCAAAAATGTGAAGAAATTCTCCAAACATGGTAAATTTGTAATTTATGAAACTTGAGGGACTAAAAGTGAAAAACTGAAAAATATAAAAAGAATTATGAAATTTATAAAAATTCATAATTAGATTTTCTCTCTTTCTTCTTCACGTTTCTCTTCAAACCCTAGAACCAAACCTATCTCCATGAAATTAGACCTCAAAACCTTAATGAAATGATGAGAAATTGATGATTTTGAAGCTAAATCTTGAAGATAACAGTTGGGTAAGCTTGTAATTTTGAAATCTAAGTTATTTGAGGAAGCTACATACTAAGTTTGTGTGTGCTCTTGTTGATTAGGGGTTGTAGTTTATAAGGGATGGAGGAATCAACACCTTGAAGAGGTGTAATCATCTTTGAGGTAAGAATTTTGTAAAACCTTAGAGTTAGACACTTGGTAAGTTAATATTCAAGTATGTTTTGGTTTATATGATGTCAAATGTTGTTAAACCAAATAAAAAAAAAACTCTAATCTTATCAATAGATAGGTTTAGAATGATTATCAAATCAAATGGTAGTGATTGGTATGTTAAACAAGTTTAACATGATGTTGTTTGAACATTAATAGAAATCTGCACGTTAATTTAAAAATATGTATATAATTAACCACTAATCCAATTGAGGTGTGTGATATGTAGTTGGAAACCTTAGTGTGTCTAGTACAATTGTTATGAAGATCCCAAAAGCTAAATTTGAGCATAAGTGTGCCAAAATACCAAATTACAGTAGTTGGTCTCTGTAAACTCGGGATTTGCACATTGTTAGCATAAAATTCATATAAAATCAATAATAGCTTCAATCAACATGAATCAAGTGCGATTGGATTCCTAAGAGGCATAGTTACAAGTTTTATTTAGACAATATCATCAAATTGAGAAACTAAGTATGAGTAAACTATCAAACACAGAGATGGACAGAAGCTGAAATGTGCAGGGAACTGCAATGTGTTGTTTGTTTGATTAACCCACACCACCTCTAACCAACACTAGCCATGAATTATAAGTTTATTAGGATGTTAATAAAGATTAATTAAATTAAAAGAAGGGTAAAAATAGATATAGAGATTAAACAAACATGGTATAATTCTAAGTGTATATTACTTGTGATAGGAAATCCGATTAGCAAGGATTGAAAACATTGGCATTCAAGCATCGTGTTTGATTTTCTCGGCTATATAAAGGTACGAATCTCTTATTATTTTGAAACGGGAATGACCTATTGTTAAGGGTCATTCCATTCAAAATCTATTTACCTAATGATAAACTTGTGGTTTGGAAAGACCTCAAAGATGTTGATTTTTGGATTTTATTCGTTTTATTCTTTTGTTGAATTCCATTTGGTGTCCCATTAGTTGAGCACAACTTAGGCGTGTTTCTAAGTCTGCTACCCCTAACAGTGTCCATTGGCCCAGTTCTTGAGATTTACTCTAAATTGCTGAGGCGCGAAGGGAATGTGATGAATATAATTTGTTGATTCGGTCTAATGACCGTGATATTATAGGATTGAGAATGGCACGAGTAGATAGATTCAAGCCATATTGACTTGTTCATCGATTGTTCTTATATCTTTGTGATTCGGTTAGATCACAATAGTTGTGATCCATTACCCAGACACTGAGTCAGGGGAATCGACTTTGTGATGCTTCCATGGTGGCTATAATCACTGTGGCGTCCTCGTGTATGCGTGGAGAGTGCGTTGGGCCTGATCCGACCATGGGGGCGAATGGATATCCTAGGAACAAAACAGGACTAGGACTCCTTTAATAGTAGTCGAGGGCTAGTGGGTGTCGTGCCCACACTACTAGTTCTCACTTATGCCCATAGAACCGTACATTCTTTGGGAACAACGGGTTTAGTGTTTTCGGGTGATTTATGTGAACTTGAATAACACGAAACACGGAATGGGTGATTACGTGAACCCCTTTGTTATATCTTTGTGATATTCGATTGATTTATTTTATTGTTTCATGATTATAGGGATAACTTGTATGCCCTATATTGTTTATTATTGATTTCGTTGATCTATTCACTGAGTTACAGCTCAGCCACATTTGTTATTCTGTGGCAGGTTCTAGAGACAGACGTGGGGATTATCCGTGTTGAGAGACCAGAAGTGGATATTTTGAAGACCGACTTACCGGACAACCTTACTTTTGTATAGTTACTTTTTGGATTGTATATATTTATATATGTACCTTAACGTCTAGTTGTCGATAACTATTACCATATTGCTATAAAGTTTACTTGGTTGCTCTGTATGCGTTTAAGCAAGTATTTTGTAACACCCTAAAAATCAGAGTAAATTAAAACCTGGAAATATGGCAACGAGACATCCGTATTGATATAAATTTCCCATAAAGGGGATCAGTCCTTAAGACAATACAAAGCTCATACGGATATAGAATTTATCAACAATACTAATCTAAACATAACCGTCTAGACTACAACACTTGACAAACCAAGATTCACTAAAAGATGGGACTTAAACAATGTCCAACACCAAAATACTAGACATCTCAAAATATGCCTCGAGTCCACGCTCGACTCTCAAAGACCCTGTGCAACCCACCGCTAAGGGAAACCTGTTATACACATCATTTGAGAAAAAGTGTTAGGCTTAAAGCCTAGTGAGAACATACAGTTTATTCAAAATCAGAGATATGAACATCAGTATCATAAGGAAATCTTTTCATAAAGGTTTAATTTATAAAAGATAACATTTCGCCACAACCAGGCCTTTTCGGTCCAAAACTCATCATACGATGACAAAAGAACCATTTTACCAAGGATTGTGGTGTAACACAAAGTAGACCACCAAATCCGAGTTATGAGCTAAATACATGGAACCATGGCCACGAACGCTACGGTCCGTACTACGATGTGAGGGAGGGCCCCCAAGGAACCATGTCATACTCGTTCATTAGACTACATTTGACCCATGGCTAGGATCGGGTCTCACATAACCGTACCTAAGTTGCCCCCGAGGATCAAATGTATCTAACTACAACGGAAGGGGCATATCCTTCCCAGCCATAAGCCGACTCGATACCTAGGGATCCACTAGTATAGTCAAGACTTGTCACAATATTTCATGTGACCAACAAAGCTAGATAAACAGCTTTCAACACATTTATATTTCAAAATGCCATTTTCCAGACCAACTGCTGGTAAGAAAGAAAATCACAAAACCAGTTTATATACATTCTTTCAATAAGCCACAAACATGGGCAAGTAAACATCATTTTACTTCTAATAAGGCGGAACCCGTCATTTTAGGCAAAACTGATCGGGAACCCCGAAAATCACCAAAAACCTCATTTATATCAAAATGTCGAGAACATGAAATCATACCGTAGAAATACTTCGGATTTCGCAAATAAGAGTTTTGACATGTATAAAGTTTGTAAAATGGTAGTAGGAACTCACAGGTAGGTTTTCAGAATAAAACCCGGAAAACCAGATAACGATCACGACGAAGAGGTGAAGCTTAAAACATCAACCCCTTGCTAGAAACACCGCAAACTAGTAACCAAACGATACCTCGAAGATCAAAAGAAGAATAAGGAAAAGAAAGAGAGAGAGAGAGAGAGAGAGAGAAAGAAAAATATGAGATATTTAGAAAAATATCTCACCAAAAGATATTTAAGGAAATCCTCAAAAAGCGACCTGACAGGGCGCACGACCCGTGCGCCCTTAAAGAAGGAAATGCGCACGACCCGTGCGCTAGCACTATGCCTCGACCCTGGATCATACGCAAGACCCGTGCGTTTTCTCTGAAGGAGGACGCACGACCCGTGCGTTTTGTAGATAGCCACAGTAACCTCTTTTTCCTCAATACAACTTCGCAAAAGCAAACGAAGTTCGGGGTGTTACATATTTCTAGTATGGGATGTTATAGTAGAGGTTCTGAAATTAAAAAAAAAAAGTAGTTTTCTTAAGACAAACATAAAGATTGTTGACCATTCAGAGTTTTAGTAGGTGAAAACCAAGTTTTGAGGATTTAGGTTTGAATAACATACCTTAATGTTGCATTTGATAAAGCTCCCCCTTAAATTAAGGTTCCTTTGCTCACCCTTAGACTATTCGGGGATCACAAATGATAAGATTTGCACAAGCCATAGAACAATTAGAAACTCTGTAACCTAGCGTAGAGGTTCTGGCTAAGAGAGTAGAGGCTCTGATGACTAAAGACATGACATACAATATGCTTGAATGAATAATGCATGAGTAAAGTGAATAGCAGAGCTCTATTTAGTCCTCACAAAGGCTTTGTACCCCTATGTCATTCGGGAGATAACGTATATATTCAGGTCTTTGTTTCGTGGTGCGTGGTATTGTTGGAGGGATTTGATGTTACTTAGCGCTTTCGGTTGGTGTGCATGAATCCCTTTTAAATTAATTATACATATCATATTATTGTTTACACCTTCACACAAATCTTTTGTATGTAGGGTAAGTTCCAGTGGGACCCAGATCATGAGGTAGCGGCTCTTTATGCATAGACCCATGCCATACAGAATATGTACTCAGATTGGATGAGAGGTGCACATGAATCGGCCGCGACATGCGCCTATCAGAATGGTGGGAGGAGTGGGACGGTGAGGACTTCACACCCTTTAATAGCACACCACCCTTCCTGATCCCAGGTAGGTTTTGGCTCCAGATGATTGATGAGGTTTTTTTATCTTTATTGTGAGCTCTGTGCATTGCCATGTGTTTTGTACCGACTTATGTGTTTTTTTTTAACAGGTGTGGATACCGAACATTGGAGCCTCTAGTGTAGGGCAGGGAAGGCCAATTAGAGGACCGAGCTTAAGGGGGTGTCATCCAGTCACACCAGGGATCAATCAGTGTTGAACATCATCGACACCAGATGGTAAGTACACAACTTTTTTGAATATGTAATTAGAGTTATATGTTTACTAACAACTTAGCTTAATTTTTTATTGTAGGAACATATATTGGGTCGCGAGCCGAATAGTTCTGAGGTGTTTGAGCGGATCCAATACTTGAACCCAAGGTCATTCTAGCTTTGTTCGACCCGCATAGTGATCCTCGTTAATTCATTTACCCCAAAGCAGATAGAGCGGCAATAAGTTTTCTAAAACCATTGGTAGATTTAAGGTAATATATTTTAATAAACATAGTGATGTTATTAGTTTGGGCTGCCACTGTTGAGCAAACGTTAGGCTAAGTAGATATGTTGGTTGGCAATGTGACTACCATTGGTAATTAGAATATTATAATTGTTAAAAGCAGAAATTGGATACGTTTGACCTTCAATTCGTTATGTTGTTGAAATGTCTATATATATAATTAAGCTCATCTTTTTTGTTTTGTTAAATCATTGGAACAGTTTTAAGAGCTTAGTGATGCGGCCCAGTCTAGGGCATTGCCCGACACCCCTCCCCTGATGATGCATCTTTTTGGGAGCAAAGTGTTGGAGGACGGAAAAAGGGTCGTCTTTTTTGTTTCGGGACCTCCTAGGATCCTTATTATGTCATGACCAGTGAATATAGCAATAGCAGCACGAGGTCGTCCATTACTATTACTAGATCTCCAGCGGAGGTATGTTGGTTATTTTGTTATATATCATGTCATTATTTTTCATTGCCAACAAATACTGATTTTGTCAAATATTGAATATTTGCAGGTAGCTGCATTGAGAGCGAAGATGAACAAAATGGATGAACGCGATCGGGCTGAGTTGGAGGCCGAATGGAAGAGGAGGGAGGATCTCGAGGTTGAACAAGTCAGTCAAGCAACTTAGTTAGCTGAGCAGATCGCGTTATCAGCGCTTTTTGCTGCTTTTATGCGAGACCAATGATACAATTTCCTCCCTCCCAGCCATCTAGGAGTTAGCTAACTCGTTTGGCTTTGTTAGTTTTCAATTTATAGGTAGATTATGAATAAAATATATATACAAGAAAATACATAATTTTAATTTTTTTTAATAATTACTAAAAATCACCGACGGATGTTCGTCGCTAAAAGTTGGTAGGTTCGTCGTAAATCCGTCACTAAATTGGGTCCTCGAAATCCATCGCTAATTGGGACTTCGCTAATCCGTCGCTAATTGGGACTTCGCTAATCCGTCGCTAAAAGGGTCCTCGCTAATCCGTCGCTAATTGGGCCCTCACTAATCCGTTGCTAAAATGTCCTCGCTAATCCGTCGTTGATATGTCGCTGATAGTAATCCGTCGCTGATACTCATTCGTCGCTGATAGCATCACCCACGCCCTTTTGTCCCAGCGGCGACTATCAGTGACAGATCTGAGCTTTAGCGACTAATTACCGCCGGCTTTGTCCGGTTTGTAGTGATAAGTTTTAGCACTAGAAATTCAAATGGAAAAGAAATTTGGAAAAGTAAGCATTCTTATTCATGGAAATTGAAATTTGAAACTCAATTTAAATGACTAGCTAACCATATGTACTCATTCGATCCCGTTGAAGAACGAAGAAAGGGTCTTGAACAAAGTTAAAGCATTGTCACAAAAGGGTGTAAACAAATGGAATGCATGTCCCTCTCCTTTGGCTTCAATTATGTCTACTTGTCCATTCCATCCACTCTTCCCCAGAACTTCATGGTAATACCATCCCCTATCCCTCAGCAAATCTTTCTCTGCAACAGAAACAAGCACCCTTTTGCACGCTAGTTTCGAAAGATTTCCGTCTGAAGCCGGATTTATGAATGGATCATCCAAACCGCTAGTACCCGGGTTCACTACCCGCCATAAATTTTCCATGAGATTTCTTTGCCTCACATCCGCAACGACCTCACAACCGATTAGGGTTTCTCCCCAGAAGTAAGGATGGATCAAGACAATCCCAGCAAGCTTGACTCCCTCACCAAAACTAACCAAGTCATTCTCTAACCCAATCCGCATCGCCATTTGATGAGCTATGTTGGCACCAGAACTTTCCCCACCGAAGAAAACACGTTCAAAATCAACAAAGTCGTTAAGCCAAGGGTCGTGGCCGTTTCGCGTTACATGAGAAACAACCCATTTGATAGCGTCCCAGGAATCATCGTATGGGGTTGGAAAGGGATGTTCGGGGGCTCTTCTGTAATCAACGGAAACTACGACAATGTTTGCTTCCAAAGCAAGTTTGTTGAGGAAGGGTTGGAAAAGGGTACCAGAGGCTTTTCCGGCAACAAAACCACCGCCGTGGAAGTAAATTAGGACAGGGAGGTTTTGTTTGTGGGAGGTAGTTGTTCCTGGTAGGTAAAGCCTGGCAGATAGGCCGGTTTCGGATGAGATTTCGACATCTTTGGAATGAACTCCGGTGGAGTGATCGATGGATGGAGAGATGAAATCTTCTAATGCGAGGCGCTCAATGCGACCATTTTTATGGATTAGTATAAAGGGTGAAAGGTCGTGGAGTATTTTCTCAGGTTGAGCTAAAGGCAATGAAGAAAAGGAGAAAGACATTTGATTTTTCTAGCTGTAGAGGGAGTTGAATGTTGTAAGAAAACAAGCAGATGGGATGATATATATATATATGAAATTATTTTAAAAAATAATTTTTTACTTCTTTAAAATGTACAATTATTTAATTTATTTGTATAGATATCTAAATAATTTATATAAACGAAAAATATAAAAATAATTGAAGTTTTGTATAAACATATATAAATAACAATAAATACAAATCCAATAGTTACAGGCTATTTTGTCGATTTCCAGAGAGTTGTCTCCGTCCCTAGGCCACTTCTTTCTTTTTTTGTTACTTTTTCTTGTACGTACTATATCCACTACACCAGCACCTTCACCTTCACCTTCGTTCATGTGGCTCCCCTGTAAACTCAAACGATCCACTCCCTGCACCTTCCTCCGCTTTTCTCGTTTTTTTCTCCTTCAAAAGAGAACCATCTCCATAGTTAATGAAATGCATATGTTTTATTTAGATTGTTTTGAAGAATGTAAATTTGGGTTAAAATTGGGGGTGGGCAGTGGCGGATTCAGGATTTTTTTCTAGTTGGAGTATTTTTAAAATTATTTAAAGGTCCGCAAAGTCGTCCCATATGTTTTTAGCCTAATTCTACGTTTAGAAAGATTTTTGAAGTTTTCTTGGTTGATTTCAAGTAGGGGTGTTCAAAAAAACCGGAAAACCGAGCCGAACCGTTTGATTTGAAACCGGAAAAACCGAAAACCAGAAAAACCGAAAAAACCGAAAACCGAAAAACCGGGTATTCATGGGTCGGTTTCGATTTTAAATTGTAGGTATCCGCGGGTAACCGATCCGAACCGATACATATAGAACACATAATAATATTATATTTAATATCAACTATTTAATTTTAAAATTATCATCAACTAGTAGATATTTTTAAAAAATAAAACATATTTTAATTTTTTTTTCTTGGATTATTTTTATATATTTGTTACGTAATTGGTTTAAATTTTCTATTTTGGTATTATTTTTATATTGTAAATAATATTTTTCTTTTATAAATTCGGGTAACCATGAACCGAACCGCGGGTAACCAATTAATTTTTGTTCGGTTTGGTTCGGTTTGGTTCAACCCGCGGTTCGGTTTCGGTTCGGGTAACCAGTATCCGCCTCATGCGATTCGGTTCACATTTTTTGTTACTAACCGAGCCGAACCGAACCATGGACACCCCTAATTTCAAGGGATTTGCAAGTTTTTGTCAATTTCGAGTGACTTTTTCAGTTTTTTTGGTTGATTTCAAGAACTTTTTTGTTGATTTGAAGTTACATTTTTTGGTTGATAGGATCCCAGACGAAAAATCACTGGAGGGATCTAATGGTAAAAAGTTAAAAAAAATTGGTTTTTACCTAAAAAAATTGGTTTTCTTCATTTTCTAATGGGGGCCTTCCCCCACTAGTAATAGAGTGAATCCGCCCCTGGGATGGGTGAGGGATTGGTTACAAAAAAGATGGTCGGAGATGATGTTTTATATATTTACAAAGGGGCGATGGAAGTGGTGGTTGGAGACAGGTATTGGTCGGAGCCGGAGATGGTGGCCGGAGATGGGAAGAAGGTCACACTCTGACCAATGCATCGATGGTTTAAAGAAAAAGGTTGGTTATAAGGGTAACATGGTCATTTTATGTTTTGTCCCATGTTTTTCCACCTTTTTTGGTGGAACAAAAAATTTAAAGAATAGTCCTATGAAATTATGTTTTTGCCCCATGTTGTCTAACCTTATTTTTCTCCCATGACATGTCAAACATGGGACTATTTATTTTATCCCTCTCGTCCTACCCAGTCTGCATACTAAACGCACCCTTACAGCCCAGGATTAATAATGAAATTATTAGGGCCATATAAACTATTAAAAAAAATATAAAAACACAATTTATCAAAACAAGCATATAAACAGGCATCGTAAAAACAGATCAAAACAATCCGAATTCTTCTTCCAAAACAACATAACCCAATTTTAGAACCTCAACGATTGTCGCGTAAAGTAAAATGAATCAACAAACTTGCATGGCAGGTTGAGTGGTAATGTGGCATGCTTCTTTGCGTTTATCGTTGCTTCTAATAACTAGTGAATTGTCGTAACAGTTCATTCCCTCGCTCGATGCTTTCTACTACTTGACTGCTCCACGCAAAGAAATTCAAGGTTGATTCCGCTAGTGTCACTAGATAAGGTACGGATGGGTAGAAAAATTTAATTCCAAATAAAAAATCCAGGTCAACTAACTATATAGATACTGATCAAGTTTTCTAGTGTTTTCTCTTAAAAATAACATGATTATTTTTTTACCAAGAAAAATGAATTTGAGTGACCAAGATAAAAATGTGGTGAAAGTTGGTTATTTCTTATTGATTATCTGCTTGTATGCTCATTTTACCAGTTTCTAGTTCTATGTCTTCGAGTCTATACTGTGATTGGTTTTGCTTTGTTGCAGGGGCAGAACATGAACACTACAAGAAAATTGGGTATTAGAGAGGGAAAAAATCCTTCACTAATTAGCGACGGATTGACTACAAACCTATTCCGTCGTTAATCCCTCGCTAATTAGCGATGGATTAATGAGGGATTGGTTTTGTGGTCAATCTCTCGCTAATCATTCACTAATTAGCGATTAGCGATGGATTGACCACAAAACCAATTCCTCACTAATTTGTTGCTAATTAGCCAGAGATTAGCGACATAATGGGTTTGTGATCAATCCGTCGCTAATCTCTCGCTAATTAGTGAGGGATTAGCGATGGATTGGGTTTGTGGTTAATCCCTCGTTACGCTAAATTAGTGAGGGATTAACCACAAACCCATTCCGTCGTCAATCCCTCACTAATTAGCAAGGATTGACCACAAACCTAATCCCTCATTAATTAGCGAGGAACTCCTAGCATCTGTCGCTAATCCGTCGCTAATTAGTGAAGGGTTAGCAAGTGATTGATTTTTTTTCTTGTTTTCTCATTTGTATGGGTTATATGTAGACATGTATAGTTGTGTATGTGTTTTATGTATCATTCAGTATGTGTTATATATTTGTATACATGATGTGTGTGTTGGTTGATAACGACAATTGAATCTACATATATATTTTTGTGTTATGTGTTGCATATGGGTTTATATGCATGTGTATATGTGAATGTATAGACAATGTTTATGTATTGTTTGGTAGACACATGTAATGTGTATGTGTTTTATGTATCATTCAGTATGTGTTATATATTTGTATACATGATGTGTGTGTTGGTTGATAACGACAATTGAATCTACATATATATTTTTGTGTTATGTGTTGCATATGGGTTTATATGCATGTGTATATGTGAATGTATAGACAATGTTTATGTCTTGTTTGGTAGACACATGTAATATGTATATGTGTTATATATGTATATATATATATATACACACACACACACACACACACACACATATATATATATATATATATATATATATATATATAAGTAATGAACTCTAGTTAAATCATCTGTTTACAGGTTCCACGTTATGAAGGAGTATGACGAAGAAAAAGAAGTTGTAGCAGACATTTAACAAGATGACATGCTTTGGAGAATCACTGAACCTAATGAATGCGAAATGTTTCATTTTGGTTTTTTTGTCTAGGATTTTGAGAATGTTATATTCATAATTCACTAAGGGGCTGTTCGGTTGGTTTTTCATTAAGCCCTGAATGGGTTAAGTTGTATGTTTGGATTTAGCTATCTGAATGAATGTGACTAAATTGTTGTTCGGTTATTGTGCTGAATAAACTATCTGAATAATACAAATGACAAATTTACCCTTGGTGTTTTATCTTTGCTTTTTTTTTATTTCTTTAAATATCTTCATTATTAAACTTCATTAGATGTTTAGACTAAATTATGAGATAGGATTTTGAATAAATGGCTTGATTATCTATGCAAAAGAATCTATTTTCGAGCCTCTCACCTGCCATGAAATCCATATCCATCCCTTCACCTGCTATGAAACTCATCACCAAAACCCATCACCTCCACTTTTGTCAGCATCACTGTTTAATATAATCCAAAAAAAAAAATACCTGAACTAGAATGACTTTTCCAAACAATTTTTTAACCTCTGGTTGTGGGTCTCGTGAGAAAAGAGGGAAAGGAAGATATATCAACGGGGACTTTTTTGCAAGGATGATGGATCTTACGAGAAAATGAGGGAAAGGAAGAGGGGGGCAGAGAGAAATAAGATGATGGGTCGGTGGAAGACCGGCGGTGGCACAGGAGAGCTTCGATGGAGGCAATGGAGGTGCTAGTGGTGCTGGAGGCGCTGTAGATTCAAGGAATGGAGGTGTTCTTCAAGGGTTTTCTTTTTATTATAGAGGATGAGAGTGTTTTAAATGAAGGGTATATGGGTAAAAAGTTTGGCTGAATGTAGACTAGAGTATTTTTCAAGCTGACCGAATAAGCTACTGATTTCTAAATTAAGTCATTACCGAACAGCCATTTATGGCTGACCGAATAAGCTATATGGGCTATACAGCCCATTAAGCCACAACCGAACAGCCCCTAATTCAATTGAATTTATAATTTTATTTTGTTTGTATTTTAGAATGAAAGTTTGCCTTCCGCCGCATTGTGATATATATAATACAATGAACTCGCAATTGAATTATTGTTTTTTAAAAATTTTAATTTTTTTTAAAAATTTTAATTTTTTTTAAAAATTACTAAAAATTAGTGACGGATCATGACGGAAATCCGTCGCTAAAAGTCCGTCGCTAATTTAATTCGTCGCAAATCTGTCATAAAAATATCCGTCGCTAATCGGTCGCTAAAAAGGTCCGTCTCTGATCTGTCGCTAATCCTGACCGTCGCTAATCTCCGTCGCTGTTAGTATCACGCACCACCTTTTTTCTGATGGACTTCCAGTGACGGATTAGCGATGGAATTTACTTTTAGTGACGGATTAGCCACGGAATTTTCCGTCACTGATAGAGTCGATTTTTGTAGTGAAATAATACTCACAATTTTTTGTCCTATAAAACAAAAGTCTAATTAAATGCTCTATTAAGACATCCAAGGATGCTTTAGGGTCCTAAAAGACCCATCTTATTGTAACAAAAACATAAGTGATTCCTTAAAGTATATTCCCATGGTTTATTTTTAGAGAAAAGTTGGATCATACATACTCAAGTCACTCATGGTAATGAATACTCGACATATCACATAGGTATAATTTTCCTCAACAAGAAAATATAAAGAATTCAAACAAGTACCGACATGTTCCTAACCTTAATAGTCGCAAATTTTAACGAGTATCGACTTTGAGCATATGTCATATGATATCTACAAAAACAATGAGCATTCATAGTTTCAATAATGTATGCTAATTTATGAGAGAAAATGGATTCAGAAAAATCGATTTAAGAGGATCAGAAAATAAATTTACTAAGAACAAAAGGTAAGTGAAGTTTGAGAATATTCCCTGCACATGAGAAACGACATTCAAAGAGTGTTAAAACATATATACGTGAAATAAGGGACACTTTTCGATTGTAATACTATGTGGTTCCAGTTTAAGAGAATAATTAAATTATGGTATAAATTATTCAATCACTTGTCTTTATAATATTCATTTTCCTAACTTGTAAACGTGTATCCTTTCTCTATCATAATATATGTAGGGGTGTCCGTTAGGGCCAAACCATACAACATATGCAGTTTAAAGATTTTTCCAAACCGTAAATCATACCGCATATGCATGCCTCAAACCAAAAAACAAAATCTTAAAGCATACTCTGATTCAACATACTCTACTTTATTGGTGGAATTTTGCTGGAAAAACCAGATCTTAAAGCAAAAACTTTTACCCTTTCCTTGCATATTTAGTAATTTTCTAGAAGGAATTTCAATCATTTTTACGAATTCAACTAAACAATCTTTTTCACTATATTCGGTTAACAATGAGTTTTCGGACGAGCTTGATCAGTGGAACCCAACCTTCCATGTATGCATGGCATGTGATGCGCATTCTACTACGTATGGCACAATCATTTAGGACATCATGACCCAAACATTCTAAATCACCTTAGGCTAATTAATCATATTTAATGTAATTATAAATACTTAGGTTTTAGTATTTCTCATGTTTTGCCTAATTGGAAATGGTCGTTATCATCTTTTTTCCTCATTTTCTGCTTTTGATATTATTCATACTGATTTGTCAACATAAGCGTTCTTAGCCTCGGTGGGATACACTACTATTTTTTAAAAGAAACAAATGAGTGAAGTTGTTCCCAACGTCAATGAGTAAATAGTGTCATAAGTTATGAAGTCAATGTGAATAACATACCTCACCAACGTTGAGAGCTTTCTGAACATCTTTATTGTTTTCCCAATCATCTATAAATATGTTAGTAGCTTCCTAAACAAAATAAGAAAATGGTAAAGGCAACTTTCCATATGTTTTTCTCACTTATTAATGTATGATTGTAATTTATAAATATGTGTCGATCTATCACATTTGAGAAAAAAAAAAGTACTCGACAAGTTGGGTTAAGTTTAGATTGTGCTACAATATTTAAAATCTCAAAGGTCTTTACATAATGATTTGTATGTACCTCATCCACCCGTTGAAGATTCTTCAAACATAAGGTGTTTTCAGGATCATTGTATACATACTTACCATGACAAGTTTCTTTTGTAGCCTGAAATATAACATATATAAAATTTAACCAAATGACAAAATATATTTTACTCATATCAAAAATTCATATGTCACGATTTTGATCCAAGTATCTTTCATTACCTCATAGATATCATCCGATATAAGTGCAACGCGATGAGCATACTCAATTCTTGAATTAAAGTCGATGAACCTATGAGTGAGTGGGCTAACAATTAGGCATCCCTGTATAATGCGAAAGTCATTGGTTAATTTATGTTTTGCATGATCAAGCACTACAACAAAGTTGATCTTTTAGAACAATTGTCCTTGAACGTCTTAATAGAGTACTTAATGAGACTTTAGGTTTATAAGACCAAAAGTTGTGTTTCATATAAAGACATCAAAATAAGTTATCAAGGTGAAACTAGCTAATTGACAAGTTCTACCGAAGAAGTTGGACAACCTAATAGGACACGTACACAAAATGAATCTTCTTATTAAGTTTATTTAGGAAATTTTTGAAAACTGTCCTATTTAGCTTTTTATTTGATACTTTTGAAAATTATCATATTATCTGTTTTATATATAGGACACTTTTCAATATATATATATATATATATATATGTACACACACACACAGGAATGATCAAACGAGAACGATAACTTTTTAAAAAAACACAAGAACAACAAATCATGTGCAAAATCACATGTGATTTTACATTAACGGCAAAAAATGAACGCGATTACTTTCGCCGCGACTTCAGTCGCGGGGCAAAGTCGCGATAATCATATATGATTTTGTGCATTAGCAGTCGTTCTCGTGTTTTCTTAAACAGTTAGCGTTCTCGTTTAAAGTCACCCACGGTTTCATTTGCAAACCAAGCAATTCTAACAATCTTTACAAACTAAAATCTACCAATCATGTAATTTCTTTTTAATTTTCCTATTCTTTTCTACATCTAATCCGTAGAGGGTATTTTAGGGATTTTAACATATTTTTTTATTTCACTACTTAAATATATTATTTATTTTGAATATATTATTTAATTTATTTTTAGGGTCTCCATCATCATGAAACCCTAGATAATTAAACCCGGATATATGAAACGATCTTCATGAAACCAGAAATCTTCATGAAACCAGATATACGAAACCAGATCTTCATGAAACCATGATTCTTCATGAAACCAGATATGGGAAACCCAAATCTTCATGAAACCCAGATCAGTAAACAAAATCAGTGAACAAAATCATGAAGATCTTCATGTAGAAACCAGAAACAAAATCAGTAACAAAATCATGAAGATCGAAGAAACAAAATCTCTTTCTCTCCCAAAAATTAAATCGAAAACATAAGATGTAGGAACCATAATTCTTCATGAAAGACAAATACTCAACTGAAACATGGTTATTGTTTATGCCAAAAATCTCCCAAGGAAAATTTAAGGTAATCGTGAAGCTTAATCCAATCAAAGAAAGTAACAACAATAATCGTATGACTATAATAGAAATGAAGTAAATAAGACGAGAGAATTGGTGACGCGGAAAACCCCTAAAGTGGGTAAAAACCGCGGACGAGTGTAAGTCGTCGTGCACAATGGACGTCAATCAGGGACGTTGTCCTTTAGAACAAGTGTTACAAGCGAAATGTAAAATCAAATAGTACAATAAAATAAAGTCGGTCGTGCGTCGGATATATTCAGACTTCGGTCGTACGTCGTATGACAAACAGCGGAAGGCTTTATGAACTTTGGGAAAAGATTGCGCAAGCTTGAGAGTATAATTCCAGAGTTTGAGCCTCAGATGCCTGAATATGAAGTTCAATCTTCATATTTATACTTTATTCGTCTGTTAGTAGGTCTTGAATGCATATCTTTAAGAAAGTAGCCGTTTTGACATTGACGATTGCGTCCGTTATGTCTGTTGCTATTGATGATGAATTCCGTTATAATCTTTGGTCGTAAAGATCCTTTAAATCCTGCATTAAACATAATATAACGTATGATATAAATTAGTAACTGGAATCATGTCGTACGATGGTATTCGTTAGACGGATATTTAACCGTTTTAGTCGAGGTCGCCTGAAGAAAGAGCGTCCTTTATCTTATGTCGTACGACCATAGTCTGTTGGACTTTTTACCCAAACAGTTTGCCCCCAAATTTAAAATTCAAGCGTCAACTTTTTGAAATTTAAATTTAAGATTAAAACACGTGTTGCTAAAGAAAACGCGGATCTTTCGATTAGAATCAAATTGGTTCATTTCCAACTAGATAATGACTTCATCACCTGCACAAGTAATCATCCAGACAACTAATTAGGGACAGGTGTCGCATACTGGAAGGACATACTCGAATATTTCTTCTGACACAGGTGACACGTGTCAAATGACGACTGGCGACCTACTTTCTCGGTCGATTCGGTTTCCAAATTTACAATATAAATAAGGATTTGTTGCTAATCCTTTCCTTCTTTATGCTTACATTTCTTAGAAAATATATATCTCCGGCGAGATTTCCGAGCGATCAGAATCCTTTCCACTCTAAATTCGAGGTTTAGACTGTTATTTAAGGTACGATTTTCAGTCCTTCCTTTGTGTTTGATTTATGCATAGAAAATCTATAGCTAGAAAACCTAGGAAAGCTTGGGATATTTTGAGTTATTGGTGTGCGACTCTTAACATCCCTGATTTTCAAATGTCGAGTGAGCCAGTAAGTTTGTTCAGGGAAGAAGAACACATAGATTTTTTCAAGAGTTTGGCTAAACTTCCAGATGAGATAAATCTAGTGTCGCCAGAGGATTTAAGGCCGGACGAGGTTCCGAAGGGATACTGTGTCTTGTACGAGTACCCCTTTAAGATAGGTTTCTCTTGGACTTTTAGCCCTTTAGTCAGGGCGTTTTTAGATTCCTTTGATTTGACACCTGGACAATTAATGCCTCAATTCTGGCGTATTGTCCAAGTGATCAATCGTGTCACAGCCGAGTGGGAGGTACCGTTCAACGTGAACGACCTCTTGACAGCCTATAGCGTGCGACCAGATGGTTATCATCGTTATAGCTTGTTTCCTCGTTCAAAGGGGGATAACGTACTGATACTTAACACCGCGGTGAACGACCGTGGGTGGAAAGATCGGTATGTCTTCCTTCAAGTGGCATCCGTAAGTGACGAAGACAGCCAATGATTGTCATCAGGCTGGAATGAATCGGGTAGGTTTATTGTCGTGCGTTTTTGTTGTGCATTTTGGTCGTTTGTTTTTGTCTAATATATGTCTTTGTTTTACAGTGATTGACTTCAGTGTCGTGAAGCCAAGGAGGGATTCTCTCAACAAGGTTCAAAGAATCTTAGAGAGAAGTATTGTCGATCGTTCATTCTCTCTTCGGTCGAACGACGAGGAGGACGAAGTCGTCCTAGTCGCTGAAGTTACACCTACCGAGGGTTCTTTGAAGGAAGGAGAGAATATAGAAGAGGAGAGAGAAGAAGAAAGAGAAGAGGAGATGACGAGTAAGTTGTTCAACAATACTTCCTTCTTATGTACCGTAAGTATTCTCTAACTTGCTCTTTCTGTCTCTTTTTTTTTTATCAGGAGACGCAACTACAAAGTCGGTTGCTGCTAGGCGAGCCGAGCAATTAGAGCTCGCTCGTCAAGGAAGGGAAAAATCGAAGAAAAGATTTGCCCCTTCCACATGGGTAGATCCAAGACGTGTTCGAGGCAAGCAACCTCGGTCTTCGCCTAAGAAGACGGGCGACGTTACTTTGACGTCCCTTCCAGGGGCGTCACCGACGAAGGGAACCATTGCTGGTGTCGAGCTCGGAGGCTCGACCCAGGTGACGAAGGACATTCCCCTGCCGGGGGTGTCGGGCGTTAATAAGCCCATCTCCGAAGTTCCTTCTTCTTCTTCAAGGGAAGAAAAGAACAAGGAGAAGGTGGGAGAGACGACATTCAAAGTCACTCTCCCATCTGACTTCATGGTTAATGACGTCCTTGAGAGGGACGTCATTTTCCCGCATTTGGGGAAATTTCTTCTCCCGACCTTCCGCGATCGCTACAACGATTCTCGGATCGAGGATACGGGAGCACATGCTGCCGGTCTTTCTTTCATGGTAAGCTCGTATTATTTTTTATTTTCTTTGTTACTTACTTGTTATATTTTTTTTAATCTTTTATTTATTGTCTTGCAGGCTTTTCAAGCGTGTCTGAGCTTTTACGCTCAGACAGAAGGTCTCAGGGCGGCCTTTCCTGACGTACAAAAAAGGGCGGACGAGGCTCTTGAGAAAGAGAAGGTCGCCTTAGAGGCGGTCGAGGCCGAGAAGAAGAAGGTCGAGAGTCTTAAGACCAAACTTGTCGAAGCTCAAAATGAGACGATCAAGTTCAGGGACCATGTCCTTGAACTTGAGGCCTTAACGTCCAAGCTGGAGGTGGAGAAGATAAAGGCCACTACTGCCGCTGCTGCCTCTGCTGATGAAGTTACGTCCCTCCTCAAGAAAGTCGAAAGTTTAGAGGGCGACGTCAAAGATTTAGAAGAGGAGAATAGGCATATTGAAGCTTTCTCTCGTCTCACAACCCGAGCTGCTTTGATGAGACGTCATCTGAGTGGGAAGAATCCCATGGTGTCAGCCGCCGAGGAGCTCAAGACTTATCTTGACACTGTGGGAACCGAAAGGGACCTCGATGAAGATGATGACCTGGAGGGGAGCGATGACGGAAAAGAGGCGACAACAGTAGAGACCGACGTCGTGCAGGAACAACTTGACGTTCCTCCTTCTTAGCTTATTTTCCTTTAGATTTACCATTAACGGTCGGCCGTCTGTGGTCGTCTCTTATACTTGTAAATTTTTTTTTTTTTGGAAATGAAAAAAGTTTCTTTTGTTTATCAATGCTCGTCAATTGCTTTGTTTTTTCAAAAGTATGTCAAGTAAGTTTAAGAAGATACAAAGTCATTATATATTATACATTCGACCAAACCATCATTCATTAACATGCTATAACGAAATCAACTGAGTTTTACGATCGAACAAATGCAATCGTAATAATGGTTTTCGTATATATATATATATATATATATATATATATATATATATATATACATACTGGGAGTCAAGTGTAAAAAATTAACCTTTAACAACAATTACAACCAACCATATACATGCGATCGTATGAGTATTACTTGACATGAAAATCTTAGTTAAATCGTGCGTCCCTGCGAAGAACAACATTAGCGGGGTGGTCGTTGGTTTGACCAACGACCCTCCGATGCTTAAGTTAGTAATTTTTCTCAAAAAATAATCGAAGGAACTAAATATGGAATTTAAAAGAAATACCTCTTTAGATGAACTGCATTCCAACTTCGTGGAAGATCTCGACCATCGGAGGTTTGGAGTCTATTAGCTCCTTTACCCACGATACCAGAGATTTGATAAGGCCCTTCCCACTTAGTAGAAAGTTTACCTGCATTAGGTTCTTGAGTGTTTTGAAACACACGTCGCAAGACGTAGTCGCCTTCTTGAAAAACTTTGACCTGGACATTTTTATTGAAATGTCGCTCGACAGCTTGCTTCTGCGACGCCATGCGAATGTGAGCAGCTTCCCGAAGTTCCTCTAGGGCGTCGAGATCATAACTTAGATCGACTAAGTTATGTTCAACAGACGTATGTCTTGAAGTCGGTAGTCGTACCTCAATAGGTAACACAGCTTCACATCCATAGACTAAGGAAAAGGGAGTCTGTCCTGTGGATGTACGAGGTGTCGTACGATTAGCCCATAAAACGGAAGGCAATTCTTCCACCCATTTTCCTTTGGCAGCTTTAAGTCGTTTCTTAAGTGAATTAATGATAGTTTTATTGCTCGACTCAGCTAAACCATTCGACTGTGGATATCGAGGCGTTGATGTTACTAACTTGATATTTCTTTCTTCACAAAACCTTCGCGTTCGGTCACTGATGAATTGTGTCCCGTTGTCGCACGTTATTTCAGATGGAACTCCAAACCTACAAATGATGTTAGTCTGGATAAAAGAAACGACTTCTTTATCCCGGACTTGGGAAAAAGCCGCTGCTTCGACCCATTTAGAGAAATAATCAGTTAAAACTAAAAGGAATACCTTTTGCCCTGGAGCAGGTGGAAGTTTCCCAACAATATCCATTCCCCATTTCATAAAGGGCCATGGAATCAAAGTCGAGTGCAAAGGTTCAGAAGGTTTATGAGACATACCTGTGTGTCTTTGACACGCGTCGCACAACTGTACATACCTGGTCGCATCTTGTCTTATCGTCGGCCAATAGTAACCTTGTCTCGATATCCGGTTGGCTAAACTTTGAATCTAACTTTTCTCGCCTCCATTTTATCATCGGGCAATTGATCGTGCTCTAAGTAATTTCGAATGTCGTCCGACCAAGAATTTTCTTTTTCAATTGGCGCGACTGAAATATTATCATCCTCCTTGATGGAAGGGGTTGCAAGATGAACTACTGGGATATTTTTGAATGTCGTTCGACTAAGTGCTGACCCCAAATTGGCTAATGCATCGGCTTGAGTGTTCTGATCTCTTGGTATTTGCTCGATTACAAAGTGACTGAACTTCTTTGCTTCTTCTTTGACTATTTTATAATAGGCAATCATCCTTGAATCTTTTGCTGCGAACTCTCCATTGATTTGGTTAACAACTAGGGATGAGTCACTTCGGACGTGCAGACGTGTTGCCCCCAAATCGTGAGCAATTTTGATTCCTGCAATCAATGCTTCATATTATGCCTCATTATTTGTTGCTTTGAAATCGCACTGTATGGAATATACCATTTTGCCCCCTTGTGGGGACTGTAGGACGACACCCAAGCCTGTGCCACGTATATTTGCCGAACCATCCACATCGAGCATCCATGTAGTGTCGTGCAAAGTCGCCACAATTAATTTGTCGGACGTCATCGTGCTTTCTAGTTCTGGACTGAAATCTGAGATGAAATCGGCTAAGACCTGTGACTTGATCGCCGTTTTGGGCTGGAAATCCAGATCAAAGTTGCTGAGGTAAATGCTCCATTTAGCTAGTCGTCCTGTTAATTCGGGTTTTCTTAACACAGATTTTAAGGGAAAGTTAGTTACCACAATTATAGGATGTGACTCAAAATAATGTCGTAGCTTTTTAGCAGCCATGATTAATGAAAGTAAGAGTTTTTCTATGGACGAATACCTGGTTTCTACGTCTAATAGAGTTTTTACTTACATAGTAAATTGGCAGTTGTCGACTGTCGGTTTCTCGTATAAGAACTGCACTTACCGAATTAGTGCTAACAGCTAAATAAAGTTGAAGAGTTTCACCTTTCTCAGGTTTAGAGAGGAAAGGAGGCGACATCATGTATTTTTTGAGTTGTTGCAACGCTTCTTCATGCTTGTCCGTCCATTCGAACCCTTTATTCTTTCGCAGGACATTGTAGAATAAATGACACCTGTCGGATGACCGAGAAATGAACCGGTTCAGCGCTGCTACTCGTCCTGTAAGACGTTGGACTTCTTTAAAATTTCTGGGCGATTTTAGCTCGATAATTGCTTTAATCTGTTCCGGATTAGCTTCGATTCCTCGTCGTGTGACCATATAACCGAGAAATTTTCCAGCTCGAACTCCAAAGGAACATTTCGTCGGATTCAACTTCATCTTGTATTCACGCAAGATGTCGAACGACTGTTTCAAATGTCCGATATGATCGTCCGCATGTTTCGATTTGATAAGCATGTCATCGATGTATACTTCCATAGTATCACCCAAATGTTCTTTGAACATCATATTCACCAATCGTTGATATGTCGAACCTGCATTTTTAAGACCAAAAGGCATTACCTTATAACAATAAATACCTTTATCCGTCATGAAGGCTGTTTTCTCCTGGTCGTCTGAATGCATCAATATCTGGTTATACCCAGAATATGCATCCATGAACGTGAGTAGCTCATGTCCTGCTGTAGCGTCGACCATAGAGTCGATATGTGGCAATGGAAATGGATCTTTCGGGCAAGCTTTGTTAAGGTCTGTGAAATCAATGCAGACTCGCCATTTGCCATTTTTCTTTTGGACGACTACCACATTAGCGAGCCAATCTGGATACTTGACTTCTCGTATTTTTCCTGTTTTAAGTAAATTATCAACTTCGTCGTTGATAACCTTATTCCTCTCAGGAGCAAATTTTCGTCTTTTCTGTTGAACGGGTTTAAACGATGGATCGATGTTGAGTTTATGAGAAATAATACTCGGATCGATACCCACCATGTCTTCGTGCGTCCAAGCGAAACAATCATAGTGGTCCTGCAAAAAAGAAATTAGTTGCTTTTTAAAGGAAGGGTCGAGAGTCGAACCTATGTAAACCATCTGGTCAGGCTTATCCTGGTTTAAGACGATAGCTTCCAAGCGATAGTCATCGTTAGTCCCAGAAACGTCCTGGTTCTGTAATTGCTATACCGTCTGCTTCGGGGACTTCAAGGAAACTTTGTAACATTCTTTAACAACCTTTCTTTCGCCTTTGATTTCTTGTACTCCCCATCGCGTGGAAAATTTTAGGGTTTGATGATATGTCGAAGGCACAGCCTTCATGTCATGAATCCAAGGTCGCCCAAAAATAACATTATAAGCTGATGAGCAATCGACGACATTGAATTTCGTCTGTCTGTTGATTCCTTTAGCATATACTAGGAGTGTGATTTCCCCCATGGTGTTTGTCGCTCCACCATTAAACCCAACGAATGTGGTCGAACGTCGTGTAATCTCGGATTTGTCAATGCCCATTGCTTTCACTGCATCAAAAAAGATAATGTTAGCTGAACTACCTCCGTCGACGAGTATCCTTTTGGTCAGACAATTTCCAATGCTCAATTGGATAATTAGTCCGTCATGATGCTTCTGATGTACGTCATCGAGATCCGCCTGGTCGAATGTTAAGGGCATAGCCTCCAATTCTGCGTCCTCTTTGAGTCGTGCCTCCTTCGGAATTGGTCGATCATCAGGACCGCGACTGGCATGTCTTTTAGCGGCTGAATAGGTGGTCCTACAGATATTAGAACCTCCAGTAATACAATTAATCACCTTGGCATGCTCTGGAGATGTGGGACGTGCGTCTTTATCTTCCATCAATTCTTGTAGGTAACCTTTTGAATTGAGCCAGGACAGCTCCTTCTTTAGGGCGATGCAATCATCCGTTATATGACCGAAATCATTATGGAAATCGCACCATTTGGTTTTGTCCTTCTTGTCGGTATCTTTGTCATTTTTCTTTGGCCACCGTACGTTTTGCTGAAGCTGCTTCAAGGATACGACGACATCTTTAGCTGATCCAGGTAAACCATAAGATGACACCTTAGGATACTGGACAGATTTAGAAGTCGTTGGTCCTTTCTTTTCAAATCTGACATTTGAAATATGCTTAGTAGGTTCCAATCGATTGGACGACTTTGATTTAAAGTCAAGCTTTTTAACACCTAAGCTTTTCCGGTCACCCGAGTGTTTATTTCTGAATGCAAGGTCATCCTCGACCCTCATATGGGCAAGTGTCCGTGCTCGTACGTCTTCAAAGGTTTCCGGAGGATACTTTGTAAGATCGAGATATAACCCGGAACTATTGTCCAGACCTCGTTTGTATGCTTCGATTGTTGTTTTTACATCGCAGTTGTGGATACTGATCATCTTCGCGTTGAACCGATTAAAGTAGCCCCGGATGGACTCTCCATTCTTCTGCACGACGTAGTAGAGGTCGCTCGTTTGCTTCTCCATTTTTCGGCTGCTAGCGAATTGTTGAGTGAATTGATTCACCAATTCTGCAAAAGACCCAATAGTTTTAGGTTTGAGATTTATTAACCATTGTAAAGCTGCCCCGGTCAAGGTCGCCCCAAAACTTTTGCACATGCAAACTTCTTGAAATTGGTACGGTATTGAAACAGTCCACATAAGTTGCTTATATTGTGCGACATGTTCCGTTGGATCCGTGACGCCTGAGTATTTTGGATTGAAAGTCGGGACGCTGTATTTCTTTGGAACATCTACTAACGCGATCTCATCAATGAACGGTGACGCCTGAAATCCTGCACGTGGTTCGACATCGATTGGAACTGCTGCCCCCGGCAACTTGGCCAACATCGACAGGACACGTTCATTTTGTTCTTCCAGAAGTTTTAGTCTTTGTGCAACGGGATCTAAGGGAACACCATTTGGAGTACCCAATGGAACATAACCAGTCCCATTGAGGCTATTCTGCTGTGAGGCATCAGAGGCATATCCATTGAATGGAATAAAGGCCATAGGCATAGTTGGAATCATAAAAGTCGCAGGGTTAATTGATGGTGGACGAGGATAATTTGGTAATGGAGGGGGTACATTCCAAGTACCAACGTAAGCATTCGTGATCCCTGTCACATTGTTCCCACTTTGATTTCTCAAATTCTCGATGGTTTCAGCTGCTTGTCGAGCTTGAGTTGTTAAGGCGTCAATACGAGCACGTGTAACTGTTAGCTCCATGTTCATTTGAGCTACGATATGATCTTGAGTTCCTTGGAATGCCATTATCCTGGATAACTGGAAAAGAAAACACTAAGAGAAAACGTTAGTTTGTCGTGAGATTATTGAAGATTTCCTTTGGATGGGGCCCCACGGTGGGCGCCAAACTGTTTATGCCAAAAATCTCCCAAGGAAAATTTAAGGTAATCGTGAAGCTTAATCCAACCAAAGAAAGTAACAACAATAATCGTATGACTATAATAGAAATGAAGTAAATAAGACGAGAGAATTGGTGACGCGGAAAACCCCTAAAGTGGGTAAAAACCGCGGACGAGTGTAAGTCGTCGTGCACTATGGACGTCAATCAGGGACGTTGTCCTTTAGAACAAGTGTTACAAGCGAAATGTAAAATCAAATAGTACAATAAAATAAAGTCGGTCGTGCGTCGGATATATTCAGACTTCGGTCGTACGTCGTATGACAAACAGCGGAAGGCTTTATGAACTTTGGGAAAAGATTGCGCAAGCTTGAGAGTATAATTCCAGAGTTTGAGCCTCAGATGCCTGAATATGAAGTTCAATCTTCATATTTATACTTTATTCGTCTGTTAGTAGGTCTTGAATGCATATCTTTAAGAAAGTAGCCGTTTTGACATTGACGATTGCGTCCGTTATGTCTGTTGCTATTGATGATGAATTCCGTTATAATCTTTGGTCGTAAAGATCCTTTAAATCCTGCATTAAACATAATATAACGTATGATATAAATTAGTAACTGGAATCATGCCGTACGATGGTATTCGTTAGACGGATATTTAACCGTTTTAGTCGAGGTCGCCTGAAGAAAGAGCGTCCTTTATCTTATGTCGTACGACCATAGTCTGTTGGACTTTTTACCCAAACAGTTACCCAGATTTAGGGGAGCAAGTACCTATTACGAGGGATTACATGAGTCAAATATTGCATGAAGGAGTGTCTTTATGTGAGAAGTGAACTTTATGTCTAACCTCTATGAGTGTTACATATGGGATGTTTATTAAAAAATAAGTGAATTTGATTTCAATGTGTGTTTTGTTAAACTTCACCAATATGACATGGATAACGCATCCCTTATTGATTGTTCGGTGAGAAGTAATGTGTTGACTTGCATATTTCTGGTGATCACAAATCATGCATTTGTTTTTTGAAAAAAAAATGAGCGAGTTATATAAATCGTTTGATATTTGTTGAATGTTTGATGATATAAACTCTTGAACTCACTGAAGGCTGATTTTTTTGGTTTTTCAATGTGTATCATAGGATCTGGATTAAGTATTATTGACAGTACTAGTGGAGGTAATGACAGTGCTTATAAAAGTAAACATTGACATGTAATTATGTTGGTTATCACGGTGTCTTGGACTAGCTTATCATGTGAATCAAAGAGAATAGTTTGAGATAGTAGTCGGTGAATTTTGTAATAGTGCATTTTTGTATGTTTGTAAATATTAGTTGGTGTATGTGGTGCTTAAACCATTTTTGGTTTGGGATATGTGAAGTGTGTGTATATATATATATATATACTTAAATCACATGTTATAAAACAGACATATGTCAACTATACGAATAGGTCAATGCCGAAATTTCGGTAGAAATGTTACCCTGATAGTAATAGGGTGTTATAATATGAGATTCCACACATAATCTCATAGACATTCTTAACTTTAGTCTTTGTGATTTAAAAGTGAATGAAGCATTAGATTTACTTTTCTGAATTGATATATAGTTTTTCTAGCAATTTGTACATGAACCAACCAAATAATTTAGCATTAACGTTAAAAAGTTGAGGTAGTAAGATGTTTACTTTAATGTTGAGTTGTGGTTGATTTCCACGTTCATTGCCTACAAAAATAGAGAATGATACGTAAATAGAATGTTTTAAAATTAACCTTCTTTTCTCGAGGATATTGAAGAAGGTGCATCTTGTATATCTCTAGTTAGAAGTTCTTACCTTTGTATACCTTCAAAGCCACATTTGGTACGATAATGCCCATATATGAAATCCCAGATATGTACAATGGATTACTCACAAATCTAGGGTTCTCCACAAGCCACTGTATCAAATATTCACCATCACATATTTAAACACACAAACAAAGGTTCATTAATAATTTTTTTAGTAAATAACTAGCTACTACCTTCAATAATTCATAGGGCCTACATAAGAAGCAGACATTCGGTTCAATCGTACCAAAACAAGTCAACCAAGAAGCATAAAAAAATTTGATTCCATAAAGAGTTCCATTTTTAAAACGAATTATCTTACCTTTCTTAGAAATTCATAACTTTGTAAAGCTAAAAGGGAATCACCACTCCTCGATGCTTCCCATGTTTTAGCACACGAGAACCCGACACCAACCGGTAAATCTACGAATATCACATTAGCAACCTACAAAAAGCATATTACATACATAAACATGTATATTAATTTTTTATGTAACGAAAAGAATCTATAAGAGGAAAGTTACAATTTTTAGAAGCAATTTTAGGGTATAAATGAGTGATAGATAAATGGGAATTGTGTGAACCTTTGACCATGAATTTGGATTCAACTCCAATGTAATGTTATTCTTCCATGAACTTTCGAAATTGAAACTTAATGGACCTACACAAAGGTAAATATATATTGCTATCAACACAACTTAGGTCATCGAAAGGATCTCGGAGACCGACCAAAGCACCGATGGATTTCAAAGGTGAATTAAAGTTGAAATGGTATAAATGTCCATCAATGAAATATGCAAGAAAAAAGTTCGAATTGTGCACGAACATATTCATCAAACACCTTTGAGATCGATCAAAAGCATTGAGCTCTATTGAGCTTCTACCGTCTTTAACCTATGGTTAATACATACATCAAGCCCTATGATCAAGCTCTAAAATTCATAATTTTCAATTCCCTATAAAATAAACATCAATATTGACATACTTTCATCACACAATCTTTCTCTCTATTTCAATACTCTTTTCATCTTGAAAATCTCAAACTCTAGTTTTTTGCTATGGATCCAAACTAACTTAATTATTGCTTAGGCTTTGCATATCCCGATAAGTTTTAAAATTACCCAAACACACAATATAAAAACTCTGAGTTAACCTATTATGATAATCATGTTATTATCCTTTGAAAATGTCCAAACTTTTCACGCATGAGGGGAGAGGAGAGAGAAGATTTTTAAAATACGTAAAATGTTATTTATTTAGAAGTTTAAATCAAAATTATTAATTTCGTAATTTAACCTATGATTTATGGTTGATATCAGATCTCATTGATCTCACAAAATACTGAGTTTTTCTTTGAATGGCCCCATATACATAGTCCAAGGTTAATTTGCAACCCATGTACATCTTACAACCCTACAACCCACATCTTAACATTTGGACTAATGATAAGTGGTTGTTTTGTTTTTTTTAATTGATAATATTAGGCACGCATCTATCAAAATTGTCGATCATGAATCCTAAAGATGGGTTAAGATGTGGATTGTTGGGTTGTAAGATTTATATGAGTTTTTGAATTAAACTACCTCTCTCTCTCTCTCTCTATATATATATATATATAGAGAGAGAGAGAGAGAGAGAAAAGTTCAAACGAGAACGCTTACTATTTAAGAAAAACCGAAAACAACAAAAAACAACAGATCATATACAAAATCATATGTGATTTTGTACTACCCGAAAAATTCAGACGTGGGAAATGTCAACCGCGACCCGCGCATGGTCGCGTGAATCATATATGATTTTCTATGTGCTCGGTTGTTTTCGTGTTTTCTTAAATAGATGTTGTTCTCGTATGAACTCACCTCTCTCTCTCTCTATATATATATATATATATATATAGAGAGAGAGAGAGAGAGAGAGAGAAAGTTTCAAACGAGAACGCTAACTATTTAAGAAAACAAGAAAAACATCAATTATGTACAAAATCACATGTGATTCGGCATTAACCCGGAAAACGGGACACGAACGACTTTTTCCGCGGCTTCAAGTCACGTGCGAAGTCGTGGGATCACATATGATTTTCAGGGCCAGCTCTGGGCCTAGGCCAGTGGGGCCATGGCCCAGGGCATCATAAATTCATGGGACATCAAAATTTTCTAGCAGTCTATTATATATATATATATATATATATATATATTTGGGCCTTAAATTTTTTACCATTACAAGCCCAAAAGCCAAAACAAGCCTACACCGCTACACGCCTAATTCTAATCGGCTCATGAGTACAGACCCTCAAATCTCAATCACGCCTCATTCTAATAGACAATCATAGACGCTCTCTATCTCAATCACGCTCACGCTCTCTCTCAATCAGACAATCACGCTCAAGCTCTCAGCGATTCAGCCTCTCACTATCGATTCTCGATGCTTTCACTCTCAATTCTTGATTTCTTGGTCACTCACGACTCAAGAAATCAACGCACACAGGGCTTAACGCTTATCTGGATTATGGGGAAGGGGGCAGCACCACAGAAGGCAGCAACCAACAACAACCACATGTTTAAGGTATTGTATTTACTGTTTAGTGTTTACATTATGTTTACTGATTTGTCTCTATTTTGGCCTTTAGGGTTAAATCATGGTTAGACAATAAATCCTTATCATAAATCAGGTTAATAAGTTATTTTACAATTATAGCTTAATGGGTTATTTATTTAGTTGTTGTTTACTTGTTTAGTTGTTATTTTGTGATGAATGATTGAATGTTAACTTATTAGCAATTTTAAGTATTGAGAGTAAGTTTTTAGGATATATTAACTATGATAAAGTCATTGATATTTTTGCTTCAAATCGTTTTAGGTAATATATTTTAAGTTTTATTATTCGGGGTTTCAGTTTATGTCCCCCATTTTGTATCATTTTTGTTTTATTTAATAAAGATTCGGCTTGGGGATGAGCCGCCTAGCTTGACTACTGACTAGGTTCCAAACCCTTTTAAATTGTTTTTCGTTTGCGTAATAAAGGGGCATTTATTTTGCCTTTCGCCGTGGACATCCAAAATCTCAGGACCGGCCTGGTGATTTTGTATTTGAATCACATGTGATTTTGTATGTACCGATCTTTTTCTTGTTTTTTTAAATAGATACCGTTCTCGTATAAACCCACCCCTATATATATATATAGTGGAAGAATATTTTGCAACCCTTAAAAAAGTTGCAACCCTTGCAACCCACATCTTAACCGTTGGATTCATGATCGACGGTTATTTTATCTTTATTTTTCTTTTTTTTTAATTAAAAATATTGGGCCCCATATCTATTGTAACCACCGATCATGAATCCGACGGTTAAGATGTGGGTTGTAAAGTTTGCAACCTTTTTAAGGGTTGCAAATTAAACAACCCCTATATATATATATATATATTTACACACCGGTTGTTTAAATTAATTATCATAAATATTTTGGCAATTTTGAAACCAACTATTCATTTATTTTTAATTACCAATTTGATAGAGTAATGGATAAAGTCCAGAAGTGCCGGGGCCACCGGTGAGATAAAGAAGAACAGGGTCGTCGGACGGGTTTCTTTCAGATTCAACAAAGTAGTAGAAAACTTGGACTTCTTCGTCTTCTCCAACTCCAACATATCTTTCAGACATATAAACAAAACAAAAATGAAATTGAAAAAAAATTAAAGAAGATCAATTAACAAAAGCTGAAATTGAAAAAAAGAAAACATACCCAGTTTCGAGAGTGAAAGGAAGATCACCATCAAATCCTGGGAGATTCTTAACGATCCATTCGGAGTTTGAGAATGTTAAGAAATGCAGAAAGATGATAGAGAGGGAAAATGTTATGTGTTTTGACTCCATCAATTATATGATAACAACACTCAAAGTTTCGAGGATGCTTGCTACTTGCTAGTAGTAGTAGGTGATGCAATATTTATATAGTAATAATTTCCATATTTTAAATTAATAAAAAATAGAAAAGGAAGGGTTTAATTATTTAGTAATCAAACTTAAAGCATTTTTTTAGGAAAATTAAATTCTAAAATAATGTTAATAAGGCTTACATGGTGTTCATAAAGCTAAAAGTATTTATTATGTAATTCTTATTGGGGTGTTCACAAGTGTTTGGTTTACTTTTAATTTTGTTGGTTTAGTTGGTGTTCACGATGTATGCACAAACTATACCAAATTTCGTAGATTCAAAGTTTGTTTACAAACTATTGATAGTATTTCTAAAAGTTGTTCATCTTGTATACATTTTCAGTTATGGTTTTTAAATAAGAACAGATGGGAGAGGAGTGAGAGTTTTTAAATAATCTTTTATGGTTTAAAATGGATCTAACGATCTCATAGTTTAATAAGTTCTTAAAGAAAAGACTAATTTTAAAAAGATTAAACAAATAATTTCTTCAATTTCTTGTATTTTATCTTTGAATTACATATACACTCAATAAAATAATACAACTTGCGCTTTAATTAATTTGTTACACAATTACTGAATCTTGTATTCTTATTTCATTCAACCACGTGTGTCACATGTAATTTATGAAGGGTATCTTCTTTCGTACAACGACGTGTATCACATGGGAGCTTATAGTGCGAGTCAGGCGGGTTTAATTAGGTAGGCAAACAAAAAATAAGATCAAATTTCGGGTTTGGAAACAAAACCCTACATCATGGGTTTTAGATTTTGAATTACTTCGGGATGAGGTTGATCGCATTTTGTGTAACACCCCAAAAATAGGGATAACAAAATTCTGGAAAAACGAACATGAGGTATATATAGTTTAGCCAAAGCAAGAGCCTCCCAAAAAGGGGAATATATATAAGACATGTTTAATTACAGTTTGTAATCTAACGGTAAATAAACAACCATCTAATCTAATTTCTATACAGAAATAAGATTACAAAAAGGGTGTCGCCTATAATCTCAATAAAGTCTTCACAAAATGTGCGCCCAAGTGCACTAACCCCAAGCTCTCACCAAGTCCGCCTATACCTTCTTAAGTGCGGCGTCACTAGAACCTGAGATACACATAAACACCAAGCAAGTGTTAGGCCAAAAAGTATAGTGAAGTTGAATGACAATTAATATAAGCAAGAGAATAATTTCCAACGTTTGTTAACCAAAGGATGTACTCCTTAAATGGAATCAATGGGGGAGACCCATACCATCAATCAAATTCCACCCAAAAGACGAGATACCTTAGTGTCATCTTCCAAAAATGACACCACAAGGCCCGGCACATCCGAGGGTACAACAACGGCATTGCCCCAAATGGCGGGGGTCTAGGCACATACCAACACGATGGTGCCCAAGACTATGTCCTCCTAGTGACCATTTGACTTGGTTCATCCACACTACTCATTAGTGGCCAAGAAGCACAACACTAGCTCTCGTATAGTGTATTCAACACCAATGCATATCATATGTTCTCAATATTCATACTCATCAATAAATAAGTGCGAGGAAACAATTATCATACGCATCATGCTTATTTATATAGGTAATCATAGAGGAATTCTACCCAAAGTGAAGATATTCCCCAACACATGAACAATCATAATATAGAGGTGTATAAACATAAACACCACTCTTTACTTGCCCACATTACCAACATATGTACATTTCCAATATCTAGAGTTAACCCTTCACAACTCAAGACAACATTAAGCCAAATAATCCACATGTAAATAAACCTTAATCCCATGAACTATATGTACCAATTAAATATGCAAATAAATACATGTATCTCATTTATAAAGGTTTAGAACACTCACTATTTAGGTTTTCACTCAAAACCTAGAAAATGGCAAACCCTAGAAAATGATGGAGAAGGAAGATGCTCTTGAGATTTAGAGATCTTGGTTGGGATCCTTGGTTGAAAAGACTTGAATCTTGCAATAAATAAAAGGGGGATGGTGCCTTGAATGCTCCAATGGACGATCTCAAGGAGTAATGGAGAAGAGAGAACTTTGAAAGAGAGTAGGTGTGAAGTAAATGCAAGACTTGACTGATTTTTCCCTTTTTATTCGCACCGGGGCCGCACGCGAGCAGCGACGTGGTTGGACTAGCGCGGAGAGGCGTGTCGGCCTCTAGGGTTGAGAGCGAACAGAGCCTCGTGCGGCTCTTGGCGCAGCTCCACTCGCGCGACCATCCGCGCGGAGCATTGTCTACGCTTATTTTATTTGACTAAAAATTGGGGAATTACAAATCATGGTTCAAGTATAAATGATAGGCTGATTATTTATAATTATAAGATCACTCTAGATATATAAAATGCGACTTACCTTATTAAAAGAAACACGGGCGTGACAATCCTCCCCACCTAATAAGGATTTCGTCTCCGAAATCGAGCTCTACGCAAACAAATGAGGGTACCACTTCCTCATGTCCTCTTCAGACTCCCAAGTGACGTTAGCACCGCGGTGGTGCTTCCACTGAACTTTAACCATGGTCACCTCTTTATGGCGCAATTTCTTCATTTTTGATTCCAATATTGCCTATGGCTCTTCTACGCAACGATTTCCTTTATCCACCCGGATCTCTGTCAAAGGAATCACATTCTCCTCTTCGGCTAGGCATTTGCGGAGGTAACACACGTGGCAGGTAGGATGTATTCCATCTATTTCCGGTGGCAAATCTAATCGGTAAGCTTGGAGTCCAATCTTCTCTAAGATAACGAAGGGTCAAAGGAATCGGGGACTAATCTTCCCGCATTTCCCAAATCGGATTATACCCTTCAATGGTGACACTTTCAACATCACCCGATCGCCTACTTGAAATTCGATCGGTCTTCACTTTTTGTCTGCGTAGCTTTTCTGTCGGTCTTGATCTGCCTTTAGACGCTCTCTAATTTCTTTCACTTTATCTACGGTCTCTTGAAGGATCTCCGGCCCGACAAGTTGTTTCTCCCCCGATTCAAGCCAATACGTCGGGGTCCTACATTTTCAGCTGTAAAGAGCTTCGAACGGGGCCATCCCGATGCTGGAATGGTAGCTATTTGTAACACCCGTAAATTCCTGTCTGTGAAAGCCAACCCTTTGAGAAACTCTTGTTTCTTATCGTAGGTTTTCATCCCCTATATCTTACCTATTTAAGCCTTATCGCGTCATGAGTGGTCTGTGCGGAAAATGGGAAGAAACGAGCCTCGGTACACTCTGGACGATAGTGCCCTGGCGATAGTGCCCTGGGCACAATCGCCAGCGGGGTGTGCCCGCGGTACGTTTTGGGCGATAGTGCCCTGGCACAATCGCCGGGCACAATCGCGGCCGGCCCCAGGGTCTTTTAAGAGTCGCGATTCTCAACCATTTCCCCCACTCTCACTTCTATCTTCTTCCCTTTTCTCTCCCAAACACCAAAACCAAACCCTAACCTATTTTGGGGGTTTTTCCTCCTCAAACCACATGTTTCTTCACCATCTAACTAGTTGGAACCTTGAACCACAAAACTTCCATCTTTATCTTCCTCGTCAAGTGCAACGGTCGGGAGCTTGGGTTGAAGTGTTGGATTGGGTGTTCTAGGAAGCCTCTCTATCATCAATATGGGATAACGAATCAACCACAATTCAATATTTGAGAATACTCAAGTCTTATGGTTTCATGTTATATTTTATTATATATTTGTTTTTATATAGATATATTGATACATATCTCCATTCATTTTATTGTACTCTAAGATCTCACCTTACATTTACGGTTGTTCCTTATTTTTATAGATGGTCTTTTATGATCAATTTTCTAACTGATTTATATATGATATTTTTTTGCACAATAAAACAACAAAACCTCCATATTTCTCTATAAATACACCTCACATTTATGCATATCAAACAAACAAAAAACACCCAACTCATCAATGATAAAATCATAATATATGGTTCATGATGCAACTAAAACACAAAATCAATAAAAAAAAATCAGCATCCATCAAATAAAACAAACCTAACACCATGATTCATCAAAAACACAAACTACAGTTTATAATTTATCAAATGAACAAAACCAAATTTGTGAAATAAAAAAAAATGAAATCAAATATATATGGTACCTTTGTTGTTAAAGGATGTTGTTGAAACCTTAGCATGTATTCTTGAAGATCATCAAAGTATTTACTATGCAAATATTTTAGTTGCTAATTCCAAACAAACAAAAACACCTAACTCATCATATTATCAAAAATCATAATATACATGATCCAATTAAAAACACAAAAAATCACAACGTTGTGGCGTGGTGGTAAGAGCCTGGGGACTTTATAGCGGTTGCTCGGGTTCGAGGCCCACTCGCAGCATTGTGGCCACGGGTTGAATGCCCGCGGGCCATAGGCCTGTTTTCCAGGAGATTAGTCCAGGCCCAAAGTGGTATGGGATACTCCTTTACAAAAAAAAAATTAAAAACACAAAAATCAACAAATTTCATCAAATAAAACAAACCCAAGATCATGACATGTCAAAAGAACAACCAAAAATTTATAATTGTACACGACCCAGTGAAAGGAAAAAAAAACGAAATCAAATATATATGGAACCTTTGTTGTTAAAGGATGTTGTTGAAACTTTAGCATGTATTCTTGAAGGTCATCAAAGCCTTTACTATGCAAATATTTTAGTTGTTAATTCCAAACAAACAAAAAACTCAACTCATCATATTATCAAAAATCATAATACACATAATCCAAGTAAAAACACAAAAATCAACAAACTTCATCAAACAAAACAAACCCAAGATCATGATATGTCAAAAGAACAAACTACAAATTATAATTGTACATGATTTTCACAATCGTGTTCTAGCAAATGTTGTTCCTCAATGTTGCTATCAACATCCTTAAATAGGAATGTTTGGAGTTATGAGTTTTAATATAAGATAAGATGGATCGTTGGAAAAATGAATGATTTGGAGTTATGTAGTGAATTGAATTAATATAGAAGAAGATGGATGGTTTGGATTTAAAATACAAATATTTAAAAGAAAAACATAAATTGACAACAAATATAGTAGTGGATATTGAGAGAATGAATGATAAAAAAGAAAAATAGGTTTATAGGCTTTAGAAGAGGCCATCTCAACACTCATGGTTTCTTCTTTAATATATATATATATATATATATATATATGATTTATCGTATTTAATTCGTCAACTTTATGTATATTTCTAACTCCCAATCCAATCCAACCCAACCCAACCCAACCCAACCCGCAAGAGCTGGGTTGGATTGGGTTATACTTCTAAATGGGTTGGGTTGGGTTGAGATTTTTCAAACCGTCATAATCGGGTTGAGTTGTAAAAATGTCAAAAACCGTCTATCCGCCAACCCGCGTACACCCCTAGGCCTAGGTATTTTTTAACCGGTCCTTTTTCGGGTCGGACCGTGGTCGTTACTAACGACTGGTCCAAGTTAACTGGTCCTTTCAGCATTTCTAGTTTTAGGTGTTAGGAGAGACATGATTTAAATGAAAAATATTATTATTATTATCGAATTTATAATAATTTTTACTGAAATACGTTTGATCTTAATCCGCAAGGACATTGCCATTTTTAATGGTTTGGAAAGTATTTAATAGCATAATTACGTCTAAAATGATGATAATGTTACGTATGATTAACTAAAGAAAGTATTGGAATACATAGGATTTACATTTTACAATATTAAAAACTTTCCTTATTTTTAGTTTGTAGGTGGATAAAGTATGTGACATTTCTTTTTTAATTTGTAGTTTTACCTGTTATGTTATGTTATGTTATGTTATGTAATGTTATGTTATGTTATGTTATGTTATGTAGGTTGCAAGTTACATTTTTTAAGTAATAATGATGTATTCAACGGGTATCAAAAATCCAAGGATTTATTTAACGGGTTTTGAAATGTCCAAGGACTTATTTGTTCGAAAAAATTGTCCAGGGACTTAATCACTCCAAACCCTAAAGTCCATTTGGTTTTTTTGAACTTTTCCCAAACTTAAAAGAAAAAAGTTGGAAAAACTTAAGTCATGTTTAATTTGTGGGATTGGATTAGATTTGGAAAGATTTGAAATTTAATTTTATTACACTTACATGTTTGTTTTGAATGATTTCATAGATTTGAAATCCTAGGATTATAATTCAAATCCTACAAACATAAGATTTTGAAATCCCATTTAGTTGGTTGGTGTTTCACAGGATTTCGTAAGATTTCTATGTAATAATGGTTTAGAAAATGTTAACAACAGTTGTTTTGTAATAATCAATTAATAATAAGGTAATTTAATTATTTTTACATTTTTTTATAATTTTTTTATAAATAAAGGAGTTCGACTTCATTCCAAACCTTCTAATTCAAATACATCAAAGATTTCAAAATTTTCCAAATCCAGAACTCTCCAATTCCAAATTTTTGAACGAAATCCAAATCTTTCAAAACCAAATGCCCCCTTAGAGAAAGATAACATGTGGTTTGTTACAATTTTCGTCCATGTGGTTTGTTAAATATTTCGGTTACACTGTCTAGAATGTTTTTAAACAGTATTTCGTCCCTTTGGTTTGTAATATTTTTGGATTTAGTCCCTGTGGTTTCAAATTTCCATTTTTGTCCCTATGATTTGCAATTCATTTTTTTTCGTCCCTGAGGCCAAAACACTAGTTTTAAGTATGAAAAACTAAAATGGAAATGAATTGTAAACTATAGGGATGAAAAAAGCAATAAAATTTAAATCATAAGGACGAAAAAGGTAACGATTATAAATCATAGGGATGAAAATTGTAATTTTAAAACCATAAGGACGAAACTAGAAATTTTCAACAAACCATAGGGACTAAAAACGTAATATACTCTATTATTTATTTTATTAGTTGTTAAATTACATACTTTGTTTCACTTATTTATTCAATAATTTTTTTAATACTATATTTGTGTACATCTGTTATTTTATTTTGCTCTAAACTAAATATTATCCTTAAGAACACAATATATTATCATAAACATGTCTAGAAAGTTTTTAAATTGAGTAAAATTATGAATCAAGATTAAATTAACAAAAAATTATTAATATAAAGTTCTAATTAAATAATTTGCCTCTAGAAAAATTAAATTTCACTAAATATAAGAAAAAATATAGGTTTATTTTATAAACTTTTGGTCTTAGACCTATTTTAACTTTGAAACGGAGTTGGTTGTATATATATATGACTGTATTGAATGGGGGCGTAATCAAATGAGAACTGACTATTTTGTGGTAACCGTGAGATTCAATATGAACCAATCATTTTAGATAATTAATGTTATTTACTAAAATAAAATAAAGGGTAAATTGGTAATTTAATTTCTTTTAAACAACTCATAAAACCCTAGAAATTGACCTTGCAGCCGTTGCACCATATACCATTCACAAAACCATTTTTCCCCACAGCAACCATTTACAAAACCATTTTTTCTCCAGATCGCAACCCTAAAAGGTGAACCTCTGTTGCTTTTGTGGAGATGAAAGTCGGTCGGATACAGGAGGTCGAATAACAACCGTTGGGTTTCTGCAGCAAGGTGGGAATTGTCGAACCCGGAGGAGAGACGAGTGGGGATCAATGCAGGTTGATTTCTTCGTAATGCTCTGAGATGGATACGAATAGTCATTGATTCGGATCTGCTTCTTCTGATCGGTGGAGGAGGAAATGAGGTGTCGATCGATAAAGATGGGGAGGGGGTTTCACTGCAGAACGATGGTGGTAATCGGAGATGAAGGTTCACCGGTGATGAGGTTTCTTCGCTGAAAGGGAAACGTGATGATGTTCGACTTCTTATGCTCGGTTTGATTTAGACCCACAACACATTTTTTTTTTGGCAAATTCAATAGTACTGTCGAATTCAATTGTATGAATTTGAGTTACCATCCTTTTATATAACTCTTTAAAAAAACACTTGTTGAATCTTCTACTTTGCAGTTTTGATTTGTGGGTATCAAAATGAGTATTGGGTATCATAGTTGGTACCACATTGTATCTTGTATGTATGTTGGGTATCACAATTGGCATTATAGTGGTATCATAGTTGGTATTATATTGGTATCACAGTGGGTATCACATTGTATCACAGTGGGTATCACATTGTATCACAGTGGGTATCAAATTGTATCATAGTTGATATCATAGTGGTGCCACAATTTTGCTGAAATAAGGTTCACCATGGTCGGAGAGAGGAGAGAGGAGGGAGAAGAATTTTAGAATACCTAAAATGCCCCTTCATTAAAATTTTAATCAAAATTACCAAAATTATTAATTTCCTAATTTATGGGTTGATTTGTGGTTGAGATTGGATCTCACGGTTATCACAAACAACCAGTTCTCCCTTGAATGGCCCCCGTATTGAATGAGTCTACATATATAAAAGAGTAAATTACGGATTTGGTCCCTGTGGTTCTCTGAAGTTTTGGATTAAGTCCCCATAGGAATTAATTACAGACAACATCACCATGATTTTGATTTTGTTACGAATCAAGTCCCTCCATCTAACCCTGGTGAACCAAGCATTCCTGTCGATTTAAATAACTCTTATTTCAAACTTTTGATGCAAATGGGATACATTTAAATGATTAAAATAGAAACTCAAATTTCCTTTTAAAAATCTAGTTAATTCAGATGCTTGAATCAAAGCAGCATCACCATATTCCGTTAGTTTGACCCACCATCATCTGTTGGTACCTCCATCCGGCGAGAACCCCTTTCACCACCGGCCAAGCCACTATTCCTCATCACACCCCTAATTGTACCACCGTCAAAACTATTAACATTCCTCAACCTCGGCGCACCAAAACCCACCGAGAAAACCCCACCTGTAGCCCCCTGCTGATCGATCCCTGTTACTTGGCCAGTGGCAGTCGCCACCACCGCCATCACATTTACCACCGACGATTGGGGCCGTTTATTCGAACTGGTGACCGACGACACCACATGTAACTTTTATTACCCTAAAAACTGCTATCCCCTCCTATTAATCGATCGAGAAACGCACCACCCATCCCTCGATTCCCTATCTATTCTCTCCGGAAAAAAACCCTCATCGCACCCCTGTTGAAGCATCCAAACCCACATGAACCCTCCGTCCCTCACACTGATCGACCATCATCTCTGGTGAAAAACCATTCACCGCAGGCGATACCATATCCCCCATAGTCCCTGTCTAACCATTTCAAACCTACTGCACCATCGAAATCCACCTTGAATCCCTACCCCTCGATCTTTTATCTGGTCAAACCGACGATTGCAACAGGTAAATAAATTTTCTTCTCTTTTGAGATTCTTCGAACCATCTGCAAACCCTCTTGTTGAATATCTACGAGATCACAAGGATGTGAAGATTGAGGTATCAACAGATGATGGTGGGTCAAATTGACAGGAGCCATTGGACGATTTAACTGGATTCAAGCATCTGAATTAACTGGATTTTTAAAAGAAAAATTGAGTTTCTATTTTAATCATGTATCCCATTTGCATCAAAAGTTTGAAATAAGAGATATTTAAATTGATAGGAATGCTTAGTTAACCAATATTAGATGGAGGGACTTGATTCACAACAAAACTGAAACCATGGTGATGTTGTCTGTAATTGATTCCTATGAGGGACCTAATCCAAAATTTTAAAGAACCATAGGAACCAAATCCGTAATTTAATCTATATAAAATGTAACACCCTCAAATTCTAAAAATAGCAACCAAGTTAAAATTTTCTAAATACATCGATAATAGCTTTATCTACAATCACAATTTAATATCTAACCTCAATACACACATATCATTCTATGCATAAGATCTACAATAAAGACAGACGTTACTAAAACCCAATAATAGCCGCTATCTCCAAACTGCGGAGGTCTTCGCCAATACTTACACTCGCGAATAACTAAGCGCATTTCTTCATAGGACTGCTAGAATCAAACCCCCATCCGGAACCTGATGCACATGCCGACAAATAAAAAGGTTAGGCTTAACGCCTAGTGAGCTCAAGAGTTTTAACATTAATGAATATATTTTTAAAAGAAAGGAATTCCGTCCAAAACCGAATCTTTCGAAATGGTTTACTTTGGAAATGGAAACGACACATTTTCCCATAATATGCATTTTTAAAGACAATGCTTCCAAACACACATTCTTTATAAAACGATGTAACCCATAACTCACCCAAAACGGGATTATAATTCGACACTCAAATTCGTGAAATTGTAAATAATACTTCATATCCCAAAACACCCAAAACACGGGTGGGACATAATACTCGACCCTTAAATAACGGAAAACAATCCATATAAATATGATACGCCATTAAAACATGGAACTGAAACTTAACACTCACGCGACCATAAAATGGAATGAAATCCAAATATTAAAGCATAGACATATAAATATCCAAAATACAGCGGGCCGACAACGGGGGTTTCCCGTATCCGTTGAGAGCGGAAGAACATAAAGTATGTCACTCCTACAACGTTCATCGCATGACACCTAACGACATGAAAGCCCAAGTGTCCCTACGAATCCTTGACAAGTTTCACCCAAAGAGACGAGGTACCTTGATGCCAAAAAGACACCCGAAAGGCCCGGCACACCCGGGGACTACAACTGAGGAAATTCCCCGACGGCGGAGGTCTAGGCACACACCCACACAGTGGCGCCCAAGACTACATCCTCCTAGTGCCTACTTGTCAAGTTTTGGTCATAACACATGAGTCCCGGAGTCCAACCTCGTACCACCCAATTGACCATCAAATAAGACTGACTTATGTGCCTATGGATCCAATGCAACACAATCTAAAAATACACGATTACACATGAATGACGAAAGCACTCGAGCCTGTAATGATTGTAAATATGCAATAAGATGCATTAATATGTAAATCATAAATTGGACTCTACAGCGAGCCATTAAAACCGGACAAATGTCCTAAAAACTTATTTACGTCAACACCGAGCCAAAATGCCCGAAAATTCCTTTGACCGACAATTAACGTCCCCACAATTAATGAAATGTATTTAAACAACGTTTATGAAGACACATACCTCAAATACGTGATTAACCCAAAACTCAACACGTATTGGGACCAAAGGTTTTCCAAATGGTTTATGAACTCAAATACCCCAAACTGTAGTATGTCATAAAATTAGACTTCACTCGTACCAAAAATCACCGAAGATGCATAAGTCATGAAATGGACTTTATTTGTACAAAATTCCCAAAATGCATAAATCATGCTATTACTTATCAAGATGTCCAAATCCCAAATATGAGCATTTTATGAAACTAAAATAAGCTAAGTTTATCAAATATGAAAACTCATTAAAATACTCACACTTTGACAAATACCAAGTAAAATAGATTTTTACTTCAAAATACACATTTTTACTTCAAAATACACATTTTTGCATGTACATAGTTTTCACAAAGCAACTTGAACTCACCTTACTAGATTAAGGCTAAATCTAGATTTTTCCCACTTTGAGCTCCTTTGAAGAAACTTGAATCTTCAAGGTCAAACTTCCACAACCTAGATCCAAAAGGTCCAACCATAAATAACCATAATCAAACACATAGAAACATTTCCCCAAACACTTAATCATCAAAATCTCTATTTTGGGCAAAACCCTAATTTTGACCCAAAACTCCCAAAATCTTCCGAACCGAAATTTAAAGAAATCAAACACTAGGAAACCATCAATGAAGCATTTATAACTGATTTCATGGTTTAGAAATGGAAGGGATACACTTATCACTTAGGTTTTGATGAAAACCTAGAAAACCCAAAAATAAGTTTGAGGTTGAAGATGAAGATGGAGATGGTGAATCCTTGACCATAGCTTTCAATCCTACCACTTGATGATGTTTCACCTCCCCAAAATCCAAGGATTTGAGCCAAAATGAGTTAGGGTTTGAAGGGGAAAGAAGGAAAACGGTTTGGGAGAGAGTAGAAGAAGTTTGGATGAGAAGAAATGAGGAAAATGGCTGAATTTCGCGACTTAACAGCCTCTGCACATTTTGGGCGACATTGACCATGCGACATTACCCATGGCAATGTCGCTGGTCATAGTCGCTGGTCATAGTCGCTGGTTCTCCAAGTTTTCTTCTCGTTCACTGTTTTGGCCATAACTTCTTCGTTATAGCTCCGTTTTTTCGCTCCGGAAAGAACCGTTGGACTCGTAATTGAATCCTTCATCTATCAAGACTATAAAATCAAGGTTTCAAGTCCAAAATCAAATATCTTATTTTTCCTTAATATATCGGTTTCTGTATTAACTTGAAATGATACCTTTCGAAAATCGGGGTGTTACAATCCTCCCAACCTTAAAAGAGATTTCGTCCTCGAAATCTGGAACCATCAAGCACCCAACATCACACTTGGAAAGATCGATTGATTTCCTATCCAAAAGGGATGCCTTAATGTAACCTTACCTCATATACGGACCCGATTACATTCTGGTTGAGGTTGTCGCTGAGTTTCTCATAGCGTGTCGTTACAACTCAATCTCAACGTCCGATATATTTCACCGACGTCAGGATGAACATTGAGTCCTTGATTAATCTTTTTCTTAATCATTAAATCTCGGTTTCCTCCCAAACTTATGTTGCTCATATTACCTCAAGAGTAACTTACGACCTTATTCAATCATTTCCACCAAGAATACCCCAAAGCAAACCTTTCCCTTAGATACTTCTGATTACAACGCATCAAGGTCTCCTCAATAAATCAATTTGTACTTAAAGCCTACCTCGAAATCCTTGCCAAATTTCTCCATCAATCATTACCATCAAAGAGTCATCGTCCTTCGACGAAACTTCCTAACGGTTAGTTGGGTCTAATCCAACACAACCTTAAATCCATTCCTCAAAGTTGACACAGTCACGATGTCTGCAAGGGCTCCCAAACTTCTATAGATCCCAGCATTGGTTTGATGTTTCCCCTAGAAACGTACCAACATACCCTACAGATAGTCGCTTATACCAAACTCCAAGGTTACACAACTCCCACCATGCACTCAACATCGATTGCCAAATCAGCGAAAGTCTTGACAATTATCAAAACATCAATGACTGATTCTTAATTGTCGACATCTAATTTCCTTAAGGTTACCGCTTGTCCTGCAGACACACCAGATCTAATGGAAGTACACCGAAGCACACTAACAGTTATTGTCCTCAAAACAGAGTGTCGACAACTATTCTCGGAATGGCCATTTTGCAAACGTAGGTATACCACCAAACATTTTACTCCCGAGTTGCAATATCGAATAAGTTGACATCTACTCATGGAATCTAAACCCCAAATCATACTGCTTTAATAGCCAACCATAATATCATCATTATTCACCAATACCTAATAAGGTGACACACCACTGATAATTAGTATGCCGTCGTACCAATAACCCACAAATTCAAAACCAACCATACCCAAACGACCGTACACGGTTTTAACCCGAAGGTTTATCGAAGCATAAAGATCATCACTTAATTAACTGGGAAGACTTAAATCTACTACCTCCATTAATCATGCGCACACAGATTCAAAAACTAAAACCCAAAATTCAAGATTGACCGCAAGTCGGATCATCCGACGCTTCAAATCCCCAAGGACTCCTTTAGCCCCTAATTACAACTCCTTTCACGACAGGGGTTTAAATCTATAGGCCTAATGAGTTCAAGGTTTTTCAACCAGTAAGCCAATTTGAAATTTGTAAAACTTTCAAATACATAAGTTTTTTTTTTAACGATTAAACGTGCGGTAAAAATACACTACCGTTTAATCGATAGGTTTCAAAATTAATCATCAACAAAACGCATATGAAACCATTTCCAGAACTCATTGGTTCAATACTTATGTTAATAAAGACAATAATAAAACATGTGCAACAATTTACACTATATACGTGAAAATAGGTTCCTGCACCACAACACGTGCAATAAATGTTTGTACAACTCCAAAAGAGAAATTCACAATTTTGACTTTAAAATTCTTCCTCTTTAACCAAAAGACGTCGCGGCGTAAAATTATCAACAAACCCCATATGCACCAGTTTATTCCCCAAAGCTCGGTAGGATGATGGGAATGCAAATAAAATTTCAAATCAAGTTTAAGGCTTTAAGTCGTATAGAGAAACACAATTGACCAAAATAGTAACTACAACGACATGAATATTACTAACCCGATAAATGCATTGCGGAAGTTTCTAACAGTAAAAGTTAATGATCGAAATATGTTCAGAACAGAAGCTCTGTTTGAAATAATGTAAATCTTTTTATATATTTACTCACACCAATGCTATAATTTAATCCAGATGCAAATAGTATGCAACGATTGACATTTGTATAAAGCCCAAAGATAAATCACATAATAATGAAATTTTCCAAAACAACATGTGGGATGACATCGATTAACAAAATCATAAAATAACGCACACCGTAATGCATATGTACACGTTCCCAAAATTTATTTACGCGACGTAAAAGTCATAAGATGAGACACCATAAACCCAACTGAATTTTCATAAACTTCACTAATGCTAAAATCAAGCGGTGTCAAAATTTTCATTTCCCAACATAACCAAAAGCATAAGATGACAATAAGTCTAAAAATGTCAAATTTCTAAAACCACAACGTACGATAAAGTGACCCTTTTTAACAAAACCTACAAAAGACACAACGCCCAAAAGCTCGTAAATTTATACGCAATAAAATTAAAATTCACGCATCTCGAAGTGCACTCATGCGCCCAAAACGTCGCAAAACAAGATTCCATAAAATTCAACACGACTCGTACAGACTAAAATTCCCAAAAATTTCCGACTCAAAAACGTGGGAACAACTCTTCCTTTGAAACCTTAACATACGTGGAGGAGATTCAACGTCAAGGTCAAAAATTCCACAATTACTTGCCCAACACTCCAAATAATATTAAAACACAAATATTACAAGATCCGTAAATAGTGTTTGACACGAAACGGGGATAAAGAGATTTTTAATCAAAGATTTGCAACCACGTGCAACAAAGTAATTTCATGCATGTTTAAGCTCACGGTTTAAAATCTAATGAGTGTTAAATATTTTTCCAAGACTTTATAATATAACTCACTTTATGTTTTGAGAACATGAGAAACAATTTACGTAAACTTATTTTATAAATAAATTTAGTGCATGAATTTTGGTTGGCACTCACATCTTAGGACTACACTCCTCCATTTTTCCGACATACTATTGTCATCCAGATGCACCCAACATTTTAGAGCAACAATCCCACTAATTGGTTAACTTACAATTTTCCTCGAAACATAACCGGTTTGTCAACTGGTAATTCTACTCCAACCAATAATTTTGACCCAAGATGGTCAACTTAATGCATTCATCGCACTTAACTATCACTCCAAAGTGACATTACTATAAACATCAACCCTTCCTTAGATCACTCGCTTAGAAACTTTCTCACTACCCCCAACGGTCGTCATACCAAGGTAGTTCAAGCATACATATGTAGCATGTAGGTTCACCATAACACTGGCCAGGTGCCATTATGAACGTACAATACATAATCATCCTTGCGACCCTCGACAAGTTTCCCGTTTCTAGCGACTTGATCAATCCTCAAAATATCTTATCTTAGGGTACCTAAGGTGCAATTTCAATTCAATCACCTAAAAGAACGCTAGTTTGAGTCTAGGCATTCAAAATCAATACCTAGTTCTCTCAAACTTAAGCTCTGATACCAACTTGTAACACCCTCAAATTCTAAAAATAGCAACAAAGTTAAAATTTTCTAAATACATCGATAATAACTTTATCTACAATCTCAATTTAATATCTAACCTCAATACACACATATCATTCTATGCATAAGATCTACAATAAAGACGGGCGTTACTAAAACCCAATAATAGCCGCTATCTCCAAACTGCGGAGGTGTTCGCCAAATACTTACACTCGCGAATAACTAAGCGCATTTCTTCATAGGACTGCTAGAATCAACACCCATCCGGAACCTGATGCACATGCCGACAAATAAAAAGATTAGGCTTAACGCCTAGTGAGCTCAAGAGTTTTAACATTAACGAATATATTTTTAAAAGAAAGGAATTCCGTCCAAAACCGGATCTTTCGAAATGGTTTACTTTAGAAATGGAAACGACACATTTTCCCATAATATGCATTTTTAAAGACAATGCTCCCAAACACACATTCTTTATAAAACGATGTAACCCATAACTCACCCAAAACGGGATTATAATTCGACACTCAAATTCGTGAAATTGTAAATAATACTTCATATCCCAAAACACCCAAAACACGGGTGGGACATAATACTCGACCCTTAAATAACGGAAAACAATCCATATAAATATGATACGCCATTAAAACATGGAACTGAAACTTAACACTCACGCGACCATAAAATGGAATGAAATCCAAATATTAAAGCATGGACAATTAAATATCCAAAATACAGCGGGCCGACAACGGGGGATTCCCGTATCCGTTGAGAGCGGAAGAACACAAAGTATGTCACTCCTACAACGTTCATCGCATGACACCTAACGACATAAAAGCCCAAGTATCCCTACGAATCCTTGACAAGTTTTACCCAAAGAGACGAGGTACCTTGATGCCAAAAAGACACCCGAAAGGCCCGGCACACCCGGGGACTATAACTGAGGAAATTCCCCGACGACGGAGGTCTAGGCACACACCCACACAGTGGCACCCAAGACTACATCCTCCTAGTGCCTACTTGTCAAGTTTTGGTCATAACACATGAGTCTCGGAGTCCAACCCCGTACCACCCAATTGGCCATCAAATAAGACTGACTTATGTGCCTATGGATCCAATGCAACACAATCTAAAAATACACGACTACACATGAATGACGAAAGCACTCGAGCATGTAATGATTGTAAATATGCAATAAGATGCATTAATATGTAAATCATAAATTGGACTCTACAGCGAGCCGTTAAAACCGGACAAATGTCCTCAATACTCATTTACGTTAACACCGAGCCAAAATGCCCGAAAATTCCTTTGACCGACAATTAACGTCCCCACAATTAATGAAATGTATTTAAACAACGTTTATGAAGACACATACCTCAAATACGTGATTAACCCAAAACTCAACACGTATTGGGACCAAAGGTTTTCCAAATGGTTTATGAACTCAAATACCCCAAACTGTAATATGTCATAAAATTAGACTTCACTCGTACCAAAAATCACCGAAGATGCATAAGTCATGAAATGGACTTTATTTGTACAAAATCCCCAAAATGCATAAATCATGCTATTACTTATCAAGATGTCCAAATCCCAAATATGAGCATTTTATGAAACTAAAATAAGTCAAGTTTATCAAATATGAAAACTCATTAAAATACTCACATTTTGACAAATACCAAGTAAAATACATTTTTACTTCAAAATACACATTTTTGCATGTACATAGTTTTCACAAAGCAACTTGAACTCACCTTGCTAGATTTAGGTTAAATCTAGATTTTTTCCACTTTGAGCTCCTTTGAAGAAATTTGAATCTTCAAGGTCAAACTTCCATAACCTAGATCCACAAGGTCCAACCATAAATAACCATAACCAACCACATAGAAACATTTCCCCAAACACTTAATCATCAAAATCTCTATTTTGGGCAAAACCCTAATTTTGACCCAAAACTCCCAAAATATTCCAAACCAAAATTTAGAGAAATCAAACACTAGGAAACCATCAATGGAGCATTTATAACTTATTTCATGGTTTAGAAATGGAAGGAATACACTTACCACTTAGGTTTTGATGAAAACCTAAAAAACCCAAAAATAAGCTTGAGGTTGAAGATGAAGATGGAGATGGTGAATCATTGACCATAGCTTTCAATCCTACCACTTGATGATATTTCACCTCCCCAAAATCCAAGGATTTGAGCCAAAATGAGTTAGGGTTTGAAGGGGAAAGAAGGAAAACGGTTTGGGAGAGAGTAGAAGAAGTTTGGATGAGAAGAAATGAGGAAAATGGCTTAATTTCACGACTTAACAGCCTCTGCACATTTTGGGCGACATTGCCCATGCGACATTGCCCAGGGCAATGTCGCTGGTCATAGTCACTGGTTCTCCCAGTTTTCTTCTCGTTCGCTGTTTTGGCCATAACTTCTTCGTTATAGCTCCGTTTTCGCTCCGGGAAGAACCGTTGGACTCGTAATTGAATCATTCATCTATTAAGACTATAAAATCAAGAATTCAAGTCCAAAATCAAATATCTTATTTTTCCTTAATATATCAGTTTCTGTATTAACTTGAAATGATACCTTTCGAAAATCGGGGTGTTACATAAAATAACAAAAAGTGATATGAATTACCATAAATCAACACCAATATATATATATATATATATATATATATATATATATATATATATATATATATATCTGATTAAGTTTATTTGAGAAATGCTAAAAATATGAGAAATAAAGAAATTATTCTAGACATTTATCTGGTCAACATTTACGGCTTTGACCGTGAAGCACTGGATAATTTCTTGTATGATATGTAGAAGATAGAGGGGGTAGTTTAGTAAAATACGCGGGACGAGTTCATATATGAATTTGTATGATTCACATATTAATTATATGTTCATATATGAACCAGTATAATTCACATATAAACTATTTTAACTAATTTATATATGAACCTTTGTGATTCATATATGAACTATACGTTCATATATAAATCAGTTAATTAGTTCGTTTGTGAATCACAAAGGTTCATATATAAATCTGTTAATTAGTTCAACTGATTCACATATGAACCTACAGTTAATTAGTTCATATGTGAATCAGTTAATTGGTTCATATATGAATTACAAAGGTTCATATATGAATCAGTTAAAATAGTTCATATGTGAATTACACTGGTTCACATATGAACGAGTGAATCATACAGGTTCATATATGAATTCGTCCCGTGTATTTGTAAAAATTATTAAACTGTCCTTCTATTTTTGGAATAGTCGCAATTTTTTACCAGTCAAAGTCGTATTTGTTGACCAGTCAAAGACGCAATATTTAACCAATCAAAGCCGATCTTGACCGACTGAAAGACTAGGATTACTTCTCTATTTCTCATATATTTAACATTTCTCAAATGAATTTCTCTCTCTCTCTATATATATATATGGGTAGTTTCATTTGAAAACCACCTTAGTTTTGAAAATCTTGGAAATCATCGATTTCATTAGTTAAGTTAATGAAATTGTTTCATAAATTTGTAAACAAAAGATTAAGTTTTTTTAAAAGAGATGCTATCGTGCATCACAACAACTTTAGCCTCCATCGTACTCGAGATTTCTTAAATTGAGCTACATACATAAATAGCATCAGATCACAATATAAATATAGTTTGTCAAGCATCAAAATCAAAGGTTTCTTGGGACACCCTTATAAGCCTGAAATGGGAAAAACTGACAATTTAATTTAACTTCTTTACGACTCATTTTCATCGATCGCGTCTACACCACAAATTTTTCAAACTCTAAATAATTAACTTAAAACAATAATAAAAATTATTAATAACTTAAAGCTTGAATCCTACAAAAACTCATCATCCTCATTATAAATACATTTGGGACGACCCCAGCTCATAAATATCACTTTTGACCAAAAAATTATAACCAGCTAACAAATCTAATTTGACCAAAAAACTATGTTAAGTATTTTAATAATTTTATTAATTATATTTTTATAAATTACGTAAGACAACTGATTTTTCTAAAAGAATTGAATGTTACTTGTTTCTTTCGTGCATTTCTATATAAATAAACCATTTCACTAGCAAAATTCAATTAATCAAATTGGATCACATGCATTAATTAATTGCCAATTTTGAACCATTGCCATATTTCGTTACATCTACGTATAAATACATACCCTTTCTCCTTCATTTGTCACTTCAATTTGACATGAACTTGTTCATCATCTTGCTAAAGGCAATGGCTAGTTGTAGGTCTCTGGTTCTCTTGTTCCTTCTCACTGCTTCTCTTGCCTCCATTCATGAATGTATGTATCTATATCCCTTAATTAATTTCTCCATAACATACATAAATCAATATATTCAAACAAAAATAAGGTCAAAATATAAAGAATATTATATATGTATTTAATTTTCCTATTGAGTTAGGGGCCGTTTACCAAACGCTTACCCGGGTAAGCGCTTACCAAGTCATATTATCTTATGAATGAAGATGACAATGAGCAAGAATTTTATAGGTAAGAGCTAAGGCAAGGACCAAGAGTCTTACCCTGGTAAGTGATGACGAAGACTCTTACCACGGTTAGCGCTTACCAGGAAAATTGTTACATACGATACCGTTTTGGTGGACTAAAATTTTACCCGGTAAGTAAGTGATAGTGTTAAATTTTACCAGTAAACGCTTATCGGGAAAATTGTTGCATACGATATCATTTTTGTGGACTAAAATCTTACCCGCTAAGTAAGTGATAGTGTTAAATTTTATTGGTAAACGCTTACCCGATTAAGTGTTTGGTAAACGGCCAATGGTTTTAATATATATTGTTGTGATCTATTCTAGGCACATCAAACATAGTTGGCAGGAAGGTGGCGTTGAGCTCAAATGATGAAAAAAGGGTTGCAAGTGGAAAGTTGAAAAGTCCACGTTGTTTTAGAAGTACTTGCAATATAGATTCCGTCTCTGTAGAATGTTATTGTTGTACGATAGATGCACTGTGCTGGGGAAATCTGGAATCTTGTGAGGACTACTGTAAATATTGAAAAGTACTACAATTATATATGGAATACTATAATTTTTATTTAATAAACATTTGGTGAAGTGCTTTTGTCAGTTTTTCCGGGTTCAAAATATCAAATTGATGTTTTAAGTAATGATTATTAACTAATTAAAATAGTCATTTCAGAAAATACACTTATCCTTCTATCTATTTTCTCCTTATTTTCACTACTACAGAATATATGATACAACCCCCCAAATATAACCCGGTTAACCAAAAAACCGGGTGCTATTTGCCTCACATAAGTTTCGCACCCATTCGGTTGTAATAAACCGGGTTGTTTTGGTTGCGAAATATAGGCATAATAATAGTACCCGGTTCCATAGAAGAAACCGGGTTCCATTGAGTTAAAACACACGTTTTTTGTAGAGATCCTAATCGGTTGCTTTGAGGAAACCGGGTACCATTAACCCCCGCGTTTTTTTAGAAATCCTACCCGGTTGATTTGAGGAAACCGGGTACTATTTACCCCCAGTTTTAGAAATCCTACCCGGTTGATTTGAGGAAACCGGGTACCATTAACCCCTGCGTTTTTTCTTTAAATCCTACCCGGTTATTTTGAGGAAACCGGGTACTATTTACCCCGTATTTCTCTAGGTTATACGCCTCCCTACCCTATTTATTTTCTCCTTCCAATCACTTTTTACGGCTACACTTTGTACGGCTACATTCATACTCCTTTTTCTTTTCTTTTTTCCATATCCCATTAATGAATATGAAGATCTTGTAAGGTAAAATTGTTAATTCTTTATTTTTCTCCTCACATATATATACACACACGTATATATATATATATATATATATATATATATATATATATATATATATATATATATTTCATGAATGTAAGTGTGATATAATAAATAAGTAATGATGTTGGTTTTTATATTTTGTAGGACCGTTTGTGCAATCGAATTACAAGAATTCATTTACTCGTTAGAGTAATTAGAAATCGGTGGAACAAGGTAAATATTTGTCATCTTAAATTTTAGTTTTTCAGTATTGCATGAACATACATAGTTTTTTTATATTTTAGTAACAACATTGCATATGCTTTAGATTTTATACCCGTCTGAAATAATCTAATAGAGATTACTTTCAGATAGTCCCCGTTTTGGGACTGCTTTTTGAATAATTTGTCTCATTTAGGATGTGAATACGGATTAGTCGATTAAGTATTTAAGAGAAATTCGGTAGATATTTCCCATTGCTCCTACGAGTATGTGTTTCAGACGCATATTTGGGGAGCCAATGGGAAATGCTGTCGAATTTTTTTTTAAATACTTAATCCGCTAATACGCATTCACATATGAGACAAATTATTCAAAAAGTGGGTTAGGATTGACCACCTGCAATTTGTTCTATTCATGCATTGCATGCATTTCATTAATAGTTTGTTTTCTACATTACAGATGAATCGTGATACCTGGATGTACAAAATACCACGTGCTACCACTGAATATTTAACCAATTTGGATGAGTTTATTAAAGTTGCTGAAGATAATCGGGTGAACAATGGGGAACATTACATTTGGTGTCCTTGTAAAGATTGTCATAATTTGCACAAGTTTAGTGATTATCATGTAATTCAAGGACATCTGATATGTCGTGGGTTTATGGAAGGTTATACGATTTGGTCACGACATGGTGAGGTGTTTGATGATCGTAACACGAGTCGTGATTGTAATATCAATGATAACGATGATTTAAACAATAGTAGTAGTGATAATATATACGATATGTTACATGATGTTGAACATAATGTTGCTGATAAGCATTATGAAGATTTTCAACAATTGTTTGTTGATTCTGAAAACCCGTTGTATGTCGGTTGTACAAATTTTACCAAGCTTTCAGCAATTTTGAAATTATTTAACCTAAAAGCAAGCAATGGTTGGATTGATAAAAGTTTCACTAGTCTATTGGAGATTTTGCATGAAATGCTTCCCGAAGATAATGAGTTGCCTGTTTCTTTATACCAAGCAAAAAAATTAATGTGTCCAATGGGGTTGGAAATTGAAAGGATACACGCATGTCCAAATGATTGTATGTTGTACCGAAACGAGTATGCAAACCTACATGAATGTATTAGATGTGGTACATCACGGTATAAGCGGAAAAAACATGCGGAAGAAAACAGTGATGAGATGAAGAATGGCCCCCTGCTAAATTATTATGGTATTTACCCATTGTGCCAAAGCTGAAACGATTATTCGCAAACCCCAAAGATGCAAAATTGTTGCGTTGGCATGCCGAAGAACGTAAAAGAGACGGAAAAATAAGACATGTGGCTGATTCACCTCAATTGAGAAATATCGATTCTGATTTTGAAGAATTTGGCGACGAAATTAGAAATGTTCGGTTTGGTCTTAGATCAGATGGGATTAATCCATTTGGAAACATGAGCAGTACTCATAGCACTTGGCCTGTTCTGTTATGCATCTACAATCTTCCGGCTTAGCTCTGCATGAAACGGAAATATATCATGATGTCATTGTTAATTCAAGGTCCCAAACAACCCGGGAACGACATTGATGTTTATTTGGCTCCGTTAATTGATGACTTAAAAGAATTATGGAGTTCAGGCGTTCAAGTATATGACGCGTACGGTAAAGAGGATTTTCGATTACGAGACATGATATTTTGCACCATAAATGATTTTCGAGCATACGGCAATTTGTCAGGATACAGTACAAAAGGAGCGAAAGCGTGTCCTGTATGTGAAGATGACACACATTCGTTGAGGTTGAGAAATTGTAAGAAAAACGTGTTCATGGGGCATCGAAGATCACTACCAAGGGGCCACACATACCGCAAATTGAAGGAACCATTTGACGGAAAAGTTGAGCATGGAGTATTAAGGCCACCATTGGATGGACCAACTATATATTCTCAAGTTGAAGATGTAAACATTGTTCTTGTAAAAGGTGGTACACCTCATCCTAAGAATATATGGAAAAAAGGTCTATCTTCTGGGATTTACCTTATTGGGAGCACTTACAAGTACGACATTGTCTTGATGTTATGCATATTGAGAAAAATGTATGTGACAGCTTGATTGGGTTGTTGTTGAACATTCCAGGGAAGACAAAAGATGGGGTCAAAGTTCGAAGAGACATGGTTGAAATGGGAATTCGACCACAACTTGCTCATGTTGAGACAGGAAGGCGCACGTATCTACCACCGGCTTCCTATACCTTATCGAGAGTCGAGAAAACTATATTTTGTCGATGCTTGCATGGTATTAAGGTTCCATCTGGAAACTCGGCTAATATTAAAAAGTTAGTGTCGATGAAGGACTTGAAATTGATTGGTATGAAGTCACATGATTGTCATGTTCTAATGACACACATGATTCCTATTGCAATTCGTGGGATTTTGCCGGAACACATCCGACACACAATCACAAAGCTTTGTTTGTTTTTTAACTTGATTCATTCTAAAGTAATTGATCCCGAGGAGTTGGATTCATGGCAGAAGGATATAATCCTCACTCTCTGCCAACTTGAGATGTATTTTCCGCCTTCTTTTTTCGATATCATGGTTCACCTGATATCTCATATTGTTGGAGAAATAAAGGCGGTTGGTCCTGTTTTTCTACGTTACATGTATCCATTTGAGAGATATATGGGTTTCTTAAAAGGGTATGTACGGAATCGAAGTCGACCAGAAGGCAGTATCGTTGAAGGTTATGCTTCTGAGGAGGTGATTGATTTTTGTACAGATTATCTGGCTGGTGTAAGAAATGTTGGAATTCCTCAATCTCGCCATGAGGGTAGACTTGGAGGGGTTGGAACAATTGGATTTAAAAGGATAGTTCCAAATCGGGATGAACTACAGCAGGCACATTTTTTCGTCCTACAAAACATGACAGTTGTTGCTCACATACATGAGCACATGACAATGTTACGGGAGATGAATGGATCGAGGAGCGAAAAATGGTTGGCAAATGAGCATAACAGGACATTTGCACAATGGTTGAAAGACCGAGTGAAAACAAGTTCTCGGGGAAAAGACGTTGATCAGGTAGTGGAACGGTTGGGATTTAGTCCCCGATATGTTGTGTCCTCATACCAAGGATATGACATTAACGGATATACGTTTTACACCAAACGGAAAGATGAAAAAAGTACGCTACAGAATAGCGGAGTGACACTAATAGCCACAACGACAGAATACGATAGGTCGAATACTGATGGTAGGTCGAGGAGCCAAGAAATCGTATTATGGTGTCATTCAAGAGATTTGGGAACTTGAATATAATTTCTTTAGTATTCCTCTATTCAAGTGTAAATGGATCGAAAACCGACGAGGTGTTAAAGTTGACAAAGATGGCTTCACAATTGTTGACCTTTCTAGAGATGGCTATGCATCTGAACCATTCATTCTAGCCAAACAAGCTTCCCAGGTATTCTTTGTTGACGACCCGAAAGATTCCAAATGGCATATCGTCTTGCATGGTAAAAGACACATAGTTGGTGTTGAAAATGTTGTGGACGAGGAAGAATATTATCAATTTGACGAGCTACCTCCATTTTCGGTCGGTATTCCATCTTCAAATGTTGATACTAGCGATACTACTTACTTGAGATCTGACCACAATGAAGGATTTTGGGTTGATGAAAACCGCAATGCGTAAAGGTAATCGATCATACCAAGAAAGGTTTTTTTTGTTTGTATATGTGATTAGTTTATAAAAGTCAACATATTTACACGTTTTTTTTGCAGTAACAAACAATAGGAAGATTCAAGATGATTATGACAAGATACGAAGACAAGGAAAAAAAATTGATTATACTTCGTTATTCTCTATATTATGTCAGTGTATTTTTTTAATAACTATATTCTTTAAATATAGTATCTTCTTCTAGTTTCGTTGTTCAAATCCAAATAGATTTATATTTTTTGTAATTTAAAAAAAAAAAAATGATATCTAGATTTTTATTTTACAAATCTAATTAATTAATGATATTTTTAATGATTTGGGCCTAAAACAGGTTGTTCAAATCAATGTTTTAAAAATCTGGTCGACCCAACCAGTCGAACCGGAACCGGTGAAGAGACCGGGTCAATTGCGACCGGGTTGCCATTTTATGACCCAGATTGAACCGGTCGGTTCTATAAAAAATTTGGTTGAACCAATCATAACGAACCGGGTTGACCCGATGATTGAACCTGTTGAACCAGCTCAACCGTGACCCGATCACCATATCGGATCAGTCAAAAAACCGGTTTTTAAAACATTGTTCAAATCCAAACATATTTCCTTTTTTTTTTGGAAAGAAAATTTAAATTTAAATGATATTTAGATCTTACTGTATTTTATAAATTTAATTAATTAATGATAACTGTATCAATTTTGGCCCAACCCGCTAAAATCCTTAAAACCATCGGCGCCAAAATCCCTCCCCCAAATTTCATTTCTGCAGATTAGGAACTATAGCGATTCTCGAAATCTGTATAGCCTCCGTGAACGACTTGTTGATTTGCACAAATCGCTTACTTCCCATCACGATCTCGCAAGTTTGTCTCTGTTTTATTTTGTGTCAAAAGTGTGAATGTGTGAGTTGATTTTGTTTATTTTGACTATTTTCATGTAATTATTGTGGTTGGTTTTGGTGGAATGTATTGGGTTGTTGATTGATTTTTTGAAAATTTCTACATGGGAATTTGGAGCGTTTTCAATTTTGGTTTCATTTAGTTTTGTTGTTGCAATAGTTATTATTATCCCTTGATGCTTGCTATATGTGTGTATGATTGTGAATTCTGTGATGTTTATTTTACAAAATTTTGACAACTGATGATTTGATTTTGGTGGGTTTTGGTGAGAATGTGTGTTTTGATTGTTCCTAAATTTGCTTCTATTTCTGACTATGTTCTGTGTTTATGTGTGAATCTTGAATGTGTAGCTTTGATTGATGAACTGATTCAATGATTGTCACAAAACCATAACAAAGTCTAGACACTCGAACCTTTATCTGCAAACTGTCACTATGAGATTAGGTTTACAACTAGCATTTGACTTAATCATGCTATTAAGTTAATTAAATGGTTCATGATGAAAGAAGTTCAGCACCCTAAGAGCCTAAGAGTCTGTGTTGTGTTGTGTAATTGTGGATGGTAGCTGCACCTGCTTCATAGCTGCCATGTGATAAAGGCAGATCATGACAAAACCTTGCAAATAGTTTCTTAATACAATTATTTCTTCTTTTAACCTAGCCAGACTTTCTATCATTTTATAGCAGTTCCAATCGGGTATTTTATGGGTTTGATTATGGTTCTGTAAAATTTCTGCAGATTAGGAACTTATATAGTGATTCTCGAAATCTGTCTAGCCTCCGTGAACGAATCGAAGCATCATTGTCAACGTCGTTCCAGGTTGTTATCCCCAATCTCAGTTGCCAACCATTTTTCATCGAAGCATCATCGTGAACGAATTGACGCCTCTTTAGATCCCCGATTTCAGGTTGCTATCCCCAATCTCCTCCACGCCTACATCGTTCCATCTTCATCTGGTAACGTTTTTAAATCTTGTTACTAATTATTTGAATTTCTTAATGTTTAGGGAAATTTAAAAGAGATAAGATGTGTTTTGGGCTTCATTTGCTGGTAAAAGTTAGTGTTATGGGCACAATTAAAATATACTGCTTGTTATATGGATCATTCCTACCTAGGAAAATAAGCCAAACTACATTTTCACTGTAAATTGAATTGTTGATGAACCAACTTGCCAACTGATCCATTCACTCTGCTTCCTTCCATATATGGACTATATATTAAGCATATAACCCAAATAATAATTACAAATTCACTTATATGGGTCCAGTTATTAATTAGTACCATGGAAATAATTATTACAAATTGATTAAGACCTGCATCCAAGTCTTGGAAATCTACTACTTGTAATTACAGTAGCTTGGAAACCTTGAAACTTATATAGACTATGTACATAAAAACCACTATAAACTATATGTATAATCTGACAACATTCCTATTCTTCATGGGTAGGGGCCACAAAACATTCTTATGTTTTGCCAAGTTTTAAATACAATTCTTCTCATGAAATTTGCATCTTTTTGTACCTTCCCTTTTTGATTAAAAAGGGGAATCATTGTCTTTTTTTCTCTTTTTTTAATCAAGAAATTTGAGGATATGGAGTAGGTGGTGTTCATAGCTCATATTATCCTAATAAGTAAACGATTGAAAAGATGAAACAGAGTAAAAACATCTAAAATTCTGCAAAAAGATTAAAGCTAAATAACAACAGTTAAACTTGAACTCATCTTCTTCTAAAGGATTAATGTGATTGTTCAACTGTTGATACAATATTTGAGATTTCAGAAGCCTTATATAATTGTATTTATAATTTGAGAAGCCTTGTATAATTGAATTTTTAAATAGAAAAACCTTATATAATTGTATTTATGGGATAATTTGCTCAACTGTTAGTATTTCCAAATATGTTAATAATTTGCATGCCACTTTAATTCAACGAAGTATTGATTTGCAGATATGTCGAATGATACTGGGCCATCGATATCTGGGGAATCTCTTGATTCTCATCCAAGCAGCACAAACGGGAGCCATGGTTCTCTACCAAGCAACATAGACGGGAGCCATGGTTCTCAACCGGCACAACCGACACAACAACGACGTAAGAGAAGTGCTACGTTGTTGAAAAAAACATAAAAAGAACGCATATCTGCATGTCGAGTTCAATAAATATGGGGAGGTTATTGGTAAATATGAACGTAGATTCAGTAATTGGGTAGGGGTCACCACAAGATCAATGGTTTCTATTACTAAACCATATTGGGACAAAGTGGATAAAAAAGTAACGGATTTATTGTGGTTGGCTATCAAGGTATGATTTCCAAGATGTCTTTACATGTACTCATGGTTTTATTTATTTATGCTAATGACAACTAACATGCTTATTTTGAAAAATAAAATAGGATCATTAGAATATAGAGGATGACAAGTATAAAATTCCAGTGCTTAAAATAGCCAGTACATCATGGAAAAACTTCAAGAAGAGCCTTAATAGAAAATATTGTATAGAAGGTCGCAATCCTTGTCCTGATTACCTGTATCTCGATCAACAAACATGGGAAGAACTTTGTGTCATGAAATCAACTGACGAATTTCTGGTTTGTTGCAACTTACAAATTTAAAGTTTTTTTCATTTTTTTTGGTCATGTTTTAATTGCATTAGTTATTCTTATGTGAAGGCGAAAAGTGAAGAAGGGAGGAAGAATGCGGCTCTAAACACAAATCCGGCCTGGTTAGGTGCACGTGGGTTTCGTTCAAACTATGATAATTGGAGCAAAGAGATGATGGAGTTAGGATACTCGTCAGAACTATTTCAGATTCAAGACGAGCGAGCAAGGAACTTTTTGTTGGCAAGGAGAGTCAAAGTAGTGGATGGGACATTAAGGATTCCCACATATCTTCAGGAGTTAGTAGATAAGATTGTAAGAGAGAGTTCCATATTTTAGTTTATTTTTATGCTTCATTGTAAATTGTTTATTAATAATTATCATTACATACGTATTATTTGTATTAACAGATTGAGAAAGATAGACAACTTTCAGAAGGACTTTGGATTCCTGAGCCTGGAGAGGATGTTCTTATAGCAGTGCTAGGACCTGAGCACCCAGGTCGCACCAGAGGAGTTAGCCACACAGTAGGCTTGAAGAAGACCATTCCGAGGATTTCAGAAAAAAAGAGAAAAAGTCAAACCTGTATGGATATCGATTGGGAGGAGAAGAGGATGAACTTTGAGGCCGAGTGTGAGGAGAAGAGAAAGAACTTTCTTGCCGAGTGTGAAGAAAAAAAAAAGTTAATGAATGATGAGTTTGAGGAGAATCGAAGGATCTATCGTGCCGAGATGGAGGAGAATCAAAGGTTGCTCGATGCTACACTTGAAAAGATCATGCAACAAAATGGAAGCCCAAGCCTAGGGATGAGAAAGAGTAGTTGTGGCTCGGTGCCTTGTCTCGACGACTTTGATGGTGTAGAGGTAATTGAGCTCACACATACATACATATATGCTTACATACTTACTTACCTACATAGATATATACATACTTACACATATAATTATTTTAGTTACCCGCTCATTGTGAACTGTTGGCGATAAGAGGTAATTACAAGTTCCCGTGTGCAAAAGGGATGGTCCATTCTATTGGGAATGGATTATGTCATTCAGTACCTGTCACGGAGAATTACGTGAAGGTACATGTTGACCAAGTGAAAAGTTATTTTGCAAAGTATCCTCTTCCTGTGCCGAATGAAGAAATGAAGGAACTAGGTCAAGCACGAAACTCTTTTATCCAATGGCGGCGTGACGCTATTGTTCTCACTTAGGTATATATGCATTAGTTCTCTTTCTCTAGTATTGCACTAAGATTTAGTTATTTATATGTTTTTTAACCAACTTGTTAATAGGCCTCCAAAAGTCAACATATGGTACATGATGAAGGAAATTCCACACAACCACCTGTGTTGGCCAAAAGTGTGCCCAAGAGTTCACAACCATTGCAGGGAGGGAGAAAAAAGACAACTCCTAAAAAGAAAACAGTTCCATCTAAGAGTGTGATCCCGACAGAAACCTTGATGAAGAGGCCAAAAGAATTACAGTCGCTATATCGGCGTTGGCAGTCCCTCCCTAATCCGAATGAAGGAATACTTATTCGGGCCGAGCCCGGTGTATTTGGGGCTCAATCATTTGAGTTTATGATATTCCGTGAGGACATACATTCTTTAGTTAAGAATGCTTGGCTCGATCATACCATTATTGCATGGTTCCAGATGTAAGTCAATGATTAGTACATATTCATTCATATGATCACAATATTTTACTTTATTATATTGTCGTTTTTTAGGTTTTTACATGGGGTTATGAAAAAAAATGAGAAGAACCGATGTGGTTTTATATGTCCCTCTTGGATTCATGTCGATGAATGCATATCAAACAAGGATGGTGTTATAAGTAAAATGGCTAGTGTGATGTCTCACAATAGAGAATTGTGGTTTTTTCTCGCACCATACCTACAGAGGTACCATATGCTAACATATTTATTGTTATAGTGCTTGCGGTTTATCCATTTCTTATTTATACTAATGGTTTTGAACATTACCAGCCACCACTGGATCCTCCTTCTGATCATTCCTCGTCGTCGCACTGCGTATATATTGGATTCGTTAATGTCTAAGGAAAAGACCGCAGATTTCTACATTGTCAAAGAGCACGTGGAAGCGTAAGTAATTCTTAAATTTGTATAGAATTGATTTGTCTTTCTATAATTTCTAACACTATTATTGTTAATGTTTTTGTAGCGCTGTTACAAGGTATCTTGATGAAGGAGGGCCGTGTGATACCGATAAATCCATGCCATTTAGATGGGAGTTCTCAAAGGTAATTCATTTCACCATACATCTACACAACTTATTTCATAGTTGGTTTAATCTAATTCATATATTTTTTTGTCAATTTAGTGCAATCAACAAACATCCGGTTGGGAGTGTGGCTACTATATCATGCATTTTATGTTAAATTTTGTGATGTATTATCAATCACAATTTCTAAAGAAGGTACATATTTGTTAAACATTTTTTTATTGTGTCTATTGCATTTAACATTGTCGTCAAATAACAATTTTGGTTTTCATTTGCATGTAGGTACCATGGTACGACATGACTCCCCTGACAGAAAGAATGACGGACATTATGGCTGTGACATGGGCTAAACACTTTTCTAGCACTTATCTAAAACATCTGAAGAATTGATATCAGTTAGTTTCTTGGGCATTAGCCACCCACTTCTTTTGCTTAGTTTTTTTACATACTTTATTTCTAGATTCATTAACTATTAAGGTAAACGTACCAACACTATCCAAGCATTTATTAGTTTTTGTTTGTGACCATCCAAGTTGTCTTCTACAAAACATGCTACCAGTTAATTTGTCAATTTGTCTTCAGTTAATAAATACAACTTATGGACAAATGGGGATAGACTACAAATCTTATTAACACGTGAAATACAACCTTTGACTCGACATGTAGTTTTTTGCAAGGTTTATGCTGCCTAAGCTTTCCATGTTGCAATTACTTTTAATATTTGGATTGGATTTTGGTTTTTTGTTGCAATAGTCTGGTTTGTCATTGTTACTAATTGATCTCGGTTTACTAACTGTGTGAAATAATTACATTTATAGGCATTTTGGCGTTCATATGGCATTGGTATGGAAGCTCGCTTGGTTCAAACAGTTGATGTGGATACTGGCTTATCGTTTGACCATTTTTGGCACCACTTGAAGTTGCAATAACGGAAACATATTATTGTTGATAAACAAGTTTTTGTGAGGTCATTTTTGTAAGTTGCACTTTTTATTCTCATACAAGATTTGAACTTTTGTGCTTGTTTTGGTTGTCATTAACCTACTCTTGACTTATATGAGTAATCTATTGATTGTGTTGCCATTTTTTATACATTTCATGTAAATACTTTAAATGACTTAGAATACTAGATCTGTTGATTTCCAACATTGTGTTGATTTCCAACATTGTGTTGATATTGCATCCATTTTTATTTGTGTTTAGTCTTTTAATAGGTTTTAGGTAGCATATCAATATATGCTAAATTAAAATAAAAATACAAATCCTACCCGGTTTATTAAACAGAACCGGGTTCCATTTGATGTCCCTTCCCGCTCTCTCTATACAGTAATAGTACCCGTTTGTTTGGAGGAACCGGGTAGCATTAAACATATTGTACCCGGTTATTACAACCGGGTAGCATTACATGCCATAATCGTACCCCCTTAGATAGTACCCAGTTGTGTAACCGGGTACCATTAAGTTTAGCAACCGGGTACCATTAACTATTTTGTAGTAGTGTTTTGTGAAATATCCTGTAGGTTCATGAAAATGGTTCGAATATACGAACTTCTCCCAAAAACTCAATAAATTTTCAGAATTTGGTATAGGTTCGGAAAAAGGCTTCGTATATACGAACATGGCTCAAAAATTCAAAAAAACCTAGGTTCTTGAAGTGGGTTCGTGAAAGGTTTGAAAGTATTAAAAAAATTACATATTTGGCCCTTGTTCGTGATCTAGTTCGTATATACGAACCAAGCTAAAAAAATTAGTTTTTTTTACTAACTAGGGCCAAAAATGTAAGTTTTTTTCTTAACTAGGGCTAAAAATGTAAGTTTTTTTTACTAACTTGGGCCAAAAATATAAGTTTTTTTTTATATAAAAAACAAGGTAAGTTTGTATATACAAAGATATTTATGAAGAGGGGCCAAAATTGTAATTTTTTTAATTTATTTGACAAGTCTTTGTTCGTATACGAGTGTTTTACAATGAGGGGGCCAAATGTGTAATTTTTGGGTCGTAAAAGTGTTCGTATATACGAACATGGGCTAAATGTGTAACCTTTTTAAATGACTCTTAACTTTCCACGAACCCTTTTTACGAATCTGATTTTTTTTATCTATGTTTGTATATACGAACACATATTACGAACGTGGATCAAATTTTTGACTTCAAAGGAGATGTTCGTATATACAAACTCATTTCACGAACCTAATGACTATTTTACTAATTTTTGGGAGACTTTGGCTAGGAGGAAAACCCGATTTTCTGAAATGACTAATTTAATTAATTTCCCACACTTTTTCCTAGTATTAAATGTTACCAAAGAAAAAATCTTGGATTTCACTTGGAACAACTTAGGTTATGTTTGGCAAACTAGCTGATAAGTTAGCTATTGACTGATAAACTAACTGATGAAAAAGTCACGTTTGACAAAAACTAGTTTACAAACATGTAAAATTACCAAAAAGGAAATTTAGAAAAAATAATCAATATACAATATTTAATAATATAATAAAATTTATAGTAATATAATATATTAATTAAAACAAACAAGGTAGTAAATAACACAAATCATGTCTAGTTCAGTTGGTTTCCTCAATGACGGTAACATCCTGGGAGGGGTTGTGGATGGTATCCCAATCTACCCGGGTTCGAATCCAAGGGGAGTCATTCTGAGGGCATGAGGAGTACCCAGTCCTTGGGCCGGTCCAGTCAACGGGCTGCCCCCAGCCCAGTCTTAAGACTGTAGTTGGGCTCTAGGTTCAACGTAAGTTGGGCCGGGACAACGGCGGATTAGTGGGCTGCCCGTGGATGCCCGATACCGCCGGGGAGGTGTGCGTGCGTGTGTTTGTGGTAGTCGTTCGTTGGTTCGATGCCGCTATCACTTCCAAAAAAAACAAGTACTGGGTATTAATTTTTAATTTAAATGACGTCTTTCAAATTATTTTTTAAACAAGAGTCGTCGGTAATCTTTCAATACTTTTGAACTTTACAGACAGATTACTGTCGGATCTAAAAGTTGTTGCGTAAATGATGTAAATACTCATCTTTTCAATGATATGTCGGTGGTGTATTTCAAAATACCAAGAGGTAATTTTTTTGTGTTGACACGTGCGAGATGATCATAAAACATTTTTTCGGTCCAAATTTTAAGATGTAATAATACATGCATCAGGAACTATATATTACTTGAACATGAGATAAAAATAATAAAAGTAAATTAACGTTGAACTCATACAATTAATTGATTAAGACGATGGATTCCATCCGCGTAATCAATTTTGCAATCAGAAAGCATTTTATGTGATGGGTTTAACTACAAATAATGAAAGATATATTGAATTGCCGTTCTCAGAAATCCATATTCCAGAACTTTGACAATATTTAAGATGGTGATGGAACACAAATCATATTATGACATCTACACCCTAATTTAGATAAAAATGTTTTTTTTTTTGGAAAGGGTATCCTGGACTTATGGCCCAGACTAATCCCTGGGAATTAGGGCCTTTGGCCCAACTGCTAAAGCGTGCAACCCTGAGATTATCCTCAGTGGCCACAAGTGCTGCTAGTGGGGCTCGAACCCGGGTTGAGCGCTATGAACTCCCCAAGCCTTTACCACCACGCCACAACCCTTGTGGTTTAGATAAAAATGTTACGATCACAACAATACAATCCGATTTATTCTTACTACTAGAAAAAAGGGTATCAGTAGCAAAAATTAGCGACGGCAGAATCCATCGCTAATTAGTGACGGATTAGCGACGGATCGACCAACAACCCTATCTGTCACTAATTAATTAGCAACGGATTATGCCCATTGTTGATTAGCAACGGAATTCAGTAATTTCTAATTAAAAAATAAACAAAAAAGAAAATTCACGTGTCCGTCGCTAATCCGTCGCTAATTAACGAATTAGCGACGAACACGTGGAATTTTTAGTTAAAAAATAAATAAAAATGAAAATCCATGTGTCTGTCGCTTATCCGTCACTAATTAGCGGTGGACACGTGCTATATATTGCTAATCTGTCGCTAATTAGTGACGGATTAGCAACGGAATTGTAATTTTTCTTCTTTTCTCATTTGTATGTGTATTGTATTAATCGGTCTGCTTTGGTTGCTAACCTTGATTGAATCTATTTGTTTTATGTGTTGTGTTATATATATATATATATAGGGAGAGGTTCATTTGAGAAATGGTAAATATATGAGAAATAGAGAAGTAATCTTAGTCATTCATCTGGTCAACATTTGCGGCTTTGACCGCGAAGCACCGGATAATTCCTTGTGTGGTCTATAGAAGGTAGAGGGGTAATTTCGTAAAATACACTGGATGAATTCATATATGAATCTGTATGAATCATAAAGATTCATATATGAATCATAAAGATTCATATATGAATCTGTTAATTAGTTCAACTGATTCATATATGAATCTTTGTGATTCATACAGATTACAGATTCATATATGAATCTTTGTGATTCACAAAGGTTCATATATGAATCTATTAGTTAGTTCAACTGATTCATATATTAATCACAAAGGTTCATATATGAATCAGTTAAAAGAGTTCAGTTGTGAATTGCACTGGTTCATATATGAACATATATTTCATATGTGAATTATACATGTTCATATATGAACACAACCCGTGTGTTTTGTAAAATTTACGAAATTGTCCTTCTATTTTTGGGATAGCCGCAACTTTTGACCAGTCAAAGCCGCAACTTTTGACCGGTCAAAGCCGCAATATTTGACTAGTCAAATCCGATCTTGACCATATGAATGACTAGGATTACTTCTCTATTTCTCATATATTTACCATTTCTCAAATGAACCAAACACTATATATATATATATATATATATGTGTGTGTGTGTGTGTGTGTGTGTGTGTGTGTGTACGTGAATGTATCGATAATGTGTTTGTGTGTTGCTTGGTAACCATGTATGATGTGCATATGCTTCTGTTGGTAACCACATTATATGTGTGAATGTATAAATAAGGTGTATCTCTGTGTATGTGTGTGTGTGTGTGTGTTAAGTTGTCTGGTGATTAACCATATACAGTGATAAGTCACCATTGTTGTAATTGGTTCAAAATCAATCATAATCTTAGTGGTCTTATAGTGCTATAATGGATCTTAGTGGGTCTTACTGAGCTATAGTTGGTCTTAGTGGTCTTGTCGAGCCCTAATAGACACATGTATATATATGTAGCACACACTTGCATGGAATTATGTAATAAGTCAATAAGGATCATAAATGAGTCTTATTGGTCTTTAATAAATCTTAATGAACTTTAATGAGCTATATTAGGATTTAATAGATCAATTGGGCTTTAAACGGTTTCATTATGCTTTTATAGGCCTACTAGGCTTTATTCGGTTTTATTGGGCTTTAAACAGGTTCATTGGGATTTATTCGGTTTTAATGGGATAGAATGGGTTCTCAGGGCTTTATTCGATTTATTGGGTTTTAATCGATTATATTGGGCATTGTTCGCTGTTATTGAGCTTTAACGGACCTTTTGGGGTTTAATGAGTTTATTCGATTCCATTGGGATATAATTGGTTTTATTAGGTTTTTATTTGAGTTTATTGGACTTTAATCGGTTATATTAGGTTATATTGGACTTTATATTAGGCTTTATTCGGTTTTATTAGACTTTAATGGATCTCTTGTGCTTTAATAAGTTTATTCGGTTTTATTGGGCTTTAATTGATCTATTTGATTTTAATAGGTTAAGTCCACTTAAATTAGGGGCATTTTAGTCATTAATTAATTTTTTTAATACTTAAATAATCCAATTAATGAATAATAATAATTTTTTTAAGAATTAAATAATTAAATTAATAATAAATATTAAATGATTTAATAAATAATAATAATTTAATAATTAATACTAATACTTAATTAATAAATTATAAAAAACGATTTGCGACGTAAATATTCTGTCGGCAATTCGCGACAAAATCTCCGTCGAAAATCCGTCGTTGTTCAAAATTTATTTATTAAAAAAAGGGATCCATTTTGGAGCCCTACTTTTGTTCACCCAAAACATAACCAAATCGGAGCATAACCACCACCGTTTCTCCACCAATCGCCGGAGCACCACCACTACAGTTTCTCGCATGAACCAAATCGGACGAAGCTCATGAGTTGTGTTCCGACGTTCACAACACCACCGTTACTCCACCAAATGGGAGGAAGCTCAGACGTTGTGCCCCGAAGTTCACCACCACCGTGGCTTTCTGCCCCCGTGAGCACCACCAGTCTGGCCAAACCACCTTCTTGACCACCACGACCGTCGGTTTCATCCACCCTGAGCCACCACCACCACCACTCCGTCTCCCACCACCGATTTCATCGTTTGTTACATTATTTTCTCAATTTTGACCTTAATTTATATGGTTATTTGCACCTTTATGTGAATCGTTTGGTACATTTTTTTTTCCTCAATTTTGACCTTAATTTATATGATTAATGCTTTTCCTTCGATTTTGTTCCAATAGATACAAAAAGCACATACACAAATGTTAGTGGTTTTTGGATGATATTTATATTATGATGCTTAATCGTTCTTTATAAAAAGATGCCATACATTTTCTTTATCATTACAGATAGATTTTTTTTATTTTATGATGCTTAATCGTTCTTGGATGTCTTTTTAGACTATTTAATGAGATTTTAAGTTTATAGAACCATAAATCGACATAATATATATCTAACACGTTATAATACATTGTTAGGAGTTTTGGTGAAATTAGTTGGTGTATTCTTGATAAAACTGAGTGATTGTTAAAATGCCATATATGATGCAATATTCATCTACTTTCTTATGTAATAATTCATCTAATTTCTTATGTGATTCAAAACTTGTATTGTTAATTAGTTGGGTTGCCAGTTGTTGGGTGAACATTAGGATTGATTATTTGTAGTTGGGTTGCCAATTGTTGGCAAACATTAGGCATTCTTGTATATGGAAATACTCATTTAATAGCCGTTATGCCGTCGAAATTTTAAAAAACAAATGTTTTTGTGTTTTAAACTCATCTATTTCATTCCAAAACACCTCTCTTTCATTAAAACCTACGGATTGACTTTATAATAGTCAAACCATTACACGTAATATTTTTAAGACTTTTAAAAGACCTCTAAACCTACGGTTTGACTAGCAAATAGTCAAACCATTACACGTAGTGTTTTCAATACTTCCAAAAGACCTCTAAACCTAGGGTTTGACCTTCAAATAGTCAAACCATTACACTTAGAGTTTCAAGGTCATTCAAAACTCCTATAAACCTAATGTTTGACTTGCAAATAGTCAAAACATTACATGTAGTATTTTCAAGACTTTGAAAAGACCTCTAAACCTACGTTTGACTTGGATATAGTCAAACCATTAAACGTAGTGTTTTCAAGACTTTCAAAAGACCTCTAAACCTACAGTTTGAGTTTTAAATAGTCAAACTATTATACCACGTAGGGTTTTAAAGTCATCCAAAACTCCTCCAAACCTATGGTTTGACTTTCAAATAGTCAAATTATTGATTATGTCGACTAACTACTTCTTTCTTTTTTGTAGTTATTGAATATGTCGACAGATAGATGATCGATGTATAAAAATAATGATAGTCGTGGATCTCTTATCATGGAATATATCAGATCGACGATTTTTTGGACTTTGCCTATCCAACGAAGGTTTTGTTAAAAGGAAAACTACGCGTGATGGGATAGTGCTTCGTATCAGATGCCTTTACTCCAAGTGTCAAAATATGCACCATAGAGAAAGGGATGATGTGAGATTGCAGTTGATGAAAAAGGTTTTATTCCTGATTATACCATTTGGTGGGCACATGGTGAAATCTGTTACTATGCATCCCATCAAGACGTGGGTCAATCTTCTAATCCAATAGTATATCATAATGAATGGTATGTTGAAATGGTTAATGATCACATGGTACACAATGGTATGACATGGGAAGAACAAACCCCTAATCCTTCTGCCCAAGCATTTTATGACATGTTACAAGCTGCTGACGAGCCTTTGTAGGATGGGTGTCCAAATTTCTCGAAATTATGAGTTGCGACAAGATTGTTGAATTGGAAGGCAGAATGTAATGTACCCGAAACGACATATAACCGTAATGTTGCTATAATTGAAGAGATGTTACCCGAGGGTGATAAACTACTCGGTAACTTCTATGTGACGAAGAAGAGTTTGAAAAAGTTTGCTCTACCAAAAGTGAAGTTTGATGCTTGCAAAAACCATTGCATGTTATTTTATAAGGGTGATTCTGAGTTGACTCATTGTCGAGTGTGCAATGAGTATCGTTTCAAGACAAGTGGTCGAAACAAGGTCCTTAACTTGATGATGACGTACTTGTTGATTGTTCCTAGACTCCAAATATTGTATATGTCAAAACAGACCGCGAAAGATATGACTTGGCATTACGATCATTGGACGGAACCCGGTGTGATGGTACATCCAAGTGATGGTGCGGCTTGGAAGCATTTCGAAACAAAGGATCCTGACTTTGCTTCTGAGATCCAGAATGTTCGTCTTGGGTTATACACTGACGGGTTCATCCCGAATAATTCAACCTCGAATCCATATTTAACATGGTATGTCTTTATTACCATCTACAATTTACCTCCTTGGATGTGTTTGAAAGATTCATATGTTAAACTTGTATTGATCATTCCTGATAGAAAGAGCTCTGGTCAGAATTTAGATGTGTTTCTCTGGCCGCTGATAGACGATTTAAAGATGTTGTATATGAAGGGCGTTCTTACGTACAATGCGTACGTAAGAATAATTTCGAAATGCGGGCTATACTACTATGGATCGTCAACGACTTCCCTAATTATGCAATGTTTTCAGGTTGGATCACGTACTATAAGTTAGTTTGTCCATATTGCATGGACACAATGGATTCATTTCAGTTAAAAAAATGGAGGAAAATCTTGTTGGTTTGACTGTCATCGGAGATGGCTACCTAGATCACAACCCCGCTCCCGATCAAAAAGAGCTTGCGGGACTTCGAAGGCACTTCCAACGTCATCGAAAAGAATTTCTTGTCGGAAATAGAGTGTCGGTGGACCACCACCCTTCCTAACCAGTAAAGAGATCAGGGAGCAAGTTCGTCACCTTCCAACTGTATACGAGGGCTTACACTTCTGATCAAGTAACAGAAAAATTAGTGGCTTCGGAACAAATCATAATTAGGTCAAGAGAAGCATCTTCTAGGAGATTCTGTATTGGAAGACGTTGTTAATCCAGTACAACCTGGATGTCATGCACATTGAGAAGAACGTTTTTGAGAACCTGTTTAACACCATGATGGATATGCCTAAATCAAACGATAATATAAAGACGAGGAGGGATGCAGAGATTTATTGCGCTCGACAGGATTTGCGCATTGCCATGTCAGGAAACAAAGTAGTGAAACCAAAGTCACCGTAAAATTTGAGCAAACAGCAAGTAAAACATGTGTGTTCATGGTCGAAGAAGTTGAAGTTTCTAGACGGGTATGCTTCAAACATAGGGGGTATGTGAACCTTGAAGATTCCAGCTTTTATAACTTCAAGATTCATGATTGACATGTCTTTATGCAACGATTGCTCCCTATTGCATTACGAGGGATAATACCAACTCCGATATGGGATGCAATAACGAAGTTTTGCATATTCTTTCGTGCAATATGTTCAAGAGTCTTACACATAGAAGACTTGGTTCCATTTTAAAGTATTGTTCAAACAATTTGCAAGTTGGAAAAGGTCTTTCCGCCTGGATTCTTAGCACCTGATGATACATTTGACACATGAAGCTATAAACGGTGGTCCAGTCTAATATAGGTGGATGTATTTCTACAAAAGGTTAATTCTAATTTTATTAAAAGCTAGTACAATATATTCATATAAAACACTCTTTCTGTCCCTAACACGTATTTCATCGCTTATTTAGGAAGCTTGGGTCGTTGAGAGAACAACTAGAAACAAAACAAGGGTTGAGGGATCTATCATTCAATCATACCTTGTGAATGAATTGTCCACCTATTGCTCCCTTTATTTTGATCCACATATAGAAACAAGACATAATCCTGAGTCAATGAACTTTGCCCCAGATATTCCTAGTTATTTGGGGACCGTCAATCGACAAAGCATATTCAAGTTTCCATTTTGTCTACTATTCGATAAGGGTGGGAAAAAGTCATCTTAACTGATCATGACATGCTTAAGATCCACACACATGTCTTGTTCAACTATGCAGAATTTCAACCCTTCCAGTGGATCTTTGATGAATGGGCTCGACATATGGAACCAAATATTGATGAAGTTGCACTTGAACAACTACAACAAGAAAGGTCCAGTGCCTGGTTTGAGCATCATGTGCTCGTGTCACTCGACTCAAGTGAACAATTGAAATCACTACCTCACGGACGAGGCCTTTATGCTTGGTCGCATCAAGGATACTTCGTTAATGGTTACATGTTCCATACGGTAACCCATAGTGTTGGTCGAGTTACACATAATAGTGGTGTATGTGTAAGAGGGACTACCACCCATCACCTTTACCTCTACCTGTCGCTACAACCATGCCTCCACCAATTCATAAAGATCTTCCAAATTGAATCAAACATAGTATTTCCTTTGTATAAATTGGGTTTGTTAGAACTACCATAAATTATTTCAGATTCTTCATTAAAATTTCGTATTATTACTTATGTATATGAAAATTGTGTAAAAAACTAAAAATGCTTATAAATTAAATGATTTAAATATATATATTTTATCTGTGTCATTTATAACTATTATATGATATATAAAATCATCAAAAAAACTTTTAGGAGCAACTTGTCTAGTCATACCAAACACTAGACAGACATTTGTCGAGTCTAGTCATGTTGTCTTCTCCGGTCATGTCCTGCCCTCTTGTCCTGTTCAGTTATGTCCTGTTTTATCTAGTCGAGTCATGTCTAATCAAACTCTTCCTAGATACCATTCGTTGATGTAAATTAATGAAAGGAAAAGACGTGGAGAATAACTTATATTAAAGCACCTTTTATCCTAATACGTAAGGACATTGCCATTTTTGTAGGTTTGGAAAGTACTTACCATCATAACCATTTCTAAAATAATGATATTCTTAGTCACCTATTTGTCGTTACGTATTAGTAAAAAAGTTTTGAATTAGATAGGATTTAGAATATTAAAAACAAGCTAAAAGAAAATAGTTAAAATCTTGATAATTGGAGAAATTAATTATGAATTAGGGGCCGGACGAGGACAAAAGCATTTTCACAAGAAAAATGTGCTCGTCTCAAATGTTGTATACGACTTATATTGAATAATTTAAATAAACTTCGAAAAAATATATAAAAATTGACATTATTATAAGTATGTAAGTATACAATTATAACTTTTATGTGTTTGGATAATTTGGGTTTAATTTTATGGTTTGATAATACTTGGATAGATTTATATGGATCATGTATTGGAAGACATTTTCCAAATACTATATTTCATCTTTATATAGCCTTAGGTTAACACGAAACTATAACTCGGATAATCCAGAAAATTCATACATGACTTAAGACACAAATTCGTATATATATATATATATGTGTGTGTGTGTGTGTGTATTCACTAGATTAACCGTTTATGTATATATGAGAGAGATCAAGGTCAAGGACGGTTAGACAATTAATTATGTAATTGCACATCAGGTACAACCGCGTACGAATAAGAATAAAATAGTCACAACTCGGATGCTCTGAGTCAGAAGGATCAAAGGCTCAAATCACACGACCCAAAGATTTTGATCATACGAATAAGAGACCCCGAAGGTCTACAATCCAGAACTCTAATCACAAGGACCAGAGGCTTTGACCCTCAACAGTTAGGAAATTAAGCAAAAATTCAGAGCTTTGAGCACAACGCTCGGAGGCTCTGATTAAACTGCCTCTGAACTATACTTAATCAAAATTTCACCAAGTTCGGGAATAATTTCAAGAAGATTCCCAATCTTCTGAAATTTGTCGATGGTCCCAAAACTTAAAAATCGCTAAGACTATAACAACCTGCAATTTCACATAACATAGAAGACAAAAATTATATAATAAACCATATTGAGGATACAATTGGGTCCCTTTCTACAAAACTATACAAAGGTCTGAAAATTATCACAAACGCTAATAAGATATTTATACAAAAAGTTCACATAACAGGAAGATAAAAAACAAACTGCATAAAACTCCACGACGGGCATGACTCATGAAATTAGACAAATATCATATTTTACCCTTTCCTTTACCCTCAAAACATTGCTGTCTTGAAACGCATATTTTTGAAAATAAAATGAGGGTTAGATCATAAGGCCTAGTAAGGAAATCCATGTGAGTGCAATAATCCAGTAAATGCAGTTAATATAAAACCTTTAAATCAATTAGTCATAAAGTAGGCCCACAAGCACTACATCCCTCCTAGGAAACTACCCATAGTAGTTGCTATTCCACATCAACTGAAAATGAAAAAGCAAATGACAGAGAATAGTTGTTTTTCTAAAACATATCCTCACTCCGATAGATACGCAATCAGTATCGACAATGGAACCACACAAAATGCATTCGTGGGCTAAATTTTATTTCCCCCTGCATAGACCATTACAATCTCACACGAACACCAACTTCTATGTGTAAATCCTTTTAACCTAAATATCAATCACCAAACCACATGTGTTAATATCCAACATGTATCAAATATTGTATCACAATTAACGGTAATAATCCAAACAAACCAATCTGGTATAGCATTAAAATAATAACCATTTGATCATGTATGCATTTCAATTTAAAAATGGTTAAGAGAAAACTTACCTTGATACGACAAACGACAATATAAATCTTCACCGATATAATGGATAGAAACAGACTGTAAATCTAAATTAAGGAAGCATGGTTACAATCTAAAGGATTTAACCCATCCCAACATTCTAATTATCATCTAAGGAACATTGTACCCTGAAAGATCCTGAAATAACATAAAGCAAAAGTCGAAAAGTCACTAAACAGTGACTTACGAGACTTGCCACGCGACGAAAGTCACAGCTAAGGTCGCGTAAGTCACTGGACTTCACTATTTAGACCTATTCATCCCTGTTTTTTCTAGATTCAAAAACCTCTACACAACACAACTTAAAACCATAATTTCCTTACTTAAACCTGAAAAATCTGATGGAACCACATATAAGAACTTTTAGAAACCAACAAAAACTTTTAACCATAGATTAACCTCCATAACTTCCAAATATATATATATATATATATATATAGAGAGAGAGAGAGAGAGAGAGAGAGTTGGATTCAAACGAGAACAGTTCCTATTTAAACGAACACGAGAACTAACACAATCATTAGTGATTTTACATTAACACACGAAAAAGGACTTTGGCCGCGGCTTCAGGTCCGCATGTCTTTTTTGCACGTTAATGTAAAATCACTAATGATTTTGTTAGTTCTCGTGTTCTTTTAAATAGTTATTGTTCTCGTTTGATCCTCCCTCTCTCTCTCTCTCTATATATATATATATATATATATATATCATTCACAAGATTGGTGTATCAAAAATAGAGGAAGTTAGATACTCAGCTCTTCAATAGAAAAACATTGATCAAACTCAAAATAATGAAGCAAACAAAACACAAACCTTACCCTAGAATCTATTCTAACAATAACTCCCAAGGAGGAAACCCAAAACCAACCTTAAATCAAAACTTAATGAAAGCTTAAAGGTGGTCATACCTTATTTTCCAAAAGTCTAAAACAGGTAATCCTAAAAAATTATATACTCTTCTTCTTCCAGTCAGGATATCCTCAAAGCAACAATTCACACACACACACACACACACACTTAAAACTTTGATTATGGAATGAACAAGAGAAAGGTGGTGACTCCTTTTATATGGGACCACATTTGTAAATTTAAACCTTCTAAATTGGAAAAATAACACAATCCACCCCTAGACTTCTAAGTTATATAAAACTAAGGTATTACAACATCTCCCTCTTAAAGGAATTTCATCCCGGAATTCATTCTATTGAACAAACTAGGGTATTTAGATTTTATTTGTGACTCTGGTTCAGGTAGCCTCTTTACCCTTATGATAACTTCAAAAAACTTTTAGGTAGTGTTTGGTACATAGACGTGATTGAACAATATAGAACTAGACAAGAGTGGACCACAAGAGGGCAGTACCGGACAGGACAGTGTCAGTTTGGTGTTCGGTACGACAAGGACTGACAAGACAAGCTACCAATAAAAGTTGCGTGATGATTTTATATATCATATAATAGTTATAAATAACAAAAATAAAGTCTATATTTAATTAATTTAATTTATAAGAATTTTTAGTTTTTTACACAATTTTCATATACATAAAAAGTTGTACGAAATTTGAATGAAGAATCTGTAATAATTGATGATAGTTCAAAAAAACCTGATCAATACAAAAGAATACTATGTTTGATTCAATTTGAAAGATCTTTAGGAATTAGCGGAGCAATGGTTGCAGCGACATGTTGAGGAAAGGCGATGGCTGGTGAACAATGGTGGTCGTGGAGGATGTGAAGATGGTGGACAGTAGTGGTGGTGGAGGTAGTTGTGGCCGATGTGGCGAAGGCATAGGTGGTGGTATGCAGCAATGGGTGGTGGTGATTGGTGGCGGTGGTGGTGGTCGACAAGGGTAGTGGTGGTGGTTATAGACGGTGGTTGTGGAGGACATAGAGGAGGTTATTATAGTGGAGGTAGTCGACGGTGGTTGGCGGTGGCTACCGATAACCGTCGGTGGTGGTGGCGGTGGCGGTGATTGGTGGTGGTGATCGGTGGAGGTGAAGGTGGTCGACGGTAGTGATGGTGGCAATAGACGGTGGTTGTGGAGGTAGTGGAAGAGGTTGTTGTAGTAGAGGAAGGGGTGAAGGTGGTTGACAATGGTTGGTGGTGGCTATCGGTGGCTGGCTGATGGTGGCGGAAACAATGAATGGTGGTGATCAACGATGGTAGTGATGGTGGCGATGGTTGGTGGTTGTGGAGGTGGTGGAGAAGGTTGTTGTAGTGGAGTAAGAGGTGGAGGTGGCCGACGGTGGTTGGCAGTGGCTACTGGTGGCCGTAGATGGTAGTTGAAGTGGCGATAGGTGGTGATGACCATTAAAACAAATACCATATTAGAGTTATATATCAAATGAGGATAGATCAGTAATTTTTTAGTTTATGTCTCACTCTTGTCTATGTTGTTCCACCTATTTTGGTGGAACAAGAAAAACCCTTTTGTCCCATCCTCTTCCACCATGTCCCAATCCTTGACCCTATCCCATGTCACGCCAAACATGGGACTGTGAGTTTTTGTCCTGTCACATGTCATGCCAAACGTGGGATAGTGAGTTTTGTCCCATCCTGTCATGTCTTGTCCCATGTACCAAACGCAACCTTACTAAACCGATAATAGAGTTCAGCTCCTCAACACAGTTCAGGTTCTCATCCCCTTGTACTTCTGGCAACGGTATTGCTTTTTCTATATCGATTAACATTTCTTTAAATTGGATATGTGGAAAGTGTTATGACTACCACTCGAATCATGTGGAAGCTCTAGCCCATAGGCTACCTCACTAATTCGATCATTGATCACAAAAGGTCTGATATACCTCGAACCCAACAATTCCTTTCCATGGAGATACTTTCAACATCACGCTATCCCCAACCTGAACTCTATCGGTTTAAGGCATTTGTCAGCATAACTTTTCTTTCGGTCAAGAGCTACCTTTAACCATTCACGAATCTGATCGATTTTTCTGGCGTTAACTGAACAATTTATGGTCCAACTAATTGTTTCTCTCCTTATTCGTTCCAACATAACGGTGTTCTACATTTTCAACTGTACAGAACCTCGAAGGGCGCCACTTGAATAGTGGAGTGATAAATGTTGTTGTAAGAAAACCTATCAAAGGTAAGTTCCCTTCCCATAATCCTCCAAAATCAATTATACAAGCGAGATACATATCTTCGAGTGTCTGAATCTTTCCATCGAGTAAGTTTCTTTGATCGCTAAGAAGTGAGCGGATTTAGAAACTCAATCCACTATAACCCAAATTGCATCGAAACCTTTTGGCATTCTTGGTAATTTCATTACAAAGTCCATCGTAATATATTCCCTTTTCCAAACCGGAATTTCTAACGTTTGCAAATTACCGTACGGTCATTGATGTTCCACCTTAACTTATAGACAAGTCAAACATTGCTCTACATAACATGTGATATCTTTCTTCATATCTGGCCACCAATAGAAATTATGAAGATCTCGATACATCTTTTTAGTACCCGATGAATGGAATAACGAGACTTATGAGCTTCATCTAAAACATTCGACGATTATCACCAAGACGAGTAACCTAAATTATGCTTTCCAAATATTTCAATCATTGTCTGTCTTCTTTCAAATTAGATGTCAAACCAACAAGTCGTTCCCTTTTTAAATTTTCTTCTTTTAGAGCTTTGATCTGGCATTTTTTAACTCTTTGAAGATGTTTGGTAATAACTCGGATCGTAATCCTAACGCTTTGATCATTCCACTCTTTTCTTTATGAATTAAAGCATCCGCGACCACGTTCACCTTTCCCAGGTGATACAAAATCTCACAATCATAAGCGTTCACTAATTCTAACCTAACCACCGTCTTTATCTCATATTCAGCTCCCAGTGATTGAACAAGTGTTGGAGACTCTTATGATCAGTGAAAATATGACATTTGGTACCGTAAAAATAGTGTCTCCAAATCTTCGAAACAAATACAACGACCACTAATTCCATGCCATGCGTGGGCTATTGCTTTTTGTGATCTTTCCATTGACGAGAAGCATAAGCAACACACATCCCAAAATCAACTTTGAAGCATCACTATAAACCATAAAATCTTCTTAACCATTGGGGATGGAGAAAATCGGTGCACTACACAATCTTTCTTTCAACGTTTGGAAGGTTTCATCTTGCGCCTCTTTCCACTCAAACTTCACATTCTTTTACGTTAACACAATTAGAGACGTTGCTATATGATAGAATTCTTATATGAACTTATGGTAGTAACCTTCCAATCCCAGAAAAATTCTCACTCTGGTTGGTGTTCTCGGTGGTTCCTATTTTTCACTCACTTCAGTTTTAACTAGATCCACTTCGATACCACTTTCTGAAACGATGCCCCCCAAAAATTGAACTTCTTGCAACCATAATTCACACTTGGATAGTTTAGTGAGAAGTTTTTCCCGTTTCAAGAGTTATAATATCAATCGAAGATGATTGTCGTGTTCCTCTTCTGACCATAAATATATAAGAATCGAGATATTAATTACATATCTAGTTCATCATATCCATAAATGTTGTATGTGTATCGATCAATCCGAAGAGCGTTACTAAGAACTCCTAGTTCCCATACCTGGTACGAAAAGCAGTGTTTGATACACCCTCTACCCGAACTTAAAGTTGATGATGACCTGATCGTAGATCGATTTTCTAAAAGAAAACAATCGTTGATTCTCAGAAGCGTATACTTGTTACTTATAGTCAAGTTATTGAGTTCCAGGTAATCGATACACATTCTCATAGTCCCGTCTTTCTTCTTTACAACTAAAACAGGTGCACCCTAAGGAGACGTAGTGATTATGATAAAACCTTTATCAAGTAGATCTTTCAACTAGGACATCATTTATTTCATTTGTGACAGAGCTAATCGTTATGGTGAACGAGCTACCGCTACGGATCCTGGCATCATATCAATTCTAAACTCGATCGATCAATCTGGTGGAAGACTAGTCAAATCCTCTGGGAAATCACTGATTATTGGTATGTTCTCAACTTTATTCATTTATTTCTTTGTATCAATAACATAGGCCAAAAAACCCTGACTCCCTTTCTTTACACATTTTCGTGCTTTTAATTTAGAAATCAAACTCGTCTTTCGGTCTCGACGGTAACCATAAATCACAATTAGCCCTATTCTAGGTAAATCAATGTGAATCATCTTTTTATTACACACAATGTTGGCCTGATTTTCTGGCCAAAAATTCATTCCTACTATCATATCAAATTCTTTCAAAGTCATTGGAAACAATTGAATTCGTACCGCACACCCATCCATATCTATACTACAATGATCAAATACCTCATTGAAATCTAATTATCATTAACATTTACTATTACTAAAGCATAATCTAAAGACTTAGGTTTCACATGCAAACACCAATAAATGAAGGAGAAACGAATTGATGGCTTTCACCAGAATCAAATAATACTTTAGCATATACCGAGTTTACCAAAAATTTTCTTGTCACCACATCCGGTGTCTCCTCGTCCTCCCTCGTAGTCATTTGAAACGCTCTCCCCTTTGATCGGTCTTTCGAGTTTCTCCATGATTTTCTTGACCACCCCAAAAGTGATTTGATTCCTGGCCTCGAAATTTTGGACATTCTGGTTTTAGATGATTCGGAGAATTACAATGGTAACAAAACCATGTTACTCGGCAGTCATTAGCAATATGAACCCATTTCCCACATTTATAGTAATTCTTCATATGAATTACACTCATCCCCAATGAATTTAGTGACATCTCGGACACAGTCTCTCTATATTTCTTGGATTCAAACGGTTATCAAAGTTTTTAAAGTTTGGCCTTCCAAACTCGTTTGACGGTTCGTCCCACTTTCGCTTCTAACTGCCTCTTTCACCTAAATGATGATTCTTTTCTTTTTCTGTTATTTCGACGACAACAACTACAGATTGAAATGTAATCAGACTCATATCCATAACCAATTCTCTAATAGATGCTTTCAGTCCCCATATATATCTCTCTACCTTGTGAGCCTCTGTAGACACATACAATTCTGCAAATCAAGACTTCTCTAAGAATCTCGTAGCATATTCCTAAACTGATATATTAACCCGTTCTAATATTAAAAATCCTTCTTCTAACTATCGTATGACTGCCTTCGAACATAACTGATCTTTGAAATCATTTGTAAATTCATTCCATGACGTAGTTTTGGCAATATTTGATCTTTTTGATGACATCGCAATTTCCCACCAGAACAAAGCATCATATTTCAATACTTGGTCATCAAAAGTAACTCATCCTCATTAAAACATTTACTAGTGTCAAACATTGCTTCCATTTCTCTTAACCATCTAGCTTTAACAGGATCCCGCTCAAGAGAATAAGTTGGGGGTTTACAAGCCAAAAACATTTTATAGTCACATCTCTTCTTAGCAATGGTAGAGGACGGTACTAGGACAGGCTGAATATTTGAAGGAGTAACAATTGGTCCATTTACTTCATTCCCCTCACTAGGTTCGAGATTCAGAGTGTTTTCAGTTTCAATATTTTGAGGGTGCCCCAATAAAGAATTCAGTGTAGCCTAAAGTTTACCTAATGTGGCAACAAAAAACTCCCGAGGGACATAATCTCTATTTTGATCCCGAACCCGACCTCTAGAACGACCTCTAGAACGTCCACTAGTTGAACTTTCATGAACTGAGGCTTCTGACTCAATTACTAACCCATGAATTACCACTCCCCCTCTTACCCAGTCTCGGGTCCTTACAATTGTTGTGGTTTTAGGGTTTATTTTTGGCTCTCTGATTCCCTTCCATGCCCTCTACCCCTACGATCGGCAACTGATAATATTCCCGGATTGTTTTCGAGTGGAGGATCCGCCCAATCTGGAGAAACCGAAACATCTCTTACTAAACGATGAGAATGGCTTACCATCTAATAAATCACAAAATAAATACACTTTAATCACATATCGAAATATAATATGGTGTTTCAGCACAAACATGCACTTATAAACTCATAAATATATTGGCCAGATGTAATTTGAATTTTACTTACAAGTCGTTCTTTCTTCCAATTATATTTAATATCTGGCGGGTTCTAAGCATGGCAGGGACATATTAAATTTCATATAAAAATAACTAATTTAAGTCTAGGTATCAAACTGAATACCTAAATCCCTTAAACTTAGGCTCTGATACCAGCTGTAACAACCCGCAATTCCACATAATATATAACACTGAAATTATACATAACAAACCATATTAAGGATACAAATTGGGTCCCTTTCTATAAAACTATACAAATGTCTGACAGTTACCACAAACTTTTTCCTAATAAGATATTCGTACAAAAGTTAATTCACACTACAGGAAGTTCAAAATCATTTTCATAAAACACCTCGATAGGTTTCACACATGAAATCCAAACAGACAAGTCTCACATTTTTCCTTTTCCTTTCCCTCTAAACGTTGCTGCCGTGAAACGCAATTTTTGAAAACAAAATGAGAGTTAAACCTTAAGGCCTACTGTAGAATTCCTTGTCAGTGCAATAATTTAGTAAAACCAGTTAATATAATACCTTTAAATAAGTTAGTCATAAAGTAGACCCGCAACCACTACATCCCTCCTAGGCAACTAGCCACAACAGTCGCTTTTCTAAAACAAACCCCCACTCTGATATGACCGCGATCAATATCGACATGGAACCATACGAAACACATTTGTAGGCTAAATTTTATATCTCCCTCCACGGACCATTACAGTCTCACAAGCACACGAGTTTCTATTATGTAAGTCCCTTTAACCCAAATATCAATCACCAAACCACATGTGTTAATATCCAACATGTATAAAATATCGTATTACTGTTAACGGACATAATCCAAATATATCAATTCGGTATAGCATTAAAATAATAACCATTTGATACAATATGCATTTCAGTTAAATAATTATTAAAAGAAAATTCACCTTGATACGACAAAACGATTCTAAAAATCTTAACCGATAAGACTGATCGAAACCGAACGCAAATCTGAATTATCAAAGCACGGTTACAATCTAAATGATTTAAATACTCTAAGTACATCTAAGGATCCTAAACAATACCCCAAAAGACCCCAAAATAACATGAAGCAAAAGTCGAAAAGTCACCAAACAGTGACTTACGCGACTTGCCAAGCGACCAAAGTCGTGGCTAAGGTTGCGTAAGTCTTTGGACTTCACTATTTCTACCTGAATTTTTCATGGAACCCACACATATATAATAACTTTTAGAAACCATCAAAAACTTTTAGCCATAGATTAACCTCCATAACTTCCAAATATACTATTCACAAGATTGTTTTATCAAAAATGGAAGAAGTTAGATACTCAACTCTTCAAGAGATAAACATTGATCAAACTCAAAATAAGTGAGGAAACAAAACACAAACCCTATAATCGATTCTAACAATTACTCCCAAGGAGGAAACCCGAAACCAACCCTAGAACAAAAGTTAAGGAAAGCTTAAAGGAGGTCATACCTTATTTGACAAAAGTCCAAAACTGTCAAATCCTCAAAATTACATACTCTTCTTCTTCCAGGCACAATATCCTTAAAGCAACAATTCACACACTTAAAACTTTCATTCTGGAATGAACAAGAGGAAGGAGGTGACATCTTTTATGTGGGACCACATTTGCAAATTTAAACCCGCTAACTTGGCAAAATAACGCAATCAACCCCTAGACTTCTACGTTATAAAAAACTAAAGTATTACAAAGACTCTTCTTAAAATCTGTAAACCTTAGGACCACCGCCAAGGGCACTGCCCCTAGGACCCTCAAGGGGGTATGACGCCCTTCACTCCACCTTTTGGCGATCTAAGGTGATAGAGACTACATTTGTGAGCATGCACTCTACACCTCCAAGCTCACATTGTTTGTCTTATCACCTTAATTGATCTTAAATAAATTAACCACAATTACACCAAATGATTGATGACACTAAAATCACCAATATTAGTTAGAAATTGAGAAGGTGAAAGAGTAATTGACATGTTTGTCGATATATTGGCAAACAACGGATATAGGCTAGCTGATAAACTAACCCTTGGTAGGTAAGCTAGTTATGTAGGTCGGTAAGTTCGTTGCTAGCAGAAAAACTAATTGATTAACTAAGCACAGTTCATAAAACTTGCTAAAATGTAAAATGACAAATGTAAAATGGCCTAAATGACATATTTAAAAATTATTTAATTCTTACATTGCATAATTAATCAAAAGAAATCATTAATACATATCCTCATATTCAAATAGGTCAAAACAAATTATTTAATCGGTTTTAGAAAGTCTATGATATATTTGTTAAAAAACAGTTATCTAAAATAAGTTCATTGGATTTTCTGGACTTTTTCCAAAAAAAAAAACTATTTGTGCTTTCTAACTTTTTTATATTTATATTTAAATAGATTATTTTAAAGTTCTTGTATTTAGAAAAAAAAATATGGTTATATATTGTTATTGTGCATTTTTGTAAGTCTTCTAAAAGGCATAAGACTTGTATCTGACCAACATTAACCCTTTTGGCATGTTATACCGGGAACGGCAGAGTTTGATTGATTTGAAATATAACTATGACATTATCGAGATAGAGAGATATGATCAGGCTATCTCTTGTACAGTCAAACCTATTTCTCGATTGAATAGAAGCCCAAAAAGGTGAATAGGGTCCCAAATAACGAGAGATACGTAAAAAGCAAGTCCGATTACGTCTATTCTTAATCCTAAATGGAATGCGGTCCTTGCTGATTCACACGGGATTCCACGTTCCCCATGCTACTCGGGTCAGAGCGTAAGCTAGGCGTGTTGCAAATTTTTACCTTTTTAATGTTTTACTTTTTAGTTTTTAGTATATAACTTAAATTATTTAACATCAATTACTAAATGAATAATAATACAAAACTTATGCATGTGTAATACTATATGATATACAAAATAGATTGAAAAACTATCGTGGTCTTGCCGTGTTTCTAATCCCATTTATAATCTTATTTTGTAGAAGTAAATTATTTCACTTGCAAAATTTATAAACCAAATACTATTCATGATATATATAAGTGCAAATTTTAATGGATCATTAATTAATGCAGTTAATGGAATAGCAAAATCCAAATTAGCCACAGCCATATTTTTCTCTACATCTATTTATTATAAATCCCCTTCATTTGTCACTTCAATCTGCGATTAACAATTTCAGCGATCATCTTTCCAATGGCAATTGCTAGTATCAGGTCTCTGGTTCTCTACTTCCTTCTCATCGCTTCTTTGGCCTCCAATATTCATGAATGTATGTATCTATCTCCCTTTCTAGTTTCTACATAATATAAACACACACACACATATATATATATATATAGAGAGAGAGAGAGAGGAAAATTCAAATAAAAACTCAATTGTGTGCAAGTGAAGACGAATCTCGGCCCCTCCATCTGACAATCTCTATCGACCCAACAACTCATATTAAATATTCTTTTTAATTAAAATTATTAATTAAGATGATTATGAGGTAAAAATGAAAGATAACCTAAACTCACGCCTACCATATTTGATTTTTTATTTTTTTTAATTAAAAATTTTTACCTACTTAAAGTTTAAAATAAATTTTCTTAAAAATTACTAATATATTAATCAAACAAATTACATCAAAGAAACGAGAAATTTGTGCTCTTCGATATGACATCCATCTCGATATAATTTATTTGTTGTTTTAACCGTTTTTTACGTAAAATGTTATATATGTGTTATATTCATTAAGAATATTTATGTACGTTCAAGTGTGTACAATACCTCGACACCGTAAGTCCGTAACTCGACATCACCTTCTTCAACACTTTCTTCAACGTCGTTAGGCACCGCGTTCTTCATCACCATAACCCAACACACATCGAGACAAATCGAGAACCTATCGAGTTTCGGTTGTGAATCGGGAAACAAAAGAGAACGTGCCACGTCTTCACAATTTCACGGGTTATTCATGTATTATTTATCATGAATAATGTATCATTCAGTATGAATAATACAACATTCAGGGTGAATAATACACGATTCAGAAATTCGTGTATTATTCATCCTTAATGTTATATAACTTATTCTGAATACTGTATTATTCATCATGAATACTGAATGTTGGACACCCGGGGATGTATATACATATTCATAATGAATTAAACCAAATTTCGGTTGTGAATCAGGAAACAAAAGAGAGTGTGTCATGTGTCTACACCTTCACGGATCATTCATATATTATTCATCATGAATAATGTATCATTCGGGATGAATAATACAACATTCATGGTGAATAATACACGATTCGTGATGAATAATGCATGAATCATGAATCCATGTATTATTCATTCTGAATGTTGTATTATTTATAATGAATAATCAATGAACATTCACCTTTGTTATTCATACTGAATGTGGACACCCTGAGACGTGCATACATATTTATAATGAATATAACACATATATAGCATAACACATAAAAAACGGTTGAAATGAAAAGAAAAAAAAACTATATCGAGATGATGTCATATTGAAGAGTACGAAATTCTCGTTTTTTTATATAATTTGTTTGATTAAAATATTAGTAATTTTTAAGATAATTTAATTTAAATTGTAAGGAGGTAAAAGTTTTTAATTAAAAAGGAAAATAAAAAGTCAACACTACTAGAAAAATGTGAAATACCGACGACAATTACCGACGGCAAAAAGCAGTCGGTATTTACCGACGGCAAACCGATGGCCTACCAGCGGTATCTTTTTAATTTTATTTTTTATTTATTTTTAATAAGTCTTCGGAAAACCATCGGAAAAATTAGTGAAATACCGACGGCTTACCGACGGTTGTTTTTTTCATTTCATTTTATATTTATTTTTAATAAGTAAATACCGTCGGTAACTGGAACCGTCGGTAAGCTGTCGGTAGTTGTCGTCGGAAAACCGTCGCTGAATATTACCGACCAACTTTTTACCAACGATCAATCCCGTCACAAAATCGTCGCTAAAGCCTTTTTCCGACGGTTTACCGATTGTTTCAGTCGTCGGTAATACGATTTATTTTAGTAGTGCAATAAGGTAGGCCTTGATTCAAGTTTCCAGTTTTGTCCCTAATCACTTCTCAGTTAATATTATTATATTTTAACCATAGATTTGTTTTATAAGTTTTAATCAATGGCTAAGATTGGTCCTCATATACACAATGAAAAATGAGTTTTTATTTAAACACACCCCTATATGCAGTGGCGGATGTAACATAGATTCAATGGGGGGATGTGCCCCCATTAAAAGGGAAAAAAAAGAAAGAACATTTTTAAGGTAAAAACACAAGTTTTTTAATTTTCTATCATAGTTTTCCCCAGTAATTTTTTGTTTGGGATCCCATCAACCAAAAAAGTTCATCGAAACCAACCAAAAAAATCAAAAAACACTCTTGAAATCAACTAAAAGCCTGAAAAAACTCTATCGAAATCGACAAAAAAAACTTAAAAATTTCTTGAACATGAACCAAAAAAGCTTTAAAATCCTTCGAAACGATAGATTTAGGGTAAAAATACATCGAACAACTTTACGCGCATAAAAGTGCCCCCACTATAAAAACTCGTGGATCGCCTGCGTGTATGCATACGTGTAGACATATATATAATTTCCATGTTTGAGTTTGTGGTTTTATTGTTGCGAGCCAGGCACATCAGACAGTCTTGGAAGGAAAGTGGCATTGAGCTCAATTGACCAAAGGGTTAAAAGTGAAAAGATCATTATTGGACATTGCTTTAGACATACTTGTAATACGGGTTACGGCTCCATAAGATGTTACTGTTGTCCAATACTTAAATTTTGTTGGGCAGATCATTATGTTTGTGAGTCCAACTGTCAATGAAAAATATTGTAATTATGGAATACTATATTGACATACATTTTGGTCATATTTGCTAGACCCAAGGTTCTAAATGGCGTGAGGCGTGGCGGCGAGGCCAAGCCTCAAGCCTTAGGAGTCACGGCGAAGCCAAGGCGTTTTCAAGGCGTGACTTATGGCGTCAAATTTCTAATTTATCTATAATATTATACATAAAAACATATGTTTTGGTGTGTTACTCAATTAGTTAATAGTAATAAGCAAGTTTAATTAGGTTGTATATATTTAAAACATGCAAATAAAACATTAAAAACATAAAGAAAAACCAAATATCACATTACAAAAACTGCGTATTAGGGCATGGCGTGCCACGGGCTTAACGTGGCGTGAGACACAAGCCTTTGTGCCATAGCGTGCCATGACGGCTGTGCGACGAGTTTTTTAGAACAATGGCTAGACCTGGTAAACCTGTCGTGTCGTGTCGGGTTCAAAGTTAAACGGGTTGAGAGTGTTTAACCCTAAGCCGACCCGTTTAATAAACGGGTCAGAAAATCTCAATCCTAACCCGACCCGCCTAACCCGTGTAGCATTAGAAATCCAAATTTTATAGTTCAAACTTAAAAGTTCTAACCAAATCTAAAACATTAAAAATCCAAATTATTAAAAAGAAAACATAATATATATATATATAGGCTCAGGTTCACGTGAGACCAAGCTGTTTCCGTGAGACCAAGCTGTTTCCGTGAGACCGCATGAGACCAAGCCTTAAAACATGAAATTTCACACCGAAACATTGTGAAGGTAAAAAACATTCGAATCTTCATAATGTAATCACACTATGAAGGTAAAAAAACCTAAACCAAGTTAAAAAAAATCAAACCTTCACAGATAAAAGACTGTGAAGGTATATCCGAACCTTCACAGTGAAGACGCTGTGAAGGTAAAAAAAACGAACAATCACAGCGAAAAACACCGTGAACGTAACATTTATGGTGTTTTCCCTATGAAAAGTTCGATTTTTTTTACATTCACAGTTTTTTGGTGTGAAGTTTCATACTTTAAAGTTTGGTCTCACCGGTCTCACGAAAACTGATTGTTCTCACGCGAACTTAAGTCTATATATATATATATATATATATATATATATATATATATATATATATATATATATAAACAGGTTATTCAGGTCATTTTCGAGTTGAAAATTTTGACCCTAACCTTACCCGTTTAATTTTCGTGTCGTGTCGTGTCAACCCATTTACTTAAACGGGTTGAAATGTATTACCCAAACCCGTTTATTTCGTGTCGAGTTAGCGTGTCATGTCATTTTTTGTCAGATCTAATATTTGCTAATTTTTCCAGCTTTGGAAAAATTAATTTTATCTACACTATAATTATAAAACATTTATTAAAAACTCTTAAAAACAATTGTTAAAGCTTAGTGTACGGTTATTTAATGTTAATTAATTAAAAACTCTTATAAACAATCATTAAAGCTTTATATACTACATTTAATGCTATTTATTAACTTTAAATCCTTATCTATGGCCACTTTACTTCTCTAAAAACTATCCTCACTTCAACTCTCCTAAAATCAATCTCCGCATAATTAAATATAGGATAAAAATCAAATTTTAAATATAAAAAATCTAAAATATATTAAGAAAATCTAACAAAATATCTTATGTTTATTTTATATAAAAAAATTATATTATTAATCTTAAAATAAATTACATTATAATTAAATTATCGAAGAAAAACTAATGAAAACAATATTTTATGCATTAAGTACTGTTTGTTTATTGATACACATTACTTAAAATTCAATATTACAAGTGATGATTGATGAATACAAATTTCTAAAGTTATATGTTTGAATTTATAACTAATTGATAAATATAATCAAAGCAGGATAAACATCTCAATTTAAATTTAAAAAATTTAAAATATATAAGATAATCATTGAATTCTAACAAAATACTTTAAAAAAAATTAACAAAAAAAATTATATTATTAATCCTAAGTTAAAAAAAATTATAAAATAACCATTATCACTCTCTCAAAACCATTCAAAATCATAATGTAAATCGAGAAAAAACAAAAAATAAAATAAAACATTAGAATCTTGATTTACTATTAAATTATAATCTTGATGTTACATTGCACGAGAACACTTCTAATATCTAAAATATTCACTACTAAAATAAATCGTATTACCGACGGCTGAAACAGTCGGTAAACCGTCGGAAAAAGGCTTTAGCGATGGTTTTGTGACGGGAATGATCGTTGGTAAAAAGCTGGTCGGTAATATTCAGCGACGGTTTTCCAACGACAACTACCGACAGCTTACCGACGGTTCCAGTTACCGACGGTTTTCCGACGGTATTTACTTATTAAAAATAAATATAAAATAAAATGAAAAAAACAACCGTCGGTAAGCCGTCCGTATTTCACTAATTTTTCCGACGGTTTTCCGACGACTTATTAAAAATAAATAAAAAATAAAATTAAAAAGATATCGTTGGTAGGCCGTCGGTTTGCCGTCGGTAAAGACCGACTGTTTTTTGCCGTCGGTAATTGCCGTCGGTATTTCACATTTTTCTAGTAGTGATTGAAAAGTCTCGCCTAATATTAAGAGTTACTTATTTTGTCCCAAAATAAAATTTTCACAATGAAAAACATATAGTTTTGAAAATGTAATTTATTACTATTTTAATTAACTAAATGACAATTGTACTATTAAATATAGAGTGTAATCAATTTTTCTATCTCATAATTAAGGGTAGAAATGAAAATTACACACTTACTTTTGAAAATATACACTTATTTTAGGATTAAAATTATAATTTGGACTCTTGTTTTGGGAATGGAGGAAAATCAAATAAAAAATTTGGATTTCACATGTACAAGTACAAGAAATATGATCTATTTGTTTTGAAATTAAAATAAGAGTGATCAAGGTATGTTTTTTGGTCCATGTGGTATGTCAAAAATTATGACTAATGTCTCTATACTCCATTATGGATATGGTCCCTATTGTTAAAACTTATATATCGATGATCAAGATAAAACAAAAATAAATCAAACTTTTCCACAAATAAATCAACAGAAACGTTAGATTGCTTACTTTTCCGATGATAGGATCAAATTGTTGAAATAAAACGGATAGAGGCATGCAAATATGAAGTGTCCTAAGACTAAGGGGCCATTTACCAAACGCTTACCCGGATAAGTGCTTACCAATAAAATTTAACACAATCACTTACTTAGAGGGTAAGATTTTATGTTGGGTCTGAAATGTGCTAAGAATGGATACTACTGCTAGACTTAAAGATTAATACTGCTGAAGATATTAATACTGCTACTTGAAGAATACTACTGCTTGTAGAATTACTACTGTTGAAGAATTAATACTGCTAATAGTATTACTACTGCTTCGAGAGTTAGTACTGCTAGAAGAAATAGTTAGTACTGCTTGAAGAGTTAGTACTGCCAACAAGAGTTACTACTGCTAGCATGATTAATACTGCAAGCATGGTTAGTACTGCTGAGGAAGTTAATACTGCTAGAAGATTAATGTTATTTCTGATGACAATGAAGATAAAGATGGATTGATACAAAAGACTAGGAGCTGAAGATAATGATGAAGATAATTATGGAATTGATGCTGAAGATAAATATTTTTTTTTGTAATTATCTTGTAATCAATTCTGTATATATAGTCTAGAAGTCTTTGATAGTTGAGATATAGTTTTTGATAGTTTTATTCATATAAAATATGTTTAGAGAGAATTAACCTCAAGGTTCTTTGTAGTCCTTTCAATAGAGAAGTATTGAACGTTTGTTGAGATTGTTCAACAGATTGAGGTTTTGTTTATAATCATTAAGTTAAATCAATATAACTTGTGATTTGAGTTTATACACTGTTTGATTGATTTACTGTTAAAGTGTTTTTCCGCGACTTCTTTAACATAGTTTCTGAGTGTTTATTAAATTCTTGTTTCGAATTTCGATCCTGACAAGTGGTATCAGAGCCTTCAACTCAGAAATCAAAAATCATCATGGACGGATCAATGTTCTTGTTTCAAAGGTTCCCATGCTCAAACCCAATGAGTTTGACATGTGGAAAATCAGAATCAAGCAGTATATTCTTCTTACAGATTACTCAATGTGGGATATCATTGAGAATGGTCCCTCCAATGAAGGAAAGATGGGAGCAGATGGCAAGAGAACTCCACCAAAGACTGATGGAGAAAGAAAGATGAGGCAGACTGAGATGAAAGCCTTGAGCACTCTGCTCTTGGCAATTCCTAATGAATACCAACATCAGTTTTGCAACTGTTCTGATGCTCAAATCCTGTGGAATGCATTGGAGAAGAGATTTTCAGGTACTAAAAGCACTAAGAGAAATCAGAAGGCAATTCTCAAACAAAAATATGAGAATTTTATGTCTACAAAGAATGAGTCCATGACTCAAACCTTTGATAGATTCAACAAGTTGATTGGAGAGTTGACCACTGTTGGTGTCAAGATGGATTAGGATGATGTCAACAGAAAATTTCTAAGATCTCTTGTTGAAGAATGGGTGATGTACACTGTATCCTTCAGACAGAATGATAATATGGAGGAGAAGGAGCTTGATGATCTCTACAATGATCTAAGGGTGTTTGAAGCAAAAGTTGAATCTAAGAAAAGGCCATCTGGATACTCTCATAATGCTGCCCTCCTATCATCTACTACTGATTCTACTGCTAATACAGAATCAGTTAGTGCTACATATGGCTCAAAACAAGATGGACCTAATGATTCTGTTTTGGAAGCATTTCTTGCTAGTCATGCTAAATCTGCTCTTATCAATGATGATCTAGAGCAGATCAATGTAGATAACCTTGAAGAGATGGATATCAAGTGGCAGATGGAAATGCTCATCATGAGAGTTAAAAGATTCATCAAAAGAACAGGTAGAAACAATTTTGCCATGAGAAGAGAAGATGGTGCTGGATTTGATAAATCCAAAGTGGAATGCTACAAATGCCATAATCTGGGACACTTTGCAAGAGAGTGCAGAGGAGGAACTGTTCAACAGTATGGAAGCAATAATCAACAACCAAAGCCCACTAACTATAACAGGAATTCATCTCAAGCTCTTGTCTCACAAGAAGGGATGGGCTTTGATTGGAGTGATCAAGTAGAGGAAGCAATTCAGAACCAAACATTGATGGCTGAGGTTTCAGAGTCATCAAGCACTGCAATCCCCACTGAGGTAAAATCTAACCTTTGCTCTAAAACCTGTCTTGAAACTGTTAAAAAGTACAGGGATCATAATCAGAGCATGTGTGATGACCTTAAAAGGTTAGAGAAAGATAGAAAAGAGTATGTTGTGATCGTTGAGAAGTTTGAAGAACAAATAAAGGCATATTAAGCCAATGAACTTCAACATTCATATGATCTCAACTACTGGAAGTGGGAGAAGAATCAGTTAGAAATTGAACTAGAGAAGGCTAAAGAAGAATGTGAGAAAGTTAAGAGTGAATTTGAGAAGGCCAAACTAGACATTGAGAAATATTCTAATGCTTCTAAAGCAATAGACTCTTTACTTAAATCTCAAATTCATGACAAACTAAAGAGAGGTATAGGCTACAACAACACCCCTCCACCTTACAATAATAACTATATTCCTCCCACCTCAGACCTCTTAGAAAGACAGGATAAGAATGACTTACCTGCAGGAGCCACAGAAGTAGATCCATTAAACAAAGTAGTGGTTGAGGCAGATTCTGAAGAAGAGAACTCTGAGGGTAAGAATAAGGAAGACCATAAAGATATTCCCTTAGAAAACCACATTCTTACAAATGAGAGAGAGGTAAACCATTTATCAAGAGTGATAACGTGGAGATGTCCAAGACAGAAAAAGAGACTGTTAAGAGTGAGAAAGCTGAGACCTCCAGGAAAGGAAAGGAAAAGGTACAGGGAACTCATTATATGCAAACTACTGTTGTAAATCCCTGTACTTGTCAACAGAACAAGCCCCATAAACATGATAAAATAAGGGGAAATTAGAGAAACAGAAATAATCAGTGGGCTCAAAAACAGGGAATTGATCTAAGCAAAGTAAATAGACCAAAGCCTTGTTTTATTTGTGGCAAGTTAAATCATCTAGACAAACACTGTTATTTCAATCCTATTAACCAAATATTTTCTTTTCAAAGACAAACACAAAATTCAGTTGGTTATAGGAAGCATTCAAGAAATCACATGGCTGCTAATATGAGAACAGTACCAATGAAAACTGGGACTGCAAAATCTCATATTCAGAATAAGTTTGCTAAATCAAAAGAAAATACTCCAAGCAAGTCAAGGAGTAACTCACAGAACAAGAAAGCAAACAACTTTGTTAAGATTTGGGTTCCAAAAGTCAAGAAACCTGTTAGTATTGCTACCTCAAATAGTACTGCTAACAGAAATAGTGTTGCTGATAGCAATACTACTGTTGACCAAGTTAGTGCTGCTAACCAAGTTAGTACTGCTAACCAATTAGTATTGCTACCGGTATTAATGCTGCCAAGTCTATAATTTTGACAAAGTATTCCAGCCATAAGATTCCTAAATCTGATCATCTCATCCATACTAAGATTACTGATTATAAATATGTTGATGAGAAAGGGTAACCCAAGACCACTTTGGCTTGGGTTCCCTCTAAAAACTAACTGTTTTATCTTATGTGCAGGGCAACCAATAGCTCAAGAAGAAGAGCATTTGTCATGTAGATAGTGGTTGCTCTAGGCATATGACAGGTAACATGGCCTGCCTTCAAAACTTCAAAAAGTTTGATGGAGGACATGTTGCTTTTGGTGACAATCCAGCAGAAGGTAAGATCAGTGGAAAAGGTATGGTATCAAAAGGTAAGATGTCCTTTGAAGATGTATACTATGTTGAGTAATTGAGATACAACCTGTTAAGTGTATCACAGGTCTGTGACAAGAAACATAGTATATTATTTACTGAGACTGAATGTATTATCCTTGCTCCATGATTCAAGGTAGTTGATGAAAATATGATACTACTTAGAACTCCTAGAAAGGATAATGTTTATTGTTTGGACTTAGAGAATGTATCATTTGATTCATCATTAAACTGTCTATTTTCAAAAGCTTCCTTAGATGAATCATTTCTTTGGCACAGAAGGATGTGTCACATGAACTTTAAAACCATGAACATTCTTGTGAAAAACAACCTTGTAAGAGGTTTACCTCAAAAAGTATTTTCATGTGATGATCATTGTGTTGCTTGTCTTAAAGGCAAGCAACACAAAACTTCTCTTAAGTCCAAAGAAATAAATACAATCTCTTCAACTCTTCAGTTATTGCATATGGATCTCTTTGGTCCTACAAATGTGATGAGTATTGGAAAGAAATCCTATTGCTTAGTCATTGTTGATGATTTCTCTAGATTTACTTGGGAATATTTTCTGAGGATTAAGGATGAGACAAGTGGACTGATCAAATCCTTTGTTCTTAGGATTGAAAACCAAACTAATCAAAGAGTTAAAGTCATCAGATCTGATAATGGAATAGAATTTAAAAACAATGACTTAAACAACTTTTGTGAGACTAAAGGTATTGAGAGACAATACAGTGCTCCTAGAACTCCTCAGCAAAATGGTGTTGCTGAGAGGAGAAATAGGACACTAATTGAAGCTGCTAGATCTCTGTTGGCAGATTCAAAACTTCCCATCACTTTTTGGGCAGAAGCAGTTAATACTGCTTGTTATGTCCAAAACAGGGTTCTAGTAGTCAAATCTCAAGGCAAGACACCTTATGAACTTTTTAACAAGAAGAAACCTTTTATTGGTTTTTTCAAACCTTTTGGGTGTCCTTGCACAATTCTCAAAACCAAATCTCACTTAGGTAAGTTTGAAAGCAAAGCTGAAGATGGATTTCTTGTTGGATACTCTTCTCAGAGTAAGGCATATAGAGTATTTAATAGTTCTTCAAGGATTATAGAGGAAAGTGACAATGTCAAATGCAATGAGAACACACCAAATCAAATTGGTACAGGTCCTGATTGGTTGTTTGACATTGATTCACTAACTAATGCTTTGGGTTTTAGTAATGTGCAAAATGCAGGAACAAGCTCAGAAAAGGTACAAGTACAGAGTTCAGAGTTTGTGCTGTTGCCAATACCTACAGTAGATCCTGTTGAATTTTGCCAGCAAGAAAAGAAATATGATTCAGAATCAGAAGATTCTGATCCAGATCAGGATGAAGATGCTAAAGAAGATGAAGAGGACAAAGGTGATGAAGAGAAAAAGAGTGATAAAGAGGATACTCATAATTCAGGAAACACAGGACCTGAGATGCCCATACTATCAGAAGATGACACTGATGATGACAATTCTTCAGTGTATGGTGGAAGCACTCCAGAAAAGAATGACTCCAATCTTGAAGCAAATCTTAATGAGGAGGCTGTCAATCATACAAGAACACAGAAGAATCATCCTCCTCAATTGGTGATTGGTGACATCAATTCCCCAATGATCATAAGGCAACAAAGCAAGTTAAGGGGATTGAAAAACCTACAATCAGGCTTGCTATCTTGTTTTCTATCCTAGATTGAACCCAAAAAGGCTTATGATGCAATGAAAGACCCAAGCTAGATAGAAGCAATGCAAGAGGAGTTGCTGTAGTTTGTGCTGCAAGATGTATAGGATCTGGTTGAACTTTCACAAGGACAAAGGGCAATTGGTACAAAATGGGTTTTCAGAAATAAGAAAGATGAGAGAGGAATTGTGATAAAGAATAAGGCCAGGCTTGTGGCACAAGGGTACACACAAGAAGAAGGAATAGACTATGAAGAAATATTTGCTCCAGTAGCCAGAATTGAGGCAATTAGGCTGTTTCTAGCCTATGCTTCTTTCATGAAGTTCAGAGTTTATCAGATGGATGTCAAGAGTGCATTCCTTTATGGGACAATTGATGAAGAAGTATATGTTTGTCAGCCTCCAGGGTTTGAAAATCCCAACTTTCCTGACAGAGTATACAAATTAAAGAAGGCACTCTATGGGCTACATCAAGCACCAAGAGCATGGTATGACACTCTGTCTACCTATCTATTGGAAAATGGTTTTGAAAGGGGAATAATAGACAAAACTCTGTTCATCAAAAGGAAGAAGAAGGACATCCTGCTTGTGAAAATCTATGTGGATGACATCATCTTTGGATCCACAAAAGATTATTTGTGCAAAGAGTTTGAGGAGCTGATGCACAAAAGATTCAAGATGAGCTTTATGGGTGAACTTACATTCTTCCTTGGGCTACAGGTTAAACAGAAGAAAGATGGTATCTTCATCAGTCAATCCAAGTATGTGCAGGATATACTTACAAAGTTTGGATTTTCATATTCAAAGCCTGCAAGCACACCTATGGAAACACACAAACAGATCACTGCAGATCTTGAGGGGGAGGATGTAGATGTTCATCACTATAGATCTATGATAGGCACCCTCATGTATCTAACAGCTTCAAGGCCAGATATTATGTTTGTTGTCTGTGTGTGTGCCAAATTTCAAGTAAGATCTAAGCCATCTCATTTTCAAGCAGTCAAGAGGATCTTCAGATATCTCAAAGGACAACCTAGGTTGGGTCTTTGGTATCCTAATGACTCACCATTTGATCTACTTGCATATTATGATAGTGATTTGGGTGGTACAAACTTGGATAGAAAGTCTACATCAGGAGGATGTCAGTTTTTGGGTGCAAGACTAGTTTCATGGCAGTGTAAAAAGCAAACCACTGTGTCCACCTCTACAACAGAATCAGAGTACATAGCTGTTGCAAGCTGCTGCTCACAAGTCCTATGGATTCAGAATCAGATGTTGGACTATGGTGTTACTTTTCTGCACACTCCAATCTTCATTGACAACAACAGTGCCATAAGCATTGTTAATAATCCAGTGAAGCACTCAAAAACCAAGCATATAGAAATAAGGTACCATTTTATTAGAGACTGCAATGAAAAGAAGCTAATTCAGGTTTTGAAAGTACACACAAGTAACCAATTGGCTGATATATTCACCAAAGCTTTTGATGTTGGTAGATTCACATTCTTGGTCACAAGTGTGGGCATGATAAACACTGAATAAGCATCTTTTGATTTTCTTGATGTACCATTTCTATATAAATTCCTTCCTGCTTACTTTCTTATATTGCATTGTGCATGGTGCTGCTAACTATGTGTGTTTAAGTGTTTCAGATTACCTTGCTGATTAGAAATTTAGTACCTCTGGTTCAGTTAATACTGCTCTCACTATTAATCCTGCTGCCAGTTCAAATATGGTCAAGTATGGTTACTACTGCTTGGTGGTTTATACTGCTAATGCAAAGTTACTACTGCTTACCTTATTTATACTGCCAGACAGTGTTACTACTGCTGGTATGTGTTCATACTGCTAGTCTGTGTTAATACTGCTGGTATGTGTTACTACTGCTAGTCTGTGTTAATACTGCTAGTCTGTGTTAATGCTGCTAGTATGTGTTACTAATGCTTATATGGGTTAGTACTGCGGGCTTGTTAACACTGCTAGAGTACTTAGTACTTCTTCTAAATGAAACCTTCCACCTATAAATACCCTCTTTGACCGCCAAAATCCAAACGGCTCTTTGAATTTCCTACGAATGTTCTTTCTCTCTCTTTCTCTAGAATTCTTACTTACCAGTGCGGAACCCTAGTTTCGACCAAGAACGATGGCAGGACTGGTGTTTGTGGATGATCACAATGAGTTGGCAATCCTACAGAAACCCAAGCAAGCAGAAGGTTTTCATCAGATTGTGGATTTCCTAAAATCCTCCCACATCGCCTACGCTTTAACTGTCAATCCCACAATCTATGTGGAGCACATGCGCCAGTTCTAGGCCAATGCCTCTATACAGACTATTGATGGCAATCAGGTCATCAAATCAAGGGTTTGTGATAAACCTCTAACCATCACAGAAGTCTGTATTCGCATTCATCTACGACTAGATGATGCCTCAGGTATTACCTCTCTGTCCAAGAAAGATCTCTTCCAATCAATTAGTCGAATGGGGTATGAAGGTCCTACTGAGGTTTACAAGTTCTTCAAGATCAAATTTTCACCTCAGTGGAGATTCTTTGTTCATACCCTTCAGCATTGTATTTCTAGAAAAACAACTGGATGGAGTGAGTTCAGCAGTACCTTAGCTTATGCTCTAGTCTGCTTAGCTACCTCTAGAAAGTTTAACTTTTCTCAAATGATTTTCAATGATTTAATGTCAAACCTGGATACCAAAACCAAAAGCTTTTATATGTATCCAAGGTTTGTGCAAGAAGTACTAAATAATGAATTGACGGATTTACCCTCTTTTCAAGAGGTGTATGTACCAAAACCTCCCAAAGGGAAAGTATTCTCAAACATGAAAAGACCAAGTAAGGACTTTTCTAGACAAGAGACACCATTATTCTCTACAATGATGGTTATGTCTCATTCCCTTGGTGAGGCACCAGTGTCAAAGTCCACATCTGACCACCCAACTGATGACCTACCCACACCATTCATATCAAATGATACTCCTCAGATCCCTATTGTCAAGCCAAAATCCCCCATCTCCAAAACATATAAAAGGAAAAAGGTACAGAAGGTTCCTTCCCTTCCTGTATCTTCACCCCAACAGCCTGCAAGCCCTGTAATGGAGCATTCTCCATTAGAGAATATCCAAAGGGAAACCATAGGGGTGTCTCCCAACCCCAAGAAGGTGCTCTATAAGGAGAAGGATGAGCATGTGGGCAACAAGGCTCACACTACTGCTTCTGCACAAGGTGTAGGACAGGACAGTATGAACATACCTAAGACCTTCCCCACGACAACTTTAGATGAGCAATCATCTAAAGGTCCCAGGTGCCAAGAAACTACGGGGGTAGAAGGTGCTTCTGCTAGGCAGAAGGCCTCTACTAAAAGATCCAACGATCCTTCAAGGGTGGTAAAAACACCTAAAGGAGGTGAGGACAGATATACTTATGATGAATTGATGGATACTCTTGGTACAATAAGTCTGGAAGTTCACAATCAAAACTTGGAGATAAAAGAAATGCAAAAGGTGATATTGTCTCAACAAGAGCAGATAACCCATCTCAAGAAGTTGGTGTTGAAATTAGTGCACCAAAAGAAGAAAACCAAGTTTGTTTTGAAGAAGAGGAGCATTGATCATGATGCTTCCAAAAAGGGGGAGACTCAAGCAACTAAAGATGAGGAAAAGAAGCCAGTTGGAATGGAAATTCAGTTTGAGGGGGAGATGAATACTGAAGCAGAAAAGAAGGAAGAAGCAGTAACTGAATCAGCAGCAGAAACTTTTGTAAAAGCAGCAGAAATTGGTAAAGAAGCAGAAACTAAAACAGCAGCAGAAACTGAAACAGCAGTAGAAACAGAGAAAGTTGCAGCTGAAACAGGTATGTCTGCAGAAGAAATAGAAATTGCAGAGACTCTAGTGAAGGCAAAGACTAACACTCCCAAGGCTACTCAAAAGGCCAAGGGAGTTGTAATCAAAGAAGGTGGTTCAGAGAAGAAAAGAAAAGAAGTTAGTGAGACAGAGATCAAGAGAAAAGGGAAAGAAAAAGTGGTTGAATCTGTGAAGCCATCAAAGAAATCCTCACAAATAGCCCTGGATGAAGAGTTAGCAAAGAAGCTGCAAGAAGAGATAGAAAAGGAGGAAGAGACTCAAACAGCTAAAGACAGACAGATTGCCTTAGATTTGTCTACGAAGCTTAATGAAGAATATCAAAGGAGTTTGAAGAATGTTGTTGCTGCTAAGAAAGTCACAATAAGAGCAACTAGGAAAAAGCAAAGAAAGCCTTCAAATACATTCCTGGCCAATCAAGAAAGAAGAAAGATGATAAACTTCCTGAAAGGGTCCATTGGAGTCCCTGAAGGAATGTTTACCAACATGTCTTTTAGCAGAATAGAGGAGTTGCACAAAAAGGAGATGGCCAAGCTTCAAGGAGATTTCAGTCAAAGGGATGAGGTTGAAAGAAAGTTGAAAGAAAGACACGATCTCAACATACAACAGCCCTTCCCTGACAGTGAAGAAGGAACTCATATCAAATACAAGGCAAAAGTGAAGAAAGAAGAGACCTTAGCTCAGAAAATTGGAGCTATAAAAAGAAAGAAATCTATTGCTACCAAGAAACAGGCAAAGAGGCCAAGAATTGAAGAAGTTGAAAAGGAGAATGAAAGTGAAAGAGTAGAAGCAGAATCAGCAGAACATGTGCTAGAGCAGAATCAAGATCCTACAAGTCAACATACAGAACAACCAAGACCATCTGATGTGCAATTTGATTTGTACATGACAGTATCTGATAAAGAACCTCTGAAGGTTGATCCTATTTCAGTGAATGCTCCTGAAATCATTCATTGGGATATTTTGGTAGACCAAGGCAAAGAATAATTCAGGATCAAGAGAATGGGTGATCATTATGAAGTGTATGCTACATGGGGTAAAATTATCAGAAGTTGTTCCAGGTCTGATTTCGAAGAAATGCACAAAGTTGGGCTGAGCTTATATGGTAAAGTATTGAAAGAAGTTGGGATGAGTCTAACAAAGATGGCCATGGAATACTTGTGCATGATGTTTGATTCTGAAAGAGTGTAGTATGTTATCAAAGACTTGCATCTTGAGAATAAATTTAAAAGAATAGATAATTGGATGTTATTTGAGAGATGTGGAGTCTATGCTATCACTATTGATAAAAGCTATCATGAGTATTACCTGGTTGACAAGGTGAATGACCACAACAAGGCAAAGCTGCAAGGGATGTTGAAAGCAAAGTTGGTCGACCCTAAAGATTCAGAAATGACAAGGATAGTGATTAGAAGAACCATTAATCAAAGTCTGGGACTGGATCCAAATCTTGGGAATTAAGTTGGAGTTTTGAAAGCATCATGAAGACCCTATGCTGAAGAACTTAACTTCTCAATTTGAAAAGTTAAGTTAGGGGGATATTGTTGGGTCTGAAATGTGCTAAGGATGGATACTACTGCTAGACTTAAAGATTAATACTGCTACTTGAAGAATACTACTGCTTGTAGAATTACTACTGTTGAAGAATTAATACTGCTAATAGTATCACTACTGCTTGGAGAGTTAGTACTGCTAGAAGAAATAGTTAGTACTGCTTGAAGAGTTAGTACAACCAACAAGAGTTACTACTGCTAGCATGATTAATACTGCAAGCATGGTTAGTACTGCTGAGGAAGTTAATATTGCTAGAAGATTAATGTTGTTTTTGATGATAATGAAGATAAAGATGGATTGATACAAAAGACTAGGAGCTGAAGATAATGATGAAGATAATTATGGAATTGATGCTGAAGATAAATATTTCTTTTGTAATTATCTTGTAATCAGTTCTGTATATATAGTCTAGAAGTCTTTGATAGTTGAGATATAGTTTTTGATAGTTTTATTCATACAAAATACGTTTAGAGAAAATTAACCTCAAGGTTCTTTGTAGTCCTTTCAATAGAGAAGTATTGAACGTCTGTTGAGGTTGTTCAAAAGATTGAGGTTTTGTTTGCAATCATTAAGTTAAATCAATATAACTTGTGATTTGAGTTTATACATTGTTTGATTGATTTACTGTTAAAGTGTTTTTCCGCGACTTCTTTAACATAGTTTCTGAGTGTTTATTAAATTCTTGTTTCGAATTTCGATCTTGACATTTTAGTCCACCAAAACGGTATCATATTCAACAATTTTCCCGATAAGCGCTTACAGGTAAAATTTAACACTATCACTTACTTATCGGGTAAGATTTTAGTCCACCAAAACAGTATTGTATGCAACAATTTTCCCGGTAAGCACTAACCGTGGTAAGACTTTTCGCCATCACTTAACAGGGTAAGACTCTGGGTCCTTACCTTAGCTCTTACCAGGTAAGATTCTTGGACATTATAATCTTCATCCATAAGGTAAATGACTTGGTAAGCGCTTACCCGAGTAAGCGTTTGGTAAACGGCCCCTAAATTTCACCCCCAATGATTGGTTCCAAACGTCGTCCAGAGGATACAACTATGTGATTGAATTGAGGCACGTCAAAATAATCCCATCGAATTGATAATATGTTTCTTGAGGATAGCAAGGGAGAATGGATAAAAAGTGGAGAGAATTTCATGTGTATAAAAAACTGGAGAAGAAAAGGTATTTTATACCTTTTCTTGTCAACCGAAAGTAACTGATCGAAATTATCCAGATTTCGGACATGCGTATACCCGCGGGGAGACACGATTTCATTTTGACAAATAGAGAGTGACGCGGGTTAATTAAAAGACCAAAGGCACAATCTTTGACCATTAAATATATATCATGATCCTCTCTAAAGCCCAATACAAGCTCAATTAGTTGGGTTTTTCTCTAATTTGTTAACTAGTGTAAGTTTAACTTTATAAACCCATGTACAAAAGTTTCTAAGTCCCAACACCTGTGGTATTCAATTTCGTATGGTCATACACTCTCTCACTAACAAAATTAATAATAATAAAAAAATTTAACCCAGAGGCATTTTGGTTCTTTTACACCTGTTTATTTTTATTTTTATTTTTGCCTAAAATAAAGTAAACAACAAATTTGGTCCTTGAGGTTCTTGGTTATAACAGTTTTCGTCCCTATAGTTTTGAAAATACAAGATGACCATCGTGGTGTGTAAAGCGTCCAGATTTTGTCCCTCAACTAATGTCCGTTAAAAATCCGTTAAGTGAGGGTTATTCTAGACTTTTTCCACTTATAGGTCATTCTTTAAAAGAATCATAAATTAATGAATTATAATATATTGTACAACTTTAATTAGATGCATTTTTAGACTATTAATATGGTTAATTTATATTTACTTTTTGTTTCTTTTAAAAGAAAATGTATCGTCGAACCCCATTGTTATCTTCCTCACTGGCCCACCCTACCCTCCACCAACCCCAGTAGTGGCAGTATCATGACCACAACCGACAACCAAAATGTTCCTTGAACTAACCACCAAACGTTCGTCGTAGCACCACTCATTTACCACTAAGGCTATGTTTGGCAAATTAGATGATAAGCTAGCTGATGACTGATAAGTTAGTTGATGAAAAAGTCACGTTTGACAAAAACTAGCTTATAAGCATGTAAAATTACAAAAATGACATCTAGAAAAAATAATCAATTACAATATTTAATAATATAGTTAAAACAAAGTTATAGTAATATCATATATTAATTAATACAAATAAGGTGGTAAATATAATATGTTAATTAAAAGAATTAGAAATTTATTATTATATATATTATAAATTTTGAATTTTAAACCAAATATAAAAAAAATCTATATTAACTTACGATTTTAAATAACATAAAAAAATAATCAAATAATAATTACAAAAATAATAATAACTAATAACTAAAATATATTGATCAATATTAAAAAATTGATATAATTATCAATAATTCTAAATAATTAAAAATTAATATCAATGTATAATTAAAATTTATGTTATAATTTTAAGATAATATTAATTAGTATTAATTAATTAATAATAATAAATTTTAATAAATAATATTTATTTATAATTAATAGTTAATATATAATAATGAATATTAATGATGACATAATTGGAGTAATCACAAAAAGTCATCATAAGCTACTCCAAATATCTTATCAAAAAGTTAACTTATGTCCATCCAAATATGCACGCAGAAAATAAACTAGCTTATATACTAGCTTATTTTTGCCAAACGATGCCTAAACCTATAGCGTTTCACCTGTTGAAGAAGTCAACAACTTTTTGAGATCGTGGGTTTATTTTATGTTGGTAAAGTCCTAAAGGGGCGTTTGGTTCGCATAAAGGAAGTTGATGGAATTGGAATCCATCGAAAAACTTACTTTGAAGGAATTGGAATGGAATTTGATAGAATTTGACCACACGTTTAGTTGGTAGGAATTCAATTCTTTCACTTAAAGCCAAGAAATGATGATTTCCTTAAATTGTGGAATTCAATGGAATTCAAAGGATTCCATCATTTTCACTATGTGAACCAAAAATAGGATTTGGAATTTGGTCAAAGAAATTATCCATTCCAATTCCTTCAAAATCCTTGAACCAAATGATCCCTTAGTTTTTAGGAATCCATAGTTTGTTCTTATGTAATCCCGTTTCTTTATATTTTCTACTGAAGTTGTAAGCCTACTTAATGGCCTTTGGTTGCTCAATAAAAAAAAACCCGAACATTAGAGCTCAATTGTTTATATAAGTTTGCTAACATTATGGTACCAGAGCACGTCTTCAAAGAGTGAGAGAGAAATGGCAGACAGTGGAAGCTTTGTTCCAACAACAAATCCTAAATTTGATGGATATTAAGAGCATTGGGCAATGCTCAAGGATAATTTCCTCCGCTCTAGGAAATGATGGGATCTTATAGAGACTGGGTTAGTGACTCAATAAGTTGAGGAAAAAAAGTTTCCTACAGTGGTGGCAGAGAAACCACAAACCAGAGAGACCCACCGCAAAGTTCTTGAATAAAGGAAGCTAAAGGATTTCAAGGTGAAAATTTTCTTGTTCCAGGCCCTGGAGCGACAGGTTTTGGAGACCATTCTCAATAAAGACACCTCCAAAGATATTTGGGACTCCATGAAAAGGAAATATGAAGGCAATGCTAGGGTGAAAAAATAGGTTCTTCAAGCCTTGCGTAAGGTATTTGATGTTTTGGAGATGAAGACGGGGGAGACAGTTACGAAGTACTTCTCGAGTGTTATATTAGTAGCGAATCGTATGAGGAGATATGGTCAGAAAATGGATGATGTGGTGGTGGTGGAGAAGATACTTCGATCCTTAACTGAGAGATTCAATTATATTGTTTGCTCTATTAAGTGTTGTAAAACCGGAAAGGAGATAATGATAACTTAATTTCAAATTAGAGAGTTTAACCAAAGTCAAACAAGGGATAAGTTAGTGATCCCAATGAATCTCTAGCTTGAACACTCAAGGGTGTTCTTAGTGTACAAGACAAAATTCCCAAAACATACAAATATGATGATTCTAAATATTCATCCAACACAAAGTAAAGAGATAGAGTAAGAAGACAACACCAAGATTTACGTGGAAACCCAAATTGGGAGAAAACCACGGGTGGAGGAGACTGTCGAGAGAAATCCACTAGAGAAAGATGAAGATTACAATGCGCTTGAAATAAAAGAATCACAATTATAGTTAGTGTGTGTATTTGGATATAGAAATGATAAAATGGGGTGATATCTAAACATGTTCTCAGCTGGTTTTTATGCTTGAAGCTCAATGTATTTTTGGAAAGCACTCAAGTGAGATAATTTGAGTGTGATCTTGAATAACCCATTTTTGGTAAAAGTTGAAAATGACAAAGTTGAGACTTCCAAGCAAGGTTGATCAGATTTTTGTGACCCAAGAAAAGAGATTTCAAAAGGGACACAATCCCTTAAAATAGGGAAAAAGAAAATCTGTTGAAAAAGTAACTTTTGAGAAAAATGAACAGTGCTTGCGCTCGCACCCTTTAACGCTCGCTCCCGTGAGCAACCCTGCTGCCTCCAAAACACATGTTTGGCACGCCCGCGAGCAAATAGGCGTGTGCCCGCGAGCAAACCAAAAATTTGAGGCACCTTTTAATAATCTTCCCCTTGACTCAAATTTCACTTCCAAAGAACATAACCCAATAAAAAATCATCCAAGAACAAAGCTCCGCAAAGCATAAACAATCATCACTAGCAAACGTATTGACTTCTCTGAAAATGATCATTAGAAAACTAGTCGCCTCCACCATAGCCCCTCACGGGCTACTTCAAACCACGAGCGTCGACCAAGCTCGAAAATAAATCGAACTTAGCCGTAGGAAGAACCTTCATCATCATATCCGTCGGATTGTCATGAATACAAAATTTTATTCTCCTCGAAGTCGTCTTTAGCAATGACTTCACCCACAAAATGATAACGCACATCAATGTGCTTTGTGCGCTCATGGAACATTTGATCTTTCGCTAAGAAAATAGCACTTTGATTATCACAATAGACTGAGTCCCCAACCAAATTATTGCTAAGCTCACCAAAAAAGCCTTTGAGCCATATTGCTTCTTTTTTGGCTTTTGTGTGTCCCAGTTTATGTGCAATCAGATTATCAAGATGAACAACAATCGATCAAACAATTTCCATCTATTGATTTCAATTCAATAGTATACAAGATGCTCTCAATATTTCTCTCTCTACACTTAGACACTCTCTTAGTCATATGAGTCTACGAACAAAAACAAATCTATTTATACCTATAACAGATACAAAGACAAAACTAAACATCACATTGACTTTGACTTTGACTTATTACAAAGATTTTGACTTTTGCAATAAGAGGCTTTGACTTGAGCATTTGACTTTGACTTTCATTCTTTATGATCTTGGATCTAACATATTTAAGCACTAACAATCTCCCCCTTTAGATTCAAGATCATCTTCAAAAAGAATAAGCATTGAATCTCCCCTTTTGATTTAGAAACAAATGATCTCCCCCTTTGGATAAGCAAAAGCAAAATTTCAGCATTCATGAACAATCTTCTTTGAATCTCTCCTTTCTTTGAACAAAAACAATCAAAGTCAATCTCCTCTTTTCTTTAAGCTGTCTTCAAGCTTTCTGTAATCTCCCCTAAAGTCTGTGAATGTCTTTTGCAAGAATCTTGAACAATCTCCCCCAAGGTAATAAAAACTAGGGGTGTGTAGAAATTCAACCGATCCAATTAGAACCGACTGACCATAATTGGATATCCAATTGTAATTGGATCGGATCGGATTAAAAATCTCAACATCCAATTTGGTTCGGTCGGTTCTTGGATGGCAGTCCTGAACCGACCAAAACCGATCGAACCGAACCGACCAACATCCAATTACCCATCCAATTAACCATCCGATTACCACCCAGTTTTCCATCCAACTATCATCCAATTATTCTTTTTGCAATTTGCTTAAATCTAAATTTGTTTTGTGTTGGTTTTTGAATTCTTAGTCTCACTTGTGTTGGTTTTAATACAAATTAAAAGTAAGTAATTAGAACATTGCATTAAATTAACACGTTGGATGGATCTGATCTGATCATCCATTAGATGTCGGATGGATCCAATCCGATCCAATGGATATCCAATCTGATCCAATAGATATCCAATAAGAACATCCAATGGATGGAACCGAACCGATCCAATCATCCATTGGATTGGAAAAATCCAACATCCACTGGATGATTGGATCGATTCGGTTGGGAAAATCCAATATCCAATGGATGATTGGATCGGTTCGGTTCCCCTCACATCCATTGGATGTCAACCGATGTACACCCCTAATAAAAACCTCTTTCAGACTTCAGAAAAGAAATTATCACCTGATTTAGCTCACTTTGCTTTAGCAAATAATCTTCAAAGAAAATTTTAGTAAATTTCAACTAGCCTTCAAAATTCCTTGAACTTTCTTCAAATCAGTCTTGCATTTCTTGAAATATCTCCACCATGAACTATATATTCTCCACAATTCTGAAATTTATCATTCACACAAATTTCATTTCTTGATATTGTCTCCCCCTTTTTTGATGATGTAGAGCATAGAAATCATCAAAACTTCATCAAGAAATGTCATGAATCTTCTTTCTGACCACTGATCTTTGCATATGAGTCGCTGAACATCCATCAATTCATAATGTATTGATCCAAATCTTTTCAAATTCAGACAAATAAGAATGTAACCCTGAATCAACAAATGAACCAGTTAAGATGCCTGTAAGCAACACGAAGTCACTTAGTACAACAAATGTACTATACAAGGAGTTTTATTGATCTTAACTCCCTAGGTATTCCATTCAATAATCGAATAACACAAGATTATTCTATGAATGTTCCGACATAAAAAGAAATTTTTTGTGTGTACGTGCTTATGTTTGAAAGAATTTAAACATGAATGTATTATAATAGGCTCAAAATGTGTAAACCATCGAGACAACAATAGTATTACATGAACTCAATTGTGCATGATCGAAATGCGAAGGTGGGGCAGACTTCCTTCTATTTCAATATCCACATCTTCCGAATGAAGACGAGATAGATAATGTGTTGCGTCCCCAATAAAATTTGAAACAACTCTTTGTTAAGAAAGAAATGAGTAGCTGGTGGGGTTTAAAGCAAGAGTTGGTATGGGCTAGTTGCCTGTTTCAATGATGTTCACGAAAGAATTGTGAAACAACAGTAATATGGCTGCCCGGCTCAGAAAAAATTTGGTGCAGAGTTTGATATTCTTTTACCCTGTTATCACACCCTCTTTCTTTTTATCAATTAAGCTTACTTCTAACCAAACTCTCTTTTCATTTTATCTCATCACACACCCACACTCAGATATTGACTCTTCGTCTCTCGATCACTCAAGGATAACTGTATGGGTAGGAAACACTGGTTATCGTGAATTCATAGAAGTTCATTAAAGTTCTCACACTAATCCCATGTATATTTTCCTAAAAGAAAAATGTTGCTCAATAGTTTAACTTTTTCAGTTAAAGCATAATATGAAATACATGTCAGATATATGTATGCTCAACAAGATAATCATGAACATTTGAGCATTTTAAACATGAAAGATTCTCTTAAAACAAGTAAATTGAATGAATGAAAAGAATACAAACTGCTTGTTTGAGAATCTGACAATGTATGAAAAAGATCAAATATGAATGATTTAACAATAAAAGCTTTGGTCATGAAAAATTGGATGTTGCCTATACGAATCAAATATAGACATTCTTGAAAGAAACATTTTGAATGAAATATCGCTCAACAAACTTTGATGTACAAAAAGAGTGTCTTACCATCGAAAATTAGTTTCACTTTGAGACATGGTAAGAACATAGTCAATAAGGTACTAAACCAGTGTGTATGAATACTTGACAATATATAGAAAAGATAATACACAAGTATTTATCTTTGGAAACACACGGTTCGTTAATCAATAACGCGCAAGTATGAAAACATTTAAAATCACACTTCTAAATTCATGAAATCTTTTAAGAATCGAGAAGTGGTTTGACCGTTTAGAAATATGTTTTCCATGTTTGAAAGTTGTACTTCTTTCAAACATAATGAGATTAAGATTAGAATAATCCTTACACTTAGTTGTAATCTCATAAAGTCAACTCGAAAGTCATGATTGATATGATCATGTAAACTCCCTCTCAAAATCTACATTTAGTCAAAAAGTTGTTAAAGCAACAAAGTCTTATTGAAACAAAAACATTTATTGAAAAATTAAAGACATAAAAGTAGTAAAATGAATAACAATGAGTTCTGATCAGATGTAATTAGAAGTCAATTACTCCCCCTGAAAATATGCATTCGCAACATTATCAGTAGAGGTAATATGTATACTCCCCTTGAAGGTTGATCATCTCTTTTGATGCATCGGAGTACACTTTCTTTTGATCATTGAAGAATGAGTTCTAAACTGTTATGTTTAGAAGTGAAACTTGATCTTTGAGTTACGAGTCCTAGACTGCTTTTTCTAGAAGTCAAACTCTTTCACATTGAAGAACGAGTCCTAAGCTGATTTACTCAGAAGTCTAACTTCTTAACATTGAGGTGCGGGTTTTGAGCTGTATTGTCCAAAAGCCATTCTTGATCATTGAGAAGCGAGTCCTGATTTGTACATAATCAGAAATCATCATTCTTACTCCTCCTATACTTGAGGTACCTGCAACACAGATGAAGTAGCTTTCGGTTTTGGTACCCATTTATAGATGGGTCCTAGCAAGTTAGTACAAGATTTTGGCATCCCTTTGTATTTGGACCCTCTGAGCTTTTGAATTTTTTTTGAAACATTATTATGATAGACATGATATGAACCAAACCAATTATCAGAATATTGTCGAGACACACAATCATTTTGACGATATATGAAAGACTGAGTAGTAGACGGAGATAATTGGATCAATTGCTTTATTGTATATGACTTGTAAGAAGATACAAGGTTTTGTTTATGCGAAGAAACTTGATCAATTACATCAGAAACACTATCAGTAACCCTATTACATTCAACATCAGAACATGATTTTGTAGTCTCATCAACCTTCTTCTTTCTTCTTTGGTCTCCATTCAGATTTCACTTTAGGCTTTCTATTTTTTCAAATCTGAAACATATGAATATTGCATGTTAGAACTGTGAGACTTGAGAGATTGTTTCTTCTTTGATTTATGAGGTGTTGGTCCGTTTCTGTGATTGTCTGTTCTTTCTTTTCTTACCTTTTGCAGAATAGGTGCTCACAGAGACTGGTTTATCAACTTTCGTTGATGATTCACCTTTTTCATACACACTTGGTAAACCATTAGAATTAATAACAAACTAAGAATGATCTGGAAGTTTTGCATTAAAATCAAATTGATCAACACATTTATCAAAACAACCATCACAGTTTAGAAAATCAAACTCTTCATCAAACAGAACATCATCATCATTTGATTTAGAAGCTTTGGAAGTATAGGAGAAATCAATGTTTACAAAAACAGTAGAAATTACCATTTGTTCTAATCCAATCAAAATTCTTTCTTCTTCAAGAGTATTCTCAAGCTTAGAAATTTTACTTTTTAAGATGAGAGGAGGAACATAAATCTTGCCTTCAATAGGTTTTTGCCTCCATTTCCTCTGTAGAATAACTTTGAAAATAATCGTTGGAAAGAAATTTTGACTGTTTAGAATTGTAACTAGAATTCAACTTTTCATAACGAAATGGTAGTTGTATTTTTCCTTTTCTCATTTTCCTTAGCTTCTACTTCTTCTGATGATTTTGTCCATTTGACTTTAAGTTCAGGATGTTTCTGTGCCAATTTGAGAAAATAAAAATCACATAAAGCAGGCACTTGAAATCCCCTTCTTCAAGTAATGAGGATTATCGTAACCAATACCCCAATACTCATTGACAGAAGTAACCTCTTTTGGTTTATTAAGATAAATAGTTTGATCAGTTTGACCTCGAGTATACAGTTTTTGTTCCAAACCATTCACTTTTTCAACAAAAGTTTGATTTTCTGATTTCAAAGTTAAACATTTCTTTGCAACCTCTTTCAACTCACGTTCATAAATTTTAAATTTTGATTTTGTTTCAGATAATTGACCATAGATTGCAGTCTTTTCTTTTCCAAAGGAATCAATGTTGTTATGTAAAGATTCAATCAATACAGTATTCTCAACAATGTCTTTGTTAAGTTTTTGTATTGCTTGATTTTTCTTTTCAATGATACCTTTTTCACGTTTTAGTTTAGACTGCAGATCCTAAAGTTCAACCATCATGGATTGCATTTGATTTAAAAAATCAGATTCAGACATATCATTTAACTCTTTAGAATCCTCTTCATCTGACATCTCCTCAGCAACTTTCTATCCCATTAGGCACATATGGGCAGTCTCTTTTTTCTCTTCCTCATAATATGATGGTCCAGCCTATAATCATCTTCGGCCATCAGTGCTTTACCAGCCTCTTTTTGCTTTACCAGAAGCAACTTCTTATTGTAATACTCAGAATTCTTCACTTTAGGCTTCCTGCAATCCTTGGAAAAGTGGCCTATCTTACCACAATTTTAGCATTTTACTGGCTCCTCTTCTTTCTTCTCCACATACTTGTTCACATATCTTTTCTCTTCTGGCCTTTTCTCCTCAAATCTTTTCTTTCCTTCAGCCCTTTCTTTATGCTCATAAATCTTTGAACCTGAGGAATACCTTTGATTATTTTACCCAGGATTCTTGTAAAACTTCTATTGAAATGCATTGGTCAATAAAAGCATTACTTGCTTCAATTTTTCATCATCATCAAAATCAGACTCATCAATATTCTCTTCCTCAGACTCAGAAAGAACTATTTTCTTCATCTTCAAACTGACTGATCTCTTTTCCTTTCTCTGTACCACCAAAGCCACCGGATCAATCACTGGTTTCTCAGCTTTTATCTCATCAAGATCTTCTTCATTTTATTTTAGAGTTTCATAAACTTCATGGAGAGGTATCTCATTTAGATCTTTCATTTGTTTCATTTGTTGAGTGAATCTTTTCCATTCAGGTTGCAGTATACTTAGAAACTTAACATTCAACTCAATCTGAGATTTCTGCACTCTGTTCTTGTTTAGCTCATTGAGAAGAGTGACGAATATGTCATAAGTTGCCTCTAGGTTCTCACTTTCCTTTGCTTTAAACTCTTCATATTTTTTGAGGCAATTAGACACCTTCAGCTGATTACCGACCTTATAACCCAACATCATTCTTTCCAACTGATCCCACATCTCCTTTCCGGTTGCTTTGTAGTTGTCTATCTTCACATAGATCTCATTTGGTATTCCTTGGAGTAAAAAGGACTTTGCCAGTTTGTCAGCTTTGTGCCTCTTCTTGTCTTAATCTTCATACTCATCACGATCAATCACATATTCCTTTCTCGCAACTTCTGTTCCATCCTGTATTGTAGTATGAACCTTTGTTGGAAGTTTTATAAGCCCTTCTTTTAAGGATATTATGATATAATCACCAAGCTCGTGTCTGTCAATGAAGTTCAAAATATGTCTTTCCACTGCTCATACTCACCCTTGAAGAGAACAGGTGGTTTAACATATGTAATAATTGCGAGAGCATCCCTTGAAGTCATATTTACAATCTGTTTAAAAATAACTCTGAATGATCGTTAGTTCGAAAAATAATCAACAATTAAAAATCTCAGAAAAAATTTCAGAAAGAATTTCCAAAAAAAATTCTAAGGTAGGAATCCTCACACCACTATAGCTTCAAAAATTCGCACAACAAGAAAAACTTCACCAAAAATTCGCACACTTGAAGAAATTCGCACGCCTCAGAGACAAAATCCGCAGACCAAGAGAAATTTGCACGCTGCTGTATGCGAATTCTGAGCAATTCGCACACTACTATATGCGAATTCTTTCCTTAATCTTCTCTCAAACTTCACACTTTTCGCATGAACTTTTTGCACAATGGGGATATGCGAATTCTACACTTAGAAAAATTCTTGATTTTCAACTTCCCGTATCGATACGAATTGTGTACTTAGAAAATATTTCAATTTTCTATGCGGAAAGTACAAGAATTCGTATGATGTTCTATGCGAATTCCGAAAAATCAATATATAGCATGATGCGAAATCTCCACTTTTCGTATCCTTCAAGATGCGAATTATGTATTTAGACAAATCTCAATCAACTTTTCGTATGTAGCTTTATGCGAATTCCATATTTTCGCATATGGGCTAATGCGAATTCTGATCTTTTCGTATATAGACCTATGTGAATTCCGTCTTTTCGCACATAGGCATATGCCAATTCTGATCTATTCGTACGTAGTACCCTGCGAATTCTTCACTTAGCTTTCAAAATTCATTCCCCATGCAAGTTCTTGATGCGAAATGTTTGAATCTTGTGAGTTCTTCAATTTTTCGACTCAAAAACACTTCAATTGATCCAAAAACCCAATAATCCTTCGAATTGAAGTCTATAAAGCCACCAATTCAACCACAAACAGTGCAGGAGTCGATTACAATCAATGAATTACAAGGAAATCCACTCAAACATACGTTTCTATGATTGTACAGTGCTTAGAACTCGGAAAACCAAAATCTCACAAAAAGATCAAAATCAAACAAAAATACAGTGCAATTTTTTTCAAATCTATACAACCCTTCTCTAATACATCACACGATCACTGTAGAATCAATTCAACTCAAAATTACAATGCAAAATTCAAAATTCGATCACAACTCAGACTACAGAGTGCGAAGACACATTTTGATGATTATTCGAATCTGCTCTGATACCAATTGTGTGTCCCAATTTATGTGCAATCAGATTATCAAGATGAACAACAATCGATCAACAATTTCCATCTATTGATTTCAATTCAACAGTTTACAAGATGCTCTCAATATTTCTCTCTCTACACTTAGACACTCTCTTAGTCATATGAGTCTACGAACAAAAACAAATCTATTTATACCTATAACACATACAAAGACAAAACTAAACATCACATTGGCTTTGACTTTGACTTATTACAAAGACTTTGACTTTTGCAATAAGAGGCTTTGACTTGAGCATTTGACTTTGACTTTTATTCTTTATGATCTTGGATCCAACATATTTGAGCACTAACAACTTTCGTTATAGCCATATACTTCTCTTCGGTAGTAGATAAAGCAACCATAGGTTGCAAAACAGCCTTCCAACTAAGCACACACGAGCCAATAGTAAACACATATCCTGAAAGAGAACGACGTCCATCCAAGTCTTTCCCATAGTCCGAGTCAACGTACCCAATGACACCATCTCTAGATGTTCCATAATGCAAAGAAGTATCTCTAGTACCGGATAGGTATATACAGATCCATTTCACCGCCTTCCAATGCTCCTTTCCCGGGTTGGACATAAAACGACTTACCATGCTTACGGTATAGACAAAATCGGGGCGTGTACATATCATTACATATGTTAGGTCTGATTTTATAGTAATCATTGTATTTATAGGGCTTGGTCAAATACTGTGTTTAGTGTCTTATCAGTGTTGTATTTGACCAAGGGTATTTAAGTCCCTTTGGTCTTTGTGTCTTGTAAGAAACACACGCATACTTCAATAGAAACATACTTTGCGCTCCATTGTTACTCTCTCTCTACTTTCTCTCTCTAGGATTCATTGATCTTGGACTCTCAATTGGTATCAGAGCCAACTGAATCTTGAGAGAATTGAGAGACTGAACTTTGCGAGTCTAGTTAGCAACGCAAAGTGTACTTTGCGCGTCTAACTAGAAACGCAAAGTCTACTTTGCGATTCTAACTTGATACGCAAACCTTCTTTTTTAGTGTTTTTGTATGTCTTCTTTTGATTTTCTAAATATAGTTTTCGGACCATGTTAGACCCGCAAAGTCTACTTTGCGTGTCTAAGTAGAAACGCAAAGTGAACTTTGCGAGTCTAGTTAGAAACGCAAAGTGTACTTTGCGCGTCTAACAAGAAACGCAAAGTCTACTTTGCGCTTCTAACTTGACCCGCAAACCATACTTGGAAATTTTTTTATTTTTTATTTTTTTTCTTTTTCTAATTCTTTTTCATTTTGTTTTCCAGGTCTCTTATGGCTTCCAAAACTAATACTGATCCCATGATTCAAGATGAGAATGCCATTCTCGACGATCCATCTGATCGAGCCTCTCATGATACTCCAATGCCGTCACATCCTTCTGTAGGGGCTGATCTTTCTGCTTCTAGACGTACTCCAAATGATGTGTTCCCAACCATCATGTACATGCCATACAAGCCAAACAACTATCACGTGGACTTTGACAGAATCAAGATTCATCCCGTGATACGAGCAATTCTCAAAGGACATCCACTTGCCCCTGCTCTTTCATACTGTGCAGATGTTCCTGAAGTGTATCTACAACAAGCTTGGAACACTATAACAAAGAATGAACTGGCTCGTCCGCATCGCTTTGAGCTTCAAGTAGATCAGTTTGAATCTTTCCTTTCCTACAAACGACTGAGATTGATACTGGAGCTTCCTGAGACGAACTCCAGACCAGGCAGAAATACATATGACACTTTTCCATCTGAAGAGGAAGTCTATGAAGGGATTCGGAATCTTGGATATGTGGGTACTTTGAACAAACCTACAGATTTTGACAAGTCCAATCTACCTCCAGTTTGGTATGCACTGTTCTCTGTTCTCATCAGGTGCCTGACATCGAAGCATTCTGGCACTGACAGTGCAAGTCTATTGTATCTCCGATTGTTCCATGCAGTCGTCTATGACTTGCATGTCGGCTATACGTTTATCTTTTGGACAGAACTCTCGGAGGTGGTACATGACAAGTCCACCAACAGGAAACCAAAGTTTATTCCGTTTGTCAGATTTATGAAGCTTATTCTTCGAAGCATGCTCCGTAGCAATCCCTCTATTCCTCGCAGGTTGTCATGGCCTCAGGTTCCAGACTCGGAAATGTCTTACATTCAGAAGCAGAAGAAAACTTTCAACTATTCTATGACTATTCCATATGCTCTTATTGCCAACTACGCTGATGTTGCAAATGAGGATGTCATAGAATACTGTATGGAGAATGAGTTCATGGAAGTTGTACAAGTAGAGCCCTCTCATGATAATCAAGCTGCTGAACAAGATGTTGAAATTGAAGCAACTATTCCTGAACAAGAGCATGAAGTTGAACAAGAGGCTGAAGATGATCAAGAAGTTGCGGTTATTGTTGAAACAGAAGTAGTTCAGGAGGATGCTGCTTCTCAACAGATTGAGAATGTTATTGTTGATATTGGTACTGTAGCTTCTGATGCTATTGTTTTTGATTTTGAATATGTAGATGACACTGATGCTGATGATATTCTTGCTAGTGATAAAGATGAGGATGAAAGTGATTCTGATGATGATGATAGTGATCATGCTGATCGATCGCGTATTCAGGTATATGAAAGGAAGTCCAAGACACCAGAAGTGGTTGTCTCAACAGAAGTTATCTCTGATGATGATTCTGTTCCAGTTAATCCTTCAGTTGCACATCTTCAAGTAGATGAATTGGATACAGCTTTTGATCAAGCCACAGCATCGGTTCAAAGTCAAGATCCAGCAACTACACTTGCAGTTATTCATTCTACTCCATCAGCTGTAGAGCTTACTTCTGATCAAGCTCGGGTTTCCACTGACAAAGTTTCTATTTTGAATGATGTAATTCGGCAGTTATCGGAGAAAATGGATGCTGAAAAGGAAGCACAAATTCTGAAGTTAAAAGCTTTATTCAAAGGAAAGATGCCTGAGATTGATACTTCAGTGATTCCTACAGAGATGCCGTTCAGACGCCCATCAGGGGTTGTTCTTAGAGAGCCGTCTTCTGTTGTTCAATCTTCTGCTCCAGTGATCATGTCTATTCCTCTACCTCCGTTGTTTACACAGTCAACTGGTGTTTCTTCATCTACCCGTATTCCTGTGTCTTCTTCTAACACTCCAGTATCAGATCTTCCTATTTCAGAGTTAATAGATCTACTCTATGCTCGACTTCTTTCTATGTCGCCACCAGAACATCAGGATCAAGATCTTCTTTCTCTGCTTCGGAACTTCCAACCTACGCCGCCTCCAGTTCCTTCATCTGAATCTGACAGGATCAATGCTTTATCTGATGAGTTTCAATCATTCAGATCAGAAGTCCGATCAAGTTTTACTGATCTCAAAACGTTTATGTCTCAAGCCTTCTCTGAGTTATCTTCAAGGCTTGATTCTTATGACCAAAGCTGCAGATCTGAGGCCGGCCCGTCTCTTAAACGCAGACATGACCAAGTTGATCAAGATCATCAAGGTCATGAGGGGGAGAAGTCTAGGAGAAGTTTAAGAGACAAAGAGCTCAAATGTTTATCTGCTGATCAAGATTTGCTCAAAGATTCTATTCTCTCAGCCATTTCAATTCTTTTGTTGTTCCTGCTCCGAACATCACAGTTCATTCAAGATCATTCAAAAGAGGTGTATCGTCTTGAGCTTAAGCAGCAAAGAAATTTTCAATCTGCAAGATGCTGAGAAGAAAATTTTTCTTAAAAGTCAGAAAGCTTCTCAAAGTCGCTTTGTTGGTCCGTGCTGTTATAGAAGATGATTTTTGAAGACCAAAGCGCCAATGATTACTAAGGGGGAGATTGTTAGGTCTGATTTTATAGTAATCATTGTATTTATAGGGCTTGGTCAAATACTGTGTTTAGTGTCTTATCAGTGTTGTATTTGACCAAGGGTATTTAAGTCCCTTTGGTCTTTGTGTCTTGTAAGAAACACACGCATACTTCAATAGAAACATACTTTGCGCTCCATTGTTACTCTCTCTACTTTCTCTCTCTAGGATTCATTGATCTTGGACTCTCAATTGGTATCAGAGCCAACTGAATCTTGAGAGAATTGAGAGATTGATTTCCTGAATTTGAATTAGTGATCGAAATCGAAAATTTGATCGATTTTCTTGAATTTTTCAAGAAAATCTCGTTTTCTTGATTTCTCACAAAATTTGGATCTGTTTGTGATCGATTTTGTGCAAATTTGATTTGATTAGTTTCGTTTTTAGTAGTTGATCATATTTGATTCATATGTTTTTGCATAAAAACAATGATTTGATCTTCAATTTTACAAATTTGTGATTTTCTGAAAAAGCGGTTTTCGGTACTGTTGCATTCACGAATTTGAATTTTAGTGGGTTTTAATCGAAATCTTTGTTTGAAATGTGTTGAAAATTTGTTTTCGATCAAGTTTGTAAAAGGAATTTTCATCAAATTCTGTGTTATCATCAAGTATTTGAAGATTTTGTGTTCTTCCATAGTTTGCGGTTCATTCATAGACTTTGCGTTTCATTCATATCGATTTGCGCTTCATTCAAGTTACTTTGCTTTTGTGTTTCAGTTTTTCGGTTCATATTACATACGCAAAAGTTTAGTTTGCGTCTCTAGTTTCACACGCAAAGTCAATTTCTCGGATCATCAAGCAAACGCAAATCTCTAGTTTACGTTTCCCACTACAAACGCAAGTCCACTTTGCGTTTCCCACTACACCCGAAAACCTCATCTTGCGTTTCCTTTGTCACCCGAAAGACTCTATTTTGCGGGTCTATCTTCAAACGCAAACCTCCACTTTGCGTATCCTCCTTCACCCGCAAAGTCTACTTTGCGTTTCCTTCTTAACCCGCAAAGTTCTTGTTTGCGTTTCACGTTCAACTCGCAAACCTTAGTTTGCGTTTCCCTCTAAATACGCAAACCTCCAGTTTGCGGGTCTCCCTGAGTAAAAAAAAAAAAAAGTCTGGAATTTTTTTTTGTGTGTCATCTATATTTTTTTTTAAACTTTGTGTCATAACAAGTGTTTTTCAAATTTTCAATTTTTAATATTTTTCGAATTTTTTTTTCAATTCAATCTGTTTTTTTTCTGGTATATCAATTGCAATGGATTCTGCCAAGTTTGCTCTCCAAGCTAGGTTCTACTCCAATGATCTGATGATGCAATTAGGAACAAATACTCGTCCACCAGTCTTAATCAACGAAGATGAGTTTACACAGTGGCAAGATAGGTTCATAAATTTCATTGAGCGTCAGACAAATGGACAAAATATGATGAAGTCGTTTACTGAAGGACCATTCATCAAGCCAAAAGATGACATTCCTTTGACTGCTGATGAAATCAAACGTGAAAAAGCCGATAGAGAAGCAAAGTCCAATTTGATGCTAGCTCTGCCTAACACGATCTACAATCGAATTGATTGTTTCAAACATAATCCAAATATGATGTGGATTCAATTAGAAAAGATCATGCTTGGGTCATCAGTTGCTACTCAGATTCTCCAGACACGCTTCATGAACAACTTTGAGGAATTTAAGGCGAAGGACAATGAATCTCTGAAGGCTATCTTTGACCGGTTTTGCATTGTGATTAATGATCTTAGAAAGATTAAAGTGGAAAAGACTGCTCTTGAGACGAATCTGAAATTTCTTAATTCTCTTCAGCCAGAGTGGAACAAATCATGTCATAGACTAAGGAACGATGTCAGAATTTCCACGATGTAGATTCAAGAGCTGTATGAGATTATGCTAACTGATGAGAGCTTGGTGATAGAGAAAAAGGCCAAGCTAGACAAAAAGAACAAGAAGACAGTTGATCCGGTTGCTCTTCTCACGAAGCAACTAGATGAACAAGCGTTGTCTGATAACGCTTACACCGGGTCAACTGATGACGATGAACAGGCCTTACAGAAAGCCATGATCCTTCTCTCTCATCATTAACAGAAGAAGTTCCAACCTAGATCTGGTTCCAACTCTTCACGCTTCAATTCCGGTCCTAAAGTAAAAGTACCCGAGCCAAAGACTGCTGCTTGCTACAACTGCGGAAAGCCGGGTCACATCTCAAAGGAGTGTAGAGCAAAGAAGGTTAAGGACTCATCTTATTACAGAAGGAAATTGGAGTTGGCTGAGAAAAGAGAGAATGGAACAGCTTTGCTGGCAGAAGAAGAATTCTGGCTAGATTATTCCGATGATGAAGCATCAAATGCCGAGATCGCTCACATGTGCTTAGTTGGAGATGACCAGTCAGACGATTATGATTCTGATACGGATGAGGATGAGGTATATTCTGAATTTGACTACAAATTTATTACCTCTCAGTTTGATATCATGATAAATGCTTTATCTGATTTTCGTTCAAAGATTTTATCTGAAAAGAATTTAAATTCTGAAAAGTCAGATTTGATTGACAAACTGAAAATTTCTTTGAAAGATGAAAAATCTATTTTAGAAATTACTAAAGACATCTTTCAAAAGAAATTGTATGATTTGGAAAATTTAAATAAGACAAATCTTGAATCTTTGACGGCTATGACTAATTTAAAAGATGAATTTTCAGATAAAATAAATAAGTTAGAAGAAAAACTTTATCGAAGAGACCAATCTGAACAAACAATCTATATGAACAAGCCGAGGAGTGAAGAGGCTTTAAAACAGAGATGGGGACTTGGTTTTGATAATCCTCAATTTTTAAACAAAGTAATAAACGAAGTTCCCACCTTATATAAATACGATTATCTGACACTTGCTCATTATGCTCCTCAGTTCAAATTTCATTGGACTAGTGAAAAGGAAGTGTTAGATCTCGAAAATGAGAAAAGGATATATAAAAAGAAAAATGAACTTCCTTTTGTTTATACGTCCGAAAATGCCAAATATTTTCCGGAAAAATCAAGAAGAGGAAGAAGAATTTTAAATGATATATCTTCTGTTAAATCTTCAGTGTCTAATGATTTTATTTCTTCTTATGCCCCTGATTCTGATAAGGAAAATATTTCTCCAATCATTTATGATTCGAAGAAATATACTCCTCCGTTAATATTAGAAGGAAAAATCATAGATCTTGAAGATCAGATAGAAGATCAAAATATTTTGAAGAAATTGAATCTGATATTTTTCTTTCTTTTATGACTTCAAGTCTTGAAGAAAATTTATTTTCTCAAAAATCAGATTCTATTTCTAGCCTATCTTCTGATTTTAAGGAAAACAAAAAGGAAGTTTCAAATTTTAAAAACCTTTCTCAAAATTCTTCAGATTTCGAGATTAATTCAGATTTATTAGTTGATCAGATTGGTTGCTTGGATAAATTTATTTCTTCTAATTTAAATATTAAGTCTAAAATTATTGATGATTCTTTTACGCTCAATGATCAATTTTATAAACCTAAGCGTAAAAGAAGAAGGTCAAAGAAGTCGAAGAAACGAGATACAGTTCTTACTGACAATTCTAATTCTTCCAATACTATTCTTTCAGATAGGATTATGAGCCGGTCAAAGAAGCAAATCTGGAGAGCTAGGCGGCCATCAACTGATTCTATGTTTGATGGAGATCGATATGTAGACAAACTTTACAATAGTGATTCATTTGCTTATTGTAATAAAATTTCAAAATACTCTATAAAGCAAATGTTTCAAATTTCCAAAAATGTCTCATATTCGTCTTCTGATTCTAGTTCAGATGATTATGCTTTCTCTTCTGATGATTGTGCATATTTTTCTGATGATATTCCTCGTGCTTTAAATGTTAAATCTAACAAATATTTTCCCATACGAACTGCAACTAACAAACACGGGCCCAAATTCAAGTGGGTACCCAAATCTTTATATGATTCAAAGTTGCAGGCATCACTTGTTAAGGGGGAGTAAGAGAAAATTGGCTTCTGAGTACTTCAGCTCAGGACCCGCACTTCATAGACTCGACTTCTAAACACAACAATTTAGAACTCGTTCTTCAATGATTAAGCTTCTGACTTAATGAGATACTGTGAGTACATCAATTTTAATTCCGCTGCATTTATCTCTGATAATGATGGTATTCCAGTTTTGTTTTTCTCAATGTTTTAAGAATTTGAGCTTGTTTATCTATCTCATGAATTTGTATTACCCAAAATTTTCTTTTAATATGAGACACAAATTTATTTTCTTCAATGTAAAAGATGAAATAGTTGAATTTTATTTTGTTCCAACTAAATATTAATTAAAAGTTTAAATCTTTACAAATTTTATTCTATAAAGTAAAGATTTTACATTTTTTCTTTCCTTTGAATAAAATATGTGTTTAGGATAAATTTTCAAGTTCTTTTGCTTATATTAAAGTTTTTATATGGTCAAATTTCAAGTCTTACAAAAGTCGAAAAGTCAGCAACATATTTGAAACTTTTATTACTTCTTTAAAGTTGTGTGCTTCGGAATATTTATAGTTTAATTTGCTTAGACAACACTAAACGATCAAAATTTTAGATTGGAGTGAAAATATGGGCTAAGCACTTAGATGTTGACCTGAGTGATTGAGATGAATAATAAATTCTTAAAATTCAGAAATCTCTAAGTTTGAAAGTTTGTACCTGTGACCTTTCTGGTTTGGGAAAGTAAGTTCCTCGGGATGCTTGTCATCTGGTCCCCTAAGGTCATTTGGTCTGGAAGTGATCGAACAGAAATCCTTCTATAGAACCAGATCGAAAGTCATGTTCTACTGGTATAAATGGGTTTAGGATATGTCGATGTAGCCTTTCTGATCTGGGAGAGTAAGTTCCAAGGGGTGCTTGACACCTAGTCCCCTTAGGCCAACTGGTCTGGGAGCGGCTGACCCAAATCCTGCAATAGGGTCAGATAGAAAGTTACGTTTACGACATGTTCTTTACTTAATAAACTTTTTGATCAAAAGATGCCAAAGTGCACGCGCTTAAAAGATGCCAAAGAGCACACTCATGTCAAGATGCCAATATGCACAATGCTAAAAGATGCCAATGAGCACACATCTCATGATACTTGGTGATATGTTTGAGTTGCGATAAATCTGTAAATTTATGAATATCTTAATTCTTGATGGTTTAGTGTGAGTACATGCAAAGTTCTCTATAATATTTTTAGAATTGCATTTTCTTGTAGCTAATCGAAGATTCTCATGTGAGCACACTGAATAGATTGCTGGAAGTTTTTGAAACTGAACATGTCTTAACTTGATATGCAATGAAACTTGTTCTTGTATCCTACAACATATGTTTGATTTAAAATGATTGATAAAATTGTAATATTTTACTCTGTAAAATTTAATTTGTTTAGTGTTTAAAATTTTATATGTTTAGTTGTTTCAAAATTTACATTCAGTATATTTTTCTTTGTACATTAATATTTGATCATTGTGTTCTCATAAATATAGTTTAATGGGTTTATGCATTATTCAAGGGGGAGTAAACAAAGAGAATGTATTTCAAAGATTATATCTGGTTTTGAGGGGGAGTATCTGATTTTCTTTATATGAATGCTAATCTGAATTGTCATATCAAGTGCCTTTGTGTAGGGGGAGTCAAAGGGTTTCAAAAGGTAAATTTTTTTCTAAGTCAACTTTGCACTTCCAGCATGACCCGCAAACCTTGGTTTGCGCGTCCCACATGAAACGCAAACTTTGATTTGCTCTCCCTTCATGAAACGCAAACTTTGGTTTGCGCGTCCAACATGAAACGCAAATCTTGGTTTGCGCATCCAACATGAAGCGCAAACCTCCTCTGTTTTCTCTGTTTCTTTGATTTTGTAGATCTTACGCTGTCTCGCCTCCAACATTTGCATGACCAAGTTGATCAAGATCATCAAGGTCATGAGGGGGAGAAGTCTAGGAGAAGTTTAAGAGACAAAGAGCTCAAATGTTTATCTGCTGATCAAGATTTGCTCAAAGATTCTATTCTCTCAGCCATTTCAATTCTTTTGTTGTTCCTGCTCCGAACATCACAGTTCATTCAAGATCATTCAAAAGAGGTGTATCTTCTTGAGCTTAAGCAGCAAAGAAAATTTCAATCTGCAAGATGCTGAGAATAAATTTTTTCTTAAAAGTCAGAAAGCTTCTCAAAGTCGCTTTGTTGGTCCGTGCTGTTATAGAAGATGATTTTTGAAGACCAAAGCGCCAATGATTACTAAGGGGGAGATTGTTAGGTCTGATTTTATAGTAATCATTGTATTTATAGGGCTTGGTCAAATATTGTGTTTAGTGTCTTATCAGTGTTGTATTTGACCAAGGGTATTTAAGTCCCTTTGGTCTTTGTGTCTTGTAAGAAACACACGCATACTTCAATAGAAACATACTTTGCGCTCCATTGTTACTCTCTCTCTACTTTCTCTCTCTAGGATTCATTGATCTTGGACTCTCAACATATATCAATGATCCTACAACACTAGAAAAAAGAACAAATGACATATATGCCTTCTCGGAACTTGAAACGAGACATAATCTTGAAGCTAGCTTGAAATGTGGAGCTAATGGAGTAGAGACCGCCTTGGCACCAATCATGTTGAATCTTTTCAACACCTTCTCAATGTAGCCTCTTTGACTTAGAATCAAAGTGCCCACCTTTTGATATCTAATGATCTCTATTCCGAGAATCTTCTGTGCATACCCCAAATCCTTCATTCAATTGATCTTTAACGACTTGGATTTCTTCTTTGCTCTTGGCCACAATAAGCATATCATCGACATATAAAAGAATATACACCATTGATTGATCTTCACCGCTCCTTATGTAGACACAACTGTCATACAAACAACGAGAAAAACCATGTGAGATCATAAAAGAATCAAATTTCTTATACCATCGCTTTGGTGATTGCTTTACGCCATATAGTGACTTCTTCAAATGGCACACCATGTCTTCCTTTCCAACGGTGACAAACCCTTCGGCTTGGTCCATAAATATTTCTTCTTCCAACTCTCCATGTAAAAACGTTGTTTTGATGTCTAGTTGCTCAAGCTCAAAATCTTCCAAAGCGACAATGCCTAACAAGGCACAAATAGAAGTATGCTTGACAACGGGAGAGAAAACCTTTGTGAAATCTATACCCGGGATTTGACTAAATACCTTAGCTACAAGTCTTGCCTTGAAACGAGAGTCTTCAACATACGGTATCCCATCCTTCTTCTTAAATAACCATTTATAAAAAACGAGTTTCTTTCGAACGGAAGAGGAACAATCTCCCAAGTACATTCTTTTGTAGAAACTCCATCTTGTCATTCATATCCACAATCCATTTCTCCGAATCCAGATAAAAAATAGCCTCATCATAAGTAGAAGGTTCCTCAACCGAATCGATCTCCAATGTGGCACTAAAAGCATACGCCATAAAATACGCTTCCACATACCTTCTAGAAGGTAGAATAGCTCCCCGACTTCGGTCTCTAGCAATGCATTACTGTGGTTCCAATGATGGTGCATTAGATTGGGAAACATTTTCATTGTCACCATAAGAAATTGAGATTGACGGTTGATCGGGAACTTGTGTATGAGATTGAGTAGATGTACCATTGGTGCGAATTGGAATTTCCACCTCCACTCGAGATCGCCTAGTTTTCTTTTCTTTTCAAATACCCTTCTCTTGAGAAATAGGTTCGGATGGCTTGTCGAGCATTGATTCTTCATCAAATGTTACATCTCTACTACTCATGGTCTTCTGGGTCTCCCGACACCATAAACGAAAACCTTTGACTCTGGCTTGAAACCCAAGAAACATGCACTTGACGGCACATGGGTCAAGCTTTCCGTTATCAACTTTGGCATTAGCGGGACAACCAAATATCTTCAATAGAGAATAGTCTGCGGGTTTGCCAGACCACACCTCAGTAGGTGTCTTCTTGTCAATGGCAAAAGATGGAGAGCGTTTAATGATGTAGCAAGCATATGAAGCAGTTTCGGCCCAAAAAGTCTTTGTCATTCCAGAATTAGACAACATGCAACAAACCTTCTTCATAATTGTACGATTCATGCGTTCGGCCACACCGTTTTGTTGAGGAGCATGAACCACCGTATGGTGTCTAGTAATGCCATGAGCTCAACATTAGGCATTAAACTTCTCTGATCAAAAATCCAACCCATTGTCGGTACGGGGGTACTTCACTTCCTTGCCAGTTTGCTTTTCAATGATTACTTTCCAATCACGGAAAGAACCAAACACATCGCTCTTATTCTTCAAGAAAAATGCCCAAACTTTGAGTGAAATGGTCAATAATAGTCAACATGTACAAAGCACCACCGTGCGATTGTACCTTTGTCGATCCCTAAAAGATCCGAATGCACATAGTCGAGAATACCCTTGGTTGAATGAGTGGCACTTGGAAATGAAACTTTCTTTTGCTTTCCAAAAACACAATGTTCACAAAAGAGAAGTTTATCGATACTTTGATAGCATAACAAGTTTCTTTTTCTCAACTTCGCCATACCGTTTTCACTCATATGGCCCAACCTCATGTGCCACAACCTCGACTTGTCGAAAAGGGATGATGATGATGCTACCTCGGAATCGCCAAGAATGGTAGTGCCCTCCAAAACATAAAGATCAACATCCTTTCGTTTGCCTCTCATGAATACGAGAGAACCTTTTGTAACTTTGAGTGCCCCACCTTCACCAGAAAAACAATAGCCCTTTTGATCAAGAGAGCTAAGAGATATCAAGTTCCTCTTCAAATTAGGAATATTCTTGACATTTCACAAAGTACGAATGACGCCATCTAACATTTGGATCCGAATGTTGCCTTGTCCCACAACCTTGCATAAGTCTCCATTACCGACTCGAACTGAACCCATACAAGGTTAGGGCACATATGATAAGTGCTACCGGAATCAAGAATCCAATCGGATGAAGACATATTGTCCTCATCCAAGATCACCATGAGGTCACCCGTAAGCTCTTCGACCACTTCGGCTTCACCGAGATCATTCGACTTTCCTTTGACATTAGATTTGTTCTTGTTTTGAAGATTGAAACGATCATCGATCACATGACCCTTCTTCTTGCAATAGTTGCAAAACTTGCCTTTATCTTTGGCTTTTGATTTTGACCGGTGACGCGCCGGACTCTTGAAACTTCAATCAAAAGATCTACCACGAACACTAAGACCTTTCGCCTTAGAATCTCCAACCACCATTATCTCCTTTTTCCTTGGAACTCAAAGAATTGAGAACATCATCTAATGCAAGAACATCACGGCTATAGAGAATAGTCTCTCTAAAATTGGCATAAGTGTTAGGCAAAGAGCATAACAAGAACAAGCCCAAATCCTCCTCATCATACTTAACATCCATGTACTCTAAGTCACAAATAATTTCCTTGAACTTAGAGACATGCTCGGTTACGGAACCACCTTCGTTAAGCTTGTGAGTGAACAAACGCTGCTTCAAGTGCAACTTGTTAGGAAGGCTCTTTATCAACAACAATTGCTCCAACTTAGCCCAAAGAGCCGCACTTGTTTTTTCTTTCAAAACATCTTGCAAAATATCATTAGATAGATGTAAACGAATTTGAGAAGATGCATTTAAATCTTTCAACTGTTTTTCAGGTAGAGTCCAAGTAGAAGGCATTTGTTCGAAACCATTCAAGGTTTGATGCAAATCCATTTGAATGAGAATATCTTTCATCTTCACTTGCAACAAAGAAAATCTTGTGTTTCTATCTAACAAAGGAATATCATATCTCATAGATCCATAATCACCACAATAATGAGAACCCAAATACAGTCTTCTACACCAAAATAACCAAAGATGCTTTGATACCAATTGTTGTAAAACCGGAAAGGAGATAATGCTAACTTAATCCCATATTAGAGAGTTTAACCAAAGTCAAACAAGGGATAAGTTAGTGATCCCAATGAATCTCTAGCTTGAACACTCAAGGGTGTTCTTAGTAAACATACAAATATGATGATTCTAAATATGCATCCAACACAAAGTAAAGAGATAGAGTAAGAAGACAACACCAAGATTTACGTGGAAACTCAAATTGAGAGAAAACCAGGGGTGCAGTAGACCACCGAGAGAAATCCACAAGTGAAAGATGAAGATTACAATGCTCTTGAAGAAGAAGAATGACAACTATAGTGGGTGTGTATATTTGGAGATAGAAATGATAAAATGGGGTGATATCTAAACATGTTCTCAGCTGGGTTTTATGCTTGAAGCTCAACCTATTTTTGGAAAGCACTCAAGTGAGATAATTTGAGTGTGATCTTGAATAACCCATTTTTGGTGAAAGTTGAAAATGACAAAGTTGAGACTTCCAAGCGAGGTTGCTTAGATTTTTGTGGCCCAAGAAAAGAGATTTCAAAAGGGACACAATCCTTTAAAATAGGGAAAAATAAAATCTGCTGCAAAAGTAACTTTTGTGAAAAGTGAACAGTGCTTCCACCCACGCCCTTTAACGTTCGCACCCGCGAGCAACCCTCCTGCCTCCAAAACACATGTTTGGCGCACCCGCGAACAAATAGGCGGGTGCCTGCGAACAGACCAAAAATTTAAGGCATCTTTTAACAATAAGGAATCGAGGGATATTGATAAAATTTCAACCGATGAACTTCAAAGATCGTTGATTGTACATGAACAAAGTGTCATAAACTTGAACACTTTCAATATGAGTGTCCAAGATGGAGTAAGGAAGTTAACTACGCGGAAATTAGATATGAGGAAGAGATGTTGTTGATGGCATACGTCGAGGAAGGTAAAGCCACAAAGGGTGATCGATGTGTGGTACTTAGATAGTTGTTGTAGTAATCTAGAAGTCAAATTGGGCAATAACTACAAGATGATGGTCGAAGGCAAATGGAGAGTGAAATTGATCATCAATGGTGTTAATCACACTGTTACAAATGTGTTTTATATTCCAGAATTGACAAACAATTTTCTTAGAATGGGACAACTACAAGAGAAAGGGCTTACAGTTCTGATACATAAGGGAAAGTGTAAGATTTATCATCCTAAAACAGGTCTCATCATAGAAACAACCATGACGGTCAATAGGATGTTTGCAATTGTACCCGACACACAAAAACAAAAGTGCTTTCATACTAATTGTCAAGATCGAATTCTCAACAAGAATTAATTCTCAGAAACAATATCAAAGAAGTTTGCGGAATAACACTTTGATATTCAATGAAACAGTAAATCAATACAGAAAATATGAAGAACAAACTGTAAACTTGTATTGAATGCTTTGAAGTTACAAGATTACTCACTCAACCTCAATATTGATGAACAGGCTCACCAATACGAATTCTACTTCTCTAGAATTAGGATCTATGCCTTGAGGTTGATTTTCTCTCTAAAAGAATGAAAACAAAAAGTTAACTATACAATATATATACTGAATACAAAGATAATTACAATAAAATATCTTCAGTATATCTTCCATGAATATCTCTAAGCTTCCATAATCTTCAGATTATCCAGCTGTCATTCTTTCCATCCGAATCTCTTTAGCAGCACTAACCATGATCAGCAGCATTAACTTCTTCTAGCAGCATTAACTACTAAGCAGCATTAACTACTAGCAGTACTAACTAGCTAAGCAGTACTAACTTTGTTCAAGCAGCACTAACTATGACTAACAGTATTAATAGTACTAGCAGTAGTAACACTCAGCAGTATTAACCTTTAAGTCTTCTAGCAGTAGTAACTTTGAACCAGCAGCATTAACCATACTTAATGAATTCTTCAGTTCCCAACAATCTCCCCCTAACTTGACTTTTAGGAAGAGAAGTCAAGTTCTTCAGAATTAATCTTCAAGATGCTCCCAAAACTCTATTATGGCCTAAATTCCAGTGTTTGCATCCAATCCCAAACTCTGATTGATGGTTCTTTGAATCAAGTATTTAGCCATTTCTGAATCTGGAACACACCTTAACTTTTTCTTCAGCATGGCATGTAGCTTCAATCTGCTATGATTGTACACTCTATCCACTAGGAAGTATTCAGTGTGATTTAAATCCAAAGTCACTGTATATACTCCACTAAATTTCATATAGAGTCCAACTGTTGACTGACTTGAATATATCCTTAATCACATGCTTTACTTCTTCAGGTTTGAACATCATACACAGATACTCCATTACCAGTTTTGTAATTGAAATTCCTGGAGCCTTTAGTATATCTGCATACAACTTCATTCCTATCTCAAACATCTCTTCAAGATCTGATCGAGAACATGTTCTGACAATTTTTGCCCATGTGTTGAACACTTCATACTTTTCATCCTTCCTTTTTAGTCTTATGTATTCCTTTCCATCCACTGTCAATGTATCCCAGTGAATGACCTCAGGAGGCTTTACTCCTACAGGTTCTGCTGAAATTGGTTCAGGCACTTTGTCCATCACTACCATATACAAATTTACATCATCTGTGTTTGTTGGCTCTTTCAGTTTAGATGACTCAGGTGCCCCTTCTTCTTCAGCAGCCTTCTCAGCCTCTTCTTCAGATACTCTAGGCTTCTTGATTGGCTTTCTCCTTGCCATCATCTTGGTTCTCTTTAAAGTCTTTAGACTTTCTCCCAGAGTGGTCTCTTTATTAGGGGGTGTTTCTTGCTCATCTGGAAATGGCTTTTGACAATCAAAGTCATTACTTTCTTTCATCCTCTTCTCCATCTCCACCCTAGCAGTTTCATTTCCCTGAAGCTTTAACATCTCTGACTCATACAGCTCTTTGATCTTCTCAAAAGACATTTTGGAGAACATCTCCTTTTTGACTCCTACAGCACCTTTGAGAAATATAATCATCTTGTTTCTCTCTTGGGTACCTAGGAATGTCTTTGAGGGTCTTCTCTTCTTTGCAACTGTTTTCACCACAGATTTCTTCATACTTGCAGCTTTCTTCTGTGCAATTTCAGTTGCCATACTCTGTTGATAAGCTTCATTCAGTTCAGCAGCTAGAGCTTTTGCCATTTCCCTGTCCTTTTTCATCTGAACTCTTTCTTCTTTTTCAATATCCTCCTGCATCTTTTTAGCTAGGGCTTCATCTGATTCAACCAACCTTTGCTTTTTGATTGGATGATCAGATTCTACCATCTTTGCTTTTCCTTTGTCTTTGCTCATTGCCTTCTTACTGTTATCTTTCTTGATCACTTCACCTTGTTCTTTTATGATTACACCTTTGGTCTTTGAAGTGACCTTGGGAGTATCATTTTTGGCTTTTAGTAAGGTTTCTGCAATCTCAAGATCTGTTAACACTTCTTTCACAGTTTCTGCTGCTTTATTAATGTCAGCAGTAGTAACTGTTTCTTCTTGCTACTCCCCCTGAACATCAACTTTCTCTCCATCAAGCTCCCCCTTTCTTGTGGCTTCTTCCATGTTGATCTCCCCCTTTTTGGGAGCATCATCCTCAGTTGGCCTTCTCCTTAATTGGAATTGCTTTCTCTTCTTCCTTTGTACCAGACTAACCACCATCCTCTTCAGCTTAGCAATCTGTTCTTGTTGTGACAGAATTACTAGCTTCATTTCTTCAATTTCTTTGCCTTGTTTGAGAACATCTTGATTGATGTTCCCCATTGTTTCCATCAATTCATCGTACGTATATCTGTCCTCACCCTCTCCAGAAGTGTTACCCTCCTTTGAAGGATCATTGGATCTTTTATTTGTGGAAGTCTTCTGCCTTGCAGAGGCACTATCCACCCCTGTGGTTTCTTGGCACCAGGGACCTTCAAATGATTGCTCATTCAAAGTTGCCATGGGGGTGGTCTTATTGATGTTACCACTTTCCTCCTCTGTACTAGCAGGAGTAGTGGCAGCCTCATCACCCATATGCTCTACCTCCTCCTCATAGAGCACCTCCTTTGGGTTGGGAGACACCCGTGTGGTTTCCCTTTGGATATTCTCTAGGGGAGAAGTCTCCCTTAGAGGGCTTATAGGCTTAGTGGGTAATGGTACAAGAAGGGAAGGAGCCTTCTTTACCTGTTTTCTCTTGTAAGTTTGGGTGATGGGAGAGGTTGGTTTTTCAAGAAGGGACTGGGGAATTGATTTTGAGAGGGAAGGTTGGGCTTGGCTAGCAGTGGGTTGGTCTAATGGAGGCCTTGACCCTGCTGCCATACCTTCATTGGTTTGGGACACCACCATCATTGTAGAGAACAATGGGGTGTCAACTCCTTCAGAGTCCCCAGCAGATCTTCTCATATTTGAGAACACCTTGCCTTTGGGGGGTTTAGGTACATATACCCCAACAGGTTGAGGTATATCCGTCAATTCATGAGTAATAATTTCTTGAACAAACCTGGGATACATAAAGAAGCTCTTTTTGTTTCCCATGTTTGAGACAAGATCATTGAAAATCATTTTAGAAAAATTGTACTTTCTGGCAGTGGCCAAGCACACCAAAGCATAAGCAATAGTGCTGCTGAACTCACTCCATCCAGTAGTCTTTTTGGAGATACAATGCATAAGAGTATGGACAAAGAAACGCCATTGGGGTGAAAATTTGGCTTTTGAGAATTTGAAAACACCCAATGGGCCTCCATACCCCATTCTTGTAAGATTTGAAAACAGTTCATCGTTTGGGATAGAAGTTATACCAGAGGCATCGTCTAGACGTAGACTGATGCGAATAACCTCTTGAGTAACTGTTAGTGATTGATCACATATTCTTGTCTTGATCATTTGCACACCATTCTCCACAACAATGGTGGCATTAACCCATAACTGCCTTTGATGCTCGATATAGATTGTAGGGGATACAATAAGAGCATGAGCAATATGGCTTGACTTGAGAAAATCCACAATCTGATGAAATCCTGCAGCTTGCTTTGGCTTTTGTAGCATCGCAATCTCATTGTACTCGTCGATGAATGTCATGGATGCCATTGATCTTAGTGAAAAGCTTGCCTGAAAACTTCGAACTTGAGAGAGAAAGGGTTTAGAGCGCAAGTGAACAGTATGCAAAGAGTCGTTATGAACTTTTAGGCGGGCAAAGAGTACTTATAGTATTCGGAACATAAGCAGTATTAACCTAGAGCAGTATTAACTACTAGCAGTATTAACTGAAAGCAGTATTAACTACTAGCAGTATTAACCACTAGCAGTATTAACTACTAGCATTATTAACTGAAAGCAGTATTAACTAACTAGCAGTATTAACTGAAAGCAATATTAACTACTAGCAGTATTAACCACTAGCAGTATTAACTACTAGCAGTATTAACTACTAGCAGTATTAACCACTAGCAGTATTAACCACTAGCAGTATTAACTACTAACTTACTCCTTTAAGCTTGTGAAACACTGAGTACTGCTATGCATATCCTGGAAAAGAAGATTAGTAACACCAAGAATAAAAATATACAGGTATAAAACCACTTTTTGAGAAGGGGCTTATTCAGAGTTGATCATTCCCACACTAGTTACCAAGAAAGTGAATCTACCCACATCAAAGGCTTTAGTGAATAGATCAGCAAACTGATTCTCAGTGTGGACTTTTACAACTTGAATAAGTTTCTTTTCATTACAGTCTCTTATGAAGTGATACCTGATCTCAATGTGCTTTGTCTTAGAGTGCTTGACAGGATTATTCACAATGCTGATAGCACTGCTATTATCAATAAAAATGGGAGTGTGTAGAAAGGTTACCCCATAGTCCAGCATTTGATTCTGAATCCATAAGACTTGAGAACAGCAACTTGCAGCTGCTATGTACTCTGCCTCTATTGTAGATGTGGACACTGTGGTTTGTTTCTTGCACTGCCATGAGACTAGTCTATCACCCAAAAACTGACATCCTCCAGAAGTAGATTTTCTGTCCAAGTTTGCCCCACCTAGATCACTGTCTGAGTATGCTATTAGGTCAAAAGGTGAGTTATGAGGATACCAAAGTCCCAATCTGGGTTGCCCTTTGAGATATCTGAATATCCTCTTAACAGCTTGAAAGTGAGATTGCTTTGGCCTAACTTGAAATCTTGCACATACACAGACTGGAAACATTATATCTGGCCTTGATGCTGTGAGATACATGAGAGAGCCAATCATGGATCTATAATGATGCACATCCATATCCTCCCCCTCAAGATCTGTTGTGATCTGCTTGTGTGTTTCCATAGGTGTGCTGGCAGGTTTTGATTCTGAGAAACCAAACTTGGTTAGAATATCCTGCACATACTTGGATTGACAGATGAAAATGCCATCTGACTTCTGTTGAACTTGGAGTCCAAGGAAGAAAGTAAGTTCCCCCATGGAACTCATTTTGAACCTTTGATGCATTAAATCCTCAAACTCCTTGCACATGTTGTTTCTTGTAGATCCAAAGATAATGTCATCAACATAGATTTGGACCAGCAAAATATCCTTCTTCTTTCTTTTGATAAATAGATTCTTATCAATGACTCCTCTTTCAAAGTCATTTTCCAAGAGATAGGATGACAGTGTGTCATACCATGCTCTTGGGGCTTGATGTAGTCCATAAAGTGCTTTCTTTAATTTGTATACCCTGTCTGGATAGCTTGGGTTTTCAAACCCTGGTGGTTGACAGACATATACTTCTTCTTCAATTGATCCATAGAGAAAAGCACTTTTTACATCCATTTGATAGACTTTGAAGTTCATGTAAGAAGCATAGGCTAGGAATAATCTAATTGCTTCTATCCTAGCCACAGGTGCAAAAACTTCTTCATAATCTATACCTTCTTCTTGAGTATAGCCTTGAGCCACCAGCCTTGCTTTGTTCCTTATGACAATACCTCTTTCATCTCTCTTGTTTCTGAAAATCCACTTTGTGCCAATCGCTCTGTGACCTTTAGGAAGGTCTACTAGATCCCATACATCTTGTAGCTTGAACTGTAACAGTTCCTCTTGCATTGCTTCTATCCAGCTGGATTCTTTCATAGCATCATGTGTCTTTTTAGGCTCAAGCTGTGATAGAAAACAAGAAAGCACTGTATGTTGTTGATCTTGCATTTCCTGAAGCCTGCTTTGATGTCTAGTCATCATAGGAGAAGAGATATCTCCTATTATCAACTGTGGAGGATGATTCTTTTGAACTCTGGTGTTATGACTAGGTTCTTCATTCAGTCCAGCCTCAAGATTAGATTCATGCAGCTCAACTGAAGTGTTTTCATATGCCACTTCATTATTTTCTTGAGTCTCCTCATCTCTAGTGTCTTCTTCACTCTGACTTGGTTCAGTAATTGATTCATTTTCACAGTCTTCACCAGAATTTACTGTGGGTATGGGAAAAATCACAGATTTAGATATACTTTCTTGAACTTGTGTGATCCCTGATCCTCCACTTCCTGTTCCTGTATACTCATTACTGAAACTAAAAGAGTTAGTTAGTGAATCAATGTCAAATAGCCACTGAGGTCCAGACCCAACAGGATTTGGTGTGCTCTCATTGCATTTGACATTGTCACTTTCTTCAATTATTCTAGAAGAAGAGTTAAATACTCTGTAGGCCTTACTCTGAGATGAATATCCAACAAGAAATCCATCATCTGCTTTGCTATCAAACTTACCTAAGTGAGATTTGGTATTTAGAATTGTACAAGGACACCTAAAAGGTTTGAAGAAACCAATAAAAGGTTTTCTTTTATTTAAAAGCTCATATGGGGTCTTGTTCTTTTGCTTGACCACTAGAACTCTGTTTTGGACATAACAAGCAGTATTAACTGCTTCAGCCCAGAAGGTAATTGGCAATTTTGAATCAGCCAACAGAGATCTAGCAGCCTCTATTAGTGTTCTATTCCTCCTTTCAGCAATACCATTCTGTTGAGGAGTCCTAGGAGCACTATATTGCCTCTCAATACCTTTTTCTTCACAAAAGGTGTTTAGATCATGATTTTTAAACTCAGTTCCATTATCTGATCTAATGACTTTTACTCTTTGATTAGTTTGGTTTTCAATTCTTAGAATAAAGGATTTGATAAGACCACTTGTTTCATCCTTAGTCCTTAGAAAATATACCCAAGTAAATCTGGAGTAATCATCAACAATAACCAAGCAGTAAGATTTCTTGCCTATACTCATAACATTTGTAGGACCAAACAGATCCATATGCAGTAACTGGAGACAAGAAGAAACAGAATTTAACTCTTTGGTCTTATGAGAAGTTTTGTGTTGTTTGCCTTTAAGACAAGCAACACAATGATCATCACATGAAAAGACTTTTGAAGGTAAACCTCTTACAAGGTTGTTTTTAACAAGTTTGTTCATAGTCTTGAAATTCATGTGACACATCCTTCTGTGTCAAAGAGAGGATTCATCTACAGAAGCTTTTGAAACAAGACAATTTAGAGATGAATCACTATCAACATTGTCCATATCTAGACAGTAAACATTGTCCTAGGAGTTCTAAGTAGTATCATGCTTTCATCAACTACCTTGAACCCTGGAGCAAGGATCATACACTCAGTATTTGTAAATAATATACTATGTTGTTTGTCACAAACCTGTGATACACTTAACAGGTTGTACTTTAATTGATCAACATAGTAGACATCCTCAAATGTCATCTTACCTTTGGTGACATTACCTTTTCCACTTATTTTACCACCAGTAAGATTATCTCCAAATGCAACATGTCCTCCATTGATATGCTTGAAATCCTGAAGGCATGACATGTTGCCTGTCATGTGCCTAGAGCAACCACTATCAACATGCCAAATGTTCTTTCCCTTGAGCTGTTGGTTGCCCTGCACATTAGATAAATCAATTAGTATGAATTAGGAACCCAAGCCAAAGTGGTCTTGGGTACCCCTTTCTCATCAAAATATTTGCATTCTTTCTTGACAAGATTTTTGAACTTTAACTCCTCATTCTTGGAGTACTTTGTTACAATAATAGGCTTGGAACTATGTTTGCTAGAATCAGTACTAGTTTTAGAAGTACTAACTGCCTTGGCAGCACTTGCATGCTTAGCAGCACTAACCTTGTTAGAAGTAGTAACTGTGTTAGCAGCAGTAACTGTGTTGGCAGTATTAACCTTTGAAGAGGTATTAACAGTATTAGCAGCATTAATATTTTCAGCAGTACTAACACTGTTAGCAGTAGTAACTGTGTTAGCAGTACTAATATTGTTAGCAGTACTAACACTGTTAGTACTTCTAGGTACCCACATTTTGATACTTTGTTTTAAAATCTTTTTCTTTAAAGTGCCTTTACTTTCAACAGATTTCTTTATCACATGTTTCTTTCCAGCCTTCCTATAACCAACAGGTTTTTGAACAAATCTTTTAAAGTTCATCTGTTGGTTAATTGGGTTGAAGTAACAATACTTAGCCAAATGATTCAACTTGCCACATATAAAACAAGGTTTTGGTCTATTGATTTTATTTAGATCAACTCCTTGTTTCTGAGCCCATTGATTATTCCAGTTTCTTTGATTTCCTCTTTTTAAACCAGAATTTAGTCTCTTGGCTTTATTGCAATCACACTGTTTACAAGATCCAGGATTCACAACTGTGGTTTGTTTGTAATGGACCTTGTTATCATTTCCGTTAGTCTTATCTATCTCCTTGGACTTGACCCAGATTTTCCCACATCCCTCATTGGTGATAATATTGTTTTCTAATGGTATCTTTTTACTCACATTATTATCCCTGTTCTCACTGGCTCCTTTTTCAGTCAAATCCTTAACTACTACCTCATCCAAAGGATCTATCTTAAAAACTTCTTCAGACAAGTCCTTTTTCTCCTTAGTTTCTAACAAGTCTGATGTAGGAGAAATATAGTTGTTATTGTAAGGAGGGGGTGTATTGTTGTATCCAATACCAGGCTTCATCTTATCATGTATCTGAGCCTTTAGAAGAGAGTCCATTGCTTTTGAAGCATAGGAAAACTTGTCTATATCAAGCTTAACTTTTGACAGTTCCTCTTTCAGTCTATTATTCTCTTCTAAGGACTTAGACAGTTTGGTTTCTAACTCATTCTTTTCCCACTTCCAATAGTTTGTGTCATAAGAGTGTTGAAGTTCATTAGCTTGAAAGCCTTTGATTTGCTCTTCAAATCTCTCTACTATTAACACATAATCTCTTCTGTCCTTTTCTAATCTTTTGAGGTCATCACACATACTTTGATTGTGATCCCTGTATCTTGTAACAGTGTCAATGCAAGATTTAGTGCAAAGATTAGAACTTACCTCAGTAGGGAGATCAGACACTTCTGCCATAAGAGCTTGGTTCTGAATGACTTCCTCAGCTTGATCACTCCAGTCAAATCCCATTCCTTGTTGAGAAACAAGGGCTTGAGCAGGATTCTTGTTCTGATTGTATTCTCCATTCTGAGCTTGTTGGTGGTTATTGTTTGGAACAGCACTCCTGCATTCTCTAGCAAAGTGTCCTATCTTGTGACACTTATAACATTCCACCTTGGTTTTGTCAAAACCAGCTCCATCTTCTCTTCTTTGAGAGAAGTTATTTCTTCCAGTTCTTTTAATGAACTTTTTCACCCTCATGGATAACATGGCCATCTGCCATTTAATATCCATCTCCTCCAGATCATCAGGGTGAATTTGATCAAGATCATCATTAATCAGAGAATTGCTGCTATGACTGGACAAAAAGGCTTCAAATATAGTTTCAGTGCCTTTTTCTGAACTTACTCCACTGACAGTACTTACTGTTTCAGGGTTGGCAGTAGTATCAGTGGATGCTGAAAGAAGTGCAGCATTGTGAATATAACCAGAGGGCTTCTTCTTGGTTTCTACCTCAGTTTCAAAAACTCTTAGATCATTGTATAGATCATCAAGTTCTTTCTCTTCTAGATTGTCACTCTGTCTATATGAGACAGTGTACATAGTCCATTCATCCCCAAGAGATCTGAGAAACTTTCTGTTGATATCATCTTGTTCCATCTTCACCCCTACAGTAGCCAGTTCACCTATGAGCTTATTGAACCTATCAAAAGTTTGAGTCATAGACTCATTCTTTGTGGAAGTGAAGTTCTCATACTGCTGCTTTAGAACATCTCTTTGATTTCTTTTGATGCTCTTAGTTCCAGCAAATCTTTTCTCTAGAGCATTCCAGAGAATCTGAGCATCAGTGCAGTTGCAAAATTGATGCTGATATTCATTGGGAATGGCCAAGAGTAGAGTGCTCAAGGCCTTCATCTCTGTCTGTCTGATCTTCCTCTCACCATCTGTCTTTGGTGGAGGTCTTTTCCCATCTGGTCCTATCCTTCCAGCTTCAGAAGGACCATTCTCAATGATATCCCACATTGAGTAGTCAGTGAGAAGAATATATTGTCTGATTCTGATCTTCCACATGTCAAACTCACTTGGTTTGAGCATTGGAACCTTAGAAACCAAAGTACTGCTTGATTCTGTAAGATTTTCCATGATGAATAACTGTTTCTGATAGAGTTAGGCTCTGATACCACTTGTCAGGATCGAATTCTCAACAAGAATTAATTCTCAGAAACAATATCAAAGAAGTTTGCGGAATAACACTTTGATATTCAATGAAACAGTAAATCAATACAGAAAATATGAAGAACAAACTGTAAACTTGTATTGAATGCTTTGAAGTTACAAGATTACTCACTCAACCTCAATATTGATGAACAGGCTCACCAATACGAATTCTACTTCTCTAGAATTAGGATCTATGCCTTGAGGTTGATTTTCTCTCTAAAAGAATGAAAACAAAAAGTTAACTATACAATATATATACTGAATACAAAGATAATTACAATAAAATATCTTCAGTATATCTTCCATGTATATCTCTAAGCTTCCATAATCTTCAGATTATCCAGCTGTCATTCTTTCCATCTGAATCTCTTTAGCAACACTAACCATGATCAGCAGCATTAACTTCTTCTAGCAGCATTAACTACTAAGCAGCATTAACTACTAGCAGTACTAACTAGCTAAGCAGTACTAACTTTGTTCAAGCAGCACTAACTATGACTAACAGTATTAATAGTACTAGCAGTAGTAACACTCAGCAGTATTAACCTTTAAGTCTTCTAGCAGTAGTAACTTTGAACCAGCAGCATTAACCATACTTAATGAATTCTTCAGTTCCCAACACTAATGTTCACAATCTCACAAGTCTGTGGCATCGACGATTTGCTCATTTGAATCATCAAGGACTAAATACTTTGAAAGACAAATGTATGGTTCATGGGTTGCCGAAAATCTCGTCTCCAACATCTCCCTATGTAGATTGCCTTGTTAGCAAAGAACATCGATATACTATATCGAATAAGAGTGTATGGAGAGCAATATACAAGTTGCAGTTGGTCCATGTTGATTTATGTGGACCGATGGCACCTGAATCAAACAGCAAGAAGAGGTACATTTTATGTTTCATCGATGAATTTAGTAGGAAAACATGGACATGTATTCTTACTGAGAAATCAAAAAACTTTTGACATTTCTAAGTATTTTAGGAATACGGTTGAAAAGGAGTCTGGAATGAGTATCAAATGTTTACGGACTGATAGAGGTGGAGAATTCACTTCTAAATATTTCAATCAGTTTTGTAAATGCCATGGAATCAGAAGTCATCTTACAACATCCTACACATCGTAACAAAACGGTGATGCAAAATGAAGGAATCAGACAATAATGAATCTAGTCCGTTTAATGATCTACGAGAAGGAAGTACCAAAATCCTTTTGGCCTGAGGCGGTAAACTGGACCACTTATGTTCTCAACAGGAGTCTCACCTCTGTAATAAATGATGCAACACCTGAAGAAATTTGGATAGGGATAAATCCATTTCAAAGTAATATTTGTATGCTGATGGGAGTGAGGGAGGAATCAAAGGGTTATTGGTTATACGATCTGTTGAAGGGAAAAATCATTGTTAGCCAAGATGTTGTGTTTAAAGAAGACTAGAAGTATAGTTGGAATAGTGATAAAAGAGAGGATGAACAAAAACTCACATGGGGTGACTTTGTTGATGTCTCAAGAAAGAAAGAACATGATGAAGCTGGAATCGATGAGGCAAATGAGGAAGTGCAATACAAGGCCCCATATACTTCAGAAACAGTACAATCAAGCTAGGATGAAGAAGTACAAAAACAAGTGTGAAATGAAGGTTCCGAGAATGCTCAATCAGTGCACCTAAGTTCATCAACACCTCAGCGAAGACTGCTATGAAAACCTCATTATTTGGCAGATTACACTCTTGGTGAAGGGGTATCAAATGATGGAAATAAGTTAACATGATCATGACGGGTTCCAACGATCTAGTTAGCTATAATGAAGCTATGCAAAAACAAGAATGGAGACAAGCAATGGATGTTGAGATAAAATCCATCAAGAAGAATGGAACATGGTCTATTGTTGATTTACCAGCTGGATTTGAGAAAATCGGGATCATTGGATCTACAAAACCAAGTTCAATGAGCATGGAGAAGTCGATAAATTCAAGGCTTGTTTAGTAGCAAAAGGTTACTCACAAGGGCATGGGATCGACTATATAGAGGTGTTTCCATCGGTTGCTAGAATGGAAACAGTGAGAATGATTGTGGCATTGTCAACTCAAAAGGCTGGAAAATCTATCAGCTTGATGTAAAATCAACTTTTCTTCATGGAGAGCTAAATGAAGATGTGTACATCGAGCAACCGAGGGTTATGAAAGGAAAGGAATCGAACATAAGGTGTACAAGCTTCACAAGGCTCTATACAGTCTAAAACAAGCTCCACATGCTTGGTTTAGTCATATAGAAACTTGGTTCATTGACGAAGGTTTCGAAAGGTGCCCGAACGAGCAAGCAGACTTTATTGGCAAAGAAAGAAAAAGGAGGTAAAATATTAATTGTGAGCATATATGTTGATGATCTTATTCAGTGTGGACCCAGGAATTCTCTTGAGCGGGTGCACCTTAAAGTCAATCAAAGGCTAGCAAAGTCGCAATTTAATCCAGGAAAAGTCAACACAAATTGACCTTAGGAAAAATACAATTGTGTCGATTTGATATAAATACAATTTTACAAAAATGAATCGACCGTGACTTTTTGAGTAAGACGCAAGACTACGTCTTATGCTCGGCATGTGCATTGCCGAATTCCACCTTTACGGTGCACTATTTTTGGTTTTTTTGTTGATTTTATAATGGGCAGCAAATGCAATAACGAAATATAATTTTATTAATGTCTTACATAAACATATTTGACGACATTATTTATAGTGGAATAATAATTGATATTATAAAAAAAACTCATACAAAGTATTAATTATTAAATGTGATTTATTTTATTTTATTTTCAATTTATTTCATATAAACAGGTGTTGTCGTTTGAAAGAGACAAAAACAAATCTAAGATTAACGGGTAAATTGGAAGAAAAAGATAAAACAAAAGAAATAAAAGTATGAATGGGACAATTGTAAATCAAAAATATTAGTGTAAATAAGATTCTTATTTAGGCTGGAAATGATGATGATATGATGAGGGTATTCATAGGCTCAATGATCAGAGATTTTGATATGACCGGTATGGGAAGAATGAAATTATTTCTTGGCATCAAGGTTAATCAAAGCTCGAAAGGTGTATTTTTTGTCAAAGAAACAATGCCTTGGAAGTACTCAAAAGGTTTAGAATGCAAGAGTCCAAGCCGGTAAATAGCCCAATCTGGTGAGAGAATTGATGAATCATTTATCAAGCAAATTGTGGGTAGCTTAATGTATCTCATGGCCACACATCCAAATATGATGTATAGTATTATTCTGATCAACAGATTCATGGCTATGCCTACAAGGACTCATTTGGCAGCTGCTAAGCGAATTCTGAGATATTTAAAGGGGACAACTGATTTTGAAATTTTGTTTAAAAGTGGAAGGAGGGAAGATCTGGTTGCCTTCAAGTTATGTTTTTCCTCTAAGCACAGGAGCAATTTTTTGGTTATAAAAAAAGCAACCGATTGTCCTTTTCTACAACCGAAGTCGAGTTCGTGGCAGCTGTTAGATGTGCAAGCCAAGCCATATGGACGAGTAGAGTATTAAAGATGCTTGAAAGAGAACAAGAGGAGTGCATAATTATACAATGTGATAACCACTCAATAATTAAGCTTTCAAGGAATCCAGTGATGCATGGAATGAGCAAACACAATCATGTAAGATATCACTTCTTAAGAGATCTCGTGGGAAGTAGAGTCATGAAACTAGTGATCAAGTGGCTGATGTGATGACTATGCCATTGAGATTGGATCTTTTCTTAAAGCATAGACATAGGTTCGGTGTTTTCTCAGATGCAAAAGTAAACTAATTGTCGTATAGCAGTAAGATTAGGGGAAGGATTGTTGAAGTCAACAAGTTTTTGAGCTCATAAGTATATTTTTTGTTGGTAAATCCCTAGTGTTTAGGAATACCTAGTTTATTCCTATGTGATCACACTTCTTTATTTTCTGTTGAAGTTGTAAGCCTATTATTTAATGGCCTTTGGTTGTTCCTTCTCATATCTTTCAGACTGATGTCGGTGCCATTTCTACGAATTTGAGTAATTTAAGGGTTGTTTGGCAATTGTTGAATGGTTTGGTGTAGAATGATTAACTGGTCAGAATGTTTAAGAGGCTCTTATGATATAGTGAAAAATGAAATATAGTCGTTTGGTCATTGTTTAGAATTAAATCAGGGTGCTGAATGGTTAAGGGATGCCCATCATACAAAATCATTAAGAGGATTTTAGAACCATTAAGAGGCAAACTTTTTTTTTTGCCAAACAAGATTCATCTCTTAGTGATTCAGAGGTTGCCTCTTAGATACTCTATATAGGATCAAGTTTCAGCTAAATTCAAACTCTATCGCTCGAGAATACGAAAATCCAAAAATCAAACTCCATCGTCGAAGAAGACGAGGAACGTAAAATAAAAACCAAAATCCCCATCGTGTTGATCTCTGTAAATCAGAAAATGCAAAGATTTAGCTCGACGAAGATGAAGATTGTTTATTGAAGGGGAGAATTCTAAGAAGGGATAAATATCATAGGTTGCTTCTTGTGTGTTAACTTTTGCAGATGTTGGTGGGTACACCGACAGTGTGTGGTAGAAGTTGGAGGGGTGAGTTTCTTGTTAAGGTGGTCACAGTTTAGGAGTCATCGGGACATAGGGGAAAGGGGTTGGGTTTTAACTTTTGCAGATGGTTATGTATAAAAAATATATATACGCAGAGAGAGAATCAAACGAGAACAGTAAATATTTAAAAGAACATGAGAACTAACAAAATCATTAGTGATTTTACATTAATGCGCAAAAAAACCACACGGACCTGAAGTCGCGGCCAAAGTCCTTTTTTTCATGTGTTAATGTAATATCACTAATGGATTTGTTGGTTCTCTTGTTCTTTTAAATATGTATTGTTCTCGTTTGAACCCTACTTCATATATATATATATATATTAATAAATTTTTATTTCTTAAAAGAAAATTAACATACAAGTAACAAAAGTCTAAAATTCTCTTAATATAATGGATTTTTTGAATGGTCGTTAGTGGAAGGGATTAAATATGGATGTTTTTGTAAACCATGTTGGTCATCTCGAATTTTATAAATTGTAGGGACGAAAAGTGTTATAATCGACAAACCACAAAGACCAAATTTTTGGTGTACTCTAAAAAATATATTGTATAACATAGGGTCTGGTTCAGGGAAAACCTCAAAAACATGAAAAACTAAGGAACTCCTTGATAGTCTTTGATCTGGACGGTATGCTTGTGCATACAGGTAATTTGTAACATGCATTTGTGCATATGCACAAGTGCATTATGCACTTGTGCATAAAAACCAAAAAACAACATAATTTATTTGTATGCACAAGTGCATACCGTCCAGATGAAGGGCTACCAGAGTGTTCTTCAGTTTTCCGTTTTTTTTTTTAAGTTTTCCTTGAACCTCCGTCGTATAATATAATATTTATATTTATATTTATATTTATATTTATGTTTATATTTATATTTATATTTATATTTATATTTATATTTCATTGGAAACTTTGAAATCAAATTTCAACCATTGATCTTTTTAATCAATGGTCAAGATTCATTTGAATTATATATGGTAATAAATTAATTAATTTATTAATAAAAGATAATAATAATATGTCAAAAAGGTAAATGTGTCTTTTTCTTTTGTGTTTCAAATTTGGCAAAAAGATGAAATATGCTTAAATATAGAAAAGCGTATATTTCTTTAAAAATAAGAGCATATCAAGACTACTTTTTTATTACCTGTTCATCAATATGCAGTATGTAAAAACCCAAATAAGTTTCATTACCATTATTGTTTCACTATATCAAATTTGTTTCATCTGGTTTCACTATATTAATATTTTGTTTTACTATATCAGGTTTACTATATTAATATTTTGTTTCATTATCTTTCCATTATGTTTCACTATATCAAATCTGTTTCATCAGGTTTCACTATATTAACATTTTGTTTCACTATATCAAATCCATTATGTTTCACTATATTAATATTTTGTGTCTGAAGGTAATATTGAAGATTTCATATGAATATCAACTTTCATTAATTGGATGAATCAATCACTGATTCATAAAAATTAAAAAAAAAATAATTTGATTTGTAGCTTGTGTATGAATCAATTTGTGTTTAACTAACTTAAATATTTCATGTTTAAATTAATAAATGATCAATATTGCCATATATAAAATACATTAAAATTAAATAATTAATATTATAATAATAATAACACTTACCATATATATTATGAAATTATGTAAAAGACTAAAATAACCTTATCAATTAAAAATAAAAATAAAAAAAGAAAATTCAATGATTGGTTAATTTCGGTTTCCAAAGTTTTCAATGTAATATTGGTTTTCAATTTATCCTCCCCTATATTTATATTTATATTTATAGGGTCAGATTCAGGAAAACCGCAAAAAAAAAAAATAAATAAATAAATTGGTAGTCGTTCATCTTGATGGTATGCACATGTACATACATGTAATTTGTAACATGTATACGTCCATATGCACGTGTGCAAAAAACCAACAAAACATCTTAATTTATTTGTATGAACATATGCGTATTGTGCAGATGAATGGTTACCGGTGGGTTCCTCAGTTTTTCATTTTTTTGGGATTTTTCCCTAAACCTCCCTTTATATTTATATTTATATTTATATTTATATTTATATTTATATTTATATTTATATTTATATTTATATTTATATTTATATTTATATTTATATTTATATTTATATTTATATTTATATTTATATTTATATTTATAGGCAGAGGTTCAAATGAGAAATTCTAAGTGTGTGAGAAATAGAGAAATGATCCTAGCCTTCGTCTGATCAACATTTGCGGCTTTGACCGTGAAGCATCGGATAATTTCTTGCGTGGTATGTAGAAGATAGAGGGGTAGTTTCGTAAAATACTCAGGACGAGTTCATATGTGAACCTATGTGATTCACATATGAACGATAGTTAGTTCATATGAGAATGAGTTAATTAGTTCATACGTGAATCACAAATGTTTATATGTGAATCTGTTAATTAGTTCAATATATTCACATATGAACCTACAATTAATTAGTTTATATGTGAATCAGTTAATTAGTTCATATGTGAATCACAAAGATTCATATATGAATCAGTTAATAGAGTTCATATGTGAATTACACTAAGTTCATATATGAAATCGTCCCGCGTATTTGTAAAAATTACGAAACTATCCTTCTATTTTTGGAATAACCAAAACTTTTGACCAAACAAAGCCGCAGTTTTTGACCAGTCAAAGACGCAATATTTGACCAGTCAAATCCGATCTTGACTGTATGAACGACAAATATTACTTCTCTATTTCTCACACACTTAACATTTCTCATTTGAACCTATGGCTATATTTATATCTATATTATTATTGTTATATTGAAATATATATATATATATATACACATATACAAGACCATAACTTCAAATCGCACTGCATATGTCTCAAATCTCAAAAAACACACACACACACAACACGAAATGTGGTGTAGTGTGGGACAATTTATGCGGTTTGTACCTAACACACTTCATTGCAATGAATAGTTTATACGAGACAATGGAACTGCAAAATAAACCTAAAAATTACAAATTCCAATCCAAGCAATCATTTAAGGTTAACACTCCTGACAGTTATGACATCATGCCTAGCCAATTGGCTACATTTCCGACAATCCCTTTTCGGAATTTATGTATTCTTAACAGCCTTCTCTCGAACACCAATACAACGCTTCCTAATACTACACCCATTGTGGTGAATCCCTAAAGGAGGCAAAACATCTACGCTATCACCGAGAAACTCCTGTATATTTGCAATTCTCCGTTTCCAATTGGTTAACACAAACAGACAGTCCATCTTTGTCATTCCTCACTCGGTTTATGATACGCTCAACCAATGAATATGCATTACTCATCAATTTCTCCTTCTCAACATCTACCTCCCCATATCTAATACGAGCCAGTAACCATGCAACAGGAACGAAGTCACGACGTCAACGACATAAAACATATATATCCGAAATACTCTTAACTTCATAATTCAAAAAAAACCTTAAAGGCGTGACGACATAAAATCTCGTTTCGTACAAACAAATTGCAACTACATTCAATCGTACTAAGTGAAGGGTCTTGAACAACCTACAAAATGAAATAATATACAACAAAAATTCACTAAAAACAATGGGGATATTCAAATAACTATAAATAACACTAAAAGCTACAAAAAAGGTATTACCATGAACTTGGTTTTCAACTCTGATACTTTGTTTTTGTGGCTAATGGTGAACACCCTATTGCCACCAACATCACATAACCCCTCCCATCCATAAGACCAAACTGTCTTACTCAATTCCTCCTGAACCTAAAAAAAATAGTACGTGTATATATAGCAGAAGCATGTTCTTCAATCTTACTAGGTGAAACCATGCGAGGAAATGTGAATTTTGTTTTTACTTCCAACAAAACATGTTATTTCCTTTGGGATTCTATTGTATTATCAAACGAATTATAGAAGACCCTAGGATCACTCCAAAAAACAGCTTACACGTTGAAAAATGCATTAACACTCTTCGATCGGGACTTGGTTTTCATCAAACCTGACATTGGGAAATCCTTGAAATATGTCGGTATCCAAGATTCCCTAATAGAATACATTTCCTCGAACAATGAATCACCCCGTAAACCATATCGGTCAATAACAAATTCACGAATATTAAATTCAACTTACAAAATCAATACCTTATTATCAACTTATTCATGATATGTCACAGACACAGATGATGCTTACTATCAGGAAATGCAATCGGTATAGCTTGCTTCATAGCAGCATTGATCAGTCATCACAAATTGGGGTTGTCAACCATGAGCTTTCATGAAAGCCTTCAACACCCAATAAATTGACAACAGTCTTAGTGAAAACTCCATCAATTTTCTTCAACGGGTGCAAAGTCTTTTAAAATTACGACCAAAAATTCAAACTTGAATTCAACCTCAACTTAAAATATTGCTCGGAGTTCTAAGGTGCTTCAAAATAACTTTTAGGGTTTACACGACTTAATTGATTTCATAGGCTAAGGTTTTAAAAGAACAAAATCCTAGTTGGGATAGAAGACTAAAATCGTGGAGCATTATCCAAATCTCTAAAGTTTTCACTATTGACAAAATCAGTCCCTTTAATTTATAAGGTTTCCATGCAACTTAAATAAATACTTTTGCTTAATTATTTCATATAAGTTACGTGATATTCCCTCTCAAAAATATCTTCCACGAAATTTAAGTAAACCATAATATCAATGAAAATAATTAAATACCAGTCTTCTAAATTCTAAGCATAAATGATTTTTACATTACCTTTCCTTGTGAGTAATTCTCGAAATAAAATGTAACACCCCTAAAATTTGAAAAATTTAGACAATATAAAGCTTCCAAAAATCCCTTAAATACATAACATGAAATGACAAATATCTAGAGTTACAAGGGAATAAACACCACAAAAAATATCAGAGTTCAAACGGAACTATCTAATCCCACAAACGGGAACAAAGTCTGTCGGGTGCTACTAAAACCACCAAATCTGTTATCTTCTCAAAACCGGATGACGTCACTAAATCCATCCTACCGGAACTTCTACCAAACTCCACTCGCCACTCAGATCCATCTAAGACCTGATACACATGTTGATAAGAAAAAGTGTTAGGCTTAACGCCTACTAAGTTAAAGTAGGTTTTCATAATAGAAATCATAACACGTTTAAAACGAATATTCATTCTTAAAACAACCATTCCTGAAATATAACTTATAAAAGGTTTAGTTTGCAAATCATGTCGCTTCCATTGCCAAACACCCTTTTTAAACACTCATTTAACATCCAAGACTCCCAAAACGCACGCACGATGTATTCCATAAAAATACTATTTGTATATAGAAAATGGTACATTTTCAACACCGAAAGTATGGGTAAGGGAATACCCGAAAATAACACCTTTCGGTGACGGGGGATGTCTAATTCCATCGAATGTGGAGGGAACACAAAGTTAAACCACTTATCAACGTTCACGAGAGTCACTTCGGGTCATGGATCCCCGTATACGGCTCCTCTGAGCAACCACCGCAAGATACACCAAATTATCCTAATGTCTACTCAATCTCTAGATGAGTGTCACCACAAAATTCACAAGTCCCCGTATCCGGCTCATCATGGGCACCACCGCGAGACTTAGCTCCGTATACGGCTCTCCAAGAGCACCATCTCAAGCTTACATAAAAACATGACTTGGGGACCACTCACTAGACTCAAACATGGACATCAAACTCCATGATGAACAAACCGACTCCTATGCATATGGATCCATTGCATTACAGTCTAAACATTACATGACTCCAAATGAATGAATTAATGCATTCAAAACATATAATAACCAACATTTGTGCAATAATTGATTTTCCATAAAATGCTCCACATCGAGCTATTTAAACCGGACAATGTCCCAAAACTCATTAGAGTATTAGTCAAGCCATACGACATCATAAAACGTTTGACAACAAGATAAAGTCAATATGGCTACATAAGTCGAAGTACAAATTTCCCAAAATTGGTATCTTTCCAATGTGTAAGTGGTCGAAAGCCTAAACCGTAAGGTTCACATTTTTCCAAAATATTAATAAGTTCAAGAATGAGCGCTTCCATTACTCACACTTTTTAAAGCCAAAAGAGCTTAAAGCTCTAATAACCGAAACTCATAAATTGGGTGAAGTTCCAAAATAAACCATATACAATTAATCGTCCACAAACTCCCAATTCTTTAGGTCAATCCATTAAAGTCATTTATGACCCAATTTGCACATATTAGAACCCAACGAAATATTTTCCCCAAATTCTTCAAATATCCTAGAAATCCTTATTAGTGGTTCAACATCCTTTTTGGTGGCCAAAATGCCCAATAATGTATAGTAAATCATTTATAGACATTTAACAACCCCATATGCTCAAGAATACCAAAATAACAAAACTCATTAAATATAAAGTGAGCATATATATATGTTTGTCCAAAACCCCAAATATTTATATTTTGACATGTATATAGTTTTGTAAAGCAACTATAACACACCTTGCTAGATTTAGACTAAATCTAGGTTTTATCCCCAAAATTTGAGTCTTCTTGGATGAATACTTGAAACCTTTTACTTAGCCCTCTAGATCTTAGCTCCAAGATTTCTTCTAAGTACCTTTTACCAGAAACATCTCCAAAAATTACACCAAGTTCTAAAGAGATAAAAGGAAATAGGAGAACAATTAAACCCTAGCTTTTTGGGTGAAGAGGTGAGAAGATTACTTTAACCACTTCTCTTGAATCCACCAAGATTGCACATCTAGGGCTAAAAATTCGCACCCCAAGCTTCTCAAATCTTACTAAGGGGAGAGAAAAGGGTTGGGAGAGGGTTTGGTGAAGAGAGGATGAGAGAAAATGGAAGGGGAATGAAGTAGATGAGGAATAAATGAAACAAAGGCTGAAAATCGGATTTTTGTAAGTCTGGACCCCAATCGCGACAGTGACATGCTACAGTGTCAAATGTCACTATCGCGCCAAATGTACCGAGGCTTCACTCATTGGTGCTACTGTGACATGCTACAGTGCCAGATGTCACTGTCGCGGGAACTGTCGCACCAATTGGTGCGACTGTGACATGCTACTGGGACATATGTCACTGTAGCGGCCACTGTAGTGCCAAGTGTACCGTGGCCAAAATTTCACGTTCATAATTTTGGGTTTTCGTGCCTCCTATGACGTTTTATTATAGACCAAACTTTAACACACTGGGCTAAAATTTAAAAGAATTAATGGGAACGAAATAAGATAAATATGGAATTCTTCGTTCCCAAAAATCTGGGTGTTACAGTCCTCCCCAGCTTGAAAATGATTTCGTCCTCGAAATCTTGACTCGAATATACCACTCGAGAGTGATCCACTAAACTTCCCGAGGCTTGGAGTATTTCCAACCAAATCCAAATCCACCAATAATATCCATGACATGAATTGGACTTCCTAGCCAAATAACATTGGTCTCTTCGTCACCGGTATTCCTTATCAAACAAGCGAGCATCGGTTTTAAGGGCATCAAACCCTTTTTTCGCAAGGAACCCTCATCTAATCATCATGACAAAGGTCACAAGAAGGGAATCCACCACCATCAAAGGCAATACCTAAAATTTCCAAAGTCTTTCACTTGAAGGTTTAAACGGATTACTTACCTATCAAACATATGATGATTCCGTAATCTTTAAGATACCATGGAGGGTTCGTCCTGCCAAAACAGAGTTATTCATAGGGTAAACTATTGGTCTCACCAACCTTAGGTGGACTCCTCGAGATCACCTGCACAAAACTCTACGATGAACGACAACTTTACAAGAGACTAATCCGGCACAAGCGTGGCTTCTCCTCACAAGATTTCCATGTAAGGCTAAAACGTGGGGATATCTCCCAATTCTCTAGATTCATTCTTAGAACAACCACTGATTTCGGCTTAGTTTTCACTCTGACAAGCTGCATGGAAGACTACTACACTAGCGTGAAAACTTCAATCTCAAACTTAAGACAGAATCCTCAACGGAAATCATTTGACAAAAATATTGAGGTGTTCCAATCCTTCTTAGAGTCAACAGTCCTCTATTTCATTACCACAACCCTCACGGCATCTACAATCTCAGTTCCAAACTCTTAGCTAGGTCTTACTAGGCTCTTAGTCGACTGCACACCAACCCAATCACTTGGTCATACCCTACCGAGCATCGGTTTCGCTTAAGAAATGATTCAAACTTATCATGCTTGAGGGCGTATTTTCCTCTATTACGTCAAAATTTTAAGCCTAGGATTTGGTTGGATCTACGAAATGACAATAGCCTCGAGTTGTCTGATTCATTGCGATACAAATTTCTTAAGGGTCTAGCTTCACTAAATCTTCCAAAACATCACACAGATTTTCCTCACACTTTACAACTAACTATTATCTACCACTTTCTAGGCCATCTCCTTTTGAATGTACCACAATTCCCTTAACGGTCGATTGCAAAAGTCAAGGTATGCTAACAATACCTAATGCCAGAATCTTTACAATTCTTCCTACGGGTTGGGTGGAAAACATCCCCCCCCCGGTTCCTCTAAGCGAACTCGACACCCGACTCGTCTCATGAAACTTCCTTTAAGACACACCAATATTCTCTAACCTCGATTACCAATTTTCTTTAATTTACAATTCTCACATTGAACTCTTAAGATAAAACGGACAAGGTCGATCGATCACTAATATTTGGAAATTGCCTCTTCAAACCCCAATGGTGCATAGTATCAAGTCTAGTTCTGATCACACGACTTAAATCCCAATGCTTCTTATCGGATTTTCTAAGATTTCTCGGAACGCTAGTAAAATCGGTCCCTAGCATCAATTCCTAGAAACTGGCAATACTTCAACCATTAATCAAGGTAGCGACAACCAATACTAGCAATAACTCATACACAACCATCAACACTAGCAATTAGAACGTAACTAACGGGGAACGTACATGTCGTTACCGACATGCCACTTTCGCCTTGGCATGCCATGCCTGTTGCCCGATGTAACACCCTCAAATATGGAAATAGCAGCTAATTTAAAATTTTATAAATTCATCGATAACTAAATCACCTACAATAACAATTTAATGTTTAACTTCAATAAACACAATTCAATCTTTATACACGATCTATAATAGGGACGGATGTTACTAAAACCTAATAACAATTATTATCTTCAAAATCCGGAAGATTTCACCAAGCTACTTACCCTCGTGTAAAACTAGTGCTCATCTCTTCATAGTAACGCTAGAACCATTCCCCAACTGGAACTTGATGCACATGTCGACAAATAAAAAGGTTAGACTAACGCCTAGTGAGCTCAAGAGTTTTCATCGTAAATATGTAAATCAATAAACTTTAAGATGTTATTTAAAACGTGATTTCCAAAAATAAAATACATTAAGTCTGAAAGCAATCTCTTTTCCAACATTCACCATCTTCGTGATTAAAACCATGATACAAAACGTCCCTTCGAATATAAATCCAAAACCCAAAACTCACGTTTACGGTATGGTCATTTTAAGGATAAGTGTCGACATTCGATTCGAGGACAGTGATCGTTGGGGTATTTCAGAACATTCTCGATGAATCTTGTGTTGCAATTTAAGTGGTAACCTTAAGGATACTAGATGTTGGTAATTAAGTACCGATGACTAAGATTTGCTTGATATGATGAAGGTTTATAGTGACTAAATGATTGATGTTTATGAACAATTTGGGAGGCTACGAAACCACCGGATTTGAATAAACCGACCCGTGGAGAACATATTGGCACGTCCCAGGGAGGATGGCTCTACCAATAAGAAGGACGAATAATTATGGGATTTTAGGAATCCTTTGAGACCGGTGTTGATCATCGGAATACGGATCCAGAATCGTGTGGGACTGGTGCGGATTTTTCAGAAAGAGGATGAGGTCACAAACTACCCTTGAGGTAGTACATGTCACCCAAGGTTGGGATACAACCGCAGTCTCATGGTTAAAGGCTACTTTAGTAAGTTAATCGTTCACTTGGATATAAGTGTGATGCGTCCAAGGGGACATTTATCGTGAGAATTAGCGTGAAGGTTATGGTGGTAGTTCTGGCAAGTGGAGTAGATGCAACCTTTTTTGCGGGCAACGTTTCATGGGAATCTAGATTTCGAGGATGAAATCTCTATTAAGGTTGGGAGGATTATAACACCCGTAATTTTCGGTAAGTAAAGGTCACCCGGACGTTTCTGTATCTTGTAAATGGTATTATTTATTTTGGGAAAACATTATTTAAAGTCCCTTAGAGTATCAAGGGTGTTGGCATTGGAAAAGTCGAGTTTCGGAGCTTGGTATGGGCACGACTACAATGCCCGACGACTATGATGAGTTACAGTCGCACAAGGCAAAGTCGCAGAAGGGAAGCAGAACCTGGGGAAGGCTTGGGGACATTGCCAGGTGACATTGCCTTGTGCCCAAGGCAATGTTGCTGGTCAATGTCGCACCAGGGATGCAGAGGGCTATTAAGTCGCGATTTTCGACTTTTATCTCATTTCTCACTTCTCAAATCCCACCCTTTCTCTCCCAAACCGATTTCCATCTTCTTGGTTCGAACCCTATCCATTCCTATGGCCATTCACTTTGATTTAGAAGCATTCCATAATCATCTAAGTCTTGGAAGTCTAGGATTCAAGGAGCTACCATTCCACCATCTCCATTGTTGTTTTTGTTCAAGAAAATTATAGGGTTTTGAGTTTTATCAAAACCCACTATTGTAAGTTCATCCCTTTTCTTTCTAACACTTTAATAAAGTTATAAATGCTCCATTTATAACTTCCTAGCGCTTTATTTCTTAAGTTTTCGGTTTGGGTGTTTTGGAGAAATTTAGGTCAAAGTTAGGGTTTTGGCCAAACTGGAAATTTTGATGTAAAGTTTTTGGGGATCGATTCTAAATGGTTGAATATGATTATTTTATGGGTGGAAATTGTGGATCTAGGTTTTGGAAGGTTTTTTCTTGTGGATTTGGAGTTCTTCAAGGAAGCTCAAGTTGGGGTAAAATCTAGATTTAGCCTAAATCTAGCAAGGTGAGTTCAAGTTGATTTATGAAAACGTTGTACATGCCAAAATGTTATTTTTAAAGTGTTTATGTGTTTAACATGAAATTATCATTTGTATAGTCATTTGATGGGTTTTGATTATTTGAGAAGTTCGGCTTTATGAACCTTATAAAATACCCATATTTGAGATTTTTTGGCATTTTGATAATTGAGTGGTAAATGGACGTGTTTTGGTGATTTATTGCATGAATGAGATTATTTGATTAAAAGGCATTTTTAGTGTTTGTTTTGGAGAAATGCTTAATTTTGTGTTATGGGGCGTTTTGAAGAAGTAAATGGTATAAAATCATTTGGAAAGTAATTTGTCCCAATTTAAACTGTATTGGGGTCTGCACATGTATTTGGAGTGTGTTTGCATGATGTAAGTCGATCGCGTTATTTATTTGGGGATTGTTAATCGTTGGTCAAAAAGAGATTTGAGCATTTTGGCTCGGTATTGACTTAAAAGAGTCTTGAGGACACTTGTCCGGTATTGACGGCTCAATGTAAAGCTGGTTATGGTTTACATGCTCGAGTGCGTTGGTTATTCTTGTGAAGTCATGTATTGTTAGACTGTGTTGCATTGGATCCATAGGCACGTAAGTCGGTCTGTTTTGGATGGTCAATTAGGTATTGCGGGGTTGAAGCCCGATATCCATGTTTCACGACCGGAAACTTACAAGTAGACACTGAGGGTTGAGTCTGGAGATGCTATCTGAGAGGTAGGCACTAGGATCTACGCCGCTTGAAGTAATGCCAAGGAGGTAGTCTTTAAGTGTGTCGGGCCTTCGGGATGGAGTTCGTTGCAATGTTCATCAAGGTCAACCGTCTCTTATGGTGTAACTTGTTAAGAAGTCGTAGGGACACTTGGGCTGGTATGTCGTGAGGTGTCATGCGATTAACGTTGCAAGAGTGGCATACTTTTTTGTTCCTCCACTCTCAACGGATATGGGTCTCCCCCGTCGTTGACCAAGTGTACCTTATATGTTGACGTCTTATTTTATTATCTTTGGTCTTATGCGGTCAACAATAAATGAGGACCTTAATATTGGATCTCCCTCCACGTATATTAAGGTTTGAATGAAGTATGTCATCCCCATGGCTAGATATTTGGTTTCCTTTCATTTATGGTCGCGTGAGTATTAGGCCTAATGTCCATGTTTTTCGGACGTATTGTATATGTGGGTTTTAACAAGGATTTATGGCTTGTGTGTTTTGCCCCACCCATGCTTGGGTGTTTAGGATACAATGCTTTATCCACGATTCTTAAAGTGGGAAGTCAATTCTTATTATCATTTCGAGTAAGTTTGAGTTGCATCATTTTATAAAGAATGTTTTGTAATGGGGTGTCCATGTTTGGAAATGTATGCTTTTGGAAAAGAGTCGTCTCCAAGTTTAAAGTAAATCATTTGAGATATTATGATTTTAAATGAAGTTCATTTCTTTTAAAGATATATTTATTCATGTAAAACTCTTGAACTCACTAGGCGTCAGCCTAACCTTTTTTATTTGTCGGCATGTGCAATAGGCTTCGTTTGGGAATAGTTCTAGTGACACTGTGAAGAGAGAAGTGCTAGTTGTGAACTCGAGGAGTGAGTAGCTTGGTGAAGTCTTCCGCGTTGGTTATGTGAAGAGCAATTGGTATTGGGTTAAGTAGCACCTGACTTTGGTTTAGTCCTTGTATCTTAATGACATTTATATTTGTTGAGGTTAATTATAGAATTTTAACTTGAGGTATATTGGGTTTTGATTCGTTAGGAGGAAGATTTGTCCCTCATTTGATGTTATATTTAAAAATTTTAATTAGTTTCTCTTAAAAAATTTGAGGGTGTTACACAAAACAACACCTTTCGGTGACGGGGGAGACCCGATTACATTGCATGTGACGGAACACAAAAGTAGGTCACATAACAATGTAGAAAACTAGAACGTATGGATTATACTCATAAGACATATCGAGCTCAACCCATCTAGATCTTTTGCTCGTGGAGACTCAAATTTAACCCCTCTGGATCTATACTTTGAGATATCCAAATCCACACAAAACATACAAGCACAAATGGAATTACACCTTACTGCCCATGGGACGTTGCCCGACCATATAGGTCCACACCTTACTTACCATGGTGACCCGATGCCTATTCCGTGCCAAAGTGGTGAACTTGTCCAAAACGGGATATTAAGAACATCGTGCCTATGGATCCATTGCATTAATTAAAAACATTACATGACTCTAAAGGAATGAACTAACGCATTCAAAACATGTAATTCTCAAATAAGATGCAGTAAATGCAAATCATGACCAAACTCTCTACATTGAGCTATCAAAACCCGGACAATTGTCTCCAAGACCCAACGAGGTCCAAACCGAGCCATAGGCTTAACAAATCAAAAGTCCAATTGTAAGAAAATCATAAAATGAAATCGAACGTAAACAACCCGCATTTATGCAAACCCATGCTCAAAAATATGGAGATAACTCCAACATAATTTAGAATGGGACAAAACATTTTCCAAGTGAGTTTATAACTTTTATCCTTTCAAAACGTCCCATAACACAAAATCAAGCATTTCTCGAAAACACGCAATGAAATACATTTATACTCAAAAATCTACTTCCATGAAATAAATCATTAAGATATCAAAATATATGGTTTATTTATCAAAATCCCAAAACCCCAAAAGTGGGTATTTTACAAAGTTTATGAAATTAAACACTTCAAATAATCAAAACCCACCACATAATTCAACATTTGATAATTTCGTGTAAAACACATAAATACTTTAAAATGGACATTTTTGGCATGTACAACGTTTTCACAAATCAACTTGAACTCACCTTTCAAGATTTAGGCTAAATCTAGATTTTTCCCCAACTTGAGCTCCTTTGAAGAAACTTGGATCCTCAGGCCAAAACTTCTAAAAACCTAGATCCACAAGTTCCAAACATAAATATCCATTTCCAACCATATAGAATCGTTCCCAAAACACTATACATGAAGATCTCAACTTATACCAAAACCCTAATTTCCATAGATGAAGAAAATATAAGATTACCTTAACCATAACTTGAATCCACCAACCAACATACTTATAGGTCACCAAAATGAGCCACAAACTTCCAATCTTCAAAATGATGAAAAGGGTTGGGTGAAACCCTAGAAAATTTGATGAGGAGGATGAAGATGAGAAGTCCCAACTTGATTCCTAATCTTACCCCAAATGTAAAAGGTCACTTTGATTCCTCAGAATGAGAGTCCTAGATATCTCAAGAACCAAAATAGGGAAGAGGTTTCGTTTAGAGAGAGAGAGAGAAAACGAGTTGGGGAAACAACAAATGGAATGAGGCTGGAAATCTGAGTTTTAAATTGATCTGGGGTCGACCGCGACAGTGCCCCGCGATTGTGCCCATGGCACACCCGCGGGCACTATTGCCGAAGGTGTACCGCGGAACTCCCCCGACCCGCGACCTTGCCCCGTGATAGTGACACATGTCATAGTCGCGGGAACTGTCGCCCAAGCAGGACCTCGAAATCTTCCTTTTTCGCGCCCGAAAGTTCCTGATAAGCTAGGGTCTAAGGTAAAACATTCCTTAACTAAAAACTTCATCATGCCAGGCTTCAAGCATGAATATATTTTTCCAGTACCTAACTTCTTACCGAAAATTCTAGGTGTTACACCCGACCCTTCACCGATTCCTGCACATGGACTATCCTTTTTAACGTGGTCTAGTTCTTACACCCAATAGAGATTGTGCCCTTGACGGAACAATCTTGGTAGGAATGTACCAATAGTCCACATTTGAGACATGCCATATGGTTGGGATTACACCTACCAGCATGTTTGACTCGACACTCTTAACACCATTTTGATTTCCTACGATGGCCGACTCCTTTTCCATCTCCATGATCATGGTGTCCTTGGGTGGACTCCATTAGTCCTCCCGTTTCCTCTTTTCTTTAATCTCTGCCTCTTCTTCTTTACCCCGAGCATATACGTCCTCTATGAATTGGGATTCTTCTATTGCTTCTCGGAGGGTAAAGGCCTTAGAACTTCGGACCATCGCCTTCATATCGGCCGACAATCCTTTTAGATACGCCTTAACTCTGTCTTTCTCACTCGGGACGACATGTCCCACCAGATCCAGTTTCTCCATAAATAGGTTGGAGTATTCTCTTACCGACATGTTTCCTTTCTTGAGGGTTTAGAATTCCTCCTCTATTCGGTGAATTGTCCTCTCGTTGCAATATTCATCTAGCACTTTCCTTTTGAAAGCATCCCAGGTTAGCGATGAGGTGATAGTAGTTCCATGGGTGGACTTGGTAACATTCCACCAAGTAAGAGCTCGACCCCTCATCATGTGGGAGGCGAATTTCACCTTCTATACTTCCTCACACTCGCTAGCATCAAATGCTTGCTCCATCTCTTGGATCCAATTCATGAACACCACCAGGTTGTCAGTTCCCGAAAACTTTGGTGGCTTGCTGCAAAGAAAATTCTTGTATGAGCAAGTTCTTCCACCATGTGTCATATTAGCAGCAATCATTTCCTCCATCCGTATTATATTTCTGGTATCACCAGGACCACTTACATCATTCTCAGCGACTATTTGCTGCCTCTGGTCATTGGTATTTCTGTCTTCTAACAATTTCATTATCCTTTCTTTTTGTCGCTCCATAGCTGAATTCATCAGTTGAACCACGCTAGAGAATAGTCCAGAAATAGGGTTTTCCTCTTGAACATTTAGGTCAGTGAGATTCAAACTCACTCTTTGTGTGTGCTCCGGTCAATCAATGGATAATGGCGGTAACAGAAGAGGTAGTACGTGGTTGGCTCCCGCGGCTTGACCTGGAGCCTCCATGCTTATATCACACCCGTCCTCTTGTGCTTGTGCCCCTCTCCGCCCATCTTCCATTCTTGTTTGAGACATACGGAAATGAGGTTAAGAGTTTACACCGACACTAAATTAACAACGAAGACATACTATACGCCCATCAAGTATCATAATATTGGTAAGATCAAGCAACTCATGTAACATTATATTCATAATAGAAGTAGCTAAGTGAAATTATGAACATAATACACATAATAATCCTCGTCACCATAGTCACGACTCTTAACTAGTGCACCTCTGTCGACCACCACAACCTACTCTCATCTTAAAAGTTCTACTCGTAACGAACCAGTCATAACTTAAAGTCTCAGCTTAAGTCTAGGCATCTAAAATTCATACCTAGATCACATAACCTAGAGCTCTGATACCAACATGTAACACCCCTAAAGTTTGAAAAATTCAGACAATAAAAAACTTCCAAAAATCCCTTAAATACATAACTTGAAATGACAAATATCTAGAGTTACAAGGGAATAAACACCACAATAAGTATCAGAGTTCAAACGGAACTATCTAATCCCACAAAGGAGAACAAAGTCTGTCGGGTGCTACTAAAACCACCAAATCTTTTATCTTCTCAAAACCGAATGATGTCACTAAAGCCAACCTACCGGAACTTCTACCAAGCTCCACTCGCCACTCAGATCCATCTAAGACCTGATATACACGTCGATAAGAAAAAGTGTTATGCTTTTTACGCCTAGTGAGTTAAAACAGTTTTCATAATATAATCATAACACGTTTAAAACGAATATTCATTCTAAAAACAACCATTGCTAAAATATAACTTACAAAAGGTGTAGTTTACAAATCATGTCGCTTCCATTGCCAAACACCCTTTTTAAACACTCATTTAACATCCAAGACTCCCAAAACACACACATGATGTATTCCACCAAAATATTATTTGTATACATAAAATGGTACGTTTTCAACACCGAAAGTATGGGTAAGGGAATACCCGAAAATAACACCTTTCAGTAACGGGGGAGACCCCATTCCATCGAATGTGGCGGGAACACAAAGTTAAACCACTTATCAACATTCACGAGATTCACTTCGGGTCATGGATCCCTGTATACGTCTCCTCTGAGCAACCACCGCAAGATACACCAAATGAACCTAGAGTCTACTCGATCTCTAGAAGAGTGTCATCACAAAAGTCACAAGTCCCCGTATCCGGCTCACCATGGGCACCACCGCAAGACTTAGCTCCGTATACGGCTCTCCAAGAGCACCACATACCACAAGCTTACATAAAAACATGACTTGGGGACCACTCACTAGACTCAAACATGGACATCAAAACTCCATGATGAACAAACCTACTCCTATGCCTATGGATCCATTGCATTACAGTCTAAACATTACATGACTTCAAATGAATGAATTAATGCATTCAAAGCATGTAATAACCAACATTTATGCCATAACTGCATTTCCATAAAATACTCCACATTGAGCTATTTAAACCGAACAATGTACCAAAACTCATTAGAGTATTAGTCAAGCCATAAGGCATCATAAAACGTTTGACAACAAGATAAAGTCAATATGGCTACATAAGTCGAAGTACAACTTTCCCAAAATTGGAATCTTTCCAATGTATAAGTGGCCAAAAGCCTAAAAAGTAAGGTTCACATTTTTCCGAAATACTCATAAGGTCAAGAACGAACGCTTCCATTACTCACGCTTTTTAAAGCCAAAAGAGCTTAAAGCTCTAATAACCGAAACTCATAAATTGGGTGAAGTTCCAAAATAAACCATAACAATTAATTGACCACAAAATCCCAATTCTTTAGGTCAATCCATTAAAGCCATTTATGACCCAATTTGCACATATTAGAACCTAACGAAATATATTCCCCAAATTCTTCAATTATCCAAGAAATCCTTATTAGTGGTTCAACATCCTTTTTGGTGGCCAAAACGCCCAATAATGTATCGTAAATCATTTATAGACATTTAATAACCCCTTATGCTCAAGAATACCAAAATCACAAAACTCATTAAATATAAAGTGATCTATATATGTTTTTCCAAAACCCCAAATATTTATATTTTGACATGTATATAGTTTTGTAAAGCAACTATAACACACATTGCTAGATTTAGACTAAATCTAGGTTTTATCCCCAAAAGTTGAGTCTTCTTGGATGAAGACTTGAAACCTTCCAGTGAGCCTTCTAGATCTTAGCTCCAACATTTCTAATACACTTCCTTTGACCACAAACAACTCTAAAAATTACACCAAGTTCTAAACAGATAGAAGGAAATAGGAGAACAATAAAACCCTAGCTTTTTGGGTGAAGAGGTGAGAAGATTACCTTAATCACTTCTCTTGAATCCACCAAGATTGCACATCTAGAGCTAAAAATTCGGACCCTAAGATTCCCAAATCTTACTAAAGGGAGAGCAAAGGGTTGGGAGAGGGTTTGGTGAAGAGAGGATGAGAGAAAATGCAAGGGGAATGAAATAGATGAGGAATAAATGAAACAAAGGTTGAAAATCTGATTTTTGTAAGTCTAAACCCCGATCGCGACAGTGACATGCTACAGTGCCAGATGTCACTATCGCGGGAACTGTCGCGTCAAATGTACCGAGGCTTTTCACTCTTTGCCAGATGTCACTGTCACACCAATTGGTGCGACTGTGACATGCTACTATGACATATGTCATTGTAGCGGGCACTGTAGCGCCAAGTGTACCTTGGCCAAAATTTCGCGTTCATAATTTTGGGTTTTCATGCCTCCTATGACGTTCTATTATAGACCAAACTTTAACACACTAGGCTAAAATTTAAAAGCATTAATGGGAACGAAATAAGATAAATATGGAATTCTTCTTACCCAAAAATCCGGGTGTTACATAAAATCAAAATATTGGTCACTAAATACTTAATTAAGATATTTTAATCTCCAAACTATATAAACGGTAAGATTATTACGTACTTGCTCTTAAAAGAGAGGGTATAAAAGAGAGAAGATAGAAAATAGGCAATAGAAAGAATATAAATGTCTGGAAAGGAAAGGAAAGGAAAATAAAAGTAAGACATTTTTTGATTAAAATGAGAGTTAAGTATACTTTCATTAGAAAATAGAAGGTATCATGAAAGCATGTTAGGATTATGGTGGTACATTAAGAATAAGAATTCAAATTTTCCTAATAAATTCATATTGTATATATGAGGACCGAGGTGGTACAATATCACTAGGAAGATGTTTACGTTTCATTTAAAATAACTTAAAAATATATTAAAGAAGACCTTAACTTTTTTGTTCCTTTAGGTAGCGTTTGGTACGAAGACATGATTGGACTGGACAGGACAGGACAAAAAGGAAAGACTGGATTGGACGAGACTGAACTAGACAAGTGTATGTCTGGTGTTTGGTACAACTAGGACCGGATAGGACAATATTAGAAAAGTTAACCCTAAAAGTTGTTTGATGGTTTTATATATCATATAATAGTAAGTAAATATTAAAATAATTTAATTTATAAACATTTTTATACAATTTTCAAATACATAAATACATACATAAATGATAGTACGAAATTTGAATGAAGAATATGATATAATTGATGGTAGTTCGAAAAAAAACTCGAAATTTGGATGAAGAATCTGATATAATTGGCGAAGGCACAATGAAGGTTGTTTCATCTATAAGTAAAGGTAGTGGCGATGGTGGCCGGTGAATGACGGTGGTTGTGGAGGACGTAAATAAGGTGGACAGTGGTGGTGGAAGAGGTAGTTACGACCGATGTGATGGAGGTATAGGTGGTGGTGGGTGGTAGGTGGTGGTGATCGGTGGAAGTGGTCGAGGATGGTACTGGTGGTGGCGATAGATGGTGGTTATGGAGGTAGTGGAGGAGGTCTATGTAGTGGAGGAAGAGGCGGAGATGGACGACAGTGGTTAGCGATGGTCGTCAATAGCGGTGGCGGCGATGGGTGGTAGTGATCGGTAAATCTGGAGATAGAGGTAGAGGTGGTGGTTGTGGAGGTGGCCGAGGAGGTTCTTGTAATGGAGGAAGGGGTGGAGGTGGCCGACGGTGGTTAGCGGTGGCTACCGGTGGTGGTGGCGGCGGCGATGGGTGGTGTTGATCGGTGGAGGTGGTCGAAGATGGTAGTGTTAGTGGTAGGCGATGGTTATGGAGGTGGTGGAGAAGGTTGTTGTAGTGGAGGTGGTCCACGATGTTGGCGGTGGCTACCGTGGACGTCGATGGTGGTGGTGGTGACTATGGGTGGTGGTGACCATTAAAACAAATACCATAATAATGTTATATATCAAATGAGGGTAAATCAATAATTTTTTAGTTTCTGTCTCAGCCTTGTCCCATGTTGCTCCACCTATTTTGGTGAAACAAAAAAAGCCTTTTTTGTTCCATCCTGTCTAACCTTGTCTCTGTCCATGTCCCTGTCCCATGTCGCGCCAAACGTGGGACAGTGAATTTTTGTCATGTCCTATGCCGCGCTAAACGCGGGACAATGATTTTTGTCCCGTCCTGCCCCTATCATGTCCCATGTACCAAACACAGCCTTATAGCACAACGAAATTTAACATTACATGCTTAAATGAAGAGAAATAAATGAAGATCAATATAAGAACACATATATTTATGTGCTTCCATCAATCACAAGAGCAAACCAGTTATAGCAAAATACGAAGTACATAAGGGTGTGTTCCAAGGTTTACGAAATATGATATCGAAAGTGATTTAGAAAATGCACTTATATGAAGTAACCTTAGGCAACCGGTTCCATAATTTTGGCCAAGGGGCAGAGGCTAGGGGTGTGCAGAAAGTCAACCGATTCAATTAGAACCGACCGACCATAGTTGGATGTCCAATTGTAATTGGATCGGATTGGATTGAAAATCTCAACATCCAATTTGGATCGGTCGTTTCTTGGATGGCAATCCAGAACCAACCAAAACAGACCGAACCGAACCAACCAACATCCAATTACCATCAAATTAACCATCTGATTACCATCCAGTTTTCCATCCAACTATCATCCAATTAATTTTTTTGCAATTTGATTAATTCTAAATTTGTTTTGTGTTGTTTTTGAATTTTTAGTCTCACTTGTGTTGGATTTAACACAAATTAAAAGTGGTTAATCAATTTGTTTCATTGTTAGAAAATTGGAATAAGTTAACACATTTAATGGATTTGATCCGATGTGATCATCCATTGGATGTCGGATGGATCCAATCCAATCCAATGGATATCCAATCTGATCCAATGGAAGAATATCTGATGGATGGAACCGAACTGATCCAGTCCTCCATTGGATTGGAAAAATCCAACATCCAACGGTTGGAAATCCAACGGATGATTGGATCGGTTCGGTTGCCCTCACATTCATTGGATGTCAACCCATGAACATCCCTAGTTAATGCCCTAGACCCCCATCAAGCCAAGATATGTTCGGCACAAGCCATTCCTCCATTTTCGAACAAATATTATATTATGGGTTGAAATGGATCATTCAAAAAATTGTCAAGTTGAAACGATGGCTCATCAATGGCAGAGAAAGTTTTAAGTTGTGTTTAACATGTTTGTTGTCGTTGGAGTCCTATATCGGCTAAAGTTGGACCATTTCTCCTTTATATATGTTGGAACCTCCTTCTCTCCTCAAAGGCTCTTTTGGAGAGTAATATGGGGGTTTCACGTATTCTCTCATGGTATCGTAGCTGATAACTATCAAATCTTCAAGTTATTTGCCGCTCTTTTTGAACCCATTTCGTACCCATTTAAGCCTTTCAAATCCTTTTTGGTCTAAGTTGTTCTAAAAAGTAAGAAATAGCTGAAAAGTTCAAAATCTCGAGGTGGTACACCATTGTGACCACAGTTTCACCACTGTGGAGGGCAGCTGCACCAAGATTTATTTTCTTCAGATTTTTATCTCCAAATCGATAAAAAGAAGAGCATGCCTGGACCAAGGTCAACTTTGAAGATTTCATAAAAGAAGAGGTAAAGAAGACAAAGATAATAAGGCCAAGCTTGAGGAAGAGGACAAAGGATGTGAGGTCCCTTTCCCCCTCCCAAGTCTCATTCAATCATTCTCTCCTCTTCTACTATAAAATGGGAGCTTGACATTTCATATGAAGCATCCAAACAATCTAAAGAATTAGCATAGTAGAATAACATAGTTCTTACATTAGATCTTTGACCTCGAGAGGGAAGGATCCGAATACGGCTTGGGTGATGCAATGACGTTTGGGAAAATTTTCAATAATCGCATATAGATATGGATTTTTGCATAATCGACACTATGGTTCAGATGTCGGTCGAGTTGGTGTGTCATAGAGATATGTGCATCTCTCTATATATATACCGGTGGAACTAAGATCTTCGAGATCTACTTAGTGTGGTTGGAAAACCGAAAGTTAGCAATTGTGGACACTCTGTGGCGATACTTTGACCACATCCCACATGACGTAGCTTTCAGAGGAGGAAATTGTGTGGGGCACATTATGACCAGTTTAGTTAACCATTTATGTTACTACCATATTCTCGGGGAAAGCTTACACCCATACCTGCCTTTTAAATATTTGCTAATTTAAATCTTTAATATTTTGCTCAAAACCAACAAATATTATAAAACTCTAAACTTTGCACTGAAAGTTCGTAGAAATCTCCTATTCTTAGTTATCCAATCCCTGTGGATACGATTTTTGGACCTTACCATCATATTACTTGAAAAACGAACTCTCAATAGTTGGTGTATACTTGCATGGTTATTGTACCACATTTTACGTGAGTATTTTTGCTATCAGTAGCCAAGGTCTAACTCTAGGGACTTGACACTCTGGGCAGTTTAATTGTACTCGTCTAGCCTCCGCTAAAAGGACGTGTTGAATTCTCACATTGGCTAGACTTTGACTACGTATTCTCTAAGTTACTTCACTATTGATTGTCTTTTTTATCATTGTTTCCCCGAAGGACCATTTTCTCTTTTATTTTTAAGATTTAATTAAGCTGTTGATGTGAGTTGGTGCATAAATGGGTTATTTCTAGAAGACAATGAGGTCTCCAAGTAGAAATGGAGAGAGAAAGGATTTTGCTCATTTCGGTGTGGACTTCAACCGGCCGACTAGGGGAAGAAATTATCAAAGCAAAAGAATTTATTTATAACAAGAAGATATGATAAACAATAAGCAAGTTGCATCAAGATAATCAAGACGATCATGGTGAATTAAATCAAGATATATGTGTGTGAAAAACCAACCCCAAACCAGAAAATTACCTCAAGATCGAAAACAAGATGTTAGTGAACATAAAGCGAAATGAATCCCCAATTATTTTCAGACTCATGTATTTATTGTAAGTCTTAAAATTGTATTCTTTATATTCAATCTTGAATTAAATAATTACTAATTTGACAAACAAAAAGTCTATAAAAAGCCGTATCCCATTCTTTTGTAGGTCATGATCAAGTCAACTTTCTTATTTATTTAATCGAAGATCATAGTATGAAAATTACATAGAAACCTACTGCTGATTATTTAAACGGGTAGCGAAATTACATCGAAAACAACTGCTGATTATTTAAAGGAGTACCTACTCATCTACAGCAATTTCATCGTAATTAAAACTTTCTTTGTGTAGAAACGAAGTTAATTAAATAAGCTAAAACTACATATGAACTTGTTAGACAGTTTTTCTCTATGCATGAGCTCAAAAAAGATGCTTAAACACAAATTCATCACCATTCCACTCCTTGTTCTCTATCTAATAACACCAGAAGTTATTCTCTCAGATGCTTCTGATGTTGCAAAGTGTTCTGAGTCTGAATTAGAAGCTCTTCTCAACTTCAGGGCCGGCCTCGTCGATCCTGAGGACCGACGACTCTCTTCATGGAAAGGAAACAACTGCTGTCAGTGGCACGGTATTGGCTGCGATAAATCCACCGGAGCTGTTTCCAAGGTTGATCTGCATAACCCATATCCATTGAGTTACAATGATCAACCTAGCAGGTATGGTTTCTGGAACCTGAGTGGTGAGATTAGGCCTTCTTTGCTCAATCTCAAGTACTTGACTTACTTTGACTTGAGCTACAATACCTTCCTGGACATCGATATTCCTGAATTCATTGGTTCGTTAAGAAATTTGAGATATTTGAACCTTTCGACAGCCGGGTTTAGTGGTCGAATTCCTCCAAATATGGGAAACCTCTCTCACTTACAGTATCTTGATGTTTCAACCAACTTTGGTAGTTTAACAGTAGACAATCTTCAGTGGTTGACCAAGCTCAGTGATTTAAAACATCTCAAAATGAATAAAGTTGACCTTTCGATGGTAGACTCGGACTGGTTGCGAATGTTAAACAATCTTACTTCACTAACAATACTTCATCTTTCGAATTGTGGTCTTGCCGGTTACATATCAGCTCTTTCGCCCGTTCATCTTCCATCTAACCTTTCAGATTTAGACCTCTCTATGAATAGCTTTGATTCCATGTTTCCTGAATGGATCTCGAACCTGACAAGTCTTTCATTCTTAGATTTAAGCAGCTGTGGGTTGTATGGAAGAGTGCCGCTTAATTTAGGTGAGTTAGCAAATCTGTGGTATGTGAACCTTGCCATGAATTACAATCTCACCGCTAGCTGCACACTTTTGTTTAGGGGAAGCTGGCCAAAAATTGAGGTTCTTGATTTGGGTTCAAACAAATTGCATGGTAAACTTCCTGCTGCCATTGGCAACATGACATCTCTCACTTATTTGAATCTGTTTGATAACAACATTGAGGGTGGAATTCCTGCTTCTGTTGGTAAACTTTGCAACTTGAGGTTTTTGGATGTTTCAGGGAACAACATGACAGGATATTTACCTGAGTTTCTTGAAGGGTTTGACAGTTGTGTATCCAACACCCCCATGCCTTATTTGCAGATAATGAGATTGACCAACAACAAGTTAGTTGGCAGACTGCCTGAATGGCTAGGTCAGTTGGAAAATCTTGAAGAATTGGGATTGGATTACAACCAGCTTGATGGCCCGATCCCTGCTTCTTTAGGGAGATTGCAACGACTAACCGAAATGGGACTTGCTGGGAACAAGTTAAACGGGAGTCTTCCAGAGAGTTTTGGTCAGCTATCGGAGTTGACCAGCTTTGACGTCTCGTTCAATTATCTAACGGGCATCGTCTCTGAAGCCCATTTCTCGAATCTAAGTAAACTGACATTCTTGCACCTTTCTTCCAATTCCTTGGGTTTAAGTTTCAGCAATGATTGGATCCCTCCTTTCCAGATCAGATTTCTAGACCTGGGTTCATGCCATGTTGGTCCATCCTTTCCAGATTGGCTCAAAACTCAGAAAGAGATCAACTTTCTTGATCTCTCCAATGCAAGCATTTCTGGTTCCATACCCAACTGGTTTTGGGACATGTCCTTTAACCTATCCTTGTTAAACATTTCCCTCAATCGGATCCATGGGCAGCTACCCTCTTCATTTGATGTAGTTCCGTTCGCAGACATTGATTTGAGTTTTAACCTGTTTGAAGGACATATGCCTCTTCCAAGTGTTGAAATCGAATTACTTAGTCTTTCCTTCAACAAGTTTTCTGGTGTTATCCCGTACAACATCGGGAAAATCATGCCAAATCTGATCTTCCTCTCGCTTGCAAGTAACCATTTATCGGGAGAAATCCCATCCTCGATAGGAGAAATGGTGTCACTTGAAGTCATTGATCTGTCAACTAATTCTTTTACGGGATACATTCCGCCAAGCTTTGCGAATTTCTCATACCTTAAAGCCTTGGACCTTGGATACAACAACTTGTCAGGGTTAATTCCTGAATATTTCGGCAGCTTACAACTGCTACGGTCACTGCACCTGAACAACAATAACTTTTCAGGAGAGCTCCCTTCATCTCTAAAAAACTTATCGAGCCTCGAGACATTGGATCTAGCAAACAACAGATTTTCAGGAGACATTCCACCATGGTTAGGAAGTCTTGCAAGTCTCAAAATTCTAAGCTTGAGGTCAAACTCATTTTCTGGAGGAATCCCCAGAAATTTCCCAGGTTTATCCAATCTGCAAGTTCTAGATCTTGCGATAAACAACTTGAGTGGTATGATCCCAACAAACTTGGGCAATCTCACTGCCATGTCTCGTGACCATATTGTCAATCAGTATCGGTTTTATGGTTTTTACAGAGGAATGTACTACGAAGAAAGGCTGGTTGTGAATCTTGAAGGCGGGTTTCTAGAGTACAACAAAACTCTTTCCCTAGTAGCTTACATGGATCTCTCAGGAAACAGCCTTTATGGCCTTTTCCCAACTGAAATAACAAAGTTGATTGGTCTGAGGTTCTTGAATCTGTCAAGAAACCAACTCAGCGGTCGGTTGCCAGACACCATCTCTAATTTAGCGCAATTGGGTTCGCTTGACCTTTCAAACAATAACTTTTCCGGTGTCATTCCTTCAAGCCTATCATCATTAACGTTTTTGGGTCGTCTGAACTTGTCCAATAATAACTTCTCAGGTTGGATCCCTCTTGGAACTCAGATCGGAACGTTTGGGGAATCCTCTTTTGCTGGAAATCCAAATCTCTGTGGACCTCCCCTTGCGGTTAACTGCAAAACTAACAGTTCAGACGGCACACAGGCTGTTCCAAATGACAAGAAAGATGAAGGTGACGACGATAAGTGGCTTCCTTTGAGTGTTGGACTGGGATTTGCTTGTGGCATTTTGGTCCCCATTTTGATCTTGTCGATTAGAAGACCTTGGAGCGAGGCGTACTTTAGATTTGTCGAAAGTGTGGCTCATAGGATCATGCCGGGTAGCTAAATCAAAAGCAGCACAAGTCAGTCTCACAGTTCACAGATGAAGAACCCAATGCCCCGATGAAACATTCTGAAAGTATCTTAGAAAAAAAAAAATTGTCTTGAAGCACTGTGAAGTTGTTTTAGAAGTAATTTTTGTATGAATATTGTATCTTCCAGCTTTGTGACACTTCTCTAGAAGTAATTTTTGAATGAATATTGTATCTTCCAGCATTCTGAAACTACTTTAGAACTAAATATCAACTTATCAAGTGAAAGAAATCATCCTGCAATAACTTAATTCCACAATCACTCGAACATAGAGGAAATAGTTTCCTCGTGTAAATGAGTTTCCAAGCTATAAAGCTCAAACTCTTGTTTCTTCATTCCAAAAAAATGACCGATGAGTCGAGGGTATTAGAATTGGTAAAAGGTTCGTTGAGGAGTCCATGTGTCTGTTGTATTGAAAATATAGGATAATATGAATACACTACCTCAAAATGCCATAGGCAATAAACGAAAAATGTTGCCTAAGAGGGGTTTATGTGTTGCCTAAGCGGTGTTGCATTCTCAATGTTGCATAAGAACCTAGACAATGAAGCCAAACATCATATCCTTAGGCAACGCGTAAAAGTTGCCTATGGAAAAAACATATATTGCATCAAACAAACTCTAAGGCAACATTCGATTTATGCACATGTTGCCTCAAGTATCAGCTTAGACAACATACTCTATTTGCATATGTTGTCTTGCACACACTTAAGGCAATTTAATTTATTTAGATATGTTGACTTTGAACTGTAATTAAAATAATATAATATTTCTCATAGGCAACACTTATATTGTTAATAAGTTGCCTATGAAGTTCTATAAATAAATAAAAAAGTTACTGCTCATTTTGTGCACCATGCTGCATTTTTTTTTACTTAAACGCTTTCTACAAATAAATTTCATAAACAAACAAACAAGTTTTCTACAAACAACTCCCATAATCGAACAAACACATGTTTTCTACAAACAACTCCCATAACCAAACAAGACTAATAAGTTCAATAAATGAAAGATAATTTTTTTCCTAAATAAATCCAAAAGTACAACAAGTTCGATAACACAAAAATAAAAAATTAACATAAAGTGTGAGACGTCGGGGTTGTTGAGTTGGAGTTTGTATCACTAGCACCGAACATACTCATCAACAATTCTATCATCTCTCTTTGCTTGGCGGCTTCTTATTTTTCCTCATTTTGTCCCTCTTTTAGCAACCGAATCTCCTTGTCGCTCTTTGCAAGTTGTCGATGCAAATCCTCTTCGTTAATCGAAGATACTGGCTTAGAGGTTCCCTTCGTCTGACATCTCATCCTCGTTAACCAATGTAGCTCATTAAGACCCATTAAGAGTCATTATAGTCCAATAAGGCCTTTATGACTTATTAAGGGCAAATGACACCAAGTCTTACGAAATATTTTCCATATCTGGTTAAGAAATCTCTTAAGACATTTTTATCAGATTTTATAATTTCTACATGAAAATTATATCACCAGTGTTGACTTATTGAGTGTTTATATACATGTACGCATTGCATATATGTATGTGGTGTGTATTGGCCTCGATAAGACGACTAAACCTACTATAGCCTATTAAAAACTATTAAAGCCCAATAAAATTCTTTAAAGCCCAATAGTGGTTCTTAATGAACTTGGTTACGCCTTAATGGGATTTAGCGACTCTTAAAACCCATTATGGTCCACTAAGATCCATTAAAGCCCAATAGATCAATTAAAACCCAATAAAGCCCTTTTCGTGTTTATATGTATGTATGTACTGCATATAGGTGTGTATTGGGCTCGATAATATCACTAAGACTCATTATAGCCTATTAAGAACCACTAAAGCTTATTAAGAACCATTATAGCCCAACAAGACCTTTTATGACTTATTAAGGCCAATAACACTAATGGTGACTCATTACGTGTTTCCATGCATGTATGTAGTGCATATATGCATGTGGTGTGTATTGGGCTCCACAATATCACTAAGACCCACTATAGCCTATTAAGAACAACTAAGGCTTATTAAGAACCATTTTAGCCCAACAAGACATTTTATGACTTATTAAGGTCCAATAACAACAATGTTGACTTATTACGTGTCTGTGTATTTATGTATTGCATATATGCATCTAGTATGTATTGGGCTCGATAATATCACTAAGACCACTAAACCACAATAAAACTCACTAAAGGTCGATAAGACATCTTATTAATTATTAAAGTCCACTAACAGTCTAACACCAATAAAGGCCTTACGTATATGTATGTTTAATATACGTATGTGGTATATATGTAAGTATATTACTAACATATATATATATAGGGGCGTAATCAAATGAGAACTGACTATTTTGTGGTAACTGTGAGATCCAATATGAGCCACTCATTTAATATAATTAATGTTATTCTTAAAATAGAGCAAAAGGATAATTTGGTAATTTGTTTTTTACTGCTAATAAATTTATTATATTAAATCAAAATTCTCTAATACGTTTCTCTCCTATCTCTCTCTCTCTACCATATACCTAAAACCTAAGAGCCTCCCTTCTCTTTTTCTCTAGATCACAGCCGCCGCAAAAAAAGACCCATTCGATTTCTTCGATCATCGCTACTGTTGCTTTTTCTTATTTCATTTGATTTCCCTGATCATCCTTTTGCAGCAGTTCATCTTCTTCGTTTTCAAGATCTGGATCGAGATCGAAATTCTGCAACTGATCGTCGATCCCACCCCTATATTTGCTCCTATGTCCTCTCGGGTTGGTTTGGGTCGTCTGTAACAAGCCGTAGGTGGAATAGCATCTCGAGAAATTGTTGGAGACATCATCGCCGTCGACCGATGCACTATCAGGAAATCGTCACCGTCTGCCACTGCACCATTAGGACATCGTCGCCGCCGACCATGATGATTCCACCTTCTTCTCCCCTCATTGTCGGCGACCTCGATTTTCGAGCAGGAGGTTCTCATCGGACGAGATTGGATGGTACCACATTCTGATGCCTCGTTCCTTCTGCTGCATTCGACGGAAGTTGTCATACTCAACTGTTTTTTCGATACCTTTTTGGCCAACCGACGCTTCTTACTTTTTGGGTAACTTCTCCGTATTCATCTATTTAGATTCCACTTCCGATGGGTATCACAAAGGGTATCACAATGGGTTTTACAACTAGCAAATCACAGTGGGTATCACAAAGGGTATCACAGTGGTATTAACGGTGGTGGTTGTATTATACAATTTCTTCGATTTATGTTCCTTCATCTGTCAAAAACAAATTCTTTTGGGTATCACAGAGGTATCATAATTGGTATCATAGTGGGTATCACATTAGGTCTTGTATGTATTTTGGGTATCACATTGTATTTTATATCACACTGTGTCTTTATGTATTGCATTTTGTTTCATAGTGGACATTATAGTATATTTTTTTATCACAATGGGTATCACAGTTTATTTTGTATCACAGTGATTATCATATTGTATTTTGTATCACAGTGGGTATCACAATGTATTTTGAATCACAGTGGGTATCACAATGTATTTTGTATCACAATGTGTACCATAGTGTATTTCGCCGGAATAGGGTTCACCAATGTCAGAGAGGAGAGAGAAGATATTTTAAATACCTAAAATACCCTTTAATTAAAATTTTAAATCAAAAATTACCAAATTACCAAATTTATTAATTTCCTAATTTATCATATGATTTGTGGTTGAGATTGAATCTCATAGTTATCACAAATAACTCAGTTCTCCCATGAAAGGCCCTATATATATATATATATATATATATATATATATATATATATAAATGTGGAATATGTACAAATCTGATTTATACATATTAATAATAGAGTGTCAATGGTCAACCTTAAATCTTTCAACTACCTATATCTATTAATATTTTTGACCTTTGGCAACATAGACACAAGAAAAGTATGTTGGCTTCGAAAGATCTTATGCAACCAAGGAAATGGATTATATGTTTCCTAAGTTAACTTTGACTGATTTTTAAAAAAAGGTATGAGTGGTAGTAGTACGAGTCTAGAGCCTAGTTAGCTAGATACCACATTCGAAAAAGAAATCAGGTCACAATCAGGCCTCCATAACGGATCCAATAATTAGGCCCAAGGCGCAATTGATAGCTTTTGAAAATTATAATATATATATATAGGGGTTGTTTTATTTGCAATCCTTAAAAATGTTGCAAACCTTGCAACCCACATCTTAACCGTCGGATTCATGATCAACGGTTATAATAGATATGGGGCCCAATATTTTTAATTAAAAAAAAAGAAAAATAAAAATAAAATAACCGCCGATCATGAATCCAACGATTAAGATGTGGGTTGCAAGGGTTGCAACATTTTTAAGAGGTTGCAAAATATTCTTCCACTATATATATATAGGGGGTCTTTCAATGGAGAACTGAGTTATTTGTGATAACTGTGAGATCTAATCTCAACCACAAATCAGATGATAAATTAGGAAATTATTAATTTTGGTAATTATGATTTAAATTATAATTAAAGGGCAATTTAGGTATTTTAAAAATATGTTGCCTCCTCTCTCCTTTTTCGGGGGAAACTTTTTCCGACGAATTTTTTTCCGGCGAATTTTTTTCATTCTGTGATACCCTTAACAAAATAACGAAAATAAAGAAAAAGGGCATCGTGTGATACACTTAGTAAAACAACACCACCTGATACATTATGATACACTTTGTAAAACAAAGGAAATATATTGTGATACCAATGTGATACCTCATTATGATACCAAATATGATATCCTACTGTTATACCAAAAGTGATACCCCATTGTGACACGCTATTGTTATACCAAATGTGATACCCCATTGTGATACCAGTGTGATGCCAAATGTGATACCTCATGATATCGTACTATTACACCGTGATACACTTTATAAACTTCAAAAAATACATCAAAAACTATGATATCCTTTTGTAAACATTGAAAAAACATCAAAGAAAACCCACCTAAAAACCCACCATCGTCACCAGCTTCAAAGAAACCACCATTCCGCCACCGCCACCACCACCCATTCGTTGTTTCGTCTAAAACGCCTCTTCCTCTTCCTCTTCCTCTTCCTCTTCCTCTTCCTCTTCCTCTTCCTCTTCCTCTCGCCGTCGCCTCATCCCATAAACCCACCACCTCCCCCTCCACCCACCGTCGCAACCATTTCTCCAACGATGGCTCTATCGCCGAAATCTTGCGAATTGAGAGTCGGTGTCGGACATTGATCGGTTGGTGGTGGCGACGGTGGTGGTGCGATGGTGGTGGTTTTCTTTGGGAGTGTTCATGGCTATTTTTTCCGGTGGTGGTGGGAAGAGAAAGGAGATGAAGTTTTCAAGTTTAAAAGAAAAAAATAAAATAGATGAATCGAGAGAAAGAGAGAGGAAAAAAACAAAAAACTTTTGTAATCATGGCCATGGTGGAAAGGGGCGGCTGCAGGGTGATAGTGATAGGGTTTAATGAGTTGTCAATTGAAACAAATTACCATTATACCCTTTGATTTATTTTAGTAAACAACATTAATTATCTTAAATGATTGGTTCACATTGGACCTCACAGTTATAACAAATTACATAGTTCTCGTTTGATTATGCCCCTATATATATATATATATATATATATATATATATATATATATATATATAGGGGTGAGTTCAAATGAAAACTCATTTTTCATTGTGCACATGAGAACAAATCTCAACCATTGATCAAAACTTAGAAAACTAATCAATGGTTATTACATAATAAGGTTAATTGGGAAGTGATTAAGGACAAAATTGTAATTTTGAATCAACGCCTACCTTCTTTGACTTTTTATTTTTATTTTTAATTAAAAAAAATTTACCCCCTTAAACTTTAAAATAATTTATCTTAAAAATTACTAATATTTTAATCAAACAAATTACATCATAAAAACGAGAATTTCGTGCTCTTCGATATGACATCCATCTCGATATAGTTTTTTTCTCAATTTAACCGTTTTTACGTGAAATTCTATATACGTGTTATATTCATTATGAATATGCATGTACGTCCCCGAATGTCCATATTCAGCCTGAATAACAAAGGTGAACGTTCATTCACTATTCATGATGAATAATACATTATTCAGGATGAATAATACAGTATTCAGGATGAATAATACAGTATTCAGGATGAATAATACAACATTCAGGATGAATAATACACGAATTCATGATTCATGTATTATTTATCACAAATCGTATAAAATTTTACGTGAAATTCTATATATGTGTTATATTCATTATGAATATTCATGCACGTCCTCGGGTGTCCACATTCAGTATGAATAATAAATGTAAACGTTCATTCACTATTCATGATGAATAATATAGTATTCAGGATGAATAATACACGAATCCATGTTTCATGCATTATTTATCATGAATCGTGTATTATTCACCCTGAATGTTCTATTATTCATTCTGAATGATACATTATTCATGATGAATAATATATGAATGACCCTTGAATGTGTAGACACATGGCGCACTCTCTTTTGTTTCCCAATTCACAACTGAAATTTGGTTTAATTCATTATGAATATGTATGCGCATCCCCGGATGTCCCACATTCATTATGAATAACAATTGTGAACGTTCATTCATTATTCATGATGAATAATATAGTATTCAAGATGAATTACACAACATTCATGACGAATAATACACGAATTCATGAATCGTGAATTATTCACCCTGATTGTTGTATTATTCATCCTGAATGATACATTATTCATGATGAATAACACATGAATGACCTGTGAAAATTTGGAGACGTGACGCTCTCTCTTTTGTTCCCCGATTCACAACAGAATTAGTCGATAGGTTCTCGATTCGTCTTGATGGGTGTTGGGTTACGTTGCTGAAGAAACGTGATGCCTTACGACGTTGAAGAAAGTGTGATGCCTTACGACATTGAAGAAAGTGTTGAAGAAGGTGATGTCGAGTTACATACTTACGGTGTCGAGGCGTTGTACAAACTTGAACGTACATAAATATTCATAATGAATATAACACATATATAGCATTTCACGTAAAAAAACGGTTAAAACGACAAAAAAACTATATCGAGATGGAAATATTAGTAATTTGACGTAATTTGTTTGATTAAAATATTAGTAATTTTTAAGATAATTTATTTTAAACTTTAATTGGGTAAAAAGTTTTTAATTAAAAAAGAAAATAAAAAGTCAAATTTGGTAGGCGTATGTTTAAATTTTTCTTCCATTTTTACCCCTAAACATTTTATAATTAAAAACTCTATTTAATATGAGTTGTTGGATCAAAAGAGATCGAGTGACTGGGATTTGTCCTCACGTGCACAATGAAAAATGAGTTTTCATTTGAACTTTCCCCTCTCTCTCTCTCTCTCTCTCTCTCTCTCTCTCTCTCTCTCTCTCTATATATATATATATATATATATATATATATATATATATATGTATATATATATTGTTGAAGACGAATAGAGAAAATACATCCATTCTCATAAATAATACAAAATCTCTTCAAAGATCACATATAATATATATTTGGGATACAGTTGGTACTTAGTAGATGGAGTTCAACCCAAAGCCACTTCTAAATTTTTTAAAATAAAAAAGTAACCCGGTCCATTCAAGATTCGTGTCCGTAATGGAACCCCAAGACCTTAGGACCAGATGACATGTTTAATGTGATATTATTAGCGGTGTTCAAAATAAATCGGAAACCGAGAAACCGAACGGAACCGTTTGATCTGAAACCGAAAAAAACGAAAACCGGAAAAATCGGGTATTAACAGGTCGGTTTCGGTTTTAAATTATAGGTATCCACGGGTAACCGATCCGAACCAATATATATACTATAATTAATAATATTATATTTAATATGACCTATTTAATAATTATTTTTTTGTTTAGGAAATAATTGTGTTTTAAATTTTAATTGAAAATTACTTAATTAGGTTAAATCTTGTAAATTTTGGCAAGTGGAAACGACACCTTTAGGCTTTAGACTTTAGTGAAATCATAACTCAAATACTCAAATACTCAATTACAATTTCCAAGTTTTAAGTTTTAATTGAATAATTGCTTTTTGCAGTTTTGCCTTCATAATCTGCCAAGTCTTTAAAGTTCGATCACTATACGATAACAATTTAGCGAAGTCATCCCAAAGTATTCGTCGGTCGTCACTCTTATTAGGTAAGTTTTCATTCTTCTCCTATTCTCCATTGTTTCAATTCTTCTTCTATTCCCTGCTTGTTTTTTAAGATTAATTTTTATGGTATTTGTTAACAAATCTTAAGTTTAGTGTTTTACATTTGTTAAAAACTCTTAGGCCTTGTGTTTTCCCCATTTGTTAAAAAAATTTAAGTTTACTGTTTTTTTTTCTTGGAACTTATTGATAATTTATGAGGTTTAGTGTTATTTTGGTTTTTTCCATTATAATTTATTGATGTTAGGTTTAGCAATTTGTATTTGTATTATATTTTCAAGATTATATTAACTACATTATATTGGCAAACATGTAAGTAATCCTATTTGTAAGTTTACTTTATATGGTAAAATTTTCATTACTCCGTTTATTCCTATAATGTTTATCTTTGTATGGTTAATATTGATATTGAAGTCAATGTTGATCATGCTCTCCCTAAAAGTGCAAGTGCAAGAGAGAGTGAAAGTGTCAATCCTCCAACGACACAACAATCTAATGATGAAGGAGTTCAAGGAAATCAGAAAGAAAAGAGAAAGGTTAAAGGGGATACTCATGAAAAATCCACGGTATGGGATCATTTCACTAGGGATACTTCTAATCCTGATTAAGCCTCTTGTGACTATTGTTCTCAAGCACTTAAGTGTCCTAGTAAGAATGGAACTAGTTCATTGCGTAATCATCTTAATCGTAGTAAAAAGTACCCATACAACATAGATAAGAAACAAAAATTATTGATGTTCCAATATAGATCTTCTGTCCAAAATTCTGAGATAGTACTTCTACATTTGTTCCTTAGAATTCGACCAGGCCGAATGTAGAAAATATTGTGCTAGAATGATCATTCTTGATGAATTACCTTTTAAAAAAACTTTGAACATGAAGGGTTTCGTGATTTTGTAAACATCTTGTAACCACAGTTTCAGATCCCGTCAAGAACTACTATAATAGAGATTGTTTGGATTTGTATATGTCGGAAAGGGAAATTAAGTTTGAAGAAGTATTTTGCTAAGACCAAAAAACGAGTTTCTCTAACAACAGATTTGTGGTCTTCTAGGAAAAATCATAGCTATATGCGTTTGACAGCTCACTTCATTCATCAGGATTGGACCATACATAAAAGGATATTAAACTTTTGTCCAATATCTGGTCAATCTGGAGAAATAATTGGAAAATATGTGGAGAAGAACTTGTTTGATTGGGGTATTGACAAGGTTTGTACAATTACCGTAGACAATGCTAGTTCAAATAACCTATGTATTCGATATTTAAAAAGAAGGCTTAATACTTTGAAGAATAGTGTCTTGGACACTCAGTATTTGCATATGAGATGTTATACCCATATCTTAAGTCTTGTCGTGGAAAAATGGTTAAAAGAATTAGAAGACCCAAATGTTAGAATTAGATTTGCTGTGAAATATATGAGGTCTTCTCCTGCTAGGCTCCAATGCTTTACGACATGTGTTGAGAAAATGAAAATTGAGAGTAAAAGTCTCGTTTGCCTTGATGTTGAAACCAGGTGGAATTTGACTTACTTGATGCTAGAAAGCGCTATCAGCTTTCAAGCTACATTTGATATGTTGGTGATAACTCTCAATTTTTGAGAGTTAATTCCTCTCTTTTTATATTCATTTTACCACATTTTCACCCTTTTTGTCTCTCATCTCCTTCATTTGGTCTTAATTGTTCAAACATGATGATGAAGTCTCAAGAATGCAAAAATTTCGGTTTCACTAACTTTTGTGCAGAAAGTGGCCATCTTGCTGGCACCTGGTCACCACGTTGAACATGGGCTGAAAATTTGTTGATAAGTTCCAGCCATTTTTGGAAAGTTTGACTTCTGAAGGAATGTAAAGAGTCTTCTGATCTTTCACTAGAATATTCAAGGAAGAGGACAAAAAATGGAGGTCCAAGGAAAATTCAATACTCTTCCTTAAAAGCTACTTTTGAGGAATAGTCACATCAACACTTTTCTCTTCCTTAGGCTATAAATGAGGACTTGGAGGAACCATTTGGGCATAGAACAACTTACAGGAGCATTGAAGACTTATGGAGTTTAAGCATTTAATTTCTAGTCTTTCTTTAAAGCTTGTAATTTAGTTGCATTTAATTTTAACTTCTTTGTAAAAGTTGTCGCCAAAGTGGCCACCTTGTCACCACTTTGGCAGTAGCTCTTTAGTTATTTATGCAATTTATGTTTATGTTTTCTCCTTCTTCTCCCATGTCTTTTACTGTTGTTATGAGCTAAACACACCTTTGGGCGTGGGTATGAGCCAAAGCTAAGACTAGTAGGCAACACTTGGGTGTTGCTATCGTTGCTAACTCTTAGACTTGGTCACTTGAGTCGGGACTTCAACTCAACGCGGACAAGCCGATCACTTGTTAGTGTTAATATTAGATCTTAGACCTCGAGAGGGGCAGATCTGAAATACGGCTTGGGTGATGCAAAGAAGATTTGAGAAAGTCTTTTATAACCACGTAGAGATACGGGTTTTTGCATGACTATAACTAAGGTTCAAATGTCGGTTGATATGAGTGTCACAAAGAGATTTGGGCGTCCATGTCTATATTGGTGGAACTGAAATCCTTAGAGGTTTACTTAGTTAAGTCGGCAAGTCTAGAGTTGGCCAACGTGGTGACAAAGTGGGGACAACGTGGCCACGTTCCGAGGAAACTCATTTTCGAGAGAAAAGGGTTTTTAAGGCTGTCGTGTGTCATTTTGTTTCTGACCAAGTTGTCACTACATCAGTCTTAATTAATGCTTGTACCCACATCCTGCCTTTAATACTGTTAATTCCGTTTAATCGTTGTTTAGTTGCTTAAAACCCACAAATATTGATTTTGTTCTCAAAACTTAACCAAGCACTAGAAGTTCATGAAAAAGTCTCGGATTCTTAGTTGACTAGTCCCTGTGGAAACGATCTCGGTACTCTACCACTTTATTACTTGTAGCGATCATAGTGTCCGGTGTGCACTTGCACCGCCACTGTGGCAATATAGTGGCCACTTTGTGGACCTATAAGATTTTCCGCTATCAAGTTTTTGGCGCCGTTGCCGGGGACTAGCGTGATCGGCCGCTAAGTGGTACTTTATTTTCTCGTCAATCACCCTCAATTAATGCATAAAAATGATAAAACCGAACGATATTAATGCGTTTTTATATTTTTATAGGTTCGAACGATTTGAAGCGAAAAAGAGCAAAACGAGGATTTTTGACAGATTTGCGCGCCTGTGGCGTTTCAAGCGTATCTCACGAGTCCGAGCTCCGTTTAAGACGATTCAAGATGATCCGGAAACCTAACAGACGGGACTACAACTTTGAAGTTTTGAGTTTCTGCAGATTCGGGCTGCATCTGAGCCGAAATTGACGATAAAGGCGAAAAAGAGCTGCTGGACAGAAAGAATAACATAATGTACAAGTCCGTACAGCAACAAAGTGATGCGGTGGATTAAAGAAAAAAAAAGAAAATAGGGAGATTTTAATTTAAAAAGGAAAAGATGGAGATGATTTTTATAAAAAAGGAGAGAAATATTTGTAAATAAAAAAATTGTGAGTGGAGAGAAAAAAAGGGTAACGATACGTTGGATTTGGTTTATGGGTTTTCTTGGGGTTTATAAAGGGAAAAGAAAAGAGAGTCTGCAGGGGGGGCTCAATTAACACATACGAGAAGGATTTCGGGGGGTTTTCGACGCACAACACAAGGGACGAAAATCAGAGGCTGAATACGGTGGTTTAGAGAATCGATCAAGGGGAGTTCAAAGAGGTTCCAAGCTGAATTTCGGTACTGTTTTACGCACGATTTTTGGGGTTGTTTCTGCTGCGTTTCTTTAACCAAAACAGAAAAAACAGAAGGTTGTCGGTGAGGTTTGCACTCTTCTCCTTCTTTCTCGGTTTTTGGCAGCAGCAGAAACATAACTTTTAAGATTCAATTGGAGTTTTATTTGCTGTTGCGTGTCGTTTGTTCACCAAACAGAGTGAACTCGAAATTCAGATTGTTTTGCATTCATAAAGTTATTTTATTTGCTTCTATTTAATGTACTTTTACTTCTCATTAGGCATAACATATTTCTTGGTTTTAAGTTTGTTTTTAGGATAAATTCTAAGTTGTTTGCTTTTGGTATTATTGGTTGTGAAAGTGTTGGATTGGTTTTTGATTATTGAGTGGTTTAGTTTCTATTGGAATCTATAATTGAACCGATGTGGTTTTGATTTTCTCTATTTAATGAAGTATTTGGCTCATGATTTTGGGATTGCACACCAAGTGTTTGATGAAAGTCCTAGATGAATTTATATTCCGTTATTGAATGTTCGCTTGATAGATAAAGTTCCCGTTTTGTTTTCGTTAGTTAAGAGTAATAAAAAGTTTCGTTATTTGTTCGTTTAATAGTTATTATAACTTTCTAAATCCAAACCTTTCTGAAGTAATGTATTTGTGCCAAGTAGACTTTTGGTTTTAGTTTGCGAGTCTTGAGCTTAAATCGATAAATTGAGTAGTCAATCTTGGTGACATACGTGTAAATCAGTTTAACACAATTAATTGGCTTGACCACTGACTCCCTGAGAAGAACGATACCCGACTTACCCTATTACTAGGTTTGAGTTAGGTTTATAAATTTAAACCTTGTTGTGCGTTTAACGATGCGTGCAACAGCGATTTTAAATCCTAAGATATTGACTTTTCATTCGAGCCTGAGTTGCTTGTGTCTTTTATTTTTAGTATTTTCCGTGTTGTATGCCAAGGTTACAACACGGTGAACTTGTACCTCTTGACCCCGAAATTGAAAGAACCGTTAGAAGACGAAGAAGAGGTAGAAGAGGTCGGAAAAATCAAAACATGGTTGGAAATGGTGGAGATCCTCCACCACCACCTAATGAAACAACCATAAGAATTGCCGACGATAAAGAACGGGGAATACGGGACTATGCAACACCCGAATTTGATCAATTAAAATCGGGTATTCTTAGGCCCAACATGGTAGCACAAACTTTTGAACTAAAACCGGTAATGTTTCAAATGATCCAAGCAATGGGTCAATTTGGAGGGTTACCGTCGGAAGATCCGCACTCACATTTAAAATCATTTTTAGAAATGACGGATCATTTTCGCATTCAAGGTGTTACGACAGAAGCCTTACGGCTTACGCTCTTCTCTTACACATTGAGAGATAGAGCCAAAGTTTGGCTAAATTCTCAACCTCCTCACTCCATTGATAGTTGGACAAGTTTGGCCGAAAAATTTTTAAAAAAATATTTTCCTCCAACTAGAAATGTGAAGTTTAGAAATGAAATTTTAATGTTTCGACAAGAGGAGGATGAAGCGGTTTCGGATGCATGGGAGAGATTCAAAGACTTAATTAGAAAATGTCCTCATCATGGAATCCCTCATTGCATCCAATTAGAGACATTTTATAATGGCGTCACTAATTCCGCTAAAATTATTCTTGATGCTACGGCCGGTGGCGCTTTCACCTCTAAGACTTATAACGAAGGATATGATATTTTGGAGAAAGTGGCCAACAATAACACCGATTGGTCAAACACACGCGCTCTTGCTCCTAAGAATGCATCGGGTGTTCACGAAATTGATGTCATCACCGCCTTAAACGCACAAATTGTAGCTTTAACTAACTTGGTAAAAAATAACATGAACCTAAATGGAGAAAAGAACCAAGTTCAAGCCATAAATGAATCTTGTGTGTTTTGTGGTGAGAATCATGCTTTTGAGTGTTGTCCCGGTAATCCCGCTTCGGTTAACTATGTAGGAAACCATTCTAGGAATAGTCCATTTTCTCCAACTTATAACCCAAATTGGAAAAATCACCCGAACTTCTCATGGTCGGGAAACCAAGGACTTCAACCCCCCGGGGTTCATCAAGTTCCAAACCGACCACCAAATCCCCCGGGATTTCAACAAGGACCGTCTCATACGTACCAAAGTGGGCAATCCTTACAACTGTATGTACCGAGACAACAAAATGCATCGGAGAGTAATAGTTCGCTTGAATCTTTACTCAAGGGTTTTATAAACCAAACTAATGCAACTTTGAGAGGTTTTGAGACTCAATTGGGGCAATTTGCCGCCGAGTTGAAAGGAAGACAAGTGGGCACCTTACCTAGTGACACTGAAACCCCTAAAGGTAATCACAAGGAGCACGTTAAGGTCGTGACTTTAAGAAGTGAGACTAGAGCATCTAAACCTATCGACGAAGTCTTAGTTGATATCGTTGTGCAAGAAGATACCACACATGCTTTTGACAAAGAAAATTTTCCGTCACTTTTTCCATCCAACGTGGCTGGAACGTGCCCACCTTCGGGACAGAATGCAACAGCCACTTCACGGACTGTTTTGCCATCAGATCAGCCCCTCCAAAGTGGTGAGACAGTGCCCACCTCACAGCACAAAAAGGCAAGTCCTAGGCAACCGAATCTAGACTTAAGAGATAGGGGTGTTCAAAAAAACCGTTGGACCGCTCAAACCGGTCGAACCAAGTCAAACCGGACCGTTTTTGGCGGTTTGAGCGGTCTGACGGTCCGGTCCGGTCTGAAAAATAGTCAAACCGCTCGGTCCGGTCTGGTCTGCGGTTTGAACATTTATTTGAGCGGTCTGGACCGAACCGACCGCCAACAATACACATGTATTAATTGTATTTATTTTCCATGTCGTAAGCTTTACTTTTATAGCCCAATTAAAAAAATTCGTCAAAGACAATTTGTTTTTTAGTTTTCATTTATAAATTGGCAAAATTCCGAAATCCGTCAAAAATCAAATTCTAAATCGTCATTCGCTTTGCTCAATGTTTGTCCAAAATTCCAACTATTGTTGGTGGATTTGTTTAACCTTCTATCATTTGCTCATTGTCTTTTTTTAATTTTAGTTTTTAGAGATAGACATTTTTTATAGTTCGGTATACAATTTTTTAATAGTGTTATATTGATAGAAATTTCATTTTGGATATAGATGTCATGTTTTTTTAGTTTAAAGTCAATAATAGGCCCAAACCGCCTAAACCGGTCAGACCAGACCGCCTTTTTATGGTCCGGTTTGACCGGTTTGGTCGCTTGTTGTCAAATCGCTCGGTTTGAAAATTTTCTAAACCGCCATAGCGGTATGGTTTGTGGTTTGAGGGGTTAAACCGCCCAAACCGGACTGCGAACACCCCTATTAAGAGACCTCCCTTTTCCCTGTAGGATGAAGAATAAAAATGTCGATAATCATTTCAAAAAGTTTTTGGACATTTTTAAACAACTCCATATTAACATACCTTTGGTAGAAGCTCTCGAGCAAATGCCAAGCTATGTTAACTTTTTGAAAGACATCCTTAACAAAAAGAAAAGGTTGAGTCAATTTGAAACGATAGCTTTGACAAAAGAGAGTAGTGCCCTCCTCACGTGCAAAATTCCACCTAAGCTAAAGGACCCGGGTAGTTTCACCATCCCTTGTTCGATAGGAGGTAAGGAAGTTGGTCATGCCTTGTGTGACTTAGGAGCAAGCATAAATCTCATGCCATTATCCATCTTCAAGAAGTTAGGAATAGGAGACGTTCGACCTACCACCGTGACCTTGCAATTAGCGGATCGATCGTTGGCTCATCCCAAGGGAAAGGTTGAGGATATTTTGGTCCAAGTTGACAAATTCATTTTCCCGGCCGACTTTTTAGTTTTAGACTATGAAGCCGATAAGAACGTCCCCATCATTTTAGGGAGACCATTTCTTGCCACGGGTAGAACTTTGATCGACGTCCAAAAGGGTGAGTTAACCATGAGGGTAAATGATCAACAAGTAACATTTAACGTTTTTAAGTCCCTTAAGTTCCATGATGAAGTGGAAGATTGTTCGGCCATAAATTTGTTGAGCGAGGACCTAGGTGTAGATATTGAAATGTGTGGTGAAAGGTTTGGAAAAGAAAGCGAAAATGAGCTTCTGTTTGAGAGTCCAAAGAAAATCCAACCACCAATAAGAGGGAAGCCGTGTTTGAAAGGAATGAGACTGGGCCACCATAAACACAAGAAAAAACAGTTTTTGTCCAATGGTGTGTCATCACCTTCTAAACCCTCTTGTTGAAGTTCCTTCGAGAAGGCTAGAAATAGCCTTTTAATAAAATGTTTTTTTTTTCTTCTTTCCAGTCCCTTTTTAATATTACAGCTTTCAATTTTTGTTGCAAAAAAAAACTTGGAAATTTTCGGAGTTATGCAAAGTGGCCACTTTGGTCGCCACTTTGGGGGCTGAGCTGTTGGAGGGAATATGTGAAATTTAATTTTTAGATCTATTTTTAAAAAAATTCATGCATGGTTGAAACTCAATTTTGTCCTCTAGTCATCCCATGCAACTCTCAAGATTTTCAGCTTTGTCCAAGTCCCTCTTTGTCCTTTGTTTTTTTTTATTTATCTTTGTACTTTATTATTTTCTTTATGTATTTCTTGTGCAAGTAGTTTTAATTTTCAGAAGTTGTTGGAAAAGCCAAGGGTTAAAAAGGGTTTCTTTAAAAAAAGTTTTTTCCAAAAAGAAGACATATTTCAAGCCAAAAGGTAGCCACGTTTTTGTCTCATCACTCTTTCTAACCATCATCACTCTTTCTAACCATCATCACTCTCCCTATCTCTCATATACCTATTTACTTTTGCAACCCCCAACCGTAGGTTCACCATCACCATTGCAAAAAAAAAAATATCCCAAGAATCCAAAAAGCAAACATCAAGTCTTTTTTTTTAGCAATCATCACCCTTGACTCTCTCACCCTCTCTAAATCTCTAATCCCATCAACCCTTTTATCTTTTTTTTCTCATCACTTAATTCCCCCACACTTCTATTTTTTTATGTAAATTGAAGTCATGAAAAAAAAGAAAAAAAAAAGAAGAAGAAGAAATTGGTCTGCACACATTTCTGAATACCCGGAGGAGTCACCGACAGTCGATGGTGGAAGCTTTGACTACCACACCATCGATTTTCGCCGTCGGTTTCTACCATAAGCACCATCGCCCCTTCATCTACCGTTCTGCAACTACGGCTGCCGAGGCTGGCCCTTCTGCCGAGGTGGGTAAGTCGTGAGTATTCTTAGTTCAACATCATCCATGTTCGAACTTTGTCTGGTTAATACTTTTCTATTTTGTGGTATTTTATTGTTACTCTGACTCATTCTATCTTGGTTGTATGCTTGCTCTTATCACCGTATTCGTATACCGTCTCTTTGGTTATTTCTAGTACTTTTGTTTTGCGCTCAGTTCTTTTGCAGGTCTACTCCTTGGATTGCTACCAATTTTTGACTGATGACGTGATATAGGCCTTTCTTTCCTAGATGTTAAGCCCAAACACTTTCCAAATTGAAACCTAGCCTTTTACCGTAGCAATATCGACACATCTTTCATTTTTCAATGAGGACATTGAAGGGTTTCGCTTGAGGGGTGAGGGCTGCTGAGAAAGTAGAAACAAACCGTTCTTCCGATAGCCGAAAGCCAAAGTGGCCACTTTGTCGCCACGCTATCACCACTTTGGCAGAAAAAAAAATGAAAAATAAATTGGGGATCGGTCAAGGGTCAAATGGTCAAGGCAATACAAATAATAAATAGTCAAACCAAAGAAAATTGGAGTCATGCAAAAAGAAAAGTTTGGGGGGTCATATCGAGCAGTTATTTTGAAAACCCAAAAACACAAACCCAATTCAAGCCCTATTGATTAAAGTGAAATTTTCGGGATGCATGAAAAGAAGCGGTACCTTTTTCAAACAAAGTGCTTCGCTCAATCAAGAAACCTCAAAGTACTCGGTATGAGTTTTCCATTCATCAAAAGTAAGCAACCATTTTTTTTGTATCATCTTTCGAATCCTTTTTGTTAATCCTTTTCTTTTTTTTTACTTGAAGACAAGTAATTACTCAAGTTTGGGGGTGTGATAACTCTCAAATTTTGAGAGTTAATTCCTCTCTTTTTATATTCATTTTACCACATTTTCACCCTTTTTGTCTCTCATCTCCTTCATTTGGTCTTAATTGTTCAAACATGATGATGAAGTCTCAAGAATGCAAAAATTTCGGTTTCACTAACTTTTGTGCAGAAAGTGGCCACCTTGTTGGCACCTGGTCACCACGTTGAACATGGGCTGAAAATTTGTTGATAAGTTCCAGCCATTTTTGGAAAGTTTGACTTCTGAAGGAATGTAAAGAGTCTTCTGATCTTTCACTAGAATATTCAAGGAATAGGACAAAAAGTGGAGGTTCAAGGAAAGTTCAATACTCTTCCTTAAAAGCTACTTTTGAAGAATAGTCGCATCAACACTTTTCTCTTCCTTAGGCTATAAATGAGGACTTGGAGGAACCATTTGGGCATAGAACAACTTCCAGGAGCATTAAAGACTTCTGGAGCTTAAATATTTAATTTTTAGTCTTTCTTTAATGCTTGTAATTTAGTTGCATTTAATTTTAACTTCTTTGTAAAAGTTGTCGCCAAAGTGGCCACCTTGTCACCACTTTGGCAGTAGCTCTTTAGTTATTTATGAAATTTATGTTTATGTTTTCTCCTTCTTCTCCCATGTCTTTTACTGTTGTTATGAGCTAAACACACCTTTGGGCGTGGGTATGAGCCAAAGCTAAGACTAGTAGGCAACACTTGGGTGTTGCTATCGTTGCTAACTCTTAGACTTGGTCACTTGAGTCGGGACTTCAACTCAACGCGGACAAGCCGATCACTTGTTAGTGTTAATATTAGATCTTAGACCTCGAGAGGGGCAGATCTGAAATACGGCTTGGGTGATGCAAAGAAGATTTGAGAAAGTCTTTTATAACCACGTAGAGATACGGGTTTTTGCATGACTATAACTAAGGTTCAAATGTCGGTTGATATGAGTGTCACTAAGAGATTTGGGCTTCCATGTCTATACTGGTGGAACTGAAATCCTTAGAGGTTTACTTAGTTAAGTCGGCAAGTCTAGAGTTGGCCAACGTGGTGACAAAGTGGGGACAACGTGGCCACGTTCCGAGGAAACTCATTTTCGAGAGAAAAGGGTTTTTAAGGCTGTCGCGTGTCATTTTGTTTCTGACCAAGTTGTTACTACATCAGTCTTAGTTAATGCTTGTACCCACATCCTGCCTTTAATATTGTTAATTCCGTTTAATCGTTGTTTAGTTGCTTAAAACCCACAAATATTGATTTTGTTCTCAAAACTTAACCAAGCACTAGAAGTTCATGAAAAAGTCTCGGATTCTTAGTTGACTAGTCCCTGTGGAAACGATCTCGGTACTCTACAAATTTATTACTTGTAGCGATCATAGTGTCCGGTGTGCACTTGTACCGCCACTGTGGCAACATAGTGGCCACTTTGTGGACCTATACGATTTTCCGCTATCAGTTGGAGGAGCAAGATAGTAAGTACAGATTTGAACTTCTATCATTGAAAGGTATGCCCACAGAAGAATATTGAGACTATGCTAAGTTTTTGTTGCCTTTTTTAAGTGGTTTTTATACTACTACCTTGCGTATTTCTGGCTCTTTATACGTCACTAGCAATAGTTACTTTCATGAAGTCTTTGGCATTGGAGCAATGATTTAAAATAAGATGTCTGTTAGAGATGTGGGTCTTAAAAAGATGGCTGCTAGAATGAAGGTGAAGTATGATATATATTGGAGCAATGAATCAAACATAAACATGCTCTTATTTGTCGGGCCAATTCCTGATCCAAGACACAAGTTAGGTTATGTGTCATTCATGGTGGAACAAAGTTATGATAAAGAAAAAGCTTAATGTTTGTACCATGAAATATAGAAAGTATTGAGAGCATTGTTTAATCATTATTTACTTGAATTTGGAGTAGTCAATGAAAACAGTGCAACCAATTACCAAGTTTCTGGACAAGAAGTTTTTTTAGATGTTGATGATGACCCGACCACTTTTTCGAGCTACGAGTACAAAAGATTGTTGGAAGATACCTCAAGTGGTACAGGTAAATTATTCTTATTTGATTTTATTATTTAGTGTGTCATCATACTTATGTTTTTTTATCAATTGATTTTGTCATTAATTATGTGTAACCATTGCAGGTTTGAAATCTGAGTTAGATAGATATTTGGGTGGACAATGTGAGTCTCTAGACAACAAGTTTGATATACTGGATTGGTGGAAGAAAAATGAATCAAGGTTACCGGCTATGGCAGCAATGGCTAGGGACATTTTGGCAATTTCAACCTCAATTGTGGCCTCCGAATCTTCATTTAGTACCAGAGGACGTGTTCTTGATACCTTTTGAAGCTTATTAACCCCTACATTGGTTGAGGCATTGGTATGTCCCCAAAATTGGCTTAGGTCCAAAAATGTTCCTATTGATATTGAGGAAAATTTAGAAGATCTTGAAAACTTTGAAGCCGGTTTGATTTGTAATTCTATATGTTTTTATACTAGTACATTTTTTTCTTCTGTCTTGTTTAATGGATGTTTTTAACCATTTTTTATTGCTATTTCAGATTTGAAGGACTTGCCCCAAGTTTTCTCATCCATTACGGTGGATGACTAAATTCGGTGGTATAAGCGATGAAGTCATGAATGAGTCGACATCAAGTCATCAACCGAAGAGTGGATATTTTTAAACAATAAAGTTTATTTTAATTTATTGTTCTTGGATTATATATAAATATTTATTATCTAATTGGTTTTAGTTTACTATTTTGGTATTATTTTTATATTGCAAATTACATTTTCTATAAATTTGGGTAACCGTGAACCGAACCGAGGTAACCGACATACTTCGGTTTTGTTCGGTTTGGTTCAGTTAATCATGCGGTTCAGTTTTGGTTTAGTTAACTAGGTATCCGCCAAGTACGGTTCGGTTCATATTTTTCCTACTAACCTAGCCGAACCGTGAACACCCCTAGCTATTATGCCCCCTCAAGATTGTGGTTCCATTAGGGACACCAATCTTGAACCATTGTCGAAGAAAAAACTGGTGAGGCAATGGCTTCATGAGAGAATCAGCAAGTTAATCAACGGAATGAACATGAAATATACGAAGCTTCTGTTTTGCAACTTGATCACGGACAAAATGAAAATTGAGAGTCCAAGATCAATGAATCCTAGAGAGAGAAAGTAGAGAGAGAGCAATAAGGCGCAAAGTAAGATGTATATTGAATATGCATGAAGGTTCTTACAAACAAACAAGACCAAAGGGACTTAAATACCCTTGGTCAATACAACACAGTATACGACAATAGACACAGTATTTGACCAAGCCTATAAATACAATGATTACTATAAAATCAGACTTAACAATCTCCCCCTTAGTAATCATTGGCGTTTTGGTCTTCAAAATTCATCTTCTAAATCAGCACAGACCATTAAAGCGACTTTGTGAAGCAATCTGACTTTTACAACAAAAATTCTTCTCAGCATCTTTCAGTTTGAATTGTCTTTGTTGCCTTTGACAAGTTTGGACCAGAAGCTTGTGCTCTAAACGACACACCTCTTTTGAAAGACCTTGAATGAACTGTGGTGATCAAAGCAGGAACAACAAAAGAATTAAAATGGCTGAGAGAATAGAATCTTTGAGCGAATCTTGATCAGCAGATAAACATTTGAGCTCTTTGTCTCTTAATCATCTCCTTTGACTTCTCTTAATTCTCCCCCTCATGACCTTGATGATCTGGATCAACTTGGTCATGCAAATGTTGGAGACGAGACAGCTTAAGATCTGCAAAATCAAAGAAACAGAGAAATAGGGAAGGTTTGTGCTACACGCTGGTGGCGCAAAGCGAGGTTTGAGTTACACGCAGGTTGCGCAAACTTTGCGCAACCAACTGATGGCGCAAAGCTGACTTAGAAAAATTTTACCTTTTTAACCTCTTTGACTCCCCCTACACAAATGCACTAGATATGACAATTCAAGTTAGCATTCATATAAAGAAAATCAGATACTCCCCCTTAAAAACAGATATGATCATTTAAGAAAAATTCTCCTTTTTCACTCCCCCTTGAATAATGCTCAAACCCATTTGAAATAATATGAGAACACAATGAATGAAAACATCAATGTAGAAAGAAAAATATACTGAATATGTATTATGAAATGACTAAATATATAAAAATTTAAACAGAAACAAATGAAATTCTACTTGGTAAAATATCACAATAAAATCCATCAAATGAAATAAAATGTATGTATTTGGATACAGAAACAAGTTCTATTGCATATCAAGTTAAGACACGCTCAGTTTCAAAAACTTTCATCAATCTATTCAGTGTGTCGCATGTGAACTTCGATTAGCTTCAAAAAAATGCAATTCTAAAAATATAATAGAGAACTTTGCATGTAATCACACTAAGCCATCAAAAATTCAGACTTTCACAAATTTACAGGTTTATTACAACTCAGAAATATATAACCAAGTATCATGAGATATGTGCTCATTGGCATCTTTTTAGCATTGTGCACTATGACATCTTTACATGAGTGTGCTCTTTGGCATCTTTTAAGCTTGTGCACTTTTGGCATCTTTTTAATCAAAAAGTTTATTAAGTAAAGAACATGCCGTAAACGTAACTTTCTATCTGACCCTATTGCAGGATTTGGGTCAGCCGCTCCCAGACCAGTTGGCCTTAGGGGACTAGGTGTCAAGCACCCCTTGGAACTTACTTTCCCGGATCAGAAAGGCTACATCGACACATTCTAAACCCATTCATACCAGTAGAACATGACTTTCGATCTGATTCTATAGAAGGATTTGGGTTCGATCACTCCCAGATCAAATGACCTTAGGGGACCAGATGACAAGCAACCCACAGAACTTACTTTCCCAAACCAGAAAGGTCACAGGTACAAACTTTTAAACTTAGAGATTTCTGATTTATAAGAATTTAATAATAATCTCAAACACAAGGTTTTACGTCTAAGTGCTTAGCCCATATTTTCATTACGATCCGAAATTCCGGCTTTTTAGGTTTTCTAAGCATTGTAAACTATAATTATTCCGAATCACACAACTTTAAAGCAATATCAAAAGCTACAAACATGTTGCTGACTTTTCGACTTTTGTTAGAACTGAAATTTGAACATATAAAAACTTCAATATAAACAAATCAACTTGAAATTTTATCCTAGACACACATTTTATTCAAAAGAAAGAAAATTGTAAAACTTTTACTTTATAGAATAAAATTTGTAAAGGTTTAAACTTTTAAAACAACATGCCGAAATTTTTAAAAATAGAAATATTTGATTGGCAAGTTTATATTCAGTTGAAACAAAATATAATTCAATAATATCATATTTCGCACAATGTAAAAAAATTTGTGTCTCATTTGTAAAAATTGGGTTGAACAAATTCAGGGGTTGAATTGAAAAGCTCAGATTCTTTTAAAACATTTGAAAAACTGGAACAACATCATTATCAGAGAAAAACCTTGCGGAAATTAAGTAGATGTACTCACAGTTTCTCATTAGTCAGAAGCTTAAAGCATTGAATAACGAGTCCTAGACTGATATGTCTAGAATTCATATTCTTTGAAGCACGGGTTCTGAGCTGAATTACTCAGAAGCCAAAGTCTTGACATTTAAGACCGAGTTTTGAACTGTTGTGTTCAAAAACCATTATCTCTCTTCTTACTCCCCCTTAACTTGAGATGCCTGCAACTTAGAATCAGATTTAGACTTGGTACCCACTTGTATTTGGGCCCGTGTTTGTTAGTTGCAGTTCGTATGGGGAAATAATTATAAGATTTGACATGAGAAGCATGAGAAATATCATCAGAATAATAAGCACAGTCATCATATGAATACAAAGCATAATCATCTTAACTAGAATCAGAAGAAGAATACGAGACATTTTTTGAAATTTGAAACATTTGCTTTATAGAGTATTTTGAAACTTTATTACATGAAGCAAATGAATCACTATTATAAAGTCTGTCTACATATTTATCTCCATCAAACATAGAATCAGTAGATGTACGCTTTGCTTTCCAAATCTGCTTCTTTGATGACTTGCTCAAAGTCCTATCTGAAAGAATTGAATCGGAAGAATTAGAACTGTTAGAAAGAACTTTATCTTGTTTCTTTGACTTCTTTGACCGTCTTCTTTTACACTTAGGTTTATAATATTGATCATTGAGCGTAAAAGGATCATCAAGAATTTTTGACGAAATATTTAAATCAGAAGAAATAATTTTATCCAAGCAACCAATCTGATCAACTAATAAATCTGAATTTACTTCGGAGTTTGAAGAATTTTGAGAAAAGATATTAAAATTTGAAACTTCCTTTTTATTTTCCTTAGAATCAGAAGAAAGGCCAGAAATAGAAACTGAATTTTGTTTTTGAGAAAATAAATTTTCTTCAAGACTAGAAGTCATGAAAGAAAGAATAATATCAGATTCAATTTCCTTTAAAATATTTTGATCTTCTATCTTATATTCAAGATCGATGATTGTGCTCTCTAATACTAATGGAGGAGTATATTTCTTAGAATCATAAATGATTGGAGAAATATTTTCCTTATCAGAATTAGAAGCATGAGGATCAATAAAATCATCAGATATTGAAGATTTGACAGGAGATATATCATTTAAAATTCTTCTTCCTCTCCTTGAGTTTTCAGGAAAATATTTTGCATTTTCGCTTGTATAAACAAAAGGAATTTCATTTTTCTTGTTATTCATCCTTTTCTCATTTTCCAGTTCTAACACTTTCTTTTCACTAGTCCAATGAAGTTTGAACTAAAGAGCATAGTGTGCAAGAGTTAGATAATCATATTTATATAAAGTAGGAACTTCGTTTATCACTTTGTTTAAACAATGAGGATTGTCAAAACCAAGTCCCCACCTTTGTTTTAAAGCTTCTTCACTCCTTGGTTTATTCATAAAAATTGTTTGTTCAGATTGGTTCCTTCGATAAAGCTTTTCTTCTAATTTGTTTATTTTATCAGAAAATTCATCTTTTAAATTAGTCATAGCAGTCAAAGACTCAAGATAAGTCTTATTTGAATTTTCCAAATAATCCAATTTCTTTTGAAAGATTTCTTTAGTGTTTTCCAAAATAGATTTTTCATCTTTCAAAGAAATTTTCAGTTTGTCAATCAAATCTGACTTTTCAGAATTTAAATTCTTTTCAGTTAAAAGCTTAGAGCGCAGATCAGATAAAGCAGTAATTATAATATTCATCTGTGAGGAAATAAAATTGTAATCAAATTCTGAATATACCTCATCTTCATCAGTATCATAATCGTCTGACTGATCATCTCCAACCAAGCACATCTGAGCGATCTCTACGTTTGTAGCTTCATCGTCGGAATGATCCAGCCAGAATTCCTCTTCGGCTAGCAAGGCTAATCCACTCTCTCTTTTCTCGGCCAGTTCCATTTTTTGTCTATAATATGCCGAATTTCTGACCTTCTTCACTCGACACTCCTTTGAAATGTGACCCGGCTTTCCACAGTTGTAGCATACAGCAGTCTTTGGCTCGGGCACTTTGACTCTTGAACCGGAAGTGAAGTGAGAAGTGTTGGAACCCGACTTTGGTTGGAACTTTTTCTGATAATGCTGGGAGAGAAGGATCATCGCTTTCTGCAGAGCCTCACCATCATCATCAGTTGACCCGTTGTAAGCGTTATCAGACAACGCTTGTTCAGCCAGTTGGCTCGTAAGGAGTGCAACCGGGTCTACTGACTTCTTGTCCTTTTTCTCCAGTTTGGCCTTCTTCTCTAGTACCAATATCTCATCAGTCATCAGAATCTCGTATAGTTTCTGAATCTGCATTGTGGAAATCCGAGCATCGTTCATCAGTCTGTGACATGATTTGTTCCATTCAGGCTGAAGAGCATTAAGAAATTTCATATTCGTCTCAAGCCCTGTCTTATTCACATTTATCTTTCGCAGATCATTCAACACTGCACAGAATCTGTCGAAAACACTCTTTATAGACTCACTTTCTTTGGCCTTGAACTCCTCAAAGTTGTTCATGAACCGAGTATATCGAAGTTGAGTTGCGACCGAAGAACCAAGCATGATCTTTTCCAATTGTGCCCACAACAGATTTGGATAATCCTTGCAATGATCAACCCTGTTGTAGACAGAGTTTGGTAAAGCTAGCATCAGATTAGCTTTCAGCTCTCGATCAGCTTTCATTCGTGAAGCCTCTTCAGATGTTGGAGGAGTCTCTTTATTAGTCTTTAGGAAAGGTCCTTCAGTTAGAGACTTCATCATGTTCTCTCCATTAGCTTGACGCTCGATGAAGTTCAGAAATCGATTTTGCCATTGAGTGAATTCATTTTCATCGACAAGAACTGGAGGACGAGTTTCAGATCCCAAGGACATCATCAGATCACTTGAGTAGAACTTAGCTTGAAAGGCAAACTTTGCAGAATCCATAGCAGATATTCAGAGAAATTCTAAGTCTGAGACTGGCGCAAAATTGATGTTTGCGTGAGAGGCAGAAAGCGCAAACTGAGCTTTTCGCAAGTAGCTGAAGACGCAAAGTAAGCTTTGCGTGAGCAGGCTGTTGCGCAAAGTAGCTTTGCGTTATACGAAGGAAACGCAAACTTAAGTTCTCATTACCTGAAGGAGACGCAAAGTGAGCTTTGCGCAAACCAAGTGAGACGCAAGATGAGGTTTGCGTGAGCTGGAGACGCAAACAATACTTTGCGTGATGTACGGGAGACGAAAAGATCACTTCTCGCAAGCAGACGGAGACGCAAACTTAGCTTTGCGTAATGAACTTGTAACGCAAAATGAACTTTGTGTAATGAATAGTAAGCGAAAACCTGAAATTCTTGAGACCTGAAATACACTGAAGCAAAGATTAGAATAACAAGAACTAGCGCAAAGTAAGATGAACTCGCGCAAACATAGATGAACTCGTGCAAACTATAGATCTAGCGCAAACCAATGTCAAAATCAAAAATCTTACAAAAAACGATTACAAAACTGAATTTTATGTAAAATTCTTATACAAACATGATCGAAAACAACTTTATATCACTTTTCAAACAAGAATTTTCACTAAAAACCACAAAATCAATACTTCAAGAATGGAACAGTACGTTCGAAGCAAGTTTTCAGAAAATCACATAATCTCAAAATTGATCTTTAAAACATGTTTTTCTTGCAAATCGATGTGAATCAAAGATGTTCTCCTATCAATTTCGAATCCAACAAACCAATTTACAAAGAAACTCACTCAAAAAACAGATTGAATTTGATTAAAAATCCAAAAACGAGATTTTCTTGAGAAATTCAAGAAAATCAATCAAATTTTCGGATTAAATCACAAATTCAGAATCTAAAAACGAATTCTCTCAATCCTCTCAAGATTTAGATGGCTCTGATACCAATTGAGAGTCCAAGATCTATGAATCCTAGAGAGAGAAAGTAGAGAGAGAGCAATAAGGCGCAAAGTAAGATGTATATTGAATATGCATGAAGGTTCTTACAAACAACACAGTATACGACAATAGACACAATATTTGACCAAGCCTATAAATACAATGATTACTATAAAATCAGACTTAACAAAAATCAAGGGTTATGTGCTTCATCTGAGAATGGAAGACGGGATTGGCACACAAGTATGTTGCTCCCACATTATTACAATAAGTGTATGAGTATTAGGGGATTCATGAAGCTCGACCAATAGATTTTGAACCCAATTTAATTATGCATCAGACGAGGCCACGACACGTTATTCTGCCTCGGTTGATGATCGAGCTATAGATTTTTGTTTACGGGAACTCCAACTAATTGGTGTAGGACCGAGAAAGACAATATAAGCTAAAGTAGAGGTTAGTGAAGGTGAAGAACTAACTTCTTGAGTTGCCAAAGTTGTTGAGGAGATGATTACGGGAGCTTCAATCACATTTGGATCCGAAGAAAGGATTGGACTAGTTGGAGTAGTGATTGAATTGTTGGATTGGAGGGTCCAGCAATGCCCACTGGCTGACAAAATCTTTGGTGACTGAAAGTTGAGATGAAGTGTGGTTTTGAAAAGAAAAGGAATGTTCAACAAAGACAACATCGTGGGAAACAAAAACTTTGTTTGTGTGAGGATCTAGATATTTGTAAGCATTATGTTTAATAGAGCAGCCCATAAAGACACACGGACGTGAACGGGGTTGGAGCTTCTTAGTGTTATAGGGGCGGAGCCAAGGATAACATAAACATCCAAAAACCCAAAGTTGAAGGTAATTTGGAGGGGTTTGAAAATTTTGTGCTAGCTAGTCGTTTTGTACATATTTTCAATATTAATCTAATCCGTTTTGCATCTTAGTTAGGCTAATTTGTGCATAATTAGTTTAAATTGCATTGCATCCATCCTTCGTATCATGTTTGGGTCACGTTTGGGAAACTTACGTGTTTGTCAAATTTCAGGTTGATTTAATGAATATGGCGCTCGGTTCGGTTAAAAAGGATTCCAAGTAATTAAACGGAAGCGAGAAAGAAAGAGGAAAGGAATGATGAAGCGCACGGCCCATGCAGAAATCAAGGCAAAAAACACACGACCCGTGATCCCTTTTTCGGACAGAAGTATTTGGCACGACCCATGCTCTTTTGAAGGCTAAAAACTCACGGGACGTGCTTCCTCTCCTGACAGCTTTTTGCTTTTAGCCACCTACTCTGCACTCTATGGCTTATCTTTAGGAGATATTTTTGTAAACGGGATAAGAGTTATCTCTCTCCCTGATCAATAAAAGGGGCTAAAAAGGAGAAACAAAGGAGTCCTTTACTTTTTAACTTTCCTTCTCCTTGAAGAATCCTTCATCTTCCATAGAACTTCTTTTCCAGATTCGGTCTAAAAGATGAGAGGTCTTTAGCTTTGTATTTTTGGGTATAACCTTGCAAGGATTAGGAGATTGTGTATGGATTCTCATGTTTATATCTTTGGTTCATCAATTGAGTATTGTATCTCTTTCTTACTTTTGATTTATTCTCTTGATCTTGCCTTATGAATTTTTGTTACCTTATGAATGTTGATGTTCATCTTGTTTTATCTTTGTTTTATGATTCAATAGTTATGAATGGCGCTTTTGTTATTAGGATTTAAGTTTGAATTTTTAGGTTGAATGTTTTTACATATTGTTCATGTTTAGATATTTCATACATATATGTAGGAATGTTGTTCAATGATTTCCTTTATTTTTTCTATTGTATATTAGTAACTAATACCACTTTATATTTTGTTTAGCTTATTAATCAATAAAAGTTGTTCATAGTATTAGTACCTTTCAAATATAAGATTGTGTGGTGACGTTCAGCAGATGTATTGAGGATTTGGTTAACTCGAAGTTAAACTTTTGGTTGTCGGATGTTAGTTTTATGATTCATCACCAACGGAAGTTGGAGTTGTGATCGGAGATCGGCTACTCAGTAATCTTTTATCTAACAAATCAAATTATGAACGGAAGTTTGAATTTGACTTTTGGTCGATTAACCAACGATTCTAAAATTATCATGAAAATAGGTAAAACTAGGAATCGGGGGAATTGTTTTATTAAATCTTAATACTTCTAGTTAAGTCGGGCATCACGGAAGTAGTTGGCTTCACCTCGGAAGAGGGTCTTAAATTTTTTTTAGAAAGGTAAACCCCTACCTCAATTGTAATTTCCATCTTGTATTTATGCCTTAGTTCGATACGTGTCTTAACTAGTCCTTTATTGTAATTTCAAAGTTGTTGTAGATAGTTCGAGTCCCTTTAGTGTCTTTATGATTTGTCCTTGTATTTTGATTTATAGGTTAATCCTTAGTTCATAACAATCTCCATCCAATTGTGTTTCGATAATTAGTTCATGATTTATAGCAAAATTAGTCCTTAAATCATTGCTCCCTGTGATCGACGTGTATGCTACATAACCTGTATGGTTGCGGTTAATTTAAAAGACATCAAGTTTTTGGCGTCGTTGTCGGGGGGCAATCGGTTTAATATGGATTTAGCTATAGATTTACTAGACTATGTTTCTATTTGTTCTTTCTCTTGTTTACTTTGTTTTATTGTCTTCTCAACTTGTTTAATCTTGGACCTCACCTTAGATTTGGTACTTCTCGTGCATGATACGGAGATCGCATAGTGCTAACGAGTCACTCTTTTTTTACTCGAAGATCGAGGAAACGGCATGTAGATGGAACGCTGGGAGGAGAAGGAGACTACGAGAAGCAAGAATGGCAGAAAATCCACCACCTAGATATTTGATGGACTTTGCCCGCCAAAGCATGAGTCTATATCAAGCATCACCGGACCACCTGTTCAAGCAACTAATTTTGAAATGAGGACTAACCTCATTTCATTCGTTCAGGAAGATCAGTTCAAAGGAAGCCCATTGGAGAACCCAAATGATCATCTGAATGCTTTTGATGAGAAATGTGATACCATCAAGATAAATGGGGGCTCTGATGATGATATTCGACTTCGGCTATTTGGTTTTTCTTTAAGAGATAAAACAAATAAATGGTTGACTATCCATGATGTCGATACATTCACTACTTGGGTGGCGTTGTCCAAGGCCTTTCTAACCAAGTTCTTCCGGATGGGAAAGACAGTCAAACTCCGAAATGAGATCACCTCCTTTTATCAAGCTGACCAAGAGTCCTTATATGAAGCATGAGAGCATTTCAAAGAGCTCCATCATCAATGTCCACATCATGACATTCCAAAATGGCTCTTGATCCAAACATTTTACAATGGTTTAAAGCATGAGTTGAAGATTTCAATTGACGCAGCAGCTGGAGGAGCTATAATTATAATGGCTAAACTCCTAATGAAGCAAAGACTCTATTAGAAGAAATGGCTTCTAACAATTATCATTGGAATAACGAGCAAGCCATGCCTAACAAATCTGTGCGGTTTGAATCAGATGTTTTAACGATGCTTTCTGACAAGGTTGATGCATTGAAAACCAAATCTCCAAGATGAATGTGAGAATCAAGTTGGATCTAGCTCATCGACCAGTTTTTGCGAAGTTTGTGGTGTTCAAGGCTAGGATTCAGAAGGTAGTTCGACTTTCATGCAAGTTCCACAAGGCATGACACTCGAACAAGCGAATGCCATCTACAATCAGAGGCCTCAAGGGAGATTCAACTCGGAAAATAATCCTTTTTCTCAGACTTACAACCCGGGATGGAAGCAACACCCAAATTCTTAATACCGTCTAAACCCCAGTCAGCAACCTCCCCAACAAATATCTCAAAGTTTTCAGCCTCCCGGTTTCGAGCCTCGTCCTCAAGCCCCATCTCCTCACCCTCCGCCATTTCAACATCCTCCACTAAAATCTAATCTTGAGACTTTGATGGAGAACTTCATTGTTGGCAGAAGAATGATCAATTTCATAACTCTATTCAACAGGTAAATTCAAGGTTCGACTCTGTGGCATCTCATAATAAAATGATCGAAACTCAAATTTCCCAGCTAGCCCAACAAGTTTCAAATCTCTCCAAATCGGGGACCCAACTTCCCGACCGGTCTGAGCAAAACCCAGGAACCCAACTTAATGTTGTTACACTTAGTGGTAAGATCTATGAACACGAACACAGGTAGTTGTAGAAAAAGTAGCAAAAGAGGATATCTGTAAATTAATGTAGATAAAAGTGTGCAATCACAATGTATTCCAATTTCTTGGCACGATTATGATATATATTAGCAGAAGACTAATGTCGTCCAATATAGCATGATGTAATTTTTTTTCATAAATCAGAAAGAGAAAATTGAATGCAATTTTCATGTAAAATATTCGAGATTTATGTGTAATCAAAATAGACATTGAAATCGTTTTGTATACATACACATATGGACATCTTGTTTTGATATATCATCAATTGACAAAGGTTTAGTGATTTTAAAATGTCACCAAATTGTAGCTTATGACAACTATTTTGAAAATTACGTTGCTATACTGATAAAAGATACACCGTAATAAAAAATGGGGGGTCCATTATCATTATTTTAATCCATATTTTCGATCCAATTTTACGATGTAATATATAAAACATATATCGGCAACTATGTATTATTCAAAAATAAGGAAAAATTTATAAAACTAAATATTTTAATACTCATAAAATTAGAACGATTGCAAGATGTTTTGGAACTATAAAAAGGACCATTACAACGGAAACTACATAAGCTTACCATTTTAAAATTCTCAAACTTTCACAATATTTGAGATGATGATGTTTGATAAATGTACATTCTAATTATATAAGGAAAGTTCAATTTCAAAAATATGAAAAATACATCATTTTGGAATGTAAACAACACTGCGACATTTGTAAAACAATGAAGATAAAAAGTGTGAGGATCACAAACACGTATTCTAAATTGTTTAAGGATTATGATATATTAGCAAAAGACTAGTGTCACTCGATGTAGCACGACGTATATTTATTAGTAAATCGAGAATCAAAAAATGAATACAATTATTTATTAAAAAAAATTATTCAGGCTTTATGTTTTAACAAAAGAGAAACTATAATCATTTGTATACATAAACATATGTACAAATTGTTTTGATATATTATCAATGGAACACGGTTTTAGTTATTTCAGGTCGTGAGACAGTAGTTTATGACCGGTTTTAGTTATAGAAATTATCTAAAGCAACATATTTTTAGAAAAAAAATACAATGTTACATAAATTTCTAGAATTCTTATAGAAATAAACTATTACACTTGCAAAATTCATTAATCAAATCGAATTGCATGAAATATTTCCAAAATTGAAACCATTGCAATATCTCATTACATCTACTTATAAATATTACCCCTTCACTTCAATATGCCATTAACAATATCATTGTTCATCTTTGCAATGGCGATTGCTAGTTGCAGGTCTCAGATTCTCTTGTTCGTTCTCATCGCTTCTCTTGCGTGCATTCAAGAATGTATGTATCTATTATATCACCCCTTTCTCCGTAATATACATACTTCTATACATATATGTACGCTATTTATAATTTCCTCATGAACTGGCTTTGTGGTTTTATTGTTTGATCTAGGCACATCAAACAGTCTTGCCAAAAAGGTGAAGTTGAGCTCAAAAGACCAAAGGATTACAAGTGGAAAGATCAATAATGGACTTTGTTTCCCGGCTGATTGCTTTGAAAGTGTTGGTCCAACTGATTCAAAATGTTCTTGTTGTATATTAGATGGAAAATGTTGGCCAAACACTATTCTTTGTAAGAATAAGTGTCCAGGAAAAATGTTATAAGTATCGAATACTTGCCACGCATATGGTCACTTTTGCCATATTTTGCAGCTTCAGAAATATCAAATTTTTGTCTAAATTAATGAATATTTTAACCTAATTAAATGTTATGTCTTCAAGGAAAAATCTTGGATTTCACACGTAAGGACTTTCAATTGTACATATATATGTTTTGAGATAAAATAATGAGTTAATCATAAATTAAGTAACAAAATATTGAACTATAGTTACGAAATTGATACATAAATAAAATAGTACGAGATAAGTAGTAGTTACGTGGCTATAATGATAAAATAAATGTTATAATGAACAGAGGTTCAATTATCAAAAAGAGATGATTTTAAATAATAATTTTTATAAGAAGATTAAAATGTAGTATATAATACGTATATCAGGATTTGTATAATTAAAAATGAGAAAAAAGATTATATATTTTAGTACTCATAAAATTAGGGGGATTGCATGATATCTTAGTTCTAAAATATTGAAGTCTATTACAACGAAAAGTATATACAATTACCGTTTTTTTAAATATCCCGAAATCTTACCATGATTTTTTTATCATGTTTAAGATGGTGAATTGATAAATGTACATCCTAATGATATAAAGAAAGTTCCATCTCTAGAATAAAAACATACATCGTTTTGGAATGTAAATTGCACTAGGATATCTCTAAATTAATGTAGATTAAAGTGTGAGAATCACAATGTATTCCAATTTGTTGGAGGGATTATGATATATATTAGCAGAAGACTAATGTTAGCATGATGTAATTTTTTTCATAAATCAAAAATAGAAAATTTAATACAATTTTCATGTAAAATATTCCGGATTTATGTTTAATCAAAATAGACATTGAAATCATTTGTATACATACACATATGTACATCTTATGATAACTATTACAACTATTTTGATATATGATCAACCGACAATGGTTTAGTGATTTTAAAATGTCACCAAATTGTAGCTTATGACAACTATTTTGAAAGTTAGGTTGCTATCAGATAGAACGCAATCAAAAGGGGGGGGGGGGGGGGGGGGGGGGTTCAATTATCAACTAGATTATTTTAATCCATATTTTCGATCCAATTTTACAATGTAATATATACAAAACATATATCGGCAACTATGTATTATTCAAAAATAAGGAAAAAAAATATAAAAGTAAATATTTTAATACTCATAAAATTAGAACAATTACAAGATGTTTTGGTACTATAAAAAGGACCATTAGAACGGAAACTACATAAAATTACCATTTTAAAATTCTCGAACTTTCACCATATTTGAGATGGTGATGTTGGATAAATGTACATTCTAATTATATAAAGAAAGTTCGATTTCAAAAATCAGAAAAATACATCGTTTTGGAATGTAAACAACACTACGACATTTGTAAAACGATGAAGATAAAAAAAATGAGAACCACAAGGCTTGTGGTGTAGCGGTAATCACCTGGGAAGTTCATAGCGCTCAACCCGGGTTCGATTACCTTTGTGGCCACTTGATATAACCTCAGAGCTGCATGCTTTAGCAGTCGGTTTCATTGTCAAGGGATTAGTCGAGGCCAAAGGCCCAGGACACCCTTTCCAAAAAAAAAGATAAAAAGATAAAAAAATGTGAGTATCACAAACACGTATCTAAATTGTTTTAGGCTTATGATATATTAGCAAAAGACTCGTGTCACTCGATGTAGAACGACGTACATTTATTAGTAAACCGAGAATCAAAAAATGAATACAATTATTTATTTAAAAATTGTTCAGGCTTAATGTTTTAACAAAATAGAAACTATAATCATTTGTATACATAAACACATGTACAAAATGTTTTGATATATCATCAATTGAACACGGTTAGTTGTTTCAGACAGTAGTTTATGACCGGTTTTAAATGTAGTAATTATCTAAAGCAACTTATTTTTAGAAAAAATATAATGTTACATAAATTTCTAGAATTCTTATAGAAATAAACTATTTCACTTGCAAAATTCATTAATCAAATTGAATTGCATGAAATATTTCCAAAATTGAAACCATTGCAATATCTCATCACATCTACTTGTAAATATAACCCCTTCACTTCAATATGCCATTAACAATATCATTGTTCATCTTTGCAACGGCGATTGCTAGTTGCAGGTCTCAGATTCTCTTATTCGTTCTCATCGCTTCTCTTGCGTGCATTCAAGAATGTATGTATCTATTATATCACCCCCTTCTCCGCCATATACATACTTCTATACATATATGTACGCTATTTATAATTTCCTCATGAACCGGCTTTGTGATTTTTTTTTGTTTGATCTAGGCACATCTAACAGTCTTGCCAAGAAAGTGGTGTGGATTTAAGAGTAAGAGATAGGCTCTTTCCGCGTTTCCGATGGTAGTTGATAGGGAAAAGGGCGATACGCAAAGGGTTACAAGTGAAGAGATCAATATTGAACTTTCACCATATTTGAGACGGTGATGTTGGATAAATGTACATTCTAATTATATAAAGAAAGTTCGATTTCAAAAATCTGAAAAATACATCGTTTTGGAATGTAAACAACACTACGACATTTGTAAAACAATGAAGATAAAAAATGAGAGGATCACAAACACGTATTCTAAATTGTTTAAGGATTATGATATATTAGCAAAAGACTCGTGTCACTCAATGTAGAACGACGTATATTTATTAGTAAACCGAGAATCAAAAAATGAATACAATTATTTATTTAAAAAATTGTCCAGGCTTAATGTTTTAACAAAATAGAAACTATAGTCATTTGTATACATAAACATGTACAAATTGTTTTGATATATCATCAATTGAACATGGTTTAGTTATTTCAGACAGTAGTTTATGACCGGTTTTAGATGTAGTAATTATCTAAAGCAACTTATTTTTAGAAAAATATAATGTTACATAAATTTCTAGAATTCTTATAGAAATAAACTATTTCACTTGCAAAATTCATTAATCAAATTGAATTGCATGAAATATTTCCAAAATTGAAACCATTGCAATATCTCATCACATCTACTCATAAATTTTACCCCTTCACTTCAATATGCCATTAACAATATCATTGTTCATCTCTGCAATGGCGATTGCTAGTTGCAGGTCTCAGATTCTCTTATTCGTTCTCATCGCTTCTCTTGCGTGCATTAAAGAATGTATGTATCTATTATATCACCCCTTTCTCCGTCATATACATACTTCTATACATATATGTATGCTATTTATAATTTCCTCGTGAACTGACTTTGTGGTTTTATTGTTTGATCTAGGCACATCAAACAAGTCATGCCAAGAAGGTGGTGCTGAGATCAAAAGACCAAATGGTTACTTACAAGTGGAAAGATCTGTAACAACCAAGGAAAAAATGATAGTTCTCAATTTAGAGGGATTTGCGTAAAAGCAAAGAAACTAAAGGGTTTTGACCTAAAAGTTGAAATGTGATTCAATGAGTATGTAACGCAAGAGTTTGAAACCGTCAAAATATTTAATATGGACATTCAATATGGTGAGACCTTATGGATTCCTTTTCTTCATAATCGGTTTCAAACCACATTATAAATAGAGGTATTTGGGTGAAAGGTGGTCATAGAAAGGAAAAGGAAGTCAAAACAAAACTATGGTGATTGCTAGTTGTAGGTCTCAGATTCTCTTATTCGTTCTCATTGCTTCTCTTGCGTTCATTCAACAATGTTTGTATCTATTATATCACCCCTTTCTCAGTAATATACATACTTATATATATATATATATATATATATGTGTGCGCTATTTATAATTTCCTCATGAACTGATTTTGTGATTTTTTTTGTTTGATCTAGGCACATCTAACAGTCTTGCCAAGAAAGTGGCGTTGAGCTCAAAAGACCAAAGGGTTACAAGTGAAGAGATCAATATTGGACATTGTTACCCGACTGATTGCAAGGAAAGTGTTGATCCAACTGGTTCAAAATGTTACTGTTGTATGTATGATGGAAAATGTTGGACAGACAGTAATCTTTGTGAGTATAAGTGTCCAGGAAAAGTGTTATAAGTATCGAATACTTGCCACTCATATGGTCACTTTTGCCATATTTTGCAGCTTCAGAAATATCAAATTTTTTTGTCTAAATTAATGAATATTTTAACCTAATTAAATGTTATGTCTTCAAAGAAAAATCATGGATTTCACACGTAAAGACTTACAAATGTACATATATGTTTTGAGATAAAATAATAAGTTAATGATAAATGAAATAACAAAACACTGAACTATAGTTACGAATTTGATACATAAATAAAAATGTATGAGATGAGTAGTAATTACGTTGCTGTAATGATAAAATAAATGTTATAATGAACAGAGGTTCGATTATCAAAAAGAGATTATTTTAAATAATAATTTTTATAAAAAGATTAAAATGTAGTATATGTGTTCAATTATCATGTTTAAGATGGTGAATTGATAAATATACATCCTAATGATGTAAAGAAAGTTCCATCTCTAGAATAAAAACATACATCGTTTTGGAATGTAAATTGCACTAGGATATCTCTAAATTAATGTAGATTAAAGTGTGAGAATCACAATGTATTCCAATTTGTTGGAGGGATTATGATATATATTAGCAGAAGACTAATGTCGTGCAATATAGCATGATGTAATTTTTTTCATAAATCAAAAATGGAAAATTGAATACAATTTTCATGTAAAATATTCCGGATTTATGTTTAATCAAAATAGACATTGAAATCGTTTGTATACATACACATATGTACATCTTATGATAACTATTACAACTATTTTGAACTATTTTGATATATCATCAACCGACAAAGGTTTAGTGATTTTAAAATGTCTCCAAATTGTAGCTTATGACAACTATTTTGAAAATTACGTTGCTATTTTGAAAATTACGTTGAAAATTACGTAGCTATTCCGATCTGTTCTGACTGGATCTTTTATACTGGGCCTCCAATTCTTCGTCAATTCTTAAGAAATGTATTCATCTGAATTTTTGCAAATTCTGACAAAAGATGAGTGTAACACCTGAATCAACAAATGAATCAGTTAAGATGTCTGTCAGCAACACGAAGTCACTTTGTGTAACGAATACACATTGGAAAGGAGCTTTTTGATGTTCACTCCCCCAGGTCTTCCATTCAATCATCGAATAACACAAGGTTAAACTATGAACATTTAGACAAAAAAAAACAAATTTCCTGGGTGTACGTGCTTGTGTTTGAAAGAATTTAGCACATGATGATTGCTTTTAATAATCAGCTCAAAATTGTGTAAACCATTGAGACAACAACAATAATACACAAACTCAATTGTGCATGATCGAAGTGCGAAGGTGGGGCAGACTTCCTTCTTTTTCAATATACACATATTCCGAATGAAGACAAGATAGCATATGTACTGCATCCCCAGAAAATATTGAAACACCTTCTTTTGAAGAAGAAGATGAGTAGCTGGTGGGGTTTTTATCAAGAGTTGACATGGGCTAGTTGCCTGTTTCAATGATGTTCACCAAAGAATTGTGAAACAATCAAAAATATGGTTGCCCGGCTCAGAAAAAGTTGGTGCAGAGTTTGATATTCTTTTACTCTGTTCTCTCACCCTCTTTCTTTTTATCATTAAGCTCGCTTCTAACCAAACTCTCCTTTCATTTTACCTCATCACACATACCCACACTCAGTTATTTTTTACTCCTCACCTCTCGATCACTAAGGATTAACTTCTTAGTTAGGAAACACTGTTTAACGTGAATCCATAGAAGTTTTGTTTAAGCTCACACAAAGAACCCATGTAATCCTAAAAGAATAGTGGTGTTCAAAAATGGTTTAACTTGGCAGTTAAAGCACATATATATAAGTCAGATGTTTGTATGCTCAATGAGATAATCATGAAGATTTGAACATTTGTAAACATTGAAGATTATTCAAAACAAGTATATTGAATGAATGAACTGAATATAAGAAACTTGTTTGAAAATCTGACAATGTATGATAAGATCAGTTAGAATGATTTATCGATCAAGGGTCAAGAATAATTGCATATTGTCTATAAGAACAATTACAGACAAGTCTTGAAAGAAACGTTTTGGAATGAAATCATGGTCAACATCTTTGAATATCAATTAGGATGTCTTACCATCGAAAATATTATTCAATATGAGACATGGTAAGAACATTTTCAACAAAATAGTAAACCGGTGTGTGTGAATACTTGAAAGTATATGGAAAGATAATACACAAGTATTTATCTTTGGAAATACACGGTTTATTAATTATTAAAGCACATATAACATGAACACATTTAAAGTCACACTTCTATATTCATGAAATCTTTTTAAGAATTAGAAGTGGTTTGAACATTTAAGAACATGTTTTCATATCTGAAAGTTGTTCTTCTTTCAGATACGTATGAGACTAAGATTAGAAATAAACCTTTTTCTCAGTCTTAAATCTCATCAAGACAACTCTAAGTCTTATATGATATGATCATGTAAGTTCTCTCTCAATTCTGCAAAAATCACAAGTCTGTCAAAGTACAAAGTTTTATTCACAAAATTTATTGAAAATAAAATGACATAAAGCAATAAAAGTTTGAAAGTATGAGTTCTGATCAGATGTAATCAGAAGTCATTTACTCCCCCTGAAATTATGCATCAGATTTTATCTCACACTCCCCCTGAAAACATGAACAATGTTGAGTGCAGACATCTTTCAGATAATATTGCAAATGCATATTTTCAGTAAAAATTATGTATGTACTCCCCTTGAAGGTTGATTATCTCATTTATGATGCATCGGAGTACAATCTCATTTACGCTTCGGAGTAAATTCTTTTGTTAGTTGAAGTACGAGTTCTAAGCTATTGTGTTTAGAAGCCAAACTCCTTATCATTGAGGTGCGGGTCTTGAACTGTAGTATTCAAGAGCCATGGTTCCTTTACTCCCCCTTAACTTGAGGTGCCTGCAACACAGATTCATCCTTTGGTTTTGGTACCCACTGGTATTTGGATTCATGTTTGTTAGTTGCAGTTCTATTAGGAGTAATTGAATAAGAACCATACCAGTAATGATAACTTGTTTTATGAACAAAATCATATGTACGACAATAAGAACAATAATTCTTCTTATGAGCTAACCTGATTAATTGATCTCTAGAGTAAACAACATCAGGTTTACCTTTCCGCACATTGTTCTTCTTAGCATTTGGTGCATGTACACAAGATTTCTTCATATTCTTCTTATCATTCTTCTTCTCATCATTCTTGTCCTCAGAAACTAGTTTCACTTTCCAGACCAGCTTCTCATAATCATTTCTTCTTCTTCTGTGTGTACCTGAACCATCTACATTTTGATCATAGAAAATGTTAGTAGTACGAATCTGATCATATGTTTTAACTGACCTATTTGTAGAAACAGTTCTATGATGTGAACTTGTTGTTGTCTTTTTAGAGTCAGCTGAATCATCTCTAGGTGTGTGGATAATTGACTCTGGAGTCTTCTGCTCAGTCACCACCACCTTAGAAACAATTTTTTCAAGCTCTTTTATCTTTGAAGATAAACTGTCTCTTTCTTTGATGAGCAGGTCAATCTCTTTCTAGAATTCAGACTTCGTTTTCTGATCTTTCAAAGCACTTGTAGATAGTTCAGATAGCTTGTCAGTAATCTTTCTTATTTCTAACTCAAAGACCTTTCTTTCTTCTTCAAAGTCTTTCTCAACAGTCTTTCTCTGACCAGATATTTCTTTGAAGATCCCAACGTTTTTCTATTCAATGGTCTTCTTTTCTTTTGAAAATTTATCTCTTTCCATTATGATCACTTTCTCAAAGTCCGTTACCTGTTGAGAAAGTTTTGCACATTTAAGCTCAATACCTTTCTTCTCTTCAAAGTTTTTCCTTGAAAACTCTGAGAATTTCTGAGCAAATCCTCTCTTTTCTTTATCAAATTTTGATCTTTCTTTAACAATTTGCAGTTCTAACTCAGAAATCTTCTTAATCAGCTCTTCATTAGCACACTCCAAAGCCTTAACTTTCTCCTCATTCTTCTTAACAAACTTTGTTTGCTGGTTTTTGACAATTTGAGCTTCCAAGACAGAAATCTTTCTTTTCAGCTCAGTATTTTCAGTTTGCAAACTCTTTACCTTAACTTCATCCAACTCAGATATCTTCTTCATAAGATCTATATTTATTTTTTTAAGGCACTGACTTCTTCGATTAGCCATTCCTTCTCTTGAATATCATTCCCAGTCTGCAATACTCTTTCTTTTGATGACATCTTTGATCCTACCATCATCTTCTCAAGTTGTTCCCATAACTACTTCCCTGTAGCATTTTGACTATCTAATTTGACAGAAATCTCATTTGAAATTCCTTGCAGTATGAAAGCTCTGGCCAATCTGTCAGCTTTTTGTCTTTTCTTCTGTTCGTTAGTACATTCTTCTACTGATATTGGAGGTGTCATCACTCCTTCTTTTAGTGATAATCTGATATAGTAACCCAGATCATTTTTATCTATAAAGTTCAAGAATCTAACTTTCCATTGCTCATATTCTCCTTTGAACAGAATCGGTGCCTTCACAATTGTTCCAGAAGCAAGAGCTTCTCTGGAAGTCATCCTCTTTTTAAAAATGTACAATAAGAACTTGAAAATGATCGTTAGTCCAAGTGAAATCAGAAATACAGAAAATCTTAGAAACAATTGTCATAAAATAAATTTCCAAAATTTTCCTAAGTATGGAATTCGCACGTCACTGTTACACACACAATTCGCATACAGAATTCGCACACAGAATTCGCACAACAACTAACTTTAGAATTCGCAGACACGAACAATTCAGAATTCGTACGCAACACTTATGTGAAATCTAGACTTGGAAAAGTATTGAAAAATCAACTTTTCGCATGAACTTTTCGCACAACATACACATACAAATTCTGTACTTTGACAATTTTAGAACTTTTCATGCGAGTTGTGAATAATTCGTATATAGTTAGATACGAATTCTTAAGAATTCGTATCCTTCCTTATACGAGTTCTACACTTTTCATATAGAAGCCTTATGTGAATTCTTGCCTTGGAATATTTTTCACAAAAAAACTTTTCGTATAAAAGGCTTATGCAAATTCTGACAATTCGCATACAAAGATATACGAATTCTGAGGAATTCTTAACACACACACATGCGAATTCTTCTCAATTCGCATAACACACATGTGAGAAATCACCACATTTCGCCTATCACACATATGCGAATTCTACACTTGAAATTTTTCAAACAAGAAAATATGCGAAAACTAATGATTTGCGAGTTCTTAGGATTTATGTGAGTTCTTAGATCTTCGACTAATAACACTCTGATTTCTTCAAAAATCCATCAAACCTTCTATTTTCAGTCTGAAATTTTGACAATAATATCACTAACACTATTCGAACCTATTACAACCAAAGAATTTCAAAGAAATTCTGTCAAAATTACAAATTGAGATTGAACTGTGTTTCGAACTCGTGAACTTTCAAATGAACAAAAACATCAAATTGATGTACAATTACAGTGCAATACTCCAACAAACCTATACAAGATTTGTATAAAACATAAAACGAACTCAATGGATTCAATTACAAACACAATTACACTTAGAAATTCAAAATTCGATCAAGAACTCAGTATACAGTGCGAACGTCCATTTTTCTTGATTGATTTCGTATAGAACTTTTCTCTGATACCAATTATTATTCTCTAAATTCAAGTTTTAATTGCAAACTAATCACAATAACAATATGACAAACAAATTCAAATACTCAACCTGTTTTCAATTCTAATTCAAGAATTCGATTACAATGAACTATGTCACTTTCTCACTCTAGAAAACCATTATGCTTAACAATCCTCGTCATATCCCTATTTGACACGGGACACTATTTATATTAAACCACAAAACACAACACTTACAACACTTTTGACTTTGACTTTATTACACTAAGACTTTGACTTTCCTTGAGAGTTGACTTTAGCTTTGACTTGGCTTTGACCTTCAGTCTTTAGTCTTCATGATCTTGTACCCAACAAATATGTGCACTAACAAGCTTATTAATGAATAAAAGTTGTTAATAGTCCCTTTCAATTATAAGACTGTGTGGTGACGTTCAACAGATGTATTGAGGATTTGGTTAACTCGAAGTTAAATTTTCGGTTATCAGATGTTAGTTTTACGGTTCATCACCAATGGAAGTTGGGGTTGTGATCGGAAACCGACTACTCGGTAATCTTTTATCTAACAAATCAAATTATGAACAGAAGTTTGAATTTGTCTTTTGGTCGATTATCCAATGATTCTAAAATTATCATGAAAATAAGTAAAATTAGGAATCGGGGGAATTATTTTATTAAATCTTAATACTTCTAGTTAAGTCGGGTGTCACAGAAGTAGTCGGTCGTTTAACCAGGAAGGTTTGCTTCACCTTGGAAGAGGTTCTTAAATGTTTTTAGAAAGATAAACCCTTACCTCAATATACGTGTTTGATGTCACTATTTCCATCTTGTCTTTATGCCTTAGTTCGATACGTGTCTTAAATAGTCATTTATTGTAATTTCAAAGTTGTTGTTGTAGATAGTTCGAGTCCCTTTAGTGTCTTTATGATTTGTCCTTGTATTTTGATTTATAGGTTAATCCTTAGTTTATAAAAATTTCCATCCAATTATGTTTCCATGGCTAATTCATGATTTATAGCAAAATTAATACTTAAATCATTGTTCCCTACGATCGACTCGTATGCTTGCGGTTAATTTAAAAGACATCAGTTTGTGAAATTTAGATTGGTTGTGATGTATTGGGGTGGGGAGATGATTAATTAGGAATGTGGTGGTTTGAAATGCAACTGACCAGTGAGTGAGGTAGAGACGCATAGTGAAGTAGTGTTAAGCCAGTTTCACCAATGTGACAATGACGTCTTTCGACAGTACCAATTCAGGTGTGTGAGGAGGAGACTTTAAGGTTGAATACCATGTTTAAGAGGGAAGGCGTGAAACCTTGGTATTCTCCACCACCATCGGAGTCTACTGTCGTAATGTGTGTATTGAAAAAAAATCAACCACTATTTTAAATTTTTCAAAGATGGTTGTTACTTCAGACTTATGTCTCATAAAATAGACCCATGAGTACTTGGTGAAGTAATCAACAAACACAACATAATAGCGAAAGTGATCAAAAGATTTAACCGCTGCAGGACCCAAACATTAGTATATAAGTTTGAAGTGGTTCGGTACATGAAACTGAAGAAATTCCAAATGAGAGTTTATGACTCTTATTGCAAAGACATGAGTTGCAATGACTAGGACTAGACCCTGAACATGGTAAAGAAGCATTAGAAATGTCATTTTTTAGAATTCTTGAGGAGGGATGACCAAGAGGATGATGCCATTGAGTAGTAGATGACTTTGGTGTCGTGTATAGTGCATACACTTTATTAGTATGATTGGATGCAGATGGCCACTCATAGACGTGTCCGTTGTTCATCCCTTGTGCAAGTAAATCTCCAATTCTCAGATCCTTCAAAACAAAGCAATCAGGAAAAAAATTCAATGGAAGAGTTATTTTGGTCACAAAACTGAGAAACATATAGCAAACTATTGGTAATCGTAGGTGCACAAATAACATTTTTAAGTTGGAAAGTGGAGTCTGAAGATACAAGATCAATAAAACCAATATGAGTTATAGGAACTGAATTACCATCACATATTATGATATCATCGTTACCACCATATTCTAAACGTACGGGCAGGTTCTGCAAATATGATGTGATATGATGAGATGCACCAGAATCAACGATTCAGTTGGTGTCGACTTTACCTCTAGACTGGGTAAAGTTGGTTTGTGGTGTCGGATAACAAGAAGGGTAAAAATCTGCAAGTTTTGGTTGTATGGCCAGGTTTATCACATAATTGGCAAGTAATGTGAGGTTGGTTGTTATTGTAATGAGGACGCTAATACTGACTTGTGGGTGATGGATTTAAAGTGACAGCTAATTGATCTATTCCCTTGATTTGATAGAGGTCGATCGCTGAATTGCTAGTGTTGTACTCTATTATTTCTTCCATTAATAATGCTCCTTTGTTGTTTTGATTGTTGTTGGTGAGTTGATTGTATTGAGGGGTGAAAGGAACTTTGTCTTGTTTAACCACATTGTTTTTTATTGTTAGCTCATGATCATCCAGCTTATCGTGAAGTTCCTCAAAGGAGATGAGAGAATCTCGTGCTCGACCTTTGAGAGTGGCATGAATCAGGACCTAGACCTTTGAGAGTGGCATGAATCAGTTCATGTTCAGTCATCGATGATCCAGTGAGAGCAAGAGTTTCAGATATGCACTTTATGGTATGCATATAATCTACAATGTTTTGGTTTTAGATAGTGGTGTTGGTAAAGATTTTTCGAAGCCCCATGACTCGACTATGAGATTTGCTTACGTATGTTCTCTCTAAACGATGATATGCCTCAATCGCAGATCTAACAAAGGTGATAAGAGGAACAAAGGTGTTAGAAACAGATGCCAAAATAGTATGAAATAGACGACTATCTTGTCGACGCCATAAGCGATGTGCATGGTTAGGTGTAGCTTTGGTGTTTCCAGGTTGACCATAGTAGGAGAGCAGGGCATGGGTAGGTTCCATGAATATATCCTTCAAGATCATAGCCAAATAGTAGATATTGAAATTGAACTCTCTAGGAGGTGTAATTAAGTTTGGTGAGCTTGAGAGGGAGTTGAGTGGCAGCATTGATTGCAACAATTTGATTTGTAGGTTGTTGGGCAATAATAGCAGAAGTGGGTGGGGTTTGAAGTGGCAGAGGACGAGGACTCAAGCATGGCTGGATGTTTTAAAATTCTTATTTAACACAAGATAAGCTCTATTACCATAAAGAGGTTTTCTATTATTTATAAGAATGGATGTATTTTCTCTATTCATCTTCAGCAATATATATATATATATATAGACTTAAGTTCGCGTGAGACCAAACAGTTTCCGTGAGACCGGTGAGACCAAGCTTTAAAGTATGAAACTTCACACCAAAAAAACTGTGAATGTAAAAAAAATCGAACTTTTCATAGGGAAAACACCGTAAATGTTACGTTCACGGTGTTTTTCGCTGTGAATGTTCGTTTTTTTTTTACCTTCACAGCGTCTTCACTGTGAAGGCTCGGATATACCTTCATAAAAGACTGTGAAGGTTTGATTTTTTTTTAACTTGGTTTAGGTTTTTTTACCTTCATAGTGTGATTACATTATGAAGGTTCGAATGTTTTTTACCTTCACAGTGTTTCGGTGTGAAGTTTCATGTTTTAAGGCTTGGTCTCACGCGGTCTCACGGAAACAGCTTGGTCTCACGTGAACCTGACCCTATATATATATATATATATATATATATATATATATATATATATATATATATATATATATATATATATATAATTGTGTAACAAAATAGCCTCTAAAGTAGGAGCAGATTACCAGCTTATCTATTCTAAAACTAACTATCAACACCTATAGGGATAAGAATAGATAGAAACAAACTGTGGAGATAGTTGTGTAGATTGGAGCAGTAAATCATGGAGGACCACATGACATGTTTAATGTGCTATTAATATTGTCATATAGTACGTCTTGAATCTCGATTTTGAAAAATATCAGGTGGTTAAATATTTTGTTCTTGAAAAATCGCCCTTTGAAAATTGATAAATCATTGGAGAGGAAATGTCCATACCGTGAAACAACTTAATAGGGGTGTTCAAAAAAACCGGAAAACCGAGTCGAACCGTTTGATCCGAAACCGAAAAAACTGAAAACTAGAAAATTCGGTATTAACTGGTCGGTTTAGGTTTTAAATTATAGGTATCCGTGTAACCGATCCAAACAATATATATAATATAATTAATAATATTATATTTAATATTACCTATTTAATAATTATTATTTTATTTAGGAAATAATTGTGTTTTAAATTTTAATTGATAATTACATAATTAGGTTAAATCTTTTAAAAATTGGCAAGTGGAAACGGCGCCTTTAGGCTATAGACTTTAGTGAAATCATAACTCAAGTACTCAATTATAATTTCCAACTTTTAAGTTTTAATTGAATAATTGCCTTTTGTCGTTTTGCCTTCATAATTTTTGAAGTTCAATCACTATACGATCACAATTCAGTGAAGTCATCCCAAAGTATTTGTCGGTCGTCACTCTTAGTAGGTAAGTTTTCATTCTTCTCCTATTCTCCATTGTTTCAATTCTTCTCCTATTCCCCGCTCGATTTTTAAGATGATTTTTTATGGTATTTGTTAACAAACCTTAAGTTTAGTGTTTTACATTTGTTAAAAAATCTTAGGCTTAGTGTTTTTCCCATTTGTTAAGAAAATTTAAGTTTACTGTATTTTTTTTCTTGGAAGTTATTGATAATTTCTTAGGTTTAGTGATTTTTTGTTTTTGCCATTATAATTTATTGATCTTAGGTTTAGCAATTTATAAATTTTGTATTATATTTTCAAGATTATATTAGCTACATTATCTTGGCAAACATGTAAGGAATCCTATTTGTGAGTTTACTTTATATGTTAAAATTTTCATTACTCCCTTTATTCCTATAGAGGGAGGTTTCGAGGGAGGTTAGGAAAACCTAAAAAAAACGGAAAACTGAAGAACACTCCGGTAATCCTTCATCTGATGGATGGTTACATACAGGTAATTATGTTGTTTTTTTGGTTTTTATGCACAAGTGCATTATGCACTTATGCATATGCACGTGTGCATGTTACAAATTATTTGTATGCACAAATGCATAACATCCAGATTAAGGGCTACCAGCGTGTTCTTCAGTTTTTTGTTTTTTTAAGGTTTTCCCCTGAACCTGGCCTTATTCCTATAATATTTATCTTTCTATGGTTTGTAGGAGTAATGGACAAGGCTCCTATTGATATTGAATTTAATGTTGATCATGCTCTCCCTAAAAGTGTAAGTGCAAGAGAAAGTGAAAGTGTCAATCCTCCAACGACACAACAATCTAATGATGAAGGAGTTCAAGGAAATCAGAAAGAAAAGAGAAGGGTTAAAAAGGGATACTTATGAAAAATCCGCGGTATGGGATCATTTCACTAGGGATACTTCTAATCCTGATTATGCCTCTTGTGACTATTGTTCTCAAGCACTTAAGTGTCCTTGTAAGAATGGAACTAGTTCATTGCATAATCACCTTAATCATTACAAAAAGTACCCATACAATATAGATAAGAAACAAAAATTATTGATCTTCCAAGCTAAATCTTCTGTCCAAAATTGTAGAGATAGTACTTCTACGTTTATTCCTTGGATGATTTATGGTCTTCTAGGCAAAATCTTAGCTATATGTGTTTGACAACTCACTTCATTGATCAGGATTGGACCATATATAAAAGGATATTAAACTTTTGTCTAATACACTACTAGAAAAATGGGCATCAGCGACGGAAATTAGCGAGGGAAAAAATCCCTCGCTAATTAGTGAGGGATTAGCGAGGGATTGACCACGAAACCAATCCCTCGCTAATTAGCGACGGATTAGTGAGGGATTGGTTTCGTGGTAAATCCCTCGCTAATCCCTTACTAATTAGCGAGGGATTAGCGAGAGATTGACCACAAACCCAATCCGTCACTAATCCCTCGCTAATTAGCGAGGGATTAGTGAGAGATTGGTTTCGTGGTCAATCCCTCACTAATTTAGTGAGGGATTTGTGAGGGATTGAATACAAAATTATTCTGTCGCTAATCCCTCACTAATTAGCGAGGGATTAGTGACAGATTGACCACAAACCAAATCTGTCGCCAATCCCTCGCTAATTAGTGAGGGATTAGCGAGGGACACCTAGCATCCGTCACTAATCCGTCGCTAATTAGTGAGGGATTAGCGACGGAATTTTTTATTTTTCTTATTTTCTCATATTTATGTGTTATATGTATGCATGTGTATGTGTATATGTTATATATATGTGGGTTTGTGTTATAAGTGTGTATATATATACATGTGTTGTTTGTTAAACCACGATGGATCTTAAACCGTCATAAAGTGCTTTATTGGACTATAATGGATCTTAATGGGTTTTATCGGCCTTTAAAGGGTTATATTGTGCTTTAAATGGTTTCATCAGGACTTAATGGATATATCTGGCTTTAAAGGGTTATATTGGGTTTTAAAGGGTTTCATTGATCCTTAATGAACCTATCGAGCTTTAAGGGGTTCTACTAGCTTTAAAGGGTTTCATTGGACCTTAATGGATCTATCGGGGTTTAAAAGGTTCTATTGGGCTTTAAAAGGTTTCATTGGGCCTTAACGGATCTATCGGGCTTTAAGGGGTTCTATTGGGCTTTAAAGGGTTTCATTGGGCTTTAATGAATCTATCGGGCTTTAAGGGGTTCGATTGGGCTTTAAAGGGTTCATTGGGCTTTAATGAATCTATCGAGCTTGAATTTAAAGGGTTTCATTGGGCCTTAATGGATCTATTGGGATTTAAAGGGTTCTATTGGGCTTTAAAAGGTTTCATTGGGCCTTAATGGATCTATCGGGTTTTAAGGGGTTCTATTGGGCTTTAAAGGGTTTCATTGGGCCTTAATGAATATATCGGGTTTTAAAGGGTTTCATTAGGCCTTAATGTATCTATTTGGCTTTAATTAATTCTACTGGACTTTAATCGATTCTATTGGGCTTTACAGGGTTCTATTGGGATTTAGTTAATTCTACTGGACATTAATCGATTATAGTGGGCTTTAAATGGTTCTATTGGCCTTTTAAGGGTTTCATTGGGCCTTAATGAATCTATCGGGCTTTAAAGGGTTCTATTGGGCTTTAAAGGGTTTCATGGGCCTTAATGGACCTATCGGGCTTTAAAGGGTTATGTTGGGCTTTAAGGGTTTCATTTGGCCTTAATTGATCTATTGGGCTTTAAAGGGTTTCATTGGGCCTTAATGTATCTATTTGGCTTTAATTAATTATACTAGACTTTAATCGATTCTATTGAGCTTTAAAGCGTTCTATTGGCGAGGGATGTGTGGTATCCGTCGCTAATTAGCGAGGGATTGATTTTTTTCTGTGTTTTTATCATTTTTATGTGTTATGTGTGCACATGTAATAAATTAATTCAAAAATAAATGTAATAGATATATAAATAAAAAATCAAATCCCTCATTTTTTTTATTTAAAAAAACTTATACCTGGCCTTTCAGATAGATTTTTATTTAATAATTCGTCGAATTAGTAGTACATATTTTTTTTTAAATCTATTGTTGTTTTTTAAATAATTCGTCGAATTAGTGGCTTATAGCGGTGTCAAACCGCTGAAAAACACTTTTTGATAAGTCATTTGGTTTTAACTTATCAACTTATTTGAAAAGTGTTTATGACTTTTTTAGTTATTTTATATGTATAAGCAATCCCAAACACCTTTAAATAACAACTTATTAGCTTATTACGTTTTGATACCACAATAAGTTAATCCAAACAATTTTTTTAAAAACTACGGTTTGACACCGCATAAGTTGATAAACACTTTTTAAATTAAACATAAGTTGTTTTAAATAAGCAATCCCAAACACCAATTAATTAAGATTTTTTTAAAAACTCAATCTATTTAATAAAAAATAGATTTTTTTATTAATACTTATTAGCCTTTCAAATATGTACCACTATCAGCCAAAATATCCCTTTAGCCAACACATCCCTTTCAAGAGAAAACCCTACTAGCCGGCCACCATCGCCATCCGTTCTGCTCTACGACCACCCTCCACCGTCTTCGTCGCCACCAACAGCCACCAGCGCCACCACTCTACTACCACCATGCCATCCGTACAGCCCTACTCGCCCCCGCCCTCTTCCCTCCATCGTCTCCTAGCACTCGTCATCGGACCACAAGCGTAGACGCAGTCATCCAGTCCAATCACGACCACTGTGACTCCGTGAGTCCACCATCGTCGACCACAACGAGGAAACCAATCGTCGACCACAGCTAGTCCACCATCGTCGACCATAGCAAGGAAACCAACCGTGAGTTCACTTTTCTGATATGAAGTTACCTAGTTGCATATTGGTGTCTGATAATGTGAAAAAACTGAAGGATTAGCAAAACCTAAGTTGGGTTTGGTTAGAAACACGGTATTGAGCATTGACTGATTACTTGACTGCTTTGTGTGTTAGCTATGGACTGATTTGGTTACAAATTATTGACTGATTTGGTTACAAATTATTGACTGATTTGTGTGATTACTTGACTGATTTGTGTGTTAGTTATGGACTGATTTGGTTACAAATTATTGACTGATTTGTGTGATTACTTGACTGATTTGTGTGTTAGTTATGGACTGATTTGGTTACAAATTATTGACTGATTTGTGTGATTACTTGACTGGTTTGGTTACAAATTATTTTATGTTTCTATTGCATTTTGACTGATTACTTGACTAATTTGTGCATACTTTTAAATTGTGCAGGTTTCAAGATACCAATATCGTTCGAGAGATGACATCTATATTCAGATCTTTATTTCGTGGTCCGTGGCATCTCTGGAAGGAGGTCCCTCCAGCTGATCGTGACTTGATGTTCCAGCGCTTTCAGGTTGGTGTACATGAATCTCTTTAAAAGTAATTGTATATATCAGATTATTGTTTTTACCTTGATACAAATCTTGTGTATGTAGAGTAAGTTCCAGTGGGACCCAGAACTAGATGATATGGTTCGTGATGCATGGACCCGTGCCATGCACAAGAGGTACTCGGACTGGATGAGTAGTGCACGTGAATCGGCCGTAGCATGATGTTATCAGAATTGGGACGGTGAGGACTTCACTCGCATTAGAGCACACCACCCTACCTGGATCCCTGAGAGGTTTTGGCATCAGATGATTGATGAGGTTTTTATATTTATTGTGGGCTTTGTGCATTTCAATGTGTTTTGTACCGACTTATGTATTATGTTTTTCGCAGGTGTGGAATACGGAACACTGGAAACTTACGTCTAGGGCCAATAAGGCCAATCGAAGGACTGAGTTTGAGGGGGTGTCATCTAGGCACACCGGGGGATCGATTTCTACTGCACAACATCGATACCAAATGGTAAGTATATATTTCAATTTTTTGAATATGTCATTAGATTTGTATGTCTAGTAACTAATTAACTTAATTGTCTGTTGTAGAGACGAATATTGGTTCGGGAGCCGAGTAGGTCTGAGGTATATGAACGGGTCCATTGCATGAACCGAAAGCTTGTTCCAGGTTCATCCAACCCGCCTACTGATCCTCCTCAATACATTTACCCCAAAGCGGCTAGAGTGGCGGTAAGCTTTCCAAAACCATTACATTGTTTTATAGAAACATTTGGTAGGTTTAAAGTAATATGTTTTAATAAATGTAGTGATACTATTAGTTTGGGCTGCCATTGTTGGGCAGACGTTAGGCTAAGTAGATATGTGTTGACAATGTGACTACCATTGGTAATTAGAATGTTATAATTGTTAAAAGCAGGCATTGGATAAGTTTGATTTACAGTCGTTATGCTGCTGAAATCTGTACATAAATAATTAATCTCAATATTTTTTTTGGTAAACCATAGGAATGCTAATTGTTAAAAGCAGGCATTGGATACGTTTGATTTACAGTCGTTATGATGCTGAAATCTGTACATAAATAGTTAAGCTCAGTATTTGTTTTGGTAAACCATAGGAACACTAATTGTTAAAAGCAGGCATTGAATACGTTTGATTTACAGTCGTTATGCTGCTAAAATCTATACATAAATAATTAAGCTCAGTATTTGTTTTGGTAAACCATAGGAACGCTTTCAGGAGCTTAGGGATGCGGCCCACTCTAGTGCACAGGCTGACACCCCTCCTCCTGATGATGCATCTCTTTGGGATCAGAGTATTGGAGGACGTAAGAAGGGTCGTTATTTTGGTCTCGGGGATTCCTATTATGGTGAATATAGCAATAGCAGCGGGAGATCATCCACTACTGGATCATCCATGGAGGTATGCTAGTTATATTGTTATGTATCATGTCATTACTTTTCATTGACACCAAAACAAATTATTGATTTTTGTTAAATATTGAATATTACAGGTAGCTGAGTTGAAGGAGAAAATGACAAGGATGGAGGCGGAGGCAAAGGAGCGGGAGGATCGCTATGTAGCCCAGCTGGAGTCCGAACAAAAGAGAAGGGAAGATCTAGAGACCGAACAAGCCAATCAAGTTGTCCGATTAGCCGAATAGGTCGCATTATCAGCCCATTTTGCTTCTTTCATGCAGCAGCAAGGATACAATTTCCCCCCTCCCGGACCTCCCGGCCCTTCCAGTAGCTAGATAATAGATTGTTAGTTGGTATTTTGGCATTTTGGTATTTTGGTATTTTGAATTGTTGGATACTTGGCATTTTGGTATTTTGGTATTTTGAATTGGGTTATTTTAGTTTGTTGGACAATTGTCGGTTTGTTATTTTCAATTTATGGGCAGGTTTTGTATTATAATATACAGGAAACAGAGAATTTTAATTAAATTTATTTTAAAAAAATAACGAAATTCAGCGACGGATTTTCGTCGCAAAGAGTTAGTGAATCCCTCGCTAATCCCTCGCTGATAAGGGCCCTCGCTAATCCCTCGTTGATACAAGTCCCTCAGTAATCCCTCGCTGATACAAGTCCCTCGGTAATCCCTCGCTGATACATGTACGTCGCTAATCCCTCGCTGATACATGTACGTCGCTGATAGCATCAGCTACGACTGTTTGGGCGACGGACTATCAGCGACGAATTACCGACGGATTCGAGCTTTAGCGAGGGATTAGCGACGGATTTTTCCCTCGCTAATAAGGATAATTTTTGTAGTGATATCTGGTCATTCTGGAGAAATAATGGGAAAATATGTGGAGAAGAACTTGCTTGATTGGGGTATTGGTTTTTACGATTACCATAGATAAAGCTAGTTTAAATGACCGATGTATTCGATACTTAAAAAGAAGGCTTAATACTTCGAAAAATAGTGTCTTGGACAATCAGCATTTGCATATAAGATGTTGTGCCCATATCTTAAGTCTTTTCGTGAAAGAAGGGCTAAATAAATTAGAAGACTCAATTGTTAAAATTAGATCCGCTGTGAAATATGTGAGGTCTTCTCTTGCTAGGCTTCAACGCTTTAAGGCATGTGTTGAGAAAATGAAAACTGAGAGTAAAAGTCTCGTTTGCCTTGATGTTGAAACGAGATGGAATTCGACTTACTTGATGCTAAAAAGCGTTATCAAGTTTCAAGTTGCATTTGATATCTTAGAGGAGCAAGTTAGTAAGTATAGATTTGAACTTCTATCATTGAAAGGTATGCCCACAGAAGAAGATTGGGACTATTCTAAGGGGGCGTTTGGTTCACAAAATCTGATGGAATCTGGTGGAATTGGAATGTTGAATTCGCTTGACCATATTCAATTCCCTTGTTTGGTTCAATCTTTTTAATGGATGGAATCTTTAGTTCCAACAAATTCCATGGATAAAAGATTTAGACATTCCATGATATATACAAGGTATTTCAATGGAATGGAATTTGATATTTCCATAATTCCAAAATTACCCTTTAACCCAAATAAACCCTACCTTTTTTATCAACAGCCGCCATTAGACATATACATCATCGAATCTTCTCTCTCGTCTTCTCCGTTAGAGATCATCGTCTTCTCCAGTAGACATCATTGAAGCTCTCCATTGCAGCAAGGTATCACACATTATCTCTCTCTATCTCTCTCATCTTCTTTATCGAGATCAACCTGCTCTCTCTCTCTCTTCTCCATTAGTTTACTTGGCATGAAAATTGAGGAACTTGTAAGATTGGTTATGATTATGATGTTACTATCTTATATGAGTTACTCTCTACCTCTCACCAACCATATCTTTCTCGTAAATGGAACAAAGATTACAAAATCTACCATACTAATTATATATTGACAGAACCATAAGCTCGATAGTATTACCTAGGTACCCTGTTGGATCTATGTACAGGTTGATTCAAATGCATATTCTGTCCATTTTCCAAATCTGTGCAATGGATTTCTTCTGTTTCTGTGCCGGTTTCTCCCAAAAAAAATTAATGGTTATTCCAAATATGTGCATTCGATTTTCCATACATACAGGTTTCTCCAAATTTTTAATCTGTCATTTTTCTGTGTTTATACTGTCTATGTCAATTTTTTGCGTTTATACTGTTTGTCCATATGTACATGTACAGGTTTCTCCAAATGCATATATTGTCTATGTCGATTTTCTGTGTTTAATCTGTTGATTTTCTGTGTTTATTGTCTATGTTTACTCCAATTTGTGTGTTGATTTTATGTGTTTACTATCTATGTTTACTCCAATTTGTGTATTGATTTCCTGTGTTTACTGTCTATGTTTACTCCAATGGTTGTGTGCTTACTGTGTTGGTTCATGGTATGTTTTTGCTAGATGAATTACCGTGAAGCCGTGTTAAGTTTTTGGAACTATGAAGGAGAAGCTCGAGAAGAGTTTGTGAGGTTTATGTTGCGAGAATGATTGTTTGGTTATTAATGGTTTTTGGACATGTATTCGAATATGCTTTTGTATTTTGGTGGCATGTACGTATTTTTGAACATGTATTTTGGTTGCATGTAAGTATTTTGGAACATGTATTTGGTGGCATGCAAGTATTTGGAACAATTTTAATATCGATGTAGTAATGTCATTTGGTTTATTGTTATGTTTGGGTTGTGTATATCATATTTTTTACACATTAAAGTACTTAATAATCATTTTATTAAAGTATTTTTAGTTAAAACATAAAGTATTTAATGACTATTTTACTAAAGCAATTTTTGTTTAAAAAAATTAAAATAATGAACAGGGGTATTTTGGTCATTTATCAAAATTCCATTTCAGTTCTGAAACTACAATCTGTGAACCAAACAGACATATTACAATTCCGTTAACAGATTTCATTCCAATTCTACCAACCAAACAAATGGTCAAACCTGACAACATTTCATTCTAATTCCTTCAAAGTCAAATTCCTTTGACAGATTTCATTCCATCCCAAAACATTAAGCGTACCAAACGCCCCCTAAGTGTTTGTTGCGTTTTTTAAGAGGTTTTTATACTTCTACTTTGCGTATTTCTGACTCTTTATACGTCACTAGCAATAGTTACTTCCATGAAGTCTTTGGCATTGGAACAATGATTATAAGATGTCTGTAAGATATGTGGGTCTTAAAAAGATGGCTGCTAGAAAGAAGGTGAAGTATGATAAATATTGGAGCAATGAATCAAACATAAATATGTTTTTATTTGTTGGGCCAATTCTTGATCCAAGACAAAAGTTAGTTATGTGTCATTCATTGTAGAACAAAGTTATGATAAAGAAAAAGCTAAATATTTGTGCCATGAAATATAGAAAGTATTGAGAGCATTGTTTAATCACTATTCACTTGAAGTAGGAGTAGTCAATGAAACTAGTGCAACCAATTTCCAACTTTCTGGACACAAAATTGTTTAGATGTTGATGATGACCCGACCACTTTTTTGAGCTACGAGTATAAAATATTGTTGGAAGAGGCCTCAAGTGGTACATGTAACCATTGCATGTCTGAAATCTAAGTTGGATAGATATTTAGGTGAATAATGTAAGTCTCTAGACAACAAGTTTGATATACTGGATTGGTGGAAGAAAAATGAATCAATGTTACCGGTTATGGAAGCAATGGCTAGGGACATTTTGGCAATTCCGACCTTCATTTAGTACTCGAGGACGTGTTCTTGATACCTTGCGAAGCTCATTAACCCCTACATTGGTTGAGGCATTGGTATGTTCCCAAAATTGGGTAAGGTCCAAAATTGTTCCTATTGATATTGAGGAGAAGTTAGAAGATCTTGAAAACTTTGAAGTTGATATGATTTGTAATTCTATATGTTTTTATACTTATACATTTTTTTTCTTTTGTCTTGTTTAATGAATGTTTTAACTTTTATTTTTTGATATTTCATATTTGAAGGACTTGTGTTCCAAGTTTTCTCATCCATTACGGTGGATGACTAAATTTGGTGGTATAAGCGATGAAGCCGTGAATGAGTCGACATCAAGTCATCAACCAAAGAGTGGATATTTTTTAATAATAAAATTTATTTTAATTTATTGTTCTTGGATTATTTACAAGTATTTGTTATCTAATTGGTTTTAGTTTACTATTTTGGTATTATTTTTATATTGCAAATTACATTTTCTATAAATTCGGCTAACCGTGAACCAATGTTCTAAAAAAACTCGCCGCATAGCCGCCATGGCGCGCTATGGCACCAAGGCTTGTGTGTCACGCCACGTTAAGCCCATGACACGCTATGGCCTAATGCGCAGTTATTGTAATGAGATATTTGATTTTTATTTACGTTTTTAATGTCTTATTTGTAAGTTTTTAATATATAACCTAATTTAACTTGCTTATTACTATTGACTCACTGAGTAACATTATAAAACATACGTTTTTATTTATAATATTATATATGAATTAGAAATTTGACGCCATAAGTCACGCTTTGAAAACGTCATGGCTTCACCGTGGCTCCTAAGGCTTGAGGCTTGGCCTCGCCGCCACGCCACGTCTCACGCCATTTAGAACCTTGTCGTGAAACGAACCGCGGGTAACCGACATAATTTGGTTCGGTTCGGTTAATCATGCGGTTCGGGTTCGGTTAACCAGGTATATGCCTAGTACGGTTTGCTTCATATTTTTCCTACTAACCGAGTTGAACCGAACTGTGAGCACCCCTACAACTTATACATTATTATCTTTTACGTCTCCTTTTATGTTTGGAAAAAGATTATGTAATTTGAATGATTTTACAGATGTTATGATTTTACATAAGTTTTACATTTCGAATCTAAAAATTAGGTTCGTTTTCCCGTAGGCAAGCATAACTCGTTTATAGGGCAGATACGAGAACTACAAAAAAAATTGGGTTTATAGGACACTTAAAATGTTTAAACATCCTAATAGTATACTTTATAGGACTTAAATTTATATGATCAAACTATAAAACGTTTTATCTAAAAGTGTTACAACAGATTTATATGACGCTTTTAGGCGTTTTAACAAGTTTTTTAGGATGTTTTTTTTAAAATAAAGTGTCGTGTTAGATATTTTTATAGGCCACTATTTGAAAAAAAAATGTCCCATAAAAACAATTATCTTATAAAAAGATGGGTCTATAAAATAGCTAATACGACGTGTTATTTCAAAAGCATCCTAAAAAACTTGTTAAAACGGCTAAAAACATCCTATAAACTTATTGTAACACTTTTAGATAGAACATTTTATAATTTGGTCCTATAAACTTAAATTCTATAAAATATACTATTATGACGTTTAAACATTTTAAGCGTCTTAGAAACCCAATTTTGTTGTAGTGGGGCAAGTTCTCAAACCCTGCAAAAACGGGCTTGAATTTGCTATATTAGGCCTACTAGACAAAGAAAAAATATGTTAAGTCCGACTCAAACCCATAAATGATTACCTCTAGTTTGGATTAATAATATATAGATAGTTTGGATGATGTAGGCAAAATTATATTCAATTGGGCTTTGCCGTTGGATCACTTTGTGATGTAGAAAAGAAACGGGGTTTATGATAAAACTCAAGTATTGCTAAAATTGAGTGATAAAACATTAAGATTATCTATTTAAAAAGCTTAAGTAACTAGGAAAATAAATAAAAAGTATACTAAACCATAAGTTTAATCCTAGGAAAGCATTTAAAATATAAATCATAATTTGACTAGGAATATTACACAATATTTAAAGGAAATCCTAATTTATCTAGGAATGAATTAAATTAATCCTAAAGCAATCATAAGGAAATTAGAACATATATAAGCAAATAACTAAAGAAATAAAATAATGAGAAGAATTAAAGGCAAATTTCGTGATTAGAAGGTCAATTCATTCCAATTTTGCCTTATTAATTTCCCATTTATTCAAAGGAGAATTGGTTAACCCTATGACTTTCTCTGCATCACTTTGACAACATATAACTTCCAAGATGGATCCGAACATTGCTTCAATCAACATACCGGCAAGTAAGTCGTTCAACCTAAAACGTGAAGCATTTAAATTATGGAAAATGGTACAAACAGAAACATAATATTTATTTTCAAATTGTGTCACTCTGACGTACGATGTTTGGAGCGCTCCACATAATTTACCACAATCGTATTGTTGTGTAACAGCTCATTGGATTGACAAAATAGAGAGATCAATGATAAAATGCACCATTGCGTTTGAGCAATTTGGTTATCCACACAATGGAAATGAATTATTTAAATTGATAAAAATATAAGTTAATTTTATCATTTATCCGATAAAATAATTAGTCTTTCTTTTGATATTGCATCTATTGATATCCTATGTGTTGAAAAATTAAAACCGACTTTCAAGCCTATATGTTTTGATGTTTTTCTCCATGCCTATTGTGGGACTTATGGGTGCTCAAAAGACCAATCACTTCAGTCAACCAAACCTCAAAAAACCCAAAAAAATCAACTCAAGATAACCTGACACATAATTGATACGCAATTAGGCCAAACTGGAATTGGGTTAGGGTTAGGTAATTTGAAACCAACCCAATAACCCAATGCCTTTTAGAATATGGATTTAATATGATTGTTAAGTCCATGGTTAATAAGTATAGTTTAGATATTAGACCGACCCATATCTATTCAAAATTATATTATTATTTCAACCATAATTTTACTTTTTTATTTGCAATATGGGTACGTTGGGAAGAAACATTATGATTTAAAACGAATATGTTTCCCAATCAACGTCCCTAACTATTTATCATGTTAGGACCATTGTCATTGATCAATTTAATCTAAGTAAAAAACCGAACATTCGTTCATATCTAAAACTAATCGAATTTAACTAAAGACGTTTTATAAAAATTGGTTAATCAAACATTAACTTTCGTTATATGAAAAATCAACCAATTAAAACTCAAAAGTTTATTATAAAAACAATTGATCAATACCACAACGTCTATCCAAAGTGACGATTACCCAAAAGAACGAAAGTTAAACTACGTCACAAAACATAAACATAAATCTAAACAAAACAATAAAATTAATCTACGAAAACTATAAAGATCGATCCAAGGAGTGTCACTCTCCAAGAATCATTTTTAGCCTACGAAAGCGGTAAATAAATTAAGCAGCGGTGCAAAAAATTAAAAAGGGAGAAGTAAATATAGATTCAAACATAAATATAAAATATGGAGAAAACGAAACGTTACAACGGATGTTGAATGTGGATGAAATCTGTCACATAACCATCTTCATCTTCGACCCGTCAAAACACCGCATCTTCTTCACATCTTCAAAAAATTCAAGAAACGAGGAATTACATATAAATGAAAAACTAAACTAAACCTAAAATCTAAAATCTAAACTAAAAAAAAAGAAAAAAAAAACTAAAATATAGAAATCTTTCCTAAAACAAAAATAAAATATTAAAACTAAAAGGAAAAGATTAAAACTAAAAACAAAGAAAAAGAAAAAGAAAAAAAAAGGAAAAAGAAAAGACGGTGCACATCTTGAGGAGGAGGAGGAGATATGAGAAACCTAAAAAAATCATATTTATAAAAGTAAACTTTCAAAATGGCCCATCCAAAATTGATGCTCTCTTTCTAAAATGCCCCGATTTCATCAGTTTTAAAAGCTATGTAACACCCCGATTCTTGAAAGATATCATTTTAAGTTAATACAGAAACCGATATATCGAGGAAAAATAAGATATTTAATTTTGGACTTGGATCCTGGATTTTATAGTCTAGATGGATGAAAGATTCAATTACGAGTCCAACGGTTCTTTCTGGAGCGAAAACGGAGCTATAACGAAGAAGTTATGGCCAAAACAGTTTCGGTACGCGCTAGGCTATAGTGCCCGGCGATTGTGACAGTGTCACAATCGCCTGTCAAGGTCGCCGGAGCCCGAGAACTCTCGGTACAATCTCAGCGATTGTTCCCGGCGATTGTGACATGGTCACTATAGCCTGGCACAATCGTCCGGGTGTTTCAGGGTGTTAAAATCGCGATTTTCAGCCCCAAACTTCATTTCTTCATAACTCTCTCATTTCAACTCCGATTTGGGCGATTCAAGTTGCTACGGTTTCGTTTTTGAGAGCTTTTCATGTATATGGAAAGATATTGGAAGTATATTGGAGTATACTAGAGTATTTGGTGGTGGTAAGCTTCTCATCTCTCACTATTCATCTTCTTCCCCAAAGTTTTCTTGGTTTTCATCCACCCTTTGTTCTCCCTTTCATAGATTGGAGTTTTGTAACCATTTTGGTGAACTAGAAGTGTTTTGGTTGGTGGATTCAAGCTTGGGTTAAGGTAATCTTCTATCCTCTTCGGTTATGGAAGTTAGGGTTTCGGTGTTAGTTGAGGTATTCATGTTCATGGTTTGGGAAACGATTATTTGTGGTTGGTTATGTATATTTATGGTTGAATATGTATGGATTTAGGTTTTGGAAGTTTTGTCTTGAGAATCCAAGTGTTCTTCAAATGAGCTCTAGTTGGGGGAAATCTAGATTTAGCCTAAATCTAGCAAGGTGAGTTCAAGTTGATTTGTGAAAACGGTGTACATGCCAAAATGTTTATTTTAAAATGTTTGTGTTTTACCTCAAATTGTTAACTGCTGATAAGTTTTTAGTTATTTTGAAATGTTTAGTTTTATAAACATGTTGAGACACCCATTTTGGGATTTTGGGCATTTTTATAAATAAATCATATATTTTGGGTATTCAAATGATTTTATTGCATGGAAAATATTTTTGAGTATAAATGCATTCTATAGAGTGTCATGGGATGGTTTGAAAGAATAAAAGGTATAAGCCCACTTTGGAAATTGTTTGTCCCGATCTAAATCATGTTGAAGTTATTTGGGTGTGTTGAAGCATGGGTTGCATTATTTTGGGTCGTTTACGTTTGATTTCATTTTATGATTTTCAACGTTGGGTCTATGGATTTGTGGAGCTTATGGCTCGACTTGGATTTTGTTGGGTCTTAGGGACACTTGTCCGGTTTTGATGGCTCAATATAGTGCACTTGGTTATGATTTGCATTTATTGCATCTTATTTGGGAATTACATGTTTTGAATGCTTTGGTTCATTCGTTTTGAGTCATGTAATATTTCAGCCCCGTCTGCTATGGATCCATGAGCACTTTTGTATTTTGTCCGGTGTTGGGACGACTAGTTTTCCACATCGAGGCACGTTCGGCATTGGATGTGATGTAAGTCCCTCGTGCTCGTATCAATGGGTGTATGCTGAAAGATGCTGAGCTCGATACGTTTATTGCTTTATCCGATGGGGGACGATTAGTTTTCCCCATTGAGGCGCGGTTGGCTTCTTGGTATGGTGTAAGTTCTCCGTGCTAGTATCTATGGGTGTATTCTGAAAGATGTTGATCCCGATACTTATACCACTTTAACGTAATGTGTGGCTTACTTTGTGCACGTCACATTATGCGGAATCGGGTTTTTCCCCGTCACCGAAAGGTGTATTTTTGGGTTGAGTCGTTTATTATTTGTTTTCGATGACTTTTTCATACATGAATTTATTCCATGTTTTATGGGTCGAGTATTAATCCCTATCCGTGTTTTGGGATGTTTTGGGACATAAAGTATTATTCACATTATCACAAATTGAGAGTCATTTTATATCCACGTTTTGAGTTTGGGTTATCTCCCTTATGCTATAATTTTTGAGACTTGAGTCTAATCATATTTTGGTCGTTTGTTTTATAAAGCTTACTCAAATTTCATTAATTAAGCATTACCATTGTTCCCGTTTCAATTAAGTGTTGGATTGCATCATGTCATGAAAGAGTGTTTTGGCGTTTAGGCGACCATCTATAAAATGCATATTATTGGTAAATGAGTGGTTCCATTATTTTAAAGTGAATCATTTTAAAGGATCATGATTATAAGTTACAATATTTCCATTTTACGTTTTCTTTATAATCATGATATAAACTCTTGAACTCACTAGGCGTTAAGCCTAACCTTTTTATTTGTCGGCATGTACATCAGGTTCCAGACGGGGGTTTGGTCGTAGCTATCCCAAGAAGAGATGTGCTTAGTTCTCCCGAGTGTAAGTTAGTGAAGACTTCCGCAGTTTGGAGATAGTGACTTCTATTGGGTTTTAGTAGCACCCGTCCTTATTATAAACCGTATGTATAGAATGAATGTGTGTGTTGAGGTTAAATATTAAATTGTGGTTGTAGATGATTATTTTATTGGTGTATTTAGAAAATTTTAAATGAGTTGCTATTTCCAGAATTCAGGGTGTTACAAGTTGGTATCGGAGCTTAAGTTTGAGAGAATTAGGTATTGATTGTAGGATGCCTAGACTCAAACTAGCGTTTTTATAAGCGATTGTAAGTGAAGTTGCGCATTAGGCGCCTTAAGATAAGATATCTTGGAGTTGATCGGGTCGCTAGAAACGGGAAATTGTCAAGGGTCACAAGGATGATCATGTATGGTACGTTCATAATGGCACCTGGCCAGTGTTATGGTGAACCTACATATCACATGTGTATACTTGAAATACCTTAGTATGATGACCGTTGGGGTAGTGAGAAAGTTTCTAAGCGAATAATTTAAGGAATGATCGATGGTTATAGCAATGTTACTTTGGAGTGATAGTTAAACACGTTGAACGCATTAAGTTGATCGTCTTGAGTAAGAATTATTGGTTGGATTATAACTATATGTTCGTTAGACCAATTTTATTTCAAGGATAATTCGTAAGCTTATCAAATTATTGAGAGTGTGGCCTTAAGATGTTTGATGCTTCCAGATGACAATAGTGTGTCGGATCATTGGGAAGTGTAGTCCTATGATGCCAAGTGCCGATCAAATTCTTGCACTAAATTTATTTCCGAAATAAATTTGCATAAATTGGTTCTTATGTTCGTAAAACAAAAGGTGGTTTATATTATAAAGTTTTGGAAAGTTTGACTTCTGAAGGAATGTAAAGAGTCTTCTGATCTTTCACTAGAATATTCAAGGAATAGGACAAAAAGTGGAGGTTCAAGGAAAGTTCAATACTCTTCCTTAAAAGCTACTTTTGAAGAATAGTCGCATCAACACTTTTCTCTTCCTTAGGCTATAAATGAGGACTTGGAGGAACCATTTGGGCATAGAACAACTTCCAGGAGCATTAAAGACTTCTGGAGCTTAAATATTTAATTTTTAGTCTTTCTTTAATGCTTGTAATTTAGTTGCATTTAATTTTAACTTCTTTGTAAAAGTTGTCGCCAAAGTGGCCACCTTGTCACCACTTTGGCAGTAGCTCTTTAGTTATTTATGAAATTTATGTTTATGTTTTCTCCTTCTTCTCCCATGTCTTTTACTGTTGTTATGAGCTAAACACACCTTTGGGCGTGGGTATGAGCCAAAGCTAAGACTAGTAGGCAACACTTGGGTGTTGCTATCGTTGCTAACTCTTAGACTTGGTCACTTGAGTCGGGACTTTAACTCAACGCGGACAAGCCGATCACTTGTTAGTGTTAATATTAGATCTTAGACCTCGAGAGGGGCAGATCTGAAATACGGCTTGGGTGATGCAAAGAAGATTTGAGAAAGTCTTTTATAACCACGTAGAGATACGGGTTTTTGCATGACTATAACTAAGGTTCAAATGTCGGTTGATATGAGTGTCACTAAGAGATTTGGGCTTCCATGTCTATACTGGTGGAACTGAAATCCTTAGAGGTTTACTTAGTTAAGTCGGCAAGTCTAGAGTTGGCCAACGTGGTGACAAAGTGGGGACAACGTGGCCACGTTCCGAGGAAACTCATTTTCGAGAGAAAAGGGTTTTTAAGGCTGTCGCGTGTCATTTTGTTTCTGACCAAGTTGTTACTACATCAGTCTTAGTTAATGCTTGTACCCACATCCTGCCTTTAATATTGTTAATTCCGTTTAATCGTTGTTTAGTTGCTTAAAACCCACAAATATTGATTTTGTTCTCAAAACTTAACCAAGCACTAGAAGTTCATGAAAAAGTCTCGGATTCTTAGTTGACTAGTCCCTGTGGAAACGATCTCGGTACTCTACAAATTTATTACTTGTAGCGATCATAGTGTCCGGTGTGCACTTGTACCGCCACTGTGGCAACATAGTGGCCACTTTGTGGACCTATACGATTTTCCGCTATCAGTTGGAGGAGCAAGATAGTAAGTACAGATTTGAACTTCTATCATTGAAAGGTATGCCCACAGAAGAATATTGAGACTATGCTAAGTTTTTGTTGCCTTTTTTAAGTGGTTTTTATACTACTACCTTGCGTATTTCTGGCTCTTTATACGTCACTAGCAATAGTTACTTTCATGAAGTCTTTGGCATTGGAGCAATGATTTAAAATAAGATGTCTGTTAGAGATGTGGGTCTTAAAAAGATGGCTGCTAGAATGAAGGTGAAGTATGATATATATTGGAGCAATGAATCAAACATAAACATGCTCTTATTTGTCGGGCCAATTCCTGATCCAAGACACAAGTTAGGTTATGTGTCATTCATGGTGGAACAAAGTTATGATAAAGAAAAAGCTTAATGTTTGTACCATGAAATATAGAAAGTATTGAGAGCATTGTTTAATCATTATTTACTTGAATTTGGAGTAGTCAATGAAAACAGTGCAACCAATTACCAAGTTTCTGGACAAGAAGTTTTTTTAGATGTTGATGATGACCCGACCACTTTTTCGAGCTACGAGTACAAAAGATTGTTGGAAGATACCTCAAGTGGTACAGGTAAATTATTCTTATTTGATTTTATTATTTAGTGTGTCATCATACTTATGTTTTTTTATCAATTGATTTTGTCATTAATTATGTGTAACCATTGCAGGTTTGAAATCTGAGTTAGATAGATATTTGGGTGGACAATGTGAGTCTCTAGACAACAAGTTTGATATACTGGATTGGTGGAAGAAAAATGAATCAAGGTTACCGGCTATGGCAGCAATGGCTAGGGACATTTTGGCAATTTCAACCTCAATTGTGGCCTCCGAATCTTCATTTAGTACCAGAGGACGTGTTCTTGATACCTTTTGAAGCTTATTAACCCCTACATTGGTTGAGGCATTGGTATGTCCCCAAAATTGGCTTAGGTCCAAAAATGTTCCTATTGATATTGAGGAAAATTTAGAAGATCTTGAAAACTTTGAAGCCGGTTTGATTTGTAATTCTATATGTTTTTATACTAGTACATTTTTTTCTTCTGTCTTGTTTAATGGATGTTTTTAACCATTTTTTATTGCTATTTCAGATTTGAAGGACTTGCCCCAAGTTTTCTCATCCATTACGGTGGATGACTAAATTCGGTGGTATAAGCGATGAAGTCATGAATGAGTCGACATCAAGTCATCAACCGAAGAGTGGATATTTTTAAACAATAAAGTTTATTTTAATTTATTGTTCTTGGATTATATATAAATATTTATTATCTAATTGGTTTTAGTTTACTATTTTGGTATTATTTTTATATTGCAAATTACATTTTCTATAAATTTGGGTAACCGTGAACCGAACTGAGGTAACCGACATACTTCGGTTTTGTTCGGTTTGGTTCAGTTAATCATGCGGTTCAGTTTTGGTTTAGTTAACTAGGTATCCGCCAAGTACGGTTCGGTTCATATTTTTCCTACTAACCTAGCCGAACCGTGAACACCCCTAGCTATTATGCCCCCTCAAGATTGTGGTTCCATTAGGGACACCAATCTTGAACCATTGTCGAAGAAAAAACTGGTGAGGCAATGGCTTCATGAGAGAATCAGCAAGTTAATCAACGGAATGAACATGAAATATACGAAGCTTCTGTTTTGCAACTTGATCACGGACAAAATGAAAATTGAGAGTCCAAGATCAATGAATCCTAGAGAGAGAAAGTAGAGAGAGAGCAATAAGGCGCAAAGTAAGATGTATATTGAATATGCATGAAGGTTCTTACAAACAAACAAGACCAAAGGGACTTAAATACCCTTGGTCAATACAACACAGTATACGACAATAGACACAGTATTTGACCAAGCCTATAAATACAATGATTACTATAAAATCAGACTTAACAATCTCCCCCTTAGTAATCATTGGCGTTTTGGTCTTCAAAATTCATCTTCTAAATCAGCACAGACCATTAAAGCGACTTTGTGAAGCAATCTGACTTTTACAACAAAAATTCTTCTCAGCATCTTTCAGTTTGAATTGTCTTTGTTGCCTTTGACAAGTTTGGACCAGAAGCTTGTGCTCTAAACGACACACCTCTTTTGAAAGACCTTGAATGAACTGTGGTGATCAAAGCAGGAACAACAAAAGAATTAAAATGGCTGAGAGAATAGAATCTTTGAGCGAATCTTGATCAGCAGATAAACATTTGAGCTCTTTGTCTCTTAATCATCTCCTTTGACTTCTCTTAATTCTCCCCCTCATGACCTTGATGATCTGGATCAACTTGGTCATGCAAATGTTGGAGACGAGACAGCTTAAGATCTGCAAAATCAAAGAAACAGAGAAATAGGGAAGGTTTGTGCTACACGCTGGTGGCGCAAAGCGAGGTTTGAGTTACACGCAGGTTGCGCAAACTTTGCGCAACCAACTGATGGCGCAAAGCTGACTTAGAAAAATTTTACCTTTTTAACCTCTTTGACTCCCCCTACACAAATGCACTAGATATGACAATTCAAGTTAGCATTCATATAAAGAAAATCAGATACTCCCCCTTAAAAACAGATATGATCATTTAAGAAAAATTCTCCTTTTTCACTCCCCCTTGAATAATGCTCAAACCCATTTGAAATAATATGAGAACACAATGAATGAAAACATCAATGTAGAAAGAAAAATATACTGAATATGTATTATGAAATGACTAAATATATAAAAATTTAAACAGAAACAAATGAAATTCTACTTGGTAAAATATCACAATAAAATCCATCAAATGAAATAAAATGTATGTATTTGGATACAGAAACAAGTTCTATTGCATATCAAGTTAAGACACGCTCAGTTTCAAAAACTTTCATCAATCTATTCAGTGTGTCGCATGTGAACTTCGATTAGCTTCAAAAAAATGCAATTCTAAAAATATAATAGAGAACTTTGCATGTAATCACACTAAGCCATCAAAAATTCAGACTTTCACAAATTTACAGGTTTATTACAACTCAGAAATATATAACCAAGTATCATGAGATATGTGCTCATTGGCATCTTTTTAGCATTGTGCACTATGACATCTTTACATGAGTGTGCTCTTTGGCATCTTTTAAGCTTGTGCACTTTTGGCATCTTTTTAATCAAAAAGTTTATTAAGTAAAGAACATGCCGTAAACGTAACTTTCTATCTGACCCTATTGCAGGATTTGGGTCAGCCGCTCCCAGACCAGTTGGCCTTAGGGGACTAGGTGTCAAGCACCCCTTGGAACTTACTTTCCCGGATCAGAAAGGCTACATCGACACATTCTAAACCCATTCATACCAGTAGAACATGACTTTCGATCTGATTCTATAGAAGGATTTGGGTTCGATCACTCCCAGATCAAATGACCTTAGGGGACCAGATGACAAGCAACCCACAGAACTTACTTTCCCAAACCAGAAAGGTCACAGGTACAAACTTTTAAACTTAGAGATTTCTGATTTATAAGAATTTAATAATAATCTCAAACACAAGGTTTTACGTCTAAGTGCTTAGCCCATATTTTCATTACGATCCGAAATTCCGGCTTTTTAGGTTTTCTAAGCATTGTAAACTATAATTATTCCGAATCACACAACTTTAAAGCAATATCAAAAGCTACAAACATGTTGCTGACTTTTCGACTTTTGTTAGAACTGAAATTTGAACATATAAAAACTTCAATATAAACAAATCAACTTGAAATTTTATCCTAGACACACATTTTATTCAAAAGAAAGAAAATTGTAAAACTTTTACTTTATAGAATAAAATTTGTAAAGGTTTAAACTTTTAAAACAACATGCCGAAATTTTTAAAAATAGAAATATTTGATTGGCAAGTTTATATTCAGTTGAAACAAAATATAATTCAATAATATCATATTTCGCACAATGTAAAAAAATTTGTGTCTCATTTGTAAAAATTGGGTTGAACAAATTCAGGGGTTGAATTGAAAAGCTCAGATTCTTTTAAAACATTTGAAAAACTGGAACAACATCATTATCAGAGAAAAACCTTGCGGAAATTAAGTAGATGTACTCACAGTTTCTCATTAGTCAGAAGCTTAAAGCATTGAATAACGAGTCCTAGACTGATATGTCTAGAATTCATATTCTTTGAAGCACGGGTTCTGAGCTGAATTACTCAGAAGCCAAAGTCTTGACATTTAAGACCGAGTTTTGAACTGTTGTGTTCAAAAACCATTATCTCTCTTCTTACTCCCCCTTAACTTGAGATGCCTGCAACTTAGAATCAGATTTAGACTTGGTACCCACTTGTATTTGGGCCCGTGTTTGTTAGTTGCAGTTCGTATGGGGAAATAATTATAAGATTTGACATGAGAAGCATGAGAAATATCATCAGAATAATAAGCACAGTCATCATATGAATACAAAGCATAATCATCTTAACTAGAATCAGAAGAAGAATACGAGACATTTTTTGAAATTTGAAACATTTGCTTTATAGAGTATTTTGAAACTTTATTACATGAAGCAAATGAATCACTATTATAAAGTCTGTCTACATATTTATCTCCATCAAACATAGAATCAGTAGATGTACGCTTTGCTTTCCAAATCTGCTTCTTTGATGACTTGCTCAAAGTCCTATCTGAAAGAATTGAATCGGAAGAATTAGAACTGTTAGAAAGAACTTTATCTTGTTTCTTTGACTTCTTTGACCGTCTTCTTTTACACTTAGGTTTATAATATTGATCATTGAGCGTAAAAGGATCATCAAGAATTTTTGACGAAATATTTAAATCAGAAGAAATAATTTTATCCAAGCAACCAATCTGATCAACTAATAAATCTGAATTTACTTCGGAGTTTGAAGAATTTTGAGAAAAGATATTAAAATTTGAAACTTCCTTTTTATTTTCCTTAGAATCAGAAGAAAGGCCAGAAATAGAAACTGAATTTTGTTTTTGAGAAAATAAATTTTCTTCAAGACTAGAAGTCATGAAAGAAAGAATAATATCAGATTCAATTTCCTTTAAAATATTTTGATCTTCTATCTTATATTCAAGATCGATGATTGTGCTCTCTAATACTAATGGAGGAGTATATTTCTTAGAATCATAAATGATTGGAGAAATATTTTCCTTATCAGAATTAGAAGCATGAGGATCAATAAAATCATCAGATATTGAAGATTTGACAGGAGATATATCATTTAAAATTCTTCTTCCTCTCCTTGAGTTTTCAGGAAAATATTTTGCATTTTCGCTTGTATAAACAAAAGGAATTTCATTTTTCTTGTTATTCATCCTTTTCTCATTTTCCAGTTCTAACACTTTCTTTTCACTAGTCCAATGAAGTTTGAACTAAAGAGCATAGTGTGCAAGAGTTAGATAATCATATTTATATAAAGTAGGAACTTCGTTTATCACTTTGTTTAAACAATGAGGATTGTCAAAACCAAGTCCCCACCTTTGTTTTAAAGCTTCTTCACTCCTTGGTTTATTCATAAAAATTGTTTGTTCAGATTGGTTCCTTCGATAAAGCTTTTCTTCTAATTTGTTTATTTTATCAGAAAATTCATCTTTTAAATTAGTCATAGCAGTCAAAGACTCAAGATAAGTCTTATTTGAATTTTCCAAATAATCCAATTTCTTTTGAAAGATTTCTTTAGTGTTTTCCAAAATAGATTTTTCATCTTTCAAAGAAATTTTCAGTTTGTCAATCAAATCTGACTTTTCAGAATTTAAATTCTTTTCAGTTAAAAGCTTAGAGCGCAGATCAGATAAAGCAGTAATTATAATATTCATCTGTGAGGAAATAAAATTGTAATCAAATTCTGAATATACCTCATCTTCATCAGTATCATAATCGTCTGACTGATCATCTCCAACCAAGCACATCTGAGCGATCTCTACGTTTGTAGCTTCATCGTCGGAATGATCCAGCCAGAATTCCTCTTCGGCTAGCAAGGCTAATCCACTCTCTCTTTTCTCGGCCAGTTCCATTTTTTGTCTATAATATGCCGAATTTCTGACCTTCTTCACTCGACACTCCTTTGAAATGTGACCCGGCTTTCCACAGTTGTAGCATACAGCAGTCTTTGGCTCGGGCACTTTGACTCTTGAACCGGAAGTGAAGTGAGAAGTGTTGGAACCCGACTTTGGTTGGAACTTTTTCTGATAATGCTGGGAGAGAAGGATCATCGCTTTCTGCAGAGCCTCACCATCATCATCAGTTGACCCGTTGTAAGCGTTATCAGACAACGCTTGTTCAGCCAGTTGGCTCGTAAGGAGTGCAACCGGGTCTACTGACTTCTTGTCCTTTTTCTCCAGTTTGGCCTTCTTCTCTAGTACCAATATCTCATCAGTCATCAGAATCTCGTATAGTTTCTGAATCTGCATTGTGGAAATCCGAGCATCGTTCATCAGTCTGTGACATGATTTGTTCCATTCAGGCTGAAGAGCATTAAGAAATTTCATATTCGTCTCAAGCCCTGTCTTATTCACATTTATCTTTCGCAGATCATTCAACACTGCACAGAATCTGTCGAAAACACTCTTTATAGACTCACTTTCTTTGGCCTTGAACTCCTCAAAGTTGTTCATGAACCGAGTATATCGAAGTTGAGTTGCGACCGAAGAACCAAGCATGATCTTTTCCAATTGTGCCCACAACAGATTTGGATAATCCTTGCAATGATCAACCCTGTTGTAGACAGAGTTTGGTAAAGCTAGCATCAGATTAGCTTTCAGCTCTCGATCAGCTTTCATTCGTGAAGCCTCTTCAGATGTTGGAGGAGTCTCTTTATTAGTCTTTAGGAAAGGTCCTTCAGTTAGAGACTTCATCATGTTCTCTCCATTAGCTTGACGCTCGATGAAGTTCAGAAATCGATTTTGCCATTGAGTGAATTCATTTTCATCGACAAGAACTGGAGGACGAGTTTCAGATCCCAAGGACATCATCAGATCACTTGAGTAGAACTTAGCTTGAAAGGCAAACTTTGCAGAATCCATAGCAGATATTCAGAGAAATTCTAAGTCTGAGACTGGCGCAAAATTGATGTTTGCGTGAGAGGCAGAAAGCGCAAACTGAGCTTTTCGCAAGTAGCTGAAGACGCAAAGTAAGCTTTGCGTGAGCAGGCTGTTGCGCAAAGTAGCTTTGCGTTATACGAAGGAAACGCAAACTTAAGTTCTCATTACCTGAAGGAGACGCAAAGTGAGCTTTGCGCAAACCAAGTGAGACGCAAGATGAGGTTTGCGTGAGCTGGAGACGCAAACAATACTTTGCGTGATGTACGGGAGACGAAAAGATCACTTCTCGCAAGCAGACGGAGACGCAAACTTAGCTTTGCGTAATGAACTTGTAACGCAAAATGAACTTTGTGTAATGAATAGTAAGCGAAAACCTGAAATTCTTGAGACCTGAAATACACTGAAGCAAAGATTAGAATAACAAGAACTAGCGCAAAGTAAGATGAACTCGCGCAAACATAGATGAACTCGTGCAAACTATAGATCTAGCGCAAACCAATGTCAAAATCAAAAATCTTACAAAAAACGATTACAAAACTGAATTTTATGTAAAATTCTTATACAAACATGATCGAAAACAACTTTATATCACTTTTCAAACAAGAATTTTCACTAAAAACCACAAAATCAATACTTCAAGAATGGAACAGTACGTTCGAAGCAAGTTTTCAGAAAATCACATAATCTCAAAATTGATCTTTAAAACATGTTTTTCTTGCAAATCGATGTGAATCAAAGATGTTCTCCTATCAATTTCGAATCCAACAAACCAATTTACAAAGAAACTCACTCAAAAAACAGATTGAATTTGATTAAAAATCCAAAAACGAGATTTTCTTGAGAAATTCAAGAAAATCAATCAAATTTTCGGATTAAATCACAAATTCAGAATCTAAAAACGAATTCTCTCAATCCTCTCAAGATTTAGATGGCTCTGATACCAATTGAGAGTCCAAGATCTATGAATCCTAGAGAGAGAAAGTAGAGAGAGAGCAATAAGGCGCAAAGTAAGATGTATATTGAATATGCATGAAGGTTCTTACAAACAACACAGTATACGACAATAGACACAATATTTGACCAAGCCTATAAATACAATGATTACTATAAAATCAGACTTAACAAAAATCAAGGGTTATGTGCTTCATCTGAGAATGGAAGACGGGATTGGCACACAAGTATGTTGCTCCCACATTATTACAATAAGTGTATGAGTATTAGGGGATTCATGAAGCTCGACCAATAGATTTTGAACCCAATTTAATTATGCATCAGACGAGGCCACGACACGTTATTCTGCCTCGGTTGATGATCGAGCTATAGATTTTTGTTTACGGGAACTCCAACTAATTGGTGTAGGACCGAGAAAGACAATATAAGCTAAAGTAGAGGTTAGTGAAGGTGAAGAACTAACTTCTTGAGTTGCCAAAGTTGTTGAGGAGATGATTACGGGAGCTTCAATCACATTTGGATCCGAAGAAAGGATTGGACTAGTTGGAGTAGTGATTGAATTGTTGGATTGGAGGGTCCAGCAATGCCCACTGGCTGACAAAATCTTTGGTGACTGAAAGTTGAGATGAAGTGTGGTTTTGAAAAGAAAAGGAATGTTCAACAAAGACAACATCGTGGGAAACAAAAACTTTGTTTGTGTGAGGATCTAGATATTTGTAAGCATTATGTTTAATAGAGCAGCCCATAAAGACACACGGACGTGAACGGGGTTGGAGCTTCTTAGTGTTATAGGGGCGGAGCCAAGGATAACATAAACATCCAAAAACCCAAAGTTGAAGGTAATTTGGAGGGGTTTGAAAATTTTGTGCTAGCTAGTCGTTTTGTACATATTTTCAATATTAATCTAATCCGTTTTGCATCTTAGTTAGGCTAATTTGTGCATAATTAGTTTAAATTGCATTGCATCCATCCTTCGTATCATGTTTGGGTCACGTTTGGGAAACTTACGTGTTTGTCAAATTTCAGGTTGATTTAATGAATATGGCGCTCGGTTCGGTTAAAAAGGATTCCAAGTAATTAAACGGAAGCGAGAAAGAAAGAGGAAAGGAATGATGAAGCGCACGGCCCATGCAGAAATCAAGGCAAAAAACACACGACCCGTGATCCCTTTTTCGGACAGAAGTATTTGGCACGACCCATGCTCTTTTGAAGGCTAAAAACTCACGGGACGTGCTTCCTCTCCTGACAGCTTTTTGCTTTTAGCCACCTACTCTGCACTCTATGGCTTATCTTTAGGAGATATTTTTGTAAACGGGATAAGAGTTATCTCTCTCCCTGATCAATAAAAGGGGCTAAAAAGGAGAAACAAAGGAGTCCTTTACTTTTTAACTTTCCTTCTCCTTGAAGAATCCTTCATCTTCCATAGAACTTCTTTTCCAGATTCGGTCTAAAAGATGAGAGGTCTTTAGCTTTGTATTTTTGGGTATAACCTTGCAAGGATTAGGAGATTGTGTATGGATTCTCATGTTTATATCTTTGGTTCATCAATTGAGTATTGTATCTCTTTCTTACTTTTGATTTATTCTCTTGATCTTGCCTTATGAATTTTTGTTACCTTATGAATGTTGATGTTCATCTTGTTTTATCTTTGTTTTATGATTCAATAGTTATGAATGGCGCTTTTGTTATTAGGATTTAAGTTTGAATTTTTAGGTTGAATGTTTTTACATATTGTTCATGTTTAGATATTTCATACATATATGTAGGAATGTTGTTCAATGATTTCCTTTATTTTTTCTATTGTATATTAGTAACTAATACCACTTTATATTTTGTTTAGCTTATTAATCAATAAAAGTTGTTCATAGTATTAGTACCTTTCAAATATAAGATTGTGTGGTGACGTTCAGCAGATGTATTGAGGATTTGGTTAACTCGAAGTTAAACTTTTGGTTGTCGGATGTTAGTTTTATGATTCATCACCAACGGAAGTTGGAGTTGTGATCGGAGATCGGCTACTCAGTAATCTTTTATCTAACAAATCAAATTATGAACGGAAGTTTGAATTTGACTTTTGGTCGATTAACCAACGATTCTAAAATTATCATGAAAATAGGTAAAACTAGGAATCGGGGGAATTGTTTTATTAAATCTTAATACTTCTAGTTAAGTCGGGCATCACGGAAGTAGTTGGCTTCACCTCGGAAGAGGGTCTTAAATTTTTTTTAGAAAGGTAAACCCCTACCTCAATTGTAATTTCCATCTTGTATTTATGCCTTAGTTCGATACGTGTCTTAACTAGTCCTTTATTGTAATTTCAAAGTTGTTGTAGATAGTTCGAGTCCCTTTAGTGTCTTTATGATTTGTCCTTGTATTTTGATTTATAGGTTAATCCTTAGTTCATAACAATCTCCATCCAATTGTGTTTCGATAATTAGTTCATGATTTATAGCAAAATTAGTCCTTAAATCATTGCTCCCTGTGATCGACGTGTATGCTACATAACCTGTATGGTTGCGGTTAATTTAAAAGACATCAAGTTTTTGGCGTCGTTGTCGGGGGGCAATCGGTTTAATATGGATTTAGCTATAGATTTACTAGACTATGTTTCTATTTGTTCTTTCTCTTGTTTACTTTGTTTTATTGTCTTCTCAACTTGTTTAATCTTGGACCTCACCTTAGATTTGGTACTTCTCGTGCATGATACGGAGATCGCATAGTGCTAACGAGTCACTCTTTTTTTACTCGAAGATCGAGGAAACGGCATGTAGATGGAACGCTGGGAGGAGAAGGAGACTACGAGAAGCAAGAATGGCAGAAAATCCACCACCTAGATATTTGATGGACTTTGCCCGCCAAAGCATGAGTCTATATCAAGCATCACCGGACCACCTGTTCAAGCAACTAATTTTGAAATGAGGACTAACCTCATTTCATTCGTTCAGGAAGATCAGTTCAAAGGAAGCCCATTGGAGAACCCAAATGATCATCTGAATGCTTTTGATGAGAAATGTGATACCATCAAGATAAATGGGGGCTCTGATGATGATATTCGACTTCGGCTATTTGGTTTTTCTTTAAGAGATAAAACAAATAAATGGTTGACTATCCATGATGTCGATACATTCACTACTTGGGTGGCGTTGTCCAAGGCCTTTCTAACCAAGTTCTTCCGGATGGGAAAGACAGTCAAACTCCGAAATGAGATCACCTCCTTTTATCAAGCTGACCAAGAGTCCTTATATGAAGCATGAGAGCATTTCAAAGAGCTCCATCATCAATGTCCACATCATGACATTCCAAAATGGCTCTTGATCCAAACATTTTACAATGGTTTAAAGCATGAGTTGAAGATTTCAATTGACGCAGCAGCTGGAGGAGCTATAATTATAATGGCTAAACTCCTAATGAAGCAAAGACTCTATTAGAAGAAATGGCTTCTAACAATTATCATTGGAATAACGAGCAAGCCATGCCTAACAAATCTGTGCGGTTTGAATCAGATGTTTTAACGATGCTTTCTGACAAGGTTGATGCATTGAAAACCAAATCTCCAAGATGAATGTGAGAATCAAGTTGGATCTAGCTCATCGACCAGTTTTTGCGAAGTTTGTGGTGTTCAAGGCTAGGATTCAGAAGGTAGTTCGACTTTCATGCAAGTTCCACAAGGCATGACACTCGAACAAGCGAATGCCATCTACAATCAGAGGCCTCAAGGGAGATTCAACTCGGAAAATAATCCTTTTTCTCAGACTTACAACCCGGGATGGAAGCAACACCCAAATTCTTAATACCGTCTAAACCCCAGTCAGCAACCTCCCCAACAAATATCTCAAAGTTTTCAGCCTCCCGGTTTCGAGCCTCGTCCTCAAGCCCCATCTCCTCACCCTCCGCCATTTCAACATCCTCCACTAAAATCTAATCTTGAGACTTTGATGGAGAACTTCATTGTTGGCAGAAGAATGATCAATTTCATAACTCTATTCAACAGGTAAATTCAAGGTTCGACTCTGTGGCATCTCATAATAAAATGATCGAAACTCAAATTTCCCAGCTAGCCCAACAAGTTTCAAATCTCTCCAAATCGGGGACCCAACTTCCCGACCGGTCTGAGCAAAACCCAGGAACCCAACTTAATGTTGTTACACTTAGTGGTAAGATCTATGAACACGAACACAGGTAGTTGTAGAAAAAGTAGCAAAAGAGGATATCTGTAAATTAATGTAGATAAAAGTGTGCAATCACAATGTATTCCAATTTCTTGGCACGATTATGATATATATTAGCAGAAGACTAATGTCGTCCAATATAGCATGATGTAATTTTTTTTCATAAATCAGAAAGAGAAAATTGAATGCAATTTTCATGTAAAATATTCGAGATTTATGTGTAATCAAAATAGACATTGAAATCGTTTTGTATACATACACATATGGACATCTTGTTTTGATATATCATCAATTGACAAAGGTTTAGTGATTTTAAAATGTCACCAAATTGTAGCTTATGACAACTATTTTGAAAATTACGTTGCTATACTGATAAAAGATACACCGTAATAAAAAATGGGGGGTCCATTATCATTATTTTAATCCATATTTTCGATCCAATTTTACGATGTAATATATAAAACATATATCGGCAACTATGTATTATTCAAAAATAAGGAAAAATTTATAAAACTAAATATTTTAATACTCATAAAATTAGAACGATTGCAAGATGTTTTGGAACTATAAAAAGGACCATTACAACGGAAACTACATAAGCTTACCATTTTAAAATTCTCAAACTTTCACAATATTTGAGATGATGATGTTTGATAAATGTACATTCTAATTATATAAGGAAAGTTCAATTTCAAAAATATGAAAAATACATCATTTTGGAATGTAAACAACACTGCGACATTTGTAAAACAATGAAGATAAAAAGTGTGAGGATCACAAACACGTATTCTAAATTGTTTAAGGATTATGATATATTAGCAAAAGACTAGTGTCACTCGATGTAGCACGACGTATATTTATTAGTAAATCGAGAATCAAAAAATGAATACAATTATTTATTAAAAAAAATTATTCAGGCTTTATGTTTTAACAAAAGAGAAACTATAATCATTTGTATACATAAACATATGTACAAATTGTTTTGATATATTATCAATGGAACACGGTTTTAGTTATTTCAGGTCGTGAGACAGTAGTTTATGACCGGTTTTAGTTATAGAAATTATCTAAAGCAACATATTTTTAGAAAAAAAATACAATGTTACATAAATTTCTAGAATTCTTATAGAAATAAACTATTACACTTGCAAAATTCATTAATCAAATCGAATTGCATGAAATATTTCCAAAATTGAAACCATTGCAATATCTCATTACATCTACTTATAAATATTACCCCTTCACTTCAATATGCCATTAACAATATCATTGTTCATCTTTGCAATGGCGATTGCTAGTTGCAGGTCTCAGATTCTCTTGTTCGTTCTCATCGCTTCTCTTGCGTGCATTCAAGAATGTATGTATCTATTATATCACCCCTTTCTCCGTAATATACATACTTCTATACATATATGTACGCTATTTATAATTTCCTCATGAACTGGCTTTGTGGTTTTATTGTTTGATCTAGGCACATCAAACAGTCTTGCCAAAAAGGTGAAGTTGAGCTCAAAAGACCAAAGGATTACAAGTGGAAAGATCAATAATGGACTTTGTTTCCCGGCTGATTGCTTTGAAAGTGTTGGTCCAACTGATTCAAAATGTTCTTGTTGTATATTAGATGGAAAATGTTGGCCAAACACTATTCTTTGTAAGAATAAGTGTCCAGGAAAAATGTTATAAGTATCGAATACTTGCCACGCATATGGTCACTTTTGCCATATTTTGCAGCTTCAGAAATATCAAATTTTTGTCTAAATTAATGAATATTTTAACCTAATTAAATGTTATGTCTTCAAGGAAAAATCTTGGATTTCACACGTAAGGACTTTCAATTGTACATATATATGTTTTGAGATAAAATAATGAGTTAATCATAAATTAAGTAACAAAATATTGAACTATAGTTACGAAATTGATACATAAATAAAATAGTACGAGATAAGTAGTAGTTACGTGGCTATAATGATAAAATAAATGTTATAATGAACAGAGGTTCAATTATCAAAAAGAGATGATTTTAAATAATAATTTTTATAAGAAGATTAAAATGTAGTATATAATACGTATATCAGGATTTGTATAATTAAAAATGAGAAAAAAGATTATATATTTTAGTACTCATAAAATTAGGGGGATTGCATGATATCTTAGTTCTAAAATATTGAAGTCTATTACAACGAAAAGTATATACAATTACCGTTTTTTTAAATATCCCGAAATCTTACCATGATTTTTTTATCATGTTTAAGATGGTGAATTGATAAATGTACATCCTAATGATATAAAGAAAGTTCCATCTCTAGAATAAAAACATACATCGTTTTGGAATGTAAATTGCACTAGGATATCTCTAAATTAATGTAGATTAAAGTGTGAGAATCACAATGTATTCCAATTTGTTGGAGGGATTATGATATATATTAGCAGAAGACTAATGTTAGCATGATGTAATTTTTTTCATAAATCAAAAATAGAAAATTTAATACAATTTTCATGTAAAATATTCCGGATTTATGTTTAATCAAAATAGACATTGAAATCATTTGTATACATACACATATGTACATCTTATGATAACTATTACAACTATTTTGATATATGATCAACCGACAATGGTTTAGTGATTTTAAAATGTCACCAAATTGTAGCTTATGACAACTATTTTGAAAGTTAGGTTGCTATCAGATAGAACGCAATCAAAAGGGGGGGGGGGGGGGGGGGGGGGGTTCAATTATCAACTAGATTATTTTAATCCATATTTTCGATCCAATTTTACAATGTAATATATACAAAACATATATCGGCAACTATGTATTATTCAAAAATAAGGAAAAAAAATATAAAAGTAAATATTTTAATACTCATAAAATTAGAACAATTACAAGATGTTTTGGTACTATAAAAAGGACCATTAGAACGGAAACTACATAAAATTACCATTTTAAAATTCTCGAACTTTCACCATATTTGAGATGGTGATGTTGGATAAATGTACATTCTAATTATATAAAGAAAGTTCGATTTCAAAAATCAGAAAAATACATCGTTTTGGAATGTAAACAACACTACGACATTTGTAAAACGATGAAGATAAAAAAAATGAGAACCACAAGGCTTGTGGTGTAGCGGTAATCACCTGGGAAGTTCATAGCGCTCAACCCGGGTTCGATTACCTTTGTGGCCACTTGATATAACCTCAGAGCTGCATGCTTTAGCAGTCGGTTTCATTGTCAAGGGATTAGTCGAGGCCAAAGGCCCAGGACACCCTTTCCAAAAAAAAAGATAAAAAGATAAAAAAATGTGAGTATCACAAACACGTATCTAAATTGTTTTAGGCTTATGATATATTAGCAAAAGACTCGTGTCACTCGATGTAGAACGACGTACATTTATTAGTAAACCGAGAATCAAAAAATGAATACAATTATTTATTTAAAAATTGTTCAGGCTTAATGTTTTAACAAAATAGAAACTATAATCATTTGTATACATAAACACATGTACAAAATGTTTTGATATATCATCAATTGAACACGGTTAGTTGTTTCAGACAGTAGTTTATGACCGGTTTTAAATGTAGTAATTATCTAAAGCAACTTATTTTTAGAAAAAATATAATGTTACATAAATTTCTAGAATTCTTATAGAAATAAACTATTTCACTTGCAAAATTCATTAATCAAATTGAATTGCATGAAATATTTCCAAAATTGAAACCATTGCAATATCTCATCACATCTACTTGTAAATATAACCCCTTCACTTCAATATGCCATTAACAATATCATTGTTCATCTTTGCAACGGCGATTGCTAGTTGCAGGTCTCAGATTCTCTTATTCGTTCTCATCGCTTCTCTTGCGTGCATTCAAGAATGTATGTATCTATTATATCACCCCCTTCTCCGCCATATACATACTTCTATACATATATGTACGCTATTTATAATTTCCTCATGAACCGGCTTTGTGATTTTTTTTTGTTTGATCTAGGCACATCTAACAGTCTTGCCAAGAAAGTGGTGTGGATTTAAGAGTAAGAGATAGGCTCTTTCCGCGTTTCCGATGGTAGTTGATAGGGAAAAGGGCGATACGCAAAGGGTTACAAGTGAAGAGATCAATATTGAACTTTCACCATATTTGAGACGGTGATGTTGGATAAATGTACATTCTAATTATATAAAGAAAGTTCGATTTCAAAAATCTGAAAAATACATCGTTTTGGAATGTAAACAACACTACGACATTTGTAAAACAATGAAGATAAAAAATGAGAGGATCACAAACACGTATTCTAAATTGTTTAAGGATTATGATATATTAGCAAAAGACTCGTGTCACTCAATGTAGAACGACGTATATTTATTAGTAAACCGAGAATCAAAAAATGAATACAATTATTTATTTAAAAAATTGTCCAGGCTTAATGTTTTAACAAAATAGAAACTATAGTCATTTGTATACATAAACATGTACAAATTGTTTTGATATATCATCAATTGAACATGGTTTAGTTATTTCAGACAGTAGTTTATGACCGGTTTTAGATGTAGTAATTATCTAAAGCAACTTATTTTTAGAAAAATATAATGTTACATAAATTTCTAGAATTCTTATAGAAATAAACTATTTCACTTGCAAAATTCATTAATCAAATTGAATTGCATGAAATATTTCCAAAATTGAAACCATTGCAATATCTCATCACATCTACTCATAAATTTTACCCCTTCACTTCAATATGCCATTAACAATATCATTGTTCATCTCTGCAATGGCGATTGCTAGTTGCAGGTCTCAGATTCTCTTATTCGTTCTCATCGCTTCTCTTGCGTGCATTAAAGAATGTATGTATCTATTATATCACCCCTTTCTCCGTCATATACATACTTCTATACATATATGTATGCTATTTATAATTTCCTCGTGAACTGACTTTGTGGTTTTATTGTTTGATCTAGGCACATCAAACAAGTCATGCCAAGAAGGTGGTGCTGAGATCAAAAGACCAAATGGTTACTTACAAGTGGAAAGATCTGTAACAACCAAGGAAAAAATGATAGTTCTCAATTTAGAGGGATTTGCGTAAAAGCAAAGAAACTAAAGGGTTTTGACCTAAAAGTTGAAATGTGATTCAATGAGTATGTAACGCAAGAGTTTGAAACCGTCAAAATATTTAATATGGACATTCAATATGGTGAGACCTTATGGATTCCTTTTCTTCATAATCGGTTTCAAACCACATTATAAATAGAGGTATTTGGGTGAAAGGTGGTCATAGAAAGGAAAAGGAAGTCAAAACAAAACTATGGTGATTGCTAGTTGTAGGTCTCAGATTCTCTTATTCGTTCTCATTGCTTCTCTTGCGTTCATTCAACAATGTTTGTATCTATTATATCACCCCTTTCTCAGTAATATACATACTTATATATATATATATATATATATATGTGTGCGCTATTTATAATTTCCTCATGAACTGATTTTGTGATTTTTTTTGTTTGATCTAGGCACATCTAACAGTCTTGCCAAGAAAGTGGCGTTGAGCTCAAAAGACCAAAGGGTTACAAGTGAAGAGATCAATATTGGACATTGTTACCCGACTGATTGCAAGGAAAGTGTTGATCCAACTGGTTCAAAATGTTACTGTTGTATGTATGATGGAAAATGTTGGACAGACAGTAATCTTTGTGAGTATAAGTGTCCAGGAAAAGTGTTATAAGTATCGAATACTTGCCACTCATATGGTCACTTTTGCCATATTTTGCAGCTTCAGAAATATCAAATTTTTTTGTCTAAATTAATGAATATTTTAACCTAATTAAATGTTATGTCTTCAAAGAAAAATCATGGATTTCACACGTAAAGACTTACAAATGTACATATATGTTTTGAGATAAAATAATAAGTTAATGATAAATGAAATAACAAAACACTGAACTATAGTTACGAATTTGATACATAAATAAAAATGTATGAGATGAGTAGTAATTACGTTGCTGTAATGATAAAATAAATGTTATAATGAACAGAGGTTCGATTATCAAAAAGAGATTATTTTAAATAATAATTTTTATAAAAAGATTAAAATGTAGTATATGTGTTCAATTATCATGTTTAAGATGGTGAATTGATAAATATACATCCTAATGATGTAAAGAAAGTTCCATCTCTAGAATAAAAACATACATCGTTTTGGAATGTAAATTGCACTAGGATATCTCTAAATTAATGTAGATTAAAGTGTGAGAATCACAATGTATTCCAATTTGTTGGAGGGATTATGATATATATTAGCAGAAGACTAATGTCGTGCAATATAGCATGATGTAATTTTTTTCATAAATCAAAAATGGAAAATTGAATACAATTTTCATGTAAAATATTCCGGATTTATGTTTAATCAAAATAGACATTGAAATCGTTTGTATACATACACATATGTACATCTTATGATAACTATTACAACTATTTTGAACTATTTTGATATATCATCAACCGACAAAGGTTTAGTGATTTTAAAATGTCTCCAAATTGTAGCTTATGACAACTATTTTGAAAATTACGTTGCTATTTTGAAAATTACGTTGAAAATTACGTAGCTATTCCGATCTGTTCTGACTGGATCTTTTATACTGGGCCTCCAATTCTTCGTCAATTCTTAAGAAATGTATTCATCTGAATTTTTGCAAATTCTGACAAAAGATGAGTGTAACACCTGAATCAACAAATGAATCAGTTAAGATGTCTGTCAGCAACACGAAGTCACTTTGTGTAACGAATACACATTGGAAAGGAGCTTTTTGATGTTCACTCCCCCAGGTCTTCCATTCAATCATCGAATAACACAAGGTTAAACTATGAACATTTAGACAAAAAAAAACAAATTTCCTGGGTGTACGTGCTTGTGTTTGAAAGAATTTAGCACATGATGATTGCTTTTAATAATCAGCTCAAAATTGTGTAAACCATTGAGACAACAACAATAATACACAAACTCAATTGTGCATGATCGAAGTGCGAAGGTGGGGCAGACTTCCTTCTTTTTCAATATACACATATTCCGAATGAAGACAAGATAGCATATGTACTGCATCCCCAGAAAATATTGAAACACCTTCTTTTGAAGAAGAAGATGAGTAGCTGGTGGGGTTTTTATCAAGAGTTGACATGGGCTAGTTGCCTGTTTCAATGATGTTCACCAAAGAATTGTGAAACAATCAAAAATATGGTTGCCCGGCTCAGAAAAAGTTGGTGCAGAGTTTGATATTCTTTTACTCTGTTCTCTCACCCTCTTTCTTTTTATCATTAAGCTCGCTTCTAACCAAACTCTCCTTTCATTTTACCTCATCACACATACCCACACTCAGTTATTTTTTACTCCTCACCTCTCGATCACTAAGGATTAACTTCTTAGTTAGGAAACACTGTTTAACGTGAATCCATAGAAGTTTTGTTTAAGCTCACACAAAGAACCCATGTAATCCTAAAAGAATAGTGGTGTTCAAAAATGGTTTAACTTGGCAGTTAAAGCACATATATATAAGTCAGATGTTTGTATGCTCAATGAGATAATCATGAAGATTTGAACATTTGTAAACATTGAAGATTATTCAAAACAAGTATATTGAATGAATGAACTGAATATAAGAAACTTGTTTGAAAATCTGACAATGTATGATAAGATCAGTTAGAATGATTTATCGATCAAGGGTCAAGAATAATTGCATATTGTCTATAAGAACAATTACAGACAAGTCTTGAAAGAAACGTTTTGGAATGAAATCATGGTCAACATCTTTGAATATCAATTAGGATGTCTTACCATCGAAAATATTATTCAATATGAGACATGGTAAGAACATTTTCAACAAAATAGTAAACCGGTGTGTGTGAATACTTGAAAGTATATGGAAAGATAATACACAAGTATTTATCTTTGGAAATACACGGTTTATTAATTATTAAAGCACATATAACATGAACACATTTAAAGTCACACTTCTATATTCATGAAATCTTTTTAAGAATTAGAAGTGGTTTGAACATTTAAGAACATGTTTTCATATCTGAAAGTTGTTCTTCTTTCAGATACGTATGAGACTAAGATTAGAAATAAACCTTTTTCTCAGTCTTAAATCTCATCAAGACAACTCTAAGTCTTATATGATATGATCATGTAAGTTCTCTCTCAATTCTGCAAAAATCACAAGTCTGTCAAAGTACAAAGTTTTATTCACAAAATTTATTGAAAATAAAATGACATAAAGCAATAAAAGTTTGAAAGTATGAGTTCTGATCAGATGTAATCAGAAGTCATTTACTCCCCCTGAAATTATGCATCAGATTTTATCTCACACTCCCCCTGAAAACATGAACAATGTTGAGTGCAGACATCTTTCAGATAATATTGCAAATGCATATTTTCAGTAAAAATTATGTATGTACTCCCCTTGAAGGTTGATTATCTCATTTATGATGCATCGGAGTACAATCTCATTTACGCTTCGGAGTAAATTCTTTTGTTAGTTGAAGTACGAGTTCTAAGCTATTGTGTTTAGAAGCCAAACTCCTTATCATTGAGGTGCGGGTCTTGAACTGTAGTATTCAAGAGCCATGGTTCCTTTACTCCCCCTTAACTTGAGGTGCCTGCAACACAGATTCATCCTTTGGTTTTGGTACCCACTGGTATTTGGATTCATGTTTGTTAGTTGCAGTTCTATTAGGAGTAATTGAATAAGAACCATACCAGTAATGATAACTTGTTTTATGAACAAAATCATATGTACGACAATAAGAACAATAATTCTTCTTATGAGCTAACCTGATTAATTGATCTCTAGAGTAAACAACATCAGGTTTACCTTTCCGCACATTGTTCTTCTTAGCATTTGGTGCATGTACACAAGATTTCTTCATATTCTTCTTATCATTCTTCTTCTCATCATTCTTGTCCTCAGAAACTAGTTTCACTTTCCAGACCAGCTTCTCATAATCATTTCTTCTTCTTCTGTGTGTACCTGAACCATCTACATTTTGATCATAGAAAATGTTAGTAGTACGAATCTGATCATATGTTTTAACTGACCTATTTGTAGAAACAGTTCTATGATGTGAACTTGTTGTTGTCTTTTTAGAGTCAGCTGAATCATCTCTAGGTGTGTGGATAATTGACTCTGGAGTCTTCTGCTCAGTCACCACCACCTTAGAAACAATTTTTTCAAGCTCTTTTATCTTTGAAGATAAACTGTCTCTTTCTTTGATGAGCAGGTCAATCTCTTTCTAGAATTCAGACTTCGTTTTCTGATCTTTCAAAGCACTTGTAGATAGTTCAGATAGCTTGTCAGTAATCTTTCTTATTTCTAACTCAAAGACCTTTCTTTCTTCTTCAAAGTCTTTCTCAACAGTCTTTCTCTGACCAGATATTTCTTTGAAGATCCCAACGTTTTTCTATTCAATGGTCTTCTTTTCTTTTGAAAATTTATCTCTTTCCATTATGATCACTTTCTCAAAGTCCGTTACCTGTTGAGAAAGTTTTGCACATTTAAGCTCAATACCTTTCTTCTCTTCAAAGTTTTTCCTTGAAAACTCTGAGAATTTCTGAGCAAATCCTCTCTTTTCTTTATCAAATTTTGATCTTTCTTTAACAATTTGCAGTTCTAACTCAGAAATCTTCTTAATCAGCTCTTCATTAGCACACTCCAAAGCCTTAACTTTCTCCTCATTCTTCTTAACAAACTTTGTTTGCTGGTTTTTGACAATTTGAGCTTCCAAGACAGAAATCTTTCTTTTCAGCTCAGTATTTTCAGTTTGCAAACTCTTTACCTTAACTTCATCCAACTCAGATATCTTCTTCATAAGATCTATATTTATTTTTTTAAGGCACTGACTTCTTCGATTAGCCATTCCTTCTCTTGAATATCATTCCCAGTCTGCAATACTCTTTCTTTTGATGACATCTTTGATCCTACCATCATCTTCTCAAGTTGTTCCCATAACTACTTCCCTGTAGCATTTTGACTATCTAATTTGACAGAAATCTCATTTGAAATTCCTTGCAGTATGAAAGCTCTGGCCAATCTGTCAGCTTTTTGTCTTTTCTTCTGTTCGTTAGTACATTCTTCTACTGATATTGGAGGTGTCATCACTCCTTCTTTTAGTGATAATCTGATATAGTAACCCAGATCATTTTTATCTATAAAGTTCAAGAATCTAACTTTCCATTGCTCATATTCTCCTTTGAACAGAATCGGTGCCTTCACAATTGTTCCAGAAGCAAGAGCTTCTCTGGAAGTCATCCTCTTTTTAAAAATGTACAATAAGAACTTGAAAATGATCGTTAGTCCAAGTGAAATCAGAAATACAGAAAATCTTAGAAACAATTGTCATAAAATAAATTTCCAAAATTTTCCTAAGTATGGAATTCGCACGTCACTGTTACACACACAATTCGCATACAGAATTCGCACACAGAATTCGCACAACAACTAACTTTAGAATTCGCAGACACGAACAATTCAGAATTCGTACGCAACACTTATGTGAAATCTAGACTTGGAAAAGTATTGAAAAATCAACTTTTCGCATGAACTTTTCGCACAACATACACATACAAATTCTGTACTTTGACAATTTTAGAACTTTTCATGCGAGTTGTGAATAATTCGTATATAGTTAGATACGAATTCTTAAGAATTCGTATCCTTCCTTATACGAGTTCTACACTTTTCATATAGAAGCCTTATGTGAATTCTTGCCTTGGAATATTTTTCACAAAAAAACTTTTCGTATAAAAGGCTTATGCAAATTCTGACAATTCGCATACAAAGATATACGAATTCTGAGGAATTCTTAACACACACACATGCGAATTCTTCTCAATTCGCATAACACACATGTGAGAAATCACCACATTTCGCCTATCACACATATGCGAATTCTACACTTGAAATTTTTCAAACAAGAAAATATGCGAAAACTAATGATTTGCGAGTTCTTAGGATTTATGTGAGTTCTTAGATCTTCGACTAATAACACTCTGATTTCTTCAAAAATCCATCAAACCTTCTATTTTCAGTCTGAAATTTTGACAATAATATCACTAACACTATTCGAACCTATTACAACCAAAGAATTTCAAAGAAATTCTGTCAAAATTACAAATTGAGATTGAACTGTGTTTCGAACTCGTGAACTTTCAAATGAACAAAAACATCAAATTGATGTACAATTACAGTGCAATACTCCAACAAACCTATACAAGATTTGTATAAAACATAAAACGAACTCAATGGATTCAATTACAAACACAATTACACTTAGAAATTCAAAATTCGATCAAGAACTCAGTATACAGTGCGAACGTCCATTTTTCTTGATTGATTTCGTATAGAACTTTTCTCTGATACCAATTATTATTCTCTAAATTCAAGTTTTAATTGCAAACTAATCACAATAACAATATGACAAACAAATTCAAATACTCAACCTGTTTTCAATTCTAATTCAAGAATTCGATTACAATGAACTATGTCACTTTCTCACTCTAGAAAACCATTATGCTTAACAATCCTCGTCATATCCCTATTTGACACGGGACACTATTTATATTAAACCACAAAACACAACACTTACAACACTTTTGACTTTGACTTTATTACACTAAGACTTTGACTTTCCTTGAGAGTTGACTTTAGCTTTGACTTGGCTTTGACCTTCAGTCTTTAGTCTTCATGATCTTGTACCCAACAAATATGTGCACTAACAAGCTTATTAATGAATAAAAGTTGTTAATAGTCCCTTTCAATTATAAGACTGTGTGGTGACGTTCAACAGATGTATTGAGGATTTGGTTAACTCGAAGTTAAATTTTCGGTTATCAGATGTTAGTTTTACGGTTCATCACCAATGGAAGTTGGGGTTGTGATCGGAAACCGACTACTCGGTAATCTTTTATCTAACAAATCAAATTATGAACAGAAGTTTGAATTTGTCTTTTGGTCGATTATCCAATGATTCTAAAATTATCATGAAAATAAGTAAAATTAGGAATCGGGGGAATTATTTTATTAAATCTTAATACTTCTAGTTAAGTCGGGTGTCACAGAAGTAGTCGGTCGTTTAACCAGGAAGGTTTGCTTCACCTTGGAAGAGGTTCTTAAATGTTTTTAGAAAGATAAACCCTTACCTCAATATACGTGTTTGATGTCACTATTTCCATCTTGTCTTTATGCCTTAGTTCGATACGTGTCTTAAATAGTCATTTATTGTAATTTCAAAGTTGTTGTTGTAGATAGTTCGAGTCCCTTTAGTGTCTTTATGATTTGTCCTTGTATTTTGATTTATAGGTTAATCCTTAGTTTATAAAAATTTCCATCCAATTATGTTTCCATGGCTAATTCATGATTTATAGCAAAATTAATACTTAAATCATTGTTCCCTACGATCGACTCGTATGCTTGCGGTTAATTTAAAAGACATCAGTTTGTGAAATTTAGATTGGTTGTGATGTATTGGGGTGGGGAGATGATTAATTAGGAATGTGGTGGTTTGAAATGCAACTGACCAGTGAGTGAGGTAGAGACGCATAGTGAAGTAGTGTTAAGCCAGTTTCACCAATGTGACAATGACGTCTTTCGACAGTACCAATTCAGGTGTGTGAGGAGGAGACTTTAAGGTTGAATACCATGTTTAAGAGGGAAGGCGTGAAACCTTGGTATTCTCCACCACCATCGGAGTCTACTGTCGTAATGTGTGTATTGAAAAAAAATCAACCACTATTTTAAATTTTTCAAAGATGGTTGTTACTTCAGACTTATGTCTCATAAAATAGACCCATGAGTACTTGGTGAAGTAATCAACAAACACAACATAATAGCGAAAGTGATCAAAAGATTTAACCGCTGCAGGACCCAAACATTAGTATATAAGTTTGAAGTGGTTCGGTACATGAAACTGAAGAAATTCCAAATGAGAGTTTATGACTCTTATTGCAAAGACATGAGTTGCAATGACTAGGACTAGACCCTGAACATGGTAAAGAAGCATTAGAAATGTCATTTTTTAGAATTCTTGAGGAGGGATGACCAAGAGGATGATGCCATTGAGTAGTAGATGACTTTGGTGTCGTGTATAGTGCATACACTTTATTAGTATGATTGGATGCAGATGGCCACTCATAGACGTGTCCGTTGTTCATCCCTTGTGCAAGTAAATCTCCAATTCTCAGATCCTTCAAAACAAAGCAATCAGGAAAAAAATTCAATGGAAGAGTTATTTTGGTCACAAAACTGAGAAACATATAGCAAACTATTGGTAATCGTAGGTGCACAAATAACATTTTTAAGTTGGAAAGTGGAGTCTGAAGATACAAGATCAATAAAACCAATATGAGTTATAGGAACTGAATTACCATCACATATTATGATATCATCGTTACCACCATATTCTAAACGTACGGGCAGGTTCTGCAAATATGATGTGATATGATGAGATGCACCAGAATCAACGATTCAGTTGGTGTCGACTTTACCTCTAGACTGGGTAAAGTTGGTTTGTGGTGTCGGATAACAAGAAGGGTAAAAATCTGCAAGTTTTGGTTGTATGGCCAGGTTTATCACATAATTGGCAAGTAATGTGAGGTTGGTTGTTATTGTAATGAGGACGCTAATACTGACTTGTGGGTGATGGATTTAAAGTGACAGCTAATTGATCTATTCCCTTGATTTGATAGAGGTCGATCGCTGAATTGCTAGTGTTGTACTCTATTATTTCTTCCATTAATAATGCTCCTTTGTTGTTTTGATTGTTGTTGGTGAGTTGATTGTATTGAGGGGTGAAAGGAACTTTGTCTTGTTTAACCACATTGTTTTTTATTGTTAGCTCATGATCATCCAGCTTATCGTGAAGTTCCTCAAAGGAGATGAGAGAATCTCGTGCTCGACCTTTGAGAGTGGCATGAATCAGGACCTAGACCTTTGAGAGTGGCATGAATCAGTTCATGTTCAGTCATCGATGATCCAGTGAGAGCAAGAGTTTCAGATATGCACTTTATGGTATGCATATAATCTACAATGTTTTGGTTTTAGATAGTGGTGTTGGTAAAGATTTTTCGAAGCCCCATGACTCGACTATGAGATTTGCTTACGTATGTTCTCTCTAAACGATGATATGCCTCAATCGCAGATCTAACAAAGGTGATAAGAGGAACAAAGGTGTTAGAAACAGATGCCAAAATAGTATGAAATAGACGACTATCTTGTCGACGCCATAAGCGATGTGCATGGTTAGGTGTAGCTTTGGTGTTTCCAGGTTGACCATAGTAGGAGAGCAGGGCATGGGTAGGTTCCATGAATATATCCTTCAAGATCATAGCCAAATAGTAGATATTGAAATTGAACTCTCTAGGAGGTGTAATTAAGTTTGGTGAGCTTGAGAGGGAGTTGAGTGGCAGCATTGATTGCAACAATTTGATTTGTAGGTTGTTGGGCAATAATAGCAGAAGTGGGTGGGGTTTGAAGTGGCAGAGGACGAGGACTCAAGCATGGCTGGATGTTTTAAAATTCTTATTTAACACAAGATAAGCTCTATTACCATAAAGAGGTTTTCTATTATTTATAAGAATGGATGTATTTTCTCTATTCATCTTCAGCAATATATATATATATATATAGACTTAAGTTCGCGTGAGACCAAACAGTTTCCGTGAGACCGGTGAGACCAAGCTTTAAAGTATGAAACTTCACACCAAAAAAACTGTGAATGTAAAAAAAATCGAACTTTTCATAGGGAAAACACCGTAAATGTTACGTTCACGGTGTTTTTCGCTGTGAATGTTCGTTTTTTTTTTACCTTCACAGCGTCTTCACTGTGAAGGCTCGGATATACCTTCATAAAAGACTGTGAAGGTTTGATTTTTTTTTAACTTGGTTTAGGTTTTTTTACCTTCATAGTGTGATTACATTATGAAGGTTCGAATGTTTTTTACCTTCACAGTGTTTCGGTGTGAAGTTTCATGTTTTAAGGCTTGGTCTCACGCGGTCTCACGGAAACAGCTTGGTCTCACGTGAACCTGACCCTATATATATATATATATATATATATATATATATATAATTGTGTAACAAAATAGCCTCTAAAGTAGGAGCAGATTACCAGCTTATCTATTCTAAAACTAACTATCAACACCTATAGGGATAAGAATAGATAGAAACAAACTGTGGAGATAGTTGTGTAGATTGGAGCAGTAAATCATGGAGGACCACATGACATGTTTAATGTGCTATTAATATTGTCATATAGTACGTCTTGAATCTCGATTTTGAAAAATATCAGGTGGTTAAATATTTTGTTCTTGAAAAATCGCCCTTTGAAAATTGATAAATCATTGGAGAGGAAATGTCCATACCGTGAAACAACTTAATAGGGGTGTTCAAAAAAACCGGAAAACCGAGTCGAACCGTTTGATCCGAAACCGAAAAAACTGAAAACTAGAAAATTCGGTATTAACTGGTCGGTTTAGGTTTTAAATTATAGGTATCCGTGTAACCGATCCAAACAATATATATAATATAATTAATAATATTATATTTAATATTACCTATTTAATAATTATTATTTTATTTAGGAAATAATTGTGTTTTAAATTTTAATTGATAATTACATAATTAGGTTAAATCTTTTAAAAATTGGCAAGTGGAAACGGCGCCTTTAGGCTATAGACTTTAGTGAAATCATAACTCAAGTACTCAATTATAATTTCCAACTTTTAAGTTTTAATTGAATAATTGCCTTTTGTCGTTTTGCCTTCATAATTTTTGAAGTTCAATCACTATACGATCACAATTCAGTGAAGTCATCCCAAAGTATTTGTCGGTCGTCACTCTTAGTAGGTAAGTTTTCATTCTTCTCCTATTCTCCATTGTTTCAATTCTTCTCCTATTCCCCGCTCGATTTTTAAGATGATTTTTTATGGTATTTGTTAACAAACCTTAAGTTTAGTGTTTTACATTTGTTAAAAAATCTTAGGCTTAGTGTTTTTCCCATTTGTTAAGAAAATTTAAGTTTACTGTATTTTTTTTCTTGGAAGTTATTGATAATTTCTTAGGTTTAGTGATTTTTTGTTTTTGCCATTATAATTTATTGATCTTAGGTTTAGCAATTTATAAATTTTGTATTATATTTTCAAGATTATATTAGCTACATTATCTTGGCAAACATGTAAGGAATCCTATTTGTGAGTTTACTTTATATGTTAAAATTTTCATTACTCCCTTTATTCCTATAGAGGGAGGTTTCGAGGGAGGTTAGGAAAACCTAAAAAAAACGGAAAACTGAAGAACACTCCGGTAATCCTTCATCTGATGGATGGTTACATACAGGTAATTATGTTGTTTTTTTGGTTTTTATGCACAAGTGCATTATGCACTTATGCATATGCACGTGTGCATGTTACAAATTATTTGTATGCACAAATGCATAACATCCAGATTAAGGGCTACCAGCGTGTTCTTCAGTTTTTTGTTTTTTTAAGGTTTTCCCCTGAACCTGGCCTTATTCCTATAATATTTATCTTTCTATGGTTTGTAGGAGTAATGGACAAGGCTCCTATTGATATTGAATTTAATGTTGATCATGCTCTCCCTAAAAGTGTAAGTGCAAGAGAAAGTGAAAGTGTCAATCCTCCAACGACACAACAATCTAATGATGAAGGAGTTCAAGGAAATCAGAAAGAAAAGAGAAGGGTTAAAAAGGGATACTTATGAAAAATCCGCGGTATGGGATCATTTCACTAGGGATACTTCTAATCCTGATTATGCCTCTTGTGACTATTGTTCTCAAGCACTTAAGTGTCCTTGTAAGAATGGAACTAGTTCATTGCATAATCACCTTAATCATTACAAAAAGTACCCATACAATATAGATAAGAAACAAAAATTATTGATCTTCCAAGCTAAATCTTCTGTCCAAAATTGTAGAGATAGTACTTCTACGTTTATTCCTTGGATGATTTATGGTCTTCTAGGCAAAATCTTAGCTATATGTGTTTGACAACTCACTTCATTGATCAGGATTGGACCATATATAAAAGGATATTAAACTTTTGTCTAATACACTACTAGAAAAATGGGCATCAGCGACGGAAATTAGCGAGGGAAAAAATCCCTCGCTAATTAGTGAGGGATTAGCGAGGGATTGACCACGAAACCAATCCCTCGCTAATTAGCGACGGATTAGTGAGGGATTGGTTTCGTGGTAAATCCCTCGCTAATCCCTTACTAATTAGCGAGGGATTAGCGAGAGATTGACCACAAACCCAATCCGTCACTAATCCCTCGCTAATTAGCGAGGGATTAGTGAGAGATTGGTTTCGTGGTCAATCCCTCACTAATTTAGTGAGGGATTTGTGAGGGATTGAATACAAAATTATTCTGTCGCTAATCCCTCACTAATTAGCGAGGGATTAGTGACAGATTGACCACAAACCAAATCTGTCGCCAATCCCTCGCTAATTAGTGAGGGATTAGCGAGGGACACCTAGCATCCGTCACTAATCCGTCGCTAATTAGTGAGGGATTAGCGACGGAATTTTTTATTTTTCTTATTTTCTCATATTTATGTGTTATATGTATGCATGTGTATGTGTATATGTTATATATATGTGGGTTTGTGTTATAAGTGTGTATATATATACATGTGTTGTTTGTTAAACCACGATGGATCTTAAACCGTCATAAAGTGCTTTATTGGACTATAATGGATCTTAATGGGTTTTATCGGCCTTTAAAGGGTTATATTGTGCTTTAAATGGTTTCATCAGGACTTAATGGATATATCTGGCTTTAAAGGGTTATATTGGGTTTTAAAGGGTTTCATTGATCCTTAATGAACCTATCGAGCTTTAAGGGGTTCTACTAGCTTTAAAGGGTTTCATTGGACCTTAATGGATCTATCGGGGTTTAAAAGGTTCTATTGGGCTTTAAAAGGTTTCATTGGGCCTTAACGGATCTATCGGGCTTTAAGGGGTTCTATTGGGCTTTAAAGGGTTTCATTGGGCTTTAATGAATCTATCGGGCTTTAAGGGGTTCGATTGGGCTTTAAAGGGTTCATTGGGCTTTAATGAATCTATCGAGCTTGAATTTAAAGGGTTTCATTGGGCCTTAATGGATCTATTGGGATTTAAAGGGTTCTATTGGGCTTTAAAAGGTTTCATTGGGCCTTAATGGATCTATCGGGTTTTAAGGGGTTCTATTGGGCTTTAAAGGGTTTCATTGGGCCTTAATGAATATATCGGGTTTTAAAGGGTTTCATTAGGCCTTAATGTATCTATTTGGCTTTAATTAATTCTACTGGACTTTAATCGATTCTATTGGGCTTTACAGGGTTCTATTGGGATTTAGTTAATTCTACTGGACATTAATCGATTATAGTGGGCTTTAAATGGTTCTATTGGCCTTTTAAGGGTTTCATTGGGCCTTAATGAATCTATCGGGCTTTAAAGGGTTCTATTGGGCTTTAAAGGGTTTCATGGGCCTTAATGGACCTATCGGGCTTTAAAGGGTTATGTTGGGCTTTAAGGGTTTCATTTGGCCTTAATTGATCTATTGGGCTTTAAAGGGTTTCATTGGGCCTTAATGTATCTATTTGGCTTTAATTAATTATACTAGACTTTAATCGATTCTATTGAGCTTTAAAGCGTTCTATTGGCGAGGGATGTGTGGTATCCGTCGCTAATTAGCGAGGGATTGATTTTTTTCTGTGTTTTTATCATTTTTATGTGTTATGTGTGCACATGTAATAAATTAATTCAAAAATAAATGTAATAGATATATAAATAAAAAATCAAATCCCTCATTTTTTTTATTTAAAAAAACTTATACCTGGCCTTTCAGATAGATTTTTATTTAATAATTCGTCGAATTAGTAGTACATATTTTTTTTTAAATCTATTGTTGTTTTTTAAATAATTCGTCGAATTAGTGGCTTATAGCGGTGTCAAACCGCTGAAAAACACTTTTTGATAAGTCATTTGGTTTTAACTTATCAACTTATTTGAAAAGTGTTTATGACTTTTTTAGTTATTTTATATGTATAAGCAATCCCAAACACCTTTAAATAACAACTTATTAGCTTATTACGTTTTGATACCACAATAAGTTAATCCAAACAATTTTTTTAAAAACTACGGTTTGACACCGCATAAGTTGATAAACACTTTTTAAATTAAACATAAGTTGTTTTAAATAAGCAATCCCAAACACCAATTAATTAAGATTTTTTTAAAAACTCAATCTATTTAATAAAAAATAGATTTTTTTATTAATACTTATTAGCCTTTCAAATATGTACCACTATCAGCCAAAATATCCCTTTAGCCAACACATCCCTTTCAAGAGAAAACCCTACTAGCCGGCCACCATCGCCATCCGTTCTGCTCTACGACCACCCTCCACCGTCTTCGTCGCCACCAACAGCCACCAGCGCCACCACTCTACTACCACCATGCCATCCGTACAGCCCTACTCGCCCCCGCCCTCTTCCCTCCATCGTCTCCTAGCACTCGTCATCGGACCACAAGCGTAGACGCAGTCATCCAGTCCAATCACGACCACTGTGACTCCGTGAGTCCACCATCGTCGACCACAACGAGGAAACCAATCGTCGACCACAGCTAGTCCACCATCGTCGACCATAGCAAGGAAACCAACCGTGAGTTCACTTTTCTGATATGAAGTTACCTAGTTGCATATTGGTGTCTGATAATGTGAAAAAACTGAAGGATTAGCAAAACCTAAGTTGGGTTTGGTTAGAAACACGGTATTGAGCATTGACTGATTACTTGACTGCTTTGTGTGTTAGCTATGGACTGATTTGGTTACAAATTATTGACTGATTTGGTTACAAATTATTGACTGATTTGTGTGATTACTTGACTGATTTGTGTGTTAGTTATGGACTGATTTGGTTACAAATTATTGACTGATTTGTGTGATTACTTGACTGATTTGTGTGTTAGTTATGGACTGATTTGGTTACAAATTATTGACTGATTTGTGTGATTACTTGACTGGTTTGGTTACAAATTATTTTATGTTTCTATTGCATTTTGACTGATTACTTGACTAATTTGTGCATACTTTTAAATTGTGCAGGTTTCAAGATACCAATATCGTTCGAGAGATGACATCTATATTCAGATCTTTATTTCGTGGTCCGTGGCATCTCTGGAAGGAGGTCCCTCCAGCTGATCGTGACTTGATGTTCCAGCGCTTTCAGGTTGGTGTACATGAATCTCTTTAAAAGTAATTGTATATATCAGATTATTGTTTTTACCTTGATACAAATCTTGTGTATGTAGAGTAAGTTCCAGTGGGACCCAGAACTAGATGATATGGTTCGTGATGCATGGACCCGTGCCATGCACAAGAGGTACTCGGACTGGATGAGTAGTGCACGTGAATCGGCCGCAGCATGATGTTATCAGAATTGGGACGGTGAGGACTTCACTCGCATTAGAGCACACCACCCTACCTGGATCCCTGAGAGGTTTTGGCATCAGATGATTGATGAGGTTTTTATATTTATTGTGGGCTTTGTGCATTTCAATGTGTTTTGTACCGACTTATGTATTATGTTTTTCGCAGGTGTGGAATACGGAACACTGGAAACTTACGTCTAGGGCCAATAAGGCCAATCGAAGGACTGAGTTTGAGGGGGTGTCATCTAGGCACACCGGGGGATCGATTTCTACTGCACAACATCGATACCAAATGGTAAGTATATATTTCAATTTTTTGAATATGTCATTAGATTTGTATGTCTAGTAACTAATTAACTTAATTGTCTGTTGTAGAGACGAATATTGGTTCGGGAGCCGAGTAGGTCTGAGGTATATGAACGGGTCCATTGCATGAACCGAAAGCTTGTTCCAGGTTCATCCAACCCGCCTACTGATCCTCCTCAATACATTTACCCCAAAGCGGCTAGAGTGGCGGTAAGCTTTCCAAAACCATTACATTGTTTTATAGAAACATTTGGTAGGTTTAAAGTAATATGTTTTAATAAATGTAGTGATACTATTAGTTTGGGCTGCCATTGTTGGGCAGACGTTAGGCTAAGTAGATATGTGTTGACAATGTGACTACCATTGGTAATTAGAATGTTATAATTGTTAAAAGCAGGCATTGGATAAGTTTGATTTACAGTCGTTATGCTGCTGAAATCTGTACATAAATAATTAATCTCAATATTTTTTTTGGTAAACCATAGGAATGCTAATTGTTAAAAGCAGGCATTGGATACGTTTGATTTACAGTCGTTATGATGCTGAAATCTGTACATAAATAGTTAAGCTCAGTATTTGTTTTGGTAAACCATAGGAACACTAATTGTTAAAAGCAGGCATTGAATACGTTTGATTTACAGTCGTTATGCTGCTAAAATCTATACATAAATAATTAAGCTCAGTATTTGTTTTGGTAAACCATAGGAACGCTTTCAGGAGCTTAGGGATGCGGCCCACTCTAGTGCACAGGCTGACACCCCTCCTCCTGATGATGCATCTCTTTGGGATCAGAGTATTGGAGGACGTAAGAAGGGTCGTTATTTTGGTCTCGGGGATTCCTATTATGGTGAATATAGCAATAGCAGCGGGAGATCATCCACTACTGGATCATCCATGGAGGTATGCTAGTTATATTGTTATGTATCATGTCATTACTTTTCATTGACACCAAAACAAATTATTGATTTTTGTTAAATATTGAATATTACAGGTAGCTGAGTTGAAGGAGAAAATGACAAGGATGGAGGCGGAGGCAAAGGAGCGGGAGGATCGCTATGTAGCCCAGCTGGAGTCCGAACAAAAGAGAAGGGAAGATCTAGAGACCGAACAAGCCAATCAAGTTGTCCGATTAGCCGAATAGGTCGCATTATCAGCCCATTTTGCTTCTTTCATGCAGCAGCAAGGATACAATTTCCCCCCTCCCGGACCTCCCGGCCCTTCCAGTAGCTAGATAATAGATTGTTAGTTGGTATTTTGGCATTTTGGTATTTTGGTATTTTGAATTGTTGGATACTTGGCATTTTGGTATTTTGGTATTTTGAATTGGGTTATTTTAGTTTGTTGGACAATTGTCGGTTTGTTATTTTCAATTTATGGGCAGGTTTTGTATTATAATATACAGGAAACAGAGAATTTTAATTAAATTTATTTTAAAAAAATAACGAAATTCAGCGACGGATTTTCGTCGCAAAGAGTTAGTGAATCCCTCGCTGATAAGGGCCCTCGCTAATCCCTCGTTGATACAAGTCCCTCAGTAATCCCTCGCTGATACAAGTCCCTCGGTAATCCCTCGCTGATACATGTACGTCGCTAATCCCTCGCTGATACATGTACGTCGCTGATAGCATCAGCTACGACTGTTTGGGCGACGGACTATCAGCGACGAATTACCGACGGATTCGAGCTTTAGCGAGGGATTAGCGACGGATTTTTCCCTCGCTAATAAGGATAATTTTTGTAGTGATATCTGGTCATTCTGGAGAAATAATGGGAAAATATGTGGAGAAGAACTTGCTTGATTGGGGTATTGGTTTTTACGATTACCATAGATAAAGCTAGTTTAAATGACCGATGTATTCGATACTTAAAAAGAAGGCTTAATACTTCGAAAAATAGTGTCTTGGACAATCAGCATTTGCATATAAGATGTTGTGCCCATATCTTAAGTCTTTTCGTGAAAGAAGGGCTAAATAAATTAGAAGACTCAATTGTTAAAATTAGATCCGCTGTGAAATATGTGAGGTCTTCTCTTGCTAGGCTTCAACGCTTTAAGGCATGTGTTGAGAAAATGAAAACTGAGAGTAAAAGTCTCGTTTGCCTTGATGTTGAAACGAGATGGAATTCGACTTACTTGATGCTAAAAAGCGTTATCAAGTTTCAAGTTGCATTTGATATCTTAGAGGAGCAAGTTAGTAAGTATAGATTTGAACTTCTATCATTGAAAGGTATGCCCACAGAAGAAGATTGGGACTATTCTAAGGGGGCGTTTGGTTCACAAAATCTGATGGAATCTGGTGGAATTGGAATGTTGAATTCGCTTGACCATATTCAATTCCCTTGTTTGGTTCAATCTTTTTAATGGATGGAATCTTTAGTTCCAACAAATTCCATGGATAAAAGATTTAGACATTCCATGATATATACAAGGTATTTCAATGGAATGGAATTTGATATTTCCATAATTCCAAAATTACCCTTTAACCCAAATAAACCCTACCTTTTTTATCAACAGCCGCCATTAGACATATACATCATCGAATCTTCTCTCTCGTCTTCTCCGTTAGAGATCATCGTCTTCTCCAGTAGACATCATTGAAGCTCTCCATTGCAGCAAGGTATCACACATTATCTCTCTCTATCTCTCTCATCTTCTTTATCGAGATCAACCTGCTCTCTCTCTCTCTTCTCCATTAGTTTACTTGGCATGAAAATTGAGGAACTTGTAAGATTGGTTATGATTATGATGTTACTATCTTATATGAGTTACTCTCTACCTCTCACCAACCATATCTTTCTCGTAAATGGAACAAAGATTACAAAATCTACCATACTAATTATATATTGACAGAACCATAAGCTCGATAGTATTACCTAGGTACCCTGTTGGATCTATGTACAGGTTGATTCAAATGCATATTCTGTCCATTTTCCAAATCTGTGCAATGGATTTCTTCTGTTTCTGTGCCGGTTTCTCCCAAAAAAAATTAATGGTTATTCCAAATATGTGCATTCGATTTTCCATACATACAGGTTTCTCCAAATTTTTAATCTGTCATTTTTCTGTGTTTATACTGTCTATGTCAATTTTTTGCGTTTATACTGTTTGTCCATATGTACATGTACAGGTTTCTCCAAATGCATATATTGTCTATGTCGATTTTCTGTGTTTAATCTGTTGATTTTCTGTGTTTATTGTCTATGTTTACTCCAATTTGTGTGTTGATTTTATGTGTTTACTATCTATGTTTACTCCAATTTGTGTATTGATTTCCTGTGTTTACTGTCTATGTTTACTCCAATGGTTGTGTGCTTACTGTGTTGGTTCATGGTATGTTTTTGCTAGATGAATTACCGTGAAGCCGTGTTAAGTTTTTGGAACTATGAAGGAGAAGCTCGAGAAGAGTTTGTGAGGTTTATGTTGCGAGAATGATTGTTTGGTTATTAATGGTTTTTGGACATGTATTCGAATATGCTTTTGTATTTTGGTGGCATGTACGTATTTTTGAACATGTATTTTGGTTGCATGTAAGTATTTTGGAACATGTATTTGGTGGCATGCAAGTATTTGGAACAATTTTAATATCGATGTAGTAATGTCATTTGGTTTATTGTTATGTTTGGGTTGTGTATATCATATTTTTTACACATTAAAGTACTTAATAATCATTTTATTAAAGTATTTTTAGTTAAAACATAAAGTATTTAATGACTATTTTACTAAAGCAATTTTTGTTTAAAAAAATTAAAATAATGAACAGGGGTATTTTGGTCATTTATCAAAATTCCATTTCAGTTCTGAAACTACAATCTGTGAACCAAACAGACATATTACAATTCCGTTAACAGATTTCATTCCAATTCTACCAACCAAACAAATGGTCAAACCTGACAACATTTCATTCTAATTCCTTCAAAGTCAAATTCCTTTGACAGATTTCATTCCATCCCAAAACATTAAGCGTACCAAACGCCCCCTAAGTGTTTGTTGCGTTTTTTAAGAGGTTTTTATACTTCTACTTTGCGTATTTCTGACTCTTTATACGTCACTAGCAATAGTTACTTCCATGAAGTCTTTGGCATTGGAACAATGATTATAAGATGTCTGTAAGATATGTGGGTCTTAAAAAGATGGCTGCTAGAAAGAAGGTGAAGTATGATAAATATTGGAGCAATGAATCAAACATAAATATGTTTTTATTTGTTGGGCCAATTCTTGATCCAAGACAAAAGTTAGTTATGTGTCATTCATTGTAGAACAAAGTTATGATAAAGAAAAAGCTAAATATTTGTGCCATGAAATATAGAAAGTATTGAGAGCATTGTTTAATCACTATTCACTTGAAGTAGGAGTAGTCAATGAAACTAGTGCAACCAATTTCCAACTTTCTGGACACAAAATTGTTTAGATGTTGATGATGACCCGACCACTTTTTTGAGCTACGAGTATAAAATATTGTTGGAAGAGGCCTCAAGTGGTACATGTAACCATTGCATGTCTGAAATCTAAGTTGGATAGATATTTAGGTGAATAATGTAAGTCTCTAGACAACAAGTTTGATATACTGGATTGGTGGAAGAAAAATGAATCAATGTTACCGGTTATGGAAGCAATGGCTAGGGACATTTTGGCAATTCCGACCTTCATTTAGTACTCGAGGACGTGTTCTTGATACCTTGCGAAGCTCATTAACCCCTACATTGGTTGAGGCATTGGTATGTTCCCAAAATTGGGTAAGGTCCAAAATTGTTCCTATTGATATTGAGGAGAAGTTAGAAGATCTTGAAAACTTTGAAGTTGATATGATTTGTAATTCTATATGTTTTTATACTTATACATTTTTTTTCTTTTGTCTTGTTTAATGAATGTTTTAACTTTTATTTTTTGATATTTCATATTTGAAGGACTTGTGTTCCAAGTTTTCTCATCCATTACGGTGGATGACTAAATTTGGTGGTATAAGCGATGAAGCCGTGAATGAGTCGACATCAAGTCATCAACCAAAGAGTGGATATTTTTTAATAATAAAATTTATTTTAATTTATTGTTCTTGGATTATTTACAAGTATTTGTTATCTAATTGGTTTTAGTTTACTATTTTGGTATTATTTTTATATTGCAAATTACATTTTCTATAAATTCGGCTAACCGTGAACCAATGTTCTAAAAAAACTCGCCGCATAGCCGCCATGGCGCGCTATGGCACCAAGGCTTGTGTGTCACGCCACGTTAAGCCCATGACACGCTATGGCCTAATGCGCAGTTATTGTAATGAGATATTTGATTTTTATTTACGTTTTTAATGTCTTATTTGTAAGTTTTTAATATATAACCTAATTTAACTTGCTTATTACTATTGACTCACTGAGTAACATTATAAAACATACGTTTTTATTTATAATATTATATATGAATTAGAAATTTGACGCCATAAGTCACGCTTTGAAAACGTCATGGCTTCACCGTGGCTCCTAAGGCTTGAGGCTTGGCCTCGCCGCCACGCCACGTCTCACGCCATTTAGAACCTTGTCGTGAAACGAACCGCGGGTAACCGACATAATTTGGTTCGGTTCGGTTAATCATGCGGTTCGGGTTCGGTTAACCAGGTATATGCCTAGTACGGTTTGCTTCATATTTTTCCTACTAACCGAGTTGAACCGAACTGTGAGCACCCCTACAACTTATACATTATTATCTTTTACGTCTCCTTTTATGTTTGGAAAAAGATTATGTAATTTGAATGATTTTACAGATGTTATGATTTTACATAAGTTTTACATTTCGAATCTAAAAATTAGGTTCGTTTTCCCGTAGGCAAGCATAACTCGTTTATAGGGCAGATACGAGAACTACAAAAAAAATTGGGTTTATAGGACACTTAAAATGTTTAAACATCCTAATAGTATACTTTATAGGACTTAAATTTATATGATCAAACTATAAAACGTTTTATCTAAAAGTGTTACAACAGATTTATATGACGCTTTTAGGCGTTTTAACAAGTTTTTTAGGATGTTTTTTTTAAAATAAAGTGTCGTGTTAGATATTTTTATAGGCCACTATTTGAAAAAAAAATGTCCCATAAAAACAATTATCTTATAAAAAGATGGGTCTATAAAATAGCTAATACGACGTGTTATTTCAAAAGCATCCTAAAAAACTTGTTAAAACGGCTAAAAACATCCTATAAACTTATTGTAACACTTTTAGATAGAACATTTTATAATTTGGTCCTATAAACTTAAATTCTATAAAATATACTATTATGACGTTTAAACATTTTAAGCGTCTTAGAAACCCAATTTTGTTGTAGTGGGGCAAGTTCTCAAACCCTGCAAAAACGGGCTTGAATTTGCTATATTAGGCCTACTAGACAAAGAAAAAATATGTTAAGTCCGACTCAAACCCATAAATGATTACCTCTAGTTTGGATTAATAATATATAGATAGTTTGGATGATGTAGGCAAAATTATATTCAATTGGGCTTTGCCGTTGGATCACTTTGTGATGTAGAAAAGAAACGGGGTTTATGATAAAACTCAAGTATTGCTAAAATTGAGTGATAAAACATTAAGATTATCTATTTAAAAAGCTTAAGTAACTAGGAAAATAAATAAAAAGTATACTAAACCATAAGTTTAATCCTAGGAAAGCATTTAAAATATAAATCATAATTTGACTAGGAATATTACACAATATTTAAAGGAAATCCTAATTTATCTAGGAATGAATTAAATTAATCCTAAAGCAATCATAAGGAAATTAGAACATATATAAGCAAATAACTAAAGAAATAAAATAATGAGAAGAATTAAAGGCAAATTTCGTGATTAGAAGGTCAATTCATTCCAATTTTGCCTTATTAATTTCCCATTTATTCAAAGGAGAATTGGTTAACCCTATGACTTTCTCTGCATCACTTTGACAACATATAACTTCCAAGATGGATCCGAACATTGCTTCAATCAACATACCGGCAAGTAAGTCGTTCAACCTAAAACGTGAAGCATTTAAATTATGGAAAATGGTACAAACAGAAACATAATATTTATTTTCAAATTGTGTCACTCTGACGTACGATATTTGGAGCGCTCCACATAATTTACCACAATCGTATTGTTGTGTAACAGCTCATTGGATTGACAAAATAGAGAGATCAATGATAAAATGCACCATTGCGTTTGAGCAATTTGGTTATCCACACAATGGAAATGAATTATTTAAATTGATAAAAATATAAGTTAATTTTATCATTTATCCGATAAAATAATTAGTCTTTCTTTTGATATTGCATCTATTGATATCCTATGTGTTGAAAAATTAAAACCGACTTTCAAGCCTATATGTTTTGATGTTTTTCTCCATGCCTATTGTGGGACTTATGGGTGCTCAAAAGACCAATCACTTCAGTCAACCAAACCTCAAAAAACCCAAAAAAATCAACTCAAGATAACCTGACACATAATTGATACGCAATTAGGCCAAACTGGAATTGGGTTAGGGTTAGGTAATTTGAAACCAACCCAATAACCCAATGCCTTTTAGAATATGGATTTAATATGATTGTTAAGTCCATGGTTAATAAGTATAGTTTAGATATTAGACCGACCCATATCTATTCAAAATTATATTATTATTTCAACCATAATTTTACTTTTTTATTTGCAATATGGGTACGTTGGGAAGAAACATTATGATTTAAAACGAATATGTTTCCCAATCAACGTCCCTAACTATTTATCATGTTAGGACCATTGTCATTGATCAATTTAATCTAAGTAAAAAACCGAACATTCGTTCATATCTAAAACTAATCGAATTTAACTAAAGACGTTTTATAAAAATTGGTTAATCAAACATTAACTTTCGTTATATGAAAAATCAACCAATTAAAACTCAAAAGTTTATTATAAAAACAATTGATCAATACCACAACGTCTATCCAAAGTGACGATTACCCAAAAGAACGAAAGTTAAACTACGTCACAAAACATAAACATAAATCTAAACAAAACAATAAAATTAATCTACGAAAACTATAAAGATCGATCCAAGGAGTGTCACTCTCCAAGAATCATTTTTAGCCTACGAAAGCGGTAAATAAATTAAGCAGCGGTGCAAAAAATTAAAAAGGGAGAAGTAAATATAGATTCAAACATAAATATAAAATATGGAGAAAACGAAACGTTACAACGGATGTTGAATGTGGATGAAATCTGTCACATAACCATCTTCATCTTCGACCCGTCAAAACACCGCATCTTCTTCACATCTTCAAAAAATTCAAGAAACGAGGAATTACATATAAATGAAAAACTAAACTAAACCTAAAATCTAAAATCTAAACTAAAAAAAAAGAAAAAAAAAACTAAAATATAGAAATCTTTCCTAAAACAAAAATAAAATATTAAAACTAAAAGGAAAAGATTAAAACTAAAAACAAAGAAAAAGAAAAAGAAAAAAAAAGGAAAAAGAAAAGACGGTGCACATCTTGAGGAGGAGGAGGAGATATGAGAAACCTAAAAAAATCATATTTATAAAAGTAAACTTTCAAAATGGCCCATCCAAAATTGATGCTCTCTTTCTAAAATGCCCCGATTTCATCAGTTTTAAAAGCTATGTAACACCCCGATTCTTGAAAGATATCATTTTAAGTTAATACAGAAACCGATATATCGAGGAAAAATAAGATATTTAATTTTGGACTTGGATCCTGGATTTTATAGTCTAGATGGATGAAAGATTCAATTACGAGTCCAACGGTTCTTTCTGGAGCGAAAACGGAGCTATAACGAAGAAGTTATGGCCAAAACAGTTTCGGTACGCGCTAGGCTATAGTGCCCGGCGATTGTGACAGTGTCACAATCGCCTGTCAAGGTCGCCGGAGCCCGAGAACTCTCGGTACAATCTCAGCGATTGTTCCCGGCGATTGTGACATGGTCACTATAGCCTGGCACAATCGTCCGGGTGTTTCAGGGTGTTAAAATCGCGATTTTCAGCCCCAAACTTCATTTCTTCATAACTCTCTCATTTCAACTCCGATTTGGGCGATTCAAGTTGCTACGGTTTCGTTTTTGAGAGCTTTTCATGTATATGGAAAGATATTGGAAGTATATTGGAGTATACTAGAGTATTTGGTGGTGGTAAGCTTCTCATCTCTCACTATTCATCTTCTTCCCCAAAGTTTTCTTGGTTTTCATCCACCCTTTGTTCTCCCTTTCATAGATTGGAGTTTTGTAACCATTTTGGTGAACTAGAAGTGTTTTGGTTGGTGGATTCAAGCTTGGGTTAAGGTAATCTTCTATCCTCTTCGGTTATGGAAGTTAGGGTTTCGGTGTTAGTTGAGGTATTCATGTTCATGGTTTGGGAAACGATTATTTGTGGTTGGTTATGTATATTTATGGTTGAATATGTATGGATTTAGGTTTTGGAAGTTTTGTCTTGAGAATCCAAGTGTTCTTCAAATGAGCTCTAGTTGGGGGAAATCTAGATTTAGCCTAAATCTAGCAAGGTGAGTTCAAGTTGATTTGTGAAAACGGTGTACATGCCAAAATGTTTATTTTAAAATGTTTGTGTTTTACCTCAAATTGTTAACTGCTGATAAGTTTTTAGTTATTTTGAAATGTTTAGTTTTATAAACATGTTGAGACACCCATTTTGGGATTTTGGGCATTTTTATAAATAAATCATATATTTTGGGTATTCAAATGATTTTATTGCATGGAAAATATTTTTGAGTATAAATGCATTCTATAGAGTGTCATGGGATGGTTTGAAAGAATAAAAGGTATAAGCCCACTTTGGAAATTGTTTGTCCCGATCTAAATCATGTTGAAGTTATTTGGGTGTGTTGAAGCATGGGTTGCATTATTTTGGGTCGTTTACGTTTGATTTCATTTTATGATTTTCAACGTTGGGTCTATGGATTTGTGGAGCTTATGGCTCGACTTGGATTTTGTTGGGTCTTAGGGACACTTGTCCGGTTTTGATGGCTCAATATAGTGCACTTGGTTATGATTTGCATTTATTGCATCTTATTTGGGAATTACATGTTTTGAATGCTTTGGTTCATTCGTTTTGAGTCATGTAATATTTCAGCCCCGTCTGCTATGGATCCATGAGCACTTTTGTATTTTGTCCGGTGTTGGGACGACTAGTTTTCCACATCGAGGCACGTTCGGCATTGGATGTGATGTAAGTCCCTCGTGCTCGTATCAATGGGTGTATGCTGAAAGATGCTGAGCTCGATACGTTTATTGCTTTATCCGATGGGGGACGATTAGTTTTCCCCATTGAGGCGCGGTTGGCTTCTTGGTATGGTGTAAGTTCTCCGTGCTAGTATCTATGGGTGTATTCTGAAAGATGTTGATCCCGATACTTATACCACTTTAACGTAATGTGTGGCTTACTTTGTGCACGTCACATTATGCGGAATCGGGTTTTTCCCCGTCACCGAAAGGTGTATTTTTGGGTTGAGTCGTTTATTATTTGTTTTCGATGACTTTTTCATACATGAATTTATTCCATGTTTTATGGGTCGAGTATTAATCCCTATCCGTGTTTTGGGATGTTTTGGGACATAAAGTATTATTCACATTATCACAAATTGAGAGTCATTTTATATCCACGTTTTGAGTTTGGGTTATCTCCCTTATGCTATAATTTTTGAGACTTGAGTCTAATCATATTTTGGTCGTTTGTTTTATAAAGCTTACTCAAATTTCATTAATTAAGCATTACCATTGTTCCCGTTTCAATTAAGTGTTGGATTGCATCATGTCATGAAAGAGTGTTTTGGCGTTTAGGCGACCATCTATAAAATGCATATTATTGGTAAATGAGTGGTTCCATTATTTTAAAGTGAATCATTTTAAAGGATCATGATTATAAGTTACAATATTTCCATTTTACGTTTTCTTTATAATCATGATATAAACTCTTGAACTCACTAGGCGTTAAGCCTAACCTTTTTATTTGTCGGCATGTACATCAGGTTCCAGACGGGGGTTTGGTCGTAGCTATCCCAAGAAGAGATGTGCTTAGTTCTCCCGAGTGTAAGTTAGTGAAGACTTCCGCAGTTTGGAGATAGTGACTTCTATTGGGTTTTAGTAGCACCCGTCCTTATTATAAACCGTATGTATAGAATGAATGTGTGTGTTGAGGTTAAATATTAAATTGTGGTTGTAGATGATTATTTTATTGGTGTATTTAGAAAATTTTAAATGAGTTGCTATTTCCAGAATTCAGGGTGTTACAAGTTGGTATCGGAGCTTAAGTTTGAGAGAATTAGGTATTGATTGTAGGATGCCTAGACTCAAACTAGCGTTTTTATAAGCGATTGTAAGTGAAGTTGCGCATTAGGCGCCTTAAGATAAGATATCTTGGAGTTGATCGGGTCGCTAGAAACGGGAAATTGTCAAGGGTCACAAGGATGATCATGTATGGTACGTTCATAATGGCACCTGGCCAGTGTTATGGTGAACCTACATATCACATGTGTATACTTGAAATACCTTAGTATGATGACCGTTGGGGTAGTGAGAAAGTTTCTAAGCGAATAATTTAAGGAATGATCGATGGTTATAGCAATGTTACTTTGGAGTGATAGTTAAACACGTTGAACGCATTAAGTTGATCGTCTTGAGTAAGAATTATTGGTTGGATTATAACTATATGTTCGTTAGACCAATTTTATTTCAAGGATAATTCGTAAGCTTATCAAATTATTGAGAGTGTGGCCTTAAGATGTTTGATGCTTCCAGATGACAATAGTGTGTCGGATCATTGGGAAGTGTAGTCCTATGATGCCAAGTGCCGATCAAATTCTTGCACTAAATTTATTTCCGAAATAAATTTGCATAAATTGGTTCTTATGTTCGTAAAACAAAAGGTGGTTTATATTATAAAGTTTTGGTAGAGCATTTAACACGCATCAGATTTTAAACTATGAGCTTAAGCATTCATGAAAATGTTTTGTGCACATAATTGCAAATTGTTATAAAAAATCTCTTTATTCACGTCTCCTGTTTAACGCTATTTGCGGATAATGTAAAATCCATATTTTAATGTCATTTGAGTATTGGGCAAGTAGCTATGAGATTTTAACCTAGGCATTGGATCTCCTCCACATATGTCAATGGTTTTAAAGGAAAAGTTATTCCCACGCGTTGAGTCGGAATTTTTTGAGAATTTTAGTTTGTGAGTTTTGTTGAAATTTCATGGAGTATTGTTTTATACGATGTCTTTTTTTTATGCATGAGTTTAAATTTTGCTCCTTTTAAGCTTACGAGTTATTTAGCGTCGTGTCCCATGTAAATTTGGTAAAGCGCTATTTCACTTTTCATTTCAGTAAAAGGAGGAAACTCCTAAAAGTTTAATATTTTAAAAGTATTGTCGTTTTACACTTTTGTCGGGTAATGAAAGTTTGACGCCAATTGGTTTTCACGTTAGTAAATCTTATGAAAATTCAGTTGAGTTAGGGTGTCTCGTCTTACGTCATTTTGCGTTGCGTAAATAATTTTGAGAACATGTGCATATGCATCATTGTGTGTGTTAACTTACGAGTTTTGTTTAATACTTTGTCTCATGCAAGTCTTACACCTACATCTTGGAACCATAAGAGGCACCTTGAAAATTTTAGTGTCTCATGATTGCATCTTGAGTTTCACACGGGTATATGTACATACTTTTGGGTTGGATATGATTTTCACTCGCGTGAGTAAAATGTGATATATTTATGTTATCTCATAATAAACTTTTAATCTAAGCGTGCTTCAATTGTGGACCTTATTGTTATAAATTTTTTGCAATGCATGAGATGAATTTTCGGGATGCATATCGTTGTAGTTACCATCTTGGTCAAATGTGTTTTATCGAGGCGGCTCAAGACTTTAAACTCGATTTGAAAATTTATTTGTTTTCCCACTATCTTACAAAATTTTAGGGAATAAATTGAGATATAGGAAACTTGTTGAAAATTTTATGCCGCAACGTTTTCGGTTAAAGAAGTAAAAGTTAAAAGTTGTGAAGTCCTCTTTCGGAGTTATACAAACATTTATTCCACGTGTTTGGGGCACTGGAATTTATTTTCATGGTTATAGTGTGAATATTGCTACACACCTCTTGCCACCATTTTATTTACGAAAATATTGATCAAACAAATTTTGGAAATGGTTTCATACGTGTAGCGTCGATGATCAATTTTCAAACTATCGAGTGATCGGTAGTGGATTTTACCGCACAAGCAATTGTTATAAAGCTTATGTATTCGAAAGTTTCATAAAAGTTTAAATTGGCATAGTAGTTGAAAACCTTGAACTCATTAGGTCTATAGATTTTAACCCTGCGTATGAGCAGTTGTAATTAGGGACTAAGGGAGTCCTTGGAATTGGAGACGACGGATGTTCCGACTTGCGGTCAGTCGTGAAAGTTTGAGTTTCAGTTTTGAATCTGTGCGCATTTGTTTTATGGAAGTAGTAGATTTAAGTCTTCTCCGCTAGTTAAGGGGTGATTTTATACTTCGGTAATCATGCGGGATAAGGTCTTATGTGACTATCTGCGCTTCTTTCGGGATTCGTTGTGATGGATTGCTAGTCGGTGTCACATCATGGGTTGTGTTGTCGGCATACCGTCTTGGTGGGTTCCGCGATTAAAAAGAAATTTTGGTGATTTGTTTGTTAGAAATGTGCGATTTGGAATTTTAGCATTTTGTTAGGTGTCAGCCTTAGTGCGACGATCCGTCTGGAATGGAATCGTGGGCGGGATGTCCACATTTTCGAGGTCACCGTTTAGTCTTAGGTGTCGACTTGCTTTTTTGAAGTCAATGGATCTTGGAATGTTGGGAAGTATTCCGGTTGGATTATGGGAAATAATGACCTTTCAGTGATGGAAATTAAAAGAAGGTTAAGTGTTGATGTTTAAGTACCGATGGGTATAAGCATCCCCGTGGTGATAAAGATTTTGTTAAAGGAATGTTGTGTGGTTGGGGTTGGAACGGAATTGAGTGACAGCCGAATTTGGGTTAACCAGTTACCTAAAGGACGCATTGGTGCGCCTTGGAAGGACATCTTCATCAATATTAGGAGTGGATCTGTAGGAATCTGAGGATTCATGGGTCTAAGGGAATAGTTCGGATTGGGGTATTCTTGATGGAAATGTCTAGATAAGGTCGTAAGTTGCTTTCGGGGTATTATGAGAAATCTAAGGTTGGGAGGCAACCGAGAGTGAACGATTTAGAAAAGGATTAATCAATGACGCAACGTTCATCCTGGCATCGGTGAAATATATTGAACGTTGAGGTTTAGTTTGTAACGGCACGTTATGAGAAACACAGCTACAACCTCAACCGGAATGTAATCGGGTTTGTATATGAGGTGAAGTTTAAGTGAAGGCATTCCTTTTGGATAGAAAGTCAATAGATCTTTCCAAGTGTGATGTTGGGTGTTTGGTGGTTCCAGATTTCGAGGACGAAATCTCTTTTAAGGTTGGGAGGATTGTAACACCCCGATTCTTGAAAGATATCATTTCAAGTTAATACAGAAACCGATATATCGAGGAAAAATAAGATATTTAATTTTGGACTTGGATCCTGGATTTTATAGTCTATATGGATGAAGGATTCAATTACGAGTCCAACGGTTCTTTCTGGAGCGAAAACGGAGCTATAACGAAGAAGTTATGGCCAAAACAGTTTCGGTACGCGCTAGGCTATAGTGCCCAGAGATTGTGACAGTGTCACAATCGCCTGTCAAGGTCGCCGGAGCCCGAGAACTCTCGGTACAATCTCAGCGATTGTGCCCGGCGATTGTGACATGGTCACTATAGCCTGGCACAATCGCCTGAGTGTTTCAGGGTGTTAAAATCGCGATTTTCAGCCCTAAACTTCATTTCTTCATAACTCTCTCATTTCAACTCCGATTTGGGCGATTCAAGTTGCTACGGTTTCGTTTTTGAGATCTTTTCAAGGATATGGAAAGATATTGGAAGTATATTGGAGTATACTAGAGTATTTGGTGGTGGTAATCTTCTCATCTCTCACTATTCATCTTCTTCCCCAAAGTTTTCTTGGTTTTCATCCACCCTTTTTTCTCCCTTTCATAGATTGGAGTTTTGTAACCATTTTGGTGAACTAGAAGTGTTTTGGTTGGTGGATTCAAGCTTGGGTTAAGGTAATCTTCTATCCTCTTCGGTTATGGAAGTTAGGGTTTCGGTATTAGTTGAGGTATTCATGTTCATGGTTTGGGAAACGATTATTTGTGGTTGGTTATGTTTATTTATGGTTAGATATGTATGGATTTAGGTTTTGGAAGTTTTGTCTTGAGAATCCAAGTGTTCTTCAAATGAGCTCTAGTTGGGGGAAATCTAGATTTAGCCTAAATCTAGCAAGGTGAGTTCAAGTTGATTTGTAAAAACGGTGTACATGCCAAAATGTTTAGTTTAAAATGTTTGTGTTTTACCTCAAGTTGTTAACTGCTGATAAGTTTTTAGTTATTTTGAAATGTTTAGTTTTATAAACATGTTGAGACACCCATTTTGGGATTTTGGGCATTTTTATAAATAAATCATATATTTTGGGTATTCAAATGATTTTATTGCATGGAAAATATTTTTGAGTATAAATGCATTCTATAGAGTGTCATGGGATGGTTTGAAAGAATAAAAAGTATAAGCCCACTTTGGAAAATGTTTGTCCCGATCTAAATCATGTTGAAGTTATTTGGGTGTGTTGAAGCATGGGTTGCATTATTTTGGGTCGTTTACGTTTGATTTCATTTTATGATTTTCAACGTTGGGTCTATGGATTTGTGGAGCTTATGGATCGACTTGGATTTTGTTGGGTCTTGGGGACACTTGTCCAGTTTTGATGGCTCAATATAGAGCGCTTGGTTATGATTTGCATTTATTGCATCTTATTTGGGAATTACATGTATTGAATGCTTTGGTTCATTCGTTTTGAGTCATGTAATGTTTCAGCCCCGTCTGCTATGGATCCATGAGCACTTTTGTATTTTGTCCGGTGTTGGGACGACTAGTTTTCCACATCGAGGCACGTTCGGCGTTGGATGTGATGTAAGTCCCTCGAGCTCGTATCAATGGATGTATGCTGAAAGATGTTGAGCTCGATACGTTTATTGCTTTATCCGATGGGGGACGATTAGTTTTCCCCATTGAGGCGCGGTTGGCTTCTTGGTATGGTGTAAGTCCTCTGTGCTAGTATCTATGGGTGTATTCTGAAAGATGTTGAGCCCGATACTTATACCACTTTAACGTAATGTGTGGCTTACTCTGTGCACGTCACATTATGCGGAATCGGGTTTTTCCCCCGTCACTGAAAGGTGTATTTTTGGGCTGAGTCGTTTATTATTTGTTTTCGATGACTTTTTCATACATGAATTTATTCCATGTTTTATGGGTCGAGTATTAATCCCTATCCGCGTTTTGGGATGTTTTGGGACATAAAGTATTATTCACATTATCATAAATTGAGAGTCATTTTATATCCACGTTTTGAGTTTGGGTTATCTCCCTTATGCTATAATTTTGGAGACTTGAGTCTAATCATATTTTGGTCGTTTGTTTTATAAAGCTTACTCAAATTTCATTAATTAAGCATTACCATTGTTCTCGTTTCAATTAAGTGTTGGATTGCATCATGTCATGAAAGAGTGTTTTGGCGTTTAGGCGACCATCTATAAAATGCATATTATTGGTAAATGAGTGGTTCTATTATTTTAAAGTGAATCATTTTAAAGGATCATGATTATAAGTTACAATATTTCCATTTTACGTTTTCTTTATAATCATGATATAAACTCTTGAACTCACTAGGCGTTAAGCCTAACCTTTTTATTTGTCGGCATGTGCATCTGGTTCCAGACGGGGGTTTGGTCGTAGCTGTCCCAAGAAGAGATGTGCTTAGTTCTCCCGAGTGTAAGTTAGTGAAGACTTCCGCAGTTTGGAGATAGTGACTTCTATTGGGTTTTAGTAGCACCCGTCCTTATTATAAACCGTATGTATAGAATGAATGTGTGTGTTGAGGTTAAATATTAAATTGTGGTTGTAGATGATTATTTTATTGGTGTATTTAGAAAATTTTAAATTAGTTGCTATTTCCAGAATTCAGGGTGTTACAAGCTACCCTCGTGAATTCTTTTCTTTCAAATGTCCTTTACTTTGTGCCATATTTTTTGGAATTTGCCCTCCACAGAAAAGATTGATCAAATGCTCCACAAATCTATCTTCATCCATCTATATATTTCAATGCAAATATGAGTAAAACATAAAAGTACCAATGCAATATCCCCAACCGATGATTAAACAAAAACTAAATAAAATATAATTGAATCTACGTCTAAACAATTAAACTAGACGCAAAATGCAATATATAAACTAATATGAATGCATGCACAAAATGCACTTAACAAAACACCCACAAGCTAAACATTTCTTGTCCCCAAGAAAGATATTATAATTTATTACGAAATGGGTGAAAATAAGAAAAGGAAAAACAAGCAACGATCTCCACGAAAAATAAAGCGAGTTAATACACGAGCTCATTAGACACATTCTAATGTTAGGTTTCCCCATGTACAAATGCAACTTGTTACCACGTGTTTAGATAAAAATAGTAGTAGAACACACATATTTCACCAAAATATCAAACTAGCACAACACCAAACAAAGCATATCACAAAAAAGCGCACCTAATAGGATTTTACAAACATTACCGTAGCCGCTAAGGGAGGGGAAAGATGATCTACATGGATGAAAACTCACGGTTTCGCTCAAATCACTATAGTGTGTTTAGGGATGTGTATACGCTCAATGTCTACCCAATCGAGAAAAATGAAATGCACTCTTGACGCGTTTGAAACAATTCTCAAGTCTAAAGATTTTCATAAAAATTGCATAAGATGAGGACTTTTGGGTAAGGATAAGGGTTAAGGTAGGGCATGGGTTTCGTTATCGGGGTTTGAAGATTTATTCGGTTTCAAGGAGTTATTTTTGTGCACATAATAGTTCATTTATACAATTTCCAACGGATCTCGACTTATTCCTTGCAACTATATAAATGCATTTTTTTCTTGCATTTTTCTTTGACTTTTCTTTTGCTTTTTTTTACGAACCCACAAGTTATGCTTGTGTATATTACTCTACTATATGCATCAATCCGTTTCTAATTTTCAGAAAGGAGAACTATATGTACATTTTTGGGCGGTTTAGGTGTGTATGTGGTATTCAACAAAAGAGTAAGTGTTTAGGCTCAAAATTGGATACAAAAGAAAATTATTTTTGTGTTTTTTTTGTATACATGGATGGTGTTAAGAATAGATGACCTCTATGCAAAAATTATAATAATTTTAGACGAGAAACGAATCAAAAACCTAGAAATACACCTAGATGGGAGGTAACACACAAGAAAAAAGAAAATGGGATTGATTATGAATGCGTCAATCCAATACGGCCCAAATTCTCACACGGTAAAGTCCATCCAAGTAGTCATAGGTATAGTGTAGGGGGGCTATAGTAAGAAAGTTAATCCTAAAAGTTACGTGGAACAATATGCAAAGTGGTGCGTGCAAGTGACTAACTAAGGGAAAATCATGTTTCTAAAAAAATCTTTACATCATGGTCAAAATAAATCATAAAGTACATTAGTATGCCTAATTAAAAAATTGATATCAAGTGAGGGTGGTTACTACGAGCTCTAAAATCGTGGAGAATCGCCAAAAATCTTTTTGGATTTTTAATTATTTTTATGCAATGCAATTATATGATATAAAATGCAACCAAAAATGGAAAAACTATGCATGAATTATAACTAAATGCATGAATGCTCAAATAAAATAGAAAAGAAGTAACTTAAAAAAACGGACACCCCACCCACAAACTAAAAATGATCATTGTCCTCAATGCTTGACTACGGGTAAAGGTAAAATAATCAACGTGAGGGGAATGACTTGACATCATGTACGTGTACCATAGATGAATTTAGGTGCAAAGTGATCAAATTATATCGTTTGCCTAGCGGTGGCAACCCAACTAATTAAGTACAAGACCACAATCTTTTCAATGATAACTCACAAGGAAAACAACTCACAAGTTATTTTAAGCATATAAAAGCATAACAATCATCTAAAATGAATAAAAGCATGGAAAGAATATACCTGATGATGAATTACATGCTTTTTATATCTAGAACAACTTTCATGATTAAAGTGTGGATGTTCCTTGAAGCTTGAAGCTCTTAAAAGCACTTTAGGATTAAACCTGCACAAACATGAAATAGAAAACAGAAAAAAAAAAATCCTATAAACAAAAAAAAAAAAAAACAATAAAAAGAAAAAACCTTTTTTTAAAGAAAAACAATAAATCTTTTTTTTTTTACAAAACTTAATAAACTAAAATAAAAACAAAAGAAAAAAACAAGACTTTTCTTTTATTAGAAAAAAAATACTGAAATGCAAAAAATAAAATTCAAACTTTACGTCCAGGAACTTTAGGCAGAAAATGGGGACTTCAAGATTCACGCACGGGACGTTTTCTTCACGTCCGGGAAAGTGAGGCAGCAAGTGAGGACTTCCAATTTCACGCTCGAGTCGTTTTCTTCACGCTCGGGAAAGTGAGGCAGCAAGTTCAACTTGAAAAAACTAAAGAAATCTTTCCTAAAAGTAAACTTTCAAAATGGCCCCTCCAAGATTGATGCTCTCTTTCTAAAATGCCCCTCATGATTTCATCACTTTTAAAAGCTACCCTCATGAATTCTTTTCTTTCAAATGTGCTTCACTTTGTGCCATATTTTCTGGAATTAGTCCACCACAGAAAAGATTGATCAAATGATCCACAAATCTATCTTCATCCATCTCTATATTTCAACGCAAATACCTGTCAAAATACGACGAAAACATAAAAGCGCCAATGCAATATCCCCAACCGATGATTAAACAAAAACTAAATAAAATATAATATAATCTACGTGTAAACAATTAAACTAGACGCAAAATGCAATTATAAACTAATATGAATGCATGCACAAAATGCACTTAACATTATTTAAATACAAATATCATTCTAATGGCTCGTTACAATGTTACAAGGCTAGATTGGTGGTTAATGGTAAATCGCAACAGGTCGGGGTGGATCGTGATGAGATGTTCAGTCCCATTGCCAAACCCGCTACCATTCGGACAGTACTCAATATTTCCCTATCTCATTCTTGGCTCATTCATCAATTGGATGTAAAGAATGTGTTCCTTCATGGAGACTTAGTCGAAACTGTGTACATACACCAACCACCTGGCTTTGTTGATCCCAAAGCTCTGAAACATGTTTGTCTCCTTTGGAATTCTCTATATGGTCTAAAGCAAGCCTCCCGAGCATGGTTCCATTGATTTTCTGCATATCTTGTTCAGATTGGTTTTTCCGGTAGTAAGAGTGACCAATCTCCTTTTATATATAAGCACGGGGGTGATACAGTTTTTCTTCTACTATATGTTGACAACATTATCCTTACTACCTCATCTAATCGGTTGAAAGTAAATATAGATTCAAACATAAATATAAAATATGGAGAAAACGAAACGTTACAAGTATGTTGAATGTGGATGAAATCTGTCATATAACCATCTTCATCTTTGACCTGTCAAAACACCGCATCTTCTTCACATCTTCAAAAGATTCAAGAATCGAGGAATTACATATAAATGAGGAGGAGGAGGAGGAGCCTAAAAAATTCATATTTATAAAAGTAAACATTCAAAATGGCCCCTCCAAGATTGATGCTCTCTTAACCACAAGGCCTGTGGTATGGTGGTAAAGGCTTGGGGAGTTCATAGCGCTCAATCCGGGTTCGAGCCCCACTAGCAGCACTTGTGGCCACTGAGGATAAACTCAGGGTTGCACGCTTTAGCAGCTGGGCCAAAGACTCTAATTGCCAGGGATTAGTCTGGGCCATAGGCCCAGGATACCCTTTCCAAAAAAAAAAAAAAATTTGATGCTCTCTTTCTAAAATGCCCCTCATGATTTCATCATTTTTAAAAGCTACCCTCATGAATTCTTTTCTTTCAAATGTGCTTCACTTTGTGCCATATTTTCTGGAATTAGTCCACCACAGAAAAGATTGATCAAATGATCCACAAATCTATCTTCATCCATCTCTATATTTCAACGCAAATACCTGTCAAAATACGACGAAAACATAAAAGTGCCAATGCAATATCCCCAACCGATGATTAAACAAAAACTAAATAAAATATAATATAATCTACGTGTAAACAGTTAAACTAGACACAAAATGCAATTATAAACTAATATGAATGCATGCACAAAATGCACTTAACATTATTAAAGCACAAATGTCATTCTGATGGCTCGTTACAATGTTACAAGGCTAGATTGGTGGTTAATGGTAAATCGCAATAGGTCGGGGTGGATCGTGATGAGATGTTCAGTCCTGTTGTCAAACCCGCTACCATTCAGACAATACTCAATATTTCCCTATCTCATTCTTGGCTCATTCATCAATTGGATGTAAAGAATGTGTTCCTTCATGGAGACTTAGTTGAAACTGTGTACATACACCAACCACCTGGCTTTGTTGATCCCAAAGCTCCGAAACATGTTTGTCTTCTTCGGAATTCCCTATATGGTCTAAAGCAAGCCCCTCGAGCATGGTTCCATTGATTTTCAACATATCTTGTTCAGATTGGTTTTTCCGGTAGTAAGAGTGACCAATCTTCTTTTATATATAAGCACGGGGGTGATACAGTTTTTCTTCTACTATATGTTGACAACATTATCCTTACTACCTCATCTAATCAGTTCCTTCGGAATATTATATCTCGTTTGAGTTCCGAATTTGCCATGACAGACTTGGGGTCTCTAAGCTATTTTTTGGGAATCTCGGTCCAACATTCTAAGGGTACTATGTTTCTATCCCAATGCAAGTATAGCGCAAGTATAGTGAAGAGATTCTTGAGCGTGCGGGAATGCGCAATTGCCGGCCAGCTCTTACTTCTGTGGACACTAAGTCTAAACTTAGTGCCCATGACGGTGTACTCGTCTCTGACCCGACTCTATCGTAAACTTGTTGGTGCTCTGCAATACCTCACTTTCACTCGTCCTGATATCAGTTATGTGGTACAACAAATTTATCTTTATATGCATGCTCCTCGTGAAACCCACTTTCATGCCATGAAACGCATTTTGTGGTATATAAGTGGCACCCTTGACTACGGTCTCCATCTGTCAGCTTCTTCTGCATCTTCTCTTTCTAGCCTAGTGGCATATTCTAACGCAGATTGGTGTGGTTATCCAGACACTCGTCGTTCTACCTCTGGATAATGTGTGTTTTTAGGCGACAATCTTCTCTCCTGGGCTTCAAAAAGATAACCCACTGTCTTCGCTCAAGTGTTGAGTCAAAACATCGTGGGGTGGCAAATGTTGTTGCCGAGACTTCATGGCTTCGCAACCTTCTACTTGAACTTTATTGCCCCCTTCGACGTGCCACTGTCGTCTACTGCGACAATATCAGTGTTGTTTACTTATCTTCCAATCCAGTTCAACACCAACGTACAAAACATGTAGAAATAAACATTCATTTTGTCCGTGAAAAGGTGGCCATTGGGCAAGTTCGTGTTCTCCATGTTCCCTCCTCATTGCAATATGCTAATATTTTCACAAAAGGATTACCCTCCTCTCTTTTCTTGGATTTCCGGTCCAATCTCACCGTTCGCCCATCTCCCGTTTCGATTGCCGGGGGGGGGGGGGGGGGGGGGGGTTGATAGTAAATCAAATAATTAAGTGGAAATATTTTGTAAATATTTAATTATTCTGTAAATATTTGTTTTAATAGGTTTCCTAGTTTGTATAGGTTTCCTTCATTTTACAAATCCTTGTACTATATATTGGTGGGAATAGAATCGTCAAGACATCGACTCTTTTACCAATCTCACATTTATATAATGGCATAGAAGTTAAAAGAATTCAAAAATGCCAAATCTTGGAGAACAATAATAAAACAAATGTGAAAAAACTAAAAAAAAATATTGTACAAACTTACCACCAATATTTACATTTACATGTGTCGTCCTCTTAAACCCAACAATAAAAGTAGTTGGTGTAGAGTATTTAATAAACGATATTGACGATGCTTTAGATTCAACCGAAGAGGATCAACAATTTGTTGAACACCGAATCGCCAACCTTAAAATCAGTGCTTCATAATTTATTTGAAACATAGTACAAAATTCGGTAGGTAAAGGGGAAAGATAAGTAGCGGTGGGAGCGGAATGAAAAGAGCAAAAGAATTTTGCATAGACACTTTACCAACCATAATGAATTGCGTATTTATATGCATTCTAATTTATTAGTTTTATTACAGTTGATGATTTTGTTCACCTTGATATCTTGGCATGGTACAAAGAAAAGGAAGATCGATTTACTAATCTCTCTACCATGAGAAGAGACATGCCTTTGTCCAAGCTAGCACCGAAGTTCGGAATCAGGTTTTTCTTTCAATGGCATGGTGCTTTCGGAATGAAGGTCGCGGCTTACACCCAGGGGTGGATGCAGCTAACAAAAGGTGGGGTGATGGCCCCCCACCAAAACAATAAAAAAAACATGTTTTTCCTAGTATAAAAATAATTTTTTTAACGTTCTATGATGGTTTCCCCCCGGTGTTTTTTCGGTTGTGCCCCTACCAACCAGAAAATCAAAGAAAGTATCTCAAAATCAACCAAAAAACCAAAACAATCTCTCTAAATCAATCAAAAAAATAAAATAAAATCCCTTGAAATCGAGAAAAAAAACTTAAAAATTCCTCGAAATCAACCGAAAAACTTCAAAAATCTCTTGAAACCGTAGAATTAGGCTAGAAACACATCGGACAACTTTGCGGACCTTTAACCTACCTTAAAGATGCCCCCACTATGCAAAAATCCTGGATCCGCCACTGCTTACACCGGAATACTAGCCCAACAAGAACTCAATTCGTCTATAACATCATAACAGGTTCGTATTTGCCTCGAGGATTATTTGGATAACAGCAACCGAATTCAAAACACTCGAATCATTTGAGACATCAATAATGAGGTAACAGCCAACAAAGAAGGAAGCACATACTATGGAAGTTCACCATTAACGTAGGGTGGCCAAATACTGGTTCGAGAGACTTTTGTGTGCAATCAAACCGCAATGAAACATAAACATCAACTTCATACCAGTTACAATCAAGTTCTACAATTTTCATGTATTTTTAAATGAAGTTACGTTTTCTTTTCTTTTTGTATTTGTATTTATAATCAAATAAATAAAAACTTATTTGATTGAAGTATATTTTATTGTTTAATTAAATATATTATTCATATATAATAATAAAGATAAGAATTATAAAATATTGGGGCTTCAAAATCGATTACTGATAAACGATTACGCAACCAGTTACAATCAGTCCAATCTTCAAGCTGCAACCATATAACCATGACCGGGACTGGCCTAACCGGTTACCTCCACCCGTCACCATAACTGGGACCGGTCGAAACTCGTTCAGTTACAGGCCCGACCGATTACCCGGTTCGCCAATCTCCAGCAGTCCCTGCCGTTTACAGTTACAGACCGGTTTCAGTACTCCACGGGGCCAGACCCATGTAGTCCATCTCAACTTATAGCCAACATAAGCATTCTAAAACTTTTTACATGTAAACTCAACTCCAACAAAAAGAAAATCCTGCAATTACTCAAAAATAATTGATAATACATCAAATATTCCCAAAAATAAAAAAGCCCAAGGCTCTTGCATTCTCTCGAAACTAATTTTTACAGGCTCGTATTCTTTATGAAACGGGCAACTCTTTGATATCGATATTCTATCGTAGATTTTAGAGAAATGGCTCGAGTGCTGAATCCTACTCTGGTCATCTTCATTTTGCAAAGGCTTTTGTTGTAGAAAAATCGGAGGTAAAAAGACACAAGAATCCGTCGTATGTATAGATGATCAAAACTGTGAGTTACTAAGAAACGTGACCATGCATCTGGCACTCTGAAACAGCCCATCTAACTTCTGCCATACACCAGATTGAGCTTCCAGAAGCTTCTGTGCCTTGGCTTGTAACTTGGACTGCCGTCTAATAGTTTCACCGTGTATCTAGCCAGAACAAACATCAAGATTTATATTAAGTAATCAGCTCAAAATCCATTATAGTAATCAGCTCAAAAGCCAGTAAGTGAGGGTAGTGACTATTGCCCGAGTTACAGCTTACCGGTAAGAAAAGCTTTGTTATTTTAATGACCAAGAATCTTACCCGTAATGCAAGTGAGGGTGGACTCTTACCCGGTCAGCATTGGTAAACGGCTTCTTGGTTTTTGTTGTGAAGGGTGTTCTAGGCATAGCCTAGACTAATCCCTTGGCAAATTATGACTATAAGACATCAGCCCTGATTAAACCTCAGTGGCCACAATTGTTGTATACGCCTGAATTCGAACCCTGGGCAGATGAGATATTCCACCTCATCCCCCAGGGCCTTAACCAGTAAACCACAACCCTTGTGGTTAACGGCTTCTTAGTTCCTATTTAAGTGTCGCAAATAACTTTGTTTCTCAATTAATGTAACAAAGTTTAAAATTTTCTATTTTGTAGCCATTTTAACTGGTAACCTGCTCATCGTGTGACATTTAATGACGTGGATGCCAAATTTATCATCCCCTTCCACGTAACCCTTTCGTAAAGGGATATCCACGCCATCAAGCGTTACAAGATCAGCCATCAAAATGGGTACGCAAAATAGGAAAGTTTGAAACTTTGTTACAACGATTGAGGGAAAAAAAATCTTTTTTACCCTAAACCAAACTTTGTTGCATTTCGATGCATTTTGCCATTTGAAGCAAGTGAAAGTGTAGGTGCCGTGTGTGTGTGTATTAAATACTTGAGTAGATGTTCGAAAGTGTGTACCTTCAAGAACAATCGGATGACAGCCTGTATGAACTCAAAGTTGTTTCTGCATGATATTTCGTGTATTAAATACTCGAGTATAAGTTCAAGAATGAACAACTCTGGTCTCTTCTCGGGTTCTTGCTCGTCATCGTCATCAATAATCTGAAGCATTCTTAGTTCCACATCCAATGTTGAAGGCGATAAACTTTTGAGATAATCTGTTAACGCCTCGACTGAAAATTGGGGAGGATGAAAAAGATGTTTAGATTGAATATGGAAATACTTAGCATTATCATTGTAAAATGAAGATGCATGATAACAGCAGTTTCTCCTCAAATATTTGAGCATAATAAGTAGGCAAACCTCCCATTGATTTCATTCCTTCAAAATAAGTATTGTTCGAGTTCTCCAAAAAGGGGTACATTTTTTTGCTTTTGACGAACAAAGTTTGTCTGAGTTCTCCAAATTTCAAGAACATTACAGTTGACAAAAAAGTACTACCAACGAGTAAATGATGTAACTATTTCAATGAAAAACCCAAATGAATTTTAAATTTGAATGTTTTAGGGGCAACCTCGTCATTTGTACCTCATTTAGGATAAAGTAAATAAACCCATTCTTCGGTTAACAAAGTAATAACTTCTTAAATACCAGAAACTTACAGTTCTTCGTCTCAACAGCCGACCGGAGAAATTGTACAAAGGGTGATGAGGGCAGATCTGTGCTTCTGGTAACTTTATCAAACTCGCCACCTTGTATTTCCTTTTCTTCGTTGGTCGGCTCACTTGCCTTGAACAATATTTCTCCTGAGAGGGATGGTATTGATGGTAAGAAGAAAGGCGCCTTTTCAGGTTTTTTTGGAGGCTCAATCGGCTTGTTGCGGGCCTGAAAATAGCAAAATAGTTATAGTAACATGATACAATGGATTGAAGAGGAAAGTTCAAATGTGAACCATAAGTATTTTGAGAACCTGAGAACCAACTATTGCATGCATTATTCATAATAATCATGAATAATATTCATCAAGCATTATCATTATTCATGATATCATGTATTTTATCATGAATATCATGTATTTTCACTCATAAAGTTTGTGTCCTCCAATATTGTTATTCCTTTGAGAGAGCAGAAGAATAATGCATATTTAAAGAGAGAGAGGGGGGGGGGGGGGGGGGGGGGGGGGGGGGGGGGGAACCTTTATGATGTCCAAATTGATCAAACTTTGCCACTGGCTCTTAGGCAGCAGTGAAAGTGTAACTAGGTCCGGGATTTGTTGTTCGCGCACTAGAGTGTTGATCGTGGCCTGAGGCTGAGAGTTGCTTAAAGCAGGCTTATCAGAATCATCATCGTCTTTAGAACCCTCTCCTGAAGAGATGGCAGGCAACTTAACACTCACTATCTCCTTTCCGCTTCCAAAAGAAACAATCTGTGGGCCTCCGGAAAACATCGTCTGGTTTACCCTAATAAGACAGAAGCATACAGATTTGTACTTGCTTTAAAAGCTAATATAGAATTTAAGCATTCCATATGTATAAAGAAGTTGTACAGTAATTACATTGTTGATGTATAATCATTTGTCAAATATCCAAAATGTTATTCAATAAAGACCAAAGCAATCATGTGAACCCAAATCAATATCAACAATTCTTTTCTACCATTCAACAATTATATTGGTCTTAGTTCTTTAAATTTTGACTTCTTTTCCTATCTTGTCTCGAGTTCACAACTTCCTTTTTCTTGGCTTTTTTTTCAAACTTTTTGGGCAAGTTTTCTACATCTCTCACACTCTGGGGGTTTTTCATGGAAACAGCCGCCCTACTCTTTGGTAAAGAGGACAGGTCTGTGTGCATCGCTCCAAGACCCCACCTGCGGGTTGGATATATTGGGTTTGGTTTGGTTTGATAAGAAGGGGAAAATAGTAATCTTAACATGAAAACCTTCTAAAGATCAAAATGATGCAAATTTTAAGGCATCCCAAAAAGGGGAGTCATGCAATTTTCATGGGACTGAGGGAGTATATTATATGCATCTAACCCTTTTCGTTCCAGAGTCCAACGAAAACAACATGCATGTCTACTTTCTGAAAGAAAAAAAAAATCCAAAGCTTTTTAGTAGAGATGCACAAAGGACAGGTTAACCGATTTTGGACGGGCCCTAAAAAGTGCCGTTAGAAAAGGCCCGGCCCAAGGACCGGTTATAGGTGAAAACCCGTTTGCTCCTAAATTTTGAACCTGGGACTGGTCCTTAACTGGTTAAAGCCCGAAAACCGATCATTGGTAACAGAAAACTAGTCCGGTCAAATCCTGGAAAAGGCGGTCAAGGCCCGTTGCTTTTACCCCAACTATTTTTATTACAAAAAAATTAAAACAATAATTTCTGGTCATCAATAGTAAGATTAATGCAAGAAAATTTATAAAATATTCTAAAGATATGTCATCCGTTTTCACGAGTGCCTCTTTAAACCCAACATTCAACACAAATGGAGTCGAAGGTTTACTTGAAAGAATGCATGGATGTTTTATATTTAAGCACCGCTAGATTTGATCACTTAAAGAAGGCTAAAAACGATGAAAATTTTGGTAAATGTGACAAATATTCATGAAGAAAAGATAAAAATAAACGAAGTAAATTAATGAGTTTAAGATGTCAAATTTTCACTTAATTTTTTACAGTTAATTAGTTGACAATTAATTGAATATTGGAGATATTTTTTAACTTCATTATTTTATACATGTATTTGTTATTATTATTTTTGGAAGTCTCAAAAGGACCAGTTAGGACCGATTAAGGCCCGGCACGATCTTTTCTTGGCTAAAAAGGACTGGTTAAGGCCTGGTCCTTGGTGCACCTCTACTTTTGAGGTCCAATAATGGAGCATAACAACAAAAACATGATAGCAAGATGTAAATATGAGCAACTGCTTACCAGAGGTAGACTCCATTCTGATCAACATGAGTTGTTGCCAAAACATCCATATTGGGCGATAAAGACAAGGCAGTAATAGATACATCAACATGTATAGCATCAATCTGCCTGGCTAAGATGATATCCCAAATCCTAAGGGTGCCATCCATACTGGATGACAAAAGCCATTTTCCGTCCTCACTAAAACAAATGTCAGTGATCCTATCGGTGTGACCTTCAAACTTACGAACCATTTTTAGTGCCACGACATCAAACATACGGATGATTAAATCATCCGTAACAGTAGCCAAAAGACCTGAAATCATTCAAGAAGCCTCATCATATACATATGTGCAGGTTCGTGCATGTGAGTGACAGAAGGCAAAAGGCATACCATTAGAACGGTGGTAAATGATCTTAACCACCGTGCAACCAATTTCCCATCTCGCTTTCAGCTCACGCCCTTTAAAGCTCCAAACCTAAAGCAGAACATTATTGAAATATGCAGAAATCAAAAAAATTAGATCACAAAATACAAGAAATGTAGAGACTACCAATAATGCATTTAAATCCTATATCAGCTCCAGTATAGATGATACTATAACATTTAAGTAGTGCATGCCATTATGTCACTCGTCTGCCACTAAACAAGGTACACGGATGAGTGGTTGGATAGTGCACAGTACAAAGCATGAGAAATTCCTTCTACAAGCATTGAAAACATATTCTCTCCGTCCCAAGATCACTAATTACACTTGACTGCTGACAAAGATAATTAAACATAATTTTTATTCATAAGTTAACCGAATATCATGTGGGATTATCCCTTCTTCACTTTAAGTCAGTCTCAAAAATAATAATATTGAGAATGGTCAAAAGCATGTCCACAATGATTGCCAATTAACATTTTACACTGGGACAACCAAAAAAGTAGAAGGTATCATATGTCGTAATGAGTTGGCATTTACAGACAGAAAATAAACATCACAAGTCATCATAATTAAAAACATTTTGACTTCAACAATGCAATGTACATCTTGCTATAGAAAATACACAAGGGCCCTCAAAGGACACATGAAAAATTAGCGTAATTTCACCATTTACAGACAAACCCATTTATGTTGCATGCCTTGACCCACTCCAGGCAGATCTAAAGGGGTGATTGGTTTGTTTCAAGAAATGGAAATGGAAATGGGAATGTTGAGGAATGGAAATGGGAGTGAGTTTCATTCCTCTCAATTTGTTGAGGAATGCTTCATTACCCAGTATCCGGTAATGGTGCGTGAATTCATTTGTCGTACGTAAATATTATATACTTCAAAAATAAATGGCTCATCCCATTGCATCAAACCAGGCACCATTAATGATTTTCATTCCCATTTCCCACCCCCTTGTTACCCCTAACCAAGCCCCCCATAAATATCTTTGAAGGCTCTCCTTTGAGTTCACGAAACATGATTACATAAAATCCACCTTTAAGGATGAAACAAATGCGCATCACGGATTTAATAAGTATATACCTTTATATCCCCATTATATCCTGCACTGATCATTAGGGAATTTGTTGAATCACAAGCGACACCCACCACCTCTCCATCGTGAGCAGAGCTTCTTTTTTCTGACATGTCCACATAAAATCCTCGGCTCATGCCTGATTGAAGATTAAATTTTTCAATCCAACCACTTGCTGTGCCTACTATAGCAAAATTGCCACATGAACTGATAGTGCAGGCCTGCCATCAGATAATAAGTGCTCATTGAACCGCATTTCATACACAAGTACATAACTAGGATAGAGATTAAAAAAAATGCACCTAGAATGCACACCCTACTCAAAATACATGAAGGAGAAAATATAAAGAAAGATGCTAATGCCAAAGTAATAATATTCAAAACAGCATGTAAATTCTTCCAAGTAGCAATAAGCAAATAGATAATGTTGCAAATTATCGTAGTACATCAAATAATGACAAGTGGCATAGACTTATTACCTTCACTGGAGCTTGAACGTCTGCACTAGGTGTCAGGATATGCTCACCCAGAACAAAATTTTGCAGCCTCCAAACATATGCATGTGGAGTATCCATATGACATGTAACCACATTGGACCAATCCCGTTCCCTAATTTCAGCTAATAAAATTAGCCCAAAAATGATACATCAGATGACAAGCTTGGATAGTGATTTAAAGTGTTGCCGAAACCAACAGGATACAAAGTTGAGATAGAGAAAAGCCAGAAATTTGATAGACGACATACCAACATCAAACGCAATCACAGGCTTCAGTTTTATTTCTTCTTCCTGAAACACAACATGTTAAGAAATGTAAGAAGAAAAATATGTATGTCAACAAAGCTGTATATGCCAAAAGTTAGGTTTTATTATGATATAAGCTCAAGTTGACGCATGATCTCACAATAGCTCTTTTATTATGGTGCAAAATCTTGTTGTCACAGAATCAAAGATTTATGAAAGCTTGTGGTTCTAGAAAATGAAGATGAACCAACCTTAAATGTAAGCTCCATTTAGATCATTGAATGCTTCTAAAGGAATGTCATAATTTGGAAGGCATAAGGCATAAGCTAACCTTTTTGTCCTACACTATAGATTGCATGACATTCTCGTATTCAATTATCAACCTCAAGATATATTCACCATTAGTTACCACAAAAAAGAAAGAGGATATGCAGGACACGTTCGAGTAGTAGCCTTCTAAGAACCGCATAAGTGTTCTTCAAGAGATTCAATCTATGGAAGTCAAACGATCATCTACCTTCTTCACACTTTCACAATAACGAAACTCTACAAGATGTGCCAAACCATTACACAACTTCAAATTTTGGATGGCAATCATGATTGGGACTCTGTTATTGCATTCAACAGAGTTCCAATATAGTTTTATCCTGGATTGAATGCAATTCTTTGAACAAGACCATTAAAGAATTCTGGGTGTAGGACATAACTTGTTCTCATGTATGCAGCAGCAACAGAAATAAGGAATATTTAGCGGATGAATGTTCAGAGTTTTGCAGTGTTTTATTAACTCTAAAGAACAATGGTACATGCCTGTGGAAATTATAGTGAAAAACCTATCACATTAACACATACTAAACACTTCTAAGTACTCAAGCATGTTTCAGATCCTTGGCACGCCTTCAGTGCTTGTTTTCAGTAAAAGGATTACTTCTATCTACGCATAGACGGATTCACTTATTCGTGATTAATATAAGTGGACAACTTATTTTAATGGATTCCATCTCTCACGCATAAAACTAATGGAATACCATATTCAAAAGTAATGGCATCTTACAGCTTTAAAATAGTATTAAAACAACAAATGCTCCATATACAATAAATGCAAAGAAAAATAGAAAACAATGTTGCAATGGTAAAAGAAAAGAAATGCCATGATCAGCCACATATATTGTGCACTTCCATTGTACAAGGTGATACACAACACATCCAAAAAGTACTAGCTCATCACTCATCATACCTTCAGTTTGAGTTTCTTAGCTCTTTTTGTTACATGACGCTGAGAAAGCTCTCTACTTTGTTGATCCTGATTGCAACAAAAATAAATAAATATAAGATGCAAAAAAACCAACTATTAGAAAATGCACATGTTTAACTTCAAACTACAATAAAAGAAGATAGCCTTGCAGGCTGAAGAAAGTGGGACAAGATGAAAACATTGACATTAAGTTCAAATCAGATCCACCCAATACAATTTATTACTGGTCACCAACGCAGCACAAAAGTTATAGTAGCCATATGCTTCTAGACATCCACAAGGTTCATTCAACACAAGATTGAGACTGCATAGCAGAATTTAAAAAAAGGACTTGATTTGTATTGGGCTATTGGCTATGCCCCAGGATGAACGAACATGTAAAGGGACAACCAGTAAAAGACATGCAGGTATAATATACAAGATTGTAACAAAATCATCATGGGCTCCATTAAAATATGTTATTATCTGAAAATACAGCTCTAATACACATGAAACTATATCTCAAATCATAATAACAAAACTAAGTTCCTGTTCATATGGGCTCATTGGGGAGCCGTTCAACCAGACTGATGAAACTATAAAGCCCGTCATTAACTTTTTGGGACATGATAAAATCCTGATAGTATTTTTACAAATTTCATACTGGGGCACCATCGCCATTACAAAACCTATTTTTTATTTACATAAAGAATCATCCAAACAGAAGTTCCTTATCACAAAAAAGTGTCGACTCCTTCACACCTGTTTCTGAGACTAAAAGAGACAATGGAAGAAGAAAATAATGTAGATTTTGAAGAAGGGGAGCACCAATAGTTCTTGTTAATGAAAACTTTGATTAATAAAATGAGAAGGACAAGAACCAGGTGTTTTAGGAAAAACAAAAGCTAGATAAAGACCAAGAACATCAGCTGACTTGAGGGGGAGTAAAAAAACCACACCCCCATCGGCAGCAGAGATGAGAAGAATATTTTCACAGGGTCACTTCAGCTCAGAAGAGTAAAAAGGTGAAAATCACATATACAGATATCCAGCTCAGATGCAGGGCTTCAAACAATCATTTTGATTCCTTATTCTTTGTCCAGACACTCCTAAGAATTCAGGCTAGCATTTAGAACCTCAACACATAACAAGACAAACAGTACCTAAGTCCTAAATATTCCAAATCATTGTAAAGCTCCCAATTATTCGAAAATTGTACAGCTACATCAATCCCTACCCAATTGAACACTGGACTGACGCCCAATAACACCCTAATATAATGTTGCTTGGTCCTAATCTAACAATTCCCGTCACCTATGAATATAATCACAGAGTGGGATTCCTGAAACCAACAGCACTTAAAAAGGATGTGATCGTACTTCATACATCCATTACTTCATATGTCAGTTACTTCATATATCCACTACCCATATGTCCATCACTTCATATGTCCACCACGTATAGCGACCTTGTGTGATGATATAAAAAAATTCCTCAATATTCACGAAACTTCCAAAAACAATCTCACGATAAATTATCTGCATGTGGGCGTAATATATTCAAATAAATACATATATCTATACACATATGTGATACATGAATGGTATGTAGAGGAGGTTCAAGAGAAAACCTCAAAAAAGTGGAAAACTGAGGAACACCCTGATAGCCCTTGATCTGGACGGTATGTACTTGTGCATACAAGTAAATTAAGTTGTTTTTTAGTTTTTTATGCACGTGTGCATGTTGCAAATTGCTTGTATGCACAAGTGCATATTGTCTAGATGAATGGCTACCAGGGTGCTCCTCAGTTTTCCTTTTTTTTAGGTTTTCTCCAGAACCTGACATGCTATATATAATACTGCAAGTGTAAAGATGGTATCCAACCTGAATAACAGAAAATAGGCGGAAGGCACGATCTTGACCAGCAGATAGAATGTGTCTCCCATTAGCATAGAACCTGCAAAGTCCCCCCAGCAATTTCAATAGATAATATAGATGTATCCCAGTTCATAAATTAACATACACGTTTTTTGTATATCAAAAGAAAGGTAAAAAATAGTAGGCCAACGTTCTTTCACATTATTGGTGTAAACAATGCACATATAATGATAAGTTTCAGGTTATCATAACATCATATTACCGTATACAAAGAGGAGGCGCACTGTGCCCACTTCGAAACCGTAGCAAACGAGGATCGCCATCACTTGTATCGAAAATCCACATCTACAAGGACATTTGAAGTAAGATACATTAGTACCCTTCATTTGATCTAGAATTGCCACAACTTGTGCAAATTTAGAAAGATATGGTTGTGGCTACAGGAATGTGGTCTTGCTGATGCTGGACACTACTGATAGAAAAAGGCTTCTACCGATGATGACTATGAACAGGATCTGGGATACAGGTGCCATGTATTACCCACCTCCTGGTTCTCTTCACCACACATACCTTGCTGATAAATATGATCAGTGGTTTGGAATTGGATGTTCTAGACTTTGTCATTACTAATATGATTATTGAAATGGTCATCCCAATAGTAGTTGCAGACTCTTATATTTCTCTTGATTATGTAAGCCTGTCATCCCCCTACAAGTTGCTTACTTGAAAACTCTGTTTTCACATATTTGTTCCCAGGCCAATATAAAAGATGACTACCTTGCAGGCCTTTTACGTAGCTACTGTTATGGCGATGGTACTTTCTGTGTTTAGCTTTTTATCAACTCGCTCAAAAAACCGTTGCACAAGATGTGACCATGGAGTAGGACACTGGAAGGACTTGGTCAAGCATGCGCTAAGAAGTGGTCAAACGCTCTAGCAAACTACCAAAAGCTTAAAATAAGCACCTTATACATTAATGGTGTGGAGAAAACAATATATGTGATTTTTTATTTTTAACTTCAAGATGCCATACATGGCAATGGAATTGATCTTCAAATAGGCTCAACATAGAAGCTATAATATGAAAACTAAAATATGAAAGGAATCCAAATCTCCTAAAATATGGCAAGTAAAATATGAAAAAACCTAAATCTCCTAAAAATCTTACATCTAAAATAGATAAGGTTCCCCAAAACTAAGTATTATGAAACAATTGATCCTCCATCAAATTTTAATAACAAACTATTATGAAGCATATTTTATAATGTGGAGTTTTCAAATTTCAAAAGCCCATACATAGTGGAAGGCATATAACTTGAAAATGGATAAGCACCTCCTGGTCCTTGTTTCCTAGGCAACAGAAATCATAGGTGGTAGGCCTTGAAAAACCAGCACTGTGTGACTATTCTTAAAAAGGTTCATGTTACGTTTTGGTTTGTATTTAATAATCTAATCATTGGAACTTCTGTTGGATGAACTGTGAAATAATTCGATAGCAAAACAAAATACAAGCACATTTTATGTTAGAATTATTGAATTTGGAACATGTATATATAGGGTATGCCATATAACCTAAAAATGCACCTTCAGGTGCCTTTTCCCAGGCCACAAATTTGTAGGTAGGGCCTTGGTTTTGCTTGGCATTCTAACAACTATATTTTGAAGAGAAGTCGATGCATAAACACTTTTAGTATGATTTCAAAGAGATAAAAGAGCAATACGCAAAAAAATATATATTGAAAAAGAATGTGTTGTGTTGCATTTACTATTGAGGTATTATTTGTCTATGTTACGAGGGGAGGGTGAAGGGAATCAGCAAATTGAACTCAATTCCCATGGGCCTTGGTCCTCAAAGTCAACAATGTACTCATGATGATACTTCTAGCCACACACCCAACTAGATATATACGAATACATGAGTCATGGATTTATCTTGTCGCATTGACAAAGATCAATAGAAGCTTTAGAATTTTCAATTAGGTTTGCATTTGATTCATGAAAGTCATGGTGTATGGCTCTTTAACCCAACTAGTCTATTGGGTCCATGCAAAACACACACTATACATGTCTCAGGCAAAGTTTAGACCTTCCAACCAATAAAAGTGGCCCCTAATGGATTGATAGCACCTACACAGATTCAAACAGGAGATATTATGGTTCATGAGGCATCATATGACCCAACAAATGCCGCTAAGCCAACCCCTTGGTGTCAGCTATTGCAAATTAGCATGAAATACTATGGCATGAACTTGATTAGTTATATGAAAATTTCAAGTTGCCTTCAGTTAGAATAGCCTTAAGTGAGTTACAAGAGTCCTACGAATGAAATGCAGATAATGTCATCGGCGTTCCATTATTGCAGATTAGCACAACAGCTTGCCTTTGCACACTGTGTGCTTTGGTTCGTAAATGTCCAGCACAACAAAAATTGGAAAGAGCATGTAGTGTTTCCTCTTTACCTTTATAGAGTTGTCTGCAGATGTACTCATTAACACTGGTTCGTTAGCAAAGAAATGCAATGAAACCACAGAGCTATCATGAGCATCTCTAATAACAGACTGGAGCCTCCTCTTTTCGAGATTCCATATGCTTATGACACCAGATGAACCTCCAGATGCGAGGAGAGGTTGACCATCTGTAAAATAAAGTGAAAATTGTCACTTACTTGACAAGGACAGAAGCAACTGCAAAAGAAATTTACAGATTTAGACAAATAAGAAAGAGAGATATTCCAAACAAACAAGAAATTATAAAGATCCCTAGCAAGACTCAATAACACATCTGACTATACATCCATGGACCTTATTAGATATCTCAAGTGAAAGTCCCCTGGATACTAATTGTTGTACCACTTTCATCCGCTTTCCATCTTCCACCTTTGTTGATCCCATCTTTATTCCTCCAATTCTCCTCAGGTGAGATAAATAGGACCCACAATCATGTGTTCTTTATCCTTAGATCATATAAACAAAACATACAAAATATTGGGAAATAGCCTAAATGGGTATTGCTTTTGTTTCATATGGTGGGGGCTAACACCTTCTTTTGAATACCCTCAATTAATATATTATCATATCCATCCTAAAGAGACCACAAACTAGAAAGCATATGCATGGTTGATCTCATGTTAAACTTGCCTTGTGGAAATATTATGCCTTGACATTCATACAACACAATTGGACATGCAATCATCCAAAAAACTTTTCTTCAAGTTGCAAGGATTTTCAAAGAACCAATTATATCCATCTTTGCGCTTCATTCATTTTCATCTTTGTGAGCATCCTCCATCCCTTCATCCACAATGTTGACCCAAAGTTCCAAATTTGAATGATGGATGGAGAATAAATCAACAAAGAGGCCATGATGTGCCAAAGACAACCATGCATGCTATGCTCTTTGATGTTAGCTTAGATTTAAATAGGTCAATAATACAAACAGATTAACATTTTTAATTACATAACTTTGCCACCTACTCCCAAGTCCAACTAAGAGAAGCTACAACAATTCTAAACCAAATAATACAAAAGGAGTGTAATTCAGTCAAAGACTCAAGGTCCCACCTGCACAAAAAGGTGATCAGGTAAGAACTAGAAAAGCTAGCTCCTGATGCAGCTAAGTCCACAAGTAAGTTAAACTTGAAATCATCACGATGCATAATTCAGGTGTCCTGTTACGAAAAATGAAATGGTACATTCTTCAACAATGATCAATCTTTTTGAGATCTTACCAGTTCTGAATGACAAGGCAGTCACAGCACCTCGAGTGGATTGACTAAAAGTAACTACTTCTTCATCGTAACGAACATTGTGAACATGAATCTTTCCATCAGCACAGCCAACAGCAATGACATCTAAAGCCGGAGAAGAAACACAACAACATATAGATGATTTCCAGCCTTTGAATTCATAAAGTTTTTTCTTTGTGCTGATGTTCCAAAGTTGAAGTGAACCATCCTGACTTCCAAGAATCACCTGTTTAAATGCTTCAAATAAGTTAACTCTGAGGAATATGTAATGAAGCAGCAACAGATATCCTTCAAATTGAAGCTAAATGGATACCTTGTTTAAGTAAGTGTCTGGATGCATAATACAACTCGGAGTGAATTCACTATCTAGCAAAATATGTCCAACTGGAGAGAGATTTTCATTGGCTCCTTTGAAGGCCCATATGAAAACATTGCCTTCTACATCAACGCTAAGAATGTGTTCTCCAAATAGAAGCAACAAATTAACCTTGGCATTATGTCTGCTCCATGTAGCCACCTGTTTGTATGCACAATGTCTTTCACCTCAATTTGCATAATTGTACTTTTCAAATAAATACCTAAAAGGCATTAAAGCCCTCTTGTCTTTTTTGCATATAGTTGGATAATTATGATAAACAACAATGATTATTGTTGCTACACTTGCAATAAAATTTTGACAAATTAGATTTTCAAAGAAAAGGAGTACTCCAGAAAAAGGAAACAGCTCCAGATGAGCGGTAGGGATGGGACAGCATAATCAAGTCATTCCCTTATTCGACTTGACAGCTTATTATAAACAATGGACCTTTGGTATACTACGTTTTCAGACAATAACTTATCCATAAATCAGTCTGCAGAAGAAGAACCTGATGAGCACGCTTGAATACCCCAATATCATTTCCATATGCAGCAAATGTATAGTCACGATATGATGCAAGAGCACGAATCTTCTTTGCAAGTTGAGGACCTTTCAAGAAAGTCCAAATATCAAAAAGAAGCCAGTCTCAGAGATTTAATTACATATAACAAAATAAAGCGAAAGTTGAATCCTTTTTATTTCGTCTGTCCAGTAACTACGGCTGAACAAAGTATGAGAAAAGAAAAACATTTCATGAAATTGCATTCTGAATGCTTTGGATGAAGAAACCTAAACCCAGTCTCTTTGAGACTATGTATAAAATCCTAAAAGAAAAAGAAGGTTGTTAATTCAATAGACAGATGTCATGCAAATACCTATTGTCCAAAATATACGTAATGACATTTTTCCTTCTGTCTTCAATATTAAAGCAATGTATCATCATGCTGCTTTAAAGGGCTTATGCATAGCAAATAATTATAGCATCATGACGAGACCCATGTATATTCTTTCAAGTTGCAGCACCAACTTTTAAAGATAAAATAATAATAAATTAGATTAACTAGAGTAGTATGTTATTTCTTTTTTGGTCAAATGCAGATTTTTTAATGGAATTCTATCAATTTCAATCTGATATAGATGAATATCAATCAAGTCATTCTCTTTGTAAAAGTGACCCTAGCCAGGCCACATAGCATTTGGCTAGTCATCATGAATCTAACACAATCTCATGTATCACAAGCATGGTTTAAAGTTTCGGTTCAGGCGTATGCCTCAAAGAGAGGCGGCCAAAAAACGCTCATTAGGCGTCGCCTCTTACTGTTTGTATGGGACATACGCTTCGCAGATGTGAGACGGCGATTGAGGCAGGGAGGGGTGGGGCGTTTGAGAGGCATGTGTCCTTTTTGGAGATAAAAGTGTAGTGATTTCCTTACTAAGACAACTCTCTCACGGTTCTACTTTATATATTTCTTTGTGATTGGTAGTGGAAGATCGCCAGAATATAGATATTGTCTAAAGTCTCCCGCTTTGAAGAACTAGGTGAATATATATAGGGGCAGGTTCACTTACGAACCTTAAATATATTAGGATTTTAGGAACCTAGCAACCACCTATTTTAAGAGTATTCATAATCAAGATATTCATGATTCATCATGAATATCTGTCAACGTTCATCATGAATATTTTACCACGTTATTCATCATGAATATTATACCACGTTATTCATCATGAATATTATACCACGTTATTCATCATGAATACTCACGAAAAAGGTGGTTCCCGTGTTCCTAAAATATTTAAGGTTGCTATAAGAATATATAATATTTCCTTTTAAGTGAATATATATATATATATGTATCATACTTCCTTACTGACTTAATTATCCAAACTCACTCTCTCTCTCAACCCTCTTTTTAATATTTTTTTGGCTTGTTGAACTCTCTATGACAACCTACTTCCTATATTTCTTTGTTAATAGTAGTAACAGACCAGTAGTGTATATATATATATATATATATGCATACACGCACGCACACATATATTTCCGGTTGATAGTGGCAATGTGTGTATATATTAATCCTGTCTAGAGACAAAACATATATTTAAATACATTGAGTATATATTTATGTACTCTATGTATATATAGTGTCCGGTAATAATAATTTGGTGCATATACGTTATTTTGAATTTTATTATACTTTCCGCCTCGAGGCTTACGCCTCGCCTCACATTTCCGTACTTTAAAACCTTGATCACAAGCATTTGAAAACGCAAATAACAAGCCCTCAAATAATAAATGTTAAACTAGCATGAATCTAGATATATAAAAGTTAGGGGCCGTTTACCCAAATGCTTAACCGGTAAGCACTTACCAGTAGGAATCAACACTATAATCTATTTTATTGGGTAAGATTATGGTACATCAAAACGGTATTGTATGCAATAATTTACCCGATAAGCGCTTACCCGAATAAGAGTCCTCATCCTCACTTACATCCTCACTTACAGGGTAAGACTCACCATCTTTATCATTGTTCTTATCGGGTAAGATTCTTAGCTCTTGCCATGTTTATCCGACGAGGAAAATTACCTGGTAAGCACTTACCGGGAAGTGTTTAGTAAACGGCCCCTTACTCATTCTCCCTCCATTCCACAAAAGCAGATGTATTTCTCTTTGCAAGTCAAACCTACTACTTTCCAACATCAAATGGATAGGGACTTAACATATTGTTAACACCAAAATAATAATTTTTGTAACTTTTAATGTAATAAACGAACTTTTCTCCAATTTAGAGAACTTGAACCAATTTTCAAGATAAAAGTTCATTGTTTTATGCCAATTTGGATGTGCAATATTCGACCTCGCTGAAACTAATGAATTCCAATGGTTTCCGCAGGATGATTGCAAGAACAGCAAGCACCTTAATCAAGTCCCCACAACCAGTGACATAGGCCTAAAACAAAACTTAGCAGGAAGTTCTGGTTTTGCTACGGGTAATGTTCTAGAATTCTCTTTCACAAAAAAAAAAAAAATCATCTAACAGCACAAGTTATAGTAAGACGAATAAGTAAACTTACCAACGAGAACCAGGCTGAGCTTAGCACACTGTCAAAAACAAGAAGAAAGCATGTTATGTTGATTTCCGTTACGGTCTTAAATACAAACCACATAACAAGAAAAACATAGCATCAATACAACAAAAAGCAACAGAATTAAGATAAAGTTAAGCTTTCTTACGTTGTAAATCTGCCAGGCTTTCCCGACGCTGACAGTGACAAAGGTCTCGGTGCCCAATCTTTGCACAGAGAAAGGAACGCTGCTCGTAATGTATCCAATTGCACGAAAAGGTTCGAATATCCCCATTATGTTCTCCCAGTCTTGTCTTGTGTAACAGCAGAAGAAAGAGAGATGGAGGGAGGTGAAGAAAGAAGCAGATGAATTAGGGTTTTGGTTTTGCTTTCAGTTTTAGGGGTTTATGGAGAAACGCCACCTCAGATGCCGAAGGGGCCCGCTCAGACTCCGACCAAACCGAATTCGAGGCTCCAGATTTCCTATGGGCCATTGAAACGGGTCGGGCTTACTAAAAATGGGAACACAGAACTTCTTTTTTTCCCTTTGGGTTTGGTTTTCTCCGCTCCACTTACAACCAAACTCGATTTGCATTTATTACAGGTATTTGCGGTGCGGTATACTATGGTTTGGAGCAAAATCGTAAATCGCATTATATATGTGGTTTGAGCATTTTTTTTAACCGTAAACCGTACCAAAACGCACTGCGAAATGCGGTTTATGCGGTTTGTACCTTACGCACTTTACATCTATAAATCAATAATTGTAAGATTAAAACTTCATTTTAAAATCAACGATAACATGGTCGTAGTCCAAAAAATAAAAATATTCAATACGTCCAATTCCTAAATACATATTATATAAATATTGCAATTATTCTATATATACATATATGTGTGTAATATATAAAATCTATACAACATATATAAGCATGCTAGCAAAAACTCTTAAAGACAAGTCTTTAAGCATATGGTACAACCAATTTATGCACAAAATCTGAAAATCTCTTAAATACAAGTAAGGAAGCATAAGATACAACTTGGTAATGAATGCACTAATTTATCACCACTGCAGAAAATGGATGCATAAGGTAAAGTAAAAAACGTTTTTGGTTTACACAGACACAAAAGGAGACCTTCTTCCTTCATTCGTCGACCTGCAACAATGTACTTTCAAACACCGTGCCCCAAAAAATCTGATATTCAAATTTGAAATACCATCTCCACCTCCAAAGGACGATTTGAATTTCTCCATCTATGTCGCCCGCTCCAATTTGAATTTCTCCCATCTCTTCGAAACCCTAGATACTTCATCTCCTCTCTAAGCAAAATGAGGTATGTTTCCATCTGCAAAAACGAGGTATGTTTCCTTCTTAATTTATGATTTTTGCTACCATTTGATTTCTTTTGTTCGAATCCGCCATATATACTGTGATTCATGAGTTTTTTTCTTCATGTCGCCATGCTTCAAATGTGAACAAGTTTTGACCTTTTTTTTCTAAAGACAAGTCTTTAAGTATTTGTATAGTGGTTTTTTGGCAAACAATATAGGACAGAAGTTGTTATAGACGTAAAGCATCCACTACAACCATTTTCGGCAAGAAATTATTCAGGTATTGAGAAGTGAAGGACTGCGTGTTGATGTTCTTGGGGAAGACATTCAAAGTGTCTCCATTGAGGTATAGCATGCATAATCATTAGTATTCTCTATGTGTTGAACTCTGTTTTTTCCCTTGGTTATAAATGGTTGACTAGAACAAGACGATGCGCCGGTGTAGAACTGTAGATTAAGGAGAACATCAATCTGGTACACGACGGAAGCAAAGGCGGTGACTGTTCTCCAATAACGGAAGCAAAGATATATGGTCCGTGTGATAAGTTGGTTTGCTCCAATGCTCAAGTATGGTCTCTTAACTTTTGGGACATGTCTATAAGTTGATTTTTTTCATGGTCTTAAAGATGGAAATCTCATGTGGAGGTTGGTATATTTGACTTACCTGTTTGCAATGGCCTTTGGCCAAATTGCACATTTATGTGGCTAAAAGTTTGGATTAGAGGCTATTTTGGACCTGATTCTTAATTATTATTTTTTTGTTGGTTATTTTTTGGGTTCAAAGTCATGCTCAATTTATTAATTCTTGGGTATTATTTTACAAGATTGTAGTGTTGGATGAGGTCTATTGGTGGTTTAATTATGTTTAATTGTCTTAGAATCAATATGCTTTTGGTCTATACAAAGAAGGTGTTTAATATGAAAATGATTTACTCTGTTCCTGGTTGCATCTGTTTACGGTGTTGTTCTGCTTCTGTGGAGGTATAAGTTTGTGCCATAGTAGGTTTATTATTTGGGAAATAGACATAGCTAGATGAATGCTTTAAGGTTGAAAAAGGGATCGCAATAATGTTCAATGGATATCATATCAATGGATCGCAATACCTTGGTAACTAATTAAGTGTCTGCTTGTTTGCTTGTTCACTTGTTCGTCTTCCTTTCGAGTCACCAACTTTTTGGTAAGAGACTTTTACCAACAGTTTTTCTATACAATCTTGATGGTTGAGAATCTTACCAAGTAAAATGGATTGTAAAGGGTTAATTACAGGATTAATGTATAAATAGGTCTCTTTGCGATTAAATGTTTCTTGAGAGCATCTCCAACCTTCAAGAATTGAATTAATGGGTTGCAGTAGCAGATATCCATTCACAACTACCTTGAAGAATTTAATTGAACCACCTTCTTCTTATCTACAAACAACAATTTGCAGAAACATGCATGTCTTCACAATCATCTGCTACAACTCTTTCTTCTGGTTATCACCACCATAACCATACATATAAATGGAAATATTATTAACATAGGAATTGGTGTGTGTATATATACACACACACACACGCGCGCGAATGACCGTGTGAGAAAAAAAAAGTTAAAGTGAGAAGGTAAGAAGATATTTGGACCCTTTATCACTTTTAATCCCTAACCCACCCATGAATTGAGTTTGATACGGGTATTGATCTAGTGCATATCGGTACGTCTTATCCTAATGTACATCCAATGGTGGAGATCTCTTCTTATCCTTCTCACCACAACTTTTATTCTCACCGAAATAAATTTTTTCCATTAGCTAGTTTTGATTAGACGTGATTATTTTATCAATTAACACTTAGTTTATTAAAACATCACTAACAACTCTTTTAAAATAGAGAAAAATTAGATTTTTGAGTTTTTTAGGTTTTTTGCTCTAATAGTTTGTCTAAAGCTTTTCTTCAAAATGAAAATAGTAGTAAAGAGAAGGAAAATTTCTATAAACTTGAAGAATCTTCCAGATTAATGTTTTGTTCTCGAATTTAAAAATGAAAGAAAGGAAAGATAAAATTTTAATTGTGTTCTCCAGAAGGAAGGAAGGAAAGGGGGGGGGGGGGAATTTCCATGTTCTTAAGTAGGAGAGAAAGGAAAGGAAATATAGTATTTTTACAAATATATCCTTCTGTTAATTTTTCTTATTTTTCACCAAAAAAAAATTAAAGAACACAATCTCTTAATGTATAACAATAACATATTAATTGTGTACAACAAAAATCATAATTTGTAATTGTAAAGTTTTATTCATCATATCCACCAAAAAATATGAGGTGTTATTAAAGTCCATAATACAAAACAAAAAAAAGAACAAACTAAACTCAAAGTCCTAGTCAAAGAACCATAAAACCAAGCGAGGGTCTACTCTCACTCAATTCACCTCACCTGTAGGTAAGGCGGAAGTTAATTGAAATTAATCATCCACCTTACCCAAGCTACAGGGTATGGAGTCACGTCGTTCGATAAAACTCATACTGACAATGAAATACACAATACAATACCTAATCTTGTGTCCAAGATATTAACATTCTAATAACTCACACCCATCATTTTTATCAAAATACCCATCCACTTTGGAAGAGGACAATCAAATAGTATACACATTTTTTCTAGTTTTTTCGCTAGGAAAATATGTGTCTGATATCACATCACGTTCACATCTAGACCTGACAAAAACTGACATGACAGGCTAACCCGACATGAACTCGACACAAAATAAACGGGTTTGGGTAATACATTTCAACCCATTTAAGTAAACGGTATGACACGACACGACACGAAAATTAAACGGGTAAGGTCAGGGTAAAAAATTTCAACTCAAAAATGACCCGAATAACCCTTTATATATATATATATATATGTATGTAGGGTTGGTATCTTTTGCAAACCGGTTAGATTATACAAACTTTGTGAACCAATCAGAGCCATCCATTTTCCCCATCTGTGGATGAGACTCACTGAGGTTTTTTTTTTGAAAATATGAATTTATTTTATATTTTTATATTATTTTTTACCAAATTAATTTAGCCCTAAAGGGCATTCTCAGTAAAAATTCCTCATAATTCAGGAAGAGGAATCGATAGCTGATTTAACGGGATTATGATCCATACCGTGATTAACTCCTACCAAATCGAATAGCTTCATCAACTCAAACAAATCACCGGAAATATAGATTCACATATCGTCGATTATCGTATATAATACTTTAATAGCTTCCAGAAAACAATGATGCATCCAAATCGAGGTACGATTTCAACAATCGATTATTAAATTACGTTTGCAATGAATCAGTATATAACAATCATTTGGTGATTTCTTTGCAGTTCGAAGGCCTAGCGAACGCATAATGTTGAAGACTGCATTCTCCCGTTTCAAAAACACCCCTGATGACCCTGTTATTCTTGATGAAGACGATGGAAATTCAGTTCCGCCAGCGAATGATGATGTCGAAGTAGTCGAAATATACAATCATTCAATGCCGGTGGAAGTTCCCGTTGATTCAGCAACCGAAACTGAAGGTAAAAAAGGTTATGAAGCTTTTTTTTTAACATGATTATATTGGGGTTTAATAAAACCTTTCGTTTGACCCTAATCAGGATACTTGGAAGAACTTTTGTACAACTCAATGACTTTATTTGTTTTAATTAGTTAATTCGTTTGGGGTTCTTGTTCTATGCAACATTTAATAAATGGGGTATGAAACACTAAAAATCTGAAAAAGGGGAACATGTTATATTCATATTAAAAGGTTTGGTATATTCATCACGTGTATATAGTCAAAGTGAGGTAACCTGAAAACATGAATACTATTTTTTTTATTCAGGATTACACTTCTGGGTTGATGATTATGTAAACAAAGATTACGTAACTCCATTGAATTCAACCAGAATGTTGGAATCAAATGTAATTTATTTGATTGCTTGTTTTGAAATAGCATTAGAGACATAAGTCAAAAAACTGAACAGGGTTGGATTCAACTGAAATGATTAGACCAGGTTATATATTTAATGCTCAATGTTCAAAAAATACTACTATGATCTTGATCACAATACAGTCAAAAAACTGAACAGGGTTGGATTCAACTGAAATGATTAGTCCAGGTTTGGTTTTGAAAGTATTCCATCTGATTGCAACGGTGCATGAATTCTGGTTTATGACCGAATCAAACACTACAGGTGTTTAATTACTGTAATAGAAATGCCTAGAACTTAAAGATATTATTGATGCTAGAAAAATAGGTATATATCCAATTTTGGAATAAATTCTTATGTCAAACATGAATTAATTGTAGATGAATCATGATAGTAATCTGCATGAATCAAGTGTATGTGAATCAAGCTAATAATCATGCTAGTAATCTGCATCGTGAATCAAGTGTATATGAATGATGTTCACTTTAATTGTAGATAAATCATGATATTAATCTGCATGAATCAAGTGTATGTGAATTAAGCTAATAAACATGCTAGTAATCTGCATCATGAATCAAGTGTATATGAATCATGTTCACTTTAACTTTCAACTTTTCTTTTTATTCAAACATGTTGGGGTGTTTTCATTGTCACTTTTTGACTGTACTTTTTGAACATTGAGCTTTAAATATATAAATATACATTTCAAAATGCATTATAGAATATCTTATAACGATTTCATTATTGATCGACTTAATTTACAGTGTTTTTTTAAGTTTATTACTGCATATATTTGAATAGAGAAAAAAATATCTTGTGATGAAACATATATACAACCATGGATTTTAATTCAAACGAAACAAAGATATGAAAAAACCGTGTTCATTAGACGACAAATGATAAGTGTATATGAATCAGTTGTTTGTCGTCAAGATGCATCATGAATTCGTTGGGTTAATGTGGTTCTTAGATTAATATCTTCTGGAAATCAATTGTAAAAAAGAAGAAAACTTGTATTGATGATTCTTATATTCAAGAGAAACTAAAACATGCTACTGATCACTTCCCGTAGGTGAGCGAAGTGGTAACGAGGGAAAATTGGAAAATCAACCAATCCCGATGAATGGTGTCGTCGATTCAAGCACTGTAACTGAAGGTAAGAAACTATGAAGCTATTCGATTTTAATTAAAATTTTGGGGTTGAATAAAAACGTGCGTTAATTAAGTATTTAGAATTCTACTTATATGTGCTTGACCTTTTAAACTAATATGAGCCATGTTATATACATGAATCAATATTACTATTTTACTTTGAATTCATGATTATTGGGTGAGGAGGTTGGGCCAATATAAGTATATATCCAACTATGTAAAAACTTTTATCTCCTAATGATCTGCATCACGAATCGTTAATGGCAGATTTGAAGATGAGCGACAGTGAATGCATCGACGAGGACAAATCAGGTCAGTTAATGAATACATATAAATTTATTTTGAGATGCATGTAAAACACTATAAAATGTAACATTTTGCGTACCAATATTACGTATCGACTATAATAGTCCTAAAAATGATTCTCTTATTATTGCAACCACAATTAGCTGGTGATTTTAACCCAAGTGATCGAGGTTGATTGAATTTGGCCGCAACTATTTTTCTTGTGAACTGTATCTGAAAAATAAAAGCTTGATCTCTTTTATGTCAAGGGTTTTGGACTTTCAAGTACCTTTGGAAGAAAATCTTGATCAATGTTTGCATTTTATAATATTGGTTAGAAGTTTGAACTACAACATGCTATATATGTCACTGATTAGAATTATAATTTCTATATTGAGCACAAAAATATCCGAACCAGTAATTAAATTTTGCATTCTACTGAATCAATAATAGAACATATGAATGTTTCGTATCTAGCCTAGACAGAAAATGGCTGTAGGTTTAGTGGGTCTGCAAGCAGTCGGATCTCATGGGTTAAACTAGAGGTTGGGTATGCGTACATCCAACCGTCTCCCGGCGCCACCTCCGGGTGCGACATACTCGGTCGTTTTGGTTTATTAATGTTTTGTTATATGGTGCTATCACGGAGTCCTTATTCGTTGACTATGATTCACGACTTTCTTCTTCTCGCCAATAGGGATGATATCGTTTTCAAAGACCCACTCAACATAAGTATATATTCAACTCTTGAATTAATTGTTATGTCCTAATGATCTGCATCATGAATCAGATGTATATCATGACCAACATAACCTGGAATCCTGAATAGAATATATAGAGCAGTACTACAAATTAATCATGAGGCATTAATTATGCATAAAAATGAAACATGAAGTAAACATTGCAATACATGACATTATATAAAGAAGTTATTGGTTTTAACGCAGAAAGACATCAGTCTACTTTTCTGTTCTAGTTATGGATGAACTGTTGTTGATGCATGGTTAAAAATGACTAAATTTGATTAACGTGTCAATTGTTAAAATTAGATATACTTCATGAAGTTGGGATCCAATGAGTTCTTGATGCAAACTTCATCCCATCATGTTATGTGTTAATACTTGATTATGTGTTTGTCGAATAGTTCTACTCATGTTGTGGCTACGTAAAAAAAATACATTGCGTGGTATATATTATGTGTATTAAAATTCCGGACAATGAGAAGAGAAAAGATTCATTAATGATAATGTCGCTATCTCTTTACAGGTAACACAAAGTCAACCATAATGAAACTTGGAACTGATGAATCAAAGACTTTGCATAAAGGAAAAAAACGTAAAGGTATGGATATTATACCTACTAACTATTTAAGTCATAATTTATTGTATTATAGTGTTTGGATTGTTGAAATATTCAAGTTTCTTTAGGAGTCGAATCGTTAATGACAGATTTGAAGATGAACGACAGTGAATGCATTGACAAGGACAAATCAGGTCAGTTAATAAATATATATAAATTTACTTTGAGATGCATTTAAAACACAATAAAATGTAACATTTTGTGTACGAATATTAATTCACAGGGCCCACCAAAATGAAAGAATGTAAGAAGACGGTAGATTCCATACGGGGCAGTCCATCATGGTCAAAGAACACAAAGGATGACTGTTTTCAAGTCGGCAGTTCATCCAGGGTAACGCGAAGTCCAAGAAGGAAGCAACTTGAAGAAGAAAGGTCTAGGAAAGAATCCGGAGTGCAGCCTCCCAACATGGGTGCACATGATGCAACACCGAAACATGCATCAAGATCAGGTAAAATCATTCTTTAATACACTTTTCCTTTTCTTGATTGACAGTAGATGTTTTTTACATACATACGAAACCAAATTTATATGAATCTGTAGGATCACAAAGACATACTGGGATGAAAACAGATGAGACCATAAATGAATCCAAAGCCAAAGACGACATTCCAACAATGATGGATGAGGGTTCATCAAGATCAACATTGGCAAGAGTGAATGTGCTTAGAACAAGGACATCCCCACACACCTTGTTCGACACGATTAAGGATCTAAATAATGATCAGAAGAAGGCCATAACTGATATAGGATTGGGAACTCTGGTGCATATGAAAATAGATGGCGTACCGTCAAAGTTGGGATTCTTCGTCGTGGACAGCTTTGACCCCACCTGCATGGCAATAAAGTGTGCACACGGTTTGATTCCAATCACTGTCTCGTCGATTCATGAAGTTCTTGGCCTACCCAAGGGCGGGATAGACATTTTAGCTGAAGATGATGTCGATATGGATAACAATGTTAAAAATGTTTAGAAAGAGCAGTTCGATAAGAAAAGAATGCGGCCAAAAGATGTTAAGGATCTAATTTTGAAAGATGCTGACTCAGGTTTACGGTTTAAGATAAACTTTCTTGTATTGTTCGTCAACCTAATGGCTGAAGGTAACACAATGGGAACATGCAGCTTGTCGTTCCTGTCGAAGTTACGAAATGAATCGATGCTACCAAATATAGACTGGTGCAAGTTCGTATTTGACAAACTAAAAGTCAGCAAGCAACGATGGAGACGAGACAACGAACTGTGCTTCTACATTGGTCCTCTGACATAACTTACGGTAATGTTTAAAAGCTAACCATATTAGATTTAATCATTGCATTAATAGTAGCTACATAATATCAAGTTCATTTCTCTTTGTAGCTGCTTTATGTCGACTCAACAGTCAGCCAGTGGGTGGTGGTGGATAAGAACGGTCCACCGATTACAGTATGGAATAAAAAATCATTGAAGAGAAGGGAAATAACAGAGTTGGAAGATGGAGGGTTCGGGTTCCTACCACTCTTAAATATCCACCACACCAGAAACTTGGATGGGAAATCAAGTACGGAGAAGCGTGCAAAGAGTAGTGGAATAAAGGGAGATCATGAAGCAACTGAGCAGGTTATGATTATAAATTTATGTTTAGTTAATTTTATCCGGTTTCAATGGATACTTATACTAACATTTATTCTATTTCTGAAGGATCTGTTAAATAAAATTATGGACAAGATGGCATCACTGAAGAGGCTAAAAGAGGAAGCAGAAGGAGAGATTCAACATGGTATGACCAACTTCCCGAACAAAGATAAATTCATTTCTTTGCAACGCGAGCTGGACAGTCTATTCCAATCCTCCTCTCCAAGCGGCGGAAAAACATCGAACACAACGAGGAAAACGGGATTGGTGAACGAGTGTACGAACATTGTTCTAAGCCAACAGGTTGATGACCCAATGAAACAGCTATGGGACAGTCCTACCTATGTTCAACAGGTGTATGAATCTATGCATGTATCCGTCGAGAACTCAAAGGCGATGAAGTTTTTGAGAGACATAGAGCCACCGGGGTTTGATCTCGAAATCAGCCCAGTGAAAGATGTGCAACAGGAACATGCTCCAGTAGCGGGTGCATCTGGTTCGTGGCGTGCCACAAATAAAGGAAAGGGAAAGTTGTTTGCTGATGAACAAGCATCGGATGTAGATGTGGTCAATCAAGGTGTTACGCAAAGCCGAATTTCAGCATCCGTGGCGAACGTTGCTGCATCTGATTCACGCGAGCAGAGGTTGGAGGAAAAGAATATCAAAAAGTTTATTGCTCCCAAGAAAGAGGAACATGATTCAATCAGTGACAACCCGATAATTACAGACAACCATCGGAATGTCGATAACATTACACGCGCAAGACCTTTGCGTCGAAATGTGAAGCCCGGGGATCCGTTGAAGTCCCCGTATGTTGTCAGGATACTGGATTTTAATGTTTCAGCGGAAGACAAACGAGCACATGAATGGGCATTGTCGATCCTTGGCGGAAAAGTGTGAGAGCGAAAACTTTAATCATTTTAACTTATATTTTGTTTGACAAAACCGTAACAAATTCACTAATAACCGATTGAAACTATCATTTTTTCACAGTGATGCAGTGTTCCGATCAAATGATTGCATAAACATCTTACGCACTGGACTGGAGACTTTAGCTGCAACTAACATGAATGTTTCACCTTCTATCATCGCTGGATGGGCATCAATTCTGAACTATGAGAAGCGTTTCAGAAACAGAGATTCAATCAGGCGTTACTTCTTCTCAATTGAAATGATGGTAATTCGAACTATGTACATTGATACTAATAAATATCCACTATATAACATTGAGATCCTTGTTACAACTATTACATAAACAATTAATTTTACTGTAACAGGCTTATCCTTTATTACGAATGCGTTCGGTTGATGAGAAAACCCAATACGCCATTTTCCGGAGTAACTTAGAAGCGGCAGCAAGACATTGGCCGAATTTGATGAAGATGAAAGACATCGATCTGGTAAAATATAAAACTAATTTAAAAAAATGATGATGTTATATATATAAACAACCGCCAATTTAAATCTCTTTTTCGTTAGGCGTTTTTCCCAATGCGTGATGGAGCATTCTACTACTTAGTAGTGTTCAACTTAAAAAATCCATCTTGCATCATCATAGACAACCGGGTATGTGATGCGCTACCAAGTTCGAGACTGTTGCGTAAATACGGATACATCACTGAAGTACTTGTAAGACTACGAACCTACTCAAAAGTTACTTGTTATTAGTGAACCATTAAACATCAAACATACTAACTTATTATTTTCCATTGATTTGAAGCAACATATGGTCACAAAACATCTATTAATGATAGACCATGCGGCTGCCAAAGATATGAAAGGAGTTGTCCAGGAAAGAGCCACGATGATCTGGCAAACGCAACATAATGGCTATGACAGCGGGATATTCACTATGCGGCACATGGAAATGTTCATGGGTGACATGAAGCTATGGAAAACAGGATTTTCAGAGGAGGGACAAAGGCAGCAAACACAATTAGAGGACATGAAAAGGAAGTACGTCGCAAAGATCGTGTTGCATGGTGAGAACTTGGTAAATACTGCCATGAAGAAGGAAATTGAGCGCTTCACATCAATGGATCCTGACATCAAATTACAGATTTTGCGTCAAGCATATGAAACCCGTTTTGAACGGCTAGAGTTTTGAAGTTGGCAAACACAGGGTTGTTGGTTTACAACATTAATGCTTCATTAGTTTTTTTTTTTAATTTGGTTTTTGATGCATTTTGGAACATTTTAGCTATGGCATAATAGTTGGTAGACTGTTTAACCTTTGATTCCATCATGCAACCTTTTGGTATTGCAACATTTTGGTATTGCATCATTTTGGTAATGAAAGATTAGTTGCTTTGCATTTTTACCTGTATACGTGCATTGATATACTTTTTGGTTTGATAATGAACAAAGGACTAACTTACAATGGAGTATCGGCGGCGATTAGTTTGACCTTATATATTATGATAATGAACGCAATCACCGTTTTGTAATGATTCTTTTTTTAACACATGACTATGTATGAATCGGATGCTATTCTCTCGTTGGTATTAGCTTGGAATTTAGTTTGTTGAGAAATTATTAGATTCGGTTGTAATAAATGATCACTTGATTGTGATTGTTGTTAATGGATAAGTTATTTATTTATTTTTAGTTGCACAATCATTTGTTTTGATCCACTTATATGACTAATAAGTAAGGGAGACTCTTGCATTTAATTGATATTTAAATGTTATATGATATTTAAATTGCCAAGCAGTAAGGGAACTTTGTTTCTCCTCTTTGCATTTTTTCCCCCAAATTAATCATACTGATCTACATTAATGTTTCTGCGATTTGGTAAAACCGTTGTTTTTGAATTTGGTTCGTGAACTTTTACAAAATAAAAAGTAGAAACTAAATAATGCACACGATAAACAATAAATAAAAACTAGAATAACATATGAGTATATTAATTAAAATAAATATATAATCCATTATAAAATAACCATCAACTATTGTCTCAACATAAATCAAACCATAAAATGAATCATGAAATTAAATTTTAACGGCACCTATAAAACAAAAAAATGCAGAAAAAAACTTCTAATGCTCGAAAAATGAACCATCACAATTATGGACAATTACGCGAGTCATGCCTCGCTAACTGACCACATTTCCTGCAAACCCTTTTCGGCTTCTTTGCTTTCGTAACCTCTTCCCGGTTCCACAACCTTGGTTACGAAGCCCAGAAGGTGGCAACACATCAACCATATCGACTTCGGATACACACATGAACTCTTGAATATTTGAATTTTTCTGTTGTCGGTTAGTTTGATGAGGGGTAGATATATCAAGATCAGCAACCCTTTTCTCCAAGTCGTTAACGAATTCAGCCAATTTATCTTTGTCATTCTTCGACTTCTCCAAAATTCGCTCAAAGAATGAATACACATTCCCCATCAACTTCTCCGATTCCACATCGACTTCGCCGTATCTTATCGCCGCCGGTAACCACTCGACAGGAACAAGATTTTGATGCCAACGTTGAAGCACATATCGATCGGGGATAACCTTGGATTTATCGTTCACTAACACCTTTAAGGCATGCCGACATAAGATAACGTTCCTGACAAACAAGTTGCAACTACAGTCCAGATTCCCAATTAAGGGGTCACGAACAACCTACAATACAAATAAAAAATGACAATGAAGACATAATTAAAAATATACTGATATAAAATGATTAAACATATAACAAATTACCGAGAAGGTGGCAAGAACATCAGATGATTCGTTAAGTTCGATGATTAAGAACACCTTCTTACCCCCAACATCACAACATCCACCCCATTCAAAAAACCACATCGCTTCCGACAACTCGTTTTGAAAATCAAAGAAAATAGTCCGAGTGTATACTAACGCTGTTGGGAACTGAAGAAAAGCTTAAGTATGGTTAATGCTGCTAGTTCAGAATTACTACTGCCAGAGGACTTCAAAGTTAATACTGCTGAGTATTACTACTGCTAGTAGAATTAATACTGCTAGTCAAAGTTAGTGCTGCTTGAACAAAGTTAATACTGCTTAGCTAGTTAGTACTGCTAGAAGTTAGTGTTGCTTAATAGTTAATGTTGCCAAGACTCAGTTAATGCTGCTTCTAAGATAATATGAAGATAATGACGAAGAGGTCGTGGTAAAAGATAAACATGGAAAACTGAAGATATTCATGAAAGATATACTGAAGATATTTTATTTATTATAATTATCTTTTGTTCAGTTTATATATAGATTGTATAGAATAGTTTAATAAAAAAAAGAGAGAATTAATTCTAAGTTTTTGTTTTAGAGAGAATCAACCTCAAGGCATAGATCCTAATTCTAGAGAAGTAGAATTCGTCTTGAAAGAGTTTGTTCTTCAAGTTTGAGGTTGAGTGTGTAATCTTGTGATTTTAATCATTCAATACAAGTTTACAAGTTATTAATTATATACTGTTTGTTTACTGTTACATTGAATATCAAAGTGTTATTCCGCAACTTCTTTGATATTGTTTCTGAGACTTTATTCTTGTTGAGAATTCGATCCTGACAAGTGGTATCAGAGCCTGTTCTCTCAGAAATATCTATTCATTCATCATGGAAAACTTTGCAGAATCAAACAGTACTCTGGTCTCAAAGGTTCCAATGCTCAGACCCAATGAATTCGATATGTGGAAGATCAGAATCAAGCAGTACATACTCCTCACTGACTATTCTATGTGCGATATCATAGAGAATGGTCCTTCTGAAGCAGGAAAGATTGGTGCAGATGGAAAGAGAACTCCACCAAAAACTGATGCTGAAAGAAAGACTAGACAGACAGAGATGAAAGCCTTGAGCACTTTGCTCTTGGCTATCCCCAATGAATATCAACATCAGTTCTGCAACTGCACTGATGCAGAGATGCTCTGGAATGCTCTAGAGAAGAGATTCTCAGGTACCAAAAGTACCAAGAGAAATCAGAAAGCCATTCTGAAGCAACAATATGAGAACTTTATGTCAACCAAGAATGAGTCCATGACTCAAACTTTTGACAGGTTCAACAAGCTTATTGGTGAACTTGCTACAGTGGGAGTACAAATTGATCAAGATGATCTGAACAGAAAGTTTCTAAGGTCCCTGAGTGATGAATGTACCATGTATACTGTGTCTTTCAGACAGAATGATCAACTGGAAGAAAAGGAACTTGATGATCTATACAATGATCTAAGAGTTTTTGAATCTGAGGTAGAGGCTAAGAAGAGGCCTTCTGGGTATGTTCACAATGCTACACTCCTTTCAGCATCAACTGATTCTATTTCCAACCCTGAATCAGTTAGTGCTGCCAATGGAGCAAATCTAGAGAAAGGCAATGAAACTGTATTTGAAGCCTTTCTGGCAAGTCATGGAAACTCTTCTCTTATTAATGATGACTTGGAACAACTCCATCCAGATGATCTTGAAGAGATGGACATTAAATGGTAGATGGCCATGCTCTCTACGAGAGTTAAGAAGTTCATCAAAAGAACTGGGAGGAATAACTTCTCCCAAAGAAGAGAAGATGGTGCAGGATTTGACAAGTCAAAGGTGGAATGCTACAAATGCCATCAAAAGGGACACTTTGCTAGAGAATGCAGAAGTGGAATGCCTCAAAACAATAACCACCAACAAGCTCAATTTGGAAGCTTCAATAATAACAGAAACTCTGCACAAGCCCTTGTCTCTCAACAAGGCATGGGGTTTGATTGGAGTGATCAAGCTGAAGAGGCCATCCAGAACCAAGCTCTAATGGCAGAGGTGTCTGATCTCCCAACAGAGGTAACTTCCAATCTTTGTTCTCAAAATTGCATTAACACTGTTAAAAGGTATAGGGATCACAATCAGAACATGAGTGATGACCTTAAGAGATTGGAAAAGGACATAAAAGATTATGTGAGGATAATTGAGAGATTTGAAGAGCAGATTAAGGGTTTTCAAGCCAATGAGCTTCAACACTCTTATGACACAAACTACTGGAAGTGGGAGAAGAATGACTTAGAACTTCAACTGACTAGATCCAAAGAGGAGAGTGAAAAGCTAAAAGTAAAACTAGCTAAATTCAAGCTAGATGTAGAAAAGTTTTCCAATGCCTCTAAAGCTATGGATTCTTTACTACAATCTCAGATTCATGATAAACTGAGAAGAGGAATAGGGTACAATACCACACCACCACCCTATAACAACAACTACATCCCTCCTAGTTCAGATTTGTTAGAAACAAAGGATAGGAAGGACCTACCTAAGGGAGCCACTGAGATAGATCCCTTAGATGAAGTAGTTGTTAAGGATAAAACTGAGAAAGAAGTTGTCAAGTATAAAGACAACACTGTGAGTGGTGAGATTCCTATAGAAAACCACATAATCACCAATGAGGGATGTGGAAAGCATTGGATCAAGTTCAATGAGATAGAGAAGACTGAGGGAAAGAACAAGAAGGTTCACTATAAGCAGACCACTGTTGTGAACCCTATCCCTTGCAAGCAGTGTGCATGCAATAAATCTAAGCCCCAAAAACATGATAAACCAAGGGGAAATCAGAGAAACTAGAATAACCAAAATCAATAGACCAAAACCTTGTTTCATATGTGGAAAGTTAAATCATTTGGCTAAGCATTGTTTCTTTAACCCTATTAACCAACAGATGAACTTTCAAAGATTTGTGCAAAAACCTGTTGGTTATAGGAAGGCTGGAAAGAAACATGTGATGAAGAAATCTGTTGAAAGTAAGGACCCCATGAGGAAAAAGGTTTTAAAAGAAAGTATTAAAATGTGGGTGCCTAGAAGCACTAAAACTGTTAGTACTGCTGACAAGGATAGTGCTGCTGGAAGCATTACTATTGCTACCAGTGTTAGTACTGCTGAAAATATTAATGCTGCTAATACTGTTAGTACATCTTCAAAGGTTAATACTGTCAACACAGTTACTGCTGCTAACACAGTTACTACTTCTAACAAGGTTAGTACTGCTAAGCATGCAAGTGCTGCTAAGGCAGTTAGTACTTCTAAAACCAGTACTGCTTCTAGCAAAAGTGTTTCCAAGCCTATCATAGTGACAAAGTACTCCAGAAATGAGGAGTCAAAATTTAAAAATCTTGTCAAGAAAGAATGCAAGTATTTTGATGAGAAAGGGGTACCCAAGACCACTTTGGCTTGGGTTCCCAATTTCATACTAACTGATTTATCTTATGTGCAGGGCAACCAACAGCTCAAGGGGAAGAGCATATGGCATGTTGATAGTGGTTGCTCTAGGCACATGACAGGCAACATGTCATGCCTTCAGGATTTCAAGCATATCAATGGAAGGCATGTTGCTTTTGGAGATAATCTTACTGGTGGTAAAATAAGTGGAAAAGGTAATGTTACAAAAGGTAAGATGACATTTGAGGATGTCTACTATGTTGATCAATTGAAGTACAACCTGTTAAGTGTATCACAGGTGTGTGACAAACAACATAGCATACTATTTACTAATACAGAGTGTATGATCCTTGCTCCAGGGTTCAAGGTAGTTGATGAAAGCATGATACTACTTAGAACTCCAAGAAAGAACAATGTTTATTGTCTAGATATGGACAATGATTCTAGTGATTCATCCCTGAACTGTCTTGTTTCAAAAGCTTCTGTGGATGAATCCTCTCTATGGCACAGAAGGATGTGTCACATGAACTTCAAGACTATGAACAAACTTGTTAAAAACAACCTTGTAAGAGGTTTACCTTCAAAAGTCTTCTCATGTGATGATCATTGTGTTGCTTGTCTTAAAGAAAAACAGCACAAAACTTCTCATAAGACCAAAGAGATAAATACAATTTCTTCTTGTCTCCAGTTATTACATATGGATCTGTTTGGTCCTACAAATGTTATGAGTATAGGCAAGAAATCTTACTGCTTGGTTATTGTTGATGATTACTCTAGATTTACCTGGGTATATTTTCTAAGGACCAAGGATGAGACAAGTGGACTGATCAAATCCTTTATCCTAAGAATTGAAAACCAAACTAATCAAAAAGTAAAGGTCATTAGATCAGACAATGGGACTGAATTTAAAAATCTTGATCTAAACACCTTTTGTGAGGAAAAAGGAATTGAGAGACAATATAGTGCCCCTAGGACTCCTCAACAGAATGGAGTTGATGAGAGGAGGAATAGGACACTAATAGAGGTTGCTAGATCTCTGTTGGTTGATTCAAAACTGCCAATTACCTTCTGGGCTGAAGCAGTTAATACTGCTTGTTATGTCCAAAACAGAGTTCTAGTGGTCAAGCCAAAGAACAAGACCCCTTATTAGCTTTTATATAAAAGAAAACCTTTCATTGGATTTTTCAAACCTTTTGGGTGTCTTTGTACAATTCTCAATACTAAATCTCACTTAGGTAAGTTTGATAGCAAAGCAGATGATGGATTTGTTGTGGGTTTCTCATCTCAGAGTAAGGCTTACAGAGTTTTTAACTCTTCTTTTAGAATAATTGAAGAAAGTGACAATGTCAAATGCAATGAGAACACACCAAATCCTATTGGATCTGGTCCTCAGTGGCTATTTGACATTGATTCACTAACTAACTCTTTTGGTTTCAGTAGTGATGATTATGCAGGTTCAGGGTGTGGAGGATCAGGGACTACACAAGTTCAAGATAGTATGTCTCAATCTGTGATCTTTCCCATACCTACAGTGGATTCTGTTGAAGACTGTGAAAAGGAACCATCTACTGGACCAAATCAGAGTGAAGAAGAAAGTAGAGATGAGGAGAATCAAGAAAATCAAGAACCAGAAGTAGCTGCTGAAAACACCTCAGTTGAGTTGAATGACTCAAATCTAGAGGTGGGACTTAATGAAGAACCTAGCTATCACACCAGATTTCAAAAGAATCATCCTCCTCACCTAGTAATAGGAGATATCTCTTCTCCTATGATGACTAGAAATCAAAGTAGGCTTCAAGAAATGCAAGACCAACAGCATATAGTGCTGTCTTGCTTTTTATCCCAGCTTGAGCCTAAAAAGGCACATGATGCTATGAAAGAGTCCAGTTGGATAGAAGCCATGCAAGAAGAGCTACTGCAGTTCAAGCTGCAAGATGTTTGGGATCTGGTAGACCTTCCTAAAGGCCAAAGAGCAATAGGAACAAAATGGGTCTTCAGGAATAAGAGAGATGAAAGAGGTATAGTGATAAGGAATAAAGCAAGGCTGGTGGCTCAAGGGTATACACAAGAAGAGGGAATAGACTATGATGTAGTATTTGCACCTGTGGCCAGGATATAAGCAATTAGATTATTCCTGGCTTATGCTTCTTATATGAAATTCAAAGTCTATCAAATGGATGTGAAAAGTGCATTTCTTTATGGCTCAATTGAAGAAGAAGTATACGTCTGTCAACCACCAGGGTTTGAAAACCCAAGCAATCCAGACAGGGTATACAAATTGAAGAAAGCACTTTATGGACTGCATCAAGCTCCAAGAGCATGGTATGACACTCTGTCATCCTATCTCTTGAAAAATGGATTTGAAAGAGGAGTCATTGATAAGACTCTATTTATCAAGAGAAAGAAGAAGGATATCTTGCTGGTCCAAATCTATGTAGATGATATCATCTTTGGATCTACAAGAGACAACATGTGCAAGGAGTTTGAGGAACTAATGCATCAAAGGTTCAAGATGAGTTCCATGGGGGAACTTACTTTCTTCCTTGGACTCCAAGTTCAACAGAAGACAGATGGAATCTTTATCTGTCAGTCCAAGTATGTGCAGGACATTCTAACCAAGTTTGGTTTCTCAGATTCAAAACCTGCCAGCACACCTATGGAGACACACAAGCAGATAACAGCAGATGTTGAGGGGGAGGATATGGATGTTCATCATTATAGATCCATGATTGGCTCTCTCATGTATCTTACAGCCTCTAGGCCAGATATAATGTTTTCAGTCTGTGTATGTGCAAGATTCCAAGTGAGGCCAAAGCAATCTCACTATCAAGCTGTTAAGAGGATATTCAGATATCTCAAAGGGCAACCCAGATTGGGACTTTGGTATCCTCATGACTCACCATTTGACCTACTTGCATACTCAGACAGTGATCTAGGTGGAGCAAACTTGGACAGAAAATCTACTTCTGGAGGATGTCAGTTTTTGGGTGCAAGACTAGTCTCATGGCAGTGCAAGAAACAAACCACAGTATCCACATCTACAACAGAGGCAGAGTACATAGCAGCTGCAAGTTGCTGTTCTCAAGTCTTATGGATTCAGAATCAAATGATGGACTATAGGGTAACCTTTCTACACACTCCAATTTTTATTGATAATAACAGTGCTATTAGCATTGTGAATAATCATGTCAAGCACTCAAAGACAAAGCACATTGAGATCAGGTATCACTTCATAAGAGACTGTAATGAAAAGAAACTTATTCAAGTTGTAAAGGTTCATACTGACAACCAGTTTGCTGATCTATTCACCAAAGCATTTGATGTGGGTAGATTCACTTTCTTGGTAACAAGTGTGGTAATGCTCAACTCTGAATAAGCTCCTACTTAAAAAGTGGTTCAATACCTGTATATTGTTTATTCTTGGTGGTCCTAATCTTCTTTTTCAGGAAAAGTATAGCAGTACTCAGTCCTTCACAAAGCTTAAAAGTGTAAGTATTTTTAATACTGCTTTTAGTTAATACTGCTAGTGGTTAATACTGCTTTCAGTTAATACTGCTTTCAGTTAATACTGCTAGTGGTTAATACTGCTTTCAGTTAATACTGCTTTCAGTTAATACTGCTTTCAGTTAATACTGCTTTTAGTTAATACTGCTAGTGGTTAATACTGCTTTCAGTTAATACTGCTTTTAGTTAATACTGCTTTTAGTTAATACTGCTTTTAGTTAATACTGCTTTTAGTTAATACTGCTTTTAGTTAATACTGCTAGTGGTTAATAATGCTTTCAGTTAATACTGCTTTCAGTTAATACTGCTTTCAGTTAATACTGCTAGCAGTTAATACTGCTAGCAGTTAATACTGCTAGCAGTTAATACTGCTTTCAGTTAATACTGCTTTCAGTTAATACTGCTTTCAGTTAATACTGCTTTCAGTTAATACTGCTTTCAGTTAATACTGCTCTAGATTAATACTGCTTATGTCCCGAATACTATAAATACTCTTTGCCCGCCTAAAAAGTTCATAACGACTCTTTGCATACTGTTCACTTGCGCTCTAAACCCTTTCTCTCTCGAGTTCCAAGTTTTCAAGCAAGAACCTTCAAGGTCAATGGCATCCATGGCGTTCATTGACGAGCACAATGAAATCGCGATGCTCCAAAAGCCAAAACAAGCTGAAGGTTTTCACCAGATAGTCGACTTTCTGAATTCCAACCACATTGCCCATGCTCTCACTATATCTCCTACCATCTTCATAGAGCATCAGAGGCAATTCTGGGCAAATGCCACCATTGTTACTGAGACTGGTGTGCAAATGATCAAAACAAGGGTGTGTGACAAACCCTTGACAGTCACTGAAGAAGTACTTCGCATCAGTCTACGTCTAGACGATGCCTCTGGTATAACTTCTATCTCTAATGATGAACTATTTTCTACTCTTACAAGAATGGGGTATGGAGGCCCATTGGGTGTGTTCAAGTTCTCAAAAGCAAAATTTTCACCTCAATGGCGTTTCTTTGTCCATACCCTTATGCATTGTATCTCTAAAAAGACTACTGGATGGAGTGAGTTCAGTAGTACCATTGCTTATGCTTTGGTGTGCTTGGCCACTGCCAGAAAGTATAATTTTTCCCAAATGATTTTTAATGATCTTGTCTCAAACCTGGGAAGTAAAAAGAGTTTTTATATGTACCCCAGGTTTGTCCAAGAAGTTATTACCCATGAATTGATGGATATACCTCATTTTGATGGGGTATATGTACCAAAAATTCCCAAAGGTAAGGTCTTTTCAAACATGAAAAGATCCCTTCTGGACTCGGAAGGAGTTGACACCCCATTGTTCTCTACAATGATGGTGGTGTCCCACACTGATGAAGGTATGGAAGCAGGGTCAAGGCCCCCATTAGACCATCCCACTGCTAGCCAATCCCAACCTTCCCACTCTAAATCAATTCCCCAGTCTCTTCTTGATAAACCAACTTCACCAATCACCCAAACTTACAAAAGGAAATAGGTAAAGAAGGCTCCTTCCCTTCTTGTACCATCAACCCCTAAGCCTTTAAGCCCTCTAAGGGAGGATTCTCCCTTAGAGAATATCTACAGGGAAACCACAAGGGTGTCTCCCAACCCCAAGGAGGTGCTCTCTGCGGAGGAGGTTGAGCATATGGGTGAGCAGGCTGCCACTACTCCTGCTAACACAGAGGAGGACAGTGGTAACATAAATAAGACCTCCCCCATGGCAACTTTGAATGAACAATCATTCAAAGGTCCCCGGTGCCAAGAAACCAAGGGAGTGGATAGTGCTTCTGCTAGGCAGAAGACTTCCACTACAAAAAGATCCTATGATCCTTCAAAAGAGGGTAACACTTCTAGAGAAGGTGATGACATATATGACTATGATGAATTGATGGAAACAATGGGTAACATCAACCTGGATGTTATTAAACAAGGCAAAGAGATAGAGGAAATAAAATTGGTAATCTTGTCCCAACAAATACAGATTGCCAAATTAAAGAAAATGGTGACAAGGTTGGTGCATAAGAAGAGGAAAAAGCAGTTTGTTTTGAAGAAGAGGTCAAATAATAAAGATGCTTCCAAAAAGGGGGAGAATTCTAGCTCAGAACAGATAGATCAACAGTTTGAGGGGGAGTTTGTTGAAGAAAAGAAATCTGCTGAAACTTCACCAGCAACAGTTACAACTAAAGAAGCAGAAATGGTTACTACTGCTGAGCCAAAACAAGCAGCAGAAACTGTTAGTGCTGCTGAAACTTCACAAGCAGCAGTAATAGGTTAACATCAACAGAAATTGAAGTAGCTGAAATGCTCATCAAAGCAAAGAATGACACCCCCAAAGCAAAGGGAGTGGTCATAAATGAAGAGGGAGCAAAGAAAATAGAGAAGAAAGAAATGGATGCAGATACAAGGAAAAAGGGAAAAGCAAAGATGATAGAATCTGATCAACCATCTAAAAAGCAAAAGATGATTGAGTCAGATGAAGCATTAGCAAAGAAAGTACAAGAAGAGTTAGATCAAGCAGAAAAGGAGCAGATTGAAAAAGACAGAGAAATGGCCAGAGCACTTGCAAATGAGTTAAATGAAGCATTCCAGAAAGGGCTGGAAACAGAGAAGGCAAAGCAAAGAGCAATGAGCTTGAGAAAGGCTATGATGGCCAGAACAAGTGCTAAGAAGAGAAGACCTTCACAAACTTACCTTGCCACTCAGGAAAGAAACAAAATGATAACTTTCTTGAAGAGTGCAATTGGGGTAAAGAAAGAAATGTTTGTGAAGATGACTTTTGATCAAATCAGGGATCTCTATGAGAAAGAAATGGGGAAGCTGAAGAGTAATGAAAAGGATAGAGTGGAGTTTGAAAAGAAGGCCAAGGAGAGACATGATGTGAATATGAATCAACCATTCCCTTAAAGTGAAGAGGGAACTTCTATCAAAGAAAAGGCAGAGCAAAAGGAAGAAGAGAAGAAGGAAGCTACTTTAGGGCAAGTTCAAAAGACTCTGAAGAAAACTAAAATGATGGCTAAAAGAAAGAAGATTGTAAAGAAGCCTAGAGTAGAAGAAGATCAAAAGGTTGCTGAAGAAGAAGAGGCACCTAAGAATGAGGCTGAAACTCAGGAAGTATCACAGAGTTCAGATGTAAACATGTACATGGTGGTAATGGATAAAATTCCAAAGCCTATTTCAGCTGAACCTGTTGGATTCAAACCTCCTGAAGTTATCCACTGGGACACTATGGATGTAGATGGCAAATAGTACATTAGATTGAAAAGAAAGGATGAGAAGTATGAAGTCTACAGCACCTGGAACAAAATTGTCAGAGAGTGTTCAAGATCTGATTTGGAAGAAATGTTTGAAGTGGGGATGAAAGTTCATGCAGATCAGTTGACAGCTCCAGGGTTACCAATTGTGAAGTTAGTTATGGAATATTTGTGCATGTTGTTCAAATAAGAAGCAGTAAAGCATTTGATAAAAGATGTATTTAAAGCTGTTAGAGGATGGACTCTATATGAAAGGAGTGGAGTCTACGAACTGGCATTGGATACTTTTCACATGGAGTATTACTTGGTAGATAGGGTATACAACCATACAAATCTAAAGCTTCATGCCATGTTAAATAAGAAGTTGGGTTGTGCACCAAATTCAGAAATGGCAAAGTACTTAATTAAGAGAACTATAAATCAGAGTATGGGACTGGATCCTAACATTGGAGTAGATCAATGAAGATTTTGGAAGCATTTGAAGAACTTGACTTCTCTTTCTAAAAGTCATGTTAGGGGGAGATTATTGGGAACTGAAGAAAAGCTTAAGTATGGTTAATGCTGCTAGTTCAGAATTACTACTGCCAAAGGACTTCAAAGTTAATACTGCTGAGTATTACTACTGCTAGTAGAATTAATACTGCTAGTCAAAGTTAGTGCTGCTTGAACAAAGTTAGTACTGCTTAGCTAGTTAGTACTGCTAGAAGTTAGTGCTGCTTAATAGTTAATGCTGCCAAGACTCAGTTAATGCTGCTTCTAAGATAATATGAAGATAATGACGAAGAGATCGTGGTAAAAGATAAACATGGAAAACTGAAGATATTCATGAAAGATATACTGAAGATATTTTATTTATTATAATTATCTTTTGTTCAGTTTATATATAGATTGTATAGAATAGTTTAATAAAAAAAAAGAGAGAATTAATTCTAAGTTTTTGTTTTAGAGAGAATCAACCTCAAGGCATAGATCCTAATTCTAGAGAAGTAGAATTCGTCTTGAAAGAGTTTGTTCTTCAAGTTTGAGGTTGAGTGTGTAATCTTGTGATTTTAATCATTCAATACAAGTTTACAAGTTATTAATTATATACTGTTTGTTTACTGTTACATTGAATATCAAAGTGTTATTCCGCAACTTCTTTGATATTGTTTCTGAGACTTTATTCTTGTTGAGAATTCGATCCTGACAAACGCAGCATATTTCTCTAGCTTACTCGGGGAAATCATGCGTGGATTGGTTGACTTTATTTTTATTTCATCAGCTGCATGCTCGTTCCGCTGTGTCTCAATAGCATTATCAAACGACCGCAAAAATAGCATAAGATCATGATAAAAAGTGTGGTATACATTGAAGAAGGCATTGATACTCTCGGACCTAGACGTGGTTTTCATCAACCCAGACATAGGTAAGTCTTTAAAGTACGCGGGAATCCACGAATCCCGTATAGCATACATTTCTGCAAACCAAGAATCACCGGCCAAGCCATGCTTCTCCATCAATTCAATCCATTTAACCTCAAAAACACTAGGTTCAAGATTCACGTCCCACACCAAACTATTAAGAGTGGGGAGGAACGAGGTTTTCTCTTTCAAGTGCGTGCTAATCTACAAACATTATATGATATATTAACATAAAAACACAAATCAAATTAAACTGTTTTAATCTAATAAAATACTAGTGTTTGATGAAGCTAATCACATACCTTATTCTCAATCTTCTTCATGATATGCCACATACAAAGACGATGCTTGCTATCTGGCAACGCTTTCGGGATTGCTTGCTTCATCGCAGCACACTGATCGGTTATTACGAAAAGCGGTTGACGTCCATGAGCCTTTAGGAAAGCTTTCAATATCCAAGTATAGTGATCAACCGTCTCACCAGAAATCAATGCAACCCCAACCACGACTGATTTTTTGTGGTTATCTATGGCGACGAACGGAACAAAACTCATCGCATGCCTGTTTCATGAAGTTAAATACATCAACGCGTCGAAAAAGGATAAAATTAAGAAATAACATTATTAGATTAAATAGATACATACATGTTAGTACGGAATGTTGCGTCAAAAGAAATTACATCACCGAACTCCTTATAATTCAGTCGAGCAGTCTCATCCGCCCAAAAAATCGATTCCAACTCATTGTCTTTAACTTTATATTCATAAAAGTAGTCAGGACAAATAGCTTGTCTACTCGCCATAGTGTTGATCAGCATCTGCGCATCCTTGTTGCCAACAAATGAATTCATATCACGTCGGTAATTCTGACAATCTCTAACCGTCCCACCAGATTTACGACGACCACGATTCATAGCGTTACGGATCCTAAGACCTTTTGTGACGCCAATTTTTTGACTACATGAATAAAAAACATTCTTTTGATCCGCATAACTTAATTGCCTACTTGACCGGGCAAAAATCATCTCATCCTCACTAAATAAAACATGATTATGCCATTCAACAAAATTATAAACCTCATACCCATTCTTCTCCTTGACAAAATGTATCTTAAAACAAGCTTTACAACCCGTTATTTTCACATTTGTGTTATGCCTCTTTCGTTGACCAGATACAACATCTAATGAATCAAAAGATTTTGGGTTAGGTATCCCTTCTTTACTACAAACATAATACCAAGTTGTTATTGTACCTAACCTATTAATTTTTTTGTTGGATAATCTAACATCAAAACCACCTTGCTCAGCGTACCTCTTATAAAAACTCTCAGCCACCTCAGGATTACTATAAAAGTCACCTACTTTTGGAATAGACTCAACCGGAACTTTAGGAACCCAAAACTTAGACCCGTCTGAACTCTCTTGCATATGTTGACTAATCAAATCTACAAATTTCCAAAAAAAAAATACAAATACATAATTAAAAAATAAATCACATAAAATCATGAGTCATGATGCCATGCATAAAACAAAAAATGATGCATTATTAAATCTACAAATTCATTATATGTTGGAAAAATAGACCATGAAGCTTCAAAATTATCACTGCATCCATGTTATAAAACTCTATTCATCATTCATCAAAATTATCACTGCATCCATGTTATAAAACTCTATTCATCATTTATGAAGTGAGTCACAAAAAGTGCATCCAAATGAAGTAAATAAAAGACTACAACATGAAATATTAACGTTTCAACAAATGAAGAACTACTTTTTTCCACAAATGTATTCATAACGAATGAAAAAAAAATCAGAATTGTATCATGAAATATTAACATTTCAACTAATAAAGAAAATTCTTTTTTCCAAAACGAATAAAAAGGAACCACTGATTTCATACCACTTTCACCGCCGATAAGATTAAGATCATCATCTCGTTCTTCATCCACAGATAATTCCTCCGACGAGTGCATTCGAAACCCATCCTCGTCTTCCACGATTTCTGTATGAACTGTATTCGATCCTCGAAGAATATCTTTCACGAATATTTCGTTGCTTGGAAAAATATCTTCAGTTGGTGATCTTGAATCATCCATCGGAACCTCCAGATACAAAAATTGCAGAAAAAACCCTTCTAATGATGGATGACTCGTCTGTTATATTAGAAAGTAAATCATGAAGATCATTATCTCCTACAATTACAATTAAGGACTAGCAGGAATAAATAATTAAAATAATGAATTGAGGGAGTGTCCTATCCCTATAATCATGCAGTTACGTTAACTAATATTAAAGAATTAAAAAAATGTTAAATTCTATAAATAATGAATTGACCTCTTTGCCCTTATTAAATTTGAATATAATAAAAAAATAATATATGGAATTATCCAAAATGGATGGCTCTGATTGGTTCACAAAGTTTGCACAATCTGACTGGTTTGCAAAAGATACGTCCCCTATGTATATATATATATATATATATATATATATATATATATATATCTATTACTACCTTATAATACATATACATCAAAACTCTTTAAAACAACACTTTGAGCATGAGGTACAAGTTTTTTAAGCATAAAATTTGAAAAACTATGAATTCTAAGTGTTTATGCATAAGGTACAAGTTATTAAAACTTTTTTTAATCATAACCACCAATACCAAGTTTGGGATGCTCAGAGCTTTCTTTTTCCCCTCTGCAAAGTTTTTTTCTCTTCCACACTTAAATCCAGAAATTGGGTATTTGGGTTCGCAATAATTCAAATTTCAAAATCAAGATTCATACATTTCTTTCCCTCTGTAAAGTTTGTTTTTATCCTCCATCTTCCACAACCCCTCTCCCTCTCTAAACCCACTTCCCCCCTTTCTCTCTCTCCCTCTCTAAACCTACTTTCTCTCTCTAAAAAACACAACACATCACCAACCCCTTTTTCTGATTGATTTTTTTTCAAATTCAAGCTTGATAAATCACCAGCAACATCATCCTCCATCAAATAATCAACTTCCTGAGGTACATTTGTTTTTACTTTTTTAGTTTTTATATTCATCCACCGCCCCATAAATCATCGATTTTTTCATCAAATCACAACCAAAACTTGTTATCTGCAACTAACTGTAGCATTATCATCGACACCTACGGAGGATTATCATCGAGATGCAGTTCTCACCGGCAGGAAGATTATCATCGACACCTACGGAGGTGGCTTCTTCCTCTAATGATTTGTTAAAGGTATGATAATAATGAGAGTAAGTATCTAACTTTGCGACGACGGTAAGAAAGCAGAGAAAGATGACAGCGGTTATGATGGTGGCCAAAGGTGTTACTCCCATCTCATGTAGTGATTAAAGGCGGCGGTGGCGGTGGTAGTGGAGGTGGGTGTGAGTTTTGAGAGATAGAGAAAGAGTTAAAAAGGGTTTGAGATCTTGAATTGTTTTAGAGGGGGGATGAGGGTGAGGGAGGTGGTGGTGGTTGCTCAGAAACTGCCATGGCCAACTGTGGCATTGGGGTTTGATTTATTATTAGTATTATAGATGTCTTAGTTTGGACGATCAAGAAGGTACATTTATTTTAATAGTAAAAACTTGTGTTCATATGCCCTTTTGTGAGAAATAGGCTTAATCTTGATAATCTTTATAAAAATATGCTTTAGAGTTGGCATTTTTTTCTCATCATTATGGGTTTTGATTTAAACCCATTATCTGAATCTTCAACTTCTGGACATTTTGGTGCCTCTCATTCTCTTGGTTTTGGTTCTTCTTCTTAATTATCAACATCTAATTTCCTTAAGGTTATCGCTTGTCCTGCATACACACCAGATCTAACGGAAGTTGTAAAACCCCGATTTTCGAAGGGTATCATTTCAAGCTAATACATAATCAGTATTTTAGGGAAAAATAAGATATATGATTTTGGACTTGAATCATATATTTTATAGTCTTGGTAGATGAATGATTCAATTACGAGTCCAACGGTTCTTTCCGGAGCAAAATCGGAGCTAAAACGAAGAAGTTATGACCAAAACAGTGTTCGGGCAAGAAAATTGGGTGGCAATGTTCTGCACGGATCTCCGCACGGATGGACCCGTCCCGCCACCCGCGCGGAGCCACTAGATGCACAAAAGGGGGAAAATCGGCCTAGAACCCCAGTTTCTCACCCCAAACCCAAATCTCTTCCCCTTTCTCTCCCAAACCGACCCCCAAACCCCAAAATCGAACCCTAACTCATTTTTAGGAGTCTTCCTTCTAAAATCAATGATCCTTCTTCAACTAGCACGTTTTGGAAGCTAGAGCTATAAATTTTTCATCTTTATATTCTTCATCAATGTTTCTAGGGTTTCATCCAATTCTTTTCACCATCTTGAAGATTAGAATTTGAGGTTTATTTTGGAGATCTAGAAGAGTATTGTTGATGGGTTCAAGCTTTGGTAAAGGTAATCTTATCTTCTCTTCAACTATGGAAATTAGGGTTTTGGTATAAATTGAGATCTTCATGTATAATGTTTAGGGAATGACTCTACATGGTTGAATATGGGTATTTATGGTTGGAAATGTATGGATCTAGGTTTTTGGAAGTTTTTGGCTTGAGGATCCAAGTGTTCTTCAAAGGAGCTCAAGTTGAGGTAAAATCTAGATTTATCCTAAATCTATCAAGGTGAGTTCAAGTTGATTCGTGAAAACGTTGTACATGCCAAAATGTCTATTTTAAAGTGTTTATATGTTTACATGAAATTAACATTTGTTGAGTATTTGGTGAGTTTAATTATTCGAGGTGTTTGACTTTATAAACTTTCTGACCCACCCCCATTTGGGACTTTTGGGCATTTTGATAAATAAGTCATAAACTAAAGTGTGTTATTAACTTATTGCATGCATGAAGATTATTTGGTAAAATGCATTTGGTGTGGGTTGAAAATAGGCATAATTTGTGTATGAGAGGTTTGAAAACAACAATGGATGAGTCCTTGGGTTTTGGTCATTTCCGACCTTGTGAACATTTTGGAAACTTCAAATCTTTGTTTTGGGGAAAAGATGCATATTAAGTATTTGAAAGAGTAAATTCCGAGCATTTGAGCACGTAGCTATGATATAATCTTGTTTGGAAAATGATCTATCTTATTTTAAGTTGTGTTGGAGTTGGTCGTGTACTCAGTGGCGGATCCAGAAAAAATAATTGATGGGGGCCCGAGGAACAGGCGATGAGGCGAACAACGAGAACAATAGCGTCACCGACGCTAGACCAAAGAGTGTTTTCTGTTTTCAGGAATTGGAAAGGGGTTAAGGGGCCTTTGATATATTTTGTTGGGGTCCCATAAGCTATACCAAACTAAAATACAAGTAAAAAAAAATTTAGCTGTCACGTGCAGAGCTGGTAGGGGGCCTAGGACCCCTACCCCTCCTTACTGCATCCGCCCCTGCGTGTACTTTGGAGCACGTGTTTTCTTAAATGTTGGTCGAGTGCGTTTTATTGCATTATATTTCCTTTGACAATGAATCATTTGATTGTTTGATACTGTGGCTCGGTATTTTATTATGATTGGGTTTAGGACATTTTTCCAGTTTTGATAACTCGACTTCGAGCTTTGGTTGCGATATTGGATGAGGGACTCAACGTAAGGGTCTTTTATGGTTGAAGTTGATATCTTGTGGGTGTACGTTTAAAGCTACCGAAACCGAGCCTGACATCCCTTGCTCTTTGAATCATTACGTCCAATGATGGAACGCTAGTTTTCCACATTGAGGCACGTTTAGGCATCGGATTGGGCTATAAGTCCTACGTGCTAGTACACGATATTGGATGAGGGACTCAATGTAAGGGCCTTTTATGGTTGAAGTTGATATCACGTAGGTGTAAGTTTAAAGTCACCGAGCCTGACATCCCTTGCGTGTGCTTGTTTTTATGACTAGTAACAACATGAAATGGGGCTTACTTTGTGTACTGTCACATTTTATGGAATCGGGTCTCCCCCGTCACTGAAAAGTGTTGCTTTGGGTATTGTGTTTAGTATCCATGTTTTCGGTGATGTTTTACATTTACGGATTTTGATATATAGGATTTATGGGTTGAGTATTACACCTCACCCGTGTTTTGGGTGTTTCGGGATATAAAGTTTTATCCGCTTTTCATCTCTTGGAAGTTTGATTTCTATTCTCATTTGGAGTGAGTTTTGGGTTGGATTTAATTTACGAAAGAACGTTTCATATTGGGATCTTCGCCCTTAAAATAGTTTGGGTTGAAAAACGTTTATTTTGGTGATTCTTTTGCCTAAAATGCATATTATTGGTCAACGAGTCGTTTTCATAGTGGAAGCTTATCATTTTGAAAGAGTATGGTTTTAATTGCATCCCTCCCATTGAATGATATATTTATTCATGTTGAAACTCTTGAACTCACTAGGCGTTAGCCTAACCTTTTTATTTCTCGGCATGTGCAACATGTTCCGGTTGTGAATAGTTCTAGTGAGACCATGAAGAGATGAGTGCTAGTCGTGTGCTCGAGATGAGAATAGCTTGGTAAAGTCTTCCGCGTTTATTTATGAGAGAGCAACTCGTATTTGGGTTAAGTAACACCCGACTTTAGTCTAGCCCTTGTATACTAGTGGAGTTTGTATTTGTTGAGGTTATTTATCGAAATTTATATTTAAGGCGGAATGAGTTTTGATTTGTAGGAATATGTGTTGTCTTTATTTGATGTTGTATCGAAAATTTTTATTAGTTGCTCTTACCAAATTTGAGGGTGTTACAGAAGTGAACTGAAGCACACCAACAATTATTGTCCTCAAAATAGAGTGTCGACACCTATCCCCGGAATGGCCATTTTGCAAACGTGGGTATACCACCAAATATTTTGCTCCCGAGTTGCAATGTCGGATAAAGTTGACACTTACTCATGGAAATTAAACCCCGAATCATACCGCTTTATTTAGCCAACCATAATATCATCATTATTCACCAATACCTAATAAGGTGGCACACCACCGATAATTGGTATGTCGTCGAACCAATAACCCAAAATTCAAAACCAACCATACCCAAACGACCATACACGGTTTTAACCCGCAGGTTTATTGAAGCATAAAGATCATCACTTAACTAACTGGGAGAAAGCATAGGTCTAACGCCTCAAACTCCGAGGACTCCTTTAGTCCTTAATCTAGACCTCTAACACGAGGGGCTTACATCTATAGCTCTAATGAGTTCAAGGTTTTTCACACTACTATGCCAATTTGAACTTTTATAAAACCTCTAAATGTAAAAGCTTTATAACGATTAATCATACAAATAAAATCTACTACCGTTACTCGATAGGTGTACAAAGTGGTCACCACTGACACACGTATAAAATCATTTAGAAAATTATATGATTATTATTTAAGCTAATAATGACGATGAACAAGGATATACAACAAGTTTTTCAAATGGACCACTATGGTCCGATCATGCATAAATATTATGCCATGAATGAGAAATAATTTTACGTACTAAGACAGTGTATAACAAGGCGTTTGTACAAAACTACAGAATGGAAGTTCATGAAATCAATTTCTAGAAATGTTTGCATTAACCATATAATGCCATGTAATAAGATTTCCCAACATGACTCGCATACATCAGTTTATTCCCCAAAACTTAGTAAAGACAGATGCATGCGATTTGATCAATCGTAAGAATAATTTAGTTTGATTCCAAACTTTGGTTGTACCAATAAAATGTTTGTAAAACCCAAAACAGAATTTTCCATGATATCAAACTCTCAAAGTTTTCTCTCTTTTAGCCGCAACAAGGCACGAAATAAGATCGCACAACAAAACTTGCATGAAACAATTTATTTCACAAAACTAGTAAGGTGATATGTGCATGCACTTTGGTTAAAACATAAAATAATCTATGTCGGTTTCAAGTTCAAAGCCAAAAAATAATATGCTTTCATCGTTCTACAATGTTAGTTAAAACACTATGACGGAAGTTCCAAATAGACATGTATTCATACTATATGCAACCAAACCACTCACACAAAGCTCAAGGAAAACGATACCACTTGACGCCATTAAAGTCACCTCATTAAATCCACAAAACCGCATGAATTAAAATCCTCAATAAAACTCAAACACCAAGATAATGGGAGATAACTTTTCGTCCAAAACCTTAACATATGTGGAGGAGATCCAATGTTAAAGTCATAAACCGCAGTTACTTATCCAAGACCCGAAACAATATCAAAATACGTACATCGCAAAATTCGAAATAACGTTGGACAACAATGTGAATAAAGAAATTCTTCAACAAAGTTTGCAACCTCATGCCATAAAACAATTTTGTGCATGCTCGAAATCATGGTTCAAAACATTGTGTGTGCTAACACATCGCTCAAATATTTGCGATTTAATCCACATGGCGATTTGGAACATGAGAAATAATTGATGCAATATACTTTAGAAATAGGTTATGTGCGTGCAGTTGATCGACACTCAACATCTCGAAACCACACTCCTTAATTTCTTAGTCACATTATCGTCATCTAGATGCTTAAACATCTCAAAGCAATAATCGAATATTTCATCGGTTCACCTTATCATTTCTCCTCAAATAAAGTAAATTCCATAAGGCTAAGGTTCTACCACGACCATCAATTCCTACATGGAACGATCCACTTAATGCAATCACCATGCTTATTGTCACTCCAAGTGACGAATGCTAAAATCATCAGCTTCTCCTAACGGCTACTCACCTAGAAACTTCTTTACTACCCCAACGGTCGTCATATCAAGGTAGTCCAAGCATACACATGTAACTCGTAGGTTCACCATAACACTGGCCAGGTGTAATTATGAACGTACTGTACATGATCATCCTTGCTACTCTGGTGTGCTTCCCGTTCCTAAAGACTCCATCAACCTCAAAACATCCAGTCTTAATGTGCCTATTGGTGCAACTTCACTTTCAATCACTTAAATTAACGCTAGTTCGAGTCTAGGCATCCAAAAATCAACACCTAATTCTCTCGAACTTAAGCTATGATACCAACTTGTAACACCCTCAAATTTGGAAAGAACGACTAATTAAAACTTTCAACAATACCTTAAAGGATAATAAAATCTCTTACTACCGGTCCATAATTGAAATACATTTCTAGGTTGAACCATCAACAAATAATTAGAGTCTTACATAAAGACTAACTAAAGTCGAGTGTTACTATATCCCAATAACAATCGCTATCTCCAATATAAGTGCGGAAGACTTCATCAAGCTAAACACCTCTTCGAGCACACAACTAGCACTCATCTCTTCACAGTGTCGCTAGAACAAATCCCGAAATGAAACCTGATGCACATGCCGACAAATAAAAAGATTAGGCTAACGCCTAGTGAGTTCAAGAGTTTTATATCATGATTATAAAGGAAAACGTAAAATGGAAATATTGCAACTTATAATCAGGATCCTTTAAAATGATTTACTTTAAAATAAGAGAACAACTCCTTTACCAATAATATGCATTTTATAGATGGACGCCTCAACGCCAAAACATTCTTTCATGAAATAATGCAATCCAACACTTACTCAAAACGAGGATAATGGTAAACGCCCAATTATTAAAATTTGAATGAACTTTATAAACCAAACGACCAAAATATGAGTAAACTCAAGTCTCCAAAATTTTAACATATGGAGAATACCCCAAACTCAAAACGTCACCGAAAACAAGGATAAAACTAAATACCCAAAACAACACCTTTCGGTGACGGGGGAACCCGAATTCCATGGTTAGTGGCGGAACACAAAAGTAGGCCATATTCCAAGTTATTGAGCTCACCATACTAGGATTAAGGCCATGAACACGCCGGCTCGTACTAAGATGTGGGGGACTAGGGGAGGGTACCCAATGATTCCTAATCATGCTCATTCGCTAGGATTTACATTTACGACCCACAACTAATGTTCTAAAAACTCACCGCACAGCCGCCATGGCACCAAGGCTTGTGTGTCACGCCACGTTAAGCCCATGGCACGCCATGGCCTAATACGCAGTTATCATAATGAGATATTTGATTTTTCTTTACGTTTTTAATGTCTTATTTGCAAGTTTTTATTATATAACCTAATTTAACTTGCTTATTACTATTGACTCATTGAGTAACACTACAAAACATACGTTTTTATATATAATATTATATATGAATTAGAAATTTGACGCCATAAGTCACGCCTTGAAAACGCCATGATTTCGCCGTGGCTCCTAAGGCTTGAGGCTTGGCCTCGCCACCACGCCACGCCTCACGCCATTTAGAACCTTGCCCACAGCTAGTATCCGGTCCCACATAACTGTACCAAGTTGCCACCCTAGGGTCCAAGTCTCAACTATCTACAAATGGGAAATAACTATCCCATAAAAACAGACTCAGAAATTACATCACAGATGCAGGTCCGAGTATTGGACTTCACGAGCCCTCACCGTATTATCCTCGAAATTCCATGACTGATTCTGGTGCCAACATATATATAATAGCCCATTTTCTTTTTAAATAATGAAGACCGACTCATATGCCTATGGATCCATTGCATTATAGTCTAAAACAGTACATGAATCCAATTGAATGACCAACACACTCAAAACATGTAATTCTCAAATGATGTGCATTAACCGCCATCATACTCAAAACTCCACAACGGGCTATTAAACCGGGCAAATGTCCTCAAGACTTATTTTAGTCAACACCGAGCCAAAAGGCTCAACAATTTACTTAAATCTCCAATGAAAGCCAGTCTAAACATTAAAACATGTTTGACCAACGGATATGCAAACACAATGACCAAAAATAAAATTAGCTCAAAACTCATCATTGGTTGAGGCAACCCATTTTCCAAATGAACTTATACCCTTATATTTCCAAAATGCCTCATAACACAATAATATGCATTTTCCAAACGGTTTATAAGATAAAATGCACAAAAATGACATTTACATCAAATGAACTCCATTTATATATTAAATCATCTAGGAAGCATATCAACATGATTTATTTACCAAAATGTTCAAGAATCCCAAAGATGTGTGTTGAATAAGCTTATAAAGTTAAACATTTCCCAAATAACCAAACTTATCAGTATTTAACAATTTCATGTAAAACGCAAAACACTTTAAAATAAACATTTTGGTATGTACACCGTTTTCACAAATCAAATTGAACTCACCTTGCTAGATTTAGGCTAAATCTAGGTTTACCCCCAAAACTTGAATCTCCATTGATGAAGGTTTGAATCACCAAGAAACCTACCTAGATCTTAGATCTAACACGTCTACAAGATCACCTTCACCACATAGGTCATAAAAATCACACCTAAGTTGAAGGATGAATTGAAAAAGGATGAAACATCATACCCTAGCTTAACATTAAGAGAGATGAGGAGCTCACCACCACAAAATACTATTGTATTCTCCAATAGACTTCAAATATCTTGATTTATCCTTGAAGAGCTCTAAAAAACGAAACCATGGCAACTTGAATCACCAAAAACGGAGTTGAGATGCAAAAGTTATGAAGAAATGAAGTTCTAGGGCTGAAAATCGGGTTTTATGCTCGACCAGGGCATTTTGCGACTTACCACGCGGCCTTAAGTCGCGGCATAAGTCCCCCGCTTCCCCCAAGTCATGGCACAAGTCGCGTAGTGCACTTTCCGCACGGTTTTCTTCTCGTTCACTGTTTTGGCCGTAACTTCTTCGTTATAGCTCCGATTTTGCTCCGGAAAGAACAGTTGGACTCGTAATTGAATAGTTCATCCACCAAGACTATAAAATCTAGGATTAAAGTACAAAATCCTGTATCTTATTTTTCTCTTAAAATTACCGATTTCTGTATTAACTTGAAACGATACTTTTCGAAATCGGGGTGTTACAATCCTCCCAACCTTAAAAGAGATTTTGTCCTCAAAATTTGGCACCAAACAAGCACCCAACATCGCACTTGGCAAGATCGATTGATTTCCTATCAAAAAGGAATGCCTTCACGAAACCTTACCTCATATACGAACCCGATTACATTCCGGTTGAGGTTGTCGCTGCGTTTCTCATAACGAGCCATCGTAAACTCAACCTCAATGTTCGATATAACTCACCCATGTCGGGAAGAAGGTTGAGTCCTTGCTTGGAGCCAAGGTTGGTTGACATTGGTTAAGGACCCTAGTGGTTGAAGCTTCAAGTCTACTATCTCTCTCTTTCTCAAAATCATCCATTGTATAGGTTATCTATGTATAACCTAATAAGGTGAGTTCATTCACTTTTTAAACTTTATACATGTTCAAATCTTTGTACTTTGAACCTTTACATGTCTTCTAACTTATGTGTGATGATTTAATAAATCTTAACCTAAAACATAGTTTTTGGGGTTTTAGGGTTTGGTTTTGGCAAATTTGTTTTAAAGGAAGTTGGAATGGGATTGATAACCATTAATGTTTTCCCACAAGTATTATTGCTATTACCATGTATTTATGGGGTTTTGATGAATCCAAACTAAATTTAGGGTTTTGAAGAGTGTTAATATTTTGGGTCAAAGACTTATCTTTTGAGTTTTATTATTGTAAACAAGATTTAATGTGGTATTTAAATGAGTATTGGTGCTAAATGATTTCTCCACCAAGATGTTGGAAATCAAGGCATCAAAGCTATATGTTGATGTTGGGTGTAACTTGGTGCCAAACTTATTGTATTTAATTAAGAATTGGTGTATTTGATTGAGTTTTGGTTTTGGTCTTAGTGCAATGGATTCATATGCACAGTGGTCTTGATGTCTTAATTTTTAGACATTAAGTTCACTACTTTGGCACGGAATAGGCATCGAGTCACCATGGTAAGTAAGGTTTATGCCTATACGGTCGGGCAACGTCCCATGGGCAGTTAAATGTAATTCCATTGTGCATGAATTCTCATTTTGGAAAATCTCAAGATATAGACCTAGAGGGGTTGAAGTTGAAATATCTTGGGCAATAGACTTAGAGGAGTTGAACTCAATGAGTAAGTTGGTGTATGAAAATAATGTGATATGTTTATTATTGGTTTCCTATTTTGATGAACACATTCTTGGGTATTGCAAGTGTTATTTCCAAATTATTATTTTACGTTCACTTAATAAATGTTTGTTCTCACTGGGCTTTTATCTAACACTTTTTCTTAAAATAACATGTATGTCAGGTCATCTAAGCAACATGGCTTCTCGGGATTGAGTGGACGACCAAGTGGTCGAGAGTAGCATTTTTGGAGAAGTATAGATTGGCGTATTTTGTTTCGTTGGAAATTCTTTTGGAAAGGGATAACGACAACCGTCTGTAATCTGAATTAGTTTGATTTAGATTAGTAGTTTGTCAATTCATATCCTTTACTTTGACATGGGTTATGTGAACGCCTTACTATTTCCCCTCTTTAGGGTAATTCACTTATTTATAGGATGTCATTTTTCGCATTTATTCATGTTTAAGTTAACCCCTATTTTAGGGTGTTACATCGCAGTCTGGTTTGGGCGGTTTACCCAACCCCCCCACCCACCACCATAAACCAAATCATAATGGCGGTTTAAAAAATTTCCAAACCGAGTGGTTTGGCAACAAGTGCCCAAGCCGGTTAAACCAGACAAAAAAAAAAAAAAAAAAGCCTGGTCTAACCGATTTAGGCATTTTGGCCTATTATGGGTTTTAACTAAAAGAAACATAAAATCTATCTCCAATTTAAAATTTCCACCGATGTTACATTATTAAAAAAATGAATTATAGAAGAAAAATCTATCTTCAAAATAAAAAAAAACATTGAGCAAGTTGAAAAAAAGTTAAACAACTCCACCAACAATAGTTGGAACTTTATACAAAGATTTAGTGTTTTTAAATAACATCGTGATGTTTAAAGCGTTTTAACTAGGGGTGGACTTGGTACGGTACCAAGTTTTTTTCTCCAATACCAATTGGTACGTAAAACTTTATACCATGTACCATCCAACTTTACTTGGTACCAAACTAACTGGTACCAATTATATATATATGGATGGAGACGAGTCAACCGTCTCGTGATACGATCTGGACCGTTTAAATTCAATCTCAAATTTAATATGGACAATTTAAATTAAAAGTTACAATTTTTTTGCACTTTGTACAAGTTTAAAGAACCCAAACATCTCTTCCACTTCCCCCTGAATCATCTCCTCTTTCCTCCAAAATCGTATTCCATCCCACGCAACCGATTCCTCACCCCCTCCACCTTCCTCAAAACCGCATATTTTTTCTCCCCTCTCGCTCTTGGAATCCTCTCTTCTTATCCCCGAATCATTCCTAACCCACGTCCCTAAAACCCGTGTGAAAGCGATATAAAGGATAACGATCATCTGTTTCTATGTATCCACGTTGCAACCTCTCGAAGGAGTGATTGTTCCCTTGGCTACAACATTTTCAAGATTTAGATTCTGCAATATGGAAGTATTCAGACCTAATTCTTACACATCTTTATAGAACTAGGTTTTTTTTTGTTATTATCATTATCTTACTCTTGTCTGAAATCGAGAAGTCCATTTGGATTTTAGGTCAAGGATTATGGTGAAAGCAATTCTTCATCTTCCCTGGTATTGATGATAGGATTCTATCTGGTACAACTAATGGTCGTTTTAGTATTTAGTTTGCAAAAACCCTAAACGCAGGTTAAGAATTATCGTTTGAAATGTTCTTCCATTTTTTCCATGTATTCAATAATTTTAATAATCTGTACAAATGCTTGAAATGTTAGAGAAGAAAGCTTCTCCAGAGGTTGAAAAAGCAAAGTAATTTACAAGTGCAAAAAAATAAAAGGGTATGAATTGAGATTTAAATCTACGTCTAGCATTTTTGCATGTTGAATTTGTGTGGTGATTTTGATTTATAATTTATATGGTTTAGTGTCGATACATCTTCGTCCTATGACATATGCTAAACTTTGTATTCTCGTATGTTCAAAGGTAATTGTGGAAAACCTCTTATTTTTAATTACCTAAAAGTACCTTGGCCAGGGCAGTGGTGCTACCTTTACAAGAGCTGGTATATAATGGTGAATTAATATAATGTTCACAACTTCGTTATATAATGTATTTTATTTGGATTACAGCGAGGGGTTTGGTAAGATGTGAACATCCTTCCAATCGTATGAACTTTTCAGCGAGGCAGGGGTTTCTATCAACATGGACAATGTCAAACCAGTATAATGGGTTTTACATAGGATTACCCGCTTGTTGGTCTCAACCTCCTTTAAGAGGGAGACAGAATTTTGGATGAGGTTTGGAGGGCATTTGAATATTCATCTATCAGTTTTTTTCTTTACATTCTCTTCTCAATTGAACTGCATTTATAATGCATGGGCTCTCACTATTAGCATGACAACCGTATAAATTAATTATTTTGCAGTTACATGGGCTCGCTCCATCAGTTTCATCCCACGATTCAACCCACTCCTCTGTTGTTTTCGCCTCTTCTTTTCCCATTGTTTCCACAATCAAAAATCAAGATCATCTTCAACCTCCTCCCACGTCTCCCTGTCTATCGCTGCTCCTCTTTACCCTCACCATATCTAGAATCGACCTCTCAAATTGATCTCTTCTGTTACATGGGCTCTCAAATCGATCTTCTCTGGAAGGGTAAACTTCTTTGATTTCACGTTATTTGATTTTAGTAATCGGTTAACGAAGGAAATGGCTCTTCGTGTAGATTAATTCAATTGTTTATGTTGTTCATGATGCAGTGACGATGTTTATATAAGACAGTGTAAAAGAGCTCTATTCAAGTTCTTGGTTCCGCTGATTTACGCTTATGTTCTTCCTCTCAGTAAGTTTATTTAATGCGTTTTTTGTTTATTTACTCCCTAATTTTAATTTGATTATTGATCTGCTAGGAATAGATAGATTAGTTATTATCCAGGTGATATTTTTCTGTTTGATTGTGTTTTCTTTCTCACGTTGATTATGTTTTGCTCAATTGTTTTTGGCTTTCTACGTGAAGAGGCTTAACATCGAATTTAATGATGTGATGTGAATTTGTTGCAAACTGAACATAGTCATGATTCTATCATCAGTTGTCGAGATTTAAAATTTAGTTAATTTTCTTTTATAATTTGGAAGGGATGTGCATTTTTTTCTTCTATCATCCCATTAATCCACTATGAAATGATTTGATAAATTTAAGATTGGAAATTTGTGTCGATGATTCTACATTCTACGTGATTTTGTTTGCTCAAATCAATTCTATTTCCATATGGGTATTAAGATGAATCGATGATCTTTTTATTCATGTCTAGGATGTGACAAATATGAGTTCACCAAGCCAAGTGAAAGACTACTTGCAGTTTGTTTCATTTCCTACATTCACATGGTAAGAAAAATCACGGACAATTGTGGTAACACCATTTTTCTCTGATCTATATTTTATGAGCCCCACTTATCCCATATTTATCTTTCATTGCATTAAGCAATCGGACTTGCAATCACATCACATCATATAAATTGGCACACAAAAAGTGTTACCTAGCTAAATAGGACATTGACTTTTCTTTTAGGTAGAGGAGGAAGAAGAACCAAAGGAGGAGGAGAAGAAACACCACCAGAGGTAATGACTAGAGAGCAACAAATGGAATCTTGAATTAGCTTATTGCTTTAGTAGGATTTATTTATAAAAACTAAGCTCTGTTGGGTGGTTGTTTTTGAATTTTGGTTGTTCAATTCTCTGTGTACTGGATAATCTGAGTTTATTTGTCAACAACTGTTTGTTTGCAACGTGATCTATTTGGTTTTTTAAATGATATCAATAATAAACTTACTTAAGTTGTATGTGAATTTAGGTGTCACATTAGGTTTATTAGCACCATCCACTCTTAGTTGTCATTGGCACACAAATAATTCATAACTCTAGAATATTTGATCGAGCCAAAAATATTTGTCATATTACTTCCGTGTAGGTTGACATTTTTTCATAACTACTCTGTCATGTACAGTATATTTGGTGGTTGAGTAAAGGGTCTAAAGTAAAGGTACATGCACTCTATCATATTGTTAGCTTTGTTTGGTTTCAATAAAAGCAACAAGTTGTTCATTTTTTGAGATCAAACAAACTAAATTTCAACTTCAAAATCGAAGTAGATTATGTTAAACATCAACATCTCTAACTTTGGCTTCAAAGGTCAAAGCACATATCTTTCATTCATCCATAACATTTACTTTATAGTTTATGTTAACTATCTAACAAAATTACAAAAAGTATTCAAAACTATAATAAAAACGTAACGCGAACTCAAAATTAAATAAAGTAATGAAAAATTATGGAACTTCGAATAACCTGATTGCATTTAAAAAACGTGAAATGTATAGTACCAATATTGGAATTTATACACCAATGCTCCTAGCTCCAAAAATCAATCTGATTCCTGAAGATGGAGCACAAATTGACACCATTGATGCTACAAATGCAATAATCACAAATGAAGATGGAGCACAAATCGACACCATTGAAGTGATTAGAGATAACGACAAGAGTTTTACAGGACAAATGTAACACCCGTAATTTTCGGTAAGTAAATGTCAAGCGGACGTTTCTGTGACTTGTAAACAGTGGGGTTTTGTTGGAAAATGCATTGTTTAAAGTCCCTCGGAGTATCGGGAGTTTTGGCAGTGAAAAATTCGAGTTTTGGGGCTCCGGAAAGGTCCCACGACAATGCTCGACGACTATGACAAGTCACAGTCGCATGTGGCACAGTCGCAGAAAGGAAACATGAGCCTGGGGCATACTGGCGACTATGTCAAGCGACATTGCCCTAGGCATAGTCGCTTGGCAATGTCGCCAAAGCAGAGCAGACTGCTGTTAAGTCGAACATTTCAGCCTATTTCTCATTCTCACTTCTCTAAACTTCCCTCATTCTCTCTCAAAACGTTTTTCCTCTTCTCACTTCAAACCCTAGGCTTATTTGTGGCTCAAATCCTTGTATTTTATGAAGATGAAACTCCATCAAGTGGTAAAATGGAAAGCTTTGGTCAAGGATTCACTATCTCCATCTTCTTCTTTAACCTCAAACTCATTGTTGGGTTTTCTAGGTTTTCGTCAAACCTAAGTGGTAAGTGTATCCCTTTCATATCTAAACCTTAAAATAAGTTGTAAATTCTCCATTAATGATTTCCTAAGTATTATGTTTCTCCATTTTCGGTTTGGAAGATTTTGGAGGAGTGAGGTCAAAATTAAGGTTTTTGGTATAAGTTGAGGTTTTGATGTAAAATGTTTGGGGAATGTTTCTATATGGTTGAATATGATTATTCACGGTTGAAAATGTTTGGATCTAGGTTTTGGAGGTTTTCGCTAGGAGGATTCAAGTTTCGTCAAGGAAGCTTAAAGTGGGGTAAAATCTAGATTTAGCCTAAATCTAGCAAGGTGAGTTCAAGTTGATTTGTGAAAATGGTGTACATGCCAAATTTTTTATTTTAAAGTGTTTTGCGTCTTACATGAAATTGTTAACTGCTGATAAGTTTGATTATTTTGAAACTGTCTTAACTTTATAAACTTATATAACACACATCTTTGTGATTTTTGGACATTTTGATAAATGAGTCATGAATGGGTGCGTTTGGTGATTTATTGCACAAGTGAGATTATTTGGTTAAAAAGGAATTTTAGTGTTTGTTTTGGAGAATGCGTAAGTGGTTGAGATAGCAGATGGTAGTCAAGTTCTGATCCGCGATGTTCTGAAGATGTGTACTCTCGGAATCGAAGGGAGAGATTTCCCAATCGATTTGTTGCCGATGTTAATCGGGGGTTTTGATATTGTGGTCGGCATGGATTGGTTAGCGAACAATCATGTCGAGTTTGTATGTTCCAAGAAATTAATTCGACTTCCCAATTCCAATGGCGAAGTTGTTGTGATTTATGGTGAGAAGAGGAAGGGAGATGTGGCAATAATCACCATGACTAAAGCACGCAAGTGTTTGGTGAAAGGATCCTCGTCTTTCCTAGCCTACGTGATCAACTCCAAGCTAGAGAAGTTAAAGCTCTAAGATGTGAAGATTGTGCACGAGTTTCTAGACGTCTTTCCGGACGACTTGCCCGGGTTACCACCCGATCGTCAAGTGGAGTTTCGGATTGATCTCGTACCGAGAGCGGCTCCTGTTGCTAGAGCCCCTTACCGGTTAGCGCCAGCAGAGATGCAGGAGATGATGGCACAACTCCAAGAGCTTTTGGAGAAAGGTTTCGTAAGACTGAACTCGTCGCCTTGGGGAGCTCCGGTCTTATTTGTTAAGAAGAAGGATGGCACAATGAGAATGTGCATCGATTATCGAGAGCTGAACAAAGCAACAGTGAAGAACAAGTATCCGCTTCCCAGGATTGACGACTTGTTCGACCAACTCCAAGGAGCGGGGTGTTTTTCTAAGATCGACTTACGTTCGGGTTACCACCAAGTGAAGGTAAGAGAAGAAGACGCTCCGAAGGCAGCCTTCAGAACGCGTTACGGCCATTATGAGTTTCTTGTGACGCCTTTTGGTCTAACGAACGCACCAGCGATATTTATGGATTTGATGAATAGGGTTGCCGACCATTCCTCGATAAGTCGGTCATCATATTCATTGATGATATACTCGTGTACTCTAAGAGCGAGTTAGAGCACGAGCAACATCTACGCGAAGTTCTCGATGTGTTGAGAAAAGAAAGATTGTACGCCAAGTTTTCCAAGTGCGACTTTTGGCTTGAAGAAGTGTAATTCTTGGGTCATGTTTTCACTCGAGACGGAGTGAAAGTGGACCCCTCCAAGATTGAAGCTATGATGAATTGGGAGTCTCCCAAGAGTCCGTCTGAGATTCGCAGTTTCTTGGGTTTGGCAGGATACTACCGGAGATTTATTCAAAACTTTTCGAAGATTGCTTCTTCCTTGACAGTTTTAACTCAAAAGAATGTGAAGTTTGATTGGACCGAAGCGCAAGAGAAGACGTTCCGGATTCTACAAAAGAAGTTGTGCGAAGCTCCAATCTTGTCGTTGCCTGAAGGGTCGGAAGACTTCGTGGTCTATAGCGACGCTTCGAAGATAGAATTAGGATGTGTGTTGATGCAAAGAGGCAAGGTAATCGCTTACGCCTCGAGGCAACTTAAGATACACAAAAAGAACTATCCTACCCACGATTTGGAGTTAGCAGCGGTGGTGTTCGCCTTGAAGCTTTGGCGACATTACCTTTATGGAACGAAATATACGCTCTACACATATCATAAGAGTTTGAAGTACATCTTTGATCAAAAGGAGTTGAACATGAGGCAAAGGCGGTGGCTCGAGTTGCTCAAGGATTACGATTGTGAATTGCTTTACCATCCCGGTAAGGCTAATGTTGTAGCCGATGCGTTAAGCCGGAAGGACTATAGCGGAAGTATTCGAGCTACCCATTCGAGAATTGAGTTAGTGTCTAGTCTCGTTGAAAAGATCAAGACATCGCAGGTTGAAGCTTTGTTGGAAGAAAATCTCAAGGAGGAAGTAATGACGAAGCAACGTTTGCTCTTAACGGAAGATAGCCGTGGGGTAAAACTGTTTAGCAGTCGTGTGTGGGTGCCCAAAGTTGGGGGTAACCGTGATCTATTGCTCGAGGATGCTCACAAGTCCAAGTATTTCATTCATCCGGGAAGTACAAAGATGTACAGGGACTTGAAATTGCATTATTGGTGGCAGTAATGAGGCTTGATGTGGCACGTTATATGGAGTGTTGTGTGACATGCTCGCAAGTTAAGGCCGAACATCAACGTCCGTATGGGAGTCTACAGTCCTTAGAGATTCCCGAGTGGAAGTGGGAACATATTACCATGGACTTCGTGACAAAGTTGCCTAAAACTCTTCGAGGTCACGATACCATCTGGGTAATAGTCGATAGATTGACGAAGAATGCTCACTTCCTGGCTATGTGCGAGACTTTACCGATGGACAAGTTAGCAAATCTTTACATCGATGAAGTGGTCTCGAGGCATGGAATACCCTTATCGATCGTATCGGATCGCGACAGTCGGTTCACTTCGAACTTTTGGGATGGGTTTTAGAAAGAGCTTGGTATACGAGTAAAGTTGAGTACGGCTTACCATCCACAAACCGACGAGCAAAGCGAGAGAACGATCCAAACGCTGGAAGACATGTTAAGGTCTTGTGTCATCGATTTCGGGGGTAGTTGGGACTCTCACCTACCTTTGGTGGAGTTTGCTTACAACAATAGCTATCACTCGAGTATTGGGATGGCTCCATTTGAGGCGTTGTAAGGGTGGAAATGTCGAACTCCTGTGTGTTGGCTTGAAGCGGGAGAGAAGCAATTCGCCGGACCTGAGATCGTGCAAGAGACAGTCGATAAGGTCAAAAGCATTCGTGAAAGATTGAAAGCGGCTCAGGATCGACAGAAGAGCTATGCTGATAAGAAGAGGCGGCCGATGGAGTTTCAAGTGGGCGACCGTGTGTTGCTTAAGGTGTCGCCATGAAAGGGAATTATCAGGTTCGGAAAACATGGGAAGCTGAGTCCCCGTTTCCTTGGACCTTTCAAAGTGCTTAAGCGGGTGGGTTTGCAAGCCTACCAATTGGAACTGCCACCAGAGTTGAGCAGAATCCATAACACGTTCCATATTTGTTACCTTCAGAAGTGTTTGGTGGAGGAAGAAAACGTCATTCCCCTCTCAGAGTTAATAGTGGACGAGGGTAACCGTTGTGTAGAAGAACCTGACGCTATCTTAGAGAGAAAGTCTAAGAAGTTGCGTCACAAAGAGGTCACTATGGTCAAGGTGCAGTGGAAGCATCATCGGGGAGCCAACGTGACGTGGGAAGCTGAGGAGGATATGAAGTGAATATATCCTCACCTTTTCGATTAGATGGGATTTTGTTAATACACAGTCTCATTGGATTCAAGATCATCCAATCTGAAGATCGCAATCTGAAGCTAAAGCCGGAACGTCGACTCTCGATATTAAAATCTATGTCGTTTGTAATAAATGTGAATGTAATTGTTTGTTTCTTATAGGGTAAATTGCATTAAAATGGAACCAACTTTGAGTTGATTCTTATTTTAGGGAACCAACTTTTAAAACATTCATTTTGGGGTCTTGACAAAAGCTTTACAAATAATTTAGGGACTTGGTGACTTGATTACCTGCAAATGCTGATGTGGCTCTGATAATTCTGACATGGCATTATAATTTAATATTATCTGATGAGGTGTCAAAATGATGTGGATTTGTAGTTAAATCCAAATAATCTTTGTAATTTCCTCACCCCTTCTGTTGCCTAACGAAAACCCTAGAAGTAACAATCATCTCTCCACTTCCCTGCAATTCTTATATCCTCCCTTAATTACTTTTATCTATCTCCACCCGTACGTATTATATTTCTTTGACATTCGTTTTTCCTCTCGAGGATCTTTGCTTTCTAGTAGATTTGGGGTTTAAATTTAGAGATTTTAACTTATCTTCTTCAGTAGTTGGATGGTCCATCCAGACTTGTTCCTGACCTAAATGAGTTAGCATGTAGCAGAAGAAGATAATTTTGTATAAAAAAGAAAAAATTAAAGTACATTTTAACTTAAACTGTCTTTATTACCATTATGCAGCTAACCCATCCCTTGCCCACTCCCGCTAAAAGCTCCGGCAAAAACACACACACAAAAGTTCGAAGAAACAGACCCACATTCATATTCAAAACAACACAGCCAAGTGGAAGAAATATCATCAAACAGGTTAATCCATATATCAAACAAACCCATTAACCGAAAGAAATATCATCAAAAAATTAGATTCACACTTAAACAACACAGTTGCAAAACCGGCAACATAAAATTAACAATTTCAGATAAGAGTCTATCAAGGGTTAACCAAACCCATATTAAAAAACAAATTGTTGAGAACCAAAATAGAGTTGAAAGTCCGATGACTCAAAACATGTCGGGGATTTGGGCAGCGGAAACTTCGTCGGAATGGGAACATCGGTGTCCATTGGCACCGTTCAAGCTTCCAGATCTGGTTACCGTAAGACGAATGTTGGAGCCTGGGGAAGACGATGAGTTGCCTGGGTGGGTCGGACCGGATAAGGGAAGGGGAACCGACTGAAATAATTTGATTCCACCGATTTGTTTGCAATCTTTTTGGTTTTTTTAGTAAAGTTGTGTATACAATCTTCATAATCTATGTGGAATTTAGTTAATGACGTGGATATCATGTATTTTTTTCTTGGCCATGTCATTTTGATTTTACCAGTTACCTGCTAAACAGGTAAACTAGACCCTTAAATAAACATAAAGTTTGTTATAAACCCTTAAATGAAGATTTTGAAAGTTAGTTCCCTAAAATGGGAAAAAGGTGAAAGTTGGTTCCATTTAGATGCAATTTTCCCTTTATTATATTAGTTAACTTAGTTTAAATATCTATTTCTATTAGATATTAGATCTAGTTTAACTTAGTTAGTTTAGTTATTTTAGTTATTAGAAATAATATCTAGATATTAATTGTAGATATTATTATAGGAAGTGTGTTAGAAACACTAAGTTAGATATCTTTATTGTGTTATCTCTAGTATCTCTCAAAATCATCAGATATTATCAAGAACACAAAAACACACACTTAAAGGTGTAAATCAGAGAGAAAACAGAAAACACACAAAATAGCTTGAATCGATCAACCTTGTAACCATTTGTTATAATCAATACAGGTTGGTAATCTTATTGTATCGTTTCTATAAACTTGATATAAACATTGTGTTGGACCGACAATTGGTATCAGAGCCTGATTAAGATCAAATCAAGTTTTTTTTTTCAAAAACGACTTTGTGTTCTATTTGAAAAAGTGATTTCGAGTGTTAAGGTGTTTTAGGTGTTAGAATCGATCAGGTTGTGATCGATTAGCATGCTAGATCGAGTTGTTGTTGTTTGATTTCACTATTAAGCTTTATTCGAGTTCCAATTTGTGATTTTTGTGAGAAAATAGTCGAGTTTAGAAGTTACTGTGCCATCAAATTTATTTTCAAAAAGTGTGTTTTATCGAGATCCAGTGGTCACATTCAGTTCTAGAAGTGTTTCTAGACATAAGGGTAGAGTTTGGTACTGCTAATCGTTTCAGGAACAAGTTTTTAGACAGTTTTCGAAGTACAGGACGAACTTGCGCAAACCAGAAGACGATCTCACGCAAACTTCACTTTGCGCATCACGCCTGATACGCAAACCCTACTTTGCGCATCTCAAACAACACGCAAAGTCCACTTCTCGCATCCAACGGCTTACGCGAACCTCACTTTTCGCATCACACTTGGAACGTAAACCTCAAAGTACACTTCTCGTAACCTACAAGCAGCATTAAAGTCAAGTTTGTGCAACACTCTTGATACGCAAATTCAACTTTGGGCAACAAGCGTGATACGCAAAACCTACTTTGCGTACCTCAAGCAATACGCAAAGCTCAGTTTTCGCAACACTCTTGATCCGCAAAGCTCACTTCGCGCAACCCAAGGATACGCAAAGCTCAGTTCTCTCAGTTCAAGTGTTAATCTCTTCACGAAAAGATCAAGTCCAGTTTGCGCAACCCTCTCGAAACGTAAAGTTCACTTTGCGTATCTAACGAGATACGCAAACCTCACTTTGCGCATCCCGCTTGATACGCAAACCTCAGTTTGCGCAACCTAATTGATACGCAAACCTCTCTTTGCTCCAATCCAGACTTAGAATTTTCATCAAAATGACATCCAGAGAAGCCTTGCAATCGGAACTGACACCAAGCCACCAGTTCTCTTTAAAGGAGAATACGAACAGTGGAAGGATCGGTTTCTGAACTTTGTTGACAGACACGAGCTGGGTGATTTTATCAGGAAATCTATAGAAGAAGGGGTTATGAAACCAGTGATGACGACTCGTTTAGTTGGAACTGTGCCGACTCAAGTTGAACTTAAGTTTCATGAGCTAGGAGATGATAACCTCAGAAGAGCCAAAGGCGACAGATTAGCTAAGTCATACATTTACAAGGAATTACAAACGAAATATATGTGAAGATTGACAGCTACAAGGCCTCCGACAAAGAAATGTGGGATCAGCTCGAAAAGATGATGCTGGGTTCGAAGGTTGGGAATCAGCTGAAAATCTCCAACTACCTAAATAATTATGAAGAATTTAGAGGCAGGGTGGGAGAAACTTTAGAAGAAACCTATGACAGGTTTGTGACTTTGCTGAACGAACTTAGCAAGAACAAAGTTCACAAATCTCAAATTGAGTTGAACGTCAAATTCCTGAGTATTCTACAACCGGAATGGAAAAGATTTGCAAGGCAGATGAAGCAGATCAAAGATTTGAATGAGATTCCACTTCATGAGGTGTATGAAACCCTCAGACAAAATGAAGAAGAGGTGGATGAAATTCTAGATGAGAAGAGGCAGAGAGGAAAGACAGTTGAAGACACAGTCGCTCTTGTAGTTAGGAAGAAGAAGAACAAGACGATTGTGTATGAATCAGAAGAAGATGAAGGTTATGCAAACTCTGACATGGATGAAAATGAACAACTGAAGTAAGTAATGATTCTGCTGTCAAATGCTTTTCAGAAAAAGTTCTACACAAAGCCAAGTTCAAACAGTCAGAGGTATTCTTCTGGTCCTAACAACTACATCCACAAAGAAAGGGTTGAAGGAAGTAGGTATGAAGGAACGAGATTTGAAGGGAAAAGGATAGAGGAAAGGAAACCTGAGGAGAGAAGATATCAGTCTAAAGGAAAGAGATTAGAGGAGAGGAAACCAGAAGAGAGAAAGTTCAAAGATGAAGGATCCAGTCAGACAGAACCACCAACGTGCAACAACTATGGCAAAACAGGTCACTATGCCAGAGACTGCCGAAGGCCAAAAGTCAGAAACTCCGATTATTACAAGAACAAGATGCTTCTTGCAAAGCAACAGGAGGCTGGTAAGGCATTGATGGTTGAGGATGAATACTGGCTTGATCACTTAGACGAGGAAGAAGAGAATGAAGAGAAAGATGAAGCCGTCAACATGTGCTTGATGGGACAGATAGAATCAGATGCTGAAGCTGATTCAGATAATAAAGAAGATGAGGTATGTAATTTATCAGATTCAGATTCCATGAATAAAATGCATGCCATGAGTTTAAAACAAAAAGAGTTAGAATCTAATCTAGAGCAAGAAAATGGTGTCATAACTGACAAAAACCAATTGATACAGAAATTTAGCAATGAAATTGCTGAGAAGAAAGTATTGGTTGAGATTTTACATAAAGATAATGACACCAACGCAAAGGAAAAGACAATAACTCTTAAAGAGAATTCTGAACTCAAGTCTCAACTGCTAAAAAGTGGGATTGATTTATATGAGCTTACAAATTTGCATTCTTCTTGTACCAAAGAAAACTTTTCTTTACTGGGTAAATTAAAAAGTTTGGAAGATAAGTTATACAAAATAGGTCAAACTGAACAGACTATTCAGCTGAACAAACCCAAAGAGGAAATAGAGAGATGGGGAATCGGTTATAAGAATTCTCACTGTCTACAAAAAGGGATGTCTGAAGTGCCAGGACTTTATGATCATCTTTCTATGCAACTAGCTCGCAGAATTCCTGAGTTTAAAACTTTCTGGACTAAACTATCTGAAAAGGATGAAGCCAACGAAACTGAAAAACGCTTGAAATCATCTAAAGTTCATCTTCCATTTTATTATGCGAAATTGAATAATAGTTATGATGAAAATCCAATATATCAAAAGAAGAAAACTCGAGAATCAGACCTCTACACAATCAATTTATCAAATGTCCAGACTGACAAGCAAGTTTGTCTACTGACGAAAGCCTCGATGCAACAAAGTTGGTTATGACATCGAAGGCTCTCTCACCTCAACTTCAGGTACATCAACAATCTGGTCAGTGGAAAGCTCGTCAAAGGACTTCCAGAGCTCAAATATGAAAGAGAACATCTTTGTGCAGCTTGTGAAAAGGGCAAGATGAAGAGGGCACCTCATAAACCAAAGCCTGAACCAAGTACAAGTGTTCCGTTAGAGTTATTGCATATGGATCTATGCGGTCCGATGAGAACTCAAAGTCTAGGCGGAAAGAAGTACATACTCGTGATCGTGGACGATTACTCGCGATACACATGGGTCAAGTTTTTACGTTCAAAGGATGAGACACCAGATGTTCTCATCACATTCCTAAAGACGACCCAGGTGAATCTGCAGAAACTGGTCAAGTTTCTAAGAACAGACAACGACACAGAGTTCAAGAACCAAAAGGTTGAAGAATATCTCGAATCTGTTGGGATTTCACATCAATACTCTGCTGCTCGTACGCCTCAACAAAATGGAGTGGTCGAAAGAAGAAATCGAACGCTAGTCGAGGCTGCTCGTACTATGCTAAGTCAATCAGACTTACCTCTATTTTTGTGGGCAGAAGTTGTATCGACCGCGTGCTACACACAGAATCGCTCCATGGTACATCGAAGATTCAAGAAGACTCCTTATGCGTTAATCAATAACAGAACACCGACAATCAAATATTTCCATATATTTGGGTGTAAGTGTTTCGTTCTAAACAATAGGGAGAGTCTAAATAAGTTCAGTGCTAAGGCGGATGAAGGAATCTTCATTGGTTATTCCTCGACATCAACTGCATTCCGTGTTTATCTAAAGAAGTCAAAGTCGGTGATTGAAAGCATCAATGTCTCGTTTGATGAAGAAATGGCTTCCGAACAACAACGTTCAGAACCCGTTATAACAGGAATACTAGCTTCTGGGCAACTCAGTCCAGAACCTACGTCTCAACAAAATAAATCAGATGAAGCATCAACTTCTACTAACCATTTATCTGATTTAGATTTATTATTTGAATTGTTTTATGATGAATTTCTTGGATCTAATGTAAAGAAATATGCTATGGTTGACAGGATGGAAGACTTAACGACTACTCATCCAACCAATTCAGATGTTCCTATTGAATCCAACGCCCCGATTCAACAAGAGATTCCAATTCAAATGCCGAATCAAACAGTTGAAAAAGTGACAAATTATAAAGATACAGAAGTAGCTGAAACAGTAGGAGATACTATTCAGATCAATCTACAGCCAGATCAAACTGTACCTGCAGAGCCTTCTGAACCTACCACTTCAACTAGAATCATAATTCCTCCTGAACAAACAGAAGAAGATACAAGTGGATTTGTAGATGATACGACAGACATACATTCATCTAATCCACTGCCCCATGAATATAAATGGACCAAAGAGCACCCGATAAGCCAGATCATTGGCGATCCATCAAAACCGGTGCAAAGTAGGTCAACATCAATGAACATGTGCATGCATGACTCCTTTCTGAGCAAGTTCGAGCCAACACGTGTATCAGAGGCACTTGCTGATCCAGAATGGGTGATCTCAATGCAAGAAGAGCTGAATCAGTTCGATGCACTTCAAGTCTGGAGACTCGTACCAAAGCCTAAAGGTAAAATAATTATAGGTACGAAATGGGTTTTCAAGATAAAGAAAGACGAAGATGGTACCGTTATCCGAAACAAGGCAATACTAGTAGCCAAAGGATACAGACAAGAGGAAGGAATCGACTATGACGAGACATATGCTCTTGTGGCGCGATTAGAGGCGATAAGAATGTTTCTAGCCTACGCAGCCCACAAGAACTTCACGGTCTTTCAAATGGACGTGAAGACAGCATTCCTGAATGGAATTCTGAAGGAGGAAGTCTACGTCTCTCAGCCAGAAGGTTTTGTCAATCAAGAGAAGCCGAATCACGTTTACATTCTCGACAAAGCACTCTACGGTCTGAAACAAGCACCTCGAGCCTGGTATGATGTCCTTTCCAATTTTCTAGTCAAGTCTGGTTTTTCAAAAGGAACGGTGGATACCACTTTGTTTATCAAAAAGGAAAAAGGCGATATCATATTAGTTCAAATCTATGTAGATGATATTATCTTTGGCTCTACAAATCCTAAGTACTGTAAGAATTTTGCAAACCTTATGGTGTCTAGATTTCAGATGAACTTGATGGGAGAGATGAATTTCTTTCTCGGTTTACAAGTAAAACAATTTTCATCGGGTATTTTTATCAATCAATCAAAATACATTAGGTATATTCTTCAGAAGTTCCAAATGGAAAATTCAAAACCGATTGGTACCCCAATGGCACCAGGTACTAAGATTGGCACCGATCCTTCGGGAAAGGTTGTTAATGTTAGGACTTATCAAGGGATGATAGGTTCTTTAATGTATCTTACTTCTAGTAGGCCAGATATAATGTTTTCAACATGCTTATGTGCACGATATCAGGCCAATCCTAAAGAAATCCATATGTCTGCTGTGAAGCGCATATTTAGGTATCTGAAGGGCACTGCAGATCTTGGTCTGTGGTATCCTAAAGATACTAGTTTTAAAATAACAGCCTACACAGATGCAGATCATGCAGGTTGTATGTTAGACAGGAAGAGCACGTCAGGACATGTACAGTTCCTCGGTGACAAACTAGTAAGTTGGGCATCGAAGAAGCAACTTTGTGTTTCAACCTCCACGGCCGAAGCAGAATATGTAGTTCCTGCTAGCTGTTGTTCTCAGGTCTTATGGATGAGAACTCAATTGTGCGACTATGGTTTCCACTTCAACAAGATCCCGATATACTGTGACTCCAAGAGCGCCATCGCAATATCAGTGAATCCTGTTCAACACACCAAGACTAAGCACATAGACATCACGTATCATTTTATTAAAGATCATGTTGAAAAAGGAACAATTGAACTTTTCTTTGTAAAAACTGATTATTAGCTTGCCGATTTTTTTACCAAACCTTTAGACGAAAAGAGGTTTACCTTTCTTGTCTCTAAGCTTGGTATGCTAAATCTAAAGATTTAATCAGTAGTTACCTATTAAAGTTTTCTAAATTGTATATTTTTTCATCATTTCTTCATTCTTAACTCTGATTGATATCTGCACTTCTCTATTCTGTTCATGAACCAAGGGGGAGTATGAGAAGAAATTGACAAGTGGTCAATATTACTTCGAGGGGGAGCTCATAAATTTTTTTGCATGTACCTTTTAATGTTAAATTTTTTGTAATGCAAGAATTTAGGGGGAGCTCTTCAAGTCAAAGGAGTACAGATATGACTTCTGATTATTTCTGATCAGAACTCGTACTTTAAAAAGTTTTACTGCTTTTTGTTTTTTCAATTTAAGTGAATAAATTTTACTTTGACTTTGAATTAAGACTTTTGCAGAATTTTTGAGAGAAGCTTACAAGTTCATATTTTTATGACTTAAAGCTTAGCTTCATGAGTTGAAAGATCGTACGTAAAGGTATAATTCTAAATCTTCATCTCATATATGGTTGAAAGAAGGACAACTTTCAATCATTGGAAAACATTGTTTTTAATGTTCAAACCACTTCCTGATTTTTCAACAGATTTTATATTTTGGGAGTGTATTTTAAATGTTTTCATAATCTAAATTGTGCTTTAACTGAAATAGTTAAACCAATCTGAGCATCACGTGCATCATAGGAAAACAAGACTTTAATTGTGCTAGAACTTAACACAACTTTTATGGAATCACCTTAACCAGTGATTTCTACCCAAGAGGTTAATCCTTAGTGATTGAGTGTGAGAAGCGAAAAGAAATGGGTGTGTCAAACAAAGAAAGAAAGTTTGATTAGAGTGTGCTAAATGTTTAAAAGAAAGAGCGTATGAGAACAGAGTTAAAAGAATATCACAACTCTGCACCAACTTTTTCTGAGCCGGGTAGCCACATTACTAGTGTTTCACAAATCTTTCGTGAACATTACTGAAACAGGCAACTAGCCCATGCCAACTCTTGATCAAACCTCACCATCTACTCATTTTCTACTCAAATAGAAAGTGTTTCACATTTTAAAAAGGGGATGCAGCACATTTGCTCTCTGATTTTCATTTGGAAAATCTGGATATTGAAAAGAAGGAAGTCTGCCCCACCTTCGCACTTCAATTATGCACATTGAGTCTGTGTTTAACTTACTGTTGTCTCAGTGGTTTACACAAACTTTGAGCCAAATAAGCAATCATCAAGTGCTTAATTCTTTCTAACACAAGCACGAACACACAAGGAATTAGTTTCTTTGTCATAACGTTTATAGAAATTACCTTTGTGGTGTTTCGATGATTAAATGAAGCCCTGGGGGAGTCAACATCAAACATCTCCTTTCCAATGTGTATTCGTTACACACAGTGATTTAGTGTTACTGACAGGCATGTTAACTGATTCATTAGTTGATTCAGGTGTTACACGACTATTTTGTCTGGATTTGCAAAGATCTGGGTGAATATCTATTGAATTGACGGATCAGTAGCTCCAAGTGGTTGACATTTCTTACAAAAAGTTTTGATAAAGTCGTTACACTTATCATCAAAAAGAGGTATAATGACTACACAAGAAATGGCAAAGATCACATGTTTCAAGAATCACGTCCAAGATTGAAATCTTCAAAAGCAAGTATTCTGAAGACATGCTGATTTAAGAGCTAGAGAAAGAGATTGCATCTTCTGAGCTGAACAAGAAGACTGAATTGCTAAAATCATTTTCGTAATGATCTTGATCCAAAGGGGGAGATTGTTAAGACACAATCTCATTGGATTCAAGATCATCCAATCTGAAGATCGCAATCTGAAGCTAAAGCCGGAACGTCGACTCTCGATATTAAAATCTATGTCGTTTGTAATAAATGTCAATGTAATTGTTTGTTTATTATATTAGTTAACTTAGTTTAAATATCTATTTCTATTAGATATTAGATCTAGTTTAACTTAGTTAGTTTAGTTATTTTAGTTATTAGAAATAATATCTAGATATTAATTGTAGATATTATTATAGGAAGTGTGTTAGACACACTAAGTTAGATATCTTTATTGTGTTATCTCTAGTATCTCTCAAAATCATCAGATATTATCAAGAACACAAAAACACACACTTAAAAGTGTAAATCAGAGAGAAAACAGAAAACACACAAAATAGCTTGAATCGATCAACCTTGTAACCATTTGTTATAATCAATACAGGTTGGTAATCTTATTGTGTCGTTTCTATAAACTTGATATAAACATTGTGTTGGACCGACAGATTTCGGGGACGAAATCATTCCCAAGTTGGGGAGGATTGTAACACCTCGGATTTTCGTTATGTAATCTTGGTATTCTTGTGTTTAAGCGTTGTCGTTAGCACCGCGTTTGGTTTGAAGTTTGAGTTTGGATTTTGGTGGTTTTGGACAAACCACAGTGAGCTACGCGAGTTGCATCGCGACTTGAGGTCGCGACACAACCTGCGAAACCCTCTGTTCGTTTTGGGTTTTAAGGAAGCGGGCGAGTTATGTCGCGACTTAAGGTCGCGACATAACCCGTGAGATCCCCTGGCCGACTTAAGGGTTTTCAGCCTGAAATATCTCTTATTTTGTGGAATCTCAAAATATCTCAAATCTCTTTTCTCTCTCTCTTTCTTCATTTTCTTGTTTGGTTAGCTTCAAGCTACCATTTATTGCTAGTATTAAGTGCATCTAGTAAGGGTTCGGTATAAAAAGCTTCGTCTTCTCTCGGTGGTCGATATCTAGTTTTTGGGTTTTTGTCTAAAACCTATTTGGTGAGTTCCTACTACCTTTTTATAAACTTTATACATGTCAAAAGTTACATTGTGAACTCCTATATATCCCCATGGTTTTGGATCTACTTTCACTACATTTTGATATAACTTGAGTTTTGGGAGATTTTAGGGTTCCCGATCATTTTCGACTAAAATGATGGGTTCCATCTTATTTGAAGTAAAATGAGGTTTTACTTGCACATTTATGTGGATTATTTGAAAGAATGTATATAAACTTATTTTATGATTTTCATTCTTACCAGCAGTTAAACTTGAAGGAAAGCATTTTGTTTATAAAATGTTTTTATACCATATGACTATCTATGGCGGGTCACATATGTTATTGTGACAAGTCTGTACCATTACTAGTGGATCCCTAGGTTTTGAGTCGGCTTTTATTATTGGGATGTTTATTCCCCTTTCTGTAGCTATGGATGCATTTGATCCTCGGGGGCCATTTGGTACGGTTATGTGAGACCGGTTACTAGCTATGGGTCATAATGTAGTCCTAGTGAACGAGTATGACTGGTTTCCTCGAGGGCCCTCCCTCACATCTTAGTTCGGACCTTCATTGTTCGTGGCCATGGATTCCATGTATTTAGCTCACAACTCGGATCGTGGCCTACTTTTGTGTTCCACCACAATCCTTGGAAAATCGGGTTTCCCCCGTCATCGCAAGATGAATTTTCGGACCGATCAATCTTTATGTGGAAAAGATTTCTTTTGTAAACCGAAACTTATTGAAAAGATTTCTTTTTGATACAATTGTTTATATCTCTTGAAATTATAAATTGTATGTTCTCACTAGGCTTTAAGCCTAACAATTTTTCTCAAATGATATGTATAACAGGTTCCCATTAGCGGTGGGTTGCCAAGGGCTTGAGTGACGAGCTTGGTCTCGGGGGCTTTTAAGATGACTAGTATTTGATGTTGGACAATTGTTTATGTCCCGTTCTTTTGGTGATTGTTGGATTAACAACCGATGTAATCTAGATAGTTATGTTTAGATTAGTTTGTTGTTGAATTCCATATCCGTATTCAGATTTTTGTAAAGGCTTAGTACATTCCCTTTTTTTGGAGGTTTATACCAGGTGTTAATGTTTATTTGTCCAGTTTCCGTATTTTTAAATTCACTCTGGTTTTTAGGGTGTTACAGTTCTAGCAGCTACGAGGAGTTGAGCCTTAGCTCTGTGCAAGTGTAAGTGGTTGGTGAAGTCTTCCGCAGTTTGGAGATAGTGACTATTATTAGGTTTTAGTAGCACCCGTTCTTGTTATAGACTGTATGTAGAGAATAAATTCATGTGTGTTGAGGTTAAACCTTAATTTGTGTTTGTAGATTAATCAATTATTGACGTATTTAGAAAATTTTAAATTAGTTGTTATTTCCAGATTTCAAGGTGTTACAAGTTAGTATCAGAGCGTAAGTTTGAGAGAATTAGGTATTGATCTTTGGATGCCTAGACTCAAACTAGCGTTCTTATAAGTGATTGTAAGTGAAGTTGCACATTAAGAACCTTAAGATAAGATATTTTGGAGTTGATCGAGTCGCTAGAAACGGGAAACTTGTCGAGGGTCGCATGGATGAGCATGTACGGTACATTCATAATGGCACCTGGCCAGTGTTATGGTGAACCTACATGCTACATGTGTATACTTGAACCACCTTGGTATGATTACCGTTGGGGTAGTGAGAAAGTTTCTAAGCGAGTGATCTAAGGAAGGGTTGATGTTTATAGCAATGTCACTTTGGAGTGATAGTTAAGCGCGACAAATGCATTTAGTTGATCATTTTGGGTCAGAATTATTGGTTGGATTAGAACTATCAGTTTGACAGACCGATTCTTTTTCGAGGAAAATTGTAAATTAACCAAATTAGTGGGGTTGTGGCTCTAAGTTGTTTGATGCATCCGGATGACAATAGTATGAACTGAGGAGCATGATTTCGGGATGCCAGTGTCGACCAATTGTATGCACGGAATTCATTTCTAAAAATAAATTGTATCGATTATTTCTTATATTTTCTGAATCATAAAGTGAGTTATATTATGGAATATTTGAAAAATATTTGCCACGCGCCGGATTTTAGACCGTGAGTTTAAACATGCATGAAGTTGTTTTATGGCACGTGGTTGCAATTTGTCGTAAAAAAATCTCTTCATCCCCGTTTCACATCTAACACCATTTTCGAATACTTTAAGATCCGTGTTTTAATGTCAATTGGGATAGTGGGCAATTAACTGTGGAATTTTTAGCCTTGACATTGGATCTCCTTCACGTATGTTCAGGTTTTAAAGGAAGAGTTGTCCCCCTGTTCTTGAGTCGGAATTTTCTGGAAAACTTTGGTTTGTATGAGTCGTGTTTAATTTTACGGAGTATAGTTTTGCAACCTTTTTGGGTTCGTGGGTGTTGTCGGTCCAACAATACTAATATCAAGTTCTTAGAAACAACAACACAATAACGATTACGAACCTGTATTGATATAACAACGGTTACAAGGTTGATCGATTAAGGCTCGGATTTGTGTTCTCTGTTTTTCTCTCTAATACACCTTTAAGTGTGTGTTTGTATGTGTGAATTCTTATCTGAAATGTAAGAGAGATTGAGAGATATCACCTAATATCTAATCTAGTGTGTTGAACACACTTCCTAAGATAATATCTAGATATTAGATCTAGATATTATTTCTAATATAACTAACTAAATACTAGAAACTAACTTTATCTAACTAAGTTAACTAAATCTAATATCTATTAGAAATAGATATTTAAACTAAGTTAACTATTACAATAACAAACAATTACATTGACATTTATTACAAATAGACATAGACTTTAATATCGAGAGTCGACGTTCCGGCTTTAGCTTCAGATTGCGATCTTCGTATATGGATGATCTTGAATTTAATGAGACCGTGGTCTAACAATCTCCCCCTTTGGATCAAGATCATTATGAAAATGATTTTAGTAATTCAGTCTTCTTGTTCAGCTCAGAAGATGCAATCTCTTTCTCTAGCTCTGAAATCAACATGTCTTTTTCTAACAATCTCCCCCTTTGAAGAGTGGACGTGATTCTTGAAACATGTGATCTTTGCCATTTCTTGTGTAGTCATTCTCCCCCTTTTTGATGTTAAGTGCAACGACTTCATCAAAATTATTTGTAAGAAATGTCTATCTTGCAGTTAGAGCCCCTGATCCGTCAATTCAAAAGATATTCATCCAGATCTTTTCAAATCCAGACAAAATAGTCGTGTAACACCTGAATCAACTAATGAATCAGTTAACATGCCTGTCAGTAACACTAAGTCACTGTGTGTAACGAATAAACATTGGAAAGGAGCTGTTTGATGTTGACTCCCCCAGGGCTTCCATTTAATCATCGAAACACCACAAAGGTTATTTCTATAAACGTTATGACAAAGAAACTAATTCCTTGTGTGTTCGTGCTTGTGTTAGAAAGAATTAAGCACTTGATGATTGCTTATTTGGCTCAAAATTGTGTAAACCACTGAGACAACAGTAAGATAAACATAGACTCAATGTGCATGAGTGAAGTGCGAAGGTGGGGCAAACTTCCTTCTTTTCAATATCCAGATTTTCCGAATGAAAATCAGATAGCATATGTGCTGCATCCCCTTTGAAAATGTGAAACACTTTCTTGTGAAGAAGAAAATGAGTAGATGGTGAGGTTTAATCAAGAGTTGGCATGGGTTAGTTGCCTGTTTCAATAATGATTACCAAAGAATTGTGAATCACTAGAATGGTGGCTACCCGACTCAGAAAAATTTGGTGCAGAGTTGTGATATTCTTTTAACTCTGTTCTCACACGCTCTTTCTTTTAAACTTTTTGCTTTCTCTGAACACACTCATTTCTTTTCGCTTTGCACACTCAATCACTAAGGATTAACTTCTTGGGTAGAAATAACTGGTTAAGGTGATTCCATAGAAGTTGTGTTAATTCCTAGCACAATGATTCTTTGTTTTCCTATGATGCATGTGATGCTCAGATTGGTTTAACTATTTCAGTTAAAACATAATTTAGACCATGAAAACATTTAAAATACACTCCCAAAATATAAAATGTGTTGCAAAATCGGGAAGTGGTTTGAACATTAAAAAACAATGTTTTCAAATGATTGAAAGTTGTCCTTATTTCAACCATATATAAGATAAAGATATAGAGTTATACCTTTACGTACGATCTTCTATCTCAAGAAGCTAAGCTTTAAGTCATAAACATATGAACTTGTAAGCTTCTCTCAAAAATTCTGCAAAAGTCTTATGTCAAGTCAAAGTAAAAATTATTCACTTAAAATGAAAAGACAAAAAGCAGTAAAACTTTTTAAAGTACGAGTTCTGATCATAAATAATCAGAAGTCATCACCTTTTTACTCCCCCTAAAATTATGCATTTGAAACTTATCATTGAAAAAGATATGCATTTAAAATTTCAGAAAAGTATGTACTCCCCCTTGATGGTTGATTTCCTCATTGGAGTATCGGAGTACAATCTTCATGTTCAGCACGGAGTAATGTCTTTTGATCTTTGAAGTGCGAGTCCTAAACTGTTGTCTTTAGAAGTCAATCTTCGTTGAAGTACGGGTTTTGAACTGCTGTGTTCAAAAGCCATTATTCTTCCTACTCCCCCTTGACAGTAGGTGCCTGCAACACAAGTTTAATTTTCTTTGGTACCCACTGGTATTTGGGTCCATGAGTGTTGGTTGCAGTTCGTGTGGGGGTTACGGAATAAGAACCATACCAGTAATGGTCACTAGTCTTGTGAACAGGATCATGTGTACAACAATAAGAAAAATAAAATTTCTTACCTGACAAACTGATTAATTTATCTCTCGAGTAAACAAAATCAGGTTTACCTTTCAGCGCATTGTTCTTCTTGGCATTCTGCGTATGTACACATGAGCTTTTACATTTCAGCTCTTCTTTAACTGGTTTCTTGTTCCAGACCAGTTCAGCTTCATCCTGGAAGCTGTTTCTTCTTCTATGTGTACCTGAACAATCTATATTCCTGTCATAGAAAAGATTAGTAGACTGAATCTGATTAGAAGATTTAACTGACCTTTTGAAAAGAGCAGTTTTCTGTTGTGAGCTTGCGACTGGTTTGTTAGAACCAACTGAATTATTTCTAGGTGAGTGGATTTTTGACTCTGGAGTCGTTCGCTCAGTCACCACCACCATCTTGGAAATAATATCTTGAAGCTCTTTTACCTTTGAAGAATAAATGTCTCTTTCTTTGACAATAAGGTCAATCTTCGTTTCAAGCTCAGTCTTCTTTTTCTTCTCTTTCTGTGCAAATTTAGACAATTCAGATAGCTTTGCATTAAGCTTCCTAATTGCAGCTTCAAAGGTGCTTCTCTTTTCTTCAAATCCTTTCTTAGCACCCTTTCTTCTATCTGATATTTCTTTTAAGAATCCAGCTGATTTTAGATCATTTGCCTTCTTCTCTTTGGCAAACTGATCTCTTTCCAAAATTATTAGTTTCTCAAAGTTACTAACTTGTTGAGAAAACATTAGACATTTATGCTCGAGTGTCTTCTTCTCTTCAACACTCTTCTTGGAAAGGTCTGAGAACTTCTTTTCAAAATCTGATATTTTCTTTTGAAGCTCTGAGTTCTCAGCTTCCAAAACTTTAACTCTTGATAACATATATGATTTTATCATAATCTTAGCAATATGTTCCCATAACAGCTTTCCTGTAGCCTCTTCACGTTCTAGTGTAAAGAAGATCTCATTTGAAATCTCCTCTGATATTCCTTGCAGAATAAAAGATTTGGCTAAGATATCAGCTTTATATCTTTTTCTTTGCTCGTCTGAGTACATATCAAGTGGTACTGGAAGCTCTTTTTCTTCACTTTCTCCATTCTTCTTCACTAGAGTATAAACTCTCCTTGGAACTATCATAATTCCGTACTCTAGAGATCTTCTTATAAGATTCTTCAATTCATGTCTATCTATGAAATCCATGAACTGATCTTTCCACTGCTCATACTCTCCTCTGAAGAGTACAGGTGGTTTCTCATCCATACATATTGAAGAAGCTTCGCTTGATGTCATCCTGTTTAATTTGATGTGCAAAAAGAACTTGGATTTGCCGTTAGTCCAGAATAAAAACAGATAAAATTTGATCACACAAGAAATTTTGTCCCCCTAGGCAGACTTAGCACAGGGGTCCCGCTAATTTCAGTTTCGAAAAATTCTCAGGAAAAAAAATTCTAAGTATGGAATAGAAGCTTTGAGTTTGAGAAGGTTTGCGTTTCAAATGAGGAGCGCAAATGGAAGTTTGCGGGTCTAGTGAGGAGCGCAAACTGAGGTTTGCGGGTCTAGTGGGAAGCGCAAAGTTGAGCTTTGCGTTTCTTGAAGAGGTACACATGAACTGAGGTTTGCGTTTGTCTTGAGATGCGCAAAGTTGAGGTTTGCGTTTCTGAGGTTTGATCCGAGAAGTGAAGTTGAGGTTTGCGATTGCTCTTTGAAGCGAGAAATGTGCTTTGCGTTTGGCATGAGAGGCGCAAAGTGAGGTTTGCGGGTCACTTGAGGAGCGCAAAGTTGGACTTTGCGTTTCACTTGAGACGCGCAAAGTGGGACTTCGCGTTTCACTTGGGACACGCAAAGTGGGACTTTGCGTTTGATGTGAGACGCGCAAAGTTGGACTTTGCGTGTGTTCTTCTTCTGCTTTGCGTATGTTTGTCCTTAAACTTCGAAAATCGACTAGAACTTGATCCTGAAACGATTAGTAGTACCAAAACACTACCCTTATGTCTAGAAACACTTCTAGAACTGATTGTAAGCACTCGATCTCTATAACACACACTTTTTGAATAAAAAATTGATCGCACAGTACCTATTTGTTCTTCGACTTTCAGACCACTTAATCACCAAAATGGAACTCGATTTAAGCTTAATACTGAAATTAATCACACACAACTCGATCTAGCATGTATTTCGATCACTACCTGATCGATTTTAACACCTAAATCAGTTTAAATCTCGAAATCGATTTTGAACACAGAACACAGAGACGTTTTTCTTGAAAAACTTGATTTGATCTTAATCAGGCTCTGATACCAATTGTCGGTCCAACAATACTAATATCAAGTTCTTAGAAACAACAACACAATAACGATTACCAACCTGTATTGATATAACAACGGTTACAAGGTTGATCGATTAAGGCTCGGATTTGTGTTCTCTGTTTTTCTCTCTAATACACCTTTAAGTGTGTGTTTGTATGTGTGAATTCTTATCTGAAATGTAAGAGAGATTGAGAGATATCACCTAATATCTAATCTAGTGTGTTGAACACACTTCCTAAGATAATATCTAGATATTAGATCTAGATATTATTTCTAATATAACTAACTAAATACTAGAAACTAACTTTATCTAACTATGTTAACTAAATCTAATATCTATTAGAAATAGATATTTAAACTAAGTTAACTATTACAATAACAAACAATTACATTGAAATTTATTACAAATAGACATAGACTTTAATATCGAGAGTCGACGTTCCGGCTTTAGCTTCAGATTGCGATCTTCATATTTGGATGATCTTGAATCCAATGAGACTATGGTCTAACAGGTGTACTTTGAGATGCGTGGGTTTTAAATTTTTTTATTGCGTGTAAATTTACGAGCTTGTTGGCCGTCGTGTCTCGTTAAAATTTTGTTGAAAATGGTCACTTTATCTTACGACATTTTGTGTCGCGTAAATAAATTCTGGGAACATGTACATATGCATTTGCGTGCGTTAATTGATGAGTTTTGTTAATAGATGTCGTCTCACATGTTGGTTTGGGAAAGTTTCATTATTGTGAGAGTTATCTTTGGGTTTTATACGAATATCAATCGTCATATACTATTTGCATTTGGATTAAATTATATTGTTGGTGTGAGTAAGCATGTAAAGGATTTATGTTATTTCAGTTATTGGTTTTATTGTTAGAAATTTTCCGCAATGCATTAAGCGAGTTAGCGACATTCATGTCGTTGTAGTTATTATTTTGGTCAAATGTGTTTATCTATGCGACTCAAAGTTTTAAACTCTATTTGAAATTTATTTGCTCTCTCATTGTTCTACCGAACTTTGGTGTTTGGTGAGAATTTTATGCCGCAACGTTTGGTTAAAGAAGGAAAGGTTTAAAGTTAAAATTGTGGAGTTCTCTTTTAGAGTTGTACAAACATTTACTACACGTGTTGTGGTACAAGAATTTATTTTCATGTTTATAGTGTAAATTTTGCTACACACCTTTTGTTACCATTTTATTTACGTAAATATTGATCAAACGAATTTTGGAAATGGTTTTATATGTGTAGCGTCGGTGATTAATTTTCAATCTATCGAGTGATCGGTAGTGTATTTTACCGCACAGTTAATTGTTATAAAGCTTATGTACTTAAAAGTTTTATAAAAGTTTAAATTGTCATATTAGTTGAAAACCTTGAACTCATTAGACCTATAGATTTAAACCCCTGTCGTGGAAGGAGTTGCAATTAAAGGACTAGAGGAGTCCTTGGGATTTGAAGTGTCGGATGATCCGACTTGTGGTCAACCTTGAATTTGAGTTTCAGTTTTTGAATCGGGTCATGCATGAATAGAAGAGGTATTAGGTTTTGTCCCCCAGTTAATTAAGAGTTGATCTCTATGCTTCGGCAAACCTGCGGGATAAGGTATTGTGTGATTATCTACGCCTGGTTGGGTTAGATTTAATGGGTTTCCGTGATCAAGGAATTTTGTGGTCCATTTGTTAGGGATGTAAGATTTGGGAATGTTAGTCATCTGTTAAGTGTCAACCTTAATGCGACATAACTTCTGGAATGAAGTATTGGGTGAGATATCCACGTTTTGATGTCAACATTTTGGTATTAGGCGTCGACTCGTTTCTTGAAGACAATGAATTCTGGAATGTTTGGAGGTATCCCGGGTAGGTCATGAGAAAAGTTGACCTCTCGGTGGTGGAATTTAAAGGAGGATTGAATGTTGGTAATTAAGTATCGATGTGTATAAGCGTTCCTGTTATGGTAGATATCTTTTAATGGAATGCTTTGAGGTTGGGAGTAGATCGGATTTGAGTGATTGTCGGATCTGCACTAACCAGCTACCCGAAGAGCGTATTGGTACACCCCTGGAAGGACGACCTTATCAAAATCAGGAGTGGACCATTAAGGATAGTGAGAATTCTTTGGGGTTTGGTGTCGGTCGTTGGTTTTGAGTTCAGAAGCATGTGGATCTGAGGTAAATTGGCCGATCTGAAGTTGAGGTCACAAATTACCCTAGAGATAGTACGTGTCGCCCAAGGTTGGGAGACAACCGCAGTCTCATGGTTAAAGGCTACGGTAGTAAATTAATTGTTCATTCGGATATAAGTGTGAAGTGCACAAGGGGACATTTATCGTGAGGACCATCACGAGGTTACGGGAGTGGTTCTTGCGAGTGGAGTAGAGTCGATTTAATCTGTGGGCAGCGTGGTATGGAAATTTAGATTTCGAGGACGAAATCTCCTTTAAGGTTGGGAGGATTGTAACACCCGTAATTTTCGGTAAGTAAATGTCAACCAGACGTTTCTGTGACTTGTAAACAATGGGGTTTTGTTGGGAAATGTATTGTTTAAAGTCCCTTGGAGTATCGGGAGTTTTGGCAGTGAAAAAGTCGAGTTTCGGGGCTCCGGAAAGGTCACGCGACAATGCCCGGCGACTTGACAAGTCACAGTCGCACGTGGTACAGTCGCAGAAGGGAAATAAGAGCCTGGGGCATACTGGCTACTATGCCAGGAGACATTGCCCTGGGCATAGTCTCTTGGCAATGTCGCCAAAGCAGAGCAGACTGCTGTTAGGTCGAACATTTCAGCCTATTTCTCATTCTCACTTCTCTAAACTTCCCTCATTCTCTCTCAAAACGTTTTTCCTCTTCTCCCTTCAAACCCTAGCTTATTTGTGGCTAAAATCCTTGTATTTTATGAAGATGAAACTCCATTAAGTGGTAAAATGGAAAGCTTTGGTCAATGATTCACCATCTCCATCTTCTTCTTCAACCTCAAACTCATTGTTGGGTTTTCTATGTTTTCGTCAACCCTAAGTGGTAAGTGTATCCCGTTCATTTCTAAACCTTAAAATAAGTTGTAAATGCTTCATTGATGATTTCCTAAGTATTATGTTTCTCCATTTTCGGTTTGGAAGGTTTTGGAGGAGTGAGGTCAAAATTAGGGTTTTTGGTATAAGTTGAGATTTTGATGTAAAATGTTTGGGGAATGTTTCTATATGGTTATTCACGGTTGAAAATGTTTGGATCTAGGTTTTGGAGGTTTTCGCTTGGAGGATTCAAGTTTCGTCAAGGAAGCTCAAAGTGGGGTAAAATCTAGATTTAGCCTAAATCTAACAAGGTGAGTTCAAGTTGATTTGTGAAAACGGTGTACATGCCAAAATGTTTATTTTAAAGTGTTTTGCGTCTTACATGAAATTGTTAACTGCTGATAAGTTTGATTATTTTGAAAGTGTCTTAATTTTATAAACTTATATAACACACATCTTTGTGATTTTTGGACATTTTGATAAATGAGTCATGAATGGGTGCGTTTGGTGATTTATTGCACAAGTGAGATTATTTGGTTAAGAAGGCATTTTAGTGTTTGTTTTGGAGAATGCGTAATTTCGTGTTATGAGTCGTTTTGAAGAAGTAAATGGCTTAAAATCATTTGGAAAGTAATTTGTCCCAATTTAAACTGTGTTGGAGTCCATTCAAGTATTTTGGAGCGTGTGACTTCAGGGTGTGGGTCGAGTACGTTTATTATTTGAAAAGTGTTAATCTTTGTTCAAAAAGAAGTTTTGAGTGTTTTGACTCGATGACGTTCTAAAGGAGTTTTGAGGACACTTGTCCGGTTTTATATGGCTCGATGTAGAGTTCAGTTATGACGTACGTACTAATGCGTTGTGTTGCGTATTGGGATTGGTTACGGGTTTGAGTGATTTGGTCATTCATGTGTATTCCGGTAAGGTTAGACTATGTTGCATTGGATCCATAGGCACATAAATTAGTCTGTTTTGGGATGGTCAATTGGGTGCTGCGAGGTTAAACTCTAGTACCCATGTTTTATGACCGGAAACTTTACAAGCGATCGCTAGGAGGGTTGAGTCTGTTAGTGCTACCGGGGGAGTAGGCGCTAGGACCTCCGCCGCTTAAAGTAATGCCTGGGAGGTAGTCTTTAAGTGTGTCGGGCCTTCGGGATGGAGTTCTTCGGAATGATCCATCAAGGTCAACTGACTTGGGGTGACGCTTGTTAAAGGAGTCGTAGGGACACCGGGCTGTGATGTCGGGAGGTGTCATACGATTAACGTTGCTTGGGTGGTATACTTTTGTGTTTCCTCCACCCTCAATGGATACGGGTTTCCCCCGTTGTCGGCTATCGGTATTTTTATATATAAGGATGCTTTACTTTATTGTCATTGGGTCTATATGGTCGATAGTGAATGAGGACCTTAATATTGGACCATCCTCCTCGTATATTAAGGTTTGAATGAATTATGTCAACTCCGTGTTTTGGTAATTAAAGTTTGTTCATTTTCGGTCGTGTGAGTATTGGACCTAGTATCCATGTTTTCGGACATACGATATACATGGTTTTGATGATGATTCATGTTTCGAGTTAGTTTAAGTTGCATCAATTTATAAAGCATGTTTTAAATGAGGTGTCCATAATTGAAAGTGCATGATTTTGGAAAAGAGTCGTTTCCACGTTTTAAAGGACACCAATTGACTGGTCATGGTTTCAAGTGAGGTTCATTCTTCTAAAGATATATTTACTCATGTAAAACTCTTGGACTCACTAGCCGTTAGCCTAACCTTTTTATTTGTCGGCATGTGCATCAGGTTCCTGTTGGGGTTTGGTTCTAGCAGCTATGAGGAGTTGAGCTTAGCTCTGTGCAAGTGTAAGTGGTTGGTGAAGTCTTCCGCAGTTTGGAGATAGTGACTATTATTGGGTTTTAGTAGCACCCGTTCTTGTTATAGACTGTATGTAGAGAATAAATTCATGTGTGTTAAGGTTAAACCTTAATTTGTGTTTGTAGATGAATCAATTATTGACGTATTTAGAAAATTTTAAATTAGTTGCTATTTCCAGATTTCAGGGTGTTACAACAAATGCCTTGATGGTAATATAAAATTTCATAGTTCATATAATACATACAAAATTTTATAGTTTATGTAAATCAATAAATCCCAAACAAATCAAGCAATTACTCAATATTATGAAGAACTAGAGAGAGAGTCTAGAGAGAGAAAGTAGATCTCGTATTCATAAGTCTGATCTTACAATATGAGCTTCGTTATTACATGATTACCAAGGTAACACCTATTTAAACCAACTATCTAAACAAGACTTAATCACTAAGGAAACATACTAAACATGCTTTGACTTTTACAAAACTTTGACAATGTTGACTTTTACATCTTTGACTTTCTTATTAAATCTTGGATACAATATTTAGACTTAACAATCTCCCCCTTTGTATTCAAGATTTAATAAAAAAAAATTGATACTGATCTTCAGCTCTTGATTCTTCAGCTTTTGTGACTTTAACTTTGAACATTGAAGTTTTCACTGTCTTTACTCATTCAGCTCTTGAAGAATCTTGGAAAGTCTTTTGCACTTTGAAAATTTGAAAGTCAACAGGCCTTGAATGCGAAACAGATTTCTTGAAACTTCTGAAAATCTTTGAACCTTTGACAATAAACTTCTTTCACAAACTTTGAACATCTTTGAACTTGTATCTTCATCTCTTTGATCTCTGGACCATCTTTGAAAAAACAAACTTTCTTGAATCTTTGAATTTTCTTTTCAGAATCTTTTCACTTTGAATCAGCGGAAGCATTTTGAACTTTGACAATTCAGCCTTGAAATTGATCTTTGTAAAAATTCTCCCCCTTTTTGATGATTGAGAGCATCATGATCATCAAAACATCATCAATTTCAGCACAAACTTTGATTTCCCCCTTTGTGATCAAATAACAATCTCCCCTTTTACAGTTAGCGCGCTTTAATCTGAGAGCCGTCAATCCATGAAAGATATATATCCAAATCTTTTCAAATTCAGACATAATGAACTTGGTAACCCTGATTCAACACAATGAAACAGTTAGAAGTGCATGTCAGTAACACAAAGTTACTGTGTACAACGAATGTACAATGTATAGAGCTGGTTTGATGATGACTCCCCAGGACTTCCATTCAATCATTGAAAAATACAAGGTTTCTCTATGAATGTTCTGACAGAAAAACAAATTTTCTGTGTGCTCGTGCTTGTGTATGAAAGAATTTATGCACAATGATTGTGTTTCATTAGGCTCAAATTGTGTAAACTGTTGAGACAACAACATATATTACACAGACTCAATGTGCATGAAAGAGGTGCGAAGGTGGGGCAACTTTCCTTCTTTTTCAATATCTGAATCTTCCAAGTGAAGACCAGATAGAAGATATGTTGCGTCCCCAAAGAAAATGAAACATTTCTTTGTTAAGAAAGAAATGAGTGGTTGGTAGGGTAAATGCAAGAGTTGGCATGGGCTCACTGCCTGATTCAATGATGGTCACCAAAGAATGTGAACCAATCAGTAGGTGTGGTTGCCCGGCTCAGAAAGTGGTTGGTGCAGAGTTATGATATTCTTTTAACTCTGTTCTCACACCCTCTTTCTTTTTATCATTATGCTCACTTCTAACCAAACTCTCATTTCCATTTTTCCGCTCCACACAATGAGAATAACTCAACCGGATGAGTTATCTCCCCCACTCTTTGATTTTGACCCCTCAATCACTCAAGGATAACTTTATGGGTAGGAAACACTGGTTTACGTGAATCCATGGAAGTTCTGTTTAAGCTCACACATGAATCCCATGTAAGTCCTAAAAAGCATGGTTGCTCAACAGTTTAACTTGAACAGTTAAGCTCAAAAAGATAACAATGTCAGAAAGTATGCTCATGAGATTTGAGCAATTGAACGTTGAAGATCTCTCAAAACAAGAAAATTGAATGAAAGAAATGAAATAAAGAGAATTGTTTTGAGAATCTGACAATGTATCAATCAGATCAAATAAAATGGTTAGGGTATCAAAGAATTTAATGGTTTGTTTATATGAACGAACATAAACAATTTATCAATGAAAGCACAAATATGAAAAAGATGAATGATGCTCAACAACTTTGAAAGCAAACGGGGGTATTACCATCGAAAAATTGGTTCATTTAGAGACATGGTAATAACAATTTCAAAATGAAGTACTGAACCTGTGTGTGTGAATACTTTACAGCATATAGACAAGATAATACGCGAGTATTGATCTTTTGAAACACACGGTCAGTTAAACTTTAACGCTCAGAATTGAAAAACATTTAAAATCTCACTTCTAAATTCATGAAAACTTTTGAGAATAGAGAAGTGGTTTGAACATTTAAGAAAGTGTTTTTCATGCTTGAAAGTTGTTCTTCTTCCAAACAATCAGAGATCTCGGATTAGAAGATACTTACCTTTAAGCTCCCCCTCAAATCATGGTATAATGATTTAGATCTTTTAAGCTCCCCCTGGATATTAGCAAAATATCCTTCTCTGATCATTGAAAAACGGGTCCTGATCTGTTATGTGATCAGAATCCATCACCTGTACCCACCCTATAAATTATGCATTAGTAGATATATCAATTAAAACAAGATAGAGATCTACAATTCCTTCTGGAATGCGGTCCGTCATATCAGAAAGATCTATCAGTGAAAAGTATAGGATAGAGATCCACAATTCCTTCTGGAATGTAGTCCATCATATCTCTCTTATGCTAAAAGTATGAGTGTACTCCCCCTTGAAGGTTGATATCCTTGTTTGAGTGTTAGAGTAGAATCCTCATATTATCACGAGAGTAGAGGTCTTGTATTCTTTGAAGTACGGGTCCTAAGCTGATGTACTTAGAATCCATAATCTTGACATTGAGGTGCGGGTCTTGAACTGTGTTATTCAAGAGCCATAATCTTGACATTGAAGTCCGAGTTTTGAACTGCTATGTTCAAAAGCCATTGTTCTCTTACTCCCCCTTGACTTGAGGTGCCTGCAACACAGAATCAGTTTTCGATTTTGGTACCCACTGGTATTTGGGTCCATGAATGTTAGTTGCAGTTCTTGTGGGGGTAATAGAGTAAGAGCCATACCATAAATGATCACTGGTCTTGTGAATATGATCATCTGTACAGCAATAAGAACAATAATTTTTAATACCTGAAAACCTGAGTAATTGATTTCTTGAGTATTTAAGGTCAGGTTTACCTTTATGCTCTTTGTTCTTTTTGACTTTATGAGTATGTACACATATCTTGACATTCAACTCATCTTTCTTGTCATCTTTGACAGATTTCTTCATCTAGACCAGTTTCTCTTTCTTGTAACTTCTTCTCCTTGGATATGTATCTGAACCATCTAAATTTTCATCAAAGAAAATGTTAGTTCGACGAATCTGATTAAAATATTTAACTGACCTTTGTGAAGAGACAGATTTCTGATTTGAACTTGAAGCAGACTTCTCAAGTTCTTTGATCTTTGATGCAAAGATGTCTCTTTCTTTCACAAGTTGGTCAATCTTCTTCGAGAACTCAGACTTAGTCTTCTGCTCTTTCAACGCAGTAGCAGATAGTTCAGATAGCTTTGAAGTCAGTCTTTTGATTTCAGACTCAAATATGGATCTTTCTTCTTCAAATCCTTTCTCTGAATCATTTATCTGGCCTGATAATTCTTTAAAGAATCCTACATTCTTCTGTTCTATGGCCTTCTTTTCTTTATCAAATTTCTCTCTTTCCAAAATCAGCACTTTCTCAAAATCTGACACTTGTTGAGAAAGTTTTAAGCATTTAAGCTCTACTGACTTCTTCTCTTCAAAGCACTTTTTAGAGAAATCTGAGAACTTCTTTGAAAAAAATTTCTTTTCATTTTCAAAAATATCTTTATTTTCAGCAAGCTGTTTTTCAAAAACAAATAAATTCTTTCTAAGCTCAGAGTTCTCAGATTCCAATCTCTTTATCTTCTCATCATTCTGCCCAGAAGATCTTTTCAGAAGATCTTCATTGATGATCTTTAAAGCACTGATTTCTTCTTTGAGTCTGATAACTTCTGCAAAAGACTCACTAGATTTTTGCATGTGAAAGTCAACAACATGACCCAGATTAATTTTCTCTAATTCCACCTTTCTAATATTCTCTTCAAGATCTGTAAAAAATCCCATGATTAATGAGTAATCAGCTTAATGTGAATGATCGTTCCAAACTATATATCAGAAAATCAAAAATCAGATTGAATTGAAATCTTGCACAAAAAGAACTTTTGTCCCCCTTCGCAGACTTAGCACGGGGGTCTCGCTACCCGGTTAACGGGTGAGGTCAAGGGGCAACGCCCTTGCGGGGTCTGGGGGCAGCGCCCCGAGAGAAAAAAAATTCACATTTAAAGGACATATTACAGTTTTGAAATTTTTGACTAAGTATGGAAATGACACTGTTTGCGCAAGATTGAGTTTTGCGTAAGTAATGAGTTGCGCAAACCAAGCTTTTCGGAATCAACGTGATGAGCAAAGACAGGTTCTCGTAAGCAGAGAGTTGCGCAAAGTAAGGTTCTTTGGATAAGCGTGTTGCACAAAATAAGTTTGCGTAGGAGCCTTGATGCGCAAAGTGAGCTTTGTGTACGCCGAAGGATGCGCAAATGTGACTTTGCGTATTTGCCTTGAAACGCAAAGTAGCTTTTCGTGAAGAGTACAAGACACAAAGTGCAATTCTCTTGATCAATGTATTGCGCAAAGTACACTTTTCGGAACCCGTGGAATACGCAAACTAGACTTTTTGTAATAACGTAGATGGCACTCGATGATTCTTGCGCAAACCAGATGAACTTGCGCAAACCAAAGATGAACTTGCGCAAATCAAGTTCTTGACTGATTCTTTCTCAAATCGATTCAAACCTGCAAATTTGAACTCAAAAACTTATAAGTAACGACGATAAATAGTACTAACCACACGAATACAATCAATTTTCGATTAAAACAACAATTCACATGAATTCGAACAAGAACAGAGTTCGAAGTCGTTATTTCAAGAAAATTCAAAAATCGAAAATTGACATTGAAAATGAACGAATTACGATATGAAATTAAAACAAGAATCAATCACCAACATAAATCGAAATCAATGATTCCATTTTCTTGCACTAAAAACGATTTTACACACAAAATTCAGATGAACAGTACCAATACTCGTTTTCTTGAAAAAATTTCGAAAATATTGATTTTCGATCCAAAATACTCCAGATTTCAATTCAAATCATGATCAAATCATTTCTAAAAAATTTGGTTCAGCTCTGATACCAATTGTAAATCAATAAATCCCAAACAAATCAAGCAATTACTCAATATTATGAAGAACTAGAGAGAGTCTAGAGAGAGAAAGTAGATCTCGTATTCATAAGTCTGATCTTATAATATGAGCTTCGTTATTACATGATTACCAAGGCAACACCTATTTAAACCAACTATCTAAACAAGACTTAATCACTAAGGAAACATACTAAACATGCTTTGACTTTTACAAAACTTTGACAATGTTGACTTTTACATCTTTGACTTTCCTATTAAATCTTGGATACAATATTTAGACTTAACAGTTTATATCTATACTTCTTTATAAAAAAGGAGTTATGGTTATCTTGAAATTGTTTAAGAGCTATAACTAAATAGGCATCGTGTGCCTTAGTTATTTAAAATCTCTTTCATATATTTAAAATCAAATCATTTATAATTTTTAAATTACATTTTATACCTTTATAATTAGTTATTTAATTAACTTTATATCCCTTAGTTTTTCATTTTTCATTTTCCACATAAAATTAACACCAAGAAGGAAGGAAATAGAACAAAAAATGGAGCATGATTATTTGTTTCGAGTTTTCAGTTTCGATTTTGAAATACTTCGCGTCGCATCGCACGCGGGTATGTAACTAGAGGACTAAACAACGGGATAAACTGAGGTTGTATGGAAGCTTTTGAAGCTACAAAAGTTGTTTAAAATAGAATTCTAGAAACATAAACCATAACTCGAAAAATAATTGGTTACATATACTTGCTAGACCATGCAGATCGCGAAATGATTCGATTAGTTTTCGGCCCCAATAGTTTTATCCAAAACCTGATACAAAAGGCCAAAATCGAGCTTAATTTAGTCATGAAACCAGTTCATTCGCGTCCGATATCGCCATCGCTTCAATTCCAACCGATTTTGCATCCGAACCAACCATTTTTGTTCTCACAAATCCCGTCCCTGATGCCGTTACCGTATCCGAATATGGTTTCCGATGATTGTAGGTACCAAAATCAAGATTTCTTTATAGGATTATGAGCTCAATTCGAAACTTTTAGTCGAGAAATCACAAGTTTTTCTGAAGGTTGTTATACCCTAGATGGAATTTTGGATTAAGAGGAAGAAGAGATGAAATACCATCAAAGATTGGCCATTATTTCATTAAATGGCACAGTAAACTTGACAATAACTGTAAATTCTTTCATGCACAATCGATATCGGAATTTAACTCGAACGAACTCGATGATCAAGTTGCGTTTTCATCCGGTTTGCTTTAAAAACTCGAGTTTGAGATCACGAAAATCTTGAAATCGAGAAGGGGTAATCCGATTTTGATCGCTTATTTGCCTATGATCTATTATGAAAGATACAGAAGGACCTTTCAAGCCGAATGGTACTTAACCAAAGCATTGAAAGCCTGATATAGTTTGACTAAACTTTTTGCTCGATTGAAAAAAAGCATTCGACAAGGATGAAAAGACTGACTAATCAAATAATTGAATCTATATTAAATTCATGTTGTATACCTGACCAACGGACGGGTATAACACTAGTTTTTCTTGGTTGGTACATGTTGGTAACAGTTTTGTACCAACTGCATGTTAATGTATGAAAATTGCCTTTTAATTCAAATTTTAAGTGAAAATGTGAGTTTTTTAAATAACATTTTGATGTTTAAAGGGTTTTAATGTGATGTTTAAAGGGTTTTAACTACAAGGAAATGAAGGGAATAAAACCTGCAAACATTCAAATATTCAAATAAAACAATTAAAGTTACAATGTTTAATATCTAATACATTAAGAATATAAAAACCTAATAAAAAATAAATAAGTCGGTACCATGGTACGTAATTTCCAATACCATGTACCAACCAAGTTTGCATACATGGTACGGTACTACCAACCGACTGTAATTGCTACAGGTTAAATTGGTACCAATTTAATTGGTACGGTTGGTACACATCTTGGTTGGTTTTGTTTGGTACAAAATTGTCACCCTTAATGATGATGATGAACGATGGCGGTTGTCCGAACGATTTTTCGGCGGTTATGATTTCTTTAACAATGATGATGAATAGTGGTGGTGATGATGATGATGAACGATGGCGGTTATCCGAATGATTTTCCGACGATTATGATTTCTTTAACAATGATGATGAATAGTGATGATGATGATGATGAACGATGGCGGTTGTCTGAATGATTTTCCGGCGGTAATGATTTCTTTAACGACGATGATGAATGGTGGTGATGATGATGATGATAAACAATGGCGGTTGCCCGAACGATTTTTATGTGGTTATGATTTCTTTAACGATGATGATGAACGGTGGTGGTGATGATGATAGAACGATGACGTTTGTCCGAACGATTTTCCGGCGGTTATGATGTATGAGTGTGTAATGCGCTTTGATGACCCCATTCAACCACTTTCTATTGATTTTAGAGTAAATTACCAATTTAGTCTCTGTGGTTATTGAAAGTTTTTGATTGGGTCCCTCAAACGAAATAATTACAAATATAGTCATCATGGCTTCACTTTTGTTAAGAAGTAGGTCCCTTTATCCTAACTCTATTAACCATTACTCTTGTTAGGTCAAGGATAATATTGTCCTTTTACTTTTTTCCTTTGAAAAAAAATTGAAAGCCTTAACTCTAGGGACGGACCCAAATTTTTTTTAATACAATGACACCATATAATATAGACAAAAAATAATTACAAAAAACATTTCGAGGGATTTTTAAAGTGTTTTTAGCTTGATTTCGAGGAATTTTTACGTTTTTTTATCGATTTCAATACATTTTTTCGGGTTTTCTGGTTGATTTCAAGAGTTTTGTTCCCTTTTTTGGTTGATTTCATTTTTTTTTTGGTTTGATTACGAGGTACGATTGCACCTTCTTGAACTTTTGAATATCATACAGTGACACGTTCTAAACCGTTACGGTTGCATCTTTCATAAACGTAAAATTTTTAACCTTTTGGCGGAGGAATAATACGGTGGCACGTGTCACCGTATGCCCTTCTTTGGGTCCGTCCATTCTTAACTCTGTGTTGGCATGGTGGCTTGTAACACCCTAAAAATTAAGGTGAATTTAAAATTTAAAAATTTCAGCAATATGACGCATATAATAGATGAAAACCACCCAAAATGGGGAAATGTGTAATAGCGTTTACAAACCCTATAAATAGAAATTGGAAATAACAACAAACTAATCTAAACAAATCTAAACAAATCTATATCTAGATTATATCGGTTGTCAACCCAAATTTCCCAAAAATATCTATCTTTGTGTACGCTTTATCTCCAAAAGTATCTATCACCAAAATGTCATAATATCCCAGCACTCTCCCCTCAAACCGGACGCTACCCGCCTCTAGGGAAACTTGTTATACATGTCATTTAAGGAACAAGTGTTAGGCTTTACGTCTACTAAGAACAAACATTTTATATAATCCAAATACAAGTACCATTTGACAGAGTAGAATTCACATTTAAGATAAAACAATTTGCTTTTCTCAAAAAGCCACATACAACCTACGGGTACAAAACATCTTGCAATGACGGGGGAGACCCGATTTTCCAAGGTTCGTGGTGGAACACAAAAGTAGGTCACTTTCCAAGTTGCGAGCTAAATATTGGGATCAAGGCCACGAGCTCGTCGACTCGTACTCAGATGTGGGGGAGGGCCCCCAATGATCCAAATACATACTCATTCACTAGAATTACATTTACGGTCCATGGCTAGTATCTAGTCTCATATAACCGTACCAAGTTGCCTTCCGAGGACCAATATCTCGACTAGTTATAAACGAGAGTTATCCCACAATTAAGCCAACTCAATACCTATGGATCCACTAGTAATAGTCTAAGGGGTTGTTTGTTTTTTTAAAATTAAGTACTTATCTACCACTTTTCACTTTTTCGATCAGACATATGAGAATTAAGACCGTTTGTTTTTTCCTTTGTTTCAGATCCACTTATCACTTGTTTGAGTCTTACCGAAAAAGTGATTGAGATCCACTTGTTTTCACTTGTTTTCACTTTTCATATTCATCGCCTCCATCAGATTCTAACGCCTCCTTCATCTCCTTCAATCTTCTGGTTCGTCGATCTCACCTGCTACCAAAAAAGTGTTCCTCACCTGATTCAATCATCGATCTCACCTGCTACCGATCTCAATCTTCTGGTTCGTCCTTGTGGTTCGATCGGCAAAAGAAGCAAAGTCCACCAGAATTTTAGGGTAATTTTCTTCTTCTTCTCCTTTGCTTTGTTCGTCATCTAGCATTTCAGCACTCTTAGCTTTATCCTCTTCTCGATTTGCGTTTTTTGTCCCATTGTTTTGGATTTTAATTCATAGATCTTTTGTTTTTACATGCTATAATGGTTCTTAGATGTATGAACTTACGTCAGTCTATTGTTTTTGCCAACCGATTTTGTTGGCGACTTGTTTTCATTTTAGGGTTTTGATTCTGGTCAATCTTCGTTTTTGAATTCTGAATCTGGAATTGTGTTTTAGGGCTAAATTGAACGGTATGAACATAGTTTTTAAAGGATTTAGCTACATATGTGGAATGTGCTGCTATGCTTTTCGAGTTTTGTTGATTTCACAATTGAAAACATGACCAACTTTAATTTTAAAAGTATTTGTTTGATTTTAGTATCTCAACTACTGGTTTCATAACTTGATAGTTGCAACTTTTATTCATCAGATGATATGATAATTTTGAGATGAAAGTTTATATTAGTATGATTGTTCATATTTGTATCCTCAAAATTTCTGATAAGTTTTGGTTGCAGATAGAATGGCATCGAAATTGAAGCTATTACAATCGAAGGCGTGCCAAGCTTCATCGTTCTTGTCCAGGCATGGAACCTGTGGCTGCGTTTTAAAGGTTGTTGCAGAGGCTTCGATCTATGGTTGTGGCTTTGGTTAGAGTAGGCGGATTCGGCAAGATGGTCGCTGTTTTTTCGGAGTGTTTTTACGTTTTTGCTGTTGTTTTTTGTTGGTGTTTGCTGCTTGCAAACACAAGTTCGATTCCGGCTTTTCTTTTATTAAGTTTTGGGTTGTATGGTTGATTACTTTCTTTGGTTCGAAACTTGTTCCGCTTTTGCGGATCTCTTTTGGTAATAAAATTGGTTTTTGTTTGCTGATAAAAAAAATATGGTTGGATTATTTCATCAATGTGTGATAATATGCTAGTTTTGGTTGATAATTAGATTGTTTGTTTTTGTTCATTTTCAAAGTTGAAAAATTGATCATTTTGTTTTCCTCGTGGAGTTGGTTTTCAGATTTCAGACGTTTTCAGCTTACAAAAACAAACAGTCTCTTTTATTCAGATTTCAGACTTCAACACCACCACTTAAAAATCAGAACTGAAATCAGATTTCAGACTTCAGCACCACTTAAAAAACAAAATCCACCTAAGGCTTGTCACAATTACATGTATGACCAAAACTATAATTGTACATATAGTTCTCAATACCAAACATTTCCCAAAGTATATATTTCTTTGTATAAGTAACACCAAGTAAAACTAAATCCGTGTAAAGGTCACATTATGGCCATTTTCCCATTTCCAACATAGATTCTTTACAAATTAGACTTTCCAAGGGTCATACAGTTTTAAAATAGTCATAGACCACAATAACAAAAATTCATTTGTTTCCTTCCCAAAGACCCACTTTTATCAAGTAAACCCCACAAATAAATGAGAATCATAAATATGTCCAAAATGTGTTCATCCAAGTATTCCACCATAAATATACATATAAAACCACATTTTACATCACATGAAATAAAACCCTTCATTTTGGTTAAAGTGATAAAACCCTAAAATCCCCAAAATATAAAAGTTAGGTTAAAATCGTTCAAACAAGAAAATGTAACTAAGGAGATGCATAGAAGTTCAAAATGCATAGTTTTGATATGTATAGGTTTAAAGAGTAAGAATGAACTCACTATGTGTCCCACTAGATGCAAATCAGATCAAGACTCCAACAAATTCAATCACAATGTCCATATTATTGATCTTGAATTCAATGTTATAAAAATGCTCTCAAATATTTCTCTCTTTACAATTAAGATCTCTTCTAGCCATATGAGTCTACAAACAAAACAAAGTATTTATACCAAATATTACAAAGACAAAAACAGTCTGAATGTCAAAAGGTCAGACCTAAGAGCCATTAGGAGGTATTTTTAAGAAAACAAACAGCCCCTAAATAATCAAGGGTTCAGATCAATTTATATTTTTAATATAGGGAAAATTGCATCAAAATGGAACCAACTTTAGCTTGATTCCTATTTTCGGGAACCAACTTTAAAAATCATCATTTTGGGGTTTGAAACAAACTTTTTGTTTATTTAAGGATTTTTTTTACCGTTTTAACAGGTAACCGGTTGCATGATCTGATGTGGCAATTTTATTATTTAAAGAAAATATTATATGGAATAAAAAATACCACGTCATCAGTGAATAAATAAAAAAACAAATTAAATATAAATTGATACATATTATATGTACAGGTCATCAATCAAATAAAAACAAAACAATCCCCACCCTTGACTCTCCCACTCTTCTTCCCAAAAACATCTCCGGCGCATCTCCGCCGCTCGTCGTTCCTTCTCCCATCCCTCCCGGTACATCGCTTCTCCTCTCGTTATCCTCGTCAGTTCTTCGTTATCCTCGTCAGTTCTTCGTTTTCCTCTCGCATTGCTTTTGCCGTTGCCCTCCCGAAGAACCAAAACCCATTTCATACAGTCTGCACCCTACGTCGATTGCTACCAGCACACAGACCCCATTTTCGAACCTGCATCGTCTTCTTCGTATTCCCTCTCATGTGCGACGCTAACCAATGCCAGTATCTAGATATTTTCGAATGCAGAAACATGTGTATATATGAGGTTTCTTATGGAGATGATCATACACCGTCGGAAATTTCGTGAGGGAGATGGTCACTCTGGCGGATCATGTCAAGGTTAAGGATATAAAATGGTTGTGAGCATAATAACGAAGGATTGTTCGTTGGAGCCGCCGGATTGATAAGGCTCAGCACCGGAGATGCGTCGATGGTGTTTTTGGGAAGAAGAGTGGGAGGGTCAAGGGTGGGGTTTGTTTTGTTTTTATTTGATTGATGACCTGTACATATCATATGTATTAATTTATATTTAATTTGCTTTTTTATTTAATCACTGATGACGTTTTATTTTTTATTCCATATAATATTTTCTTTAAATAATAAATTTGCCGCATCAGATTATGTAACCGTTTATCTGTTAAAACGGTAAAGGAGACCATTAAATAAACGAAAAATTTGTTTCAAACCCTAAAATGATGATTTTTAAAGTTGGTTTCCCCAAATAGAAATTAGGCTAAAGTTTCCATTTTGATGCAATTTTCCCGGAATGAGACCGTTCCTTTCAAATCATTACCCGCCACAAAAGCCTTGGCCCCACACACCAAGAAGATGCCTAGCCACTACTCCATTAACTCAATCTCCACACACTTCTCTCCCTGAAAATGTCGCCGTTGGTATCCATCTCCGGCGGAGGACCACTTCCGATCCTACTTTCCACCTTATCAATAACAACTGCTACCTCCTCTTCCCGACGTTTTTCTACTCCATTTGCTTCATCACAATCTCCACCACCACCTCCGCCACAACCTAAGTCAAAGTCAAACACAAAAACACCTTTTGTCGTTGATTCCTCCTCCAAAACCTCCGATAACAGCTTCAATTACGCGCTTTCAAACCCTAACGGAAGCGATCCTGCCTCCAAGTTTGTCAGGTCCACTGAGTCTGGCATTGAAAAGGTATGTTTCTTCTTCTGTCAGGGTTTTCAGTGGAATTTGGGGATGAGTTGTTTAGGTATTCGAGATTCAATCCACGGACGTTGATATGTGCGTTCCTTTGTATTGTGCATATGCATAACTATTTTTTCTTGATTAATAATTGATATTCCTTGCGCAATGAATCCAAATAAGCATTTTTCCTTTTCCTGAACTTTAGAAAACATTAATTGCTTGAAGATTTATGTTCTGTTCACTTTCTTGTTGCCTCCTTCATCTTAAGATCGCTTGAGATTTATATCTATTACGAATTTGTCTGTTCTTTTAACCAGCAGACAACTTGGATTAAATAGATTTAGTTCTAGAACAAGTTATAACCACACAACCTACTTGGGTAGAAATAGTTATGCATATCATAAAGTATCAAACTCATGTTTTCTTCTTTATATATTTATCTACAACTGTTGTCCTTTTTGTTTCTTCCACTCTAATCAGAGCATTCATCAGCAAATTTAATGAGCTTTTCTTCTTCAGAAGTTAGAGCACTTTTGTATACTAGCGCTTGCTTAATGTGCATCTCCACAACTTATGTTCATTCAAAATGCATCATCTACTAAATATTGATTTTTGTTATGGGATCATTTATACAGGACATGGTTTCCTTTGTAGTCTCTTAATACTACTGTCTTTTGTTTTCCTGTCTGCTATTGAGTAGGTGATATTTGACTTCCGGTTTTTGGCACTTCTGGCTGTTGGAGGCTCATTAGCCGGCTCCTTGTTATGCTTCCTAAATGTAATTAGTCTTTGAACTCATTTGTGTAATTTTGTATCGCATTACCAAAAAGTCAGTCTCATGTCCAAATTAGACTAACATGATGTCAAAATGATTATAATTCCTCCCTGCCCCAAATGATTGAGGTAATAGCATGCATATTGTTTTCCATAACGTGTAATATTTTTCATTGCTATAGGAGTAACTTAGCAATGGACCTAAACATGAAAACCATTGATTTTTATTTTGTGTAAGTCAACTGAATATCTACTATAAGTCTATAACACCAAGACTTGCAAAGGTTATCTCTTTAAGAATATGGTAAATCTTTTGACTACTAATAAATTGTTGTCCATCCTCAAATTATCATGTGCCAATGCTGTTTCCTAGCTTATATAATCTTTTGAGTAGTAAATTATTAATCATGTTGGAGTCCCTCATTGGCTAGACTTGAAGCATTTCTCCTCAACATATGTTGGAAGTTGGAACCTTTCTTCTCTCCTCAAGGGCTCTTCTAGAGAGTAATCTAATGGGGTTTCACATATTGTCACATGGTATCAGAGCCAACGTCTACCACTCTAGGGACTCGATACTCTGGGGCAAACTTACCCGTCTAGCCCTCTCTAGACACTTTACGACAATATGTGCCCGTCTAGCCTTTGTTGGAGGGAGCGTTTTGGAGTCCCACATCGGCTAGACTTGGATCAATTATTCTCAATATATGTTGAACCTCCGTTCTCTCCCCATGGGATCTTTTGGAGAGGAATCTAATGGGGTTCCACATATCTCAAATATCAACTTTTAGCCATTTTACGTGCACTTACAGTTTGAGCATGATATGCGAGTATGCGACATTAACAGAGGAGTTATATATGCACTTTCTGTGTTTGCATCATTATGTTAGGGTCAATTAGGTGATGCTGACTTGTTTAGATCTTCCTAGGGTTGTGTTTATATTGTCGATGCATATAAAGTCTACTGGACGAGCTGTTCGAAAGGAGTTCATACAGGGAAGATGGTACTGCGATTAGTTGAAGCAATAGGTGAGTTTTTAAAGACTTCCGTTCTTTATATCTTCTATTTGATCAAAGTGCAAGTCATTTATCCCTTCCAAAAAAAGAGTGTACGATTATTTACTAGTTTTTAACTTTGGTGATCAATGACTGCTTTCTTCTGTTGTTTCAGTTGATTCCCAGGACATGTTAGGCTTTTGATACACAGGTCATTGTAATTTGTAAACAAGTTAGGTTCCACTTGGACTTCTGTACACTGCTGCTAGATCCAATGACTCTTATGCACATATAGATCTGATATTGCTAATCGATTTGATTTATGATTATTCCATAAGAAGTATACTGGGTCAAAATAATTCTATATAAAAGTGGTGATCTAAGGCAGACCATGTAGATTCTAACATTACGTAAACTAGAGTAGTGGCTATGTTATCTCTATGAACTATTGGGCTCTTGTTCTGTGTTTAGGAGCCACAGGTTAGGGTACAATATTGGTGTAGAAAGATGCACCACTCTTCATGACTGCTATGGTTCTCCATTTCTGCTATGGTCTTCCACTTCTGTTATGGTCTTTCCCTTTCTACTATTGAATCTCTTAATCTCCTGAATTAAATTTCTAATCAACTTAAACAGGATGCTAAAACTTTGGACTTACGATCCTTTTGCACAAACAAGTGCAATATATCATGCAAAAGTCATGCTAAGCTTAGGGTTAAGTTTCTTGTGACAATCTAATATCTCGGTATATTTCTCGGTACCATCTCTGACACCAAACTATAAAGATGAGCCTTGAGATCAAATCCACAAAAGGCTGATGCACATAAAAATTTACATAGCTTCAAATGCCATGGAACAATCATCACATCTCTTTTTCTTTAGATGATCATTCACTTTGTTTAAACTCCAGACCTCTAGAAATAAACATTGAACCACAAGTCCACAATTATTATCAAGTAATGCAAACCATTCTAGGGCAGAAAAATGTACAGATACATCAATCCCTACTCAATTGAACACTGGACTGAAGCCCAATAACACTCTAATATAATCTTGTTTGGCCTAATCTTACAATTCCCATCAGGCCATCACCTATGAATATAATCACAGAGTGTGATTCCTGAAACCAACAGCACCTAGAAAGAATTTGATCATACTTCATATGTCCATTACTTCATACATCCATAACTTCATATGTCCATTACTTCATATGTCAGTTACTTCATATATCCATCACTCATATGTCCACCATGTATAGTGACCGTGTGTGATGATACAAGAAATTTCCTCAATATTCCAAGAACTTCAAAAAACATTCTCACGATAAATTATATGCATGTGCTAAATATGTACAAAATACATACATATATCTTTTTTTTAAGTATATAATATTTATATACGGCAAATGCAACAAATAAACTTACACACCCTCCTCATCTTTGGTGAGGTTTGAACTCGTGGCCTCCTAGGAGGCCAGAGGCTCCGATACCGCTAGGCCAAAGGCCATTTGGTTACATACATATATCTATACACATATATAATACATGAATGTATATGCATACACATATATATTCATACATATAATACTGCAGTGTAAAGATGGTATCCAACTTGAATAACAGAAAAGAGGCAGAATGCACAATCCTGACCAGCAGATAGAATGTGCTTCCCATTAGCATAGAACCTGCAAACTCCCCCCAGAAATTTCAATAGACAATATAGATGTATCTTCGTTCATAAATTAACGTATACACAAGAAAGCTAAAATAATAAGCCAACGTTCTTTCACATTATTGGCATAACCATATACAAAGAGGAGGCACACTGTGCGTCTGTGCCCACTTCGAAACCGTAGCAAACGAGGATCGCCATCACTTGTATCGAAGATCCACATCTAACAAGGACATTTGAAGTAAGATATTTTAGTAACCTTCATTTGATCTAGAATTGCCGCAAACTATGTGCAAATATGGAAAGATATGTTTGTGGCTACAGGAATGTCGCCTTACACTTGGGTGCCATTTGTTTTTTAAGAGGTTTGAAGTCAGAAGTCTTATTTTACTTTTGATTAATAAGAGGTGGTGCTGAAGTCTGAAATCTGAATCAACAAAACTTTATGTTTCTGTAACGTCCGGAGACGTCTTGAGAGAAAGAGAGCATATGAACCAAGGTGGCGATAAGAGGTTTTAAGAAGTTAGGTCACCACTTCTTATTTCAGACGTATTTAAGAGTTAAGAGGTTCTGAAAACTGGAAAAGAAAAAAAAAACAGTCTAAATGTAAAAAGGTCTGAGCGATTCAGACTTAACTCTTAAGAGCCATTAAGAGGTTTTTTTTTTAAACAACAACCCCTTACTGATGCTGGATACTGTTGATAGGAAATGCTTCTACTGAATACTGATGATGACTATGAACAGGATTTGGATACAGGTGACATGTATTATCCACCTCCTGGTTCTCTTCACCACACATACCTTGCTGATAAAATATGATCAGTGGTTTGGATGTTCTAGACTTTTCCATTACTAATATGATTATTGAACTGGTCATCCCAATAATAGTTGCTAGCTCTTATATTTCTCTTGATTTTGCAAACCTGTCATCCCACTACAAGTTTGCTTACTTGAAAACCATCTGTGTTTTCACATATTTGTTCCCAGGCCAATGTGAAAGATGACTACCTTGCAGGCATTTTATGTAGCTACTCTTATGGCAATGGTACTTTCTGAGTGTAGCTTTTTATCAACTCTTTCAAAAATCTGTTGCACAAGATGTGACCATGGAGTACGACACTAGAAGGGTTTGGTCAAAGCACAGACTAAGAAGTGGTCAAATGCTCTAGCAAACTACCAAAAGCTTAAAATAAGCACCAATACACTAATTGTGTGGAGAAAACAATATATGTGATTTTTTATTTTTAACTTCAAAATGCCTTACATGGCAATGAAATTGGTATTTAAATAGGCTCAACATAGAAGCTATAGTATGGAAACCAAAATATGAAAGGAATCCAAATCTCCTAAAATATGGAAAAACCTAATTCTCCTAAGATATGGAAACAAACTAAAATATGATAATAATCTAAAAATCTTAGATCTAAAATATATAAGGTTTCTCCAAAACTAAGCATTATGAAACAATTGGTGCTCCATCACATTTTAATAATAAACCATTATGTAGCATATTTTATAATGTGGAGTTTTCAAAATTTAAAAGCACATACATAGCGGAAGTCATATAACTTGAAAATGGATAAACACACCTCCTGGTCCTTGAAAAAAATTACAGCTCAAAAGGAGTGATACACTAATGTACTACTTTATTGTGCAACCAAGCATATGAAACAAGTTAAGAGTGTCATATGGTACTTTTATAACCCATTTTCCTGAAAACAAGCATCACCTAACTAATATTTTGGGAGTTCTATACCAAAAACGATCGTTCAAAAACGTCTTCACATAGGTAAGAGGCTACATCAAATCATATGTCTTAGATTAAATCCATTTTAACATACATAATTGAAACTTTGCCATAGATCATGTTGTAATGGTAAGTCACACAAACACCAAAAAGGGAAAAAAATACTCAAAAGAAGGGGATGAATATGATACTGTGAAACTAAGAAATATTATTTTTGGTTTATTGGAACAAATTGTTGCATCATTGAAGAGATTGCGGCTTCTATGTTAAAAAAATGTAGCTCATTTGTTAGGTTATGTAACTAATAATTATTTGGCTATCCTGTTATGCTATATTATTCTCTATAATGCGCTCCATATGCCAATTCCTTGACTTTGTGGAGTGTTCCATGCTTCAAATTCTACAAGCAATTTCACATATTGTATTCGAGTGTTTAGTCTATAAATATCACTTCCCATTAATGGTATTAAAATTTGGTGTTTTTAAAATCTTAATGCAGATGTTTATCTTGCTGGGACAGTGATGCTAATCTTTGCTATGGGTTTGTACGGATTATTCATCAGTAATTCCCCCCATAATGTACCTGCAGCAGATGATCGTGCTCTCAAGGGTTCTACCTTGTTCGGGATGTTTGCTATGAGAGTAAGGCTGCATGTGTTCTAATGATACATACATATATATATATATATATCATACTTTTGTTTAATTTCACAAAACAATGAGAGTTGGTAGGGAATGGATCTAATATAATCCATCCCATTGGGTTGCAGGAGCGACCTAAATGGATGAAGATCAGTTCGCTTGACGAATTGAAGACAAAAGTTGGACATGTGATCGTGATGATTCTTTTAGTAAAGATGTTCGAGAGGAGCAAAATGGTGACTATAGCCACTGGTTTAGATCTGTTAAGCTACTCTGTTTGTATATTTCTATCTTCTGCATCCTTGTACATTCTTCACAATCTTCACAAAGAAGATCATAAATAATCAACTTCATATAAATTCCTAGGCCTAGGATGATGATGATGATGATGATGATATATATATATACACATATATATTTATAGTACCATCCAAATACGTATAGATACGTATCTCAATCGAATTACATTTGTCCCATAAATTTCACTTGTCTTGCTCTTAATCCTGCTTAGATCAAAGTCTTTCATCTGTTGTGCTAGCGTTCGAGAAGAATGCATGGGGCCTAGCAGGTGTGTCTAGCTGGTCAATTACTGTAATATAAAATAAAATTTAATTTTTTATACCACCAAGGACAATATCAATGATGGCACGGACCTCCACTCATCCGCCCCTGGTCGAAAGTATCATAAGTGATCTTGCGTAAACAATTGAGGAGAAAGGTGTGCATTCTATAGGGTTGGACCTATGTTGTTTCCATGGTATCTAAGTTTCCATGGTATCTAATGCTGGAAGAAAAAACAATGGAATGGATGAGGATGTGCAAGTTAACTTTATGTTAGTTATTTTGATTAAAGTTAAAAGGGTAACAGTGTAACTAATATGAATCATTTGAAAACTCTAAAATATGTGAGTTATATGAGATCTTTCCTAAGCCATCCATTTTAGTTAAATTATTTTATAATTTACCAAAAACAACTCGGCAATAGCGAGCAATAGAACTCATAAGATAACATTAACGGAAAGTTACATTTAATACCTAAATATTTGATGAACTCGTATATTATACTTGAATGATTGATCGTATTTCAAATAAGAGTTCCTTATTTTTATGTTTTCAATGTTGTTTTTACTTTGTTAAAATAGAATCCAACCAAACCGACTAACCCGAACAGGTTGGGTTTTGTTTGAGTTAGATTGGGTTAAAAATTTTCAAACCGCCACCATTGGGTTGGGTTGTTTAAATGTCTTTAACCCAATCAATCTAACTTGTGAGCACCCTATATACATCATTTTTAACTTTTTAGTGGAAAATTAAGAAAACAGGGGAAAAGACCATATTACCCCTCATATAACGATAGCACAGCACCTACCAGCCTCAACGACCATGGACCAAAAGCATAACGAAAATGAAACACCAATGACGTTCTTTGTAATTTCCAATAGTTGATGACCATACTTAGAATCTGCCTAAAGTCCAGGGACTAATTTTGTAATTTACCCATGCTTAGATGATGTGACCGTTCCTTTCAAACCGCTACCCGCCACAAAAACCCAGGCCAAAAGATACACACAGCCACAACTCGATCTCCATTCTCCACACACACAGGCTAAAGTCTCCCTGAAAATATGTCTCCGTTGCTATCATCCATCTCCGGCGGAGGACCGTTTCCGATCTTGCTTTCTACCACACCAACAACAACTTCTTTTTGCCGACGTTTTTCGACTTCATTTGCTTCTCTAGATTCACCACAACCTAAGTCTAAATCAACCCCATCTTCCTCAAAAACACCTTTCGACGTTGATTCATTCTCCAAATCGTCTGATAACAGCTTCAATTACGCGCTTGCAAACCCTAACGGAAACGATCCTGCTTTGCAGTTTACTAGGTCTACGGAGTCCGACATTGAAAAGGTATGCTTCATGTACTGCGACTTGATTTTTTTTTTTAATCTCAGGAATCATGGAATTTGGGGAAATATGAGGATTTGTTTAGGTATTTGTGGTTAAATTAGTTGACGTTGATATGTGTGTTGGTTTGAATTGTGTATATGCCCTGGGAGCCTTTTTTTGGTTAGCAAACTTCGAAATTGCATTCAATAGGATCTCATAAATATCCAATCGAGAGTCTGAAAGATTGTTAGTGGTTCAATTTTTCGATAAATAATGATGAAAACTCCGGGAAGGTGAAAAGAAGATGTGTGGAGGTCCTTGAATGAAGGGTGTTTCAGGTCAAATGAAATTTTGTGTTGCAATTTGATTTCTGAAGTTGCGCTTCAGGTTTGTTTGTAATATTTTGAGGCGTTTCTAATAATTAATGTCTCTTAGTAAACCATATGATACCAAGAAGTAGAAGGTGAATATTCCCTACATTTCAGAAAACGGCTGCAGTTAGATTTTTGACATCAGGCCTATCACTTTGCAAATGTAAACGTAGTATTAATCTTTTCTGCATATTTAACATCAATAGTACTGTGTCCATAATACTTTTCATGAAGTTGGATGTGGTTAGGAAGCATATCTAGGAAAGTTCAGAATCCGAACCAAGTTTTAAAAGTAACAAGTCTTAAAATCCAAAGCCAAAATCAAACATCCAAATCCAAAAACCAAAATGACAATTTTATTTATATTATTGGAATGGATGAAGCAAGTCAGAATTAAATTTCTGCTTTTCTAAACGACAACAAGTTTTTGTTGGGATCAGGAAAATCTTGAAAGTTATGTTAGGCGAAAACTGATAGTGCCTAGTATTTTTAACAAACTTGTACTTGCCATTGGAAATCATCCAATAGGTCCAGAAGTTCCTCCAGTGATTTCCCCTTAAAAAGAAAGGAAAGCAGCACTTTTAGAAACCGCCTTTATTATATTAACAGAAAACATGATAACGGTGCTAGGAATTTCGATAAATTACAGGGTTTTTAGTTACCAAGAAAATGTCACTGCTGTTGTGATTGCTCAATGACTAATAAAAAGCTAGCTTTTGGTGGATATGTGAAACCTAATATTTTTTAGCATATATATACATAGAAATCTCAACTTGATTCAGTTTACTTATCCAAGTTTTCTTTTTTCTTTTTTTGAAGTATATAATATTTATATACGGCAAATGCAACAAATAAACTCACACACTCTCCTCACCTTTGGTGAGGTTTGAACCCCTGACCTCCTAGGAGGCCAAAGGCTCCTATGCCGCTAGGCCAAAGGCCCTTTGGTTACTTATCCAAGTGTTACCTATTAGCAATTAAATAGATTTCATGCTCATGACATTTTGAACTTAAGAGAAAAGAATCTATACATGCTGATCCATAGAAAGGATAAAGTACTATTTTGGCTATCTTCAAGCCTTTGCCATAACCCACTGAATCATTTTGGCTTCTGCAGAGCTAGAAAGGTGTGCTTCTAACTAGGAAAGCAGAGATTTGAATATAAAGATATATCATTTTTTAAGTATATATAATATATACGGCAAATACTCACACACCCTCCTCACCTTTGGTGAGGTTTGAACCCTTGATCTCATGCAGGTTGGGCTCTACCGGTAACCCGGATACTGCTAGGCCAATGGCCCTTTGGTGAAAATTACATGGTATAATGGAAAATTAAATATTGAATCATTCTTACGATAATTACTTGTACAATGAACCCAAATAAGCATTCTCTCGTTTTCTCTTCTTTAATTTGAAAAGAACATTGATTTCTTAAAGTTTTTTTGTTTTGTTCACTTACTTGTTATTTCCTTTCATCTTGTGATACTTGAGCGTTTATATCTCTTACTAACTGTTGGTTCTTCTAACCAGCAGACTTGGATTAGCTAGAGCTCTAATTTTTTAGTTTTCGTAGAAGTTGTAACTCAGAACCTATTCAAGTAAAAACAATTATGCATATGTTATATCAAGTATCAAGGTCATGTTTTCTTTTTTATATATTAATCTATAACCGTTGCCAGCTTTATTTTTTCCACTCTATCAGCACCAATCAACAATTTTAATGAGCTTGTCCTTTTCTCAATATGTTAGAACACTTTTCTTAACTATTGCCTTATGACCTTATTGCACATCTCCAAGACTTATGTTATTCAAAATGCTTCATCTACTAATTATTGTTCTTTGTGGAATTATCTATAATGGACATGGTTTGCCTTGCAGTCTCTTAATATGGCCTTTTGTTTCCCTGTCCGCTGCCAAGCAGGTGATATTTGACTTCCGGTTTTTGGCACTTCTGGCTGTTGCAGGCTCGTTAGCTGGTTCCTTGTTATGCTTTCTAGATGTAATTCTCTTTAAACTTGTTTGTATAATTTTAACCACTTTACCAGAAGGTCATTTTTATGTGCAAATTAGACTGATAATTGCATGATGTTAAAATTATTGTTGTAGGAGTAGTAATTTAGCAATGGACCTAAAAGTCCTTCTGATGAAAAACATTTGAATTTTATTTTCCATTTAAATCAACAGATTATATCTGTTATAACACTGAAACTTCCAGATTTATTACTGATGATTGTGGCATTTCTTCTAACTACTATAAATTGTTGTTCATCCTCAAATTTAACTAGTGACCATGCTGGTATCTAGCTTGTATTGTTTTCTAAGTAGCAATTAGATTAGTCAACTTTTAGCCTTTTTCTACTTGCATTTACATTTTGAGCATGATATGCGCCATTAACAGATGAGTTATATTTGCCCTTTCTGCATTTATTTTGTTAAGCTCGGATGAATTAGGTGATGCTGACTTCGTTTAGATTTTCCTAGGGATGTGTTTATATTATTGATGCATACAAAATCTACTGGACGGGCTGTTTGAAAGGAAATCTTTCAGGGAAGATGGTGACGCGCTTAGTTGAAGCAATAGGTGAGTTTCTGTGGGCTCGGTTTTTCATTCTCCTATCAAATCAAATGTATGAATTAATTGTCTTCCTCGAGATAGACTGTATGCTCGTTTACAGCTTTTAAATTTCTGTAATGAGTGACTGCTTTTGTCCTGTTGATTGAGTTGATTCACAAGGACATGTTAGGCTTTTTACCCCCCCCCCCAATCCTTGTAAACAAGCAAGGTTCAACTTGTAACGGATTTTGCAATAAGACAATCCATCAAATAGATCAAGACAAATGAATAAGAAACTTCCCTTCTGCTATTGAATCTTATTAATCTCCTAAATTGAACAAGCCTAACATGTTAAAAACACTTATTAAGAAACTTCCCTTCTGCTATTGAATCGTTCAAATATGTTAAAAACACTTGTTTTGTAATAATCAATTAATAAAAAGATAATTATCTCTATAATTTGTTCTAAAAAATTATTTTTAAAGAATGGAATTCAATTCCATCCCAAATTCTACAAACCAAACATACCAAAGATTCCAAATCCTTCCACAAAACCCAAATCCCTAAAAAAATTCCGTCTAACCAAACTGGCCTAAGTGACCCGAAGAATTCAATAAGAATCCTCACTAATGTCCAGATGCTTGAAAAAAAATTACAGCTCAAAAGAGGTGGTACACAAAACTTACCTTGATTAGAAGAATTTTATCGCCCTGTGCAACCAAGTGTTATGTGTCCCGTGCTAATCTTTTGATCTTGCCAATTTGTCAATGCTTCATAATTTTACCTGCTATTTCCATATTGGTGTCCAAGTGTTAGTCTATCAATATCTTATCCTCGAGTAAAGGTATTCAAAAATTTGCTAATTATTTTTTTAATCCTAATGCAGATGTTTATCTTGCTGGGACAGTCATGCTAATTTTTGCTATGGGTTTGTACGGATTATTCATCAGTAATTCACCTGATAATATACCGCCAGCAGAAGATCGCGCTCTCAAGAGTTCTTCCTTGTTTGGGATGTTTACTTTGAGAGTAAGGCTCTGTTCTTTACTTCTAATGCAGTTCCGCTTATCATGCTTTTGTACTCCAGTTAATTTCGCAAAGATAATTAGAATTGGTAGGAACAGGTATAAGACCTAGATCATAGTAATTGCATTCATAGATTTATTAGAAAACCCATCACACGACTACCTAAACGTTTACGTAAAGCTTTGCTAGCTCTATGCTATAATCTGTCTACATCCATATTACTACGCACATATATTTGTTTGTGTTTTTGTATAATTGTATAAGACACAAGCACACTGCACTAACATTATATAAAAGCGTGTATATATAGAGTGCATACATATAAATACACACTGACACACATATACATACATACATACAGGGGTCGTTTATTTTGCAACCTAGTGAAAGGTTACAACCCGTGCAACCCTCATCTAAACCAATTCTTTTAGCCCATTCATTATGTAGACCATGGATTGATTACTGAATTGCATCAATGATTAGTGGTTTCATGCAATAACCTTTCCTACAATGCATAGTATTTCATTAAATGCCATGGAATGCATACCGTTTCATGAATATACCACTTTCATTCGATACATCACATGAACCGTTATGTGCATTGAAATATTTTGCATAAATTCAACAAAATTCGATGGAATCAGGTAAATTCATTTAGAGAATCAATGAGAATCCAAATGTAATGGACGGTTTAGATGAAGGTTGCACGGGTTGTAACCTTTAACTGGGTTGCAAAATAATTGTGTGTGTGTGTATACCATGCATGTTGGAAGACTTTCTATATGACTTGGAGTAACATTTTGGATCAAATCATGACTAGAATCTTTCCACTATTCCTTTGAGGTCAAGAGCCTTCTTCTTCAGCTCTCCACGTTTTTTTTTTGTAAATCACACAATCAATACTAGAAATAACCACAAAAAAGGTATCTGAATAGCATATGATTTCCTAGACTACCTTAAATATAATCATGTTATTAACATGGGGATCTGGCTTTTTCCATGATGTCAATTTGTTAAGAACCAACTTAACAAAGTGAAGCAAACACAATTATAGAAAGGAATGCTTGACCTGATCGTATTTGATCAAAGTAATGAACGGGAACAGAAGACAACGATCGGAACCTCTAGCAATTTGAGAGTGCTAGTCTCTCCTAAAAGAACACACTAATTTCTGCCTACCTCAACTCTCCCACCTCACCCCTATTTATTAACAGACTCAATACCAAAATTAACCCTTCTAGAACATGTATCTTATTAATGGGCTTGGGCTTGGACTTGGGTTAGTGCCTATCACAATTGCTAGTATTAAACATATAAAACAGTAAATGGGATCTATAACTAAGCCATGGTCTTGTTAAACATCTCTTCGCTAGAGCCCTGTTCAATCAAGGAAATAGGTCAAGAATTTGGACTCAGTTATGCTTTCATAACTTCCATGACATGTTTGCATTAAATTCCGAAGACATATATATATATATATATAGCTTTAGGTTCATTTGAGAAATGGTAAATATTTGAGAAATAAAGAAGTAATCATAGTCATTCATACGGTCAAGATCGGATTTGACTGGTCAAATATTGCGACTTTGAAGAATTGTGGCTTTGACCGGTCAAAAGTTGCTGCTATTCCAAAAATAAAAGAAGAGTTTCGTAATTTTTACAAAATACACGGGACGAGTTCATATATGAACCTGTATGATTCATAAGTTCATATGTGAACCAGTGTAATTCACATATGAACTCTTTTAACTGATTCATATATGAACTTTTGTTATTCATATACGAACTAATTAATTGTTTCACATATGAACTAATTAACTGTAGGTTCATATGTGAATCAGTTGAACTAATTAACAGATTCATATATGAATCTTTGTGATTCACATATGAACGTAAGGAATCATACAAGTTCATATATGAACTCGTCCCACGTATTTTACAAAACTACCCTTCTATCTTCTATGGACCACACAAGGAATTATCCGGTGCTTCACGGTCAAAGCCGCAAATGTTGACCAGATGAATGGCTAGGATTACTTCTCTATTTCTCATACATTTACCATTTCTCAAATGAACCTCTCCCTATATATATATGTGTGTGTGTGTGTGTGTGTGTGTGTGTGCGCTTGAAATAGTAATGATTTTGACCTTAGATATGATGAGTTGTTTTTACTAATATTATGATGTTGTAGGAGCGACCTCAATGGATGAAGATCAGCTCGCTTGATGAATTGAAGACGAAAGTTGGACATGTGATTGTGATGATTCTTTTAGTAAAGATGTTTGAGAAGAGCAAGATGGTGACGATATCGACTGGTTTGGATCTGTTAACCTACTCTCTTTGTATATTTCTATCTTCTGCTTCTTTGTACATTCTTCACAATCTTCACAAAGATGATCATAAATAATCAACTTCATTTAAATCCACCCCCCCCCCCCCCCCCCCAAAAAAATTATACTTGTTTGTAGCCCTATATATTATAGCCCAATTAATTATACAAGCATTACTACTTATATATAAGTTGAATCCATTTTGATTTATAGTCTCATCTGAACATATATATATACATATATGGTTATTTATATGTGCAATTTTCTTTTATAAACTTTTGTGCATAAGTGTATTACTACTACTTTGGTTGTGGCATTTGGTGGATCTTTTCATTGCCAATAATAAGTATTATATAAAAGCATGACTAAAAACATCAGAATCGATCTTTATTTCAATAACTACTCTTCTCATGGTTCGAGCAGTAACATAAACTAGACTTAGGGGCCGTTAACCAAACGCTAACCAGCAAGTATCTGGCCAGGTGAGCATGACAAAGATCGATAATCTTAACTGGTAAGAGACATGGGAAGGACCAAGAGTCTTCCCTAGTAAGTGACGGTGGTGACTTTTAACCGGTTAGCACTTACCGGGTACGAGATGCTTACCAACAACCTTACTATGTCATTTTGATTGTTGAGCATCTTACTTGGTAAGGTAAGTGTGGGAGGTGACTTTTACCCGGTTAACGTTTCGTAAATGGAACCTAAGTAGCGAGAGGAATGGGAGTGTATATTTATATATATCGCAATGGAGGGTTTTTACATTAGGTGTATGATCGTTTTATCCGTTGGATAATCTCATTTTATAGTTGAGATCTATTCTTTTCGTAGATTGAGGGTGTTCCCGTTTTACCATATATTTAGCTATACACACGTCATTGATACAAAGTTTGAATGGTGTCATCACTGATCACGAGAACAGTAATATGACGAACAATGTGAAGGGAGCGGGGTGTCGTGTAATCGTGTGTCTACATCCATTCGATTAGAACTATATTTAAACTATATATGGTATGCACTACCATTAAATTAATTATCTTCCGCAAAAGAATAATGTGTCTCCACTACAACAAAATCGAGTTTATAGGACATTTAAAATTTTATTAGTGTCCTAATAGACTACTTTATAGGGTTTAAGTTTATAGGACCAAACAATTGTGTGTTTTATATAAAGCGTTGTAATAAGTTTGATGGATGTTTTTAGACATTTTAACATATTTTGTAGGACATTTTTATAATGAAGTGTCGTATTATCTTTTTTTACGACAATTTTGATTGTTAAGTTCTTAATTAGCATGTGTACATTAAACTTTTGCTCAATACGTAGTTAGCTCTTCTACAAGTATATCACATTTTCACTCGTAATTTATTTTCTTATTTGCATGAATCTTCAACTTTCTTCTTGATGCTAGTATGGCTTTTTCTTTGTTCACCGTATAGAAAGGCTCAATTAATTTGTAGTGGTGACTGATGGTTGTTTAAGTATACTGATGTAGTGATGTTGTTGTGTCACAACCTGACCAACCCAATTTGTACGAGTTGGGTTGGATTACACTTTAAACTCTTTTATAACGAGTTGAGATTTTCCAAATCCCCTCGTTGGGTGCCATCAAACCGACAACCCCAACCCATGTTCAGCCCAAACCTCCATAAGTACCAATCGAGTTCTAGGCAGACGATTAAGTCACCGAAAAGGAAATACAATACAATTGGTTCAACATGGGACGAGGAACAAGAGTTAACTCGATGTTAATGGCAGGCATGATATACCAAAACTACAACAAGTTTCACCTTTTCAACTTAAAACGGATATAGGCATCGTATAAAAACTATGAAAGGCTGGCACGGGTTACCTGGGGTTCAACATCAAAGCAACATTCATTCCAAAAGAATATTATATGTGATAACGTTGTAAAACATTACTAATTTAATTGATAAAATATGTATCATAACTCTTTATTTGTTTGGGCAAAAGTTGATTACCGACAACTCTAATCGGCCCCACACGGAAGCCATCTCTAAGGACACCAATATGAAGTAGCATTTTTTTGCTCACTCGTACAGGGCTGGTTGCAACCTGCCAAAGTTTGATTCTAAAACACCTTCCAAATCCAAAATCTAAACCCTCCATTCATTTTCATGCAAACTTTAACAAGAAAGCAGTCTACTTTCCCAACAAAGTTACTACAAGAATCTTGAAGTTAACAACAATCTAACCAAACTAATATTTGATTGAATGTAAACATTGAAAAGTAATGCCATAATCAAAAACTACATAAAAACCAAACTTAACAAAACAAAACAAAAATGCAGAATTTGAAGCTATGACATCAAATTCTCTATATGATATCATTACCATACTTCAAAACTCAACCAAAACAAAACCCTTAAACCCTTCCTTTCTTCTTTTCCTTCTTCCCAATATTATCTCCATTCTTTTTCATCGCTTTTTTATCGATCAAGATTTCTTTTTTATCGATCAAGATTGTGTCAACATCATCCCCTTCTACCACATTCCCTTTCTTTTTCTTCTTTTCTGATACCATCTTCACTTTCGCACTCTTCTTCACCCCCGTAAACTCACCTTTCCTCTTCTTACCCACCAATTCATCACTACCCAAATCGATCACTTCCCCTTCATCATGATTAACCTCATGAATCCTACCCTTGTTTAATTCTTCCTCAATTTCCATGGCTTCATTCTTTTCCTTTTCAATTCTCAACTTAATATCGGGCAAATATTGATACAACGGCAACGCAACCGACTCCGAAAACTTCAAATGCAAAGACCTCACACCACACAACTTCTTGGGCACAAACCCAATAACCCCATCAATCGCAGCCCCAACATTCTCAACAATCTCATCTCTTTTCATACAACCCTTTGCAACACGAACCACACTACAAGTCCCAGTCCTGAAAAACAACCCCCCAGAACAACACCCTCTCTCAATCTGTTCCTTCCAATTCTTATGACCCAAATCAACAGGCAACGGCAGCTTCTTCTTCTTAAAAAACTGTTTCCCCAACAACTTAGGAAGAAGTGGGATCACCCTTTTGTCTGCGGAAAACATCTCGTAGGAATCGCAAAGCTTTCGCTTTGATTCAAAGGGTTTGTAGTCAGTTTTGAGCTTGGAGAGCTTGATGACTTTTGTGACTGGGATTGCGTCGGCTTTGATCTTGTTTTTGGCGATTTGTGAGGTGAGATTCGAGTTAGGTCTGTCGTCAATGATGAGGCAGAGTTCTGGGGAGGAGATTAGAGGGTGGGGGAGGGGGATTTTGTGAGGGTTGGTTCGAGTTTGTGGGATTTTTTTGAGGGTGAGGATTAAGTAGATGAAATCGTCTTGTGGTAATAATTGGGGGTTTTGGGAGGTGGATTTGGAGGTGTTCCATTTGAGGAGAGCATCGATGGCTTGAGTGGTGGTGGAGGTGGGAATCGCCATTGAAGGAGGAATGGAGGTTGATCACCTGTCACAAAAAAATAAATGAAACTGTATTCAGAAATCGACATTGATTTATTTAGGGTTGGTTGTTTGCTTAACCTTTTAACGAATGGTTCCAACCTCTAAAGGATATAACACATAATAAGCATGTATCAATTATCCCAAGGATACTAATGGCAACCAAAACACATATGGCATCACTCAGTTTTGATTGCAAATTACAACACATACTGCTGCATCACTCACAGATTACATTTTGCTCAACATCAAAATTAAAATCAATACTTGCCACATCTGCAGCCAAGCTATGGACCAACATGAACATACATTCAAAAGGAGACCAATTGGAGCACTATGTACAAGACCATCTGCAGCTATGTTATGGACCAACATTACATTTTGATGATGAAGAAAAAGGAGATGAGAAATACCTGTGGAGAAGAAGAAATCGCCTACAAGAAACCTGTGGAGAAGAAGAAGAAAAACAAATCGAGGCAGAGAAAAATCGCACAAGAAAGAAAAAAGAACCTCTGTGTGTGTGTGTGTGTGTGTGTGTGTGTGTGGACGGAGGCGTGAATAATTAATACTAAGAAAGAAAACTCCTTAATATTTTTCTATTATGTACAAGTAGTAACAATATTTAATACTAAGAAATTAGCATTTAATTTTATATATTAACTAGAAGTGTACTCGTGTAATGCAGTAAGATACATCACGATTTTAATGTTTTATTTTATTTTTTGTTGATTTACGGTACGATCTTGAATGGTTTTGAGAAAGTGATAATATTTTTTTATAAATTTATTTAATTCATGCTTAATAATATAATATTTTTTATATAAAAAAATTCAGTATTTTGTTAGAATTCAATTATTATCTTATATATTTTAATGACATCTAAAAAAAATAACCACTTACATATTTAATAATATAATTAAAACAAATTTATAATAATATGATATATTAATGGGTGATTCTATTAAAACACCATTAGTGAGACACCTGTCTATATATAATGATTTGTTAATTATTTTTTGTTTTACTTATTTTATTCATTAATCATCATTACTTGATTACTTTTTGTTTTTCTTTTTTTTATTTATGTACTAGTCATCATTACTTTTTGTTTTCCTTTTTTATTTATTTACTAGTCATAACTATTTTTTTATTTTATATATAATAGTATTTAAAATTTTTGATTATTAATTTGATAAGTTTTCTTTAAAAAGTTAGTTATTTAAATTTTAAAACATAAAGATTATAAAAAAAATAGCAATCATAACATTTTAATAAATCAAAATAATAATATAAACAAATATTAGCAAATCAACACATCTTAAATCAATCAAAAATTTTAAAAAATATTACCGTTAATATAAAATCAAACATTACGAACTTGACATTAAATATTCAGTCATCTAAAACATGTCCTACTGTAGCTTTGGATTTTTGATAATCGGTGTACCGTTTTATTCGAGCCTGATACGCCACCACAATCACATGTAAAAAAACACCTTATTCGTTACTCCACTTAGGGGGTGTTTACTTGGGGCTTAATGAGCTTAATGACAAAATCGGCTTATTCGCGCAGACGTTTGAAGTGTTTACTTGGGGCTTAATGACAAAACTGGCTTATTCGTGCAGACATTTTCGGCTTAATTACTAAGTAGGGGAAATATGTGTTGTCCCCATTAAGACACGTCTTTGACATTTATACCCTTTAAAAATAAAGACATGTCTACCTTCCTACTCAATAATCACGCAATAAAAACCTAGGTGCTCGGTTTCACCTTTACTACTTGTTCAATTTCGATTTCACCTTCACTGTTCGTTCGATTTTACTGTTTCGAGTTTATTGCTGGTTCGATTACACTATTTCAATTCACTGCTGGTTCGATTTCAACCCTAGACGATAATTTTCTTTGGTCGATTTCTCCAAAGGTAATGATTTTACTGATTGTTCGATACTTGTTTCTTTTCCATACTCGATTGTTGTTCCATACTTGTTTCTTTAGTCGATTGTTGTTCCATACTTATTTCTTAAGTCGATTGTTGTTCCATACTTGTTTTCTTCAGTCGATTGTTGTTTCTTACTTGTTTTTTCAGTCGATTTTTGTTCCATACTTGTTTCTTCTCCATAGTTGCTCGACATTTCTGCAATGTAGATTTTTGTAACCATGATTTCTACAATGTCGATTTCATACTTGCTACTTTTTGTCTGAACTTGGCTACGTTGTGTTTGAACTTGGAAGTTTAAGTACTTAATGAATTTTTGTTTGATTTTTGAATTATATCAATGAATTTATGAATATATGGCTTAAAAAATAAACAACAATTTATAAAACAACTTAAAATTCACATTCAAGGGTAAATTGGTCATTTCTGTTATTCAGACTGTTAATTCAAATAAAAAAGTAAACAACAACATCAATTTATCCAGACAGACACATTTATCCATACAGGACTTAATGGAAAATTTGGTAAACAGCCCCTTAATCCAATATTGGATCGTCTAATTACTATAACGTAACTAAGAGAACGTCCTTTATCTTGAACCAATCAATTAACTATTCTCGTGATGAGAACGCCTAAAATGTTTATATTAACAAAATATCAATACACAAAAGCAAAAAAAGGTAATACAAATTTTCATAAATTTACGAAATATTTAAATAAAACTAATATAATAAAAGTATTTTATGCCTATTTTTTGTATGTTTTGAAAATATAACTTAATTGATATGATATTTAATTTCGTTTAAAAATTAAAAAAAAATGCAACAAAATGTAAAACTATTAAAATATGGTTAAATATATGCTAATAGCTATATTATTTAATAATAATTATAGTGAATAAATAAGTCCTTACAAAAAAAAAGGATAACATTATATAAAATAAAATATCATACCTTGTCGACGGAAAAACTCGATTCGTCATGGACATGAAATTCAGTTCTCTCGTTTAAATACGGCAATTCTCTAGTTTGATGTTGATCCTCAAATCCATCTCGACGTTGTAACTCATCCCATAACTCTTCCCACATCTTATAACTTGCAAAAATACATATAGTAAGACAAGTTTATATGTTAGTAAGTAAACTAACAATGACTTATTTTTATAGTAGAAAAATGGGTAGTTGGGTGTTAAAAATTTATTACTTGGTTAAAAATTCTAATTTTTCAATAACTAATTAATTTAACGTTTACTAATTAAACTAAAAAAATGCTTACTTTAATCTTTATTTTTTATTTTTCATATATATAAGAAAAAGTAGTTTTTTAGTTTTTTAAATAGTCAAAATTAGTTTTATTGAAGCAAAACGTGTATTTTCCGGACACGCAAACCGGCCCACACAGGCTGCCAATTCCCAAAGGGATAATAAAAAGTAGGAACATTAATGTAGGTGAAAGCAACAAGGATAAAGTAGTCAAAATTTATATTTCCTATGTTATTAGATTTAAGTCAATATATATCTATAATATATAGATAGGTGTTGTTAGAGCATCTCCAACAGCATTGCTAAAATAGAAAAAATTGGGTTTTTCTTTGCTATTCCTCTCCAACAGTTTTGCTATATGGTTTGCTAAAATAAAGAAATATTAAAAAATCTCTAAGGTTTTGTTTGGCAAACTAGCTTATAAGCTAGCTTGTAGCTGATAAGCTAGCTTTTCAAAACGCTACTTTGAGTAGCGTTTCAATAAGTTGGCTTATAAACTAGCTTATGGTCATCCAAACATGTACACTAGCTTATAAGCTAGCTGAAGCTAGTTTTTTTTTGCCAAACATAGCCTAAATATAGAGAATTCTCTATAATCTCTAAATTGGAGAGAGAAAATATTATTTTATTTAATCCAACCAATAAGATTCAATTTTTAACATTTTATTTTAAGTTTTTTTTTTAAAAGTGTATTGGGATGATAAATTATGAAATATTATAATAATATAAATAATGATTGATTCTCTAAAATAGAAAAGTTATTGGAGTTAGAAGAAAATGTTTTTAGAGATTTTGACTTTCCATTCTCTATTTTAGAAAAAAATTAACAATGTTGTTGGAGATGCTCTTATATAGCAACACCCTATATTAATTAATAGTGATACATGAAAAGATCTACATAAAAGGAAAGTCTTGTACATACCAAATTGATGGGTGTTAGAAGTCTGCAGTAGTAATATGTATCTTGTGGTTTGAAACTTGTAAATTAAGATATTTTTAAAGTCTTACATAAAATGATGGTACCTTGTGCCTAATAATTTGTATTTAAGAGTTTTTTATTTGTGCTTTATAATATTGTATAGATTAGTTGCATTTGCAAATATAATCCCTTTTTAAGTATTTTATTACATACATCTCTTGGATTTATATATATATATATATATATATATATAATTTATGATATGGATATAGGTGGTTTGGTTTTTGTTTTATTATTTGTGCATAAAATGGTTTTTTCTATTTTCTTGTTATGGAGTGGTTGAAAGTTTAATGCGATTTAATTCTTGGTGGTTTATGAGGAGAGCAATCAGGGGAGTTTAGAGATAGGCCAAATATTTCGTTTAATGCGACCTTTACCTCTATTTTATATTTTTGATTTATCAAAAATGACATAAATTTCAATTCACCAAATTCTAAACTTTGTCCTATTTGTTCACATATGGTACTTGTAAATTGAGTAAAACCCTATAAAACCATCTAACCTCATTTAGGTCGTTTGGTTGGTTCTTTTTATTAAGTTCTATATGAATAAAGTTGTCTGTGTAGATAAATTTATTTGTATAGATTGAGAAAATTTTTGTTTGTTAGGTTCTTTCTTATATGAAAGAAGCATGTCTTTTAATTAGGACTTAGGAGGGACATGCTTGGAAAAAAATGGTTTTCTGCATAAAACACATCTCTGGAAGTTTATCAAATAAGCTACTTTCTATATTATTAAACTACTACCAAACAGTCATGTATAGTTAACCGAATAAGGTGTGAGTCTTATTAAATTAATTAAGCTGCTAACAAACAACCCTTTGGGGGTGCAGTGGAAAATTTCATCTACCCAGAGTTCAAATGCAGGCGTTGTCAAAACCCTTATGGCCATGGAGGTTCACCTGCGATGACTCCAGTCTCCAGACCATTCGTGGTCGGCCGGGGATTAGTCGGTGCACGTAAGCTGACCCGGAAACCCACGATTACCAAAAACAAACAAAAAAAACAATTCCTTTAGGTCGTTAAAGATTTAATCTTTTAGTAAAACCAAAATATATAACTAAACATGCTAATTATATTTTGGATTGGGTTATACTACCACTATGAACTTTGGAGGGAGTGTATATAGTTAATGTTCATAATTGAGTTATACCTATGTTACGGAGAATTTTATACCAACTTGTATAACAACAACAAAAGTATGTTTTTATATATGAAACCTTTTATGCTTTTTAGCCTTCTAGTGAGACACTAGTGGGAAGTGGCTAACCCAAAGCTAATGGAATTTTAAATTTTAATCGAATCTTAATTTACAAGTATCAAAGCATAAGATACATATTACTACTACAAATTTCTAACACCCACTAAATTGGTATGTACAGGACATTCCTTTTATACAGACATTTCCATGTATCACCATTTAATTAATATATTATATTACTATAAATTTGTTTTAATTATATTATTAAATATATAATTGGTTATTTTTTCTAAATATCATTAAAATATATAAAATAATCATTAAATTCTAACAAAATACTTAATTTTTTTTATATAAAAAACATTATATTATTAAGCCTAAATTAAACAAATTTATAAAAAAAACATTATCATTTTCTCAAAATCATCCAAAATTGTACTGTAAATCGACAAAAAAAATATATAAAATGAAACATTAAAATCATAATGTATCTCGCTGCATTGTGCGAGTACGCTTCTAGTATATATATATATATAGAGAGAGAGAGAGAGAGAGGGTGTTCAAATGCAACCCTTTTTAATGGTGCAACCCCATGCAACCCACCTATCTACCACTTATTTTGTTTTCACATTTTTAATTAAAAAATGTAAAAATAAAATGAGTGGTATATAGGTGGGTTGCACCATTAAAAAGGTTGCACAATAACTCACCTCTCTCTCTCTCTATATATATATATATATCACAATTACATAAGACCTCATTACTTAATAAAATCATTTTCGTCGAGTCTTTAGTTCATGCGTTAATATCCTACAATTTTAAAGTGTGAATACTCTGTTTTAGACTATATTTAGCAAACTAGTTGATAAGCTAGTTGATTAATAAGTTAAGTTTAGTAAAAGCTAGCTTATAAGAATGGAAAATGATCAAAAAGAACATCCTAAAAAAATAAGCAATGCAATATTTAATAATAGAGTGAATTACAAATTTCGTCCCTATGGTTTGGTAAAATTTTGGATTGGGTCCCCCAAACAAAATAATTACATGTGTAGTCATTGTGGTTTTATTTATGTTACGTATGAGGTCCCTGCTTCTGACGATGTTAGATATTTGTCCGTTAAGTCTCTTGTGTGCCCCTCACGTGAGGGGCATTTTTGTCATTTTATATTTAAGTAAATAATTTATTTTAATTGTACAATTTTTGAAGCCAGTGGTACAAGTCAATAAACACTTCAAAGAAAAAAACAAAAAAACTAAATTAACATATAAGACCCACAAATCCACAGAGGCCTCTTCCCACCTCTTTCAAAAACATTATCTCCGGTCATCTTCTCCGGTTGAGATCTCTGGTGAAATGTTTGCCAAAACTTTAGGAAATCAAGTTGGAAACTGATTTGAGCATTTTGCCCAAACAATATCATCAGTAAGAAAATATTGAAGTCTACAGAAACTTCTTTTTATTATTCTTGATCTTCTCTATTACCAAATAAAGAACTCCACTACTCCAATGCACTAAGAATTAACCACGTACATAAGGAACAACGATGTACTAAGAATAAACAAAATTAACATAGTCTAAAAACTGATTCTCATTATTAGAACACATGCCACAAACTCGATATCTGGCCATTGTGGCAGGATGATCGGACTCATCTACCGTTTCCTCGCTCTCTAAGCAAATTCTATTATCGCCAAATCCATACAAATTATATAATTCCCAAATCAAGCCGTTAAAATTGGGGATTACTCGATATATTCTCCAATAATCCCACAACTCGATTCAACAAGAGTTGCTAACCTAGAACAAGATTAATATATGGAATCGAGCAACGAGAACACTGAAAATATTGAAAACAACGACTATAAATCAACCCAATTCAATCTTGGGTTCTGCAGCATAAATTCAGAAAGAAACCCTGAAATTTTCCTGGAAAAAACAACAGAGCATTCCACCGGAAAATTTGGGAAATCAAGAATTTAAAATTTTCTTTACCCAAAAAATAATCCTAAATCTATATCAAAAAACTTGAAAATGGAAGATTTATGTGGAGCCATAAAAACCATTACGCATAGAAGATTTTCCCAGTAGAAAGAGGGTTCCCACTTCAAAAGCCAAATAAGATCCCCTTTACATGGAGGAAATATCTAATTTCAAAAGCTAAGAAAAGATTAAAGAAGGTATGTATGCATGTGTTTAAAATCCCATTGTGCGACAGCTTGTTGTGGGTTTAAACAAAAGTCGTCGATAACCACCATTCTCCTTCTGCTTTGATCGACTCGTTCCATGTTTCTAAAATTCGATATGAACAACAACTTGTTGTGGTTTGGATGTTGGTATTGGTTCTGATGGAGGCCGCATATGGGCCGATTTTGCTAATGTTGTTGAATGGTGATGTAGTGTTGAAGTTGGGTAGGGAACTAGGAGACGAGGAAGGAAGGACACTAAAGAGAGTTTTTTGGGGGAAGGGGCATGTTAAAATGACTAAAATGCCCCTCATGCGAGGGGCACATGAGAGGTTTAACGACAATAGAATTAACAGAGTTAAGTCAGGGACTCAATCCATAACAAAAGTGAAACCACAGTGACTACACACGTAATTATTTCGTTTGAGGGACCCAATCCAAAGTTTCAGATAACCACAAGGACGAAATATGTAATTTACTCTTAATAATATAATTAAGTCAGGGACTCAATCCATAACAAAAGTGAAACCACAGTGACTACACACGTAATTATTTCGTTTGAGGGACCCAATCCAAAGTTTCAGATAACCACAAGGACGAAATATGTAATTTACTCTTAATAATATAATTAAAAATTACAGTAATATAATATGTTAACTAATACAAACAAGGTAGTAAATAAAAGATAAATAATATAATATGTTAATTAAAAATAATTTAAAATTTATTACTATATATACTATAAATTTTGAATTTTTTAAACAAATTTTCTAAAGACATTTACATTAACTTATAATTTAAAAAAATATGTTACATATAATATGAAAAAAATAATCAAATAATAATTAAAAAAATAATAGTAATCGATAAGTAAAATATATTGACTAATATTAAAAAATAATAATATAAAAATAATTGATATAATTAATAATAATTCAAAATAGTTATAAATGAGTATCAATGCATAATTAAGACTTAATTAGTAACTTTCACTTAATATTAATAATCCTTAAATTTTAATAATTAATATTTACTTGTAATTAATAGTTAATTAATAATAATTATTATTAATGAGAGTATAATTGAAAAAAGTTATAAAAAGTTTCTCATAAGTTATTTCAAGTAGCTTATCAATAAGTTAACTTATGTCCATTTGAACATGTATCTAAAAGATAAGCTACCTTATTTTTACCAAACGATGCCTTAATATACCTCATATGCTTTATGATTGTTGTAACAACATCATTCTCTTTATATTTAAGAATGTTTTGGATTTAGGGGCGGAACACAAGTCTTCCAACCGCAGGGCCGGACTCCGTACGTTTTTTTATCGATGTGTCATCTTTTACCGGCGTTTAATATCGCCCAATGTGCTTTTAGCTCGACTCCACCGTTTCGAGAGATTTTTAAAGTTTTTTTTGCTTGATTTCAAGGATTTTTAAGGGTTTTTTTTTCATCAATTTCGAGAGACTTTTTTTTTTAGAGTTCTTTTTGTTTTTTTTTTTGGTTGATTTCAATAGTTCTATTTTTGTTTTTTTTTTGTTGATTACGGTTGCACTTCTAAAATAATACGGTTGCAACTAATCAATTAATCAAACCTAAGTACCTAACTATTAGCCCAAATTCATTATTAGTCGGTAGACATTTCATATTTCATAGACAACCTCAATTAAACAATCTCAAACAAATTAAAACTCAGACAAGCAATGAGCAATAGTATTTTATAACTTGAATAAAATTATAAAACAGAAAAAAACATGTGATTTTGGGGCTGTTGTTGGAGGATTATTCGATGAATATGAAGTTAAAATCAATGAGATTTCACTTGGATTTGGAGGATTTGATTGTTGCTCTTCCATTGAAACTTAGAGATTCACAATATGTGATGCAGATTAATTTCAATTTTCATCGATATTCAGTAAGAATCCAGATCCAACACAAAATAGCACTGCAGAAATAAGTAAAATAGCAAAATAACTCATCTCCAGCACAAAATAGCAAAATAGCACTGCAGAAGTAAGTAATAATGTTAAGTTCTTAACTCTTAAGGATTCTAAAGCAAAATAGGCATATAAGAAATTATAATTTATAAAACAAAATAGTAGTTAGCAGAATTGCAGAAATACCCAGGTGTTATTAGGTTAAACTTCAAATTGGGATTTAGGGTTGTCGTCGTCTCGTCGAGAAGTAGAACTGAGATTTGAGAAAGATAAGCAGAGGCCGAGAGGTAGTCGACCGTCGGCGACGACGACGCAGAGAACAGAGGCAGTTAGCCGGATGAATGGAGAATGGAGATGAGCGATTGGATGGTCGGAGGAGATGCAGTTCGTGCAGGTCACCGAATCACCACCGATTCAATTTGATTTGAGTTTGGACTTTGACTAAATCAGACTTGGACTAATAATGGACTAAGAATTTTTGTTGCCTCGTTGGACTAATGGATTATGGACTGACTATACATATAACATATTGGACCGACTGACTGGGAGGGTCCAAGTAAAAAAAAAATAAAATCACAAGGAGATCAAACCCACTATACTTGACGGCAAAAAAGGGGGGGGGGGGGGGCTAATTGTTCCCAGAGGGTTCCACCCCTATTTAGATTAATCTTCAATTGATATGACATAATATTAATATGAAACCCATATAAAATAACTACAATACATACTGAGTTCATAAATTACCAACATTCTTAACTAGATTTGAGCTTGGTTGTTAGTAGCTTAATGAGATTCATAGCTTATTCAATCGACTATATATAACTGTGTGGTAGTGATTTAATGATATAGAAAGTGACTTATTCATTAAGCTTTTAAAAGAGAGCTTTATGTAAAAAGCCAAGTTTTGTCAAATCTGTCTCTCTCAACTAAAAAAAATATACTCCTTCCATCTATGAAAAACTCTATCAAATAAAAACCTTTCTAATTTATACAGATAAATTAATTCACACAAACAACTTTATTCTTAGATGACTTACGGGGTGTTTGGGATTGCTTATTTGAAGGGCTTTTTAGCTTATTGCGATTTGACACCGCAGATAAGTTATTTTGAGTGTTTGGATGGAACAAAAAGAAAACAACTTATAGCGGTGCCAAACCGCTGAAAAGCCATTTTTGATAAGTCATTTTGTTGTAACTTATGACTTATTTCAAAAGTGCTTATGACTTTTTTGGTTCTTTTATATGTATAAGCAATCCCAAACACCTTTAAATAACAACTTATTAGCTTATTACGTTTTGATACCACAATAAGCTAATCCAAACACTTTTTAAAAAACTCCGATTTAACACCACATAAGCTGATAAACACTTTTTCAAATAAGCACTTTTCCAAATAAATAAGCAATCCCAAACACCCCCTTAATGAAAAACCAACTAAATTGTTCTAAGTTGGACTAAATAAGGGTAACTGAATATTACACTAATTAAAAAAAAAGAAGTTTGGAACATGTTAAAATTCGAATTAATTGTGTTGGGGATTGAACCCTAATTGAGAGTAATTATTGTGACAAAAGAAAGAGAGTAGTCCAAGTTTCTCTCTTGGCGCCAATTTCACTCCCTTTGTCACATCATCTTCTACCCATCTTCTTCACACTTACCCGCAAAAACCCTAGTTTCTCCCAAAATCCTCGCAATCCATCGGCGTCGAAGTGTTTGCAGACTCGGAAATGGGCGAACACCGGGCTAAACGCCCCAAAATTGTCAGGTCATTGCAACCGAAACCCTCTATTTTCTTGTTATCTGCGATTTTTCTTGAATTAAGATAAAGCTTTCTGCCTAACCGGATCTTTTGCAAGTTAGAATTGCTATTGATTATAACTTTTTTTTGAGTTGGGTTACTTCATTAACATACATAGACTTCGTTGCAAATCGGATGTATATCAGAAGCACAATCTTTATCGTAAAATTGTCATTCTTCTTTGGTTTTTGCATCTGAATGCACTTCATGATACCAACGGTTGGATAGTAAAGCTCAACAATTTTTGAGTTATGGTGCAACTATGATTGTTGTTTTTGTGCGTTCTTGTCTTCTTGTGGTCAGTTATTGGAAATTTTTGTGTTTTTTTTTTCTTTGGGTTTATGATGAGAAATGGACTTATAAGCTACATTACCATAGTTGACCCTTTATATATATTTACCTTAACCTAAAGGGATCAATTTTGAGGTGCTTCTTGGAGCACTTAAGAGGACCTTTTAGATTAAAAATGAATTTCAAACGCCTATTCTCTTTTTTTTGTCTGAAAGTAAGGGGCCTTTTACCAAGCGCTAACCAGATAAGCTTTACCGGATGACAAGGACCGAGAATCTTATCCGTCAAGAGGCATGGCAAGGACCGAAAGTCTGATGCAGTGAGGGTGGTGGCTCTTACCTGGTTAGGCTTATGGGTGATAGACGCTTACCAACAACCTTACTATGCCATTTTGATGGCCGAGAATCTCACCCGGTAAGGTAAGTGAGTAAGCACTTACTCAGTTATCATTTGGTAAACGACCACTAAATATTTTCTGAAACTATGCGGTCATGACATACCTTAACATTAGTTTCAGAGTCTGATGTTTTCTTGGTCTTATTCTATAATTTATGGCTGATGCAGCTGAGAATTGAAGGAAGGAAAAGAATTAAGTACTGTATTCATCATTTTAGTGAGATTGGCCCTGGCATGGAGTATAGTCAAGCTTACACGTTATGAACCTTTATGTGGCACCCTCTTTTTTCTTTATTCTGGGCCCATGTATATGTTTGGAGGCTAAATGCAGTATTTTCTGTCATTTTATCTTCATATTACATAGTTCTTTTTTTTTTTAACTAGAAGGATGAACACCTAAGTGGCGTGGGACTCCCACCCACAAGCAAGTCCATGTAAAGAAAGGGGACATTTACCCAAGTTAGTTGGTAATCAGTTGGCATGAGGTTGTTTGGTTCATAAACAAAATATTGATCTTTATGCTTTCTTGATCTTATTTTGTAATTTATGTTTTTTCAGTAGGGGGGCCGATGATTATTTGCCCGGAAATATAGTGGAGATTGAAATCCACAACTTCATGACATTTAATCACCTGGTTTGCAAGCCGGGTTCTCGTTTGAACCTTGTCATTGGACCAAATGGGTCTGGTAAAAGCTCTTTGGTGTGTGCAATCGCTCTTGGTCTTGGAGGCGAACCTCAGGTCATAAATGCAAGCTATATTTCAACATTTGGTTGATTTGGAACAGTTGTTGAGATTGTGAGTTTGTATTTTTGCAGCTTCTTGGGAGGGCTGCGACTATTGGTGCATTTGTCAAGCGGGGGGAGGAGTCTGGTTATACTAAAATTTCCTTGAGAGGTGACACTCCAGATGAGAAGATTATCATAATGCGTAAAATAGATGCACGTAACAAGTCCGAGTGGCTATTTAACGGTAAGATGTTTTTATGTACATGGAAATCACCAACATTGGTCTGAGCTATTATGACTATTTAAATCAACAATAAACTCTTCCCTGGTTATGAGACTGTAAAAAGTTATTGCCTGTATCCTAAAAATGTATTTCATCCCGGAAAATCTCTATGAAGTTCTATTGTTTTAAATGATTTTTCCCAAATGTGTTGTTAGCTAATCAGTATTTCTATTTCCATACATATGAGTTGAATGATGCTCAGTCTTGCTCCCCTTCCTTTGACTGCATTTGTAACATTGGATTCTTGGATAATGCTATTAATGATGTATGCATAATCAGTGTCGACTGTGAACACAATTCATTTTCATGACTTCTGATCTATATACCTCTGTTTCAGGCAGAGCTGCTTCTAAAAAGGAGATTACTGAGCTAATACAAAAGTTCAATATTCAAGTCAATAATCTTACTCAAGTGAGTTCTTAAGGTTTCTCACCAAGCATACAATAAATTTGATTGCATTGTAATTTGTACATGGCTGTTTAATCTTAATTGGCAAATTAGCATTTATAATACCAAACGGTAATACATGTATATCCTATTTTCTAACACATCTCTTTGTTAGTTTCTGACTATTCTACACTTCTATCCTACTCCAACCAGTTTAATAGTTTCATGTTTAACCTAGTCCAACCAGTAGTTTCATTTTATCTTACTCCAACCAGTTTACTAGTTCCATTTCGCTAGTCCGAATCTCCTCGGGGACATTGGAGATATTTCTCGCTCTCTCTTTTCAGGCCTCCATGGGATTAGTTGAGGTGCACTCAAGCTGGCCCGTACACCCACAATTAACCAAATAAAAACTATTTTGAGATAAAACTATGGCATTTTAGGCTTGTTTTATTTACTAGCTTCCATATTCTTTTTCAACTTGTACATCTTGTTTGTTGTTTGATTTCATTGTGCTCCTTTCGTTTGTGTTTGGGATGTTCAGTTCTTACCGCAAGATAGGGTGTGTGAGTTTGCTAAACTATCTCCGGTGAGACTTCTAGAGGAAACAGAGAAGGCTGTAGGTGATCCTCAACTTCCTGTCCTGCATCGTTCTCTTGTTGATACAAGTGCAGAATTGCAGAGATCTGAACAGGCAAGTCGGTTGAGCTCATTACAACTGGTGAATATGCATCTTCCAGAAAAATCGTAAACACTTTGTACTTTTTCCAGGCTGTCGAGAAGAACAGAGAAACTCTAAGTCAGCTAAAGGCACTTAATGCTGAACAAGAAAGAGACGTGGAGCGTGTTCGTCAACGGGACGAACTTCTAGCGAAGGTTCTCTTGCAAGTTTGTCTCACATGTAATTTATTGGAAACTTCTAGATTCTTATTTAATTCCATGTCCTTACAGGCGGAATCTATGAAGAAGAAATTGCCGTGGCTGAAATATGACATGAAGAAGGCCAAGTATCTTGAAGCTAAAGATCAGGAGAAGGAGGCAAAGAAGAACCTCGATGCAGCAGCCAAAATGTTAAATGAACTTAGAGAACCCATTGAGTATGTTTAGTTTTCATCTATCTATTATCTATAAGTTATTCCATATAATATTCATCTAAATTTGAGTTTAATCCAAATTTATATGCAACCCTAGACACTTAATTCTGGTCGGTGACTTAAGTTCATTATGTGAGTATGATTGTGGTCTTCATGGACGGAAATTGTAGCTCTAATTGCTCTATAAGTTATATGGCGGTATTAAGTTCATGAGCTTTATGAAGAAGATTTCAGCAGTCCTGTACCCATGCCCTCAACAAAAAAGCCAAGTTTCTGTTTGATATGTGGTCAGATTGTAATGTGGTTATCTTTTTGTAGGGAGCGAAAGCAGGAAAAAAAGGAACAAGATACCAAATGCAAGAAAATCAGAGACCTCCTTGATAATGTTGAAAGATCACGCAAGCAAATGCTGGAGAAAGAAGATCAGCTGGTATGGTAATTTAGTTGTTTCTGCTTCCTGTTCTTGTGCTCTTATAAATATTGAAGAAAGGGTTTACATTATATCTTGCTTTGTTATATTGCTTCTATACTATTTAGTGTCTCAAAGTGAAAGGAAGGTACCATGACATGGAAGAATTGGAGAGGCAAGAACAATCACGGCAGGAGAGAATCGTCAAAGCTGAAAAAGATCTCACGGATGCAGAATTGGAACTGCAAAATCTTCCACCCTTTGAACCTCCTAAAGATAAAATTGTGAGTCATACTTCTTTCATTTAAATTATGGAATTCTTGATTGATTCTCCTATCAACTCTTTGTGTCTACAATATAGACCGAGATGAGCTTAGGCTCGCTCAATGCTTAATGTGCTACAAACTGTTTAACATCCCACTTTATGACAGTATGCTTCTACAGACTAACACCAGACACCTTTCCCAATTTCTTTCTGTTGATACTCAAAAGGAGATTCTTGACGGGTGGGGGGATGCTAGTGGTCAGTTTAGGATGCTTTACATGCATATTGGTTCATGGCTGGTCAATTTTACACTATTTGGAATTAATTAGAGAAGAAAAGTCCATTATTTAGTTGAAATGAAACACGAAAGAACCAAAATTTCTGAAGATGGTTTAAGCAAAACCAGTTAGAAATATTGTCAGAATAAGTGCATCAGTTGAGATAATTCATGATATCAGTTGCAACAACAATGCTAGATGTATGAATAATGCAAACTCACATGGTAATATAAAAGGAAACGATCCTTGTTTAAGAGATCCCTCCTCGTGAGAGTTAAGTTAAGGATTGTTGGTCCTAAGTACTTGGAACTTGGAAGACGGAATTGGGTAAATTGGATAAGGTGCTGGAAACAGCATAAACCAGTCAAAGTGAACATCTGGCATTCCAGTATCGAGACTTATGCCTGAAGCAGGTGCTACCTTACCACTGAATTGAAAGAACGTTTCAAATGATTATAAATGTTTCATGGATGGAAAAATATCAACTGTAAGCTCTTGGTGGACAGTGGCTTAAAAAGAAGATATCCATTTCGAGTAAGGTGCCACAGGCATGGTTTATGCTAAAAAAGATGCACAATTAGCCAAATGGATGACTTAGCGACACTGATTGCAAATGGAGGGCATTGGTGCTTAGTAGACCTAGCAAACGTGTCGTGTCGTGTCGGGTTCAAAGTTAAACGGGTTGAGAATGCCTAACCCTAACCCGATCCGTTTAATAAACGGGTCAGAAAATCTCAACCCTAACCCGACCCGCCTAACCCGACCCGACCCGCCTAACCCGTTTAACATTTATAAAACTAAAAATTAAAAATCGAAAATTCACAAAAAAGTACATATCCAAAATTCAAATGAAAGCATTAGAAATCTAAAATTTATAGTTCAAACTTAAAAGTTCTAACAAAATCTAAAACATTAAAAATTCAAAGCATTAAAAAGAAAACTTATAATATATATATATATATATATATATATATAATTATATATATAAACGGGTCATTCGGGTCATTTTCGAGTTGAAAATTTTGACCCTGACCTTACCCGTTTAATTTTCGTGTCGTGTCAACCCGTTTACTTAAACGGGTTGAAATGTATTACCCAAACCCGTTTATTTCGTGTCGAGTTCATGTCGGGTTAGCGTGTCGTGTCATTTTTTGCCAGGTCTAATGCTTAGGGAGGCCCAATAGCTGCAGATTCATTAGCTTTTATGACTATCATCAATTTCTTCTAGCCATATGGTTATAATAACTTCTGTTTCAATAAAATAAAATATGATTATCGTAATTGGTCTTTCCCTTCCATGCACAATGATGCAAGGTTCAAATCTCTTTTGCCCTTGCCTCAATTGCGCCGAAGTCAAAAGATATTCATAAAAGCAAACATTTAACATTTGAAAAAGAATTGCTTTGACAATTTTTGCAGATATCCATTGTAACACATTACGCAACTGTAATTATTAGAAATCTATTTTTGCAGGAAAAATTAGGGGCTGAAATATTAGAGTTGGAAGCATCTGCAAGAGAGAAGAGACACCAAAAGAAAGAAAAGGAGAAGCTTTTAGATCGAAATAAAGCATTAGCAAGGCAATCTGCCGAAAGGTGAACGATCAACTCTAGGCCATGGCAGTGTCGTATCTGCTTATCCCTTCTCTCTGCATTTCATCCATCTTCTCCTGTACTTTTGTAGGTTAAGAGAGATGGAAAATATTAAAAACAAACGTTTACAGGCATTACGTAATTCTGGAGCTGAAAAAATATCTGATGCTTATAATTGGGTACAATCCCACCGGCATGAATTTAAGAAGGAGGTGTATGGTCCTGTCTTAATTGAGGTACTTCACTGACTTGCATAAAAGTAGATTGTGGCATTCTGTATGTTGAATATTTTCATTTTATTTTCTTAAGTTGCGTTCAACAATGCTTCAGGTCAACATCTCAAACCAGCTTCATGCTGCCTACTTAGAGAGTCATGTACCGTATTACATATGGAAGGTACCTTAGATTCGGAACTTTTGCACTTCAGTTCTCATACTTTTCTGACCTTATTCAATCAAAAGGCTTATTGCTTCATGAGGAATATGTTTTTTCTAGTGCCACCTTAGGGTTGTAACTCCTAATAATAACCAATCAAAGCAGTTAGAAAAGCTTCTTTCAGAACCGAAAAAAATTACGAACTTAAAAGATATTCAAATTCCAGTTTCATATTAAGGTGATCATCTTTATCATTGAGTTGGCTACATCCTAGCTAAAAGGAGAATAAATATCATATGATTGCAAGTCACTTGATTTTATCATAGACGAAAAGCTTAGAACTTTTGAATAACATATAATCCTAATTGCATCGTGCTTAACACGAGCTTCTACATACTACACTTAACCCTTTGTTGTCTTCTGTTTAAATATTTGATCTTTGAAGCATAGGAATGTGTTGGGACTTGAAAGGATGAAAACACAAACCAAACTTCCTCAGCTTTATACTGGTTGTATCATAAATATGTTGGAGCCACTTTAATGTCTAGCACATCTGGGCATTGTGAAGTGTCACGGTTGCGTAGACTCTAGCTGTTCTAAAGAAGAGTTCAAATTGGCTTTGATAATCAAAGGAGCTTTTATTAGGATCAAAACTTATATTATTATAATCTATGCAGATGGAACCAGGTAGGGTGGAAGGAGTTAAAAGGTTTTGATAAAAGAAAATGTTGTTTGTTGGATTCCTTAAATGATTCTGCTGGTACAAATCATGAAAAACTAACTTGTGCATAAATTAACCTGAGGAGGATCCTTGTGGTTGTTCTAAAGAGTTGGTATTTGACTCCCAAAATTGATATGATGTATCCCTTGGACACAACTTTGGGGGTTATTTTAACAACCTCCCATTGGTTTTAGTCCATAAGATGCATGGGTTGAAGATCTGAAATTAGTTGCGTATTTGCCACTAGCATCCCTAGGATTTATAGAGATTTTGTTTTCAACCTATAGTTTGTTTTATGCACTCCATTGTCAATGCGGTTAAAAGAGACAAAGGATGAAAGGACTAAAAGTTAATTTTTGTTTTTTTATAAAGTAATCATCACACAATAAGGTGCTCTTTGTTTTTTAAGAGGGGCTGAAGTCTAAAGTCTTATTTCACTTGTGATTGATAAGAGGTGGTGCTGAAGTCTGAAAGTAGAATCAATAAGATTGTTTGTTTTTGTAGACTGAAATGTCTGAATCTGTGATACAACAATTTCATAACAACTAAAATCAACTTAACCCTAGTATCTAAATCAACAACAATTTCATTCCAAATGTTTATGATACAAACCTAAAATCAAAACCAAAACCAAAAACCTAAATTAACCCTTAAATCAAACCATAAATCGGAAATTTAAATCAATAACTCACATCAGCCCTTAATCACGAGAAAATGAAGGCAATAGATCCATTGCTTCTGTTTTGTGTTCTTTAATCATAACACTGGATCCTTTCAGAAAAGAAAAAAACAATGGATTGATGGCCACCATAATCAAGAAAAAAGGAGAGAAAAAATAGATGCCACTGTGCAGATGAAGATGAACGAACACAATGCCTATGGGTTGGGAAACGATGCAGATGAAGAACAGATGGGGGTCATCTGAATTGATAAACCTCTTTCCGAATAAGTGATAAGTGGTTATTAAGAGGATTTTTTTGAAAAACAAACGAGGCCAGACTATTATGCCCATTGATTACAGTTTTTGCTTCTTTCTGCTGACATATGGGAATCTGATGGTAGCTTTTACATAATGTTGGGATCTAATTGTCAATTGGATGCAAAACTAGAGGAGATCCGTGGAAATAGTCCGTGAGTTAATTGTACTCTTATCAGCACATAAAAATCTGTGAGTTAATTTGCTAATACTTTTTCTTTCTGTTGCTAAATGCAGGCTTTTATAACTCAGGATTCTGCGGACCGTGACTATTTGTTCAAGAACCTTAGGTCATTTGATGTTGCAGTTATAAATCATGTGGCAGATGCAGGTCGCAATCCAGAGCCGCTACATATATCTCAGGAGGCATGTGATGTCATTCTTCTTTACTTGCATACAGGCTTTATGGCACCATTATTTATTTCCATTTTGATGAATCGATCAGATGTCATCCATGGGCATATATTCAAGGCTTGATCAAGTTTTTGATGCTCCGTATGCAGTCAAAGAGGTCTTGATTGGACAATCTGGTCTAGAACAATCGGTATGTTTTTGTTCTGATCTTGTTTAATACATGGGTAAACTGTAAACTAAAACCATGAATATTTTGAAGTGTATAAGTTTTATATCCTCTAATAACTGTATGCTAAAACATGTGTTTTTTTAATCATTCTATCAGTACATAGGGTCTAAAAAGAGTGATGAAAATGCAGACATGGCCCATAGTTTTGGTATAATGGATCTTTGGACTCCTGACAATCACTATCGCTGGTCTAAATCCAGATATGGTGGTCATGTTTCAGCATCTGTGGAATCAGTCGGTGACTCTCGTCTTCTTTTGTCTAGTAAGTTCTGAAACTAATGCTCTATTTGTTTTCTTGATTGGTGGTTTTCCCTTATGTCAGGGAACGCCATTTTATTAACCCTCTCAACCAACTTCTTGACTAGCATGTCGTTAGGCCCAAACCATTTTATGTCTATAAAAATTAGTAATAGAGGCAATTTAAGTATTTTGGATTTGAGATGGTCTATTTACAGAGTGGGAGTGGCAGGAGAAGGTTATGCTTATTTGTTTTCTTATCACTTTCAAGTTGAGTGAGGCAGTGAGTATCAATGGAGATTGGAGATATTACCTATCTCTTGAATACAGGTCTGTTTGATTGTTAGTATTGGTTTCGTATCATTAGAGTGTCATTTATCATGTTAGTTTGTTATTATCAATAGAAGTGTGTTGGTTTTTTCTATCATTTATCCCGTTCCCATCAAATTGGTATGGTAGTTTTTGATTAGGCGGCCATACCCTTAATTTCATCTCCTATTGCGTAGTTGAGCAGGGCTTCAATTGGCATACATCGGGAGTTATAGGCTCATTATGGGAATGTGGTTGGTGGAACGGAGGAAAGGAGGACGTAGATGACTGATTCTATCACTACCAGAAATGAAGTGAGAGGATTTCCTTTCTTTGGACTTGGGCAACATAGACATCATGTTAGGCAAGAACGCCATGTTCTCGAATTTGGAGAGAAAAGAAAGGAAAGGGAAGGAAAGGAAGTGAATTTTTTTATTTTGTGTTCTCCAGAGGGAAGGAAAAGGAAGGAAGGGGAAAGAAAGAAAATAATTTTTCATGTTCTTGAACAGGAAAGAAAGGAAAGGAAAGATGTCATTTTTACAATATACCCTTTAAAAATATATCCTTCAAAATGAAAGGTTGGGTATTTTTGTAATTTTAATAATCTTTTAAAGGGGTTTTAGTTTCTTTCCTTTTCTTCTCTTTCCTCCCACATTTGGGAGGAAAGTTTTAGGAGGAATCTTATCACTGTTTTCCTTCCGTTTTCTTTCCTTTCTCTCCTAAAAAGTTTCAAGAACCCGAGTTTTTTTTACTTTCCTCTCCTTTCCCTTCTTTCCTTCGTAATAAAGGTTTCGTGAACATAGCGGAAGTGACTACAAACATTGGGGGAGACATGAGTTAACTTGGCTATTCTATGAATGAAGTTTTAGGTGGGACACAAATGGTGGTATTTCAAGGTTATTCCAGTTTATGTCAGACCATGGTGTCAATAAAATCCATGATCTGGGAATTGCAAAATGATGTACAGGTTTTTTTGGTGGAACTACATTCCGTGGGGGTAGTTGCAACGATAAAAATAGATAGAGGTTCCAATTTAGGTATTAGAGGTATTGGAACGTGATGGTGAAGTATTCAACTGGCCACAACCACAATATGGGTATGCTGTAGTTCTCAAACATGGAGTAGCACCCATTAGCGTGAGACAATACTACCATCCACATGGTATTCCAAGAAATAAAGCTCCAGAAGTTATACGTGGACAAGATGAAAATGTGCTGTTTTTCTTGCTGATACTTGGCACCTATGATTTTGATGGGTAAGATTTAGGCAGTAAAAATAAAGCCACCAAGTTTGAAATTCAATGAGTTTTCTAAAAGATTATATGGGAATTCCAGCTGGTTTGGTGCCATTTTCTCACCAGACTTTCTGTCAAGAAAAAGTAAATATCCCTGTGGCACTAGCTACGGAGTTTCTTGACCTGGTGATAGTTTCACCGCCGTCTTTCACCTCCCACCTGTTCGCCTCTGCAATTGTTTTATCATTTCATTTTACTAGCATAAAACCTATTTCTCTCCACTGATGCATTAATCGAGAGAAATTATAAAAAATGGGAATATGTATCTGAAGAGAAATTTTGTTGACAAAGATCGCAAGCAAGAAAATTGCAGTGGGAATTCAGGAAAACTCTAGTTTTCTTTTCATTGATTGGGACAGGAGGAAGCTTTTTCAGCAGCCTACTTTGCCAAGACAGGGGCAGGAGTATAATAACCTAGCCCAAACCTACTTAAACAAACAACCTAAAGTCTTGGCCCAGTTTGAAGGAAGAAGAAAGTCAACCTTTTAGAATAGCAGATGGAAGAGCTTAACAACTAAAACGCAATGCATCAAACTTCAGCTCCAATGCGTTGGCCTAAGGGAAATAATATCTGACAACCTGACAAAATTCAAGAAAACCCTAAGTGTGTATAAGCAAATGAACATCGGTTCTTCATCAGCGAGGATTCAGTTTCTACGAGGGGTTTGCACCACTTTGAAATTCATAAATCCAAGTGAGGAATTGAAAAAACAATTATTGAGAAAATCGAGGAGGAGAAAATGTAGTGAGGGGGGGGGGTTGTCTACAGAAGCAATAGAAGCGGTTTAATCCCTCAAATTAGCAGCCAAACACCCTTTAAGCAACACCAAGTATTCAATTCCGAGCTCAATAATCTCCTAAAAAATTATTTGTTTAGGGCAGAGTAGAGACAATATGTACATGATGGGTCAAAATAAAAACCCGAAAAGCACAATATAATACACCAATATTATATTCCATGTGTCTAAGAGAATGCTTGTGTCCATCTTTTCAGACACGGATGGTGAGGAATTGAACACACTCAGGGGAAAGAGAAAGGAGTTGGACGACACCATCTCTGTTCTAGAAGCAAGTTTCAAGTCACTTCAGAGTGAGATAAAGGAGTTAGAAGATGAACAAGCTCAACTTCAAAAACAACGTGTATGTTAACATGACTAAAATAATTCTTATTGGGGTTGTGAATCATTCTTTTACGCATTACACCTAACAAAGTTACGTCTTCTTGTCCCATTATGCAGGAGAATCTTGTTAACGAAGCACAACATGAGAAAAGGAAACATCGTGAGCTAGAAAACCGAGTTAGTGAGTTACCCCTCTTTCTTATCTTGTGTATCAAAGTACTCTAACTCTTCACTTCAGTTTAGTCAAGAAATCTAGTCTCTAACTGAATATGCTGTTTTTCTAGACCAAAAGAGGTTAAAATTACAATCACTGAAAAGGGAAGAAGATGCAGCTGTTGTAATGTCAAAACTCGTTGAAGATGCTGAGAACTTGAATATCCAGAGATTTAAATGTGTATTGGAAATTAAGGTAGATATCTTGGAGCAATGCATTTTCTGCTAATTCATATGACCTGGCAATTTGGTTTTGTGAATCTCGTCATGCCCTGTCTGCAGAATCTTCTCACTCAAGCTACTGCTTACAGAAAAAGTTATGCTGAGAAGTTCATGGCCTCCATTGAACTTGACATGAAGGTACTCTTCTGACTATGGTGTTACTGTCTTACAGCATTGCTGTTTAAGCTTTAGGGCCTTATCCTATATTTTTATGGAAAACCTAAGCCATTGAAATTATAGATGTTAGAATAATGACCATCCTAACATACTTCGTAGTCTAAACTCTCTGTGTTACATTCATTAATGCATAAGAATCTATGTTGCAAGGATACGGGTGTGTTAAGTGAATACCGGGATTAGGAGATTCTAAAAAATTGAGGATCCGTATGTGCGTGTATGAATTCTAAAACCGAATCAATAAAATAAGTTATTTCGTGATTCATATATAAAATATAAGATGCATGCACACTAAAACCTATGTCATGTCATGCTTTTACTTTGCTTTATGTATCCATATTAGTCTAAACTAAAAAAAAACTTGTGTCGTCTTGCATTTTTCTTTCAGTCATTAAACATAATTATATTTTCTATTTTAATCTTTGTTTCTAATTTTGTAAATTGTGATTTTTGTTATTTTTTGGTAAAAGAAAGACCAAAATTGCACCTTGTGTATCCCCATTCGGTGATCTCCTATTGTGGTTAATAATTTAGAGATATAGTCAAAGCTGCACCCCAAAAGCGACCAATATGGGGATTCAGCAAGGGGTAGATGCACTCCTGCTTCCTAGATAATAATATTGAATATAAAAAATAATATATAACAATTATAGGAATTGACTATTGGTTGTAGCGTAAACAAAGAAAGATGAATGGCTACAGGCAAAAGTAATTGTATGTCAAGTTAGTTTTGTTTTCTTCTTACCATGTCTTTCCCTGTGCATTTCTTTCGGAAGGCATTTTTTCCTGTTCACCTTACAATTGCATTATAGTGAGTTTATAGTTAACTGCCACTCCTTGTGCTTTTAAATTATTTCATTAGGTAGGTAACAGCGTACCTTGGTTGCTATTATAACCCCACTAGGCTGTACCATCTACATTTGTAATTTCATAACTCATTTATTACTTGGTTAAATATTTTGTAATATATGCCGTGAATGATTTTGGTACACAAAAGTAACTGTGAACATTTTGAATATTTGAACTTCAGCTGGTGAAGTTTTTGTCAAAAAAATGCAGAGAACTGAAACCATTCTTAAAGTCTTTGGGAGCATTTTCATTATTTATACACGTTTTGATCTTCATTTATCTTGTTAACTGGGAGTTCCTGTAACATCATCACATTAGCATTGTGTGTGATCAATCACTCACATCTTTATATAAAAATCAAAATTATCTTATGCTTGTTTGTTGTCCTTTGGTCAGATTAAAGAGATGGAAGCAAGTATCAAGCAGCAAGAAAAGCTTGCTTTGCAAGCTTCTTTACATTTTGAAAATTGTATGTTTCTTATAATCACTCCTTAATATAAAGTGGCTAATACAGTGTTCATGACTGGCATAATGAGATTTAACAGAATGACCTAGGTCCTTACTGTCTTGGTTTAAATTTGGCAATGTTTATGGTCCATTGACAAGTTGTGTTTTTTTGTTTTTAACCTTTCATAAGGTAAGAAGGATGTAGAGGACCATCGACAACAATTGGCAGCTGCCAAGAAAGCTGCAGAATCAGTGGCAGTTATTACTTGCGCTCTTGAACAGGAATTTCTTCAGGTTTGGCTAAAGTTTATCTTTTAAGTACCCATCTGAGTTGTTTCATAAGTTAATAACTGTGTAGGCTTTGGTGGCATTATGCAAAATTAAATTTAACATGCTTCATTTCGAACCCATGAGATTATGAGGTCTATGACTGTCGATTTATTTGTTGCTGTTTTGAAAATGAACATATTTTTCAATAGTGTCCGAATGTACTACAGTTGAACCACACAACATGGGGTGGGGAAATTAAGAGCAAGGTGCTGCTAGATCAGGGAATCCATAATAATCATTCAAAATGCTTTATAGTCAGTGATTGTTACTTTTACTTGGAGCATACTTACTCTATGATAGGGCTTACTTGCACGAGGATTTTGGCTCAATCTGTCACTAGACTTTTCATTCAGCTTGTTTGTTTGAAGTTAAGAGGAACAGTCGAAAAGCTTAATTGATCAAAAAGTTAATAGGAACAGTTGAAATTAAGAGGAAGGTGCTGCTAGGTTAGGGAATCCAAATAATCACTCAAAATGCTTTACAATCGGTGATTGTTATTTATACTTGGAGCATACTTACTCTATGATAGGGCTTACTTGCACGAGGATTTTGGCTCAATCTGTCACTTGACATTTCATTCAGCTTGTTTGTTTGAAGTTAAAAGCAACAGTCGAAAGCTTAATTGGTTGGAAGATTATACGTACCTTTCAGGTGTCTAAGGGCACTCTGAGTTTGATTTAGTGCCTTCTCTTTTATTTTCCCTTGGTTTGCAGATTATGAGTCTTAGCCTGAACCCTTGTTCTGGAGGGAGAAAGGAGTGGTAGTACTTTTTTTCTTTTTTCTCTTTCCTAGTCGCTACAAAGAAGATAATCACTGATCGAGACCTATATCAAATTGGGAGTTCTTCCTCTTTTAAGACCTAAAGTTATCTGATTCAGGGCAGGGTTTTTAATCATACAAGTGGGGAGAGAAGGATAAGAAAAGCATGGCTTTTGGGAAATATGAACTATAATCCACTGTGAAAATGATTAAAAATGATTTATAACATTGAAATTTGACTTTCATCGATATGTTCTCTCTGCCTTTTTTTTGCTTGTAATTTTAGCAACTACATATTGACTCCTTTGCTGGAACTGTCTTTATCTTGTTTAAGACCTCTAGTGAATAAAATGCTAGGAAAGTGAGCAGTACTTGTATAATAAGCCCTACCTCCATAGACAAGCCTCACCTGATACATATAGTGGGTCCCCCATACCTGTGCTTTGGGGGTATGACTTCCACAAACAATACCCGTTGTGAGAAATTTTTTAAATTTTGATTTGATGCTGAAAATTCTGGCTGAGCATTTAGGTCGGTACTTGTAATACACGAATTATTTGCATTATTGGTGTTGTCATATCAACTATGTGTATTGGTGATATTAACATATGTGCATACTTTAGAGGAAAATGTTCAAATAAGTGATATATTAACAGATGACGACTGAAACCTACAAAAAGGGGAATTTCAATGAATCACTGAACATCTAATTCTCCAGATGAAAAAATCATGAAACATTAGATTTTTAAATAATATGGTGATGTGGAACATGCCGTTTAATACCAACAAAATTGCAGATCATCATAGCCTTGAAAAATGCATGATTTTAGAAGGCTAAAATGCAGGCTACCCATATAATCTTCATATTCCTTATGGGATAGGCCTATGTTTCCCCTTGTATGCTTTGTGTTGACTGCTTCAATTATGAGGTCTATTATTGATTTCATGAGGTATGTTGCTGTTCTATAGCTGCCTACGACCATTGAGGAATTGAATGCTGCGATTCAAGATATTACTTCTCAAGCCAATTCTATTCTCTTTCTGAACCACAACATTTTGGAGGAATATGAGCACCGTCAAAGAAAAGTAAACTTCCTTTTGCACTCAAATTGTCTATTATATTTAAAATATCTGCATTATGTTTCATCCATTTGATTTCTCCTTGACAGATCAAGGAGCTCTCAACGAAACTGGAATCAGATGAAAAAGAATTGGCTATTCGTTTAAATGATCTTAATTCTTTGAAGGTTAAGAAGTGCAGCTTTATTCCTTAGAACCTTACTATTTCTGCTATAATGTTGGAATTTCTGAAAAGAAGAAAAGTATTTAGAACAATAAAAATCATTGAGGATTACTGCTATACTGTTGCTTTAGTTTTACAATCACATAATTTTGTGATTTTTGCTGCCTGCAGGAGAAATGGCTCCCAACACTTAGAAACCTAGTTGCTCAAATAAACGAGACATTTAGCAGGAATTTTCAAGAAATGGCTGTTGCAGGAGAGGTTTCATTGGGTATGTCCAATATATGAGAATTTTCTAATAAATTCATCAACTACTATATTGATTTGATTTTTGTGGTCAGATGAGCACGGTAACGAATTTGATAGCTATGGAATTCTTATTAAAGTGAAGTTCAGGTAATTTCTATTCTAACCCTTATTTTCCAATTTGATTTATTGTGATATTTGAAAATTTAATACCTTGGTAAAGGAACAAAAAAATAAAATCTTCTACTCTTCAAAGCTGTAGGCAAAAGAATGAGGGAATTCCATAGTCAACAGTTCCATCAAACTGTTGACATAACCGTGAAACCTCTCATTTTTATCCACCAATCTCACCGTCCTGACAACAAATTTGGAGAAATTACCCGTGAACCACCGGCATAACAAATAGACAAAAAAAGAAAATAGTTGGGGCTAAGCACACCTCTGAGCTATGAAGGTGTTTTTTCACAGGCGATTATTCATGTCATACTATATTAGGAAATTAGTAAATTTGGAAAGGAATCTTTCTTGAAAAGGAAATGTCACATTGTTGCGCGACAATCCAAGATCGGAAAGTGGCATTTTATTGGGACGGATGGGGTGTTACTTTTATCTAGTATTACTTTTTGTCATAGAATTCATGACCCATTGCACAAGCATGACACCAACTTGAAAATGGCCATGGCACATGACACACAATGTGGAACATACCATTTCAATAACTATAAAAAAATCTAACTATATATTGATTGGGAAACCACACCTAAGGGGATGGAAGTTTTGCCGTGCACCCCTGGTTCACTGGAAAACCCAAGGGTGAAACTTAAATTCATGATTTCTTCGACAAGCCCTCTGCTAAGCAATCCCACAATATTTAAAAAGAATAAAACAAAAGAGAATCACATGCAATCATGATTCATATATTAGGGTGTCAAAGTAATTTTAGTTATCATTAGTCACTAAATGCAAAAAAGCAACAACTAATTCTTCTAAGGGATGGTCACTTTCAATTTGGTTCTCCTGTCAATTAGACAATGTGTCTAATCTTATTCATACAAACAAAACTCAATAATGATATAATATGAGTTACCTAGGTGCATTACATTTGGCAAGGTGCCACGCCATTTGTCATGACCTGCACCTTGACTACTATGCTCCTTATCTGCAGTGGATCCCTATGGAATGCACGAATTTCTTTCGATTTCATTTGTCTCTTCTACTATTTTGGTATATGGGCATTCATTATTTTCAGTTTCTGCCTGGTGAACTCTACAGAAATTTGCCTTATGGTTTTCATTATATAGAACTGCACTGTTTACATTTACTTTTGATTTCACAATGAATCAGGCAAGCAGGACAACTTCAAGTTCTAAGTGCTCACCACCAGTCCGGAGGGGTATAACAATGAGTTGTATATATATTATTCTATGAAAATTTGCTCTTATTTTTGTCATATCTCATCACTGTCTTCCTTGTTCTTGCATAGGAACGTTCAGTTTCGACTATTCTTTACCTTGTTTCACTACAAGACCTCACACACTGCCCATTTAGGGTTGTTGATGAGATAAACCAAGGTTTGTGAATGTTTATTTGCACTATTGATTTAAGATAAACCTGTCTGTGCGGTTCAACTTTCCATTGTGACCAGTCTTTTACCTTGATTAACATTTTTTTCTGCATGATTATGATGTTACCTATTTTGATATCTGTTAGGAATGGACCCTATTAATGAAAGGAAGATGTTCCAGCAATTAGTCAGAGCTGCAAGCCAACCAAATACACCACAGTAAGGATTCTTTCGGTTAATATCTTCAAAAAAAATTGTCCTTAACCGGTTTAGTAACTTTTGAAAATGAGTAATTTGGTTCTGCTATAGGTTTGTTGTGAGAAACTGGCCATTTTAGTCAAATCAAACCATATATATTACAATTTCTAACAAGTGTTGATAAATTTGATGTAGCATATTGGTTACTATCTGAGTGATTAGTTCCTTGTTTTTGAGGGACCCTTGTTCTAATCCATTGTCCCTTTTTTTCTTCTTCTTTTATTATAACTATAAAATTAAATCTATCAGAATGGTGACCATGCGAATGGGGCCTTGGCCTAATCCTTTCTATTGTCAACTTTGAACCCAAAAGCTTGATTGATATAGCTTTTTAATATCGTTAAAGGTTGGTACCATTTGGAAAGTTGCTGCTACAACCAGTCACCATGTGTACTTGAGTAGGGCACTTTTTTCTTCAAATTTCACTGCCCAACAAATAGACAGAAATTCTTATTTAGTTTATGTTATTTCTGTTGGTTATATTCCAGGATCAAGTTATAGATTAACATATCTGACAATATAGTAATAATTATGATATCAATGATAAGTAACCAAATATACTTTAGGGTTTTTGTAACAGGTTTGCTCTCTCCCTGTCTTTCATCTTTCTGATGGTTGAAGGGACGTGTGTGTGTGTGTTTTTCTTTTTTTCCCGCTGCTTATTATTTACTACTATTGCTTCTTTCCTTTTCGCTCATACTTTTGCACAAGCTGGGGGTCTTGACAGAAACAGCCGCTCTATCCTAAAGGGTAGAGGATAAGTCTGCATACATTCCCCGGACCTTGTTTTCGAGTGCGATATACTGTTTTGGTTTGGTTTTGGTGGTTGGCTGGTTTTTTCTTGTTCACCGAGAAAAGTTCTTGTGAAGCACTCTCTCTTGCTTCAAAGCTTCATCTCTTCAATGGTCAAATGTTGAAAGTTTCTTAGGAGTGTTCATTTTTCTGCGTCATATTTAGGTGTTTCTTGCTTACTCCAAAACTGCTATCCGATTTGGAATATGGCGAGTCTTGTACGATTCTGACAGTGATGAATGGCCCGTGGATTGACCAACCGTCAGAAGGTTATATCAACACTTGATTTCATTGCTGCTATTTTTATTATTATCTTGTCTATTGTCATTTAACATTTCTAAACCATGCTGTTTCCCCTTTTGCAGTATGGAAACTTGGAGGAAGTTGGGGCTCTGTTATGGGATTGTTGGGGGAAAGCCATTGCTAAAAACTGTAAGAAAAGTAGTGAATGATGATTGTTATTAATGAATTCTTTTTCTTCTTCAATGTGATTTTGTAGATCAGAAAGAAAGTGTGCTAAACAGCTTTTGAAACTTTTGATGCTAATATGGTAAGATTCGCAGGTGCAAACCTCGGAATTTGTAACTTGTGAATATATAAGGTATGCAAACTGAGAACACGCGTAAAATGGTACGCTACTACGGCTTCGTTGTTTCTGAATTCGCTCCATGTAGTTAGCATAGACGGAAGGGTACAGAGGGTGGGGTAGGGTTAGGGAGCTGACATATAGGTTACCAGAGTTCTAAGATAAACCGAGGGTTGGTGTTAATTTTTCTTACATCTGCTTTGTTGTCTTGCACCTTTTTTTTCAACGGTGTTACATGCTTTTAACTACTTGGTTCTTTTCGATTTTTGTCATTTTTTCTTTTCTTGTTTCGAGTTCACCACTTCGTCTTCTTGAGAATCTTGACATTTTTTCAAACTCTTTGGAACTTTATGGACAAGCTTTATTTATCTCACTTTTCACAAAGCAAGTGGTTTTCATGGAAACAAATTTGTGCTACTCCTTGGTGTAAAGGGCATAGATACATCAAATAGAACATTATGGGTATTCTAACAACATGCTATTTGTAAGTATATCTACAAAATCATACAAGTACTTGTGGGTATACCTGCAAAATCATAATCAAACCATGAAATTTTAAATATGATTGTATTTCAAAAACTCAAAAACAAACATGTATGATAATATTGTTTTTTACAGTATAAAAACATCATTTAATCACCATTTTAAGTAGAATTGTAAACAAAAAGTAGTTTGTCAAACCAATTTGACTGTCATTCATGAAAAACATATGTTCAATTTATAAAGAATGACAAAAATAGATATTATATATTTTAATATTCGACAATAAAAGTCAGTTTGATCATTTATTAGCAAAAGAGAACTTTTCTTTTTAAACTGTGGATATTCTGATTAGTTAATTCGTATATCAATTAGGATGCGTTTAGTACACTGAACATGATAGAACATAACATGAATTAATATCACACGTTTGGCAGGACTGTTAGGTGGAACGGACATGAACAAAAGTGGAACATGCCTGTTCCACCCCCACCCCATGGAACAAGTGGAACAGACTTGTGTTTTACCAATGTAAACTCAAAATAAAATCTAATTCTCTTCTAAAACATTAAATACGCCTTCTTTTTTTATATTTTATTTTATGTTCTTTAAATTTTCACTTTATTGTCCTCAAATATTATTTATATATAATTACTATATTTTGATTAAGTTATTTAAATTATTAAATATTAATAGTAAAAAAAGATAGAAAAAGTTAAAAAATAAAAATTGGAAACTATATAAACTTCTTATTTTGGTGTCACTTTAATCTATCTTGAAAAGAATTTTCTAATACTATATTTTGTTATAAAAATATTTATTTCGTTATAATTTAATAAATTACATAATTAATTAAAATATATATAATATATAAACAACTTATTAGGAGTAAATTGGTCATGTTATCTGTTATGTTCTGTCCAATTCTGGTTTACCAAACGCTGAATAGTTGTTCTGTCCTGCTCTTTCTTGTCCCACCCTATCCTGTTCTACGTACCAAAACGCACCCTTAATGACATAAGGTCATAAAGAACAACTAAGAAAATACCTAGCAATTTTGCCAGACTAGGAAATTGGAACTTTGGTACTTGAGTATTTGGTAATGACTTTTAGTTGTCAACAACTGATATCAATCAAATGCTAAAATATATATAGACTTATGTTTATGACACTAGAGTTGGGTTTCGATGAGAAGTTGAGTTAATGGTGAGAAGTGTGAGAAGTGGTTATCGACTGTTGGATGAGAAATGGACGCAGATTAGGACGAGATGCCCGAGATAAGATGCATTGAGATGCACCAGATCAATTCTAAGCCACAATTCATGGGAGGACTTAAGATTAATGGTTCAGATCCACTTCCCATGTTCTCACCATTAAATCAACTTCTCACACGATCTTTACCGACACTAACCTTATTCCATTGATACTCGATAGCATAAACTTATATTCCCTTAATATTGGATAGCATATAAAACCATCTAAAAGCATATCCAACAAAATTCCATAAACGAAGAAATACTGAGATTTTGAAGTTTTTCTTACTCTAACGATCTTTTGAAAATCTTCTTCAAAATAACAAAAAATGAGGAAGAAGAGAGAACCTTCTTTATACTCGAGGGAGAAAGAAGAAATTGAAAAATTGTAAAATTAAATTTCGGAGAAAGAAGAATTGTCGATATATTTAAATTATTTTTTATTTACTTTTAAGGAGAGAATGGGGGAGAGAACATTTAATTTATATTTTATAAAACGTTTGTTTTTTCTCTGTTATATATCTCAATAATGTAATTAATACCAAAATCTTTAAAATAAAGATATTATTGGAATTTGATGAAATTGTTATGGATGAATATGGAATGAATGTTAATCCCCTTTGTATTTGGTAAAGATATGTACTATATATGTATTATCTGTATATATGTATCATCTATTGAATAAGAGAATAAGCTTTTGGCTCTCATATCTCCATCTCTCTCAATCTCTCTCTACTCTCAGTTATTCATAACACGTTATCAGCACGAGACTCTTGACGAAGGAGACTAGGCGACACCAAGGAGAAGCAAACGACAAAACAAGAACGCTCAAATCCCCTAGGGTTTCACCTTTAAAGGTCAGTTTTAATTTTGCCCCGCAATCTTTTTTCGGTCAATCTGATTCTACCCCATTCTTCTTACCACCCTATCACAAAAGATAAAACCACGTTTAGGTTTATTTTTCCACGTTCATCAAATATAAAAATCTGTCTTTAAACATCAAAACAATTAATTTTATAAATAAAGGTTGCAACTTTAGGCATAAATTTTGATATTTTAGCGCACAAAGATTTTTGATAACAACCAAACTTGTTTTTTTTACAATCAATTGTATCGTTTTTTCTCTCGAAAAATAATCAAAGCTTTATATTCCTAATTCATGTATCCAATTCAAATAAATTGTTTATGGAATCGGAATTTTGTTTTAAACAATTGAATCGTTATAAAACCATAAAAAAAATTATTATTAAAGTTATTAACTTTTATATTTTATGATAGTTAAACATGGCAAATCTTGCAAAACTTGAATTTTTGGCTTTGGATATTACCGGGAAAAACTACTTGTCTTGGGTATTGGATGCTGAAATACATCTGGATGCTAAGGGCCTCGGAAAAATAATCAAAGAGGGAAACCAGGACACTACCCATGATAGGGCAAAGGCGATGATTTTCTTACGCCGTCATCTACACGAAGCCCTAAAAACTGAATACCTCACTATAAAAGATCCACTCATCCTCTGGAAAAATCTGAGAGACCGCTACGATCACCAAAGAACCGTGATATTGCCAAAGGCACGTTATGAATGGGTTCATCTAAGATTTCAAGACTTCAAGTCAGTAAGCGAGTATAACTCAGCTATGTTTAGAATTACCTCTCAATTAACCCTATGTGGGGAAAAGATCAATGATGAGGAGATGTTAGAAAAAACATTCTCCACCTTTCACGCCTCTAATATGCTATTGCAACAACAATACCGTGAAAGGGGATTTAAGAAATACTGTGATTTGATCTCATGCTTACTAGTAGTTGAGCAAAACAATGAGCTCCTTATGAAAAACCATGAGACCCGTCCTACAAGCACCGCCCCATTCCCAGAAGCGAATGCGGCAACATATAATGATCAAAACAGAATTAGAGGACGCGGTCGGGGTCATGGTAGAGACCGTGGTCACGGTCGCGGTCGCGGTCGAGGAAGTGGTCGTGGAGGATATCCTGGTGTCCAATTTAATACGCCAAAGCTACATACCCATGAAAAGAAAAACTCATATGAGAAGAAAGAAAAACCGACAAGTAGTACATGCAATCGCTGTGGCATGGAAAATCATTGGGCCCGAACATGTCGAACAACAAAGCATCTGGTTGAACTTTATCAGAAATCCCTCAAGAATGAGAGGAAAGGGGCAGAAGTGAATTACACTTATGAGCAAAACGAAAGCCCTGATGGTCCTGAAGACCACAACAAAGCAACTCACTTGGATGTTGGAGATTTTATTATCAATGAATGAACACTATCCCAAAATTAAGAAATATGTCAAGTTTTTTTTTCTTTTGTTTTCATGTATTTCCTATTTTAGTAAACGAGCAAGATATTTATGGAATTTAGTGATGAACATCATATTGTATGAATTTCTAAAACAATATTCTCATCTTATACAAACTTGAAAAAAAATAATCAAACAGTAAGTTGTGCGACTCATACCATGGGCAAAGCCGCGGGTATACCCGCGCGACTCACTGTTTCACCTTGACATTGTAGTCATTTATTATACAATCCAACAAAACCTACTCTATTTTACTTGTTGGAAATTTATGAAATTTTAATGTTTCCTTTTAGAAAATATGGATTGCTTAAAACAACTGGATATTGATGACGAAGACATATATCTGGTGGATAGTGCATCAACACACACAATCCTCAAGAAAAAGAGTTATTTTTCTCACTTATCTATGCAAAAGGCAAATATCAACACAATATCCGGAAGTACAAATATAATTAAAGGTTTTGGAAAAGCACATGTGCTATTACCAAGCGGTACTAATTTGGAAATTGAAAGTGCACTTTATTCCCCCAAGTCTCATAGAAATTTACTGAATTTCAAAGATATCCGTAAGAATGGATACCATATTGAGACCACAACAGAAGAACATACTGAATATATTCACATTACAAGTATGATGACAGGAAAGAAACAAGTGTTGGAAAAATTGCCTATGTTTTCTTCCGGTTTATACTACACTAAAATAAGTGCAATCGAATCAAATGTGGTCATAAACCAGAAGTTTATGGACCGAGAAAGATTTATCCTTTGGCATGACCGGTTGGGCCATCCCGGGTCAGTAATGATGCGAAAAATAATAGAACAATCATGTGGGCATACTTTGAAGAACCAGAAAATCCTTCAAGCTAATAATATCACTTGTGTTGCTTGTTCACAAGGAAAACTAATCACTCGCCCATCACCAGCCAAAGTAGGGTTTGAATCCCTTAATTTTCTGGAAAGGATATAGGGGGATATATGTGGGCCAATACACCCCTCTTGTGGACCATTTAGGTATTTTATGGTTTTAATTGATGCATCAACCAAATGGTCACATGTGTGCTTATTATCAAGTCGCAATCTGACGTTTGCGTGATTACTTGCCCAATTAATACGATTGAGAGCACATTTTCCAGATTACCCTATCAAAGCAATTCGTTTAGACAATGCTGGTGAATTCACATCCCAAGTATTTAATGACTATTGTATGTCTATTGGGATAAAAGTCGAGCACCCTGTAGCTCACGTTCATATGCAAAATGGGCTTGCTGAATCGCTTATCAAGCGACTACAAATGATAGCCAGGCCAATGATTATGAAACCTAAATTACCAGTTTCCGCCTGGGGCCATGCTATCTTGCACGCAACAACACTAATTCGCATCAGGCCAACAAGTTATAACACCTCCTCCCCTTTAAAAATGGTTTTTGGTCAGGAACCTAATATTTCCCATCTAAGGATTTTTGGATGTGCGGTTTATGTTCCAATTGCTCCACCACAACGCACAAAGATGGGACCTCAAAGGAGGTTGGGAATATATGTCGGATACGAATCAGTATCTATAATCAAATATTTAGATCCATCAACGGGGGACTTATTTACGGCTCGATTTGTTGATTTTCACTTTAATGAATCAGAATTCCCAGCATTAGGGGGAGGGACTAAACAGCTGGAAAATCAAAGTAAAATAAGCTGGAGTGAATTATCATTATCTCATCTTGATCCTCGAACTAAACAATGTGAACTAGAAGTTCAAAAGATAATTCACTTGCAAGGACTTGCAAATCAATTACCAGACGCATTCACTGACCCAAAGAAAGTGACAAAGTCACATGTGCCAGCCGCTAATGCTCCCGTTAAAATTGATATCCCAAAGGGGCAAGATAACTTAAGCAATGAGTCTAGAGCACACCAGAAGCGTGGTAGACCAATCGGTTCCAAAGATAAAAATCCTCGAAAGAAAAGGGGAACTAATAGCCAAGATGGTCAAAACGAGGTAAGAGAAACGCCAGAAGAGTCTCCCGAAGAGACACTAGACATGATGGTTCCAGAAGAACCTCAGGTACCTGAAAATGAAGAGATCTCAATAAATTATATCATGTCTAGAAAAGTATGGAATCGAAACAAAACCGACGTCGATGATATTTTTGCATATAATATAGCGCTGAATGTGATTGAAAATGAGGAGGATCAAGAACCAAAATCTGTCAATGAATGCATGCATAGAAAAGATTGGCCAAAATGGAAAGACGCAATGCAGGCAGAACTGAATTCACTAATGAAACGGGAAGTTTTCGGACCTGTCGTCCGTACACCTGAAGGTATAAAACCTGTCGGGCATAAATGGGTATTCATAAGGAAACGTAATGAGAAAAATGAAATTGTGAGATATAAAGCACGGCTAGTAGCACAAGGATTCTCACAAAGACCCGGAATCGATTATGAGGAGACTTATTCTCTCGTGGTGGATGCAACTACTTTCCGATATCTTATAAGTATGGTAGTACAAGAAGGGATTGATATGCGTCTAATGGATGTCGTGACAACTTATTTATATGGGTCACTTGACACTGATATTTACATGAAACTCCCCGAAGGATTGAAATTGCCTGAATCATGTAAAGTAAGTTCTCGAGAACAATGTTCAATCAAGCTAAATAAATCATTATATGGTTTGAAACAGTCAGGGCGTATGTGGTACAATCGCCTTAGTGAATATTTACTAAAGGAAGGTTATAAGAATGATTCGATTTGCCCGTGTATCTTTATAAAGAGATCTGGACCCGAGTATGTCATAATTGCCGTGTATGTGGATGATTTAAATATAATAGGGACTCTTGGTGAGCTTCCTCGGGCAATAGAATACTTGAAAAAGGGTTTCGAAATGAAAGATCTTGGAAAGACAAAGTTTTGTTTAGGGCTACAAATCGAACACCTTAAAGGTGGAATTCTTGTGCATCAAGAAACTTATATAGAGAAGGTGTTGAAAAGGTTTTATATGGATAAATCACATCCAATGAGCACCCCTATGGTTGTGAGATCGCTTGATGTTGAGAAGGACCCTTTCCGACCTCCAACAGATAATGAAGATATCCTTGATCCTGAAGTACCATACCTAAGTGCTATTGGGGCACTTATGTTTCTCGCTGGTCATACCAGACCGGACATATCGTTCTCTTTGAATCTACTAGCGAGATATAGTTCATGTCCAATGAAGAGGCACTGGAATGGAATAAAGCAAATATTTCGATATCTTCAGGGTACTAAAGATTTGGGTTTATATTTCGCTAACCCATCAAAAACAGGTTTAATTGGTTTTGCAGATGTTGGATACTTGTCAGATCCTCATACTGGTCGATCACAAACCGGGTATGTGTTTACCGTTGGTGGAACAGCGATTTCCTGGCGCTCCACAAAACAGACTATAGCAGCCACTTCATCCAATCATGCTGAGATCTTAGCAATCCACGAAGCCAGTAGGGAATGTGTTTGGTTAAGAAATGTAATACAACACATTCGTGGATCTTGCGGTATTATTCTTGATAAGGAGTTACCAACAGTCTTGTATGAAGACAATGCGGCTTGTATCGCTCAACTCAAGGAAGGGTACATTAAAGGAGACAAAACCAAGCATATACTTCCAAAGTTCTTCTTCACACATGATTTGCAGAAAAGCGGCGACATCAGTGTTCAACAAGTTCGTTCGTGTGAGAACCTAGCTGACCTATTTACCAAGTCACTTCCGAACTCAATGTTTCAAAGGCTGGTTCGTGATATTGGGATGCGTCGACTGAAAGAGCTCAAGTGATGTGATTTTCAGGGGGAGAAAATACGCGTTGCACTCTTTTTCCCTTGATCATGGTTTTCTCCCACTGGGTTTTTCTGACAAGGTTTTTAACGAGGCAACAACCCCAAGCGTATTTGGAGTAATTATGTACTCTTTTCCCTTCACTAAGTTTTCCCACAGGGTTTTACTTGGTAAGGTTTTTAACGAGGCATAGTACTCTTGATAAACATCCAAGGGGGAGTGTTATGGATGAATATGGAATGGATGTCAATCCCCTTTGTATTTGGTAAAGATATGTACCATATATGTATTGTGTTTCTTGGTAGCTAAGCAATATGTATCTATATATATGTATCTATATATATGTATCATCTATTGAATAAGAGAATAAGCTTTTGGCTCTCATATCTCCATCTCTCTCAATCTCGCCATATCTCTCTCTACTCTCAGTTTTCATAACAGTAATCATTTTTTTTTAGATTTTGAGTTATCATTCTCCAGTTTTGTGATTTAATTTTTAATACTTTGCTGCTGCTTTTTTTTTTGGATTTTTTTACTAATTTTCTCTAAAATATGGAAAAAAAAAACTTAGCAAATTTGAAGAACTTTTAAAAATCAAATGAAGACTGGGCCAAATTTAATTAAAATTCAAATTGAACGAACATTAATTTATCTAAAGTATCCATTGCCTCAAACTCAAATTTGATTGAAAAGGTACTTTTGGAACACCAGTAGGCATTCGATGGCCATACCAGTGATTTGGAGGAGATCTCTTGAAAAGTATTTAGTGCGCATTTCGATTAACACCAAAGGACTTTGCTCTTCCATCCCTTGGATAGATAGAGAGGGAGGGCAGAGAATAATTTTTTTGCCGTTTTAAAAAAAAATCTCCAACTTATTAAAAAAAGTAGATGCAAGAAGAAAAAGAAAGAATATATTTTACATTATGAGTTTGTGCATTTTAGCATATCTGGGGCATAAAACCTTTAAAGATTGGTATGATGTTTTCTTGGGTGTTTTGAGACATCAAAAGATAATTATTTCTTCAAAAGTGATATCTTGGATATTGGAAAGATTTGGTACAAAATATTGTTTGGACTCTTGAAATAAAGTAAGGGGTTGTTCGGTTCATTTTCCATTAATACCTGTATGGATATAGCTGTCCGTATTGATAAAGTTGTCTGTATAATATCAGATAAATTGTTGTTCGGTTGTTGAGCTAAATAAACAGTCCGAGTGTTAGAAATGATCATTTTACCCTGCTGTCTATAAATAAATTTTTAAGCACACTTGCCCTAATCTCTGTATCCAACCGGTTGTTTCCCTCTTGCCAACAAAATGTCGGTATTTTTTAGAAGGATCACACACAAAAACATCGAGCATCATAAACCAAAACATCAATAATGAAGGATTAATTTCTCATTTTGTCACTTCAATAACATCATCGAGTCCAGTTGCAGTGGTAGGTGAAATCAAAATTCCAATCCAGAAGTATACAGTTGAGTCATCTGTGATTGATTTTTTGAAATGTTTCAAAGCATCTTCTTCCTTGACACTAAAATCTACTGATAGAACTCCAAGAACCCAAGGCAAATTTTTGAAAACCATTGAACGAAATTACCACCAAAGAGGAACTCAAACAAAAAAAACCCATGTAAAATCGATCAATCACAGAGAAGGAGGAGATGATCGATTTCATAAGACCAGATCGATAATAGAGAATGAGCATATCAGAGATGAAGAGGGTAAATTTGAGAGTGTTTCAGGGATCGATCAATCAATATTTCTTTGATTCAGGGAGGAATCGATCAATCACAGAGAAGGAGAAGGACCATATCGATCACAGAGAAGGAGAAGAAGCAGGAGAAGATCGATTTCATAGGACCAGATTGATCGATTTTCTTTGATTCAGGGAGGAATCGATCCATAACAGAGAAGGAGAAGAAGCATATCTAGTTCATAGAGAAGGTGTTGGCGTGATTTCAGGAATCGATTGGTATTTCTTTGTTGGTGTGTTTTCAGAAATCGATTTCATAGATACAACCCTTCACCTTCTCTGTGGTTTCTTCAATCCAGCCTCCAGGGAGTGATTCCATGATTCTTTGACCGATCCATTGAAGAGGGGCTGACGTGTTTTCTTTTTGTTTTATCAAGAGGGGTACAGGAGGCAGGGGTAGGGATGGAAAGAGAAGGGTTGTATCTATATGACTATTCTTATCAGGCTTAGCGAATAAGCTCATTTTTCATCCAATAAGCCACTTTCGAACAACAATATATGGCTGACCAAATAAGCTATATGGCTGACCAAATAAGCTATATGGATTATATAGCCTATTAAGCCACAACCAAACAACCCCTAACTTGAGTTAGTAAAGATTTTATTGGGTTGTTATACAAATTGAAAGGTTTATTGAGCTTCTGTTGAGTCAAGTATCATTTTGGGACTTTGCCCAACTTGTGAAATTTGGTAGTGACCCTTGTGCTTTTGGTTACAAAAGTGTAACTCTTTGATAAACGTTTTCCTTGGCTTTGTAGGATTTTGAAAATAAAAACCATACGGTTTTGGGCCATTTGGCTATTAAACTTCAAGGAAGTGTTGATTATGGACCTATTCATATTATAGGTGTCATATAATTGTTTAATGTTGGAAAAAATGCCTTTTCGTCTAATGAGGTTACATTTTTATTTAAAATAGTAAAATGTATTACGAGGACTTTAGGAATGATTTTAGTTCAAAGGAGTTTTGGGGACATTGTCCGATTTTAATAGCTCAATATGGAGCTTTAGATGTATAATGCAATTATTTCACATTTGTTTGTTATTACATGCGTTGAGTGCGTTAGTCATTCAATTGGGGTCATGTAATTTTTCGATTGTAATGCATTGGATCCATAGGCATGTGAGTCAGTCACTTTGATATTTGAGAAGTCGGTATTGCGAAGAGGAACCCGTGTGGGTTGGACTTCGGAACCATAGTTGGTATTGCGAAGATGAACTAGTTTGGGTTGGACTTCGAGACCTTGGGTATTGCAGAGGTGATCTTTTGTTGAGTCGGACTCTGGGACCCTATTGTAACACCCCAAAACTTGGGACAAACAAAAATTTCCGAAAAAGGGAAATGTGTTATATAAATAATGCTAAAGCATGAGCTTTCCCAAAAAGGGAACAATAAACGCCTGTTATAATTACAAGTATGTAATGATAAAGCAATGAGGGATAACAACCCTCTAATCTAATTTCTAACTAGAAAAGAGATTACATCAAGTTGTTATCTAAATTCCAAAACATTTGTCTTCTAAAGTTGGAGTCCCAAAAATGCTCCCAAGCTCACACTTAAGGCCACTAAACCTTCTTGACGGTTGCGCCGCTAGAACCTGAGATACACATCAATCAAGTCAAGTGTTAGGCCAAACGAGCCTAGTGATTTGAACAATAACATGGTATATCAATTAAACATTTATAAACACAAGAGACATAAAGGAATCAATGGGGGGAGACCCATCACACCAATGAGTTTCACCTCAAGAGCCAATGTACCTTGATGTTCACTCACATGAGAAACATCCCGAAGGCCCGACACATTTGAAGACTACCTCCAAGACATTACTCCAAATGACAGAGATCTAGGTGCATACCGTTACGGTGGAACCCCAAGACTACGTCCTCCTAGTGCCTACTCATGGTTCATCCAATATACACCATACATCCTTATACATATTCCACATTCCGTAAAAATACATTTACAAGATCCCAATGGTTTCAATCCCAGTTTAGGTCAAAACCCTAAATCATGTACATTTACAAACAATGTTCCTCAACCATATATTATCATATGTACATATCTCAACTATACAACCAAAGTATACCCTTCAAAACCCACATAATGATTATTGACCAAAAACTCCAACACATACCAAATATAGAAATGTGATCCAAACTTATCAGGTGATTAACATGTATAAGGAGATGTAAAATAATAACAAGAAACATATTAAAAAGTGTATATCATAAAAATAGTTAGAAGAAACTCATTATCTAGGTTTTATAGAAAACCCTAGAAACTTAGTAACCCTAACTTGGTTGGAGAGAAGTGAAGACTTGAGTCTTGATGTAGCAAACCTTCAATCAATGATCCCACTAGAAGTAATAAGTGTCCTCACTATAACACCCTCGATTTCGGTATGCTCTTAATCTGCTCATAAATTCATTTATCGAACCTTACGTTTGGTCGCGCACTCATTCGGGTCAAAGTCGGGTGAAAAACGGGCTCGGTACACCTAGGGTGACAGTGCCCGCGATTGTGACAGAGGTCACTCTCGCGGGGTTTGTACCGCGATCCCATAGCCTGGAGCGAAAGTGACAAGTGTCACTATCGTGGGGATTGTACCATGTAACACCCTAAAAATAGGGATAACAAAAATCCGAAAAAACGGACATGCGGTATTTAAAATTGCCAAAGCAAGAGCCTCCCAAAAATGGGGAAAAGTACACAAACCTGTTTAAATACAATCGTAATTAAACGGATAATAAATAACAACCAAATAATCTAATTCTATAACCAGAAAAGAGATTACAATTAAGGGTGTCATTTATAACCCAAAGGTTCTCCTACCAAAAGTACTTCCGATTGTAATGTTCTCAAATCTCCCACCCAAGCACTAAGCCCGCTTAGAACCGGTGCCGCTAAAACCTGAGATACACATCGACACCAAACAAGTGTTAGGCCAAAAGCCTAGTGAGTTGAACAAGATAAGCATGGTAAAACATATATAACACTTATTAGCAGTTAACCAATTTCCAACATGTATGAAGTCAACGGGGGATACCCATAGCACCAATCAATTCCACTCCAAAGAGTCGATGCACCTTGATGCCCTTAACAAGGAACACCCCAAAGGCCCAGCACACCCGGAGATCAGACCGTAAAGGAAACTTTCCGAGTGGCGGAGATCTACTGGGCACATACCATCACGGTAGCCCCCCGAGACTACATCCTCCTAGTGAATTTGCCTTGGTTCGTCCAACATAATGCATATAGGAGGTCCTTAGGTATCTTTCAACCAAATATAATCCGGTACCAACCGCGGGTACAATATCACCCTCCTAGTAGCATGAGTCCAACATAAGACTTAAATATCCACATAGCCACGTTGTAGATACAATATCACCAAGAGTATATTCCAAATGGACATCATCATATTATCCCAACATATACTCATTAAACATGTTGTTGGGAACTGAAGAATTCATCAAGTATGGTTAATGCTGCTAGTTCAGAATTACTACTGCTAGTAGAATTAATACTGCTAGTCAAAGTTAGTGCTGCTTGAACAAAGTTAGTACTGCTTAGCTAGTTAGTACTGCTAGTGGTTAGTACTGCTTAGTAGTTAATGCTGCTTGTGATTAATGCTGCTTATGAAGTGGAGATCTGGATAGAGAGGATGACAGCTGTAAAGAATAAAGATATTCATGGAAGGATTGAAGATAACTATGCAAGATATACTGAAGATATTCTATTTTTTTGTAATTATCTTTTTGTTCAGTATATGTATAGATTTGACAGAATAGTTTAGAAATAGTTTTTAATTCTAAGTTTTTGAAAAAGAGAGAATCAACCTCAAGGCATAGATCCTAATTCTAGAGAAGTAGAATTCGTCTTGAAAGAGTTTGTTCTTCAAGATTGAGGTTGTGTGTGTAATCTTGTGATTTTAATACAAGTTTGCAAGTTGTTAATCAAATACTGTTTGTTTACTGTTACATTGAATATCAAAGTGTTATTCCGCAACTTCTTTGATATTGTTTCTGAGACTTTATTCTTGTTGAGAATTCGATCCTGACAAGTGGTATCAGAGCCTGTTCTCTCAGAAACATCTATTCATTCATCATGGAAAACTTTGCAGAATCAAACAGACCCAATGAATTCGATATGTGGAAGATCAGAATCAAGCAGTACATACTCCTCACTGACTATTCTATGTGGGATATCATAGAGAATGGTTCTTCTGAAGCAGGTAAGATTGGTGCAGATGGAAAGAGAACTCCACCAAAAACTGATGCAGAAAGAAAGGCTAGACAGACAGAGATGAAAGCCTTGAGCACTTTGCTCTTGGCTATCCCCAATGAATATCAACATCAGTTCTGCAACTGCACTGATGCAGAGATGCTCTGGAATGCTCTAGAGAAGAGATTCTCAGGTACCAAAAGTACCAAGAGAAATCAGAAAGCCATTCTGAAGCAACAATATGAGAACTTTATGTCAACCAAGAATGAGTCCATGACTCAAACTTTTGACAGGTTCAACAAGCTTATTGGTGAACTTGCTACAGTGGGAGTACAAATTGATCAAGATGATCTGAACAGAAAGTTTCTAAGGTCCCTGAGTGATGAATGGACCATGTATACTGTGTCTTTCAGACAGAATGATCAACTGAAAGAAAAGGAACTTGATGATCTATATAATGATCTAAGAGTTTTTGAATCTGAGGTAGAGGCTAAGAAGAGGCCTTGTGGATATGTTCACAATGCTGCACTCCTTTCAGCATCAACTGATTCTACTTCCAACTCTGAATCAGTTAGTGCTGCCAATGGAGCAACTCAAGAGAAAGGCACTGAAACTGTATTTGAAGCCTTTCTAGCAAGTCATGGAAACTCTTCTCTCATTAATGATGACTTGGAACAACTCCATCCAGATGATCTTGAAGAGATGGACATTAAATGGCAGATGGCCATGCTCTCTATGAGAGTTAAGAAGTTTATCAAAAGAACTGGAAGGAACAACTTCTCACAAAGAAGAGAAGATGGAGCAGGTTTTGACAAGTCAAAGGTGGAATGCTATAAATGTCATCAGAAAGGACACTTTGCTAGAGAATGCAGAAGTGGAATGCCTCAAAACAATAACCACCACCAAGCTCAATCTGGAAGCTTCAATAATAACAGAAACTCTGCTCAAGCCCTTGTCTCTCAACAAGGCATGGGGTTTGATTGGAGTGATCAAGCTGAAGAGGCCATCCAGAACCAAGCTCTAATGGCAGAGGTGTCTGATCTCCCAACAGAGGTAACTTCCAATCTTTGTTCTCAAAATTGCATTAACACTGTTAAGAGGTATAGGGATCACAATCAGAACATGAGTGATAACCTTAAGATATTGGAAAAGGACATAAAAGATTATGTGAGGATAGTTGAAAGATTTGAAGAGCAGATTAAGGGTTTTCAAGCCAATGAGCTTCAACACTCTTATGACACAAACTACTAAAAGTGGGAGAAGAATGACTTAGAACTTCAACTGACCAGATCCAAAGAGGAGAATGAGAAGATAAAGAGGGAGTTTGAGAAATCCAAGCTGGATATTGAGAAATTTTCCAATGCTTCTAAAGCAATGGACTCTTTGCTCCAAACTCAAATCCATGACAAACTTAGAAGAGGAATAGGGTACAATACCACACCACCACCCTATAACAACAACTACATCCCTCCTAGTTCAGATTTGTTAGAAACAAAGGATAGGAAGGACCTACCTAAGGGAGACACTGAGATAGATCCCTTAGATGAAGTAGTTGTTAAGGATAAAACTGAGAAAGAAGTTGTCAAGGATAAAGACAACACTGTGAGTGGTGAGATTCCTATAGAAAACCACATAATTACCAATGAGGGATGTGGAAAGCATTGGATCAAGTCCAATGAGATAGAGAAGACTGAGGGAAAGAACAAGAAGGTTTATTATAAGCAGACCACTGTTGTGAATCCTATCCCTTGCAAGCAGTGTGCATGCAATACTTCTAAGCCCCAAAAACATGATAAACCAAGGGGAAATCAGAGAAACTGGAACAACCAATGGGCACAAAAACAAGGCATTGATCTGAGTAAAATCAATAGACCAAAGCCTTGTTTCATATGTGGAAAGTTAAACCATTTGGCTAAGCATTGTTTCTTTAATCCTATTAACCAACAGATGAACTTTCAAAGATTTGTGCAAAAACCTGTTAGTTATAGGAAGGCTGGAAAGAAACATGTGATGAAGAAATCTGTTGAAAATAAGGATCCCATGAGGAAAAAGGTTTTAAAAGAAAGTATTAAAATGTGGGTACCTAGAAGCACTAAAACTGTTAGTACTGCTGACAGGGATAGTGCTGCTGGAAGCATTACTGCTGCTACCAGTGTTAGTACTGCTGAAAATATTAATGCTGCTAATACTGTCAGTACCTCTTCAAAGGTTAATACTGCCAACACATTTACTGGTGCTAACACAGTTACTACTTCTAACAAGGTTAGTACTGCTAAGCATGCAAGTGGTGCTAAGGCAGTTAGTACTTTTAAAACCAGTACTGTTTCTAGAAAAAGTGTTTCCAAGCCTATCATTGTGACAAAGTACTCCATAAATGAGGAGTCAAAGTTTAAAAATCTTGTCAAGAAAGAATGCAAGTATTTTGATGAGAAAGGGGTACCCAAGACCACTTTGGCTTGGGTTCCCAATTCATACTAACTGATTTATCCTATGTGCAGGGCAACCAACAGCTCAAGGGGAAGAGCATATGGCATGTTGATAGTGGTTGCTCTAGGCACATGACAGGCAACATGTCATGTCTTCAGGATTTCAAGCATATTAATGGAGGACATGTTGCATTTGGAGATAATCTTACTGGAGGTAAAATAAGTGGCAAAGGTAATGTTACAAAAGGTAAGATGACATTTGAGGATGTCTACTATGTTGATCAGTTGCAGTACAACCTGTTAAGTGTATCACAGGTTTGTGACAAACAACATAGCATATTATTTACAAACACAGAGTGTATGATCCTTGCTCCAGGGTTCAAAGTAGTTGATGAAAGCATGATACTACTTAGAACTCCAAGAAAGGACAATGTTTATTGTCTAGATTTGGACAATGTTGATAGTGATTCATCCATAAACTGTCTTGTTTCAAAAGCTTCTGTGGATGAATCCTCTCTATGGCACAGAAGGATGTGTCACATGAATTTCAAGACTATGAACAAACTTGTTAAAAACAACCTTGTAAGAGGTTTACCATCAAAAGTCTTTTCATGTGATGATCATTGTGTTGCTTGTCTTAAAGGCAAACAACACAAAACTTCTCATAAGACCAAAGAGTTAAACACTATTTCTTCTTGTCTCCAATTACTACATATGGATCTGTTTGGTCCTACAAATGTTATGAGTATAGGCAAGAAATCTTACTGCTTGGTTATTGTTGATGATTACTCCATATTTACTTGGGTATATTTTCTAAGGACTAAGGATGAGACAAGTGGACTGATCAAATCCTTTATCCTAAGAATTGAAAACCAAACTAATCAAAAAGTAAAAGTCATTAGATCAGATAATGGGACTGAATTTAAAAATCTTGATCTAAACACCTTTTGTGAAGAGAAAGGCATTGAGAGACAATATAGTGCCCCTAGGACTCCTCAACAGAATGGAGTTGCTGAGAGGAGAAATAGGACACTAATAGAGGCTGATAGATCTCTGTTGGCTGATTCAAAACTGCCAATTACCTTCTGGGCTGAAGCAGTTAATACTGCATGTTATGTCCAAAACAGAGTTCTAGTGGTCAAGCCAAAGAACAAGACCCCATATGAGCTTTTAAATAAAAGAAAACCCTTTATTGGATTTTTCAAACCTTTTGGGTGCCCTTGTACAATTCTCAATACTAAATCTCACTTAGGTAAGTTTGATAGCAAAGCAGATGATGGATTTCTTATTGGTTACTCATCTCAGAGTAAGGCTTACAGAGTTTTTAACTCTTCTTCTAGAATAATTGAAGAAAGTGACAATGTCAAATGCAATGAGAACACACCAAATCCAATTGGGTCTGGTCCTCAGTGGCTATTTGACATTGATTCACTAACTAACTCTTTTGGTTTCAGTAGTGATGATTATGCAGATTCAAGGAGTGAAAGATCAGGAACTACCCAAGTACAAGACAGTATGTCTAAATATGTGATCTTTCCCATACCCACAGTGGATCCTGTTGAAGACTGTGAAAAGGAACCATCTACTGGACCAAGTCAGAGTGAAGAAGAAAGTAGAGATGAGGCTACTCAAGACAATAAAGAATCAGAAGTAGCTGCTGAAAACACCTCAGTTGAGTTGAATGACTCCAATCTAGAGGTGGGACTTAATGAAGAACCTAATCATCATACCAGAATTCAAAAGAATCATCCTCCACAACTGGTAATAGGAGACATATCCTCTCCTATGATGATTAGAAATCAAAGCAGACTGCAAGAAATGCAAGATCAACAGCATACAGTACTTTCTTGCTTTCTATCCCAGTTTGAGCCTAAGAAGGCACATGATGCTATGAAAGAGTCCAGTTGGATAGAAGCAATGCAAGAAGAGCTACTGCAATTCAAGATGCAAGATGTTTGGGATCTGGTAGACCTTCCTAAAGGCCAAAGAGCAATAGGAACAAAATGGGTCTTCAGGAATAAGAGAGATGAAAGAGGTATAGTGATAAGAAATAAAGCAAGGCTGGTGGCTCAAGGGTATACACAAGAAGAGGGAATAGACTATGATGAAGTATTTGCACCTGTGGCCAGGATAGAAGCCATTAGATTATTCCTGGCTTATGCTTCTTATATGAAATTCAAAGTCTATCAAATGGATGTGAAAAGTGCATTTCTTTATGGATCAATTGAAGAAGAAGTATATGTCTGTCAACCACCAGGGTTCGAAAACCCAAGCTATCCAGACAGGGTATACAAATTGAAGAAAGCACTTTATGGACTGCATCAAGCTCCAAGAGCATGGTATGACACTCTGTCATCCTATCTCTTGGAAAATGGATTTGAAAGAGGAGTCATTGATAAGACTCTATTTATCAAGAGAAAGCAGAAGGATATCTTGCTGGTCCAAATCTATGTTGATGATATCATCTTTGGATCTACAAGAGACAACATGTGCAAGGAGTTTGAGGAACTAATGCATCAAAGGTTCAAAATGAGTTCCATGGGGGAACTTACTTTTTTCCTTGGACTCCAAGTTCAACAGAAGTCAGATGGAATTTTTATCTGTCAGTCCAAGTATGTGCAGGACATTCTAACCAAGTTTGGTTTCTCAGATTCAAAACCTGCCAGCACACCTATGGAGACACACAAGCAGATAACAGCAGATCTTGAGGGGGAGGATATGGATGTTCATCATTATAGATCCATGATTGGCTCTCTCATGTATCTTACAGCCTCTAGGCCAGATATAATGTTTCCAGTCCATGTATGTGCAAGATTCCAAGTTAGGCCAAAGCAATCTCATTATCAAGCTGTTAAGAGGATATTCAGATATCTCAAAGGGCAACCCAGATTGGGACTTTGGTATCCTCATGACTCATCCTTTGACCTACTTGCATACTCAGATAGTGATCTAGGTGGAGCAAACTTGGACATAAAATCTACTTCTGGAGGATGTCAGTTCTTAGGTGCAAGACTAGTTTCATGGCAGTGCAAGAAACAAACCACAGTGTCCACATCTACAACAGAGGCAGAGTACATAGCAGCTGCAAGTTGCTGTTCTCAAGTCTTATGGATTCAGAATCAAATGCTGGACTATGGGGTAACCTTTCTACACACTCCAATTTTTATTGATAATAGCAGTGCTATTAGCATTGTGAATAATCCTGTCAAGCACTCAAGGACAAAGCACATTGAGATCAGGTATCACTTCATAAGAGACTGTAATGAAAAGAAACTTATTCAAGTTGTAAAGGTTCATACTGACAACCAGTTTGCTGATCTATTCACCAAAGCATTTGATGTGGGTAGATTCACTTTCTTGGTAACAAGTGTGGGAATGATCAACTCTGAATAAGCTCCTACTTAAAAAGTGATTTAATACCTGTATATTGTTTATTCTTGGTGGTCCTAATCTTCTTTTTCAGGAAAAGTAGAGCAGTACTCAGTCCTTCACAAAGCTTAAAAGTGTAAGCATTGTTAATACTGCCAGTGCATTGTTAATGCTGCCAGTGCATTGTTAATACTGCCAGTGCATTGTTAATACTGCCAGTGCATTTTTAATACTGCCAGTGCACAGTTCATACTGCTCAGTAGTTAATACTGCTAGTGGTTAATACTGCTATCAGTTAATACTGCTAGTGGTTAATACTGCTAGTAGTTAATACTGCTTTCAGTTAATACTGCTAGTAGTTAATACTGCTTTCAGTTAATACCGCTAGTAGTTAATACTGCTTTCAGTTAATACTGCTCTTGGTTACTACTGCTTATGTCCCGAATACTATAAATACCCTTTGCCCGCCTAAAAGTTCATAACGACTCTTTGCATACTGTTCACTTGCGCTCTAAACCCTTTCTTTCTCGAGTTCCAAGTTTTCAGGCAAGAACCTTCAAGGTCAATGGCATCCATGGCGTTCATCGACGAGCACAATGAAATCGCGATGCTCCAAAAGCCAAAACAAGCTGAAGGTTTTCACCAGATAGTCAACTTTCTGAAGTCCAGCCATATTGCCCATGCTCTCACTCTATCTCCTACCATCTTCATAGAGCATCAGAGGCAATTCTGGGCAAATGCCACCATTGTTACTGAGAATGGTGTGCAAATGATCAAAACAAGGGTGTGTGACAAACCCTTGACAGTTACTGAAGAGGTACTTCGCATCAGTCTACGTCTAGACGATGCGTCTAATATAACTTCTATCTCTAATGATGAACTGTTTGCTACTCTTACAAGAATGGGGTATGGAGGCCCATTGGGTGTGTTCAAGTTCTCAAAAGCAAAATTTTCACCCCAATGGCGTTTCTTTGTCCATACCCTTATGCATTGTATCTCTAAAAAGACTACTGGATGGAGTGAGTTCAGTAGCACCATTGCTTATGCTTTGGTATGCTTAGCCACTGCCAGAAAGTATAATTTTTCCCAAATGCTTTTTAATGATCTTGTCTCAAACCTGGAAAGTAAAAAGAGCTTTTATATGTACCCCAGGTTTGTCCAAGAAGTTATTAACCATGAATTGACGGATATACCTCATTTTGATGGGGTATATGTACCAAAAATTCCCAAAGGTAAGGTTTTTTCAAACATGAAAAGATCCCCTCTGGACTCGGAAGGAGTTGACACCCCATTGTTCTCTACAATGATGGTGGTGTCCCAAACTGATGAAGGTATGGCAGCAGGGTCAAGGCCCCCATTAGACCAACCCACTGCTAGCCAATCCCAACCTTCCCACCCTAAATCAATTCCCCAGTCTCTTCTTGATAAACCAACTTCACCAATCACCCAAACATACAAAAGGAAACAGGTAAAGAAGGCTCCTTTCCTTCTTGTACCATCAACCCCTAAGCCTTTAAGCCCTCTAAGGGAGGATTCTCCCTTAGAGAATATCTACAGGGAAACCACAAGGGTGTCTCCCAACCCAAAGAAGGTGCTCTTTGAGGAGGAGGAAGAGCATATGGGTGAGCAGGCTGCCACTACTCCTGCTAACACAGAGGAGGACAGTGGTAACATAACTAAGACCTCCCCCATGGCAACTTTGAATGAGCAATCATTCAAAGGTCCCTGGTGCCAAGAAACCAAGGGGGTGGATAGTGCTTCTGCTAGGCAGAAGACTTCCACTACAAAAAGATCCAATGATCCATCAAAAGAGGGTAACACTTCTGGAGAAGGTGAGGACAGATATACTTACTATGAATTGATGGAAACAATGGGCAACATCAACCAAGATGTTCTCAAACAAGGGAAAGAAATTGAAGAGATGAAGCTGGTAATCTTGTCCCAACAAGTGCAGATTACCAAACTCAATAAATTAGTGATGAAGCTAGTACAGAAAAAGAAGAAAAGACAATTTGTGCTAAGGAGAAGGAAATCTGGGAATGATGCTCCCAAAAAGGGGGACATCAACATGAAAGAAGCTACAGAAAAGGGGGAGCTTGATGGGATGAAATATGGTGGTAAGGGGGAGAGATTTGATGTTGAGGGGGAGCAAGAAGCAGAAACAGAAAGAGAATCAGTGCAAGCAGAGATAAAAGAACAAGCAGCAGTCACAAAGCAAGCAACAGAAACCATTAATGCTGCTAGTTCAATTAAAGCAGCAGAAATGGTTAGTACTGCTGAAATAAGCAAAGCAGCAGAAACTGTGAAAGAAGTTTTAACAGAGCTGGAGATTGCAGAAACCTTACTTAAAGCCAAGCATGATACTCCCAAGGTCACCTCAAAGACCAAAGGAGTAGTCATCAAAGAACAAGGAACATTGATCAAGAAAACAGATGTAGAAAAGAAAGTGAACAAAGACAAAGGCAAAGCAAAAATGGTAGAATCTGATAAATCAGTCAAAAAGCAAAGGTTGGTTGAATCAGATGAAGCTTTGGCCAGGAAGATGCAGGCTGATATTGAAAAGGAAGAAAGAGTTCAGGTTGAAAAGGACAGGGAGATGGCAAAGGCTCTAGCTGCTGAACTGAATGAAGCCTATCAACAAAGCCTGGCAACTGAACTTGCACAAAAGAAAGCAGCATCTTTGAAGAAATCTGTGGTGATAAAAACAGCTGCAAAGAAGAGACAACCCTCAAAGACTTTCCTTGGTACTCAAGAGAGAAACAAAATGATAATTTTTCTCAAGGGTGCTATAGGAGTCAGAAAGGAGATGTTCTCTAAGATGACATTTGAGTAGATCAAGTGTCAGGATCGAATTCTTAACAAGAATAAATTCTCAGAAACTAATATCAAAGAAGTTGCGGAATAACACTTTGATATTCAATAAAACAGTAAACCAAAACAGTATATAATCAACAACTTGTAAACTTGTATTGAATGCTTGAAGTTACAAGATTAAACACACAACCTCAATATTGATGAACAGGCTCACCAATACGAATTCTACTTCTCTAGAATTAGGATCTTTACCTTGAGGTTGATTCTCTCTAAACAAAAACTTAGAATTAAATTCTCAAACAAAAGGTTATCTCACTATTCTAAACAATACAATATATATACTAAAGATAAAAGCTAATTACAATTAATAAAATATCTTCAGAATATCTTCCATCATTATCTCCAATCTTTCCATAATCTTCAGTCCATCCAGCTGTCATCCTTCCATGCAGATCTCCATCTTATAAGCAGTATTAATCATAAGCAGCATTAATACTCTGAGCAGTATTAACTCTAGCAGTACTAACCATGCTCAGCAGCATTAATCTCTTCAAGCAGTACTAACTTTGAACTAGCAGTACTAATCTTGTTGAGCAACATTAATCATCAACTAGCAGCATTAATAACAGAAGTACTAACTAGAAGTATTAACTGTTTTCTTCTAGCAGCATTAACTTTGTCCCAGCAACCTTAACTTTGTTCCAGCAACCTTAACTTTGTTCCAGCAACATTAACTTAGTTCCAGCAGCATTAACTACAACTGACAACATTAACCACAGAAGTATTAACCTCAGAAGTATTAACCAAGTTCTTCTAGCAGCATTAACTTCAAAAGTAGTAACCATGTTGAACTAGCAGTATTAACACATTCAGCAGTAGTATCCATCCTTGGCATATTTCAGACCCAACATCAAGGAGCTGTACAATTCTGAAATGACCAAGCTTCAAGGGAATGAAACTGCCAGGGTGGAGATGGAGAAGACAATGAAAGAAAGTAATGATTTCATGATAGAAAAACCTTTTCCAGATGAGCAAGAAACACCACCAAAGAAAGAAGCCACTCTGGGTGAAAGTCTAAGGACTTTAAAGAGAACCAAGATGATGGCAAGGAGAAAGTCAACCAAGAAGCCTAGAATAGCTTAAGGAGAGGCTGAGAAGGTTGCTGAAGAAGAAGGGGCACCTGAGTCATCTAAACAGAAAAAGCTATCAAGTACAGATGATGTAAATATGTATATGGTAGTGATGGACAAAGTGCCTGAACCAATTTCAGTAGAACCTGTAGGAGTTAAGCCTCCTGAGGTTATTCTTTGGGATACATTGACAGTGGATGGAAAGGAATACATAAGGCTCAAAAGGAAGGATGAAAAGTATGAGGTGTTCAATACTTGGGCAAAGATTGTAAGAACATGCTCTAGGTCAGATCTTGAAGAAATGTTTGAGATAGGAATGAAGTTGTATGCAGATATACTGAAGGCTCCAGAGATTTCAATTACAAAACTGGTGATGGATTATCTGTGTATGATGTTCAAACCTGATGAAGTAGAGCATGTGATCAGGAATGTGTTCAAATCAGTTAGCAATTGGACTCTATATGAAACTAGTGGAGTATATGCAGTGACTTTGGATTTGAATCACACTGAATACTTTCTAGTGGATAGAGTGTACAACCATAGCAGATTAAAGCTTCATGCCATGCTGAAGAAGAAGCTAGGATGTATTCCAGATTCAGAAATGGCTAAATATTTGATCCAAAGAACAATAAATCAGAGTTTAGGGTTGGATGCAAATACTGGAATTTAGGCCATGATGGAGTTTTGGGAGCATCTTGAAGATCAGATCTGAAGAACTTGACTTCTCTTCCTAAAAGTCAAGTTAGGGGGAGATTGTTGGGAACTGAAGAATTCATCAAGTATGGTTAATGCTGCTAGTTCAGAATTACTACTACTAGTAGAATTAATACTGCTAGTCAAAGTTAGCGCTGCTTGAACAAAGTTAGTACTGCTTAGCTAGTTAGTACTGCTAGTGGTTAGTACTGCTTAGTAGTTAATGCTGCTTGTGATTAATGCTGCTTATGAAGTGGAGATCTGGATAGAGAGGATGACAGCTGTAAAGAATAAAGATATTCATGGAAGGATTGAAGATAACTATGCAAGATATACTGAAGATATTCTATTTTTTTGTAATTATCTTTTTGTTCAGTATATGTATAGATTTGACAGAATAGTTTAGAAATAGTTTTTAATTCTAAGTTTTTGAAAAAGAGAGAATCAACCTAGAGGCATAGATCCTAATTCTAGAGAAGTAGAATTCGTCTTGAAAGAGTTTGTTCTTCAAGATTGAGGTTGTGTGTGTAATCTTGTGATTTTAATACAAGTTTGCAAGTTGTTAATCAAATACTGTTTGTTTACTGTTACATTGAATATCAAAGTGTTATTCCGCAACTTCTTTGATATTGTTTCTGAGACTTTATTCTTGTTGAGAATTCGATCCTGACACATGTCAAAATACCCATAATGATTACACATCATGGAAACCCCAATTAATTCCACAAAATAGGATAAATCATGGGATGATACTTCTATATCATATTTCTCACATAATCTCATGAAAATACCATCAAATACATATGTAACACCCGTAAATCCCTATCTGTGAAAGCCAATCCCTTGAGAAATCCTTGATTTTTATCATAGAATTTCATCCCTTACGCCTTACCTTTTAAGCCTTGTCGCATCGTGGGTGCTCCGGATGAAAATGGAAGAAATCGGGACTCGGGACACTCTTTGCGCTTTGAGTGAGTTTTGGGTTAAAGCTAATTTATGAAGGGGCGGTTTACTTTGGTGTCATTCTTTTGTAGTAGTTTGATTTGGAAAATGTCCAAATTGGTGTTCTCCGTCTAAATTGCATATTAATGGAAAACGAGTCGTTTGCATATTCAAAGTATACCTTTTGAAAGATTATGAATTAAACTGCATTATCTATTTTCACTGACATCTTTATTTATGTTGAAAACTCTTGAGCTCACTAGGCGTTAAGCCTAACCTTTTTATTTGTCGGCATGTGCAACAGGTTCCAGTTGGGAGTTGGGTTCTAGAAGTTCTATGAAGCGTAGAGCCTTAACTAGACACTAAAGTAAGTAGTTGGTGAAGTCTTCCGCAATGTTGGAGATAGTGACTATCTTGGGGGTTTTAGTAGCACCCGTTCTTATCATAGGCTTTTGTATAGAATGAATGTTTGTATTGAGAGTAAATCTTAATTTGTGGTTGTAGATAATTCCTTTATTGATGTATTTAGAAAATTTTAAATAAGTTGCTATTTCCAGATTTGAGGATGTTACAAGTTGGTATAAGAGCTTAAGTTTGAGAGAATTAGGTATTGATTGTAGGATGCCTAGACTCAAACTAGCGTTTTTATAAGCGATTGTAAGTGAAGTTGCACATTAGGAACCTTAAGATAAGATATCGTGGAGTTGATCGAGTCACTAGAAATGGGATACTTGTCGAGGGTCACAAGGATGAGCATGTGCGGTACGTTCATAATGGCACCTGGCCAGTGTTATGGTGAACCTACACACTACATGTATATACTTGAACTACCTTGGTATGATTACCGTTGGGGTAGTGAGAAGGTTTCTAAGGGAGTAATCTAAGGAAACGTTGGCGTCTATAGCAATGTCACGTTGAAGTGATAGTTAAGTGCGTTGAATGCATTAAGTTGATCGTCTTGAGTAAGAATAATTGGTTGGAGTAGAACCTTGAGCTTATGGAATTGACGTCATACGAAGAGATATTGTAAGGTGAACCGATGAAATATCCGAGTGTCGCTTTAAGATGTGGAGTATCCGGATGACAATAGTAGGAAATTGAGATTGTTGTCCTAAGATGCTTGATACACCCGGATGGTATTAAAATGTCGGGTTGTTGAGAAGCGTAGTCTAGAGGGGTGAATGCCGACCAAATTCATGCACTAAAATTTATTTCTGAAATAAATTAGCATAAATTGTTTCTTGTGTTCGTAAAACAGAAAGTGGTTTATATTATAAAGTTTTGGTAAAGCATTTAACACGCATCAGATTTTAAACTGTGAGCTTAAGCATGCATAAATTGTTTTGTTTCACGTAATTGCAAATTGTTATAAAAAATCTCTTTATTCACGTCTCTTGTTTAACGCTATTTGCGGATATTGTAATATCCATGTTTTAATGTCATTTGAGTATTGGGTAAGTAGCTATGAGATTTTAACCTAGGCATTGGATCTCCTCCACATATGTCAATGGTTTTAAAGGAAAAGTTATTCCCACGCGTTGAGTCGGAATTTCTTGAGAATTTTAGTTTGTGTGAGTTTTGTTGGAATTTCTTGGAGTATTGTTTTATACGATGTCTTTCCATGCGTGAGTTTTAATTTTGCTTATTTAAGCTTACGAGTTAGTTGGCGTCGTGTCCCATGTGAATTTTGTTAAAGGTGTCATTTTACCTTTCATTGCATTAAAAGAGGAAACTCTTAAAGGCTTAGTGTTTTAGTCATATTGCCGTCTTACATTCTTGTTGAGAAATGAAAATCTGTCACTGCATGATTTTAGCATTATTGAGTTTTGCGAAAATTCAGTTGGGTTTAGGGTGCCTCGTCTTACGTCATCTTGCGTTGCGTAATATAATTTTGAGAACATGTGCACATGCATCATTGTGTGCGTTAATTTACGAGTTGTGTTCAATACTTTGTTTCATGCGAGTCTTGCATAGACGCTTTTGCAACCGTAAGAGGCACCTTGAAAAATCTAAATGTCGCATGATTGCATCTTGAGTTTCACACGAGCATATGTGCATACTTTTGGGTTGAATCCGACTTTCACTCGCGTGAGTAAATATGCGAAATATTTATATTGTCTTAAATTAAATTTTAATTTAAGCGTGCTTCGTTTGTTGACCTTGCTGTTATAAATTTTCCGCAATACATGAAATGAATTTTCGAATTGCATATCGTTGTAGTTACCATCTTGGTCAAATGTGTCTTATCGAGGCGGCTTAAAGTTTTAAACTCGATTTGAGAATTATTTGCATTCTTATCATTTCATCGAACTTTGGGGAATAAACTGTTGCATATGGAGTGATTAATAATTTTATGTTGCAACGACTTTTGGGTTGGGAAGTCATAACTTTAAAATTAATTTGTGAATGTCTCTTTTGGGAATTGTACAAACTTTTATTGCACATGTTATAGTGCGGAAAGTTATCTTTCATATGCATAGTATAAATTGATGCATTACTAGGACAATGGTAGTCCGTTTGAAAATTTTGTTGCGCATCTCTTGTTACCATTTTATTAACGTAATTACTAATCAAACGAGTTTTGGAAATGGTTTTATATGTGTTGTGTTGGTAATCAGTTTTGAAACCTATCGGATGGGCGATAGTGTGTTGTCACTGTACGGTTAATCGTTATAAAACTTGTGTATTTGAAAGTTTTATAAAAGTTTAAATTGGCATACTATTTGAAAAACCTTGAACTCATTAGGCCAATAGGTTTAACCCCGTCATGAAAGGAGTTGTGTTTAGGGACTAAGGGAGCCCTTGGGATTTGAAGCGTCGTATGATCCGACTTGCGGTCAGTCTTGAATGTTTGAGGTTTCGGTTTGTGAATCTGTTCGCGTTTGTATTAATGGAAATAGTAGAATTAAGTCTTCCCAGTTAATTACGGAAGCAATCTTATACCTCGGTAATCATGCGGTATGAGGTCTTAAGTGATTACCGCTATTAGATTGGGTTCGTTTTGGTGGATTGCTCGTCGGTGTGACACCATGGTTTATGTTGATGGTGTATCGTCTCAGTGGGTTCCGCGATTAAAGGATATTTTGGTGGTCGGTCTGTTAGAAATATAAGATTTGAAATTTAGCACTCGGTTAAGTGTCAAACTTAGTACGACTATCTGTCTAGATTGGGATTTTGGATGGGATGTCCATGTTTTCGAGGTCACCGTTTAGCCCTAGGTGTCGACTTGTTTTCTTGGAGTCAGTGGAGCTGGGAATGTTTGGATGTATCCCGGTCGAACCATGAGAAATATTGACCTTTCAGTGATGGAGTTTGGAAGGAGTTTGGGTGTGAAGGATTAAGTATCGATGTGTTTAAGCATTTCCGTGGTGGTAAAGCTTGTGTTAAAGGATTGTTGTGAGGATTGGTGTTGGAACGAAGTTGAGTGTTGACCGAATCTGGGCTAAGTAGTATATGAAGGACGCTTTGGTGCGCCTTAGAAGAATATCTTTATCGATATTAAGAATGGATCAGTTGAAATTTGAGGAACTTGGAAGTTTGGTAGTGATCTTTGACGTTGTGTTCGGAACCATAGATCCGAAGGAAAGTTTGGTCAGCGAGAATTTGGGGTCACTAACTACCTGGAGGTAGTAATTGTCACATAAGGTTGGGAGACGACCATAACCTTGTGAGTAAAAGATTATTTTGGAGAGTTAAGTGTACGCTCGGTTATGAGTATATTGTGCCCAAGAGGGACAACAATGTGAGTATCGGTGTAAGGGACGTGTTGGTGGTGCTAGCAACGGGTTAAGGTCAATCTTCCTGCAGGTGAGATTTCATGGGAACCTAGATTTCGAGGACGAAATCATTCTAAGGTTGGAAGGATTGTAACACCCGTAAATCCCTGTCTGTGAAAGCCAATCCCTTGAGAAATCCTTGATTCTGATAATAGAATTTCATCCCGTACGCCTTACCTTTTAAGCCTTGTCGTATCGTGGGTGCTCCAGATGAAAATGGAAGAAATCGGGACTCGGGACACTCTGGGCGATAGTGCCCTGGGCACAATCGCCGGGCACAATCGCCAACAGAGTGGTGCCCGCGGTACAGTTTGGGCGATAGTGCCCTGGCGAAAGTGCCTTGGGCACAATCTCCGGGCACAATTGCCTGCAGCCTCTGGTTGTTTTAAAATCGATTTTGAGCAGCCCCACCTCATTATTCTCAACCCCTTTCACCCCTTTTCTCTCTAGAAACCGAACCCCAAACCCTAAAATCAGTTTTATGCATCAAGGGCACCAAATCTTTGTGTTCCAAGTGTTCCTCCTTCCACCCATCAAAGATTGGAAGTTATTGGTCAAGGAGCTTCATCTTCATCTTTAACCTCAAGTTCATTTCGGGTTTTCTAGGTTTTTCGTCAAAACCTAAGTGGTAAGTACATTCTTCCCATTTCCAAACCTTGTAATAAGTTATGAATGTTCCATTTATGTTTCCCTAGTATTTGGCTTATCAAATCTCGGACTTGATAGTTTTGGGAGAAACTAGGGTTTGGATCTCGTTGGGGATTTTGGTGTATTATGTTTGGGGAATGTTTCTATATGGTTGGATGTGGCTATTTACGGTTGAAGTTGTGTGGATCTAGGTTTTTGGAGGATTTCGGCTTGAGGATTCAAGTGGTTTTCAAAAGAGCTCGTTGGGTGAAATCTAGATTTAGTCTAAATCTAGCAAGGTGAGTTCAAGTTGGTTTGTGAAAACGTTGTACATGCCAAAATGTCTATTTTAAAACGTTTTATGTGTTTTCCATGAAATTATCAAATGTTGGGTATTTGCTAGTCTTTGATTATTTGAATTATCTAACTTTACAAACCTTGTATAACACCCATATTGGAGATTTTTGGGCGTTTGATATATGTGTCACAAACGAATGTGTTTTTGAAGTCTTTTTACATGAATGGATCTTTGGTCAAAGAAATACACTTTTAAATGTTTGTAGAGTCTTATGCATCGTCATGAAATGGAGTGTTTTATAAAGTATCACTTGCACATTTATGTGAGGTAACTTGAAAGAATGTTTATAGTCTCATTTTATGATTTTCATTCTTATCAACAGTTAAATTTGGAAAATGCATATTTTGTGTTATGAGTTCATTTGGAAAATGGATTACCTCAACTAATGTAGAGTTTTGAACTAATCTCACTTTTGGTCGTGATGTTTGCATATCCGTTGGGTGAGTGCGTTTTATCGTGCTTTTATTTCATTTATTAATGAGTCAATGGGTTGCTAAGTCTGTGTCTTGGCATTGTTATTTTGATGGGGTTTTTGGACAATAGTCCAGTTTTGGTAGCTCGACTTCGAGCCTTGTTGGGGCCTTATGCGTATTATTTGGCTTATTTGATGCATTGGGAGTCATGACCCCGTGTTTGGTTTATTATTGTCCAGCGTTGGGACGATTAGTTTTCCACGTCGAGGCACGTTAGGCACCGGATTTGGGTGTAAGTCCTTCGTGCTCAAGTACTACGATATTAGATGAGGGGCTCGACATAGGAACCCGACGGGGTTGAACTTGAGTTTCTGTGGGTGTACGTTTAAAGCTACTGAGCCTGACATCTCTTGCGTGTACTTTTGTTTATATGACTAGTCATAACAACATAAAATGGGCTTACTTTGTGGACCGTCACATTTTATGGAATCGGGAATCCCCCGTCACCGAAAGGTGTTGTTTTTGGGTATTGAGTTTTATTATCCAAGTTTTCGGTGACGTTTTATATATTTGGGTTTTACCCTTGATTTATGGGTTGAGTATTATGCCCCACCCGAGTTTTGGATGTTTTGAAATATAAGGTTTAACCGTACCCTCTTAAATGGAGAGTTCAATTTATATTTGCGCTTTGAGTGAGTTTTGGGTTAAAGCTAATTTATGAAGGGGCGGTTTACTTTAGTGTCATTGTTTTGTAGTAGTTTGATTTGGAAAATGTCCAAATTGGTGTTCTCCGTCTAAATTGCATATTAATGGAAAACGAGTCGTTTGCATATTCAAAGTATACCTTTTGAAAGATTATGAATTAAACTGCATTATCTATTTTCACTGACATCTTTATTTATGTTGAAAACTCTTGAGCTCACTAGGCGTTAAGCCTAACCTTTTTATTTGTCGGCATGTGCAACAGGTTCCAGTTGGGAGTTGGGTTCTAGCAGTTCTATGAAGTGTAGAGCCTTAACTAGACACTAAAGTAAGTAGTTGGTGAAGTCTTCCGCAATGTTGGAGATAGTGACTATCTTGGGGGTTTTAGTAGCACCCGTTCTTATCATAAGCTTTTGTATATAATGAATGTTTGTATTGAGATTAAATCTTAATTTGTGGTTGTAGATAATTCCTTTATTGATGTATTTAGAAAATTTTAAATAAGTTGTTATTTCCAGATTTGAGGGTGTTACAACATAAACCCGTAAAGATGACCATTTTGAGCAAATATGTGATAATAACAACAATTAACAAATATGATGTGTATCCAGTTTTAACAAAAGTTTAGTAAACTCACCTTGCTAGATTTAGACTAAATCTAGATTTTACCCACTTAGAACTTGAGGAACTTGATTCTTCAAACCAAATCTTCCAAAACCTAGATTGACAAGGTTCCAACCATAAATATACATAATCAACCACAAAGAATCGTTTCCCCAACCTTCTACATGAATACCTCCATTGATACCGAAATCCTAACTTCCATAAATGAAAAGAATAGTAGATTAACTTAATCCAAACTTGAATCCTCCAATAAAAACACCTCTAGTTCACCAAAATGATCACAAACCTTCAATCTATGAAAGGGAGAACAAAGGGTGGATGAAACTCTAGAAAACTTTTGGGAAGAAGATGAATAGGGAGAGATGAGAAGCTTACCACCACAAAATGCTCTAGTATACTTCAAGAGATTTCCAATATCTTGTTAGATCCTTGAAAATCTTTCAAAAACGAAATCGTAGCAACTTGAATCGCCCAAATCGGAGCTACGATGAGGAAGAAATGAAGAAATGAAGTTTGGGGCTGAAAATCGCGACTTTAACACTCTGATACCTCCAGGAGATTGTGCCAGGCTATAGTGACAATGTCACAATCACCGGGCACAATCGCTGAGATTGTACCGAGAGTTTTCGGGCGCTGGCGATTGTGACAGGCGATTGTGACACTGTCACAATCGCCGGGCATTATAGCCGAGCACGTACCGAACACTGTTTTGGCCATAACTTCTTCGTTTTAGCTTCGTTTTCGCTCCGGAAAGAACCGTTGGTCTCGTAATTGAATCCTTTATCCATAAATACTATAAAATCAAGGATTAAAGCCCAAAATCAAATATCTTATTTTTCCTTAATATATCGGTTTCTGCAATAACTCGAAATGATACCTTTCGAAAATCGGGGTGTTACATACCACGAGGCCCATAGTTCGGGCGATTGTGACACACGATTGTGACAATGTCACTATCGTGAGTCACTATCGTGGTCGGTCTCCAGACCCTTAAATGCCATTTGCCCGATTTTTATCTCTTTTCTACCACTTGGGTGCTTTGGAGGAGCGATTTTGAAGAGAGAAAAAGGTAGGGTTTCATCCCATATGCATTTATTGGGTTTGTTTAGGTTGGTGAAGGTGATTAAGAATCTTGTGGTTGAAACATCAAGTCCTCTTCCACATTCTACCCTCAAGTGTTGTAATCTAGGGTTTCCTTGTGATCTTCTAAGGCGAGTTTTCTTACCCATTGCTCATACACAAATACTAGGGTTTATGTATTAACAAACTCATCCTTGCCTCCTAACTACATATTGGGTTTTGTTGTATTTTGACCTAATTATGGATTTTGGAAATATTAGGGTTTATGGCTTAAACAAGAATGTTAAGGGAGTGTGTTTTTAAACAATATTGATGGTTTTCTATGCTTACCAACCCATTTGATAACTAATGCTTGTTCAATGGAATTTTAGTAAAACCCAAAGTGAATAGTAGGGTTTTACTGATGTAGTGTTGGGTACGTTTCTCTTAAACTCCGTGCCTACACGTGTATTGTTTGATTCGGGCGCTAGCTTCTCTTTCGTATCCGATGTATTTTGTCAAAAGCTTGCCATGCCTATGAGTAGTTTAGAGGAAGCTATTGTAGTAGAAATAGCTAACGGGGGTCAGGTAATAATCCGGGATGTTGTGAGAGATTGCACTCTCGAGTTTGAAGGGAAGAAATTCCCCATTAACTTAATGCCTATGCAAACTGAGGGGTTCCATGTGGTAGTGGGAATGGATTGGTTAGCGGGAAACCAAGCCGAGATTTTGTGTTCCAAGAAGATGATCCGACTACCTGTAGTGGACGGTGAGGCGACAATAATTTACGGTGAGAGGAGGAAGGGTGAAGTGGAGGTTATTTCTATGATCAAGGCACGGAAGTGTTTGGCGAAAGGATGCTCATCATTCTTGGCGTACACAATCGACACCAAGCTCGAGAATAGAAAGCTAGAAGATGTTAGAGTGGTACGCGAGTTTCCCGATGTATTTCCGGAAGACTTGCCCGGTTTTCCACCCGATTGTCTAGTGGAATTCCGGATTGATCTTATTCTGGGAGCAACTCCGATTGCCCGAGCTCCCTATCGATTGGCTCCTACCGAGATGCAAGAAATGATGACTCAATTCCAAGACCTTCTTGAGAAGGGTTTCATACGACCGAGTTCGTCACCTTGGGGAGATCCGGTCTTGTTCGTCAAGAAGAAGGATGGCTCAATGAGGATGTGCATCGACTACAGAGAACTGAACAAGGTAACGGTGAAGAACAAGTATCCGCTTCTGAGGATCGACGACTTGTTTGATCAACTGCAAGGCGCGGGTTGCTTCTCAAAGATCGACCTTTGGTTGGGGTACCATCAAGTGAAAGTGAAGAAGAGCGACATTCCAAAGACGGCGTTTAGGACGCGTTACGGTCACTACGAGTTCCTAGTGATTCCGTTCGGTCTAACCAACGCGCTAGCTATATTCATGGACTTGATGAACCGAGTATGCCGACCATTCCTCGATAAGTCGGTAATTGTGTTCATTGATGACATCTTGGTTTACTCTAAATACGAGGAGAGTCATGAACAACACCTTCGAGAGGTATTATAGGTTCTAAGATGAGAAAAAATTTACGCAAAGTTTTCAAAGTGCGACTTCTGGCTCCAAGAGGTATAGTTTTTGGGGCATGTAGTTACGAAGGAAGGAGTGAAAGTGGACCCCGCAAAGATCGAGGCTATGATGAATTGGGAACCACCCAAGAGTCCGTCGGAAATCCGAAGTTTTCTAGGATTGGCAGTATACTACCGGAGATTCATCCAAGACTTTTCCAAGGTAGCCTCAACGTTGACGGCCCTAACCCAAAAGAACGTGAAATTTGTGTGGACTGAGAGTCAAGAGAAGGCGTTTCGAACTGTACAAAGGAAGCTTTGCGAAGCTCCCATCTTATCTCTACCCGACGAAACAGAAGACTTCGTGGTGTATAGCGATGCGTCGAAGATGGGGTTGGGTTGTATTCTAATGCAAAGGGGTAAAGTGATCGCTTATGCGTCATGGCAACTCAAAGTTCATGAAGTCAACTACCCAACCCATGATTTGGAATTGGTGGCGGTGGTGTTTGCCTTAAAATTATGGCGCCACTACCTATACAACACGAAGTTCACTCTCTATACGGACCACAAGAGTTTGAGGCATATATTTGATCAAAAGGAGCTAAACATGAAGCAACGGAGGTGGCTGGGATTATTAAAGGATTACGATTGCGAGTTGCTTTATCACCCGGGTAAGGCAAACGTCGTCGCCGATGCTCTCAGTCGAAAGGATTACGGGGGAAATTCTAGGGCTACTTTCACGCGGATTGAGTTGATGTTGACACTCATTGACCGAATTAAAGCGTCGCAAACCGAAGCCTTACTAGAATAGAACCTCAAGGGAGAGGTCATGTTAAAGCAACATCTACTCTTGATGGAGGATGTCCGGGGGGTAAATCTTTTCAATGGGCGAGTTTGGGTGCCTAAGATCGGGGGCAATTGAGACCTTCTTCTCTAGGATGCCCACAAATCAAAGTATTCCATCCATCCGGGGAGCACAAAGATGTATCAGGATTTAAAGTTACACTATTGGTGGCCAGTTATGAAGCTTGATGTAGCACGCTATGTGGAGCGATGTGTGACTTGCTTGCAAGTGAAGGCCGAGCACCAATGACCTTACGACAACTTGCAATCTTTGGAAATCCCGGAATGGAAATGGAAATGGGAACATATCATGATGGACTTCGTGACGAAATTGCCAAAAACCTTACGAGGTCACGACACCATCTGGGTGATAGTGGACCGCTTGACCAAGAGCGCCCATTTATTGGCCATGCGAGAGACGTTACCTATGGACAAACTAGCGAAGTTGTATATTGATGAAGTGATATGTCGTCATGGCGTGCCGCTATCTATCGTCTCGGATCACGATAGCCGGTTTATGTCACACTTTTGGGACGGTTTGCAGAAAGAATTGGGCACACGTGTGAAGTTGATCACAACCTACCATCCCCAGACCGATGGCCAAAACGAGAGGACGATCCAGACACTTGAAGACATGTTGAGATCTTGTGTAATCGACTTCGGGGGTAGTTAGGACTCGCACCTACCTTTAGTGGAGTTCACGTACAACAATAGCTATCACTCGAGTATAGGAATGACGCCGTTTGAAGATTTATATGGTCACAAGTGCCGAACTCCCATCTGTTGGCTTGAAGTGGGAGAGAAACAGTTTGCTGGACCCGAGATCGTACAAGAAATGGTGGACAAGGTTAAAGATATTCACGAGCGTTTGAAGGCGGCCCAAGACCGACAGAAAAGTTACGCCGACAAGAAGAGGCGACCGATAGAGTTCCAAGTGGGAGATCGTGTCATGTTAAAGGTGTCCCCTTGGAAAGGGATTATTCTATTTGGAAAACGCGGGAAGTTGAGTCCCCGTTTCCTTGGACCATTTACCGTGATTAAGTGAGTAAGGCTTCAAGCTTATCAACTGGAACTCCCTCCAGAAATGAGTGGAATTCATAACACCTTTCATGTGTGTTACCTCTGTAAATGTCTAGCGGAGGAGGAGAGTGTCATTCCACTCTCTGAGATTAGTGTTGTTGAGGGAAATCATTGCATTGAAGAACCCGAAGCGATTATGGAGAAAAAGACGAAGAAGTTTCGTCACAAGGAAGTCACCATGGTCAAAGTTTAGTGGAAGAACCATCGGGGTGCCAATGTGACTTGGGAGGCTGAAGAGGACATGAAGCAAAGATACCCACACCTATTCGCCTAGCCAAGATTTCGAGGACGAAATCTCCTCTAAGTTGGGGAGGATTGTAACACCCTCGATTTTGGTATGCTCTTAATCTGCTCATAAATTCATTTATCGAACCTTACGTTTGGTCGCGCGCTCATTCGGATCAAAGTCGGGTGAAAAACGGGCTCGGTACACCTGGGGCGACAATGCCCGCGATTGTGACAGAGGTCACTCTCGCGGGGCACTATCACAGGGTTTGTACCGTGAGTCCAAAGCCTGGAGCGATAGTGACCAACGATTGTGACAAGTGTCACTATTGTGTGGCACTATCGCGGGGATTGTACCGCGAGGCCCATAGTTCGGGTGATTGTGACACGCGATTGTGACAATGTCACTATCGCGGTCGATCTCCAGACCCTTAAATGCCATTTGCCCGATTTTTATCTATTTTCTACCATTTGGGTGCTTTGGAGGAGCGATTTTGAAGAGAGAAAAAGGTAGGGTTTCATACCTTTTCATTTATTGCTCTAAGAGGAGATCATCATATGCATTTATTGGGTTTGTTTAGGTTGGTGAAGGTGATTAAGAATCTTGTGGTTGAAACATCAAGTACTCTTCCACATTCTACCCTCAAGTGTTGTAATCTAGGGTTTCCTTGTGATCTTCTAAGGCGAGTTTTCTTACCCATTGCTCTTACACAAATACTAGGGTTTATGTATTAACAAACTCATCCTTGTCTCCTAACTACATATTGGGTTTTGTTGTATTTTGACCTAATTATAGATTTTGGAAATATTAGGGTTTATGGCTTAAACAAGAATGTTAAGGGAGTGTGTTTTTAAACAGTATTGATGGTTTTCTATGCTTACCAACCCATTTGATAACTAATGCTTGTTCAATGGAATTTTAGTAAAACCCAAAGTGAATAGTAGGGTTTTGGTGAGATTTAAGTAATGAGCTAATTATTGATAATCTGGACTTTTGTGATGAAGCTTAACGTATTATTGGTGACGGGATTGTATTACTGATTACTCCACAATGGTGGGGGTCTAGATTTCACATTTGAAACCATGTATATTAATATGATTTGAATTCTTAAGTTTTACATACATTACTTGTAATGAATGTGTTAGTATGTTTTGGTTTTGGTCTTAGTGTAATGGATCCATAGGCACTGTGTTCCGATGTCCCGTTTGGGGATGTTTTGTTCACCACTTTTGCACGAAATAGGTATCAGGTTCCATGGTAAGTAAGGTGTGGGCCAATATGGTCGGGCAACGTCCCATGGGCAGTAAGGTGTAATTCCATTGTGGTTGAGTTCCCCTGTTTTGGAACTCTCAAGAATGGACGTGGAGTGGTTGACTTGATGTTTTCGAGCAATAGACTTAGAGTAGTTGAGCTAGCTATGTGATTTGAATTGTTGGAAACATTTAATGAACGCTAATGTTTTATTTGATTTGTTTTGATTTAGCTCACGACTAGATCGGCTGTATGACTTCGATCGGGTTTATCATTTAATTATTAACTTCGATTAATTATTTCTCATTTGGCTTTAGCCTAACGCTTGTTCTTGGTTGTCATGTATGGCAAGTGATTCTAGCGGTGGGACTCGTCGGGATTGAGAGGACGACCTTGGGGTCGAGAGCGGTCTTTTTGATGACATAGTGACCATTATTTTGAAGTATAGAGATTATACCTTTTGGAAGAATAGCGACAACCGACCCTAATCTTACTTGACCAAGTTAGATTATTAGGTTGTCGAATTGTATTCTCTATTTGTTTTTGGGTTGTAATTGTCGTGCTTTGTTCCCCGTGTTGGGTTGACGTACATTGGGTTAAATTGTCATATCCGTTTCTTACAGGCTGTTAGATCTCCCTTTTTGGGTAGATTGGTTTCTACCATTTACAGACGTTATATAGCCAAATTTCCAATTTTTAAATTCACCCTAAATTTTAGGTTGTTACACTCACCAAACCCTAAGTAGAAATAAATGTGGAGAGTGGTTTAAGGAAGGAAAAATCTCCCCTTAGGTCTTCAAAATCGTGCCAATATCAGATTTGGGAGAGTGGGTTAAAATCCGGCTAGAGGGGTTTTTTATAGTCCAGTACCCGCCCGACGACCTTGCCCGACGATTGTGTCCATTGGCACTCTCGCAGGGTATCGCGCCAACCTCACCACTCTCGGTACAAACCCGATGAGTGTGACACACGAGAGTGATATGTGGCACAATCGCTGTCACTCTCGCGCCATATATACCGTAGGTACTCCCCCCTTCGGCGATTGTGACATAGAGATTGTGCCAATTGTCACAGTCGCTGTCATTCTCTCCCACTCATTACCGAAACCCAAAACTTGAGTTTCATCAAACGACCAACTAATTACTTCGAGGGGGATGAAATGTAATAACGGATATTCTTACTAGGTCATTAGGGTTCGTTTGAATAGATGAAAAAGTCACATGGATTACCTCTAAGATTTTTGGATGTTACACCTATGTATTATGGTGATAAACTCCTGAGGAGTCTAGCATTGGGACCTCTGTGTAGAAGCTTAGACCTAGGTATTTCCTGCCGATTTCATCATTCTAGACTTTGAGGCTGACAAAAACACTCCTATTTTGTTAGGAAGACCATTCTTAGCTACTGGTAGAACCCTCATATATATCCAGAAAGGAGAGTTGACCATGAGAGTTCAAGACCAAAATGTCACCTTTAATGTCTTTAATTTTATGAAATACCCAAATGAGAAAGAAGAATGTTATGACCTCAACTCTATAGAATCTTTGTGTCATGATGAAACCTTAGAAAAAGTTCTAAGTGATAAAAGAAGATGAGTATGATGAAGATGATGAGTATGATGAGGATGACTTAGGGGCCGTTTACCTAATCACTTACCCGTAAAATTCAATACTATCACTTACTTACCGGGTAAGATTTTAGTTCACCAAAATGGCATCCTATGCAACAATTTACCCGATAAGCGCTAACTGTGGTAAGAGTTTTCGCAATCACTTACCGGGTAAGACTCTTGGTCCTTGCCTTCGCTCTTACCGGGTAAGATTTATGGTCCTTGTCATATTCATCTGGTAAGGTAATGTGACTTGATAAACACTTACCCAGGTAAGCGTTTGGTAAACGGCCCCTTAAATGTAGATGACTTAGAAGATGAGGAATATGATGATGATGATGACTTAGATGATAGTGATGACCATCATAGTGTCCATATGTTGCAACCTGTGGCAACATATGAACTGTTGGAAGAAAACACTAGAGAGAATTCCCTACCATCCAGTGAAGCACCACCAAATCTTGAACTTAAACCTCTTCCCGCACATCTCAAATATGTTTTTCTAAGTGATGGATACAAATTACCTGTAATTATTTCTGTCACTTTGGAACAAAAATAGGAAGAACAGTTGGTGAAAGTACTTCAAGCCCATAGGTTGGACAATTTATGACTTAAAAGGCATTAGTCCATCAATCTGTCAGCACAAAATCATTTTAGAGGACAAGGACTTCAAATTTGTAGAACCACAGATAAGACCCCTATGATGAAAGAGGTATTTAAGAAAAAGATACATAAGTAGTTAGATGCTGGAATTATTTACCCCATAGCTGGTAGTTCTTGGATAAGCCCTCTCCAATGTGTCCTTAATAAAGGAGGTGTGATAGTTGTGGAAAATAAAAAAAATGAGTTGATCCCAACTAGGGTAGTGTCAGTATGGATAATCTATATGGATTATAGGAAGCTCAACAAAGCAACCCACAAGGACCATTTTCCATTGCCTTTCATTGACCAAATGTTGGATAGACTTGCTGGTAAGGAGTACTACTGTTTTCTAGATGGATATTCGGGTTACAACCAGATTGCCATAGCACCTGAGGACCAAGAGAAAATCACTTTCACTTGTCCTTTTGGTACTTTTGATTTTAGGAGAATTCATTTTGGACTATGTAATCCCCCAGCTACATTTCAAAGATGCATGATGTCCATATTCTCTGACATGTTGGAAACTTCTATGGAAATATTCATGGATGATATTTCTGACTATGGATCTTCATATGAAGAATGTTTGAAAAACCTTGAATAGAGCCTTAAAAGATGTGAAGAAACTGATTTAATTTTAAATTGGGAAAAATGTCACTTCATGGTCAAAGAAGGCATTGTTTTGGGACACTTAACTTCAAATAGAGGAATAGAAGTTGATAAAGCAAAATTGGAAGTTATTGAAAAACTTCCAGAAGCTACAAATGTCAAAGGATTAGAAGCTTTCTTGGTCATGCTGGATTTTACATAAGATTTATAAAGGACTTTTTAAAGATTTCAAAACCACTCTGTATGTTGTTGCAACATGACCAACCTTTTGATTTCAACAATGAATGTAGGAAAGGTTTCACATTTTGAAAAATGCTTTGATTTCAGCACCTATTGTGACCACATCTGATTGGACAAAACCTTTGAACTCATGTGTGATGCAAGTGATTGGGCACTTGGTGCAGTTTTGGGACAAATTAAAGAAAAGATTTTCCATCCTATTTATTACTCTAGTAAAACTCTAAATGAAACATAAGTGAACTACACAACTACTGAGAAGGAATTGTTGGCTGTTATATTTGCTTTTAAAAAATTCAGATCCTATCTGATGGGGACTAAGGTTACAGTTCACACTGACCATGCAACAATTAAATACTTGATTTCTAAAAAAGATGCAAAACCAAGATTAATTCGTGGGTGTTGTTCTTACAAAATTTTGATATGGAAATAATAGATAGGAAAGGAACTGAAAACCAAGTTGCAGATCACTTGTCTAGATTGGATAAAGGTAAAGGAACTCTTGTTGAAATAAATGAAAAGTTTCCTGATGAACAACTCTTGAGAATGCAACATCATGCTATAGCACATTGGTTTACTGATATTGCAAATTACTTGGCTGCTAGAATCATTTCACCCGAACTCGCCAAAAACCAAAGAAAAAAGTTGTTTTTTTGATGCAAAGAACTATCTTTTGGATGATCTCTTTTTATTCAAATTAGGGGCTGATCAAATTTTGAGAAGGTGTATACCTCATGAAGATGTAACTGTAGTGCTAGAGCATTGTCATGCTTCAGCATATGGTGGACACTTTGGTGGCCAAAGAACTGTATCAAAAGTACTCCAATCTGGATTATTTTGGCCCAGACTCTTTCATGATGCTGATAATTTTGTTAAAAGATGTAACGAATTTCAAAGAACTTGATCTATTTCCTAAAGACATGAGATGCCTCTTAATGGCATTTTAGAAGTTGAAATCTTTGATGTTTGGGGAATAGATTTCATGGGACCATTTTCTATTTCTGGAAACTATCAATGCATCTTGGTAGTTGTAGACTATGTCTCTAAATGGGTAGAGGTTGCAGCATGCCACATAAATGATGCAAAGAAAGTGGTCATGTTTCTTCACAAAAACATTTTCACCAGATTTGGCACACCCAGGGCCATAATCAGTGATGAAGGAACATACTTTGTGAACAAAATGATGAAAGATGTTTTGGATAAGTATAACATCAGTCATAGAGTTGCTACCCTCAGACAAATGACTTAATTGAACTCTCAAATAGGGAAATCAGGAGTACTCTAGAAAAAGTGGTCAAACCTTCAAGAAAGGATTGGTCATTCAAGCTAGATGATGCTCTTTGGGTTTATATGATTGCCTATAAATCTCCAATTGGAATGTCTCCTTACAAGATTATCTTTGGAAAAGCTTGTCACTTGCCATTAGAACTAGAGCACAAAGCCTTTTGGGCTTTAAAAGAACTAAACATGAGTATTAATGATGCAGGTGAAAGGAGAAGATTGCAGATAAATGAGTTGGAAGAACTAATGGACCAATCTTATGAAAATGCCAAAATATACAAGGATAAAACCAAAAAGTTGTATGACAAAAGGATTTTACAAAAAAACTTTCAAGTTGGTCAAAAAGTTTTGTTGTTAAACTCAAGATTGAATCTCTTTCCTGGAAAACTAAGGTCAAAATGGACTGGACCTTTTGAAATCAAACATTTTTTCCCTTATGGAGTTGTAGAACTCATTGATTCAAACAATGGATCCTCTTTCAAAGTGAATAGACAAATAATTAAGTCTTACCTGGATGATGCATCAACTACAAGGTCATCCTTTGTAGAACAAATATGTTTGATCCGTGTGATATTGTGTAGGAAAAGAAAAATCTTGAAGATGTGACTGTTGCTGCAGCATGAACACTGTAGACGTGTGTGGGATCCATTGCCATGAAAATAAAGTACTTTTGTGGAAATTGTGATTGAAATGGTTTTATTTATAAAATCATTCCAGCAAAAGTATGAAATTAAAATGGAGGTAAAAAAGTATTAGATGCCTTTTCGAAAAAAGAAGAAGTGTCTAGTCTACTTTTTTAGGTTATCATTTAGATTCCTAACTAGGGTTCTTTTTATCTTCACTTTTTTACTTTAAGGAATCAAATTTCACTTCTTGGCCTAACTATTCTAAAAATACATTGGTTTTTAGTTCCATTCCAGTTTTGAAGGGAACCGGTTTTAAAACTCAAAAAACCGAATTTGGGCGGTTTTATTAACCCTTTTTGAAACCACCTTTCAACTTCTCTCATTCATTAATACCAAACATCAATGAACTTCACCCTCTCCATCAATGGCAACTAAATGCAAACAAGGAAAATTGGAGTCCACATCGAATAAGACACAACCTGTTACTTACATTCGAAGAACCACCCACTCCACTGCCTTAAACAAACCGAAAATAGGGGAAAAGAAGGAGAAATGAGTCATCATCTGATCACCAAAGTCTATGGTGGCGATGGCTCCAAAAAGACAGAAACTCGATGGGAAGGGAAAAGGAAAAGGTAAAGTCATTGACACCCAATCTTCTCCCTATTTTGATGATTCTATGGAAGAACCCCCTGTGATCGAACCTACTGTGATCAAGCCCACTACACACCCTTTTCTACGTGGTGATGTCTATAACTTAGACAAAACCACTAGAAGACCGTTGGATTTGAACATCACAAACCCAAACACACCAGTGAACCAAGATGAGGAGTCCTCTGTTTTTCATGATGCTCAGAACCCCGATGATACCATTGACCACCAAATGGGTCTAAACAGTGAAGGATTCGACATGAACCTATTACCCTCTCAACAAACCCATAACCAACCTTTTTCCATAAACACAACCATGCCATAAATACCAACAACCCAATCCCTTGTTTCTGTGCTTGATACCTATGTGTATGGCACACCTTCACCTATTAACATCAATATGGAGATCCCCGTGTCACAACATGATGTTGTGACAACCACAGTACTACCATCACCACCTAGAACCCATGATGAGGTATTGGATGACATGTTAAACATGATGAAATTAATGATGATAGGGAGGAAATGGCGATTGAAGATGTGGGTGTAGAGGATGTTGTGAAGAAGGATGATGAGGAAAAGAAAGGGAAAGGCAAGAAAGGAGAGAAAAAGAGAAAGAAAACAGAAAAAGTGAAGACAAGGGCCGTGAAGAGGCCCTTTACTAGAAGATCCACCAGGGTTGCCAAAGAGGTGGCAACCACTTTTATGGCTGCTGACAGTGAGGAGATAGCAGAAGAAGAGGTATAAGAGGAAGAAGAACCTATAAATGATGATGAGGTGGATGAGGAACTGTTTCCCACTGGAAGATTTGGAAAACACTTCAGTTCTTTAGATGCAGAGGACAAATATGATCAATTCAGAACCAAACAAGGCCACTTAGATAAGGGGTTCAACCCAAAGGCTGTGGAAATGTCCCCTTTTATTCTTGAAGCCATTGACAGTTTGGGATGGGAGGAATTGTGCAAGGTACCTCCCAAGCACAACATTGACTGAGTTAGGGAGTTCTTTGTAAAAGTAGCTTCCACAAAGGAAGATGTTGTGATAAGTGTGTGGGAGGATCAAAATATGGAAGCTGCAACTAAATTACCAATGTATCCACAAGAGCTCATTGAAAGTGATGAAAGGCTGCTCCAGAAGGCTGCTACAACACCTACTCCGCCTGATTAGGTAGGTCCATTTATTTTCCTTAGCTCCATGATTTTACACTTTATTGTTTTCCAATTTATTTAAGTCCACAAGAGTCTGGGATTTTTTTACTTTATTTATGTGATAGATTGTAGGTTAGTTAGTCAAACATGGCATAGCCCAAATAACGTAACTGTTACATGTTCACTTTCCATTGTCCATACTAGAACCAAGACATGAACACCTGGAAAGCAACTAGGCAACAATTCTGAACTTTAGGAAAGAATTTAGGCCATTTTTCTCATACACTAAGCCTGAAAAACACTTACCCTTGCTCCCTTAGACCATAGGGCCCAACATGTTCCTTCAACAACAATGAGGGTATTGTTTCTTTCAAGTGTGGGGAGGGGTCTGTGTGATATGTGTCAACACAGAAGAGATAAAGGAAATATTCCTTTTATCTTGTCCAATAAAAAGAAATACCGTTGTGATATTGGCATCACTAGCTCAATCAACCTTGTGATATTGGCATCATAGGTTCAATCAACCTCTTGATATTGGCATCCATGGCTCAATCATGTACCCTTTCTCTTTGTGATATTGGTACAAAGGCTCAATCAAACTTTTTAGCCACTTTTAAAATTTTCAAAAATGTGGCAAAAGATAGATGATGCAGCATCTGCTGTAGCATGGACATAAAATTCAAGGAAAGTGAGAAAATGAGAGAAGCCCTGAATTTTCAAACCTAAAAAGTCCTAATGATCCTTAGTCCATAATCTGTTTTTCCTGACAATAGGAACATGAGCCTTAGCATATGGTGGTGCATTGTGAAAGTTGAATAAACTTTGATTTATAAAAGGTTATGTTAAATGTTTGATGCATTGTTAACTAACCTCTATCACATTTCATTTTATTTTTCACCCTTCAAATTGAGTCTTTTTATTTGTATTTGCGTTGTTTGGGGCCAAGCAACAGTTAAAATGTGGGGGTGTGATAAGTGCATATCTTATCACTTTCTAAACACTTATTTTCTCTTCATTCAATATTATTTCAGTCTCCCAATCACTATAATTGAGTCTTTTAGTTTTTTTTTTTTATCATTTATTGTAGTTTGGAGCTAAGTAGGAGGAATGAATTCTGTTTGTACTGATTTTAAGGAAATTGTAACAGTTTGGTTTGCTGCAGCAGAAGGCTATAGCATGACTCACAAGTTTCAACAAAGTACAAGACATTACTTCATAACTTTTTTGTTGGGGAATCAGATTCCAACCACCTTACCCTTTTTGCAAGCTGGAGTTGAGGGGCATCTTTTGAAGAATATCATAATGGAGGTGGTCATGTTAAGAGAGCATCTTGCAAAGCTTTTGTATTTTGGGTATTAACCATTAGACAATGAATCTTTGTACTTTGATAGTTGACATTAGATGCTTTCTCCCATTGTATAAACACAGGCATTAACTCCAGGTTTTTGTCATCCATTTGCTTGCTCTAACAAATGATATTTAGCTTTAATTTCCACTTTACTTTATTGTTGTACTTTTGGTTTCTTTGACAAGAGAACCAACTAAATAGTTCATCTAGCTATTTAGTAACTATTGTCATCTTTATTAGTTTTAATCTAAAGTCTTTTGGTACTTTATTGTTGTACTTTTGGTTTCTTTGACAAGAGAACCAACTAAATAGTTCATCTAGCTATTTAGTAATTATTGTCATCTTTATTAGTTTTAATCTAAAATCTTTTGGTACTTTATCGTTCATGCATTTATATTTCAAGTTTAATATTATGTCTTGTATTTATTTTCAAGCGATGATGGGCTAATATCCCTAGCGTGAGTGTAAGTAAAAGTTTGGAGATAAAGGCCTTTTGTGGTAGTGGAAGATTGCTTTTGCTATTGGCTATCCACCTTATTATTCACCCCTTGTTTCTAAGTTTCATCTAAGTATTTCTTGACAAAGTGACGTATTTGTTATACTTAGATGAGTTGGACTTGAATGCAAGCCAACATAAATTTTAGAACACTGAAGTGTTGTAGTGGTTATGATGGATCATATTGATCTTAATAGATTGTGAACTATATGAAAAGAATTGTAAGATTTGTACGACATCGGTTGGGTTACCCGAATGCGTGGTACTGTCGGTACATAGTCTTATCTGAACCTTGAATAAGGACTGATTGATTCATTAGTGAGGTCGAGAACCAATGCTGCGACATTATGCTGTAGCAATCTACCTAAACACATTGTTGCTAAACTCCAGCCTGAACTTACACCCATGCATTTCTTTTACTATTATAAACCAATTTCAAAGTTGTTAACTCACTCAAAGATTATCCCTTCAAATTCTCCCATTGAAATCACCTTTTAAGTTGGATTAACTGCTTGCTTTAATTGTCTCTGTGAGATCGATATCCGGTACTTAGTACCACTTTATTACTTGTTTTCAAAACGATACTGGTTTGGCATGTATACTTGTGTGCTCTTCCTTTATTGAAATTTAGGGATACATTTCCTAGAGACCAAGTTTTTGGCGCCGTTGTCGGGGACAAGCCAAAGCCAGAATTTTCTAAAGTCACTTTTAATTTGATTTTTCTAGTCAACTTTGTTACTGATTTTTGGTTGCATGCCATGTTTGTTTCATGGTGAAGTATTTGAATTTGATCCTGACATTGAAAGAACATTTCAAAGAAGGAGAAGGATACAAAGAAATTTAACACCGATTCTTGAAACATTTGACATGGAAGGACTTGAAAATGTACGAACCACAACCAAGGCCTGAGGCCCAAGACATCATTCATATTGCAAACTCTAAAGAGGGAAGGATTATGGACTATGCTAGACCTATGCTTAATCAGTTGCATACAGAGATAGTTAGACCACATATTGAGTGTGCTAATTTTGAACTAAAACCTGTAATGTTTAACATGTTACAATCAAGTGGACATTTCAGTGGCATGTCATCTGAAGACCCTCATTTGCATCTCAAAACTATCATGGAAATTACTAATTCTTTCCAACTTAGTGTAGTAACTGATGAGGCATTAGGACTGAAGTTATTTTATTTTTCACTCAGAGATAGACCAAGATCATAGTATAACTCCTTGCATCCTAACTTAGTTGAAACATGGAATCATACGGGTCGATCACAGGGAGGTGACAGTCTAAACACTAACCACCTAATAATCATGGCCTAGATATGCAAATCAGATAATGGTTTGGTTATTTAACTAAACAAACATAAAATAAACGAGATCAAAGGAAGGAGATACAATAAGATGCAATTAAAAGCAAACTAAGCAAGATAAAAGACAACTATAACTAAGAACACTAGGTAATGTCAACCTCGGATTTTGGTAATGGTGGAAATTCATTTTTCAAAAATACTTCAACTCTCTCTCGAGGTGGAAAAGCTTTTCAAACCAAGATACACATTTACTTTCACAACACGTACACATTGGGAAGAAAACATTGAGATTTAAAATAAATATATTTCCCAATCAACGTCCCTAACTATTTACATGTTAGGACATTTGTCATTGACCAATTTAACCCAAGTAAAAGACCAAACTTTCGTTTCATCAAAAACCAATCGAATTAACTAAATGATTTATTAAAAACCAATTGAATCAATTTCAACTTTCATTAAAATCGAAATGGATTAAAACTCACCATCCATTTTAAAAACAATTAATCAATACCAAGACCTTGATCCTAGGCGACGATTGCCCAATAAAACGAAAACTGACTTTGAGACCAAGCAACAAGTTACTTATTTAGACTTAACAAAATTAAAGATAAAAGAAACCTAGACTAGCAAAATAACTACCTTAGACACGATTATTAACAATTAACATTAACATTAATCGAAGACAAACAATGAAATACTAAGAGAACATGTGTAGGAAATTAAAAATGATGTAAGAAGGAATTGATTTGCGGTAAATTAAAGTAAGGAGTAGGGAATAGAGATACATAAACATGAAGGATAATGAAGTGAACAATAGAGAGGTGTAGAAAAACTAAAACTTAATGTAAACAAATAAGAACATAGAAAGAATGATATAGAAAACTCAAGAACGATTAAATTAATGATAATATTCAAACAAAATGGGAATTAATTAACTATTCTAAAGGGATAGGGAAGAAGATACTCAATAACGTATGAAGACCGAATGTAATCGATCTCTAATGGTATAAGCTTCCAGATCAATGAGTCTTCTTCCCCAAGCTATGAATGAAATCAACCAAAAACTCTCTCTAAACCCAAACATATGTTGTTCTCCAAAATAAACGACTTAAAATGACAAAAACCTAGAAAGAGAATAAATAACCAAACCCAAAAGTAATAAAAAGCCCAAGGAAAATCATCCCATTCACGCCCGTGAAAGAATCTTTCAGAAATCCTTCATTGGCGTGAAGAAATACAAAAAGTTTAGAAAAAAAATTCTCAGCCCGCAAAAGTGGACATAATGTAAAACTTCAATTCTAGGGGGTTTTCTTCACGCCCGTGAAGTTATCGTTCGCATCCGCGAAGCGTGTAAAATCTTCGATCTTCAAATTCTTGACTTTTTCCTCCATCTCTTCATTAACTCGTGTATCTATCCTCGCTTCCTTCATTTCCTTTTCGACATCACTCTTTAATATTTTCGAACCATCCATTATCCCGAACACTTTGTATAATCTGCATAAAAGCATACCAAAAGCATAAAACATATCCCAAAAATTATTTCAACGGTGATTAGAGAAAGAAATGGAAAAGAATAATAAAAATACATGAAAAGACTAAAAAGCATAAAAGACACAACTACTATACACATAGTTAGGTGCATAAAATGCACTTAACAATATTCGTAAAACTTGCTAATTATTATATGTTGATTTTCGTTCTTAGATTTTGGTTTGATTTTGGTGATTTAGATTTAAGGTTTGATTTTAGAGATTTGGGGTGTATGTTTTTTTAGAGATTTGTTTTGTATATCCAATATTGTATAAAACGTCTGCAAAGTTATTTTTTATTCATACATTCTTGAGATTTTTTTTTGATTGGACTTATGTATGATATAGGGTTTTGATTTTACATATTTGTGTTTAGATCTGTGACCGTGGTGGATATTCATACGTTCTTGAGATTTTTTTGATTGGATTTATGTATGATAAAGGGTTTTGATTTTACGTATTTGTGTTTAGATCTGTGACCGGTGGTGGAGGGTGGTGGTAGGTGGTGTTAAATCTGGGTTTCATTAAATTTAGGGTTCTTATATAGAAGTTGAAGGAGGTGGGAGATGAAGATGAGGAAAAAGGCCAAAATCCCCATCGCATGGGGACACATGACTAATTTAACGAGCCCTAGACTAAGGACGTTAACGGGAGGGACTACAATGGGCTCGTAAACACAAAAAAAGGGCCACCAATGTACTTTAAGAATTGTAGAGACGAAATGAAAAAGCAGCCATATACGAGATACAAAAAATGTAATTCACTATTATATTGTAAACTCTATACTTTTCTAGACAAAAAATTATGGCATTTAGGCATGAGATGCAAAGTTGTCAAAGTCAACGTCAAACAGTTATAGTTTAATATGATCTTGTGAAAACCTTATATATTAAAATAATATATTTGAAAATCTTATAAGAGTTTTGTATAAAGTGAGGAACAAAAAAGTTGGTTGATTTGAAATAAATAATATAGAAGGGAAATTGGCTCAAATAGCCACGTTACTCTATCAATTGCATCTCCTAACTATTTCTCTCCATGACTTACCAAAATAGACCTAGGTCCGCAATGGCGGACCTGCAGGTCCTCTACCTCCGCCATGGCAGACCTAGGTCCTCTGCTGTCGTTGAGTGAGATCGTGACACGTGACGAAATGGCGGACCTGTGTCGGGTGGCGGACCTACCCGTTTCGGACCTGGCTTGGACCGACAATTTTTTTTGTCTTTTTCTGGAGGTAGAGGACCTGTAGGTCCGCCATTGCGGACCTAGGCCTATTTTGGTAAATCATGGAGAGAAATGACTAGGAGATTCAATTGGCTAGGTAATATGGCTATTTCAGCCAATTTCCCAATATAAAATGGGGATTACAAACTCAACTCTTTAAAAAACTATTTAAAATTACAAAATCCTGATACATTTTAAGATATTGTATTCTCTTTGAAAAAGATTATTTGCTTTATAAAATCCATTTTTATAAATTCAAGATACCATTTTATGACAAGCAAGTTTTATGGAAAAATGTTTTGAAAAACATCTTATATTAATCCAATTTTTGAATATTGAATTGGCATGCATACCAAATTACCAATATATTTTGATTTTCTCGAATTAGCACGGTTCTTAAAGTAATGCTGACATGTTTTCTGAAATGATGTTTTGTATGAAATATTACTTGATTATTGAAATATTCTTATTATGCACATCAAGTAAATTGCTTATATCAAGTAATACAATCCGGGCATTCGTAATCATCAAAACATAAAGATTAGACAAGTGTAATTAATCATTTAAACTTAAATATTACACACTTACACCAACACAATTAAATAGGTGACAATGTACATCTTTCAATTTGATCAATGAAAAGGATTAAGGGATTAAAAACGTCTTATTGACCACTATCTAAAGAATTTCATATCAATTATGGTTGTCAACCAAGAACACGAAAGTAAGCAGGTTAAAGTAACTAGTGGCAACTACAAGAGTTATGGCGTACTGGTTAAGACCTTGGGGGATGTGGTGGAATATCCCATCTGTCCAGGGTTCGAATCCAGGCGTACACAACAATTGTGACCACTGAGGTTTAATCAGAACTGATGTCTTACGGTCATAATTTGCTAATAGCCTAGGACACCCTTCTCAAAAAAAAAAAACTAGTGGCGTACTGGGTTTAGAGCTTGACCTAGGTAAAAAAATTAACAAATGTAGCTTAAAGACTTCAAGTCTTTTAATGCAGCAAAGTTGGTCAAAGGCATTGTTCTAACCGATGTATGAGTCGGAGTCCCTCATATGATCGTTGACATCAAGTCCCCAATATTCTTCGTAGATCTTATAAACCGTAAAAAATATCAAAATATAATTTGGGATTATAATATGTATCTTATACACTTAGGTGCCGTTTGTTTTTTAAGAGGTCTAAAGTCTGAAGTCTTATTTTAGTTATGATTAATAAGAGGTAATGTGTAAAAATGTCTGAACGATTCAGACTTAAGAGTCATTAAGAGGTTTTTTTAAAAAAACAAACAACCCCTTGTTGTCCATAAAAAAACAGTTTTTTTAGTTGGGTCGGTATTATTGTATAAATATCTTTAAAGAAAAAGAATTGATAAGGATATAACAGGAATCGTTGTTTTCTAATTTTGTTGTCACAATCTCTATTTATGTGGTTTAAAGATGACGAAAGGGTAAAAGTCGACGGTTGACCAGAAAAAGATAGTCACTACTCAGATTGAACAACAATGGGGGGTTATAGTTATACTCCTCCATTTGCATAATACATACATACCCACACTCTCATTCTCTCTCTCTCTTGACAACAAAGAGGAGAGAGAGAGAGATGGCAGTCACCACCACCATTCGATCTTTCTCAATTCAATCACCGACCAACCACCACCACCACCGTCACAACAACCGCCGCTACCTCACTCCTCTCAATCTCAAAATTGTCACCCAAACCCCCAAAACCCATCTCTCAATTACCCTTAATAAGCTCCACAACCGTGTTCCCCCGCTAACCCGATCGTATTCCGGTGGGAATGGTGGCGACAGTGGTGGTGGAGGTGGTGGTGGAGGTGGAGGAGGTGGTGATGATGATGATGCAGGGGAGAAAAATAAAAGTGAGGCGTTTGTTGTATTGGCTGAGGCTGGGAGATCTTTGGAAAGTATTCCGAAAGACATTGCGGCATCGATCGGTGCCGGAAAGATACCTGGATCGATAGTGAAAAGGTATTTGGAACTGGAGAAGTCGGCTGTGTTCCGTTGGTTGCTTCAGTTTGGTGGGTTTAAGGAAAGATTGCTTGCTGATGATCTTTTCTTGACTAAAGTTGGAATAGAATGTGGTGTTGGCATCTTCACTAAGGTTTCTTCATGTTCTTTTATGTCTGTTAAATTGGTTAATTGATTGAATTTGTTAATTGTAAATGGTCATTTTGAGGAGATTGTTTTATTTTGAAGTTTCAAAAATTAACACTATATAAGATTAAGTATGGAGTGGACAGAGTATTATTTGACATTTTCTTGTGGATCATCTTGATTTTTGGTCATGAAAAGCTTATGTAGATCTAATCAACTTAATATCTTTAAGATAGTACCTAGATTGATTGAGAAAGGAGGAAACCCACACAAACCAATTCCTAGTAGAATATTGAAGTCAAATGGGCTATCTTTTTTCAAGTAACAAAGTTAAATATCTTTTCTTTTTTGAAATATGAAACTATCATTTTCAAGTTCATATCATTTGTCACAACATTTTAGTCTAGTTATAGATAATTCTAAACATAGTCAATGCGATGAGAAGCTAGATGCTGCACATATTTATGTGCTAGAAAGATGAATTTAGATATTGGTATAAGATTGTTATGTATATTGGTGTGTGGGTACTTTGATGCCTAGGTGATAATATGGTGTTTTGCGTTATAGTCCTTGTTCAGTAGTCTATCAATTGTGAAGCTTTTGGAGGTAAATGATAGAAGCGTAGAATGGACAATATCTACATATGGTTCTTGAAAGTTGGTTGTTGAAATCATCAAGCAATAATGTAGGTAGGTCATGTGCCATATTGAACACCTAATCACATGTCAAAAAGCAAGGTTATGTTTTTAGCATTCGAGTTCTTTGTTGACTCACCTCGCAGTTTGCTTGTTTGGTTTGGACTTTAAGTAGAAAGTACAATCAACATGGTTGCTTAAGAAACGGTCTTCTTAGAGAATTCATGTGCATATGTAATATGTTGACCGTACAATCAAAGGAAATTTTGTTTTATTTACTGTCTGAAGAAGAAGTTGAATATCTTTGGTCACAACTCAACCTTTGTTTTATTTATTTATTTTTTCTTGACACTTTGATGGTCTTATAGAGTGCTGCAGAATTGGAAAAACGAAGGGAAAATTTTACCAAGGAGCTGGATTTTGTATTTGCTGATGTGGTATGGCTTCTCACCTACAAATGCTAGAGATTACTCTTGCTGTTAATTTTCTTATCTTTAGAGGATATCTCTGATCTTTTTAATTAACAATTTATACGTCTGGAAGAACTTTTCTTTGTTGGTTGGTAATTCGTGAAAAACTACAACCAACAATGCTAACAGAAGTTTGTTTCAGATAATGGCCATAATTGCAGATTTCATGCTTGTGTGGCTTCCTGCTCCTACCGTTTCTCTTAGATCACCCATTGCAATCAATGCTGGACGAGTTGCCAAGTTCTTCTCTGGATGCCCTGATAACGCATTTCAGGTGATTGCTCAAACAAATAAACTTGATTCATTTCTTTAATTTTTTCATAATAAAAAGACTCCACCTTTGGCTTTTTAAAGAAAGAACCTAGCGGTTTTCAAGATTTAAGTTGTAGCAAATTCATTATCGTGATTGTAATTTATATACCTTTTTTTTGGGAAGGGTGTCCTAGGCTATGCCTAGACTAATCCCTTGGCAAATTATGACTTCAATGATTAAACCTCAGTGGCCACAATTGTTGTGTATGCCTGGATTCAAACCCTGGGCAGATGGGATATTCCACCACATCCCCAAGGCCTTAACCAGTACGCCACAACCCTTGTGGTTGTAATTTATATACCTTCTTTTTGTCAAAATTTGACTGTATGTAGTACTTTGTATATAGCTTCACGTGGCTATCATTTATTTCTCTCTAAGAACTATAATAACTTATATTTTTACTTGACTGTTTTATTCCCATTATATGCAGGTTGCTCTGGCTGGTACATCCTATTCATTCTTGCAGAGAATTGGTGCCATAGTGGTATGTTTGTAGGATATCATTTATGGTATCGATTCTTTCTCTGAGTTATGAAGCTTTAAATCTTTTGATCTGGTTTTTGCAGCGTAATGGAGCCAAGCTGTTTGCCGTTGGGACTGGTGCATCTCTTGTAAGTGAACATTGTAAATATGGATGCCTTCTATGATAGAGTTCTATATTTTTAGGTGTTTTGCCTTTAGACTTAATATCTCGGTGGAAATTTCTGTTTTTCATGATTTATATCGCAAGTAGGGGTGTTTAAGTCTTATGCTTTTGCTGCAATTTTGTGTTTTTTTTTACAAAGAGAACTATTTCTTTACCAGCCCCGATTTTAGCAGAACATTTTGTTTGGAATTTTTTCATGTCTTGTTACTATGTTTTCTTTGTTGCACAATTGATCTTTCTTAATTTGGCCAGCCACCAACTAACGCTCGACAAAACTATTATCTACCACTTTTGTTTTCTACCATCCAAAGCCAGATATACTTCTTTTACTGTAGAAAAGCTGGAGTTTGACTACAGAAAATTAAGCGAACTATTTTTCAGTATCGAAATTATTGTTGGTTATAAACTTATGAGATAATTTGATACCACATTTGGCTTTATTACAAATACTAGTATTCGGAAAATGTTGGTGGTTGGCTGAAAACAAAATCCATATTTGTTTCATTTTACAGTTATTATGACATCTTGAACTTCATTATCATGATTAATAGTGGTTGTAATAGTAGATACTACAAATTTCTGGTTTCTATTGGAAGTTATAATTTTGGTAATCTATGCTGATGGATTTTATATATCAGGTTGGGACAGGTATAACAAATGGGCTGATTAATGCACGGAAGGCCGTTGATAAATCTTTTGCTGTTGAAGCCGAGGAGGACATTCCCATTTTGTCAACTAGTGTCGCTTATGGTGTCTATATGGCGGTTTCTAGTAACCTTAGGTATGTTTATATATTACTGTTTTTTTTTTTAAATTTATCTGCTATTTTAATTCTTATAGATCTTTCGGTCGTTACCTGATGTTGATTTCCGTTGCTTAGAAAGATAACTGCTAAAGTATACCTGTTGGGATAGAACCTTAGTCGCAACCCTCGATTTATTTTCAATAACTTTCTTCTTAAATTTGAATGCATGGCTTATAGCTTATCCTTGGATAATACATGTAGCTTTAATTAGGGGTGAACATGGTATTGTCAAGATCGAAAATTCTAAACAAGAATTTAATACAAACTCAGAAACAATGTTAAAGAAGTCGCGGAATAACACTTTAAACAATTTATCAAAAACACAAAATATGAACTCAAATCATAAGTTTATATTGCTTAAAACTTAATGATTACAAACACAACCTCAATCTGTTGAACAAGAACGTAATCAACAGACGTTCTATACTTCTCTATAGAAAGGATCAATACTAGTCTTGAGGTTAATTCTCTAAAACAACTTTATCAAAGTATCTCTCTATGTAAAACTCTCAATAATCTAAAACATCTAGACTATATATACATAACAAATTACAAGATAATTATCAAAAGAAATATTATTCTTTAGAATCCAGTCCATAATTATCTTCATCTCCTATGCTTTCGCATCAATCCATCTTTATCTTCAGAAGCAACACTAACTCAATAGCAGTATTAACTTTGTCTCTGGCAGTACTAACCATGCTTGCAGTATTAACTCCTCACTTGCAGTATTAATCTTCAGCAGTACTAACTACTAGCAGTACTAACTCTCCAAGCAGTACTAACTATTCAAGTAGCAGCACTAACTCTTCAAGCAGTATTAATTCTACTAGCAGTAGTAATCTTTCAATAAGCAGTAGTATCTATCTTTAGCACATTCAGACCCAACAATCTCCCCCTAACTTAACTTTTCAGAAAAGAGAAGTTAAGTTCTTCAACATAGAGTCTTCATGATGCTTTCAACACTTCAGCTTAATTGCCCAGATTTGGATCCAATCCCAGACTTTGATTAATTGTCCTTCTGATCACTATTCTGGCCATTTCTGATCCTTTAGCACATACCAGCTTAGCTTTCAGCATCCCTTCCAACTTAGCTCTGCTGTGGTCATAGATCTTGTCAACCAAGTAGTACTCATGGTAGCTTTTGTCTATGGTTATCATGTAGACACCACAGTTTTCAAACAACATCCAATGATCAATCTTTTTGAACCCATATTCATGATGTAAGTCTTTGATCTTGTACTTCACTTTTTCAGGATCAAACATCATGCATAAGTATTCCATGGCAATCTTGAGTAAGCTCATTTCAGTCCCTTGCAACACAGTCTCATACAGTTTTGTTCCTACCTTGTACATTTCCTCTAGGTCAGCCCTGGAACAACTTCTGATCACTTTGCCCCAAGTTGCATACACCTCAAACTGATCACCCATTCTTTTGAATCTGAAATATTCTTTTCTATTGTCCTTCAGAATATCCCAAAAGATAATTTCTGGTGCTTTCATAGAAATAGGATCAGCTTGCACTGGATCTTCATCTGTCAAAGTCATGTACAAATGAAACTGCTCATTTGATTGTTGATTGGACTGCTCTGGATTCTGCTCTGGCTCTGCTGTAGGTGCAACAGTAGGTTCTGCTTCTGCTTCTGCTCTTTCATTTTCATTCTCCTCTTCTTCAATTCTTGCCCTTTTTGCTTTTGGCTTGGTGGCAATTGACTTCTTTCTTTTAATGGCACCAAACTTTTGAGCTAATGTCTCTTCTTGCTTCATCTCTTCCTTGTCTTTGCTAGGACTGCCTTCTTCACTGTCAGGGAAGGGCTGTTATATGTTGAGATCATGCCTCTCTTTCATCTTTCTTTCAACCTCTACTCTGTGAGTGAAGTCCCCTTTCAGATTGGCCATCTCCTTCTTATACAACTCCTCTATCCTACCATAAGGCATATTGGTAAACATTCCTTCAGGAACTCCAAGAGCTCCTTTCAGGAAGTTTATCATTTTCCTTCTTTCTTGATTAGCCAAAAATGTCTTAGAAGGCTGTCTTTGTCTAGTCTTCAGTGGTAGCCTTTGCCTTGAAGCCTTCTTTGTGACTTTCTTAGCAGCAGCTGCAGACTTCAGACTCTTTTGATATTCTTCATTGATCTTCTTAGCCATATCCAATGCAATCTCTCTGTCTTTGGCAGATTGGATTTCTTCCTCCTTTTCCAACTCTTCTTGAAGCTTTTTGGCCACTTCTTCATCCAACTCAATCTGTTTCTTCTTCTTCAATGGTTGCTCAGACTCAACCATCTTTTCCTTTCCCTTCTTCTTTGCATCCTCCACACTGACCTCTTTTATTTTCTTCTCTAATCCTCCTTCTTTGATCATTACTCCCTTAGCCTTTTGAGTGGCTTTGGGAGTGTCATTCTTAGCTTTCACAAGAGTTTCAGCAATTTCTATCTCTTCCCTAGATGATACTGTTTCTGCTGCCGACTCAGATACTGTTGCTTTACTTATTTCTGCTGCTTTTGCTGTTTCTGCTTCTTTCTCAGTTTTGGCACCAATCTCCCCCTCAAACTTAGTCTCTCCCTCAAACTGAAATTTCATCTCAACAGGGCTTTGCTTTTCATCTTGATTCTCCCCCTTGTTGAAAGCATCATTAACATCTCCCCTTTTCTTCAGTACATACTGCTTTCTTTTCTTTTTGTGCACCAAACTTAGAACCATCTTCTTTAGTTTGCTTATCTGCACTTGTTGTGAAAGAATCACCAGTTTCAACTCCTCTATTTCTGCACCCTGTTTGAGTACATCCAGATTGATATTACCCAATGTTTCCATCAATTCCTCATAGTTATATCTGTCCTCACCTCCTTTGGGTGTGTTTACCACCCTTGAAGGATCCTTGGATCTTTTAGTAGAGGTCTTCTGCCTAGCAGAAGCACTCTCTACCCCCTTGGTTTCTTGGCACCTGGGACCTTTGGATAATTGCTCACCCAAAGTTGCCGTGGGGAAGGTCTTAAAGATGTTCACACTGTCCTGCCCTGCACTTTGTGCAAAGTCAGTAGTGTGAGCCTCACTGCCAACATGCTCATCCTTCTCCGTAGAGAGCACCTTCTTGGGGTTGGGAGACACCTCTATGGTTTCCCTTTCGATATTCTCTAATGGAGAATGCTCCTTTAGAGGGCTTGAAGGTTGTGGGGGTGAAGATACAAGAAGGGAAGGAACCTTCTGTACCTTTTTCCTGATATATGTTTTGGTGATGGGGGATTTGGGCTTGACAAAAGGAAACGGAGGGATATTGATAGAAATGAGTGGTGTGGGTAGGTCATCAGTTGGGTGGTCAGATGTGGGCTGTGACCCTGATGCCTCACCATGGGAATGAGACACACCCATCATTGTAGAGAACAATGGAGTGTCTATACCAGAAAAGTCCTTGGAAGACCTTTTCATGTTTGAGAACACTTTCCCCTTGGGGAGTTTTGGTACATATACCTCCTTGAAGGTAGGTAAATCCGTCAATTCCTTATTAAGTACTTCTTGTACAAACCTTGGATACATATAAAAGCTTTTTGATTTGGTATCCAGGTTTGACATTAAATAATTGAAAATCATTTGAGCAAAATTAAACTTTCTAGAGGTAGCTAAGCAGACTAGAGCATAAGCTAAGGTACTGCTAAACTCACTCCATCCAGTTGTTTTTCGTGAAATACAATGTTGTAGGGTATGAATAAAGAATCGCCACTAATCTGAAAATCTGTTCTTGTAAAACTTATAGACATCAGTGGGACCTTCATACCCCATACGACTAAGAGCTTGGAAGAGATCTTCGTTAGGTAAAGAGGTTATACCTGCGGCATCATCTAGTCTTAGATGAATGCGAATACAACCTTCTGAGATGGTTAGAGGTTTATCACAAACCCTTGTTTTGATGACCTGAGTGCCATCTTCAGTTTGAATAGCAGCATTGGCCCAGAACTGTCTTTGATGTTCCACATAGATTGTGGGATTGACAGTTAATGCGTGGGCGATGTGTGAGGATTTTAGGAAATCCACAATCTGATGAAAGCCTTCAACCTGTTTGGGTTTTTGCAGCATAGCAACCTCATTGTGTTCATCAAAGAATTCTAGTCCAGCCATCTTTTGATTGATTCTAGGGTTCGAATCGCAATTAGTGGTTTACACTGGTGAGCAAGAAATCGAGAGAGAGAGAGAGAAAGAGAAGCAATGGAAGTTCAAAGAGCCGTTTGTATTGTGGCGGTCACAAAGGGTATTTATAGGTGGAGGGTTTCAGTTAGAAGCAGTACTAAGTACCCTAGCAGTATGAACCAACTCGCAGTATTAACTCATATTAGCAGTAGTAACACATACTGGCAGTACTAACATAAACTAGCAATATTAACTCAGACTAGCAGTATTAACACATGCCAGCAGTAGTAACACTGATTAGCAGTAGAAACAAGGTAAGCAGTAGTAACTTTGCACTGGCAGTATAAACTACCTAGCAGTAGTAACCATACTTAACCATATTTGAACTGTCAACATGAGTAATATAGAGAGCAGCATTAACTTAACTAGAAGTACCAAGTATTCAATTTAAGCAATCTGAAACACTTAAACACACAAGGTTAGCAGCACCATGCACAATACAATAAGAGAAAGTAGACAGGAAGGAGTCTATACAGAAATGGTACATAAAGCAGATCAAAGGAGGCTTATTCAGTGTTTATCATGCCCACACTTGTGACCAAGAATGTGAATATACCCACATCAAAAGCTTTGGTGAATAGATCAGCAAATTGGTTACTTGTATGAACTTTCACAACCTGAATGAGCTTCTTTTCATTACAGTCTCTGATAAAGTGGTACCTGATTTCTATATGCTTTGTTTTGGAGTGCTTGACTGGATTATTAACAATGCTAATAGCACTGTTATTGTCTATGAAGATTGGAGTGTGAAGAAAAGTCATACCATAGTCCAACATTTGATTCTGAATCCAGAGTACTTGTGAACAGCAGCTTGCAGCAGCTATATACTCTGCTTCTGTTGTAGAGGTGGACACTGTGGTTTGTTTCTTGCACTGCCATGACACTAGTCTTGCACCCAAAAATTGACATCCCCCTGAAGTTGACTTTCTATCCAAATTTGCACCACCCAAGTCACTGTCTGAATAAGCAAGTAGGTCAAATGGTGAGTCATGAGGATACCAAAGACCCAATCTAGGTTGGCCTTTGAGATATCTGAATATCCTATTGACTGCTTGAAAGTGTGACTGCTTAGGCCTTACTTGAAATCTTGCACACACACAAACAAGAAATATGATATCTGGTCTTGAAGCAGTGAGATACATGAGGGAGCCAATCATGGATCTATAGTGATGAACATCCACATCCTCCCCCTTAAGATCTGCAGTGATCTGTTTGTGTGTCTCCATGGGTGTGCTTGCAGGCTTTGAATCTGAGAATCCAAACTTAGTAAGAATGTCCTGCACATACTTGGATTGGCTTATAAATATCCCATCTTTCTTCTGCTTAACTTGTAGCCCAAGGAAGAAGGTAAGTTCACCCATAGAACTCATCTTGAATTTCTTGTGCATCAAATCTTCAAAATCTCTGCACATTTGATCTTTTGTGGATCCAAAGATAATATCATCCACATAGATTTGCACTATTAGGATGTCCTTCTTCTTCCTCTGAATGAACAGAGTCTTGTCTATGATTCCTCTTTGAAAACCATTTTTCAAGAGATAGGTAGACAAAGTGTCATACCATGCCCTTGGTGCTTGATGTAGCCCATAGAGTGCCTTCTTCAATTTGCATCAAGCCCATAGAGTGCCTTCTTCAATTTGTATACTCTGTCAGGATAATTTGGATTCTCAAACCCTGGAGGCTGACAGACATACACTTCTTCTTCAATTCTCCCATACAGGAAAGCACTCTTTACATCCATCTGGTAGACCCTAACTTCATGAAAGAAGCATAGGCTAAAAATAGCCTGATTGCCTCAATCCTGGCCACTGGTGCAAATACCTCTTCATAATCAATTCCCTCTTCTTGAGTATACCCTTGTGCCACTAATCTGGCCTTGTTCTTTATTACTATTCCTCTCTCATCTTTCTTGTTCCTGAAGATCCATCTTGTGCCAATTGCTCTGTGTCCTTTTGGAAGATCCACCAGATCCCATACATCCTGCAGCACAAACTGCAATAGCTCCTCTTGCATTGCTTCTATCCAGCTTGGATCCTTCATTGCATCATATGCCTTTTTGGGTTCAACCTGAGATAGAAAGCAAGAAAGTAAACCTGATTGTATATCTTTCAATCCTCCCAACTTACTCTGATTCCTTGTGATTATAGGTGAATTGATGTCACCAATCACCAATTGAGGAGGATGATTTTTCTGAACTCTTGTTTTATGAACAACCTTTTCATTAATATCTGCTTCCAGATTAGAGTCATTCTTTTCAGGAGTGCTGCCACCAAAAACTGAAGAGTTGTCATCATCTGTGTCATCTTCTTCCAAACATGGCATCTCAGGACTTTTGATTCCTGAATCTGAGGGTTTATCTTCCTTTTCACCTCTGTCCTCTTCATTCTGAGCTGGTTCAGTGTCCTTTGATTCTGAAGTATCTTTCTTATCTTGATTATAGAATTCAACAGGATCAGCAGTAGGTGTTGGGAACAGCACAAACTCTTGTCTTTGTACTTGTACATTTTCTGTCCCTGTTCCTGCATTATGCTCATTACTGAAACCCAAAGAATTAGTCAGTGAATCAATGTCAAATAGCCAATCAGGACCTGAACCAAGTTGATTTGGTGTGTTCTCATTGCATTTGACATTGTCACTTTCCTCAATAATCCTAGAAGAGGTGTTAAAAACTCTGTAGGCCTTACTTTGAGATGAATAACCAACAAGAAACCCATCCTCAGCTTTGCTATCAAACTTGCCTAGGTGAGTTTTGGTATTGAGAATTGTGCAAGGACACCCAAATGGTTTGAAAAAACCAATAAAAGGTTTCTTCTTTTTAAAAAGCTCATAAGGTGTCTTGTCTTGGGATTTCACTACTAGAACTCTGTTTTGAACATAGCAGGCAGTATTAACTGCTTCTGCCCAAAAAGTGATTGGAAGTTTTGAATCTGCCAACAGAGATCTAGCAGCTTCTATCAAAGTCCTATTTCTCCTTTCAGCAACATCATTCTGTTGAGGAGTCCTAGGAGCACTGTATTGTCTCTCAATGCCTTTTTCCTCACAGAAGCTGTTTAGGTCATTGTTTTTAAATTCAGTTCCATTATCAGACCTGATAACTTTAACTCTTAGATTTGTTTGGTTTTCAACTCTAAGAACAAAGGATTTGATCAGTCCACTTGTCTCATCCTTATTCCTCAGAAAATAGACCCAAGTGAATATAGAGAAATCATCAACAATAACCAAGCAATAAGATTTCTTGCCAATACTCATCACATTTGTAGGACCAAACAGATCCATATGCAGTAAATTAAGAGGTGAAGAGATTGTATTTATCTCTTTGGACTTATGAGAAGTTTTGTGTTGTTTGCCTTTAAGACATGCAACACAATGATCATCACATGAAAATACCTTTTGTGGCAAACCTCTTACAAGGTTGTTTTTCACAAGTTTGTTCATTGTTTTAAAGTTCATGTGACACATCCTTCTGTGCCAAAGAGATGATTCATCCAATGAAGCTTTTGAAAATAAACAGTTTAGAGATGAATCAGAAACTACACTCTCTAAGTCTAAGCAATAAACATTGTCCTTTCTAGGAGTTGTAAGTAGTATCATGCTTTCATCAACTACCTTGAACCCTGGAGCAAGGATAATACATTCAGTATCATTGAATAATATGCTATGTTTCTTGTCACAGACCTGTGATACACTTAACAGGTTGTATCTCAATTGCTCAACATAGTATACATCCTCAAAAGTCATCTTACCTTTTGACACATTACCTTTTCCACTTATCTTACCACCTGCTGGATTATCACCAAAAGCAACATGTCCTCCATCAATTCTTTTGAAGTTTTGAAGGCAGGCCATGTTACCTGTCATGTGCCTGGAACAACCACTATCAACATGCCAAATGCTCCTTCCCTTGAGCTGTTGGTTGCCCTGCACATATAATAAAGCAGTTAGTTTTTAATAGGAACCCAAGCCAAAGTGGTCTTGGGTTTCCCATTCTCATCAACATATTCATATTCAGACTTTATGAGATTATCAAACTGAGGAATCTTATTGCTTGAATACTTTGTCAGAATAATGGGCCTGTCACTGAAAGCAGTACTAACTTGATTTGCAGTACTAACTTGATTTGCAGTACTAACATCATTAGCAGTACTAATTGGGTTAGCAGTACTAATTTTGTTAGCAGTACTAATTGGGTTAGCAGTAATATTGCTTGCAGCAGTACTATTTTTGTCAGTAGTACTATTTGAAATAGCAGTACTAACAGATTTCTTTACTTTTGGAACCCAAACCTGGACAAAGTTGTTTGATTTCTTTTTCTTTAAGTTACTCCTTGGCTTATTTGGAGTATTTTTCTTTGAATTAGCAAACTTATTCTGAGCATGAGATTTTATAGGTGCCCTTCTCCCATTCTCAGCCATATGATTCCTTATTTGCTTCCTATAACCAACATGATTTTGTTTATTTCTTTGAAAAGTGATCCTCTGGTTAATAGGATTGAAAATAACAGTGTTTGGCTAGATGATTTAACTTGCCACAGATAAAACAAGGCTTTGGTCTGTTAATTTTTCTCAGATCAATTCCTTGTTTTAATGCCCACTGATTATTTCTATTTCTTTGATTTTCCCTTGTTTTATCATGTTGTTGGGGCTGATTCTGTTTACAAGTACATGGATTAACAACAGTGGTTTGCATGTAATTGACTCCCTGTACCTTTCCCTTTCCTCTCTTAGAGGTCTCAGCTTTTTCATTCTTAACAGTCTCTTCCCCAGACTTCACTTTCTCACTCTTGACAAAAGGTTTACCCCCCCTCCCCCCCTTTCATTTGTCAGTATGTGGTTTTCTAAGGGAATATCTTTGTGGTCTTCCTCATTCTTACTCTCAGAGTCCTCTTCTTCAGAGTCTGCCTCAACCACTACTTTGTCTAAAGGATCTACTTCAGTGGCTCCTTCAGTTAATTCCTTCTTGTCCTGTCTTTCTAAGAGATCTGAGGTGGGAGGGATATAGTTATTGTTGTATGGTGGAGGAGTGGTGTTATAGCCTATACCTCTTCTCAGTTTGTCATGAACTTGATTTTTGAGTAAAGAGTCCATTGCTTTAGAAGCATTGGAATATTTCTCAATATCTAGTTTAGCTTTCTCAAACTCACTCTTAATTTTCTCACATTCTGCTTTGGTCTTCTCTAGTTCAGTCTCTAACTGATTCTTCTCCCACTTCCAGTAGTTGGTATCATAAGAGTGTTGAAGTTCATTAGCCTGGTATGACTTAATTTGTTCTTCAAACCTCTCAACAATCAAAACATACTCTCTTCTATCTTTCTCTAACCTTTTAAGGTCATCACACATGCTCTGATTGTGATCCCGGTACTTTTTAACAGTTTCAATACAGGTTTTAGAGCAAAGGTTGGATGTTACCTCTGTGGGAATATCAGTGCTTGCTGACTCTGAAACTTTAGCCATTAAAGCTTGATTCTGAACTGCTTCTTCTGTTTGGTCACTCCAATCAAATCCCATTCCTTCTTGGGAAACAAGAGCTTGAGAAGAGTTCCTGTTGTTGAAGCTAGTGGACTGTGATGGTTGATGGTTGCTAGTATGCTGTTGAGGCATTCCACTTCTGCATTCTCTTGCAAAGTGCCCCAACTTGTGACACTTGTAACATTCAACCTTGGATTTATCAAATCCAACCCATCTTCTCTTTTCTGAGCAAAATTGTTCCTTCCAGTCCTTTTGATGAATCTTTTTACCCTCATTGTGAGCATAGCCATCTGCCACTTGATATCCATCTCTTCCAGATCATCAGCATTTATCTGTTCTAAGTCATCATTAATTAGAGTGGAATTAGCATGACTGGCTAGAAAAGCTTCTAAAACTAAGTCATTAGATCCATCTTGCTTTGATCCATGGGCAACACTAACTGATTCTGAATTAGCAGCAGAATCAGTAGAGGATGATAAAAGAACAACATTGTATGAGTATCCAGAGGGCCTCTTCTTTGCTTCTACCTTTGCTTCAAACACTCTAAGGTCATTATAGAGGTCATCCAGTTCCTTGTCCTCCAGTTGGTCATTCTGTCTGAAGGAGACAGTCTACATAGTCCATTCATCACCAAGAGATCTTAAAAATTTTCTGTTTACATCATCTTGATCTATCTGGACACCAACAGTAGCCAATTCACCAATTAACTTATTAAATCTATCAAAAGTTTGAGTCATGGACTCATTCTTTGTAGACATGAAGTTTTCATATTGCTGCTTCAGGATGGCCTTCTGATTTCTCTTGGTACTTTTGGTACCAGAAAATCTTTTCTCCAGTGCATTCCATAGAATTTGTGCATCAGAACAGTTGCAGAATTGATGTTGGTACTCATTTGGAATAGCCAAAAGCAGAGTGCTTAAGGCTTTCATCTCTGTCTGCCTCATCTTCCTCTCTCCATCAGTCTTTGGTGGAGGTCTCTTGCCATCTGCATCCATCTTTCCTCCATCAGAGGGACCATTCTCAATGATATCCCACATTGAGAAGTCTGTGAGAAGAATATATTGCTTGATTCTGATCTTCCACATGTCAAACTCATTGGGTTTGAGAATGAGAACCTTTGAGACCAGAACACTATCGCTTGAACCGTCCATGATTATAGGTTTCTGAATTTTCTGGCTCTGATACCACTTGTCAAGATCGAAAATTCTAAACAAGAATTTAATACAAACTCAGAAACAATGTTAAAGAAGTCGCGGAATAACACTTTAACAATTTATCAAAAACACAGAATATGAACTCAAATCATAAGTTTATATTGCTTAAAACTTAATGATTACAAACACAACCTCAATCTGTTGAACAAGACTCAACAGACATTCTATACTTCTCTATAGAAAGGATCAATACTAGTCTTGAGGTTAATTCTCTAAAACAACTTTATCAAAGTATCTCTCTATGTAAAACTCTCAATAATCTAAAACATCTAGACTATATATACATAACAAATTACAAGATAATTATCAAAAAGAATCGAGTCCATAATTATCTTCATCTCCTATGCTTTCGCATCAATCCATCTTTATCTTCAGAAGCAACACTAACTCAATAGCAGTATTAACTTTGTCTCTAGCAGTACTAACGATGCTTGCAGTATTAACTCCTCACTTGCAGTATTAATCTTCAGCAGTACTAACTCTCCAAGCAGTACTAACTATTCAAGTAGCAACGCTAACTCTTCAAGCAGTATTAATTCTACTAGCAGTAGTAATCTTTCAATAAGCAGTAGTATCCATCCTTAGCACATTCAGACCTAACAGGTATGGTACCGTGTTTTTCCGTATATATCGTGTATCAACAAACTTATAATTTGCTACCAATACAACCGACTTTACATGTATATCAACTTAATTGGCTACCAAGTTTTTCGGTTTGTAATGGTATTGTACCAACATCAACATCACAAACTTGTAAAGTTGATCAGGTAAAAACAAACAAGTACACGGTCAATTCCCAAACAAAGTCCAAAGGTACAATATCCATTACTTCAAATATTAATACAAAGTAGAGTCTAGAGATTAGTGACTTAGAAACTAGTAAGAGTCAAAACTCTAACTTATTTTACCGGGTAAGATTGTAGTCCATCTAAATGGTTTCGTATGCAAAAATTTACCCGGTAAGTGCTTACCGAGTAAGAGTCGTCACCCTCAATTACACCAGGTAAGACTCCTTGCCATGTTCATCCAATGAGGTAAATGACCAGGTAAACGCTTACCGGGCAAGCGTGTAGTAAACGGCCCCTTAAGAGTTAGGGTTAGAGAATGAAAAACTCAAAATCCGCCAAAACAGAAGGCAATACAAATAATAAATGTATAGGTGCATAATTATTCCTAGGGTATAGTAGTACCATGGTAATTGCATTTTTTTTACCGTATACCTATCGACTTTGCACTCTTGGTAATGTTGGTACGAATTAAGCTGGTACCAGTTATGGTATGGATATGGTTATTATTGTTGTTGGTTGGTTTGGTTTTGTTTGGTACGTCTTTGACACCCCTACCTTTAATATCTCGTGTGCCCTTCTAGATTAAAGCCAATGTAATCTTCCTCCATTCATAATGCAATGCTCTTTCTCGTTTATTCCAACACCTTGATTATGTGTACACACCTTCAATAATGCAACATGAGAAGATTTGCTCATTCCCTAATGTAAACCTTGGAATGTAGTTGTAAGAAATGCGGATTTGTACAGGTATGAAAGGACTTAGCCTTGGACATTTTACTTGCCAAAATGACTTTTTCTTATGGGAGCCCCAAAAACATGCGGTAGGGGGGACATTTATTGGAAGAACTTCTAGTGGTTTAGGGATATGAAGGTTGTGCTATGGAAGCTACATCTGTTGGAATCGACCGCATACGTTGTGAAAGTTCTTTTGAGTTTGTCCAAACATCCATGTACTATAGAGTTAATTCCAAATACTTGTATTAGCTTGAAACCTAAATAAATCATAAGATGTTTTATGCATGCATGTGAAGGATGATAAAGTTGGTCACTTCATTTCGTCTTGATCATAACCCAAACTCTAGTAATCAATCTCTATCAGTGTCAATAGAGCATGCAACAACACCACTAAGAAGATTAAGCACCAAATTAGATTTTAGCAGTGCGAGAAGATCCACCTGCCATCTTTGGTAAAGGTGTTGTCTCAACCTCATTGGGAGCTGGATGGCTCAACTTGAGTTATGTCCAACTTTTGCTTTCCAATTTGCAGGTTTCCATGAATCTTGCAGCATGTCTCTTGGGTATCGTGAGGCTTGTAACAAAAGCCGCACCTAAACTCTCGACCTCTTATAAGATTTTTGTGTTGCATATGTTTTTTTTTCAATCATGGTGATTAGTGCAAATCCTTCGGCCATTCTAGTTTTCTTCTCGCCAAGCATTACATTCCTCCGACTCTCCTCTCTTTTTACCTTTGGAGACATTTCACCAATTTAAGGTAGGGATTGTCTTCCAACAAGTCTCCCCCTCACCTAGCCTACTCTTTTTTTTTCCTTGCTTGAATTTGAATAAATTCTCTTTATCACCATCCTTCTATTTAAGAATTGCGCCCAAAACGTCAAGTATTGATGGATGGATGGCCAACTGGGAGGTTGGGTGGTTGGATTGAGAGCCAATGTGTCCCTTGACCTCTCGTGGTGAATTGAAGTAGATGATACCCTAAATGTGAAATGAACACTTTTATAGCTCCCAAGATGCTAAGATATATTGGTTGTCGTAGAGGCCTTAGGCACAAGGTTAAGTTATATCTTCACAACTTTTTCCTTTTTTGCCTCGTTCAACTTCTGTTGGGTTACATTTATCCAAAGTATAGAGATCGTAATAATACTTACACATGGTGTTCTTAGACCTGGAAAAAGGCATAAGATAATGTACCTCGCGACGTGATCCTGAAGAGCTTGGAGGATAGAGGGGGTACAATAGAGGTATGGCAAGGCGATTCGGGATATATACGTGCGTACAAGGACCTGTGTCCATCACACAAATTACTTCCCAATGGAAATAGGGCTACACCTTGTGTGTGACAGAGACTACTTCCCCGGTGGAAATAGTACACCAGGTATCAATGTTAAGCTCATTCCTCTTTGTGGTAATTTTAGATGAGATATCCTATGGGATTAGGGAGAGTGTATATTATTTGTTGACGACATTGCTCAGAGACGAAAGGAGAGGTGAATGTTAGGTTGGTGCAGTGCAAAAAGTTTCAAAGACCGAGTACCTTTGGTGCAATTTCAACGAGAACAAAACGAAGAGGGGGTATTGGGAAGCAAATGGTGCCCCAGAAGGACAATTTCAAGTATTTAGGATCAATGATGCAGAAAGAGGGAGAGGTTGAGGAAGATGTTGTGCCTCGCATAAAGGCACGATAGGTCATGTGGAGGAAGGCCACGAGAATGTCGTGTGACAAGAAGGTCCCATTAAAACTAAAGATCAAATTCTACAGGGTAACCATCAGATCAACTATGCATGGCGTGGAATGTCATGGTGATAAAGAAAGCGCATGAGAGAAAAATGGAAGTTGTATGTATGATGATGCTGAGGCTGAGGATCGTGTGAGAAGTTGAGGTTAATGTGAGAAGTGTGAGAAGTGGATCTGAACCGTTGATCACTTTTAATCTCATGCCCTCCCATGAATTGCGCCTTAGAACTCAGGTGCATCTTATCTCGGTGCATCGCATCCTAATGTGTGTTCATTTCTTATCGAACGGTTGATGACCACTTCTCACGTTAACCTCAACTTCTCACCGGAACCCAACCCTAGACATAGATGGATTCTTTGGAGTGTTTCGTGTTCTTTTTAGCTAGGTTTTTTTTTTTTGCTTAACCGACTCTTTCGTTTGTATTCAAGAGTTGATGAGATGGAGAGACCGATAGAAGGTTTGCTGGGTAAAATTGTTAATTAGTTAATTAAAGACAATAATGATTACACCTCTTGAACAGTTTACGTTTTTATCGTCTACACTTATTTTGGGACTGTGGGAGTGTATATAACAGTTGGGAACTCTTAGGGCCAAGGGTTTGACGCTAATTTCTTACTTTCTCATCTCCATTTGTACCTTCGTATTTTTAGTTGTTTCATTTTATTTCCATATATATATTGCATATGGTTTGAGTTCGTTTTTTTACAGGTACCAAGTACTGGCAGGGGTGATCGAACAGCGGATGTTAGAACCACTGCTACACCAACATAAGCTCATTTTGAGCGCAGTCTGCTTTGCAGTCCGAACAGGCAACACGTTTCTAGGCTCGTTAATGTAATAAAAATCTTCAAATTAACGTCAAACATCACAAAACTTATTACCATCTTTCGGAAGTTTCTAATTCTCTTGTTACCTTTTCTAACAGGTGGGTCGATTATGCACGTTGGGTTGGAATTCAAAAGATCCGGGAATGATCAAAGGATATCGTTGCTTTCATTCTTCTGGTTATGTACATGTACGCAATGTTACATGGAAAATAACGATGGTTTATCGTTTCGTTTGCCTTTCTACATTTGGTGATAAAATGTACATTTGTTTGTAGAGTTCTTCATAATTTACCTTTTGTTCTCAACTTCCTCCCTGCTTTTCATTTTGTTCCAAATGTTTTTGACAAAGTTTTGAAACACTCAGTGCTCCAACTAGGAGTATTCATGGAAACAATTTCCCTCTTTTTTTTTTTGGACAGATGTCAGGTTTGCATACATTTTATTCTCAGATACTACATCCAAGTGGGAGATACCGGGTGTGTTTGGTTTTTTCATAGGGGTTGTCTTTATGATTTATGAAAGGTGTTTTTGCTTTGTTAGATGAATTTATAGCATAAAATGCCCGGAATCGTAGTTTGACCTATTGGTGGATAAAAGGCCCAGGTTGGCTTGGTCTCGAACACCGAAGAAACTAGGATTGATGTGGTCGATTAGGACCACTTGGGACTCTTGCTAAGGGACTGTTTACCAACATAAATTGTGTGAGCGTTAATCGGGTAAAAATGCAGTTTAGTTTGACACTAATAACGAATCAATGAGTAAGATCCCCTCAACTTACCATCTCAACATATATCTTAGCAACCAAGTCAACATCTCGGTCAACATCATGGACCAGTAAGTGGGGCTTGGTAAGCAAGTAGTAAACAACCCCTAAGTTACCTGAACCACAAATAATTACGACCTTTAACCACTTGAATAGACGCTACTACCATACTTGTAAGCAGAGAAAAAACGTTGATGACTACCTCATTACCTGTTGGACTAAAGCTTTTCAAACAATCTTGCATTTGCTATATGTTTCCCTTCTAAGAGGGGATTGTGGATTTCATGTTTCTTATCACCTTAACATATCTACGAACCAAACGTACTCGGTATATCTTTATCGAAATTAAGGTAAACGAAGGGTTTTGGAGATGGTGATGAGGTACTTTATCATATATTGATTCTTGATTACTTGAAGGATTTAACTCCAATCTTTGATCAAGTGTATGCTATTCTTCATGCTTGTTTCTTTCTGCTTCCATATGATGGACCTAGATTTTTTTTTTTCTAAGTGGGGGTACAATTTAACTATAAAAAAAATATTTAATACTTTTTCACAATATTAGTATAAATCTGTTGGTTGGTTCCTTGTCTTATATAGAAAAGACCCATGCTCGAGTCCGGTCTACATATATTTTAAAAAACACGAGGTATATAAAAAAACATCAAAATTTAAGATAAACAACAAATTTGACAACTCTTGAACCTGGAATTTTTGTACAAACATAGGAGCATTTACCATCTTTGCGATTAAAATCTTGTGTTAACATTTCAGTTTCAAAAACTATATGGTGGCATCCTATAAAAACATAATTTTTTCCCTTACGAAGGAAGTACCATCGTATTTATCCATGTAGGTCCGTCCCCTGACTTGTGGTCAGCAGTTTCAAATAACTAAAAAGGGTTGAAAACATTGGTTGGAGTTTGTTCATTCAAGATCAATGTACTTATTTATGAATGATTTTGGATGAGAGTTGATTTAGAGCTTTTACTTCTGGTTTTAGGATTTGATTGTTCTTTTTTATGAAGATAGAATATTGAAAAAAGAAATAAGAATAATAAGAAATATATTAAAGTAGATGAAAGTGGGATGACAATTTGGTGGCCAAATGGGCCCGATCCGTCCGATTAACCGAAGCGCCGTCCGGTGATGGACCGGTTAAGGGCCTGAAAGACGTAACCGGTTATGGATTTTGGACGATTTGGCGGCCCGGCCCAGTCTGATCCGGAATTTTTGAAAAAAAGAGCATTTTTTTATAGCCATTTATGACCGTTATGGGACCGTTTTTTTTACCCTTTTTTTGTCCAAATAACCCCAAAAACACTATAAATAAGTTGTGTGGAGTATGGGGTTAGACACCAAGTTACAAAACGCAAAAAACGCATACAATTCTCATTTCTCGCTACAATCCATGGGGTGAGGGGAGTTCGGATGTTTAATAAGTGTTTTCTTAACTTTGATGTAAAAACACTGAAACTATAAATAAAACGTATTCTTAAAGTGTATTTGAGTGATCCAATTTTATTCTTTAAACTTTATTAATTGATATAATTAATTATATTTTTAAAAAAATTATTAAAAAAAATAACCTTGGACCGGTTTTGGGCCCGGCCCGGCCCGGGACCGAACCAGGACCGGTTACCCTTAACCCGTTATGGAGTACACTACCCGGTTACCCGAGAAATTGGCCCAAACCGTAACCGGCCCGGGAACTGTTCCGGACTGAGGACCGATTGGGCTCGCTCCAGCCCGGCCCGAGCCCGATTTTTGGCCACCACTAGATGACATGTCATTCATATCATCTAAATTATGCCATGCAAGCAAATGAAATTATGTGTTAACTGGTTTAAAATGTAATCGGTTACCTATTGTAATAATGGGTAGATTTTTCAAAGTAAATGCCCTAATAAAAAATAATTTGAAAATATGTTGTTATAATAAAAAAAAATAAAGGTATAATTCTATAATAATCTTTTTTTTGGAAACTACATTGCTATTTCATTCATTTTTCCCAATAAAAATATGAATGCAACTATGAAATTTAAGAAAAAAAGACTTAGGGGGCGTTTGGTTCGCAGATTCTGATGGAATTGGAATGCTTTGACTAAATTCAATTCCCTTGTTTGGTTCATTCTTTTCTATGGAAGGAATGTGTGAATTCCACCAAATTCCACAAATGAAGGATTTGAACATTCCATCCTAAAACCCAAGGATTTCAATGGAATGAAATCTTATATTTTCATAATTCCAAATTTACCCTTTACTCCAAACTAAACCCTACTAATATTGATTATCACCAAACACCAACTATCTCTCTCATCTCTATCTCCCTCTCTCTCCTCTCTCTGCTCTCGCTATCTCTCTTTCCTCCCTCTCTCTTTATCTCTCCTCCCTCTCTCTCTTCCCTCTCTCTTCCTCTTTCCTCTCTTCCCCCTCTCTCTTTATCTCTCCTCTCTCTCCTCCACTCTATCCTCTCTCTCTCTCCCTCTCTCCTCCACTCTATCCTCTCTCTCTCCTATCTCTACCTCTCTCTCTATCCTCTATCTCTCCACTCTCTCTTTCTCTCCTCTCTCTCTCTTCCCTCTCTCTTTATCTCTCCTCTCTCTCTCCTCCACTCTATCCTCTCTCTCTCCTCTCTCTCTCTCCCTCTCTCCTCCACTCTCTCCTCTCTCTCTCCTCTCTCTCCTCTACTCTCTCCTCTCTCTCCCTCTATCTCTCCTCTCTCTCCTCTCCCTCTCTCCTCTCTCCCTCTCCCTCTCTCTCCTCACTCTCTCGGCATCATTCATGTGCTAAAATAATAAAAACAATTTTTGTTAAAAATTAAACTATTTAATGACTATTTTATTAAAGCAATTTTTGTTTAAAAAATTAAAATAATCAAAAAGGGTATTTTGGTCATTTACCAAATTTCCATTCCAATTCCGAAGCTACGATCTGTGAACCAAACAGAAAAATTCCAATTCATTTAATAGATTCCATTCCAATTCTGGCAACCAAACAGGTGGTCAAACCTGACAACATTCCATTCCAATTCCATCAAAGTCAAATTCCTTTGACAGATTCTATTCCATCCAAAAACATTCTGCGAACCAAACGCCCCCTTAGGGGTTGTTTACTAACCTCTTAACACCAATGATTGGGAAAGAGACTCTTAGGGGCTATACGGTAACAACTTAATGGACTGTATAACATGTATAACTTATTCCGTAAGCCAAATATAAGCGTTCATAAGTGACTTAATAGGCCAGAAACAGGCTTATTCGCTTGGCAAAAGGAAAGTCATATCCACTCAGCCAAAGTTTTTTTATTCTTGCCCTTTGTAAAACATACCCCTTAATTAAACAAAAAAAAATGACTTTTTCACCCTTAGATCCAACATATTCTCATCTCGTTCTCTCCCTAGATCCCTCAAATCTTGTCATAAACTGCCGGTGTAATCGTTCTCTGGCGTCTTATCATTCCCTGATGGTCTCTTATCATCCTATGATGGTCTCTTATCATCATTCTTAAGCTGGTCTATAAGTCTCGTTCTCTGGCGATCTTCTAGTTAGTTCTCCGTCGAGAAAACCAGTGATCTAGTAATATGTGGCGTCCCTGTTCACTTTTCGTCGTCTCCTACCCCTACTTGCTTCTTCATCTCTTCGGTTCTGGTTTTGGGTTAGTTACAACTATTTTGGGTTTTGGTTTGATTGTAGATCTCGATCTTGTTTTTATGCTTTGGTTACTAATCTTGTAATTAGGTTTTGGGTTTTAGTTTGGTTACCGATCTTATATTTGGGTTTTGGTTTGGTTACAATCTTGTTTTTTTTCTTTGGTTATAAATCTTGTAGAAAATTTTGATTTGCATAAATTTTGCATGTTGTTCATAATCTGGCTTTTTGATTTGCTTGATGTAATTAGATTGATCCACAAAATGTGTTTTTTATATGGGCTCTTAATTTACTTGATGCAATAAGATTGATCTTTCATGTTGTTTAAATCAAAGGGCAAAATAGTCATTTTCATTATTCAAATGATCTATTCAGCACAACAACCGAACAACGTTTTAGATAAATGAATACAAACAACTTTATCTATATAGGCAACTTTAATGGAAAGCGAAACTAACAACCCCTTATTTAGATAATGAACGATTAGGTGCGGGATAATTAAGTGGTAAGAATAATTAAGAGCCTCTATATGGTTTAGAGTAAAAAAAAAATGTTTGTTTGATAAGTGTTCATTAATGTTTGTTTGATAAGTGTTCTGAATGAACAGTCTGAAATGAATGACGAAAATTACCACATTAACCTTATGTATAATTTAATGATTAATAAAATATGACTATTTGATAAATATCCTAGATTAATAAAGTATATTATAGATATATTATTTCTCAAATATAATTACAAAATAACACATTTAAATATATAAATTAAAGGCATGACATTATTTGTTTAAAACATAAAAGAATGATTTTTTTCCATATAAAATTAATCATCAAGGTTCAATACGTGGTTTGTTTCCAAGCTAAGACTCCCAATTATAGTCAAAAATCAAATACCCGGTAGACAGGTTCGTGACATTTTATAGGCCTTAGGCGAGATGTAAAAGTAGGCCCTCGATAACTACGAAACTATTTTCAATATATTATTTATATCATCAAAAATAACATTGAATTCAAGAAATACTAATAATTCATGTAAAACCGTTTTCCCCGGTATTCCTAGCTATCAATCGATAATTATTTCTAATTTAATATTATCTAACCAATCATTTTTACATAACATCGTCAATCAGTTCCACTATCAAAAGCATCTTATTATATACCTTTAATATATAGATTATTTGACGTCACTATGTTGACCATTCGGAGTAACACTTTAAGTAAATCAACATAAATCAGTTGATACTTGATATTCCACATGTTACCTGATTTTAATGTTTTTCATCGTCATTTTAAACATTTAGAGTTGAAATAAACTTTTTAAGAACCATCAATCTTAAAATCAAAGGTCCATGTTGGTTATAGTTTGAAATCTTATTCTTGTTTAGAGATAAAAAAATACTTAAGATTCATGCACCCAATATTAAGTACCAAAGAGTCAATAATGTATGAAAAAATAAGTATCTTTGAAATCCTAAATTTAGATATATGTTGGGCCATCTCATATAGTTAGTAATTGTTTTCAAAAGGTATGAGTTTTATTTATTAATAACAAGAAATCTACTAACACATTAATAAAATTCATGTGGATGGAATAATGAAAAGAGTATGTGGAAGATGAGTAATGGAGTATATATCAAGGATTATAGGCAAAAATAGTTTTTAGATATTAGTACTAGATAAAAAAAACTTAGAGAAACAATAAGCAATACTATAAAATGAAATACTAAATAACTTCTTACAAATTTTCTTGTCCAATATTATTAATTAATACATGTTTGGGCCCTTAATATAATGTTAAATTATTTTTGGGTCCTATTATATACTAAATTTTTTATCTTTTTTATTTACAATTTTTTTAACTACTAATATATAATATATACTAGAAAATTTGGGCCCCTATTTCCATTGGGTCCTGAGCGTACGCCCGACCCACCCTCCCCAGGGACGGCCCTGCCGGTAGAATATGAATCAAAATATCCTCCCTCATAAACCTAGAAAATGTTAAATCAAACATGACTCGGACGTTTCTCCTATCCACCTCCGATTCCGGCGACGGTAATGAAGAAGAAACCAAATATTGTTCACTAATTCCGATAATGGGAATAAAGAAGAAGCCAAATATTGTTTGATTCTGATGACGGGAATGAAGAAGAAGCCAAATACAAGAAGGAAAAGGGTTAAGTTGATGGTTCATAACACACTCCCACATCATCTTTTGTTGCTATTTTTCAAGTAAGGGAAGTTTTTCTACCAAGTTCTAGATGACGTTTGTGTGTTGGGGTTTCTTCGGATGGAGGTGTTCGTTGGCATCTCCATCTTTGTGTGTTTGCTTTTGTATTTGTCGAGCATATGAGGAGGGTAACAGTGCAAATGGTGCCATCTGAATGATATGTGTAGGCCTCATAGAAAGAAAACACGAAAGAAAACAAGAAGAAGGATGAGACGGGATGTTAGGACATAAAATGCCCTTAGTTTAGAAAGTTTTGTAAAGGCTTTTACATTTGTTATTGGGCCTTGTCTTAGCATAGTGGGCTTGGGTTAAATTGTATACAAGGGATGATTGGGGTATAAATAGGACTTTGTTTGTATTGTTTGCAAGTAAGAATAGCAAAAATGTAGCCGTGTGAGTGTTGAGAGTTTCTAGAGAGAGAAACTTCTTTCTCTCTCTATATTGTGTGTATAATGTGTAACACCCGCAATTTTTCGGTCAGTAAAAGTCACCCGGACGTTTTTAGAACTTGGAAATGGTGGGATTTATATTGGGAAAACATTACTTAAAGTCCCTGAGAGTGCCGAGGGTCTTGGTGTTGAAAAAAATCGAGTTTCGGAGCTTCGTACGGGCCCGACTACAATGCCTGGCGACTATGACAGTGTCATAATCGCACCTGGCATTGTAGCAGCAGAAAAAAAAACTGGGGGAGGGTTGGCGACATTGCCCAGGGCAATGTCGCTGGTCAATGTCGCACCAAGGGTACAGAGTTCTATTAAGTCGGGATTTCAACCTTCTTTCTTATTTCTCACATCCAAACTTCTGCTTTTCTCTCCCAAATCGTTCCTCCTTCTTCCCCCTCAAACCCTAACTCATTTTGGGGCCATTTCTTGAGTTCTTAAGGTGTTCCGTCATCAAGTAGTAGAGTGGAAGCTATGACCAATAGTTCGCCATCATCATCTTCAACCTCAAGCTCCATTTTAAGAGTTTTCTAGGTTTTCACCAAAACCTAAGTGGTAAGTTTATCCTCTCCATTTCTAAACCTTATTATAAGATATAAATGCTTCATTGATGATATCCTAGTGTTTTATTCCTCCAAGTTCGGTTTGGAAGATTTTGGAGAATTTAGGTCAAAAATTAGGGTTTTGGCCAAAATGGAGATTTTGATGTAAAATGTTTGGGGATCGATTCTAAATGGTTGATTAAGTATATTTATGGTTGAATATTATTATTTATGGGTGGAAATTGTGGATCTAGGTTTTGGAAGGATTTTGCTTGTGGATTCAGAATTCTTCAAGGAAGCTCAAGTTGGGGTAAAATCTACATTTAGCCTAAATCTAGCAAGGTGAGTTCAAGTTGATTTGTGAAAATGGTGTACATGCCAAAATGTCAAATTTTAAATGTTTATGTGTATTACATGAAATTATCAACTGTTGAGTTATTTGATAAGTTTTGATTATCTGAAGTGTTCAACTTTATAAACTTGTAAAACACCCATTTTTGGGATTTTTGGGTATTTTGATAAATGTATCAAAATGAAAATGTTCAATGACTTATTTGCATAAATAGTGATTATTTGGTAAAAATGCATTTTTATGGTTGTTGATATTTCGTGTACTTTGTGTCGTGGAATGTTTTAAAATTACCAACGTGTGAGTCAGTGACATTTGGTCATTTCCAACCCTGTGAACGTTTCAGAAGTTGTCAACCTTTTTGGTTTTGGGAAAAAGATGTAACTCAAGTATTTTATTGAGTAAACCTTTAATATTGATATTTTAATGACTTATTATACGAGTGTAAATCCCTTGAATAATTGCAATTTAAATGTGTGTCATGGGACGTTTTGGAAAGAGTCAATGGGATTATAAACTTGTTTGGGAAATGATTTATCTCAAGCTAAAGTATGTTGGAGTTCATTCATGTAGTTGAAGCATGTGTTTGCATAAACGTTGGTCGTTGCATTTTATTGCATTTTGTGGACTTTAACATATGGTCATTTGATTTTGGGCTTAAAGCTCGGTTTTCGTCAGTGTTGGGTTTTGAGGACATTTGTCCGGCTTTAATAACTTAAAGTGGAGCTTTGGGTGAGAGTTGCATTTATTATGCTTTATTTTGGAGAATACATTTTTTGCGTGCATGTGTCATTCATTTGGAGCTATGTATCTTAGACTGTAATGCATTGGATCCATAGGCATGTAAGTCAGTCATATTTAATGGTGAGGACTATTGGGATTCTCACCTTGGGAATTATGCAGTGTTAGCATTATTGTGGTCCCGGTTGTTTGGCGAAGAGGAACCTTTATGGGTTGTACTTCGAGACCATGGGTCTTGTGATTTGATGTTCTAATTCCTGTGCACGAGGGTTAGACATCATGAGTTATCAAGTAAGGAGATGAGGCTCCTATCTTGAATGCTAGGGAGTAGGCACTAGGGGTCGAATGAGTACCTTGAGGATGAAACTCTACTAGAGACCGAACAGGCAATAAGATCGTGTATATTTGAGGTGTAGCTCGACAGGGCAGACAATGAGGGATACAATGTTTTTGGGGCTTGAAATAAAGTCCAACTGGAGGTGTAGCTCGGCAGATGTAACACCTCGATTTTCGAAAGGTATCATTTCAGGTTAATACCGAAACCGATATATTAGGGAAAAATAAGATAAAAGAATTTGGACTTGAATCCTGGATTTTATAGTCTTGGTAGATGAATGATTCAATTACGAGTCCAATGGTTCTTTTCGGAGCAAAATCGGAGCTAAAACGAAGAAGTTATGACCAAAACAGTGTTCGGGCAAGATTTCGGGCGGCAGTGCTCCGCGCGGGTTGACCTGCGCCACCAGCCGCGCAGAGCCGTTGGGTGAACAAAAACGAGAAAAATCGGCCCCAAACCCCATTTTTCACCCTAACCTCAAATCCTTCCCACATTTCTCTCCCAAACCGACCCCTAAACCCCAAAATCAAACCCTAACTCATTTTGGAGAGTTTCCTCCTAAATCTAAGTCTTTCTTCTTCATCTATTAGGTTGGGAACTAGAACCATCATCCCTCCATATTCATCTTCTTCATCAAGTTTTCTAGGGTTTCATCCACCCTTGTTCTCCCTTTCGTAGATTGGAGGTTTGTAACCATTTTGGTGAACTAGAGGTGTTTTGGTTGATGGATTCTAGCTTTGGTTAAGGTAATCTTCTATTCTCTTCAGTTATGGAAGTTAGGGTTTCGGTATCAGTTGAGGTATTCTTGTGTAAAGTTTGGGGAACGATTCCTTGTGGTTGATTATGATTATTTATGGTTGGATATGTATGGATTTAGGTTTTTGGAAGTTTTTGGCTTGAGGATCCAAGTATTCTTCAAAGGAGCTTAAGTTGGGGTAAAATCTAGATTTAGCCTAAATCTAGCAAGGTGAGTTCAAGTTGATTTGTGAAAACGTTGTACATGCCAAAATGTCCATTTTAAAGTGTTTATGTGTTTGACATGAAATTATCAAATATTGGGTTATTTGGTAATCTTTGATTATTTGAAGTATTTAACCTTATAAACTTTGCAAAACACCCACATTTGGGGTTTTTGGGCATTTTGATAAAGGTGTCACAGATGAATATGTTTTGATGATTTATTGCATAAATAGATCTTTAGTCAAAAAAATACACTTTTAAATGTTTGTCGGGTTTTATGCATCATTCATGAAATTGGATGTTTTATAACGTATTACTTGCACATTTATGTGGGGGTACTTGAAAGAATGTATATAGTCTCATTTTATGATTTTCATTTTTTTCAGCAGTTAAACATGGAAATGCATATTTGAAAATAAATGAGTCTTGAGGACATTTGTCCGGTTTAATAGCCCATTGCGGAGTTTTGAGTATGATGGCGGTTAATGCGCATCATTTGAGAATTACATGTTTTGAGTGCGTTGGTCATTCAATTAGAGTCATGTACTATTTTAGACTGTAATGCAGTGGATCCATAGGCATATGAGTCGGTAATTATTATCTAAAGAAAATGGGCTATTATTTATATGTTGGTACCAGAATTAGTCTTGGGATTTCGAGGATAATACGGTGAGGGCTCGTGGAGTCCAATACCCGGACCTGCATCCGCGAGTTAATTTCTGAGCCTGTTTTTATGGGATAGTCACTTCCCATTTGTAGCTAGTTGAGACATTGGGTCCTCGGGGGCAATTTGGTACGATTATGTGGGACCGGTTACTAGCCATGGGCCGTAAATGTAATCCTAGTGAATGAGCATGATTAGGATCCTCGAGCGCCCTCCCCCACATCTTAGTATGAGTCGGCGTGCTCATGGCCATGGGTCCTAGTATGGTGAGCTCAGTAACTTGGAATGTGACCTACTTTTGTGTTCCGCCACTAGCTTTGGAATTCGGGGCTCCCCCGTCACCGAGAGGTGTTGTTTTGGGGTATTTAGTTTTATCCTTGTTTTCGGTGACGCTTTGAGTTTGAGTTATCTCCCTTATGTTATAAGTTTGGAGACTTGAGTTTACTCACATTTTGGTTGTTGGTTTATAAAGTTTTATTCAAATTTCATTATTGGAGCATTTACAACTATTCACGTTTTGAGTAAGTGTTGGATTGCATTACTTGATGAAACATTGTTTGGCGTTGAGGCGTCCATTTATAAATTGCATATTATTGGAAAACAGGTCGTCCTCATATTTAAAGTAATTCATTTTAAAGGATCATGACTTAAGTTGCATTATTTCTGTTTAACGATATTTATAATCATGATGAAAACTCTTGAACTCACTAGGCGTTAGCCTAACCTTTTTATTTGTCGGCATGTGCAACACGTTCCAGTTGGGAATAGTTCTAGTGACACTGTGAAGAGAAGAGTGCTAGTTGTATGCTCGAGAAATGTTTAACTTGATGAAGTCTTCCGCACTTATATTGGAGATTGCGACTGTTATTGGGTTATAGTAACACCCGACTTTAGTTAGTCTTTATGTAAGACTTTAATTACTTGTTGATGGTTCAACCTAGAATTGTATTTCAATTATGGACTTGTAGTAAGAGATTTTATCCCTCTTTGAGGTGTTATTGAAAGTTTTAAATTACTCGTTTTTTCCAAATTTGAGGGTGTTACAAGTTGGTATCAGAGCATAAGTTTGAGAGAATTAGGTGTTGATTTTGGATGCCTAGACTCAAACTAGCGTTAATTTAAGTGATTGAAAGTAAAGTTGCACCAATAGGCACTTTAAGATTGGATGATTCGAGGTGGTTGGAGGCACTAGGAACGGGAAACACGCCGAAGGTGGCAAGGATGATCATGTACGGTACGTTCATAATAGCACCTGGCCAGTGTTATGGTGAACCTACGAGTTACATGTGTATGCTTAGACTACCTTGATGTGACGACCGTTGGGGTAGTAAAGGAGTTACTAGGTGAGTAACCGTTAGGAGAGGCTGATGATTTTAGCATTCGTCACTTGGAGTGACAATAAACATGGTGATTGCATTAAGTGGACCGTTTCAGGTCGAAACTGATGGTCGTGGTAGAACCTTAGCCTTGTGGAATTGACTTTATTTGAGGAGCAATGATAAGGTGAACTGATGAAATATTCGATTATTGTTTTGAGATGTTTGAGCATCTAGATGGCGATAGGGTGACTAAGAAATTAAGGAGCGTAGTTTCGAGTTGTTGAATGCCGATCAACTGCACGCATATAACCTATTTCTAAATTAAATTGCATCAATTATTTCTCATGTTTCCAAATCACCATGTGGATTAAATGGTAAATCTTGAAGCAATGTTTTAGCACACACAAGGTTTTGAACCATGATTTCGAGCATGTACAAAATTGTTTTATGACATGAGGTTACAAACTTTGTTGAAGATTTTCTTTATTCATATTGTTGTCCAACGTTATTTCGGATTTTGCGATGTGTGTATTTTGATGTTGTTTTGGGTCTTGGATAAGTAACTGCGGTTTATGACTTTAACATTGGATCCCCTCCACATATGTTAAGGTTTTGGACGAAAAGTTATCTCCCATTATCTTGGTGTTTGAGTTTTATTGAGGATTTTAATTCATGCGATTTTGTGGATTTAATGGGGTGACTTTAATGGCGTCAAGTGGTATCGTTTTCCTTGAGTTTTGTGTGAGTTGCATATAGTTTGCATACATGTCTATTTGGAACTTCCGTCAATAAGTTTTAACTAACATTTTAGAATGATGAGAGCATATCATTAGTTGGCTTTGAACTTGAAACCGACATAGAATATTTCATGTTTTAACCAAAGCGCGTACACATGTCACTTTACTAGTTTTGTGAAATAAATCGATGTATGCGAGTCATATTGGGAAATTTTATTTCATGACATTTTATGGTTTAATGCGAAATTTTGAGTTTTGATTTCTTGAATATTCCCTTCCGTAGTTTTGTGCAAACGCTTCGTTATACACTGTTTTAGTACGTAAAACTATTCCTCATTAGTGACACAAGTTTATACATGTTGGGAACATAACAGTTCATTTGAAAAAGGTTGTTGAAATATCTTACGTTGGTGTCAGTGTTACCTTGATTATTGATCAAATATTTTCCGAAATGGTTTTATATGTGTGGTCGTTGTGACCACTTTGCACACCTACCGAGTCAACGGTAGTGGAATTTTTACTCGTATGATTACTTGGTATAAAACTTTTGCATTTAGAAGTTTTATGAAAATCCAAATTGGCATTGTAATTTGAAAAACCTTGAACTCATTAGAGCTATAGGTGCAAACCCTCGTGTGATAGAGGTTATGTTTAAGGACTAAAGGAGTCCTCGGAGGTTGAAGTGTCAGAGGACTTGACCTATGGATAGTTTTGAATTTGGGATTTCGGTTTCATGGACTGGTTCATGCAGAGGTAATTAATGTATTAGATTTATGCATTCTTCCATTATTTAAGTGGTGATCGTCCTATTCGGTAAAACTACGGGTTAGAGCTTCGGATGGTTAATTGCGTATGGTTATAGATGAATTAATGGGTTGAATTTCGACATCATGTATGGGCTGGATATATGCCATCCGATAAGTCTTCGGAGATAAAGGAAATATGGTGATTCGTTTGTTTGAGTTTTAGTACCATGATAGGTGTCAACATTTATTCTTCAATGCAAGTCTGAAATGAAATATGTGGTGGTATACCCACGTTTGCAGCATAGTTGTTTTGGGGATAGGTGTCGACGCTCGATTTTGAGGACAATAACCGTTAGTGTGCTTCAGTGCACGTCCGTTGAATCTGGAGTGTTTGCAAGTTAAGTGGTAGCATTAAGGGAAGTAGGTATTGATACTTAGGGATCGATCAGTGGTAATCCCGTAATCAACGAGGTTCTCACTGATTTGGCAATCGGTGCTCAAATGCATTATGAGGGTTATGTAACCGTGATATTTGGAGTAAACCACTATCTGCAGTTACTATACTTGTCTCAGTTTGGGGGAAACAAATTTTAATACATTGGATCAGACTGGACTGGTGTTAGTAATTTCGTTAGGGAAAAGACGATAGATTTTCGGTGGTGATGATTATTGGAGAAGTTTGGTGAGAATGTCGAGGTAGACCTTAAGTACCAATCGATCATGGAGAAGACCATGATGTGTCAGTTTTGGAAGTGGCGGTTCTATGACAACAATGGATGGTCAACTCAACAGTTTTATAAGGATTCCTGCACCACCCGAGTAAGGTCAGCATGGTTACGAGCACTCAGAACTGAAAGGAGTATGGGCAAGCGATGGTTTGATTCCTTCTGCAAGATGGTTGTGTTGGGAGGCAAAGAAAATTATATGACGTCACTCCATAAGGGACGATTAGAAGTATCTAAAGAAAAAGTTCGCTTTGGAATATTCTTGGTGGAACTATTCCTGAGGTGTTAGGCACAACCTAAGGTTGGGAGACAACCGATATTTTAAGGATAAGGAAAGTGGTTGATAAGGACTGGATGTTCATTCCGTCAGCGGTAAGACACATCGAACCTTGGAATCGAGTTGTGACGGTTTGTTATGAGAAATAAAGTGGCAACCTTAAATGGGATGTAATCGGCTTCGTACATGAGGCAAGGTATCGTGGAGGCATTCTTTTGGGTAGAGAACCGATTGACCTCGCTAAGGGCGACGTTGGGTGTTTGATCGGTGCCAAATTTCGAGGACGAAATCTCTTTCTAGGTTGGGAGGATTGTAACACCTCGATTTTCGAAAGGTATCATTTCAGGTTAATACCGAAACCGATATATTAGGGAAAAATAAGATAAAGGAATTTGGACTTGAATCCTGGATTTTATAGTCTTGGTAGATAAATGATTCAATTACGAGTCTAACGGTTCTTTCCGGAGCAAAATCGAAGTTAAAACGAAGAAGTTATGACCAAAACAGGGTTCAGGCAAAATTTCGGGCGGCAGTGCTCCGCGCGGGTTGACCTGCGCCACCAGCCGCGCAGAGCCGTTGGGTGAACAAAAACGAGAAAAATCGGCCCCAAACCCCATTTTTCACCCTAACCTCAAATCCTTCCCACATTTCTCTCCCAAACCGACCCCTAAACCCCAAAATCAAACCCTAACTCATTTTGGAGAGTTTCCTCCTAAATCTAAGTCTTTCTTCTTCATCTATTAGGTTGGGAACTAGAACCATCATCCCTCCATATTCATCTTCTTCATCAAGTTTTCTAGGGTTTCATCCACCCTTGTTCTCCCTTTCGTAGATTGGAGGTTTGTAACCATTTTGGTGAACTAGAGGTGTTTTGGTTGATGGATTCAAGCTTTGGTTAAGGTAATCTTCTATTCTCTTCAGTTATGGAAGTTAGGGTTTCGGTATCAGTTGAGGTATTCTTGTGTAAAGTTTGGGGAACGATTCCTTGTGGTTGATTATGATTATTTATGGTTGGATATGTATGGATTTAGGTTTTTGGAAGTTTTTGGCTTGAGGATCCAAGTATTCTTCAAAGGAGCTTAAGTTGGGGTAAAATCTAGATTTAGCCTAAATCTAGCAAGGTGAGTTCAAGTTGATTTGTGAAAACGTTGTACATGCCAAAATGTCCATTTTAAAGTGTTTATGTGTTTGACATGAAATTATCAAATATTGGGTTATTTGGTAATCTTTGATTATTTGAAGTATTTAACCTTATAAACTTTGCAAAACACTCACATTTGGGGTTTTTGGGCATTTTGATAAAGGTGTCACAGATGAATATGTTTTGATGATTTATTGCATAAATAGATCTTTAGTCAAAGAAATACACTTTTAAATGTTTGTCGGGTTTTATGCATCATTCATGAAATTGGATGTTTTATAACGTACTACTTGCACATTTATGTGGGGGTACTTGAAAGAATGTATATAGTCTCATTTATGATTTTCATTCTTATCAGCAGTTAAACATGGAAATGCATATTTGAAAACAAATGAGTCTTGAGGACATTTGTCCGGTTTAATAGCCCATTGTGGAGTTTTGAGTATGATGGCGGTTAATGCGCATCATTTGAGAATTACATGTTTTGAGTGCGTTGGTCATTCAATTGTAGTCATGTACTGTTTTAGATTGTAATGCAGTGGATCCATAGGCATATGATTCGGTAATTATTATCTAAAGAAAATGGGCTATTATTTATATGTTGGTACCAGAATTAGTCTTGGGATTTCGAAGATAATACGGTGAGGGCTCGTGGAGTCCAATACCCGGACCTGCATCCGCGAGTTAATTTCTGAGCCTGTTTTTATGGGATAGTCACTTCCCATTTGTAGCTAGTTGAGACATTGGGTCATTGGGGGCAATTTGGTACGGTTATGTGGGACCGGTTACTAGCCATGGGCCGTAAATGTATTCCTAGCGAATGAGCATGATTAGGATCCTCGAGGGCCCTCCCCCACATCTTAGTACGAGTCGGCGTGCTCATGGCCATGGGTCCTAGTATGGTGAGCTCAGTAACTTGGAATGTGGCCTACTTTTGTGTTCCACCACTAGCCTTGGAATTTGGGGCTCCCCCGTCACCGAGAGGTTTTGTTTTGGGTATTTAGTTTTATCCTTGTTTTCGGTGACACTTTGAGTTTAAGTTATCTCCCTTATACTATAAGTTTGGAGACTTGATTTTACTCACATTTTGGTTGTTGGTTTATAAAGTTTTATTCAAATTTCATCATTGGAGCATTTACAACTATTCACGTTTTGAGTAAGTGTTGGATTGTATTACTTGATGAAACATTGTTTGGCGTTGTGGCGTCCATTTATAAATTGCATATTATTGGAAAACGGGTCGTCCTCATATTGAAAGTAATTCATTTTAAAGGATCATGACTTAAGTTGCATTATTTTCGTTTTACGATTTTTATAATCATGATGAAAACTCTTGAACTCACTAGGCATTAGCCTAACCTTTTTATTTGTCGGCATGTGTAACAGGTTCCGGTTGGGAATAGTTCTAGTGACACTATGAAGAGAAGAGTGCTAGTTGTGTGCTCGAGAAATGTTTAACTTAATGAAGTCTTCCGCACTTATATCGGAGATATCGACTGTTATTAGGTTATAGCAACACCCGACTTTAGTTAGTCTTTATGTAAGACTTTAATTACTTGTTGATGGTTCAACCTAGAATTGTATTTCAATTATGGACTTGTAGTAAGAGATTTTATCCTTCTTTGAGGTGTTATTGAAAGTTTTAAATTACTCGCTCTTTCCAAATTTGAGGGTGTTACAGCAGAGCAGACAATACAGTCACGATCTGAGGTGTAGTTCGACAACATGACTATGTGGCTTAACTTTGTGTTCCACCACGTACAATGGAATTGGGTCTCCCCCGTCACCGGAAGGTGTTATCTGGGTATTAAATTGTATTATTTTATTATCCATGTTTTCAGTGATGTTTGACATATATTGATTTGTTTACTCAAGATTTATGGGTTGAGTATTATGCCCTGCCCATGTTTGGGGTGTTTCGGGAAGTAAAGTTTATTTCGTATTTTTATAAATTAGGAGTTTATTGACTATTCACGTTTTGGGTTGAAATTGTTTTACGAAATAATGTTTATGTTGGGTTGCTTGTTTTTAAAGGTGTGTGTTATTGGAAAATAAGTCGTTTAATATTCAAAGTAAATCATTTTGAAAGATAATGATTTAAACTACATTATTTCCTCTAACAAATATATTTGTTTAATGTTGAAAACTCTTGAACTCACTAGGCGTTAGCCTAACCTTTTTATTTGTCGTCATGTGCATCAGGTTTGGTTGATGATTGTTGCTAGCGACTTCGTGGTGAGATGATTGCTAGTTCCGCATGAGAGAGAGTAGCTCGGTGAAGTCTTCCGCACTTTTGGAGATAGCAACTGTTATTGGATTTTAGTAACACCCACCTTTGATTAGTCTTTATACAAGACTTGGCCTCTTATTTGTTGAAATTAAATCTAGAATTATAATTGAGGTGATGATTAGTAGAATAGATTTTATCCTTATTGATGTATAATTGAAAATTTTAATTTAGTTGCTCTTTCCAAATTTGAGGGTGTTACATAATGCAATCTTGTGAATAAAACAAACATAGATTTCTCCCAATCAATCTCTTGTTCTTCATTATACATTGAATTAGTTGTAAATCTGGACTAACAAGTGGTATCAGAGCCAAATCGAAGAAATTATTCATCGAATCGATCGATTTTGCAACTTTTTTAATGGAACAGTATTTTGTCGTATGAACAGTATCTGCAAATTTTCACATTCCTTCATTTAGAGTTTAATTGATCGAGCTTTGATGCTAGATTGGTTCTATGCTTATAGTCGAATCTGTTGGAATCTATCACCATGTTTAATTTCATCGAATTTGAAGGATTTGATCAATTTTTGAGAAGTTCGGTTCGAAAAACAAAATTATTGTGTTGAGATCGAATTCAGTGATTTTGTGGTTTTTAGACAAGATCATCAACATCAAACCTGATCAGGTTTGTTTTTCGAATGTGCGTGCAAAGTTTCATATCGAATTTCTGAAAATCATGGAAGTTATGGCAGATTTATGATTTCAGACTATACTTCTCGCAAGATCCAAAGAAGTCGCAAGTTCATCTAAGGTTGATGCAAGCATCATCTGAGGTTGACGCAAGATTGGTGCTTATTGTTGAATTCAGAAAATTTTCTAAGTGTACTAATCGCAAGTAACAGGTTGCGTCAAGCTTACTACTCGCATCATTCGAGTTGCGACAAGTTGCTTTGTGTGTTTTTTTTTATCTGCGTCAAGTGTTGGTTATTGCAAGCTTTGGCCTGCGTCAAGTTACTTGTCAGATCCTACTATTTGCGACAAGTGAACTTGACGGGTCATGACCATTACGTCAAGTGGAGTTCTCGAATGATAGCTTTTGCGCCAAGTAAGGTGCTCGCAAGAAGTTCCTTGCGACAAGTGAGATAGTCGCATCTAGGCGCTTACGTCAAGTAAGGTAGTATCATGAAGGCGCCTGCAAAAAGTGAGGTTCTCGGCTCATGCCACTTGTGACAAGTGTGGTTCAATATGCAATGGTCTATGACAAGTTTAACTTGTTTGATCTGTGTCAAGTTACTGTTCATGCTCAATTTTGAGACAAGTTTGTCCTATGAGATTTAAGTGTTAGTTTGATCTGTGTCAAGTTATTGTTCATGCTCAATTTTGAGACAAGTTTGTCCTATGAGATTTAAGTGTTGAATTTTTCTCTCGGGGTGCTGCCCCTAGACCCCGCAAGGGCGTTGCCCTCCCACCCGTTAATCGGGTAGCAAGACCCCTGTGCTAAGTTACAGGAGGGGGATAATCTGTTCATGGGATTCTCGCGTAAAGCATATGTGACATCATTCTTATCTTCAATTTGTCACATATTTCTAAGCAACTGACCAAGATTAACAGAACTCAAGTTTGTCAAGATTTCCAGATATTGGGTGTTTGGATTCAGTCTTTGATTGGATTGGATTAGAAGTTTGAGTATCTGCAATCATTATTCTGGAGTTTTTCTTGACGATGCTAGACCTTTGAGTGCTCTTAATCATTTTTCTGACCTGATCAATCAAAATTTTGAGTGATTGCAATCATTGTTCTAGTGCTTTAGTTATGATCCAGACTTTTGAGTGCTTATAATCATTCAGCTGATCTGTGAAGATTGGAGTTTTGGGTTTCTTCATTTAGTATTCTAGAAAGTGTTTTGGAAATGAGCATATTTCTTCAGTTGCTGAACAGTGTTATCAGATATTTCTTCTAACCCTTGCCATGTAGTGTTTGCTACTAGATGTTTCCTTCTACGAGCTGATTAGAACAAGTTCTTAAGCTGAATTCTTATTCGACTCGCGGTTCAAAGACATATTCTTTGTATAAACTAAAGATGCACTGTGGTTGTCATGCAAATTCGCACATTTCTTTCTTGTGGGCGTAACGAATGTGTCGGGGCTATTGCACATCGAATTTGGTATTAAAGTTGAAACTTCTAAGAATAAGAGGTTCATTCAAGGGGGGGGCGAAATTGTCTTGAAGAAACACAACACTAAAGTTTTTTAAAAAATCAAGGGGGAGAAGAGCTGAAGCTAACAGAGATGATTCCTTTACAAAACTTTAGGGGAAGAATGTTAGCACATAAAATGTCCTTAGTTTAGAAAGTTTTGTAAAGGCTTTTACATTTGTTATTGGGCCTTGTCTTAGCATAGTGGGCTTAGGTTTAATTGTATACAAGGGATGATTGGGGTATAAATAGGACTTTGTTTGTATTGTTTGTAAGTAAGAATAGCAAAAATGTAGTCATATGAGTGTGGTGAGTTTCTAGAGAGAGAAGCCTCTTTCTCTCTCTAGATTGTGTGTGTAATGCAATCTTGTGAATAAAACAAACATAGATTTCTCCCAATCAATCTCTTGTTCTTCATTATACATTAAATTAGTTGTAAATCTCGCGTGTTATGTTTGCCGTGTGCATTACAGGCTTCTGGGGTTGATCTCCTCGTGTTTTGGGACATGGAAGAAGACCTGGATGTTGACCATGTTTATTCCAACAACATATACAAGATGCTCAACACTTACAGAGTTGAAGCTGCAAGAACGAGCATCATATTGGAGATGAAGAACGTTTTTGGGAGTTATGGGTCGAGATTGATTACAGGCATTTGAGTCTTATTGCGAATTACGTCACTCATTCAGATGGGTATCGACCAATGACTAGATTTGGCAGCATATCTGAATCGGTGTCTCCTTTTCTAAAGATGTCGTTTGAGACCGCTTTTAAGCATATAGTTGAAGCCGCTTCTCATGGGTTGAAGGATAATTTGGAGACGCCATCGACCATGATCTGTCTCGTTTTTCCAGTTAAAGTCGATACCGGTTCTATGGAGGTCATGCAGGAAGTGCATATCTAAACTTTTTTCTTTAACCGTACGTTATGGGCCAACTTTTACGAAACTCAACTAATATCAAACATGATGGTGGGTTGATTGGTTTTTGTGAATAATTGAACAAATATTGCAGTGATATGGTCTCCATTTTGCTTACACCATGATTTAGTGATTCATCAAATTTTATTGTTGTTCAATGAAGCAAAATATCAAATACATGGTGATAAAAAATTACGAGTAGCTTTTTTAATGTTTTTTAAAATTAAAATAGGGAAAAGTTTAGAGAAACCTTTAACATTTCTATTTTTAATGATTAAGTTTATGAAGTTTTTCTTAAATGAATAAACCATTGAACTTTTTTATTTTAAATGATTTAATCCCTGAACATTCTTTTTAATGAATAAATCGCACACTACAGAATTTTTTTACCTAAATTCTTTTAATCCAAAAAAGTACCTATAACCGGCTTGGAAAGTTTTAAGTAAAAAATAATTGAATAAATGTCATTGTTCCCAAATTCTACATCATTCAAACACATTGCACCCGATGGTAGTGCTCCCCTCGTCATGCCTTGATATCCCAATTGACGTTCATTCTTCATGTATACCGTCCATCATCGCCATTGGATGTTGACCTTGCCATCAATCTCTTTCTGTGTCTGGTCTGTTTTTCTCTTTCGATTCCTCCTCTTTTACAACAATTTAATGCAGTACGTATAGACATAGTTAAAAAAAGATGGAGAATCGAAAAATAGAATAAATTAAATAGAGAGATCTATGGCAGGGGCCAATAACGGTAATAGAAAGTGGATGACGATGGTTCGGCGAGGGGAAGCGATGGAGTTGGGTGCAAAGGGTTTGAATGACGTAGAATTTGGGAACGGTAAACTGATTTAGTTTTTTTTTTTCTTTTTGTTACATTACAATTTTCCTAATTTGTTACAAGTAGTTTTTTTGTGTTGAAATGATGTAGGTAACCAATTTTCAAAAACTCAATAGTTTACCTATTAAAAGAATGCTCAGAGATTTAATCATTTAAAAATAAGAAAGTTCAACAATTTTAATTCAAAAAATAATATAAGGAATTAATCATTCAAAATGGGAAAGTTTGTTGGGTTTATGTGGACTTTTCCTATTAAAATAAGCAGCTATATGGTCTTAGATAATAGCTCATCAGTTTCATAATCGGTCTTGTGAACCGGAATTGATCTTGGATCACAATTCACAACCGCATATGGCCCAACCTATTGCGCCTAGTTACGGGCCCAACCACTCTCGGGTTGCCCATATCAAAGCTAACCTAATTTGCTTAATTTCTTAGTGTTTTGTACTATAGTTTGTAGCTAAATATAATTTATATTACTGTAATTGTTTTGTACCACCGTTGCAAAAAGAAAATATGGTTTCCTAGATGCTGGTCTTTCTCAGCCATGACCATTCCCTTGGCTCTATTCATCAAGCTATATTGTCCTCCACGAAAGGCCACATTTCTATAGTGGTTCAACACTAACGAAACAAACATATTAAAATGGCCAGTTTAGGTGATTGAATGCACACCTAAGGGGGTCAAAATTTCCAAAGTCGAATAACTTATCCAAATCAAAAAGGCTTTGAATTCGGTTTTAAGGTTAAATGGTTCGTTTTTCTGGTTATTTCTTTACAATTTTGGTTAAATTGAATAGCACATTATACTATTATTTTATTTATTTTACTTATATATGAGTTTATTGATCGTCGGAGACTCTCGAAAATGGGAGCAATTAGGAGCACAATGCCAAAAAGATGAGGGTCTAATGTAAATAAAGTGAAAACTTAAGGGTAACTTTTTACATTTTTATTGATATTTTGGTTTCACTTGCCCCCTTTTCTTCCCCCGCCTATTATAAAGTGTATCCGGTCCCGCAAAGGGTGATCTACGTCGTTTATTGAAAGGTTGGTATGGATCACGTCCAAGTACTCCATACTTCTCCGTCCTATCATGTACGCGAACATTTTCACAAAGAACCTACCTCAACAACTTTTCCTTAACTTCCGTCCACTATAAACGTTCGACCTCCTGCCGCTCCAATTTCGATGTTCCAATCACTTGAAAACTTTAACAAAAGTTTATGCATAATAAATATTAAAAGAAAAAGAGCTAATGATGGACAAAAAAAGAAAACATCATAAAAGCACATAATTAAAATCTATAACAATTAATTTATTTAATTTTTCTTATTTAAAAAAAATATTTTTTATCAATACATATATACACTAAATAATTCATGGTTTTGTCTTATGGGGATAAATATAATCAAGATGAGCACCAAGAGTTCTTCTCATCAAACACTCTTCTTCTCCCCGTCCTGAACACTTTTCGTCAACTTTAGCCTTTGCTACCTCTTCCTCCTGCGATATATATACATACATACATATATACAAGCAACATCACTTAAGTTATACATATATTATAGACTCGAGATTTGACTAATTAAACATGTGCATTTTAAAAGGTTTAATTTTACACTCGAGATGTTTAATATATATATATATATATATATATATATATATATATATATATATATATATATAGAGAGAGAGAGAGAGAGAGAGAGAGCGGAGGTAAGTTTAATCGAGAAATGCAAAAGAGTAGAAAACATGAATAAATGATTCATATGTGAATCATTGGTAAAATAAAACGTATGCTCACATATGCATTTTAATATGTGAATAATTGGTAAAAAGTTAGGTTAGCGAGCGGAGTTCACATATGCATCTTTATATGTAAATAATTAGTAAAGAGATAAGTAAGCAAACATGAATTCACATGTGAATCTTCAAATGAATTTTTTTTTTGGATTTACCAATGATGCACATATGAATCATTTATTTGTAGTTTTTCAACCCTTTTATCTTTCTTATTTGGACCTTCTTGTATTCATGAATCACGAGGAAGATAATTCGTCAAAAGGAACAAAAAAATATTGACTTACGGTGTGGTGAGTTTTGATGCGGGTAACATCGTTGAACATCGGGATCGGACGGGCAATAGTGTACGATATTATAGAAAGGAGGAGGATTGCTAACATGCACAAGGTGGTGACTCTAATGGCTTTCGACATGTTCGATTCTCTTTGACCTTTGATGTTGGGATGGGAGGAAGAAACACCATGGGGTATGAATTTATACACCCTGTGAAGATTGAAGAAGGGTAAATTCGGATTTTCACAATAGAAATTTGGAGAAATATAGGGCAAAATAGGAATTTTGCAATAAAAATTTGGAGAAATAAAGGGCAAACTAGTAAGTTCACAATAAAAATTTGGAGAAGTAAAGGAGAAAACAACAAAGTATGGTTGGTGAGGAGAGACCACCTAAAGAAATGCCAAGCCTTTAATGGTTGAATGTTATTTGAAAATCTTTCACAAATGGACATTAATAATAGGAGGTTAAACAACTTTAAACATACACTTGGCTCAAGCTATATCACGTGTACCATACAAATCTTAATGCATAAAACTTAAGTATTCAATATTGTTTAACGATTTTGACATCAATGTCAGAGTACATAAAAAAGAAGGTATTGTCATTTGATCCTAACATAACCTACGGTGACAATTAAAGAGCATATCATTTAAGCAATGATACTAGATTATTAGGTAACACAAATATTATTAGGTCATCGACCGTTTTCCCAGTCGTTCCTCGATCGTTTTTCGGCCGTTCCTCGACCGTTTTCCCGGTACATTTGATGTTGTTATGATAAATATCGTTCCATTGTTATAATTTCATGGCTCATTCGTTGGAACGACCAAACACTCGATAACGACGGTGTTATGGTGACATATGTCACAACTGCATGACACTATAGTCGAAATTACCACACTTTCAGTACCATTGGTGTCATTGTGACATATGTCACAACCACGTGGCATTATAGCCGAGACGACCATAATCTTAGGGGGCGTTCAGTTCATAGAATGGAATTTTATGGAATTGGAATCCATTAAAGAAATTTGATTTTGAAGGAATTGGAATGGAATTTGACCTGCGTTTGGTTGGTAGGAATTCAATTCCTTCAATTAAGCCAAGAAATGATGAATTTCTTAAATTGTGGAATTCAATGGAATTTGGAAGATTCCATCACTTTCATTATGTGAATCAAACATGGGCTTGGAATTTGGTCATTCCAATTCCTTTAAATTTCTTCCAATTCCATGAACCAAATAGCCCCTTAGTATAATTGGTGCCATTGTGACAAGTGTCACAACCATATGGCACTATAGCTACACTCCATATTTGGTATTTCCTTTACCGATTTACCTAGTTCAACATTTTTCTTCAATTGGGATAAAAATCAGGATGTTACATATTGTGAGTTCATTCTACAACTCTTCAACACCATATACATTTTTAAATGCTATTTATATGTTTCCTCAAGGTTTTACCTTATTTCTTGTGACGCCCCAAAATGGGGCAAAGAAATAATTATGAAAAAAAATGAAAATAAAATAAAATAAAATGAGTTTTCTTTTATCCGACCGAAAATGTGAAGAAAAACAAAAAAAAAGGTCCATATATGCCATTTTATGAAAATGAGAAGTAAAGAAAAAGAGTTTATGTTTAATGGGACTAAAAATGAAAAAAAATATATATATAATATTCGGGATGAAAATTGTAATTTTGACCAAAATATCAAAGCCATGGGGCCGAATGTCAAATTCTGAAAGTCCAAGGAGTGATTCAGACATCAATAGGTCCAACCTGTTATGTAAATAGTATCTGATTTTTGAAAGAGACTTATCGATGGCCGAACTTTGAAGCGTTCTATTGGCTCGTTTAGTCAACAAAAAAGCCAAAAACTTACGGATTTAAGTAGCCAATATTGTACTCTTCACTTTTGATTCAAGAAAATCAAGATTTCGTGGAGTTTTGAAGAAGAAATCGATGCTCGAGTTTTTCATCCGAAATTTCGGTTTAGCACTGATTGAAGGTAAATTACTCAACCAAATTTTGAGTTCTTTATATGGTTAGCTTCGTTTTTAAGTCCTTTATCGAACCGTGGTAGCCTTATGTCTCAGATTTTAGTTTTGAAGGTCCGATTTCGAGTTTTTGTACTGATTTTCAAGTGGATTTAAAAACCGAAAATTCAAATGAGAAAATGGGATTCAATACTTGATAGTTTTTGTTGATTCTTGTTCCTATGGTTGAAGAAAATGTTTTTCTAGAGTTTTGCAAAAAGAATCATCGAAAACGGTCAAAAAACGAAACTGGTCGGTCGCAAAAACTCGCTGCCGACGAGTTATCATAGCTGTTGTTCGGCTGATTGTTGGCGTTGGGCCAACATGACCGGTATATAGTATTTGGGCTGACTTTGGAGCAAGTTGTTGGGCCATTAATTTGTTTAATGATTTAAATAATAAAAGCTCATAACTTATTTTTATTTGGGTTTGTTTATAATAAGATAATATTGGGCTTGTATTTTTTGTGAATCTCTTAAGAAGTCAACTAAGTAAAAAATTATATTACTTCTAGGTTGGCTATTTATTCCTTAATGATTTAATAGTCGTTTAAAGTGTCATTTGAGTTAGAAATCTTTAGGACGCTTTAATTTCGAGATATTTAATTATTAAATTATTTATTATATAATAAATAATTTAATAATTGTTTTAAGTTGTCGTAATTTAAGATTATCAATTGTTTAGGACACCTTAATTCGTGATGTTATGATCCTTTAGCTATTAAAATGATAAAATCGATGTTAAGAGTCATTGTCAAACGTAACGCTTAGAAGTTTATGAAGTTATTTTAATGAATTAATAATTAGATTAAAGCGCCGTAAATTGAGTTAAATTTTATTTAGACGCTTTAATTTGGAGAGATGGATTTATGAGTTTATAAAACTATTTATTTGACATTTTAAGGCATTGTCGAGTTTTAGACTTGGGGATTTGACGGAAGTTGTTTGAGGTTGACCGAATTGACTAAGGGTTGACTTTTACCTAGTTTGACCCACAAGTATTTTTAACGATAAGATCAAGTGGAGATAGTTGAGTCATTAAGAGACTCAATTTTGGGGTTTGACTTTAAGTCGAGTCGGATTGGTCGTAGTTGACTTTTGTTGATTTTTGAAGAAATTAAACCATTAATTGGATATGATGGTATGAAATATGTAGGTTTTCACTCAAGAGTTATCAGTAGCCGATCTACACGCAATCATGTGAGTCTTCATAAGACTTACAATAGGATGCATACCTAGTACAAACTTATTTTCAACATTATATGATTTGTATGATGATGTATGCATATGCAAGAGGTTTCAGTTTTCATACATGTTATGTTATATTTTACATGTATATTATTTATGACCAGTCAAATGTTTTATGTTTATTGTTTTCAAACAATTCTAGCATGCCATGTTATATGACAGTTTTATGATATGTTCTAAGGGGTGGTCATTTGACTAGTAAGTCATGGACAAGTGGAACGACCTAGTCAAGTGGGTGATCGAACAAAATAGAAAGTTCAACCCAAGACGTGTCAGTGACAAAATGACCCATACCCGGTGAGACAGTTTATGAGATCTCTTTTTCTTTCACTGCTGCATGTTTTCAGAAAACGCATACTATTTGGTACAAAGTTTACAAGTTGATATGTATGATGTGATATGATTTTATTCACGCAAACCATGAACTCACTGAGCTTTATAGGCTGACTATAGTATGCATATCAGGGACGGAAGGTTTCAGGTTGGACAAATGAAAAGGGCACACATAGAGGGTTGCTTAGTCCAAATAAGTTAAATATTTATGTTCAGACATCTACTATGAATAAATATTGTAACGCAACTCGGTATGGGACGAGTTAGCATTTAACTTACATATTTATTATTTTAAAGTTTTCTGTTGTAAACGGTTTTAATTTAGCCAAAAATTTGGAGTATTTTTAGAGGAATTGTTCATATTACGTAACACTTTCCATAGCAAAATTATAGGTGTTACATTTCTCCTCATTTGATCAATTTTGGAAAAATAGGTCAAAACTAGGTTTTGATGATTTTTGGGTATTATGAAAATATGATTATGGAAATTGGTTCTACATACATAAATGATGATTTCTTCTATTTGGTTGAGTTATTGGTAATTTATGGGTGATGACCAAACTTATGTTATGAAAACAAGTTATGAATTTGCTCATTGATGGGTTATATGGACAAGTGTTTAATTATGTTGAGTGTATTTTGGTGCATTTTGAGGTGTCAAAATATTAGATTATAATGTGATGGATTCATAGACATAACAGTCGACCCTATTAATGACATGGGCTAGTTATTCCCACACCTTGGTTAGACACGAGGATTATATCACCGAGGGACTTTAACTATAGACCATGGGTGGGCGAACTTGATGACCATGTGACCCGTGGCACTTGATTTCTAGTGAATGAGTATTTCTTAGTTCATTAGGGGATTTGAACTACAGACCGTGGGTGGTTGAACGCGATGACCGATGTTACTTTAATAGAAGCTCTATAACGTTGTAATATGACTTGCTTTTGTTTTCCTTCACTGTCAAAGATAAATCGGGTATCCCCCGTCATTCTATGAAATTTCATGTCCTTCCAAGGATAAAAGAGGTTTGAAATATGTGTTATAACCTTATTTAAGGTATGCTTTGGATTTCAATGTTTTATAGCTTCATTTTACAATTGTTTGAACTCGCTAGGCGTTAATCCTAACACTTTCCTCAAATGATATATATATATATATATAGAGAGAGAGAGAGAGAGAGACGGAGGTTCAAGGGAAAACCTCAAAAAAATGGAAAACTGAGGAACACCCTGGTAGCCCTTGATTTGGACGGTATGCACTTGTGAATACAAGTAAACTAAGCTATTTTTTGGTTTTTATGCATGTGTGCATTATGCACTTGTGCATATGCACGTGCGCATGTTACAAATTACTTGTATGCACAAATGCATACCGTCCAGATGAAGGACTGCCAGGGTGTTCCTCAGTTTTCCGTTTTTTTGAGGTTTTCTATAGGGCCAGGTTTTCTTAGCGGTGGGGCTCCTAAGACTTGAGCGGAGTGATTAATTGCCATCATTGGGATTTTTTGGGATCGATAGCTTTTGAAATAGGCGTTGCTCGAAGATAGCATTATTTTGGTGATGATAGTAACATCCGTCTATAATCTAAACTTAGATTAGTAGGTTGTTCTTTATCATCCGTAATCATTTGTTGTAAATGTTATACATTTTCCCCATTTTGGGTGATATTATTTCTATAGATATCTATTATCCGCTTAAATCCAGATTTAAATTTACCTCTATTTTTAGGAGTGTTACATAACTTAGGGGATATATATAGAGGGAGGATCATGCGAGAAGTAAACTAATTTGCGAGAAGGTGAGAAGAAATATGGGCCACATAATTCATTAATTAAAAAATATCATAAATAAAAAAAGAAAATAATTTTAAAAAATAGGATAATTATAATTTGAATTGGATAAATCCTAAAGGTTCTCATTATATCTTTTAGATTTTTTTTATTTCAATTAATTGATAATCTTTTTATTAAGTTTTATATAATATTTTTTAGATACATTTTTAATAAAAAAATCACAATTTTGATCAAATATCACATGTGATATCACTATGTGAATTTTTCTACATATCACATTATCACATATGATAACTGTAGATATTTTTATTTAATTATATGTGATTATGTATATTCATATTTATAAATCTTTTTGTGATATAAATGTTATCACATGTGATTATGCGTCACTAATTATATTCAAACATATATTATCATAGGTGATATGTACAAAAATTTACATAGTGAATCATATGTGATACTTAATAGATCATATGTTAAACGAAGTTAATCACATATGATTCAAAACGTGGATCCAAAAAATAGAGAATAATGGTGAAAAAATAATGAATTGATTGTGGATATCACATGTGATATTTGATGAAAATTATGATTTTTTTAATCAAAAGTGAATCAAGAAAAAAGTTATATCAAATTTGATAAAAAAAAATTATGAACTTATTAAAATTAAAAACTAAATAAATTTAAAAGATATAATAAGATTTTTAAGGACTTATCCAATTCAAAATGATAATTATCCAAATTTTTAAAATTATTTTTCATTGTTTATTTATAATGGATTATGTGACCCATATTCTTTTTCGTCTTCTGGCAAATTGACTGCATTCTCATTTGAACCTGCCCCTATATATATATATATATATATATATATATATATAGTGTTTGGTTCATTTGAGAAATGGTAAATATATGAGAAATAGAGAAGTAATCTTAATCATTCATATGGTCAAGATCGGATTTGACTAGTCAAATATTGCGGCTTTGACCGGTCAAAAGTTGCGGCTTTGACTGGTCAAAAGTTACGGCTATCCCAAAAATAGAAGGACAATTTCGTATATTTTACAAAACACACGGGCTGTGTTCATATATGAACATGTATAATTTACATATGAACTATATGTTCATATATGAACCAGTGCAATTCACAACTGAACTCTTTTAACTGATTCATATATGAACCTTTGTGATTCATATATGAATCAGTTGAACTAACTAACAGATTCATATATGAACCTTTGTGATTCATATATGAATCTGTATGAATCACAAAGATTCATATATGAACCTTTGTGAATCACAAAGATTCATATATGAATCTGTTGAACTAATTAACAGATTCATATATGAATCTTTGTGATTCATACAGATTCATATATGAACTCATCCCCGTGTATTTTACGAAATTACCCCTCTACCTTCTATAGACCACACAAGAAATTATCCGGTGCTTCGCGGTCAAAACCGCAAATGTTGACCAGATGAATGACTAAGATTACTTCTCTATTTCTCATATATTTTCCATTTCTCAAATGAACCTTTCCCTATATATATATATATATATATATATATATATATATATATATATATATATATATATATATATATATATAGGGTGTTGATTTTTTGCAAACCAACTTAATTTGTACAAACCATACAAACTTGTATCAACCAATAATATAATTCCATTTGTTTTCATTTTTTTTAAATTAAAAAGGGCATTAATGTAAATTGACTTTTAATTTATTAATTATAGTAATTTCTAATATTTGGTAGGAGATTTTAATATGTAACACCCTAAATTTAGGCGAACCAAAAATTCGAAATTTTAATTTGTACAAACCATACAAACTTGTATCAACCAATAATATAATTCCATTTGTTTTCATTTTTATAAATTAAAAAGGGCATTAATGTAAATTGGCTTTTAATTTATTAATTATAGTAATTTCTAATATTTGGTAGGAGATTTTAATATGTAACACCCTAAATTTAGGCGAAACAAAAATTCGAAATTTTGGCAATATAACGTCTAAAATACGAAGGTCCAATATACCCTGTAAATAGAAACAACTAAATAAGAGCAATTCCTAAATTCATGACAACTAAAACCCAAATTAAGTTGGGTTAGTTTGCACTGTAGTTGTAAAAGAATGGGACATATAGATTACAACAACCTACTTAATCTAGAATTAATTCCATCTAGATTAATGTGGGTGTTGCTATTCCACCAAAAATCTCTCTCCACAATGATTCCCCAAAAGACAGGCACTTCAAGTTCTCCTACGTGCACGGTTGATAACCCGACATCGTAGATTCCACCGCTAGTGGACCTGTGAACCAATAAGATGCCAAACAAAGGACAAAGCCTAGCGAGATTCATAAATTAAACAGTTCACAAACAAGAATATCATAATGCAAGACTTGTGTTACCGAATCCCTTTACGTTCAATGTTATTCCCACTTGCAACGATATTCCCAAACCTGAACATAAACACACAAGAGATAACTCTTGAAATATGGGGGAGACCCGTTTCCATCGGGGTGACACGTACATGAGAGTGGAGTCCCCCATGATATTGGATTACACCTCATGTCCCGGTTCTAGTTCACATGCCATCAAGACATCTCAACCTCAAACCATAATGTTGCCTTTATTGCCTACTCCATCGAGTTACCGTTTCTGTCGAGGTGATATATACACGGGAGTGGAGCCACCCATGATGTTATTGGATTACACCTCATGCCCCAGTTCTAGTTCACATGCTATCAAGACATCTTAACCTCAAACCATAATGTTGCCTTTATTACCTACTCCGTCGAGTTACCGTTTCCATCGGGGTGACATGTACACGGGAGTGGAGTCACCCATGATGTTATTGGATTACACCTCATGTCCCGGTTCTAGTTCCCATGCCATCAAGACATCTCAACCTCAAACCATAATGTTGCCTTTATTGCCTACTCCGTCGAGTTACACCTTAAGGACTTACGGGACATTATTGCCTATCCAAATCTAGACGAGTTACACCACAAGGACTTACGTCCCCCATTGCCTTCTCGCTAGTAACCCATAATGGCCAACAATGACAAGCTCAATAGTCATGCAAACTACGTCCTCGTGCACGAGGAAGTAGGAGCCAACAAATCTTAACATATAATCGCATATAAGTTAAATAGGCACAATTAGCCATGTTTCACATTTCTACCTTTGAGCGTAATATTTAACATATGAAATTTCCATAATTCAAAAATAGCTCATTTCATACATATAACTCGCCCATGTATATTTCCCAAATCACACAACTACCATTTCTTCATTAAATGTAAGAGATAAGGATTTCAATACTCTTATCACCATTTTCCATGAAACCCTAGATGTTGGGTCAACTCATAAATAAGGTTATATATGTGTGTATTTATACATATTAAGCATACAAGTAAGTAAGTTGAGATATACAAGTATTTAATAAGCATTAAAGTGAATGAGTTAGGGTTTATAGGTGAAAACTCACTATTAGGGTTTGTAAAGAGAAAACCCTAGAATAGATGATTTGAGAAAGACTTGGTTAACTTGAAGCCTTTATGACACAAGAACACCCTTGAGTTCAACCACCTTATTGAGATCAATAAATGGTAAGTTAGGGCTAGGGGAATTAAATGAAGATGGGGATGGGAGAGAAAGAGGAGAAATCGCCTAGAGAGAGGGAAGGAACGATCTGGAGGTTTGTGGTTAACAATGGTATAAATTTTGGCCCTAAAATCGACTTTAACATCAATAGCCCAGCCCCGCTAAGCGACATTGCCCTCGCGACTATGCCACGACATTATCGTCGGGCATAGTCGCCCGTGTCCCCCCTGGTTCTGTGTGTTGACCCCTGTGACTATGCCACAACAAGGTCGTTGGGCATAGTCGCATGCCTTCTCCGACGTCTCTCTAACCCCCTTCGGTCACCACTGGTTAGCGTAGTCGTTCCCTAAGGTCGAAAGTGTGGTTCCCGAAAGCCATAACTTTACGTTTTAGCTCAAGTTCATATGAAATAGCCATGCACACACAGACAAAAAGCACGTATAAACATACATATAAACATATAGGCATGCATCCATAACTTGACACCCTAACGTGATTCACAAAACTTTATACGAAAAGTAAAGATAAGACGGACAGGTTTGCTTGAGATAAAGTCCATGTGGTTTTTCCTTAGAAGGGTCAAGAGTGGGCAATGGAAACTTACCCGAAGAAATTGGGGTCTTACATAATAATTAATGACCTGATACAAACCATTTTTTAGATTACAGTCCATTGATTCGATTTTCAAAAAATAAGATTCTTAACAATTTTATTTTTAAAAATCAAATTAAAAATCAATTCCATTTGAGATTCTCAACAATTTTACACGGCTTTAAAAAATAAGATTCTTACCAATTTTATTTTAAAATTTGGAATTAAAAAATAATATTTTTTAGATTCTCAACAGTTTTATTTGGTAACAAAATAATATTCATAACAATTTAATTTTTAAAAATGAAATTAAAAAAATAATATTATTAACGACAGTGAAACTGTTTTTTGTTTGATTATACAATCGTGTTTCATTACACAATTGTGTTTCATTATACAATTATGTTTCATTACACAGTCGTGTTTCATTACACAAACGTGTTTCATTACACAAATGTGTTCATTACACAATTACGTTTCATAAAACAACCGTGTTCCACCAAAAAAAATGTGATCAATTACAACAAATATGTTTCATCATCATTACATCATGAGTTTCATTCCACCACTGCCTTTCATCATATAGTTAAAGAAATAATATCAAAGAATTCAAATCACCAGATTTTCATATTTGAAAACTGATGTCAAAATACTAATATGCTCTTCCCTGCCTTTTTTCTAATTTTAAAAATAAAATTAATTTCATTGTTAACATAATTAAATTAAATTAATCTTAACCATTGATTAATAAGATCCACGGTTCATATGGGTTTGTACGGTTTTTACATATATGATGGTTTGCACTAAAACTCATCCCTATATATATATATATATAGGGGTAGTTTAATTTACAATCTATGCAACCCACATCTTAACCGTTAGATCAATATATATATAGAGGTGGTTTCATTTGAAAACCACTCTTACATAGCAAACTATGCAACCCACTTTTCTACCATAGATCTTATTCATCAATGACTGAGATTAAATCAATTTATTTATGGTATTATTGAAATTATTTTTCCTTTTTTTATTACAAAATAATGGATGAAAGGGTATTTTCGTCCTTTAGATGTACTCCTTAATTTGGGAAACTAAATGAATCCCAAAATAGACTCAGCGCCAAATATCATCACCAATTACACTTTCACATATTTTTGTTTTTGATTTCAGCAGATCGTATCCTTCTTCTAAAAATCGCAACCATGATCCGACTTCCAGGAGGTATTTAGGGTTTGATATTCGTCAATTGAACACTGAAATTTTCAAAAACCCTAACCCACATTATCACATTGTAGGTCGCAAGCGAAGTGAAAGGCTGATGAAGAAGCATAGCTTTTCAAATTTTACCAATACAGCAAATAACCCGCTTGATGAAGATGGCAACGAGATAGTCGATGCAAAACGTGCGACACATTTAAATGAAACTAAAAGTTCAAGAAGCGGGAGGAAGTATTTAGGTAGCCATAAAGGTATTTCAAATACAATTTTTTTTTGATGTAGCATACTATTGAGAAGTGGACCGAATGTTGACCTAGTTTGGCAAGAATTTCATTCAACTAATTTCTGATAGTTGGAGTAAATTGTTTAAAATCGTTTTTTCGAAAAAGTTAATGCCATTATGATTATATACTTGTACCGGAAGTCCATGAACACCAAAGGAATGTGGCATCTTTTTGATAGTTTATTGATTTGTTTTTCGTGAGTACATTCAAATGAATATATTTTTAGGGTAATTTTGATGAAAACGATACATGCAATGAACGTATTTTGGTGAATGTGTTTGTTTAAATCTAGCATTGATAATAGTTTATTCGAAGTTTATGATTATTTCTTTGCATGGGCTTTGTTTTAGTCAGTCATTGATAATTGATTTATTCTGATGAAAACTTTAACTGTGTTGTCAGAAAATTGTGTTTATTAAGTTTAAGGATTAAATGGTTATGGTGAACCACTGATTTTGTGGTTCAATGAAAGTCATTACCTTGAAAAGGGGTTATTAATATATCGAACAATAAGCAATACATTGAAATCATAAGGAAACCTATTATTATTTATGATGAACCGTTGAATTTATGATGAAAGAGACATATTATGAACCAATGAATTCGTGATGTATATGTATGATGAACATTGGTCTTGTGGTGAAAATATGAGTGAATGCTTATGACGAAATAATAGGTATGCAATCTTGTGCTACAGTGAAAGGCGTGGATCCGACAACGAATGTGATTGAGGTGGGGTCATCATCCTCATCCTCATCCTCAGGTATGGTTTCTATATAAATGAATCACATTAGATGTTGAAACAACATTTATTAACTTGGATCTTTTTTTGTAAAACTGTAAATGATTTTATGGAGCATGAAAACTGTAAATTATTTCGAAAATCATGAAAACAAGTATCATGGAAAAGGACTTGTTTTACTATGTATGGTGAACCACTGATTTTGAGATCAAAGACCATATGGTGAACCATCAATGATACCTAATTTTGGCTTGCTTCGATAGTTGAAAATTAAATAAACTTTTACTGGTGATGGTGTTTTCTAGAAATGTTGTCAGTAATCAGCAGCTTTATTACGTACCTACGAATTTGTGAGGTGTCTGTATGATGAACACTGGTCTTGTGGTGAAAACAAGAGTGAATGCTTATGACGAAACAATAGGTATGCAATCTTGTGATACAGACCATGTCCATCTTTTGAGTTGGACCAAAGTGTATCTGCTAACATGTTAAACAATGAGTTTTGCGTGTAAATGCAAATATTTTCATAAATAAATGATGTATCTTTAATGAGATTAACGATATGACGTTCACATCGTTCAATTGTTACATCACTAACACTTAAAAAAATACAGTGAAAGGCGTGATTCCATCAACGAAAGTGATTGAGGCGGGATCATCATCATTAGGTATGATTTCTATATAAATGAATGACTTTAGATGTTGAAACAACATTAATTAACTTGTATTTTTGTAAAACTGTAAATGATTTTATGGAGCATGAAAACTCTAAATTATTTCGAAAATCATGAAATCAAGTATCATGGAAAAGGACTTGTTTTACTATGTATGGTGAACCACTGATTTTGAGATCAAAGACCATATGGTGAACCACTTATTTTAAACACAAAATATATATGGTGAATAACTAATTTGGTGGTGAAAATGAAGAGTACATGTTTATACGTAGGTAAATGGTATGCAATAACATATGGTGAACCACTGATTTTGTGTTGAATCTGTATCGTGAACCACTGTTTTTAAAGACAAAATGTATATGGTGAAACACTACTGTTGTGGTGAAAATGAAGAGTACATGCATATACGTAGATAAATGGTATGCAATCACGTATGGTGGACTAATGATTTTGTGTTGAATCCGTATGGTGAACAACTGTTTTTTATGGTGAAAATGAAGAATGTATGACCATTTTTACCTAAATAAATGGTATGCAATCGTGTGGTCAGGACTATGTGAATCTTTTGATATGGACCAAAATCGTGTCTGCTAGCATGTTAAACCATGTGATTGACGTATGATGCAATTGTTTTCGTAATAAATGATATTTCCTGTAATGACATTAACAGTATGTCGTCCACATATTTCAATTGTTACCCAACTAACAATGAAAACATACAGTTAAAGGCATGGTTCCGTCAACGAATGTGATTGCAGTGGGCTCATCATCATCAGGTATGTTATATATATAAATGCAACACTTTAATATTTTGAAACAACTGTATATAACTTTGATCTTTTTGTAAGAAGTTGATGTTAAAAAGGAACACAAAGTTGTTTGTGATGAATTTATGAAAACGGCACGTGTATCTCATGGTATGAATTTTTGTCTTTCTACCATTAAAATTAATTTTTTTTCAACTACACTCTTATCTTGAACTTAACACAGATGATGTTAGAAAGGGACTAGTAAAGGATGCACCAATAAGTATAATTGATTCATTTCAAAGAACGCAAAGCATTCAAAAGACGATGGTATTATAGTAAAATTTTTGGTATGCATTATAAATGTAGTTGAACCTTTTGAAAATTTAGGGTTTGTCTGCAGATTCGGATTTTGTGGCAAGTGTACCATACGTACGTCATGGTTCATCAAAGGGTTCCGATGTTGACGAACAAGAACGAATCCACTTTACAAAGAAAATAGTACAAGAAATCAAATCAATGAGTTTGAATGACGGTACACCTCCATCAAAATATTTTATACAAAACTTTTAATTGATATTGTAATTTATAATATATGATAGATATTTGAACATCCCCCATATTGTAATTTTAATGTAGTGTTGAAGAATAAAGTTAATCCAAGTATGGGCGGTTTGAGAAGCAGCGAACGGAAGGTAGATAACTGTGTGGAAAAAAGGGAAGAAATGAACGGACAAAGGGTAGTTAAGACAGACACTAAAGATCGTAATAAAGCAGTTCAGATGGAGATTCTAAGGACACAGACATCACCAAGACCTCTGCATGAAACCATTCAGAAACTCAATGATGATCAAAAGGCTGTTGTGAAAAGTATGGGACTAGAGTGTCTGCTAGGCATGAAAACTGATGGGATACCTTAGAGGTTGGGTTTCTTTGTAGTAGACCACCTAAATACACATGAAATGGCACTAACGTTGAAGGATGGAATGATCCCAATAACAGTGGATTCAATACATGAGTTGTTGGGATTACCGTTGGGTGGGATCGACTTACTGAGACAGGAACTGTATCACCTGTTGAAGACATAACAAAGTCGTTCAAGAGTCAATTTGATAAGACAAAAATGAGACCAAGGGATGTACAAAATCTTATTAAAGTTTCGGGAGATTACGGGTTTTGGTTCAAGATTAATTTCATTGTCCTTTTCGTTAACATCATGGCAGAATGCAACCGGATGGGTTGTTGCAACATACAGTTCTTGTCAAAAATCAAGAATGAGGATATGCTAAATAAAATTGATTGGTGCAAATATATTTTTGACATGCTGAAGAGAAGTAAGGACAGTTGGATACGGAATAGTCCAGTCTGTTTCTATGCCGGTCCATTGACATATTTGACGGTACAAACTTTTTTAATAATTACGATGTCTCACGTCATATTTGCAACTGATACATGGTAACTGCCTCTTCTGACATATGCTATTTACTGTTGTTTTCTATATAATTGAAGCATGTGAAAAGTGTGTAAATTGGAACATGAATCAATATGTATTATAAAAAAATGAAATTATGTTTTTTGGTTTCACACCAATTAATGTGAAAGTTATTTATGTTTCATTAAACATATGTAGCATAATTAATTGATTATCATATATACCTTCGGTGAACTTTTTATTTGCATATGATGAAAGTATTTGCATTACCGTACGTTTAATGAAGACATTCTTTGAGTTTAAAGCCACATATTTGTTATTTGTCATAAAATGAACAACTTGGTGCATAATGATTAATGGAACAGGTGTAGAATGTTTGTCGAAACCTAGTGTTATCTTGTAGCATCTGTAGTTTATTTAATAAACTTTTTGTACTTGTGTTCAGCTACTGTACGTAGAGTCAACTGAATGTGAACATATGAGTGTAGAACATATGAGGCCGACAACACTCGGATGGAGTTTTGATGCATTAAAAAAGATGGAGTCATCGGAGCTTGACTCCGACGGTTTGGGTAGTGCCACATTCAAGCCACTATCGATACATACACCAATGGCAATCGACACATCCGAAAAGGGACTGGGTAGTACAACCTTCGATCCATCATTGAGTGAAAATCCAATGGAAATCGACAAGGACACCAACCCTCATGATTTTCAAAGAGATGACGAAATGAGAGAAGACACAGACCGTGTGCGTCTGGTACGTGATGATTGTTATTCGCATATTTATTCATAATTGTTGTTGTCTCAGTCTATGAAACCGACTAAAGTAATATCATTTATTAACAGGAGAATATAAAGCTCATGGATGACAAAATAGCACTCATAATGGTAACGAAGTGGGAAGCTGAAAGACTTTTGGAATCTTTGCTGGCTAGGTATCCAAATGATGACTGTTTAGCAAATTTCATCTACGTTCGTCAAGATATTTATAAGTATGATATACAGTATGGGAGTGGTGGGACGTGAGACAATGGTTGGCCTATTAACAACGACAATGTGCCAGAAAGTGAAGATATGTCTCGTGCGTTGGTGCTAAGTTAGGATCATGATAACCAGGTGTCGCAATTCTGGTTTACTCCAACATTGCATAAGGTATGAGACGAAGCATACACTAACTCCATCACAAACAAAAAAACACGCAGGAACTTCCAGTCATATCGCCACCATGCTTCGACACCGAAATTTCACCGTTAACTAACGTGAAACCACTTACAGTAGTGAAAGTCGTAAGGCAAGACAAAGGAACGAGGGTGTGCCTTGAAGATAAAGGGCCATTGAAGAAATGCAAGCAAATTGATGAATCATATCACGAGTTCGCTGCAAATGAGCTTGGACAAATGGTTGTCATATCAACCCGGCATAGTGTAAGACTAGGAGATCATCTTCAATCTCCTTACGCGAGAAGGGTTGTTGACATGAAAGTGTCTGTTGAAGATAAATGAATACATGAGTGGGCGCATACCAGCTTAAGGGAAAAATTGTAAGTATACATATGTAATAACAAAAATAAAAACACCTGCATCTTTTTCGGTAGCGTTCAAACTAATACACATCTACTGACCTTGTTTTGGTACACTGACCCATTATTTTGAACAAAACTTGTTTCTAGTGACACGGTTGTGCTTCTTGATAATGGGGCAAGGCTGATATGGAGGGATTTGGAAACATTGACAAGGATTGAACAAGTTTCACCATAGGTGGTAGATATGTGGGTTGAGATACTGAACTACAAAGAGAAGTACAGGAACAAGGATTCAATAAGGCGGTATTTCTTCACTACTGTAGTCATGGTACGATAAATAAACATTGTTAACTTTCAAATTGATGATCCTTGATATGTCTCACATCGTAACACACAAAAATTGAAAATTAGTAAACTGTTTTCAACTGAAATGTATGGAATATGGAATATCGATATGTTGCAATTACATAAATTTAGAGTGTATGCATTAAAAATAGTTTAATCATAATTGTGCTATTTGTACAACTTTTTGAATTCATGTTGTATGAGACACATGCTACAATGAAATAACTATTTTGATGAATTGTGCGTGAAGAAATAGAAATTGTTATGATATATGTTCAATATTTATGTGGTAGATTGTAAGGATGGATCATATGAAACAGATGTTACAAGCATTTTGCATGTATGATGAAAAAACACCAATGTGGTATTGTGAATAAGTTTCATGATTATCCGTGCGCATGATGAAATTCTATTAAGATATTAAAAATAGGTCAGGTTCATCGTACAACTATTTGGATTCATGCTGTAGGAGTCACAAATGCTACAATGAAATAATTGTGTTTCATGACAATTTGCGAATGGTGAAATTCATCTATGATATTAAAACTGAGTCAGATTCATCGTTTCTGTGTTTCATGTACAAGAATTTGTAACATGATGTGGAAAGCACATATGATACAATGAAATTTTTTAGGCACATATGGTACAAATGAAATAACTCTTTGATTGTGAAACATGTTCGTCTTAAAAAGCTTACAGTACTGCACTATTCAAAAATTATTCATTATCATACTAATAACTAAACCATGCAGGAAGATTTGAAGCTTCATACTCCGTTCGCAGATTTCAACACGCAATATGACATGTTCAGTGTAGGTTTGGAAAGATCGGCACATTCTAATACTAAAGTCCTTGACATGCGAATTATGGATTTGGTAAGTTGAATACGTCATTAGTGTTACGATGAATATGTAGTTAACACTCGATGAACGTTTAATTAATTATGAATAAAATGTTAGGCATTTTTCCCTATTTACGATGACGGGGAATACTACTTAGTGGTTTTCAACTTCAAATCCCCGTCCGTCGTCGTCCTTGACAATCATTTTTCGAGAGGGAGATACATTGATGACACAGTGGCGGCTTATGAGCAATCGGTTGAAATCTTGGTATTGGCCTAAACAACACTCGTATTTCTAATAATCAGATATACCACTAATACATCTCTAACCATGAAATAAATTGTGTTTGGCAGAATCATATTTTGGTGAAGCACATGAAGTCGATGGGATATCCATCGGCCAATGAATTAACGGAGATTGCCCACATAAGACCACAAAGGATGTGGCAAACAAAGAACCACAACGACGATAATGGAATATTCTTAATGCGCCATATGGAGACATGGATGGGAGATGAGCGATCATGGAAAACCGGATTAACATACGAAGGACCATCCTAGAAGACACAACTGTTTGATTTAAGGAAAAAATATACAGCTAAAGTTACGGTGACAAGTATGAACACGAAGGGGGATGAAATAATGGCAGACATCGAGAAGTTTTGATCTATGACTTGAGTGACAATGGTCTCTACGTACTACGTTATCATATCGTAAGTTGATTGCATTCAACAAATTTTGGTATCTTGATTGTTAACATCAACTTTTGTGAATGATTGTGATCCTGATGAACAATTACATAGTATGTCTTCATTGATGAATACGGTCTTAATTGTGAACAACAACTTTTAAACTGTTTTCCAACTTATTAAGTAAGTGTTATGTGGATCTGTAATTGCACTGGTGAAAAGTTCTTAAATCATGTTATTGGTTATATTGAAACTAGTATGCCACTTATTTGTGGGGATACAAGCTTGTTGAATACAATGTGAAATTGATTTAATTACCAACGAGATTTACATTCCATTTCTTGGTTATGCAACGTACGTAAATCAATCTGAATTCCTATTGTACCCACTTACCATACTTTCCATAATCAACATAAGGAGTTATGAACTGTAAAATAATTTATATAATAATTTCATAATCAGACGCCTGATAAATGCTCATCATCGTATTATAAAAATGTTGGTGCTTACCGTATTGATGAGTTTAATGAGAAATTTAAAACATAAAGAAAAGTACTAAAGCTTTAATAATGAATCATATAAACCGTTTACCACTGAACGTAGAGGTTGTTTAATCATAAAAAAGGTAAATGTAGGATCATTAGAGCATCTCCAACCTTAGCACAAAAAAAAAACACCAAATATGGTGGGCCCATCAACACAAAAAAAAACTCAGCTCCAACCATCCTCTAAAAAAAACACCAAATTTGTAGGCCCCACATTAAAATAACATATTTTATTTATTATTATACTTTATTTTTAAATAATCAGTAAAGTTAAAGAGTAAAGTGAAGTGGGTCTTATGGATTTAGCATTAAAATAATTGAAAAAAAAAGAGTAAAGTGAGTGGGCCAAAGGGTTTTTAGCGGTCAATAGATGGCCGGCATATTTGTCGGATGGTTTAGGTGGGTGACAAAAAAAAAAATTAAATGCCGGCCGGTTGGAGTCTCTCAGCCGCCAAAAATAAAAAAATAGCGTCACGTTGGAGATGCTCTTAGGTATGAACAAATACCAAAAGGAAATGTAATATCTTCATTAATATATTAAAATCATGTGATAAATATCCAAAACAACACACATCCCAACAAAACATACATACCAGCAAGACACAATGAAGTACCAACAAAAAACCCTAACGACGAAACCCAGATTCATTAAACCCTAATGACGAAAACCACCAAAGCGTAACTAATCTTCGTCGTCTGACTCAAAAGACTGGCATGTGCACTTCTCTTTCATAGCCTCGATCTTCAGACGCATTTCTTCCAGCCCAAAAAAATCTTTCCCCACTTTTGCTCGATAAGATCCCTAAGTTGTGCCTGCATATGTTCATTGTCAGACCTGAGACGATTAGCTTCATCTTGAAGTTTGTCAATACGGCTAACAAGGTGGTTGTGATTCCGTATCAGGGAAATAACTGTTGAAGCGGGGTAAACTCCAACGTCGATGTCGTTGTCGTTGGAGGATACCGATGAAGAACGGCCTGCCATTGTTTTTAGCCTGCGTAGATAATAGAAGGAAATGTAAGAAAATGAAGATGAAGATTAAATGTGGCGTTTGCAGGGTTCCTAAATATATAATTATGATGGGTGTATAGTGAACCGTCCTCTATTAATTGTTTATTTTAATTACCAATGAAAAGTTGAAAGATAGGTAAATATTATAACCCTACACTAGGTTTCATTACTACTAGTTGGAAACCGTGTGTGGTTTCTAGAAATACCACCAAACATTATTTTAACCCCATAATCATTCCAATGAAACCGTGTATGGTTTCAATAAAATACCACCCCACATATTATAAAAAAAATTAAAGGTAAACAATGCAGTTATATAAAAACAATAAACAACATTGCTTAATACCTATAATAATAAAAAAATAATTATTTAAAAAAAATAATAATAACATAATCCGTTTCTTTATAGTATACCGTAACTATCAGGCTTAAAATATCAGTTGCAAAAAATATATATACTTAATAACGAAAAAAAGGTTTAAAAAGATTTTAATGAAACCAAACCAACAGTCGTTAACAAAATAAAAAGTTATCATAAAATTCAATGAGAACGTCCCACAAAAAAATGATTTCACTCTAGATCGCAGAGCCTCTCTCTGGACAATTTCGTGAGTCATGCCTTGACATCTTGTGGCAACACCTGCATAACCTCTTCGGCTTCTTGGCCTTCTTCGCTGCTCTTTCAGATGCACCAACAAGTCGTTTACCAGTACCACAACCCTTATTGCGTAAGCCAGAAGGAGGGAAAATATCAACCGTTTCAGGTTGTGACACACCAATTAGCTCTTGGATATCATCATTTTTAGCCTTAGCACTTGACACCAACGGGACATTCATTGAAATATCTTCACCCCAATCTTCCAACTGATCAACAAACTTCATCAGGGTCTCCTTATCATTCCGAGCCATACCAATAATACGATCAAAAATAGATAGAGCTTTGTTCATCAATTCTTGTTTCTCTAAATCAAGTTCGCCATACCTTGCTCTAGCCGGTAAAATCTCAACTGGAATTAGACCACGGCACCAACGATGTAAAATATACTTATCTGGAACGACCTTATACTCTTCATTCAACATTACCTTAAACACGTTGCGACAAAGAATTCCATCACGAACAAATTGATTGCAACTACAATCAAAGGTCTCCTATCCACAACCTACGGAAAAACATTCACACAACAAAAACAATAAAAAAAAATGAAACATATATTATTTAAAAAATTGTATATAAATAACTGGTATGTACACAAAAATGTTACCGTGTACATCGTCTTGAACTCATATTGTTTTGTCAAGTGCTTAACAGTGTAAACCTTCTTGTCAACGCCATCTTCATCACACTTCAATGTACAATACCACACAGCCTTATTCATTTCCTTTTGGACTTCCAAAAAAATCTGTAACACCCCAAAAATGGGAGGAACAAAAATTTCCGGAAAATGGAAATATGGTAATCAATTTAATACCAAAGCATGAGCTCATCCAAAAATAGAGTAATAAATGCCTGTTTAATTACAAGTTTGTAATAATAACATTGAGAGATGACAACCTCCTAATCCAAGATCTAGACAAGGAATAAGATTACAATTGGTTGTCATTTACTTCCAAAAATAATCGACTTCTATAATGGCTTCCCAAAAATGTTTCCAAGCTCACATCTAAAGGCCCGCTAAACCTTCTTGGTTGTCGCGCTGCTAGAACCTGAGATACACATCAAACCAAACAAGTGTTAGGCCAAACGAGCCTAGTGAGTTGTACAAAAGCATGGCATAAACATTTATATCAATTATAGTCAATAAGGGACAGAAAGGAAACAATGGGGGAGACCCATCACACCAAAGAGTTTCACCTCAAGTCAATGTACCTTGATGTTCACTCTCATGAGCAACATCCTGAAGGCCCGACACACTTGAAGACTACCTCCCAGACATTACTCCAAATGGCGGAGGTCTAGGTGCATACCGTCATGGTGGCACCCTAGACTACATCCTCCTAGCGCTTACTCATGGTTCATCCAATATACATGCAACATCCATCTCTATACATATTCCATATCAACAAGATACATGTATAAGACCTCATATAGTTCCAATCCCATTTTAGGTCCAAAACTCTAAAACATGTAAGTTCAAATATGATATTCACAAACCCCATGATATTACACTATCATGACAAACAATGTCAATAACAATCCCATCAAAGTCCACATGATGTACAATAGCAAAAATCCCCAATAATCACAAAAGTAGCAGTTAGGTCAAACTTATCAGGTGATCAGATTTATGCATGTATATGAAGTAATGACAAATAAACACACAAGACATGTATCTCATTTGAAAATGGTTAGAAGAAACTCACTATCTAAGGTTTTTAGATGAAACCCTAGAAACTTGGTTGAGATGGTGAGAAGGTAGGGACTTGATTGAGCCTGAAGTGTTTTACTTGAATGCTCCTCCAACTTCCTTAACCACCAATAAATGCTCTCAACTCACCAAAGGGTTTTAGTGAGTGTTAGAAGGTTTTGAGATGAAGAAAAATCACCCAAACACTCTCCAAATCGGTTCTAAAACGATGGTAGTGAGAAAATGAGGTCAAAATAGTCAAAATTGGGTTTTTATACTCTCAGTCACCGATGGCGACAGTGCCCGACGACATTGCCCATGGCACTGTCGCATGGGCACAAACGCGCCACTTCCCAAACCCTCGGTACACACCACACGATAGTGACCGGCGAGAGTGCCCATGTCACTATCGCAGTGGCATTGTCGCGCCAGCCCACCAAGTCTCGGTACAAACCCCGCGACTGTGCCCTTGGCACTGTCATGTGGCACTGTCGTGCCACACCCCCGAGACCCAAAAATCCTGCTTCGATTTGATTTTGCACGCATAGATAGATATTTCAATCAAAGCATAACAAGACTATACCAAATGCGAATAAATTTATACACCAAAGGACTTCAGATTCATAAATTACTATGATTAATAAAACACTAGGCGTGAGTACTTACCTTAAATTTTTCGGATGTTACAATCCTCCCAACCAAATAAGGATTTCGTCCCCGAAATCACGTCAATTCAAAATAAGTGAGGATATCTCTTTCTCATGTCCTCTTGTGACTCCCACGTAACGTTTCCACCTCGGTGATGCTTCCATTGGACCTTTACCATGGTTACTTCTTTGTGTCTCAATTGCTTCGTCTTTGATTCCAATATGGCTTCTGGTTCTTCCACACATCGGTTACCGTTGTCCACCGGAATTTCCGTCAAAGGGATAACACTTTCCTCCTCGGCTAGGCATTCGCGAAGGTAACACACATGAAACGTAGGGTGGATCCCGTCCATTTCCGGTGGCAAGTCCAACTTATAGGTTGGAGTCTAACTTTCTCCAATATGGTGAAGGGCCCAAGGAAACGAGGACTATGTTTTCCGCGCTTCCCGAAACGGATGATTCCCTTCCATGGTGACACCTTCAACATAACCCGATCCCCCATTTAGAATTCGACCGGCCTTCGCTTTTTGTCTACGTAGCTTTTTGGCTAATCTCGAGTCGTATTCAAACGTTCCCTAATATTTTTCACCTTGTCGGACGTCTCTTGTACGATTTCCGGTCCCGCAAATTGTTTCTCTCCTGCCTTAAGCCAACACACTAGTGTCCTACACTTTCGTCCATAAAAGTGCCTCAAATGGTGCCATTCCGATGCTCGAATGGTAACTGCTGTTGTACGCAAATTCCACCAACGGCAAGTGTGAATCCCAATTCCCTCCAAAGTCTATGACACATGAACGAAGCATGTCCTCGAGAGTTTGGATGGTCCTCTCATGTTGATCCAAACTCTCTAAGTGATTTGATAACGACCCTCTTTTATACTTAGTGAAAATTACGTTTAATATGTATTAGTGTTTCACCATCAGCGATCAGACTGAGTCTGTTCAGTTAACGCTGGTAGTCCTTCTTACAAACATTCATATGTATTAGTGTTTCACTATCAGTGATCAGACTGAGTCTGTTCAGTTATCGCTAATAGGTCTGATGTAAACAGTAACGTAATCCCTGAAGACAAGTCTCGCGTCAACATATGTTCATAGCTGAATCGAAGACGAAGCCACTGAACAAAGAGAAGTCTACTAGTGACCTGATGCGAATATCAGTGAAGAAAAGACAACTCTACTTATACGCGAACGAACATGAGGAAAAGCTTCAGCGATAGCTGAACCTCTTTATATCTCTGAAGAAAGAGATATTCAGCGATCAATCGATCACAAAGTTTATGCCTCAATTTTCCTTTTGTCTTACCTTGCACAACCAGTACGATGTGTTAGAACGGACATATCTCTGCCACAAATCGTACAACAAATCTATCACCTACAGTGTTCATGATACGGCCGAAAACATGTCTCCCAAAAGTCAGACTACCAAAGCCAATCACTGAATGACATGTGTAAAGTACCCTGCCATGCATTTAATGCATAGGGTATAAATAGAAAGATCACCTCTCCATTTGAGGGTGTGCTCAATTCTTGAACCAATATAGAAACCTTTGTTTTTTATACTTCTGAAACCCCCTTTCTCTATATTCTTGTGCAACCATCTTAGTGTTTCTTAAGTTTGTTTAGATTGAGTCTGTCTTAATCTTATTCCGCAACAAACTTGTAAGTGATTTTGCAGGTTGTAAACTAGATAGAAAGAGCACCACTGGTGGATGTCAACTCCTAGGAGGAAAGCTGGTAAGCTGGACAAGCAAAAAGCAAAATTCAGTGTCCACTTCCACAGCTGAAGCTGAATACGTAGTCGCTGGAAGCTGTTGTTCTCAGATCTTATGGATGAGAAATCAACTATTAGACTATGACCTTCAGCTGTCAAAGATTCCTATCTATTGCGACAGCACTAGGGCTATCGCTATAGCAAATAATCCAGTGCTACATTCAAAGACGAAACACATAGAGATCAGATATCATTTTATCAGAGATCATGTGATGAATGGTGATATTGAACTTCATTTCATCCCTACTGACTATCAGCTTGCTGATTTATTCACCAAACCTCTTGATGAGACAAGGTTTAACTTTCTCATCAGTGAGCTTGGAATGCTGAATCTCGAAGAATAATTCTTTAGCGTTCATGCATTGTGTCAGTAATCATAAGTTCCCCTTTATCATTGCATCTCGGATAAACATTCTGACTCTCAGGTATGTTCTCTCCATCCCTACAACTGAATCTTCATTCAGTTAAGATGTTTTTCAAAATATAAACTTTAATCACTGAACTTTCTTCAAATGATTAAAAGCTTTTTGAAAAATTTATCACTGATATTTCTAGTTAGTGATTCTTCTTCAAAGAAAATCCATCCCTATCTTTACCATCAGGGATACTTTCAAAAAGAAAATCTATCGCTGACTTTTCTTCAACGATCATTTCAAAACGGACAAATGAAACATTTTTTTTCTCTCTCCTATGACGTCATTTGAACCGACAATCCACGACATGCCTTTTTCTGACACGTTCGTCTGTTGCCCTCCTATCCAATCAACTTCGTGGGACGTGTCCATGTCATGATAAACATTTGTATTCCCGCCTCTCACACTCTCTCTCCTACTCTCAAACGTATAAAAAGAATGTTTTTCCATTCTTATCGTTTTACACTTTCTGGAAATACTTTCAAAGCAAGAAAACTCTCTCACAGCATTCTAGCATTCTCAAGCATTTGCATCGTCTTCTTCAAAGATCAACAGGTTATTCTTGATCATCTTCTTATTCTTGTTCTAAATCTTTTTACATAATACTCCATTTATGGACTGCCATTATGAGTTTTTATAAGATTTTCTCACATAAAATCATTTTTATTTTGATTTTATTCATTCAAAACCATTTTATTTTGATTATCTTTATTCAAAATCTTTGGTTTTTCTTCTTGTTCTTATATCTTTTACTAAGATCCACTTTTAATCTTCAAATATGTTGGTTTTTCTATGTTTCTTTCCTCAAATAGAAACTGGTAAAACCTTCTTTATTTTTAGACTAAAACCTTTCTTCTACTCTTTTATCTGTTCATATTCAGAATGGCTCAATCTGCACTTGTCGCCTCTAAGAACGTCAAGTTCGCCATAACTGACTCTGAGATTCCGAAAAACAACCATCTCGCAAGACTGGATTTTGATGGTGTCAAATACCCACATCGGGTGGATGCTGCAAAGTTTCTAAAGCAATCCTGCATTGCCTACGCCATCACTGTGGATCCCACGCCTTCAAAAACTCTTCTCCAGCAATTCTGGTTCACCGCTGAAGAAACCTCCGTCACCAACAAAAAGGGTGATCCGGTTCTTGCAATTTCTTTCAGCACTAATCTCGGACCAGGGATGATGATTGCCTTGGGATTAAGAAAAGCTCTGCGATTTCCTGACAAACCTAGGGATGGATTCGATGCCTTGCCCACTGATGCTGAACTCATCCAATTCCTGGATGCTATGGAATACTGTTGGGAGCCCAAGCCGAGGACGACAATTCCCAACAAGAAGCTGACTCCCGTGAAGAAGGCGAACATGCCTTCTCAGCTTAACTACATCTTCTCTCACTTTATTCAGTGTATGAGTGGGAATAGTGGGTCACTGGACCAGGCCAGCAATATTCAGGTCCAAATGGCCTACTTCGTGATTGCTGGAAGGAATTTTGACTTCGCCACAGCTATCTTTGACGATCTGCGATCAAAGATAGAGAAGACAGAGATGGATCCCAAGATCCCCTATGTACGCTTCATTTGTGCGTACCTGAAATTCCTCTACCCTGCTACTTACCCCACTACTTCTGATGGAACTTTTGCCAAAGTGGGCCAGCGCTCCTTGGAGGTCAAGGCACTCCCCAACGAGGTAAGTATTTCTGAACTCCGCTACCGACTCTCTCTCCACACTTCTTCGTCTTCAGCGGCCACGCAGGGGGTTCCTTCTTCTGCTATCCCTGCCGCTACCCCTTCCAAACGACCATCAACTGGCTCCTTTGTTCCTTCAAAAAAGGCCAAGGTAACCAAGGAGAAAGGTACCTCTAGATCAAGACCTAAGGATGTTTCTCAACAAACCTCCTTGGATGCCTTCGTGGGTCTCTACTCTACATCCTCAGCGATACCCACATCAACCGTGCCAGTGACTATGGTCGCTGTCACATCAACAGTGACACCACCCATCATCTCAGCTCCTCAACATCCTGAGGTAACCACTGAGGTAACTACCCCTATCCCTACTTCTTCTATCCCCATCTCTAATCCTTCTATTTCTTTGGTCTCTAACCTTCCATCTATTTCTACACAGCCACCGTTTGGAACCCTAGGACCTGACAATCAAACGTTTAAGGATTCTCTATAATTCTACAAAATGTTTGAAAACTCAGGTAAACCTATAACCCTAAACACTACTCCCAACTCACCATATAAGCCTGTTACTCAAAAACTAACTTTTATTTCAGGTCCTAGTTTGGAGACTGTTGACACAAATGTCAACAGTTTGAGTGCAAAGGTGGAGTCTCTAACTGCCTCTCTCAACAACACCACCAGCGTTGTCCATACCGCTGGTGAAGCACTGAAGACACTGACAGCTCAATGCGCCTCCAAAGCTGACGCCTCTCAACTCGCTACTCTCCAAGAAGCGATTGTCAAAGTCAGGGAGGATTCCAACCGGCAGTTTGATGTCTTGTCTGCCAAGGTTGATTCCTGTGAAGTTCTACTTCAGCAAATCCTGACTCACCTGAAGGCACCAGCTCCAATTCCTTCTCCTTCATTTACAGAGAGCGATCGCACCTCTCTGAACATAGTTGTGGAGTTTATTCATCAAGCTACGTCAGATATCCCTGTACTTGAAGGCCGTCTCACAGGACTGGAGGTTGAAGTCCAGAAGTTGGCTACTGCAAACACTTCTACTCCTTCCAAAGATCTCTCCCTCCGTGATAATGACAAAGAGGGGGAGAAAGAAGCTGAACAAAATAAGGAGACTGAAGCTGCTGCTGATGAACAACAAGAGGAAATTCCCTCTCATGTTGAGGGGGAGATAGCTGCTGAGAAAGCCCCTCCTACCATCGATGAGTTAATCGATGAAGAGGAAGAGGAGGACGATGAAGATGAAGCCCTTGATCTTGAAGATCAAGAGGAAGATCCTCATCAAGATGATGATGATGACGATGAAGAAGATCAATCTCTATGGTGTTCTTCAGCCGTCACGTCATCAGCGATAGCTTCGAGAGAAGTTATCAAAGCAGGGGGGAGTCATGAGACATCTTCAGGAACCTCTTCCCATAGCAAAGGTGCAACTGCTGAGGGAAGCCTGAAGATGACCTCACTATCTGAGGAGAATCCTTCTCAGGTATGCCTTACCCTCGTTCCCTTATCCTTCTATAAAAATCCCACCCCTGTTTCTTTCTAGCCTTTATCTCTCTACTTCCCTAAAAATAAACTAATCTTCTTTTTCATTTTCTGACCAGATAGTTCTCTCCCCTGCTTATGGGAAAAGAGCTACAAATAATCCCAACCTCTGAAGCTGATGACCAAATAATCCCAATCTCTAAAGAGATTGATGAAGAGGACGAAGAAGAAGAGTCCCTGCAACATCCACGGAGGCCCTCTAGACCACTTCATTGGTCAGAGGAAGAGATGAAGAAAAGAACAGAGATGATCTCTCATCTGGAGAGTCAACGAATGAAGATCCCCTCTCAATCAACAGATCTAGAGTTCCTGACTGAAGCTGAAATTGAATAATCTGTCAGGGCTGAGAAGCTGATAGCTGACTGTCAAAGAGATGCCACTCTTGCTCTCAAGATTCAGTCCTTTCAAGTCAAAGACAAGAAGCTGAAAAAGAAACCAGTTGAAGTCTAGGCCGCTCTTTTGAAAGAGATTGAAGAGGAGCGCTCAAAAGCACAAAGGGTCAGCGATAGCTCAGTCAAATGGTGTAAAAGCAAAATCGACTATCGCTCTGACCCAATGAAGATCATAGCTGTTACTATCTCTGGGAAAAAGAAGAAGGATCTAGTTTCTGTCACTATGGAGATTACCAGAGAGGATGGAAGCTGCAAGGCCATGTTCGTGTCAAAGCTGGAAACCTTTGGTTATATGGAATGGATAGAGTTCAAAGAAGCGCTGAAGAAATCCAAATCAACCAGCAGAGGCTATGTCGAAGGCATCTTAGAAGCCCTCATCAACAGAGTCTCCACTGTGTTGAAAGTACCATTTGCTCTTCCTTCCAAACCAAGGCAATTCAAAAGGAAGCCTGTCTTCTCCTCGTCTGAGAATGTCGCAGTGATAAGAAATGAAACTTTGATAAAAATTCTCAAGAGAAGCTCTGTTTGGTCCTCCTCCTGATCTTTCAGTTCTCGATCTATCTCTGCCCCCTGGTGGACCATATGTTGCAGGACAAGTACTTGAAGAACCTTTTGGAATATTCTTTAGAGATGATGAGGAAGAACTCAGATTTTAGAGAGTCTCTGAAATTCCTATTTGTCCCCTCAGTCTTCTCAAGGATCTCATGTGCTTATGGTGTGATCTCTCTCCCTCTGCTGAATCGATCAAAGCAATCACTTCTCAAGAATCTTCAGATCGAAGGCAGAAAGGAGAAGAAATACCTGAGTAAATGATCAATCCTCCCAAGTCTTCTTTAGATAGCTGATAGATTAGTTTCCTATTCTTGTAATCTATTAGTTAAACTTACAGTAGTTAGTCTTCACTTGTACTTGTAATTTTCATACCTTGTAATTCTTTTCTTGGATTAATGAAAATTTCAGTGATGTACTTAACTCCATCAATACTGTAAAAGATCCCTCAAAATAGTAATTGGGACGTGTATGTTATGAGTCCTGATTATTCCTTATTTTGAACATTAAAAGTAATTTTCTTCAGTTACTTTGTCATTATCAAATAGGGGGAGATTGTTGATCCAATCTCTCTCAGTGATTTGATAACGACCCTCTTTTATACTTAGTGAAAATTACGTTTAATATGTATTAGTGTTTCATCATCAGCGATCAGACTGAGTCTGTTCAGTTATCGTTGATAGTCCTTCTTACAAACATTCATATGTATTAGTGTTTCACTATCAGTGATCAGACTGAGTCTGTTCAGTTATCGCTGATAGATCTGATGTAAACAGTAACGTAATCCCTGAAGACAAGTCTCGCATCAACATATGTTCATAGCTGAATCGAAGACGAAGCCACTGAACAAAGAGAAGTCTACTAGTGACCTGATGCGAATATCAGTGAAGAAAAGACAACTCTACTTATACGCAAAGGAACATGAGGAAAAGCTTCAGCGATAGCTGAACCTCTTTATATCTCTGAAGAAAGAGATATTCAGCGATCAATCGATCACAAAGCTTATGCCTCAAGTTTCCTTTTGTCTTACCTTGCACAACCAGTACGATGTGTCAGAACGGACATATCTCTGCCACAAATCGTACAACAAATCTGTCACCTACAGTGTTCATGATATGGCCGAAAGCATGTCTCCCAAAAGTCAGACTACCAAAGCCAATCACTGAATGAATCGTGTAAAGTACCCTGCCATGCATTTAATGCATAGAGTATAAATAGAAAGATCACCTCTCCATTTGAGGGTGTGCTCAATTCTTGAACCAATATAGAAACCTTTGTTTTCTATACTTCTGAAACCCCCTTTCTCTATATTCTTGTGCAACCATCTTAGTGTTTCTTAAGTTTGTTTAGATTGAGTCTGTCTTAATCTTATTCCGCAACAAACTTGTAAATTGTGTTTGATTTATCAATAAACAATTTATTAAACTTTAAATTTCTGTGTTTGTATTCACCTCCCCCCCTTCTACAAACTTGTTAAGCACCTCCGGGACCAACATCTCACTTTGCCCGTTGGTTTGAGGATGGTAAGTTGTGCTCAACTTAACCTTCGTGCCTAACTCCTTTTGTAACCCATCCCAAAATTTGGAAGTGAACCGACTATCCCGATCTGAGACTATAGATATTGAAACACCGTGACGTGACACTACTTCATCTATGTATAACTTGGCCAATTTATCCATTGGCAACGTCTCCCGTATTTCCAAAAAGTGTGCGCTCTTTGTGAGTCGATCCACCACCACACAAATAGTGTCTTGTCCTTTCAAAGTCCTTGGTAGCGTAGTGACGAAGTCCATCGTTATATGCTCCCACTTCCATTCCGGAATAGCTAGAAGTTGTAAATTCCCATAAGGCCTTTGATGCTTCGCTTTGACTTGAAGGCAAGTGAAGCATCTCTCCACGTAGTTGGCCACATCAAGCTTCATCACTGGCCACCAATAATGTAATTTCAAATCTCTGTACATCTTGGTGCTACCGGGATGTATAGAGTACTTGGTCTTGTGAGCTTCCACCAAAAGTAACTCTCGGTTTCCTCCAACCTTAGGTACCCAAATCCTCCCTTGAAACAACTTGAGGCCACGACTATCTTCTGTAAGTAATTCCCTTTGCTTCACCATGATCTCGGCCTTGAGGTTCTTCTCACGAAGTGCCTCGACTTGACTCTTCTTGATGTTCTCCACTAAGCTTGATATCACGTCGATCCTTGAAAGAGTGACTTTGACTTCACTCCCATAACTTTCTGACTCAAAGCATCCGCCACAACGTTGGCTTTACCGGGGTGGTAAAGTAGCTCACAGTCGTAATCTTTTAAGAGTTCCAACCACCTTCGTTGCCGCATATTAAGGTCCTTTTGGTCGAATATGTACTTCAAACTTTTATGATCGGTGAATAGAGTACACTTCGTCCCGTACAGGTAATGTCGTCATAGCTTCAAGGCAAATACCACCTCTCTACCTCCAAGTCATGCGTAGGGTAATTCTTCTCGTGATCTTTGAGTTGTCGCGATGCATACGCGATCACCTTTCCCCTTTGCATTAAAACTCACCCGAGACCCAACTTAGAGGTGTCGCTATAAACCACGAAGTCTTCGGATCCTTCGGGTAAGGATAGGATCGGTGCTTCGCATAACTTCTTTTGGGGAGTCTGGAAGGCTTTCTCTTGCATCTCGATCCATAAGAACTTTACGTTCTTCCTTGTCAATGATGTGAGTGGAGAGGTGATCTTCGAAAAATCTTGAATAAACCACCGGTAGTAACCGGCTAAGCCCAAGAAACTCCTTATCTCCGTTGGACTCATCAGTGGCTCCCAATTCATCATCGCTTATATCTTCGGTGGATCCACTTTCACTCCGTCCTTGGATACAACATGGCCCAAGAATTGGACTTCTTGGAGCCAAAATTCGCATTTCGAAAACTATGCAAACAACTTCTCCTTCCGAAGAATCTCCAAGACCTCCCGCAAATGTTGTCGATGCTCCATCTCATCCCGAGAGTAGATAAGAATATCATCGATAAAGACTATAACTGATTTTTCCAAGAAGGGTCGATATACTCGGTTCATCAAGTCCATAAATACGGACGGGGCATTAGTCAATCTGAATGGCATGACTAGGAACTTATAATGGTCGTACCTCGTCCGAAACGCCGTCTTCGGTATATCTCTCTCCTTCACCCACACTAGATTATAACCGGAACGCAAATCTATCTTGGAGAAACAACCCGCTCCTTGCAATTGATCGAAGAGATCGTCGATCCTAGGAAGTGGATACTTGTTCTTCATGGTGACCTTGTTGAGTTCACGGTAGTCGATACACATCCGCATAGACCCGTCCTTCTTCTTCACGAACAACACCGGAGATCCCCACGGCGACGAACTCGGTCGTATGAATCACTTCTCGAGAAGTTCTTGTAGTTGCGTCATCATCTCTTGCACTTCCGTCGGGGCTAGACGATAAGGAGCATGAGCGATCGGTGCGGCGCCCAGGGTGAGGTCGATGTGGAACTCCACTTGGCGTTCCGGTGGTAGTCCGGGTAGGTATTCCGGAAAGACATCCGGGTACTCGCGCACCACGTCCACATCCTCCACTTTCTTCTTTTCTAATTTCACGTCGATTACGTAGGCTAAGTACGAAGCACACCCCTTGGCTAGGCTCTTTCGTGCTTTGAGTGACGAGATAATCATGTTGGATTTTCGGTTCTTCTCTCCATAGATTATTACTTCTCCACCCTTAGGCAAGGGTACTCGAATTAATTTCTTAGAGCAAAATATATCGGCATCGTGTTTAGCTAGCCAATCCATCTCGACAATCACATCAAACCCCCCGATATCCGCCGGTAAAAAATCTATCATAAAGGACTCCCCATCTAATTCTAAGGTGCACCCCTCAAAGCATTCCCGAACTAACAAATGCTCTCTATTGGCTACCTCTACCACTAGAGCATCATTCAATACACTAATAGGAGTGGAGAAACTCATGCAAAATGAAGTGGACACAAAGGATCGGTTCGCACCAGAATCAAACAACACACGGGTAGGTAGAGAGTTCACTAGAAACGTAGCCGACACGACATCCGCCGTCTCCCTTGCTTCATCCGCCGTCATTTGAAAAGCTCGACTTGGCGCCTTCAGTTGGATCTCCTTCTTCGGCCCAACTACGCTCGGAACCCCTTGATGACCCCTCACTAGCTTAGGACAATTTATCTTAATGTGCCCCGGTCCCGACACTCATAACAAACTCCTCCCTGGGAGGGGCAATCCCTACTCAAATGGTCTCTCCGACCACATTTAAAACACTCAGTATAGTCGGAGAAGGGTTTCAGATTACAAGGCCCGAAATGCTTACTCTTGCACTTGGGGTACCATTGTGCCTCACATCTCGGCTCCATGATCCTTCCACCGTTAAAGGGTTTGGATGGTCGTGCGGGCCCGGTCGTCCCTTCCCACTTCCTCTTTTCCCCTTGTTGTTTCTTTTCTTCTTTCTCTTGGAGGATGTCGTCCTCCACCAACTGGGATGCCTCTATAACTTCCTGTAGCGTGTTCATCCGAGCGTTCCTTACACCTGTCTTCATTTCTGCCGGTAATCCCTTCACGAAGACTTTAATCTTTGACCCCTCGTCAGTAGCTAAATGCTCAACCAGATTGAGCTTATCCATGAATTGTTTTACGTAGTCGGCGACCGATAGGTTACCCTTTTTCAGATTTTGGAACTCTTCTTCAATTTTGTCTAGTGCCCTCTAGTTGCAATATTTTTCCATCATCTTCTTCTTGACGGTTGGCCAAGTGAGCTTGGCCAGAACTTCCGGTGTAAGAGCCCTTCTGGTAACATTCCACCAACTCAGAGCATCCCCTCTGAGCAGTTGGGATGCAAACTTGACCCTTTGAGAGTTCGCGCACTCGCTTGACTCGAATGCCATCTCCACATCTTGAATCCATTTCATACATGCTAATGGGTCGGTCGTCCCGGAGAATTCTGGAGCCCAACTACAAAGAAAAGTCTTGAAAGAGAAACCCCAATCCTTCTTCTTTTCAGTCCTGATTGCATGCTCCTCCGTTCCTATGACGGCCAGTCCGCCACCCGACCCATTTACAGCATTCTCCGTCATTGCCTCTGTCCGCTGGTGACTGGTGTCCCGGTCTTTCAAAAGTTTCATGAAGAATTCCTGTTGTTGTGCCATAGCCGAGTTCATGGTTTGCATCATACTGTCTCAGATCCTCGTCTCCATGGTCACTTCCTCCATAATCGGGCGAGCAGATTCGAGATTGATCCTTGGTATGTGTTCGATTCCCCCACCGAAGACATTGGTTGTGGGTGGCCTTTCGGTAGCTACGACCAACGAAAGTTGGTCGGCGGTAGATTCATCTTCAATTTGGCCCTCCCGCGGGTTTTAGAGCATGTTCCGAGTGTTTACCATTGTGAACTGTCACACATGATAAAGATCACACCGGTTAATTCTTTAGAAGATAAATGGTTCAATACGTACCACTACAAAGATTAATTAGGGATGGTGATTTACCCCGACCAGGTGGGGAACCCGGTTCACCCGACCCGACCGGGGCCGAGGATTCCCCGCTAAACCGGGTACCGGGTCCGGGGATTCCCATTTGACTAAAACCGGGGTCGGGTAACACACCCCCGACCCTCCAGTACCCGATATATATATATATATATATATATATATATATATATATATATATATATATATATATATATATATGTTAATATTTACTTTTTATTATATACCAATATTAATTATTTGATTATTTCTCAGTTAGGTTTTCATCTCTTGGCTAGTTGACTCTCTTCCAATATTTTTTTTCTTAAAATCATTGAAATAATATTTTTAAATTCATCATGATTTATGGGTAGTTGGGTATTGTCGTGGATACTTTACATCATATAGTCATTGTTTATTTTATTCCTACTATTTCTGTGATTACTGTGGGTTGAAATGAAGGTTAAGTTTACATGGATCCCTTGGTAACATTGCAGCATCCTCTTAATTTTATTCCTACTATTTCCATGATTCCAATAGGTTTTTGTTAATTAGTTTATGTACTTCATGTTAGAATGACCAAAGTTCCAACATCCACGGTTCCACCTTCTGTTTGGTGACTTGGTTAGTTGGTCTTATGTTTGTTTTACTATAAATTTTTGTTGATGCAGAAAACAGATTCAAAAATGATAGACAAATGGCAGAAACCGGGTCTGGACCGGGTCGGGGAACGGGGACGAACTGGGGTTTGACCGAATAACAAACCGGGGACGGGATGTGAATTCCCGTACCCGCCGGGGATCAGGGGCCTTTACCATAAACCGGGGTCGGGGTCGGGGATTGTAAAACCCGCCCCATACCCGCCTCGTTACCATGCCTAAGATTAATCATCATAATAACAATCCCAAGTATGCTCACGTAATCATAAATTCAGAACAACATTGGCCGAGTGAGATTGTGAACGTACTTTACATAAGAATCCTCGTTGTCATCATTACAAATTTCAATCAATGCACTTCCGTAATCCTAATACTCTCCCCACCTAAGAATGCTCTACCCATTTGGATAGTGATCCTATAAGCACAACCAGTCTAAGTCTAGATATACTAGAGTCGACACCTAGTTCACTTAAAGTAGAGCTCTGATAGCAACTTGTAACACCCTAAAAATGGGACGAACAAAAATTTCCGGAAAATGGAAATATGGTAATCAATTTAATACCAAAGTATGAGCTCATCCAAAAATACAGTAATAAATGCCTGTTTAATTACAAGTTTGTAATAATAACATTGAGAGATGCCAACCTCCTAATCTAAGATCTAGACAAGGAATAAGATTACAATTGGTTGTCATCTACATCCAAAAATAATCGACTTCTATAATGGCATCCCAAAAATGTTCCCAAGCTCACATCTAAAGGCCCGCTAAACCTTCTTGGTTGTTGCGCCGCTGGAACCTGAGATACATATCAAACCAAACAAGTGTTAGGCCAAACGATCCTAGTGAGTTGTACAAAAGCATTACATAATCATTTATATCAATTATAGTCAATAAGGGCCATAAAGGAATCACTAGGGGAGACCCATCACACCAAAGAGTTTCACCTCAAGTCAATGTACCTTGATGTTCACTCTCATGAGCAACATCCCGAAGGCCCGACACACTTGAAGACTACCTCCCAGGCATTACTCCAAATGGCGGAGGTCTAGGTGCATACCGTCATGGTGGCACCCTAGACTACATCCTCCTATACATGCAACATCCATCTCTATACATATTCCATATCAACAAGATACATGTATAAGACCTCATATAGTTCCAATCTCATTTTAGGTCCAAAACTCTAAAACATGTAAGTTCAAATATGATATTCACAAAAGCCATGATATTACACAATCATAACTAAACAATGTCAATAACAACCCCATCAAAGTCCACATGATGTACAATAGCAAAAATCCCCAATAATCACAAAAGTAGCAGTTAGGTCAAACTTATCAGGTGATCAGATTTATGCATGTATATGAAGTAATGACAAATAAACACACAAGACATGTATCTCATTTTCAAATGGTTAGAAGAAACTCGCTATCTAGGGTTTTTAGATGAAAACCTAGAAACTTGGTTGAGATGGTGAGAAGGTAGGGACTTGATTAAGCCTTAAGTGTTTTACTTGAATGCTCCTCCAACTTCCTTAACCACCAATAAATGCTCTCAACTCACCAAAGGGTTTTAGTGAGTGTTAGAAGGTTTTGAGATAAAAAAAAATCGCCCAAACACTCTCTAAATCGGTTCTAAAACGATGGTAGTGAGAAAATGAGGTCAAAATAGTCAAAATTGGGTTTTTATACTCTCAGTCCCCGACGACGACTGTGCCCGATGACATTGCCCATGGCTCTGTCGCATGGGCACAATCGCGCCACTTCCCAAACCCTCGATACACACCACGCAATAGTGATCGGCGACAGTGCCCATGTCACTTCCGCGGTAGCATTGTCGCGCCAGCCCACCAAGTCTTGGTACAAACCCCGCGACTGTGCCCTGCGACTGTCCCTTGGCACTGTCGCGCCACATCCCCCGAGACCCAAAAATTCTGCTTCGATTCGATTTCGCACACATAGTTAGATATTTCAATCAAAGCATAACAAGACTATACCAAATGCGAATAAATTTATACACCAAAGGACTTCAGATTCATAAATTACTATGATTAATAAAACACTAGGCATGAGTACTTACCTTAAATTTTTCGGATGTTACAAAATCGTTCTTGTATAAAGCTCACAAACTTGTTTTTCCATCGGCGATGGTGATAACATGCGAGGTATAGTCGTCCTAGTTTCGACCTCAAGTTCGCAATGTTTTTTACATTGCTTGTCAATTGCATCGTCAAAACTATTAATAAAGTAAATCAAATCATCCCAATGCTTCGCATATACCCTAAAAAATGCATTTATACTTTCTGGCCGTGACATGGTCTTCATCAAACCGGACATTGCAGATTCTTTGTAATAAGCAAGAATCCATGTGTAACACCCTCAAGTTCGGAAATAGCAACTAATTTAAAATTTTCTAAAATACATCAATGAATGGTTCATCTATAAGCACAAATTAATATTCAACCTCAATATACACATTCATTCTACATAAATAGTCTATGGTAAAGACGGGTGTTACTAAAACCCAATAATAGTCACTATCTACAACTGCGAAAGACTTCACCAACTACTTACTCTCGTGTAAGTCTAATGCTCAACTCTTCAAAGTGCTGCAAGAACCAAACCCCAACTGGAACCTAATGCACATGCCGACAAATAAAAAGGTTAGGCTTAATGCCATTTAAAAACCGTGATTCCAAAATGGGATACATTTGATTTGAAAGCGACCAAAAATGAAATATATTCAGTCTTAAAACAATCTCCTTTTTTATCATTCACCCTTTTCGTGATTAAAATCCATAACATAAACACCTCTTTAAATAAAGCCAAAAACCAAAGCGCACGTAAAACATAACTGACCTCATAATGATCAAACACCGAAAACGTAGATAACTCCAACTTCCCAAAACATCCCAATAACTCGAATGAGTTCTAATAACCAAAACCTTAAAACATAGGTAATTACCCATACTCAAACGTCTCCGAAAACATGGATTATAAAACTCCATAAGCAAAACCACACCTATTGGTGACGGGGAAGACCCGATTACATTGTACGTGACGGAACACAAGGTAAGTCACATAGTTATATAGTAAATCAAAACATGCGGGTTACACATAAAACACCCACTGAGCTCAACTACTCCAAGTCTATCGCCCGAAAACATCAAGTCAACCACTCCAGGTCTATTCTTGAGAGTCCCCAAAACCGGGCAACTCGGACACAATGGAATTACACCTAACTGTCCATGGGACGCTGCCCGACCGTATAGGCCCACACCCTACTTACCATGGAGCCCGATGCCTATTCCGTGCCAAATGGTAAACCAAATTCCCAAACGGGGACAGAGGGACACCGTGCCTATGGATCCATTGCACTAACTAAACCATTACATGACTCAAAACGAATGAACCAAAGCATTCAAAACATGACATGCTCAACTAAGATGCAGTAAATGCAAATCATAACCAAACGCTCAACATCGAGCAATTAAAACGGACAAGTGTCCTCAAAACCCAACAAAATCTCAACCGAGACATAAGCTCAGCAAATCCAAAGACCCAACGTCGAATTTCATAAAATGAAATCAAATATAAACAACTCGTACTTATATAAACCCATGCTCCAAAACATATGATTAACTCCAACGTAGTTTAGATTGGGACAATTCATTTTCCAAGTGAGTTTACAACATTTATTCTTTCAAAACGTCCCATAACATAAAACCATGCATTTCTCCAAAACACAAATTGAAACACATTTATACTCAAAATCTACTTCCATAAAATAAATCATTAAAATACCAAAATACATGATTTATTTATCATAATGCCCAAAATCCCAAAGATGTGTGCTAAATGAGTTTATCAAGTTAAACACCTTTAAAATAACCAACTTATCAGAAGTTAACAAAACTTATCAGTAGTTAACAAAACTTATCAACAGTTAACAATTTCGTGTAAGACACAACACTTTAAAACAAACATTTTGACATGTACACCGTTTTCACAAATCAACTTGAACTCACCTTGCTAGATTTAGGCTAAATCTAGATTTTACCCACTTAGAGCTTGCCTTGAAGAAACTTGATTCTTCAAACCAAATCTTCCAAAACCTAGATTCACAAGGTTCCAACCATAAATAATCATAATCAATCACTTAGAATCATTCCCCAAACATTTTATACCAAAATCCCCAAATGTTGCAAGAACCCTAATTTTGACCCAAAACTCCCAAAATTATCCAAACCGAAATTTAGAGAAATCAAACACTAGGAAACCATCAATGGAACATTTATAACTTATTTCATAGTTTAGAAATGGAAAGGATACACTTACCACTTAGGTTTTGATGAAAACCTAGAAAACCCAAAAATTCTTGAAGATGGAGGTGATGATGATGAACTCTTGATCCTTGATTCCACTCCACCACCAAATACTCTTGAATCTTCCCAAAAATAATAATCTAACCTTGAAAAGCTCTCAAATACGAAACCATAGCAAGTTGAATCGCCAAAAACGGAGTTGAAATGAGAAAGTTATGACCAAATGAAGAAAACCCCGATTTTATGCACTGCAGGTTTGGCGCGACCCTGACATGCGACAGTGACATTGTCACTGTCGCAGGCACTGTCGCGCGAAATGTACCGAAAGTCATTAACACTGTTTCGGCCGTAACTTCTTCGTTATAGCTGTGTTTTCGCTCCGGAAAGGACCATTGGACTTGTAATTGAATCCTTTATCCATCAAGACTATAAAATCAAGAGTTCAAGTCCAAAATCAAATATCTTATTTTTACTTAATATATCGGTTTCTGTATTAACTTGAAATTATACATTTCGAAAATCGGGGTGTTACAATCCTCCCAACCTTGGAATGATTTCGTCCCCGAAATCTAGGTTCCCATGAAACCTTACATGCAGAAGGGTTGCCCTTAACCTATCTACCAGCACCACTATCATGACCCTTGCACTGATATCCACGCCAATTGCCCCTCATAGGCACACCACCCTCATAATCGAGCGAACACTTAACTCACCAAAGTAACCTTTTCCCACAAGGTTACGGTCATCTCCCAACCTTGGGTAACAATTACCACCTCCCGGAAATTAGTGTCTCCAACTTCTCACCGACCAATCTCCTTCGGATCTAAACGGTTCTGAATCCAACATCAAAGATCATAACCAAACTTCCATTAGCCTCAGATTTCAACTGATCCATTCCTAATGTTGATAAAGTTATCCTTCCAAGGCGCACCAATGTGTCCTTCAGGTAGCTGGTTAACCCAAAATCGACTAACACTCAACTCCGTTCCAACACCCAACTCACAACATTCCCATAATAAAACCTTTACCGTCCCGGGAATGCTTATACACATCGGTACTTAATCATCACCGTTTATCTTTATTTTAAGTTCAATCACCGAAAGGTCAATATTTCCCATGATCCAACCGGGATACATCCCAAACATTCCCAGATCCATTGACTCTAAGAAGCAAGTCGACGCCTAGGTCTAAACGGTAACCTCGAAAAACGCGGGCATCCCACCCAAATTTCAATCCAGATGGATGGTCGCACTAAGGATGACACCAAACAGAGTGCTAAAATTCAACTCATGCATTTCTAACAGACGGACCACAAGAATTTCCTTATATCGCGAAGCCCACTAATACGGTACACCGTCAACATAAATCATGATGTCACCCCGACGAGCAATTCACCAAAACGAACCCAATCTAAACGCCGATAATCACCTAAGATCTTATTTCGCACGCTTACCGAAGTATAAAATCGCCCCTTAATTATCCGGGAAGACTTAAATTTGCTACCTCCACAAAACAACTGCGCACAGATTCAAAACTGAAACCCAAAATCCAAGACTGACCGCGAGTCGGATCATCCGACGCTTCAAATCCCAAGGACTCCTCTAGCCCCTTAATTGCAACTCATTTCACGGTAGGGGTTTTAAATCTATAACCCTAATGAGTTCAAGGTTTTTCAACAAGTATGCCAATTTGAAATATATAAAACTTTCAAATACATGAGTTTTATAACAATTAATCGTGCGGTCAAAATACACTACTGTTCATTTGATAGGTTTCAAAATTGATCACCAACACTACGCATATAAAACCATTTCCAAAACTCATTTGATCAGTACTTACGTTAATATGGATAATAATAAAAGATGCGCAGCAAAATTTTAAATGGACTACCATGGTCCTAACATGCATCAAATTATACCATAAATGGGGAAATAATTTTCGCGTACCAAAACAGTTTATAGCGAGGCGATTGAACAAAACTCCCAAGAGACAAGTTACGTAATCGAGTTCCCAAAATTTCTCATTCGACTATATAAAAATATGGAATAAAATTCCCAACAAGACCCGCATGCCGAGTTCTCTTCTCAAAACTTAGCAACACAAAACATGCATGCGATTGGTCAACATATAATAAATTTTAAACCAATTTTCAAATTTTAGGTCGTACAATGGAATGATCTTGTCCGAAAATAGTGGCTACAAAGACATGTGTACCGATAACTATCTTAACGCATTGCGGAATTTATAATCGTAAAATCAAAACTGGAACACGTTCAAAGCGAAAGTTCAATATGAAACGACATAAATCTTTCATATGCTTACTCACACCAACAATTTAAAACAACTCGAATACCATGTAGCTTACAACGAATGACGCTTGTATAAAACCCAAAAGAGAAATCACATAATATTGAAACCTCCCAAAATAACATATAGAATGACATCTATTAACAAAACTCTAAAAACGTCTCTTACGGTTGCGAAAATACCGGTGCAAAATTCGCACGAGGCAAAATACTTAAACGAAAATTCATAAGTTATCGCACACAACAATGCAAGTATACACCTTTCAAAGTTCAACCGCACGGCGCCAAATGTTGTAAAATAGAATTCGATAACACCCAATAAAATTCTCCATGTAACTCAATGAAACTCAATGAGACCCAACGACACTCAAAATCAAATGGTGCCAAAAACCGACGATCTCAAAATCAAATGGCATGAAACAAAGTTATGACTAAAACGTCAAAATTCCAAAATTTTATTCTTTATCGCATCTGGTATAAAACGACACTTCTCAACAAAACTCACATGAGACTCAACACCTCAATAAAACTCGCGAATTTACACTCAATAAAATTAAACTCACACAACTCAAAATACACTCGTGCATAGCAAAGCGTCAGAAAATAATTTTTTTCATAATTTCAACACGACTCGTATAGACTAAAATTCCAACGGAAATTTCGACTCAAAATACAGGGACAACTCTTCCTTTAAAACCTTAACATACGTGGAGGAGATCCAATGTCAAAGTCAAAAATTCTACAGTTATTTGCCCAATAACCCAAATAACATCAAAACACGGATATTACAATATCTGAAAAAAATAGTGTTAGACACGAAACAGGGATAAAGAGATTTTCAATAAAAATTGCAACCACGTGCAACAAAACAGTTTCATACATGATTAAGCTCACAGTTTAAAATCTGATGAGCGCTAAATGCTTTACCAATGCTTCATGGTATAACTCACCTCACGTTTCGAAAACATGAGAAGTAATTTATGCAAACTTATTTTAGAAATATATTTTGTGCATGACTTTGGACAACACTCAACATCCCAAAATAGCGTTCCTCAATCTTTCCATCATACTATCGTCATCCGAGTGATCAAAGTCTTAGGCAATCATCGAGGATTTCATCTGTCCATCTACAAGTTCTCCTCGAATAAAGTCGATTCCCAAAAGTCTATGGTTCTAACCCATCCATTCATTCCGACCCAAAACGTTCTACTTAATGCTATCACCATGCTTACTGTCATTTCAAGCGTTGAATACTCAAACCATCGATTCTTCCTAACGGTTACTTATTTAGAAACTTCCTCACTACCCCAACGGTTATCGTACCAAGGCAGTTCAAGCATACTTATGTAACTTGTAAGCTCACCATAACACTGGCCAGGTGCTATTATGAACGTATTGTACATAATCATCCTTTCCGTTTTTGGCGTGATTCCCGTTCCTAGTGAATCCACTCACCTCAAATCATCAAACCTTAAAGTGCCTAATGGTGTGATCTCACATTCAAACGCTTAAATTTACGCTAGTTTGAGTCTAGGCATTCTAAAATCAATACCTAAATCTCTCAAACTTAAGCTCTGATACCAACTTGTAACACCCTCAAGTTCGGAAATAGTAACTAATTTAAATTTTTCTAAAATACATCAATGAATGGTTCATCTATAAGCACAAATTAATATTCAACCTCAATATACACATTCATTCTACATAAATAGTCTACGGTAAAGACGGGTGTTACTAAAACCCAATAATAGTCACTATCTCCAACTGCGGAAGACTTCACCAACTATTTACTCTCGTGTAAGTCTAATGCTCAACTCTTCAAAGTGCTGCAAGAACCAAACCCCAACTGGAACCTGATGCACATGCCGACAAATAAAAAGGTTAGGCTTAACGCCTAGTAAGCTCAAGAGTTTTCATTAGAGATACATAACGCAAGAACTTTAAGAATGCCATTTAAAAACCGTGATTCCAAAATGGGATACATTTGATTTGAAAGCGACCAAAAATGAAATATATTCAGTCTTAAAACAATCTCCTTTTTTATATCATTCACCCTTTTCGTGATTAAAATCCATAACATAAACACCTCTTTAAATAAAGCCAAAAACCAAAGCGCACGTAAAACATAACTGACCTCATAATGATCAAACACCAAAAACGTAGATAACTCCAACTTCCCAAAACATCCCAATAACTCGAATGAGTTCCAATAACCAAAACCTTAAAACATAGGTAATTACCCATACTCAAACGTCTCCGAAAACATGGATTATAAAACTCCATAACCAAAACCACACCTATTGGTGACGGGGAAGACCCGATTACATTGTACGTGACGGAACACAAGGTAAGTCACATAGTTATATAGTAAATCAAAACATGCAGGTTACACATAAAACACCCACCAAGCTCAACTACTCCAAGTTTATCTCTCGAAAACATCAAGTCAACTACTCCATGTCTATTCTTGAGAGTCCCCAAAACCGGGCAACTCGGGCACAATGGAATTACACCTTACTGTCCATGGGACGCTGCCCGACCGTATAGGCCCACACCCTACTTACCATGGAGCCCGATGCCTATTCCGTGCCAAATGGTGAACCAACTTCCCAAACAGGGACAGAGGGACACCGTGCCTATGGATCCATTGCACTAACTAAACCATTACATGACTCAAAACGAATGAACCAAAGCATTCAAAACATGACATGCTCAACTAAGATGCAGTAAATGCAAATCATAACCAAACGCTCAACATCGAGCAATTAAAACGGACAAGTGTCCTCAAAACCCAACAAAATCTCAACCGAGCCATAAGCTCAGCAAATCCAAAGACCCAACGTCGAAATTCATAAAATGAAATCAAATATAAACAACTCGTACTTATATAAACCCATGCTCCAAAACATATGATTAACTCCAACGTTGTTTATATTGGGACAATTCATTTTCCAAGTGAGTTTACAACATTTATTCTTTCAAAACGTCCCATAACACAAAACCATGCATTTCTCCAAAACACAAATTGAAACACATTTATACTCAAAATCTACTTCCATAAAATAAATCATTAAAATATCAAAATACATGATTTATTTATCATAATGCCCAAAATTCCAAAGATGTGTGCTAAATGAGTTTATAAAGTTAAACACCTTTAAAATAACCAACTTATCAGAAGTTAACAAAACTTATCAGCAGTTAACAAAACTTATCAACAGTTAACAATTTCGTGTAAGACACAACACTTTAAAACAAACATTTTGACATGTACACCGTTTTCACAAATCAACTTGAACTCACCTTGCTAGATTTAGGTTAAATCTAGATTTTACCCACTTAGAGCTTGCCTTGAAAAAACTTTATTCTTCAAACCAAATCTTCCAAAACCTAGATTCACAAGGTTCCAACCATAAATAATCATAATCAATCACTTAGAATCATTCCCCAAATATTTTATACCAAAATCCCTAAATGTTGCAAGAACCCTAATTTTGACCCAAAACTCCCAAAATTATTCAAACCGAAATTTAGAGAAATCAAACACTAGGAAACCATCAATGAAGCATTTATAACTAATTTCATGGTTTAGAAATGGAAGGGATACACTTACCACTTAGGTTTTGATGAAAACCTAGAAAACCCAAAAATTCTTGAAGATGGAGGTGATGATGATGAACTCTTGATCCTTGCTTCCACTCCACCACCAAATACTCTTGGATCTTCCCAAAACTAACAATCTAACCTTGAAAAGCTCTCAAATACGAAACCATAGCAAGTTGAATCGCCAAAAACGGAGTTGAAATGAGAAAGTTATGACCAAATGAAGAAAAATCCGATTTTATGCACTGCAGGTTTGGCGCGACCCTGACATGCGACAGTGACATTGTCACTGTCGCGGGCACTGTCGCGTGAAATGTACCGAAAGTCATTAACACTGTTTCGGTCGTAACTTCTTCGTTATAGCTCCGTTTTCGCTCCGGAAAGGACCGTTGGACTCGTAATTGAATCATTTATCCATCAAGACTATAAAATCAAGGGTTCAAGTCCAAAATCAAATATCTTATTTTTTCTTAATATATCGGTTTTTGTATTAACTTGAAATGATACATTTCGAAAATCGGGGTGTTACACCATGATTCCCTTATTGAGTACATTTCCTCCCACCAAGAATCGCCGCAAAGTCCGTAAGTATCGATCAAATTGTTCCATTGAAACTCAAACTCTTCAGGCCCTGTGTGAACATTCCACACAAGCTTGTTCATTTCATTTACGAACGGAATATTTTTCGCTATATAGGAGCTTCGCTATATAGGATCTTACCTACAAAAACAAAAATATTCTTGAAACAACATAAATTTTATATGAAAAAATATAACATGTTACTACCAAAAATCATTAACGGAAATAATTGTAACGTTACCTTATCACCAAATTTATTAGCTATGTGCCACATGCATAAACGATGTTTAGCGTCGAGAAAAGCTATAGGAATGGCTTGTTTCATTGACGCACACTGGTCAGTAATAACAAACTTCGGCTGCTTTCCATGTGTTTTCATAAAAGCTTGCAATACCCAAGTGAAATTCGGAACGGTTTCTCGTGCAATCAAAGACGCACCAACAACTACAGATTTCTTATGATTATCAATGGCAACAAAAGGTACGAATATCATTGCGTACCTATTAAGGATACAAAATAGGAAATCAGTATTACATCAGAAATTGAAAAGCAAAAACAACCAAAATAATTGAATATTTTGGTATTACTTATTGGTTGGTACGATAAGTAGCATCAAAAGAAATTGTATCACCAAACTCTTCATAATTCCGTCTAGCAGTTTCATCTGCCCAAAAAATGGCAACCAACTCCGTCCCTTCACACTTGTATTCATAAAAATAGTCGGGACAACATTCACGCCTCTTAGCGAGTCTATCTATAAGCATATGCGCGTCTTTGTTGCCAACAAAGTTTCCGACGTCTCGTTTAAAATTAATATGATCCCTAGATGTGCCACCGGAAACGTCTATATCACCCTTCAAAGCCGATTGCATCCTATGAGACTGTGTTATACCAACCTTGGAACTGGACGCATAAAACGCATTTCTACGGTCGATATAACTAAGTTGTCTCTTGGAATGAGAAAACATCCTATCCTCGGGTAAAAAAAGCATATGATTATGAGCCTCATTGAACTTATATACCTCGTAACAACCCTTTTCTCTAACGTAATGAACCTTAATACAAGCCATACAACTGGTCCTTTTTATGCTAGATCGTCTTCGTTTTTTCTCGCCAACCCCAACAACCAATAAGTCAAAATCCCTTTTCACCGGATTACCTTGTTTGCTACAAAAAAAATAACGGGTTTGTACCCTACCAAGTATGTTTGTTTTTTTATTTGACAACCGGACATCAAACCCGGCAATTTCAGCATACTTCCTATACATTAATATAACGTTGTCCACCGAATCAATACTATCACCGATCTTAGCCATGATTGGTATCCAACGCTTCGTGCCGCCGGGAGATTCAACAATTTCTTGAGTTTTATTATCTATAAAAACATTTAGCTTTCATTATGCCACTAATTTTTTTGATGATTTGTGCATGGTGATCACTACTGTTTACCATCGATGTAAGAGAAACATGATACCATCCCTTATTTAAAAAAAAACAATATATTTAAATTTGATAACAAACCACATTAAACATATTATATCATCAATTATTTTTCCATAAACAAATTTGTGAAAAATACATTCATTCAAAACATGGGTTTTCGATCGATGAGTTGTGTTTATTATTTTGTACGTTCCATGATACATAAAATTCAAATACGCGGGTTTTAAAAAATACCATGATTCGCAATTTTCTTGCTCCGCTCATCGTGAATCCCCTCCAACGCACCGTCGGGTTCATATGGATCTTCCTCCGACGCCGTTCCATAATCAACGTCGAATGGCTTAACGTATCTCCCAATAAAATCTTCATCGTTCTCAAACACATCACTGACGTGAATTTCGTTGTGCGAAACCACTTCGACAATACTTTGATTCATCGTATTCAACCAAATTACAATAATGAACGCTATGAATTACTAACTTTATATATTAATAACCACAAGGGTTGTGGTGTGGTGGTAAGGTTTGGGGCATTCATAGCGTGTAACCCGAGTTCGAGCCTCACCCACAACGTTTGTGGCCACTGAGGATTAACTCAGGGCTACATATTTTAAGTAGTTGGGCTCTCGGGCCCTAATTGCCAAGTGAATAGTCCGGGCCAAAGGCCTGGGATACACTTTACAAAAAAAAAAAAAAAAACTTTATATATTAATACGCGAATATAGCTCAATCGTTTATATAACAATGGATTGAAAGAGAAACAATATTAGAATTAATACTTTGATATACATATCAGAGTAACTTATATGTTAGATCATTCCATATTCACTTTCCGATATTCATACCATGCATAAATAAGTATCTTCTCATTAATTAACATAATATACATTTCATCGGAAAAAAAAAACTTAAACCAAAATATTAAAGACTTTCCATAATTGTGTTTGAATATTATATTATAATAAATAATATTCACCTGCATTAATTAAACGGATGGTGGAAAAAATAATAATTTCCATTAATAATTTCTTTAACTCAAATGACTAAAACACCCTTGTAGATAATAAAAAAAATTATGTGATTGGTTGATTAGGGTTTGCAAAGTATGCAAACTAAGGACGGTTTTCAAATGATCGCTCCCTATATATATATATATAAAGAGAGAGATGGGGGGACAAAATTATTTGCAAACCATCTGAACATTACAAACTCATCTAGACCGTCTTTTTTTTTATCAACGGTTGGAGGGAATTTCGGATTTGAATTGATTAAAAAAATTAAGGAAATGATAGTTTTGGAAGAGATTTTAAATATTTTAAGTTTTCATTTTAATAAATAATTAGAATTATCTATTTTTGGTTATTATCTCTCCACGATTATCTCCACTATGATTATTTCCATCACACTCTCTCCACCCCTCAATCATTCAGTCAACAATGACATTTTTTTTTCTCCACATTCAAGTACTCCGATGACCTAACCGTCATTGAAATCTCTTTCTTCACCGCCGTCGTCTGCGAGGCGATCTCATGCATTTTGGTCTACCCCACCACGTCTTATAAATCACTCAAATCCTCAATCGACCAAGCCTCGAGGAAACTTGAAACCATTGAAACTGATTCATAAACGGCGACATATTCATAAACTGTGGCGGCAGATTCATAAACGACGGCGACAATACTACCCACGGGTGCATCCGTCGGATTCATAAAATCGTCCGGTGATTTCATAATCAACAGCGGATTCATAAACTCGTCTGGTGATTTCATAAACTACGACAAATTCATAAACGATGACGACAATACCACCCAGGAATGCATTTGGCGGATTCATAAACGACGTTGGTTTCATAAATGGCGACAAATTCATAATCGACGGAAACAATACCACCCAGGGGTGCGTCCGGCGGATTCATAAACTTGTCTGATGGTTTTCACATATGAAATGTTATTATGAATTGTTTAAAAAAATTAATATATTGTTTCATAATTGAAACAACACTAGTATGAAGCAAATGTAACAAAATATGTTATTATTTCAATTGCAAAGTCAAAATAATTGGTTTGGTTTCATGTGGAAAACAAAAATAATAGGTTTGGTTTTATATGTGATATGTGAAACAAAATGGTTACTAAAGGCCGTTTACCAAACACTCATCCGGTAAGTGCTTACCAGTAAAATTCAACACGATCTTTCACTTACTGGGTAAGATTTTAGTCCACTAAAACGGCATCATATGCGACAATTTACCCGGTAAGCGCTAACCATGGTAAGAGTCGTTGCATTCACTTACCGGGTAAGAACTTACCGGGTAAGACTCTTGGTCCCTGCCTCGCTTTTACCGTGTAAGATTCTTGGTCCTTATCATATTCATTCGATAAGGTAATGTCACTCGGGTAAGCGTTTGGTAAACGACCCTTAAAAATGATGAAATCAATTATAACAATCAAGAATGAGATTTTTAGGAAAGAGATTATTACTAAATTAAATTTGTTAAAAATAATATCTTATGAGATATTTAAGAAAAGGGAAAATTGCATTAAAATTGAACCAACTTTTACCTTGTTCATATTTTAGGGAACCAACTTTTAAAATGATCATTTTAGGGTCTAAAGCAAACTTTATATTTATCTAAGAGTCTAGTTTACCTTATTAGTAGGTAACCTTCGTAATACGTGGCATGATTATCAATAAAAGAATATTATGTGGATTTTAAAATTTCCAAATCATCATTAATATTTATTTATTATGCACAAACACATGAGAAACCCTATTCCTTATTTCCTTTACATAGCCGCCAACCACCTTGACACCATCTTCTCCGCCCATCAAGGTTAAACACAACCTCCAACAACCGCCTTATTCTACAAGCCGGTAAATCCCCCCTCCTCCCGTCTCAACCGAACTCGGCATCGATAAAGAGAAGCCCGCTTGGTCTCAGTCCCTCCGATTGTCGCCTCTCCTTCGGCCAGTCAACTCCATCCCCTCCTCCTGCTCGCCTATCAATTCCACAGTTATCATCGATCACACAAGCCTCCACCCCAAGACATCCGACACCGGTCAAAGAGATCAGCGCAAATCTAGGGTTGGATTTCTTATTTCAAACCCAACCTCTGCAGATACATTTCTGATTTACTCTAATTTAGTTGCTTGAGGAAACTGTTGATTATATGTAAATACATAGATTCACTAATTTAGGTTTTTTTTTTCGTTTTACAAATCCGTTGTTCATCTTGTATTTTGTACAAGCTTCTTTATTGAATTATAATGTGTATTTATTTTCTGTGTTTGTATTTGATTTTTATGGGGAAAATGGGTTGATGTTTATCTTACGTTCAAATTTAATGATTTGGATTCTTGTTTTGGTATTCCTAATAATCACCTGGGGTATCAATTATGTTCTAGAATTTTCATTAGTTTTCATGTTACCTTGAAGATGGGTTGGGTTCTTGATGTCAAAGATGGGAAAGGGATATACCCTTTTTGAATTATAGAATGATATTAAATTTTAATTGTTAAAAGAAAAGAATAATACTTATGTCATTATATTATTGATGTCATGTCATTATTTTAGATTTATTATCATTTAAATTTTAAATATGACATGGCATATAGTTTGGGTAAACCAGACCCTTAAATAAACATAAAGTTTGTTTTAGACCCTAAAATGACTATTTTAAAAATTGATTCCCTAAAATAGGAATAAGGTGAAAGTTTGTTCCATTTTGATGCAGTTTTATCTTAAGAAAATTAATAATTCATAAAGATATAAATTTGTTAAAAGAAACAGCAAAAAAACAATGGAGCATGGCCATACCAGCCATTAGGGGTACAAACGAGTTGAGTCGAGTCGAGTATTATGTTAACCGAGTCGGGCTCAAAAAATTAATACTGGGCTCGAGCTCGAGTCGAACTCGATTAACTTTTCCAATGTATGGCTCGAGCTCAAGCTCGAATATTTTTTCAGTTATCGAGCTCAAGCTCGATGCTCTTTTATGGGTTCGAACTCGCGATCGATTAACTCGTTTATAAGCTTGAACTTGATAATCTTTATATTTTTATTTTATGATTAATAAATATATTAACATGTTTGGCTCGAGCCGAGTCGAAAAATTGAATCGAGTTTTCGAATGAGCCGAGTCGAACATTGGTGTTATAAAGCTCGGCTCGTTAAGTTAAACGAGTTATATTTTGTGTTCAAGATCGATTCGAGCTCGAAAATAATTAAGCTTAAAATAAACAAGCTCAAACTCGAGTAGCTCGTTAAAAGCTCGACTCCCTTACACCCTGCCAGCCATCCCACGTCTGCCAACCGAATAACATCCCAAAATCGCATTCTCTAATTTCTTGCGAAACAGACCATCAAGTTTGGATTTCCTTTTTTTTGTTTTTTTTTTTTTGTTTGCAGTCGAAGTGAATATCAACCATTTACTTTATCACTTTTATTAAATGATAAAATTAACCCTTTAAGACTCTATTTTTTACACTTTTGATTTAATAAAATAAAAATCATTTTATTTTATTTTATTTTTTCATTTTTTCATATTTATTTATTATTAACCCCACTATAGGGTGTCACAGATAACTTGCTAATGTTTCTCGATCATATTATAAAACATTTAGAGTGAATTACATTTTTTATCCATGTGGTTACTAGTTTTTATAGATATCGTCCCTAAATTGAAATGATTACGGAGAACGTCTTTGTGGTATGTATTTTATTATGAATTTGGTCTATGATCTTAGCTTCATTGAAAAAATCTTTTAACTCAAGGGCATTTTGGTTTTTTTACCTTTTACTCTATTTTTTTTTTCTATAAAAAATTATATATGCATATAAAAACAACAAAAATAATGAAAATGTGGAAACATTATCTCAAACGTTAGATGGATTTGATTCAAGGGTTGTGATTAAACAAGTGGTAAAACTTTATTATTTAAAACTAAAACACATTTCCTTCCTTTTTTAATCGAGAATAGGCAATGTTTTACTAAAACCAGAGTCAAACAAATTAGACAAAAGTCCATAAAAACACAATGGACTTTCCGAATTTGAGCGATTAAGTTTATGAACTATTTGTTGAACAAATACATCTCTAGACTTTCTAAACCAGGTGTTGCTAAAGTTTTGTGGCCGTGAAGGTTCATCTTTGCTGACTCTAAGCCATTCGTGATCGTTCGAGGAATTATTCAGTGCATGTAAGCTAGACCGGAAACCCACGGTCAACAAAAAGGAAACTTTTATCGGTGCAAATTGCGTGTTGCTAAAAGTTTGAGTGGTAAAATTGCAAAAAAGAAAAAGTTAGTGGCAGAAGTTGGAATAATAGAAATATTTGAAGAGGGTAGAACATTTAACCCAACGCCGCTAAAATACACAGCGACCTTCAGAACCCTAAAACGCTCAAAACCCCTTTTTTGTTGCATCACAGAAAAATGACGCAGAAAGCTAATCTCTTCAAAGGCCAGCAGAAGAGAAAAACGGTTCCTCCGAGCCGCCATGGGAAAACCCCCAAAACTCGCAAAGGTTTGGATTTGGATTTGAATTTGAATTTTCTTTTTGTGTTTGTGTTTTGCCTGCACTTTCGATTTCAATTTGTTTTGATTTAATCTGAATTTGCAGGAAAGAGAGTTGTGAAGCCTGCTAAGGTTACGCAGGAGATGGACACTGATCGGGTAGGGTTATTTGCCTTCTCTTCATTAGGTTACATTGCTTTTATTTTTTATTTTTCATCTAGTGCATATTGCTACCTCGTCCTAAAAACGGTTGATTTTCGGTTTTGGATGTCTGACCTTTTGTTTTTTCAATTCAAAATTGATCCAGACTATTGTAATTTTTTAACTGCAAGATGTTTTTGTTCAATTACATTTTTGATAGTTTATTGTGGTTATCAATTATTTGTTAAACTAATCTGTTTTTTTTTCTTTAGCAATTTTAATTTAAATTATATCATTTGATCCTGAAAAGATCAAATGTGGTCTTCTTATAATGGGACTTGGGGAGTACTTCTCTATTTGGGCATCCTCTATGTTACACTGTAGTTTCCAAGTTTTAAAGGATATGAATGTTGAGGTGGGAATGGGATAATTTGATTACATCTTTCACACGTGGGACCTGTCCGATTATGGAAGTGGGAAGTGCCTGTAACTGTAAGATTATTCTCATATACTTGTCAATGTATAGTTATGAAGGGGAAAGTTCATTTTAGGAACTGTAACTATTTTGAGAACTGTGAGAACCATTTATTGAATCAATATCAAGGTTCTAAAAACCATGCCATGGTGCAAAACGCGTATCCCGACACCATGATAAGCCCCATGTCGTTTGTGTATGCATGGCTCACGCCATGGTGGCTTGAGATGAACCATGTCGTGTGTTTTTTACAAGGCATTACTTTTTTTAATTTTCTATACCTTTAGTGTTTTACACATTTAACTTTAGGCTTTACATCTTTATGGTTTCACCTAATTACCTCACTCGTAGAGTCACTAATTGTCACACACACCTCAAGGACTCACGGTTAAAACAAAGCTGTAAAACTCTTCCAAGTTTTATTTTGACTTTGTGATCACAAACTTTTTATATCATATAAATATATATGATTTTTTTTCTAGTATGAATTTGAATTGTTTAATATCATTGTCTCATTGAATATTAATAGAAACCATATATGCATATATGTATAAATATATATAGGACATACAAATTTTCTGGCTTATGTTACGCCTTGAAAAATGCCGCCACTGGCACCTATCGCTTGTGGCTTGACCTCGCCACCATACCACACCTTACGCCATTTGGAACCTTGATGAATATTTGAATATACATAAATATTCATGAATATCTAATTATCTATCACGATATTCATCATGAATAATTCATGAATGGTTAGTTCCCAAAATATTTATGGTTCACAAATGAACGTGTCCCTAGTTATGATTATATGGCAAGTGTTATGTATCCAGGTCATGTCAATGATCAAATGGATGTTCATCTGTAGACATGAGGGGTGAGCTTTCTTTGATGCTCTAAATGCATTTTAGGAGTGAATAGGATCAAATAATAACGACATTTCTAACCATTGTACATAGCCTAGACTTGTTAACTAACCTTTATATTTTTAAAATTGCGTAAATAACATTGTAGTAGGCAAGAATGGGTGAAAATGGACTAAAGGTGGTAAGTCGTGATGATTATGTATATCTGTTCTTGCAATGGTTTATTTTTATTTTTTTCATTGTTGCCAACTACAAAGTTTTCCCATACAAGTGGGTTTTTTGCAACACCTGAGTGGTTTTTTTTACCTTCTTTTCTGCTGTCTTTACCAAAAAATGAAAAAAAAAGGGGGGGGGAGGGGCAAAGGGATTTGAACTTGCAACATGTATATGCTACCAGTAGACTGCAACCACTTTTTCTAAATTTAGAGGAGCATACATCAAATTAAAGCAGGTGCACCTCATCGCATCGGGACGATTGAGCAGGGGCACAAGCGCTCCCTAGGCTATTACTGAATCCGCCTCTAAGGTCAAGTACAATGGTTAGAATTGGTATTCTTTCAAATAAGAATTAATATCCCCAAATTGACTCACTTATTCAAATTAGTTTTAGGTTTGATCTAGAAGCTCATCAAACAGGTGGTTCTTTTTTGACCTAAAAATTTTGATATGTCTAATACCGCAAACATGTTGACATGTGCTTACCATAAATTTTTAATCTAGTTGTTGCGTTGGATGTAGATGGGTGACGTGAACATGTCTTGATGTCTCATCTTGCATAAACACATCTTGTCATGAAATTCTCATCCTTCTTTCTCTTAGATTTTCAAATCTGGAAATGATTGAATATGTTGCATGTTGTGAAAGTAGAAGTGTGTTAACCCAAGCATCATTAGATGTAGTGGGCTTATTCTTGTCTAAGAACATGCCTTGACACCTGATCAGATTATTTTCATTTGTATGGTCGCATCAAATACGTTCACGATTCAGATATCTTATCTGTGTAGTTGAAATCTTAACTAGATATAATGAATGTTGTTGTGATCAGGAGCTGAGCAAGTTCATCAATTACTGCAATGAGGTGAAAGCAGCCACTGCTGCCAACAAAGAAGGTGGTCAATTGAGTATAGTCAAACATCAAACTGGTGAGGCTGCAAAGGATTAATTCTTCTTACATACTTGCTGTATGGTCTTGGAAGATTTTGTGGTCATGTGATCCTTTGAAAATTGTAACATTCCTTTTTATAAAAGTTTATAAGCTTATTTTTATGATTTTATCTGTGAGGTTATTTTAGATATTTTCAACAAATAGTCATACATTTCACCTTTTTTTTTTGAAAAATGTATTTTTTTTCTTTTTCAAGTCATCTCAAAAAATACAACATATTTCTAAAGATGATTTTTTCAGGTTACATTGCATATTTCCTATATTGTTTCATATTTGCATATTCTTATGGATTTGATTCATCGCCTTATTGGCCGTTAATGTCCTCCCTCCATCTAGTGGGTCATTTTGGTCATTTTGCTTCTTCTAACTCTTCTAAGTACATTCAAATTCAAATTCATGAAGAATATCTTCAAACTCAAGCCTAGAAAACATTGAAACACTAAAGTTTGTTGTTATTGCAAGATGTTATTGAATAGTTGTTCAAGCTCAAACCCATAAAACATCAACACCCATAATTTTTAAACTAGCAGTGTGCTTGTGCAATGCACTGTGTGAGTAGGGTGAGAGATTTTATTCTAGATGGAAAATGAAAAGCCCTTGGGCGTGTAACTCAGTTGCCAAAGGGGTGGAACGACTTTGCTTACTCGGAGACAAGTATCGAAAATCAACTATATACTTAACAAAGCAATTCAAAATTCAGTTATGAATTTCCAGATACTTCATGCCCACTTAGAACCTCTAGTCCATGTCCTTGAATGCTGCAACAAACTTGTAATGGACCGAAAATTAGTCTGTTCGACATCAAACAGATTCACAATGCTTCGTTTAACACTTATCCGCCATAAACAATTTTCATGTCCATGCATTTCTTACATTAGTCTAGTTGAATCCTAAGTCACTCATATGATTTACTAACAACTTGTTTCCAATGATCATAGTTATCTACCCACGCGATGCTAGCGATTAATTACAGTTCGGATTTCGGAAGCCTATAACTCGAGTCCGTAATCATGTTTCATTCTTTGTTATTCTAATTAATATGATATGAATAAAAATAAATTCGGTCAACCTCATATATCCTAATTAACTAATAATTCTTCAAAAGTTATAATTAATAATTAAATTAAATATTTTATTAAAATCATTTAACACGGTTTTATTTTATTATCTATGAAACAAAATAAGTATAACTTTAATTTTCATGTAACTTACATAAAGATATTTAGAATTGTTATATTTGGTTTTTGATAGCTAAAATATACTGAATAGTAATTAAAAAATAATAATATAAAAATAATTTATATGATTAACAATAATCTAAATAATTAATAATTAATATCAATTAGGTTCAGCATAAGCTGGGCCGGGACAACGGCGGATTAGTGGGCTGCCCGTGGATGCCCGATACTGTCGGGGAGGTGTGCGTGCGTGTGTTCGTGGTAGTTGTTCGTTGGTTCGATACCGCTATGTCTTCCAATATATATATATATATATATATATATATATATATATATATATATGTGATTAAAATTAATTAATAGTTTTCAATTAAAATAGTTACTAATAATTAATATTTATTTATAATTAATATTAATAAGGGTTATAATTGGAAAATGTGATAAAAAGCTCCCAATAAACTACTCTAAGTAGCTTATAAAAAAAATTAACTTATATGTCTGTTCAAACGTGTACTTAATAAATAAACTATTTTATAAGCTAATTTATTAATAAAAACATTGTCAGAGAAATAATAAATTCAACAACATTGTCTAGAAATAACAAATTAAAAATTTTAGTTGTAAAAAGTAATTTTAAATAAAAAACTTTGTCATGTAAACATAGTTATTTGGAAAAAAGAAATGTGGTCTAGTATTAAGTCACATGTATATTTTATAAGAATAAGGGTTCGTTTGTTAGCAGTTTAATTAATTTAATGAGACTCACAACTCATTCGATTAGCTATACTTGAATATTTGGTAGTGATTTAATAATATAGAAGTGACTTATTCAGTAAGCTTTTAGGAGAGAACTTTATACAAAAAACCAAGTTTTTACTAAACATATCCATCCCAATTAAAAAACACGTTCTTTTCATCTATAAAAAAACCCTCCTAAATAAAAGTCTGTCTAGTTTATACAGATTGATTAATCCATAAAGACAGTTTTATCCAAACATGACTTTGATGAAAACCAACCAAACAGTTCATAATTAATATTTGATGATAAAATTTTAAAACGTATATGTTATTCTGACATTAATAAATAACTTTATTAAATTTGTTTTCAATATAATTCTTTTTTTCTTCCCAGAATCTCTTTTATTTTGATGAATTGGGATTGTGGTGGTGAGATATACTTTGTTAGATTCATTTGTGATTGTGATTCTCCTTTTAAAGATTTTTGTTATGATGTATCCTTTTTGTACATACTTTCTTCTTAAGCAAACCTCCCTTTTTTTTCTTTTTATTAATTAAAGCTTGAAAATTAGTTGTTTTCTATATTACAAGTGTACTAGAAGCGTACTTGTGTAATGCAGCGAGATACATCACGATTTTAATGTTTCTTTTTTTTTCTCGATTTACAGTACGATTTTGGATGATTTTGAGAAAGTGATAATGTTTTTATAAATTTGTTTAATTTAGGCTTAATAATATAATGTTTTTTATATAAAAAAATTAAGTATTTTGTTAGAATTCAATGATTATTTTATATATTTTAATGACATCTATAAAAAATAACCAATTACATATTTAATAATATAATTAAAACAAATTTATAGTAATATAATATATTAATTAATAGTGATACATGGAAATGTCTGCATAAAAGGAAGGCCCTGCACATACCAAATTGGTGGGTGTTAGAAGTCTGCAGTAGTAATATGTATCTTGTGCTTTGGTACTTGTAAATTAAGAGATTTTTAAAATCTTGCATAAAATGATGGTACCTTATGCCTAACAATTTGTATTTAAGAGTTTTTTATCCGTGATTTATAATATAGTATAGATATGCAATGGAATATAATATATTTCTATCTTGTATGTATCTATTTTACTTTATGAATTTGTGTGGTTTTAAGAGCGAATTTTTTTTGTTAGTTAAGATTATTATGGAATATTTTGCTATATTAGTAAGGCTTAACATTTATCTTATAGTATTTGAATATATTTATTTGTTGATTAGTAGTTAATTTTATAAAGTTCAAACGTATGTAATAATATGCTGTAATATTGTATAATATAGTATAAATATTTTTGTGATTAAAATTTTGTTGTGATAATGATTTATTAATTATGTGATTTTGTTGCGAAAAAGATATGATAATAGTGTGATAATCGAAAGCCAGTAATTATCACGACCACAATCATTGCAATGTCTGTTAATTATGCGATTTTGTTGTGATAATAATGTGATAATAATTTGAAACATTGTGATTATGATTATTCTTAATTATTTACTTTTATTTAAGATAGTTTAGATTTTTTTTAAATTTGAAATTAATTTGTGAGTTTTCAATACTTGATCATATGGAAGGGATAGTATAAGTTTTCAAAAACCTTTAAAGTTACAATTTTTTTTAACCACGGGTGTCCAGACTCGTTTGCGCGAACCTCGACTAATGCCAATGCTCCTGAAGTACTTTTAGGAAAATCCCCAATGGTTTTGCAGGACTCGAACCAGTGACATCTGAGGATGATCCCAAAAGTCCTAACCTTATTACCATTAAGTTACAATTCTTATTGTTTACAAAAGGGGAAAAATATGAACATTATAAAATTTGAATATTTTGTATTTTTTTTGAAAAACAACTTTTTATACCAACCAAATCATAATACACAGCAAGGGAAACCCATCCCAATACACAACAGATAGTGGTTTGCCAGAAGTAAACCAAAAAGAGCAAACAAAAATGAAATGAGGACGGTCCTCACCCATTACTCGAACCACAACTACTGATCAAAATTAGAGAAGAAAAAATAAAAAAATTGCACACCAAACACATGAATTACGGCAAATGATGACCTACAGGCTACAACAGAAAACCGAGTCTCACGAACAACCGACTGGGTCGCTTAACCAGTTTACCCACTCAAGTTTTGCTCCGCTACTCCGTTTGTCGATCCATTCAAAGCACGTGTGTTGCATCTCCAATAGTTTGTCTTCCGTCTTCCTTTTGTCATTTTGGAACACAATTTGATTCCGGTGCATCCATATCAGATATGCCATGCTCCACACGTTTCTATCCAAAGTTTATAACGCGAACCGTTTCCTATCTCATTTTTTGTCGCCTTCACTACATCTTGTAAAGAGGACACTTCTCCTTCCTTAATATTCCACCATTTAAACACCGATTGCCAAACTTTTTAAACCTCTTGACACTTTACCAATGCATGATTCACCAATTCCACTTCTTTTCTGCAACGGGGACATAACACCGAGTCTAAATCTATTCCCATCTTTTCTAAAACCTCCTTACACGGTAGCCTTCCTAGCTTTGATTTCCAATAGAATATACACACTTTTTTTGGTATTACCTTCGACCAATTAGTATCCTCGACTTGCTCCCCTACCACCGCCTCTTTCTCGTCGATAATCACCTTAAAATCTTGAACCGAGAATATTCCGCCACCCCCCCAACCACTTCACATGATCCTTAACGTCTACCTTCAGACTCCAATTTTGAATTAATTCTTTCAAATCTTCAATCTCCCCCACCTCCCTACCTCTCGGTTCCCTTCTCCAACTCTACCTCCACTCCCAATTACCGTCAACCCAAACACACTTGTCGGCTATTGAATCTTCCTTCCTAGTTTCAAGATGGAATAGTCTCTTGAATCTATCTCCTAATGCCTCATTCCCAACCCATCTATCCTTCCAAAACCTCGTCTCATCCCCTCTCCCAATTTCCTTGCCGAATAGAGCTTCAAAATTGATTCCTAATTTTCCCACTTCCTTCCCTATACTAATTATACTCCCCCACATCGACCGACCCCCCCTAACTACTTCTCTGTCTCTACCGATCCCTCCCTCCTTCCCATACAAGCTCTCAATAACCTTAACCCATAGAGCGTCATTTTCCATGAAAAACCTCCACCACCATTTTCCTAGCAACCCCCAATTTGATGACTTCAAGCTTTCCACATTAAGCCCTCATCTTTTAAAATTTCTCATCACTCTCTCCCATTTTACCCATGCCACGCCCTCTTTAAAATTGACTCTTTCCCCCCTCCCCAAAAGAACCGACTTCTCACACTCTCCAACTCACAACTCACTCCACTCGGTGCGCCAAAAAGCGAGAAACAATACAATGGAAGACTACCTAGTACCGATTTAACCAAAGTTAACCGACCGCCAATCGACATTAATTTGGCCTTCCAATTCGCCAATTTATTTTCCACCTTTTTTATAACATCCTTCCAACTTTCTATTTTTTTTTCATTGCTTTACCCACCGGGAGACCAAGGTAGGTGAACGGAATTTCCCCGTACCCACATCCCAAGCTAGACGCCCAAGATTTTATTTCTTCAAAGTCGACTCCCACCCCGAAGATCTTGCTCTTGCCTATGTTAATTTTCAACCCGGAGGCTATTTCAAAACAATGCAGAATTTTCAATAGACTTTTGATGTTATTGATACTCCAATTGCCGAAAAAAATCACGTCATCCGCGTATTGTAAATGTGACAAGCTTAACCCATTTTTACCAATTGACACACCCTCAAAAATTCCTTTTTCACTTGCTTCCAACATCAACACATTTAGGCTTTCGGCTACTATTAGGAATAGAAATGGAGCCAATGGGTCTCCTTGTCTTAAACCCCTTTCCATTTTAAATTCTCTTGTCGGCGACCCATTGACTAGGACCGACACCGATGACAATTCCAAACACCCTTTGATCCACTTTCACCATTTCGTTCTAAAGCCCATCGAGGATAGTAATTCAAGTAGAAATCTCCAATCCACACTATCGTATGCTTTTTCAAAGTCCACCTTAAAAGCCATACTCCTTCTCTTCGTCTTTCGAATATACTCCACCATCTCGTTAGCAATCAACACTCCATCAAGAATATACCTACCTTTAATGAAAGCCGCTTGTGTTTCACCAATAACTTTTCCTATCACCTTCTTAATCCTCTCCACCAATACCTTTGCCACTACTTTGTCTAAGACCCCGATCAAGCTAATAAGTCGGTACTCGTAGAGACTCGTTGGATTTGAATTCTTTGGGATGAGGGTTATGAATGAAGCGTTGCACCCATTACTAATTTCCGCCTTTTCCCAAAAAGTCTCGATTGCCTTCAAAAAATCAATCTTAATGATTGACCAAAATTTCTTTATAAATGTGAACGTGAATCCATCCAGGCCGGGGGATTTATTACTTATGCATGTTTTGATTGCTTCCCAAACTTCTTCCTCCGTAACCGGTCTTTCCAACCATTCTACGTCTTCCGAATTCAACTTTTTTAGTTTTCCACTTCTTAGTTTCGGCCTTGGTCCCTTAGTTGAACTAAATTTGTCTTTGAAGAATTCCCACACATACTCTTTTATTTTTTCCGAATCTTCCGTCCAAGTTGCATTAATGTTAAGCCCTCGGATTCCATTCTTTCTTACTCTATTCCTTATCATCGCATGAAAAAATTTTGAATTCTCGTCGCCCTTCTTGATCCATTTGATTTTTGCCTTTTGTGATGCCATATCCTCTCTCTTCTTTTCCGCTTCTAACCATTTCTTCCTTGCCTCAACCCACTTTTCTCTATCGCTTTCATCAATGATACTTGATCCGGCTCCTCTTTCTATTTTCAAAGCCTCTTCTTTATTTTTTTTCAACATTATCTAGATTCTTATTTTTCTCGGAACATCTACTTTTCAACGCATTTTTTACCCTTTTGATTTTATCCCTTAACAAACAATCCGACCTTTTTGTGGACACATCTTTATCCCACTCCCTTTTTATAAGTTCTTCCATGTCCCCATCCTCTAGCCAAGTGTCAAATAATTTAAATGGTTTAGGGCCGAAGTCGAGATTTGACTCGGTAAGCATGATCGGGTAATGGTCCGACCACCTTCTTTCTAGTGTCATAACTCCCAAGTTCCTCCAAGCTAAGTAGAATGTCCGGGACACCAAGAATCGATCCAACTTGCTAAATTTTCGCCTATCATCACTGACTCTTGTGAACTTTTTCCCGCCAATAGGAATTTCCACCATCCCGCTATTATTTATAAATTTGTTGAAACACTCCACCCCCTTTCATTCGTTATTGAGTTTAACCTTTCGTGGTCTCCCCTTACATCGTTGAAGTCGCCGAATACACACCATTTTACCTCTTCTTTACCACACAGTCGTTCGATTTTTTCCAAACTTCTTCCCGCTCTTTCTGATATCTCGGACCGTAAACATTCACAAAACCGAATCGGCCTTCCACCCCTTTCCGTGAGCCTATTGCCGCTAAAAAGATTTTTTTCCACGATGAAAAACTCACACTTAAATACTTCCCTATCCCAAATTAGAATCAGACCTCCTGAAACCCCCTCCGCTTGCGAATGAATATAATCTCCATTGTCAAAACCCCACAAATTATTTACATGCGACTTTACCCAACTTTTTTGTTTAGTTTCCTGGATTCCCACCAGATCCACTTTTCCTTTTACACATAGGTCTCTAATCTATCTCCTTTTCTCAATCGATCCCACCCCCTAGCGTTTAATGATAAAATTTTCATGGCCAAGTTAATCAACGGAGCTAAAACTTACTTGCTTAACTTGTATATGTTGTTCTCCCCTCGCTGTCTGACCTCCTGCCTCTATCCTAGATCAACCCTATTTTTCCCCAAAACTCTTTAAGTCCTCTAACTCATTTCTACTCTGCAGTTCGTTTGATATTGTATTAAGGCTTTCTGACGAGCATCCATACCGTGTCTTCCTCTTTATTTTTTCGATCTTCCCCTTGTGAATCTTTGACCTAGCCTTCTTTTTGAATAAGTGGAATCTTGCTCTCCCCCTCCCTAAATCCACCGATTCTCCTATCTTCATTTTCTGTTTTTCCATCATTCGACCATTTTTTTCTTTCCTTATCAAAACTGACAGATCCCCCTCGCTTCTTGTTTCTTTCTGCGCACTGACTATTCTTGTTAGTAGGCTTGGTCCTCCATTGACTGCAGTCTTAGGCCTTGAATTGTCTGGTTGGGCCTTTTCAAATTGTATTCCATCCTCACTATTGTTGCTAAAACCTGTTACTTTTAGGCCCAACAAAGTATCTAGCCCAAGATCACTCCCTTTTTTTCTCTTTTGCATCCTTCTTGGAAATTGGTATCCTTCACATTCTCCCATCTATCCTCCACATCATCATGATTATTTTTCTGTTGCTCCTCTAAATCACCGATTTTTTCAAAAAACCTTAACTGAGGCTGTTGGCCTTCCTCATTTGCTGTCGGATCTCTTGATCGTATTCTGTCGAAGTTTATCGACGGAGACTGTTCTATCAGATTGAATTTATCGCCAACCCCATGAATTTCGTCTTCCTTTGTTGCCATAACTTCTTCTGCCGTATGTTGATTCTGAGATCCAAAGTCGTACCCATCACCTTTCCTTTCCAAATTACTCTCCTCAACCCAATCATTGTCGTCGTCCCCATCCCCTCCGTCCATTCCGACGAACACAAAGACTCCTCTTCACCCCAATAGATCGACAGATCCACACTTTCCTCCCATCACCCGTATTCTATAATACAAATTACCGACTTTAATAGCTCTCAGGTCGTCGATTCTTGTTAGCAGATGTGATGCTACCAACACTTTTGCATATTCCATACTTTTATTCAACTCCCATTCATAGTTAATGAACCTTATCGGATTGCCCCAATAATCAACAATACCTTTGAATGTTTCTAAGGTCCATGCATGAAGAGGTACACCGTACACCCTTAACCACATCACCCTCTCGGTCGACCTAAATCCTTCCGACCATATTCTTAGATCTTTAACCCAATGATGCAGCCCATGTGTCTTATTAGAGATAACGTTTAACATCGTTTTTTCTTGTTCGAAAGATAGTAGCATATTCCTACCTCCCAAATGTTTTATTGAGCAGTCCGGTAAACTTTCCGAGTTGCATAATGTTTTAACTGTTACTAGCTTATCTAAGGATTCGACATAACCAATTAGGCTTCTCTTCAACCTTGCTTTTGCCTCTGCCACCTCCTGCCAAGCTCCAAGGATTTCCTCAGATTGATATTTCTTACTTATCTCTTCCTTTTCTTTCGCTTCTTCGTTTCGATCATCCTTACCTGTCAATGCCCCACGGTAAGTTCTCCTATTCGGTCTGATCTCAACGTTTACTCTACTTTTTGCATCCTCCGAATCTTTTTTCCACAACTTCTCCTTTCTTTTCCAGGCCAAGAACACTCTTAGTTTATACGATCCAATCCATATATCGTTGAGCTTCCTTTCCATTTCCGATTCATTTTGCACCGATTTAAATCTTACAAAACCAAACTTCTTCCCGTTCCTCATCCTCTTACCTGCCATGTAGATGTCCCCAACCTCTCAGTATCTTTTAAAAGTTCTTCACAAGTGCTAGACTTCCCAATCCTCCGAGAAATTGAAGAACATGAAAGATATCATATTTCGATAAGCGGTGATTTTTTGGATTCCAACGGTACCTACGCTCTTACTGTATCCTATCTCGCTTCTTCTTGCACCATGCCTCTCATCGAATCTCTCTCTCCCTTTCCCTCTCTTTTGGACTCTCTCCCACCCTCTCTCACTCTCTCTTTCCCACTCTCTCTCATCTTTCTCCTTATTCTTAACACGTATTAAATTTCTTTTTATTGAATAGAAGCGTACTCGAGCAATGTAGCAAGATACATCACAATTTTAATGTTTCATTTTATTTTTTGTTTTTTTGTCGATTTACAGTACGATTTTGGATGATTTTGAGAAAGTGGTAATGTTTTTTTTATAAATTTGTTTAATTTAGGCTTAATAATATAATGTTTTTTATATAAAAAAAATTAAGTATTTTGTTAGAATTTAATGATTATCGTATATATTTTAATGACATCTAGAAAAAATAATCAATTACATATTTAATAATATAATTAAAACAAATTTATAGTAACATATATGATATATTAATTAATAGTGATAAATGGAAAGGTCTGCATAAAAAGAAGGCCCTGCACATACCAAATTGGTGGGTGTTAGAAGCTTCCAGTAGTAATATGTATCTTGTGCTTTGATACTTGTAAATTAAGAGATTTTTAAAATCTTGCATAAAATGATGGTACCTTGTGCCTAATAATTTGTATTTAAGAGTTTTTTATCTCTGTTTTATAATATAGTATAGATTTTGTATGCATTATTGATTTGTACATAATATTTTAACACTTGTATTTTTGAAAAAAATTCAAAGGGTAAAACTTAAATTTATATAGTAGAAATAACAAAAAAAACGCCATAGTTTTTTTGTTTTTGTTTTCTTTGAAAATAAGCACTTAAGATTAAAAAAACAAAATTCAAGTAGAATAATTTTTATCTTATTTGATAATATATATCCAATATAGTAATACTTGCTCTATTTTTGGGATATTAGATAAATCTATTTATATTTTATTTTCAAAACACTACTTACGAGTAAGATATATTATATATGTTTAACATGTTTGGCTTGTTTTGGTTTATAGTATATAAATGGGATTACAATCCATTTTGTTCAAATAATCGACAATCTTGCATTTAAATGGTTAACCACTAGTTCCAAGAGCCATCTACCAGCCAAATAAGACGAAAGAATTACATACTAAGGATCAGTCTTGGTCAGAATTTAGTCATTCTCAGAAGGGGCCACCTTGAAGAGGTGATGTGGTAAAGTTCAAATTTGAAGAATGTATTATATATTTAGGGTTGGGTTATTTTGTTAACCCAATTTATTGTACTAACCTCATTAACCCAAATAATAACCTTTGATCTTAGAATTAAAGGTGGAGGTTAATCAGACTTAAATAAATTAATTATAAAAAAAGTAAATTGAATAATTAATATACTGAACATGTATGTTTGAGGGTATTTTGGGAAAACTCATCTCTTTTTCAATTTGTAACCCCCGCATAGTAATCAATCCAAATACGAAAACCGACGAACTTGTTAATCGAAGCCCATAGGAAATCGCGAACATCAATCTTCAATCTTTGATTTCAATTCTAGGCAGTGAAATCCAGTGAAGATCGAACACTGATTTCGTTTGGTCAACAAATATAAACATAGGAACACTCCATCTCTATCAAACATGGAGGTCATTTGTTTGAATGCTCATGATCAATGGACTTTAGTGTTCTTGGTGTTCATTTGAGAAATGTGTGGAATGAACAATAATGAACATCTATGAAACACTTCTACTCTATGAGCACATTCACTCACTTATTTTTAATAAATATGCACTACATTCATGGTTGTTCATATGAACAAATATGAACATAGGAACACTCCAACTCTATCAACCATGGAGGTCATTTATTTTGAATGCACATGATCGATGAACTTTAGTGTTCTTGGTGTTCATTTAAGAAATGTATGGAATGAACATATATGAATCACTTCTATTCTATAAGCTGATGCACTCACTCATTTTTAATAAAGCTTAGTGCTCTAGTTGTTGTCGTGTAGTAAATATCATGTTCAATACTCTTGATAAACCTTCATGTTCATAGATGTTCATTTGAACACGAATTCATGAACTTTGGTAAACGTATGATTCCTACAACTTTGTGAACCAGGGATATCTAATTGGAGACTATTTTCATGAACACTAAAGTTTATTGCTCTTGATAAACATGACCCTGAACATAACTATGAAAATAGATCTTTATCACACATACAAAAACTTTACCCATACAATCATCTCGATTGGATTCAACGTTTTCAGCTCCACATTTATCTGTGCTCTTAAAATGGCTTATATAATCTTCACCGTTATTGAGTTGTGTTTCATCTTCTTCATCCGTCGATGTTGTTATAATGTCGAACAACCCTCTACATCGACTCCCCCAAAGTCATCGGTAAAAACCCTCGGGTTCATAATTCCGTTTGTCAAATCTTGTTGGCTATGATCATGCTGCAAAACCATTTTACCAAACATGAATATTGAATTTTACAAGTCTTGTTGGCTATAATCGCCAAATATTGTTGGATAATTAAGAACACCATCAAACGTGAATCATAAAGATTTTTTAAAATTAATATTATGGCTAGAATCAAGGTTCATAAATTATTTGTAACTCCTCAATATATGAAGGTTACAAATATCTAAATACAAGATTCCAATTCTACTCCCATTTATTAATTACACATGGATTACAAACCAAAACTAAAGATATACAAAATGTGTGGTTAACAAAATAACTTCCCTCTATATAGTTAATGCAATTAATAAAATGTAGAGTAAATTACACCAGGGGTCCCTGTGGTTTACTTAGAATCTGGATATGGTCCCTATTTTGAAATAATTACACCAGGGATCCCTGTGGTTTGCATTTCATTTCACCTTGAGTCCCTGGGGGACCTAGAGTGCAACGAAATGCAGGGACCCATAATGCAATTTTCAACAAACCACGGGGACCCAGAGTGCAACAAAATTCAAACCACAGGACTCAAGGTGAAACGAAATGCAAACCACAGGGATCCCTGATATAATTATTTCAAAATATGGACTATATCCAGATTTTGACTTTAATTAAGAAAAGAGAGAATTACAGTTTTGGTCCTTAATGTTTCGTATTTTCTTTGAAAGGAGGACCTATACTATCGTATCTCAAATAGTGGTACCTGAGGTTTGGTATTTGCTCTGAAAGGAGGACCTCCTCACTAACCTCGTTAAAAACTCAGTTAGTGGGAGGGGTATTTTGGTCAAATCATATTTTTTTTTCTCTTTCAACTTTTTTTTATTTTTTTTTAAACATTAAAACATTAAGGACATAATTGTAATTTCCTTTATTATTCATATATGTATATATATATATATGTGTGTGTGTGTGTGTGAGTATATATATATATATATATATATAGCAAACCAGACACCATGTTTCCTAATTTAAGTTGTGATTTAAATATTGATATTATATTTATGAAGGAAAAGAAAGATAAAGCGGCAATAGATGTTAGAATTTAGATACATCTTTCCTTATTTAAGTTCTCATGGTTGAAATGTTGAATATGGAAGTTGGAACTGATCTAGCTGTTTGTCAATGCTTATGTTGTTGCATCCTTTGCATCCTATGTCAAAGATAGTAGCATATCTACGGAGGAAATGTTTTGCTTGTTTAATGACTAGTGTATCTCCGGGTTCTTCCCTACTGAGTCAAAACCTTCATGAACTCACTCGACATTCCTTGGCATAATTATTATTTAATTGGTAACATTTTGATAACAAGGAAGATGGTGTGTTGTATATATACATATATAGGTTTGTGTGTGTATATAGGTCCTGTGTGTACTGTTTTATATATATATATATATATATATATATATATATCCAAACTTTCTCTCCATCCATGGAGTTTTACTGTGATGGTTTGGCCGGCAATGGTATCGAATGCAAGATATATGTGGTGGGTTTTGATGGGAGAAAAGTTGACCGGAAGGGAGAAAATTTTTTCATTCGATACCATCGCATATACCTATACATAAGATGAAGGGAGAAAAATTCCAATTTCTGGTGAGATTTTCCGGTGAGGTTGCCGGAGAAGATGACTAGAAGTCCACCGGAGAAGATAACCGGTGAGGTTGACTTTATTTGGTCAAACGTCCTTGTTTGGTTGATTTGAGAGGGGAAAAAGTGATCTGACCAAAATACCCCTCTCATTAACTGAGTTTTTTAACGGGGTTAGTGAGGAGGTCCTCCTTTCAGAGTAAAAATCAAACCTCAGGGACCACTATTTGAGATATTGAACTATAGGTCCTCCTTTCAAAGAAAATACGAAACCTTAAGGACCAAAACTGTAATTCTCTCTTAAGAAAACATACTATAACATTATCAAGAAGCATATCATAACTTTATATACCAAAAAAAAATGAACACATTTTTTAAACTTTGTCTTCTTTTCCTTCTTTTTTTTTTGTAATGGATTAAGCTTGTAAAAATAGATAATTTTTAAAATAATAATCAGAATAAAATACGATGTAATTTGTCAATTCTATTTACATCACTTGTATAAAATAATCATACTCGTAACATTTTTATTAATAAATTAATTAGCAGAATTTTATAAAAAAACCAATAAACTTTAATTTTCAATTTAAATTATTAAAATTATTAAGTCCTTAACTTTTTTTAATGAATAAATCATTAAATTTTTTCTTTTAAATGATTAAATCATTGAATTTTATTTAATAACTAAATCATAAGATTTTTAAAAATTGGTGATCTACATCATTTTAACCCAAAAAACTACTTGTAACTGATTATGATTGTTTTAAAGGAAAAAGAACCAAAAGAAGTTTTACCATTCCCAAACCTTAAGCTATTCAAACCCCTTGCACCCAACGACCTCACTTTCTCTCTCGTTGCCCCATCGTCGTTTGTTCTCTGTATCACCAATCGTTGGGTATGCCATCTATCTTCCTCTTTTTCATCTCTTTTTTGTCTTTCAATTCTCCCACTTTCCAACAATTTAATGGACTAAGTATAGACAGATAAAAAAAAAGAGAGAATAAACAAAAACAAAAAACAGATCAAAAAGATGGAGATCGATGGTAGGGGCCAACAACGACGATGGATAGCGATTGACAATGGTTGGCAAGAGGTCGCAAGGTGAAGCGGTGATGTTGGGTGCGAAGAGTTTGAATGACTTGGGAATTAAGAGCTGTAAGACTTGAGTTTTTTAATTTAAAACAATTCTAGCTGATTACCTGTAACTTTTTGGGTTAAAAGAAATGTAGGTAACCAATTTCTAAAAGTTTGATGGTTTATTTATTCAAATTAAATTGTTCATTGACTCGTCTTTAGAGCATCTCCAATGGAAGGTTCTTACAAGTAAAAAATCTAGGTTTTTATAAGAACTACTATCGGAGAGAGTTCTTATAAGATACTCATTTTCTTACGTTGTGTTCTCGAAACTTTTTTATGAAGGAAAGAGAGGGAAAAGGGAGGAAACTAAAAGGAACTCGTGTTCTCGAAACTTTTTTAGGAGAGAAAGGAAAGGAAACAGAAAAAATTTAAAATAAGTTTCCTCCCAAAATTTTCCATCAAAATGTAGGAGGAAAAGGAAAAAAAAGGAATGAAATTAAAACCTTTAAAAAAATTACATAACTACTAGGGGTGCTCATGAGCTGAGTTGATCTAGTTTAAAGCATTTGAACAACCCAACTCAATGTTTGCGGCTTGAAAATCTCATCCCAAAGTCCAAACCAACCCAAACCAAAGTGCAATTTAACCCAAACCAAATCGTACAGGTTGGTCATCAAAATATTATCTTAACCTTGAATATGATGTTTCTCCACTCATAATTCCTTTATATATATATATATATATATATATATATATATATATATATATATATATATATAGGTGTAGGTTATTATGCAACATTTTACATGGTGCAACTCATGCAACCCCTCTATCCACCACTCATTTTATTTTCATATTTTTTAATTAAAAAAGTGAAAATAAAATGAGTGATGGATAGAGGGGTTGCACCATATAAAGGGGTTGCATTTGAACACCCCTATATATATATATATATATATATATATATATAAGGGCATAATCAAATGAGAACTGAGTTATTTGTGATAACTGTGAGATCCAATTTGAGCCAATATATATATATATATATATATATATATATATATATATATAGGGGCATAATCAAATGAGAACTAAGTTATTTGTGATAACTGTGAGATCCAATTTGAGTCAATCATTTAAGATAATTAATGTTGTTTACTAAAATAAAATAAAGGGTATAATGGTAAATTAATTTCAATTGACAACTCATAACCCTAGCTATAACCCTCTCCTGCAACCGCCATCACACCAAAACCATTTCTTTATGTTAAAAGTAAAAAAGAGCAGCACCATTTCTCCATCGACCATCACCATTTCTCCATCACACCATCACCATTTCTACATCTCCATCGACACCATCACCATTTCTACATCTCCATCGATACCATCACCATTTCTCCATCACACCATCACCATTTCTCCATCTCCATCGACACCATTTTTGAAAACTTCAGATTTACCGATATTGAAGTGGGATGAGGCGACGGCGGGAGGACAACACCAGGTCTCATTTTCCTCTTCGCAAGATTCCGACGACAGAGCCACTGCCGGAGAAATTGTTGCGACGGCGGGTGTAGGCGGAGGTGGGGGTTTGTGGGGTGAGGCGACGGCGGGAGGGGTGGTGGCGATAGCGGTGGCGAACCAGGAAGAGGAGGAGCTATTTTCAGGGGAAACAGCGGATGGGTGGTGGTGGCGGCAGTGGCGGTGGCGAAAATGGGGGTTTTGGCGTCTGACTCTAAACGTGGTGGCGATGGTGGATTTTTTTCGATGTTTACACAATGGTATCATAGTGTGCTATCATGTATTTTCGATGTATTTTTTAATGTTTACAAAGTGTATCATGGTGTAACAGTAGGATATCATGAGGTATCACATTTGGTATCACAATGGGGTATCACATTTGGTATAAGAGTAGGATGTCACAATGGGGTATCACATTTGGTATCACAACGAGGTATCACATTGGTATCACAATGTATTTACTTTTTTTTATGAAGTGTATCACAATGTATCAGATGTTGTTGCTTTACTAAGTGTATCACAATATGTCTTTTTTTTTCTTTTTCGTTATTTTGTTAAGGGTATCACGGAATGCATGTGTTTGCAGGAAAAAAATTCGCCGGAAAAAGTTTCACCAGAAAAAAGTTCGTTGGAGAGAGGAGAGAGCATATTTTTAAAATACATAATCTGCCCTTTAATTATAATTTAAACCATAATTACCAAAATTAAAATTTTTCTAATTTAACTTCTGATTTGTGGTTGAGATTGGATCTCACAGTTATCACAAATAACTTAGTTCTCCCTTGAAAGCCCCCCCCCTCTCTCTCTCTCTATATATATATATAGAGAGAGAGAGGTAGGTGAGTTATTGTGCAACCTTTTTAATGGTGCAACCCCATGCAATCCACCTATCTACCTACTCATTTTGTTTTCACCTTTTTTAATTAAAAAAGGTGAAAACAAAATGAGTGATAGATAAGTGGGTTGCAGGGGGTTGCATTTGAACACCCCTCTCTCTTTCTCTTTCTCTCTCTCTCTCTCTCTCTCTATATATATATATATATATATATCATCAATCATTTGGTACAACTTATCCCCCTTAAATTTAAGTATATCACATTCAACTATTTTTCTCAATTCACACATATATATGTTCACAGTTACTAAACATATATATGACTGAGGGGCTGTTTACCAAATTTAATTTCCATTAAGTCCTGTATGGATAAATGTGTCTGTCTGGATAAATTGATGTTGTTGTTTACTTTTTTTATCTGAATTAACAGTCTGAATAACATAAATGACCAATTTACCCCTGAATATGAATTTTAAGCTGTTTTATAAATTGTTGTTTATTTTTTAAGCCATATATTCATAAGTTCATTGATATAATCCAAAAATCAAACAAAAATTCATTAAGTACTTAAACTTCCAAGTTCAAACACAATGTAGAAATCATGGTTACAAAAAATCTACACAAAAATCAACATTGTAGAAATCATGGTTACAAAAATCTACATTGCAGAAATGTCGAGCAACTATGGAGAAGAAACAAGTATGGAACAAAAATCGACTGAAAAAACAAGTAAGGAACAATAATCAACTGAAGAAAACAAGTATGGAACAACAATCGACTTAAGAAATAAGTATGAAACAACAATTGACTGAAGAAACAAATATGGAACAACAATCGACTGAAGAAACAAGTATGGAACAACAATCGAGTATGGAGAAGAAACAAGTATCGAACAATCAGTAAAATCATTACCTTTGGAGAAATCGACCAAAGGAAATTATTGTCTAGGGTTGAAATCGAACCAGCAGTGAATTGAAATAGTGTAATCGAACCAGCAATGAACTCGAAGCAGTAAAATCGAACGAGCGGTGAAGGTGAAATCGAAATCGAACAAGCAGTGAAGGTGAAATCGAGCAACAAGGTTTTTATTGCGTGATTATTGAGTAGGAGGATAGACATGTCTTTATTTTTAAAGGGTAAAAATGTCAAAGATGTGTCTTAATGGGGACAACACATCTTTCCCCTACTTAGCGAATAAGCCGGAAATGTCTGCACGAATAAGCCGATTTTGTCATTAAGCCCCAAGTAAACACTCCAAACATCTGCACGAATAAGTCAGTTTTGTCATTAAGCTCATTAATCCCCATGTAAACACCCCCTGAGTTATATAGAGATGAATAAGAGATTAAAAATATATGTATATCAAGATGATACATGATGGTGTAATTGTCTAATGTACTTATTAATAGAGACTTAATAATCATATTAAATCCAAGAAATAAAAGGATATCGGGTTGGGTTGAGTTGAATTCAAATGAGCGTAACCCAATTACAACCAAATACCTATGTTTTATAGATTTTACAACTCGATTAGACATCAGTTTGCTTCAGGTTGGATAATTTTGTGTTGGATTGGGTTAAGTTGGTCAGGTTCTTAAGCACCCCTAAAAATTACCAAATCTATCATTATAAAATGATATATTTTAAATGGTGTATTTGTAAAAATAACATATCTCTTTTCCTATCTCTCGTGCTCACCATATGAAAAAATATATATATATATACATATATTTTCTTTCTTTTCCTTTGTTTACTTTTCCTTCCTTCTTCAGAACACAACAAATTTTTTCCTAACTTCTCTTTTCCATGCATTTTTTTCTTACCAAATTCGAGAACATAGTGTTAAAGTTCTTTTACAAGAACCGTAGTTCTTACCTTAAATTTGTGTGAAAGACATTTTAATTTTTTATATATATTTTTACACATGTTAATAGTGGTGTATATATATATATATACTAGCTTCGACCCCGTGTATTACACGGGGTAATTTAAAAAATTAAATCATGCCAGAAAACTTATCTTACAGATATGAATGATCATCGAAAGTACGATGCTACTTTTCCAAGCTTCTTTTTTCCTTTCAGAGTTGTTTTTCTGCAGTTGGTTACAAAATGTCCTTGTTTTAGGCAGTTTTCATAAAAGATGTTTTGCAAAAAAATAATAAAAAATATGAATAAATATTAAGAATATATAAAACAAAATTTATAATAGAACGTAAATGAAATTATGGAAAAGTACATAGTTAAAATTGATATGAAATTGCAAAAAGAAAATCACGACAATTTAATGATTATTTGTATCAAATCTCATACTAATCACGACACATTAATTCGTATATATTTATAATATTTAATAATATAATTAAATTCAAAAGTATTCAATATTAGACTCATTTCGAAGGTGTTAACTAAGCGATTACAATGATATAATTTGTAAAAAATAAAAATATTTTTTTAATGTATTTTAGTTCATATATATTATTTATGTTTATATGATAATAGTCTAAAATGAAAAATGAAAAATAAAAAAGTAAGGGGATTAAAAGTAAACTACATACCTGGGTAGTAAATATAAGATATAAATTAAAAAAATTGAATTAAGAAAAGATTTAAGGAGGAATGAATGTGGATGTGCTAATTGAACTTATAATGTAAAATGCGTCCAGATACATGTTTAGACGAGAAAATGAAAAAATGGACTCACCAGAATGCGACACGTGTCCTTCTAGTTATTTATTTATTATATGTATAAATATATTATAAATGTAAAATAAATACATAAAACCCATAAAAAAGATTGTTATAAAACCTGTAAAATTTTTGTATAAAATTTTAATTCCCCAAGTTAAAAGTAATATAAAAAAAATTACAACCTCAATCCCTAGATGCTCTTTCCTTGCCAATTGTTGCCTGAGCAAATAATTCACGTTTGCATATACTCTGTCGTATCCAATCGCAGCCCTCCATTTCATCATCTCAAAAATCCACGCAAGACCTCATCATAACCGACCTGCAACACTGTCACATCAGATCACACAGAATTTAAACCCGATCATGATAATTGGCGCGTCCCAACACGCGCAACATCACATGCCCTTTTTAAAACGGTTTTTCTTTTAGTAAATCTTTTCTTAAAAAATTATATTTGACGAAAAAGGTTCAGGTTTAATTTAATAAAAATATTCAATTAACAATTGAATACCTAAATTGCTATTTATTAATAACTTAACCAAAATATTCAAGATGATTCTTAACAATTGTAACGTGTTGTCGGATGGGAAATTTTGCAACCTTAGAATTTAATTTAATTTTACCTTTAAAAATAAAACGTTACAAGTTTATGTTGGAAAAATATTACAAACACTTTAATTGGTTTTATTTTTTTACATAATTGTTCATGACATGAAACGAGGAAAGACGCAACCACTTACGTTTGTATTTCGATATATGAAAGAATTATCAGAGTAATTTACAGAAAAGTCCTTAAAGTATTTACAAACTTTCAGTTTCAACATACTTTTTATTTCTCTTATACTTCACATCTAAAAAAAAAATCATTATAAAAACACTTTTTGAAAAGGTTTTTTGAACGGCAGCTTAAACGCACACATCCGTCCCGACCGAAGTCGACGAGGTATCCAGGATCCATACGGGCACCCGACTAATCCTCGTGACCATAGACCGTTACCGATCCATAGCCTCGCCCATGCCCGACCCAAAGGTCGACCCATGGACTGGGGTATCGCCACCTGTTCCCCCTAGGAATCAAACCCGGGTAGACAGGGATGCCATCCACTGTCCCCCCCAAGGATGTTACCGACTGTTGGGCTACAAGGGCTTTGATACTTTTTGAAAAGGACGTTCGTCATTTTTATAAGAATCTATTTTTTGAATTTTTATGGGCCACAATATTTTTTTCATCATCATTAATTATTATACTTTTGTAATAAAAAAACAAATAAAAAAATATAAAATGTTATTTCATATAATATTCAAGGTAAAATCCGATATTCTTGTACAATAACTCAAAAAACGTAGGTGATAACTATATCTAATGGTAGTGACTTATAAGAACTACATTTTTTTGCTTATAGAAAGAGAGGTGGACCTAGAAAATTTTAAAGTAGTAGCACCATTTAACTATAATAAACAAATATCTATATATTTTTCACAAAATCATTATTGATTTATTGGTTAGTTCATTACTTTTCATAAGTGAGGTCATGGGATCAAGTTTTTTATTGCATATTTTTTTCTTCAGAAACATAATAAATCTGAAATTAAAAGTTAAAAACTAAGAAAAGAAGACCCTCAGGATTCGAACTCGGTTATGGGGTGCAAGAAAAACTTTGTAAACCAACTCTACCAATAAAAAATTATGTCCTCATCATAGTTTCAAAATATATACGGTGACACGTAAAAAAATTGATATGGTGACACTTTTTACAACACTATAATTTTTTACATTACGATAGAGATCAAAAGACACAAAACAAGACATTTTTTTCTCATGTTTTAAAGCACTTTTCAGAATCATTTTATTAGATTTCTATCAAAGTTGATAGAAGATAGACCATATTGTTAGTAAATGTTAGATTATGGGTACAATTTGCCACAACAATAGTTATTGGGTTAAAAACAAAGTTACTAAATAGTCCAGGGACAGTTTTGTAAATTATTTTCTCTTTCTTAGGTGGAATGTAAAGTTTCGGTGAAAGAAACAGTACCAAACCAAGATCATAAATCCATAGTAGTATCTACAATCTACAAAACACATAAAAACAAACTCCTCATCCTCCTCAGCCGCCACAACTGACCGGAGAAACCTGTCAGCCGCCGGAGATGGGTGCCGGTGAACCGGTAAATTACATCACCACACCTCCTCCTTGATTTCATTTTTCTGCTTCTAACACAACTGTCTTCTTCTCCCCTGTTTCTGCCCAATTTTTTTGCAGGTTGTAGAGAGAGAAAATGAAGATGGTGATGATCAACATCCAGAAACAATTGAAACCAAAGAAACCCACAAAGATTTGGAAAGAGGTGAGATGGGTTTCGAACAACAACCACCAAGAGATGTGCAAATGTCAAGAATGCAAAGATTAAGTGCCACAAATCCATTAAGACTTGTTATTGATAATGCCACAAGAGTACCACCTACACCTATCCCTAACCGTGGTGGCCCCACCACCGCCACCCACCACCCACCTCCACCCCCACCACCCACCCAATCCCACCACCCATCTCCACCACCACCAACCAACCGCTCCATCCCCACCCCTATCTCCATCCCAACTCCTACCCACAACACACCTACCCCTCAAGTAAGTAAAAAAAAATCAATCTTTTCTTCATTTTTTCAATTAAATTTCAGTTACAAATTCTGGGTTTTCTTTATTACGTCAATTAATTTAGTGGGTCTTCTTCTAATTTCAAACTTCTTGTTGTTTGTCAGCAATCTTTGACCACCACACTAAATTCAAGAAAATACACCAACAAGATATCTCTCTTCTTATTCACACTCCATTTCTTGGTTGCCGTTTGTTTGGTGTTCTTCTTGGTGTTCAAAGGGATCCAAGGACTATTACAAGGTGGGAGTTCAGGGAGAAAAGAAAGAAGGGTAATTCGGTACTTTCTCCCACAAGTCGAAGCCGCATCTCTTTTAAGCATCACATTGGCATTCACATGGCAGAAAGCAGTGAGGGTTTGGCCTAATTTCATGGTGCATTTCATCCTGTGGAGTTCTTTCCTCATGACTCTATCCGCCGGAATCCTCCTCATCTGCTTCCAACGGCCGACCACTGACGGCGTTGGGGTCGTCTTCATCTTCTTTTCGATCGGAAACGGGTTGTACGCTTGTTGGGTAACTCAAAGAGTCAAGTTTTGCAGCAAGATTTTCATCAAATCACTCGAACCCGTTTCGAAATTCACCGATATAAACCGACCCACGTACTGGATGCTTGGAATCGGGTTCGTTTGGATGTCGATTTGGATATTGGCGGTGATCGGGGCATTGAATTTCTATTTTCCGCCATTGGTGATCATTGGGTTGGTGTTGAGCTTGCTTTGGACGGCGGAGGTGATGAGAAATGTTGCGAATTTGACGATAAGTAGGGTGATTTCTTTGTATTATCTTAGGGGAATGCAATCAAACACACAGTTTTGCTTTCAAAGAGCAATGTCCAAGAACCTTGGAAGTGCTTGTTTAGGGTCTTTGTTTGTTCCCACCATCGAAGCTTTGAGAATCGTTGCTCGAGGTCTTAATTTGCTCGAGGGAGAAGATGAGTTCATGTTCTCTTGTGCACATTGTTGTCTTAAAGTTATGGAAGCAATTTTCAGATATGGCAATGGCTGGGCTTATGTTCAGGTAAACAAAATTTTCTTGTGATCTTTTGTATTTTAACAAAGGCGAGCTCAATTGGCGAATAAAGGGGAAATTGGCTCCCTTCTATTCAACAAATTGACGGAAATAGTCGGAGATATGTAAGTAATATAAGAAAAAGTAGACATTGCGTTTGTTGCATAAGTGCTACTTACATAATGTCTATGTTTTGCTTGTCTGCGTAGACTTTTTATGCAAGTAGCACTTACCCAACCTGCGTAATGTGTACTTTTTTTTGAATATTTTATTAAAAAAGTGGATTATGCAGGTTGTGCGTAAGTGTCATTTGTATAACCTATGGCTATTTTTCGATCAATAAGTTAAAAATGTGGCTTAAAAGTGAAGAAGAAGGGTTAGATTGGTTATTTTGGACAATTTCCCTAAAAATGAACCGGAATTTAGAGCTTCTTACCTTAGTATATGTAGCTATTAGTTCGAGCCTTTTCAAGACGACTACAAATTGTCAAAACTATTATCATGAGATTTCGAAATATGTACAAACTGATCCAAATACCGAACCTCCAATGTTCCAATATTTTAATTAATTCAAAGCAAATTTAATCTTTAAGATTGCAATGTTTTTGTTTTTGAATATATTCATGTTTATTATATGATATTATAATATTGATTTTAGAATATCAAACAATTGGTCTTAAGAATGTCACCACTTTATTGTTAAAGGGTCCCTTTTTTTCCACTTAATATATAATTTCTAGGCATTGGTTAAAGGAGAATTGTCCCTATCGTACCTAATTTATTTTAAAATTTTAAATAATTTAATTAAAAAAGTTGACTTTATAAATTTACAAATAACTATTTGAATTTATTTCTATTATATTCGATTACAGATAGCAACATACGGAAAAGGATTTGTGAAAGCATCGCAAGACACTTGGGAACTTTTCGAGAAACGAGAAATGGAAACCATCGTTGATTCCGACATCACGACCGCCGTATGCTTTCTCACCGGAGTTTGTAGCGGTTCTATATGTGTTATCGTGGTGGCTGCTTGGACAGCCGCCGTGCACAAAGGCTTCACCGCCACCATATCTCTCCTTGCTTTCATCGTCGGTTATTTAATGGTTAGTATTATATGGTTTTCAAATGCATTAAAAATCCATAGTTTTATGGTTCTGATTATTTTAATTATTCATTTCTCAGACGAGGATTGCAATGGCATTGCCCCACGCTTGTGTGAGTTGCTACTATGTATGTTACGCCGAGAACCCTGATAACAGACTGTTTGATAAAACAATTTCAGATCGTCTTGCTCTTATTAAGTCTAACCGAGATGTAGTGGTTGTAACACCCCGGGTTCCTCCAAGGTTTAGAAGATAACATAGGATTGTGATCTAGTTCTTCGAATAGTTGTACATGATGTATTTAATTTTGCATCAACAAATTGTTTTCTCATCGGTTTCATAAGATTTGTACGGAAAAACATATCAATAAAACTTGCGTACAATAGTAGTAACGATCTTTCGATAATGTTTTAAAGAACATTCAGTAATCTTAAAATGAAAATATATGTTTTAAATAGGGAAAATTTTTAAAAAACCAAATAAACTATCTCATTTTGAATGATTAAGTCTCTGAACTATTTTTTTGAATTAAAAAAACCATTAAACTTTCTCATTTTGAATGAGTAAGTCCTCAACTATTTTTTCGAGCAAAAAACCATTAAACTTTCTAATTTTGAATGATTAAATCCCTAAATATTTCTTTTGAATAAATAAACCATCGAACTTCTAAAAATTGGTTACCTTTTTTAAAGGTATCTGGAACTAACTATGAAGGTTTTAAAGTGAAAACAAATCTGAATCAGTTTTACTGTTCTCAAACTGTACGCCATTAAAACCCCTCACAAACAACCGTATCGCTCCGTTTCGCCACTCTTCGTTGCCCGAACGTTGTCCGTTCTCCATATCGCCTAACACGCTGTTGCCTCTTCCATCGATCTCCCTCTTTTTGATCTACTTTTTTATCTAACAAAAGAGAAGAATCAAAAGGTAACCGGTTACAGGAAGTTTTTTGGGTTAAAATGATGTAAGTAACCAATTTTTAGAAGTTCGATGATTTAATTTATTGGAAAATATGTTCAATTACTTAATCATTCAAAATGGAAAAACTTAATGGTTTTTTCATTCAAAATGAGAAAACTTAATGGTTTTTTTAAATTCAAAATGAGAAAGTTTAATGGTTTTTTCATTCAAAAAAATAATTCAAGGACTTGATCATTTAAAATGAGAAAGTTTAATGATTTTTTCATTCGAAAAATTAGTTCAGGGATTTAATCATTCAAAATAAAATAGTTTGTTGGGTTTTTATAAACTTTTCTCTTTTAAATATCATTTTAAATAAAATGTTTAGAGTGGGAGAAATTTAAGTTAGAAAGTTTGAGTGAAAGACTAAGGGGTTGATTGTTTTTTATAAAAAGCCCTCTTAATGACTTTAAGTCTGAATCATTCAGACCTTTTTACACACCACCTCTTACTAATCATAATTAAAATAAGACTTCAGACTTTAGACCTCTTAAAAAACAAACGACACCTAAGAGGATTTCCAACAAATTCTCTAAAATGGAAAAATGAAGATTTTATGTAAATCTTTATAAAATATTCTTCAAAACTTTCTTCAAAATAGAGAAAACATGAGAGAAATTGTGTGAAATTCTCCAAATTTGGATAATTCCCAAAAAAATGATTATTAAAATAGTGAAACAATTTTTATTTATATTTCCACCAATAAGATTCCTTGATGCTAAATGTTTAAGAAAGAAAGTTAATAATTTATTACATGTATAAAATATTTTAATATATGAAATAGTAAATCTGTTGAAGTTGAATTAATATTTTTTTTAGAGATTTTGAGTTTTAGTTATATATTTTCTTTTTGAAAGAATATGCTGGAGACGTTGTAATGGACAACCAATAGAAATACAAAGGTCTTTTCAGTAGATTTGTCAAAATACAAGGGTGTTACTAGTAAATGTGGGAGAACTTTAGGGGGTTAAATGTAAGGCTCACAGCGGATAAAAGCAAACTTATCAATCATTATTGGACGAGGGTATGATTTTGGAAATTTTATTAATTTATTTTAGAGTAAACTACACTTTTGGTCCCTGTGCTTTCCAGAAAGTAACACCTTTTGTCCCTACAGTTTCAAAAATACAGTTTCGCCATCGTGGTATGCAAAAACGATCAGGTTTGGTCCCTCCCTCTAACTCCGTTAGAGAGGCTGCCGTTAACACCCACCATGTGACCTGCACGCGAGGGTAAAATGGTCTTTTCATTAAAACCCTCCCCCCTTTTAATAAACGACCTCGATATCTCTCTCTATCGTCTTTTCCCTCCAAAATAAATCGAGTTTCATGTCTTCCATGGTGGTTTGCAAATGTGGCCCCCCCTGCAATTATATGAACGTCGTGGACCAACAATAACCCAGGTCGAAGATTTTACTGTTGTTCAAACCAGGTATGTATCATCATCAAAAAACCTAAATTTTTATCTCATAAACTGTTTTGTTCTCTGTGTGGATTTGTTGTAAGAAAACCCTAAGTTCATCCCTAATTATTTGACAGGCTACGAAACGTGGATTTGTTGGATGGCTTGACGAATATATGTGTGAACAATCGATGCAGGTTATTCCTGGTTTACTAAGATCGAAGAACATGGTTGAAGAAAAGTTGAAGGAGAAGTCAACTGAAGCTCATATGTACAAGACTTTGTTGGTCGTCAGTTGGTTTTGTTTTGTGATTTATTGGGTTATTAATTAGGGTAATAGAATGTAGTGGTCAAATATGCAGTTGGAACAAACTATGTACTTGGATCTTTTGATGTTTTGTAATGGAACAACCAATGTAATTGGATCTTCTGATGTTTTGTAATGAAATAACCTGTGTAATTGGATCTTTTGATCTTTTGTAATGGAACAACCTATGTAATTGGATCTTTTGATCTTTTGTAATGGTATATTCTACTTTGTTTCAATTGAATGTGTCAACAAAAACAAGTATCCAAAACAAGTACCATATACACTAATACAAGTAACAAAAATAGGTAACCAAAAACAAGTACCATATACAAGTAACCAAAACAAGTACCATATACAATCCAATGCATACATCTAACAATTTCATACCAAAAACAGTTTCATACCAAAAATAGTTTCATCCATTAATTAATGCCATTACCAAAAGGCATACAAAGAAAGTACCAAAAGACAATAGTTTTGTTTCCATCCAAGACAACCAACATAAATATCCAAAAGACAAGCATTAGTTTCTATCTATCCAAAAGACAACCATCATAAAGTAAACAAAAGACAACACACATGTAACAGTCGTCACAACCTTCATGCTTCCCTGTCTTCTTGCCCCTTACAATTCCTTGAGTTATGGCCTCTCTTTGAACACTTGGTACATGTAACAGTTTTCCCACGCCTTAATAGCTTTGATCCCTTAACAATTGGTTGACTCAACTCTTCTGCAGTCTTCCTTCTTTTCTTTTTTGGCCTTCCAATTGGAGTGTGATGTTTTGGTGCAGTTATTGTGATAGGACATTTAGATTGAGGCCAATGCTCCGTACCACTAATTGGGTCAATCATGAATGCATAGACAGCTTTCCATGTATTTAGGCTGTAACTACTATGCACCCACATCTCTGGTATGTCAACATATTCTCCATTCTATTGCATGTACCATATACAAGCCACTTCATGCTTACATGGTATCCCTGTTAACTCCCATTTCCTGCAGGTGCACTCCTTTGCTGTAGGGTCTACAACACACTGGTCCATCCAAGGACCACTTACTTGATACTTGTTGCCTCCATTCCATAGCACTGTGTATTGGGAAGCCTGAGCCTTCACTTCATTCAACAGTTTGGTTGCTGTGGGGGTAAGGACACCATCACACTTGTCGATCACCTTGCGTACGTTTACAATCCTTTTCATTAAATATTCCCTAATGTACTCCAGGGCCATGATTATTGGTTTGTCTCTCCTATCAACAAGCTGCTTGTTAAACACCTCGCACATATTGTTTAATACAACATCACAATGAGCTCTCCCTGTCACATGAGAACACACTATAATTCAAAAACAACATTACAACAATTCCCTACAACAACACTATACTTCATAAATAATGGGCAAACCTGTGAAGTGAGATCTGCTCCAACTCTGTGGGGTCATTTCTTTCAGCCAATCATATGCTGCTTGATTCAACATCCTCATCTCATTCATACACCTTCCAAACTGGTTAACAGTTGTTGCTATAGCACACTTCCACAATAGGTCCTTGTACTACTTCCCTTTCCAGGTTTTCTTCATGTTTTCATGGATGTGACTCAAACAGAATCTGTGCTCTGCGCTTGGGAAGATCTTTGCAAGAGCTGGTATGATACCCTGTAACATCAACATAATTAAATTCAGAGTTTCTTAACAGATCTATAGTAACAAACAAAGTAAACATAGTCAAAGATTACCTTTTGTCGGTCACTTATGAAGGTGAAGTTAGAGTTTCTATCCAAATCTAAATCATCTCCCAAATATTCAAGGAACCAAGCCCAGGAATCAGTTGTCTATGCCTCAACAATCGCATAAGCTAATGGGTAAGTTCCATGGTTAGGGTCAATCCCAACTGCAGTTAAGATTTGGCCAGGATAGGGTCCTTTCATAAAAGCCCCATCTAGCCCCAACAATTCCCTGTCGCAGGCTTTGAATCCTTTCTTCAGTGCACCGAAACATACATAAATCCTCTTAAACTGCCTAGTGTCTTGATTGATGTTTGGTTCCATTTCAAGATCCAACCTCATGGTTGTGTCTTGATTTGTTTTCTGTAGCTCAAGAACATAATCTCTCAACATAGTGTATTGTGCACTGTAAGTACCTCATGCCCTCTCCATTGCCCTTGATTTTGCCCTAAATACTTTCTGCCTCGAGAGGTTTAATTGTAGTTTTGCTTGAAGCTGGTCTTTTAGGGCTCCAACAGGAATAGTAGGGTTGGGCACAATTGTTCCTTTAATTTGTTTGGAGAGAAAAGATGATGTGCATTGCCTCACCTTCCTGCATTGAAGGCATTTATGCACATCATTGTAAGTTTTGACAACCCATGTTTTTTCCTGTTTGCTTGTTGAGATGTGCAACACCCAAGGACAGAGGGGCCTACTTCCAGGAATCTTTGACTCTGTTGACTCTGTATTACTACCCTCATCAACCTCTTCTGTTGACTTTGTTGACTCTGTTGGCACTTTCCCCCTACATATAACCCTTACTCTTGAACTTTCATTCTTTACAATTGAGAGATCTCTCCTAGTTTCAATTGAATGCTTGACAATCAATTATATAATCTCCTTCTTATTCCCAAAACTTTGTCCAACAAAAAAACTCAAAGTTTGGCCCTGCATTTTTGTGGTTTGATGTTTTCTTAATTTCCTCAACTGTCTCTTCCTGTCTCCTTCAAACTCAGAATCTGAACCACTATAAAAGGCATCTATGTCCACTGGATCATGGCTGCCATCTTCTCCCAAACAGTTTTCATCACCTATTTTCCCCTTATTTCCCAACCACTCTGCATCCTAGTCTATGATTGAATTGAAGTTTTTCATGTCTACATCAACTTCCTCTATTTCATGGGTTTTATCAACCATGTAATCAAGATCTTCCCCATCATCATCTTCACATTTTAGGTCACTGTCATCTTCTACAAGCCCATCTATCTGATCATCATTTATACTAGGATGGTCCTGTTCCTGAAATATACTAGGATGATCCAAAAAAGGATTAAAATCATATCCTTCACCAGCATCAACCTGTGGCCCAAAATCATGTCCTAAACCAACATCAACCTGTGGCCCAAACTCATGTCCTTCCTGTTGTCCTGAACTATCAAACTCTAGTCTATATGATGATCTATCACTATGCTCTTATGACTTTGTTAGGCTCTGTTTCAATCCATTCAAAAAAAATATTTTTTATTGATACACTCCCTAGGCTCTTAGACCTCCCTCGTTTTTGAGGAGTTGGTTGAGGGTTTTTAGAAGGAATTTCTTCAAGAACAACACTTGGTCCAACTGGTGACTTCATGTATGTACCCACAGTGGTCCTAATCTGCTCTGTGTAAACCTCAATGATATTATGAGAGGTGGTCAATTTCAAAAGATTCAAGATATCTTGATCATTTCCTAAGGCTCTTAGGCCAATATCTAGGTCAGATTCAGGGATAAGAAAACGATAGTACATCAGATATTTACCAGTGTAACCAAGTTCAGTCACCATTGCATCGATTTCATGGACACTTAGTTCATCAATGTCCACTAAATCGATGAATGTAGTCTTACCCTCAATATATCGCCTTCCTGGACGTTTGGTAAACATCCCACCATGATGTATCTTCAACGTTATCAGATTGGTATAAATGTTTGCAAAAAAATAAAGTATAATATCATGTTACTGACTTGCTCTGAAAAACTTGCAAAAAGTTCAAAGAACAAAAATCAAGTCAAAAACCCTAAATATGCTTACCATAAATATCTTTAGGCACAAAATCATCAAACAAACTACGAATAGTCCACATTGAAGCGGGCATCGATCAAGTTGCAGGTTGAAGTTTGAAGTAGAAGTTGAAGAGGTAAGAGGATGAGGACGATGGTTGAAAAATTGGAAGTCAATCGAGGTCGTCTATTAAAAGGGGGGGGGGGGGGAGGGTTTTAATAAAAAGACCATTTTACCCTCGCGTGCAGGTTACGTGGTGGGTGTTAACGGCAACCTCTCTAACGGAGTTAGAGGGAGGGACTAAACCCGGTCGTTTTTGCATACCACGATGGCGAAACTGTATTTTTTAAACTGTAGGGACGAAAGGTGTTACTTTCTTGAAAGCACAGGGACCAAAAGTGTAGTTTACTCTTTATTTTATTAGATCATCTCCAATTCAATTATTAAAAATAAAACATAAATAATGGTGATTTTACGAGGGCGATCTCTAATGGGTCATACTATATTTTACATCAAATTTCAAAAGTAATGTAAAAAATAGTGTTACTAGTAAATCTTCTCCAATAAGTAACACTATTTTCTACACCAAATCCTAATATTCTAGACATATTCTTTTTTTATATTAATTTATTAAATTTTCAATAATATTATTATATTTATTAACTTTACAATTTATACCCATATTTTTTTTGAAAAACAACCTTTAATTACCAAACAAAAACCACAACCACACCTCTAAGGCACCAAACAGCCACAACAGAAGCAAAAAAACCCAAAAGGTTTGCCAGGAGCAAACCATTACAACCAGAAGCACAAACTAACAGAAAGAAAAACAAATATAGGATCAAAACACAATAAGTAGACAACCCAAAACAACGACCAAAACAGAACCACCACCTCGAACAAATAGACCCAACAACCACAGGTCCTTAACACCCCGCCACCGATCTGATCATTGCATCGACCACGGTTTGCACAACCATCTATTCCAATTGAGATTCTTGTTACGAGACCTCCCACCGATCCATTCGAAGCTTCGCCTTTGGAATTCGAAAAAAAGATCCTCCAATTTACTTTTGTCTTCTTTAAAGACGACCCTGTTCCGATGGGACCAAATAAGATAGACAAATGACCAAACCATTTCCTTCCACAAATTAACTCGAGCCGTAGATGTCTCCGATGAAAAGTTACAATCCAGAAAGTTATTAATCGAACTAAGACTCTCCAAGTTGACGTTCCACCACCGACCCACTTTTTCCCACAAGTTGTTTACTTCCGGGCAATTCACAAAAGTGTGATCCACCGACTCTCCCTCATTCTCACATCTCGGGCATAACACTAAATTAATATCCAGACCCATTTTGTCTGACACCACTCTACATGGGATTCTACCTTGCTTCATTCTCCACACTAGAATGAAAATCTTTTTTGGAACGAACTTTGACCACCTCGTTTCTTCGTACCGAACCCCTCTTGATGCAATCTTTTATTCGATAAGACCTTTTAGGTCTTGCATGGAAAAGGTTCCTGCGTGGCCCAACAACCAATTATCTTTGTATATACATCCCAACTTCGGTTTCCACTCTTGCAAGACGGAAAGCAATTCCTCCAATTCCCCCAACTCCCTACCTCTCGGATCCCTCCTCCAACCCCAACTCCAAACCCAGTTATACCCTACCCAACCACCTTTATTGGAGATTGCTTATTTGATTCAAGAAGCCACAATCTCCTAAACCTTTTACCCAACTCCTCACCACCACACCATCTATCCGACCAAAACTTAGTGTCATACCCATTCCCAAATTCTTTGCCAAATGACTCGGCAAAGTTGATACCCAACTTTTCCAACTTTTTACCAATCCTAATTATGTTGCTCCGCACCGAGGCTCCCCTCCTCACCCTATGAACCTCCCCTTTGAGACCCCTTCCTCACCGAAAATGCTTTTAATCACCCTCACCCAAAGTCTACTTTTCTCGCAATTGAACCTCCACCACCATTTACCCAACAAACCCCAATTAGAATTTTGTAAGCTTCCCACATTAAGACCAAGCCTCTTTAAGTCCCTCACGACCCTATCCCATTTTACCCACGAAATCCCTCTTTTATCGACGGACCCGACCCCCTCCCCAAAAGAAACGACATCTCACCCTCTCTAGCTCACTAGTCACTCCTCTCGGGGCTCGAAAAAAAATACAAGGGTAGACTACCCAGAACCGATTTCACCAAAGTGAGCCTTCCACCGAACGAGATCAATTTCAACTTCCAATCGTCCAACTTATTTTTTACCTTTTCCACCACTACCTTCCAACTATCAATTTTATGCATAGCCGCTTCCATCGGAAGCCCAAGGTAAGTGAAAGGAAACACACCACATCCACATCCGATACCATTTGCCCAATCTTGGACTACATGAAAATCAACACCCAGTCCATAAAGTTTACTTTTGGAGATATTAAAGTAACACCCTCGAAATTGGAAAGAGCAACTAATTTAAAACTTTCAATTATACAACAAAAAGGATAAAATCTATTCTACAAATCAACACTTGAGTCACTTCAAAAAGAATACTAGATTTAACTTCAATGAATAAAAGGTCAAGTCTCGAATAAAGACTAATCAAGGTCGGGTGTTACTAAATCCCAAAAGAAACAGTTACTCTTCTCATTGACTAAAACGAAAAGACTTCATCAAGCCACTCAACCTTGCACAAACTCCTGGCACTCAGCACTTCACCAAAACGCTATAACCTCTTCCCCCAACCGGAACCTGATGCACATGCCGACAAATAAAAGGTTAGGCTAACGCCTAGTGAGTTCAAGAGTTTACAACATGAAATAAATGCATTTGTTAAAGGGAGAGAAAGTAGTTTAAATCACAGACCCTCAGAAGGATTTACTTTAAATATCAAACGACACCATTTTCCAAAAGTACACCTTTAAAACAAGGAACCCAACATGAACCTTCTTTCGTAAAACCACTTTAATTCCAAACTCACCAAAAACGTGAATAGTAAGCAAAGCTCCCAATTTATAATAATACGAAATAAAACTTTACTTCTCGAAACGCCTCCAACGTGGACGAGGCATAATACACAACCCTTAAATCTTGAGTAAACAATTTCCCATAAGTAAAACGTCACCGAAAACATGGATAATAAAATGACATAATTAAATACCTAAATAACATCTTTCGATGACGGGGGATACCCGATTCCATTGTATGTGGCGGAACACAAAGTTACACATAACTATGTTGTCGAACTACACCTCAGATCGTGACTGTATTGCCTGCTCTACCGAGCTACACCTTCAGTCGGACTTTATTTCAAGTCCCAAAACACCGTATCCCTTATTGCCTGCTCTGCCGAGCTACACCTCAAGGATACGCGATCTTATTGCCTGTTCGGTCTATAGCGGAGTTTCATCCTCAGGGTACCCACTCGACCCTTAGTGCCTACTCCCTAGCACTCAAGATAGAAGCCTCAGCTCCTTAATTGATAACTCTCGATGTCTAACCCTCGTGCACAAGAATTAGACATCCAAACACAAAACCCATGGTCTCGAAGTACAACCCATGAGGGTTCCTCTTTGCCAAACAACCAAGACGACATTAATGCCAACACGACATAATTTCCCAAAGTGAGGATCCCAAGAGTCCTTACCATTACATATGACTGACTTACATGCCTATGGATCCAATGCAATCTAGTCTAAAACACATGACTCCAAAAGAATGACACACGCACCCAAAACATGTATTCTCCAAAATAAAATGAAATAAATGCAACTCACACCCAAAGCTCCACTTAGGTTATTAAACCGGACAATAGTCCCCAAGACCCGACAAAGCCGAAAACCGAGCTAAAGACCCAACAATTTACGTAATTCTCCAATGGAAGCCGGTATAGACATCAAAACACGTTTGACCGACATTTATGCAAACACCACAACCAAAAAGGGTAATTAACCCAAAACATCTCATTATTTAAAACAAAACGTTTTCCAAATGAAATCGTTCTCTTCGTGATGCCAAAATGACACATAGTACCATGATATGCATTTCCGACGGTTTATAAAATCGTATGAACCAAATGTACAATTATATAAAATGACCTCCATTTATATCTTATATCATCAAAGAAACATATCAAAGTGATTTATTGCTCAAAACGCCCAAAGCCTCAAAGATGCGAGTTACATAAGTTTCTAAAGTTAAATATTTTCAAATAACCAAAACTTATCAGCAGTTAACAATTTAATGTAAAACACAGACCCCTTTAAAATAAACATTTTGGCATGTACACCGTTTTCACAAATCAACTTGAACTCACCTCGCTAGGTTAGGTTAAACCTAGATTTCAAACCCAAATCCTTAGCCCCCAAGAATGAAGCTTCCATCATCAATACATCATCTTCAACAATGGGTTAGGGTTCCCAAATAACCCTTTTCTCCAAATCTAAAAGAAATAAACCACCAACAAGAATAACTCTTTAGATCTACAAAGATATTCATATCAAAGCTTGAAATATTCAAAGAAACTTACCACTTTAGAATATTTAGATTATCCACCCAAACCAACCAAAGGAACTCATTAACTCTTCAAATCCAAGCTTCCAAATACCGACCCTTCACACCTCCTTAGGATAAATCCACCATGGATGCTCCAAATCTCACATAGGAGTTCCCCAAAATCGAACCAATGAGAGGAGAAGAATGGAGGTGGAAACAAGAATGATTGAAAATCCTAGAAATGGGTTTAAATCATCAGGCCTATCCCGCAGCCTTGGCCGCGACCCCCAAGTCGTGGGCTAAGCCGCGCGTGCTACTTGCCTGCACGCATACAGTGACTTACGCGACCTTGACCGCGACTTAAGGCCGTGGCCAAGCCGCGCGTGTTACTGATCGTGCCTCTCATGTCTCGCATTGAGCCATTCCCCGACTTTTCCTCTCAGCCGGCCACTGACCGCCCCTTGACCGATCGTTGACCGACCTATTAGAATTTACGGTTGTTACAATTAATCTGTAGGCCTGAAACCAAAAATAAACAATGAAGTACTTTTATAAGATTTTTAACGTTCAACCGACTCCAATTCTCGAAAAAATAGCGTCATCCTCATAGTGTAAATGAGTCACCACCAATTCCTCTTTACCAACTTTAATCCCTTAAAAAATTCCTCCTTCTTTTGCTTCCAACATAAGCACATTTAATCCTTCCGCCACAACTAGAAAGAGAAACGGGGCAAGGGGATCACCTTGCTTAAGACCTTTCTCCATCTTGAACTCTTTTGTCCGTGATCTGTTGACGAGGACCGAGATCGTTGCCGATTCAAGACAAGCCTTTATCCATATACACCATTTTTTTTTACCAAACCCCATTGATTTCAAGGTCTCGATGAAGAAAGGTCATTCCACACTATCGTAGGCCTTTTCAAAATCCACTTTGAATACCATGCATTTACCTCTCGATCTTCGGATATCTTCTACCACTTCATTTGCCACCAAGACTCCGTCTAAAATATATCTTCCTTTTAAAAAGGCCGATTGTGAGTCTCCGATTACCTTTCCCAACACTCTTTTCATTCTCTCCGCCAACACTTTCAAGAGAATTTTATAATAAACTCCAATAAGGCTAATTGGTATAAATTCATTAAGACCAATCGGGTTAACATTCTTTGGGATGAGGTTTAAGAAGAAAGCGTTGCAACCCCCACTTATCCTCGCTGAATCCCAAAAGCTCGAAAATTCCTTCAAGAAGTCATATTTGATGGTTCCCCAATATTTTTTTTATAGAAAGTGAAAGTAACCACGTCCGGCCCCGGAGATTTGTTACTCCCGCACGCTTTGATTGCATCCCAAATATCCTCTTCCGTAAATGACCTTTCCAAATTCTCCGCTTCTTCCCGATCCAAGATTTTAAACTTTTCACTTTTCAAGGTAAGACCACCTTGAGTTTGAGCCGCGTATTTTTTTTAAAGAACTCGTGCACACTTTTCTTTATTGCCTCCATCTCTTCTGACCTCGTTGCATTGATTTTCACACCTCTAATTTCATTTATTCTTTTTTTTTCTTAATGATGGCATGAAACAACTTCGAGTTCTCGTCCCTTTCTAGATTCCACTTGACTTTAGCTTTTTGGGAAGCTATATCTACTCTCTTTGCCCCCTTCCAATCAAGCTTTCTGATATTCAATCCACCTAATCCTTTCCGATTCATTAAGACCCCTTTGCCCGGCTAGCACTTCCAACTTCCTCGCTTCTTATTTATTCCGCTCCATCTCCCCATCTAAAGCCCTATACCTTTCAATAGTCAATGATCTCAAGGCAACCTTCACATTCTTTAGTTTGTCCCTTAAAATGCAATCCGGAGAAAATGACGACACCTCCTTACTCCACTATTCTCTTATCACGTTTCTAACCTCATCGCCTCCCAACCAAGCATTGAATATTTTAAACGGTTTTGGTCCAAAATCAAGCTTATTGTCACAAATCAAAATCGGGTGATGATCCTGTTGGTCCTGGAGGTTCTTAACAAGTTTGTATAAGGGGGGGGGGTGGAGGTTGAATACGAACACAAATTTTTGGTTTAAAAAATTGTTTATTGATGAATCAAATCACAATTTACAATTTTTTGCGGAATAAGATTAAGTAGAGCCTAATCTAAACAAACTTAAGAAATCACACAGATGTTTGCACTAAGAAATAGAGAAGGAAGGTTGAGGGATATAGAAATCAAGGGTTTCTATATTTTGTCTTCTTAGAAAGAGGATAGAGGTTTCTATATCTCAATCTGTATTTTAGAAAGAGTCCCACTCTTTCTGTTTATACCCAATGCATCTGAACGCATGGCAGGGTACTTTACACGTGTCATCATTTGATTCTTTGCATGCCTTTGACATTTTGGAGTCATTGTTTTTGGCAGAGGTGAACAGTGTAGTTTCAGAGTTTGTTGTACAACCTGTTTGCAGAGGTATGTCTCTTCTGATGGTTTTGTACTTTGAGTGCAAGGACAGAACAAAAGAAACTTGAAGCGTAAGCTTTGTGATCATCAATCGCTGAATATCTCTTCCTTCAGTGAGTTCAAAGGAAGTTCAGTGATCGTTGAGCTTTACTGCAGATTTCTTCGCATGTTTGTAGACTTATCTTGATTTCACTGATGTCCGCATCAGATCATGAGTAGACATGTCATCTGTTCAGCTGCTTTATCTTCGATTCAAAGGTGAACGATTTTATCGTGAAACTTGTTCTTCAGGGATTACGTCTAACTATTTTAGGAAGGATTATCAGCGATACTGAACATACTCAGTATGTGCTCGTTGATGGTGAAACACTAATACATACATATGTTAAACGTAATTTTCACTAAGTAGTTCAAAATGGTCATTATCAAATCTATGAGAGAGCTTGGATCGACAATCTCCCCCTATTTGATGATGACAAAGTAACATGAGGAAAATTACTTTAAATCAAAATATAAAGATGATTAGGACTCATAACATACGTGCCCCGATTACTATTTTGAGGGATCTTTTTACAGTACTGATGTTGTAGAGTACTTCACTGAAATTCTCATTAATTTGTAGAGATAACAAAGTAGTGAAAATTATAAGTACAAATGAAGTCCTATACTACTGTAAGTTCAACTAATAGATTATAAGATATGAAAGGAAATCTATCAGCTATATGGGTTCTTCATTGACCGGCGATTCTTCTCCTGTGATCATATAATCAGGTATTTGTTCTCCTTTTTGTCTTCAATTAGCTACTTCTTTTCGGATAAGAGTCTTGATAGGAGTAGCTAAAATAGAGTAGTCGCATCATAAGAAGAGAAGATCCTGTAGATGTTTGATAGGACACAGATAAATCTCTGACTCTCTGAAATCTAAGGATTTCATTGTAATCTCTGAAGAATAACCCATGAGGTTTCTTTATCACTTGCCCTGCAAGGAATGGTCCACCTGGGGGCAGCAATAGATTGAGAACTGAAAGATCTGGAGGAGGTATAAATAAATCTTCCCTGGAAAACTTGACGGATGTTTCATTTCTGGTGGGAGCATCATTTTCAGAAGAGGAGGCATGCTTTCGTGTGATAGTTCTTGGTTGTTGTGGAAGAAAAGAGGGCACATTCATCTTTGCAGCGACCTTGTTGATGAGAGCTTCAAGAGTTTCTTCAACTTGGCCTCTGTATGTTGATTTAGATTTCCTTAGTGCTTATCTGAATTCTAACCATTCATAATAACCAAGAGTTTCTAATATGTTCAAATACATAGCTTTGAAATCTCCATTCTCTCTGAAAATCTCTAGATTTACAGAGACTTTGTTCTTCTACCTTTTTCCAGCGACTGTTACGGATGAGATCTTCTTTGAATCAGATCGATGATCAAGCCTACGTTGGCACCATGCTAGATCCTGATCACTGATTTCTTTGTCTTGTTTGTTCTTCTTATCTATCTCTTTCAGAAGAGCAACTTGCACCTTTACTGGATTTTCTTTCATCTTTTTGTCTTTGAACAGGGTTGAATGTACTTTGAGAATTAAAGAAGTATCTCCTTTGCATTCAACTATTTATTGTTCAACCCTGACAGATTCTTCAATTTCCGCAGGTGTAATGTTGCCAAGCTCTTCAATGGAGATATGACGAGGGATCCTCAGCCATATATTTTCCAGTTGTGAGATCATTTCAGAACGTCTCTGAGCATCATCTTCTGATCCTTTTGGAATTCAGGATCTTCTTGGTCGATGGCTCAGGGATTCGTTTTCTTCTTCCTCGTCATCAGTCTCTCTAACAGAGACTGGGATTATTTGGTCTTCAGTTTGATCAACTGGGATTATTTGCGAAGAATCTCTCTTAAGCAGGGGAGAGAACTGTCTGAGCAAAAATGAAGGAGTTTGTGTATGTTTGAGGTTTAGAAGAACAAGGGTGTTTGGTGAGAAAAGAAAGATAAAGGAACCAAAGAGAGACATACATGAGAAGGTAGCTCCCCCTCAGAAGTTGAAAGAATTCTCAGATTCCCTTCAGCAGCGACACACTTTTGTTTGCCTTGGGTGGTGGAATCTGGGGCCTTGTCTTGTTGTCTCGCCCCTGCTTCTTTTATTACGACTCCCTTTATCGCTGGGGCTGGAGCGATGGTAAATGCATGGAGCCATGAGGATGGGTCCTCATCATCATCATCATTAGTGATGATATGTTTAGAACCTTGACCTTCGAGGTCAAGTTCTTCTTCATCCTCATCTTCCTCTTCAAACTCTTCTTCTAGAGGTTCTTCTAGAAGTGGTTGAAAGGAAAGTGGTGCCTGATCCTCAGTAACAGCGTGCGCATCAGCATTAGCTGTATTTTCTTCAGCTGCCTTCTCCCCCTCAACTTGAGGAGGAGGTTCTTACTCGTTTACTTGTGCAGATACTGCATTTTCTTCAGTTATTTCTTTCTCCCCCTCTTTGTCATCATCGGGAGAGGTCTAAACAACAACATTAGCAATAGGTTTGTGGGCATCAGCCTCCAGTGCCTTGATACGAGTCTCAATCCCAAGAATAACAGAGGTGGCCATAATGATAAAGTACGTAGCAGTAGTAAGGCACTCCCTGTCATTTTCTGTGAAAGAGGGCTCAGGGGCAGGAGCTGGTGCATTCAGTTTGGCGAGGAGGTCAGTGGGTAGCTTGTTGGAGCGGTCAATCTTCTCACTGAGAGTTTTCACCTCTCCAGTAAGTTCTGTCACTGTGCCTGAAAGTTGGTCAACGTGACCATGAAGAAATTGAAGTTGAGTGGAATTGGTGGTCACGCTTTCTTTCAGCGAACTGACTTCCTTTTCAAGTGAGGCGATTTGAGAGGCCTCAACTCTTGTTGAGACGATGGTGGAGTGATTCTTCAGCTCTTCACCAGCAGTTGTTAGAACTATGTTTGAATCAATTTGTAGATTATTTGTTTGACCTTTTTCATGTAAGTATTGTATGAGGTCAAGGCATGTTTGACCCATATAATACCTCTTGTCTTTGTTCTTTTCCTTGTAATGTAACAATTCCAAGTATGCTTTTCACTTTGTAACTCAAGTCTTGTAACCTTTGATTGTGAGATATATGACATGAGATTTGTGACAATATTTCTCTCTCTAGAATTACTTTGATTCTTGATTTGTTTCTTGATCTTTAATTGTCAAATGCTTGAATCTGGAATCATAATTGGTATCAGAGCCTACTAAGATTAATCAGACTAATCAAGATTGAAGAATTTGAAGAAAAGTTCAAAAAAAGTTATTGTTCATCTTCAAAAATCCGTACATCGGCTGAGTTTAGATTGATTTTGCTATTCTGTGTTGTTTTTGTTAAAATTTTCATTTCATTGTATGCATATAGTGTTATAGAAAACTTTTGATTCACAATGTATTCACAAATTCACTGATTTTAGGTGTCAATTTCTCAAATTTGTAAGTTTTTGCGTTCTTGAGTCCATCGCACTGTATTTTGATTGATTCATATTGATCATGTTGTTTCTTGGTGAAATTGATGCTAAGGGATTGTTCTAAATGGTATTGTGATCAAATTCACAAATTTTCAGAAGCTAATTCAAAGGATTGAGTTGAATTCAGTGGATTAAAATGATTTTTGAGTCGAAGTTGTCAGAATCCGCAAGATCCAAGGAATTCGCATGTTCTTGGAAGAACTCGCATCTAACTGAAGTTTGATAATTGACAAGGACATAACTCACATCTTACCTCATGCGAAAAGATGAAATCCGCATGAAGTGTTGTACGAAAAGCTGAAAATCGCACCTTCTTTTATGCGAAAGTTGAAGAATTCGCATATTGAAGATCTTAAAATTTTTCTATGGGAGGATTTCGCATCGATACGTGAAGTTGAGAAGGCTGAATTTTTCTAAGGGAGGAATTCGCATCTCATTTGTGTGCGAAAAGTTCAAAGTATGAATTTTACAAGTTCAAAATTCGCACCTCTCTCTGTGCGAAAAGTAGAAATCTGCATCCTACATTGTGCGAAAAGTCAGAATTCGCATCTAGCTACGTGCGAAAAGTGAAGGATCCTCATCCATTTGTGTGCAAATTTTGTTCATGCGAAAAGTTTTCACTGTGTGTGCGAATTGTATACTTAGAATATTTTTTGAATATTTTTTTTCAAGGTTGAATTTTCTGATTATCTGACTAACGATCATTTCAAGCATCTTTTCAGATATAATTTCAAAATGCCCTACACATATGAGAAAGGAAAACCGTTTTGACAAACAGAGACTGTGTTGTGGCATACATGCCTGAGATACCAGCAATAGAAGTTGAAAATGAGAAGCTTAAACTTCAGAACACAAAGTTAAAAGCTGAGAATGCTGATCTGAATGTCAAACTGAAGAAAGCTGAAAAACAGGTATCTACATATCAGGCAAAGGGAGCTGAATGGATCAAGAAGTATGAAGAAAGAAGTAAGAATGAAAAAGTTGAACTCGAGAAAACTTTCAATCTAAAGTTGTTTGATCTTTCTAAGAGAGATTTGCAAGAAAAGAAAGATTTAGATCTCAGATGTACCAAACTTTCCAAGCATGTTTCTAAGTTTGAAAAGATCTTAATCTCCGAAAGAGATATCTTTGAAAAAGAAAAGAAAAATGCTGAAAAGAAAAATGTTGTGTTGTTCAAAGAGATTTCAGAGAAAAATAAAGACTTGGAAAAGGATTTTGAATTGGTAAGAAAAGTTTTTGAAACTGAGATTTCCAAATTAACATGAAAACTAGCTACTTTATCTTCTGATATCTTGAAAGAACAAAGGAGTAAGTCTGATCTGCAAAGCTAGTTTGATAAGCTTTGTAATGAAAAATATAAATTGACTGATCAAATCAAACAGCTGGAAATAGCAAATGCTAATTTGTCTGATAAAATAACAACCGATACAACTGACTTATCTTTTTATGATGATGATTCAGCTGAATTAGTTTGTTCTTTTCAATCTGTTTCTAGCTTATTTCAGAAAATGATTTTCAAGAAGAAAACTGTCAAACCAAATGTCTTGAAAACAAATCAGATTAAATCTCCAAGTTCATTCTATGTCAAATCTGTAGATAAAAAGGCTACTTATTCTTCAAAATCTGGAAAGAAAGCATCTGGGAGAGATCAGATGATTTGGGTTGTTAAGGGATCTCCAGAAGCTGAACAATACCAGAAATCAAGTGCATCTACTCCAAAGATACAAAAGAACAAGTCACCTAAAGGTAAATCTTTTGCTAAGCCTGATTTCATTAAGTCTGCAAACCACTTAATCAAATTAGCTAAAAGAAAAATCTGCTGTTCTTTTTGTGGCACTGATGATTTTGTACACAAAGCACATATTCAAAACTGATATGGTTCATATAAAGTTTATTCACATGATTATGTACATCACAGAAGTGGAAACCATTCTAGGAAGTTTCCAAGTACTAACATAGAAGGACCCAAGTTCATATAGGTACCAAAACCTGTTCAACCTGTGATGCAGGAATCTACAATCAAGAGAGAGTAAAGAAGTAAATGACTTCTGAACACAACAGTTCAAGACTCAGTCTTCATTGTTAAAGAATGATGACTTCTGAGTAAAGCAACTCAGGACTCAGTTTTCAATGTCAAAGGAAGATTGACTTCTAATCAATTCAGATTAGGACTCATGCTTCAAAGATTATAACTGAAGGACACTTTGACTGTCAATTTTTTTCAAAGGGAGTATTTCTATTTTTAAATATTAAATGATTGTGAGAGAATGTAAAAATGATATATTTTTGGGAAGAATGAAGTGTCAAGTTTCAAGAACACTGAATGAGTTGAAATGAATGCAGGTATGAAGGGGGAGCATATCTGTACAAAATCAAAAAGTTCACCTCAAGTCAAGGGGGAACAAATCAGAAAACAATATTCAAGGGGGAGCAAATTCTAAGGGGGAGTAAGTGTGTGTCAAAATGTTTTGCAAAATAAAATTGAGCTTAAATGTTTCCATTTTTGGAAAATTTCCTTTTTAGGAAAGATTCTATTTTTGGAATTTTTGGAAAATGTTTCTAATTTTGGCAAATTTCCTTGTTTAGAATGTTTTTGAAAAAGTTATAAATTTTGCTAAGTCCAGAATTCGCACCCTATGGCATGCAAATTTGTGGATTTCGCATCCTGTTGCATGCGAAAAGCCGCTTCTCACATCCTTTGGCAGGCAAAAAGTAGCAATTCGCACGTAGGGTCATGTGAATTGTTCTTTACGCACAACAATCCGCATATTGTGCCATGCGAATTGTTCACACACATTGTCTTATTTTTTTTAAGACAATTCTCTTCTCAATGCCATGTGAAAAGTGATACCCACTCAAATCGTGCCACATGTAAATTTCATTCTTGGGTATAAATATCAATGTTTTCCTCAGATAAATCAATTTTCTCATCTTGGAAACTTTATACATATTCTCACTTAGAGTTTTTCTCTAAACCCTCTTCTGCGACTCTTGACTTTCAGACATCGATTCTTCGAGTTTTTCATATTCAAGGTTATTATTTTGATTTTTGTTTTGATTGTTTGTTGTCTTTGTTCTTGTTTGAATTGATTCTTGTAGGATTACCTTGACTGGATTTGGATTAGGGTTTAGGATTCGTCTTAAGACTGTTCATCTTTCGATCTTCGAACCAAACTTTGGACTTTGAACTTCAAATCTATCAATGTTCTTTGAATGTTAAAATTGGATTTAAAGAAATGATTTGATGTTAAAATCGAACCCTGAACATACATTTTTATGGATTTTAATGAACCAATTTTGGGTTTTTGATGGATTTCAAATGTTCGACTCTTCGACTGAATGTTCTTGATGTTCTTGAACATAGTAAATTTTTTTGATTAAAATGGACTGAAATGTTAAAATCAATAATTTAATCTTGTTTTGGAACTAAAATCGACTTAATCTGTACAAGAATTTTGGATTTTAAAGTGCAAATTTTTGGAATCTGGGTTTATAATCATGTTCATGAGTTTTGATGAACACCATGAGTGTTCTTGAGGTTCAAATTTACACTTAGAAAATTTTCAGAATTGAAAATTCAAATGTTTCAAGGCTCATGTTTATTTTGTGATTGTTAAATTTTTTGATAAGTCAAGAATTCTCATCTTGACTCATGCAAATTCTGAGGTCATGTTTAAGTATTTCAAGTGAGGAATTCGCACCTTGCTTCATGCGAATTCCATACTTAGGAAACTTAAAGAAAATTTTTCAAAAATAAAGTTTGGGTTTTAACTGACAAATTGGACAATTGTCCATACTTTTCACTTTTCAGGTATTCTAATGGTGGATAACCAATCTGTTGAACAACAAGTCCAGATGGATGAAAATTCATCACCACAGGCATCAAGGCAATTTCCTATGCCTTCATCCAGATCTGACTACCAGCCTGAACCTGGTGTCAATCTTGATCTGATCTTGATCACACCATCCGAAATGAAGCAACTATCACCTAATAATTACTATGTGGATTTTGAGCACTTAAAGATTGATCCATTTGTTCTTGGTATTCTCAAGAACTATCCACTCCGATATGCACTGATTGCTCAAGCTCTTGTTCCAGAGCTCTACTTGCAAAAAGCTTGGAAGACAATCAATTTCATTACCAGACAAGTTGGAAATAACAGAGTTCCTCAGTTTGAACTATAGATTGATCACTTTACATCAATCCTGCATTACTAAAGGCTCAGATATGTGCTGAATCTACCTCTTATGATGAATTCCCAACAGATACTGAAGTCTTTGAGGGTATAAGTGGAAGGGCTTTACATTATATTTGATATTCCTATTTGGTATTTTAATTATTAGATATAGGTTAAGGGTTTATGTGGTTAGTTGGTTATACTTTTGGACTTAAGTGTAAATAACCATATATATATATGTGAATCTTAGATAGTTTGATGAGTCATGACAACTCATTTGCTGAAATTTATTAGTGTGTGTATGGGGTTTTTGTGTGTGTCGGCAAGAGAAGAGAAATGAGAGAAGAAGGGTTAGAGTTAGGTTCTTTTACTTTGGTGATTCCAGTATTTCTCCAAATTTGCAGGTATGTTTAGATTGTTATGTTGAAACTTCTTCTTCCTTGCTTGGTTATCTTAGTCATTTTAGGGTTTGTATAAGTTCCTCCATGAATAATACTTGAGTTGAACCCAAGTCTTGAATTTAAGAAAATCTATGGTTTATGGTATATATATCTTCCTATACTTGGTATTGATTCAAGTTTCAAGGTTTAACTCTCCACTATAGTGATGGAGTTCATGTTATGGCAAGTTGGAGGTTGTAAGGTAGATGGTAATCGTGAGTTTAAATGGTTAGATATGCATGTATAGAGTTGATATGAGTTCCTCCTTGTTATTTGATGTTAGAACCTCATTTTTATGCTAAAAACTTCCATAGAAATAACCCAAATTTAGTTAGGTTTCAGTTGGGGTGTCAAGGGGATGATAACAGGAGCTGTTTCCTGTCGACAGAGGTCCGCGTGATCTTTGGCGTGCTTTGGATCGCACCAAAGTCACGCCAAGCACTGTTTCAGCATTTTCTGATTTTTGTATATTGCGTACTCGTGTCATTTCTAGGCCATATAGGGATATGGGTACTCGTTTTGAGTGTAGAATAGCTTTTGAACACATTGAACATGTTATTATGTGCATATCACAACCCGAAATCTTGTTTTTTTTATGTTGGTTGTTCGGTTTCTAGCTCGGTTGCGATTCGGGGGCGTTCGGTGGGTAGTTTAAGGTTGTAAATTGTAGTAGTGAGTCTTATATGCATATAATTATGTGGATTTCATCAATATGTATATATTACATTCTCGGTTATTCGTCAGTGAAGTTGGATACAAGTAGTGTTCGGTTGTGTCGTTTGCGTGTGTGTGGCTTCAAACTCTTAATAAGGTGAGTTTTCTTTTAACCATTTTCGACTGGAATACTTATGTTATGAAGTGGTTTATATGTGATATGTGTATAAATGATTGTGAGTTATATGGAATGTGATTATTGAAATGAATTCTCATATGTTTGAGCATTGCATTACAATATTGTATTTTGGCCGGACGTAGTGGCCGGATGGAGTTGGTTGTACCGAAAGGGGCAACTGGGTTGGTTGTACTTGAGGTACTTTGAAGTAAATTAATTACTTGTGCTTAGCGGTCAACTAATTCTGATATGGCCATGGGTTGTTGGTGTTGTAGGCCAACATAGTGTGTTGTGTACATTGAATGAGATTTGAATTGTGATTGGTTGATAACGGTTTCATATCAGTGTTTTCATAATATTGTTATTAAAATGTTTGGGATTATCTCACTTAGACCAATTGGTCTAACCCTCAATGTTTTTCAAAATCTGTATTCCAGGACAGATGACTGGTAAGGCAAAAAGAAAAGATAAGTTATGATGTTATGTGAAGAAATGTGTTGCACGTGGGAAGCTATTATGAGTTACTACTTCTAGTTGAACAATGTTATATGTCAATGGTTTTTGTTGGATGTAGTATTATGTATATATGTATGTGCTTATGTTTTAAAAGCATAAAGTTGGTACTATATTATGTAGTTAGTGTTATTCTAGACTTCGTGACCTTATATGTAATATGTGGGTGTTTGTAATGTTAATGGTTGTATGTATTGTATGATACATGTTATGTTTTAAGGTGGGTTGTTATAGTTGGTATCAGAGCCTAAGTTTAAGGGATTTAGGTATTCGGATCCATACCTAGACTTAAACTGCATAATGTTCTGTGAAGTAGGATGTCCCTATTTTGTCTAGAACCTTGGAATGTTAAATATAATGGGTAGAAAGAACGACATGTAAGGTAAATTCAAATTAAATTTGGCCAATGTAATTATGTGCTTACAGGTGCATGTTTGAACTGGAATACCTTATTATATTGGGCATGTGATTAAATGTGTATCAATATTTATGAATTGACAGGATGGCCAGTTGTTCTCATCGGATGGAAAGAGATGAAGCAGAGGATCCTGACAATGGCAATTTGAAAATGGAGAATATCAATGAAATGATTCCGGATGTATAAGGAAGAAGTCGGGGTCGGAGACGGGGTTCGAGCTGGGGATTCATTTTGAACAGGAACGTTCTGTACACGAAAGTTCAAGTAGTGGTCGGAGTAGAGGCAGGGGTAGACCTAGAGGCAGGGGTCGATCACAAGACACTGAATATGTTACTCGAGCTGACCTCGCTGCAGAAATGGGTAAACTTCAGTCTAATTTGCAAGCAATGTTTGGACAACCTCATGATATAAAAATTGAAGAATCAGAAGGACCTGAACCTATTTTGGAAGTAGAGGTACATACTCCGACTATTACTGTTCCTATCCAAAAGTACTGTGATTACAAAATGTTTTAGACTTGTAAACCTCCAACGTATTCGGGTGAACGGGATCCCATTAAAGCCATGCTTTGGTTGAAAGAAGTCGAAGCTATTTTCAAAACAAGTAAGTGTGCTGATGAGGACCGAGTTTTATTTGGAACTGCGATGCTCAAATCTGATGCCATTAATTGGTGGGAAGCTTTAATATCTTCAAAAGCACCCAATGTTTATACAACTTTTTCATGGGATGATTTTTCTAATGCTTTTAAAACTCATTTTTGTCCCTAAACCGCAATCCGACAATTAGAAGAAGAGTTCATGAATCTGAAACAGGGAAATATGACTGTTAGGGATTACACTGCTAAATTTTTGGAAAAATCACGTTTTGCTGAATACTACGTGTCTAGAGAAGCCCGAAAAGTATAAAGGTATATTTTTGGACTGAATTCTGAAATAAGAGGATTGGTTATTGCTATGAAACCAGACACTTTCACCTTCGCAGTTGATGCTGCGGAAATAACCAAAAGAGACCGGGGAAGGGATGTGAACGAGAGAAGTTTTGGAAAGAGGAAGTGGGAGGGACTATCTTTTGATCCCAAAAAGTCAAGATTTACTAAATTTGATAACCGTCCAACCTTTAGAACCAATGAAAGACCGTGCCCCAAATGCAATAAAGTCCACCGGGGTGAGTGTAGTGTTGATCCAAGAAATTGTTATAAGTGTGGAAAGTCGGGTCACATAGCCAGAGATTGTCGGGTTACCAGATTCTGTTACTACTGCAATTCTTCGAATCATCTACAATATGATTGCCCACAAATGAAAGCTCGGGGAAGTAACATGCCTGGAGGTGCATAGGGTAGTAGGGGAGATGTTCAAAAGCCTGAACCACCTAAATCTAAGGGACGTGCTTTTCAGATGACAACAGTTGAGGGCGAAGAAAACCCGTACGTGGTGACAGGTACATTCTTGATAAACTCAATACGTGCTAAGGTGTTATTTTGTAACACCCTCAATTATGAAAATAACAACTAATTTAAATTTTTATATATACATCGACATCTGATTCATCTACAATCATAATTTAAGATTTAATCTCAATACACACATTCCATTCCATACATACAGACTATAATAAGGACGGGTGCTACTAAAACCCAATAATAGTCACTATCTCCAACTGCGGAAGACTTCACCAACTACTTACACTTGCGTAAGACTAAGGCTCTCAACTCTTCATAGTCCTGCTAGAACCAAACCCCCATCTGGAACCTGATGCACATGCCGACAAATAAAAAATGTTAGGCTTAACGCCTAGTGAGCTCAAGAGTTTTCAACATATATAAAGTAATCGTTTAAAAAAGAAGAATACAGTTGAAATCATATGCTTTGAATGTGAAAACGACTCGTTTTCCAATAATATGCATTTTAGACGAATGAGGCACCATAATAAACGTTTTCCAAACCAAACTGTTTTAAGGACTAAGACCCCAAAATAACACGTTTCTTTGTAAATTAATTTCGACACATAACTCACTCAAAAGGAGAAGAGAAAGAAGACTCCCAATTTATGAAATGTGGATAAAACTTTATATCCTGAAACACCCAAACACGGGTGGGGTATAATACTCAACCCATAAATCATGGATAAGATCCATATATACAAAACGTCACCGAAAACCTAGATAATAAAACTCAATACCCAAAAACAACACCTTTCGGTGACGGGGGATACCCGAATTCCATCGGAAGTGGCAGGCACACAAAGTTAAGCCACTTATCAATGTTCTCGAGCTTCACATAGAGCCATGGATCCTCGTATACGGATCCCAACTGAGATACCACCGCAAGATACCCAAATGACCCTAGTGTCTACTCGACCTCTAATGAGTATCCCCATAAAGTCACAAGTCCCCGTATCCGGCTCTCCAAGAGCACCACCGTAAGACTTAGCTCCGTATACGACTCCCAAACCGAGCTACCACCGCAAGCTTACATAAAACATGACTTAGGGACCACTCACTATAATTCAAACGCGGACACTAAATTTCCACGATGAGTAGCCAGACTGGATTACAAACGGTCATTGAGTTCAACCACCCACGATCTGTACCTCGAGCCCTTCAATAAAGGTTACGCGGTTATCGAGTTCCACCACCCACGATCTGTACCTCGAGCTCCCGCTAGCCATAAACAATATCCAGTCCCAAAATGGGGATAAAGTCCCCATATAAACCAACTGACCGACTCATATGCCTATGGATCCAATGCATTACAGTTTAAAACATTACATGACTCAAAAGAATGAACTAACGCATTTGAAACATGTAACTCTCAAATGAGGTGCAACTAAGTACACCATACGTCCAAAGCTCCTTAACGAGCTACCAAAACTGAACAAATGTTCCAAAGACTCCACCAAGTACAAATCAAACCCCAAGAGGCTTAATAGACGTTTGGCTAAAACACGAGAGCCAATATGGTTACATAAACCAAAATACACATTTTCCCAATAATACAGTCGACTCAAAACCTAGGGATCCGCTAGTAATGGTACAGACTCGTCACAACCACATATGTGGCCAACCATAAATAAACATATTGTATAAACACATTTTATAAACAAAATGTCATTTCCAGTTCAACTTCTGGTAAGAACGAAAATCATTAAAATGAGTTCTTAAACATTCTTTTCACATACCACAAAATGTACAAGTAAAAACATCATTTTACTTCAATAAGATAAGATCCATCATTTAATAAATACGATGATCGGGAACCCTAAAATCTCCCAAAACTCAAGTTATATCAAATACGTAGGAAAACTTAGATCTGAAACCATGGAGATATATAGGAGTTCCAAAAGGTATCTTTTGATATGTATACAGTTTAAAATGATAGTAGGAACTCACCAGTAGGTTTCAGAATAAAACCCTGAAAACCAGATAACGATCACGTCGTAGAAGTGAAGCTTAAAACACCGAAACCTCGGATCTAACACCAAATAATAACCACCAAATCTAGAGAGAGAGAGAGAGAGAGAGAGAGAGAGAAAAGGATTCTGAGAAGTGAAGATATTTTGGGTCAAAACCCTTAAGTCGGCCAGGCAACTACGCGGGTTATGCCGCGACTTCAACTCGCGGCATAACTCGCCCGTGTCCCAAAACCCAACATCATCCAGTGGGTTACGCGGGTTGTGCCGCGACCTCTAGTCGCGGTGCAACTCGCGTAGTTCACTGCTTGTCCCCAAAATTCACAAAATCCAACTCAACTTCAAACCAAACACGGTGTTAACGACAACATCTTAACACAAGAATACAATGATGAAATATAATGAAAATCCAGGGTGTTACACGTACGTTAGTATAATCGTGGTCGAGAGTAATCTTACAATGGTCGTACGACGCTCGACCGACCTTCGAGATAGTGTTGAGGAGTGTCGTAGTTATGCTTGGTCAACAGGACTTTATCTTAATACAAGACTTGTCGTGTGAAATGTGCATTAAATGCATCTTCGTCGAGGTCGTGTATTTTTTACCCAAATATTCAGGAGTAACAAAGAGATACCGAGAAGACACAACCATCAATTTGCACCAATTCATGCAATGAGATTTTTAATGAAGCAGAAGAAATTATTCACTTATTCCATGTCTATTCCAGAAGCTTTATTGGATAATGTTGATCCTGAATCTGACTGTGTGATACAATATAGAGAGTCTACGAGACGACCAAGACCTGTTGCCCCTACCCCAGGCTCAATCCCTAGGAGAGAGGAGTCAGTGAGGGTTCCTGCTACCTAGACTAGAGGCTTCAAGGTCACAGGCTCATGCCTCACATATAGTGACACCTACAGCTGATGAAAGTCAAGGCTCTGAAAATGAGTTGGATCCGACATGGAAGCAAATGAAAGTGATGATGAAATCCTGCAACAAGTGATGGAAATAATGATGATGATAGTGATGGTGATAATGATCAAGATGATCAAGTTGGAAATGCTTTTCAAACTGATGATAATGCTGATGTGTTTTTGCTGAATTCTATGATGATGCCATGGAAGTTGATTTGGATAATACTATCATGAATGTTGTTGGAGATATAAGGCGAGATAAGGGAGTTCAAGTTGAAAATAATAACATGAGACAGAGTGGAAGGGAAGAAGAAGAACATGGTGAGAGTGTGAGAATCCTAACCTACAAATCCAGAAGGGCAACCACATCTACTACCCCGCCGCATGTGTTGCCAGCAGGTATTGAAACAGACATAAGTAGCCCACTTACGCACTCGCACACCCCAGCCAACCACTCTATCACCTCTCAATAGGAGATAGTTTCACAAAATCACGGGGATATAACACATAATCTACCTAGTTCTCATTTGGAGACCTTAGGTATTGAATCTAGAGAACATCCGCCCAGTTCTCACTTCCTTTGTCTTCACAATTGAGTCTAGTGCCAATTAATATACCTTTTATCATTCCTAGGACACATGTTGATACGTCTATCTTGGTCAGAACTCTTAGTGACCTGACCGAAATGCCCAGAGTAGCTCCTGCTATAGGACTACAAGGATCGTGTTGAAGTCCTGTCATAGCTAACACCATGCCAGCTATAAACACATGCCATGCGGTTGCTTCGTCAACTGGCATGACAACGGAAAGTCTAAGTGACTCCGGTGTTAGATTACCCATCTTTGTGACAGAAATTTCTCGACGGCGCCTTAAAGGCTGTTGAAACCAGATTGTCACAGAAGTTTAAGGAGGAGATTGGAGCAGTTAAAAGGATGTTAAAGGGGAAAGATCCGTTGTTGAATCAGTGCAACAAGTTCATTCTAGACCTCCACCTGCTCAACCAACAGAAATGTCTATTGATGAGCTAAAATCAATATTGTTTGCCAAACTGCTTTCACAAGCTCAAGATAACCAAACAGATGCAGATTTGTTTTCTCTTCTGCAATCCCATCATCAAACATCTCCACCACCACCATCTGCACAAGTCCCAACAAATGTGGTCAGAGCTCCAGAGTTTAATTCCTTCAAAGCAGATGTTCTGAAGTCTATAGAGGCAATGCACGATGCCTTTGTAGATTTGGCTAAGGTGGTTCAGACATGTTGCAAGACCCAGGCCTCTGTTTCTCAGCAAAGGAATGATCATGATTCGGATCATGACCATGAGGGGGAGATGAATCAGAAACAGAGTGCGGATTTTGATGCTGTTGAAATTATTAGTGGATCTGGATCTCAGAATATGGAAATAGATAGTTCTGATCATGGTGATATGAGAAATGATCAAGGGGATGTGACAGGGAAAGAGATTGTGTTATATGTGAATCCAAATGTTGAACCAAGGGTTACAAAGCCTAAGGTTATCTCAAGAGAGGAGATCTTACTGCTGACTGGTTTGGTAGTTGTAAATGTTATAGACTTGTCTTCAGATGATGATGAGGAAGATATTGATGACAAGTATGAGAAGTACTGGAGAGTAAAGGAGGAAGAGAAAGAAAACTTTATGGAGATTAATGATGATGATGATGAAGTTGAACTCATTGAGGTTGTTGCTGATAAAATCAAAGATGTTGTTCATGATAATGAAGCAATTGTGCTTGATGGGTTATTTGAAGATAAATATTCTGATATGCTGAATGTCATGTTTGATTAGAACTTTCCTGAAGATCTTCACTTGAGCCCAACTCATCCTGATATACCAGAGCCAAGTCACACTGAAGTTCATGTTATTCCTACCTTTAAGGATTTTGTTTTTCCTGATTCTAATGAGATTCAAGCTGATCATTCTTTTGAGGCCAATGTTGATCAAAGTACCAATATGGAATAAGAGTTTCCTTATCAACCAAAGCCTAGTAGCCCTTAGATTCAACCTAAATTTCAGTCAGAACCACTTCATGTGCCAGATATTCCATGTCAAGCAGGTCCTTCTGGTACTACCAATGAAGCTGGTCCATCCAACTCTCAAGCTGGGTATGATGAATATGGTCCTACTAAAGAAGAATTGATGAGGATTCATCATGCTTTAAGAGCTCCATACTTGGAAGAGATAAGGAAGATTTATGTGAGGAAAATCAGAGTATTGGACAGAAATATGATTTTGGGCATTCAAGATAAGTCTCCTGACTACCAGTATAAGTATGTTAGAATGTTGAGCTTTTTGCAAAGAACCTCCACAGATGTAAAGAGTAGAGATGGTATTGTGGTTGTCAAAGAAGTTTCACTGAAAAAGTTTTTCAAGATTTGGTATCCAGAATTTGTTGTTCAAAGAAAGGATATGAAGACTTACATATTCTTTGAAGCTGACTTTGTGAATCTTCACTTTGATGATTTGGAGTTCATGTACCATGAGTTCAGAGACATGATTATCAGATTTCCAAATGTTACATATGCTTTGGATACAATCAAGAAGTTCATTGAAAGACATATTTTCTAAACCTATTATTATGATTTCCAGCTTGGTTTGGAAACCAACCAAAATAGAGTCAATATGCTTGCTCCTGATATGACTCATCCTAATCTTAAAGAAACTCCTTTGTATACTATGTTAAGAGAGCCAGAGCTTGGAGTTGTGTATGAGAATGGAGAAAAGGAAAGCTGCTGAGGTTGCTAAGTATTCAGATGGAACTTTAAAGATTGTTTTGCAAAAGCTGAAAGAGATCTATGAAGAAAATGAGAGGCAAAGATTAGCTGAAAATGATCATTTGCCAAGAATGGACATAATCTTTACAGGTCATGTTATCCTTGTTATTCAAGATAGGATTGAATTCAGAAATAGCATAAGGAGATTTGAATCTTAATTGGGGATAAGGAGAACTAGTTCTAGAAGGTGGACCAGATAATTCTTTTTAAGATTTGCAAATTGATCCAAAAGGGGGAGATTGTTAGAACTATGTTTGAATCAATTTGTAGTTTATTTGTTTGACCTTTTTCATGTAAGTATTGTATAAGGTCAAGGCATGTTTGACCCATATAATACCTTTTGTCTTTGTTATTTTCCTTGTAATGTAACAATTGCAAGTATGCTTTTCACTTTGTAACTCAAGTCTTGAAACCTTTGATTGTGAGATATATGACATGAGACTTGTGACAATATTTCTCTCTCTAGAATTACTTTGATTCTTGATTTGTTTCTTGATCTTTAATTGTCAAATGCTTGAATCTGGAATCACCACAGTGTTGACTGCGGTGGATTTTGTGTTGATGTAGGTTGCTAGAGAGTCCACCTTCTCGAACACATTAGTCAGGGAGGCGTCAATGGACGCCAAACTAGGACCTGAAAAGGATGTTAGTATTTGAGCAACATATTGCTCAGGATTATTTAGATGGGGAGGATAAGTGTATAGGGATTTAGACGTATCCGATGTTAAAATAACATTATAGTATGCCACGTCCCCTTCAAAGGAAGAGGGTGGCTGAATTGTTTAGGGAAAACCTTCGAGAGGAAGGCCATCAGGTTCAATGGTTGGAGATGGGAAGATGGGTAATTCAGTGATGCTGGGAAACGCTGAAGTAGAAGGAGAAGAAGGTGTAGCTATTATTGGGGCAGTGGTGGTGTCCACTGAAGTGAGTGTGGGGGGAGCAGCAGTGATGGAGCTAATCACAAATTATTAAGGGTGGTTTGTTGAGAGACGGTCGCAGGTATTGAGAATGGAGGGGCTTGCTGAACTTTCTTTCTGGCCTTTTTAGAAGGGCCAGGGTTGGATACATATGGTCTTTTGGAAGAGGTGGTAGTAACAGGGTTAGTCAACGAAGGAACCGTCGGCGTAGCTACGGAAGAAGAAGTGGGGATAAGAAGAGAGTGCAGGGTACGAAGACTTATCTCGTTGGCGGTAGGAAGGACTACGAGAATCTTGCTTCCAACAGTGGAGAACTTATGATCACCCTCTTTTGGGTATTCGTCCTTGGTCTCTAGGAAATGTATCCCTATTTTTCAATAAAGGAATAACACACAAGTATACATGCCAAACCAGTATCGTTTTGAAAACAAGTAATAAAGTGGTACTAAGTACCGAATATCGATCCCACAGAGACAATTAAAGCAAGCAATTGATCCAAGTCAACTTAAAAGGTGATTTCAATTAGAGAATTCGAAGGAATGATCTTTGAGTGTTGACAGCTTTGAAATGGATTTAAAACAGTAAAGGAAGTGCATGGGTGTAAGTTCAGGCTGGAGTTTATCTACAGTGTGTTTAGGTAGATTGCTACAGCATGAAGCTGCATCATTGGTTTTCGACCTTACTACTGAACTGAGAAACCTTCTTTCAAGGTGCAGATGAGACTATGTACTGGAAGCTCCACGCATTCGGGAGACCCAACCAATGTCGTGCAAATCTTACTGCTCTTTTCATGTAGTTCATAATCCCAAGGGATTGATACGGTTTACCACTACAACACTTCAGTGTTCTAAAATTTACGCTGGCTTGAATGCAAGTCCAACTCATCTAAGTGGAACAACATGCGTCACTTTGTCAAGAAACAGTTAGATGAAACTTAGAAACAAGGGTGAATAGCAAGGAGGATAACCAATAGCGAAAGCAATCTTCCACTACCACAAAGGCCTTTATCTCCCAACCTTTACTTACACCCAAGCTAGGGGTATTAGCCCATCATCGCTTGAAAATAAATACAAGACATGAATGTAAATGCGAAATGTAAAGATATGAAATATAAAGTTCCAAAAGATTTTTTTATATTAAAGCAAATAAAATATGACAAGAGCTACTAAGTAGTTTAGAAAACCACCTAGTTGTTTCCCTTGTCAAAGAAACTACAATTAAACTAAATATTAATGCTAATGTTTACTTGCAAAGGCAAGCTTCAAGTTGCATACTAAACTACTGAGATTAAGCCCCTATTTATACAAGAGGGGGGCATCAAAAGAGCATAAAATGTCAAATAAAGAGTACAAAGATTCCTTAAACCAATGGTCTTTACCCAATGTGTAATGGGTTTACAAGATGGTTTCTTAAACATGACCATAACGTAATTATATTCTTCAAAAGATGCCCTCAGCCCCATCTTGCAAAACGGGCTGAGGTGGCTGGAATCTGGTTCTTCTGCAAAAAGTTTATGAAGTGACATCTTGTACTTGATGAAACTGCGACCATGTTGTAGCCTCCTGCTGCAGCATACCAAACTATTAAATTCTTCATAAAAAATAGCACAACATGGGACATTCCTCTTACTTATCTCCAAACTACAATAAAAGGGTAAAAACAGACTAAAAGACTCAAATTTTGTGATTAGGAGACTAAAATAAGAGTAAAAGTAAAACAAATAAGCGCATAGAATGTGACAAGTTATGCACTTATCACAACTCCACACTTGAACTATTACTTGTCCCCAAGCAATGAAAAATACAAATACAAAGACTCAATTTGAAGGGTGAAAAAAATAAAATGTAATAGGGGTCAGTGAACAGGGCATCAAACATTTGACATAGCCTTTCATAAATCAAAGTTTATTCAATTTCACAAAATGCACCACCATATGCCAAGGCACAAGTCCCTATTGTTAGGAAAAAACAAACTCTGGACTAAGGATCATTAGGAATTTTTGGGTTAGGAAATTCAGGGATTTACTCACTTTTTCTCACTTTCCTTGCATTTTGTGCCCATGCTGCAGAAGATGCTGCAACATGTACCTTATGCCAAATTTTTGAAAATTTTAAGGTTGGCCTAAAAGGTTTGATTGAGCCTATTGTACCAATATCACAGAGGAAAGGGGTACATGATTGAGCCATGGGTGCCAATATCAAGAGGGATTGATTAAGCCTATGATGCCAATATCACAAGGGGTTGATTGAGCCAGTGATGCCAATATCACATAAGTGTTTCTCTCTTTATTGGATAAGATAGAAGGACTATGTCCTTTTTGTCTATCTGTTTGGGCACAAACCACACAGATCCCAACTCCACACTTGAATGAAACAATGTCCTCAGTGTTAAAAAGAACATGTTAGGCACTAAGGTCTAAGGGTGCAAGGGTTGGTGGTTTCCAGGCTTAGTGTAGAAAGATGGCCTAAATCCTTTCCTAAAGTCCAAAACTGTTGCCTAGTTGCTTCCCTGGTGGTCATGGCTTGGTTCTAGTATGTATAAAGGAAAATGAACATGTAACAATCAAATTATTTGGGTTATGTCATGTTTGACCATCTAACTAACCAACTATCACACTAAAAATGTAAAAAGTTCCCAGACTCTTATAGACTAAAAAAAATTATGGAAAATAACAAAGTGTAAAATCTTAATGGAACTAAGGAATAGGAATGAACCTGCCTACTCAGGATGAGTAGGTGCTGCAGCAGTCCTCAACAACCTTTCATCACCATCAAGCAGCTCCTGTGGGTATGTTGGCAAACCAGTAGCAGCTTCCATGTTTTTTTCCTCCCAAACTCCCACTATCACATCATCCATCTTCTTCTCCCACTGCCTATGCAAGACAAGCTCTTTCCTCAGCTTCTCCATCTCTCTTTCTTGTCTCTTGATCCTCCTTCTCAACACCAACTCTCTTTCTTCAAAATATGCCATGAGGCCATCCCTTTGGGTGTTTAGCTTCTCTTCCTAAAAACTTTCTTGGTGCTCCAACCTTGCAATTATATTCTGTTGGTTTTCTTCCATCATCTTTATGAGTGGAGCCACAACAGTAGTATCCAGTGTACTAGGACCAACTTCAGATGTTGCAACATAGTCTCCAATAATGGTCCTTGGCTCTCTGCCCTTCTTTCTGGCTTAGTTTCTCAGGATCCTCTCCACTGCTATTGTATCCATGGCAGTCTTCTTCTTCACTTTCTCATCTTCATCCATTTCTTCCACTCTATCCTTCTTCATGAGGGTGGTGATCAAGGCAGGATGCCACAGACCACCCCTAGGCTTTTCAGCATAATCCTTTATGCTCTTGTTGATGAGATGCCCCACATCAAAAGTCTTCCTTTCCATGACTGAGTAAATAAGGACACACCTTTCAAACGTCAAATTTGTATCATGTGTGGTGGGTAGAATGGTGTGCCTGATGAAATGGTAACAAAAATTTGCTTGAGGCTTCAGGTTATGGGCTTTCAGAATTTTTCCTCCTCTCTGCTCCTTCTATTCTGCTCCAGGCTGGAAATCATATCCAATATCCTCTTTGAGTCAGCAGCAGATGCTCTCCTCATGAGCTTTCTATAGACTGAATATGCAGGTAAGGTTAGTTTAAACAGGGAGTTTATTTGTGAAGGTGAGTACAATACCTTTCTTCTCCTTTCTATCACAACATCCTGCTTAGACACAGCAACCTCAGCAAAGAATTCCATCACCCAATCAATGTTATGGGTGGAGGGAACCTGGAAAAACTCTTCCCATCCCATGCTTTCAATGGCATCTTTGATGAATGGGGTAGTCTTTATAACCCTTGATGTGAATCAATTGTCTAAATGACCATCCTTGTTCATGAACTGCTCATATGTATCCTCTGCAATCAAACAGCTAAATATCTTCTCGAATCTTCCAGTGGGAGTTTGATCCAACTCCTCTTCCTCCTCTTGAACTTCATCTTCACCCAACTCCTCCTGTTCATTTTCTTCCTCCTCTCTGTCCTCTACAGTCCTAGAAGAGGCTGCCATGGCTTTGGCAGCCCTGGTGGTCCTCCTAGTTGTTTTCTCCACCCTCTGCCTTTTCTTACCTTTAGCCTTATTTTGCACAACAACCTTCTCCACTTGCTCTTCTGTTATCTCCTCATCAACATTATTTTCTCCTTCCACTACATCATTATTCTCACCATAAACAACCCCCTCCCTATCATTGTCCACCCTTAAATAAGAGATGGTGTTTTTTGAAGTGTTGAGAAGGGCATCCAACTCCTCATTGACTTCAGCATGTGTTCTTGGTGGTGATGGTGGTACAGTAACTGTCACAGCATCATGCTGAGACACTAGAATGTCCATGGTGATGGTTGCATGTGCATTTGTGCTAAACACAGAAGTGTTTAGTACATATACAGGGGTGGTGCATGTAGGAACAGTTTGCATGGTGGTGTTTGTAGTGGTTGTGATGAAGGGTAGGCTTTGGGCTTGTTGTGAGGGTAAGAGGTTCATGTCGAAACCATCAGAGTGAGGGTTTATGGTGTCTTCAGGATTTTGGGCATCATGCATGAGATATGAGTCTTCCTCTTGATTTACAGGAATGTTTGGATTTGTGATGTTGAGGTCTAATGGTCTTCTCATGTTTTTGTCTAGATTGTAGATATCACCTTGAGAAGAGGGTGTTGTGGGTTCAAGAGGGTGTAATCACAGGGGGTTCGATCACAGGTGGGTTAAAAACAGGGGGCAGTTCATTGGTATTTTCAGAATAAGAGGGAGAGGGTGCACGAACAGCCTTACCTTTTTCTTTTCTTCTAACTTTCTTCTTCTTCGGCTTAGTGGTCACCGACGGCGAGGATTCCGGCGAGTGGATAACTACTCCTTTCGATTTGTTGCCCTCTGTTTTCGACTTCTCAGCAGATGATTGGGTTCCTTCGGTTGTAAGTGACCAATTTTTCCTTGCTTGGTGTTTCCTTCTTCTTGTCTTCCATCGTTGTTAACAGAGAAAAATATCAGAGGGTGGCTTTGACAGACAATGAATGAGAGGGAGACGAAAAGTTGGTTTTCAAATGGGTTTTGTAAGAAAACCGCTTGTATTCGGTTTCCTTATTAAAAACCAGTTTCCTTTTAAAAAATAATTAGATTGCAACCAAGAACTTTGTATTTAGTTCAATAGTTAGGCGAAGATGTGACTAAATGTTACCTTAATTTAAAAACAAAAAGAAAATTAGTAAACTAGAAGGAATCTTCATGATGGCTAAGTCTAGTTACTTTTTCCTTAGTGTACCCTTTTTCATTTGCTTTTATTTTTCAAAAAAAAAACTACAAGTATATAATAATACTTGTTTTCTTTTTAAGTCTTGGCTGAAACTATTCTAAGAAATACAAAACTTTAAAACTGTTATCTACATTTTATCTTAAATTTTTGAAAACCAACGAGTCCATAATCTGCATGCAATGCCACAACAATAATCTCCCCACTCCACACTTTCGTTTCCACTGCACATTATCACAAAGATTAAAATACAACTATTCTAAAAACAAATAAACAATATTTACAAATGTACAATTTGGACTTTTGGGAGCTTCATGGACCAAAGGATCATTGGGGTTGGAGTTGTACTATAGAGGTTGACCCTGTAGCAACACCATCTAGATAAGACTTGATCCTTTGTCCATTCACTTTAAAGGGAGATCCAGTGTTTGGATCTATGAGTTTCACAACTCCATAAGAAAAAACATGTTTGATTTCAAAAGGTTCAGTCCACTTTGACCTTAGTTTTCCAGGCAAGAGTTTTAGTCTTGAGTTAAACAACAGACTTTTTGACCAACTTGAAAATTCTTTTGTAAAATCCTTTTGTCATGCCATTTTTTGGTTTTCTCTTTGTAAATCTTGGCATTCTCATAGGATTGGTCCCTTAGTTCTTCCAACTCATTTATCTGCAATTTTCTCCTTTCACCTGCATCATTAATACTCATGTTCAATTCTTTTAGAGCCTAAAATGCTTTGTACTCTAGTTCTAATGGCAAGTGACAAGCTTTTCCAAAGACAAGCTTGTAAGGAGACATTCCAATTGGGGATTTGTAGGCAGTCTTATAAGCCCAAAGAGCATCATCTAGTTTAAATGACCAATCCTTTCTGGAACGTTTGACCACTTTTTCTAGAATACTCTTGATTTCCCTGTTTGAGAGTTTAGCTAGGCCATTTGTTTGATTGAGGGTGATAGGCTGTCAGGATCGAAATTCAAAACAAGAATTTAACTAAACACTCATAAACTTTGTTAAAGAAGTTGCGGAATAACACTTTAACAATAATCAATGAAACAGTGTATGAACTCAAATCACAAGTTATATTGAATTAACTTAATGATTACAACCAAAGCCACAATCTGTTGAACAGACTCAACAAACGTTCAATACTTCTCTAATGAAAGGATTACTAATAATCTTGAGGCTAATTCTCTCTAAAAACAAAAAACGTATGTATCTCTGTATTTTTTCAATAATCTAAGACTTCTAGACTATATATACAAAACATATTACAAGATAATTACTAAAGACTGTATTTTTTCAATAATCCATACCTTTACCACTTATCTTACCTCCTTCTGGATTGTCACCAAAAGCAACACGTCCTCCATCAAACCTTTTGAAAATTTGAAGGCAGGACATGTTACCTGTCATGTGCCTAGAGAAACCACTATCTACATGCCAAATGCTCCTCTCCTTGAGTTGTTGGTTACCCTGCACATAAGATAAAACAGTTAGTTTCTTGAGGGAACCCAAGCCAAAGTGGTCTTGGGTTGCCCTTTTTTATCAACATACTCATATTCATTAAGCTTAGTCTTGATGAGATGATCAGAGTCAGGAATCTCATGGTTGGATTACTTTGTCTTAATTATAGGCTTGTCAGTAGCAGTACTATCCTTGTTAGCAGTATTAACTTGGTCAGCAGCACTAACTTTGTTAGCAGTATTAACTTGGTCAGCAGCAATAACTTTGTTAGCAGTACTAACCTCATTAGCAGTACTAACTTGGTCAGCAGTAATAACTCTGGTAGCAGTACTAACTTTATTAACAATACTAACTTGGTCAGCAGTAGTATTGCTATCAGCGGCACTATTTCTGTTAGCAGTACTATTTGAGGTAGCAGTACTAACAGGTTTAGTTTCTTTTGGAACCCAAATTAAGACAGAGTTGTTTACTTTCCTATTCTTTGAGTTACTCCTTGATTTTCATGGATTATTTTCTTTTGCTTTAACAAACTCATTCTGAATATGAGATTTTGCAGAACCAGTTTTCATTGGTGCTGTTCTCACATTCTCAGCCATGTGGTTCCTTGATTTTCTTGATTGCTTCCTATAACCAACATAATTTTGTATTTTTCTTTGAAAAGTAATTCTTTGGTTAACAGGATTGAAATAACAGTGTTTGGCTAAATGATTTAACTTGCCACAAATAAAACAACGCTTTGGTCTATTAATTTTGCTTAGATCAATTCCTTGTTTTTGAGCCCACTGGTTATTTCTGTTTCCCTGATTTCCCCTTATTTTATCATGTTGATGGGGCTTGATCTGTTGACAAGTACAGGGATTTACAACAGTGGTTTGCATATAGTGATCTCCCTGTACCTTTTCCTTCCCTTTCCTGGAGGTCTCAGCTTTCTCACTCTTAACAGTCTCTTCTCCAATCTTAGACTACTCCACTTTCTCACTCTTGACAAATGGTTTACCCCCCTTTTCATTTGTAAGAGTATGGTTTTCTAAGGGAATTTCTTTCTGGTCTTCCTTATTTTTATCCTCGGTGTTCTCTTCTTCAGATTCTGCCTCTACCACTACAGTGTCTAGTGGATCTACCTCTGTGGCTCTTGCAGGTAAGTCATTCTTATCTTGCCTTTCTAAGAGGTCTGAGGTGGGTGGAATATAGTTGTTGTTCTAAGGTGGAGGGGTGTTATTGTATCCTATACCTCTCTTTAGTTTGTAATGAACTTGAGATTTGAGTAAAGTGTCCATTGCTTTAGAGGCATTGGAAAATTTCTCAATGTCTAATTTGGCCTTCTCATATTCACTTCTGACTTTCTCACATTCTTCTCTAGCTTTTTCTAGCTTAATCTCTAACTCCTTCTTCTCCCACTTCCAATAATTGTGATCATATAAATGTTGAAGTTCATTGGCCTGATATGCCTTAATTTGTTCTTCAAAATTCACAATGATCAAATTGGACTCTTTCCTATGTTTCTCCAACCTTTTAAGATCATCACACATGCTCTGATTGTGATCCCTGTACTTTTTAACAGTTTCAAGACAGGCTTTAGAGCAAAGTTTAGATTTTACCTCTGTGGGGATTGCTGTGCTTGAAGACTCTGAAACCTCAGCCATCAATGCTTGATTCTGGATTGCCTCATCAGCTTGATCACTCCAATCAAATCCCATTCCATCTTGTGAGACAAGTGCTTGAGATGAGTTCCTGTTGTTGTTGTAGTTTGTGGACTTTGATTGTTGATTGCTGCTACCATGCTGTTGAGAGATTCCTCCTCCGCATTCTCTTGCAAAGTGCCCCAGTTTATGACACTTGTAGCATTCCACCTTGGATTTGTCAAATCCAGCACCATCTTCTCTTCTCATGGCAAAGTTGTTTCTTCCTGTTCTTTTAATGAATCTTTTGATTCTCATTGTAAGCATTGCCATTTGCCATTTGCTGTCCATCTCTTCAAGATCATCAACATTAATCTGCTCCAGATCATCATTGATAAGAGAAGATTTAGCATGACTAGCAAGAAAGGCTTCCAAAACAGAATCATTGGGTCCATCCTGTTTTGAGCCATAAGCAACACTAACTGATTCTGTATTTGCAGAAGAATCAGAAGTAGATGATAGGAGAGCAGCATTGTGAGAGTATCCAGATGGATTCTTCTTAGATTCAACTTCTGCTTCAAACACCCTGAGATCATTGTAGAGATCATCAAGTTCCTTATCCTCCAGATTATCATTCTGCCTGAATGATACTGTATACATTATCCATTCTTCCCCAAGAGATCTTAGAAACTTTCTGTTGACATCGTCCTGGTCCATCTTGACACCAACAGTGGCCAATTCTCCAATCAACTTGTTGAATCTATCAAAGGTTTGAGTCATAGACTCATTCTTTGTAGACATAAAGTTTTCATATTGTTTCTTGAGAATTGCTTTCTGATTTCTTTTAGTGCTTTTGGTACCTGAAAATCTCTTTTCCAAAGCATTCGACAAGATTTTGGCATCAGCACAGTTGCAAAACTGATGTTGATATTCATTAGGAATTGCCAAGAGCAGAGTGCTCAAGGCTTTCATCTCAGTCTGCCTCATCTTTCTTTCTCCATCAGTCTTTGGTGGAGGTCTCTTGCCATCTGCTCCAATCTCTCCTACATTGGAGGGACCATTCTCAATGATGTCTCACATTGAGTAGTCTGTAAGAAGGATATACTGCCTGATCCTGATTTTCCACATGTCAAACTCATTAGGTTTGAGCATGGGAACCTTTGAAACAAGAACACTGTCGTGTGATCCGTCCATGATGATTATTGATTTCTGAGTTCCTTTGCTCTGATACCACTTGTCAGGATCGAAATTCAAAACAAGAATTTAACTAAACACTCAGAAACTTTGTTAAAGAAGTTGCGGAATAACACTTTAACAATAATCAATGAAACAGTGTATGAACTCAAATCACAAGTTATATTGAATTAACTTAATGATTACAACCAAAGCCTCAATCTGTTGAACAGACTCAATAGACGTTCAATACTTCTCTAATGAAAGGATTACTAATAATCTTGAGGCTAATTCTCTCTAAAAACAAAAAAACGTATGTATCTCTGTATTTTTTCAATAATCTAAGACTTCTAGACTATATATACAAAACAGATTACAAGATAATTACTAAAGAAACGTTGATCTTCAGTATTCATTCCATAATTATCTTCATCTCCTTGTCTTTCGCACAAATCATCCTTATCAACATTATCAGCATTAATCTTCCAGCAGTATCTTTATCTTCAGCAGTACTAACATACTAGCAGTAGTTTCCATATTGCAGTACTAACTCTTCAAGCAGTACTAACTATTCTTCTAGCAGTACTAACCTTTCAAGCAGTATTAATACTACTAGCAATAGTAATTTCTTCAAGTAGCAGTACTAATGTCTTCAGCAGTAGTAATCTTCAATACTTAGCAGTATTATCCAGACTTAGCACATTTCAGACCCAACATAGGCTGTAGCAACTCTATGACTGATGTTATACTTTTCCAAAACATCTTTCATCATTTTATTGACAAAGTGTGTTCCCTCATCACTAATTATGGCCATAGGTGTGCCAAATTTGGCAAAAATGTTCCTATGAAGGAATTTGACCCCTGTCTTTGCATCATTACTGTGGCAAGCTGCAGCCTCTACCCATTTAGAGACATAGTCTACAACTACCAAGATGTATTGATAGTTTCCATAAATAGGAAACGGTCCCATGAAATCTATTCCCCAAACATCAAATATTTCAACTTCCAAAATTCCATTAAGAGGCATCTCATGTCTTTGGGAAATAGATCTAGTCCTATGACATTCATTATATCTTTTAACAAAATTGTCAGCATCATGAAAAAGTGTAGGCCAAAAGAATCCAGATTGGAGTACTTTTGCTGCAGTTTTTTGGCCACCAAAGTGGCCACCATATGCTAAAGCATGACAATGCTCAAGCACTACAGTCACATCGTCTTGAGGGATACATCTCCTCAAAATATGATCAACCCCTAGTTTAAATAAAAAGGAATCATCCCAAAGATAGTTCTTTGCATCAGAAAACAACCTTTTTCTTTGGTTCTTGGTGAGTTTAGGTGAAATGCTTCCAGCAACCAAATAGTTTGCAATATCAGCAAACCAGGTTGCTGTAGCATGATGTTGTAGCTTTAAGAGTTGTTCATCAGGAAACTGTTCATTTATTTCAACAAGAGTTCCTTTTCCTTTATCTAGTCTAGACAAGTGATCTGTAACTTGGTTTTCAGTTCCCTTCCTATCTATTATTTCTAGATCAAACTCTTGTAACAACAACACCCACCGAATTAATCTTGGCTTTGCATCTTTTTTAGAAATCAAGTATTTAATGGCTGCATGGTCAGTGTGAACTGTGACCTTGGTCACCATCAGATATGATCTGTAGTTTTCAAAGGCAAATACAATAGCCAACAATTGCTTCTCAGTGGTTGTGTAGTTAATTTGTGCAACATTAAGAGTTTTACTAAAGTAATAGATAGGGTGAAAAATATTTTCTTTCTTTTGTCCCAAAACTGCACCAAGTGCCAAATCACTTGCATCACACATGAGTTCAAATGGTTTTGTCCAATCTGGTGTGGTCACAATAGGTGCTGAAATCAAAGCATCTTTCAAAAAGTTAAAAGCTTTCCTACATTCATCATTAAAATCAAATGGTTGGTCATGCTGCAGCAAAATACAGAGGGGTTTTGAAATCTTTGAAAAGTCCTTTATAAATATTCTGTAAAAGCCAACATGACCAAAAAAAACTTCTAATTCCCTTGACATCTGTAGGTTCTGGAAGTTTTTCAATTACTTCTAATTTTGTTTTGTCAATCTTTATTCCTCTATTTGAAACCATGTGTCCCAAAACAATGCCCTTTTTGACCAGGAAGAGACATTTTTCCCAATTTAAAACTAAATCAGTCTCTTCACATCTTTTAAGGCTTTCTTCTAGATTTTTCAAACATTCTTCATAGGAAGATCCATAGACAGAAAAATCATCCATGAATATTTCCATAGATGTTTCCAACATGTTAGAGAATATGGACATCATGCATCTTTGAAATGTAGTTGGTGCATTGCATAGTCCAAAAGGTATTCTCCTAAAAGCAAAAGTACCAAAAGAACAAGTGAAAGTGGTTTTCTCTTGGTCCTCAGGTGCTATGGCAATCTGATTGTAGCCAGAATATCCATCTAGAAAACAGTAATACTCCTTACCAGCTAGTCTATCCAACATTTGGTCAATGAAAGGCAATGGAAAATGGTCCTTTTGGGTTGCTTTGTTGAGCTTCCTATAATCCATACAGATTCTCCATCCTGACACTACCCTAGTTGGGATTAACTCATTCTTTTCATTCTCTGCCACTGTCATACATCCTTTCTTAGGGACACATTGAACAGGACTTACCCAAGAACTACCAGAAATGGGGTAAATTATTCCAGCGTCTAACCAATTAAGTATCTCTTTCTTAACTACCTCTTTCATCACAGGGTTCAGTCTTCTTGGTGGTTCTACAGATCTGAAGTCCTTGTCCTCTAAAATGATTTTGTGCTGGCAGATTGATGGACTGATGCCTTTTAGGTCAGAAATTGTCCAATCTATGGCCTTCGTGTGGGTTTGAAGTACTTTCACTAACTGTTCTTCCTGTTTTTGTTCCAAAGTGGTAGAAATAATTACAGGTAATTTGTCTCCTTCACTTAGAAAAACATATTTGAGATGTACAGGAAGTTGTTTAAGTTCAAAATTTGTTGGCACTTCAATGGATGGTAAGGGGTTTTCTCTAGTGCTTTCGTCCAACATTTCATATGCTGCCACAGGGTGCAACATATTCACACTATAATGGTCATCACTATCATCTAAGTCATCATCATCATCATCATCATATTCCTCATCTTCTAAATCATCTACATTCAAGTCATCCTCATCATACTCTTCATCTTTTATCACTTCTCCTAGAATTTCTTCTAAGGATTCCTCATGACATAAAGAGTCTATAGAGCTTAGGTCATAACAATCTTCTTTTTCATCTGGAAATTTCATAGCATTAAAGACATTGAAGGTAACATTTTGGTCTTGAACTCTCATGGTCAACTCTCCTTTCTGGACATCTATGAGGGTCCTACCAGTGGCTAAGAATGGACTTCCTAACAAAATAGGAGTGTCTTTATCAGCCTCAAAGTCTAAAATGATGAAATCAACAGGAAATATGAATTTGTCTACTTACACCAAGACATCTTCAATCTTTCCTTTGGGGTATGCTATGGATTTGTCAGCTAACTGTAAGGTAATAGATGTGGGTCTAGCCTCTCCTATTCCTAGTGTGTTGAAAATAGACAAAGGCATAAGATTGATGCTAGCACCTAGATCACACAAAGCTTTCCCAACCTTTTTTCCTCCTATAGAACAGGGAATCATGAAACTACCTGGGTCTTTCTGTTTAGGGGGAAGTTTGTTGGTCAACAAGGCACTACACCCTTCTGTCAAGGCTACGGTCTCATATTCATTGAGTTTCTTTTTCTTGCTCAAAATATCCTTAAGGAATTTGGCATAGCTAGGCATGTTTTCAATTGCCTCAACCAAAGGGATGTTGATGTGCAATTGTTTGAACACATCTAGAAACTTCTTGAATTGTTCTTCCTCCTTTTTATTCCTTAGCCTTTAGGGGTATGGAATGTAAAGGGTATTGATGGGACAACAGCCTTCTTGGGATCAGAAGTGGTTGGAACAGTAGGTATTACCTGTTCACTTGCTATTTTTGGTTTTCCAGTTCTGCTAGTTGAAGCTGCAGCATCTGCCGCAACATCTGTCGTAGCATCTACTGTAGTAGACTTGTCCTTCATGTTATCATCAGGGAATAATAGAGGCAACTCAGACCTATCTGGAATACACACAGAATCAGGAATGATGTGGGTCCATGGACTTTATCAGGAGATGTAACCAAAGTAGGGGGTACCAGAGTAACATTCATTTCCTTGTTTGTGCTACTAACAGTCTGTGGGTCTTTTGGCATGGTCTCAACTAATCCTTTTTCACTCCTAAGAGACACAACTTTAACATGTTCTTTGTTTGTGTTCTTGGGAGTCTCAGTGTCACTAGGCAAGGTTCCAACAGGTCTATTTCTCAGTTCCAAAGCAATCTGTCCAATCTGTGTTTCCAAAGTCCTCAAAGTTGTATTTTGATGATTAATTGATGAGTTTGTGTGGCTTATAAGACCTTTAAACATTTCCTCCAAAGAAGCAGGTGAATCAACATGTTGGTTTGATTTCCCTTGAAAAGATGACTGATTTTGCTGAAAATGATTTTGAGAGCTGCTTGGTTGGTTTTGAAAATTAGAAGTTCTCTGTTCCTTTGCATTAGGTGGGTTCAAACATGGACTATTCCAAGAAAATTTGCGATGATGCTTCCAACTTGAGTTATAGTTGTTTGAAAACTGTCCATTTCTGTTATGCAAATAGTTTACAGATTTAGTATTGTGGGTACATTGGTCATAGGTATGTCCTTTACAACAGACTACACATTTTACAGGCAGAGGTTCAGGAATAGATGTTGCAGCAACAGTACCAGTGGCAGTAGACATGTTTTTAATCATGTTGGCCATGGAGGTAAGTTGTGCAGTTAGTGCAGTATAAGGATCTACTTCATGAATACCAGTTGTCTTTTTAGGTACTAGTGCATGTGGATCCGACCAATAACCATTGTTACTTGAAATATTTTCCAAAATGTCAAAACCATCATTATAGGTACTAGAGGTGAAGGCTCCTCCTGCAGTAGCATCGAGCATCTGTTTAGTTGTGGTACTTAAACCATTGTAGAATGTCTCTAGCTGTATACAGTAGGGTATGCCATGGTGAGGACATTTCCTTAACAACTCTTTAAACCTTTCCCAAGCATCCGAAATTGCTTATTCGTCCATTTGTCTAAACATGTTTACCTCATTTCTGGACTTAGCATTCCGTGTTGGTGGAAAATATTTTTTTTAAAATCTTCCAGCCATTTAATTCCATGTTTCAACTGAGTTGGGCTGCAAAGAATTATATCATGATCTTGCTCTATCTCTGAGTGAAAAAGGAAATAACTTTAGCCTTAAAGCTTCATCAGTTACTCCACTAAGTTGAAAAGAGTTAGTGATTTCCATGAAAGTTTTAAGATGCAAATGAGGGTCTTCAGATGGCATGCCACTGAACTGTCCACTGGATTTTAAATGTTAAACATTACATGTTTCAGTTCAAAATGGGCACACTCAATCTGTGGTCTAACTATGCCAGTATTCAATTGTTGGTCCCGAAGGTGCTTAACAAGTTTGTAGAAGGGGGGGGGGTGAATACAAACACAAAATTTAACGTTTAATAAATTGTTTATTGATAAATCAAACACAATTTACAAGTCTGTTGCGGAATAAGATTAAGTATAACTCAATCTAAACAAACTTAAGAAAACACTAAGATGGTTGCACAAGAATATAGAGAATGGGGGATTTGAGAAGTATAGAAAACAAGGGTTTATTTATTTGAGAAAGATGAAGGCTTGAAGTGAGCACACTCTCCCCAGATGGAGAGGTAATCTTTCTATTTATACCTTATGCATTAAATTCATGGCAGGGCATTTTACATGTGTCTTTCTTTGATTGGCAGAGAGAGTATGACTTTGGGAGACATGCTTTCGGCCGCATCATGAACAGTGTAGTTGACAGAGTTGTTGTACAAATTGTGGCAGAGGTATGTCCGTTCTGACACATCGTACTAGGTGTGTAGGGAAAGACAAAAGAGACTTGAGGCATAAGTTAAGTGATCATCGATCGCTGATTATCTCTTCCTTCAGAGATATAAAGAAGTTCAGCTATCGCTGAAGCATTTCCTCAGGTTTCTTCACGTATGAGTAGAGTTGTCTTTGCTTCACTGATATCTGCATCAGGTCATTAGTAGACTTTTATTTGTTCAGCAGCTTCGTCTTCGATTCAGCTATGAACATCTGTTGACGCAAAACTTGTCTTCAGGGATTACGTTTACATCAGAAACCATCAGCGATAACTGAACAGACTCAGTCTGATTGCTGATAGTGAAACACTAATACATATGAATGTTTAAAGAAAGATCATTAGGGTTAACTGAACAGACTCAGTGTGATCGCTGATGATGAAACACTAATACATATTAATAAACGTAATTTTCACTAAGTATAAAAGAGGGTCGTTATCAAATCACTGAGAGAGTTTGGATCAACAATCTCCCCCTATTTGATAATGAAAAGTAACTGAAGAAAATTACTTTATAATTTAAAATAAGGAATAATCAGGACTCATAACATACATGTCCCAATTACTATTTTGAGGGATCTTTTACAGTACTGATAGGGTTAAGTACTTCACTGAAATTTTCATTAATTCAAAGATAGAATTTCAAGATGTGAAAATTATAAGTACAAGTGAGGAACTAACTACTGTAAGTCTAACTAATAGATTACAAGAAATTAAGAAACTAATCTATCAGCTATCTAGATAAGACTGTAGAACCTTGATCATATAGTCAGGTACTTCTTCTCCTTTTTGCTTTCTTTCTAATGCTTCTTGACGGATGATTGTCTTGATAGATTCCTCTAATGGAGAGAAGTCGCACCATAGACACAAAAGATCTTTGAGATGGTTAGGCAGATGGGAATCTCAGAGACTCTTTGAAATCTGAGAACCCCTTCATCATCTCTGAAAAAGATTCCATGAGGATTGTTTAGTACTTACCCAGGTAGATATAGACCACCAGGAGGCAGGGATAGATCTAGAACTGAGAGATCAGGAGGAGGACCAAACAAAGCATCCTTTGAGAACTTGATGGAGGTGTCATTTCTGATAGCAGGGATATTCTCAGATGAGGAGGAGACAAGCTTTCTTTTGAGTTGCCTTGGCTTAGAAGGAAGAGCAGATGGTACCTTTAACACATCAGTGACTCTGTTGATGAGGACTTCTAGGATGCCTTCGATATAGCCTCTGTAGGTTGATTTAGATTTCTTCAGCGCATCTTTGAATTCTAGCCATTCCATGTAGCCGAAGTTTTCAAGCTTTGAAACAAACATAGCCTTAGAGCTACCATCCTCTCTGGTTATCTCCATTGTTACAGAAGTTTGGTCCTTCTTCTTTCTTCCAGAGATGACAACAACTGATATCTTTAATGGGTCGGAGCGATAGTCGACTTTATGTTTGCACCATTCGACAGTGTTATCGCTGACCGCTTGTTCTTTTGAGCGCTCCTGTTCAATTTCTTTCAGTAGAGCAGCCTGGACTTCCACTGGATTCTTTTTCAGCTTCTTGTCTTTGACTGGAGAGGATTGAACCTTGAGAGCTAGAGAAGCATCTATTTGACAATCAGCTATCAGTTTCTCAGCTCTGACAGATTCTTCAATTTCAGCTTCCATCAGGAAATCAAGCTCTGTAGAAGTTATTTGAAGAGGGACTTTCAACCGTTGATTCTCTAGATGAGAGATCATCTCTGTTTTTCTATTCAACTATTCCTTTGACCAGTGAGATGGTCTAGAGGGCCTTCCTGGATGGTGCAGGGCTTCGTCCTCTTCTTCTTGCTCATCAATCTCATTTAAGGAGATTGGGATTATTGATCCATCAGCTATAGACGCTGGGATTATTTGAAGTTCCTTTCCCTTAAGCCGTGGAGAGAACTGTCTGGTTCAAAATAGATAAAAAGAGTTAGTGTTTTTTGGGAAGAAGAAAGATAAAGGCTAGAGAGAAACATGGGTTGGGGATTTAAAGAAAGATATAGGGACAAGTGAGAGGCATACGTGAGAAGGATTCTCCCCCTCAGATAGTGAAATATTTGTCAGACTTCCCTCAGCAGCTGCACCCTTTGGTTTGCTTTGGGAAGGGTTCCTGAAGAAGTTTCATTTCTCCCCCCTGCTGTGACAACTTATTTCGAAGCTATCACTGATGATGTGTTCACTGAAGAACACCATAGAGACTGATCTTCTTCATCGTCGTCATCATCATCTTGATGTTGCTCTTCATCTTGATCCTGAAGATCAATATCTTCATCTTCCTCCTCCTCCTCCTCCTCTTCTTATTCTTCTTCTACTAAAACTTGATTGTACAAAGAAGATGGAGGGGCTTTGTCAGCAACCTGCTCCCCCTCAACATGAGAGGGGGGTTCTTCCGAGTGAACCTTAGCAGCAGCTTCCTCTGCATTTTCTTCATCATCTTTCTTCCCCTCTTTGTCATTATCATTAAGGGAGAGGTCATCAGTGCGAGAGGCAGTTTTTGTAGTGGCCAACGATCGGAATTCAGCCTCCAGACGTTCAAGACGGCCTTCAATCACAAGGATGTATGAAGTAGCGTGATGAATAAATTCAACAGCTACATTTAGAGAGGTGCGGTCATCTTCTGTGAAAGAAGGAGTGAGCGTCGGAGCTGGTGCATTCAGCTTTTCCAGGACCTGCTGTAGGATGGATGTGCAGGAATCGATCTTGGTAGATAAGTCCTGGATGTCCTTCCTGAAGAGTTGAGTTTCTTGGTGATTGACGACCAAGTCCTCCTTGACTTTGAGAAGTTCTCCTTGAAGAGTTGAGACTTGGGAGGCTTCAGCTTTTGAGGAGCAAGTAGTCGTCATTTTCTTTAGCTCGTCACCAGCGTTAGTGATAGCGCTGGTGGTTTCGTCGATGGAGGTGGTGAGAGAATCCACCTTGACACCTAAACTGTTGACATGAGAGTCAACAGTTGCCATATTAGGACCTGAAAGAAAAGTTAGCTTCTGAGAAACAGGCTTATATGGAGATATGGGAGTGGTAGTTGTGGGTGTAGGCATACCTGATGGTTCAAACATATTGAAAAATTGCATGTCTCTTTCAAAGGTTTGAGCATCAGGTCCTATAAATGCAACTTGAGGTTGTTGTATGAGAGATGGAGGGTTAGAGACCAAAGAAATGGGAGGAATAGTAATGGGGATAGAAGAAGTTGGGATTTAGATGGTTACCTCAGTTTGTTGTTGAACCGAGATGGTTGGTGTTGTCACTGATGTTGTGGCAGCGACCGAGATCGCTGGCACAGTTGTTGAGGTGATAGCTGAAGATGTGGAGGAGAGACCCACAAAATCATCCAAGGTAGTTTGTTGAGAAACTACCTCAGGCCTTGAGCTAGAGGTTGTAGTCTCCTTAGTGAATTTGGCCTCTTTCGAAGGACCAGAATGACTAGTTGATGGTCTTTTGGAAGCGGTTTTAGCGGCAGGGTTAGCTGGAGAAGGAACCTCCGGTGCAACCGCTGAAGAAGAAGAATGGAGAAAGAGTCTAGAGCGTAGAGTTGAAATGCTTACCTCGTTGTCGACCGGTTTGACCTCCAACGATTGCTGACCCACTTTGGCAAAAGTGCCATCTTGAGTAGTGGGGTAAATGTCAGGGTAGAGAAACTTCAGGTATGCATAGATGAACCGTACATAAGGAATCTTTGGATCCTATCCATCTTCTCTATCTTTGACTTGAGATCATCAAAGATAGCAGTGGCGTAGTCGAAGTTCTTTCCAGCGATCACGGAGTAAGCTATTTGGAGCTGAACTTTTCTCGCCCGATCCAGTGAGCCACTCTTCCCACTCATACATTGAATGATGTGTGAGAAGATGTAGTTCAGTTGGGAAGGCATATTGGCCTTCAAGATCTTTGTCAGCTTCTTGTTGGGAATGGTGGTGCGAGGCTTGTTCTCCCAGCAGTATTCCATACCATCCAGAAACTGGATGAGTTCAGCATTAGTGGGAAGGGCACTGAATCCACCCTTGGGTTTGTCAGGGAATCAGAGTGACTTCCTTAGGCTGTATGCAGTCATCATGCCTAGTCCTAAATCAGTGCTGAAGGAGATAGCAGGAACCTTGTCACCTTTCTTGTTGGTGAAGGAGGTTTCGTCAGCAGTGAAACAAAACTGTTGTAGAAGGGTTTTGGATGGTTTAACATCCACAGTGATGGCGTAAGCAAGACATGACTGCTTCAGGAACTGAGCTGCTTCCACCAGATGTGGGTATTTGATACCATCGAAGTCCAAACGTGTAAGGTGATTTTTCTTGGGTACTTCAGATTCAGAGAGAGCAAACTTGACGTTCTTGGAAGAAATGAGAGCTGATTGTGCCATTTCTGAATATGGAAAGAAGGAGAAAAATATAGATAGAAAGGTTTAGGAAAAATTTCTGTTTCTGTTTTCAGAAAGAAACATAGGAAAATTTTTAATGATTTTGAGAATAACATTGTTCTTGAAGAAGAAAGAACATGAAGAAAACCAAAGATTTGAATCAAAATAAAAAAAATGATTTTAATGTGTAAAGAATCTTGTGAAAAACCCATAATAATATAAAATATTTAGGATTTTGTATCAAAATTTAAGAAGAAAAGAAGAACAAAGTAACCTGTTGATCTTGAAAGAAGAAGATGCAAAAGCTTGAAGGAGGTGTTTGCTGGAGAATTCTGGCTCAAAAAGATTTCCAGAAAGCGTAAAAGATAAGAATGAAAAGAAACATTCCTTTTATACGTAAAGATAGAGAGAGACGCGGGAAATCAAATGTTCATCATGACATGGACACATTTTACGAAGTTGATTGGATGGAAGGGCAACGGACGAACGTGTCAGAAAAAGGCATGTCGTGGATTGTCGGTTCAAATGACGTCATGAGGAAAGAGAAAAATGTTTCATTTGTCCTTTTCGAAATTATCTCTGAAGGAAAGACAGAGATAGGTTTTCATTTTGAAAGAATCCCTGATAAAAGTCAGAGATTGATTTTCTTTTCAAAAGAATCACTTACGAGAAATATCAGTGATAGATTATGTTTATCAAAAAGCTTTTAATCATTTGAAGGAAACTTCAGTGATTAAAGTTTTATTTTAAAACAACGTCTTACTGAATGAAGATTCAGTGATTAAGAGTAAGAGAACATACCTGAGAGTCAGAAATTTATTCAGAGATTTAGTGATAAAGGGGAACTTAGAATCACTAACATATTGCCTGAACGATGAGGAGTCACTCATCAAGATTTAACATTCCAAGCTCACTGATGAGAAAGTTGAACCATGTCTCATCAAGAGGTTTAGTGGGGATAAAGTGAAGTTCAATATCACCATTCATCACATGATCTCTGATAAAATGATATATGATCTCTATGTGTTTCGTCTTTGAATGTAGCACTGGATTATTTGCTATAGCGATAGCACTAGTACTGTCGCAATAGATTGGAATCTTTGATAGCTGAAGATAATAGTCTAATAGTTGATTTCTCATCCATAAGACCCGAGCATAACAACTTCCAGAGGCTACGTATTCAGCTTCAGCTGTGGAAGTGGACACATAATTTTTCTTTTTACTTGTCCAACTTACCAGCTTTCCTCCTAGGAGTTGACATCCACCAGTAGTGCTCTTTCTATCGAGTTTACAACCTGCAAAATCACTATCGGAATATTCAGTTAGATCGAACCTTGAGTCTTTGGGATACCAAAGACCGAGGTTAGGAGTCCCTTTCAGATATCTGAAAATTCGCTTAACAGCGATCAGTGGGATTCCTTGGGTTCAGATTGATAGCGTGCACATAAACAAGTAAAGTACGTGATGTCAGGTTGGCTTGCTGTAAGATACAACAGGGAGCCTATCATTCCTCTATAGGCAGTGACATTTACAGGTTTCCTAAATGGATCCTTGTTTAGTGTCAGAAGAGGTGCCATACGAGTTTTCATCGCTGAAGTTTGTGTTAGATCAAACTTCTTCAGCATATCTTTAACATACTTACCTTGGCTGATAAAAGTACCTTTATCAGATTGTTTAATCTGAAGACCAAGAAAATATGTCAGCTCACCAATCAATATTCATTTTGTATTATTTCTTCCTTCTTTCAGCAAAGCGAGTACATAGAGATGGGTTAGTAGAACCAAATATGATGTCATCGACATATATTTGTACAAGAATAATATGACCTTTTATCTTTCTGAAAAACAATGTATTATCAATTTTGCCACGTTCAAAATTTTCAGAGATAAGAAAGGAAGAGAGAGTGTCATACCAAGCACGAGGGGCTTGTTTTAGACCGTAGAAAGCCTTATCCAATTTATAAACATAATTTGGATACTTAGGGTCATAGAACCCTGGAGGTTGTTCTACATAGACTTCTTCATTTAGCTTTCCATTTAGGAACGCTGATTTTACATCCATTTGATATACAATGAAGTCTTTGTAAACCGCATAAGCTAAGAAGAGTCGAATTGCTTCGATCCTAGCCACGGGGGCAAAGGTTTCATCATAGTCTATGCCTTCCTATTGTCTGTATCCCTGAGGAACTAGTCGAGCCTTGTTGCGGGTTACAGTTCCATGTTCATCTAACTTGTTTCTAAACACCCATTTGCTACCTATAACAGTTTTAACAGATGGTCTAGGAACGAGATTCCAAACTTTGTTGCGAGAGAACTCAGTCAGCTCTTCTTGCATAACGCTGACCCAGTTTGGATCTCTGAGGGCATCATCAGCCTTCTTTGGCTCTATTAAAGAAATAAAGTTGACAAAGAGACAAAGATTACTTGAACTTCGTCGTGTATGAATACCTGCATCGGGATCACCAAGAATTTGATCTATGGGGGTGATCTCTGGTCCATCACTGAGCAGGAGCATGATCGCTCATTTCAGAGATTGGATCAACAATAGGAATGTTCACTGATGAAGAAGCCTGAGGTTCATCAGCTATTAATTGTTGAGAGTCAGACAAACCATTGTTTTCTGAGAGGTGTTCAGATGAAGATGGATCTGATGGAAGAAGTGTGTTTAGAGGCTCAGTTGAAACCCATGAAATGGATTCAGCGTTCGGAGGTATGATGTTTGGATCATCATCAGCAGCTGGAGGATCTGAATGTCGATGGCTTGAGAAGAAAGGTTCCGTTTCTCTGTAATGAGAAAACATCCAAGCATTTAATTCTTCATTGTCAGCGATTGGTTTAGAGTTCGCTAAGCGAGTTTCATCAAAGGTGACATGAATTGTTTCTTCCACAGATTGTCTTCTTTTGTTGAAAACTCTGTAGGCTTTGGAGATAGAGGAATATCCAAGAAATATTCCGTCATCCGCTTTTGGGTCGAACTTTCCAAATTGATCTTTGTTGTTTAAGATAAAGCACTGACAACCAAAGATATGAAGAAAACTGATAGATGGTTTTCTTCCATGAAAAAGTTCATAAGTTGTCTTTCCAAATCGCTTTACTATCAGCGATCTGTTTTGAGTAAAACATGCAGTGTTTACAGCTTTAGCCCAAAATTGAGTAGGGAGGTGAGAATCGCTGAGCATTGATCTAGCAGCTTCAATGATCGTTATGTTTCTTCTTTCAGCGACTCCGGTTTGCTGAGGCGTTCTTACTGAAGAGAAATTGTGAGAAATTCCCTTGTTCTCAAAGAAATTGTTCAGAGAGTTGTTTTTGAATTCAGTTCCATGATCACTTCTTATTGAACGAACAGTGAGATTATTCAGCACTTCCATCTTTTTAACAAAAGATATCAGTTCTTCTGGAGTGTCACTCTTGCAGTGCAGGAAGATAACCCAGGTGTAGCAACAGTATTCATCTACGATGACAAGTGTATATTTCTTTCCAGCTATTGATTGGATGTTGACAGGGCCAAACAAATCCATATGCAAGAGTTGAAGAGGACTTGTCACTGAGGAGACTTGTTTAGATTTGAAACTAGCTTTTGTCTGTTTTCCTTTTTCACATGCTGAGCAGAGAGATTCTTTAGCATATTAGTGCTGAGGAAGACCAGAAACCAGTTCCTTAGATGATAGAGAATTCAGGGTTTTGAAGTTTAGATGAGAGAGCCTTTTGTGCCATAGCCAGTTAACATCAGAAGAGGCTTTAGAGAGAAAACATACGTTTTCAGTGGTAGTAGAGTCCATATCTATTACATAGACATTTTCCTTACGATAACCAATGAGAGCAAGTTTTCCTTTCTCATTTACCACTGAACATGCCTTCTTGGTAAAGCGAACTTCATAGTCTTTGTCACATAGCTGACTGATGCTCAAAAGATTGTGCTTCAGTCCATCTACATAAGCGACTCTTCTGAAGGTAGTTGTACCATTGCTGAGGACACCAAACCCTCTGGTATATCCTTTTGCATTTCCACCAAAGGTCACAGAGGGACCTTTCTCTTCCTTGTATTCAGTGAGCAGGTCTTTTTGTCCTGTCATATGACGAGAGCATCCACTATCACGATACTAGATGCCCTTTGATCCCTGCAAACATAAGAAAGATTAAGCTTTGTTTGGTACCCACTTTTCAATGGGTCCTTTAGGGTTAGTGGAGATGGATGGTTCAACATTCTTCATAGCAGATGAAGATTCAGCTTCAGTGGTAACCTTCACCTTGTTTAATTTCTTAACGTTAGTGGTATTCTTCACCTTGGTAGATTTTTCAGCTTTGGTGACCTTCTCAGCCTTGGAGGCATTCATCTTCACTTTAGCTGTTTTATCAGTTTTAGTGGTTTTAGGACCATGAGTAGAAGGTTTTGAGAATTTAAGATGAGCAGGTCCAGCTCTAAGAATGCTTTTATCATGAGATATGGGAGGAACTTTCATTTCTTCAGATCTCTTAGGATTAAGTACAATCTTTAACTTTGGAGGTCAGAGATCAAAGATTTCTATTACAGAGCTAGATGATTGATTCGCTGAAGGTTTAGAAGGAACTTTCAGCTTTGCTTTATTGGTAGCCTTCTGAGGATGGAGAATGGATTTTCCTTTATCCGCAGAGTTAGAGCCTTTGGATATTTCCTCAGGGATGGGATTAGAAGAATATGATGAAGAGCATTTAGCTTGAGAAGTGTCAGGGATAGAAGAAACAAACGTTCCAAACTTAAGCATGGAACTGTGTTCTTTAGGTTCATCCTGTGGTTTCCAAAATCCAAGATCAGTTTTATCACTGGCAGGGATCTGAGCTCTTATATTCTCAGTGATCTTTGTTGAGGATTTGCACCATCCTTCAACTGTAGCCTTTTCTGCTTTTAGAGCAGCGATGGCTCGTTCACGTTCAATGCTGATGATTTCATTAACAATGACTTGATCTTTCAAACTTTCCTCTAAAAGAGTCAGTTCTCTGATCTTTTCATGACATTTCTCTAGCTGTTCAGTTAAATCAACATTTTTGTTCTCAGCTAGAGTTTTGCCGTTTAGAGCATCGTATAGATCAATCGTCAGCACATCAACATTGCGACTTCTCTCTGCTTCAGGTAGAGATGGATTAGTAGAGATAGATACTTGGGATGATATATAGCTCATAGAAGTTTTAGTTGGTTCTTCCACTTCTTCTTTAATCTCTGCCATGAGGCAGAGATTAGCGACTTCTTCTTCATCAGAACTTGATTCTTCTGATTCAGCCTAGTCATATTTTCTTCAGCGATGAGACCTTTACCTTTTCGCTTGTAGTTTTTCAACTTTTGATATTTTTCCTTCAACTTTAGGTATTTTTGTCATCACTGGATCTTCTCGAGGTAGAAGGTTTGAAGACTTTCTTCGACCTACACTCACTTGCAAAGTGTCCAATCTTTTCACAGTTAAAGCAAGTAGCAGTAGCCTTCTCAACAGGGGTTGATTTTGGCTTGTCCGTAAGAGAGAGAGGCTTGTTTATTCGAAAGTTGCTCTTTCTTGCAAATCTATTAAAAGAGTTTGTCAAGAGTGCTAAGGACTCATCAAACTCTGAAAGATCAGTGTCTGATAGATCCTCAGAATCATAATCTAACTCAGTGATAGAGAGAGTAGATCGCTGAGATGGAATTATCTCTGAAGAGACTAAAGCAACTGGAGTGCTTTTGGAGTCTTTAGAATCTTTTATAAGATTCTTCTTCAAGAGATTTGATTGCTCATAGTTGAGCAATATTCCATACAAGGTGCCGAGAGAAAGAGAATTTAAGTCTTTTGTCAGCTTGAGACATATTGAATAACTGTCCCAGCATTCAGGAAGACATCCTAAGAATTTTGTTAGGATCTCAGAATTAGAATAGGTCCTACCAACAGTTCTTAGATCAATGATTAAGCAGTTAAACCGCTGATGAACATCAGAGAGAGATTCATTTTTATCAACGATAAAACTTTCATACTGTCTTACCAAGTTAATCTTTCGAGTCTCTTGGATTTCAGTGGTGCCTTCATATTGAACACATATGGTTTCCCACATTTCTTTAGAAGTTTTAAGATGCTTGATGGAATGGAAAACTTCATCAGGCAGAGCCATAGAGATAATGGTTTTTGCCCTTGCATCTATACCAACCTTCTTTTTGTCTTCATCACTCAATTATCTCATTTCCTTAACAACATAGCGTTCAGGAATAGCAGGAGTGGTGGTAGTAGCAGGAACAACAGCTATGATTTGGACAGGTTCATAGGGTCCATTTGCTACGTACTCAGGTATAGTGGGATCTACACCTTCAAGAAATAGCATCATTCGATTCTTCCAGAGAGAAAAGTTATCTCTGCTAAATCGAGGAGGTTTAGAAAGTGAACCATTATCATAGTAGTTTGTGTTTGTGTTAAGTGCCATTTTAGAATAGCAAGGAAGAGAATAAAGCAAGATCTTGTTTATTAGATTAAACAATCTGCTCTGATACCACATGTTGGTCCCGAAGGTGCTTAACAAGTTTGTAGAAATGGGGGGGGGGGGGGTTGAATACAAACACAAAATTTAACGTTTAATAAATTGTTTATTGATAAATCAAACACAATTTACAAGTCTGTTGCGGAATAAGATTAAGTAAAACTCAATCTAAACAAACTTAAGAAAACACTAAGATGGTTGCACAAGAATATAGAGAATGGGGGATTTGAGAAGTATAGAAAATAAGGGTTTCTATATTTGAGAAAGATGAAGAATTGAAGTGAGCACATTCTCCCCAGATGGAGAGGTAATCTTTCTATTTTTACCCTATGCATTAAATGCATGGCACGACACTTTACACGTGTCTTTCTTTGATTGGCAGAGAGAGTCTGACTTTGGGAGACATGCTTTCGGCCGCATCATGAACAGTGTAGTTGACAGAGTTGTTGTACAAATTGTGGCAGAGGTATGTCCGTTCTGACACATCGTACTAGGTGTGTAGGGAAAGACAAAAGAGACTTGAGGCATAAGCTAAGTGATCATCGATCGCTGATTATCTCTTCCTTCAGAGATATAAAGAAGTTCAGCTATCGCTGAAGCATTTCCTCAGGTTTCTTCACGTATGAGTAGAGTTGTCTTTGCTTCACTGATATCCGCATCAGGTCATTAGTAGACTTGTCTTTGTTTAGCAGCTTCGTCTTCGATTCAGCTATGAACATCTGTTGACGTGAAACTTGTCTTCAGGGATTACGTTTACATCAGAAACCATCAGTGATAACTGAACAGACTCAGTCTGATCGCTGATAGTGAAACACTAATACATATGAATGTTTAAAGAAAGATCATCAGGGATAATTGAACAGACTCAGTCTGATCGCTGATGATGAAACACTAATACATATTAATAAACGTAATTTTCACTAAGTATAAAAGAGGGTCGTTATCAAATCACTGGGAGAGTTTGGATCAACATCAGTTGATCAAGCATTGGCATAGCATAGTCCATAATCCTTCCCTCTTTAGAGTTTGAAATATGAATAATGTCTTGAGGCTCAGGCCTCGGTTGTGGTCCATGCATAGGTTCATCCATTACAAATGTTTCAAGAATCGATGCTAAATTTCTTTGTATTCTTCTCCTTCTTCGAAATGTTCTTTCAATATCAGGATCAAATTCAAATACTTGACCGTCAAACAAACGTGGCATGCAACCAAAATCAGTAACAAAGTTTGACTTAGAAAAATCAGATTAAAATTGACTTAAGAAAATTCTTGCTTTGGCTTGTCCCCGGCAACGGCACCAAAAACTTGGTCTCTAGGAAATGTATCCCTATTTCTCAATAAAGGAATAGCACACAAGTATTCAAGCATTCCAGTATCGTTTTGAAAACAAGTAATAAAGTAGTACTAAGTACCAAATATCGATTCCACAGAGACAATTAAAGCAAGCAATTGATCCAAGTCAACTTAAAAGGTGATTTCAATTAGAGAATTCAAAGGAATGATCTTTGAGTGAGTTGACAGCTTTGAAATGGATTTAAAACAGTAAAGGAAGTGCATGGGTGTAACTTCAGGCTGGAGTTTATCTATAGTGTGTTTAGGTAGATTGCTACAGCATGAAGCTGCATCATTGGTTTTCGACCTTACTACTGAACTGAGAAGCCCTCTTTCAAGGTGCAGATGAGACTATGTACTGGTAGCTCCACGCATTCAGAAGACCCTACCAACGTCGTGCAAATCTTACTGCTCTTTTCATGTAGTTCACAGTCCCAAGGGATTGATACGGTTTACCACTACAACACTTTAGTGTTCTATAATTTACGCTGGCTTGAATGCAAGTCCAACTCATCTAAGTAGAACAACATGTGTCACATTATCAAGAAACACTTAGATGAAACTTAAAAACAAGGGGTGAATAGCAAGGAGGATAGCCAATAGCGAAAGCAATCTTCCACTACCACAAATGCCTTTATCTCCCAACCTTTACTTACACCCAAGCTAGGGGTATTAGCCCATCATCGCTTGAAAATAAATACAAGACATGAATGTAAATGCGAAATGTAAATACATGAAATATAAAGTTCCAAAATATTATATAGATTAAAGCAAATAAAAGATGATAATAGCTACTAAGTAGTTTAGAAAACGACCTAGCTGTTTCCCTTGTCAAAGAAACTACAATTAAACTAAATATTAAAGCTAATGTTTACTTGCAAAGGAAAGCTTCAAGTTGCATACTAAACTACTGAGATTAAGCCTCTATTTATACAAGAGGGGGCATCAAAAGAGCATCAAATGTCAAATAAAGAGTACAAAGATTCCTTAAACCAATGGTCTTTACCCAATGTGTAATGGGTTTACAAGATGCTTTCTTAAACATGACCATAACATAATTATATTCTTCAAAAGATTCCCTCAGCTCCAGCTTGCAAAACGGGCTGAGGTGGCTGGAACTTGATTCTCCTACAAAAAGTTTATGAAGTGACGTCTTATACTTGCTGAAACTGCGACCATGTTGTAGCCTCCTACTGCAGCATACCAAACTGTTAAATTCTTCATCAAAAATAGCACAAACATGGGACATTCCTCTTACTTTGCTCCAAACTACAATAAAAGGGTAAAAACAGACTAAAAGACTCAAATTTGGTGATTGGGAGACTAAAATAAGAGTAAAAGTAAAACAAATAAGTGCATAGAATGTGACAAGTTATGCACTTATCAGTCCTTCAAAAAGAATTGAAGGATTGCAGAGATGAATCGAACATAGGGAATTTTGGTTTCCCTGTCATTCTTCTCAATCTTTGACAATAAATCATCAAAGATTAGGGTTTGAGATCTGCTTGTTTGATCCATTGACCCCATCTTGCAGCTCATGCTTTGAATGATGTGAGTAAAGATGTAGTTCAGCTCAGAGGGCATCTTGGCCTTGAGGACTTTGGTGAGTTTCTTGTCAGGGTTCTCACAGTGTGGTTGTTTTTCCCACTTGTAGCCCATGTTGTCAAGAAACTTGATGAGTTCCTCATCCGTAGGTAGGGCTTCGAAACTGGTTCTGGGATGGCCAGCGAGTTCACGAGTAGTGTGGATGACCAAGGGAGTGATACACCAGGGCGAAGACGAGTCTGAAAGTGAATGGCATTGATATGCTTTCCTTGTATGTTTTGAACAGTACCCTTTTCGACAGTGAACCAAAATTCTTGAAGAAGTTTCTTGGATCCAGGTGGAGCAACAGTGAGTGCGTATCCAATACGGGATTCCTTAAGAAAGGTAGTAGTCTCCTGGAGATAAGGTGATGGCTTCTTCTTGGGAAATTCCAGAAGTCGCAAGTAGTTGTTGGTAACAAATTGAGAGAAGTGACGTCAAACTTGACATTCTTGGATTTGATGAGAGTTGCTTGAGATGCCATTTCTGGAAATGGTAAGCAAAATAATAGAACAAAGAATGTTGAGAATTCCATGTACTTGTATCCTTTTTAAGAAGGAACCATGAAAAGGTAATGAAGCTGAAAATTTCAGTTTGCTTTTTAGAGAAAGCTTAGAAGAGTGTTCTTAAAAACCAAGGGGTTTTTGAAAAAAAAATCATGAAGAAAAATGATTTCTAAGATGAAAAACAAACAATGGTGTTGGAGATAGAGAGAAGAGAGAACAGAAACCTGGATTTCTTGGTGTGGAAGATTGCTTGAATGATTGAGAGTAATTCTTGCCTTTTTAGATTTTGAGAGCATAAAACGTAAGGTTACGAGCTTCAAGTCTTTATATTGAAGAAGAGAGATAAAATGAATGAAAGGCGGGAAAAAACGTTCATCATGACACGAACACGTTCCACGAATGTGATTGGACGGGAAGTGCAACGGACGAACGTGTCAGAAAAATGAGACGTGTCATGGATTGTCGTTTAGAATGACGTCATAGGAAAGAGTGTCATTTTAGTTTTTGTAAAGTATCTCTGATAGAAAGTCAAGGATATGATTTTCGTTTTTAAAAGATCAATGACGAGGAAAATAAGGAGAAGATTTTGTTTTTCAAAAATCTTTTAATCATTGGAAGAAAACTATTGATTAAGTTTTAACAATTTTGAAAATATCTCGTTGATGACAATTCAGTGAGAGGTTCGGTGTGAATCATACCTGAGTATCAGAGATAATTCTAGTCAGAGATGATGAGATGAGAGACACGTTACACTTGACTTTGTGCCTGATCGCTGAAGATTTAATCTTCTAGATTCAGCATACCAAGCTCACTGATGAGAAAGTTGAATCTTGTCTCATCTAGAGATTTGGTGAAAAGATCAGCAAGTTGCTAGTCAGTGGGGGATAAAATGTAGTTCTATGTCACCATTCATCACATGATCTCTGATAAAATGATATCTGATTTTGATGTGTTCCGTTTTTTAACGTAGCACTGGATTGTTTGCTATAGCGATGGCACTTGTGTTGTCGCAATAGATTGGAATTTTGGATAGCTGAAGGTCATAGTCTAATAGTTGATTTCTCATCCATAAGAGCTGAGCACAACAACTTCCAGCGGCTACATATTCAGCTTCAACAGTAGAAGTGGATACTGAGTTTTGCGTTTTGCTAGTCCAACTTACCAACTTACCACCTAGGAGTTGACAACCTCCGGTGGTGCTTTTTCTATCTAGTTTACAACCTGCAAAATCACTATCTGAATATCCAGTGAGATCGAACCCTGAGTATTTGGGATACCAAAGACCGAGGTTAGGAGTTCCCTTAAGATATCGAAATATTTGCTTAACGACGATCAAGTGGGATTCCTTGGGTTCTGATTGATATCGTGCACAGAGACAAGTAGAATACATGATATCAGGTCAGCTCGCTGTAAGATACAACAGGGAGCCTATCATTCCTCTATAGGCATTGACATCAACAGGTCTTCCAGCGGGATCGTTGTTTAATGTCAGTAGAGGTGCCATCGGAGTTTTCATTAATGTAGTTTGAGTGAGATCAAACTTTTTCAGCATGTCATGAACTTACTTACCCTGATGAATGAACGTACCTCTTTCAGATTGCTTGATCTAAATTCCAAGAAAATAGGTTAGTTCACCCATCGTACTCATTTTATATTCTTTCTTCATTCTTTCAGCGAAACGAGTGCATAAAGATGATGTCATCAACATATATTTGAACAAGAATGATATGACCTTTTATTTTTCTGAAAAACAGTGTGTTATCGATTTTACCACGCTCAAATTTTTCAGAGATAAGAAACGAGGAAAGAGTGTCATACCAAGCACGAGGTGCTTGTTTTAAACCATAAAGGGCCTTATCCAACTTATATACATAGTATGGATGCTTAGGGTCAGAGAACTCTGGGGGTTGTTCAACATAGACTTCGTCGTTCAGCTTTCCATTTAGGAATGCTGACTTGACATCCATTTGATATACTTTGAAGTTTTTGTGAACTACATTGGCTAGGAATAGTCGAATTACTTCGAGCCTGGCCATAGGGGAATAGGTTTCATCATAGTCTATGCCTTCCTCTTGTCTATATCCCTGAGCAACTATCCTAGCTTTGTTTTGGGTTACAATCCCATTTTCATCCAACTTGTTTCTGTACACCCACTTGGTGCCTATAACAGATTTGTTAGATGGTCGGGGAACAAGATTTCAAACTTTGTTTCTTTCAAACTCAGTCAGCTCTTCTTGCATCGCGCTGGCCCAGTTTGGATCTCTGAGGGCATCATTAGTCCTTTTAGGTTCTATTAAGGAAAGAAAATTTACAAAGAGACAGATATTGCCTGAGTTTCGTCGAGCCTGAGTACCTGCATCTGGATCACCAAGAATTTGATCTATTGGATAATTTATAGTCCATCTCTGAGCAGGAGTAGTATTGCTTGATTCAGGGATTGGATCAACAATAGGAGTAACCACAGATGAAGAAGAAGTTTCAGCTTGAGATTCGTCAGTTATCAAATGTTGTCTTTCAGGTAGAGCATTATTCACTGAGAGATCTTTAGAGACGTTGCTATACTCAGATGAACAGGGATCTGATGGAGGGTATGTATTTAGAGGAACAGCTGAAATCCATGAGGATGATTCAGCGGTAGGAGGAATGATATTGGGATCATCATCAGCGGTTAGAGAGTTTGCATGATGATGTGGGTTAAAAAGCAGTTCGGCTTAACCGTAATGAGAGAACATCCAATTATTCAGTTATTCATTATCAGTGATGGGTTTAGAGTTTGCTGATCTGGTTTCATCAAAGGAGACATGAATTGTTTTTTCAACTGTTTGTCTTCTTTTATTGAAAACTCTGTAGGCCAAGAAAGATTCCATCGTCAGCCTTTGGATCAAATTTTCCAAGTGTATTCTTGTTGTTTAAAATAAAACATTTACAACCAATGATGTGAAGAAAACCGATAGATGGTTTTCTTCCATGGAAGAGTTTGTAGGCAGTCTTGACGAATCGTTTAACAATCAGCGACCTATTTTAGTGAAGCAAGCCGTGTTGACTGCTTCTTACTAAAATTGTGTTGGAAGATGAGAATCGTTGAGCATTGATCTGACGGCTTCAATGATTGTTCTGATTCTTCTTTCAGCGACTCCATTTTGCTGAGGAGTTCTTACTAAAGAGAAGTTGTGTGAGATTCCCTTACTCTCAAAGAAGTTATTCAGGGAACTGTTTTTGAATTCAGTTCCATGATCACTTCTTATTGAACGAACCATTAGATTGTTCAGCACTTCCATATTTTTAACAAAAGATATCAATTCCTTTGGGGTGTCACTTTTTGAACGAAGGAAGATTACCCAGGTGTAGCATGAGTATTCATCAACTATGACAAAAGTGTATTTCTTTCCAGCAATGGATTGAACATTGACAGGGCCAAAAAGATCCATGTGCAAGAGTTGAAGAGGGCTTGTCACTGATGAGACTTGCTTGGACTTGAAACTAGCTTTAGTCTGTTTTCCTTTTTCACATGTAGAGCAAAGTGACTCCTTGGCATATGATTGTTGAGGAAGACTAGAGACTAGTTCTTTCGAGGAGAGAACATTCAGTGTCTTGAAGTTAAGATGGGAGAGCCTCTTATGCCACAACCAGTTGACATCAGATGAGGCTTTGGACAGAAAAAAGACATTCTCAGTAGATGTAGAGTCCATGTTTATTACATAAACATTTTCCATACGATAACCGACGAGAGCACGTTTTTCGTTTTTGTCTAGTATTGAACATACTTTCCTAGAAGAGCATACTTCATAGTCTTTATCACATAGTTGACTGATGCTGAGAAGATTGTGCCTCAGTCCATCTACATAAGCGACTCTTCTAAAGGTGGTTGTACCATTGATTTGTACACCAAACCCTCTGGTATAGCCTTTTCCATTTCCACCAAAGGTCACTGAGGGACCTTTCTCTTCCTTATATTCAGTGAGCAAGTCTTTTTGGCATGTCATGTGTCGAAAGTATCCACTATCTGGATACCAGATACCCTTCGATCCCTGAGATGAGATATAGCTCATGGATGTTCCAGCAGCTTCTTCTACTTTTTCTTTGATGCCATCCCTAAGACAGGTATTTTTGGCTTCTTCTTCATCAGAACTCGATTCTTCTGACTTAGCCCATTCATGTTCTTCAGCAATGAAACCTTTACCCTTGTTCTTGAAACCTTTTAGCTTCTGATATTTTTCTTTCAGCTTGAGGTATTTGCTATCGCTGGATTTCTTGGAAGGAAAAGGTTTGAAGGTTTTCTTTGACCTGCATTCGCTGGCAAAATGGCCAATTTTTTCACAATTGTGACAAGTAGTAGTAGACTTATCAACAGGGGTTGATTTTGGCTTGTCAGTTAGAGAAAGTGACTTATTTCTTTTGAGATCGCTCTTTCTTGCAAACCTCTTAAAAGAGTTTGTCACGAGTGCTAAGGATTCATCGAACTTTGAAAGGTCAGTGTTAGATAATTCCTCAGAGTCAGAATCTAACTCAGTGATAGTGAGAGTAGATCGATGAGATGGGACGATCTCTGAAGAGACCAAAGCAACATGAGTGCTTTTAGAGTCTTTAGAATCTTTAACAAGATTTTTCTTCAGAAGATTTGGTTGCTCATAGTTGAGCAAAATCCCATACAGAGTGCTAAGAGAAAGGTTGTTTAAGTCTTTTGTCAGCTTGAGACACATAGAGTAGCTATCCCAGTTTTTAGGGAGATATTCCAAGAATCTTGTAAGAACCTCAGAATTAGAGTAGGTTCTACCAACAGTTCTTAAATCAATGAGTAAGCAGTTAAATCTTTGGTGAACATCATAGAGGGATTCATTCTTACCACAAATAAAACTTTCATATTGTCTTACCAAGTTGATCTTTTGGGTTTCCTGAATTTCTGTTGTACCTTCATATTGAACACTTATGGTGTCCCACATTTCTTTAGCAGTTTTTAGATGCATGGTGGAATGGAAGACTTCATTACGCAGGGCCATAGAGATGATGGTTTTTGACTTTGCATCTAATCCTACTTTCTTCTTATCTTCATCACTCTATTGTCTACTTTCCTTGGGAGCATATCTTTCAGGGATGGCAGGAGTGGTTGCAGCGGCGGGAACTGCAGCTATGATCATGAAAGGTTCATATGGACCATTTGCCACATATTTAGGTATAGTAGGATCTACACCTTCTAGAAACAACATCATTCGATTTTTCTAGACAACGAAGTTGTCTCTCGTAATCGAGGAGGTTTAGAAAGTGAGCCATTATCAAAGTAGTTAGAATTTGTGTTAAGTGTCATTTTGAAAATAGCAAGGAAGAGAATAAAGCAAGATCTTGTTTATGAGAATTAAACAATACCGCTCTGATACCACTTGTTGGTCCCGGAGGTTCTTAACAAGTTTATAGAAAGGGGGGTTGAATACAAACACAAAATTGTGGTTTCATAAATTGTTTATTGATGAATCAAATCACAATTTACAGTTTGTTGCGGAATAAGATTAAGTAGAACCTAATCTAAACAAACTTAAAAAATCACACAGATGTTTGCACTAAGAAATAGAGAGGGAAGGTTAAGGGATATAGAAATCAAGAGTTTCTATATTTTGTCTTCTTAGAAAGAGGATATAGGTTTCTATATCTCAATATGTATTTTAGAAAGAGTCCCACTCTTTCTATTTATACCCAATGCATCCGAACGCATGGAAGGGTACTTTACACATGTCATCATTTGACATTTTGGAGACATCCTTTTTGGCAGAGGTGAACAGTGTAGTTTCAGAGTTTGTTGTACAGCCTGTTTGTAGAGGTATGTCTCTCCTGACCATTTTGTACTTTGAGTGCAAGGCCAAAACAAAAGAAACATGAAGCGTAAGCTTCGTGAACATCAATCGCTGAATATCTCTTCCTTTAGTGAGTTCAAAGGAAGTTCAGTGATCGATAAGCTTCACTGCAGATTTCTTCGCGTGTTTGTAGACTTATCTTGATTTCACTGATGTCCGTATCCGATCATGAGTTGACGTGTCATCTGTTCAGCTGCTTTATCTTCAGGGATTACGTCTAACTGTTTTAGGAAGGACTATCAGCAATACTGAACATACTCAGCAGTGCTCGCTGATGGTGAAACACTAATACATACAGATGTTAAATGTAATTTTCACTAAGTAGTTCAAAAGGGTCATTATCAAATCTATGAGAAAACTTGGATCAACAGATCCGAACATTTCCTTTCCAAACCTTTTGCCCCTAAGTTCTTCCACAACGTGCAAAACTCGTTAGAGACTAAAAACGGTATAACTTGTTATGTTTTATCCCATCATCGTTAACTCTCATGAATTTTTGACCCCCTAAAGGGATATCCACCAGCCTACTATTTCGAATAAAATCGTTAAATTCATCCACTCCCTTAGTGTTTGTGACCGAATTCAACCTTTCGTGATCGCTCCTCACGTCGTTGAAGTCCCCGAACACATACCAACTCACCTCATCTTTGATGCATAATTGTTCAATTTTTTTTCCATACTACCACTCTCTCTTTCGGTTCTCTCAGACCATAAACATTAACGAATCCCACAAGTCCGGTCACTCCGACCCACCTTCCCACAATCACCACAAAATTAGAATCCGCCAAAAAGAATTCAGATTTAAATTCTTTTTTATCCCAAATCAGCAGCAATCCCCCCTAGTTACTCGAAGCCACAGATCGCACAAAATCGCCGTCGTCAAAACTCAATAACTTAGCAACGTCTACTTCACTCCATAATTTCTGTTTTGTTTCTTGAATTCCAATCATATTTATTTTCTCTTTTAAACATAGTGTAACACCCGTGAAATTCTATGTAAGTAAAATTCCAAGTTATATGTAATTTTGTCATTATTATAGTCTTATTAAGTAAATTATGGATTAGACATGATTGGTTATGGAATTGGTTAAGAAATCAGATGAGAAAAACATTTTCTGCCCTTCCCGACCGGCACCCAGTCGGGACAGAATGGTCCAATCGAGCAAGACAAAAATACCTTGACCTGTGGAAAGAATGGCCCAGTCGGGAAAGACCGGACCCGATCGGGCACGAGTCTGATTCACATGAAACCCGATTTTTAACTTCTAGTTTCATTTGTTAGCTTCACCAACACTCTTCTTTCTTTTTTCCAACTTGGTCCAAACCCTCTCATTTCACCAAATCGAAATCTTCAAGTTCATCTAAAAGATTGAGAGCTAGATATTCAAGCTTCATGGGTGGAAGATCAAAATCTTCATCTTCTTCATCATTTCATCACCATTGTTGACCATATTTTGGTGTTTTTCAATAAACCCATTTGTAAGATTTGTATGGATTTGATTTTGGGAGTTACTCTTGGTGTTTTTTAGGTTTGTTTGTGACCTAGATAAGGTTTCTAGTGATGGATGTTTGTGAATCTAAAGCCTTCACCATGGGAGCCCAAGTTGGGAAAAAATCTAGATTTAACATTAATCTAGCAAGGTGAGTTCAAGTGATTTATGAAAACGTTGTATATGCCAAAATGTCTATTTTAAAGTGTTTATATGATTTACAAGAAATTATCACTTGTTTGGTTATTTGGTGGGTATTGACTATTTAAAAATGTTTAACTTCATAAACATTGTAAAACACCCACATTTGGGATATTTGGATGATTTGATAAATGAATCATAAATGAAAGTGTTTTGAGGAATTATTGTGTAAATGGGGGTTATTTGGTAAAAATGCATTTTAGTGTTTGTTGGAAATATGCATGGTTGTATTATGAAATGTTTATTAAGTACCAACGTGTGGGTCAATGGGTTTTGGTCATTCCCGGCCTTGTGAACATTTCGAAAATTGTGAATCTTTGGTTTTGGGAAAAAGACGTGTTTCAAGTATTTCGATGAATAAATCTTAGCATTGACATTTGTCTTTTTATGATTTATTTTACGGGTATAAATCCTTTGGTGTAAATGCATTTCAGCTACATTGATGATTTTCAAATATCATGAGATTTGCTTAATAAAGGTATTTGTGGGAAAACGGAAAGTGTGGTTGGTTTTTGGTTTAAGTGGAATATGTTGACAAGTCTTTGTCAAATGGTGAGTCTATTTTGAGAAGTCAAGCAAATAATTTTTTGGGAATATTGATGTAAACCATAAGTGTGATTATGGTTTGAGTCACCAATGAAATGGTGACAAGCCTTAGACTATTACTAGTGGATCCATAGGTATAGAGTCAGCTTAATTTTGGGATAATTCCTATTTGTAACTAGTTGAGCATTGAATCCTAGAAAGGGCAACTTCGTACGGTTATGTGGGACCAGATACTAGCCATGGGTCGTAAATGTAAATCCTAGTGAATGAGCATGATTAGGATCATTGGGTGCCCTCCCCCACATCTGAGTATGAGCCGGCGAGTTCGTGGCCTTGATCCTAGTATGGTGAGCTCAATAACTTGGAACGTGGCCTACTTTTGTGTTCCGCCACTAGCCATGGAATTCGGGTCTCCCCCGTCACCGAAAGGTGTTGTTTTGGATATTTAGTCTTATCCATGTTTTCGGTGACGTTTTGAGTTTGGGGTATTATCCTTATGTCATTTACCAGTATTTACGTTTGAGTAATTTTTGGGTTGCATTACTTCATGAAAGAATGTTTTGGCGCTGATGCGTTCATCTATAAGTGCGTATTATTGGAAAACGGATCATTCTCATATTCAAAGTAATTCATTTTGAACGATCATGATTTAAGTTGCATAATTTTCATTTAACGATATTTATAATCATGATAAAAAAATCTTGACCTCCCTAGGCGTTAGCCTAACCTTTTTATTTGTCGTCATGTGCAACAGGATTCGGTTGGGAATAGTTCTAGTGACACTATGAAGAGATAAGTGCTTGTTGTGAGCTCGAGAAAAGATTAGCTTGGTGAAGTCTTCCGCATTGTTTTAGGAAAAGCAACTTGTATTTGGGGTTAAGTAACACTCGACTTCGGTTTAGTCCTTGTATATAAGACTGGAGTTTATAATTGTTGTGGTTAATAATAGAACTTTAAAATGAAGTATATGGAGTTTGATTTTTTAAGTGGAAGTTTTGTCCTTTACTTGATGTTGTATATGAAGTTTTGTTTAGTTGCTCTTACCAAATTTTTGAGGGTGTTACACATAGATTACGAACCCACCCTCTTTTCTCAACTCCACCCAAACCCCTAATGTTTATTGAAACAATCTTCATTCCAAACTTAAGCTTAACGATCAGATGAGTACCTTAATCAATTTTTGTTTCCACTCTTAGGCTTCCAAATATCTGCCCTTGGATTTTCCCATGATAAACCCAATTTCGAACCAAACTCATACAGGTTATCAGAACCTTCTGAGTCTTTCCAATCACCTGAAAACGTCGCCTGGCTGTCCTTACTACAATCCGGTCTCGATTTCCTCTTGCCTTTATCCAACTTTCCACTTTCCCACGACTTACTTGTTTTCTTTTGGGCAGATTTTTGAGAATTCGATCTTGCCATCTGCTTAATCAGGTGAAAACTTACCATACCTCTCCCGAAGCCTAAACCGTCTCCTCTCTTGCTTTTCTGTTTTTTGTTGAGAATTTCGTTCCTATCCTTCCCAATAAGTCTATTCCCACCTTCAGGTTTATGCGAGTCTACACCTTTCACCTCTATCGACTTCGACCTGTTAAAATCAGGAACCTCGGCTTCCTCCTTTTCTTTATTTAAATCCAGTGTTTGGGAAGAGTACAAGTCCATCAGATGCTCTTTTGGGCTAACAGGCAAAGGCCCGTCCACTTTAGAAAACGAGTTGTCTCCCACTTCTTGCTATCCTCTTGAAAACGCAGGCCCAATACCCTCCTTCTCCTTATGCTCATGCATGGGGACGATAGACACTTAACTACCTTTTACCTTCAAATTGTTACCGTTGTTGACACTTCCACCCAAATTGGACTTCTATCCCACAATGTCATTAATGCACCGACCCTGCTTCTCCTCGAGTCAACCAGCCATCGCCGGAACCGGTGACAGACCACTGCCGACGACAAGAGCCGACGAACACTCATGTCTATCGTCTTCCTTTCCAGATTCATCCATCTTCTCTATGAAATCCACCTTTCTTTCTCATTGAAGATTGTTTCTTTCATCGAGCCAACTCTTTTCCACCACCCAATCTTATTCTTCCTCTTCTGCTTCCGTCCATTCCGAAGGAATTGACGACGCATCATCCCCCTCATCGTTGCCTTCTATATCTTCGACCAACATCATCGACTGGAAGGATTCTTCCGTCACCCTAATCCTATAATGCCGATTTTCTACCTTTATGTTACCCATTTCGTCGACCTGTGATCTAATCGAAGTTTCCATTAGTATTTTCCCAAATTCCAGGGAGTTGCTACTTTCCCAATCACAGTTAGTCGTATCTATGATATTTTCCCAATTGCTTGCAATCTCACAGAAGACTTCTTGTTTCCAAACGTGTAGCGGTACACTGGAAATCTTTAACCAGACCAATCTTTTAGACGATCGGAAACCTTCCGACCATACACTTAGCCCCTGTCAGGATCAAATTCTCAACAAGAATTAATTCTCAGAAACAATATCAAAGAAGTTTGCGGAATAACACTTTGATATTTAATCAAACAGAAAATAAAAACAGAATATAATCAACAAACTGTAAACTTGTATTGAATGCTTTGAAGTTACAAGATTACACACTCAACCTCAATATTGATGAACAAGCTCACCAATACGAATTCTACTTCTCTAGAATTAGGATCTATGTCTTGAGGTTGATTTTCTCTCTCAAAGAATAAAAAAAAAAGTTCTCTTTAATCTATTCTATACATTCTATACATATACTAGTCAAAAGATAATTACAATAATTAAACAAATCTTCAGTATATCTTCCATTTATATCTCAAAGCTTCCATAATCTTCAGATTATCCAGCTGTCATTCTTTCCATCCGAATCTCTTAAGCAGCACTAACCATGATCAGCAGCATTAACTTCTTCTAGCAGCATTAACTACTAAGCAGCACTAACTACTAGCAGTACTAACTAGCTAAGCAGTACTAACTTTGTTCAAGCAGCACTAACTTTGTCTAGCAGTATTAATAGTACTAGCAGTAGTAATACTCAGCAGTATTAACCTCAAAGTCTTCTAGCAGTATTAACTCTGAACCAGCAGCATTAACCATACTTGAGTTTTTCTTCAGTTCCCAACAATCTCCCCCTAACTTGACTTTTATGAAGAGAAGTCAAGTTCTTCAGATGCTCCCAAAATCTTCATTGATCTACTCCAATATTAGGATCTAGTCCCATACTCTGATTGATAGTCCTCTGAATTAGATACTTGGCCATTTCTGAATTTGGTGCACAACCCAACTTCTTATTCAACATGGCATGAAGTTTAAGATTTGTATGCTTGTATACCCTATCCACCAAGTAGTACTCCATGTGGAAAGTATCCAATGCTAGTTCATAGACTCCACTCCTTTCATAGAGAGTCCATCCTCTAACAGTTTTGAACACATCTCTGATTAAGTGCTTCACTACTTCTGGATTGAATAACATACACAAGTATTCCATGACCAGCTTCACTATAGGTAATCCTGGAGCTGTCAACTGATCTGCATAAATTTTCATCCCCACTTCAAACATTTCTTCCAAATCAGATCTTGAACACTCTCTGACAATTTTGTTCCAGGTGTTGTATACTTCATACTTCTCATCATTTCTTTTCAATCTGATGTATTCTTTGCCATCCACCTCCATAATATCCCAATGGATAACTTCAGGAGGTTTAAATCCAACAGGTTCAACTGAAATAGGCTTTGGAATTTTATCCATTACTACCATGTACATGCTTACATCTGAACTCTGTGGTATTTCTTCCTGAGTTTTAGCTTCATTCTGAGGTGCCTCTTCTTCTTCAGTAACCTTTTGCTCTTCTTCTACTCTAGGCTTCTTTACACTTTTCTTTCTTTTAGCCATCATTTTGGTTCTTTTCAGAGTCTTTTGAACCTGCACTAAAGTAGCTTCCTTCTTCTTTTCTTCCTTGTTCTCTGCCTTTTCTTTGATAGGAGTTCCCTCTTCACTTTCAGGGAATGGTTGATGCATATTCACATCATGTCTCTCCTTTGCCTTCTTTTCAAACTCCACTCTATCCTTTTCATTATTTTTCAGCTTCCCCATTTCTTTCTCATAAAGATCCCTGATTTGATCAAAAGTCATCTTCAGAAACATTTCTTTCTTTTCCCCAATTGCACTCCTCAAGAAAGTTATCATTTTGTTTCTTTCCTGAGTGGCAAGGTAAGTTTGTGAAGGTCTTCATTTCTTTGCACTTGATTTGACTATCATGGCCTTTCTTAAGCTTATTGCCCTTTGCTTAGCTTTCTCTGTTTCAAGCCCTTTCTGATAAGCTTCATTTAATTCAGCAGCTAGAGCCTTTGCCATCTCCCTGTCTTTTTCAACCTGAACTCTTTCTTCTTTTTCAATATCCTCCTGCATTTTCCTGGCTAGAGCTTCATCAGATTCAACCAACCTTTGCTTCTTTACTGGTTGATCAGATTCCACCATCTTTGCTTTTCCTTTGTCTTTGTTCATTGGCTTCTTACTGTTATCTTTCTTGCTCACTTCTCCTTTTTCTCCCCCTTCATTTATGACCACTCCCTTTGTTTTGAGAGTGTCATTCTTTGCTTTGATGAGCATTTCAGCTACTTCAATTTCTGTTGGAGATAACTTTGTTACTACTGCTTGTGAAGTTTCAGCAACACTAACAGTTTCTTCTTCTAACTCCCCCTCAATACTGTTCTTCTCCCCATCATGCTCCCCCTCAACTTTTTCTTTTTCCTCATTCAGGTTTACTTCAGCCTCTGACTACCCCTTTTTGGGAGCATCAGACACTGGTTCCCTTCTCTTTAGCACAAATTGTTTCCTTTTCTTCTTTTGAATCAGCCTTGTCACCATCTTCTTTAGTTTTGCAATCTGGACTTGTTGTGACAGGATCACCAGCTTCATCTCCTCTATTTCTTTTCCTTGTTTCATAACATCTAGGTTGATGTTTCCCATGGTTTCCATCAATTCCTGGTAACTATATATGTCCTCACCTTCTCTAGAAGTGTTACCCTCCTTTGAAGGATCATTGGATCTTTTAGTAGTGGAAGTCCTCTGCCTAGCAGAAGCACTATCCACCCCTGTGGTTTCTTGGCACCAGGGACCTTCAAATGATTGCTCATTTAAAGTTGCCATGGGGGAGGTCTTATTGATGTTACCACTTTCCTTCTCTGTGCTAGCAGGAGTAGTGGCAGCCTCATCACCCATATGCTCTACCTCCTCCTCAGAGAGCACCTCCTTTGGGTTGGGAGACACCCTTGTGGTTTCCCTTTGGATATTCTCTAGGGGAGAATTCTCCCTTAGAGGGCTTAAAGGCTGAGTGGGTAATGGTACAAGAAGGGAAGGAGCCTTCTTTACCTGTTTCCTCTTGTAAGTTTGGGTGATTGGAGAGGTTGGTTTTTCAAGAAGGGACTGGGGAATTGATTTTGAGAGGGAAGGTTGGGCTTGGCTAGCAGTGGGTTGGTCTAATGGGGGCCTTGACCCTGCTGCCATACCTTCATTGGTTTGGGACACCACCATCATTGTAGAGAACAATGGGGTGTCAACTCCTTCAGAGTCCCCAACAGATCTTCTCATATTTGAGAAAACCTTGCCTTTGGGGGGTTTAGGTACATATACCCCAACAGGTTGAGGTATATCCGTCAATTCATGAGTAATGACTTCTTGAACAAACCTGGGATACATAAAGAAGCTCTTTTTGTTTCCCATGTTTGAGACAAGATCACTGAAAATCATTTTAGAAAAATTATACTTTCTGGCAGTGGCCAAGCACACCAAAGCATAAGCAATAGTGCTGCTGAACTCACTCCATCCAGTAGTCTTTTTGGAGATACAATGCATAAGAGTATGGACTAAGAAACGCCATTGGGGTGAAAATTTTGCTTTAGAGAATTTGAAAACTCCCAATGGGCCTCCATACCCCATTCTTGTAAGATTTGAAAACAGTTCATCGTTTGGGATAGAGGTTATACCAGAGGCATCGTCTAGACGTAGACTGATGCGAATAACCTCTTCAGTAACCGTGAGTGATTGATCACAGATTCTTGTCTTGATCATCTGCACACCATTCTCAACAACAATGGTTGCATTAGCCCAGAACTGCCTTTGATGCTCGATATAGATTGTAGGGGATACAATAAGAGCATGAGCAATGTGGCTTGACTTGAGGAAATCCACAATCTGATGAAATCCTGCAGCTTGCTTTGGTTTTTGTAGCATCGCAATCTCATTGTGCTCGTCAATGAAAGTCATTGATGCCATTGATCTTAGTGAAAAGCTTGCCTGAAGACTTCGAACTTGAGAGAGAAAAGGTTTAGAGCACAAGAGAACAGTATGCAAAGAGTCGTTATGAACTTTTAGGCGGGCAAAGAGTATTTATAGTATTCGGAACATAAGCAGTATTAACCTAGAGCAGTATTAACTACTAGCAGTATTAACTAACTAGCAGTATTAACTACGAGCAGTATTAACCACTAGCAGTATTAACTGGAAGCAGTATTAACCACTAGCAGTATTAACCACTGAAAGCATTATTAACCACTAGCAGTATTAACTGAAAGCAGTAGTAACTACTAGCAGTATTAACCACTGAAAGCAGTATTAACCACTAGCAGTATTAATTGAAAGCAGTAGTAACTACTAGCAGTATTAACCACTGAAAGCAGTACTAACCACTAGCAGTATTAACTGAAAGCAGTAGTAACTACTAGCAGTATTAACCACTGAAAGCAGTATTAACCACTAGCAGTATTAACTGAAAGCAGTAGTACCTACTAGCAGTATTAACTGACTTACTCCTTTTAAACTTGCTAAACACTGAGTACTGCTATGCATATCCTGAAAAAGAAGATTAGTAACTCCAAGAATAATATACAGGTATAAAACCACTTTTTGAGAAGGGGATTATTCAGAGTTGATCATTCCCACACTTGTTATCAAGAAAGTGAATCTACCCACATCAAAAGCTTTAGTGAATAGATCAGCAAACTGATTATCAGTGTGAACTTTGACAACTTGAATAAGTTTCTTTTCATTACAATCTCTTATAAAGTGATACCTGATCTCAATGTGCTTTGTTTTTGAGTGCTTGACTGGATTATTCACAATGCTAATAGCACTGCTGTTGTCAATAAAGATTGGAGTGTGTAGAAAGGTTACCCCATAATCCAACATTTGATTCTGAATCCATAAGACTTGAGAACAGCAACTTGCAGCTGCTATGTACTCTGCCTCTGTTGTAGATGTGGATACTGTGGTTTGTTTCTTGCACTGCCATGAGACTAGTCTAGCACCCAAAAACTGACATCCTCCAGAAGTAGATTTTCTGTCCAAGTTTGCCCCACCTAGATCACTGTCTGAGTATGCTATTAGGTCAAAGGGTGAGTCATGAGGATACCAAAGTCCCAATCTGGGTTGCCCTTTGAGATATCTGAATATCCTCTTAACAGCTTGAAAGTGAGATTGCTTTGGCCTAACTTGGAATCTTGCACATACACAGACTGGAAACATTATATCTGGCCTTGATGCTGTGAGATACATGAGAGAGCCAATCATAGATCTGTAATGATGCACATCTATATCCTCCCCCTCAGGATCTGCAGATATTTGCTTGTGTGTTTCCATAGGTGTGCTTGCAGGTTTTGACTCTGAGAAACCAAACTTGGTTAGAATGTCTTGCACATACTTGGATTGACAGATGAAGATTCCATCTGACTTTTGTTGAACTTGGAGTCCAAGGAAGAAAGTAAGTTCCCCCATGGAACTCATTTTGAACCTTTGATGCATTAAATCCTCAAACTCCTTGCACAAGTTGTTTCTTGTAGATCCAAAGATAATGTCATCAACATAGATTTGTACCAGCAAGATATCCTTCTTCTTTCTCTTGATAAATAGAGTCTTATCAATGACTCCTCTTTCAAAGTCATTTTCCAAGAGATAGGATGACAGAGTGTCATACCATGCTCTTGGAGCTTGATGTAGTCCATAAAGTGCTTTCTTTAATTTGTATACCCTGTCTGGATAGCTTGGGTTTTCAAACCCTGGTGGTTGACAGACATATACTTCTTCTTCAATTGAGCCATAGAGAAAAGCACTTTTTACATCCATTTGATAGACTTTGAAATTCATGTAAGAAGCATAGGCTAGAAATAATCTGATTGCTTCTATCCTAGCCACAGGTGCAAAAACTTCTTCATAATCTATACCCTCTTCTTGAGTATATCCTTGAGCCACCAGCCTTGCTTTGTTCCTTATGACAATACCTCTTTCATCTCTCTTGTTTCTGAAAATCCATTTTGTGCCAATTGCTCTGTGACCTTTAGGAAGGTCTACTAGATCCCATACATCTTGAAGCTTAAACTGTAACAGTTCTTCTTGCATTGCTTCTATCCAGCTAGATTCTTTCATAGCATCATGTGCCTTTTTAGGCTCAAGCTGTGATAGAAAACAAGAAAGCACTGTATGCTGTTGATCTTGCATTTCCTGAAGCCTGCTTTGATGTCTAGTCATCATAGGAGAAGAGATATCTCCTATTAACAGCTGTGGAGGATGATTCTTTTGAACTCTGGTGTTATGACTAGGTTCTCCATTCAGTCCAGCCTCAAGATTGGATTCATGCAACTCAACTGAAGTGTTTTCAGATGCCACTTCATTATTTTCTTGAGTCTCCTCATCTCTAGTTTCTTCTTCACTCTGACTTGGTCCAGTAAATGATTTCCTTTCACAGTCTTCAACAGAATTTACTGTGGGTATGGGAAAAATCACAGATTTAGATATACTTTCTTGAACTTGTGTGATTCCTGATCCTCCACTTCCTGTTCCTGTATACTCATTACTGAAACCAAAAGAGTTAGTTAGTGAATCAATGTCAAATAGCCACTGAGGTCCAGACCCAACAGGATTTGGTGTGTTCTCATTGCATTTGACATTGTCACTTTCTTCAATTATTCTAGAAGAAGAGTTAAAAACTCTGTAAGCCTTACTCTGAGATGAATATCCAACAAGAAATCCATCATCTGCTTTGCTATCAAACTTACCTAAGTGAGATTTGGTATTGAGAATTGTACAAGGACACCCAAAAGGTTTGAAGAAACCAATGAAGGGTTTTCTTTGATTTAAAAGCTCATATGGGGTCTTGTTCTTTTGCTTGACCACTAGAACTCTGTTTTGGACATAACAAGCAGTATTAACTGCTTCAGCCCAGAAGGTAATTGGCAATTTTGAATCAGCCAACAGAGATCTAGCAGCCTCTATTAGTGTTCTATTTCTCCTTTCAGCAACACCATTCTGTTGAGGAGTCCTAGGAGCACTATATTGCCTCTCAATACCTTTTTCTTCACAAAAGGTGTTTAGATCATGATTTTTAAACTCAGTTCCATTATCTGATCTAATGACTTTTACTCTTTGATTAGTTTGGTTTTCAATTCTTAGAATAAAGGATTTGATAAGACCACTTGTTTCATCCTTAGTCCTTAGAAAATATACCCAAGTAAATCTGGAGTAATCATCAACAATAACCAAGCAGTAAGATTTCTTGCCTATACTCATAACATTTGTAGGACCAAACAGATCCATATGCAGTAACAGGAGACAAGAAGAAACATAATTTAACTCTTTGGTCTTATGAGAAGTTTTGTGTTGTTTGCCTTTAAGACAAGCAACACAATGATCATCACATGAAAAGACTTTTGAAGGTAAACCTCTTACAAGGTTGTTTTTAACAAGATTGTTCATAGTCTTGAAATTCATGTGACACATCCTTCTGTGCCATAGAGAGGATTCATCTACAGAAGCTTTTGAAACAAGACAATTCAGAGATGAATCACTATCAACATTGTTCATATCAAGACAGTAAACATTATCCTTTCTTGGAGTTCTAAGTAGTATCATGCTTTCATCAACTACCTTGAACCCTGGAGCAAGAATCATACACTCAGTATTAGTAAATAATATACTATGTTGTTTGTCACAAACCTGTGATACACTTAACAGGTTGTACTTTAATTGATCAACATAGTAGACATCCTCAAATGTCATCTTACCTTTGGTGACATTACCTTTTCCACTTATCTTACCACCAGTAAGATTATCTCCAAATGCAACATGTCCTCCATTGATATGCTTGAAGTCCTGAAGGCATGACATGTTGCCTGTCATGTGCCTAGAGCAACCACTATCAACATGCCAAATGCTCTTTCCCTTGAGCTGTTGGTTGCCCTGCACATTAAATAAATCAATTAGTATGAATTAGGAACCCAAGCCAAAGTGGTCTTGGGTACCCCTTTCTCATCAAAATACTTGCATTCTTTCTTGACAAGATTTTTGAACTTTAACTTCTCATTCTTGGAGTACTTTGTTACAATAATAGGCTTGGAAATATTTTTGCTAGAATCAGTACTGATTTTAGAAGTACTAACTGCCTTGGCAACACTTGCATGCTTAGCAGTACTAACCTTGTTAGCAGTAGTAACTGTGTTAGCAGCAGTAACTGTGTTGGCAGTATTAACCTTTGAAGAGGTATTAACAGTATTAGCAGCATTAATATTTTCAGCAGTACTAACACTGTTAGCAGCAGTAACTGTGTTAGCAGTACTAATATTGTTAGCAGTACTAACACTGTTAGTACTTCTAGGTACCCACATTTTGACACTTTCTTTTAAAATCTTTTTCTTTAAAGTGCCTTTACTTTCAATAGATTTCTTTATCACATGTTTCTTTCCAGCCTTCCTATAACCCACAGATTTTTGCACAAATCTTTGAAAGTTCATCTGTTGGTTAATAGGGTTAAAGTAACAATACTTAGCCAAATGATTCAACTTGCCACATATAAAACAAGGTTTTGGTCTATTGATTTTGTTCAGATCAACTCCTTGTTTCTGAGCCCATTGATTATTCCAGTTTCTTTGATTTCCTCTTTTTAAACCAGAATTTAGGCTCTTGGATTTATTGCAATCACACTGTTTACAAGATCCAGGATTCACAACTGTGGTTTGTTTGTAATGGACCTTGTTATAATTTCCTTTAGTCTTCTCTATCTCCTTGGACTTGACCCAGATTTTCCCACATCCCTCATTGGTGATAATATTGTTTTCTAATGGTATCTTTTTACTCACATTATTATCCCTGTTCTCACTGGCTCCTTTCTCAGTCAAATCCTTAACTACTACCTCATCCAAAGGATCTATCTTAAAAGCTTCTTCAGACAAGTCCTTTTTCTCCTTAGTTTCTAACAAGTCTGATGTAGGAGAAATATAGTTGTTATTGTAAGGAGGGGGTGTATTGTTGTATCCAATACCAGGCTTCATCTTATCATGTATCTGAGCCTTTAGAAGAGAGTCCATTGCTTTTGAAGCATAAGAAAACTTGTCTATGTCAAGCTTAACTTTTGACAGTTCCTCTTTCAGTCTATCATTCTCTTCTAAGGACTTAGACAGTTTGGTTTCTAACTCATTCTTTTCCCACTTCCAATAGTTTGTGTCATAAGAGTGTTGAAGTTCGTTAGCTTGAAAGCCTTTGATTTGCTCTTCAAATCTCTCTACTATCAACACATAATCTCTTCTGTCCTTTTCTAATCTTTTGAGGTCATCACACATACTTTGATTGTGATCCCTGTATCTTGTAACATTGTCAATGCAAGATTTAGTGCAAAGATTAGAACTTGCCTCAGTGGGGAGATCAGACACTTCTGCCATAAGAGCTTGGTTCTGAATGGTTTCCTCAGCTTGATCACTCCAGTCAAATCCCATTCCTTGTTGAGAAACAAGGGCTTGAGCAGGATTCTTGTTCAGATTGTATCCTCCATTCTGAGCTTGTTGATGGTTGTTGTTTGGAACAGCACTCCTGCATTCTCTAGCAAAGTGTCCTTTCTTGTGACACTTAAAACATTCCACCTTGGTTTTGTCAAAACCAGCTCCATCTTCTCTTCTTTGAGAGAAGTTATTTCTTCCAGTTCTTTTAATGAACTTTTTCACCTTCATGGATAACATGGCCATCTGCCATTTAATATCCATCTCCTCCAGATCATCAGGGTGAATTTGATCAAGATCATCATTAATCAGAGAATTGCTGCTATGACTGGACAAAAAGGCTTCAAAGATAGTTTCAGTGCCTTTTTCTGAACTTACTCCACTGGCAGTACTAACTGCTTCAGGGTTGGCAGTAGTATCAGTGGATGCTGAAAGAAGTGCAGCATTGTGAATATAACCAGAGGGCTTCTTCTTGGTTTCTACCTCAGTTTCAAAAACTCTTAGATCATTGTATAGATCATCAAGTTCTTTCTCTTCCAGATTGTCACTCTGTCTATATGAGACAGTGTACATAGTCCATTCATCCCCAAGAGATCTGAGGAACTTTCTATTGATATCATCTTGTTCCATCTTCACCCCTACAGTAGCCAGTTCACCTATGAGTTTATTGAACCTATCAAAAGTGAGTCATAGACTCATTCTTTGTGGAAGTGAAGTTCTCATACTGCTGCTTTAGAACATCTCTTTGATTTCTTTTGATGCTCTTAGTTCCAGCAAATCTTTTCTCTAGAGCATTCCAGAGAATCTGAGCATCAGTGCAGTTGCAAAATTGATGCTGATATTCATTGGGAATGGCCAAGAGCAGAGTGCTCAAGGCCTTCATCTCTGTCTGTCTGATCTTCCTCTCACCATCTGTCTTTGGTGGAGGTCTTTTCCCATCTGGTCCTATCCTTCCAGCTTCAGAAGGACCATTCTCAATGATATCCCACATTGAGTAGTCAGTGAGAAGAATATATTGTCTGATTCTGATCTTCCACATGTCAAACTCACTTGGTTTGAGCATTGGAACCTTAGAAACCAAAGTACTGCTTGATTCTGTAAGATTTTCCATGATGAATAACTGTTTCTGAGTGAGTATAGGCTCTGATACCACTTGTCAGGATCGAATTCTCAACAAGAATTAATTCTCAGAAACAATATCAAAGAAGTTTGCGGAATAACACTTTGATATTTAATCAAACAAAAAATAAAAACAGAATATAATCAACAAACTGTAAACTTGTATTGAATGCTTTGAAGTTACAAGATTACACACTCAACCTCAATATTGATGAACAGGCTCACCAATACGAATTCTACTTCTCTAGAATTAGGATCTATGTCTTGAGGTTGATTTTCTCTCTCAAAGAATAAAAACAAAAGTTCTCTTTAATCTATTCTATACATTCTATACATATACTAGTCAAAAGATAATTACAATAATTAAACAAATCTTCAGTATATCTTCCATGTATATCTCAAAGCTTCCATAATCTTCAGATTATCCAGCTGTCATTCTTTCCATCCGAATCTCTTAAGCAGCACTAACCATGATCAGCAGCATTAACTTCTTCTAGCAGCATTAACTACTAAGCAGCACTAACTACTAGCAGTACTAACTAGCTAAGCAGTACTAACTTTGTTCAAGCAGCACTAACTTTGTCTAGCAGTATTAATAGTACTAGCAGTAGTAATACTCAGCAGTATTAACCTCAAAGTCTTCTAGCAGTATTAACTCTGAACCAGCAGCATTAACCATACTTGAGTTTTTCTTCAGTTCCCAACAGCCCCTTCACCCAATGACGAATCCCATGCAACCTTTTTTTAAGATATTCCTCATCGCTTCCACCTGATCAAAACAAAGCATCACATTCCTCCCATCCAACATTTTCAACGAGCAATCTATTAGGTTTTCCGATTTACATAATGCCCGAATTGCGTCCACATTCTCCAACCTCGCAATAGTTCCGATCAGGCAGTTCCTAAGATTCTTCCTTGAATCTACATTAGACGTCCACGACCCGATAAATTTATCGCCTTTTGATTTCCCGACTTTAGATCCCGTCCCTCCAGCCACTTTAACCTCCTTCACCACATCAAAATAAGACTTCGAACAAGCGTTTGATGTTGCCTTCTTTACCGGCTCTTGCCTACTCTTTGCGTTATAATTCATCGGTGTCGTCTCTACCCTCACCCCCTCTCTACTCCTGTTACTGTTTGGTTTGGCAAAGAACACTCTCAACTTGTAAAGAACAATCCAAATCTCGTTTAATCTTCTCTCCATCGTGCTTATGTTGGAAACGTTCTTAAATCTCACAAAACCAAATCTCTTACCATTCTTCATTCTCCTTTAGGACATGTAGATGTCTCCGACGTCACCGAATCTTTTGAAGATTATCCAAAGGCCCGCTACTTCCCAATTCTCCGGAAAATTGAAAACATGAACGATGACCATCTCCGATCACCCCGGTTCTACAGGTTTCCTCGGTTCCTAGTTCTGTCCCAGTATCTGATCTTGCTGACTCTCGCCCCTCCCTCTCTCACACTCTCCCTTCCTTCCCCCACACACACACACACTCTCTCTCTCTCAAATATCTCTTACCTAAAGTCATATTTTTTATTTAGGTCATAACTTAATATTTTTTATTAATTATGAATTAAATTATTATAATACATAAAACAAAACTTTTTAATAAAATAGTAATTTCATTTTGGTGGTATCATGTACTTTTAAACAATTGATTGTCTTCATCGTCTTCAATATGGTAGACCTTTATGAAACCTTCTGCAAGAAAAAAGAATATCATGAAACCTTCTGCAACTAAACCCTAAACCAAGAGGATAATGCTCTGATACACTTTGTTGTCATTGATTTTGAAGATGAATACGACGGTGCACAAGATGAAGGAGTTGCAGTAGTCGACCAATAGGTCGGGAATGGCGCTGGTGACATGCAACCAGGTAACGATCATCAAGCACCCACTGCCATTAAAGAACCCATGGATCTTCATCTCCATCGAGATTCATCTCTGCCTTCATCCAGATTCATCGATCTTTATCTCCACCTTCATCAAGATTCATCGTTCTTCATCTCCATCGAGATTCATCGATCTTCATCTCCATTGAGATTCATCGATCTTCATCTCTGCCTTCATCGAGATTCCACAATCTTTTACAACGTAGATTCATCGATCTTCATCTCCATCGATATCAATCTCGATTTTCATCTCCGACTTCATTGAGGTTCCACGATCTTCATCTCCAGAGATTCATCGATCTTCATCTCCATCAAGGTTCATCTTCGCCTTCATCGAAATTCCACGATCTTCTAGGTAATTGCCACTGGGTAAATAAGCTTAGAAATTATTACATCCATACTTAAATGCACCCCGTGAGAAATATATGCATTATGTTGGCTTGTAACACATATAAGTCTTATATGGAGCTTGTGCATGATGTAAATAGTATTTAAACCACAATGTTTACCTATGATTGGTATTGAATACATTTTATGTGGATTAAAGTGCCTTATGGCCTAATAATAATATTGTTGGATAGACCAAGTAAGTAGACACTAGAAGGATACAGTCTTGGGTGCCACCGTGTAGGAATGTACATAGACCTCCGCCATTCGGGATAATACCATGGTTGTAGTCCTCGGATGTGCCGGGACTTTTGGGTATCACTCATGTTAGCTTGACATCAAGGTATATTGACTCTTTGGATGGAACTTGATTGGTGCTATGGGTCTCCCCCATTGACTCTGTGTTAGATGTAAATTGTATTCAAGATTAAAAGGGTCTTTTTATATTGTTTGTAATAGTGTAAGGGTTAGTGTTGTAAAGTCAACTTGTGTTGACTTAGTATAAATAGTTTGTGTCTTTGTTAGATTTGTAGACGCGCGCATTAAAATATCACACACATAGATTTCTTAGAATCGGAGAGAGAGGTACACGCACTAAACATACACAGAGCGTATTGTAAAATGCACGAAATAGGGATATGACTTGATTTAGATTGATTGATCAATAAACAAAAGTTTCATATATTGATTGTGTGTTAATCGATAGCTAGAATCTGGGATCACATTTGGTATCAGAGCTTAATTCGACTAAATTTTGACAGAAAATGGTTGCGTACTGAGTTTAGAGGTTTTTGATTAATTCTTGGATTTTAGAGTGATTGTGATCAAATTCTTGATTGGACAAAAATCAAATTGCATCATAAAATGATTTTGTATGGTTAATTTTCGATTTGGAACTGATTTTGAGCACTCGATTTTGAAATTTGTGAGTTTTTGTTCGAACCAAGTTTACGAACTCGCAAGATCCATACAATTCTCATGAAGAATTCGCAGATGACTTAGAATTCGCATAGAATTTCTTGAATTGTGTTTAAGTGTTGAATTCGCATAAGAGTAGTATATCAAAACCTCAAAATTCGCATAAGATTTTATACGAAAAGTTGGAATTCGCATAACACCTTTATACGAAAAGTTGGTTGCAAATTCTTCCAAGGATAGAATTCGTACATGCATGTGTGCGAAAAGTAAAGAACTCGCATATAGAAGGATACGAATTGCTTAGAATTCGCATATGTACCTCATACGAATTCTTGAAGATTTCGCATGATGTTTTGAAATTTTTTCTAAGTATAGATTTCCTATCGATGCGAAAAGTTTAAAGTTTGATTTTTTTTAAGTGTAGATTTCGCATCTTTCTGTGATACGAAAAGCTCGTGCGAAAAGCTTCAATGTTCATAACTTTTCCAAGTCAAGAATTCACTTAGAGTCGTATACGAATTGTGAAGAATTCGCAGATAGCTATATACGAATTCCTTAGATTTCGCATATAGGTATGTACAAATTGTGTTGTTTTCGCATATCTCTTGCATGCGAATTCTGATCTTGATCGTATGAATTCCCCAGGTCATGTGAATTATGATGTTTGTTTTTGTGAGAATTGATTTCTAATCTCAGTGGTGTAAGAATTCTATACTTAAAAATTTTTGGGAAATTTATTTTTTGAAAAAATTTTAGGGTTGCTTCTGTTGATTATTTTTGTCGAACTAACGATCAATTCTATCTGATGTTCTTCTGCAGATTCTTAAAGATGTCTAAAGATCTTCTTTCGATGGGGTCTCAATCTAAGCCTCCGGTATTGTCAATTGGAGAGTACGCTCAATGGAAAAGACGAATGACTCAGTTTCTGAACCACAAGAACCGTGAGTACATGAAATCCATAACTGATGGACCCGTAAATCCTGAAGTCACTGTTCCAGGCCAAGCAGCTACTGAAACTTCTCCAGAAATACCAGTTCTGTATGTACCAAAACCGTATCAATATTATAGTGAAAGGGAGACGGAGCTTGCCAAAATAGACGAGGAAGCCCTCATATACTTAACGATGGCAATCCCAAACGATATCTACAATCATGTAGACAGTCATGAATCCGCAAAAGCGATGTGGGACGAACTTGAGAAGCAATTCCAAGTAACAAAGAGATCCATTCAGGCAAAGCTAAATCAGAGCATAAATGATTATGAGGGTTTTCATGCCAAAGAGGGAGAAGCGTTGATAGACACGTATAACAGATTTAACGTGATCTTGAATGACTTGCGAAGAAACGGGACGAATAAGTCAGTTTCTGAGATCAATTACAAGTTCATCAAGAACTTGAACCCAGAGTGAAAGAGCTACGCAATAAACCTCCAGATGTCTAAGAACATGGCACAGGATGATGTGAATGACATCCTCGCTACTTTATCTCAACACAACGATGAAGTAAAGTTACTGAGCGAGGAGAAGAAGATTGTCAAAGATTCACTAGCTCTACTTGCTGAACGAAAGAAGGGTTCTAGTTCTAACTCCGTTTCTGCATCAAAGTCAAAGATGAAAAAGTCCAAAGCTTTTCTCATCGAACTTAGCCAATACAGTTCTGAGTCATCTGTCGAAGATGTTGAAGTTCACTCTGATGATGATACCCAGAGATTTGCTGACAATCTTGCCTTCATAACCAAGCAATTTAACAAGAGCTTCAGAAAGAAGAAGTACTATTCAAAGTCGAAATATGAAGGATATAAGAAGGAGAAGTCAGAAAAGTATAAGACCCGATTCGGAAAGAGAGAAGAGAAGAGAGAAGAGAAAAAAGAAAAAAGAAGATTGCAAGTTCAAGCATGTCAAGAACTCGGAGTATTACGCTAAAAAGTCACTGATAGCCAAGAAGCAAGAAGAAGGGAAGGTATTAATGGCTGAAGAGGAAAATTGGCTCTATCAAAGCTCAGATGATGAGTCGGCACATTTCACTCAGGTATGCATGATGGCTGATGTTAATGAAAATGCTGAAACTGCTTATGAACAATCTGAAAGTGATTCTGAGGTAAGTACTACCTCTGAAAACTCTAAACTTGTTGAATCTCTAATGGCACAGATCCAGAACATGGAAAAGGAATTTGAGACTTTAAAGAGTAAACTTAGCTATGAACGACAAACAATGATGAGTTTTCGTGACGAAAACGCATTGCTGAAAGTTGTCGTTGAGGACAAGGAAAAAGAAAAAGATGCTTTAAAGAAAGAAAGAGAAACTTTGAAAACAAAGATTTCGGAACTTGAAAAGGACTTACTGTAAGATTAAATAACTGGTAGACTTTAGCTTGAAAAGAGGACAGACTGAGCAGACATTAAACTTGTTAACAAACAAACTCCAAGACGTCAGATTTTATAATGCTAAAACGGGATTAGGTTTATCTGAAAATGATGTTTTGAAGAAAGCCCCAGAAAACTTATATAATTTTGATAAATTGGGCTCAAAAGTAAAGAAAATCCCAGATATTCATGACACTTTCGTCAAAGCTGAAACTCCAAAATCTGACACTTCATTCAAAGGTAAAGAGGTAATAGATGATGATACGTCAAGTTGTGCTGATTCACAAAACAATTTTAAATCAGTTGGATTTAAATACAATGATTTGAACAAGAGCTATAAAAATAGAAAAATTGAATTTGTTGAGTTTGAATCATTGTTTTCCACACCATCTTCTACTGAATCAGTCAACGATGACAAAGTTATTCCTGAGACTGAATGTCAGTACGATGAGTATGAATCGTACACTGATGTTTGTACTCAGACTCTTTTATCTAAATCTGTTACTTCTGAATCTTCAAGTGAAGTTAAGATAGAAGAGAATTCAAATGTCATGAATTCAAACATTCAAAAAGAGTTTGTTAATAAAATGACTGAGGAGGTTTTTGTTGACATGATTAATTCCTCAGATCCTGTTCCAATCTCGAAGAAGTTTGAATATCCGACTCTGTGACTGATCAAACATCATATTTTGAAAAACAAATCAAAGGTTTACAAAAGACTCTTGAGGAGATAGAAGATGAAAATTATGATCTAAGATTTAAATTGGATAAATCTTTTGAAGAGAACAAAGAGCTTTGTAAAGAACTGAATGATTTGAAAAATGATTTGTTTAAAAAGAATTTGTCTGATAAAAAGATGTTTGATGATCAAAAGTGGAATGTTAGATCAAATCTAGAGTTTGAGACTTCAACAAAGCCTACAGTTGTTTATTCTGAATGTCCTGAATACTTAGCGAGCATTTATGAAAAAGGCGAAACTTCTGGTATTTTGAAAAAGAATTCATCCTTGAAGAAGAAAACTAATAAAGTTTCTTTTCATGTTTCAGATCTGAGTAAAGGAGTTTGTAAAGGAGAATGGAGAAAGAAAGGCAGTGATAAGAAAGCTTGTAAAGATTTTGTTGAAAAAGATTGTATTGTTTCCAATAGTGTTGATTTGACATGTAATAGTTCGAACGCAAATAAATGTCAAGTTTGTTTGAATAAATGTAATTCTTTTTATAGATCAAAGATATTGACATTTGCTCATAAGAACTTAATATGTAAACACTATGGTGAAAATGCTTTTTCAATGTACTCCATTCCTCCTAAGTCAAAAGTTGTTAAAAAAGCATTTAAAGCTAAAACTGTCTCCAAGTCCTTAACACAACACATTAAAGTGTTTCAAGCTAAGTCTACTAATCTTTCTAACAAAAAGCAGTTTTATGATCTTAATGTGAAAATGGTCTGGAAATGGATGCCCAAACCTAAATATGAGTGGAGATTCAAGGGCAAAGTAGATGATTTAAAGAAACTGCATGATGCTAGCAAAACAGGACCCATCTGGATATGGGTACCTAAAAAGAAGTGATTTGTTCCTTTTTGCAGGACTGTCATTTGTGGTTCGTTGACTCTGGATGCTCTCGACATATGACAGGATATAAGCATTTATTGCACAGCTTTGTTGAAGAACCTGCAGGAACAGTCAGTTTTGCTAATTCTGAGCTTCTACGATTCATCAAAGGATATGGTTCGCTGAAAAATGGCATTGTAACCATCAAGAAAGTACTTTACGTGGAAGGAATCAATCATAACTTGTTTAGTACCAGTCATTTATGCGATAGTATGTATCAGGTTCGGTTTACAATCACTCACTGTTATATTGAAGATTCGGACGGTTATGAGATTTTTTGAGCTAAACGCTATGGAAATCTTTATGTGGTAAATTTTTCAATGCTTTCGGCTACACGTCCTATATGCTTACTTGCAAAAGCATCGAAAGCTCAAAGTTGGATATGGCATTAGCGCTTGTCTCATCAGAACTTCAAGGCTATTGATAAGTTAGCGAGACAAGGAATTATGGAAGGTCTACCGGAGATGAGTTTGAGATGGATTCACTTTGTCCCGCATGCGAAATGGGGAAGATGAAACGAAGTTCACATAAATCAAAGACTGAATCTTCTTGCTCAACTCCTCTAGAATTAATTCACATGGACCTTTGTGGCCCTATGCGTACTCAGTCTATAAATGGCAAAAAGTACATTCTTATGATGATTGACGAGTATTCAAGGTATACTTGGTTGGAATTTTTGCAAAACAAAACTGATGCACCAGATCTGATCATTGCCTTCATTAAGAAAATCCAAGTTCGCCTTCAATTGCCAATAAATACATTGCGTAGTGACAACGGTACAGAGTTTAAAAATAATACTATTCAAAGTTATCTCACTTCTGTTGGGATTTCTCATAATTTCTCTGTTGCCAACACACCACAACAAAATGGTGTGGTTGAAAGGAAGAATAGAACTTTGGTCGAAGCAGCAAGAACAATGTTGGCATATTCTGGTTTACTAATGTACCTCTAGGATGAAGCCGTTGCAACCGCCTGTTTTACTCAAAACCGGACGATTGTGATTAAGAGATTTAATAAAACAGCGTATGAACTGATTAATAAACGAAAACCGAATATTAAATTTTTGTGTCTCTTTGGTTGCAGGTGCTATGTTCTGAATGACCGTGATAACCTTGGGAAGTTTGACAAGAAAGCTGACGAAGGCTACTTTGTTGGATATTTAATCATGTCAAATGCCTATCGTGTGTATAATCGACGGACCAAGTGTATCATGGAAAGCGTTAATGTATCGTTTGATGAAAATATTACATTGACTTCTGAACAAAACAATTCAGATTTCAAGCTTAAGGGAAAGGCTTATATTCAAAGCAGAATAGAACCCGAACATAAACAGACTAAGTCATCTAACTCATCAATTGTTACATCTTAGTTAGATATGCTATTTCTTGATGCTTTTACGGACATATGTGCATATTTTGACAAATCCAGCGTGTCTACATCATCTTCAGAGGTCCCAGTAATTACTGAAGACATATTTGGACCTTCTGAACCAGTCACAACAACAACCTCTTCAGGTATGTCTACACCGAATGTTTCTGACAATACTAATACAGATTCTGCTACTGCAGATACAAATTCTGGACGAGAAGTCCCGAGCACTTCCTCTGTCGCTCCAGAATTACCTGCGTCAGAAACACCTGAACAAGATGTTCCATCTACATATGAGGTTGTACCTGCTATTTTTGATGAATACAATGAGAAAAATACGCAAAAATATGTTCAACCACTTCCAAGCATAACTCGTTGGACGAAAGATCACCCCCTGCACAATGTTATTGGAGATATTCACAGTGGTGTAAAAATGCGTGCAGCATCAGCTAATTTTTATCTATACTCAAGCTTCCTTAGTTCCTTAGAGCCAAAAAAAGGTTTGTGAAGCTTTACGCGATCCTGATTGGATATTAGCAATGCAAGATGAGCTTTTACAATTCGAAAGGAATAAGGTATGGCGACTGATCCCACTACCGAAAGGTAAATCAGTGATAGGCACAAAGTGGGTTTTTAGGAGCAAGAGGGATGAGGCTGGAGTTATGGTAAGAAACAAAGATCCCCTAGTAGCAAAGGGTTATTGTCATCAGGAACGCATCGACTACGATGAGATGTTTGCACATGTTGCTCTGATCGAAGCCATCAGAATATTTTTATCTTAGGCAGCACATAAGAACTTTACTGTCTATCAAATGGACGTAAAGTCGGCGTTTCTTAATGGTATTTTACATGAGGAAGTCTACGTGGCTCAACCTGAAGGTTTCATTGATCCACATCACCCTGATCATGTATACGTCCTAGACAAAGCACTTTATGGTTTAAAACAGGCACCACGAGCTTGGTATGAAACTCTTACTCAGTTTTTACTCGCCTCATGTTTTAAAAAGGGTACAATTGATATGACCCTTTTCCTTAAAAAGCAAGGTGAGGATTTAATTCTAATCCAGATTTATACAGATGATATTATATTTGGATCTACTAATCCAAAATTTTGCAAGAACTTTTCTAAAATCATGGAGTCTCGGTTTGAAATGTCTATGATGGGTGAGTTAACATTTTTTCTTGGACTTCAAGTCAAACAGTCACCCGAAGGCATTTTCATAAACCAATCGAAGTACATACGAGACATTTTGAAAAAGTTCAACATGACTGACAGCTCGGTAATGAAAATGCCTATGGCTACCGGAACACTTCTAGATGCAGATTTATCCGAAAAATCTGTTGATCAGAAAGTGTACCAAAGTATGATTGGTTCATTACTGTATCTAACAGCTAGCAGACCTGATATAATGTTTTCTACATGTTTCTGTGCTAGATATCAGCCAATCCTAAGGAATCTCACTTGATCGCCGTTAAACGAATACTTAGATACCTTAAAGGCACTCCCAAGTTAGGCCTTTGGTATCCTAAGGATTCTGGATTTGTGTTAACTGCTTATACGGATGCTGATCATGCAGGTTGTAAACTGGATTGAAAGAGCACCTCTGGATCATGCCAATTTCTAGGAGATAAGCTTGTCATCTGGACATCCAAGAAACAAAATTATGTTTCTACATCCACTGTCGAGGCAGAATACGCAGTTGCGGCTAGCTGTTGTTCGTAAGTCCATTGGATGAAGACTCAGTTGAAGGATTTTGGATATTCATAAAAGTGTGTTCCAATTTATTGTGATTCCAAGAGCGCAATTGCAATAACTGCTAATCTAGTTCAACACTAAAAAACAAAGCATATTGATATGCGCTACCACTTTATCAAAGATCATGTGGAGAAAGGAGATGTTGAAATGTACTTTGTTCAAACAGACTACCAATTAGCTGATCTTTTCACTAAGTCGTTAGATGAAAATCGATTCAAATTCTTAATCAGCAAATTAGGTATGTTGAATATGTCTGCTTGAATACTTATCCATGATCTGAGGGGGAGTGTATCTTACTTTTGTTTACTTATATGTGTCTTTGGGACTTCTGAACAGTTGTTGATATTCATCAAAAATTGATTAAAGCGAAATCATTTCTATAAAGATTACCAATATCTTTTATATTCAGGTTATTTCATGTGACTATGGCTTTGGGATATTTCAGTTCATAACCCGTTCTCAAAAGTTTTTCTTCTTCAAGATGCTTAATAGATAACATCTTTCAAAAGGAATTTTTACTTTAAGGGGGAGTTTATAAGATTTCACTGTTATATCTTTAAGGGGGAGATAAAAAACGTTACTTATACTTTCACTATCATATTATTCTAATGACTTGACTTTTTACAGATATCAAGGGGGATTATCTGAAGTTTTTTGTCAAGAATGCTTACAAGATCATATTTATTTTAGAGGGAGTTGAGAATTTCTACGCTAAAGATATATATTTCTAAATTCTTAAACTCTATCACTTGTTGAAATACGAACTACTTTCGCTTGTGAAGATGTTTTCTTAAATGTTCAAACCACTTCATGTTCTCAAATGTTTTATGAATTTCAAATGATTTTCACTTGGATACTTTTATGATTATCTGACCGTGTGTTTCCAAAAGATCAATACTTGTGTATTATATTGTCTATATATTGTCAAGTATTCTTACACACATCGGTTCAGTACTTTTATTAACTTTGTTATTACCATGTCTCAAAAGATAAATATTTCGATGGTAATACTCCCGTTTGAAATTCAATGTTGTTTGAGATTAGACGTCATTTCTACTCTAAATGTGCTTAGATTAATAATATGTTTATATCTTGATCATATAAACAAATGTTCGTTCTTTGATACCCCATTACATTTTTCTTCATGATATTCGATCTGATTGAATCATTGTCAGATTCTCAAAACAATGAAATTAAATGATCATAAATGTTCAAAGTTTTGAGAGATCTTAAATGTTAAAAATGCTCAAATTTCATTCTTATCTTTAATGAGCATATATTTTCTGATAATGATATCTTGTGCTTAAATATCAATATAACTGTTGAGCAACATATTCATTTTAGGACAAAATACATATGATTCAGTGTGAGTGCTTAAAATGACTTCCATGGATTCATGTTAACTAATGTTTCCTACCTCGGAAGTATTCCTTGAGTGATTGAGGGGAGAGGGGTCAAAAATATTGAGAGTGGGTGTGTGCTGAGGTAAAATGTAAAAGAGAGTTTAGTTAGATGTGAGCTCAAATGTTAAAAAGAAAGAGGGTGTGAGAACAGAGTAAAAGAATATCAAACTCTGCACCAAACTTTTTCTGAGTCGGGTAGCCACAAAATCATTGGTTCACACTTCTTCGTGACCTTCATTGAAAAAGGCAACTAGTCCATGCCAACTCTTGCATATAACCCCACCAGCTACTCATTCTTTTCTTAACAAAAGAATGTTTCATTTTCAAGGGGAAGCAACACATAATATATTTGATCTTCATTTGGAAGGCTCGAATATTGAATAAGAAGGAAAGTTGCCCCACCTTCGACCCTTTATCATGCACATTGAGTCTATGTATAACTGTTGTTGTCTCAATGGTTACATAGTTTGAACCTTATCAAATCAATCATTATGCTTAATTCTTTCATACACAAGCACGAATACACAGAAAAATCATTTTTCTTTCAGAACATTCATAGATTAACTTTGTGTTATTCGATGATTGAATGGAAGTCCTGCGGAGTGAACATCACACAAGCTCCTTATATAGTACATTCGTTGTACTCAGTAACTTCGTGTTACTGACAGGCATTCTAACTGATTCATCTGTTGATTCAGGTTTATCATTCTTATTTTGTTTGAATTTGAAAAGATTCAGATGAATGCATTTATGAATTGACGGTAGAATCTTATCAGATCAGACAGATTTCTCATACTCATGGGGAGATTGTGCTTACTATTTTCCTACTTGGGAGAGATTGTTCATATTTTCATGAAGACGGTGCTTAAATTGCTATTTGGGGGAGAGATTTTAAAAGCTGACCTTGAAATGTTTTGATGATTCTGATTCTCATAACTCATAAAAAAGGGGGAGATATTTCAAGATTTCAAAGTCATATCAATTTCAAAGCGAAAGCAAAGTCAAATGAATGTGATAAAGGGAGAGAAGTTTGTCAAAGTGATGATTCAAGAAGAAATCAGAGTCAAGAAAAAGTTGAAAAACTGAAGATTTTTGTATTTCAAAGATTGTTGTGTTAAAGAGCTTATTGCTTTTTGTAATCAAAGGGGGAGACTGAAGAAAGTGCTAAAGTTGTTAAGATATCCAAAAGGGGAGATTTACTTAAAGCGCTATCAAAGGATAATCAAAGCTTCAAAGATTTGAAGATGTCAAAGTTGTTCAAGACTTATTCTTGAAGACTTTTCAAGAAAGAGAAGACCTGAAGATTATTGTCAAATTTTTTTAAATCTTGAATCCAAAGGGGAAGATTGTTAGATGTAAATTGTATTCAAGATTAAAAGGGTCTTTTGTATTGTTTGTAATTGTGTAAGGGTTAGTGTTGTAAATTCAACTTGCGTTGACTTAGTATAAATAGTTTGTGTCTTTGTTAGATTTGTAGACACACGCATTAAAAGATCACACACACATATTTCTTAGAATCAGAGAGAGAGGTACATGCACTAAACACACACACACACACAGAGCATATTGTAAAATGCACGAAATAGGGATATGACTTGATTTAGATTGATTGATCAATAAAGAAAAGTTTCATATATTGATTGTGTGTTAATCGATAGCTAGAATCTGGGATCACACTCTGCACATAGAAACGTTTCTTGGTAAACTGTCATGCATGTATCATATAAACTGGTCGTTATTACTTGTTCAAAATCACTAGGCTTTTTGGCCTAACACTTGCTTGGTGTCGATGTGTATCTTAGGTTTTAGCGTTGTCGGCTGTAAGAAGGCTTAGTCAGGGGTAGAGCGAGCTTGGGAAAAAGACTTTTGGGACACCAACCTATAGAACGCTTTTATTTTTGGTAGTTTTTGGGTGACACCCGAATTGTAATCTTATTTTGTGTGAAATTATATTATTAGGTTGTTATTTCCAATTACTTAGAATTGCAACTTGTATTTAATAGGTGATTATTCATTCCCCATTTTTGGGAGGCTCAATGCTTTGGCATATTTTACATACCATTATTTCCGTTCTTGGAAAAGTTTTTCCCATTTTTGGGGTGTTACAACTTACAAGTTGGTATCAGAGCTTTAGTTTAAGTGGGCTAGGTGTTGACTCTAGCATGCCTAGACTTAAGTTGTAAAAGTTATTGGTAAGTTATCAACCTTTGGGTAGAAGTCTGGGTGGGGAGAGTGTTAGGACTTAGGAATTACGTTGTTTGATAATTGTAATGATGGTAACGAGAATTATTGTGTATAGCATGTTTATAATTTCACTTAGCTAATGCTATTATGAATACGTTATTACGTGAGCTACTTAGAATGCTATTGTTATATTAATTGATAAATGTAGTAATGTGTATCTTTGGGTTTAACTCATTTAGTCTATTCCTCAATCTCATTCTCGTGTGTGTGTGGCAGTCTATCAAGGTCAATACTCGGAGCAGAATACCAACCCCACGAGATGGTATGTGGAGGACGAATCTACCGCCGACCAACCTCATGTGGTCGCAGCCACTATGGATCCTCTGATACCCACTATTTTGGGTGGAGGAGTTGAGCACATTCCTCAAAGGAACATAGCCTCCTCCAACCTAGTCATGGAGGAAGTGACTCTCGAGACGCAAATCAGGGATAACATGATGCAGGCCGTGAACTCGGTTATGGCACAACAACAAGAGTTCTTCATTAAACTGTTGGAAGATCGTGACGCCTGTTACAGATGGCCTGAGATGGTGACGGAAAATGCCATGAGAGGCATGGTGAATCTCGTTGGCACCGAGGAACATGTGATAGTCAGGGACAAGAGGAGAGAAAAGGGATGCTCCTACAAGACCTTCCTTGGTTGTAAACTGCCGGAATTTGCGGGGACTGCCGATCCTGTTAATTGTATGTATTGAATCTGAGAAATGGAAATGGCATTAGAGGTTAGCAAGTTCGACAACTCTCAAAGGGTCAAATTTGTCTCTCACATGCTTAGGGGCGAGTCTCTAACTTGGTGGAATCTCACTCGATCCGCCCTTACTCCGGAGGTGTTGGCCAAACTCTCGTGGCTAACTTTTAAGAAGATGATTTTAGATAAATACTGCAGTAAGAGAGCCCTAGACAAGATTGAGGTGGAGTTCAAGAATCTGAAGAAGAGAAATATCTCTGTCCCCGATTACTCGAAACAGTTTTTGGAGAAGTTGAGTTTAGTGGAGCATCTGGCTCCCGATGAGAAGATGAAGATTAAGGCATATCATATGGGGTTACCGTCCAAAATGAAGACGACAGTAAGTAACGCCAAGGTGACGATGCTGGAAGAGGCTATCGAGGAATCTTTGTTTGTAGAGTATGACATTGCCCAAGGGAAGGAAGAGAGAGGGAAAATGGTTGAAAAGAGAAAGTGGGAATGGCCATCGAGGTCATTTCGTCAATCTAAGTCGTATGCGGGAGGAAGGTTTAGAGACTCCCGTCGTAAATCTAGATAGTACCACAAATGAAAAGGCAAGAATTATGGCCCATGCAGCCCAAGACCTCACTCGGGTCTCACCGAGTGTACCAAGTGCGGGAAGAAGGGCCATGCGGTCCGAGATTGCCTTATCCAGGGGCCGATGTGTTTAGAATGCCGAGAATCGGGACATGTGAAGAGGGAATGTTCGAATCTTGGGGGTGGTGGCCGTGGAAGTCCTTTTGGGGCGATGGCTAGGATAGAGAACACGCCGAGAGCACCGAGTCGAGCATTCTAGATATCCACCGAGGAGGCGAGGGAGACCGTCGATGTAGTATTGGGTATGTTCCTAGTAAACTCCTTTCCTGCTCGTGTATTATTTGATTCGGGTGCAAATTGCTCTTTCGTGTTGAGTTGTTTCTGTAAACAATTCGCCACTCCTATTAGTATTCTTCCCGTTGCGTTGATAGTAGAGGTGGCTAATAGGGAACAAGTACTAATTCGAGAGTGTTTTAATGATTGTACCTTGGAGATTGATGGGAACTCCTTTGAGGTGAACTTGCTACCTATGGCTATAGGTGGTTTTGAAGTAATGGTAGGCATGGATTTGTTGTTTAGGCACAAAGCTGACATCTTTTGCTCTAAGAAAATGAACCGAGTGCCGTTGTCGGATGGTGGTGTAGTTACCATTTATGGGGAGAAAGGGAAGAGAACCACTTCGATCATCTCGTCGCTTAAATCTTGTAAATTTTTAGCGAAGGGATGTTCTTCGTATTTGGATTACATAGTGGATGCAAGGTTGGAGAAGAAAAAGATTGAGGACATAGAAGTGGTACGTGATTACCCGGATGTCTTTCCGGAAGACCTACCCGGTTTATCACCGGAACGTTAAGTGGAATTCTACATAGACCTCACTCCAGGAGCGGCTCTGATTGGTCGCGCACCCTACCGTTTAGCTCCAATGGAGATGCAAGAAATGATGACGCAACTACAAGAACTTTTAGAGAAGGGGTTTATAAGATCGATCTCGTCGCTATGAGGAGCCCCGGTGCTGTTGTTGAAGAAGAAGGATGGATCTATGCGGATGTGCATAGATTACTGGGAGTTGAATAAAGTTACGGTGAAGAACAAGTATCCACTTCCCCGGATCAACGACCTCTTCAACCAATTACAAGGCACGAGATGTTTCTCCAAGATCAATTTGTGGTTGTATATCATCAAGTGAGGGTGAAGGAGGACGACATTCCGAAGACTGCCTTCCGAACGAGGTATGAGCGCTACGAATTCTTGGTGATGCCCTTTGGTTTGACAAATGCTCCGGTCGTGTTCATGTACTTGATGAACCAGGTATGCCGACCTTTCTTGGACAAGTCGGTAATAGTCTTCATCAATGACATCCTAATCTACTCGAAAGATGAGACCAAGCATGAGAAGCATTTGAGGGAGGTGTTGGAAGTCCTTTGGAAAGAGAGGTTATTCGCAAAATTTTCAAAATGGGAATTTTGGCTACAAGAAGTTCAATTTTTGGGTCACGTGTTATCTAACGACGGAGAGATGGTGGACCCTGCAAAGATAGAGGCGATGATGACATGGGAACGACCAACTAGCCCAACCGAAATTAGAAGCTTCTTGGGGTTACCTGTTACTATAGAAGGTTCATTCAAGACTTATCAAAGATCGCCTCGCCACTTACATCTTTGACAAGGAAGAATGTCAAATTCCTATGGACCGAAACATAAGACCAAGCTTTCAGGACCCTTAAGAAGAAATTATGTGAAGTGTTAATCTTATCCCTACCCGAGGAATCGGATGACTTTGTGGTCTATAATGACGCTTCCAAGATGGGCCTTGGGTGTGTGCTAATGCAAAGGGGTAAGGTAATAGCTTACGCATCACGACAACTAAAGGATCATGAAAAGAATTACCCGACTCATGATTTGGAATTGGCGGTGGTGGTCTTTGAATTGAAGTTGTGGTGACACAATCTGTATGGGATGAAGTGTACTCTCTTTACCGATCATAAAAGTCTCAAGTACATATTTGACCAAAAGGAGCTCAACATGAGTTAAAGGAGGTGGATCGAGTTGTTGAAAGACTATGATTGTGAATTGCTCCATCATCTCGGTAAAGCCAATGTGGTGGCGGATGCTTTGAGCCGAAAGAGCCATTGGGGTGGCGTCAAGTTATCCCTGACTAGGATTGACGTGGTGTCGAGCTTAATGGAGAGCATCAATGCATGCAAGTGGAGGCACTTCGAGAAGAAAACCTTAAGACCGAGGTTATGGTGAAGCAAAGAGATCTATTGACGGAGGATGGTCGTGGCCTCAAACTCTTCCAAGGTCGAATTTGGGTGCCAAAGCTAGGTGGGAACCATGAACTACTTCTAAAGGAAGCTCATAAGTCCAAGTATTCTATTCATCCCAGTAACACGAAGATTATAGATATTTGAAATTGAATTATTGGTGGCCAGTAATGAAACTTGATGTGGCTAACTATGTGGAGAGGTGTGTCACGTGTCTTCAAGTCAAGGAGGAGAACCAAAGGTCGTATAGGAGCTTGCAACCATTGTCAATCCCCGAGTGGAAATGGGAAAATATTATGATGGACTTCGTGATGAAGCTACCGAAGACCTTGCAGGGCCATGATATGATTTGGATGATAGTAGATCGTCTAACCAAGAGAGCGCACTTCCTGGCAACGCGGGAGACGTTGCCAATGCAGAAATTAGCCAAACTCTACATCGATGATGTAGTATCAAGGCATGGTGTGCCACTATCTATTGTATCCGATAGGGATAACCGATTTACCCCCAACTTCTGGGCTAGTCTACAAAAGGAGTTGGGCAGGAAAGTCAACCTAAGCACGACTTACCATCCACAAACAGCTGTCAAAGCGTGAGGACAATCCAAACTCTCGAGGACATCTTGAGGTCATGTGTCATCGACTTTGGAGAGAGTTAGGATTCACATCATCTTTGGTAGAATTCACTTACAATAATAGTTGCCATTCCAGCATAGGAATGGCACCATTTGAGGTCTTGTATGGCTGGAAGTGTGGAACCTAGTCTGTTGGCTTGAAGCAGGTGAGAAACCGTACAAGAGACAACGGATAAGGTAAAATAAATTCGGGGACGTTTGAAAGCGGCTTAGGATCAACAGAAGAGCTATGTGGATAAGAAGCGAAGACCGATCCAATTCCAAGTAGAGGATCGGGTTATGTTGAAAGTGTCTCCGTGGAAGGGAATTATTTGTTTCGGGAAATGCGGGAAGCTTAGTTCCCGTTTCCTTGGGCCCTTTACCATATTTGAAAGGATCGGAATTCAAGCTTACAAGTTAGACATACCATCATAAATGGAGGAAATTCACCCTACACGTTTGCTACCTACGTAGATGTCTAGCCGAGGAAGAGAGCCCCATTCCTTTGACAGAGATTCAGGTAAACAACAAAAATCGTTGTGTGGAGGAACCGGATGCCATTTTGGAGAGAAAAACGAAAAATATTCGCCACAAAGAAGTGACCATGGTGAAAGTTCAATGGAAGCACCACCGAGGTGCAAATGTCACGTGAGAATCCAAAGAAGACATGAGAAGAAGATACCCCCGTTTATTTTAGTAAGGCGTGATTTCATGGGCGAAATCTTTCCCCGGGGGGGGGGGGGGGGGGGGTTGTAACACCCGAAAAATCCTAGTAAGTTCAATCACAAATCTAAACTTGTAAATCTATCTTCTTGAGTAGAAAACCCTGTGAATCGTTAAATCTTAATCCTGTTTCCCAAAACGTTTAGACTAAGCTTGGAAATCGAAGTTCAGAAGATTTTCGGGTCATATGGGGGTCTGATAGTGCCATGCGACTATGACAAATGTCATAGTCGCTAGTCAAGGTCGCCTAGGTTGGTATGGTCGCGGTACATGCCAGGCGATTGTGACAGCGACAATGCCCAATGGCACAACCGCGTGTCACTCTCGCCAGCATGGTACCGAGAGGAGAGGGAGGCCCGTGACAGTGCCCTGGGGCATAGTCGTCAGGAACTATCGCCGTCGGGTTGTTAAGGGTATAAAACCCACCCTTGTCCGATTTTACTTCACTTTTTACCTCAAGATCGATTTTGGTCCGATATTAAGAGCATTTAGGGCAATTTTGGAACCCTAGGAGCTCTATCCTCATTAGATTCTCATTTGGGTGTTGTTGGGTACATTTATTGGTCGTCAAAATCATTTTGGAAGCTTTTAGTGAAGACTCTCAAGCTACTCAACCTTATTCTCATCTTCATCAACCATTTTCTAGGGTTGCCATTTTCTAGGTATTTGTCAAAACCTAGATTGTGAGTTTCTAATCTCTTTTTATTAAACTAGATACACATCAAAATATGTTCCTTATTATTATTCTTGCATTTCTTGAAATATCTTCTATATGCAATACATTGTTCACACACTCATAACTTGATGAATCTTTGGAGCATTATAGATAGGGAATAACCTAATGGTTGTTTGTTGCCATATACGTAGGGATGTCTTGATATTGACAAATTTTGAAGGAATAATCTATATGTTGAGTTTTACCTAATTTGAGTAAATGACTTTACATGGTGTATGGATGATCATGGGTTGTCTTGGTAATTTCCATTGGGTAAATATGCTTAGAAATTATTACATCCATACTTAAATGCATCCCATGAGAAATATATGTGTTTTGTTGGCTTGAAACACGTAGACGTCTTATATTGAGCTTGTGCATGATGTAAATAGTATTTAAACCATAATGTTTACCTATGATTGGTATTGAATATATTTTACGTGGATTAAAGTGCCTTGTAGCCTAATAATAATATTGTTGGATGAACCAAGTCACTAGACAGTAGGAGGATGCAATCTTGGGTGCCACCGTGTAGGTATGTACCTAGACCTCCGCCATTCGGGATAATACCATGGTTGTAGTGATCGGATGTGTCGGGGCTTTTGGGTGTCACTCATGGTAGCTTGACATCAAGGTGTATCGACTCTTTGGGTGGAACTGGATTGGTGTTATGGGCCTCCCTCATTGACTCTGCACATGGAAACGTTTCTTGGTAAACTGTCATGCATGTATCATATAAACTGATTGTTATTACTTGTTCAAAGTCAGTAGGAGTTTTGGCCTAACACTTGCTTGGTGTCGATGTGTATCTCAGGTTCTAGATGTGTTGGCTGTAAGAAGGCATAATCGAAGGTAGAGCAAGCTTAGGGAAGAGACTTTTGGGACACCAACCTATAGAATGTCTTTATTTTTGGAAGTTTTTGAGTGACACCCGAACTATAATCTTATTTCATGTGAAATTAGATTATTAGGTTGTTATTTTCAATTACTTAAAATTGCAACTTGTATTTAACAAGTGATTATTCATTCCCCATTTTTGGGAGGCTCAATGCTTTGGCATATTTTACATACCACTATTTCTGTTATTGGAAAAGTTTTTGTTATCCCCATTTTTGGGGTGTTAAAGAGGAGGTCGCCAGAGTGCGAAAAGTGCGATCAAGAGGGTTAAATGGTAGAGGCGGAAAAACAGAAGAGGAATGTGGGATTAAGCGAGCAGTATGTGGGGTGGTCTACGGTTCACGATAGTTGAGAACAAGGCGTGGTAGCGATGCAGACTGTTGGCAGATGGCGGCAACGTACAGCAGTTGCCGAATGGAGTAGTGGAGAACCGCAGTGGTTCTCGATCGCCGACATAGTAATGGTGGTGGAGATGGTGGTTCTCAGTGCTGGTCGCCGGAATTTTATGTGTGTGAGAGAGAGGGAGTTTCTCAACCGTCGATCAAGATAATGGATGGTCTAGATTGGTTTACATGTTCATAAGATAAATGGGTTTACAAACGAAGCTCCCTCTCTCTATATATATATAATTATAATAATTATATCAATATTTTTCTCTAATATTAATGTGAAATTTAATTTCCTTTTATATTAATTAAGTAAAAAAGTTCATGATAAATATAAAAAAGTTTATGATGTTGAAGGATTATGTGTCATCATCAAAAGGAAGTGATTGGCATAATATTTTCCAAGTATTAGAATTTACCATTATGAATGTTTCTTTTTCTTTGTAAACTTCTCCCTATTTAAAGGGCTTATGGTTAATAAGAATTACATATTTCATTCTCTCTACTGTTGTTCTATTCTGCTTTTCCTATAACACGTTATCAACACGTGCTCCCAAAGGCCCTTGAATTAGACTATCGATGCTGGAAACAAATGAAGGTAGATAACGATAAATTTAAACATTAATCGTTCATTTGCTTGTGACCAAAGCCGTACTACAAGGTAAGTTTTTCTTTTCTCCAATATTTTATTGAAACTCTTGTTCTTGGTGTTTGTTCTTGAATAGGGATGCAAACTTCTACGTTTTTTTTCTATTAACATGAGGTTTTTAGTTAATCAATTTATTATACTATGGATATACTAAAGGAAACTAAAGCTTCAAAGGTAAAATCCATTTACCAAACATATAGATCTGAAAGTCATCCATTAATAATAAGGTATTTGTTGGACGATTTCAATCATCTAAATATCACTCATACTCTTCATATGTCTAAGAATCATCTGTTTTTGATTGTTATACGTGGAACTCGTTCGGTAGATGTTGTTTTGTTAATGGAATAGGATATTGTTGATTAATGCAATGAACGTGTCGATATAGTTATGAATGAATTTAATATAAAATATAAGTAATCTAAAATTTCAAATTTATTATTATTATTATATTGAAAACCAAACCATGCATGTATTTTAACTTTCGGATTGTGTTTTCCTTTACTCAAGCATCAACATGTAAGTTCTTTTTACAGTTTCTTGTGTACACATATACAAATACATAATGAAACATAAATACTAATGCCACATAAATCTTTGCTTCCAAAGGTGATGAGTTATATATGTTTATGGATATATTGTTTCTAATAAATTATTGAGTTTTTATCATTTAATCAATTATCTTATTTTATGGATCGATCGTATGAATTAAATATTAATATAGATAGTTATTTTAAATTTATATTTGTTTGTTATAAATCTAATATCAAGTCTTTTACTAAATAATAGTTTTTTCATTTATTTTAAATTGATTCTCTTTCCCTAATGACAATATCATAATAACTATATTTCCATATAATTGATTTCTAAATATACAAACATACCTTATAATTTGCTATATACATACACATTAGATTGTTTGGTTGATTAATTTGATTAGAGAATGTTATTTATTTATTTGGGTAAGAATTACATTTTTTGTATTTTAAGGCCCATTATTGTAATTATTTTAGATGTTTCATATTATTCAAATGTTTATTTAAATGTTAATTTTTTTAAGGATTTAGCGTTTGAATTTGATCTTCCATATAATATATTCAAATTGATATATTAATTATAAGTTCCTACTTAGAACTCCAATCATATAATTAAGTTTTTGGAAGTTACACTTCCAACCCCCATATATTTTGGTCTTTCACCAAAAGCTCCAATATATTATTAATATGTTAAAACTTTGAATTTAACTTTATGTCAAAACCAATATTTATTTGTCTAATGACAAAATCTCCTAAAATACTATTAAGGCATTAAAACCCTGAAATTGGCTTCATATGCCAAACTTATATTCATTTTGGCCTCATGCCAAAAGCTCTATAATTAACAATGTTATCCTCAAATTAACTAAATCGCAAAATATCGATTGGATTTTGTCAAACGGGTGTAAATAGCCCTAAGGTTTGTAGGGACTTAAGAAATCCATGTGATTACCCTACTACCTGGAAATCCAATAGATTGAGTGATTTATTTTCGCAAAGTGAAATATTGATGAAGTATTATCAACAAAATATAAGCATACAACAATCCAATATTATTATGATAATAAAATTTCATACATAATATAATGATTATAGACCGTGATTCATTGTTTTAGAAAATCATACATTATCCCTTATATACGTAAATGGTTGAAACAACTCATACGTGATTCAATGTCCCAAACTCAGAAGAACTTGAGTACAAATATGAATATCCAATGTAAAAACAACTTTGTACAAGAATATACCTAAAATCCATTAACTACCTATTGACCCTAAAAGCAACTTCTTGAAAAGGTACAAACAAATACTATAATATTTTGAGACGATAAATAAACTTTCATAAGAATACATTTACTAGAAACACCCAAAGAACTGTGGGATGTCCTGAAAGGAGGAATCTGGAGTATTCATGAATATGTACTTCCCGAACTAATCGTACAGTGGAATGAAACCCACTTACTCGACTACAAAAAGGTAACTGGTTTTAACAAAGAAATGTTATATCCAAACCGCGTCTCAATCTCTGTGGCAAGGAACTCACAGAAGATGACATGATTCCTAACATTATTTCCACATTTCATATATCAGTAAATATTAATGAACTAATATAAGTTGGAATGTAACCTTTAGACAAACTCATCAACCTACTGCAAGTGATTAAGAGACACAACAAGGTTCTTTCAGATAACAACACTAGATATGTCGGGACAAAGAAAATTCCCGAGATCAATAATGAAAGTATTAGAGGTGTAAACAACTCTAAAGAATAGTAAGTGAAAGAAAATTTCTCACACGTGACATCTATGTACCACGTAGATAAGACCTTGGAAAGGGTCAGGGTCATGACAATAGTTGGAAGGGTTATCCAATCCTTAGAGCAGAGATGCAACTATTGCCCAGTTGATATTGGATAGTCAAAGAAGAAATACATTAATTACCAGTTATTTCGAAAAGGGAACAAGTTAAAAATGAACTATATCATATCAAAGATTGATTAAGCATAGGTTTCTTTGACATTTATTTTAAGTATTAAAATTAATTTTTTTTTGCTTAAGTAAAATCGAATATGTAACCATTATAGATGTAAAGAAATACATCTAAATAAATAACAAAACTATCAATATTCTCCGTTCCATGTAGAATGTATCGAGGAGAGCTTGAGTTTTTGTAGAATATTCCACACAATCTAAAATGATATACAAATACTTATTTTATAATTCATCCAACCAAAATATTTAGACGATAGGCTGTCATTTTCTTGTTGGTACAAGATTAAAAGAAACCTTGTAAAGATATTCGTATCAAATAGAAATTATAATGGAAATGAGCATATATACATATGTTCTAATGAATATGAAAGTAAACAAATATCATGGAAATGATATATGCCCTCTCGAATACCTAAAAGTTTTGTATACCCTGATCCTTAGCCAATAAAGAAATAAGATCATCCTAAAGCTAAGGACAAAATACAAAAATATTCCATTGTTACAACGAATACAAGGTGATACTTATGGACATAAACATCCAGAATGCAGGACATTAAGGTACTTTTTGGTTTTGGTTTCGACACGATGAACGTATGTCGTATTTTTGTCCACATGAAATACTGCACTCCTAGCACTAGTTATACGTTTAAGGGCTCGCCACCCTAATGATTTCATCAAGTCTACATGATTTGGAATGTTGGAGAATTTACATCATAAGGATTTGATGATTATAGCATATGTATTAGGATCACTGTAGATTTTCCTATACCCCATGTGTATATATAAAATGGTCTCATAGAAGTTGTTATCAAAATAATATGATGATATCTAGGGTATTGGTAATGCGCAACAATTTACTCACATCTACCTGGGTTATGCAATTATTCTATGCAGTTTTTTTTTTCGTTTTTAGACCCACACTAGCTAACCATCCTCATGCGTACCAGTTGGTAACTGGATATAAGCCTGATACTTTACATTTACGCATGTATGGTTATGTAGTATATGTGCCAATTGCGCCCCCACAACGCATCGAAATGGGTTCTTAAAGATGATTTGGTATATGTTGGATATAAATCCCCAACAATTATCCGCTAATTAGAATCTTTGACTAGTGATCTATTTACCGTTAGATTTGCGGGTTGTCACTTTCATGAGGCAGTCTTCCCGTTGTTAGGGGGAGATAGGAAAAAGGATTTTCCATGGGAACGACAGGAAGTGTCATTAAATATTCCCACTTTGTCTCATTTTGATCCCCAAAACTTCACAACGTAATGTTGAAGTCAAACGAATCAGACTCGATAACTGATACGTTTAATGTTATTCCAAAAGTGACAAGATCACATATACGAGCTACAAATATATTCGCAAGGTTAAAGTCCCCAAACAAGGGCACAATGTCGTTGGAAAATGCGTTGCAATCACACATGGTGGAGGTGTGGTTGAGGGTGTAGCTCCTAAACCGAAATGAGGGAAGCTACTTGGCTCGATAGATACTCATCTAAAGGAAGAGAAGAGTAAGGCACAACTATTTGTCATCAATACATAAACCTCTCATGAGATTGTCTTTGATTAAACTATGTCTATGAATCATTACTGGAGGATGGTCCGAAGTTAATATTGATTCCAGAGATCAAATAAATCTCAAATGAATTATGAGAGTGCATATGAGTCGATGGACAGATCATACTACTCATTGAACCATGCTCAATTGAAAAATATCAACAAAGAGCAAATTGGCCTAAATGAAAAAAAGCAATCCAGAAGAATCAGATTATTTGACAAATGAACAGGTATTTGGTTTGGTAGTGCTAACCTACCAAGTGTAAAGCCTGTAAGACATAGATAAATCATTTTTCATAAAGCGTAATGAGAATAATTAAGTCATAATGTATGAGACTTTCCTTTGGCGCAAGGTTTCTCACAACGCCATGGATTGAGCACGAGAACACTTACTCTCAAATGATGGACATTATAACGTTTTGCTAAATAATTAGCCTAATAGTTTTCGAAGGACTGGAAATGCAGGTCATGAATGTGGTTACCACATATCTCTACGGGGGTCTAGATTCAGAGATATATAAAAGTACTTTATGATATTACATTACCAAAATCAATTAACTCTAAACCACGAAATGTGTTTGCAATAAAATTGAAACGCTCACTTTATCGATTAAAGCAATTTATGCGGATGTGGTATACCCTCCTAAGTGAATACTTGATTGGGAAATGATATATAAGAATAATGAACTGTGCCCTTGCGTATTTATTTAGGAAAACAAGTTCCATATTTTCAAAGTAGTCTTTGTTAGAACATATTTTATGTTCTATTTTAGAAGTTTTATAAAGTAATCAATATATTGTATTGGGCCTTGTATTGGGTTTGGGCTTATAATGTTTACAAGGGACAAGGGGTATAAATAGGAATCATGTAATAGTTTTTAGGTTTAACCTTTTCATTATCAATGTAGTCGTATGATTGTTCTTGCTCTCTAGTAGTTTAGTTTTTACTTGCTTTCAATAATATACTGATTTCTACCCTACAATCTCTTGTTCATCATCAAATCAAACCAATCATGATCTCAATGGACCTCACAATTGGTATCAGAGCCTAACAGAAGTAAATTTTTCTGATCGATCGAGAGATCTGATTGCGTTTGATAGAACAGTCCTGTGAATAGTCGATTTCTGGATTTTCTGTGAAATTGTTTGATTTTTATTGTTTAATTGATTCAGTAGTAATAGTTTATCTTTATGGAATCAATTGCTTGTAACAATTTCGATCCAGAAAGTCGAATCGATCAATTTTGAGTTCTTTTTGTTCGAAATTTTTTGTTTACTGTGGTTGAATCGTTTTGGTGTTTAGAGTCAGATTTGGACTTGAAAATCAACTACAAATGTTCTTATTGGCATATTTCGAACCTGTGGATAAAGTTTCAGCTCAAGAATCGAAGTATTGAAGGTTTGTTTGAAGAAAGTCAGAAAATATGTTCGAGATCCATAAGTTTCGCAAGATCCGTGAAGAACTCGCCGAATGAGAAGGATTCGCAGAAAGAACATTGGACACAACAAAATTTTTGAAGTATGGAATTCGCAAGTAACTATATTGCGAGAGTTAAGGATTCGCAAGTCACTGTGCTTTATTGTGTGCGAATTCTAGAAGAATTTGCAGGCCACTTGATTTTATTGTCTAAGTTTCGCAGGTTTCATGTATGCGAAAAATGGCTTCCAAAATTCATGAAAAATGTTCTAAGTATGGATTTTGCAGGTATGCGAACTGCGAAAGTTGAAGGATTTGCGGATGTGTGTCTTACGAATTCTAAGGGATTCGTAGACATATATCCTGCGAAAGGCGAGGATTCGCTATCTTGAGGCTTGCGAAAGTTTAAGAATTCGCAATGCAAGCCTTTGCGAATTGTGCTTTAAGCTATGCTATCTTGCGAATTGTGCTCAAACGTCTATAAGGATCTGCGAATTTTAATTGGTTGCGAAAGTTGGTGATATTTTTGAAGATTCTGATTGTTCTGAACCCTATTTCATACAAGTTTGCCCTGTCCCTGAGCTTTTTACGCTGAATGCATATGTGACAGTTGGTTGGTCACATATCCTTAGCAACTGATCTATATTTCATGAGTGCTCATGATCTGCAAAGTTTTTCAGATTTTGGATTTGATGATTTGGTCTCTGCTTGGATTGAGTTAGCTGCCTGAGCATCTGCAATCATCAGTCTGGAAAGCTTCTTCAGTTGTTAGACCGTTGAGAGCACTTTATCATTCTTCTGACTTGATCACTCAGTAGTGTGAGCGACTGCAATCACTGTTCTGCACTTTGGTTGTGCTTCAGAATCCTGAGAGCCGATAATCATCTAGTTGATTTGTGAAGAAATGAGTTTCGGGTTTGATGACTCAGTTTTCTAGAAACCAGTCAGAATATGAGTACCTTTCATCAGTTGTTGAACATTGCTTGCCTTCTACCCTTACATTGTATTGTTGCTACCGGATGCTACCGCCCGTAAGCTTATCAGATGAAGCTCTTAAGCTGAATTCCTATTTCAACTCATGGTTCACAGATAGATCAGATGTCATATACTGAAGATGCACTTGGGTATCACTCCATAATCCACACATATCATTCTTGTGGGCGTTAAGGAATGTGTTAGATTTACTAGAGGAAAAAGTTGTCTTTATGTGCACTCAGTCGAGGTTATTGTCTACATCAAATCTGATACTTCAGTTGATACTTCGAGAATAAGAGCTACATTCTAGGGGGAGCCTAAGGATGCTTTGAAGTTTATGCAACACTAAGTTTTATAAAGAAATCAAGGGGGAGAGGAGCTGAAGCTGGAGCTGATAAGATTATGATTACTTTACAAAACTTAGGGGGAGAATGTTAGAACATATTTTATGTTCTATTTTAGAAGTTTTATAAAGTAATCAATATATTGTATTGGGCCTTGTATTGGGTTTGGGCTTATAATGTTTACAAGGGACAAGGGTATAAATAGGAATCATGTAATTGTTTTTAGGTTTAACTGTTGATCCAAACTCTCTCAGTGATTTGATAACGACCCTCTTCTATACTTAGTGAAAATTACGTTTTAATATGTATTAGTGTTTCACCATCAGCAATCAGACTGAGTCTGTTCAGTTATCGCTGATGACCTTTCTTGTAAACATTTCATATGTATTAGTGTTTCACTATCAGCGATCAGACTGAGTCTGTTCAGTTATCGCTGATAGTTTCTGATGTAAACAGTTAACGTAATCCCTGAAGACAAGTCTCGCGTCAACAGATGTTCATAGCTGAATCGAAGACGAAGCCACTGAACAAAGACAAGTCTACTAGTGACCTGATGCGGATATCAGTGAATCAAAAACGAATCTACTTATACGCGAAGGAACATGAGGAAAAGCTTCAGCGATAGCTGAACTTCTTTGTATCTCTGAAGGAAGAGATATTCAGCGATCAAACGATCACGTAGCTTATGCCTCAAGTCTCCTTTTGTCTTACCTTGCACAACCAGTACGATGTGTCAGAACGGACATATCTCTGCCATAATTCGTACAACAACTCTGTCAACTACACTGTTCATGATACGGCCGAAAGCATGTCTCCCAAAAGTCAGACTCCCAAAGCCAATCACTTAATGACACGTGTAAAGTACCCTGCCATGCATTTAATGCATAGGGTATAAATAGAAAGTTAACCTCTCCATCTGAGAGTGTGCTCTATTCTTGAACCCTTATAGAAACCCTTGTTTTCTATACTCTATAATCCCCCATTATCTACATTCTTGTGCAACCATCTTAGTGTTTTCTTAGGTTTGTTTAGATTAAGTTCTACTTAATCTTATTCCACAACAGACTTGTAAATTGTGTTTGATTTATCAATAAACAATTTATTAAACTTTAAATTCTGTGTTTGTATTCAACCCCCCCCCCCCTTCTACAAACTTGTTAAGCACCTCTGGGACCAACAAGTGGTATCAAAGCAGACTGTTTAATCTGATAAACAAGATCTTGCTTTATTCACTTCCTCGCTTTTCTAAAATGGCACTTAACACAAACACAAACTACTATGATAATGGTTCACTTTCTAAACCTCCTCGATTTAGCAGAGATAACTTCTCTCTCTAGAAAAATTGAATGATGGTATTTCTTGAAGGTGTAGATCCCACTATACTTGAGTACGTAGCAAACGGACCCTATGAACCTGTCCAAATCATAGTTGTCGTTCCAGCTACTGCCACCACTCCATTTATTCCTGAACGCTATATTGCTAAGGAAATCAGACAATGGAGTGATGAGGACAAAAAGAAGGTTGGTATTGATGCAAGGGCAAAGACCATTATCTCTATGGCTCTGCCTGATGAATTTTTCCATTCCATCATGCATCTTAAAACTTCTAAAGAAATGTGGAAAAGCATATGTGTTCAATATGAAGGCACCACTGAAATCCAAGAGACTCGAAAGATTAACTTGGTAAGACAGTATGAAAGTTTCATCGCTGGTAAGAAAGAATCTCTCTCTGATGTTCATCAGCGGTTTAACAGCTTAATCATTGATCTAAGAACTGTTGGTAGGACCTATTCTAATTCTGAGGTCCTAACAAAATTCTTGGAATGTCTTCCTGAATGCTGGACAGTTATTCAATATGTCTCAAGTTGACAAAAGACTTAAATTATCTTTCTCTCAGCACCTTGTATGGAATATTGCTTAACTATGAGCAATAAACCTTTTGAAGAAGAATCTTATAAAAGATTCTAAAGACTCCAAACGCACTCCTATTGCTTTAGTCTCTTCAGAGATAATTCCATCTCAGCGATCTACTCTCACCATCACTGAGTTAGATTTTGAATCTGAGGATCTATCTGACACTGATCTTTCAGAGTTTGATGAGTCCTTAGCACTCTTGACAAACTCTTTCAAGCTATTTACAAGAAAGAGCAATTTCAAAAGAAATAAGCCTCTCTCTCTCTCACTGACAAGCCAAAATCAACCCCTGTTGATAAGGCTACTGCTACTTGCTTTAACTGTGAAAAGATTGGACACTTTGCAAGTGAGTGCAGGTCGAAGAAAGTCTTCAAACCTTCTACCTCAAGAAGATCCAGCGATGACAAGTACCTAAAGCTGAAAGAAAGATATCAAAAGCTGAAAAAGCTACAAGCGAAAAGGTAAAGGTCTCATTGCTGAAGAACACGACTGGGCCGAATCAGAAGAATCAAGTTCTGATGAAGAAGAAGTCGCTAATCTCTGCCTCATGGCTGAGATTAAAGAAGAAGTGGAAGAACCAACTGAAACTTATATTAGCTATATATCATCTCAGGTATCTATCTCTACTAATCCCTCTCTACCTGAAGTTGAGAGAAGTCGCGCTGTTGATATACTGATGATTGACCTATACATCTGAATTCGTGTTCATTGTGATTTCTAGGTTGAGTATCGTCGTTCTGGACTGATCTGCAAGAACATACCGGTCGTTGTTTAAATTACACTTGTCCGGTCGACCACATCATATCGGTCTGTATATACCGGTTGGGGACATCCCGGTCACTTTTTATCGGTCAATTCCCTATACCGGTCGCCCGGACAACTCACACACCTTACCGGTCGAAAAACTCAATATCGGTCGAAATACTCCGGTCACTATTCATCCGCTCACTATTCATCCGCTCACTATTCATCCGGTCGACCGATAGTTTCAAGACCCCGGTCGAAGTTACTATTCTCTACCGATCGAAAAAAAAAACCCGGTCGCTACAGTAACCCCGGTCGCTACAGTACCGGTCGCTACAGTGTACCGGTCGCTACAGTACCGGTCGCTACAGTGTACCGGTCGCTACAGTACCGGTCGCTACAGTACCCCCGGTCGCAAAAAAAAAAGAAAAAAAATTTTAGTTTTTCTAAAAATTTTTGAGTGTAGGTTTTATCCAATTCTTGATTCTAACGATCTCATCTAGTTGATTCTCTTGGTACAGATAAGTTTGATTTCTAACCATACAGCTAAAGATGTCTGAAGGTTATAGCCTTGATTTTGACAAGATGACTTTTTCTGAAGCAAAAGCAAATGTTAAACATCTTGCTGGACAGTTGTCAAGATATACAAGCATGAATCTTGATTATGATAAGGAGAATAAAAAGCTCAAATCCGAGATATTACCTCTTGAAGCTGAGAATGAAAATCTGAAGATTCAGAACTCATCTCTTCTTGATCAACTTAATAAGTTGAAAGATGATAAAGATTCAAAGAAAGACTTTGTTTGCTCAGAATGCATTAATTATTCTAAAATTAATTTTGCAGGAATTATTGAGTCGAAAGAGAAAAAGATTTTAAATCTTCAAGCTAAAGTAAAAAGTCTTAATTCAAGCTCTACATGGTCAAAGAAGGAGCAAATGCAAAGAGAGCTAGATGAGCTTAGAAGAAGAACAAACATTGCCATTCAGACATCTGAAGGGCTTAGAGAGACAAACTCTCGAATTTTTGCTGAAAGGAATTCTTTGAAAGATAAAGTATTCAGTCTTGAGGTTGAGATTGATATGCTGAAAGAAAAGGCAACCCAAGACAAAGACAATACAAAAGTTCAAGATGAAATGTTGAAGATTGAGAAAGAAAGAAAAGAATTTGCTAAGAAATTCTATGATTTCTCCAGAAAATCCTTTGAAGAGAAGAAATCATTAGAGCTTAGATGTGTTAAGCTTTCTCAACAAGTTTCAGACTTTGAGAAGGTTATCATTATGGAAAGAGAAAAGGCTGAGAAAGAGAAGAAGACAGCTGAGCTGAAGGATGTAAATAAAGACTTTTCTAAAGAAAAGAAAGATCTAGAGACTGAGATAGCTAAGCTGAAAGGAAAGCTATCTGAGCTATCAACAAACATTCTGAAGGAGAAGAATGCAAAATATGAGTTGCATAAGAAGTTTGATCTGATTACAAAGGAAAGAAACAGTTTGTCTTCAAAGATAAAGGAACTTGAAGAGATCGTATTCAAGGTGAAGCTGACTGAGCACAAGACGCCAGAGTCAATAGCTCAATCACCGAGAGATGATCAAACTAATTCAGATTGCTCACTCAAAAAGGCTTCAAGTTCACATGTTTCAAATGTTTTCTATAATCCTTTCTGTGATTCAGATGATAGTCTTACTTCTAAATCTACTGATCAGATGTCCTTCTAACATTTTCTATGACAAAAATGTTGATGGTTCAGGTAACTTAAAGAAGAACAAGTCTCAGAAGAAAAGGATCTGGAGAAAAGAAGATGAGAGAGATAGAGGAAATTGGATCTGGAGAGTTAAAGGATCTTCAGAGGAAAAGAAGAAAGAAGAATCATTTATGCATACATCAAATGCAAAATGGAACTATGCTTCAAAAAGTAAAACTTTTGGCAAACCTGATCTGGTTTACACTATTAATCAATTGATCAGGTTAGCACAAAAGAAAATTAGTTGTTCCTACTGTGGCTCAAATGATTTTGTAAGAAAAGATTATGTGAATAACTGGTATGGTTCTTATTTTATATCTCCTACTAGAACTGCAACTAACCCATTAGGACCCAAATACCAGTGGGTACTAAAAGTTAAATCTGTGTTGCAGGCACCCAAGGTTTAAGGGGGAGAAAGAACGAAGGCTTCTAAGTAAATCAGCTTAGAACCCGTACCTCAACGAAAAAATGACTTCTGATTACTACAGATCAGGACTCGTGCCTCATTGTCAAAAGATGACTTCTAAGTACAACAGCTTAGGACTCGGACGTTAATGTCAAAGAATTTGACTTCTGAATTTACTTTAATCCTAGTAATTCAGAACTCGGTTTCATGATTAAGGATTATGCACATATTAAGGGGGAGCTTAATATTTCTACTGATATATTTTTCTGATTTAACTGACTTTTTACAGGTATCAAGGGGGAGGATATCTGAGTTTTTGTTAAGAATACTTAAATGAAAATATCCATTTCAGGGGAGTTAAGGATTCTGATTTACAGGTATATATTTCTAATCCTTATACTCTATCACTTGTTGAAAGATGAACAACTTTCACTTGAGAAAAATGGTTTCTTAAAATGTTCAAACCACTACCTATTCTTCAAAGATTTTCATGAATTGTGAAGTATGATTTTAAATGATTTTTGAGCTTAATTGCTAACCACTTTTGGTTTGAGGGGGAGAATTGCATTGTCAAACATCTTATGTTTTGACTTCTCCAAATTTTTATTCTTCATGTTATTCCTTTGTGCTTTCATGTACAAAAGACTGTTGAACAACATGTTCTTTTAAGAAAATACAAGGGATTCAGTATGAGAGCTTAACAGAACTTCCATGGATTCACGATAACCAGTGTTTCCTACCCAGGAAGTATTCCCTGGGTGATTAAGGGGAGAGGGGTTAAAAGTTTGAGTGATGGTGTGTGAAGAGGTAAAATGGAAAAGAGAGATTGGTTAGATGTGAGATTTAAAAGATTAAAAGAAAGAGGGTGAGAGAACAGAGTAAAAGAATATCAAACTCTGCACCAAACTTCTTTCTGAGCCGGGCAGCCATATAATCTAATTGGTTCACATTCTTTGTTGACCATCATTGAAAAAGGCACCTAGCCCATGCCATCTCTTGCATACAACCCCACCAGCTACTCATTCTTTTCTCAAAAAGAGAATGTTTCACATTTTCTGGGGAAGCGGCACATATGCTATTGGTTCTTCATTTGGAAGATACTAATATTGAAAAAGAAGGAAAGTTGCCCCACCTTCAACCTTTTCTCATGCACATTGAGTCTTTGTATAATTTGTTGTTGTCTCAACAAGTTTACATACTTTGAGCCTATATTGAAAAACAATCATCTATGCTTAATTCTTTCATACACATGCACGAGCACAAAAAAATTTGTTTTCTGTCAGAACGTTCATAGATAACCATGTGTTATTCGATGATTGAATGGAAGTCCTGGGGAGCCAACATAAAACCAGCTCATTATATAGTAACTTTGTGTTACTCAGTAACTTTGTGTTACTGACAGGCATTCTAACTGAGTCATTTGTTGATTCAGGGTTCCACCTATTAAACTGTTTGAATTTGAAAAGATTTGAATGGTTACTACTTTTTATTTGAATCTGCATAAATTGAAATAATCACTTTTTCCATTTGGAGAGACTGCTCTTATTTCCACACAAGGATCCGTACATGAAGACAGTGCTAAATTGGAGTCTATAATGACAAAGGGGGAGATTGTTCTGATATGTTTTGATGATGATGATTCTCACCACTCATCAAAAAGGGGGAGAATAATCAACAAGGGAGAATACAAGAACTTTTGAAGTCTTGAAGTAAAGATTGCTGAAGTTTTCAAAGATGTCAAAGTGTCGGAATTTATTTGATCTATTAAAATCCTGACTGAAGATGATCGTCAGAAGGACACTTCAAGTAAGAGAAAGTTGAAGAATGTGTAAAGCTACAAGATTTGAAGTTGTCAAAGTCATATCTACTACAGTTTTCAAGAAAAGTAAAGACCCGAAGACTATTGCCAAAATTTTTTAATCTTGAATCCAAAGGGGGAGATTGTTGGATCATAAATTGTATTCAAGATTAAAGTTAAAGTTAAGGGGTTTAAATTGCAATTGTGTTAAAGTTAGTTAGAATGTCTAATTTGTAATAAGTTAATAGTTTTATTATTAGTTGGGCCCAAGCCCATTAGGCATTAGGCCTAAATATAAATAGATATTATTAATTAGGTTTTAAAAAGGATAACTCTGATAATCCTCATAATTATTGTTTAGAGTCGTACGTATTCTGTAATCCTACATTCAAGGTATCAAGAACACACAAGGTTTTCATTGATTATTCAAGGGATTGGTATGTTATTCTAATATTTATATCTCTTGATCTATATTATTGTGTGTGATTGTTTATCAACTAGATTAAACTGGGATAACACTCAGCAATGGGACAACTACCTTCAGAAGAGTCGCTTATGTAGATGGACTGAAGCACAATCTTCTGAGCATCAGTCAGCTATGTGATAAAGACTATGAAGTTCGCTTTTCCAAGAAAGCATGTTCAGTGGTAAATGAGAAAGGAAAACTTGCTCTCAGCGGTTATCGCAGAGAAAATGTCTATGTAATAGATATGGACTCTACTATCACTGAAAACGTATGTTTTCTCTCTAAATCCTCTTCTGATGTCAACTGGCTATGGCACAAAAGGCTCTCTCATGTAAATTTCAAAACCCTGAATTCTCTCTCTTCTAAGGAACTGGTTTCTGGTCTTCCTCAGCACTCATATGCTAAGAATCTCTCTGCTCAGCATGTGAAAAAGGAAAACAGACAAAAGCTAGTTTCAAGTCTAAACAAGTTTCCTCAGTGACAAGTCCTCTTCAGCTCTTACATATGGATCTGTTTGGCCCTGTCAACATCCAATCAATAGCTGGAAAGAAATATACGCTTGTCATTGTAGATGAATACTCTCGATACACCTGGGTTATCTTTCTTCGCTGCAAGAGTGATACTCTAGAAGAACTAATATCTTTTGTTAAAAAGATGGAAGTGTTGAATAATCTCACTGTTCGTTCAATAAGAAGTGATCATGGAACTGAATTCAAAAACAGTTCTCTGAACATTTTCTTTGAGAACAAGGGAATCTCTCATAACTTCTCTTCAGTGAGAACACCTCAGCAAAACGGAGTCGCTGAAAGAAGAAACAGAACAATCATTGAAGTTTCTAGATCAATGCTCAGTGATTCTCACCTCCCTACTCAATTTTGGGCTGAAGCTGTAAACACTGCATGTTTTACTCAAAACATATCGCTGATAGTAAAGCGATTTGGAAAGACATCTTATGAACTTTTTCATGGAAGAAAGCCTTCTATCAGCTTTCTTCATATCTTTGGTTGTCAGTGCTTTATTTTAAACAACAAAGATCAGCTTGGAAAGTTTGACCCAAAAGCTGATGATGGAATATTTCTAGGATATTCCTCCATCTCCAAAGCCTACAGAGTTTTCAATAAGAGAAGACAATCTGTGGAAGAAACAATTCATGTCACTTTTGATGAAACTCGCTCAGCGAACTCTAAACCAATCGCTGACAATGAAGAGTTAAATGCTTGGATGTTTTCTCATTACAGAGAAACAGAACCTTTCTTCTCAAACCATCAGCATTCAAATCCTCCAACTGCTGATGATGATCCAAACATCATACCTTCTAATGCTGAATCCAACTCATGGATCTCAACAGAGCCTCTAAACACCTTACTTCCATCAGATCCATCTTCGTCTGAACACCTCTCAGAAAACAATGGTTTGTCGGACACTCAACAGCTAATCGCTGATGAACCTCAAGCTTCTTCAGCGGTGAACATTCCCATTGTTGATCTAACCTCTGAAATGAGCGAGCATGCTCCTGCTCAGCGATGGACCAGAGATCACCCTATAGATCAAATTCTTGGTGATCCCGATGCAGGTATTCAGACACGACGAAGTACAGGTAATATATGTCTCTTTATCAACTTTATTTCTTTAATAGAGCCAAAGAAGGCTGATGATGCCCTCAGAGATCCAAACTGAGTCAGCGCTATGCAAGAAGAGCTGACTGAGTTCACTCGCAACAAAGTTTGGAATCTCGTTCCTAGACCATCTGATAAAACTATTATAGGCACCAAATGGGTGTTTAGAAACAAGTTAGATGAACATGGAACTGTAACCCGCAATAAGGCTCGACTTGTTGCTCAGGGATACAGACAAGAGGAAGGCATAGACTATGATGAAACTTTTGCCCCTGTGGCTAGGCTCGAAGAAATTCGACTATTCTTAGCCTATGCAGTTTATAAAGACTTCATTGTTTATCAAATGCATGTAAAATCAGCGTTCCTAAATGGAAAGCTAAATGAGAAAGTCTATGTAGAACAACCTCCAGGGTTTTATGACCCTAAGTATCCAAATTATGTTTATAAATTGGATAAGGCTCTCTATAGTCTCAAACAAGCCCCTCGTGTTTGGTATGACACTCTCTCATCTTTTCTTATCTCTGAAAACTTTGAACGTGGCAAAATTGATAATACGTTATTTTTCAGAAAGATAAAAGGTCATATAATTCTTGTACAAATATATGTCGATGACATCATATTTGGTTCTACTAACCCATCTCTGTGTACTCGCTTTGCTGAAAGAATGAAGAAATAATACAAAATGAGTATGATAAGTGAGCTGACATATTTTCTGGCCTTCAGATCAAACAATCTGACAAAGGTACTTTTATCAGCCAAGGTAAGTATGTTAAAGATATGCTGAAGAAGTTTGATCTTACACAAACTTCAGCGATGAAAACTCCTATGGCACCTCCTCTGACACTTAACAAAGATCCATCTGGAAAACCTGTTAATGTCACTGCCTATAGAGGAATGATAGGCTCCCTGTTCTATCTTACAGCGAGCCGACCTGACATTATGTACTCTACTTGTTTATGTGCACGCTATGAATCTGAACCCAAGGAATCCCATATGATCGTTGTTAAGCGAATTTTCAGATATCTGAAAGGAACTCCTAACCTCGGTCTTTGGTATCCCAAAGACTCAGGGTTCGATCTAACTGGATATTCTGATAGTGATTTTGCAGGTTGTAAACTCGATAGAAAGAACACCACTGGTGGATGTCAACTCCTAGGTGGAAAGCTGGTAAGCTGGACGAGCAAAAAGCAAAATTCAGTGTCCACTTCCACAACTGAAGCTGAATACGTAGCCGCTGGAAGTTGTTGTGCTCAGGTCTTATGGATGAGAAATCAACTATTAGACTATGACCTTCAGCTATCAAAGATTCCAATCTATTGCGACAGCACTAGTGCTATCGTTATAGCAAATAATCCAGTGCTACATTCAAAGACGAAACACATAGAGATCAGATATCACTTTATCAGATATCATGTGATGAATGGTGATATTGAACTTCATTTCATCCCCACTGACTATCAGCTTGTTGATTTATTCACCAAACCTCTTGATGAGACAAGGTTTAACTTTCTCATCAGTGAGCTTGGAATGCTGAATCTTGAAGAATAAATCTTCATTGTTCATGCATTATGTCAGTGACTCAAAGTTCCCCTTTATCAGTTAATCTCTGAATAAATATCTGACTCTCAGGTATGTTATCTCACTCTTTACAACTGAATCTTCATTCAGTTAAAATGTTTTTCAAAATATAAACCTTAATCACTAAATTTTCTTCAAATGATTAAAAGCTTTTTGATAAACAAAATCTATCGCTGATATTTCTCTTCATTGATCCTTTATACAAATATATCCCTAAATTTCTATCAGGGATACTTTCAAAAAGAAAATTTATCGCTGACTTTTCTTCAGCAATAATTTCAAAAAGGACAAATGAAACGTTTTTCTCTCTCCTATGACGTCATTTGAACCGACAATCCACGACGTGCCTTTTTTTATGACACGTTCGTCTGTTGCTCTTCTATCCAATCAACTTCGTAAAACGTGTCCATGTCATGATGAGCATTTGTTTTCCCACCTCTCTCTCTCTCTCCTACTCTCAAACGTATAAAAAGAATGTTTTTCCATTCTTATCATTTTACGCTTTCTGGAAATCTTTTTGAGCAAGAAATTCTCTCTCAAGCATTCTCTCTCAAGCAATTTCAAAGCATCTGCATCTTCCTCATTCAAGATCACCAGGTTACTTTGATCTTATTCTTATTTCAATCTTGTTAATAAACTCCATTTATGTTCCATCATTATGGGTTTTCTATAAGATTTTTTTATCCTATAAAATCATTTTTTTCTTGATTTTATTCTTTCAAAACCTTTGGTTTTCTCACCGTTTTAATCTTCAAATATGTTGGTTTTTCTATGTTTCTTTCCTCAAATAGAAACAGGTAAAATCTTCTTTATTTTTAGACTAAACTTTTCTTCTACTCTTCTTTATTTCCATATTCAGAAATGGCTCAATCCGCTCTTGTTGCTTCTAAGAACGTCAAGTTCGCCATCACTGACTCTGAAGTCCCCAAGAACAACCATCTTGGACGCCTAGACTTCGATGGAATCAAATACCCACACCTTGTGGATGCTGCAAAATTCCTGAAGCAATCTTGCATTGCTTACGCTCTAAATGTGGATCCCAAGCCATCCAAAACTCTACTCCAACAGTTTTGGTTCACAGCCGACGAATCCACCATCACCAACAAGAAAGGTGACCACGTTCCTGCCATTTCTTTCTACACTAACCTAGGACCAGGAATGATGACCGCTTTCAGCTTGAGGAAGGCTCTCAGGTTTCCTGACAAACCCAAGAGTGGGTTTGACGCTCTGCCCACTGACGCTGAACTCATCCAGTTTCTGGATGCTATGGAGTATTGTTGGGACAACAAGCCACGAACAACCATCCCCAACAAGCGGCTAATTCTTATCAAGAAGGCGAACATGCCTTCTCAGCTGAACTTTATCTTTTCTCACTTCATTCAATGCATGAGTGGGAAAAGTGGTTCACTTGATCAGACCAACAAGGTTCAGCTCCAGATGGCCTACTCAATGATCGCTGGTAAAAACTTTGACTTTGCCACCGCTATCTTTGACGATCTCATGTCAAAGATAGAAAAGACGGAAAGAGATCCCAAGATCCCATATGTACGGTTCATCTGTGAATATCTGAAGTTTCTCTACGCCAACTCTTACCCCACTACTTCTTATGGATCCTTCGCTAGAGTGGGTCAGCATTCTCTAGAGGTTAAACCGCTGGACAACGAGGTAAGTATCTCTACCCTACGCTCTCGTCTCTCTCTCCACACTTCTTCTACTTCAACGGCCACGCAGGAGGTTCCTTCTTCTGCTATCCCTGCCGCTACCACTGCTTCCAAACGCCCTCCAGCTAGTTCCTTTGGTCCTTCGAAGAAGGCCAAAGTGACTAAGGAGACAAGCGCCCCTAGTTCAAGGCCTGAGGAAGTTTCTCGACAAACTTCCTTGGATGATTCTGTGGTTATCTCCTCCACATCCTCAGCACTCACATCATCAACCGTGCCAGCGATCTCGATCGCTATCACATCAACAGTGACCGCCTATCATCTCAGTTCAACAACAAACTGAGGAAACTACCCAACTCCCAACTTCTTCCATCCCTATTACTAGTCCTCCTACTTCTTTGGTCTCTAACCCTTCATCTATTCTGCAGCAACCTCATGTTTCATTTCTAGGACCTGATGCTCAAACCTTTGAAAGAGACATGCAATTTTTCAATTTGTTTGAACGTTCAGGTATACCTAAACCCCCAAATACACCTCCCACCTATCCATATAAGCCTGTTACTCAGAAACTAACTTTTCTTTCAGGTCCTAGTATAGCGACTGTTGACGCTAATGTCAACATTTTGGGAGTCAAGGTGGATTCTCTCACCACCTCGCTCAACGTAACCACCAGCGCCGTTAATATCGCTGGTGAAGAGCTGAAGCAGTTGAAAGCCACCTGCTCCACCAAAGCTGAAGCCTCTCAAATTTTCTCACTTCAGGGAGAGCTTGTCCAAGTGAAGGACGATACTAAACTTCTTCAGGGAGAGCTTGTCCACGTGAAGGGTGCTACTTAACTTCTTCAGAGACGCTTTGATTCTTTAAGCAACGATGTCCAGGGATTATCTATGAAGATCGATTCCTGCACCTCTCTCCTTCAACAGGTCCTTGGGAAGCTGAATGAACCAGCTCCGACTATTTCTCCTTCTTTCACAGAGGCTGATCACACCTCTCTGAACGTAGTTGTTGAATTCATTCATCAGGCTACTTCGGATATCCCTATGATTGAAGGACACCTGGAAAGTCTGGAGGCTGAAGTTCGCAAATTGGACGCTGCACAACCTTCCTCTCCAACCAAAGATCTCTCCCTATTTGATAATGACAAAGAGGGGGAGAAGGATGCTGAAGAAAATGAAGAGGAAGTTGTTGCTGAGGCTCATCAGGAAGAACCTCCCTCTCATGTTGAGGGGGAGAAGGTTGCTGATAAAGCCCCTCCTTCTTTCAAAGACTTAGTCGAAGAAGAAGAGGAGGAGGAGGATGAAGAAGAAGAAAATCTTAATCTTCAAGATCAAGAGGACGAGCAACCTCATCAAGAAGACGATGATGATGACGATGAAGAAGATCAGTCCTTATGGTGTTCTACAGCCATCACATCTTCAGTGATAACTTCGAAAGAAGTTGTCATAGCAGGGGGGGAGTCATGAAACATCCTCGGGAACCCCTTCCCAAAGCAAATCCAAGGGTGCAGTAGCTGAGGGAAGCCTGAAGACAGTTTCACTATCTGAGGAGAATCCTTCTCAGGTATGCCTTTCACTTGTTCCCATATCCTACTATAAATTCCCTACCCCTGTTTTCTTCTAGCCTTTATCTTCCTTCTTCCCAAAATAAACACTAACTTTGTTTCTTTCTATTTTCTTACCAGACAATTCTCTCCCCTGCTTAAGGGTAAAGAACTACAAATAATCCCAGCTCCCATAGCTGATGAAGAAATAATCCCAATCTCTGTAAATGAGATTGATGAAGAAGATGAAGAAGAAGAAGAATATCTGCAACATCCAGGAAGGCCCTCTAGACCATCTCACTGGTCAGAGGAAGAGATGAAGAGAAGAACATAGTTGATCTCTCATCTAGAGAAACAATGACTGAAGGTCCCTACTCAATCAACAGATCTAGAGTTCCTGACTGAAGCTGAAATCGAAGAATTTGTCAGGGCTGAGAAGCCGATAGCTGATTGTCAAATAGATGCTTCTCTTGCTCTCAAAATTCAGTTCTCTCAAGTCAAAGACAAGAAGCTGAAAAACAAACCAATGGAAGTCCAGGCTGCTCTATTGAAAGAGATTGAAGAGGAGCGATTAAAAGAACTAGCGGTCAGCGATAACACAGTTGATTGGTGCAAGCATAAAATCGACTATCGCTCTGATCCAATGAATATCGTAGCAGTTGTTATCTCAGGGAGAAAAAAGAAGGACAAAGTTTATGTCACTATGGAGATTACCAGAGAGGATGGAAGCTGCAAGGCTATGTTCGTTTCAAAGCTGGAAAGCTTCGGCTACATGGAATGGCTTGAGTTCAAAGATGCGCTGAAGAAATCAAAGTCAATCTACAAAGGCTATGTTGAAGGGATAAATGATGCTCTCATCAACAGAGTCGCTGCAATCCTAAAGGTGCCATCTACTCTTCCTTCTAAGCCAAAGCAAATCAAAAGAAAGCATGTCTCCTCCTCGTCTGAAAATGTCGCTGTGGTAAGAAATGAAACATCTATCAAATTCTCAAGAGAAGATCTGTTTGGTCCTCCTCCTGATCTTTCAGTTCTCGATCTATCTCTGCCCCCTGGTGGACCATATGTTGCAGGACAAGTACTTAAAGAACCTTTTGGAATCTTCTTCAGAGATGATGAGGAAGAGCTCAGATTCCAAAGAGTATCTGAAATTCCTATATGTCCCCTCAGTCATCTCAAGGATCTCTTGTGCTTATGGTGTAACTTCTCTTCTGTTGTTGAGCCAATCAAAACAATCGTCAGTCAAGAATCCTCTGAACGAAGGCAAAAAGGAGAAGAAATACCTGAGTATATGATCAATCCTCCAAAGTCTTCTTTAGATGGCTGATAGATTAATTTCCTAATTCTAGTAATCTATTAGTTAAACTTACAGTAGTTAGTTCATCACTTGTACTTGTAATTTTCATACCTTGTAATTCTTTCTTTGAAATAATGAAAATTTCAGTGAGGTACTTAACTCTATCAGTACTGTAAAAGATCCCTCAAAATAGTAATTGGGACATGTATGTTATGAGTCATGATTATTCCATTATTTTGAACTATAAAGTAATTTTCTTCAGTTACTTTGTCATTATCAAATAGGGGGAGATTGTTGATCCAAACTCTCTCAGTGATTTGATAACGACCCTCTTCTATACTTAGTGAAAATTACTTTTTAATATGTATTAGTGTTTCACCATCAGCGATCAGACTGAGTTTGTTCAATTATCGCTGATGACCTTTCTTGTAAACATTTCATATGTATTATTTTTTCACTATCAGCGATAAGACTGAGTCTGTTCAGTTATCGCTGATAGTTTCTGATGTAAACAGTTAACGTAATCCCTGAAGACAAGTCTCGCGTCAACAGATGTTTATAGCTGAATCGAAGACGAAGCCACTGAACAAAGACAATTATACTAGTGACCTGATGCGGATATCAGTGAAGGAAAGACGAATCTACTTATACGCGAAGGAACATGAGGAAAAGCTTCATCGATAGCTGAACTTCTTTGTATCTCTGAAGGAAGAGATATTCAGCGATCAAACGATCACGTAGCTTATGCCTTAAGTCTCCTTTTGTCTTACTTTGCACAACCAGTACGATTTGTCAGAACGGACATACCTCTACAACAATTCATACAACAACTCTGTCAACTACACTGTTCATGATACGGCCGAAAGCATGTCTCCCAAAAGTCAGACTCCCAAAGCCAATCACTTAATGACACGTGTAAAGTACCCTACCATGCATTTAATGCATAGGGTATAAATAGAAAGTTCACCTCTCCATCTGAGAGTGTGCTCTATTCTTGAACCCTTATAGAAACCCTTGTTTTCTATACTCTATAATCCCCCATTCTCTACATTCTTGTGCAACCATCTTAGTGTTTTCTTAAGTTTGTTTAGATTAAGTTCTACTTAATCTTATTCCACAGCAGACTTGTAAATTGTGTTAGATTTATCAATAAACAATTTATTAAACTTTAAATTTTGTGTTTGTATTCAACCCCCCCCCCCTTCTTCTACAAACTTGTTAAGCACCTCCGGGACCAACATTAACCTTTTCATTATCAATGTAGTCGTATGATTGTTCTTGCTCTCTAGTAGTTTAGTTTTTACTTGCTTTCAATAATATATTGATTTCTACCCTACAATCTCTTGTTCATCATCAAATCAAATCAATCATGATCTCAATGGACCTCACAATTGGTATCAGAGCCTAACAGAAGTAAATTTTTCTGATCGATCGAGAGATCTGATTGCGTTTGATAAAACAGTCCTGTGAATAGTCGATTTCTGGATTTTCTGTGAAATTGTTTGATTTTTATTGTTTAATTGATTCATTAGTAATAGTTTATCTTTATGGAATCAATTGCTTGTAACAATTTCGATCCAGAAAGTCGAATCGATCGATTTTGAGTTCTTTTTGTTCGAAATTTTTTGTTTACTGTGATTGAATCGTTTTGGTGTTTAGAGTCAGATTTAGACTTGAAAATCAACTACAAATGTGCTTATTGGCATATTTCGAACCTGTGGATAAAGTTTCAGCTCAAGAATCGAAGTATTGAAGGTTTGTTTGAAGAAAGTCAGAAAATATGTTCGAGATCCATAAGTTTCGCAAGATACATGAAGAACTCGCAGAATGAGAAGGATTCGCAGAAAGAACATTGGACACAACAAAATTTTTGAAGTATGGAATTCGTAAGTGACTATATTGCGAGAGTTAAGGATTCGCAGGTCACTGTGCTTTGTTGTGTGCGAATTCTAGAAGAATTCGCAGGCCACTTGATTTTATTGTCTAAGTTTCGCAGGTTTCATGTATGCGAAAAGTGGTTTCCAAAATTCATGAAAAATGTTCTAAGTATGGATTTCGTAGGTATGCGAACTGCGAAAGTTGAAGGATTCGCGGATGTGTGTCTTGTGAATTCTAAGGGATTCGTAGACATATATCCTACGAAAGGTGAGGATTCGCTATCTTGAGGCTTGTGAAAGTTTAAGAATTCGCAATGCAAGCCTCTGCGAATTATGCTTTAAGCTATGCTATCTTGCGAATTGTGCTCAAACGTCTATAAGGATCTGCGAATTTTAGTTGGTTGCGAAAGTTGGTGATATTTTTGAAGATTCTGACTGTTCTGAACCCTATTTCATACAAGTTTGTCCTGTTCCTGAGCTTTTTACGCTGAATGCATATGTGATAGTTGGTTGGTCACATATCCTTAGCAACTGATCTATATTTCACGAGTGCTCATGATCTGCAAAGTTTTTCAGATTTTGGATTTGATGATTTGGTCTCTGCTTGGATTGAGTTAGCTGCCTGAGCATCTGCAATCATCAGTCTGGAAAGCTTCTCCAGTTGTTAGACCGTTGAGAGCACTTTATCATTCTTCTGACTTGATCACTCAGTAGTGTAAGCGACTGCAATCACTGTTCTGAACTTTGGTTGTGCTTCAAAATCCTGAGAGCCGATAATCATCTAGCTGATTTGTGAAGAAAGGAGTTTTGGGTTAGATGACTCAGTTTTCTGGAAACCAGTCAGAAAATGAGTACCTTTCATCAGTTGTTGAACATTTCTTGCCTTCTACCCTTGCATTGTAGTGTTGCTACCGGATGCTACCGCCCGTAAGCTTATCAGATGAAGCTCTTAAGCTAAATTCCTATTTCAACTCATGGTTCACAGACAGATCAGATGTCATATATTGAAGATGCACTTGGGTATCACTCCATAATCCACACATATCATTCTTGTAGGCGTTAAGGAATGTGTTGGATTTACTAGAGGAAAAAGTTGTCTTTATGTGCACTCAGTCGAGGTTATTATCTACATCAGATCTGATACTTCAGTTGATACTTCGAGAATAAGAGCTACATTCTAGGGGGAGCCTAAGGATGCTTTGAAGTTTATGCAACACTAAGTTTTATAAAGAAATCAAGGGGGAGAGAAGCTGGAGCTGGAGCTGATAAGATTATGATTACTTTACAAAACTTAGGGGGAGAATGTTAGAACATATTTTATGTTCTATTTTAGAAGTTTTATAAAGTAATCAATATATTGTATTGGGCCTTGTATTGGTTTTGGGCTTATAATGTTTACAAGAGACAAGGGGTATAAATAGGAATCATGTAATAGTTTTTAGGTTTAACCTTTTCATTATCAATGTAGCCGTATGATTGTTCTTGTTCTCTAGTAGTTTAGTTTTTACTTGCTTTCAATAATATACTGATTTCTACCCTACAATCTCTTGTTCATCATCAAATCAAACCAATCATGATCTCAATGGACCTCACAGTCTTATATGTCGATGTTATGAACATAATAAGCACTCTTGATGAAATAAGAGAAACCATAAGCTACTTGAAATCTAAATTTGAGATGGAAAATCTTGGGAAAACTTGGTTTTGTCTAGCTATTTGAGTTAGGACATCGAGTTTGTGAAATATTAATTCACCGATCGCATATGTCTAGAAAATAATCAGGCAATTTAATATGGACAAAGCGCATCCAGTTAGCACTCCCATAATCGACCAAAGCGTTGGATATAAGGAAAGATCCACTTCGTCTAAAGGATGTGACTAAAAGGTGTTGGGGAGTTGGAATTCCCTATCTAAGTGCAATATGCGCATTATCGTACTTAGCGCAATACAATTGACCGTATATTGTATTTCTCAGTGAACTTGTTAGCTAGATTTAGCTTAGCGTCAACGCACCGTCATTGGAATGATATCAAATTACTCTTTTGGAACCATTGACATAGGCTTATACTTTCCCTATAGAAAGAAAAAAGGGATTGATAATGAAACTTCAATACCTACTTAGAATATCAGCAGCAAAAGTACTAGCTCTTATAGAAAACACTAAACAACGTCTTGGTATGTCTTTGCTAATATTAGGTATGTGTCTGATGCATACAAAGGTTGTTCGCAAACTAGATAAGAAATTACCACAGGGAACACTCCGATTGTATGGAAGTAAGCTAAGCTAACCTTTGTAACTACCTCCTTGAACGATTCCAAGAATATTACTCTCCATGAGTCTGTTCAAGAAATGTGATTAACGATTATCATTACACATATCAAGGGTGATAACACAAAGCATATTCTGCTTAAGTTTCTATACAATTAGCAGTAACAAACTCTCCTCTAGATTCAAGAGAATCAAGTAAGATGTCAGGAGAATGTGACATATTTTACCAAATCATTACCTAAAACCATATTTTGGAAACATATAGAAAGTATTAAAATGCAAATGTTTTCCAAACTCTTGTAATTAATGTACGCATCAGGAGGAGGAGTAGACAAAAGGGGGAGTCTACTATACATGTGACATTGGTTTGTTGTGCTCTTTCTTTCATCCAAGGTTTTATTTTTCCCACTAGGTTTTGTTCCTTGGTGCAAGGTTTTAGTGAGACAACAATTTATAAATCATCTTGTTTTATGAACCTCTTGATTGATGTACAAATCAAGAAATATAGTAAACTAAATGAATTCTTTATTGGTGTCTTGTACTCTTTCTTTCGTCCAAAGTTTTTATTTTCCCATTAGGTTTTGTTTCTTTGGCGTAAGGTTTTAATGAGGCAAGAACTATGCATTATCATTCATTTGATTCGGCACAAGGGGGAGTGTTGAAGGATTATGTGCCATCATCAAAAGGAAGTGATTGGCATTATATTTTTCTAATATTAGAATTTATCATAATGAATGTTTCCTTTTTTTTATAAATTTCTCCCTATTTAAAGGGCTTATGGTTAATGAGAATTACATATTTCATTCTCTTTAATTTCTGTTGTTCTATTCTGCTTTTCCTATAACACACGATGATTAAATAAGAAAAAACAAGATCGGGAAAATAAATAAAACAAAAAAAAATATTAGTTTAAAATATTATATTTAAATAACATTACAATGTCTATTGAAACAAATTATATATTGAATAATTAATTTGTTTATGTTTGACGTTGAACATTATTATTTGTAATTCATAATAAACTTTTTTAACCATTTACCTATTAAGGATTCAACCTTTGTCAAAAGTGAAAAATGTATGTCAATATTTATGGTATATAAATATAGGGTTAGGTTTATGGAAAAACACTAAATAAATTAAGAAAATCGAAAAATCATGAATAAACGGATAAAAAAATATATCAATATTGATGTCAAGTCATTTATTATGTTGTAGCCCAGTGGTAAGGTAACATCATGGGGGGTCAGTGGATGGTATCCCTGACTAGCCAGGTTCGAACCCCGTGGTGAGCATCCTGTGACATCCATGATCATAGGTCTGCCACATAGTGGTACCCTTAATTGGGCTGGGTCGTGGTCGATGGGGATTAGTCGGGTGACACCCTTAAGTGGGAGCCCGGATACCCCAGGAACGTGTGCGTGTGTTAACTTGCCGTTCAAAAAAAATATTGATGTCAAATTAACGAGAAAAATATGATCGTTTTTCTTGGTGTATTTTATTTCACTCATGTTGTTTGTTTTTTTCTTTTTTCGAATAAAAAATAGGGGGTCGAGGTTTTTTTAATTAAAAAAATATTGTTGTAACCGCCAATTTAATCACATCCACTACATCATTTAATTTAACGGTTGATAAGATGTTTTTTAGTTTTTTTAATTTATTTAGAGTTTTTACCTGAACATCCTTCTATAAAAACATATATATATATATAGGGAGAAGTTCATTTGAGAAATGGTAAATATATGAGAAATAGAGAAGTAATTTTAGCCATTCATCGGGTCAACATTTGCGGCTTTGACCGTGAAGCACCGGATAATTCCTTGTGTGGTCTATAGAAAGTAGAGGGGTAATTTCGTAAAATACACGGGATGAGTTCATATATGAATCTGTATGAATCACAAAGATACATATATGAATCTGTTAATTAGTTCAACTGATTCATATATGAATCTTTGTGATTCACAAAGGTTCATATATGAATATTTATGATTCATACAGATTCATATATGAATCTTTGTGATTCATACAGATTCATATATGAATCACAAAGATTCATATATGAATCTGTTAGTTAGTTCAACTGATTCATATATAAATCACAAAGGTTCATATATGAATCAGTTAAAATAGTTCAGTTGTGAATTGCACTGGTTCATATATGAACATATAGTTCATATGTAAATTATACATGTTCATATATGAACACAACTCGTGTGTTTTGTAAAATTTACGAAATTGTCATTCTATTTTTGGGATAGCCGCAACTTTTGACCAGTCAAAGCCGCAACTTTTGACCGGTCAAAGCCGCAATATTTGACTAGTCAAATCCGATCTTGACCATATGAATGACTAGGATTACTTCTATATTTCTCATATATTTACCATTTTTCAAATGAACCAAACACTATATATATATATATATATATATATATATGTCAAGGTTAATTTGCAACCCATGTAACCCACATCTTAACCGTTGGATCAATGATAAGCGGTTATTTTATTTTTATTTTTTTGTTTTTTTTAATTAAAAATATTAGGCCCACATCTATTGTAACCGTCGATCATAAATCCAATGGTTAAGATGTGGGTTGCATAGGTTGTAAGATTTACATGAGTTGTAAATTAAACTACCCCTATATATATATATAAGGTCAGGTTCAGGGAAAACGTTAAATAAATGAAAAACCGAAAAACAACGAAAAAACCAATGAAAAAGTATATCAATATGGATGTAAAATTAACGAGAAAAATATGGTCGATTTTTTGGTGTAATTTGTTTTGTTCGAATTTTGATCATACTTCGTAGTTTTTCGATTAATAAAATAGGGATGAGAGATTTTTTAATTTAAAAATAAAGTTGTATCCTTTTATTTAATCACATCCATTAAATCAATTAATCTAACGATTGATAGCGTGTTTTTTCTTTTTCCATTTATTTAGGGTTTTTCTTCCGAATTATCCTCTCTCAATATATATAATTTTAAAAAGCTTAAAAAGAAGAAGATATTTTATTATCTTTTCACATAAAAAGTGGAATGAAAGTATGAGAAGTAATTATAGAAAGAGTAAATGGTTTAGAAATTGTGATTTCCTTTTATATGGTTCGTAAGTTATTGTTATTTTCGTTTTTATTATTTTATGATTTACAATTTATTATTCTTTCTTCAATTTATATGGTTTACAAGTATTTATTATTTTAGTCATTTATATTTAAAGGTGAGAATCGGTCCAGAAACAAAAATAATAATAATTTTCAACTGTAGGGACTAAAATTGCAATATTTAAACAACAAGGACAAAAATTGAAATTATTAAGGAACTAAAATCGGAATTTACTCTTAAAGAAAAGGCGCAACAGTTATCGCATGTTTTGGCCACGTATATATCCGTACTATAAAATATTCTTAAAAAAATTGTTAATATTAATAAATGCAAAAGGTGTAACCACCTGCTTTGTCTAGGATTGGTGAGTCAAGATAAACATCTTCCACATGTCAAATATTTTTTATTTAAATCTATGTTATAATTAAATATCATGTATTTTGTGATTACGATATTATATACTCCCTCCGTCCCAAAATAAATGTTCATAATTGACTTGACACATAATTTTAGACATGCATAATTAATACATATTTTTGTTACCAAATCACATCTTTATCCTTATTTAATTCTTCTCTCTTTACAAGTCTTATATATTTGTGCATTAATTAAGAGTAAATGTGATAATTTAATTATCTACTTTTTAAAAATGGACACTTGTTTTGGGACAAACATAAATAGAAATGTGGACACTTTTTTTTTAAGACGAATGAAATATATATATATCACATTTTTTAAATTAAGTGTCATACTGAAGGTTATAACTAATCAAAAATAAAAATATGTATGTATTAACAATAAAGATGCACATTATCTGGTATAGACATCAGGTTTTATTAGGCCATATCAACAATAAAAAAAATCAGCCTGTGTATTAGGTTAAAAACTATGATTGATTTGGATCCGATGGTATTTGAGTGGTTCGGATTATACCTGAGTTTTTTTTTTTTAATTCCATTATTGCTATCGTAGTTTAAGTCAAAACACCTAGATATTCAAAAATCGGTTTTTTATTAGGCTTTAACCCGATCATTATTAAGTTGTTCAGTCCTATCATATATTAGAAAGTAGGATATTAAAAGAAATGTGGTGGATGTAATTTTAAATACCAAAAGTTCCACTATTAATATATTACTATTCGACGTCACTTTCGACATGGATATTATGGATTTATATTCATAGAGATTTGATTCTTTTCACTGGAACAACCACTTGAATAATATAAAAAAAAAAGATACAGACATCAATTATTTTATTAAAACAATTTATTATTTATTTTAAAAATTAAAAATTAAAAATAGAGATAGCAACTGCACCTACTAATCCTTCTTAGGGGTTGTTTGGCAGTTGCTGAATGGTTTAGTGTAGAATGATTAAGTGGTCTGAATGATTAAGAGGTTTTTATGATATAGTGTAAAATGAAATATGGTTGTTTGTTAATTGTTCATAATGAAATCAGGGCTCTTAATGGTTAAGGGAAGGTCAGAATACAAAATCATTAAGAGGATTTTGGAACCATTAAGAGGCAACCTTTTTTTTTGCCAAACAAGATTTACCTCTTAGCGATTCAGAGGTTGCCTCTTAATGGAACCATTAAGAGGTAAACAAACAACCCCTTAGAGCATCTCCGATGCAACCTTATTGCAAAGCTTTTGCAAGCCATGAGATGACCAATTCAAAAGCTATTCAGGAAAAGGTTATATCACACACACTAACATCTTTAACAAATTTTATAAAATAAAAAATAGAGATTTCAGAAATTTTAACAATTTTTTTGTACTAATAGATTCTCTGAGATGAAGAAAATAGGAGAAAGTGTGTTAATTTCTCTAAACGTAAAGAACTCCTCAGAAATGAATAACATGGTAGAGAAAGAATTACTTATATTACCACTAACAAGAAGACTTTAAACTTAAATGTTAAACATTAGAAACATATTTTTTTTTTATAAAATGAATGAATATGTTAATGATATATTTATGTTGTAATTTTCTAAATGAAGAAGCTTTGGAGTTGAATTTAATTTTTTTTTTGAAGATTTTGAATTATTAAGAAATTTTGAAGAATTTCTTGGAAATGTTTGACACTAAGAAAATAGAGTAAATTATGGATTTTGTTCCTGTGGTTTTAATTTCGTTTTGGATTTAGTCCCCAGTTTTTTTAACAAATAGCCCTAAAAGTTTGTATTTTAGTAACGTTTTGATCTCTACAACTAACGATTGTTAACTATTATCCGTTAAATGAGGGGCATTTTGGTCCTTTCAATTTGTTTGTCTCTTTCCAATATGCTTGTGATATTATAAAGAGTTTCCCGTGGTTAGTTTAGAATCTGGATATGGTCCTCTTTCAAAATAGGCACACTAGGGGTCCCTGTTTGCATTTTGTTACGAGCTAAGTCCCTGTCCCTAACGGAGTTAACTTGTAACACCCGGGATTTTTAATTTTTGTGTACCATGAAAATCCCTTTGAAATTATTTTTAAAATGTCAATTATCGAACCTTGTGTTTAGTGGAAATGTTTGGAAAAAATCCCTACAAGAAAAGCCAAAAAAACGAGCAAAATTGGACGAAAAACAGTACCCGCCACCTGGTCCGCCACCTGAAGTCGCGTGGGCAACCGCGTAACTCACTGTTAGGGAATGGCCCTTCCTCTTACCTTCTGTTGAGACTGAGATAGAAGATTGGGCAACCTCAATTCCTCTCTCACTCACGATGAAAGCTAAGAGCTTGCTCGAAGACAGCTGCTAGTGGTCTTAGGCACGCACAACCTACACTGCCACCTGAAGTCGCACGTCAGGTCGCGCGGAGGCCTGACTTGTGCATATAGGGGGGCAAATTTGGGGATCACTCATTTTGTCATCCACAACCATATCTTCTCCATATTTCTTTCTTTCCTCTTCATTAAAGTTGACCAAAGGAGCATTTATAGCACTTATCCAACCATTTTCAAGGGTTTAACAACATCAAAGCTAAAGATTCAAGGCTAGGACTCAAGGTTCCAAGTGCTCATCTCCATTTTTAGGGTTTTCTTGATTTTATAGGTTTTCACCTAAACCTAGTAATGTGAGTTCATCCTACACTTTTTCAGAAAAATATACATGTTAAGATGTTACATTTTAGTTCCTCAAAGCTTTCATTTCATATATTTCTCCTTTGTTTGATTAATTGATTTGGATCAACTAGGTCAAAAATAAGGATTTTTGGGATTTTATGACTTATGATTTAATAAGTGTGGGGAATGATGTTATACACATGGAAGATAATTATTTCAAGTTTTTGATGAATCTTGGAACCCAAACATATAAATGATCTTAACTTGGATTTGTTGATAAAATGGAGATTTTACCCACTTATGACTACTATTACATGATTATTCATATGATTGGATATGGTTTGGCATGTTTAAAAGATTTTATATGTTAGACTATAATGCAATGGTCCATAGGCATAGAAGTCGGTTTTATATGATATCTATAGGATAGTACACTATTTTTAACTTGAAATATGCATTGGGTCTTCATAGTCAATAAGCAGTGGGTTATTGGAGTCGGGCGCATCAGCCATTTGACCAATATAATGTAATTTCATGGTGAACAAGCTTAACTTGGATTTCGGAGATCTCATGGTATAGACCTAATGTGGTTGAACTTGGTGACTCCACATACAATAGACTTTGAGTAGTTGAGTTTGTTACTTCATTAAACTATAGACTTGGAGTGGTTGATCTTAATGATTATTAACCCGTAAGTGATGCTTATATAATATGGATATGTGGCTACTTTTGTGTTCTCTCACTATCAATGGTAAATCAAGTCTCCCCCATCATCGTAAGATGTATTTTGCTCTTCCAAGGGCAAAAATGGTTCTAATGGTTTTATTGTCTAGCTTAGAGTTATGCTTTTCGGTTTTAATGCTTTATAACTTTATTTTATAATTGTTATAACTCACTAGGCATAAGCCTAACACTTTTCTTAAATGACATGTATATCAGGATCTCTTAGCGATGGGGCTCCAAAGGCTTGAACAGAGGGATTGGATGCCGACGGAGACACTTTTTGGGAATGATAGTCTTTATCATTTTGGCGTTACTTTTTGACAGGATTCTTTTGGTGATGATAGTGACACCCGTCTATAATCTGAACCTAGTTTAGTTTAAATTAGTAGGTTGTTAATTCCTCTGCAACACCCTAAAATTCGGGGAAATTTAAACTTAAAATTTTGGCAATATGATAGCTGTAAATTGATCAGAACTCGATTATACAAAGACCTGCCAAAATGATCCCAAGGTATCGTCCCAAAACGGGGAATATAATATAATGTTTACAAATTCATTAAATGAAGAATAATTATACGACAACCTAATAATCTAAGCCATTCTATTAGATTGCGGTCGGGTGTCGCTATTCTTCAAAAAATGGTTAGCTAACAAAAGTATGAACCAGTCTCTAGATCTCCAAAAAGGACCGCTCTCGATCACGCGATCGACCACTCATTCCCGAAGGTTCCCGCCACTAGGATGCCCTGTCATACGTGACAACCAAAGAAACAAGTGTTAGGCTTGAGCCTAGTGAGGAAATACAGTCATAAAGTATTTACCAAAATAAAGTTACGATAAACTAACGTCCACATGGATATGATTCATCACCGAGTTACTTCACCTGACATCAAAGGTTAGTTTACAATATAATTTTCCCCCATTAAAATTATCGATCCACCAAAGCCATCCCATTTGATAGCATCAACCCAAACTAGATCTTTAGCTATTCAAGACATCAACTCAAACCGAGTCTTTAGCCTATCGTGACATCAACTCAAACCGAGTCTTTAGTCTATCGTGACATCAACTCAAACCGAGTCTTTAGTCTATTTAATATACCTCCATCAACCGAGACTATAACCCATTAACAAGCTATTAATAAGACCAACATGTGTTGTGGTAGTTCACATAACTCATACTACATGCTAAGATCAAATGTCCCCTTAAATACTCTTCATTTGAGACATTACCCAAAAATGGGATTTTAGGTTAACTTTACATAATCAATTCAAAAGACAAGAAAAGGTTGCTATAGTCATTAGCATATTATTAAGCATGTATATAAGTAGGGAAGTTAAGAAATATCCTCACCTTAGTGATTTCTTACAAGAAATCAAACCCTAGAAAATGGTAGGTGGAGAGTTGAAGGCTTGAGAAGTTGGAACAAGTTAGGTCTACCTCAAGCTCACCCTAGGCAAGCATTAAATCTCCATAAATGCTTGTGATAGATCAATAAATGAAGAGAGATGAGAGGAGACTCACCTAGGGTTCCAAAATCGCCCAAAATCGTTCCTCCCTAGTTCCACACTTGCAATAATTGAGAAAAAAGGGAAGGAACCCGTATTTGGGCATCCAGGGGAGTCCCGTGGGTTATGCCGCAATCTCAAGTCGTGGCATAAGCCTCCCGCGTTCCTGAGAGGGAAACCAGACAATGGGTTAAACGGCTTGTGTCGCGGCTTGCAAGTCGCGGTATAACCCGCGTAAGCCCCTGTGGTTTACCATTTCTACCAAAACCCAAATACTCCAACTTGATTCAAAACGCGGTGCTAATGACAAATGTTAAACACTAGAACACCAAGATTAACGATACACAAGGCTAGAAGTCTTAACGCTAGAATTTACATAACGAAAATTCGGGGTGTCACAAAATAAATGTCTACATTACTATTTTACTTTGTCCCAAAATAAGTGTCTACTTTCAAAATTAAATGTTTACTTTCCCATTCTACCCTTAGTAATGAGGTGGAAAAAAACTCTGTCTATAATTAAGGGTAAAATTGTCATTTTGTTAATTAAAAAATATAATAATTACACATTCTTAAAAGTGTGTGCCTTTTTCATTGTGGACATTTATTTTGGGATGGAGGGAGTATCATCTATTCATTTGCATTGTAAACACTTTACAATTTTCCCATGTTGGGTGATTTCTATTTAAACAGGTATTTTTTGTATCGACTTTTCTGTTTAAATTTACTCATCTTTTAAGGGTGTTACAAGTTCGTATCAAAACTCTAGGTTAAGTGAACTATGTATGAACTTAAGATGCCTAGACTTAAGCTGAGATTTTAAGTGATGGTTTGTAGACGCGGGTTTAAGATACGAGAGCTTTAGAGTTGACGGAAATGCACTAACTATGAGTTGTGATGATGGTAACAAGAATTCTTATGTATAATATAATCAAAATTTCATGTAGCTAATGCTATTGTGAGTATATTGTTACGTGAGCATACTTGAGCTTACTATTATTGCAATGATTGATGAATGTAATAGTACGTTTCAAATGTTAATCTTGCATTACCTCAAGCTTATGTCTTCATGCTTTGCATGGCAATCTGAGATGGTTAACACGCGGAGTAGACCGCCGGTCTAATAAGAGGGCCAAAAAGCAAGTATAACGGCTCCGGAGCAGCTGAGAGGAGCCAATAATTCACTACATCCTCTATTTCCGCCATTATGGGTGGGTAGGTGGGGGGGGGGGAGTCAGAGCACGTGCCCAGGGTGGATTTGACCTCCACTAAACTGGTTATTCAAGAAGTCGACCCTCAAACTGAGATGTTAGCCAGCGTCATGCAAATTATGAACTCGACCACGGAGAAGCAGCAAGAGATGTTCATGAAGTTGTTAGAGGACCGAGATGCCATACCTGAAGGCATGAGACAGTCGCAGAAAATGTTGTCATTGGTTCTGGGAGAGTCGGTAACATTGTTGGCACTGAGGAACATGTTGTAGTTGTTGTAAGGCGAGGAGAGAAGGGTTGCACGTTCAAAACCTTCTTATGTAGAATGGAATGAGCTGTCATAAAGTGCTCATTGCTCAAACTTTTATCACTTTTTATAAATGATGGATGAGCTGTCAAAAACTTCTCCACTTAAATTCATGACGTCTTTATTATTAGACCTAAACACCGAAAATCAAATATCTTATGAGAGGTGTAAGTCCAACGTAGTATATTTCTAGAGACTATTGTTTGTATATCATTTGTAACACTCCAAACCCAAGACAATGGACTAATTAGCCGAATAGCTTCTCAATTAATTTACAACCATAATAAAATGCTATTAGTAACCCACAACTTAAGTCTTATAAGGTGTTCATACTTCTCATGTTTTTCAATATGGAATAGGTTGTCACCAGGGCAAACCTATGTATGTCCGCGCGAGCTCCTCTGCGCCCGCTCAACTTATTTCCGCAAGATTTATTTGAGGAATGAAATGTGCGCCTACTAAATTTTGAGGAATGCTCCGTGGTATTAGAAATATAAGAAACATCAACTAAAATTCAAAAAAATACATCTAAGGCTATGTTCGGCAAAAAAAGCTAGCTTATAAGCTAGCTTTTTTTCCTGGTACACGTTCGGATGACCATAAGCTAGCTTATTGAAACGCTACTTTGAGTAGCGTTTTAAAAAGCTAGCTTATAAGCTAGTTTGCCGAACATAGCCTAAATCAACAACAAACCAAAAAAATATCTCTAAATCAAAAAACATGATGCATGGTTATATTGTTATATGGGGTCCGCCACTTGGTTGTCACACTTTAATATTGTTATATTTAATATATATAAAAATCATGATGCATGGTTCCTTAAAGGGCAAATTGCATAAAAATGTAACGTACTTTGTCTTAATTCCTGTTTTGGGTAACGTACTTTTAAAACATCCGTTTTGGGACCTAAGATGTGAACTTTCAAACATTCAAGTACCTGAGTAATTGATTTAAACATTAACCAGTTACCATGCTGATGTGGCGAGTGATGTGACCTCCAACTCAATATTATTTGTTGACGTGGATAGCGACATGGAATTTTAATCTAATATTAGTTTTAAATTTATCCTTAATCTTGACATTTCAATTTTATAAATATATAATTTACAAATAATTATAATACATACATTTATAAAATTAATAAATTTAAAACTAATTTTAGATTAAAAATCCATGTTAGTAACCACATAAGCAAATAATATTGAGTTGGATGCCACAACACTCGCCACATCAACATGGTATGCTTAAACCGGTTACTCAGGTACTTAAATGTTTGAAACTTTACATCATAGGTACCAAAACGGATGTTTTAAAAGTACGTTACCCAAAACAGGAATTAAGACAAAGTATGTTACCTTTTCATGCAATTTGCCCTTCCTTAAAAGATAAACTTGAACAATTTTCGATTTCGAGAACATCATTTAGTAATTAATATCACTCTTTTGAAATATAATTGTTTTGTGTAAATAAAGGTTTGTAACATACATGACAATCAATCAAATTTGAAAAATAGTTAATTGCAATTTAACCTTTTATGATTTGACTCGAAAAAATTAGAATAAATAAATAAACAATTTTTGTATTTTAATTGTATTTTATTTACTTATGTAAAAGACAAATCTTTTAATTACATACACATGATCGATTCAAAATAATCAAAGAGAAAATTATTATCAAATTAAGAATATTTTAAGGCATGTTTGTTAGTAGCTTAATAAGAGTCAGAGTTTATTGGGTCAACTATATATGATTGTTCCGTAGTGACTTAATGATATAGAAGATGGTTTATTCAGTAAGTTTATAATGAGAGCTTTATGTAGAAAGCCAAGTTTTTTCAGACCTGTTCCTTACAATTAAAAAAAACGTTGCTTCCATCTATGAAAAATCCCCCCCCCCCAAAGACTTTCTTAATTTATACTGACAGATTAATCCTGTAACACCCTCAATTTGGAAAGAGCAACTAATTTAAAATTTTCAAATATACCTCAAAGAATGGATCAAACTTCGTGCGACAAGACCATACTTAAGATACGATTCTAGGATTTTTCATCAAAAGCACAAATAAAATCATACATAGAAACTAACTCAAGGTCGGGTGTAACTAAACCCAAAAGAAACAGTTGCTCTTCTCAACGACTAAGCGGAAGACTTCATCAATCCCCTCATTCTTGCACATACTCTTAGCACTCGACACTTAACCAAAAACGCTAGAACCATTTCCCCCATCCGGAACCTGATGCACATGCCGACAAATAAAAAGGTTAGACTAACGCCTAGTGAGTTCAAGAGTTTACAACATGGAATAAATATATTTGTTAAAGGGAAAGAATGCAATTTAAATCGTAGACAATCAAAAGATTTTCTTTAAATATCAAACGACAACATTTTCCTAGAAACACCTTTAAAACAAGGGACCCAACTTGAACCTTTTTTTTCGTAAAGCCATTTTATCCCAAACTCACCCAAAACGTGAAAAATAAGCAAACTCCGAATTTATAGTAATTCGAAATAAAATTTTACTTCGCGAAACACCCCAAACGTGGGCGGGGCTTAATACACAACCCATAGATCTTGAGTAAACAATCCCATATATGCAACACGTCACTGAAAATATGGATAATAAAATACTACCCTTTAATACCCAAATAACACCTTTCGGTGACGGGGGAGACCCGATTCCATTGTACGTGGCGGAACATAAAGTTAAGCCACATAACCATGTTGTCGAACTACACCTCAGATCGTGACTGTATTGCCTGCTCTACCGAGCTACACCTCCAGTCGTGACTGTATTGTCTGCTCTGTCGAGCTACACCTCCAGTCGGACTTTATTTCAAGTCCCAAACACCGTATCCCCTATTGTCTGCTCTGCCCAGCTACACCTCAAGGATACACGATCTTATTGCCTGTTCGGTCTCTAGCGGAGTTCATCCTCAGGGTACTCATTCGACCCCTAGTGCCTACTCCCTAGCATTCAAGATAGGAGCCTCAACTCCTTAATTGATAATTCTCGATGTCTAACCTCGTGCACAAAAATTAGACATCCAAACACAAGACCCATGGTCCCGAAGTACAACCCATAAAGGTTCCTCTTCGCCAAAAAACCGGGACGACACTAATGCCAACACGACATTATTTTCCAAAGTGAGAATCCCAAGAGTCCTCACCATTAAACACGACTGACTTACATGCCTATGGATCCAATGCATTACAGTCTAAAATACATGACTCCAATTGAATGACACACGCACTCAAAACATGTATTCTCCAAAATAAAGTGCAATAAATGCAACTCACACCCAAAGCTCCACTTTAAGTTATTAAAACCGGACAAAAGTCCCCAATACCCGACAAGCCGAAAACTAAGCCTTAAGCTCAACCAATTAAACGACAATATGCTAAAATCCACAAAATGCAATAAAATGTAACGACCATATTTATGCAAACACATGCTTCAACTACATGAATAAACTCCAACATAAATCATTTTCCAAACATGTGTATAATCTCATTTACTCTTTCCAAAACGTCTCATGACACACATTTAAATGACAATTACTCAAGAGATTTATACCCATATGATGAATCATTTAAATACCAATATCACCTGTTTACTCAATAAAATACTTGAGTTACATCTTTTCCCAAAACTAAAGGTTCATAAGTTCATAAATGTTTGCGAGGTTGGGAATGACCAAGTGCCCATGCCTCACACGGTGGTATTTTTAAAACATTTCACAATACAAAATGCCCGTAATACCAACAATCATAAAAATGAATTCTTACCCAATACTTTCCATTTAGGTAAATAAGTCATCAAATCATTTTCATTTCGATGCATTTAACAACATACTCAAAAATCCCCAAGATGGGTGTTTTATAAGTTTACAAAGTTAAACATTTCCAAATAACCAAACTTATCAGCAGTTAACATTTTAATGTAAAACACAAACACTTTAAAATAAACATTTTGGCATGCACACCGTTTTCACAAATCAACTTGAACTCATCTTGCTAGATTTAGACTAAATCTAGATTTTACCCCAACTTGAGCTTCCTTGAGGAATTTCGAATCCACAAACAAAATCCTTCCAAAAACTAGATACACAATTTTCACCCATAAACAATCATATTCAACCATTTAGAATCGATCTTCAAACATTTTACATCAAAATTTCCATTTTGGACCAAACCTTAACTTTTGACCTAAATCCTCCAAAATCTTCCAAACCAAAATTTGAGGAACAAAACACTAAGATATCATCAATGAATCATTTATGTCTTGTAATAAGGTTTAGAAATGGAGAGGATAAACTTACCACTTAGGTTTTGGTGAAAACCTAGAAAACCCTAAAATGAAGCTTGAGGTTGAAGATGAAGATGAAGATGGAGGCTTTTGATCCTAGCTTTCAATCCTTAACTTGATGACGGTTTACCACCATAATATCCAAAGATTCAAGCCAATGATGTCCCAAAACATCAAAGGATGATGTTGGGTTGTTCTTGAGAGGTTTTGAGAGAGTTGGGAGAAGAATGAGAAGTGAGAAATGGAGAAAGAAGCTGAAAATCGCATTTAACAGCCTGCTGCCCCCTTGGTGTTACAATGACACGCGACTATGACATGGTCATTGTCGCGTGTCATAGTCGCACACTTTGTGCTACATTGACACGCGACTATGACACGGTCATTGTCGCGTGTCATAGTCGCACCAAGTGTACCGTGGCCGTTCCAACTTGCGCAATTATGATCGTGCGACTATGACATTTCCATTGTCATAGTCACCGGGCTTTGTAGCCGGACCCTTTCCAAGCCCCAAAACCCAAATTTTTCAACGCCAACACTCCCGATACTCTTAGGGACTTTGAATAATGCTTTCCCAACATAAATCCCACCATTTCCAAGTTGTAAAAATGTCCGGGTGACCTTTAGTTACCGAAAATTACGGGTATTAAAAATCCATACAGACAATGTTATCTATACAAGACTTTAAAAAAAACCAACTGTTAAGACACAGTCTCATTGGATTCAAGATCATCCAAACTGGAGATCGCAATCTGAAGCTAAATCCGAAACGTCGACTATCGATATTAAAGTCTATGTCGTTTGTAATAAATGTCAATGTAATTGTTTGTTTATTATATTAGTTAACTTAGTTTAAATATCTATTTCTAATAGATATTAGATCTAGTAACTTAGTTAGATAAAGTTAGTTATTTAGTTTAGTTAGTTTACATAATATCTAAAATAGATATTATGTTTATTTACATAATATCTAGTTTAGATATTATGTATGTTAGGTAGATTAGATATTAGGTGTATCTCAACAACTCTCAATCAGATCATATTATCAGACACACAAACACACACAAAAAGGTGTAAATCAGAGAGAAAACAGAGAGAACACATCTATAGCTTAAATCGATCAATCCTGTAACCGTTGTTATAATCAATACAGGTTGGTAATCGTTTGTGTTGTTGTTTCTATAAAACTTGATAAGTATTGTTGGACCCACAATTGGTATCAGAGCCTGATTAAGATCAAAATCAAGTTTTTGGAAAAACGACTCTGTGTTCTAGTTTGAAAAATCGATTTTGAGATTTTGAGTGTTTTAGGTGTTAAAATCGATCAGGTTGTGATCGATTAGCATGCTAGATCGAGTTGTTGTTGTTTGATTTAACTATTAAGCTTTAATCGAGTTCCATTTTGGTGATTCAGTGGTCTAAAGTCGAGAACAGAAAGTTATTGTGCCATCAAATTTATTTTCAAAAAGTGGTTTTTATTGCGATCGAGTGATAGCAAACTGTTATAGAAGGGTTTTTAGACTTATTGGTAAAGTTTGGTACTGCTAATCGACGAAGAAACAAGTTTTTAGTTGATTTTCGAAATACAGGACGAACTTGCGCAAACCAGAAGACGAATACACGCAAAGCTCACTTTGCGCATCTAACGTGAAACGCAAACTTCACTTTGCGCATCACGCCTGATACGCAAACCCTAGTTTGCGCATCTCAAGCAATCCGCAAACCTCACTTCTCGGATCCAACAGCATACGCTAACATTACTTTTCGCATCACACTGTTTACGCAAAGCTCGAACTCCACTTCTCGCATCAAAGAGCATACGCAAAGCTCAGTTTTTGCAACACTCTTGATCCGCAAAGCTCACTTCGTGCAACCCAAGGATACGCAAAGCTCAGTTCTCTCAGTTCACGTGTTCACCTCTTCACGAAAAGATCAAGTTCACTTTTCGCATCTAACGTGATACACAAACCTCACTTTGCGCATCCCGCTTGATACGCAAACCTCAATTTGCGCAACCTACTTGATACGCAAACCTTCATTTGCGCATGCAAACCTTGATACGCAAACCTCTCTTTGCTCCAATCCAGACTTAGAATTTTCTTCAAAAATGACATCCAGAGAAGCCCTTGCAATAGGAACTGACACCAAGCCACCAGTTCTTTTTAAAGGAGAATACGAACAGTGGAAGGATCGGTTTCTAAACTTTATTGACAGACATGAAGTGGGTGAATTCATCAGGAAATCTATAGAAGAAGGGGTTATGAAACCAGTTAAGACGACTCGCTTGGTTGGAAATGTGCCAACTGAGGTTGACCTTAAGTTTCATCAGCTAGAAGATGATAATCTCAGAAGAGCTAAAGGCGATAGATTAGCTAAGTCATACATTCTACAAGGAATTCCAAATGAAATCTATGTAAAGATTGACAGCTAAAAATCCTCCGGCAAAGAAATGTGGGATCAGCTCGAAAAGATGATGCTGGGTTCGAAGGTTGGGAATCAGCTGAAAATCTCAAACTGCCTAAATAATTATGAAGAATTTAGAGGTAGGGTGGGAGAAACTTTAGAAGAAACATATGACAGGTTTGTGACTTTGCTGAATGAACTTAGCAAGAACAAAGTCCACAAATCTCAAATTGAGCTGAACGTCAAGTTTCTAAGTATTCTTCAACCGGAATGGAAAAGATTTGCTAGGAAGATGAAGCAGATCAAAGATTTGAATGAGATTCCACTTCATGAGGTGTATGAAACCCTCAGACAAAATGAAGAAGAGGTGGATGAAATTCTAGATGAGAAGAGGCAGAGAGGAAAGACAGTTGAAGACGCAGTCGCTCTTGTAGTTAGAAACAAGAAGAACAAGACGATTGTGTATGAATCAGAAGAAGATGAAGCTTATGCAAACTCTGACTCGGATGAAAATGACCAACTGAAGCAAGCAATGCTTCTGTTGAAAAATGCTTTTCAGAAAAGGTTCTACAAAAAGCCAACATCAAATACTCAGAGGTATTCTTCTGGTCCGAACAACTACATCCACAAGGAAAGGGTTGAAGGAAGTAGATATGAAGGAAAGAGGTTTTAAGGGAAAAGAACAGAGGAGAGGAAACCTGGAGTGAGAAGATTTCAGTCTGAAGGAAAGAGTTTAGAGGAAAGGAAACCAGAAGAAAGAAAGTTCAAAGCTAAAGGATCTAGTCAGCCAAAACCACCAACGTGCTACAACTGTGGCAAAACAGGTCACTTTGCCAAGGACTGACGCAGATCAAAAGTTAGAAACTCTGATTACTACAAGAACAAGATGCTTCTTGCAAAGCAACAGGAGGTTGGCAAGACACTGATGGCTGAGGATGAATACTGGCTTGATCACTCAGACGAGGAAGAAGAGGATGAAGAGAAAGATGAAGCCGTCAACATGTGCTTGATGGGAAAGATAGAATCAGATGCTGAAATTGATTCAGATAATGAAGAAGAGGAGGTATGTAATTTATCAGATTCAGATTTCATGAATAAAATGCATGCCATGAGTTTAAAACAAAAAGAGTTAGAATCTAATCTTGAGCAAGAAAATGGTGTTATAACTGACAAAAACCAATTGATACAGAAACTTAGCAATGAAATTGTTGAGAAGAAAGTATTGGTTGAGGTTTTACATAAAGATAATGACACCAACGCAAAGGAAAAGACAATAATTCTTAAAGAGAATTCTGAACTCAAGTCTAAACTGCTAAAAAGTGAGATTGATAAATATGAGCTTACAAAATTGCATTCTTCATGTGTTGAAGAAAACAAAACTTTAATTGCAAAAATAGATGCTTTGGAAAAGAAGTTGTACTCTTTAGGTCAGAGTGAACAAACCATTCATCTTAACAAACCGCTAGAGAATAAAGGCAATTGGGGAATCGGTTATAAGAATCCTTACTGTCTTCAAAAGGGAATGTCTGAAGTGCCTGCACTTTATGATCATCTTTCTATGAAACTAGCTCGAAGAATCCCTGAGTTTAAAACTTTCTGGACTCAACTATCTGAAAAGGATGAAGCCAACGAAACTAAAAAACGGTTGAAATCATCTAAAGTTCATCTTCCATTTTATTATGCGAAACTGAATAATAGTTATGATGAAAATCCAATATATCAAAAGAAGAAAACTCTTTCAAGTGATTTCTTTCAAAGTTATTCTGAAAAAGAAATGGAGGCGAAGCCTATTCAAGGTAAACTGTATGTCCCTCCTCTCGTTTTAGAAAGTAAAATTTCTGAACTCGAGAACTCTTTATCAGATGAAAGACTTTTAATGAATATTGAACAAAACGTTTTTTCAACTGTGTTTTCAAATTCTGTTCTTTCAAAAGCTTCAAACTCTGAAGATATGTTTGGTTTAGTAAAAATAAAGAGCTTGATTTTCTGAACTCTAACGGTGGTTTAGATGGTTGTTTTGAACAATTTGACTTTAATGCAAAGCTTCCTAACCATTCATCTTGTGTTAAGAAATCTTTGAGAAAAACCAGTATGCCTGTGAACAGTGCAAAATCAACGAAAGTTGATAACTCAGTCTCTGTGACAGCTAACAATGATAAAGGTAAGAATATATCTCAGCATTCACAGAAACCGAACACTACTGGTAATTCTAAGAAGAAGCATTCGCTTGTTGCTCAAAGGTCTAACTCACGAGTTTCACATGTTTCAGATCTGAGCAAGCAAAGGCCAGAAGTAAATTCTCAATGGCAACCCAAACGAAAGCTTGACAAGACCGTTCTATCGTTTAGTAGTGTTAATTGTAATAAGACTTCGCTTAGTAAAGACGTTTTAATTGCTGATATTGTTGTTTTGAACTCAAAACTTGCTGTTTCTCGTAAAAAATATACAATGAAGCAATTATTTCAGTTATCTTTATCTGCTAGAAAGTCTTCTTTTTATGATAAACATATTTCTATCTCTTGTCAAGATTCTGGAGATTAGGTTGGCAATTATCATGTGCATTCATCTCATACTAATTCTTCAAATGCATTTCAAAAGAAAAGAGGACCCAATTTGAAATGGGTACCAAAATCTTGTGATAACACAGAAGGACCCAAATTCCAGTGGGTACCTAAGGCTAAATCTGTGTTGCAGGCACACAACGCTTAAAGAGAAATCGACTTCTGATTATGTACAGATCAGGACTCGTTCTTCAATGTCAAAATAGGTTTTTGGATAATGCAGTTCAAAACCCGAACATCAAAGTCAAAATAGGCTTTTGAACAAATCAGTTCAAGACCCGCACTTCGATTATCAAAGTGTTTAATTCCAATGTTGTCGTATGAATATCTAAATTTGAAATTTTCTCTTATGCAGACTAGTCATACATGGTTCTTGGACAGCGGATGTTCCAAGCACATGACAGGGCAAAAAGAGATATTGTCCAATTTTAAAGACAAATATTGCGGAACAGTCAGATTCGGCAACGACCAGTTTTCTCCAATCATGGGATATGGTGATGTACAACATGACAATGCCACGATCAAGAAGGTGAGCTATGTAGAAAGCTTACGACACAACTTGTTCAGCATAGGCCAGTTCTGTGACAAAGACTTAGAGGTCAACTTCAAAGCCAAAAGATGTTCAGTTCGCAATGAAGAAGGCGAAGAACTCTTAGTCGGTACTCGAGAATCAGACCTCTACACAATCAATTTATCAAATGTCCAGACTGACAAGAAAGTTTGTCTACTGACGAAAGCCTCGATGCAACAAAGTTGGTTATGGCATCGAAGGCTCTCTCACCTCAACTTCAGGTACATCAACAATCTGATCAGTGGAAAGCTCGTCAAAGGACTTCCAGAGCTCAAATATGAAAGAGAACATCTTTGTGCAGCATGTGAAAAGGGCAAGATGAAGAGGCCACCTCATAAACCAAAGCCTGAACCAAGTACAAGCGCTCCGTTAGAGTTATTGCATATGGACTTATGCGGTCCGATGCGAACTCAAAGTCTAGGCGGAAAGAAGTACATACTCGTGATCGTAGACGATTACTCGCGATACACATGGGTCAAATTTCTACGTTCAAAGGATGAGACACCAGATGTTCTCATCACATTCCTAAAGACGACCCAGGTGAATCTGCAGAAACCGGTCAAGTTTCTAAGAACAGACAACGGCACAGAGTTCAAGAACAATAAAGTTGAAGAATATCTCGAATCTGTCGGGATTTCACATCAATACTCTAATGCTCGTACGCCTCAACAAAATGGAGTGGTCGAAAGAAGAAATCGAATGCTAGTCGAGGCTGATCGTACTATGCTAAGTCAATCAGACTTACCTCTATTTTTGTGGGCTGAAGCTGTTTCGACCGCGTGCTACACACAGAATCGATCCATGGTACATTGAAGATTCAAGAAGACTCCTTATGCATTAATCAACAACCGCACACCTACAATCAAATATTTTCATATATTTGGGTGTAAGTGTTTCGTGCTAAATGATAGGGAGAATCTCAATAAGTTCAGTGCCAAGGCGGATGAAGGAATCTTCATTGGTTATTCCTCGACATCAACTGCATTCCGTGTTTATCTGAAGAAGTAAAAAACGGTGATTGAAAGCATCAACGTCTCATTTGATGAAGAGATGGCTTCCGAACAACACAGTTCAGAACCCGTTATAACAGGAATACTAGCTTCTGGGCAACTTAGTCCAGGACCTACGTCTCAACAGAATAAATCATATGAAGCATCAACTTCTACTAACCATTTATATGATTTAGATTTATTATTTGAATTGTTTTATGATGAATTTCTTGGATCTAATGTAAAGAAATCTGTTGTGGTTGAAAGGATGGAAGATTTAACGACTACTCATCCAACCAGTTCAGATGTTCCTATTGAATCCAATGCCCCGATTCAACAAGAGATTCCAATTCAAATGCCGACTCCAACAGTTGAAGAAGTGACAAATGATAAAGAGACAGAAGTAGCTGAAACAGTGGGAGATACTATTCAGATCAATCTACAGCCAACACAAGTTGTACCTGCTGAGCCTTCTGAACCTATCACTTCAACTGCAATTATCAATCCTCCTGAACAAATTGAAGAAGGTACAAGTGGATTTGTAGATGATACAACCGACATACAATCATCTAATCCACTGCCTCATGAACATAAATGGACCAAAGAGCATCCGATAAGCCAGATCATTGGCGATCCATCAAAACCGGTGCAAACTAGGTCAGCATCAATGAACGTGTGTATGCATGACTCCTTTCTGAGCAAGTTCGAGCCAACACGAGTATCAGAGGCACTTGCTGATCCAGAATGGGTGATCTCAATGCAAGAAGAGCTTAATCAGTTCGATGCACTTCAAGTCTGGAGACTCGTACCAAAGCCTAAAGGTAAAACCATTATAGGTACGAAATGGATTTTCAAGATAAAGAAAGACGAAGATGGTACCGTTATCCGAAACAAGGCAAGACTAGTAGCCAAAGGATACAGACAAGAGGAAGGAATCGACTACGACGAGACATATGCTCCTGTGGCGCGATTAGAGGCAATCAGAATGTTTCTAGCCTACGCAGCCCACAAGAACTTCACGGTCTTTCAAATGGACGTGAAGACAGCATTCCTCAATAGAATTCTGAAGGAGGAAGTCTACGTCTCTCAACCAGAGGGTTTTGTCAATCAAGAGAAGCCGAATCACGTTTACATTCTCGACAAAGCACTCTACGGTCTGAAACAAGCACCTCGAGCCTGGTATGATGTCCTTTCCACTTTTCTAGTCAAGTCTGGGTTTTCAAAAGGTATGGTGGATACCACTTTGTTTATCAAAAAGGAAAAAGGCGATATCATTTTAATTCAAATCTATGTAGATGATATTATCTTTGGCTCTACAAATACTAAGTACTGTAAGAATTTTGCAAACCTTATGGTGTCTAGATTTCAGATGAACATGATGGGAGAGATGAATTTCTTTCTCGGTTTACAAGTCAAACAGTTTTCTATGGGTATTTTTATCAATCAATCAAAATACATTCTTGAAATTCTTCGGAAGTTCAAAATGGAAAATTCAAAACCGATTGGTACCCCAATGGCACCAGGTACTAAGATTGGCACCGATCCTTCAGGAAAGGCTGTTGATGTTAGGACTTATCGAGGGATGATAGGTTCTTTAATGTATCTTACTTCTAGTAGGCCATATATAATGTTCTCAACATGCTTATATGCAAGATATCAGGTCAATCCTAAAGAAATCCATATGTCTGCTGTGAAGCGCATATTTAGGTATCTAAAGGGCACTGCAGATCTTGGTCTGTGGTATCCTAAAGATACTAGTTTTGAACTAACAGCCTACATAGATGCAGATCATCCAGGTTGTATGTTAGACAGGAAGAGCACATCGGGACATGTACAGTTCCTCGGTGACAAACTAGTAAGTTGGGCATCGAAGAAGCAATTTTGTGTTTCAACCTCCACGGCCGAAGCAGAATATGTAGCTGCTGTTCTCAGGTCTTATGGATGAGAACTCAATTGCGCGACTACGGTTTCCACTTCAACAAGATCCCGATATACTGTGACTCCAAGAGCGCCATCGCAATATCAGCGAATCTTGTTCAACACAGCAAGACCAAGCACATAGACGTCAGGTATCATTTTATTAAAGATCATGTTGAAAAAGGAACAATTGAACTTTTCTTTGTAAAAACTGATTATCAACTTGCCGATTTGTTTACCAAACCTTTAGACGAAAAGAGGTCCAACTTTCTTGTCTCTAAGCTTGGTATGCTAAATCTTAACTTTTAATCAGTAGTTACCTATCAAAGTTTTCTAATTGTATACTTTTCATCATTTCTTCATTCTTATCTCTGATTGATATCTGCACTTCTATATACTGTTCATGATCCAAGGGAGAAAATGAGAAGAAATTGACAAGTGGTCAATATTACTTCGAGGGGGAGCTCATAAAATTTTGCATGTACCTTTTAATGCCAAATTTTTTTTGAATGCAAGAATTTAGGGGGAGCTCTTCACAACAAAGGGGAGTACGGATATGACTTCTGATTATTTCTGATCAGAACTCGTACTTTAAAAAGTTTTACTGCTTTTTTTCTTTTCAATTTAAGTGAATAAATTTACTTTGACTTGACATAAGACTTTTGCAGAATTTTTGAGAGAAACTTACAAGTTCATATGTTTATGACTTAAAGCTTAGCTTCATGAGATGGAAGATCGTACGTAGAGGTATAATTCTATATCTTCATCTCATATATGGTTGAAAGAAGGATAACTTTCAATCATTGGAAAACATTGTTTTTTAATGTTCAAAACACTTCCCGATTTTTCAACACATTTTATATTTTGGTAGTGTATTTTAAATGTTTTCATGATCAATATTGTGCTTTAACTGAAATAGTTAAACCAATCTGAGCATCTCGTGCATCATAGGAAAACAAAGAATCATTGTGCTAGGAATTAACACAACTTCAATGGAATCACCTTAACCAGTGATTTCTACCCAAGAAGTTAATCCTTAGTTATTGAGTGTGCAAAGCGAAAAGAAATGAGTGTGATTAGAGAAAGCAAAACGTTTAAAAGAAATAGCGTGTGAGAACAGAGTTAAAAGAATATCACAACTCTGCACCAACTTTTTCTGAGTCGGGCAGCCACATTACTAGTGTTTCACAATTCTTTGGTGAACATTATTGAATCAGGCAACTAGCCCATGCCAACTCTTGATCAAACCTCACTATCTACTCATTTTCTTCTCAACAAGAAAGTGTTTCACATTTTCTACGGGGATGCAACACATTTACTATCTGATTTTCATTTGGAAAATCTAGATATTGAAAAGAAGGAAGTCTGCCCCACCTTCGCACTTCAATCATGCACATTGAGTCTGTGTTTAACTTATTGTTGTCTCAGTGGTTTACACAATTTTGAGCCTATAAGCAATCATCATATGCTTAATTCTTTCTAAACACAAGCACGAACACACAAGGAATTAGTTTCTTTGTCATAACGTTTATAGAAATTACCTTTGTGGTGTTTCGATGATTAAATGGAAGCCCTGGGGGAGTCAACATCAAACAGCTCCTTTCCAATGTGTATTTGTTACACACAGTGACTTAGTGTTACTGACAGGCATGTTAACTGATTCATTAGTTGATTCAGGTGTTACACAACTATTTTGTCTGGATTTGAAAAGATCTGGATGAATATGTTATGAATTGACGAATCAGAGGCTCTAACTGACGGACATTTCTTACAAAAAGTTTTGATGAAGTCGTTACACTTATCATCAAAAATGGGGAGAATGACTACACAAGAAATGGCAAAGATCACATGTTTCAAGAATCACGTCCAAGATTGAAATCTTCAAAAGCAAGTATTCTGAAGACATGCTGATTGCAGAGCTAGAGAAAGAGATTGCATCTTCTGAACTTGAACAAGAAGACTGAATTGCTAAAATCATTTTCGTAATGATCTTGATCCAAAGGGGGAGATTGTTAAGACACAGTCTCATTGGATTCAAGATCATCCAAACTGAAGATCGCAATCTGAAGCTAAAGCCGAAACGTCGACTCTCGATATTAAAGTCTATGTCGTTTGTAATAAATGTCAATGTAATTGTTTGTTTATTATATTAGTTAACTTAGTTTAAATATCTATTTCTAATAGATATTAGATCTAGTAACTTAGTTAGATAAAGTTAGTTATTTAGTTTAGCTAGTTTACATAATATCTAAAATAGATATTATGTTTATTTACATAATATCTAGTTTAGATATTATGTATGTTAGGTAGATTAGATATTAGGTGTATCTCAACAACTCTCAATCAGATCATATTATCAGACACACAAACATACACAAAAAGGTGTAAATCAGAGAGAAAACAAAGAGAGCACATCTATAGCTTAAATCGATCAATCCTGTAACTGTTGTTATAATCAATACAGGTTGGTAATCGTTTGTGTTGTTGTTTCTATAAAACTTGATAAGTATTGTTGGACCCACACCAACCAAACACCCGTTAATGTCTCTGAAATCAAATAATGTTCTGATTTTGATTCTTGAACTCTTTATACTAACTTGAAAAGAAACACATCCAACCCCGATATCTAATTCATAGTACTTTATGAAAATTATATTAAATTAATACATTGATATGATTATAAAAATCATGGCCATGCTGGAAGGTGTACCAATGTGAAATTTTGAACAAGGCCTCTAAAAATTTTAGGCCCTTGAATTTTTATAGGGGCCAGTTATATATATATATAGAGAGAGAGAGGAATGATCATGCGAGAAGTTAAACATTTTGCGAGAAACCGAGAAGTGTGATATCATATATGATTACACGGCCTGTGGGTGTGCTTAATCATATATGATTAAACGTCTATGTATTGCCAATATATCTTGTGTTTAATCATATATGATTAAACACTTCTCGCTTTCTCGCAAAATGTTTAGCTTCTCGTTTGAACCTGTCCCTATATATATATATATATATATATATTGATTTTTAGCCTGTGTTTTAACCCAATTCTTTTGCCCTTCTTCCTATTATTTTAGCCTATTTGCGCAAGTATAATGATTTATCGGGATTAGTACCCCATTTCATTTTCTATTCTACCAGATTTGGCGATTCAGCATGTAACACCCCTAAAAATAGAGGTAAATTTAAAATTGAAGATAACGGATAAATGATGACTATATAAACAGGATCACCTAAGAAGGGGAAGTAGTATGAGCGTTTACAACAAAAGAATGAAGGTGATACATAACAACCTACTAATCTAAGCTATACTAAGCCTAGATTATAGATGGGTGTCACTATCGTCCAACAAAAGAATCTTTCAATAATCTGTACATCAAGCTAACCAAAGCCGCCTAACAAAAAAGAGCCTCTATCAGCAATCAACTCTCCACTCAAGACCTTGGAACCCCGCCGTTAAAAGAACCTGTTATACATGTCATTTAAGAAAAGGCATTAGGCTTTACGCCTAGTGAGGACAAACATTTACATATATAAATAAACATAAGACACCATAAATATTTTTACAAGAGATTGTAAGATTTGTTCCATCAAAATATATAGAGAACATATGGTTCAAGTAAACATCTTGCGATGATGGAGAAGACCCGATTTCCAAAGAAGGTAGTGGGACACAAGAGTAAGCTACCTTCCGAATTAGTAAGCTCATACTTGGATCAATGACCACGAGCTCGTCGACTCTCACTATGGATGTGGATTTGGGCCCCCAATTATCCTAATCATGCTCATCCACTAGAATTACATTTACGATCAATGGCTTGTATCCGGCTCCACATAACCGTACCAAGTTACCCTTAATGACCCAATATCTTAACTAGTTACAACGAGAATCATCCCAAAAAAATAAGTCAATCCTATATACCTATGGATCCATTTGTATTAGTTTATGGCTCGTCACATTCGCAAATGTGACAATACTATATTCACACATATAGTCCCCAATGTCCAACATTTCCATAAAATGCCTTTTCTTGCATAAATACTCCATAGGGAAACAAGTCCGTGTAAAAGTATATCAAGTAATTATTTTCATTTCCGACATAAAGTGTTCCCAAAATGGATTCTCAATTGTTAGTAAGACTTACAAAAAAATCAAAGTCTATACAAGCAATAATCCATTCATTTCTTTCCAAAATCACCTTTACCAAAATAGATTTCCCAAAATGATCAAAATCATAAATGTGTCTAGAATAGATTATCCAAATAATAACTATACTTATACAACAAAACTTCAATTCATAACATATGTAATGAAACCCATCATATTTCCATAAAGTGGTGAAAACCCTAAAACTTCCCAAAAATACTCAGTTAGGTCAAAACCCATCAAATGAGAAAGTAAAGTTAGGAGAAGATTAAAGAGGTAAAATAGAAAGGTTTTAACATGTATAAAGTTTAAAGATGTAGGATGAACTCACCATGTGGTTTAGTCTCAAACCTATAACCAAGGCACCCTTGAAATATGGAGGTGATCACTTTGAACTTGATAGAGATTTAGATCCTTCACAATAAATGTTAGGCAAAACATAGGGATGAACAATAAATGCTCAAAGTTGGATTGAAGAGTGATTTAATGAGGAGAGATGAGATGGCATGGAGATTTTACCTTCAAGGCAGATAAAAACGTAGAAAACAGGTTTGGGATTGAGTTTGTGACAAGTAAATCAACATTGGGCATTTTAATACCGAACTTCAACTCCAGCGACAGTGCACATGCGACCTTGACAATGTCATGGTCGCAGGACATAATCACCCCATATGTACCACGGGTACTCTTAGGCAAACGACTGTGACACTGCGATTGTGATATTGCCATTGTCGCTAGTCACAATCGCGCCGTGTGTACCGCGACTCCCTTTCACACCGTGACCTTGCCCAGGAAACAGTAACACTTGTCACAGTTACCGGGCACTATCGCACAGAGCCTTCAGAGGCTTAAATCCTAATTCCAAACGTGCGAAAAGGCTTTGGCTCGGTGAGGTTTTCAAGGTTAAACAACTCCCATTACAAACTACAAATTAAATCATTAAAGGGAAAACTTTTACTCACCAAAATTTCCGGGTGTTACGCGCCAATTCCCTTTACGACTACAAATCTGCAATCCTTCTCCTTAGGTCTCTAATTTGACAGTAGACCTTTCATATTTTGCTAGTCTCATTCATCTTAATTTTTCAAATGGCTAATTTTGTGATTGAAGTACCAAACACGACTTTGTTTAATAATCTTCCTGTTGGTCTCAACCATCAGATTTGTAAAATAATACAACTAACATCCATAAAACACCTAGAAGAAAATTCTTAACATTTTCCTTACAAATGTCATATCTGATCTGTATCACTTATCAGATTTGATATTTCATATGCTAACATCCGAATCTTGTATAAATAGATGTTATAGGTTCATTATCTAGGATCTTAGTCACCTTCAGATTTACAACCATGATAGTTGTTGGAATCAAAACCTTGTATTTGAATATTCATCCAAATGAAGAATCCGATTGATCATATTAATATGGTCAAACAGTCTCAAAAGGAACCAACAATTATTCTAAGTTATTTTGGAATCCGATGATTCTACTTCATAAATAGCTATAGCTGGAATCCGATTTAGAACTTATATTTCGGAATAGAATATATAAGAGTTTACTTTGTAAAAGTCTTGTACTATCTGTATTTATAAAAGAACAAAAAGCCTTCAACAAAATCGAAGACAAGTTGAAGTGAGGTCACGTTCGTACCAAAGTGGATTGGTTTGTCATCTAGCCGAAAAAACATCAATATAAGATAAAATCAAATAGTAGTCTGGCAAATACTACTACTGACAAGCCGGATTTTGGAGTGCAAACTTGTCCAACAAGGTTTGGCTCACTAACTCTCCCAAACTCTCATCTAGTAGGGGTGTACACGGGTTGGGTTGAGTGGTTTGGGACATTTTTACAACCCAACCCAATTATGGCGGTTTGAAAAAATCTCAACCCAACCCACCCTTGCAGGTTGTGGCGGGTTAGGTGGTTTGGTAGTATACATAAATTAAGAAATGAAATACGATAAATACTATAAAAATATATAAAACAAAGTTATTAGTTATTACAATTATCAAAATATATAAGGGCCTCCACCATTTTTGGACTCAAAGAGCTTCTAAGTGAGTTCAAAATACGGCCACTAGTAGGAGTGTTAACGAGCCGAGCAGGGTTGAGTTGCAAGTTATTCGAACTTGACTTGAAAAATAGTACCAGGCTCGAGCTCGACTCGAGCACACATAACTTTCTCATAGTAGGACTCGAGCTCGAATACTTTTTCAATGTTCGAGCTCGAGCTCGATACTGTTTACAGACTCAAAGATGAGATCGATTAGCTCACTTATTGGCCCGACCTCTTATAATTTTTTAACTTTGAACATGTTCCAATCGAAAAAGTGTATGCTCAACTCGACTCGAAAAATTTAATAGAGTTTTCGGACTAGTCGAGTCGAACATTGGTGTCGTAGCAGGAACATCTTTAGTTATCATAGACAAAATGTTATACCTATTAGCATTTTCTTTCCACTAAAGTACTATATCAAAGGAGGGAGGTTTTTGATTGATAGATTCGTCAACAAAATATCTATCAACATCATTCATATTCTCCGGCACATCCAGTTGTTATTGTTGCAAAAATGATTCCAATAATTTTCTCCTAAGAGTTTCTTTACAATCATTCTTTGGTGGTGAATCTATTTTTTAAATATTTAGGTTGTAATGATCTAAATTGTATAATATATATTCTTTAGGCCGTAAAAGTTATAAATAGTCTAAATAAACTATTTTTTTATTCTTATATATGTAATTTATAAAAAATATATATTAGCGGCGGGTTGGTGGGTTAAGCAAGTTGAGCTAAGTCTAACCCAATTTTAACCCTCTTAATTGGCGGGGTAGAGGTTTGGCAGGTTGGCGTTTTGCAGGTTGGTAGGTTGGGTTTAATTGGGTTGTTAGCGAGTTGGGTTGAGTGGGTTTCGTGGGTTGACGGTTTTCTGTACACCCCTACATCCTAGTATGAGAACATGCTCAATATGTCAGCCAAAGTAAGTTCTAAAGCACTATTTTATTAGTTCCATACTTTCTTTACTATTCCATTTGCATACGAAAGGATGTAATGGGTTAACAAGTGTCCATATCAACTACAAAGGCTGAATTGAAGAGTACGAGCATGCATGGATCAACAAATTAGATGAAGACACATGTTAAAGTAGGAAGGTAGCATTTAATATAATGATGGTTATCAAAGGTCACCCTTATCATTTGTTGCTACTATCCATTTAGAAAGACTTCCAATTGATAGTTTCTTAGGCAAAATCGGTGTCACCATCTGAAGGACTATCTTAGTATTTTAGATCTGAAAGAACACTTTCTTCCTACACTCTTTCAGTATTAGCAATTTTTTCACCATTCAAATTGTTTAGGACCAGATCTTACCTTCCTAGCTTCCACAACAAATCTGTAATTCTTTATGTTTTAATAGAAATAAAAGTGAAAATTTGTCGTGTTTGTATTCAACTCCTCCTTCTACAAACACATCATGTGAAAGTTATTGTATTCCAAGACCAACAAGTGGTATCAGAGCGGTTTGTTTAATCTCATAAACAAGATCCGAAATGACTTCCACAACCAATGACAATGGCTCTCTATCCAAACATCCTTGTTTTCAAAAAGACAACTTTTCTCTTTAGAAAAATCGGATGATACTCTTTCTTGAAGGAGTTGATAACCAAATCCCGTGTGAAATGTCAATCGATTCATATGTCTCTACTACCATCTTTCTTCCTCATGACGAAGATAAAAATGATAATATCATCAGATTTGGAAAGTCAAGCATCAAATTCCAAGTTGAATGAACAAAAGATGATGTAAAGCCATCTGCAAAAGTCATCAATATTAGATAATTTATCATGATATCATCTCTTCTAAATGTCTACAACAGATTTTGCTCTCCCCTCTTTAATCTCATAATTCGCAATAAAGTTTTTGATAACTCAGAAGTTTTGAGCAATCTTATTAACTATCTTTCAAATTCTTGGAAAAACTTAACTAAGCATTCAAGAAAATTCAAGGATCTACATCTTCTGTTCCTCACATCCCTGTATGAAACTTCTAATGATCATGAATAAACAAAGGATTTCAGAAAATTATCATTCAACAAGACAAATGTGCAAATCGTGTCTTATCATTATCCAAGTCAGAATATGTACCTTTAACTACACTTAGTAAAATTAGAAAATCAAATCTATTATTTTCTTCAGAAGTTTCTTTTATCTCTTACTCTTTTGATAAGAACTCAATAGATTATAATTTAAGTAAAAAGTTTAAAGAAAGAAATCAAGAAATCTTCTAGTAAAAGAAAAAAAGAAATGATGGCCGAAGGACATGAAAGATCTCAAAAGATTATCAGAAAAGAAGCTAGAAGAAGAGACAAATATGTACTTTATGACCCATCTCACTAGATTGAGTGCTTCAGATAAAAGAAATTCAGAAAGCTCAACATTGAAGATTTTACATCAAAGAAGGTTAGGAAAATGCTTCGAATTAAGTGAATTGTATGTAACTTTGTCATTTTAAAACACTTTTATTGTTGTAATTTATAAGTTTTTTTAACATATACGGTATGAACTTTTATATTTTGTTTTATTCATTACTCGTCCAATCAATCTATACTCCAAGTATAACAAGACCTCCAAAAAAAATTGTACGACACTAATAAAATAAATATATTATAAATAAATAAAAATACAATTGCGTGTATATCTATTTTATTTTACCATAAAAATAAAAATGGGATGCGATTTTGATTGGCCCTATTCTTGTCCTTCCTCTTGTCATTTGATAACCACTGAAAGCATACGCACAAAGCAGAAAGCGACAACTGAATTAAAGGGAAAATACTTTGAATTTTGAAAGTCAAAATCACCGTTTCTAATCTTCAAAATTCTCATTGATTTCAACAAAACTCAAGTTAATATATTCTTCAATACTAAACTACGTAATCAGCAGTCCGTATCTCATAGTTTTTAAGTTAAATTCATAACGAAAACAGTGTAAAATTTTGGTTCAAAAACATCAAAAAATTGACTCCAAAAAGTCAAAAGGTAAGTTAAAAGGGGGCAAGAAATGGTGGAGAAGACAGAAGCAATGGATTATTTGGTGTCACAGGCTGGTCCTTGGCAATGGTCTATTGACCCATTCTCCCACTTGCTCCTTTGAAAGTTAACAAAAATAATTTGAATTTTTATTTTAAAATCACATGAATCTTGAGATGCTATTCAAATCAATCATTGACTTTCTTGAAACAGGTGAGATTGGTTGAGAATCGTATACAAGACTTTGCTTAAGTAAAAACACCTAAATACCGGTTAGAACATATGTTTAGTACAAAGTTTGAAACTTCTTACCAAATTGGTGGGTGTTAGAAGTCTGCAGTAGTAATATGTATCTTGTGCTTTGATACTTGTAAATTAAGAGATTTTTAAAATTTTGCATAAAATGATAGTATCTTGTGCCTAATAATTTGTATTTAAGAGTTTTTTATCTGTGTTTTATAATATAGTGTAGATATAATATATTATATAAGGCAAATACTCACGTACATTCATCATCTTTGGTAAAAACTTAATCATCGACCTCCTGAAAGGTCGACTTTACCGATAACCCCCTACCCCGTTCCAAAAAATATATATACATATTATCAATTTGGGGTTTAACTTATCAAGTGAGATTACAAGTGGGAGGAGGTGAGAAGCTAATTACATACAAATACAAATTTTTTTTGTTACAACGTATAAATGAAAATTTGTGAAAACAAAACAATTCGAGATTTCGATGCTAATGGAAAATTTCACAAAAATTATCATTTTGTTTATATTAAAAAAAATTAGAAATGCGACGGATAATGACACACAATCCATTTCGTATCTAGGACACGTGTCGAGATAAACTGATGTTTCTTTAAGACGATTATGAACACTTTTTTAGAAACTACCTTGGTTTTCGTGTTTAGTGGTTTATTAGCGTCTTACAGTTGTATCTATTAGACTTGCTTCAAACTTGTTTACTGGTTTATTTGAGGTAAATGTTCACGAGTTTCTCGTAAGAATGACATTGACATTCTTGAGAGTGATATTGTTGAGAACATACGACAACTAAAGAATTTTTGTTACGATGACCGTTTATTTGAGGCAACGTTTGCTTATAGGCTTAACATATGAACCAAATGTCAATTGTCTAGTTTAGCAATGAATGTACGATTTTGAGAACACCAATGTTTAGAGTTGTGGTTCTCAATTGTACGTATTAAACTCACTTGCATAAGAGTCATGATGAATTGATGATTAAGTACTCGAATTAACCAATTAAGCTAAAATGAACTTTTCAATTATTAAAATGCCAAGATCACGGTTTTCATTATTAACACGTATATTTCACCAATTTAAATGATTTCACGTATTTTATTTGATTAAAAGTGCATTATTCAGATTAATACATTTGTGAGAGTTGTAACTAATCCAACCATCAGGATAATCCATGATTCTGCAAACCAATCGTCATCATACCTAAATTAACAAGTATCCAACATAATTGAGAGATACCCATATATCATATATGTATTGTCCTTCATGTTGTAGCCCAGTGATAAAATAACATCCTGGGGGGGTCAGTGGATGGTATCCCTGACTACCCAGGTTCGAACCCCGTGGTGAGCATCCTGTGACATCCATGATCATGGGTCTGCCACATAGTGGTACCCTTAATTGGGCTGGGTCGTGATCGACGAGGATTAGTCGGGTGACACTCTTAAGTGGGAGCCCGGATACCCTGGGAACGTGTGCGTGTGTTAACTTGCCGTTCAAAAAAATAAATCAAAAGCTAAAACCAATAAACATTTGTCACCTATTGTTTCCACATAAAAAGATTTTATTTTACAACTTTAACTTAAAAACAAAACGATTATAAAAAAACAATAAAAATAGCTGACCCCCTTTTCTTATTAATTTCCATTTTATTTTTAATGTGCACATAAAATTTTCACGGGCTGTTAATGGGCCGCACGAATTAGGCTTGGGTTATTGCAGTTGTTGCTAAAATTTGCAACCATTTTGTCATGGTTATGGCTCAAACCCTTTTGTTTTATTAGAACATTTCCTATGGATAATAATACTAAAATCTTACACAAAATCCCTTGATATAAACATTAAATTTTTTAAACAAATAACACTAAAATGTAAGATTTTAGGTATATTCTTTTTTATCTTCTTAAATTGGTGTAAATAAATATTATTACATCAAATTTGGTATGTTAATATTCATTATACAAAATTTAGTGATTTAGTATCAAATTTGGTATTTGATTTAAGTTTTAATGTTCTCGTTAAGAGCATCCACAATGTTGGGATTTTTCACTAAAGTTTTTCATAGTTTTTTCCTTGAACATTGTTAATGCCAAAAATCGTCCTAAAGATAGACTTAAGGTCGGTGTGAAGTTTTAACAACTAAAATAAGCGATCGATCGACAAATTGTACGACAGGGAAAATAAATAAATGAGAGACAAAGATTTTGGTGACACGGAAAACCCCGTCGAGGGTAAAAACCGCGGACGATAACAGAGATCGTCAAGTGCACTATGGACGTCAAACAGAGACGCCGTCCTTTAGAAGAAATGATTAACAGTACAATTAACGATATTACAAGTAAAAGTAAACTGATCGTATGATTGATGAATGTGTTGCAAAGTGTAGCATTTTGTCGAGAGTTCTTGCTTGTGAGTATCATATCTTGAGTGTGCTTCAGATGATTTAGGTGTAATATCATTAGTTGTCTCGAATGGTTCTTCGAGCCTTGTATATATAGCTTCGGGTGTCATAAATGCGTATTGAATGCTCCAACGGTCTTGACAATGATTGATCTTGATGATGCTTGTCCGTTATGGTCGTTTGTATATTCAACCTGCAATGATGAGTCATATAGGAGAACGGTTGTCGATAATAAATGAGTCATAGTTGTTAGTTACATTACAAAGGTCGTAAGATATAAGTTTATCGATGTTCTCTTTGATCGTGGTCGAGAGAAACTCACGACCGTCGCCATAAGTGGCGATCATGGCTCTCGTGTGTGTGGTCTTCAGGACCTTATCTTAATATAAGAATGGTCTTAAGATTGGAGATGTTTGATTTTCTGCGTCGGTCGTGACTCACGAAACTTTGCACATGCAGACCTCTTGATATTGATGGGGTATCGACACAGTCCACATTAATTGTTTGTACTGTGCGATATCTTCCGTTGGATCACTTATTCTAGAGTATTTCGGGTTGAACGTCGGAATGTTGTACTTCTTTGGGACATCGACCATGGCGATCTCGTCGACGAAAGGCGACGCTTGAAATCCAGTCCTTGGTTCAACATCCACAGGTACAGCAGCTCCGGAACATTTTTCCAATAGCGATAGCATTTTTTCATTTTGCTCTTCTAACAGCTTCAATCGGCGTGTGACCGGGTCGTCCAGACTGATACCATTGTTCGTTGGGAGCGAGATTGGTACGAATCCAGAATCTTGGGACGTTACACATGCAGTTGGAAAAAATACGTTGCAATGCGATGTCTCTCTAGTGTCGCCATTAATTGGCGCATGCATGGGAGGCGCAAATATCGATGGAAACACTGTCGTCGATGATGGTAATGTCGGAATCGTCGGGATAGAGAAAGTGGCGACTCCAGTACCTTGCGTTGGCCTGGGGTATGGAGGCAACGGAGGTTGAACACCCACAAAAGGCATATTAAAAGATGGTCTTGGACCATGTTGAGGTCCAAACTAGTTTCCCTTGTTTTGGTTCCTTATCGCCGCGAACTCTTCAGCTTCTCTGCGATTTTGCTCATCCAAATCGTTGATGCGATTAGGAGTAGCATCAAGCTCCATGCGCATTTGAGCAACGATATGGGCTTGAGTTCCTTGAGCTTCCATGATTCTGTTAATCAAAAAATCTACACTGAAATCGTTAGTAAGCCGCACTCTTTGTCGAGGATTTTACTCTAACTGTGGCCCCACAGTGGGCACCAAACTGTTAATGCCAAAAATCGTCCTAAAGATGACTTAAGGTCGGTGTGGAGCCTTAACAACTAAAGTAAGCGATCGATCGACAAATCGTATGACAGGGAAAATAAATAAATGAGAGACAAAGATTTTGGTGACGTGGAAAACCCTGTCGAGGGTAAAAACCGCGGATGATAGCAGATATCTTCAAGTGCACTATGGACGTCAAACAAGGACGTCGTCCTTTAGAAGGAACGATTAACAGTACAATTAACTATATTACAAGTAAAAGTAAACTGATCGTATGATTGATGAATGTGTTGCGAAGTGTAGCACTTTGTCGAGAATTCTTGCTTGTGAGTATAATATCTTGAGTGTGCTTCAGATGGTTTCAGGTGTAATCTCATTAGTTGTCTTGAATGGTTCTTTGAGCCTTGTATATATAGCTTCGGGTGTTATAAATGCGTATTGAATGCTTCAACGGTCTTGACAATGATTGATCTTAATGATGCTTGTTCGTTATGACTGTTTGTATATTAAACCTGCAATGATGAGTCATAAAGGAGAACGGTCGTCGATAATAAATGAGTCATAGTTGTTAGTTACGTTACAAAGGTCATAAGATATAAGTTTATCGGTGTTCTTTTTGATCGTGGTTGAGAGAAACTCACGACCGTCGCCATAAGTGGCGATCATGGCTCTCGATGTGTGTGGTCTTCAGGACCTTATTTTAATACAATAATGGTCTTAAGATTGGAGATGTTTGGTTTTCTACGTCAGTCATGAATTGCGAAATTTTACCCAAACACACATTATCACCACCTCAACAACTTAAAAACTTTTACATACTTCCACTACGTGAAAAACCTCACCAAAGTTTTTTCATTACTTTTTCAAACTTTTCAGGGTCCCACCAATTTAACTTTATATCATATATATTATTTATAAAAATAAATACATCAAAATTCATACAAATACATATTTATTTATATCGAGAAAATATTATTGCTTTAATTATGTATGTTGGTCCCTAATAAGTAAAACAAGTATTGTAGAAGAGGGGGAGTTGAATACAATACACAAAAATTTCACTTAATTTTTAATTCTTTATTGATAAGAAATATCAAGAATTACACTTAGTTATCAAAACGATTATTGCGGAAAAAAATAGTTAAAACTATCCTAACAATCTAACACTTAGAGACTTTTAGAACACAACTTAGAAAGCACAAAGATTTAAAAGCTATGAAGAGATAAATCACAAACAACTTGCTTGAGTGCACTTAGACTTCTTGAGCTGAAAACGTGAGTTGCATGGAGAGGTCTTCACCCTTTTTATACTACCCAATGCGTTGAATGCAAAGGACACTTGTCATATGTTGAGTGGATCCTTAAGATATCTTCAATAAATTATGAGATATTTGAAGTGACTTATCAAAATACTAAAGGTAACTTTTGTACTATGATAAGACATTAACCCAATAAAATATTCTTGATACAAATTTTTTTGAGATCTTTGAGAAGAAAGTCTCTATTAGATCAGAACTTGAGTGAATATCCTCTATGCAATAGAAGGTTCCATTCCTTTTGTCAGAAGACATTGGGAATGAAAAGGCATAGTCAAATCAAGAGGATTTGCTATAGATGGAATTACCAAATATAGGAACAATTCGGAAATGGGAATATCTGCCAAAGCTTCGATAGAAGTATGCCGATAGAGAGGATTCGGAAAATGTGTCTTCTGCCGAACATGTGATAAATCGGCAGAGAAGAGATCTGCCAAAGATGTTGCATATCTTCTGCAGAGGTAGCTTAGTTCTTGTGAAGTTCATCTTGATCCGCATCAGTAGACTTGCTTCATGTTTGAATTTGGTTGGTCTTCGATTCACCGAACTTTTAAGTACAACTAAGCTATTACAAAGAACCATAAAGAAATCCAAGTATGAAGGTGTACAACATTTTACAGATACAATATTACAAACCGAAAAGGATAGGTCATCTTCAAATCCTTGATGACCCAACAATCTCCCCCTATTTGATGATGACATCCCATACTTAGACAAAAGAGAAAGATACATGAATAATGCATTTTGACCCTGTTCTTACTCTTTTGGGTTCTTTTTCACATAGAGCATTCTTTTTGTTTCTTTTTGGGTTTTTTAGAGTATCCGACATTTACATGTATAAAAATAATGAAATAATAAACACCCTATTTAACTGTGAAGCGGTGAAAATTTTGTGGGAGTGTAACACCCTCAAATTTGGTAAGAGCAGCTAATTAAAAATTTCGATATTACCTCAAGTAAAAGATAAATCTCCAAAATAAAATTCTCTATTTAACCTCAACAAATATAAACTCCAGTCTTATACAAGGACCAGACCAAAGTCGGGTGTTACTTAATCCCAACTATAAGCTGCTCTTCGTGAAACAAATGCGGAAGACTTCACTAAGATATCCACTTCTCGAGCACACAACTAGCACTCATCTCTGCACAGTGTCACTAGAACTATTCCCAACCGAACCTGTTGCACATGCCGACAAATAAAAAGGTTACTCTAACGCCTACTGAGTTCAAGAGTTTTCAACATGAATAAATATATCGTTGAAAAGAAGTAATGCAATTTAAATAATAATCTTTCAATTTGATATGTCTCAAATATGAAAACGACTCATTTTCCAATAATATGCATTTTAGGCAAAGAAACATCAATATAAACGTTTTCCGATCCAAATTACTTCAAGGACGAAGATCAGAATATAAAACGTTCTTTCGTAAATTAAATTCAACCTAAAACTCACTCAAAACGTGAATGGAAATCGAACCCTCCATTTATGAAATTGTAGTTAAAACTTTATATCCCGAAACACCCAAAACACGGGTGGGGAAAAACACTCAACCCATAAATCATGCATAAAAATCCATTTATACAAAACGTCACCGAAAACTTGGATAATAAAAATCAATACCCAAAACAACACCTTTCGGTGACGGGGGAGACCCGAATTCCATCGAATGTGGCGGTCACACAAAGTTAAGCCACTTATCGATGTTCCCGAGCTTTACATAGAGTCATGGATCCCCGTATACGGCTCCCTACCGAGCAACCACCGTAAGATACCCAAATGACCCTAGTATCTACTCGACTTCTAGATGAGCGTCACCACAAAAGCCACAAGTCCCCGTATCTGGCTTATAATGGGCACCACCGCAAGACTTAGCTCCGTATACGGCTATGTAGAGCACCACCGCAAGCATCCATAAAAACATGACTTGGGGACCACTCACTAGACTTCAAACGCGAACACTACATTCCACGATGAGTAACCAGACTGGATTACAAGGGCATCGAGTTCAACCACAGACGATCTATACCTCGAGCCCTTCACTAAAGGTTACACGGTTATCGAGTTCAACCACTCATGATCTATAGCTCGAGCTTCCGCTAGCCATAAACAATTTCCAGTCCTAAAACGGGGATAAAGTCCCCAACTAAACCAACTAACTGACTCATATGCCTATGGATCCAACGCATTATAGTCTAAAACGTTACATGACTCCAACGAATGAACTAACGCATTCAAAACATGTAACTCTCAAATAAGATGCAACTAAGTACACCATACGTCAAAGGCTCCTTAACGAGCTACCAAAGCTAAACAAATGTTCCAAAGACTTATCTGAGTGTAAACCAAGCCCCAAAAGGCATAATGAACGTTTGGCTAAAATACACGAGCCAATATGGTTGTATAATCCAAAATACATATTTTCCCAAATCTTTGTTTTTCAAATCACAATTAGCCTTCGACCCAACCCAAAAAGGTCTTACAATTTCCAAAAAGGTCTTACAATTTCCAAAATGTTCACCTCGCTAAATTAATTTAAACCTAGGTTCCAAATCCAACCATTAGCCTCCAATAGTGTAGATTCTACCATTTTCAAGTCATCACCAAAAATAAGCTAGGGTTTCCAAATAACCCATTTCTTCAAGTCTAGAATAAACCATCAATAAGTAAAACCTTTAGATCTACAAAGATCCTTATACTAAAGCTTGGAATATTCAAGGAAACGTACCACTTCAAGATATTAAGACTCCCCACCCAAAGCTATCCTAGGAACCCATCCAATTATTCAACCCGAGCTTCCAAATACCAAACCCTTATGCTTTCTTAGGATAAATCCACCATGGGTGCTCCAAATCTCAGATAAGAGCTCCCAAAAATCGCACCAATGGAGAGAAATGGAGAGTGTGGGAGTAAGAATGAGAGAAAACCCTAAAAATTGGGTTTTAAGTCGATCAGACTGTCCCCGCGGCCTTGGCCACGACCTCAAGTCGCGGGCCAAGCCACACGTGTTCCTGAGTCGTGGATCTCAGCGACTTACGCGGGCCTAGCCGTGGCTTATGGCCGCGGGCCAAGCCGCGCGTATCGCCTGTGGTGTCTTCTCGTGTCTCGTGTTAAACCGTTCCCCAACCGTTTCTATATGCCGGCCACTGACCATTTCCTTGGCCTATCATTGAACGTTCTTTAGAAAATTACAAGTGTTACACGAAACTAATGGGAAGATGGTGGAACTTCAACATGGATAAGGTAAGGTAAGCTCTTTGAATGAACTACTCGAGGTTGGAGGACTAATGGGAAATAACGCAAGAGGTTGGAGGAGATGGACAACGGATTTTTAGTGTGTCTTATACCTCGTATGGGCGAATCGAAACAAATTAGTATTTGAATAGGTTAGTGGTTCATTAGGAGAATACTTTTTTGAATTCCAGCTTAAAACTTTTGAGTGGATAACAAGGAGAGATAGAGATCTAGCCATTGACTAGGTTACGTGGCTATCGAGTTCGTTTGTGTCGTGACGATCGACTGTAGTCGAGTGTGATTACCGGAGGAGGGTCTGTTCGAAGTTGTGATCGGGTTCTCGAGGTCGTTCCGATGCTACGACTAGCGCTGCTGTGAGGAGAACCCTGGTAGACCAAGTGTGCGGCTAAATTTCTTCTGCAAGGGCAGTTGTATGAGTTTGCTCCTCGCAATCTCCTCTTAAACTCTACTTATTTTTCTGTTTGGAATATTGAATGGTATCCTGTATTGGTTATTTGGTTTTGGTTTGTAATAATATGGTTTATGTTGTTGTTCAAAAAAAATTACAATACTTGAAATTAAACAATACTTTATATTACAATACTTGAAATATATTTTTCCTTCATAATTACTAAGAGACCAAATATGTTTGACCAAGTCGGAACGAAATTGATGATGAAGTTCGTTTGAACATATCTCAGAATTTCTTTGAAGGTACTGTTGGAACTCGTTGGTGGAACCTTGAAATATTTGTGTATTATTATGTATGTCATCGTCTGTCCAATTGAGTACTGTATCGCCTTCATCTTCAACAATCATATTGTGCAAAATTATGCAAGCTTGCATAATAATTTTCATATGTTCCTTGTACCACATTTGTGATGGTCCTTTAACATTCGTGATGGTCCTTAAAAAGTATGTACAATCAAAAATAAAAATTAGGTCATTAAGAAATCTATAAAAGTTGTATAAAATTATATCCAATAAAAATAAAATAATTTAAAAGTATGTATACCAAAAAAATTGGGCTATTAAGAAATCTGTAATAATTGTATAAAAATATGTCAAATTTGAGACATTAATTTAAATATATAAAAACTATAATTACTTTAATGATGTATTTATTTTATATTATTTATTTAATAATTTTATTTAAATATGACTACTTTAGATATATAAATAAATAAAACTGATTAAATACGAATTTTTTATAAATTTTTATAAAGTTGAAACTGATTAGATACGAAAAACCTCTGAAAAAACAGATCGTACAGTTACGACCTATGACGAAAAACATCAAGTAAAAAACCTCTTCACTATGTGAAAAACCTCAAAAGGAGGGTTTTGCTTTTTAAAAAACCTCCCAAAAACCACATAGTGGATGTTCTAAAGATGATCTTATCTTTCCTTACGTTTTCTTCAGAGTCGTGCCTGGGAGGGGCAGGCTGGACATGCGCCCAGGGCCCATATCCAAATTTTTTTCTATATGTATTAATAGTTATAAAAAAACATTTAAGGACTAAAAAATAAATTTGTTGGGGAATTACTAGGCCCGTGAGAGATGAGGCAAAAGGGATGGCCAAATTAGAAAATAAATTAAGTGGATAAGCCTTAAAAATCTAAATCAATAAGCGGCTTCCGGTCAAAGACTTCAATCGTTTCCCTAAAAATCGCCATTGTTAGTACCGAGAAGAGAAGAAGCTACAACCTACAAAGAAGAACGATGAACGATCTCTCATTTTTGCCTCGTTTCCAGTCCAAGACTCCAACCGATTTCTCTAACGGTAATCTACAACCAAATCACTAAGAGACAATGAAGAATCTGATGAAGAGACAATCGATTTCCCAGCTCATACCCATTAATAAGGGTTTAGGTTAGTGTTTTTTTCCAGTATTTATACTAATAGAGTTCTAATTTGAAACGCAAATCCTCCAAGCAAATTGCAATTCTGCAAACCAATTTCTGATAATTGTCTTTTGGATTTAATTTCAATTTCACTAGTTCATTGGTTCTAGTTCATGTTCATCCAACACGAAACTAAGCTTCTGACTTCTGAGTTTTGGAAATTGGACAGTGTGTTACTGCAAACCAAATTCAGGTGCAATTCTGCAAACCAAATTCTGAGTTCATTGCAATTCCGCAAACTAAATTCAGAGTAGGGGTGCTCACGAGTTGGGTTGATCGGGTTGAAGACATTTCAACAACCCAACCTAATGTTTGTGGTTTGAGAATTTTCAACCCAGCCCAACCCAAACAAAAGTGCAACCAACTCAACCCAACCCGTTCGGGTTGGTCGGGTTATGTTTAAACAAAGTAAAAACAATATTGAAAACATAAAACTAAGGACATTTTTCTTTGAAATACGATCCATCAAATATACGAGTTCATCAAATATTTAGGTATTACATATAACTTTCCAATAATGTCCTCTTATGAGTTTCATTGCTCGTTATTTCCGAGTTGCTTTTGGTAACTTATACATATTAAATGAAAATATAAATAATTTTAGAGAAATCGCTAAAACGTTTATTGGGTTATCGGGTTGGTCGGGTTACTTTGAGCCTAACCCAATATCAACCCAATAGATTCGAGTGGTCCTAATTTTGTATCGATTATATGTCGGGTTACCTCGGGTTGATTTTTTTCCGGGTTGGTCGGGTTGGGTTGATCGGGTTGGTCGGTTTTTTGAGCACCCCTAATTCAGAATTCATTGCAATTTTGCAAACCAGATTCTGACTTTCTGAGTTCATTACAATTCTGCAAACTAAATTCATGTGCTATTGTTCTTATTACTTATTGGTTTGATTGTTTGAGTTGGTTATAATTGTTTATTTGTTTAAGCATAAAGCATGATGCCTAAAAAACATTTGTCCAGAAGTGAGAGAAGAAAAAAAGGAAAATTACTTGAGCAATTAGTATAATCACAAAAAGGGGCCATGGATAAATTTGTTAAAAAGGCGTAGGCACCTCTAATGAAAATTTAGATGAACATAATGTTAAGCACCCAAATGTCGAATCTAATGTTGAGCACCCACATGTCGAATCTAATGTTGAGCACCCACATGTTGAATCTAATGTTGAGCACCCAAATGTTGAACAATCTACCCTTTTTTTTATATGTACGATCCTAGTAATTGGGATAATCTTGACAATAAATCGAGAGATATTTTAATTGAAAAGGGGCCTATTAGAGAATTTAATATAGTGTTTCCTTTAGATAGTGTGTCTAGACATTTCTCGTATTCTTATTATGATAGAACGTTAAGTAATGGTGAGTCTAGTGACCGGAAATGACTAGTTTATTCAAAACATGTGGATTAAGTGTATTGTTTTTATTGCAAGTTGTTCAAGTCTAAGAATTATAAAAATTCAATAGATAATGATGGATTTAGATATTGGAAGCATCTTGGTGAGAGACTTAAGGAACATGAGAATAGTATTGAACATATGAGCAATATGTTATATTGGAATGAACTAATAATAAGGTTAAGGGGTTATTTGGCAGTTGCTGAATGGTTTGGTGCATAATGATTAAGTGGTCAGAACTATTAAGAGACTCTTATGATATAGTGTGAAATGAAACATGGTTGTTTGCTAATTGTTAAGAATGAAATCAAGGCTCTGAATGGTTAAGACAGGGTCAAGATACAAAATCATTCAGAGGGTTTTGGAACCATTAAGAGGCAGACCTTTGTTTTGCCAAACAAGATTTACCTCTTAACAATTCAGAGGTTGCCTCTTAATGGAACCATTAAGAGGTAAACAAACAACCCCTAAATACAAGCCAAACGATTGATAAAGATTTACAACAAGAAATTATAAAAGAGAAAGAACGTTGGAGACAAGTTTTAGTACGAATAATTGTCGTTGTTAAATGTCTTGCCAAATATTTTGTCTTTTAGAGCATCTAATGAGAAGTTATATGAATTTGGGAATGGTAATTTTTTGGGATTAATTGAAATGATTGGAGAATTTGATGTGATCATTCAAGATCGTATCAGACGCATTCAAAATCATGATATTCATTATCATTATCTTGGTTCTAAAATTCAAAATAAGTTGATTTCTCTTTTGGCTCGTAGTGTTATAAATTATCAAAGAGGCTAAATATTTTTCTTTGATTCTTGATTGGACACCGGTGTGAGTCATCAAGAGAAAATGAGTTTAATAATAAGATGTGTGAATATGTCCGGTAATAAAATATAAATAGAAGAGTATTTTCTAGAATTTTTAAAGGTTGATAATACATCTGGTTTAGGATTATTCCATGAATTATTAGACGTACTTAAATCTCTTAATCTTAGTGTTGATGATGGGAGAAGTCATGGTTATGGCAATGGTTCTAACATGAAGGGCAAACACCAAGGGGTGCAAAACCGGTTACTTGAAGTTAATCCAAGAGCATTGTATATGCCATGTGCTTGTTATAACCTTAATCTTACTCTTAGTGATATGGCTTATTCATGTGTGAAAGTCGTTTCGTTTTTTGGAATTTTGCAACGGATATACACGTTATTTTCTAGTTCCACAAAAAGATGGAAGGTGTTACTTGATAATGTTTCAAACATGACTGTAAAATCTTTATGCAATACACGTTGGGATAGTAGAGTAAAAAGTGTGAAAGCCATTAGATATCAAGGTCCTCAAATAAGATCGGCTTTACTTGAGTTATCAAAAGCATGTGATGATGCCAAGTCGAAAAGTGAAGCGGAAAGTTTGGTAAGTGCAATTGAAAATTTTGAGTTTTTACTTGGTATGGTTATTTGGTATGATATTTTATTTGCAATAAACATGGTTAGTAAGAAGTTGCAATTCAAGTCTATGTGCATTAATGCTACCATGGAACAATTTGAAGGTGTGTTAAGGTACTTTGGAAAATATAGGAATGATGGGTTTGCATCAAGTATGGATACCACTAAAAAATTAGCATGTGAAATGAATCTAGATCCTAGATTTCTGACTAAGCGTCGTATTATTAGATTAAAGAATTTGATGAAAGAAGAGGATATGCAAGCATCGGAAGAAGAATCTTTTAACATTAATTATTTTCTTACCATTGTCGATATGGCAATTTTTTCATTGAACAATAGATTTGAACAATTAAAGAAGTTTGAAAGTATTTTTGAATTCTTATTTTATTCTGATAAGCTAAAGGCATTGGATGAGAATGAATTGATGAGATGTTATGCTAACTTTGCTAATACCTTTTGTCATAATAATGTGTCAGATGTGGATTTAAATGATTTTTTTTTCTGAATTAAAGGTGTTGCAAGTAACTTTACCATATAAATCAATGTCGGCGGTTGAGATTCTTGAGTTTGTCAAAATTGCAGATTGTTGTCCTAATGTTTCAATTGCGTATCGAATTATGTTGACAGTTCATGTGACCGTAGCATCTGCCGAAAGGAGTTTTTCAAAGTTGAAGTTATTGAAGACATACTTATGGTCATCAATGTCACAAGAAAGGCTATACGGATTGGCGATACTATGTATTGAAAAAGTTATACTAGATAGTATTGATTTAGATACTATTATTAATGATTTTGCGTATGAGAATGCTCGAAGAAGTTGTTTTGTATGAATTATTATTGAAGTTGTTTTGTATGAGTTATTTATATTTACAATTTTGTTCTTTATAATAAAAACACTTGTTAAAGATTTTTTTTTTCCGTAGATATGAAAGGACAACTTTTTATAAATCGCCCGGGGCTTATAAAATGTCAGGAACGACCCTTGTTTTCTTATATATATTTTCAATATTTAGTCACATCCAAATACTTAAAAGAGTACTTATATGTATTTTGGCAATGCAATAAACAAATAATGAGCATATCAATTGATAAAAGATAAATTATAATAAATAGCAATATATTTCAACTTTATATCTGAGGGGGCGTTTGGTTCGTTTTAAGGAATGAAAATGGGATTGATAATGAAAATAAAAGGGAACGGGAATCCTTATTTTCATTCCATCGTATTATATTATTTTTTATTCCTTTATTATAAATGTGAAAAAAATGAAAGAAAAGGGGGGGGGGGGGGGAGAGAGAGAGAGAGAGAGAGAAGACGATACAGGTATACAACCCAATCCATTATCCATGACATCATCTTCCCTAGGGGTGTTCAAAAAAACCGTTGGACCATTCAATCCGGTCGAACCAAGTCAAACCGGACCATTTTTGGCGGTTTGAGCGGTCTGACGATCCGGTCTGGTCTGAAAAATTGCCAAACCGGGCGGTCCGATCCGGTCTGCGGTCCGGAGGTTTTTTTGGGCGGTTTGGACCAAACCGACCGCCAAATTCATATATATTTTATTTTTTTATATACGCCTTTGTATCCATTATCTAGCCCAATGTTATCTTAAATATATTTGGTTAGGCCCAATGTTATCTTAAATCCAACCCAAACATAAATTCCATTTTAATTTTTAAAATTTGAAACTTGAAAGCCCTAAATGACTACTATTCGCTAACATCGGCGGACTCACTGTGTTCACCTTTTTTGTGGACTTTGTTAATTTTTTTTGTGGAGTTTGTTTACTTTTTTGTGGACTTTGTTTACTTCAAAAGGACTCAAGCCAATGAAGTTTTAAAATTAGATATTATATATAATTTTTTAAGTTTAAACTTTAAAACCCATAGAAAACCCAAACCGCCTAAACCGGTCGGACCAAACCGCCTAAACCGCGGTCCGGTTTGACCGGTCTAGGCACTTGATGTCAAACCGCTCGGTTTAAAAATTTAATAAACCGCCACTTGCGGTTTGGTTTGTGGTCTGAGGGGTTAAACCGTCCAAACCGGACCGCAAACACCCCTAATCTTCCTGATCATGAGCACCTCCAAGAAAACAACAATAGTGCATATCCATTTTCTATTTCATCTCCCAACACAAAATCGAAACCATCTTCGTTTTCTATTTCAAAATCATCTCCATATTTCAAATCTATCGAGAGAAAAAGAGACGAAATCAGATATGTTTGGGTTTACTCATATTAAATCAGACCTATAGCTAGGGTTCAGAAGATAGACGAAAATGAAGAATAATTTTGTGTGGGTTTACTCGGGTGAAAATGAAAACGATCTTGTTTGGGTTTTACTAAGATAAAATGAAGAATAATTTCTTTTACTCATATTGGTCGACCAACTGGACTACTGGAGTGTGGTGCTTCCATGAAAATGAAAAGGAGTGAGAGGAAAAGTTTATATTCCCCCCAAATTCGGGAGGAATGAATTTAGTTAAAATCTATTATAATGATTGATTTACTTGTTGAAACCAAACACCATTTTTCATTCACTTTGTGAACCAAACATTACCAATTAATACTCCCTACCAAACACCCCGTTGATCAATAGATTTAAAAAAAAATTGTTGGGTCACCGATAATTTGAAGATTACTACCCGATCTTTCCTTAGCTTTTAAGATACATTTTTTCTTTAAAGATAAAGTAGTTCTGTGTAATAGCTTAATCATACTAAATTAACCTAATCGGCAAAATCGAAGACTAGTCGATCTCAACAAGAAGTTAATCTACCGATGCAGCTCAAAAGATGAACTTCCCGATTTGGAACTAAGTTATCACATGTCGATTTTCTAACAAATCAGACATTCCCCCCGCTCATCGATGGAAATTGTTCCTTTGTTTCTTGCTGAGAAAGTCTTCGACAAAGTACTCCTCATTTTGTACCTGATGGAGACATTCTCTAATAAACCTGGAGAAAATATATTTTTCCTTTACACCTTTTTCAGAAATGGTCTACATCAAGGTCTGCAACACATCTTTGTCCCATGATAAGACAAAAAAAGGTCAACTCTGTGTTTCAATCCCAAAGTGACAAGTGTCACATGCATTTAATACACATAGTAGTATTTAACAAGGTTCTAAAAAACGCGCCATGGCGCCGCCATGCGCCACCTTGCCGCCACGTTTTTACCCTTGGCGTCGATGTATGGCGTTAAGCTTCATAAGGCACGCCATGGCGCGCCATGGCGCGTTATGGCGTTACGTTACGTTATGAAGTTATGCCGTTAAACTTCCTAAGGCACGCCATGGCACGCCATGGCGCGTTATGGAGTTATGGGGGGAAAATTGTACTTTTCTAAAACTTGTAAATTTACATGGTAAAAAAGTCAAAATTAAATATTTTAAACCCTAGAATTTCACTTCCCCTTCTCCCTTTCTCTCTCTGTTTCTCAATTCTCAGTCACGATCACGTGGGGGAGTTATGATTTTTTAGGGAGTTATGATTTTTTGGGGAGTTATGATTTCTTGATATCATTTTTGTAAACTTTGTATATTTGATATCAAATCAATTCATGGTTCTTCTTTTGTTTTTTATATGATATAAAACTCCCATTATTATATATATATATATATATATATATATATATATATATTTGCCGCCTTGGCGCCGCCATGAAAAACGCCATGGCCTCGCCGTAACTCGTAAGGCTTGAGGCTTGACCTCGCCGCCACGCCGCGCCGCGCGCCATTTAGAACCTTGGTATTTAACGCTGAAGACCATTTCCATGCAAGGTTACGCTTTCAAGAACTTATTAAGTGATCAAGCATAAATCGGCAACTCCATATTCTCTCTCAGAACTTACATAGTTTTTAGCTCAGTGTTTTCAAGTTGTGTTTTGTTTCAGCTCATCTTTGTGAAAGATTGTTAGGATAAATTAAATATGTTTTTTTTCTGCTAAGTCTGACTATCTAAGTGTAATTCTTAATTTGAAAAATCTATAAAACTCAAAATTAAGTAAATTTAGTGAGTATTGTATTCAACCTCCCCCCCCCCCCCCCTTCTACAATACTTAGTGAGCTTGTCATTTCTTTTCCGAGACTAAGGGGCTATTTGGTAGTTGTTAAATGACTTGGTGTAAGATGATTAAATGGTCGGGATGATTAATAGACTCTTATGATATAGTGCAGATGACATATGGTTGTTTGGTAATTGTTCAAAATGAAATCAGGATGCTGAATGGTTAAGGGAGGTCTAAGATACAAAATCATTCAGATAGTTTTATAACCATTAAGAGGCAGACTTTTTTTGCCAAACAAGATTCACCTCTTAGCAATTCAGATGTTGCCTCTTAATGGAACTATTAAGAGGTAAACAAACAGCGCCTAACAAAATCATTATTAAAACTAATGTATTTTTATAAATTGATTATTTTGGATAATTATGACAAAGATCGTTCTATAACATGCTCTATTGATGGTGTTTACTGGTTATTGAAGATTATAAGATTTTTTATAATATTTTTTACAAGTTAAATGTATTTACAACTGTGTTTAAAAGTTAGATGGTTTTAGTAACGATTTTAATGTCTAATAATCAAATTAGAGTGGTAGCAATAAACATGTGAGAAATGGGTCCTAACACTTATCGATATCATGCAAATGCAAGACTATACGAGTCCTGTAATAATTACTTATAAAAATATGTTTTTCTTTACTACATTTTTTGTAATAATTGATATCAATCGTGTTGTTACAAGATTATCATCCGTCCACGTGGTCTAGTATCCGTCACATAAAAATTTAAGAGGACCGTTTGGTACGATAAACACCAAGCGAAAAGACTACATAAAAAGTTTTGTTGTTTAGTACCATGACATACAAGAAACACACTAATAGGGGTCTTTATTGATCCATAAAGACGTTTTTGGGATTTAGAGGTCACACGATTCCAAACAATAAATGAAATTACAAACTTTATGCAGAAGTGAAACAATATGTAACATTTACCAACAATCGAGGGGGCGTTTGGTTCGCATAATAGAATTTGATGGAATTGGAATCCATCGAAGAAATTTGACTTTGAAGGAATTGGAATGAAATTTGACCACAAGGAATGATGAATTTCTTGAATTGTGGAATTCAATGGAATTGGAAGGATTCCATCACTTTCATTCCATGAACCAAACATGGGCATGAAATTTGGTCAATGAAATTGGCCATTCCAATTCCTTCCAATTCCATAAACCAAACGACCCCGAATGTTTAATAAACAAATAAAGGAATCAAACTACAATACTTCACAAATATAGGGGTGTAAATGAGACGAGACAACTCGCGAGCTACTCGAGATCGACTCGGTCAACACTCGACTCGAATAGGCTCGACTCGAACTCGAGCTCGACTCGATATACTAACGAGTCGAGTTGAGCAACCTGATACTCGACTCGATAAGCTCGTGAGATACTCGATAAGCAAAATAATAATAATAATTAGTAATATTATTTTAATTTAATTGATAATAATAATAATAATAATAAACTCAAAGTTTTTTGATTTTTTTTTGGAAAATGATGGTGTAAAAGACATGGGTAAACTCTTGATGGTGTGTCTAATTCATTCCACATTGACAAGATATAGAACTCAATGCTTTGAATTCCACTATATATAGACCTTTCTTTTCCCTTGTTTTACATCTTTTGTCTTTATTAAATGGCTTGAGCCTATGTAGGGGGTGTAAATGAGACGAGACAACTCGCAAGCTACTCGAGATCGACTCACTTGAGATCGACTCGGTCAAAACTCGGTCAACACTCGACTCGAATAAGCTCGACTCGAAATACTAACGAGTCGAGTCGAGTATAATGATACTCGAGCTCGATTCGCATCATTTACACCCCTAATTATAACGTGGTTCCACCACCAGAAATATGTCCACACACAAAAAGGATAACTTCATTCGTCAAAAAGAAAAACCAAAATCGAATCAAGGATTTACAAAGAGAATTCACAGATTATGATTCAAACACTTCTCTCTCGAATTTATGTTTTAATCGATATTCTCCACCGTGAAACTAGTTGTTTCTATAGCAAACAATTGCCGGGAAATTAATTATTTTACCCCAAGTTCAAATTTGAGTTACAAATATATCACATCTCTCTCCAATTTAACCAAAATACCCAAAAACTCCGGGAAAAACCCCTCGATCGCGGACTTTTTTTTTTGTTTATCATGATTGGGGTCCGCGATTTTTTATAACTTGGAGTCCGCGATAAAAAAAATTAGTCCACCATTTTTTATCATGATTGGAGTCCACCATTTTTGATAACTTGGAGTCCGCGATGATGTAATTATAACTTGGAGCACCGTAGAATAGACTTACTGTTGGGTCATCTAAGGTTTGAAGATAACCTCTCCTTTAGTTTGTATTTACTCTTCTATAAATGATTGTACATCTTAGAATTAATATGGTTCTTTGTAATAGCTTAGTTATGCATAAACAGATCGGTAAGTCGAAGACATACCGAAATCAACATGAAGGAAGTCTACTTTACGGATTGAGATGAACTTCAAGAAGACTAAGCCTTGCCTGCCGAACTCATATTCGGCAGACTACTCATCTGCCGAACTCTCTTCTGTTCGGCATCCTTCTGCCACTCTTTCGGTAGAACCTATTCTTGCCGATCCTCTCTGTGTCGACAACACCCCTTTATGTCAAACCCTCTCGATTTGACATACTTCATCATTCCCAATGTTCTTCTGACAATGGGAATGAAAGTTTCCTTCTCTTAGAAGATATTCACCCAAGTTCTGAAATGATGGAGACTTTCTCCAAAAGATCAGAAAAAGGACATGTACCAAATATACTTTATTGAGGTGTTGTCTTATCAAGGTACAAAAGTCTACTTTGCTTTATGATAAGTCAAATCAAGATCTTATTGCTTTTGCAAAAAGATATTTGGTATCCAATACCAAGATGACAAGTGTCCTTTGCATTATTGCACATGATGGTATTTAAAGGTGAAGAACGTCTCCTTCCAAGCTAACCCTTTTTGAAGAGAACTTAGTGCTCAAGAAAAGTTGGCAACCTCTCTCTCTCTCTCAAGAACTTCATAGCTTTGATATTTGTATTTTCAAGTTGTATTTAGTTTTCTAGTTTCTAAGTGAAAGATTGTTAGAATAGATTTATCTGTTCTTTTCTGCAACAATCTTAAAAGTTTTCTATGTGTAATTCTTGATATTTATATCAATAAAGAATTAAAAATTAAGTAAAATTTTGTGTATTGTATTCAACCCCCCTTCTACAATACTTGTTTTGCTTACTTAGGACCAACACTTACCTCAATAATTTTTTTATCGCGGACTTCAATCATGATAAAAAAAAAACTTTTTTAGTCCACGATCGAGGGATTTTTCACGGGATTTTTGGTTACTTAGGTTAAATTGGAAAGAGGTGGAGTATATCTAATTAACTTCCCACAATTGCCTCCAAACTTTTCTTGATCATCTTTTTAGTATCACACTAGTTGTTCCTTTATTACTATGTTGTACAAATTGTTCAAGAGGAAATCCCAGAAAAAAAGAACCAAATACAAAGCCCAATAAAAGAAGAGTTCGAACATATTTCAAACTTTTGGTTACAGATATTAAGCAGTAATTACTGAGAACAAAAATAAAAGAAAATGTTTGATTTTATATAATATAATAGGTTCATCCACAAAAGCCCAAACTTTCATTCCAAGTTAAAATGGTGGGAATGAAAATTCATTCCCATTTTCATCCCTATTCCTTTATTAGAACACCAGTTATGGCCAGAAAACTAAAGAAATGAACAAAATGTCTTTTGGCTTAACAATATCTGGATCTTTGGTCTTCATGAAGGTGATCAGGGTTTAAATCTCACCAAAGCTGAGGAATGTGTGTACGTTTATTTGTTACATTTGATGTATATAAAATATTATATACTTCAAAAAAGAAAAAAAAACTAAAGAAATAACTTTATATCACCCATGATCAACAATTAAATTGGCCTAATTACAGTTAATCAAGTTTAAGAAGAAGAAAAAAACATGATGTGCATATATTTGTAAAAGAATAATAATTTATCCGGAATGTATATATATATATCTATATATATATATATAGAGAGAGAGAGAGGTAGAATCATGAAGGTCTTGAAGAATCCTTTAGCGGCTTTCCTGTCAAAAAGTGTTTGATGAGTGCAAGTGCCCTCTTTGGTTGGTAGCTTGGTACCTGGTGCCCTGCTCCTCGAACCGTCGCTAATGTTAGATCTCCTCTATACACTTGCGCAAATCCGGCCGCCTGTCATTTCAATTCAAGTTTAATACCGATTATTCTACTACAACAAAATCAGCTTCATACACATCAATTATGTCTAAATGTTCTAGTAAACTCATTGGACACTCGAAATGTCCTATCAACTTATTGTAACATCTTTTACATAGGAACACACAATTGTTTGGTTCTATAAACTTATGTCGTATAAAGTAGTCTATTAGAACATTTAGGGGTTGTTTGTTTTTTGAAAAAAAACTCTTAATGACTTTTAAGTCTGAATCGTTCAGACCTTTTTACACACCACCTCTTATTAATCATAACTAAATTAAGATTTCAGACTTTAGACCTCTTAAAAAACAAACGACACCTTAGACATATTTGATATTCAATATAGCTGATAATTTAATAGTGTCCTCTTAATCTAAATTGCAACTTAAAGCTCATATATAATAGCAGTTAAAATGAGTGTTATAGTTATATATACCTCCCCTTGATGAATCCATGGATGCCATTTAGTCTTTATAGGAAGCTTCATGGAACTAATGGAGTATTTGGTTGAAGTTATTGGCACCCTTGCATCAGTATCTCCACTGCAATTCAAGAAATCGAACAATTCATATACAACTGTTAATTAGCTATGGAATTCATTCCAAGATCGAACTAGAAACACACCTACAAATAGTGACAGAAATATGTATCGCTAAGTATTGCTTTACTGATCATCAATACTTTTAGCAACAGACATCTCCGTCACTAAGTGTTGTGCTTTGATTTGAGTTTGATCTTAAAATTAATCACTATAACAAAATCGAGTTTATATAAGGTAGCCTAAATTAAGTGTTCAAGTGTCCTAATAGAGTATGTTATATGAATTAATTTATAGGAACAAAAAATAAATCGTCATATCTAAAAGTGTTACGATAAGAGCATCTCCAACAGCTTCTCCAAAATGGAGATTTTGGGGATTTTTTGCTCCAACAGATTCCCCAAAACCTTATTCAAAATGGAGAAAGTAGGAGAGAGATGAAAATTTCCAAATTTAGAGATATCTCCAAAAATGATTACTTATAAAAGAGAAATAGTTTTTTATTCCTTATACCAATAAAATTGCTTTAAATTAAATGTTTAAGAGTTATATTGAATATTTTAATAATATAATTAATTATGTAATCTCTAAAATAGAGAATCTGGTGAAGATGAAGGTGAATTTTTTTTTTTTGAGATTTTGACTTTTTACTTCTCCATTTTGGAGAAGCTTTAAGTTTATAAAACGATTTTGAGTGTCGTAACAAGTTTTTTAGGACATTTTTAAAATGAAGTATCCTATTAACTATTTATAGGAGGCTAACGAAAAAGTGTCCAATAAATACAAATGTCCCATAAAAAATGAGTTTATAGATAGGACATTTCTCAAAAATGTCCCATAAAATAGCTAATAGAACACTTTATTTCAAAATACTTGTTACAACGCCAAATGCGTTCTATAAACATATTGTAACAATTTTATATAGGACGCTTTATTTTTTGAACCTATAAAATTAATTCCTACAAGGCATTCTACTAGGACAGTTGAACACTTTAGACATCCTATAAACCCGATTTTGTCGTACTGACTATTCGAATTCTAGTAACTAATAGGGTGTTGTTTGTTCGTTACCTGAATATCCAAACACGAAGCTTATTCTTCATGAATTCCTTAAGGAGCGGAATAACAGTTGCAGCGCTATCTTGCCAACCTTTGAGGATTTCACTGCATGATTTCGACACCATTAATTGCTTTGCATCGTAATAGATACTGAACAGATTTAGCGACATTTTAATTCGACATGTTTTTCTGTCGCAAATGAAATGAAAAGGTGAACTTACCTGCATGGTTCCCAATCATGATCAAGTTTGGTGACATTGGCATGTAGGGCATCTTGAACATCTCGACGATTCATATAAGCGTACGTGTAGTAGTCGCTACACGGATCGATATTCTGCCACTGTATATATGCACCAAACAAATCCCGAAGGTAAGACGATGCGACAGATCTACGTGTCGCAAAACAATTTGCACAACCAAAAACCATTTAGTTGCAAAACAACAATAGCAAAAACACCAAAAAAAACATGTGTAGAAAAACGATGGTTTTTGGATTTTCGTGACAGCTTGTGTTGTCGCTAATGAGGAACGACTTGTTGCAGTTTAATATATAATAAAATTCCGTACCGATGTCTTCTTGGGTTTGATAGTGAGGTTGCCGTCGAAGCATAAAGGCGCATAGATGTTGTAGATATCAAGAACTTCAATGTTGTGATCGGCATCAGTTGTGGCGTCAATGCATCTATCTGGTTGCGTGACCGCATCTGGTGAAAAGTTACAATATTTGCGGATATCGTAAGCAGTTTCATCAGAAATAAGAGCATGTGAACCAAAGTAATCATACATCCCGATCGTGTCTGTCTCATCGTTGATCACCGCATTTCCAATCTGCAAAAAGTTGCGGATCAGTATCGGCCAACAACGTTATTAAACTGTGTAACTCATAATGACAGATCGACGGTGTCGCAAAGCTACCGACGGATCTGAATTAGCGATGCAAAAGGGACCACTCAATCTTCATCACTACAAACAACTCGTTTTTATAGGACACTTGTTTAACACACATTTTCAAATAACATCATATGAAAATACTAATAAGGCATTCTATTTCAAATTATTGTAACACCCTATACGCAATTGTTTGACCCTGTAAATTGAATTAATTACTATAAGAACATTTTGACATCTATATATAAAGCAAATTTTTTTGTAGTTTTCATATATGGACTTTCTAAGAGAAAGATTCAACTTTTTCCAAAAAAAAAGAGAAAGATTCAAAGAGATAGTTCCACGTATCCTAACATCATATCAGAGTCAGGTTTACTTAGGGACTTGACATACTATTTCGCCTCCAGTTTAGTGGACCCCATCTAACCTCAGTTTAAGAGAGCGTATTGGAGTTTCACATCATATCGGTTAGACACGGAGCAAATCTATATAGTATACATTTAGGAACATTCCCTCACTCTTTATGAAGCTTTTAAAAATATATATATATATATATATATATATATATATATATATATATATATATAGGTTTACACATATTTAATTAAACAAACATGGAAACAAAATGTTGTGCAATAATTGTAGCATATAATGATGGAATGTTGCTATATGAACTTTGTTGTTTTATGACTTTATGAATAGTTTTCTAGCCATCTAAGTAGATGACCACATAACATGCACCCTGGTCCTACCTAAAATTGTCATTTGGAACCACATACAGTCATAGTAGGTGCACCAATGGTAGATCTAGCTTCAATCTAGTGGTTGTACTTGAATGTTTCAAAAAGCAAAAAGAAAAATAAAGACAGTTTTATAGATGGGTAATGTTATATTCACTTCTTTTATGATAAAAATCATGTCAAATCATAAATTGAGAATATAAAAAATAAGTATTGATATTGATATGTATGAGAAGAAATATTAATAGATACAGGTGCGTTTAGCAATATATAGGGATATCAACTCAATCAAAATGGAGAAAAAATTTAGGTGGTGTTTGGTCCATGGATTTTGAAGGAATTGGAATGGATAATTCCTTTGACCAAATTCCAATTCCTTTGTTTGGTTCACATATTGATCATGATGAAATCCTTTGAATTTAATTGAATTTCACAAATCAATGAATTCATCAATCATTGTCTAAACTGAAAGAATTGAGATCCATCCAATTCCTACCGACCAAACGCATGGTCAAAATCCATCAAATTTCATTTCAATTCCTTCAAAGTCAAATTCCTTCAATGGATTCCAATTCCATTAAATTTCATTCCGCGAACCAAACGCATCCTTAGAGTTTTTGTATTTTTTTTCTTTTTGTAAGATTTTGACTTTTATATCTTAAATGCTTTTTTAATAACGAAAAATAAGAAAATTGTGGCGAAAGAAAACTTACGAGGATTCCTTTGAGGTTGATTAGGGTTTTGTTAGCGATCATGTTGTGGTAAATAATGGTGTGGGCGAGCTGAGGCACGTAATGTCCAGCATAGCTCTCTCCAGAAAGATAAAGGTCCCTCCCTTTATACTCGGGAAATCGCTCGAGCCAATTCAACAAAAATACGTAATTATCTGCAGCCGTTGATTTGTCACCCCCGTTCTTATAGTCTGAAGAAGTGTTAGAATACGAAAACCCTACTCCGGCCGGTGACTCCAAAAACAAAACGTTTGCGGCTGCAAATTTCCCAAAATTCAATTCGACGCAAGCATTAATTTGCAAACAAAATTTAGCTAAGATAATTTTTTTTTACCTCGATTCCAAGAAAATTTATTTCGGTAAAGAGTTTTTCCATCACTATTGACTCGGAATGGTCCGAGTTCCTGCATTGCTCCATAGGCAAGTGACGAACAACCCGGCCCTGAACAAAGTCGAACATTTAGTAGTCATTACATAAATTTTCAGTAACAATCATTTAAATTATGAGTATTTTTTATATATATAAAATAAATAAAACATGTATGTACTATATGATGTATGTATGCACATGAGCATCCATGTATAGGTAATATGTGAAATAGTGTATGATATGCACATGTGACCCTGTCATCCCATCATGTCCATCATATGATTCTAAAACATGAGCTGTTTATTCATGTGGTATTTAGTTTAAATTATTATCAGATAACTTCAATAATGAGTGTTGATGTTATTAGTTTTTAAAATAGACAATAATTTATTTTTCATCAAATAATGCCAATGAAGTTATTAATCTTTAAAATATATTAAATAATAAGTTGTTTTTTAAACACACATTTTTTTTTTGCTAAAAAGAAGAAATCTTACAAAGCCAAAAAAGGAGTCCAGCTGCTAGGAAACTTTTCTGCAAGGTGCAGAAACTAAACAGGGGAAAAACACACAATCGAAGGGTTGGGTTAGGTATGGAAATGGGGCCGGGATGGGCGGGGACCTCAATCCCCATCCCCGTCCCCAATCCCTCATCTTCATCCCCGTCTCCGTCGGGGAATATGATCCCATCCCTATCCCCAACGGGGAAACGGGGATTTTCTTTTTCCGTTTATGTAAGTTATTTAAATCAAATATATGAGACACAACACATATTTAAATATCACATATTTCCAATAAACCTAAAATCGAAAGAAATTTAATTTAGTATAAAAATCACAACATCATAAAATAATTAATAACTTAAAACCAAAAGAAATTCAACTGAATTCGGGGAAAAAAAACTTAACTTCAAACGTACCAAAAGATATCGAGTAAGATTCAAAACCATATCGAGTAATTGTATTTTGATTGACATCCAAAATACATACTAACATCCAAAAAATAACAATTTTATATTATAAACCTAGTTAGGAAATATGAAATTATGAATTACCGATTTAATTTAAATAAATAATATATCAAATATTAATTAAAATATAAAACGGGAACGGGGCGGGGCGGGGCGGGGAGTGCGATCCCCGTCCCCGTCCCCATCCCCGATTTGAGACAAACGGGGATCCCCGTCCCCATCCCGGTTTAGCGGGGAATCCCCATCCCCGATCGGGGCGGGTGGACCGGGTTCCCCGACGGGTCGGGGCCAATTTCCATGCCTAGGTTGGGTTCACGTGAGACCAACATGTTTTCGTGAGACCGGTGAGACCAAAAAATAACACTAAAACTTTACAGCGATTCATTGTGAAGGAACGAAAAACAACAAACATTTACAACTAAAACACTGTGAAGGTTTACCTTTATAATATCTTCACAGTCTTTTGCTGTGAAGGTTTAGTGTTATTTTTGTGCTCTTACGGGTCTCACGGAAAGATCTCAGTTCACAATCGAATATATAAAACTAATTTTATTGGTCCTTCACAAAAAAAAAAAAAAAAAAAGAAAGGTAGGGGTCGTGTGGGTTAGGTAACCGGTTAAAAAGAGTAAATTTTAGTACGAGTTAATACGGCATGTGTTGATCCATCGACATCGTTTTTTATATTTTTTTTTAAGTTTATAAATAATAAAATTAAAAATAATTATATATTTTTTTTAATTTATGAGAAGATGCATGATGGCGTGAGATGGAGTAGGATTGCTGAGACAAGTTTTGTGTGGGTTCATTTACTACGGGCAGTTAACTTCTATTTGCATATAGATAAATATTATATATATAGGATAGGATTAAGTTCATTTGAAAAATACTAAAAATATGAAAAATAAATAAATGATTATAGCCTTTTATCTGGTCAACATTTACGGTTTTGACCGTGAAGCACCGGATAATTTCTTATGTGGACTGTAGAAGATAGAGGGGTAATTTCGTAAAATACGAGGAACAAGTTCATATATGAACCTGTATGATTCACATATGAATTATATGTTCATATATGAATCAGTGTAATTCACATATGGACTTTTTTAACTGATTAATATATGAACCTTTGTGATTCATGTATGAACTATACGTTCATATATGAATCAGTTAATTAGTTCATATATGAATCACAAAGATTCGTGATTCATATATAAATTTGTTAATTAGTTCAACTATTCACATATGAACCTACAGTTAATTAGTTAATATGTGAATCATATAATTAATTCATATATGAATCACAAAGGTTCATATATGAATAAGTTAAAAGAGATCATATGTGAATTAATTACACTAGTTCACATATGAACATATAAGTCATATGTGAAAAATACAAGTTCATATATGAACTCGTCCCGTGTATTTGTAAAAATTACGAAACAATCATTCTATTTTTGGAATAAGCCGCAACTTTTGACCAGTCAAAACCGTAGTTGTTGACCAGTCAAAAACGCAATATTTGACTAGTCAAAGCCGATCTTTACCGAATGAAAAGCTAGGATTACTTCTCTATTTTTCATATGTTTAACATTTCTCAAATGAACCTCTTCCTATATATATATATATATATATATATATATATGTTCGGTTGAGAACTGCAATTCTATAGCGAAAATTGGAACCATCATCAAGAGCGTACAACGCATGGGTTCATATTATCATATATGGATAATTGACGTGAAATTTTAACGTTCATGATCAAATGTCCCTGACACGTTGCACATTCTCGATGTTTCTTAAAATATAATGGAAAAGCAATTTTCAACTGAATCACATCGATATAAAATTGACATTTTAGTAGGATTAGAATTGATTTAAGAAATTAACTACTAATGTGATTTTGAAGTTTAATGATATGATTCAACAATATTAAATTACGTAGGTATATATTACAAAAAATTATTCTACAGAAATTTGATAACCTAACAGAATATTAATTACTAAACAAATTTATATTAGCATTTAAAAAATGAAGGTTTGTTATAGTGGCAAGCAAAAACATCAGATTCTTTTTCTCATGACAGTTAAATTAAATTGTGGGTATTGATAATCTCTCTAGTTATTGTCATGGGTTTTCATAATCATATGTAGTCGTTATCAATTGAATATATACATGCATATTCTCTCTCTCTCTCTCTCTCTCTCTCTCTCTCTCTCTATATATATATATATATATATATATATATTCTCTCACGATTCTTAATGTATTTTTTATTTTATTTGAAATTAACGAGAAAAATATGATCATTTATTTGGTGTAATTTATTTCGCTCGAATTTTGTTCATTTTTCGTATTTTTTCGAATAAAAAATAGAAGGTGGAGGTTTTTTTAATTTAAAAAATATTGTTGTAACCGTCTGTTTAATCATATCCATCAGATCATCTAATCTAACGGTTGATAAGATGTTTTTTAGTTTTTCATTTATTTGAAGTTTTCCTTTGAACCTCTGTCTATATATATATATATATGCTAAAAAGTAAAAGACATAATTATGCATGATAAAGATATTTGATTAGATGATGAAGTGTTTGTGTTTTCAAGGAAGAACCAACATCACACAACTACTTTCGTGTACTAATTTCCAACCATTCCCCCCAATCAATGCATTAATATATATATATATATATATATATATATATATATATATATATATATATATATATATATATAGGCCGATAATCAAATGAAAACAAAAAATATGTTACAAACCCTTGAGAACCGATATAAAAATATTTTTTTACAAGATTTTTTTTCATCAAAACCTATGATTTAAGATATTGTTTCATATATGTTTTTGTTCACCTTTTGAAAAGATTACATGTGAAAAATAAAATTTGATTCAACTATTGATATGAAAAATACAGGTAAAAAATATTCATGTGGTGAAACAAATACATGTAAAACTATCATATTATGAAACAAATATATGGGAAGAAATATATTAAATCCAAGCATTTGGTGAAAATATATCATGTGAAAAAATATTTTTATATTGGTTCTCACATGTTTGTAACATATTTGTGGTTTTCATTTGATTTAGCCCCTATATAGATAGATAGATAGATAGATAAATAGATAGATAGATAGATTAGATAGATAGAGAGTTGAGTTGAGTTTCGATGAGAGGAGAAATTATGATAAGAATCGTAAGAAAAAATTTGGACCCTTGGATCAATTGTAATTGAAGTTCAACACTAATGAGATGCACTAAGATGTGCCTGATCGATTCCCGTGAGAAGTGCAATTCATGGATGGAGGTGAGATTAAAATTAATCAATGGTCCAGATAATTTCTTACGTTCTCATCTTAACTCTTTTTCTCACACGATAATTTTGACTATAGATAGAGACTTAAATCACATGATAAATAAGAAGGTAAAGTTCAAATGTGAATTATTGAAAAAATCCATTTGAAAATGTATACATATATAACTCATAAGGTCCCATAATTGGGTCATTTAGGATATTGATTCACATGCATGTTCAAATAGATTCTTTTTTTTCGGTATATACATATGTAACATTTTCATATATGAACATTCTATATTAACCTTGTCTTCTAACCTTCTCACAATATTTAACCTTCTTATTTGAACTGACCAATATATATATATATATATATATACACACACACACACACAAAGTTGCGAACCAACTTTCCATTGTGAACTGCATCATGTTTCGTGAATATTCACATGATATGCATCATGAATGTTGTTAATAATTCATGTTTATTATTCATGATAAATTGTGACACATGTTACACTCATCCTCTGGTTCGCAACATAAATCAAGTTTGGAACAAACTTTCCTTAATTCGAAAACTATTTTAAAAACCTCATTTTTGTTTTCTATTTATTAACATTTGTAATAGGGCATTATTAATTTAAGAGACGGTTTAAACATACTTTAAACTATAAGTTTTGTTTCTCGTTTGTATTTTCTATTACTTTAATTATAAAAAATAGCCATTTAATATGTTGCACCTTTAGAAGTTAAAAAATGCATTGGATTGATTGTCTTTTACTTTTCCTCATTTTTAGTATAGGTCAAGTTTCCTATCGGGTGTGCAGGCAATACTTTTTCCAATTATAATATATTTTTATACACACTAACACCAAGTGTGTGAACCACAAGGGTTGTGGCGTGGTGGTAAAGGCTTGGGGAGTTCATAGCGTTCAACCCGGGTTCGAGTCCCACTAGCAGCACTTGTGGCCACTGAAGATAATCTCAGGGCTGCACGCTTTAACAGCTGGGCCATAGGCCCTAATTGCCAGGGATTAGTTTGGGCCATAGGCCCAGGATACCCTTTCCAAAAAAAAACACCAAGTGTGTGTCAGAAAAATAGTTATATATATAACCATTCATTCATTTACTTCATGATATATATAAAAGTAATTGGAAATGTTTTTTCTTTTTGTGCGTCTCTCCATATGTATGCCTCACAAATTACTTATATATATATACCAGATAAATAAATGATTATTAAAGGATACTGTTGATACACTTGTCTCATTGTTAACTCAATTTTTCATTGAAACTCAACCATTTTATCATAAAACCACATATATAATAATAATAATAATAATAATAATAAAATACTAGGTCCGTCCAACACACTCCAAACCCTTTTGCACCTCCGGTGGATAGGGAAAATGATTCACATCATCACATGCCACCATAATTCTCTTCAAAAAGTTTCTACACTTTTTATTACTACTTTCAAACAAATTATATATATTCATCAAATACGGAATTCAAACTCAACTCCTCTCAATGTGTGTATATATATATATATATATATATTTGCATGAAAGATTCATCAAAACGTACCTCCATTAAGCCAAAGAAGAAGTGGCAAAGACGACTTCTTAGGGGTCTCAGCTTCAACAAAGTAATAATAAAAAGCTCGGCCAGCCGATTCGTTAATGGTGACATAGCCACCGTACTGGTCGAATTTCACGTGCGGTTGTCCCGGCAGTTTCTTGATCTTATCATTCTCCCTTTGAGCTCGGTGATCAACAAATGTTGAAGGTTTATGCAGATGCTGAATCGGCTCGAAATGGCTTGTGGTGTTTATCGCACTGTCTTTCGACATTTTGGCTTTGTAGAATCGAACGAGCGAATGGAGCTGCTTGTTGCCATGGGTTTCATGAATAAAGCAGCTAGCTGAAATGAAGAACAAAAGAGCCAAAAGGGTTTTGTTGGCCATTGTTGTCTCTCTCTAGAGAAAGAGAAAGAGAGAGAGAGAGAGAGAGAGAGAGAGAGAGAGAGAGAGAGAGAGAGAGAGAGAGAGAGAGAGAGAGAGAGAGAGAGAGAGAGTTTATAAATTTAGGGTTTGGATCCAAAAAAGTGTATGTGTGGAGTTATTTTATATGGTAGATTGTGGACGACGTACGTTTACACTACATGTTGGTCTCAACTAATGTCAATGATTAAGCAACAAGTAATTAAACCCAATTCTTCATTTTTAATGCACAGTTTAAATTAAATAATTTTTAATTGTAGTTAAAGAAATCTTGCCACCGGTGATTTATTTATAATATTAATAAGAAGAAGAATGTGAATATCATAAGATGGAATTTCAACGTGAAAACCTTCTGAAAAATAATTTTTTTTTATGGAATATCATATGTTAAAAATGTTGTAATTATATGATTCGGAAATCTTTTAAAAATATATATATGTGACAAGTTTTCTTTATCAACATCATACATGTTAGAACCTTTTTTCACTCCTCAAGGGCTTTTTTAAAGATAAATACGTTGAAGTTTTACATATTCTTATATGATATCAGAATCAAAGTCAAAGTCTACACTCTAAGGGACTCGACGCCTTGGGACAATCTATACTCGTCTAGCCCAACATTCTAAGACAATTTATACTCATTTAGGGGCCGTTTATTAAACACTTACCTGGTAAGTGCTTACCATGTCACTTTATCATATCTGATGAACATTACAATGACCGAGAATCTTACCCGGTAAGAGGATGGTAAGGGTCGAGAGTCTTACCAGGGTAAGTGAGTGTTACGACTCTTACCCGATAAGAGCTTACCGGGTAAGCATTTAGGTAAACGGCCCCTTAGCCTCCATTGAAGAGGGCATGAGAGTCTAACATCGGCTATACATGACTCAATTCTCCTCCATATATATATATATATATATATATATATATATATATGTGTGTGTGTGTGTGTGTGTTAGAACCTTCTCTCCTTAAATACTCTTTTAAAGACTAATATGGGATTCCACATATTCCCACACATCATCGTTTTAATTACTTTTACAATGCGTAAACTACTATTTTCCTCCCTGTGGTTTGTAGCTTATAACTACTTTCGTCCTTGGTATTTCAAAATTGCTCTTTTGGTCACTCTAGTTTCTATTTCATTTCTCTTTTAGTCCTTGCAAGCGATCTTTGGTTTTGTTTCTCTGATTCTTGTGTTTTTCTTGGTGGTGGGTCTATTGTTTGCTTCGTCTTTGGTTTTTTCGTTCTTGTTGTTGCAGCTACTGTTTCGCTTGGTTGGTTCCGGTTGATGGGTTTTGAATAAAAGTTTTGGTTGCCTTTAAATAAAAAAAAAATGGTACGTAGTGCTAAATTTCTATTTTATGGAAGTGTGAAAAAAATCGTTCTTTGTATTAGGTAGGATAGTTTCTTGACTGAGTGAATTGTATGAAAAATGAATCTATTTTTTATTCAATTATTATATTATAAATAATTCATATTTAAAGGTTAATGGTTTAAAAAATATTTATTTTAGTATCTTAATATGACTTTTAAAACAATATTTTTTTTATAATAAAACTGAATAAAAATATGTATCATTTGTAGAGTATATATTATTTTTCATAATTAATTTTATTATTAAAACCAATTACTCTTTATTTTATGTGGAGGTGAGTGTATATTAATACTATAATCATATATTTCCTTTTTATTCTGAATTATAAAAATATTTAACAATAATCAATTTTAAAATACATGTTGAGAAGAAAACAAGGGAAAGAACAAAGGGAATACGATTTTTGGGAAAATAACCCTCACAACACTCAAGAGATATGGTGATTGCAAATGGGGTACATTCAAGTTGTGTGTGAAGTTACATTCTCAACCCCACATTTATGTGAAATTACCTTAGCACCCCAAACTTATGCAAAAGTATATTCTCACCCCAAACATATGCATATAGATCAGAAAGGCCCCCACATGTTTTATGATCGAGTGTTTTTGCCATATTTAATTGATTTTTTTTAAGTTTTGGCTTAAAATGAAAGAAATGTTTTGAACTTATCAATTTTAACAAAACGTTATTTTATGAAGTTATCTGCATATCTCTTGGAACATTTAAGGGACATTTTAGTCATTTTATATATTATTCTTCTATATTTTTATTAACTTCAACGTTTGTTTAATTTTTGTATATAAACAAAACTCAAAAACACATATCCATCCCAAAATCAAATCAAATGAAGTTATGAAATGTAACATCTTGATTTTTGTCCCAATTGAAGAAAGTGAACCGAGTGAATTAGTAAAGGAAGAAACAAGTGTGGAGTATGACTATAGTGTCATGTGGTTATGACATCTGTCACAATAAGGTTTACTGGCGGGGACCCATGGCCCCGTGGCCCACTTTGTGGACCCTACAGACCCTAGCCCCTTAGGTACTACACCGGAAAAGTCTTCCTGTCCACCCCCTGATTCGAACACTAGGCCTCTGCACAGGGAGGAGGCATTTACGGAATAGGGATGGCCACCAGGCCAAAGACCTGATGGTTACTGAGCATCAATGTTACTGAGAGTATGGTCATCTCGACTATAGTGCCATGTGGTTGTGATATCTGTCACAATAGCACAAATGGTACTGAGAGTATGGTAAAAAAAATGGGATCTTGTATTTTCAGGGTCGGATTGGTCCCGACTATAGTGTCATGCAGTTGTAACATTTGTCACAATAGGCATGGTAATTGTACCCGACCCGTTAGGGAACCCGATTTACCCGCCCAGATCGGGGTCGGGGATTCCCCGTAAAACCGGGTACCGGGGCCAGGGATCCCCGATTGTCTAAAACTGGGGTCGGGGCCGGGTAATGCATTCCCCTCCCCGCCCCGTCCCCGTATATATATTTAATATAATATAATTTTCTAATATTTTTGTTAATTTACATAATCCTAATCTTTTTTTAATATTATTTTTTATATGTTTTTCTTAATTTATTTATGACAAGTGTGCTTTAATTTTTTTTTTAACTTCATTCACTTGATACAATCACGATTTACAAAATTATTTTTAAAAAAATCAATTTAATTTTTAAATGTAACCGGACCGGGGATGGGTCGGGAATTTACCGTGGATGGGTCGGGGTAGGCCCAAGAAAAAACGGGGAAAGAATTATAATCCCCGTACCCGTCGAGGACCGGGGTCCGGGGGTAAGATACATAAACTGGGGTCGGGGTCGGGGATTGCATTCCCCGCCCCCATCCCCGCCCCGTTGCCATCCCTACCTAGAATAGGCCAGAGGGCCATGAGGCAACAACATCCACGACCGATCAACCGCAGGTGACTGCGGCGGAAGAGCCTCCACGTTTGATCGATATGTTGGGTGGAAGAATCGAACACATTCCCCAAAACAACCCGGAAACACCGGAACCTATTATGGAAAAGGTAACGACGGAGACCCGAATGATGGATCGAATGATGTCGGCCATGAATAAGGCCATGGCACAACAACAAGAGTTATTCTTAAAGCTTTTGGAGGACAGAGACACCAACAACCATAGGCATGAGACAGTTGCCGAAAACGTTGTAGTGGCGGGACCCGAGGGTACCGAAAATGAGATCCCCACTGAAGGTCCAGCGACTTTGGACATGAGACTGGAAGGGAAGACTTGCTCCTTCAAAACCTGGAGCTAGTGGAAGAATTCAAAATCTCATCCAAGGAACTCAAGCTTTGTGGGTAAAACCTAGATTTAGTCTAATCTAGCAAGGTGAGTTCTAGTTGCTTTACAAAACTATATACATGTCAAAATATAAATGTTTTGGGATTTTGAACCTATTTATGAACACCCTTCATATTTGATGAGTCTTATGGACAATCGAGTATCTGAATATATTTGAGATATCAAAGTTTTATAAACGGTTTATTAAGTGTGAATGATCGTTTTAGTCGCCAATGAGGAGATTTGACCAACTAAAAGAGATTTCTTGGATATTTGGAAGGTTTGGACCAAACATGGGTTTTATCTCTTATATGTATAATTTTGGGTTTACAAATGATGTATTTGGAATTGTCATATGAGTTCGATCATTCATGGACCATCTTGAAGTTATGGTTATTTTTGGGATTTCACCAAATTTATAAGTTTTGAATATTTGAACTTTAAGCTCTTTTGCTTTAAAAGTGTGAGTATTTGGAAACGATCATTCTTTGACCTTATGTATATTTTGGAAGAATGTGAGTCTTATGGTTTGGGCCTTTGGCCAGTTATACTTGGAGAAAATACCAGTTTTGGGAAAGTGTACATCGACTTATGTAGTCATATTGACTTTACTTATTTGCCAAACATTTTATGATGTCGTATGGCTTGACGTATACTCTAATGAGTTTTGGGATGTGGTCTGGTTTAAATGGCTCATTATGGAACATTTTATGGAAATACAATTATTGTACAAATGTTGATTATTACATGTTTTGAATGCATTAGTTCATTCATTTGGAGTCATGTTTTTTGGATAAGTGTTGATTGGAGTAAAAGATCTGACTGTAGTAAGAGGTCTGACTGGGGTAAGTGTTGATTGAATTTTGTTGTTTACCAAGTTTTTTGTATTAAGTGTTGATTGAGTTATAAAGACCCTTATACCCCTCTGTCTGGATTAAGTGCTGGTTAAAAACTATTGTTTACCAAATGTATTGTATTATGTGTTAACTAAAAATTGTTGTTTACAAATTTTTTAAAAATAGTTTCAAATTCCTTTCTACTTACGAAAATATATTAATACTCGATATAATAACATATTAGAGTTTTCATAATTTAAAACAAAAAGTCATTTGAAACCTTTAACATAATTGTTCGCATACACACGATTCGCCCTTACAGATATTAAGTTCAAGCATTCAACATTAATTGATTTGCAATCTGATCACATAAATTAGTCATATATTCATTGCCTTGAAGACCCCATTGTGTTTCTTCAATTCCTTCTTCCTCAATCCTTTCTTCCTCGATTATTTCACCTTGTTCTTCGATGGTAAACATGTTTTCATCATATTTTATAAACAGTTGATCTTGAATATTGCATCTTCTTATAAAATTGTGGATTGCAAAACAAGCAATCACTACGTCCTTTTGAATTGGGAAAGGATAAGGAGCCATTTGTCTTAAAATTGGAAATCTCACTTTCAAAACCCCGTATGCACGTTCGATGACATTTCTAAGTTGTGCGTGAGCATGATTGAACCGTTCTTCTTTAGTCAAGGCATGTCGGCGTCGAAAATCTGCTAACCAATATCTTGTATTGCGATACGGGGTCATAAATCCACGAGTATTGGTATATGCGGCATCACAAAGATAATATTTGCCTGCAATTACAAATACAACTTAAGAGATATAAAGAAATAACAACGTTCAAATGTGAAGAAAAAATGAAACATACTTGGTGGAGGAAACGGAAATTCTGAAGTTGGGTTAAAATGAAACTTCTGTCAAAACTCGAGAATCATGTGCAATGCCTTCCCATCCAGCCTAAACAAATGTGAATATCATATTAAAATCACAAACCGCTAAAACATTTTGATAGCATTCACCTCTTCCTCTTCCTCTTCCTCTTCCTCTTCCTCTTCCTCTATACCTAGCTTGTTGACTAAGGGGCACAACTGCATGTATCAAGGTTCCATCTAATGCACCTATAGCCCCCTTTTTTATGAGATAGAAAATATTAGAAACTACTTATATATGTTAAGGATATTCAATATATCAAGATAAAACATACCGGAAGTATTTCTTTGAGTCGTCTAAATCGCTCCGACATATTTGGGGTTCCATCAAAGGATGTTGGCCCTACGACTTCTCTCGCAAATTCCATCATTCCTCTTAGTACTTCATGAAAACATTTATTAATAGTTCGTGTAGAATGTTGAAATCTTCGTTTAACCATTCTAAAGCGTTCATGGTGACCAATTATTGTCAAGAATATGACCATCTTCTCTTCAATGCTCATATACCTACTTGATTGTACCCAATTTTTTTCTTTAAAGTAATTGCATAATAATATGTATGCGTCACGTGATAAACGCATCAGTTCATGACATTGCGTATTGGATCCACTTAATAGTTCTTGTGATACGCATGCCCACTCAATGCTGATGTGTTGTCTCTTATCCTTTCTATTCTTGACGAAACTTTTCTTTTCAAATACAAATAAACAACCACCACAATCAAGAATTAACTTGTTCCTATCCATAACCTTGCAAATACAAATCACAAGAAGAATCTGTCATTTTCCTTCAAATTAATAATGATAATAACTTTAACTCATAAGACTTCATACAAAGACCAACAAATATCTTCCAAAGTTCAAACAAAGAACACATAAAAGACATCATCTTTAAAGATAACATTGATCATAGCATTCATTGATAAGATTTATAAAAAAATAAACATCTTCTAAAGTTCAAACAACGATAAACAAACCATCTAAGGTTTCAAAAGAGTGTCATCAAAACATCTAATGTGCGTATAAACCATCTAGGTTTCAAAAGAGCGCATCAAAACATCTATATAAATATACACCATCTAAAGTTTCAAAAGAGTGCATCAAAACATCTAATGTTCATATAAACCATCTAAGGTTTCAAAAGAGCGCATCAAAACTATTGAGAGAAGAAGTTTTACCAAACATAAACATGCAATGGAAGCAAAACAAAAAAAATTCTTCTTCCTTGAGAAGATCCATTGTACAAGTGAAAATAGCAACTAAAATGATAAAAGAGATGAAAAGAGATCATACCCTTGAAGACAATGGAGGATCCAAAGAAGAATCCCTCTATCAAGTTCACACCCAAAGCTCCAAGCTCCTTTGCAGGAAAATCTCCTTGTTCTCTATGTGCAACACACACTTTGTGTATGTGTGTTTGTTGGTCGAATTCTAGAGAGAGAGATGGGGAGGAGAGGCAATTTTTTTACTTGCATGTAAGGGAGAGATGGAGTGTTGAAGTATATAAAATGATTTTAGTGGGAGAGGTCTCCAACAACTCCACATGGCACTCCATGTCTCCAATATTTATAAAAAATATCCCTTAACTTTTGCCTTAGTTTCTAGTTAACCCATCATTTATGATGTTTAACAAACTATCCCTTTTGATAATTAATTCTTGCAATAATAGTTTGGACTTTGTGTGCGACCGAATAGGATAATGCCAATAATTAATTATTTTTGTGTCAACGGGCATATCTCCAACAAAAACATTTTCTTCTAATGTCCAAACATACGTCATAATAATTATATAAGCCCAAGTTGACCTCCGATGAACTTAACCCAACCCACACACTTATCCTCCTTTAAGCATAACCAAATCTTCTTATAATCAGGGCCTAGACTAAACATATGAAGTGCAACCTCATACAGCGGGCTTTCCCACCCTAATTTCTCTAGTTTTTCAATGCAAGCACCCACCTCATATTCGACTGGTTGTTTGTCCAAAGCATTTTGCACATAAGTGACAACCTTAGATACTTCCTCATCATTTACTGAACTGCTTGGTTTAACACTTTTTTGTTTTTTCTTTGAGATTGAGAATGCGAAGAAGACTCCTGTACTGAAGGCAATGCTTCAGACCTTTGTTTCTCTTGTGTTTCTTGGGTTTGAGGAGCAACACGTTTAAGAAATGATTTTGAACATTGTTTCTCTTGTGTTTGGGGAGCAATGTATGTAGGATTAGGAACAAAAGAGGTCGCCCCCCAACTTCCAACACCCGTAGAAGCAACTCCGTCGAAAAGTTGTGAAATGGTAATGGTGCAGTCCTCAATTTTTCCACATATTTATTTGACTGTTTACAGAAAACGTTATGTGTATATAATTACAAAGAATAAATCCAAAAAATAAAAATAGAAAAATAAAGAATATGACCTTTGTTTCCATTTTCCATTCCTCTTCAGACAGCTTAAAAGAGTTTGTTGATGCATCATAGATATTTCCAGTTTTGTTTTTCAATTTCGACAAAGCTCCATATTTTCCTTTGAGGTAGTCGTAATGGTTTTTCATTTGCCTTTGGTCCACAATAAAATTATGTGTCTTTTCTAACATTTCAGCTACGTTCCTCCATGAAATTGCTTTAAGGCTACCACCCTATCGTCCATTTATAGATATCTCTTGCAAACATGATTCTAAAAAAGTTTTCACCACATTTAAATCTTTCCAATTAACCCTAGCTATCTTGGGTTGTGAAGATTCATCGAGTTTTTCCTTACCTATAAAAAATTAAACATACCTTAAACACAAATAGAACCCTCAAACAAATAACCTATTTTGACAACTATTATACGTCATCAAGTATAATTTTGTAACAAAGAGAGATGCATACATTTTGATGAAAAACCATCAAAATTTTCTTTTCAAATACAAATAAACAACCACCACATTTCTATTATATGCTATCATTTGCTACATGGAAATGAGGAACTACCCCAATTTGAAATCAATGAAAGAAACAACCATGAATACCAAGCACTGCAAATCGGGTTCATGGCAGAAAATCACAATAATATAGATGGGTTTTTGACACATAAGTGAAAACACAAACACCCAAAAGAAATAAATAAGAAAGAAGGAAAATCAAATTTCAGCAATGCTATTATAAACAAAAAAAGAGTAGATTATAAACAAAAAAATGAGCAGATGATTAACAAACAGAAGAATCAAGCAGATTATAAACAGAAAAGAAGAATGATCTTGCATAAGGAAGAAAAATGGGATACCGTTGTTTCGGCGTCGGATGGCGCCGTCATAGCATTGTTTCAGTAGGATGCTTTACACTCTAGGAACCTACAACATTAGAGGAATCATAACATTTAAGAAAAATCTTAAATCTCAATATCAAAGCAAAAAAACCCTAACGAAATTGACGCGGTAGAAGAACCTTAAAATCGAAATCAAAGAAACTCAAAGGAAAAATCGGAAATCTCAAAATCAAAGAAACATAACCCTAACGAAATATGCACGTGGGAAAGCAGCAGTTAGCTCTGTAAATAAGCAATGCCAACAACACGAAATCAATATATAAATAGATAAAAATGAATGGAAATGTTCTGGTGAGTTCAATGGATTGTGCATAATGGCATAGCTAAGGTTCGAAACGGAGTCTGCCCAGAAAGTTAATTCTGAAGAAAACTTGTAGAATGTTTCTTACCAAGATAAACAGAATAAAGATAAAACAAAACAAACAAAATGAACCTCACAACCCATCATCCTTCTTTCAATTTTTAGCCCTACAACTTCATATAAAAACTACCCTTGGTATTCAATACAGTAGTATTCTGGACAATGGAAGTAAATTCCAGAAATAAAACAAATATAAGATGGATATTGAATCCATATCGATACATAACGAAGACATTGTCAGTTTGTCTCCTTTCTCCAGACCTCCTCTCTTTTTATTGCAAAAAAAAACCCTAACGAAATCGAAGCAGTAGAAGAACCGTAAAATCGAAATCGAAGAAACTCAAAGGAAAAATTGAAAATCTCAAAATCAAAGCAACAAAACCCTAAGGAAGAACCCTAAAATCGAAGCAGTAGAAGCAATTGTTTCAACCTTAAAGGAAATAGTATATTTGGGAGGTTAGAGATCAAGAAGAAGAAAAAATGTACCTGATTTTTCAAGCAAAGTGAAAAGTGACGGCTAGGGTTTTCACAATTGTGAAGGGGGTAAATAGGGAATCAAGGCCTCTTACCATGGTAAGATTCAATTTTTTATCTATCCCTGATCAGAGCACTGTCAGAGGATGGTCAACAATTTTTTTTTTGGTAAATAGTCCAACCTCTTACCCAGGTGTAAGGCCCTAAAAATTGGGGTAAAATGAAACTTAAAAATTTCGGCAACATAACGTCGAAAATATGAGGATTTAAAAACCTGCGACATGTTGACTAAAACTCAATAAAGTTGAGGTAGTTCATCAAATAAAGTAGCGGAACAAATAAGACATATACACGACAACCTATTTAATCTAGAACAATTAACAACTAGATTAAGATATGTGTCACTATGACTTCAAAACGCTCTTCTCTCAAACCCAAAAATGGCCGGTCCTTGAAGGATCCTAAGTGTGCGTCCGGCGAATCAAGATGCCCTATGCGCACCACTAGCAGAACCTGTGAGTCAATAAACACCAAACAAGCGTTAGGGCAAAGTCTAGAGATATAACAAAGACTTTACCGTTATAAAGTACACATCAAAATGTAATTAAGCGTTACCGGGATATCCATAGGTCCAACTACTGCCAACATTCCATTTGGAATAAATATTCAATTTCCTGTACACAAGAGATAACTCTTGAAAGACGGGGGTGACCCGTTTCCATCTTGGGTGACGAGAACGCGTGAATGGGGTCACCCGTGATGTTATTGGATTTCACCACATATCCCGGTCCTCAAACCGTTTATGCCTTTAGTGCTTACTCCGTCGAGTTACACATCAAGGGCTTACAAACATGGGTGCCTATCCAATCTAGACGAGTTCGAACTCAAGGACTTACCCCCCCTATTGTCTACTCGCTAGCGCCTAAACGACCAGCAGTTAACACCATATAAATATGCCATCTAAATCCTCGTGCACAAGGAAATAGATATAAACTCCACATTAGATCATGAACCATTATAGATAAAAATTTTATATGCAATGCACATTTCCTTCCAATGACATAATAAAGCTCAAAACATGTTTATGTTTATATTCCAACGTTTGTTTGACAACATGGTAATTATCATTTGAAGTAACGACCTTAACTGCTGATAAGAATATTGGTATTCTAATTCTCATTTTCATTAAGATGGTATTCTATCATAAAATAACTTGTTTACCACTTAGCATGCATAAAGTAACTCCCAAGATAGCTAATAACTCCCATGAGAAATAATCATCTCTATACATGATAAATTTATAAAACCCCTAATATTAGATTAACCTTATTTTTCTCATAAAGTTCACATAAGAAAATAATGATGTAAGTATAGGTGAATAATGGTTAGGAGACTCACATTTGATTTGTATGAGAAAACCCTAGAATTTATAGGTTTTAGAAGTAGATAAGAAGGGAGACTTGAGCTTTAGATGAAGAGTGGATCCTTGACACAAGATGGAGAGGAAACCCTAGACCAACATTTAATGATCTCAAGGTCATTTAATGGTGAATTAAATGCAAGAAAGAGGGATGAAATGAGTGAAAATCGCACCTGGGAGGAAAAGGAATCGGTTCCTCAATTTTGAATCTGATTTGTGTAAATGAAAGGGTAAAACGAATTGGGTTTTAATGAGGTCTGGACCGTGGGCGATAGTGACAGGACGATAGTGCCCTTGTCGCAATCGCCGGGCACAAACGCGCGGATTGTACCGCGGCTCATGGTCTCCCAGCTATAGTGGCACGGCGAGAGTGACACTGTCACAATCGCCTGCACTATCGCACCGAATGTACCGAGAGGGGGAGTTGGGGTGCGACCATGACACCGCGACAGTGCCCAAGGCAAGGTCACCGGACACAGTCTCGGGATCCGACCCGAAGCCTGAACGAAACCAAATTTCGTCTAATTCAATCCTGATTCTATTTAATTCACCAAGACTGTCTACACTCAAGGCCAAACATGAGTCCTAAACTATAACGTGGATAAGAGAGTAGAATAACTACTTTTGATTAAATCAACACGACCGAAACTCGCTTTGTCTAAACAAAAGAAAAGAAGGGCATTCGAAGTTCGGGGTGTTACAATCCTCCACCCCTTAGAAAAGATTCCGTCCTCGAAATCTCAAATTAAATAAACAGGTGAGGATAACATCTTTTCATGTCCTCTTCCGATTCCCAGGTTACATTAGCTCCACGGTGGTGCTTCCCTTGAACCTTCACCATAACCACTTCCTTGTGTCGCAACGTCTTTGTCTTCCTCTCTAGGATGGTCTCAGGCTCTTCCACACATCGGTCATTATCCACTCGAATATCTGACAACAGGATGACACTTTCCTCTTCGGCTAGAAACCACCTCAAATAGCATACGTGAAAGGTAGGCTGTATCCCGTCCATCTCAGGCGGAAATTCTAACTTGTAAGCTTGAAGCCCAACGCGCTCGATGATGGTGAAAGGTCCTAGAAAACGGGGGCTAAGCTTCCCGCACTTACTGAACCTAATTATTCCCTTCCACGGTGAAACTTTCAACATTACTCTTTCACCTACTTGAAACTCGACTGGTCTTCTCTTCTTGTCCGCGTAGCTCTTTTGTCGATCTTGAGCCGCTTTCAACCGTTCACAAATGTTCTTAACCTTGTCGGTCGTTTCCCGCACAATCTTCGGTCCGACAAACTGCTTTTCTTCTACTTCTAGCCAATACACGAGTGTCCTACACTTCCTTCCGTGCAACGCCTCAAATGGTGCCATACCAATACTCGAGTGGTAACTGTTGTTGTAGGAGAACTCCACCAATGGGAGGTGTGAGTCCCAACTTCCCCCGAAGTCGATGACGCACGACCTCAACATATCCTCGAGAGTTTGGATAGTCCTCTCGCTTTTTCCGTCGGTCTGCGGTTGGTAAGCGGTACTCAGTTTGATCCTAGTACCCAATTCTTTTTGCAAGGTATCCCAAAAATGAGAAGTGAAACGACTATCCCGGATACAATAGAAAGTGGCACTCCGTGCCTTGAGATCACGTCGTTAATATAAAGTTTGGCCAGCTTGTCCATTGGTAAGGTCTTTTGTATGGGCAAGAAGTGCGCGCTCTTGGTCAATCGGTCCACTATCACCCAAATGGTGTCGGTGCTTCTCAAGGTCTTCGGTAGCTTGGTTACAAAGTCCATAGTGATGTGTTCCCACTTCCATTCAGGTATTTCTAAGGATTGTAGACTACCGTAAGGTCACTGGTATTCCGCCTTCACTTGTAGACAAGTTATACATCGCTCCACATAACTAGCCACATCTAATTTCATCACCGACCACCAATAGTTAAGCTTCAAATCCCGGTACATTTTTGTACTTCCCGGATGAATGGAGTACTTGTATTTGTGCGCGTCTTCCAATAATAGATCTCGACATCCTCCGATCTTCGGTACCCAGATTCGACCTTGAAACAGTTTTAAACCTCTCCCATCTTCGGTCAATTGAAGATGTTGCTTCACCATAGCTTCACCTTTAAGATTTTTTTCTAGCAAGGCTTCCGATTGGAACGTCATGATTCGGTCAATTAAGCTTGAGATGACTTCCACCCTTGCAAAACTAGCTTGCACGCCATTACCATACTATTTCCGGCTCAAGGCGTCCGCCACAACATTTGCTTTTCCGGGGTGATATAGGAGTTCAAAATCGTAGTCTTTGAGCAGCTCGAGCCATCTTCGTTGCCACATATTCCGTTCCTTTTGGTCAAAAACGTACTTTAGACTCTTATGATCGGTAAAGAGAGTGCACCTTGTACCATATAGGTAGTGTCGCCATAACTTCAAAGCGAACACCACCGCCGCTAGCTCGAGATCGTGGGTTAGGTAGTTTTTCTCATGTTCTTTCAATTGCCTTGATGCATAGGCTATTACTTTGCCCCTTTGCATCAAGACGCACCCTAAACCCATCTTAGACGCGTCGCTATAGACCACGAAATCTCCGTCCCCTCGGGTAGGGATAAAATTGGTGCTTCGCACAACTTTTTTTGTAAAGTCCGAAAGGTTTGTTCCTGACTTTCGTTCCAAAGGAACTTCACATTTTTCCTCGTCAAAGACGTCAATGGAGAGGCGATTTTGGAGAAGTCTTGGATGAATCTTCGATAGTAACCGACCAGACCCAAGAAGCTCCGAATTTCCGTCGGACTCTTAGGTGGTTCCCAACTCATCATAGCTTCAATCTTCGACGGATCCACTTTTACGCCTTCGCTAGACACCACATGTCCTAAAAACTGAACCTCACACAACCAAAATTCGCACTTATAGAAATTGGCGTAAAGCCTCTCGTTCCTCAACACTTCCAATACCTCTCTGAGATGTCGCTCGTGTTCCTCTTCATTCTTCGAGTACACCAAGATGTCATCGATGAATACAATGACCGACTTGTCAAAAAAGGGTCGGCAGACTGGATTCATCAAGTCCATAAACACGACCGGCGCATTAGTTAGCCCAAAAGGCATAACTAAGAACTCGTAGTGGCCAAAACGGGTTCTGAAGGTCGTCTTGGAAACATATTCTTCTCTAACCTTCACTTGATGATAGCCCGAACGAAGGTCAATCTTAGAAAAACATCCGCCCCCCTGCAACTAATCGAAGAGGTTGTCAATCCGGGGTAACGGATATTATTCTTCATGGTTACTTTGTTCAACTCCCGGTAGTCGATGCACATATGGATCGACCCATCCTTCTTCTTGACGAAGAGTATTGGAGCTCCTCAAGGAGAAGAGCTTGGCCTTACGAATTCCTTTTCCAACAGTTATTGGAGTTGAGACATCATCTCTTGCTTTTCGGTCGGAGCAAGATGGTAAGGTGCACGAGCAATCGGTGCCGCTCCCAGAACTAGGTCGATCCGGAACTCCACTTGGCGATCGAGCGGCAAACCCGGAAGGTCGTCGGGGAATACATCTGGATATTCGCTAACGATTCGCACGTCCTCAATCTTCTTCTTTTTCGCTTTGGCATCCAATACGTAGGCGAGGAATGATGCACACTTTTTCATTAGGCACTTCCTTGCTTTGATGGATGAAATGATAGCCACTTCACCCTTACGTTTCTCCCCGCATACAAAGACGAAATCCTCGCTTGAGATTGGTAATATGATCAACTTCTTCGAACATAAAATCTCCGCCTTGTGCCGTGACAACCAGTCTATCCCGATCACCACGTTGAAGCTCCCAATTTCCATGGGAATTAGATTCACTTCGAAGATCTCACCACTAATTTCTAAATGACACGTTTCCAACACTTCTCGCAAAATCACTTGCTCCCCATTTGCTACTTCTACTATCAGGGCATCACTAAGGGTACGAGTAGGCACACTAAAGGCTTTGCAAAAAGCAAGGAATACGAAAGAGAAATTGGCACCGGAATCAAATAACACATTAGCGGCAAGGGAGTTGAGTAAGAACGTACCCGACACCACATCGGTGGTCTCCTTCGCCTCTTCTCTCATCATTTGGAAGGCCCTCCCTTGAGCTTTAGGGATGGCTTCCTTCTTCGGTTGAACCGTCGGGTTTCCTCCTGTTGCTCCTCTCCTTAGCTTGGGGCAATCCCTCTTCACGTGTCCCGCCTCCTTACATTCGTAACAGATTGTCCCTCGCATAGGACAGTTCGAACTAGTGTGACCCGACTTGCCACACTTGAAGCATGAAACTGGATTGGGATTAGGGTTGCAAAAACCAAAGTGCTTTCTTTTGCACTTGCAACACCATTTCGCCTCCCGGCGATTATCAAAGCTTCTAACATTTGGTTGAAATTTCGGTTTCTTGAACGAACTTGGTGGGCTCTCCCACTTCCTCTTTTCCACGACCCTTAACTTCTCTTCCTTAACTTTCGCATAGACTTTGTCCATGATTTTGGTTTCTGTTAGAGGACAGATTTGTTGGATTCAAGATCATGAAGACTAAAGGTCAAAGTACAAGAAGTCAAAGCTGGAAAGTCAACTCTCATGGAAAGTCAAAGTCATTTTGTAATAAAAGTCAAAGTCAACATATTGTATTTGTTTGTTTCTTTGTATTTGTATGGAGGTATAAATACCTTTGAAGTCTTTGTAAGAATTCAGTTGTAAGTGAGTCATTTTGTGAGAGTGAGACATGATTAGAGAAGAGGTGATTAGAATACATTTCTAGAGAGAGAGTAGTGAGAGAAAACTTGTAATATGTGAAATTGAGATTTGATCAATGACATATGACTACGATTCTTGATATTGTTTCTGTTTACGATTAGAACTTGATAGATTTGGGAATAACAATTGGTATCAGAGCAGAAGAGATTCAGAAAACATGGATTGAAAATTTTTGGTCGACATTTTTTTCAAGAACTCGCAAGTTCCTGTTCAGATTCGAATTTTGAAATCTAGTGATGATATTGATCTGAATTTGATTGTATTAGAATCGATTTGTTGTGTAGATTGATTCTTGTTTGTATTGTTTCATGTAATTCACATCAATTTGGTGAGAATTGTGAATTTTCTTGGAATTTTTGTTCGAAAATAGAAGCGTACTGTTAGAGATCAAAATTGTAATTTTTAGTGTTTGAATCTGAAATTAATCTTTTGTAATGTGTTCGAGATATGAAATAGTTGAGATCTGCAAGTTTTCAAGTCAATTGAAGAAGATTTGGATCGATTTTAGTTGAAAAATCAAGTTTTTGTTCGACAAAGTGAAGAACACACAAGATCTATCAAACGCGCAAGGTTCATCGGAAGAACGCGCAAACCAAAAGAATTTTGATTCTGGCCGAAAACGCGCAAATCAAGACATGTTGACTAAAACTCAATAAAGTTGAGGTAGTTCATCAAATAAAGTAGTTGAACAAATAAGACATATACACGACAACCTATTTAATCTAGAACAATTAACAACTAGATTAAGACGAGTGTCGCTATGACTTCAAAACGCTCTTCTATCAAACCCAAAAATGCCCGGTCCTTAAAGGATCCTAAGTGCGCGTCCGACGAATCAAGATGCCCTATGCGCTAAGTAAGGACCTTAACTGCTGATAAGAATATTGGTATTCTAGTTCTCATTTTCATGAAAATTGTCTTCTACCATAAAATAACTTGTTTACCACTTAGCATGCATAAAGTAACTCCCAAGATAGCTAATAACTCCCATGAGGAATAATCATCTCTATACATGATAAATTTATAAAACCCTAATATTAGATTAACCTTATTTTTCTCATAAAGTTCACATAAGCAAATAATGATGTAAGTATAAGTGAATAATGGTTAGGAGACTCACCTTTGATTTGTATGAGAAAACCCTAGAATTTATAGGTTTTAGAAGTAGCTAAAAAGGGAGACTTGAGCTTTAGATGAAGAGTGGATCCTTGACACAAGATGGAGAGGAAACCCTAGACCAACATTTAATGATCTCGAGGTGATTTAATGGTGAATTAAATGCCAGAAAGAGGGATGAAATGAGTGAAAATCGCACCTGGGAGGAAAAGGAATCGGTTCCTCAATGTTGAATCTGATTTGTGTAAATGAAAGGGTAAAACGAATTGGTTTTTAATGAGGTCTGGACCACGGGCGATAGTGACAGGACGATAGTGCCCTTGTCTCAATCGTCGGGCACAATCGCGCGGATTGTACCACGACTTATGGTCTTCCAGCGATAGTGCCACGGCGAGAGTGACACTGTCACAATCGCCGACACTATCGTGTCGGGTGTACCGAGAGGGGGAGTTGGGGCGCGACCATGACACCGCGACAGTGCCCAAGGCAAGATCGTCGGTCACAGTCGCGGGATCCGACCCGAAGCCTGACCGAAACAAAATTTCGTCCGATTCAATCCTGATTCAATTTAATTCACCAAGACTGTCTACACTCAAGGCCAAACATGAGTCCTGAACTATAAAACGTGGCTAAGAGAGTAGAATAACTACTTTTGATTAAATCAACACGACCAAAACTCGCTTTGGCTAAACAAAAGAAAAGAAGGGCAATCGAAATTCGGGGTGTTACACCAGGTAAGAGTCTCTTAACCCGGTAAGAGATAATAAGTGATTAGTAAACGGGGCCTAAATCTTGCGGCGGTGCCCATGGTGAGCCGGATACGGGGACTTGTGACTTTTGTGGTGACACTCATCTAGAGGTCGATTAGACACTAGGGTTAGCTGGTGTATCTTGTGGTGGTTGCTTAGAGGAGCCGTATACGGGGATCCATGACCCGAAGTGAATCTCGTGAACGTTGATAAGTGGTTTAACTTTGTGTCCCGCCACATTCGATGGAAGCGGGTCTCCCCCATCCCCGAAAGGTGTTATCTTTGGGTATTCCCTTACCCGTACTTTCGGTGTTGAAACGTACCACTTTATTTATATAGACAATATTTTGATGAAATACCTCTTGGGTGCGTTTTGGGGAAGTTGGATGATGGTTATTTATTTAAAAAGGTGTGTTTAGAATTGGTAGAAATGTGATTTGAAAGTAAAGCCTTTTTATAACTTATATTTCAGGAACGGGTGTTTTTAGAATGAAATATTTGTTTTAAATGTTTTTTGATTTATATGATGAAAATTGCTTTAACTCACTAGGCGTTAAGCCTAACACTTTTTCTTTCGACATATATATCAGGTCTTAGATGGATCTGAGTGACGAGGGGAGATTGGTAGAAGTTCCGGTAGGATGGCTTAGAGACGTCATCTAGTTTTGAGAAGATAGCAGATTTGGTGGTTTTAGTAACACTTGACAGACTCTGTTCCCGTTTGAGGAACTAGATAGTTCCATTTGAACTATGATACATGTTGTAGTGTTTATTCCCCTGTAGCTTTAGCTATTTGTTATTTCGAGCTATGTATTTGTAGGAATTTTAGGAAGTTTTTTTATTGTCTGCTATTTTCGATTTTTTAGGGGTGTTACATCACATGTTTAACTCATACGGAAAAACCAAACTAAACTTAAATGCCAAAAGAATAAGAAAACCCAACGTACGTAGCATACACCATTTTACAAGGGTATTCCTCTTATGAACTCAACTGAGGAACAAAGTGGTAGACCATGCCACCGTATGCACTAGTGGGGGTTCGGTCGTCCGCTCCTGAATGAACCTTGAATCATCACCTGCACACATTGTCTTTCTCCCCCCCCCCCCCCCCCACAAAGATGACATCGTGTGGTGTTATATTATCAAATCCTACACATCAGCCTCATTGTAAGCAAATTGAACATTTTTAGTAGTTTCTTTTCTCTCTAAGGCCCATTTTAAGTTTATCCAGTTCCCTGTAATATTATTTTTTCATTTTCATATTAAAAACAAATAAATATTAGACACATATCACATGAGCATTAAATTAAGAAGCTAGAAGACACCATCATAGATTGATGATAGATCCAACAAAACTTAATCACCATCACACATGGCTTAACAAGAGAAAATTGCATTAAAAAGGAATATATTTTGTTATAGCTAGTTCCTATTATGGAGAATCTACTTTCAAGAGCTTCATTTTTGTGTTTGCGACAAGACATAAGCATAAAGATTAAAAAGATTAAAAAAAGATTTGTTGTTTAGAAAGTTATAATATGTTCTTTTTTTGTTAAATATTAGCATGTTCACTTAATTACATAAAAAACATACACTACAAAACAAAGGGAGTTCACCGACAAATTTTCCCACCAGAAATTTTCGACAGATTTGTGACGGATCTCCGGTGGATTGACCATCACTAGCGGATTACCGACAGAGATCCACCGGTAATCACGATCACCGCTCATATGTTCTCCGATTGTGAGATCCGCTGGTGATGCCTTTTTCCGGCGGACTACCAACGGATTCTTTCGTTGGTGATGCCCCTTTACTTTGTAGTGGTAATATGTTTCGTAATTGCCTCAAAAATATAGTATAAAGAGCTTTTAAAAGTAAACAGGTTTTTTATAGTACGAATGAGAATAAAATACATTATACGTTAATTGCATTTTGCCTATTTAGTAAGCATTTGTGTTGCATTCACGTGTCTTGATTTTCTGTAGTACTCTCTCATTAATATTGTTAGGCTCGTTAACGAAAGAAGAAGAAATTGAACCAAAAATGTAAAAGAACTCAAAGGACTAAACTTGTAGGTTGATGAATGGTTTGAGGATAAAATTTGTACTTTATGATTTACTTAGTTTTGCTTAGAGAAAATTACGATATTCATCCACGGAATATCTTTTAAGTTTCAATTTTAATTATCTAAATTTATAATTTTGCACCATTGATCCAAAAACCCTAAATCAATACATGGTTAGTCCAATCTTGCTCCCTAGAAGGCACATGACCATCATGAGGATGTTCATTCTTTCATCCTATAAAGTTGTTTCACACTCCATTACCATATTCTTTTCCTTATTATCCGTTTCATTTTTCTGGTCTTTTTTAACTCATGGACTTAAACTCGGTTATCACATATGGCATGTTATTATTGTGGAGTCATGACCCTGCTACGAATATCTTCGACTACAGAAAATCTAGGATGTCGATGCTTCTCTTAATGGAACACAACATGCTTAAATGTACAATACGCTTAAATGGAATATCAAAGCTGAAATAAAGAAAGTACTATATCTGGTTTAACTAACCTTTATTTTACTCGAACCATACATGTCCCCTTGAGCATATCCTTTTCCCACAATACATCATTGTTTATCACAATATGTCCATCTAACTCAGATGCACTTTGGAACCTGCCCTTCTATGAAGAATCAAAGATCAAGCCATGTCATGCGTCAAGTACATAAAGAGAATTAAAATGTGTTAACCTTTGCTAAAGAGAAGTTTCTACTTTCCCAAGATTAGAACCCTTTTATAGAGCCAATTATTGTTGGTTTTTCTATGTATTTTAGTAATACATATAATGTTACAACGTATGTAAATTAAATAATCAACAAATGATTAATAATACGATTACAGATAAGAGAAGACAGAAGTAATCAACGAATGATTGAAATTCTAACATAAAGAAAACATAAGAAGAATTTAAAATGGAAGCTGAGGCTCGTGTATAACACGATTCTCTTAAACAGATTCGCCGTCTGTTCCCAGGGTACAACAACGTAAGCAGTAGTACTGCCGGAAATGACCACTTGCCTTAAAAGTCGCCGAAAATTAGCGTATACAGTAGCTTTCAGAGAGTTGTGAGTTGTGTTCGGTATGTGGAATGCAACCGGACTACACCTTTTATACTTGAGATTGAAACCGAAGAATTAATATGTAATTAATCAGTAATTAATCGTAATTATTTTTGATCATTAAACATATTAATTTTTATATTCAATGAGTATTAATAGGAATTACAAACGGAATCAACAACAGTACGTGGCACGGGTAGCCGTGCGGGTAAACCCGCAGCACAACCCGCCCGGTGTACTGTTTCTCGTCCACATTCCAGTGCACGACGCGAGTAACCATGCGAGTTAACCCGCCTGGGCCACTGGATCAAAACAAAAAATTTGCAAAAATCAAGTTGCGCGAGCACAAGATTTCGGAGTTGCATTCGTGTCCGCAGGTCGCGCCGCTAATTTAGCTTACAATAATCTCAATCGGCACCCCCCTGCGCACGGGTAGGAGTTGGAGTAAAACCAATCAAATGAGCTTGTAAGCCCCTCCCACTTTCATGATTATAAACCATAACAATTTTACTCTTCCTTCCTATGTGGGACACATCCCAAACCCACTTGATTTTTTACTTAGTTCATTCTAAACACTCAACTTTGAGCATCGATATCTCATTCACACATACTTCGTTTTGGACACATGATATATCGTTTCGAAGCTCTCATATAGAGAACATAAACCCACTAAGAGTTCATTATCTATAATACATATAAATGTATTTAAGTGTGTCCAAAGTTAGTAAAAAACCATATATTTTACTAACTTTTTCCAACAATTATAACCGCTAAAAGTTGAAAAGACCCCATGATCTCTTATATCATGAGGGCTTTTAAAGTTTTCCACAAATCCACATCATAACACCATTTGAATTTCGTTTACAAGAATTTCCAACAGTTACTTGATATGATGTGTAATAGTTTGTGTCTTAAATTCATACGTGCACCTTGTGCTTGTGACTTTGAGTCACATGAGAAAGTATATTGAGACGATAAAGAAATCACCTTCTGAGACATGATGGGTTTTATTTCCCAATATAAGTCATTTTCGTTATATAGCTTTTATAATCTCTCTCAATTCGAAAACCCAGAAGCCATAGTTGTTGTAAAACATCATTGTTTACTCTTCTTCAAGACGTGATCACTCAATTGATATAGCGGATCTGTTCTTAGCGTTCCCCGCTCGTGATTCTGCCCGATTTAGATTTTCCGTGTAAAATTCCTGATGTCGATCTAATTACTCTCTTTATTGCTTTCTTTTTTGTATTGGATTGTTAGTAATGATAACTTGTAGGGCATTGGTAAATTAATTTCATCATTACTTGATTATGACCACCCATCTTACCCATTGAAATCACTATTGAAGAAATTTGTTTAATAGGATTAATTAAGAGAGTTGACTTTTGGTTTGACTTTGTGGTTTAAGGTCAATTGAGAAGGGTCAAAGATGTGATTTGTGAACCTAATTACACAAAAGTTTGCCAATCTAGATGCCAATTAGGTTTGTTTGAGACTCCTGTTGCTTTAGTGAGAAGCGGAAATTTCACATAATTAAAGCGCCGTTTATTGGCATGTCGATTACAATATTATACTTCTATATACTTAATCTTGTCGGCGTTAGTCAACTCAAATAGATACAAAATGGAGATTTATGAAATCACGACATTTCATTTTTTTTTCTCTTATGTGGGACCAAACCTTGCTTGAATTTTGACAAAGTTTCACAAACAAGAAAATTGGAGGCATTTTACACAAGTTTTTCTCAACTCTCTAAAATATTTAATTACCGACACTAACAAATTACAAAATCGTCCCTCTCAAATCAAATGCATCAAACAAATTAACATGTATTTCCTCCTAGCCCAGTTCGGTTTTGGTTCATTCCAAGGTACGCTCAAGCGGATCGGTCAGAGGGTCCAACAAACAGACCAACACGTCACAACAATGAAATGATCATCAAGATGCCATATACATTATACGATCAGATCGTTTACGTGGCTAGAACTTTGTAGGTATCTGTCAAAGTGTTATGATGGGGTTATCTCCTCGATCATCATTTTGATTGGATACCGAACGAGTGAGTTAATACCCTCCGAAATCACGACACCATGAATTCAAGATCTAAATCAGCGTGAAATGCAAAAACTCGTTTAAGTTTCTTTCACTAGAAAGAAAATTAATTAATGGCAAGTATATATGAGAAATAAAATATAGAAATTCAAACAAGTTTGCTGGCAGGCCACATGAAATTATTCAATAATTGATCACTAGAGTCAACTAATCCATGTGCAGTAGCCTACCATACACACCTCCAATTTCTTTCCATTACAAAATTCTTCAATTTTTAAACATGCAACATTTCCATCATCTTCCCATCATTCAATCAACCCCTATCATTATATATATATATATAGAGAGAGAGAGAGGTGAGTTCAATTAAAAACCATATTAGATTGGAAATTTTAGAAACCGTCAATTTCATTGGTTAAATTAATGAAATTGGTTTATAAAGTTGTTTAATATGATCAAGTTGTTTCATATAATTCTTTTGTTAATGAAATCGTTTCATATATTTGTGTTTTTTATGTAGTTTCATCTATTTTTCTCATTCTGATGAAATTGTTTCATGTATTTTCGCAGTCTGATGAAACTTTTTCATTTTTACACAAAAAACACAAATATATGCAACGATTTCATCAATAAAAGAATTATATGAAACAATTTCATCAAACTAAACAATTTCATTAAATTAACCAATGAAATCGAAGGTTTCCACGGTTTTCAAAATTAAAGTGGTTTCCATTTGATCGTTGCATATATATATATATATATATATATATATATATATATATATATATATATATATATATATGAAGGTTTAAATGAAAACGCTAACTATTTAAAAAAACAAGAAAACAACATATCACAACATTAACCCGAAAAAAATAACGCGGGCGCAACCTAAAGTTGAGCGCAAAGTCGTGTGAATCATATATGATTTTGTACGTGAACAATATATGATTTTGTATGTACTTGGTTGTTCTCGTGTTTTCTTAAATAGATGTTCTCGTATGAACACCTCTCTCTCTCTCTCTCTCTCTCTCTCTCTCTATATATATATATATATATATATATAGGCTCACGTAAAACCTCCTAAAGAATTACTTACAAATTACTTGTATAAAAAACTGAGAAACACCTTAATAACCGTTCATCTATACGTCATACAAGTGATTGCAGATCGATGTTTCCTGGTTTATATGCATGTGTGCATGTTATACACATGTGCATATTGGAAAAATTACTTACAAGTTAATTGTATGCACATTTGTATACCGTACAGATGGATGATTATTAGGGTGTTCTTCAGTTTTTCATTTTTTTGTGATTTTCCCTAAACCTGACCCCCCCCCCCCACACATACATACATACATACATACATACATACATACATACATACATACATATATATATGTATGTATGTATCTATATATCTATAGAGGAATGATCATACGAGAATTAAACATTTTGCGAGAAAGCGAGAAGTCTCAATATCATATATGATTCCACTTCTTTGGGTGTGTTTAATCATATATGATTAAGAAACTTCTCGCTTTTTTGCAAAATGTTTAACTTCTCGTTTGAATCCGTCCCTATATCTATATATCTATATATATCTATATCTATATATAGGGTTGGGTTCACGTGAGACCAACATGTTTTCATGAGACCCGTGAGACCACGATTTTATACTTGAAACTTTACAGCAAAACAAGGTGAAGGTAAAAAATCCGAACCTTCATAGTGTTTTGTTGTGAAGGTTCTTACCTTCACATTGTTTTGCTGTGAAATTTCAAGTGTAAAAACGTGGTCCACGGGTCTCACGAAAACAGGCTGGTCTCACGTGATTCCAAGTCTCTCTCTCTATATATGTGTGTGTGTGTGTGTGAATATATATATATATATAGAGAGAGAGAGAGAGAGTTGGGTTCCGGTGAAAATTTGAGGTTAATGTGCGTGAGAAGTGGTTATCAACCGTTCGATGAGAAATATATGCACATTAGGATGAGATGCACTAAGATAAGATGCATCAGATCAATTCCTTTGTAAGCCGCAATTCATAGGAGGGCATAAGATTAAAAGTCATCAACAATTCAGATCCACTTCTTACGCTTCTTTCGTTACCTTCAACTTCTCACACGATCCTTCATCTTTATATATATATATATAGGGGAGCGATCAATTGGAAACCAACATTACATTGGAAACTTTGGAAACCGAAATTAACCAATCAGTGAATTTCTTTTTTTTTTAATTGAAAAGGTTATTTTTGTCTTTTACATTATTTCATAATATATATGGTAATTGTTATTATTATTATATTAATAATTATTTAATTTTAATTTAGCTTATATATGGTAATAATGATCATTGATTAATTTAAAAATGAGATATTTAATTTAGGTAAATTATTTAATTTTAATTTAGCTTATATATGGTAATAATGAAACAATAATGCTAACACGATGAACCTGATGAATCTATTTTCATTATGAAACAATAATGCTAACACGATGAAACAATATTGCTAACAGGTAATGAAACAAAAATGGGAAGTTAACAAAAATGGCACAAATTCATCATGTTTCATTATGAAACAATAATGCTAACACGATGAACCTGATGAATCTATTTTCATTATGAAGTAATAATGCTAACACGATGAACCTGATGAATCTATTTTCATATACGGATATGCAACTGAACAGATAATGAAACAAAAATGGGAAGTTAACAAAAATGATACAAATTCATCATGTTTCACCACAAAAATGTAATCCAATGAAATCTGTAATCCACAAATTCATTCTGTTTCATCACAATATTAGATTGCGTGGGAAATTTTATAATAAAATGAAATTAAAAAAAATATTTTCTTACATTTTAAAAGAAAAATAAAAATTTTCTTATCGATGTGGAAATTCATGGGCGTGGGAAATTTTATTTTTGTTTTGCGTGGTAAATTTTTTTTTACTTGAAACCAAAATATAATCTAATTTTATATTTTCTTATTTTGCGTGAGAAATTTTATTTTTGTTTCAAATAATCTAAATAAAATAAACATTTGTTGCCATATTTGAGACACAAAATCAAGAGACATATTTACCCTTTTTATCTATTATTTTTATTTATTATTAATAAATTAATTAATTTACTACCATATATAATTCAAATTAATCTTAACCATTAATTATAAAGATCAATGACTGAAATTTGGTTTCCAAAGTTTTCAATAAAATTTGGTTTCCAATTGATACCACCCCTATATATATAGTGGAAGGATATTTTGCAACCCTGAAAAAGGTTGCAACTTTTGCAACCCACATCTTAACCGTTGGATTCATAATCGACGGTTATTTTATTTTTATTTTTATTTTTTTTAATTAAAAATATTGGGCCTCATATCTATTGTAACCGCCGATCATGAATCCGAAGGTTAAGATATGAGTTGCAAGGTTTGCAACCTTTTTAACTATATATATATATATATATATATATATTCAATGATTATGAGTGTCGTACGAAAGTTGACATTAAGTACGTCCAGATCCTAATTTTTTTTTTTATAAATTGGGGTTTATTAATATGTTTTGAAGACCGTTTACTAATATATATATATATATGTATATATAAATGAATTAGATTATTTAGCCTTGATTGATGCCTTGGTCGGTGTAAAACTATTCTTATAAGTCATTGTCACTTGTCCACAGGATAATTATTGGATTCATGATCGGAATTGTATCGAAGGAGCCAACCCAACTTCACGACTACTTTCATTACACCATATATAACAACTGTTAATTATTTTAATTATAGATCGAATTTTATAATAAATAGAGTGAATTGTGGATTTGGTCCTGTGGTTTATTGATTTTTTTGACCATGATCCTCATTCTATTTTTATTGTGGATTTGGTCCTTGTGGTATTCAATTTATTTTGGTTATGGTCCTTCTGACTAACACTTCCATTAACTTTGTTAAATCAAGGACCATTTTTGTCATTTTGCCTATTTTTTGTCCTTTTTTTATAAGAAAAATATAAACAATATTTTTATTCACACATGCACACACACATGTATATAAATATATATATATATATATTTATATATTTATATATATAACGATATTAAAATAAATAAAATAAGACATTATTGTATGATTTAATTGTTTAATTTTTTTAAATTAATTATATTAAATATGATTTAATTTTATTATTTTATTGTAATTGTGGAAAAATATATATTGTTTTATTGTTTTAATGTAATTAAAATTTCAATTCAAATAAATCAGATCATAAAACTATATCTTATTTTATTTAGAGCGAATAAAATAAAATATGGTTTTATGATTTGATTTATTAAATTAAAATTTTAATTAAGTTAAAGACGATTTAATTATATTGTTCTTTTATTATCATTGCAACAAACAAGCTTATTGTTAATATTTTAACACAAAAAATCATTAAAACCCGTTGACAAATGAACTTTAATTTTATCATACTAAAAACAATATGGAATATGATTTTGAGTTTTTGACTGAAAAATAATATGAAAATTGGAGTTTCTAATTTTAAGATGATAAAATTATAGTTCATTTCTCAACGGTTTTCAATGATTTTTGGTGTTAAAATATCAACAATAAGCTTGTTTGTTGCAATGATAGTAAAAGAACAATATAATCAAATCGTCTCTAACTTAATTAAAATTTTAATTCAATAAATCAAATCATAAAACCATATTTTATTTTATTCGATCTAAATAAATAAGATATAGTTTATGATCTGATTTGTTTAAATTGAAATTTTAATTACATTAAAACAATATCTTTTTTTACAATTACAATAAAATAATAAAATTAAATCGTATTTAATATAATTAATTTTAAAAAAATTAAACAATTAAATTATACAATAATGTCTTATTTTATTTATTTTAATATCGTTATATATATATATATATATATATATATATATATATATATATATGTGTGTGTGTGTGTATGCATGTGTGTTTGTGTGTATAAAAATATTGTTTATATTTTTCTTATCTAAAAAGGACAAAAAAATAGGCAAAATGACAAAAATGGTCCTTGATTTAACAAAGTTAATGGAAGTGTTAGTCAGAAAGACCATGACCAAAATAAATTGAACACAAGGACCAAATCCACAATAAACATAGAATGAGAACCATGGTCAAAGAAATCACTAAACCACAGGGACCAAATCCACAATTCACTCTAAATTTTATTATTTTTTGGGAAGAAAGTGTACAGAAAAGCCAAGAAACAAAATAGTGGATATATATAGTAATATTCGTATGAAGACAAGCATACGAAGGCATGGGTCCTGCTATTCTATCCACTGTATTTGGCACATTCGAAGCAATCCATACAACACCCATTATTTGTTTTTTGTTTAAGGATAACAATGGTATAACGTTTTACGAGGCCTCGTCTCATCTCGACTTACACGAGGCAATACAGGGTGTCCCCTAAAACTTGGGTTGGATTCAACGTGATGTGGGACACGACCAAAAACCGTTTACGCACATTGTATATTTATCGTTTTATAGAAATGCACATAATCGTAGAAGCAAAAACTACCTGTTGAGTGGGATGAAATTGTGAATTTAGTAAGCCCTAGTGGGGTCTCATGTCATCACAAAATTGTTTCAGCATAGTTGTAGATTTCTTATTAGGCGTCATCATTTTGTTTCGTTAACTGTTATGGTGCTACGACTTGAAAATTTTGTAAATATCTCTAGGCCCATAAACGACCTGCTTTTAACAAGAATTGGATCGGTGCAATTAGAACTTAAACCTAGTTAAGAAATAAGAACTACCAAAAGCCCGATAAGGATTGAGCCCCTAAAGTCCAAGACCAGACCAATTTAAAGAACGGTTATATTTTGAATGAGGCCCAATATCAACTATCGAATATTCGAGTGGGCCAAGTCTGTCTACATAAATTTCTAGGATTGTGTTCTCTAATCTGGAAAGAAAATAAAAGAAATGGATGGAAAAGAGAGGGAGAGAAGAGAAAGGAAAGGAAAATAATTTTTTCATTTGTGTTCTCGAAATGGAAAGAAAATGAAGGAAAGGAAAGGAAATAATTTTTCATGTTCTTGAACAGGAGAGAAAGGAAAGATGTCAATTTTACAAATATACCCTTGTAAAAATATATTCTTATAATGAAAGATTGGGTAGTTTTGTAATTTTAATAATTTCAGTAATTTTTTTTAAATGATTTTAATTTTTTTCCTTTCTTTTCCTTTCCTTTCCTCCCACATTTGGGAGGAAAGGTTTGGGAGGAAAGTTATCAATTTTTTCCTTCCGTTTCCTTTCCTTTCTCTCCTTAAAAAGTTTCGAGAACATGAGTTTTTTTTTCATTTTCCTCTCCTTTCCCTCCCTTTCCTTTCCTTCGTTAAATGAGTTTCGAGAACACAGCGTTAGAGATTCTAGAAATTTTTTCCTCTAATGGTCGGTCATATTAAAGTGTACGATAAAATGAAAAAAATAAAAATAAAGGATATAAGAATATCCAAATTTGAAGAAAATCTCTAAAACTTAATATTGATAAGAAATATATTATTTTAATGATTTCCCTAATGAAGTTGAACATGTTATAATTATTTATGAAAAAAATTTAAAAGTGTATTGAGATTATGAATTTATAAAAATAAAATTAATGATTTAATTTACATTAAAATTGTTAAAATAGAGTAGCATTTTTGTCCCGTTCGGTTCCATATTTTAGGAATCGAAACCAATCACATCGATTCCAGTTCCGGAACCGGCAGTTTCGAAGCGATTCCAGTTCCATAGACAAGTACCGGCTTTCGATGCTCACCCTAATAAACACATTCAAACACATACAAAAAAATAAATTATATACTTACTTTTAATTTTAATAATAATAAAACATTAAATTATACAAAAGAAAACATTAATTTTATAATTTGACAACAACATTATTATGTGTTTTCATGTTCTTTTATAATTAACAAGATATGTTCATGTTCAACCATCACTTATAATATGTATTTTATTCAAACCTAATTAAAAAATTTCATTTAATATGGAATTTTATTAATTTTTTATTCTCAGTTTAAAATAAAGTATCACATTCGCTCTATAACACAAAAACACAATCAGTTCATCATATATATTTGTAGTTTTCTATTGGCATTATTACATTTTCGGGAGGATGTTATCTTGTTTGGCAAAAAAATTTCAAGCCTATGAACGATTCAATACATCTGAATTGATCATCCCCCCCCCCCCCCCCCCCCCCCCGCGCGGTTATATATGATTCAGAGCCTGATTTTTCCACAAACTTACACTCGCTTTGTTATTTCTTTCCTCTTCCATTTTTGTTTTTGTATCTTATATCTTATTTAGAGTAAACTTCACTTTTGGTCTCTAACGTTTGTCAATTTCAACGTATATCTTTTCTAAACTTCAAAAACTCGATTTAATCCCTCAAGTTTGTCATTTCATAACGGTTTTGGTCACTCATTCTAGTGACCGTGAACTTTTTCCATTAAGTCCAATTAAGGGAGAAGTACTTTAGTCATTTAAATCTAACGTTTGTCAATTTCAATAGACATCGTCCCTAAACTTCAAAAACTCATATTTGGTCCCTTTGTCATTTCATAACAGTTTTGGTCTTCCTTTTAAAGAACGTGAATTTTTCCTTTATGTCCAATTAAATTTGAAGTATTTTAGTCATTTTAAAATATTTTTATGATGACTAAAATAGCTGGTGGTGGACTTAACATAGAAATGATTAAAATACCTCTCCTTTAACCTGGTGATGGTAGATTAAACATAAAAATGGACTAACACCAATTCAACCTAATACCAATTCAAAAATCTAATTTACTTACCTATTATCACTACTTCAAAATCATAACACTCTAGAAGAATATAAAAATCACTTGTTTCCCTTCCCAACTTCCTTGTTTTCTCAATCAAATTTCGATATGTATAAATATAGGCATCAATACATAAATGTAGAAGATGCATATATAAATTAAACGGTGACGTAAGAGAAAACAAGATGACATATCGACAATTTTATTAAAACGACATGGAAATATCGTAGAATGTTCCAGGAAACCTGTAAATTCATCTTCTATTTACTCCTTATTTATTCATGATCGTGCCACAGAAACAAGCAAACGGAAGCAAGTCATGAATATGCGAATGAATGAGTAATCAAAAAGCAAATCCACCAAGTGGTCTACAATAACGTGTGCCAAAAAAGAAACCCGTGTGTGTGGGATTAAAATATAATTAAGCTTCCAATGGATAAGAACCTTTGACCAACTTCACAAACTCAAACTTCCTAATTGTTCTGTCATCATCAGTCTTCCTGGCTGCTGCTCCATTTACGGTGTCGTTTTTTAGCATGTTAAATGTGTGATTTTGAACAGGATCTTCAAAATTTTGGGGTCCAATTTCATGTTTGTTAGGATCTTTAATCAATGAATGTAAAACTATAAACCATCTTAGTGTCCCACTAATTTCTATCGGTAGACAAAAATAATACACCGCATCATCACCTCAATAATTTATATACATGTATCTTTGTTATCTCAATTTGCATTGTAATCAAAAGGTTTAGGTGAAACAGATCTCCAAAAAGATGGAACGTCCTTGGCTAGCTGTATATCATCACAATACCACTACCCCAAATTTCTATATAAACCTAAACCATCAAGTAATTCACCATATCGCAAATCAAAAATCAATGTTTTTCCACTTGCAAACACTTGGGTTCTCCCACAAACTGCATAATCGCCAATATTGCCGGATGTCAGAAGCCTCTTTACAAGAATTCCGGTTGGTGGTCGCCGGAAACTTACACCGGGTGTTGGAAAGTTTGAAACTTGGATCAGAATTCTTGTCGTTAAGATGGATCCACCAATGTTTTCAGATGTTACCCATATTCAACAATGCTTTCGCGAAGCTGATGGTGGAGATTGATTATCCGGTGAGTAAATGGGAATCTGATTCCATTGAAGAGTATTTCGACTACAGTATTAACATGTTGGAACTCCTTAATTCCATCAGTTCTTCTCTTGCTCGCCTTAATCAAGATCGGGTTTCACTCTCTCATGCTTTGAGAATCATGGAAACCTCCCCAGATGATATTGCTGTCGAACGTTTGAGAGAAATCAAATCGCATGATTCAGTCAAGGAATTCATAAGAAGTGAAGGTGGAAATGGGAATGGAATTGGAATTGGAAAAGAAAGGATCTTTCGTGAAGCTATCTTGATTTTGAAAAATACTGGATTTTGGGTATGTGGGGTTGTATTATCGGGATTAAAGAGCGATAGTAAGGCGAATATGGAGATGATGGTGGATTCTTTGTTGGTGGATTTGGATTCGATGTTCAGGAAGAAGATGATGGAGGAAGGGGGATTGGTGAAGGAATTGAAAAGAGTGAACGAAAGTGTGCGTTCGATAACTTCATGTGGGAATGGAAATGGTGATTCCGATGCTGCAAAGGAATTGAAGGCAAGATTGGAGGTTCTTGGGAATGGATTGAAGGGTTTAAAGGAAGAAGAAGAAGGCCTTTTTGCAGAGATTATGGCTGCTAGGAATCAAGTCCTTGAAATACTAAGAAGAAATAATAATTAGTGGAAATTAGTTTCGAATTCTTTTTGTGTATAAATGTAAAATTCTTTATATTGAGTGCAAATTGTTGTAATGTTTTCACTTTTCATTTCATTATTTTTTTAAGTCTGGATTTAGAAAACATTAATTTCTTGTATATAAGAATAATATACCATGTTAATTTTGTAATATTTTTTAAAAGTAAACTACATTTTGATATCAAAATAGGCTTTATGTTTGGGCCATTAAGAATTTAGGATAAATTTGGGTCTAAGTCTTAAAAGTTGGACTATAGATTATATATATATATATATATATAGGGGTGAGTTCAAACGAGAACATAGTGTATTTAAAAGAATAAAGGGACGATTTTCAGCCAATCATTTTTTAAATTAATTCCAAAAATAATAGTTTCTTAAATTAGGAGTAAAGGGGCAATAAAGTCATATTATGCTATGGATAATTTAGGATAGTATTAACTTCCAAAAAATAAGGATTATAATATTTAATTCAAATCAAAAACGTATTTATCCTTTTCCTTTATTAAAGCAAATCCGGTTAATCCATTTTGGTAGTTCAGCTGGAATCCAAAATCATTTATGATTTTGTAAAGAAATTTGTGATTATATTGTAAAGAAATTTGACAGATTGTTTAAGTGTAGCATCACATGTGATTATACCTTATAGTAATTAGACAAATTCTTATGTTTGATATCTTTCACTTTATCATATATGATTTTATGATAATTTGTTTAGATAAAATGATGTTATTAGTTTGCAACCCTAAATCACATGTGATTTTGTTCTAAATACTTAACACCAAATTCATACTTAACACCAAAATCATATATGATTTTGTACTAAATAACTTGGCTATAATACTTGACACCAAAATCACATGTGACTTTGTTCTAAACACTTAACACCAAAATCATATATGATTTTGTACTAAATAACCTATAATACTTAACACCAAAATCATATGTGATTTTGTTCTAAATACTTAACACCAAATTCATACTTAACACCAAAAACATATATGATTGTGTACTAAATAACTTGGCTATAATACTTAACACCAAAATCATATGTGATTTTGTTCTAAATAACTTAGACAAAATGTTTCCATATAAATTGGATATGGAAAAACATAATATTCGATGTTTCCATATAAATTGAAAAATACAAACCCTAACTCACATCCTCAAATGCACAAAAACAGAAAAATACAACCCTTAACTCACGATAATAGTCGATGTTTTCATATAAATTGAATTGATTCGATTGAGGATTGAAGTCGACGAATACTAAAGGATTATTCAAATGGCGAGGAAGAATTACAGAAAATGGAGGAAAGATATAAAGATTGAAGACATCAATGGAATTTTTATAACATCAATTACAACAACAACAATAAGTAATATATCTTTTAGATCACAAAAATTCGACTTTGATTCATTTAGAATGGTAACTTTTTATTTCCAGTTCCGTTAACTTTGACGGAAAAACCTCGGAGATCTTGCCTGTAAGGTAGATACGATTTCATCTTTTCTCCTTTCTGTTCAGCTCTTTTTTTGAAGGTAAAATAGCTCGTGAAACGACGGAGATGACGCCGCCGTCTTCGATTTTCCGGCGACTTTGCGAACTTCGCCGGATTTGCCAAGCCGTTTCTGATTTGATGCCTCGACTCTCTTAGGACACAAGATTTGATGCCTCGACTCTCTTGAGAAATAGTGTTTCTTGAAGAAATCGTGAATTTCTTGAAGAAATCGTGAATTACCTAGTATCGAATACTATGATTTTGAAACTAGAAAAAGGGATTTGCTTGATTTGTGGAAAGCCATACATACATAATCAGATTTTGATACGCAAGAGGTGATGTAATCCCTAATTTTTAGGAATTGAAGATTTATTCCAAATTAATCCATATCACAATATGACATTAATACCCTTTACTCTGAATTTTGGAAATTATTAGTTTTAGAATTATTTTTAAAAAATGATTGGACCAGGATTGTCCCTTTATTCCTTTAAATCGTTACCATTCTCGTATGAACCTACCTCTCTCTCTCTCTCTATATATATATATATATGGACATGTCGGTCGGTTTGGTCCAAACCGCCCAAAAAAAGTTCCAGACCGCCCAGTTTGACTATTTTTCAAACTAGACTGGACCGGCAGACCGCTCAAACCGCCAAAAATGGTTCGTTTTGACTTGGTTCGACCGGTTTGAGCGATCCAACGGTTTTTGAACACCCCTACTTGTGGTATTTCAAAAATTTTAAAGTGGTCACGAAAACGCAAACAAATAAAAATACAAGAATGGTAACTATACTTTTGCATTTTGAGAAACTTTCAGGGTGTACGATGGCTTTAACGATTTCTATTTCAAGTTCATTAAGGGCGCGTTTGGTTTTCGGGAATGGATTGGGTTTCATGTAAGGATTTGGATTTGGGGGGATTTGGAGTCCCTTCATGTGTTTGGTTTGTAGGATTTGGAGTGAAAGTCAATTGAAGTTTGAAGCGAGTTATCAAATCCATCAGGATTTGGATTTGAAATTCCGGCCCATTGCAAAGGAATTCCAAATCCATCATATAATGGATTTTAAAAAAGTCAAAGGATTTCAAATCTGGTCAATACATTCCATTCCTACAATCCAAATGCAGGATTGGAATGGATTTGAAATCCAAATCCTTACAAATCCAATCCATTCCCGCAAACTAAACGGGACCTAAAAGTTTAGAGGTTTGATTTGGATTATGGTATTTGATCAAGTTGTGTTATTGATTTAGATTTTTATTTGAACTTTTGTGTTGTTATTGGTTTATGTTGAAGGAAACCATAATTGTTTCCTTTCCAACCTGCTAAATATCCTCTCTGTTTTGTATCAATCTTTTCCTTTTTTTGATTTGATTTGTTTCTTTTTTCCAACTTTCTCTTGTAATGCTCCTATATAAATGTTTCTCCTATGGTATAATGAAAATCAACAACCTACACAGCCAATAATTTTCATGGTATCAGAGCAGGATCAAAGGATCCTGGAAACAAAGCTCATACCCTAAACCAGACCAGCCGTAATCCTGTTACCACCATGACAAAACCAAATGAAACAGCAGGAGAATCCTCCACTAATCCATCTTCCGACCCCAACTCGCCTTACTACATCCACCCGAATGATTACCCCTGCCAAATGCACGTAAACGAAGCGCTAAACGACAACAACTATGCAGATTGGTCGCGAGAGATGAGAGACTTTCTCTTTGCAAAGAACAGAATCGGATTCGTTGATGGATCAATTCCACAACCAACAGAAAATCCATTCGAAATAAGAACATGGCAACGAAGTGATGCCTTAATCACTAGATGGCTCACCATCTCTATGGAGAAGGAGATACAAAACAACGTGAAATACGGTGTAACGTCTAAAGAAATTTGGGATGATCTCGAGGAGCGTTTTGGAAAGGAGAGTGCCCCTCGAGCCTATGAGTTGAAATGAATATTGACTGCAGCAAGGCAAGACAAGCTATCAGTTTCAGCATACTACATGAAGTTAAGAAGAATATGGGACGAGATTCAATCTGTCTCGCCATTACCAAGATGCACGTGCGGTAAATGTACGTGTGATCTTGGGAAAAGACTTACTGAATCAAAAGAAAGGGAACACATCTACGAATTCTTGATGAGTCTCGATGACATTTTTGGAACGGTGAGGACACAAATCCTCAGCACTAAACTGATGCTCACACTTGGAACGACCTACCATCTGGTCACCAAGGACGAGCAACAAAGGTCTATCACCACTGCAAGGAGGACAACTTTTGAAGCCGCCGCCTACCAGACTCGTGGACAGCAACAACCTGAACGAGGCATCGGGGAGCGAAAGAATAATAATCGTGATCGTGAGGGAGTAAAATGTCATCATTGTGGAAAGAAAGGGCACACGATAGAAGGATGCTTCGAGAAAATTGGGTACCCAGAATGGTGGGAAACACGCCCACGTAAAGGCGAACAGAAATGGGCCAAGAAACCAAGGACTGCCAACGTTGAGCTTGAAACCAACCCAATACCAGGGCTAAACATGGAGCAGTATGCAAGACTTATGTGCCACCTGAACATGGAAAAGGGTCCAGAGGCAAACATGGTTGGTAAGATAAATCTTGAGAAACATTGGGTGATAGACACCGGTGCGACAGAACACATTGCTTGCAGCAATTCAGTTTTATGTAGTCGAACAGATTCGTATAATGGGGCACCGGTGAAAATACCAAATGGTAAAAAGGTTCTTGTTCAGGGAATTGGGAGTGCATACTTGCCGAATAATAAGAAAATTAATGATGTTTTATACATACCTGATTTCAAATGTAATTTGTTGTCCGTAAGGAGGATTACAAAGGATTTTGATTGCTCCTTGACGTTTTTTTCGGATTTTTGCATCATGCAGGACTCACGCTTGAGGAACCTGATTGGGATAGGAAGCTGTGAGAATGGTCTATATTGCATGGAACCAGAGAAAATTGAAGGGGCAGTAATGGCAGTTTCGAATGATACAGAAGTTTGGCACAGAACACTAGGTCACGCCTCAAACACTAAACTGCAACATGTTGAATTACTAGGTAATTTTACTAGTTTAGAACCTTATGATTCATGTGTGAGAGCTAAACAAACCCGACTCCCATTTTCTGATAGTTCTATTAAAACTGTTGTTTATTTTGATCTACTGCATTGTGATATTTGGGGAAGTTACCGAGTCCCCTCTCTTTCTGGGGCTCGTTATTTTCTATCTATTGTCAATGACTTCAGTCGTTCCACTTGGGTCTATTTACTTAAGCACAAGTCTGATTCTAGTGGTTGTCTAGTGGCATTTTGCAATATGGTCAATACCCAATTTGAAAAGAAAGTTAAAAATATCAGGAGTGACAACCGCGGGGGGGGGGGGGGGGGGGGGGAATTTACTTCAAATTTTATGATGATTTTTTATGAAGAACGTGGAATCGTTTTGGAAACATCATGCATCCACACACCACAACAAAATGGTGTCCTGGAAAGAAAACATAGACACATACTTGAAATTGCAAGAGCCATAAGGTTTCATGCAAATTTACCAATTAGTTTTTGGGGAGAGTGTATTTTGAAAACAACATACATTATAAATATTCTTCCATCTAATGTTATCGGAAACAAAACCCCCTATGAAATCCTAATTGGATGCAAACCTTCTTATGATCACATGCGTGTATTTGGCTGTTTGGTTTATGCGAAAGAGAATAGGACATGAGGAGACAAATTCGAAGAAAGGGGGAAACCTTGTGTTTTTGTGGGCTATCCATAAGGACAAAAGGGTTATCATGTTTTCGATCTTAAAAAAACAAGATCATGACTTCAAGAGATGTGAAGTTCTTGGAGAATAAATTTCCCTTCCAAAATGTAGACTTGGGGGAGACCCCAGAGCAGTTAGACAAACAGATGAATCTCCATGTTGAGGACGAACAAAGTATGTTGGCCCAACAAAATGACAAATCCTTGGAAAGGGATGAGAGCTCAGTACAACCGAGTGATCCTGAACCATTGACTAATGTTGAAGTTGGTGAGTCCGAACCAGGCGAACAAGAGACCGGTGTGAACAATGATTCTAATGGTTTGGGCGAGCAAAATTATCTAACGTCAAATCCTGAAAATGAATTGGCCCAAGGTGAGGTGAGTAGGCCCGTTAGGTGAACTAAAATTCAACCAAAACGCTTTGGTGACTACGAAGTAAAGCTACCGCCTTCCGTAGACCATTCGCTTCCCACCACTTCTACGGGGTTCTTGATGGTACATCCCATATCTCATTTTGTATCATATGATAATTTTACTCCCACTCATAAAGCCTTTTTGTCTACCATCTCTTCGCTTGATGAGCCTAGACACTATCATCATGCAGTGAAAGATCCAAAATGGCGGGAGGTGATGCAAAAGGAAATAACGGCCCTAGAACAAAATGGAACTTGGACGCTTGAACATTTACCTTCTGGAAAAAGCACAATTGACTCTAAGTGGGTATACAAGATTAAATACAAAGCCAAGGGAGAAGTTGAACGTTATAAAGCAAGATTAGTCGCCATGGGATTTACACAAGTGGAGGGAATTGAATTTCACGAGACGTTTGCTTCGGTGGCAAAACTTGTAACTGTAAGAAGTATGTTGGCAGTGGCCGTAAAGAAGAATTGGGATGTTCACCAGTTGGATGTAAACAACGCATTTTTACATGGCGACTTGGTGGAAGAAGTGTACATGAAAATTCCACAATGGTGTGCTAAGGAAGGGGATACTAGAGTGTGCCAACTTAGAAAGTCACTCTATGGGTTACGACAAGCCTCAAGAAACTGGTACCAAAAGTTCATCAAGGCATTAATGGAGCTTGGTTTTCGTCAATCAAGGGCAGACCACTCTCTGTTCATTTATAAAAGAGGTATCTATGTTTTTGCATTTAACTACGTTGATGATGTCATAATCATGGGAAGTAGTGATGAGAAGATAAATAAGGTAAAGAGACATCTAGATGATCAATTCAACATCAAAGATTTAGGACCCTTGAAATATTTTATGGGTATTGAGGTGGATCGCACACCTGATGGAATGGTGCCTAGTCAGAGAAAGTACACTTTATACATCTTAGAAGATAGTGGACTTCAAGGATGTCAACCTAGCAATTTTCCCATGGAGAAAAATATTTGTCTCGATGATGCAAATGATTCTCCACCTGTTGATGCGGGTCAATATCGACGGTTGATTGGGAGGTTGTTATATCTGCAAGTTACTAGACCTGACATCACCTTTGTTGTGAATGCACTCAGCCAATTTCTTTCGAAGCCTCGACAACGGCACATGGACGCTGCAATCAGAATATTGCGGTATTTGAAGTCCACTCCAGGTCAAGGAATATTTCTGTCATTTCATGATGATTTGAGCCTCATAGCCTTCTGCGATGCTGATTGGATAAAATGCCCAATCACTCCCAATCACTCGATGATCCCAGACCAGATACTTGATCATGTTAGGAGGCATCCCTATATCTTGGAGGACGAAGAAACAACCAGTTGTTTCTCTCTCATCGGCTGAAGCAGAATACAGGGTGATGGCCGCAACAATAAGTGAAATCTTATGGCTCCGATGGTTGTTAAAGGATCTTGAGGCACTACAACTTGGGCCTACTTCACTTTACTGCGACAATCAAGCAGCACGCCAAATTGCTACCAATCCAGTCTTCCATGAGCGTACCAAACACATGGAGATGGATTGCTACTTTGTCCGTGAGAGAGTTGAGTCTCAAGAAATCCGACCATTATGCATTGACACCAAAAATCAGGTGGCAGGCATTTTTACCAAGCCTCTTGGGACTGAACGTTTGCGATTTTTGCTTGGCAAGTTGGGCGCTCGAGATCTTCATGATCCAACTTGAGGGGGAATGAAGGAAACTATAATCCTTTCATTTCCAACCTGTTGAATATCCTCTCTGTTTTGTATCAATCTTTTCCTTTTTTTTATTTGATTTGTTTATTTTTTCCAACTTTTTCTTGTAATGCTCCTGTATAAATATTTCTCCTATGGTATAATGAAAATCAACAACCTACACAACCAATAATTTTCATGTTTTACTCAAAAGAAACACTTTGTTGTTTCAATTTGTGTTGTTTGAACATTTGAACAGTTTTTTTAGATTTTTCAGTGTGGATTATGCTCATGCCAAAGAAATTACCGATGGGGAGAGGAGGGGAGGGTGGGCTGGGGTATGGTGGATGCACTAATGGGTGGTATGGTTTAATCATGTATATTTATTTAATAAAACCAGAGGCAAAAAAATGTAAAAAGACCAAAATGCCCCTCAATTAACGAACAATTATTAATGATGCTAACCAAAATTAAAAATATAATGAGCATAGCTATCATCGAGGTTAGATATACCCAATAACTTTGTTGTACTCAACTTCATCAACTCGTTTTCAACTTTAACCCAATATAGACATAGTTTCATATCTTGCACGAGAACCATTTCATGACCATGATCAACACTTGACTCAAAAACTTGAGTGGGTTATTCTAAAATACCAACCCCATATCTAGGATCATACTCAGAAACATGTTCTTACTTGTATTCTATAGTGCATTCAACACCAATTTGTTATGTTTGTTATTGTTGATGTGTCGTTGGAGTCACTATAGCAAAGACAAAAATACTTGGTACATTACTTCCAACATCTGATCGATTATCATCACTACCGTCACACTCGAAAACAAACAGTGTAAGTATGGTGACATTTGAAAACTAAAATATATGAACAAACATCGTCGTCGTCAAGTAACTCGAGAACATAACTGTTAGGAGAAATGTTGCAGGATAACGTAAAGCCACTATGCAAATTTACCAAACTTAACTTTCTCGCCACGTGATTAACCAAAGAAATATGCGTTATTTGCAACACCAAAGCCACTGCCCTTTTCATCAATCCTAACAGTGTATACTCCAAAAAAACACCCCCATTAACCAACTCCCATGCCTCTCCATACAAAAATGTATCATAAGTTTTTTATTGGGATTGTGTTTGAATATGAAAGATTGCTCAAGAAAATGAATTAATTTGTGTTACATGATGTAAACAGAGGTGTGTGCATTATAAACCATGCAAAAAGGAGAGTTGGCAAAGTGTTCTACGAACCCTAAGGCAACGTTTAGTACATGGGTCAGGACAGGACAGGACAAGACTCATTGTCTCACGTTTGGCGCGACATGAGACAGGACAAAAACTCACTTCTTCACATTTGGCGCGACATGGGACAGGGACAAGGACTGGACTGGATCGGACAAGGTGGGACAAAAAAGGGGACAATGATGAGACATAAACGAAAAAAATTACTAATATGCCCTCATTTGATATAACCTTAATACGATATTTGTTTTAGTGGTAACCACAGACCATCGTCGCTGCCACCACCATCACCAGCCACCCCGATCACCGTCGGCCGCCTCCACTACTACAACCTTCACAATCACCGTCAGTCGCCTCCACCATAACTACCACCACCGCCTACTATCACATCTACCTTACCCACATCATCCACAACTACCTCCTCCACTATTGTCGACTACCACCACCATCACCGTCCACCATCTTCACATCCTCTACGGTCATCGTCATCCACCAGCCATCACCGCCTCTACCCCCACCACCATTGTCGCTGCAACAACCTCTACTTCACCTCTTGTCTACCATATTTACATCATCTACAATTATCGTTGTCTACCATCACCACCATTCTCTACCACCACCATCGCTCACCACCACCTATACCTCATCCACCACTATCAAATGCCACCACCACATTCCACCATCTTCACATTCTCCACAACCACCGCCGTCCACCTGTCACCACAGCCTCTACCCCACCACCATTGTCGCTGCAACAACCTCACTGCGACTTTGTTAATTCGTATGGATCTTCTAAAACGAATAAAACATAGCTTTTTCTTTGTACGAAACGGGTTTTTCAAACTACCATATATGTATGTGTTTATGTATATAAAAATTGTGTAAAAATGTTTATAAATTATATAAATTTATTTGATTTGTGTTATTTATAACTATTGTATGATTATATAGGGTTGGGTTTCGATGAGAAGTTGAGTTAATGGTGAGAAGCGTGAGAAGTGGTTATCGACCGTTGGATGAGAAATAAAAGCATATTAGGATGAGATGCACCGAGATAAGATGCACCACGATGCACTGGATCAATTCCTTCTAAGCCGCAATTCATAGGAGGGCATTTGATTAAAAGAGATCAACGGTTCAGATCTACTTCTCACGCTTCTCACCGTTAAATCAATTTCTCACACGATCCTTCCCCTGATTATATAAAATAGTCAGACTATTTTTAAGAGCATCTTGTCTGGTCCTTGTCCTATCTAGCCTTAGTCGTACCAAACACAGACACAAAACTTGTCATGTCCAATGCTATACAGTTCTACCTTCTTGTCCTATGCAGTCATGTTCAGGTATGTTCTCTCTAGTCTAGTCCAATCATGTATGCATGCAAACGCTACCTAAGGGGCTTATAGGGGCCTTGGCCCCTACGCTTATTGGTGTTGTAAGTATGAGGGATGTATATTTGATGAAGCTGAAGTTGGCCCCTCCACTTGCTACTAAGGCTTTTTTTTTTAAGTTTAATTCATATTCTAACTTCCCAAGGATCCAAACCCATTTATAATCTATTTTTTTTTAAAAGGCCCACCACTCTTGACGTGAATCGTGATGACTTGAAAGTTGAAACCCTATCAATTCTATTTAAAATCTAAAATTGATGTTAGTATGTATTTTGAATGTCAAATCAAAATACTGTTAATCGATATGGTTTTGGTACATGTAATATTAAGTGTTTTTTTTTGGATTAGATTAAATTTCTTTTGATTTTAGGTTATTAATTATTATATGATGTTGTGGTTTTTTTTGTATTAAATTAAATTCCTTCGATTTTAGGTTTATTAGAAATATGTGAGATTTAAACACGTGTGGCTGCCGGTCATATTTGATTTAAGATAATTTACATAAACGAGAAAAAAAATCCCCGTTTCCCCATTGGAGATGGAGATGGGGATGGGGATGTGACCCAGAGGGGATGGGGACGAAGATGAAGATGAGGGATGGAGGTCCACATCCCATCTCCACCCCATTCCCATGCCTATTCTCGAACCTTGTTATGTCTCTTATGGAGTAGATTCTCGTTGTTTGTCGTGTTCACACGGTATGGTAATTCATAAGTGACACCCAATAAGGTTTTACCTGGTAAGTATTTGGTAAACAACTCCTTAGTAGGTATTTGCTTCGCAAGATTCCGACGGTATTCGAAGGAATTGGAATGAATAATTCTATCAACCAAACTCCGTTCAGGCGTTTGGGTTTCTTATGGAACGGAGTTGAATTCCACACATCCCACCATTCATGGATTTGGTCATTCCATCACATTTGAAAAGGAATTTAATTCCATTCCATCCATTTTTTCAAAGAACAAAACTATCCCCCATTTTCCTGACTTGATTTACCTAGACCACCGCCACCGACCAGCACCGTCGACCACCACTGATCTGAACCACCACCACCCACCATCTATTAGAGTTTACTATGTTATGACTTTGGATAGTGTATTTTTGTATTTTTAGAACTATATAATATATTAGGTCTGCCCCTGCGGTTGGAAATCTTGTGTTCAGCCCCTGAAGACAATCAAGATTCGTACAAAAAAGAGAAAGCTCTCAAAACATATGGAGCTCGCAAAATAGGGCAACTTTGCAAGCCCTAGATTTACATTTACTAAAGTTGATAAAGTGGAGCTCGTAAACCCATTTTGTGAGTTGTGTGGCATTTATAAAAGAAAAAAAAGTTGGCTATTTTGTGATATCCCTCTCTAAGGCTAGTTTCTAATTATCCCTTTTTTATTTTGTCAATAAAGTATTTTAGAAATTTGATTAGGAATGAAAATTATTATTAGACTTTATGATTAGCAAAACTATAATACTTCTATGTTCCAATATTGTTTGGAAAACACGGGTTAAAGAATCTTCTTTAAGGCCATCTTCAATGACTTTCTCTATTTTACTCTCTATTATAGAGAGTAAAATAGAGAGTTTGCTATATCATCTCCAATGTATTACTCTATTTTACTCTCTAAAAAAGAATATTCCAAGCATATTCTCTTTTATTTTGATTACATATATTTTCAATAACACCCTTATATTTATTAACTTTATAAATTGCATCCCTATATTTTTTATTTTCACAATAACCTTATATTTATTAACTTTATCATATTATTTTAACGACGTTATAATTTATATTTAATTTCGCATTAAATTATCAAAACCAATTTCATTAAATAAAAATGTTATATTTTCAACACATATCTAAAATTAAAATACATAAGCATTTAGTCGGAATTAGAAAATCTTTCCCATAAATGATCAACTAACGCATTCCGAAGTGCAAAGTGAGCTTCTTTGTTCTTAATTTGTCTATATCGAGCAAAATATTGTTGGAATGCATCATTATCATGTGTCATCATTTCGACCTCTATTGGTGGTACTTCTCTCGTAACTTCAATCGGCGCATCTAGATCACGTTCGTCGTCGATTATCATATTATGTGTAACACCCCGAAATTTATAAGAATATATAAATGCCCAATGATGACCCAAGGATTTTAAGGACTTTGGGATTTGGTTATTATTCTGAATTTGTTATTGCGATCGAACCGGTGCGTCTGTTGAGTTTTTGGCCTTGGAAAGCCTCAGTACAGGGCACGTGAGAGTGCCAGTGATTGTGACAAGGTGTCACTCTCGCTGAGCACAAACGCAAGGGGTTGATACTCGCGGTACTTTTGGGGCGAGAGTGCCCGACGATTGTGACAGATGTCACTCTCGCCGAGGCACAATTGCGAGAGGAGTAGGCCGAGTTTCGGTAAAATCTCGGCGGACATGCCCCGCGATAGTGACATTGTCACTATCGCTATGTCATTATCGTCGACGGGGCTGTTTTATAAAATAAAGGGGTCCGACTTTATTTCATTTCATCTGGTTTTGGAGAAGCATCTAGTTCGTTTTCTCTGCTGTTTGTGGGTAAGTTCTCTTCTAAAAACACTCTCCACCGTTAATGCTTCTAGCTACCACATCTTTTGAGCATTTATCATCTTCTCTAGATGTTTTTAAGCATTAAGTGGAAGACTTAAGCTTGGACAACCTCAACCCACCATCCTCTTCATTATAGGGTTTGGCTTTTCATCAAAAGCCACTAAGGTGAGTTCATCTTTTCCTACATCTTCATACATGTTAAACTATGAGTTTTGACCTACTAAGTATTATCATCTTCAAATTCTTGAGTTCGGTAAGTTTTTACCAAAACCCTAATTTTGGGGATTTTAGGGTTTAATTGAATAAACAAAGTTTTCAAGGAAATGGACTTACATTTTGGATTCATTTGTGGATTGTGGTGTTATAAACATATTTTCCTTTGTACCCAACTTTATGTGCTTAAAACCAAAAACTAGGGTTTTGAGAAATTGATGTCTATCAGTTGATTTGAGTGTTGGAATAAGAAGGTTTAAAATGTATTATTACTAGTCAATGGTAATGTATATTGGAACCTCTTGGAAATTTGGTAAGCAACCACTTGGATATTGGCTTTAGCATCTTATTGATATTATGATTTGGGGGAATTATTTAATTTCCGTATTGACATTGGTTCGATATAATTGTTTGCATTTGGGAGTCATAACCCCATAATTGTTTGTTATATTTGGCCGGTGATGGGACTCTGTTTTTCACATCGAGGCACGTTTAGGCATCGGATTGGGCTATAAGGCATCGGATTGGGCTATAAGCCTAACATCCCTTGCGTATATTTATTATGTGTATTGGTTTTACTAACTTGTCAAGTGGTCTACTCTTGTGTTCCGTCACTTGTGTTAGTAAACGGGTCTCCCCCGTTAACCCAAGAGGTATTTGCTTATGGTGAAAAGTAATATAATTATCATTATAAATCCACTTCTCTCACTTCTGTATATAATTGATTATTTCTAAATATAAATGTTTGATCTTACTAGGCTTTAGCCTAACACTTTTTCTTAAAATGTCATGTATGGCAGGGCATTCTAGCGGTGGGACTCCTCGGGCTTGAGCGAAGAGTGGTCGAAGAATAGTAACATTTTTGGAAGTTATAGAGACGTACAACCAATCTAAATTTGCTATACTTTTGGAGAAGTAAAGTGTCAACACCCGAATTTAATCTAGATTTAATCGTGTCTAGATTAGTAGGTTGTTGAAATTAACTTTGATTTATTCTTGGGTTGTAATCGTGATACTTAGTTCCCCATTTTTGGGATGGCATGTTTGGTTGAAATATCATTGATGCATTATTCAGGTTTACTCCTATTTTAGCCGTCATATTGCCGAATTTCCGAATTTTAATTTCCTCTAAATTTTAGGGTGTTCAAGTTGGAATTAGAGCAGTAGTTTAAGTGAACTATGTATAAATTTAGGATACTTAGACTTAAGATGTGACATTAAGTTATGAATTGTGAGAATGGGTAGAACTCGTAAGATAGGATGGTTTTAGAGCCGACGGAAATTACACTGATTGAGAGTTATGGTAATGGCGGTGAAAATTCTTACGTATCACATGTTCATAATTTCACTTGGCTAACATTATTATGAAGATGTTATACGTGAGTATGCTTATTATCCATTGTTATGATGATTAATGAATGTAGTAGTACGTTTCCTTGTCTATAATTCCTATAATCTATCTCTCACCTATATTCACGCATATATATGACAGACAATGGTAAATACTTGAAATCGGCCGGAGGGACAAGAGGCGTCAGCGTCCATGGGAGACCATCCTAGAGTTACAACGACGGGCTTACCCCCACCGCCACAAAACGTTTTGGGCGGAGGACTCGAGCATGTACCTCGTCGCAATTTAGTCACATCTAATCCAATAATGGAAAAGGTGACCCCGGAATCAAGGATGATGGATCGGATGATGCAAGCCATGAATGCGGCAATGGCCCAACAATAGGAAATGTTCTTAAAACTACTTGAAGATCGGGATACTAACAACCGTAGGCATGAAGCGCTCGCGGAAAACATTCTGGTGGTGGGATCCGGGGGTACCGGACCCGAAATTCCCACTGATGGGACCGCTGCTTCGGAAGCGAGACAGATGGTGAAGGCTTGTACCTTCAAGGCTTTTCTTGGCTGCCGACCACCGGAATTCAAGGGTGCCGATGATCTGGTGGCATGCATGAACTGGATTGAAGAAATGGAGCAGGCCTTTCGATCAAAAGGCAATATTCGGTTCACAGATACTCAAACGGACGACCCTCACGTGGTGGAATGTTTACTCCACTTCTGTAGAGACCACGGTATTGGCCAAACTAAGTTGGGCAACCTTCAAGAAGAAAGTGATGGAAGAATTCTGTAACGAGCAAGCCATGGACCAGATCATCGATGAGTTTCGTGGTTTGAAGAAGGGGAATTTGTCAGTAAAGGAATACAACAAGTTGTTTATGGATAAACTGGGTTTGGTGGGACATCTGGTCCCAACTGAAAGAGAGAAGATCAAATCCTACATCAAGGGTTTGCCTACCGAGATGATGAATATGGTGCGGGTGTCAAAGGCCTCTACTCTTAGAGAGGCGATCGAGGAGGCACAGTTGGTGGAATACTCTTATGGTCCAAACAGGGTTGAGAGAAGAGGAGTAGTCGAGAAAAGAACATGGGAGGGGAGTTCAATGCCCTCTAAGAGACCAAGACCATTCAACAACAATCAACGGGGAGTCGTCCCTAGACGGGATGTCCCGTGGTGCTCCAAGTGTCGGAGCAAGCACCTTGGCCCTTGTAACTCGGGGTCTGAGCCATGCTTTAAATGTGGCAAGCTTGGCCACAATAACCGATATTTTCCGATCAAAGGACAAATTTGTTTTGGGTGCAAGGAACCGACTCATATTAGGAGTGAGTGCCCGAAGGCGAAGACGGGATTTAGCGGAGGAAAAAAGGTGGACCCTCCGAAAGCTACAGGAAGAGCCTTCTTGATGACTACCGAAGAGGCGAAGGCTTCTACTGATGTAGTGTTAGGTACATTTCTCCTAAACTCTGTACCTACACGCATATTATTTGATTCGGGCGCAAACTTTTCTTTTGTGTCGAATTCATTTTGTCCAAAGCTATCCATACCAGCTACTAGTTTAGAGGATGCCTTAGTAGTAGAGCTAGCGGATGGTGATTAAGTAGTGGTTCGAGATGTCCTTAGGGGTTATAAGTTGGAAATCTAAGGGAAGGAATTCCCGGTTGACTTAATACCAATGGTCATCGGAGGTTTTGATGTAGTCATTGGGATGGTGGTTAGCGGATAACCATGCCCATATTCTGTGCGAAGAAGATGATTCGGATTCCGGCTTCGGATGATGAGTTGGTGACCATTTACGACGAGAGGCGGAAAGGCCAAATAGCGATCATCAGTATGGTGAAGGCAAGAAAATGTTTATCGAAAGGGTGCTCATCCTTTTTGGCGTAAGTTATAGACGCCAAACTCGATAAGAAAAAGCTAGAAGATGTAGAAGTGGTAAGAGAATTCCCCGATGTATTCCCGGATGGCTTGCCTGGTTTACCACCCGATCGTCAGGTAGAGTTCAAGATTGATCTAGCACCGGGAGAGGCTCCGATAGCTAGAGCTCCGTATCGTTTGGCCCTGTCGGAGATGATGGGACAGTTACAAGACCTTCTTGAGAAGGGGTTCGTGAGACTAAGCTTGTCGCCGTGGGGAGCACCGGTCTTATTCGTGAAGAAGAAAGATGGTACCATGCGGATATGCATCGATTATAGGGAGTTGAATAAGGTGACCGTGAAGAATAAATACCCACTCCCTAGGATCGATGATTTGTTCGACCAACTTCAAGGAGCGGGATGTTTCTCGAAGATCGATCTACGTTCGGGCTACCATCAAGTGAAAGTTAAGGAGAAAGACATTCCAAAGACCGCATTTAGGACGCGCTACGGTCACTACGAATTATTGGTGATGCCCTTTGTCTTGACGAACGCCCCAGCGGTGTTCATGGATCTAATGAATCGCGTGTGTCGACCGTTCCTTGACAAGTCGGTCATCGTGTTCATTGATGATATTCTAATTTACTCCAAGGACGAATCCGATCATGCACGTCACCTTCATGATGTTTTGGAGGTTTTGAGGAAGGAGAAGCTTTATGCGAAATTTTCCAAGTGTGAGTTTTGGTTGAAGGAAGTATAGTTTTTGGTGCACGTAGTCATGAAAGATGGTGTGAAGGTGGATCCCGCGAAGATAGAGGCTATGATGAATTGGGAGCCTCCCAAGAGTCCATCCGAGATCCGAAGCTTTTTAGGATTAGCGGGATATTACCGAAGGTTTATTCAAGATTTCTCCAAGATTGCTTCTTCGTTGACGGCCCTGACCAAGAAGAATGTAAAGTTCGTGTGGACCGAATCTCAATTGCAAAGGAAGTTATGCGAGGCTTCGATCTTATCCTTGTCGGAAGGGTCAGAGGATTTTGTGGTTTATAGCGATGCATCTAAGATGGGTCTTGGGTGCGTGCTCATGCAAAGGGGAAAGGTGATTGCCTACGCGTCAAGGCAACTGAAGGTGCACGAGAAGAATTACCCTACACATGACTTGGAATTGGCAGCGGTAGTGTTCGCATTAAAGTTGTGGCAACACTATCTCTATGGCACGAAGTGTACCTTGTACATGGATCACAAGAGCTTAAAGTATGTCTTTGATCAGAAGGAGTTTAACATGAGACAAAGAAGATAGTTGGAACTACTCAAGGACTACGATTGTGAACTACTTTACCACCCGGGTAAAGAAAATGTGGTGGTCGACGCCTTGAGTAGGAAAGAATATAGTGGGAAGCTCCGAGCCAAGCTTTTGAGAACCGAGTTCGTGTCGAGCCTCATGGAGAGGATCAAAGCTTCACAAGCCGAAGCCTTGTTGGAAAAGAATCTCAAAGACGAAGTGATGACCAAACAACGGCTACTTTTGACCAAAGATAGTCGGGGGATAAGATGATTCAATGGGCGCGTTTGGGTACTAAAGATCGGAGAGAACCGAGAACTACTCTTGGAAGATGCACACAAGTCCAAATATTCCATCCACCCAGGGAGCACAAAGATGTATAGAGACTTGAAGTTGCACTATTGGTGGCCGATGATGAAGATAGATGTGGCACACTATGTGGAGCGGTGCGTGACTTGTTCGTAAGTAAAGGCCGAGCACCAACGACCTTATGCGAGCTTACGATAATTGGAGATACTCGAGTGGAAATGGGACAAGATTACCATGGACTTTGTGACCAAACTACCAAAGACCTTGAGGGGCAATGACACGATTTGGGTGATTGTTGATCGCTTGACGAAGAGTGCCCATTTTCTAGCAAAGCGGGAAACCTTACCAATGGATAAATTGGAAAAGCTCTACATCGACGAGGTGGTCCATAGTCTCCGATCATGATAGCCGGTTTACATCAAGATTTTGGGGAGCCTTACAACAAGAGTTAGGTACGCGGGTGAATTTGAGTACGACGTACCACCCACAGACAGATGGGCAAAGCGAGAGGACGATACAAACCTTGGAAGACATGCTTAGATCTTGTGTGATCGACTTTGGCGGTAATTGGGATACCCATTTACCCTTGGTGGGTTTTGCTTACAACAATATTTACCACTATAGCCTTGGGGCGACACCGTTTGAAGCCTTGTACGGGCGAAAGTGTAGAACCCCCGTATGTTGGTTAGAGGCGGGTGAGAAGAAATTTGTCGGCCCGGAAATTGTGCAAGAGACGGCCGAAAAAGTCAAAGCTATCCGAGAACGTTTGAAGGTGGCGCAAGATCAACAAAAGAGTTATGCCAACAAAAAGAGGCGACCCATGGAGTTTCAAGTGGGAGACCGTGTAATGTTGAAGTTGTCCCCTTGGAAGGGCTTGATTCGGTTTGGAAAGCGGGGGAAGTTAAGTCCCCATTTCCTTGGACCGTTTACTATCATTGAGCGTATTGGTCTACAAGCATACAAGTTAGACTTACCGCCGGAAATGGACGGAATCCACCCCACGTTCCATGTATGCTATCTACAGAAGTGCTTAGAGGAAGAAGAAAGCATCATACCATTATTAGAAATCTGAGTGGACGACAACCGTTGTGTGAAGGAGCGCGAAGCCATCCTAGAGAGAGAGAGAGACCAAGAGGCCCCGTCATAAAGAAGTCACGATGGTGAAGGTACAATGGAAGCATCACCATGGTGCCAACGTGACTTGGGAAGCAGAAGGGGACATGAAACGTCGTTACCCGCAACTGTTCACTTAGCTAGGATTCCGGGGACGAAATCATTCCCAAGTGGGGGAGGATTGTAACACCTCGAAATTTATAAGAATATATAAATGCCCAATGATGATCCAAAGATTTTAAGGACTTTGGGATATGGTTATTATTCTGAATTTGTTATTGCGATCGAACCGGTGTGTCTTGAGTTTTTGGCCTTGGAAAGCCTCGGTACAGGGCACGCGAGAGTGCCAGCGATTGTGACAAGGTGTCACTTTCGCTGGGCACAAACACAAGGGGTTGATACCCGCGGTACTTTTGGGGCGAGAGTGCCCGGCGATTGTGACAGATGTCACTCTCGCCGAAGCACAATCGCGAGAGGAATAGGCCGAGTTTCGGAACAATCTCTGCAGACATGCCCCGCGACAGTGACATTGTCACTATCGCTATGTCATTATCGCCGACGGGGCTGTTTTATAAAATAAAGGGGTCCGACTTTATTTCATTTTATCTGATTTTAGAGAAGCATCTAGGTCGTCTTCTCTGTTGTTTGTGGGTAAGTTCTCTTCCAAAAATACTCTCCACCATTAATGCTCCTAGCTACCACGTCTCTTGAGCATTTATCATCTTCTCTAGGTGTTTTTAAGCATTAAGTGGAAGAGTTAAGCTTAGACAACTGATAACTCTCGTTTTGATCGTAATTTACACGTCATTTGTGTGAGTTTTTCTTACATTTTAGTTGTGTTTCATTTTTATTTGTTTGTGTTTTTTCCTTTTATTATTTTATTTTCATTTGGAGTTGTTGAGAATGTTTTTATGGTTAAACGCATCATTTTTGGATTAAAAACATCACTGTCCACTGTGGGCATTGTCTACCCACTTTGGGCACCCGAGGGACCATTGGGTAAAGCTATTATCCAGTTTTTGCTAGTTGTAAATTGCTGGATCATGTGGTTGGAATTTAAGTTAATGGTGTCCACACAATTTTTGGGGCAATCCTCACCCTTGGATTCTCAAGATTCCAAGTATAAATACAAGCTTGGGGAGGAGCATTGGAGGACCTCTCATCTCATCTTCCATCATCAATAAAGCAAGAACAATATGTTCTTCATCTTCAAGCATTTACTTTCATGGTTGAAGAGATGAATTATTAGTGTAGAATTTAATTTCTCGCATTTAATTTTCGTCTTTTACTTTCCGTCTTTTATTTCTCATATTTACTTTCCGTACTTACGCATTTAAATTCCGAACTCTACTTTCTAGTTACGCTTGTAGTTTATCTTTATTAATGCAAATAATTAACGAGTATTTCTTTCTTTACATTTTGTCTTTTATTTTTATTATGAGTTAAGCACCTTTTGGGTGTAGGTTTGAGCCGACTTGAGACTAGTAGGCGACACTTGGGTGTTGCCATTATTGCTAGATCTTAAGTTTGGTCACTTGAGTCAGAACTTAAACTCAACGTAGATAAGTCGATCACTTTGAAGTGTTAATATTAGGTCTTGACCTCGAGAGGGGCGGATTCGAAATACGACTTAAGGGATGCACAAGGATTTAAGAGAGTCTTTGATAACCACGTAGAGATACGGGTTTTGCATGATTTATTACGGTTCAAACGTCGGATGAGATTTATATCACAAAGAGATTTGGGTGTAAATCTCTGTACCGGTGGAACTTGATTTATTTCAACGTAGTTAAATCGGCAAGATTAAGAGTTGGTAACGATGGACACTTTATGGGCATTTTGTAGTACCGGTCTTTAAAAATCCACTTTCGAGAGATCGGGCTTTTTATAGAAACTTCGTGCTACAAAGTAACTAACCATTTTGTTATTACGTAAATCTCAAGGAAAACGTACACCTATACCCATTTTAGTTTCTTATTTGTTTAGTTTTCGTTGTTAAAAACCCAAAATTCTCTCAAAAATATTTTCTTCTTCTCTAACTGAAATCGGTGTATTCTCGACTTAGGACTCGAAACTTTGAAGTCCAATCCCTGTGGATACGATCTCGGTATATTTACCACTTTATTACTTGTAGCGATCATAGTTTCGGTGTATACTTGTGCCGTTACTGTGGCCTATACGGTTTTCCGCTACCAACAACCTCAACCCACCATCCTCTTCATTATAGGGTTTGGCTTTTCATCAAAAGCCACTAAGGTGAGTTCATCTTTTCCTACATCTTCATACATGTTAAACTATGAGTTTTGACCTACTAAGTATGTTAAGTCTAAATATTGTATCCAAGATTTAATAGGAAAGTCAAATGTGTAAAAGTCAACATTGATCTTGTAATAGTTAGTCAAAGCAAGTTTACTTTTCTTAATAGTTAAGTCTTTGTTAGATATATGGTTGTATAAATAGGTTTGTGTTGGAATCTTGTGATAACGAACTAGAGGCATTTGCATATTGTAATTCAGAGATTGATGAATACAAGATCTACTTTCTTTCTCTAGACTCTCTCTCTCTCTCTAGTTCTTGAGCATATTAGATAAATCTTGAGTAATTAGCTTGATAGATTGGGATTTATGGGTTAACAATTGGTATCAAAGCCATACCAAACTTTTCAGAAAAGATTAGATCATGATTTGAATTGAAATTTGGTGTTTTTGGATCGAAAATTTGAAATTTTTCAAAAGTTTTTCAAGAAAACGAGTTCGTTACTGTTCATTCGAATTTTTGTGGAAAATCGTTTTTATTTGCAAGATAATGGTTTCTTTGGATGCGAATTGTGTTTTGGATTGATTTTTGTTTAGATTCCATATCGAAATTCGTTCAAAATTTATTCCAATTTTCGATTTTTTTTGAGTTTTTCTTGAACACGAGTTCGGTATCTGTTCTTGATCGAATTCCTTTGATTTGTTGTTTTAATCGAAAATTGATTGTGTTTGTGTGTTTAGAACTGTTTTTCGATGATGCTGATAAAGTTTTTGAGATCAATTTGCAGATTTTGATCGATTTAAGAAGAATCAGCCAAGATCCACGTTGTGCGTGTCATTCATACGGTTTGCGGGTCATTCATACAGACCTGAGAACCATTCTTTGCGTTTCAAGTGAGACACACACACCACAATTGTGCGTTTCAAGCATCACACGCACACCACAATTGTGCGTTTCAGGCATCACCCGCACATCACAATTGTGCGTTTCAAGTTGGAACCGCACAACTCTTCTTCGCGCATCAAGTTCTACCCGCATACCTCACTATGCGTTTCCTAAAGGACCCGCATACCCTGTTATGCGTTTCATTTGTGACCCGAATTCCTCTGTGACCCGAATACCTCTGTGACCCGAATACCTCAAGTTTGCGGCTCTCCCTGTCTTAGTTTAAAAAAAAAATTCACAAAGGAATATTTTTGGAAATATTTTTTTCTACACTGCGAAATAACAAGTATTGTTCAAATTTCAATTTTCACAAAATATTTTTTTTAAGATTTCAATTCAATCTGATTTTTGATTTTCTGATATATAGTTTGGAACGATCATTCACTGCAAGCTGATGTACTCATTCAAGATGGGATATTTTGCTGAGCTTGAAGAGAAAATTAGAAAGCTGGAATTAGAGAAAATTAATCTGGGTCATGCTGTTGACTTTCACTCACAAAAGTCAAAAGAGCATTATGAAGAAAGCATCAGACTGAAAGAGGAAATAAGTGCTTTAAAGATTATCAATGAAGATCTTCTAAAAAGATCTTCTGGGCAGAATGATGAGAAGATAAAGGGATTGGAATCTGAGAACTTTGAGCTGAGAAAGAATTTATCTGATTTGGAAAAACAACTTGATGCAAATAAAGTTGATCTTGAAAATGAAAAGAAATTTTTTTCAAAGAAGTTCTCAGATTTCTCAAAGAAGAGTTATGAAGAAAAGAAGTCAGTGGAGCTTAAATGCCTTAATCTTTCTCAACAAATCTCAGATTTTGAGAAAGTACTGATATTGGAAAGAGAGAAATTTGCTCAGGAAAAGAAGGCCATAGAAAAGAAGAATGTAGGATTCTTTAAAGAATTATCCGGCCAGAGAACAGAGTCAGAAAAAGGATTTGAGGAAGAAAGATCCATTTTTGAATCTGAAATCAAGAAGCTAACTTCTAAGTTGTCTGAACTGTCTGCAGCTGCGCTGAATGAACAAAAGACGAAGTCTGAATTCAAGACAAAGATTGACCAGCTTGTGAAAGAAAGAGACAACTTCGCCTCAAAGATCAAAGAACTTGAGAAATCTATTTCAAGTTCAAATCAGAAATTCATCTCTTCAAACAGGTCAATCAAATCCTTTAATCAGATTCGTCGAACTAACCTTTTCTACGATGAATTTTTAGATGGTTCAGATACTTATCCAAGAAAAAGTTTCAAGAAAGAGAAATTGGTTTGGCAAAAGAAACCAGTCCAAGATGATAAGGAAAATGAGCTGAAAGAGAATAAATCATGTGTACCTGTGCACAAAGCAAAGAAGAACAAAGCACTTAACGGTAAGAAATTTTATTGTTCTATTTGCTGTACACATGATCATTTTCACAAAACAAATGATCATTTCTGGTATGGTTCTTACTTCATAACCACCACACGAACTGCAACTAACATTTCTGGACCCAAATACCAGTGGGTACCAAAGAAGAAAATTGATTATGTGTTGCAGGCCCTTCAATCCAAGGGGGAGTAAGAGAACAATGGCTCTTGAATAACACAGTTCAAGACCCGAACCTAAATGTCAATAAAATGGCTTCTAAGCAAAACAGCTTAGGACCCGTACCTCAGAGATCAAAAAGACCTTACTCCTGTATGCTTGCATCCGATGGATATTGATGGTCTTCATCCCGAGTGAATTGATCTGATGTTTATCCTAAACTTTTTCTTTGCTAGATTTTTCTGATATTGATGGTCTAACAATTCAAAGGGAGTGTTTGATCTCTATCCTGTTTTAACTGACATATTTCAGATGCTTAATTTAAGGGGGAGTAAAGGTGATGACTTCTGATTATTTCAGATCAGAACTCATTCTAGAAAACCGTTTTACTGCTTTCTGTCTTTTATTTTTTAAATAAATAATATGAATAAAGTGGCTACTGATCAAATGACAGATCAGGACCCGTTTTTCAACGATCAAAGAAGGATATTATGCTAATATCCAGGGGGAGCTCAAAATATATAAATCATTTGATCATGATTTGAGGGGGAGCCACAAAGGTAAAAAGTTTATGATCCTAGATCTCTGATTGTTTGAAAGAAGGACAACTTTCGAACATGAAAAACATTTTCTTAAATGTTCAAACCACTTCTTATTCTCAAACGATTTTATGAATTTATAAGTGTGATTTTTAAATGTTTTTCAATTTTTGCAATTTATTGTTTAACTGACCGTGTGTTTCCAAAGATTAATACTTGTGTATTATCTTGTCTATATACTGTCAAGTATTCACACACCAGTTCAGTATTTTATTTGAAAACGTTATTACCATGTCTCAAATTCGAACCAATTTTTCGATGGTAATACTCCCTTTTTGCGTTCAAAGTTGATAAGCATCATATATCTTTTTCATATTTGTGCTTTCATTGATAAATTGTTTATATTTGTGCATATAAACAAAATATCCAATTCTTTGATACCCGAACCATTTGATTTGATCTGTTTAATTCATTGTCAGATTCTCAAAACAATTCTCTTAACTTCATTTCATTCATTCAATATCTTTGTTTTGAGAAATCTTCAAAGATCAAATGCTCAAATTTCATTCATATTTTTCAATGAGCATACATACACTGACATATGATTTCTTGTGCTTTACATGTCAAGAAAAATCATTGACCAGCATGTAATTTTTACGAACATGGGATTCAGTATGAGTGCTTAATAGATCTTCCATGGATTCACGATAACCAATGTTTCCTACCCCGGAAGAAATCCTTTGAGTGATTGAGGGGAGAGGGATTTAAAAGAATTGAGTGTGGGAGTGAGCAGAGGTAAAATGGAAATGAGAGATTGGTTAGATGTGAGCTTATATGTTTAAAAGAAATAGGGTGTGAGAACAGAGTTAAAAGAATATCAGAACTCTGCACCTATCACTTTCTGAGCCGGGCAGCCACATCTACTGATTGGTTCACATTTCTTTGGTGACCATCATTGAAATAGGCAAATAGCCCATGCCATCTCTTGCATACAACCTCACCAGCTACTCATTCTTTTCTTAAAAAGAGAGTGTTTCCTATTTTCTGGGGAAGCAGCACATAATCTATCGGATCTTCTCTTGGAAGATACTGATATTGAAAAAGAAGGAAAGTTGCCCCACCTTCGACCCTTTCTCATGCACATTGAGTCCATGTACAATCATTGCTGTCTCAGTGATTTACATACTTTGAGCCTTATGAAACACAATCATTGTGCTAATTCTTTCAATACACAACCACGAGCACACAGAAAATTTGTTTTTCTGTCAGAACATTCATAGATAAACCTTGTGTTTTTCAATGATTGAATGGAAGTCCTGGGGAGTCAACATCAAACCAGCTCCTTACATTGTACATCCGTTGTACACAGTAACTTCGTGTTACTAACAGGCATTTCTAACTGTTTCATTTGTTGAATCAGGGTTACACGTTCATTATGTCTGAATTTGCAAAGATTCGGATATATAGAGTTCATGATTCGACTCTTCAGATCAAAGTGAGAAATTTGTCAAAAGGGGAGATTTTTAGTTGATCTCAAAGGGGAAAATCAAAGTCTGAGCTGAAATTGAAGAAATTTTGATGATCTGATGCTCGCATCATCAAAAAGGGGGAGAACGATATAAAGATTCAATTTCAGAGTTCTGTTTCAAAGACTGATTCAAAGTCAAAAATTTCTGATAAAGAATTTGATGATTCAAGAAAGTTTGTTTCTTCCAAAGATGATTCAGAGATCAAAGTGATGAAGATACAATTTTGTTTGAAAACGAAAGAATTTTCAGAAATGAAGTTTCAAGTTTCAAAGAAATTTCAAGAATTCCATTTCATGTTCAAGGCTTGTTGACTTTCAAAGCTTCAAAGAGTAAAAGACTTTTCAAGATTCTTCAAGAGCTGAAAGTTTAAAGTTTGTGAAAGCTGTAAAGAGATAAAAGATGAAGAATCAAGAGCTGAAGATCTGCATCAAATTTTTATTAAATCTTGAATACAAAGGGGGAGATTGTTAAGTCTAAATATTGTATCCAAGATTTAATAGGAAAGTCAAATGTGTAAAAGTCAACATTGATCTTGTAATAGTTAGTCAAAGCAAGTTTACTTTTCTTAATAGTTAAGTCTTTGTTAGATATATGGTTGTATAAATAGGTTTGTGTTGGAATCTTGTGATAACGAACTAGAGGCATTTGCATATTGTAATTCAGAGATTGATGAATACAAGATCTACTTTCTCTCTCTAGACTCTCTCTCTCTCTCTAGTTCTTGAGCATATTAGATAAATCTTGAGTAATTAGCTTGATAGATTGGAATTTATGGGTTAACAAAGTATTATCATCTTCAAATTCTTGAGTTGGGTAAGTTTTTACCAAAACCCTAATTTTGGGGATTTTAGGGTTTAATTGAATAAACAAAGTTTTCAAGGAAATAGACTTATATTTTGGATCATTTGTGGATTGTGGTGTTATAAACGTATTTTCCTTTGTCCCCAACTTTATGTGCTTAAAACCAAAAACTAGGGTTTTGAGAAATTGATGTCTATCAGTTGATTGAGTGTTGGAATAAGAAGGTTTAAAATGTGATATTACTAGTCAATGGTAATGTATTGGAACCTCTTGGAAATTTGGTAAGCAACCACTTGGATATTGGCTTTAGCATCTTGTTGATATTATGATTTGGGGAAATTATTTAATTGTCGTATTGATATTGGTTCGATATAATTGTTTGCATTTGGGAGTCATGACCCCATAATTGTTTGTAACATTTGGCCGTTGATGGGACTCCATTTTCCACATTGAGGCACGTTTAGGTATCGGATTGGGCTATAAGTCCGACGTGCTAATATGCGATATTGTATGAGGATCTCAACGTAAGGACCCTATGTGGTTGAAGTTGACTTTCTGCGGGTGTACGTTTAAAGCTACCGAGCCTAACATCCCTTGCGTATATTTATTATGTGTATTGGTTTTTCTAACTTGTCAAGTGGCCTACTCTTGTGTTCCGTCACTTGTGTTAGTAAGCGGGTATCCCCCGTTAACCCAGGAGGTATTTGCTTATGGTGAAAAGTTATATAATTATTATTATAAATCCACTTCTCTCACTTCTGTATATAATTGATTATTTCTAAATATAAATGTTTGATCTTACTAGGCTTTAGCGGTGGGACTCCTCGGGCTTGAGCGAAGAGTGGTCGAAGAATAGTAACATTTTTGGAAGTTATAGAGACGTACAACCGATCTAAATTTGCTATACTTTTGGAGAAGTAAAGTGTCAACACCCGAATTTAATCTAGATTTAATCGTATTTAGATTAGTAGGTTGTTGAAATTAACTTTGATTTATTCTTAGGTTGTAATCGTCATACTTAGTTCCCCATTTTTGGGATGGCATGTTTGGTTGAAATATCATTGATGCATTATTCAGGTTTACTCCTATTTTAGCCGTCATATTTCCGAATTTTAATTTCCTCTAAATTTTAGGGTGTTACATTATGTAAAATAATACATGTAGCCATTATGTCATGTAACACTTCTTTTTTCCAAAATCAAGACGATCCTACCACAATTGCAAAGCGTGACTAGAGAACTCCAAACGCACGTTCTGCATCTTTTCTACAGGCTTCTTGTTGCATGGTAAAGTATATTTTTTTACCGCGTGGCTCGTGAATTTTTTGCACTATAGTGGCCCATTTTGGATATAAACTATCAGCTAAGTAATAACCCATATCATATTCTTTTCCTTGAATGACATAATGAGCATGAGGAGCAATACCTTGAGCAAGATTGGAGAAAAGATGAAAAGACTCCAACACATTGATATCATTATTAGTGTCTGGTAAACCAAAATAAGCATGCCATATCCAAAGATCATAATCTGCTACTGCTTCTAGAATATATGGTGGTGATCCACTACGGCCTGCAAATTTTCCAGCCCACCCGATTGGACAGTTTTTCCATTTCCAGTGCATACAATCTAAACTTCCCAACATTCCTGGAAAACCTCTCTTTTCATTGACATAGAGAAGTCTTGCAACATCATTTGAAGTTGGTGATCTCAAATATTGTTCTGAAAATATTTCCACTATAGCTCGACAAAATCTTTTTAGACTTTCAATTGCAGTTGATTCACCTATTTTCACATATTCGTCAGTGGCATCTGTTGGTTAACCATATGCAAGCATTCGGATCACGGTTGTTACTTTCTAAAGAGGCGATAATCCGAGTCTCCCAAATCGATCTATGCGTTGTGTAAAGTACTTATCATGAGAAGCAACTTCACCAACAACGCGAAGGAACAATGATCGAGACATTCGATATCTTCGACGAAACATGACATCATTATATAGAGGTATATCTGAAAAGTAATCGTTGAATAATCTCTAATGTGCACTTTCTCGATCACGGGGAATGAAACAACGTTCGGGTACTGAGCCTCCATGGATCACTTGGTTATTTTGTTGATCGATAACGTATTGCAACATCAAGTTGTTGTTGGTAACAAAATGACATATTGCTTCTTCTTCAATATTATCTATCATTAAGAAGTTATCATCTGAAGAAGAAGATGATGAATTCATTTTGAAACAAGTATTTGCTAGGTTTTTGTGGTTGAAGTTTGTAAGTACATGTATGGATATAAATAAAATGAGAGAGAATATTGTCTATGTTTGTCATTTAGTTAAAAGAATATGTCATTGAGTACTCTTGTTTGTCATTGAATAGTCTTGTTTGTAAGAGAATGATACTTCCAATTATATAATTTTTATTATAAAACAAATGTCAAAAATGTCTAAGTAAGAGAATGGTGTCAATGATTTGTTTAAGCTTTTAAAGAGAATCTTGTACTTTTTTTTGTCATTGGATTGTCTTATTACATGTCATTGGGTTGCCAAAAAGCATAGTCATGCATGTCTTGGATTGTCAAAAAGGATGGGATTGGTGTACACAACTTGTTTGAGCTTTTAAAGAGAATCTTGTATGCAATTTGTCATTTAGCTACAACATGCATATCTTGGATTGCCATGCATTGCTATATATATATATATATATATATATATATATATATATATATAATATCATGGTTTTGTAATTCTATCCACAACAAAGTGCATAATATTTTTCTCAAATCTGGTTTCTAGTTTAAACCAACATGTCTTGTTCTGTTGGATACAATCAAGAAGAAGATAAGTGTAACATCCGGATTTTCGGTAAGCTAATTCATTCATGATCTTCCAAGATTTTTCTTTTTTGAGCATTTGAATCCCTGTAATAGTTTACCTTTTGTTTACTGGTTCATGTTGGGAGTGCATCGAGGCTTGAAAATCGAATTCCGAAGACCGGGGAGGCACTCGGCGACAGTGCCACACGATAGTGACATTGTCACGGTCGCGGTGGCATAGTCGCGGGACTCCATGAACCTGCGGTACATATTAAGCGATTGTGCCTCGCGATTGTGACACTTGTCACTATCGTTTGGCACTATCGCGGGGGTGGGGAAGACCGAACTCTCGGTACATTCAGGGCGATTATGCCCGACGATAGTGACAGATATCACTATCGCGTGTCAAGGTCACAGTCGGGGTATTTCAGACCATTAAATACGATTTTTACTCCATCTCATTCATTACTTCACCTAATCTTTCAAGACTCATCTCCTCCCACTCTCTCTTCATTGAATTCAACTTCTAGGTCATTAAAGGCTCCATCTCCCTCATTTCTTCCAAGATTTCCTCCATCAACTAGGTTAGGAAGGCTAGGGATTCAAGGGTTTATCATCTCACTTCTCCTACCAACATCCCTAACTTGGAAGATTCTAGGGTTTTGATCAAAAACCCACTTTGTAAGTTCATACTCCTTTCTTAAAATATTATACATGTCAAAAACATAACATTTTGGAACTCCTAAACTTCTCCTTGTTTATATTTATGTTTGAATAATTTTGACCTAACTTTGGATTTTTGGAGATTTGGGGTTTCTATCTTTTCCGACTAAAATGAAGGGTTTCACCTTATGAGGTGTAAAATATGGTTATATGTGCATATTCATGGTGGGAATAATTGAAGAAACATTTTGTGTCACTTTCATGTCTCTCATTCCATAGTTGGGTTTACTTGATAAAATGAGCCTTTGAGAGTAAAATACATGGATATTCATTGTCATGGTCCATGGTTATTTTAAAATGGTATTACCCTTGAAAGGGTACCTTGTAAAGGATTTATACTTGGAAATGGGAAAATGGTCACATGATGGCTCTTGAATGGATTTGGTTCTACTTGGAGTTGTTTACACAAAGAACTGCCTTTTGGGAAATAATTGTTACTAAGAACTATATGTTTGATTATAGTTGATCACAAATGAAATTGTGACAAGTCTAGACTATTACTAATGGATCCATAGGTATAGAGTCGACTTAATTTTGGGTTAAATCCCGGTTGTATCTAGTCGAGACATTGGACCCTAGGGTGGCAACTTGGTACGGTTATGTGGGATCGGATACTAGCCGTGGGTCGTAAATGTAAATCCTAGCGAATGAACATGATTAGGATCATTGGGTGCCCTCCCCCACATCTGAGTACGAGGCAGCGAGCTCGTGGCCTTGATCCTAGCATGGTGAGCTCAATAACTTGGAAAGTGGCCTACTTTTGTGTCCGCCACAATCCTTGGAAAATCGGGTCTTCCCCGTCATCGCAAGATGAATTTTGGACCGTAAGGTCACTATGTGGTTACTATTGCAATTATAAACTCAACATCTTCGAAAGCTTACTTATTGTTGCATTTAAATTATTTTTAAATCATTCATATAAACTGTATGTTCTCACTAGGCGTTAAGCCTAACACTTTTTCTCAAATGACGTGTATAACAGGTTCCTTTAGCGGTAGGTTGCCGAAGGTTTGAGCAATGAGCGTGGGTGCTTGAGGCATTTTTGAGATGATAGATATTTGGAGTCTTGGCGAACAAATGACTTTATTATTTTTAGGAATTTGGGTTGACAACCAATGTAATCTAGATAGAATTTATTTAGATTAGTTTGTTGTTGATTCCCATATTCATGCACAAGTTTTGTAAACGCTTTCATACATTTACCCTTTTTGGGTGGTTTACTCCGAATATAAACGTCATATTGCCGAATTTTCAAAATTTTAAATTACTCTAAATTCTTCATCGAAAGAAATGAGATTCTCGCGGATACAAAACAGGAATTGACGGGGAACGCACAAGCGATGGAGCATGTGGCTTAATTCGATGCAAAGCGAAAAACCTTACCAGGGCTTGACATGCCGCAAATCCTGATTTGGTTCAACTATATTCTAAGACTAGTCATTTTTTTTATCACAATGAAATATTCTTTTTGTTACAAATTGGTATCAGAGCTCTAGTTTAAGTGAACTAGGCATGAATGTAAGATGTCTAGACTTAAGCTGAGATTATTAAGTAATGATTTGTGAGATTGGGTAGAATTTATAAGATGGGTTAGTATTAGAATCGACGAAAATTATGTTAATCGAGCGTTGTGCTGATGGTAACGGGAACTCTTACATATCATGTGTTCATAATTTCACTTGGCTAACGTTATTATGAGGATGTTTTACGTAAGTGTACTTGGTTTACTGTTGTTATGACAATTGGTAAATGTAGTAGTACGTTTCCTTCGTGCTTAATTATGTTAATCTTTCTCTTACTCCTTTCCTTGTCTTGTGTGTCAGATCAAGATGGTTAGTATGTGCGAAAGACCGCGTACACGAGTGGATGGTGGGGAGGCGACCGCTTCACGGCTGATCAACGAGAGAGGGTTGAGGCCGTTGTGCGCCCATCTACCCAACCATTGCTAGGCGGAGGGCTGGAGATCATTCCACGGGTGGACCTAGATTTGTCCAACCCGGTTATGCGGGAGGTAACCCCCCAATCTGAGATGTTGGCCAACCTGATGCAGATGATGAATGAAGCGATGGCCAAGCAGCAGGAATCCCTTCTGAAAATGTTTGAGGACCGTGATGTGAGAAACCGGAGGAATAAGACAGTTACGGAGAACATTGAGGTGATTGGGTCTGGTAGTATAGGACATGTGAACCGAACTGAAGAACCAATAATTACCGAGGTGAGGCAAGGCCAGAGAACTTGCTCGTATAAGTCCTTCTTATGTTTCAAGCCACCAGAGTTCTCCGGTTCTGAAGACCCTGTTGCTTGTATGAAGTGGATTCAAGGGATCGAATAGGCCTTCGACTCATATGAGTGTGATGAAGGTCAGAGAGTGAGATTTGGTTCCCAAATGCTTAGGGATACGGCACTCAGATGGTGGAATGCCACCAAGTCTACCCTCTCCCCTAATGTTTTGGCTTAACTGACTTAGGTCGGGTTCAAGAAGAAAATTATGGACGAGTAATGTAATGAGAGGGCCTTGGACCGTATTGAATAAGAGTTTCGGTCTCTGAGGAAGGGGAACTTGACGGTGAGGGAGTACACACGTAAATTCATGGAGAAGTTGGATTTAGTGGGGTATGTGGACCCAAGGGAGAAAGAGAGGATCAAGGCATTTCTCAAGGGCCTACCGGCGGACACGATGTCTATAGTCCGCAACTCTAAAACCTCTAATCTCCGTGAGACAATAGAGGAAGCACAGATCATGGAAGATGCCTATGCTAGAGACAAGGTGGAGAAAGCGGTGGTGGTAGAAGACAAGAGAAGGTGGGAAAGCAACCCCGAACCTCCCAGGAGGCCAAGGTCGTTCAAGGGGGAAGAATCTTTGACAACCTCCGAGAGGCACGATGGTGCCCTAAGCAAGCACCACGGAAACTGTAACTCCAACCCCACCTCTTGTGCCAAGTGTGGGAAACCCGATCATGCTAGTAAGGATTACCCAATCAAGGGAGTTATCTGCTTTGAATGTAAGATGTCGGGACATTTCCGAAAGGATTGTCCGAAATGGAAGAAGGGGAGTGCCCCGGAGAAGAAGGAGAACCCTCCAAGGGTTCTTGGCCGAGCTTTCTAGATGACGCCCGATGAGGCCAAGTCAGCCACCAACGTGGTATTGGATACGTTTCTCCTAAACTCCGTACCTGCTCGTGTGCTATTTGATTCTGGTGCTAGTTTCTCTTTCGTGTCTGAATCTTTTTGCCAAAAGCTTGCCATGCCCACTAGTAGCTTAGTTGATGCTTTAGTGGTAGAAATAGCGAATGGTAGTCATGTAGTGATCTGCGACGTCTTGAAGGGTTGTACACTTGATGTTGAAGGGAAGGAATTCTTGATCAACTTAATGCCTATGGTTATTGGCGTTTTCGATGTGGTAGTCGATATGGATTGGTTAGCGGAGAATCAAGCCGAGATTGTGTGCTCCAAGAAATTAATTCGGCTACCACCCGTTTCAAGTGGTGGGACGGTAGTGATTTATGGCGAAAGGAGGAAGGGTGATGTAGAGATTATCACCATGGCTAAAGCGCGGAAATGTTTAGTGAAGGGATGTTCATCCTTCCTAGCATACGTGATCGATGCCAAGTTGGAGAAGAAGAAGTTGGAGGATGTGAAGGTGGTGCGCAAGTTCCTCGACGTTTTCCCAGACGACTTGTCTGGTTTACCACCCGATCATCAAGTAGAGTTTCGAATTGACCTTGTACCAGGAGCGGCTCCGATTACCCGAGCCCCTTACCGATTAGCGCCATCAGAAATGCAAGAAATGATGGCTCAACTCCAAGAGCTCTTGGAGAAGGGTTTTATAAGGCCAAGCTCGTCGCCTTGGGGAGCTCCGGTCTTGTTTGTCAAGAAGAAGCATGGCACGATGAGGATGTGCATTGATTACCGTGAACTGAATAAGGCTACCGTGAAGAATAAGTATCCGCTTCCGAGGATCGACGACTTGTTCAATCAACTCTAAGGAGCGGGTTGTTTCTCAAAGATTGACTTGCGTTCAGGTTATCATCAAGTGAAGGTGAGGGGAGAATACGTCCCGAAAATGGCCTTTAGAACGCGTTACGACCATTTCGAATTCCTCGTAATGCCGTTTGGTCTAACTAACGCACCAGCGGTGTTTATAGATTTCATTAATAGAGTGTGTCGACCATTCCTCGACAAGTCGGTCATTGTATTTGTTGATGACATACTCATGTATTCCAAGAATGAGTCGGAACATGAGCAAGTCACCTTGGAGAAGTTTTAGAAGTGTTGAGGAAGGAGAGGTTGTACGCCAAATTTTCCAAGTGCGACTTTTGGCTTGAAGAGGTTCAATTCTTGGGTCACGTTGTCACTCGAGACGGAGTGAAGGTAGACCCCTCCAAAATTGAAGCAATGATGAATTGGGAACCTCACAAGAATCCGTTCGAGATCCGAAGTTTCTTGGGATTGGTGGGCTATTACCGGAGATTTATTCAAGACTTCTCCAAAATTTCTTCTTCCTTGACGGCCTTGACTTGGAAGAACGTGAAGTTTGTTTGGACCGAGGCGCAAGAGAAGGCGTTTCGGACTTTACAAAAGAAGTTGTGTGAAGCTCCAATCTTATCGCTACCGGAGGGGTCGGAGGACTTCGTGGTCTATAGCGATGCTTCAAAGATGGGTTTGGGTTGCGTGTTGATCAAATAGGTAAAGTAATCGCCTATGCCTCAAGGCAACTCAAAATTCACGAGAAGAACTATCCTACCCATTATTTGGAGTTGGCGGCGGTGGTGTTCGCTTTGAAGCTATGGCGACACTACCTCTATGGCACAAAATGTACGCTCTACACGGATCACAAGAGTTTGAAATACGTCTTTGATCAAAATGAGTTGAACATGAGGCAAAGAAGGTGGCTCGAATTACTTAAAGATTATGATTGCGAGTTGCTTTACCACCCCGGTAAGGCAAATGTGGTGGCCGATGCGTTGAGTCGAAAGGACTATAGCGGAAGTATTCGGGCTACCCTTTCGAGAATCGAGCTAGTGTCGAGCCTTATTGAGAGAATCAAGGCATCTCAAGTAGAAGCCTTATTGGAGGAGAATCTCAAAGAAGAAGTTATGACAAAGCAACGTTTGCTCTTAACGGAAGATAGTTGTGGAGTGAAATTGTTCAACGACCGTGTATGAGTACCCAAGGTTGGAGGCAATCGAGAACTTCTTCTCAAGGATGCCCATAATTCCAAATATTCCATTCATCCGGGGAGTACAAAGATGTACAGAGACTTGAAGCTACATTATTGGTGGCCGGTAATGAAACTTGATGTGACACGTTACATGGAGCGTTGTGTGACGTGCTTACAAGTGAAAGTCGAGCATCAACGACCGTATGGGAGTCTTCAATCCTTGGAGATCCCCGAGTGTAAGTGGGAGCATATTACCATGGAATTCATGACCAAGTTGCCCAAAACTCTTCGAGGTCACGATACCATTTGGGTAATAGTTGATCAGTTGACCAAGAGCGCACACTTCTTTGCCATGCACGAGACACTACCGATGGACAAGTTGGCAAAAGTTTACATCGATGAAGTGGTTTCAAGGCATGGGGTGCCCTTGTCTACTGTGTCGGATCGCGATAGTCGGTTCACTTTGAACTTTTGGGATGGTTTGCAGAAAGAGCTTGGAATGCGAGTAAAGTTGAGTACGGCTTATCATCCACAAACCGACGGTCAAAGCGAAAGAATGATACAAACGCTTGAAGACATGTTAAGGACTTGTGTCATCGACTTTGGGGGTAGCTGGGACTCTTACCTACCTTTGGTAGAGTTCACTTACAATAATAACTACCACTCGAGTATCGGAATGGCACTGTTTAACGCATTGTATGGGCGGAAGTGTAGAACTCCCGTGTGTTGGCTTGAAGCAGGAGAGAAGCAATTCGCCGGACCCGAAATTGTGCAAGAAACAACCGATAAAGTTAAGGGCATTCAAGAAAGGTTGAAAGTGGCTCAAGAACGGCAAAAGAGTTATGCCGACAAGAAGAGGCGGCCGATGGAGTTCCAAGTGGGTGACCGTGTGATGCTTAAGGTGTCACCTTGGAAAGGCATTATTCGGTTTGGAAACCGCAGGAAGTTGAGTCCCCGTTTCCTTGGACCATTCACAGTGCTTAAACGTGTAGGGTTGCAAGCCTACCAATTGGAACTTTTACCGGAAATGAACGGGATCCACAACACGTTTCATATTTGTTACCTTCGGAAGTGATTGGGGAAAGAGGAAAGCGTCATTCCTCTTTCCGAGATAAGAGTGGACGAGGGTAACCGTTGTGTTGAGAAACCCGAAGCCATTTTGGAGCGGAAGACGAAGAAGCTTCTCCACAAGGAAGTCACGATGGTCCAGGTGCAGTGGAAGCACCACCGCGGTGCCAATATGACGTGGGAAGCCGAAGAGGACCAGAAGCGAAGATATCCTCATCTTTTCGCGTAGCTTGGATTTCGGGGACGAAGTCGTTTCCATGTTGGGGAGGATTGTAACACCTGGATTTTCAGTAAGCCAATTCCTTCATGATCTTCCAAGAATTTTCTTTTTTGAGCATTTGAATCCCTGTAATGGTTTACCTTTGTTTACTGGTTCATGTTAGGAGAGCATCGAGGCTTGAAAATCGAATTTCGGAGACTGGGGAGGCGCTCGGCGATAGTGCCACGCGATAGTGACATTGTCACGGTCGCGGTGGCATAGTCGCGGGACTCCATGAACCTACGGTACATATTCGGCGATTGTGCCTCGCGATTGTGACACTTGTCACTATCACTTGACACTATCGCGGGGGTGGGGAAGACCGAACTCTCGGTACATTCAGGGCGATTATGCCCAGCGATAGTGACTGTCACTATCGCATGTCAAGGTCGCGATCGGGGTATTTCAGACCATTAAATATGATTTTTACTCCATCTCATTCATTACTTCACCTAATCTTTCAAGACTCATCTCCTCCCACTCTCTCTTCATTGAATTCGACTTCTAGGTCATTAAAGGCTCCATCTCACTCATTTCTTCCAAGATTTCCTTCATCAACTAGGTTGGGAAGGCTAGGGATTCAAGGGTTTATCATCTCACTCCTCCTACCAACATCCCCAACTTGGAAGATTCTAGGGTTTTGATCAAAAACCCACTTTGTGAGTTCATACTCCTTTCTTAAAACTTTATACATGTAAAAAACATAACATTTTGGAACTCCTAAACTTCTCCTTGTTTGTATTTATGCTTGAATGATTTTGACCTAACTTTGGATTTTTGGAGATTTAGGGTTTCTATCTTTTCCAACTAAAATGAAGGGTTTCACCTTATGAGGTGTAAAATATGGTTATATGTGCATATTCATGGTGGGAATACTTGAAGAAACATTTTGTGTCACTTTTATGTCTCTCATTCCATGGTTGGGTTTACTTGATAAAATGAGCCTTTGAGAGTAAAATACATGGATATTCATTGTCGTGGTCCATGATTATTTTAAAATGGTATTACCCTTGAAAGGGTACCTTGTAAAGGATTTATACTTGGAAATAGGAAAATGGTCACATGATGGATATTGAATGGATTTGGTTCTACTTAGAGTTGTTTACACAAAGAAATACCTTTTGGGAAATAATTGTTACTAAGAACTATATGTTTGATTATAGTTGATCACAAATGAAATTGTGACAAGTCTAGACTATTACTAATGAATCGATAGGTATAGAGTCGAATTAATTTTGGGTTAAATCTCGGTTGTAGCTAGTCGAGACATTGGACCCTAGGGTGCCAACTTGGTACGGTTATGTGGGACCGGATACTAGCAGTAGGCCGTAAATGTAAATCCTAGCGAATGAGCATGATTAGGATCATTGGGTGCCCTCCCCCACATCTGAGTACGAGTCGGCAAGCTCGTGGCCTTGATCCTAGTATGGTGAGCTCAATAACTTGGAAAGTGGTTAACTTTTGTGTTCCGCCAAAATCCTTGGAAAATCGGGTCTCCCCCGTCATCGCAAGATGAATTTTGGACCGTAAGGTCACTATGTGGTTACTATTGCAATTATAAACTCAACATCTTCGAAAGCTTACTTATTGTTGCATTTAAATTATTTTTAAATCATTCATATAAATTGTATGTTCTCACTAGGCGTTAAGCCTAACACTTTTTCTCAAATGACGTGTATAACAGGTTCCTTTAGCGGTGGGTTGCCGAAGGTTTGAGCAATGAGCGTGGGTGCTTGAGGCATTTTTGAGATGATAGATATTTGGAGTCTTGGCGAACAAATGACTTTATTATTTTTGGGAATTTGGGTTGACAACCAATGTAATCTAGATAGAATTTATTTAGATTAGTTTGTTGTTGATTCCCATATTCATGCACAGCTTTTGTAAACGCTTTCATACATTTACCCTTTTTGGGTGGTTTACTCCGAATACAAACGTCATATTTTCGAATTTTCAAAATTTTAAATTATTCTAAATTTTAGGGTGTTACAATAGTTTTCTTTGTCAAATTTATATGGACATTTCTCAAGATCCCATCAAAGGTATGTACCAAACATATGACACATTCTGGTCTCGTGTAAAAGAAAATTACAACCAAGGAAAACAGGCTTCTTGGATTGAACGTTCAAAGAAGTCTATCCAATGTCGAATGCAAACTATTGAAAAAGCAGTAAGAAAACGGCATGCATGTATTAGACATTGTAAAAACAGACGTCCTAGTGGTGCTTCTGTCGGTCCCGTATAACTTAACAAGATCTTACTAGACAAAACAAACATATAAGATTCACCAACCTGTTTGATTAATAACCACGGATTACAGATTGAATAAGATTTCTCTTTAAGCTCTCTCTCTGTTTTTCTCTCTGATGAATAGTGTTGGGTCGATGTTGTTGATGATGAGTTGTATGAGATAATAATATCTCTCTATTCTAATATCAACCAACAACTTAATATCTAAATTAATATCTAAATACTAAATATCCTAAAATATCTAATAAATAGATATTATTAGGAATAATATAGAATACTATAATTAACACAATAATTAAACTTTGACAATTATTACAAACTAACATTAGACTAATATTGAGAATGGCTTTTCAGCTTTAGCTTCAGATTCCAGTCTTCAGATTGGATGATCTTGAATCCAATAAATCTGTGATCTAACAATCTCCCCCTTTGGATCAAGATCATTACTAAAATGATTTAACAATTTAGTCTTCTCTTTCAGCTCAGAAGATACAATCTCCTTCTTTCTCTTCAATATATAATAATCTCCAATTTTAGCTCAGAATGCTTTAGCAAAGTATCTTCAGAGAAAATTTTCAAAAAACTTTGTCTTTGAAGAAATTGATCTTGGAAATTTCTCTAAACTTTTGATCTCTCCCTTTTCTTGGTTAGCTTAGCTCTTCTCCCCCTTTTTGATGAAAAGAGCAACGATTTCATCAAAACTTGTAGTAAGAAATGTTTGTCATGCAGAGCCTCTGATTCGTCAATCCAAAAGATATTTATCCAGATCTTTGCAAATCTAGACAAAATAATCGTGTAACACCTGAATCAACAAATGAATCAGTTAATATGTATGTCAGTAACACAAAGTCATTGTGTGTAACGAATACTCAATGGAAAGGAGCTTTTAGATGTTCACTCCCCCAGGGCTTCCATTCAATCATCGAAACACCACAAAGGTAGTTTCTATGAACGTTATGACAAAGAAACAAATTCCTTGTGTGTTCGTGCATGTGATAGAAAGAATTAAGCACTTGATGATTGCTTATAGGCTCAAAATTGTGTAAACCACTGAGACAACAGTAAGTATAAGCACAGACTCAATGTGCATGATTGAAGTGCGAAGGTGGGGCAGACTTCCTTTTTTTCAATATCCATATTTTCCAAATGAAAATCAGATAGCAAATGTGTTGCTTCCCCTTTGAAAATGTGAAACACTTTCTTGTTAAGAAGAAAATGAGTGGCTGGTGAGGTTAATCAAGAGTTGGAATGGGCTAGTTGTCTGTTTCAATAATGTTCACCAAAGAGTTGTGAAACATTAGAATTGTCATTGCCCGACTCAGAAAAAGTTGGTGCAGAGTTCTGATATTCTTTTTAACTCTGTTCTCACACCTTCTTTCTTTTAAACATTAAGCTCACTCTAACCAAACTCTCCCTTTTCTATATACCTCATCACACAATCCACACTCATTTCTTTTGACTTCTCACACTCAATCACTATGGATTAACTTCTCGGGTAGAAATCACTGGTTAACGTGATTCCATAGAAGTTCAAGTAAGGCCTAGCACAATGAAATCCCATGTTTTCCTATGATGCATATGATGCTCAAAATGGTTTAACTATTTCAGTTAAAGCACAAAGTAGATCTTGAAAACATTTAAAAGCACACTTCCAATTCATGAAATCGGTTTGAGATTCGAGAAGTGGTGTGTACATTTAAGAACAATGTTTTCTATGATTGAAAGTTGTCCCGCTTTCAACCATATATGAGATGAAGATAAGGATTTATACCTTTTGAGTGCAATCTTACATCTCATTAAGTCAAGCTTAAAGTCATATAGATATGAACGTGTAAGCATCTCTCAAACTGCAAAAGTCTTAAGTCATAGTCAAAGCAAATTTATTCACTGAAATTAAAAAGACAAAAAGCAGTAAAACAAATGAAAGTACGAGTTCTGATCAGAAATAATCAGAAGTAATTTCCATACTCCTTTGACTTGAAGAGCTCCCCCTAAAATCATGCATTACAAAAATTTGACATAAAAGGTAAATGCAGAAATTATATAAGCTCCCCCTTAAAATAGCAATGATCATCTATGGAGTTTCTTCTCACACTCCCCCTAAGATCATGAACAGACTGTTTAATGTGCAGATATCTTGCAGAAATAAAGATGAAGAAATGATGAAAAATTTACAATAAGAAACTTTAATAGGTAACCACCGATTAGGTCTTAAGATTTAGCATACCAAGCCTAGAGACAAGAAAATTGAATATCTTTTCGTCCAAGGGTTTGGTAAACAAATCTGCAAGCTGATAATCAGTTTTTACAAAGTAAAGTTCAATTGTTCCTTTTTCAACATTATCTTTTATAAAGTGATACCTGACATCGATGTGTTTGGTCTTTGTATGCTGAACAGGATTAACTGTTATTGCGATAGCGCTCTTCGAGTCACAGTAGATCGGGATGTTGTTGAAGTGAAAATCGTAGTCTCGAAGTTGCGTCCTCATCCACAAGACCTGAGAATAGCAGCTAGCAGCAGCCACATATTTTGCTTCGGCCGTTGAAGTTGAGACACATAATTGCTTCTTCGATGCCCAACTGACGAGTTTATCACCGAGGAACTGTATATGACCTGACGTGCTCTTCCTGTCTAGCATGCAACCAGCATGATCTGCGTCTGTATATGCTGTTAGTTCAAAACTAGTACCTTTAGGATACCACATACCAAGATCTGCAGTCCCCTTCAGATACCTAAAAATGCGCTTAACTGCAGACACATGGGATTCTTTAGGATTAGCCTGATATCTAGCACATAAACATGTTGAGAACATTATATCTGGCCTACTAGAAGTGAGATACATCAAAGAACCTATCATCCCTCTATAAGTCCTAACATCAACAACTTTTCCCGAAGGATCGGTGCCAATCTTAGTACCAGGTGCCATTGGGGTACCAATCGGTTTACAATTTTCCATTTTGAACTTCCGAAGAATATCAAGAATGTACTTAGATTGATTGATGAAAATCCCCATTGAAAATTGTTTGACTTGTAATCCGAGAAAGAAAGTTAACTCTCCCATCATACTCATCTGAAAACGTGACACCATTAGGTTTGAAAAATTCTTACAGTATTTAGGATTTGTAGAGCCAAAAATAATATCATCCACATATATTTGGATTAGCATGATATCTCCGTTTTCCTTTTTAATGAATAAAGTGGTATCGACCGTACCTTTTGTAAAACCTGACTTGACCAAAAACTGAGATAAGACATCATACCAGGCGCGAGGAGCTCGTTTGAGTCCATAAAGTGCTTTGTCGAGAACGTATACGTGATTCGGTTTCTCTTGATTGACAAAGCCTTCTGGCTGCGAGACGTAGACTTCCTCCTTGAGAATGTCATTCAAAAATGTTGTCTTCACGTCCATTTGAAAGACCGTGAAGTTCTTGTGGGCTGCGTAGGCTAGAAACATCCGAATTGCCTCTAAACGCGCCACTGGAGCATAAGTCTCGTCGTAATCTATTCCTTCCTCTTGCCTATATCCCTTGGCAACAAGTCTTACTTTATTTCTGATAATGGTACCATCTTCATCTTTCTTGATTTTGAAAACCCATTTCGTACCTATAATAGTTTTACCTTGAGGTTTGGGTACGAGTCTCCAGACTTCAAGTGTTTCAAACTGATTCAGCTCTTCTTGCATTGTTGTCACCTAATCGGAATCAGCAAGGGCCTCAGATACGCGAGTAGGCTCGATCTTGCTCAAAAAGGATTCATGCATACACATATTCATTAAAACAGACCTAGTTTGCACCGGTTTTGTTGGATCTCCAATGATTTGGCTTATCGGGTGCGCTTTGGTCCATTTGTGTTCATGAGGGAGTGGATTATATGAAGATAGATCAATATCATCATATATGAATCCACTGATGTCTTCTACAGGTTGTTCAGTAGGAATGGGGGGTTCAGTTGAAGTAGTAGGTGCAGAAGTCTCAGTAGGTACAGCTTGGTCAGCAACTTCTGTCTCTTCATTATTGATCACAGCTTCAACTGTCGGAGTAGGTATTTGAACTTGAACTTCTTGTTGAATCATATCTGACATGGTTGGATGAGTAGTCATTGAGTCTTCCATCCTGTCAACCACAACAGATTTAGTCACTTTAGATCCAAGAAATTCATCATAAAATGGTTCAAATAATAAATCTAAATCAGATAAATGATTAGTAGACGTTGATGCTCCATCTGATTTGTTCGCTTGAGACACAGGTTCTGGACTAATTTTCCTAGAAGCTAGTACTCCTGTTATCACGGGTTCTGAACAGACGTGTTCAAAAGCCATCTCTTCATCAAATGTAACGTTGACGCTTTCGACAACAGTCTTTGACTTCTTCAAGTATACACGGTATGCAGTTGATGTAGAAGAATAGCCAATAAAGATGCCCCCATCCGCCTTAGCGCTGAACTTGTTCAGACTCTCTCTGTCGTTTAGAACATAACACTTACACCCAAATATATGAAAATATTTGATTGTCGGTGTTCGGTTGTTGATTAACGCATACGGAGTCTTCTTAAATCTGTGATGTATCATGGAACGATTCTGAGTGTAGCACGCAGTCGATACAGCTTCGGCCCATAGAAATAGAGGTAAGTCAGATTGGCTTAGCATAGTACGAGCAGCCTTGACTAGCATACGATTTTGCCTTTCGACCACTCCATTCTGTTGAGGCGTGCGTTCAACAGAGTATTGATGTGATATCCCGACTGATTCGAGATATTCTTCAACTGTTTTGTTCTTGAACTCTGTGTCGTTGTCAGTTCTGAGAAGCTTGACTGGTTTCCGTAGATTCACCTGGGTCGTCTTCAGGAATGTAATGAGAACATCGGGTGTCTCGTCTTTTGAACGTAGAAATTTGACCCACGTGTATCGCGAATAGTCGTCCACGATAACTAATATGTACTTTTTTCCACCTAAGCTTTGTGTTCGCATCGGACCACAGAGATCCATATGCAACAACTCTAACGGAGAGTTGGTACTCGGTTCAGGCTTTGGTTTGTGCGGAGCTCTCTTCATCTTACCTTTTTCACACGCTGCACACAGATGTTCTTTGACATACTTTATCTCAGGAAGTCCTTTAACTAACTTTCCACTGACCAGTTTGTTGATGTACCGAAAGTTGAGGTGAGAGAGTCGTTGATGCCATAACCAGCTTTGTTGCATCGAGGCTTTTGAGAGTAGACACACCTGTTTGTCAGTCTGGACGTTTGACAAATTGATTGTGTAGAAGTCGGACTTTCGAGTGCCGACCAAGAGTTCCTTGCCTTCTTCGGTGCGAACAGAACACCTCTTGGCCTTGAAATTTACCTCTAAGCCTTTGTCACAAAACTGGCCTATACTGAAAAGGTTGTGTCCTAAGCCTTCAACATAGCTCACCTTCTTGATCGTGACTTTTTCGTGTACCATATCACCATACCCCAGAATAGGTGAAAACTGATCATTACCGAATCGAACTGTTCCACAGTATTTCTCTGTATAGTTGGTCAATATTCCTTTCTGCTCGGTCATATGCTTGGAACACCCGCTATCCAAGTACCACATATGACGGGTCTGCACAAGAGAAATTACGAAACAAGAGATTTAGGTACCCACTTATAAATGGGACCCACAGTGTTAGCACATGATTTTGGTACCTATTGAAATTTGGGTCCTCTTTGCTTTTAAGAATCAAATGAAGAATTAAAATGATAAGAGTGTACATGATATGTGCCAAACCAATTATCAGAATCTTAACAAGAAGCATAATCTGTTTATCATAAGATGAAGACTTTCTAGCAGACAGGCGTAACTGGAATAATTGCTGCATAGAATATTTCTTGCTTGAAACAACAAGATTAGGTTTAGAAACAGCAATATTCGTAATCAAAACATCTTTACTAGTCGTAGTCTTATTACAATCAACACTAGAAAGAACAGTCTCGTCAATCTCCTGTTTTGGTTGCCACTTAGATTTAACTCCTAGCCTTTTCTTGCTCAGATCTGAAACATTTGAAACTTTTGAGTTAGGATTGAGAGAATCAAATGAATGCTTCTTCTTTGGCTTACCAGCAGTGATCGGTTTCTGTGAATGTTGAGATTTCTTCTTACCTTTCACAGAGACTGATTCATCAACTTTCGTTGATGATTTACCTTTCTTATACATAATGGATAATCCAAAGGAATTCACAATAAAAGACGAATGATTAGGAAGTTTGGCACTAAAATCAAATTGATCAAAACAATCATCTAAAGCACCATCAGAGTTTAGAAAATCAAACCCTCCATCAGTTAAACCAAACATATCATCAGGTTTTGAATCCTTAGTTGATTTAGAAAGAACAGTATTTTTAAGCACAGTCGAAAACACTTTTTGTTCAATATCAATCAAAAGTCTTTCATCTGCCAAAGATTTCTCAAGTTTAGAAATTTTACTTTCCAAAATGAGAGGAGGAACGTAAAGTTTACCTTTAACCGGCTTAGCCTCCATCTCTTTTACAGAATAACTCTCAAAAAAATCATTTGAAAGAGATTTTGATTGAACAGAACTATAACTTTGATTCAACTTCCCATAAAGAAATGGAAGTTGAAATTTGGATGTGTTCTTTCGTTTTTCTGTTTCCTTGGCTTCATCCTCTTTAGATAGTCCAGTCCAGAAAACTTTAAGGTCAGGGTATCGTTGAGAAAGTCTTAAGAATGTAAAATCATAAAGTGCAGGCACTTCAGATATACCATTTTTAAGGTAGTGAGGATTCTCATGTCCAAGTCCATAATTCTCTTTCTTCTCTTTGGGTTTGTTTAGATGAATGGTTTGTTCAGTTTGACCCAATGAGTATAACTTCCCTTCTAAAGCTTTTAATTTTGCAAGTAAAGAATTGTTTTCTTCGGAACGCGAAGAATACATTCTTGTAAGCTCTTTGAAATCAAACTCAGACATTCTCAATTTAGAATTTGTTTCAGAAATCTCTTTAAGAATTATGGTCTTCTCCTTTGCGCTGGTGTCAATGTTTTTATGTAAAGTCTCAATCAATACTTTCTTCTCAGCAACATCCTCGCTAAGTTTCTGTATTGATTGGTTTTGGTCATGAATAACACCCTTTTCACGCTTAAGTTTCAACTCTAATTCTTGGAGTTTTGTCATCATGGCATGCATTTGATTTATGAAATCAGATTTAGTTAAATCACATACCTCTTCGTTGTCTTCTTCATCGGAATCAGCTTCAGCTTCTATTTCCAGCTTGCCCATAAAGCATAGATGTGTTGTCTCGTCTTTCTCTTCATTTTCATCTTCTTGGTCTGAATGATCTAGCCAGAACTCATCTTCTGCCATCAATGCCTTTCCAACTTCCTGTTGCTTGGCTAGAAGCATTTTGTTCTTGTAGTAGTCGGAGTTCCGAACTTTGGGTCTTCGGCAGTCTCTGGCAAAATGTCCAAGTTTGCCACAGTTGTAGCATATTGGAGGTTCTGGATGTTTGGTCTCTTCAGCTTTATACCTTTTTTCTTCTGGCTTTCTTTCCTCTAACCTCTTCCCTTCAAATCTCTCCTTGTGAACATAGTTGCTTGGGCCTAATGAATACCTCTGACTGTTCGAGTTAGTCTTTTTGTAGAACTTCTTTTGAAAAGCCTTGGTCAACATAAGCATAGCCTGCTTTAGTTGTTCACAGTCGTCAGAGTCAGAGTTCGCTTCAGTTTCAACCTCTTCTGATTCAGACACAATCATCTTCTTCTTCTTCTTTTTCACAACAAGAGCAACTGAATCAGCAACTGTCTTCTCAGACTGTCTCTTTTCATCCATGATCTTATCCACCTCTTCCTCATTTTGCTTGAGGGTTTCATATACCTCGTGAAGTGGAATGTCGTTCAGATCTTTTATTTGCTTCATCTGTCTTGTAAACCTTTTCCATTGAGGCTGGAGGATGCTTAGGAATTTGACATTCAGTTCTATTTGTGATTTATTGACCTTGTTTTTGCTTAACTCATTCAGCAAGGTCACAAATCTATCATATGTTTCTGCTAGAGATTCTCCAACTCTGCCTTTGAACTCTTCATAGTTGTTAAGGCAGTTGGATATCTTGACCTGGTTTCCAACTTTTGAACCAAGCATCAATTTCTCCAGTTGATCCCACATTTGTTTGCCTGTAGCTTTGTAGTTGTCAATCTTCACGTATATTTCATTAGTAATGCCTTGAAGAATGAAAGATTTTGCTAATCTATCAACTTTTGCTCTCTTTAGGTCTTCACCATCGAGTTCATCAAACTTAAGTTGATATGGTATCTCCTCAGTACCAACCGTGCGATTCTTCATAACAAGTATCATAACTCCTTCCTCTAAAGATTTTCTGATTAATTCACCCAAATCATGTCTTTCTATGAAGTCCATGAACCGATCTTTCCACTGCTCATACTCTCCCCTGAAGAGTACTGGTGGCTTTGTGTCAGTTCCGATAGCTAGAGCTTCTCTTGATGTCATTGATTCAGAAAGACCAAGTCAGGTATTGCAATTTGCGCTAAAGGAGGTAGAGCAAAAGTCAAATTTGCGCTAATAGAGAGTGGCGCAAAAGACAACTTACGCTAATAGTGGTTGGCGCAAAAGTCACTTATGAGACGTTGGCGCAAAGAGGATTTTTGCGCGAGGAATGGGTCGCGCGAACTTGAGGTTTGCGTGAGTAGTGGGTCACGCATAAAGGACTTTGCGCGAGAGGTGGGTCGCGCGAACTGGAGTTTGCGCGAGTCGTTGATGGCGCAAAGTGGAGTTGTGATATGCTCGACCGATATGCTCGACCGGTGTGTTGTTCAACCGGAGTCCTGAATGGCACAAAGGAAGATTTGCGCGAACAGTATGTGGCGCAAAAGATAGGTTTGCGCGAACTGAGTGTGGCGCAAAAGAAGGTTTGTGCGAGACGAATCTGGCGCAAATCTCACTATGAACTGGCGCAAAATTTTACTCTCGCGAGTTCTTCCCTGTAGCTTCGAAAATCGACTATAAACCACAAATTAACCTATCTAGACTTCGATTAGCAGGCCCAAAATTTGACAAATTGACCACTAACACTTCTAGAACAGATTACAAGCTTTTGACTTCGAAAACAAGCACTTTTTGAAAATTTGATCGATGGAACAGTGTGATGAACTCGTGAACTGTTTGATACCAAAAACACAAAATTGGAACTCGATTAAGGTGTTATACTGAAATTAATCTATACCCAATCGATTTATAACACTTTTCTAACACAACCTAATCGATTTCAACACCAATAACACACTAAAACACAAAAATGATTTTGAAAATGAAAAACACAGTGTCGATGTTCAATATTTTTTATTTGAATCTGGTTTAAGCTCTGATACCAATTGTCGGTCCCGTATAACTTAACAAGATCTTACCAGACAAAACAAACATATAAGATTCACCAACCTCTTTGATTAATAACCACGGATTATAGATCGAATAAGATTTCTCTTTAAGCTCTCTCTCTCTCTCTGTTTTTCTCTCTGATGAATAGTGTTGGGTCGATGTTGTTGATGATGAGTTGTATGAGATAATAATATCTCTCTATTCTAATATCAACCAACAACTTAATATCTAAATACTAAATATCCTAAAATATCTAATAAATAGATATTATTAGGAATAATATAAAATACTATAATTAACACAATAATTAAACTTTGACAATTATTACAAACTAACATTAGACTAATATTGAGAGTGGCTTTTCAGCTTTAGCTTCAAATTCCAGTCTTCAGATTGGATGATCTTGAATCCAATAAATCTGTGATCTAACAGCTTCAAATGAAGATATTGTAAGTATATTTATATACCAATGTTATGATTTTATATTTAAGCATAACTGTTTATTTATTGTAAATATAACTATATATTTTTATTATCTTTAGTTGAATGATTTGTTATTTATTTATTATCATATCAAGTTTGCGCAAGCCAAAGTAATGTTGAAGGAAGATCCAAACTTCAAAAGTGGGTGGAAATTTGAACATGTTTGGAATATTATGAAAGATTTCGAGAAGTTCAAAGATGGTGTTAACCGCACAAAGCAAACATCAAGGCCACATGGTCCTGGATATGTCACCTCTGACTCAAAAAATCTCATAAATCAAGGCCAAACATCTCCAGATTTGTCTTTGTTTTCTGTAAATTTAGATGATGATGATGTCATGAATGGTGGTTCTCCATCCCCACAACCAGTTAGGGTGAAGAAATCCAAACTGAAAAGAAAAATGGATGAGCAGACCTTAACTATTGTCAACACGATCAAAGAAGAAAATAGACAACTTTTAGAGCAATTAAAAAGGACATCTGAGCAGAGGCAAAGTTACGTTGATGCAATAACTCGCAAGGAGGAAACAAAATATTGTTTCAGGACTTGAATGCAATACAAGATCCCAATATACGAGCATATGTTCAAGCCGAACAAGCACGTATTCTGCAGAAGAGGACTGAACAACAACAATATCAACAAGCTCCTTATGCATCTACGTCGTTTGGAGAATATTTTAATGATCTTGGAGGATATGAATCCGTTCTACCCAATTATTAATTAGTATCAATGTTTTAAAAAACCATTTCGCTTACGTATGTTTTTATTACGGTTGTCGTTATGTACTTTTATCTTTATCATTTGTAATGATTTTATGTTAAAATATGTGTTAATGGCGTGTTTTAATTAAATATGTTATGTTGTAAATTGTTAAAGTATCCTATAGTTTTTAATTTAGTTGGATAAATTTAAATTGAATTTAAAGCTTAAAGATAAATATTATTCTAGTTTATTAAAATCGGTATTAGACAACAAATAAAATAAAAGTGTAAGAATCTAAAAAGTTGAAGGACCATTTTGTAGTTATCAAAAGTTTAGAAAAAAATAGAGAGTAGTTAATAGTAACTCTCTATATATAGAGAGTTACTATTCAATTCTCTATTTTAGAGAGTAAAATAGAGAGTTCATTGGAGACGATTTAGAAAGTAAAATAAAGATAGAGAGTAAAATAGAGGGTTCATTGGAGATGGTCTAACAATTTCTTTTTAACTTTCAAACAAAGTTTTTATAAAAATGGTAATTTCCAAAAAAATAAATTTTGCCCATTAATGTATATTCACTCTCCTCCAAAATAAGCAAAAAAAAAAAGCAATTAATACCTGTTCCCTTTGCTCCAAATTTTATTTTGGAGATTTCTCCAAATATGAAGAATTTCTATTCTTGTTCATCCTTTTGCGATATAGAAGGATAATTTCGATATCTTGTTGGAGCCAACTTACATGGGTGGCAATGTCGGTTAAGGGTAGAAATTAGTTATAGTTTAGAGTTAGATTAAAAACCTTTAAAACAAATGAGTCGAGTATATCTCATCTGGATGTGGAGACTATGACGCAAGATACACATAGACATGAAGATTTTAAATTATTAAGATATTAGTGCTTTCATATCATAATAAACTTTCAAACAAACATTTTATAAAATAATAAAGTCCAAAAATAAATTGATTGAACATGTGGAGGATCCGAACGAATTCTGCTTTCATTTCCCACATATGGAGCAGTGAGTTTCTCTCTTCTCGAAAATAAGTTAAAAGCAATTAATGAAGGCTCTTTTGCTCCAAAACAAATTTAGGAGGTTTCTCAAAATATAGAGAGTTTTCTATTCTTTCTTCCTTTCTCCATTTTGTAGAATGATTTGGAGATTTTGTTAAAGCCAACTTACATGATAAAAAAATCTCCAATATGTTTGTTTTCTTAATTTGGAGATTCTATTACCAAAAAGTGGGAACATTTGGAAAAATAATCTTAAATGAGATTTTAATTAAATCCATAACCTTTTCATTAGTATTAAAAATATGCTTTTATATTCGGACCTGTCAAGGAAAGCACTTACATTGTGTTCTCGAATTTGGAGAGCAAAGGAAAGAAATGAAATGGAAGGGAGGGAGGGAAAAGGAAGGAAACGAAAAAGAACTTTTTTATTTGTGTTCTCGAAAAAGTAAGAAAAAAAAAGGGAAAAAAATTGATTTTTCATGTTCTCCAAATTTAAAGATATCCCTCAAAATGATTACCAAGAGAAAGAAATTATTTTTTATTATATCCCACCAATGAGAAACTTTGAAATAAATTGTTTAGGTAAGAGAAATATATTTTATTAAATATATAGAATATTTTAATAATTATAATCACTGATTTATCTCCAAAATGGGGAATCTGTTGGAGATGAATATAATTTTTTTTTGGAGATTTTGACTTTTAGTTCTCCGTTTTGAAGAAATTTTGGGGAAGTTGTTGGAGATGCTCTAACAACATTTAACTGTTTATAAAAAGACAAGACAGGACATTCGGAACATCTTTGACTAGAAGTATAAGCAATGGAACAAATAATGACCACATGAATCATATATAAGATCAAGAATTGATAATGTTAAAACATAATTCAGATAACAATAACTTGCTTCAAAACCCAAATCAGTAACAAACTAAAGAGTGCCAATCTAACACAAAATTGCGACACCAGTTACTACGAAACGATAAAATCAAACTCAAAATAGTCCGCAAGAATGGCGACAGCATCACATCTGCATCTTACTCGTTGAACCAAATTCCTTCCTCAGCACTTCCATCCTCATGCCGGCGTTGGAAGAAGGTGGCCTGAACATCAAATAAAACCCTCATCAGATTGATTAGAACATACAATTCTAAGTTCATAAGTTCTTATTAAAAAGACTAAATCGCTATATTTTCCTATGAATATATACAATTGTTATATCATATTTATTAGATTTGTAAGACTAAGGTGCCGTTTGTTTTTTAAGAGGTTTAAAGTCTGAAATCTTAATTTAGTTATGATTAATAAGAGGTGATGTGTAAAAATGTCTGAACGATTCAGACTTAAGAGCCATTAAGAGATTTTTTTTTAAAAACAAACAAGCCTTAAAAGTTTCTAAGATAAACAAAGTTGTTTCCCTGTGTCTTGAAAATAATACGGTTTTGTTAGAAATAAAATGCAGAAAATACGAATAATGTAACATTTTAGGACTTTGTCTAACCCTGTAATGGCAACATCTCCAATAGATGAGAATTAAAAATCAAAATCTTCAAAAAGATTACATCCAAATTTATCAGCTTTTCCATTTTGGAGATTACAACATTGATTATATCATTAAAATATTTAATATATTCAATAAAGTATTATTTCTTTCTCCTAAACATTTAATTTCAAATATCCTTCCTTATTCGTGGGAATAATTAAAAAAACATTTCTCTCCCTAAAGAAATCATTTTTATGTAGTTTTCCAGATTTGGAGAATTTTACCATCTATCTCCTACTTTCTCCAATTTTTGGAGAAAGTTTTGGCAAATCTGTTTGAGCAAAAAAAAAAACAGCCCAAAATCTCCATTTTCGGAGAATCGTAAAAGTTTAAAACAATATTAGATGTTAGGAGGAAAGCAAGATTACCTCAAAGTGAGTGTTGTTTCCAAGTTAGCATTCTCATAACAGATAGGCTGCCTATTGCTCAAATGCTCAACCTCCTTCAGCAGTGACCTTCAACAAGTTCAATATACAATTTCATTCAATTAAATAAGGAAAGCTACAGTTTGTTAGATTTAACAGGTTTGTAAAATAACCTTAGCCTATATATATATATATATACACACACATTTATCTTAATAGCATTTGAAAATTCAGAAGTAACATTATAAAGGTTTGAACATGGAATTTAAAATCGCATAGTTACAAAGGATTGCATACATATTTTCTGTTTCCAGCATCATCACTTCCTCTTTTAGACTTCTGATCTCCTCTGCTTGTTGTGCCTAGAGAATGAAAGAAAATATAAAAAAGAACATCAGAATAAGATACCCCGGGCTTATTTAACAATTTTACAGTTTCAAAAATAATAAGCCAGAAAAAAAGGACAAAATAGAAAAAGAAAAGATTGACCAAAAGGTGTGACAGATCAGGTTGAGCTCGAGATGGTGATGGCAACGATGATGATGATGATGATGATGGTGATGACGATAGCGATGGCCCAGTAAATTTGTTGTACCTTCTGATTATTTGGGGCATGCTGCAACATAATTAAAAAAAATAATAGTATTTAAATATATAAACATTCTACGTAAAGAGGCAAGGTAATAATCGAAACGAAATTCAGTTCTAATAAACAATGATGGAGCCCCTAAAGTACACAGAATGGCTGAATTAGAGGAGTCAAAATGAAAATAAAAAACCACCTTTGAAAATGAAAATGGAATTCCAAACAACCAAAGAGAAGGTTCAACACTTGATTTGGTTTCCATTTATAAACAACACAATATATTTCTTCATTAGAGAATCATAAATGGATTTTGAAAAAGAAAGAATAGGCGCATGTACGAACATATATATATATATATATATAGTGGAAGGATATTTTGCAACCCTGAAAAAGGTTGCAACCCTTGCAATATATATATATATATATATATATATATATATATATATATATATATATAGAGAGAGAGAGAGAGAGAGAGGGAGATTCATTTAGAAACCTTAAATATTTTAGAAACCTAGGAACCACCCTTTTTGTGAGTATTCATGATGAATACTCACAAAATAGGTGTTCCCTAGGTTCCTAAAATATTTAAGGTTCCTAAATGAACCTGTCCCTATTTCGTAATCTAGCATCAACAGTAAAGATTTATAAATTTGTAACGTTTAAGAATCTTTATATAAAAAGTAAAAGTGATTTGCCTTTATTAGGGAGGATATAACTATTTCCACGATTGAACCAGTGCAGGACAAGAAGAGTGCTCAATCAGACCCAAATCAGTGATGGTTATTTTATGCTAGAATTCAATTTATATCATGAAAATAACACCGTAATTTGAAAAAAAAAATTCACAAAACCGAAACCAAGAAAAAAAAAACAGTCAACCAACCACCGAAAAAGGGGGGAGAAATCAATAAAATGCATTCATTTAAGAATGTTAGGGGTCCAAATCCAATCATTGGCACGAACCCAAGAACAAAATTATGAAATCAACTTAATGCAAACAGAGTAAGAAATAAATCTAGCTAAACTGTATCAACCTACGAAAACTTAATACTTCAATGGATGCATCTAAAACCTCCAAATCAGTAGATGGATAAACTAAACAACATAAAAAGCAGAAAACAGGAATCAACATCGATAAGATTCAAAACCAACTTCAGGTTCATAAAGAGGATGAACACAGATTCAAAACCGAAAAGCGGAAGCAAAAGAATCAAAATGAATGCCAACTAGTATAGCACATTTGAGTGCAGAAGAAATATGAAAACATAAGAAGGAGACCTCGAACTGGCAAACTCATATAGTCTCCCAGTGCCTGAGAACACTATCACACCAACTTCAGCATTGCAAAGCACAGACAATTCACTGGCTTTTTTCATCAAGCCAGCTCGCCTTTTGGAGAAACACACCCTTCTCTTCTGAACATCCTCGATACACCTAAGCTCTATCCTACTTCTCACCATAATTTTGGTCTTAAATTTAATATCTCACAAAAACAAAACAAAAAAAGACGATAAAGACAAAAAGAGAATGTTTAGGCTCTCTACTAGCGGGTGCGGACAAACCTTGTCTTGATGTCTATTTATAACGACGAAAAACCCTACTGGTCCCAACCATCCCTTGTAGGTCAAGGGGCCGGGTTATGCCTCTGTCCACCCCCGAACCCCGCCCCTTTGTTTGGAAACTTTTTTACTGGTTTCCAACTTCCCTTCTTGAGAACCTTTTTCTATGTTTTAATTGTTTTAGGAATCTGTCCAGCGCTTTACCTTATTCTAGAAATCCTAACATATCAAATGTGGCAAATTTCAAGCTAAAATTACCTGTTTTCCCAACTCATTGCAAAAGAGTGACGGTATCGATTTCAATACACATATTTCCACTTCTTTTGTCCTTGTTGAAGGGTATTTTAGACATTTCACCATAGCAAAAAACTTCAGCTAAACTATGTGCCTAGTCATACATTGCAATTATTTTCCGGTGAGGACGGACCATTTATGTTAATTTCATTAAGTCACGCGTATCTATGATCTCAGTTTCCATGTTTGGTTTTGATTCGGTTTTCTAACTTTCTTACATTGTGTTATAGTGTTTAGAAGAATATAGTTGTGAAATAGACCTGCCATCTGGATATATTAGTTGTGTTTCTGTCTGAAAATAAAAATCAGAGTAAGTATTTCCTATATTGATTGTGTTGATGCATATTTTAGACACATAGAGCAAATGGTACCACAAGGACTAAACTTTATAGCGCCATTGTGTTAGTTCCTTGGTAAGACAATTTATTCCCCAAGTGCTATTAGGCAATGGTCTAAAAAAATTGGTAAAAATCTAAAAGTCATGGTCAAAGGATAAATTGGTAAAATCAGCTTCCACTATACTACCTCCCCTACTACCAACCAAACCTCCTGAATAACAAACCACTACATCACAGTTTTACACAATACATCAACAAACATACATGTGACTCTCCTAACACTCCTCAATTTGGAGCATAGATATCGATCAATCCTCACGAGTAATATTCAGTTTGTAGTTTATATTTGGAATGTGATACGGTAATTTATATTTTTTTTGTAATTAATGTTTAGGAAGTTATATATATGCAAAGTGATTGTTTGATTCACAATATTTTACCAAGCAACTATAGTTCATTGGGCACTAAATCATACAGAGGGTTAAAACGGTAACTTTCTGCCATTCAGACAATCCATTCAGAACACTTACCAAACAACCATTTTTCATTTTGCATTAACTCATATAGAGCTATTTAATCATTTTGACCACTTAATCATTCACACCAAATCATTCAGCAATTGCCAAACAACCCCTAAGTCTTTCCGAAAGAGTTTTGTGAGAAGGTAGGTACATTGTATGAATAATTAGTTGAATAGATAGAGGAGCAATTGGTGTACCCATGATTTGTCCTTCTAAGAAGACAGGTGATCTTAATGTGTTTGGTCCTCTCATGAAAAAACTTGTTACTCTACTATATGGATGGTAGATTGATTCTCATAGTATCCGCACAGTTTAATCTATGGGAGTTCATCATAACTCCTGTAAGAGTCATCTCATCCATATCAACTCCCAGTAGACATCCACCATAGCACAATATTCGATTTTGGCACTAAGTCAAGATTGGCATTCATCTCCATAGCCATTTTTCTTCAGCAATACAGGTCGTTGCGTCTTTCCAAGTTCTACCCCTGCTACCACAAAGATCAATGCCAACCACCCCTCGAGGGTACCTCCGCTCTCCAACTGAGGAATGGAGAAACTTCGCAAGGAAGGGAAGATAAAAAAGAATGGAAAGTCTGCTTGGTAGACGTGTAAAGAGAAGGTCAGAAGATTCAGCAATGCAAAGGAGAAAGAAGTTGTCACCTCTTCTCTGGTAACCAAATATGAGAATCTTGCAATTATACAACAACTATGATCAGAATATAAAATACATCTCCCTAAAATGGCCTTGAGATACCTCGAAATATAAAGAACTGCATCCTAGTGAGTGCAAGGGGTAGACATGAACCCTAACTACACTAATGGAGTAAGAGGTTTCCAATTGCGTAATAATATGATAATTAAGCTTCCATACAAGTTCTAGGTCTTTTAGAACTAATAGCATACTATTCATAATCATGGACAAACTATGCTTTGCAACCCAACAATCCACATTTAAAAAGTAAATATAATACATACTTTCTTTTTGACGTAAAAGAAACCCCTTATTTGGAACAAAGCACTTCAAACCCCTAGTAATGAAGACGTCCAAGATTGATGACTTGCATTTAGTACCCTATAAAGCTCTTAAATTCAAAGATACCTTGATGATCTACTTGAGAGTTGAGACAGAACTATGTCATCAACATATACTACCAAGAATCGATGACAATACAACACTAAATAATAGTTGCTACCCCTTATTAACACAAACCCGAAAAGGGCCTATGAGAATCTAACAACCCGGACTCTTGGAAACCATAGAAGGATTGTTAAAACAATACACTGTATGTGTCGATACAAGGATTGTTGAAACGACAAACCATTAAGGCATCTATGAATAACAAAGCATGGTGACATGTCGAAATATACCTCCCTCCGCAACAATTCCATCAAGACATTCTTGGTATCGAGTTGGTAGAGAAGCTAGTGATGAATAGCAGCAATGGCGATACAAATACAAATAAGAACAGTAATCATCTTCAAAACAGGTGGTCTCTTAATAATCAATGGTAGAGGCTTGGGAATAGCCTTTGGCCATGAAATGAACCATCAAATGATGAAGGGAGCCATTGGATTTAGCTTCACCATATACACCAACTTACATCAAACTGAGGGCTTTAAGGTGTAAAGCAATTCTAGAACCTAAGTGTCATTTTTTTTTGTAGGGCATCAATTTCCTCCCTCAAAACCCTATGGTACCCTGTAAAACTTCTTGCACATTTCTAGAAATAATGACTATTTATGGTAGAGTCGTAGAGGTAGAGGTACAAGACTAGAATGATAAAGCAATATAGCTAGATAATTACAAGGACTCGTCAAAAACTGGAGACTCGAGAAGGGAAGAGTGATAAGGAAGAAAGTTTTACTCTACATAAATGAAGTACCTTCACAAGGTAGGACTATAACATCTAGAGCCCTTTCTAAACACGAAAGCAACCAACAAATTTGGGACCAACGTTATTTTCATCTAGACGCATGTCATGGATGAAAGAACACATCCAAGTATCTTTGGTGAAACGTGAAACAAAGGAGGACATGGGTATAAATCAAATAACTCCAAATACATGGAATAAGTATGGGACAATGATCTTTTGGCCGAGAAGAAAGACTTTGAGTGCATCCACATCTTTGTTGTGGTAGGGTAATTAGGACTTGCATGGTTCCATTGCATTCCATAAAGCCATTCAAATACCATTAGCATTGAGCTTCCATTCCCAAGTTTTAGGGTTCGTATGGTCTTGGCTCAAATAATCATGTTTATCCAAAATTTCAAGGCCGGTTTAAACAAACATACTGCACTGAGCACAATTTGTGGAGTTGAGTTTAACTAGGATCTTCAAAATAGCAGAAAAAATAATTATACCAGGAACTTTGGATTCCTCAGACGTCCTCGACGTCGGAACTTTGTCTCTCATGAAGATAAAACTATGAACGGTTGTCGGTTCACAGACGGACAAAGTAATTCATGCCCACAAAATCCTATCCTTTCACACAATCACCAAAATAATTAGAGTTATAAAGTTTGGTAAGGGGAGCATAGAGATTAAGATTTTTTTTAATTAGGAACAGGTAGTATCAAAGTGTCGGGCAATGACGGAAAACAGAGGTGTGAGGATCCAGCCGACAGCAAAAAGCCCAGATTACTAACGATGTACAATATCTATGGGTAAGTGTTAATTTGAGAAGTTTTAGTGTAAATAAAGGATATGAAACAAAACTTGGTTTAAGAATAAATGATCAAGCTAAGAAAGAAATACAAGCTTATAATTGCTCCATTGAAAAAATTAAAGAAAAGCAAGAAGATTTCTCAAATCTATAACCTTAATCGTAAATGAAATGCATCATAGAAGCCTCTTCAAAAGCTCATAGTTCGCAAAGTTGAGTCAAAGCGAGACATATGAATAGATAGAAGAGATGAAAAACTCGGAGATTGAAGAATCATAAGTTGTCACTAAATAAGTAACAAGAGAATCTAACAATTCATATCATACTCCTAATAACCAAATAAACAAGTCAATGCCACAAAGAACAAGAACCTCAACAGTTATGTTTGTAACCCAGAAAGGCTTCTACATTAGACAGGTTCACAGTTCACTCTTGGAAATCATATCATTCTGTTAATCCTCATAAACCCAACAATGTACCCTTGATTTCCCAAAACAGTACTAGTTGGTTACATTTTCATGTGTTGTACTCCCTTCGTCCCAAATTAAGTGTCCACAGTTATTTTGGGATGGAGGGAGTAGTTTTCATGGAGTTTGATTTCATGATGGTTGTCATAGTGAACCTTTTAGACTACACATAACTTGGAGATTGGAAATTTACCTTCTTATGTTAAAAATTCAATTTGGGTGTCTTTTTCCTGCCCTAGCTGAACGATTTGAGATTTCACTTTAGGGGAGGTCTGAAATTGAGTTAATGTTAAAGGGATCCAAATCCTTTGAACAAAAAAAACACTTGTATATGTGATTAATTGAGGATATAGGTTATCGAAAAGGTAAATTTCCAATCTCCAAGTTATGTGTATTCTAAAGGTTCAATAACAACATCAAACTCTATAGAAACTATAACACATGTGAAAATGCAACCAACTTGGAACAAAATTCATGATGGTTAGCTTATATTAGACCTTCAAACTCAACATTCATCCCCTTCTTCTGTACCAGGGGAGATCACAGAATTTAATTGTATAAATAAATAAATAACTATGGGTGTGGAGATAGGGTTTACCAGCAGCAGCCAATGAGTTGTAAAAGTATCCAGAGATCATCAGTGACTCTGATTGAAACTCCGGCCAGAATCTTAATCGGACAATCATTCCTCTGATTGCTTCCCGCCGAAGTCCCGAATTCTGAGAGGAATTTTTGATTTTGGGGCGTCTGGATTGCTTATTAACTTATTGCGTTTTCAAAGAGCAAATAAGTTGTTTTAAGTGTTTGGATTGAAAACTCCTTAGGACTTTTCCACCCCGTTAATAAGCAGTTTTTGACAAGTCATTCTCAACTGACTTATTTGAAACTTTTTTTTTTTGAGAGGGTATCCCAGACCACATTGGGCCCAGACTAATCCCTGGCAATATGGGTCGAAGCCCGACTGCTAAAGCATGCAGCCCGGGGTCGAAGCCCCCGTACCTCCAGGATGCGTCCCCCAGGGTTCGAACATGAGACCGCTACTAGCTAGTCCACATGCCTTACCACTAGGCTAACACCCTTTTGGTGACTTATTTGAAACTTGTTATTAACTTATTTAACCAAATTACATATTTACCCCTTCTTTCTATAAGTTAATAAGCACTTTTACAAATAATCATAAGTTGTTTTAAATAAGCAATCCCAAACACCCCCTTTGATTACAATAACTTTTTCTACTGAGAGCATCCACAATGCATAAGTCATTCAATGACTTTTTACTTTGCCACATCATATTTTCACTAACTTTTTTTAACAAAAAATATTCTTAAACACCTTCTCCAATGCAAAAAAACCTTATTTAAAGCTTTTTAATCAATTACATTATAATCTATCCTCATCTATTTAAAATGTTTTATAAAAACCCCTCATTTAATTTGTCGTTTTAAGACACACGTGATATTTTTTTTAAAACCATAATTCAAATATTTTAAAACAACACATTAAACGATATATAAAAAGTAGCTCTAAACCTAAATTTCATATCTCGTTTTAGTTGGAAGTTTGAAATAACAAGTTGTATGTTAATAAAAGTGAGAGAGAAATAGGGGGTTAATTTTTTTTACTTCTATTTAATAAATTAGATTAATTAATATTAAAAAAGGTTTAAATTGAAAATAATATTAAATGAAGGGGGTAATGTGAAATTTTAATTGAAGATGTAGAATTGAAAACGGGGAAAAGATGAAAATTGAATAGTAAAAAGTCATCTCAATAACCACTTATTCATTTATAACTCTTTCTTCAAAAACCTTTTAAAAAATCTTCCACTCCAATGTTACCAAGTCTTTGTAAAAACTTTTTGTAAATAGTAAAAAGCTTTAAAAGCTTATGCATTGGAGATGCTCTCGTTGCCAATAAATACATGTGAATGGTTTAAAAATGTTTATTTTGATGAATATATTTTTGAGAAAGAGTATAACTTGGGGTGTTTGGGATTGCTTATTTAAAATAACTTATGTTTTTTCTTTTTGTAAAAGTGTTTATTAATTTATATGGTGTTAAATCGGAGTTTATAAAAAATATTTGGATTAGTTTATGATGGTACCAAACCGTAATAAACTGATAAGTTATTTTTTAGTGTTTAACAAATAAGCAAATAAGTTAGAAGGTGTAACTTACGACAATACCACACCGGAATAAGTTAATAAGTTAGAATGGAGTAACTTATTATTACTAACGTCCAACCGGTATAAACATTTTTTTCCATCCAAACACTAAAAACTCCTTATTATTGGTACCACATCGGAATAAATCAATAAACATTTTATAAACGCAATCCCAAACACCGCATGTAACAACCCAAAAATTTTAAGTATAACATATATAGAAATATCCCAAAACGGGTCCCAAGTACAAACGGTTCAAAATAAACTAACGAGTTCAACAGCGGAAGTCTCAACTACAACCGAGATTTTCTATAACTAACAGACCGGAAAAAAAGCGGAAACATAAAGCTTTCTACTTAGTCCACATCCAGAACCTCTAGGCCTTCTCCTTGCCCTTGGTGGAAGCACCGCAAGCGTTCTTCCCTGAAAATGGGTTTTGGTTTTGAAAAACGAGGGTTAGACTATAAAGTCTATTGAGTTACCCACAAAATAAACGATATCCATTTCATAAACAAATAACATAAAAAGAATAGTTACCGTGCCGCCATGTTAGAATTTAAATAAAACACATAGGTAATTCTCATTAATAACACCTTCTCAACTTCTGCGATCGGGCCCCAAGCAGACTCCCCTCTCGCCTCGGGGCCCAAGCAGACTCCCCGTTTGCCTTAGTGCAGAAAACGAATTTCACATACGCAGGACTTTCCATATGTTCTCCACGAATTGAATTTATTTCGTACGACCAAATACACACCATTATCATCCAAGAAATTCATTTCGTTTTTAAATTAAGGGCGCATTTGGTTTGCGAGATTGGAATGGATTTGGAGAGATTTGGATTTCAAATCCATTCCAATAATGTGTTTGGTTTGCAGGAAAGGATTTTGTTGACCGGATTTGAAATCCCTTGAGGCCTTGACCATTTTAAAATCCTTTACCTGATGGATTTCAAAATCCTTTGCAATGGGCCTGGATTTGAAATCCAAATCCTATGGATTCTAAAGCCTGATGGATTTCAAATCCTTAACCAAACACATGAAGGGATCCCAAATCCCCCCAAATCCAATCCAAATCCCCTAAATCCAAATCCTTACTTGAAATCCAATCCATTTCAATCCATTCCCGCAAACCAAATGCACCCTAAGTTGCCATGAATAAATAAACGCATAAATTCCGTAGAGAAAATAATCATGCTTTATATTTGCCCATATTCAGAATTTAAAAAGAGACAATACAAATATCAGGTAAGAAGGGGTTAAAAGGAACTCACCTGATCGCGAATAAATTTTTACACGCTACGGCTCACACGAAACGAGGACTCCCTACAGTTAATTATTAAAAGTAACCACTTTAAATCCTCGTTGCTTAATTAATCCAAGGAAATTAATTAGAAATTGACCTTCGGCCCGTAGCCCACTGATTCTCGGCCCAACCTAAGGCCCACCTAAATGGAATCCACACCCGCATGCTATCATAAGGAAAAGACCCGGGTCTCAATTATTTGTACGCCTCAATGGTGAGGCCATTGAGGCCCAAGATCATCCAAGTCCGCCTCCCTTGGCGAGTCCGGCATGAGATCAAACCCGACTCCTTTGTGAGCCCAGGGTGATGGTCATGCCTGCTTCCAAGGCCGAGACCCGCATGAATTGAGGCCGGCTCGTGTTGACACCCGACTGGGATTGAGACCCAACCCCGGCGACACCCGCTTGGGGATGAGACCTGAGTCACATCGACACCCGGCTAGGGTCGAGGCCCAAGCCACGACGCCGCTCAATGTGATTTCGAGGGTTTCGCACCGTAGGTGATTTCTGCACAGAGCTCGAATTAACCAAAAATAGATCGATTGCCAGGTCTAGAATGATAACCCACATCTGATTTTCAGAGATTAATAACCTCTAACAGCTACTTTAACTTCCCAAAATAATCCCCAACATAAATCTTGCTTAGGATAGAGATTGGAACACATATTAGAAATTTTTCAAGAACTTCCCCAAGCTTTTGAACAAAAGAATCAGACTGTGATAATGGAATGATACCGAAGATTAACGGATGAATTTACCTTAGATATTAAGCCCTTACTCTCGTCTCTATCTTTTTGCTCAAGAATCGCCTTCCCCTTTCTCTCCAATTTCAGCCGCCAACAAAAGATTAGTCGTCCCCAAAAATTAGGGATTTCACCCCTTTATATATTTTCCAAAAAATCACAATATAGGTCCCTCAAGTTTCCAACCTCTCACCACAGACCCCAAAATTAAAATAAAGTTAAAACTCCTCTTTTTGGTCTTTACAATTCTCCCCCCCCCCCCCTAAAAGGATTCTGTCCTCAGAATCACTTCTTCAAACAAATGGGGGTACTTGGCTCGCATTTCTAATTCGACTTCCCAAGTAGCGTCTTGACCTTTATGAAAACGCCACTGAACCTTTACTAAGCCAATCTCCTTGCTCCTCAACTTCCTGACTTTGCGGTCAACGATCGCCTCAGGTTCTTCCACATAATTCAAACACACATCGACTTGAACATCTTGCAAAGGTACCGCCATATCCACCTCAGCTAGACATTTACTTAGATTGGATACATGGAACGTGTTGTGTATAGCCCACAATTCTTCAGAAAGTTCGAGCCTATACGCCACTTCTCCAATTCGCTCCACAATGGTGAAAGGCCCGATATAACGTGGACTCAATTTTCCTTTCTTACCAAAACGAACCACTCATTTCCACGGGGATACTTTAAGCATTACCTTGTCCTGGACTTGAAACTCAATGTCCTTTCGTCGTTTTTCCGCGTAGCTCTTTTGTCGATCACGAGCCACCTTCAATCTTTCCCGCACTTGAACTATCTTGCCAGTGGTTAGTTGCACTAATTCCGGCCCTGCTAACTGTCTTTCCCTAACTTCGTTCCAACACAAGGGCATACGACACTTTCGTCCGTACAATGCTTCATAGGGAGTCGCCTTGATGCTGGCATGGTAACTGTTGTAAGCAAACTTAATCAGAGGTAAGTGGCTTTCCCACGAACCTCAGAAATCTAAGGCGCATGCTCTCAACATGTCTTCTAACGTTTGGATGGTTCGTTCGCTTTGTCCGTCAGTCTGGGGATGATATGCAGTGCTCAACTTTACACGCGACCCCATCTCTCGCTGGAAGCTCCTCCAAAATGCGGACGTAAAACGACTGTACCGATCCGACACTATCGATATCGACACTCCATGGCGAGTCACAATTTCATCGATATATAATTTCGCCAGTCTTTCCAAGGAGTACGTCTCCTTGATGGGTAGGAAGTGCGCCGATTTCGTCAACCGATCCACGATTACTCAAATTGCGTCGTAACCCTTAGGGGTCCTAGGCAGCTTGGTCACGAAGTCCATCGTGATCTGATCCCACTTTCAAACCGGAATCTCCACAAAGTGAGTTATGTCTTCATACCTGGCCACCAGTAATCTCTCTTTAAATCTCCATACATCTTATTCGTCCCAGGGTGGACTGAATATTTTGACTTGTGTACCTCCTCCAAAATCTCTCGCCTAAGTCCTATGAATTTCGGAACCCAAATTCTTCCTTTGAAATACTTCAAGCCCCGACCATCTTCTGATAAGACAGACACGATTCCGAGCATTCTCTCCTTCTTAACATTTTCAGGCGACAACGCTTCCGTTTGCCCCCTTTTTATCTCTTCCAAAAGATTGAACGACACCTCTGCTCGCATGGCCACTACTTTCGTAGTTTCACCCCTCTCTTTCCGACTCAAGGCATCGGCCACCACATTTTCCTTTCTAGGGTGGTATTCAATCTTACAATCGTAGTTCATCAACAGTTCCATCCATCTCCTTTGACGCATATTTAACTCTTTTTTATCGAAGAAATAACACAGGCTTTTGTGATCCGTGAAGATCTGGCACCTCGTTCCGTAGAGATAATGCCGCCAAATTTTCAAGGCGAAAACGACCACTTCCAATTATAGATCATGAGTGGGGTAACGAGTCTCATGATCCTTTAGCTGACGAGACGCATATGCAATCACCTTTCCCCGCTGTATGAGGATGCACCCCAAACCCAACTTCGACGCGTCGCTGTAAACTACAAAGTCATCCGAGCCTTCCGGTAAAGCTAAAATCGGTGCGCTACTCAGCATGCTCTTCAATTTTTGAAATGCCTCCTTTTGTGATTCCGACCACACGAACTTCGTGCTTTTCTTCGTTAAGGTGGTCCAACGGCGTTGCGATACGCAAGAAGTATGTCTTTTCCGGTGCAAGCTTATAGAGGTAGGGCCTGTAGGGTCCACAAAAATGGGCCACAGGGCCTGTAGTCCCCGCCAATAAACCTTTATAAACTTACGGTAATAACTCGCCAATCTAAGGAAACTTCGGACCTCAGACGTGTTCTTGGGTTGCTAACAATCTTGTATTGCCTCGATTTTATATGGGTCCACTTTGATCCCATCACGAGACACCACATGTCCAAGAAATTGAACCTCCTTTAACCAAAATTCGCATTTCGAGAACTTAGCGTAAAGCTTCTCTCGTTTCAACAACTCCAGAATATCTCGCAAATGTTCTTCGTGCTTTTCCTCGGACTTCGAGTAAATCAGAATGTCATCTATGAACACGATCATGAACTTATCCAGATAAGGTTGACACACCCTATTCATCAAGTCCATAAAAGCCGTTGGTGCGTTGGTTAAGCCAAACGGCTACACCAAAAACTTGTAGTGCCCATACCTTGTCCGAAAATCCGTTTTCGGTATATCATCCCCTTTCACCTTGAGTTGATGGTATCCCGATCTTAGATCAATCTTGGAGAAACAACTAGTTCCTTGCAGCTGGTCGAACAGATCATCAATCCTTGGAATGGGATACATGTTCTTAACAGTCACCTTGTTAAGTTATCGGTAATCTATGCACATTTGCATAGTCCATCCTTCTTCTTCAAAAAGAGCACCGGTGCACCCCAAGGTGAGGTACTCGGTCTCACAAATCCTTTGTCTAGCAGTTCTTGAAACTGAGGCATCGTCTCCTTCATTTCCAAAGGTGCTAGCCTATACGGGGCGCGCGCTATTGGTGCGGCACCCGACACCAAATCTATACGGAATTCTACTTGACGATCTGGGGGTAGAGTTGTCAAGTCCTCCGGAAACACTTCCGGATACTCACTCACTACCCTCACATCCTCAACCCCACGCTTCTCCTTCTTGGCATCCACAACATATGCCAGGTATCCCGTACATCCCTTTCTCAAACACTTAGTAGCCTTAATCATTGACATAAGACTAGTCCTCTTATTTCGACGGTTCCCATAAATGATTACCGTCCCTTTACCCGGTAACTGCACGCAGATCAATTTCTTATTACAAACAATATGGGCATCATTCCTAGCTAACCAATCCATCCCCAACACTATATCAAATTCTCCCATAGACATGGGGTACAAACGCAAAGTTACTAAACTCCCTTCAAGATCTATGACACAATCCTCCACAACTTCCCTAATAAACACCCGATTATCATCGGTCGTTTCCACTTCCAACGCCCTCTCTAAACGTTTAGGTTTTACATTCAAACGTTTCATAAAAGCATGCGACACAAAGGAACGATCCACTCCGGAATCAAACAACACTTTGGCAACTAAAGAGTTCACCAGAAATGTACATGTCACCACCTCCGGTACCTCCTCCGCCTCCACCTCCACCTCCGTCATGTGAAAAGCATGCCCCTTCGGGCGCGTCGGCTCTGGCCTCCTATCTCCTTCATTGTTCCCTTGCTTCCCCCAAACTAAACCGGTCCCCCTTTTCTCAACTGTGGGCAGTCAGGCCGCATGTGATCAGACGAACCACATTGGAAACATGACTTACTCTTCGAACAATCCTTCGTAACGTGTCCCGGCAACCCACACCGGTAGCAGGACTTCGAGTCCAACATGCACTCTCCCCGATGAATGCGATGACACTTCCCACACTGCTTAGGTGCCACCTCACGATCCCCACGAACATCCGACCTGAAAACTTTACCTTTCTTCCCATCGTTTTCTGAACTGTCCCATTTCCTCTTCTCTCCCCCTTTCTCGGATGCTTGACGGTTCTTCTCTTTATCCCTCATTTCCACCGCATTGATTGTCGCTTGAAAGGTTGTGGGTTCCTTGTTCGAGACAAATTCTCGAATATCACTCCTCAATCCATAAATGTATTGCTCTACCCACCTTTCCTCATTCGGTACATATACCTCGGCAAAGCGGGATTTCTCTATAAATTTCAATGTATACTCCCAAACCATCGTCTCCCTCTGCTCCAAACTCAGAAATTTCTCTTCCAACTTTTTAACTGCTGCTAGGGGCAGAATTGTGCTTTGAACCTCCTCAAAAATGTTTCCCATGACATGCCCTTGGCCGCCGACGAACCTTGTCCTCCAGCTTCAACATCCCACCACATCATAACCTCATCTCTCAACATTGACAAGGCATAAACCACTTTATCCTCTTCTACACATTTGTTGGTGTTAAACGCCAACTCCATACCCTTGACCCATTTCAGTACTAACACTGAATCACATTCTCCTTTATAAGTAGGAGGCTTGCAAGTAGCAAATTCTTTGTAGCTGCACCCTTTCACTGCCGACTCATTCATCACCAAGGTAGTCGATCGAGAATGACTACCTTCCTTCGAGACTAGAGGACTAGACATTTCTGATCCTTCCTTAATCTACGATCTTTCCTTGTTTCCAAATGTTGACCCATCACGCTGAGCCAACAAAGCTTGCAGAGTTTCTTGGAGTTTACCCATATCAGCAGCGAATGCCTCATGGGTCACAAAAGCTTGATTACGACCACGACCCTGGCCTCGCGATTGGCCTCTTCCTCTTACAATGGCAGAACTCTCCTGCTGGGACAATTCCCTATCAACGGGAATCTCCGCGCTTCTTGCTCGTCGGGTAGTTCGAGTCGTCTTACTCCCCCGATTTCCGACAACCGGTTCCATTTGGGTGGTAGCTCTTCGGGTAATTCCTCCCCGACCCCTTGCACGACCCCTAGCCCTTCCACGGTTGACGGGCTGCCTAAGCGGTTCTACCAGCTCAACCACAGGGGTCTCGTTGTTTGGGTTTGCCTCATCAATCGGTACAACTTTGCTCCTCAAAGATCTTCCAGCCATGACAAACACTGGTTGATCACACAAACAAACACTTAGCCATTCTAGCATGGTAAGATTTTTTAAGCACATACATGTACCTATAAATTTGTTATTACATTTTCCAGGTGTAATCCCAAATCTACCTTACATGGCAGTCCTTGCTACCTTAGTCTTAAAGCGCTTAGAGTGAGACCCTAGAGGCATCCTATATTCTCGGTTGTTCCTAGGTTCACAATTTAAGTTTAGGCCTCTCTGGTCACCTAAATCCCTTAAACTATGGCTCTGATACCATTTGTAACAACCCAAAAATTTAAGTATAACATAGATAGAAATATCCCAAAAACGGGTTCCAAGTACAAACGGTTCAAAATAAACTAACGAGTTCAACAGTGGAAGTCTCAACTACAACCGAGATTTTCTATAACTAAGAGACTAGAAAAAAGTGGAAACATAAAGCCTTCTACTTGAGTCCACATCCAAACCTCTAGGCCTTCTCCTTGCCCTTAGTGGAAGCACCGTAAGCGTTCTTCCCTGAAAATGGGTTTTGGTTTTGAAAAGCGAGGGTTAGACTATAAAGTCTAGTGAGTTACCCACAAAATAAACGATATTCATTTCATAAACAAATAACATAAAAAGAGTTGTTAACGTGCCGCCATGTTAGAATTTAAATAAAACACATAGGTAATTCTCATTAATAACACCTTCTCAACTTCCGCGATCGGGGCCCAAGCAGACCCCCCGTTTGCCTTAATGCAGAAAACGAATTTCACACACGTAGGACTTTCCATATGTTCTCCACGAATTGAATTTAATTCGTACGACCAAATACACACCATTATCATCCAAGAAATTCATTTCATTTTTAAATTAAGTTTCCATGAATAAATAAACACATAAATTCCGTAGAGAAAATAATCATGCTTCATATTTGCCCATATTCAGAATTTAAAAAGAGACAATACAAATATCAGGTAAGAAGGGGTTAACGGGAACTCACCTGATCGCAAATAAATTTCTACACGTTACGACTCACACAAAACGAAGACTCCCTACAATTAATTATTAAAAGTAACCACTTTAAATCCTCATTGCTTAATTAATCCAAGGAAATTAATTAGAAATTGACCTTCGGCCCGTGGCCTACTGATTCTCGGCCCAACCTAAGGGCCCCCTAAATGGAATCCACACCCGCATGCCATTATAAGGAAAAGACCCGAGTCTCAATTATTTATACGCCTCAATGGTGAGGCCATTGAGGCCCAAGATCAGCCAAGCCCGCCTCCCTTGGCGAGGCCCGCATGAGATCAAACCTGGCTCCTTTGTGAGCCTCGGGTGATGGTCATGCCCGCTTCCAAGGGCGAGACCCGCATGAATTGAGGCTGACTCATGTTGACACCCGGCTGGGATTGAGACCCAACCCCGAAGACACCCGCTTGGGGGTGAGACCGAGTCACATCAACGTACCCGGCTAGGGTCGAGGCCCAAGCCACGACGCCGCTCAATGTGATTTCGAGGGTTTCGCACCGTAGGTGATTTCTACACAGAGCTCGACTTAACCAAAAATAGATCGACTGCCAGGTCTAGAATGATAACCCACATCTGATTTTCAGAGATTAATAACCTCTAACAACTACTTTAACTTCCCAAAATAATCCCCAACATAAATCTTGCTTAGGATAGAGATTGGAACACATATTAGAAGTTTTTCAAGACCTTCCCCAAGCTTTTGAACAAAAGAATCAGACTGTGACAATGGAATGATATTAAAGATTAACAGACGAATTTACCTTAGATATTAAGCCCTTACTCTCGTCTCTATCTTTTTGCTCAAGAATCGCCTTCCCCTTTCTCTCCAATTTCAGCCGCCAACAAAAGATCAGACATCCCTAAAAAATTAGGGATTTCACCCTTTTATATATTTTCCAGAAAATCACAATATAGGTCCCTCAAGCTTCCAACCTCTCACCACAGACCCCAAAATTAAAATAAAGTTAAACCTCCTCTTTTTGGTCTTTACACCGCCTAATAGATGGTATAATATGTATGACTTATTCGGTAAACTATATATAAGTGTTCATAAGGGACTTCATAGGCCAGAAACAGGCTTATCCGCTCAAGAGAAGTCATATCCACTCAGATAATTTTTTTTTACATTCTTGTCCTTTGTAAACCACACCCCTAATTAAACAAAAAAAAAAAAAACAATATCGGTATAATCATTCAGCTCCAACATATTTTCATCTTGTTCTCTCCTTGGATTCCTCAAACCTTGTCATAAACTATAGGTATAATTATTCAGCGTCTCATCGTTCTCAGATGGTCTCTTAGCGTCGTTCTTCGGCCGGTCTCCAAGCCTCATTCTCTAGCGATCTCCCGGTTCTCCATTAAGAAAACTGGCGGTCTCCTAGTACTCCGTGGCCTCCATGTTCACTTACCGTCATCTCCTACCCTTGCTTGCTTCTTCATCTCTTCGGTTTTGGTTTTGGGTTGGTTATAACTATTTCGGGTTTTGGTTGGGTGGTAGATCTCAATCTGGATCGTGTTTTTATGCTTTGGTTACTGATCTTGTACTTGGATTTTGGTTTGGTAGTAAATCTTGATCTAGATCTTGTTTTTATGCTTTGGTTACTGATCTTGTATTTGGGTTTTGGTTTTAGTTTGGTTACATATCTTGTATCTTGTAAAAAAGTTTGATCTGCATAAATTTTGCTTGTTGTTCATAATCTGGTTTCTTGATTTGCTTGTTGTTTATGCTTTGCTTGATGTAATTAGATTGATTTGCTTGTAAAAAAGTAAAAAATATTGATCCACAAAAAATGGCTTTGTTGTTATTTTATATGGGTTCTCAATTTGCATGATGCAATAAGATTGATCTTTAATTTTGTTTAAATCAAAGAGTAAAATAGTCATTTTCATTATTCAATTGGTTTATTCGGTACAACAAACGAACAACAATTTAGATAAATTAATATAGACAATTTTATCCATGCAAGACTTAATGGAAACCAACCAAATAGCCCTTAAGTTTTACGTACTCAATGTCATGTCAATATTAAGTAATAACCTACGTTTAGATGTTATGTTTTTTAAACAAGAAAAAAACTTATTCAAAACCCGAATAACGAACGTTTAAATCTAAAACAAGACATTTGCAACTAGTAGTCAAACATCACATTTTTCATGATTGACTTATCACGAAAATTATCACACAATTTTTAAGCACATCATCGTGACAATAAGTTTAAATAATTTTATCAGAGATGTTTTGTAGTTAACAATAAAAATTAATAAACTGCGTTTGATGTGTACAACAAACATAAATTTAGATCATAATGAGATCGACGGAAAATAAGAGACACATACAATAACAATTGTGAAGAATAAACAATTCCTTAATGATTAGGGGTAAAACGGAACTTATAGAAAAGAATCTTACAAAAGATAATATAAAATTGGAGTTCAAGTGAGAAAAAAAACATATTTGAATGTGCTTATTCCTAACTCCAAACCGATCTAGAGCCGCAAATTGCCGTAGACATGCATTGGCCGAACCGAACGTACGTCGTGCAGTTTATCGAAACACACTCAAATCATGGTGTATTGCCACCAAACGCCCTGCACATTGTGTGGTGGACCTTCCAAGGTCCGTTTTGACTGGTCATGGGCCTAAAACGGAGTCACGTAGCAGAAGTTACACACATTTTAGCGCGAAACCCAGTTTTTGCCGATACGTGAAAGGCGGGGGTATAGGGGGTTTCTCGTCCGGACCGACCGTACCAGATTGCCATGGAAATTTACGTGAGCCTTCTACAATGTTATTTAGAATGCAACACGGGTCATGACATATTGATCAAACTTGAAAATATTTGTTTCATGATTCTGACTCGTTTAAAACAAAGGCAGAACATATCACTTCTCCAATATGAAACAACCGATGTTAATCCTGCCATTGAGTTTAAAAAGGAAATATGAAAGTTTCAATGATTAAAAAAAAGCCCTTTGTGTATTTATATGTAGTGTTGAGTGACTAAAACAAAAACGATTGATAGGTTGTAGAAAAAGCATTTACGCTACCTTTCGTTGCGTCCTCGGCCCTCATTGTACCAATCTCATCACCATCACTAGAGATGTATATTGTGGTGTCCTAGAGAGTGTGTGTGAGACCAGATTGACAGATAACTTGACGTTAATAGCATGTCTCGTTTCATGGCAGATGAGTGTTGTTTTCAAACATATTTGTCATTTAAAAAATGGGATCACAATAATATAAATATAGTAAGAGAAAATAAGTTGTAGTAAACAACCTTTAAGACAGTCAAACTTTAAGTGTTCCTTTGACCTCATCATTTAGGCTTCATTATAACTCGCAAGAAACGAGCATGATCAACCAATGGAAAGATAGTCAAGTCGATTTACTTAAATACGTTAATGATCTACAGTGACAACAATGCGAGAAACTGAACAGAAAACATATACTACCAACACAAAATATTTAAATGATCACATGAAAAATAATCGAACAACACAAGCATAGAGAGAAGAGGATAGCCAGGGAAGAGGCAGTGCATGAAAAAGACAACAATACAGACCCAAGTATTGACCGGGCTTTTTCAAGCTCTGTCTCGTCCCTGTCTACCCTCACGTCTCCATCTATACCATTAATTTTACCTAAACTATAAACCTTAGAACTTTTAACAAAGCAAATAGTCTTAATCTTAAATAAGATAGATTGATGATAAGATGGTTTAAAATCATATATGAAAGTTGCAAGTATTAATAGACCATGACATTTATTTGTAGTACATCCGCCCAACATGTTAGTACATTGTCCTACCTTTCAACGCTTGACATTTTTCGTTGTGCACCTCTAAGTTTGGAAAATATGCAACACACCCCTGTTTTTAGTTATTTATTGCTAATAAGTTTCTACGAAAGCTATGAAAGATTTTGTTTTAGACTACCAATTAAAGTAAGTTTTGACCATCATAATAAATTAGTTAGAGCATCTCCAACAGCATTGCTAAAATAAAAAAATTGAGTTTTTCTTTGCTATTCCTCTCCAATAGCTTTGCTATATGGTTTGCTAAAATAGAGAAAGATCACAAAATCTCTAAATATAGAGAATTCTCTATAATCTCTAAATTGGAGAGAGAAAATATTATTTTATTCAATCCAACCAATAAAATTCAATTTTTAACATTTTATTTTAAGTTTTTTTTAAAAAGTGTATTGGAAAGATAAATTATGGAATATTATAATAATATAAATAATGATTGATTCTCTAAAATAGAAAATCTGTTAGAGTTAGAAGAAAATGTTTTTAGAGATTTTGACTTTCCATTCTCTATTACACATGTACTAAAACTATAGATCGTATGAAATTGGTAATAAACAAAATAAAATATAAAATTTCATATCATATTCAAAAATTTACAAATTAAAACAACATGAATATTTAAAATGAGAAATTGAAAAGAATATCAAATAGTCGTTTTTATATTTTATAAGTAAATTCGGAAATTAAATAACGACTTTGATTTTGAAAAGAATTAGATAGATATTTTTTGAGGCAGGTCCACATGTTGGACTATTTATATTGGGCCCAAGATCAAGTAAATTGGCTCCCAAAGTTTTGAAATTCTTGTTTTATGTTTTTGATAATCCATTGCACTATGTATTAGTGATGTAATCTATGATTTTTCATTAGGGGCAAATTCATCATTTAACCAGTCTAGTCATGTTCTGTCCAGTTCCATCATGTCTTGCCAAACGTTGGACAGCTGTCCTGTTCTGTTCTGTTCCGTTATGTCCTGTTCCATCTTGTCCTGTCATGTCCTGTCTGCGTACCAAACGCACCCTAATAGATGACCATGGATTTCATGGTAACTATAGACTTGTATGATCAATGAATAAATTTATTGTGGCAATGTAAATGTATATAAAAATAATGGTAAATGTATAAAAAAAATATCGTTTTCTTTTTGGTTTTAATGTTATATTATTTAAAAAAAAAAGTTATTTTATATGAATCTAGTATTAAGGGACTAAGAGGGTCTATGAAGAGAAGATGAGGGGGACGGAGTGTAATTAAATCAAACTTCAATGCAGGTAGTACAAACAGAAGAGTTGTAGTACAACAAACTACCAAGTCGCAGCTTCACGGAACCGTACTTTTCGTTCCATGACTTTTGGGAATTTAAAATGTTTATTTAAGACTAGTTAGAGCATCTCCAGACTCCAATGGAGGCTCCTTTTTGTACTTTTTGGTGCCATATGAGTTCCACATCATCAAATTAAAAATTCACATAAAAGCTTATAATGATAGTTCTTATAAGAACCTCTTTTTGTAGGTCCCATACATTTTTTTCAACTTCAATAATAATTATTATTTATATAAATAATATATATAATATTAATAATTATTATAAAGTCAAGAAAAAAAATATAAATATAAACATGATGTCAAATCTCACACATTTCATGGTAAGAACCAAGGTTCTTGTTTAAGCACCTAGAGGACTTTAGGTTCTTATAAGAACTCTCCACAATGCTAGTTCTTATAAGCCATTGCACTTTTTGCTTATAAGAACCTTGCATTGGAGATGCTCTTAAGTAGTTATGTATTCGTGTACGATGAGGCGTGAAGAATCGTGAAATCAAATGAATAATTGACAAACGTATGTATTCGCTCGTGAAACATCTCGAAATTAAAATGAAAACAATGTTTCGTTTTAAGTTTGTATTCTTCGTCCTTATCGTTACTTTAGTCTATGAAAGCATGGTGTTTTAGTCGTTTGGTCTTTGATATGCATTTTCAATCATATTTCATTTTTGTTTTATTTTTGTCTATATTGATGTTAGTTGTATAACTTTATAATTTACCTGATTATAAAATTTTAATTAATTCAATAAAAAAATATCTCATTTTTTTACAATAATCGTTACAAATATTTATCGGTATGGTATCTTATATATATATATATATATATATATATATAGTAAAATTGATACGTATTTATTCTATTTTATAATAATACTAAATCAAAATATTCAAAAATAAACCTATTTTGAAAATATTGACGAACAAATAATAGTGGTGTAATTTATAAAAAAATGAAACACGTTTTTTAAATATTTTAGTTGGTCTATGATTATGTGTTTTTAATATGCTAAAGATGAAAAAAAAATAAAGCGTATGGATAGAAAACAAATTAATTCGTAAATATTTTTATATTTAATGGTACGGTTAAATTAATAAATATTCAATATTGGGCTCGTTTTGAATGTATTGACGAGACGATTATAATGGTATAACTTGTAAAAAAAGAAACAAATCTTTTCATTGCATTTTTGTTCATATACAATTATTTGTGTTAACATGATAAAGATGTAAAATAAAAAATAAAAAAACAAGATATATAAAGTAATTAAATAACTAATTATAATAGTGTGGAGCTAAAATATTGGAATATAGTAGAGATGATAAAAAAATACACTTTCAAACTATTATATTTTCGAAAAAATTGTTTTTTAAAATAAAAACTGAACCATTGTATATTTCATATTCATATATTTTACCCTTTTTATAAATTGCCAACTTGATTTTAATATTCTTTTACTTTAGAGTAAACTATAATTTTGGTTCCATGTGGTTTACCACTTTCTTTGAAAGTGGTCCATGTGGTTCAATAACTGTAATTATCGGTCCATGGTTTGCATTTTGCTTTAAAAATCGTCCCTGGTCATTAACTCCGTTAAAATCGTCCGTTAGAGTCAGGGGTATTTTCGTTCAACCATGTTTTTTTCTCTCCTTTTGCAATTTTTCTTTGTTTTTTCTTATTCTGGTTTAAACCATATAACATGAGGGACCAAATTGTAATTTCTTTAATTTTTGTAATGATATTACCTATTTTATTTATTTTTCCAATTTTTTTAATTAATTTACTTGAATCTTCATACCTACCTTAAGAACACTAAGAACATCAATATCATCAAGATTCAAAAAACGCAAATCAAACTCATGTTAATGATCTAAAATCCTAAATCAAACCCATATTCAAAAGCCAAAATTCTAAATCAAACCCAAATCAAACCAAGTCTAAAAATCTAGATTTTAAAATCCAAAACCCTTGTAAAACCCATATCCGAGTAAAGTGTTTTTACAAGGCTATGTCTGTATGTATATTACTATATATCTATATCTATATCCATTATAATTATAGGGTCAGGTTCAGGGGAAAACCTAAAAAAAAACGGAAAACTGAGGAACACCCTGATAGCCATTCATCTGGACGGTATGCACTTGTGCATACAAGTAATTTGTAACATGCATACGTGCATATGCACAAGTGCATAAAACCAAAAAACACCTTAATTTACTTGTATGCACAATTGCATACCGTCCAGATGAATGGCTACCAGGGTGTTCCTCAGTTTTCCATTTTTTTGAGGTTTTCCCTTGAACCTCCCTCTATAATTATAATCCATATATATATATATATATATATATACGTACGTATCTTTAGACGAAATCTATGGAATATATATGGATACACATAGTGAATGTGTAACTATGTGTAAGATGATGTATTCCTCCATATTTGACCTATTCTATTTCATCTTCACATAAAAACCTATCTATATATTTGTTTCTCAGATCTGAGATAGAGAGAGAGAGAGAGAGAGAGATCAAGATACAAATAGAGAAAGAGAGAGAATGAGATACAGAGAGAGAGAGAGATACAGAGAAAGAGAGAGAGGACGACCTTGCCGGAGGCTCGCCGGAGAAGGCGACCTCGCCGGAGAAGATCACTGGAGGAATACATAGATATATTTTCGATCTGTATCTCCTCTCTCACTTTCTATACACACACACACACACACACACACACATATATATATATATATATATATATATATATTATATTAGAGGGAGGATCATGCGAGAAGTTAAACATTTTGCGAGAAGGCGAGAAGTGTTTAATCATATATGATTACACGACTTGTAGGTGTGTTTAATCATGTATGATTAAACGTCTATGTATTGCCAATATAACATGTATTTAATCATATATGATTAAGCTTGTGTATCATATATGATTAAACACTTCTCGCCTTCTCGCAAAATGTTTAGCTTCTCGTTTGAACCTGCCCCATATATATACATACATATATATATATATATATATATATATATATATATATATATTCATATTAATATTTTAATAATAATAGCATTACAAAAATTAAAGAAATTACAATTTGGTCCCTCATGTTTTATGGTTTAAACCAGAATAAGAAAAAACAAAGAAAAATTGCAAAAGGAGAGAAAAAAACATGATTGAACGAAAATACCCCTGACTCTAACGGACGATTTTAACGGAGTTAATGACCAGGGACGATTTTCAAAGCAAAATGCAAACCATGGACCGATAATTGCAGTTATTGAACCACATGGACCACTTTCAAAGAAAGTGGTAAACCACATGGAACCAAAATTGTAGTTTACTCTTTACTTTATGATTCTTTTTTGTTGATTTAGGTGTCCGGATCAGCATATGTGTAGTTTGACTAATCTTATAGAGACCCTCTGAGGAGAATTCTCAAATGTCCAAATTTTATTACCAATCCAGCTAACTCCACAAAATTCTAATAGAGTTACTACACAAATCATATTTCATCTGAAATGTGAAGCAAAAATTATAATTTTATTTTAATTACAGAATAATACTATGTAATATCAAACGGCGTCTCTATATATGTAATCAATAAAAAAACATTATAGGAAGTAAAAAACACATATATATGTAATGGTAAAGTCAGGATCTAAAATCATGGGAAACATTATTCTTATTTGACATAAATTACAAATGCTTAATTATCGTGTTCTTTACTTATTCATACTTGTTAATTGCTTAATATGAAACCAACCAAAATTAATACACATGTATCAAGGGTACTCAAATTTCCTCTGGTGATGTTTCCTCCTTTGGTTCTTCTTCCTAAAGAAAAGGTAAGAGTTTTGTGTGCCACATTTATATGATGTGATGTGATTGCAAGTCCCATTGCTTGATGCAATAAAAAAGTGCAAGTAATCACATAAAAATGGTGATACCAAAATTGTTGGTGATTTTTCTTGCCATGTGAATATAGGAAATGAAACAAATTGCAAGTAATCTTTCATCAGAACCTTGTACCCTATGTGGCTCAGTGAACTCATATTTGTCACATCCTATACATGAACGAAAAGATCATCGATTCATCTTAATACCCATATGGGAATAGAAATGATTTGAGCAAACAAAATCATGTAGAACGTAGATTCATCAACACAAATTTCCCATCTTAAATTTATTAAATCCTTTCGTAGTGGATTAATAGGATGAGAGAAGAAAAAATGCACATCCCTTCCAGATTAAAAAAATAAAAAATTAACTACATTTTAAATCTTGACAACTGATAATAGAATCATGTCGACGATCTGTTTGCAACAAATTCACATCACATCATCAAAATTCGCTGTCAAGCCTCTTCATGTAGAAAGCCAAAAACAATTCAGCAAAGCATAATGATATCCCTCAATTTTTAGAGTTATTTGTCACTCTTTTTAACCCATTTATAACTTTTTTTCGTACCCATTTGAGATTTTCTCATTCTTTTGGTCTAAAATGTTCCAAGATTTTCTAAATAACTAATGAGATCAAAAAGTCGAATTTTCGTGAAATTTTCATGCGCCACTGTGGCCACAGTGTCACCACTGTGGCGAGTACTGCACCAACGATTTTCTGCAGATTTTTGAAAGCCATTTTGGTGCAAGTCGGAAGCATGCCTGTTGGAGTCAAGGCTGGCCCTTACACAAAAGAAGATTCAAGAAGTGGACAAACATAATAGAGCCAAAGGAAGGAAGAAGACATGCATGAGAGGTCTCTTTCACCCTCTCATGTCCTTTTCTTTCCAACTCATCTTCCCCCACTATAAATACCAAGGGTGCTTAGCTTTGATCCATCATCCATTGATCCATACTTCATCATATTTTCAGTGGTAGTAGAAGCTTTACTTTGTATTTCTAGTTCTTGTTGTAATTTCCTTTAAGCTTTATTTACTTTCTGTCCACCACTATGGTGAACTTGTGGCCACAGTGGTACGTTTACGTTTCATGAAATTTCAGTTTATGCACTTCTTCTTCTTTATTATGTCTTTTAACATTATGAGTAGCTAAACCCCCCTCTGGGTGCGGGTGTAAGCCAACCTGAGAGGTTAAAATGTAACACTTGGGGGTTACCGCATTCGGCTAACTTCTCAGTTTGGTCATCCAAGTTGAAGCTTCATCTCAACGTGGACAAACCGATCACTTGTGTGTGTTAATATTAGATCTTAGACCTCGAAAGGGGTGAATCCGAATACGGCTTGGGTGATACAAGGAGGTTTGAGAAAATCTTTAATAATCACATAGAGATATGGATTTTTGCATAATCAAACTAAGGTCCAGATGTCGGTCGAGTTGGTGTGTCATAGAGATATGTGTATCTCTCCATACTGGTGGGGCTAAGATCTTCGAGATCTACTTAGTGAGATTGGTAAACCGAAAGTTAGCAAGTGTGGTAATTTTATAATAAAACCGTTATCGCAACCGATACAACGTCGCTTCGAGAGGAGGAAATCGTGTGGGGTTCTATTGTGACCGGTTTTGTTAACCATTTAAGTTATTAAAATACTCTCGGGGGAAACTTACACCCGTACCCGCTTTTTACTATCTTGTTTATTTGATATTTAATATTTCGCTAAAAATCAACCCATCAATTTTATAAATCTAACTTTGCACCGGAAGTTCGTGGAAATCTCTGATTCTTAGTTAAGTCCAATCCCTTTGGATACGATATTTGGTCCTTACCATTATATTACTTGAGAAGCGAACACAATACGTGGTGTATACTTGCGCCATTATTGTGCCACATTTTACACGTGTGCATTTTTGCCATCACATAATCAACACGAGAAAATAAAACACACAATAAAACAGAAAATATCACCTGGACAATAACTAATCGATCTCTTCCTAGCAGATCAATAATCAAATTAAAGTTAGGGAGTAAATAAACAAAGAACGAATTAAATAAACTTGCTGAGAGGAAGAACATGAGCATAAATCAACGGAACCAAGAACTTGAACGAAGCTCCTTTACTCTGTCTTATATAAACATCGTCATTGCATCATGAACAATAGAAACAATTAAATTAATCCACACGAAGAGGTAAACCCCTCTCCCTTTCCTTCGTTAACCGGTTAATGAAATCAAATAACCTGAAATCCACGCAATTTACCCGTCCAGAGAAGATCGATTTGAGAGACCATGTAACAAAGGAGATCAATTTGAGAGGTCGATTCCAGAGATGGTGAGGGTAAAGAGGAGCAACGATAGATAGGGAGACGTGGGAGGAGGTTGAAGATGATCGTGATTTTTGAATGAGGAAACGACGGGAAAAGAAGAGGCGGAAACAGGGGAGGAGTGGGTTGGATTGTGCGATGAAACTGATGGAGAGAGCCCATAACAGACTAGATATTAATATCGGCTTCGATGCAACGGTGAATATAAAAAAGCGGTTTTTTGACTCATCGTGATCAGTAATATATATAATTAGAAAACTAACATATAAATCCCCCTAAATATTTTAAATAAAATATTTCAAGTATTAGATTATTTGAAAATGCAATTACCATTTAGAAAATGCATATATAACTTTAACATATACTTACTTTTTCACCAAATAAAATGTTAACAAAGTTATAAATTTTACCCTTATTCGTGCGTAGTAACCACATTACTCATTCCATGTATGCGCAAACTCCTAATTAAGAATATCTTCACTCAAACTTGATACGCAAGACGTTTTTTTTTCTCCAAAAGAGACTAATATTTTCAACTTAACATTGGATTTTTAGAGCAATAAGACACATACTTCCTTTCATAAAGATCCAACTTTTGGATCAAATCATGTGTTAAAAGACAATAACAAAAATCACATCCTTAAAAAGTGAGTTTGGTGGCCAAATACTGAAGCTTAAATACCAATCAACTTTACAGTAGTGTTACAATAAATTGAATAACTCTAGCTCCCGATTTTCAAGTGAAAATGCTTTTGATGAAGATATGGCTTGCTATGTTTTCAGGATTTACATTATTTACTCGCAACAAAAAATAAACGAATACTACTAATAATATACATCTACATACTCTAACTGATGAAGTATTTTGAAACCATAGCACATTCAAACATATGCTATTTATCAATTAATGATGGCAATGCTTAATGGCACTAAACTACTACCCCGGTGATTACCCACTCATCACCGAAAGAGACGTCTTCTACACTATTTCTTCATCTTTTCGTGTCTTTTTCTTTTGAAATCGGTGTTTCAACTTCTTGTTGTACATGATATTCACCAAGCTATTCATCCTATTCGTAGTTAGACGATTTCTTCTCTTCGTGTGTACTTGATTGAAAGTACTCCAATTGAGTTCACATGCGGAAGATGAATAAGTAAGCCCAAGAATTTTCTTTGCAAACGACCTCAACTCAGCACCTCAACTCCATATGTATCTCACCATTCAACTACATGTTTCAATGAAAAAGAGAATGATAGTGAGTATTTACAAAAACTACAATTTTATAAATAAGTTTTAAAAGTATGTGTATTTACCCGGTGAACGTGTCATGTAACTTGACAAAGATCCTTTTAACGCACACAATCCTCGTTTATTTTTGTATTCATTAATTTTTTGTTCAATCTTCGTATACACGACATCATCCTTGATGAGCCTCTCCATACAAGCGAACAACCCCCTTGTAATCTCCGGATGGTTAGAAGAATCAAGAGACCATCTAAAATGAGGATTCAAAAAGTATCCGGAAGGTGCAATTGATGCTCTCGTTGGAAAATTTTAGTAAAAATATGGTTTTTTACTAACTTTGGACACATTTAAATACATATATATATATGTACTGTATATATCTAACTCTTTGTAAGTTTGTGTTCTCCTATATGAGAGCTTCGAAACGATATATTATGTGTCCAAAATGGAATATGTGTGAATGAGATATCGATGCTCAAAGTTGAGTGTTTGGAATGAATTTGGTGTAAATCAAGTGGGTGTGGGAATGTGTCCCACATAGGAAGGAGTAGTAAACATTTTGTGGTTTGTAACCATGAATGTGGGAGGGGCTTACAAGCTCCTTTGATTGGTTTTTACTCCAACTCCTACCCGCGCGCAGGGGTGCCAATTGAGATTTTCGTAAGCTAAATCGGCGAACTTGTGCATGGGCGGATACGAATGCCTCTCCGAAATCTTGTGCTCGAGCAGTGTGGTTTTTACGAATTTTTTGTTTTGATCCAGTGGCTTGTGCGGATGAACCCGCTCGGTTAGCACTGGAATGTGAACCCGAACAGTGGCCCGCGCGGGTTGAGGCGTCGGTGAACTCGAGCAGCCAACCGCGCGGAGCTCTGTTTCAGTTTTTTCCGTAACTCCCAAATCAAACATATTGAATACGAAAATTAATATTTTAATTACCAATTAATTAAAATATTAATTGTGTCGGTTTCGATTTTCAATATAAAAGGGAGGGACTGGTTGCATTCCAACACACACCGATACGTCTACACAACTCTATGATATTTCTACTGCATACGCTTATTTTCGGCAAATTTTCAGGCAAGTGGTCCTCTCCGGCAGTACTTCTGCTTACACTGTTGTACATTGGGAATGACGGTGAATCTTGATGTGGAGCTTTGGGTATGTTTTTCATTTATTGCTTTCTATTTGAGAATTACATGTTTTGAGTGCATTGGTAATTCAATTTGGAGTCATGTAATTTATATGATGTAATTTTAAATGAACAAGTTTGTCTGGATGGTGAGATCCCAAGGTAAAGACCCAGATAAGGTTGAACTAGGTGATCATTTGAGTAAAAAACTCAGATAGAGTTGAGTTCGTTATTGTATTGGACTAAAGACCTAGATATGGTTTATGTCCACAATGACGAAAGACCTAGATATGGTTGATGTCCACAATGACTAAAGACTTGGATATGGTTGATGTCTACAATGACTAAAGACCTGGATATGGTTGATGTCCATAATGACTAAAGACCTGGTAGGGTTGATGTCTATCATGACTAAAGACCTGGATAGGGTTGACGTCTAACGTGACTAAAGACCTGGATAGGGTTGATGTCAATGGTTGCCCATCCTTGAAACATGCTTATAACATAGATACATTGTATACTTTTGTGTTCTCGCCACGTTCAATGGAAACGGGTCTCCCCCGTCACCAAAATGTGTTATTTTGGGTATCGAGTATTACCCATGTATTCGACAACGTTTTGAGTATGGATTGTTATCCATGATTTGTGGTTTTATTTATTAAACCCTGTCCATGTTTTTGGATATTTTGGATAATGGAGTTTTGTCCGCGTTTTCAGTAATTGAATAGTAATTCTTACCCGTGTTTTGAATGAGTTTTGGGTTTGAATTTACATCTTCAAGAAATGTTTTATTTTGGTGTTGTCATCACCTAAAATGCGTGTTATTGTAAAAATGGTCGTTTTCATATTTAAAGTAAATCATTTTGAAAATCATGATTCAAGTTGAATTCTTTCCATTAACGATTTATATGATCATGAGGAAAACTCTTGAACTCACTAGGCGTTAAGCCTAACCTTTTTTATTTGTCGGCATGTGCATTAGGTTCTGTGTAACACCCCGAGTTTCGAGAGGTATCAATTCAAGTTAATACAGAAACCGATATATAAAGGAAAAATAAGATATTTGATTTTGGACTTTAATCCTAGATTTTATAGTCTATATGGATAAAGGATTCAATTACGAGTCCAACGGTTCTTTCCGGAGCGAAATCGGAGTTAAAACGAAGAAGTTATGGCCAAAACAGTGTTCGGTACGTGCTCGGCTATAGTGCCCGACGATTGTGACACTGTCACTATAGCCTGTCACAATCGCCAGAGTCTAAACACTCTCGGTACAATCTCGGCGATTGTTCCCGGCAATTGTGACATTGTCACTATAGCTTGGCACAATAGCCTACGGGTACCAGAGTGTTAAAACTCGCGATTTTCAGCCTCATTCTTCATTTCTTCATAACTCTATCATTTCAACTCCGATTTTGATGATTCAAGTTGCCATGGTTTCGTATTTGAGAGCTTTTCAAGGTTATATTGTTAGTTTTGGGAAGATTCAAGAGTATTTGGTGGTGTATTGGAAGCAAAGGTCAAGAGTTCATCATCATCACCTCCATCTTCAAGAATTTTTGGGTTTTCTAGGTTTTCATCAAAACCTAAATGGTAAGTGTATCCCTTCCATTTATAAACCTTAAAATAAGTTATAAATGCTCTATTGATGATTATCCTAGTGTGTGGTTTATCAATTTCGGGTTTGATGGTTTTGGAGAAATCTAGGTCGAAATTGGGGTTTGGACAAAAATGGAGATTTTGATGTGTAATGTTTGGATAATGTTTCTATATGGTTGAATGTGGTTATTTACGGTTGAAATGTATGGATATAGGTTTTTGGAGATTGGTTTGAAGAATCAAGTTTCTTCAATGAAGCTCTAAGTGGGTAAAATCTAGATTTAGTCTAAATCTAGCAAGGTGAGTTCAAGTTGATTTGTGAAAACGTTGTACATTCCAAAATGTCTATTTTAAAGTGTTTTATGTGTTTTACATGAAATTATCAAATGTTGGGTTATTTGTTAATCTTTGATTATTTGAATTATCTAACTTTACAAACCTTGTATAACAACCACATTAGAGATTTTTGGGCGTTTGATATATGTGTCACAAATGAATGTGTTTTGAAGTCTTATTACATGAATGGATCTTTGGTCAAAGAAATACACTTTTAAATGTTTGTCGGGTTTTATGCATCATCATGAAATGAAGTGTTTTATAAAGTATCACTTGCACTTTTATGTGAGGTACTTGAGAAAGTGTTTATAGTCTCATTTCATGATCTTCATTCCTATCAGCAGTCAAGTTTGGGAAAATGCATGTCATTTGTGTTATGAGGTATTTTGGAAAATATAAGAGTATAAGTTCATTTGGGAAAGTGGGTGCCTCAACTAATGTTGAGTTTTGAACTAATCTTACTTTTGGTCGTGGTGTTTGCATATCCGTTGGGTGAGTGCGTTTTATCGTGTTTTTATTTCTTTTATCAATGAGTCAATGGGTTGCTAAGTCTGCAGCTTGGCATTGTTATTTTGATGGGTTTTTTGGACAATAGTCCAGTTTTGGTAGCTCGACTTCGAGCCTTGTTGGGCCTTATACGCATTATTTGGCTTATTTGATGCATTTGGGAGTCATGACCCCGTATTTGGTTTATTATTGTTCCGGCGTTGGGACGATTAGTTTTCCATGTCGAGGCACGTTAAGGTATCAGATTGAGATGTAAGTCCTTCGTGCTGCACGTTAAGGTACCGGATGTGGGTATAAGTTCTTCATGCTCAAGTATTACGATATTGGATGAGGGGCTCGACATAGGAACCCGACGGGGTTGAACTCGAGTTTCTGTGGGTGTACGTTTAAAGCTACTGAGCCTGACATCCCTTGCGTGTACTTTTGTTTATATGACTAGTCATAACAACATAAAATGGGCTTACTTTGTGGACCACCACATTTTATGGAATCGGGAATCCCCCGTCACCGAAAGGTGTTGTTTTTGGGTATTGAGTTTTATTATCCAAGTTTTCGGTGACGTTTTGTATAATTGGGGTTTACCCTTGATTTATGGGTTGAGTATTATTCCCCCACCCGTGTTTTGGGGTGTTTTGGGATATAAGGTTTAACCGTATCTTCATAAATGGAGAGTTCAATTTATACTTACGCTTTGAGTGAGTTTTGAGTTAAAAACTAATTTATGAATGGGCGGCTTATGTTGGTATCATTATCTTTGAAGTAGTTGGTTTGGAAAACGTTTTAATTGGTGTTTTTTTTTACCTAAAATGCATATTGTTGGAAATGAGTCGTTTTCACGTGTAAGACGTATCATATTGAAGGACTATAACTTTTAACCGCATTCTTTTCTTTAAACTATTATTTCATATATGTTGAAAAACTCTTGAGCTCACTAGGCGTTAAGCCTAACCTTTTTATTTGTCGGCATGTGTATCAGGTTCCAGTTGGGGTTGGTTCTAGCAATCATGAAGAGTTGAGCCTTAGCTTTGTGCGAATGTGAGTAGTTGGTGAAGTCTTCCGCAATTTTGGAGATAGTGACTATTATGGGGTTTTAGTAGCACCCGTTCTTATCATAGGCTTTTGTATAGAATGAATGTTTGTATTGAGGTTAAATCTTAATTTGTGGTTGTAGATAATTCCTTTATCGGTGTATTTATAAAATTTTAAATAAGTTGCTATTTCCAGATTTGAGGGTGTTACAAGTTGGTATCAGAGCTTAAGTTTGAGATATTTAGGTATTGATTTTTGGATGCCTAGACTCAAACTAGTGTACTTGTAGGTGATTGAAAGTGAAGTTGCACATTAGACGCCTTAAGATAAGATATCATGGAGTTGATCGGGTCGCTAGAAACGGGAAATTGTCAAGGGTCACAAGGATGATCATGTATGGTACGTTCATAATAACACCTGGCCAGTGTTATTGTGAACCTACATATCACATGTGTATACTTGAACTACCTTAGCATGATGTACGTGGGGTAGTGAGGAAGTTTCTAAGTGGGTAATCTAAGGAAAGGTTGATGTCTATAGTGACGTGACGTCGAAGTGATAGTTAAATACGTTGAGTGCATTAAGCTGATCATCTTGAGTAAGAATTATTGGTTGGATTAGAACTATAAGTTCGTTAGACCAATTTTATTTCGAGGAGAAATTGTAAGTTGACCCAATTAGTGGGTTCGTGGCTCTAAGATGTTTGATGTATCAGAATGGCAATAGTATGTCGGGATGATGGAGGAGTGTAGTCCTGAGATGCTGAGTGTCGACCAAATTCATGCATGAAATTTATTTCTAAAATAAGTTTACATCAATTGTTTCTCATGTATTCGAAACAAAAAGTGTGTGATACTTTGTAGTCTTGGTAAAACATTTAGCACTCATCAGATTTTAAATCGTGAGCTTAAGCATGCATGGAGTTGTTTGGTTGCAAGTTATCGCAATTTTTTTTTGGAAAAAAATCTCCCCGCCCCTGTTTTGTGTTTAACGCTATCTTTGGACATCTTAAGATCCGCGTTTTAATGCCATATGTGGTATTGGGCAAGTAACTGTAGAATTTTTAACCTTGACATTGGATCTCCTCCACGTATGTTAAGGTTTTAAAGGAAGAGTTGTCCCACTTTTTTGAGTCTGAACTTTCTTGAGAATTTTAGTTTGTACGAGTCACGTTGAATTTTATGGAATATTGTTTTACGACGTTTGGACGCGTGAGTTTTAATTTACGGCGTATAATTTTCGAGCTTTTGGGCGTCGTGCATCATGAGAGTTTTGTGAAAAAGAGTCACTTTATCATACGTTATGGTCTTGGAGTTTTAACATTCTCAGACTTGTTGTTGTCTTATGTTTCATGTTGGCAAATGGAAATTTTGACGCCGCTTGGTTTTAGCATTTATTAGTTTTATGAAAGTTCAATGGGATTTTATGGTATCATATCGTATGACTTTTACATCACATAGTTAAATTTTGGAATTAGTGTACCCGCATTATTGCATGCATTAACTTAAGAGTTTTGCTAAAGATGTCACCTTCCATGTTGTTTTGAGAAATGTCAGTTGTTAATCTCACTAATGGAAATTATGCGATTTATCTCTGGGCTTTATACAAACGCCAGTTGTTGTACGCTAATTGTATTTGGATTAAATTATGCCGTTGGAGTGAGTAAACGTCTAAAAAGATTTATGTTATTTCAGATAAATTTTTTGTTCTGAGCATAATTCAGTTATTGATTTTACTACTAGGAATTTTCAGCGATGCACATAAATGAGTTATCAGCATTCATGTTGTCATAATTACTATTTTGGTCAAATGTGTTTTATCTGTGCGGCTCAAAGTTTTAAGTTCGATTTAAGGATTTATTTGCGTTCCCATCGTCCTATCGAGCTTTGGGGAATAAACTGATGCAAAAAGGGGTTGTTGAAAATTTGATGCCACAACGTTTTTGGTTAAAGGAGGAAAAATTTAAAGTTAAAGGTTGTGAAGTTCTCTGTTAGAGCCGTACAAACATTTATTTCACGTGTTTGGGGTACCGGAATTTATTTTCATGGTTATAGTATGAATTTTGCTACACACCTTTTGTTACTGTTTTGTTTACGTAAATTTTGATCAAAAGAATTTTGTAAATGGTTTTATATGTGTAGCGTCGGTGATCAATTTTCAACCTATCGAGTGATCGGTAGTGGATTTTACTGCACGACCAATTATCGTTATAAAACGTACGTATTTAAAAGTTCTTATGAAAGTTTAAATTGGTCTGTTAGTTGAAAACCTTGAACTCATTAGGCATATAGATTTAAACCATGTAGTGAAAGAAGTTGTAAATAGGGACTAATGGAGTCCTTGTGATTTGAAGCGTCAGATGATCCGACTTGCGGTCAACCTTGAATTGTAGGTTTCAGTTTTGAATTGGTACGCACATGTATAATGGAAATAGTAGATTTGAGTCTCTCCAGGTATTTAAGGAGTGATTATATACTTCGGTAATAATGCGGGATAAGGTCTTATGTGATTATCTGCGCTTTTATGAAGTTCATTTGGTGGGTTGCTCGTCGGTGCGACATCATGATATATGTTGATGGTGTATCGTCTTAGTGGATTCCGCGATCAAAGGAAATTTTTATGGTCCATTTGTTAGAAATGTAAGAATTGGATTTTAGCACTCTGTTAGGTGTCAACCCTAGTACGACCTTCCATCTGGAAAGATATCTTGGGCGGGATGTCCACGTTTTCGAAGTCACCGTTTAGTCCTAGGTGTTGACTTGTTTTCTTGGAGTCAATGGATCTGGGAATGTTTGGGAGGTATCCCGGTTGGATCATGGGAAATATTGACATTTCGGCGATGGAATTTAAAAGAAGGTTAGATGGTGATGATTAAGTACCGATGTGCATAAGCATTCCCGTAGTGATAAAGATTTAATTATAGGAATGTTGTGAGGTTGGTGTTGGAACGGAGTTGAGTGTTAACCGGATCTGGGTTAACCAGGTACCTGAAGGACGCATTGGGACGCTTTGGAAGGACATCTTGTTCAATATTAGGAATGGATTTGTAGGAATCTGAGGATTCATGGGATTTGGGATAATCGACTATCTGTAGAGCGTAATGGTATGTTTCTGGTGGAAACACAATGCTTGGGTCTATAGAAGTGTGGGAGCACTTGCAGACATTGTGTCCGGGTCAGCTTTGAGGAACGGATTTAAAGGTTGCGATGGTTCAGACCAAAGTAGTCGTTAGGAAATTTCGTCAAAGGACAATAACTCTTTAGTGATGATGAGTTTGGAGACATTTGGTGGGAATGTCGAGGTAGACTTTAAGTACAAATGAATTTTGAGGAGACCTTGATGCGTTGTAATCAGAAGTATCTAAGGGAATAGTTCGGATTGGGGTATTCTTGATGGAAATGACTAGATAAGGTCGTAAGTTGCTTTCGGGGTATTATGAGAAATCAAAGGTTGGGAGGCAACCGAGAGTGAACGATTTAGAAAATGATTAATCAAGGACTCAACTTTCATCCTGACGTCGGTAATATATATTGAACGTTGAGATTTAGTTTGTAACGGCACGTTATGAGAAACTCAGCGAAAACCTCAACCGGAATGTAATCGGGTCCGTATATGTGGTGAAGTTTTATGAAGGCATCCCTTTGGGATAGGGAATCAATCGATCTTTCAAATTTGAATGTTGGGTGCTTGGTGATTCCAGATTTCGAGGACGAAATCTCTTTTAAGGTTGGGAGGAATGTAATACCCCGAGTTTCGAGAGGTATCAATTCAAGTTAATACAGAAACCGATATATAAAGGAAAAATAAGATATTTGATTTTGGACTTTAATCCTAGATTTTATAGTCTAGATGGATGAAGGATTCAATTACGAGTCCAACGGTTCTTTCCGGAGCGAAATCGGAGCTAAAACGAAGAAGTTATGGCCATAACAGTGTTCGGTACATGCTCGGCTATAGTGCCTGACGATTGTGACACTGTCACTATAGCCTGTCACAATCGCCAGAGTCCAAACACTCTCGGTACAATCTCGGCGATTGTGACATTGTCACTATAGCTTGGCACAATAGCCTACGGGTACCAGAGTGTTAAAAGTCGTGATTTTCAGCCTCATTCTTCATTTCTTCATAACTCTCTCATTTCAACTCCGATTTTGGTGATTCAAGTTGCCATGGTTTCGTATTTGAGATATTTTCAAGGTTATATTGTTAGTTTTGGGAATATTCAAGAGTATTTGGTGGTGGATTGGAAGCAAAGGTCAAGAGTTCATCATCATCACCTTCATTTTCAAGAATTTTTGGGTTTTCTAGGTTTTCATCAAAACCTAAATTGTAATATCCAGATCCGAAATTTTTATTAATTTTGGAAGTTGGGTGAAAAGTGAAGCAAGAACCAAAGTGCAAGGGGGTTATTTGAAAATTTTGGTTTTTTATAACTTAAATATCAGATAAGTGAGATTGATATCTCATTCTGTTATTTGTTGTAGCCGACTTAGAATTCTTAGAGAGAAAGCAAAGAGAAAGCAGAGAAAAGAGAAGGAGATCTTGTGAACCAACCGTTTTTGTCAAATAGAGGTATGTTTTTAGCTTCATACTTCTATCTGCATATTATAGTCGGTACAAAGTATTGTTAATCAAGCTTTTAACCGTGTATTTGATCGATTTAATGATCAAAAGTTTTCTGGGTTTGAAACTGTAAGACGCCGACTTAAGTTCATGTTAGACCGGAAAGATGATGTATCGGTTGTTTGATTTCGACCGATAAAGTGTAAAAGACCGGTAGAGATTCGACCGGTAGAGGTTCGACCAGTAGTTGTAATTGACCGATATTCGTATTATACCGGTAAGTGGTTTGACCGGTAGTTGTATTCGACCGGTAGAGGTTCGACCGGTGGGTTGTAAAGGACCGGTAAGTGGTTCGACCGGTATGTTGTTGGACCGATTTTAATCTTGGTTCGACCTGTATAGTGATTCGACCGATATTTTGATAATCGGTCTAAGAGGTTTTTAATCAGAGTGGTTTTGACTGGGTTAAAAACAGTAGATTTCAATTGATGAGTCTTTTGAAAGAAAGAGTGTTAGTTGCAAGTTAGCTTACCTTTGTTTTAATACCATCGTAGGTGGTGTTAATCAATAAAAGTCAGAGTTTAATTCAGAAGAATCAGAGGTGAGTCTTTCAACTAAATCTTTTATGATTTGAGCAGTTATTTTTATAAATGTGAGTTTTTATATACTGCGCATTTATAGTATTGAAAGTTATGTAGAATTATTTCAAAAGATTGATTTAATTAGTGGGGCATGTTTATGCTCAGTGTATATAAACTTGATTTATATACAGGCAGGACTAGGTGTATGCATACATTTGAGTCAGAAGTCTGACCTAAGTCGGGAAGTGTGACCCGCTTGCTCGTACCGGGGAATGTGGCCCGTTTATGCCATTAGAGTGTGTCTCTAAAATAAGGAAGTGCGAGACAGACATACCGTCTTTGACGGCAGTGTTGGTCAGTAGCTTAAGGTACGCTTGCGAAGCGTAAACAGTGGTCAATGATGGCCAGTAGATTGAGTTATGCCTACAAAGCATAAAGTGTTTTAAAGTTTGATTAAAAGAGCAGGTTATGTTTTGAAATATAAAGATTTGTTTAAATGTTTTAATTAATATTTGAACTGTTGCAGTAGTAATTGGAGGGGACTCACTAGACCATTGGTCTAACCCTCGCTATTTCAAAATTTTAAATCTGTTTCAGGTTATCGAAAAGTATCAGGTACAGATAAAGGTAAAGAGAAGATATGAGCTATAAGCAGGAGATAGAAGACGTCCTGCAGTAGGTGCCTTTTTGAACTCAGTTGTATAGTAAGAGATAGATGTGAACATTGTACTCTGTAAATGTAAGCCTGGGGCTGTATTTAGTATGAAATGTTATTTTATTGTTTATATAAATGTCCAGGTTGTTACAATTGGTATCAGAGCATTAGTTTAAGGGATCTAGGTGACCAGATGGGCCTAGACTTAAACTGAGATAGTAGAAGCACAACTGAGTAGTAGGAAGACCGTAAGAAGATAACATTAAGGTAGTAAGGACTAGCATGTAAGGTAAATTTGAAATTCCATTTGGCCAGTGTAATTGTGAATTTACAGGTGCATGCTTGTGATTAAATTGCCGTAATGTGTAGCATGTTAGATTGAATATTTTATGTTTATTCTTATCAGAAGTATGTCTGAGCGAGTGACCAGGAGTAGATCTATAGTGAATCCAGAAATGGAGCCAGAGAATGAAGTCATTGCCGCAGAGCGAATGACTGATGTCAACCCGACTGCTATCCAAGGAAAGAGTCGTGGTCGACCTAAAGGTAAGACAGTTCAGAAAATAGCTACTCAGGCAAGAGTTTCCAATGTGGGAACTAGAGGTGGGAAGACGAGTCGTGGTACTCGTCAGGATGAAAGTGTAGAGGTAAGAATTGAGCAAGAAACTTCTCATCAAGAAAGTTCGGCTTCTGTGAGGGGTAGAAAACAGACAGGAAAATGTGGTGGAGGTAGAACGCAAGGTTTTGTTACGCAAGAAACTTTTACGGCAGAAATGGGAAAGTTACAAGAAACGTTGAATGCTTTGTTGGTTCAGCGTACTAATGAAGTTTCTTCAAGTAAAGAAAAGAGTGAAGATAAAGTAGTGACTGAGGTAGCAGAATCACCAATAACTGGAGTGGCTAGTCACCCTCAGTCAAACCCCATTGTGTCAGTTAACGCTGTAGCTGGAAAAAGGATGTAGTTTTAAGGAGTTTGCCGCTTGCAAGCCTCCTACTTATAAAGGGGAATGTGATCCCGTGGTAGCGTTAAGATGGGTAAAAGGTATGGAGCTAGCGTTTGATACGAGTAAGTGTGCGGAAGAAGATAAAGTAGTCTATGCTTTGTCAATGCTGAAAGAGGAAGCGGTAATGTGGTGGGATGTGGAATCCGGAGGTCAAAGTTCGGCTGTAGCTAAAGAAATGGTTTGGGGTGAGTTTGTGAAAATATTTAAAGCACAGTTCTGCCCTCTGGCGGCAGTTAAAAAGTTGGAAGAAGAGTTTTTGGGTTTAGAGCAGAAAGGAATGTCAGTTCGAGAATATGCCACAAAGTTTATTGAAAAGTCTCGATTTGCAGGAATTTATGTACCTAATGAAGAAAGACGAGTAGAACGTTTCGTCTTTGGATTAAGAAGTGATATTCGGGAATTTGTCTCGAATAAAGAACCGTCTACTTTTCAAATGGCAGTATGTCAGGATCGAATTCTCAACAAGAATTAATTCTCAGAAACAATATCAAAGAAGTTTGCGGAATAACACTTTGATATTCAATGAAATCAACACAGTAAATATGAAGAACAAACTGTAAACTTGTATTGAATGCTTTGAAGTTACAAGATTACACACTCAACCTCAATATTGATGAACAGACTCACCAATACGAATTCTACTTCTCTAGAATTAGGATCTATGCCTTGAGGTTGATTTTCTCTAGAACTTAACCTTCGAATTGATTCACACTAAAACTATTCTGTATCTTCTATACATATACTAAACAAAAAGATAATTACAAAAAAAATAAACATATCTTCAGTATATCTTCCATGTATATCTCTAAGCTTCCATGTATATCCTTTCATACGAATCTTCATCATATAAGCAGTATTAATCTTCAGCAGCATTAACTTCTAAGCAGTACTAACCACTAGCAGTACTAACTAGCTAAGCAGTACTAACTTTGTTCAAGCAGTACTAACTTTGAACTAGCAGTATTAATTCTACTAGCAGTAGTAACACTCAGCAGTATTAACCTTTAAGTCTTCTAGCAGTAGTAACTTTGAACTAGCAGCATTAACCATACTTGATGAATTCTTCAGTTCCCAACACAGTAAATGCAGCGGAAATGAGAGAGAAGGAAAAGAATAGGCAAGCCAATGAAAGAATTGGAGATAAAAGAAAGTGGGAAGGAACAATTCGTGATTCCAAACCATTTAAGTCTGCAAAGTTTGATCAGCATTCTGTCAATAAGTTTGAAAGTAAGCCTTGTAGTAAGTGTAACCGAAGGCATAAGGGAGAACGTAAGATTGATCAGGAGGGCTGTTATAAATGCGGAAAGATTGGGCATTTGGCTAGGGATTGCTAGAGTTCTAGGTCTTGTTATAAGTGTGGATCTCCTGATCATATCAGGATCAATTGTCCACAGTTGAAAAAGAGATCGATCGGAGGAAATGTAGATAAAGGAAGTGAGAAAAAGGTGGAACCAGCTAAAGCAAGAGCTAGAGTGTTCAATATGTCAGCAGAAGAAGCGGCGGAGATACCTGATGTAGTGACAGGTACTTTCTTTATAGATTCGAATTATGCAAAAGTATTGTTTGATTCAGGAGCAAATCGTTCTTTTGTGTCTCCAAATTTTGTGCATAAATTGATTGAGAAACCTAAGAAGCTTAAGCATGAATTGAAAGTAGAAGTGGCTGATAATAGTCAAATCTTAGTGGAGGAAGTGTATGATGGGAGTAGTATTGTCATTGATGGACAAGCATTTCCACTTCGACTGTACCCGATGGGTATGGGAGAATTTGATGTTATTGTGGGAATGGACTGGTTGGCGTCTAATGATGCTCATATAGTATGCAATAAGAAATTGATTCGTATAACGCAGCCAGGAAAAGAAGAGATAGTAGTATTTGGAGATCGAAGGGATAGAAAGTCATGTTTGATTTCTATGATTAAGGCTAAGAAATGTTTAGTAAAAGTGTGTGTGGGGTTCTTAGCTTATGTAATAGATGTTAAGAAGGAAAAGAAGGGTTTAGAATCAGTTCCGATAGTCAGTGAATTTCCAGAAGTATTTCCAGAAGACTTAACCACTTTGCCTCCTGATCGGCAAGTGGAGTTTCGTATTGATTTAGTACCCGGAGCAACACCAATTGCAAGAGCACCATATAGACTGGCACCGGCAGAAATGAAAGAAATGATGACTCAACTGCAGGAGTTGTTAGACAAGGGGTTTATTCGCCCTAGTACCTCACCTTGGGGAGCGCCAGTATTGTTTGTTAAGAAGAAAGACGGGTCTATGAGAATGTGCATAGACTACCGTGAGCTCAATAAGTTGACTGTCAAAAATAAGTATCCGCTTCCCAGGATTGACGATCTTTTTGATCAACTTCAAGGAGCGAGTTACTTTTCGAAAATAGATCTTAGATCTGGGTATCACCAGTTGAAGGTGAGAGAAGAGGATGTGCCTAAGACTGCATTTCGTATGAGGTACGGACATTATGAATTTTTAGTTATGCCATTTGGTTTGACCAATGCGCCAGCAGCTTTCATGGATCTGATGAATAGAGTGTGTAGTCCATTTTTAGATAAATATGTCATTGTCTTTATAGATGATATATTGATCTATTCACGTTCCATAGAAGATCATGAAACTCATTTAAGAGCAATTTTAGAATTGCTTAAGCGTGAAAAGTTGTACGCCAAGTTTTCAAAATGTGAATTTTGGCTGAAAGAAGTTCAGTTTTTAGGGCACGTGGTGTCAAAAGATGAGATTCAGGTTGATCCAGCTAAGATTGAAGCCATTAAAGGGTGGGAAGCACCGAAATCACCATCTGAAGTAAGAAGTTTTCTGGGATTGGCTGGTTATTATAGAAAGTTTATTCAGGACTTTTCTAGGATAGCTACGCCATTAACAGCATTAACCAGAGAGAATGTCAAGTTTGTTTGGACAGAGGCTCAGAAAGAAGCTTTCGGTAAGTTGAAAGAGAGTCTAAGTAGTGCTCCTGTTTTGTCTCTACTCAACGGAACGGAAGGATTCATAATTTATAGTGATGCTTCAAAGTTGGGTCTGGGATGTGTGTTAATACAACAAGGCAAAGTGATTGCTTATGCATCTCGTCAGTTAAAAGAGCATGAAAAGAATTACCCAACGCACGATTTAGAGTTGGCAGCAGTAGTTTTTGCTTTGAAAATCTGGAGGCATTACTTGTATGGGATCAAGTGTCAGATTTACACAGATCACAAGAGCCTTCAATATCTTTTCAATCAGAAGGAGCTGAATATGAGGCAACGTAGATGGATGGAGTTATTAAGTGATTATGACTGTGATATTTTGTACCATCCAGGTAAGGCCAGTGTGGTAGCAGATGCTTTAAGTCGTAAGAAGTATGGAGAAATAGCAGAAGTGGTAGCATACCGAGTTGATGTTGTTTCTAGTTTCTTAGATGAAGTTATAAAGTATCAAGAAGAAGCAACGTCACAGAAAAATTTGAAAAGTGAAAGAATAGTTGGGATTGTTAATAGTTGACAATCGCGGAGTAAAGTGTTTTAATAAGCGAGTATGGATCCCAAAAGCAGGAGGTCTAAGGCAAAAAGTGTTAGAAGAAGCGCATAGATCTCGTTATTCAGTTCATCCAGGAACTAACAAGATGTATAGAGATCTTAAGCAAGGTTATTGGTGGCCATGTTTAAAGAAAGATATTGCTCACTTCGTTGAGCGATGTCTGACATGTTTAAAGGTTAAAGCTGAACATCAGAGACCTTATGGGGAGCTTCAGCCGTTAGAAATTCCAGTGTGGAAGTGGGACGAGATTACTATGGATCTTGTTACTGGATTACCGCGATCACCTAAGGGGCATGATGCCATTTGGGTGATAGTGGATAGACTCACAAAGTCAGCTCACCTAAGGGGCTGCAGGTCGATCGCGACTTGTGCCGCGACTTGGACCCGCGCCATAAGTCGCCCGCTATCCCCGCCAATTCGAACACAGTGAATCACGCGGCTAGTGCCGTGACTATAACTCACGCCTAAGTCGCGAGATTCCTCAAATCCGAAACACCCCAGTGGACTACGCGGCTTGTGCCGCGACTTCCACTCGCGACTATGTCGCAAAACTCCCTGTTTACCAAACACAAGACTGAAACTCCCAATTCGATATCGAGCAATTAATCACAGACTAAAATGGCAATTAAACACATACGTTCTACTTTGATAGACACATAAACGTAAGATTAACAAAACCTCAACTTACCTGAATTTACGTGTGTTACAATACTCCCCACCTAATTAGGATTTCGTCCCCGAAATCTCACTCTAAGCAAACAAGTGAGGGTAACGCTTCTTCATATCATCTTCGGACTCCCAAGTAATGTTAGCACCCCGATGATGCTTCCATTGAACTTTTACCATGATTACGTCTTTATGTCTTAACTTCTTCACCTTCGATTCCAATATCGACTCCGGTTCTTCCACACAACGATTCCCATTGTCCACCCGAATTTCCGACAAAGGAATAACGCTTTCTTCTTCGGCTAGACACTTCCGTAAGTAACTAACGTGAAAGGTGGGATGTATCCCATCCATTTCCGGTGGTAAGTCCAACCGGTATGCTTGAAGTCCAACCTTTTCTAAAATAACAAAGGGCCCAAGGAAACGAGGACTGAGCTTCCCACGCTTCCCAAACCGGATGATTCCCTTCCATGGAGATACTTTCAGCATGACCCGATCTCCCACCTGAAACTCGACCGGTCTTCGTTTCTTGTCCGCATAGCTTTTCTGTCGGTCCTGTGCCGCCTTTAGCCTTTCACGGATTTCTTTCACCTTGTCCCCCGTCTCTTGAACTATTTTCGGCCCGGAGAATTGCTTTTTGCCCGCTTCTAACCAACAAACTGGGGTTCTACACTTCCATCCATAGAAAGCCTCGAACGGTGCCATGCCAATGCTAGAATGGTAACTGTTGTTGTACGCGAACTCTATCAACGGTAGATGTGAATCCCAACTTCCCCCGAAGTCTATCACACACGACCTCAGCATATCTTCGAGCGTTTGAATCGTCCTTTCACTTTTTCCATCCGTTTGAGGATGATACGTCGTGCTCAAATTTAATCTGGTACCCAATTCCTTTTGCAAGCTTGCCCAAAAGTTCGACGTGAAACGACTATCTCGATCTGATACGATAGATTGTGGAACTCCGTGCCTTGACACCACCTCGTCGATATAAAGTTTGGCCAATTTCTCCATTGGCAAGGTCTCCCGCATTGCAAGAAAATGCGCACTCTTGGTTAGCCGATCCACAATTACCCAAATAGTGTCGTGACCGCGCAAGGTCTTCGGTAGCTTTGTCACAAAATCCATGGTGATGTTGTCCACTTCCACTCGGGAATGGACAACGGTTGCAAACTTCCATACGACCTTTGATGTTCCGCCTTGACTTGGAGACAAGTGACACATTTCTCCACATAGTTAGCCACATCTAACTTCATCACCGGCCACCAATAATTTAATTTTAAGTCTCTATACATCTTGGTACTACCGGGATGTATAGAATACTTCGACTTGTGCGCGTCTTCTAGAAGTAATTCCCGATTTCCACCCAACTTCGGCACCCAAATTCGACCTTGAAAGAGTTTAAGCCCGCGGCTATCTTCCGTCAAAAGTCCACTTTGCTTTACCATGATCTTGGATTTAAGATTTTGCTCCTTGAGTGCTTCCCCTTGCCACGTCTTGATGCTTTCTACCAAACTTGATACCACGTCGATTCTTGTAAGGGACAATTTAACGCCACCCTCATGGCTCCTCCGACTCAATGCATCCGCCACCACATTGGCCTTACCGGGATGATAGAGTAGATCACAATCATAATCCTTTAGGAGTTCGAGCCATCTTCTTTGCCGCATGTTGAGTTCCTTTTGATCGAAGATGTACTTGAGACTCTTGTGATCCGTGAAAAGAGTACACTTGGTCCCATACAAGTAGTGTCGCCACAACTTTAACGCGAAAACTACCGCCGCCAACTCCAAATCATGAGTCGGATAGTTCTTCTCATGATCCTTTAATTGCCGCGACGCATAGGCTATTACTTTCCCCCTCTGCATTAGGACACACCCCAGCCCCATTTTGGAAGCGTCACTAAACACCACAAAGTCTTCTGATCCTTCGGATAGGGATAAGATCGGAGCTTTGCACAACTTCCTCTTGAGCGACTGGAAGGCTTGTTCTTGCGCATCGGTCCAAAGAAACTTGATGTTCTTCCTTGTAAGAGAAGTGAGCGGTGTAGCTATCTTGGAAAAGTCTTGGATGAAACGCCGGTAGTAACCCGCCAAGCCTAGGAAGCTTCGAATCTCCGTCGGACTTGTCGGAGGCTCCCAACTCATCATTGCATCGATCTTTGCCGGATCCACTTTTACCCCGTCTTTTGATACCACATGCCCCAAGAATTGCACCTCTTGGAGCCAGAATTCGCACTTCGAGAATTTCGCGAACAACTTCTCCCTCCTTAAAATTTCTAATACTTCCCGTAAGTGTTTTCCATGCTCGGACTCATCCCTTGAGTATATTAAAATATCGTCGATGAAAACGATCACGGATTTATCCAAGAATGGGCGACACGCACGGTTCATCTGATCCATGAATACGGCCGGAGTGTTGGTTAGACCGAAAGGCATCACCAAAAACTCGTAATGGCCGTATCGTGTTCGGAAAGCCGTTTTCGGAATGTCTTCTTTCTTCACTCTCACTTGATGATATCCGGACCGAAGGTCAATCTTCGAGAAACATCCCGCGCCTTGAAGTTGGTTAAAAAGATCGTCGATATGAGGTAAGGGATACTTGTTCTTCACCGTGACTTTATTCAACTCCCGGTAATCTATGCACATCCTCATGGACCCGTCCTTTTTCTTCACGAACAACACCGGTGCTCCCCATGGTGACGAACTCGGTCTAATGAAGCCCTTCTCCAACAACTCCTGCAGTTGCAACATCATTTCCTTCATTTCTGTCGGAGCCAAACGATATGGAGCTCGAGCTATCGGAGCCGCTCCCGGAGAGAGATCGATCTGAAATTCCACTTGTCGTTCCGGTGGTAATCCGGGTAAGTCTTCCGGAAAGACGTCCGGAAAATCCCGCACGACCTTCACGTTTTCCACCGTCTTCTTTTTCCTCTTCGCGTCCACCACGAATGCTAGATACGAAGGATAACCCTTCACTAAGAACTTCCGAGCCTTGAGAAAGGAGATTATAGGGTTGCAACCTTTTCCCTTTTCTCCATAGATGATGACCACCTTGCTTCCCTCCAAAGGCACTTGAATCATCTTCTTAGAGCAAAAGATGTCGGTCTTGTGCCTTACTAACCAGTCGATGCCTATGACCACGTCAAAACCCCCTATGGCCATAGGTAGCAAATCTACCCCAAAAGGATTCCCATCGATTTCTATAGTGCAATTACAAAAACAGTCTCGGATGATTACTTGATCTCCATTCTCTATTTCTACTACTAACTCATCGGGAAGGACACTAATAGGAGTAGTGAATTACTTACAGAAGATTTCCGACACAAAAGAACACGTAGCACCCGAATCAAACAAAACATGAGCTGTCAAGGAGTTTACTAGGAACGTACCCGAAACGACATCTGCGGCCTCCTTTGCCTCCTCAGTAGACATCCGGAAAGCTCGACTCGGTGCCCTTGGTGGTTGCTCGACTCTGGCCGTCGATCCCACAGAATTTCCCCCATTTCCCCTAATTAGCTTTGGGCATAATCTTTTCATATGCCCCGGTTCTCCGCACTCAAAACATACCGATCCCTGGATGGAACATTCTCGAGTCGTATGGTTCTTCTTACCACACTTGGCGCACCTGGTTGAACTGGAGTAAGTTTTTGTAGCACATGGCCCCGAGTGCTTTGACCTGCACTTGGAACACCACCGTTCCTTACGACGTTGATCACCCGCTTTCCCGCTAACAAAGGGCCTCGACTGACGAACGAGCCCAGATGGCCCTTCCCACTTCCATTTCTCACCAACTAACCTCTTCTCATCCCTTTTGGCATTAATGTCATCCTCAACGAGCAAGGACTCTTCGATAACCTCTTGTAACGTCTAACACTTTGCATTCCTTACCGCCGATCGCATCCCGGCCGATAACCCTTGATGATAGGCTTTAATCTTTGATCTTTCATCGGGGACTAGATGTCCCACCAAGTTTAGTTTCTCCAAAAAAAGTTTGGAGTAGCCAACCACAGACAAGTTTCCTTTCTTCAGATCTCGGAACTCCCGCTCCAACTTGTCCATCGAACGCTCGCTACAATACTTGTCCATAATCTTCTCTTTGAACACTGGCCAAGTTAACTTAGCCAGAACTTCAGGAGTGAGGACTGATCGAGTGAGGTTCCACCAAATCAAAGCCTCTCCCCGAAGTAGTTGAGAAGCAAACTTGACCCGTTGAGAGGTATCACACTCACTTGACTCAAAGGCCATCTCTACCTCCTTGAGCCAATACATACAAGTAACCGGGTTATCTGAACCCGCAAACTCCTTAGGGTGGCACCCTAGAAACGTCTTGTAAGTGCACCCCTTAGTCTTCGGCCGAATCCCTTCAGCGGATGGTTCCTCAACCGCTACCACATTTGGTCCACCCGAGCCTACAATAATGTTTTCAGCCATCGTCTCAGGTTGTCAGTGGCTAGCGTCTCGATCCTCTAGGAGTTTCATGAAAAACTCTTGCTGTTGGGTCATGGCCGAAGTCATGGCCAACTGTTGTTGAGCCAGGGCCGCATTCATAGGCAACATCATGCTATCCCGAAGCTGGGTCTCCATGGTAAATTCCTCCAGGATGGCGGTACCTGTGTTGAGGTTCCGACGCGAAATATGCTCAGGCCCTCCTCCCAAGATTCTGGGTATAGGAATGTCATCGGAGGTTGCCCCCACCGGGGGTCGTACTGCTGCAGATTCCACTTCTGGTTGCCCCTCTGGCATATTCGGTAATCTACTTCGAGTGTTTACCATTGATCACTGCCACACAAGCACGAGAAGGAGATTGAGAAAAGACTAAGCGAGTTTAACTCATTGTACGTACTAATACCTTCATCAATTATTATAATAATAGTAGACCAAGTATGCTCACGTAACAATGCATTCATAATAGCAGTAGCTAAGTGAAATCATGAACGAACCATATACAAGAATTCTTGTCACCATCATCACAACTTTCAATTAAAGTAATTCCGTAATCCTAACGCTCTCCCCACCTAGGATTTCTACCCCAAGTGGACGGTGAAGTCATAAAGTCTAAAGCTTAAGTCTAGATATGCTAAACAATACCTAGTTCACTTAAACTAAAGCTCTGATACCAACTTGTAACACCCTAAAAATAGGGATAACAAAAACTTTCCATAAATGGAGAAGTGGTATAAAGTTTGCCATAGCAAGAGCCTCCCAAAAAGGGGAAAGATACAAATAACCGGTTTAATCACAAATCTGTAATTTAACGGATAAATAAACAACAACCAACTAATCTAATTTCTACATCTAGAAAAAAGATTACAAAAGGGGTATCATCTATTAACCCAAAACTTCCAAAAATAGTTCAAGCGCCAAAATCCCCAAGCTCTTGCCCAAAGTATCTAAACTTGCCTAGGAGCCGCGCCGCTAACACCTGAGATACACATCGACACCAAACAAGTGTTAGGCCAAAAAGCCTAGTGAGTTGGACAATAATAAGCATGCATGAACAGTCACAATTTCTTATCAGCAGTTAACCAATGTTCAGTTATATGTGGAGTCATTAGGGGAGACCCAAAGCACCAATCAATTCCACTCCAAAGAGTCGATGTACCTTGATGCCCTTAACAAGGAACACCCCAAAGGCCCGGCACACCCGGAGATTAGACCGTAAAGGAAACTTTCCGAGTGGCGGAGGTCTAGGCACATACCATCCCGGTGGTGCCCCAAGACTACATCCTCCTAATGAACTTGCCTTGATTCGTCCAACATAAAGCATATAGGAGGTCCTTAGGTATATTTCAACCTAACATATTTCCATACCGACTACGGGTACAATGTTACCATCCTATTCTCGTGAAGTCCAACAAAAGTCCCAAATGAAAATTATATTCATCATGCATATAAATATCTCACCAAAGTGGTATCCCAACTAAACCATCACAACACACACATATGCATACATTTAACATATCAAGGTACCCATCATATATATCCATGAGAAAAGCCCCAAATAATGGTACACATAACCTAAACCATAACATATCACCAACATTCATATTTCCAATCATTTTCATCAATTAATCCCAAATACTTGAACACCTAAAGAATGAAATAACAAATAGAAGATTATGATGTGTATCTAGTTTTAACAAAGGTTTAGTAAACTCATAATCTAGATTTTGAACCAAAATCTAGAAAATATGGAACCCTAGAAGTTGGACAATGAAGATGGAGACTTGTAGGTGAAGCTTGAAGACTTGAGGAGAGTAAATGCAAGGTTCCAATAATCCAACCACCAATGTAGGTTGTATTTATGAGAGGTAGGGTTTGGTCAGGAAAGGGGCTAATTTAGTGAGCTCTAAAATCGCCAATGGAGAGGGAATGTAAGAACCAAATGAGAGAAAATCGGCCAAAGAAGGGTTTAAGGGGTTGCAGGTCGATCGCGACTTGTGCCGCGACTTGGACCCGCGCCATAAGTCGCCCGCTATCCCGGCCAATTCGAACACAGTGAATCACGCGGCTAGTGTCGCGACTATAACTCACGCCTAAGTCGCGAGATTCCTCAAACCCGAAACACCCCAGTGGACTACGCGGCTTGTGCCGCGACTTCCACTCGCGACTAAGTCGCGAAACTCCCTGTTTACCAAACACAAGACTGAAACTCCCAATTCGATATCGAGTAATTAATCACAGACTAAAATGGCAATTAAACACATACGTTCTACTTTGATAGACACATAAACGTAAGATTAACAAAACCTCAACTTACCTGAATTTACGGGTGTTACAGAAGATATGAGCTATAAGCAGGAGATAGAAGATGTCCTGCAGTAGTTGCCTTTTTGAACTCAGTTGTGTAGTAAGAGATAGATGTGAACATTGTACTCTGTAAATGTAAGCCTGGGGCTGTACTTAGTATGAAATGTTATTTTATTGTTTATATAAATGTCCAGGTTGTTACATAAATGGTAAGTGTATCCCTTCAATTTCTAAACCTTAAAATAAGTTATAAATTCTCCATTGATGATTATCCTAGTGTGTGGTTTATAAATTTCGGGTTTGATGGTTTTGGAGAAATCTAGGTCGAAATTGGGGTTTGGACAAAAATGGAGATTTTGATGTGTAATGTTTGGATAATATTTCTATATGGTTGAATGTGGTTATTTACGGTTGGAATGTATGGATATAGGTTTTTAGAGATTCGTTTGAAGAATCAAGTTTCTTCAATGAAGCTCTAAGTGGGTAAAATCTAGTTTAGTCTAAATCTAGCAAGGTGAGTTCAAGTTGATTTGTGAAAACGTTGTACATGCCAAAATGTCTATTTTAAAGTGTTTTATGTGTTTTACATGAAATTATCAAATGTTGGGTTATTTGTTAATCTTTGATTATTTGAATTCTAACTTTACAAACCTTGTATAACACCCACATTGGAGATTTTTGGGCGTTTGATATATGTGTCACAAATGAATGTGTTTTGAAGTCTTATTACATGAATGGATCTTTGGTCAAAGAAATACACTTTTAAATGTTTGTCGGGTTTTATGCATCATCATGAAATGGAGTGTGTTAGACCACAGTCTCATTGGATTCAAGATCATCCAATACGAAGATCGCAATCTGAAGTTAATGCTGAAAGTCACTCTAGTTAGAACCCGGACTTCAACGAAGTTCGACTTCTAAACACAACAGTTTAGAACTTGTACTTCAGTGATCAAAAGACCTTACTCCGAGCTGAAAAAGAGATTTTACTCCAATACTCGAATGAGGAAATCAACCTTCAAGGGGGAGTACATATTTGTCTGAAATTTTATGCATATCTTTAACACTGATAATTTTTCAAATGCATAATTTCAGAGGGAGTAAAAAGGTGATGACTTCTGATTATTTCTGATCAGAACTCGTACTTTAAAAGTTTTACTGCTTTTTGTCTTTTCAATTTAAGTGAATAAATTTTACTTTGACTTGACACAAGACTTTTGCAGAATTTTTGAGAGATGCTTACAAGTTCATATGTTTATGACTTTAAGCTTAGCTTCATGAGATGGAAGATCGTACGTAAAGGTATAATTCTATATCTTCATCTCATATATGGTTGAAAGAAGGACAACTTTCAATCATAGAAAACATTGTTTTCAATGTTCAAATCACTTCCCGATTCTCAAAACGAATTCATGAATTGGAAGTGTGACTTTAAATGTTTTCAAGAAATATATTGTGCTTTAACTGAAATAGTTAAACCAATCTGAGCATCATATGCATCATAGGAAAACAAGATTTCTTTGTTCTAGGAATTAACACAACTTCTATGGAATCACCTTAACCAGTGATTTCTACCCACGAAGTTAATCCATAGTTATTGAGTGTGAGAAGTCAAAAGAAATGAGTGTGTCAAACAAAGAACTAAGTTTGATTAGAGTGAGCTAAATGTTAAAAAGAAAGAGCGTGTGAGAACAGAGTTAAAAGAATATCACAACTCTGCACCAACTTTTTCTGAGCCGGGCAGCCACATTACTAGTGTTTCACAATTCTTTGGTGAACATTATTGAAACAGGCAACTAGCCTATGCCAAATCTTGATCAAACCTTACCATCTACTCATTTTTTACTCAAACAGAAAGTGTTTCACATTTTCTAAGGGAAGCAGCACATTTGCTATCTGATTTTCATTCGGAAAATCTGGATATTGAAAAGAAGGAAGTCTGCCCCACCTTCGCACATCAATCATGTACATTGAGTCTGTGTTTAACTTACTGTTGTCTCAGTGGTTTACACAAAATTTGAGCCTAATAAGCAATCCTCATGTGCTTAATTCTTTCTATCATAAGCACGAACACACAAGGAATTTGTTTCTTTGTTATAACGTTTATAGAAATAAACTTTGTGGTGTTTCGATGATTAAATGGAAGCTCTGGGGGAGTCAACATCACACAGCTCCTTTCCAATGTGTAGTTGTTACACACAGTGACTTAGTGTTACTGACAGGCACGTTAAATGATTCATTAGTTGATTCAGGTGTTACACGACAATTTTGTCTGGATTTGAAAAGATCTGGATGAATATCTTTTGAATTGACGGATCAGAGGCTCCAAGTGAAAGACATTTCTTACTCATAGTTTTGATGAAGTCGTTGCACTTTCCATCAAAAAGGGGGAGAATCTAAAGCTTGAAGAAATCTCCAGTCCATTACATTACAAGACATTGGAGAAGAGAAAAGCTAACAAAGAACTGCGAGATCAAAGTATTCTGAAGACATGCTGATTTCAGATAAATTTTCTTTGAAGATACTTTGCTAAAGCATTCTGAGCTAGAGAAAGAGATTGTATCTTCTGAGCTGAACAAGAAGACTGAATTGCTAAAATCTTTTTAGTAATGATCTTGATCCAAAGGGGGAGATTGTTAGACCACAGTCTCATTGGAATCAAGATCATCCAATCTGAAGATCCAATCTGAAGCTAAAGCCGGAAAGTCGACTCTCGATACAAAGTCTAATGTCGTTTGTAATAAAATAGTCAAAGTTAGTTATTGTGTTTATTTAGTTTAATTAGATTAAATATGTTAGTTTTAGATATTATAGATTGTTGAATATCTAGATATTACTTTAGTAAGTTAGATATTAGTTTAGTGTGTTGTAGAAGCAAGAATCAATCATCATATCAGAACACAAAAACACACACATAAAGGTGAAAAACAGAGAACACATCCAAAGCTTGAATAGATCAATCCTGTAATCGTTTGAATATTAATCAAAATAGGTTGGTAATCATATTTGTTATTTGATTTATCTGGTTGTAATCAGAAACAGGTTGGTAATCTTTACATGTTTGTTATTTGATTTATCTGTTAAACGATCACGGACTCACAATTGGTATCAGAGCCTGATAAGTGATTCAAAATCAAGTTTTTAAACTCACGACTCTGTGTTCATATTTTCAAAATCATTTTCGAGATTTTGAGTGTTTTAGATGTTAAAATCGATCAAGTTGTGATCGATATACATGCTAGATTGAGTTGTTGTTGTTTGATTTCAGTTTAAAGCTTAAATCGAGTTCCATTTTGGTGATTTTGTGTCTGAGTTCGAGTTTGAAAAAGTTACTGTGCCATCAATTTTATCTTCGAAAAAGTGATTTTTATCGAGATCAAGTGGTCACAATCTGTACTAGAGGTGCTTTTAGTCATATTGGTAGAGTTTGGTACTGCTAATCGATGTCGAAAGAGGGTTTTCGTCGAATTTTCGAAGTACAGGACGAACTCACGCAAACACAGGGAAGAACTCACGCAAAGCCCATTTTGCGTGACACACTTTGTGCAACAGACGCTTTACGCAAAGTCCAACTCTCGCCACACGCTACTCACGCAAACTCCACTTTGCGTCACCAACTGATCACGCAAACTCCATCTTGCGCCACACAAAGCTCACGCAAAGCCTCAGTTTGCGCAACCCTCTCATCACGAAAACCTCAACTCTCGCTACCAACTCATCACGCAAACCTCAGTTCGCGTGATCAACTCCTCACGAAAAGAACAACTTCACTTTGCGCCAACTCCTTGAAACGCAAAACTCTACTTCGCGCTACGTACAACTCACGCAAACTTCAAATTCGTGCGATCAACTTGAAACGCAAAGCTTCAGTTTGCGCGACCCACTCTTCACGCAAACCTCATCTTGCGCCAGCCTAGCGAAACGCAAACAATCCTTTGCGCCAACCACTTCTAGCGCAAACCTCATTTGCGCCACCTTCTAAAAACGCAAAGTTTTCCAGACTTAGATCTTTTTATTCAGAATGACATCCAGAGAAGCCCTTGCAATTGGAACTAACACCAAGCCACCAGTTCTCTTTAAAGGAGAATACGAACAGTGGAAAGATCGGTTCCTGAACTTTATTGACAGACATGAGTTGGGTGAATTCATCAGGAAATCGATAGAAGAAGGGATTATGAAACCAGTTATGACGACTCGTATGGTTGGAACTGTGCCAACATAGTATGAACTTAAGTATCATGAGCTCGATTATGATAACCTAAAAAGAGCAAAAGGTGATAGATTATCGAAGTCATACATTCTACAAGGGATTCAAATCGAAATCTATGTAAAGATTGACAGCTATAAAGCCTCGGGCAATGAGATGTGGGATCAGCTAGAGAAGATGATGCTGAGTTCAAAGGTTGGGAACCAGATCAAACTTTCCAACTGCCTAAACAGTTATGAAGAATTTAAAGGCAGAAGTGGAGAGTCTCTAGAAGGAACTTATGACAAATTCGTGACCTTGCTAAACGAACTAAGCAAGAACAAGGTCACCAAATCTCAAATCGAGCTGAACGTCAAATTCCTAAGTATTTTACAGCCGAAATGGAAGAGATTTGCCAAACAAATGAAGCAGATCAAGGATCTGAATGAGATTCCACTTCATGAGGTGTATGAAACCCTCAAACAAAATGAAGAAGAGGTGGATGAAATTCTAGATGAAAAGAGGCAGAAAGTGAAGACAGTTGAAGACACAGTTGGTCTTGTTGTCAAAAAGAAGAAGAACAAGACGATTGTGTATGAATCAGACGAAAATGAAGCTTATGCAAACTCTGACTCGGATGACTGTGAACAACTGAAGCAGACTATGCTCATGCTGACTAAGGCATTTCAGAAGAAGTTCTACACGAAGCTAAGTTCAAACAGTCAGAGGTATTCTTCTGGTCCTAACAACTATGCTCATAAGGAAAGGGTTGAAGGAAGTAGATATGAAGGAAAGAGAATAGAGGAGAAGAAGCCGGAAGACTTTGAGAAAGTAATCATATTGGAAAGAGATCAGTTTGCTAAAGAGAGGAAGGCAAATGATCAGAAGGGTGCTAAGAAGGGATTCGAAGAAGAAAGAAGCATCCTTGAAGCTGCAATTAGGAAGCTTAATGCAAAACTATCTGAATTGTCTAAATTTGCACAGAAAGAGAAGAAAAAGAAGACTGAGCTTGAGACGAAGATTGACCTTATTGTCAAAGAAAGAGACAGTTATTCTTCAAAGGTAAAAGAGCTTCAAGATATTATTTCAAAGATGGTGGTGGTGACTGAGCGAACGACTCTAGAGTCAAAAATCCACTCACCTAGAAATAATTCAGTTGGTTCTAACAAACTAGCCGCAAGCTCACATCAGAAAACTGCTCTTTTCAGAAGGTCAGTTAAATCTTCTAATCATATTCATTCTACTAATCTTTTCTATGACAGGAATAGAAATAGTTCAGGTACACATCAAAGAAGGAGAAGAAGCTTCCAGGAAGAAGAACTGGTCTGGAAGAAGACACCAGTTAAAGAAGAGATGAAATGTAAAAGCTCATGTGTACATACGCATAATGCCAAGAAGAACATTGCGCGTAAAGGTAAACCTGATTTCGTCTACACGAGAGATCAATTAATCAGGTTGTCAGGTAAGAAATTCTATTGTTCTTATTGTCGTACACATGATCCTATTCATAAAACAAGTGATCATTACTTGTACGGTTCTTACTCAATAACCCGATACGAACTGCAACTAACATTCATGGACCCAAATACCAGTGGGTACCAAAGAAACTTGATAATTATGTGTTGCAGGCACCTACTGTCAAGGGGGAGTAGGAGAATAATGGCTTCTAAGTAAATCAGCTTAGAACCCAGACTTCAACGAAGTTTGACTTCTAAACACAACAATTTAGGACTCGCACTTCAATGATCAAAAGACCTTACTCCTGTGCTGATAAGAGACTGTACTCCAATACTCGAATGAGGAAATCAACCATCAAGGGGGAGTACATACATACTTTTCTGAAATTTTAATGCATATCTTTTTCAATGATAAGTTTCAAATGCATAATTTCAGGGGGAGTAAAAAGGTGACGACTTCTGATTATTTCTAATCAGAACTCGTACTTTAAAAGTTTTACTGCCTTTTGTCTTTTAAATTTAAGTGAATAAATTTTACTTTGACTTGACACAAGACTTTTGCAGAATTTTTGAGAGATGCTTACAAGTTCATATGTTTATGACTTTAAGCTTAGCTTCATGAGATGGAAGATCGTACGTAAAGGTATAATTCTATATCTTCATCTCATATATGGTTGAAAGAAGGACAACTTTCAATCATAGAAAACATTATTTTCAATGTTCAAATCACTTCCCGATTCTCAAAACGAATTCATGAATTGGAAGTGTGACTTTAAATGTTTTCAAGAAATATATTGTGCTTTAACTGAAATAGTTAAACCAATCTGAGCATCATATGCATCATAGGAAAACAAGATTTCTTTGTGCTAGGAATTAACACAACTTCTATGGAATCACCTTAACCAGTGATTTCTACCCACGAAGTTAATCCATAGTGATTGAGTGTGAGAAGTCAAAAGAAATGAGTGTGTCAAATAAAGAACTAAGTTTGATTAGAGTGTGTTATCCCAGATTTAATTCTAGTTGGTAAACAATCAATCAAGTAATCAAGCAACACACTAATAATCAAGAGATATAAAGATTAATAATAACGTACCAATCCCTTGAATAAAAAATGAAACACTTGAGTGTTCTTGATACCCTTTGAATACAGAGAAAACGTATAGCGACTATTTAGAAAATTATCAGAGTTCTTTCCTAAAACTAATTAAACAAAACTTTAAATACCTAAGCCATACGGGCTTTAATCTTAATGGGCTTTCTAATGGGCTTGGGCCCAATAGCTTAATAACTATTGACTTATTACATAATAAACCCTCTAATTAACTTTAGCACAATTGCAGTTTAAACCCTTAACTTTAACTTTAACTTTAATCTTGAATACAATTTATGATCCAACAATCTCCCCCTTTGGATTCAAGATTAAAAAAATTTGCAATTGTCTTCGGGTCTTCACTAGTATTCACTTATCTCTTGAGAATCTTCAGATATGACGTTGATAGCTTCAAAACTTCAAAACTTGATATCTTTAAACAATCTTCAAATCTTTAAAATCTTTGAAAATTTGAATATCTTCAGATTGTATTCTCCCCTTTTGTATCTTCTCCCCCTTTTTATATCTTCTCCCCCTTTTTGATGAGTGGTGAGAATCAACATCATCAAAACTTGGCAAAACAATCTCCCCCTTTTCAAGACAATCTCCCCCATTGTGTATGATCACGTAAGCACAGTCTTCATCATGTAACGAGCCCTGTATGGAAATAAGAGCAGTCTCTCCAAATGGAAAGAGTGATTATTTCAATCTTTTCAGATTAAAATAGAAAGTAGTAACCATTCAAATCTTTTCAAATTCAAACAGTTAATAAGTGTAACCCTGAATCAACAAATGACTCAGTTAGAATGTCTGTCAGTAACACAAAGTTACTGAGTAACACAAAGTTACTATATAAGGAGCTGGTTTGATGTTGACTCCCCAGGTCTTGCATTCAATCATCGAATAACACATGGTTATCTATGAACGTTCTGACAGAAAACAAATTTCTGTGTGTTTGTGCATGTGTATGAAAGAATTAAGCATAGATGATTGATTTTCATTATAGGCTCAAAGTATGTTAACTTGTTGAGACAACAACAAATTATACAAAGACTCAAAGTGCATGAGAAAGGGTTCGAAGGTGGGGCAACTTTCCTTCTTTTTCAATATTAGTATCTTCCAAATGAAGAACCAATAGCGTATGTGCTGCGTCCCCAGAAAATGTGAAACATTCTCTTTTTGAGAAAAGAATGAGTAGCTGGTGGGGTTGTATGCAAGAGATGGCATGGGCTAGGTGCCTTTTTCAATGATGGTCACCAAAGAATGTGAACCAATCAGATTATGTGGCTGCCCGACTCAGAAAGAAGTTTGGTGCAGAGTTTAATATTCTTTTACTCTGATCTCTCACCCTCTTTCTTTTAATACTCACGTCTAACCAATCTCTCTTTTCCATTTTACCTCTTCACATACCATCACTCAATTCTTTTGACCCTTCTCCCCTCAATCACTCAGGGAATACTTCCTGGGTAGGAAACACTGGTTATCGTGAATCCATGGAAGTTCTGTTAAGTTCTCACACTGAATCCCATGTATTTTCCTAAAAGAACATGTTGTTCAACAGGCGTTTTGTACATGTAAGCACAAATACCACTTGTTACATGAAGCATAAGACTTTCGGAGATGTCAAAACAGTTATGTTTGACGATGCAATTATCCCCCTCAAACTAAAAAAGTTTGACAATTAAGCTCATATCATTTTATCATGAAGAGTAAGATTTTGGAGAATCAAAAACGAATGTTGTTTATATGAACAATATATAAACATATTTTCAATGAAAGCACATGAAATGACGTTTGATTCAAGCAACAGTGAATACAAAGAACGTGAGTATTACCATAGAAAGATTTAACTTTTGATACATGGTAATAACAAAGTCAAATATAATGTTCTGAACCGTTATGTGTATGAATACTTGACAAAGTATATTGACAAGATAAAACGCAAGTATTTATCTTTAAGAACACACGGTCAGATAAACATTTAAGTATCCAAAAAAAATCTGTTAAAATCACAGATATTCTCCCCCTTAAATCACTATAGGTTTTTTTTTTTAATAAAGAAATAAAGCATATAAAAAATAGATAGAGCACTGAAGTGCGGGTTCTAATCCGATGTGATTAGAAGCCATAGTCACTTGAACTGACCTGCATAAGTGAAAGAAACAATGGTAATCATTTATGAAAATGATTCCTTTCTCGTTAACAATAGTTGGAAAATAACACACTATCAAGATTTGTAATACTCCCCCTTGAATCATGAGTAAGGTTTAAGACATGTTCAACATACCAAGTTTGCTGATTAGAAATTGAAATCGCTTTTCATCCAATGGCTTGGTGAAAAGATCAGCTAACTGGAAGTCAGTTTGAACAAAGTGCATTTCAATATTACCTTTTTCTACACGATCTTTGATGAAATGATACCGTACATCGATATGCTTGGTCTTCGAATGTTGTACTGGATTAGCAGTTATAGATATTGCACTCTTGGAATCACAATAAATCGGAACGCGCTTGTAGTTGTATCCAAAGTCCCTTAACTGTGTCGTCATCCAGAGGACTTGAGAACAACAGCTAGCAGCAGCTACATACTCAGCCTCGGCAGTGGATGTTGAAACACAGTTTTGTTTCTTTGAAGTCCAACTCACAAGTTTGTCACCTATGAATTGACATGATCCAGAGGTGCTTTTCCGGTCTAGCTTACATCCTGCATGATCAGCATCTGTAAAGGCAGTTAGTTCAAAACGAGAATCCTTTGGATACCAAAGGCCTAGATTAGGAGAACCTTTGAGATATCTAAGGATTCGCTTAACAGCAGTTAAGTGCGACTCTTTAGGATTAGACTGATATCTCGCACAAAAACACGTGGCAAACATTATATCCGGGCGACTGGCAGTCAGATAAAGTAAAGATCCAATCATGCTACGATACACCTTTTGATCAACAGGCTTCCCAGAGGGATCCGCGTCTAAGAGTGTACCAGTAGCAATTGGTGTTTTCATGACTGAACTATCTGACATATTGAACTTTTTCAAAATATCGTTTATATATTTAGCTTGATTAATAAATATGCCTTCGGGTAATTGCTTTACTTGAAGACCAAGAAAGAAATTCAATTCACCCATCATCGACATTTCAAACTTTGTTTCCATTATCTTTGAAAAGTTCTTGCAAAATTTTGGATTTGTCGACCCAAATATTATGTCGTCAACATAAATCTGAATAAGAATCAAGTCATCACCTTGCCTTTTAAGAAATAAGGTTGTATCTACTGTACCTTTCTTGAAACCAGAAGCAAGTAGAAATTTAGTGAGAGTTTCATACCAGGCTCGCGGTGCTTGTTTAAGACCATAAAGCGCTTTGTCTAAAACATAGACATGATCAGGGTGATGAGGATCAACGAAACCTTCAGGTTGAGCCACGTAGACCTCCTCATGCAGAACGCCGTTCAGAAAAGCCGACTTTACGTCCATTTGATAGACAGTAAAGTTTTTGTGCGCTGCATATGCTAGAAAGATTCTGATGGCTTCGATCCTTGCAACCGGGGCGAATGTTTCATCATAGTCAATGCCCTCTTGTTGACAATACCCTTTTGCAACCAAACGAGCTTTGTTTCTCACAACTACTCCGGCTTCGTCTTTCTTATTTCTGAACACCCACTTTGTTCCAATAACGGATTTACCTTTAGGTAGTGGGATCAAGCGCCATACCTTGTTCCTTTCGAATTGTAGAAGCTCGTCTTGCATGGCAGAAATCCAGAATGGATCACGTAGAGCTTCAGCCGCTTTCTTTGGCTCTAAGGAACTGAGGAAGCTTGAAAACATACAGAAGTTAGCTGTTGCAGATCTTGTTGTGACACCAGATTGTACGTCACCTATCACGTTGTCCAGGGGATGATCCTTAGTCCAACGATGTATGCTTGGTAGTGCATCAACTGTTTGTTGCGTATTGGACGCATCGTTGTCATCTTGCACGACAGGTTGCTCCATAGATGTACTCGGGACATCTTGTACTGGTGTTTCTGATACTGAGGCTTCCGGACTAGCAGTTGAAGTACTCGGGACTTCGTTTCCGGAAGAACTATCTGTAGAGACAGATTCAGCGTTAGTAGAGTCAGAAACTAACGGTGTATTAGTACCTGATGGAGTTGAAGTGTCAGTGACTTCGTCGGAAGGTCCAGGCATGTCTTCAGAGATAGTAGGGACCTCCGAGCTTGTACCACTTGTTATTGATGTTGATATGCCTTTTTCAAAATCTGCACATATATCATCAAAGGCATCAATAAACAATAAATCTAACTCAGATGAAGTAGAGTTAGAGTTAGAAGTATAAGATCCTTTAGAAGCTGGTTCTATTCTTAATTGAATAGAAGCTTTGTCCTTAATTGCGAGTTCTGAACTGTTGTGTCCAGAAGTCCTTGTAGTATTCTCATCAAAGGAGACATTCATGCTCTCAACAACCGTCTTAGTTCGGATAATGTAAATTCGATAAGCTTTGGATGTCAGAGAGTATCCAACGAGATATCCTTCATCCGCTTTCTTATCAAATTTTGATAATCCTTGACGCTCTTTAAGAATATAGCACCTGCAACCAAAGACACGAAGAAATTTGATATTAGGTGTACGATTGTTGATTAACTCATATGCTGTTTTATTAAATCGCTTGACCACAATGGTACGGTTCTGTGTAAAACATGTTGTAGCGACTGCCTCGGCCCAAAGGTACATGGGTAGATTCGAGTAAGCAAGCATAGTACGAGCTGCTTCAACCAGCGTGTGGTTCTTCCGTTCAACAATGCCGTTTTGCTGTGGAGTGTAGGCTGCGGAGAAATTGTGTGAAATACCCACGGAAGTAAGATAACTCTTCAGGGTGTCATTCTTGAACTCCGTGCCATTGTCACTGTGAATGGTTCTGACTGGCAGTTGAAGGCGTACTTGAATGCGCTTGATGAAAGCGATAATCAACTCTGGCGCATCTGACTTGTTGCGAAGAAACTCGAGCCATGTATACCTTGAGTAGTCATCTATCATTACCAACACATACTTCTTTCCGTTGATAGATGTTGTGCGCATTGGGCCACAAAGGTCCATATGAAGAAGTTCCAGTGCAGATGAGGTCGATGATTCAGCTTTGGACTTGAAGGAGCTACGCTTCATTTTGCCCAACTCACATGCGGAACAGAGTGAGTCTTTTTCAAACCTCATTTCTGGTAGACCTTTGACCAGACCTTGTCTTTGTAGCTTCGCTATAGATCGAAAATTCTGATGAGACAAGCGTCGATGCCACGTCCACGATTGTGCTTTAGAAGCTTTGGCTAGTAGGCATACTGGACGTGTGGCATACAGTGTAGGAAAATCTACATAGTATAGATTTCCATGGCGCTCAGCTTTGAAGACTTCGTAACCATCGTGATCTTCTAGATAGCAATGAGTGGTTGTGAAGCGGACTTGATATTGCATGTCACAGAAGTGACTGGTACTGAATAGATTGTGATCAAGTCCTTCAACATATAACACTTTTTGAATCTTCACAACACCGTTATCGAGCATTCCATATCCTCTGACGTGGCCTTCGGCTTCAGAATTGGCAAATCTAACTGCTCCGCAGGCTCCTCCACATAGTTATGCAAGAGGTGCTTGAATCCTGTCATGTGGCGTGAACATCCAGAATCTATTACCCACAATCGACAGGCCTGCAAAAGAGACAATTAGTTTTGCTTAGGCACCCATATCAAGATGGGTCCTTCGCGGTTAGCATCAAGCAATTTAGGAATATCCTCAGGTTTGACTTTTACTCGCCATTCATAACGCGGTTTTGGAACCCATTTCCAAACCATCTTAACGTCTAATTCCTGAAAATGCTTTTTGGAAGTAGGATTGGCAACCTTAGCTCGATACACTTTGGGTTGTGCAGAAGAATTAGAATTAGACTTAAAGTTCAGCTTAGCATTGCTTTTATTCTTTTTGGACTTAGGAGGGGAGTAGTATTTGAATGAATTATCCCAACAGTGTTAGCAATAAAGATTCTTTCGAGCAAAATTCATAAACTTTGATTTATCGGAACAAATCTTACATTCATGTTTATCAAAAGAAGTACTATTCAAAATAACACTGTCTGTAGGACAACTACTAGAATTCAAACTATTCTTTTTATTCAAACTAAGATCTTTATTCTTCTTACTCCTCCCAACTTCATTTCCTTTTATATCTGAAACAGAAACAGGAACCTTGTTAGTCTCTAACTTAGAAGGTGGTTCTTTTCTAGTGCTCTTTGAAGTCTCACCCTTTTCAAAAATACTTGGTGGATATTCAGGACAATCAGAGTAAACAACTAAAGGTTTTGTAGAGGCATCAAATTCTGGATTGGTTCTTACCTTTCAACTTGGATCATTTAACATCTGTTTTTCATTTGAAGCATTTTTAAACAAAGTAATTTTCAAATCATTGATCTCAGTGCAAAGCTCTTGATTTATTTTTAAAGACTTTTCAATTTTATGTTTGAGATCAAAGTTTTCATCTTCAACCTCATCAAGAGATTGTTGCAACATATCAATTTGCTTCATCAATTCAGATGTATTACCATCCACAGAATTTGACCCCTTTAAATCAGAAACAAGATCAGAGTCTGATGCATTCATCATATCAGAGAATATCTCTTCAGTCATGGACTCAATAAACTTCGTTTTATCATTTTGAACACAAGATTCATCCGCGGTAGCAGTAACTTCTTCAACCTCTTCAGGAAGTAAAGGTTTAGAAGCAATGGGAGTTGAGACTGATGGTATAGTAGATGGATCAACATCCAATTCATACTCATCAAATTTGCATGCAGTCTCAGGTAGAACTGTGTTGGTGCTCACTGATTCTTTAGAAGGTGTGGTAAATAGTGATTCAAACTCAGTAAATTCGATCTTTCGAGTTGCATAGCTTTCGTTCAAATCACCATATGTAAAACCAACAGATTTAAAAAGATTTTGAGAATCAGTGTCACCAGACTTGTTCTTTCCCATTTCTTCTTGACCTTTGGTCTCTTCAGAAAGTTTAGGAGAACTTGCTTCAACAAAAGTAGCACGAATGTCAGGAATGGGTTTTATTGCGGAGCCAAATTTATCAAAATTATATAGGTGCTCCGGTGCCTTTTTCAAAATTTCATTAATTGGCACACCCAAACCTGGTTTAAGTTTGTAAAACCTTTCGTCTTGGAGTTTATTGGTCAACAGATTTAATGTCTGTTCAGTCTGACCTCGTTTCATGTTAATGTCCTCCAGTTGCTTTATTTTGATGTAAGCTTCATTTCTTTCTTTATAACAAACTTCAAATTTGATTTGAAACTCACCCTTTTCAGCATTAAGATTCACAAGATCTGTTTCTAAACCAGATATTTTTTTCTTTTAAAGACTCTTTTTCATCTTTTAAATCATCTTTTTCCTTTTCCTTTTCTTCCACAACAACTTTTAAAATAGCATTTTCATCACGAAAGCTTAAAACAGATTGATGTGCAGAGCTAAGTTTGCCTTTCAGTAAAGCAAATTCATCTTTCATGCCATGTATTTGGGCCATTAAAGATTCAATAAGTTCAGAATTTTCACTTACCTCAGAGTTTGCTTCTTCGGATTGTGTCTCAGAGTCTTCATCGTCACCTTCCAGCTTTGCCATGTAAGAAACTTGGGTGAAGTGTGCTTGCTCCTCGTCATCAGAACTTTGGAACAACCAGTTCTCTTCTTCAGCCATTAGTACTTTTCCTTCTTCAGCTTTCTTGGCAATCAATGACTTTCTTGAGTAGTACTCTGAGTTCTTTACTTTCTTGAATTTGCAGTCCCTTGAGAAGTGCCCAAATTTGCCACAGTTGTAGCATCTTCCTGGTTCATCCTTTCGCTCTTCTCGCTTCTCCTCTCTTTTTCCTTCTCTTCTATCTTCCTTCCGATCTTCTCGTCCTTCCTCTCTCTTTCCATGCCTCGGCTTGTATCGCATCTCAGACTTCTCTTTCTTGTATCCATCATACTTTGGCTTTGAGTAAAATCTTTTCTTGCCAAAGCTCTTCTTGAATCGTCGCGTAATGAGAGCCAAGTCTTCAGAGAACTTTTGAATATCAGGATCTGAATCAACTTCCAGTTCTTCATTGCTTGAATCAGAGTCAGAGTCAGTAACTTCGGTAACTAAAGCTTTAGACGCCTTTTTCTTCGACCTTGCAGAGGATACAGAACCTTTGCCGGCTATGAGAGCCATAGAATCCTTCAGATGATTAGACTCATTATTCATAGATCTCACCTCATCCTCATGTTGAGCAAGAGTAGAGAAGATATCGGTGACATTTTCTCGAGCCATATTCTTCGACATCTGGAGGTTGATAGCAAAGTTCTTCCATTCTGGATTCAGATTCTTGATGAACTTGTAGTTTATCTCAGAAGCAGATTTGGCGATTTTGTTCCTCCGCAAGTCATTGAGAATAATGTTGTACCTATTATAGGTATCTAAAAGCAGCTCTCCTTCTTTGGCATGAAATCCCTCGTAAGCATTTATGCACAGATTCTGCTTAGGTTGAATAGAAGCTTCACTTCCTTCAAACTGCCTTGCTAGTTCATCCCAGATTCCTTTAGCAGTACTCTGACTGTCGACACGATTGTAGATGTCGTTTGGAATTGCCATCGTCAGATAGATTAGAGCTTCTTCTTCTAACTTGAGCTGGTCTTTCTGCTTTTCAGTGAAGAACTGAACAGGTTTAGGAATATCTCTGTCAGGGATTTCAGGAGAGGAATCTGTAGCAGGTTGACCCTTTACTGTGATCATTGGAGTTTTGGGACCTTCAATGATTATTGTCATGAACTCTCTGTTCTTGTGATTCAGAAACTGAATCATTCTTGTCTTCCACTGCTGATACTCATTTGCCACGAGGACAGGAGGTTTGACTTGAGAACCCATTGAGAGAAGCTGATTCGACATCTTAGCTGTACGGTTAGTAAATAGACTTTTCTGTACCAAGACAACCAACTAGATGAGATCGTTAGAATCAAAAGTAAAGACTACACTCAAAAATTTTCAGAAAAAATAAATTTCCAAAAATAATCAAATGCAGTCCTCGCACACAGTATAAAGCACTAATATCTATGAATAAAATACTGAAAAATTAAGAAGATTTTGATCAAGAGCAAATCTTTGTCCCCCTTCGCAGACTTAGCACGGGGGTCCGGTCGAAGAATGAACAGTTTGCAAAAATCGACCGGGGATGTGCTTCGAAGAATGAACTGTACCGGTCGAAGGAAAGACCGGAGTATGCAAGTACCCGGTCGAATGGCAAGACCGGAGTAACAAGTATTCGGTCGAATGGCAAAACCGGAGTAATAAGTATCCGGTCGAATGGCAAGACCGGGAATACGAGTATCCGGTCGAATGGCAAGACCGGAGTAACAAGGTATCCATTCGAAAGGCGAAGACCGAAGTAACAAAGTATCGGTCGAATACTAGACCGGAAACCACTAAGGTCCGGTTGATGCACCTACCCGGTCGAAGCAAAGACCGGGGAATGCTAAGGTTCGGTCGAAGGGAATGACCGGAGATCACAACTACCCGGTCGAAGTAAGGACCGATGTTTACAAACTCTCGGTCGAAGACTCAGGTCGAATAACTATCGGTCAAAGCAATAATATTGATAACCACAGTAATAGATATGATCGATTAACTCATAAGACCGATAATCACGATGAATAGACCGAAGAACACGATGAATATCTGGGATTCGACCGAAACCAAACCCATAAATTTTAATCGACCGATGAACACAATTGAACCAACAAATAAGCAATCCTTCGATCGAATGTAACACAAAAACACAAATAATCAAATGCTAATCGACCGGATTCGATAACAGATTCATGAAATAGGATGAACAGTACTTCGCATGAATAGTAACTCGATGAACAATGATTTTCGATGAACAGTATTTTTCGATGAATAGTAATATCATAAAAAAATTGATTCTTAGGCTCTGATACCAATTGTTATCCCAGATTTAATTCTAGTTGGTAAACAATCAATCAAGTAATCAAACAACACACTAATAATCAAGAGATATAAAGATTAATAATAACGTACCAATCCCTTGAATAAACAATGAAACCCTTGAGTGTTCTTGATACCCTTTGAATACAGAGAAAACGTATAGCGACTATTTAGAAAATTATCAGAGTTCTTTCCTAAAACTAATTAAACAAAACTTTAAATACCTAAGCCATATGGGCTTTAATCTTAATGGGCTTTCTAATGGGCTTGGGCCCAATAGCTTAATAACTATTGACTTATTACATAATAAACCCTCTAATTAACTTTAGCACAATTGCAGTTTAAACCCTTAACTTTAACTTTAACTTTAATCTTGAATACAATTTATGATCCAACAGAGTGAGCTAAATGTTAAAAAGGAAGAGCGTGTGAGAACGGAGTTAAAAGAATATCACAACTCTGCACCAACTTTTTCTGAGTCTGGCAGCCACATTACTAGTGTTTCACAATTCTTTGGTGAACATTATTGAAACAGGCAACTAGCCCATGCCAACTCTTGATCAAACCTCACTATCTACTCATTTTCTTCTCAACAAGAAAGTGTTTCACATTATTCAAAGGGGATGCAGCACATTTACTATCTGATTTTCATTTGGAAAATCTGGGTATTGAAAAGAAGGAAGTCTGCCCCACCTTCGCACATCAATCATGCACTTTGAGTCTGTGTTTAACTTACTGTTGTCTCAGTGGTTTACACAAAATTTGAGCCTAATAAGCAATCATCATGTGCTTAATTCTTTCTATCACAAGCACGAACACACAAGGAATTTGTTTCTTTGTTATAAAGTTTATAGAAATAACCTTTGTGGTGTTTCGATGATTAAATGGAAGCTCTGGGGGAGTCAACATCACACAACTCCTTTCCAATGTGTATTTGTTACACATAGTGACTTTGTGTTACTGACAGGCACGTTAATTGATTCATTAGTTGATTCAGGTGTTACACGACAATTTTGTCTGGATTTGAAAAGATCTGGATGAATATCTTTTGAATTGATGGATCAGAGGCTCCAAGTGAAAGACATTTCTTACTCACAGTTTTGATGAAGTCGTTGCACTTTCCATCAAAAAGGGGGAGAATCTAAAGCTTGAAGAAATGTCCAGTCCATTTCATTTACAAGATGATAGAAGAGAAAAGCTAACAAAGAAATGCGAGATCAAAGTATTCTGAAGACATGCTGATTTCAGATAAATTTTCTTTGAAGATACTTTGCTAAAGCATTCTGAGCTAGAGAAAGAGATTGCATCTTCTGAACTGAAAAAGACTGAATTGCTAAAATCTTTTTAGTAATGATCTTGATCCAAAGGGGGAGATTGTTAGACCACAGTCTCATTGGATTCAAGATCATCCAATACGAAGATCGCAATCTGAAGTTAATGCTGAAAGTCACTCTCAACCATAGTCTAGGGTCTATTTTGTAATAAGCGTCAAAGTTATAATATCTAGATATTATTTAGATATTATGTTTTAGTTTAATATTAGTTTATATTAAGTTTTTGATAATATCTAATATATAGATATTATCTCTCTCTCTCTCTCTCTCTCTATCTATCATCAGATCATATCTCGATCAAACATAGAACTCACACAACACACAGATCCAAGGTGTAATAGAGAAAAACAGAGAGAGCTTAAGATCAAGAACATTAACCTTTGTAATCCGCATTTGTAATCAGAAACAGGTTGGTAATCTTTACATGTTTGTTATTTGATTTATCTGGTAAACGATCACGGACTCATAGAGTGTTTTATAAAGTATCACTTGCACTTTTATGTGAGGTACTTGAGAAAGTGTTTATAGTCTCATTTCATGATCTTCATTCCTATCAGCAGTCAAGTTTGGGAAAATGCATGTCATTTGTGTTATGAGGTATTTTAGAAAATATAAGAGTATAAGTTCATTTGGGAAAATGGGTGCCTCAACTAATGTTGAGTTTTGAACTAATCTTACTTTTGGTCGTGGTGTTTGCATATCCATTGGGTGAGTGCGTTTTATCGTGTTTTTATTTCATTTATCAATGAGTCAATGGGTTGCTAAGTCTGAGGCTTGGCATTGTTATTTTGATGGGGTTTTTGGACAATAGTCCAGTTTTGGTAGCTCGACTTCGAGCCTTGTTGGGACTTATACGCATTATTTGGCTTATTTGATGCATTTGGGAGTCATGACCTCGTATTTGGTTTATTATTGTTCCGGCGTTGGGACGATTAGTTTTCGACGTCGAGGCACGTTAAGGTATCGGATTGAGATGTAAGTCCTTCGTGCTGCACGTTAAGGTACCAGATGTGGGAATAAGTCCTTCGTGCTCAAGTATTACGATATTGGATGAGGGGCTCGACATAGGAACCCGACGGGGTTGAACTCGAGTTTCCGTGGGTGTACGTTTAAAGCTACTGAGCCTGACATCCCTTGCGTGTACTTTTGTTTATATGACTAGTCATAACAACATAAAATGGGCTTACTTTGTGGACCGCCACATTTTATGGAATCGGGAATCCCCCGTCACCGAAAGGTGTTGTTTTTTGGTATTGAGTTTTATTATCCAAGTTTTCGGTGACGTTTTGTATAATTGGGTTTTACCCTTGATTTATGGGTTGAGTATTATTCCCCCACCCGTGTTTTGGGGTGTTTTGGGATATAAGGTTTAACCGTATCTTCATAAATGGAGAGTTCAATTTATACTTATGCTTTGAGTGAGTTTTGAGTTAAAAACTAATTTATGAATGGGCGGCTTATGTTGGTATCATTATCTTTGAAGTAGTTGGTTTGGAAAACATTTTAATTGGTGTTTTTTTACCTAAAATGCATATTATTGGAAATGAGTCGTTTTCACGTGTAAGACGTATCATATTGAAGGACTATAACTTTTAACCACATTCTTTCCTTTAAACTATTATTTCATATATTTTGAAAAACTCTTGAGCTCACTAGGCGTTAAGCCTAACCTTTTTATTTGTCGGCATGTGCATCAGGTTCCAGTTGGGGTTGGTTCTAGCAGCCATGAAGAGTTGAGCCTTAGCTTTGTGCGAACGTGAGTAGTTGGTGAAGTCTTCCGCAATTTTGAAGATAGTGACTATTATGGGGTTTTAGTAGCACCCGTTCTTATCATAGGCTTTTGTATAGAATGAATGTTTGTATTGAGGTTAAATCTTAATTTGTGGTTGTAGATAATTCCTTTATCGGTGTATTTAGAAAATTTTAAATAAGTTTCTATTTCCATATTTGAGGGTGTTACATTCTGGTTGGGAATAGTCCTAGTAACACTATGAAGAGTGGAGTGCTAGTGGTGTGCTTGAGAAATGAGCAACTTTGGTGAAGTCTTCCGCTTTGGTTTTGTGAAGAACAACTTGTATTGGGTTTAAGTAGCACCCGACTTCGGTTTAGTCCTTGTTTAATGTTGGAGTTTATAATTGTTGAGGTTAATTATAGAATTTTATATTTGAGGTATGATGAATTTTGATTTGTATTTGATATTATATCAAAAATTTTAATTAGTTGCTCTTACCAAATTTGAGGGTGTTACAAGTTGGTATCAGAGCTTAAGTTTGAGAGAATTAAGTATTTATTTGGAAATGCCTAGACTCAAACTAGTGTTCTTTTAAGTGATTGTTGGTCCCAAATAGCAGTAAATAAACAAGCAAAGTATTGTAGAAGGGGGGGTTGAATACAATACACACAGTTTTTCACTCAATTTAATTCTTATTGATTTGAAATCAAGAATTACACATAGAAAACTTTGATTGTTGCGGAAGAGAACATATGAGATATGTTCAAACAATCTTACACATAGAGAATAAAGAACAATTGTAAAACACTTAGAAAACAATTAAACTTTGTAGAGAGAAAGTTGCCAGGCACTTAGAGAACTTGAAGGTAGTAGAGCTGGGTGATCTTGCATGTTGAAACATCCATCATATTTATAGTGCCTCATGCATTTAATGCATGAGACACCTGTTGAGCAAGGGATGGACACAGGTCTTCAGCATGGTACAAGATGTACCTTTTGTCTTGGAGTGACTTTGTCTTGAAGTGTTGACCTGCAGGGATGGTGTGGACCTTTCCTTAAAAGAGTGTAGGAGACAAACTTACTTTTTCTGATCTTGGGATGAGGTCCACGTCAATGCAAGATATCACAAATATACTTTGTCAGAAAAGTACAATGTGAAGAGAGAAATCTTCAGGCCTTGAAGATTAAGAAGTCTTCGGCTCCTGAAGATTGAGAAGTCTTCGGCTTCCGAAGATTGAGAAATCTTCGGCTTCCGAAGAGGTCTTCGGCTCCTAAAGACTGAGAGGTCTTCGGCTCCTGAAGACTGAGATCGGCACCATCCTGGCTAATGGTGTTGATCAAGTAGGCATACTTGGCTTTAGGCTGAGGAGTCTATCTTCAATCCGCTTTGAGAGATATTCTCCTTCTTTGTCTTCTTCGGCTGATCTTCGACTTCACCGAACATTTGTATAGAAACCAAGCTGCTAAAAGAACCTCAAACATATTCTAAGTAAGATGATATAAGATGGAAGATCAGGAGGTCATCTTCAAATCTTCAGATGACCCAACAATCTCCCCCTATTTGAGGATGACATCCATACTAAAGAATAGAACAAAGAGTGTACTGAATAAATACATTTTGACCCATCTTTACTCTTTTTGGGTTCTTTTCACATAGACCTTTTTTTTTTGGTATATCTGACTTTTACATAGTGAGAGAAAAAAGTATAGCTATACAAACGAATAAATGAATACAATGAAAAAAAATAGAAAGAAAAAAATATATACAAAGATACAGAAGAAGACAGTAGCCGGGATTGTTTGAATTTGAGTGGTTGGATGCTCCCCCTCAATTCATACTCCCCCTCAACTAATGTCAGGTGGCTTTGATCACATTGTCCATAGCAAAATTAGTTTCAACAGAGTTTAAGCCTGAGTGGTAAGTTGCTCCCCCTCAACTCATACTCCCCCTCAACTAATTCATGGTGTTTAGGAAGAAAGAAGTTAGAAGATTTTCGGGATCCTCCGAACCTGCTCCTGGAAGGGCAGATTCATCCTTGGATTGTGCAGAAGCATCAGGACTGAGAATCCTGGGTGATAGGCTGTGAGGTGGAGAATAGGCACCTTGGATAGGGAAGGAGTCCAAGTCATCCTTATCAACCAAGGAAAAGGTTGATGAGGTAATAATAGGGGTCCCCAATTTTACAATTGTATCCTTTTGTGAGGATACAAAGGAGGTGGTTTTGGGTTTAGCAGAGTCCCCGGGCCCAGATGGGAAAATTTCAACACCTGCCGATTATGGAGAATCGGTGGGTGGAGTTTGTGGTTTGGCCCTTGAAACCTTCCTCAGCCTCTTGAGAGGAGAGGGAGGGGAAGAGGTAGAGTGTCGCCGCTTTGAGATATGGGGTGTGACCTGGGTAACCGCCAAAGGTTCTTTCGGTGGTATGGCCATTTGGGAAAGTGCGGCGGTGCCAGTAGCAATTGAGAATTTATTGCTAGCCGGCGTCACTAAGGAGGGGGAAGAAGGGTCCACTACAGTTGAGGGACCTTTGGACACCGGAGTGTCCTTAGTATCACCCCATTGTAGATCGGGAGAGGTTATGAAAGAAAACATACCTGGGTTAAGAGCTCGATTGGTGGATGGAGAGCTCTTGTTGAGAGAGATCTTCTTGAGTTTCTAAGTGTTGGTAAAAGAGTCATCACTAAATCAATTTGTGAGGTTTTGATATTTGAGTTTTATTGAGAATTTTATTTTATGAGGTTTTGCGGATTTGATATGGTGATTTTAATGGTGTCTAGTGGTATTGTTTTCCTTGAGCTTTGTGTAGGTTGTGTGGTTGCATATAATATGCATACATGTCTATTTGGAACTTCCGTCATAGTGTTTTTTTAACCAACATTTTAGAATGATGAGAGCATATTGTTGATTTGGCTTTGAACTTGAAGCCAACATAAATTATTTCATGTTTTTAACCAAGGCGTATGCACATATCACTTTACTAGTTTTGTGAAATAAACCATCTCATGCAATTTTTGTTGTGGAATCTTATTTCGCGTCGTGTTATGACTAAAGAAAGAAAACTTTGGGAGTTTGATATCATGAAAATTCTGTTTTGAGTTTTGCAAGCATTTTGTCGTATGTTGTTTAGTACACATATAAATTTACACCATGGCGTGAGTAAAAGTACGAGGAGTCTGTGATAGCTCATACTAAGGGTTGTTTTGTGCGTTGCGGTTGTTGACACCACTTTTAAAGGTTCATGCAAATACGTTATATTGATTTTCTAGTATGTATGGCTTCGTAGTCATTATCATTGGTTAAGAGCATTTTATTCACGCGGCCTAAAATTTGAAATCGATTTAAAAGTTATCAACGTTTGATAAATCGTATGTACCTATCGTTTTACTAAGTTTGAGAAATTGACGTATGTGGGCCTTGTTGGAAATTTATTTCATGTCATTATATGGTTAAATGAGAGATATTTGGGACTTAATTACGTGAATTTTCCCTTTGTGGAGTTTTGTACAAACGCCTTGTCATACACTGTTTTAGTACGTAAAATTATTTCTCATCTATGGCATAAATTGATGCATGTTAGGACCATAGTGGTCCATTTGAAAAGTTTGTACTGTATCCTTGTTTATTGTCGTTATTGGCTTGAGTAATGACCAAACATTTTTCGAAGTGATTTTATGTGTGGGGCGTTTGAGGCTACTTTGTACACCTACTGAGTAAACGGTAGTGGATTTTTATTCGTACGACTAAGAGTTATAAAGCTTTTGCTTTTAGAAGTTTATAAAATTTCAAATCTGCATAGTAGTTTGAAAAACCTTGAACTCATTAGAGCTATAGATGCAAACCCTCTTGTGATAGAGGTCGTGTTAAAGGACTAAAGGAGTCCTCGGAGGTTGAAGTGTCGGAGGACTTAACCTATGGTTAGTTTTGAATTTGGGATTTCAGTTTCATGGACTGGTTCACACAGAAGTAATTGAAGCGTTAGATTTATGTTTTCTCCCAGCTAATTAAGTGATGATCTTTCCGCTTTGGTAAATCTTCGGGATAGAACCCTGTGCAGTTATTTATGTATGGTTGGGTTCAAATCGGAGGATTAATTGTGCGACAACATGTTGTGTGTCTGTGGTGTGCCACCTTAATGGGTATTGGTGAATAATGATGATATTATGGTTGGCTAATAAAGCGGTATGATTTGGGGTTTAATTTCCATGAGTAGGTGTCAACTTAGATTCGACATTGCAAATCTGGAACGAAAACTTTGGTGGTGTTGGTTATTGTAGAAATCTGGTGAGAATGTCGAGGTAGACTTTAAGTACAAATTGATTATTGAGGAGACCCTGATGTGTTGGAATTATAAGTATCGTTTCTATAACAACAGTGGGTGATCAGCTCAGCAGTTGTACGCGGATTCCTTCACCAGTCGGGTAAAGTCAACCTGGTTGTGGATACTCGAAATTGAAAGGAGTATGGGAAAGAGATGGTTGGATCCTTTCTGTAAAGGTTGTTGTGTTCTTGAAGGCAAGAAAAGAGTGTAACATAATTCCACGAAGGACGATTAGAAGTATTTAAGGGTAAAGCTCGCCTTGAGGCGTCCTTGGTGGAAGTAGTTAATTAAGATCGTAAGCTGCTCTTGAGGTGATAAGGGAAACCTAAGGTTGGGAGGCAACAGAGATCCTAATGATAGGAAATGATTCGATAAGGACTCGATGTTCATTCCGTCATCTATAAGGTATATCGAACGTTGAGATCAGGTGTGTGGCAGCCTGTTATGAGAAATACAGTGACAACCTTAACCGGGATGTAATCAGTTTCGTATATGAGGCAAAGTATTGTGAAAGTATCCCTTTTTGGATAGAGATCCAATTGATCTCGCTTAACACAACGTTGGGTGTTTGGTCGGGGTTAGATTTCGAGGACGAAATCTCTTTTAAGGTTGGAAGGATTGGAACACCCCGAATTTTAGGAAGATATAATTTCAAGTTAATACAAATGGGTATTTTAAGTGAAAAAAAAGAAATAGGATTTTGGACTCGAATCCTATATTTTATAGCCTTGTTGGATGAAGGGTTCAATTACGAATCCAACGGTTCTTTCCGGAGCAAAATCAGAGTTAAAACGAAGAAGCTATTACTAAAATAGTGATCGGGCAAGAAAAATTAAGAAAATCGGCCAACAGTGCTCCGCGCGACTCTCCGCACAGATGGATCAGCGCCACCATCAGTGCGGGGCTCTGTTCCCCCGCGTTCCCAGTGCTCCGTGCGACTCTCCGCGTGAATCGATCAGCGCCACCGTCCACGCGGAGCCACTGTGCACATTTAAAAAGGAGGAACCGACCCCAAACCTCTTTTTTCACCTAAACCTCAAAACTTCTCCCCATTTTCTCTCCCAAATCGACCCCAACCTCCAAAACGAACCCTAACCCATTTTTGAGAGTTTTTCCTCCTAAAACTAAGTATTTCTTCTTCATCTAACAAGTTGGCAGCTAGAACCATCATCCCTCCATTTTCATCTTCTCTACCAAGCTTCTTAGGGTTTCACCCAACCTTTTTATCTATCTTGAAGATGGGAATTTGTGGCTCATTTTGGTGACTTAGAGGCCTTTTGGTTGGTGGATTCAAGCTATGATTAAGGTAATCTTCTATTTTCTTCATCTATGGAAATTAGAGTTTTTGGTATATATGAGATCTTCATGAAAATGTTTGGGGAACGATTTTATATGGTTGAAAATGAATATTTATGGTCGAAAATTTATGGATCTAGGTTTTTGGAAGTTTTGGCTTGGAGGATTCAAGTTTCTTCAAAGAAGCTCTAAGTGGGGTAAAATCTAGATTTAGCTTAAATCTAGCAAGGTGAGTCAAGTTACTTTGTGAAAACTATGTACATGCCAAAATTATTTATTTCGATATATTGAAATGTTTTCCTTGACATTTATCAAATGTGGGTATTATTTGATGAGTCTTGCATCTTAGTACCATGAGTTTATAAATCTTGAGAAATGTTCGTATTTGGGGTTTTTAGACATTTTGATAACTAAATCATATTCATGGATTCTTTGGATGATTTATCTTATAAATGGATATTATTTTGGTGTTAATGCATTTTGGTGTAGTTGTGTTGAAAATGCATATTGTTATGATTGAGACATTTTGAAAAATGTAAATGATATGATTTCTATTGGAAAATGGTTGGTCACAACCAATGGTTTTTTGAGTTGATCATGTTTTAGAGCATGTGTTTTGTATGAACATTGGTTAAATACATTTTTATTGCTCATGACGCCTTTATTTGAATGGTTTTTGAGTTGTTGAGTTTTTGGATCGATTTCAACCCTGTTGGGTCTTGGGGACATTTGTCCGGTTTTGATAGCTTGATGTGGAGCTTTGGGTATGTTTTGCATTTATTGCTTTCTATTTGAGAATTACATGTTTTGAGTGCATTGGTAATTCAATTTGGAGTCATGTAATTTATATGATGTAATTTTAAATGAACAAGTTTGTTTGGATGGTGAGATCCCAAGGTAAAGACCCAAATAAGGTTGAACTAGGTGATCATTTGAGTAAAAGACTCGGATATAGTTGAGCTCGTTATTGTATTGGACTAAAGACCTAGATATGGTTGATGTCCACAATGACTAAAGACCTAGATATGGTTGATGTCCACAATGACTAAAGACCAGGATATGGTTGATGTTCATAATGACTAAAGACCTGGGTAGGGTTGATGTCTATCATGACTAAAGACCTGGATAGGGTTGACGTCTAACGTGACTAAAGACGACCTGGATAGGGTTGATATCCATAATGACTAAAGACCTGGGTAGGGTTGATGTCTATCATGACTAAAGACCTGGATAGGGTTGACGTCTAACGTGACTAAAGACCTGGATAGGGTTGATGTCAATGGTTGCCCATCTTTGAAACATGCTTATAACATAGATACGTGGTATACATATGTGTTCTCGCCACATTCAATGGAAACGGGTCTCCCCCGTCACCGAAATGTGTTATTTTGGGTATCGAGTATTACCCATGTATTCGACGACGTTTTGAGTATGGATTGTTATCCATGATTTGTGGTTTTATTTATTAAACCCTGTCCATGTTTTTGGATATTTTGGATAATGGAGTTTCGTCTGCGTTTTCAGTAATTGAATAGTAATTCTTACCCGCATTTTGAGTGAGTTTTGGGTTTAAATTTACATCTTGAAGAAATGTTTTATTTTGGTGTTGTCATCATCTAAAATGCGTGTTATTGGAAAAATGGTCATTTTTATATTTAAAGTAAATCATTTTGAAAATCATGATTCAAGTTGCATTCTTTCCGTTTAACGATTTATATGATCATAAGGAAAACTCTTGAACTCACTAGGCGTTAACGCCTAACCCTTTTTATTTGTCGGCATATGCATCAGGTTCTGGTTGGGAATAGTCCTAGTAACACTATGAAGAGTGGAGTGCTTGAGAAGCGAGTAGCTTTTGCGAAGTCTTCCGCTTTGGTTTAGTGAAGAGCAACTTGTATTGGGGTTAAGTAGCATCCAACTTCGGTTTAGTCCTTGTTTAATGCTGGAGTTTTAATTGTTGACGTTAATTATAGAATTTTATATTTGAGGTATGATGAATTTTGATTTGTATTCGATATTATATCGAAAATTTTAATTGGTTGCTCTTACCAAATTTGAGGGTGTTACATCGGTTGATCAAGGATACAAAAAAAATCAGAAAACTCCAATTGTTTGCCTTCATCATTAAAATAGGTCTTCTACCATGAAAGTTATAAGATAGGTGTACCAAATTATGACGAAGTGTTGGGAACTGAAGAATTTACCAAGTATGGTTAATGCTGCTAGTTCATCATGGTTACTACTTCTGTGGTTAATGTTGCTAGTAGAAGTTAATGCTGCTGGAACAAAGTTAATGCTGCTCTTCATTATTAATACTGCTGGAGTTACTACTGCAAAGAGATTAATACTGCTGAGTATGGTTAGTGTTGTTGAACTTACTACTGCTCAGAATATTAATGCTGCTTATGATTAGTACTGCTTATGAGATGGAGATCCGTATGGAAAGGATGACAGCTGGATAAACTGAAGATATTCAAGGAAGCTTATAGAGATAATGATGGAAGATATACTGAAGATATTTTATTTATTGTAATTATCTTTTATTCAGTATATGTATAGAATGTATAGAATAGTTTAGAACATTATTATTCATTCTAAGTTCTAGAGAGAATCAACCTCAGGGCATAGATCCTAATTCTAGAGAAGTAGAATTCGTCTTGAAAGAGCTTGTTCTTCAAGATTGATGTTGAGTGTGTAATCTTGTGATTCGATCATTGAATACAAGTTTACAAGTTGTTAATCATATACTGTTTGTTTACTGTTACATTGAATATCAAAGTGTTATTCCGCAACTTCTTTGATATTGTTTTTGAGTATTCATAATTCTTGTTGAGAATTCGATCCTGACAAGTGGTATCAAAGCCTTTTCTCTCAGAAACATCTATTCATTCATCATGGAAAACTTTGCAGAATCAAACAGTACTCTGGTCTCAAAGGTTCCAATGCTCAGACCCAATGAATTCGATATGTGGAAGATCAGAATCAAGCAGTACATACTCCTCACTGACTATTCTATGTGGGACATCATAGAGAATGGTCCTTCTGAAGAAGGAAAGATTGGTGCAGATGGAAAGAGAACTCCACCAAAAACTGATGCAGAAAGATAAACTAGACAGACAGAGATGAAAGTCTTGAGCACCTTGCTCTTGGCTATTCCCAATGAATACCAACATCAATTCTGCAACTGCACTGATGCAGAGATGCTCTGGAATGCTCTGGAGAAGAGATTCTCAGGTACCAAAAGTACCAAGAGAAATCAGAAAGCCATTCTGAAGCAACAATATGAGAACTTTATGTCAACCAAGAATGAGTCCATGACTCAAACTTTTGACAGGTTCAACAAACTTATTGGTGAACTAGCTACAGTGGGAGTACAAATTGATCAAGATGATCTGAACAGAAAGTTTCTAAGGTCCTTGAGTGATGAATGGACCATGTATATTGTGTCTTTCAGACAGAATGATCAACTGGAAGAAAAGGAACTTGATGATCTCTATAATGATCTAAGAGTTTTTGAATCTGAGGTAGAGGCTAAAAAGAGGCCTTCTGGGTATGTTCACAATGCTGCACTCCTTTCAGCATCAACTGATTCTACTTCCAACCCTGAATCAGTTAGTACTGCCAATGGAGCAAATCAAGAGAAAGGCACTGAAACTATATTTGAAGCCTTTCTGGCAAGTCATGGAAATTCTTCTCTCATTAATGATGACTTGGAACAACTCCATCCAGATGATCTTGAAGAGATGGACATTAAATGGCAGATGGCCATGCTCTCTATGAGAGTTAAGAAGTTCATCAAAAGAACTGGGAGGAACAACTTCTCCCAAAGAAGAGAAGATGGAGCAGGTTTTGACAAGTCTAAGGTGGAATGCTATAAATGCCATCAAAAGGGACACTTTGCTAGGGAATGCAGAAGTGGAGTGTCTCACAACAACAACCACCAGCAGACACAGTCTGGAAGCTTCAATAATAACAGAAGCTCTGCACAAGCCCTAGTCTCTCAACAAGGTATGGGGTTTGATTGGAGTGATCAAGCTGAAGAGGCCATCCAAAACCAAGCTCTAATGGCAGAGGTGTCTGATCTCCCAACAGAGGTAACTTCCAATCTTTGCTATCCAAATTGCATTAACACTGTTAAAAGATATAGGGATCACAATCAGAACATGAGTGATGATCTTAAGAGATTGGAAAAGGACATAAAAGATTATGTGAGGATTGTTGAGAGATTTGAAGAACAGATTAAGGGTTTTCAAGCCAATGAGCTTCAACACTCTTACGACACAAACTACTGGAAGTGGGAGAAGAATGACTTAGAACTTCAACTGACCAGATCCAAAGAAGAGAGTGAAAAGCTAAGAGGAGAGCTAGCTAAAGTCAAAATAGATGTAGAAAAGTTTTCAAATGCTTCCAAAGCAATGGATTCTTTGCTACAAACTCAGATTCATGATAAACTGAGAAGAGGAATAGGGTACAATACCACACCACCACCCTATAACAACAACTACATCCCTCCTAGTTCAGATTTGTTAGAAACAAAGGATAGGAAGGACCTATCTAAGGGAGCCACTGAGATAGATTCCTTAGATGAGGTAGTTGTTAAGGATAAAACTGAGAAAGAAGTTGTCAAGGATAAGGACAATACTGTGAGTGGTGAGATTCCTCTAGAAAATCACATTATCACCAATGAGGGATGTGGAAAGACTTGGGTCAAATCTAAGGACATAGAAAAGACAGAGGAAAATTCTGGTAAGGTCCACTACAAACAGACAACAGTTGTGAATCCTGTCCCTTGTAAACAGTGTGCTTGCAATAAGTCTGAGCCCCAAAAACATGATAAACCAAGGGGAAATCAGAGAAATTGGAATAATCAGTGGGCACAAAAACAAGGGGTTGATCTGAGTAAAATCAATAGACCAAAACCTTGTTTTATCTGTGAAAAGCTTAATCATGTTGCCAAATACTGTTATTTCAATCCTATCAACCAAAGAGTTAATTTTCAAAGACAAACTCAAAACTCCTTTGGTTATAGGAAGCAAGGAAGGAATCAAATGGCTGAGAACAGAGCACCTAAAAAGTCTCATGTTCAAAACAAGTTTGCAAAAACAAAGAAAAATACTCCAAATAAGCCAAGGAGTACTTTAAAGACAAAGAAAGCAAACAACTTTGTTCAAGTTTGGGTTCCAATTGCAAAGAAACCTGTTAGTACTGCTATCCCAGATAGTACTGCTAACAAGAATAGTGTTGCTAACTTGATTAGTACTGCTAACCAAGTTAGTACTGCTAACAAGGCTAGTGTTTCTTCTAGTAGTAATGCAGCCAAGCCTATAATCTTGACAAAGTATTCCAGCCATGAGGTTCCTAAACAGCTCATACAGACCAAAATGACAGATTATATAAATGAGAAAGGACAACCCAAGACCACTTTGGCTTGGGTTCCCTCCAAGACTAACTGATTTATCAAGTGTGCAGGGCAACCAACAGCTCAAGAGGAAGAGCATTTGGCATGTAGATAGTGGTTGCTCTTGGCACATATCAAGTAACATGGACTGCCTTCAAAGCTTCAAAAGGTTTGATGGAGGACATGTTGCTCTTTGTATGATACTCCAGATGGAGGTAAGTTCAAAGGTAAGACAAGTGGTAACAGAATGATGGAAAATGGAGAGATGGAATAAAAGTGTGAGGTACAAATGAAAGGTTATGGACAACACAAGCTTAAAAGGTGTAAGTATAGTTAATGCTGCCAGTGCAGTTTTACTACTGCCAGTACAGTTTTAATACTGCCAGTACAGTTTTAATACTGCTCTCAGTTACTACTGCTAGTTAGTTAATACTGCTAGTGGTTAATACTGCTCTCAGTTAATACTGCTAGTTAGTTAATACTGCTAGTGGTTAATACTGCTCTCAGTTAATACTGCTAGTTAGTTAAAACTGCTAGTGGTTAATACTGCTAGTTAGTTAATACTGCTAGTAGTTAATACTGCTCTTAGTTAATACTGCTCTCCGTTAATACTGCTAGTTAGTTAATACTGCTAGTAGTTAGTACTGCTTGCCGTTAATACTGCTTATTCGTTAATACTGCTCTAGGTTAATACTGCTTATGTCCCGAATACTATAAATACTCTTTACCCGCCTAAAAAGTTCATAACGACTCTTTGCATACTGTTCACTTGCGCTCTAAATCCTTTCTCTCTCAAGTTCAAAGTTTTCAGGCAAGAACGTCCAAGATCAATGGCATCAATGGCTTTCATAAACGAGCACAATGAAATCGCGATGCTACAGAAGCCCAAACAGGCCGCTGGTTTCCACCAGATTGTGGATTTCCTCAAGACAACCCACATTGCTCATGCTCTCACTGTCTCGCCATCAATCTTTATCGAGCATCAAAGGCAATTCTGGGCAAATGCCACCATTGTTATTGAGAATGGTGTGCAAATGATCAAGACAAAGGTGTGTGGCAAGCCTTTGACAGTTACTGAAGAGGTAATTCGCATCAGTCTACGTCTAGACGATGCCTCTGGTATAACTTCTATCTCTAATGATGAACTGTTTTCTACTCTTACAAGAATGGGGTATGGAGGCCCATTGGGTGTTTTTAAGTTCTCAAAAGCTAAATTCTCACCCCAATGGCGTTTTCTTGTTCATACCTTGATGCACTGCATTTCTAAAAAGACTACTGGATGGAGTGAGTTCAGTAGCACCATTGCTTATGCTTTGGTGTGCTTGGCCACTGCCAGAAAGTACAATTTTTCTAAAATGATTTTCAATGATCTTGTCTCAAACTTGGGAAACAAAAAGAGCTTTTATATGTACCCCAGGTTTGTTCAAGCAGTTATCACCCACGAATTGACGGATATGCCTCATTTTGATGGGGTATATGTACCTAAACCCCCTAAAGACAAGGTTTTCTCAAATATGAGAAGATCTGCTGGGGACTCGGAAGGAGTAGACACCCCATTGTTCTCTACAATGATGGTGGTGTCCCACACTGATGAAGGTATGGCAGCAGGGTCAAGGCCCCCATTAGACCATCCCACTGCTAGCCAATCCCAACCTTCCCACTCTAAATCAATTCCCCAGTCTCTTCTTGATAAACCAACTTCACCAATCACCCAAACATACAAAAGGAAACAGGTAAAGAAGGCTCCTTCCCTTCTTGTACCTTCACCCACTCAGCCTTTAAGCCCTCTAAGGGAGAATTCTCCTTTAGAGAATATCAATAGGGAAACCAAAGGGGTGTCTCTCAACCCCAAGGAGGTGCTATCTGAAGAGGAGGAAGAGCATATGGGTGTTGAGGCTGCCACTACTTCTGCTAGCACAGAGAAGGACAGTGGTAACATAACTAAGACCTCCCCCATGGCAACTTTAAATGACCAATCATTCAAAGGTCCCAGGTGCCAAGAAACCACAGGGGTGGATAGTGCTTCTGCTAGGCAGAAGACTTCCACTACTAAAAGATCCCATGATCCTTCAATAGGGGGTAACACTCCTGGAAAAGGTGAGGACATATATGACTATCTTGAATTGATGGACACAATGGCCAACATCAACAGGGATGTGATCAAACAGGGTCAAGATATAGAAGAATTGAAGCTGCTAGTTCTGTCACAACAAGAGCAGATCCTCAACTTAAAGCAAATGGTCAGAAAATTGATTTTCCAAAAGAAGAAAAAGCAATTTGTGCTTAGAAGGAGGAACCCTTTGACTGATGCTTTCAACAAGGGGGAGAAGCAAGGGGGAGAACCAGAGAAAGAAAGTTCAGTTGAAAAGAGAGTTGAAGTTGAGGGGGAGACAGAGCATGGAATAGAAGAAGAAACTGTTAATGCTGCTACAACAAAAGAAACAGTTAATGTTGCTGAGGTAAATGAAGCAGCAGAAACAGAAGCAGCAGAAATAGGGCTCTCTGTAGAGGAAATAGAGATAGCAGAAACCTTGATTAAAGCCAAGAATGATACTCCTAAGGCTACTCAAAAGGCCAAGGGAGTAGTCATCAATGAAGGAGGAATGTCACAGAAGGGAAAAGAAAAAGCAACTTTAAAGGAGACAAAGGAAAAAGGGAAGGAAAAGATGGTTGAAGCTGAACTGCCTGCAAAGAAGAAGACTCAGATTGAAATGGATGAGGCAATAGCAAAGCAGCTTCAAGATCAAATGGAAAAGGAGGAGCAGCTTCAAACAGAAACAGATAGAGAACTTGCAAAGCTCATGGCCAGAAAGTTGAATGCAGAATATCAGAAAAGCATCAAAGAAGCAGCTCAAGCCAAGAAACTTAAAGTCAAAAAGATGCCAATCCAAAAACAGAAACAGAAAAGACAACCCTCCAAGACATTTTTGGCCAATCAGGAAAGAAGAAAAATGATAAATTTCCTGAAAGGTGCAATTGGTGTCAAGGGGGAGATGTTCACAAACATGGCATACAATCAGGTTGAAGAGTTGTACAAGAAAGAGATGGAAAAACTTCAAGGGGATTCATCTCAAAGGGAAGAGGCTGAGAGAAGAATGAAGGAAAGGCATGACCTGAACATTCAAAGACCATTTCCTGAGGAGACCACACCCTCAAAAGACAAAACTAAAGAGATGAAGGAAGAGCATGAGGGTGTTGGTGAAGAAGCAAAATCTGCAAAGAGGGTGAAGACAATTGCTTCAAAAAGGCAGTCTAAAAGGCCAAGAGTGGAAGAAAGAGCAGAAACTGAAGCAGAACCTTCAGTCACATCTTCAATAGAACCTGTGTAGAGCTCAGAACAGTCCAAAGAGCAATCAGATGAGCATATGGGGCTGTACATGACTATAGTAAAACCTGTACAGGCTGTTCCAATCTCCATGAAAGCTCCTGAGATTACCTTTTGGGACATTCTAAGAGATAATGGAAAGGATTTCTTCAGAATCAAGAGAGCTGATGGTTCATTTGAAGCATATTCAACATGGGGGAGAGTTATCAGAAGTTGTTCAAGAGCTGATATAGAAGAATTATACAAAGTGGGGATAAAACTCTATGAGCCTGTGTTAAAAGGTACTGAAGAGAATCTTCTCAAGATAGCAATGGAATACTTGTGCATGATGTTTGATCCAGAAAGAGTGGCTTATAGGATTAAAGATCATAATCATGAGTTTATATTCAAGAAGATTGATAAATGGATACTATTTGAAAACTGTGGAGTATACATGATTACTATTGACAACTGTTATCATGAATACTACCTGGTGGACAAAATTTATGAGCATAGCAAGGAGAAGCTAGAAGGGATGCTTAAAGCTACACTGGTATGCACAAAGGATTCAGAGATGGCTAAAATTATGGTGAGAAGAACTGTAAATCAAAGTCTGGGGCTAGATCCAAATTTGGGCAACTGAATGAGAGGTGTTGAAAGCATCTTGAAGATCATATCTGAAGAACTTGACTTCTCTTCCTAAAAGTCAAGTTAGGGGGAGATTGTTGGGAACTGAAGAATTTACCAAGTATGGTTAATGCTGCTAGTTCATCATGGTTACTACTTCTGTGGTTAATGCTGCTAGTAGAAGTTAATGCTGCTGGAATAAAGTTAATGCTGCTCTTCATTATTAATACTGCTGGAGTTACTACTGCAAAGAGATTAATACTGCTGAGTATGGTTAGTGCTGTTGAACTTACTACTGCTCAGAATATTAATGCTGCTTATGATTAGTACTGCTTATGAGATGGAGATCCGTATGGAAAGGATGACAGCTGGATAAACTGAAGATATTCAAGGAAGCTTATAGAGATAATGATGGAAGATATACTGAAGATATTTTATTTATTGTAATTATCTTTTATTCAGTATATGTATAGAATGTATAGAATAGTTTAGAACATTATTATTCATTCTAAGTTCTAGAGAGAATCAACCTCAGGGCATAGATCCTAATTCTAGAGAAGTAGAATTCGTCTTGAAAGAGCTTGTTCTTCAAGATTGAGGTTGAGTGTGTAATCTTGTGATTCGATCATTGAATACAAGTTTACAAGTTGTTAATCATATACTGTTTGTTTACTGTTACATTGAATATCAAAGTGTTATTCCGCAACTTCTTTGATATTGTTTCTGAGTATTCATAATTCTTGTTGAGAATTCGATCCTGACACGAAGTATCTTTCAATCAAGAAACCCACCCCCACAATTCTTTCATAAACCCTAATTTCAATTCCATCAACCACCTTAAACAAACATAAATCATAATCCCTCATTTAGAGTATATATATCCTTAACTTGAGCAAATTTCGAAGCTGAACTGTAATGCAAAATAGATGCCAGACGGAGTACAACAAACTAATAAGATTCATATGCAAGATAGATTCGTGATTAATATGTGAATTTTCAGAAAAGATGGTGTTCATAAATCGAGAGAAGGTAAAAGAATAATAATGCTATATGGATTCAAGAGAAAAATACGAACGGGGAAAGGGGACGTTCTTACACGTAGTAAATGAAGCAACATAAGATGATCTGCAAAGTAAGCTCCATTTTTTAATATTGTTGTTCTTGATATACAAGATATCCTTCCTCATTCTTGCTTCCTTATCTTCCATCCTGCTTCACGAAGAATCTACATAATAGATTGAGATTGAGATTGAGAGATGGAGAAGTAAAAAGAGGGAGAGGTTGTTATAGTGGATGAACGGTTTGTAGTTAAATCACAATTGATTGAATCCACACGAAGAGGTAAACCCCTCTCCCCTTCCTTCGTTAACTGGTTAATGAAATCAAATAACGTGAAATCAATGCAATTTAACCTTCCAGAGAAGATCAATTTGAGAGCCTATGTAACAGAGGAGATCGATTTGAGAGGTCGATTCCAAAGGTGGTGAGGGTAAAGAGGAGCAACGATAGACAGGGAGACGTGGGAGGAGGTTGAAGATGATCATGATTTTTGAATGAGGAAACGATGGGAAAAGAAGAGGCGGAAACAAAGAAGGAGTGGGTTGTATTGTGCGATGAAACTGATGGAGAGAGCCCATGTAACTGCAAAACAATTAATTTAAACGTACCAGATTTAATATCGGCTTTGATGTAACAATGAACATAAAAAAGTGGTATTTTGACTCACCGTGGTGGTCAGTAATATATATAATTTGGAGATTTCTCCTTTCTCTCTCATACTTTTTTCAATTTTTGAAGAGAGTGTAGCATAATTATTGAAGATCTGTTTATGTATTCCCAGGACACAAATGATCTTGTCCGTTTGTGACATTTTAAATGTGGTTTTTCAAGTCTTGCTTTGGAAAAAGATATGCGGACTAATGAAGCACTCCTTCAATACTTTGTTCCTTCCAAAGAGCAAGTTCGAGTATCTAAACGAATGTAGAGGTGTCTTCATGTTTCCCTTGTATCTCCATTTTCAGACGATAACATCATAATTTAGTTTCTATTCCTTTTCTTTTTAAAACAACGTGAAACAATTGCTTTATTGTTTACTCGTTTTGTACCTAGGGTTTTACATTTGTCAAAACATGGAATTTTTTCTAGCATATTTTCAGTACCTTAAAAATAATTTGAAAGTATTCTAATATGCAATTTAACTCAATTGCACGTATCTAGATGGTTCACTGAATGTTAAAAAAACCATATAAACATAATGAGAAATCAAGCTATTCAAATGACCTTTCCAATAATGCGTATGGGCTTTGATCATTCACTTCTGCTGTTAACTTGGGCTTGAATGCCTCAAAAAATAAGGTTTTGTTACAATACAACTCCAAATTAGTTCCAAAATCAATGTCCACAGTGAAAAAAGCAAACAATTTTAAAAATTTGTAATTATTATAATTCTTAGTTAAGTAATAACTAAGAATTTTACCCTTCGTAGTAGAGGGAATACTGAAATTTTCAATCTCATAATCAATGGTAGAACTGGAAAGTAGGCACTGAAAGTGGAGACGTGTTTTAGTACAAGCTAAAATATAAATATGTACACTTATTTTGTGACGTAGAGAGTATTTGGTTTATAATTTAAAGAACGTAATATTGTTTTCCCTGTTTCTTTTCTTATGCAAATGTACTTAGTAATTGGTGCAAATGTCAAGCTTGACACTTGGGGGTTGTTTGTTTTAAAAAAAAAACCTCTTAATGGCTCTTAATTCTAAATCGTTCAGACCTTTTTATACACCATCTCTTATTAATCATAACTAAAATAAGACTTCAGACTTTAGACCTCTTAAAAATCAAAAGGCACCTTACTGGTCAAGCAAGTGGATCAATGAGGCGAGGGAATGAGGTGGAGGCAACAGGTCATTAATGCATCCCAGACATAAGACAAAAAAATTCACCAATAGGCGGTGGGTCGTCGGATCCAAGAAAAAGTATGTAAACACCCAAATAATTGTGTAAGTTAAAAACTGACCACTCGAATAACTGAATCTAGATTCAAGTCATGTTGTGTACCCGACTAACGGACATGTATAACTCAAATAATTGATTATGTGATATTTGTGGGCAAATGGAAAAGATATGGTGAGTTTTTTTTTTATTATCTAATTTAGAAAATTAATACTATACCCCTTTTATTAACTAAGGCAATATAATTTAGGGAAAAGTTCAAAAAAACCCAATAAATTATCCCATTTTGAATGATTAAGTCCATAAACTATTTTTTTGAATGAAAAAATCATTAAAATTTTACATTTTGAATGATTAAGTCCCTAAACATTTTTTTTGAATAAATAAACCATCGAACTTCTAAAAATTGGTTATCTTTTTTTAAAGGTACCTAGAACTGACTATGAAAGTTTTTTAAAGTAAAAGCAAATCTAAATCAGTTTTACCGTTCTCAAATTATACGCCATTAAAAGCCTTCACAAACAATCGTATTGCTCTGTCTCGCCACTCTCCATTGCCCGAAGGTTATCCGTTCTCCATATCGCCTAACACGTTGTTGCCCCTACCATCAATCTCCCTATTTTTTATCTATCAAAAGAGAAAGAATTAATAGATAACCGGTTATAGGTTAGTTTTTTTGCGTTAAAATGATGCAAGTAGCAAATTTTTAGAAGTTTGATGATTTAATTTATTGAAAAAATGTCTAGGGACTTAATCATTCAAAATGAGAAAATTTAATGTTTTTTTCATTCAAAATGAGAAAATATAATGGTTTTTTCATTCAAAAAAATAGTTCAGTGACTTAATCATTCAAAATGAGAAAATTTAATGGTTTGTTTAATTCAAAAAATTAGTTTAAGGACTTAATCATTCAAAATGAAATAGTTTGTTGGGTTTTTATGAACTTTTCTCTATAATTTATTACATAAAATTATTGGTTCACAAAATAACGAGTTCTCGGTTGATTAGACCATATATGTATAGATATATGTAGCATTAAAGTATAATATAGAAGGAAAAGGTAAAAAGAGTAAGTGTTATTTTTGAGAAACCACCGTGACCAAATTTATAGTTTACTCATATAACAAATGATGAAATGAAAGAGTTAATTACGGATTTGGTCCATATGGTTTGGTGGTTTTTATGAAAATGGTTCCTAAACTTCATTTATTACAGAAGAGGGCTCGTCTTATGTTGTTTTCTAACAAATTGGTCCATCACTCTAACGGCCATCCAAAATATCCGTTAACTACAAGGAGAGTATCATCATTTTCTTATTTTAACATTAATTTTTTGTCTTTTCCATTTTTAGTAAAAACCCTCAAACTCTAGGGGCTAAACCTGTAATCAACTCTTATAGCAATATAATAATAGGCAAAAGATCGTTTGAAAAGTTGAGTTAACGGTGAAAAACACGAGAATTGGATCTGAACCGTTGATTTTTTTAATCTCAAGCCCTCCTATGAATTGTGGCTTAGAAGGGAATTGATCTGGTACATCTCGGTGTATCTAATCCTAATGTGCTTCCATTTGTCATCCAACGGTAGATAACCATTTCTCACGCTTCTCACCGTTAACTCAACTTCACACCGAACCCAACCCTTATATAATATACATTATACATATACGCACATACATATATAGACGATGATGTGCAAATCTGCATCCTATCAACTCCGGCGAAGTCAACACGTCGACCCCCTTCCCCCTCCCACCGGTCCGACAAATACCACCCTCTTCCTCTGCCAGTTTACTTCCCATGGCAAGTTAGATATCCGATGGTTTTCCGGTGATCTGGTGAACCCCCCCCCCCCTCTCTCTCTCTCTCTCTCCTCTCTCTCTCTCTCTCTCTCTCTCTCTCTCCTCTCTCTTTCCCATTGCAACATGAACCCACCCCACCCAGTACCCCTACCCCCTCTCCCTCCGGTGTGAGCTCTACCACTGTAAGTTTGTAACTATCCACTTCCACCCTCCCCCATCTCCAATGGGAATAAAAAACGGAAACCTATCCTCTACACACAAACACCAACATCATCAAAATTGTGATGATGCAGACCTTGATTGAAACCCCCTGCCTCCCCTCAATGTGATGCAGATCCACCGTCCTCCACCCACCACCACTCACCTTTCTTTCTCTCTTTCCCTGGAGATTGATGTTTTTGCCGAAGACGGTGAAGATAGTTCAAAGATTACCGGTGTGGTTGGGTTCACGTCTACAGATGGAAATTTTAATGGTAGGGCACGGGGCGGGGACTCCCCGCTTTAACGTGTAATGGGGGTCGGGATGGAGATTTATTTTCATATCTGAAGCGGGGTCGCGGATGACATTACCTGTCTCTAATCCGACCTCGATTAAACTTTTTAATTTATTTAAATATATGTATATAGTGTATATAAATAAATATATATGAATATTATATGTATACATTTATTATTAAATGATGAATATATTCATATTCAATATTGGTAATTAATGTAGTGACGATTTATTACAATTTTAATTTTAAAATATATTTACTTTTATTTTATTTTACCCAACTGGTTCTCCGAACCCGTCAGGATTAATCGAGGTGGGGGACGGGAGATGCATTACCAGCCCCGTTTCCATTCCTATTCACATCCCAAGGAAGGAGAGAGAGACACACGAGAGGAGTGGATTAATTAAAAAAGAAAAATATATATGTTTTAATAAATGTTAAAATAGATAAAAGAGTAAATGACCATTTTGCCCCTCATTTAAATAGATGTAAAAGAAAAGATAACGGTCGTTAGGCATGAGGGACCAACTCGTTACAGAACAACAAACGACTAGTCCTCTTCTGTAATAAATGAAGTTTAAGGACCATTTTCATAAAAACCACCAAACCACATGACCAAATTTGTAAGTAACTCTAAATGAAATTTAACGATATATCTGTAAAAATTTGTATACCAAGAACCAAATATGTAATTTAAACACATGGTTTAAATATAATGTAAGAATTTGGATTGCAACATTGGTTGGTCAATAGAGCCGAATAATGATTCAGCATATAATTTATGAATTTGAAACGTTTTCTTGTAGTTTGTGTTACTCAAGAAAGGTTGATATTATACGTGTTTTTAGGGTGTTACATACATTTATTCCATTGAGAAAAAGAAGAAATAGTTCATTTGCAACAATTTTATTACATTCTTGTTTTGAATATGATTATTAAACATCAAAATGGTCAAACGGTGAACAATGTGATGAGTAAATGAATTGACCTCACTTCAAAAGACATAAGTACTATTTGACAAATTTTGGATGATTAAAAGACTATGATTTAGTGTAGAATGGAAAATGCTTGTTTGGTAATTGTTATGAACGAATTGTTTGAATTACAAAAAATTATAAATTAACCTTTTGTATGTTTTAGTACCGAATAAAATATGATTTATTTGATAAATATTTAGAATTAATAAACTATTTTATAAATATATCACAATGCAAACATAAATTACAAAATATATAAACTTATCATATATCATCTTGCAAATATAAATTATAGAAAAAGAACACCAAATAACATTACTGTAAGCTTATCGATGATATGATATTGAATAAATTACCTTGTAACTAGTTAATTATCATATCATTAACAAAGTGATATGATAATTATCCATGTGTCTAATGTTTTGCAAAAATCATAAATTCTTCTATCAAACCTTCATCTCTGTGGCATCGGGCTCATTTCCAAGCTACCACATGCGATAATCTCCATAACAAGTTTACAATAAAAATGCTTCTTGTTGTTAATATCCAAACTTCTTCTAACATGGTATCCTGGACACTTGGCAATGTATATATAGAAGTCGTCAATCGGTCTCATTTCTTTCTCATGATCGACAAAGAACATACATTACATTACATGTGTATTATGAAACCATTATATTATATAGCGGAAGAAGGGTAAAGTTTCAGAACAAGTAATGCGTATTATATATCTATCATATTAGGAGAACCGGATGAAAACCATTGGTTAGAAATCCAATTGGATGTGATGCAAACAATTTGCTAGACATACATGGATGGATGATGCAACTTGATCGATGAAAAAAACAAATGAAAAATCAGTTTTGCACTTGAAAGAGGGTTCCTATGGTGATCCAGTATTGTCAACATATATTCGGCAGAGCCATCTCCTTCATTTTGCAAATGGCGGCCTGAACAACAAAAATTGAAAGGCAAGATATCAGATATATATATATCCATCTTCAAAGTGTTTGTTGTTGGTTATTGAAATGAGTTTGAAAGATCCATCCATACCTTAACTCAAGTTCAAGAGAGGTATCTGGCTCTGAGAGGCTTGGGCCAACATCAGGTGCACGGACGGACTGTAGGGATGCTGGTTCTCGATCATTCAAACGTCTTAGCTTATAAATCTGCATGCAACAAGGGTTGGTTAATGATGCTAATTAAAGCAATATCAAATAAGAAGCTGTCAAATGTTACTACTATACTTACTTCTCCTAGAAGAAACCCCACCTGGCAAGTAAAATGTAAGAAATTAAAAGGTCATTCAAACAAATTATTAACTTAAGAATAATTAATAATGCTAGTAATTAATAACAATTTCATGTCAATTTTACCTTGCGATAATTCCCCTCCATCGCTTGAAAGAACATATAGCATCCTGTAAAAATCAACAGTTAAATTATTAAGACTCTCATACGGTAATATTATTGTTCATGATGGGATCAAAAACGACCTTATGCTTTTTAACGCGTATCAAACTTTCGAGCATCTTTTGCTCGATTACATGAATTTCCTTCATGCTAGCTCCTCCAAGATTGTATCCCTGCAACTGCCTACACTCCATCAAGATAAATGCATTAAATATTTACACACACACACACAGAGAAAGGCAAAATTAAGGAGTACATACTAGTTCTCTTTTAATAGTCTTCCACATTCTGATTTGAGGAAATTTAGCTGTGCTGGTTCTTGTCCCTATATATTAACAAGATAATACAAGAAATCAACAATTAATGGGTGGTCTATACATATATACAAGATTAAAAAAGTATTCAACAAATCAACAATTATGATTTTTGCAGGACATAAATCATAATAATACTTATATATATCCTCTATGATTTAGTGGGTACCCTAAAATAATACATAAAGTGGAGCGTGGTTGAAGTTTATTTATAGTAATAAGCATTGAAAGGCTCGTAAGATGTGTGTATGAGGGTTCCCGCACGATGATAAAGGATTTTAGTAGGAAAATGATTGGAGATATGTTTAAGAGGTAAGTTGCCATTTGTAGAGAGCATGATATATGCCAAAAAGAAGCTAATTATATATAATAAGATTTGGTACTGTTACAACTTCCATTTCTGAGCCAGATGGTTCTGCAGCAGCTTTAGCCCTTTTGCCTCTGTCCATCATATTCATGCAGCAACAATATCATGTATAACTATATATCACGAAGAAGAAAAAGATAATTAATATAAATTTCAATTTTAATTAGTTGTCTATAGCTGATTTAGCAACACCAACATGTACAAAATGAAATCAAATAACACAAGAAGAGGATATATCAATTTTATAATTAGTGCAAGATAACATTCTCTGCTCTATATATATAGCTATCTTCACATATCAAGATTGAAACAGCATTTGAATGAATATGCGATTCAAGAACTCATATAATTAATTGGTTTCTTAATAAAACCACCATTAAGATTGAATTTAGAAGTTTCTTTTCTTCATCACCACCAGGAAATGGAATCATATATAAAACACAAATCTGATACAAAACTCAATTAATAATCCAAAACCAAGATATAATAAAATTCAATTCAAAACGTTTCTTAATTTGTTAAGGGATTTGGGGAATCATCAAGAATGCATCATATGAATGAATTGATTATTGAACTGATTTCGTACGTGAAATTGGAAATTCAAATAACAATAAGAACCAGGAACAATTATTCACATTCAAATAGACAGATACAAAACTCAATCCAAAACCAAGATAAAAACATAAATGACAAATAGCAATTACAACACCCAGCCAATATAAGAAAGAATCTTGAATGAGTTCGACAACAAATCAATCAACAACTTCAAAACCCCAAAAAATTACCTAGAACAATTTAACAGCAAACATGCAATTGAGTGATAATATCAACAAGTGGAGAATTCTCAAGTATCTGAGATTCGTGTCTTCTATTTCTATTCTCTCCCCTCTGTCTGTATATTTCAACAGTGTGTATTTGAAATAGGAGAAAGAAACCCCTGTTTGGCGAATTGGGTAAGTAGCTATATATACATAGGTAGAGTTGTGGGTGTTTTGGGGAAAAATGAAACGGCAAGCTTGCATGGCAATTCTACAAGAGTCGATTGCCGCCTGCATGATTTGCTCTCTAATCTTCTTCTTCCAATTAATGGATGCTTTTGTTTGTTTTCGAAAAATGGGTTGAAATTGGAAAGAAATTTAAACCCTAATTTCAACATTTTCCCCTTCTACTTTCACTCTTTTTCAATTTGTATTTTTCAACAACATACTTTTCTTTCGTTTATTTAGTAACATATATTTAGGGATATTTATTGGTATTCGGTAAGTTGCCAATATATAAAAATTATTATCTGTCTACGAAAGTTAGAACTAATGTTGGGTTAGGTGTTGTTTGTTTACCTCTCTTAATGGTTTCATTAAGATACAACATCTGAATCGATAAGAGGTGAATTTTGTTTAGCAAAAACAAAAAAATGCTTCTTAATGGTTTCAAAACCCTCTGAATGATTTTGTACTTTGGCCCTCCCTTACTCATTCAGAGTCTTAACTTCATTTTGAACAATTAGCAAACAACCGTATTATATTTTGCATTATATCATAAGAGCCTCTTAATCATTCTGACCATTTAATCATTCTGCACCAAACCATTCAACAATTGTCAAACAATCCCTTAGGGTGCGTTTGGTTTGCCGGAATGGATTGGATTTCATGTAAGGATTTGGATTTGGGAGGATTTGGAATCCTTTTGTGTGTTTGGTTTGTAGGATTTAGAATCGATTTGAATTTCATTATTTATAAAAAAAAATCATTAAAAATTATAAAAAATTATAAAAATAATTAAATTGTCTAATTATTAATTGATATTGGAAAACAAACGTTTTTAACATATTTTAAAGCATTATTATATGCATATCCTTCGAAATCCCTTGAAATCCCAACCATCCCCAAAGGATTTCAAAATCCAATGTTTGAGGGATTTCAAAGCAATCATAGGATTTCAAATCCGGACAATCCTTCAAACCAAACATCGGATTGGAAAGGATTTGAAATCCAAATCCATCCGATTCCAATCCATTCCGGCAAACCAAACGCACCCTTAGTGTCATGTTGGATACTCCAATACCTTAATATTGTACTTCTTGTTAAGGTTTTAAATGGTATGAGAAGCATGGGGTGAGACGCAGACGGACCCAATTAAGTGCAAACGGTGATACGTTGGCCAGTATTGTCCCTGTGTCTTAAGGTGAAAAAATTTAGGTCCGTGGAAAGTGCAACCGCATCGTTTTATAAGGTGCTACCATATCTTTTTAAAAAGTACAAAGAGCGCGACTGAAAATTGCAAAAAAAGAAAATACGATATTCAATAGAAACACACAGCGACAATACTATTTTCTTTTTTTGTGTGTTTAAAATGTTGAAATTAGGGTTTAAATTTCTTTCCAATTTCAACCCATTTTTCGAAAACAAACAAAAGCATCCATTAACGGGAAGAAGAAGATTAGAGAGCAAATCATGCAGGCGGCAATCGACGCTTGTAGAATTGCCATTTCATTTTTCCCCAAAACACCCACAACTCTACCTATATATATATATATATATATATATATAGCAACTTACCCAATTCGCCAAACAGGGTTTTCTTTCTCCTATTTCAAATACACACTGTTGAAATATACAGACAGAGGGGAGAGAATAGAAATAGAAGACACGAATCTCTGATACTTGAGAATTCTCCACTTGTTGATATTATCACTCAATTGCATGTTTGCTGTTAAATTGTTCTAGGTAATTTTTTGGGGTTTTGAAGTTGTTAATTGATTTGTTGTCGAACTCATTCAAGTTCTATTGGCCGGGTGTTGTAATTGCTATTTGTGATTTATGTTTTTATCTTGGTTTTGGATTGAGTTTTGTATCTGTCCATTTGAATGTGATAAATTGTTCCTGGTTCTTATTGTTATTTGAATTTCCAATTTCACGTACGAAATCAGTTCAATAATCAATTCATTCACATGATGCATTCTTGATGATTCCCCAAATCCCTTAACAAAGAAACGTTTTGAATTGAATTTTATATCTTGGTTTTGGATTATTAATTGGGTTTTGTATCAGATTTGTGTTTTATATATGATTCCATTTCCTGGTGGTGATGAAGAAAAGAAACTTCTAAATTCAATCTTTTTTTTTGGAAAGGGTAACTAATCCTTGACAATTAGGCCATTTGGCCCAGCTGCTAAAGCGTGCAGCCCTGAGTTTATCCTCAGTGGCCACAAGTGCTGCTTGTGGGGCTTGAACCCGGGTTGAGCGCTATGAACTCCCCAAGTCTTTACCACCACACCACAGCCCTTGTGGTTTTCTAAATTCAATCTTAATGGTGGTTTTATTAAGAAACCAATTAATTAATTAATTTTTCAGCCATCCTCTAAACACTAGTGACTATATATGAGTTCTTGAATCACATACTGTTTCAATCTTGATATGTGAAGATATCTAGCAGTAAATGTTATATATCTTGCACTAATTATAAAGTTGATATATCCTCTTCTTGTGTTATTTGATTTCATTTTGTACATGTTGGTTGGTGTTGCTAAACCAGCTATAGACAACTAATTAAAATTGAAATTTATATTAATTATCTTTTTCCTCTTCGTGATATATAGTTATACATGATATTGTTGCTGCATGACTATGATGGACAGAGGCGAAAGTGCTAAAGCTGCTGCAGAAGCAGAACCATCTGGCTCAGAAATGGAAGTTGTAACGGTATCGAATCTTATTATATATAATTAGCTTCTTTTATATATCATGCTCTCTACAAATGGCAACTTAGCTCTTAAACATATCTCCAATCATTCTCCTACTAAAATCCTTTATCATCGTGCGGGAACCCTCAACCATGCTCCACTTTATGTATTATTTTAGGGTACCCACAAAATCATAGAGGATATATATAAGTATTATTATGATTTATGTTCTGCAGAAATCATAATTGTTGATTTGGTGAATAATTTTTTAATCTTGTATAATATGTATAGACCACCCATTAATTGTTGATTTCTTGTATTATCTTGTTAATATATAGGGACAAGAACGAGCACAGCTAAATTTCCTCAAATCGGAATTTGGAAGACTGTTAAAAGAGAACGAGTATGTACTCTTTAATTTTGCCTTTCTCTGTGTGTGTGTGTGTGTAAGTATTTAATGCATTTATCTTGATGGAGTGTAGGCAGTTGCAGGGACACAATCTTGGAGGGGCTAGCATGAAGGAAATTAATGTAATCGAGCAAAAGTTGCTCAAAAGTTTGATACGCGTTAAAAAGCATAAGGTAGTTTTTGATCCCATCATGAACAATAATATTACTGTATGAGAGCCGTCTTAATATATGTTGATTTTTACAGGATGCTATGTTCCTTCAAGCGATGGAGGGGCATTATCGCAAGGTAAAATTGACATGAAATTGTTATTAGTAGCATTATTAATTATTCTTAAGTTAATAATAATTTGTTTGAATGACCTTTTAATTTTTTACATTTTACTTGCCAGGAGGGGTTTCTTCTAGGAGAAGTAAGTATAGTAGTAGCATTTGACAGCTTCTTATTTGATATTGCTTTAATTGGCATCATTAACCACCCTTGTTGCATGCAGATTTATAAGCCAAGACGTTTGAATGATCGATTGCCAGCATCCCTACAGTTCGTTCGTGCACCTGATGTTGGTCCAAGCCTCTCAGAGCCAGATACCTCTCTTGAACTTGAGTTAAGGTATGGATGCATGGATCTTTTCAAACTCATTTCAATAACTAACAGCGAACACTTTGAAGATGGATATATATATATCTGATATCTTGCTTTTCAATTTTTGTTTTTCAGGCCGCCATTTGCAAAATGAAGGAGATGGCTCTGCGGAATATATGTTGATAATACTGGATCACCATAGGAACCCTTTTTCAAGTGCAAAACTGATTTTTCATTTGTTTTTTTCATCGATCAAGTTGCATCATCAATCCATGTGTATGTCTAGCAAATTGTTTGCATCATCCAATTGGATTTCTAACCAATGGTTTTCATCCGGTTCTCCTAATATGATAGATATATAATACGCATTACTTGTTCTGAAACTTTACCCTTCTTCCGCTATATAATATAATGGTTTCATAATACACATGTAATGTGATGTATGTTCTTTGTCGATCATGAGAAAGAAATGAGACCGATTGACGACTTCTATATATACATTGCCAAGTGTCCAGGATACCATGTTAGAAGAAGTTTGGATATTAACAACAAGAAGCATTTTTATTGTAAACTTGTTATGGAGATAATCGCATGTGGTAGCTTGGAAATGAGCCCGATGGCACAGAGAAATCATACAACAATTGTGCAAATTTGTCAAGATGAAATTTTTTTAGTTAGGAGATGAAGGTTTGATAGAAGAATTTATGATTTTTGCAAAACATTAGACACATGGATAATTATCATATCACTTTGTTAATGATATGATAATTAACTAGTTACAAGGTAATTTATTCAATATCATATCATCGATAAGCTTACAGTAATGTTATTTGGTGTTCTTTTTCTATAATTTATATTTGCAAGATGATATATGATAAGTTTATATATTTTGTAATTTATGTTTGCATTGTGATATATTTATAAAATAGTTTATTAATTCTAAATATTTATCAAATAAATCATATTTTATTCGGTACTAAAACATACAAAAGGTTAATTTGTAATTTTTTGTAATTCAAACAATTCGTTCATAACAATTACCAAACAAGCATTTTCCATTCTACACTAAATCATAGTCTTTTAATCTTCCAAAATTTGTCAAATAGTCCTTATGTCTTTTGAAGTGAGGTCAATTCATTTACTCATCACATTGTTCACCGTTTGACCATTTTGATGTTTAATAATCATATTCAAAACAAGAATGTAATAAAATTGTTGCAAATTGTGATAATAGATATCGTTCTCGTATGAACCCACATGTGATTTTGTACGTGAATCACATGTGATTTTGTATGTACCGACCTTTTTCTTGTTTTCTTTAATAGATATCGTTCTCGTATGAACCCACCTCTCTCTTTCTCTCTCTCTCTCTATATATATATATGAATGTATATATATATATAGAGTACATATTTGCATACAAATATGTAATAAGAGCACCTCCAATGGGAGGTTCTTGAGTACATGTCATCGGTCCTTTCTTTGTTTTGCTTTGCCACCTCAGCGTACCGGTCTTCACAGAGGAGCCGCTTCATGAGCATTAAAATGTGGGTCCCACAATCATTTTATATTTAAATAATTAGATCCTTTCCCTACTTAAAATATTAAATGCTTTAAGACAATGTGGTTTTTTATTGTTTAAATATATAATTAATAAAATTAAATAATTAATTAGCAACAATTAGACATCCATAATTATTTTACTGTTTAATTTTTATTGTAATTTTTATTTTACTTTAACACAATGTGGTTTTTTATTGTTTAATTTTTATTGTAATTTTTATTTTACTTTAAATTATAATTACTTTTTAATTATTATCTTTTAATTATCATATGTAAGTTTTAATAATTATTTTTTAATTATAATAAGTAAATCTTAATTATTATAATATTTATTATTATAGTTTTTTATTATATAAAGTATGGACCGGTCCATGATTGATAGATAAAGGTTTATGAAATGTATAGGAAAGAGAAAACTGATGTGGCAGAGAGAGAAAACTGATGTGTCAAAGTCATGAACCTCTTAAGAGGTCCATGATTGTAGATGCTCTAAGTTACCACTATAATAAACTAACATATATAGAACGCATATAAACATACATACATAGATCCACTCGCAGTTAGCTAACAACACACATACACATCATGTATACATATATATAACAAGGACCGACGGATATATGTACACATACACATCATGTACACATCATGTATACATATTTATATATAACACATGTATACATATAACATATACACATACACATGTGTACACATAACACATAAAAATGAGAAAACAAGGAAAAACCGCAATCCCACGCTAATTAGCGATGGATTAGTGACGGATACCACGGATCCCTCGCTAATTAGCGAGGGATTGGTTTTTTTTCTTGTTTTCTCATTTGTATGCATACACATGTGTATGTGTTATGTATATGTATATATGTGTTATATATGTTTATATGCATGTGTATATGTGAAATGTATAGATAATGTGTGTATGTTGTTTGTAAGCGCATATGATGTGTAAATGTGATGTAAATATGTGTGTGTATATGTGAACGTATTGATAATAATATGTTTGTGTTGTTTGGTAACCGCATACAAATAGTTAATAAGCCACCATTTGTGTTATTGAAGTTTTACAAGTCATAAATGGTCTTATTGGGTTATAATGGATGATAGTGGGTCTTATTGAGTTATAGTGGATTTTAGCGGTCTTATGGAGCCTAATAGACACCACATGTATATATGCACTACACACCTATACACAAATATGTAATAAGTCACCATTTGCGTTATTGGACCTTAATAAGTCATAAAATAACTTCTTGTGATTTAATAGATCTTAGTGAGTTTTAATGAGTTTCATTAGAAATTGGGAAAGAACCTGAAAAAAGAACAAAAGACCAAAAAAACCGTTGAAAATTTTAAATAAAAAATGAATGTCAATTAAAGATAAAAATGTAATTGTTTTTTTTTTTTTGGAGTAATTTTTTCGCTTTAATTTTGGTTACATTTTCCTGATTTTTGATTTAAAGATTAGAGGATATTTTTATTTTTGTAATCACATCCGTTGAATTATCTTAATGTAACAATTTTGATAGATTTTTCGAATTTTTTAACATTCTCTCCGGATACTTTTTCATATATATAACAATTATTAAGTATATAGAAAAAAAAAGAGGAATGGGAATATAAATAAAGAAAAAGGAAAGATGAAATTGAAAAAGAGGGGGAAATTGAAAAAGATGAGGGGGAAATAAAATATTAGAAAAACCAAAAAGTCCAAATTATAATAAAACTCTTCCCCACCCCCACCCCCCCAAAAAAAAAATTAATAATAATCCACATTTCATTCCCTAAAAAGGTTAATTAGGTCAAGATTTTTAGCTTCTCATCTCTTCTGCCAACCTATCGATGAAGCCACACCCACATCCAAACAAATCGAAGAACCATAACCTAAATCAATATTACTGATCCGAGATTACTACCATTGAAGCTCCAACCTCTTATACAGCCACTCGCAGACAACCATTGGAGCTTCGATCTACCATGTCTGTTAACATTGTGAAGCTATATCGCTTAAGCTCTTCACGAAGCCCATGTTTGTTCGAACAAAGAACCCTAACTTCGTTGCTTGCTCAAAAAGAACCCTTAGTCGTTGCTCACTTCTTGATTTGATTTAAGGTATCGTGCCTTTCCCCTCTGCTCAACTCGATATCACGAAGCGTCGAAGCCGATGTTTCTCTTTTTTTTGTTATTCTTTTTAAGGTTCAACATGTAGTTTGATTTTCCTACTCATTTGAAGATATTTTTAACATTATAATCATGATATCAAAATTTTTTGTCTTCAAGGTTTTTGTAAACCCAATTTATGTTCTTGGCTTGTTTGTTGTAGCTCATGGATAACTTCCACTGTTGTCTTCAAGTTTTTTTTTTCTTGTTAGTTGTTACATGAGATATTGTTTTCGCCTGTAAAATATTTATTGGTGGACACTTGATTTTCCTTCTTTATGAGGAAATCATCCATTTGTCCGGGATTTCGTTTTCATCCTACTGATGTTGAATTGGTTATGTACTACCTCAAGAAGTTATTGGGAAAAAACTCTTACCCGAAGTTATTGCAGAGGTTAATATATATGATTTCATCCCATTGGATGGAATTCAGCCCATGGGATCTTCCAGGTATTGAAAATTTCTTTATTTAATTGATTTCTTCAGCAACAGAATACATTGTGTGTGCTTTAGCCTTTAAGAAGTGAGTAATTGTAAAATGTAACACATCTCTACACTCTCAACTATGCTACACTTCCATCTATGAGTTTCTAGGTTTATGTATGTCAAATATACCCAAAGTTGTTAGGAGTAATCAATCACTTGAATAATAATTATATATAGATGGACAAAATTATAATAGAAATCGAAATTCTTAATTATAAAATCTATGTAATTAACATAGTACAACAACAATCAATTGAGAAAACACTAATTAAATCCTTACTTGAATAGAAGATTCGTGTAAAAGTTGAAATCGATTGAGACCTGCACGTAAAGCAGTGTCCTAAGACAGAATTTCGGCCGTATAGCGTCCGTCTAGAGGATACAACAATCGTATTCAAGTATGGAACTTGAATCTATCGAATCATGTGTGTTTTGGCGAAGAATGGAAGAGGAGAAACCCAGAAAATTGAGAGAGAATGATGAGAAATTCGTTGGAAAAAAATGGAGGGAAAATGTGCAGGTTTTATAGGTTGTTTCACCAACCGAAATTAACTGTCAGGAAGCTTCGCGACTTGTGCCACGGGTGCACTCGTGTGGAAACCCACATAATCCTCTGTCCGTGGAAAACTCCAGTGCATTACGCGGTTAGTGCCGCGGGTATGGTCGCGCCATAACCCGCGAAACTCACTGTTGACAGAAACCTACGCGTGTGGCTTTGCGACTTAGGTCGCGCCGTGACCCGCGCCAGCCACTGTTACCCTGCATCACAATCTCCACCGTCAATCTATCTCGACCCCATCGAAACCCCAAGAGCCCCAAGGCCCAAGGCCCATCTTTGACATTTAATATAAATATATTAATGTCAAGAAAAGCCTTTCAATCACACCACAATCCAAGCCAAGCATTCAAGGAATTCATTTATTGCTCAATGGTTTGGGTATATTAAGTGGTGTAAAGTGTGGCTTGGCTCCTACCCACATTTTCTATTCAAACCCAAATAATACCCCACATTTGAATAGAAAATAAGAAATATTATGGAACTTATGTTTCTATCACCAAGCTAGTTATAATATGCATCGGAAAAGGTGTCTTTTGGACTTGAACCTTTCCTAGTGAATACCTATCGGATCTACTTCGTGGATAGTGAACTAATGTCTTGAACTAGCCACTTTTTGTAGTAAATCGAGACAATAGGTAACACACATATTATATCTATACATACATAGATTCTTACCGTTGTGTTATTTCGGTCGTGAACAAATCCTTTCTTCATGAGAGTTTTAGAAGACGTAGCCATATCCGTCCTCAAAGATGCGACCACACATCAGTCTAACATAGGTAATGCCGATCAAGAATATTCCGTTGTATTCTACTCAGAAGCTATCAGCATTATTAAGAATAAAAAATTCAACCCTAAATCGTCAACGGAAAATTACAAAGGAAACATCATAGGAATAGGCATACCTTTGTTTGATTGTTGCTTGAGTTGACCCCGACTAGTTTGCCTATTGAACCTAGACCATGGGATCTCCAATTTCGCTAGGTTAGGTTGCCGCCGAGAAAACTCATTGTATTAGCTTTAAGCCCATTCCCCTTGATGAAAAGGATACTTGCTCTCTACTTAGGCCTTTTGTCAAAGGATCGGCAATATTCTCCTTTGACTTTACGTAGTCAATGGAAATGATTCCATTTTTCAGCAAGTCCTTAATTGTATTGTGGCGTCTTCTTATATGTCGAGACCTGCCATTGTAAATTTGGTTCTTTGCTCTGGTGAGAGCAGCCATACTATCACGATGAATACAAATGGCAGTCACGGGTTTTGGCCACAATGGAATACCTTCTAGGAAGCTCTTTAGCCATTCGACTTCTTCAGCGGCTTTGTCTAAAGCGACAAATTATGCTTCCATAGTCGATCTGGTATTCACCGTTTGTTTTGAAGATTTCCAGGATATCGCAGCACCACCAAGTGTAAAGACATATCCACTTGTGAACTTACTCTCGGAATGGTTGGAAATCCAATTGGCATCACAATACCCTTCTATGACCGGAGGATATTTGGTATAATGTAACCCGTAATTCATTGTGTATTTCAAGTATCTAAGCACTCTCACTAGTGCATACCAATGATCTTTTCCTGGGTTATGTGAGTACCGACTAAGTCTACTCACACTATATGCTATATCCGGTCGTGTACAATTCATGATATACATCAAGCTTCCAAGAACTTGAGTGTATTCTAATTGAGCCACACTTTCTCCTTGATGCTTCTTCAATTGACTAGAAGGATCAAATGGAGTCACTACCAGTTTGTCATCATAGTGACCGAACTTATGAAGTACCTTCTCAATATAGTGAGATTGGGTAAGAATGTAACCATTAGGATTTCTTTGAATCTTTATACCAAGGATTACATCTGCTACTCCCAAGTCCTTCATGTCAAACGAGGAGTGCAACATCTTCTTGGTTTGATTGATTACATCTAAGTTCGATCCTAAGATTAGCATATCATCTATATACAAACATATAATGACATAGGCATGTTTATATTGCTTCACATAGACACACTTATCACACTCATTTATTTGAAACCCATTTGATATCAAAGTGTTATCAAACTTTTCGTGCCATTGCTTTGGCGCTTGCTTGAGTCCATAAAGGGACTTGATCAATTTACAGACTTTATTTTCTTGACCTTTAACAACAAACCCTTCCGGTTGTTGCATATAAATCTCCTCATCTAACTCTCCATTGAAGAAAGCAGTTTTCACATCCATTTGATGGATTTCCAAATTATGAATTGCTGCTATGGACATCAACGTTCGTATAGACGTTATTCTTGTGACCGGAGAATAGGTATCAAAGAAGTCTTGACCTTCCTTTTGTCGATATCCTTTGGCAACTAGTCGAGCTTTGTATTTCTCGATAGTGCCATCGGGTCTCAACTTCTTCTTAAATATCCATTTATGGCCTATTACTTTATGACCCGGAGGTAGGTCAACCAATCTCCATGTATTGTTTTGTACTATGGAGTCTATATCACTTTGGATTGCCTCTTCCCAATAAGGTGCCTTGGAAGAATCCATGGCGGCCTTATAAGATAGAGGTTCTCCTTCAACATTAAAGGCCATGAAATCAGGTCCAAAGTCTTTCGCTATTCTACCACGTTTACTTCTCCTTGGTTCCAAATCTTCTTGAACCTTGGAGGTTTCACCTCTATGTGTTGGATCAAGTTCAATTGTTTCATCTAGAGTGTGTGTGTCATCATGCAATCTTTTCCTTGAACTAGAGGTTTGATCCTCTTTTTCTTTGTAAGGAAAGATAGTCTCAAAGAATTCTACTTCTGCAGATTCTATGATTGTGTTGTTACTTATGTCATTTACACTAGATTTATATATTAAGAATCTATATGCAACACTATTATGAGCAGGTCCAATATATACACAATCAATGGTTTTAGGTCCAAGTTTAGTCCTTTTTGGCAAAGGCACTTGAACCTTGGCAAGGCAACCCCACACTTTCATCCTTTTGTAAGATGGTAACTTTCCTTTCCATAGTTGATATGGATTTTTGTCACTCTTCTTGTGGGGGATCCTATTTAGGATCATATTTTGCAGTAAGACACGCCTTACCCCATAAATGATATGGAGCTCCGGACGTGATCAACATTGAATTTATCATGTTCTTCAATGTTCTATTTTTGCGCTCGGCCACTCCATTTTGTTGAGGTGTATATGGAACAGTCGTTTGATGCACAATACCATGTGTAGCACAAAATTCTGCAAAGTCATGGGATTCGTATTCTCCTTCCCGATCAGACCTCAGAATCTTGATTTTCTTGTCGAGTTGGTTCTCGACTTCGGCTTTATAAGTCTTAAACATATTTAAAGCCTCATCCTTTGTAGGGATTAAATACACATAGCAATACTTACTGCAATCATATATGAAGGTAATATAATAGTTCTTACCTCCTCGTGAAGGTGTTGCCTTGAAATCACATAAGGCGGTGTGAATTAACCCAAGTATTTCATTTGATTTTTCAACGGACTTGTGTGGATGATTTGTGTATTTGGCCTCAACACAAACCTCACACTTAGTCGATTTGTCAATGGAACAATTAGGTATCATGTCAAGTTTGATCATTCTTTGAATGGATCTAAAGTTGATATGTCCTAATGTAGAATGCCAAAGGTTAGAAGGAACAATCATGTACATGGAACTAGCAGTGCTAGGGCCTGCCTTATTATTATTTACATTGCGGCATCCATACTATTTACAATACTAAGTTTGAAGAGCCCCTCATTGAGGTAACCCTTCCCAACGTACACACCACCCTTGGTGATGACAATCTTATCAGATTCGATTACAACTTTGAACCCTTTCTTACTCGGAACAGGGCCAGAAATCAAGTTTTTAGTTATGCTAGGTACATGTACAACATCAGTCAAAATAAGATCTTTGCCGGAAGTCAGCTTCAAGTTGACCTTCCCTTTTCCTTCAACCCTTGCAGTCGTGGCATTCCCCATGAACATCGGCTCCCCATCGCTCACCTTTTGGTAAGATGTAAGCATGCTTTCCGAATTGCAAATGTGTCGGCTTGCCCCGGTGTCGAACCACCAATCCACCATCTTTGTAACCATGTGGGATTCAATGACACCAATGAACTCATTCGGGGAGTGGGTGAGATTGGCATGACTAGAAGATGCCCCATGTCCTCCACCACCACTTCCTTCGGCGCCACCATGGTCACGCTTGTATCGGCAGTCTTTGGATCAGTGTCCCGGATTACCACATACCCAACAGCAAGTCATCCTCTTAAACTGTTTCTTTTGTGGGGCCAAGGGGCCTTTTCCGGTATTGAAAGGCCTCTTGGTTGCAACTGTCTTTCCCTTAAATTTCGGGAACTTAGGCTTGGATGAACTTCCTTCCACCATGTTGGCATGTGGTTCATTTGGAATGGTATCGACTTTGTCATTAAGTCGGTTGTCCTCTTCAACTCGGATTTTGAGAAGCAACTGTTCAAATGTTATTTCCTCCGTAAGATGCTTCAAGTATACCTTGAAGTTCTTCCATGATGGAGGTAGCTTCTCGATTATGGAACCGACCACAAAGTTTGCATTTAAACCCATACCCTCAAATTCAAGCTCATGGACAAGTATTTGCAATTCTTCCACTTGTTTTACCACTGGTTTTGCATCAATCATCCGGAAATTCAGAAATTTTCCCACTGCGAACCTCTTGGAACACGCCACTTCAGTTTTGTACTTGGCATCCAAGGATTCCCAAATCTCCCTTGCCGTTTGGAAGGTAGAATATATGTCATAGAGGGAATCGTCGAGAGCATTGAGTATATAATTTCTGCAACTATACTCATTCGATCTCCAATTCTCGACCGTTCTGTTATGTGCGGACACCTGAATTTGCGTAGGTGCAGCCCCGTCCGCCCCTTCCAAAAGATTTGCCGGTGGCTCTTCCTCAGTGAGCACGTTGGCAACCCTAAGTGTTGTTAAATAAAACAACATCTTTTGCTGCCAACGTCGAAAGTCCGAACCCTTGAATTTCTCGGGTTTCTCCACATGACTTTTCAACAACTGTGATTGATCCATCGCTCCACAACAAAAAATTATGTCTTAGATTGTTAGGAGTAATCAATCACTTGAATAATAATTATATATAGATGGACAAAATTATAATAGAAATCGAAATTCTTAATTATAAAATCTATGTAATTAACATAGTACAACAACAATCAATTGAGAAAATACTAATTAAATCCTTACTTGAATAGAAGATTCGTGTAAAAGTTGAAATCGATTGAGGCCTGCACGTAAAGCAGTGTCCTAAGACAGAATTTCGTCCGTATAGCGTCCGTCTAGAGGATACAACAATCGTATTCAAGTATGGAACTTGAATCTATCGAATCATGTGTGTTTTGGCGAAGAATGGAAGAGGAGAAACCCAGAAAATTGAGAGAGAATGATGAGAAATTCGTTGGAAAAAAATGGAGGGAAAATGTGCAGGTTTTATAGGTTGTTTCACCAGAAAATCAGGAAGCTTCGCGACTTGTGCCACGGGTGAACTCGCGTGGAAACCCGCGTAATCCTCTGTCCGTGGAAAACTCCAGTGCATTACGATGTTAGTGCCGCGGGTATGGAACCATACCCGCGAAACTCACTGTTAACAGAAACCTACGCGTGTGGCTTCACGACTTAGGTCGCGCCGTGACCCGCGCCAGCCACTGTTACCCTGCATCACAATCTCCACCGTCAATCTATCTTGACCCCATCGAGACCCAAGGCCCATCTTTGACATTTAATATATATATATATATATATATATATATATATATATATATAATGTCAAGAAAAGCCTTTCAATCACACCACAATCCAAGCCAAGCATTCAAGGAATTCATTTATTGCTCAATGGTTTGGGTATATTAAGTGGTGTAAAGTGTGGCTTGGCTCCTATGTGGGACAAGTTTCTCCTTTTGTTAACTAAGTTCCAACAAAAGTGACCCCAAAACATAAGCTTCGATGATTTCCTTGTCTAGTATGAGATATATGGACTTCTTTTTTCTATTTTTTTCCCAGACTGTTTTCTAAGAGAAATTTATGTTGTCTTAGACACAATGCTTGTGCAAACTGTATATTTTAGGCCATAATAATTGGTTACAAGCACTCCTATAAAATATTAATAAGGATAACACCAATAGCAAAATTACATGTTATAATGTACTATTTAGATGCCTCCATATGCAAAATTTCTGGTCATGCTTGAGTATATTAGCGTTTATAGCACTGTTGGGCATACTTCAAACAATTTTATACTGTTCTTGCTTATTTACCATCAAGAAAACAGGTGTGCATTATATTACATGGTTAAGCAACCTATTGTGCTAAGCACTCGAGAGCGCATGTCTAAGTTCAAAATATCAACCAATCGATATGAGGTGATCACAAATATGACTTTGGAGATACTGTTTAATGGTTAAACCCCAGTTTGACTACTATGAGCACAACTCCTTTCGTTGAAGGGTCCATGTTCATATACGACATTTTCATACTTGTCATATTTATCATATGAAATAAGACTTGCACAAATACCAAGTTAAATTAAGGGAGACGATCGAGAAAAAAAGTTTTCTATTATTGCAAGAGATGCTCAAATATTAGTCAATTATTCCTTAAAAATTAATATCTTCAGAGACGAGTCAACTTAATTTTCTCCACAACTATAACAAGCACTATAAACTTTTTTGTTTGGGGGGAGGATTTTGCATTGAGCGTTCTTCATAGTGATAAATATTCTGGTCTTTTTAAAGTTTGAATATGTTCTTATGTAACATACATTGTTCCCTTGTGGCAATGCCTTGATAATAGTGGTACATGTATATGTTAATTTGACGTTTGAATGCTCTTCAATTGGGATATTGGTTGGGCGCTTTTGATAAGAGTCCATACATAAACACTGATCTTGAAGAACTACGTGAATTCTGATTTTGTAGATTTGGATTTTTTTTATCATGGCAAGTGGAGGGGATCAGATGTTGCTATAGGAGAGGATTTAAAAAGTTATTTCTTATCAGAAAGATACGACCAAGACTACCAAGACTGATTGATAAGTCACTTGTGCAGCTACAAAGACACCCTTTTTCCCCTCATTTCCCAATAAAATAAAATAAATCTCATTTTAGATCTATGCCCTCTGTGTGGCGACATGGGGGCGAAAAAAGGAAAGAGAGGGATTGATTTCTTATGTTTGTGATAACATGATAATAGCTTACGTGCTAGACATGTTGATTTAAATTAATTTATGAATATTTTGAAGTTCTTTGTAACGTTGTAAAGTTTTACTTAACCTGTTATGCAGAAAAAGTGCAAAAAAAGTACATTGATTCTTTTTTTTTGAACCGTATGCTTTTCGTGTGTCAAAGACTAGGAAGACGAATAACCCCTCCTAGAAATATTTGTTGCTTCTTCAAAATTCACCACATCTATTGCCATAAAAATAAGACACTCAAATGTCATGATGTTTAGAATCTACCTGTATTGTGAGAGAAATGAAACTTCAAATTTATAAAGAAGGGTCACGGATCTTGCACCAATTTCTTTTTATTCTTTTGACTTGCTAAAGAGTTTTGGTAGATCCTCTCAACACTTACCATTCAAATTGGGTGGCATTGTATATACACTTTTAATTCATGTTTTTTTTATTGTTGGAACAATGATATAATTCTAGACATTTTTCTTATTGTTGGAACAATGGGGTGGCATTGTATATACACTTCAAATTTATGTGTTTATATGTAATACATATGCGTTTTTGATTAAGTATATCTTTTATTTATTATTTGGTATATAGAGTTACACATAATGTAAAATGACCTTATTATTTTTGTGTTTTGCAGGCATATGATGCTTCTAGAATTGAGGTATCTAAGGCAAATGATGATGATTCCTATCAGAAGTCAATTTATGGTATTAGATTCATGTATGTATTAGATTGTGTTTCTTAAATTATGTGTGGTCCTATTGGATTCATGTATATACTAGTTTTTGTTTCTTAAATTAAGAATAATTGCTTTGATTTTTCATTATTGATTTACAATTAAGTTTTGCATCACATTGCATCTTACTTGTATACGACTACAATATAGTGGCTTAATGAGATGTAGTGTTAACATGTTCCGGTAAATGTAATATGCATAAAATATATATATATATATATATATATGTGTGTGTGTGTGTGTGTGTGTGTGTGAATAATAAATTTAATTATATTATTAATTATTTTTTTGAAATTACTAAAAGTATTAGTGAGGGATCAGTGACAGATTTTCTTTCGCTAAAACTGAGCGAATCTGTCGCAAATCCGTCGCTAATAGGGACCCTTTCTAATCCGTCGCTAATAGGATCCCTCGTTAATCCGTCGCTAATAGGAACTCTCGCTAATAGTTTCCTTTGCTAATTCGCCGCTAATAAAGGCCCTCGCTACTCCATCGTTGATACTAATCCCTCGCTAAGTCGTCGTAGATACAAGTCCCTCGCTAATCTCTCGTTGATACTTGTCCCTCGCTAATCCCTCGCGGATGTCCGTCGCTAATAGCATTAGCTACGCCTATTTGAGTCACTGACTATCAGCGACGGATCAGCGACAGATTCGAGCTTTAGCTAGGGATTAGCGACGGATTTTTCCGTCGCTGATAGTGGTCATTTTTGTAGTGATCATTCTCCTACTAAAATCCTTTATCATCGGGAACCCTCATACACACTTACGAGTCTTTCGATGCTTATGTTCTACTCTCTTCCCCTCCGCTACTATAAATAAACTTCAACCACACTCCACTTCATCATGTGTTATTTTAGGGTGCCCAAAAAATCAGAGGATATAAGTATTATGATGTATCTCTTGCAAAAATCATCATATCTCGACATGTTGTCCTCGAGGAGTCCTAGTGACCATTTGCCAAGCTGCTTAATCCTACGTTAGTCACTTATGATTTTCCACATGATGGTTTTCATCACTACAAAAATGACCACTATGAGCGAGGGAAAAGTTTATCGTTAATCCCTAGCTAAAGCTTGAATCCGTCACTGATCCGTCGATAGTTCGTGGTTAAATAGGGGTAGCTGATGCTATTAGCGACGGATCATCGACGAACATCATCGAGGGATTAGTGAGGGACAAGTATCAGCGACGGATTAGCGAGGGATTAGTATCAGCGTTGGATTATCGAGGACCTTTATTAGCGACGAATTAGGGAGGGAAACTATTAGCGACGGATTAGCGAGGGCTCCTATTAGTGACGGTTTAACGAGGGCTCCTATTAGCGATAGATTATCAAGGGTCCTATTAGCAACGGATTTGCGACAGATTCACTCACTTTTAGCGGCAGAAAATCCGTCACCAATCCCTCACTAATACTTTTAGTAATTTTTAAAAAAAGTTAAATATTTTTTAAAAATATAATTAAATTTTTTATTTACACACACTCACACTCACACACACACACATATATATATATATATATATATATATATATATTATGCATATTACATTTACTGGAGCATGTTAAGAGTACGGGGTTGTTTGCCCGTTGTTGAATGGTTTAGTGCATAATGATTAAATGGTCAGAATGATTAAGAGGCTCTTATGATATAGTGCAAAATCAAATATGGTTGTTTGTTAATTGTTCATAATGAAATCAGGGTGCAGAATGGTTAAGGGAGGGCCTGGATCATTCAGAGGGTTTTGGAACCATTAAGAGGCAGATCCTTTTTTTTTTGCCAAACAAGATTCACCTCTTAACGATTCAGAGGTTGCCTCTTAATGGAACAATCAGGAGGTAAACAAACAACCCCTACATCGCCTTAAGCCACTATATAGTAGTCGTATACAAGTAAGATGTAACGTGATGCAAAACTTAATTGTATTTCAGTAATGAAAAATCAAAGCAATTATTCTTAATTTAAGAAACACAATCTAATATATACATGAATCCAATAGGACCATACATAATTTAAGAAACAATCTAATACATACATGAATCTAATACCATAAATTGACTTCTGATAGGAATCATCATCATTTGCCTTAGATACCTCAATTCTAGATGCATCATATGCTTGCAAAACACAAAAACAATAAGGTCATTTTACATTATGTGTAACTCTATATACCAAATCATAAAGAAAAGATATACTTAATCAAAAACGCATCTGCATTACATATAAACACATAAATTTGATGTGTATATACAATGCCACCCCATTGTTCCAACAATAAGAAAAAGGTCTAGAGATATATCATTCTTCCAACAATAAGAAAAACATTAATTAAAAGTGTATATACAATGCCACCCCATTTGGATGGTAACATGTTGAGAGGATATACCAAAACTCTTTAGCAAGTCAAAAGAATAAAAAGAAATTGGTGCAAGATCCCTAACCCTTCTTTATAAATTTGAAGTTTCATTTCTCTCACAATACAGTTAGATTCTAAACATCATGACATTTGAGTTTCTTATTTTTATGGCAAAAGATGTGGTGAATTTTGAAGAAGCTAGAAGGAAAAAGGGTGTCTTTGTAGTTGCACAATTGACTTACCAATCAATCTTGGTCGTATCTCTCTAATAAGAAATAGCTTTTTAAATCCTCTCCGATAGCAACAACTAATCCCCTCCACTTGCCATGATAAACAAATCCAAATCTACAAATTCATAATTCACGTAGTTCTTCAAGATTAGTGTTTATGTATGAAATCTTATCGAAAGCACCCAACCAATATCCCAATCAAAGAGCATTCAAACGCAAAATTAACATATACATGTACCACCATTATCAAGGGATTGCCACAAGGGAACAATGTATGTTACATAAGAACATATTCAAACTTTAGTCCAGAATATATATCACTATGAATAATGCTCAATGCAAAAGCCCCCCCCCCCCCCCAAACAAGAGAGTTTATAGTGCTTGTTACAATTGTGGAGAAAATTAAGTTGACTTGTCTCTGAAGATTTAAATTTTAACGAATAATTGACTAATATTTGAGCATCTCTAGGAATAATGGAAAACCTTTTTTCTCGAATGTCTCCTTTAATTTAACTCGGTATTTGTGCAAGTCTTATTTCATATGATAAATATGACAAGTATGAAAATGTCGTATATGAACATGGACCCTTCAATGAAAGAAGTTGTGCTCATAGTAGTCAAACTGGGGTTTAACCATTCAACAATATCTCCAAAGTCATATTTGTGATCACCTCATATCGATCGACTCATATTTTGAACTTACACATGCGCTCTCGGGTGCTTATCACAATAGGTCGCTTAAGCAAGGTAAATCATCAAGAACAGTGTGAAATGATTTGAAGTACGCCTAACAGTGCTATAAACGCTAATAGACTCAAGCATGACCAAAAATTTTGCATATGGAGGCATCTAAATAGTACATTATAACATGTAATTTTGCTATTGGTACTAAACCTTCTTACAGTTTTATAAGAGTGCTTGTAACCAATTATTATGGCCAAAACTATACAGTCTGCATATGCATTGTGTCTAAGACAACAAAAAATTCTCTTAGAAAACAACCTTGGAAAAAAATAGAAAAAAAGGTCCATATATCTCATACTATGGAAATCATCGAAGCTTATGTTTTGTGGTCACTTTGGGTATATTTGACACACATAAACCTAGAAACACATAGATGGAAGTGTAGCATAGTTGAGAGTGTAGAGATGTGTTACATTTCACAATTACTCACTTCTTAAAGGCTAAAGCACACACAATGTATTATGTGCTGAAGAAAGCAATTAAATAAAGAAATTTCAATACCGGGAAGATCCCATGGGTTGAAATCATATATATTAACCTCTGCAATAACTTCGGGTAAGAGTTTTTTTCCCAATAATTTCTTGAGGTAGTACATAACCAATTCAACATCACTAGGATGAAAACGAAATCCTGGACAAATGGATGATTTCCCAATAAAGAAGGAAAATCAAGTGTCCACCAATAAATATTTTACAGACGAAAACATTACCCCGTGTAACAACTAACAAGAAAAAAACCTTGAAGACAACACCGGAAGTTATCCATGAGCTACAACAAACAAGTCCAGAACATAACCTTGAAGACAACAATTGTCGATATCATGATTATAATGTTAAAAATATCTTCAAATGAAATCAAACTACGTGTTGAACCTTAAAAAGAATAACAAAAAAAGAGAAACATCGGCTTCGTGAAATCTAATTGAGTAGAGGGGTAAGGCACGATACCTTAAATCAAATCACGAAGTGAGCAACGACTAAGGGTTCTTTTTGAGCAAGCAGCGAAGTTATGGTTCTTAGTTCGAACACAAACATAACACGGATCGAAAGATACATCAAACACATACATAACTATATATATAACATATACACATATACATGGCTACATATAACTCATACAAATGAGAAAACAAGAAAAAAACCAATCCCTCGCTTATTACTCACTAATTTGCGACGGATTAGCGATGGATGTCGGGTGTCCTTCGCTAATTAGTGAGGGATTAGCGACGAAATGGGTTTGTGGTCAATCCGTCGCTAATCCCACTCTAATTAGCGAGGGATTGGGGAGGGATTGTATTTATGGTCAATCTTTCGCTAATTAGTGAGCAGTTAGCGAGGGATTGACCACAAAACCAATCCCTCACTAATTCGTCGCTAATTAGCGAGGGATTAGCGACAAAATGGGTTTGTGGTCAATCCGTCGCTAATTAGCGGAGGATTTTTTTTCCCTCGCAAATTTCCGTCGCTAATACCCACTTTTCTTGTAGTGGATTGGATTGGAGATATGTTTAATAGGTAATTAAGTTGCCATTTGTAGAGAGCATGGTGCCAAAAAAAAGAAGTTGAAATAGAAGAGTAATCAAAAAGGGTGTTCTAATTATATATATATATATATATATATATAAATATATATATATATAAGATTCAGTACCGTTACAACTTCCATTTATGAGCAAGATGGTGATGTAGCTTTAGCCCTTTTGCATCTGTCCATCATATTCATACCCCTCCCCTCATGCAACAAATGTCCTTTTGATTTGGCCTCCTTGCTCACACCATCCCTACTTCCATGTAACCCGGAGGCAGCATTGTCTGACCCACATTGGAAAGCCACCATGCTTGATAAGTATAATGCTCTTTATTAAAAATAAGACATGGGAGTTAGTGTCGCACACTTGTGATGTGAATATCATTCGTTCTATGTGGATTTTCTGCATGAAAAATAAATTTGGCGGTTCTTTTTCAAGGAAAAAAAACGGTCTTGTTAGTGATGGCAGAGGTCTCAACAGGTTGGTGTAGATTGTGATGAAACATTTAGGCCCATCATGAAGCCAACAACAATCAGAATCATCCTCAGCATTGCCTTTATAAAAAACATGTCCTTTCTTTCATCGGTTAGATGTTAAAAAGGCATTCTTTCATAATCAACTTCATGGGATCGTTTACATGCATCGGCCCATGGGATTCAGAGATACTGCACATCGAGATTATGTGTGCTTGCTAGAGAAATCCTTGTTTGGGTTAAAACAGGACCAATAGCAAATATATATGGTCATTCCTTATACATTTACCGCGAAGGAAATGAGATGGCATACATACTACTTTACATTGACGATATCATTCTCACTGCATCTTCTCGTACTCTTCAATCCATCATGTCAATCCTTGAACTCTGAATGTACTATGAAATATTTGGGGCCCGTGAATTATCTTTTGGGCATTGCCGTAACATGACATGCAGACATGTTATTTCTGTGTCATCAAAAATATGTAGAAGAAGTTCTTGATAGAGTTGGCATGTCTTGGTGTAACTCAACACGCACGCCGCTAAATTGAGTGCATCATCAGGATCTTTATCCAAAGATCCATCACATTATCGTAGCTTAGATGGAGCATGATGTTCACGAGACTAGATGTATCATATATCGTATGTTGTTCACTAGGTTTGCTTATATATATATATATATATATATGCATATATGTGAACACATGTGGCTCTAAAAAGAATTTTGCGTTATATTAAAGTCGCTCTAGATTTCGGTCTTACAAGTCCGCCGTTTCTAATCTTGTTTCTTATACTGATGCCGATTCGGGAGGATGCCTCCGCATCCGGTTATTGTGTATTTTTTTAAGACAATTTAGTTTCATGGTTCTCAAAACGACAAGACAAAGATTGTCTGGCTCTAGTGCCGAAGCGAAGAACAAAAGGGTAATTTGGTGAATAATTTTTAATCTTGTATATGTTTATATATATATATATATATATATATAAATATATAAATACACACACACACCCATTAATTGTTTATTTATAGTTTTATTTGTTAATATATAGAGACAAGAACATGCACAACTAAATTTTCTGAGATCGGAATTCGGAAGACTAATAAAAGAGAACGAGTATGTACTCCTTAATTTTGCCTTTCTCTAATTTATATATATATATATATATATATATATAGATATGTGTGTGTGTGTGTAAAAACTTAATACATTTATCTTGATGGTGTAGGGTTGTAAGCAGTTGCGGGGATACAGTCTTGGAGGAGCTAGCAAAAAGGAAATTCAAATAACCGAGCAAAACCTGATCGAAAGTTTGATACGCGTAAAAAAACATAAGGTAGTTTTTGAATCCATTGTGAACAATATTATCGTATGAGAGTCTTAATAATTTAAGTGGTATATATGTTAATTTTTACAGGATGCTATGCTCTTTCAAGCGATGAAGGGGCGTTATCGCAAGGTAAAATTTACATTGAATTGTTATTAGTATCATTATTAATTATTTTTAAGTTAATAATTTGTTTGAATGACCTTTTAATTTCCTACATTTTACTTGTCAAGATAGGTATCTTCGAGGAGATGTAAGTAGCAATATTTGATTGCTTCTTATTTAATATTTGCTTTAATTGATTAGCATCGATTAACCACCCTTGTTGCAGATTTATAAGCTAACACGTTTGAATGTTGGAGAGCCTGCATCGGTAGATTCCTTACAGTCCATTCATGCACCTATCTTGATGTTGGGTCAAGCCTCTCGGAACCGGATACCGCGCTTGAACTTGATTCAAGGTATTGATGGATCTTTTCAAACTCATTTTGATAACTAATAACGAAAACTTTGAAGATGGATATATATATATATATATATATATGATATCTTGCTTTGGATTTTTTTTGTTCAGGTCGCCATTCGCAAAATGAAGGAGGTGGCGCTGCCAAATACAAGAAGCACATTCATGGAGTAGTGTGACGAGATAATGATCAATCTTGCGTGCCGGAGATTCATTGTGAAACATCACAAGTTTTATCATAGGTGGTTCATTCTGAAACATTACAAGTTTTTTCATGGAATTTCATTCTGAAACATTCTTCTTCAACTAACAACAATTTTATGAATCAAATACATACACTCCAAGATCCTAGTTTTTGAATGAATCTGTAACATGGTGTTTCCCCTTTAAGTAACATTGCTTATCAACTTTATATATATATATATATATATATATATAGCCACAGGTTCAAATGAGAAATGTTAAGTGTGTGAGAAATAGAGAAGTAATCCTAGCCATCCATATAGTCAAGATCGGATTTAACTGGTCAAGAATTGCGGCTTTGACTGGTCAAAAGTTGCGCTTTTCAAAAAATATGACAATTTTGTAATTTTTACAAATACATGGGACGAGTTCATATATGAACTATATGTTCATATGTGAACAATTGTAATTCACATATGAACTATTTTAACTTATTCATATATGAACCTTTGTGATTCATATATGCACTAATTAACCGATTCAAATATGAACTAATTAGCTGTAGGTTCATATGTGAATCATTTGAACTAATTAACAGATTCACATATGAACCTTTATGATTCACATATGAGCTAATTAACTGATTCTTATATGAACTAATTAATGGATTCATATATGAACATATAGTTTATATATGAATCACATAGGTTCACATATGAACGCGTCCCACGTATTTTACGAAAGTACCCCTCTATCTTCTACATACCACGCAAGGAATTATCCTGTGTTTCACGGTCAAAGACGCAAATGTTGACCAGATGATGGGCTTGGAACATTTCTCTATTTCTCATACATTTACCATTTCTCAAATGAACCTAAAGCTATATTCTGAATCTCAATGCAAGTGTAGTAATCAAAGAAAAAATCAACAATCAATGTTAACCATCAAACCTCGTCATTTGATTTGTATTAATCGATAAGCTCAAAGGTTTACAGAGAATTTGGAATTAGGAGTATAAACCTCTAATGACCATTAACCTAATTCTAAGTTAAAGCAAAACTATTTATACCAAATAAAGAAATTACAATTTTCACCCCTCTACTTCTATTCAACATGTAAAATTAACGTTAACAATCTCCCCCTTTGAATAGAAGTTCGTAATCCTCCTAGTTTGTAACATGAGTCTTCTGGAGCCCAAAGCTAATCTCAAAATGCCTAATCGAAGTCCTGTAATCTAGTCTTTCAACAATCAGTTCCAAAGCTTCAGACAGAAGACTTTTGTAGTCTAGATCCAAAACATTGTTGCCTTTGTCATCTCGAGAAATCATAACACGCAAGTTGTCTCTAAGCAAGTATTGAATACCATCATAGTAACGGGTAATTTGACTAAATTTGATGAAGCGTATTTCACCCTTACCATTTTTGTAAGTCATACCGAATTAAGGATATTTGAACACAATATCGACCGATACATCCTGAACCTTAGGAAGACTCTGGTCGGGCTTGAGCAGATTGATTTTGGCCTGATTACTTTCTAGACCTATCTGAAAATCTTCTACACAATCAAGCTTCATTGTGCTTTTCATGAAACGTTTTACGGCTGTCAGTGCATCTAGAATTTTGCGCAGGCGAATTGTTCGCGACTTCATGTCACGTAGTAAGTACAGGAGATCTGGTAGCTCTAGACGATCAAAATCGGCTTCCGAGAAATCCCATTCGTTATCATCAACTCTAGTGACTGTGAAGTGCGGATACCATACTTTCACAAAACGGTAGGCATTAATCTGGTCGACTGATCTGATTCTGTGCTTTGTTCGGACGTATTTGATCAATTTACCTGCTCTCTTTCTTATATGTAGATACTCGATCTGTTTTCGTTTGCTTTCCATCGACCCAATGTCGTAGACTGCAACCTCGTCATACTCTCAAATCCAGTGAGCAAAGATCTTTTTTTGTGTCTCTTCAAGGAAAGGAATGTTGATCCTTAATCTTTCCCATTTAAGTGGTGGATCTGGTCAAGTGTTGACAGTTTCCCGAACTTGAGTTTCCGAAGTGTCTTGATCGGGGAAATCTGGGAGATCTGAAGGAATAGAGCGTAGAGGTATGATACCTGAAGGTGTCTCAACAATCTGGTAGTCTAGTCGTAGGTGCTCTAATAGGTTGTCGTAGTCACCTTGTTGTATGAATTCTTCATCATCGAATGTGCACAAATCATAGACTTCTTCTTGGAACGCGACTAGTGCTCTTTCTGTCACAACCGGTTCAGCTGAAAAATCTGTCTTTGAGAATGGATCTATAAGCGCCAGATTTTCCTGTTCATCGGAAGAGCTTTTATCTGCCTCATAAACGACCAATTCCATGCCCGTATAGTCTGCCTGATGCCGACTCGTCTGTTTAATGACTATTGTCGGTGTAATGTCGGTCTCCATATCATGTATTGTGTCTTCGTGAACCCCTTCTAATGCATTTCCTTGTTCGGTGTCTGGCTGGGTATCTGTCTGGATGACCTCTGTCCTTCTGCCAGTTCACCTAGTCTCTGGCATTTCTCCCCCTCATAACGATCGGGATCATCATGATCGTCATGTGGTCAGTTTAAAGAACTGGATTGAGTGCGACAAGAATCCTCGAGTACCTTAACCCCGTTGGAAAGGGCAGATACCGAAGACTGTAAGTCAGTAGAGGTAGAACTAATCAGCTCTGTGACAATTTCATCTTGGAGGGCAAGGAATTCAATCCTGGTAATAGTGTCTCGTTGTGACTTGGATTGCTGGCGAAGAAGGCCAAGAAGATCTACATCATCTTGTATACTGTGGGATAGGATCTCGGTGTATAATATGAGTTTAAGCTCGTCGATGGATGGTTTCAGCTGAACTGGCGGAGGTGGTGGCGGTGGAGGTGCAGTGTAAAGAGTTGCGTCTACTGAGAACTTGCCTTTCAACATTTGGAGAACTGTATTTTGGAACTTCTCAATTGATTGGCGTTGTTCATCATAATGGCGAGAGATGGAAATAACGATAGCATGCAAAGCCTGCTGCAACAGTTCCGGTGTAATAATAGGGGGGGAGGGTAAAGTAACTCCTAGGCCACTTAGGCTTCCAGTTGTCATCACAGTTAAATCGACCGTGAGGCCTATGTTCGGCGTTGGAATAGCGTTAGTGCCGGTAGGACTTCCAGCTAATTCTCGTGGAGCACCACTTGAGGGTGTCACTATGGTTTTTCCGATTGGGCCACACAGGCTCGCAACAATAGACTCAGTAAGTGTCATAGAGTGTATAGACTCTAGACTCGATTCGTGAACAACTGAAATCGATGACCGGGGCTAGGGCCTATCCTAGTGAGAGCCCGGTAGCATATGAGCTAAATTCCCGTGTATATCTGAAACAACCATCTGTTGTGAGATGGTTTAGTGGCCAGGAGGGGTATATGCATGTGCCGTTGGGTCCACATTTAATGTCTTGTCCTAACACATGGGAGTCGACAGTGAATGTGGATACCCATCTAGATTTGGCTGTGATACTCGATCTCTCAAAATTATTCTTACTTCTCCTTTCTCTCATACTCATACTTTCCTTTTCGACTGAATCTCCCTCTGCCCTCCTTATCTCTCCAGAATCGGTTGGGGAAGAGGATAGTGTAGGTGATGATGGTGATGGTATAGGAGAGGTAGGATGAGTTGAAGAAGGTGTAGGCAAAGTATGGGTTGATGGTGAAGGTGAAGTAGGTGTAGGTGAGGTAGGTGTAGGAGATGTAGGAGTGGGTGTGGTAGATGGAGGAGTAGGAGATATATGGGGTGAAGAAGGTGTGGGTGAGGTAGGGTGGGTAGAGGAATGTGTGGGTGAGTGAGGTTGGGGTGATGGGGGTGAAGGTGTTGGTGATGTAGGTGAGGATGGTGTAGGGGGAAGAGAGGGATGACGACCGATGTGAGCAGGTATGTGACGAAAGCGGTCGCGGTCGTCGTCTGATTTAGTGGAGTTTGATGAACGAGAGGATAAGGTAGAACCCATTGGGGTATGTCCCTCTGACGCGATGCCACTCTTAGTACCAAGTAATCATGGGTCATTAATGAACGGTACTTCATGGAGTGTGGAAGAAGTATCAGGGTTAGGCTCGGTTTGTGGTGCCTCGCTAGCAATGGGGTGGTCGTCCACGACACCTCCCACACCAGAACCCCTCACAATATTGACTCTCTGTGCACCCCAATCCAGAAGTCCCTATATTCCGGACATTTGGTAATTTCAGTCTGGGACTGACGTCGCTCTAGGTCCTACCGGTGTTGGTCGGACCATAGGAGAGTTTTGGTCGTAAAAGATCCTATAAGATAACACACAAGGTGTCGTGGGACGCGCTATGCTAGCAAGACATCAGGTATACACATCGGGACAATATCGGGAATGTCAAGTTTTAGAATGATAAGGCGCATGTGATGATGGGGGCATACTCTTCAGAAAGGCGATGATAAGCTCGGGACTTTCATATTTGGTTCAGAGAAACTTGACCCATGTGTAACGCGAGTAATCGTCAACCATGACAAGAACGTATTTATTGCCATTTAAGCTTTTGATGCGCATAGGGCCAAAAAGATCCATATGAATCATCTCGAGGGATCTCGTTGTGCTCGATGCTACCTTCGGTTTGTGTGGAGCTTTCTTCATCTTGCCCATCTCACAGGCCGCACAGAGATGTTCCTTTTCGAACATGAGTTCTGGCAATCCTTTGACTAACCTTCCGATAACCAATTTGTTGATGTTCTTAAAATTCAGGTAGGAGAGTCGACGATGCGAGAGCCAGTTTTGTTGCAAGGAAGATTTGGACAGAAGACAGACAACCTTGTCAGCCTTTACGGATGCCAAGTTAATGGTGTATAGGTTGGACCGTCGTGTTCCCTCCAAGAGCTCTATGCCATCGTTTGTGCGAATACTGCATCGTCTGGCTTTGAAGTTGACTTCAAGATTCTTGTCACAAAATTGACCGATGTTGAACAGATTATGTCCTAGTCCTCCCACATATGAAACCTTCTTGATAGTGATGTTGTCTTGCACAATATCCCCATAACCCATAATCGGTGAAAAATGATCGTTGCCAAATCGAACCATGCCGCAATACTTGTCGGTGAAGTTCGACAACAACTCCTTTCTTCCAGTCATGTGCTTGGACCAACCAAAATCTAAATACCACACATGACTGGCCTCAAAACCGATTAGCGAGGTTTAGGTACCCATTCGTAAATTGGTCCTTTTGGGTTAGGAGAAGCAACAGATTTAGGCACCATTTATAAACAGGGCCTTTGTGTCTTTGAGGTGCAAACACATTTAAAGAACGATAAGAAGAATCATACATGCCAAACCAATCAGACGCAATATATTTATCAACAAAATCATTCAATCCGCACGCATAGCAACAAATATTATCATGGGCAATATTAATAAAGTGCTTAATGGAATTAACTTTGCATGGAAAAGGGAAACATTGTCCAAAAGTAGCAGCCTTATTAAAAACACCACAAGAAAATTCGTTTTTCCTATCACTAGAAGCGGAATTAAATGACTTGTTCTTGTCTTTCAATGATTGCTTTGCTACCCAAACTTGCTTAACTCCCTTTTGATTGAAATGCTTTTCTGAAAAATCAGTATACCGTGGGTCAGAATAGTGAAATTGGGATGTACGTGAATTTTGAGATTTTCCAGATTTTCGTCGTTTCTGTGAACGCCTTTTGGATTCAGACTTTTATTGAGAGGCGTTCACGGAGACGCGTTGAGAGGTGGATTTGGAGCTTTCTTCCATATCCATGGGATTTGGCATAATCTTATTCTTCCCTTTATCAAGAAACTTAGTATGGCTTGGAAGTTTAGGATCAAAATCAAACTTGTTCACATCTTCATTCAAACATTCCTCAGAATTCAATAGAGTACAAAAAATCTCTTCGTCAGATTTTATGTCCTATCCTTGATTAGGTGAGTCACAGGAATTTAGAGGCATGTCAAAATGAATATCAGTTACCCCTATGAAAGCTTTGCATGAGGATGCTTCTGATTTCATTGAATGAGTTTCAGAAAGACTTACTTCAGGTACAGAAGAATCCTCAACTTAGCTGGGGTTTGGAATTTAAGTTCCTCAATTTTTGAAACTAACAGATGCCTTTCCTTGTCAAACGAACTCATAGCTATTTCAAGATCCATTTGGAGATTAGTTTTAACTTATTGTTCTTGTAAAATTTCAGTTGCTAAACTAGACAACTGTTGTGAAAGCTTACCAATTTTTGTTTCGTAAAGCTTTCTCTCATTTTCAAAATCATTTTCAAACAGCATGGTTTGCTTAGTGTCTTGGAGTTCAGGGTCTATGTCACTGTCGCCATCTTCTCCTTTAGAGTCACTGGGATCTCTTTCTTTCCTTGACATTCGAGACGATCCTCTTTCCCTTTTATCAGAAACGAGCACAAGAGAGTCATTCGGTTTCTCCACTTTCCAGTTTGCCTTAACAAGTTCCATAACCTCTTCTTCCTTTTGCTTCAGTATCTCATACACCTCATGCAGTCTGATTTCAGACAAGGCCTTTTTTTTGTATTATCAGAGAGGTGAAACGTTTCCATTCTAGATGCAAGTTTTTGAGAAACTTGACATTGTTCTCAATGAGTGTTTTAAGATCTTGTTCTTGTGAGTTCGTTTAACAGGAGGCAGAAACGATCATATGTCTCTTCAAGTGATTCTCCTTCCCTTGCCTTGAAGTCTTCGTAGTTGTTGATGTAGTTGGTAACTTTCAGTTGATTTCCAACCTTGGTTCCCATCATCATTTTCTCTATCTGTACCCACATACCTTTGGCAGTTTCTTTGTGGATGTCAATGGTAGTGTAGATATCGTTCGGAAGACTCTGAAGCAAATAAGATTTGGCCAGTTGATCTCCCTTTGCCCGTTTCTTTTCTTCATCTGAGTACTTTTCTTTTTCATTCACTTTTACTCCTGCTGGCCTTGGTGGATCCGCATTCGGTAGGGGAGGTGTTTCGGTGTAGAACACTCCAGGACCTTCTGTGAGAGAAGCGAGAATCTCCTCACTGTGGATATATATTCGCCTATGAGAACAGGACGGGAGGTCTAGTGTCCGTACCCATGGCTAGTAGGGGTGTTCGCGGTCCGGTGTAGGCGGTTTAACCCCTCAGAACCCAAACCAAACCGCAAATGGCGGTTTATCAATTTTTCAAACCGAGCGGTTTGATATCAATTGCCCAGACTGGCCAAACCGGTCCGCAGTTTAGGCGGTTTGGTTTGACCGGTTTAGGCGGTTTGGACCTTTTATGGGTTTTAAAGTTTAGATTTAGAAAAACATATATAATTTTGAATTTTAAAGTTCATAGGCTGGAGTCCATTTGAAGTAATCAAAGTTCACCAAAATTGTAAACAAATTATCCCAACAAAACAGTCAAAAAAAATAATATCCAAACTAAAAAAAGTGAACTATGAAGAACAAAAGAAGCTTGAACGAACGTGAACTACTGAATTGTGAAGCCAGAAGTCGACGTGATATTTAAGATAAAAATGTGAAAATAGATTTTATGTTTCAAATGTCAAAAATCAAAAATAGATTTTATGTTTGGGTTGGATTTTAAGATAACATTGGGCTTAACCGAATATATTTAAGATAACATTGGTTGGATAATGGATATAAATGCATATAAAAAAATAAAAAAAATATATATATATATGTATTGGGCGGTCGGTTTAGTCCAAACTGCCAAAAAGACCTCCAGACCCCAGACCCCACCAGACCGCCCGGTTTGGCAATTTTTCAGACCAGACCGGACCGCCAGACCGCTCAAACCGCCAAAAATTGTCCGGTTTGACTTGGTTCGACCGGTTTGAGCGGTCCAACGATTTTTTTGAACACCCCTAATGGCTAGTGCCTCACGTGTAGACATTGTTCTCACACTTGCAATGATTGTAAGATGATCACGTTTTGATTCAATAAGATTTAAAGAAGTGAAAGATACTTGATAAAAAAAAACAAAACCAAACACAGAGTATTTAAAATTCTAGAGTAATAGCAAAACAAGACAGAGAAGGAGATATCCGGGTTGAGACAGGAACCGGGTCCAGGTGAGCCGGGAGACAGCGTCCAAAACCGGGTGAGCAACCGGGTGGTGACCGGGTCCCGGTGGCGACTCGGTCCGGGTGGCCACCGGGTGCAGCAGCTCTGGATGAACCGGGTTCGGGTGACGGAAGTCCTGGTCCGGGTAAGCCGGGAGCGGCGTCCGGGTAAGCCGGGAGCGGCGTCCGGGTAAGCCGGGAGCGGCGTCCGAACCAGATGATGGCCCGAGTACGATGGGTCCCGGGTAAGGAGAACCCGGTGGAGAAAACTGGGAAACAGGGGAGATATCCGGGTGTCGAGGGGGGTCTCGATTGAGTTGCTTCCCAGGTAATAAACACCCAGGTTTTAACTTATGGGATCGACCGAACAAAAAAAATCGATAATTCTTCGAAAAATATGGATCTAAGAAATTCTTATCAACCCTAATCGCTTTTAATGAATGAACTAACCCTAATAACACTTACCCAACTTGATTTTGAACCAAAAAATACGAAATTTTTCAACAAAAAATCAAGAACACAATCCAAACTTCGATTAACAAAATTTGACTTCGATACTTCTAATTAGAGTTAGGAAATTTACCAAAACCTTAAACTAACTCAAGGAATGAGATTGGAATCAATTTAACTCAAGGATTTTGCAGAAAATTAAGCAACCCAGAAACCAAAAACAGGATTGTCGACCGAAAGAAAAAGTGGGAAAATTAATACCTTTTGAATCAAATCTTTGTCTTTCTGTTGTGATACTAATTGTGAATGCCAATGTAAGTGTAGTAATCAAATCAATAATCAAGAATGAATGTTAACCATCAAACCTGGTCATATGATTTGTATTAATCGATAAGCTCAAAGGTTTACAGAGAATTTGGAATTAGGCGTATAAACCTCTAAGGACCATTAACCTAAATATAGGTTAAAGCAAAACTATTTATAGAAAATCAAGAAATTACAATTTGCACCCTCTACTTCTATTCAACATATAAAATTAACCCTAACGGTAATCAAATAAGAACCACAAAAAGGTTGAGAACAGAAAATCAATTTGTCGAAGTTTTGAATCTGATGCATGACCCAACCTTCTATGCCAAACTTCTGCATCTACCGAAACCGTCATTGCTATCCCTTTACTTGTTGTCGGCTTCAAGTAGTATAGACCATCACTACATTTACCCGTTCCAATCCGGGTCCTCGAGGGGTCATGCATAACACAAAAGTCCAGAAAAAAAAGTCGTGGAACAATTTAATTTCTTTGTCATTCGGCTGACCGATAATAAGTTGCATTTGAAATTTGGAATATGGAGAACTTTCTCAATTTTTAAACCATTTGGCAAGGTGGATTTTCCAATCCCTTCAACAGGAACGATTTCTCCGTTTGGAATGACAACAGGCAGTCCATTGTTATGGCATTTTCTTTCCTGCATCAAATCATCATTACATGTTATATGTTCAGTAGCACCTGTTTCTATTACCTAGGATCTACTTATATTGAAATTACCTGCCATATTCATGTTGGGTGTTTGTCGTTCCAGACGACATGTCCTCGTTCTCCTTTAAATGCTTGAGCAATTAAGCATATTGCTATGTTGTTAAACTGGGACTTGATTCTATGTTGACGTGTGCTACCCTAGGTTTGGACTTCTTCTCCATATAACTTCCTCCTCCGATGGTCGCTTCCCACTTGGTTTTTGATGGCCACTATTATGGGTAACCTATTTGTGCATGTTGTGACCATGTTTGCCACAATATGTGTTGTACAAATCCTCTCCTTGTTTAGCATCATTTGGAGGGTATCGTCCCGACTCCTAGTTTTAATTCGTTTCAACCTGTTTATTTGCACGATAACCATTAGAATGGGTTTGGGAGGTCGTTACTTCAGTAGATGGTCTTCTCCCGGATGAACTCGTTCTTTGTTGTTACTAGATGAACGGTTATGATCACTTCTCTGCCCTTCATACATTTAGCACTTCTCATTTGAACTTCTCCATATATATATATATATATATATATATATATATATAATCCCTGCCCCAATTGAGTAGGCCAGAAGCGAGAAAGACAGTATCGTGCGTTTGCAAAAGATATTGGAAGAAAAACAACAGAAGATGGTTGAAGTACATCATCGATGCTCCAACCAATTGGGAGAAAATCAACAGATTCCTTTTTGGGAGCGATTTATCCTTCCCGAACACAGTTGTACCGCTTTCTCCAAGTGTGTTTGTTCCTCCCCCTTCTTCCTTACCCTGGCAAGTCTTTGTAAAATAACTTTGATGTTATATATATATATATATATATATATATATATATATATATATAGAGAGAGAGAGAGAGAGAGAGAGGGTGGGGGAAAGGTTCAAACAAAAACGCTAACTATTTAAGGAAACAACAAATCATGTACAAAATCACATGTGATTTATTAACCGGAAAAAAATGGATGTGGACGAATTTTGCTGCAACTTGAGTCGCGTGGAAAGTCGCGTGAATCGTATATGATTTTGTATTGATTTGGTCGTTCTCGTGTTTTCTTAAATAGATATCATTCTCATATGAACTCACCCTGTATGTATATATATATATATATATATATATATATATATATATATATATATATAGGCGGAGGATCGTGTGAGAAGTTGAGTTTACGGTGAAAAGCATGAGAAGTGGATCTGAACCGTTGATCTCTTTTAATCTCAAACTCTCCCATGAATTGCGGCTTAGAAGATAATTGATTTGGTGCATCATATCTCGGTGCATCTCATCCTAATGGGCGTTCATTTCTCATCCAACGGTTGATAACCATTTCTCACGCTTCTCACCGTTAACTTCTCACTCACCAGAACCTAACCCTATATATATATATATATATATATATATGGTCCCATTCATTTGCTAACCAATCTATTGGTGTGTTAACCGTGCTAACCAATCTAGACCGTTGATTATTTAGATCAATGGTTAACAATTAATTACAATTTTAATTTTATTATCATAAATAAAAACGTTATGGAAATAATGTGCATAACCGCATAGGGTTAAAATGGTAAAATTGCATATGCATTCATTAACCATCTAAACTCATTCACAGAAAAATCAGGCGGAAAGTTAGGGCTAATTCAAATTGAGATTCGATTAATTGAATAAAGGATTTCACACACGATAATATGGATTTGTGCATATAGGCATTGTTGAGAATTTGAGGAAGGAATCTGTGCGTATGAGCATATATGCATTGTTAAGGATTTGAGGATAGAATCTGTGCATATGAGCATGATTAAATTGAATTTTGTAAGTGTAAGTATGCATCGTTATGGATTTGTGCATATAGGTGTCTATGGAGGAGTTGTTATCGCACAATACATTAGGGGTTTACATAAACTTTTTGAAATTGGAGATATCAAAACAATGCACATGTTACAACTCTATTAAAAAAGTACATATATTTGCCTAAATATCATGGATTTAATAAGATTTAGAGTGAATTGTGGATTTATAGTGAATCTGTGCATATGAGCATATTTAAATTGAAACTTGTAAGTGCATGTATGCATTGTTATGAAGTTGTGCATATATGCATTGTTAAGCATTTTAGGAGCGACTCTGTGCATATGAGCATGTTTAAATTGAAACTTGTAAGTGCATGTATGCATTGTTATGAAGTTGTGCATATATGCATTGTTAAGGATTTGAGGATGGCATCTGACAATACGAGAATGTATGCATTGTTATGGATTTGTGCATATATGCGTTGAAAGAATCGATATGTAAGTGAAAAAAACTTCTTGTTTCAATCGATAAGTTTGTGCATATATAAATCGATTGAATGCCTAAAAATAAGTAAAAGATATCTTTAGATTGAAACAAATATGAAACAAAATTGAATTTGAAAATATTATATTTAATTTGAATATCATTACCATAACAAAACTCATATAAATATGGAAAAGGTATTGATAGGTCGTTGAATTGGAATTAGATTGAATTGGTCAATTTTAAGTAAATTCCATTATCGCCCTTGTAATCAAAAAGCATTATCTAATTTTAAGGAGCGTTCTGATTGGTCGAAACTCGGTTAGCACTAATGATACGGTTAGCAAATGAATGGCCCTCTCTCTCTATATATATATAATATATATATATATAGACACACATGTTGTGCAAACTCAGCCCCTCCCCTTAAACAACGTCCGACGCTTTCCATGTTCTCCAACGTCTCCCTCCACTCACAGCCACACTTCACCTTTCCCTCGGCCATCCCCTCCCCCAAACAACGTCCCCTCGATCTTCTGTGTCACTTGTCTGCATCGCTCCTCTGCTACAGAGATGAATCCCAACCCTTGAGAAACTTAACGTTTGGGGTTACAGGATAGGTGGTGGTTCAGACCCTGTCGTGATCTTCCCACTTCCCGACGCTAGTGTTCTAGTGAACTGTCATTGCCACACACCTGCAACTCCCACGATTTCATCTGAGTTCGACCAGGCCACCTTCCATCGACACACAGAAAGAAGGTCACTGAATGCAGATTAGTTGATCGACATATAGAATATATCAGCGAATGCCTCAAAATGCATATGAAAACTTAATTACTCTTGTGCTGTCTTCATTACACTTACTCATGAAATCCTTTTTCGTTCACTCATCACCAAGCTGTAGTGTAGTCGCATTGTCAGGTGGCAGTGGCCGGGAGGGAAAAAAATCCTCTGTGCCATATTTCTCGAAAAAAAATCATTTGTACCATATTTCTCTAGGCCAATGGTGTCCACCAATAAAATATTGACAACTCATCAACTTTAAAATAATATTTAAATCTTGTAATATGAGGTTAACGGTGTTAACTCTTTCTTTGTTTCTATCCATTATATTAAATAAAAAAAATATTTTCCCTTCTTTCTCTCTATCTCACTCTATTAATATATATTAAATAAATAAATAAATTCATTATCATCACTTTTTATTCGATTTTTTCTTTTTTTTATACAAATTGATTTTATATTTTGCTTTTTTTATTTGTAACTATCTTTTAAATGATTTTTTTTAGTTTTTTTATCTCACTTTTCTATGACATTTTTATATATTTTTATTTATATTAGTCTTAGTATTATTCATGTATAATCCGATATTAGTAAATCTAAATTTGATTGAATTTTTACTTTAAATTTAAATTTGATATAATGTTTCTAAAATAAATGTCTAAAACGATTATCATTGAAATTCTTTAATATTATTCTCAAACATTAAAAAAATTGAACTTATTTTTTTATAACAATTAATCAATTAAGTTATAAGCTAAATTTCACAAACATAGAACTATATATGACAAATATTTGACATAATAATTAAATTCAAAATATATCAACCAGACTAGCATAACAAATGTAATGAATATTTAACATAATAATTAAATTTCAAACATGACAACCTAATTTAGTCTTGAGAAATCACCAACTTCACTAAGTGAAATCTTTACAAAGTCTTGAAAAATTGGCTACCTTCATATCTAGACTGAACTTTTAAGAGTAATTCAGTCATACTCGTTTTATTAGTTGGATTTTCAGGTGTTAAGTCAATCTGTAAAAAAAATAAATACATATATCATGCATTTATAAACATAACACTTGATAAAAATGATTGAATAAATTAAAAAATATAACACAGTATTTTATTAAAAAATTGGTGTCATGGAATATGAAAAATCGTTTGACATAATAACATACACTTATCAATTTGTACATTGTCATTAAACTCTTGTGAAACCTACAAAATTATATATGTATATATGCTATCATGAGCTTCCGCAGCTTCCCTAAACGTATCATTGGATTGTCCTTCCACACCATTTGTATCAATATTCATTATCTTAAATTAAAAAGAAAAAAAAGTTAGATGTTAATTTCTACAATATATTCGCATGATTTACTATTTAATAAAAATATATACTTACTTGATATATTGTCTTCCACAAGAAATTATGAGCAAAGAGAAAACGAACTAGAAAAAATAAGAGAAATCGAGTGAAGAACTGGGATAGATAAGATAACAACCATTTGAACGATAATTATCTATCAACTAAAATAGATTAATAAAATAAGATAATAAATGATTAGTACTAAATTTATATAAACAAAAAATATGAAAAATGTTATAAAAAAGTGAGATAAAGAAAGAAAATCATTTGAGATAACTATAATTATAAAATGTAAAAATTAATTTATATAAATTAAAAGGAAAAATCGGATTTAAAACTGAGAAAGAAACATGCATTTTTTTTTTAATAATTACAAATATAATTACAAAATATAAAATCAATTTATATAAAATAAAAGCGAAATATAAAATTAATTTGTATAAAATAAATATATAATATAAAATCAGTTTGTATATAAAAAAGAAAAAATCGAATAAAAAGTGGGGATGAATTTTTTTATTTTTTATTTATTATATATTAATAGAGTGAGATTAAGAGAAAGAAGGAGTTTATAATAAATATATAATATAAAATCAGTTTGTATAAAAAAAGAAAAAATCGAATAAAGAGTGATGATGATGGATTTATTTATTTATTTAATATATATTAATAGAGTGACATAGAGAGAAAGAAGGAAAAATATATTTTTTATTTAATATAATGGATAGAAACAAAGAAAGAGTTAACGTCCGTTAACCCTCATATTGCAAGATTTAAAGCTTATTTTAAAGTTGATGAGTTGTCAATATTTATTGGTGGACACCATTGGCATAGAGAAATATGGTACATATGATTTTTTTTCGGCAGAAAGGAGGCCTATGGAGAAAATGGACGGGGATTTTTCTTGAGGGGGATGACATGAGTTGTAGCCACACACACACACACACACACACACACACACACACACACACACACACACATATATATATATATATATACACTCATATATAATGTTTTGTGTTTTAAATGGAAAAATGTGAAAATACCATATTGCCCCTGATTAAAATGGAGCAAATGTTAAAAGGTATTAAATAGTAATTAAAGGGAATGATAATAAATGGAACTCTTTGTTTTTATATAATATAATTGATTTATTTCTCTATAAGCCCAAATTTTCATTCTGGGTTAAACTAGAGGGAATGAAAAACTAATTTCCATTTTTATTCTATGTCATTTTCATTTATTTTCCAACGTGAACCAACCATCCCTTGAGTAGGGTTAGAACAAGGGACAAATTTCTTAACAAAAATAAAACCATGATGAATATACATGTAATTATTTCGTTTGGTGGACCTAATCCATATTTTTTATATAACCATATGGACGAAATCTGTAATTTTCTCTTCTTTAAATTTTATTTGTTTTATATTCTTTAAACTTTCACTTTATCGTTCTCAAATATTATTTTTATACGACTTCTATATTTTGGTTAATTTATGTAATATACTAAATATTAGTAATAAAAAAGAATCTATACTATATTATAAAGATGACATAAAAAACTCTTAAAAACAAATATTAAAGCTTAATGTACAGCTATTTAATGCTAATTACTTAAAAAACAACCATTAAAACTGTATGTACTACACTTAATGCTATTTATTAATTTTCAATCATTATCTCTAACCATTTTAACTCTCCTAAAATCATTTCCCACTTTAACTCCCCTAAAATAACTCTCAGCATAATTAAATATAGAATAAAAATCAAATTTTAAATATAAAAATATAAAATATAATTAAAAAAATCTAACAGAATATTTTATAAAAAAATTATATTTTTAAACCAAAATAAATTACATTATATTATTAAGTCTAAATTAAACAAATTTATATAAAAAAATCATTATTAATCTCTCACTACCAACCAAAATCGTAATGTAAATCGACAAAAAATAGAAAATAAAACGAAACATTAAAATCGTGATGTATCTAGCGGCATTGCGCGAGTACACTTCTAGTAATATATAATGTGTATAAAATAAAAATTGAAAACTACATAAACTTTTTATTATTGTGTCATTTTGATCCTCTTGACAAAAACATTATGATGATATATTTTCTTATTAAAAATACGCATTTTATTATTTTTTAATAAATTACATAAACTAATCATAAAACATATAAACATCTCATTACGGGTAAATTGGTCATTTTACGTGTTCTATCATGTCCAGTTTTGTCTTGCCAAACATTGAACTGTTGTTCTGCCTTGTCCAGTTTTGTCTTGCCAAGTGCTGAATTGTTGTTCTGTCTAGTTTTGTTTTGTCTCGTCCGATTTAGTTTTGTCTGGATACCAAATACACCCAAAGAGAATGGGAAAAGTTTTTTTTCCGAAAATGATGGGAATTATTTTGGGAAAAGCAACATGATAAAAATTGAGAGAAAAATTTATATATTTTTTATTATCATCCTACTTTTAGTGATAAATATTTAGTATGATTGATTATAATTTTATTAAAGTTTTCATATCAAAACTTTGATGAAATTAAAATTTTGAATTAGTTTTTCTAATCAAATTTTTGGCACAGTTATTTCATATTCTTTATAATATTTTTAAATTCAAATCTACAGCTTATTATATGTGCCCTGCTTTTTAAAACTTTACGTTTGACCTATGGATCATATAGGACTCAATGGTTGTTAATGAACCTAAGGGCCTTCATGGGTTATAGTGTGTGGTAATGGACTTGAACGGGCTTTGATGGGTTTCAATAACTCTCAATAAACTGTATTGGTCTTATTGGGTATTAGTGACTCTTAATAAACAGTATTGGACCTTTTTGTGGGTTACAGTGAATGGTATTGAACCTACTATACAACATTTAGTTCATGGGCTTTAGTAACTCTTAATGAACTGTAATTGGTTTTAATGGGCTTTAGTGACTCTTAATCAACTGTGTTGGACCTTTAGGATGTATAGGACTCGGTGATTATTAACGAACCTAATAGGGCCTTCATGGGTTGTGGTGTGAGGTGATGGACTTGACCAGGACTAGGTCGGTTTCAATAACTGTCATTAAACTGTATTGGGCCTTATTGGGCTTTAATGACTCTTAATAAACACTAATGGACCTTTTGTGGGTTACAATGAATGGTATTGAATCGTACTATGCAACATATAGTTCATGGGCTTTAGTAACTCTTAATGAACTATATTTGGTTTTCATGGGCTTTAGTGACTCTTAATCAACTGTGTTGGACCTCTAGGTCGTATAGGACTCAGTGCTTGTTAACGAACCTAATAGGGCCTTCATGGGCTCTAGTGTAAATTGACTTGACCGGGACTTGATCGGTTTCAATAACTATCATTAAGTTGTATTGGGCCTTATTGGGCTTTAGTGACTCTTAATAAACAATATTGGACCTTTTGTAGGTTATAGTGAATTGTATTGAACCATACTAAGCAACATACACTTTATGGGCATTATTGGCTCTTAATGAACCGTATTTGGTTTCATGGGTTTTAGTGACACTTAACCAACTGCGTTGGGTCTATGGGTCGTATAAGACTCAATGGTTGTTAACGAACCTAATTGGGCCTTCATGGACTATAGTGGGTTTCAGTACCAACTGTGTTGGGTCTATGAGTCATATATATGTAGGACATGAATCAAATGAGACCATTTCAAACATATCAGATCTAGATCTTCGTCGTTTTAAATGTTTATATATATATATTTATGAGGGTAATCAAATGAGAACCATAAAAAATTGTTATAAACTCACGAAAACTGAAAAAATACACTTGCATTTTTAACATATGTTTGTGTTACATCGTGAAAAATAATATATTCTAAGATATTTAAAAATATATTTAATATATTTTGAGTTTTGATAAAATTTAAATAAAAATAAAAATAAAAAATAATGTCGGTAATTAGCGACGGATTATTTAATTTTTATTTAAATATTAAGTTTAAAAAATATTAAATAATCTGTCGCTAATTACCGATGGATGACAGACGGATTATTTATTATTTATTTATTTTAATTAATTGGACGTCAGAAATCCATCGGTAATTAGCGACGGATTACCGACGAATAATTTATTTTTTTATTTTTTTATTTTTTTAAATTGAATCCATCGGTAATCCGTAGCTAATCCGTCGGAAATTATCGACGCATTTAATCTGTCGGAAATTACCGACGCTTTTAATCCGTCAGTGATTTTGGTCAGAAATAGTGATTTGTCTAATAGTGATGTGATCATGTATGAAATTAGTAATGTTCAAAATCATATATTGTAAACAATAGGGTTATAATTACCCAAATTCTCTTAACGATTCTCATGTTCAGGTTCGACCTATATGAGTAGACCTGACAAAAACTGACACGTCACGCTAACCCGACACGAAATCGGCACGAAATAAACGGGTTTGGGTAATACTTTTTAACCCGTTTAAGTAAACGGGTTGACACGAAAGTTAAACGGGTAAGGTCAGGGTCAAAATTTTCAACTCGAAAATGACCCGAATAACCCGTTTATATATATATATATATATATATATATATATATATATATATATTTTAGATTTGGTTAGAACTTATAAGTTAGAACTATAAAATTTGGATTTTCTAATGCTTTCATTTTAAATTTTGATTTGTACTTTTTTGTGAATTTTCGATTTTTTATTTTTAGTTTTATAAATGTTAAACGGGTTTAATGGGTTATGCGGGTCGGGTCGGGTTAGGCGGGTCGGGTCAGGGTTGGGATTTTCTGACCCCGTTTATTAAACGGGTCGGGTTAGGGTTAGACATTCTCAACCCGTTTAACTTTAAACCTGACACGACAAGACACGTTTGTCAGGTTTATACATGAGTCGAAATTGTCTCTTCTAATATGACAACAAGTGCTACATTAATATCCATCCATAAAGAATCTATGTTGACAATAATGGATCACCATAGAAACCCTCTTTCAAGTGAAAAAGTGATTTTTTTTCATTAAGTTGCATCATCCATGTATCTGTATCTCTGTTGTTTGTATTAGCGTATATTTACCATATTTCTTTTAGTTTATTTTTAACTTAAATTTATATTTAGACCTTTTTCCTAATTTGGTTTTACTTTTGTTTAACTATAAATATTCTCTCTTCTCTTCTTCTGTAATCGTTTACTTTTCTATGATAATAAAACCCTAACCTCTTTAGGCTCTCAATCTTCATGGTATCAGAATGCGGTTGATCCATGGTTGTTTTGTTGATTGATGATCTTTTCATGAGAGAAAAAAGAGAAAAGTTTGACTACACTTTTCGGGCAAGTGCAACCGTGTCGTTTTGTCTTTTACCAGAGTTTGAACCGTCGGATCGTCGTGATTTTTGGATAGTAGTTTCACAACATCTTCATTCTGAACAATGGAGATCGGTTTTTGAGGTCTGGAAGTCGTCTTTCTCATGTTCAACAAATTGCTGGAGAGAAAAGTTCGTCTGCACTTTTCGGACTCGCGCATCCGCTCCGTTTTGTATGTTCCTGGAGTTTGAACCGTCAGATCGTCATGAGTTTTGAACAGTAGCTTCAAGACATATCTGTATACATTTTGAATAGTGGAGAATTTGAATAGTGGAGATCGGTTTTTAAGGTTCGTAAGTCGTCCTTTTGATGTTCGACAGATTGCTATTTCTGGGCATAATTTGCATCCATTTTCTCACTTGGTATGTATTCAATTTTGATTGTTGACTATGTTTACCATATGTCTTGTTTTGATTTTCTGTTGTGGTTTCATGTGTGTTCTTTCTCAGATATATGTTCCTCCTTATGGATCTTGGACTCTGGTGCATCTCACCATATGCCACCTTACTTGTCATCTTTTGTATCTTTCTCTCCGTGTTCACCTGTACCCATTATGATTGCTAATGGTACTAGAAGGTATTGGTTCTATTTTCACTTGTCACGTATCTCTCCTTGATTATATTATATTCCCACCCTTGTCTTAAACCTTGCTTCAGTTAGTCAATCGTGTAAATTTGGTCTTTGGGTATTATTTTCTGATTCTCTTCGTTGTGTTCAAGACTCGCAATCTCAAAAGGTAATTGGGGCATGTCGTAAGGTAGGGGAGCTCTATGTATTGGATGAACTTAAAGTATCTGATGTTGTTGCTTCAAGTGTTGACTTGTCTTCTTTTCGTTTAAGTCGTTCGTCTTTTGATTTTTATCTATGACATTCTCGTTTAGGTCACGTATTTGCGTCACATTTTCAGTTTTTGGCATCTACAGGCGCTCTAGTTCATTTGAACACTTATGATATTTCTCAATATAGTGGTTGTTAACTGGAAAAATTTTCTGCTTTATTGATTAATAAGAACCTCTCTTGTTCTTTTGCACCTTTTGATCTTGTACATTCTGATGTGTAAGAACCCTCACTTGTGTCTTCTAAGGGAGGCTCTAGATATTATGTTTTGTTTATTGATGATTACACTCAATATACTTGGGACTATCTCATGAAACACATGTGTGACTTTTTTTTCCATTTTCAGCAATTTTGGAGCTCTTGTTAAAACCCAACTTTATGCTGTTATAAAATGTTTTCGATGTGACTTAGGGGGAGAATATACCTCTAATGACTTCACTCAGTTACTTTCTTTTGATGGAACCATATATTAAACCTCGTGTACTAACAATCCTCAACAAAAAAGGTGTTGTCGAAAGGAAACATCGTCATCTTGTTGGAACTGCTCGATCATTGCTATTGTCTTATGAGGTTCCTCGTGTGTTCTAGGGTGAAGCGCTTTTAACCGCTGTCTATATAATTAATCGCATTTCCATCTCTCATAACTCTAGTATGTCTCATTTCAAAAAACTTTACGGGTACACTCCTAATTATTCTTTATTACTTGTCTTTGGTTGTACTTGTTTTGTCATTCGTCCTCATGTTGAGCGTAACAAGTTATCTTCCCGATCTGCTTTATGTGTTTTTTTGGGGGTATGGGGTCGATCAAAAAGAATATCGTTGTTTTGATCCGGTAAGTCAAAAACTCTATGTATCACTTCATGTCACCTTTTTGGAGCATATTCCTTTCTTTTCCATTCGTGCTCAGTCCCACGACATGACACAATCCGGTATTTTGTCTATTGATCCTTTTAGTACTAACACTAATGACACTTCATTTGATACCCAAATATATGAGACATCTACAAGATCAGATACTTCTGTTCCTGACACATCCACGACATCAGATCCTCCTGTTGCACCTATGACTACTCCCTCACCTGCTAAGATTGCAGTTGTCCCTCCTACACGTTAGTCCACTCGCTCTCATAACTTTACCAAACTTCCTGAGTTCACTTACTCCTCTTATTCAACCTCATTTACTTCTTTTATTGCTAAAAAAACATCGCTTGTCTGAACCTAAGTCTTATAGAGAGGTTGTTTCTGATCCCCTTTTGCTAGATGCTATGGTTGAGGAATTGCTGCTCTTCACCACACTCATACGTGGGATTTAGTTCCACTACCTCCCGGAAATCATACCATTGATTATCGTAGGGTCTACAATATTAAAACCAAATCTCATGGGTATATTGAGAGTTATAAGGCCAAACTTGTTGTTAAAGGATACTCGCAACAATATGGTATGGATTATGGGGAGACATTTACCCTGTTTGCAAAAATGATGACTGTTGTCACTCTGATTGTCGTTTCTTCTGTTCGTCAATGGAAAATATCTCGGATGATGTCAATATGCATTCCTAAATGGTGATTTTCATGAGGAGATCTACATGACACCTCCTCCAAGGATTATTCATCGGGATGGTGAAGTTTGTCGGCTTCGTATAACCCTTTGCGGTCTCAAACAAGCCCCTCGTGCTTGGTTTGAGAGGTTCTCTATGATGATTACTTCTCTTGGTTTTTCTTCCAAGTTATCACATTTCAGCATTGTTCATTAAAAGCACGAGTAACGATCAGATTCTCTTATCATTGTATGTCGACGACATGATTATCACCAGTGATGATATTGATGGTAATAATAACTAATTTTTAGTTTATGTTTTTATATCATTTTATACCTAAAAAAAGAACATTAAATGGTGTAAATTTGGCGGGCTCCTCTATTTGTCTGCCAAGGATTAGGGGTGTGCAGAAAGTCAACCGATCCAATTACAACCGACCGATCCAATTACAACCGACCGACAATGATCGGATATCCAATTGTAATTGGATCGGATCGGATGGAAAAATTCAATATCCAATTTGGATCGTTCGGTTCTTGGATGACAATCCAATTTGGATCGGTCGGTTCTCTCTATCTTCATCGTTGAAACAACATAGCCGTCGACCACCGTCGCAGCAGCACCGCCACCACAACAGCAGCAGCACCGCCATCGCAGCAGCACCGCCGGACCACCATCTCTCGTATCGATTAGCACCCATCGACCACTCCTTTTTCTGATTAGAAGCTTTCTACTCTCTCCTTTTGTGTAACAACTCTCTAAAGCGGCTTCTACATCAAACTCCGTAAGTGTGCTACTGTTATTGTTTAGAAAGTGTGCTACTCAGCTACTGTGATGTTTACTTGTTTAGAAATCATTAGTTCTCTAGATTTTAGACTGATTTGTTGTGTGCTACTGTTATTGTTACTTTGTTAGTGCCAAAAAAACTAACAAATTGATACTTAGATTGCTATAAAAAAACTAACAAATTAATGATTTCTAAATTGACAACAATTAACAAATTGACACTTAGATTGATATCAAAAAAACTAACAGTAAAGTTAACAAATTGACACTTAGATTTACTTGAAAAAAACTAATAGTAAAGTTTACTTGCAAAAAAATCTAACAGTAAAGTTTATATTTGTGATTTTTTCTTATATGCTCCAATTTAAATGTGCTTTGCTTGCATTTATGGTTCATATTTTCATATATGGTTATTTACTTACTTGAACGGATGAAATTAAAAATTATGGAATATTATATGAATTGTTGTTATGGTGTAGATTGGATTTAAAACATTGGATGGATCTCATCCGATCATCCAGGATGATCGGATGAGATCCAATCCGATCATCCATTGGTCGGATCCAATTCGATCCAATGGACATCCAATAAAAATATCCACTGGATGGAACCGAACTGATCCAATCATCCATTGGATTGAAAAAATCCAACATCCAATGGATGATTGGATCGGTTCGGTTGGAAAAATCCAACATCCAATGGATGATTGGATCGGTTCGGTTGGGCTCACATCCATTGGATGTCAACCGATGAACACCCCTACCAAGGATGTATAAAAGATATGTTGTCCTTACATCCCACGCCTTATCCCTTTCTCACTAATGAAATTGAGACATATAGATATCTATATATTTTACATTTATTTAATTCAAGTTCATATTGTTGGTATTTTCTATATGTATTTTAATAATACATATAATATTACAATGAATGTAAATTAACTATACAAGTAATCAACGAATGATTAATAATAATTCGAATACAAAGAAATTAGAAGGAATCAACTTAAGATTAAATAAATGAATAAACCGAAGAAGATTCAAACGATGCTGAGGCTCGTGTATAACACGATTCCCTTAAACAGATTCGCCGTCAATTCCCAGGGTACAACAACGTAAGTAGAAGTACTGCCGGATATGACCACTTGCCTGAAAAGTCGCCGGAAATAATTCTATGCAGTAGAAATATAGGAGAGTTGTGTAATCGTATCGGTGTGTCGTTGGAATGCAACCACTCCCTCCCTTTTATATTGAAAATCGAAACTGACATCATTAGTATGTAATTAACCAATAATAAAAGAATTAATCTCTAAAACCGACAAGATTAATTCGTATTAATTGGTAATAAACATATTAATTATTTTTCAATATATTTGATTCGGGAGTTACGGACGAAATTTACAACAGTACGTGGCGCGGGAAGCCGCACAGGCAAACCCGTGGCATAACCCGCCCGATGTACTATTTCACTACCACATTTCAATGCACGACGCGGGTAACCGTGCGAGTTAACCCACGACCTAACCCGCCCGGTGCACTGTTTTTCGTCCATACTCTAGTGCTCGACACAGGTTGCAGTGCGGTTTAGCCCGTGGTATAACCCGCCGGGGCCACTGGATCGAAACAAAAAAAATTTGCAAAATCCAAGCTGCGCGAGCATAAGATTTCGGAGCTGCATTCGTGTCCGCAGGTAGCGCCCATGTACAAGTTCGCCGATTTTAGCTTATGAAAATCTCAATCGGCACCCCCCTGCACGCGGTTAGGTGTTGGAGTAAAACCAATCAAAGGAGCTTGTAAGCCCCTCCCAGATTCATGGTTATTAACCACAAATTGTTTACTACTCCTTCCTATGTGGGACACATTCCCACACCCACTTGATTTCCACCAAATTCATTCCAAACACTCAACTTTGAGCATCGATATCTCATTCACACATATTCCATTTTGGACACATAATATATCGTTTCGAAGCTTTCATATAGGAGAACACAAACCCATGAAGATTTAGATATATACAATACATATATATGTATTTAAATGTGTCCAAAGTTAGTAAAAACCTATATTTTACTAAATTTTCCAGCAATCCCCACATGAATGGAGATCGATCTTTGTATACGAAAATTTCCTAAGAAATTTCACATGGTTGAATCCAGCATAGGATAGGTAGGTGTTACCCTTTGAACCTTCCCTTGTGAAACACACTTAGTCTCCTAGTTGTCAGTAGACTCGATGTCTTTGAACTGAACTGCCATTTATGTAGACGACAATACATTTCACACAGAACTCTTCCTAACAAGGTCATATCCTTATAGTCGTGTTCGTTATGGTCATGAACACTAGCCTGGTTCAGCGAGAGCTGTTAGGAATTGAGCTCCCACAATTCCCTTCGAAGCGACCCCACTTCTCTCTCATATAGGTGATCTTCAATAATCATTAAAAGCCATATGCTTAGCCTCACTGTCACTGATTCCAGAATTGGACTTGGAATTTTATTAACTCTCCCACAGTGACATCCCTTATTCATACAACTAGGTTGTCCTTTTGAACTCAGATCTTGGGATCTCCAGTCTTCTGGGTAAGGTTTCCTTTGCATGAATTACTCATTCAAGGGCTTTAGTCCCATTCCTTTCGACGACTTATAAACCAAATCTCTACTTAGGCCTTTCGTAAGCAGATCCGCAATATTATCCTTTGACTTCACATAGTCAATCGAGATAACTCCAGTAGAGAGTAATTGTCGAATCGTATTATGTCTACATCTAATATGTCTAGATTTCCCATTATACATTGTACTTTGAGCTCTGCCAATTGCCGATTGACTATCATAATGTATATATATGGCCGTTACCGGCTTAGGCCATCTGGGAATATCTTCCATGAACTAACGTAGCCACTCTGCCTCTTCACCACATTTATCTAAGGCGATAAATTCAGATTCCATCGTGGATCTGGCTATAACAGTTTGCTTGGACGATTTCCAAGATATAGCTGCACTTCCAAGTGTAAACGCATATCCACTTGTCGATCTAGAATCCTTTATATCAGATATCCAATTTGCATCGCTATATCCTTCGATCACCACTGGATATCTTCCATAATGCAGTCCATACTCATGTGTGTATCTTAAATATCTTAACAATCTAGTAATACTCTTCCAGTGTTCTAAATTGGGATTACTAGTATACCTACTTAGCCTGCTCACTGCATATGCTAAGTCAGGTCTAGTACAACTCATAAGATACATCAGACTGCCAATTATTCTTGAGTATTCCACTTGTGCAACACCTTCCCCTCTATTCTTAGATAGATGTTGACTAGTGTTAATCGGAGTTCTAGCTATAATAGTATCTCTTTCATTAAATTTCTCAAGGATCTTATCCACAAAATGTGTCTGATTTAACACAAGACCATTATGGGTTCTTGTGGTCTTGACCCCAAGAATCACATCTGCTAAACCCATGTCTTTTCAACATATCCTTTGTGGACTTTATCATTTTGTCATCACTACCAATGATAAGCATATCATCAACATATAAATACAAGATGGCATAACCATGAGTGGTGTCTTTCATATAAACACATTTATCACACTAATTTATCTTAAAACCGCTTTCTAACATGGCTTGATCAAACTTTTGATTCCATTGTTTTGGAGCTTGCTTTAGGCCATACAAGGACTTAATAAGTTTACAAACCTTGTTCTCTTGTCCTAGGGCAACGAATCCCTCAGGCTGCTCCATATAGATTTCTTCTTCTAAATCTCCGTTTAGAAAAGCAGTTTTCACATCCATTTGGTGAATTTGTAGATTTCTAATGGTTGCAATAGCTAACACCAACCTAATGGATGTTATTCTTGTTACCGGCGAATATGTATCAAAGTAATCTAGACATTCCTTTTGTCTATATCCTTTGATTACCAATCTCGCCTTGTATTTGTCAATACTGCCATCACCTTTCATCTTTCTCTTAAAGATCCAACGGTAACCTAGTGGCTTACATCCCGGAGGTAGATCCACTAGTTCCCATATATGGTTTTGTAAGATAGATTCTATCTCACTCTTGATGGCTTCTTTCCATTGAGGTCCCTCCAAAGACGTAACCGCCTCACGATAGGTTTTGGGTTCACTTTCCACCACGTAGGTGAGAAAATCGGGACCAAATGATTTTTCAATCCTAGCCCGTTTACTTCTTCTAGGTTCCAATTCTTCTTCCTCAGATAGAACTTGTTCATCCTCTCGAACAATTTCTTTATCTTTAGAAGACGAGGTTTGTTTTTCCTTGTTCAAACAAGGAAATACATCTTCGAAGAATGAAGCATTTCTTGACTCCATAATTGTATTCTTGTGTATTTCAGGATTTTTATATTCATACACAAGAAACCGATATGCACTACTGTTTTGTGCGTATCCAATGAATACACAATCCACTGTTTTAGGTCCTAACTTTTGTACCTTAGGCGGAGGTACTACCACTTTAGCTAGGCACCCCCACACTCGTAAGTACTTGTAAGATGGTTTCCTACCCATCCAAAGTTCATACGGTGATTCATTTTGTTTCTTGCGGGGCGTCTTATTCAAAAGATAATTAGCTGACAAAATAGCTTCCCCCCACATGTTCTGACCTAAACCAGAACTAATCAACATGGCATTCACCATCTCTTTCAATGTACGATTCTTTCTCTCAGCAATACCGTTTTGCTGAGGTGAGTAGGGTGCTGTGAATTCATGTCGAATTCCATTGTTAGAACAAAACTCAGCAAATGGTGAAACATATTGACCTCCCCTAGCACTTCTAACGACCTTGATTTTCTTGTTAAGTTGATTTTCAACTTCATTTTTATACAAGATAAACTTGTCTATTGCTTCATCTTTACTCTTAATTAAATATGTGTAGCAATATTTCGTGCTATCATCGATAAACGTGATAAAATATTTGTTCCCACCTCTAGTAGGAACCGATTTTAAATCACACACGTCAGTGTGAATTAAATCAAGTGGTTCGGTTTTCCTTTCAACCGATTTGAAAGATGTTCTAATAAGTTTGGCTTCTACACATGTGGGGCACTTGTGATTTGATTCAATATCAAATTTAGGTATGTAATTTAGCTTAATTAAACGTTGAATGGAATTAAAGTTTACATGTCCTAAACGGCCATGCCAAACATTTGAAAACTCAAGCATATAAGCAGAACTAGTACTTGCTTTATTCATTTCATTGACAACCATTACATTCAACATGAGCATGCCATTCAAGGCATATCCCTTTCCCACATACATACCATTTTTGGACAAAACAAATTTGTCCAACTCAAACACAAGCTTAAAACCAAACTTATTAAGCAACCACCCCGATACGAAGCTCTTCCGAAGCTCTGGTGCGTACAAAACGTCTCTAAGCTTGAGCTCTTTCCCGGAAGTTATCTTTAGAATCACATCTCCAATGCCTTTGACATCGGTGGTAGCGACATTTCCCATGTAGAGCTTTTGCCCATCATCAACATCTTTGTAGAAGATGCAGTTGCTTTTGTCATGACACACATGATGGGTATCTCCGGTATCAACCCACCACTCTATGGAGTTTGAACTAATCATATTCGCCTCTGAAACCATGGTAGTGAGTCCCATGGCCGAAAAATCCGTGATCATTGCCACCAAGTCATCATTCATCATGTGGACTTGACGCGAATTGTTCTTCTTAGGCAACTTGCAATCAGCAGCTTTGTGACCCGGTTGGCCACAATTCTAGCAATTGAACTTCTTCTTGAAAGTTCCTTTTCGAGGACCAAGATTCTTCGTTTTCCCTTTGCCTTTGTCAACCTTTTTGGCCTTGGTTTTGGAATATTGACTAACTTCCACCTCATTAGCTTTTGAAGAGCCGGCATAACCACCCTTCAAAGCTATTCGGTTGTCTTCTTCAATACGAAGACATACCACCGGTTCCTCCATAGACATCTCATTTCGATTATGGTTAAGGTAGTTCTTGAAGTCTATCCAATCAGGAGGAAGCTTTTCAATCATCACTGCAACTTGGAAGGTTTCACTGATAACCATCCCTTCGGCAAGTATATCATGCACTATCACTTGAAGATCTTGAACTTGACTCATCACGGTTTTCGAGTCAATCATTTTGAAATCTAAGAATCGAGCAACAACATGCTTCTTGGTTCCCGCATCTTCAGTCTTATACTTCCGATCCAAAGACTCCCAAAGTTCCTTAGCCGTGGTTACTTTACAATATACATTGTAAAGCGGATCGGCTAGCCTATTTAGCACATAGTTGCGGCACAAGAATTCTGAGTGTTTCCAAGCCTCAACCGCGCTCACAGATTGAGCGTCAGACTCTCCTCCACTAAGTTGAGGAGCAGCTTCAGTGAGGAACCGAGCCAGGTTTAGAGTGGTCAGATAGAAGAACATCTTTTGCTGCCACCTCTTGAAATTCAAACCAGAAAATTTTTCCGGTTTTTCAGTGTGATTAGCCATGGTGTTCGGTGCTGGGATAGTAGTCGTTGCCATGGTACTTTGCACCGGTATCACAGGAGTTGGTATTCCTGACGTGTTCACCATTCTGAAAAGTCGTTTTAAGTGAACAGTTAGTACCACGAAATCACTCTGTTTACACAAAACAGAAAACGATACCACAATTATTAATCTGTTTACAAAAAGCAGATAACGAAATATATCGAGACAAGCTCGATTCGATTCTGTTTAAGATTGTTGGTATTTTCTATATGTATTTTAATAATACATATAATATTACAATGAATGTAAATTAACTATACAAGTAATCAACGAATGATTAATAATAATTTGAATACAAAGAAATTAGAAGGAATCAACTTAAGATTAAATAAATGAATAAACCGAAGAAGATTCAAACGATGCTGAGGCTCGTGTATAACACGATTCCCTTAAACAGATTCGCCGTCTGTTCCCAGGGTACAACAGCGTAAGAAGAAGTACTGGCGGAGATGACCACTTGCCTGAAAAGTCGCCGGAAATAATTATATGCAGTAGAAATATCATAGAGTTGTGTAATCGTATTGATGTGTCGTTGAAATGCAACCGGTCCCTCCCTTTTATATTGAAAATCGAAACTGACATCATTAGTATATAATAAAAGAATTAATCTATAAAACCGACGGACGAAATTTACAACAGTACGTGGCACGGGCAAACCCACCCGGTGTACTGTTTCTCTGCCACATTCCAAATTTCGCAAAAACCTAGCTGCGTGAGCACAAAGATTTCGGAGCTGCATTCGTGTCCGCAGGTCGCGCCCATGCACAAGTTCGCCGATTTTAGCTTACGAAAATCTCAATCAGCACCCCCTACGCACGGTTAGGTGTTGGAGTAAAACCAATCAAAGGAGCTTGTAAGCCTCTCCCACATTCATGCTTATAAACCAGAAAATGTTTAATACTCTTTCCTATGTGGGACACATTCCCACACCCACTTGATTTCCACCAAATTCATTCCAAACACTCAACTTTGAGCGTCGATATCTTATTCACACATATTCCGTTTTCGACACATAATATATCGTTTTGAAGCTCTCATATAGGAGAACACAAACCCATACAATACATATACATGTATTTAAATGTGTCCAAAGCTAGTAAAAACCAATATTTTACTAAATTTTCCAACACATATTCCGTCCCTTTGATGATGTGTTTTCATGTGATTAATGGATACTAAGGGTGTTCAAAAAAACGGTTGGACCGCTCAAACCGGTCGAACCAAGTCAAACCGGACCATTTTTTGGCGTTTTGAGCGGTCTGGAGGTCTGGTCTGGTTTGAAAAATAGCTAAACCGCTCCGTCCGATCTGGTCTGCTGTTTGACCCTATTTTTGAGCGGTCTAGATCGAACCGACCGCAAAAAAACGCATGTATTAATCATATTTAGTTTTCATGTTGTAGACTCAACTTTTATGACTTAATTAAAAAAATTCGTCAAAGAATTACGTTTTTATTTTCTCAATTGATTATGTTATCTAAATTGACAAAGTTCTAAAATTTGTTAAAAATTTAAATCTAAAATCCAAATCGTTCTTCGACTTTCTCAATATTTGTCCAAAATTCAACTATTGTTAGTGGACTTGTTAAACTTTTTTTCAACTTGCTCAATATTTTTTCTAATTTAATATATAAACGTTCTTTTCTAAGTTGTTATACTATTTATTTTAATGATGTTATATTTGTAGAAAATTTATTTTGGATATAGAGTTTTATGTTATTTTAGTTTAAAGCCCAAAAGAGGTCCAAACCGCCTATACCGGTCAGAGTCAGAGCAGACCGCCTTTTTGTGGTCTGCTTGATTGGAAAATTTCGTAAACCGCCATTCGTGGTTTGCTTTGTGGTTTGCGGTTGTCCGATGTTGATGGTGAAGCATTTCTCTGTGGCGCTTCATAAACCCAATTCACTCACCACTATATATGTTCCAGTAAAAACCCTCTATATAAGTTTGTATACAACTAATACGTATTTTGAAATATGGGTGTGCAACCAAGTAAGTACTATCAAGCAAACCCCATAGAAACCACAAGTCTTGTGTATTCTAACCCTTACCAGCAAACTATTTTGATGTAAAGAATGTTACCGAAAAAGTAGGTTAGGGTGAGGGACTCTTGTCTTTAAGCGCATTTGGTAAAACGACTTATTTGTTTCAAATTCTAAGCAACACCTAATAGATGAACCCTTATCTCAAACATGGTTTCAAATTCTCAGCAACACGTAACAAACGAACCCTTATCTTAAACTTAGTTTCAAATTCTCAAAGTTTGTGTTCCCGAATTGAAACTAAGGGTCCATTTACTAAATGATTACCCGGTAAGCACTTATCAACCCATTAACATGACAAGGGCAAAATATCTTACCCGATAAGAACGATGATTAGGATGGAGAGTACTCTTACCTGGTAATGGGTAATATGAACTTTTCAGTGGTAATATATATGTGATTAACATGGCAAGGGCCAAAAATCATGATTGTATGACACCAATATGGAAATCTTTTCAGTGGTAATATATATGTGATTATAGCTCATGGTCTAAATTTGCTCATGTGTTACAGATAAATCAAAGCAATCAAGATCCCTAGCAAAAACTGTTGAACTTTCATCAGGTACCACAATAAAGAAGAGAAGATTATTTTCTAGAGTATTAACCAACGGCTACCAAAGGTTCATGAAGATTACTACGGCCCTCAATGTGTGTGGTCGATGATCGTTTTGATATCAATTATCACAAACAATCCTCGTGTTTAAACCGACATTTCTCTCGAGTACTTAATAATTTTTTCTATCTTATAACGTATCGTAAGTATGTTATTTGAATGACCTGATACAACTATTGTAATAGATCAAACACTGACGCAAAATACAAGTCAGAGATGATTAAATGATTTAATTCTCGAAAACTTGTATAATTGTCTTGAACTAATTAATTATTAAAGTTTTATTTTAAATTTCTTTGCAGGAATAAATAGAAAACTTATGACAAAAATTGCAGGAGAACGACAGACAGGACTAGGGTTTTAATCGGGTTGTAGAAACGGGAAACATGGCTTCGTATTTGATAGGTGTGTTCATCGTAAGGCTGAGATAACGGTTTAGGGTTTGTGGTGTTCGCCGATTGAGAGAAAAGGAGAAAGAGAGGCGCGGCTAGGGTTTTCGTCTGGTTTTACGAATCAAAGGTTCGTGTTTGATCGGCGTGTTGTTCTTCGTAGAGCAGGGAGAATGGGTTAGGGTTTAGTTACGTTGGGATGGAGACCGTCGTGCACGGCGGTGGTCGCTGATTTGGAGAAAGAGAGGCCTCGCTAGGGTTTTCAAAAGAGAGAGAGAGAGAGAGAGAGAGAGAGAGAGGACCGAATAAGAAAAATTGAATAGGCCAAGGGGTATTTATATTTGAAGTGATGACAAGCGGGTCGGATCCGGTAGAGGATCCGCGTGTATTGAAGTGAGGTTTCAGAGTTGGCAATTTCAGACCCTAAAACTTTTGCTCTTTTTTATTTTAGTCACAAGTATAGTTTTTTATCAGCCCCTGGACTCTTAGTTATTCTATTTGGGGAACAATTTTAACTACACAATTAACCATTTAAAAGTTGTTATTGGAAACTTAAGATGGGATGTGAAGTATTTGAAATATAGTTAAATAATTTTAATTAATTCAAATAAGGCTTAAGGTACAAATTCAACGATATTAAGAAGTTGATTAATTCATGGATTCAAATTCGTTAATCACATATATATTACCACTGAACGATGATTAGAAATTTTCAACTCGTGAAAGGTGAACCTGTGAGATCTAGGTAGAGCAGCAACAGGTCACCGGACGAGCGACGCTTGAAGTCGGGAATGTAGTTTGGGTAGTGCGATCGAGAAGTCTGGAATGGGATTTGTGACCGAGGAGGCGAGAAGCAGTTGTGGTGAGTCCGTTTTGAGGAGGGTTGGCCTAGGAGTTTGGGCCATCGTTTCTCTATTTAAAAAAGAACAGTGAGGGTAGGCATGGAACGACTCTAAGCCATAGACTGATAAGAGCCTAAGATGATGAGTAAACTCGCATAGGTTTCCAGGATCAGCCAATATTTGTAATGTATCCACGATGGAAGACCTTAAAAAATATACTTTTCACTAAACTACAATTTTAGTCCTTGTGGTTTATTGCTATTACTATTTTCGCTCCCAATTTTTGAAAATGTTTTTTGTCCTAATATTTTCTATTTCGTTTCATTTTTCAAACCTGAGATCAACTTTATTACATTTCCAGTCCTTTTTCCCATTTTCACTAATTTTCCATAAAAAAGATAATAACAGTATATTATATTACATTAGATCATTTCCTAACTAAATCTTTTTCATCTTGATGCAAAAGACAAGTTCGTATCAGTGACGAAAATCAGCGACCAAAATTTCCGTCACTAATTAGCGACGGATTAGTGACAAATCAGCGACGGAAAAAGTTCCGTCGCTAATTAGTGACGAATTAGCGACCGAACTAATTCCGTCGCTAATTAGCGACGGAATCTATTTTAAAAAATAAATAAAAAAGAAATTCCACGTGTTCGTCGCTAATCCGTCGCTAATTAGCGACGGAATTTTTAAGTTTTCTTATTTTCTCATGATTGTGTTATATGTATGCATGTGTATGTGTTATATATATCCACGGGTCTGTGTTATATACGTGTGTGTGTGTGTGTGTATATATGTGTGTTGTTTGCTAACCCGCGATATGATGATGGATCAATGTATACATTGTTGTATATGTATATATATGTTGATATGAATGTATAGATAATGTGTGTGTTGTTTGGTAATCGCATATGATGTATATATGTATTGTATGCATGTGTAAATGTGAACGTATCGATAATATGTGTGTGTGCGTGTGTGTGTTTTGTTATTGTACCTTAATAAGTCATAAAGTGTTCTATTGTGCTTTAAATGGTTTTATTGTGCCTTAATGGATCTATCGGGTTTTAAAGGGTTCAGTCGGGCTTTAAATGGTTTCATTGGGTCTTAATGGATCTATTGGGCTTTAAAGGGTTTCATTGGGTCTCAATGGATCTATCGAGATTTAAAGGGTTATATTGGGCTTTAAAAGGTTTCATTGGGTCTTAATTGATATATTGGGCTTTAATGAATTTTATTAGACTTTAACCGGTTCTATTGGGCTTTAAAGGTTTTCATTGGGCCTTAACGGATCTATCGGGCTTAAAGGGTTAATTATATTGTGCTTTAAATGGTTTCATTGGGCCTTAATAGATCTATTGGGCTTTAAAAGGTTCTACTAGGCTTTAAAGGGTTTCATTGGGCCCTAACAGATCTATCGGGCTTAAAGGGTTAATTATATTTTAAAAGGTTTCGTTGGGTCTTAGTTGATACATTGGGCTTTAAAGGGTTTCATTGGGCCTTAATGGATCTATCAGGCTTTAAAAGGTTCTACTGGGCTTTAAAGGGTTTCATTGAATCTTAATGGATCTATCGGGTTTAAAGGGTTATATTGGGCTCTAAAAGGTTTCATTGGGTGTTAATGGATATATTGGCCTTTAATTAATTATATTGGACTTTAATCGGTTCTATTGAGCTTTAAAGGTTTTCATTAAGCCTTAACCGATCTATAGGGCTTTAAGGGGTTATATTGTGCTTTAAATGTTTTCATTAGGCCTTAATGGATCTATCGGGCTTTAAAGGGTTTAATTGGGCCTTAATGGAACTATCGGGCTTTAAATGGTTCAATCGGGCTTTAAAGGGTTTCATTGGAGCTATCGGACTTTAAAGGGTTCAATCAGGCTTTAAAGGGTTTCATTGGGCCTTAATGGACCTATACGGCTTTAAAGGATTTCATCGGTTCTATTGGCCTTTAATGAGTTTCATTGGACTTTAATGGATATATCAGACTTAAAAATGTTCTATTGGAAGCATATATAGGAAACCTACAAACCCCATCCTTCGCTTTATAAGAAAATTGATCTAGTGTATCTTATTAGTGTTGATCTAGTGGTTCTCTTCAATTAGACAACTCGACTCGATACATGCATACAAAATTACGTAACGATTTAATAAATAAAAATATTTATTATATAATTTTTAATAATTAGATAACTTAATTAATAATAAATAAAAAATAATTTAATAACTAATATAATTATTTAAATATTTACTAATTAGTGAATCTAATTATTAATAATTTTGAAAATATTTTTTTAAATAAAAATACGAATTATTTAATTTTAATTAATGATATTAATAAGAAACATATATTTAATTAATTTAAAAATGGATTCCGTCAGAAATCCGTCGCAAATTAGCGATGGAAATTTCGGTCGGTAATTTGCGACGGAATTTCCGTCGGTATTCCGTCGCTGTCAAAGTAAATTTTTTTTAACCCTAGCATACGATACACTTTTCAACTTTCACTCTTCTCTTTTCTCAGATCGAAGAACATTTCTCTATTCTCCGTTTCTCTTCTCTGTCAACATTGAAGAACATTTCTCACAAGTCACAACATCGAAGAACATTTCTCTGTTTCTCTTTTCTCTGTTTCACCGACATTTCTCAGATCGAAGATCACACATTTCTCAGATCGATTTCGATTTCTCACAACTACAGCCACCGACGGTCGACCTCTGACTCTCGATTCCTCGACTGGTAGACAACTCCAACCACCGGCGGTCGAGCTCTGATACTCGAATCCTCGACTGGTAGACAACTTCAGCCACCGACGATCGACTCCCAGCTCCAGCCACCGGCGCACTCTAAATTTGCCGCTCACGGGACAGGGTAACAAATGCTCATATTTGTTTCTAATTTAGTTCTTTGTGCATAACATATTATTATGCACATACAATTCAACTTCAAACCAAGATGAAGATGAAGTAAACAACTCCCTCACTTACACGATATGGGTTTGGTTGAGGTTTTCAAATCTATCGATTTTGAACATGAATTCTACCCAACTTACCAAGATTTTGCACTTCTTCCTCTCTTTGCTATCTTCTTCCCACTCGTTCGATATTTCCTTGACATATATGTTTTTGAGGTAATTATTTTTTACTAATTTCCATTACGCATGCCTACTGATTTGATTCAATTGGCTTTTTATTCTATTGGAGACTCTGAAGAATTGGGTTGAATCAATAGCTAACGTTTGTGTTTGTTTTGAAATTAGTTGTAATTTGTAATTTATATCCCTAGGTTCCGAAAAGAGATCCACCCAATTCAAAAGGTAGTTTTTTTTAGTTGCATATATGAATGTTGATGCAAATTTTACTCCATTGAATTTGAATTTGTTAGGAGTTTGTAAGAATTAAGAAAGATGAAAATGGGTCTGTAAGAATTAACCTAAGTGGGTTTTGCATATTGCCATTAATTTTGTCCAAAAAAGAAACAAGATCAAAGGGAATTTAAAAGGGGTTTGCCATTTATTTTAATCGTACCATGTGCCTTTAGGTTGTAGAAAGTAGCATGGTTGTTTTTGTGGTACTCAAGTTCTTGTGGTATAGTTTTATGTTGAGTCTGTGTTGATTGAGAAATGGGGATGGTTGAGGAGGTAATAACTTCTTTAGATGGCTAGCAAGTTAAAGTTTCCGAGGGTGCCGTTTTTTGTATGTCTCGACTCATCGTGTGAAAAATCGAGTGGCAAAGTGTCGATTTTGTCGTTCATGAGATACAATCAGTAAACATTTGGATAATGTAGCAAGTGTGTGTGTTGGGGGGGGGGGTAAGATTGGAATAAGAATTACTCGGATCGAATCGGTATTGCTATCCGAGCTCTCTTATTGAATTGTTTCCAATGTATCATTCATGTTACTTGTGTTGATTATTATAGTAGACTAGTTTTCCAAGTCTCATGTCGTATAAATAGTTTGGTCATTTCATAGGAATGTTTAGAAGCCAAAAAAGGAAGTCTACAGGAAGACAAACCTAGATGCTGAAATCAAAAGGGGTGATTTTTTGTTTGCTTACCTGATAAGACTATTTAGATTGGGACTAGATGTATGATAGAATAAAAACTTGTTTTATGGTTGCGCTATCAAGGTCAACCACCTAGGCAGGTCTAGTAGTCAAACCATTACACATAAGTCATCCAGTGGGATGATGATCATGAGGCAGCTGTGCACGCTATATGGGAGCGTACCATGAACAATAGGTACAAGGACTGGATGAAGGCCGCACGCGATTGGGCCGCAGAACAGGACAAAGAGATTGATGGTGTGACTTGGGACAAAGAAGATTTCTCGGTCATTAGACCATACCACTCTCCCTGGATCACAAAGCCCTATTGGCACCAGATGATAGAATAGGTTTTTATCTATAGTTTCTGATTTGTGCATTAACTTTGTTTTATATCCACTTATGTGTTATGATTTTTACATCATTGGGATACTGAGCGTTGGAAAGCAAAGTCTATGACCGGTAAGGCCAATTGGTTGACCGAGTTTTACGGGGTGTCCTCACGGCATGTTGGGGGATCGATTAGTACTGGACAGCACCGATACAAGATGGTAAGTCTTCAATTTTTTGAATATGTACCCGAGATTAGTTTGTATGTTTACTAACAACTTATCTTAATTTTCTATCGTAGGCACAGGCATGGGGTCGCGATCCCACCTCTAGTGAGGTGTATGAGCGGATGAACTGCGGGAACCGGACGGGCCCTCCGGTTCCAACCCGCCTACTGATCCTCCGGTGTACGTTTACCCCAAAGCGGCTATAATCCACGTAAGTTTTCTAAAACCATTACACTTAATATATGTATTGTATATGTTTATATGCATGTGTATACAAATATGTTCAACGTATGTTTTGTTTGGTAACCGTAATGGATATATATATATATATGTGTGTGTGTGTGTGTGTGTGTTGTATACATGTAGTTTGGGTTGCCACTGTTGGGCAGACGTTAGGCTATGTTAGTAGATAAGTTGGATATGTTTGATTTAGAGTCGTTATGCTGCTAAAATTTCTTCTTACCTGTTTTTGTTTTGGTAACTATAGAGACGCTTTCAAGAGCTTAAGGATGATGTCGTGGCTAGCCAGACTCCCGATTCCCCTCCGATTGACGAGACAACTCTTTGGGAGCAGAGTGCCGGAGGGCGGAAGAAGGGCCGTATTTTTGGTTGGTCGACCCAGGATCCCCGTTATGCTATGACCGGTGAGTGTAGTAGCAGCAGCGGTGGGAGATCATCTGGGACTGCATCGGCAGATGAGGTATGTTGGTTATGTTTGTTATATTAGTTATGTATCATATTGTTACTTTTCATTGCTAATAAATACTAATTTTTGTCAATTAATGTATTTACAGTTAGCGGCGTTGAGAGAGCAGATGGCAAAGATGGAGGAGGCTGCGGGAGGAGCGTTATTTGGCTCAGTTGGAGATCGAAAGGAAGCGCAATGAAAAGTTGCAGGCGGAACATGTTTGACATGCTACCCAGCTAGCTGAGCAGCTCACATTATCGCAGCAGTTTGCTGCCTTTATGCAGCAACAGCAGGGATACGGTTTCCCCCCTCCCCGCCCTCCCCCCTAGTTAGATTACTACATTGTTTTGTATGAATTCAGAATCGTATGAATTTGGATTTTTATTTTATTAGGATGATTCGTAATTTAATGGACATGTTATTTGTATAAAAATGGGCAGATTATTGTATAAAATACAGGAAATGCTGATTTCTAAATTTATTTTTTTTAATATTTTTAATATTAGCGACGGAATTTGTGACGGAAATCCGTCGCTAAAATAATCCGTCGCTAATAATTTCGTCGCTAATCCGTCGCTAGTATCCGTCGCTGATAAGCATTAACTACCACGTATTAAGTGACAGACTTTCAGCGACGGATTAGCGACGAAATTAACTTTTAGCGACGGATTAGCGACGGAATTTTCCGTCGCTGATAGGCTTCTTCTTTGTAGTGTTATGCTATTGGGATCATTTCAAAACTACCACATGTAATTATCTTTAAATAAAAAGGCTTCTTGTTGTCAATATTTGCACTTCATCCAAAATGTCGTCGTGGACACTGGGCAATGTATAGAAGTTATCAATCTAGACGTATTTATTATCTTCTGATTGATAAAAAAACTAAGTTCGATGTGTATTATTTAACCCTTATATAGTGGAAGAATGATAAAGTTTGAGAACACGTAATGCACATTTGTATCATATTAGGAGAATCGGATGAAAACGAAATCCAACTGAATGATGCAAACAATTTGCTAATACATGGATGATTTGTTGAGCAAAACGAAAAATCACATTTTCACTTGAAGAGAGTTCGTTTGGTGATCCTTTATTGTCAACATAGATTCTATATGGATAGATGAACGTTGATGTAGCACTTGTATATAGTCATATTAGAAGAGATAATTTCGGCACATAAGAACCGTGAAGAGAATTTGGGTCATTATACTCATCATAACCCCACTATTTACAATATGCCATTGACCATTACTAATTTCATGCATGATTGCATCCAGAAAAAAGATTATCTTTATCCTTTGTATTTAATCCTTATAGAGTTGAGTTTGGTGATTCTTATACATGATAATATATATCAAACTTACATATAATTTCTGATTCAACAATAGTTTCACATGAACAAAATCAAATAGACAAATAAAATCACATGGAGAGATCCTAACATGGATTTCTACAAAGAATTCCATAGACTTACATCCAAACAAACAAAATATTCATCCATAGTGGAAATATGTTGGTGGTTAATTAACCTTTAGCTATTATCCTTCCATCCACCGTTAGATGGAAGTAAATAAGGCAATTGCATATTGTAGTTCTCTACCAGAGTCCAAAAACTAACCATGCTAGATTAATGGAAAAGATCCCTCTTCATGCATTACAACATATTGGACTTTGTTTTTTCACCAAATCAACAAGTCTCACATCCAATGAGACATACATACATACATACATTACTACAGTATACTTGGTGTTCAAACACTGTGAAATCATCTTGAAATTTACAGTTTCATTCTAATTACAACAACCCTCCATGACCATAAATATCATAGTTGATCAACAATGTTAAAGGGGGAAATAGGATGTTATTTAATTCATTCAAAAACTAGGATCTTATTTGATTCATAAAATTGTTTCTAAATAAAGAAGAATGTTTCAGAATGAAATTCGATGACAAAACTTGTAATGTTTCAGAACGAAATGCCAATGATAAAACTTATAATGTTTCAGAATGAACCTACGACAGGAAGGAATGATCATTATATTGTAACACTACTCAATGAATTTGCTTCATGTATTTGAAAGAGTCACCTCATTCATTTCGCGAATGGCGGCCTAAACAACAAAAATTGAAAGCAAGATGTCAAATATATATGTATCCATCTTCAAAGTTTTCATTGTTAGTTATCGGAATGAGTTTGAAAAGATCCATCAATACCTTAATTCAAGTTCAAGCGTGGTATCTGACTCAAAGAGGCTTAGCCCAACATCATCAGGAGGAGCAGGTGCACGGATGGCCTATAGGGAGGCTGGCTCTCGAGCATTCAAGTGTCCTAGCTTATAAATGTTCAACAAGGTGTTAATGCCAAAAATCGTCCTTCAGAGTATTTAAGGTTGGTGTGGAGATTTATCCAACTAAAGAAAGTAACCAGACGACAAGTCGTGTGATAATAACATAAATAAAGAGACAAGAGATTTGGTGACGCAGAAAAACCTCAACAACGAAAAAACCGCGGACGATAGGGAGAGGTCGTCGTGCACTATGATCGCCAAACAGGGGCGACGTCCTTATGTATTACAGTGTTGCACAAGACAAGTATGAAATACAAATATGGAAACAAGTGCTAGTCATGTATAAAATACTTCTATCGTGCGTATAAAGCTTCGATCGTGTAATGAGAGTGAGAGAGCTTTTTTTTGGTAAAGGAGTGAGAGAGCTTTCGAATGTTCTTTGTATGGCTTGTAAACTTTGTGGTTGCAGGTGTCCGAATGAAATGATATCTTGTGTATTTATAGTCTTTGATTTTAATAAATGTGTCATTGATTCTTGGTGTAACGGTTGAAGCTGTTTAAATGATCTTGATGTCCGATTTCAGTTATATCCGTTGGTGTTTATGAGAATTAAACTTGCATTAAAGAAATAAGAAAAGAACGTTGGGTCGTACGTTAGTATAGTCGTGGTCGAGAGTATTCTTGCGATGTGCGACGCTCGACCGAATTCTATGGAAGTGTCGACAGGTGTTGCATATGTGTCTGGTCGACAGGACGTTATCTTAATACAAGACAAGTCATATTAAATGTGGATTAAATGCTATTCGTCGTGGTCGTGGATTTTTTACCCAAACAGTTTGCCTCCAAAATTTAAAATTAAGCGGCAATTTTGGAATTTTAAATTTTAAGTTTATCGAAAAAGTTTGGCGGTCACCACGTGTTACTCGGGGGAGAGGCTCTTGTCGCGGTGGAACCGAATCGGTTCGTTTCTAACTAGCCCCATGATGATTTTACTGACAAGTGTGATGTCATGGAGGCGTGGGGAACATGCGTGACAGTGAGGCATGCCAGGTGTCAAAAATCTAGTGACGCTCAAAAAAAGTCGGTCGACACATGTCGATCATCGAGCGATTGTTCTTGATATGGTTTTTGGTATAAGTAGGGTTTAAACAGGGAAGGTTTCCTTTTACGCTTTCGTTGTTTTTAGAGAGAGACTTGTAGACGATCTTTGCCAAAAACCCACAAAATCCCTGCCCGATTTAGTTTCGATCAAGGTTTAGCGCGACTATTTAAGTTACGATCCTCCCCTATTCTTTTTACATACAGTTTAATACTCAAGCTAGAAAACGTAGAAGGAACTGGGATATCTTAGGTTTGAGTGAGCTAAAAATCAACTTGAAAGGTCTAGCTATATCGAGCGAACCAACGAGCTCGATCCAAAGTCAGGACGATCTCGATGATCTTAGGCGCTTAGCGCATATCCCTGCCAGTGTCGCCATAAATTCTCCGGTTCGTCCTGACATGTGCCCGGAGGGATATTTCGTTATATATGAATATCCCTTTAAGATAGGGTTCAAGTGGATTGATTCGTCACTATCGAGGCTGTTTATGCACACATTCAGCCTTGCGCCGGGACAACTAATGCCCCAATTTTTGAGAGTCATCTCGGTTATTGAGCAACTAACAGTAGAGTGGGGGTCGTCGTTCGACGTGAACGACCTCCTCACAGCAGGTCTAGACGACTTCCACCGTTATAGCCTGTTTTCCCAGTATCGAGTTGATCGCACCTTGGTACTTACTACTACGGTCAACGACCATGGGTGGAAAGCTAAATACGCATTCGTGTGTACGATGTCGCTAGGTCCAGAAAGCGATGTGCCAGAGACGTTCTGGAATACGTCGAGTGAGTTTTCCTTAGTTTCGTTTTTCATCGTATGTTTTTTGTATTCGATAATGTCTAATGTTCTTCCTTTGTTTTCTAATTTCAACCATAAAATTCGATGAAGTACGACCGAATAGTGATTCAGTGTACAAGATCACCCGCTTCCTTAGGTATAGCCTAGTCGAGTGGTCGTATACCCCTCTTCAACAGGCAGACGACTATGACGAGGGAGTGACCATCGTCGAGCCTGCAGAGGTCGAGGCCGAGGAGGTCGAGGCCGAGGAGGTCGAGGAGGAAGAGAAAGAAAAGGAAGAAGAGAAAGAGGAGGAGGGAGAGGAGATGGCAAGTAGCCTACTCGTCCCTTAATTTCCTTTATTCTTTCCTCTTTTTCTTTGTTTGTCGTACGTTTAATCGTTGTTTTCCTTGTTTTCAGGTGGTTCTCTAGCGAAGATGTCCACTGCGGCTGATCGGAGGAAGGCCCAGCTGGAGTTATCCCGGAAGGGCAAGGAGAAGAGAAAGGGACTCTCAACTACTGGGTCGAGTGTGCCCAAGATAACCAGGATGACAGTCCCGAGGAAACCGTCGTCGAAGGGTGGTGACGCGTCGAGCATCACTACACCCGAGAAGGCGAAGATGGGTGACCCAATTTCTGCGGTCCTCATTAGTGTTGTACCTCCAATGGTAAATCCTCCGGAGGTGTCGAACGTCGATCAACCACCTCCGGAGCAGGCGACTCAGGCCTCTAGCTCTGTCCCCACGCCCGACAAGGGGAAGGACCTACCGACGTCTAGACAGTCAACTTCACGTTGCCGTCAGATTTTATGACAGATGACGTTCTCGATAGGTCGAGGATATTTCCTCATCTGGGGAAATAACAGCTCCGACCTTCAAGGATAAGTTCAAGGTGATGACGATCGATGACGTGGGATCCAACGTCTCCGGTTTCGCCTTTCTGGTAAGGGTCGACACTTACCTTTCCTTATCTTTGTATTATAATTGTTGTTTTTAATATTGTGTGCTAATGTCGTGTGCTTTCCTTTGCAGACGTTCCAGGCCTCTCTAAGTCTCTATGGGGAGATGGAGTGGATCCGTCGAGCGGTTCCGCTTGCTTTCGACAGAGAGAAAGCGGTGTTGGAGAGGGAGCGATCCGCCCTCGCTAGGGAGAGGTATGCCACGTCTCAAGTGGAATACTTGACTATGAGACTCCAAGAGGCTCATAAAGTCTTAGAAGTCTCCGGTCGTCAGACGACAGATTTGCAAACACGTCTTCACGTGTCGTGCGAGATCTTGAAGCGGACCCGGGAGGAGTTGGAGCGGGCCCAAGTGTCCCTGGTCGCGAATGAAAAAGAGATCAGGGGTATAAGGGAGAAGGAGGACGAGCAGAAGACCAAGATTGAGGAGCTAGCGGAGGAGCCCGTCGAGGATTTCATTCGCTGGACGACGAAGGCAGCCATCATGAGGCGTCACTTGGCTGGGAAGAATCCCCTTGCCAACGCCGAGGAGGACCTCAAACTCTACTTGGCGGAGATCGGGAATGAAAAGGACCTGGACTCCGAAGATGAGAGGGACGTCGAGGTGGTCGAGGTCGAAAAGGAGGCCAAGGTAGACGAAGCTCATGTGGGTGATGTCTCTACGTCGTATCCAACAAAAGACGTTCCTCCGTCTTGAGTCTTTTGTTTTTATATCTTTATCTTTTTGTATTTTCTATGGTCGACCGTTGGTGGTCGAGCCTACCTTGTCTAACCATTAATTTTGGTAAATAGAAATGGTTTTTACTTTATCTGTCGAGTATTATGCAATAACATACACGATAACACATGATAACAACATAAGTCAAAGAGTACATAGAACTTTTTAAACTCAAAAGTCATGGGATCAAGCAAGCAAGACGTAAGATATTCAATCCACAAATATTCACAACACAAATAATCTAAGGGTACTTGCGACTGAGGCAAACAATTTTATCAAAGGAAACTTGCGATTTGAGCAGTCCAATTAGTTCAAAGATTCTTACGACCAAGACATTTATCCATAGTAAATTTTCCTTTAAGTTAAAGGACTTAGAGTTGAGTTTCACAAAACCAAGTCGTGACAACGATTTGCACTCTTATGTCATGCGATCCTGTGAGGAAATAATGTCAGAGGTTGGTCGTTGGCTAACCAACGACCCTCCGATGCTTAAGTTAGTAATGGTCGTGAAAAATTATCATAAGAAAAAGGTATGATGGACTTAGAAAAAATACCTATTGAGATGTGTTGCATTCCAACTACGTGGGATTTCTTGGTCGTCAAGGGTTTGGACCCTGTAGGCACCTTTTCCTATGACCTTAGATATACGATATGGACCTTCCCACTTGATGGAAAGCTTACCTGTGTTCATTTCTTAAGTGTTTTGAAACACTCGACGTAAGACATGGTCGCCTTCTTGGAAGACTTTGGTTTTTACGTTTTTATTGAAATGACATTCGACCGATTAATTTTGAGTCGCCATTAGAACCAATGTTGATTCTCTCATCTCCTCAAGAGCGTCGAGATTGTAACTTAGGTCAACCAAGTTATGGTCGACTAAAGTATGCCTAGATGTGGGTAACCGGATTTCGACGGGTAGAACCGCCTCACAACCATAGACCAAGGAAAAGGGAGTTTGTCTCGTGGACGTCCGAGTCGTTCTTACAGTAATATAACGGTAAAAGTACCGAGAATCGTTCTTACAGGACTGAACTATTGAGAATTGTTGATTTTCATGAACTTCTTGCACAAGTTTTGAGTGTGGGAAAAATGTTATGTTTTGATGGTGAATTAATGGAAAATCAAATGCGAAACGAATTTTATAATTAAAAGTTGGGTACGAATGTAAGCTTTTCTTGGGAAAAACATAGTAATAAGATGGTTGGACTCTTTGTAGTACGGAAGAAGGTTTCTATGGTGATCACTTTTTCACTTGAAAGAAGGTTTCTATGGTGATCCATTATTGTCAACATAGATTCTTTATGGATGGATGAACATTGATGGAGCACTTGTAGTCATATTAGAAGAGACAATTTCGGCTCATGTAGGTCGAACCTGAACATGATAATCGTGAAGAGAATTTGGGTAATTATAACCCTATTGTTTACAATATATGATTTTGAACATTACTAATTTACATGATCACATCACTACTAGACAAATCACTATTTCTGACCAAAATCACTGACAGATTAAATACATCGGTAATTTCCGACGGATCAACTACGGATTACCGATGGATTCAATTTAAAAAAAGTAAAAAGATAAATTATTCGTCGGTAATCAGTACCTAATTACCGATCGATTTCCGACGTCCAATTAATTAAAATAAATATATAATAAATAATCCGTCTCTCATCCATCGGTAATTAGTGACAGATTATTTAATATTTTTTAAACTTAATATTTAAATAAATTTAAATAAAAATTAAATAATTTGTCGCTAATTACCAACGAAATTTTTTATTTTTATTTAAATTTTATCAAAACTCAAAAATTAAAGAATATGTAAATATATTTTTTTAAATATTTTCGAATATTTTTTTTTCACGATGTAACACAAACATATGTTTAAAAAGCAAGTGTATTTTTCAATTTTCGTGAGTTTATAACAATTTTTTTTGGTTCTCATTTGATTACGGTCATAAATATATATATACATTTAAAACGATGAAGATGTAGATCCGATATGTTTGAAACAATTTTGTTTGATTAATGTCCTACGTATATATGACTCATAGACCCAACACAGTTAGCACTGAAACCCACTATAGTCCATGAAGGCCTAATTAGGTTCGTTAACAACCATTGAGTCTCATACGACCTATAGACCCAACGCAGTTGGTTAAGTGTCACTGAAACCCATGAAACCAAATACAGTTCATTAAGAGCCAATAAGGCCCATGAACTGAATGTTGCTTAGTATGGTTCAACAACATTCACTGTAACCCACAAAAGGTCCAATATTGTTAAGCCCACTAAGGCCCAATACAGTTTAATGACAATTATTGAAACCGATTAAGTCTCGGTCAAGTCCATTTACACTAGAGCCCATAAAGGCCCTATTAGGTTCGTTAACAACCACCGAGTCCTATACGACCTAGAGGTCCAACACAGTTGATTAAGAGTCACTAAAGCCCATGAAAACCAAATACAATTTATTAAGAGTTACTAAAGCCCATTAAATATATGTTGCATAGTATTACTGTTTATTAAGAGTCATTAAAGCCCAATAAGGCCCAATACGGTTTAATGACAGTTATTACCACACACCACGACCCATGAAGGCCCTATTAGGTTCTTTAACAACCATTGAGTCCTATATGACCTACAGGTCCAACACAATTGATTAAGAGTCACTAAATCCCATGAGAACAAAATACATTTTATTAAGAGCTACTAAAGCCCATGAACTATATGTTGCATAGTACTGTTCAATACCATTCACTGTAACCCACAAAAAGATCCAATACTGTTTTTTAAGAGTCACTAGTGCCCAATAAGCCCCACTACAATTTATTGAGAGTTATTGAAATCCATCAAAGCCCGGTCAAGTCCATTACCACACACCACAACCCATGAAGGCCCTTAGATTCATTAACAACCATTAAGTCTTATACGATCCATAAGTCAAACATAAAGTTTTAAAAAGCATTACACATATAATAAGTTGTAGATTTGAATTTTAAATGATTATAAAGAATATAAAATAACTGTGTACAAAAAAAAATCTCACAATTTTAATTAGAAAAACTAATTAAAAATTTAAATTTCATCAAAGTTTTGATATCAAAACTTTAATAAAACTAGTTGGGTGCCCGCGCAAAGCGGCGGGATGCATCTGCCTTATGAAGTTGCAAGCTTGGACCTTCAATTAATTTTAATTTGTTTTATTCTTTGCCATCCTCGATTTTCTCTTATGACTTCATATAATTTTCAAATTACAAAATCGGTACCATCCTCGATTTTATCTTATGACTTCATGTAATTTCAAATTACAAAATTGGTTGATGCATAAATTAAAGGCTAGGTCCAAACCCAACCATGATTCCTCGCCATGTTTATGTGCACATGTTTTTGCCAAACAAGTCAAATATTGTTTCCAATCATCTATATACCATTGATTTGATTGTTCATTTCTACAAAATAAGGTCCAATTCAACTACATAGTTCAAGCATACTATCATGAAATTTATATAACTACAAAACATGGTTCCCTTTACTTGAGAGAAATACATTCAGCATCTTGTCATTTTCAGTTTTAAGACGTGTCTATATTGGTCTCATTCCGATTTTAAGTATTACAAATAATATGAAAATAAAAAGAAAATATACTTCAACTTTTTTCTCTCTCAACTACAATAACAAAGACAAACTGAATACAAAAAATAACATACGAAAAAAGATTGAAACTCGTGATCTATTGTGCTCTCCTACAATTATAACACCAGGAGCCGCCACATTGGTGATAGTCCCAGCCTTCCAACATGAGTCCATCTGTAGAAAACACCACAGTGATACCTTTCTTGACAACATGGAAGGACACGATGGATAGTGCATCCTCGAAGTAGTATATAGGGTACCCTCCAAGAGAGATTGATATTAAATGAACACCTTCTTAGATGGCAGTGTTAAACTCTTCCAAGATATATGCTTCTACACATTCACCAAGGAGGCCAACAGACCTTATAAGCAGCCACTCACGCTCTTCGTGAATCCCCTTTTGCAGTTTCATTACCAACTTGGTTGATAATCACTCCTGGAACAAAGTTACAACCAACAATTAACATGTATGGATACCATGCATACTATGTTTTCTTGATTAAGATATTATCTTTTCAAACACCCTTATCCGTTTTCGATGGTATAATTTCGAATCATCAATTATGAGGTTTGCTTCTTGTATATCTCCAACTCAACTTGTTTCGATCAAACCAAGCATTTTTCTCATCACAAGAAGCTTGAATCTTTAACTAATACATTAAGCAATTTAAATTCTTATGTTTTATGTCAAACCAAGTTCATCTTAATTGTTGCAAAATTCAATGAAGCAAGCAATTTTGAATCGAAAAGTTTAAATTGCATATGAATTTTGTATACACCCACAAGCGAATATAAATAAGTTTTAGAAATCTAGGGATTATAGGAATAGACGAATAGGGGAAACTAATACCAAAATCAATCGAATGAAGGACACAAAGGAGCAATACCTAAGAAAGATTGTTGTTCGAAGATGAGCAACGATCAAATTGTTTACCTTTCGATAAAGCTTTCCTTCCTGCAATGTCTGCTCTAAGTTGCTATTATCCATTTCCTTTGCTAATCTTCAATTCCCTAAGCAGAACATACACACAGAGAGCTCAATTTGTAAAAATGCCAGTTAAAAAAACCACAAAAATTGAAGAACAAATTCAGAAAATAATCGAACTTTCGAAGCTTGTGAGGTTGTTGGATATAACGATGTTAAAAAATTGAAGAACAAAATCGGAGAAGAATCGAACCTTGAAAGCTTGTGAGATAGTTCGGATACGAACTGTCCATGTAGATTGAAGAACAAAAACAAAAATTTAAAGAACTTGCTGCAAATATATATACGAGTAGGTGAGGGTGTGATAGAAGAATAAGGATGAACAAACTGAGTTAAACTCATTGTCATCAACATCTAAATCTGTTGAAATCTAATAGAAAGATATGGATAACTACGTGAGCGAGATGTTGGAAGGTGCGGTCTTTTGAATGATTGTTTCGTTAATACCTACTCCAAGTCTATTTTTATTCAAAAATAATTAAAAAGCATTCGACACCTAATTTTACAAAAATGATGTGCTTGCCCAAAAAATATTTGTAGTACTCTCTCAAATGAGTAGACGTCCTTTTCTTTTCCTAAAAGTCGCTTCAAAATTCTTAAACACGTATTATAATCTGATATATTTCAGGGGAAGGGAATAAATATATGGGTTGATCACTCTGACGAAACAAATTAGTTAGCAAACCTTGAATATGATCGTTTTAGTCTGAACTGAAAGTTGGATCAACTTTTGTTATCAAACCATGTCCATTGATAGCTTAAAGCACTTGCAGCTATTTGGAGGTCAAGTCGAAGCAGAAAATCATGGGCAAATGGATCGTGTTACAAAACAACAGATTGACAGAAGCACTTTGCATATAAGGTAAGCTGTAGCAAGCAACCACCACTTCAAGCCAACAAATAAACTTAAAATAGTTTGCAGAAAAAGATTGACAACGAGGCTTTGCATATAAGGATGATAATTATTCCATTTACACTAATTTTTTATTTATCAAAATAGATGTAAAAGCATAGAATTGACAACATTGAGAAAGTGACAGGTAACAACCATTTGGATTCTTAGGTACATTTACAAAGGATAATGGTATTGTAGAAAGTCTTTGCATTCCTTTTCTTTTCAAAAGGTAAATAAAACTCTTACAAGGAGACATAAAACCTGAGGGTTGTAGGGCACTGTTGGGTCATCTAAGATTTAAAGATAACCTCTCCTTAGTCTTTATTGATGTTTGAACCTTGTATTTTGATTTGTGGTTCTTTGTAATAGCTTAGTTAGTTAAACAGTTTGGTGAGTCAAAGACAAACCGAAATCAACATGAAGGAAGTCTACAATGCGGATTGAGATAAACTTCAAAAGTGAAACTAAGCCCAGTCTGCCGATTCCTTTTTGGCAGACCTTATCCTTGCCGAATTTCCATTCGGCATGTCCTCCCTTTGTTGCCAAACCACCTGTGTTCGGCACATGCCTAATCTACCGAATTCCTCTTCGGTAGTTTTCCTCTTACAGATTGCTTCTTTATCTAGTAAGAGCATTTATGTTAAACTCTCATGATTTGACATACTTTCTCATTCCCAATGATCCTCTGACAATGGGAATGGAAACCTCTTTCTTCCTTGAGAAGATTTACATTTAGTCTTAATTTGATTAGATGTTTATTTTATTTCTGATCTCAAAAAGATTGTCCCTTGAATATTTTATAATAGATATTGTACTTTCATAGCACAAAAGTTACCTTTTGTGTTATGACATGTCACATCAAATATCTTATAATTTATTGACAATATCTCAACCACCCATGCTTTTACTCCTATATGTCCTTTGCACTCATTACATTGGATAGTATATAAAGGATGGAGGTAGCACCTTGCTACTCACGCTTTCAGCTCAAGATTTGATATTCACAAGATTTCAAGCAGGTTGATAGTTTTCCTTGTCTCTCTAAAGATTAAGTCTTTGTGTTCTTAATATCTTCTAAGTGTTAGTTTGTTTAGAGTAGTTCCTAACTATTCTTATTCCGCAACAATCTCTATTTCTCTTTGTGTAATTCTTGATATTCATTATCAATAAAAGAATTAAAATTAAGTAATTTTGTGTTATTGTATTCAACCCCCCTTCTACAATACTTGTTTACTTCTTTGGGACTAACAGGCACAAACAGTGTCATTGGGAAAAATGCCACTTAGAAAATCTTGCATTTTATTGGAAAAGGGTTGGAGTCTATTTTACCTTTGGCAAGTTGATGTATTACCGGTATCGTAGACAAGTATCAAGGAGGTGTTTAATTCTGAAAAGAAGGGACGAGATTGAATACAAAAATAAATTCAAGTTAGAGATTGTTACACAAGGGAAAAAACCCAATTTAACTAAGAACAACCTCTGAAATTAGAGAATACAGAGTAAGAAAAAATAACATAAGAAGGGATTAGAGAATACAGAGTAATAACCTCAAATTAACTAAGAACAACCTTTGAAATGTCCGTAAATCAGTTTAGTCATTATGGTGATTATTCTTAACCCGTAACATTGAAATTTTTAATTAGACAACTTTAAGCTGAGAAACATAGACAACCAAGAAACAAGTTTATTTAAAATCTAGGGTTTCGTTTGTTACGTGCACTTGATGCTAAGAAAAATAGAAGATGAAGAAGAGATTAGAGTTCCTATCACATGTTTGATTGTAGAAGACGAAGGGGGAGCAATTGTGATAAACAATTCTGTGAGAGGATAAGGAAGAAGGTTTCGTTTGTTACCTGCATTTGGAGAAGTCTCGTTTGGCGGTGGGGGAGTGAGGAGATGTTTCGTCGTCATCGGAGTTGAAGGGATTGGGAAGAGAAAAATAGAGAGATGTGAGAGCTTGAATTGTCTCTTGGGGAGGGAACGGTCACCTTGGGAAAGGGAAGTCTGAATACAGGGGATAGCATTAAAATATTGTACATCACACTTATGACAAGATGATATCAATGACTTTGTACCTTATGCATAAAAAACTTGTAAAGTTGAAAATTAAGTAATATGGCTTTAAGTGATGGTACATAAGGCTTAAAAGATTGTATTTAAGAAAAGCAACCTAAATGCTTTATAAAGTAGTATAGATTATAATCAATCATACTAAATATTTATCATTAATTTTAGGATGATAATAAAAAATATAAATTTTCCTCTCAATTTTTATCGTCTTTCTTTTCCCAAAATACTTCCCACCATTTTCAAAAAAAAAACATTCCCATTTTTTTTCGGGTGTGTTTGGTATCTAGACAAAACTAAACAAGGTTGGACAAAACAAAACCGGACAAAACAGCAATTCAGCACTTGGCAAGACAAAGTTGGACAAGAAATAACAACAATTCTGTTTGACAAGACAAAACTGGACATGACAAAACAAGTAAAATGACCAATTTACCCGTAATGAGATGTTTATATGTTTTATGTATTTTGATTAGTTTATGCAATTTATTAAATAATAATAAAATACATATTTTTAATAACAAAATATATCATCATAAAGTTTTTGTCAAGAGGATCAAAATGACACAATAATAAAAAGTTTATGTAGTTTCCAATTTTTATTTTATACATATTATATATTATTTTTTTATTACTAATATTTAATATATTACATAAATTAACCAAAATATAGAAGCCGTATAAAAATAATATTTGAGGGCAATAAAATGAAAGTTTAAATAATATAAAATAAATAAAATTTAAAGAAGAGCAAATTACAGATTTCATCGTTATATAAAAATTATGGATTAAGTCCTCCAAACGAAATAATTACATGTATATGAATCATGGTTTTATTTTTGTTAAGAATTTGGTCCTTTGTTCTAACCGTATTAAGGGGATGGTTGGTTCAGGTTGGGGAATAAAATAAAAATGACAGAAAATAAAAATGAGAATTGGTTTTTCATTTCCCCTAGTTTAACCTGGAATAAAAATTTAGGTTTATAGGGAAATAAACCAATCTATATCTATAATAAATAAGTAACTAGAAGGACACGTGTCGCCTGGTGAGTCCATTTTTTCATTTTTCCGCCTAAACATGTATCTGAACGCATTTTACATTAGAAGTTCATTTAGTACATCCACATTCATTCATCCTTAAATCTTTTCTTAATTCAATTTTTTTAATTTATACCTTATATTTACTACCCTTATAATTAGGTATGTACTTTACTTTTAATCCCTTACTTTTTTATTTTTCATTTTAGACTCTTATCATATAAACATAAATAATATATATGAACTAAAATGTATTAAAAATATTTTTATTTTTTTACAAATTATATCATTGTTATCGATTCGTCAATACCTTCGAAATGAGTCCAATATTGAATAATTTTGGATTTAATTATATTATTAAATATCATAAATATATACGAATTAATGTGTCGTGATTAGTATGGGATTTGTTAAAATTAGTATGAAATTTGATACAAATAATCACTAAATTGTCGTGATTTTCTTTTTGCAATTTCATATCAATTTTAACTATGTACTTTTCCATAATTTCATTTACGTTATATTATAAATTATGTTTTATAAATTCTTAATATTTATTCATATTTTTTATTAATTTTTTTGCAAAACATCATTTGTGAAAACTGCCTAAAACAATGACATTTTGTAACCAAATGCAAAAAAACAACTCTGAAGGGGAAAAAAGCTTGGAAAAGTAGCATCGTACTTTCGATGATCATCTATATCTGTAAGATAAATTTTCTGACATGATTTAATTTTTTAAATTACCCCGTGTAATACCCCCGTCGAACCTAGTTATATTATATAAAAACAAAGAGTTCCATTTGTTATCATTCTCATTAATTACTATTTTATACCTCTAACCAAACACCCTTTAACAGGGGTAATATGGTCCTTTTAATTTTCCATTTAAAAAATACAAAATATTATATATGAGTGTGTATATATATATATATGTGTGTGTGTGTGTGTGTGACTACAACTCATATTGTCATCCCCTAAAAAAAATCCCCCCCCCCTTCCCCCCGCCCGGCGCCCGTCCATTTTCTCCACAGGCCTCCCTTCTGCCGCCTATCTCCAGCCACTGCCACCAGACAATGCGACTACAGCTGATGATGTTGGTGATGAGTGAACGAAAAAGGATTTCATGAGTAAGTGTAATGAAGACAGCACAAGAGTAATTAAGTTTTCATATGCATTTTGAGGTGTGTTGATCATGAGGCATTCGTTGATCTTATATATGTCGACGGAAGGTGAGATTTAGATGATATATAGTGATCTACTAATCTGCATTCATGCAGTGACCTTCTTTCTGTGTGTCGATGGAAGGTGGGTCGAACTCAGATGACGGGACGAAATCGTCGGAGTTGCAGGTGTGTGGCAATGACGGTTCACTAGAACACTGGCGTGAAGAAGTGGGAAGATCACGACAGGGTGTGAACCACACCACCGATCCTGTAACCCCAAATGTAAAGTTTCTCAAGGACCGCAGATCTGTAGCAGAGGAGCGATGCAGACAAGTGATAGGGACGATTGAGGGGACGTTGTTTGGGGGAGGGGAGAAAAAGGTGAAGTGTGGTGGTGAACGGTGGCTGTGAGTAATGGAGGGAGACGTTAGAGAACATGGAAAGCGTCGGACGTTGTTTAAGGGGAGGGGCTGTCGAGTTTGCACACCATGTGTGTCTATATATATTATATATATATATATAGGGATATGATAACAATATATATTCAAGAAAACACGAGAACGACATAATCAATATAAAATCATAGATGATTCGCATACAAAATCATATACTATTCACACGACTTCCCCGCGACTCAAGTCGCGGCTAAAGTCGCTCAAGTCTGTACATGATTTGTTGTTTTATTAAATAGTTAGCGTTTTCGTTTGAAAATTCTCCTCACCTCTCTCTCAATCTCTCTCTCTCTCTCTCTCTCTCTATATATATATATATAGGGAGAGGTTCATTTGAGAAATAGTAAATGTATGAGAAATAGAGAAATGATCTTAGCCATTCATCTGGTCAACATTTGTGACTTTGACCGCGAAGCACCGGATAAATCTTTGCGTGGTCTATAGAAGGTAGAGGGGTAGTTTCGTAAAATAAGTAAGATGAGTTCATATATGAACCAGTATGATTCACATATGAACTATTCGTTCATATATGAATCAGTTAATTAATTTATATATGAATCACAAAGGTTCATATATGAATCTGTTAATTAGTTCAACTAATTCATATATGAACCTACAGTTAATTAGTTCATATATGAATCACAAAGGTTCATATATGAATCTGTTAAAAGAGTTCAGCTGTGAATTACACTGGTTCACATAACTGGTTCATATATGAACACAACCCGTGTATTTTGCAAAAATTACGAAAGTGTCCTTCTATTTTTGGAATAGCTACAACTTTTGACTAATCAAAGTCGTAACTTTTGACCAGTCAAATCCGATCTTGACCATATGAATGGCTAAAATTACTTCTCTATTTCTCATATATTTATCATTTCTCAAATGAACCTAAGGCTATATATATATATATATATATATATATATATATATATATATATATATATATAACATCGGAGTTAACTTGCCAGAGTCATATGTGAACCCGTTGATTAGTTCATATGTGAATCACAAAAGTTGACTGTTATTAGTTCATATGATTCATATATGACCGCACAGATTGATATTTGTGAATCAATTAAAATAGTTCATATGTGAATTAAACGAGTTCATATATGAAAGTATAACTCATATGCAAATCACACGGGTTTATAGGGTTCATATATGAATCCGTTTGCCGCCTATTTTTAAAAGTTATGAAAGTACCCTCTATTTTTAGCATAGCCGCAATTTTGATCAGTCAAATCCGATCTTGACCGTATGAAGGGCTTTGATTACTTCTCTACTTCTTATATATTTAACACTTCTCATTTGAACTTATTACTCTCTCTCTCTCTCTCTCTCTCTCTCTGTCTCTCTCTCTCTCTCTATATATATATATATATATAGGGGAGCGATCAATTGGAAACCAATATTACATTGGAAACTTTGGAAACCGAAATCAACCAATCAGTGAATTTCTTTTTTTTTATTTTTATTTTTAATTGATAAGGTTATTTTTGTCTTTTACATTATTTCATAATATATATGGTAACTGTTATTATTATTATATTAATAATTATTTAATTTTAATTTAGCTTATATATGGTAATAATAATCATTGATTAATTTAAAAATGAGATATTTAATTTAGGTAAATTATTTAATTTTAATTTAGCTTATATATGGTAATAATGAAACAATAATGGTAACACGATGAACCTGATGAATCTATTTTCATATACGGATATGCAACTGAACAGGTAATGAAACAAAAATGGGAAGTTAATAAAAATGTCACAAATTCATCATGTTTCATTATGAAACAATAATGCTAACACGATGAACCTGATAAATCTATTTTCATTATGAAATAATAATGCTAAGACGATGAACCTGATGAAATCTGTAATCCAATGAAATCTGTAATCCACAAATTCATTCTGTTTCATCACAATATTAGATTGCGTGGGAAATTTTATAATAAAATGAAATTAAAAAAAATATTTTCTTACATTTTAAAAGAAAAATAATTTTTTTGATGAAAAGACAAATGTTCCTCGTTTTCATAGTAAAAAAAAATCAAAATTTAGATTGCGTGGGAAATTTTATTTTGGTTTCAAGTAATCTAAATAAAATAAACCTTTCTTGCCATATTTGAGACACAAAATCAATAGACATATTTACCCATTTCATCTATTATTTTTATTTATTATTAATAAATTAATTAATTTACTACCATATATAATTCAAATAAATCTTAACCATTGATTATAAAGATCAATGGCTGAAATTTAGTTTCCAAAGTTTTCAATAAAACTTGGTTTCCAATTGATACCACCCTATATATATATATATATATATATATATATATATATATATATATATATATATATATATATATATATATATATAGAGGCACCTTCAAATGCAAACTTTTTAATGGTGCAAACCCATGCAACCCACTTATCTACCACATATTTTATTTTCCCATTTTTTTATTAAAAAGGTAAAAACAAAATATGTGGTAGATAAGTGGGTTGCATGGTTTGCACCATTAAAAAGTTTGTATTTGAAGGTGCCTCTCTCTCTCTCTCTATATATATATATATATATATATATATTAGACAATCTCCAATAGATTTTCCTCATTTTGTAAATAAATCATTCAATTTATTATTGAAATATTTTATATATTTGATAAAATATTAATTCTCTCACCTAAACATTTCATTTCAAAGTTTCTCATTGGTAAGATATAATAAAAAATCATTTCTCTCTTTTGGTAATCATTTTTTTGGGGATATCTCCAAATTTGGAGAAAATTATACTCTCTCATATTTTCTCAATTTTGAATAAAGTTTTGGAGAAGCTATTGGAACAAAAAGTTGCTCAAAATCTTTATTTTCTCAATTTTAGAGAAGCTATTGGAAGAGCTTTTATGCTGTAAATATGTTGAGGCACGATATGAGTGATGGTTTGACTTTTAAAAAAAATTAGGTGAAAAATTAAATTCACTAAATTACCTCTGAGTTAACAGAGTTAACAATAAGGGACCCAGTCCATAACAAAAATAAATCATGGTAACCAAACATGTTATTATTTCGTTTAGATGACCCAATCCAAAATTTTATATAACCACATGGACGAAATTTGTAATTTACTCTTTAAAAAACGAATAAAATGTAAAAAGGGAGACATATTTGATGTTTTAAAAAATAATTAAGTTTATTTTGAGGGTATATTAGTAAAATATATGTCTGTTCAACCTTGTTCCACCTAGTTCAATGGGGGTGGGGGAGTGTTCCAGCATGTTCGTGTCTGTTACACATAAATATTCTGCCAAACATGAACAGTGAATCTTGTTATGTTATTTTCTATCCTATGTAGGTTATGTACCAAACGCAACCTTCTTCTAAACAAACCTTCTTGCAAACACATTCCCTCTTCGTTCCATCCTAAATTTTTCTTCCCTCTACTTTATTTTTTCGTCCCCTTTCTTAAACCTCCCTGAACCCTAATATCCACGGAAAAAGATCAAAAGGCCCACAGACATCCCCCATTTCTTCACCTCCATTGATTATCGACCAATTTAATCGACAATAAGAACAACCGAAGCATCGTCGCAAGCTTTAATTTTGTTGACAATGACATCTCTTACAACCTGTGTGCACCGGCCGACGCCACCATTGAGGGTCTTTGTGGGAGTTCTTATAGGAAACAAAACGAAATTCCTTAATCATAGCCATCTAATCCCTTAATTATAATTTATAGCCATCTAATCCCTCAATCTTAGTCCTTAATATGGAGAGTTTGTTGTATCTTTTTGTATAAATACCCCTTGTACGTGTTTTTATCATCAAATATATGATACCTCAATCTTTTCATGGTATCAGCAGTGATTAATATATGCTTTAAACCTTAAAATCGCCGCTCCTTTTCTCGTTGCCATGGCTAGAGCATCAAGTGAGAAAGATCACAGATTTGTACCCCAATTCTGCATATTACATATATGCATCCGACTACCCCCTAAAGATGCATGTAAATGAACCGTTAAATGACAACAAGTATGCGTGGACTAGTCAGAAGAGATGGAGAATTTCCTCTTTGCCAAGAACAAGATTGGTTTCATCGACGGAACCATGAAGATTCTAGAAGAAGCATCACCAAACAGGATGCTCTGGAAACACAACGATGCAATGATTAAAGGATGGCTCACTACAACCATGGAAAAGGAAATCTGGAACAATGTGAAATACGCCGTCACAACAGAACAGATCTAGAGCGATTTGATGGAACATTTTGGAAATGAGTGTGCAACACAAGCATATGAATTGAAACAAGCTCTCACATTGACCCATAATGACAAGAACTCAGTGCCAGCCTACTACACCAAGATTAGGGAGTTGTGGGATGAGATTAAATCTGTTACACCCATGCCAAAGTGCAGTTGTTGAAAATGCACATGCAATAGCGGGAAGAAGTTGACAAAAGCAAAGGAAAAGAGCACTTGTATGAATTTGTAATAGGGTTGGACGATAGTTTCAGTACCATCAAGACTCAGATTTTAGCTATGAAGCCTACACCAAGCTTAGGGTCTGCCTATCACATGGTTTGCGAAGACGAACAACAAAGAACGATTTCATTCGGGAGAAGACCAACTACTTAAGCAACGACTTTCCAAACCCATTCGTATGGTCATAGTACAAATAAACATGTAGAAACGAATCAAAACCGGGAGTCAGGACGATACCCTCCAAATGATGCTAAACAAGGGGATGATTTGTACTGCACATATTATGGCAAACATGGTCACAACATGCAGGGTGTTTTAAGCGAATAGGTTATCCAGAATGGTGGCCATCAAAAACCAAGAGGGAAGCGACCAACGGAGGATGACGTTTTATGGAGAAGAAGGTCAAACCTAGGGTAGCACACACCAACATAGAAATTAAGTCCCAGTTAAAAAACAGAGCAATATGCTAAATTGCTTAAGCATTTGACGGACAATGAGGACACGTTGTCTGGAACGACGACACCGAACATGAATATGGCGTGTAATTTGAATAAAAATAGATCATGTGTAATAGACACAAGTGCTACTAAACATATAGCATGTAATGATGATTTGATGTAGGAAAGAAAATGCCATAACAATGGAATGCCTGTTGTCATTCCAAACAGAGAAATCGTTCCTGTTAAAGGGATTGGGAAATCCACCATGCCAAATGGTTTAAAAATTTGGAAAGTTCTCCATCCAAATTTCAAATGCAACTTATTATCGGTCATCCGAATGACAAAGGAATTAATTGTTCCACGACTTTTTCCCGGACTTTTGTGTTGTGCAGGACTTACCCTCGAGGATCCTGATTGGAACGGGTAAATGCAGTGATGGTCTATATTACATGGAGCCGACAACAAGTAAAGGGATAACGATGACAGTTTCTGTAGATGCAGAAGTTTGGCATAGAAGGTTGGGTCATGCCTCAGATTCAAAACTTCGACAAATTGATTTTCTGGCTAATTTCGTAAATACCCCAAATAACAAGGTTTGTGATCAAGGTTTTAAAAGGAGGAATCAAGCCTCGAGGCAGTCCGAGGCGTAATCCTAAGGAGGATATATATGCACACACAAACTACACAAATATATATACATATATACCTTGTACACAAAATATATACATATATATGCATTCCACTGCATTATTCACATAACATATATGGATATAATAACATGAATCCACTCCCACATAGTCACAATACCAAACTTTGGAAAATAAAAGCAGAATATTAGGAATTACAACATAAAACAACAACAAAGAAACAAGGTATTCCAGGAGTTTATATATATATATATATATATATATATATATATATATATTATAACATCTAGGAGATATAGTTTAAGTGTTTAACATATATATAATAGTAATGTATATATTATATAAGTAATATATATATATATATATATAGAGGTAGACGGAGGTTCAAGGGAAAACCTCAAAAAAACGAAAAACTGAAGAACACTCTGGTAGCCTTTCATCTGGCGGTATGCACTTGTGCACACATGTAAATTATGTTGTTTGTTTGGTTGCACTTGTGCATATGCACGTGTGTATGTTACAAATTACTAGTATGCACAAATGCATACCGTCTAGATGAAGGGCTACCAGGGTGTTCTTTAGTTTTTCGTTTTTTGAGGTTTTCTCCTGAACCTGACCCTTACGTGTAAGCAAAACAAAGAGATCCCAGAGGTTTGTTGACAGGGGGAGACATATAGATAGGTGTTGTACTTTATTGACTTTCTGGACTTGAGGAGTAGTAAACCATCCACACACATCTTCCAAAGCCATTCTCAAAACCAATTTCAGAAATAGATAGGTTTGTGAGAGATAAAAATAGCCGCCATATATTTTTAACTTGAGAAAGTTTTTTGTTATGTGAGAGAGATATAGGTATGCCTCCTCACCACCCACCACTCACCACCAAAGCAAGCGCCTCATAAAAGTAAGGTGCACGCCTTGTCCAAGGGTTGTGAGGCAGCACCTCAGAAACGGTTTTTTAACTCCGCGCCTCAAGGCGCACGCCTCATTCAATTGCTAAAACCATGTTTGTGATTATTGCATAAGAGCAAAACAAGTTAGATTGCCATTTCCGAGTTGTCAGGATCGAAATTCTAAACAAGAATTTAAACTAAACACTCAGAAACTATGTTAAAGAAGTCGCGGAAAAACACTTTAACAATAAATCAATCAAACAGTGTATAAACTCAAATCACAAGTTATATTGATTTAACTTAATGATTACAAACAAAACCTCAATCTGTTGAACAAGCTCAACAGACGTTCAATACTTCTCTATTGAAAGGACTACAAAAAAACCTTGAGGTTAATTCTCTTTAAACGTATTATGTATGAATAAAACTATCAAAAACTATATCTAACTATCAAAGACTTCTAGACTATATATACAGAACTGATTACAAGATAATTACAAAAGAAATATTGATCTTTAGCATCCATTCCATAATTATCTTCATCATTATCTTCAGCTCCTAGTCTTTCGTATCAATCCATCTTTATCTTCACGATCATCAGAAGCAACATTAATCTCCTCAGCAGTATTAATCATTCTAGTAGCATTATTCTTTAAGCAGTACTAACTCTCTAAGCAGTACTAACTATTCTTCTAACAGTACTAACCTTTCAAGCAGTAGTAATTCTACTAGCAGTAGTATTCTTCAAGTAGAAATATTAATATCTTTAAGCCCAGCAGTAGTATCCATCCTTAGCACATTTCAGACCCAACAATCTCCCCCTAACTTAACTTTTCAAATTGAGAAGTTAAGTTCTTCAGCATAGGGTCTTCATGATGCTTTCAAAACTTCAGCTTAATTCCCAAGATTTGGATCCAGTCCCAGACTTTGATTAATTATTCTTTTGATCACTATTCTGGCCATTTCTGAACCCTTAGCACATACCAGCTTTGCTCTCAACATTCCTTGCAGCTTTGCTCTGCTATGGTTATACACCTTGTCAACCAGGTAATACTCATGATAGCTTTTATCGATAGTGAGCACAAAGACTCCACAATTTTCAAACAACATCCAATTATCTTTTCTTTTGAATCCATTCTCAAGATGCAAGTCTTTGATAACATACTACACTTTTTCAGGCTCAAACATCATGCACAAGTATTCCATGGCCATCTTTGTTAGACTCATTACAGCTTCTTTCAACACTTTACCATATAAGCTCAGCCCCACTTTGTGCATTTCTTCCAAATCAGACCTGGAACAACTTCTGATAATTTTACCCCATGTAGCATACACTTCATAATGATCACCCATTCTCTTTATCCTGAAGTATTCTTTGCCTTGGTCTTTCAAAATATCCCAATGAATGATTTCAGGAGCATTCACTGAAATAGGATCAACCTTCAGAGGTTCTTTATCAGATACTGTCATGTACAAATCAAATTGCACATCAGATTGTCTTGGTTGACTTGTAGGATTTTGATTCTGCTCTAGCACATGTTCTGCTGATTCTGATTCTGTTCTTTCAGTTTCATTCTCCTTTTCAACTTCTTCAATTCTTGGCCTCTTTGCCTGTTTCTTGGTAGCAATAGATTTCTTTCTTTTTATAGCTCCAATTTTCTGAGCTAAGGTCTCTTCTTCCTTCACTTTTGCCATGTCTTTGGTAGGAGTGCCTTCTTCACTGTCAGGGAATGGTTGTTGAATATTCAAATCATGCCTTTCTTTCATTTTTCTTTCAACCTCAACCCTTTGAGTGAAATCCCCTTTCAGCATGGCCATCTCCTTCTTGTATAGCTCTTCTATCCTTCCAAATGACATGCTGGTAAACATTCCTTCAGAAACTCCAATAGCTCCTTTCAGAAAGTTTATCATTTTCCTTCTTTCTTGATTGGCCAGGAAGGTCTTTGAAGGCTTTCTTTGGCTTTGTTTAGTTGCTCTCAATGTCACTTTCTTAGCAGCAGCAGCAGTCTTCAACCTCCTTTGATATTCTTCATTAAGCTTAGTAGACAAATCTAAAGCAATCTCTCTGTCTTTTGCAGATTGAATATTTTCCTTCTTTTCCAACTCTTCTTACAACTTTTTGGCCATTTCTTCATCAAGTTCTATTTGAGTCTGCTTCTTTGATGGCTTCTCAGACTCAATCGTCTTCTCCTTCCCTTTCTTTTTGGTCTCAGCTACACTGAATTCTTTTCTTTTCTTTTCTGTTTCAACTTCTTTGATTACCACTCCCTTGGAATTTGGAGTAGCCTTGGGAGTGTCAGTCTTTGCCTTCAATAGTCTCTGCAATTTCTATTTCCTCTGCAGACATACCTGTTTCAGCTGCAACTTTATCTGTTTCTACTGCTGTTTCAGTTTCTGCTGCTGATGCAGTTACTGCTGCTCTACCAATTTCTGCTGCTTTTTCAAAAGTTTCTGCTGCTGATTTAGTTACTGCGTCTTCCTTCTTTTCTGCTTCAATATTCATCTCCCCCTCAAACTGAAATTCCATTCCAACTGGCTTCTCTTCCTCATCTTTAGTTGTTGGAGTCTCCCCCTTTTTGGAAGCATCATGATCAATGCTCCCCTTCTTCAAAACAAACTTGGTTTTCTTCTTTTTGTGCACCAGCCTTAGAACCATCTTTTTGAGTTTGGTAATCTGCACTTGTTGAGAAGTGATCACCTTTTTCATCTCATGTATCTCCAAATTTTGATTATGAACTTCCAAACTTATTGTACCAAGAGTATCCATCAATTCATCATAAGTATATCTGTCCTCACCTCCTTTAGGTGTTTTTACCACCCTTGAAGGATCCTTGGATCTTTTAGTAGAGGCCTTCTGCCTAGCAGAAGCACCTTCTACCCCCGTGGTTTCTTGGCACCTGGGACCTTTAGATGATTTCTTATCTAAAGTTGCCGTGGGGAAGGTCTTAGAGATGTTCACACTGTCCTGTCCTACACCTTGTGCAGACACAGTAGTGTGAGCCTTGCTACCCACATGCTCATCCTTCTCCTTATAGAGCACCTTCTTGGGGTTGGGAGACACCCCTATGGTTTCCCTTTGGATATTCTCTAATGGAGAATGCTCCATTAGAAGGCTTGTAGGCTTTGGGGGTGAAGATACAGGAAGGGAAGGAACCTTCTGTACCTTTTTCCTTTGATATGTTTTGGTGATTGGGGATGTTGGCTTGACAATAGGGATCTGAGGAGTATCAATTGAAATGAATGATGTGGGTAGGTCATCAGTTGGGTGGTCAGATGTGGGCTTTGACACTGATGCCTTACCATGGGAATGAGACATAACCATCATTGTAGAGAACAATGGTGTCTCTTGTCCAGAAAAGTCCTTACTTGGTCTTTTCATGTTGGAGAATACCTTCCCTTTGGGAGGTTTTGGTACATATACCTCTTGAAAAGAGGGTAGATCCGTCAATTTCTTTAGTAGAATCTCTTGTACAAACCTAGGATACATATAAAAGCTTTTGGTTTTGGTATCCAGGTTTGACATTAAATCATTGAAAATCATTTGAGAAAAATTAAACTTTCTAGAGGTAGCTAAGCAGACTAGAGCATAAGCTAAGGTACTGCTGAACTCACTCCATCTAGTTGTTTTTCTAGAAATACAATGCTGAAGGGTATGAACAAAGAATCTCCACTGAGGTGAAAATTTGCTCTTGAAAAACTTGTAAACCTCAGGTGGACCTTCATACCCCATACGACTAATTGATTGGAAGAGATCTTCCTTGGACAGAGAGGTAATACCTGAGGCATCATCTGGTCGTAGATGAATGCTAATACAATCTTCTGAGATGGTTAGAGGTTTATCGCAAACCCTTGATTTGATGACCTGATTGCCATCTTCAGTGTGAATGGAGGCATTGGCCCAGAACTGACGCATGTGCTCCACATAGATTGTGGGATTGACAGTTAATGCGTAGGCGATGTGTGAGGATTTTAGGAAATCCACAATTTGATGAAAACCGTCTGCTTGCTTGGGTTTCTGTAGCATGGCCAACTCATTGTGATCATCAACAAACACCAGTCCTGCCATCTTCTTGATCGAAACTAGGGTTACTCACTAGTAAGTAAGAATTCGAGAGAGAGAGAGAGAGAGAGAGAGAGAAAATGAACACTTGTAGGAAATTCAAAGAGCCGTTTGGATTTTGGCGGTCAAAGAGGGTATTTATAGGTGGAGGGTTTCAGTTAGAAGCAGTACTAAGTACCCTAGCAGCATTAACAAGCTCGCAGTACTAACCCATATAAGCAGTAGTAACACATACTAGCAGTATTAACAAGCTCGCAGTATTAACACAGACTAGAAGTAGTAACACATACCAGCAGTATTAACACAAACTAGCAATATTAACACGTACCAGCAGTAGTAACACTATCTGGTAGTAGAAATACGGTAAGCAGTAGTAACTTTGCATTAGCAGTATAAACCATCAAGCAGGAGTAACCATACTTAACCATATTTGAACTGGCAACAGGATTAATAGTGAGAGCAATATTAACTTAACTAGAAGTACCAAGTTTCTAATCAGCAAGGTAATCTGAAACACTTAAACACACATAGTTAGCAGCACCATGTACAATATATTATGAGAAAGTAAATATGAAGGAATTTAGACAGAAATGGTACATAAAGACAATCAGAAGAGGCTTATTCAGTGTTTATCATGCCCACACTTGTGACCAAGAATGTGAATCTACCCACATCAAAAGCTTTGGTGAATAGATCAGCAAATTGGTTACTTGTGTGTACTTTCAAAACCTGAATTAGCTTCTTTTCATTGCAATCTCGAATAAAATGGTACCTTATTTCTATATGCTTGGTTTTAGAGTGCTTGACTGGATTATTAACAATGCTTATAGCACTGTTGTTGTCAATGAAGATTGGAGTGTGAAGAAAAGTAACACCATAGTCCAACATCTGATTCTGAATCCATAGCACTTGTGAGCAGCAGCTTGCAACAACTATGTACTCTGCTTCTGTTGTAGAGGTGGACACTGTGGTTTGCTTTTTACACTGCCATGAAACTAGTCTTGCACCTAAAAACTGACATCCTCCTGATGTAGACTTTCTATCCAAGTTTGCACCACCCAAATCACTATCTGAATATGCAAGTAGATCAAATGGTGACTCATAAGGATACCAAAGACCCAACCTAGGTTGTCCTTTGAGATATCTGAAGATCCTCTTGACTGCTTGAGAATGAGATTGCTTAGGTCTTACTTGAAATCTGGCACACTCACAGACAACAAACATAATATCTGGCCTTGAAGCTGTTAGATACATGAGGGAGCCTATCATGGATCTATAATGATGAACATCTACATACTCCCCCTCAAGATCTGCAGTGATCTGTTTGTGTGTTTCCATGGGTGTGCTTGCAGGCTTTGAATCTGAAAATCCAAACTTTGTAAGGATATCCTGCACATACTTGGATTGACTGATGAAGATACCATCTTTCTTCTGTTTAACCTGTAGCCCAAGGAAGAATGTAAGTTCACCCATGGAGCTCATCTTTAATCTTTTATGCATCAGCTCCTCAAACTCCTTGCACATATAATCTTTTGTGGATCCAAAGATGATATCATCCACATAGATTTGAACAAGTAGGATGTCCTTCTTCTTCCTTTTAATGAACAGAGTCTTGTCAATGATTCCCCTTTCAAAACCATTTTCCAAGAGATAGGTAGACAGAGTATCATACCATGCTCTTGGTGCTTGATGTAGCCCATAGAGTGCCTTCTTCAGTTTGTATACTTTATCAGGAAAGTTAGGATTTTCAAATCCTGGAGGCTGACAAACATACACTTCTTCATCAATTGTCCCTTATAGAAAAGCACTCTTGACATCCATCTGAAATACTCTGAACTGCATGAAAGAAGCATAGGCTAGAAACAACATAATTGCCTCAATTTTGGCTACTGGTGCAAATACTTCTTCATAGTCTATTCTTTCTTCTTGTGTGTACCCTTGTGCCACAAGTCTGGCCTTATTCTTTATTACAATTCCTCTCTCATCTTTCTTGTTCCTGAAAACCCATTTAGTACCAATTGCCCTTTGTCCTGGTGGAAGGTCAACTAGATCCCATACATCTTGCAGCTTAAACTGCAGCAACTCCTCTTACATTGCCTCTATCCAGCTTGGTTCTTTCATTTCATCATAGGTCTTCTTGGGTTCAATCTGAGATAGAAAGCAAGATAACAACCCTGACTGCAAACCTTTCAATCCTCCTAACTTACTTTGATGCCTTATGATCCTAGGAGAATTGATGTCACCAATCACCAACTGAGGAGGATGATTTTTCTGAGTTCTTGTTTGATGTGCAGCCTCCTCATTGATATTTGCATCCATATTAGAGTTATTCTTCTCAGGAGTGCTTCCACCATATACTGAAGATTTTTCTTCATCAGTATCATCTTCTGACAGTATGGGCATCTCAGGACCTGTGTTTCCTGAATTTTGAGCATCCTCTTTATCACTCTTATTCTCTTCATCACCTTTGTCCTCTCCATCTGCTTTAGCATCTTCATCCTGGTCTGGATCAGAATCTTCTGATTCTGAAGCATCATTCTTTTCTTGCTGGCAAAATTCAACAGGATCTACTATAGGTATTGGAAACAACACAAACTCTGAACTCTGTGCTTGTACCTTTTCTGAGCTTGTTCCTGCATTTTGCACATTACTAAAACCCAAAGCATTAGTTAGTGAATCAATGTCAAACAACCAATCAGGACCTGTACCAATTTGATTTGGTGTGTTCTCATTGCATTTGACATTGTCACTTTCCTTTATAATCCTTGAAGAACTATTAAATACTCTATATGCCTTACTCTGAGAGGAGTATCCAACAAGAAATCCATCTTCAGCTTTGCTTTCAAACTTACCTAAGTGAGATTTGGTGTTGAGAATTGTGCAAGGATACCCAAAAGGTTTGAAAAAGCCAATAAAAGGTTTATTCTTGTTAAAAAGTTCATAAGGTGTCTTGCCTTGAGATTTGACTACTAGAACCCTGTTTTGGACATAACAAGCAGTATTAACTGCTTCTGCCCAAAAAGTGATGGGTAACTTTGAATTTGCCAATAGAGATCTAGCAGCCTCAATTAGTGTCCTATTTCTCCTCTCAGCAACACCATTTTGTTGAGGAGTTCTAGGAGCACTGTATAGTCTCTCAATACCTTTAGTCTCACAAAAGCTGTTTAAGTCATTGTTTTTAAATTCTGTTCCATTATCAGATCTGATGACTTTAACCCTTAGATTAGTTTGGTTTTCAATCCTAAGAACAAAGGATTTGATCAGTCCACTTGTCTCATCCTTAGTCCTCAGAAAATATACCCAAGTAAATCTAGAGAAATCATCAACAATGACTAAGCAATAAGATTTCTTTCCAATACTCATCACATTAGTAGGACCAAAGAGAACCATATGCAATAATTGAAGAGGTGAAGATATTGTATTTATTTCTTTGGACTTATGAGAAGTTTTGTGCTGCTTGCCTTTAAGACAAGCAACACAGTGATCATCACATGAAAACACTTTTTGAGGTAAACCTCTTACAAGGTTGTTTTTCACAAGAATGTTCATTGTTTTAAAATTCATGTGACACATCCTTCTGTGCCAAAGAGATGATTCATCTACAGAAGCTTTTGAAAACAGACAGTTTAATGATGAATCAGATGATACATTCTCTAAGTCCAAACAATAAACATTATCCTTCCTAGGAGTTCTAAGTAGTATCATATTTTCATCAACTACCTTGAATCCTGGAGCAAGGATAATACATTCAGTCTCAGTAAATAATATACTATGTTTCTTGTCACAGACTTGTGATACACTTAACAGGTTGTATCTCAATTGCTCAACATAGTATACATCTTCAAAGGACATCTTACCTTTTGACACCATACCTTTTCCACTGATCTTACCTCCTGCTGGATTGTCACCAAAAGCAACATGTCCTCCATCAAACTTTTTGAAGTTTTGAAGGCAGGCCATGTTACCTGTCATGTGCCTAGAGCAACCACTATCTACATGCCAAATGCTCCTCTTCTTGAGCTTTTGGTTGCCCTGCACATAAGATAAAACAGTTAGTTTTTAGAGGGAACCCAAGCCAAAGTGGTCTTGGGTTGCCCTTTCTCATCAACATATTTATAATCAGTAATCTTAGTCTGGATGAGATGATCAGATTTAGGAATCTTATGGCTGGAATACTTTTCAAAATTATGGGCTTGGCAGCATTAACACTGGTAGCAGCACTATCCTTGTTAGCAGTACTAACTTGGTTAGCAGTAGTATTGCTATCAACAACACTATTTCTGTTAGCAGTACTATTTGAGGTAGCAGTACTAACAGGTTTCTTGACTTTTGGAACCCAAATCTTGACAAAGTTGTTTGCTTTCTTTTTCTGTGAGTTACTCCTTGACTTGCTTGGAGTATTTTCTTTTGATTTAGCAAACTTATTCTGAATATGAGATTTTGCAGTCCCAGTTTTCATTGGTACTGTTCTCATATTAGCAACCATGTGATTTCTTGATTGCTTCCTATAACCAACTGAATTTTGTGTTTGTCTTTTAAAAGAAAATCTTTGGTTAATAGGATTGAAATAACAGTGTTTGGCTAGATGATTTAACTTGCCACAAATAAAACAAGGCTTTGGTCTATTGACTTTGCTTAGATCAATTCCCTGTTTTTGAGCCCACTGATTATTTCTGTTTCTCTGATTTCCCCTTATTTTATCATGTTTATGGGGCTTGTTCTGTTGACAAGTACAGGGATTTACAATAGAGGTTTGCATGTAGTGAACTCCCTGTACCTTTTCTTTTCGTTTCCTGGAGGTCTCAGCTTTCTCACTCTTAACAGTCTCTTTCTTTGTCTTGGACATCTCCACTTTATCACTCTTAATAAATGGTTTACCCCCTCTCTCATTTGTAAGAATGTGGTTTTCTAAGGGAATATCTTTATGGTCTTCCTCATTCTTACTCTCAGAGTTTTCTTCTTCAGAATCTGCCTCAACCACAACTTTGTCTAATGGATCTACTTCTGTGGCTCCTGCAGGTAAGTCATTCTTATCCTGTCTTTCTAAGAGGTTTGAGGTGGGAGGAATGTAGTTATTGTTGTATGGTGGAGGGGTGTTGTTGTAGCCTATACCTCTCTTTAGTTTGTCATGAATTTGAGATTTGAGTAAAGAGTCCATTGCTTTAGAAGCATTGAAATATTTCTCAATGTCTAGTTTGGCCTTCTCAAATTCACTCTTAACTTTTTCACACTCCTCTCTAGACTTTTCTAGTTCAATCTCTAACTTATTCTTCTCCCACTTCTAGTAGTTGAGATCATATGAATGTTGAAGTTCATTATCTTGATATGGCTTTATTTGTTCTTCAAACTTCTCAACAATCACAACATACTCTCTTCTATCTTTCTCTAACCTTTTAAGGTCATCACACATGCTCTGATTGTGATCCCTGTACTTTTTAACAGTTTCAAGACAGGTTTTAGAGCAAAGGTTAGATTTTACCTCAGTGGGGATTGCAGTGCTTGATGATTCTGAAACCTCAGCCATCAATGCTTGGTTCTGAATTGCCTCCTCTGCTTGATCACTCCAATCAAAGCCCATCCCTTCTTGTGAAACAAGAGCTTGAGATGAATTCCTGTTATAGTTAGTAGACTTTGGTTGTTGATTATTGCTTCCATGCTGTTGAGCAGTTCCTCCTCTGCACTCTCTTGCAAAGTGTCCCAGATTATGGCATTTGTAGCATTCCACTTTGGATTTATCAAATCCAGCATCATCTTCTCTTCTAATGTCAAAATTGTTTCTACCTGTTCTTTTGATGAATCTTTTGACTCTCATGGTGAGCATTGCCATCTGCCACTTGATATCCATCTCTTCATGGTCATCTACATTGATCTGCTCCAGATCATCATTGATAAGAGCAGATTTAGCATGACTAGCAAGGAATGCTTCCAAAACAGAATCATTGGACCCATCCTGTTTTGGGCCATAAGCAGCACTAACTGATTCTGTATTAGCAGTAGAATCAGTAGTAGATGATAGGAGGGCAACATTATGAGAGTATCCAGATGGCCTTTTCTTAGATTCAACTTCTGCTTCAAACACCCTTAGATCATTGTAGAGATCATCAAGCTCCTTATCCTCCAGATTATCATTCTGTCTAAAGGATACAGTGTACATCACCCATTCTTCACCAAGAGATCTTAGAAATTTTCGGTTGACATGATCCTGGTCCATCTTGACACCAACAGTGGCCAACTCTCCAATCAACTTGTTGAATCTATCAAAGGTTTGAGTCATGGACTCATTCTTTGTAGACATAAAATTCTCATATTGTTGTTTGAGAATTGCCTTCTGATTTCTCTTAGTGCTTTTAGTACCTGAAAATCTTTTCTCCAATGCATTCCACAGGATTTGAGCATCAGAACAGTTGCAAAACTGATGTTGGTATTCGTTAGGAATTGCCAAAAGCAGAGTGCTCAAGGCTTTCATCTCAGTCTGCCTCATCTTTCTTTCTCCATCAGTTTTTGGTGGAGTTCTCTTGCCATCTGCTCCTATCTTTCCTCCATCAGAGGGACCATTCTCAATGATGTCCCACATTGAGTAGTCTGTAAGAAGAATGTACTGCCTGATTCTGATTTTCCACATGTCAAACTCATTGGGTTTGAGCATGGGGACCTTTGAAACAAGAACACTGTTATGAGATCCGTCCATGATGATTTTTGATTTCTGAGTTGAAGGCTCTAATACCACTTGTCAGGATCGAAATTCTAAACAAGAATTTAAACTAAACACTCAGAAACTATGTTAAAGAAGTCGCGGAAAAACACTTTAACAATAAATCAATCAAACAATGTATAAACTCAAATCACAAGTTATATTGATTTAACTTAATGATTACAAACAAAACCTCAATCTGTTGAACAAGCTCAACAGACGTTCAATACTTCTCTATTGAAAGGACTACAAAAAAACCTTGAGGTTAATTCTCTCTAAACGTATTCCGTATGAATAAAACTATCAAAAACTATATCTAACTATCAAAGACTTCTAGACTATATATCCAGAACCGATTACAAGATAATTACAAAAGAAATATTGATCTTTAGCATCCATTCCATAATTATCTCCATCATTATCTTCAGCTCCTAGTCTTTCGTATCAATCCATCTTTATCTTCACGATTATAACACCCTAAATTCTGGAAATAGGAACTTATTTAAAATTTTCTAAATACATCGAATAAACGTATCTTTTACACCCACAAGTTTAGATTTAACTTCAATACACACCTTCAATCTATACATACAAACTATAAAAGGATGAATGCTACTAAAACCCAATAAAATCGCTATCTCCAACTTGCGGAAGACTTCACCAAGTACTTACTCTTGTGTCTAGCTAAGGCTCTACTCTTCATGGCCTTGCTAGAACCCAACCCCCAGCTGGAACCTGATGCAGATGCCGACAAATAAAAAGGGTTAGGCTTAACGCCTAGTGAGCTCAAGAGTTTTCAATATATATAAATAAATCGTTTAAAATGTAAGAATGCAATTAAAGTCATAATCTTTCCAAAATGATATGCTTTGCTTATGAAACGACTCATTTACCAATAAACATGCATTTTAAACGAAAGAGACACCATGTTGATCGCTAACCAAACCAAGATGTTTTACAGAAAGATTCCAATATAAAACGTCTTTCGTAAACTTATATTTAACCCAAAACTCACGCAACCATAAAATGAAAGGAAACCAAATACGGAAAACGTAGGAATGACGCATTCCATTCAAGCCTTAATATACGTGGGGGAAACCCAATATTAAAGCCATCATTTATCGTCGACCACATAAAAACCCAATCTGGTAAAATACGACATTATCATATAAAATACCACGAATCAATGATGAGGAGACCCGTATACACTGAGAATAGAGTAACACGCAAGTAGGCCGTTCACGCGACTTCCTTGTATGTCATCTAAACGTTTCCATCTTGGGTGGCGAGAACACGTGAATGGGGCCACCCGCGATGTTATTGGATTTCACCAACGTGCCCCGGTTCTAGTTCCCATGCCATAACAGACATCACAATCCTCGAACCTGTTGCTGCCCCTTGCCATACTCCGTCGAGTTCCGCCCCGCGGTCTTACGAGCAACCGGGTGCCTAATCCAATCTAGACGAGTTCCAACTCTGCGGCTCAAACCACATATTCCTACTCGCTAGCAAACCCGAGCGGTCACTAAAAGTAACCCAAAACCTCAGGACTTACATAACCGACAGACTTAAGTGCCTATGGATCCATTACGACACTATCTATCATTACATGACTCCAAAAGAATGACCAACGCACCCAAAGCATGTAACTCACCAATGACACAAAATTAAGCGCCATCATACTCAAAACCCACGACAGTTATAAATCTGGACAAATGTCCACACGACTCATTTAGTCAAAGCCGAGCCAAAGGCCCAACACTTTACGTAAATCACCAACGAAGCCTTTGTAAACATTAAAAACACGTTTAACCGACTAACGAAGACACAACAACCCAAAAGTGTAAAATAACACCAACTCAACATTGTTTGAGACAAACCATTTTCCCAAATAAACTCTTTACTCTTATTTCCCAAAATACTTCGTGACACAGTTAAGCACATTTTCCAACTAGACGTAAGAACAAAATCATGTAAATGGCATTTACATCAAATGGACTCCATTTATATAAAATACGTCCAAGAAACATGTCAATAAGTTTTATTTGTCAATATGCTTAAAATCACCAAGATGCATGTTTCATGAGTTTATAAAGATAAATATAACCAAATACTCAAACTTATCAGAAGTTAACAATTTGGTGCAAAACATAAACATTTTAAGAATAACCATTTTGGCATGTACACCATTTTCACAAATCAACTTGAACTCACCTTGCTAGGTTAAGTTAAACCTAGTTTTCAATCCACAACCATTGGCCTTCCAAGCATAGCTCCCACCCAAAGATTTCCGAAGACATCCATTCCAACTCTTCAACTCAAGCATCCAAAAACTTAAATCCATACATTTCAACCCATAAATACCCATACTCAACCATCTAGAAGCATTTCCCCCAAACAGTATACCAAGAACCCCAAACGAGATCAAAACCCTAGTTTCTCCAAAACTTACCAAATCCGAGATTGAGAAACCAAACACTAAGAAACCAACAATGGAGCATTTATAACCTTAATACAAGAAAACTTACCCTTGAAGACGATGAGACTTCCTAGAACACCCAATCGAACACTTCAACCCGAACTCCCAACCGTTGAACTTGATGAGGAAGATGAAGATGGAGCTTCAAATCTTTGTTGGTTGGAGGAGAACACTTGGAACATGATAGGTTTGGTGACTTGGATGCATAGAAACCGATTTTAGGGTTTGGGTTTGGTTTCTAGATAGAAAAGGGTGAAATGGTTGAAAAATAATGGGGAAGGTTTCTCAAAAATCGATTTTAAAACGACCAGGGGTCGCCGGCGATTGTGCCCAGGGCACTCTCGCCAGGGCACTATTGCCCATTCTGTACCGCGGGCACCACACCGCTGGCGATTATGCCCGACGATTGTGCCCAGGGCACTCTCGCCAGGGCACTATCGCCCAGAGTATACCTCGCCCCGATTTCCTCTATTTTTCACCCGGAGTGCCCACGATGCAATAAGGCTAAAAGATAAGGCGTAGGGGATGAAATTCTGAGATCGGAACTCAAGGATTCCTCAAAGGATTGGCTTACACAGATAGAAATTTGCGGGTGTTACAACGATCATCAGAAGCAGCATTAATCTCCTCAGTAGTATTAATCATTCTAGTAGCATTATTCTTTAAGCAGTACTAACTACTAGCAGTACTAACTCTCTAAGCAGTACTAACTATTCTTCTAGCAGTACTAACCTTTCAAGCAGTAGTAATTCTACTAGCAGTAGTATTCTTCAAGTAGCAGTATTAATATCTTCAAGCCCAGCAGTAGTATCCATCCTAAGCACATTTCAGACCCAACACGAGTAGTTCAATTAAGACTATTGATTGTTTCGATTTGATACAATGTGATATTTGGGGATGCTATCGGGTACGTCTTTTTCTCAGGTACGTCTTTTTCTCAGGTACCTCTTTTTCTGGTGTACACTATTTTTTTTATCTATTATGGATTATCTTAGTAGGGATGTTTGGATTTATCTTATCAAACACGAATCTGATGCTAGTGAATGTCTGATAAATTTTTGGAATATGGTTCGAACTCAATTTGAAAAGGGTATTAAAAGAATAAAAAGTGATAATGGAGGAGAGTTCACCTCAAACTTCATGACAAAGTTTTATAATGAGAATGGCATAATTCTGGAAACCGCTTGTGCTCACACCCCACAACAAAACGGGGTGGTTGAGAGGAAACATTGACATATACTGGCTAGAACCTTGAGGTTTGAAGCAAACTTGGCCATTGGGTTTTTGGGGGAATGTGTCATGACAACCACTTACATTATAAATCGAATTCCCTCAAAAGTCGTTAACAATTATACTCCTTACGAGATTTTGTTTAAAAGGAACCCCATTCATGATCACATGCGTGTTTTCAGATGTTTGGTATATGTGAAAAATAACAAGGCTGGGGGAGATAAGTTTGAAGCAAGGGGGAGACCTTGCATTTTCGTTGGGTACCCACATGGGCAACAGGGGTACCGAGTCTATGAGCTTATCAATAAAAAGATCATAGTGTCCAGAGATGTCAAGTTTATGGAAGGTAACTATCCTTTTAAGGATATTGAAATAGGAAAACCCCCACAAAAGGAAGATGAAAGAACCATAATGGATGCATCTGTCGAAGAAGATCCATATGAATCACATCATGAACCTAACTGTGATCGGTCATGATCAGTCGGGCAACGAGCCAAATCAAATCCTCATGGATGGATGGCGAAGTATTGGATGAACCCAGTAACGTGCCAAACGAAACAACTAATGAGACAGAAACGAACTGTCGGCCTGAAAGAAACAAGACTAAACTGAAACGCTTTGGTGATTTCGAAACAGACTTGCCTCTATCAATAGGCCATCCGTAACCTGCAACCACTCAGGGCTCCTCAACGATACATCCATTGGCTTAGTTTATCTTTTATGAAAAGTTTTATGCATCTCTCAAGGCTTACTTATCGTCCATCACTACACATGGTGAGCCAAAACATTTCCACCATGCAGTCAAGGACACTCGATGGAGAGAAGCCATGCAAAAGGAGGTGAGTGCTCTTGAAGAAAATGGAACTTGGACCCTTGAAGAATTACCTCCCGACAAACGGGTTATCGATTCCAAATGGGTCTACAAGATTAAATACAACCTACTGGTGAGGTGGAATGGTATAAGTTGCGATTAGTTGCGAAGGGTTTTACAAAACTAGGAGGCATCATTTTCATGAGACATTTGCGCCGGTCGCGAAACTTGTTACTGTTCGTAGCTTACTTGCAGTGGCCACAAAAAGGAACTGGATCATTCACTAACTCGACGTGAACAATGCATTCTTGCATGGCGACTTGGATGAAAAGGTATACATGAGGATCCCACAAGGATTTACCAAGGAGAGAGATACAAGAGACGAAAGTCCCTTTTACGGATTGCGACAAACCTCTCGTAACTGGTATCACAAGTTCACAAAGTCGTTTCTAGATATTGGCTTTCGACAAAGTCAATAAGGTTGTCGACCTAGTGCTTTCTAATGGAGCAGCAAACGACCTAGTGCCTTTCTAACGGAGCAGCAAAACCTTCATTTAGACGGAGCTACTGAAAGTCCACCGATTGATGTTGCGCAATATTGACGAATCATTGGGAGACTTTTATATTTGCAGGTTACACGTCTCGATATAGCATTTGTAGTCAATATGCTCAACCAATTTTTGGCAAACCCACGTCAAAGGCACATGGACGCAACCATGAGAGTGTTACGTTGCTTAGAATCGACATCTGGCCAAGGAATTCTACTACCCAAGAAAGGCGACTTGGACCTTATGTCATTTTGTGATGCAGACCGGTTAGGATGCTCTTTTACCCGACGCTCACGAACTGGGTACATAATCTTCTTGGGAGGATCTCTAGTGTCTTAGCGAACAAAGAAACAATTAGTAAATTACAGATCTTCGATCGAGGCATGGCTACCACTTTCAGCGAGATATTATGGTTATGATGGTTGTTACAGGATCTTCCTGATGGGCCTACACCACTCTACTGTGATAAGGATGTCGCTTGCACATTGTTAAGAATCTTGTATTCCATGAACGAATGTAACACGTGGAGATGGACTGCTATTTTGTACAAGACCGAGTTGAATCGCGTGAAATCCCGCCCCTGTACGTTGACACAAGAAATCAGGTGGCCGACATCTCCACCAAAAGCACTTGTCTACAATACCTTGTCTATGGGAAGGTATTGTTGGATTTTCTTCTCTCTTTTAAATTTGCTACATCTTTCTTTCCCAAATCAAACGAGTCTTTCCATTGGTATATGGGAATCCAAATGAATTTTATATCCATTCTATCCAGTATTCGATCTATTGCCTCAATGAACTTTTATATCCGTTCTTCATAGTTCCACAAAAAGGTAACCCTGTGTTTGCCTAATCGAATTTTATCCAATTGATTAGGTTGTTTGGTATTTCTTTTATATTCATATTTCCATATTTCTTCCTTTGGTGTTTCCTTTGGTCTTATAATAAAAACCCAGCTTTGATTTCTGCCCCATTTCTGCTTGGATTTGGCCATAAATTGGTTGTAGAGCAAAATTTATATAATGCTTATGATTCCAACATTTTACGAACAATTAAGATTTACAAGTGATACCACAACTGATAAACTTGGTGTTGGGAACTGAGGATGTGAACAAGTCTTTAATACTGCTAGTTCAGAATTACTACTGCTAGAAGACTGCAAAGTTAATACTGCTGAGTGTTACTACTGCTAGTAGAATTAATACTGCTAGTCAAAGTTAGTGCTGCTTGAACAAAGTTAGTACTGCTAGTGGTTAGTGCTGCTTAGTAGTTAATGCTGCTAAGACCAAGTTAATGCTGCTAGAAGAAATTAATGCTGCTGAGCATAGTTAGTACTGCTTATGATTTAAAGAATCGGATGGAAAGGATGACAGCTGGAAAGAATCAAGATATTCATGGAAGGCTTAGAGATAATGATGGAAGATATTCTGAAGATATTTTATTAATTGTAATTAGCTTTTATCTTCAGTATATATATTGTATAGTTTAGATAGAGATTAATTTGATTTTTATTCTAAGTTTAAGTTCTAGAGAGAAAATCAACCTCAAGGCATAGATCCTAATTCTAGAGAAGTAGAATTCGTATTGGTGAGCTTGTTCATCAATATTGAGGTTGTATGTTTAATCTTGTAACTTCAAACATTCAATACAAGTTTACAAGTTGTTGATTATATACTGTTTTGGTTTACTGTTTTAGTGAATATCAAAGTGTTATTCCGCAAACTTCTTTGATATTAGTTTCTGAGAATTTATTCTTGTTAAGAATTCGATCCTGACAAATGGTATCAGAGCCAAACTCTCTCAGAAACATCTATTCATTCATCATGGAAAACCTTGCAGAATCAAACAGTACTATGGTCTCTAAGGTTCCAATGCTCAAACCCAGTGAGTTTGACATGTGGAAAATCAGAATTAGACAATTCATTCTTCTCACTGACTACTCAATGTGGGATATCATTGAGAATGGTCCTTCTGAAGCAGGAAAGATAGGACCAGATGGGAAAAGACCTCCACCAAAGACAGATGGTGAGAGGAAGATCAGACAGACAGAGATGAAGGCATTGAGCACTCTGCTCTTGGCCATTCCAAATGAATATCAGCATCAATTTTGCAACTGCACTGATGCTCAGATTCTCTGGAATGCTCTAGAGAAAAGATTTGCTGGAACTAAAAGTATCAAAAGAAATCAAAGAGATGTTCTAAAGCAGCAGTATGAGAACTTCACTTCTTCAAAGAATGAGTCTATGACTCAAACTTTTGATAGATTCAACAAGCTCATTGGTGAACTGGCTACTGTAGGAGTGAAGATGGAACAAGATGATATCAACAGAAAGTTCCTCAGATCTCTTGGGAATGAATGGACTATGTACACTGTCTCATATAGACAGAGTGACAATCTGGAAGAGAAGGAACTTGATGATCTATATAATGATCTAAGAGTTTTTGAAACTGAGGTAGAATCCAAGAAGAATCCCACTGGATATATCCACAATGCTGCACTTCTTTCAACATCTACTGATACTACTGCTAACCCTGAAGCAGTTAGTACTGCCAGTGGAGTAAATTCAGAAAAAGGCACTGGAACTATCTTTGAAGCCTTTTTGTCCAGTCATAGCAACAATTCCTTGATTAATGATGATCTAGATCAACTTCACCCTGATGACCTGGAGGAGATGGACATTAAATGGCAGATGGCCATGTTATCTATGAGAGTGAAGAAGTTTATTAAAAGAACAGGAAGGAACAACTTCTCTCAAAGAAGAGAAGATGGAGCTGGTTTTGACAAGACTAAGGTGGAATGCTATAAGTGTCACATGAAAGGACACTTTGCTAGAGAGTGCAGGAGTGTTGTTCCAAACAACAACCACCAACAAGCTCAGAATGGAGGATACAATCAAAACAAGAATCCTGCTCAAGCCCTTGTTTCTCAACAAGGAATGGGATTTGACTGGAGTGATCAAGCTGAGGAAGCCATTCAGAATCAAGCTCTTATGGCAGAAGTGTCTGATCTCCCTTCTGAGGTAATTTCTAATCTTTGCACTAAATCCTGCATAGACACTGTCAAAAGATACAGGGATCACAATCAAAGTATGTGTGATGACCTCAAAAGATTAGAAAAGGATAGAAGAGATTATGTGTTGATAGTAGAGAGATTTGAAGAACAGATCAAAGGCTTTCAAGCTAATGAACTGCAACACTCTTATGACACAAACTATTGGAAGTGGGAAAAGAATGAGTTAGAAACCAAACTGTCTAAGTCCTTAGAAGAGAATGATAGGCTGAAAGAGGAACTGTCTAAAGTTAAGCTTGACATAGAAAAGTTTTCTTATGCTTCAAAAGCAATGGATTCTCTTCTAAAGGCTCAGATTCATGATAAGATGAAGCCTGGTATTGGATACAACAATACACCCCTTCCTTACAACAATAACTATATCTCTCCTACTTCAGACTTGTTAGAAACTAAGGAGAAAAAGGACTTGTCTGAGGAAGCTTTTAAGATAGATCCTTTGGATGAGGTAGTAGTTAAGGATTTGACTGAGAAAGAAGCCAGTGAGAATAGGGATAATACTGTGAGTAAAAAGATACCATTAGAAAACAATATTATCACCAATGAGGGATGTGGGAAAATCTGGGTCAAGTCCAAGGAGATAGAGAAGACAAAAGGAAAGGATAACAAGGTCCATTACAAACAAACCACGGTTGTGAATCCTGGATCTTGTAAACAGTGTGCTTGCAATACAACAAAGAGCCTAAATTCTGGTATAAAAAGAGGTAATCAAAGAAACTGGAATAATCAATGGGCTCAGAAACAAGGAGTTGATCTGAATAAAATCAATAGACCAAAACCTTGTTTCATATGTGGCAAGTTGAATCATTTGGCTAAGTATTGTTACTTTAACCCTATTAACCAACAGATGAACTTTCAAATATTTGTGCAAAAACCTGTTGGTTATAGGAAGGCTGGAAAGAAACATGTGATGAAGAAATCTGTTGAAAGTAAAGTCTCTTTGAAAAATAAGGTTTTAAAAGAAAGTATTTTACTATGGGTACCTAGAAGTACCAACAGTGTTAGTACTGCTAACAATATTAGTGCTGCTAACACAGTTACTACTGCTAACAGTGTTAGTACTGCTGAAAATATTAATGCTGCTAACACAGTTACTACTGCTAACAAGGTTAGTACTGCTAAGCATGCAAGTACTTCTAAAATCAGTATTGCTTCTAGCAAAAATGTTTCCAAGCCTATTATTGTGACAAAATACTCCAAGCATGAGGAATCAAAATTTAAAAATCTTGTCAAGAAAGAATGCAAGTATTTTGATGAGAAAGGGGTACCCAAGACCACTTTGGCTTGGGTTCCTTATTCAAACTAACTGATTTATCTAATGTGCAGGGCAATCAACAGCTCAAGGGAAAGAGCATTTGGCATGTTGATAGTGGTTGCTCTAGGCACATGACAGGTAACATGTCATGCCTTCAGGATTTCAAGCATATCAATGGAGGACATGTTGCTTTTGGAAATGATCTTACTGGTGGTAAAATAAGTGGCAAAGGTAATGTCACAAAAGGTAAGATGACATTTGAGGATGTCTACTATTTTGATCAATTGAAGTACAACCTGTTAAGTGTATCACAGGTTTGTGACAAACAATATAGCATATTATTTATAAACACAGAGTGTATGATCCTTGCTCTAGGATTCAAAGTAGTTGATGAAAGCATGATACTACTTAGAACTCCAAGAAAGGACAATGTTTATTGTCTAGATATGGACAATGTTGATAGTGATTCATCCCTAAACTGTCTTGTTTCAAAAGCTTATGTGGATGAATCCTCTCTTTGGCACAGAAGAATGTGTCACATGAATTTCAAGACTATGAACAAACTTGTTAAAAACAACCTTGTAAGAGGTTTACCTTCAAAAGTCTTTTCATGTGATGATCATTGTGTTGCTTGTCTTAAAGGCAAACAACACAAAACTTCTCATAAGACCAAAGAGTTAAATTCTATTTCATCTTGTCTCCAGTTATTGCATATGGATCTGTTTGGTCCTACAAATGTTATGAGTATAGGCAAGAAATCTTACTGCTTAGTTATTGTTGATGATTACTCCAGATTTACTTGGGTATATTTTCTAAGGACTAAGGATGAGACAAGTGGACTGATCAAATCCTTTATTCTAAGAATTGAAAACCAAACTAATCAAAGAGTAAAAGTCATTAGATCAGATAATGGAACTGAGTTTAAAAATCTTGATCTAAACACCTTCTGTGAAGAGAAAGGTATTGAGAGACAATATAGTGCTCCTAGGACTCCTCAACAGAATGGAGTTGCTGAAAGGAGAAATAGGACACTAATAGAGGCTGCTAGATCTCTGTTGGCTGATTCAAAACTACCAATTACCTTTTGGTCTGAAGCAGTTAATACTGCTTGTTATGTCCAAAACAGAGTTCTAGTGGTCAAACAAAAGAACAAGACCCCATATGAGCTTTTAAATAAAAGAAAACCTTTCATTGGATTTTTCAAACATTTTGGGTGCCCTTGTACTATTCTCAATACCAAATCTCACTTAGGTAAGTTTGATAGCAAAGCAGATGATGGATTTCTTGTTGGTTACTCATCTCAAAGTAAGGCCTACAGAGTCTTTAACTCTTCTTCCAGAATAATTGAAGAAAGTGACAATGTCAAATGCAATGAGAACACACCAAATCCAATTGGGTCTGGTCCTCAGTGGCTATTTGACATTGACTCACTAACTAACTCTTTTGGTTTCAGTAGTGATGATTATACAGGTACAGGGACTGGAGGATCAGGGACTACACAAGTCTCAGAAAGTATATCTCAATCTGTGATATTTCCCATACCCACAGTGAATCCTGTTGAAGACTGTGAAAAGGAACCATCTACTGGACCAAGTCAAGGTGAAGAAGAAAGTAGAGATGAGGAAACTCAAGAAAATAAAGAACCAGAAGTGGCTACTGAAAACACTTCAGTTGAGTTGAATGACTCTAATCTAGAGGTGGGACTTAATGAAGAACCTAGTCATCACACCAGAATACAAAAGAATCATCCTCCACAGCTGGTAATAGGAGATATATCCTCTCCTATGATGACTAGAAATCAAAGTAGACTTCAAGAAATACAAGATCAACAACACACAGTGCTTTCTTGCTTTTTATCCCAGCTTGAGCCTAAAAAGGCACATGATGCTATGAAAGAATCTAGTTGGATAGAAGCCATGCAAGAAGAGCTACTGCAGTTCAAGCTGCAAGATGTTTGGGATCTGGTAGACCTTCCTAAAGGCCATAGGGCAATAGGAACAAAATGGGTCTTCAGGAATAAGAGAGATGAAAGAGGTATAGTGATAAGGAATAAAGCAAGGCTGGTGGCTCAAGGGTATACACAAGAAGAAGGGATAGACTATGAAGAAGTATTTGCACCAGTGGCAAGGATAGAAGCAATTAGATTATTCCTGGCTTATGCTTCCTACATGAAATTCAAAGTCTATCAGATGGATGTGAAAAGTGCATTTCTTTATGGTTCAATTGAAGAAGAAGTATATGTCTGTCAACCACCAGGGTTTGAAAACCCAAGCTATCCAGACAGAGTATACAAATTGAAGAAAGCACTTTATGGACTACATCAAGCTCCAAGAGCATGGTATGACACTCTGTCATCCTATCTCTTGGAAAATGGCTTTGAAAGAGGAGTCATTGATAAGACTCTATTCATCAAGAGAAAGAAGAAGGATATCTTGCTGGTCCAAATCTATGTTGATGATATTATCTTTGGATCAACAAGAGACAACATGTGCAAGGAGTTTGAGGAACTAATGCATCAAAGGTTCAAAATGAGTTCCATGGGAGAACTTACTTTCTTTCTTGGACTCCAAGTTCAACAGAAGTCAGATGGAATCTTCATCTATCAGTCCAAGTATGTGCAGGACATTCTAACCAAGTTTGGTTTCTCAGATTCAAAACCTGCTAGCACACCTATGGAGACACACAAGCAAATAACAGCAGATCTTGAGGGGGAGGATATGGATGTTCATCATTATAGATCCATGATTGGCTCTCTCATGTATCTTACAGCCTCTAGGCCAGATATAATGTTTCCAGTCTGTGTGTGTGCAAGATTCCAAGTTAGGCCAAAGCAATCTCACTATCAAGCTGTTAAGAGGATATTCAGATATCTGAAAGGGCAACCCAGATTGGGACTTTGGTATCCTCATGACTCATCCTTTGACCTACTTGCATACTCAGATAGTGATCTAGGTGGAGCAAACTTGGACAGAAAATCTACTTCTGGAGGATGTCAGTTTTTGGGTGCAAGACTAGTCTCATGGCAGTGCAAGAAACAAACCACAGTATCCACATCTACAACAGAGGCAGAGTACATAGCAGCTGCAAGTTGCTGTTCTCAAGTCTTATGGATTCAGAATCAAATGTTGGATTATGGGGTAACCTTTCTACACACTCCAATTTTTATTGATAATAGCAGTGCTATTAGCATTGTGAATAATCCAGTCAAGCACTCAAAGACAAAGCACATTGAGATCAGGTATCACTTCATAAGAGACTGTAATGAAAAGAAACTTATTCAAGTTGTAAAAGTTCACACTGATAATCAGTTTGCTGATCTATTCACTAAAGCTTTTGATGTGGGTAGATTCACTTTCTTGGTAACAAGTGTGGGAATGATCAACTCTGAATAAGCCCCTTCTCAAAAAGTGGTTCTATACCTGTATATTGTTTATTCTTGGTGTTACTAATCTTCTTTTTCAGGATATGCATAACAGTACTCAGTGTTTCGCAAGTTTAAAGGAGTTAGTCAGTTAATACTGCTAGTTAGTTAATACTGTTAGTAGTTAATACTGCTCTCAGTTAATACTGCTAGTAGTTAATACTGCTTTCAGTTAATACTGCTAGTGGTTAATACTGCTCTCAGTTAATACGGCTAGTTAGTTAATACTGCTAGTAGTTAATACTGCTAGTTAGTTAATACTGCTAGTAGTTAATACTGCTTGTAGTTAATACTGCTTTCAGTTAATACTGCTAGTGGTTAATACTGCTCTCAGTTAATACTGCTAGTTAGTACTGCTAGTAGTTAATACTGCTCGTAGTTAATACTGCTCTAGGTTAATACTGCTTATGTTCCGAATACTATAAATACTCTTTGCCCACCTAAAAGTTCCTAACGACTCTTTGCATACTATTCTCTTGCGCTCTAAACCCTTTCTCTCTCAAAGTTCAAAGTTTTCAGGCAAGAATCTTCAAGGTTAATGGCATCAATGGCGTTCATTGACGAGCACAATGAAATCGCGATGCTCCAAAAGCCAAAACAAGCAGAAGGCTTTCATCAGATAGTCGACTTTCTGAAGTCTAGCCACATTGCCCATGCTCTCACTATGTCTCCTACTATCTTCATAGAGCATCAGAGGCAATTCTGGGCACATGCCACCATTGTTACTGAGGATGGTGTGCAAATGATCAAGACGACAGTATGTGGCAATCCATTGACAGTTACTGAAGAGGTAGTTCGCATCAGTCTACGTCTAGACGATGCCTCTGGTATAACTTCTATCCCTAATGATGAACTGTTTTCTACTCTTACAAGAATGGGGTATGGAGGCCCATTGGGTGTTTTTAAGTTCTCAAAAGCTAAATTCTCACCCCAATGGCGTTTTCTTGTTCATACCCTGATGCACTGCATTTCTAAAAAGACCACTGGATGGAGTGAGTTCAGCAGTCCCATTGCTTATGCTTTGGTCTGTTTGGCCACTGCCAGAAGGTACAATTTTTCCCAAATGATTTTCAATGATCTTGTCTCAAACAGGGGAAACAAAAAGAGCTTTTATATGTATCCCAGGTTTGTTCAAGCAGTTATCAACCATGAATTGACGGATATTCCTCATTCTGATGGAATATATGTACCAAAACCCCCTAAAGGCAAGGTTTTCTCAAATATGAGAAGATCTGCTGGGGACTCGGAAGGAGTAGACACCCCATTGTTCTCTACAATGATGGTGGTGTCCCAAATTAATGAAGGTATGGTAGCAGGATCAAGGCCCCCATTAGATCAACCCACTGCTAGCCAATCCAAACCTTCCCACTATAAATCAATTCCTCAGTCTCTTCTTGACAAACCAACTTCACCAATCACCCAAACTTATCAAAGAAAACAGGTAAAGAAGGCTCCTTCCCTTCTTGTACCATCACCCACTCAGCCTTTAAGCCCTCTAAGGGAGAATTCTTCCTTAGAGAATATCCAAAGGGAAACCAACAGGGTGTCTCCCAACCCAAAGGAGGTGCTCTCTGAGGAGGAGGTAGAGCATATGGGTACTGAGGCTGCCACTACTTCTGCTAGCACAGAGAAGGACAGTGGTAACGTAAATAAGACCTCCCCCATGGCAACTTGGAATGAGCAATCATTCAAAGGTCCCTGGTGCCAAGAAACCAAGGGGGTGGATAGTGCTTCTGCTAGGCAGAAGACTTCCACTACAAAAAGATCCAATGATCCTTCAAAAGAGGGTAACACTTCTGGAGAGGGTGAGGACAGATATACTTACTATGAATTGATGGAAACAATGGGCAACATCAACCAAGATGTTCTCAAACAAGGCAAAGAGATAGAGGAAATGAAATTGGTAATCTTGTCCCAACAAGTGCAGATTACCAAACTCAAGAAATTGGTGATGAACCTTGTCCAGAAAAAGAAGAAGAGACAATTTGTGCTAAGGAGAAGGAAATCTAGGAATGATGCTCCCAAAAAGAGGGGAGATCAACATGGAAGAAGCTACAGAAAAGAGGGAGCTGGAGCTTGATGGTATGAAATATGGTGGTGAGGGGGAGAAGTGTGATATTGAGGGGGAGCAGGAAGCAGAAACAGAAAGAGAACCAGTGCAAATAGAAACACAAGAAGCAGCAGTAACAACAGAGCAAGCAGTAGAAATCATTAATACTGCTAGTTCAAGTAAAGCAGCAGAGATAGTGAAAGAAGTATTAACAGATCTTGAGATTGCAGAAACCTTACTTAAAGCCAAGAATGATACTCCCAATGTCACTTCAAAGACCAAAGGAGTAATCATCAAAGATCAAGGTGAAGTGATCAAGAAAGATAACAGTAAGAAAGAAATGAACAAAGACAAAGGAAAAGCAAAGATGGTGGAATCTGATCAACCAGTCAAAAAGCAAAGGTTGGTTGAATCAGATGAAGCCTTAGCCAGGAAGATGCAATATGACATTGAAAAGGAAGAAAGAGTTCAGGTTGAAAAGGATAGGGAAATGGCAAAGGCTCTAGCTGCTGAACTAAATGCAGCCTATCAACAAAGCCTGGCAACTGAAATTGCACAGAAGAAAGCTGAAAATTCTGAAGAAATTAGTGGTAGTAAAAACAGCTGCAAAGAAGAGAAAACCCTCAAAGACATTCCTAGGTACCCAAGAGAGAAACAAGATGATTATATTTCTCAAAGGTGCTGTAGGAGTCAAAAAGGAGATGTTCTCCAAAATGTCTTTTGAGAAGATTAAAGAGCTGTATGATTCAGAGATGTTAAAGCTTCAGGGGAATGAAACTGCAAGAGTGGAGATGGAGAAGAGGATGAAATAAAGTAATGATTTTTTGATACAAAAGCCCTTTCCAGATGAGCAGGAAACACCATCAAAGAAAGAAGCTACTCTGGGAGAAAGTCTAAGGACTTTAAAGAGAACTAAGATGATGGCAAGGAGAAAGTCAATCAAGAAGCCTAGAATAACTGAAGGAGAGGCTGATAAGGTTGTTGAAGAAGAAGGGGTGCCTGAGTCATCTGAAAAGAAAGAATCTTCAAGTACTGATGATTTAAAGATGTACATGGTAGTGATGGACAAAGTTCCTGAACCAATTTCAGCAGAACCTGTCGGTATAAAGCCTCCTGAAGTTATTCACTGGGATACATTGACATTGGATGGAAAGGAGTACATAAGACTCAAGAGAAAGGATGATAAGTATGAGGTATTCAACACTTGGGTCAAGATTGTCAGAACATGCTCTAGGTCAGATCTTGAAGAAATGTTTGAGATAGGAATGAAGTTGTATGCAGATATACTGAAGGATTCAGGGATTTCAATTACAAAATTGGTGATGGAGTATCTGTATATGATGTTCAAGCCTGATGAAGTAGAGCATGTGATCAAGAATGTGTTCAAATCAGTCAACAAGTGGACTCTATATGAAACTAGTGGAGTATATGCAGTGACTTTGGATTTAAATCACACTGAATACTTTCTAGTGGATAGAGTATATAACCATAGCAGATTAAAGCTTCATGCCATGCTGAAGAAGAAGCTAGGATGTGTTCCAGATTCAGAAATGGCTAAATACTTGATTCAAAGAACAATTAATCAGAGTTTGGGATTGGATGCAAACACTGGAATTTAGGCCATGATAGAGTTTTGGGAGCATCTTGAAGAACATGTAAAGAACTTGACTTCTCTTCTAAAAGTCAAGTTAGGGGGAGATTGTTGGGAACTGAGGATGTGAACAAGTCTTTAATACTGCTAGTTCAGAATTACTACTGCTAGAAGACTGCAAAGTTAATACTGCTAGTAGAATTAATACTGCTAGTCAAAGTTAGTGCTGCTTGAACAAAGTTAGTACTGCTTAGCTAGTTAGTACTGCTAGTGGTTAGTGCTGCTTAGTAGTTAATGCTGCTAAGACCAAGTTAATGCTGCTAGAAGAAATTAATGCTGCTGAGCATAGTTAGTACTGCTTATGATTTAAAGAATCGGATGGAAAGGATGACAGCTGGAAAGAATCAAGATATTCATGGAAGGCTTAGAGATAATGATGGAAGATATTCTGAAGATATTTTATTAATTGTAATTAGCTTTTATCTTCAGTATATATATTGTATAGTTTAGATAGAGATTAATTTGATTTTTATTCTAAGTTTAAGTTCTAGAGAGAAAATCAACCTCAAGGCATAGATCCTAATTCTAGAGAAGTAGAATTCGTATTGGTGAGCCTGTTCATCAATATTGAGGTTGTATGTTTAATCTTGTAACTTCAAACATTCAATACAAGTTTACAAGTTGTTGATTATATACTGTTTTGGTTTACTGTTTTAGTGAATATCAAAGTGTTATTCCGCAAACTTCTTTGATATTAGTTTCTGAGAATTTATTCTTGTTAAGAATTCGATCCTGACACTTGGTGATCATGATGTTCCTGTAGCCTCTTCAGTTTCAAAAATATTTGCATCTACTTTGAGGTATGTATGATGTAAGCATATTATCAGTGTTTTCATTTAAATCACTCTTAGAAATCTTATGTGAATAAGAACTCGATCTCGCTTGTTTTGCAGGTTAAAGCTGTGGAGCAGGAACATGATCTTGAAGATGAAAATGGAGAATTAACAAGCCAACTGGACTGAGGTTACCCTAGTTCTTTCTTCTCAAAACTTGTGTTTAGCAATTTGAAATGAAATATGTGTTAAAGGGTTGTTGAATTGATCAAAGGCATGTTGTGGTCCAATAATAATATGCTAAAGCCTAAAGTCATTTAGCTCTTTCTCTTTAGTCTATGACCTAACTCAAATGATGGTGGTGCTTAAAGTTTATTGTTCCCAGATTATGTGCAAATCAAGATGAACAACAATATAAATCAATTCAAGATGTCATATATTGATCAATGAATCAAACAATACAAAAAGCTCTCAATGAGATATTTCTCTCTCTAAGTATACTTGTCATATGAGTCTACAAACAAAAGAAACTATTTATACCTACATGTATAAAGATAAAACTAACAACTAAACACTTTGACTTTGACCTTCTTATTTAAGAAACTTTGACTTTGCAATGAGAGGCTTTGACTTAGGCAATTGACTTTCAAACTCCATGATCTTGGATCCAACATATTTGTGCACTAACAAAGTTTTTGTAGTTGATTGATTCAAATGAACATAATTATAAGCTTATATGTTTGAATGATATTTAGATATCATTTGTTATATAAATGTGAGTTTGATTACGAAGGTTGACAGTGCAATACTTGAAAACCACATAAAATAGGTAGATAAGTAAAAACCGATGGTTTGATTGATTTATGTCGGCCTAGATAGACAAAGTATTATTTACATTTTAGTCATTTAGACATATTTTATTGTACAAGAAATTTGTAATTTTAAATAATTTTTTTTAAAAAGTCAAAAGTAGCGATAGATTATCCGTCAGTAATTAAAATTATTCTTTTTAATATTTTTTTGCCATCGGTAATCCATTAGTAATCCATCGGTAATACTAGCCGTCGGTAAAAGGATCCGTCGGTAATCCGCTGGGAAGTTGGTCCGTCGGTAATCCGCTGGAGATCCGTTGGAGAATCAATTGCCTACAAGTTTTATTGCGACAAACTTTTACTGACGGATTTCCAATAGATCCGGCTTTCACCGATGGATTATTGACGGATTTTTCCATCGGTGAAAGTCGTTTGTTTTGTAGTGCATCCAAGAAAAAAGCTATGTTTTATCCTTGGTCTTTAAGCTTCATAGAGTTGAGTTTGCTCATTCTTATACATGATAATATCAAACTTGCATGTAAGTTTTGATTCAACAATAAATCCACATGAACAAAGTTAAATAAACAAATACAATCACATAAACAAATAAAATCACATAGAGAGATCCTAACATGGATTTCTACAAAGAATTTCTTTGACTTAAAGAGAACAAACAAAATTTCCATGCACAGAGGAAAGGAGTATGTGATTAAGGGTATGTTTGGTTAGTTTTCTATTAAATCATGTATGGATAGAACTGTCTGTGTGGATTAATTTGTGTGTGTATAGTATGAGAAGGTTTTTGTTTGGAGAGTTTTTTCATATATGGAACGAATAGTTTTTTTTTAATTTGGAGGGACAAGTTTCGAAAAAACTCGACTTTCTGCATAAACCTCCCCCTAGAAGCTTAGTAAATAAGCCACTTTTTATATCATTAAACCTCTACGAAACAGTCATGTACTCATGTATCACTTAGCGGATAAGTTGTGAGTCCTATTAAACTCATTAAGCTGCTAGCAAACAAACCTTAACTAACAACTATTATCCTTCTATCCACATTGGTAGATAGAAGTAAATAAGGTTGTTGGAGTTCTCTACTTGAGTCTAAAAACAAACTACACTAGATGAAAGGAAAAGATCCCTCTTCATGTATTATAACATATTGGACTTTGTTTTTTCACCATATCAACAAGTCTCACATCCAATTAACTATATTTGTCACATCCAATGAACTATATTTGGTGTTCAACACTCTGAAATCATCTTGAAATTTGTAGTTTCGTTCTAAAATCACAACAACTATCCATGACCATACACACACACACACACATATACATCCAAATCCCCAAATTTGGCCAAAACCCTAATTTGACCTAAGTTCTCCAAAATCATCAAAACCGAAATTTGAGAAACCAACCACTTGAAAATCATCAATGGCACATTTATATCTTATAATAAGGTTTAGAAATGGAGATGATAAGCTTACCACTTAGGTTTTGGTAAAAACCTAGAAAACCCAAAATGAAGCTTGAGGTTGAAGCTGGAGATGGAGATGGAGATGGAGATGGAGATGGAGATGGAGATGGAGATGGTGAAGTCTTAATGTCTAGCTTCTACCCTTAATGACACTTCAATACTTGAGGATGGAGGCATTTAATGAATCAAAACTACCATAAATGTGTTTGGGTGATCTTGGAAGAGTTTAGAGAGAGTTGGGAGTGAAATGGGAGATGAGAAATGACGAATGGAGCAAAATCCAATATTTGACCGCAGTCCAGCCCCATGGTGCTACAATGACACAGGACTATGACACGATCATTGTCGCATGTTATAGTCGCACCAAGTGTACCGAGGGCGTTCCAACTTGTGTGACTATGACCGTGCGACTATGACATTGTTATAGTCATCGGGCATTGTAGCCAGACCCTTTCTAAGCCCCGAAACCCGACTTTTTCAACGCCAACACTCCTGATACTCCTTTAAATAATGTTTTCCCAACATAAATCCCATCATTTCCAAGTTGTAAAAACATCCGGGTGACCTTTACTTACCGAAAATTACGGTGTTACAGAAATGGAATTTAAATAAAGAAAAAGGAAAGATGAAATTGAAAAGAAGGGGGAATAAAAAATTAGGAAAACAAAAAAGTCCAAATTATAATTGTTGGGTCATCTGAAGATTTGAAGATGACCTCATGATCTTCCATCTTATATCATCCTACTTAGAATATGTTTGAGGTTCTTTTAGCAACTTGGTTTCTATACAAATGTTCGGTGAAGTCGAAGATCAGCCGAAGAAGACAAAGAAGGAGTACATCTCTCAAAGCGGATTGAAGATAGTCTCCTCAGCCTAAAGCCAAGCATGCCCAAATGATCAACACCATCGGCCAGGATGGTGTCAATCACATATCTTCAGGAGTATGAAGGTGTTCTCACATCTTCAGGAGCCGAAGATCTCTCAAGTCTTCGGCAACTGATGATCTCTCCTTAGAAACTGAAGATGTTCTCACATCTTCAGAAGCCAAAGATCTCTCAAGTCTTCGGCAGCCGATGCTTGAGGATTTCTTTCAAACACATTGTATTTTTCTGACAAAGTATATTGTGATATCTTGCATTGACGTGGACCTCATCTGAAGATCAGACAAAGTAAGTTTTGTCTCCTACACCATTTTAAGAAAAGGTCTCTACCATCCTCTGCAGGTCAACACTTCAAGCCAAAACACCTCAAGACAAAGGGTACATCATGTACCTTGCTGAAGACCTGTGTCCATCCTTTGCTCAACAGGTGTCCCATGCATTTAATGCATGAGGCACAATAAATATGAAGGATGGCTCAACATGCAAGATCACCAGCTCTCAAGCATTCAAGCTCTCTAAGTGCACTGGCATTCTCTCTCTACGAAGTTCTTATTGTTTTCTAAGTGTTTTACAATTGTTCTTCATTTCTCTTTGTGTAAGATTGTTTGAATAGATTTCATCTATTCTCTTCCGCAACAATCAAAAGTTTTCTATGTGTAATTCTTGATTTCAAATCAATAAGAATTAAATTAAGTGAAAAACTGTGTGTATTGTATTCAACCCCCCCTTCTACAATACTTCTCTTATTTACTTACTGCTATTTGGGACCAACAATAATAGAACCCAAATATATATATATATATATATATATATATATATATATGTTAAGTCAGATTTTATAGTAATCATTGTATTTATAGGCTTGGTCAAATATTATGTTTTTAGTTGTGTATAATGTGTAGTATTGGCCAGGGTATTTAAGTTCCTTGTGGCTTTGTGTTTTGTAAGGAACTCACGCACATCTAACACATCTTACACAATCAGACGTCTTATAGCTCTTGATACTAAAGTCAGAGCCATCATTGCCCTCTCTCTGCCTGATGAGGTCTATCATTCTCTTGTTAACCTTTCTACTGCAAAAGAAATGTGGTCCACTCTGTGTGTTCTTTATGAAGGTACGTCTGAGGTGAAAAAGAGCATAAATATTGCTCTTGTAAGAAAGTATGAACTCTTTTCTCATGAGAAGGGTGAGTCTCTCTCAGACTACTATAATCGCTTTAACAGTCTTCTCAACGATCTTAAACTTGTGGGTCGCATCTATGATAATGAGGAAGTCTTGTGCAAGTTTATGGATTGTCTTCCTGAGTTTTGGGAAAATATCTGTACTTGTATCAAGTCTACCAAGGATCTTGATCCCAAGCCTCTCACTGCCTTGTATGGCACTCTCTTCAACTATGAGCAGACTAAACTGCTTAGGAAGTCAATCACAAAAGACATCAAAGGCTCTTCTCTAGCTCTTGTCGGTGAATCTTCCAAAAGTATTGTGTGTATCCCTAGGATCACCTATCCCTCTGATTCTGACAACAATAGTCAAAAGGACCCCAATGACCCTTCAGAAGCTTATCTTAGTGAGGCTGATGATGAAGGAGAGGAGACCTCTGTGGCTCAGCTGTCAGATGGTGTTGCCATGCTGGCAGGATTTTCTAAAGGCAAACCTCGCTTCTCTTCTGGAAAATCCAAGTTTTCTAGAAAACCCTCCTCTACTCTTTCTAAAAATGCTTCCTCTGACAAATCAAATGAGGATTGTTACAGGTGTGGGAGGAAGGGACACTTTTCTTCTGAATGTAGAAGCAAGTCCTCTGATAAGTCTAGAATGCCCTCCTCTAATCGTACATCCTCTAGGTTTGTCAGAACCAAGTATGATTCCTACCAACCTTCTTTTCAAAAGTCAAACTCGTCTGTTCCTTCAAACTCTGACCGTGCTGAAAAGTACAAGGCCAAATACAAGAGAGAGAAGGAAAGAAATACTCTTCTAGCCAACAAAGGAAAAGGTCTTCTTGCCGAATCTCATGATTGGGCAGATGAACCAACTTCCGAAAGTGACAAGGACATGGCCAAACTTTGATTTATGGATAAAGTAGATGATGCTGATGACGGTGACACCTCTTCTACTTCCATGGCTCTTGTGTCCACTGAGTGCTCTACCTCATCTACTCAGGTACATCCATTTTTCTCTCTCTCTCTGATGCTGAGAAAATTAAAGCCTTTGACTCTTTGACCATTGACTTCTATGAAGCCAAGGATGCAAAGAAGAAGGCAAATGCTTAGATAAAATCTCTTTCTTCTCAACTACAAATCTGTCTTTCTCAACTAAAACACTTTGACAAAATCAAGGCTGAGCTTGAAGATTTGAAAGCTATAAATTTTACTCTTGCTAAAGAGAAAAATAAACTGCTTAAAAGGTTTAAAAAGGAGCAAGAAATTGTGAAAAAGTGGACAAGCTCCTCCAAAAATTTAGAAAGGATTTTCCAGGATCAAATACCTTGTGATGACAAGTCTGGACTAGGCTTTGGGAAATCTGACCTTGAACCTCCATCTGAATCTCATGCTCCTTTCTCTCATCCCTCATTCTATGAATCTTCTGAAGAGATCTATGACAACTTTGAACCTTTGGACTCTTCTGACCCCTCTAAAGATCTCAAGTTTGGAATGTTCATCAAAGCTAAGAGCATTGATTCACCTAATGAGAGTGAGGAAGCCCAAGACTCAAATGACCCTTCTAAACCCATTGTTGAGTCTATGTGTTTTTTAAAAATAAATGAGGGTTCCTCTTCTAAACCCAAACTCTCTAAGATCCAACCAGAGATCCTCAACCTTCTTCAAGGAATTTTTCTTCTTCTGAAAAAGGAAAATCAGTAGTTACCGATATTCCTCCCAAGAATAAACTTCCCAAGAAAAACTCAAAGAAACCATCTTCTCTTCCAATCCCCAGAGTTGTGATGTTAAATAAGCTAAATTCCAAGACACCCTCTTCTATTCCTTCAGCTGACTCTGGCAAAGGTATCTTGGGTTCTAAGCCTCTTGACTATCCTCTAACCTCTAAGGCCATGAAAGTCAATGTGACCAGTCATCACAAGGAATCTGATCAAAGCTCCAAAAAGGTTTTTACCTATAGAAAATGTTATTACTGTGGTAATACCTTTCACCTTGCTAAGGATTGTCCTATGGAAATAATTGATAAAAATGCTTCCAAGGATTCTTCCTCTTCTTCAAACTCAAAATGACCCATTTCCAAATGGGTACCAAAGAACTGATTTCCTTGTGATTGCAGGGTCTAGGGCACCAACAAATCTGGTATCTCGACAGCGGGTGCTCAAGACATATGACCGGAAACAAATCTCTTCTTGTTGACTTCGTGCCTACCAAAGGTCATTCTGTCACCTTTAGTGATAACTCTAAAGGAAGTACTAAAGGTTATGGAACACTCTCAAATGGTTCCATCACCTTTAATAAAGTAGCTTATGTTGAAGGCTTGATGCACAATCTCCTAAGCATAAGTCAGCTGTGTGATTTGGGCTTCAAAGTGATGTTTGAATTATCTTCATGCATCATTTTCAACGAAAAGATGGAAACAGTACTCTCTGGTTACCGTAAAGAAAATGTCTATGTCATAGACATGGGACTTAGCTCATCCTTCGGAACAAACATCTGTTTTGTCTCTGAAAACTCTGTAAAAAGATGCTGGCTTTGGCACAAGCGTCTCTCTCACCTCAACTTCAAAACTTTGAATGTCCTTTCAAACCAGGAGCTTGTTACGGGCATGCCAAAGTTATCCTTTGTGAAAGAAAAGCTGTGTGCTGCTTGTGAGAAAGGGAAACTCACAAAATCTTCCTTCAAGTCCAAGCAATGCTTCTCCATCTCTCAGCCTCTTCAGAAGCTCCACATGGATCTGTGTGGACCAGTCAGTACCCCAAGCCTTGGTGGTAGAAGGTACATTCTCGTAATTATTGATGAATTCACTCGTTACACTTGGGTATTTTTTCTCAAGTATAAAAGTGACACCACTGAAGAAATCATAAAGTTCATCAAGAAGTCTGAAGTGCTGAATGGGCAGCTGGTAAGATCTGTAAGAAGTGACAACGGAACAGAATTCAAGAACAGTATGTTGGATGACTTTTTCAATGAAAAAGGCATCTCTCAGAACTTCTCTGCCGTCAGAACTCCACAACAGAATGGTGTAGTGGAGAGAAAGAACAGAACGCTATGTGAAGCTGCCCGATCCATGCTGAGTGAATCTCACCTTCCTACCTATTTTTGGGCCGAAGCAATCAATACTGCATGCTTTACCCAAAATAGGTCCATCATTGTGAAAAGACATAATAAAACTCCTTATGAAGCCTTTTATGGTAGAAAACCTAACATTGGCTTTCTTCATGTCTTTGGGTGTGTCTGCTACATTCTCAACGACAGAGAAAATTTGATCCCAAAGCTGATGAAGGAATCTTCGTGGGATATTCTCTCACTTCCAAAGCTTTCAGAGTCTACAACCTCAGAAGGAAGTGCATTGATGAGTCCATCCATGTCAAGTTTGATGACCTCAAGACTTCATCATTCTCTTGTGATGATGAAGAATTGAACCGTTGGATATCTTCTTGTGTTGGTGATGGTCCTCTTCCAACATCATCAGACATTCCCTACACAGTTCCCACTTCTCTCTACCAAAACAATGATCCTTCTACATCTCACAACCCCTCCTCTCATCAAGAGGATGATCCTCATCCTACCCAACCTCAAAATACACTCTAAATCATCCCAGTCTCTCAATCTGACATTCATTCCTCACCTATACCTGTCGATCTTCCATCCATCTCTCCTGACAATATCCCTTCCAACTCTCCTCTACAAATTTCTTACCCTCCTCCTTTACCTACTGCCTTAAAATGGACAAAAGATCACCCCATTGATCAAATCATCGGTGATCAACAAGCTGGTGTTCAGACCAGAAGAGGTATTGGAAACATCTGTCTCTATGTGAACTTCCTTTCCCTCATTGAACCAAAGAAAGTTGACGAAGCTCTAGCTGATCCATGTTGGATCACTGCCATGCAAGAATAACTTTCTCAGTTCGAAAGAAACAAAGTTTGGAGATTGATTCCTCGTCCTTCCAGAAAAACCATCATAGGAACCAAGTGGGTCTTTCGGAACAAAATGGATGAAGAAGGCACGGTGATCAGAAACAAGGCCCGTCTGGTTGCACAAGGCTATAGGCAAGAGGAAGGAATTGACTATGATGAAATATTTGCTCCAGTTCCAAGACTTGAAGCCATCAGAATCTTCCTTGCTCATGCTGCCTACAAGAACTTCAGAGTCTTCCAGATGGATGTCAAAAGTGCCTTTCTGAATGGGGAGCTAGCTGAAGAAGTCTATGTGAAATAGCCCCCAGGCTTTGAAGATCCAGTCCATCCTGACTATGTGTACAGGTTAGACAAAGCTCTCTATGGTCTAAAGCAGGCTCCTCGTGCCTGGTATGACACTCTCGCTGACTTTCTCCTGAAGAACAAGTATTCAAGAGGTAAAATTGACAACACTCTGTTCATCAAGCAAACCTCAGGTAATCTTATTCTTGTTCAAATTTATGTGGATGATATCATTTTTGGTGCCACCGATGAGTCACTGTGTGATGAGTTTGCCTCTCTCATGAAAAGCCAATATGAGATGAGTATGATGGGGGAGCTTACCTTTTTCTTAGGACTTCAAGTTAAACAATCTTCAGAAGGTATCTTTATAAATCAAAGTAAATACATACGTGATCTTCTGAAAAAGTTCAATTTTGAAAACTCCTCCCCCATGAAAACTCCCATGGCACCACCTTTGAAACTCCATGTTGATCCGGATGATGTATCTGTGGATATCACCAGCTACCGAGGCATGATCGGCTCCCTTCTCTATCTTACTGCTAGTAGACCAGACATTATGTTTGCTACTTGCCTGTGTGCGCGTTACCAGGCCAATCCGAAGGAATCTCATTTGGCTGCGGTTAAACGCATTTTTCGGTATCTGAAAGGTACCATGAATCTGGGTCTTTGATATCCCAAAGACTCAGGTTTTGATCTAATGGGGTATTCAGATTCTGACTTTTCAGGATCAAAGATTGATAGGAAAAGCACCACTGGCAGCTGTCAACTCCTTGGTGGCAAGCTTGTTAGCTGGTCCAACAAGAAGCAGAACTCAGTCTCCACCTCTACTGCTGAGGCTGAGTATGTAGCTGCTGGAAGTTGTTGTGCTCAAATCCTCTGGATGAAGAACCAACTGAGAGACTACAATCAACTGTATTCTCATATCCCGATTCTGTGTGACAAATCAAGTGCGATCGCCATCGCAAACAATCCGGTGCTGCACTCTCGTTCCAAGCACATCGACATCCGGTATCATTTCATCCGGGATCACATCTCCAAATGTGACATCGAACTTCACTTCATCCCTACCGACCTCCAACTGGCGGATCTCTTCACCAAGCCTCTTGACGAAGCTCGGTTCAAGTTTCTCATCGGAGAACTCGGTATGTTAAATGCCGAGATGTAATTTTTTTTTCTTTTAAAAAAAAAAAACAAAAAATAAAATGAGAGAAAGAAAAGAAAATAAAATAAAAAAAGAGAGAAAGAGAGAGAGAGAAGAAAAGAAATCAAAAAATGCTTTTTTTCTCTCTCTCTCTCTCTCTCTTTCGGTAGCTCTCTCTCTACCATGTCTCTCTCTCCTCCCTCCCCTCTCCTATCGAAAATCTCTCTTGCCTCCCTATCTCCCTTCGTCTCTCTCTCTCTCTTCCCTCCCCTCTCCCTTTCGGCTCTCTCTCCCCCCATTCGGCCTTTAGCCGAACCCCCCTCTCCCTCCCTAGCCGATCTCTCTCCTCTCTCCCCCCCTTCGGCCTCTAACCGAACCCCTCTCCCTCTCCCTTCGGCTCCCTCTCTGTCGGTCCCTCTCCCTCTCTTTCGGCTATCTCTCTCACTCTACCGAAGCCACCCCCCTCTCTTCCCTCTTCGGCCCTCACCCCCTTGCCACCGAAATCCTAAACACCCCACACCCCCTTGCCACTGAAATCCCTAACACCCCCTTATGTTTTTTTTTCGGCTACTACCTCCCCACAACACCCCTTCGGCGGACAACAACCCCCCCGACCAATTTTTTTTCCTTTTCTCGGCCGAAATCCCCCCCCCCCCACCATTTGTTTTAGCCGAAAATAACTCATCCCCCCTCCTTGCCTTGTTTCGGCCGGCCCCACCCCCTACCCATCCCATTTTTTAATTTTTTTTCCTTTCCAAGATTTTCTCCCCTACCATCCCATCCCTCAATCTTTTTATTCCCCCATATCTTTCCATAATCTTTCTCACTCCTCCTTTCCCCATACATCTCCTCCTACTCTATATCACCTTTCCCATCCTTACCATACTTACACATCCCACCCTATTCTCTCCTACCTTCTTTAGCCTACCAATTTCAAATTTCTTCCTTTTCTATTTCCCTACTATTTCCTCCATAAATATAACCCATCAACCTTACTTTTTCCACCATCCTTTCCTTCATTCATACTCATCTTCCACCTACATCCTTTTTCTCTCCTTCATGGCTTCCTCCTCTTCCCCCAAGCTTGTCAAGAAAAATGTGTTCACCTCTCCCACCTCTCATACCGATCTAATTTTCAACCCATGCAATCATGTTGCACGGTTGGAAAGTGATCCCAAGCATAGTGAGTTTGACCCGATTGCTTCCTTCCTCATGAAGTCTCCTCTTCACTATGCCTTGACCTACAATCCACCAAAAATAAGCAAATTGCTCATTGGCAATTTTTGGCTTACTTGTGTCTATGATGCTACATCCGAGAAGGTATCGGCTTCCATTCTCTCCGACCCCGCTTCACCGGATCTCACTTTAGGGGTTGAAGATGTCCGTTCGGCACTTCATCTTCCTATCTACTCACCCTATGAAAAATTCCCACTTGGCAATGAGCATGAGGAGGTTGTTGTGGCTCTAAACTACATCCGTGAAGAACATGACAGGAGTCCAGGCACGCTGCTTCGCAAAAACATGGGAGGTATCTGGCATTTCTTCTTCTCTCATGTTATTCTATGTCTTAGCAAGAAAACTGGTGGCCATGATCAATGTCCCTCTTACATCACCCAACTGGCAAATGCTCTTAACTTTCAAAGAAAGATTGATTTTGCCCGGTACTTCTTCCGTGAATTAGTCAGTGTCATCACCCCTCAAAAGCGGCCCCATGTCGCTTTTCCTCGGTTTATATGGCTCATCATTTATCATAAATTTTCTACTGCCATTGATGTCTCTCATAGCATCACATTCGACTACAAGGCGCCAATTATGACCAAACCCCTTCTTCATAAGGGGCCTTTGGCAACTGACAGCCCTCTTCTACCAGGTATGGTCTCTTTCCTTACTTCTCCCAATCTACAGTGGGGAGATGCCAAGGACACTCCGGTGTCCAAAGGTCCCTCCTCTTCTGTAGTGGACCCTTCCCCCTCACCTTTTGTGACGTCGACTAGCACTATCTCATCATCAGCTACCGACACCGCCGCACTTTCCCAAACGGCCATACCACCGAAAGGACCTTCAGTGGTTACCCAGGTCACACCCAACACCTCAAAGCGGCGGCACTCTACCTCTTCCCCTCCCTCTTCTCCCAAAAGAATGAGAAAGGTTTCTAGGGCCATCCCACATACTCCATCCTCCGATTCTTCACAATCGATGGATGTTGATATTGTCCCATCTGGGCCCGGGGATTCCGACATACCCACTGCCACCACCTTTGTATCCTCACAAAAGGATGCAACTGTAATATTTGGGGACCCTCAACTTACCTCCTCCACTTTCTCCTTAGTGGATGAGGATGACTTGGTATTCTCCCCATACCAAGGCTCTGCTTTCTCATTGCATGACCTTTCACTCGACCAATTCATGGTCGATGCTTATGCACCGCCCGGTGAAACACGGGTCTTACCCAAGGCCAGTGTGGAGGGTATTTCACAATATTTAGCTTATTTGCAACAGGGTCACAAGTAGGTGTCACCCTCCGCAATTCCTTCTACCTCTGCTGTACGGGACACTCCTCCTTCTGCTCCCATCATTCCCCCAGAAGTTCTGGAGGATATTCAGGAAGCAAACAGACAACACCGCCTCATTGGTGCTCAGTTTCGTGAACATCAGACAATTTTGGGCTCTCTTGTCAAGGTCACTTGTGAAAAGTTTTTGTCTCTTGAGACCTCCAATCATCACCTCACTACCTTGGTTACTGCTCTTCAGGCAGCCTCCAATGCTCGTGATGAGGAGGTTCGTCGTCTACAAGCGGCTTCCGTGTCTCATCAGGCCCTCACTACTCAGATTCTTGAGTCCTTGCAGTCTCTTCATCAGAATGTTGATTCTATGTTGGTTGCTCCCCCCCCAGCCACTGAGGGGGAGAAACAGGCGGTTCCAATCTCTTCTGACAGCGGCCGTTAGGGTCCCACTCCCATTTCCACTGATGCTCCAACTGAGGGGGAGCTTTCAAGACAAGGCTTAGACAAAGGAAAGAAAAAATTATCTCCTGATGAAGAGGCCTTCTTATCCCTTCAACAAAAGACTGATGCTCTAAAAACTTTTGTTTCTGAAGCTGATCGGCTAAAGCTTCAACCTCCAAACAAAGTCACTTCTGACTTTGGCCTTTCTGAAGCTAAGCTTGATTCTCATGACATTCTATGGTACCGAAAGACCTTGATGGGACGAAAGCTGAAATCTAAAATTGTTGAAGTCACGCTTGGTACCACCAAAGGTTCAGATACAGAGGTTCAGATGGTTATCATTAGGGAAGACAAAACTCACCACTCTACCAAATTCAGCGACCTTGAAGACTATGGACTCTCTGAATGGTACGAAATCTCTGAACTCTTATCTAAATCTCTTAGTCGACACAGGGTTTTGGCCAAAAAGACCATCAATGGTCTTCTTGAAAAAATGAAAGACATTGCAAGAGATTACAAGCATTCTCCCGAAGAAGAAGCTCAAGTTCAATGTCTCAAAAAGATGTGCCTCTCCTCCTCTCCACAATTCTCCTCTTCTGTCAAACAAAACCTCTTCAAAGATCTGGCTGCCAAGGGAATAATCCCTGATGTAAAGAATCTAAATCTGAAGACTCCAGGTGGTCCGGGTTCGACCCGTCTTTTAGGTACTGGTACTGTAGTGTCTAGGCCAACCAGAGGAGTCTATTTCTTCAATGAAAAGGAAACTCTCATGTTCTTCAGACATGAGGAGATCTCCATTGCTGACACCAAATTTCTGGTTGCTATCCTATCTCTTATCCCCATAAGTTTTGAAGCCTCTCTCATTCGTCGTGATATTCTTGCTGAGCTTCACAAAAGACAGAAAAATGAATGTGGTTCTTCTCTAAATCTCTCTATCTTTCTTATGTACTTGTAACCGTGTTTTGTTAAGTCATCATGTTTAATTCAAGTGCATTTTCTCTTACTTAGTTTGTACATATATAGTATTTTTTTTATTCTTTTGTAAATGTCGGATATACTATACAAATTCTTATTAAAAAAAATCTATGTGAAAAGAACCCAAAAAGAGTAAAGATGGGGGTCAAAATGAATTTATTCAGTACACTCTTTGTTCTATTCTTTAGTATGGATGTCATCCTCAAATAGGGGGAGATTGTTGGGTCATCTAAAGATTTGAAGATGACCTCCTGATCTTCCATGTTATATCATCCTACTTAGAATATGTTTGAGGTTCTTTTAGCAGCTTGGTTTCTATACAAATGTTCGGTGAAGTCGAAGATCAGCCGAAGAAGACAAAGAAGGAGTACATCTCTCAAAGCGGATTGAAGATAGTCTCCTCAGCCTAAAGCCAAGCATGCCCAAGTGATCAACACCATCGGCCAAGATGGTGTCAATCACATATCTTCAGGAGTATGAAGGTGTTCTCACATCTTCAGGAGCCGAAGATCTCTCAATTCTTCGGCAACCGATGATCTCTCCTTAGAAGCTGAAGATGTTCTCACATCTTCAGGAGCCGAAGATCTCTCAAGTCTTCGACAGCCGATGCTTGAGGATTTCTTTCAAACACATTGTACTTTTCTGACAAAGTATATTGTGATATCTTGCATTGACGTGGACCTCATCTGAAGATCAGACAAAGTAAGTATGTCTCCTACACCATTTTAAGGAAATGTCTCTACCATCCTCTGCAGGTCAACACTTCAAGCCAAAACACCTCAAGACAAAAGGTACATCCTGTACCTTGCTGAAGACCTGTGTCCATCCTTTACTCAACAGGTGTCCCATGCATTTAATGCATGAGGCACTATAAATATGAAGGATGGCTCAACATGCAAGATCACCAGCTCTCAAGCATTCAAGCTCTCTAAGTGCACTGGAATTCTCTCTCTACGAAGTTCTTATTGTTTTCTAAGTGTTTTACAATTGTTCTTCATTTCTCTTTGTGTAAGATTTTTTGAATAGATTTCATCTATTCTCTTCCGCAACAATCAAAAGTTTTCTATGTGTAATTCTTGATTTCAAATCAATAAGAATTAAATTAAGTGAAAAACTGTGTGTATTGTATTCAACCCCCCCTTCTACAATACTTCTCTTATTTACTTACTGCTATTTGGGACCAACAATAATAGAACCCAAATATATATATATATATGTTAAGTCAGATTTTATAGTAATCATTGTATTTATAGGCTTGGTTAAATATTGTGTTTTTAGTTGTGTATAATGTGTAGTATTGGCCAGGGTATTTAAGTCCCTTGTCGCTTTGTGTTTTGTAAGGAACTCACGCACATCTAATACATCTTACACTTTGCGCTTTCAACTCTCTCTCTACTTTCTCTCTCTAAGATTTGGTTGATTTTGGGATTATCAATTGGTATCAGAGCCATTCTAAATCTGAGAGGATTGAGAGAAACGATTTTTGATTCTAAATTTGTGGTTGAATCAGAAAATTTGATAGATTTTCTTGATTTTTTCAAGAAAATCTCATTTTTTGATTTTTCATCAAATTCGGATTGTTTTCTAATCGAATTTCATTGTAATTTGGTTTGTTGGATTCGAATTCATTGTTAGAACACTTTTGTTTCACATCAAATTGCAAGAAATTCTGGTTTTCATCTTCAATTTTGAGAATTTTCGTTTTTCTGGAAAAAGTGGTAAGCGTACTGTGTGATTTCTAGAATTCACGCTTTTGTGTTTTTTTGATCAAAATTAGTGTTTTAAAGTTGTTAGAAACTTGATTTCGAGCGTTTCTGTGAAAGAAAATTTTATTAAATTCGGTTTTATAATCATTTTTAGAAGAGCTTTGAGTTTTTCTTCTTTGCGCCAGATCTATAGTTTGCGCGAGTTCATACGCTTTTGCGCCAGTTCATACGAGTTTACGCCAGTTCTTCTAATGTTTGATCTTATTTCATCTGATTTTTGCGCTAGTTTATCTCGGGTTTTCATCAAACTCAAATCAGCATCTCACGCAAAGTGAAAGTTCTCTTCATCAAAGCTTCACGCAAAGTGAAAATTCTCTTCATCAAAGCTTCACGAAAAGATAGGTTCTCGCCATCAAAGACTCGCGCAAATAAGTTTTGCGCCATCTACTTGTCACGCAAAGAAAGGTTTTCGTCATCATCTTATCATGCAAAGTGTCTTTGTGACACTCTCATCTCACGCAAAGTCAAGGTTTGCGCCACCAACTGCTAACGCAAAGAAAGGTTTGCGTCACCATCGTATCACGCAAAAGAAAGTTTGCCCCATCCTCAATTCGCGCAATTCTTAGTTTGCGCCAGTCATAGTTCGCGCAAATCTCAGTTTGTGCTATTCATTGTTCACGCAAATCTCTAGTTTGCGCCAGCATCTCTGTTTCAGACTTAGCATTTTCTGAAGTTATTCATCTATGGATTCTGCAAAGTTTGCTTTTCAAGCTCAGTTCTACAAAAACGATCTCATGATGTCATTGGGCACATAAACCCGTCCTCCAGTTCTGGTTGATGAGAATGAGTTCACTCAGTGGCAAGATCGGTTTCTGAATTTCATCGAACGTCAAAAGAACAGAGATGACATGATGAAGATTCTATCTGAAGGATCTTTTGTAAGACCTACTCTGGCTTCTGGATTATCAAAGCCTACAGTTGAGTATACACCCGATGAGTTGGTGCAATATAAAGCCGACCGTGATGTAAAGGCTAATCTGATGCTAGCTTTGCCAAATTCTATCTACAACAGGATTGATTGCTTCAAAAACAATCCTAAACTAATGTGGGCACAGCTAGAGAAGATTATGCTTGGATCTACAGTTGCAACACAACTTCGACATACACGTTACATGAACAACTTTGAAGAATTCAAAGCCAAAGATGGGGAGTCACTGAAAAATGTTTATGACAGATTCTGTGCGGTAATAAATGATCTGAGAAAAATAAAAGTGGAAAAGACTGAGCTGGAGACTAATATGAAGTTCCTCAATGCTTTGCAACCAGAATGGAATAAATCTTGCCATCGCTTGAGGAATGATGTCAGAATATCTACCATGCAAATCCAAGAGATGTATGAAATATTGCTGACAGATGAGTGTATAGTCACAGAGAAGAAGGCCAAACTTGACAAGAAGAATAAGAAAACAGTGGTTCCAGTTGCACTTCTCACAAGCAAACTGTCTGAACAAGAATTATCCGAGAATGCTTATGATGGTGCAACTGATGATGATGGCGAGGCACTTCAGAAAGCTATGATTCTTCTCTCTCAGCACTACAACAAAAAGTTCCAACCTCATTCGGGTTCCAACAATCTTCGCTTCACTTCTATGTCTAAGAATGTCAAAGTGCCCAGGCTAAGAAACCAACTACATGTTTTAACTGTGGAAAGTCGGGTCACATCGCTAAGGAGTGTCGAGTGAAGAAAGTTCGGGATTCGGCATATTATCGGAAGAAATTGGAACTGGCCGAAAAGAGAGAGAATGGAACTGCTTTGTTAGCTGAAGAAGAATTTTGGCTAGATCACTCTGAAGATGAAGCTGATAATGTGGAGACAACTCATATGTGCTTCATCGGAGATGATCAGAGTGATGATGATGATTCTTCCACTAATGAAGATGAGGTACTTTCTGAGTTTGATTACACATTTATTTCATCACAGATGAACATTATTATAACTGCTTTACATGATCTTTGCTCAAAATTATTATCTGAAAAACAATTAAATTCAGAAAAGTCAAATTTGATTGACAAATTACAAATTTCTTTGAAAGATGAAAAATCTATTTTGGATCATACAAAAGACATCTTTCAAAAGAAATTGGATGATTTAGAAAAATCAAATCTGACTTATCTTGATTCTTTGACTGAAATGACCAAACAAAAAGAAATTTTTTCGGATAAAATAAATGAGTTGGAAGAAAAACTATATCGAAGGAATCAATCTGAACAAACTATTTATTTGAACAAACCACAGAGTTATGAGTCTATAAAAGAAAAATGGGGATTTGGTTTTGAAAATCCTCATTATTTAAACAATGCGATAGAAAAATCCCCTACTTTATATAAATTTGATTATCTAAGTCTTGCTAAATATGCTCCTCAATTTAAAATTGATTGGTTGAATGAAAAGCAAGTGTTAGAAATCGAAAATGAGAAAAAGATGAATAATAAGAAAAAGAAATTTTCTTTTGTTTACACGCGCGAAAATTCCAAATATTTTCCCGAAAAATCAAAGAAAAACATAAACAGTTTAAATGACATTTCTCCTATTAAATCTTCATTGTTTGATGATTATTTTGATATTTGTTCTACTAACACTAATAAAGAAAATATATTTCCAGTTTATTATGATTCTAAGAGATATATTCCTCCATTAGTGTTAAAAAGCAAACTCATTGATCTTGAAGATAAAATAGAAGAACAACATATTCAAAGTGTAATTGAAACAGATGTTATTTTTTCTTTTATGACTTCAAGTTTTGAAGAAAAATTAATTTCTGTTTCTGGTCTTTGTTCTGATTTTAAAGAAAACAAAAAAGAAGTTCTAAAATCTAAAATCTTTTCTCAAAATTTTTCTGACTCCGAGGCAAGTTCAGATTTATTAACTGATCAGTTGGGTTTCTTAGGTAAAATTGTTTCTTCTGATTCAAATCTTAAATCAAAACTTCTTGATGAATCTTTTACGCTAAATGATGATTATTATAAACCAAAGCGTAAAAGAAGAAGGTCAGAGAAGTCAAAGAAACAAGTTACAGTCATTTCTGACAGTTCTAATTCTTGTGATTCAAATATTTCAGATAGGACTTTAAGCACTCCAACATAGCAGATATGGAGGGTCAAGCGGACATCTAATGAATCTACGACTGATGAGGATAGATATGTAGACAAAATCTATAAAAGTGATTCATTTGCTGTTTGTAAGAAAATTTCAAAATATTCAATAAAGCAAATGATTCAAATTTCAAAAGATGTCTCATATTCTTCTTCTGATTCTAGTTCAGATGATTATGCTTTCTCTTCTACTGATTCTTATGTTCATTATTCTAATAATATTTCTCGTGCTTTCAATGTCAAATCTAACAAGTTTTCTCCCATAAGAACTGCAACTAACAAACTTGGACCCAAATACAAGTGGGTACCAAAATCAAAGATTGATTTTAAGTTGCAGGCATCTAATGTCGAGGGGGAGTAAGAGAACAATGGCTTCTAAGTACTTCAGCTTAGAATCCGTACTTCAATGTACTTCGACTTCTACACATGTCAGTTTAGGACTCGTTCTTCAATACATATAGCTTCTGGACAAATGAGAAACTGTGAGTGCATCTACTTAGTTTCGCTGCATTTATCTCTGACTATGATGTTGTTCCAGTTTCTCATATATTTCAAGAATCTGAGCAAGTTTAACCAAAACCTGAATTTGTACAACTCAAATCTTTCATATGAGACACCAATTTATTATACATTATGTGGAAGAAGATATTATTGAAATTTATTTTGTTCCGACTAAATATCAATTTGCCGATTCTTTACATTTGTTTTAAATGAAAAATTTTCAAACTCGGCATTTGAATTTAAAAATTTTAATCTTTACAAATTTTATTCTATAAAGTAAAAGCTTTACAGTTTTTCTTTCTTTTGAATAAAATGTGTGTCTAGGATAAATTCTCAAGTTGCTTTGTTTATATCGAAGTTTTATATGTTTAACTTTGAAGTCTTACAAAAGTCGAAAGGTCAGCAACATGTTTGAAACTTTTGCATTCTACTTTAAAGATATGTGATTCGGAATATTTATAGTTTACAATGCATGGAAATCCTAAAAAGTCTGAATTATGGATCGTAATGAAAATATGGGCTAAGCACTTAGATGTAAAACTGGGTGATTGAGATGAATTATATATATAAAATACAGAAATCTCTAAGTTTAAAAGTTTGTACCTGTGACCTTTCTGGTTTGGGAAAGTAAGTTTCGTGGGATGCTTGTCATCTGGTCCCCTAAGTTCAATTGGTCTGGGAGTGATCGAACCCAAATCCTTCTATAGAACTAGATCGAAAGTCATGTTCTACTGGTATGAATAGGTTTAGGATGTGTCGATGTAGCCTTTCTGATATGGGAGAGTAAGTTCCAAGGGGTGCTTAACACCTAGTCCCCTAAGGCCAACTGGTCTGGGAGCGGCTGACCCAAATCCTGCATTAGGGTCAAATAGAAAGTTACGTTTACGGCATGTTCTTTACTTACCTAACTTTTTGATTAAAAGATGCCAAAGTGCACAAGCTTAAAAGATGCCAAAGAGCAAACTCATGTGAAGATGCCAATGTGCACAATGCTAAAAGATGCCAATGAGCACACATCTCGTGATACTTGGTGATATGTTTGAGTTGCGATAAACCTATAAACTTGTGAAAATCTTAAGTTTTGATGGCTTAGTGTGAGTACATGCAAAGTTTTCTATTATATTTTTAGAATTACATTTTCTTGAAGTTAATCGAAGTTCGCATGCGAGCACACTGAATAGATTGATGAAAGTTTTTGAAACTGAACATGTATTAACTTGATATGCAATGAAACTTGTATCTGTATCCAACAAAATACACTTGACTTCATCTGATGGATTAATCTGTGATATTTTACTAAGTAGAATTTAGTTTGTTTAGTGTTTAAAATTTTATATATTTAGTTGTTTCAAAATACATATTCAGTATATTTTTTCTTTCTACACTGATGTTTCAATTCTTGTGTTCTCATTTCTGTGTTAATGAGTCAGTGCATTATTCAAGGGGGAGTGAATAAGGAGAATTTTCTGAAAAATCATATCTCATATTTCGAGGGGAAGTAACTGATTTTCTATACAAATGCTAATTTGAATTGTCATATTTAGTGCATTTGTGTAGGAGGAATCAAAGAGCTTAACAAGTGAAAATTTTCAGATTTCAAGTCAGCTTTGCGCCAACAGTTGGTAGCGCAAAACTCAACTTTGCTCCACCTTCATCTAGCGCAAAACAATCTTTGCGCCTGTTCCAGCTCCGACCACCACAGTTCATTTGAGTATACTTGAAAGAGGTATGTCGTCTAGAGCACAAGTTGATGAACCGATTGTTCTTTCAAGCTAATTACAAACAGGTCCAGTCTTGTCAAGGCAGCAAAGACAACATAGATTGAAAGATGCTGAGAAGATTTTTTTTTTAAATTCAAGAAGCTTCGCTAAGTCGCTTAGATGGTCCGAGTTGATTTAGAAGATTGATATTGAAGACCACAGCGCCAATGATTACTAAGGGGGAGATTATTAAGTCAGATTTTATAGTAATCATTGTATTTATAGGCTTGGTTAAATATTGTGTTTTTAGTTGTGTATACTGTATAGTATTGGCCAGGGTATTTAAGTCCCTTGTGGCTTTGTGTTTTGTAAGGAACTCACGCACATCTAATACATCTTACACTTTGCGCTTTCAACTCTCTCTCTCAACTTTCTCTCTCTAAGATTTGGTTGATTTTGGGATTATCAATATATATAATCCAGATTCATTCCCTAAAAAAGTTAATTAGGTCAAGATTTTTAGCTTCTCATCTCTTATGCAAACCTATCGATGAAGCCACACCCATACCCATACCCAAACAAATTGAAGAAACCATAACCTAAATCAAGATTACTGGCCCGATATTACAACCATTGAAGCTCCGACCTTTGTTAACACTGTGAAGCTATATCACTCAAGCTCTTCACGAAGCCGATGTTAGTTTTAACGAAGAACCCTAACTTCGTTGCTTGCTCAACAAGAACCTTTAGTCGTTGCTCACTTATTGATTTGATTTAACGTATCGTGCCTTACCCCTCTGCTCAATACAATTTCACAAAGCCGGTGTTTCTCTTTTTTTGTTATTCTTTTTAAGGTTCAATTCGTAGTTTGATTTTCCTGCTCATTTGAAGATATTTTTAACATTATAATCATGATATCGACAATTGTTGTCTTCAAGGTTTTTGTAAACCGAGTTTATGTTCTCGACTTGTTTGTTGTAGTTCATGGATAACTTCCACTGTTGTCTTCAAGGTTTTTTTCTTGTTAGTTGTTAAACGGCGTAATGTTTTCGTCCGTAAAATATTTTTTGGTGGACACTTGATTTTTCTTCTTTATTGGGAAATCATCCATTTGTCCAGGATTTCGTTTTCATCCTAGTGATGTTGAATTGGGTATGTACTACCTCAAGAAATTATTGGAAAAAAACTCTCACCCGAAGTTATTGCAGAGGTTAATATATATGATTTCGGCCCATGGGATCTTCCAGGTATTGAAAATTTCTTTATTTAATTCCTTTCTTCAGCAGCAGAATACATTGTGTGTGATTTAACCTTTAAGAAGTGAGTAGTTGTAAAATGTAACACATCTCTACACTCTTAACTATCCTACACTTCCATCTATGAGTTTCTAGGTTTATGTATGTCAAATATACCTAAAGTGACCACAAAACATAAGCTTCGATGATTTCCTTGTCTAGTATGAGATATATGGACTGTTTTTTCTATTTCTTTTCCCAGGATATTTTCTAAGAGAAATTTATGTTGTCTTAGACTCAATGCTTGTGCAGACTGTATATTTTAGGCCATAACAAGCATTCCTATATAACCGTAAGAAGGATTAGCACCAATAGCAAAATTACATGTTATAATGTACTTTTTAGATGCCTCCAATGCAAAATTTCTGGTCATGTTTGTGTCTATTAGCGTTTATAGCACTGTTGGGCGTACTTTAAACCATTTCACAATGTTCTTGATGATTTACCATGGTTAAGCGACCTATTGTGCTAAGAACTCGAGAGCGCATGTCTAAGTTCAAAATATCAACCAATCGATATGAAATTATCACAAATATGACTTTGGAGATACTGTTAAATGGTTAAATCCCAACTACTATGAGCACAACTTCTTTCATTGAAGGTTCCATGTTCATATACATCCTTTTCATACTTGTCATATTTATCATATGAAATAAGACTTGAACAAATACCGAGTTAAATTAAGGGAGACAATCGAGAAAAAGGTTTTCAATTATTCCAAGAGATGCTCAAATATTAGTCAATTATTCCTTAAAAATTTATATCTTCAGAGACGAGTCAACTTAATTTTCTCCACAATTGTAACAAGCATATAAACTCTGTTGTTTGGGGGGAGGCTTTTGCATTGAGTCGTATTCATAGTGATATATATTCTGGTCTTTTCAAAGCTTGAATATGTTCTTATGTAACATACATTGTTCCCTTATGGCAATCCGTTGATAATGGTGGTACATGTATTTGTTAATTTGACGTTTGAATGCTCTTTGATTGGGATATTGGCTGGGTGATTTTGATAAGAGTCCATACCTAAACACTGATTTTTATGAACTACGTGAATTATGATTTTGTTGATTTGGATTGTTTATCATGGAAACTGGAGGGGATCAGATGTTGCTATCGCAGAGGATTTAAAAAGCTATTTTTTATCAGAAAGATACGACCAAGACTGATTGGTAAGTCACTTGTGAAACTACAAAGACACCCTTTTTTTCCCTGTAACTTCTTCAAAATTCACCACATCTTTTGCCATAAAAATAAGAAACTCAAATGTCATGATGATTAGAATCTACCTGTATTGTTAGAGAAATGAAACTTCAAATTTATAAAGAAGGGTCAGTGATCTTGCACCAATTTCTTTTTATTCTTTTGACTTGCTAAAGAGTTTTGGTAGATCCTCTCAACACTTTATCATCCAAATGGGGTGGCATTGTATATATACTTGTAATTCATGTTTTTCATATTGCTGAAAGAATAATATAATTCTAGACCTTTTTCTTATTGTTGGAACAATGGGGTGGCATTGTATATACACTTCAAATATATGTGTTTATATGTAATACAGATGTGTTTTTGATTAAGTATGTCTTTTCTTTATGGTTTGGTATATAGAGTTACACATAATGTAAAATTACCTTATTGTTTTTGTGTTTTAGAGGCATATGATGCATCTAGAATTGAGGTATCTAAGGCAAATTATGATGATTCCTATTAGAAGTCAATTTATGGTATTAGATTCATGTATGTATTAGGTTGTGTTTCTTAAATTATGTATGGTCCTACTGGATTCATGTATATACTAGATTGTGTTTCTTAAATTAAGAATAACTGCTTTGATTACAATTTAGTTTTGCATCACGTTGCATCTTACTTGTATACGACTACTATATAGTGGCTTAATGAGATGTAGTCTTAACATATTTCGGTAAATGTAATATGCATAATATATATATATATATATATATATATATATATATATATCTGTGTGTGTGTGATAAAAAAAATTTAGTTATATTTTTAAAAATAATTTTTTTTTAAATTACTAAAAGTATAAGTCAGGGATCAGTGACGGATTTTCTGTCGCTAAAAGTGAGTGAATCTGTCACAAATCCGTCGCTAATAGGGATCCTTGCTAATCTGTAACTAATAGGATCCCTCGTTAATCCGTCGCTAATAGGAGCCCTTGCTAATCCGTCGCTAGTAGTTTCCCTTGCTAATTCGTCGCTAATAAAGGCCCTCGCTAATCCGTCGTTGATACTAATCCGTCGTTGATACTAAACCGTTGCTGATACAAGTCCCTCGCTAATCTCTCGTTGATACTTGTCCCTCGCTGATGTCCGTCGCTAATAGCATTAGCTACGTCTATTTAAGCCACTATATAGTAGTCGTATACAAGTTAGATGCAACGTGATGCAAAACTTAATTGTAAATCGTAATGAAAAATCAGAGCAATATTCTTAATTTATGAAACACAATCTAGTATATACATGAATCCAATACGACCATACATAATTTAAGGAACACAATCTAATACAATCTAATACCATAAATTGACTTCTGATAGGAATCATCATCATTTGCCTTAGATACCTCAATTCTAGATGCATCATATGCCTGCTGTTGGGAATTTAAGATTTGTTCAAGTATGGTTAATGCTGCTACTATATCATGATTACTACTGCTAGTAGATTTAATACTGCTTAGAGAGTTAGTACTGCTAGTAGTTAGTACTGCTAAGGGATTACTACTGCCAACATGATTAATACCGCTGATGATTTTAATGTTGCTGAAAATGGTTAATACTTCTGAAGAAGGTTAGTGCTGCTTATGAGATGAAGACTCAGTATGGAATGAAGACAGCTGTATAGAAGACTTAGTAAAGTAAAGGAGATAATTATGGACTGGAGATCAATTGTATTTTGATAATTATCTTGTAATATGTCTTGTATAAATAGTATAGAAGTCTTTGATAGAATTAACTTTTGATTGATAAGTTTTTAGAGAGAGAATTAACCTCAAAGTTTTAATCCTAGTTCTAGAGAAGTAGAATTCGTCTTGGTGAGCCTGTTCATCAAGATTGAGATTTTGTTTGAAAGCTTGTAACTTTAATCATTCAATAAAGTTTACAAGTTGTGATTTCTGATTCACTGTTACTTTGATAGTTGAATATTAAAGTGTTATTCCGCAACTCATTTAATATTGTTTCTGAGCTCATTATTCTTGTTAAGAATTAGATCCTGACAAGTGGTATCAGAGCAAAGTATTCTCAGAAACCTTCATTCATCATGGACAACACAGGTGAATCAAACAGTACTTTTGTCTCAAAGGTTCCCATGCTCAAACCTAATGAGTTTGACATGTGGAAAATTCGGATCAAGCAGTACATCCTCCTTACAGACTGTTCTATGTGGAACTTTGTTGAGAATGGTCCCTCTGCTGAAGGTAAAATTGGACAAGATGGCAGAAGACCACCTCCAAAAACTGATGGTGAGAAGAAAGTCAGACAGTTGGAGATGAAAGCCTTAAGCACCCTGCTTTTGGCCATTCCTAATGAGTATCAACATTAGTTTCAACACTTCACAGATGCTCAGATTCTATGGAATGCTTTAGAGAAGAGATTTTGCTGGCACCAAGAGCACTAAGAGGAATCAAAGGGATATTCTCAAGCAGCAATATGAGAATTTTACATCTTCAAAGAATGAGTCTATGACTCAAACTTTTGACAGATTAAATAAGTTAATTGGTGAGTTGGCTACTGTTGGAGTACAGATGGAACAAGATGATGTCAATCGAAAGTTCCTCAGATCTCTTGGAAATGAATGGACCATGTACACCGTTTCATTCAGACAGAATGATGAATTAGAAGAAAAGGAACTGGATGATCTATACAATGATCTAAGAGTGTTTGAATCTGAGGTGGAAGCAAAGAAGAAGCCTACTGGATATGTGCATAATGCTGCACTCCTATCAGCATCAACTGATTCTACTGCTAACCCTGAATCAGTTAATGTTGCCTGTGGAGTAAATCAAGAAAAAGGCAATGAATCTGTTTTTGAAGCCTTTCTTTCCAGCCATGGTAACTCTTCTTTAATCAATGATGACTTGGAGCAGTTTCATCCTGATGATCTTGAAGAGATGGATATCAAATGGCAGATGGCCATGCTTTCTATGAGGGTGAAGAAATTCATCAAGAGGACAGGGAGGAACAACTTCTCCCAAAGAAGAGAAGATGGAGCAGGCTTTGATAAGTCAAAGGTGGAATGCTACAAGTGTCATATGAAGGGACACTTTGCCAGGGAATGCAGAAGTGAAGTGTCTCACAACAATCACCAATAAGCACAGACTGGAAGCTTCAACCAGAACAGAAACTCTACTCAAGCTCTTGTTTCTCAACAAGGAATGGGGTTTGACTGAAGTGATCAAGCAGAAGAAGCCATTCAAAATCAAGCTCTCATGGCTGAGGTATCTGATCTCCCAACTGAGGTACTTTCTAATCTCTGTTCTCAAACTTGCATAGACACTGTTAAAAGGTACAGGGATCACAACCAGAATATGAGTGATGACCTTAAGAGGTTAGAAAAGGATAGAAAAGACTATGTGAGAATTGTTGAGAGGTTTGAGGAACAAATCAAAGGTTTCCAAGCCAATGAACTTCAACACACATATGATACAAATTACTGGAAGTGGGAGAAGAATGATCTAGAAATCCAACTGACAAAGTCCAAGGAGGAGAATGAAAAGTTGAGAGGAGAACTAGACAAGGTTAAGCTGGATGTGGAAAAATTTTCATATGCGTCTAAAGCCATGGATTCAATTCTAAAGGTCCAAATCCATGATAAGCTTAAACCAGGAATTGGGTACAATACAACACCACCACCATACAACAACAACTACATCCCTCCTAAATCAAACTTGCTAGAGACCAAGGATAAGAAGGACTTGCATGTGGGAGCCACTAAGATAAATCCCTTAGATGAAGTAGTTGTTGAGGACAAGACTGAGAAAGAAGCTGGTAAGAGTAAGGATAACACTGTGAGTGGTGAGATTCCCTTAGAAAATAACATTCTTACCAATGAGGGTGGTGGAAGGGATTGGGTCAAATCCAATGGTGTAGAGAAGACTGAGGGAAAGTCCAAAAAGGTTCATTACAAACAGACTACAGTTGTGAATCATGTTCCTTGCAAACAGTGTGCATGTAATAAATCTGAGCCCCTAAAACAGGATAAAGGAGGGGAAATCAAAGAAATTGGAATAATCAGTGGGCTAAAAAACAAGGAGTTGATCTGAGTAGAATCATCAGACCAAAACCTTGCTTCATATGTGGCAAAATGAACCATCTTGCCAAGCACTGTTACTTTAATCCTATGAACCAAAGGATAAATTTTCAAAGATCTGTGCAAAAACCCTTTGGTTATAGGAAGAACGAAAGGAACCATTTGGCTAAGAAAACTGGTAAATCTAAAAGCCACATGAAGAAAAAGACTGTAGGAGAGAATGTCAAGATGTGGGTTCCCAAAAGCACTAAAACTGTTAGTACTGCTACCACAAATAGTGCTGCTAACAAAGATAGTGCTGCTAGAAGCAATACTGCTGCTACCAATGTTAGTACTGCTGAGAGTATTAGTACTTCTAAAACTAACATTGTTAGTACCTTTTCAAATGTTAATACTGCTAACTCTGTTAGTGCTTCTAACAAGGTTAGTACTGCTAAACCTGTTAGTGCAACTAACTTTGTTAGTACTTCTAAAATTAGTACTGCTTCTAGTGTTTGTGCTGCTAGACCTATCATCTTAACAAAGCACTCCAGTAAAGAGTGCTCTGATTTTAAAAATCTCATCAAAAAGGAATGTAAATACTTTGATGAGAAAGGGAGGCCCAAGACCACTTTGGCTTTGGTTCCCAGTCAATACTAATTGATTTATCTAATGTGCAGGGCAACCAACAGCTCAAGGGAAAGAGCATTTGGCATGTTGATAGTGGTTGCTCTAGGCACATGACAGGGAACATGGATTGCCTCAAGAATTTCAAGAAAATTGATGGAGGGCATGTTGCCTTTGGTAATACTCCAGATGGAGGTAAGATTAGTGGTAAGGGTGATGTAACAAAAGGTAAGATGACCTTTGAGGATGTTTTCTATGTTGAGCAGTTAAGGTACAACCTGTTAAGTGTATCACAGGTTTGTGACAAACAACATAGTATATTATTCACTGATTTTGAATGCATTATCCTTGCTCCTGGATTCAAGGTAGTTGATGAAAAGATGATACTACTAAGAACTCCCAAAAAATATAATGTCTATTGTTTGGATATGGAAAATGTTTCAACTGATTCATCCCTAAAATGTCTTGTTTCAAAAGCATCTTTGGATGAATCATCACTTTGGCACAGAAGGACGTGTCACATGAACTTTAAAACAATGAATAAACTTGTTAAAAACAACCTTGTAAGAGGTTTGCCTTCAAAAGTCTTTTCATGTGATGATCATTATGTTGCTTGTCTCAAAGACAAACAACACAAAACTTCTCATAAGTCCAAAGAAGTGAACACAATTTCTTCTTCTCTTTAGTTGTTGCATATGGATCTGTTTAGTCCTACAAATGTTATGAGTATAGGTAAGAAATCATACTGCTTAGTGATTGTTGATGATTACTCTAGATTTACTTGGGTATACTTTATAAGGACCAAGGATGAGACAAGTAGACTGATCAAATCCTTTATTCTAAGAATTGAAAACCAAACAAATCAAAAGGTAAAAGTCATTAGGTCAGACAATGGTACTGAATTTAAAAATCTTGACCTAAACACCTTTTGTGAGGAAAAAGGAATTGAGAGGCAATACAGTGCTCCTAAGACTCCACAACAAAATGGTGTTGCTGAGAGAAGGAATAGGACACTGATTGAAGCTGCTAGATCTTTGTTAGCTGATTCAAAACTTCCAATTACTTTCTGGGCTGAAGCAGTTAATACTGCTTGCTATGTCCAAAACAGAGTTCTAGTAGTCAAGCCTAAAAACAAGACACCATATGAGCTTTTAAATAAAAGAAAACCATTTATTAGATTTTTCAAACCTTTTGGGTGTCCTTGTACCATTCTCAATACCAAAACTCACTTAGGAAAGTTTGATAGCAAAGCAGATGATGGTTTTCTTGTTGGTTACTCATCTCAGAGTAAGGCCTACAGAGTATTTAATTCTTCTTCTAGAATAATTGAGGAAAGTGACAATGTCAAATGCAATGAGAACACACCAAATCCTATTGGTTCAGGTCCTCAGTGGTTATTTGACATGGATTCACTAACTAACTCTTTGGGATTCAGTAGTGATGATCATGCAGGTCTTGGAAGTAGAGGATCAGGGGAAGATCAAGTACAACATATTATTCCTCAGTCTGTGATCTTTCCATTACCTACAATGGACCATGTTGAAATCTGTGAAAAGGAGACTGTTAATGAACCAATTCAGAGTGAAGAAGAAAGAAGAGATGAGGAGAATTCAGAGCATGAAGATCCAGAAGCAGCTGATGTGATTCCCTCAGCTGACTTAAATGATTCCAATTTAGATGAGAGAATTAATGAAGAACCTAGTCTTCAGACAAGAACTCAGAAGAATCATCCTCCTGAGCTGGTAATAGGAGACATCTCTTCTCCTATGATGACTAGGAATCAAAGCAGACTTCAAGATTTGCAGGATCAGCAGCATACAGTACCCTCTTGCTTTCTATCCCAGATTGAGCCTAAGAAGGCTTGTGAAGCAATGAAAGATTCAAGTTGGATAGAAGACATGCAAGAAGAGTTGCTACAGTTCAAATTGCAAGATGTTTGGGACTTGGTGGACCTTTCTAAAGGTTATAAAGCAATTGCCACCAAGTGGATTTTCAGAAATAAAAAGGATGAGAGAGGAATAGTAATCAGGAACAAAGCAAGGCTAGTGGCACAAGGGTACACTCAGGAAGAAGGTATAGACTATGAGGAAGTCTTTGCTCCAGTTGCAAGGGTAGAGGCCATTAGGCTGTTTCTAGCCTATGCCTCATATATGCAGTTCAAGGTATACCAGATGGATGTGAAGATTGCCTTTCTATATGGAACAATTGATGAAGAAGTATATGTCTGTCAGCCCCCTGGTTTTGAAAATCCATCATATCCTGACAGAGTATACAAACTTAAGAAAGCATTTTATGGTCTTCATCAAGCCCCAAGAGCATGGTATGATACACTGTCTACCTATCTCTTGGAAAATGGGTTTGAAAGGGGAAACATTGACAAGACTCTCTTTATTAAAAGAAGTAAGAAGGACACCCTACTTGTTCAGATCTATGTGGATGACATCATATTTGGCTCCACAAAAGAACTGATGTGTAGAGACTTTGAAGAGTTGATGCACAAGAGCTTCAAAATGAGTGCAATGGGTGAACTCACTTTGTTTCTTGGACTTCAAGTGAAATAGCAGAAATATGGAATTTTCATAAGCCAATCAAAGTATGTGAAAGATATCCTTGATAAGTATGGTTTTTCAGACTCAAAGCCAGCAAGCACACCAATGGAAACACACAAACATATCACTGCTGATCTTGAGGGGGGGATGTGGATGTCCATCAGTATAGATCAATGATTGGATCTCTCATGTATCTCACAGCCTCAAGACCAGATATCATGTTTCCAGTGTGTGTTTGTGCCAGATTCCAAGTCAAGCCAAAGCAGTCTCATCTTCAAGCAGTTAAAAGGATTTTCAGATACTTAAGAGGGCAACCTAGATTAGGTCTTTGGTATCCTTATGAATCCAACTTTGACTTGATTTCATATTCAGACAGTGACTTGGGAGGTGCTAATATGGATAGAAAGTCTACTTCAGGGGGATGTCAGCTCTTGGGTGCAAGACTAGTATCTTGGCAGTGTAAGAAACAAACCACAGTGTCCCTATCCACAACAGAAGCTGAGTACATTGCTGCTGCAAGTTGCTGCTCTCAGGTTTTATGGATTCAGAATCAAATGCTGGACTATGGGGTAACCTTTCTTCACACTCCAATCTTCATTGACAATAGCAGTGCTATTAGCATTGTTAACAATCCAGTCAAGCACTCCAAAACAAAGCACATTGAAATCAGGTATCACTTTATTAGAGACTGTAATGAAAAGAAGCTTATTCAAGTTGCTAAAGTTCATACTGACAACCAGTTTGCTGATCTATTCACTAAAGCTTTTGATGTGGGAAGATTCACTTTCTTGGTCACAAGTGTGGGCATGATCAACTATGAATGAGCTCAAGTTTAAAAAGTGATTGTATACATGTTATTTGTTTGTTTTTAGTGCTACTAATCATCTTTCTCAGGAAGTTCATCACCTTGCTCAGACTAACACAAGCTTCAACAGAGTAAGTGTAGTTAATGCTGCCAGTGCAGTTTTAATGCTGCCAGTGCAAAGTTACTACTTCAGGTATGAGTTAATACTGCTAGTTCGTTAATATTGCTAGTGGTTAATACTGCTCTCAGTTAATACTGCTCTCAGTTACTACTGCTCTCAGTTAATACTGCTCTCAGTTCTACTGTTCTCAGTTAATACTGCTCTCAGTTAATACTGCTAGTTGGTTAATACTGCTAGTTAGTTAATACTGCTAGATGGTTAATACTGCTTCTTTCCCGAATCATATAAATACCCTCTTTGCCCGCCTGAAAGTTCATAACGACTCTTTGAATATTGTTCATCTTCTCTCTAACCTTTTTCTCTCAAGCAACCAGTGTGTTTTAGTCAAGACTCCTCAAGCTCGATGGCATCAATGGCGTTTATTGATGAACACAACGAGATTGCAATGCTTCAAAAGCCTAAGCAGGCTGCTGGATTTCATCAAATAGTCGATTTTCTCAAGTCCATCCATATAGCTCATGCTCTTACAGTGTCACCATCAATCTACATCGAGCACCAGAAGCAATTTTGGGGCAATGCCACCGCTATTACTGAAAATGGTGTGCAGGTTATCAAGATAAGGGTGTGTGACAAACCCTTGACAGTTTCTGAAGAGGTAATTCGCATCAGTCTACGACTAGACGATGCCTCAGGTATCAAATCTATCTCTAATGATGATTTATTTTCCACTCTCACTAGAATGGGGTATGGAGGCCCATTGGGTGTTTTCAAGTTCTCCAAAGCTAAATTTTCTCCCCAATGGTGTTTCTTTGTCCATACCCTTATGCATTGTATTTCTAGAAAAACTACTGGATGAAGTGAGTTCAGTAGTACCATTGCTTATGCTTTGGTCTGCTTGTCCACTGCCAGAAAGTATAATTTCTCAAAAATGATTTTCAATGACCTTGTGTCAAACTTGGAGAATAAAAAGAGTTTCTTTATGTATCCAAGGTTTGTCCAGGAAGTTATCACCACTGAATTGACGGATATGCCTCAATTTGATGAGGTATATGTACCTAAAATCCCCAAGGGTAAGGTCTTTTCAAATATGAAGAGATCTGCCATGGACTCGGAAGGAGTTGACACCCCATTGTTCTCTACAATGATGGTGGTGTCCCACAATCAAGAAGGTATGGAATCAGGGTTAGGGCCCTCACTAGACCATCCCACTGAAAGCCAATCCCAACCTTCAATCACTATATCAATCCCTCAGTCCCTTCTTCAAAAACCAACTTCACCCATCACCAATACTTACATAAGGAAAAAGGTAAAGAAGGCTCCTTCTCTTCTTGTACCTTCACCCACAAAGCCTTTAAGCCCTCTAATGGAGAAATCTCCATTAGAGAATATCTATAGGGAAACCACAGGGGTGTCTCCCAACCCCAAGGAGGTGCTCACTGTCTCAACAAGTGCAGATTACCAAACTGAAGAAAATGGTGCAGAGGTTGGTGCAGAAAAAGAAAAGAAAACAGTATGTGTTAAAGAAGAGGGGAGATGCTTTCAAAAAGGGGGAGAAACAAGATGATGGGGAGAAACTCAGTACTAGTGGTATGGAAGCTCAATTTGAGGGGGAGCAGAATAGGGAAACAGAAAACAAAGAAGCAGAAACTAGTAAAGCAGTAGAAACTGAGAAAGCACAAGCAGCAGTAACAGAAAAGCAAGCAACAGTAACAGGGATATCTATTGAAGAATTAGAGATTGCAGAAACTTTGGTAAAAGCTAAGAATGACACTCCCAAGGCTTCTCAAAAGGTCAAGGGAGTGGTCATTAAAGAAGGAGGTCTTGAGCAGAAAAGCAAAGAAATCAGTGAGGCAGAATTAAAGAAGAAAGGAAAGGCTAAGATGGTTGAACCTGAACAACCTTTAAAGCAGCAGAAACAGATAGAGCTAGATGAAGAAGTGGCTAAACAGCTTCAAGCAGAGATGGAAAAGGAGGAACAACTTCAATCAGAAAAAGCCAGAGAGCTTGCACTGAATATGGCTAAAAAGCTCAATGAAGAATATCAAAAGAGTTTGAAAGCTGCAACTGATGCCAAGAAAAGTACAGTAAAAACAACCAAGCACAGAATGCCTGTAAAGACTCAGAAAAGACAACCCTCTAAGACCTTTTTGGCCAATCAAGAAAGGAGAAGAATGATAAACTTTCTGAGAGGCTCAATTGGTGTAAAAGGAGAGATGTTTGCTAACATGGCATACAACAAAGTTGAGGAGCTATATAAAAAGGAGATGGCAAAGCTTCAAGGAGATTCCTCTCAAAGGGAAGAAGCTGAAAGAAGGATGAAAGAGAGGCATGTTCTCAACATCCAACAACCCTTCCCTGAGGAAACCACTCCTTCAAAAGAAAAGGCTGAAAAGAAAGAAGAGAAAGTTGATGTCTAAGCCAAATCTGCAAAGAGAGTAAAGACCATAGCTTCCAAGAAACAGTCCAAAAAGCCAAGGATTGAAGAAGCAGATAAAGAGGCAGAACCATCTGTTGCAGATCATACAGAGCAAACAAGTCAAAGTGCACAACAACCAAATCAATCTGATGAGCATGTTGGTCTTTACATGACTTTAATAGAACCAGTACAGGCTGTTCCCATTTCTGTGAAGGCACCAGAAATCATCTTTTGGGATATTCTGAGGGACAACAGAATGGATTACTTCAGACTCAAAAGAGTTGGTGACTTGTTTGAAGTATACACAACTTGGGGCAAAGTGATCAGAAGTTGCTCCAGGGCTGACTTAGAAGAAATGCATAAGGTGGGAATAAAGCTATATGAGCCTGTTATGAAGAGAAATGAAGAAAGTCTACTAAAAGTTGCTATGGAATACTTGTGTATGATGTTTGAACCAGAAAAAGTGGTGTACCGGATCAAGGATTTGCATCATGAGTATGGGTTCAAAAGGATTGATCAGTGGATGCTCTTTGAAAATTGTGGTGTCTACATGATCACAGTAGATAACTGCTATCATGAGTATTTTCTAGTAGACAAAGTGTATGATCATAGCAAGGAGAAGCTGAAAGGAATGCTAAAAGCCAAGCTTGTGTGTGCAAAAGGATCTGAAATGGCCAGAACTGTGATAAGAAGGACAATCAATCAAAGTCTGAGACTGGATCCAAATTTGGGCAACTAAGCTGAAGTTTTGAAAGCATCTTGAAGATTATATCTGAAGAACTTGACTTCTCTTCTTAAAAGTCAAGTTAGGGGGAGATTGTTGGGAATTTAAGATTTGTTCAAGTATGGTTAATGCTGCTAGTATATCATGATTACTACTGCTAGTAGATTTAATACTGCTTGGAGAGTTAGTACTGCTAGTAGTTAGTACTGCTAAGGGATTACTACTGCCAACATGATTAATACTGCTGATGATTTTAATGCTGCTGAAAATGGTTAATACTTCTGAAGAAGGTTAGTGTTGCTTATGAGATGAAGACTCGGTATGGAATGAAGACAGCTGTATAGAAGACTTACTAAAGTAAAGGAGATAATTATGGACTGAAGATCAATTGTATTTTGATAATTATCTTGTAATATGTCTTGTATAAATAGTATAGAAGTCTTTGATAGAATTAACTTTTGATTGATAAGTTTTTAGAGAGAGAATTAACCTCAAGGTTTTAATCCTAGTTCTAGAGAAGTAGAATTTGTCTTGGTGAGCCTGTTCATCAAGATTGAGGTTTTGTTTGAAAGCTTGTAACTTTAATCATACAATAAAGTTTACAAGTTGTGATTTCTGATTCACTGTTACTTTGATAGTTGAATATTAAAGTGTTATTCCGCAACTCCTTTAATATTGTTTCTGAGTTCATTATTCTTGTTAAGAATTAGATCCTGACACCTGCAAAACACAAAAACAATAAGGTAATTTTACATTATGTGTAACTCTATATACTAAATCATAAAGAAAAGATATACTTAATCAAACACATAAATTTGAAGTGTATACAATGCCACCTCATTGTTCCAACATTAAGAAAAAGGTCTAGAATTATATCATTGTTCCAACAATAAAAAAACATGAATTAAAAGTGTATATACAATGCCACCCCATTTGGATGGTATAGTGTAAAGAGGAACTACGAAAACTCTTTAGCAAGTCAAAAGAATAAAAAGAAATTGGTGCAAGATCCTTGACCCTTCTTTATAAACTTGAAGTTTCATTTCTCTCACAATACAGGTAGATTCTAAACATCATCACATTTGAGTGTCTTAGGGGGCGTTTGGTTCATTTTAAGGAATAGGAATGAAAATGAAAATGGGAATGAAGCAGAATGAGAATAGGAATGAGCATTGCATTGATGTTGTTTGGTTAAACCAATATAATCAATAAAAAATATTTTATATAATATTTTTTAATACAAATATGTGTCGTCCAACACGAAAAATAAAAAATATGTTTCATTAAACATCGAGAGATGAAGGGCATATGAGAAAATGTGACTGAACATGAATAAGATTTTCATTCCCCCCAATTTGGTCAAGAATGAAAATTAATGGGTTTGGGGTAATGGACTCATTATATTATGTTAAACCAAACAACATTTTTCATTCTCATTCCCATTTCAAACCCCTCAATACCTCCAACCAAACACCCCCTTTTATGGCAAAAGATGTGGTGAATTTTGAAGAAGCTGCAGGGAAAAAGGGGTGTCTTTGTAGCTGCACAAGTGACTTACCAATCAGTCTTTGTCGTATCTTTCTGATAAGAAAATAGCTTTTTAAATCCTCTCTGATAGCAACCTCTGATCCCCTCCACTTGCCATGATAAACAAATCCAAATCTACAAAATCATAATTCACGTAGTTCTTCAAGATCAATGTTTATGTATGGACTCTTATCAAAAGCAACCAACCAATATCCCAATCAAAGAGCATTAAAACGTCAAATTAACATATACATGTACCACCATTATCAAGGGATTGCCACAAGAGAACAACGTATGTTACATAAGAACATATTCAAACTTTAAAAAGTATGAAGAAGGCTCAATGCAATAGCCTCACCCCAAACAAAAGAGTTTATACGGCTTGGTACACTTGTGGAGAAAATTAAGTTGACTCGTCTATGAAGATATTAATTTTTAAGGAATAATTGACTAATATTTGAGCATCTCTTGGAATAATAGAAAACCTTTTTTTCTCGATCGTCTCCTTTAATTTAACTCGGTATTTGTGCAAGTCTTATTTCATATGATAAATATGACAAGTATGAAAATTTCGTATATGAACATGGACCCTACAATGAAAGAAGTTGTGCTCATAGTAGTCAAACTGGGGTTTAACCATTCAACAATATCTCTAAAGTCATATTTGTGATCACCTCATATCGATCGGTTGATATTTTGAACTTAGACATGCGTTCTCGAGTGCTTAGCACAATAGGTCGCTTAACCATGTTGATAGTCCAAGATCACTAAATCCTAGAGAGAGAAAGTAGAGAGAGAGCAATGTAAGCGCAAAGTAGGATGTATTCAATAGTAAGCGTGAAAAGTGTTTCCAACAACCAAGACCAAAGGGACTTAAATACCCTTGGTCAATACTACACAGTATTAGACTCTAAACACATTATTTGACCAAACCTATAAATACAATGATTACTATAAAATCAGACTTAACAATCTCCCCCTTAGTAATCATTGGCGTTGTGGTCTTCAAAATCAATCTTCTAAATCAGCATGGACCAACTAAGCGACTTTGCGAAGCTTTCTGACTTTTAAAACAAATTTCTTCTCAGCATTTTTCAGTTTGAGTTATCTTTGCTGCCTTGACAAGACTGGACCAGATTGGAATGAACTTGAACGAACAGTTGATTCATCAGCTTGTGTTCTAGACGACACACCTCTTTTAAAAGATCTTGAATGAATTGTGGTGGTCGGAGCAGGAACAGCAAAAGACAAGTAAAGTTGAAGAAATTTTGAATCTTTGAGCGAATCTTCATCAGCAGATTAACATTTGAGCTCTTTGTCTCTTTATCATCTCCTTGACTTCTTTTAACTTCTCCCCCTCATGACCTTGATGATCTGGATCAACTTGGTCATGCATATGTTGGAGACGAGACAACTTAAGATCTGCAAAATCAAAGAAACGGAGAAGAGAAGGAAGGTTTGCGCTACAAGTTGGTGGCACAAAGTTAGGTTTGCGCTAACAGAAGGAAGCGCAAAGTGAGGTTTGCACGACATGCAGGAAACGCAAAACATGCTTTGCACTAGAAGCTGTTGGCGCAAATTAAGCTTTGCTCTACCATCTGGTGACGCAAATATGACTTGGAGTCTGAAAAATTTTACCTGATTAGCTCTTTGACTCCCCCCTATACAAATGCACTAAATTTGACATTTCAAGTTAGCATTCATATAGAAAATCAGATACTCCCCCTCAAAAACAGATATGATCATTAAGAAAAATTATCCTTTTTCACTCCCCCTTGAATAATGCTCAAATCCATTAAGATATAAATGAGAACACAATGATTGAAACATCAATGTAGAAAGAAAAATATACTTAATATGTATTTTGAAACGACTAAATATATAAAAATTTAAACATAAACAAATAAAATTCTACTTAGTAAAATATCACAATAAAATCCATCAGATGAAATCAAATGTATGTATTTGGATACAGAAACAAATTTTATTGCATATCAAGTTAAGACATGTTCAGTTTCAAAAACTTTCATCAATCTATTCAGTGTGCTCGCATGTGAACTTCGACTATCTTCAAGAAAATGCAATTCTAAAAATATAATAGAGAACTTTGCAAATAATCACACTAATCCATCAAAAATTCAGATTTTCACAAATTTACAGGTTTATTGCAACTTAGAAATATCACCAAGTATCATGAGATGTGTGCTCATTGGAATCTTTTGAATCAACAAGTTTATTAAGTAAAGAACATGCTGTAAACGTAACTTTCTATCTGACCCTATTGCAGGATTTGGGTCAGCCACTCCCAGACCAGTTGGCCTTAGGGGACTAGGTGTCAAGCACCCCTTGGAACTTACTTTCCCAGATCAGAAAGGCTACATCGACATATCCTAGACCCATTCATACCAATAGAACATGACTTTCGATCTGATTCTATAGAAGGATTTGGGTTCAATTACTCCCAGATCAAATGACCTTAGGGGACTAGATGACAAGCATCCCACAGAACTTACTTTCCCAAACCAGAAAGGTCACAGGTACAAACTTTTAAACTTAGAGATTTCTGATTTATAATGATTTAATAATCATCTCAAACACAAGGTTCTACGTCTAAGTGCTTAGCCCATATTTTCATTACGATCCAAAATTTTTGACTTTTTAGGTTTTCTAAGCATTGTAAACTATAAATATTCCGAATCACACAACTTGAAAGCAAAATCAAAAGCTACAAACATGTTGCTGGCTTTTCGACTTTTGTTAGAGCTGAAAATTGAACATATAAAAACTTTAATATAAACAAAGCAACTTGAAAATTTATCCTAGACACACATTGTATTCAAAAGAAAGAAAAATTGTAAAACTTTTACTTTATAGAATAAAATTTTAAAGGTTTAAACTTTTAAAAAAACATGCCGAGATTTTAAAAATAGAAATATTTGATCGGCAAGTTTATATTCAGCTGAAACAAAATATAATTCAATAATATCATCTTCCACATAATGTAAAAATGAAATTTGTGTCTCTTTTGAAAAAAATTGGGTTGAACAAATTCAGGAGATGGAATGAAAATGCTCAGATTCTTTTAAAAACATTTGAGAAAACTGGAACAACATCATAATCAGATATAAATGCAGCGGAAATTAAGTAGATGCACTCAAAGTTTCTCATTAGTCAGAAGCTTAAAAGTTTTGAAGAACGAGTCCTAGACTGACATGTCTAGAAGTCAAAGTCTTTGAAGCACGGGTTCTGAGCTGAATTACTCAGAAGCCATAATGTTGACAATGAAGTCCGAGTTTTGAACTACTGTGTTCAAAAGCCATATTTTCTCTTACTCCCCCTTGACATGAGATACCTACAACTTTAAATCAGATTGAGACTTGGGTACCCACTTGAATTTGGGTCCGTGTTTGTTAGTTGCAGTTCTTATGGGGAAATAATGATTAGATTTGACACGAGAAGCATGAGTAATATCATCAAAATAATAAGCACAATCATCAGATGAATACAAAGCATAATCATCTGAACTAGAATCAGAGGAAGAACATGAGACATGTTTTGAAATTCGAATCATTTGCTTTATTGAGTATTTTGAAATTTTATTACATGTAGCAAATGAATCACTTTTATAAAGTCTGTCTACACATTTATCCTCATCAGTCATAGAATCAGTAGATGTCCGCTTCACTCTCCAGATCTGCTTCTTTGACTTGCTCAAAGTCCTATCTGAAAGAATTGAATTGGAAGAATTAGAACTGTCAGAAAGAACTGTATCTTGTTTCTTCGACTTCTTTGACCGTCTTCTTTTACGCTTTGGTTTATAATACTGATCATTTAGCGTAAAAGATTCATCAAGAATTTCCGAATTAATATTTAAATCAGAAGAAATAATTTTACCTAAGCAACCAATCTGATCAACTAATAAATCTGAATTTACCTCGGAGTCAGAATTATTTTGAGAAAAGATTTTAAAATTGGAAACTTCCTTTTTATTTTCTTGACAATCAGAAGAAAGACTAGAAATAGAATCTTGTTTTTGAGAAAATAACTTTTTCTTCAAGACTAGACGTCATGAAAGAAAGAATAATATCATATTCAATTTCTTTTAAAATATTTTGATCTTCCATCTTATCTTCAAGATCGTTGATTTTGCCTTCTAAAATTAAAGGAGGAATATATTTCTTCGAATCATAAATGATTGGAGAAATATTTTCCTTATCAGATTTATTAGCAAAAATATCAACAAAATCATCAGATACTGAAGATTTGACATAAGATATATCATTTAAACCTTTTCTGCCTCTTCTTGATTTATCAGGAAAATATTTGGCATTTTCAAACGTGCAAACAAAAGGAATTTCCTTTTTCTTGTGATTTGTCCTTTTCTCATTTTCGATTTCTAACACTTGCTTCTCATTCATCCAATCAATTTTAAATTGAGGAGCATATTTAGCAAGAGTTAGATAATCGTATTTATATAAAGTTGGGGATTTTTCGATCGCATTGTTTAAACAATGTGGATTTTTAAAACCAAGTCCCCATTTTTCTTTTAAAGCTTCCTTACTCCTTGGTTTGTTCATAAAGATTGTTTGCTCAGATTGGTTTCTACGATATAATTTTTCTTCTAATTTATTTATTTTATCTGAAAGACTGTTTTTTAAATTGGTCATAGCGGTCAAAGACTCAAGATAAGTCTTATTTGAATTTTCTAAATCATCCAATTTCTTTCGAAAGATGTCTTTTGTATTTTCCAAAATAGATTTTTCATCTTTCAAAGAAATTTTCAATTTGTCAATCAAATCTGACTTTTCAGCATTTAAATTCTTTTCAGATAATAACTTTAAGCGTAAATCATATAAAGCAGTAATTATAATATCCATCTGAGAAGTTATGAAATTATAATCAAATTCTGAATATACCTCATCTTCATCAGTATCAGAATCATCTGACTGATCATTTCCAACCAAGCACATCTGAGCGATCTCGACATTTGCAGCTTCATCGTCGGAATGATCCAGCCAGAATTCTTCTTCGGCAAGTAAAGCAGTTCCGTTCTCTCTCTTTTCAGCCAGTTCCAATTTCTTTCGATAATAAGCTGAGTTCCTAACCTTCTTCACTCGACACTCTTTTGAAATGTGACCCGGCTTTCCACAATTATAGCAGACAACAGTCTTTGGCTTAGGCACTTTGACTTTAGAACCGGAAGTGAAGCGAGAAGTGTTGGAGCTCGAACGAGGCTGGAACTTTTTCTGGTAATGCTGAGAGAGAAGGATCATAGCTTTCTCTAATGCCTCGCCATCATCATCAGTTGACCCATTGTAAGCATTATCAGACAATGCTTGTTCTGTCAGGTGTTTCGTGAGAAGAGCAACCGGGTCCACTGACTTCTTGTTCTTTTTATCCAGTTTGGCCTTCTTCTCTAGCACCAAGCTCTCATCAGTTAGTAAGATCTCAAACATCTCTTGGATCTGCATTGTAGATATTCTGACACCATTCCTCAATCTGTGGCAGGATTTGTTCCACTCTGGTTGAAGTGCATTGAGGAATTTCAGATTTGTTTCAAGTTCAGTCTTTTCTACTTTAATCTTCCTCAGATCATTGATGATGGCACAAAATCTGTCATGCACAGTTTTCAGTGGCTCCCCGTCCTTGGCTTTGAATTCTTCAAAGTTATTCATGTAACGAGTATGTCGGAGTTGAGTCGCAACTGAAGAACCAAGCATAATCTTCTCAAGTTGTTGTCACATAAGATTAGGATGAGTTTTGAAACAATCAATCCTGTTGTATATGGAGTTTGGCAAAGCTAGCATCAGATTTGCCTTAATATCACGATCAGCTTGATATGTCGACAACTCTTCAGATGAATAATCTTTAGTAGGCTTATATAATCCAGAAGCCAACTTGGGTTTTTCAAACGGTCCTTCTGATAAAATGATCATCATGTCATTTCCATTCTTTTGACGCTCAATAAAGTTCAGGAACCGATCTTGGCACTGTGTAAACTCATTTTCATCTATCAGCACTCGTGGACGATTTTCTGTACCCAAAGACATCATAAGATCACTTTTGTAGAACTGAGCTTGATAAGCGAACTTGTCAGAATCCATATTTCAGAAATCCAGAAAAAATGCTAAGTTTGAACTGGAAGTCTTGCGCAAACAGAAGGTTTACGTGAATAGTGAGAGACGCAAACGAGATTTGCGTAAGCCAAGTGATATGCAAACAAAACTTTGCGTTAGCAGAAGGTTGCGCAAACAAAACTTTGCGTGATACGAGTAAGACGCAAACTGAGCTTTGCGTGTGTCGTTGAAGACGCAAACTGAATTTGTGTGAGTTGCTGATGGCGAGAACTTAACCTTTGCGTGATGAACTGGATACGCAAGACTTGCTTTGTGTGAGACGAAGGAGACGCAAAGTAGTTTCTCGTGAACAGAAGGAGACGCAAAGTAGCTTCTCATGATACACGGGATATGCAAAGTTCGCTTTGCGTTAATAACCTAATGCGAAAAGTTACTTCTTGAGGCGAAAACCTGAAATACACAAAGATTAGAACAATATGAACTTGCGCAAACTAGTATGAACTCGCGCAAACCACTATAAACTTGAGCAAACTTTAAATCTAGCGCAAACTTAATGAAAATCCATAAATCTGCCAAAAAATCGATTTCAAAAACTAGATTTTATGAAATTTTCTTATACAAAAATGTTCGAAAAACAAGTTTCTAATACTTTTCAATCACCAAAAACGATTAAAAACCACAAAATCGATATTTTGAGAATGTAACAGTACTCAAGAACGGGTTTTCAGAAAAACACAAAAACTCAAAATCGATGATCAAAACTTGAATTTCTTGAAATTTGATGTGAATTAAAAAAGTTCTACTTGTAAAATCGAATCCAACAAACCAAAATTCAACGAAAATCAAACACAAACAGGGCCGAATTTGATGAAAAATCTAAAAACGAGATTTTCTTGAAAAATTCAAGAAAATCGATCAAATTTTCAGATTATTTCACAAATTCATATACTAAAATCGATTATCTTAATTCTCTCAAGATCTAGAACAGCTCTGATACCAATTGATAGTCCAAGATCACTAAATCCTAGAGAGAGAAAGTAGAGAGAGAGCAATGTAAGCGCAAAGTAGGATGTATTCAATAGTAAGCGTGAAAAGTGTTACCAACAACCAAGAAAGGGACTTAAATACCCTTGGTCAATACTACATAGTATTAGACTCTAAACACATTATTTGACCAAGCCTATAAATACAATGATTACTATAAAATCAGACTTAACACATGTAATATAATGCACGTCCGTTTTCTTGATGGTAAATCATCAAGAACAGTGTGAAATGGTTTGAAGTACGCCCAAGGTGCTATAAACGCTAATAGACTGATGACCAGAAATTTTGCATATGGAGGCATCTAAATAGTACATTATAACATGTAATTTTTCTATTGATGCTATCCTTCTTAAAGTTTTATAGGAGTGCTTGTAAACAATTATTATGGCCTAAAATATACAGTCTGCACAAGCATTGTGTCTAAGACAACAAAATTTCTCTTAGAAAACAGTCCGGGGAAAAATAGAAAAAAAGTCCATATATCTCATACTAGACAAGGAAATCATCGAAGATTATGTTTTGTGGTCACTTTGGGAATATTTGACATACAAAGACCTAGAAACTCATAGATTGAAGTGTAGCATAGTTGAGAGTGTTGAGATGTGTTACATTTTACAATTACTCACTTCTTAAAGGCTAAAGCACACACAATGCATTCTGTAGCTGAAGAAAGCAATTAAATAAAGAAATTTTCAATACCTGGAAGATCCCATGGCTAAAATCATATATATTAACCTCTGCAATAACTTCGGGTAAGATTTTTTTTCCTAATAACTTCTTGAGGTAGTACATAACCAATTCAACATCAGTAAGATGAAAACGAAATCCTGGACAAATAGATGATTTCCCCATAAAGAAGGAAACTCAAGTGTCCAATAAATATTTTACAGACGAAAACAATATCCCGTGTAACAACTGACAAGAAAAAAACCTTGAAGACAACGGTGGAAGTTATCCATGAGCTACAACAAACAAGTCGAGAACATAAACTGGGTTTACAAAACCCTTGAAGATAACAATTGTCGATATCATGATTATAATGTTAAAAATATCTTCAAATGAGCAGGAAAATCAAACATCGACTTCGTGAAGAGCTTAAGCGATATAGCTTCACAGTGTTAACAGACATGGTAGATCGAAGCTCCAACGTTTTTCTATGAGTTACTGTATAAGAGGGGGGGGGGGGAAGTTCTATTCTAAATTGGACTTTTTTATTTTACTAATTTTTTATTTCCCCTCAGCCTTTAAAATTTCCCCCTCTTTTTCAATTTCATCTTTCCTTTTTCTTTATTTATATTCCCTTCCTCTTTTTTCTTTCCTATATACTTAATATTGTTATATATATGAAAAAGTATCCAGAGAGAATGCTAAAAAATTCGAAAAATCTATCAAAATCGTTACATTAAGATAATTCAACGGATGTGGTTACAAAAGTAAAAATATCCTCTAATTTTTAAATAAAAAATCGGGGAAATGTAACCAAAATTAAAGTGAAAAAGTTACTCCAAAAAAACAATTACATTTTTATCTTTAACTTGACATTCATTTTTTATATAAAATTTTCAACCGTTTTTTTGGTCTTTGGTTCTTTTTTCAGGTTCTTTCCAATCCCTAATGAAACTCATTAAAACTCACTAAGATCCATTAAATCCCAACAAGATATTTTATGACTTACTAAGGTCCAATAACGTAAATTGTGACTTATTACATATTTGTATACATGTGTGTACTGCATATATACATGTGGTGTCTATTAGGCTCCATAAGACCACTAAAATCCACTATAACTCAATAAAACCCACTATCATCCATTATAACCCAATAAGACCATTTATGACTTATAAAGCCTCATTAACACAAATGGTGACTTATTAACTATTTGTATGTGGTTACCAAACAACACAAACATATTATTATCAATACGTTCACATATACACATACATATATACAACACATTTACACATCATATGAGCTTACAAACAACATACACACATTATCTATACATTCACATATAAACATACAACACATATACATAACACATACACATGTGTACACATACAAATGAGAAAACAAGAAGAAAAAAAACCAATCCCTCACTAACGGCTCGTTAATTAGTGAGGGATTAGCGAGTGATTGACTACAAACGCAATTCCTTGCTAATCCCTCGTTAATTAGTGAGCGATTAGCGAGGGATACATGGTATCCGTCACTAATTAGACATGCATATAAACATATATACGAGACATATACACATACATACGTAGATCCACTTGCGGCTAGCTACCTACACACATACACATCATGTATACATTATATATAACAAGGACTGACATATACATATAACACATACATATAATACATACACATACACACACATACACATGTGCACACATAATACATAAAATGATAAAACAAGAAAAAAATCAATCCCTCGCTAATCGCTCGCTAATTAGCGACGAATTTGCGAGGGATACGTGGTATTGTTAGGACTGAAAGTTCTTGTGCGTTGAAAGTTGTATAACGCATTTATCAGGGGGTAATTTATAATTAATTGAAAGTTATTGTAAATGGGCCTAAAGCCCATTAGGCCTTAGTCGCCTCATATTTAAAGTATTTATTTAGTTGAAAATTAGGTTAGAGAAGGTTTTAGAAGAAATCATTCTAGTCGTAAGGTTTACATTTGCTTATCAGAAATTCTCTCTGTAAACCTAAACCTTTATTGTTTATCAATCATATGACTAGAAGTTGTGACTCAATCATTATTGTTCTTCATTGATTATAATCTCGTGATTGCACTATATCTGGGATCTACAATTGGTATCTGCAATTGGTTGAACGTAATGGATTATTTCTTTTAAAAGTTTATTCCTTTCAGCAATTACTTCAATTGTCTCATAATTATGTTTGTTGTTCCAACTGTGGATTGAATGATTTCGTTGATCGTAGATTTGCATCTGATTGGTATGGTACTTATAGCATCCCCAATCCTCAGTTTAATCGCTTCAAAGCCAAGGCAACTAACCATCAAGGATCCATCACAGCATGGATACCAAAACCAAAATCTTCTTAATCTGTTTTGCAGGAATGTCATGTGTGATTTAATTCGGATTATTCATGTCACATGACTACAATCAAGGGTTATGCCACTTTTGAGGGGAGTAACATGTTTGTTTATTTTTCATATTGACTTCTAGACAAAACAGTCTAGGACTCGTACCTCAAAGAACTATGGCTTTTGAACAAAACAGTTCAAAACCCGGACTTAAGTGTCAAGATTATGGTTTCTGATTATAACAGATCAGGACCCGTTCTTCAGTGTTCAGATAAGGATATTTTGTAAATATCCAGGGGGAGCTTATCTGACCTAAATCATTTTATCATGATTTGAGGGGGAGTATAAAGGTAAATATCTTCTGATCTAGATCTCTGATTGTTTGAAAGAAGAACAAATTTCGAACATGAAAAACGTTTTCTGAAATGTTCAAACCACTTCTGGTTCTCAAAAGATTTTATGAATTTAGAAGTGTGTTTTCAAATGTTTTTCAATTTTTGAGCATTAATGTTTAACTGACTGTGTTTCCAAAGATAAATACTTGTGTATTATCTTTTCAATATACTATCAAGTATTCATACACACCGATTAAGTACTTCATTTGAAATTGTTATTACCATGTCTCATAACGAACAAATTTTTCGAGGGTAATACTCCCGTTTGCTTTCAAATATTGTTGAGCATCAATCATCATTTCCAAATTTGTGCTTTCATTGCTAAATTGTTTATATTTGTTCATATAAACAAAATATCCAGTTCTTTGATACCCTAACCATTTTATTTGATCTGATTGATACATTGTCAGATTCTCAAAACAATTCTCTTGATTTCATCTTTGTTTTGAGAAATCTTCAAAGTTCAATTGCTCAAATCTCATGAGCATACATTTTGACAATGTTATCATACATTTTGTACTTAACTGTTCAGTTAAACTGTTGAGCAACTATTCTTTTTAGGACTTACGCGGGATTTGTGTGAGAAATTAAACAGAACTTCCATGGATTCACGTTAACCAGTGTTTCCTACCCCAGAAGTTATCCTTGAGTGATTAAGGGGTCAGGGGTCTTAAATCAAAGAGGGGGGGAGATAACTAATCCGGTTGAGTTTTTATCATTGTGCTGAGCGGTAAAATGTAAATGAGAGTTTGGTTAGACGTGAGCTTTAATGACAAAAAGAAAGAGGGTGTGAGAACAGAGTTAAAAGAATATGAAAACTCTGCACCAAACACTTTCTGAGTCGGGCAGCCACATCTACTGATTGGTTCACATTCTTTGGTGACCATCATTGAATCAGGCAGTGAGCCCATGCCAACTCTTGTTTTTACCCCACCAACCGTTTCTTTCTTAACAAAGAAATGTTTCATTTTCTTTGGGGACACAACATATCTGCTATCTAGTCTTCACTCGGACGATTTAGATATTGAAAAAGAAGGAAAGTTGCCCCACCTTCGCACCTCTTTCATGCACATTGAGTCCGTGTAATATATGTTGTTGTCTCAACAGTTTACACATTTTTGAGCCTGAGAAAGCTAAGTAGCTTCAATCATTCTACACTTGCACGTACACACAAGGAATGAGTTTTCTTATCATAACATTCATAGAAAATTCCTTTGTGGTTTTTCGATGATTGAATGGAAGCCCTGGGGAGTGAATATCACAAAAGCTCCTTTCCAAAGTACATTTGTTGTACAAAGTGGCTCCATGCTACTTACAGGCATACTAACTGTATCATTTGTTGGTTCAGGTTTACAATTCCTATTATATCTGAATTTGAAAAGATTCGGATATATACATTTCATGAATTGACGGATACTCAGATCAAAGGGCGGAGAATGTCAAATTATCATAAAGGGGAGTTTGTTAGTTCATCACAAAGGAGGAGATCAAAGAATGGGTTGAAATTGAAGAGTTTTGATGATCATGATGTTCACAATCATCAAAAAGGGGGGAGATTTACAAAGTTCAATTTCAAAGTCAAATCTTAAATCTGAGGTTGAAAAGCCTTTAGATTCAAAGATTGCAGTTAAGCAGAAAAGGTTTTATTGCATTTCTTCTATCCCGTATCATGTGGTGTCTGCTACAAGTTTGTACCTCCTACGAGCTGATTGAAACATTATCTTAAGCTGAAAGCATGTTCAACTCACAGTTCAAAGACAGATTCTTTGTTTTAAACTTAAGATGCACTGTGGAATGTCACGTAACTCGCACAATATCTTTCTTGTGTGCTGATCCGATGTGCTGAGTTTCTACAGTTGAAAGCTGCTTGATAGTGTATTCAGTCGAGGCTATTGTACATTGAATCTGGTTACAAAGCTGAAACTTTGAAGACCAAGAGCTTTATTCAAGGGGGAGCTGGTAAAGACATGAAGACATGCAACACCAAAGTTCTTCAAATATTTAAGAGGGAAATAATATCAATGCCTGAAGTTTTCAAGATGATAAATGCCTTATTCAACTTTAGGGGGAGATTGTTAGGACTGAAAGTCCTAGTGCGTTGAAAGTTGTATAACGCATTTATCAGGGGGTAATTTGTAATTAATTGAAAGTTATTGTAAATGGGCCTAAAGCCCATTAGGCCTTAGTCGCCTCATATTTAAAGTATTTATTTAGTTGAAAATTAGGTTAGATAAGGTTTTAGAAGAAATCATTCTAGTCGTAAGGTTTACATTTGCTTATCAGAAATTCTCTCTGTAAACCTAAACCTTTATTGTTTATCAATCATATGACTAGAAGTTGTGACTCAATCATTATTGTTCTTCACTGATTATAATCTCGTGATTGCACTGTATCTGGGATCTACAGGTATTTGTCACGAATCCGTCGCTAATTAGCGAGGGATTAAGTTTTTTCCTTGTTTTCTTATTTTTATGTGCTATGTGTACACATGTGTATGTGTATATGTTATATGTATACATGTGTATGTGTTATATATATATCCGTCGGTCCTTGTTATATATATATATATATATATATATATGTATACATGATGTGTATGTGTGTTGCTAGCTACTGCGAGTGGATCTATGTATGTATGTATGTGTATATGTGTTGTATATATGTTAGCTTATTACAATGGTAACTTATTACATATTTGTATGTACATTTACACACATATATATATATAACACATATACACATTATATGTGGCGACCCAACAACACATAAACATTGTCCATACATTTACATATACACATACATATAAACTTATATACAACACATATACACATGCATATAAACCCATATACACAAAAATATACATGTAGATCTAATTGCCGTTATCAACCAACACACACATCATGTATACAAATATATAACACAGATCTAAAGATACATAAAACACATACATAACTATACATATAACATATACACATATACATGGCTACATATAACTCATACAAATGAGAAAACAAGAAAAAAAACCAATCCCTCACTAATCCCTCACTAACTAGCGATGGATGCCAGGAGCCCCTCGCTAATTAGTGAGGGATTAGTGACGAAATGGGTTTGTGGTCAATCCGTCGCTAAACCCATTTTGTCACTAATCCCTCTCTAATTAGTAAGGGATTAACGAGGGATTGACCACACAACCAATCCCTCATTAATCCGTTGCTAATTAGCGAAGGATTAGCGACGGAATGGGTTTGTGGTCAATCTGTCGCTAATCCCTTGCTAATTAGCGAGGGATTTTTTCCCTTGCTAATTAGCGAGGGATTTTTTCCCTCGCTAACTTCCGTCGCTAATACCCACTTTTCTTGTAGTGGATCGGAGATATGTTTAAGAGGTAATTAAGTTGCCATTTGTAGAGAGCATGGTGCCAAAAAAAGCTGAAATAGAAGAGTGGTCTAATTATATATATATATATATATGTATATATATATATATATATATATATAAGATTTAGTACCGTTACAACTTCCATTTCTGAGCAAGATGGTTGTGTAGCTTTAGCCCTTTTGCATCTGTCCATCATATTCACACCCCTCATGTAGCAAACGTCCTTTTGATTTGGCCTCTTTGCTCACACCATCCCCACTTCCATGTAACTCGGAGGCGGCATTGTCTCACCCGCAATGGAAAGTCGCCATGCTTGATGAATATAATGCTCTTTATTAAAAATAAGAAATGGGAGTTAGTGCCACACACTTGTGATGTGAATATCATTCGTTCTATGTGGATTTTTCGGCATGAAAAAAGAAATTTGGCGGTTCTTTTTCAAAGCAAAAAACTGGTCTTGTTGGTGATGGCAGAGGTCTCAACACGTTGGTATAGATTGTGATGAAACATTCAGCCCATCGTGAAGCCAACAACAATTCGAACCATCCTCAGCATTTCCTTTGTCAAAAACATGGCCCTTCTTTCATCGGTTAGATGTTAAAAATGCATTCTTTCATAATTAGCTTTGTTGGGTCATTGACCAGCATCTTCCTAAATCGAAACGTGGTGTTGGCTGCTACGCTATAAGGAAATAAAGTTGCGCCTTCTCCATCAGCAATTGCTTTTGGCGTAGTGGTAAGCGCTTGATCCTAACATGTGGTATCAGAGCACGTCACGGGTTCGAATCTCATGGATTGCATTTAAATGCCAAAGGCATGTTGTGCAGCCATTGACTTCTAGCGAAGATCTTGTTAGTGCTGACAGATGCTTGGGGGGGGGGGATTGTTGGGTCATTAACCAACATCTTCCTAAATCGAAACGTGGTGTTGGTTGCTACGCTATAAGGAAATAAAGTTGTGTCTTCTCCATCAGCAATTGCTTTTGGCGTAGTGGTAAGCGCTTGATCCTAACAAGCTTCATGAAATCGTTTACATGCATCAGCCCATGGGATTCAGAGATACTGCACATCAAGATTATGTGTGCTTGCTAAAAAAATCCTTGTATGGGTTGAACCAGGACCAATAGCAAATATATATGGTCATTCCTTATACATTTACCGCAAAGGTATTGACATGGCATACATATACTTTACATTGACGATATCATTCTTACTGCATCTTCTCGTACTCTTCAATCCATCATGTCACTCCTTGAACTCTAGATTTACTATGAAATATTTGGGCCCGTGAATTATTTTTTGGGCATTATCGTAACACGACACGCAGGAAGGTTATTTTTGTGTGATCAAAAGTATGTAGAAGAAGTTCTTGACAGAGTTGGCATGTCTTGGTGTAACTCAACACGCACGCCGCTAAATTGAGTGCATCATCAGTATCTCTATCCAAAGATCCATCAGATTATCGCAGCTTAGCTGGAGCATGTGTTCACGAGACTAGATATATCATATATCGTAAGTGTTCACTAGGTCTGCTTTATATATATATATATGTGTGTGTGTGTGTGTGTGTGTGTGTACACATGTGGCTCTAAAAAGAATTTTGTGTTATATTAAAGTCGCTCTAGATTTCGGTCTTACAAGTCCGCCATTTCTAATCTTGTTTCTTATAATGATGTCAATTCGGGAGGATGCCTTGACACCACGTGCTTCGCATCCGGTTATTGTGTATTTTTCAAGACAATTTAATTTCATAGTTCTCAAAATGACAACCTACTTTGTCTCGCTCTAGTGCCGAAGCGAAGTACAAAGGGGTAATTTGATGAATAATTTTTAATCTTGTATATGTTTATATATATATATATATATATATATATATATATATTTGTACACAACACACATTAATTGTTGGTTTCTTGTATTATTTGTTAATATATAGAGACAAGAATACGCACAACTAAATTTCATGAGATCGGAATTTGGAAAACTAATAAAAGAGAACGAGTATGTACTCCTTAATTTTTCCTTTCTCTAATTTATATGTGTGTGTGTGTGTAAAAATTTAATACATTTATCTTGATGGTGTAGGGTTGTAGGCAGTTGCGGGGATACAATCTTGGAGGAGCTAGCATAAAGGAAATTCAAGTAACCGAGCAAAACCTGCTCGAAAGTTTAATACGCGTAAAAAAACATAAGGTAGTTTTTGATACCATTGTGAACAATATTATCGTATGAGTGTCTTAATAATTTAACTAGTATATATGTTAATTTTCACAGGATGTTATGCTCTTTCAAGCGATGGAGGGGCATTATCGCAAGGTAATATTTACATTGAATTGTTATTAGTATCATTATTAATTATTTTTAAGTTAATAATTTGTTTGAATGACCTTTTATTTTCCTATATTTTACTTGTCAAAAGAGGTATCTTCGAGGAGATGTAAGTAGTAATATTTGACATTGCTTTAATTGATTAGCATCGATTAACCACCCTTGTTGCAGATTTATAAGCTAACACGTTTGAATGCTCGAGAGTCTGCATCCTTAGATTTCTTAGAGTTTGTTAGTGCACAAATATGTTTGATCCAAGATCAATGGAATTTTAAAGTCAATTGCTCAAGTCAAAGCCTCATTGAAAAGTCAAAGTCAAGCAAGTCAAAGTGTTAGTTTAGTTTTATTAGTTTTTGTCTTTGTAACTAGTAGGTATAAATAGCTTTTGTTTCTTTGTAATTGTAGTAGCACTTAGAAGAAGCACGAACTAAGAACAAGTTTAGTGAGAGAAATATTGAGAGAAAAAGAGTCTGTAATCTGTGAATTTGAGAATCGAATACATATGACTATTTGATTAAATCTTGTTGTTAATCTTGATTGAATTGCACATTTGGGAACAATACAGTCCATTCATGCACCTATCCTATTGTTAGGTCAAGCGTCTCGGAACCAGATATCGCGCTTGAAACTTGAGTCAAGGTGTTGATGGATCTTTTCAAACTCATTTCGATAACTAATAACGAAAACTTTGAAGATGGAGATATATATATATATATATATATATATATATGTGTGTGTGTGTGTGTGTGTGTGTGTGTGTGTGTTAGTTATATCTTGCTTTGGATTTTTTTTGTTCAGGACGCCATTCGCGAAATGAAGGAGGTAGCGCTGCCAAATACAAGAAGCAAATTCATGGAGTAGTATGACGAGATAATGATCAATCTTGCGTGCCGGAGATTCATTGTGAAACATCACAAGTTTTATCATAGGCGGTTCATTCTGAAACATTACAAGTTTTGTCATGGAATTTCATTCTGAAACGTTCTTCTTCAACTAACAACAATTTTATGAATCAAATACATACACTCCAAGATCCTAGTTTTTGAATGAATTTGTAACATCTTGTTTCCTCTTTACGTAACAATGTTTATCAAGTATATATATATATATATCCAAAGTTTCAAATGATAAATGTTAAGTGTGTAAGAAATAGAGAAGTAATTATAGCCTTCCATACGGTCAAGATCAAATTTGACAGGTCAAATTTTGCGTCTTTGACTGATCAAGAATTGCAGCTTTGACTGGTTAAAGGTTACTGCTTTTCCAAAAATAGAAGGACAATTTCGTAATTTTTACAAATACACGGGACGAGTTCATATATAAATTGTATGATTCACATATGAACATAGTGTAATTCACATATGAACTCCTTTAACTTATTCATATATGAACATTTGTGATTCATATATGCACTAATTAACTGGTTCACATATGAACTAATTAACTGATTATTATATGAACTAATTAACGGATTCACATATGAACATATAGTTCATATATGAATCACATAGGTTCACATATGAACTCGTCCCACGTATTTTACGAAAGTACCCTTGTATCTTCTACCGACCACGCAAGGATTATTCGATGTTTCACGGTCAACAATGTTGACAATGTTTCACCGTCAACAGATGAAGGACTAGGAACATTTCTCTGTTTCTTATAAATTTTCCATTTCTCAAATGAACCTAAAGCTATATATATATATATATATATATAGTGTTTGGTTCATTTGAGAAATGGTAAATATATGAGAAATAGAGAAGTAATCCTAGTCATTCATATGGTCAAGAGCAGATTTGACTAGTCAAATATTGCGGCTTTGACCGGTCAAAAGTTGGGGCTTTGACTGGTCAAAAGTTGCGGCTATCCCAAAAATAGAAGGACAATTTCGTAAATTTTACAAAACACACGGCTGTGTTCATATATGAACATGTATAATTCACATATGAACTATATGTTTATATATGAACCAGTGCAATTCACAACTGAACTCTTTTAACTGATTCATATATGAACCTTTGTGATTCATATATGAATCCGTTGAACTAACTAACAGATTCATATATGAACCTTTGTGATTCATATATGAATCTATATGAATCACAAAGATTTATATATGAATTAGTTGAACTAATTAACAGATTCATATATGAATCTTTGTGATTCATACAGATTCATATATGAACTCATCCTGTGTATTTTACGAAATTACCTCTCTACCTTCTATAGACCACACAAGGAATTATCCGGTGCTTCGTGTTCAAAGCCGCAAATGTTGACCAGATGAATGTCTAAGATTACTTCTCTATTTCTCATATATTTACCATTTCTCAAATGAACCTCTCCCTATATATATATATATATGACGGTAATCAAATGAGAACCACAAAAATGTTGAGAACCGTCTAAGCCTTAATTTGGTTTTGATTCAATGGTTTTAATTGGACGTTGTTTTTAATTTAATAAAGAGCATTATCGTCATTCTGGAAACAAGATTCACGAGATGAAACATACATATTCATTCATCATGTGAAACACATACTAACCTTATTTCACCACATGAAATAAATCACAGTTTTCAAAAATATGTTATTTCATCTAATGAAATCCAAACATAATGTTCATATGTATCTTAATTCACCACATGAAATCAAACATAAATTTTATTTGTAACCTATTTCACCTAATAAAACCTAACACAAATTAGTGAGGGTTGACCACAAACACAATCACTCGCTAATTAGTGAGGGATTAGCGATGGACTGGGTTTTGTGGCCAATCCCTCACTAATCCCTCGCTAATTAGCGGAAGATTATGTTTGTTGTCAATCCCTCACTAATTTAACAAGGGATTAGTGACGGATTGACCACAAACCCACTCTATTGCTAATCCCTCACTAATTAGAGAGGGATTGTATTTGTGGTCAATCCGTCATTAATCCCTCGCTAATTAGCGAGTGATTGACCACAAACATAATCCATCACTAATTAGCGAGGGATTATGTTTGTGGTCAATCTGTCGCTAATCCCTCGCTAATTAGGGATGGATTAGCGAGGGATTGACCACAAAACCAATCCCTCACTAATCCGTCTCTAATTAGTGAGAGATTAGCGACAAAATGGGTTTGTTGTCAATTGGTCGCTAATCCCTCGCTAATTAGCGAGGGATTTTTTCCAATGAAATACCAGTTTTACCCCCTCATTTAATAGGAGGCATGGACTTCTACATAAAGGGAAGGTGCAATATGATTGGCTAATATTTCGTTAATAAGGTTAGGACAAATGAGTTGGTTAGCAAAAGAGTGGGACTCTCTCTCTCTCTATCTCTTTCTCTCTATCTCTCTCTCTCTCTCTCTCTCTATATATATATATATATATATATATATATATATACTAGTTGTGTACCTGCACAATGCAGCGGGGGATGCAAAATTCGAATAAGTGTAGCATGAGAAGGAAACATTGCAAAAAAGCTAGGGAACGAAAGGAAATTCATCGAGGAATAAAAAATATTCATGGAAATCTCTTATTACGTTGTGGAGCTACATAAAGCAATGTTCAATTTGGTTAGAACCAAAATCTTGGAATAATTCAGAACCCAATCGAAGTGATACTATGTAAAAGCCAAATTGTTATCCCTAGAAATCACATATATCTCTGGAATTTCTTTCGAAAGATCACATTTCCATGCTTTCACCGGCTTATATAGCTTTTTAAGACCATTATCTGTAGTCTATCAGAGAAAAAGTTGGCTCTTGTTGTCATTTGAACTCTCACTCTCACCCCATTGGATAGCCAATTCCGTGAACGGAAGGGGTTTAGAAGAGTTGCTCCCTCATCATCTAATGAATCCATATAATGCCACCACACTTTTATGCCTACAGAAGATTTTTATACACATGTACATATCAGTCTACACAATTGTACATGTCATTGTATGAAATGTTTACACAAGCAGATAACACAATCAATTCCAAAGGACTTAAACTTCATATAAGATTTGCTTCCAAGTTAGTTGCTTGGATTATAAGTCGGATTGTAATGGAAACAATACCAAAGGGAAATTAAAACAGTACCAAAGAAGAAAGTTATTAAGATTATAAAAGCACTCTGTAAAATAGTAGTGACAACAAAGTATGTATACAACAAAGCGTATAATATTTTGCAAATGTGTGATGAAGCATAACCTTCTGTTTTAGATGTTGTAAATACACACATGACAGAAAGAAATAACCAAAATAATGATGCCAACCAAGCTTAGTAAACGAAGCATTAGTAGCATAAAAAGTTATCCACGTCTTTTGCATCCAATCAAACAACAAGAGAAGTCAATATTATCGTAACAAACCCAATGCTGCCAACCAACATTTTCTATCACAAATTTCCGACCAAATAACTTGAGCATCGCAACATTGATAATCATAAAAGAACATTAGCAACAAACATAATCTAAAAAATCCTCAGCTACTATTCGTGACGAGTAATATATTATAATCTTTGTAATTACATGAAAATTTTGATTACCTACAAATGAATCACCTACGAAAGAATAAAAACTCTTCCCGTAGCAAGGATTCAACAAAACTAAAAATAGAGAAAACTAAAAACAAAAGTAGAGAAAACAAATAATCATTACCTTGATGGAAGAGCAGAAGGATGGATAAGAACCCAAACTATGGACTCATGCATCGAATATGATTGATTTGAGAGGTTGAATCCACAACAAGGGTTGAATCGATGGATAGGAATAGGCGATCTTATGATCAATTCCAGACTTCAATCATCATCTTAAAAATCAGGTAGAGGATGAAGTGTCACATATGAAGCCATCGTTCTTGGTTCGAGATGACCTTCTTGGGAGCGGTTTGACAACACATTGTTAAAGTCGTCCACCTTAAATATATTTTAAGGAGAGGGATACTCTGCTTCAATAATAACTTGTAACTTGTAAAGTTGAAAATTAAGAAAATTAGGGAGAGGATGAAGCGTCACATTGGAAACCATCGTTCTAGGGTTCGGGGCGACCTTCTTGGGAGCAATTTGACAGCACATTGTTAAGGTCGTCCAACTTAAAGATATTTTAGGGAGAGGGATAATCTGCTTCAATAAATTGTACCAAAGCATTAATAACTTGTAAGTTATAAAGTTGATAATTAAGTAATTATGCATTAGTTAATAGTACTATAAGCTTTAAAAGTTGTTTTAAAGATTTGGGTCAAATGCTTTATCATATGGTATAGATATGTGGTAAATGATGTTTTCAGGCTGCTATGTTGTTTGAGAAGATTGAACGATCAAATCGCAAGGTAAACTCTACAACTGATTTCGTTTGATTCTTCTGACTCATACTATAGAACCCAGAATATTACATGTTAACTTAAGTAATATTCACTTAAGTAATATTCTGGGTTTTATAGTATGAGTTAGAAGAATCAAACGAAATCAGTTGTAGAGTTTACCTTGCGATTTAATTGTTCAATCTCCTCAAACAACATAGCATCCTGAAAACATCATTTACCACATATCTATATTATATGATAAAGCATTTGACCCAAACTCTTAACAACAACTTTTAAAGCTTATAGTAATGTTAACTAATGCATAATTACTTAATTTTTCAACTTTATAACTTGCAAGTTATTAATGCTTTGGTACAATTTATTGAAGCAGACTATCCCTCTCCGTAAAATATCTTTAAGTTGGACGACTTTAACAATGTGTTGTCAAACCGCTCCCAAGAAGGTCCCCCGAACCCTAGAACGATGGATTCCAATGTGACATCCTCTCCCTAAGTTGGACGACTTTAACAATATGTTACCAAACCGCTCCCAAGAAGGTTGTCCCGAACCCAAGATGGTTTCCAATGTGACATCCTCTCTCTAATTTTCCAAGATGATGATTGAAGTCTGGAATCGATCATATATAAACATCGCATGTTCCTATACATCAATTCAACCCTTGTTGTGGATTCAACCTCTTGAATCAATCATATTCGATGTGTGAATCCATAGTTAGGGTTCTTATCCATCCTTCTTCTCTTCCATCGAGGCAATGATTATTGGTTTTCTCTACTCTTAGTTTTTAGTTTCTCCCTATTTGTTTTTAGTTTTCTTTATTTTTAGTTTTGTTGAATCCTTGCTACCGAAAGAGTTTTTATTCTTCTATAGGTGATTCATTTGTACGTAATCAAATTCTTCATGAAATCACAAAGATTATAATTTAGGCGCCATGAATATTGTGGTTGAGGCTTCTTTAGATTGTGTTTGTTTCTAATGTTCTTTTTTTATTTTCATTATTGTGATGCTCAAGTTACTTTGACGGAAATTTGTAATAGAAAATGTTGGTTGGCAACATCCGGTTTGTCATGATAATAGTGACTTCTCTTGTTGTTTGATTGGATACAAGAGACGTGGATAGCTTTTTATGCTACTGATGCTTCGTTTACTATGCTTGGTTGGCATCATCATTTTGGTTATTTATATTCGTCATGTGTGTATTTACAGCGTCTAAACAAGAAGGTTATACTTCATCACACATTAACAAAAGACTATAAGCTTTGTTGTATATACATACTTTGTTGTCTCTACTATTTTACATAGTGCTTATATAATCTTAACAAAGTTCTTCTTTGGTATTGTTTTAGTTTCCCTTTGGTATTGTTTTCATTACAATCCGACTTATAATCCAAGCAACGAACTTGGAAGCAAATCTTATATGAAGTTTAAGTCCTCTTGAATTGATTATGTTATCTACTTGTGTAAACATTTCCTACAATGACATGTACAATTGTGTAGACTAATATGTACACATGTGTTTAAAAATATTTTGTAGGCATAAAAGTGTCGTGGCATTACATGGATTCTTCGGATGATGAAGGCGCAACTTTTCTAAACCCCTTTAGTTCACGGAGTTGCCTATATCCAATGGGGTGAGAGTGAGAGTTCAGATGACAACAAGATCTAGATTTTTCTGAGGGGGACTGCTGATAATGATCTTCAAAAGCTATATAAGCTGGTGAAAGCATGGAAATGTGATCTTTCAAAAGCAAATCCAGAGATATCCGTGCTTTCTAGGGATAACAATTTGGCTTTTACATAATATCACTACGATTGGTACTGAATTATTCCAAGATTTTTGTTCTAACCAAATTGAACATTGCTTTATGTAGCTCCATAACGTAATAAGATATTTACATGAATATTTCTTTATTCCTCAATGAATTTCTTTTCGTTCCCTAGCTTTTTTTGCAATGTTGCCTTCTCATACTACACTTATTCGAATTTTACATCCCCCGCTGCATTGTGCGGGTACACAACTAGTATATATATATATATAGGACGATCATATAAGAACCATAAAAAGGTTGAGAACCATGAGGACCAATCTAAGCCATAATTTGGTTTTGATCCCATGGTTTTAAGTGGAAGTTGTTTTTAATTAGAAAAAGGACATAATCGTCATTTTAGTAACATAGATTCACCGGATGAAACACATATTCACCAATTGAATAATAATAAAAATTATTTTTATAAGGTTAATAATGACAGTGTTTCATTTACATGTTATTTCATCTCATGAAATCCAAACATAATTTTCATACATTTTATTTCACCACATGAAATCAAACACAATTTTCATCTAATCTATTTCACCACATGAAATCAAACACAACTTTCGTCTATATGTTCTTTCACCTCATGAAATTAAACACAACTTCCTTCTATATGTTTATTTCACCTCATGAAATCAAACACAATTTTCGTCTATATGTTATTTCACCTCATGAAATCAAACACAACTTTAGGAAACAAAAAAACCCTAAATCTATTACAAAGTTGACTTGTCGATTTATGTAGCAAACAAAAAAAGAATGACCAAACCCTAGATAAAAACTAAAATCAACTCAACTACTATTTCATGTTACTTTATTATATCAAAAACATTAAACCGTCCTGAAATTCAAATTTGAGAAACCAAATATCGACTTGGGGATGAAATCGATGGTTACTCGGAAGAAACTATATGTTTTGCAGAGGTTGAGAGAGATACGCTTGAAAAACGAATTGCAGTCGTAAAACCCCCATTTTTCAACCGTCGTTGTCAATCGTTAACAAAAACCTGTTTCACATAATATCAAATCCAACATCGATTTCGAGAAGAAAAAAAGTGCAAGAAAAGAAGAAAAAAATAATCTCCGATATGGAATCGTCTTCTGAACGAAAATCTGCTTCACACAAAATCGATGGAGGGAATCTCCGATGCGAAATCGTCTTCCGGAATCCCAAACATCGTAGAGTCGGGTTTTGTTGGTGGCCAGAATTCGCCAACCGAAGACACCACCAACATGGAATTCCTTAGCATCAACGGTGGTGGTAGCAAATCAAAGAAGAAGAAACAAAAAATAGGTAGTGATAATGAAAAGTGAAAGTGGAACTTGAAGCCATTTTTGGGGGATGGAAGGTCTGAAAGTGAAGCGTGTGATTTGATATGTCAAATCACAATTTTGCACGGTGAATTCTATCCATACCCGCTCCTATAGGGGGTATGTGAGTGAGGTAGGAGGGGTTTATGAGTGAGGAGGGGGTAGGGATAGCAACACCCTTTTGCCCTGGAATTTCCAAAGTAGACGTGACATTAGGCTATGTTTTCACAAATATTACAATAATGCCACTGTTTATAATAGCCTTTGATTAAAACCCTTGAATGATTGGTCCTCATGGTTCTCAATATTTTTTTGGTTCTCACATGATTTAACCCCTACTATATATATATATATATATATATATATATATATATAGGGGGGATAATCAAATGAGAACTCGGTAGTTTGTGATAACCGTGAGATCCAATATAAGCCACTCATTTGAGATTATTTATTTTATTATTAATTAAATACCAAAAGTTAATTTAGTAAATTGTTATGATTGGACAACTCATAAATAATTTTATTTATTTTAATTCCATGATTTTAGGTGTATCTCTTTCTCTCTCCTCTCTCTTTCTAAACCTTGAAAAAAAATATTCAACCTCATGGATATTTCCATGGCCTCGTGTGGAAAATCATCGAGACTCTTGCTTCTTTGGGTGAAACCACAATCACCATCATCTTGTTTTACAAGTATATCATAGTGTGTTTTCGTTGTTTTACGCGATGTATCACAACGTGTTTCCGTTGTGTTACTGTCAGGATCGAATTCTTAACAAGAATAAATTCTCAGAAACTAATATCAAAGAAGTTGCGGAATAACACTTTGATATTCAATCAAGCAGTAAACCAAAACAGTATATAATCAACAACTTGTAAACTTGTATTGAATACTTGAAGTTACAAGATTAAACACACAACCTCAATATTGATGAACAGGCTCACCAATACGAATTCTACTTCTCTAGAATTAGGATCTATGCCTTGAGGTTTATTTTCTCTAAAAAACTTAGAATGAATGAATTAATCTCTTTTTAAACTATTCTATCAAATCTGTACATATACTGAATAAAAAGATAATTACAATAAATAAAATATCTTCAGTATATCTTCCATCATTATCTTCAAGCCTTCCATGAATATCTTGATTCTTTCCAGCTGTCATCCTTTCCATCCGGTTCTTTAAGTCATAAGCAGTACTAACTATGCTCAGCAGCATTAATTTCTTCTAGCAGCATTAACTTGGTCTTAGCAGCATTAACTACTAAGCATTACTAACCACTAGCAGTACTAACTAGTTAAGTAGTACTAACTTTGTTCAAGCAGCACTAACTTTGACTAGCAGTATTAATTCTACTAGCAGTAGTAATACTCAGCAGTATTAACTTTGAAGTCTTCTAGCAGTAGTAATTCTGAACTAGCAGCATTAAAGACTTGTTCACATCTTCAGTTCCCAACAATCTCCCCCTAACTTGACTTTTAGAAAGAGAAGTCAAGTTCTTCAAATGCTTCCAAAATCTTCATTGATTTACTCCAATGTTAGGATCCAGTCCCATGCTCTGATTAATAGTTCTTTGAATTAAGTACTTTGCCATTTCTGAATTTGGTGCACAACTCAACTTCTTATTTAACATGGCATGAAGCTTCAGATTTGTATGGTTGTATACCCTATCCACCAAGTAATACTCCCTGTGAAAAGTATCCAATGCTAGTTCGTAGACTCCACTCCTTTCATATAGAGTCCATCCTCTAACAGCTTTAAATACATCTCTTATCAAATGCTTTACTGCTTCTGGTTTGAACAACATACACAAATATTCCATAACTAGCTTCACAATTGGTAACCCTGGAGCTTTCAACTGATCTGCATGAACTTTCATCCCCACTGCAAACATTTCTTCCAAATCAGATCTTGAACACTCTCTGACAATTTTGCTCCAGGTGCTGTAGACTTCATACCTCTCATCCTTTCTTTTCAATCTGATGTACTCTTTACCATCCACCTCCACAGTATCCCAGAGGATAACTTCAGGAGGTTTGAATCCAACAGGTTCAGCTGAAATAGGCTTTGGAATTTTATCCATTACTACCATGTACATGTTTACACCTGAACTCTGTGGTACTTCTTCCTGAGATTCAACTTTCTTTTCTTCTTCTACTCTAGACTTCTTGACAACTTTCTTTCTGTTGGCCATCATTTTGGTTCTCTTCAGAATCCTTTGCCCTTGTCCTATAGTAGCTTCCTTCTTCTTTTCTTCCTTTTTCCTTTCTTCTGATCTAGGGCCTTTAGAAGCAATAGACTTAACTCTTTTTATCTTCTTGATCTTCTGAGCTAGAGTCTCTTCTTCCTTAATCTCTGCCTTTTTCTTTGTTGGAGTTCCCTCTTCACTTTCAGGGAAGGGTTTATTGATATTCACATCATGCCTCTCCTTAGCTTTCTTTTCAAACTCCATTCTGTCATTTTCATTATTCTTCAACTTTCCCATTTCTTTCTCATATAGTCCCTTGACTTGATCAAAAGTCATCTTTATGAACATTTCTTTCTTCACACCAATTGCACTCCTCAAGAAAGTTATCATCTTGTTCCTTTCCTGAGTTGCAAGGTAAGTTTGTGAAGGTCTTCTCTTCTTTGCACTTGATCTGGCCATCATAGCCTTTCTCAAGCTTATTGCTCTTTGCTTAGCTTTCTCTGTTTCCAACCCTTTCTGAAATGCTTCATTTAGTTCATTGGCTAGTGCTCTTGCTATCTCTCTGTCTTTCTCAACCTGCTCTTTCTCTGCTTGCTCTAACTCTTCTTGCAGGTTCTTGGCTAATGCTTCATCTGATTCAATCATCTTTTGCTTTTTAGTTGGTTGATCAGTTTCTATCATCTTTTCTTTCCCTTTTCTTTTTATATCTGCAGCCATGTCTTTCTTTTCTGATTTCTTTGCTCCCCCCTCATTTATGACCACTCTCTTTGCTTTGGGAGTGTCATTCTTTGCTTTTACCAGCATCTCTGCTACTTCAACCTCTTCAGATGTCAATCCTGTTACTGCTGCTTGTGTAGTTTCAGCAGCACTAACAGTTTCTGCTGCTGGGGTTGTTACTGCTGCTGGTGTTGTTTCTGCTGCTGCCTTTTCTTCAACAAATTCAGCCCTTTCTTCAACAAACTCCCCCTCAAACTGTTGATCTATCTGTTCTGAGCTAGAATTCTCCCCCTTTTTGGAAGCATTTTTCTTATTTGACCTCTTCTTTAAAACAAACTGTTTTCTCCTCTGCTTATGCACCAACCTTGTCACCATTTTCTTTAATTTTGCAATCTGGATTTGTTGTGACAGGATGACCAACTTTATCTCTTCAATTTCTTTTCCTTGTTTGAGAACATCTTGGTTGATGTTCCCCATTGTTTCCATCAATTCATAGTAAGTATATCTGTCCTCACCCTCTCCAGAAGTGTTACCCTATTTTGAAGGATCATTGGATCTTTTTGTAGTGGAAGTCTTCTGCCTAGCAGAAGCACTATCCACCCCCTTGGTTTCTTGGCACCGGGGACCTTTGAATGATTGCTCATTCAAAGTTGCCATGGGGAAGGTCTTATGGATGTTACCACTGACCTCCTCTGAGCTAGCAGGAGTAGTGGCAGCCTTCTCTCCCATATGCTCTTCCTCCTCCTCAGAGAGCACCTCCTTTGGGTTGGGAGACACCCTTGTGGGTTCCCTGTAGATATTCTCTACTGGAGAATGCTCCAATAGAGGGCTTTGAGGCTCTTGGTTAATAGTAGGTACACCAAGGGAAGGAGCCTTGCGTACCTTTCTCTTGACATAGGTCTTAGATATTATGGGAGTGGGTTTAGCAGCAAAGGACTGAGGGAAAATTTGAGAGATGGAAGGTTGGGATTGGCTAGCAGTGGGTTGGTCTAATGGGGGCCTTGACCCTGCTACCATACCTTTATTAGTTTGGGACACCACCATCATTGTAGAAAACAATGGGGTGTCTACTCCTTCCGAGTCCCCAGCAGATCTTCTCATATTTGAGAAAACCTTGCCTTTAGGGGGTTTTGGTACATATATTCCATCAAAATGAGGAATATCCGTCAATTCATGGTTGATTACTGCTTGAACAAACCTGGGATACATATAAAAGCTCTTTTTGTTTCCCATGTTTGAGACAAGATCATTGAAAATCATTTGTGAAAAATTGTACCTTCTGGCAGTGGCCAAACAGACCAAAGCATAAGCAATGGGACTGCTGAACTCACTCCATCCAGTGGTCTTTTTAGAAATGCAGTGCATCAAGGTATGAACAAGAAAACGCCATTGGGGTGAGAATTTAGCTTTTGAGAACTTAAAAACACCCAATGGGCCTCCATACCCCATTCTTGTAAGAGTAGAAAACAGTTCATCATTAGGGATAGAAGTTATACCAGAGGCATCGTCTAGACGTAGACTGATGCGAATTACTTCTTCAGTAACTGTCAATGGCTTGCCACATACTGTCGTCTTGATCATTTGCACACCATCCTCAGTAACAATGGTGGCATGTGCCCAGAATTGCCTCTGATGCTCTATGAAGATAGTAGGAGACATAGTGAGAGCATGGGCAATGTGGCTAGACTTCAGAAAGTCGACTATCTGATGAAAACCTTCAGCTTGCTTTGGCTTTTGGAGCATCGCGATTTCATTGTGCTCGTCAATGAACGTCATTGATGCCATTGACCTTGAAGATTCTTGCCTGAAAACTTTGAACTTTGAGAGAGACAGGGTTTAGAGCGCAAGTGAACAGTATGCAAAGATTCGTTATGAGCTTTGAGGCGGGCAAAGAGTATTTATAGTATTCGGAACATAAGCAGTATTAACCTAGAGCAGTATTAACCACTAGCAGTATTAACTGAAAGCAGTATTAACTACGAGCAGTATTAACTAACTAGCAGTATTAACTGAGAGCAGTATTAACTACTAGCAGTATTAACTAACTAGCAGTATTAACTGAGAGCAGTATTAACTACTAGCAGTATTAACTAACTAGCAGTATTAACTGAGAGCAGTATTAACTACTAGCAATATTAACTAACTAGCAGTATTAACTAACTAGCAGTATTAACTGAGAGCAGTATTAACTACTAGCAGTATTAACTAACTAGCAGTATTAACTGAGAGCAGTATTAACTACTTTACTCGTTTAATCTTGCGAAATACTGAGTACTGCTATACATATCCTGAAAAAGAAGATTAGTAACACCAAGAATAAACAATATACAGGTATAGAACCACTTTTTAAGAAGGGGCTTATTCAGAGTTGATCATTCCCACACTTGTTACCAAGAAAGTGAATCTACCCACATCAAAAGCTTTAGTGAATAGATCAGCAAACTGATTATCAGTGTGAACTTTTACAACTTGAATAAGTTTCTTTTCATTACAGTCTCTTATGAAGTGATACCTGATCTCAATGTGCTTTGTCTTTGAGTGCTTGACAGGATTATTCACAATGCTAATAGCACTGCTATTATCAATAAAAATTGGAGTGTGTAGAAAGGTTACCCCATAATCCAACATTTGATTCTGAATCCATAAGACTTGAGAACAGCAACTTGCAGCTGCTATGTACTCTGCCTCTGTTGTAGATGTGGATACTGTGGTTTGTTTCTTGCACTGCCATGAAACTAGTCTTGCACCCAAAAACTGACATCCTCCAGAAGTAGATTTTCTGTCTAAGTTTGCTCCACCTAGATCACTATCTGAGTATGCAAGTAGGTCAAAGGATGAGTCATGAGGATACCAAAGTCCCAATCTGGGTTGCCCTTTGAGATATCTGAATATCCTCTTAACAGCTTGATAGTGAGATTGCTTTGGCCTAACTTGGAATCTTGCACACACACAGACTGGAAACATTATATCTGGCCTAGAGGCTGTAAGATACATGAGAGAGCCAATCATGGATCTATAATGATGAACATCCATATCCTCCCCCTCAAGATCTGCTGTTATTTGCTTGTGTGTTTCCATAGGTGTGCTAGCAGGTTTTGAATCTGAGAAACCAAACTTGGTTAGAATGTCCTGCACATACTTGGACTGACAGATGAAGATTCCATCTGACTTCTGTTGAACTTGGAGTCCAATGAAGAAAGTAAGTTCCCCCATGGAACTCATTTTGAACCTTTGATGCATTAGTTCCTCAAACTCCTTGCACATGTTGTCTCTTGTTGATCCAAAGATAATATCATCAACATAGATTTGGACCAGCAAGATATCCTTCTTCTTTCTCTTGATGAATAGAGTCTTATCAATGACTCCTCTTTCAAAGCCATTTTCCAAGAGATAGGATGACAGAGTGTCATACCATGCTCTTGGAGCTTGATGTAGTCCATAAAGTGCTTTCTTCAATTTGTATACTCTGTCTGGATAGCTTGGGTTTTCAAACCCTGGTGGTTGACAGACATATACTTCTTCTTCAATTGAACCATAAAGAAATGCACTTTTCACATCCATCTGATAGACTTTGAATTTCATGTAGGAAGCATAAGCCAGGAATAATCTAATTGCTTCTATCCTGGCCACAGGTGCAAATACTTCTTCATAGTCTATCCCTTCTTCTTGTGTATACCCTTGAGCCACCAGCCTTGCTTTATTCCTTATCACTATACCTCTTTCATCTCTCTTATTCCTGAAGACCCATTTTGTTCCTATTGCCCTTTGGCCTTTAGGAAGGTCTACCAGATCCCAAACATCTTGCAGTTTGAACTGCAGTAGTTCTTCTTGCATGGCTTCTATCCAACTGGATTCTTTCATAGCATCATGTGCCTTTTTAGGCTCAAGCTGGGATAAAAGGCAAGAAAGCACTGTGTGTTGTTGATCTTGTATTTCTTGAAGTCTACTTTGATTTCTAGTCATCATAGGAGAGGATATATCTCCTATTACCAGCTGTGGAGGATATACCACTTGTCAGGATCGAATTCTTAACAAGAATAAATTCTCAGAAACTAATATCAAAGAAGTTGCGGAATAACACTTTGATATTCAATCAAGCAGTAAACCAAAACAGTATATAATCAACAACTTGTAAACTTGTATTGAATACTTGAAGTTACAAGATTAAACACACAACCTCAATATTGATGAACAGGCTCACCAATACGAATTCTACTTCTCTAGAATTAGGATCTATGCCTTGAGGTTTATTTTCTCTAAAAAACTTAGAATGAATGAATTAATCTCTTTTTAAACTATTCTATCAAATCTGTACATATACTGAATAAAAAGATAATTACAATAAATAAAATATCTTCAGTATATCTTCCATCATTATCTTCAAGCCTTCCATGAATATCTTGATTCTTTTGTATTCTGGTGTGATGACTAGGTTCTTCATTAAGTCCCAACTCTAGATTAGAGTCATTCAACTCAACTAAAGTGTTTTCAGTAGCCACTTCTGGTTCTTTATTTTCTTGAGTCTCCTCATCTCTACTTTCTTCTTCACCTTGACTTGGTCCAGTAGATGGTTCCTTTTCACAGTCTTCAACAGGATTCACTGTGGGTATGGGAAATATCACAGATTGAGATATACTTTCTGAGACTTGTGTAGTCCCTGATCCTCCACTCCCTGTACCTGCATAATCATCACTACTGAAACCAAAAGAGTTAGTTAGTGAGTCAATGTCAAATAGCCACTGAGGACCAGACCCAATTGGATTTGGTGTGTTCTCATTGCATTTGACATTGTCACTTTCTTCAATTATTCTGGAAGAAGAGTTAAAGACTCTGTAAGCCTTACTCTGAGATGAGTAGCCAACAAGAAATCCATCATCTGCTTTGCTATCAAACTTACTAAGTAAGATTTGGTATTGAGAATAGTACAGGGACACCCAAAAGGTTTGAAAAATCCAATAAATGGTTTTCTTTTATTTAAAAGCTCATGAGGAGTCTTGTTCTTTGGCTTGACTACTAGAACTCTGTTTTGGACATAACAAGCAGTATTAACTGCTTCAGCCCAGAAGGTAATTGGCAATTTTGAATCAGCCAACAGAGATCTATCAGCCTCTATTAGTGTCCTATTTCTCCTTTCAGCAACTCCATTCTGTTGAGGAGTCCTAGGAGCACTATATTGTCTCTCAATACCTTTCTCTTCACAAAAGGTGTTTAGATCAAGATTTTTAAACTCAGTTCCATTATCTGATCTAATGACTTTTACTCTTTGATTAGTTTGGTTTTCAATTCTTAGAATAAAGGATTTGATCAGTCCACTTGTCTCATCCTTAGTCCTTAGAAAATATACCCAAGTAAATCTGGAGTAATCATCAACAATAACCAAGCAGTAAGATTTCTTGCCTATACTCATAACATTTGTAGGACCAAACAGATCCATATGCAGTAACTGGAGACAAGAAGAAATAGAATTTAATTCTTTGGTCTTATGAGAAGTTTTGTGTTGTTTGCCTTTAAGACAAGCAACACAATAATCATCACATGAAAAGACTTTTGAAGGTAAACCTCTTACAAGGTTGTTTTTAACAAGTTTGTTCATAGTCTTGAAATTCATGTGACACATCCTTCTGTGCCAAAGAGAGGATTCATCCACATAAGCTTTTGAAACAAGACAGTTCAGGGATGAATCACTATCAACATTGTTCATATCTAGACAATAAACATTGTCCTTTCTTGGAGTTCTAAGTAGTATCATGCTTTCATCAACTACTTTGAACCCTGGAGCAAGGATCATACACTCTGTGTTTGTAAATAATATGCTATGTTGTTTGTCACAAACCTGTGATACACTTAACAGGTTGTACTTCAATTGATCAACATAGTAGACATCCTCAAATGTCATCTTACCTTTTGTGACATTACCTTTGCCACTTATTTTACCACCAGTAAGATCATTTCCAAAAGCAACATGTCCTCCATTGATATGCTTGAAATCCTGAAGGCATGACATGTTACCTGTCATGTGCCTAGAGCAACCACTATCAACATGCCAAATGCTCTTTCCCTTGAGCTGTTGATTGCCCTGCACATTAGATAAATCAGTTAGTTTGAATAAGGAACCCAAGCCAAAGTGGTCTTGGGTACTCCTTTCTCATCAAAATACTTGCATTCTTTCTTGACAAGATTTTTAAACTTTGACTCCTCATGCTTGGAGTATTTTGTCACAATAATAGGCTTGGACACATTTTTGCTAGAAGCAATACTGGTTTTAGAAGTACTAACTGCCTTAGCAGCACTTGCATGCTTAGCAGTACTAACCTTGTTAGCAGTAGTAACTGTGTTAGCAGCATTAATATTTTCAGCAGTACTAACAATGTTAGCAGTAGTAACTGTGTTAGCAGCACTAATATTTTCAGCAGTACTAACACTGTTAGCAGTAGTAACTGTGTTAGCAATACTAATATTTTTAGCAGTACTAACACTGTTAGTACTTCTAGGTACCCATAGTAAAATACTTTCTTTTAAAACCTTATTTTTCATAGGGCCTTTACTTTCAACAGATTTCTTCATCACATGTTTCTTTCCAGCCTTCCTATAACCAACAGGTTTTTGCACAAATCTTTGAAAGTTTATCTGTTGATTAATAGGGTTAAAGAAGCAATACTTAGCCAAATGATTCAACTTGCCACATATGAAACAAGGTTTTGGTCTATTGATTTTATTCAGATCAACTCCTTGTTTCTGAGCCCATTGATTATTCCAGTTTCTTTGATTACCTCTTTTTATACCAGAATTTAGGCTCTTAGCTTTATTGCAAGCACATTGTTTACAAGATCCAGGATTCACAACCGTGGTTTGTTTGTAATGGACCTTGTTATCCTTTCCTTTGGTCTTCTCTATCTCCTTGGACTTGACCCAGATTTTCCCACATTCCTCATTGGTGATAATATTGTTTTCTAATGGTATCTTTTTACTCACAGTATTATCCCTATTCTTACTAGCTTCTTTCTCAGTCAAATCCTTAACTACTACCTCATCCAAAGGATCTATCTTAAGAGCTTCCTCAGACAAGTCCTTTTTCTCCTTGGTTTCTAACAAGTCTGAAGTAGGAGAGATATAGTTGTTGTTGTAAGGAGGAGGTGTATTGTTGTATCCAATACCAGGCTTCATCTTATCATGAATCTAAGCCTTTAGAAGAGAATCCATTGCTTTTGAAGCATATGAAAACTTTTCTATGTCAAGCTTAACTTTAGACAGTTCCTTTTTCAGCCTATCATTCTCTTCTAAGGACTTAGACAGTTTGGTCTCTAACTCATTCTTTTCCCACTTCCAATAGTTTGTGTCATAAGAGTGTTGAAGTTCATTAGCTTGAAAGCCTTTGATTTGCTCTTCAAATCTCTCTACTATCAACACATAATCTCTTCTGTCCTTTTCTAATCTTTTGAGGTCATCACACATACTTTGATTGTGATCCCTGTATCTTTTGACAGTGTCTATGCAAGATTTAGTGCAAAGATTAGAAATTACCTCAGAGGGGAGATCAGACACTTCTGCCATAAGAGCTTGATTCTGAATGGCTTCCTCAGCTTGATCACTCCAGTCAAATCCCATTCCTTGTTGAGAAACAAGGGCTTGAGCAGGATTCTTGTTTTGATTGTAGCCTCCATTCTGAGCTTGTTGGTGGTTGTTGTTTGGAACAACACTCCTGCATTCTCTAGCAAAGTGTCCTTTCATGTGACACTTATAGCATTCCACCTTAGTCTTGTCAAAACCAGCTCCATCTTCTCTTCTTTGAGAGAAGTTGTTCCTTCCTGTTCTTTTAATAAACTTCTTCACTCTCATAGATAACATGGCCATCTGCCATTTAATGTCCATCTCCTCCAGGTCATCAGGGTGAAGTTGATCTAGATCATCATTAATCAATGAATTGTTGCTATGACTGGACAAAAAGGCTTCAAAGATAGTTCCAGTGCCTTTTTCTGAATTTACTCCACTGGCAGTACTAACTGCTTGAGGGTTAGCAGTAGTATCAGTAGATGTTGAAAGAAGTGCAGCATTGTGGATATAACCAGTGGGATTCTTCTTGGATTCTACCTCAGTTTCAAAAACTCTTAGATCATTATATAGATCATCAAGTTCTTTCTCTTCCAGATTGTCACTCTGTCTATATGAGACAGTGTACATAGTCCATTCATCCCCAAGAGATCTGAGGAACTTTCTGTTGATATCATCTTTTTCCATCTTCACTCCTACAGTAGCCAGTTCACCAATGAGCTTGTTGAATCTATCAAAAGTTTGAGTCATAAACTCATTCTTTGAAGAAGTGAAATTCTCATACTGCTGCTTTAGAACATCTCTTTGATTTCTTTTGATACTTTTAGTTCCAGCAAATCTTTTCTCTAGAGCATTCCAGAGAATCTGAGCATCAGTGCAGTTGCAAAATTGATGCTGATATTCATTGGGAATGGCCAAGAGCAGAGTGCTCAAGGCCTTCATCTCTGTCTGTCTGATCTTCCTCTCACCATCTGTCTTTGGTGGAGGTCTTTTCCCATCTGGTCCTATCTTTCCTGCTTCAGAAGGACCATTCTCAATGATATCCCACATTGAGTAGTCAGTGAGAAGAATGAATTGTCTAATTCTGATCTTCCACATGTGAAACTCACTGGGTTTGAGCATTGGAACCTTAGAGACCAGAGTACTGTTTGATTCTGCAAGGTTTTCCATGATGAATGAATAGATGTTTCTGAGGGAGTTAGGCTCTGATACCACTTGTCAGGATCGAATTCTTAACAAGAATAAATTTTCAGAAACTAATATCAAAGAAGTTGCGGAATAACACTTTGATATTCAATCAAGCAGTAAACCAAAACAGTATATAATCAACAACTTGTAAACTTGTATTGAATACTTGAAGTTACAAGATTAAACACACAACCTCAATATTGATGAACAGGCTCACCAATACGAATTCTACTTCTCTAGAATTAGGATCTATGCCTTGAGGTTTATTTTCTCTAAAAAACTTAGAATGAATGAATTAATCTCTTTTTAAACTATTCTATCAAATCTGTACATATACTGAATAAAAAGATAATTACAATAAATAAAATATCTTCAGTATATCTTCCATCATTATCTTCAAGCCTTCCATGAATATCTTGATTCTTTCCAGCTGTCATCCTTTCCATATGGTTCTTTAAGTCATAAGCAGTACTAACTATGCTCAGCAGCATTAATTTCTTCTAGCAGCATTAACTTGGTCTTAGCAGCATTAACTACTAAGCAGTACTAACCACTAGCAGTACTAACTAGTTAAGCAGTACTAACTTTGTTCAAGCAGCACTAACTTTGACTAGCAGTATTAATTCTACTAGCAGTAGTAATACTCAGCAGTATTAACTTTGAAGTCTTCTAGCAGTAGTAATTCTGAACTAGCAGCATTAAAGACTTGTTCACATCTTCAGTTCCCAACAGTTACGAAGTGTATCACAACATGTTTTTGTTGTTTTATGAAGTGTATCACAACGTATTTTCGTTGTTTTACAAAGTGTATCACAACATGTTTTCGTTGTTTTATGAAGTGTATCACAATGTATTTTTGTTGTTTTACGAAGTGTATCACAATGTATCATGTAATGTTGCTTTACTAAGTGTATCACACTATGTTTTTTCGTTTGTTTTTATTAAGGGTATCACAGTGTGTATCATGTGTTTTCCGGAATAAAGTTTGTTGAAGAGAGGAGATGAGATAGGAGAGAGGATATTTCTAAAATACATAAAATGCCATTTAATTAAAATTTTAAGTCAACATTAACAAAATTATTAGTTTCCTAATTTATCATTTGATTTGTGGTTGAGAATGGATCTCACGGTTATCACAAACAACTCAGTTCTCCCTTGAATGTCCCCCTATATATATATATATAGAGAGAGAGAGAGAGAGAGGGGAAATTTCAAATGAAAACTCAATTTTAACTGTGCACGTGAGGATGAATCACGGTCACTCCATCTCTATTGATCCAACAACTAATATTAAATAGAGTTTTTAAATTTAAGATGATTAGGGATAAAAATGGAAAATAGCTTAAACTCACGTCTACCATATTTGACTTTTTATTTTATTTTTTAATTAAAAACTTTTACCCACTTAAATTTAAAATAAATTATCTTAAAAATTACTAATATTTTAATCAAACAAATTACAGCAAAAAAACGAGAATTTCATTTAGTAGTGCATGGATAGTTGTATGGTTGGATTTTAGTTTATAGAATGCTTTGTAGAAATCCACGTTAGGATCTCTTCCATGTGATTTTATTTGTTTATTTGATTTTGTTCATGTGGATTTATTGTTGAATCATGCAAAACTTATATGTCAGTTTGATATACATTATCATGTATAATTAAGAATCACCAAACTCAACTCCATAGAGCTTAAATTCGAAGGATAAACATAACCTTTTTTCTTGAATGCGATCATGTATGAAATTATTAATGGTTAATGGCATAATATTGTAAAAAGTGGGGTTATGACAAGTATAATGACTCAAATTAATTCTCCTCAAGGTTCTCATGTTCAATTTCGACCTACACGAGCCGAAATTGTCTCTTCTAATATGACTACAAGTGCTACATTTTGCGTTCATCTGTACATCTAAAATCTATGTTGACAATACTGGATCACCAAAGGAACTCTCTTCAAGTGAAAATGTGATTTTTCATTTTGTTCAGCAAGTTGCATCATCCATGTATTGCTTCATGATGTAAAACAACTTACAAGTACATGTAAAATAAACACAATGTGAAACAAATATATATTAATCGATACATTAAATTCTAGCATTTGATGAAAAAACAAATCTGTGAAACAACACCTCAAAGTACAAGTGCACTTGTGCATACAGGTAAGTTATGTTGTTTTTTTGGTTTTCTTGAGGTTTTCCATGTGCATATCGTCCAGATGAAAAGGACTACCATAGTCTGTTTTTCGTTTTTTTGAGGTTTTCCATGAACCTCCGTCTACATATGTATATAGGTGGAGCCGGTTCAAATGAAAATACCTTCACTTTACTAAAATGAAATAACACCCTTATTACACGTGACAATACACGTGAGGGAACGTAGTGGTGTGTGGGTGGTTTGGCCACCGACCTAAGTCGTGCCAAAGGTCGCCTGTGTCTCAGTCGTCCGTCTCTGGTAAATTTGAGTTTCAAAAGATTCGTACATTCCTTGTTGCTGTTGCTTCTTCTGTTGTGCCAAGTAGCGGTCTTGATCTCTTGACGTAGGACCGAGTTAGCCCAGATAATGTGTGCAGTGTGCTACTATGGATCCGACAACACGAATTCAGAAACCGCAGTTCAGTTGAGGTACGAATCTTTTGAAACTCAAATTTATCATTGACGGCTAAGACACAGGCGACCTTTGGCACGAATTAGGTCGGTGGCCAAGCCACCCACACACCACTACGTTCCCTCACGTGTATTGTCACGTGTAATAACAGTGTAATTTCATTTTCGTAAAATGAAGGTGTTTTCATTTGAACCGGCTCCACCTATATACATATGTAGACGGAGGTTCATAGAAAACCTCAAAAAAACGGAAAACTGAATAACACTCTGGTAGTCATTTTCATGTGGACGATATACACATGGAAAACCTCAAAAAAAACCAAAAAACAACATAACTTACCTGTGTGTACAAGTGCACTTGTACTTTGCGGTGTTGTTTCACAGGTTTGTTTTTTCATCAAATGCTAGAATTTAATGTATCGATTAATATATATATATATTTGTTTCACATTGTGTTTATTTTACATGTACTTGTAAGTTGTTTTACATCATGAAACAATACATGGATGATACAACTTGTTGAACAAAATGAAAAATCACATTTTCACTTGAAGAGAGTTCCTTTGGTGATCCAATATTGTCAACATAGATTCTAGATGTATAGATGAACGTAAAATGTAGCACTTGTTGATCCAAACTCTCTCAGTGATTTGATAACGACCCTCTTTTATACTTAGTGAAAATTACGTTATTATATGTATTAGTGTTTCATCATCAGCGATCAAACTGAGTCTGTTCAGTTATCGCTGATGACCTTTCTGTAAACATTAATATGTATGTGTTTCACTTTCAGCGATCAAACTGAGTCTGTTCAGTCATCACTGATCGTTTCCTATGTAACACAGTTAACGTAATCCCTGAAGACAAGTCTCGCGTCAACATAGTTCATAGCTGAATCGAAGACGAAGCCACTGAACAATAGATAAGTCTACTAGTGACCTGATGCGGATATCAGCGAAGATCAGACATCTACTTACGCGAAGAAGCCTGAGGAAAAGCTTCAGCGATAGCTGAACTTCTTTATCTCTGGAATAAGAGATACCCAGCGATCAACGATCACAAAGCTTATGCCTCAAGTTTTCTTTTGTCTTACCTTGCACAACCAGTACGATGTGTCAGAACGGACACGTCTCTGCCACAAATCGTACACCAACCCTGTCAACTACACTGTTCATAAAGCGGCCAAAAGCATGTCTCCAAAAGTGAGACTACCAAAGCCAATCTATGAATGCCACGTGTAAAGTACCCTGCCATGCATTTAATGCATAGGGTATAAATAGGAAGCTCACCCCTTCATCTGAAGGTGTGCTCAATCCTTGAACTCCAAAATAGAAACCCTTGTTTTCTATCTCTCTAAAAATCCCCCATTCTCTGAATTTCTTGTGCAACCATCTTAGTGTTTCTTAAGTTTGTTTAGATTGAGTCTGTCTTAATCTTATTCCGCAACAAACTTGTAAATTGTATTTTGATTTATCAATAAACAATTTATTAAACTTTAATTTCTGTGTTTGTATTCAACCCCCCCCCCCCTTCTACAAACTTGTTAAGCACCTTCGGGACCAACAAGTGGTATCAGAGCAGTTTGTTTAAACTAATAAACAAGATCTTGCTGTATACTCTTCCTTGCTTTTCTAAAATGGCACTAAACACAAACACAAACTACTATGATAATGGTTCACTTTCTAAACCTCCTCGATTTAGCAGAGATAACTTTTCTCTATGGAAAAATCGAATGATGCTATTTCTTGAAGGTGCGGATCCTACTATACCTGAATATATAGAAAACGGACCCTATGAACCTGTTAGAATTATAGCTGCGGTTCCCGCTACTGCCACCACTGAAGCTGTCCCTGAACGATATGTCGTTAAGGAAATAAGACAGTGGAGTGATGAAGATAAAAAGAAGGTAGGCATAGATGCAAGAGCAAAGACCATTATATCAATGGCTCTGCCTGATGAAGTTTTCCATTCCATCATGCATCTAAAAACTTCTAAAGAAATGTGGGAAACCATATGTGTTCAATATGAGGGCACCACTGAAATCCAAGAGACCCGAAAGATTAACTTGGTAAGACAGTATGAAAGTTTTATCGCTGGTAAGAATGAATCTCTTTCTGACATTCATCAGCGGTTTAACTGCCTGATCATTGACCTAAGAACTGTTGGAAGGACCTATTCTAATTCTGAGGTCCTAACAAAATTCTTGGAAAGTCTTCCTGAAAGCTGGGACGGTTATTCAATATGTCTTAAGCTGACAAAAGACTTACATACTCTCTCTCTTAGCACTCTGTATGGAATATTTCTCAACTATGAGCAATCTAATCTCCTGAAGAAGAATCTTGTAAAAGATTCTAAAGACTCCAAAAGCACTGCTGTTGCTTTAGTCTCATCAGAGATAATTCCATCCCAGCGATCTACTCTCACCATCACTGAGTTAGATTCTGAATCTGAGGATTTATCAGACCCTGATCTTTCAGAGTTTAATGAATCCTTAGCACTCTTGACAAACTCTTTTAAGAGATTTGCAAGAAAGAGCAACTTCCGAAGAAGTAAACCTCTCTCTCTTACTGAAAAGCCAAAATCAACTCCGGTTGATAAGGCTACAGCCACTTGCTATAACTGCGAAAAAATTGGACATTTTGCTAGTGAGTGCAGGTCTAAAAAGGTCTTCAAACCTTCTACCTCAAGAAGATCCAGTGATGACAAATACCATAAGCTGAAGAACAAATATCAAAAGCTGAAAAGCTATCAGCAAAAAGGTAAAGGTCTCATCGCTGAAGAACATGACTGGGCTGAATCAGAAGAATCATCTTCTGATGAAGAAGAAGTCGCTAATCTTTGCCTCATGGCTGAGATTAAAGAAGAAGTAGAAGAACCATCTGAACCTTCTATGAGCTACATATCATCTCAGGTATCTATCTCAACAAATCCCTCTCTGCCTGAAGCTGAGAGAAGTCGCGCTGTTGATGTGCTGACGATTGACCTTTATAATGCTCTAAACGACAAAACTCAAGCTGAAAATAAAAATGTTTATTTAACACAAGAGCTAGAGAAATGTCATGAAAAGATCAGTGAACTAAATCTTTTAGAAGAAAAGCTAAAAGATCAAGTCATTATAAATGAAATCATCAGCATTGAACGCGAACAAGCCATCGCTGCTCTAAAAGCAGAAAAGGCTCATGTTGAAAAATGGTGCAAATCATCAACAAAGATCTCTGAGATAATAAATGCTCAAACTCCTGAAAGTGATAAAACTGGTCTTGGTTTTTGGACACCACAGGATGATCCTAAAGAAGAAAGTTCCTCGCTTAAGTTTGGAACTTTTGTCACATCTTTCTTTGACACTTCTTATAATCAATTCTATCCCTGTTCTTCTTCTAATCCCATCCCTGAGGAGATATCTGCAAGATCTAAGCCTGCAGATAAAGGAAAGTCTATTCTCCCTCAGAAGGCTTCCAAGAAAACCAAACTGAAAGTTCCCTCCAAACCTTCAGTGGATAAACCTTCTAGCTCAGTGACAGAAATCTTTGATATCTGTCCTCCAAAGCTAAAGGTTGATCTAAAGCCCGTGAAATCTGAAGAAATAAAAATTCCTCCCAGATCTCGTGCTAAAGGCATTCTTGGAGCTGGACCTGCTCATCTTAAGTTTTCAAAACCTTTTGGTTATAAAACCACCATCAGATATAGAAAATGTTATCACTGTGGATTCACTGACCATATTGCGAGCAAGTGTCCAAATACCACCGAAGCTGATAAAACAGCCAAAGTGAAGAAAAATGCCTCTAAGGCAAATAAAGTCACCAAAGTGAAAAATACCACTAAGGTTAAGAAATTAACCAAAGTGAAGATTACCACTGAAGCTGAATCTTCATCAGCGGTGAAGACTGCTGAATCTTCCTTATCCACTAACTCTGAAGGACCCATTGAAAAGTGGGTACCAAACAAAGCTTAATCTTCCTTATGTATGCAGGGATCAAAGGGCATCTGGTATCTCGATAGCGGATGTTCTCGTCATATGACTGGACAAAGAAACCTGCTCACTGAATACAAGGAAGAGAAAGGCCCCTCTGTTACCTTTGGTGGAAATGGAAAAGGATTTACCCGTGGGTTTGGTGTCCTCAGCAATGGGACAACTACCTTTCGAAGAGTCGCTTATGTAGATGAACTGAAGCACAATCTTCTAAGCATCAGTCAGCTATGTGACAAAGACTACGAAGTTCGCTTTTCTAAGAAAGCATGTTCAGTGGTAGATGAAAAAGGAAAACTTGCTCTCAGTGGTTATAGAAGAGAAAATGTCTATGTAATAGATATGGACTCTACTATCACTGAAAACTTATGTTTTCTCTCTAAGGCCTCTTCTGATGTCAACTGGCTATGGCATAAAAGGCTCTCTCATCTAAACTTCAAAACCCTGAATTCTCTCTCATCTAAGGAACTGGTTTCTGGTCTTCCTCAGCACTCATATGCTAAAGAATCTCTCTGCTCAGCATGTGAAAAAGGAAAACAGACAAAAGCTAGTTTCAAGTCGAAACAAGTTTCCTCAGTGACAAGTCCTCTTCAGCTCTTGCATATGGATCTATTTGGCCCTGTCAATATCCAATCAATAGCTGGAAAGAAATATACGCTTGTCATTGTAGATGAATATTCTCGCTACACCTGGGTTATCTTTCTTCGCTGCAAGAGTGATACTCCAGAAGAACTAATATCTTTTGTCAAAAAGATGGAAGTGCTGAATAATCTTACTGTTCGATCAATAAGAAGTGATCATGGAACTGAATTCAAAAATAGTTCCCTGAACAATTTCTTTGAGAACAAGGGAATCTCTCACAACTTCTCCTCAGTAAGAACACCTCAGCAAAATGGAGTCGCTGAAAGAAGAAACAGAACGATCATAGAAGCTGCTAGATCAATGCTCAGCGATTCTCACCTCCCTACTCAATTTTGGGCAGAAGCTGTAAACACTGCATGTTTTACTCAAAACAGATCGCTGATAATAAAGCGATTTGGGAAGACAGCTTATGAACTCTTTCTTGGAAGGAAGCCTTCTATCAGCTTTCTTCATATCTTTGGTTGTCAGTGCTTTATCTTAAACAACAAAGATCAACTTGGAAAGTTCGACCCAAAAGCCGATGATGGAATATTTTTAGGATATTCCTCCGTCTCCAAAGCCTACAGAGTTTTCAACAAAAGAAGACAAACCGTAGAAGAAACCATTCATGTCACGTTTGATGAAACGCGCTCAGCGAACTCTAAACCAATCGCTGACAATGAAGAACTGAATACTTGGATGATCTCTCACTATAGAGAAACTGAACCTTTCTCAAACCATCAGCACACTGAAACTCCAATTGCTGATGAAGAACCAAGTATCATACCTCCCACCGCTGAATCCACCTCATGGGTTTCAGCTGAACCTCTAAACACATTACCTCCATCAAATCTGCCTTCATCTGGAAACCTCTCTAGTGAACCTACTCAACAGTTAATTGCTGATGAACCTCAAACATCCTCATCAGTAAACATTCCAATTGTTGATCCAACCTCTGAGTTAAGCAATCATGCTCCTGCTCAGCGATGGACAAGAGATCACCCAATAGATCAAATTCTCGGTGATCCAGATGCAGGTATTCAGACACGACGAAGCTCAGGTAATATCTGTCTCTTTGTAAACTTTCTCTCCTTAATAGAACCAAAGAAGACTGATGATGCCCTCAGAGATCCAAACTGGGTCAGCGCTATGCAAGAAGAGCTGACTGAATTTTCTCGAAACAAAGTTTGGAATCTCGTTCCTAGACCATTTGATAAAACTGTAATAGGCACCAAATGGGTGTTTAGAAACAAGTTAGATGAACATGGAACTGTAACCCGCAACAAGGCTCGACTTGTTGCTCAGGGATACAGACAAGAGGAAGGCATAGACTATGATGAAACCTTTGCCCCTGTGGCCAGGCTCGAAGCAATTCGACTATTCTTAGCTTATGCAGTCTATAAAGACTTCATCGTTTATCAAATGGACGTAAAATCAGCTTTTCTGAATGGAAAGCTGAATGAAGAAGTTTATGTAGAACAACCACCAGGGTTCTATGACCCTAAGCATCCAAATTATGTTTATAAATTGGATAAGGCTCTCTATGGTCTAAAACAAGCCCCTCGTGCTTGGTATGACACTCTCTCATCTTTTCTTATCTCTGAAAATTTTGAACGTGGCAAGATTGATAATACGTTATTTTTCAGGAAGATAAAAGGTCATATAATTCTTGTACAAATATATGTCGATGACATAATATTTGGTTCTACTAACCCATCTCTTTGTACTCGCTTTGCTGAAAGAATGAAGAAAGAATATAAAATGAGTATGATGGGTGAGCTGACATATTTTCTTGGTCTTCAGATTAAACAATCTGACAAAGGTACTTTTATCTGCCAAGGTAAGTATGTTAAAGATATGCTAAAGAAGTTTGAACTCACACAAACTTCCGCGATGAAAACTCCTATGGCACCACCGCTGATACTTAACAAGGATCCATCTGGAAAACCTGTTAATGTCACTGCCTATAGAGGAATGATAGGCTCATTGTTGTATCTTACAGCAAGTCGACCTGACATCATGTACTCTACTTGTTTATGTGCACGCTATCAATCTGAACCCAAGGAATCCCATCTGATCGCTGTAAAGCGAATTTTCAGATATCTGAAAGGAACTCCTAACCTCGGTCTTTGGTATCCCAAAGACTCAGGGTTCGATCTAACTGGTTATTCTGATAGTGATTTTGCAGGCTGTAAACTTGACAGAAAAAGTACCACTGGTGGATGTCAACTCTTGGGAGGAAAGCTGGTAAGCTGGACAAGCAAGAAGCAAAATTCTGTGTCCACTTCCACAGCTGAAGCTGAATACGTAGCCGCTGGAAGCTGTTGTTCTCAAATCTTATGGATGAGAAATCAACTATTAGATTATGACCTTCAGCTGTCAAAGATTCCTATCTATTGCGACAGCACTAGTGCTATCGCTATAGCAAATAATCCAGTGCTACATTCAAAGACAAAACACATAGAGATCAGATATCACTTTATCAGAGATCATGTGATGAATGGTGATATTGAACTTCACTTTATCCCTACTGACTTTCAACTTGCTGATATATTCACCAAACCTCTTGATGAGACAAGGTTCAACTTTCTCATCAGTGAGCTTGGAATGCTGAACCTCGAAGAATAATTCTTCAGCGTTCATGTATTATGTTAGTAATCAAAAGTTCCCCTCTCATCATTCTCTCTGATAAACATTCTGACTCTCAGGTATGTTTTCTCCTTTCCCTCAAAAATGTTTTTTTTAATATAAACTTTAATCACTGAACTTTCTTCAAATGATTAAAATCTTTTTGAAAAATACATTAATCACTGATATTTCTAGTCAGTGATCCTTTAAAAGGAAAAACTATCCCTATCTTTTCTAAAAGGGATACTTTTAAAAAGGAAAATCTATCGCTGACTTTTCTTCAGTGATCATTTCAAAACGGACAAATGTACAGTCTCTCTCTTCTATGACGTCATTTGAACCGACAATCCACGACATGCCTTTTCTGACACGTTCGTCCGTTGCCCTTCTATCCAATCAACTTCGTGGAACGTGTCAATGTCATGATGATTTTTTTTCTTTTCCCGCTTCATTCTCTCTCTTCTCTCTTCGTATAAAAGGAATTCTTTTCTCCTTTATACGGTTTACGCTTTCAAAACTTTCAAAGCAAGAAGCATTCTCTCAAGAACACTCAAGCAAGTAAATCCAGAATATTAAATCTGCAACTCTTTTTCTTCAAGATACACAGGTTTATTTCATGTTTATATGCTTTGTTCGTATGCTTTTTATTCTTTTTAAAATCCTACTCGCTTTCTATGGATTTTATAAAATGGTTTTAAAGTGTTCTTCCTTCTTTCTACCCAGAACACTATTTTTCTCCTAAAAATAACTTGATAGTTTTCCAGTTTCCCTTCTTCTATGGAAACTGGTAATCATATTATTTTTAATCTAAATCATTTCTTCTATTATGCCTCTTTCCATAACAGAAATGACAAAGTCTTCAATCGTTGCTTCCAAGCATGTACGATTCGCTCTCACTGAAGTTGAGATTACTAAATGTAATCATTTGGCCAGACTTGACTTCAAAGCTGACAAATACCCACATCTGGTGGAAGCTGCTGATTTCCTCAAGCAGTCATGCATAGCTTACGCGATCACTGTGGATCCTAAGCCCTCCAAGACTCTACTTCAGCAGTTCTGGTTCACTGCTGATGCAACTGAACTTACCAACAGGAAAGGCGAACGAGTCCCTGCTATCTCGTTCAGCACGGAATTAGGGCCAGGGAGCATGACCGCTCTTAGCCTCAGGAAATCTTTAAGATTCCCTGACAAACCAAAGAGTGGGTTCGACGCACTCCCCACTGATGATGAGCTGATATCATTCCTGGACGCAATGGGCTATTGTTGGGAAAACAAACCAAGATCTTCTATTCCCAACAAGAAGCTCACCAAGATCCTAAAAGCTCAGATGCCATCACAACTGAACTTTATCTTCTCGCACATAATTCAGTGCATGAGTGGGAAGAGTGGTTCGCTGGATCAAGCCAGCAAAACACAACTGCAGATGGCCTACTCCGTTATCGCTGGTCAAAACTTTGACTACGCCACAGCCATCTTTGAAGATCTGAGGTCGAGATTAGAGAAGCCTGAACGAGATCCCAAGATCTCATACGTACGTTTCATATGTACGTATATCAAGTTCCTCTATCCCAACACCTATCCCACCAAAGATGATGGCACCTTTGCCAGGGTAGGTCAACGATCACTGGAGGTCAAGCCACTCGCCGACGAGGTAAGTATCTCTCTCCTTCGCTCTCGTCTCTCTCTCCATTCTTCTTCATCTTCAGCGACCACGCAGACGGTTCCTTTGTCTGCTATCCCTGTCGCTACCACTACTTCTAAACGACCATCAGCTGGTCCGATTGGTCCTTCCAAAAAGGCCAAAAAGACTAAGGAAAGTACACCCTCTAGTACTATAACTGAGGGAGCTTCTCAACAAGCTACCTTAGATGCTTTTGTGGGTCTTTCCTCCACAACTTCAGAAGTCACTCATACTGCCGTGTCAGCGATCTCACTCGCTGTCACATCATCAGTAACCCCACCTACTATCTCATTCACTGAGATTAACCCCATCCCTACTTCTATCCCCAAAACTCTTCCCTTCTCTCCTCACTTGGTCTCTGAACCCGCCACCTCTTCTTTCCCTATAGGACCTGAGCATCAAACTTTTGAGGAATCTATGCAGTTCTACAAAATATTTGATACGTCAGGTACACCTATAATCCTAAACACTTCTCTCCCCCCCCCCTCTCCAAATAAGCCCATATCTGAACTAACATTATTTTCAGGTCCTAGCTTGGCGTCTGTTGACACGCATGTCAACAGTCTAGGAGAAAAGGTGGACGCACTCACCAACACCATCAATGAAACCACCAGCGCCGTAAATCAGGCTGGTGAGGAGCTGAAGAAGTTGACCGCCACTTGCTCATCTAAAGCTGAGAACTCTCAACTTTCAGCTGTTGAAGAACAAGTCGTCCAACTCAGAGAGTCCTCTCGACTCTTTCAAGGGCGATTTAAGTCTCTTACCGCTGAAGTTCAGGGTCTCTCTTCAAAGGTTGACCTCTGCACGTCCCTTCTTCAGCAAATTCTACAGAAAGTGAATGCACCAGCTCCAGCGCTGCCTCCCTCCTTCACTGAAGATGATCGTACCAACCTCAACATCGCTGTGGAATTCATTCATGATGCCACATGCGACATCCCTGTGGTTGAAGACCGGATTAAGCGTCTGGAGGCTGACGTTCAAGTGCTAAAAGCTTCAACAGCTACTCCAGCAGCTGAACAATCCCCTACCGCTGATAATGACAAAGTGGGGGAGAAAACTGAAGAAACTTCTATTGCTGCTGCTGGGGAAGCTAAGACTCCAAAGGAACCTCCCTCTCAATCTGAGGGGGAGAAGGCAAAAGAATCCTCATCAATTCACTCCATTCTCTTTGAAGAGGATGAGGAAGAAGACGATGAAGAGGAAGATGATCTAGATCTTGATGATCAAGAAAAGGATCAGCCCTCCGATGACGACGACGACGATGAAGACCAATCTATGTGGTTCTCTAAGCCGAACGTCGTATCAGGGACAACTTCGCAAGAGGTTGTCAAAACAGGGGTGAGAGGTGATACATCTTCAAGTGTTCCTTCGCAAAGCAAAGACAAGCAACCGATCGCTGAAGAATGCTTGAGGACTGGATCACAATCTGAGGGGGAGCATCCTTCTCAGGTATGTCTTTCAATTGTACCACTCTTCTACTCTTTCCAAACCCCTATTCCTTTCTAGCCTTTATCTCTCTCGTTCTAAAAATACACTTATCCCTTCTTTCCTTCTTTTTCTAACCAGACAGTTCTCACCCCTGCTTAAGGGTTCTGAACTACAAATAATTCCAGCTGCTATAGCTGAAGAAATAATCCCAATCTCTATCGCTGAGATTGATGAAGAAGAAGAAGAAGATTCCCTGGTCCATCCAGGAAGGCCCTCTCGACCATCTCATTGGTCAGAGGAAGTGGTAAAGAAAAGAGTTGAAATGATCGCTCAACTAGAAAGTCAACGGTTGAAAATCCCTCTTCAAACATCCACAGAGCTCGACTTCCTCATTGACGCTGAAAGAGAAGAATCTGCCAAAGTTGAGAAGCTGATCGCTGAATGCAAACGAGATGCCCAACTCGCTTTAAAGATTCAATCCTCTTAAGTTAAGGACAAAAAGCTGAAAAGCAAACCTGTGGAAGTTCAAGCAGCACTACTAAAAGAAATTGAAGAGGAACGCTTCAAAGAACAAGAGATCAACGATAAGTCTATCGAATGGTGCAAACAAAAGATGGATTATCGTTCTGATCTTCTTCCAATATCAACCGTGACTATCTCTGGTCGCAAGAAGAAAGATCAACTCTCAGTGACCATGGAGATTACCAGAGAGGATGGAACCCAAAAAGCAATGTACGTATCAAAACTTGAGAGCTTCGGATTTACGGAATGGTTAGAGTTCTGGGATGCGCTGAAGAAATCCAAATCTACATACAGAGGCTACGTTGAAGGACTTCTTGAAGCCTTCATAAATAGAGTCGTTTCTGTACTAAAGCTGCCATCTCCTCTTCCTCCCAAATCTTTGAAACTCAAAAGAAAAATTGGGTCCTCCTCCTCTGAAGATGTCGCCATCATCAGGAATGAAACTTCTATCAAATTTTCAAGAGATGCACTGTTTGGTCCTCCTCCTGATCTTTCAGTTCTGGACTTATCTCTGCCACCTGGTGGTCCTTTCCAAGCTGGTCAAGTAATCAACAATCCTTATGGAATATTCTTCAGAGATGATGATGAGGAACTCAGATTTCAAAGAATCTCTGAGATTCCTATCTGTCCTCTGAATCATCTCAAGGATCTCTTATGCTTATGGTGTGACTTCTTCCCTGCTGCTGAAGAAATTAAAGAAATTATCAGTAAAGAATCTTTGGAACGAAGACAGAAAGGAGAAGAAATACCTGAGTATATGATCAATCCTCCTAAATCTTCTTTTAATAGCTGATAGATTAGTTTTCTTCTCTGTAATCTGTTAGTTATACTTACAGTAGTTAGTTACTCACTTGTAATGTTTTTCATATCTTGTAATTCCATCCCTGAATTAAATGAAAATAGCAGTGATGTACTTAACCCTATCAGTACTGTAAAAGATCCCTCAAAATAGTAATTGGGACATACATTCTATAAGTCCTTTTTATTCCTATATTTTGAATCAAAGTAATTTTCTTTTGTTACTTTGTCATTATCAAATAGGGGGAGATTGTTGATCCAAACTCTCTCGGTGATTTGATAACGACCCTCTTTTATACTTAGTGAAAATTACGTTATTATATGTATTAGTGTTTCATCATCAGCGATCAGACTGAGTCTGTTCAGTTATCGCTGATGACCTTTCTGTAAACATTAATATGTATGTGTTTCACTTTCAACGATCAAACTGAGTCTGTTCAGTCATCACTGATCGTTTCCTATGTAACACAGTTAACGTAATCCCTGAAGACAAGTCTCGCGTCAACATAGTTCATAGCTGAATCGAAGACGAAGCCACTGAACAATAGATAAGTCTACTAGTGACCTGATGCGGATATCAGCGAAGATCAGACATCTACTTACGCGAAGAAGCCTGAGGAAAAGCTTCAGCGATAGCTGAACTTCTTTATCTCTGGAAGAAGAGATACTCAGCGATCAACGATCACAAAGCTTATGCCTCAAGTTTTCTTTTGTCTTACCTTGCACAACCAGTACGATGTGTCAGAACGGACACGTCTCTGCCACAAATCGTACACCAACTCTGTCAACTACACTGTTCATAAAGCGGCCAAAAGCATGTCTCCAAAAGTGAGACTACCAAAGCCAATCTATGAATGCCACGTGTAAAGTACCCTGCCATGCATTTAATGCATAGGGTATAAATAGGAAGCTCACCCCTTCATCTGAAGGTGTGCTCAATCCTTGAACTCCAAAATAGAAACCCTTGTTTTCTATCTCTCTAAAAATCCCCCATTCTCTGAATTTCTTGTGCAACCATCTTAGTGTTTCTTAAGTTTCTTTAGATTGAGTCTGTCTTAATCTTATTCCGCAACAAACTTGTAAATTGTATTTTGATTTATCAATAAACAATTTATTAAACTTTAATTTCTGTGTTTGTATTAAACCCCCCCCCCTTCTACAAACTTGTTAAGCACCTTCGGGACCAACAGCACTTGTAGTCATATTAGAAGAGACAATTGTTGGAAAATTTTAGTAAAAATATGGTTTATTACTAACTTTGGACACATTTAAATACATATATATGTATCGTATATATCTAACTCTTCGTGGGTTTGTGTTCTCCTGTATGAGAGCTTCGAAACGATATATTATGTGTCCAAAATGGAATATGTGTGAATGAGATATCGATGCTCAAAGTTGAGTGTTTGGAATGAATTTGGTGGAAATCAAGTGGGTGTGGGAATGTGTCCCACATAGGAAGGAGTAGTAAACATTTTGTGGTTTATAACCATGAATGTGGAAGGGGATTACAAGCTCCTTTGATTGGTTTTACTCCAACACCTACCCGCGCGCAGGGGGGTGCCGATTGAGATTTTCGTAAGCTAAAATCGGCGAACTTGTGCATGGGCGCGACCTGTGGAAACGAATGCCGCTCCGAAATCTTGTGCTCGCGCAGCTTGGTTTTTACGACTTTTAGTTTTGATCCAGTGGACCGGGCGGGTTATACCACGGGCTAAAACCGCATGGCAACCCCCACCGAGCACTAGAGTATAGGCAGAGAAATATAAAAGGGAGGGACTGGTTGCATTCCAACACACATCGATACGTCTACACAACTATCTGATATTTCTACTGCATACGCTTATTTCTGACGAATTTTCAGGCAAGTGGTCATCTCCGGCATTACTTCTTCTTACGTTGTTGTACCCTGGGAATAGACGGCGAATCTGTTTAAGGGAATCATGTTACATACGAGCCTCAGCTTCGTTTAAATCTTCTTCGGTTTATTCGTTTATTTAATCTTCAGTTGATTCCTTCTAATTTCCGTGTATTCGAATTATTATTAATCATTCGTTGATTTTGTGTATTACATACGTTGTAATATTATATGTATTATTAAAATACATATAGAGCTTCGATTTATTCGTTTATTTAATATATGTATTATTTTGACATCTGTGATTTTTGCAGAGATTCGGCGTCTATTGAGAGCTTTGTGGTACCAATCAATACACAAGGCTCTTATCTCTTCATTTTTCTTTGTCGATTCCTCTAGAGCACTCAACTGAGCTTTGATAGCATCGGCAGGAGATTTTGCAGCTTCTTCCTCGGCCAATTTCAAAGCCAGTTCGGTATCTTTGTCACGAGCGATCTGATCTAATTTTGCAGCTTTGAGTTCCTCTTCAGATAAGCCCAAGTCAGGAGAGGTAGTCTTTGGAGGAGGAAGATGAAGACCAGTATCATCTGCAACTCTCTTTATTAAAGCATCTTTACGACGCCTTTCTTCAACAGCTACTTCATCTGGTGACATAATTGTTTTGCCCTTATATTTCTTGGGCAATTTCTACTCTTCAGACTCTTCGACCACCAAAGGGTGTTCGGTGCCCTTCTCTTCAGCAGTAGAGGGTTCGGCAGCAGAGGGTTCGGCAGCAGAGACTTCTGCAGCAGCAGAAGGTTGTCCCTGACTCGTACTGACAACATGAATTTGAGGGAAAATTTGCTCCCCCTTAAAAGGGTTCTCCCCCTCAGTTGGTTTCTCCCCCTCAGTACGAGCCGAGGAAGAAACACCAGCCCTAGCCGACACATGGCTAACACGGCGATCAATACGCTCCAACACTGTGCGATCATCTGGAGTGAAAGCGGACTCGGTGATGTCGATGTCCAGAGATTGAGCACAGTATTGAGCAACATCAACAGGCATAGAATCAAGACGCCGATTAATATTTTGTAAGGCACTTAGAATCTGAGAATTGATAGATTCCTGTGTCGAAGCCTGCTGCCGTAGACTGATGACATCCTGATCCCGAGCATCAGAGGCGGCTTTGAGAGCAGCCACTGACAAGGTCAAGGAGGTATTTTGATCATTGAGCCTGACCACCTCCTTGAGCACAGATTCCAGAGCTGCAGAGATAGGAATACCGAGACCATCAATCTGTTTATGCACCATATCCAAGCACCAAAAGATGTCGCGATTAAGATCAGCTACTTCATAATTTTGCTCTTTGACGAGCTACAGAAGTTCGGCCAGAGATAGGTTGTTGGCGTTCAGAGAATGAAGGAGCTCTGGCTCACGCAAGGATTTGCGTAGTTGTTCAAACTGAGTACCGAGCATCCGTACCTGCCGATTGGAGTCAACAACTTCGGCAAGAAACTCGGCAGATATGGTGATCGGCACCTGGGTAGAAGGCCCAGCCATTTCGGCAGGGGAAGGTTTCGGTGAGGGAGATTTCTTTGGAGAGGGTTTAGAATAAGGGGATTTCTTCGGTGAGGGTTTAGGTGAAGGGGATTTCTTCGGTGAGGGTTTAGGTGAAGGGGATTTCTTCGGTGAGGATGGGGGAGTGAAGAGGTTTCGGAACATATCCTGGGATAAAAACCCAGATTGTGCAATATCATCGGGATTGACCCCGGGTGATAGGCTGTGTTGTGAGGAAGCAGAATGTCGGCTCGGAGAGGAGACCGACTCATCTTCAACCTCCACATAAAGAGGAGGAGGAGAAGGAATATTAGGGGACTCTTTTTGTACAACCAAACCCTGTTGAGAAGGTTTGGAGGAGGTGGGAGAGGGTTTAAAGATCCCCGTGGCCCTGGAGGGGGAAGATCAACATCTGCCGATTTTTGAGAATCGGTAGATGGAGTGTGTGGTTTGGCCGAAGGTTTCCTAAGTCTCTTAGAACGAGACTTAGGAGGGGATTTTGAGCCCCGTCGCTTAACAGGAACAGAAGGGGTAATGACCGGGGTAGCCACCGAAGGATTTGTCGGTGGCAGAGTCATAAGTGCAAGCGCGACGTTGCCGGTGGCCTTTTTCTTTTTAATAGCCACCGACTTAGCTCGGGAAGGTTTTGGGGGAGAGGGGACCACCAATTTGGTTGGCTTGGGAGAAGATGAAGACCTTGCGGATTCACCTTCAGCAAGCGTTCCCCAAATCGAATTGGGAGAAGAGATAAAAGAAAGCATACCTGAGGTGAGCGGAGAGTCGGTAGGCTTGACGGACTTGAAAATTGTTTGCTTGCTAATTTGAGAAATTGGCAAGTCAAACTTGATCGTCGGCTCAGGGAGAAAAGCATCGACACTCAGTTGTGCAGATAGCTTGTGGTTGATGATCAGAGAGATAAAGCGGGGAAGAGCCACATTGTGATTTCTGGGAGGAGAGATGGCAGAGACCAAAGAGTCGAAGAATACCTGAGCAAAGTCGATCCGCCTCATAAAAATGAGGGCATGAGCCAGACGAGTAATAGCCGCCGGAGATTGATCCCACCCCGAAGTCTTGTGAGAAAGACAGTAGAGGAGGTGAGAAAAGAAGTAGTTCCAAAGTGCACCCATATTCTTTCGAAGAAGAGTGCCCGAACCCTTGGTTTTGCCCTCGTGCACATAGTTGAGAGCTGCAACGACCTCATCATGTTCTTGATGAGTAGGAAATGGAGCATACACATTAAACTCTGGGATTTGAAGAACCGCGCGAATGTCATCCACCCCAAAGGAAAGATCGGGGTGCTCTTTAGAGGATAGAACAGAAGCAGACACCTGGTGAGTAGTAGAGTCATACTGGTAGGTTAGCCAAAAATTACCAAGGAGCATTTTGCTCATCTTGGTGGATGTAGTGAGAGCATGGCAGATTGGAGATCGTTGGAGGAAGATGGATACTTGGTTGAACTCTGGGAGATCAGCATCCGCAGAGAGACGAGCAACTTGGTTGCAAGCAGGGAAAGTGAGAGATTCGCGAGTGAGAGGAGTTTCCTTGGAAGCCTTAGTCGATTTTGAGGACGCCATTGATGAAGGAAGGAGATGTAGGTTTCAGTTTTAGAGAAGATAGATGAAGAAGATGAAAGTTTTGATAAAAGAAATGAAAAGAAAGAAAGAATGAAGTATATATAGGTTAGAAAAAGGAGAGGGAACGATAGGAATTCAAAACGTTTAAAGGTAATGATGGTACGACGCATACGTGCGTCATGAAAAAGTGTAAGGGCCGAAAAACGGCTAAGTGTCAGGTCGTGGACGTTCCATCAACTGACGCACGAACCCTGTAGTGCCACGTGGCAGAAGCTCATAGGGTAACGAAAGGGTGCCGAAAGTGTTCGGTATATAAGATGTGGATAAGGATGACACATCATATACTATACCGAAGAGGAGAGGTACCAAAATAATGTCGGTAAAGAAATTCGGTATATAGAGATACCGAACTATGAAGAGACTTCAGAGGATGAATTCGGTATACAAAGAGACTGAAATTTGAAGTTGCCGAAATAGAAGAAACACCGATAGTTGGTAGGAACGAAAAAATGAGAGAGACACTTCGGTTAGGTCATGTACCGAAGAAATATACGGAATCTCTTCGGTAAGGATATTTACCGAAGAATTTCGGTATTGAAGCATTTCCTTCCCAAAATTAAAGGAGTTACCGTCAATTATTGGGCAATTTTTTTTTTAACAAAAATTTAACATACCTAAGGATCCCACAAGGAAGTTGAATCGTGCCTCATCCAGTGGTTTTGTAAAGAGATCTGCAAGTTGAAGATCTGTAGGAATGAAGTGAAGTTCAATATCACCCATAGAGATATGATCTCTTATAAAGTGATACCGAATGTCAATATGTTTAGATCTGGAATGCAGCACCGGATTGTTGGCAATGGCTATGGCACTAGAATTGTCACATTGAATCGGTACATGAGAATAGAACTTGTCATAATCTTGTAGTTGGTTTTTCATCCACAAGATTTGAGTACAAAAACTTCCAGCTGCAACATATTCAGCTTCGGCAGTGGAGGTAGATACCGAATTCTGCTTCTTACTGGACCAGCTGACCAAGTTTCCACCAAGTAATTGACAGCTGCCAGTTGTACTCTTTCTATCAACCTTTGTTAGAGCATAAATATGTTGGATACAAGATCAAGAAGACAAAAGTCAAGGTTTAAGAAGTCAAAGCTGAAGAAAGTCAACTCTCAAGTGAAAGTCAAAGTCTTTGTAATAAAAGTCAAAGTCAACATTTGTATTAGTTTTGTTTCCTTGTTGTTTTAGTTGTAGTTTTAAATAGTTTCCTTTCCTTTGTAATTGGGAGTCAACAGAAGTGGAGCGTATTATTCAGTTGTATTTTAGAGAGAGAAAGTTTGAGAGAGAAAGAGAAGTTCTAGAGAGAGAAAGTGTAATCTTGTGATTTCTTGAAGTAAATCAAACAGGTAATTGATCAATCTTGTTTGTTTGATTAATTGTTTGTGATTAGAAACTAGATTCAGGGACACACAATTGGTATCAGAGCAGATTCAGATTAGAAATCAGATCAAGAAAGTGATGTCGACTCTGTGTTCTTGGCCGAAGTTTGGATTTTGAGTTTTTGTACGAATTAGGAGTTGTAATCGATCAGGTGTTGTTAGAAAAATAATTTCGATCGAGTTTGTATAGAAAAATTCGTGAATTGCACTGTAATTGGATTGAATTTTCGAATTTTTGTGGTTTTTCGTGTTCACGAGTTCTTGGCACTGTTCTTGATTCAAATTTGTATTTTTGAGTTTTAGATAGAAATCAGTTGTTCGTTTTGTGTTCTAGAGGTTTAAGCGAGTAAATTGTAAAAGTTTCATTCTAAAATTCGAGGTCTAGATAGGTTTTTGGTGTAATTTTGATCGAGTTTCGTCGTTTGCGCAAGATCCGAGGTTTGCGCAAGTTCATCCAAACTTTGCGCAAGTTCATCCGAGGTTTGCGCAAGTTCATCAAGTAAACTCATCGTGATATTTTTTTTGGGTTTGCGTGATCAACAGAAAAGAATATTGAGGTTTGCGTATTCATCCAGAAATGCAAAGTTAGGTTTGCGCAAGAAGTTCGATACGCAAAGAGTGGTTTGCGTTAGCAGCTTGATACGCAAAGAATGGTTTGTGCAAGAAGTTCGATACACAAAGAGTGGTTTGCGTTAGCAATTTGATACGCAAAGAATGGTTTGGGTTAGCAGTTCGATACGCAAAGTGTGGTTTGCGTAATCCGTTCTTCACGCGAAGTGGTGTTTGCGTAATCAGTTTCTTACGCAAAGTGAACTTCAAAGCGTGGTTTGCGCAACACTCTAGATACGCAAAGCGTGGTTTGCGCAACACACTAGATACGCAAAGCGTGGTTTGTGTATCACACTTGACACGCAAAGCTTGGTTTACTTAGAATTTTTTTTCTGAGAAATTTTCAAAACTATAATATGGCCTTTAATAGTGAAAAAAATTTCTCTAGGGGCGCTGCCCCTTGACCCCACCCACTAACCGGGTAGCGAGACCCCCGTGCTAAGTCTGCCGAGGGGGACATAGTTTTAATTGTGATCAAAATTCCTGAATTTTTATTTCAAGTTTTCTGTATTTTCTTGATTGTTTCATTTGGACTAACGATCAGTTCTAGTTTCTTATTGCATATATTTCTCAAACAGGTTCATTCAAGATGACTTCTAAAGATGCTCTTTCTATCGGCACTGATGTCAAACCTCCAGTACTGTTCAAAGGAGAATATGAACAGTGGAAAGACAGATTTCTGGATTTTGTGGATCGGTACACAAATGGAGAAAATATTCTTCTGTCTATCATGGAAGGTCCTATGGTACCGATCACAGTTCAAATCCCTGATGATGACTCATCTGATAGTGAAGATGGTACTGAGGAAAGAAAACAGAAGATGAAAACAGTTCCAGTAGAGTATAGTCAATATTCAGAGGAACAGAAAAGCAGATATAAAGCAGACAAGCAAGCAAGATCTCTTCTTCTTCAAAGTATCTCGAATGACATCTACGTCAAGATAGACAGCTACAAGGGAAATGCTAAGAAGATGTGGGATCAGTTGCAGAAAATGATGATGGGATCCAAGGTAGGGAATCAGATGAAAGTGGCTAACTGTATCAACAGTTATGAGCAATTCCAAGCCAAAGAGAATGAAAGCTTAGAAGATACTTATGAACGGTTTGTCTTGCTTCTGAATGAGTTGTCCAAGAATAAGGTGAAAAAGAAGCAACTTGAGAACAATGTCAAATTCCTAAGCATCCTACAACCAGAGTGGAAGAAGCATACACGTAGGATGAAACAGATGAAGGATCTGAATGACATACCGTTACATGAGGTATATGAGACTCTGAGGAAAAATGATGAAGAAGTGGAAGAGAAAAGAGCTGAGAAAAAGAAGGCAGAAAAAGTTCCTGATCCTATTGCTTTGGTAGCTGGAGAGAAGAAGAAAGAAAAGAAAGAGAAGAAGAAAAAGAAGAAAGTGCTTACAAGTTCTGAGTCGGAATCTGAATCAGATGGTGATGATGGAGAAAGCCTGAAACAAGCAATGCTGTTATTGACCCGTGCATTTCAAAAGAAATTCTACAAAAAGTCGGGATCAAATTCTCAAAGATATTCTTCATCAAGTTCCAAGAATCATGAACATCGGGAAAGAGTTGAAGGAAAGCGATATGAAGAGAACCGGTATATGGAAAGGAAGCCGGAAGAAAAGAAGAAGTTTGTGAATGATTACACTGTTGCTGTAAAGCCAGCAAATGATCCAATTAAATGCTACAACTGTGGCAAGATTGGACATTTTGCTAAAGATTGTCGAAAGCCGAAGGTTCGAAACTCTCAGTATTATCAGAACAAACTGCTATTGGCCAAACAGCAAGAAGCAGGCATAGCATTAATGGTTGAGGACGAATTTTGGTTGGATCATTCTGATCAAGAGGATGACAAAGAGAAGGAAGAAACTGCTCATCTCTGTCTAATGGGAAAAGAGGTCAAGTATGATGAGTCAGATGACGAGACAGCTGATGAGGTATTAAACTTTACTGAAAAAGATTTTATAACCAAAATGGAAGCTATGATGGTTGAGCTTAATGATCTTCAAGTAAAACTGAAGAAAGAAAAAGACAGAGTTGCTAAAAGAAACAACAAGATCTTTGAGCTTAATAAATCTGTTATTGGGAACAAAGATCTAATTGATTCTTTACGCAAGTCTGCTTCTGATTCTAAACTTCAAGTAGATTGTTTTGAAAAGAAGATTTCTGATTTTGAAGTTAAAATTTCTAAGTATGAGTTTGAGAAGAAAGAATCTGCACTAACTGTTTATAAATTGCAGGTTGAGAACAAGCTTTTAAATAAGAAGGTTAATGGTCTGGAAGCCAAACTCTATGCAAGAGGCCAAACAGATCAATCCATTTTTCTGAATGCACCTAACGAAAAGGTTGATGTTAAGGAAAAAAGGGGACTTGGTTTTCAAAACCCCCATTACTTAAAGAAAGCCATCAGAAAACAACCGACACTTTATAGTTTTGATTTTCTTGCTTGTGCTGGTAAACATACTCATTTAAAACCCAAATTTGTTACCAAATTATCAGAAGAAGATGAGGCCAAAGAAACTGAAAATAGAAAGAGTGTTAAGAAAATGCAACTACCATTTAACTATGCAAAGTTAAATGATAGTTATCTTTCAGAAACACCAAAAGTTCTTTCAAACGGTTATTTTGCTAGTTATTCTGTTTCTGAGATGAAGGCAAAACCTGCAATTGCAAAGGTTTATATTTCTCCACTCATTCTTGAAAGCAAAATAATTGAGCTTGAAAATGTTTTATCTGATGAAAAACTTTTGGTAGATATTGAACAAAGTGTGTTTTCTACAGTTTTAAAGAACACTGTTTTTCAATCTAAATCTACAAAGTGTTCTAAAGTTTCAAAGGCACCTCAAACTTCAACTGATAACTTTGATGACTTATTTGCGTCTGCAAATGATTTTTTAAACTCTAATGGTGGGTGCATAGAAGAAATTGATATGTTTGACTTCAATGCTTCTCTTCCTGATCATTCTACTTGTCTTATACCTGAAAAAATGTTACCAAGTGTTCTTAAAACTGATGAATCATCTACAGTTTCTGTGACTGCTGAATATTATTCTAAAGCTAAGAATCATAAGAAACAGCAATCACAGAAACGGATTAACACTGGTAAACCAAAGAAAACTCATTTTCAGAAATCTGATTTTCCTAATAAATCTAAATCTTTTGTTTCAGATATAAGCAAGAAAAGGTCGAAAGCTCGAATCGAATGGCGACCAAAAAGGAAGGATGATGAGATAGCTGAATCAGTTTCTGATAATTCTTGCAATAGATCAGTTAGTAGTGATAATGATGTAGTTGATCAACTTGCTTGTCATAAACAAAACCTTGTAACTTCTTACAAGCAGTATTCAATAAAGCAATTGATTCAATTATCTCCTATTACTACTAAATCTTATCATTATCGGAGAAATGATTTTGCTTATTCTCATAATTCTACTGATTGGTTTGGATCTTATTATGTTTATTCTTCAAGATCAAATGTTTTTAAAAGTTTTCAAAGAAAAGGAGGATCCATTTTCAAATGGATACCAAAATCTTGTGCTAATCTGTTAGGACCCGTTTTTAAATGGGTACCTAAATCTATTATTTCCTGATTTCTCTTGCAGACCCGGCATATGTGGTACTTGGACAGTGGATGTTCCAAGCATATGACTGGGCAAAAAGCTTTATTGTCTAATTATACAGAGAAATTCAGTGGAAATGTCAGATTTGGAAACGATCAGCTTTCACTAATCTTAGGATATGGTGACATCATTCAAGACAACATAACGATTAAGAAGGTGAGTTATGTCGAAGGTCTAGGGCACAACTTGTTCAGCATCAGTAAATTCTGCGACAAATGGTTAGAGGTCAACTTCAAAGCTAAGAGATGTTCAGTCCATTCTGAAGCTGGCACAGAACTCTTAGTTGGCAAGCGAAAGACAAATCTCTACTCCATCAATCTTTCAAAGGTCCAGAATGACAGTCACGTTTGCTTATTGTCAAAAGCTTCGATGCAACAAAGTTGGCTTTGGCACCGACGACTATCACATCTGAATTTTCGTTATATCAACAAGCTGGTTAGTGGAAATTTGGTAAAAGGACTTCCTGAGCTGAAATACGAGAAAGAACACTTATGTGCTGCATGTGAGAAGGGTAAGATGAAGAGAGCTCCGCATAAACCGAAGCCTGAACCAAGCACTAGTTCTCCGTTAGAATTGTTACATATGGATTTGTGTGGTCCAATGAGAACTCAGAGTTTGGGTGGAAAAAATACGTGTTGGTTATTGTGGACGATTACTCAAGATACACGTGGGTCAAATTTCTTCGATCAAAAGATGAGATGCCCGAAGTTCTCATTACTTTCTTAAAGACGACCCAGGTGAAAATGCAGCGACAAGTCAAGTTTCTTCGAACGGACAATGGCACAGAGTTCAAAAACAAGATTGTTGAATAATATCTCGAATCGGTCGGGATATCACATCAGTACTCTGCTACTCGTATGCCTGAACAAAATGGAGTAGTCGAAAGGCGAAATCGGATGCTAGTCGAGGCTGCTCGTACTATGCTCAGCCAATCCGATCTACCTCTATTTTTGTGGGCAGAAGCTGTGTCAACTGCATGTCATGCTCAAAATTGGTCCATAATACACCGCCGTTTTCAAAAGACTCCATATGAGTTGATCAACAACATAACACCGACAATCAAGTATTTTCACATATTTGGGTGTAAGTGTTTCGTGCTTAACGACAGAGAGAGTCTGAATAAATTCAGTGCTAAGGCGGATGAGGGTATCTTCATTGGTTATTCTTCAACATCTGCAGCATATCGTGTTTATCTGAAGAAGTCAAAGACAGTCATTGAGAGCGTAAATGTTACATTCGATGAACAAATGGCTTCTGATAAACTTAGTTCAGAACCCTTTATCACTGGAGTATTAGCTTCTGGACAGATCAGTCCAGAACCTGTTTCTACAGAGAAAAATTCGGATAACGCTTCTACTTCAGTTTCATATTTATCTTATTTAGATTTGTTATTTGAATTCTTTTATGATGAGTTTCTAGGATCTAATGTATCTAAGGGGCTGTTTGGTTGGTTTTCCATTAAGTTCTGTATGAATAAAGTTGTCTGTGTGGATTAATCTGTCTGTATAGATTTGAAAGGTTTTATTTGAAAGTGTTTTTTCATAGATGGAAGGAACATATTTTTTAATGAGAGGGACTGGTTTGGAAAAACTTTGGCTTTCTGCATAAAGCTCCCCCTTGAAATCTTACTGAATAAGTCACTTTCTATATCATTAAGCCGCTACCAAACAGTCATATATAGATGACTGAATAAGTTGTGTGTCTCATTAAGCTCATTAAGCTGCTAACAAACATGCCCTAAATCTGTTGTGACTGACAGGTCTGAAGATACAAGTTGCAATCATCTAGTCACTTCAGAAGTTTTAACTGAACTTGTATTCCCCGTTCAGTCAGAAACTCACATTCCAACATCTACTCCTACAGTTGAAGATACACAAGTAACTGCTGATCCAGAAGTAACTATATCAGTTGGGTGTGATATAATGTCTACTCAACAGCCAGAGTCTGTTGTTCCAACTGATGCTTCTGCACCTGAATCTTCAACTGCAAATCCCCTTCTATCTATTCAATCTGAAGAGTCTGTTCAATCATGTTCAATCAGTATCTACTCCACTACCTCATGAGCATCGTTGGACCAAAGAACATCCATTACATCAAGTAATTGGAGATCTTAACAAGCCTGTACAAACTAAGTCATAGACCCTATAAAGTCAGAATCTGAATAGCTAATAAGATCAAAACCTGAGTCCTTGGGATACCAAAGACCCAGATTCATAGTACCTTTTAGGTACCGAAAAATACGTTTCACAGCCGCCAAGTGAGATTCCTTGGGATTGGCTTGATAACGTGCACACAGACACGTAGCATACATGATGTCAGGTCTACTAGCAGTAAGATAAAGAAGAGACCCTATCATTCCTCTATAATTCATGATATCTACCGACTTGCCGGCTGAATCAGCATGAATCTTAAGAGGAGGTGCCATTAGAGTTTTCATGGAAGAGCAATTTTCAAAATCAAACTTTTTCAAAAGATCACGAATATATTTATTTTGTCTAATGAAAATACCTTCAGAAGATTGTTTAATTTTAAGACCAAGAAAGAAAGTAAGCTCACCCATCATGCTCATCTCATATTTACTTTTCATGAGGGAGGCAAACTCCTGACAAAGATTTTCATCAGTGGCACCGAAAATGATATCATCCACATAGATTTGAACAAGAATGATATTACCTTTAGTTTTCTTGAGAAAAAGAGTATTATCAATTTTACCTCTGGTATATCGGTTGGAGAGAAGAAAGTCAGACAAGGTGTCATACCAAGCACGAGGAGCTTGTTTTAGACCATAGAGAGCCTTGTCAAGTCTGAACACATGGTAAGGATGAGCTGGATCTTCAAAACCAGGCGGTTGTTTCACATAGACTTCTTCAGCAAGTTCTCCATTGAGAAATGCACTCTTAACATCCATTTGAAAGACCCGGAAGTTTTTGTGAGCAGCATGAGCAAGAAAGATTCTTATTGCTTCAAGTCTAGCGACAGGAGCAAAGGTTTCATCATAATCAATACCTTCATCCTGCCTATATCCTTGAGCAACAAGTCTGGCTTTATTCCGAATTACAGTACCGACTTCGTCCATCTTGTTTCGGAAAACCCACTTAGTACCGATTATGGTCTTCCCAAAAGGTCGTGGAACGAGTCTCCATACTTTGTTTCTCTCAAATTGAGACAACTCTTCTTGCATGGAAGTGACCCAACAAGAATCTGCTAGAGCTTCCTCAATTTTCTTGGGCTCGATAATAGAGAGAAAATTCACATAGAGACAAATGTTTCCAACGCCTCTTCTAGTTTGGACACCTGCTTGCTGATCACCGATAATTTGATTTATCGGATGATCTTTGGTCCATTTTAGAGCTGGGGGAAGAGGTGCAGGAAATGTGTTTGAAGGTGAAGGATCGGTGGGTATAGGATGCGTGTGATGAATAGGTGAAGTATGTAAGGTAGGTTCGGTGGGAGATATGGGTTTGATAGGAGTAATGGGTTCGGTAGCCGGAGAGGGATCTGTCGAACCATGATGTAGGGAAGAAGAAGATACCGAGAATGGTAAATATGGAGGTCCTGAAGATAGAATATTTGGAGATTCTTCTCCAACACAGGAAATAATCCATTCATGAAGTTCAGTATCATCACAAGATAATGAAGACGTCTTGTGATCATCAAACTTCACATGTATTGACTCATCAATACATTTTCTTCTTAGATTGTATACTCTGTAGGCTTTAGAAGAGAGAGAATAACCCACAAATATACCTTCATCATCCTTGGGATCAAATTTCCCAAGATGCTCTCGATCATTCAAGATAAAACACAGACAGCCGAAAACATGAAGAAAACCAATGTTTGGTTTTCGGCCATAAAAGACTTCATAAGAAAGCTTTGTTGTGTCTTTTCACAATGATAGACCGATTTTGAGTGAAACAAGCTGTATTGACAGCCTCAGCCCAAAAATAGGTTGGAAGATTTGATTCACTTAGCATAGATCTTGCAGCTTCACATAGCGTACGATTCTTCCTTTCCACAATACCATTTTGTTGTGGAGTTCTTACTGCTGCAAAGTTTTGAGAAATAGCTTTGTCACATAGAAAGGCATCCAAGGTAGCATTTCTGAATTCGATCCCATTGTCACTTCTGATAGATCTGACTAATTGACCGTTGAGAACTTCAGATTTCTTGATAAACTTGATGATTTATTCAGGTGTATCACTTTTGTACCTGAGAAAGAATACCCAAGTGTAACATATGTATTCATCAATAATTACAAGAATGTACCTTTTTCCACCTAGGCTGGGTGTGCTGACAGGCCCACAAAGATCCATATGCAGCATCTGTAGAGGGGTAGAGATAGAAAAACACTGTTTTGACTTGAAAGAAGATTTTGTCAGTTTGCCTTTCTCACAAGCTGCACATAGCTTTTCTTTTGAGAAAAAGATTTTCGGTAAGCCGACAACAAGCTCTTTGTTGGAGAGAGCATTCAACGTTTTGAAGTTAAGATGGGAAAGACGTTTATGCCAGAGCCAGTTCTTCTTGTCAGAGTCTTCAGAGATGAAACATATGCTTTCATTTTCAGATGATTTGACACTCATATTGATGACGTACACATTGTCCTTTCTAAAGCCAGATAGGACAGTGTGAAAGCTTTTATTGGTAATGAGACAATCATTTTCTCTGAAAATCACATAGTAACCTAAATCACATAGTTGACTAATGCTTAATAGATTATGCATCAATCCCTCCATGTAGGCAACTTTGTTAAAAGTAATGGAACCGTTAGAAAGAGTTCCATAACCTTTAGTGGAACCACGAGAGTTATCACCAAAAGTTACAGTTGGTCCCTTTTCTTTCACAAAGTTTAGAAGAAGAGATTTGTTCTCGGTCATATGTCGTGAGCATCCACTATCGAGATACCATGTTTGATGATGCCCATAGACCTAAGAAGAAGAAGAGGAGCACTCAGCTGTGAAGTCCATCCTTGAGCAGGAGTCTTTTGGTTCTTCATCGAGTTTAGCCATAAGGCATTTACTCGACACTTCCTTCTCACTGTCGGAAGTAGGTTCGTCTGCCCAGTCTAAGGTTTCTGCCATTAAGCCTTTGCCTCTTCTTTGAGAGTTGAAATTTCGTTCTTTTTCTTTTTTGTATTTGGCTTTGTATTTGTCAGCTTTGTCGAAAAGCTCTTTGAATGAGAAAGACGGAGAAGGTTTTCTAGGATGCGATCTACCTGTAGAATTAGATCGAATATTTCTTCTTTTAGAAGAGTTAGAAGAATTAGATTTAGAAATCCTAGAAGGATTGCTTCTACACTCAGATGCAAAGTGGCCTTTCTTACCACATGCATAGCAATCCTCCTTGGATTTGTTCAAGGAGTTTTTAGAGGAAGAAGAAAAACTTATGTTGCTTTGAAATTTATTAGAAGAGTTCTTTCGGAACTTAGAGAAATTTGCAAGCATACTCATCTCCTCTGTCAAATGATCGACAGAGGGATCTTCTCCTTCATCATCAGCTTCACTTAGATAAGCCTCCGAGGAGTGATTCAGATTTTCATGACTTTCTCTATCTGAATCATCAGAAGGATAGGTTATACGAGGAACACACACAGATTTCTTGGAGCCATCACTTATAAGAGCCATAGAGGGGGCTCTTATCTCTTTGAATATGGTCTTCCTTTGTAGATAGGTTTGTTCGTGATTATGAAACATACCATAAAGAGAAGTAAGGGGAAGACTTTCCAAGTCCTTGGAAGTCTTAATGCAAGTGGAAAGGTTATTCCAGAAATCTGGAAGACCATCCATAAATTTGCATACGACTTCCTCGTTGTCATAAAGTTTTCCAACAAGTTTTAACTCATTTAAGAGACTATTAAAACGGTTGTAGTAGGAGGGAAGAGATTCTCCTTTTTCATGAGAAAAGAATTCGTATCTACGAACAAGAGAGATTTTCTTAGATTTCTTTACTTCATTTGTACCTTCATACAAAACACATAGGGTTGACCACATCTCTTTTGCAGTTTTAAGACTGACAAGAGATTGGTACACTTCATCAGGAAGTGATTGAGCAATGATGGTTCGCACTTTGGAGTCAAGTCCAATAATGCGCCTATCTTCATCATTGAATTCTTTTGTCGTTTTCAAAATATATCGACCAGTGGCAGAAGTTCTTTCCTCCTCTGACGAGTCATCGGAAACTTGAAAAATATCGTCCTTTTTCTTTTCTTTATCCTTAGGAGTTTTGACAAATCTATCCTAGACTTTTGGGATAAGAGGACCTTCACTAAGAATGGTTAGATAACGACTGTCAGCTCCTTCCAAGAAACTTAGGAGGTTTGACAGTAGATCCATTGTCAGAGTAGAAAGAGTTTTGAGAAGAAGACTCAGGTTTTGTAGAAGGAGATGCCATTACGGATCTGGTTTATTAGATTAAACCAACTGCTCTGATACCACCTTGTTAGATCGAAGTGAATTAGGTAAGTGCATGTTGTAGTTCTCTACCAGAGTCCAAAAACAAACCACTGTTGAATGGTGCATTACCTTTCCATGGTCATGATGAGTCATAAACGTATAGGAAATTTCTTGGAATTAATAAAACTAATCCGAGATCAAAATGAGGTTGTCGGTAAGGTTACATTAGGAAATGCTCCCGGGAATAATCAAATGGTGGCGCCAAGTATTCAAAAAGATATAGTTCATTGTGTTAGTCCCAAAGAAGTAAAACAAGTATTGTAGAAGGGGGGTTGAATACAATAACACAAAATTACTTAATTTTAATTCTTTTATTGATAATGAATATCAAGAATTACACAAAGAGAAATAAAGATTGTTGCGGAATAAGAATAGTTAAGAACTACTCTAAACTATCTAACACTTAGAAGATACTAAGAACACAAAGACTTAAAACTTAGAGAGACAAGGAAAACTATCAACCTGCTTGAAATCTTGTGAATATGAAATCTTGAGCTGAAAGCGTAAGTAGCAAGGTGCTACCTCTATCCTTTATATACTATCTAATGTAATGAGTACAAAGGACATAGAGCAGTAAAGGCATGGGTGGTTGAGATATTGTCAATAAATTATAAGATATTTGATGTGACTTATCACAATACAAAAGGTAACTTTTGTACTATGAAAATACAATATCTCTATAAAATATTCATGGGAAAATCTTTTTGAGATCAAATAGAAAATAAACGTCTCAATCATATTTAGACTAAGTGTATATCTTCTCAAAGAAGGAAGCTTCCATTCCCATTGTCAGAAGATCATTGGGAATGAGGAAGCATGTCAAATCATGAGGGTTTGACATAAATGTTCTTACACATAAAGAAGCAATCTGTAAGAAGGGAGAATGCCGAATAAAGAGTTCGGCAGATGATAGTTGTGCCGAATAAGGATGATTCGGCAACACAGAAAGGATATGCCGAATAGGAAATCGGCATGTGGAGGGTCTGCCGAATAGGGATCGGCAAGAGGATGATATCCCGAATACAAATCGGCAGGTCAGGCTTAGTTCACTTTGAAGTTCATCTCAATCCGCATTGTAGACTTTCTTCATGTTGACTTCAGTTCGTCTTCGACTCACCGATCTGTTTAACCATAACTAAGCTACTACAAAGAACCATAGTACAGAGTAAAAACATCAATAAAGACTAAGGAGAGGTTATCTTTAAATCTTAGATGACCTAACACATTGCTTTGCACAAGAGGTACTGAAATATATTTTCCAAGAGATCAATGATGATGTATTTTCCTTGTTAGTTGACGAGTCGATTGACATATCTAAAAAGGAACAAATGGTCGTGGTTTTGTGATATGTTACATGTGGGATTGTTAAAGAAAGATTTGTCGGTCTTGTACATGTGAAGGACACATATGCGAGGCCAATTCAATGGTTTGAAAGCTTTAATCTTGAGAGAAAATAGCTCAGCATATTATGTCCATTGTTTTGATCACCAACTTCGGTTAGTTGTTGTGGCGGTTGCACATAAACACATCGAGGATAAAAATTTCTTTGACACGATAGCATCTTTGATGAATGTGGTTTGCGCTTCTTGCAAGCAGTCAGATATGGTTCGAGAAAGTCAAAAGGAGAAAGTACAAGAAGCGATTGGTAGTGGTGAAACTGAAACAGGTAGTGGGTTAAATCAAGAGCTTTCTCTTGGAGGACCTGGAGATACACGATGGGATTCACACTACAAAACACTTAAGTGTTTGGTTGATTTGTTTCCATATGTTATTGAGGTGCTTCATTATGTTGAAGATGTGTGTGAGAATCCATATAGCCAACGTCAAGCAAATGGTTTTCAAATATATTTCCAAACATTTGATAGTGTGTTTTATTTGCATATGATGTTGCATATTTTGGGGGTCACAAAATCATTGTCACAGGCTCTTCAGAAAAAAGATCAAGACATCTTGAATGCGGTTTCATTGGTGAAATCAACCAAGCGACAGTTACAACAATTTAGAGTTGATGGATTTTGTCGGCTTCTTGAGAAGATCTCTTCTTTTTGTGAAAAACATGGTATCGAGACGGTAAACATGGAGAAGATTTATGTCAATCCAATAAATCGAAGGCATAAGACAAATATCACATACCGACATTATTACGAGTATGAATGTTTTAACATGGTTATGGATATGCAAATTCAAGAGTTCGGTGACATATTTGATGAGGTAAGTTCCGAATTGCTCACGTGTATGGCCGCTTTGAGTCCTCAATACTCATTTTGTGGCTTTGACCCATCGAAGTTACTAAGGTTAACAGAGTTTTAACCCGATGATTAACGATGATGAAAGAACGACTCTTGAGCACCAACTTCAACTCTACATTGACAACGCCCAACATGATGATTTATTTGCTAACTTGAAAGGTATATCCGAGCTTGGTAGAGTGATGATCGAAACAAGGAAACATCTTATGTTTCTTTTGTTTTATCGATTATTGAAGCTTGCATTGGTTTTGCATGTTGCAACCGCAACAGTTGAGAGATGCTTTTCTGCAATGAAGCTTGTAAAGTCAGCTTTGCGCAATCGAATTTGTGACGATTTTTTGAATGTGTGTGTAATTTGTTTCGTAGAAAAAGAAGTACTTGCTAAGGTTAAAAAATCAAGATGTAATGACTCGTTTCCAGATGATGAAAACTCATAGAAATCAACTTATGTAATCACTTATTATTAAGTATAATGATATGGTATATTAGTACTTCTTAGTTTAATTTCTTAACGGCTCCCACTCTATAAATTTCATGGATCTGCCATTGGATATGGAGGAGTGGTGGATCAATATTGTTGTTATTGCGTGCCCCAATAGGATATTGTTTGATTAACATTACAAGTTTTGTGGAGTCTTAAGTACCTTAATTAGGATAATTCCATTCTAAACATTAATTTTCTTTAGTTAGCAGGAAGTTTACATATCCAAAATCCTTGGAGCTGTATGTTTTAAGTGATTGGAGTTGCTTCATAATAACTAATAAATTTTGAGTCAGAGGGTATGTCAATACAAAGCAGCAGGGTATATTTGTCTTTTGAAATGAGTAGGAATATTGGTGAGTTGTCTTGACTCTAGTGGGGTTGTTACAAGACAATAATAAGAAGAGAGAGATGAGAAAACAGAGAACAAAAGAGAGAGAGAGAAAGTCTAGAGAGAAGAATATCATATTTTATTCTCAAAACATAACTGAACTTACATCGGTTACAAACTATTTATAGTTCCAACATACAAAGAGATTAACAAACTCTCCTATCTAACCAATTCGTAAGAGATTATAACTTTATGTTACATTGGTACCGATTCAAATGACCTGGTTGGGTACCGGGTTTCCTTGCATTGCCGGGTGGGGGGACAGTCGGAGACGGTGATGATACTCCCCACCCAATCCTGGTAGTTTATTATATATAAAATCATTGTTATATTTTATTCTCTATTGTTTTTATCAAGAGATAATATTCTACATATTATATTCGGCATATATTCACATATTAAACTAGTCAATTACTGTTGTATATTCTCCTATTGTAACTTCTATCTTTTCCATAGTTAGTTGATGTTATTGGCTATATATAGGCCAACCTTTGTACATGAATCATCAAGTTAATAAAGCATTTTACAGTGATATCATTTCATTATATGGTATCAGAGCTTGATTGCTCATACGAGTGTTGATCCTCAAACCCTACCTTCGGCCATGGCCTCCAAGAACACCACTCAAATCACAACCGCCACCCATCTAACAACCAAACTCACCGCCAGCAATTTTCCGATATGGAGAAAACATGTTGAGTCCACCCTCATCGGACTTGAAATTGAATACTTCATCATCGAACCTTGAAAACAACCTGCTCAACTAATCGATGGCAAGGATGGCAAGGTACTGAATCCTGAGTATCTTCCATGGTATCGCAAGGATCTAATGGTCCTTTTAGCGATTCTTGGAGTTGTTCAGATCCGATCCAACCTATTATCTTCTCCGCTACCACCGCTCGGGAGGCATGGGAGAAACTAACTACTAGCTTTGCCTCTTCCTTTCGATCGCGTATCATATCTCTCAAATCCAAACTAGTCAACAATCCCAAAGGGAGCCGCTCTATAGTTGAGTTCCTTCAAGATATGAGATCTATTGATGATGATCTCGCTCTGGCTCAAAGACCGGTTACTGAAGAAGACCTCATGGTCCATGTTCTTTCTCAACTTGGTGACGAATACGTACTATCGCAGCCGCAATCAAGGTTCGTGATAACCCACTCTCATTTTCTGAACTATTTGACAAGCTACAGGATTATGAATGAGCCCTCAAAGAACACTCTTCCAACGTGGACTCCCCCATTACCACCGTCAACTATACCTCTCTCCAACAAAATCCTACTAATCGCTCTACTAGCTCATCAAGTTTCTCTTCTGGCAATCGAAACAATCGGTCTCAATGGTCTGGCCCCAACAATCGATCTCAATGGCCCGGTACACCATCCTCTGGCAGTCTCCACAACAGAAACAATCCCTTTTACCAATACTGTAATATCCCGGGTCATCTCACACGGGACTGTCGAAAGCTTGCCCGGTTTCTATTGGAAAATAATGTCCAAATTGAATCCTCGAATACCACTGCCCCTGTTGCAAATGTGACAACCTCAGGGCCTGTCTCTCCATCATGGCTCTTTGATAGTGGTGCATCGAATCACATCACCTCTGATCGGAATACTCTTCATAGTGTTTCTGAATACGGAGGCCTGGATGAAATTGTTCTTGGTGACGATACATGTTTACCTATTTCTCATGTTGGTAACACACACCTAAACACACCTCACAAGCAACTTATGTTACCAAATGTTTTATATGTTCCACACTTACGTCGGAACCTTATTTATGTTGCTAAATTGTGTAAAACTAACCGTGTTTTGGTGGAATTTTTTCCATCTCATTTTTTTGTGAAGGATCTTCGCACGGGGCGCGTCTAATGCGAGGAGAGAACACTGAGGATGTTTATCATGCAAGCCTACCTTCTATGCTCCAACTCAATCTCACTCTCCAACACTCACCACTTGATCTGCATCATAAACTCGGCCATCCTTCCATTAAAGTGTTTAAAACTATTGTTTCCATGTTGGGTTTTAATTCAAACATTTTGTCTAATGTCCATTGCCCTTCTTGTTCCATTAATAAAAGCCACAAATTACCATTTGGTCGAAATTCATTTGTCGCCACCAAACCACTTCAACTTATATATTCTGATGTATGGGGCCCGGTTCAAAAATCAGTAGATAATCACATACTACGTCATCTTTGTTGATTATTTTTCCAAGTATACTTGGCTTTATCCCATGAAATACAAATGTGATGTTGCCAAATTATTTCCTCAGTTCAAGTTACTTGTTGAAAAATTCTTTAATCTACCAATTGTCTCTCTTTTTAGTGATAATGGGGGGGGGGGGATATCAAGATCTTCTACCACTTCTACAATCTCATGGCATCTCTCATTGTACCACCCTACCACATACTCCTGAACAAAATGGCATCACTGAAAGACGACATTGACATATTGTTTAAACTGGACTTGCATTGCTCCATTATGCCAAACTACCTCTTACCTTCTGGACACATGCATTTCATACAGCCGTGTACCTTATCAATCGCCTTCCCACTTCCATTATGTCTAATAAAAGTCCCTTTGAGTGTCTCTTTAGTCAACAACCCAATTACTCTAAACTCAAACCTTTTGGATGTCTGTGTTATCTGTGGCTTCGTCCCTACACAACATCTAAACTACAACCTCGATCAAGTCCCTTTTTATTCCTTGGATACTCATCATCTAAGTTTGCTTATAAGTGTTATGACCTTACCACTCGTCGCTTATACCACTCCCGTCATGTTGAGTTCATTGCTACTCAATTTCCCTCTCATAGTCTCTCACTAAACTCACATCTCCCCTCCCCTAATAATTTCTTACATACCGTCCCTACACCTATTCTCAATCCAAACTCTGTTGATACCACTACCACACCTACCTCCTCCTCCCCCTCACCCTCGAACTCTCAACTCACCACCCCTACTGACCTCTCTAATATCCCTTCCACTCATGTGAACCCCTCGTCTCCATTCCCTCCTATCATTCCCACTTCACCTACCACATCTCTACCATCTGTCATGCCTTCTTCCACATCACTGTCATCTCCGTCTACTCCATCGTCTCCTCCCTCTACATCCACTGTTTCCATTCCCTCCACCACTTAAGCTCCCTCCGACCATTATTCACCACCACACCCCCTCAACGTAACCGTAAACCCAATTCCAAATACTTCAACCCCTCATTTATCAACTCCTCCACACTACATCCCATTCCAACCTCCATTGAGCCACACACCCACACCCAAGCACTTAAGGATCCACATTGGCGTCAAGCCATGGATCAAGAATTCAATGCATTAATGCACAATGGCACTTAGGAACTTGTTCCTCCTTCTCTCATTCACCCATTGGTTGCAAATGGGTGTTTCGAATCAAACGTCACCCGGATGGTACCATTGAAAAATACAAAGCCCGTTTGGTGGCTAAAGGCTTCCTTCAACAATATGGAAAATATTACTTTGATACCTTTAGCCCTGTAACCAAACATGTCACAATTCGTACTGTCCTCTCTATCGCTCTATCTAATCATTGGCCTCTCTGGCAATTGGATGTTAACAATGCCTTCCTTCACGGCACTCTCCATGAAGATATCTTCATGACCCAGCCACTGGGCTTTGTTCACCCCCAGTTTCCCTCTCATATTTCCAAGCTCAAAAAATCTCTCTATGGCCTGAAACAGGCTCCTCGGGTGTGGTACATGGAACTTACCGATTCTCTCCTCTCTTTCGGTTTTTGCAAATCAAGAGCTGACCCTTCACTTTTCATTTATACCCAAAATGGTCTCCTTGCCTACCTTATGGTCTATGTTGATGATCTTGTTCTTACCGGCAACAACCCTTCATTGCTTGATCATTTTGTTCTGACCTTAGCCAAACGATTCTCCATAAAAGACTTAGGTCCCTTCACCATTTCCTTGGCATTAAGGTTATCTCTACACCTACTGGTCTCTTTCTTTCTCAACATCACCACATTCAAGATCTCCTTACTCGTTTTCACATGGATGAAAAGAAGTGGCTACTCCGCTAAACTCCTCGGTGACTCTCACCTCCTTGGACGAGTCCGCGAGCGTTGATCCAACACCTTATCATAAACTGGTGGGAGGCTAGCAATATTTGGCGTTTACGAGACCGGATGTTTCCTTTCCTATGAATAAACTCTCACAGTTCATGCACTCTCCCATTGAGACTCATTGGCAAGCATTAAAAAGGGTTCTACGGTACTTGAAAGGCACTATTCATCATGGCTTGTTTCTACGTCGGGGTTCCTCTATGGACCTCAAAGCATTTTCTGATTCAGATTGGGGAGGCATTGAGTGTGGTGGTCGCTCTACTACTGCATATTTATTATATCTTGGTTCTAATATTATCTCTTGGAGGTCTGCTCGTCAAAAATCTGTTTCCAGATCATCCACTGAAGCATAATATAAGGCTTTAGCTAATGCTGCATCTGAGGTCTCTTGGGTTCAACATCTTTTATTTGATTTGGGCGTTACTACAAAGTCACCACCAACCTTATATTGTGACAATATTGGCGCTACTTATCTTTGTGCTAACCCAGTCTATCACTCGCGTATGAAGCATGTTGCCTTGGATTACCATTTTGTTCGTGAGAAAGTCACTATGGTTCTCTACGAGTTTGTCATATCAACTCTTTTGATCAGTTGGCCGATGGACTTACAAAACCCCTTAGTTGTGCCCCATTTCTTCGTCTATGATCCAAGATTGCCTCCATCTTGCTGGGGCGTATCAAGAGATAATATTTTGTATATTATATTCGGCATATATTCACATATTAAACTAGTCAATTACTGATGTATCTTCTCCTATTGTAACTTCTATCTTTTCCTTAGTTGGTTGATGTTATTGGCTATATATAGGCCATCCTTTGTACATGAATCATCAAGTTAATAAAACATTTTACAGTGATATCATTTCATTATAGTTTTGTACAATTCGTCAGTCATGAACCTGCTCGGCCATTTATCTTTCATTATTCTTGTATATTTTTTTCTATCCCGAGTAACTCGGAAAACCCTTTTTCTTAATATTGAAGTACACGATGAGTTACGAGAATCCAGGATGTGGACGGAGATGCTGCCCTATCACCGTCCCTATAGATGAGGTCAAAACATCAGTTCATTTACTGATCAAGTTGTGTAGTGTTTGATAACTTTGATTTTATTAGACAAAGTTATCATATTTAAAGAATATAATGAATTGTTGCTAAAGCCTTTAAAAAATCCATAGATGATTTTAGAAAATCTATTTTATTCAAATTATGTCGAAAATCCTTCTAAAATCCGTTGAAAATTTTCGACTACAATTTTTATCAAAAACTTCCATCGAACATTCCCGGTTTTCTAGTAGTGACAAATGGACGAGAGAAGCTCTAACGCGCAACACTACTTCTGAGTTAGGATACAAAGCACAGATAAATATTTGGTCTAATATGTTTTGGATGGTTATAGTGGTTGGGATGTGGGCAGGGCCGTCCCTGGAGGAGGGCGGGCCGGCCGTACGCCCAGGGCCCAACGAGAAATAGGGGCCCATTTTTTTAACTATATAATAGTAGTAAAAAAATCGGTTAACAAAAGAGACAATTTTTTTATATCTAATAGGACTCAAAAAATTTCATATTATATAAGGGTCAAAACATGTATTAACTAATTGCACTTGAAATGAAAAAAATATGTCAAAAGTTAATTGGTAGTTCATTTTACAGTATTGATTATAGTTTCTTTAAGTTTTTTTTTTATCTAGTACCAAAGTCTAAAATTACTTACCTAGAAAACCTTGATATATATCCATCATTCATCTCCCACTGACTCTTTTGATTATTGAATCCACATTAATTATATATTTCCTTAAGAATATGGTAAATTTCTTGATATTAACCAGGAGAACTCCTACTTTGTGTAAAAAATTACCAATTATATGAGACGATCCAACTTATATCTATATATTGTTTTTTCAAACATTATTGACTCTTTATTACCTAATAATCTAATATTTAGTGCATGAATCTTAAGTACTCTCATATTTCAAAAACAATAATAATATCTCAAACTATAACCAACATGAGTTTTTGATTCTAAGATTGATGATTCAAAAAATGATTGTTTTAACCCTAAAAGTTTAAAATGGTAATAGAAAAACATTAAGATGAGGTGAGATGGGAACACAATTGATTTATATTGATTTACATAGAGTTGTACTCCGAATAGTCACACCCCAAATAATGTCAATCTATATATTAAATATATATCATAAGGATGTTTTTGACGTTAGAACAGATTAATGGTGTTGTGGAAAAATGATATGATAGATCATATTAATTTATAAATAATTATTTGATTGATTTTGTCTAGGAATTATCGGAAAAATGGTTTATAAAAATTATTCGTATTTCTTAAATTCAATGTTATTTTTATGATACAAAGCGACATAATAAATAAATTTTTTTCGTACTTATCGAGGGCCCTGTTTTACATCTCGCCCAGGACCTAAAAATTGTCAGGATCGGGCCTGGATGTGGGATATGCTAAAAATATGAATTAATATGAATTATATATATATATATATATATATATATTTAAAGGGAGGTTCAAACGAGAATTTTAATTATTTAAGAAAACAAAAAACCATGTGCAAAATCATATATAATTCAGCATTAACGGCCAAAAAATGGACGCGGACAACTTTGGCTGCGACTTAAGTCGCCCACAATCATATATGATTTTGTATGTGATTTGTTGTTTTCATGTTTTCTTAAATAGATATTGTTCTCGTATGAACCCATCTCATATAAACCCACCCACCCATATATGTGTCGTGTTACGCCGTTGCCAAAAAAATAGCTCAAAGGCCCCAAATAATTTCATAGCAAATTCAGAGTTCAAGAAGTGACATGATGGACATATGAAGAGTATAAGAAGATGCAGTCAGAATGATATCATCAATGTACAGTAGTTTCTATGTTGTGTCGTTTCCTTTGCGGTAAATGAATAAGGAATGACCACATTTGCTATGAATAAAGACAATGTAATCGGTTTCAGGAAGCTGTTTATGCAAGAATGCATTTTTAACATCTAATCGATGAAAGGGCCGGTTTTTTTGACAAAGCGATGCTGAGGAGTGAGGACGGTCCAGATTGTTGTTGGCTTCACGATGGGGTTGAATGTTCCATCATAATCTACACCAACCTGTTGAGACCTGCCATCACCAACAATACCACTTTTTTTCTCTCAAAAGAATTGGCATATTTTCTTTTTATGCGGAGAAATCCACATAGAGCGAATGATATTCACATCAAAAGGGCGGGACACTAAGTTGATCCCATGTCATATTTTTAATAAGAGCCTTAAATTCATCAAGCATGGCGGCTTTCCAATGTGGGTCGGACAATGCCACATTCAAGCTACTGGGAAGTGGAAACGGTTTGTATTTATTGGCAAAATGATGCATATGATGCTCGATTAACTATTGTTTTCACATTACTTTGTTACATTCAGGTTCAAAGGTTAACATATTTGTTTCTTACAATATTAGGTGGATGCTGATGGATTTTCAAGAATGCCAAGAGTTTATCGATCATGTTAATGAAGGATGTAACGTTTTTACAACTATCTGACATTTTGTTCGAAGAGATTGGCATATCAAAAAAAGATCCCCATTGAAAAAAAATGGTCCCTTTTATGTGTAATTCAAAATATGAGACTAACAAACCATCTTTGTTTTAGGATAATCGATATGTATTATTTGCTTCTTAAGAAAAGATAAAACTTTATTCAATCATATGCTAAAACAAAGCTCAACTAATGAAATCCCAAATCAGAAAGACCATTTGTCGTTGAAGTTTCTCTTGTCCAAATGTGTTACTTGATGGAGCGTGATGTACGCTCGATATTAATTCGATAGATGTTATTATACAAGAAAAAGGGTTTTTTACTCACGATAGAGTAAAATATACAAGAATCATGAAAAAGATAAGTGGCCGATTGACGAATTGTGAAGCAACTCCAATCACTTAAAACATACAGCTCAAAGGATCTTGGATATGTAAACCTGTTGCTAATTAAAGAACAATTAATGTTTCAGAATAAAAATTAATCCCAATTAAGGTACTTAAGACTCCACAAAACTTGTAATGTTAATCAAACAATCTCCTATGGATCCATCACTCACTCCTCCATATCCTCACTATCAGAACTACTCGAATTACTTTCTCTCTTCGCCACCTCCTTCATTTTCAAGTGGTCACCGCATGGCGGCCTGCACAACAAATTAACACTCCATATTAGATTCATTCACAAACGTATTTGAGAACAAAATATCATATCGGCCCATGAAATTGGCAAAAAAAATTAGTACAGTTTCAGATTTACCGGTGTAGTTTCAGGATTCATCTTCAAAGCATATTTACATTTTATGAAAATGAGACAGTAGCAACAAAGTGTATATATATATACACGAAGGTTCAATTAAGAAAACGAAAAAGGTTAAGAACATTGGAATAAATTATTTACACATTGGTAAACCAAAAAAATCCATTTTAAAAATACATATTTGGACCCCAGTTTACCTTTGTACCAATTATTCACATATATATAAAGATGTATATGTGAACCCATGGTCCCCTTTACCAATAGAAATCATTTATTGGCTCTCAACCTTTTTACCTATATATATACATACATATGTATATAGGTGAGAAGGTTCAACTCAGAACACCCTTATCAAATATGATAATACAATTGAGTAAAACTGGTTGTGTTCGAGTAGCTAGGTCTCGCCAGATTTAGTGTGCGTATCACATGTGATTGATTATTGTAAAAGAGTGTTCTCGCTTTCTCGTAAAATGAAGGTATTCTCATTTCAACCCTTCCCTATGTAAATGTGTGTATATATATATATATATACATGTATGGGGTTGGGTTCCGGTGAGAAGTTGAGTTAACGGTGAGAAGCGTGAGAAGTGATTATCAATCGTTGAATGAGAAATGGACGTACATTAAGATGAGATGCACCGAGATGCACCAGATCAATTCCCTTCTAAGCCGCAATTCATGGGAGGGTTTGAGATTAAAAGAGATCAATGGTTCAGATCCACTTTTCACGTTTCTCACCGTTAACTCAACTTCTCACACGATCCTTCGCCTACATGTATGATAAATTTGAGTTTGAAAAAATCCATACCTCAACTGAAGTACAGTTTCTGAATCGGTGTTGTCGGATCCATAGTAGCACACAGTATCTGGACTAACTCGGTCCTGCTTCGAGAGACCAGCAGCACTGGTACTTGGCATAGCAGCAGCAGCAGCAGGAGTGTATTCTAGAAAACCTGGTTGACTCGGCTGCTGAGTTAACGGCATAAACCGCCTCAACTTATCAATCTGCCAACACACATACGTACGACTAAACATTAAACAAAAGGACGATTACTTGATTAATAAACTTCACTCAAATCAGATGTTGTAACGAATATATTACTTCTCCTCGAAGAACCTCATTCTCAAAGCCCAACTCTCTCTCCTGGACAACAAAAAACAATTAATACAAGTTAACATGTGGTCTTAACAAATTTCATTTTTGTTTCGATTATATTCTGAGTTTTACATCGCGTATGAGTCAAAAGAATTACAAACGAAATAAGTTGTAGAGTTTACCTTGCGATTTGATCGTTCGATCTCCTCAAACAACATCGCATCCTGAAAACATCATTTAAATTATTTATATTCATACATTAATTGTACTTGATGGTGGTGGTGGAAAGAGATCAAAACCAACCTTCTTTTCTTTGATAGATATTAAGCTATCATTCATCTGTTGCTCTAATTTGTGCAGTTCCTGCACGCTCGTGCCCACAAGATTATTGCCCATTAACCGCCTAAACAAACCATCAACACAATCACCAACAGCTTCTTACCATCTCTTTGCAATATGCAAGGGAAAGACGAACATATATATAGGGGTAAAATCAAACAAGAACCTCAAATATTGTGAGAACTTGTACTTTGAGACATTATTTTACATGTTTTTTTCCATCAAATGCTAGAATTTAACGTACTGATTAACGTATATTTGTTTCACATTGTGTTTATTTTACATGTACTTGTTTCACGATGTTAACCTTTTCCATATGTATTTCAGTGAACACAAAGAGGTAAAAAAAGTATTTGTGAAACAAATATATGTTAATCGATACATTAAAACACAGAGTTTTCATGTTTCTCACATCAAATGAGTACTTACGCATTTTCACTTCTAAGTCTTGCCACTTCATTTCTCAAAGTTTCAAGCTCAGCTTGTTCTTGCCTCTATTCACAAAAGAAGAAATACATGAAATCAACAACATGTGTGTGTGTATATACGATAAAATAGAGATATGGATACTAGACATAAAAAGGGCAACCCCATCATGTGATCTCTCGTCACAAAACAATAACCTTACCAGTTAAGTTCAAAGCTCGCTCTATACAACATATGTTGCAAATTTTATATATGAAATATGAATAGAACTCCAAGTAGAAAAGGGAAAAATATAAGATTTGAGTACCATCTCAACTTGCAATTGTGATGTAGATGGTTCAGTCGCCCTATTGTACCGATCAATTATTCCCCTCATGCTGCAATATCATGAAATTGATTTGAATGTTATCAAATATGTAAAATCAATTACTATATGACTATATTAAATATTCAAATTGCAATTTTTATCTTTTTTTTACTTCACGCTTTTTTCAATAGCTGTCCTTGCGGCTTTAGCCTGGCAGGTACAGAGGTGAACATCCTTGCAGAACGAGTGAAAGGTCATCATTCGACTCACTTGCCCCTGAGACAAGCAATTTCATACCCCTTTTTTTTCTTATAGTTTGAAGTAGTTAGTAAGTGATAGCTAAATTTACGGTTTATGTATGATGAAGGAACGAATAAGTCAAACGAAATACAAAACAAGACTAGCTATCATGCCACATCACATGATACTAAGTTTGATGGTATCTTTAATATAACATGTGTCGTGTATTTCCTACCCGTACGATACATTATAACTTTCCTAATTAAGAATATTTCATTTGACGCTAAAAAGTCAAAAGAAATTTATATTTACCAAAGCTTACCATAGGACCCTGAAATAATCATTCGATCGAGGGCCCTACTTTGAAAACCATAAGACATGGTAGTTGACATGAGTAACATTTAGACCGTACTACAAAAATCAGTTTCTTTTTTCTTCTAAAAAACAAACATCAAGAGATGTACTAGTTCTGATATAAAAAAAAAAGGTATGACATCACCCTCTGAAACGCTTCAAGTGTACCGGTCTAATGGCTATCTAATAGAGACCTCCCACTCATTTTGTAAAGATGCCCACCTCCTTATAATTCTTGAAAGTTGGTGATTTATAGAAGAAATCAACAAAAGTGCAGGAATATGTACAAAATGAAATAAAAAAACACAACAAAAGGATCAATTAAGTGGAGTTATACTATAGATAGAAACCAAAATTTGTTGCATAATAGACAACATCCACTGCTATCTTCACATATGAATATTGAAACAACAATTGAATATGTGAGTCCATCCTCTACACAAAAATTACTCATACTATCACTCTGTTATTTTTCTAAAACTTTAACTTGTTTCTTAAACCACCATTAACATTGAATTAAGCAGTTCCTCCATATAAACCATATTAGAAAAATGGGAATGAATGAATGATAATATGCAGAAGAACAAATCTGATACAAAACTCAATTGGGTGGAAACAATAATCCAAGATACAAAATTCAATCAGAACGATTTAAGATGGAAGTAAACATAAACACCAGAATGCAAGAAAGTTTCTTTAGAACCGATTTGGGGATCTTTATTAATCATCATCAAGAAAGCATATGAATCGATTGAACTGATTTTGTGAAATTGGAAATTAGACAACGATTAATCACATGCAAACAAACAGATCCATTCAACAGACCAAGTAATCGAAGTTTTTCAACCCCAAAAAACAGAAATCAAAAACTGAAAACTTCAATTAAATCCCCAAAACAAACAACATTCAAAGATTCATACAATAAATAACACCCATTAAACCATAAATCTTGATTAAACTTCAAAACCCCCAAAAGGGAATTAAAGAACAAACAGCAATTAGAAACTCAAAAAAAATCGAATCCAAAAACACATGCAATTAAGAATGTATAATACCTAGAACTTGAGAAATCATAAAGGCGACCAGTGTTGGAGAAAACAATGATTCCAACTTCGGCATCGCAAAGAACAGCAAGTTCATGTGCTTTCTTAAGCAAACCAGCACGCCTCTTTGAAAACGTCACTTGTCTTGTGCTTACATTCTCAATCTTCTTGATTTCGATTTTTCCTCTACCCATCTTCAAATCGAATCCAGAAAAACAAAAAAAAAAACCCACAAATTTGAACACCCAATTGAGCAAGAAAAACAACCCAGAAAAGAATTTCTTGATTTTCCCCAAATAAAAATTTTCTTTTCTCTCTCTCTTTCTCTCTCTCTCTATATATATATAGATGTAGTGTGTGTGTATGTATATATAAAATAGGAAAAAGAAACCTTCTAAAACCCTGTTTGGTGAATGGGGTAAGTTGCTAAATATGGGGAGAGTGGGGAAGATAAAGAGGCGTTTTCCCCAAATGGCGAAGAGATATGGAAACGGCAAGCTTGCATGGCAATTCTACGAGAGTCTATTGCCTGCATGACTCTTTTTCTTCTCTCTCTCTTGCCACATTGGGTGGTTTCTGGGTCCCACTCTGTTTTTTTTTTTTTCAAACAAATTTCTGCCATTAATGCCTTTATTTTGTTTTCGGAAAGTGGGTTGAATTTGGAAAGAACCCCAATTTTCAATATCTCCCCCTTCTACTTTCATTCTTTTTCACTTTCTATTTTTTTAGACATACAAAAAATAATTCTTTTGATCACACAACTTTGTATGATTTGTTAATTGAAGTATTTTTGTCATTATTTGTCGGTTTTGGTAAAAGTTTTAAGCACTCCTAAGTCTGACCCATTTCACCTAAGTTTCTAGATCTGCCACTAAATTGTGTACGAAAAATACAAGTGAATTAAAACTAATGTTGAGGCAAGGGAAACGATAATAATGTACTAAGAAAATAATTATTCGTCAGAAAACCCTTATATATGCTATTGAATCTTAGTAAATTGTTGTACTTTATATTAGATATAATTATGGTTTAGATTACAAAATCAAGAAAAATAGAAGATGTAGCTCAAAAAAATTTAGAAAATTCAAAACTACAAGGGAGTGGAATGTAATTTGAAACCACCTTTTCTTCTTGATTATTTTTGGATTATTTCCATTATTAAATGCAATTTTTGTTTTCCTTCTCCGCTTACTTTTTTTATATATATGTATATGTGTTTGGATATACTAGTGTTGATTTGAAGATTTGGTAAAAAAATTCTAAAAACTTATATACTTGTTTGTTGGTATAATTTTTTATTAATTTTTTTAATATAATTTAAATATTTTAAATTTAAAAATTAAGATGTAACTTATTTAAATTTTAGTGATTGATTATCCTTTTAATTAAAGATAATGATTTTTGTATTAGTATGATGCATTGACTATTATATATTTTTTTTGTATTTAGTTCAAATAGTTTTAAGTGTTGTATATATGCAGTAATATTTACTTATAAACATGAAATTTCATGGATTATTAATAAGCAGTGTCAAATTTTTAATAAGTTGATTTTTAACTAAATATATTATCACATAATATATATAATATCATATACTATATGTATGATAACTATAAATAATTGCTAGAAAATAGATTCATAACAATAGATGATTACGAGATGTCCTTCATGTTGTAGCTCAGTGGTAAGGTAACATCCTGGGGGGGTCAGTGGATGGTATCCTTGACTACCCAGGTTCGAATCTCGTGATGAGCATCCTGTGACATCCATGATCATGGGCATGCCACATAGTGGTACCCTTAATTGGGCTGGGTCGTGATTGACGGGGATTAGTCGGGTGGTACCCTTAAGTGGGAGCACGGATACCCCGGGAACGTGTGCGTGTATTAACTTGTTGTTCAAAAAAAAATAGATGATTACGAGATAGTTACACACACATGTGTATATATATATAAGTGTATATGTGTGATACAGTATCATATAAAATTTAATTGTAAATTGAAAATTAACTTTGAATTTATATTTATGATTTCTTGTTCTTTGATATGAATAACTATGAGAAGGTTTCTAAAAATCTCAAATATTTTGTTGTTGTTTTGATTGATTGAACATATATTTGGAAAAAACAGTAAAAGTAGATAACTCTATTATTAACATTTATAGAAGGATAAAAATATAATATGTTACAAATCAAAAGATTTTGTATACATTAAAAAATTAATAATATTTTAAGAATAAAAATTTAAGTGCTATTAAATATTGTATGATAAAATAAATTAACAATCAAAAGATATTTAGATCGAATATATAAGGAGATAATTAGTATTTAAGTTGAAGATTCTCATTGATATATTATCTCATAATTTAATAATATTTTGTAACTAATTATCATTTTATAATGTTTGATCAAGTAAATAGTTTTATAAAAACTATTAACTTAAATTCCACGATAAGTATAAAATAAAGATGAGTTTTGAAGAAGAAATAAAACGAGGTCAATTACTTTTTTAAAAAAAGATAACGAGGTCAAAAAATATAAATGTAAATGTGGTCATAACAATAAGTAAATATATAATTTTTATCTTAGAAATTTGGCCAACATCATTATATATTACCGGTAATTTCAAAATGAAAAGATGCTCACTTTTTGTGTGTATATATTTGTGTATAAGGGAAAATTCAAAAGAGACTAATAAATATTTTGAGAATTCTGACAATCAGTATATATGAACATATGTGTATTGATGTATAATACATATCAATATATATATATATATATATTAGTATATTCATTAATGTAGGGAGAGGTTCATTTGAAAAATGCTAAATATATGAGAAATGGAGAATTAACCCTAGTCTTTCATTCGGTCAAGATCGGCTTTGACTAGTCAAATATTGCGTCTTTGACTGATCAACAATTACGGCTTTGACTGATCAAAAGTTGCGGCTATTCCAAAAATAGAAGGACAAGTTCGTAATTTTTACAAATACACGGGACGAGTTCATATATAAACCTGTATGATTCACATATGAACTATATGTTCATATGTGAACCAGTGTAATTCACATATGAACTCTTTTAACTGATTTATATATGAACATTTGTAATTCATATATTAATCAATTAACTTATTCACATATGAACTAATTAATTATAGGTTCATATGTGAATCAGTTTAACGAATTAGCAGATTCATATATGAACCTTTGTGATTCACATATGAACTAATTAACTGATTCATATATGAACATATGAATCACAAAGGTTCATATATGAATCAGTTAAAAGAGTTCATATGTGAATTACACCGGTTCATATATGAACATATCATTCATATGTGAATTATACACGTTTATATATGAACTCGTCTTGTAACACCCTAAAATTTGGAGTAAATTTAAAATTCGAAAATTCGGCAATATGACGCCTATAACTGAAAGAAACCTGTAACACCCTAGTTGGGGTCAACTAAAACCTGCATAATGCGGTAATGACATTTTCAAACCAATGAGTATCACCCTAAGACATGGGAAATAAAGTATGGCATATACAAACCCAATGGAATGAAGGATATAAATCAACAACCTAATAATCTAAGTTTATCAAAATAGACTATAATCAGGTGTCGCTATCCTTCCAAAATGGTATATCCTCAAAGTCCTATCTGTCGGTCAACAAATCTCCAAAAAGACCACTCTCGACCACACGATCATCCACTCAATCCCGACGAACCCCGCCGCTAAGATGACATGTCGTACATAACAACCAAAGAAGCAAGTGTTAGGCTAAAGCCTAGTGAGAACAAATTATTTAGAAATGGAAATTATAAACCCATTTGTATTTGTACGGTTGGATATAGCCGTGAGCTAAATCAAAGAAAACAAGTAAACCATTAATGGTCATAACATGGTACAAATAAACACCAATCACATAGTGAGCTCAACTCCTCTAAGTCTATTGCTCGAAAACATCAAGTCAACCTCTCTAGTTCTATTCTTGAGAGTTCCAAAACGGGAACTCATACACATGGAATTATATCTTACGGCCCATGGGACGTTACCCGACCATATAGGCCCACACCTTACTTACCATGGTGACCCGACGCCTATTCCGTGTCGAAGTGGTGAATTTAATGTCCAAAACGGGACATTGGGAACATTGTGTCTATGGATCCATTGCACTAAGACCAAAATCAAAACACAACCAAGTAGGCCAACATTAAAATGTACATATTAAATTCAGTGTCAAGCTATACCCATAACCACTCATAAGTTTGACATCTTTACTCCCAACATCTTGGAGGGGAAAAATCATCTAGCATCAAGTTCATTAACATCACCATAAGTCTTGTTTATACAATAATAATCACCACATATGAAATTTGACCCAAAAGGGTAAAGCCAAATAAAACCCTAATTTTGTTGGGATTCATCAATCTCCCATAAATGCAAGAGTAATGACCATAATACTTGTGGGGAACATAAATCATCATCAACTGCATTTTAACTTCTTTAAAAACTCCCTTGTTAAACCAAACCCTAAAAACCAAAAATTTAGGTTTTAGGTTAAGATTTTGTTAAATCAACACCATGTAGGTTAAAAGATGTGTAGAGAGCCAAATACAAGAATATTAACATGTATGAAGTTCTAAGAGTGTGTATGAACTCACCTTGCAAGGTTTGTATACAAACCCTAGATGATGTTAACTTGAGAGAAGAGATGGAGTTGAACTTGGGTCCTTAATCACTTGGGTTCAATAAATCTCAACCAACCTAAAACCTTATTCAATGCTTTTCCCTTAAGAGAATTTAATGAAGGGTGAAAAATTCATACCTAGTCTTCAAGGAGAAATTGCCCAACTTCAAGGAGAAAGTGAAATAAATTAGAGAAAATCAGTTTTAGGGCATTAAATGGCCTGGAGGCCGCTCGCGATAGTGACCCGCGACTATGACATGGTCATAGTCGCATGTCACAGTCGCTGCCCCTTACCCGCTCTCGGTACCATCTTGGCGACTTTGCCAAGCGAAAGTGACAACATGTCACAATCGTGGGCATTGTCGCTGGTGCACCCCAACTCTCGGTACATCCTTGGAGACCTTACCAAGCAAGAGTGACATATGTCACAATCGCTGGCACTATCATCGGCACTGTACCGAGCCCAGTTTTTCGACTTTGGTCCTCCTACTCCAAAACACGAAACACGATAAATTTCCAAAACGATCCCTTGCACTAAAACATGGGATAAGGCTAGGTCAACTACTTACATCCGAGCATCGGAAGGCATAATTCACAAGAGGGGTACTTACCGAGAATACGGGTGTTACACTTCCCGTGTATTTTACGAAACTACCTCTCTATCTTCTATAGACCACACAATGAATGATTTGGTGCTTCACGGTCAAAGCCGCAAATGTTGACCAGATAAAGGGCTAGGATCATTTCTTTATTTCTCATATATTTATCATTTCTTAAATGAACCTAATCCCGTTGATGTATATGTATTATCTATGTAAGTATGTTCATGTATTGGTGAATATATATTCATTCAAATTGATATGGTTTATCTATATAATATATTATAAAACATTTAGGTAAGAGTTTTAAAAATAACTTATTAAGCATTAAATATAATCACTTAAATTTCAACTTCACGAGTAATTATTACACACGTACAGTTTTTAAGACAATGTTTGGCAAACATAAGTTAGCTTATTTTTTTGAATTATTTTAAATTGCCCCGTTAGTATAAACAAAAAAAATTAGTAGCTTAGAGCATCTGCAACAGATTTTCTTAAATAGAAAAAATGAGGTTTTTAATATGTTCTTTATTTTGCTCAAACAGATTTTCTAGAGCTTTCTACGGCTTTCTCTATTTTGCTCAAACAAATTTTCTATTTTGTTCTTTATAATAGAAAAAATAGAAAGCTTCAAGTTTAAAAAATTATGTAAAACTTGATATGAGGAAAGAAAATTTAATTTTTTATTCATACCTACTAATGAGATTGTTATTATTATTTTATATAATATCTTTTAGAAAGTGTATTGTAATGATAAATTTATAGTTCACTATTACAGAATGTCAAATAGAGAATCTGTTGGTGTAACACCCCGATTTTCGAAGGGTAACATTTCGAGTTATTATAAAAACCGATATATCAAGGAAAAATAGGATATTTGATTTTGGACTTGAATCTTGGATTTTATAGTCTTGTTAGATAAAGGATTCAATTACGAGTCCAACGGTTCTTTCCGGAGCGAAAACGGAGCTAAAACAAAGAAGTTATGGCCAAAATAGTGTTCGGTACGCGCTCGGCTATAGTGCCCGGCGATTGTGACTCTGTCACTATAGCCTGTCACAATCGCCAGAGTCCAAAAACTCTCGGTACAATCTCAGCGATTGTGCCCGGTGATTGTGACATTGTCACTATAGCCTGGCACAATCGCCTGGAGGTATCAGGGTGTTAAAAGTCGCGATTTTCAGCCTCATTCTTCATTTCTTCATAACTCTCTCATTTCAACTCCGATTTTGGTGATTCAAGTTGCCATGGTTTCTTATTTGAGAGCTTTTCAAGGTTATGTTGTTAGTTTTGGGAAGATTCAAGAGTATTTGGTGGTGGATTGGAAGCAAAGGTCAAGAGTTCATCATCATCACCTCCATCTTCAAGAATTTTTGGGTTTTCTAGGTTTTCATCAAAACCTAAATGGTAAGTGTATCCCTTCCATTTATAAACCTTAAAATAAGTTATAAGTACTCCGTTGATGATTATCCTAGTATGTGGTTTATCAATTTCGGGTTTGATGGTTTTGGAGAAATCTAGGTCGAAATTGGGGTTTGGACCAAAATAGAGATTTTGATGTGTAATGTTTGGAGAATAGTTCTAAATGGTTGAATGTGGTTATTTACGGTTGGAATGTATGGATATAGGTTTTTGGATATTGGTTTGAAGAATCAAGTTTCTTCAAGGAAGCTCTAAATGGGTGAAATCTAGATTTAGCCTAAATCTAGCGAGGTGAGTTCAAGTTGATTTGTGAAAACGTTGTACATGCCAAAAATGTCTATTTTAAAGTGTTTATGTGTTTTACATGAAATTATCAAATGTTGGGTTATTCGCTAATCTTTGATTATTTGAAGTATTTAACTCTACAAACTTTGTATAGCAACTACATTTGTGACTTTGGGCATTTTGATAAATGTGTCACAAAAGAATGTGTTTTGAGGTCTTATTGCATAAATAGATCTTTGGTCAAAGAAATACACTTTTAAATGTTCGTCGGGTTTTATGCATCATTCATGAAATGGAATGTTTTATAAAGCATTGTTTGCATGCTTATGTGAGGTACTTGAAGAATGTTTATAGCCTCTTTTTATGATTTTCATTCTTATCAGCAGTTAAATTTGAAAATTGCATATTTTGTGTTATGAGGCATTTGTAGAATATAAGAGTATAAATTCATTTGGAAAATGGGGGCCTCAACTAATGTTGAGTTTTGAGCTAATCTTACTTTTAGTCGTGGTGTTTGCATATCCGTTGGTCGAATGCGTTTTATCGTATTTTTGTTCCATTTATCAATGGGTCAATGGGTTGCTATGGTATTTTTATTTGATTGGGTCTTTGGACAATTGTCCAATTTTGGTAGCTTGACTTCGAGCCTTGGTTGCGATATTTGATGAAGGACTCAACGTAAGGACCTTTCGCGGTTTATTACGTCCGATAATGGAACGATTAGTTTTCCACATTGAGGCATGTTTAGGCATCGGATTGGGAGAGTAGGTCCTACATGCTAAGTATTACGATATTGGATGAGGGACTCTACGTAATGACCTTTCGCGGTCGAACCTTTCGCGGTTGAACCTTTCGCGGTTGAAGTTGATTAAACATTATGTAATATTATTTAATGTTAATCTACTTAAAATCTCTTAAAAAACAATTAATGAAGCAATATGTACTACTTTTAAATGTGTTTAACCCTAATTAATAAATTTCATCTTTATCCCCAAAAATCCTTATCTCTAATCCCCAAATCCTAAAATTATGATATTTGAATTCTGATAAACATAATCAAAATAGGATAAACATCTCAATTTAAATATAAAAAATTTAAAATATAAAAGATAATTAATGAATTTTAACAAACTACTTAATTTTTTTATATAAAAAACATTATATTGTTAAGCCTAAATTAAACAAATTTATATATATAAAAATCATTATCACTCAATAAAAACCATCCAAAATCGTACTGTAAATCAATAAAAAACAAAAAATAAAAATAAACATTAAAATCGTGATGTATCTCGCTGCATTGCGCGAGTACGCTTCTAGTAATAATAAAATTTTGAATTAAATTGATTATACCAAAAATGATAATTTTATTTTTCTAGTTTGCCATCAATAATATAGTCTTTGTTGGGTTTTTTCGGGTCTTCAAATTATCAAGACATGTTCGACCACTCTTTGCAGTTTATATCTTATTCAAACATAAAGTTCGAAAAAAAAATATAATATTAAGAAATTTTATTAATTTTTCATTGTCGATTTACAATAAAATTTTACATCTCGTTGCATTACATAAGTACAAAATAAGAGCATCTCCAACAGATTCTCTAAAATGGAGATTTTGGGGATTTTTCCTCCAACAATTCTCTAAAACTTTTTCTAAAATGGAAAAAAGTATGAGAGGGATGATGAAATTTCTATGTTTGGATAACTCTTAAAAATGATTGTTTAGGAAAAATAAATGATTTTTTATCTTCCTATCAATGAGAATTCTTGAAGTTAAATGTTTAGACGAGATTAACTCCAACAGATTCTCCATTTTGGAGATTAAATCATTAAGGGGTTGTTTGGTAGTTGCTGAATAGTTAGGTGCAGAATGATTAAGAAGCTCTTATGATATAATGTGAAATGAAATATGGTTGTTTGCTAATTGTCCAGGAATCAGGGCTCTGAATGGTTAAGGCAGGGTCAAGACACTAAATCATTCAGAGGGTTTTGGAACCATTAAGAGGTAGACCTTTTTTTTGCCAAACAAGATTTATCTCTTAATGATTCAGAGGTTGCCTCTTAATAGAACCATTAAGAGGTAAACAAACAACCCCTAAGTATATTATTAAAATGTTACATATATATAATAAAATAATATTTCTCTCACTTAAACTTTTCTTTTCAATGTTTCTTATTGGTGGAATATAATAAAAAAAAAATTAATTTACCCTCTCATTATAATCATTTTTGGAGAATTCTCCAAGTTTGGAGAAATTTAGGAGTCGTTTACCAAACGTTTATCCGGGTAAACCCTTATCAAATCACATTACCTTACCGGATGAATGTAACACCCCGAATTCTGGGAGTTTTTGTCGGAGTCCGAGGTTGAGCGAAGTAGCCAAGTGATTGACGGAGAGCGCGACAGTGTTCCACGTGGCTCTCCGCGCAGGTGGAACCGCGCGGGCCTCTATCCCGTCCCAACTCCAGAACCCAGCGCGGTTCTCCCCGCGGGTCAAACCGCGCCGCCAACCGCACGGAGCCTCTGTGCGCTGATAAAAGAGGAAATCGGCCTCCAAACTTCATTTCTCACAAAAACCCTAAATCTCTTCCCTTTTTCTCTCCCAAACCGACCCCCAAACTCTCAAACGAACCCTAACCCATTTTGAGGGGTTTTCCTCCTTAAATCACATGATTCTTCATCATCTAGCAAGTTGGGATCAAGAACCATAAGACCTTCATCTTCCTCACCAAGTTCTTGGGGGTTCATCTAGCCATTTTCGTCACTTGAAGTTTGGAAGCTTATGGTTCATTTTGGTGACCTATAAGCGATTTAGTTGGTGGATTCAAGCTATTGGTTGAGGTAACCTTCTCCTTCTTCAAGTATGGAAAATTAGGGGTTTTGGTAATAAGACGAAATGTTCATGTAAATATTTGGGGAACAATTCTAAAGGGTTGATTTTGATTATTTATGGTTGGAAATGTGTGGATCCAGGTTTTGGAAAGGATGGTGCTTGTAGATTCAAGTTTCTTCAAGGAAGCTCTAAGTGGGGTAAAATCTAGATTTAGCCTGAATCTAGCAAGGTGAGTTCAAGTTTATTTGTGAAAACGGTGTACATGCCAAAATGGTTATTTTAAAGTGTTTTGCGTCTTACATGAAATTGTTAACTGCTGATCAGTTTGATTATTTTGAAAGTGTTTAACTTTATAAACTTATATAGCAAACATCCTTGTGATTTTTGGGCATTTTGATAAATGAGTCATAAATGGGTGTGCTTGGTAACTTATTGCATAAATGAGATTATTTGGTTTAAAGGCATTTTAGTGTTGTTTGGGTTAAAGGTTTAATTTTGTGTTATGGGACGTTTTGAAGGGATAAAGAGCATAAATATATTTGGGAAAACTTTTGTCCCGACTTAAACTGTGTTAGAGTCCATTCAAGCATTTTGGAGCGTGTGATTTCAGAGTATGGGTCGAGTACGTTTATTATTTGAAAAACGTTAATCATTGGTCAAAAAGAAGTTTTGAGTCTTTTGGCTAGATGTCATTCTAAAGGAGTTCTGAGGACACTTGTCCGGTTTTATATGGCTCAATGTAGAGTCTAGTTATGACGTACGTACTAATGCGCTGTGTTGCATATTGAGGTTGGTTACGGGCTCGAGTGCTTTGGTCATTCATGTGTAGTCCGGTAAGGTTAGACTGTGTTGCATTGGATCCATAGGCACGTAAGTCAGTCTGTTTTGGATGGTCAATTGGGTATTGCGGGGTTGAACTCCGGTACCCATGTTTTATGACCGGAAACTTTACAAGCGATCGCTAGGAGGGTTGTGTCTGTTAGTGCTGCCGGGGGAGTAGGCGCTAGGACCTCCGCCGCTTGAAGTAATGCCTGAGAGGTAGTCTTTAAGTGTGTCGGGCCTTCGGGATGGAGTTCTTCGGAATTATCCATCAAGGTCAACTGACTTGGGGTGACGCTTGTTAAAGAAGTCGTAGGGACACCGGCCTGTGATGTCGGGAGGTGTCATGCGATTAACGTTGCTTGGGGTGGCATACTTTTGTGTTTCCTCCACCCTCAACGGATACGGGTTTCCCCCGTTGTCGGTTATCAGTATTTTTAAATATAAGGATGCGTTACTTTATTGTCATTGGGTCTATATGGTCGACAGTGAATGAGAACCTTAATATTGGACCATCCTCCTCGTATATTAAGATTTGAATGAATTATGTCAACCTCGTGTTTTGGTAATTAAAATCCGTTTGTTTTCGGTCGCGTGAGTATGGGATCTAGTGTCCATGTTTTCAGACGTATGGTATACACGGTTTTGATGATTATTCATATTTCGAGTTAGTTTAAGTTGCATCAATTTATAAAACATGTTTGAAATGAGGTGTCTACCTTTGAAAGTGCATGATATTGGAAAAGAGTCGTTTCCACGTTTTAAAGGGCATCAATTGACTGGTCATGGTTTCAAGTGAGGTTCATTCTTTTAAAGATATATTTACTCATGTAAAACTCTTGGACTCACTAGGCGTTAGCCTAACCTTTTATTTGTCGGCATGTGCATCATGTTCCTGTTGGGGTTTGGTTCTAGCATCTATGAAGAGTTGAGCCTTAGCTTTGTGCAAATGTAAGTAGTTGGTGAAGTCTTCCGCAGTTTGGAGATAGTGGTTATTATTGGGTTTTAGTAGCACCCGTTCTTGTTATAGACTGTATGTAGTGAATAAATTTATGTGTGTTGGGGTTAAACCTTAATTTGTGTTTGTAGGTGAATCAATTATCGACGTATTTAGAAAATTTTAAATTAGTTGCTATTTCCTGATTTGAGGGTGTTACAATGAATATGACAAGGACCAAGAATCTTACCTTATAAGAGATAAGGCAAGGACCATGAGTCTTACCCGGTAAGTGAGAGCTAAGACTTTTACCACAGTTAGCACTTACCGGGAAAATTGTTGCATACAACACTGTTTTGGTGGACTAAAATCTTACCATGTAAGTAATAGTGTTGAATTTTACTGGTAAACGCTTACCCGAGTAAGAATTTGATAAACGGCCCATTACACTCTCTCTTCTACTTTCTCCATTTTGGAGAAAGTTTTGGAGAATTTGTTAGAGCAAGAAATGACTCAACATCCCAATTTTCTCCATTTTGAAGAAGCTGTTGGAGATGATCTAAATACACTATTTGTGTTTTAGTCCCATTGGCCACATAGCTGCTTTATGCAATTGTACATCGATCATTTAACTCCAACTAAATTAAATAAAACATTATACAATTGGTACTCCACAGTATAGATGTTCAAATTGGTCCAAAACCGATACCGATTACAAAAGGTTCGGTTAAGAGTTGTCTGGTTTGGGCCCTGATTATGTATGACAATTACAAGTCAGTTAAGCGATTTGGAAAGTGGACCGATTTACAAAAAATGAATTGACTGATTGGACTAGTTATAGGCATGATCGGGTTTTGGAAATTTTCCGGTATTTATGAAACTAACACTAATAACATCTCTAACAGATTTCCCAAAATTTCTCTAAAATGGAATCCAAAAGTCAAAATCTTTAAAAAAATACGTCCATCTCCCAACTGATTACTATTTTGAAGATAAATCATTGATTATATTATTAAAATATCCTATATATTTAATAGAATATTATTTCTCTCACCTAAACATTTCATTTCAAAGTTTCTCATTGGTGGGATATAATAAAAAATCATTTCTCTCACTTGGTAATCATTTTTTGGTATATCTCCAAATTTGGAGAAAATTACACTCTCTCCTATCTTCTCCATTTTGGAGAAAGTTTTTGAGAAACCGTAAAAGGTTGCCCAAAATCTCAATTTTCTCCATTTTGAAGAAGTTGTTGGAGATATTCTAGTTTATATGACCCTTTTGACTTATTTTTAACTTTCGACCTCCCAATCAGTCATACGATGTAGGTCATCTTTTCGTTCATAAATCATCAAACATTCACAAAACTCAAAATCTAGCAAATATCGTATTTTCAAGTTCCTGTGGCGGTAACATTGTAACAAATTACTTGTTATATTCTTCGAATTTGTTTCTTAGTTCTATTTTATTTTGTACGTTTTATTTTTCCCAGTATTGTTTCGCGTTTTTCATACCAAGTACCAACTTCCAAAAACAATTGGCATCGTTAGGTTCCAACGTTGGTTATTCTTCACGCCATTGGGTCCGTCCAGAACCAGTCATGCCATGCCGGCCCCCATATTGAACTTAAAAAGCTCCAATTTGGAAGCATTTTAATCTCGTTTTAATGGACGAGAGAAAGAAAGCACAATCTACTTACAGTCGAAAGAAATTCTTTGTTGAGAGAACGGAAGAAATCATGCTTGAATGCTCTTTTTTTTGGAAGGGTGTCCTAGGCTATACCTAGACTAATCCCTTGACATATTATGACTGTAAGACATTAGTCCTGATTAAACCTCAATGGTCACAATTGTTGTGTACGCCTGGATTCGAACCCTGGACAGATGAGATATTCCACCACATCCCCATGGTCTTAACCAGTATGCCACAACCCTTGTGGTTTCATGCTTGAATGCTAGGGCCAGTGAAGAAGCAAACCAAATGAACATTACCCGGTCCGGTAAATTGGAGTTATGAGATGGAGCTTTGCCAGGGTTTGACAATGGTGATCCAAGAAGGACTGCCTTTCAACCAATTCGACAACAACAAGACGACATACATTAAAACAATGCTTCAAACTAGATATAAACAAGTATGTCGTTCTACCCTTTAGAAGGAACACTATAAACACATGTAGAGTTTGCCTCCAAGATTATTCACAGTAGCAATTAAAGGATACAATACAGTATCACTCGAGAAATGACTTACAAACGTCAAGAAAGAAATTGCCAATGAAGAAACTAGCCAATATTCAACAACCCCAACAACTGTATAAGAAGATCTACCGTCAATCACGAAAGACAATGAATACATTGAAGAATGAAGATAAATGTATCTACCGACATGCGACAGGCCAAGAAGAAAAAAACCGAAGTGAAATAAGGATTTCTCCCCAAGACATCAAGCCATCAACCGTAACAAAAAAAAACAATGAAGATTTAGTAACTTTTATTTATTTAAAGAAATTACTTACTTTAATATTAATACACGGGAGAAAAATAAAAATCCAGTTATTTGATATGTCATGTCTAAGTACCAAACACCACCTTATAGATTTCAGATTTTGAACACCTCTACTCAACATAGAATTGTGTGATTAAAAATGGCATATAGGATAGGATATGATGCAAAAACCAAAGGGGTCCAATCTTTATCCGACCATGGTACATGAATTGAAATGAGCATATGTCAAGTGTTTCTAGATTTTGTTTCAACAACAGATAACATGACTTTAAAACCATAGTTTTACCAATCAATCACCACCAACAGATTAAATCCCATAATATTATTTATTGATGTTTCCTTCCTATGTCCAATCAACAATAGAATTAAAATAAAATAATAATAATAAGCATGGATAAGGAAACTGACATGCCATGCCATGCACAAAGAGAAGAAACAAAGCTTCTGGCATTCTCTAACCACTATTTCACTTTTACAACCTGCATGCAATGCAATAAACATCATCATCATATATATAAACTGTTTGCTTATTTATTGCCCAGATGAACAAACAAACATCTTTCAACCTCACCTGCTCATCCTGTGTTTACTTAATGATCAAATATCAAGTGTTAATGAATTGGTGAGATCCGAGTTTTTTCTGCAGACGTATATGAAATGAGAATCTGGATCTTCTAAAACAAAATCAGCAGGAAGCAGCCCTTTCTCCGTTGTAGGAATAGGTGACATGTATGATTTAGGAGATGAGGTTGAACCCGGTGCCCTTTGGAATCCAGGTCGAGCTGCAGTACAATTAAGATTCGTTATTATAAATAATTCGATATACTATTTAGGTATTCTGGAATAAAAGTCCTGTTGTATCCAAAAATATTTAGGTAGGTTGCGATAGGAGGCACCAAAAGCTACAATGAGGTGTCCGATCTTAGAAGGGCACAGAATCACAATTAGTATCCCTCCATTTTCCATCATTCAGACTGTCAAATCAAGAACACTACTAAACAGTCATTTTTCATTCTGCACTAAAATCAACACAAAACCTCTTAATCATTCTGACCACTTAATCATTCAGCATCTACCAAACACGTTTACTTAAATTTCTGCCAAATGTTATTATCAACTTAGGGATACATACTGGTCACCCTAAATAGAACATCTGATTCCAACTTGAGAATGAGCATATAAGGTGGTTATGCACAATAGAAAATACCATCAACATGAAGAATAAACCCCGTTGCTGAAAAGAAAGATCTGGTGGATGCATGTGTTATGGCATATATTCAGTCCACTATGTTAATTGTAAGAGAAGGATATACAGCAACATCTTCCTTCATTCAAGTACGCTAATGAGAGAAACAAGTTGAACGTGGGTATGAAATAAATTATAATTGAAGTTGCGAAAGCATTAAAAGTTGTACACAGTCACAGCCTAGAAAAACGCCTCAAATTACAATATGCTCGAGAGAAAATAGAAAGTAAAAGCATAAAATAAATAAATAACTCACGTATGATGTACAAGTCTATTTTCCAATTGTAAGCTGGCCGGTTTACATGAGGCATCCTCACTGTTGGATCACCATATGTAATCTGTAGAAAGAAGTAGTCAATGATATCTACTATACTAGTCTTTTTAAGAGGGAGTATAACCTACAAGAATGCCTCACTGTCCTACCAGCATATAGATCCCCCCAGGTTTAAGGATCCTACAAATAGAATAAGAGATGTTATTACAGATATTGAGATGCAATGATATATAGAACATAGTATTCTTTTATGGTTGGCAGATCATATTATTTATGGTTCTTTTAATTACATAAAAGAGTACAATAGATGATAATGTACGGCTATGCTATTTAAGCTAATTCAACTAACTACCTGCTCACTTCCCCCAGCATTTGAGAAGCACTAATCGGAGCATCAGTTCCACACTTCAAAATCAAAGTTAAAGAAGTTAGAACATATGTAACAGTGATTAAAAAAATGATGTGCAAAAAAAATACAGCTTACCATCAACGAGTCAAGAGTTCCTAAAACCCACAGATCAGAAAGATGCAAAAGTTAAAAGCAGAAAAGGATCATTAATATAGAAAATACATGGTTAAATTTAGTAAATTCCACCAAAACTCCCCAAGGTTTACCCTGATTCCAAATACTACCAAACCTCATTATATAGTAGACACCCCTCTTCTATGGTTCCGAGTTTCCAAAATGTCCAGCAAACAGAACTTATATTTTTGTTATTTTGAAAAAAAAACAACGTCCTTTACAATATCGATTTACTTAATCACAAGTATCCTGCTTTTTCTATAAAACAATGTTATCCTGAACCTCTAGTTCTCTTTGTAGAGCATCACAAATAGCCAGCAGAAAGCATCCTTTTGGAAGTAAACCAAGGAACTCAAATTTCTGTTTTCCATAATTTTGGTGCATTTGGACTCCTCCACTCTTAAGTTTCAACTTACTTGGTGATGCTTCAGTTACGAAAATCTTTAAAATATGTAAATGTACCCTGTATTGATAAATCTGAAACAGGCAAAATAACCGGTACTACTTCAGTTTGTTATATGTGATTCTTGTTTTGTAGATGTAGAATGCATAATATGTTTTGAAGCTGCAATGTTAACATCCAAGTTCAAGGTCCTATGTGCAGATATGAAAAAGATGGAAAGTCAATAAAAGTCGATATGAAGGCAAATGTCAAGATATTTAAGACTAATAGATTTTTCAGAGGATGAAAAGACAGCTAACCCCGGAAGTCTCATGTCAAAACCAACAACTTTTGAAGAATATATTATTTAAAGTTAATTCTCTCACAAAGCATGCACAAAATAATTTTTTGAAAAAAAATAAAATACTAAAATGGATTCTAAATAGTTCTGGAAATTTGATTTTAATGAAGTGAAAAGGACCAGGTATAATATCCAGTTTAAGAAAAGAAAGAATACCAATATTTACAAAATTTTAGAGTTTGGACATCCGGACATGCATGACCAGACATCCCAAAGATTCTTGTTAACTCCGAATTAACGTAGTTTCAAAATTTTAATACAACTAGTCTTTCAACTCTTAACAGAAATTCAATGGTTCCCAACATTTAAAGAAAATGTAAAATTTGAAAAAAGAATTAAAGATCTAATCCTTTCTGTCATCACTTTTTTTCTTAGACCTTTGTGTCCGGAAACACTTTAAGAGACTAAACTCTAGGTTTCAACTTGCATTCCCAAAGCTTCTGGAAGCCATAATTGTAATGTAGCACTACCCTGTACTGTAATTTGGGTTCTAGCTTTGATGCTCGAAGTGCTTAGGAAGCATTATGGATGGCTGATGTTAAAATTGTTGAATTCTTCCGCTACAACCTATCCATCTCCTCTAGGTTGCCGGGCACCTCATCCTTGACAACTGAACTTCGATTTTTGTGCTCTTTGTAGTTTCCCACTAGCATGCACACACAAACACAAAAAGAAAGAGGACCAAGTTTCTTTGTTTTCTTCTAAGCACATCATCGGACAAACCATAGTTACTTTTTGCCATAGGCAGTACCTACAACAGATCTGAGGTCTTGGTAAATTCTGGAAAATGAAAACCTTGGGTGGAGTAGGTGGAACTTACCTGTTTAAAATTAGAATAACATTTAAAGCATATGAATGGGAGAGACAAGTCTATACCTTTATCAATTACACTATCAAATGAGTCATCCAGAAAAAAGCCCATATCTCTAACATCCATCTGCAAGTCTTAAGATATGATAAGGCAAACTCAATAGTTGTAATTTACCACAAAATATTGAACACCTGAGACATCCTAACAAAACAGAAGTAAGCAGTCTGTAGAGAGGATACATTTCAACTGGGGAACATTCTCATACTTCCGTCGCATCATTTCAATAGCCACACAGGAAATGTCAACATTCATGATGCTTTCATACCCGTCCTTAACCATGTCCTCTGACATAACTACAAAGAAAATGCATTTATCTTTCAGCAGTCTCACAGTCAACCACAAGAATTAATAAAAACAAGATGCATTAACATGCACTTGCAAGATATGCGATGAGCACACAAAGTAGTTTATAGAAAGCACTTTTATAAATATCAGGAAGAGAAAAAAAGAAAAGAGAAAAGACTCAGCAGCATAAATTTTTTAACAAGATTTGTAATATCTCACTGGAGAAATACAGAAGAAAATAGTTGTTGAGAGAGATGTAGAAAGAGAGAACGCGAAAGCTTCTCAATATCTTAACATCTTAGATACAAAGTAAATAAAATACAGTTCACGTTTAGCATCAAGGATAATGTTGGGTTTTGACTCATTTAAGCCTCTTACAAAATTCTTCCAATAAAGAGATATAATCAATTTCAATCACAGACAATGTGGTCAGAGTGTTCACAAGTCTATTCATTATTGGTAGGAGTGCTACTCGTAACAAGTTGAATTGGTTAACATTTAGGGTGCGTTTGGTATGCAGAACAGAGTCGAACAGGACATAACAGACTTGTCCCATGTTTGGCGTGACCATATGTGGGACACACTAGAACTAAGTGGAACAAGCATGGGACACACTTGTCCCACTCCAACCCCCTGGAACTAAGTAGAACAGCATTATTTTGACTAATATACCCTTTGTTAAAAACATAAAACATGTCTTCTCATCATCCACGCCTCCAAGCTAGGGGTGTGCAAAACCCGAATAGTCCGAAATTCGAATCCGCATCCGAACCAAAAATATGGTGTTTTTACAAAACCCGAATACCCCAAAATCCTATAATCCGAAACCCGACATTTGGGAGGATATCTGGGTTCGGATTGGGTTTGATCGTTGGCCACCCAACCCGTCCGAAAACCCGAAATAACATAAATCTATATTTTAAATACTATATATATATACATATATATATATTTTATCTAATTATTTTTTGAAAATCGTAAATTATAGTCTGTTGAAATATTTTCAAAAATTTTAATTTGCTATCGATTTCATCAATCTTTCAATCGATTGAATTTATATATAACTTTTGCATTATATAATACCCGAACCAGACCGACATCAATCCGAAACCCGACCAACCCAAACCCGAAACAACCTAAAATCCGAAACATAAAATTTGAGTTTTGATTTCCATATCCAAAATTCAATCGTGATAAATTAGTTTTATGTTTTTTATAATCCATTGTGATGTAAATTAGTTTTATGTGATGTAATCTATGATTTTTCATCAGGGGTAGATTCGTCATTTAACCAGTCTAGTCCTGTTCTGTCCAGTTATGTCATGTCTTGCCAAACGCTGGACAGTTGTTCTGTTCTGTCCTGTTCCATCTTGTTCTGTTCTGTCTGCGTACCAAACGCACCCTTAAGAACATGAGTCTTAGAATAGCTAACCTCTACCTTTCTTGCAGTAATAACCCTTTTCCCCTACCAAATCTTATTTTCAGAAAGGGTTTTTTCCCATTCAAGATGCCTCCCTTGTTCTTTCATTCTTTGTTTATCTAGTTGGTGTATGATGAACAGATCTTCCTCATTCATGTCATGGTCTTTTCCCCGTCATGGGAGATTTCATCTCTCCTCATGCATTGGAAGTTAAAACGGATAATCTACAAGCTTAACTGGTGATGGATCGTGGAAAATTTATTTGTACTACAAATTTCTTTCTTAAGAATTGTAATTTTCTGTTAGGTATGTGACCGCTTAGATATGTGTTGGTGTGTTTTTGTTTTGCTTATGCTTCAGAATTCATTGTATGAGTAGAGGATTTTCATCCCCAAAGAAGGAGTCCTTCATGTCTGATCAGATGGAATGAAATATATGCTCTTCAACAGGACTTCCAACAACTCCCCAGTTATGTAAGTGGTTTTATGCACTTCTATAAAATCTTTGCTATGCATGTCATTTCTCATTCCATTATGTATCTTTTTCTCTTTCCCATATCATATATACACAGACACCTATCTAGAATATCTGTAGGCACACACTTGCACCAAAAACTCTACAAATACACACTGTCAGACTCGAACTAACCAAACCAAGTAGTTCAATAGAAGTAAAAAGATAAAAAGACGCCCCATGAAATTCTAGCAACCATATGGAAAAGAAACAAGTTGAAAGGATTAAATTGACTTGTAAGAGTGGGGGATCTGATCAATGCTTTGACATTGTTTAAAAAACGCTCAAGCAAAGGAAAATGAATCAAGCCTATAAACCATTTTGGGCTGGTATGCAAATGGTGAACACCAATCACTTTTCTTTTCCACTATCAAATTCTAATTTCTATCATATGCACTACAATTTGCAATCACTACTCTACTCCAGCATTCAAGAGGATGGCCTCTCCCTTTTTTCGCCCATACAGGTGTGAATTTTGGTTATTTCAGTCGTACTCTATACCCTCCCCCCTCCCATCTGTTTATACACGCTTAACCGACCTACTCCAACTGCATCACTAACTTATTTAAAAATACCACCCTTATGACAACTGGCAACGCTTGACACATCTTCTTAGCTGTTCCCCTTTCCCCTGCTTCTTGCGCGCATATGTCTGGAATCCTCTAGCCTCATCAACATGGGTATTAGTATAATTTATATTGACCTGAGGAGTGCTTCTACATGTTAAATAAGCAATTACTTCACTTATGCATTTTTCTTCAGAGTTCAAACATCATATTATCAAATATAATGAAGCAAAAGAGTACATTTTTAAGCTACTGTTAACAATCAGCAACGCTTGATATATCTAATTACCAATACGTTCCTGTGCAGCCACTTCTACAAATTAAGTTTTGTATCAAAAAACTCAAGACAACCTTCACATCAACCATATTTTGTCCGAAAGTAGCTAGGGTCAGGCTAAAAATGAAACCCAATGGAACTGACGAAGAAGGAACCCCTCTTAGTGCTTGCCGATATGAATAGAAACACTCTACTCGCTCCTATTAAGACCAACTCCTTTGGTATATTCCACTCAATTTCTCTTCAATACTTCCATGCATGCCAATCTTGACAGACTCTTACCTCTCCTAGCAGTTTCCTCCTAGTACAAGCCTCCTTTCTAACCTAGCATTGAAGGTTCATACGACCTGGAGCATCTTATGCAGTGTTGCTTCAATTTCACCTCAACAGGTTCTAATCCACATTTCCCTCAATGTGTGCCCACATATGTGCCACAACGTTTGCATTTTATGCTTCATTTATCCAATCTAGATGGTGTCTTTTGGTGGCACAGCAATCTACCCCGTAAATAATAGCAGGTCGCACTGCCGTGTTATAAACCTTACCTTTCATCTTGGATGGGACTTTTTGGGCACACAAGACTCTCAAGGCTTGTCAATATTTCATCCAACCTGCTCGTGTTCGATGACTAACATCTTCCCATCAATCTCTCTGTCATTGTATATGTTGATCACTAAAAACAATTTAATATGTCCTTCCAGACTACAATTTGTTCAGGCATGCTTTTCACCTTTTTCATTCTCTATCACCACAGCTAAAGTTACATTTCGTGGACTATGTTTTAGCTCGACTTTATGTAAAACCTATTCTTAGGTGTTTCTCCATGACTGCAAATTTGCCTTAGCACCTTGCACAGTCTCATTAACCGACCCAATAGATCAGCAAAAGATATGCATCACTATATTATCTTGTATCTCCTTTGGAAGCTCTCCCCCTAACACTTGTTATGGATCCATCATAAACATCTTCAATGACAATCGCATGCACTGTAAGGACTTTCTGCTCTGGAAGAGCCCACTGAATAGACTTCCATAATAACGTATCGTATGCCTTTTTATATCAATAACCACCATATTTAAATTCCTTTACTCCCTTGATCTTTCCACAAGTCATGTTTCCTTTATAAGACCCACATCGTAATATTTAGAACAGTTACCTCACAATAACTTCTGGTTGATGCAATAAACCAAAAAAATCTCTCAAGTCGTTGCAATCAATGCAATATTTCTCTGAGTTACCAAATCAAACATTGATCAAAGCAAATGGCTTCATCCTTATTAATTTTATTATTATAATCTATTTAACATGATTGACCTTGGGTATATATTTATTTAATTGCAACAAATCAACCCTGGAGGCATTCACATTGGAGAGGTATATTCACCACTAATCTAAACGCTGCCAACCAATTTATGAGATTGGAAAACAAGCAAAAGAGCTCAAATGCAATAGAAGGAGATTATGACAAAAGAGGAAAGAGTAATTGCCATAAAGCAAGGCAAACTAGATCGTTGGATTACATAAAACAAAAGGCAACAGGATACAGGGAGGCCACTCAAATGAGAGAGACCCTCCTCAAACTGCGATTTGGAAGGGAAAAGGATACATTATGTAAGAGATGGGGGAGATAGGGAAACACAGTTTACTGAATCTTACAAATGCCTTGAGCTATCAAAATTCAATCTCTAGCCAACTTTCAAGACACCAGATTATCTTCTTCAATTTTCCTTGTCCCAAAAGTGGCAAAAGAATTTTACTCCTCTCTTTACATGCTAGCAATTCAAACAGAACTAGACCTTAAACAAGCCTGGATGCTCTTTCATGGTCTATATTTCAACAATTCAGAATCACTAATATGCATCGTCCATGAAAACCTGATTAGCAATAATATCTAAGTAGCATTCCTATGTAGCAATCAAGATAATGATATTCACCAATCCTGTTCCACAGTCAAACTCTTAATATGTGGTCTGCCAATTTAAATGTCAAGAAGATGGTCATGGGTCGCTATTTTGAGTCTCCTCAAAGCCACTGGGGACTTTTCCTAGCCGTTATCTTCAGGGTCTCATGGGATTAGTCGAGATGCGTGCAAGCTAGTCCGGATACCCACGGTTAACAAAGAAAATGGTCACGGGTGATGACATAATAAAAGAAGCTGCATCGACATTCATTACCAGAAGTTAGAGAGGTGATAGTGCCATTTTGCATTGTAGCCTTCAAATGTGAAACCCAAACTTGAAAAAAAAAATCACAAAATCACAATGTCTGACATGCAAGAACACAAAATTCGCAAACGATTAGCCTAGCAACTTCGGTCATTTGAAACATCTAATAGACAAAGTATCGCTTTCTTTGTTATATGATAGGAGAGAAATGAGACAACAAAGGTAATGTTATTACATCCAATAGAAGAAAATAAAAAGTTATTGGTGGAACCAAATGATATGGATAAAAAGATGCAGACCACCATATAACTATCAGATACTCGTACTCAAGATAAGATGGGGTGAGCAGAAAAGAAAACAAAAATCCGTAAAACTCATATATAAACCTCCCCTAGTAGATAGATATAGAAAGGAAAGTGCCATATGATATTTAAACTAAGACAACTCCATAACTTTTCGTACTTCAAAATTAGTGTGAGTGAGATCTGGATTTCTTTATCTTTGTCTTCCATTTTCTTATGATGCTTGCTAAACAATAAGAGTGAGGTACATAAAAGGGCTAGCAGACCGCACAGAATTGAGGAAAATAAGTCAATTACCAATATTGAACGTACTAATAGTTCCTTACAATCATTAAGACCATAAATCCCATTAAACTGAATTAGGCAAGATGAGTAAAAGACAGCACTGTCACTACAGCTTTACTCATGAGAAAGTACAACAGTAGTTATCTCCAGTAATGCCAAATGCTAGCATGTCACCAATTCATTTGAGTTGAAACATTAACTACTTCCATAACAAGTTGAGTGTAATTAATATCAATATGGCAGTCAGAAGACTAATGAATAAGTGTTTGTGCCTCGATTATGTATCAGAAATTACATTATTTTGTAATGAATTTCAATATAATTACAAGTATTTCATTATGCATACCCTGTTCCTTGTCATCTTCTGCATAAAAGGAGGGAAAGAAGCCAATTCAACATCAAAATCTCAACCACTGTTTCCCCTTCAGAACAAAATTCAGACTTAAAGAAAAAGAAAATTAAATTCACAACAAAAGGCCACACTTTTTCTCTTTAATATTTGCCCTAAGACAGCAAAATAGCTTGAAACATGATTCAGCTATAAATTTAAATCGTACTCCTACATGACATGTAAAAGACAGTTATAGCATTCAATTCCGACTAAATCCTCTGCATCTGATAGAAATTAAAGCGAGAGAGCTGATCGAGAATGAAATAAGCATACCGGCATTGCCGCAACCAACCATAAGGACGCGAGAAGAGGTTGGAATGTATTTTCGAACAAAAGGTCGAAGGGCATGGTAACGCTGGTACCAATCGAATGAACCAGCGGAGGCCTCGTGAACGTACCGAGCATCCCAGTAAACGGAGTCACCATAGTTGTAAGTGTTGCATGCCGACTCATCCCTGAACATCTTTAATTCTTACCACTAACCGTCGCCGGCGAAGATAGAAGTGATGATCGGTGGGGGTTTGATTGTGGATGGGTGGTGATCGTCGTAAGCTGTGGTTGTGGTGGTTGGGGCGGTGGTGGTTTGGATTTTGTTTGTCTCTTTGGCTAAATCTTTTTTCCAGAGCATAATTTTCAAATTCCAGATGTTTCCTTCATAAATAACTTGTACAGTACCACTGAAATATTGTACGTTGGTTTCTACTTATTAATCTTGATTACTAGTCCTAACCCTCGCTTTCCTTCTAACCCTAACGCTTGATTAGTAAGTAAAAAAAAATGAGAATTTAATAATTAGTTTATATTAATTAAGAAAAAAATATATTATATTATTAAATACTAATTAAGATAAATTTTGTTGCATTATAATTATAACTTGTAATATTTAGGGGTTGTAAACGAATCGAACGTTCGTGAATCGTTCGGCGGGAAGTTCGTTTATTTAATAAATAAACGAACATGAACACAATTTTTTGTTCGTTTAGTTAAATGAATGAACATGAACAATGGTCTCGTTCGTTTATTTATGTTTGTTTATATATATAAATATATTTATATATTGTGACATTAATATGTAAAATCATTAATTAAATTAATTTTTAGAATTTCTTTTTTATCCCTCCTAAGTTTACCCCAATTTTTCATTTTGTTATGTTATTTTTTAGGAATGGGATGACGAGTAATGGTGGTTGTTTTTTGTTCATTTGTGTTCGTTCGTTTATGTTTATTTAGATTTATTTATGTTCGCTCGTTTATGTTCGTTTAAGTCCATTTATGTTCGTTTGTTTACACCGACACTAGATTAACAACGAAGGCATACTACTACACCCATCAAGTATCGTAATAATGGTAAGATCAAGCACGCTCACATAACATTATATCCATAATATCAGTAGCTAAGTAAAATTATGAACATAATACACATAAGAATCATCATCACCATAGTCACAACTCTTAACTAGTGCACCTCTATCGACCACCACAACCTACTCTCATCTTAAAAAAACTACTTGTAACGAACCAGTCATAACTTAAAGTCTCAGTTTAAGTCTAAGCATCTAAAATTCATACCTAGTTCACTTAAACTAGAGTTCGGATACCAACTTGTAACACCCCTAAAATTTGAAGAAAAAAAAACAGACAATATAAAACTTCCAAAAATCCCTTAAATACATAACTTGAAATTACAAATATCTAGAGTTACAAGGGAATAAACACCACAACAAGTATCAAAGTTCAAACGGAACTATCTAATCCCACAAACGGGAAGAAAGTCTGTTGGGTGCTACTAAAACCACCAAATCTGCTATCTTCTCAAAACCCAGATGACGTCACTAAAGCCATCCTACCGAAACTTCTACCAAGCTCCACTCGCCACTCAGATCCATCTAAGACCTGATATACATGTCGATAAGAAAAAGTGTTAGGCTTAATGCCTAGTGAGTTAAAGCAGTTTTTATAATATAAATCATAACACGTTTAAAACGAATATTTATTCTAAAAACAACCATGCCTGAAATATAACTTATAAAAGGTTTAGTTTACAAATCATGTCACTTCCAATGCCAAACATCTTTTTTAAACACTCATTTAACATCCAAGACTCCCAAAACGCACGCACGATATTATTTGTATACATAAAATGTGTAGATCCCAGAAACAGTACAATCACAGTAATAATCAACAAATAATAGAGATTTAATCACAACTGCTGGTCATATGATTAGATTTATCAATCAAGGGTTTAAGGTTTACAGAGAGAACTTCTTGAGAAGCGTGTAAACCTATCTAATGACCATTAACCTAGAAACTAGGTTAAACAAGCAATATAGATAACACGCCTAAAGCTAAGGCCCAAACCCAAAGCCCAAAAACATAAGAATAAACAAATTACATTTTGTACCCCGAACTTCTATTCAACATAAATACACCCTAACAATCTCCCCCTTTGAATTGAAGTTCAAAATCCTGGCAGTTTGGAACATGTGTCTTTCGAAACCCAAAACTGATCTCGAAGTGTCTCAACGAAGTTCTATACTCCAACATTTCTTTTATCTGACTCAAAGCTTTAAGGACAAGGCATCTTTAATTCGAATCCAAAAACTGGACCCCTTTTTCGTCTTGATCAATGAAACGTCTCAGCTTGTCTCGAAGCAAAATCAGTGTACCATCGCAGTATCGGGCAATCTAGCTGAATCGAATGAAACGCATTTCACCTTTACCATTTGTGTAAGTCAAGCCAAATTCTGGATATTTGATCACTATATAGGCAGGTACATTCTGAACTTTGGGAGGAAGACTTTGATCAGGCTTGAGCAGATTCATCTTTGCTTGGTTGCTTTCTAACCCAATCTGGAAGTCTTCAATAGATGCAAGCTTCATGGAACACTTCATATAGCGCTTAACAGCTTCCAACACATCAGTAACTTCTCCTGGATGAATAGTTTTGGTCTTCATGTCTCAGAGCAAAAGTAGAAGATTTGGCAACTCGAGGCTTACAAAATCGACTTCAGAGAATTGCCATTGATTGTCATCTTCTCTGGTCACAACAAAGTACGAGTACCATATGCTCATAAAGCGGCATGAATAAATCTGATCAACCGATATGATTCTGTGCTTTGTTCTGTTAGGGCGGTTCATTTTTCTTAGACTTTTGCACATAAATATATACTCGCATTGCTTCTTTCTGTCTATCACTAACTGAAGATCATACATTGCGACCTCATCATACGGACGAATCCAATGGGCAAAGAGATTCTTCTGACTTTCTTCAAGAAATGAAATGTTGATTCTCACTATTTCCCATTTTAGTGGTGGATCAGGCTGAGTGCTTGCTGTTTCATTAACTGGTGTGTCTAACGGAGATCGAATGGGGTGATCTGACTGAGATTGGTCAGGATGACATGTTGAATAGGTAAGAAGGGGTATACAGGCAGAAGAGTGTTCGGTTGAATGATGATCTTGAACTACATGCTCGAAAAAGTTGTCGTAGGCTTCTCATTGCATATACTCTTCACCTTAGAAATTGAATAACTCATCGATTTCAGCTTGAAAAACGACTATTGATTTCTCCGTGTCAATCGGTTCCTCTGAAGAATCTATATCTGAATATGGATCAACAATAATCGCCCAATTGTCCGAATCATCGGATGAACCTCTGTCACAATCCTCGGGCTTTTCAACCGTTGGATTGGTGTCATATAAAACTAAATCCATAACCTGTTCCTGAGCCTGACCCTATCCTTCGTTCGGTGTATATGTAACCATCTATGTTTGTCCCTCTACAGTAACCACTGTATGTGCTGACTCGGGCTCGGATGTACGTTGGTGCTTCTCCCGCTAATGCCGATCAGGATTATCCTGATCGTCATGCCTGCGTTTGAGACCTTCTGCCTGACCTCTGTAGGTCTACTATAAGGATTAATCCTTTTTGTAAGTGTAGCTAGAGATTGCTACACAGACTGAAGGGTGGCATTTAGGCTATAGAAGGTTTCAGATGATATAGTGGATGGGGGTGGAGGGGTAGGTGGTGATACTGGGGAGTGTAGAAGAGAGATTAGTTCGGCATCTTGGGAAGGCTTAGTTTAGGATTGGGATAATAGTTTGTCCAGTAACATAGATTTGAGGCCATCTATTGAATAATTGGTGGGTGGAGGTGATGGTGGCAGTGTTTCAGAATCAGTCATCGGAGCTTTGCCTTTCATCATCCGTTTCAAAGCATCCATGTGTTCTTGCATTTCAGCCCTCGTGTAAGATTGGACAGCCTTTAGGGTGCCGTCCAGAAAATCCCTTGAGACAAACTCTGGGAAACTAACATCTGGGTCACGTAGACTTCCAGTTGTGGTAATGACTGTTGAAGTCGTACCGCCTACAGTCACAGCTAGCGTGAGAATGACTATGGTAGAACTTCCACCCAATCCTCGTAATCCACCAATAGGTAGAGTTAATATGGGTGTTCTGGCTGGGTCACTAAACGACCAACAATAGCCGAAGTATGTACGTGTGTCCTAGCCAAAGAAAAAATGTCATCGAGTGGCTCTAGACGCTGTGCACTAAATAAAGTCGAGGACTGGGGCAACTGTCCTCTTGTTTCAATACCGGAACTCTCCAAGTGAGAGACTGGTAGATTATGTGTTATGTCCCTGTGAGAACGTGAAACTAACATTTGTTGAAAGATGTCAGAGTGGTTATGGGGGGGGGTGCATTTGCGTCACTAAGTCCACGACGACTTCTTCAATACCCTGTCCCAACAAATGAGACTGGGTAGCAGATGTGGCTACCTAGCTGACACTGCCTAGGGGAAGGTCAACCTGAGATAGTTGCCTTATCACATGTATACGCTCACAGTCATTTTTTTTTCCTTTCCCTTTCTTTATGAATCGTTTCATTTTCAACTAAGTCTTCCTCCGCTCTCCATATATCTCCGGATGAGGCTTGGTCATCGTCATCATCAGAGTCAGATGACTCATCATTTGATTCCGACGATGCAGGTTCAGATTCAGTTTGGGAGGCTGATTGGTCTCTGGCAGCATCAAATTCGGTGTGGGAAGATGAATGGACATGATTGGTTTCAGTCACGGTGGCGGATGTACAGTGGGTAGCCACGGTCTCAGTCGCGGTGTCCTCCTCCGGAATCTGAGGGTCTGCCTGAGGTGGGGTAGACGGTCTGCGTGAAGTACTAGCATCGCTTTGTCGCACGGCACCGCCCTTGACATTTCCCCTCACCAAATTTTCTCTCAGCACACCCTGTCTGGGAGCCCCAGCTCTCCGGACTCTTCCACCTCTCGTACGTGGATCCTCACGCCACTCAGGTCTCGGTCCCTAGGGAGGTCCTTCCAGTGCTGGATGGACCATAGGAGTAGCTATATTGTGTATGCGCCTATGCTCTATCACACTTAGTGTCGAGACTTGCGTAGGCTAGCAGGCCATCAGGAATTCGCCTAGGTACGATGTTGGCGATTTCGGTTCTAGTCTGAAGTCGGTGAGTGGGATTGTGAGTACATACCGAATTTTAGTAATCGTGGGATGGATCTCCATGTAGGTCCGAATGAGTAGCTGAAGAAACCTCATAAACCGTATAAATTTCTGTCGTTTTGCTGCATTGTCTCGGACCTTCTAAGTTAGCTCGTACCATAGAATGTCGGCATAGTCGACGTGGCGATGAAAGGCAACATCGTGAAATAGCCGCAGAAAGTTGGCACTGCTTTGATCAATGCCCTTGGTGATGGCAGATAGGCATTTGTTGAGGAACGTGAAAAGAATGTACCATAGAGGCGTTAGGTGCTTATGGTTGAACGAAGAAGGGAAGGGTAAAGGTACCGCATATCCTAGTGAGTGAATGCCTGCGCACAATGTGGCATCTAAGAGGATTGGATCAAAACTGTATCTGCCCGGTATGGAGTCAGTGGTGGGTAGGCGGAGAAAATGTCAGAAGAGATCCCAAGTGATGAGTATCTCTTGTCGTCTATGCGGGCCTCAAGGTGGAATCCATCTTCTTCTTCGATGTGGGTAAGCGATCTCCAGAATTGCTGAAGGTATATCTGAGGGACGTCAGCGGTTACAGTGAGAGCATAAGAGAGAGGGTGGCCTCTGAGAATCTCAACGACCAACTGGTGTTAGCATTGGAGTGTGCCAAAGTCTAAGTGGAAGTTGTTCGGAGTGAGCAGAAGGAATTGACCCGAGTTAATCAGTGCATTGTCTGCAACGGGATCAATTTCTGGATTTGGATTATGGGCCATGGTACCTGTCAAGATTAGACGGTTAGTATGGATCTCAGTAATTTATCAGTTTGGGAACTCGAAAAATGTTAACGTCGTTTCACAAACTTTTCCAAATTTACCAATTTGGGACTGAGATGAAGTCCACGTTAAACAAAAGGCTTTTCCCAAAAGTAGAGCAACAATACTAGTGAATTATACTTTAAGTGATGCAGGAACAACCCCCGAAAAATAATTCATTTAAGAACTCATCCAAGCAAACTAAAATATTAAGCAGTGAAAAGAAAATCCAAGAAAATGGTCCCTAGACACTGGAGTCGGGAGTTCGGCACGGGGCCGGGAGACGGCACGAGGCGTAAGTTTCAAGGACCGAGAGACGGTCAAGGTACCAGGAGGGGCCGGGATTCGGGAAGTCCTAGGAATACAATCAAGTGTCGGGAGACGGCATGGTCCCAAGAAATGTCTAGGGACAGAAGGCAAGGAGCTGGGATATTCCGAGTGTTGGGCGGTTCAGAGATGGATGGACCACCGCTCGTGAGGGCTATTCGGTGGACCGAGAGTCCCACGTACCGGGAATCATCAACAACCCAGGAGGGACCAAGTACCGGGATACAGTATAGCTCAGATCCGGGAAAATAAAGCCAGGAGATACCGAGATTGGTCTAAGTTCCGGGAAACCCTTAAACCGGTGCAAGTACTGGGAGTTTACAAACCCATTACATTGAATCCAAGCATTAATCAACAATCGGCCAAACAAATATTCATTCAAAGGCAACTCCTAAACTCGATCGAACTCAAATCACTTGATGACAATCCCAAATCGAATTTAGCTATTTTGAAACAAAGAACAAATCAGGATCGAGCCCTCATCAGCCAAGAAGTTAACATAGTAGCAACGAAACTGATTGGATCTAACTATTTAAACCATAACCACAATCGATTAACAGTTACCTATTTGAACAGGTTACCCAAGTCGAACTGTTAATCACACAATTTTCTACTAAAAACACATAAGCTATCAGGCTAAGATCGATTCAAACGATAAGCAAACTCAATACCAAAAACCAAACCAACGAAACACTTAATTGAAACCCAAAATTAATCGAGCCCTAATGATGGTGGGATCAAAACAGTTAACTCATAAACAAAATCAAAAACTAATTTAGTTGCAACAGGGGAAATTGACTCCTTCAATCAATCAATAAAACCAAACACATCCTAAAGCAAATATCGAAATCAATCGATCACCAGGGGAAATCGAGTCTGTTAAACCCTGACCCGGTGACCCCCGATTTTTGAAACGGGATCATCCTGAATAGGGTCGGCGACGGCGGCGGTGGGTCAAAACAAAAGTTAAGTTCAGGTGCTTACCTGTGGTTGTCGATCGACTGAGAGGAATTGCGAAAGAGAGAGAGCTTGACGAGAGACCGAGAGAGATGACCGAAGGGGAACCCGAGGCCAACTTATATCGTTTCCTGGGTGGGGAGGGTTTAAACCCAACCCGCCTTAGGCGGTGGAGCTCTGACCGGGGTGTCCCGGTTCCCGTGAGTTTCGGGTTGCCCGGTATCCTGGGTTTCGGGTACCCTAAAACTTAAATTAAATAAATAATATATATATATATATATATATATTTGTTTTTTTAATTAATCATTTAAAGAAAATTAAAATTAAATTAAATTAAAGGAAAAACTTGAAATCCTTAAACAACCTAATTTTATAAACAAATTTGACGCTCCCCTTTAAAAAAAACAAACACTTTTCGAAATTTTGGAATGTCTCTCCCCCTTAACGTAAGCTATGATCAAAATTCAAACGTAACAAAAAACACCAGAGACTTACCTGCTCCCCCTCAGAATAAGAAAGATAAAGACTTAAAAATTTTCATGCGGTGTGGCTCCCCCTGAACACTTGAGCAAACCAATTATACTACGAACGACGCAAGATAAGTGACAGAAAAATGACTAACCGAAAGTAAAAAACACAACACAATGAAACGAAACAAAGAAATCAAGCGAAAGAGTGAACGAACGAACTCTAACTTATTAATACAAAAGTTTGAAACTTAAACAGAACTGGACGAATAAAATGTAAAAACCAATGAGGTTGTCTTGAGCATCCAGAGAAAAATCACAGGATCTTTAAGCCACAACCATTTGTTATTGAATGAAACTCGTACAGGTCTGTAGGCATTGAATTATCATTAGAAAAGGGCTTCCCAGTAGAAAGAATTGAATTAGCTAAGTCAATAAGAATGACTGGGACCCCGTAGAAGGCACAATACGTTCTTAGCATACCTAGCTAGAACATAAGATATTGAAAGCGTTTTTCGTCCAAGGATTTGGTAAAAAGGCCTGTTATCTGATGTTCTGTATTTACAAAATAGAGTTTGATTGTGCCTCTTTCGACATGATCCTTGATGAAATGGTAGCGAACGTCTATGTGTTTCATCTTCGTGTGTTGGACGAGATTGCTTAATATGGCAATTGCGCTATTCGAGTCGCAGTAAATGGGGATCTTCGAGTAATGGAATCCATAGTCCTTGAGTTGGGTTCACATCCATCTCACTTGTGAGCAACAATTGGTGGCTGCTACATACTCTGCCTCAGCGGTAGAGGTTGAGACGTAGTTCTATTTCTTTGATGCCCAGTTGACAAGTCGATCTTCGAAGAACTGGACATGTCCCGACGTACTTTTCCGATCCAACATATTTCCGGCATGGTCAGCATCTGAATAAACTGTCAGCTCAAAACCTGTCTCTTTTGGGTACCATAAGCCAAGATCAACAATACCTTTTAAATAACGAAATATACGTTTGACTGCAATTAAATGAGACTCTTTTGGTTTTGACTGAAATCTTGCACATAAAAATGTCGAAAACATAATGTCAGACCTACTTGTCGCCAAGTACATCAGAGAACCTATCATTTCCCTATAGGTCTTAGCATCCACATCCTTTCCGTCAGGATTGGAGTGTAGCTTAGTACCTGTAGACATGGGCGTTTTCATGAGTGCAGAATTTTCCATCTGGTATTTCTGAAGAATGTCCAAGATGTACTTAGATTGATTGATGAAAATTCATGTGGATAATTGTTTTACTTGAAGACCCAGGAAAAAGTTCATTTGACCCACCATACTCATTTGAAAATGTTTACCCATTAGGACCAAAAAGTTATGACAATACTTGGGGTTTGTTGAGCCAAAGATTATATCATCAACATAGATTTGTACAAGAATGATATCATGCTTTTCCTTTTTAATGAACAAAGTAGTATCAATCTTACCTTTGAAAAATCCATCTTTAATTAGAAAGGATGAGAGTGCATCATACCAGGCTCGTGGTGCTTGCTTGAGACCATACAAGGCCTTATCCAGAATGTAGACGTGGTGTGGCTTGTCATGACTCACAAAGCCTTCGGGTTGTGACACATACACTTCTTCCTTGATCACGCCGTTGAGAAACGCGGTCTTCACATCCATTTGAAACACTATGAAATTCTTGTGAGCGGCGTAGGCAAGGAACATTCGGATGGCTTCAATGCGGGCAACTGGTGCAAATGTATCATCATAGTCGATTCCTTCCTGCTGGCGATATCCTTTGGCTACCAAACGCGCTTTGTTTCGTACCATAATTCCATCTTCATCCTTTTTATTCTTGAAGATCCACTTTGTCCCAATCACCGTCTTGTTTTTTGGCCTAAGGACAAGATGCCACACTTTAAGGCTCTTGAATTGATTGAGCTCCTCTTGCATGGCTATCACCCAGTCTAGATCATTTAATGCTTCGAAGACGGTTGAAGGTTCGATTTGGCTAAGGAATGAGGAGAAGAGGCAGTCATTTGCGGTAGCGGATCTGGTTTGAACAGGTGCGTTGGGGTCACCGATGATCTGATGGAGGGGGTGAGCTCGTGTCCACTTGGTGGTATGTGGGAGAGGTTGATATGTCTGTTGAAAAGTGTCGGGCTACACATAACTACTTGTGGGTAGATCTTGAACAACTTCGAGTGACGACAACCTGTGAAGTGGAAGCTCTGGTGCTGGTGTCACGCGAGTAGCAGATAACGACTCAACAGGTGATGTTTATGGAACGGTTTCTGGGATTGCCGAAGATGGAGCTACAGGAGCAACTTCAGCAGGTGTCGGTTCAAAAGTAGTTACAGTCGTCGTAGAGGGATCACTCAAGCTTGGCGTCTCTGATTCTGTGACAGTTGGATTAGCAACATCATTCGAGGTTGATTCACTTGATGTGGACGGGCCAGTGACAGTTGTCACGTCCTGTACTTGAGTAGCTGCAATCCTGTTACATGATAGATCATTAGACTTAGGTTTAAAATATTCATCATAGAAATGCTCAAAAAGTAAATCCAAATCTGAAAGATGGGCTTGTGACGTAAACGCTTGATTTAAATTTACTGGGGTTTGTGTAGATCCTGGACGAAGTTGTCCAGAAGTTAGCACGCCAGTTAGTGCGGGTTCTGAACTGAGATGTTCAAAAGCCATGTCAGCTGTCACGTCAAAAGTCACATCACATTCACACTCTCAACGATGGTCTTCGTCCGTTTGTTGTAGACTCTGTAGGCTTGGGCTTGAGATGAGTAGCCGATGAACACTCCTTCATCTGCCTTAGGGATGAACTTGCCGAGATCGTCCTTGTCGTTCAATACAAAGCACGTGCACCAAAATGCATGGAAATACTTGATAATTGGAACACGGTTGTTGATGACCTCGTATGGCGTCTTGTTGAACCGCTTGTTGATGATAGAATGATTTTGAGTGTAGCATGCGGTTGCAACTGCCTCTGCCCATAAGAAAAGCGGTAGATTGGACTGAGATAACATCGTGCGTACGACTTCCATGAGAGTTCGGTTGTGTCGCTCTACTACCCCGTTTTGCTGAGGAGTACGAGCAACTGAGAAGTTGTAGGTAATGCCCACTGAATTAAGATAGCCGTCAAGCACTTGATTCTTGAACTCTGTGTCATTATCCGTCCTGATGGTCTGAACTGATTGATTAAGATTGACTTGAACGCTCTTCATATTTGAGATGATCAATTCGGGGGTCTCATCCTTGGATCGAAGTAATTTGACCCATGTGTATCGAGAAAAATCGTCGACCATGACTAGAACGTACTTCTTGTGGTTGATACTCTAAACACGCATCGGTCCACACAAATCCATGTGGATTAGTTCGAGGGACCGTGAAATACTCGGAGCGGCCTTAGGCTTGTGTGAAGCCTTCTTCATCTTACCCATCTTGCATGCAACACATAGGTGATCCCATCTGGCATGGCTCTCATGTGTCTGTCGAGCACCAACTTGTTGATATTCTTGAAGTTCAGGTGCGATAGTCTACGATGCCATAACCAACTTTGTTCGGTTGAAGCTTTGAACATCAAACAAACTTCCTTTTCTGTTTTTAAAGACGATAGGTCAATCGTGTAGAGATTGGTGCGACACATTCCAGCTAGCAGTTCTTTTCCATCTTCAGTCTGAACGTTGCATCGTTTGGCTTTGAAGTTGACCTCCAGGTTCTTGTCGCAGAATTAACCGATGCTGAATAAGTTGTGACCAAGACCTTCGACGTAGGATACCTTCTTGATGGTAAGTTTTTCCTGAACAATGTCTCCGTATCCCAAGATTGGAGAATAATGATCATTCCCAAAGCGTACATTCCCACAAAATTTCTCGGTGAAGTTCGTGAGAAGCTCCTTTCGTCCGATCATGTGTGTGGAGTAGCCTAAATCTAAATACCACACATGACCATTCTGAAAAACAAGTTAAGTCTTTTTAGGTACCCATTCGTAAATGGGTCCTTTGGGGTTAGGAGGGGCACCCGTCTTGGAGACCCGTTTGGACTTGGGTCTGTTTCTACGACGTGGTGCATCAGACTTTGAACAATAATTAAAGACATGATAAGAACCAAACCAATCAGATGCATATCTACGATCAACAAAATCGGTCAATCCACAGTTGGAACAACAAACACAATCATGAGACAGTTGAAGTAATTGTTGAATTGAATAAACTTTCAAAGGAAACAATCCATTACGTTCAACCAAAGTATTAGAATTTAAAACATCATGACTGTTATTGTTTTTCCTATAATTCAAAACTGGATTAACTGATTCCGTCTTCGTTGTGCTCTCCTTATACTTCTTTCCTTCGACCAAAAGTATTTGAAATACCGTTAAACTCGTAGTCAGAAGATTTGAAGTTTGAGGATTGTCTCTTGTTTAAGCGTCTGATCTTTTTCTTCTTCTGTGAACGACTTTTGGATTTAGATTTAGATGTTTTGTTCACAGAAGTGTTTTGAGGGGTAGATTTGGAACACTCGCCCTTGTAAAAATTTACCGGAGGCTCACAAGAGAGATTCAGAAAATCAACATGACTTGGAAGTGTAGTATTGAAATCAAATTGTTCTAACTGACTATCTAGACACACCTCAGAATTCAGAAATGTTGAAAATTTGATTTCCTCATCAGAGGAGACCTTATCACTTGTGGGATTTGGGAAACTGGAAGAATTTGTGCTTTTCAAAGAATCATGCGTGGAAGCATTTTGAAAATCAGAATGGTGATCCTTTTTGAAACACTTTAACCGAGGCCCTTTTCCTTTTTCAGAAGATTTTGGTGAAGAATCACCCAGAAAAGCTTTACAGGAAGAGGTATTTGAGGGTGGAGAAGAATGTTCTGACATATTGATTTTCTCCCCTTGGAGGAAGTCAAGCTTAGCTTGAAGCCCAGCCCTTTGAAGATGCTCTTTCATCAGATATGTTGCCAAGGCAGACAATTGAGAAGTAAGTCTGTTTATCTATGTTTGAAGATATTCCTTTTCCTCCCTAGATCCAGATTCCTTTTGATCGGAATTAAGGCACTCAAGTTTGGATAATAAGTCTTGTTTTTCCTTTTGAAAATTAGTTCATTCCTGTTCAAATGACTCTTCTAGCTGAACAATTTTCTTTTCTAAAATCAGAGGTGGAACATAGATTTTGTGATCCATCGATTCCTCCTCAGGTTCAAAGGGTTTTGAATCGAGTTCAGTCTGAGAATAACTTTGAAAATAGTCATTTGACAGAAAAGTGGGTTTATCGGTGTTATATGACACATTCAATGAGTCATACACAAAAGGAAGTTGCATCGTGATAGTATTTTTTCTTCTCAAAGTTTCCAGTTCTGGATCCTCATTATTAAGTGGCTTGGTCCATCTGATTTTGTACTCTGGGTAAGTCTTGTCCAATCCCAAGAATTCAAAAGCATATAAAGTGGGTACACTGGACAAGGCTTTTTTCAGATAATGTGGGTCTCCTAACCGAGACCCTTCTCTGGATTAAAGAACTGGAATTCTTTAGGTGCATTTAGATGAATTGTTTGATCACTTTGACCAATTTTATAAAGTTTCAGTTCGAGATCCTTTAACTTGTTAATTAACCTTTTATTTTCATTTTTACAAGAAACACTTTGACTGACAATCTCAATTTTCTCATTTTTCTGAGATACGAAGTTTGTTAGTAAGTGCATCTACTTTAGTCTTTAACTCCTTAGACTCTTTTGAAAATATCTCACATTGTTCCTTTAGACTTGAAATTTCGCACAAGTGTCTAGCATTTTCTACAAGTAGTTCATCAAGGGTGTTATGATGAATGGACACTCGTGTTTCTAAAGTGGAAATGAGGTGAGATTTTTCTCTTAAGGTTTGCTTGTAAGAGTCTAACTTTTGCATAGTGATTTGCATCTGATCAATTAAGGTTTTATGGATAGGAGCACATACCTGACAAGTGGAATCGCGATCATCGTCGTCTGTATTAGACTGTGTCGAGTGCTTACCCATGAAACACATGTGAGCTTCTGCATCAACGTCTTCTTCATCAGACAGGTTGAGCCAATGGTCATCTTTTGCCAAGAGAGCCTTACCAGCTTCCTTTTGTTTGGCCAACAACATCTGGGCCTTGTAGTATTCGGAGTTACGAACAACTGGCTTTTGGCATTCTTTTGCAAAGTAATCCAAACGACCATAATTATAACATTTGATCGGCTCATCCTTGGCTTTCTCATCATGCTTCTTCTCGACCTTCTTTCCTTCATCGAATCGTCTCTTACCTTCATACTTCTCCTTATGATCATGTCGCTTGTAAGGAGTAGTAGAGTACCTTTGATTGTTTGATGATGGCTTTTTGAAGAACTTCTTTTTTTGAAAGGCTTGAGATAGGAACAACATAGCTTCCTTGATCTTAGCATATTCTGGGTATAAATCACTATCAGTGTTTTCTGGTTAAGATTCACTCTTTACTGGTTCCTTTTCAGAGGCGCGACTGAAAGATCGATCTCTTTTGTCTGAGACGAGTTCTAAAGGATCATCCACATGCTTTTCGTCTGAATTTTGACTTCCCATCAGTTCGAGAACTTCATCTTCGTTCTGTAAAAGCATTTCAAACAGTTCATGCAGGGGAAGAGCCTCCAGAAGATGATTATGATGGATGTGTGAAACAAACGTCTTCCATTCCGACTGGAGGTTGTTCATGAACTTGATGTTGTTCTTGGTGTTAGATTTTCTGATGTTGTTTTTATGCAGCTCATTCAGAAGTTGGTTGAATCGTTCGTATGTTTCAGTGAGCGTCTCGCCTTTTCTTGCCTTGAAGCTGTCGTATCGACTAATGCAGCTAGTAATCTTCAACTGATTGCCTATTCGGCTGCCCATCATCTGATAATGTCCCAATTTAATCAAGTTCTTACTAATTCAACAATCACAAACAAACAAACAAGATGAATTCAGATTTAATGCTCAACATGATTTGATTTCAATTCACAATTCGTACAGTAACTTTCTCTCCCTAGTTTTCTCCATCTACAATCTGTGTATCTGATCTCAGTTCTAATTACATCTATGTTACAACACAAAGCCACAAGTCTAATAAAAACAAAAACTAAGAAGCGCTTAACACAAAGTAAACACAAACAAGACTTTGACTTTTGACTTATTACATTGACTTTGACTTCCACTAAGAGAATTGACCTTTGAGCTTTGACTTTCTTGAACTTTGACCTTCAGTCTTCTTATGATCTTGCATCCAACATATTTATGCTCTAACAATCTCCACCTTTGGATTCAAGATCATCTCTAAAAAGATTTTGCAAATCAATCTCCTCTTTTAACCTCAATTTGTATAATCTCCCCTTTGTCAGTCTTTAACATATTTATCTCCTCTTTTGTTGAACTTTAGCAGGATAGACATTGAAGATCTGTCTTCTCTTTATGCTCTAAACAATCTCTCCTTTCTTTAACACAATCTTTGCAACTTTACTGTATTCTCTCCAAAGTCTATTTTCAAAAGTAGTAACATTCTCCCCAAGGTTGTAAAACCTCTTTCAGACAACGGAAAGAAATTATCATCAAGTTCAGCTCAGTTCGCTTTAGCAGATTATCTTCAAAGAAAATTTCTGGAAAATCAGTTCATCTTCAGAATTCTTTGAACTTTCACTTTTAGCTTTCAACAATCTTTCTCAAACCAACAATTCTTGAACACTTTCCAATAACTTTCTTGATCTTCTCCCCATCTATAACATTTCTAAATCACACATTTCTTGATACCTACTCCCCCTTTTTGATGAATGAGGAATGAAATCATCAAAACTATACAAGAAATGGCTTTGATAATCTGAACTGACCATTAACCTTTGAACACAAGAGCCTCTGATTCTCGGTCGATCCAAAAAATATTCATCCGAATCTTTGCAAATTCAGACAAATTATTAGTGTAACACCTGAATCAACAAATGAATCAGTTAGAAGTGTCTGTCAGTAACACGAAGTTACTGTGTGTAACGAATACACATTGGAAATGAGCTTTTGTGATGTTCACTCCCCCAGGTCTTCCATTCAATCATCGAATAACACAAGTTTATTCTATGAACGTTTTGACAGAAAAACGAATTCTCTGTGTGTACGTGCTTGTGTTTGAAAGAATTAAGCACAGATGATTGCTTTTATAGGCTCAAAATTGTGTAAACCATTGAGACAACAACAGTTAAACACATACTCAATTGTGCAGGATCGAAGTGCGAAGGTGGGGCAGACTTCCTTCTTTTTCAATATCCAGATTTTCCAAATGAAAACCAGATAGATTATGTGTTGCGTCCCCTTAAAATATTGAAACATTTTCTTTTTGAGAAGAAAATGAGTAGCTGGTGGGGTTTTAATCAAGAGTTGGCATAGGCTAGTTGCCTATTTCAATAATGTTCACGAAGAATTGTGAAACACTAGTAATGTGGCTGCCCGACTCAGAAAAAGTTGGTGCAGAGTTTGATATTCTTTTACTCTGTTCTCTCACCCTCTTTCTTTTAAACATTGAGCTCACTTCTAACCAAACTCTCATTTTCATTTTACCTCATCACTCAACCCACACTCAGTTATTTTGACTCCTCACACTCGATCACTAAAGGAATAACTTCTTGGGTAGGAAACACTGGTTAACGTGAATCCAGAGAAGTTTCATTTAAGTCCTAACACAATGAACCCATATTCTCCTAAAAGAATATGTTGCTCAACTGGTTTAACTTTTCAGTTAAAGCACAAAAGATACAAGTCAGATATATGTATGCTCAATGAGATAATCGTGAAGATTTGAGCATTTTAAACATTGAAGATATTTCAAACAAGTATATTGAAAGAATGAAATGAATAAAAGAAACTTGTTTGAAAATCTGACATTATATGAAAAAGATAATCATCAAATTCGGACATATGAAATCATTCAGATTTGATCTTTTTCAAGTAATGCTTAGGTCAGCAAGAATTGGATATTGTCTATACGAAACAAGATATAGACATTCTTGAAATAACGTTTCGAAATGAAATCATGCTCAAAATTCATTGAAATTCAATCGGGGTGTCTTACCATCGAAAATTTGTTTCAATTTAGAGACATGGTAAGAACATATCCAACAAAAATTAAACCGGTGTGTGTGAATACTTGACAGTATATGGAAAAGATAATACACAAGTATTAATCTTTGGAAACACACGGATTATTAAGCATTTAAGCACAAATACAAATGAAAACATTTAAAATCACACTTCTATATCCATGAAATCATTTAAGAATCAGAAGTGGTTTGAACATCTTAAGAACATGTTTTCATACCTGAAAGTTGTCCTTCTTTCAGATACGTATGAGATTAAGATTAGAAATTAACCTGTTAACTCAGTCTTAATTCTCATCAAGTCAGCTCTAAGTCATAAAAATATGATCATTTTAAGCTCACTCTCATTTCTGCAAAAGTTATAAAGTCGTCAAAGTGCAAAGCTTTATTCACAACATTTATTGAAAAGTAAATGACAGAAAGCAATAAAACTTTGAATGTACGAGTTCTGATCTGAAGTAATCATAAGTCATATACTGCCCCTGAAATTATCTATACTACTTTATAAAGCAAATTTCCTATTAGTCTTAAAGTCTTAGAAACAATCCATAAAGCCTTATATACTATCATTTAATGCATAAAGGTCTTAAAGTCTTAAAAACAATTGATAGAGCATTAAGTACCATGTTTTCATGCATAGAATCTGAAAAGTTTTAGAACATGATATACAACACGCTCCAAGACAAGGCTCCCAACCGTCAATCCTTCTTCCAAAATGTCGATTCCTTCTCTCAAGGCAACGATTCGCTCATTCTTCTTCATTTTTAAAATCGGTATCTACATTATTGGCTTTCTTCTTCTCTAACCTTCTTCATTCGAGAAAAGAGTCAATCGACTTGGATGAATATTGAATAGCGGATCTGGAGCTTCAAATGGTATACATTCTCCCTTTTCGATTTTCTTTTATTTGATAACATCGATTACAGTTATCAGTACTTACCAGATGTCAATGGAAGTTCTGTTTTTTTTATAAATAATTTAGGTTTCATTTCGTCCAACCTGTCGGACTCGATTTTGATGGTTCATTCATGGTAAACTTCTCGATTTCCCTACCGGTTCTTTATGGTTTCTTAATTGTTTCTCACTTTTCGATTTTTTTCCTATGATAACATCGATTATAGTTATCAGTACTTACCTGATGAGAGTGGAAGTTCTGGTTTTTGTTTATAAATAATTTAGGTTTTGTTTCGTTCAACCTATCAGACTAGATTCTGATGGTTCATTCATTGTAAGCTTCTCGATTTCCCTACTGGTTCTTATGGTTTCTTAATTGTTTTGAAACTTTTCGATTTTTGTCTTTTGATAACATCAGTTACAGTTATCAGTACTTACCTGATGTCAATGGAAGTTCTGGTTTTTGTTTATAAATAATTTAGGTTTCATTTCCGTTTAACTTATCGAACTCGATTCTGATGGTTCATTCATGGTAAGCTTCTCGATTTCCCTACTGGTTCTGTATGGTTTCTTAATTGTTTTGACCATTGTTTCGATTATCTTCGAGTTTCAACCATTCTTATTGTTTCGACCATTGTTTCTTTGTGATTGTTTCGACCTGATGGCTTCTATATTTGCATACACAAACATGTATATCTTAATGTTGGTCCATGCCTTAATGTTGGTCAGGTTCTAATTTTGTTTTTTTGTTATTAGTAAGAAATAGGCGTATATGACAATTTTTTGGTAATTTACTTTTGTTTTCCATCGATTCACGTTTTCTGGTTGTGTTTTGATTTCTTTTGGACTGGTTTCTATATAGATATTGTGTGTGTGTTGATTTCTTTTCTATTGATTCACACTTCTGTTCGTTTTGGGTTCTCATTTTTTCGTCATTGATTCACACTTCTATACTATTCTTGATAAAAAATGGTTGTTAATTTCTTCTGGATTGTTAACAGATCTATTTGACCGTACTATGGATTGTTAACCTTTGTATTTAGATGTTATTTTAATTGAGTTTCACACATTAGTTGACAAATATTTGAGTAGGTAAACAACCTAAGGCAGGAGGTGAAACTTCTAGCATCACATAAATGTGGTCGTATGCTGAGGTAGTCTGTTACCATTGCAAACATAAACCTGTTACCATTGTGATTTCTTCTAACTCAGGTAGTTTGTTTAAAGTTTTGATTTTTGACACCTAACATATGTTTGCAAATTGCAACAAGTTTTATGTTTTAGTTGGATTTGGTTTTTAAGTTTGTAGTTTATTTTGCTTTAAGCTTCAAGAATTCACCAGATGTTGGTATTAACAGTTCCTAGCCTTGGGATTCTTTTGTAAAAAAAACAAAAGTTCCTAGGAGGTTGGGTTAAAACTTTTTTAATTAACATAAATTGAGGTTAGGTTAAAACACTATTATTAAACGTTCTCTCATTGTCATGTAAACTTGATTTTGCAAGTTACTTTTGCCATTTATTTGGTATTCACATTAGTTCTAATGAGAATGGTTGTCTTCTAATGCAAATTTTGTTTAATATCTGATCGTTTAGAGATTATTTGTAAGTGGTGTAATTACTGGTCGAGTAAATTCCAAGATCTCTTCAACCTTACTTCTGAGTTCAAATATCTATAGAGCATAGATATGAGATGAAATACATGACTTAAACACATATTGGCTTGCTTCATAAATGATTTTGTTTTGAGATTTCATCCCCATTTTTTGTGTTGTAAATTTGCTTCATTTGCTTTTCTATAACATTGATGTTGAACGCTTGCAGAAAGCCATGGCTGTGCTAATGCTAATGGGCATTCCACAGAGCAAGTGTTAGATATTTTGGACAAGATTTGGGGATCATAGAACAAGATGGAAATTATGCATGCTTATATGGTGTATTCCAATGCCAAACGAGCTTCTTGCAGACTCAAAACAATGCCAGACGAGTTCCTTGGCTTCCAGATTTGGGTTTGGAAGCTTTATACTTTGATCATTGTTAATTTTTGATAAAAAAATTGTAATTTTCTTTTGTTTAAACATAAATTTTGTTTTATTGATGAGTTTCATTACTTTTATATTCGTAGCTTTTTATTAGTTGTCATGGCTCTAAATTTTAATCGAAGTCCTGCGTTACTTTGGTTCCAAGCTCATGCATATGCTTCTCAATTGCCAGATTCTAACATCTTTTTTTTATCGTGGCAATCGAGGTCGAGTCGAGTTAAAGCTTAACAAGTTGCAATCGAGTTTGAATCAACTACTCGCGAGTTTTCAATTCGATTTTGCGCTTGAGCAATGGCTATCGAGTTGTGTATACCAATACTTGAGCTCAATTCACATCATTTACACCCCTATTCTAAACTCTCAAAATCGATCTACTCCAAATTGCCAATTTAAGAAATCGGAAATGATAAACTCCAAACTATTGGTTTTAGACGACGATCTAAGGTTGCCAGAGTTCGTTTTTAGATGATAGTCTACTTCAAACTTGAAATTGATAAACTCCAAATATGCTCCAATGTCTTGAAAATTATCAATTGAAAGGAACGTAAAAGCAAGTAAAACAACGCAATAGATATACACATTTTTGTAGATGCAACATTTTCATTTTTATTCGGGTGTCCATTTCTTAACTTAATTTTATAATCACTTAGAATACATTTACTTCCTACAACATTGCGCAGGCATACAACTAAATTGCAGTCTTTCCAAACACATTTGGTAATTACCATGAGTAATTAGCACATCAACTAGATTGCGGTCTTTCCAAATATTGGTTGAACCGTCTAAATTTTCAATCATCCATCTGATTTGATTTAATTTGTTAGTCAAAATTAATCTGTTGGACATCAACCGACAGACAATCCTATTCATTTTCATATAATTTCCGTCCATCATTGGATAAATAAAAAAGTAACATATGAGTAATACTCATGTAAATTCCTGAAGATCTTTTTCATGTATTGAATATTGAAGATGATGTTCCAAGCAATCTTGAAGGATCTCTAGGGATAAAGAACACGACTTTAATTCCCCAACTGTCATCGTGACAAATTATGACGTTTGTAAAATATATTTCTTTTTCTTGTGAAAACAATGTAAATAACTATAACAAATGTCCATCTACTTGGTTTTGTGAATTTAGCAGTTTAAACAAATTAAAGACTATTTATCTACATTTCTATCATGGTAATTACTATGAAGTCGTCTTTAATTTTGTACCAAGTGGATTTTCACTTAGAAAAAATGTTTTTAGATAACAAGCTTCCTTAAAATGAATTTGGATCTCCATATTTTAGTCACCTGTAAATGCATGTGTGTAACATATATGGTCCTTATTAGAGTTCATATTTAGAATTTCTTCTATTAGTACTTGTCCCTTCGAGATGATATTTCTGATGAAAATTTATAGTTATAATGGATTAAAATTTGCATGTTCAATAGCAATTGATATTTTGAAAGGTTTTGATTTTAAATACGAATGAATCTTGTAGAAAACTTTACATCCCGCCGCATTGCGCGGGTACTGAACTAGTGCATCATAAAATATATCAGTGAAAAACATGATAGAGATTTACAACTCCCCTTGAAATGTAAGTCATCATATCTTTCAAATGCATATTTTTCAGAAAAAATTTGTACTCCCCCTTGAAGGTTGAATTCCTCATTTGAGTATCGGAGTACAATCTCTTATAAGCACGGGAGCATCATTTCTTTTGTTCGTTGAAGTACGAGTCCTAAACTGTTGTGTTTAGAAGTCAAACTCCTTATCATTGAGTTACGGCTCCTGAATTGTAGTATTCAGAAGCCTTGGTTCTCTTACTCCCCCTTGACTTGAGGTGCCTGCAACACAGAATCATCTTTCAGCTTTGGTACCTACTGGTATTTGGGTCCATGTTTGTGAGTTGCATTTCTATTGGGAGTAATTGAATAAGAACCATACCAGTAATGATCACTAGTTTTATGAACAAAATCATATGTACGACAGTAAGAACAATACCTTTTCCTTGTAGACAACCTGATTAATTGATCTCTCGAGTAAGCAAAGTCAAGTTTACCTTTCCGTACTTTGTTCTTCTTTGTATTTGATGCATGTACACATGATTTCTTATCATCAGCTGGTTTCACTTTCCAAACCAACTTTTCTTCATTATATCTCCTTCTTCTCCTTCTTTGAGTACCTGAACCATCTACATTTCGATCATAGAAAATGTTAGTAGGATGAATATGATATTTCTGCTTAGACATACTATCATCTAAATCATCAAACAAAGGATTATTAGAAACATTTGTAAAATGTGAACTTGAAACTGTCTTTTCAGATGAATCATCTCTAGGTGTGTGAATAAATGACTCTGGAGTCTTCTGCTCAGTCACTGCCACCTTAGAAATAATTTCTTCAAGTTCCTTTATCTTTGAAGATAAACTATTCCTTTCTTTAATGAGTATGTCAATCCTTTCTTCAAATTCAGACTTCATTTTTTGATCCTTCAAAGCACATGTTGACAGTTTAGATAGCTTCTCAGTAAGCTTCCTTATCTCTGCCTCAAAGATCTGTCTTTCTTCTTCAAATTGCTCCTCTACATGCTTTCTCTTATCAGATATATCTTTAAAGAATCCAACATTCTTTTGCTCAATCAACTTCTTCTCCTTTGCAAATTTATCTCTTTCCATTATGATTACTTTCTCAAAATCAGTCACTTGTTGAGAATGCTTTATACATTTGAACTCAACTGCTTTCTTCTCTTCAAATGATTTTCTTGAAAACTCAGAGAATTTCTGTGCAAATCCTCTCTTTTCCTTTTCAAACTCTTCTTTATCTTTTGAAATATTTTCTTCCAAATTAGAAATCTTCTTATGAAGCTCATCATTTGCAACTTCCAACCTTTTAACTATCTCCTCATTCTTACCAGCAGAATCTTGCTTCTGGATTTTGACAAGTTGATTTTCCAGATCTGAAATCTTTCTCTTCAGCTCAATATTTTCACTTTCTATATGAGGGATTTTCTTCTTCAGAACCTTATTTTCAGTCTCCAATTCTCTTTCCTTCTCTTCAACCAATCTGAGCTCATTCCTCAAATTCCTTTCAATCTCTTTCCTTTTATTTCTACCATTCATTATCATTTGATTAAGTCTATCAATTTCTGCTATGAACCTTTCAATAACCCGCTGGTCTACTTTATGTTGTTCTTCAAGTTCTGAAATTTTCTGTTCCTGACTTTTCTCTTTACGCCTTTCAGTAGTATACTCTTCAACAAAAAAATAATCATCCATTATTCCTGTTTCAATAAGAACTTGACAACTGATCGTTGGTCCAATAGAAATCAAGCAACACAGAAAAACTTAGAAGGAAATTCAGAAAATTAATTTCCAAAACTCTCTAAGTGAGGAATTCGCACACTAGAGTGAAGTAAACAGAATTCGCACACAAGAAAACCAAGAATTCGCACAAAAATAAACTTCAGAATTCTCATACAAAACAATTAAGAATTTGCATGCAAAGAATTCGCATGAAGTGTTATGCGAGTTCTAGGAATTCGCATACAACTATATGCGAGTTCTATACTTGGAAAAATATTGGAAAAACAAAACAAGAATTCGTATAATACCCTTATGCGAATTCTCATCAATTCGCACAAAACATGATGTGAATTCTCATCAATTCGCACAAAACATGATGCGAATTCTAGGAATTCGTACGTAACTATCTGCGAGTTCTTTCACTTTTCGCACAAAGGCACCTGCGAATTGTTTCCTTAGAAATTTTCACAAAACTTTTCGTACAAAACGCTTATGCGAATTCTATCAATTCGCATAAAAAACTTATACGAATTCTGAGCAATTCTGATCACAGACATATACGAATTCTTCCCAATTCACACATCACACATGTACAAATTCTGCACTTAAGAATTTTTACAGAAATACAATATGCGAAATCTAATGGTTAAACGAAATCCACTAAGTCTGCGAGTTCTTGAGATGTTCTGCGAGTTCTTCAGATCTCGTTGAAAATACCCTCTGATTTCCTCAAAAAATCCATCTAAACTTCGAATTTCGATCCAAAACTTCACCAATTCGATTACTAAGACTTCTAGAATCGAAATCTATCAATGAATTCCAAAGAAATTCATTTATCAATACAAATTGATTCAAATACAGTGCGACAGACTCGTGAATACAAAACTCATAAAAATTCAAAATTGATGATCAATTACAGTGCAATTCTGTATCAAACCTATACAAGATTCATTCAAAACATAATTCGAACTCAATTCAATCGATTACAACTCGAATTACACCCAAAAATTCAAACTCGATCAAGACTTCGATGAAACAGTGTCGAACTCCATTTCTTGATTGATTTCACTTTGGATCTGCTCTGATACCAATTGATAATGTCCCAATCTAATCAAGTTCTTACTAATTCAACAATCACAAACAAACAAATAAGATGAATTCAGATTTAATACTCAACCTGATTTGATTTCAATTAACAATTCGTACAGTAACTTTCTCTCTCTAGTTTTCTCTCTCTACAATCTGTGTATCTGATCTCAGTTCTAATTACATCTATGTTACAACACAAAGCCACAAGTCTAATAAAAACAAAAAACTAAAAAGCGCTTAACACAAAGTAAACACAAATAAGACTTTGACTTTTGACTTATTACATTGACTTTGACTTCCACTAAGAGAATTGACCTTTGAGCTTTGACTTTCTTGAACTTTGACCTTCAGTCTTCTTATGATCTTCCATCCAACATATTTATGCTCTAACATAATCATTTTTCGAATCTGGTCCCACATTCCTTTTGTTGTGTCATTGTAGTTGTCGATGCTTGCGTATAAGTCGTGGGGCAAGCTTTGGAGAATGTATGTTTTTATGAGTCATTACCCATCATACAGTTTCTTTTCTAGAGGCGTCATTTGTGAGACTGTCTTTGGGACCAGACGAGCAGGTACACGGTTAGCCTCATTGGCAGGTAATTCAGTCATTGGAGTAGGAGGTGGTCCTTTTGTCAGGGACTTAATTATCTCGGGATAACTGTCCTTCGATTTAATGAAGTTCATGAACCTTCATATTTGGCTTACGTTATTGACGGGAAACTCGAAAAGAAGAAGATTGGAGATGTGTATGTGGTGCACGACTACCCGGACGTATTGCCAAAAGAATTGTCGGGACTACCGCCGGAGCGCCAAGTGGAGTTCCACATTGACCTCACTCCGGTTGTTGCCCCGATCACCCATTCTCCTTATCGTCTAGCCCCGACGGAGATGCAAGAAATGATGATCCAACTACAAAAACTTCTCGATAAAGGATTCATACGACCAAGCTCGTCACCGTGGGGAGCTCCAGTTTTATTTGTGAAGAAGAAAGACGGGTCCATGCTGATGTGTATCGACTACCGCGAGCTAAACAAGGTCACCATGAATAATAAGTATCCACTTCCTCGAATCGACGACCTTTTTGACCAGTTACAAGGAGCGAGATGTTTTTCTAAGATAGACTTGAGGTCCGGATACCATCAAGTACGAGTGAAAGAGAGCGACATTCCGAAGACGGCGTTTCAGACAATATACAGTCACTATGAGTTACTAGTGATGCCGTTTGGGCTAACTAACGCTCCGACCGTGTTTATGGATTTGATGAACTGAGTGTGTCGACCTTTCTTGGACAAGTCGGTGATAGTTTTCATCGAAGACATATTGATCTATTCGCGAGACGAGGCCGAGCATAGTCATCATTTGAGGGAGGTGTTAGAGATTCTCCAGAAAGAGAAATTATTTGCAAAGTTCTCCAAATGCAAGTTTTGGTTACAAGAAGTCCAATTATTGGGCCATGTAGTGTCCAAGGATGGGGTGAAAGTAGATATGGCGAAGATCGAAGCGATGATGAATTGGGAACCACCAACGAGTCCAACGGAGATAAGAAGATTTTTGGGTTTGGCCGGCGATGGTTTATTCAAGGCTTTTCGAAGATCGCCTCTCCACTCACATCGTTGACAAGGAAGAACGGAAAGTTCTTATGGACAGAGGCACAAGAGCAAGCCTTTCGAACTCTTCGAAAGAAGCTATGAGAGGCGCCAATTCTATCCTTACCCGAAGGATTGGACGACTTTGTGGTTTATAGTGACGCCTCCAAATTGGGTCTTGGGTGTGTCTTAATGCAAAGGGGGAAGGTGATAGCGTATGTGTCACGACAATTCAAGGACCACAAAAACAACTACCTCACCCACGACTTGGAGCTAGCGACGGTGGTATTTGCATTGAAGTTATGGCGACACTACCTCTACGGGACGAAGTCTACAGCTGGTCAATGTGAAGATACACTTGCATCAACTTTTCTGACTAAATCTCACCAACCTTGTCCTTGTCAAAGATGTTATCTAAAACACCTGGAAATGCTTGTTTGTCCTAATGTACACCTGATGTGAAACCTCAAGGAAAGACAAAAAAGTGTTTCAAAGACAAGTTATTTTCTCTTGTACGATGAAAGGAACTTTCCAAAAGGTTCTGAAGTCAACTCTGATGTTTTATCCGTGAGTGACAAGTGTCTCTATGCATTTAATACACATGTTGATATTTAAAGCATAGTTGTTCTCCTATGCAGGTTACACTTTCTAGAGTTTATTTTGTGAAAAAACAGAAATCAGAAACTTACTTCCTCTCAAAAAGGGCATAACTGTTATGGTGCTAGGTTGAGTTGTTTTTTACTTAGTGAAAGATTGTTATAATAGATCTTTATCTTTCCTATTCCGCATTAGTCTTGTTTTACTAAGTGTAATTCTTGATTGGAAAGAAGTAAGAATTAAAATTAAGTAAATTTCTGTGAAATTGTATTCAACCCCAATCTACAATTTGTTGTTAGGGTTTGCCAACCTTTTATGAGATTAACAGTGGCATTGTCACAAATACGTACAGATGAAAGAAAGTTTTATTTATATACTTGTTACATCATCGAATATAACTTTTTTTATACAACTATATGTATATTACATAAAATCATGTTTATATATGCATCTTAGTTTAAGGAGACAATTGAAAACCCACATTTCAGACTTAGGTCCGTACTAGATTCTGTTTAGTTTCGTTAATTTGTTTTTATACTTAGGATAATATCATCTTAATATTCACATAGTATATGTATTGTTCCAAACTGATAAAATAACTTTGTGTCACTTTCATTTTATTGGCATAGAGTTAGATTGTGCCACCACCGCTATGTTCCTCTGTTGTAAGCTAAAAAAATTAGGCTCGTGAAAGGTGCAACGGTATTGTAATATTTGGTGTCACCGTATATATTTTGAAACTACAATAATAACACAAGTTTGTTTTAGCAGAGTTGGTTTGGACGACTTTTCTCTCATCCGAAGTGTAGGTTTGGATCCCATTTCAATCATTTTCTTAGTTTTTAGCTGTTAATTTCAGATTTATCATGTTTCTGGAAAAAATTGCGATAAAAGACTCGAACACAAGACCTCACATATGAATAGTAAGGAACTAACCAATAGACCAATCATGATTTTTGGAAAAATATCCATAGCTTCGTTTTTAAAGTCAAATGGTATCACCACTCGAAAAAAAATCTAGGTCCACCTTTGGCTACATCGGAGGTCATGGTTATGGTCTTATTGCTATGCTCATTAACTATTTAACTTTTTACATTAATGTAGGGCTATTGCATGGTCATGGTCATGGTCGTGTCCTTATGGGGACTACAATGCTTTTACGAAAAAACTGTTATATACTGCTCTACTTTATTTTGTCTTTTATGATATTGATGTAATAAATAACTCATCATTTATCTATGACAAGCTTAGGGCACTTTTGACGAAATGCTTTTGAGAGATTTGGATTTCTTGGAAGGAGTTGAAAGGATTTGGAATTTTTAGTTTGTTTGGTTTGTAGGATTTGTAATGCTTTATAGATATTTTATAAAAAAACAAATGATAAATAATTATAAAATTAACTACATTACCTTTTATTAATTGATTATTACAAACCAAATGTTCTTAACATATTTTAAGAGATTTTTACATACAAATGATATGGAATCCCATGAAATACCAACTACACCCACGGATTTCTAAATCCAATGTTTGTGGAATTTCATTAAAATCCCGTGATTTCAATTCCAAAATTTCTTTTAAACCAAACACATGATTCAAATGAAATTTAATTCCAAATCCTACATTGCGCAAACCAAACAAACCATAAACGTTTATAAGAATAATTCTTTTGAAAACACTTTCATGTACAGACTCTTGAACTGTTAGAGAGGGGTTGGATAGATGTTCAAAAAAATTACGATTTTTCACATATTTTGTTTTTAGAAGAATAAGCATGGAATTAACAACTCATTAAAACACACAATGTAGTTCAAAACACATAAACATAGAAAAGTTTACTGGTAAAAGAATTGCACCGTGATTTAGAGTGGTTTGGACCTTTTGCCCTACTCCACTTTCCTCAAGCCCATCTCTATAGACCTTTTCATATGTAAGTTTGTTTTTTAATGGTAGATACAAAGATCGATACAAGTAAGGACAACTCCCTCATAAGTCACTCAAGTTGACAATTAATTATTCTAGGGAAAACCTGTCAAAGAAGATATTATTGGCCACTTTTGTCAATGATACACCAAATATGCCCAAGTGATCCAAATCCAACTCAAATATGAGTGTTAATTGCCAATATATCTTCATCAAGATGTATCGCAAAACTGAATGTCACTTTTTTTCCCGGAAAAGATAGTGGTAGAAAAAAGCAAGGAAAAGCTCAATGCTCCTGCACTGGAAGCCCAGATGGGATAACCAAACTAGTTGTTGTGCTTTGAAAACTAGTTGTTCTGACAATAGCTGAAAAAAATCATTCACACAAAAGTTTGTAAACACAAACATCCAAATGATTCAACACAAACTTCCACATCATTTAATTCAGCTATACACACCTCCAGCAAGATTTGAATCCATGACCTCAAAATTTATAGAACATGTCTCTTACCATTGTTATTCAATCCCTGTTGAAACTTATCATTTTCAAACAACAATATAAGTAACATCCTTGATTTGTCATGGTTAATATTGTGTGAATGACTGCAATATATCGAGCCACAATTGAATATCACCATTGTTGAACTGAGGATGATGAAAGTGATGCTCGTGAAAAAGATTAAAAATTGAGGATGGAATCTATTAATTAAATGAAAGGGAAAAATGACCAATGAACCCTCGTGTGAGGGGCACTTGATGACAATTAACACGAGGAAAACAAACAACGTGTGTAGGAGGGACCAATTACATAACAAACTGCTTCAATGAATAACATTTTTACAAATGAATGAAGTTGAGGGATGAAATCAAAAAACCGACATACCATTTTCATTTCATTTACACCCCATTGGATATTAGTGTCACAAATAAGCACGCCCAAATGCATTGTCATAAACATGTGAACTTATTTTGGATACATCATGAGGACATAAAATATAGTAGGGTTTTATGACATCTTCCCTCCTTTTACCCGGCCAATTGAAAATGCGTACTTATAATTTTTTTGTTGTTGAAGGATTATGTGCCATTATCAAAATGAAGTGATTGACAGAATATTTTCCTAGTATTATAATTTACCATAATGAATATTTTCTTTTCTTTGTAAACTCCTCCCTATTTAAAGGGCTTATGATTAATGATAAATATAGATTTCATTCTCTCTATTTACTGTTGGTCTGTCCTAATTTTCCTATAACACGTTATCGACACGTACGCTCCCTAGAACGAAGTGATCGTGAAATCAAGCTAAACTTCGATGTTTGAGATAACTTTTATATGTTTTTATTTTAAAACATCGCCATATGATGTGTTGGTCCCGAAGGTGTTTAACAAGTTTGTAGAAGGGGGGTGAATACAAACACAGAATTTAAAGTTTAATAAATTATTTATTGATAAATCAAACACAATTTACAAGTCTGTTGCAGAATAAGATTAAGTAAAACTCAATCTAAACAAACTTAAGAAAGCACTAAGATGGTTGCACAATAATGTAGATAATGGGGGATTATAGAGTATAGAAAATAAGGGTTTCTATGTGTTAGAAAAATGAAGGTTCAAGAGTTACTCTCAGATGGAGAGGTAATCTTTCTATTTATACCCTATGCATTAAATGCATGGCAGGGTGCTTTACGCGTGTCATTCATTGATTGGCTTTGAGAGTATGACTTTGGGAGACATGCTTTCGGTTGTATCATGAACAGTGTAGTTGACAGAGTTGTTGTACGAATTGTGGCAGAGGTATGTCCGTTCTGACACATCGTACTAGGTGTGCAAGGTAAGACAAAAGAGACTTGAGGCATAAGCTAAATGATCATTGATCGCTGAATATCTCTTCCTTCAGAGATACAAAGAAGTTCAGCTATCGTTGAAGCTTTTCCTCAGGTTTCTTCGCGTATGAGTAGAGTCGTCTTTGCTTCACTGATATCCACATCAGGTCACTAGTAGACTTGTCATTGTTCAGCAACTTCGTCTTCGATTCAGCTATGAACATCTGTTGACGCGAGACTTATCTTTAGAGATTACGTTTACTGTGTTACATCAGAAACCATCAGCAATAACTGAACAGACTCAGTCTGATCGCTGATAGTGAAACACTAATACATATGAATGTTTATAAGAAAGATCATCAGCGATAACTGAATAGACTCAGTTTGATCGCTGATGGTGAAACACTAATACATATTAATAAACGTAATTTTCACTAAGTACAGAAGAGGGTCGTTATCAAATCACTGAGAGAGTTTGTATCAACAATCTCCCCCTATTTGATAATGACAAAGTAACTGAAAAAAATTACTTTATAATTCAAAATAAGGAATAATCAGGACTCATAACATACATGTCCCAATTACTATTTTGAGGGATCTTTTACAGTACTGATAGGGTTAAGTACTTCACTGAAATTTTCAATAATTCAAAGAAGGAATTACAAGATATGAAAATATTAAGTACAAGTGAAGGACTAACTATTGTAAGTATAACTAATAGATTACAAGAAATAGGAAACTAATCTATCAGTTATCTAGAGAAGACTTTGGAGGATTGATCATATAATCAGGTATTTCTTCTCCTCTTTGCTTTCGATCAGAAGATTCTTGACTAATGATTGCTTTGATCGGTTCAACTGAGGGAGAGAAGTCACACCATAAGCATAATAGATCTTTGAGATGATTGAGGGGACAGATAGGGATTTCAGAAACTCTTTGGAATCTGAGTTGTTCCTCATCATCTCTGAAGAAGATTTGTTAGATCGCATATCTATTGGATTCAAGATCATCCAATCTGAAGATCCAATCTGAAGCTAAAGCCAGAAAGTCGACTCTCGATATTAAGTCTAATGTTACTTTGTAATAAATGTCGAAGTTAATTATTGTTTATTGTAATTTAGTATTTTTGGTTAATTAGTTTTAATATCTAAGTATTAGATATTAGTTCTAGATATTAAAGTTAAATATCTAGATATTAGTTTAGATTAATATCTAAGTTGTTAGATATTATAGAGGAAGTGTGTTTGAGAAGAAACCACTCGAAGAAATCAGATCACATACAAACACACACACTCACGGTGTAATCTAGAGAAAAAAACACAGAAAGCTTCAATTGATCAATCCTGTAATCTTTGTTATTAATCCAAACAGGTTGGTTAATCATATTGTGTTGTTTTTTTGAAAAGAACTTGATAGTATTGTGGACCGTCAATTGGTATCAGAGCCTGATAATAGATCCAAATCAAGTTTTAGAACATCGACTCTGTGTTCTTCATATGCAAAATCATTTTCGAGTATTAGTGTGTTTTAGGTGTGGAAATCGATCATGTTGTGATCGATATATGTGCGAGATCGAGTTGTTATAGTTTGATTTCAGTATAGAACTTAAATCGAGTTCAAATTTTGTGATTTTTGTTGTCTGGGTTCGACTTGAAAAACTCACTGTTCCATCGATCTAAATTTCAAAAAGGGCTTGTTTGTGAAATCAAAGGATTACAATCTGTTCTAGATAGGTTAGTGGTCATTTTATTACAATTTGGGGCTGCTAATCGTGGAAAAACAGGTTACTTTGAGCAAAATGGTCGATTTATCGAAGTACAGGGACGAACTCACGCAAAGTATCATTTGTGCCAGTTCATAGTCAGATTTGCGCCATCAACATCTAGCGCAAACTTGACTCTTGCGCCATGAACGTATCACGCAAAGTCCGTTTCGCGCGACTAACTCATAACGCAAAGTCCGCTTTGCGCCACCAACACTTGGCGAAAACCTCGAACAACTACCTTTGCGTCATTCACACCGTACGAAAATACCATCTCCACTTTGCGCCAACAACTATTAGCGCAAAGTTCGCTTTTGCGCCATTAACAGCTAACGCAAACTTCGCTTTGCGCCATCACTTACTCGCGCAAACCTCAATTCGCGCGACCCTCTTGTAGCGCAAACCTCAGCTTGCACCATCGTTCCTCGAAGTCACTTGTGCGCCAGACTCTCATCGCGCAAACCATCCTTTGTGACAACCACCGTTAGCGCAAAACTCTTTTTCGCCACCTTCTCGAAGCGCAAAGTTTTCCCTTTACTCCAATACCAGACTTAAATCTTTTTCAATCAGTATGACATCCAGAGAAGCCCTAGCAATCGGAACTGACACCAAACCACTAGTACTCTTCAGGGGAGAGTACGAGCAGTGGAAAGATTGGTTTCTGAACTTTATTGAAAGACAAGATTTGGGTAACTATATCAGGAAATCCTTAGAAGAAGGACTTATGGAACCTCTTTGGAGGACACCTCCAGAGGGAACTGAAGAGGAAAGAATTTAACTTAAGTTTGAAGATCTAGAAGGTGAGAACCAGAAAAGAGCAGAAGGAGATCGATTAGCTAAGTCTTATATTCTTCAAGGCATTCCAAACGAAATATATGTGAAGATAGACAACTATAAAGCCTCTGGAAAACAGATGTGGGATCAGATAGAGAAAATGATGTTGGGTTCAAAGGTTGGGAACCAGCTCAAAATATCCAACTGCCTAAACAATTATGAAGAATTTAAAGGCATAGTTGGAGAGTCTCTAGAAGGAACTTATGACAGATTCGTGACCTTGCTGAATGAACTAAGCAAGAACAAGGTCAACAAATCACAAATCGAGCTGAATGTCAAATTCCTAAGCATTCTACAGCCGGAATGGAAGAGGTTTGCCAGACAAATGAAGCAGATCAAGGATCTAAATGAGATTCCACTTCATGAGGTGTATGAAACCCTCAAACAAAATGAAGAAGAGGTGGATGAAATTCTAGATGAAAAGAGGCAGACAGTGAAGACAGTTGATGACACAGTTGCTCTTGTTGTCAAAAAGAAGAAGAACAAGACGATTGTGTATGAATCAGAAGAAATTGAAGCTGAAGCCAACTCTGACTCGGATGACTGTGAACAACTGAAGCAAGCAATGCTTATGCTGACTAAAGCTTTTCAGAAGAAGTTCTACAAGAAGCCAAGTTCAAACAGTCAGAGATATTCTTCTGGTCCTAACAACTATGTTCATAAGGAGGGTTGAAGGAAAAAGGTTTGAAGGAAAGAGATTAGAGGAGAGGAAGCCTGAAGAAAGAAGGTTTAAAGCTGAAGGATCCAGTCAGTCAGAACCACCAACGTGCTACAACTGTGGCAAAATAGGTCACTTTGCCAAAGACTGCCGAAGACCCAAAGTCATAAACTCCGACTACTACAAGAACAAAATGCTTCTTGCAAAGCAACAGGAGGCAGGTAAGGCATTGATGGCTGAAGATGAGTATTGGCTTGACCATTCAGACCAGGAAGATGAGGATGAAGAGAAGAATGAGGCAGCCAACATGTGCTTGATGGGAAAGCAGGAATCAGAAGTTGAAGCTGACTCAGAGGATGAGGAAAATGAGGTGTGTGATTTATCTTATTCCGATTTCTTAAATCAAATGCGTGCCATGAATATAAAACTCCAAGAATTAGAGTCGAAGCTTAAGCGAGAAAAGGGTGTTATTACTGACAAAAACCAATCGATACAGAAACTTAGCAATGAAATTGCTGAGAAGGAAGTATTGATTGAGGTTTTACATAGAAACAATGACACCAGCGCCAAAGAAAAGACAATAATTCTTAAAGAGAATTCTGAAATCAAGTCTAAACTGAGAAAGAGTGAGTTTGATTTCAGAGAGCTTACAAAAATGCATTCTTCATGTACTGAAGAAAACAAAACTTTAATTACAAAATTAGATGCTTTGGAAAAGAAGTTATACTCATTGGGTCAATCTGAGCAAACCATTCATCTAAACAAACCGAAAGAGAATAAAGACAATTGGGGAATTGGTTATGAGAATCCTCATTATCTTAAAAAGGGTATATCTGAAGTGCCTGCACTTTATGATTTTACTTTTATGAATCTTTCTCACCGATACCCTAAACTTCAAGTTTTCAATACTGGACTATCAAAAGAGGATGAAGCCAAGGAAACTGAAAACCGGAGGAAATCATCTAAAGTTCACCTTCCATTTTATTATGCGAAGTTGAATAACAGTTATAATGATGATCCAATTTATCACAAGAAATCTCTTTCAAATGACTTTTTTCAAAGTTATTCTGTCAAAGAAATGGAGGCGAAGCCTATTAAAGGTAAACTTTATGTCACTCCTCTCGTTTTAGAAAGTAAAATTTCTGAACTCGAGAACTCTTTAACAGATGAAAGACTTTTGATTGAGATTGAATAAAAAGTTTTTTTAACTGTGCTGAAAAATGTTGTTATTTCAAAGGCTTCAAAATCTGATGACATGTTTGGTTTAACAAACGGAGGGTTTGATTTTCTTAACTCCGATGGTGTTTTAGATGATTGTTTTGAACAATTTGACTTTAATGCGAAACTTCCTAACCATTCATATTTTATTGTGAAATCATTGGGAAAAAACAGTACGTCTGTAAACAGTGCAAAATCAACGAAAGTTGATAAGTCAGTCTCTGTGAAAACTAAGAATTCTAAAGGTAAGAATAAATCTCAGCATTCACAGAAACCGAACACTACCGGTAAGCCGAAGAAGAAGCATTCGTTTGTTGCTCAAAAGTCTAAATCACGAGTTTCAAATGTTTCAGATCTGAGCAAGCAAAAGCCAGAAGTTAAATCTCAATGGCAACCGAAACAGAAGCTTGACAAGACTGATAAATCGTTTTGTAGTGTTACTTGTAATAAGACTACACCTAGTAAAGATGTTTTGAAAGTGAATGTTGCTACTATTTTGAAACCAAAACTTGTTGTTTCTCGCAAGCAATATTCTTTTAAGCAATTATTCCAGTTATCTTTATCTGCTAGGAAGTCTTCTTTTTATGATAAACATGTTTCTACTTCTTGTCAAGATTATGAGGTTTGGTTTGGAAATTATCATGTGCACTCATATCATTATAATGCTTCAAATGAATTTCAAATGAAAAGAGGACCCAATTTCAAATGGGTACCAAAATCTTGTGCTAACACAGCAGGACCCAAATTCCAGTGGGTACCAAAAGTTAAATCTGTGTTGCAGGCACCCAACGTTTAAGAGGGAGCATAGCAATTAGGTTTTCGAACAAATCAGCTCAATACCCGGACATCAAAGTCAAATAGGCTTCTGAATACTTCAGTTCAGAACCCGAACTTCAAAGAATGTCGACTTCTGATTATGTACAGATTAGAACTCGTTCTTCAATGTCAACAATGGTTCTTGAGTAAATCAGCTCAAGACCCGGACATCAATGTCAACATATGGCTCTTGAATACAACAGTTCAAGACCCTCACTTCAATGATCAAAAGACCTTACTTCTGTGCTGATATGAGAAATTGTACTCAGATACTCAAATGAGGAAATCAACCTTCAAGGGGAGTACATATCTGTCTGAAATTTTAATGCATATCTTTTTAACTGACATATTTTTGGATGCATAATTTCAGGGGGAGTAAATAAAAAGGTGATGACTTCTGATTATTTCTGATCAGAACTCGTACTTTAATTTGTTTTTCTGCTTTTTGTCATTTTAATTTAAGTGAATAAATTTTGCTTTGACATAGACATAAGACTTTTGCAGATTTTTGAGAGATGCTTACAAGATCATATGTTTATGACTTTAAGCTTAGCTTCATGAGATGTAAGATCACACTTTAAGGTATAATCCTTTATCTTAATCTTATATATGTTTGAAAGAAGGACAACTTTCAATCATTAAGAACATGTTTTCATTCATAAATGTTCAAATCACTTCCCGATTTTTCATCAGATTTTATATTTTTGGGAGTGTACTTTAAATGTTTTACATGAACTTACATGATAATCTAAACCAGTTTGAGAAACATATTCTTTATAGGACATACGGGATCAGTGTGCTAGGACTTACAAGAAACTTCTATGGAATCACGTTAATCAGTGATTTCTATCCAAGAAGTTAATCCATAGTTATTGAGTGTGAGAAGTCAAAAGAAATGAGTGTGTTAAACAGAGAAAGAAAGTTTGGTTAGAGTGAGATAAATGTTTAAAAGAAAGAGCGTGAGAGACCAGAGTTAAAAGAATATCACAACTCTACACCAACTTTTTCTGAGTCGGTCAACCACATTTCTAATGTTTCATAATTCTTTGGTGATCATTATTGAAACAGGCAACTAGCCCATGCCAACTCTTGATCAAACCTCACCATCTACTCATTTTCTTCTTAAAAGGAAAGTGTTTCACATTTTCAAAGAGGATGCAACACATTTGCTATAGGATTTTCATTTGGAAAATCTGGATATTGAAAAGAAGGAAGTCTGCCTCACCTTCACACTTCACTCATGCACATTGAGTTTGTGTATAACTTACTGTTGTCTCAGTGGTTTACACAATTTTGAGCCTATAAGCAATCATCCGTGCTTAATTCTTTCTATCACATGCACGAACACACAAGGAATTTGTTTCTTTGTCATAACGTTCATAGATATTATCTTTGTGGTGTTTCGATGATTGAATGGAAGCCCTGGGGGAGTGAACATCAAAAAGCTCCTTTCCAATGTGTATTCGTTACACACAGTAACTTAGTGTTACTGGCAGGCATTCTTAACTGATTCATTTGTTGATTCAGGTGTTACATGATTATTTTGTCTGGATTTGCAAAGATCTGGATAAATATCTTTTGAATTGACGGATCAGAGGCTCCAACTGACAAACATTTCTTTCTACAAGTTTTGATGAAAGCGTTGCTCTGTTCATCAAAAAGGGGGAGAACCTAAAGCTTGAAGAAATGTTCATTCCATTACATTACATGACATTGGAAGAGAGAAGAGCTAACCAAGAAATGCAAGATCAAAGTATTCTGAAGACATGTTGATTTCAGATAAATTTTCTTTGAAAATACTTTGCTAAAGCATTCTGAGCTAGAGAAAGAGATTGCGTCTTCTGAGCTGAAAAAGAAGACTGAATTGCTAAAATATTTTTAGTAATGATCTTGATCCAAAGGGGGAGATTGTTAGATCACATATCTATTGGATTCAAGATCATCCAATCTGAAGATCCAATGTGAAGCTAAAGCCGGAAAGTCGACTCTCGATATTAAGTCTAATGTTACATTGTAATAAATGTCGAAGTTAATTATTGTTTATTGTAATTTAGTATTTTAGTTTAATTAGTTTTAATATCTAAGTATTAGATATTAGTTCTAGATATTAAAGTTAAATATCTAGATATTAGTTTAGATTAATATCTAAGTTGTTAGATATTATAGAGGAAGTGTGTTTGAGAAGAAACCACTCAAAGAAATCAGATCACATACAAGCACACTCACTCACGGTGTAATCTAGAGAAAAAAACACAGAAAGCTTCAATCGATCAATCCTGTAATCTTTGTTATTAATCCAAACAGGTTGGTTAATCATATTGTGTTGTTTTTTTTAAATAACTTGATAGTATTGTGGACCGTCAAGATTCCAAAAGGATCTTTAGGTACTTGCCCTGCAATATATGAACCACCAGGAGGCAGGGATAGATCTAGAACTGAGAGATCAGAAGGAGGACCGAACAGAGCTTCTTTTGAGAATTTGATGGAGGTGTCGTTTCTTATTGCAGCGACATTCTCAGATGAGGAGGAGCCAAGCTTTCTTTTGAGTTGCCTTGGCTTAGAAGGAAGAGCAGATGGCACCTCTAATAAAGCAACGACTTTGTTGATGAGAGCATCATTTATCCATTCAACATAGCCTCTGTAGGTTGATTTGGATTTCTTCAGCGCATCTTTGAACTCTACCCATTCCATGTAGCCGAAACTTTCAAGCTTTGAAACAAACATAGACTTAGAGCTTCCATCCTCTCTGGTTATCTCCATCGTTACAGAAATTCGGTCCTTCTTTTTTTTCCCAGAGATGACAACGGCTACAATCTTCATTGGGTCGGAGCGATAGTCGACTTTATGTTTGCACCATTCGACAGAGTTATCGCTGACCGCTTGTTCTTTTGAGCGTTCCTCTTCAATTTCCTTTAGTAGAGCAGCCTGGACTTCGACTGGATTCTTTTTCAGCTTCTTGTCTTTGACTTGAGAGGACTGAACCTTGAGAGCTAGAGAAGCATATCTTTGATAATCGGCAATCAGTTTCTCAGCCCTGACAGATGCTTCAATTTCAGCTTCAGTCAGGAAGTCTAGTTCTGTAGATGTTATTTGAAGAGGGACCTTAAGCCGTTGAGTCTCTAGATGAGAGATCATCTCTGTTCTTCTTTTTAGCTCTTCCTCAGACCAGTGAGATGGTCTAGAGGGCCTTCCTGGATGGTGCAGGGTTTCTTCCTCTTCTTCCTGTTCATCAATCTTTGTTAAGGAGATTGGGATTATTGATTCATCAGCTATAGAGGCTGGGATTATTTGTAGTTCCTTTCCCTTAAACAGGGGAGAGAACTGTCTGGTCAGAAATAGATAAAAAGAGTTAGTGTTTATTTTGAGAAGAAGAAAGATAAAGGCTAGAAAGAAACAGGGGTTGGGAATTTATAGAAAGATATAGGGACTAGTGAGATGCATACCTGAGAAGTATTTTCCCCCTCAGATAGTGAAACATTTTTCAGGCTTCCCTCAGCAGTTGCACCCTCCGGTTTGCTTTGGGAAGGGGTTCCTGAAGAAGGTTAATTACTCCCCCCTGCTGTGACAACTTCTTTCGAAGCTATCACTGATGATTCATTCGCTGAAGAAAACCATAGATACTGATCTTCTTCATCGTCGTCATCATCATCTTGATGTTGCTCTTCATCTTGATCCTGAAGATCAAGATCTTTATCCTCTTCGTCCTCCTCCTCTTCTTCTTCTACTAAATCTTGATCGTACAAAGAAGATGGAGGGGCTTTGTCATCAACCTTCTCCCCCTCAACCTGAGAGGGACGTTCTTCCGTCTGAACTTCAGCAGCAGCAGCATCCTCAAGATTTTCTTCAGAACGCTCTTTCTCCCCCTCTTTGTCATTATCAGAATGGGGGAGGTTAGAGATGGAAGGAGCAGCCTTTGAAGATGTTAGGGACCAGACTTCAGCCTCCATACGGTCGAGACGTCCTTCAATCACAGGGATGTCTGAAGTAGCTTGATGAATAAATTCAACAACTACATTCAGAGAGGTGCGGTCAACCTCTGTGAAAGAAGGAGGGAGCGTCGGAGCTGGTGCATTCAGCTTCTCAAGGACTTGCTGTAGGATAGATGTGCATGAATCGATCTTTATAGATAAACCCTGGACATTGTTGTTTAGAGTATCAACACGTCCCTGAAGGAGTTGAGAATCCTCCTTTACTTTGACAAGCTCTCCCTGAAGAGTTGAGATTTGGTAGGCTTCAGCTTTGGAGGAGCAAGCAGTCGTCAATTTCTTCAGCTCTTCACCAGCGGTATTGACAGCGCTGGTGGTTTCGTTGATAGAGGTTGTGAGAGAATCCACCTTTACACCCAAACTGTTGACATGAGAGTCAACAGTTGCCATATTAGGACCTGAAAGAAAAGTTAGCTTCTGAGAAACAGGCTTATATGGAAAGATGGGAGTAGTGTTTAGGGTTATAGGAATACCTGAGTTTTTAAACAATTTGTAGAATTGCATAGATTCTTCAAAAGTTTGATTGTCAGGTCCTATAGGTGCAAACTGTGGTTGCATAGAAGGCGGGTTAGAGACCAATGAAATAGAGGGATGAGAAACGGGGATAGAAGAAGTTGGGATTTGGGTGGTTACCTCAAGTTGTTGTTGAACTGAGATAGTTGGTGGTGTTACTGATGTTGTGACAGCGACCGAGATCGCTGGCACGGTTGTTGTGGTGACAACTGAAGATGTGGAGGAGAGACCCACAAAATCATCCAAGGAAGTTTGTCGAGAAACTACCTCAGGCCTTAAGCTAGTGGCGATAGTCTCCTTAGTCAATTTGGCCTTCTTGGAAGGACCATAAAGACTAGCTGGCGGTCTTTTAGAAGCGGTGGTAGCGGCAGGGCTAGCAGAAGAACGAACCTCCTGCGTGGCCGCTGAAGTAGAAGAATGGAGAGAGAGTCAAGAGCGAAGAGTAGAAATACTTACCGCGTTGTCGAGTGGCTTGACCTCTAATGAACGCTGACCCACTTTTACGAAGGTACCATCAAGAGTAGTGGGATAATCGTTAGGGTAGAGAAACTTCAGGTATGCACAGATGAACCATACATATGGTATCTTGGGATCCCTCTCCGTCTTCTCTATCTTTGACTTGAGATCGTAAGTCAAAGATAGTGGTCGCGTAATCAAAGTTCTTTCCAGCGATCACAGAGTAAGCCATTTGAAGTCGAACTTTGCTAGCCTGATCAAGGGAGCCACTCTTCCCACTCATGCATTGAATAAAGTGAGAGAAGATGAAATTCAGTTGGGAAGGCATGTTTTCCTTCTTGATGAGAGTCAACCGCTTGTTGGGGATAGTTGAGCAGGGCTTGTTGTCCCAACAGTATTCCATATCATCCAGAAACTGGATGAGTTCAGCATCAGTTGGAAGAGCGTCAAATCCATTCTTGGGTTTGTCAGGAAATCTGAGTGACTTCCTCAGACTGTAAGCAGTCATCATGCCTGGTCCTAAATCAGTGCGGAAAGAGATAGCAGGAACCACTTTAGCCTTCTTGTTGGTGAGGGTGGTTTCATCAGCAGTAAACCAAAACTGTTGGAGAAGTGTTTTGGATGGTTTAGGATCCACAGTGATTGCGTAAGCAATGCATGATTGCTTCAGGAACTTGGTGGCTTCCCCTAGGTGTGGGTATTTGACACCATCGAAGTCCAAGCGAGCAAGATGGTTGTTCTTGGGAATTTCAGATTCAGTGATGGCAAATTTGACGTTCTTGGAGGCAAGGAACGATGATTGGGCCATTTCTGAATATAGAAAGAATAAAAATAGAAGGAAAGGATGAGAGTCTAAAAATAAAGAAGTTTTTACTTGTTTCGTTTTAGAGAAAGAAACAAAAAAAACTAAAATATTTGAAGATTAAAATTGTGTTCTTTGTTGAAGAAGAAAGAACAGTAAGAAAACCAAAGGTTTGAATGAATAAAATAAAAAAAATGATATTAGAGATGAAAAATCTTGTAAAAACCCATAATCATGTAACGTATTTAGGATTTTGTAACAAAATTTATGAAGAAAAGAAGAACAAACTAACCTGTTGATCCTTGAGAGAAGAAGATGCAAATGCTTGAAGGAGGTGTTTACTTGAAATGCCTTGAAAGATAATTCTTGCTTGAAAAGATTTCCAGAAAGCGTAAAACGATAAAAAATGAAAATTCGTTCTTTTTATATGCAGAGAGAGTGAGAGAGAGAGAGAATGAGGCGGGAAAACAAATGCTCATCATGACATGGACACGTTTGATGAAGTTGATTGGATGGAAGAGCAACGGGCGAACGTGTCAGAAAAAGGCATGTCGTGGATTGTCGGTTCAAATGACGTCATAGGAAAGAGAAAAACGTTTCATTTGTCCTTTTCAAAATTATCTCTGAAAGAAAGTCAGAGATAGGTTTTCTTTTTGAATGAATCCCTGATAAAAATTCAGCGATTGATTTTCTTTTAAAAGAAAAGGATCACTGATGAGAAATATCAGTGATAGATTTTGTTTATCAAAAATCTTTTAATCATTTGAAGAAATATCAGTGATTAAAGTTTTTATTTTTGAAAAATGTCTTACTGAATGATGATTCAGTGATTGAGAATGAGAGAACATGCCTGAGAGTCAGACATTAATTCAGAGATTAAGTGATAAAGAGGAACTTAGTATCACTGACATAATGCATAAAATATGATGAGTTACTCTTCAAGATTCAACATTCCAAGCTCACTGATGAGAAAGTTGAACCTTGTCTCATGAAGAGGTTTGGTGAATAAATCAGCAAGCTGATAGTCAGTGGGTATAAAGTGAAGTTCAATATCACCATTCATCACATGATCTCTGATAAAATGATATATGATCTCTATGTGTTTCGTCTTTGAATGTAGCACTGGATTATTTGCTATAGCGATAGCACTAGTGCTGTCGCAATAGATTGGAATCTTTGATAGCTAAAGGTCATAGTCTAATAGTTGATTTCTCATCCATAAGACCTGAGCACAACAACTTCCAGTGGCTACATATTCAGCTTCAGCAGTGGAAGTGGACACAGAACTTTGCTTTTTGCTTGTCCAGCTTACCAGCTTCCCTCCTAGGAGTTGACATCCACCAGTGGTACTTTTTCTATCAAGTTTACAACCTGCAAAATCACTATCAGAATATCCAGTTAGATCGAACCCTGAGTCATTGGGATACCAAAGACCTAGGTTAAGAGTTCCTTTCAGATATCTGAAAATTCGCTTAACAGCGATCAGATGGGATTCCTTGGGTTCAGACTGATAGCGTGCACATAAACAAGTAGAGTACATGATGTCAGGTCGGCTCGCTGTAAGATACAGCAGGGAGCCTATCATTCCTGTATAGGCAGTGACATTAACAGGTTTTCCAGATGGATCTTTGTTAAGTGTCAGAGGAGGTGCCATAGGAGTTTTCATCGCTGAAGTTTGTGTAAGATCAAACTTATTCAGCATATCTTTAACATACTTACCTTGGCTGATAAAAGTACCTTTGTCAGATTGTTTAATCTGAAGACCAAGAAAATACGTTAGCTCACCCATCATACTTATTTTGTATTCTTTCTTCATTCTTTCAGCGAAGCGAGTACATAGAGATGGTTTAGTAGAACCAAATATTATGTCATCGACATATATTTGTACAAGAATAATATGACCTTTTATCTTTCTGAAAAATAATGTATTATCAATTTTTCCACGTTCAAATTTTTCAGAGATAAGAAAAGATGAGAGAGTGTCATACCAAGCACGAGGGGCTTGTTTTAGACCATAGAGAGCCTTATCAATTTATAAACATAATTTGGATGCTAAGGGTCATAAAACCCTGGAGGTTGTTCTACATAGACTTCTTCATTCAGCTTTCCATTTAGGAATGCTGATTTTACATCAATTTGATACACAATGAAGTCTTTGTAGACTGCATAAGCTAAGAAGAGTCGAATTACTTCGAGCCTAGCCACAGGGGCAAAGGTTTCATCATAGTCTATGCCTTCCTCTTGTATGTATCCCTGAGCAACAAGTCGAGCCTTCTTGCGGGTTACAGTTCCATGTTCATCTAACTTGTTTCTAAACACCCATTTGGTGCCTATAACAGTTTTATCAGATGGTCTAGGAACGAGATTCCAAACTTTGTTCCGAGTGAACTCAGTCAGCTCTTCTTGCATAGCGCTGACCCATTTTGGATCTCTGAGGGCATCATCAGTCTTCTTTGGCTCTATTAAAGAAATAAAGTTGACAAAGAGGTAGATATTACCTGAACTTCGTTATGTCTGAATACCTACATCGGGATCACCAAGAATTTGATCTATGGGGTGATCTTTGGTCCATCGCTGAGCAGGAGCGTGATCGCTCATTTCAGAGGTTGGATCAACAACAGGAATGTTCACTGATGAAGAAGCTTGAGGTTCATCAGCTATTAGTTGTTGAGTGTCAGACAGACCATTGTTTTCTGAGAGGTTTTCAGACGAGGATGGATCTGATGGAGGCAGTGTGTTTAGAGGCTCAGCTGAAACCCATGAGTTGGATTCAACGTTAGGAAGTATGATGTTTGGATCATCATCAGCATTAGGAGGATTTTTGTGCTGATGGTTTGAGAAGAAGGGTTATGTTTCTCTGTAGTGAGAAAACATCCAAGCATTTAACTCTTCATTGTCAGTGATTGGTTTAGAGTTCGCTGAGCGAGTTTCATCAAAGGTGACATGAATTGTTTCTTCTACAGATTGTCTTCTTTTGTTGAAAACTCTGTAGGCTTTGGAGATAGAGGAATATCCAAGAAATATTCCGTCATCCGCTTTTGGGTCGAACTTTTCAAGTTAATCTTTGTTGTTTAAGATAAAGCACTAACAACCAAAGATGTGAAGAAAATTGATAGATGGTTTTCTTCCATGAAATAGTTCATAAGTTGTCTTTTCAAATCGCTTTACTATCAGTGATCTGTTTTGAGTAAAACATGCAGTGTTTACAGCTTCAGCCCAAAATTGAGTAGGGAGGTGAGAATCGCTGAGCATTGATCTAGCAGCTTCAATGATCATTCTGTTTCTTCTTTCAGCGACTCCATTTTGCTGTGGCGTTCTTACTGAAGAGAAGTTATGAGAAATTCCCTTGTTCTCAAAGAAATTGTTCAGAGAACTGTTTTTGAATTCAGTTTCATGATCACTTCTTATTGAACGAACAGTAAGATTATTCAACACTTCCATCTTTTTAACAAAAGATATCAGTTCTTCTGGAGTATCACTCTTGCAGCGAAGAAAGATAACCCAGGTGTAGCGAGAGTATTCATCTACAATGACAAGTGTATATTTCTTTCTAGCTATTGATTGGATGTTGACAGGGCCAAACAAATCCATATACAAGAATTGAAGAGGACTTGTCACTGAGAAAATTTGTTTAGACTTGAAACTAGCTTTTGTCTGTTTTCCTTTTTCACATGCTGGGCAAAGAGATTCTTTAGCATATGAGTGCCGACGAAGACCATAAACTAGTTCCTTAGATGAGAGAGAATTCAGGGTTTTGAAATTTAAATGAGAGAGCCCTTTGTGCCATAGCCAGTTGACATCAGAAGAGGCTTTAGAGAGAAAACAAATGTTTTCAGTGGTGGTAGAGTCCATATCTATTACTGTTAGTGTATTAATTGTATCCAAGATTTAATGAGAAAAGTCAAGTCAAGTAAAGTCAACTAAGTCTAAGTCAATGTTGTTATTGTATAGCTTTAAGAGTTTCTTTGTAGTGTCATGAGAGAAGTAACATGTGGGTATAAATACCTTATGCCTTGTATGAATTCATTGTACGTACTCATTGTCAGATATATGAATGAAGAACTTTCTCTCTCTATTCTCTCTCTAGAAATTAACTGTCAAATCTTAATCTTGAATTGTGATTGCTTGATTGAACTGGAAAATACATTTTCAATTGGTATCAGAGCGAGACCAAACAAATTCAGAGGAATTAGATTACCAAATTTAATCGATTTTCTTGAAATTTTTCAATAACAGTTGTATTCTTGAAAAATCACAGTTTGATCGATTTTTTCTTGATTTGTTGAAATTTGTGTCTAATTTTGTTCTAGCAGTGATCGATTTGTCTTAGAAAACAATTTGTAATCACACACAAACACGAATTGATCATTTTTTTGATGTAATTTTGATTTTCTTGAAGTTTTGTATCACAAACACAGGATCTGTAATTCGATTAATTGCACTGTAGCTTTTTCTATTTTTAGCTATAGTGGATTGATAGAAATGTGTTCAACATTGATTTTATATCATATTGGTGCGATTTTGAGAATCAATTTGCAGATTATTCGATTTTTGGATCGATTTTGAACGACAAAGGCAAGAACGCGCTAGATTTGTCAAACACACAAGCTTCAACTGGAAGAACACGCAAAGATTCTAAAGAACACGCAAACAAAGCCTGCGAGTTCATCATCAAAAGCGCAAACGTCGTCTGCGAGTTCATCACAAAACACGCAAGCAAAGCCTGCGAGTTCATGAGAAACACGCATACATAGCCTGCGAGTTCTAAAATTGTCAAATGTTTTCTAAGGACAGAACGCGCAAAGGCTTAGAAACGCGCAAAGAAATCTAAACGCGCAAGCCGAACCTTGCGAGAAGCCAAAACGCGCATATCGTTGTTTGCGCGAACTTCAAAACGCACAAGTAGTAGCGTGCGAGTTTCTAAAACGTGCATAAAGTGTTTAGCGAGTTTCTCGGTGAACAGTGACTTGAGAGAAGTAACATGTGGGTATAAATACCTTATGCCTTGTATGAATTCATTGTACGTACTCATTGTCAGATATATGAATGAAGAACTTGCTCTCTCTAGAAATTAACTGTCAAATCTTAATCTTGAAATGTGATTGCTTGATTGAACTGGAAAATACATTTTCAATTGTTAGTGTATTAATTGTATCTAAGATTTAATGAGAAAAGTCAAGTCTAGCAAAGTCAACAAGGTCAAAGTCTAGATAAGTCAATATGGAGTTTAGTCATTTAAGTGGTTCATATCCTTGGTATAAATAGGGATATGGCTTGAGAATTCTGGAAATAAGAGCTTAGTTGTAATATTTTGTTTTAGAGAAATACATCAGATTTACTTTCTCTCTCTACTCTCTCTCTCTAGATCATAATACACTGTTATATCGGAATCTTGATTGAGATTGTAGAAATGCTTGATTGAATCTGGATTTTACATTTTCAATTGGTATCAGAGCAAGACCAAACAAATTCAGAGGAATTAGATTACCAAACTTGATCGATTTTCTGGAAATTTTTCAAGAACAGTTGTATTCTTGAAAAATCACTGTTTGATCGATTTTTTCTTGATTTGTTGAAATTTGTGTCTAATTTTGTTCTAGCAGTGATCGATTTGTGTTAGAAAATAATTTGTAATCACACACAAACACGAATTGATCATTTGTTTGATGTAATTTTGATTTTCTTGAAGTTTTGTATCACAAACACAAGATCTGTAATTCGATTAATTGCACTGTAGCTTTTTCTATTTTTAGCTATAGTGGATTGATAGAAATGTGTTTAGAATTGATTTTATATCATATTGGTGCGATTTTGAGAATCAATTTGCAGATTATTCGATTTTTGGATCGATTTTGAACGACAAAGGCAAGAACGCGCTAGATTTGTCAAACACGCAAGCTTCAACTGGAAGAACACGTAAAGATTCTAAAGAACACGCAAACAAAGCCTGTGAGTTCATCATCAAACGCGCAAACGTCGTCTGCGAGTTCATCACAAAACACGCAAGCAAAGTCTGCGAGTTCATGAGAAACACGCATACATAGCCTGCGAGTTCTAAAATTGTCAAATGTTTTCTAAGGACAGAACGCGCAAAGGCTTAGAAACGCGCAAAGGAATCTAAACGCGCAAGCCGAACCTTGCGAGAAGCCAAAACGCGCATATCGTTGTTTGCGCGAACTTCAAAACGCGCAAGTAGTAGCGTGCGAGTTTCTAAAACGCGCATAAAGCGTTTAGCGAGTTTCTCGGTGAACAGTGACTTGAGAGTTTAATGCTTTGCGAGTTTGTGTAGTTTGCGAGTTTTATACTTGAAATTTTTTTTGAGCTTTGCGAGTTACAGTGCTTTGCGAGTTTTTAAAGATAGATTTTTTTTTGGAATATTTTTTTAAGTGGTGATCTGATTTTGACTTTCAGTAAAAAATTTCTGAATTGTTTAGGAACGATCATTCATATCAAGCTAATAATTTCTCATTCAAGATGTCTTCTACAGATAAACATTCTCAGTGGAGAAAGCAGATAAACAGCAAAGATTTGGAACCTATTGTTTTAATTCTACATATCATAGTGGATGGAAATGAAACATCTCCAACTTTAAATAAATCTGTTTCAAATTCTAAATTGACAAACACTGATAAAACTCCTGTTTGTGCAAAATGTACTGATTATTCTAAATCTGTTGCAGGTATCATCAATGAAAAAGAGAAAGAGATAAAAGAGAAAGAGAGAATTGTTGCTTTAAAAGAGAATATTATTCTAACATGTGAGAAAGAGATAAAGCTCAAAGAGAGAAAGATTGTAAATCTTCAAAGCCAACTGAAGACAACTGAACAAAAATCTTCAGAACTACAAACTGAATCAGTTGAGCTTCAACACAAGTTTAAGGCTTTTGAAGATAAGATATCTGCCTTGGAAATCAAAAATGCAGAATTGATAAAAAGCATCCAAGCAGATAAAGAAAAATCAAATCTGGAGAAATCTTCAACTCAACAGATATCTGAATTTTCAAAGAAAACACTACAAGAGAAAAAGGATTTGGAGCTGAGATGTTCAAAACTTTCTAAGCAAGTGTCAGAATTTGAAAAGATAATAATCACTGAAAGAGACACTTTTGCGAAAGAAAGATAAGTTCTTGAAAACAAAATAACTGAACTTCCCAAAAAAATTTCTACTTTACAAGACTTGCTCGAAAAAGAAAAACAAATTTTCAAAGAAAAGAAAAACAAATTTTCAAAGAAAAGAAAAAGTCTTTTGAGCTTGAAAAGAAAAATGTTGAAAAGAAAAATATTGGGATTTTCAAAGACATTTCAGAAAAGAACAAGAACTTGGAAAAAGATTTTGAGCTTGAACGTTCACATTTTGAATCTGAGATATCTAAGCTCACATCCAAAATAATCGTTCTATCATCATATGTCCAAAAAGAACAGAAGGCCAGATCTGATTTGAAAATAAAGTTTTACACACTTACTTCTGAAAGAAACATTTTATCTGAAAAGATAAAAGACTTAGAAGCTGCAAACGTTGATTTGTCAGAAAAGATTACAGCTGATGTGATTGATCAATCACCTGTTGATAATTCAACAGAATCAGCCTGTTCTTTCAAAAAAGCTTCAAGTTCTATTCACGAGAAAAATGTTTTGAAAAAGAAAAGTGTCAAATCACAATCTGTCAAATCAAATCAGATTCGACCATCAAATCTGTTTTATGATAAATCTGTTGATCGTTCAACAAACTTCTATGTTAAATCTCTTGGAAAGAAATCTAAGAAAAATCAAATGGTCTGGCGAGTGAAGGATTCTTCAGAAGAGAAGAAGAAAGACAAAGCATCTGCATCCACAACCAATGCCAACAAGAACAGTGTGCACAAAGGTAAATCTTTTGGTAATTCTGATATGTTTTACTCTACTAATCATTTAATCAGGATTGCTCAGAAGAAAATATGTTGTTCTTACTGTGAAGCACATGACTTTGTAAGTAAAAAAATTGTTAATTACTGGTATGGTTCATACTATGTTAACTCCACACGAACTGCAACTAACACATCAGGACCCAAATACCAGTGGGTACCAAAAGCTAAAACTGTATTGCAGGCACCCAAAGTTTAAGGGGGAGCATGATGTTTGACTTCTAGACAAATCAGTCTAGGACTCGTACCTCAAAGAAAAGTGACTTTTGAACAAAACAGTTCAAAACCCGGACTTAAGTGTCAAGAATTGTGGCTTCTGATTACAACAGATCAGGACCCGTTCTTCAATGTTCAGATAAGGATATTTTGCTAATATCCAGGGGGAGCTTATCTGACCTAAATCATTTTATCATGATTTGAGGGGGAGCTAAATTGTAAGTATCTTCTGATCTATGTCTCTGATTGTTTAAAAGAAGAACAACTTTCGAACATGAAAAACGGTTTTTTAAATGTTCAAACCACTTCTTGTTCTCAAAAAGATTTCATGAATTTAGAAGTGTGATTTTAAATGTTTTTCATAATTGAGCTTCAATGTTTAACTGATCGTGTGTTTCCAAAGATCAATACTTACATATTATCTTGTCTATATACTGTAAAGTATTCATACACACCGGTTCAGTACTTCATTTGAAATTGTTATTACCATGTCTCATAAAGAAACAACTTTTCGATGGTAATACTCCCTTTTGCTTTCACATATTGTTGAGCATCAATTATCATTTCTAATCTTGTGCTTTCATTGCTATAAGTGTTTATATTCGTTCATATAAACAACCTATCAATTTCTTTGATACCCTAACCATTTTATTTGATCTGATTGATACATTGTCAGATTTTCAAAACAATTCTCTTGATTTCATTTCATTCATTCAATATCCTTGTTTTGAGAAATCTTCAAAGTTCAAATGCTCAAATTTCATTCATATTTTTAAATGAGCATACATTCTGACATTGTTATCATTTTGTGCTTAACTGTTCAAGCTAACCTGTTGAGCAACCATTCTTTTTAGGATATATTTACATGGGATTCATGTGTGAGATTAAATAGAACTTCCATGGATTCACTTTAACCTGTGTTTCCTACCCAGGAAGTTATCCTCGAGTGATTGAGGGGTGAGGGGTCAAAATCAAAGAGTGGGAAAGATAACTCATCCGGTTGAGTTTTTCTCATTGAGCTAAGGTAAAATGTAAATGAGAGTTTGGTTAGAAGTGAGCATATTGATAAAAAAAAAAAAAAAAGAGGGTGTGAGAACAGAGTTAAAAGAATATCAAAACTCTGCACCAACTACTTTCTGAGCCGGGCAGCCACATCTTCTAATTGGTTCACATTCTTTGGTGACCATCATTGAAAAAGGCAGTGAGCCCATGCCAACTCTTGCATTAACCCCACCAACCACTCATTTCTTTCCCGACAAAGAAATGTTTCAATTTTTCTTGGGAACGCAGCACATATGCTATCTGATCTTCACTCGGAAGATTTAGATATTGAATAAGAAGGAAAGTTGTTGTCTCAACAGTTTACACATTTTGAGCCTGAAAAAGCTTGAGTAACTTCAATCATTTCTACACTTTCACGTACACACAAGGAATGTGTTTTCTTGTCATAACATTCATAGAAAATTATTTTGTGGGTTTTTGATGATTGAATGGAAGCCCTGGGGGAGTGAACATCACAAAAACTCCTTTCCAATGTACATCCGTTGTACAAAGTGGCTTCGTGCTACTTACAGGCATATTAACTGTTTCATCTGTTGAATCAAGGTTACACTGTTTATTATATCTGAATTTGAAAAGATTCGGATAGCTAAATTTCATGAATTGACGGGTACTCAGATCAAAGGCGGAGAATGTCAAATTATCATGAAGGGGAGATTGTTAGTCATTACAAAGGGGGAAATCAAAGAAAGTGCTGAAATTGAAGTAGTTTTGATGATCATGATGCTCACAATCATCAAAAAGGGGGAGAAATTTACAAAGTTCCATTTCAAAATCATAAAGAAAGAAAGTTCAAAGTGAAAAGACTTGTGGAGAATTTCAGAAAGTTCAATTTATTCAAGGTTGGTGAAAAGAAATCATTCCAAGATGATTCAAATTCCGAATAAAGATGATTTGAGAAAGTTCTGAAGATGATTCAAAGATAAATCAAGATTTGTGAAAGTTTGTTTTTCCGAAGATGGTCCAGAGATCACAAGAGATGAAGATACAAGATCAAATATTCCTCAAAGTTGTCTCAAAGTTCAAAGACTGAAGATTGTTAAAGTTTCAAAGTTCAGTTGTTTTAAGATTTCAAGTGATTTGTTGATCAAGACATGTTGACTTTCAAAGATGCAAAGTGAAAAAGATTTTTCAAGATTCTTCAAAGACTGAAAACTTGAAGACTGTCAGAGCTACAAAGATCAAAGTTATCAGAGTCAAAGCTGAAGAATCAAGAGCTGAAGACTAGTGTCAAATTTTTATTAAATCTTGAATACAAAGGGGGAGATTGTTAGTGTATTAATTTTATCCAAGATTTAATGAAAAAAGTCAAGTCAAGTAAAGTCAACTAAGTCTAAGTCAATGTTGTTATTGTATAGCTTTAAGAGTTTCTTTGTAGTGTCATGAGAGAAGTAACATGTGGGTATAAATACCTTATGCCTTGTATGAATTCATTGTACGTACTCATTGTCAGATATATGAATGAAGAACTTTCTCTCTCTATTACCTCTCTAGAAATTAACTGTCAAATCTTAATCTTGAATTGTGATTGCTTGATTGAACTGGAAAATACATTTTCAATTACATAGACATTTTCTTTACGATAACCACTGAGAGCAAGTTTTCCTTTCTCATTTACCACTGAACATGCTTTCTTGGTAAAGCGAACTCCATAGTCTTTGTCACATAGCTGACTGATGCTCAAAAGATTGTGCTTCAGTCCATCTAAATAAGCGACTCTTCTGAAGGTAGTTATCCCATTGCTGAGGACACCAAACCCTCGGGTATATCCTTTTCCATTTCCACCAAAGGCCACAGAGGGGCCTTTCTCTTCCTTGTATTCAATGAGCAGGTCTTTTTGTCCTGTCATATGACGAGAGCATCCACTATCAAGATACCAGATGCCCTTTGATCCCTGCAAACATAAGGAAGATTAAGCTTTGTTTGTTACCCACTTTTCAATGGGTCCTTTAGGGTTAGTGGAGAAGGAAGGTTCAACAATCTTCATAGCAGATGAAGATTCAGCTTCAGTGGTAACCTTCACCTTGGTTAATTTCTTAACCTTAGTGGTATTCTTCACCTTGGTAGATTTTTCAGCTTTGATGACCTTCTCAGCCTTGGAGGTATTCATCTTCACTTTAGCTGATTTATCAACTTTAGTGGCAGTTGGACATTTGCTTGCAATATGGTCAGTAAATCCACAGTGATAGCATTTTCTATATTTGAATGTGGTTTTAGGACCAGAAGTAGAAGGTTTTGAGAATTTGAGATGAGCATGTCCAGCTCCAAGAATGCTTTTTAGCATGAGATCTGGGAGGTATTTCATTTCTTCAGATCTCTTAGGCTTAAGATCAATCTTCAGCTTTGGAGGACAGAGATCAAAGATTTCTATCACAGAGCTAGAAGATTGTTTTACTGAAGGTTTAGAAGGAACTTTCAGCTTTGCTTTCTTGGTAGCCTTCTGAGGATAAAGAATAGATTTTCCTTTATCTGCAGGCTTAGAGCCTTTAGACATTTCCTCAGGGACAGGATTAGAAGAAAATGAAGGATAAAACTGATTATAAGAAGTGTTAGAGATAGAAGAGACAAACGTTCCAAACTTAAGCATGGAACTGTCTTCTTTATGCTCATTCTATGGTTTCCAAAAACCAAGACAAGTTTTATCACTGCCAGGAGCTTGAGCATTTATTATCTCAGTGATCTTTGTTGAGGATTTACACCATTTTTCAACAGTAGCCTTTTCTGTTTTTAGAGCAGCGATGGCTTGTTCGTGTTCTATGCTGATGATTTTATTTACAACAACTTGATCTTTCAAACTTTCCTCTAAAAGAGTCAGTTCTCTGATCTTTTCATGTCATTTTTCCAGCTGTTCAGTTAAATCATTGTTTTTGCTTTCAGCTAGAGATTTGTCGTTTAGAGTATTATAAAGATCAATCGTCAGCACATCAACAGTGCGACTTCTCTCTGATTAAGGTAGAGAGGGATTAGTAGAGATAGATACCTGAGATGATATATAGCTCATAGAAGTTTCAGTTGGTTCTTCCACTTCTTCTTTAATCTCAGCCATGAGGCAGAGATTAGCGACTTCTTCTTCATCAGAACTTGATTCTTCTGATTCAGCCCAGTCGTGTTCTTCAGCGATGAGACCTTTACCTTTTCGCTTGTAGTTTTTCAACTTTTTATATTTTTCTTTCAGCTTTAGGTATTTGTCATCGCTGGATCTTCTTGAGGTAGAAGGTTTGAAGACTTTCTTCGACCTGCACTCACTTGCAAAGTGTCCAATCTTTTCACAGTTAAAGCAAGTAGCAGTAGCCTTATCAACAGGGGTTGATTTTGGCTTGTCAGTAAGAGAGAGAGGCTTATTTCTTCGGAAATTGCTCTTTCTTGCAAATCTCTTAAAAGAGTTTGTCAAGAGTGCTAAGGACTCATCAAACTCTAAAAGATTAGTGTCTGATAGATCCTCAGATTCAGAATCTAACTCAGTGATGGTAAGAGTAGATCGCTGAGATGGAATTATCTCTGAAGAGACTAAAGCAACATGAGTGCTTTTGGAGTCTTTAGAATCTTTTACCAGATTCTTCTTCAGTAGATTTGATTGCTCATAGTTGAGAAATATTCCATACAAGGTGCTGAGAGAAAGAGAATTTAAGTCTTTTGTCAGCTTAAGACATATTGAATAACTGTCCCAGCTTTCAGGAAGACATTCTAGGAATTTGGTTAAGACCTCAGAATTAGAATAGGTCATACCCACAGTTCGTAGATCAATGATTAAGTAGTTAAACCGCTGATGAACATCAGAGAGTGATTCATTCTTACCAGCGATAAAACTTTCATACTGTCTTACCAAGTTAGTATTTCGAATCTCTTGGATTTCAGTGGTGACTTCATATTGAACACATATGGTTTCCCACATTTCTTTAGAAGTTTTAAGATGCATGATGGAATGGAAAACTTCATCAGGCAGAACCATAGAGATTATGGTTTTTGCCCTTGCATCTATAGCAACCTTCTTTTTGTCATCATCACTCCATTGTCTTATTTCCTTAATAACATAGCGTTCAGGGATAGCAGGAGTGGTAGTGGTAGCAGGAACGACAACTATGATTTGGACAGGTTCATAGGGTCCGTTTGCTATGTACTCAGGTATAGTGGGATCTGCACCTTCAAGAAATAGCATCATTCGATTCTTCCAAAGAGAAAAGTTATCTCTGCTAAATCGAGGAGGTTTAGAAAGTGAACCATTATCATAGTAGTTTGTGTTTGTGTTAAGTGACATTTTAGAATAGCAAGGAAGAGAATAAAGCAAGATCTTGTTTATTAGATTAAACAGTCTACTCTGATACCACTTGTTGGTCCCGAAGGTGCTTAACAAGTTTGTAGAAGGGGGGGTTGAATACAAACACATAATTTAAAGTTTAATAAATTGTTTATTGATAGATCAAACACAATTTACAACTCTGTTGCGGAATAAGATTAAGTAAAACTCAATCTAAACAAACTTAATAAAGCACTAAGATGGTTGCACAAGAATGTAGAGAATGGGGGATTAGAGAGTATAGAAAACAAGGGTTTCTGTGTGTTAGAAAGATGAAGGTTCAAGAGTTACTCTCAGATGGAGAGGTAATCTTTCTATTTATACCCTATGCATTAAATGCATGGCAGGGTACTTTACACGTGTCATTCATTGATTGGCTTTGAGAGTCTGACTTTGGGAGACATGCTTTCGGCCGTATCATGAACAGTGTAGTTGACAGAGTTGTTGTACGAATTGTGGCAGAGGTATGTTCGTTTTGACACATCGTATTGGGTGTGCAAGGTAAGACAAAAGAGACTTGAGGCATAAACGAAATGATCATTGATCGCTGAATATCTCTTCCTTCAGAGATACAAAGAAGTTCAGCTATCCTTGAAGCTTTTCCTCAGGTTTCTTCGCGTATGAGTAGAGTCGTCTTTGCTTCACTAATATCCGCATCAGGTCACTAGTAGACTTGTCATTGTTCAGCAGCTTCGTCTTCGATTCAGCTATGAACATATGTTGACGCGAGACTTGTCTTCAGAGATTACGTTTACTGTGTTACATCAGAAACCATCAGCGATAACTGAACAGACTCAGTTTGATCGCTGATAGTGAAACACTAATACATATGAATGTTTATAAGAAAGATCATCAGCGATAACTGAACAGACTCAGTCTGATCGCTGATGGTGAAACACTAATACATATTAATAAACGTAATTTTCACTAAGTACAGAAGAGGGTCGTTATCAAATCACTGAGAGAGTTTGGATCAACATGATGTTTTATGATATGAACAAATATGATAATTTTGTAAAAAAATTATTTTATTAAACCGTAAACATTAATCTACTATGTTTTATGTTATGGATGCAAAAGGTGATTTGTCACTCTCATGAAATCTTAATTCACTTATTGGTTATGTTTATAGAATTTGCATAATATATGATACCATGATGCTTCAATTTTTTAAAATTTCTTTTTTTCTACCTATAATTGTTCGTATGCATGTCGTTTATAAAAACCAATCAATAAATAAATAACACCATTCTTTTTTTAGCAAAAACGTTTAGATTGTTAGTTTAAGAATATATGCATAACTACTTTTTCCTTTGTATGATTATACACAAATAAGATTTCACATACATACATATGTATGGTTTTATGGGTTTGATGAATATGATTATATACATTGTTGAATTTTATTTTCTTTATTATTGACATGGATTAAAAAGATTATTAAGTTATATATTTTTTTAATAATTATATCAATATAAATATTTATTTAAGTTATCTATTTACCGCTATTGTCCAAAATAAAAATAAATGCTTAATTCAAAGGGGGGAGGCTAATTGCACCCATAAATTTGCTAAGTGCACCATCATAATTAATTTTCTCCTCACATACATCAACATCAACATCTGTTTTTTACATTTCCAATGCATTAATTACATTCCCAACGTATGAATTGACCTGATTTTGACTTAATTTTGGTGCAAATAGCACTCCCCATTCAAAGATGTATTTTTACTTAAATAAAATTAAAAGCTAAAAGAAATTGTATGCAAATTTCAGTTATTTGTGTAAATTAATCATCTACATCTATTTTAAGAAAAAATATAATATATTTTTCTTTTCTAAATATTATTCAATAAATATACTTTTTCTTTATGGCAATATATATATATATATATATGAATATTTCTTGTTGTTTAAAAACCATATCTATAATGAATTATTATGTTTACATTAACTTATTTTGTAGTTGATCTAGAATTATGAATAGATAACCATATTTGACTGAGATTATTTGAGTATTTGATTATCTATACTATATTATAAAGCACGGATAAAAAACTCTTAAATACAAATTATTAGACACAAGGTACCATCATTTTATGCAAGATTTTAAAAATCTCTTAATTTACAAGTATCAAAGAACAAGATACATATTACTACTGCAGACTTCTAACACCCACCAATTTTGTATGTGCATGGTCTTCCTTTTATGCAGACATTTTCATATTTCACTATTAATTAATATATTATATTACTATAAATTTGTTTTAATTATACTATTAAATATGTAATTGGTTGTTTTTTCTAGATGTCATTATAATATATTAAATAATCATTGAATTTAACAAAATACTTAATTTTTTATATAAAAAATATTATATTACTAAGCCTAAATTAAACAAATTTATAAAAACATTATCACTTTCTCAAAATCATCCAAAACCGTACTGTAAATCGAGGAAAAAAAACAAACAAAAAATAAACATTAAAATTGTGATGTATCTCGCTGCATTGCACGAGTACGCTTCTAGTTTCATTTAAATGTTTATTAATCTAATCATGTATTAATTTTTGAATTGATTTATCCATATATTATTCAAATGTTTATTTTAATTATAAGTTCTTACTTATAATTTCCAATCTTTCAGTAGTTTTTGGAAGTTATACTTCCAAGCCCATATATCTTGGTCTTTTACCAAAAGCTCCAAAACGAAAACACTATTAATATGTTAAAAGTTTGAATTTGACTTTATGTCGAAACCAATATTTATTTGTCTAATGACAAAATCTTCTAAAATACTATTAAGGTATTAAAACACTGAAATTGACCTCATATGCCAAACTCATATTCATATTGGTCTCATGCCAAAGGCTCTATAATTAATAATGTTATCTTCAAATTAAATAAATCGTAAAATATCGATTGGATTTTGTCAAACGGGTGAAAATAGTCCTAAGGTTTGTAGGGACTTAAGAAATCCATATGATTCCCCTGCTACCTGGAAATCCAATAGATTGAGTGATTTCATTTCGCAAATTGAAATATTGATGAAGTATTATCAATAAAATGTAAGCATACAATAATAAAATATTATTATAATAATGAAATTTCATACACGATATAATAACTATAGATCGTGATTCATTGTTTTAGAAAATCATACATTATCCTTTATATATGTAAATGGTTGAAACAACCCATCTGTGATTCAATGTCCTAAACTCAAAAGAACTTGAGTACAAATATGAATATCCAATGTAAAAACAACTTTTGTCGGAAAAGTACAAAAATATACCTAAAGTCCATCAACTCCCTATTGACCCTAAAACCAACCTCCTGAAAAAGGTACAAACAAATACCATCATATTTTGAGACGACTTGTAAATCATAACTTTCATATGAATACCTTTACTAGAAACCCCCAAAGAACAGCGGGTTGCCCCGAAAGGGAGAATTAAGAGTACTCATGAATATGTACAACAGAATGAAACCCACTTACTCAATTACAAAAAGGTAACCGATCTCAACAAATAAATGTTATATCCAAAATGCGTCTCAATCTTTGTGGCAAGGAACTCAAGAAGATGACATGATTTATAACATTATTTTCACCTTTCATATATCAGTAATATTAATGAACCAATATAAGTTGGAACGCAACCTTTACACAAACTCATCAACTTACTGCAAAGTGGTTGAGAGACACAACAAGGTTCTTTCAAATAACAACACCAGATATGTCGGGACAAAGAAAAATTCTCGAGATCAATAATGAAAGTGTTAGAGGTGGAAACAACTCCTAAGAATAGTGAGTGGAAGACAATTTCTCACACGTGGCATCTATGTACCACGTGGACAAAACTGTGGAAAGGGTCAGGGTCATGGTAAGAGTAGGGAAGGATTTTTCAACATATGGAGTAGAAATACAATAACTACCCGTTGTGATAATGGACAATCAAATAAGAAATGCACTAAAGAGTGCTCCTATCGAAAAGGGAACAGGTTGAAAATGAACTATATCATATTAATTTAAGATTGTAAGCATATGTTTATTTGAAATTTATTTTAAGTATTAAAACTAATTTCTTTTCCTTAAGTAAAATCGATTATGTAACCATTATAGATGTAAAGAAATACATTAAAAATATGTCTTTCCCATGTTTTGATGACTGGATTCCTTCCATTTTATTGGTCGCGTGAGTATTGGGCCTAGTGTCCATGTTTTCGATGACGTATGGTATATGTAGTTTTTAACCACAAATATTGGGTTGAGTATTTTGCCCCATCCGCGTTTTGGGTGTTTCAGAATATAGAGTTTTATTCACGTTTTTCGTAAATTGGAAGTCGATTTCTATTCATGTTTGAGTGAGTTTTGGGTTGCATCATTTTATAAAGAATGATTTGTAGTGAGGTGTTCATCTTTGTAAATGCATGATATAGGAAACGAGTTCCGGATGGGAATAGTTCTAGTATCAGTGAAGAGAGGAGTGTTATTTGTGCATCCGAGGAGTAAAGAGAAGTCTTCCGCATTAGGTTAAGGAGAGCAACTTGTATTTGTGTTAAGTAACACCCGACTTCAATTTAGTCTGTATACAATATTGGAGTTTTATAATTGTCAAGGTTAATTATAGAATTCTTATTTGAGGCATATAGAGTTTTGGATCGTAAGAGGAAGTTTTATCCCTTACGTGATGTTATATTTAAAATTTTAATTAGTTGCTCTTACCAAATTAGAGGGTGTTACAAGTTGGTATCAGAGCTTAAGTTTGAGAGAATTAGGTGTTGGTTTTGGATGCCTAGACTCAAACTAGTGTTCTTTTAAGTGATTGAAAGTGAGATTACACCATTAGGCACTTTAAGATATGATATTTTGAGGTTGATAGAGTCGCTAGAAACGGGAAATTCGTCGAGGGTAGCAAGGATGGTCATGTACGGTAAGTTCGTAATCACACCTGGCCAGTGTTATGGTGAACCTACATGTTACATGTGTATGCTTAAACTGTCTTGGTATGATGACCGTTGGGGTAGTGAGAAAGTTTCTAAGCGAGTAGCCGATAGAAGAGTTGATGTTTATAGCATTGTCATTTGGAATGATGGTTAAGCACAATGAATACATTAAGTTGACTGTTTTGGGTCGGGGTTATTGGTTGAATTTGAACCATAGGATTATTGAATTGACTTTATTTCAAGAAGAAATTGTAAGGTTAACTAATTTAATGTGATTATTGCCTTAAGATGTTTGAGCATCCGCATGACGATAGTGTGACTAGGAATTTGAGAAGCGTGGTTCTAAGACGTTGAGTGCCGACCAAATCCATACACAAAATTTATTTCTGAAATAAATTGCATCAGTTATTTCTCATGTTTCCAAATCACCATGTGGATTATATTACGAAATCTTGGAAAAATGTTTAGCGCACACAAGTATTTAAACTATGATTTTAAACATGCATAAAATTATTTTATTGCATATGGTTACAAACTTTTTCAAGATTTTCTTTGTCCTCGTTGTCCAACACCATTTTCGAATATTGTGATGTCCTTGTTTTGATGTTGTTTAGAGTCTTGGACAAGTAACTGCGATTTATGACCTTGACATTGGACCTCCTCCACATATGTTAAGGTTTTAGAGGAAAAAGTTATTCCCATGTTTTGGTGTTCGAGTTTTATTGGAATTTTTTATTCCGTGTGGGTTTTGTTGAGTTTTGTGAAGTATTATTTATGACGTTTTACTACGCACGAGTTAATTATGAAATGTGTAGGCTTTAATTATATTGCATGCAAGTTTATGAGTTTTATTGAACGCCATGTCTTATGCGGGTCTTTCACATGTCTTTTCGCAACTGCAAGAGACGTCTTGAGAGTCTTAACATCGCATATTAGCACTTTGAGTTTTATACAAGTATGTTTCGTTGTACACCACTTAGCATTTGAATTGATGTATACTTTTGGCGTGAGTAAACACATAAAGAACCTATGATGGTCCGAACTGAACTTTTGATTTGTACCTTCTTCAGTTGTTGATTTTACTGTTATAGTTTCACGCGATGCATTATATTGGTTTGTCGGTGTGCATGTCATGGTAGCCACTATTTTGGGACTATGAGCATTTTATTATGCGGTTTAAAAGCTTGAAATCGATTTAAATTATCTTACGCCTGGTCAAATCGCATGCACCTATCGTATAACTAGATTTGGGAAATAAATTGATGTATGCGGGTCTAGTTGGGAAATTTTATCCCATGTCATTTTATGGTTAAAAGAGAATTTTGGAGCTTGAACTTGGGAGGTCCCTCTTTTGAAATTTGTACAATTATTTGTTACCCATTGTTTTAGTACAAAAAAATTTATTTTTACGTACACGACATAACTTGATACATGTTAGGACCATAGTGGTCTATTTGAAAAGTTGTTGAGCATCTTTTGTTATTGTCATTATTAGCGTGGGTAATGATCGAATGCTTTTCGAAATGGTTTTATATGTGTGGCGTTTACGACTAATTTGCATGACTACCAAGTGAAGGTAGTGGATTTTTACATGAACGGTTAATTGTTATAAAGATTTTTCATTTGAAAGTCCTATAAAATCTCAATTGGCATATTTGTTGAGTCCTATAATTGCAAAACCTTAAACTCATTAAAGCTATAGATTTAAACCCCTATTGTGAAAGGAATTGTAAGTGGGGACTAAAGGAGTCCTTGAGAATTAGAAATGGCGGATGACCCAAATTGTGGACAGATTTGAATGTTGGGAATTTGACCTCATGAAGTCTGTTTGTGTATGCAAAATTAAGGTAGTAGTTTGATGTTATAATCTTAGTTGTGTAAGTGGTGATCTTTCCCCTTTCGGTAAAACTTAAGGTTAAGGCCTTGTGTGGTCGTTTACGTATGGATGGATTTGAACTAGTGGGTTAATTGTACGGCATCATGTTATGTGTCGGTGGTGCACCATCTTAATGGGTATTCGTGAATAATGATGATGTTATGGTTTGTTCGTACATATGTATAATTTGGGTTTTTTTAATACCATACTAGGTGTCAACTTTAAGTCTTTTTGGGGATTGGCTCAGTGCAAGCCGACTTGTTCTTTTAAGGTCAATGATCTTTGGAATGATTAGAAGTATCCCCGTGGGATCATGAGAAATGTTATTCTCACTGTGGAGGAATTTAAAGGACGTTAGATGTTGGTAATTAAGTATTGATGTGTATGATATTCTTGATGTGGTAAGGCTCATATTGATGGAATGTTTGAAGTTTAAGAATAGATCAGAGTTGTGTGATAGCCTAATTTGAATCAACCAACTCCCCGGAAGGCGTATTGGTACGTCCTTGGGATGAAGACTTTACCAATATCAAGGGTGAATTATTAAGGAATTTTGGGAATTCTTTCAGTTGGTGTTGGTCATTGGAATACGGATTCAGAATCATGTTGAGCTAGAATGAGGTAGTTAATGAGAGGTTGAGGTCAGAAGCGGCCCTTGAGGTGGTACGTGTCACCTAAGGTTGGGAGAAAACCGAGATCTTATGGATAGAAGTTGCTCCAGTAGAGTTCGATTTTCGCTCTTGTATGAGTGTAACGTATCGAGGTGGATATTGGGTGTGAGAGTCTTCACGAAAAGCATTATGACAGGTTTTGTCAAGTGGTTATCGAACATCATTTACGGATGAATTGGGATAGAGACGCATCCTCGGGGGAAAATAATTGTTCGTTCTATGAAAATGATGTTATTTGAGGCTTATGTCGTTAGAATGTTACCCTTTTGGGAGGAGTAGATGACAAGACAATTATCGGACTGGTGTTCAGTATTGTGTAGTATTAAATTTTTTTATGTATGAACTGGATTTCGAGGATGAAATCTCTTTTAAGTGTTTATGTGTTTTATATGAAATTATCACATGTTGAGTTATTTTGTGGGTTTTGATCACTTGAAATGTTTGTCTTTTTAACCCTCGTGAAAACCCCACATTGGGATTTTTGTGCATCTTGACAAATAAGTCATTTTAAAGTGTTTAGACAATTTATTGCATAAATAGAAATTATTTGGTAAAAGACACTTTTAGGGGTTGTTTTTTTTTAAAGGCTCTTAAGTCTGAATCGTTTAGACCTTTTTACACACCACCTCGTATTAATCATAACTAAAATAAGACTTCAGACTTTAGACATCTTAAAAAACAAACGGCACCTTAGTGTTTATTTGGGAAAAAGGCTTGGTTTTGTGTTATGGGACGTTTTGAAAGGAATAAGAGTAATAAATCCATTTGGAAAACCATTTGTCCCAATCTAAACTGTTTTGGAGTCTACACATGTATTCTGGAATGCGTTTGCATGACGTGAGTCGATTGCGTTTATTATTTGGAGATCGTTAATCAACGGTCAAAAAGGGTTTTGGGCATTTTAGCTCAGTGTTGACTTAAAAGAGTCTTGGGGACAGTTGTCCGGTTTTAATAACTCAATGTAGAGCCTGGTTTTGGTTTACATACTAATGCACCGTGTTGCAATTTGATGTTAATTACATGTTCGAGTGCGTTGGTCTTTCATGTGTAGTCATGTAATGTTAAACTGTGTTGCATTGGATCCATAGGCACGTAAGTCAGTCTGTTTTGGATGTCAATCGGGTATTTTGGGGTTGGACTCCGCTACCCATGTTTTACGACCGAAAACTTTACAAGTAGGCACTAGGAGGGTTGAGTCTGGAGGTGCTACCTGGGAGGTAGGCACTAGGACCTCCGCCACTTGAAGTAATGACTGGGAGGTAGTCTTTAAGTGTGTCGGGCCTTCGGGGTCAAGTTCTTTGTAATTTTCACCAAGGTCAACTGTCTCTTGAGGTGAAACTTGTCAAGAAGTCTTAAGGACACTTGGGCGTTTTATGTGGTGAGGTGTCATGCGATTAACGTTGCAAGGGTGGCATACTTTTGTGTTCCTCCACCCTCAACGGATACGGGTCTTCCCCGTCGTCGTCCAACAGTACTTTAACTGTTAGCACCTTATTTATTTATCGTTGGATTTGTGTGGATGACTGTACATGATGACCTTAATATTGGGTTTCTCCCGCGTATATTAAGGTTTGAACGAAATATGTCTTTCCCATGTTTTGATGATTGGATTCCTTCCATTTTATTGGCCGCGTGAGTATTGGGCCTAGTATCCATGTTTTCGGTGACGTATGGTATATGTAGTTTTTTAACCATAAATTATGGTTTGAGTATTCTGCCCCATCCACGTTTTGGGTGTTTCAAAATATAGAGTTTTATTCACGTTTTTTGTAAATTGGAAGTCGATTTCTATTCATGTTTGAGTGAGTTTTGGGTTGCATCATTTTATAAAGAATGCTTTGTAGTGAGGTGTTCATCTTTGTAAATGCATGATATTGGAAACAAGTCATTTTCATACTTAAAGTAAATCATTTGAAAGATCATGATTATAAGTGAAGTTCATTCTTTTTAAAGATATATTTATTCATGTAAAAACTCTTGAACTCATCAGACGTTAGCCTAACCTTTTTATTTGTCGGCATGTGCAACAGGTTCCGGTTGGGAATAGTTCTAGTATTTGTGAAGAGAGGAGTGTTATTTCTGTGCCCGAGGAGTAAATAGCTTGATGAAGTCTTCCGCATTAGGTTAATGAGAGAAACTTGTATTTGTGTTAAGTAACACCCGACTTCAATTTAGTCTGTATAGATTATTGGAGTTTTATAATTGTCAAGGTTAATTATAGAATTCGTATTTGAGGCATATAGAGTTTTGGATCGTAAGAAGAAGTTTTATCCCTTACGTGATGTTATATATAAAATTTTAATTAGTTGCTCTTACCAAATTTGAGGGTGTTACAAGTTGGTATCAGAGCTTAAGTTTGAGAGAATTAGGTGTTGGTTTTGGATGTCTAGACTCAAACTAGCGTTCTTTTAAGTGATTGAAAGTGAGATTGCACCATTAGGAACTTTAAGATATAATATTTTGGGGTTGATAGAGTCTCTAGAAACGGGAAATTCGTCGAGATTAATACTTAGACGATGTACTGTCATTTTCTTGTTGGTTCAAGATTAATAGTCACTAAAGCACTATATTAATGAAAACCTTGTTAAGATATTCATATCAAATGGAAATTATATTATAAGAATGAAATTGAGTATATGTATATCAACTCTAATGATATAAAAGGAACATATATTAGAGAAATCAACTTTAATGATATGCCCTCTCGAATTCCTAAAACTTTTGTATACTCTGATCCTTAGCCAAGACATGAATGAGACCATCCTAAAGCTAAGGACATAATACAAAAATATTTCATTCTTACGAATACAAGATGATATTTATGGACATAAACATCCAGAATGCGGGCCATTAAAGTACTTTATGGTTCTGGTTTCGACATGATGAACGCATGTCGTATTATTGTCCACATGAAATGTTGCATTCCTAGAACTAGTTATACATTTAAGGGCTCACCACCCTGATTATCTCATCATGTCTTCATGACTTGGAATGCTAGAGAATTTACATCATAAGGATTTGATGATTATTGCATATGTATTGGTAGCCAAGATGGTCTCGTTGAAGTTCTCATCAAAAGAATATAGATGGTAGCCAAGATATTAGTTATGCGCACTAATGTACCTACATGTGTCTGGGGTTATTATACTATACGCAACTTTACTTCTTCATTTTGAGACATATTACTAGCTAACCAATCTCATGTGTACCAGTTGGTAATTGGATATAAGTCTGATATTTTACATTTACTCATGTTTGGTTGTGCAGTATATGTGCCAATTGCACCCCTACAGCGCACCAAAATGGGTATTTAAAATGATTAAGTATATTTGTTGGATATGAATCTCCAAAAATTATCCGCTAATTAGAATCTTTGACGGGTGATCTTTTTATTGCTAGATTTGCAAATTGTCACTTTGATGAGACAGTCTTCCCGTCGTTAGGGGGAGATAGGAAAAAGGATTTTCCATAGGAACAACATGAAGTGTCATTGAATATTCCCACTTTGTCTCATGTTGATCCCCAAACTTCATAATGTAAAGTTGAAGTCAAACGAATCAGTCTCGATACCTGATATGTTTAATGTTATTCCAGAAGTGACAAGATCACATATACGGGCTGCAAATATACTCGTAAGGTTAAATTCCCCAAACAAGGGCACAACGTCACTGGAAAGTGAGTTGCAATCACACATAGTGGAGGTGTGGTTGCGGTCGTAGCTCCCAAACAGAAATGGGGGAAGCTATTTGATTCGATAGATACTCATCTAAAGGAAGAGAAGAGTAAGGCAAACTATTTGTCATCAATACATAAACCTCTCATGAGATTGTCTCTGATTAAACTATATCTATGAATCATTACTAGATGACGCTCCGAAGTTAATATTGATTCCAAAGATCAAAGAAATCTCAAATGAATTATTATAGTGTATATGAGTCGATGGACAGATCATACATACTCATTGATGATATATTTCGCATATATTGTTGCTTATGAGATGATAGAGCACATTGACATCGAACCATGCTCAATCAACAAAGAGAAAATTGACCTAAATGAAAAGAAGTAATCCAGGATAATCATATTATCTGACAAATGAACGATATCTGGTTTGGTAGTGCTAACCCACAAAGTGTAAAGCCTGTAAGACATAGATAAATCATTTTTCATAAAGCGTAATGAGAATAATTAAGTCATAATGTATGAGGCTCTCCTTTGGCGCAAGATTTTTTACAACGCTCTAGATTGACCACAAGAAGACTTACTCTCCCGTGATAGACGTTATAACGTTCTGCTAATTAATTAGCCTAGTAGTTTCCGAAGGACTGGAAATGCAACTCATAAATATGGTTACCATATATCTCTACGGGGATCTAGATTCAGAGATATATAAAAGTGCTTGATGATATTACATTACCAAAATCAAGTAACTCTAAACCACGAAATGCGTTTGCAATAAAATTAAAATGTTCACTTTATAAATTAAAGCAATCTATGTGGTATGGTATAATCACCTAATAAATTGTTTGGCAAACTAGCTTATAAGCTAGCTGGTAGCTGATAAGCTAGCTTTTCAAAACACTACTATGAGTAGTTTTTCAATAAGCTAGCTTATGGTCATCCAAACATGTACTAAGTGAATACTTGATTGGGAAATGGTATATAAGAACGATGAATTGTGCCTTTGCGTATTTATTTAGGAAAACAAGTTCCAGATTTTCAAAATAGCTTTATATGTTGATGTTGTGAACATAAGAGGCACTCTTGAAGAAATAACAGAAACCACAAGCTACTTGAAATCTAAATTTGAGATGAAAAATCTTGGGAAAACTTGGTTTTGTCTAGCTATTTGAGCTAGGACACCGAGTTTGTGAAATATTAATTCACAGATCGCATATGTCTAGAAAATAATCAGGCAATTTAATATGGACAAAGTGCATCCGGTTAGCACTCCCATGATCGGTCAAAGTGTTGGATATAAGAAAAGATCCATTTTGTCTAAAGGATGGTGACGAAAAAGTGTTGGGGACTTGGAATTCCCTATCTAAGTACAATATGCGCATTATCGTACTTAACACAATACACTTGACGATATATTGTATTTCTCAGTGAACTTGTTAGCTAGATTTAACTCAGCGCCAACTCAATGTCATTAATGATATCAAATTAATCTTTTGGAATAATTGACATAGTATTATGCTTTCCCTATAGAAAGAAAATGGGATTGATAATGAAACTTTAATACCTACTTAAAATGTAAGCAGCAAAAGTACTAGCTCTTATAGAAAAACACCAAACAATGTCTTGGTATGTTTTTGCTGATATTAGGTATGTGTCTGATCCATACAAAGGTTGTTATCAAACTGGATAAGGAATTACCACATGGAACACTCCGATTGCTTGGAAGTAAGCTAAGCTAACCCTTGTAACTACCTCCTTGAACGATTCCAAGAATATTACTCTCCGTGAGACTGTTCAAGAAATGTATATGATTAAGGACTGTCATTACACATATTAGATGAGCTAGTAATTTTGAGTTCAACCACTATCCTACTTGCATATATGGAAATAATGCATCATGTATCGAATAAATGAAAGTAAGATACATCAAGGGTGATAACACAACGCATAGTATGCTTAAGTTTCTATACAATCAACAGTAACAAACTCTCCTCTAGATTCAAGAGATTCAAGTAAGATGTCAGGATAATGTGACATATTTTACCAAATCATTACCTAAAACCATATTTTGGAAACATGTAGAAAGTATTAAAATACAAATGTTTTCCAAACTCCTGTGATTAATGTATGAATCGGGGGGAGTAGTAGACAAAAGGGGGAGTCTACTATATATGTGATATTGGTATGTTATGCTCTTTCCTTCGCCCAAGGTTTTATTTTTCCCACTGAGTTTTGTTCCTTGGTGCAAGGTTTTAGTGAGACAACAATTTATAAATCATATTGGGTTACAAATCTCTTGATTGATGTACAAATCAATAAATATAGTAAACTAAAAGAATTGTTTATTAGTGCCTTGTACTCTTTCCTTCGTCAAAAGTTTTTATTTTTCCCATTGTGTTTTGTTTATTTGGTGTACGGTTTTAATGAGGCAAGAATATGCACCATCACTCATTTGACTCGGCACAAGGGGGAGTGTTGAAGGATTATGTGTCATCATCAAAAGGAAGTGATTGACAAAATATTTTTCTAGTATTAGAATTTACCATAATGAATGTTTCATTTTCTTTGTAAACTCCTCCCTATTTAAAGACTTATAATTAATGAGAAATATAGATTCCATTCTCTCTATTTACTATTGTTCTGTCCTATTTTTCCTATAACATTTTTAACTTAATAAATCAAACTGATACATTCAATCAACCTAAAAGTAGGCATAAGGAACAAGATGCAAGCATGCTTGCCCTTTACGAGCAATTGCTTCGGTGAAAATCCCCGACTTATGCACAATACATGCAAAAACTTAGGGGTTATTTGTTTTTTTTAAAAACCTCTTAATGACTCTTAAGTCTGAACCGTTCAGACCTTTTTACATACCACCTCTTATTAATCATAACTAAAATAAGACTTCAGACTTTAGACCTCTTAAAAAACAAACGACACCTTAATCTTTTACTTAATTTATTTGATGAAAACTTTGATAATAATATAATACGGGTAAAAAGTTCTAACCTTTTTCTTCTTTTTTTTTATCATAGATTTTCACAGCCATGTAGTTATTAAGGGGATAATTATGATATTTTTTTTGGTCAAAACATTGTTCAATTAGGGTGCGTTTGGTACATAAACATGACATAACAGAATAAAACAGGGATCATTGTTCCATGTTTGACATGACTTTTATGTGGAATATACAGTAACAAAGTGGAACAGACGTGTCCCACCCCCATCCTATGTAACAAAGTGAAACAGACCTATATTTTACCAATATAACTTCAAATAAAACTTAATTCTCTTCTAAAACATCAAATATACCTCATTACATTTTATTTATTCTTTAAACTTTATTTATTATATTTTATGTTCTTCAACTTTCAATTTATTGTCCTCAAAATATTATTTTATTACGGTTTCTATATTTTGATTAATTTATTAAATATTAATAAGAATAAATTACGGATATGGTCCCTGTGGTTTGCTGATTTTTATGAAAATGGTCCCTGTGGAATGGGGGGTATATGGTGACGATGTGGGTTTTTTTAGTCAAAACAAAGGTGGTGGGAAACGGTGTTGTTGGGTGGTGGATGGAGGCGAGTGGAGAAGAAGAGGCTGCTGGTGGGTGGTGGATGGAGGCGAGTGGAGAAGAAGAGGCTGCTGGTGGGTGGTGGGGTTGAAGCCAAAAATTAACGCCGAAGGTAGGGTTTGATGCCGAAAGTTTAACGTTGGTATTAATTAAGAAGAAGGAGATAAAAGACGTTTGTTTTTAGCCCTCCAAGTTCCAATATATACATTCTAGCCCTTGATTTAAAAAGATTAATTTTAAAAACGTTAAAATAAAGAAAATGGAAAAAAGACTATTTTGCCCTTGATTTTAACGGATCTAATAGACAGTAGTTTGGTTGAGGGACTAGATCCAACATAAAATACATACCACAGACACCAAATCCATAACAAACGAAGTATAGGTACCATTTTTGTAAAAATAAGCAAACCACATAGACACAATCCATAATTTACTCTATTAATAATAAAAAAAAATATAAAAGTTATTAAATAAAAATTGAAAAAACATATACTTTTTATTTTGATGCATTTTAATTGATTTGACAAAAACTTATAATGATATAATTTGTTATAAAAAATATTTATTTTATTATAAGTACATAAATTGATAAAAATATATACAAACAACTCATTAGAGTAAAGGGCAAATTGCATAGAAATGTAACGTACTTTATTCTAATTCCTATTTTGGGTAACGTACTTTCAAAACATTTATTTTGGTACCTGAGATGGAAACTTTCAAACATTTAAGTACCTGAGTTACATATTTAACCATTAACAGGTTACCATGTCGACATGGCAGATGAGGTGGCATACAAGTAAGTATTATTTGATGATATGGCAAATCGATTGAAATTTTTGGTTTTATTATTAAATGTTCACATTCACCAAATAAATAATGAAGAACATCAAGAACAATGAAGAACATCAACAAAATATCACAACAATTTGTAATTTTATTCTAGAAAATTTATCATACGAACCCTAAATAAAAAGCATAAATCAAATCAAAACAAAACATGATGAGATCTAGGTGAGATGAAAAGGTTTCTGAGATCTGGGTGAGAATGGTGGTGAGGAAACAGATCTTAGATTTGAGTGAGCAAGGTGGTGAGGTAACAGATCTGGATGAGGTCGAGTCTCCCGCAGTTGGAGGATGTCGACTCCGAATTATAAATAAACCATCTCCAGCGACACAGCATCTCTTACGACATCTCCTTGCACGATCGAAATCCATATCGTAAACAAACCATCTGCAGAAGAACGATGCAACCACTCACTTCTTTTCTGGAAACAGACCTGGGGTTTCATCGGAGCAGATAGGGAGGGAGGAAGGATTTTGTTAGAGCGAGGTGGGGAAGGTGGAAATGGACGGGGTTTCATCGGAGCAGATGGGGGGGGGGGGGGGGTTTCATCGGAGCAACTAGGGGGAAGGTGGAAATGGACGGTTAACCACAACGAGGTCTCATCGGTGGAAGGTGAAGTGTTTCACTTTGGGGCTTCATTGATAGAGGAAAAACAAAAATTTGAAGATCTGGTGGTGTTGGGATGAAAATCTTAGAAACATCACATTCATCGATTCACGTGATCACATCATAACATAAAATTAAATATTAATAATAGTACTAATGTAAAAAAGTGATCATATTGTATTATATAGTACATTTTATCTTTTGATAGAAAATAAATATAAAAATATGATTAAAAAATCCACCTCATTTGCCATGTTAGCGATTAATATCTGACTTGTATGCCACCTCATCTGCCATGTCGATATGGTAACCTGTTAATGGTTAAATATGTAACTCAGGTACTTAAACGTTTGAAAGTTTCCATCTCAAGTACCAAAATGAATGTTTTAAAAGTACGTTACCCAAAATAGGAATTAAAATAAAGTACGTTACATTTTTATGCAATTTGCCCTAGAGTAAATAGGCAATTCTTTTTGTTTTGTCATTTCCAGTTTTGTGTTACCAATACTGAATAGCTGATCTATCATGCTTTGTGCTATCTTATCCGGATATCAAACGGGGGTTGAGTTCCGGTGAGAAGTTGAGATTAACGTGAGAGGCGTGAGAAGTGGTTATCAACCATTGGATGAGAAATGAATGTACCGAGTAATATGCACCGGATCAATTTTCTTTTAAGTTGTAATTCATGGGAGAGTATGAGATTAAAAGTAATCAACAATTCAAGTTCACTTCTCACGCTTTTCATAACCTCAACTTCTTACACGATCTTTTGCCTACTAAACGGACCCTTTGAGAATAAAAAAGATAACAGTAATGATAGTTTAGTATTTTGCCATTGTTAATAATACGTGGCAAAATGTGATTGGCAATAATGACGGAGTAGCCGTCGTTAATGATAGGTTAGTGCTGCTACTGTTATGAACGCACACCATGATGAACAACTGAAGAAACAGGAGAGACGGCAAGCAAAGCACGAGAGATTTGGGTCTCCCGGATTAAAAAAACCCCATTTAGATCACTGCCTAACCCTAGAAATACAAATCCACCCTTTAGATCTTCAGATTCTAATCTAATTCATTGCCAATCGAATCAAAATGGGTACATCAGCGTGCGTAAAGGAAGTGAATAGATCGGCATCGGTGGCGTTTGCCCCCGATGCGCCTTTCCTTGCCGCCGGAACTATGGCCGGAGCCGTAGACATGTCGTTCAGTTCTTCTGCGAATCTTGAAATCTACAAACTTGATTTCCAATCTGACGATCGTAACCTTCCTTTATCTGGAGCCATACCTAGTTCAGAACCGTTTAATCGATTGTCATGGGGGAAATCACCGTCATCTGGTTCGGAAGAATTCTCACTCGGTCTCATTGCCGGTGGCCTTGTAGATGGCAACATCGGTATCTGGAACCCTCGCTTACTCATGAGGTACGGTGGTGTTAATGATGTAATTCTTTATAGCTGATTCAAATTGCGGTCGTTTAATGAAGTTGATTGAATCGTGAATAAGATTATTCTTCGTTGCTTTTGAATCTGAGGAAGTCGTTTGAATGGACTTCTGCTATGTTTGTGATAATGCTGAATGATATGCTTACTTGTAGCTCAGCTCCGATCATTTTTTCTTTGTCCTTTAGCAGAACACTCCCTCACTTGTCACTTCCACAAAACTGTAAGTATACTACTAGGCAAGCCATGCTGCATTTAGATGGAAACCTGTTTGGAAGTTTTTGTATACAGAAATGCACTTTGGGAAGTTATAATCTTACTAGAAAAATGTTCTACTTAATGAGCTAAAATCTCCTTGAGAGTGTGCCAAATTGTAATGATGCACTCTTTGGACAGATGTAGTACCATTTTAAGGGTATTTCATAGTTTTAGGGTGTTTGATATGTGGTGTGTGATTGATTGTAGACTGACTGACTGGTAACTGTATTGTGGCTGCTATACAATTAGCTCCCTCTTTTCAAAGCATTGCAGGGAGGTCTTCTAGCTCTATATTTGACTCCATGTTGTTTCTGAATTGCACAAGTACCGACTGCACTCTTAGTTATTTAGCTACCTAAGGATTACACTACCAACAGCTAGTTATGTCCCTTTATTTTGTTCCCTATGATCTTATCAATCAAGGTTCTTAAATGAGACCTTGGTTTTTATAGCGTGATACATGCTTATTGCCGGGTTATGGTAGAATTTTTTGGAAACAGAGACGGAAAACAACACAATAGTATAAATGAAGTTTTCTCCAAGACAAGTCCTGCTACTTTTTCGGTTTTATGAATTTTATGGTTGGAAAGTTGTATTTCATATAGGATTTGCTTTTTCTCATTAATACCTCTCATGATTTATTATTCTATTCATGACGTAGTGGCAAGCAGTAGTCGCGATATTATGTTCTTATCTTCATGGAAGACTCATTATTATTTATTTCATTGATTCTAGTTCGGAGGAAAGTGAAAATGCTCTTGTTCAACAACTATCAAGACACAAAGGGCCTGTAAGTTTCCTTTTTGTGCGTGGGGGATGTGATATCTTCTAGGATTTCTTTTTCCTTTGAATAAATCATTACTGAAAATGCTGTGCATATATTTATTTCTTCAGGTTCGTGGTCTGGAGTTCAGTTCCCTTTCACCAAACCATCTTGCATCTGGTGCTGAAGGAGGTGAAATTTGTATATGGGATTTTGCTAAACCAACGGAGCCTACACATTTTCCTCCTCTCAAGGTAACTATCACTTTACTACACTTGCATTAGCTAAAATTTGTATCACGTTTCATATGGCAATTTCATATTAGTATTTGTATGTGTAAGATGCAATCTTGTATTAAAAAGGTAGAAGAGATCTAAGATATTTCATTGAACTTATTTAATATCTTCCATTCTCTCCATCCCATTGGGATTGGGAGGCTTGCTTTCGTCATCCTACTCTCTCTGTCAATTTTAGATGCTATCATTAACTTTGGCACACAATTATAGGGATCTCTTGGTACATAAAGAAAAACTCTGAAAGTTGAAATATACATGATTTTTAGCATAAAGGTTCTTCTCCCTTCACACACATTTCACTAACCCGAGGGCTGTCATGGAAATAACCGCTATAATCTTTATGGTAGAGGTCAGGTTTGAGTACATCCTCTCCCACCAAAATAAATCCTCTAGGTGGAATACATTGAGCTTGTTTAGTTTGGTTTAAAAACTCAATATCTTTATGCTAAATCACTTACAAATGGTGCCAAATATTGTTGTTGCAACGATTACGGAATTAGAAGACTTCATCGAGCTAGCATGGGGACCAAGAGAAAATCTGGAATGGTATATGAGATGAGGATATTAAGAGTGTTTGATATTTCATATTTTACTGCTATTAATCTGATCCCAACTAGTTTGGATTAAAAGCTTGCTTGTTGATAATCCATTGCACTTGAGTAGACATTGAAGAGGGTTGATTGTATAGAAGCTAAACTATTTAGCAACAGAACAGCAGTGTTGGTGTGAGGAGGCCCTAGCTTGTCAGGAAATTATTTTGGTTATGCAGTAAATGACAAGAAAAGTAAAGGTGTCAGAAAACAGCGAACTGGATGCTTGCACCAAGGAAGACTGTCTCATGTCAGGAAAGACAGTTCAAAAGATACACGTTGGCCGTTGCTTGTTGACCTACTGTAAATGAGGGGAGCTTATGGGGTCTTCGGTTATCAGCTTGAGAGATACAAGGGAAATTGTATATAGATAAACATGGTAGTGTTTTGCTTATGTTAAGATGCATATATACTATATAGCATGTTGTGCTGCGTGTACCTAATATTCCTAGAAGATTCTGTTTAGGAGACACCGTGGTGCTTTTGGTGGCACGCCATAAAGCCTACTAAGGTGACACCTATCCATGGGATTTCACCACTCATGGGTTCCACACTTCCACTGATAGGATCAGATAGCTTTAGGGATCTTGCTCCTGATTCTGTAAAGGGACTTTACCAATTAAAAATCTTCAAGGATGGGTTTACAGCTCAGCTATCCATTCAAAATTTTACTCACGATCTCAGCACCTTACATGGTAAAAAATGCAGCTTTTCAGGTACCACAGTTAATAGAAACTTTCTACCTACCATCAATTTCAACTTGCTACGACTGCAGTTCTGTCCATAAACAGATGCTTTATGGTGGTCTTACTTAGTACTTACTGATACCATGTAACGTGCATCACCTACCCAACATGTGGACCGTGAATGTGATACCTCACTGTGTCACTTTAGTGACCGTCTTACCTGGGACATCTGTCTCTTATAACTCCATAGAATGGAACATGTTTTTCATAACCAAGTATCTTTAAGTTCTATGTTTTGCTTGGAAGTTGGAACGATGCATCTAGAATTAACACAAAAACAAGTAATTAATGCTAAAGGCACACTATGTTCTACGCAAGTTTTGTGTTCTTAATTTTGTGTTTAGGCTCAAGATCACTTTTGTAGCCCCTTATCTGTGAGGGTTATTTTATTTCACTCTTTCAGAAGGTTGGTGGCTTGGTGCTCCTGATTAATGTTGCACTGATGCAGGCTATGTTGTCTAGTATTCTCCTTTCTACAAAGACTGCTCACAGTTAGTAAATCATCATCCACAATAATAATACCCGGTTGCCAAATTTCTACTTTATTTTTTATAAAACTTGGGAAAAGTACAATCTGAGGATGCACCGGGTTGATCATAGTAAGACCCAGTTTCTTGGCATAAATTTAATATAAAATTTGGTAAAAACTTTTGCTTTTAGACTAATTATAGAGATCACTGGGGTGGTATCTAGTTATATGCCTTTCAACATAGTAAGTATTTGTCACTACAACACATTAAAAATACTATAGCACATTGCTATGCATGTGATGAGTATCTAGGAGCAAACAGCAGAATGCTGTTCATGTTGCAGAAGTGAATTTAGGTCTTTTTTCTTTTTTAATCTCTCATGGGTCTCAAATTTAGCCTCTCATCCGGTTTGTGATAAAGATTTAGTTGTGTAACATGTTAAACAATACTTCGAACAATGTGGATATCATTTGAAAATGAGTAGTTCAGATAGAATGAACTTTCGATCAGTTGATGTTCAATTGTTTAATCTGTTTAGTTGAATGTATTGGTCAAAATTCAAGTAATGCATTGTGCTATGAGCAGAGTACCAAGTTTAATAATATTTATTTTGTTATTGTTTAGGCTCATTAATTACTTTAGGCTTGTTTTCTGGGTCATTTCAATAGTTTATCTAAACCAGAGTTTATATGATTTGGCATGTTAGTTAAAGCAATTTAATATAAAGATGTCTGTGTTACTTTGGTATGTCAGTTCAGTTGCATTGTCTCTCCATCTCTTGGGAATTCTCACTGTATTGTTGACATCTACAAACCTCTATCTGCAGGGCAGTGAGTCTGTGACACATGGAGAAATATCATTTTTATCATGGAATAAGAAGGTCCAGCCTATCTTGGCATCAACTTCTTTTCATGGAGCAACTGGTATGAATTGAAATCACCAGATTGTATTTAAGCTATCCCAGTTTATACACATTTATTTTATATATTTTTTATTTGTGGTTTCAGTGGTTTGGGACCTTAGGAAACAAAAGCCAATTATAAGGTAATTTTATGCAGTCCAAAGCAAAGTTCACATGGTGAATTTGTAAAATATTGTGAACTGGCAAACAATTTTCTATTAACTTTCCAATTTACAGTTTCTCAGATTCAGTTAGAAGAAGATGTTCAGTTTTGCAATGGCATCCTGATTTTGCCACTCAGCTTATTGTTGCTTCAGATGATGATAGTTCACCTTCTTTAAGGGTAATGCTTTATGCCGTCATTTATATCTATAAGTAAAAGTGTTATTCTTGTAAGTTACCTTCCTTTTTGGCATGCAGCTATGGGATATGCGGAACACAATGTCACCCTTGCGAGAGTTAGTTGGTCACACTAAAGGTACACTAGTTATCAATTAATATCGAACCTTCACCATTCAACATGTTGCTCTTGATCATTTCACAAGTGTAACAAATGTAGAATGTAATGATGAATATCCCCCCGTCTCCGCCCTTCCTCCCCTCTCCTCTGCCTATTTCCTTCCCCTATGTGCTTGCATTCAAGGATCCATGGTAGAACAAAAACAAAAATAGGAAGAAAGATAAAATACTTAAATTGCGTTTGGTTCAAAAAAAAGTACTCTGTTACAAAATCTTCAATGGAAGGTCAACGTTTGGGAATAATTTCTGCCAGGATGACTAGTTCTACAGTTGTAAATGGACCATTTTCTTTAAATTTGTTCAAGATATAGATATCTTATGCCTAGATAAAATATTATTCTAGAGAAGAAGAGAAAGATCTACCTCCCGATACCCAATTGAATAGGTGGCAAGAGATGTATCTGGTATAAAGTTTAGCAACTTAAACGTTTTATCTTATAACTTGCTTCTGTTTTGGGCTACTGAAAATTCCTATATTTCTGCAATCTGTCACCCTAGCAAAATAAGCTGTCTCCATTAACAAACTCAACTTAGTTTTTGCTCATGTATATTGTATCTCCTTTTTGTAATATTACATTGAAAATTCTAAACGATGGACAAAAAGTCTATAGTGTTCGCATAACGACAACCTGAAGCACAATAAAAAATCCTAGTTTAGTGGAAGCATTCATTAATATCTTTTAGGACAAAATGCATCAAAATGCAACAAACTTTGCCTTAGTTCCTACTTAGTGTAACAATCGGTTTTTTCTTTCTTCTGAATTTGTGTAGCAAACATTCAGTTATTCCTATTTTATACCCATTTTAACGGGTAACCAGAAGACCTTGTAATGACGCCGATGGCTAGTTGTCCAGTTATATTTTAATTCTTGATTGCGTGAAAAAATGCTACATCAAAATCAATCGATGTCATGTAGGTTGGAAACCTGTTTATGAGGTAAAATTGGTACGAAATAGGAAGAATTGAACATTTATTACACTAACTGAGAAAAAAATTATCGTTACATGTATCTTTAAGACAAACTTCGTTACATTTTGATGCATTTTTCTTTATTCTCTAATGAAGTGAGGTAAGGAGTAGGTATGCTAAATGATTGGGGCCTAACTAAATGTTTGTTGAACACATATGGTATGGGAAAATAATATAGCAAGACACTTTGATATCTAATTACCAATCTTGAACTAAGCCTCATAAATGTAAATCACCCTGCTTCATGAACCAAAGTACCAAACAGACAAGGTGGAAAGACATGAAATATAGGTGAAATTCTCAAGTACTAATTAAGTTTTAATTCCCACAAAATTAGATCTAACTAACAAATAACATTTTAATCTGACAGCGCAGCTGCACAAGTAAATAGTTTGAGGTGCTTAACAACTTAACCTTGTGGAGTTTACAAGCCGACACTTTTGGCTGTACCAATTTAAGTAACATAATTTACCAGCATTACATGTCGTCTATTGTGGCTAATCATATTGAAGTATAAACAATGACAGGACATAGTATTTACATATAAAGAGGTCTTGTCTATTTGATACTCAGCTAGACGTCATTTAAGATTTATAGATGTTATATGCTATAAACTTTTTAGATAATTTTTTCATGCTCCTTTTCATTTGAGTTTCACAACAAAATGATATACCAGGTGTTGTTGCAATGTCATGGTGTCCCAATGATAGCTCCTATTTGCTTACTTGTGCCAAAGACAACCGCACTATTTGCTGGGACATTAATTCAGCCGAGGTATGTAGATATTTTTGTTAGTTATCTTATGTTATTTGCTGAACTTCTACAAACTTTTTGTGGTTATTTTATGTCTAAGCTGCTAGTGATCTTTTTCAACTGCAGATTGTCTCCGAACTTCCAGCTGGAACCAATTGGAATTTTGATGTGCACTGGTATCCGAAGTTACCTGGGGTCATATCTGCATCTTCATTTGATGGGAAAATTGGTATTTATAACATTGAGGTCCGCTATATTGCTCCTATCGATTTTCTTATGTGTCATTATTGTTCTTGCAAGACTGTTTACACCAATCATTTCATGGGAAAAAGTACACCATGCTATTAAAAGTACTATGGTAATGTCATGGATGGAGCAGTATGTGAACACTTGCCCTAGTGTGATTTGAAGGCCAGTTATACAACATCATCTCCGACCTTGTTTATCTATGTATAAATTCTGGTTCGAAGTTGAAATGTCTGTACATTCATACAATTCACAGACCTTTTTTTTTTTTTTACCTTTTTGCATGTTGCTTATTATATGTTCTTGTACTTACTTCGGGTTACACAAAGTGGACAACGTACTAGATGGATTATTATCAAATATATATGGACACTTATATATGTTCTTTTATGTAGGCTTGTGCTCGATATGGTGCTGGTGAGGGTTACTTTGGCTCAGGTAACGTGGTTCTTCATTTCGGAATGAAACTGTATATGGTTTTCAAGTTGAGGTTTTGTTTATGGAACCTGTTTTTATTTTCTGAAATAGACAGTTCCATTATTTTATTATTATTATTATTAAGTTATGACCAACTTCAGTTATGTGAATGCATTAAGTGTGAGATTGGGGGTTTCTTCTGTTTCAAGTTACTTGTTTGAATTGTTCTGGTATGGGTTAATGGGATCTACGCTTTTGGGAACAATATGCAACCACCGCCATAGTTCAGCTATTGTGGGAGTAATTAATTTGTTTGCACATTCTACCTTTAGTTGTTCGCTTATTGCCTCTCTATAAGAGCTATCCAATGGTTACTGCAGGATTCTGCTCTATGACCAGAACTGTTTATGTAGAAAACCATGAAGCACATTTTATGAGCTTGAGTATTCAATGTTTCTTTTAACGAAAAATAATGAAGTTCAATGCACAGAGTAAGGCAGGTTAGTTGATGTGGGCCCAGATAATAAATGAAGAGAGAACAAATTAAAAAACTGAAAAGGAAAGGGAAAATATTAAAGTTCAAGTACTGATAAGTGATGGAGGAAGTCAGCTTAGCAGAAGTGGCTATCAATCTCCTGTTAGTATAGGTGCTAAAGGAAGAAAGGTGACTGATGATCTGAGGTGTTTGGTAGGCTTAATTCCTTGTGATGTAGTCTTCGTGGGCTGGAGAAAATGATCCATACTCTGAACTTGTTGGTAGACCGTGTATAGTGAAACCTTCTTGGACTTGCTAAGTATTGGGAGTTTGTACATATCCCACTTGTTTCCTTGTTGGTAAACGAAGAATGTATTGAGATAAGCAATGTGGCAGAAGTGGTAAATAAGTTTCTGTGTCACCTACTGGAACATATCATCTGAAACTTGAGCGTTGGTGCCCAAAATTACCTGATGGTGGTACTGAAAATCAAGGTGACTTCTATCAAGAGGAGGGCTCTTGGAGAGGTAGGGTTTTGGAAAAATGAACATGTACAAGAGGTGGCCACAGACTTAATTGACTCTAACGATCCAGAATTTGGACGTAACCCTTATATATGGGAAAGACAAAATGCAATATATACTTATTTGCTGGGGTGCCTTCTCCTTTACAATTACCTACACTTTTAGCATGCCGAAACTTGTTTGTGATGAAAGGCTTGATTTGACATATGTGCAACAAGCCAAAGCTTGGGCCACTCTAAAATCGCTTCTGATAATTGCAAAGTAAATTCAGTATTATAAAGCCTCCAATTTTACTTCATCCCCACCTTTGGCTTGTATATTTACCTCTTCGGAGTTCTGGCTTTTTTGTTTTATTTTTCCTTTGGATGTATTATGATATTTATTAGTTTGTCTTATGATTTATTTATGATCTCTGTGCAGCACCTTTAAGAGCCCCAAAATGGTACCAACGGAGAGCTGGAGTCTCTTTTGGTTTTGGTGGCAAACTTGTTTCTTTTCATGCAACTGGTTCTCCGTCTGGAGCTTCGGAGGTAATTCTAGTGGGTCTTGCACTGCCTGTCTCTTTCAATAACTTTTAGTATCTCAGTATCTTCTAATAATGTTTCAGGTTGATGTGCATAACTTGGTTACTGAACATAGTTTAGTTGGCACCTCATCTGAAATTGAAGCTGCAATGCGTAGTGGAGAGAGATCTTCATTGAGGCTTTTGTGTGACAAAAAAACTCAAGATTCTGAGTATGTATTTGTAATAAAGCACAAATTTCTTCTGGTTTATTACCTCCATCTTTCTGAATAAATTTTATTGCTTGGATTTTGTCGAATTGTCTGAACAGATCTGAAGATGACAGAGAAACATGGGGATTCTTGAAGGTTATGTTTGAAGATGATGGAACAGCAAGGACAAAGCTCTTAAATCACCTTGGCTTCAGTTTACCTCCAGAACTAAATGATACAGTACAAAATGATCTGGCTCAGGATGTAAATTCTCTCAGTCTTGACAAAAGTGGCGAAGCTAAAGAAGGATATATGGAGGGCAACCAGACATTCAACTACCCCTCTGATAATGGCGAAGATTTCTTTAACAATTTTCCAAGTCCTAAAGCTGACACACCTGTGTCCACTCCTCATGATAACTTTGTTATTGAAGAATCTGTTCCAGCTGTGGAAGACCCAACAAAAGGAAGTGATTCAAAAGAGGGAATTGCTGACCCTTCATTTGATGATGCTATTCAACGTGCATTGGTTGTTGGGGATTACAAGGGAGCTGTTGCCCAGTGCGTAGCTGCAAATAAGATGGCAGATGCTTTAGTTATCGCGCAGGTTGGTGGTGCTTCCTTGTGGGAGAGCACACGTGATCAATACCTTAAAAAGAATGCTTCTCCCTACTTGAAGGCATGTTTTTTTTCTCTCTTTTACTTTTCTCTTTGTTTAAACTGTTGATCTATTTTAATTACTGATGGGTTGTGATTACCTATCATCAGTTTTATTATAGATTATTCAGTTCTCACCTTTTTAGTGCTCCAATTTCTCATTTTAATCTTTTCGGATCCACAGATTGTTGCTGCAATGGTGAATAATGACCTTGTTAGCCTAGTAAATATCAGGCCCCTGAAATCTTGGAAAGAAACTCTTGCTCTTCTCTGCACTGTAAGTTGCCAAAATTATGAGTGATAACTTCATGTCATGTTGCATCAATGAATTAATTATGTGTCTATTCTGATAAAAACAATTATATTGTTCCTGTACCATGTACATCCTTATCCTTGGGTGGCAGACGAAAAAAAGAAACCCTCAACACGTACTCTCCTTTCCTTTGGAGGCATAAAGATGGATAATTTAATTCCATGTTTTGCAGTAGGGTGGTTATTTCTCTATTTCTGCATGTTAGGATGTGTTGATGGGCATAATTTTCTTCCACTAAAGAAGAGCGAGTCCATAAAAGATGATACCATACTAAAGCTACCAGAAAGTGCATCAGGTCCAGAAAGCCATGTTAGTGATTAGAAGCACTAATTTTGTTCAGTTATTAGTTTAAGTAGTGTAAAAAGGACTTAGAGGTATAATATGTTGTTAATGTTGACAAAATAAAAGAATAAAAAATGTGCACATATGGGCTGATTGGCAGGGACATAAATGACTGACCAAAACATCATGACATCATGTATATCTACACACTTTTCAATTTGGAGCAAATATGTCAAACATACTCAGGTTGCTACTTACAGGATATATTACACCTTAAGAGGCAGCTTATCGAAGATGTTTGCTACCAATCTCTAAGGCACATGCAAACTCAGACGGTAGGTTGTTTTGTTCCTGAGAAGTACTAACCATGTTATCACAGAAGAAGTGACAATAATTGACCTTATTATGTTTGGTAAGCCCATAGGAAATATTTTTACTAGAAATGTGCATAGCTTTCACATTATCGCCATACATCTTCCTTTGTCTATGTACAATACTTGGACCCATGCCGAGAAGATACATGATTCTTAATGTTCCAAGACACAAAATTCTCTCCAGCAAAAATAGTGCCATGTCATTGACCTCCCTGTCGTATGGAAACCCTAGCGATTAGGTTCTCTTTAAACTCTAGTGTCTCTGGCCACCATGCATGACTAGCCTCTGGCTAACTCTAGTGTGTCCTTGGCCTTTATAAGAAGCCTCGTTCTACAACACTATGAGGCAATTCAAAACAGAATCACTTCTAATAAATAACTAGCATTGCCTTAGCAGACTCACAAAAGAGGCATCACTAGTCAAGTGACTATGAGATAGTTCAACTTCTCATTTAGTCTTTTGAACTCTCCATCAGCCAGACGGAGCATTATAATGGGTTCGGTAGGAAAATATGCAACATGACTACCGAGAATATGGAGAACATACTTTTGTAAACAGTGATACTGGATACTTTTCTAATAAAGGTCATAGCTGTTTCCCATCTTATGGAGATCAGAATATCAGCAAATGAGAGAAAGATCCATTAGAATTCGGTTTTGTGGTGACACTCATGCTTGCACACATCAAAATCTTAACAAGGAGGAAGGCTGACAAGATCCCAAAGCTCATTATTTTTATGAGCAAGCCTTTGTTTTGTGTAGCCTTGCACCACCCAAGATGGCAAGGGCTTTAGATAATTTTCTGGATATATGATGGTTATCCATAGCAAATATGAGAATAAAGTGATTGGTAGATCCTTGGGCATACAAATCATGGTGAGAAGTAGGATAAGCTAAAATGCTATTGTGTTACTGAATGGGATACGAGGAGTATTAGAAGTGGTGATAAGAAAATCCTTAGGATCTTAACAATATTTGTTTTCTCAGGAAGTTATAACCAGATTGGGAGCATCATGAGTAACTTCGCCCGTGACCGCAGGTACTTGAAACAGAGATATCAACAAGATCAAAGAACTCGGATCTTAATAGAAAACCTCACAAATAAATTTCACTCCTGAAAGTAACATCTATAGAAATAAGGTAACCTTCTAATAGATTGTGACATAATATTGGGCAAACTACACCGAATTGGTTTAGAGTTAGCTTGGTTGGATGGACAAATTTCAAGCTAAAGTGACCTATTCTCCCTTGTCATCTCTCAAACTATTGGTATTAATTTGGGTCCACAAAATTCCTCCTAACTTTGTCTTCATTGAAGGGTAGTTAGACATTTGACTAATTGGAAAATACTTATCTTAAACTGGCGGGTGAGTTGTCAATTTCATGGGTCCTTTTTAGTACGACTTTGAGAATTAGTTCCTTCACTTTCAAACAACGTAATTGGTTTAGATCACAAAAAGGATGATATGTTCTTCTTTTCCTTCTTGTTCTCTCTCTCTCTCTCTCTCTATATATATATATATATATATATGTATGCATATATTTGTAGTTGTATTTATTTTATGAACTTAATTTTTACCCTTTTTTTAAATCACGGTTCTGACCGCGATTTCGGTAAATGACCGCGTTAACTGCTTAGCCTGGAAGTCGTTTTACAATAATATGCAATTGTTTTCTCATTTAAGTTAAGGCGTTCTTAATGCTGTATCACTTTAAAGAGCATGCATATCTATTTTGATCAGTTGATGATGATAATCATCTTTTTAATGACAGTTTGCACAGAGGGATGAATGGACTTTACTTTGTGATACCCTTGCTTCGAGACTGATGACTGCTGGTAATACATTAGCGGCAACTCTTTGTTATATATGTTCTGGGAATATTGATAGAACTGTAGAAATCTGGTCAAAGAAGGTTACAGCCGAGCATGAGGGGAAGTCCTATGTTGATCTTCTTCAGGTAAGCACTGCCTCATGTTGAAGTTTAAGTTGTTTTCACTTCTGTTTTCTACTTTCAAAAGTAATTATATGAACCTTGTTTTCAGAAACTCTTTTGAATGTTGGGTAAACCGCAATCGTGCTAGTAAAAGGTGGATAATAGAGACCGAAAAATGAAAAGAAAAAGAAAAGAGAACATATGAATGAAGAAAGAGAAGAGAAGAAAAACAAAAAGAGAGACAAGGAGAATAAAATCAAACAAACATGTGGTCTTTTGTTTTTGGTGCATTGTGTTGTACCCTAGGTAGTGGGGTCAAATAGTCAAATATGGTAGGCTGTTGTACAAGTGCCTGATGCACTAGTACAAGTAGTTAATGCAAGAGTTGTAATAATTGGGGTAGTATGAATGGGGGGTTAGGTTAGTAGGGTTTATTGTTTGGGCGGGAGCCTTGGGAGACATCCGACCGTCTCAAAGTGCCTGGAAATCCATTTGTTGCTTTCAATCATCCAATTAATAGTGAAATTCATACTATGAATCATCAATTGATATCAGAGCGAGTTCAATCCACATCATGCTAAGGAGATTGGAATCCATAGGTGATGAAATTAAAGGGAGAAAATATATATTATCGGACTTCAGATCCTTGAAAGAAGATGTGCAGATTGTGAAGAAGCTGTTGGAGTTCTTGATCAGATTGTTGGAGAATCCTGTGGTACAACACCACCTATGAGATTTGAGGAAGAAGAATTTTTGCCAAAATTTTGGAGATTTGCAGAGAAGGATGGGAACAAGCTAGAAATACCAAAGTTTTAATGGGAAGGATCTAGTTGAATGGATTTTGAGGGCCGAGAATTTTTTTGTTCTAAATCGAAGAGAAAATTGAGGTTTTCGTAATGGTTTTTGAAGGTGATGTGTTACGGTGGTTCAAATGGGAAAATGGACGAAGATCATTTAATAGGTGGGAGGAAAATAAACCGTCTGAGCAACATCAACTTCAAATCCTTGCACCTAGTAAACAGTCTTCGTCTATTTTCCCATTTGAACCACGTAACGCATCACCTTCGAAAACCATTACGTAAACCTCGATTTTCTCTTCGTTGGTGAACTGATTTAGGGTAAAATTTCTCTTGGCCCTCAAAATCCACTCAACTAGATCCTTCCCGTTAAACTTTGGTATTTCTAGCTTGTCCCCATCCTTCTCTCTAGATCTCCAAAATTGTGGCAGAATTTCTTTCTCCTCAAATCTTATAGGTATTGTTGTACCACGGGATTTCTTTTGTAATCTGATCAAGAACTCCAACTGCTCCTTTACGATCTGCACATCTTCTTTTAAGGATCTGAAGTCCAATGATATACCTTCTCTCTCTTTAATTTCATCACCTCTGGATTCCAATCTCCTTAGCATGATGTGGATGGAACGCTCTGATACCAGTTGATGATTTAGGGTATTAATTTTACTTAGCGGGTGTTTGGTTGGGAGGGGTTTGGATTTCGTGAAGTGATTTGGAAGGAATTGAAATCTTTGGTTTGTAGGATTTGGAATGGAATTGAATTTCATTATTTATAAATAATTTATAAAAACAAATTATAAATAATCATAAAAATAATTAATTTACCTTTTTATTGATTGATTATTACAGAACAAATGTTCTTTAACATATTGTAAAACATTATTACATACAAATCCTGTGAAATACCAACCACCAACGTGGGATTCCAAAATCCTATGTTTGTGGGATTTCACGGGATTTCAAATCCAGGAAGTCCTTCAAACTAAACGTGAGATTGGAATGAAATTCAATTCCAAATCCAATCAAATCCTGCAAACCGAACGGGACCTTATGGTATAATACGTTGCTAATCATATCTTGCTTGTGTTCAGGATTTAATGGAGAAAACCGTTGTCCTCGCTTTAGCAACTGGGCAAAAGAGATTCAGTGCTTCTTTATGCAAACTTGTTGAGAGGTATGCTGAGATATTAGCAAGTCAAGGACTTCTATCAACAGCCATGGAATATTTGAAGCTAATGGGCACTGAAGATCTGTCCCCAGAACTTGTGGTCCTACGAGATCGGATAGCCCTCTCATCTGAACCCGGTATGTGTTATGGTAGCGTTTTATATTCAACACTGGGCCATGTTTCTTTTTCATGTGTTGAATGATTATCTTTCGTCATATTTTGATGTAAATATTCAAGGTTTTGATAACCTATTACCCGTTGCATGGAAATAGACATTCTATTAAGCTAGCAACTAGCAAGCATATCAATAACTATCTAAGTTCTAATATGTGGCTTGTCAGCTAGCTCCTATTTTCTTGTAGAACCGGGGATTCTTATATTGTGGATGATTTTTGCCCTTATGTTGAATGATATAAGTTGGCAGAACTCATGCAAAATAAGGAGCATGCATGTGGAAGCAGTTGTAGCAAGGCACATTATTCTCTTGTAGGAAAGATCCAACCATAGAAGGCCACCACTTATAAAGGATTCCTATATGTTTTTCTTTACATCCTGGAGTTTTGGGTCTTTTTGAATTTCATGGTGATGTGGTAGAAGACCACATGTTGGTCAATCACTTCTTTTATCAGCTTTATGACCTCTTCATCTTTGAATTGCTTGTAATTTTTTTCTGAATACTAAAAGCTAAACTTTCCTGATTCTAGTTTTAGCTACTTGTTCTCCATGGATCATGCTCCTTCAAGCCTTATTTGCATCACAGAAGATGCTAATTCATCAAGTGATAAATGTTTTTTTGTGGGGCATCTCTTTACATTCTCCTGTAGTTTTGACATTTCATGGTGGTGTATCTCCATTTTCATCATCATATTCTTGAAATTTTTTGAAGTTCTTAATCATTCGGTAAGAATCACTGTTCAGCAAACATAAATGTGTTGGTTCCCTTTGTTGTTGGTGTCTATGCTTGTGCATTGATTTGTACTTGAATGGAAACCTTCCAAAAAATTTATGTTGTACAGCTATGAGTCCAATAATTTTTTTTCTTGAGTTTTATCTATGCATGGACAAAAAGAGGTTTTGGCTTGTTAAGGTGAGTTGCATGTAAAATGTCATCTAGTTCTGCTGCATGTTTAGGTATTGGAATCACTCTATTTTAGCTGTTATTGAGGTTTGTGTTTTTCTACCATGGGAACTTGATACTGGAACTTCACATGTGGTTTGTTTGAACACTTGATTCTTTCAGAGAAGATACCTAATCTTTTGCACATGGGTATACTGGGCATACATCGGTTCTGCTACTCTTTGTAGCAAGTTTGATTTCAGTTGTTTTGTACTTTGTTGATACAACTTTCCCCTACTACCGTTTTCGGGTCAAAAATATGTATACAGTGTCTTCAGTGGCTGCTGCTGGTTCTGAATAAAGCCTTTCTTTTCTTCTTTCTTTTAGAGCAAAATGCAACTGTGTCTACAGATTTCGGTTACTCTCAAACACATACGGGAGCTGTATATGGTGCAAACCAACAAACCAATTCTGTTGTGGAGCCCCATCAAAACTATTATCAGGTATTTTATGCTTTATCTCATCATCAACATATTTCCATCTTCCATTGGTGGAGCCAGAACTGTTCACTAAAAGGGACAGATTATGCAATTCTCCAACCATATCTTTTAGTCCTAGAACTCCAGATAAGATGGGGAAAAAGGTGTAATACTTTGAACATAGTATCGGAAAGTACATATAATTCTTCTAAAATGCTACCATATGAAAACACGTTTGCATTTCCTTGTAGTGCATATTGCAAGGGGGAAGTTTGTTTGCTTGGTCTTCATATTTATAGCTCTGCCTAGTGTTACTTTAACTGCACCATTGCTTTCTTTCCTCTATTGATGGGTTGCATCGTCTTTTTCTGTTTCCTTTTTAGGATGAGAAGCTTTATCATCAGGAACAGTATCGACCACAACCTGGGCCTTCGTACAATAATCAATATGAACAGCCACAACGTAGCATGTTTGTTCCATCACCTGCAGCTCCCAGTCCTCCGGTATGTAAACAAAATAATAGCATGAATATAGACTGCTGTATCTGAGATAATGATTCCACGACGTTTTCTGGTGGACATTCTGCTCCACTTGTAGTTTGTTTTTTGTGGTCCATTTTTACTTCTCTATTCTGGCTTGCTATTTATATACAAGTTTCATGTTTTTTGGTGGTTCTGGAATTCTGTGACTATCCCTCCAGTAGTTCCATATCATGCTGTCTCCTAAGAATTGACATCCATCTGCATTCTTTTAGATGGGCTTCAATCAACCTCCAGCTGCAACTCAAGCTGCTGCAAGACCCTTTGTTCCTATGACACCTCCAATTATGAGAAACGCTGACCAATACCAGCAGCCCCCCACCTTGGGTTCTCAGTTATATCCTGTATGTATATATATGTGTGTGTGTATATATATATATATAATATTCTTCCCTCTCCTTGATGTAAGTTGTATAGTTATAACTGCTAAGATCTCAGGATGCTTACCAGTCTCAGGTGAATGCCAACTCCAATTATCAAGCAGGACCACCAGGGACTGTTTCCCTTGGCCCTGTCCCATCTCCAATGGTTCCTACTACTGGTCCGAAGTTACCACATGATGTGGCCCCCACGCCACCCGTAAGAGGATTCATGCCCATCAATAATACAGCAATGCAAAGAACAACATCAGGTCAAATGCCACCGAACAGTGCTACAGAATCTGCGGCACCTGTTGCTGCCCCTCCTCCAACCGTACAGACTGCTGATGTATCGAATGTACCTGGTATATCGTTGATCTTTGCTTCCCAAGAAATCACTCCTTATCATATTCAGCATGTGTTCTTCATTTTTTTGTGAACTAAATTACTGTCGTTAAGCAAATACTAATGTGGCTTATATGTGAGATCTGGTCTTTATTATAACCTTGCTAGGTGCAGATAGCTGACATGTGAGAACTTGAGTTTTTATAAGCTTCCTATGTGTTATATGACTCAATAAGTGGTGCACTATGTGTTAGTTCATCGAAATTCTAAGGGACATGGTGAACACAAAAGCAAGTTCGTTGACAACCCCCTTCTTTAATTGCATGCCATTTTTTACTTTGTTTTTTCAGTAGTTGCACAGGACATGTACGTGCAAGATTTCAAGATTATCGGTTAACTTCTTTCGGAAAACTGTACTCCTTTCTATTTTAAATTCTAACTTGGTTACCATTCTCTCTAGATATGAGTTAATCGGTATTATATCTCTGAAGAGATTGTCTCCTGATAGATGATCCCCATCTTCCTGTGTATTTTTTTGGGTTGGGGGGGGGGGGGGGGGGGTACTTAAGAAGGATCTCCTGGAGTCCGTTTTTTTATCTTTTGTGCTGGATTCCTCAGGGAAAGAATTGGATATGGACTGCACATGTGTTGAACCTTTGGCTAATAAAAGTGTTTTGATGTATTTGTGTTCCAGGCCAACAAAGGGCGGTTATTGGAACACTGACTAGACTCTTCAATGAGACATCAGAAGCATTGGGAGGTTTGCATGCAGTTCCAGCGAAGAAGCGGGAGATTGATGACAACTCAAAGAAGATAGGTGCTTTATTTGCCAAACTAAACAATGGTGATATTTCCAAAAATGCTGCTGAAAAGCTTGTTCAGCTCTGTCAAGCATTGGATCGTGGCGACTTCCCTACCGCCCTCAAAATCCAGGTATCATACTTGTTCCCTGTTTTCATTTTTTGCAAGCTGGGGATCTTTTATGTAAACAACCTCTCTTCAACCCCTTGGGGTAACAGTCCAATCTTCTAACAAAACTAACAATCTTCTAACAAAACTAACAACACAACCGACCTTATAACTACTTTAATTAATGACGAAACTACCCTTCCGATGTTAATTATAATCTTTAATAAGGTAAGGTCTACGTCCATCCTACCGTCCTAGACCCTACCTCTGTGTGGGATTACTGAGTTCTGTTGGTATCGGCTGACACTCAAAATGAAGGGGCTTAAAATAGTTGTTTTTGTTGTGTTGGTACAGGTAGATCTTACGACCAGTGACTGGGACGAGTGCAGCTTCTGGTTAGCAACACTGAAACGAATGATCAGGATTAGGCAGAATGCAAGGTGAACGAGAGCACTCTACGTTTATCAACAACCATAATGCCATCCAACTTCAGTGCCTGGTTTGGTTTGGATCCGCTTGTCTTTGTACACAAGAACGTCCTGCTGTCCATCTTCCTTATGCCAAGAACATTGCTCATTCGGATTATTTTCTTCTTAAAAGGATTAATTAATTATGACGTTTTAAAAGCGGTTAAAGGAGTTAGATGAGAGGGTCTTTGAGAGATTTAAATGTGTTTGTTTGTGTATTGAAATAGATTTGGTTTTCTTGATTAGCAAAAAGAAAGGTGTGAAAAGTTTTGAGGGATTAGTTTTTATTCATCGTCCATTGTATCTCTTCTTACTTCGGCTTTGTTTGGAATTGGAAGCCTGTGTTTGACTGATTTTCAAATCATTTTAACTGGCAATGGCATCTTTGTTCACCACGAAGTAACCAACAAATGATCATGAAGGTCCCAAAATAAGAACCGGAATCTAAATGTGAACAAATCAATACAATAATGCGGAAATTACGGGTCTGGCAAATTCGTATATGACAATCCGTCCACAACAATCGTACCATAAACAATGAAAGGCAATATCAAGTATAAATACAAAAGTATAACTATGGCATGTAAACAAGACGTTGAGATTTAACTTGGTTTCACTATTGTTATGACAGTTTGAGTCCACATACAAGCAACATAGAAGATAAAGAATGGTCCACTCATGGAGCCTAAATAGATTCTTCAATGTTCTTGCTATAATTGGAAAATAAAAGAGGTTGTATTAGAAAAAACTAGAATTTTTAAGCCATAACTTTATGGTTGTATCCGCGTATCTGAAGCTAGGCTGTCTACTTAAATAATAAGATTAATATACGGTAAATTAACTCTTACATGCTTTTCATTTTTGGTGGGACTTGAACCCATTAGGAAGGTGGGGCTACCGGTTACTACTAGGCCAATGGCCCTATGGTCTTCACGAGCTAGTGTGGGATTGCATGCGTCGTGGGTTCCAAATGAGTGTCATAAGCGATGTACAAGAGAATGAATGCCACTAGACCTCACGACCGGGCGGTTTGCGATTCTAGGTCACCTGCTCTTCTACGAACGTCCCATGCGAGCTGTAGGTCGTCAAAACTCATGGCCGGAGATGGTGAATGTCGCCGGAGATGGTGACAATCGTCGGAGATGGAGATGGTGATTGGAGGGGTTTCACAGAGACATTATTTGTGTGTGTATATATATATATATTAATATATTAAATAATATAATATTAAAATATTTTATTTTTTATTAAGAAATAGACAAAACAATGAGAAATAACCAAAATACCCCTTTGAGTTAACTGGGTTAACTGATTTTGTTAAAAGGAGGGACCAAAAGCTTGCGAAAATGCAGACCAGGAGTCCCATTCTCGTATTTATTTTGATTTTGAACCACTATGGATAGAAAGTGTAAACCACATGGACCAAATCCATTATTTACTCATAGTTAAAACATTAGAGAATCCATATATATTCAATTTCAAGCCTTTTCATGTTATATCAGTACTAACTCAAAAACTTCCAACATATTTCTACCATAACAACTTTTCTTAAGCTTTTTCAAAAATTTTAGGGTCATACCATTTTTTTTATTTATATCATTTATATTCTGTTGGTCCCAGTTAACAGAAAGTACACACAAGTATTGTAGAGGGGAGGGGGGTTGAATACAATACTCAAGTTTTTTCACTTAATTTAATTCTTATTGATATAAAATCAAGAATTGCACATAGAAAACTTTGATTGTTGTGGAAGAGAACATATGAAATCTGTTCAAACAATCTTACACAAAGAGAATGAAGAACAATTGAAAAACACTTAGAAAACAATTGAACTTCGTAGAGAGAAAGTTGCCAGACACTTAGAGAACTTGAAGGCTGTAGAACTGATGATTTGCATGGTGAAGCATCCTCTATATATAGTGCCTCATGCATTTAATGCATGGGACACCTGTTGAGCAAGGGTAGGAAATCAAGTCTTTTCATTGGTACATGATGTACCTTTTGTCTTGGAGTGTTTTGGCTTGATGTGTTGACCTGTAGAGGATGGTGTAGACCTTTCCTTAAAAGAGTGTAAAATACAAAACATAATTTTTCTGATCTTCAGATGAGGTCCACATCAATGCAAGATATCACAAATATACTTTCTCATAAAAGTATAATGTGTTTGTGCCGATGATATTTTTCCACTAAAACTTATCAAAGACAAGTTTGGTGAAAGTAGAGATAAGTTGGCACATATGACAGATCACCACATACATCTTCAGGATTCTAGAAGATGTGAGATCATCTTCAGGTTCCTGAAGATGTGAGATCATCTTCAAGTTCCTGAATATGTGCGATCGACACCATCCTGGCCGATGGTGTTGATCCACATAAGTAGGCAGCTTAACTTTAGGCTAAGAAGTCCATCTTCAATCCGCTTTGACAGATACACTTATTCTTTGACTTTTCGGCTGATCTTCGACTTCACCGAATATTTGTATTGTAACTAAGCTGCTAGAAAAAACCTCAAAATATTCTAAGTAGGATGATGGAAGATCGGGAGGTCATCTTCAAATCTTCAGATGACCAAACATTCTCCCCCTATTTGAGGATGACATCCATACATAAGAATGAAAATAAGAGTATACCGAATATTTCATTTTGACCCTTCATTACTCTTTTTGGGTTCTTTTCACATAGACCATTTTTTTTTTTGGATTTTTTAAGTATATCTGACATTTACAAATGAATAAAAGAATTAAGTACAACTGTATAAACTAACTAAACAAAAAAAAAGAATGAGAAAGTAAAAAAATATATACAAAGATACAGAAGACAGTAGACATGATTGTTTGAGCTTAAGTGGTTGGTTGTTCCCCCTCAACTAATGTCTGGTGGGTTTGATCACACATTCCATCACAAAATTAGTTTCAACAGAGTTTAAGTTTGAGTGGTCAGTTGCTCCCCCTCAACTCAAACTCCCCCTCAACTAATTCACGGTGTCAGAAATTAAGAAGTTCAAAAGATTTCGGGATCCTCTTACCTGCTCCTAGAAAGGCAGATTCATCCTTGGATCGTGCAGAAGCATCGAGACTGAGAATCCCGGGTGATAGGCTGTGAGGTGGAGAAGAGACATCTTGGATTGGGGATGTGTCCAAGTCATCTTTATCAACCAAGAAAAGGTTGATGAGGGAATAATAGGGGTCTCTGAGTTTACAATTGTATCCTTTTGAGAGGATACAAAAGAGGTGGCTTTGGGTTTGACAGATTCCCTGGGCCTAGAAGGGACAAATTCAACAACCTCCGACTTTTGAGATTCGGTGACTGGTTGAGATGGTTTGGCCCCAAAAGGTTTCCTGAGCCTCTTTAGAGGAGACTTAGGAGGAGGAGAAGAGCGCTTCCGCTTTTGAGAGTGGTGGGAGCCGATGGCAGCTACCGAAGGCTTTTTCGGTGGCATAGTCTCAGAAGCGGGTGCAGAGGTATCAGTGGCTTTGGTTTTCTTCTTTTTGGCCACCAATTTCACTTAGGTAGGGGAAACAGGGGTCACCGAGGTGAATGATACGGAGAGAGCCACCGATCTATAGAAGGATGGTTCCTCAGCATCTCCCAACTTCAGATTAGGAGAATTTATGAAAGAAATCATACATGGGGCTGAGAGCTCGATTGGTGGAGAGAGAGCCATTGTTCAAAGTGGTATTCATGACTTTCTAAGTGTTGGTCGGAGAGTCATCACCAAATCAATTAGTGACCCAACAATTTATCTCCCCCTATTTGATGATAACACCAACACTTAAAAAAATGGTACTGACACTCAAAGAAAGAATAAGAGACTTAGAACTCATAAATGGAGCGACCCATTTTTTTGGGGGTCTTTTCCGGAGATTTTTTTTCGGGGAAAAAGACTCGAGAACAAAAAATTGGAAAGAAAAGGTAGGGAAGAAAGTCGGAGAGAAGTGAAGAGTGGTAATGATGGTGAGAGAAAGTAGGGTGATGGGGAGTGAATATTGTAGTGATGGTATTCTTAGAAAATAGGAAAAATAACCGTTGGGTGGGGGGAGGGGGGAATCGGCTAGGGGGGGGAGGTTGGAAATCTGCAAGGGGGTTCAGCCAAAGGGTGGTTATCGTCTAGGAGATGAGGGGTCGGCTAGTAAGGGTGAGCGACCGAAGGTGAGATCGGCGGTAAGGAAATATTGGCGGGGGAGGCTAGGCTTAGAGAGGGTTCGACGAGAAGGAGGGTCTGTGGGAGGGTGAGGGTCGGCGAGAGAGGGAGGGTCGGCGGGAGAGGTGAGGCCGAAGGTGGGGTAGGCGGGGAAGGGAGGGATCGACGGAGAGGAGGTGGGTGTGGCCGATTGGGGGTCGGCGGTGATGGAGTTTGGCACAGGGGGCGTCAACTAGGATTGATCAACGATGGGAGGGAGGTTCGGCTGGTCGAGATGGAGTGAGGGGAGATGGAGTGTGGGATGGTGTAGCCGATTGAGAGATGGAGTGTGGGATGGTGGTGGATCGGCTAGGAGATTTGATAGAGAGGGGAGGGGGTAGCCGATTTATAGTTCGGCGATGGGGTGGGGGGGATCGGCTAACCGATGAAAGAGTGAGAATTGAGAGAGTTTTGAGAGATGAGAGGGTTTGAAGAGTGGGTAAAAAAATGAGGAGGGGAGTATATATATAGGGTAAAGGAGGGGGAAAGATGAAGGGTGTTAAGGTAGGTCACGTGGATAAAAAATTACTTCAAATCCATAGTATGCAAACATGACATCTCAGTATATATTTAAGAGATACCAAAAGTAAACAAAATTTCACACAGTTTATTTAGGGACGAAATTTCTCTCCGAAATTTGGGGGGGAAATTTTGGGGAGAAATTTCGGGGAGAAATTTTCGGGTAAAAATTTCGGAGAGAAAATTTTGGAGAGAAATTTCGGGGAAAAATTTCGAGGAGAAATTTCGGTGAGAAATTTCAGGAAGAAAAGAGTGGAGAAAAGGAGGGAAGAAAAAAGAAAAAATAGTTCAAACGGCATATTTTTTTAAAAAAATTGACAGAAAATAAAAAAGAAAAAAAAATGAATTTTTTAAGAAAATCGGAAGAAAAAAAATAAGAAAAGGAAATTTTTTTAATATTTTTTTTAAAAAACTCCATCGGCTAGCCGATGGGTTTTCAACTTTTTTTTGTTTTTTTTTTCAAAAGGCAAAAATATTTTTTTGTTTTCTTAAAAAGGAAAATAATATTTTTTTGCTTTTTTTTTTCAAAAAATCCATCGGCAAGTCGATGGTTTTTCAACTATTTTTTTTTTTGAAAAAAACTTATCAGCTACAAAAAAAACTTGGATTTTTTTAAGAGGGTGTCATTGGAGTTTTCCATAGGAGAGCAATTTTCAAATTTTTTTTGGAGATTACGAAAGTATTTGATTTATAAAGATCCCTTTAGAAGTTTGTTTAACTTGTAAACCCAAGAAAAATGTAAGTTCTCCCATCATGCTCATCTCATATCAACTTTTCATGAGAGAGAAAATCTCCCGACAAAGAGATTCATCGATGACACCAAAGTTGATGTCATCCACATAGATTTGAACAAGAATGATATTACCTGTTTGAGGCCATATGAAGGATTTTCAAAGCCATGTGGTTGTTTCACACAAACTTCTTCAGGAACAAGTCTTCATACTTTATTTCTCTCAAAATGAGAGAGCTCTTTTTGCATGACTGTTATCCAACATGGATCGGCCAGAGCTTCTTCAATTCTTTTTGGTTCAAAGATGGAAAGAAAGTTTACATAGAGACAGATATTTCCAATATCTCTTCTGGTCTGAACACCAGCTTGTTGATCACCAATGATTTGATTAATGGGGCGATCTTTTGTCTATTTTGTGGCAGGAGGTAGTGGAGGAGGAAAGGAAGGTTGTAGAGGATAGTTGGATGGGAAATCTTCAGGAGAGAGAGAGAGATGGAAGATCAACATGAATAGATGAAGAAAGAATGTCTGGTTGAGAAGGTGGGATGATTTGTGGTGAATTTTTGAGGTTGATGAGAAGTGAGATCGACTGGTGTGAAATGTAATGATGGAGAAAGGTTCAGGTTGAGTGAAATGGAGAAGAATAAGATAGGAGGGATCTTGATCTTCGGAGATGACTATTTGAAGATCATGGATTGAAGATGAGAAGATAGGTAAGTCACTATTTTGATGAGATGTGTCTGAGGAGAAAGAAACATATGGATTTGAGCTAGATGAAGGATTTTGAGAATCTTCATCAACACATGATGAAATTCACCAAAGTTAATTCATCACCATTACATGAAGAGATGATGACTTAAGATCATCAAACTTCACATGAGTAGATCCATTTATTCATTTTCTCAAAAGATTTTAGACCCGGTGGGACTTTGAAGAGAGAGAATATCCTACGAAAATTCCTTCATAAGATTTGTTGATGCTCAAACACCTGCAATCACAGAGAAATCATTTCTTTGGTACCCATTTTGAAATGGGTCCTTTAGGGTTAGAAGAAGAAGAAGAGTCCTTGGATGTGTTTCTGTCAATTCTTTCCACAGGACAATCCTTAGCAAGATGGAACGTGTCACCACAGTTATAACATTTTCTGTATATAAAAACCTTTTTGGAGCTTTGATCAGCTTCCTTGTGTTGACCAGTCACATTGACTTTTATGGCTTTTGAAGAGAGAGATGAATCAAGAGGTTTAGGACCCAAGATACCTTTGTCAGAGTTAGCTAAAGGAGTAGAAGAGGGTGTCTTAGGATTTAACTTTTTCAACATCACAGATCTAGGAATAGGAAGAGAGGAGGATTTCTTAGAATCTTTCTTGGGAAATTTTCTTTTGGAAGGAGGATCGGCAGTCGATTTTCCTTTTTCAGAGGAAGAGAATTTCTTTGAAGATGGCTGAGATTCACTGGTTTGAATCTTAGAGGGTGTGGGTTTAGAAGAGGAACCCTCATTAATTGTCAAAGATGTCATAGACTCAAGAATGGGTTTGGGAGGGTCATTTGAGCCTTGGGCTTCCTCACTTTCATGAGGTGAACCAATGCTTTTGGCTTTAATGAACATCTAAAACTTGAGATTTTCAGAGAGATAAGAAGAGTCCAAGGGTTCACAGTTTCAGAGTTCTCTTCGGAAGACTCATAGAATGAAGGAAGAGAGAAAGGAGCATGGGTGTCAGAAGGAGGATCAAGGTCAAATTTCCCAAAGCCTAGTCCAGACTTGTCATTACAAGACATTTGATCTTGAAAAATCTTTTCAAGGTTTTTCGAAGAACTTGTCCATTTACTTACAATTTCTTGCTCCTTTTTAAGACGATTAAACATTTTATTTTTCTTCTTGGCAAGAATGAAATTAATGGTTTTCAAGTCTTCAAGCTCAGCCATGATTTTGTCAAAATGTTTCAGTTGAGAAAGACAAATTTGAAGTTGAGAAGAGAGAGATTTTATCTAAGCATTTGCCTTTTTCTTTGCATCTTTGGCTTCATAGAAGTCAACAGTCAAAGAGTCAAAGGCTTAATCTTTTCAGCATTGGAGAGAGAGAAAAAGGGATGTTCCTGGGTGGAAAAAGAGGAGCACTCAATAGAGACTAAAGCGGTGGATGATGCATGTCCTTCAGGATCTTCTATATCATTTATTTTTGCCATAAGACAAATGTTGGAGATGTCCTTCTCGCTTTCGGAAGTTGGTTCATCTACCCAGTTATGGGTTTCAGTCATTTGACCTTTTCCATTTTTGAGCAAGGATTCATTTATCTCATTATCTTGTATTTGGCCTTGTATTTTTCAGCACGCTCAAAATTGGTTGAGAGAGAGGATTTTCTAGATCTTCGGGAGGAATATCGACTGAAGATTTCAGGGCTGCTCCGTTCTTATTTAGAAGAAAATTGAGAGGATGAGGAGAAACTTTTGGATCTTCCGGAATGTTTACTCTTACACTCATAAGCAAAATGGTCTTTCTTCCCACAACTGTAGCATTCTTCAGTTGCTTTATCGGAGGGAGAGGATTTTAAGATAAAAGAAGATTTTCGGCCATGCTTAGATTTTCTAGAAGAAAAATGAGGGTTATTGGAAGTTTCCTTACCTTCATTATCAGCCTCACTAAGATAGGCTTCTGAAGGATCATTAGGGTCTTCTTGACTATCATGGTCAGAATCAGAGGGATAGGTGATTCTAGGAATACACACAAAGTTTTTGGAAGAATCACTGACAAGAGGTAGAGAGGAGCTTTTTATGTCTTTTGTGATAGACGTCCTTAGCAGTTTAGTCTGCTCATAGTTAAAGAGAGTGCCATACAAGACAGTGATTGACATAGATTCAAGATCCTTGGTAGACTTAATGCAAGTACAAAGGTTTTCACAAAACTCAGGAAGACGGTCCATGAACTTGCATAAGACTTCCTCATTATCATAAATGTGACCCAGAAGTTTAAGGTCGTTAAGAAGACCGTTAAAACGGTTATAGTAGTCTGAGAGAGATTCTCCCTTTTCGTACGAAAAGAGTTCATACTTTCTTACAAGAGCAATCTTTCTGCTCTTTTTCACCTTAGGCGTATGTTATCCTCATCAGGAATCTCCTCAGTAGGAAATTTCATAGGACCATCTGTAATCGATAACCAAATATTCTCTCCATTTGATTGCCGGTCAACAAAATCACGAAAATAGTCCTTCCACTGTTCGTACTCCCCTTTAAACAAAACAGGGGGCTTTACATCCGTACCAATAGAAAGAGCGTATCTTGAAGTCATCTTTGATCTACACTGCTTACTGTGATCATCAAAATTTAGAAACACAAACTGGATCTACAAAAATCAAACTCAGTTAACTTTCATAAAAATTCAGAAAAATTGACTAAGGACAAAACGCGCATAACAAAGAAATTGAACAAAACGAACAAATGCCTATGTGCGAGTTTTACACTTCACGCACAAGGAAGACTGCGTGAACTCACTTCTCGTACACAATGATGTGCGAGTTTGAGCTTCACGCACGACAAAGCTTGTGTGAACCAAGGTTCGCGTAGAGAGTTATGCGAGTTCTTAGTTCTCGCACACAACAATGTGCGAGTTTTGGGACTTCGCGCAAAAGCTTTGCGAGTTCTAGACTTAGAATATTTTCGAAAATCAGAAACACGCTAAATGCAAACGCGCAAGATTCATTTCTTGCGTGTTTTGGACTTAGAAAATTTAGGGCAAGATTACTTCGCGCAAAACACAAAAGCGCAAGGCACACAGTTCTCGCAGGCTCAACTTCGCGCACAAGGAGGAAAGGAAACAGTACTAACTCGCACCTAGTGTTGTGCGAGTTTCTACTTCTCGCACGACTCTGTTAGCGATTTCTTTACTTCAAACACAATATTCAGTCCTCTGCGAGTTCTTGATCTTGGGAGTTCTACCCTTAGCGAGTTCTTCCTCTAGCGTGTTCTTCCTTTGCGTGTTCTTTGGATCATGCGAGTTCTTCACTTGCACAGTTCCAAAATTCGATCTTTTATACATATACTGATCCAATCTTTACCAATTAACTTGTAAATTTGCAGATCTTCTCGATTTCAAATATAGAACTGATTACAAGCAATGAATTACAAATACAAACACAAATTAAAACATTTTGATTCTATTACAGTGCGATGAAATGGTTCGAACAAGAACTAAAGAAATTTCAAAAATTCAGTTCGATCTAGTGTCAATTAGACAAAACTATTCAAACAGAACTCAATCTAGATGTAAAATCGAACATAATGAAACAAAATTCGAATCAAATACATCACTGAAATTCAAAATTCGAATTTCTACAGTCCGTATGCGAGTTCGTCCAAAATACGATCCAAAAGTCGAACTGATCCAAGTTTTTTCTCTGAATTTCGTGTGCTCTGATACCAATTGTTATCCCAGATAACAATGTAAATCGACATGACGATCAAATCCATCAAATCTCACTTTGAATTAATCTCAAGATTCAATTACAAAGTACGCTCACAATACACTTTCTCTCTCTACTCTGAAACTCTCACAATGCTTTATGAACTGCTTTTTGACAAACACGCACACAACACCTATTTATACCAACAAAGAAAACACGCAATCTACTATAAGACAGAAACACGCAAAACACAAAACTCTCACAAACTAGAAAACATAAAATACAAGTTTGACTTTGACTTTTATTACACTAGACTTTGACTTTGATGCTTGAGAGTTGACTTTCAGCTTTGACTTCAATCTTCAGTCTTCTATGATCTTGTATCCAACATATTTATGCTCTAACAGCGTACCTTCATAAAGAACACACAGAGTAGACCACATTTCTTTAGCAGTAGAGAAGTTAACAAGAGAGTGATAGACCTCATCAGGCAGAGAAAGGGAAATGATGGCTCTGACTTTAGTATCAAGAGCTATAAGACGTTTGTCTTCATCATTATATTTACTGGGATCCTTTACAATGTATCTCCCAGTAGCTGGATTCTTTCTTCCTCAGAAGAGTCATCATCAACATTTTCCTTGTCTCCCCTTTTGGCATTATACCGGTCCCAAACTCTAGGAATAAAAGAACCTTCATATAAAACAGTAGGATATTTGTTGTTAACTCCTTTTAAGAAGAGTATCATACGACTTTTCAACAGGAAGAAGTTATTGGGATTGAACTTTGGTGGTTTGGCTATAGAGCCATTGTCGTATGATACAACAATAGTGTTTTGAGAAGAAACATTTTTCAAAGAAGATGAAGAGGATGCCATTACAGATCTAGTTTATTAAGTTAAACTAACCTGCTCTGATACCACTTGTTGGTCCCAGTTAACAGAAAGTAAACACAACAAATATTGTAGAGGGGGGGTGAATACAATACTCAAATTTTTTCACTTAATTTAATTCTTATTGATATAAAATCAAGAATTACACATAGAAAACTTTGATTGTTGCGAAAGAGAACAAATGAAATATGTTTAAACAATCTTACACAAAGAGAATGAAGAACAATTGAAAAACACTTAGAAAACAATTGAACTTCGTAGAGAGAAAGTTGCCAGGCAGTTAGAGAACTTGAAGGCTCTAGAACTGGTGATTTGCATGGTGAAGCATCCTCTATATATAGTGCCTCATGCATTTAATGCATGGGACACCTGTTGAGCAAGGGTAGGACATCAGGTCTTTTGCATGGTACAAGATGTACCTTTTGTCTTGGAGTGTTTTGGCATGATGTGTTAACCTGCAGAGGATGAAGTAGACATTTCCTTAAAAGAGTGTAAAATACAAAACATAATTTTTCTGATCTTCAGATGAGGTCCACATCAATGCAAGATATCACAAATATTCTATCTCAGAAAAGTACAATGTGTTTGTGTCGATGATATTTTTCCCACCAAAACTTATCAAAGACAAGTTTGGTGAAAGTAGAGACAAGTTGGCACATATGACAGATCACCACATACATCTTCAGGATTCCTGAAGATGTGAGATCATCTTCAGGTCCTGAAGATGTGAGATCAACACCATTCTGGCCGATGGTGTTGATCCACATAGGTAGGCAACTTAGCTTTAGGCTGAGAAGTCCATCTTCAATCCGCTTTGACAGATACACTTATTCTTTGACTTTTCGGCGGATCTTCAACTTGACCGAACATTTTTATTGTAACTAAGCTTCTAGAAAGAACCTCAAAATATTCTAAGTAGGATGATGGAAGATTGGGAGGTCATATTCAAATCTTCAAATGACCCAACATATTCTTCTTTATATGAATCAATGTATGAAAAAATATATTGTTCAGTTACGACTTTGAACCAAAAACCTCATCCCAAAGCATTGCACTATGATGAAAAATCTCAAGTGAAGGTTTCTTATTTTTAAAAGTCTAAAATGCTCCTTATTTGAAGGGTTTCTTTAACCGTCATTAGTGGAAAGAATCAAATCCGAACGTTTTTGTAAACTAAGATGGTTTAATGACAAAAACCGATAAACAAACCACGAGGGCCAAAATTGTAGTTTACTCTATCTTAGATATATAATATATTTAAATGAAAACATTATTACTTAGTGAGCATATTTGGTGGAAGAGGTGTAATGAAAACATTATTATTTGAACTTTATTTAAATATTATATAACATACCAACTATTGTTGTAATGTAAAGCATTGTTTAATTTAATCTTAAATGGTTAATTATTTTTGTATTAGAAATTTATGTGAAATATATAATATCAATATATCGTGTTAATAAAAATTAATAATTAATGCATAATAAAAATAAGAGTAAATTACATTTTTCGTCCTTGTGGTTTGTTGAAAGTTTCTATTTCCATCCCTGTTTTTTTGAAATTATGATTTTCATCCTTATGATTTACAATTCATTATGGGTGAATATGGTATGGTATCATGTTTTTTTTCTTCCATATATCATGTATCAACAAATCTATATCTATACTATATTATAAAGCACGGATAAAAAACTCTTAAATACAAATTATTAGGCACAAGATACCATCATTTTATGCAAGATTTTAAAAATCTCTTAATTTACAAGTATCAAAGCACAAGATACATATTACTACTACAAACTTCTAACACCCACCATTTTGATATGTGCAAAATTTCCTTTTATGCAGACCTTTCAATGTATCACTATTAATTAATATATTATATTACTATAATTTTGTTTTAGTTATATTATTAAATATGTACTTGGTTATTTTTTCTAGATGTCATTAAAATATATAAGATAATTATTGAATTCTAACAAAATATTTAATTTTTTATATAAAAAACATTATATTATTAAGCCTAAATTAAACAAATTTATAAAAAAAAACATTATCATTTTCTCAAAATCATCCAAAAGCGTACTGTAAATCGACAAAAAAATAAAATGAAACATTAAAATCGTGATGTATCTCGCTGCATTGCGCGAGTACACTTCTAGTTATAATTGATACGTACACTTTTATATCATGTACCAACCAATTATATTTGGTATCAACTAAATTGATACCAATTTTTTTCGGTTGATACATGTTGGTACAGTTTTGTACCAACATCGTAAAAGTTGAAGTTATAAATTTATTTATATTGACATATTTACCAACTATATCTAGATGCAATAAAATCATCGAGTATTCAAATAACATGTGGATATGTGTTGTACCACTTATTACAACATTTACAAACATTCAAATAACTTTTATATAATACAATCAATCACTAGTGAATAGTGGAGGCGTAGACGATGTAATAAGGTTGAAAGGGTTAGACGAATGAATTCAATCGAATTTTGTATACATCGATATTATAATTTAGCAAAATTAAAAATAAGATAATTTAGAACTTAAAAATCAAAATATGTTGTATTATTGATTAAACTTTAATTAATGAATAATTAAAAATATTTCGGTACGGTACAACATTACCATGATATACAACGTCTAATATCACGTACCAACCAAATTTAGATAGTTGGTACAGTATTACCGTATATTGGTACCAATTAAATTGATATGATTGGTACAATAATTGGTTAGTTTGTCTTAGTACAAAATTGACACCCCTACAATTCAAATTGTAGGTTTCGTCTTTATGATTTAAAATTTATTGCTCTTTTCATCCCCGTGGTTTATAATTCTTTAATATTTTAATCTCTTATACTTAAAAAAATATGAGTTAGGCGTAGGAATGAAAATAGCAACAAATTGTAAACGGTGAAGAAGAAAATTACAATTTTAAAACCATAGGGACAAAATTGCAATTTTTGGCAAACCACATTAAAAAAAACATAATTTACTAAATAATAATATTTCTCCATTTAAATTAATGTGTTGTTTATACACTTATAAGATATTGATTCATAAAAATAAGAAAATAAAAGGTTGTGGGATTCTAAAGAAATAAAAAAAAACTAAAATAATATTTTTTTTCTAATCATAATGAAGATATGTTAAGGTTTTTAAATTATTAAATTAACATTAATACATGTTTGAAAATCTTGAAATCTAATACACATTGTGGATATTATTAAATGTATCCTTATGTTAGTGCCATTATCAATGCGTTCAATGGACTTGTATAATAAAACAACATTGTTCTTGAAGTCCTCTAATACGTGTTTTATGATGCATAAATAAATAAAAAATTCAATTCTTATATTTTTAAAGCTATTACAAAATGGTGACCACTAGTCTTTAATTTTCTTAAGTTTTTATCATATTATTGAATGGAGGTTCCAATATATATAAAGAAAAATAGACTTTTATCTTATCATTGCGATGTTAGAAATCTGGGGACCGGATATGATACATGGACAGGATAATCACTTAGATCGTGTCTAGATCGCTTTTCGAAATAATTCGACCCTTATTGCCTTGGGAATTACGAATTTAGTATCGGGATAATCCAAATGAATACTCTAATCTTAAAGGCTGTAAGAACAAGTCCATATATATAACCAAATTCTCGTTTACATATTTATATGAGAGATCGATGGTTACAAGCGGTTAAAACGGTTAAAACATAACTACACAACAATTATAATCGCTAACGGATAAGATTAAAAACCAGTTACAACTGGCTTTTAGTCAGAAGCAACATCAAAAGAGGTTTAGAGGTTTTGAAGTCCAGAGGCCCAAAATGTTCCGAGGCCCAGAGCGTTTGGAGACTCTGATTACAAGGATTAGAGGCTTTGATCCTTGATACTTTGAGAAAAAGTGAAGATTCAGAGGCACTGAGTACACACGCCTCTGAACAACATTTAGTCAATTTTCACCAAGTTTCAGCATTATTTCAAGAAGGTTTCCAACCTTCTGAAATACGTTCAAGCGTCACGAAACTTAAAATCCTAAGTAAACCTATCGTTAAAATCCATAGAGGTTTCGGGACGCTGCCCCGAAACCCGCGGTGGTAGGCCCCCTCAACCCATTCAGCGAGACCACCGCCAGGGGCCGGTTCCTCCCCTTGGACCCCGCAAGGGGGCACATCTCCCTTGAACCCCCCCCCCCCCCAGTCTATGGTGATCTAAGGTGATAGATGCAATATTTGTGAGTGTGCACTTTGCACCTACTAACTCACTTTTGCCTTATCACTAAATCAATCCCATGTAAATCACAACCACACTAAAATGATTGATGACACTAAAATCACCAACATGTGAGACTCCAACATGTGAGACTCCAACATGATCAATCAAAAGTATATAACTTTTGTAGATATTGTCATTAATCGATTCTTTTTCTAATGACTTCTATAGATCGATCCTTGAAGCAACATATATACTTATTGGGTTTTTGTAATGCCCCATTTTAGGGGCTATTTGTAAAGTATGTAAAAGGCCGATTAGTCTTATAGGTTGTCAATATAAAATAATTGGTAAACTTCTTTCCAATCGGCTTAGTATGGTTATTGGGGACATCGTTAGTAGTGAGCAATCGACTTTCATAAAAGGGCGTTAGATTCTTGATGGTTCTTTAATTTTGAATGAAGCTATGGATTGGTACAAAGAAATTCGGTCAAAACTTATGATTCTTAAAGTTGATTTCGAGAAAGCATACAATTGTTTAAGGTGGGATTACTTGGATTTAATCCTAGCGAAAATGGGGTTTGACATAGCTTGGCGTGGGTGGATTTGTGGATGCCTTGAGGATTCAATGGGATCGGTTCTCGTTAATGGGTCTCTGACTAAGGAATTTTGCATTCATAGAGGCTTAAGGCAAGGAGAGTTTCTTTCTCCTTTCCTTTTCATCTTAGCCATGGAACGCTTACATGTTATTATTCAAGATAGGGGTTCAAAAAATTTCTTCCGGGGTGCTTCTATTGGTAAACATCGCTACCCTCTTTCCTAGTTTTTTTTATGTGGATGATGCGGGTTTTTTGAGTGATTGGTCTTTATCGAATGCTAAGAATATTATTCGTATTCTTAGATTTTTTTTCCTTATTTTCGGTCTCAAAATCAATCTTTATAAAAGCAAACTTTTTGGTGTGGGATGGGATCGCAAGAAATTGAGCGTATAGCCTCTTGTGTTGGTTGTGGTGGATCGAAACTTACTTTTTCGTATTTAGGTTTACCCGTTGGGGTTAATCCAAATTCCAAAATGGATGGTTGGAAAGTGGTGTTCGATAAATTCTTGGCCAAAATTTCCAATTGGAAATTTAAAACCCTTTCGGTTGGTGGTCGGGTCACCCTCTTAAAGTCTGTTTTGGGGAGCCTTCTTACTTACTTCCTATCTATTAACAAAATTCCAAGGTCGGTTAATAAAGGCTTGGAATCTTTGCATAATATATTCTTTATTGGTAGTGATGTGGAGGAAAAGAAAATGTCTTGGGTCAAGTAGAAAAAAGCTAGGCTAGTATCAAGTCGGAGGACTTGGTATTGGTAGCATTATGACGTTTAACCGTGCTTTTCTTTTCAAGTGGATTTAGCGGTTTTGGTTGGAGGATGAGGCACTTTAGGTTAAAATTATTAAATCCATCTATAGCGAGAAGGGTCTAATTGGTTCAAATTTGCCTAAGCAAATTTCAAATTCCGCATAGGTCTATATTATAAAATCGGCCAACTCTCTAAAGGATAAAGGTATTGACCTTTTTTCTTTCTATAAGAAAAATGTGGGTGATGGTGCTTTTACCTCATTTTGGGATGATGTTTGGCTTGGGGATTCTCCTTTTAAAACCCAATTTTCTAGAGTTTATGCTTTAGAGTTGGATAAATCGACGAATGTCGAGTCCTGTTTGGCTTTAGGGTGTTGGGATTTGTGTCTTTGAAGGGAGCCGAGAAGTGAGGTGAATTACAACAAATTTTGTCTTCCTTTGTGCCCTCGGGTCGAAAGGATAAATGTGTGTGGTTGTTAGACGGGTTAGGCAATTTTTCGGTGGCTTCGGCTAGGCATTTTATTGATTCCCGTCATTTGGAGGTGGACTTTCACCCTACTAGATGGAATAGACTTGTTCCCATCAAAGTTAACGTGTTTGCATGGCGCTTGCGTCTCAATCGGCTCCCTCCTCGGCTAAATTTGGATAAAAACACGTATTAACATTTCGTCTCTTTTATGTCCTTAATTGTGATAGGGGGTGGAGGACTATAGTCATCTTTTCTTTTCGTGTCCCGTCGCTAAAGACTTATGGATTCTTATTGGTCGATGGTGGCAAATGAATATTTCGAATCTCCTTTCTTATTCGCATTGGGTCTCTTGTATTGATTCTATTCGGTTGAAGAATGAGGTTTTTTAGTGCTTCAAGACCGTTATGCTTACCCATGTGGTCTATTTGGGGTTTTCAGAATGATATTCTCTTTTGGCAACCCGAAGCCAAAGAAGGGGGCGATTTTAGATAGCATTATAACTTGTGCTTACTTTTCGGTTAATCATAGAAGTAGTAAGTTATCTATTAATTGGGTTGGAAGGCTTTCAAATCCATCCCTTGTCATTCTTTCTATGTACTTGAATCTTTTTCTAACATCTTATTATTTTTTTTATAAAATTCTGTCGTTCTTAAAAAAAAAGCGGTGTAACTAATAGCTCAAGGGCTAAAAGTGTCAAGTGTGTAACTAGAAAATTTTTATATATACTAAAAGAGAAACCAAACATAATGACTTGGCAACATGGGGTTTGAGTATTCCGCAAATTTTGAAATAAGGTTGAGTTTCGTCATCCTATATATATATATATATGTATTTTTGAAATAAGGTTGAGTTTCGTCATCCTATATTGATGGGAAAATGATAATTTAAAAGAAGATAACAGGTATATAAAAGAGTGATTGATGCTTTTGAAATCTAAAATCATGGTTGGAATCAAAACCAATCAAATGGTAAGATTATAGCACAAAACACACACTTAAATGAGAATTGAGTATTCCTCAAATCTTGAAATAAGGTTGAGTTTCAACATCCCACATTGGTGGAAATATGATAATTTGGAAGAAGATGATGGGTATATATAAGAGTCATGGATGCCATTGAAATCTAAAACCATGGTTGGAATCAAAACCAACCAAAAGGTAAAAATTATAGTGTAAGACACATATTTTAATGAGGTTTGAGTATTCCTCAAATCTTGAAATTTCATCATCCTACATTGGTGGGAAGATGATAGTTTGGAAGAAAATAATGAGTATATAAAAGAGTGATGGATGCTCTTGAAATCTAAAACCATGGTTTGAAGCAAAACCAACAAAATAGTAAAATTTATAGTGGAAAACAAACATTTAAACTAGGGTTGAGTATTCCGCAAATTTTGAAATAAGGTTGAATTTCGTCATCCCATATTGATGGGAAAATGATAACTTAAAAGAAGATAACGAGTATATAAAAGAGTGATGGATGCTTTTGAAATCTAAAATCATGGTTGGAATCAAAACCAATCAAATGGTAAAGATTATAGCACAAAACACACAATTAAATGAGGATCGAGTATTCCTCAAATCTTGAAATAAGGTTGAGTTTCAACATCCCACATTGGTGAAAAGATGACAATTTGGAAGGAGATGATAGGTATATAAAAGTGTGATGGATGTTTTGAAAATATATAATCATGGTTGGAATTAAAACCAAACAAATGGTAAAATTATGGTGAAAACACGCACAATTAAAATCTTTATATATTAAAGTAAAACCCATAATGAATGAGGTGACATCATAAGGATCGAGTATTCATCATTTCTTCAATTGTAGTTGAGTTTTGTGTATTCCACATTGATGGTGTGATGAAATATTGACAATGAATGATTGGTATATGAAGGGGCTTGAGATGCCTTTGTTGTAACTAATGAAGTTGGCTCATATTGGCTGATCCTCTACACTCATGAAGTTGGTCGATCCTCTAAACTTACGGGTTGGTTAATTTTGGCTAACGCTCTCTTAGCAAACATGTTAACTATACAAAATAATAAAAAAATATTATAAGATTCAAATATTTTAAAATTTTGGAGTAGGTGTGATTTCGACTATCCCACATTAATGAGAAATCTATATTTTGAAGAATGAATGTGAGTATAAACGGGTAAAATATTCCTTTGAAAACTTTATATATATTAAAGTAAAACCCACAAAGAATGAGGTGACATTATAAGGAATGAGTATTTATCATTTCTTCAATTGTGGTTGAGTTTTGTGTATCCCATATTGATGGAGTGATGAAATATTGACAATGAATGATTGGTATATGAAGGGGGTTGAGATGCATTTGTTGTAACCCATGAAGTTGGTCGATCCTTAAAACTTACGGGTTGGTTAATTTTGGCTAACGCTCTTTTAGCAAACATGTTAACTATACAAAATAATAAAAAATCTTATAAGATTTAAGTATTTTAAAAATCTTGAAGTAGGTGTGATTTCGGCTATCCCACATTAATGAGAAATCTTTATTTTGAAGAATGAATGTGAGTATAAAAGGGTAAAATATTCCTTTCGAAACGAAAATGTTAGTTGGCTAAATGACTACATTTATTTTTCAAAACAAACCTATTTATATGAAATCTTTATATATATTAAAGAAAGATAAAAGACATATGACATGACATTATGAGAGTTAAGTATTTTTAAATCTTGATGCATGGTGTGATCTTGGTTATCCCATATTACAGAAGAAAAAAAAACTTTAGTTTGAAGAATAGATGTAGGTATATAAAATAATGATGTTTTCTTTTTGAAAATGATAAGGATAATAACTACCTTTATTTTGCAAAATAAACTTATTTATATGAAGAGGGTGTTAGAACCAAGATTATTGAATCACGAGAATCCAGAAAACGTGTGTATTTATCGTGCAAAAAATACGATAATATTGAATTAACAAATAAACAAAAATCGTATATATATATATATATATATATATATATATATATATGTTTGTATATATATATATATATATTGAAATTCTTAACAAGATTAACGGAAACACTAACTTGAAATCGACGATTAGATCGATGATCGATAGAGGCCTGCAACACATTGTCCTTAAATAGAATTTCGCTCCTACTCGTGCGTAGTCCGAGCGCCTGTTTAGAGGATACAACTATCAATTCACGTTCTTGCACGAGAACGAGAATCTGTCGAGTTTCTTATGCGTTCATGGATCTTATTTTGAGAGAAACCAGAGAGGAAAAACGTGGGAAAAATGATTGTGTCGTTTTTGGAGGGAAACAAATGGATTTATATAGTTTTGGCAGTTAATTCGGTTGTTTAACCAAATCCCAATGCCCAATCTTTGACCATTTAAATATTTATGTGCCAAGCTATAAATCCAACCCAAATCCCATTAGATGGGCTTTGATCCAATTTGATAAGGCATATGGAACTAGCCATATAAGCCTATCAAAAGTTCCTTTGCCTTCCTATGTGGGATCAACTACAAGACAAATTCCCAACAATACCCCAGATTTTCTATTCAAACGCCAACAATACCCCACATTTGAATAGAAAATAAGTAATATTCAAATAGTTTCTATTCCATGAAATAAGATATGACATACATTTGAAAATGTGTCTTTTGAACTTGAACCTTTCATAGTGAGTACAAATCGGATCTACTTTGTGGGTAGTGAACAAAGTCTTGAACTAACCACATTGTGTAGTAAATCTAGACAATAAGTATCACATACATCATATCTAGCACATAATGTAACTCTTACGGTTGTGTTCATTTCAGTCTTGAACGTATCCTTTCTTCATGAGATTCTTAGAGAACTTAGCCATCTCGGTCCTCATAGATGCGACCACACATCAATCTCACATAGGTAATGCCAATCAAGAACAGTCCATATTGTTCCACTGTCAAAGCTATTAGCATTATTAAGAATCAATATTCAACCCTTTATCGTCAACGGAAACACACAAAGATTATCATAGGAATGCGCATACCTTAGTGTGTGTGTGTGTGTTATCATATGTCTTGAGTTTTCCCCAACTAGTTTGCCTATTGAACCTAGACCATGGGATCTCCAATGTTGCTAGGTTTGGTTTTCGCTGGGTAATAACTCATTGAGTTGGCTTTAAGCCCATTCCCCTCGATGTATATATGACTTGTTCTCTGTTTAGCCCTTTTGTCAAAGGATCGGCTATATTTTCCTTTGACTTCACATAATCAATAGATATGATTCCATTCTTAAGCAAATCCCGAATTGTGTTATGACGACGCCTTATGTGCCGCGATTTACCATTGTAAATCTGATTATTCGCTCTTGTAAGAGTTGCCATGCTATCACAATGAATACAAATGGCTGATACTGGTTTTGGCCACAAGGGAATTCCTTCCAAAAAGCTTTTAAGCCATTAGGCTTCTTCAGCCGCTTTGTCTAGAGCCACAAATTATGCTTCCATTGTGGATCGTGTATTCACTGTTTGTTTTGATGATTTCCAGGACACTGCTTCTCCACCAAGTGTAAATACATAACCACTTGTGGACTTACTCTTTGAATTGTTGGAAATCCAATTAGCGTCACAATATCCTTCCAAAACAGGAGGATATTTCGTGTAATTCAATCCATAGTTCAATGTATATTTGAGATATCGTAGCACTCTTACTAGTGCAAAGCAATGATCTCTTCCAGGATTATGTGAATAGCGACTTAGTCTACTCACCGAATATGCTAGATCAGTTCTAGTACAATTCATAATATACATTAAACTACCAAGCACTTGAGTATATTCAAGTTGAGAGACACTATCACCTTGATTTTTCTTCAAGTGACTAGATGGGTCAAACGGAGTGACCACTGGTCTATCATCATAGTGTCCATATTTTCTGAGAACTTTCTCAATATAATGGGATTGAGATAGGATGTATCCATTAGAACTTTTTTGAATTCTAATACCAAGGATAACATCGGCTATTCCCATATCCTTCATATCAAATGAGGAGTGTAGCATTTTCTTGGTTTGATTTATTACATCCAAGTTAGTTCCCATGATAAGCATATCATCGACATATAAACATATAATAACATACACATTTTTGCATTGTTTAACATATACACATTTATCACATTCATTGATTTGGAAGCCATTTGACAACAATGTGTTATCAAACTTTTCATGCCATTGCTTTGGTGCTTGTTTAAGTCCATAGAGGGACTTCACCAATTTGCAGACCTTATGTTCTTGACCTTTGACAACAAATCCTTCAGGTTGTTGCATATAGATCTCTTCATCTAACTCGTCGTTTAAGAAAGCAGTTTTCACATCCATTTGGTGAATTTCCAAATTGTGAATTGCTGCTATTGCAATCAAAAGTCCTAATGGACGTGATTCTAGTAACCGGCGAATAGGTATCAAAGAAATCTTGACCTTCCTTTTGACGATACCCTTTGGCTACTAATCTAGCCTTATATTTTTCTATGGTACCATCGGGTCTAAGTTTCCTTTTAAAGATCCATTTATGGCCAATAGGTTTGTGTCCCAGAGGTAGATCAACCAATTTCCAGGTGTTGTTTTGGATGATTGACTCTATCTCACTATTGATAGCCTCTTCCCAATAAGGTGCCTTGGAAGATTCCATGGCGACTTTATAGGATAAAGGTTCACCTTCCACATTGAAGGTCATATAGTCGGGACCAAGATCTTTGGCTATCTTTCCTCATTTGCTTCTTCTAGGTTCCATATCTTGTTGGACCTTAGAAGCATCATCCTGAATGTTTTGAGCACGTTGATCTAATACATCGTGACTCATTTCTTCACATGCCCTTTTCCTTAGATTAGAGGATTGGCCCTCTTTGTCCTTATAAGGAAAGATATCTTCAAAGAATTCTGCTTCCGCATATTCTAGAATAGTATTGGCATGTATGTCATCGACGTTTGACTTGTGAACTTGAAACCTATAGGCTGCACTATTCTTGGCTGGACCAAGATAGATGCAATCTATGGTTTTGGGTCCAAGTTTCGTTCTTTTAGGCAAAGGAACTTGAACCTTAGCCAAGCAACCCCACACTTTCATTCTTTTGAAGGTGGGTAACCTTCCTTTCCATAATTCATATGGACATTTATTACTCTTTTTGTGAGGGATCCTATTCAGTATCATATTTGCGGTGAGGCAAGTCTCGCCCCATAAGCTATGTGGTGCTCCCGATGTGATCAACATAGAGTTGATCATGTTTTTCAATGTCCGGTTTTTCCTTTCGGCTACTCCATTTTGTTGAGGAGTATAGGGAGCTGTTGTTTGGTGTACAATACCATGAGAGGAGCAAAATTCAGCAAAGTCATTAGACTCATATTCTCCTCCTCTATCAGATCTTAGGATTTTGATCCGTTTATCAAGTTGGTTTTCAACTTCGGCTTTGTAGGTCTTAAACATATTCAAAGCCTCATCTTTGGTATTTATTAGATACGCATAGCAAAATTTTCTGCAGTCATCAATAAATGATATGTAATAGTTCTTTCCCCCACGTGTAGGAGTTGCTTTATAGTCACACAAGTCACTATGTATTAAACCAAATACTTCATTACTTTTCTCAATGGATTTATGTGGATGACTAGAGAATTTAGATTCGATGCAGATTTCACACTTTGTTTTCTTGTTCATTGAACAAGATGGTAACATGCCAAGTTTCGTCATTCTTTGAAAACAACGGAAATTGACATGCCCAAGTCGAGAATGCCATAAAGTAGAAGACTCAATCATGTACATATAAGTCGAGCTAGAGCCCGCCATTTTATTATCGATATTTACAATGTCATTATGTATAGAGCTTATCTTGAAGAGTCCCTCGCTAAGGTAACCCTTCCCAACATACAGTCCTCCCTTAGTTATTACAAACTTGTCGGATTCTAATGCTACCTTGAATCCCTTATTGCTTAACATAGGACCAGAAATGAGATTCTTCCTTATGTCCGACACATGTAGCACGTTTGTAAGAACAAGGTCTTTTCCGGAAGTGAGCTTCAATATCACTTTCCCTTTGCCTTCTACCCTTGTTGTCGATGCATTCCCCATTGACATCGGTTCTTCATCACTAACTTTTTGTTAGGTTGCAAATGAGCTTTTGGAGTTGCAAATGTGTCTCGAGGCTCCGGTATCATACCACCAATCCACGATATTTGTCACCAGATTTGCTTCCACCACTCCAATGAATTGTGTTTCAGAATCTGCCATGTTTGATTGGTGAGAAGGACCAGCACCTCCACCACCGTTTCCACCACCATTTCCACCACCATGATCTCTCTTGTGCCTACAATCTTTAGCCCTATGACCGGGCTATCCACACACCCAACAACTTAGGATATGTGGTTTTTTGAAAATTTTCTTTTGTGGGGCAAGAGAGGTATTGAATGATGGTTTAGGGGCAATGCCTTTGCCCTTAAATTTCTGAAACTTTCCCTTTGATGTGCTTGCAGCCACAATGTTTGCATTAGGCTCAAGGGAATTAGCATCGGCTTTATCAGTAAGCCTATTGTCCTCCTCAACTCGAAGTTTGAGGACAAGTTGTTCAAAGCTCATTTCATCAGTTAAATGTTTGAGGTATAATTTGAAGTTCTTCCAAGAAGGAGGCAACTTCTCAATTATAGCCCCGACCAAAAAGTTAGAATTGATTCCCATACCTTCCACTTCCATCTCGTGAGTAATGACTTGGAGTTCCTCGACTTGTTTGATGATTGATTTCGAATCACTCATCTTGTAGTGTAGGAATTTTCCTACCACAAAACGTTTGGAGCAAGCAATTTCAGTTTTATATTTTCTCTCCAATGACTCCCATATCTCTCTCGCAGTTTTAAAGGTCGAGTAGATTTCATAAAGGGAGTCATCGAGAGCATTGAGTATATAATTTCGACAATTATACTCGTTGCTTCTCCAACTTTCCACCGCCTTTTGAAATTGTTGCGATTGGGCGGCGGTAGGAACATTTTGTCCAAGACTCACGGGTGGATTCGTGGGTTCGTCATCCGTCAAAACGTTGGAAACATGAAGAGTTGTTAAGTAAAACATCTTTTGTTGCCAGCGTCGGAAATCCGTTCCCTTGAACTTTTCCGGCTTCTCCACATGGTTCTTTATCATGGATGAAGGATCCATCACAAAATTCTGTTTAAGATTGCTAGAACCAAGATTATTGAATCACGAGAATCCAGAAAACGTGTGTATTTATCGTGCAAAAAATACGATAATATTGAATTAACAAATAAACAAAAATCGTTTATATATATATATGTTTGTATATATATATATATTGAAATTCTTAACAAGATTAACGGAAACACTAACTTGAAATCGACGATTAGATCGATGATCGATAGAGGCCTGCAATGCATTGTCCTTAAACAGAATTTCGCTCCTACTCGTGCGTAGTCCGAGCGTCCGTTTAGAGGATACAACTATCAATTCACGTTCTTGCACGAGAACGAGAATCTATCGAGTTTCTTATGCGTTCATGGATCTTATTTTGAGAGAAACCAGAGAGGAAAAATGTGGGAAAAATGATTGTGTCGTTTTTGGAGGGAAACAAATGGATTTATATAGTTTTGGCAGTTAATTCGGTTGTTTAACCGAATTTTCACGAGTCTGCACAATCCCGCGGTTTGGCTCGCGGCGTAAGCCGTGCAAGTCACTGTGTCGTAAACAAACAGAGAGTTACGCGGGAAGCCTCGCGACTTAGAGGCCACGTGAGAAGTCGCGTAAGTCTCTGTCCGTAAAAACAATCCAGTGAGTTACGCGGGAAGCCTCGCGACTTCTAACCCGCAAAGCATCTGATGACGTCTAAAAAATTGAATTCAGATCAAGAGACCCAAGGCCCAATCTTTGACCATTTAAATATTTATGTGCCAAGCTATAAATCCAACCCAAATCACATTAGATGGGCTTTGATCCAATTTGATAAGGCATATGGAACTAGCCATATAAGCCTATCAAAAGTTCCTTTGCCTTCCTATGTGGGATCAACTACAAGACAAATTCCCAACAGAGGGGCGTTCAAATGCAACTCATTTACATGATGTAACCCCTCTATCTACCACTCATATAGAGGGGCGTTCAAATGCAACTCATTTACATGATGCAACTATTTTATCCACCGCTCATTTTATTTTGCATAACAACCCCCTCTATGGGAGTTAACTATTTTAAAATTTTGATGTAAAGTGTGATTTTGGTTATCCCGTATTAAAGAGACATCTTTAGTTTGAAGAATAAATGTAGGTATACGATAAGATGATGTTTTTCTTTTTGAAAATGATAAGGTTAATAACTACCTTTCTTTTGCAAAACAAAGGTATTTATATAACATCTTTATATATATATATAAGGAATATGAAAGGCATAAGATGTAGCAATATAAGGGTTAAGTATTTTAAATATTTATATATCTATTTAAATGGACAGTCTACATATTACTACCTAAATTACTCATACTACTGCGCAACACGGTTTCCGCACTAATTCAATATTAGGAGACTATGGTTATATGAGCGGGGTTTTGAATTGGTCAAGTAAAACTAATTGGGAATGTGGGATAAACCCGTATGGTGAATTGGTGAGAGAAAAATAAAACGGACCCTTTTCCCCAAGAGAAACACTCTCTCAGAAAATAGACAAGGACAGCGCATGCAAAATCATGTGAGTTGTCATATGAATACTTTTACTGCATATTTATAATTATATATAGGGTTGACTTTTAGTGAGAAGGAAAGTTATGGTGAGAAGTGTAAGAAGGGATCTCCATCCTTAGATGCACATTAGAATGAGATGCACTGTGATGCACTCAATCAATTCCCGTATCAAACGCGATTCATGGGTGGATTTGAGATTAAAAGTGATCAATGGTCTAAATCCTTTCTTACGCTTCTCACCTTAATTCTTCTTATCACACGATTTTCACACACACACACACACACACACACACATATATATATATATATATATATATATATATATATATATATATGGAGAGGTTCATTTAAGAAATGATAAATATATGAGAAATAGAGAAGTAATCTTAGCCATTCATCTTGGTCAACATTTGCGACTTTGACCGCGAAGCACCGGATAATTTCTTGTGTGGTCTATAGAAGGTAGAGGGGTAATTTCGTAAAATACACGGGATGAGTTCATATATGAATCTGTATTGACGATATTTCGATTGGTATATGTTGGGAAGTACCTCTATATTAAGTAGATTGATGTGATCCAATACACATATCGTGATGGTATACTTTTGTACTTAGGGAATGGATATTATCGATGATGTTGACCCACTTAGTATTTGATGATTGATATGTCAATGATTAATTTTGCATGCATTCTTTGACGATGACGTTTTCACAATGCTTACATTATGTATTTCAAAAGATTTGAAACGATCAAGTTTTTTTCTATGTAAACCATGAACTCATTAAGCATAAAGCTGATCCAAGCATGTATCTCATGGTTCCATATGGGTGAGAGTTCGAATGGGAAGGAGAAGATTTAGTTAGCCTTTGTTTTTATTCATTTGATAATTAGTTTCTCTAGGAAATGTTATTTTATTTAGTACTTATGGTAGGGTGGTTTACTTTGCAAACCAAACAATATGTACAAACCGTACAAACGATTCTCATCCGTCAATTTAGGGGGTGTTTGGGATTGCTTTTTTGAGGTGCTTTTTAACTTATTACGATTTGGCACCGGAGATAAACACTTTTGAGTGTTTGGATGAGGCAAAATTAAAATGGCTTATAGCGGTGCCAAACCGCTGAAAAACACTTTTTGATAAATCATTTGCTTTTAACTTATCAACTTATTTGAAAAGTGCTTATGACTTTTTTGGTTATTTTATATGTATAAGCAATCCCAAACACCTTTAAATAACAACTTATTAGCTTATTACGTTTTGGTACCACAATAAGCTAATCCAAACACTTTTTTAAAAACTCCGAGTTGACACCGCATAAGTTGATAAACACTTTTTAAAATAAGCATAAGTTGTTTTAAATAAGCAATCCCAAACACCCCCTTAATTGATCAATGATCATGATTAAAAGAGACTATTTATGTCAACAAAAAAAAAACAATTAAGACGGTTCATTAATTACAAGAGGTCGGAAGGGTAAAAGGGTCAAATGATTTAATTATGAAAATTATGGGAACCATATAAATATGGATTTTTTTCTATTTTTTTAATTATGGTAACAGTGTAGTTAATGTTTTTTCTATTTTTTTTAACTTGTTCTTCTATTTTTATTTCATGTATTTCTCATTTTAATGGAATTGTTTCATTAAATTGTTTAATCTCATCTTAATGAAATTGTTTCATGAAAATGTTTCATGAAATTGTTTAATGTGATGAAACTATTTTATGTAATTCGTTTTCTTGATGAATTGTTTCATTTATTTATGTTTCTATGTAAAAATGAAATAGTTTCATGTAATTCTCAATTTGATTGAATTGTTTCATGAATTTGCTTCCTGATGCTTCATGAAATCGGTATCCATATTAGAGAAAATAATAATATATTTTTCTTATAAAAATAATAATAATATTTGTTTACAAAAAATAATAATAGAATTTGTTTTCAAAAACTAATCGGTTATAATTTAAGTTATCTGAAAATACAATGATAATAAATTTTTTGTTTACAAAAATAGTAATAAACTTTGTTTTGTAATATTAATAAAATAATAAAAAATCAGAAAGATAATCCTCAAAAAACCAGTAATGTTTTTAATTATCAAAATTTTCTAATTATGAAAAAATAAAAATGTATTTAAAAAAGGAATATTTACTTCCCCAAAATAATAGGAGTTTGATATTTTTCTTAATTAACGGATTCCATTGTAACACCCTCATATTTGGAAATAGCAACTAATTTAAAATTTCATTGTTACATCAAATAAAAGATAAAATCCCTCTCTACAAATCAATACTTGGAAACACCTCAAGATAAATCACATATTTAACCTCAACAATTTAAGTCTTATACAAAGACCAAATGAATAGGCAGGGTGTTACTAAACCCAATACGAGTTGCTATTCCCAAAGTGTGGAAGGCTTCATCCAAAAGCTACTCTCTTCCGGTGCATATAACTCGCACTTAACTCTTTACAGTGTCGCTAGTACCATTCCCCAACCGGAACCTGATGTACATGCCGACAAATAAAAAAGTTAGGCAAATACCTAGTGAGTTCAAGAGTTTTCATCATAAGTATATAAATCGTTAAAAGGAACGAGTGCAACTTAAATTATGATTTCCAAAATAATTTACTTTAAATATGAAAACGACCCGCTTTCCATTAACGTGCAATTTAGGTGATGGAAACACCAATATAAACATTTTCCAACACACACAATTTTAAAGACGAAAGCCCCAATATAAAACATTCCTTCGTAAAGTAAACTCAACTCAAAACTCACCTAAAACGTGAATAGTAAATGAATTCCCAATTTATGAAAAGCGTGGACAAAATTTTATATCCCAAAACATCTGTAACGCCCTGAAATTTGGTAAGAGCAACTAATGAAAATTTTCGATATAACATCAAATAAATCAACACACCATCCTACAATTCAAGACTCCTTGCGCTCCAATTATGAAGTTCGATAAATAACCTCAACAAATAAAAACTCCAATAATACACAACGACTAAACCACAGTCGGGTGCTACTTAACCCCCAAACGCAAGTTGCTCTAAATGCGGAAGACTTCACTAAGATATCCACTCCTCGAGCACACAACTAACACTCTTCGCTTCACAGTGTCACTAGGACTATTCCCAACCGGAACCTGTTGCACATGCCGACAAATAAAAAGGTTAGACTAATACCTAGTGATTCGAGAGTTTTCAACATGGATAAAGGTATCGTTAAAAAGGAGTAATGCAACTTAAATTTGTTAGGACATAAATTGTCCAAGTTAGAAAGTTTTGTAAAGGGGTTTACAATTAATATTTGTATTTGGGATTTAATTGTAAATGGGCTTTAAATTGTAATTGGGCTTGGGCTTGGGCTTTAAGTTAAAACAAGTGAGAGAGAGAGAGAGAGAGGTATAAATAGTTATATGTTTAGGGTTTTAGAAAGTTAAGTCATTATTCATAATGTAGCCGTTTTGAGAGATCGTGACTTCTAGAGAGAGAAATTCTTTCTCTCTCTAGGTTTGTGTTCTATGTTTTTTAATTCAATATGAATAAAAGGTATTATCTCCCAATCTCATCTTGTTCTTATTTTTGTATCATGAATTGTTGTTAGTTTTGGGATCTACATGTGGTATCAGAGCAGGATCGAAGAATTTTTCTTTGATTCGATCGTATTCAAACAGTTCATGATTCTACAACCCAAATTTTTGACGAAATCGGTGGTTAATAATTGTTAATGGTCAGTGTTTTTAAAGCTCTGTCCGATGGTTCTTTGTCTTGTTAATTGATCGGCGGTTGGTGTTCATAAATTTCTTCAACATGGATCGGTGGATATAAAGAATTAATCGGCGGCTGCAAGTTTTGTGATTCATTGATAATGGCAGCTGTTGATTCCATGCAATCTGTGAGTTTTATATTAAAGATGCCATCCATATTTTTATTTGATCTCAATTTTGATTGGTTACATCAACATAATGGCTCGGTGGTGATTGGATTCAAAATATGTGAGTGGTAACTTTATTTTTCAATTAAGAATGGCATGGATTACAATTTTCAAAGCTTGCCATCCATATTTTGGAAATTGAAATCGGTGTTTTAAAGCATGTGAATGGCGGCTGTTGATTCAGATTTTGTGACCGGCCGACGATTGATTGATTCATTATTTTTTGGTCAGTTTTGTTAATTGAACGGCGGTGGTTTGCAACTTTGTGCCCGACTGATTGTTTTGTTGTTGTGGGTCGACGGTAGATTAGATACGAGACAACGACTGTTTTGATAATCATAATGGGTCGGTGATGGCAATCCAAATTGTGACCTGCGGTGTTAATTGATGGACGGTGGAATCAATTTTGTTTACGGCGGCACTTCCAATCTTTTGATGGTCGATGAATAGTTGATGGCCTCATCCGTATATGTGTGAGATTTTGAAACGGGAGGTGAGATTGGAACTGGGACTTCAAGTCCTTATCACCCGGGACTTCATGTTAACATCCGAGTTTCTAATTTCATTCGGTCCAGGTTTGATGCACAACATGTCATCGGTCTTCTTATTTTTTTTATGCCGGATTTGGGCTTAATTTGTTCAAAGTTTAAAGAAGCTGATTTTAAAGAAAAATGGGGACTAGGTTATGATAATCCTCATTACCTAGAAAAAGCTATCAGAAAAACAGCCAGGTCTATATAATGCAAATTATATGTATGCTGGTGATAAACATCCTCATTTGAAACCCAAATTTATCACCAAAGCATCAAAAGAAGTTGAGGAAAAAGAAGATGAGAAAATAATGGATTTGAAGAAAATGCAACTACCATTCTGTTATGAAAGACTGAATGATAGTTATTTTTCTAAAACACCAAAATTTCTTTCAACTGATTATTTTGCTAGTTATTTTTCTACTGAGATGGAGGCAAAACCTGTTCAAGCCAAAATTTATGTACCTCCACTCGTCTTAGAGAGCAAAATAATTGAGTTAGAAAATATTTTATCTGATGAAAGAATTTTGAGTGATATAACACAAAATATATTTTCTACAGTATTAAAGAACACAGATTTTATTTGCAAATCTAAAATGTGTTCTACATCTTCAAAAGTACCTCAAACTTCTAAGACTGATTTTGATGATCTATTTGAGTCTGCAAATGATTTTCTAAATTCTGATGAAGGGTGTATCGAGGAAATTGATATGTTTGACTTTACTGCTCAACTTCCAAATCATTCTACTTTCATCATAAATGGAAAAGCTTTACCAAGTGTACATGAAAATGGTGAATCATCAACTAAGGTTGGTGAATCAGTTTATGGGAATGCTGATTACTATGCTAATGGTAAGACACATAAGAAACAACGTTCACAGAAAAAGAACAACACTGGTAAACGCAAGAAAAATCAATCTCAGAAATCTGACTTTCCTAATAAATTTAAATCTTCTGTTTCAGATATAAGAAAAGAAAAGGTTAGAAGCAAGATCTGAATGGCGACCAAAAAGGAAGAATGATGAGAAGGCGGAATCAATTCCTGATGTAGTTACTGATAGATCTGATAGTAGTGTGTCTGATATAGTTGGTTCTGTTGCTTCTATAAATAAAAACCTTGTAACTTCTTACAAGCGATATTCTAATAAGCAATTGTTCCAATTATCTCCTACTACTACTAATTCTTATACTTATCAGTGGAATGATTTTGCTTATCATCATAATTCTAATGATTGGTTTGGATCTTATCATGTTTATTCTTCTAAATCAAAAGTTTTTAAAGGTTTTCAAAGGAAAAGAGGATCCATATTCAAATGGATACCAAAATCATGTGCTAATCTGTTAGGACCCGTTTTTAAATGGGTACCTAAATCTATTATTTCCTGATTTCTCTTGTAGACCCGACATATGTGGTACTTGGATAGTGGATGTTCCAAGCATATGACCGGGCATAAAGCTTTATTGTCTAATTATACAGAGAAATTCAGCGGCAATGTGCGATTTGGAAACGACTAGTTTTCACCGATCTTAGGATATGGTGACATCATTCAAGACAACATAATGATTAGGAAGGTGAGCTATGTCGAAGGCTTAGGGCACAACTTGTTTAGCATCGGTCAATTCTGCGACAAAGGGTTAGAGGTTAATTTCAAAGCTAAGAGATGTTCGGTTAGTACTGAAGATGGCAATGAACTCTTAGTCGGCAATCGAAAGACAAATCTCTACACCATCAATCTTTCAAAGGTTCAGAATAACAATCAGGTTTGCTTATTGACAAAAGCTTCGATGCAACAAAGTTGGCTTTGGCACCGACGACTATCACACCTGAATTTTCGTTATATAAACAAGTTGGTTAGTGGTAAATTGGTAAATGGACTTCCTGAGCTGAGATACGAGAAAGAACACTTATGTGCAGCATGTGAAAAAGGGAAGATGAAGAGAGTTCCACATAAACCAAAGCCTGAACCAAGCACCAGTTATCCGTTAGAGTTATTGCATATGGATTTGGGTGGACCAATGCGAACGCAAAGCTTGGATGGAAAGAAATACGTGTTGGTTATCGTGGATGACTATTCGCGATACACGTGGGTCAAATTTCTACGATCAAAAGATGAGACGCCCTAAGTTCTCATTTCATTTCTGAAGACGACCTAGGTGAATCTGCAGAAAACAGTCAAGCTTCTCAGAACTGATAACGGCACAAAGTTCAAGAACAGAACTGTTGAAGAGTATCTCGAATCGGTCGGGATATCACATCAATAATCTGCTGCTCGTACTCCCAAACAGAATGGAGTAGTTGAAAGGCGAAATCGAACGCTAGTCGAGGCTGCTCGTACTATGCTAAGCCAATCTGACTTACCTCTATTTCTGTAGGCAGAAGCTATTTCGACTGCGTGCTACACTCAGAACCGTTCCATGATACACCGCATATTTCAAAAGACTCTGTATGCTTTGATCAACAACCGAACACCAACCATTAAATATTTTCATGTTTTTGGTTGTAAGTGTTTTGTGCTTAACGACAGAGAGAGTCTGAACAAGTTCAGTGCTACGGCGGATGAGGGCATCTTCATTGGTTATTCTTCTACATCTGTTGCATATCGTGTCTATCTGAAGAATTCAAAGACAATAGTCGAAAGCGTAAACGTCACATTTGATGAAGAAATGGCTTCTGAACAACTCAGTTCAGAACCCGTGATAACCGGAGTGTTAGCTTCTGGGTCAATCAGTCCAGAACCTGTACTTGAACAGAATAAATCAGATGGCGCTTCTATGTCTACTAGTCATTTATCCGATTTAGATTTGTTATTTGAATTCTTTTATGATGAGTTTCTAGGATCTAATTTGCCTAAATCTGCTGTGACTGACAGGTCTGAAGACACAAGTTGCAATCATCCAGTCACTTCAGAAGTCATAACTGAACGTGATCCCCCAATTTAGTCAGAAAATCAAATTCAAATAAATACTCCTACGGTTGAAGAGGTGCAAGATATTGCTGAACCAGAAGTATCTGTATCAGTTGGTTGTGCTACATTGTCTACTCAACAGCCAGAATCTGCTGTTCCAACTGTAACTTCTGCCTCAACTATTTCAGCTGAACCCCCAACAAGAACTGTACAAGAAGAGACTGACAGTGGATATTTAGATGTCAACTATGATCAATCTGCATCTAATCCACTCCCTCACGAACATCGCTGGACCAAAGAGCACCCTCTACACCAAGTAATTGGAGATCTTAACAAGCCTGTGCAAACTAGGTCAGCAACTTTAAACCAGTGTCTGCATGACTCATTCCTCAGCAAAATAGAGCCTACTCGAGTATTAGAAGCTCTTGTTGATTCGGATTGGGTGTCTGCTATGCAAGAAGAGTTAAACTAGTTTGAAGCCCTGAAGGTCTGGAGATTAGTTCCAAAACCAGAAGGAAAGACCGTGATAGGAACTAAATGGGTATTCAAAAACAAGAAGGACGAAGATGGTATTGTCATAAGGAATAAAGCAAGACTTGTTGCCAAAGGTTACCGGCAAGAGGAAGGCATAGACTACGACGAGACGTATGCTCCAGTAGCGCGTATAGAAGCAATCCGTATGTTTCTAGCCTACGCAGCTCATAAGAATTTCACAGTCTATCAGATGGACGTGAAAACGACCTTTCTGAATGGCATTCTTAAGGAGGAAGTATACGTGTCTCAACCAGAAGGGTTCGTAAATCCAGATAATCCAGATCACGTCTACATTTTGGATAAAGCCCTGTATGGTTTGAAACAATCCCCTCGCGCATGGTATGATGTTCTATCTAAATTCTTGGTCAAGTCAGGTTTTTCCAAAGGTAAAGTCGATACCACTTTGTTCATCAAAAAGAAAAAAGCTGATATTATACTTATTCAGATATATGTTGATGATATAATATTTGCCTCTACAAATCCTAAATACTGCAAAAACTTTTCTAACCTCATGGTGTCACGTTTTCAAATGAGTATGATGGGAGAGATGAATTTCTTTTCTTGGATTACAAGTAAAACAATTTTCAACAGGGATTTTCATTAACCAATCTAAGTACATTTTGGATATTCTTCGGAAGTTCAAAATGGAAAATTGTAAACCAATTGGAACCCCAATGGCACTAGGTACTAAGATTAGCACCGATCCTTCGGGTAAAAGTGTTGATGTTAGGACTTATAGAGGTATGATAGGTTCTTTAATGTATCTTACTTTAAGTAGGCCAGATATTATGTTTTCAACATGTTTATGTTCTAGATATCAGGCTGCTCCTAAAGAATCCCATTTGGCTGCTGTCAAATGGATTTTTAGGTATCTAAAGGGGACTGCAGATCTTGGTCTGTGGTATCCTAAGGATACTGGGTTTCAACCGACTGCTTATTCAGATGCAGATCATGCTGGGTGCATGCTGGACAGGAAGAGTACTTCAGGTCACATTCAATTCCTTGGAGACAAGCTCGTTAGCTAGGCATCAAAGAAGCAATTATGCGTATCCACATCGACTGCAGAAGCAGAGTATGTAGCTGCTGCAAGTTGCTGCTCTCAGGTCTTGTGGATGAGGACACAACTGCGAGACTATGGATTCAAGTTTGATAAAATTCCGATATATTGTGAATCGAAAAGTGTTATCGCCATATCATCTAATCCTGTGCAGCACACTAAGACAAAGCACATTGATGTAGGTATCATTTTATAAAAGATAATGTAGAAAAAGGTACAATAGAACTTTACTTTGTAAAGACTGATTATCAACTTGTGGATTTGTTTACTAAAGCTTTAGATGAAAAGAGATTTAATTTTCTTGTATCTAAGCTTGGTATGCTAAATCTCAAAGTCTAATCAGTAATTACCTATTAAAGTTTCATTTATTGTAATCTTTCATGATTTCTTTATCAATATTTCTGAAAGAATATCTGCACTTTAACGTGTTGTTCATGTTCTCAGGGGGAGTGAGACAAGCTTATAAGATGATCAACACTATTTTGAGGGGGAGTTGCTAAATTTTTATGCATTTTACTTAACTGACAAATTTTTGTGATGCATGAATTTAGGGGGAGTGTACAAGTCAAAGGAGTATGAATTATGACTTCTGATTATTTCAAATCAGAACTCGTACTTTAATTGTTTTACTACTTTATGTCTTTTACATTTGAATAAGTTTTTGTGAATAAATTTGTTTTTGACATGACTTTGAGACTTTTGCAGAATGAGAGGAAGCTATCAAAATCATATCTTTATGACTTCAGTTGATTTCATGAGATTTAAGACTACATAGAAAGGTTAATTTCTTATTTTAATCTCAGATATGGTTGAAAGAAGGACAACTTTCAGTCATAAGAAAAACATTTTCTTAAATGTTCAAACCACTTCTCGATTCTTAAACAGATTTCATGAATTGGAAGTGTGATTTTTAAATGTTTTCATTTTTATTTTGAGCTTCAATGATTAATAAATCGTGTGTTTCCAAAGATAAATACTTGTGTATTGTCTTTTCTATATACTTTCAAGTATTCACACACATCGGTTTAATTTTTTTTTATCAAATTGTTCTTACCATGTCTCATATTTTAACATAATTTTGATGGTAAGACACCCCGCTTGTATTCAAAGAATTTTTGAGCGTAATTTCATTTCAAAATGTCATTTCAAGAATGTCTGTATTTTGGTTCATATAGACAATATCCATTATTCTTGACCATAAGCTTTGATTGTTATATCATTCATTTCTGATCATTTTCATACAATGTTAGATTTTCAAACAAGTCTTTTGCATTCATGTTCATTTATTCAATATACTTGTTTGAAAATACTTCCATGTTTTAAAATGCTCATATCTTCATGATTATATTCTGAGCGTACACACATCTGACTTGTATATTTGTGCTTTAACTGATATAGTTAAACCATTTTGAGCAACATATGCTTCATAGGAATATGGGTTGTTTGTGCTAGGACTTAAATGAAACTTCTATGGAATCACGTTAACCAGTGTTTCCTACCCAAGAAGTTAATCCATAGTGATTGAGTGTGAGGAGTCTAAAAGAAATGAGTGTGGGATGTGCGTTGAGGTAAAATGGAAATGAGAGTTTGGTTAGATGTGGGCTTAATGATAAAAAGAAAGAGGGTGTGAGATCAGAGTAAAAGAATATCAAACTCTGCACCAACTACTTTCTGAGTCGGGCAGCCACATTACTAACGTTTCACAATTTTTTGGTGAACGTTATTGAACTAGGCAAATAGCCCATGCCAACTCTTTATAATACCCAACCAACTACTCATTTTCTTCTTAAAAAGAAAATGTTTCATATTTTTCTGGGGACGTAGCACATAATTTATCTGGTTTTCATTTGGAAAATCTAGATATTGAAAAAGAAGGAAGTCTGCCCCACCTTCGTACTTCAATCATGCACATTGAGTCTGTGTTTATCTATTGTTGTCTCAGTGGTTTACACAATGTTGAGCCTTATTAAAAAGCAATCATCAATGCTTAATTCTTTCTATCACTTGCACGAACACACAAGAAATTTGTTTTCTTGTCATAACATTCATAGAAATTGCCTTTGTGGTGTTTCGATGATTGGATGGAAGCCCTGGGGGAGTGAACATAACAAAAGCTCATTTACAATGTGTATTCGTTACACACAGTGACTTTGTGTTACTGACAGACATTTTAACTGATCCATTTGTTGATTCAGGTGTTACATTTCTTAATTTGTCTGGATTTGAAAAGATCTAGATGAATACATTGTTATGGATCATAGAATCAGAGGCTCTTAGACAGATTAGAATGGTCAAAGACATTTCTTGGTGAAAGTTTTGATGATATCGATGCTCAAATCATCAAAAAGGGGGATATGGTATCAAGAAATGTTAAAGTTTTGGAGTTTTGGGAGATGATTTACAGAAATGTCCAAGTCAGAAGATTCAAAGTAAAAGATTTGAAGAAGATCAAAGAATTTCTGAAGATGTGTTGATTTTGAGGAAATTTTTCTTTGAAGATTATTTGCTAAAGCAATTCGAGCTGAATCTGATGATAATTTTTTTTCCGAAGTCTGAAAGAGATTTGTGAAAGTTTGAGGAGATTGTTGAAGACCTTATTTATCATATTTGGGGAGATTGTTATATTCTTCAAAGACAGACTTGGGAAGATTACAATGTTAAAGGGTGAGATTGCATCTAACATAGCTTAAAAGAGAAGACTGAATTGTAAGATCTTTCAACAATGATCTTGAATCCAAAGGGGGAGATTGTTAGAGTAGAAATATGTTGTATACAAGATCAAGTATTCTGAAGGTCAAAGATTCAAGAAGTCAAAGCTGAGAAAGTCAACTCTCATTTAAAGTCAAAGTCTTGTTGTAATAAAAAGTCAAAGTCTTTGTATTGTATTTGTATTTCCTTGAATTTTAGTTGTAGGTATAAATACTTTGTTTTTCTTGTTAATAGGTGTGTGACTAGTTGAAGATTCAGAGAGAGTTTTAGAGAGAGAGAGAGAAGTCTAGAGAGAGAAAGAGTGAAAACAGTTTGTAATCGTGTGAGAATTTGGATTTGAATCAAACAGGTAAATTGATTAAATCTTGTTTTGTTAATAATTGTTTGCAATTAGAACTAGAACATGACTCACAGACTAAAAACGTAATTTACTCCTGGAAATATGTTTAAAAATATTTATTTTCTCAGTAGAGGCTTTATGTTGATTTCTTTTATTTCTTTTGTATTTTAAAGATTTGTTGTACAAGCTAAAGATAGTCAACCTTATAATTCCATGACAAGGTACAACCTTCTAATGCATCAAATATGAAGTTGAATTGTTACCCATACATAAACTTTCAAAATATATATTTGAGAGTTTCAATAATACATTCAGAACAAGATCAAAATATGATAGAGATCTAATCCAACAACAAGATTAGTTACATGCCAATTAACCTAAAGAAAGTCAACTTTATTACGTCATTTTTAAATTGATCAGAGAACTACGTATCAAAAGAATCAGGAAGATACGAACCTATAAAACTGATAATAGTTAAATTTGATAGTTGGGAATCAGCCACTTGGGAGAAATCATTGTTTGAATTCGAGCACTTTGCTCTTCTTCTTATCTGTGCTACCATGAAAAACTTGAAATCTGAATAAAGTTGAATGGACTCAATGGAGTTTTGATTCAATTGACAACGGTGACAATTGATTTTTCCAAAACAATATTGATTTTCTTTAAATTGTCGTTAATTCTTGATTAATAACTAATTACATGAAAACTAAATTATCAAAATTGCTAATTACATGAAGAAACAAGGGCCATGGCCAAACTCTCTCCTCACCATAGCCGTAATTGGTTTATCATCAGAAAAGCAAATATCATTTAAAAATTAATAGGTTTTATCTGTCCTTCATCTGATTTAATTTATCATACTTTTTTAAATCCAAAATGTTATAGTATTCAACCCAACCCAACCCAACCTTTGACCATCTTATACATCTCTACTTTTAAACCATTTAAATAAGTTTCCAAATGTTGAACCACCCCAACCTTTTCAATTCTACATTTTGCTTTTTTAGAGTGGTTCACTTTAAATATTCAAATGTAATGCATCATGGTCCATTTTTACCATATGAAATCACTTTCTTTTCTTTTAAAACCAATAAACTAACCACTTTCTTTCCCCTCACCTTTTCCCATCCAATCACGCAATAAATTTTCGAAAACATATACTTTAAAAAAAAAACTCTGAAAATAATTTAATTGTTGAAAACGTCAAAATTGTCAAGATAAAAACGTTAAATGAAAGTATATCAAAATATAGACGATTATGACACCGTGACATTATCAAATGGCATTGTATGTAATGTGTTGTTTATTATTATATGCAAATGAATGATACATATTATAAATTATTTAATATAAAAATTAGCTCAATTGGCCAAATCTAGGAGAGAGATTGGCCTCTTAGCCATCCCTCTCCCTGAATTGCAAAAATGTTCAAAGGGACGCAAATGGAGTCCCAAGGGCGCAAATTTCGTCCAATACTCCATTTGCGGCCCTTTGGACATTTTTTCAAGTCAGGGAGAATGATGGCTAAGAGGTCAATCCCTCTTCGTGATATGGCCATTTGTGCCATTATCTCTAAAATAAATATATCGATATATAGTGGGATTTGGGAGGTGTAAACATCAATTGTCCTTTCCATCATAGAATTCCATTTCCATCACATCCACCATTCCTTTTTTTTTTTCTTCCTAATATTGTGGTATTTTTTTTTTCAATTAGTCCACACAATTCATATAAGAAACATTTTTGTGTAAGTAAACTATTATACCTATTTGATCATCAAATTATTATAAAATTCATTAAAGTATAAAAATAATTTTCGGTCGACAAAATTATATTCTAGTTTTGTATAAAATGATGAGAAAAAAATGTATTATTTGATATAAAAATTAGTATAAAATAAAATTTAACTGATTTTATATGTAAGACAAAGTGCATGGAATATCTTTTAATCTTTTATCTTATTTTAGAAAACTATCTTTTAAAGTCTTCTTTACCAAAATTTATGAATAATTAATGTCAATATCATTTATTTTTATTAAGTTAAAATATAAGTTTATGAGAATTATATGTATAATAATAAGTTGTAAACTTATATTTTTATAAATTTTAAATATATAGAATAAATATTTTATATGGGGTGGTTTATTTTACAAACCCAGTAAAGGTTACAACTCATTGCAACTCTCATCTAATCAATTCATTTAGTCCATTTATTATGTAGACATTATATTGATTACTGGATTGCATCAATTATTATTGGTTTCATGCAATAATCTTACCCGCAATGCATATTATTTTATTAAATGCATACACTAACATGGAATGCATATTGTTTCATAAAAGTACCACTTTCATCCGATACATTACATGAATCGTTACGTGCATCGACATCTGCTACAGAAATTTAACAAAATTGGGTAAATTAATTTAGAGAATCAACGAGAATCCAAATCAATAGACGTTTTTGATAAAGGTTGTGGATTGTAATATTTTACTGTGTTGTAAAATAACCGTGACCTATTTTATATTATAATAAAAATTATATATCTAAAACCCTCTGAATAATTTTGTATTATTGGACCCCTTAACTATTCAGCACCTTGATTTCATTCTAAACAATATCAAATAACCATATTTCATTTTGCACTATATCACAAGAGCATCTTGGTCATTCTGACCACTTAATTTCAACAATTCTGTTTCTAAAAATACCTTTTAGGGCATATTTTAGGAATATATTTTTATAGCATTTGCCATCAAATATATGGGGAGCATAGGATAAAAAAAAGTAGTAAAATGGTAGGGGTAAAGTAGGGAAAGAGCGGTCAAAGAATTTGACCTGATCAGACGGAGTAAATGCGTTACATGCTCTTATCGTGTGCGGTGGGGTGCACCAATTACTTCCTGTGATCTTCAATGGAGATGTCTTCTTTGACTTTCTAGGTCCACCACACTATCTCTAATGTCTCTAATTACACCCAACCCAACCCCTATCCTACCTCTCATCTTTCAATTGCTTTCCTTTTTCATCCTTATTATCATGTATAATAACAATAATATCTACTAAAACATCAACACCAAAAATTTTACGAATTTTTGGATGGGCTATCTATCTTGTAAAGCTGAATCCGCCATTGCTGCTGTTCATAATCCATCCAAGAAATCAGAAAAAATCCATGAAAAAAATGAAGATTTGGGATTACCAATCAACAAAAAAATTCAACACTTTGACTACAGCGATTTACAAGCTGCCACCAATAATTTCTCCGACCAAAAACTCCTCGGCCGTGGCAGCCACGGATTAGTCTACAAAGCCCTCCTCCGTAACGGCCGTCTCGTCGCCGTCAAAAAACCCTCACACCAAAACAACCACCACCACCATTCCGCCATCTCCGCCGTGCCGGAAAACGAAGTCGAAAACGAAATCGACATCCTTTCAAAACTCCACAGCCCTCGTCTCGTCAACCTAGTCGGATTCACAAACACCCCACATCAGAATCGGTTACTAGTAGTCGAATTCATGAGTAACGGAACCCTGTACGACACCCTCCATCTCAGCCAACAGCCGCCCAATTGGGGCCGGAGAATTCGATTAGCTCTACAAACCGCTAAAGCAATCCAAACCCTCCATTCCTCCGTTCCGCCGGTGATCCACCGTGATATTAAGTCGGCCAACGTTCTAATTGACCGGAATTTCAATGCCCGATTGGGCGATTTTGGGTTAGCACTCCGGTGTCACGTCGACGATTACCGTCTTTTATCGACACCGCCGGCCGGAACCATGGGATACCTTGATCCAGGGTATGTAACCCCAGATAATTTAAGCACTAAAACCGACGTTTTCAGCTTCGGAATTCTGTTATTAGAGATGATTAGCGGCCGAAAAGCGATCGACGTCAGCCATTCGCCGCCCTCGATCGTCGATTGGGCGATCCCGTTGATTCGAAGAGGGAAGCTTTTGAGTGTTTTCGATCCTCGGATTCCGCCGCCGAAGGATCCGATTGTAAGAAAGCAATTGGGGATAATTGCAGCGAAATGTGTGAGATCTTGTAAGGAGAGGAGGCCGTCGATGAACGAAATCGTGGAATCGCTTAGTTTCTTGACGAAATTGGTTCCTCTTCGATCGTGGAATGGTTTAGGTAATCCTTGTTTGATGGTGGAGGATGTCGGAAGGCCGGTGGAGGTGGTTTCTTCACGGCCGAAAGCCGGTGGTGGCGTTGACGACAGAAAGCCGTTGAGCAATCCGAGAAGGGTTTATTCCGATTTAGGGTTTCGAAACAATTTGATGGATCTTATGGCCGGAAGGATCGAGAATGAAGAGGATGACACCATGAAAACAAAGGTTCATCGGAGGTCGAGATTGAAGAACGAGGGTTCTAGTTTTAGGAGTGTTGTTAGTGAAAACAAGTTTGAACGTAATCGATCCGTTGGAGAGACTTCAAACATTAGTTCAAGAAGATGTTATCCAGTCGCTCGATCAAAATCTTATGCTCAAACGACTGCTTAACATCTTCTTGCCACAAGACTGAGAGAGTCTTTTTCTTGATTGATTTAGATTACATTGTTGGGTTTATTTATGTTTAATCTTTTTTATTCGTATTGTGATTAAATCGATAAGAACAGATACTATGCTTGATCTTAGCCAAATGGCAGAGATGGGTGTCTTTTCTTTTTGTATTTGTTCATTGTGCAAAGTTATAAACATCTTGTCCATTTTATTTTGCTTGCGTATGAATAGCGACCATTTTTTATTAATTTAAAACACAAATTCGAAAGACGTGTTGTTCTCTTGACACCGAAAACATGTAAAGGGAGAATACGTGTCTTAAAAAGATTTGAACTTTGTTCTTTAGTTCTAAGTTCTATCTATGCATAAACATTGTTTGGAAAATGTTATTACAACGTCGTCGGGATATAATTAAGGGAAGGATCTATGAAGGGGAGTCGATGTCAGTTGACCCTGTAAAAATTCAAATTTTAATCTTTTACGTTTTATAAATATATATATATAGCCGATAATCAAATGAGAACCAAAAATATGTTACAAACCCTTAAGAACCGATATAAAAATATTTTTTTATATGATTTTTTTTTCCATCAAAATCTATGATTTAAGATATTGTTTCATATATGTTTTTATTCACCTTGTGAAAACATTACACGTGAAAAATAAAATTTGATTCACCTAGTGAAAGAAAAAAAAATACACGTAAATTTTTTTCTTGTGGTGAAACAAATAAATGTAAAACTATCATATTATGAAACAAATATATGTTAAACAATATATTAAATCCAAGCATTTGGTGAAAATATATCATGTGAAAAAATATTTTTATATCGGTTCTTACATGTTTGTAACATATATGTATACGTATTGATTGACCTTAAAAATTTACAAACTTTGAATTTTGATCCCCATTACCAATATAACTGGATCCGCTATATAATATGATGATGGTGCCATAGGGTGGTCGTATACGAGCATTGTGTATGTACATCGGTTATGTTATGCGTCTCCGGCGATCGGATCGAAAAGGGAAAAATGAAAAGAAATGTATATAAGAAGGTAGGATTTGGTGGATGGAAATGAGGTCCATGTAAGAGTGTGTGTAGGTGCACCTACACTAGAAGTTTCATCTAATTCCAATGGTCACCAAGTTTTAGAAGATTGGTTGCACAACTCTTGACTCATTACCAAAAAAAAGTTATCATGGTTTTGTTGAATATAAGTAAAGTCTTAGGGGTGATTGGTTTATGGATTTTGAAGGAATTGGAATGGATAATTCCTTTGACCAAATTCCAATTTCTTTGTTTGGTTCACATATTGATAATGATGGAATCCCTTGAATACTATTGAATTCCACAAATCAAGGAATTCACCATTCTTTGCCTAAAGTGAAAGAATTGAATTCCATCAAATTCCTACCAACCAAACGCGTGGTCAAATTTCATTCCGATTCTTTCAAAGTCAAATTCCTTCAATGGATTACAATTCTATCAAATTTCATTCTGCAAACCAAATGCCCCCTTATTGTTTAAAAGAATTGAACCATGAATTTTGTGTATATGTATATATTTTTAGAAGGTTGGTTGCACAACTCTTTACTCATTACCAAAAAAGATTATCATGGTTTTGTTGAATATAAGTAAAATTCTTATAGTTTAAAAGAGTTGAACCATGAATTTTGTGTGTAAATATATCTATATAAAAGGGTGTTTAAATGCAACCTCTTTATATGATGCAACCCATGTAACTCCTCTATTCATCACTCATTTTATTTTCACTTTTGTAATTAAGAAAAAGGAAAACAACTAAAAATAAAATGAATGGTGGATAGCGGGGTTGCATGTGTTGCACCATGTAAAGAAGTTGCATAATAACCTATGTCTTTTGAACATATTGATTGAATCTTTTTCATAAATATTTTAATTAATTTATAATATAAGGTTTATATGTTTTGTAATATTTACATGGTTCACATTTGAAATTTCACATACATACATACATACATACACACACATTTATATAGGACAAGTTCCTTTAGAAACCATAAAATTGATTAGGAACCCGGGAACCGTCCACACAACTACATATGAGTATGACATATTCATCAGAAATATGGACGTGTTATTCATCTTGAATTTTGTAACATATTCATCATTAATGTGAGATTCATGATTAATAGCATGTCCATATTCATCATTAATGTGTGCTTCATGATGAACAACACTTCCATATTCATCATGAATGTGTTATTTATGATGAGTATTCATAATGAATGTGTTATTCATATTAGGGGTACTCAAATTTCCGACCAACCCGACCAACCCAACCCGAAAAAACCTAAACCTCATCACCCGACGTATAATCGATACATTTTTTTTACCAAACCGCATTAAATGGGTTGATAACGGATTAGGCCCAAACCAAACCGGCCCAACCCGACAACCCGATGAAAAACAGACGGTATTTTAATTTTTCACAACTCGCGTTCGCTTCAATTCAGATTTCAGTCATTCAGTGTGTCGTTCTCTCTTATCTTCTTGCCCTACTTTCTACTTGAGTTTTTGTTTCAAGAATCGAGAGTGCTTGAGACGATCGATTGAAATCGAGAGCCCTTTTTACAAATATTTATTTTATTGATCAGTATTTAATAGTATACAAATGCATTCATTTCCTCAGTGGATTCATGATAAGTTCCTCGTACCAAAAAAAATGGTTAATGATACACTCAATGCCATGGGAAGGTTACAATTTTGAAGACAATAATGAAACAAATCAAGAAAGCATTACTCCCCATTCATTAGATAGAGAAGATGACCAAGATTTCGTGATCCGCTGCCGAGGCTCATTACATTAACAATAAAGATATGGGAATTTACATTGAGCGTGAGAGCCAAACATGAATCGTGCTTGAGACTTGATCGATTGAAATCGAGAGTGCTGGAGTAGAAAGTCGAAGACTCGAAGGCATCAATTGAACTCAAGAACTCAAGAATTTGATTGAGGCATCAATCGAGAGACCTGATCTGTTGGTTTGGTTCAAGGCTTCAAGCTTTGGTTTTCTTCTTCGATTGAGGTACTATTAGTCTATTACTATCAGATTCACGCTGGATTGAACTCAAGAATTTGATTTCTCTTTTTCCTTCGATGTTGACTGTTGTGATTGAGGCATCAATCGAGAGACCTGATCTCTTTTTATCTTCACGCTGGATGTTGACTTTTGAAACTGTTGAAAGTTGAAACTGTTGAACCCTTGTGAATTTGTGATATGAAATTTGAAACTGTTGAAACTGTCAAACTACATTGAACCCTTGTGAACTGAATTTTGATTGAATTTTAGAATGGATGTTGTTGGAAATGGAAATGAAACACTTTCAAGACAGTAGCTAAACAAATTTTAGATTAGAAGGGACTAGTCTACTACTGTGTTTTTCAATTTACTAATGTTGTATTTTTCAATTATATACAGACTCTAATTCTTAATGGATGCTAGTGCTACACCTATTGATGTTGACAAAATGATCAAAGAAGAACCACGCAAAGATAAAAAAAACCAGGTAGAGTATATGATATTTGGATTCAATTTTCAAAAGTAGAGGGTGGAACTGGAAATCAAAGTGATCCTAGATGTGCTTGCAACTATTGTGGCAAAGATTATGCTTGTGATAGTAGAAAAATTGGTACAAGTAGTTTGTGGAATCACATAAAAAACAATGTAGAAAGTATCCGGGTAGGGTAACTGATAAAAATAAAAAAGTTCTTAGTTTTCAAAGTGGTGGTGATGGTGCGGGAAATTTGTTGGCCACGACTTATAATAAGGACAATTGTCGCAAAGCTTTGGCTAGATTTGTGGTGAAAGATGAACAACCTTTTAATGTGGGATATGGGAGTTGTAGTCCATTTGAGTTCATACTGAAAAAAGACACGTAGTGCGTTGTAAACGTTCCTGTGTTTCTAATCAATTTTGGGTTCCAAACGGAAATTTCTTCTGTCTCTCTTTCTCATTCTCTCTTTCTATATATATAATAGAGAGAGAGAGGGAAAGGGGAGAGAGATAAAAAGGTTGATAATATAAATATATATCTCAAATTCTCAATCATCATATGAAATGATTCAACATCAAAAATTTAATAAAAATAATGTGTACTAAAAAAAACAGGAACCACCAATGTTGTTAATATAGGATATGACTGAAGCATATTTTAAGATTATTAATTTCAATATAATTTAAAACATGAGTTAATATATAAGGAGTTTATCATATAATCTATCAAAGCTTGGCTATCCAACTAAGAAGACGATAAAGGAGGTCATCCATCATTCTTGTTAAGGGGTTGAATGGTTGGATATCATTAAGTTCAGTATAGATAAAGATGTCTGCATGAATTAATCTATTTATATATATTGGAAAGGTTTTTGTTTGTGAATGTTTTTCTACAGATCGAATAAACGTACGTATTTTTTTAATTGGGAGAGACATGTTTGAAAAAAACTTGGACTTTGTGCATAAAACTCCCCCTAGAAGTTTATTAAATAAGTAATTTTCTATATTATTAAGTAGCTACCAAATAGGCATATGTATAGTTGACTGAATAAGTTGTGAGTCTCATTAAGCTTATTAAGCGGTAACAAATAGACTTAACATTTATATCAAAATGACAAATAACTACAATGTCTCTATAATCAAGACATAAAAAAGAGTGAATGACACCTAAGGTCCATGTGGTTTGCTCAAAAGTTGGATATGGTCCCTTCAATGTACTATTTAACTTTTCTTTTTGTAACACGACCCGTTAGGGACTGTGTATAGGAGATGATAATGGACGGGATAAACTCAAGAATCGCGTAAGGAAACACTTCTCGAATACAATAATTCGACCCTATTAGCCTTGTGTTCACGAATTTCGTATTGGGATAATACTTGAGTTTGTCTCTCTATCTCCAAAGGCGTGGAAATCGAGATATATACCCAGATTCTCGTTTTACATATTTAAATGAGAGATTGACGGTTAGAAGTGATAAATGTTAATGGATATGGTCAAAGGGTAATTATAACCGAATTTGAATTATGAAGCAAACAGGTCCAGAGTCGAAGACCAACCAGAGATGGCTCGAAGACCAACCAAAGACGACCTTATACCAACCGTAGATAGCTCTGGACCAGAGCCGGGACTTGGCCCATTTTCTAAGTCTGAAATTATAGTCTCGGCACTAATGTCCAGAGCTCTGTATCCATTAGTTCAGAGTTACAACTTAGTGAATTTTCTAAGGGGTCGTTTGTTTTTTAAAAAAAATCTCTTAATGACTCTTAAGTCTGAATCGTTCAGACCTTTTTACACACCACCTCTTATTAATTATAACTAAAATAAGATTTCAGCCTTTAGACCTCTTAAAAAACAAACGGCACCTAAGTCTTTAGAACACAGATTGGACTTTTTAAGTAAACAAAAAAAATTCCCTGCATAAGGCGTGCCCACCCCTTATGACAAAAAAAGGCTATGTCCAACAATCCAATATACAGAACCTATTCCTTGAATAAGGTGTGCCAACACCTTATTACAAGACGACTTCTGCCTAACATACTTACAACTGCCCTTCGACCCCGCTTTTATGGCGACCTAAGGTGATAGGGGCAACATTTGTGAGTGTGCACTGTGCACCTCCTAACTCACATATGTTTGCCTCATCACTTTAATCGATCTCAAGTAATCACAATTACACAAAAAATGCTTGATGACACTAAAACACCAACATTAGCCACCCCACGTGGTCCTCATGTGAGAGGCAATTTCGTCAAGATTTAATTTGATAATGTTCATCTCCTTCATCTTTAATTTTTCATTTTCTTTATGTCTTTAAGTTCATCGAGGTAATTTATTCTGAATCTTCATCTTCTTCATCAATAAAATTAAGAACAAACCTTGAATCAAAACCCTAAAATTAACATACAACCTAAATTAAAAATAAAAATCATTCTAAATCCTAAACAAGTTGATGGTGGTAGTCTAGGTGTCGTTGATATTAAATTCAGATGTGTGAAGATAGTAGATGTGCAGCGCTAGAGAAGAAGGTGTGTGTGCACCGTGGGATAAGGAGACAGAGGTGATGTTGGAAGGTCGGAGACAAAGGTAGGTGCAGACGGATCGGGAGGAACTTCTTGATTTGGTGGCTTTTCACCGTCGGAGAACGGAAATGAGGGGAGGATTTTCACCGTGGGCGTCGATTTGCAAAAGGATGGGAAACCATGTTTGGGAAGAGAGGGATATATATCTAATATTAATTTATGTTATTATATAATAGAGTAAAGTTTAATTTTTGTCCCTAACGTTTGCAATTTTCAACAAATATCATCTCTAAACTTCAAAAACTCAAATTTGGTCCATCTGTCTAATAATCGTCAACTTTTTCCGTTAATTTCATTTAAATGAGGGGCATTGTAGTTGATTTCACTATTTTCTTAATTTTATATTATAATTAAAAACCATATTGTATTTTTAATTTTAAACTGTTAAAAAAAGGATAACGTTCACCAATTTTTTTTCTTTTTTCTTATTATAATTAAAAATTAAAGATATAATATGTTTTTCTATTTTAATATAATGAAAATAGTGAAAACAACAAAAATACTTCTCATTTAATTGAGCTTAATGAAAAAAGTTAATGACCGTTCGATATAGGGACCAAAACTGTTGGAAATTGATAAATGCGAGGGACCAAATCTAAGTTTTTGAAGTTTAAAAACGATATTCATTAAAAATTGCAAACATTAGGGACCAAAATTAAACTATACTGTATATAATATTTAATATCAAGTTATTTTTTTAAAAGAAAAAAAAAAGGTAAAATGACTAAGATGCCCTGCCCTCATGTAAAAAGCTCATGCCTCAACTTAACAAACCTTATTTAACAGTAGTAACTCGAGGGACCATCGATGTTATGAAAATGAAAACTTAGGAACAATCAATGTAGATAGTGTGTGAAAAGGAACTATATTCAAATTTTGAGCAAACCACATGGAACTTTAAGGTAATTCACTCAAATATAAACTTTAATAGTCAAAATTAAAATAACAGAGGTAGTAAATGCTCCTTCCTTTGTACCCCGAGTTCTAGTTCCACTATTGTCAAATTTGTTGCTTTTTAACTTAAATTTTGATGTTTTTTTTATATATCTTTTGTGTTTTTAAAAATAAATGTAGACACGACCTAAACAAGAGTCTCTTCTATGTAGGGACAAAGAACCAACCAACAGATATATGGTAATATTATGAAATTTTTGTTTAGATATTTTTTTATATGTTATGCCGTCACTTATAAAATTTTTGTAGGATCCGCCTCTAGGGGAAGGAGAGGGAGGTAATCGCTAGAGCGAGGAGGGTGGTGATGCGACGGTTGTTAAGAGAGGGGTGGTAGTTGGTTTTGATGACATGTGATTTGTGATGTACGAGTTGTACAATACAAATATTACTACATAACTTGTAAATTCAAAATCAAGTTTTTTTATTTCTGTAATATTATCCATGAACTTTATACGATCTTTTATCATACAACACAAAATTAAAAAATTAAAAAAAAAATTGGTAAATAACAGAGATTTTGTACAAAATAGTATGAAATTAAAAGTTGATGATATTATTTAGTGGACATATATATTTTACAAAAAACAGTGGTTGAAATGGGTCACCCTATCTTCATGGTAACCTACTGTGGTTGTTCATGTATTAAATATGTTTGTCCTTTGTAAATAACTTCAGTATCTTTAATATTTTCTTTGCAAATATTTATATTTATATTTTACTAAAGATATATATGGTCGTCGATCAAATACAGTGTTCAAATACAAACATCTTGAAGACCTATATTATATAAATATCATCCAACATTTCTTTAAAGTTGAATTAACGAATAAATATTTGGCTTGGACCCAAAAAAAAGACACCATATTAAATTAAAACGTCTAAAAAGGATTGTTATTGGTTATTTTTTGGATTGTAAGAATACGAAACGTAATAAAGATGCATTAAAACACCTTATATGAAACGCAATATATAAATACAAAGAGAATGGACCCAATTTCAATAATTCTTTAATATTTTCTAATTTTAGAAAGTTATATATATATATATATATATAGGGTAAGATTCAGGAGAAAACTGTAAAAAAATGGAAAACTGAGGAACACCCTGATAACTCGTTCATCTGAAAGATATGCATATGTGAATACAAATAATTTATCATATGTACACGTGCATAAAAACCAAAAACAACTTCAATTACTTGTATATGTATGTACACACCGTCCAGATGAACGGTTACTAGGGTGCTCCTCAGTTTTTCATTTTTTTAAAGTTTTTCCCCTGAACCTCCCCTTCTCTCTCTCTCTCTCTCTCTGTATATATATATATGATTAGGTTCATTTGAGAAATGTTAAAAATATGAGAAATAAGTAAATGATCATAGCCTTTTATCTGGTCAACATTTGCGACTTTGACCGTGAAGCACCGGATAATTCCTTATGTGGTCTATAGAAAATAGAGAGGTAGTTTCATAAAATACGCGGGACGAGTTCATATATGAACCCGTATGATTCACATATGAGTTATATGTTCATATATGAACCAACGTAATTCACATATGAACTCTTTTAACTGATTCATATATGAATCAATTAATTAGTTCATATGCGAATCACAAAGGTTCATATATGAATCTATTAGTTAGTTCAACTGATTCACATATGAACCTACAGTTAATTAGTTCATATGTGAATCATACAAGTTCATATATGAACCCGTTCTATGTATTTGTAAAAATTACGAAACTGTCCTATTTTTGGAATAGCTGCAACTTTTGACCAGTCAAAGACGCAATATTTGACCGGTCAAAGCGGATCTTGACCGAATGAAATACTAGGATTACTTCTCTATTTATCATATATTTAACATTTCTCAAATGAACCTCTTCCTATATATATATATATATATATATATATAAAGTTGAGTTAACGGTGAGAAGCGTGAAAAGTGGTTATCAACCGTTGGATGAGAAATGGACGCATATTAGAATGAGATGCACCGAGATAAGATGTACCGAGATACACCAGATCAATTCTCTTCTAAGCCGCAATATGGGAGGGTTTGAGATTAAAAAAGATCAACAGTTTAGATCCACTTCTCACGTTTCTCACAGTTAACTCAATTTCCCACATCATCCGTTGCCTATATATATATATATATATATATATATATGTTTTTGAAGCATGTCTTTGGCGTATTATGATGATGATGCAAATACATTATTGAGATGGGGTCAAAGCACTCATTTGCCATCATGCTTTCTTTTTCCAAATTGGGAACCTTCGTAAACACATTTTCAATAATAAATAAATAAAAATCTAAAACTTTTTATAACATAAAGTCGGGCAAAACAATCAAGGGTTAACATCATTGTGGCACATGTCCAACTCACCATTCGGCCTTGCAAATCACATATGATACATATATACCTCATACATAAGTAATTAATCAGGTACTCATGAGTTATTAATACTTTTTTTTAAAGCATTAAGTTTAACGATGCAAGAGATCTATGGAGCAAGGGACAACAAATTCTAGAATCATTGTTTTTGTCTACGAAATAGCAAGAGTGAAGTGAAAATGGCACTAAGGAAAATTGGAAGGGATAAGGCCATGAGCCTTGACTAGATCCCCATTAAGGCATGGTTTTGTCTAGGGTAGACAGTGCATTGTGATTGATGAAGTTTTGTTAACGTTATTCTCAAGACTGCGAAGATCCTTGAAGAGTGGAGACTTAGGGGCCGTTTACCAAACGCTTACCCGGGTAAGCGCTTACCAAGTCATATTACCTTATGGATGAAGATTGCAATGACCAAGAATCTTACCGGTAAGAGCTAAGGCAAGGATCAAGAGTCTTACCCTGGTAAGTGATGGCGAAAACTCTTACCGCGGTTAGCGCTTACCGGGAAAATTGTTGCATACGATACCGTTTTGGTGGACTAAAATCTTACTCGGTAAGTAAGTGATAGTGTTAAATTTTACCGGTAAGGGATTATCGGGAAAATTGTTGCATACGATACCGTTTTGGTGGACTAAAATCTTACCCGCTAAGTAAGTGATAATGTTAAATTTTATTGGTAAGCGCTTATCCGGGTAAGCGTTTGGTAAACTGCCCCTTAATGTGGTTGTGTCGCTATAAGAACACTTATGACATACTAGCTAGGTTGCGATAAGTATTGCATTTAAGCTACTTAGTCACACCATAAAACTATAGGAGACAATGCTTGACGTCATGGTGTGGTGTGAAACATGTAATAACCAAGAATTTCATAGCCAAAACATAACATAAACAAAATCCCAAAATCACTAAGATCCCAAAAGTAAATTAGAGGTTTAACAACGGAAGTCTTGTCTACATCCGAGAATTTCTAAATTAAAATGACAATTAAGATGAACCATGCCTTCATTTGAGTCCACTTTCAGCTCTTACACTTTCTCCTTTCCCTTACTGGAAGCACCACAAACGTTCCTTCCTGAAAAGGGTTTTTAGGATTGAAAAACGAGGGTTAGACCGTAAGGTCTAGTGAATTTCTGACAAAACATACAAAATTAAAAAGTTTTAAATAACATTGTAATACAAGATTCAACGTTACATCGTCATTACTGAAATAACAAGAGTCATTTGTGACACATTTACCTCAAGCGCAATCACGATCGGGGCCCAAGCAGACTCCCCTCTCGTCTCGGGGCCCAAGCAAACTCCCCGTTTCCACATGTGCAGAAAACGAATTTCACACACATGTGGTTTTATAAAATTCCAAGTTATTAACGAATTTCACCCATTTCAAACCAACAGTACGGTCTTCCCATTTACATACAGTTCAGATAATTTAAGTTCCAACATAAAGGTAAACAGTTGACATCGCAGATAAGAATTATGAAATAACGATCAGAAAGTAACTTGCTTTCATTCACCCCATTTTCAATAATCAAAACAATCTTAAAACTTTTAAAGAGGATAAAGGATGTCAGAAACTCACCTGCTCGAGAAATTGCACACCTAGTTAATATTGATCCCCTACAATTGAATAACAAGAAAGAAAGAATAATCACTAACTCGCAGCAAGAGAAGAGAAGTCACTGCTCAAAAACCCTTCCCGGACTCCCCCGGTCTCCCGGGTTCCCCCGATGTTCGACTTGCCCGGACTCCCCTGGGGTCACGGCCCTGCCCCGGGTTCCCCTGGTCTCGGCACCGCCTGGGTCTCCCTCGGGGTCACATGCCTTCCCGGGTTCCCCCGGTCCCGATACCACCCGGGTCTCCCCCGGTACATGGCTTGCCCGGGACTCCCCCGAGGTCGTAGCCCAGCTCGGTACCCCCCGGTACCTGGTGCGACGAAGAACTCCCAAACTCAGCGTTGGGAACCCAAACATCAGATACCAACAATCCCAAAAATCAAAAACCCAATTCAATTCAACTCAAGATTTAATTCTAAGAATAAGAGGTTTACCTGGATTGTTGAGCCTCCTCAAACTTCTCCGCCTAGTCTCCAAAATCGCCTTCTCCTTTCCTTTTTGAATCAGCCGCCACACTCAAAGATAGAAAGCAAAACTTAGGGATTCTAGCCCTTTATATATTTCTAGAATTTTACACTCTAGGCTCCTCAAGTTTCAATTCATCATTAAGATCCCAACATACAACCCAAGAGACTTTATAAAGAAAACGGTCGTTACAAAACATCAATGGCGAAAAACAAATATAGATTAATTCTAGGGAGGTCAATGAATCGAAGCAGCCCCCCTCCTTAGGCGACTCATGGAAAATTTTGGAAAGCATATTAAGGACGTACACATGGTGTTCATAGACATGGAGAAGACATGTTATAACATACTTATGATGTGATTTAGAGCAGTCTTGAGGAGTAAGGGCTACCATGGAGGTATGTCAAAGATATACGTGATAGGTACGTCCAAACAAGGACATCTGTAAAGAGCTTAGTAGGTGTGTCATAATATTTCTCAGTAGAGATAAGGTTTCCAAGGATCGACTAAGTTTATTTCTCTTTGCTATGATTCAGATGAGATTTTCTACCAATTCAGGGAATGCAGCATCCCATGGAAAAAAAGACTTGTGCATTACTCTCTCTAAGATGGAATACTTATATATGGTGCAATTTCAGCAAGGAGTGTAATATCGAAAGGGAATAAGTCAACACGGGGGAAAAGGGTACCTCAGATGCATGGTTGCAGGTATTTACTTTGGTCCCAGATGGGATGACAAACACACATCAAGTATTTGTAGAAGAGTTGAATACAAATACACAATTTTTTAAATTTAATTTTTATTGGTATAAATAAAATAACCATATATTGTTTTCCGAATAAGGAAAAGTGAACATAATCTAAAGAATTTATTTTGACACGACAAATATTCACAAAGATATATCAAGAGCATTCAATTAGAACATTTTTTAGAATATGAAGAAAACACAATCTAGAACAATCTGTTTGAACTGACAAATTAAAATTTTATTAATTCATTCGTCGAAAATCATCGGCGATTGATATTTTTGACGGATTTTCGACCCCCTAGTCAATAAATACTTAGAAAATGAGGTCTTGAAGCACAAAATTGGGTTCCATCGTCTCTTATTGGCTTTTAATAAACCATATTGGTTCCAAATAATTCAAAATGGATCATATACAGATACAACATAGCTATACAAGAGCGAGTCACACACATGAATATGTGGTACTTAATTATATAAATACTTAGCGATTCATCCACACTTGTGTATGTGAGCAAATAAAGGTATATTTATATAAGTGTATATAACTAATACCTAATTAGACACATTACAAATACTTATATGTGTTTGTATTAGATTACATTTATCTTATTTAAACTCATGGGGACACCGATGAATTTTTTAAATAACTGACGGAACACCGATGAATTGATTGGCCCTTGAATACTCGACGATGATTTCATCGCTAGTCAAGGATGGTTTACCAATGGAACCTTTTTCGTAGCTATTCAGAAAGTTGTAGGAAAGTGTACTCCCCTTCTGATCTCAATTTTATCGGGAAACTATCGCTAATACGTTGGAAACATCTAAGGGTTGCTTCCGTCAAAAATTTCCATCGGTGAAGGTCCGTATTATTGTAGTTTATGACTGAAACATGTGTTATAATTGCTTCAAGATACAATGTCAATTTACAATTAAGATTTAGATTATCCGCACCCATGAATGTATTGATTTAAATATTTAATAATATCATAAATACTATTTTATTTGTAATAATTATTTTTTATTTCTATATAAAATAATAACACAACAACTATCATAAATGTTAATTTTTATTTATCTTAGCGTTGATAATTTAATTAATTTTATTCGTTTTCAATATTATACCTATTTTAAATATATTGACGAATGGTGTAATTTGTTAAAAATACTTAGTTTTTTTAAATTTTAGCTAATACGTTACTAATTAGTTGATATAAAAAAGTATAATATAAAAAATAAAATAAAAGGAAAAGCATCAATTGAAAATTTACAAGCGTATGAAATATAACGGTAAAATTACAACTGTTATGTGTATAAGAAAACCAAATAGCTTACAAAATTAAAGAGTTTGCAAAAGAAATGATAATTTTATAGTAATTCTGAGGTTATTTTATGATAAACACCCTTCCAAAATGTGTTATAAATCGTGGGTTATTTGATTATAATCGACTGGATAAAATCAATTGTATTGTGTATTATCCGCTCCAAATACACTAATTCGATCCTATCAACCTTGGGTATCATGAATTGAGTATCGGGATTGTCCAACGATTACTCTGATCTTAAAGGCTGAAAAATCAAGTTCCTTATATACACCAAGATTCCACATTTTACATATTTATATGAGATATCGACGCTTACATGTGATTAGGCGGTTAATATGTAACTCCACAACATTTACAACCGCTTTTGGATAAGGTTGAACCGGACCAGAAACTCACTAAGATGCTTCGAGTCAGGAGCCTTCTTAACCAGAAGCTTCTCATGTAGACTCAGAGGTTTCTGAATCAACTCAGAAGCTTCTGATTTCAAATACTTAAGACCCGTTTACTAATACTTACCTTCGTAAGTGCTTACCGACTCAATTACTTTATTGAGTGAACATAACAATGACCAAAAATCTTACCTGATAAGAGAAAGGTAAGGATCGAGAGCCTTACCTGGTATGTGTGGGTGATGACTCTTACCCAATTAGTGCTTTTCGGTTTCTAAACGCTTACCATAATTTTGATGGGCAGGGAATGTTACCTTATATGGTAAATGAGAGTGATGACTGTTGTCGTTAAGCGTTTGATAAACGAATCATGAGTTTCAGAATTAAACTCAAGAAGAATTCCAACCTTCTAAATTTCATTCAAAACATCCAAAAACTTAAAATTCCTAGTAATCCCCTTCAGTAACTTTAAATTCTTGGACCCCACTAGGAGGAAGGAGCACAACCCCCTCGACCCCCGCCTTATGGAGATCTTAGATAATAAAGACAACATTTGTAAATGTGCATTCTGCACCTCCTAACTTACATTATGTAAGCATTTTCACCTAGTGGATCTCTTGTAGATCACAATTACACCAAACTAACTTGATGATACTAAAATCACGAAGAAAATAATTAGCTCCCTTTTAAATACACTTTGAATTTTCTGCTTATAAGTTTATTATATACGATAATTATTAAACATTATTTAAAACATATTTTGTTAGAGAATTTGAATGATGAATGACAAATTAAAGGTGACCTTTAACCTTTTGTCTTCCGTAACCACCGAAGGTTACAATCGATGAAGTTAACTTTCATTATGGTGGTGACTAACTCTGCTAACAATTTAAGCAGGACACAACCTTACAAACGAGGAGAACACACACGCATAGCATCTCGAGTTTGATTGGTTTGAAGGTAAAGTCCATACGGTCTACCGTTTTCTTCCATTGTATCCTGGGAAACAATCGCATCCTTGGGGGGCGAAATTGTTTTAAGGAAATTGTGCTCCGCACAAGCCTCGGATGTCGTTTGACGTTTGGTTTCTTCTTTGTTTACGTTCGGGTTTAGACCCGATTAGTTTGTAACCTTTTGTTTAACAATCTTAAAACAATTTCGACATTATTGGTTTTCACCAATAAGTTTCGATCGTCCTTTTTCATCTTCAAACCAAGGATTTTTTTTTGCTTTTGTTTCGTTTCTGAGTTCACAGACATCAGAGACAAAAAGAAAAATTATATATATTCAGTTTACTGAAATATTTATTTTGTTGCTAGGTATTGAGTTTCACTGTCTCTCTTCTCTTTTGCTTATCTTTGGCCATCATTCACAAAGGCTCAAGTATGTAAATTTGATTGAAAAAAAAAATAGGGGAACTACCTTACTGTTTCACTTTTTCGAAAAGTTTTTTTTCCCTTCTTCTTTCTTATCTATTTAATTTTGGTTTGTTTGTTTCCTTCCATGAAGTTACAAAGCAACATGTAAAAAGTCTTCTGGTTTATACTAAAAAACCAATTGCAGACTTTTCTTTTCCATGCTATCCTCAACGTGTATATATATATTGTAACACCCCAGATTTTCGTTGTGTAATCTTGGTATTCTTGTATTTAGCTTTTGTCGTTAGCACCGCGTTTGGTACCAAGTTTGAGATTGGATTTCGGTGGTTTTGGACAAACCACAGTGGATTTCACGAGTTACACCGCGACTTGCAAGTCGCAGCACAAACCGCAAAACTCACTGTTGGATTTCCATTTTGAGTAAGCAGGCAAGTTATGCCGCGACTTGAGGTCGCGGCATAACCCGCGAGATCACCTGGCCGACTTAGGTGAGTTCATCCTAAATATCTTCATTTGGATTTATCTCAAAGTTTTTTTGAAGATCTATTTTCTCTCTCTCTCTTTCTTCATATTTTAGTTGGGTTCCTTCAAGCTACCATATCTTGCTAGTATTAAGTGTTTCGAGCAAGGGTTCGGTATAGAAAGCTTCATCTTCTCGAAGGGGTCGATATCTAGTTTTCGGGTTCGTCTAAACCTATTTGGTGAGTTCCTACTATTATTTTATAAACTTTATACATGTCAAAGGTTACATTTTGAACTCCTATATATCTCCATGGTTTTGGATCTACTTTTACTACATTTTGACATAACTTGAGTTTTGGGAGATTTTAGGGTTCCCGATCATTTTCAACTAAAAGATGGGTTCTAGCTTATTTGAAGTAAAATGGAGTTTTACTTGCACATTTATGTGGGTTACTTGAAAGAATGTTTATAAGTTCATTTTTATGATTTTCATTCTTACCAGAAGTTAAACTTGAAAATGCATTTTGTTTATAAATGTTATTTTGAACCATATGACTAACTATGGTTGGTCACAAATGAAATTGTAACAAGTCTAGACTATTACTAGTGGATCCCTAGGTATTGAGTCGGCTTATATTATTGGGATGTCTATTCCCCCTTTTGTAGCTATGGATGCATTTGACCCTCGGGGGCCTTTGGTACGGTTATGTGAGATCGGTTACTAGCCATGAGTCATAATGTAGTCCTAGTGAACGAGTATGACTTGGTTTCCTCGGGGGACCTCCCTCACATCTTAGTACGAACCTTCGTTGTTCGTGGCCATGGATTCCAAGTATTTAGCTCACAACTCGGATTGTAGCCTACTTTTGTGTTCCACTACAGTCCTTGGTAAATCGGGTATCCCCCGTCATCGCAAGATGAATTTTCGGATCGAATGGTCCTTATGTGACAAAGATTTCAATTGTAAACTAAACTTTCTTGAAAAGGTTTCCTTTCGGTACAATTGTTTATGTCTCTTGAAATTATAAACTGTATGTTCTCACTAGGCTTTAAGCCTAACACTTTTTCTCAAATGATATGTATAACAGGTTCCCTTAGCGGTGGGTTGCCAAGGGTTTGAGTGACGAGCTTGATCTCGGGGGCTTTTTGTGATGGCTAGTATTTGATGGGCAATTGTATAAGTCCCATATTTTGGTGATTTTGGATTAACAACCGATGTAATCTAGATAGTTTATGTTTAGATTAGTTTGTTGTTGAATTCCATATCCGTGCGGGTTTTTGTAAAGGCTAAGTACTTTTCCCCCTTTTGGGAGGTTAATATCAAATTCATATGTCTTATTGCCCAGTTTTCGAATTTCAAATTTACTCTGAATTTTAGGGTGTTACATATATATATATATATATATATATATATATATATATATATGCAGACTTAAGTTCGCATGAGACCACACAGTTTCCGTGAGACTGTTGAGACCAAACTTTAAAGTATGAAACTTCACACCAAAAAACTGTGAATGTAAAAAAATCGAACTTTTCATAGGGAAAACATCGTAAATGTTACGTTCACGGTGTTTTTCGCTGTGAATATTCGTTTTTTTTACCTTCACAGCGTCTTCACTGTGAAGGTTCGGATATACCTTCACAGTCTTTTAGCTGTGAAGGTTTGATTTTTTTTAACTTGGTTTAGATTTTTTACCTTCATAGTGTGATTACATTATGAAGGTTCAAATGTTTTTTACCTTCACAGTGTTTTGGTGTGAAGTTTCATGTTTTAAGGCTTGGTCTCACGCGGTCTCACGGAAACAGCTTGGTCTCACGTGAACCTGACCCTATGTATGCATATATATATATATATATATATATATATATATATATATATATATATATATATATATATATATATAGTGTTTGGTTCATTTGAGAAATGGTAAATATATGAGAAATAGAGAAGTAATCCTAGCCATTCATATGGTCAAGATCGGATTTGACTAGTCAAATATTACGGCTTTGACCGGTCAAAAGTTGCGGCTATCCCAAAAATAGAAGAACAATTTCGTAAATTTTACAAAACACACGGGATGTGTTCATATATGAACATGTATAATTCACATATAAACTATATGTTCATATATGAACCAGTGCAATTCACAACCGAACTCTTTTAACTGATTCATATATGAACCTTTGTGATTCATATATGAATCAGTTGAACTAACTAACAGATTCATATATGAACCTTTGTGATTCATATATGAATCTGTATGAATCACAAAAATTCATATATGAATCTGTATGAATCACAAAGATTCATATATGAATCTGTTAGTTAGTTCAACTGATTCATATATGAATCACAAAGGTTATGCGTTAGTATGGTCGAGGTCGAGTATTAGTCTTGACGTATGTCGTACGTCGCTCGACCGACCTTCGAGTTACTCTCGACGGAGATCAAGGTTATGCTCGGTCGACAAGACCTTATCTTGATACAAGACTAGTCGTGTGAAATGTGCGTTAAATGTCACTTTGTCGAGATCGTGTATTTTTTTACCCAAACAGTTTGCCCCCAAATGTTAAAATTTTTCTTGGCGGGAATTTTAAATTTTTTGTCGAGTGTCACGTGTCACTTGGGGGAGAGGTCTTCGTCGCTTCAGAATTGAAACGATTTGTTTCTAACTAGATTCCCTGACATGCAAGACGTCATGATGGCCTGGGGAATACGCATGACAGCTAAGAGTGACAGGTGTCGATCATCTAGGCGTGCTCCAGAAGAGTTGATCGACACGTGTCGAATATCGAGCGAGTATGCTTGATTCGACGTTCCTATATAAATGGAAGATATTCAGAATCATTTCCTTTTACGCTGCCAGAGTGTTTATTTAGAGATATTTTCGTTGAGTTTTTCGTGCGATCCCTTCCTGATTTCAGACGATCTTCGCCTAATTTTAGGTTCTCTTCGAGGTTTTGAGCGTTTATTTAAGGTACGACCTCTCTTTTCAAGTCCATACGTTTAAAAACTCAAGCTCGAAAGCATAGGAAGGGTTGGGACACTTTTAGTTTTTACGTAGCAACTGTCCAAGACCCTGATTTTGTTATGTCGTTGGATCCTATTAGCGTTATCTGCGAGGAGGAAGACATTGAGTACTTTAGACTAGGATTCCAGAGGATGTAACCCTTAGTCCACCGGTGTTGCTCCGTCCGGAGCAGTGTCCCGAGGGATATTTCGTGATGTACGAATATCCATTTGAGATAGGTTTTTCATGGCCCTATTCTCCTCTGTCGAGATCGTTTCTTACAATTTTCGATTTATCTCTGGGGCAGATGATTCCCCAATTTTGGAGAGTCGTTCAAGTGATTAAACGAGTGACGAGTAAATAGGAGTCGTCTTTTACTGTCTCGAACCTTCTTTCGGCTTATTCGGTTAAGTCGGAACCGAACCATCGCTACAGCCTGACCTCCAAGTCCAGGGGGTCTAATGTTTTAGTCCACAAGGCCACAGTTAACGATCGAAACTGGAAGACTAAGTACGTCTTTGGTCGACTAGCTTCGGTCGCTGGTGACATTCAGTGGCTTTCCACGGCGTGAAACACTGATGATAAGATTGTAGGTTTTTGTTCCATACTTCATGCTTAGTCGTTTGACTTTTACTGACCATGTCTTTTTCTTTATCAGTAATCGATTTTTCCGTTGTCGATCCTTCTGCTGACTCTGACGCAAAGGTCGAAACACTTTCTCGAGTATAGTGTCGAGGAGCGTTCATTTTATACTGTCAACTGGGACTTGAATGTCGACAATTTGCAGTTCGTCGGATCGCCCGTTGCGTCTCCCGTAGAGGAAAGGGGAGAAAGATAAGAAGACAAAGAAGAGAAAAAGGAGATGCCAGGTACTGTATTCGAATTTCTTTGTGTTTTTCTCTCTTGCTTGTTATATCATTGTTTTGAATTCCTTTTTCAGATGTTTCTCCCTCGAAGTCTTCCAACGTGGCCGACCGAAAGAAGGCGTTCTTGGAGTTAGCCCAAAAGGGTAAGGAGAAAAGGAAGGCAGTCAAGGTTGCGGGGTCGGACCTTCCGAAACGTACGCGTCCGTCGGTCTTGAAGGAACCACTATCGACGGATGGTGGCGCATCGAGCGTTGACACTCCCCGGATAACGAAGACGGATGTTGTTGTACAGGCGACCCGTACTGAGCCTCCAGTGGTAGAGGTCCCTGAGGATCTCTAGATCGGGTGTCTTAATCAGGCGCCAGAGGCCTCTGGTCCTCCTCCCCCGTCTGGCGACAAGGGGAAGGGTTATGCGGAGGTCCAGACGGTTAACTTTACGTTGCCGTCAGACTTCATGAGGGATGGCTCGTTCGAACGGGAGAAGCTATTCCCTCATATAGAGAAATATTTGCTCCAGTCTTTCAGGGAGAAGTTCAGGGAGATAGCCATTGAGGACGTGGGGTCACACGTCGTGGGCCTGTCTTTCTTGGTAAGGATCAAAAAATTTCAATTTGTCCTGTTTTAGATTTGTTATTGATCGGCGTGTGTTTTGTAGGCTTTTCAGTCCTCTCTCGGTCCTTATAATGAAATGGACAAAATTCAGCGTTTTGTGTCGAAGGTCCTGGAGCGGGAGAAGGCTGCACTGGAGAGGGAGCAGGCGGCTCTGGCCAGAGAAAGGGCGACCAAGGCCGATGTGGAGTCCCTGAATGGTCGCTTGGAAGAGACCCAGAAGATTCTGGACGTTGTCCGGACGTAAAGGTCCGATCTACAGATTCGCTTGGACGTGTCATGTGACATGCTAAAGGGGACGCGGGTCGAGCTGGAACAAGCCTTGGCATCCTCGGCTGAGAGTAAGAAATAGATCGAGGACCTTAAGGCAAAGGTGGCTACTCAAGAGCGCAGGATCGAGGATTTGGAGGTGGAGCTGAAGGGCGTCGAGATTTTCACTCGGTGAACGACCAAGGCGGCCATCATGAGATGCCACTTGAATGGAAAAAATTCCTTGTCCAACGCTACCGAAGGCCTCTAACTCTACCTTACAAACATTAGGACTGAACAGGACCTAGACTCCGAGGATGAGAAGGAAGTCGAGGCGGTCGAGGAAGTTAAGGTAGATGAAGGCCAGACTGTCGACGCCTCCTCGTCACAACCAGCAGGGGATGCCCCCTCTTCTTGAGCTCCTTTGTTGGTCCCGAAGGTGCTTAACAAGTTTGTAGAAGGGGGGGGGGGGAGGTTGAATACAAACACAAGTTTTTAAAGTTTAATAAAATTGTTTATTGATAAATCAAACATAATTTATAAGTCTGTTGCGGAATAAGATTAAGTAGAACTCAATCTAAACAAACTTAAGAAACACTAAGATGGTTGCACAAGAATATAAAGAATGGGAGATTAGAGAGTATAGAAAACAAGCGTTTCTATATTTTAGAAAGATGAAGGCTTAGAGATCTTCAGATGGAGAGTTGATCTTTCTATTTATACCCTATGCATTAAATTCATGGCAGAGCACTTTACACATGTCCTTCATTGATTGGCTGAGAGGGTCTGTCTTTGGGAGACATGTTTTCGGACGTATCATGAACAGTATAGTGGACAAAGTTGTTGTACAAATTGTGGCAGAGTGATCATCACACTGGGTGTATCATGAACAGTATGTCGGTTCTGACACATCGTACTGGGTGTGCAAGGGAAAGACAAAAAGAGACTTGAGGCATAAGCTAAGTGATCATCGATCGCTGAATATCTCTTCCTTCAGAGATACAAAGAAGTTCAGCTATCGCTGAAGCTTTTCCTCAGGTTTCTTCACGTGTGTAGATTTGTCTTTGCTTCACTGATATCCGCATCAGGTCACTAGTAGACTTGTCTTTGTTCAACAGCTTCGTCTTCGATTCAGCTATGAACATCTGTTGACGCGAAACTTGTCTTCAGGGACTACGTTTGACTGTTTACATCAAAAACTATCAGCGATACTGAACATACTCAGTATTTAACAGCTGATAGTGAAACACTAATACATATGAATGTTTACAAGAAAGATCATCAGTGATAACTGAACAGACTCAGTCTGATCGCTGATGATGAAACACTAATACATATTTATTAAATGTAATTTTCACTAAGTGTAGAAAATGGTCTTTATCAAATCACTGAGAGACCATGGATCAACAATCTCCCCCTATTTGATAATGACAAAGTAACTGAAGAAAATTACTTTTTAACTCAAAATAAGGAATAATCAGGACTCATAACATACATGTCCCAATTACTATTTTGAGGGATCTTTTACAGTACTGATAGGCTTAAGTACTTCACTGAAATATTGATCATATAGTCAGGTATTTCTTCTCCTCTTTGAAGAAATAAAGTACAAGTGAAGAAATAACTACTGTAAGTTTAACTAATAGATTACAAGAAGTAAGAGACTAATCTATCAGCTATCTAGATAAGACTTTGGAATATTGATCATATAGTTAGGTATTTCTTCTCCTCTTTGCCTTCGATCTGATGATTCTTGACGAATGATTGATTTGATCGAATCAGCTGATGGAGAGAAGTCACACCATAGACACAAAAGATATTTGAGATGATTCAGAGGACAGATGGGAATCTCATAGACTCTTTGAAATCTGAGTACCCCTTCATCATCTCTAAAGAAGATTCCATGAGGATTTTTGAGTACTTGCCCGGGAATATATGGTCCACGAGGAGGAAGGGATAGGTCTAGAACTGAGAGATCAGGTGGAGGTCCAAACAATGCTTCTTTTGAAAATTTGATGGAGGTGTCGTTTCTGATAGCAGCGACATTTTTAGAGGAGGAAGAAGCAGGCTTTCTTTTGATTTGCCTTGGCATAGGAGGAAGAGCAGATGGCACGTTTAAGACTGCAGTGACTTTGTTGATGAGGGCGTCTAGGATGCCTTCGACATGGCCTCTATAGATTGACTTTGATTTCTTCAACGCATCTTTGAACTCTAGTCGTTCCATGTAGCCAAAACTCTCAAGCTTTGAAATGAACATTGCCTTTGAGCTTGCATCCTCTTTGGTTATCTCCATGGTTACAGAAATTCGGTCCTTCTTCTTTCTTCCAGAGATGACAACGACTGTTATTTTCAGTGGGTCAGAGCGATAGTCGACTTTTTGCTTACATCATTCGACTATGTTATCGCTGACCTCTTGTTCTCTTGAGCGCTCCTCTTCAATTTCTTTTAAAAGTGCAGCTTGAACTTCCACTGGATTCTTCTTTAATCTTTTGTCTTTGACCTGAGAAGATTGAACCTTAAGAGAAGAGTTGCGTCTTGTTGGCATTCAACAATCAGTTTCTCAGATCTGATGGATTCTTCTATCCTAGCTTCAGTAAGGAGGTCAATCTCATTTAATGATTTTTTAAGAGGGATTTTTAGTCGTTGACTCTCCAGATGAGAGATCATCTCTGTTCTTTTGTTCAGTTCTTCCTCTGACCAATGAGCTGGTCTAGAGGGCCTTTCTGGGTGGAGCAGGGCTTCTTCTTCTTCTTATTGTTCATCAATCTCACTGAATGAGATTAGGATTATTTGTTCTTCAGCTGTAGAAGTTGGGATTATTTGTAGTTCGGTTCCCTTAAGCAGGGGAGAGAACTGTCTGTACAAGAAGTGAAAAGGAGTTAGTGTATATTTTTGGGAAAAAGAAAGATAAAGGCTTAGAAAGAGACAAGGGTGTGGTAGGTATAGAAAGATATGGGTACGATAGAAAGACATACCTGAGAAGGATTCTCCCCCTCAGATTGTGAGACTATGTTCAGGTTTCCCTCGACAACTATACCCTTCTGCTTGCCTTGGGAAGGAGTACCTGAAGAAGTTTCACCTCTCCCCCTGCTTCTTTTGTAGCTTCTTTCGAAGCTATCGCTGAAGTGATGTTAGTCGCTGAGAACCAAAGAGATTGGTCTTCCTCATCATCAGCTTGTTGCTCCTTCTCTTGATCATGAAGATCAAGATCTTCATCATCTTCTTCGTCCTCCTCCTCTTCTTCTTCATTTAGAATTTGAGTGAGTGCAGAAGAGGGAGGGGCTCAGTCAGCAACCTTCTCCCCCTCAACCTGAGAGGGAGGTTCTTCCGTTTCGACTTCAGCTTCCGCTTCCTCAACATTTTCTTCATTAAGTTCTTTCTCCCCCTCTTTATCATTATCAGCGAGGGAGAGATCAGCGTTTTGAGGGGCAGCTTTTGCAGTAGCCAGAGATCGGACTTCAGCCTCCAAACACTCAAGACGGCCTTCGATGACAGGAATGTACGAAGTAGCCTGATGAATGAATTCAACGGCTATATTCAAAGGAAGGTATGGGCGTTGGAGCTGGTTCATTCAGCTTGGCAAGTACTTGATGAAGGACCGTGGTGCAGGAGTCAACCTTACGGGAAAGGTCACGAACATCAGTGCTGAGTTTTCCGTAAAGTCCCTGAATGAGTTGGACCTGTTGATGAGTTCCAACAAGGTCTTCCTTGATCTTGACAATGTCCTCCTGAACAACTGTTATTTGAGAAGAATCAGCATTGGAGGAGGAGGCAGCAGTCAACCTTTTCAGCTCTTCACCAGCGAGATTCACAGCACTAGTGGATTCCTTGACAGAGGTGGTGAGAGATTCCACCTTTTCAGCAAGAGTGTTGACATGAGCGTCAACAGTTGCCAAATTAGGACCAAGGAAAGTTAGTGGATGAGCACAACGATGCTCAGGCATATATGGAAAGATGGGAGATGGGTATGGGGTTTTAGGAGTACCTGAATTATCAAACATGTTGAAGAAGTGAAAATTTCCTTCAAAATTTTGACTATCAGATCCTATTGGTGCAACATGAGGTTGCTGTGAAAGAGATGGAGGGTTAGAGACCAAATAAATAGTAGGAGGAGTAATGGGGATGGAAGATATTTAGATAGTAGAAATGACCTCAGGTGGTTGTAGAAGAACTGAGGAGATTGGGGTCGTCACAGGGACAGTGTCAGCGATTGTCATCACTGACATGGTTGTTGTAGTAGCTGCAGAGGATGTGGAGGAGAGACCCACGAAACCATCCAAAGTAGTTTGTTGAGACACTACTTCAGGAACAGAACCCGAAGGGGCGATCTCCTTGGTCTTTCTGGCCTTCTTAGAGGGACCAGGAAGAGCAATTGATGGTCGTTTGAGAGCGGTAGTAGTGGCAGGGATAGCAGGAGAAGGAACCCTTTGCGTGGCTGCTGAAGTCGAAGAATGTAGAGAGAGACGGGTGCGTAGAGTTGAGAGACTTACCTCGTTGGCGACCGACTTGAGCTCGGGTGATCGCTGACCCACTTTTAAAAAAGTACCATCGTGAGAAGTTGGGTACTTGTCAGCGTAGAGAAAGTGTAGGTACGCCCAGATAAAGCGTACATATGGGATCTTGGGATCCCTCTCCGTCTTCTCTATCTTTGACTTAAGATCATCAAAGATAGCGCCAGCATAGTCAAAGTGTTTGCCAGCAATGACTGAATAGTCCATCTGTAGCTGAACTTTGCTCGCCTTATCCAGGGAGCCAATCTTCCCACTCATACTCTGAATAATGTGAGAGAAGATGTAGTTGAGTTGGGAAGGCATGTTTGCCTTTTGGATCTTGGTCAGACGCTTGTTGGAGATTGTGGAACGAGGCTTGTTGTCCCAGTAATATTCCATGTCATCCAAGAAATGGACGAGTTCAGCGTCAGTAGGGAGTGCATCAAACCCAACTTTGGTCTTCTCAAGGAATCGAAGTGCCTTCCAGAGACTATAAGCAGTGGGGAGACCTGAACCCAGTTCAGTTGTGAAAGAGATGGCAGGGACCACTTCACCCTTTTTGTTGGTGATAGTGGTCTCATCAGTGGTGAACCAAAACTGTTGTAGAAGAGTCTTGGAAGGTGTTGGGTCCACAGTGAGAGCGAAGGCCAAGCAAGACTGCTTCAGAAATGCAACAGCTTCCACCAAGTGTGGGTTTTCTCAGCGTCGAAGTCCAATCTGGCGAGATGGTTGTTCTTGGGGACCTCAGATTCAGAGATGTTGAACTTGACGTTCTTGGAAGCAATGAGCGATGCTTGGGCCATTTCTGAATATAGAAAGAAAATAGATTGGAGAGAAAGGTTTAGAGTCCAAAATAATCAAAAAAAATATTAACCAGTTTCTGTATTGAGAAAGAAACATAGAAAAAACAGTTATTTTTGGAGTAAAATAGTGTTCTTTGTAAAGAAGAAAGAACATGTGGAAAACCAAATGTTTTAGAGAAGATAAAATCAAAAGAGATGATTTTAGTGTTTTAAGAAAATAGTTTAAAATCCATGATAATAAAACATGTAGGATTTTAAGAAGAAGTTAAGAATGAGATAAACAAAAACCTGTTGATCTTGAGAAGATGAAGATTCAAAGACTGGAATGGTTTTTGTTTGCTTGAATGCCTTGGGAGAGTTTTCTTGCTTTGAAAGTTTTGAAGAAAGCGTGAAAAAGATAAGAATGAAAAAGGAATTCTTTTTATATGAGGAGAGAGAGAGAATGAAAGTGTGAGGCGGGAAAACAAATGCTCATCATGACATGGACACGTCCTACAAATGTGATTGGATAGAAGGGCAACAGACGAACGTGTCAGAGAAAAAGTCATGTCATGGATTGTCGGTTCAAATGACGTCATAGGAGAGAGAAAAAATGTTTCATTTGTCCTTTTTGAAATCATCCCTGAAGAGAAGTCGGAGATAGGTTTTCTTTTTGAAAAGAATCGCTAAACAAAATTCAGAGATCGGTTTTTGTTTCAAAGGATCACTGATGAGAAATATTAGTGATAGTTTTTGTTTATCAAAAAGCTTTTAATCATTTGAAGAAAGATTAGTGATTAAAGTTTTGATTTTGAAAAACATCTTACTGAATGAATATTCTGTGATTGAGAATGATAGAACATACCTGAGAGTCAGAGATACTTGTTCAGAGAGTAAGTGATGAAGGGGAACTTAGTATTACTGACATAATACATGAAAGATGAAGTTACTCTTCAAGATTCAGCATTCCAAGCTCACTGATGAGAAAGTTGAATCTTGTCTCATCAAGAGGTTTGGTGAATAAATCAGTGAGCTGATAGTCAGTGGAGATAAAGTGAAGTTCAATATCACCATTCATCACATGATCTCTGATAAAATGATATCTGATCTGTATGTGTTTTGTCTTTGAATGTAGCACTGGATTATTTGCTATAGCGATTGCACTAGTGCTGTCGCAATAGATTGGAATCTTTGATAGCTGAAGGTCATAGTCTAATAGTTGATTTCTCATCTATAAGACTTGAGCACAACAACTTCCAGCGGCTACGTATTCAGCTTCAGCTGTGGAAGTGGACACCGAATTTTGCTTTTTACTCGTCCAACTTACCAGCTTTCCTCCCAGAAGTTGACATCCACCAGTGGTGCTCTTTCTATCAAGTTTACAACCTGCAAAATCAATATCTGACTATCCTATTAGATCGAACCCTGAGTCTTTGGGATACCAAATACCGAGGTTAGGAGTTCCTTTCAGATATCTGAAGATTCGCTTAACAGCGATCAGATGAGATTCCTTGGGTTCAAACTGATAACGTGCACACAGACATGTAGAGTACATGATGTCAGGTCGGCTTGCTGTGAGATACAACAGGGAGCCTATCATTCTTCTATAGGCAGTGACATTAACAGGTTTTCCAGCTGGATCCTTGTTTAATGTCAGAGGAGGTTCCATAGGAGTTTTCATCGCTGAAGTTTGACTTAGATCAAACTTTTTCAGCATATCTTTAACATACTTACCTTGGTTGATAAAAGTACCTTTTTCAGATTGTTTAATCTGAAGACCAAGAAAGTACGTTAGCTCACCCATCATACTCATTTTGTATTCTTTCTTCATTCTTTCAGCGAAACGAGTACACAGAGATGGGTTAGTAGAACCAAATATTATGTCATCGACATATATTTGTACAAGAAATAATATGCCTTTTTATCTTTCTGAAAAACAAGGTATCATCAATTTTACCTTATTCAAAATTTTCAGAGATAAGAAAGGATGAGAGAGTGTCATACCAAGCACGAGGGGCTTGTTTTAGACCATAGAGAGCCTTATCCAATTTATAAACATAATTTGGATGCTTAGGGTCAGAGAACCCTGTGGGTTGTTCTACATAGACTTCTTCATTAAGCTTTACATTTAGGAACGCTGATTTTACATCCATTTGATATACCATGAAGTCTTTGTAAACTGCATAAGCTAAGAAGAGTCGAATTGCTTCGAGCCTAGACACGGGGGCAAAGGTTTCATCATAGTCTATGCCTTCATCTTGTCTGTATCCCTGTGCAACAAGTCTAGCCTTGTTGCGGGTTACAGTTCCATGTTCATCTAACTTGTTTCTAAACACCCATTTGGTGCTTATAACAGTTTTATCAAATGGTCTAGGAACGAGATTCCAAACATTGTTACGAGTAAACTCAGTCAGCTCTTCTTGCATAGCGCTGACCCAGTTTGGATCTCTGAGGGCATTATCAGTTTTCTTTGGCTCTATTAAAGAAATAAAGTTAACAAAGAGGAAGATATTACCTGAACTTCGACGAGTCTGAATACCTGAGTCGGGATCACCAAGAATTTGATCTATGGGGTGATCTCTGGTCCATCGCTGAGCAGGAGCATGATCGCTCACTTCAGGAGTTGGATCAACAATAGGATTTACTGATGAAGAAGCCTGAGGTTCATCTGCTATTAATTGTTGAGTGTCAGACAGACCATTGTTATCAGAGAGGTTTTCAGACGAAGACGGATCTGATGGAGGGAGTGTGTTTAGAGGCTCAGCTGAAACCCATGAGGTGGATTCAACATTAGGAGGTATGATGTTTGGATCATGTTAGAGCATAAATATGTTGGATACAAGATCAAGAATATTGAAGGTCAAAGTTCAAGAAGTCAAAGCTGAAAAAGTCAACTCTCATTAAAGTCAAAGTCTTTTGTAATAAAAGTCAAATGTATTTGTATTTTGTATTTTGTATTTTAGTTTCCTTGTATTAGGAGTTGATATAAATACCTTGTCTTTGTATTTTGTTTAGAGAGTTTTTAGTTGTCTAATTGTCATTTTGAGAGAATACGTATCTGAGAGAGAGAGAGAGATTTGTAGAGAGAGAGAGAGATTTGTAGAGAGAGAGAGAGAAAGTTCTTGAGAGAGAAAGTTTGTAATTGAGGAATTAAAAGTGAAATCAAAACACGTAATTGATTGAGATATCTTGTTTGTTTGATTAATCTTGTTTAGAAACTAGAATCTGGAACACACAATTGGTATCAGAGCAGATTCAAAGTGAAATCAGATCAAGAAAAATCAAGAAAACAAGTTCGACTGTGCAAAATCATTTTTAGAGTTTTTGTGCGTTTTTGGAGCATATTTTGATTAGGAATTGTTCGAAAAGTGTAATAGATCGAGTCTATGTACTTTAATTTCTTAATTGCACTGTAATTCTCACAAATTTGTGATTTTTGTTGAGTTTTTTTTTTGTTCACGAGTCGATATTCACTGTTTCATTGTTCATTTTGTATTATGAGTGATTGTTTGTGAAATTCTTGTGTTGTAATACGTTCCAGTATTGTAATCGAGCAACAATTCAAAGTTTCAGACCAATTCACAAAAGTTTAGATCGAAAACAGATGGAAAACTCAATTTTTTGGTCGACTTTCTGAAGAACGCGCTAGATCTCCAGAACGTGCAAGTTCATCGTTCAAACGCGCAAGATTCATCCGTTAGAACGCGCAAGTCGAAGGGAAGATTTTGGTCTCAAACGCGCAAGTAACAATCTGCGAGTTCTAGAAACTCGCTGATCGAAGTCTGCGAGTTTGGAAAAGTTGGAAAATTTTCTAAGGACCAGAACGCGCACGTAGTGGTTAGCGAGTTCTTCAAACGCGCTAATCGAAGGGTGCGAGTTTGAAGAGAAACAGTGATCTGCGAGTTCACTCAACGTGCGAGTTTGAAATTTCAGGAAAAAGTTCTAAGTGTGGAAACGCGCAAGTATAGCTAGCGAGTTTGATTCAAAACGCGCAAGCTTTGACAAGCGAGTTTCGGAAACGCGCACGCCTCAGTTAGCGAGTTTCATCTTGAATAGTAATCTGCGCGTTTAGGCGTTAGCGAGTTTCAGAGGAAATAGTGTCTTGCGAGTTTCATCGATCTGCGAGTTTGAGCTCTGCGAGTTTATTAGAACACGCAAGTTTGTGTTTGCGAGTTTCTCAAACGCGCATGTTTTGATCTACGTGTTTCTCAGTGTCTGCGAGTTTAAGGGCCTGAGAGTTCAATAATGACTTGCGAGTTTTGACACTTAGTCAATTTTTTCGAAATTTCTGATTTTTTTTTTAATTTCAAGATTTTTCTTGTTATTTCATATTTTGGACTAACGATCAGTTCTAGTTTCTTATTGGATATATTTTTCAAACAGGTTTAAACAAGATGACTTCAAAAGATGCACTTTCAATTGGTACTGATGTCAAGCCTCCTGTTCTGTTTAAAGGAGAGTATGAGCAGTGGAAGGATAGATTCCTGGATTTCATAGACCGACATGCAAATGGGGAAAATATTCTGCAGTCAATTACAGATGGTTCTATTTGCCATTTTTCTTTTGTACGACCACGATGTTGGCTAACCAGTCGGGGTACTTCACTTCTCGTATCTTCCCAGTTTTGAGGAGATTGTCGATTTCATCGTTGATCACTTTGGTTCGCTCTGGAGAGAATTTTCGTCGCTTTTGTCTTACTGGTTTGAACTATGGATCCACATTTAACTTATGCGAGATGACGTCAGGGTCTATGCCAACCATGTCTTCATGCGTCCAAGCGAAACAGTCGGCATGTTCCTGCAAAAAAGATATTAGTTCTTTTTTAATGGAAGGATCGAGTGTCGAACCTATGAAGAGGACTTGCTCTGGCTTGTCTTGGTCCAAGATAACTTCCTCCAATCGATAGTCGTCGTCAGTATTGGAAGTATCCTGAATCTGTAATTTCTAGATGGACTGCTTTCTGGGCTTCATCGTCGTCTTGTAGCAACCCCGAGCGACTTTCGGTTCACTTTTGATCTCCTAGATTCCCCATGGAGTTGGGAACTTCATCGTCTGATGGTAGGTTGAAGGTACTGCTCTCATGTCCTGGATCCAGGGTCGTCCAAGAATGACATTGTATGCTGACGAACAGTCTATAACGCTGAATTTTGTCTGCTTGTTGATTCCCTTGGCATAGACTGGTAAGACGATCTCTCCGTAGGTGCTCGTCGCGTCTCCGTTGAAGCCTACTAACATTGTCAAGCGTCGTACGATCTCAGACTTTTCGAGGCCCATAGCCTTGATGGTGTCGAAGAAGATGATGTTTGTCGAACTTCCTCCGTGAACCAACACCCTTCGGGTCAGACAATTGCCGATCTTGAGCTAGACGATCAACCCATCGTGATATTTCTAATGCAAGTCGCCCAAGTCATCTTAGTCGAATGTTATCTTCATAGACTCGAGCTCCAGTTCTTCCTTTGATCATGAAGATCGAGGGATTGGTTGATTGTTTGCATTTTGAGACGCATGTCTCTTTGTTGCTGAGTAGGTTAGACCACATACGTCTGATCCACCAGTCATGCAGTTCACGACTTTCTCATGATTAGGGGACGGTGGTCGAGTGTTTCTGTCAGGAGTTGCCTGTCCGTCGAGGATACCCTTGAGGTTACCCTTCGGGACGTGCCAAGCGAGTTCCTTCTTGAGTGTTATGCAATCATCGGTGGTATGACCGTGGTCGTCGTGAAAGTCGCACCACTTGGTCTTATCCTTTTTGTCGCCGGCCTTGTCGCTTTTCTTCGGCCAATGAACAGTTGTTTGCGCAGTCTTCATTGCGTCGACCATATCCTTGGGTGTACCCTTGAATCCATACGAGGAGATTTTAGGATACTGAGAGAACTTGGTCGTAGTCGAGACTTTCTTCTTATCGAATCGGACGTTTGAAATTTGTCTCGATGGCTCGATTTTAACTGTCGATCTAGCTTTGAACTCTAGCTTTTTTACGCTCAACGACTTCTTGTCATTAGAATGCTTACGACGAAAAGTTGTGTCATCTTCGACTCTCATGTAGGCCAAAGTTCTCGTCTAGGCCACGCTTGTAGGCCTCAATCGCGGTCTTGATATCACAGTTACGAACACTGATCATCTCGACATTTAATCTGTTGAAGTAACTGCGAATGGATTCTCCGGTCTTCTGAACGACGTAATAGAGGTCGCTAGTTTGCTTTTCCATCTGGCGACTACTGGTGAACTGCTGAGAGAATTGGTTTACCAACTCGCAAACGACCCGATTGACTTTGGTTTGAGACCGATTATCCATTGCAAAGTTGCACCTGTAAGGGTTGCTCCGAAACTTTTGCACATGCATACCTGTTGATACTGGTGAGGGATCGAGACTGTCCACATTAATTGCTTATACTGAGCGACGTGTTCAGTCGGATCCGTGACACCAGAGTATTTCGGTGTGAACGTGGGGATATTGTACTTCTTTGGGATGTCGACCAAAGGTGATGCCTGAAACCCCATACGAGGTTTGACGTCGACTGGTACCGCTGCTCTTGGAAGCTTGGCAAGTAGTGACAGAACACGTTCGTTTTGCTCTTCCAACATCTTCAACCTTTGGGCGACAGGATCGACCGGAATACATCCTTGAACACCTGATGGAACATGTCCTAAATTATGGAATTTATTCTGCTGCGACAAGTCAGAAGCGTACCCGTTGAACTGGAAAGATGGTATCGGTACCGAGAGGACCGATACTAGTGGAGGCATTGTAGGGATTAATGTCGTTGAATGAAAGAAAGGTGGAGGTGAAAGTGGCAACGTTGGCATCGACTGTCTGGGAAAACCAGAGGAAAGTGACCTCGGTAGTTGGGAAGAGGTGGTCTTGTCCAGGCGCATTGAAACCATTTTGTCCTTAGGAAGGCCCCGTCGCGTTGTTGACATTACGGTTTCTCAAGGATTCATTCAACTCCACGGCTTGCCTGTGCTGGTTTGTCAATGTCTTTATCTGAGCACGAGCTGCATTCAACTCCATGCTCATTTGAGCCATGATGTGTTCCTGGGTTCCTTGAGCTGCCATTATCCTCTGAAACGCAAAAAAACACTCGAGGAAATTGTTAGCACGACGCACTGTTGTCTAGGATTTTCTTTAGATAGGGCCCCACGGTGGGCGCCAAACTGTTAATGCCAAAAATTACTCAAAGAATAACTTAAGGTCGACGTGGAGCTTTATCCAACTAAAGAAAGTAACCGGTAGACAATTATGCGCGATAAACAATAAAATAAGGAGACAAGGGATTTGGTGACGCGGAAAAACCTCAACGAGGAAAAAACCGTGGACGACAGGTAAGGGTCATCGTGCACTATGATCACCAAACATGGGTGATATCCTCTTATGTTTACAATGTATTACACGATCTATACAAGAAATAGATGTATAATTGCAAAATAAGTGTGCGTCGTGTATGAAAACACTATAGTCGTGTGTAAATTGTGGTTGTCGTGTGTAAATTGTGGCTGTCGTGTGAATGAAAGATTACAGAAATTCTTCGGAGAGCTTGTAAACGTATACTTGGTGTATTTTGCCTCTGTCCCCCAATGAAGTGTTGATCTTGGGTATTTATAGCCTTGATTATCCATAAATGTGTCTTTTGTAACTGTCGTGCTTCATAAATGTTCTTGATGGTGTTGAGTCGTTATGGCTATTGGTATTTATGAGCATTGAACCTGCATTAAATGATCAAGAAAGAAACGTTGAGTCATACGTTAGTATGGTCGAGGTCGAGTATTAGTCTTGATGTTTGTCGTACGTCGCTCGACCGACCTTCGAGTTACTCTCGACGGAGATCAGGGTTATGCTCGGTCGACAGAACCTTATCTTGATACAAGAATGGTCGTGTGAAATGTGCATTAAATGTCACTTTGTAGAGATCGTGTATTTTTTTACCCAAACACTATGTTGACAAAATTCTTGAGAAGTTTAATAGTGGTGATTCTGGAATAGCTAGAACCCTTATTGATACCAGTCAACACTTGTCAAAGAATAGAGGAGAAGGCATTGCTCAATTGGAGTACTCAAGAATAATTGGAAGCTTTATGTACTTAATGAGTTGTACAAGACCTGACTTAGCTTACGCGGTAAGCAAGTTGAGTAGGTATACTAGTAATCCTAATCACGAACATTGGAATAGTATAACCAAAGTGTTAAGATACCTAAGATACACTTGTGAATACGGATTACATTATATCGGATATCCTGCAGTCATTGAAGGATATAGTGATGCAAATTGGATTGCATATATTAATGACTCCAAGTCAACAAGTGGATTTGTGTTTACACTTGGAGGTGCAACAATATCATGGAAATATTCAAAGCAAACTGTAATTGCAAGGTCCACTATGGAGTCTGAATTCATAGCTTTGGACAAGTGTGGAGAAGAAGTTGAATGGATACATCAGTTCTTGGAAGACGTTCCAAGATGGCCTAAACCAGTTACTCCAATATGCATACATCTTTGTCTTTTAGCTAATGGTAATAGGTTCAAAGATAGACGTGTCACATAATCACGTAAATAAGGAAATAAAGTGAGTGAAAGAGTGACTATCGGGGATAGGCACGACGACAGTCAATCAACTATTGGCAGAGCACAAAGCAATATGTATAATGGTAAATCCCGACATATTCATTGAAGACATAACACCATTCAACAACTACTCTCAACTGGGGTTATCACTGTTGACTATGTGAAGTCAATAGATAACATTGCAGATCCGCTAACCAAAAGGTTAAATAGAGAGTTGGTGAGTAAGTCGTCTATAGGAATGGGACTAAAGCCCATGCATGAGTAGGTTTTACAAAGGAAACCCAACCTAGTTAACTGGAGATCCCACGATCTAGGTTCAATGGGACAACCTAATTGTATAGACTAAATTGGATCACTGTGGGGTATCCCTCTCCATAAATAGTAATGGTAGCATCAGGATAAACCCATGGCTTTTAATGATCTTTGTAAGATCACCTATGTGAGAAGAAGTGGGGTCGCTTCTAAGGGAATGGCAAGGGAACAATTCCTAACAGTTCTCGCAGAACCAAGCAAGTATTCATGACCATAACGAACACACCAATGAGGATTTTACCGTGTCATGAAGGATTATGTGTGAAGTGTGTTAAAGTTTACACAAATGGTAGAACAGTTCAAGGATATCTCATCTACTGATCTACCAGTAGACAATACATACTTCACAAGGGAAGGTTCAAAGGTTAACGCCCACCTATCATTTGCAGGATCCTAACATCGAATTTGAGAAATATGACTTCTGTGATGTTCTATATCAATTTCCATTCATGTGGGGGATTGTTAGAGAATTTGAATGATGAATGGCAAATTAAAGTTGACCTTTAACCTTTTACCTTCTGTAACCACCGAAGGTTACAATCAATGAAGTTAACTTTCATTATGGTGGTGACTAATTCTGCTAACTCTTTAAGCAGGACAAAAGCTTACAAACGAGGAGAACACACACACACACGCATAGCATCTCGAGTTTGATTGGTTTGAAGGTAAAGTCCGGACGGTCTACCGTTTTCTTCCGTTGTTTCCTGGGAAACAATCGCATCCTTGGTGGACGAAATTGTTTTAAGGAAATTGTGCTCCGCACAAGCCTCGGATATCATTTGACGTTTGGTTTCTTCTTTGTTTACGTTCGGGTTTAGAATCGATTGGTTTGTAACCTTTTGTTTAACAGATTTTACAATAGAGTGAATTTATTTAGCCTTCTATTAGAAAATCTTGATGAGATTGATTAGAGTACACTTTTTTTAATTGAAAATGTTATAAATTAATCGTAAATTAAATATTATATTTGTTTAAAAAAAAGAGAATAAAATTTGGAGCACGTAACTTCTTGGTCCCTTGCTGCTGTCCACAGAAGGTGGACAATAAACAACAAAAAAGTCTATGCTTTTTAAATTCTTCACTCATTTATTTATTTTATTTATCAAATATTTTTAATAAAAATAAAACGAAAAGAAAAAGAAGTACGACATACATGGTGTTTCGAACAAAAAATATGTTTTCTGTTTGTTTTGTACTCACTTTCTATAAGTAAGTTCATATTTTTGTCTCTCTTCTTAAATCAAATCATATCATTAAATATTTTTTTAAGAGTAGACTACTTTTTTTGTCCTTGTAGTTTGTTAAAAATTGTTACTTTCATTTTCATGTTTTTGAAATTTTGATTTTCGTGTTTTTAATTAATTGTTGTTTTGATCCCTGAGGCTAAGTAAATCGTGGTTTACCGTTAAGTATGAGAGATGATAAACAACAATAAGTTGTAAAATACAAGGAGAAAAACAACAATAAACTGTAAACCATAAAGAAGAAAACCGTAACTTTGAAAATATAAGGACGAAACTAGAAGAAAACCCCCACTAAAATACTACTGCATCCGCCCCTGACTGTTTCAGCCATTCATGTTATTCGATTTTTGGGTTTATTTGGTTCGATAACTAGTTAAACCGAATAAGAAATCATGTTTATTTGTTGGACATTTGTCTTCAACCACGTTTCCAAATACAATGCTCGTTGTTTCCAATATATAATTTTATCACATGTTTATACTTGACACAAATATCATCTTGCAAAAAGTTATCTGGCATCTAATTTACCAACTGTTTATACATAAAATAATAGTATAATGTCTTATTCTAGTATTCGGTTTAACCTAGTTAGTAAAAATTAACTGAAAACAGAATCAGAAACCGAACCGTTTAACCTGAAATCAAAATAACTCTAAACCGTTTAACCCAAACATCATTCTGTTCTGATGGGTTACTCGTTTTTTTTTTCTTTTTTCCCCTTTTTGACATCCCTAGAAATGTCCCTTTAGATTTGTAAGTTAGTTTTCTGAAAAGCTACTTCAAGATAACATTTCAAGTTCTATGGGTTTTTTGTTTTTATTTTTCAATCATATTTCTTATATTTTTCCAATGAATTTTTAAATATATATCAATTTAGGTTTCCATTGCCATCTAATTTACCAACTGTTTTCTTTTACTATAAATGACTAATTTATCAGAAAACTTATCAAACTCAGCTAACACTTAACTTATCAGGTTTATCAAACATAGCATTTTTTCGTACAAAGTTGTATGAATCGTGTCAGGTAAAGTTTGTCCGTCAATACTTCTTTGTTTAATTTTGTATTTACTAGAAGCGTACTCGCGCAATGCAGCTAGATACATCACGATTTTAATGTTTCATTTTATTTTTTTGTCGATTTATAGTACGATTTTGGATGTTTTGAGAAAGTGATAATGTTTTTTTTATAAATTTATTTAATTTAGGCTTAATAATATAATGTTTTTTATATAAAAAAATGAAGTATTTTGTTAGAATTCAATGATTATCTTATATATTTTAATGATATATAGAAAAAATAACCAATTACATATTTAATAATATAATTAAAACAAATTTATAAGAATATAATATATTAATTAATAGTGATACATGGAAAGGTCTGCATAAAAGAAAGATATTGCACATACCAAATTGGTGGGTGTTAGAAGCCTCCAATAATAATATGTATCTTGTGCTTTGATACTTGTAAATTAAGAAAATTTTAAAATCTTGTATAAAATGATGGTACCTTGTGGCTAATAATTTGTATTTAAGAGTTTTTTATCCGTGCTTTATAATATAGTATAAATATAATATATAAATTAATAGTGATACATGGAAAAATCTGCATAAAAGGAAGGTCCTGCACATACCAAATTGGTGGGTGTTAAAAACCTGCAATAGTAATATGTATCTTGTGTTTTGATACTTGTAAATTAAGAGATTTTTAAAATCTTGCATAAAATGATGGTACCTTGTACCTAATAATTTGTATTTAAGAGTTTTTTATTTGTGCTTTATAATATAGTATAGATAGATAATTGATGTATAAAATACAATTACAAAACCCATATTATTAAAATAAATAATCTTTTGTTTTAACAATATGATGTAAAATGTCTTAAATTTTTGATCCTTGTGGTTTGTTGTTTACTAGAAGCGTACTCATGCAATTCAGCGATATACATCACGATTTTAATGTTTTATTTTATTTTTTTGTTGATTTACAGTACAATTTTGGATGTTTTGAGAAAGTGATAATGTTTTTTTTATAAATTTGTTTAATTTAGGCTTAATAATATAATGTTTTTTATATAAAAAAATTAAGTATTTTATTAGAATTCAATGATTATCTTATATATTTTAATGATATCTAGAAAAAATAATCAATTACATATTTAATAATATAATTAAAACAAAATTATAGTAATATAATATATTAATTAATAATGATACATGAAAATATCTGCATAAAAGGAAGGTCCTGCACATACCAAATTGGTAGGTGTTAGAAGGCTGCAGTAGTAATATGTATCTTGTGCTTTGATACTTGTAAATTAAGAGATTTTTAAAATATTGCATAAAATGATGGTACCTTGTGCCTAATAATTTGTATTTAAGAGTTTTTTATCCGTGTTTTATTAGTATAGATAGATAGATAGATAGATAACTATTTTCGTTCTCGGTCTATTAAAATTGCTTTTTTGGATAATATATTTTTCATTTCATTTCGATTTTGGTCCTTATAAGACTAGCAAAGTTAGAGAAGTCCGTTAAGTTAGAGGGTAATATGGTCTTTTTTTAGTTTTTTCCCCTAGTTTTCTAAATTTTGTATTTAAATAATAGATCACGAGTTATTAAAACTTGAGTATAAGTTATTTCAAATTTTATAGAAGTTAAAATAAATACAAAACATAAAATAGAGATTTTTTATTCCCCCTTTTTTTTATCAATATGAATAATTATCTTGTATATCATAAAAATTATATTTCATAAAGAATGATTTTCCTACATAAAAATATTTAAATGTTTATTATTTTGGACATGTTGAATTGGTTAATTGATTCGTATTAATGTTATTTACTTATTAAGTTGATTGTGTTGTTTTATTTATTTATTTTCGACTGATCAATATTTACCTTGATACTGGTTGCTATAAATTTAAATTTAAACTCAATTTAAACTTATAACATACTTTTTTGAAATAAAATATTTTATTTAAATGATTATTAATTTATTTACAGATTTAGTTTTTGAATTGATTCACAACATAATATTTTAATATTTATTTTAATTATAAGTGTTTAATTATAATTTTCTATCTTATAATTAATTTGAGGGTAGGGGAATAAAAAATATTTATATTTATGTTTTATTTTATTTCTTTAAAATATATAATAACGTGTACTCAAACTTTAATAACATTTACAATAACCTATTATTTAATAAAAATTACGAAATTAGAAAAGAAAAGCTAAAAGACTATATTAGCCCTAAGTTAACGGAATTTTTTTTAACTTTTGCAGCCTCAGGGATGAAAAGCGAAATAAAATACAAACCACAACGACAAAAAAAAAAAATTTAAAAGAATGAGGACGAAATTTGTTATAAATAACAAAAGGAAGAGATGAAAATCATAATTTACTCTAAAATATACCTCTAATTAACCTATAAATTGATTGAATTAGTACATCAATTAGAAATTATTTTTAAAGGTAAAAAAATAAAAATAAAAATAAAAAGGTTGATAAGGATTTCAAGTGAAACCCCATTCTCTTGTTTGTTTGTTGTAAGAGAATATCTGACCATGCAATCATGGAGAATTAACTTGTCGAAACGGTGTCGTTGCTTGCGGGATTTGGGGCACATAATTTGGCTTTTGTACTTTGACCTTTGTCATTCGTATATTCCTTCCCATGTAATCAGGCTTTACACCTCCCCCCTACCATGGTGGTTTCCGTCGTTTACCGTTCCCCGATGGGCCCACATTAGCCGTAAGTTGTTACGTATTCACATGCACTGACAATGAATATTGTTTTACTGTTGTATTCGTACAAATCCAGAGATCCATGTTCGAATACTGTATTCATAATTTATCAAATGAATCAATGAAAGAAAACGACATAAGCTTTTGCCTTCTCGTGTTACACGTCTTTATATGAAATTTCTTGGATCTTTAGAGATACAAAAATAACGACATTCACCATTGAAACAGTGCAAACCGTAAAAGAGGGTAAATTCATGACTATCGTTAATATAGTCATCATACTTACCGGCAAAGGCGGATTTACTCAGGGCTTGTGGCCACTGAGGATAAACTCAGGGTTGCACGCTTTAGCAGCTGGGCCAAAGGCCCTAATTGTCAGGGATTAGTCTGGGCCATAGGCCCAGGATACCCTTTCAAAAAAAAAAAAAAGGCGGATTTACATGTAAAGAAATGGTTGTACAAGCAACCATTAATATATTCCGTCATGGTGTAAAAAATATTACGACCCTTAACAGTGCTACCCGTTATGATTTGTTTTGTGCTACCATTATGTGTCGTCGCAAAAAAATTGAGAGGCTACAATAGATTATAGAAACTTGATTTAATCATTTATAATGGTGGACCACAAAAATCTCAAATGAAAATAATTGAAATTGGAACTGATTTCTTAGTACTTTGTATTGTAATTTGTAACTATAATTAAATTTTATTTTATTTTCTTATTATTTCATATTACGGTGATTAATCCCTATTGGAACTTAGTGCTTTAATTTCTAAGGCTTGACTTTCATTGTAACAAGTTATGGCATGTTACGAGGCGTTATTTTGTAAGACATAGGTTTTTTTTTTTACTTTTTTAAAACATATAACTTGGAGGATAATTGATAATTATGTACATCACCTAAGACTTAAATAAACATTAAAAAAAACATAAAAATTAAACCCTAAATAGGTAAATCATTATTTTCACTCCCGTATACAGAGAGTCGAACATAAATTTATTGAAGACTGAAAAAAGTAGTGACTAGAAATTGAAAAGGATTTAATCCCGATTTTACACTTTTGATATCATTTTCTTATAAATTAGATATATTTGATATAAATGGTTCTTCTTTCCTTTTTCGTTTTATAAGTTTATATGAATTTAAATTGTTCTACAGGATTATTAAAACACCAACACAAATATATATATATATATATATATATATATATATATATATATATATATATATATATATATATATATAGATGGATGGATGGATGGATGGATGGATGATGGATGGATGGAGGGAGGGAGGGAGGGAGGGAGGGAGGGAGGGAGAATGCTAACTATTTAAAAGAATAAGAGAATAATTCTAGGCCAATCATTTTATTAAATAATATCTTAAATAATTAATTCTAAAAATAAATAAATAAGGGTATAAAAGTAATTTAGTTATATAAAAGTTATTTTAGGTATTTATTTAAGACTCTACTTTTACCATATTTGTAAATCTAATATGATTTAATTTTTTATTAAATAATTTAATTCATTTAAAATAAGCATATTTAATTTTCATCTAAAGAATTCTTTTTTTATTTAAAGTAATATTTAAAAAATACAATTTTCATAAAAATTACATGTGATTCATAATGAATTAATTTTTTTTCAATTTTTTTTCTTAATCATATGTGATTTAAAATTTGAAAAACAACAATTCAAATTAAACATTGAAAATAAAAAATAATGAAAACAGAATCATATGTGATGTGTAGCAAAACACAAGTAAAATTAATGTATAAAATCACATGTACTTAAAAACGTAATTCATAATTTTTCATTAAATTCACATGTGATTCACGATGAATTAATTTTTTTTTAAAATGTTTTCCTAATCATATGTGATTTAAAATTTGAAAAACAATGATTCAAATTAAACATTGGAAAAAAAATAATGAAAACAAAATCATATGTATTAAAATTATGTATAAGATCACAAGTACTTCAAAACGTAATTCATAATTTTCATTAAAATCAAATGTGATTCACAATGACTTAATTTTTTTCAAAATGTTTTTCTAATCATATATGATTTAAAATTTGAAAAACAATGATTCAAATTAAACATTGAAAAAAATAATAATGAAAACAGAATCATATGTGATCTTAGCAAAACACACTTAAAATGTATAAGATCACATAATGATACATAAAATAAAATTAGTGAGATTTTTTTAGGAAAAAAATGTCGATTATTTGTGGATATCAAATGTGATTTTTGAGAAAAATTGTAAAAAAATCTTAAATAAACCAATTCAATAAAAAATAAATATTTAAAATGAAAAACTATATCATGTTGTAAAAAATTATAAAAAAAAATCATGAATAAATGCCTAAATTAAATTTGTTACATAATCTATATAAAAATAAATGAGTTTTCATATATAATATGTATACAACAAATGACACATATGCCTTTTTAGGCGATTTTTAAGAAAGATTTATTTAATAAAATGATTGACACAGAATTATTCTCTTATTCTTTTAAATAGGTAACATTCTCGTTTGAACCCGACTATATATATATAGGGTCCCCTTATTTTGTTAACCAATGATTTAGTGTTAACTTTGTTAACCAATCTGAACCATCCATTTTCACAATCAATGGCTTAGATTAAAACAATTTACCTTTTTAATAATTAAATGGTAAACATGGATAATTAAATGACATTCATATATAAAGAGGGGTATAAACGTCATTTGGCATAAAGGGATAATTACTTGAGAAGGAAAGAAGCCTGTTTCACGTCCCTTCCAAAACTGAATTACGATTCCTACTCTCTCGCATCCACATTCGACACAAATGAATTTGAGTTTTGGTGTGTATATATGAGCTTTTTATGTGCATATAGAAAATTGTATTCAATTACAATATTTGAAATTGAGATTTGATATGTATATATGTTCTTGACATTGTTGTGCATATATGAAGACATAATCAATTGGTTGTATTGTGCATATATGAAATACATGCAGATCAATTGCTATAATTTCATAATCTTTTGCTATTCATAATTTATATTTATGATTTTACTTCAAATTGATTTATGTGCATATATGAAATTGTATGTGCATATATGAAAACCGGTTCTTTGTTCATATATGTAAGTTATTCCTGCGTATATGAGCTTTTTATGTGCATATAGGAAATTGTATTTAATTACAATGTATGAAATTGGGATTTGATATACATATATGCATATATGTTCTTGACTTGGTTGTGCATATATAGAAACATATGCAATTGGTTGTATTGTGACGGAAGATGGAAAAATTGATGAACCAAGTTCGTTTTCAATGATGTCCATGATCAAATAACAAGAAAATAAAAACGTCTCTAAGATGCTAATAATTATAAAGAAGAAGAAGCTTATGATTAATATTAAAAAAAAACAATAAATAACTACCATATATATCAAGACGTGATAATAGGAAAGAAAATATTATTAAATAATTTTAAAACTAAAAATTTCTAAATTACCCCTAATCATAACCGGTTACTATTACTACAACAAAAAAAATCCTTGAAATCCTATTAGTGATTAACATTGTTAACACTAAATGTAAGGTTAACAAAAGAATGACTCTCTCTCTCTCTCTCTATATATATATATATATATATATATGTGTGTGTGTGTGTGTGTATACTAGTTGTGTACCCGTGCAATGCGGCGGGATGTAAATTATTTTTTCTTCTAAACCAGGAATAAAAAGTCAATCCAACTGCTTAATAAGAAAATCCAAAATTAATTTTCCTTCTATGTTCAATCGTGAACAATCCTTAAGTCTCAAATTATAGAATCAACACCGACATGGTCTTCTACAAGAAGGATCAAAGAACATCTTCATCACTACAATACTTGATACAATAACACTTTAAATTCAAAATGACATTGACCCAAAGCTCAAACTCGTCTAAAACTAATCTCACCTTCATATTTAAATACCATCTTCCCGTGTGTGCTCAGGTGTTGATCTAAGAAATGCATCGTGATGAACCACTTCCGAAATTTCTCATACACTTTTTCACCAAATACCTGCAGTTAAGGAATAAACAATGAATCTTAGATGGTAAAGTGAGTGTAGAACACAAAGAGTTGGAGTTTGTTTTACACTCTTAAGAATAGAAAGGAAATGAATGAATAATGATGCCTCATGGACCCAAGTTGTTTGTGAAGTCAAAATAATGATGCCTCATGGACCTATAAATGAATTAAAAGATTGATACCTAAAGCATATGGAAGTGTTAATTGCCTTTGCCACCCACCCCCACCCCCCAACACATAAATAACAACAATTTAAAAGTCCTTAGATAAATAGTCAAGAAACATAAAAAGGATCGAACTTGAGATCCGGAAGCTTTACAATGTGGAAAGAACATAAAGTTTTCCAAACATGTCAGACAATTCGCCATTAAATTGATTGCAAGCGGCATTTCTGGTCAAAATAAGAAGAAATATAAATATGTGTTAGTCCAAGATCAACTAAATCCTAGAGAGAGAAAGTAGAGAGAGAGAACTAGAAGCGCAAAAGTATAATCTGTATTGATGTGGCGTGAAGTGTTACAAGGAACAAGGACCAAAAGGACTTAAATACCCTTGGTCAATACAATACAGAATGAGACCCTAAACACAGTATTTGACCAAGACTATAAATACAATGATTACTATAAAATCAGACTTAACAATCTCCCCCTTAGTAATCATTGGCGCTGGGGTCTTCAAAATCCATCTTCTAAATCAGCACGGACCATCTAAGCGACTTTGTAAAGCTTTCTGACTTTTTAAGAAAAATTTCTTCTCAGCAACTTTCAGTTTGAGTTATCTTTGCTGCCTTGACAAGACTGGACCAGTTTGAAATAAACTTGAAAGAACAGTCGGTTCATCAGTTTGTGCTCTAGACGACACACCTCTTTTAAAAGACCTTGAATGAACAATGGTGGTCGGAGCAGGAACAACAAAAGAATTAAAATGGCTGAGAGAATTGAATCTTGAGCGAATCTTGATCAGCAGATAAACTTTGGAGTTCTTTGTCTCTTTAACATCTCCTTAATCTTCTCCCCCTCATGACCTTGATGATCGGGATCAACTTGGTCATGCAAATGTTGGAGACGATACAACTTAAGATCTGCAAAATCAAAGAAAAGGAAAAACAGGGAAGGTTTGCGCTACACATTGGTGGCGCAAAGGGAGGTTTGCGCTAGCCGAAGGTGGCGCAAAGTGAGGTTTGTGCGACCAACTATTGGCGCAAATCTAACTTGAACTCAGAAAATTTTACCTTTTTAAGCTCTTTGACTCCTCCTACACAAATGCACTAGATATGACAATTCAAATTAGCATTCATGAAGAAAATCAGATACTCCCCCTCAAAAACAGATATGATCTTTTCAGAAAAATCTCCTTAATCACTCCCCCTTGAATAATGAACAAACCCATTTAAAAGAAAATATGAGAACACAAGAAATGAAACATTAATGTAGAAATAAAAATATACTGAATATGTATTTTGAAATGACTAAATATATAAAAATTTAAACAGAAACAAATAAAATTCTACTTAGTAAAATATCACAATAAAATCCATCAGTTGAAATCAAATGTATGTATTTGGATACAGAAACAAGTTTTATTGCATATCAAGTTAAAACATGTTCAGTTTCAAAAACTTTCATCAATCTATTCAGTGTGCTCGCATGTGAACTCCGATTAGCTTCAAGAAAATGCAATTCTAAAAATATAATAGAGAACTTTGCATGTAATCACACTAATCCATCAAAAATTCAGACTTTCACAAATTTACAGGTTTATTGTAACTCAGAAATATATAACCAAGTATTATGAGATGTGTGCTCATTGGCATCTTTTTAGCATTGTGCTCTATGACATCTTTACATGAGTGTGCTCTTTGGCATCTTTTAAGCGTGTGCACTTTTGGCATTTTTTTAATCAACAAGTTTATTAAGTAAAGAACATGTCGTAAACGTAACTTTCTATCTGACCCTATTGCAGGATTTGGGTCAGCCGCTCCCAGACCAGTTGGCCTTAGGGGACTAGGTGTCAAGCACCCCTTGGAACTTACTTTTCCAGATCAGAAAGGCTACATCGACAAATCCTAAACCCATTCATACCAGTAGAACATGACTTTCGATCTGGTTCTATTGAAGGATTTGGATTCGATCACTCCCAGATCAATTGACCTTATGGGACTAGATGACAAGCATCCCACAGAACTTAATTTCCCAAACCAGAAAGGTCACAGGTACAAACTTTTAAACTTAGAGATTTTTGTATTTTATAAGAATTTAATATTCATCTCAAACACCAGGTTTTACGTCTAAGTGCTTAGCCCATATTTTCATTACGATCCAAAATTTCGACTTTTTAGGTTTTCTAAGCATTGTGGACTATAAATATTCCGAATCACACAACTTTAAAGCAAAATCAAAAGCGACAAACATGTTGCTGACTTTTCGACTTTTGTTAGACTCGAAAGATGAACATATGAAAACTTTAATATAAACAAATCAACTTGAAAAACTATCCTAGACACACATTTTATTCAAAAGAAAGAAAAATTGTAAAACTTTTACTTTATAGAATAAAATTTGTAAAGATTTAAACTTTTAAAACAACATGCCGATATTTAAAAATAGAAACATTTGATCGGCAAGTCTATATTCAGTTGAAACAAAAGAAAATTCAATAATATTATCTTTCACACAATGTATAAAGAATATGTGTCTCATTTGAAAAATTAGGTTGAATAAATTCAGGAGTTGAAATTGAAATCAGATTCTTTTAAATTTTTTTTTTGAGAAAACTGGAACAACATCATTTTCAGATATAAATGCAGCGGAAATTAAGTAGATTTACTCACAGTTTCTCATTAGTCAGAAGCTTAAAACAATGAAGAACGAGTTCTAAACTGAAATGTTTAGAAGTCCTAGTCTTTGAAGCACGGGTTCTAAGCTGAAGTACTTAGAAGCCATCATGTTGACATTGAAGTCCGGGTCTTGAGCTGATTTACTCAAGAGCCATAGTCTTAACATTGAAGTCCGGGTTTTGAACTGATGTGTTCAAAAGCCATAGTCTTTTACTCCCCCTTGACATGAGATGCCTGCAACTTTAAATCAGATTGAGACTTGGGTACCCACTTGAATTTGGGCCCGTGTTTGTTAGTTGCAGTTCTTATGGGGAAAATTTTGTTAGATTTAACAGATAAAACACGAGAAATATCATCAGAATAATAAGCACAGTCATCATATGAATACAAAGCATAATCATCTGAACTAGAATCAGAGGAAGAACATGAGACATGTTTTGAAATTCGAATCATTTGCTTTATTGAATATTTTGAAATTTTATTACATGTAGCAAATGAATCACTTTTATAAAATCTGTCTACACATTTATCCTCATCAGTCATAGAATCAGTAGATGTCCGCTTCGCTCTCCAGATCTGCTTCTTTGACTTGCTCAAAGTCCTATCTGAAAGAATTAAATTGGAAGAATTAGAACTGTTAGAAAGAATTGTATCTTGTTTCTTCGACTTCTTTGACCGTCTTCTTTTACGTTTAGGTTTATGTGTGTCCCAATATGCAATCATTCAAACAAGCAATCACATAAACAATACGATAAATCAAACCTGATATTGATTAAGCAAACTATTCAATGAGTTACAGACTTGAAGTCGAATTCTCCCTTCTCTCTGTCTTGTTCACGGCGACACACCACCACCACCACTTCTCTCTCAATTATAATTTTGCAATTAAGATCTCTAACCTAATAAACTCTAACCTAAACTAATTTATACATAGGCTAACTAAGCCTAATGGGCTTGGCTTGCTTGGGCCCAACAACAAACTAAACTTATTTTAAATAAAATAAAAGGCTAATAAATAAGATACGAAAACAAACTTTGACTAATTATTACAAAAGGACCCTAGACTATTTGTTGAGACGACTTTATCAGCTTTAACTTCAGATTTCCATCTTCAGATAATTATGATCTTGAATCCAATAAATATGTGCATTAACAATCTCCCCCTTTGGATCAAGATCATTCTTTAAGCTCAGAAAATGTAATCTTCCTCTTTGTCTTCAGAATGTAGCAATCTTCCCAATCGATGAGACTATCTTTTGGAAAGAAATTATCTCCAGTTTCAGCTCGGAATACTTCAGCAAATCATCTTCAAATTTCTTCAAAGCAGCAAAACTTCATAATATCTTCAGAAATTCTTTCAAAAACTTTTGATCTCCGCATTTCTTGATTGACGATTCTCCCCCTTTTTGATGAAAAGAGCAAAGAGTTCATCAAAACGTGTCTTCAAGAAATTTCTTCCACCATTGATCTTGCAAACAGAACCACTGATTATCCGTCAATTCATTAAGATGTTCATCCAGATCTTTGCAAATCTAGACAATTTAGAAAATGAAGTGTAACACCTGAATCAACAAATGAATCAGTTAAAATTGCCTGTCAGTAACACAAAGTCACTGTGTGTAACGAATACACAATATAAAGGAGCTTTTATGATGTTCACTCCCCCAGGGCTTCCATTCAATCATCAAAAAACCACAAAGGTAATTTCTATGAACGTTATGACAAAGAAACAAATTCTTTGTGTGTTCGTGCAAGTGATAGAATAAAAAAAAAAAAGCATATGATGTTTGCTTATAAGGCTCAAAAAGTGTAAACCACTGAGACACAGACGCAATGTGCATGAATGAAGTGTGAAGGTGGGGCAGACTTCCTTCTGGTCAATATCCAGATTTTCCAAATGAAAATCAGATAGCATATGTGTTGCGTCCCCTTTGAAAATGAAACATTTTCTTGTTGAGAAGAAAATGAGTAGATGGTGTAGTAAAGTCAAGAGTTGGCATGGGCTAGTTGCCTGTTTCAATAATGTTCACCAAGAACTGTGAAGCATTAGAAATGTGGCTGCCCGACTCAGAAAGTAGTTGGTGCAGAGTTTAAAAATTCTTTTACTCTGATCTCTCACCCTCTTTCTTTTAATCTTTAAGCTCACAGCTAACCGAACTCTCTTTTAATATTGTCCCTCATCACACATCCCACACTCATTTCTTGTTGGACTCCTCACATTCTTTCACTACAGGATTAACTTCTTGGGTAGGAAACACTGGTTAACGTGAATCCATAGAAGTTCACTTAAGTCCTAGCACACTGATCCCATGTTTTCCTATGAAGCATAAGATGCTCAGGTGATTTAACTTTATCAGTTAAGGCTCAATGATGAAGCAGAAAACATTAAAATCACACTTCCAAATCAAGAAATCTTTTTGAGAATTGGGAAGTGGTTTGAACAATTAAGAACATGTTTTCTTCTGATTGAAAGTTATCCTTCTTTCAACCATGGAGGAGATGAAGATTAAGAATTATACCTTTTGAGTACAGTCTTACATCTCACGAAGTCAAGCTTAAAGTCATATAGATATGATCTTTGAAGCATCTCTCAACCTACAAAAGTCTAAAAGTCTAGTCAAAGTAACTTTATTCACTGAAATTGAAATGACATAAAGCAGTAAAACAATTGATGTACGAGTTCTGATCAGAAATAATCAGAAGCCATCGCCATACTCCTTTGACTTGATCGCTCCCCCTAAATTTATGCACTACTAACACATTGATCAGAAAGTACAATGCATTCATAATTGCTCCCCCTCAAACTAACATTGACTATCAATGAAATACTTCTCACACCCCCTCTGAGATCATGAACAAACTATTAAAGAGCAGGTATCATGCGGAAATAATAATAAAGAAATGATAAAGAGATACAATAAGAAACTTTAATAGGTAACCATCGATTAGGTCTTAAGATTTAGCATACCAAGTCTTGAGACAAGAAAATTAAATCTCTTTTCGTCTAAAGGTTTGGTAAACAAATCTGCAAGCTGATAATCGGTTTTTACAAAGTAAAGTTCAATTGTCCCCTTTTCTACATTATCTTTTATAAAATGATACCGGACATCTATGTGTTTGGTCTTAGTATGCTGAACAGGGTTAGCGGAAATCGCAATAGCGCTTTTCGAATCACAATAGATCGGGATTCTATTGAAATGAAATCCATAGTCTCGCAGTTGTGTTCTCATCCACAAGACCTGAGAACAGCAGCTAGCAGCAGCTACATATTCCGCTTCGGCCGTTGATGTGGAGACACATAATTGCTTCTTCGAAGCCCAACTGAAGAGTTTATCTCCGAGGAATTGTATATGACCCGAGGTGCTTTTCCTGTCTAACATGCAACCAGCATGATCTGCGTCTGAATAAGATGTTAGTTCAAAGCTTGTATCCTTAGGATACCACAGACCAAGATCTGCAGTCCCCTTCAGATACCTGAAAATCCTCTTTACAGCAGACAAATGGGATTCTTTAGGATTGGCCTGATATCTAGCACATAAGCATGTAGAAAACATTATATCCGGCCTACTTGAAGTGAGATACATTAAGGAACCTATCATCCCTCTATAAGTCCTAACATCAACAACCTTTCCCGAAAGATCGGTGCCAATCTTAGTACCAGGTGCCATTGGGGTACCAATCGGTTTACAATCTTCCATTTTGAACTTCCGAAGAATATCCAGAATGTATTTTGATTGATTGATAAAGATCCCCGTTGAAAATTGTTTGACTTGCAATCCGAGAAAGAAATTCATCTCTCCCATCATGCTCATTTGAAAACGAGACACCATGAGGTTTGCAAAGTTCCTACAGTACTTAGGATTTGTAGAACCAAAAATAATATCATCCACATATATTTGAATAAGAATGATATCGCCTTTATCCTTTTTAATAAAAAGAGTGGTATCAACCGTACCTTTTGTGAAACCCGATTTAACCAAGAATTGGGATAGAATATCATACCAGGCGCGAGGAGCTTGTTTCAGTCCATAAAGAGCTTTATCCAAGATGTAGACATGGTTCGGCTTATCTGGATTTACAAACCCTTCTGGCTGTGAGACATAGACTTCTTCCTTGAGTACTCCATTCAGAAAAGCTGTCTTCACGTCCATTTGATAGACGGTGAAGTTCTTGTGGGCTGCGTAGGCTAAGAACATCCGAATTGCCTCTATACGTGCCACTGGAGCATAAGTCTCATCGTAGTCTATTCCTTCCTCTTGTCTATATCCCTTGGCGACAAGTCGTGCTTTGTTTCGGATAACGGTGCCATCTTCATCTTTCTTGTTTTTGAACACCCATTTCGTACCAATGATGGTTTTACCTTGCGGTTTGGGTACGAGTCTCCAGACTTTCAGTGCTTCAAACTGATTCAGCTCATCTTGCATCGCAGTTACCCAATCTGAATCGGCAAGGGCCTCAGATACGCGTGTAGGCTCGATCTTGCTCAGAAAGGATTCATACATACATAGATTTGATGTTGCAGACCTAGTTTGCACCGGTGCAGAAGGATCTCCAATAATTTGATGTATTGGGTGCTCTTTGGTCCACTTATGTTCATGAGGGAGTGGATTAGATGCATGTTGATCATTGTCCGCATCTAGGAATCCACTGGTATCTCCTTCAGATGGTTCAGAATTAACGGGGGCTTCAGTTGAAGTAGTTGTTGCAGAAGTAGCAGTAGGTACAGCTTGGTCAATCTGTTGATCAGTCCCTACAGTACATCCTACGGAGTCAGCTACTTCTGTCTCGGCATTGTTGGTCACAACTTCAACTGTTGGAGTAGGCTTTTGAACTGGAACTTCTTGCTGAATAGGGGAACCATATTCAGTAGAGATATCGGAAGTGGTCGGATGAGTAGTCATCGAGTCTTCTATCCTGTCAACCACAACAGAGTTAGGCAATTTAGAACCAAGAAATTCATCATAGAACAGTTCAAATAATAAATCCAAATCAGATAAATTAGAAGTAGACGACGAAGCGCCATCTGATTTGTTCTCTTGAGGTGCAGGTCCTGGACTGGTTGGTCCAGAAGCTAATACTCCGGTAATGACGGGTTCTGAACTGATGTGCTCAGAAGCCATATCCTCATCAAATGTAACATTGACGCTCTCGATTACTGTCTTCGACTTCTTTAAATAAACACGATATGCAGACGATGTAGAGGAATAACCAACAAAGATGCCTTCATCCGCCTTAGCACTGAACTTGTTCAGATTCTGTCGGTCGTTTAGAACATAACACGTACAACCAAAAACATGAAAATATTTAATGGTTGGTGTGCGGTTGTTGATCAACGCATACGGAGTCTTCTGAAATCGGCGGTGTATCATGGAGCGATTCTGAGTGTGACACGCAGTCGATACAGCTTCAGCCCATAAAAATAAAGGTAATTCAGATTGACTGAGCATCGTCCGAGCAGCCTCGACAAGTGTACGATTTCGCCTTTCGACGACTCCGTTCTGTTGAGGTGTGCGAGCAGCAGAGTATTGATGTGATATCCCGACCGATTCGAGATAGTTTTCAACTGTCTTGTTCTTGAACTCTGTGCCGTTGTCAGTCCTGAGAATCTTGACCTGTTTTTGCAGATTGACTTGGGTCGTCTTCAGAAACGTAATGAGAACATCGGGAGTCTCATCTTTAGAACGTAGAAACTTAACCCAAGTGTATCGCGTATAGTCATCCACGATAACCAACACATACTTCTTTCCTCCTAAGCTTTGCGTTCGCATAGGACCGCATAGATCCATATGCAACAACTCTAATGGAGAGCTTGTACTCGGTTCAGGCTTTGGTTTGTGTGGGGCTCTCTTCATCTTTCCCTTTTCACACGCTGCACATAGATGTTCTTTCTCATACTTCAGCTCTGGAAGACCTTTCACTAGCTTACCACTGACCAGCTTGTTGATGTACCGAAAGTTGAGGTGAGAAAGCCGTCGATGCCATAACCAGCTTTGTTGCATCGAGGCCTTTGATAGTAGGCAGACCTGATTTTCAGCCTGGACCTTTGACAAATTGATGGTGTAGAGGTTTGACTTGCGAGATCCGACCAGGAGTTCTTTTCCTTCTTTAGTGCGAATTGAACATGTCTTGGCCTTGAAATTAACCTCTAAATCTTTGTCGCAGAACTGGCCAATGCTGAATAGGTTGTGCCCTAAGCCTTCAACGTAACTCACCTTCTTGATCGTAAGATTTTCATGTACAACATCACCATATCCCAGAATAGGTGAAAACTGATCATTCCCAAAACGAACTGTGCCGCAATATTTGTCCTTATAATTAGACAACATACTCTTCTGCCCGGTCATATGTTTGGAACACCCACTATCCAAATACCACATATGACGGGTCTGCACCAAAACAAATCAAGAAAGAAGAGGTTTAGGAACCCATTTAAAAATGGGACCTCCACTGTTAGTACTTGATTTTGGCACCCATTTAAAATTGGGCCCACTTTTTCTTTGAAAACCAGAAGCATGATAAGACGTATGATAATGATAAGATGAAACATTATATGAACCATACCAAACATCAGAATATCTACGAGAAGCATAATCACATTCACCATAATTTAAAAACTTTTTAGTACTAGATGGAGCTAACTGAAATAATTGCTTTATAGAATATTTCTTGCGAGAATCAACAAGATTATTTTTAAAAGTAGCAACATTCACACTCAAATCATCTTTACTAGAAGTCTTTTTATTCAAAATAAAACTAGAACTAGATTTAGCTTTCTCGTCTATCTTCTGTTTCGGTATCCATGCAGTCTTAACTCCAACCCTTTGCTTTCTCAAATCTGAAACATTTGAAACTTTAGAGTTAGAATGATGAGAATTAAGAAAATGCATCTTCTTTGGCTTACCAGTGTGGATCGGTTTCTGTGAAAGCTGAGATTTTTGTTGCTTACCTTTTGCTTTCTTTGATTTCACAGAAACTGATTTATCAACTTTCGTTGATGTTTCACCTTTTTCATGTACACTGGGTAATCCAACGGAATTTACAACACAAGATGAATGATGAGGAAGTTTAGAAGAAAAATCAAACTGAGAAACACACTTATTTAAAATACCTTCAGAGTTTAAGAAATTAAGCTCATTATCAAGTGAACCAGATCTGTCATCCGAATTTAAAGCTTTGGAGAGTTTAGGAAAATTAGAATTTTTGAACACTGTTGAAAATACAGTTTGTTCTAAGTCCATCAAAATTCTTTCATCTGTAAGAGTATTCTCAAGTTCAGAAATTTTACTTTCCAAAACTAGGGGAGGGACGTAAAGCTTACCTTCAATGGGTTTAGCCTCCAACTCTTTAACAGAATAACTTTCAAAATAATCATTTGAAAGAAATTTTGATTTATTAGAACGATAACTGTTATTCAACTTCTCATAGCGAAATGGAAGTTGAACTTTAGTTGTGTTCTTTCTTTTATCATATTCCTTGGCTTTATCTTTTTCCGACAGACTAGTCCAAAAGGGTTTGAGTTCTTGATGTTGAGGAGCCAACAACATAAACCCAAAGTCATAAAGTGCAGGCACTTCAGATATACCCTTTTTGAGATGATGTGGGTTCTTGTAACCAAGTCCCCAAGTATCAGGTTTCTCTTTAGGTTTGTTCAAATGAATAGTGTGTTCAGTTTGACCCAAAGAGTGTAATTTTTCTTCCAAAGCATTCACCTTTTCTATTAAAGATTTATTCTCTTTTGAAGTAGAAAAGTACCTTTTAGCAATCTCTCTAGATTTAAACTCACATTCTTTAAACTTTGAAACAGTTTCAGATAACTCTTTATGAATTATAGTCTTTTCTTTAGCGCTGGTGTCTATATTTTTGTGCAAAGTTTCAATTAATACATTTTTCTCAGCAATATCATTACTAAGTTTATGTATAGATTGATTTTTCTCATTTATGACACCTCTTTCACGCTTCAGTTTTGACTCTAATTCTTGGAGTTTAGACATCATGGCATTCATGTGGTTCAATAAATCAAATTCAGTAAAGTTACATACCTCATCAGTATCTCCATCATCCGAATCAGCTTTAGCTTCTGACTGGTTCTTCCCCATCAAGCACATATGTGCTGTCTCATCCTTCTCTCCTTCTTCAGATTCTTCATCCGAGTGGTCGAGCCAGTATTCATCCTCGGCCATTAATGCTTTTCCAGCCTCTTGTTGCTTGGCTAGAAGCATTTTATTCTTGTAATAGTCTGAGTTTCGGACTTTTGATTTGCGGCAGTCCTTGGCAAAATGACCGAGTCTACCACAGTTGTAGCACTTAATCGGTTCTTCTTTCTTGGTCTCTTCAGCTCCATCCTTCTTCATTTCTTCTGATCTCCTGTCTTCAACTTTCTCTTTATGCTTGTAGTTGTTCGGACCAGACGAGTATCGCTGACTATTGGAGTTTGGCTTTTTATAGAACTTCTTTTGGAAAGCCTTGGTTAACATGAGCATGGTTTCCATTAGTTTTTCACAATCGTCAGTTTCAGACTTTTCCTCACAATCAGCTTCTTCCGAATCAGAATCTATCACCTTCTTCTTCTTTGACTTCTTAACCACAAGAGCAACTGGATCAGCAACTGCTTTGTCAGCCTTTTTCATCTCAGCCTTGATCTCTTCTACTTCTTCCTCATTCTGTCTGAGGATTTCATAGACTTCATGAAGAGGAATGTCATGCAGATCCTTCAACTGCCTCATCTGGCGGGTGAACCTCTTCCACTCAGGCTGAAGATTGCTGAGGAATTTCACATTCAGCTCCACATGAGATTTGCTGATCTTGTTCTTGCTGAGCTCGTTCAGCAATGTGACAAATCTGTCATACGTGTCTTCGAGTGACTCTCCAGCTTTGGCTTTGAACTCTTCATAATTATTCAAGCAGGTAGATACTTTGAGCTGGTTGCCGACTTTAGATCCGATCATCATCTTCTCCAATTGATCCCACATTTGCTTACCGGTAGCGTTATAGCTGTCAATCTTGACATATATTTCATTCGGTATGCCTTGAAGAATAAATGATCTTGCCAGCTTGTCACCCTTGTGTCTCTTCAGCTGATCTTCCGAATATTCACCAATCGGTAATTTGTACTCTGTCTCTTCTTCTTGACCATTTTCTCCAGCTACAGTGAGAACCTTGGTCGGAGGTGTCATGATCCCGTCTTTCAGAGATTTTCTGATTTCATCTCCCAAATCATGTCGATCAATGAAGTCCAAAAATCTGTCCTTCCATTGCTCGTACTCCCCCTTGAAGAGTACTGGTGGCTTCACATCTGTTCCAATAGCAAGAGCTTCCCGAGACATCTTTACTTATATGATTAGAAATCAAACTTATCTGATATTGAAACAATCAACTGGATGAGATCGTTAGAAGTCAAGATAAAATCACACAATACTGAAAAAACTTAGAATGAAATTCAGAAAAATCAGATCACGAATAGAACTTTGTCCCCCTTCGCAGACTTAGCACGGGGGTCCCGCATAGAACTTTGACATTTAGATGCCCTATTACAGTTTGCAAAAAAAATGACCGGGGATGTGCTTCGACCGGAGACTTGTAAAGACCGGTCGAGAGTTCGACCGGGGAAGTGCAAAGACCGATATTACCTTCGACCGGGAACTTGTAAAGTCCGGTCGAGGATTTGACCGATAGAATGGTAAGACCGGAAGGTTGGTAAGACCGGATGTTGGTAAGACCGGATATTGGTAAGACCGGATGTTTGTAAGACCGGATATTGGTAAGACCGGATGTTGGTAAGACCGGATATTGGTAAGACCGGATGTTGGTAAGACCGGAGAGGACAGTGAGTGTCCCGGTCGAATGCTATAGACCGATAAAGGTATTCGACCGGAAGTGGACTTAGACCGATAGAAACAAAGACCTATATGTTCGACCGGAGTGTTCTTGACACAGAAACGACCCAGAAACTCAAATAATCAGCCCAGAAACAGATCAAAACACAAAATTAAACTCCCAAACTTTGCAAAAACGATCGATTACACGATTAGAACTGATTGCTACCAATTAATTTCAGTAAAAACCACTTTAAGAAAGAATCGATTGAACACAAGTGTCGCTCCAAACCGAACCCAGAAAACCAAATTCAACAAATTGATAATCAGAAACAATGCAATTATCAAATCAAACAATACCCAATCACTTTAATATGCAAAACAAATACAATCAAATTAATATCCACTTGAATGAACAATCACACAATAATAAAAAAAAAACATGAATCTTTGACAGAAAATTAGAACCGAACAAAAACTTATTCAATCCAATCTGTACTGTGCTCTGATACCAATTGTGTGTCCCAATATGCAATCATTCAAACAAGCAATCACATAAACAATACGATAAATCAAACCTGATATTGATTAAGCAAACTATTCAATGAGTTACAGACTTGAAGTCGAATTCTCCCTTCTCTCTGTCTTGTTCACGGCGACACACCACCACCACCACTTCTCTCTCAATTATAATTTTGCAATTAAGATCTCTAACCTAATAAACTCTAACCTAAACTAATTTATACATAGGCTAACTAAGCCTAATGGGCTTGGCTTGCTTGGGCCCAACAACAAACTAAACTTATTTTAAATAAAATAAAAGGCTAATAAATAAGATACGAAAACAAACTTTGACTAATTATTACAAAAGGACCCTAGACTATTTGTTGAGACGACTTTATCAGCTTTAACTTCAGATTTCCATCTTCAGATAATTATGATCTTGAATCCAATAAATATGTGCATTAACAGTTTATAATACTGATCATTTAGTGTAAAAGATTCATCAAGAATTTCCGATTTAATATTTAAATCAGAACAAATAATTTTACCTAAGCAACCAATCTGATCATTCAATAAATTTAAACTTACCTCAGAGTCAGAATTATTTTGAGAAAAGATATCAGATTTAGAAACTTCACTTTTGTTTACTTGAAATTTAGAAGAAAGACTAGAAATAGAATCTGGTTTTTGAGAAAATAATTTTTCTTCAAGACTAGACGTCATGAAAGAAAGAATAATATCAGACTCAATTTCTTTTAAAATATTATGATCTTCCATCTTATCTTCAAGATCGATGATTTTGCTTTCTAATACTAACGGAGGAGTATATTTCTTAGAATCATAAATGATTGGAGAAATATTTTCCTTATCAGAATTAGGAGCATAAGGATCAACAAAATCATCAAACATTGAAGATTTAACAGGAGATATATCATTTAAAATTTTTCTGCCTCTTCTCGATTTGTCAAGAAAATATTTGGCATTTTCAAAAGTGTAAACAAAAGGAATTTCCTTTTTCTTGCTATTTGTTCTTTTCTCATTTTCGATTTCTAACACTTGCTTCTCATTCATCCAATCAATTTTAAATTGAGGAGCATATTTAGCAAGTGTTAGATAATTGTATTTATATAAAGTCGGGGATTTTTTGATCGCATTGTTTAAACAATGTGGATTTTTAAAACCAAGTCCCCATTTTTCTTTTAAAGCATCCTCACTCCTTGGTTTATTCATAAAAATTGTTTGCTCAGTTTGGTTTCTTCGATATAACTTTTCTTTTAATTTATTTATTTTATCCGAAAGATTGTCTTTTAAATTGGTCATAGCGGTCAAAGACTCAAGATAAGACTTATTTGATTTTTCCAAATCATCTAATTTCTTTTGAAAGATGTCTTTTGTATTTTCTAAAATAGATTTTTCATCTTTCAAAGAAATTTTCAGTTTGTCAATCAAATCTGACTTTTAAGAATTTAAATTCTTTTCAGATAATAACTTTAAGCGTAAATCATGTAAAGCAGTAATTATAACATCCATCTGAGAAGTAATGAAATTAAAATCAAATTCAGAATATACCGCGTCTTCATCAGTGTCAGAATCATCATCTGATTGATCATCTCCAACAAAGCACATCTGAGCGATCTCTACATTTGCAGCTTCATCGTCAGAGTGATCCAACCAGAATTCTTCTTCGGCAAGTAAAGCAGTTTCGTTCTCTCTTTTCTCGGCCAACTCCAATTTCTTTCGATAGTAAGCTGAGTCTCTAACCTTCTTTGCTCGACACTCCTTTGAAATGTGCCCCGACTTTCCACAGTTGTAGCAGGCAGCAGTCTTTGGCTCGGGTACTTTGGCTTTAGATCCAGAAGTGAAGCGAGAAGAGTTGGAATCCGACTTTGGTTGGAACTTTTTCTGATAATGCTGAGAGATAAGAATCATTGCTTTCTGCAGTGCCTCACCATCATCATCAGTTGACCCATTGTAAGCGTTTTCAGACAACGCTTGTTCAGCCAGTTGGCTCGTGAGGAGTGCAATCGGGTCCACTGACTTCTTCTTTTTCTCTAGTTTGTCTTTCTTCGCTGATGCAATGCACTCATCAGTAAGTAAGATCTCAAACATCTTTTGGATCTGCATTGTAGATTTTCTGACATCATTCCTCAGTCTGTGGCAAGATTTATTCCACTCTGGTTGGAGTGCATTGAGGAATTTCAGATTTGTTTCAAGCTCAGTCTTTTCTACTTTAATCTTCCTCAGATCATTGATAATGGCACAAAATCTGTCATACACAGTTTTCAGTGGCTCCCCGTCCTTGGCTTTAAATTCTTCAAAGTTATTCATATAACGAGTATGTCGGAGTTGAGTCGCAACTGAAGAGCCAAGCATAATCTTCTCAAGTTGTTGCCACATAAGATTAGGATGAGTTTTGAAACAATCAATCCTGTTGTAGATAGAGTTTGGCAAGGCTAGCATTAGATTCGCCTTGATATCACGATCAGCTTGATACTCTATTAACTCTTCAGGTGAATAATCTTTGGTAGGCTTATATAGTCCAGAAGCCAACTTGGGTTTTTCAAACGGTCCTTCTGATAGAATAATCATCATGTCATTTCCATTCTTTTGACGTTCAATGAAGTTCAGGAACCGATCTTGCCACTATGTAAACTCATTTTCATCTATCAGCACTGGTGGACGATTTTCTGTACCCAAAGACATCATAAGATCACTTTTGTAGAACTGAGTTTGATAAGAAAACTTGTCATAATCCATAGCAGAAATCCAGAAAAATGCCAAGTCTTGACTGAGAAGGCGCAAACTTGAGGTTTGCGTGATAGACAGGTAGCGCAGATTGAGATTCTCGCGAGCAGTATGAGACGAAAACCGAGCTTTGCGTGATAAGCTAGTGGCGCAAATGATCTTTGCGTGAAGCACTAGTAATGCAAATGTTACTTTGCGTGAGCAGAGGAGACGCAAACTGGAGGTTTGCGTGATAAAGCAGTGGCGCAAACTTGATTCTCGCGATCAGTGAGTGACGCAAACAAGGTTTGCGTGAACCAAGTAAGACGCAAGATGAACTTTGCGTGATGCGCTGATAACGAGAACTGAACTTTGCGTAAGTAGCTTGAAACGCAAACTGAAGTTCTCTCGAACAGAAGGAGACGCAAACGATACTTCTCTTGAGCTGAGGAATACGCAAACTTTACTTCTCGTGAAGCACGGGAGACGCAAAGTTAGCTTTGCGTGAATAACCCAATGCGAAATCCTAAAACACACTAACGCAAAGATTAGAACAACAATATGAACTAGCGCAAACTAGTATAAACTCGCGCAAACCTATATGAACTCGCGCAAACAGTAGATCTAGCGCAAACCGAAGAAAATCAAGTAAAACTCACAAGATTCGATTATAACCAAGAAATTAATCCAACTAAAACACACAGATTTGAACGAAAACAGGTTTCTAACACATTTCAATCAACAAAATAGATTAAAAACCACGAAATCGAAAATTCGAAAATGTAACAGTACGTTAAAACCGTTTTTCCAGAAAATCAACAATTTCCAAAATTGACAATCAAAACCTGTTTTTCTTGCAAATCGATGTGAAACAAAAATGTTCTACAATTAAAAACGAGTTCAACAAACCAATTTATATTGAAATTCAATCACAAAATAATCCGAATTTGATGAAAAATCAAAAAAACGAGATTTTCTTGAAAAATTCAAGAAAATCGATCAAGTTTTCGATTAATCTACAAATTCAGAAACTAAAACACAATCTCTCAATTCTCTCAAGATTCAGGTCGGCTCTGATACCAATTGTTAGTCAAAGATCAACTAAATCCTAGAGAGAGAAAGTAGAGAGAGAGAAAGTAGAGAGAGAGAATGTAACACCCTGAATTTTGGGGTTGGGTGAAAAGTTGACCTTTACCCAAAGTTCAGGGGGGTTAGATGTAACTTGGGTAATATATATAGAAATCTAAGTCTTGATATTTTTGTAAAAAAAAAATATCAGATCAGATTTGGTTTTCTTTGAAGTCAGAGAGAAAAGGCAGGAGAAAGTAGGTGGAAAAGTGGTTGATCGATTCGGACAAATCAAGGTACGAATCTAGCTTAATGCTTTGATCTGAATGCTTTTAGCCGTGTAGAATCTCGTTGTGAAGGTTTTAAACCGTTCCATTTCGAGATCTGAGTATTTCTCGTTTTGGATCTGGGTTCTGCGTCGACTGTTCTTGATGAACAAGACGACCGAACTTGTTAGGACCGATAGGTGTTCGTCCGGTAGGATGCATTCGACCGGTGTGTGTTCGACCGGTAGGATGTATTCGACCGGAACCCTTTTGACCGGTGTGTTCGACCGGAGTGTTGTCTTCGACCTGAACCCATTCGACCGGTACTGTCCTTCGACCAGAGGTCGGTTTGACCGGAGGTCGGTTCGACCGGTAGGACTTTTCGACCGGTGTGCCTTTGACCGGACTTGCTTCTGTTATCTTTAAGTTTTGTCAGGATGTGAGAAGTTATCTGTATTTCGACTTACCGATTCCTTCGGTGTTGTCATAGGTAGCGCTCGTTAAGAAGAAGGAAACAGAGGTGAGTTCCTACTAACTTTCTTAAACTGTTATATATGTCAAAGATTGTGCTTTTAACTCCTATATATCTCTACGTTTTCGGATTGTCCGTTTATTACCAATTGATGTAACTTGGGGTTTTGAGATATGATAGAGTTCCCAAAACGCTTTTGACTTAAATGAGGGATTTCATCTTTTCGAAGTAAAATAATGTTTTACTTGCCCAGTATGAGGCTTATTTAAAAGAACGATATAAATTGGTTTTATGATTTCCTTTCTTACCGGCAGTTGGTCTGGAAAACGGCATTTTGAAATATAAATGTGTTTAAAGCTATTTATCTAGCTTTGTTGGTCACATGAAATATTGTGACAAGTCATGACTATACTAGTGGATCCCTAGGTATCGAGTCGGCTTCTGGTTGGGAAGGTCACGCCCCTTCCGCTGTAGTTAGCTACATTTGATCCTCGGGGGAAACTTAGGTACGGTTATGTGAGACCCGATCCTAGCCATGGTTCAGATGTAGTCTAATGAACGAGTATGACATGGTTCCTTGGGGGCCCTCCCTCACATCGTAGTACGGACTGAAGAGTTCGTGGCCATGGTTCCATGTATTTAGCTCACAACTCGGATTTTGTGGCTTACTTTGTGTTCCACTATAATCCTTGGTAAATCGGGTAATCCCCGTCATCGAAAGATGTGTTTTGGACCGGTTGTCCATTTAATATCAAGAGTTGTATTTTGCACAACCAAACCTTTGAAAAGATTTACTTTTTACAATTGCCAATACCTCTTGAGATTTATGAACTGTATGTTCTCACCAGGATTTAAGTCTGACACTTTTTCTCAAATGATATGTATAACAGGTTTCCCTTAGCGGTGGGATGCACTGGGTTTTGAGAGACGAGCTAGGTCTCGGGACATTTTGAGATGACTAAAGTGTTGATAGTTGGGCATTGTTAAGTCCCATTCTTTTGATGAATTTTGGATTGTCAGCTGATGTAATCTAGATAGTTTGTTTAGATTAGTCTGTTGATGAATTCTAAATACGTACAGGTTTTGTAAAGTCTTCAGGACTGATACACCTTTTGTGAAGTTTATAGAAATGCTGATGTCTTGTTGCCAGTCTTTCTAGGTTTTAATTTATTCTGATGACCCGGCCGTGTGTGTAAAGTGGATCCGAGCGGTTGAGCAAGCTTTTGGCTCTTCCGAATGCGGAGATGATCAGAGGGTGCGGTTCGGTACCCAGCTGCTGAGGGACACTGCACTCATCTGGTGGAATATCGTTCAATCCACTCTTTCTCCTGAAGTGTTGGCTCAGTTGTCTTGGGCCGAATTCAAGAAGAAGTTGCTAGAAGAATTCTGCAACGAGAGAACAATGGACCGAATTGAGAAAGAATTCCGGTCTCTGGTGAAGGGAAACCTGACGGTGAGAGAGTACACCCGTTAGTTTATGGAGAAACTTGGTCTGGTGGGGCACGCTGCCCCAACAGAGAAAGACAAGATGAAAGCGTATCTCAACGGCTTGCCAGCGGACATGCAATCTATGGTCCACAATTTCAAAGCTTCTAACCTCCGAGAGATGGTTGAAGAAGCTCAGTTCATGGAGGAAATGTTCGCGAAGAGCAAATCTGAGAAAGCTGTGGTGGTGCCTGATAAGAGGAAGTGGGAGAGCAGTTCAGTACCTCCCAAGCGGGCCCGACCTTTTGTTGGAAACCGCAACTTCAACAGTTACCAGGAAGCAAAGTGGTGCCCGAAGTGTCGAACAAAGCACCATGGTAACTGTAACTCCACTTCTATATTCTGTTACAAGTGTGGTAAGAATGATCACACTGCCCGCGACTGTTCTGTTGTGGGGATGGTCTGCTACGAGTGTAAGGCACCGGGGCATGTGAAGAGAGATTGTCCGAAGCTCAAGTCGGGTGGTGCGACGGTGAAGAAGGAGAACCCTCCGAGGGTTCAGGGTCGAGCTTTTCAGATGACGGCCGAAGAGGCTAGGGCATCCGCTGATGTGGTATCGGGTACTTTTCTTATAAACTCTGTACCTGCTCGTATTTTATTCGATATGGGTGCTAGTTTCTCTTTCGTATCTGAATTGTTCCGTCAGAAAATTGCTATGCCCACTACTAGTCTTGAGGATGCATTAGTGGTAGAAATAGCCGATGGTAGTCAAGTTCTGATCCACGATGTTCTGAAGCAGTGTACTCTTAGCATCGAAGGGAGAGAATTCTCGATCGATCTACTGCCGATGTTAATCGGGGGTTTTGATGTGGTGGTCGGCATGGATTGGTTGTCAAACAATCATGCCGAGATCGTATGTTCCAAGAAGTTGATTCGACTTCCCAACCCCTCTGGTGAAGTCGTTGTCATCTACGGTGAAAAGAGAAAGGGTGAAGTGGCAATAATCACAATGGCAAAGGCACGCAAGTGCTTAGTAAAAGGATGTTCGTCTTTCCTAGCCTATGTGATCGATGCCAAGTTAAAGAAATCAAAGCTGGAAGATGTGAAGATAGTGCGTGAGTATCCAGATGTCTTTCCGGACGACTTGCCCGGGTTGCCACCCGATCGTCAGGTAGAGTTTCGGATTGATCTTGTGCCTGGAGCAGCACCGATCGCTAAAGCACCTTACCGTTTAGCGCCATCGGAGATGCAAGAGTTGGTAGCGCAACTCCAAGAACTATTGGAGAAAGGCTTTATAAGACCGAGTTCGTCACCTTGGGGAGCTCCGGTCTTATTTGTCAAAAAGAAGGATGGCACAATGAGAATGTGCATTGACTATCGTGAGTTGAACAAAGCTACAGTAAAGAACAGATATCCGCTTCCGAGGATAGACGACTTGTTCGATCAACTTCAAGGGGCGGGATGTTTTTCTAAAATCGACTTACGATCAGGTTATCACCAAGTGAAGGTAAGAGAAGAAGATGTTCCAAAGACAGCTTTCAGAACGCGATACGGCCATTACGAGTTCCTTGTAATGCCTTTTGGCCTGACAAACGCACCAGCAGTGTTTATGGACTTGATGAATAGTGTGTGCCGACCATTCCTCGACAAGTCGGTCATTGTATTCATTGATAACATACTCGTGTACTCCAAGAGTGAGTCAGAGCACGAGCAACATCTGCGTGAAGTTTTGGAGGTGTTGAGAAAAGAAAGGTTGTACGCCAAGTTTTCCAAGTGCGACTTTTGGCTTAAAGAAGTACAGTTTATGGGTCACGTAGTCACTCGGGTTGGAGTGAAAGTAGACCCCTCCAAGATTGAAGCTATGTTGAATTGGGAGCCTCCTAAGAGTCCGTCGGAGATCCGAAGTTTCTTGGGTCTGGCGGGATACTACAGGAGATTTATCCAAGACTTTTCAAAGATTGCTTCTTCCTTGACAGTTCTGACTCGGAAGAATGTGAAGTTTGAATGGACCGAAACCCAAGAGAAGGCGTTCCGGATCCTTCAAAAGAAGTTGTGTGAAGCTCCGATCCTGACGTTACCTGAAGGGTCGGAAGATTTCGTGGTTTACAGCGACGCTTCAAAGATGGGACTGGGTTGTGTGTTGATGCAACGAGGCAAGGTGATCGCTTATGCCTCGAGGCAGCTTAAAATACACGAGCAGAATTATCCAACCCATGATCTGGAGTTAGCAGCGGTGGTGTTCGCCTTGAAGCTTTGGCGACATTACCTCTACGGCACGAAATGTACTCTTTACACGGATCATAAGAGCCTGAAGTATGTCTTTGATCAGAAAGAGCTGAATATGAGGCAAAGGCGGTGGCTCGAGTTGCTTAAAGACTATGACTGTGAATTGCTTTACCATCCCGGTAAGGCGAACGTGGTGGCCGATGCGCTAAGTCGGAAGGACTATAGCGGGAGTATTCGGGCTACCCATTCGAGAATCGAGCTAGTGTCTAGTCTTGTTGAGAAGATCAAGACATCGCAGGTAGAAGCACTGTTGGAAGAAAATCTCAAAGAGGAAGTCATGACAAAACAACGTTTGCTCTTAACGGAAGATGGCCGTGGAGTGAAACTGTTCAGCGGTCGTGTGTGGGTGCCCAAGTTTGGGGGTAACCGTGAGCTGTTGCTAGAAGATGCACACAAGTCCAAGTATTCCATTCATCCGGGAAGTACGAAGATGTACAGGGACTTGAAGTTGCACTATTGGTGGCCAGTGATGAAACTTGACGTAGCGCGTTACGTTGAGCGTTGTGTGACGTGTTCGCAAGTCAAGGCCGAACATGAGCGACCGTATGGGAGTCTTCAGTCTTTAGAGATTCCCGAGTGGAAGTGGGAGGGAGCATATCACCATGGACTTCGTGACGAAGTTGCCTAAAACTCTTCGAGGTCACGATACCATCTGGGTGATAGTGAATCGATTGACAAAGAGCGCTCACTTCTTGCCTATGCGCGAGACTTTACCGATGGATAAGTTAGCGAAGCTTTATATCGATGAGGTGGTTTCGAGGCATGGGATACCATTGTCGATCGTGTCGGATCGCGACAGTCGGTTCACTTCGAACTTCTGGGATGGGTTTCAGAAAGAGCTTGGTACACGAGTTAAGTTGAGTACGGCTTACCATCCACAGACCGACGGGCAGAGCGAGCGAACGATCCAAACCTTGGAAGACATGTTGAGGTCTTGTGTCATCGATTTCGGGGGTAGTTGGGACTCTCACCTGCCTTTGGTAGAGTTTTCTTACAACAATAGCTACCACTCGAGTATTGGGATGGCACCTTTTGAAGCATTGTATGGGCGAAAGTGTCGGACTCCCGTGTGTTGGCTTGAAGCGGGAGAGAAGCAGTTCGCCGGGCCTGAAATCGTGCAAGAGACTGCCGATAAGGTCAAGTGCATTCGTGAAAGAATGAAAGCGGCTCAGGATCGACAGAAAAGCTATGCCAATAAGAAGAGGCGACCGATGGAATTCCAAGTAGGCGACCGCGTTATGCTTAAGGTATCGCCATGGAAGGGCATTATACGGTTCGGAAAAAGTGGGAAGTTGAGTCCCCGTTTCCTCGGACCTTTCAAAGTGCTTAAGCGAGTGGGTTTGCAAGCCTACCAGTTGGAACTACCACCGGAGTTGAGCAGAATACACAACACGTTTCATGTTTGCTACCTCCGGAAATGTTTGGCGGTAGAAGACAGCGTCATTCCCCTTTCGGAGTTAAGGGTTGACGAAGGTAACCGTTGTGTGGAAGAACCCGACGCCATCTTATAGAGAAAGTCTAAGAAGTTGCGTCACAAAGAAGTCACTTTGGTCAAGGTGCAGTGGAAGCATCACCGGGGAGCAAATGTGACATGGGAAGCTGAAGAGGATATGAAGCGTAGATATCCTCATCTCTTTGTATAGTTGGATTTCGGGGACGAAATCATTCCCAAGTTGGGGAGGATTGTAACACCCTGAATTTTGGGGTTGGGTGAAAAGTTGACCTTTACCCAAAGTTCAGGGGGGTTAGATGTAACTTGGGTAATATATATAGAAATCTAAGTCTTGATATTTTTGTAAAAAAAAAATATCAGATCAGATTTGGTTTTCTTTGAAGTCAGAGAGAAAAGGCAGGAGAAAGTAGGTGGAAAAGTGGTTGATCGATTCGGAAAAATCAAGGTACGAATCTAGCTTAATGCTTTGATCTGAATGCTTTTAGCCGTGTAGAATCTCGTTGTGAAGGTTTTAAACCGTTCCATTTCGAGATCTGAGTATTTCTCGTTTTGGATCTGGGTTCTGCGTCGACTGTTCTTGATGAACAAGACGACCGGACTTGTTAGGACCGATAGGTGTTCGTCCGGTAGGATGCATTCGACCGGTGTGTGTTCGACCGGTAGGATGTATTCGACCGGAACCCTTTTGACCGGTGTGTTCGACCGGAGTGTTGTCTTCGACCTGAACCCATTCGACCAGTACTGTTCTTCGACCAGAGGTCGGTTCGATCGGTAGGACTTTTCGACCGGTATGCCTTTGACCGGACTTGCTTCTGTTATCTTTAAGTTTTGTCAGGATGTGAGAAGTTATCTGTATTTCGACTTACCGATTCCTTCGGTGTTGTCATAGGTAGCGCTCGTTAAGAAGAAGGAAACAGAGGTGAGTTCCTACTAACTTTCTTAAACTGTTATATATGTCAAAGATTGTGCTTTTAACTCCTATATATCTCTACGTTTTCGGATTGTCCGTTTATTACCAATTGATGTAACTTGGGGTTTTGAGATATGATAGAGTTCCCAAAACGCTTTTGACTTAAATGAGGGATTTCATCTTTTCGAAGTAAAATAATGTTTTACTTGCCCAGTATGAGGCTTATTTAAAAGAACGATATAAACTGGTTTTATGATTTCCTTTCTTACCGGCAGTTGGTCTGGAAAACGGCATTTTGAAATATAAATGTGTTTAAAGCTATTTATCTAGCTTTGTTGGTCACATGAAATATTGTGACAAGTCATGACTATACTAGTGGATCCCTAGGTATCGAGTCGGCTTCTGGCTGGGAAGCTCACACCCCTTCCGCTGTAGTTAGCTACATTTGATCCTCGGGGGAAACTTAGGTACGGTTATGTGATACCCGATCCTAGCCATGGTTCAGATGTAGTCTAATGAACGAGTATGACATGGTTCCTTGGGGGCCCTCCCTCACATCGTAGTACGGACTGAAGAGTTCGTGGCCATGGTTCCATGTATTTAGCTCACAACTCGGATTTTGTGGCTTACTTTGTGTTCCACTATAATCCTTGGTAAATCGGGTAATCCCCGTCATCGAAAGATGTGTTTTGGACCGATTATCCATTTAATATCAAGAGTTGTATTTTGCACAACCAAACCTTTGAAAAGATTTACTTATTACAATTGTCAATACCTCTTGAGATTTATGAACTGTATGTTCTCACCAGGCTTTAAGTCTAACACTTTTTCTCAAATGATATGTATAACAGGTTTCCCTTAGCGGTGGGATGCACTGGGTTTTGAGAGACGAGCTAGGTCTCGGGACATTTTGAGATGACTAAAGTGTTGATAGTTGGGCATTGTTAAGTCCCATTCTTTTGATGAATTTTGGATTGTCAGCTGATGTAATCTAGATAGTTTGTTTAGATTAGTCTGTTGATGAATTCTAAATCCGTACAGGTTTTGTAAAGTCTTCAGGACTGATACACCTTTTGTGAAGTTTATAGAAATGCTGATGTCTTGTTGCCAGTCTTTCCAGGTTTTAATTTATTCTGATTTTTGAGGTGTTACAGAGAACAAGAAGCGCAAAAGTATAATCTGTATTGATGTGGCGTGAAGTGTTACAAGGAACAAGGACCAAAAGGACTTAAATACCCTTGGTCAATACAATACAGAATGAGACCCTAAACACAGTATTTGACCAAGACTATAAATACAATGATTACTATAAAATCAGACTTAACAATATGAGTCCTTGTCCAACCAATACAAGAGGGGGGAAATATAGACGTCAACTCACAAGTATTTTAAAGAAGTCATTAGTGATATGGAATATGGAAGAGTGCCACTTAAACCACAAGCAACAATATTTTTGCGTTACAAGACATGCCCTACGAAACTGCAACATGAACTAAGGCATGCTTGCATCTCAAAATTTCATATTGCAAAAGATAGAAAGTGTTGGGTCACCAAAGATTTGAAAATGACCTCCTGTTGGCTCACCAAAGATTTGAAGATGACCTCCTATTGGGTCATCAAGGATTTGAAGATGACTGTAGATCCCGGGCGACTAGAACCCGGGCGTTTGGACAGTCCGGTCAACAACGACCCGGGCGAAGAGTAAGGCAACCCGGGCAAGGCAGGGTCTGGGTCGGTCGAGTTCTTCGATAAAAACGCGATAACCATATTTACAGATAACTTTAAACACATAAATCACCCAAAATCGATTCCTAAAACTCACAAGAAAATCGAGAAAGCAGACCGAACTTTAACCAGTTAATCAATAATTTACCAATCAACCAATATGCAAACCCAGAAGAAAATCGATTAGGCAGACTGAACTCAGAAAATTGATTATGCGCATAAGAACCTTAACCCAGAAAAAAAATCGATATAGCAGAACTCAATGTACCAGCGACCTATATGACAAACCGAACTCAAAGAAAATCAATATTCAGATATAGCAGACTTAACTCAGATATTCAGATAAACACAGAAAATCGATATGACCACAACCTGGAACTCGATATGAACCCAGAACTCGATATGAACTAGAACACAGAAATCGAATATGACAAAATAAGCGATTAAAGAGTTTTAGACAAACCTTTTTGGATCAAAATTCTTGTCTCTTTGCTCTGATACCAATTGTAGATCCCAGAACAGTGCAATTTATCAGCAATAATAATCAATGAATAACAACAAATAAACCACAACTGCTACTCATATGATTAGATTTATCAGTAAAGGGTTTAGGTTTACAGAGAGAATTTCTGATCAGAGAATGTAAACCTTATGACTAACTATTCTATCAATGAATTCTTCTAACCTAAAACTAGGTTAAACAAACATATATATATGGAACGCATCAGGCTAATGGGCTTGAGGCCCATTTACAATACAACTATTAATCAATTATAATTCGACCCCTGAACTTCTATTTAACAAACAAACTACCCTAACAAATCTCGGCTGGAAGTTGTTTTATACCCTAAAACCCCGTCGGCGACAGTGCCCTTGGCACTGTCGCGGGGGCATAGTCGCGCGTCCCACCCAACTCACGGTACAGGCCCCGCGATAGTGACCGGCGACATTGCCTATGTCACTATCGCGAGGGCATTGTCGCGTCACTACCACAGGCTTCGGTACGTGGGTCGCGATTGTGACCAGCGACTGTGCCCAAGGGCACTGTCGCGTGGCACTGTCGCGCCACCCCCACGAGGCCCGAAAATCTCGATCGATCTCAAAGTGTTCTCGTGGATTAGATGTAACAGTAAGTTCCTTATAAGATAAGTTCAATCAAGACAAATATGAGGCTATTAACATTCATGAGTACCCAAATAGCATAGAAATGAATTACGAACACTAAATACTTACCTGATTAATCTCGGGTGTAACAATTTTGGTTGGATAAATTATAAAATAAATATTAGTCAATCTCTTTAGATTGTGTGAAATGTTCTACAAAAACTCAAGTTCTCCTCGATACATTCCTACACGGAACGGAGAATATCGAGAGTTTTGTATTTGTTTTTAATGTATTTCTTTACATCTATAATGGTTATCGATTTGAGTGTGCATATTTATTTTATGCTTAATATAAATTTAAAGGAAACATATGCTCAATCAATTTTAAATTAATATGATATAGTTTATTTTCAATTTGTTCCTTTTTCGAAAGAACTAGTGATTAATGTATTTCTTCTTTGACTATCCAATATCAATTGGGCGGTAGTTGCATCTTTTCTCCAAGGATTGGAAAATCCTTCCAACTACTGTTATGACCCTGACCCTTTCCACGTTCCACGTGGTACATAGATGCCACATGTGAAAAATGGTCTTTCACTCACTATTCTTTGGAGTTGTTTCCACCTCTAACACTTTCATTATTGATCTCGGGAATTTTCTTTGTCCCGACAAATCTGGTGTTGTTATTTGAAACAACCTTGTTGTGTCTCTCAACCACTTGCAGTAGGTTGATGAGCTTGTCTAAAGGTTGTGTTCTAACTTATATTAGTTCATTAATATTTACTGATATATGAAGGTGAAAATAATGTTATAAATCATGTCATTTTCTGTGAGTTCCTTGCCACAGGGATTGAGACGCATTTTGGATATAACATTTCTTTGTTGAGACCAGTTACCTTTTTATAATCGAGTAAGTGGGTTTCATTCCAATGTACGATTAGTTCTGGGAGTACATATTCATGAGTACTCCTGATTATCCCTTTCGGGGTATCCCACAGTTCTTTGGGGGTTTCTAGTAAAGGTATTCCTATGAAAGTTAGGATTTATATGTCGTCTCAAAACAAGATGGTTTTGTTTGTACTTTTTAGAAGGTTGGTTTTTGTAACACCCTTAATTATGAAGATAGCAACTTATTAAAAAATTTCTAAATACATCAATAATTGATTCGTCTACAATCACAATTTAAGAATTAACCTCAATACACACATTCATTCTATACATACAATCTATGACAAGGGCGGGTGCTACTAAACCCAACAACAGTTACTAACTCCAACCTGCGGAAGACTTCACCAACTACATACTCTTGTGTAAGGCTAAGGCTCAACTCTTCGTGAGGCTACTAGAATCCGAACCTCCAACAGGAACCTGATGCACAAGCCGACAAATAAAAAGGTTAGGCTTAATGCCTAGTGAGCTCAAGAGTTTTAACATGAGTGAATATATCTTAAAAGAAAGGAATTCAGTTTAAAGCAAGATCCTTCGAAATATTATACTTCAAAATGGAAACGACACATTTTCCCATAATATGCACTTTTAACGACAATGCTCCCACACACATATTTCTAATAAAACGATGCAACCCGTAACTCGCCCAAACAGGTCATAGTTCGATACTCAAATTTGTGAAAATGTAAATAATACTTCATATCGCAAAACACCCCAAAACACGGGTAGGACATAGTACTCGACCCTTAAATAACGGAAAACAATCCAGATAAATATGATACGCCATTAAAACATGGAACTGAAACTTAATACTCACGCGACCATAAAATGAAATGAAATCCAAATATTAAAGCATGGACAATTAAATATCCAAAATACATCGGGCCGACAACGAGGGATACCCGTATCCGTGGAGAGCGGAGGAACACAAAAGTATGTCACTCAACTGTAACACCCTAAAAATAGGGATAACAAAAATCCGAAAAACGGACATGAGGTATACTAAAATTGCCATAGCAAGAGCCTCCCAAAAATGGGGATTATATAAATAACTTGTTTAATCACAAATGTAACTCAAATGGACAATAAATTAACAACCAACTAATCTAATTTCTACAACTAGAAAAGAGATTACAAAAGGGTTGTCATCTATAAGCCCAACAGTTCATTCCATAAGCATGATACGTTCATGTGCAAAATCCCCAAGCTCTCACCCAAAGCAACTAAGCCTGCTTAGGACCAGCGCCACTAGAACCTGAGATACACATCGACACCAAACAAGTGTTAGGCCAAAAAGCCTAGTGAGTGGAACAATAATAATCATGCATGAATAGTCATAAATTCTTATCAGCAGTTAACCAGTGTCCAATATATGAGGAGTCATTAGGGGAGACCCAAAGCACCAATCAATTCCACTCCAAAGAGTCGATGCACCTTGATGCCCTTAACAAGGAACACCCCAAAGGCCCGGCACACCCGGAGATCAAACCGTAAAGGAAACTTTCCGAGTGGCGGAGGTTTAGGCACATACCATCCCGGTGGTGCCCCAAGACTACATCCTGCTAGTGAACTTGCCTTGATTCGTCCAACATAATGCATATAGGAGGTCCTTAGGTATATATCAACCCAACATATTTCCATACCGACTATGGGTACAATGTTACCATCCTATCCTCATGAAGTCCAACAAAAGTCCCAAATGACAATTTTATTCATCATACATATAAATATGCCACCAAAGTGATATTCCAACTAAAAACCATCATAACACACATATATGCATACATTTAACATATCAAGGTACCCATTTTATATCCATGGGAAAACCCCAAATAATGGTACACATAACATAAAACCTAGCATATCACCACTATCTATATTTCCCACCATTTTCATCAAGAAGTCTCAAATACTTGAACACATATAGAATGAAATAACAAATAGAAGATTATGATGTGTATCTAGTTTTAACAAAGGTTTAGTAAACTCACAATCTAGGTTTTTGGACCAAAACCTAGAAAAGTGTCAAACCCTATAAGTTGGAGAAGATGAGACTTGAAGGTGAGAAATGAGAATCTTGAAGAACACTTCAATGGGGACACTTAAATGAAGCTTGATGATCACTTAATGCTCCCAACAACCCAAAACCCTAGCAATAAATGTGTAGGTGTTTGAAACCCTCAAAAATCGCCCAAAAGAGAGTTCTCCCTTTTTTTGTAAAGTGCTAAGTGAGAAATGAGGCTGCCAAAGTGTTTTAAAGTGACCAGACCCCGCGGGCGATAGTGCCATGGGCATTATCGCATGTCACAATCGCGAAGGTTCCCACCCCCACGGTACCAACTCGGCGATAGTACCTTTGGCGATAGCGCCAAGGCACAATCGCGTGGCACAATCGCTGGCATCCCTCAGCCCACGGTACGTCCTTGGCGATAGTGCCTCCGGCGATTGTGCCAATGGCACAATCGCCAGGCACAATCGCGCCAACCCAAAACAGCCTGAAACTTAACCAAAACGATTACGAGCACAAGGTTTGTATGTTTACAGATGGTAGATCAATATGTGACATTATAACATAATTAATGATCATAAAATGCACACAAGGACACATGTTCTCACATAAGCCCAATTAATGCATTAAGGGAGACAAAATACTTACCTTGCGAATTTTCGGGTGTTACAATCCTCCCCACCTAAATTGGGAATTCGTCCCCGAAATCTCATCCTAGATTAAATAAGTGAGGATAACGCTTCTTCATATCATCCTCGGATTCCCAAGTAATGTTAGCACCCCGATGGTGCTTCCATTGGACTTTAACAATAACCACGTCTTTATGTCGCAACTTCTTCACTTTCGATTCCAGGATTGAATCTGGCTCCTCCACACATCGATTTCCATTGTCTACCCGAATTTCCGACAAAGGAATCACGCCTTCCTCTTCGGCTAGGCACTTCCAAAGGTAACACACGTGGAACGTAGGATGTATCCCATCCATTTCCGGCGGTAGATCTAATCGGTAGGCTTGCAAACCAATCTTCTCCAAAATAACGAACGGTCCAAGGAAACTAGGACTAAGCTTCCCACGCTTCCCGAAACGTATGATCCCCTTCCACGGAGACACCTTCAACAAGACCTGGTCACCCACTTGAAATTCAACCGGTCTTCTCTTCTTGTCTGCATAGCTCTTTTGTTGGTCTTGCGCCGCCTTTAGCCTTTCTCGAATCTCTTTCACCTTGTCCGCCGTCTCTTGCACTATTTCCGACCCGACGAATTGTTTTTCCCCCGCTTCTAGCCAATAAACTGGGGTTCTGCACTTTCGTCCATACAACGCCTCGAATGGTGTCATTCCGATACTAGAATGGTAACTGTTGTTGTACGCGAACTCTACTAGCGGTAGATGTGAATCCCAACTTCCCCCGAAGTCTATTACACACGATCTCAACATATCTTCTAATGTCTGGATCGTCCTCTCGCTTTGACCATCCGTTTGAGGATGATACGTCGTGCTCAAATTTAGTCGAGTACCCAACTCCTTTTGCAAACTAGCCCAAAAGTTCGAAGTGAATCGGCTGTCCCGATCCGATACAATAGATTGCGGAACTCCGTGCCTCGACACCACCTCATCAATATAAAGCTTGGCCAATTTCTTCATTGGCAAGGTCTCCCGCATTGCAAGGAAATGCGCACTTTTTGTCAACCGGTCAACGATTACCCAAATTGTGTCGTGCCCACGCAAGGTCTTTGGTAACTTAGTCACGAAATCCATAGTAATGTTGTCCCATTTCCACTCGGGAATGGACAACGGTTGTAAACTTCCATACGGTCTTTGATGTTCCGCCTTGACTTGAAGGCACGTGACACACTTCTCCACATAGCTAGCCACATCTAGCTTCATCACTGGCCACAAATAATTTAACTTTAAATCTCTATACATCTTGGTGCTACCGGGATGTATAGAATACTTCGACTTATGCGCTTCTTCAAGAAGTAACTTCCGATTTCTTCCCAACTTCGGCACCCAAATCCGTCCTTGGAATAGTTTGAGTCCACGACCATCTTCCGTTAAGAGTTCCTTTTGCTTGGCCATAACCTCGGCCTTGAGGTTCTCTTCTTTAAGTGCTTCCGCTTGGCTCGTTCTTATACTCTCCAACAAACTTGACACCACATCGATTCTGGTAAGGGGCATTTTGACACTTCCATCATGACTCCTTCGACTCAACGCATCCGCCGCCACGTTGGCCTTACCGGGATGATAGAGTAAATCGCAATCGTAATCCTTCAAAAGCTCCAGCCATCTCCTTTGTCGCATGTTGAGTTCCTTTTGATCGAAGATGTACTTGAGACTCTTGTGATCCATGAAAAGAGTACACTTGGTCCCAAACAAGTAGTGTCGCCACAAATTTAACGCAAAGACTACCGCCGCCAACTCCAAATCATGAGTCGGATAATTCTTCTCATGGTCCTTTAACTGTCGCGACATGTAGGCTATTACTTTCCCCCTTTGCATTAGGACACACCCAAGTCCCATCTTGGAAGCGTCACTAAACACAACAAAATCCTCCGATCCCTCGGGTAAGGACAAGATCGGAGCTTCGCACAACTTTATCTTGAGCGTCTGAAATGCTTGCTCTTGTGCGTCGGTCCAAAGAAACTTGACGTTCTTCCTTGTAAGAGAAGTGAGCGGTGCAGCCGTCTTTGAGAAATCTTGAATGAAACGCCGGTAGTAACCCGCCAAACCCAAGAAGCTTCGGATCTCCGTCGGACTTGTTGGAGGTTCCCAACTCATCATTGCCTCGATCTTTGCCGGATCCACTTTTACCCCGTCCTTTGATACCACATGCCCCAAGAATTGCACCTCTTGGAGCCAAAATTCGCACTTCGAGAACTTCTGTTGGGAACTGAAGAATTCATTAAGTATGATTAATGCTGCTGGTTAAGAGTTAGTACTGCTAGAAGACTTAAAGGTTAGTACTGCTGAGTGTTACTACTGCTAGTACTATTAATACTGCTAGTCAAAGTTAGTGCTGCTTGAACAAAGTTAGTACTGCTTAGCTAGTTAGTACTGCTAGTGGTTAGTACTGCTTAGTAGTTAATGCTGCTAGAAGGAAGTTAATGCTGCTGAAGATTAATACTGCTTATATAAAGAAGATTCGTATGAAAGGATAAACATGGAAGCTTAGAGATATACATAGAAGATATACTGAAGATATTTTATTTATTGTAATTATCTTTGTATTCAGTATATATAGTGTATTGTTTAGAATAGTTAGATAACTTTAGTTTTCATTCTTTTAGAGAAAAACAACCTCAAGGCATAGATCCTAATTCTAGAGAAGTAGAATTCGTATTGGTGAGCCTGTTCATCAATATTGAGGTTGAGTGAGTAATCTTGTAACCTAAAAGCATTGAATACAAGTTTACAATTTGTTCTTCATATTTTATGTGTTGATTTACTGTTTCATTGAATATCAAAGTGTTATTCCGCAAACTTCTTTGATATTGTTTCTGAGAATTAATTCTTGTTGAGAATTCGATCCTGACAAGTGGTATCAGAGCCAAAACTCTCTCAGAAACAGTTATTCATCATGGAAAATCTTACAGAATCAAGCAGTACTTTGGTCTCAAAAGTTCCAATGCTTAGATCCAATGAATTTGACATGTGGAAGATCAGAATCAAGCAATATATTCTCCTCACTGATTACTCTATGTGGGACATCATTGAGAATGGCCCATCTGATGAAGGAAAGATTGGTGAAGATGGCAAAAGAACCCCTCCAAAGACAGATGCAGACAGGAAGACAAGGCAGACAGAGATGAAAGTCTTGAGTACACTGCTCTTGGCCATTCCAAATGAGTATCAACATCAATTCTGCAATTGCACTGATGCACAGATGCTCTGGAATGCTCTGGAGAAGAGATTCTCAGGTACCAAAAGTACCAAGAGAAATCAAAAGGCAATCTTAAAGCAACAGTATGAAAACTTCATCTCAACTAAGAATGAGTCCATGACTCAAACTTTTGACAGGTTTAATAAACTAATTGGTGAACTAGCTACTATGGGAGTACAGATTGATCAAGATGATGTGAACAGAAAGTTCTTAAGGTCCCTTGGAGATGAATGGACCATGTACACTGTGTCATTCAGACAGAATGATCAGTTGGAAGAAAAAGAACTTGATGATCTGTACAATGATCTTAGAGTATTTGAAGCTGAGGTGGAGGTAAAGAAGAAGCCTTCTGGATATATTCATAATGCTGCACTCCTATCAGCATCAATTGATTCTACTGCCAACCCTGAATCAGTTAATGCTGCTAATGGAACAAATCAAGATAAAGGCACTGATTCTGTGTTTGAAGCTTTTCTTTCTAATCATGGAAATTTCTCTTTGATTAATGATGACTTAGAACAACTCCATCCCGATGATCTGGAAGAGATGGATATTAAATGGCAGATGGCCATGCTCTCCATGAGAGTTAAAAAGTTCATCAAAAGAACTGGGAGGAACAACTTCTCTCAAAGAAGAGAAGATGGAGCAGGATTTGACAAGTCCAAGGTGGAATGTTACAAATGCCATAAAAAGGGACATTTTGCTAAAGAATGCAGAAGTGGAATGTCTTACAACAACAACCATCAACAAGCTCAATCTGGAAGTTTCAATAACAACAGAAACTCTGCTCAAGCCCTTGTTTCTCAACAAGGAATGGGGTTTGATTGGAGTGATCAAGCAGAAGAAACTATTCAGAATCAAGCTCTTATGGCTAAAGTATCTGATCTCCCATCTGAGGTAAGTTCTAATCTCTGTTCTAAAACTTGCATAGACACTGTTAAAAGGTACAGGGATCACAATCAGAAGATGAGTGATGACCTTAAGAGATTAGAAAAAGATATAAAAGACTATGTAAGGATTGTAGAGAGATTTGAAGATCAGATCAAAGGTTTTCAAGCCAATGAACTACAACACTCATATGACACAAATTACTGGCAGTGGGAGAAAAAGGATTTAGAACTTAAACTGACCAAATCTAAAGAGGAGAGTGAAAAACTGAAAGAGGAGCTAACCAAGGTTAAGCTTGATGTAGAAAAGTTTTCCAATGCTTCTAAAGCAATGGACTCTTTACTACAAAATCAGATTCATGATAAGCTGAGAAGAGGAATTGGGTACAATGCAACACCTCCACCATATAACAACAATTACATTCCTCCTACTTCAGACCTGTTAGACACCAAAGATAGGAAGGACTTACCTGAAGGAGCCACTGAAATAGATCCCTTAGATAAGGTAGTTGTTAAGGATAAGACTGAGAAAGAGGTTGGCAAGAGTAAGGAGAACAAGGTAAGTGGTGATATTCCTCTAGAGAATAACATTATCACCAATGATGATTGTGGAAGGGCTTGGATAAAATCCAAGGACATAGAGAAGACAGAGGGAAAGTCTGGTAAGGTCTATTACAAACAGACCACAGTTGTGAATCCAGGTCCTTGCAAACAGTGTGATTGCAATAAAGCCAAGAGCCTAAATTCTGGTTTAAAAAGAGGAAATCAAAGAAACTGGAATAATCAATGGGCTCAGAAACAAGGGGTTGATCTGAGTAAAATCAATAGACCAAAACCTTGTTTTATCTGTGGCAAATTGAATCATCTTGCAAAATTCTGTTATTTCAATCCTATGAAACAAAGGATGAATTTCCAAAGATCCATGCAAAAACCCTTTGGTTATAAGAAAATTGAAAAGAACCATGTGGCTAAGAAAACTGTTAAAACTAAAAGCCACATGAAGAAAAAGTCTGTTAAAGAAAGTGTCAATATGTGGATTCCTAAAAGCACTAAAACTGTTAGTACTGCTACCACAACTAGTGTTGCTGACAATGATAGTGCTGCTAGAAGTAATACTACTACTAACAATGTTAATGCTGCTAACAAGGTTAGTACTGCTAAACCTGTTAGTACTGCTAACTCTGTTAGTACTTCTAAGGTTAGTACTGCTTCTAGTGTTGGTTCTGCTAAGCCAATAACATTGACAAAGTACTCTAATAAAGAGTGCTCTCAGTTTAAAAACCTCATTAAAAAGGAATGTAAATACTTTGATGAGAAAGGGAGACCCAAGACAACTGTTGCTTGGGTCCCCAATCATACTAATTGATTTATCTAATGTGCAGGGCAACCAACAGCTCAAGGGAAAGAGCATTTGGCATGTTGATAGTGGTTGCTCTAGGCACATGACAGGCAACATGTCATGCCTTCAGGATTTCAAACATATCAATGGAGGACATGTTGCATTTGGAGACAATCTTACTGGTGGTAAGATAAGTGGAAAAGGTAATGTCACCAAAGGTAAGATGACATTTGAGGATGTCTACTATGTTGATCAATTAAAGTACAACCTGTTAAGTGTATCACAGGTTTGTGACAAACAACATAGTATATTATTTACTAAGACTGAGTGTATGATCCTTGCTCCAGGGTTCAAGGTAGTTGATGAAAGCATGATACTACTTAGAACTCCAAGAAAGGACAATGTTTACTGTCTTGATTTGGACAATGTTGATAGTGATTCATCTTTAAATTGTCTTGTTTCAAAAGCTTCTATAGATGAATCCTCCCTTTGGCACAGAAGGATGTGTCACATGAATTTCAAGACTATGAACAATCTTGTTAAAAATAACCTTGTAAGAGGTTTACCCTCAAAAGTCTTTTCATGTGATGATCATTGTGTTGCTTGTCTTAAAGGCAAACAACACAAAACTTCTCATAAGACCAAAGAGTTAAATTCTGTTTCTACTTGTCTCCAGTTATTGCATATGGATCTGTTTGGTCCTACAAATGTTATGAGTATAGGCAAGAAATCTTACTGCTTAGTTATTGTTGATGATTACTCCAGATTTACTTGGGTATATTTTCTAAGGACTAAGGATGAAACAAGTGATCTTATCAAATCCTTTATTCTAAGAATTGAAAACCAAACTAATCAAAGAGTAAAAGTCATTAGATCAGATAATGGAACTGAGTTTAAAAATCATGATCTAAACACCTTTTGTGAAGAAAAAGGCATTGAGAGACAATATAGTGCTCCTAGAACTCCTCAACAGAATGGTGTTGCTGAAAGGAGAAATAGGACACTAATAGAGGCTGCTAGATCGCTGTTGGCTGATTCAAAATTGCCAATTACCTTCTGGGCTGAAGCAGTTAATACTGCTTGTTATGTCCAAAACAGAGTTCTAGTGGTCAAGCAAAAGAACAAGACCCCTTATGAGCTTTTAAATAAAAGAAAACCTTTTATTGGTTTCTTCAAACCTTTTGGGTGTCCTTGTACAATTCTAAATACCAAATCTCACTTAGGTAAATTTGATAGCAAAGCAGATGATGGATTTCTTGTGGGATGTTCATCTCAGAGTAAGGCCTACAGAGTATTTAACTCTTCTTCTAGAATAATTGAAGAAAGTGACAATGTCAAATGCAATGAGAACACACCAAATCCTGTTGGGTCTGGACCTCAGTGGCTATTTGACATTGACTCACTAACTAACTCTTTTGGTTTCAGTAATGAGTTTACAGGAACAGGTAGTGGAGAATCAGAGATCACACAAGTTCAAGAAAGTATATCTAAATCTGTGATTTTTCCCATACCCACAGTAAATGAAGACTGTGAAAAGGAATCATTTACTGAACCAAGTCAGAGTGAAGAAGACACTAGAGATGAGGAGACTCAAGAATCAGAAGTGGCATCTGAAAACACTTCAGTTGAGTTGCATGACTCTAATCTAGAGGCTGGACTGAATGAAGAACCTAGTCATAACACAAGAGTTCAAAAGAATCATCCTCCACAGCTGGTAATAGGAGATATCTCTTCTCCTATGATGACTAGACAACAAAGCAGGCTTCAAGAAATGCAAGATCAACAGCATACAGTCCTTTCTTGCTTTTTATCCCAGCTTGAGCCTAAGAAGGCACATGATGCTATGAAAGAATCTAGCTGGATAGAAGCAATGCAAGAAGAACTGTTACAGTTCAAGCTACAAGATGTATGGGATCTAGTAGACCTTCCTAAAGGTCACAGAGCAATTGGCACAAAGTGGATTTTCAGAAACAAGAGAGATGAAAGAGGTATTATCATAAGGAACAAAGCACGGCTGGTGGCTCAAGGCTATACTCAAGAAGAGGGTATAGATTATGAAGAAGTTTTTGCACCTGTGGCTAGGATAGAAGCAATCAGACTATTCCTAGCCTATGCTTCTTACATGAACTTCAAAGTCTATCAAATGGATGTAAAAAGTGCTTTTCTCTATGGATCAATTGAAGAAGAAGTATATGTCTGTCAACCACCAGGGTTTGAAAACCCAAGCTATCCAGACAGAGTATACAAATTAAAGAAAGCACTTTATGGACTACATCAAGCCCCAAGAGCATGGTATGACACTCTGTCATCCTATCTCTTGGAAAATGACTTTGAAAGAGGAGTCATTGATAAGACTCTATTTATCAAAAGAAAGAAGAAGGATATCTTGCTGGTCCAAATATATGTTGATGACATTATTTTTGGTTCTACAAGAAACAACATGTGCAAGGAATTTGAGGATTTAATGCATCAAAGGTTCAAAATGAGTTCCATGGGGGAACTTACTTTCTTCCTTGGACTCCAAGTTCAACAGAAGTCAGATGGCATTTTCATATGTCAATCCAAGTATGTGCAGGATATTCTAACCAAGTTTGGTTTCTCAGAATCAAAACCTGCCAGCACACCTATGGAAACACACAAGCAGATCACAGCAGATCTTGAGGGGGAGGATATGGATGTGCATCATTATAGATCCATGATTGGCTCTCTCATGTATCTCACAGCATCAAGGCCAGATATAATGTTTCCAGTCTGTGTATGTGCAAGATTTCAAGTTAGGCCAAAGCAATCTCACTTTCAAGCTGTTAAGAGGATATTCAGATATCTCAAAGGGCAACCCAGATTGGGACTTTGGTATCCTCATAACTCACCTTTTGACCTAATAGCATACTCAGACAGTGATCTAGGTGGGGCAAACTTGGACAGAAAATCTACTTCTGGAGGATGTCAGTTTTTGGGTGCTAGACTAGTCTCATGGCAGTGCAAGAAACAAACCACAGTATCCACATCTACAACAGAGGCAGAGTACATAGCAGCTGCAAGTTGCTGTTCTCAAGTCTTATGGATTCAGAATCAAATGTTGGATTATGGGGTAACCTTTCTACACACTCCAATCTTTATTGATAACAGCAGTGCTATTAGCATTGTAAATAATCCTGTCAAGCACTCAAAGACAAAGCACATTGAAATCAGGTATCACTTTATAAGAGATTGTAATGAAAAGAAACTTATTCAAGTTGTCAAAGTTCACACTGATAATCAGTTTGCTGATCTATTCACTAAAGCTTTTGATGTGGGTAGATTCACTTTCTTGGTAACAAGTGTGGGAATGATAAACTCTGCATAATCTTCTTCTCAAAAAGTAGTTTTATACCTGTATATTTTTATTCTTGGTGTTACTAATCTTCTTTTTCAGGATATGCATAGCAGTACTCAGTGTTTAGCAAGTTTAAAAGGAGTAAGTATAGTTAATACTGCTAGTAGTTAATACTGCTTTCAGTTAATACTGCTAGTGGTTAATACTGTTTTCAGTTAATACTGCTAGTGATTAATACTGCTTTCAGTTAATACTGCTAGTGGTTAATACTGCTTTCAGTTAATACTGCTAGTGGTTAATACTGTTTTCAGTTAATACTGCTAGTGATTAATACTGCTTTCAGTTAATACTGCTAGTGGTTAATACTGCTTTCAGTTAATACTGCTAGTGGTTAATACTGCTTTCAGTTAATACTGCTAGTGGTTAATACTGCTTTCAGTTAATACTGCTAGTGGTTAATACTGCTTTCAGTTAATACTGCTAGGTTGTTAATACTGCTAGCCGTTACTACTGCTAGTAGTTAATACTGCTCTAGGTTAATACTGCTTATATTCCGAATACTATAAATACTCTTTGCCCGCCTAAAAGTTCATAACGACTCTTTGCATACTGTTCTCTTGCGCTCAAAACCCTTTCTCTCTCAAGTTCGAAGTTTTCAGGCAAGTTTTCACTAAGATCAATGGCATCCATGACGTTCATCGACGAGCACAACGAGATTGCGATGCTACAAAAGCCAAAGCAAGCTTCAGGATTTCATCAGATTGTGGATTTCCTCAAGTCAAGCCACATTGCTCATGCTCTTACTGTATCCCCTACAATCTACATTGAGCATCAAAGGCAGTTCTGGGCTAATGCAACCATTGTTGTGGAAAATGGTGTGCACATGATCAAGACAAGAATCTGTGATCAATCACTTACAGTTACTGAAGAAGTTATTCGCATCAGTCTACGTCTAGACGATGCATCTGGTATAACTTCTATCCCAAATGATGAACTGTTTTCAAATCTTACAAGAATGGGGTATGGAGGCCCATTGGGTGTTTTCAAATTCTCTAAAGCAAAATTCTCACCCCAATGGCGTTTCTTTGTCCATACTCTTATGCATTGCATATCCAAAAAGACTACTGGATGGAGTGAGTTCAGCAGCACTATTGCTTATGCTTTGGTGTGCTTGGCCACTGCCAGACAGTACAATTTTTCTAAAATGATTTTCAATGATCTTGTCTCAAACATGGGAAACAAAAAGAGCTTCTTTATGCATCCCAGGTTTGTTCAAGAAGTTATTACTAATCAATTGACGGATATACCTCAACCTGTTGGGGTATATGTACCTAAACCCCCCAAAGGCAAGGTTTTCTCAAATATGAGAAGATCTGCTGGGGACTCTGAAGGAGTTGACACCCCATTGTTCTCTACAATGATGGTGGTGTCCCAAACCAATGAAGGTATGGCAGCAGGGTCAAGGCCCCCATTAGACCAACCCACTGCTAGCCAAGCCCAACCTTCCCTCTCAAAATCAATTCCCCAGTCCCTTCTTGAAAAACCAACCTCTCCCATCACCCAAACCTACAAGAGAAAACAGGTAAAGAAGGCTCCTTCCCTTCTTGTACCATTACCCACTAATCCTATAAGCCCTCTAAGGGAGAATTCTCCCCTAGAGAATATCCAAAGGGAAACCACAAGGGTGTCTCCCAACCCAAAGGAGGTGCTCTCTGAGGAGGAGGTAGAGCATATGGGTGATGAGGCTGCCACTACTCCTGCTAGCACAGAGGAGGAAAGTGGTAACATCAATAAGACCTCCCCCATGGCAACTTTGAATGAGCAATCATTTGAAGGTCCCTGGTGCCAAGAAACCACAGGGGTGGATAGTGCTTCTGCTAGGCAGAAGACTTCCACTACTAAAAGATCCAATGATCCTTCAATAGGGGGTAACACTCCTGGAGAAGGTGAGGACAGATATAACTATGATGAATTGATGGAGGCAATGGGCAACATCAACATGGATGTACTCAAACAGGGCAAAGATATAGAAGAGCTTAAACTCATAGTTCTGTCACAACAAGAACAAATCATCAAGTTGAAGCAAATGGTAAGGAAACTGACTCTGCAAAGGAAGAAGAAACAATTTGTGCTCAGAAGGAGGAAACCAGTGACTGATGCTCCCAAAAAGGGGGAGTCAGAAGCTGATGCCAAAGCTAAGGGGGAGCAAGTGGAAAAACATGATGTTGAGGGGGAGAATGAGCAAGCAGCAGAAACAGAGCCAGCAGCAGAAACCATTAATACTGCCAGTTCAAGTAAAGCAGCAGAAATGGTTAATACTGCTGAGCTGAAAGAAGCAGCAGAAACAGTAAAAGAGGTCCTTACAGAGCTTGAGGTTGCAGAAACACTCATCAAAGCCAAACATGATACTCCCAAGGTCACCTCAAAGGCCAAAGGAGTTGTCATAAAAGAAAGAGGTGATGCAGCAAAGAACTCTAGCATTGAGAAGGTGATGGGTAAAGATAAAGGTAAGGCAAAGCTAGTTGAATCTGATAAACCAATGAAAAAGCAGAAGCTGATTGAATCAGATGAAGCTCTAGCTAGGAAGATACAGGCTGAATTTGAAGAAGCAGAAACCTTGCAAGTGCAAAAGGATAGAGAGATAGCTAAAGCAATGGCTGCAGAGTTAAACAAAGCCTATCAACAAAGCTTAGCAACAGAACAAGCCAAGCAGAAAGCCACATCTTTGAGGAAGCCTGATAAGATCAAAATGGCTGCAAGGAAAAGACAACCTTCAAAGACATACCTGGGTGCTCAAGAGAGAAAGAAAATGATTACTTTCCTCAAGGGTGCAGTAGGTGTCAAGATAGAGATGTTTTCAAAGATGTCTTTTGAGAAGCTCAAGAAGATGTATGATGCTGAGATGATAAAGCTTCAAGGGGATGATCTTGCAAGGGTTGAAATGGAGAAAAGAATGAAAGAAAGCAATGATTTCTTACAAAAACCATTCCCTGATGAGAAAGAAACTCCAGAGAAGGAAACAACAATTGGTGAAAGTCTAAGGACTTTAAAAAGAACAAAGATGATTGCCAGGAGAAAGCCTACAAAGAAACCTAGATTAGTGGAAGAAGAGGCTGAAAAGGTTGCTGAAGAAGAAGAGGCACCTGAGTCATCTACAATGAAAGAACCTGCAAGTACTGAGGATGTCAAGATGTACATGGTTGTGATGGACAAAGTACCTGAACCAATTGCAGCAGAACCTGTAGGGGTTAAACCTCCAGAAGTTATTCACTGGGATGTTTTGGAAGTAGATGGCAAGAAGTATATCAGACTGAAGAGAAAAGATGAAAAGTATGAAGTCTACAGTACTTGGGCTAAAATTGTCAGAACATGCTCAAGGTCTGATATTGAAGAAATGTTTGATATAGGGATGAAGTTGTATGCAGATCAGTTGAAAGCTCCAGGAATTTCAATTACAAAACTGGTGATGGAGTATCTGTGTATGATGTTCAAACCTGATGAAGTGAAGGAGATCATAAGGAGTGTTTTTCAAGCAGTTACCAATTGGACTTTGTATGAAACTAGTGGAGTATATTCTGTGACTTTGGATAGAAATCACATTGAATACTTCCTAGTGGACAAAGTATACAACCATAGCAGAATGAAACTTCATTTAATGTTGAAGAAGAAGCTTGGATGTGGTGAAAATTCAGAAATGGCTAAATATTTGATCCAAAGAACAATAAATCAAAGTTTGGGATTGGATGCAAATACTGGAATTTAGGTCATGATGGAGTTTTGGGAGCATCTTGAAGAAGATCTGAAGAACTTGACTTCTTTTCCTAAAAGTCAAGTTAGGGGGAGATTGTTGGGAACTGAAGAATTCATTAAGTATGATTAATGCTGCTGGTTAAGAGTTAGTACTGCTAGAAGACTTAAAGGTTAGTACTGCTGAGTGTTACTACTGCTAGTACTATTAATACTGCTAGTCAAAGTTAGTGCTGCTTGAACAAAGTTAGTACTGCTTAGCTAGTTAGTACTGCTAGTGGTTAGTACTGCTTAGTAGTTAATGCTGCTAGAAGGAAGTTAATGTTGCTGAAGATTAATACTGCTTATATAAAGAAGATTCGTATGAAAGGATAAACATGGAAGCTTAGAGATATACATAGAAGATATACTTAAGATATTTTATTTATTGTAATTATCTTTGTATTCAGTATATATAGTGTATTGTTTAGAATAGTTAGATAACTTTAGTTTTCATTCTTTTAGAGAAAAACAACCTCAAGGCATAGATCCTAATTCTAGAGAAGTAGAATTCGTATTGGTGAGCCTGTTCATCAATATTGAGGTTGAGTGAGTAATCTTGTAACCTAAAAGCATTGAATACAAGTTTACAATTTGTTCTTCATATTTTATGTGTTGATTTACTGTTTCATTGAATATCAAAGTGTTATTCCGCAAACTTCTTTGATATTGTTTCTGAGAATTAATTCTTGTTGAGAATTCGATCCTGACAACTTCGCAAACAGTTTCTCCCTTCTTAGAACTTCCAATACTTCCCGTAAGTGTTTTCCATGCTCGGACTCATCCGTTGAATATATTAAAATATCGTCGATGAAGACGATCACGGATTTATCCAAGAATGGGCGACACACACGGTTCATCAGATCCATGAATACGCCCGGAGCGTTGGTTAGGCCGAAAGGCATCACCAAAAACTCGTAATGTCCGTATCGCGTTCGGAAAGTCGTCTTCGGAATTTCCTCCTTCTTCACTCTCACTTGATGATATCCGGACCGAAGGTCAATCTTCGAGAAACATCCCGCGCCTTGAAGTTGATCAAAAAGGTCGTCGATGCGAGGTAAAGGATACTTGTTCTTCACCGTGACCTTGTTTAATTCCCGATAGTCGATACACATCCGCATGGATCCATCCCTTTTCTTCACGAACAAAACCGGTGCTGCCCAAGGTGACGAGCTTGGTCGAATGAAGCCCTTCTACAACAACTCTTGAAGTTGTGTCATCATCTCTTTCATTTCTAACGGTGCCAAACGATATGGAGCACGAGCTATCGGAGCCGCTCCCGGTGTGAGGTCAATCTGAAACTCCACTTGTCGCTCCGGCGGTAATCCGGGTAAATCTTCCGGAAAGACGTCCGGATAATCTTGCACTACCTCCACATCTTCAACGGACTTCTTTTCTTTCTTCGCGTCCACAACGTAGGCCAAGTATGAAGGGTAACCCTTCGCTAAGAACTTGCGAGCCTTTAGAGATGAGATAATAGGATTACTCCTTCTTCCTTTTTCCCCATAGATGGTTGCCACACCATTTTCCGATAAAGGCACTTGGATCATATTTTTGGAACAAAAGATGTCTGCCTTATGCCTTACTAACCAATCCATACCTATGACTACATCAAATCCTCCTATAACCATAGGTAATAAATCTACTCCAAAAGAACTCCCATCAATCTCTAGAGTGCAACCACAAAAACAATCACGAATGATCACTTGATCCCCATTAGCTACTTCTACTACTAAAGGATCGGGAAGGACACTAATAGGAATAGTGAATCGCTTACAGAAAGTATCCGACACAAAAGAACACGTAGCACCCGAATCAAACAAAACACGAGCTGGCAAGGAGTTTACTAGGAACGTACCCGAAACGACATCCGCAGTCTCCTTTGCCTCCTCAGTAGTCATCCGGAAAGCTCGACTCGGTGCCCTTGGTGGTTGCTCGACTCTAGCCGTCGAACCCACAGAATTTCCCCCATTTCCTCCAACTAGCTTTGGGCAAAATCTTTTCATATGCCCCGTTTCTCCGCACTCATAACATACCGATCCCTGGATGGAACATTCTCAAGTCGTATGGTTCTTCTTACCACACTTGGCGCACCTGGTTGGACCGGAGTAAGTTCTTGTAGCACATGGTCCCGAGTGCTTTGACCAGCACTTGGAACACCACCGTTCTTTACGACGTTGATCACCCGCTTTCCCACTTACAAAGGGTCTCGACTGACGAACGGGCCCAGATGGCCCTTCCCACTTCCGTTTCTCACCAACTTTCCTTCTTTCCTCCTTCTCAGCATTAATGTCATCCTCGGTGAGTAAGGACTCTTCAATGACCTCTTGCAAGGTCGAGTACTTAGCATTCCTTATATCCGTTCGCATCCCGGCCGGTAAACCCTGTTGATATGCTTTCATCTTCGACTTTTCATCGGGAACCAAATGTCCCACCAAGTTTAGCTTCTCCAAAAAGAGTTTGGAGTATTCGGCAATGGACAGATTCCCCTTCTTCAGATCTCGGAACTCCCGTTCCAGCTTATCCAACGACCGTTCGCTGCAGTATTTGTCCATGGTCTTCTCCTTGAACACCATCCAAGTTAGTTTAGCCAGAACTTCCGGGGTGAGGGCGGATCGTGTGAGATTCCACCAAATCAGAGCCTCTCCCCGAAGTAGCTGAGAAGCAAACTTGACCCGTTGAGAAGGATCGCATTCACTGGACTCGAAGGCCATCTCTAACTCCTTGAGCCAGTATATACAAGTAACCGGGTTGTCAGAACCCGCAAATTCCTTAGGGTGACACCCCAGAAACGTCTTGTAGGTACACCCTTTAATCTTCGTTTTGATTCCCTCAGCGAATGGTTCTTCAACCGTTACCACATTCGGTCCACCCGACCCCACAATAACGTTTTCATCCATAGTCTCGGGTTGACGGTTACTGACGTCTCGATCCTCTAGAAGTTTCATGAAAAACTCTTGCTGTTGGGTCATGGCCGAAGTCATGGCCAACTTTTGTTGAGCCAAAGCCGCATTCATGGCCAACATCAGGCTATCCCGAAGCCGGGTCTCCGTGGTAACTTCTTCCATGATGGCATTACCTGTATTGAGGTTCCGTCGCGGAATATGCTCAGGTCCGCCTCCCAAGATTCGGGGTACGGGAATTTCATCGGCGATTGCACCCACAGGGGGTCGTACAACTGCAGATTCCACCTCTGGCTGACCCTCTGGCATGTCCGGTGCTCTACTTCGAGTGTTCACCATCCCAATCTACCATGCACGTACGAGAAATAGATTGAGAAAAGACTAAGCGAGTTGAACTCATTGTACGTACTACTACCTTCATTAATTATCATAATAATAGTAAACCAAGTATGCTCACGTAACAATGCATTCATAATAGCAGTAGCTAATTGAAATTATGAACGAACCATACACAAGAATTCTTGTCACCATCATCACAACTTTTAATTAAAGTAATTCCGTAATCCTACGCTCTCCCCACCTAGGATTTATACCCCAAGTGGACAGTGAAGTCATAACGTCTAAATCTTAAGTCTAGATATGTTAAACAATACCTAGTTCACTTAAACTAATGCTCTGATACCAACTTGTAACACCCTAAAAATAGGGATAACAAAAATCCGAAAACGGACATGAGGTATACTAAAATTGCCATAGCAAGAGCCTCCCAAAAATGGGGATTATATAAATAACCTATTTAATCACAAATGTAACTCAAATGGACAATAAATTAACAACCAACTAATCTAATTTCTACAACTAGAAAAGAGATTACAAAAGGGTTGTCATCTATAAGCCCAACAGTTCATTCCATAAGCATGATACGTTCATGTGCAAAATCCCCAAGCTCTCACCCAAAGCAACTAAGCCTGCTTAGGACCGGCGCCACTAGAACCTGAGATACACATCGACACCAAACAAGTGTTAGGCCAAAAATCCTAGTGAGTGGAACAATAATAATCATGCATGAATAGTCATAAATTCTTATCAGCAGTTAACCAGTGTCCAATATATGAGGAGTCATTAGGGGAGACCCAAAGCACCAATCAATTCCACTCCAAAGAGTCGATGCACCTTGATGCCCTTAACAAGGAACACCCCAAAGGCCCGGCACACCCGGAGATCATACCGTAAAGAAAACTTTCCGAGTGGCGGAGGTCTAGGCACATACCATCCCGGTGATGCCCCAAGACTACATCCTCCTAGTGAACTTGCCTTGATTCATCCAACATAATGCATATAGGAAGTCCTTAGGTATATATCAACCCCACATATTTCCATACCGACTACGGGTACAATCTTACCATCCTATCCTCATGAAGTCCAACAAAAGTCCCAAATGACAATTATATTCATCATGCATATAAATATGCCACCAAAGTGATATTCCAACTAAAAACCATCATAACACACATATATGCATACATTTAACATATCAAGGTACCCATTTTATATATCCATGGGAAAACCCCAAAATAATGGTACACATAACATAAAACCTAGCATATCACCAATATCCATATTTCCTACCATTTTCATCAAGAAGTCTCAAATACTTGAACACATATAGAATGAAATAACAAATAGAAGATTATGATGTGTATCTAGTTTTAACAAAGGTTTAGTAAACTCACAATCTAGGTTTTTGGACCAAAACCTAGAAAAGTGTCAAACCCTATAAGTTGGAGAAGATGAGACTTAAAGGTGAGAAATGAGAATCTTGAAGAACACTTCAATGGGGACACTTAAATGAAGCTTGATGATCACTTAATGCTCCCAACAACCCAAAACCCTAGCAATAAATGTGTAGGTGTTTGAAACCCTCAAAAATCGCCCAAAAGAGAGTTCTCCCATTTTTTTGTAAAGTGCTAAGTGAGAAATGAGGCTACCAAAGTGTTTTAAAGTGACCAGACCCCGAGGGTGATAGTGCCCGGCGATAGTGCCATGGGTATTATCGCATGTCACAATCGTGAAGGTTCCCACCCCCAAGGTACCAACTCGGCGATAGTGCCTCCGGCGATAGTGCCAATGGCACAATCGCGCCAACCCAAAACAGCCCGAAACTTAACCAAAACGATTACGAGCACAAGGTTTGTATGTCACTCAACCAAAGTTGATCGTATGACACTTCACGACACGATAGCCCAAGTGCCCCTACGACCTCTTGATAGCTTCACCAAAGAGACAGTTGACCTTGGTGGTCATTACAAAGAACTCCACCTCAAAAGGGCCGGTACACCGGGGACTACCACTAAGGAAATTCCCCGAATGGCCCAACACCCCGGGGACTACAACTAAGGAAATTCCCTAAAAGGCCCGGCATACTAGGGACTACAACTAAGGAAATTCCCCAAAAGTGGAGGTCATAGTACTCACCTCCCAGGCAGCACTATCCAGACTCAACCCTCTTAGTGCCTCCTTGTCAAGTTTCGGTTATAAAACATGAGTCCCGGAGTCCAACCCCGTACCACCCAATTGACCATCAAATAAGACTAACTCATGTGTCAATGGATCCAATACAACACAGTCTAAAGTTACACGACTACTCCTGAATGACTAAAGCACTCGAGTCTGTAACTATCGATAATATGCAATAAAATGCATTAAGATGTAAATCACAAATTGGACTCTACATCGAGCCATTAAACCCCGACAAATGTCCTCAAGACTCTTTTAAGCCAATACCGAGCTAAAATGCTCAAACTCCATTTGACCAACAATTATCGGTCCCCCCAAATAATGAAATGTATTTAAACAACGTTTACGAAGACACATACCTCAAAGACGATATTAACCCAAAACTCGACGCATAATGGGACCAAAGGTTTTCCAAAGGGTTTATGAATGTAAATACCCCAAAATGCCTATGACATGAAATAGACTTCGTTTGTACAAAAATCACCAAAGATGCATAAGTCATGAAATGGACTCTATTTGTACCAAATATCTAAGAACCCAAATATGAGCATTTAATGGAATTAAACAACCCAAATTCACCAAATATGAAAACTTATCCAAATACTCATACTTGACAAATAACCAAGTAAAACATATTTTACTTCCAAATACTCAAAACTTATCAGCAGTTAACCATTTCATGTAAAACACTTTAAAATAAACATTTTGGCATGTACACCGTTTTCGCAAATCAACTTGAACTCACCTTGCTATATTTAGGCTAAATCTAGATTTTTACCCACTTAGAGCTTTCCTTGAAGAAACTTGATTCTTCAAACCAAATCTTCCAAAACCTAGATCCACAAGGTTCCAACCATAAATATACATATTCCACCATGAATAATCATAATCAACCACAAAGAATCGTTTCCCAACCTTAAACATAAATACCTCAACTGATACCGAAACCCTAACTTCCATAAATGAAGAGAATAGAAGATTACCTTAACCTAAACTTGAATCCACCAACCAAAACACCTCTAGTTCACCAAAATGGTTACAAACCTCCAATCTACGAAAGGGAGAACAAAGGGTGGATGAAACCCTAGAAAACTTTGGTGAAGAAGATGAAGAGGAAGAGATGAGGATCTTACCACCACAAAATACTCTTGTATACTCCAATAGACTTCCAATCTCTTGCTATATCCTTGAAGATCTCTCAAAAACGAAACTGTGGCAACTTGAATCACCCAAATCGGAGTTGTGGATCAAAAGTTATGAAGAAATAAAGTTTTAGGGCTGAAAATCGGGTTTTATGCCCGACCAGGGGTTTTCGCGACTTACCTCGCGACCTTAGGTCGCGGCATAAGTCGGCCGCCTCCCCTGGTTTCCTTCTCGTTCACTGTTTTGACCGTAACTTATTCGTTATAGCTCCGTTTTTGCTCCGGAAAGAACCGTTGGACTCGTAATTGAATCATTTATCCATCAAGACTATAAAATCTAGGATTCAAGTCCAAAATCATATATCTTATTTTTCCCTTTAAAGCTATTGGTTTCTGTATTAACTTGAAATTATGCTTTTCAAAATTCGGGGTGTTACAATCCTCCCAACCTTAAAAGAGATTTCGTCCTCGAAATCTAGCACCAACCAATCACCCAACACCGCCCTTGGCGAGATCAATTGATTCTCTATCCAATAAAAGGAATACCTTTTCGAAACCTTACCTCATATACGAACCCGATTACATCCTGGTTGACATTGTCACTGAATTCCACATAACAAGCCGCCATAAACTCAAATTATAAGGTTCAATGCATCTTACCGGTGACGGAAAGAGCATCGAGTCCTTATCAATTCATTTCCCCATCAATAAATTTCCGGTTGCCTCCCAACCTTAGATTGAACATAACACCTCAAGATAGCTTACGACTCTGAGCTAACCACTCTCCCAATGGTACCCCAGAGTGAACTTGACCTTACACACCTCTAATCCCCTTTCATTGAATCACGTTACACTCTTTTCTTGCCTTTTATGAACACAATAAATTCTGTAGAAACGACCCAACTATTGATTAACCATACCCCTTTCAATTCCATGTATCCCCATCCATGACGACTTTACCCGAGTGGCGAATGAATCCATATATATAACTGATGAGTTGATCATCTGCTGCTGTTACAAAACGATTCTTACAATCTCAACATATCAAGGCCTTTTCAATAGGAGATTCCTACTTAAGGTCCATAACGATATCCTCACTAAATATCCCCCATAAGCAACACCCAAAAAGGCTTATCGTTCTTTCTTCCACGAAATTTCCCATCAATAAGTTTGATCCGGTTCAGCACAACAATAAATCAAATCCTCAAGCTGACCACCCAAACACAACATCTGTAGATAGCGAGTTGCCCCAAAATTCGCGTCTACACAACCCTCATAACGCATTCTAACATCGATTGCCGAATCCGTGAAACTCCGTTGATTACAAGATTATTAACGATTGATTCCTAGGTATTAATACCTACATTCCTTAATGTTATCACTTAACTTGCAACACCAGGTTCAACAGATGTGCACTGAGGCATACTAACGATTATTTCCCAAAACCGAGTGTCAACACCTATCCTCAACACAACTATATGAAATGCGGATATACTAACAAATATTCCATTCCCAATTAGCAATGCCGATACGAAGTTGACACCTACTCTTGGAAATAATTGTCCAAATCAAACGTCCTTACTAGTCAACCATAACATCATCAATAGTCACAGATACATATTAGGGTGATACACCATAGACACATAGCATGCTGACGTACCACTAATCCACAAATTCAAAACCCAAACACACCTAAGCAACCACACATGGTTTTAACCCAAAGACTTATCGAAATGGGAAGATCATCACCTAATTAACTAGGAGAAGGCACAAGCCTAACACCCCCATTACTTCTGTGCGAGCCAATCCAAGAACCAAAATCCCAAAATCCGGACTGGCCACCGGTCGCCTTATCCGACGTTTCAAAACCACACGGACGCTCCTTTCACAAAGAGGGTTTAAAGTTATGGCTCTAATGAGTTCAAGGGTTTTTCAAGCTACAATGCCAATCTAACGTTTTATAAAACTTCTAAGTTCATAAGCTTTATAACAACTAAACATGCGAATAAAATCCATTACCGTTTTACTCGGTAGGTGTACAAAGTGACCACAAAGTCACACAAATAAGAAAATATTTCGAAATTATTTGATCACTACTTACGTTAATAACGACAATAATAAAATATGCGCAACCACCTTTTTAAATGGACCACAATGGTCCGAATATGCATCACTTTATGTTGTGTACGTAAAATAATTCCCCGCACTAAAGCGGAGTGCAACAAATGTTTGTATAAGCTCCGGAAGGAGAAATTTACGTAATCAAGTTCCAAAATCCCCCATTTGCCCAAACAATGACGTGGAGTCAAATCTCCTACACGACCCACATGCACCAATTTATTTCTCAAATTTAGTAAAACGAGAAGTGCTTGCGATTTGGTCAAACATAACATAATTTAAGTAGACTTCAACTGAGTTGCTCGGATAAAACGTTCTTTGACCCAAAAATAGTGACTATTATGTCATGCATGCGAGTAACTCAATATGACGGATTGCGTGATACAACAAAGATAAAACGACAATCAAAGAATGCTTAAAGTCTCAGTTCAACACAAACCTATTCTAGGTTTTTCGCAAGTTTACTCACACTAAAAGTTTAAATCAACTCACCCACCAGTTGTGCACAACGGGCTACATTTACATAAAACTCACAAATGAACCCACACGACCTTGAAACTACCAAAATAACTGCTAGACCACAGTCTCATTGGATTCAAGATCATCCAATATGAAGATCCAATCTGAAGCTAAAGCCGGAAAGTCGACTCTCGATACAAAATCCAATGTCGTTTGTAATAAATGTCGAAGTAAATTATTGTCTATTGTAATTTTAGTATTTAGTTTAACTTAGTTTAAATATCTAATTATGTTAGATATTAGTTTGTTAGATTAATATCTAAGTTATATATTATATTAGTTGTTAGATAATATCTAGATAATATCTAGATATTAGTTTAGTTAGTTAGATATTAGGTGTAGTGTGTTTGAGAAGCTATCAGATTTCGTAGAACTCAGATCACAAAAACACATACACTAAAGGTGAAAAACAAAGAGAAAGCTTAAACTTCAAGAACTCAACCTTGTAATCATCGTTTGTTATTGAAACAGGTTGGTTTATCTTCTATCTTGTTGTTGTTTGATTTATCTGGTAAACGATCACGGACTCACAATTGGTATCAGAGCTGATACCAGATCAAAATCAAATTTCAATCACTCTGTGTTCTTCATTTTTTTTTCAAACCACTGTTCTATAGATCAAAATCTTCATTTTGTGGTTGTTTTTGAAATCAAAGTGTTGGAACTTGTTCTAGTTGGTAAATCGATCGCTTTGTCAAATTTTGGGGTTGTAAATCGAATTCCTGGCAGGTCAATTTGAGAGTAACAGGGCCGTAAATCGGAGAAGAAAAGGTATCAGTCGTTACACTATCGGTCAAGCTTAGTACCGGTCTATTCCTCTTTGCCGGTCGAGCTTAGCAAATATCGGTCCATCTCCTTTTTGTTCTACATTTATTACCGGTCAATAATCAAGTACCGATCGAAGAAAAGAAAATTCTTTATACCGGTCCATCACCTCTTTGGTATCGGTCCAATACCAGTTCAGGTCGAAGGAAACTTTTACAATCTACCGGTCCAAGCCTAAATATCGGTCGAAGGCATCCTTTACTGGTCGAAATCCATTGTATTTTTACAACATACCGGTTCATAATCTTATTACCGGTCGACCACTACTCTTGTTTTAACAACATATCGGTCGAGTATTTTTCCTATACCGGTCGACCGATCCAATACCTTTACAACATATCGGTCCACCATCCTCATACCGGTCGACCTACATTTCTCATATACCGGTCGACCACCTTTGATTACGATCTATCGGTCGAGATAAATCAGTCTCAATACCGATCCATCCATATATCGGTCATCCATCAATCTCCATATCGGTCCAACTCTCTCTTATACCGGTCAAGCTTCCACTTCTACATCATTCCCGGTCAAGGATTTTTCAAGGATTTTGCAAAGTACCGGTCGACCCACTTTTACACTCTCCCGGTCGAAATTCATTATACCGGTTGATAAACATTTTACCGGTCTTTACATCTTACCGGTCGACGTAACAGTCCGATCGAACATCTTACCGGTTCTTACATCTTACCGGTCAAACCCCATTTTGCGCCATAAACGTGTCACGCAAACCTTACTTTGCGCGACTAACTTCAAACGCAAACCTCAAATTTGCGCGACTAACGTTTCGCGCAAACCTTAAACTTCTCGCAATCTTCAACTCGCGCAAATCTCCACTTTGCGCCACTCAAGTCTCGCGCAAACCTCCAGTTCGCGCTACCTGCCTCTCGCGCAAACCTCAGCTTGCGCCAGCCTCTTCTAGCACAAATCACAGTTCGCATCAATTCCAAACTTAAGTCTTTTTCAAAATGACTTCCAGAGAAGCCCTTGCAATCGGAACTGACACCAAGCCACCAGTACTCTTTAGAGGAGAATACGAACAGTGGAAAGATTGGTTTCTGAACTTTATTGAAAGACAAGATCTGGGTCATTACATCAGGCTATCCTTAGAAGAAGGACTTATGAAACCAACTTATAGGGAACCTACAGCGGGAACTAATGAGCAAAGAGTTGAAATTAAATATGAAGAGCTTGGAGGTAAAGACAAAGATAGAGCAAACAGAGATAGATTAGCTAAGTCTTATATTCTTCAAGGAATTCCAAACGAAATTTATGTGAAGATAGACATCTATAAAGCCTCTGGCAAGGAGATGTGGGATTAGCTAGAGAAGATGATGGTGGGTTCAAAGGTTCGGAACCAGCTCAAAATTTCCAACTGCCTAAACAATTATGAAGAATTTAAAGGCAGAACTAGAGAGTCTCTAGAAGGAACTTATGACAGATTCGTGACCTTGCTAAACGAACTAAGCAAGAACAAGGTCACCAAATCTCAAATCGAGTTGAATGTCAAATTTCTAAGTATTCTACAGCCGGAATGGAAGAGATTTGTCAGGCAGATGAAGCAGATCAAGGATCTGAATGAGATTCCACTTCATGAGGTGTATGAAACCCTCAAACAAAATGAAGAAGAGGTGGATGAAATTCTAGATGAGAAGAGGCATAAAGTGAAGACAGTTGAAGACACAGTTGCTCTTGTTGTCAAAAAGAAGAAGAACAAGACGATTGTGTATGAATCAGAAGAAAATGAAGCTGATGCAAACTCTGACTCGGATGACTGTGAACAACTGAAGCAGGCTATGCTCATGCTGACAAAGGCCTTTTCAGAAGAAGTTCTACAAGAAGCCAAGTTCAAACAGTCAGAGGTATTCTTCTGGTCCTAACAACTATGCTCATAAGGAAAGGGTTGAAGGAAATCGATTTGAAGGAAAGAAGTTTGAAGGGAAGAGAATAGAGGAGAAGAAACCGGAAGAGAGAAGAATTAAAGCTGAAGAATCCAGTCAGTCAGAACCACCAACGTGCTACAACTGTGGCAAAACAGGTCACTTTTCCAGAGACTGTCGAAGACCCAAAGTCAGAAACTCCGACTACTACAAGAACAAGATGCTTCTTGCAAAGCAACAGGAGGCGGGTAAGGCATTGATGGCTGAAGATGAATACTGTCTTGATCATTCAGACGAGGAAGATGAAGATGAAGAGAAGGATGAAGCAGTCAACATGTGCTTGATGGGAAAGCAGGAATCAGAAGCTGCAGCAGATTCAGAAGAGGATGAGAAAGATGAGGTATGTGTTTTTATCTTATTCAGATCTATTAACTCAAATGAATATAATGAAGTTAAAACTCCAAGAGTTAAAGTCTAATCTTAAGTAGGAAAAGGGTGTCACTAAAGACAAAAACTAATCAATACAGAAACTTAGCGATGAAATTGCTGAGAAGAAAATATTGGTTGAGGTTTTACATAGAAACAATGACACCAGCGCGAAAGAACAGACTATAATTCTTAAAGAGAATTCTGAAGTCAAGTCTAAACTGAGAAAGAGTGAGTCTGATCTCAGAGAGCTTACTAAAATGCATTCTTCATGTACTGAAGAAAACAAAACTTTAATTGCAAAATTAGATGCTTTGGAAAAGAAGTTATACTCATTATGTCAAAGTGAGCAAACCATTCATCTCAATAAACCAAAAGAGAATAAAGAAAGTTGGGGAATCGGTTATAGGAATCCTCATTGTCTTCAAAAAGGTATATCTGAAGTGCCTGCACTTTATGATCTTACTTCTTTGAAAATAGCTCGAAGAATCCCTGATCTTAAAGTTTTCTGGACTCGATTGTCTGAAGAGGATGAAGCCAAGGAAACTGAAAAATGATTGAAATCATCTAAAGTTCACCTTCCATTTTATTATGCGAAGCTGAATAATAGTTATGATAAAAAATCTCAAAATAAATCTCTTTCAAATGACTTCTTTCAAAGTTATTCTGTAAAAGAGATGGAGGCGAAGCCTGTTAAAGGTAAAATTTACATCCCTCCTCTAGTTTTGGAAAGTCAAATTTCTTAACTCAAGAACTCTTTATCAGATAAAAGACTTTTGATTGAGATTGAACAAAAAGTTTTTTCAACCGTGCTGAAAAATGTTATTATTTCAAAGGCTTCTAAATCTGATGACATGTTTGGTTTATCAAACGGAGGGTTTGGTTTTCTTAACTCCGACGGTGGTTTGGATGGTTGTTTTGAACAATTTGATTTTAATGCTAAACCTCCTAACCATTCATCTTTTATTGTGAAATCTTTGGGAAAAACCAGTATGCCTGTTAACAGTACAAAATCAACGAAAGTTGATAAATCAGTCTCTATGAAAGCTAAAAATGCTAAAGGTAAGATAATATCTCAACATTCACAGAAACCGAACACTACTGGTAATTCTAAAAACAAGCATTCGTTTGTTGCTCAGAAGTCTAACTCACGAGTTTCAAATGTTTCAGATCTGAGCAAGCGAAAGCCAGAAGTTAAATCTCAATGGCAACCGAAACAGAAGCTTGACAAGGCTGATAAATCGCTTTGTAGTGTTAATTGTAATAAGAATTTACCTAGTAAAGATGTTTTGAAAGCTAATGTTGCTACTATTTTGAAATACTCTTTTACGCAACTATTCCAGTTATCTAAATCTACTAGAAAGTCTTCCTTTTATGATAAACATGTTTCTAATTCTTGTCAAGATTCTGAGGTTTGGTTTGGAAATTATCATGTGCATTCATCTCATTATAATGCTTCAAATGAATTTCAAATGAAAAGAGGACCCAATTTCAAATGGGTACCAAAATCAAGTGCTAACACAGCAGGACCCAAATTCCAGTGGGTACAGAAAGCTAAATCTGTGTTGCAGGCACCCAACGTTTAAGAAGGAGAAATCTGATATGGTTTCTGAACACGTCTGTTCAGAACCCGTGCTTAAGAGTAAGAGGTTCTTGAATACAACAGTTCAAGACCCGCACTTCAAAGATCAAAAGACCTTACTCCGTGCTGAAAAAGAGATTGTACTCCAATACTCGAATGAGGAAATCAACCATCAAGGGGGAGTACATACATATTTGTCTGAAATTTTATGCATATCTTTTACAACTGATAATGTTCTGATGCATAATTTCAGGGGGAGTAAAAAGGTGATGACTTCTGATTATTTATGATCAGAACTCGTACTTTAAAAGTTTTACTGCTTTTTGTCTTTTCAATTTAAGTGAATAAATTTGCTTTGACTTGACATAAGACTTTTGCAGAATTTTTGAGAGATGCTTACAAGTTCATATGTTTATGACTTTAAGCTTAGCTTCATGAGATGTAAGATCGCACATTAAGGTATAATCCTTTATCTTAATCTCATATATGGTTGATAAGTAGACAACTTTCAATCATAGAAAACATTGTTCTAAATGTTCAAACCACTTCCCGATTCTCAAAATGAATTCATGAATTGGAAGTGTGACTTTAAATGTTTTCAAGTTCTATATTGTGCTTTAACTAAAATAGTTAAACCAATCTGAGCATCATATGCTTTCTAGGAAAACAAGGATTTCATTGTGCTAAGAATTAACACAACTTCTATGGAATCACCCTAACCAGTGATTTCTACCCAAGAAGTTAATCCATAGTGATTGAGTGTGAGAAGTCAAAAGAAATGAGTGTGTCAAACAGAGAAAGTAAGTTTGATTAGAGTAAGCTAAATGTTTAAAAGAAATAGGGTGTGAGAACAGAGTTAAAAGAATATCACAACTCTGCACCAACTTTTTCTGAGTCGGGCAGCCACATTTCTAGTGTTTCACAACTCTTTGGTGAACATTATTGAAACAGGCAACTAGCCCATGCCAACTCTTGATCAAACCCCACCATCTACTCATTTTCTACTCAAATAGAAAGTATTTCACATTTTCTAAGGGGAAGCAGCACATTTGCTATCTGATTTTCATTTGGAAAATTTGGATATTGAAAAGAAGGAAGTCTGCCCCACCTTCGCACTTCAATCATGCACATTGAGTCTGTGTTTAACTTACTGTTGTCTCAGTGGTTTACACAATTTTGAGCCTATAAGAAATCATTCGTGCTTAATTCTTTCTATCACAAGCACGAACACACAAGGAATTAGTTTCTTTGTCATAACGTTTATAGAAATTACCTTTGTTGTGTTTCGATGATTAGATGGAAGCCCTGGGGGAGTCAACATCAAACAGCTCCTTTCCAATGTGTATTAGTTACACACAGTGACTTAGTGTTACTGACAGGCATGTTAACTGATTCATTTGTTGATACAGGTGTTACATGATTAGTTTGTCTGGATTTGCAAAGATCTGGATGACTATCTTTTGAATTGACGGATCAGAGGCTCCAACTGAAAGACATTTCTTACTCAAAGTTTTGATGAAGTCGTTGCATTTTTCATCAAAAAGGGGGAGAATCTAAAGCTTGAAGAAATGTCCAGTTCATTACATTACAAGACATTGGAGAAGAGAAAAGTTGACCAAGAAATGCGAGATCAAAGTATTCTGAAGACATGCTGATTTCAGATAAATTTTCTTTGAAGATACTTTGCTAAAGCATTCTGAGCTAGAGAAAGAGATTGCATCTTCTGAGCTGAAAAAGAAGACCAAATTGCTAAAATCTTTTTAGTAATGATCTTGATCCAAAGGGGGAGATTGTTATACCACAATCTCATTGGATTCAAGATCATCCAATCTGAAGATCCAATCTGAAGCTAAAGCCGGAAAGTCGACTCTCGATACAAAGTCTAATGTCGTTTGTAATAAATGTCGAAGTAAATTATTGTCTATTGTAATTTTAGTATTTAGTTTAACTTAGTTTAAATATCTAATTATGTTAGATATTAGTTTGTTAGATTAATATCTAAGTTATATATTATATTAGTTGTTAGATAATATCTAGATAATATCTAGATATTAGTTTAGTTAGTTAGATATTAGGTGTAGTGTGTTTGAGAAGCTATCAGATTTCGTAGAACTCAGATCACAAAAACACACACACTAAAGGTGAAAAACAGAGAGAAAGCTTAAACTTCAAGAACTCAACCTTGTAATCATCGTTTGTTATTGAAACAGGTTGGTTTATCTTCTATCTTGTTGTTGTTTGATTTATCTGGTAAACTATCACGGACTCACAATAACATATGGGGTGACATACACCACCAAAATTATTATGAAATGAATTTCCCAACAACCCATAAAACAATGCACACAAAGGACTTAGACTGTGCATTTCAAGGTTCACCCAAACGTCGTGAACGTCGTAAAACAATACTCCATAAAACTTAACAAAACTCACACGGAATATAACTCCCCAGCAAAACTCAAACACTAAAATAGTGGAAGACAACTCTTCGTCCAAGGCCTTAACATACGTGGAGGAGATCCAATGTTAAGGTCCTAAGTCGTAGTTACTTGTCTAAGACTCTACGCAATATCAAATTACGAACATCACAATAATCGAAAATAGCGTTTGGCAGCAATGAGAATAACAAAGTCTCAACAAAGTTTGCAACCATATGCAATAAAATAGCTTTATGCATGTTTAAGATCATGATCTAAAAACTTGAGTGTGCTAAACATTTCAAGATTTCGTGATGTGATTCACACGGTGATTTTTTTGAAATATGAGAAATAATCGATGCAATTTATTTCAGAAATACATTTCGTGCATGGATTTGATCGGCACCCAACAACTCGAAACAACGCTCCTCGATTTCTTAGTTATACTATCGTCATCCAGATGCTCAACATCTTAAGGCGAAGATCAAGGATTTCATAGGTTCACTTCACAACTTCTCCTCGAGATACATTAGTTCCAAAAGTCTATGGTTCTAATTCAACCAATCAATCCGATCCAAAACGATTCACTTAATGCAATCACCGTGCTTACCGTCACTCCAAGTGACGAATACTAAAATCATCGACTTCTTCTAATGGTTACTCATTTAGAACTTCTTCACTACCCCAACGGTCGTCATACCAAGGCAGTTCAAGCATACACATGTGACTCGTAGGTTCACCATAACACTGGCCAGGTGCCATTATGAACGTACTGTACATGATCATCCTTGCCATTTTAGGTGTGACTCCCGTTCCTAGTGACTCCACTCACCTCGAATCACCAAATCTTAAAGTGCCTAATTGTGCAATCTCATATTCAATCACTTAAAATTACGCTAGTTTGAGTCTAGGCATTCAAAATCAACACGTAAATCTCTCAAACTCAAGCTCTGATACCAACTTGTAACACCCTTAATTCTGAAGATAACAACTTATTAAAATTTTTCTAAATACATCAATAATTGATTCGTCTACAATCACAATTTAAGAATTAACCTCATACACACATTCATAGTATACATACAATCTATGACAAGGACGGGTACTACTAAACCCAACAACAGTTACTAACTCCAACCTGCGGAAGACTTCACCAACTACTTACTCTTGTGTAAGGCTAAGGCTCAACTCTTCGTGAGGCTACTAGAATCCGAACCCCCAACAGGAACCTAAAGCACATGCCGACAAATAAAAATGTTAGGCTTAATGCCTAGTGAGCTCAAGAGTTTTAACATGAGTGAATATATCTTAAAAGAAAGGAATTCAGTTTAAAGCAAAATCCTTCAAAATAATATACTTCAAAATGGAAACGACACATTTTCCCATAATATGCACTTTTAACGACAATGCTCCCACACACATATTTCTTATAAAACGATGCAACACATAACTCGCCCAAACGGGTCATAGTTCGATACTCAAATTTGTGAAAATGTAAATAATACTTTATATCCCAAAACACCCCAAAACACGGGTGGGACATAATACTCGACCCCTAAATAATGGAAAACAATTCAGATAAATATGATACGCCATTAAAACATGGAACTGAAACTTAATACTCACGCGACCATAAAATGGAATGAAATCCAAATATTAAAGCATGGACAATTAAATATCCAAAATACATCGGGCCGACAACGGGGGATACCCGTATCCGTGGAGAGCGGAGGAACACAAAAGTATGTCACTCAACCAACGTTGATCGTATGACACTTCACGACACGATAGCCCAAGTGCCCCTACGACCTCTTGACAGCTTCACCAAAGAGACAGTTGACCTTGGTGGTCGTTACAAAGAACTCCACCTCAAAAGGGCCGGCACACCGGGGACTACCACTAAGGAAATTCCCCAAATGGCCCAACACCCCGGGGACTACAACTAAGGAAATTCCCTAAAAGGCCCGGCATACTAGGGACTACAACTAAGGAAATTCCCCAAAAGCGGAGGTCACAGTACTCACCTCCCAGGCAGCACTATCCAGACTCAACCCTCCTAGTGCCTCCTTGTCAAGTTTCGGTTATAAAACATGAGTCCCGGAGTCCAACCCCGTACCACCCAATTGACCATCAAATAAGACTGACTCATATGCCTATGGATCCAATGCAACACAGACTAAAGTTACACGACTACTCCTGAATGACTAAAGCACTCGAGTCTGTAACTATCGATAATATGCAATAAAATGCATTAAGATGTAAATCACAAATTGGACTCTACATCGAGCCATTAAAACCGGACAAATGTCCTCAAGACTCTTTTAAGCCAATACCGAGCTAAAATGCTCAAACTCCATTTGACCAACAATTATCGGTCCCCCCAAATAATGAAATGTATTTAAACAACGTTTACGAAGACACATACCTCAAAGACGATATTAACCCAAAACTCGACGCATAATAGGACCAAAGGTTTTCCAAAGGGTTTATGAATGTAAATACCCCAAAATGCCTATGACATGAAATAGACTTCGTTTGTACAAAAATCACCAAAGATGCATAAGTCATGAAATGGACTCTATTTGTACCAAATTGCTAAGAACCCAAATATGAGAACTTTATGGAATTAAACAACCCAAATTCACCGAATATGAAAACTTATCAAAATACTCATACTTGACAAATAACCAAGTAAAACATATTTTACTTCCAAATACTCAAAACTTATCAGCAGTTAACCATTTCATGTAAAACACTTTAAAATAAACATTTTGGCATGTACACCGTTTTCGCAAATCAACTTGAACTCACCTTGCTAGATTTAGGCTAAATCTAGATTTTTACCCACTTAGAGTTTTCCTTGAAAAACTTGATTCTTCAAACCAAATCTTCCAAAACCTAGATCCACAAGGTTCCAACCATAAATATACATATTCCACCATGAATAATTATAATCAACCACAAAGAATCGTTTCCCAACCTTAAACATGAATACCTCAACTGATACCGAAACCCTAACTTCCATAAATGAAGAGAATAGAAGATTACCTTAACCCAAGCTTGAATCCACCAACCAAAATACCTCTAGTTCACCAAAATGGTTACAAACCTCCAATCTACGAAAGGGAGAACAAAGGGTGGATGAAACCCTAGAAAACTTTGGTGAAGAAGATGAAGTGGAAGAGATGAGGAGCTTACCACCATAAAATACTCTTGTATACTCCAATAGACTTACAATCTCTTGCTAGATCCTTGAAGATCTCTCAAAAACGAAACCTTGGCAACTTGAATCACCCAAATCGGAGTTGTGGATCAAAAGTTATGAAGAAATGAAGTTCTAGGGCTGAAAATCAGGTTTTATGCCCGACCAGGGGTTTTCGCGACTTACCTCGCGACCTTAGGTTGCGGCATAAGTCACCCGCCTCCCCTGGTTTCCTTCTCGTTCACTGTTTTGGCTGTAACTTCTTCGTTATAGCTCCGTTTTTGCTCCGGAAAGAACCGTTGGACTCGTAATTGAATCATTTATCCATCAAGACTATAAAATCTATGATTCAAGTCCAAAATCATATATCTTATTTTTCCCTTTAAAGCTACTGGTTTCTATATTAACTTGAAATGATGCTTTTCGAAATTCGGGGTGTTACAGTTTTAGGGTCAATAGGGAGTCGATTGACTTTAGGTATATTCTTATACCTTTCTGACAAAAGTAGTTTTTACATTTTGATATTCATATTTGTACTTAATGTCTTTTGAGTCTATGACATTGAATCACGTATGAGTTGTTTCAACTATTTAAGTAAATGAGTGATAATATATGAACTTTTTTTTTCATAAGACAATATATTATGATGCATGTGAAATTTCATTATCATAAGCCATTTATGGATTTTTGCATGTTTGCATATTCTGGTTGATAATACTTCATCAATATTTCCAATTTCGAGAATAAATCGCTCAATATATTGGATTTCCAGGTAGTAAGGGAATCACGTGGATTTCTTAAGTCCCTACAAACCTTAGGCTATTTACACCATTTGACAAAATCTTTTCGATATCTTGTGATTTATTTAATTGGTAGATTTTGACATGAGATCAAAAATGAAATGAAATTAAATCCAGAAGAATTATTATCATATCAGCATTATGGGAGCTTTTGGCACGATGCCAAAAAAAAATATGGGGTTGAAAGTGTAACTTTCAAATATGAATTAAGGTTGAAAATAATGAGTACGAACTCATAATCAAGATAAACATTTGAATAATATTTTAATATTTTCATGCTTTTTTTGGAGTTTTTAGCAAAACACCAAAAGTTATGGGTTTGGAAGTGTAACTTCGAAGTAATTAATTATAAGAATTTTGATATATAATTAAGATATAAAATTTAAATATTATGATTTATGACAAAGGAAACTATATTATGTAAAAAAATATAGTTTGAATAAAATTAAACATCTAAAATAATTTATGGCAATGGGCCTAAATAAATAATGTAATATTGGCCTAAATAACGTTTACCAATAAAATTAACCAACAAAGTAATTATAATGTGTATGTACATTACAATTTATAAAATAAAAAATTATAATCAAAATATATGTTGATGTTATCAAGGAGATCTATTGATTATAAAATATAACGATATTATAGTATTATTTGTTATGGAAAGAAAATCAATTTCATAAAAAAATAAACAACTATAAACTAGTTATCAATTAAGACGTAAATTTATGACAAACTAATAAGATATAATTATTATTTATATTAATAAGTAGATTTACAACAAGTTTAAAGAATATATAAAATGATTGCTCATATCAATAATTAGTTTTTTTTTTTACCATATAATGAACATAATATTAAATAAGAATAAATTAATCCATCAATAAAAACTACTCATAAGCGTAAAACAAACAACTAAGGATAAATTTCATATATTAAAAGCTATGTTTTAATTTATTATTATTATTACTTTTTAACGGTAATAAAAAAATATCATATCAACCAATCCATCTACCAATAAGTGATAAAGAAGAAACGAAAATTGCTAATAACAATCTAGTATTAAGTCTCCAAAAACCAACAACATATATATATATATATATATATATATATATATATATATATATATATAGGGAGAGGTTCATTTGAGAAATTGGTAAATATATGAGAAATAGAGAAGTAATCTTAGTCATTCATCTGGTCAACATTTGCGGCTTTGACTGCGAAGCACCGGATAATTCTTTGTGTGGTCTATAGAAGGTAAAGGGGTAATTTCGTAAAATACACGGGATGAGTTCATATATAAATCTGTATGAATCACAAAGATTCATATATGAATCTGTTAATTAGTTCAACTGATTCATATATGAATCTTTGTGATTCATACAGATTCATATATGAATCTTTGTGATTCACAAAGGTTCATATATGAATCTTTTAGTTAGTTCAACTGATTCATATATGAATCACAAAGGTTCATATATGAATCGGTTAAAAGAGTTTAGTTGTGAATTGCACTGGTTCATATATGAACATATAGTTCATATGTGAATTATACATGTTCATATATGAACACAGCCCGTGTGTTTTGTAAAATTTACGAAATTGTCCTTCTATTTTTGGGATAGCCGCAACTTTTGACCGGTCAAAGCCGCAATATTTGACTAGTCAAATCCGATCTTGACCATATGAATGGCTAGGATTACTTCTCTATTTCTCATATATTTACCATTTCTCAAATGAACCAAACACTATATATATAATATATATATATATATATATATATATATAATATATATATATATATATATATATATATATATATATATATATATATATGAACAATTCCATGTATTTTGTTTTTAAATTGAATGCATCATGATATCACATATTATGCAAATTTTTTTATAAACATAAAAAAACAATATGTGAATTAGGATTTCATGAGATTGGCAAATCATAATTTGCGTCTATAATATAAAGTACAGCAGAATGATAATATAGTTTAAACATATAGAGGAAACCCATATTCTTAGAAATTATCATATTTGTTCATAGCATAAAACATAATATGGTGAAGTTTTAAAACTTAAACATAGAAAATTTACCTCAAATATCGAATTTTAACTTTATTTTGCATCACTTCGTTGTAGGGAGCGCACGTGCTGATAACGTGTTATAGGAAAAACAGAGCAGAACAACAGTAAATAGAAAGAATGAATTCTGTAATTCTCATTAATCATAAACCCTTTAAATAGGGAGAAGTTTACAAAGAAAAGGAAACATTCATTAAGGTAATTTCTAATACTAAGAAAATATTCTTTCAATCACTTTCTTTTGATGATGACACATAATCCTTCAACATTTCTATAATTAATTACTTTACAATTTTATAGTTTAACAAATTTGCAATTCTTGCGATTTATTAGATTACAATTCAATAAAAGTTTGAGGTAATTTTTAAACGAGTTGTCTATTTTATTCTTTACTAGAAGCGTACCCACGTAATGCAGCGAGATACATCACAATTTTAATGTTTCATTTTATTTTTTGTTTTTTTGTCGATTTACAATACATTTTGGATGATTTTGAGAAAGTGATAATGTTTTTTTTTATAAATTTGTTTAATTTAGGCTTAATAATATAATGTTTTTTATACAAAAAAAATAAGTATTTTGTTAAAATTCAATAATTATCTTATATATTTTAATGATATCTAGAAAAAATAACCAATTACATATTTAATAATATAATTAAAAGCAAATTTATAGTAATATAATATATTAATTAATAGTGATACATGGAAATGTCTGCATAAAAGAAAGGTTCTGTACATACCAAAAATTGTGGGTGTTAGAAGCTTGCAGTAGCAATATGTATCTTTAGTAATATGTATCTTGTGCTTTGATACTTGTAAATTAAGATATTTTTAAAATCTTGCATAAAATGATGGTACCTTATGCTTAATAATTTGTATTAAAGACTATTTCGAATGAGCTACAATTAATTAATTTAATTTATATACATCTAATATACAAATGCTAATATTTGAACAATATTTCAAAATTCACAGTAGTTACATTTGAACAATAATCCATCACCTGAACTTCATTGTGAGGCCTTGTAATTGGGTGTTGAGAAACGAACTCGATTTGCTCCAGATTGAGAACTCCGATCCGTAAAACCATACCCTCACTGATCTTTTTGTTCCGTCTCTCACGTATTCCAAATCCTTAGCAACATCATACCGACCACTTTCATCATCAAGCAACGGCAATGCAACGAAACCTTCCGACTCCAAGTTTTTTATCCACCCACGTAGTAGATAATTCACAACCTGCCATGAAAAACCCCCATTTGGTAAGCCATAAACTAGCTTATAAGCTAACTTTTTGAAATCATACTTTAAGTCGCGTTTCAATAAGCTTTATGGGCTTTTTGCACCATTTTCCAATTATTCCCCTTGTATTTTACATAAACGACCAAAAAACTTATCCTTTTAGGTAATTTTACATGTTATCTAGTTTATCAGCTAGCTAGCGTTTCAGCTTAAGAGCTAACTTATCAGGTTGTTTGTAAAGCATAGCCTTATACACAATCTTTCTAATCGTATTTTGGTAAGACACTGTTTTCGTGACTTTAACCAATGAGGTTTTGATCAGATTGGGGTGATCTTGTCGGTTCTCCAAGAAGCACCCGCGGTAGTAAAGCATATTAGACGCATAGGCTAAATAAAAACATGGTCTTTTTAGTTTTTCCGTATACTTTATTATCGTCTATTATTTCATTATTATGATTCAAATTTACTAGGTTGGCACCAATATCTAACTACCTACATGTTATCAGTGCTGAATGAAATAATAGAGAGCAATCAATGCCGGAAGTCGTTTTTTTGGCACCAATATGGTCCTTGAATTCACATGCTATTTTGATGCCAGTTAATTCAAGTAAAACCACAAACTTCAATCATCATTTATTTGAAAGGATGCCTAATAAAACTAATTTCAAGAAACTGCTCAAAAAAAAAAGTACCATGCTTAGACTCATGTTACACATACCTCTGGAACTTCATCATGAGGACAATGACCTGCAGGGCTTATCTGATAATAAGGAGCTTCAGGCAACTGCCTCTTCACCTGTTGACCCCAAATAGGTCTCACCCACGGGTCTTCTTTTCCGTACATGAGGCATATGGGTATGTCATGACTTTTACATCTACAATTACAAAATACAAATAAAAATCAGTAACATTTATATAGAGCATAATAAAGTAGAGTTGTTCACATACAGGATGGTCAGCAAAATCCGGCCCGCTCGGCACTGTAGAAAAGCGGGTTTGAACAACCATTTTTGAAAAAATGGTTGGGCCTGGACTGGCCCGTTAAGATTAATGGACGGACATGTATGATGCAAAAATAACTTCGGACAGGCCGCCCAGCCCCTTTATATTTTTCTTTCACAAAAATTAATTAAGTTTTATAATTAATAGTTTTTTACAGAACTTAGTAGAAGCCTTTTTAGCCCCGTTAGCCCGTGGGCAAGCCCGGGTCGTTTATAGGGTGGGTACGGGCAACTTATCAAGCCCACAAAAAGGTTTGGTTTTCCTATATTAGATCCATTGAACAACCAAAATAAGTTGGCTCGACCCATGTCCAGCCCAAACCCACAAATGATCACTAGAATTATTTCTGTGATATGTCATATGAGTTCACCTAAAAGAAATGCTCTCCTCGTCCACTGATAACGCTTGCACATATAAAGGGAAGTCTTTACATTGTACATGATATCATAGGAACGGGAGGGCGGAAGGGAGAATCAGCTTGATAAGATCTGAAATTATAGAAGATGCTGTCATGAACCTACATAACACATTTTTTTTGGAAGGCATAGCGGCATCGAACCAACGAACGACTACCACGAACACACGCACACACGCACACCTCCCCGGCGGTATCGGGCATCCACGGGCAGCCCACTAATCCGCCGCTGTCCCGGCCCAGCTTACTCTGAACCTAGAGCCCAACCACAGTCTTAAGACTGGGCGGGGGGGAGGGGGGGGGGGGGGGGGGAGCCCAGTCAACGACTGGACCGGCCCAAGGACTGGGTACTCCTCATGCCCTCAGAATGACTCCCCTTGGATTCGAACCCGGGGGGTAGATTGGGATACCATCCACAACCCCTCCCAGGTTGTTACCGCCCTTGGGGAAACCAACTGAGCTAGACATGATTTGTCCTACATAACACATTTACTTGATCATTTTGTAACTACACCGAGTATATGAGGGTAGATGTGCATTCTTATTCAAAATTTAGGTATTGCTGAATAATGGACATCCCAAAATGATCTTTTATGTTCATCATGGGACGTACGGAGCAATAGTAATAAGGTCTGGTGCTCCATACCTGGATAAAGCCTCCCCAAAAGATATCTTTCCCTGAGGAGCCAACATTATCGATGCAAATGATGCGAGCGCTGCTGGATGTTCTGTTATTTCAAGTATACGAGAGAAGACCTTATCTACATTTGTAGAATGATCTGCATAAACTTGCTTGAGTATCTCCCTGATGCTTCTAGGATCCCTCATCTTCTGCCAACTATATATATACAAAATAGAAACATGAAGAAATTAATAAGTTAACAAATTTTATGTACTTGAGGCTTAACAACATTATATGGAGAGAGGGAGTTAGGAACTGGTTGATCATAATGCATAATAACTTACACAATTTCTATGATTTTTCTGACACGAGGAGGAAGAGGAAATGTCCCAGCAGATGGGAACATTTGCGACAGTATTGGAGATCTTTCAGGGTTTGGGAAGAATCCCCAAAATGGTGTTGCATTAAGTAGTGTGACACCCTTCACTAGATGAGGGTTACATGCTGCAAAGTAAAGTGCAACATATCCCCCAAGTGAGTTACCCACAATATAAACTGGTTCCTTGATGACCTGTAACATATTCATGCAATTAGATTTATCAAAGTTCACTTATTTGGTGTGATCAATTATTACGTATTAGAAGGGAGCTACATATACGAAGATATCAAAGCTACACCAGAATAGATAAAAGGAAATGTCCTACATCAGTTTCTGGTCTCCATAAGAGAGGCTACGGAGGCCAGAGGTTGCTACTTTCATGGGAACCAATTCCATGATGTTCAAACTGAGAAATCTAAGCCAGATTAGCAAACTTGGAACACTCTTCGTTGTGTATGCTTTCAGTTTCTCAAGTCATTCGTTGCACAGAAACTTGCTCTTTATATTTTATAGTTTTGGTGTTTTTGGTCTGAACTACTTCCCCATTTAAGTGGTTGTTTTCCTATAGAGATTGCATATTAAAGCATTGCAAACACTCAAACCACTCCAACTTTAACATGCATATTGATATAGGACTGCATTCATCTATTCCCTGAGTATATGTTTTTTTGTTTAAGCCTTTTGAATAATCCACGATTTTTATACTGATGTGACTGGCACTCTGGAATTACTTTTTTCCTTTGCTGCACATTATCATCGACTGATTTCCCCTTTTAGTCTCTACTCTCTTCTTGGTCCCATACTCTTAGATTAGCAGTCAAATGAACTGGATTAGATGACTGACTCCTGCTCTTATACTATAGCATATCTGGCTATGCGACAATTCTTTTTCAAATGTGGACTCCTTTTTGGAGGGAGGCTGTACAGATGACTATAAAATTCATTTTACAGTACGTACTTATGTTACTTAGACTTTCAAGCTTCCCAGTACTGCTTTCACTCATAAACGGCTCAAAGGGACCCCCCCCCCCCCAGTGTAGGCTCCGTATTTAACCTTAATGTGGATGGTACCGGTATAAATTACAGTTGGTCGAGGTGGTTTGGTTAGGGATGCGCAAAGTAGATGGTGACTCATTCTTGACAGTATATTCATCTCTGTAACAATGTAAGGGTCTAAAGTTGTGGTTCTCCATGGATGTGCAGTGTGTTTCCTTCGAAAGTATATACGCAATGAAGTGCATGATGCTAATTAGGAAGTGCGTGATGCTAGGCTGACAAGAAAAAAATACTATTAGGATGTGTATGATGCTAAACTAGCAAGAGAAGAATGTTGTATCATAATTGTCATATGCAAATAAAGGTAACATCTTACTAGACTGAAGAATATATACATATATATGCCTGCTGTGTACCTCTTCTATAAAATAGCGTACTTGTTCCTGCCATAAGTCAATAGAATAAACAAGGTCGTTTGCCCAAGGTTCAGTCTCATCGCCGAAACCCCACAAAGGATTATCTATCTGTGATTCACCATCATTCTGTGGCTGGCAGGTGGGATCCTGACATGGCAATGACATACCCTGACCAATAAAATCCATTGCCCATACTCCAAAATCACGACCAAGATCCTTTAACTGCTTTTCATAATGGAAGGATCCCACACCAAAGCCCGGAAGAAAAAGAACCTGAGGTGAGTTGGTGTTTCTTGACCCCGATCTTTCATAGTGGATATTGAAGTTATGCTTCCACTCCCATTGACCACTGCTAACTGGAGCACTAAGATCGCCTTTTGAATCATCTGGCAACCCTGGTACTAAAACCTTAGGTATTGATTCCTTTCTTTTGGTCACATTCTCTAGGCTTTCTTCTACATCGATAACACCCTCAACCCCTTTAAGAGCATCTAATGGCATAAATTTACGAGTACCATTATAACGGCTAAGGCAAGAGCCAGATGGAAGAGAGTTATGCAAAGACCATACTTCTGATCTGACTAAATCACAAACAAATCTCTGTTTTCTTCTTCTTGAGAACTTTGGTGGGAATGAGCCTAAGCTTTTCTCAGGAAACCTCTGTGTCAAAGTTATTTGCTGACAAGAAGGCGCCGAATGACCAGACAGGATTTCCATGCCGACAAGTTTCTGAAATGAACAATAATTTACATGTAATGAAAACATTGAACATCAACAAATTATAGGATTAAACAGATTACATGTTGAACTACAGATGTTCACCAACGCTGATACTTCCAAGAATATAATGACATCTGAAAACCAGATGAGTCTTTTGTGGTAAAAGAAAACGAAAAAGGACAACGCTTGGGTTTCAATTAACTTTAAACTCGTAAGGCACAATACTTCATATAAACAGATCTTTTGGATATTGAACTCAATAAGCAGGAACTGCTATATTTATATTGTTTGGGAGCTCAGTTCCGTCAGAAGCGAAGGTGGAGTGTGTTCAGGATCAAACTGAGCTCCAATTCCAAACCCATAACATATCTACTTTTGACTTAAGGGTCAAGTTGGTTTACTTATACGAATTTCAAAACTTATGAAAATTAAACTGGATAGCTAAATTGAATTTCATACCACACAAGTTACACAGCTTGAGTATTGTCTCTGGCGTATTCCCATCAACAATCATACCAATTTTAATAATCAGAAATCATTAGGTTTTAACTCCAAAATCAAATATCTTTTCTAAAGAACATAAGTTTCAATCCACGTGATCGGTTATTCTTCTTGTGGATTATTACTTTTGAAATCTGATTCCAAAATATAGTTATGAATAATAAACATATCCAACTAATAAAAACATATATATGCTAAACCAAACAAACACTTAACAGAAGGAAGTTACTGTATGCAATTAAGAACCAAATCTATGATGAATTTAAAGGAAGTTATTGTATACAATTAAGAAGCAGATCTAACACTTAACAGAACATTGACTAGGTGGGTGTTAAATAGAATCCAAACTTGAAGTTGAAGGAATCATGGTTGTTACGAAATGAAAGCAGAAACTTACAAGAAATGAATCGAAAAAACAGATGAAGTTAGAATTACCTGCAATTAAGAGAGGGAAGTGGTGGATTAATATGTGTAGTTATGGTGGAGAATTGGGAGAGGAGTAAGAGGAGAGGCGGAGACTGAGACAATTGCGTGTTAAGTTACGCCATCTACAACAACCACCCTTTCCTTTCCTACTACTACTACTCATCCACACCATTCATTTCTCCCTAAACTTTTTATAACCAAACTTTTTCTCTTTCCTTATTTAAAATCAATCAAACGATATAGGAATTAAATTACATCATCAGTGGTAACAGAATATAAACATAAATTAAACAAAATTATGACAAATAATGGTGGACGAAGTGTTGAGGTTAACCTGACAAGTGTAAGAAATGGATTTGAACCGTTGATCCCTTTTAATCAAAATGTTCTCCCTTGAATTGTGACTTAGAAATAAATTGATATGGTTCATCTCATCCTAATGTACATTCATTTCCCATTCAACTGTTGATAACTACTTCTCATATTAACCTTAACTTCTCATAAAAATCCAACCCACAAAGTTATATTTAATAAAAAAAAATTGACATGTATTTATATGATTGGTAGAATAGAAGGGGATACGGTGAATTTTAAGACACTAGATCTTTATTTAAAGAAATTGAAGATGAGATGTATGTATTCTAAGACTTTGTAAAATAAAAATCATGGTTTAAAAGTTTGTGTGTGCTAAACATTTTTCCCAGACTTTGTAATATAATCCACATGATGTTTTTAGAAACATGAGAAATAATTGATGCAATTCATTTTAAAATTAAATTTCGTGCATGAATTTGGTCGGCACTCAACATCTCGAAATCACGCTCCTCAATTTCCCAATCATACTATTGTCATCCAGATGCTTAAACATCTTAAGGCAACAATCAATTGTTTCATCCGTTCACCTTACAATTTCTTCTTGAAGCAAGGCAGATTCAATAAGCCTACGTACCACACCACCGGGCGGCTCGCCTGAATGCCAGTCTTTCTCTGTCGTCAACTTGACGTGTAATACTTAATCGGGTCTAAACCAAAACCTGGTCATTTAGATTGGCTCGATTTCTAATCTCGCTTTTTCTAGTTTGATTTCATCCAATCTAATATATGTTTCGACCCGATACACCCCCCCTAAAAGGTATGCTCATGTTCAAATTCTACGTGTTCTTATAAGCTAGATATCAAATAATAATCACATAGGTATTAAATTTACATATTTAAGAATTGATTTGATTATATATTTAGCTTCAAGTGATATGGCTATATTTTAGTATGATTTACAGATTTTTAATAGGTTTATTGTTATTGAAATTACAAAAATATAACACAATGTATTTGTGAAAGTGAATTTTTATAATTAACATATGTGTTAAAACTTTAGTATAAAATTAAATTTTTGAATATTTTTCCACCATAAATTATAATTAATTTGTAGATATAGTTTCATTTAATATATTTTCTTATTCCACCACTAACTATAAGTCTTGGAAACTGAAAGTAATGAAATCATATTTTGCTATATTATAATATAAACGAAACATATTAGATCCAGTAGATTCTGATAAACAACGTGAACTCATATTGGACGTAACTAGGGGTGTAAATGAGACGAGACAACTCGCGAGTTACTCGAGATCGACTCGGTCAAAACTCGGTCAACACTCGACTCGAATAGGCTCGACTCGAACTCGAGCTCGACTCGAACTCGAGCTCGACTCGACATACTAACGAGTCGAGTCGAGCAACCTGATACTCGACTCGATAAGCTCGTGAGATACTCGAATATATTATATATATATATATACGTTCGTTTAGTTATAATAGTAATCTAAAGAACATATATTAAAGAAATAAACATTAAAATAATAATATAATTATTATTATATTTATATAATTATAATTATTATTAATAAAGAATTACTAGCATTTTCTTTAAAAAAAAAAGTAATAACACATAATATGACTTGTGGGTATCATTATTTAAATAAGGATTGTCCTCCTTTTGCTTAAAAACTCATCCCACATTGGTGGGACAATCCATCTAGGGATTTTATATTCAACTATAAATATGACTCATCCCCTTTCTTTCCCTTGCCATTCCATAGCCTTTGTGGCATAGTCTTTCTATTGTGTCTAGTGACTTGAGCCATTTGGCTTGAAGTTAGGCAAAAAAAATTGTTGGTACCTATGGAAGTGGGTGCAACTAGTTTGTTATGTTTGTTTACAATTTTAATTAAACAAATATGAACACATTGAATTTTTAAATGATTGAATACGAACACTAGTTTGAGTTTGAGCTTAAAATTAGTTTGAGTTTGAGCTTGAAATGAGTTCGAGCTTGAGCGAGCTTGAAACGAGTTCGAGCTTGAGCGAGCTTGAAGCGAGTTCGAGCTTGAGCGAGCTTGAAACGAGTTCGAGTTCGAGCTCGAGTATTAGCTTTCGAGTTCGAGTCGAGCTTGGGTTTTCACTACTCGTAAGTTTTCGAGTCGAGTTCGAGCTCGAGTATTAGCTTTCGAGTTCGAGTCGAGTATAATGATACTCGAGCTCGACTCGCATCATTTACACCCCTAGACGTAACCCCACAAGCCTTTTTTCCTTTGTCAAAATTTATTGTTTTTGAATTATTCCATCCATCTTACCTGACTTACCGGATAAAAATGTTGCATACGATACCGTTTTAATTTACTAAAATTTTACTCAGTAAGTTAATTAAAAATGTTGACTATTACCGATAAGTGATTACTGTAACACCCGTAAATTCTAAAAGAACGGTCAACGATCGGTAAGGAATGGCCGGGGAATGGCTCAGCACAAGACGCGAGAGGCGTGACCTACAGCACGCGCAGCTTGGCCCGCGACCTCAAGCCGCGGCTAAGGCTGCGTAAGTTACTGTAAGTGTGTCGGTCAGTGGCACACGCGGCTTGGTCCGCGACTTGTGGTCGCGGCCAAGGCCGCGGGAAAGGCCTGGACGATTTAAAACCCAATTTTTAGGGTTTTCTCTCATTTTCACTTCTCTTCTTCATTCCTCTCCTTCTTGGGGCGATTTTGGGAGCTCCAATATCAGTTTTGGGAGCATCTTGGAGTGAATCTACCCCAAAGAGATCAAAGATTTGTGTTTTTGGGAGCTTGAGTTTGGAAAGTAGGAAGATCTCATGGAAGTGAGTTGGTTGAGAGGTTAAAGATTTGAATGTGGTAAGTTTCTTGTATAATTCAAGTTCTTATATGAGGATCTTTGTGGATCTAAAGGTTTTCTTGTTGGTGGTTCATTTCTTTTAGACTTGGAGAAATGTGTTATTTGGAAACTATAACTTATTGTTGGTGATGACTTGAAAGTGGAAGGATCTACGCTATTGGAGGCTAATGGTTAGATTTGGAACCTAGGTTTAACTTAACCTAGGAGGTGAGTTCAAGTTGATTTGCGAAAATAGTGTACATGCCAAAATGTCTATTTTTAAAGTGTTTATGTGCTTTACATGAACTTATCAATTGTTGAGTTATTTGGTAACTTTTAACTATTTGAAGTGCGTAAATTAATAAACATTGTAGAACACCCATATTTGGGATTTTTGGGCATCTCGAAAAATAAGTCATAAATGAAAGTGTTTTAATGATGTTATTGCATAAATGGAGTTTACTTGGTCAAAATGCACTTTTGATGTTTGTTGGAAATATGCATCATTCTTGTAGTAGGACGTTTTGAAAATACGAATGTGTGAGTCATATTGATTTTGGGTCGTTCCCGACTTTGTGGACATTTTAACAACCGTAAACCTTTTGGTTTTGGGCCGAAGGCCAATTTGAAATGGAGGGCCAAGGATTGTTGGAAAATGATATAATTTATCGACTTATGTATTTTGGCCAAATATTTATTATGTCGTTGGGCTTGATTTAAACTCAGATGAGTCTTTGGAGTATTCGTCGGTTTTGGTAGCTCGATATGGAGCCTTGTCGTATGGTGTACCTAGTTGCATCTTATTTGTGAGTTACAAGTTCTAGATGCGTTAGTTCATCCGTTGGGGTTATGTAACGTGTTAGACCGTAATGCAATGGATCCATAGGCATAGAGGTCGGTCTTATCGTGTAAGTGGGATAATATTCCTGTGTTGTAATCTGGAAACAGGCGTTGGTGATACGATGTAAGTCCTAAATAATCAAGTGTGTCAAGGATGGTGAGATCCCAAGGTAAAGATCTGGATAGGGTTGAACTTGGTGATTCTTTGGGGCTAAAGACTTGGATAGAGTTGAACCCACGTTTGCACTGAACTAAAGACTTGGATAGAGTTGATGTTCAAACGGCTAAAGACCTGGATAGGGTTGATGCCTATTATGACTAAAGACTTGGATATGGTTGATGTCTACCTTGACTAAAGACTTGGATAGGGTTGATGTCAATAGTTGTTTATCCTTGTAGATACACTTATAACATAGATATGTGGCTTAACTTTGTGTGCCCGTCACATTCAATGGAATCGGGTCTCCCCCGTCACCGAAAGGTGTTGTTTTGGGTATTGAGTCTTGTATCCATGTTTTCGGTGACATATTGTATATAGGAATTATTAATCATGATTTATGGGTTGAGTGTTATGCCCCACCCGTGTTTTGGGATGTGAAGTGTTATTCACGGTTTCACAATTTGGGAGTCAATTTATATTCACGTTTTAAGTGAGTTTTGGGTCGCATCGTTTTATAAAGAATGTTTGTATTGGAACGTTGTCTTTAAAGGTGCATGTTATGGGAAAACGAGTCGTTTCTATTTATAAAGTAAATTAGTTTGAAATATCTTGATTTGAACTGATTTCCTTTCTTTTTAAAGATATATCTATTCATGTTAAAACTCTTGAACTCATTAGGCGTTAGCCTAACCTTTTATTTGTTGGCATGTGCATCAGGTTTCAGTGGAGGTTTGATTCTAGCAGTGCTATGAAGAGTTGAGCACTAGATTGCATGAGAGTGGGTAGCTTGGGGAAATCTTCCGCAATTGGAGTTAGTGACTGTTTTTGGGATTTAGTAACATCCGTACCTATATTAGATTGTGTATAGAGATTGATTTGTGTTTATCGAAGTTAAACCTTAGATTGTTGTAGTTGATTCAGTTATCGATGTAATTAGATTTTTTTTATTTAGTCGCTATTTCCAGTTTTGAGGGTGTTATAATTACCAGGTAAGCGTTAGATAAACAACCCCTAACTTAAGTGTTTAAAATTGCTAGTTGGTCATGAATTAATTTATAGCCAATTTTTTAAAAATAATATTTTAAGTAACGTTTTAATAATGGATTTCTTTTTTGTTTTATATATTTTTTTACAATTATGATTTTTATAAATTTTCAATTAATATTGTAATTTGTATTTAGTTCATTTTACATTGTCATCTAGTTTATCAGTTAGATTTTACGAATCATGACTAATTTATCAGTTAACAGCTAGCTCATTGGGCAACAACTAGTTTTTCAACTAACAACTTCCTTATCGTCTAGTTTTCTAAACATAGGAAATGAAACGTACTTTGATTCAAAACCAATTGAGAAATAATATATTTAAAATACCGATTTAAGGGTCTGTAATTTAAAACTTGTTTATTTAACGGTCTATATTTTCAAAAGACAGTGCATACTAAAATATTTTAAAAGAGTAAATTTCATTTTTGGTCCCTAACGTTTGTCATTTTCAATGGATATCGTCCATAAACTATCGAAACTTAGATTTGGTCCTTTACGTTTGTCATTTCACTTTGGTTTTGGTCCCTCCTCCTAACGACCGTTAACTTTTTCCGTTAAGTCCATTTTAATGAGGGGTATTTTTGTCATTTGCTATATTTTCTTAATTTATTATCAAATTAAAAAAAACATATTTTATATTATAATATTATAATACCAAAAAAAGGAAAAACAATAAAAACCCTAATCTACCTCAATCTCACTACCACCCCACAAAAACCAAATTTGAGGAAAAAAAACCCATCTTATCGCCACCGCCATTGGAGAAGGTGATCTCAACAAGTCTGAACAGTGGGATTTACCTAGTAAGTGTGAACTAATTATGTATGATTAAGAGAAAGCTAAGATGAGAGAGAAGGAATGGTTCTTCTTTTGTCAGAGAGATCGGAAGTATCTAACAGGGATGAGAATCAATCGAGTGATGCAATCCGGTTACTAGAAGGCTACCGGGAAAGATAGGGAGATAATCAGGGCGGTGGGGGAAGTTGGTAGGGATGAAGAAGACTCTGGTTTTCTACAAGGGAGAGCTCCGAGAGGGGAGAAGACGAACTAGCTTTGTGAGGTCTAGTGGAGCAAATGGTAGTTGGAGATGGTACATCGGTGGCGGTTGATGGTGGAGAACATGAGGGCTTTGATCCATGTGGTTCCAGACTTCAGGAAGAAGTCCAAGAAGACATCGGAAGGTTGAGATCTGAAGTAGGTGCTTTGAACCAAACTTCTTTTCACCATGTAACAACTGTGAACCCCTTTCCCTTCATCATCGAACGTCGCCCTCAACACTGGAACTCGATTTCATTGTAGAACTAGGTATGGAACTTTATTTCTTCGGTGGAACTCGATTTTGCCTCTTAAATGGCGATCAGCTTCTCCTATTTGGGTTTGATTTTGATTTAAGTTTTAGTTATTAAGCTTAGGGTTTAGGTTTGTGTAACAACCCAAATAAACTCAGCCAGACATATAAAATATAAAATCCCAAACGGGTCCCATTACAATTCAAATTTATAACAGAGTATTCATAACTAGCAGCGGAAACATCCTTCCACAGCTGAGAATATCTATACTAAGTTGTACTAAGGAACTAAGTAGCTTGTTGCTCCCAGCTTAACTCTCGAGTCTCTATCCTGAAATGGTTCTTAGAGGATACTCCACAACTACTCTTACCTGAAATGGTTTGTAGTTGTAAAAGCGAGGGTTAGATCATCAGGTCTAGTGAATTCCCTCTTTAAAATAGTTATAAACATTAAGTAGAACAGTAGTTATATCGCAAGAAAACCATTAAAATGATAAAACATCAAACCTTGGGTATTGCACAGTGATCATTTACCATCCATCCACAATAGCCGTCAACCACGATCGGGACCCAAACAGACTCTCCTCTCGCCTCCGAGGCCCAAGCAGACTCCCTGTTCCCCACGAGTGCGGAAAACGAACTTCACACACACTGGGGTTAAAGTTCTCTCTCGAGGGATCATAACAATCCCAAGGTACAACATTTCCACTGTGCAACCCGACTCTACATAAGCATGCTCAACAAATAATTAGCATGATTATTCAATAATAAATCCATAACATGCTAGTTCAACGTTCACCAGATATTTCGTTTCATGTAAGAAAATATTTAGACATTCATGAACTAAAAGTCATATTTACACGTAAAACCATAATCAGAGTTTCAAACGCAAGTCAACACATTTTGGTAAAAAGATTCAAGGGAACTCACCTGGTCGATAAATACTTCACACACCAAACTCACCTTCGCAGACCTACAAATTGAAATCACAATAAAGCACTGTTAACCTTGACGATTTTCCCCAATTAGATTTCCCGCTAAGAACTCTATTCTAACCTCTTAATATCCTGAATATTCATAAGTCGGGTCTCCCTTGGTTTGGCTTAAAAACACATCGGCATCCTCGGTTTCCCGGGTCCCATGCCCACCCGGGTCTCCCCCGGTTTCCCCACCATTGTGCCCACCTGGGTCTCCCCCGGGTTCCCAGCCTTTGTGCCCACCCGGGTCTTCCTTGGGTTCTCGGCTCCTGGGCCTGTCTTGTCTCCCCCGGCTTCCGGTCCCCGGGCCTACCGGGTCTCCCTAGCTCCCGGTTCGATTTCTCTCCCAGATACAACATTGGTCCAGGAAAATATCTCCCGGATTCAGGCGATTCCCGGACGAGCGCTGGGGTATTATTTTCCTCGCATCGATCCAAACTAAAAGGTTTTTAACTCAAATCCAATATTGATAAATAAGACTCCACCAAAAAGAGTAACCATAACTATCGCCAATCGAATTGAAACTTGATTTATTCTCATCAATCCATCCCGATGAGAACACCCAGACTATGGATTTCCCAACTTTTGCCCCTAATGGACCGCTAACAAAGAAGGAATCAAACAAAAATGGGAAACATCGACAGCTTACCTCCAATGAAGAATCTTCCACCTATTCTTCTTGCACCTCTCAATCCAAGAACCCTAGTCACTTCTTCTTCATTCTCCCTTTTCCCAATTTCAGCCGCCTCCAAGATATTGCAATGAGGAGAAATTAGGGGATTTCACCCCCTTTATATATCGTCCCAAAAATTGCATTCTAGACCCCCAAGTCTTCTTATTCCTATCTTTAGCCACAACTTTACTGAAAATTAACATTTTAAGATCACGGCTATTACAGTTTGATTTTAATTTTTATATTTTGGATTTGAGGTTTGGACTCGTGTTTGTTTTTGAGTTTTTGGTGTGTGTGTGTTTGTTTGTTATGTTTTTTGGTGGCCGGAGATATGATATTAGGCGGAGAAGATGCCCAGAGATATGATAATAGCCAGATGAAGATGATGAAGATACTCAATTTTTTAATTTTTAATGAAAAAAATCAAGAAAAAAGTAAATTGACTAAAATACCCCTCCTTTAATTAGATTTAACGTAAAAAAGTTAACGGGCGTTAGTGGGAGAGACGAAAATCAAAGTGAAATGACAAACGTAAGGGACCAAATCCGAGTTTTGATAGTTTAGGGACAATATCCGTTAAAATTAACAAACATTAGAGATCAAAAGTGAACTTTGCTCTTTAATAAAATTACATACCCTTTGATAAAAAAATTTAAAAGATGATTCCCTAAATTAAAACGAAATTAAAAGTATGTTCGGTTACTTGCATTTTACCCTTATGTTGATGATAAAGTAGGATACATTTGAAACTTAAACAATTATTATACTGTTTCTTGGGTTATTGAGTTAAATGGTTGAAAGCCATGGGTTGCTAGTGATCTAGTTTTTATTTAGGGAAATTGGCTCAAATAGCTACATTACATTGGCATATTGGTCTCCTAGCAATTTCTTTATCTTATTGACGAAAATAGACCTAGGTCCGCAATGGCGAACCTGCAGGTCCGCTACCTCCAGAAAAAGACAAAAAAAATTGTCGGTCCAAGCCAGGTCCACAACGGGTAGGTCCGCCACCCGACCCAGGTCCGCCATTTCGTCACGTGTCACGATATCACTCAACGACATCAGAGGTCGATGGCGGAGGTAGAGGACCTGCAGGTCCGCCATTGCGGACCTAGGTCTATTTTGGTAAATGTTGGAGAGAAGTGGCTAGGAGACCAATATGTCAATGTAATGTGGCTATTTGAGCCAATTTCCCTTTTATTTAACATTTGATTTTTAACTTTCACATAGACTAGGCAACAAATTTAACAATAGGTCCGGTTAGGTTTTCAAAAATCATACAAGTCCATAAACTTGTCGGACCAATTATAGAACAAAATATCGATCTTATACGATTTTTAGTCGACACTCTCACTTACCAGATAAAATTTTCGGTCTTTCTAATCATATTTACTAGGTAAGATTCTCAATTCTTATCATATTCATCCGATAAAATAAAATGAGACAATAAACACTTAAGGGGCTGTTTGTTTATCTCTTAATGGTTTCATTAAGAGGCAATTTCTGAATCGTTAAGAGGTAAATCTTGTTTGGCAAAAAAAAAGGGTTGTCTCTTAATAGTTCAAAAATCCTCTTAATGATTTAGTATTCTGACCCTCTCTTAACCATTAAGAGCCTTGATTTCATTATGAACAATTAGTAAACAACCATATTTCATTTTACACAATATCATAAAAACCTCTTAATCATTCAGACCACTTAATCATTCTGCACTAAACAATTCAACAACTGCCAAACAGCCCCTTACTGAATAAACATCAGTAAACAGTCATAATTTAATTTGTAATTATTATACATGATCCTAAACTAAAAATATGTTTACAATGTCAATTTTATAAAAAAAAAAAGAAATTAAAATTTTAAATCAATAAAGGGTCCCAATTACAAAACGTGTTTGGTCGATTCAAAGAAAAAACGTGAACACGCCAGGATTAATTGACGGCATTTTTGGCATATTTGCATGTGGTGAAGGAAATTTCCATTTGGCGGTTTGGATTGTGGCCACATCTCCACCCTTCTCACTTGTCACAATTCCATATATATTTGATATTATTATGTATATTCATTTTTTTATAAAAACAAAACACATGATTTAAACACGAGGACTATTTTTTCAAATAATATGTTAAACATTGTTAGGTTAATTTTTGAAAGAGTATATGAGAAAGATAAAGGGTTCTAACATATATAGATATGAAATAGTTTAAAATCTAGCTGATGTGGAACTTTAACAGGTCCCTTAACAGAGTCTAGACAAGCATTGATTGTCTCAGAGGGGTAATATGGGTGAAGGGGCTATACGAGTACGAATTGTCTCAGAGTGTTGACTCAAGAGTGGTAAGCCTTGACTCTGTACCATGTGAGAATATGTGGAATCACATCAGATTATTTCTCAAAACAACCTTTGAAGACATGACTATAAATGATTCAAGTCTAGACAATGTGGGACTCCAACAAATACAATTAATCATTCAAAATTTTACATCTAGTTCAATCGTTGGGCCATGAAACCGCCTCGTGTGTAGTAGTCCATTGATTGTAGCAATTGGACGAAAGATCAATGATCTTTTGTGATGCTAGAGTGTCAAGGAATGGATTTTTGAACATGAGATACAAAACCGAAAGAAATATATTATTCGATAAAAAACACAATAATTTTATACAAGTAAATACTTGTAGTCATTACTTATAATATTCAGCAGCATGTGGATCATTTGAGGCTTAAAATGAAAAAAAAGGGGGGGGGGGTTATTGACCATTTACCAAACGCTACCGGATAAACGCTTACCATGTGTCATTTATGTTAACGAGTGAGTATAATATAGACCAAGAATCTTAACCGGTAACTGAGGGAGGAGACTTTTACCCGGTTAGGGCTTATCTGGTAAGAGACGTTTACCAACAATCTATTTTGATGGTCGAGAATGTTACTCGATAAGGTAAGTGAAGGTGGTGACTCTTGCCAGGAAACTTCTAGTAAACGACCCCTAAGTTTTAAAATTTAAAAGGCCAAAAAATGGTTGTCGTAACGACCCAAATTCAAAGCCCAATATGCAATGAATATTAAAGTAACATGCTCTATGTGAAAGTGATAGCGTATATGTAACATGCGAAAACCCGACATAGGTCAAGAGCTAAATCCAAGGTTTGTTCGGTACCATAAGGGATAGAACCAACATAATTTGTATATAAAAGACAAACATAATTGATATATCACCTTTAATGTTTCAGATTATTTGTACGTATATATCTTCTATTTTTCTAACCTATCACTACTTTTTAATGGAAATCGGATAAAATCCTAACTCAACAGGTGTTTAATTTGGTAAAGTCAGGTATCTTGACTCACTAATACATGAGGGTCTTATTTTTCGAACCTTTGGTTTAAATATACGGGGCGATATATTTAGGGGTTGTTTACGACTGACTCGGTCAACAAATCTGACTCGGTCAGCAGTCAGTGCGTTTACCAAATCCCGAATCTGACCGAGAAACTGACCGAGCTCTTACCGAGCCAGATCCAAAATGTTGCTTACCCGGTCATTTTCCTGGACAGATTCAAATTTCCAGACCTACCCTTCTCAAAATGTGCAACAATTAGGGTTTGTTATCTCCTCCGCCGCTCTTCCAGTCGCACCTCCTCCGTCACTCCTCTGTCGTCGCCGCTCCTCCCTTCCCACTCATCGCTCTCGACCCTCTTCACGACGCCGCTCCTCCCTTCTCCGCTCTTCGCTCCTCCTCTGCAGGTATTCATCCATCAATTTTTTTTATCACAACACATTCGATTCCAGATCTGTGTGCGATTAGGGTTTTTTCTCCTCCCATGCTCAGTCGCTCCTCCTCCTGATGCTCTTCCTTCTTCCTCGTTGCTCTCTGCTCTCTTCATGCCATCGCCGCCGCATCCTCTTGTTTTCCGGCGTCTTCTTGCTTCTTCTCAGCACCTTCATCTGGGTTTTTCTCCTCCTTCTCACCATCGCCACCCTTTTTCTCTTCTTTATCGTTCTTTTCTTCTTCCTTTTTAGGCTCCAGATCTTGATCGCCGCCTGTTTTCCGGTGAACGTAATCCACCAGCTCTGCCGCCGGTAAAGTACCCTTCACCCACCGCCACCCGTGAGAACTCTTCAGATCTGCACTACACTTTCAACCCCTATAATCATATAAATAAAAATCCAAAAAGAAAATCGTTACTTTTATTTCCATGAATTTAAAAAAATAATAATAAATTATAAAACGATAATGAAAAATATTCTCCGGTGGTTATGATTTTCTTGAAATATTTTTACCACAAAAATTGAAGAACAATGAGAATATACAGATTGTGATGGATATATATTAAAATGGTATTTAAATTAATATTAAAGTATAAAACAAGATTCAAATTCAAAAAAAGGGTTAAAATAATCATTTTTTGGTTGGTAAGTGCTTACCAAAAAACACTTAGTAAACACACTTACCCGGACACAGTGGCGGAGCCACACTATGTGGTATGGGGTCTCTTGACCCCGGTCAACATCTAGGAAAACAATTTTTTAGCTTAAATTTTTTCTTTTTAATCTAAATAAGCAAATGCCTATAACAATGAGACCTCATAAAAAAATTTGACTGACCCCACTCTCTCACTCTCTCTCTCCCTCTCTTTTTAACCAAGTCATCATTACTTGTTTGTTGATTTGTTTTCTTTCTTTTTTGTTTTTGTTTTGGTTTAAGTTTGTTTATTATTTGTTATTTATATATATTTATGAAATGTTTGCTTCTAATAAAAAAATATTTAGAGTTTTTATATACAAAGAAGTTAATGTGTTAACTAGTTTTATTATCTCGATAAATGGAAAGATTTAGATTTTTATTATGATGAATCCGAAAGGAATATTATTTTTTCCGGAGCATCACCTTAATCAAAGAGATCAAAATAAGATAAAAGTATTTTGATTAGAAGACTTTTGTCAACCTTAATCAAAGAGTTAAAAATAAGGTAAAAAAAAATTAATTAACTAAAGTCTGACCCCAATCACCAAGATTTCTGGATCCGCCACTGCCCGGACATCACTTACCCAGGATAGCACTTACCCGGGACAGTACTCTTACTCGGACAGTACTTACCCGATAAGAGTTAGTAAACAGCCCCTTAGATTTTACAAATTCAGTTGGTACGTGTATCAGCAAAATAAATATGATAAAACTTTTAATGGGCCATCAACATTCTTGTTTTTTTTTTTTTTTTATAGCAATGGCCCATATTCTTTTAAATATTTGACAAAAAGTTACATATGAGATAATAAAATTTGTAAAGGTAACTTAAATATTTGTTAAATGTCTTGAATACAAACTCTTTTTTTAACAAAAATATACTTCTTATTTGTTAAATTAACGTGCCTAAAGTCCATTATCATTGATAGGAGCCCAATCCAATTAGCAAAGGTCAAAAGCTTAACGAAACATTAATTAGGTAAAGAAGCCCGTACTAAAAAACACGAAAAAAAAACCCACAAAAAACCAAGCAAAAACGCACATGTTTGGAAAACAACAACAAGACCTTCATAAGTACGTAACAAAACCCCAAGTACAAAGTCTAAAGCCAAATCAGTGTTGCTCGACTTTTGGTTATTTTGTTATTAATACGGCTCGACTTTTGGTTATTTTGTTATTACCATCTTTTTAAATCTAGATATAATTCAGAAACCACTACACATAAATCAAACAAAGAAAGTGGGTAAAACAAGAACGTAATCAAAACTTGAAGAGTAAAAATCGTATGACTGTAAACAAGCTATGAACAAATACCGTTAAATCAAAGACATTTTATGCTTTACGATAATATAAAGCCCAATAATTGAACCATGTATACCCAACTCGATTTGGCCCATGAAAATATTGGACTTTGATTTAAGTTGCAATTTTTGATCTCTCTCCAAAGTCCAACTTGTATGATTTCTACAAGTACAAACATCCTCTTGATGAGTTGATGTTGACTTTTCTTCAGTTACATGTGGCCCATAATTTGGATCGGATTGATTTATCAACAATTTCTTGTTAATTTTAGTATTTATAAATGATTAATATATTAAATATTATTGTAAAATTTATAATATTATAAATAATCTGTTTTTTTTTAATTAAGTGATCAAGAAGTTATAAATAATTGAATGAAGAAAAAAAATTAAAATTTATCTATTTAAGGTGTCGAAGATAAAATATAATCTAAGTATGTTTATTTTTAAGTAAATGAATCAAAGTTATTTTCTTATAAAATTATATGCAAATATGTGTTCTTTTACTAATAAAAAGAAAAGAGAAAAGAAAAAGTTATAAATATCATCGGACCGGAAAATATCAATAAAAAATAATTCGATTAAAATAGGAAATAGATAGTTAAAAAGTGACCTAAAGATAAGACACATTCATAAGTAACAAATATTAATCAAAGTTACATTTTGGGTGTTAAAATAAAGATTTTCTATAGTATTTAGGCTATGTTTGGCAAACTAGTTGAAAAGCTAGCTTATGACTGATAAGCTAGCTGGTAGCTCATAAGCTAGCTGGTGACTGATAAGCTAGCTGATGAAAAAGTCACGTTTGGTAAAAACTAGCTTATAAGCATTTAAATTACCAAAAAAGACATTACTTATTTATTTATAATAAAAAGTTAATATATAATTATGAATATTAATGAGGGGCATAATTGGAATAATCACAAAAAGCTCCTCATAAGTTACTCCAAGTAGCTTATCAAAAAGTTAGCTTATAAGCTAGCTTATGGTCATCCAAACATGTACCAAGAAAATAAGCTAGCTTATCAGCTAACTTATTTTTGCCAAACAATGCGTAGGTTGTTAAGTATTAAAATGGTAACTCACATCACAATTCATTCAAATATTTGTTGTATCAAATCGATGTGTTATTCTAAAGATTTGTAATATTTGTTGGCTTATATGATAAAACTCATATGCTTAGAGAGTGATATAATTAACTAGGGTATGCATCGCAAGGACGGATCCACTATGGTGGCTACGGTGGCACGTGCCACCGTATTATTTCGCCGACGAAGGGTAAATTTTTTAGGTTCGTATAAGGTGCAACCGTATCGTTTTGGAAGGTGCTACCGTATTATTTTGAAAACTTCAAGAAGGTGCAACCGTACCTCATAATTAACCAAAAGCCAAAAGAAACTATCGAAATCAACCAAAATAAACTATCGAAATCAACCAAAAAAACCGAAAAAATCTCTCGAAATCGATAAAAATAACTTAAAAATCTCTCGAAATCAAGCAAACAACTTTAAAAATCGCTCGAAATTGTGGAATTAGGCTAAAAACACATCGGACAATATTGAACGTCGGTAAAAAGATGAAGACACGTCGATAAAAACCGTGTTTTTTGTAAAAAAAATTGTCGGTATTATATGGTGTCACCGTATGAAAAAATTTCTGAATCCGTCCCTGGTGCATCGGGCGGGTTCGGGTAGGCAAATCAAAAACCCAATTGGATTTCGGGTATGAAAATTAAGACCCGAATTTTAGGTTTCGGATTTCGGATTTCTTTGGGTTCGGGTTGATGTCGGTCGAGTTCAGGTATTATTATAATGCAAAATGTATATATAAATTCAATCGATTTTGAGGATGAGTACAATCGATTAAGAGATTAATGAAATCGATAGTAAGTTTAGAAATTAAAAAACATTTTGACCAACTAGAATTTACGATTTTCAAAAGATAATTAGATAAATAAATATATTTATATAATATTTAAAATATATATGTATATTATTTCGGGTTTTCGGACAGGTCGGGTGGACAAAGATCAAACCTAACCCGAACCCAAATAGCCCCCAAAAGTCGGCTTTTGGATTTTCGGATTTCGGGGTATTCGGGTTTTGCACAAACACCTTATTTTCGGTTCGAGTTCGAGTTCAGTTTCTGGACTATTCGGGATTTGCACACCCCTATAATTTACTAATCATACAAATTAACGGGTAAAAATATTTTTAGTTTAAAAGGTGTTGAAGGATTATGTGCCATCATCAAAAGGAAGTGATTGACAGAATATTTTCTTATTATTAGATTACCATAATGAATGTTTCCTTTTCTTTGTAAACTTCTCCCTATTTAAAGGGGCTATGATTAATGAGAATTACAGATTTCTTCTCTCTGTCTTATTGTTATTCTCTCCATATTGTTGTTCTATTTGTTTTTCCCTTTAACACGTTATCAACACATAGCTCGTTTGCGTTATCGCTCCCTCAAATCGTTTCCGCCGCTATTAAACGGTTGTTCTATTCGCAATCTACCACCTTTAGAAGGTCTGTTTTTTCCAATATTGCAATTCAAGTAAGTATCTCTTCAAAAACTTACATTTTTTTTGTCTATGAATTATGATTAATCATGATTAACTCTTTTAGCCATGATCATGCTTATATGATTCAGTTTTTATTTTTTTTCTTATTCTTATTAGTTTGTGGTCTCAATCAATTTTAATAAACATAAAAATGGTTCTGGCAATTTGAAAGGTTGTAACCAATTACTTTGAAAATCCTTCTATTTTTTTAATGGTGATATGGTTTTTTGTATAATAGTAATTGATCGTTATTTAATTTGATTTGAAATCAATAATTTTTTTTTGGGACTGTGCAACTTTAGAATTGTTGTTAAAAAAAAAGCAATTAGTAAAAAAAAAATCGTATTCTTCAATTAATTTTCACGGATGTAGCTCACCGTATGTACTTGAAATATGGTTTGTATTTACCTCCTATTAAATTGGTTTTATTTATTAAATATTTATTATATTAACTTATTGTGTTTTAATGCGGAATGATAGCTTTTATGTATATGATAGATTTATAATTTTGAATTTTGAATTTTGAATTTTGAATTTTGAATTTATTTTTATTTTTATTTATTTATGATTATTCAATTAGTTTAAACAAGTTTAGATGGTCAATTTCATCATATAATGTTATGTATTTATTTATGTCTACAATTTGATGGTATCTTTTAAATTAGACTAATATATTATTGTGAGATATGCTAATTAATTATTATTTGAATATGATATTTAATTTATTTAACTTGGCTTGCCATTTTTAATTTAATTATATGGGGCAATAAATATTTATAAACTTGATTATGGATTTCTAATACCATTATTATCTCTTTTGAAATCTTCTATATGTATGTCAATTTATAAATTCATTATTATTTTATTTTAGTTGATAAAATTTTTTTATATATTTGTTTAAATATTCCTAAAATATACACTTTTATCATATATGCTTGTTTTATAACAAACTAATTTAAGATATGATAATTTATTTATTTAATTCAATGATATGGGTTATTTAATATTCTAGTTGCTATTTTAAACCAACTATATATGGATATGTAAATATGTTCCTATTATTTATATTGTAATATTCAAATATTATATTAGTATTTAAGTATATTTAAAGTCTCTTGAATTCTTAGTAGTCATATTTGTGATTGAGGATCATAAAATTGTTAAAATGTTTTGTAGTTTATTCATTTTGACATTGAATGTTTTATAAAATTTAATATATAAATTTAAATGTTTATCTTGAGTTTCTACTCATAATTCTTAATTCTGTAATTAAATTTTAGAAGTTACACTTCCAACCCCCATATTTTGGTATCTTAACAAAATCTCCAAAAATACTATTAAGGTATTAAAATTGGCTTTATATGTCAAACTCATAGTCATTTTGGCCTCATGCCAAATGTTCTATAATTAATAATTTTATATTTAAATTAAATAAATCTCAAAATATTGATTGGATTTTGTCAAACAGGTGTAAATAGCCCTAAGGTTTGTAGGGACTTAAGAAATCCATGTAATTCCCCTACTACCTGGAAATCCAATAGATTGAGTGATTTGTTTTTGCAAATTGAAATATTGATGAAGTATTGTAACACCTCAAAAATTAGAGTAAATTAAAACTTGGAAACCTGACAACATGACGAAAGTAAATCTATTAACTTCCCATAATTGGGATCAGTCCTTAAGACTATACAATCCTATACAAGGATTTCATCAAAAGAATGGGACTTAACAATGCCCAGCAACAATACTAAAACATCTCCAAAAACCTCGAGACTCAAAACTCGTCTCTCCAAAAAACCCCGGCAACCCACCGCTAATGGAAACCTGTTACACATACCATTTGAGAAAAAATGTCAGACTTAAAGCCTGGTGAGAACATACAGTTTATAAAGCTCAAAATCAGAGATATATACGTCAGTATCATAAGGAAATCTTTTCATAAAGGTTTAATTTATAAAAGATAACATTTCGCCACAACCGGGCCTTTTCGGTCCAAAACTCATCATACGATGACAAAAGAACCATTTTACCAAGGATAGTGGTGTAACACAAAGTAGACCACAAATCCGAGTTATGAGCTAAACACTTGGAGTCCTCAGCAATGAACCCAGAGTCCGTGCTACGAGGTGAGATCGCGCTCCCAAGGGAAACCAATGTATACTCCTTCACTAGGATCACCATGAACCATGGCTAGTATCCGGCCTCACATAACCGTACCAAGTTGCCCCCGAGGAACATGTGATCCATAGCTACAAATTTGGGGAATATAACCTCCCAACAAAACAGTCTACTCCAAAATCTAGGGATCCGCTAGTAATGGTACAGACTCGTCACAACAACATATGTGACCAACCATAAATAAATAGATGGTATAAATACATTTTATAAACAAAATGCTATTCCCAGTTCAACTTCTGGTAAGAATGAAAATCAATTAAAAGGAGTTCTTTTAAATATTCTTTCCGCATAAACGCATAAGCAAAACGTCATTTTACTTTAAATAAGATAAGATCAAAAAGGTAACTTTTGATATGTATACAGTTTAAAATGATAGTAAGAACTCACCTCTGTTTCCTTCTTCTTAACGAGCGTTACCTATGACAACGCCGAAAGAATCGGTAAGTCGAAATACAGACAAACCTCTCGCTACTTGACTAGAATTCAAAGACACAGAAGCTAACAACTTAACAGAACCTAAACCGGTCAAAGGACAACTCCGGTCTAACTACAACACCGGTCGAACGTCCTCCGGTCGAACGTCCTCCGGTCGAACGACCTCCGGTCGGGCACCACCCCCCGGTCGAACAACCTCCGGTCGAACAGGCAAGGTCGAAGGTCCATCGATCCTTTGCTCATCCGATCGTCTTGTTCATCAAGAACAGATCGACGCAGAACCCAGATCCAAAATGAGATATACTCAGATCTCAAAATGGAACGGTTTAAAACCTTGACAACAAGATTCTACACGGCTAAAAGCATTCAGATCAAAGCATTAAGCTAGATTTGTACCTCGATTTGCCCGAAACGATCGACCCTTTACAAAGCTTCTTCTCCTGCTCCTTCTTCTCTCTGACTTCTCAACAAAAAAGATCAGATCAAATGAGATATTAAAAATATCTCATATTTGATTTCTATTTATATAGCCCAAGTTACAAAATACCCCTTTAAACTTTGGGTAAAGGTCAACTTTTCACCAAATCCCAAAATTCAGGGTGTTACAATCCTCCCCAACTTGGGAATGATTTCGTCCCCGAAATCCAACTATACAAAGAGATGAGGATATCTACGCTTCATATCCTCTTCAGCTTCCCAAGTCACGTTTGCTCCCCGGTGATGCTTCCACTTCACCTTGACCAAAGTGACTTCTTTGTGACGCAACTTCTTAGTCTTTCTCTCTAAGATGGCGTCGGGTTCCTCCACACAACGGTTTCCTTCGTCTACCCTTAACTCTGAAAGGGGAATGACGCTGTCTTCTACCGCCAAACACTTCCGGAGGTAGCAAACATGAAACGTGTTGTGTATTCTACTCAACTCCGGTGGCAGTTCCAACTGGTAGGCTTGCAACCCTACTCGCTTAAGTACTTTGAAAGGTCCGAGGAAACGAGGACTCAACTTCCCACATTTTCCGAACCGTATAATGCCCTTCCATGGCGATACCTTAAGCATAACGCGGTCGCCTACTTGGAATTCCATCGGTCGCCTCTTTTTATCGGCATAGCTCTTCTAACGATCTTGAGTCGCTTTCATCCTCTCTCGAATGCACTTGACCTTATCGGCAGTCTCTTGCACGATTTCCGGCCCGGCGAACTGCTTCTCTCCCGCTTCTAGCCAACACACGGGAGTCCGACACTTTCGCCTATACAGTGCTTCAAAAGGTGCCATCCCAATACTCGAGTGGTAGCTATTGTTGTAAGCAAACTCCACCAAAGGCAGGTGAGAATCCCAACCACCCCCGAAATCGATGACATAAGACCTCAACATGTCTTCCAAGGTTTGAATCGTTCGTTTGCTCTGTCCGTCGGTCTGCGGATGGTAAGCCGTACTCAACTTAACTTGCGTACCAAGCTCTTTCTGGAACCCATCCCAGAAGTTCGAAGTGAACCGACTGTCGCGATCCGACATGATCGACAAAGGTATTCCATGCCTCGAGACCACCTCATCGATATAAAGCTTCGCCAACTTATCCATCGGTAAAGTTTCGCGCATAGGCAAAAAGTGAGCGCTCTTCGTCAATCTATCCACTATCACCCAGATGGTATCGTGTCCCCGAAGAGTTTTAGGAAACTTTGTCACGAAGTCCATGGTGATATGCTCCCACTTCCACTCGGGAATCTCTAAGGACTGGAGACACCCGTACGGTCGTTGATGTTCGGCCTTGACTTGCGAACGTCACACAACGCTCAACGTAACGTGCCACGTCAAGTTTCATCACCGGCCACCAATAGTGCAACTTCAAGTCCCTGTACATCTTTGTACTTCCCGGATGAATGGAATACTTGGACTTGTGTGCATCTTCTAGCAACAGCTCCCGGTTTCCCCCAACCTTGGGCACCCACACACGACCGCTGAACAGTTTCACTCCATGGCTATCTTCCGTCAAGAGCAATCACTGTTTTGTCATGACTTCCTCTTTGAGATTCTCTTCCAACAATGCTTCCATCTGAGATGTCTTGATCTTCTCAACAAGACTAGACACTAGCTCGATTCTTGAATGGGTAGCCCGAATACTCCCGCTATAGTCCTTCCGACTTAGCGCATCGGCCACCACGTTCGCCTTACCTGGATGGTAAAGCAATTCACAGTTGTAATCTTTCAGCAACTCGAGCCACCGCCTTTGCCTCATATTCAGCTCTTTCTGATCAAAGACATACTTCAGGCTCTTGTGATCTGTGAAAAGAGTACACTTCGTGCCGTATAGGTAGTGTCGCCAAAGCTTCAAAGCGAACACCACCGCCGCTAACTCCAGATCATGAGTTGGATAATTCTGCTCGTGTATTTTAAGCTGCCTCGAGGCGTAAGCGATTACCTTGCCTCGTTGCATCAACACACAACCCAATCCCATCTTTGAAGCGTCGCTGTAAACCACGAAATCTTCCGACCCTTCAGGCAAAGACAAGATCGGAGTTTCACACAACTTCTTTTAAAGAATCCGGAACGCCTTCTCTTGGGTTTCGGCCCATTCAAACTTCACATTATTCCGAGTCAGAACTGTCAAGGAAGAAGCGATCTTAGAAAAGTCTTGAATGAATCTCCTGTAGTATCCCGCCAGACCCAAGAAACTTCGGATCTCTGACGGACTCTTAGGAGGCTCCCAATTCATCATAGCTTCAATCTTGGAGGGATCTACTTTCACTCCGTCCCGAGTGACTACGTGCCCCAGAAATTGTACTTCTTTAAGCCAAAAGTCGCACTTGGAAAACTTGGCGTACAATCTCTCTTTTCTCAACACTTCCAGAACTTCATGTAGATGCTGTTCGTGCTCTGTCTCACTCCTGGAGTACACGAGTATGTCATCAATGAATACAATGACCGACTTGTCGAGGAAAGGTCGGCACACTCTATTCATCAAGTCCATAAACACTGCTGGTGCGTTCGTCAGGCCAAAAGGCATTACAAGAAACTCGTAATGGCCGTAACGCGTTCTGAAAGTTGTCTTCGGAACATCTTCTTCTCTTACCTTCACTTGGTGATAACCTGAACGTAAGTCGATTTTGGAAAAACAACCCGCTCCTTGAAGTTGATCGAACAAGTCGTCTATTCTTGGAAGCGGATACCTGTTCTTCACTGTAGCTTTGTTCAACTCACGATAGTCAATGCACATTCTCATTGTTCCATCCTTCTTCTTGACAAATAAGACCGGAGCTCCCCAAGGTGACGAACTCGGTCTTATAAATCCCTTCTCCAATAGCTCTTGGAGTTGTGCTACCATCTCTTGCATCTCCGACGGCGCTAAGCGATAAGGTGCTTTAGCGATCGGTGCAGCGCCAGGCACGAGATCTATCCGAAACTCTACCTGACGATCGGGCGGCAACCCGGGCAAGTCGTCCGGAAAGACATCTGGATACTCCCGCACGATCTTCACATCTTCCAGCTTGGACTTCTCTAACTTGGCATCGATCACATAGGCTAGGAAAGACGAACATCCTTTTACTAAACACTTGCGTGCCTTTGCCATTGTGATTATTGCCACTTCACCCTTTCTCTTTTCACCATATATGACCACGACCTCACCAGAGGGGTTGGGAAGTCGAATCAACTTCTTGGAACACACGATCTCGGCCTGATTGTTTGACAACCAATCCATACCGACCACAACATCAAAACCCCCGATTGACATTGGTAGAAGATCGATCGGGAATTCTCTCCCTTCGATACTAAGAGTACACTGATTCAGAACTTCGCGGATCAGAACTTGTCTACCATCTGCTATTTCTACTACTAACGCATCCTCAAGACTAGTAGTGGGCATAGCAATTTTCTGACGGAATAAATCAGATACGAAAGAGAAACTAGCACCCGTATCGAATAAAATACGAGCAGGTACATAGTTTATAAGAAAAGTACCCGATACCACATCAGCGGATGCCCTGGCCTCTTCGGCCGTCATCTGAAAAGCTCGACCCTGAACCTTAGGAGGGTTCTCCTTCCTTGCTGGCGCGCTACCCGACACAAGCTTCGGGTAATCTTTCCTCGCGTGCCCCGGTGTCTTGCACTCAAAACAGATGATTCCCCTGACCGGGCAATCTCTGACAGTATGACCAGGCTTCCCACACTTAAAGCAAGTTTGAGAATTGTTGTAACAGTTACCGTGATGCTTGGTCCGACACTTCGGGCACCACTTCGCTTCCTGATAATTGCCGAAGTTGCGGTTTCCAACAAAAGGTCGGGTCCGCTTGGGAGGTACTGAACTGCTCTCCCACTTTCTTTTATCAGACACCACTACAGAATTCTCAGATTTGCTCTTCGCGAACATCTCTTCCATGAATTGAGCTTCCTCCACCATCTCTCGGAGGTTAGAAGCCTTGAAATTATGGACCATCGATTGCATGTCCGCTGGCAAGCCGTTGATATAAGCTTTCATTTTGTCTTTCTCTGTTGGGGCAGCGTGCCCCACCAGACCAAGCTTCTCCATAAACTGACGGGTGTACTCCCTCACCGTCAGGCTTCCCTTCACCAAGGACCGGAATTCTTTCTCAATTCGGTCCATCGTTCTCTCGTTGCAAAACTCTTCTAGCAGCTTCTTCTTGAACTCGGCCCAAGACAACTGAGCCAACACCTCAGGAGATAGAGTGGATTGGATGATATTCCACCAGATGAGTGCAGTGTCCCTTAGCAGTTGGGTACCGAACCGCACCCTCTGATCATCACCACATTCGGAAGAGCCAAAAGCTTGCTCAACCGCTCGGATCCACTTTACACACACCGCCGGGTCATCTGAACCGAAGAATTCTGGCGGTCCGCAACCCAGAAAGGATTTATAGGAACAACTCTTCCTATTCCCCGGAGCACCAGAAATCCCGCGCTCAACCGTCACGGCCCTTATACCATCATCACCAGAACCTGCTACGACGTTCTCCACCACCGTCTCACTTCTCCGATGGTTTACGTCGCGGTCCTCCATCGCTTTCAGCAGAAACTCTTGCTGCTTCGCCATCTCTTCCCTCATCGCCAACATCACGCTGGCCAACAACTCAGACTGGGGATTAACATCCCCGATGACTGGATGGGACGAAGCCAGGTCTACTCGCGGAATGACCTCTGGCCCCCCACCTAGTACTTGCTAAACGGGTGGTCGAACGATAACCTCAACTCCTTCCGGCTGACCCGCTGTAAAGGCTGTCGCTTCCAGACCATCAACACGAGCACGCGGTCTTCCACGCGTACCTACCATTCTGAACTGCTACACAGAGCAGAGGAGGAGATAAGAGAGAGAAGAGAACACGAAAGGAAAACGTACTACCACATTACCAATTGTCATAATAACAGCAAATCAAGCACTCTTACGTACAATATCCTCATAATAACATTAGCTAAGTGAAATTATGAACATAATACACATAATGGTTCTTGTAACCACCCACCACTACAACGCTTAATAAACGTACTTTCCGTCGACTCTAAGACTAACCCAACTTAGGAGCTCTACCCCATTCTCGCGGATCAATTCTTAATATACTCAGTCTAAGTCTAGACATCTTACATTCATGCCTAGTTCGCTTAAACTAGAGCTCTGATACCAACTTGTAACACCTCAAAAATTAGAGTAAATTAAAACTTGGAAACCTGACAACATGACGAAAGTAAATCTATTAACTTCCCATAATTGGGATCAGTCCTTAAGACTATACAATCCTATACAAGGATTTCATCAAAAGAATGGGACTTAACAATGCCCAGCAAAAATACTAAAACATCTCCAAAAACCTCGAGACTCAAAACTCGTCTCTCCAAAAAACCCCGGCAACCCACCGCTAATGGAAACCTGTTACACATACCATTTGAGAAAAAATGTCAGACTTAAAGCCTGGTGAGAACATACAGTTTATAAAGCTCAAAATCAGAGATATATACGTCAGTATCATAAGGAAATCTTTTCATAAAGGTTTAATTTATAAAAGATAACATTTCGCCACAACCGGGCCTTTTCGGTCCAAAACTCATCATACGATGACAAAAGAACCATTTTACCAAGGATAGTGGTGTAACACAAAGTAGACCACAAATCCGAGTTATGAGCTAAACACTTGGAGTCCTCAGCAATGAACCCAGAGTCCGTGCTACGAGGTGAGATCGCGCTCCCAAGGGAAACCAATGTATACTCCTTCACTAGGATCACCATGAACCATGGCTAGTATCCGGCCTCACATAACCGTACCAAGTTGCCCCCGAGGAACATGTGATCCATAGCTACAAATTTGGGGAATATAACCTCCCAACAAAACAGTCTACTCCAAAATCTAGGGATCCGCTAGTAATGGTACAGACTCGTCACAACAACATATGTGACCAACCATAAATAAATAGATGGTATAAATACATTTTATAAACAAAATGCTATTCCCAGTTCAACTTCTGGTAAGAATGAAAATCAATTAAAAGGAGTTCTTTTAAATATTCTTTCCGCATAAACGCATAAGCAAAACGTCATTTTACTTTAAATAAGATAAGATCAAAAAGGTAACTTTTGATATGTATACAGTTTAAAATGATAGTAAGAACTCACCTCTGTTTCCTTCTTCTTAACGAGCGTTACCTATGACAACACCGAAAGAATCGGTAAGTCGAAATACAGACAAACCTCTCGCTACTTGACTAGAATTCAAAGACACAGAAGCTAACAACTTAACAAAACCTAAACCGGTCAAAGGACAACTCCGGTCTAACTACAACACCAGTCGAACGACCTCCGGTCGGGCACCACCCCCCGGTCGAACAACCTCCGGTCGAACAACCTCCGGTCGAACAGGCAAGGTCGAAGGTCCATCGGTCCTTTGCTCATCCGATCGTCTTGTTCATCAAGAACAGATCGACGCAGAACCCAGATCCAAAATGAGATATACTCAGATCTCAAAATGGAACGTTTAAAACCTTCACAACAAGATTCTACACGGCTAAAAGCATTCAGATCAAAGCATTAAGCTAGATTTGTACCTCGATTTGCCCGAAACGATCGACCCTTTACAAAGCTTCTTCTCCTGCTCCTTCTTCTCTCTGACTTCTCAACAACAAAGATCAGATCAAATGAGATATTAAAAATATCTCAGATTTGATTTCTATTTATATAGCCCAAGTTACAAAATACCCCCTTGAACTTTGGGTAAAGGTCAACTTTTCACCAAATCCCAAAATTCAGGGTGTTACAAGTATTATCAATAAAATTAAAGCATACAAAAATCCAATATGGTTATGATAATGAAATTATACATAAAATAATAATTATAACCACAATCCACTGTCTTATCAAAAAGAAAATCATATATTATCCCTTATATACGTAAATGGTTGAATCAACTTATCCCAAAATCAACGTCGTAAACTCAAAAGAATCTGAGTATCATAAATGAGTATATAAACCTCATTTTGAAAAGGTACAAGAAAATACCTAAACTCCATTAACTTCCTATTGACCCTAAAACAATCTCTTGAAAAAGTACAAGCAAATACCATCATGTTTTGAGACGATAAATAAATCATAACCTTCATAAGAATACCTTCACTAAAACCCCCAAAGAACAGTGGGATGCCCCGAAAGAGATAATCGGGAGTATTCATGAACATGTACTTCTCGAACTAATCGTACAGCGAAATGAAACCCGCTTATCCGATTACAAAAAGGTAACTGATTTCAACAAAGAAATGATGTATCCCAAAATGCGTCTCAATCTCTATGACAAGGAGCTCATAGAAGATGACATGATTCATAACATTATTTTCACTTTTCATACATCGATAAATATTATTGAACCAATATAAGTTGGAATGTAACCTTTAGACAAACTCATCAACCAACTGCAAGTGGTTGAGAGACATAACAAAGTTCTTTCAAATAACAACGCCACATATGTCGGGACAAAGAAAATTCTCGATATCAATAATGAAAGCGTTAGAGGTGGAAACAACTCCAAATGATTGTGAGTTAAAAACAATTTGACACATTTATGCACCATGTGGACGAGACCCTAGAAAGGGTCAGGGTATTGGTAAGAGTCAGGAAGGATTTTTCAACACCTGGAGTAGGGATACAACTATTATCCCAGGTGATAATGGACAATCAAATAAAAAAATGCACTAAAAAGTGCTTCTATCAAAAAGGGAACAAGTTGAAAATGAACTATAACATATTAATTTAATATTTAATATTGATTAAGCATATGTTTCTTTGAAAATTAGTTTTAAGTATTAAAATTAATTTCTCTGCTAAGTAATCGAATATGTAACCATTATAGATGTAAAGAAATACATCATAACAAATGCAAAAATTTCAATATTCTCCATTCCGTGTAGGAATGTATCGAGGAGAATTGATTTTTTTTTACCTCTCACACAATCTAAAATGATAGACAAATACTTATTTTATAATTCATTCAACCGAAATACTTAGACGATGAACTGTCATTTTCTTGTTGGTACAAGATCAATAGGAACCTTGTAAAGATATTCGTATCAAATGGAAATTATAATGAGCATATATACATAAGTTTTAATGAATTTGAAAGTAAACATATATATGTGTCAAACTAGCTAGTAGATTATTGAGCCATCGAAACATTTTTGTCACCAATAAAGAACTTTAGGGAAATGACACATATATGTTTCAACATGACCATGTGGGACACCATGGTAATGACATAGTGATCCGTGTATTGAAAAATACATATAGACACATTCTCTTTCGAGTGATAGGCAAAACGAGGCAAATTGCAACTGTTGACTTCTGCAGCATAAGAAACAACATTGCCATCATAATATGCCCTCTCGAATACCTAGAACTTTTGTATATACCCTAATCCTTAGCCACGACAGGAATGAGATAATCCTAAATCTAAGGACATAATACAAAAATATTCCATTGTTACAACGAATACAAGGTGATATTTATGGACATAAACATCCAGAATGCGGGCCATTAAAACTTTATGGTTCTGGTTTCGACACGATGAACGCATGTCGTATTATTGTCCACATGAAATACTGCACTCCTAGCACTAGCTATACGTTTAAGGGCTCACCACCCTGATTAATTCATCAAGTCTACATGACTTGGAATGCTGGAGAATTTACATCATAAGGATTTGATGATTATTGCGTTTGTATTGGGATCAATATAGAGTTTCCTATACCCCATATGTATATCTAAAATGGTCTCGTAGATGTTGTCATCAAAAGAATATAGATGGTAGCCAAGACATTAGTTATGCGCACTGATTTACTTACATGTGTTTAGGGTTATGCAATACTATATGCAACTTTACTTCTTCATTTTGAGACCTATTACTAGCTAACCAGTCTCATGTGTACCAGTTGGTAACTGGATATCAACCTGATATTTTACATTTACGCATGTTTGGTTGTGCAGTATATGTGCCAATTGTGCCCCCACAACGCACCAAAATGGGTCTTTAAAATGATTAAGTATATTTGTTGGATATGAATCTCCAAATATTATCCGCTAATTAGAATCCTTGACGGATGATCTTTTTTACCGTTAGATTTGCGGATTGTCACTTTGATGAGACAGTCTTCCCGTCGTTAGGGGGAGATAGGAAAAAGGATTTTCCGTAGGAACGACAGGAAGTGTCATTGAATATTCCCACTCTGTCTCATTTTGATCCCGAAACTTCATAATGTAAAGTTGAAGTCAATTGAATCAGACTCGATACCAGATACGTTTAATGTTATTCCATAAGTGACAAGATCACATATACGAGCTGCAAATATACTCGCAAGGTTAAAGTCCCCAAACAAGGGCACAACGTCACTGGAAAGTACGTTGCAATCACACATGGTGGAGGTGTGGTTGAGGTCGTAGCTCCCAAACGGAAATGGGGGAAGCTACTTGGTTCGATAGATACTCATCTAAAGGAAGAGAAGAGTAAGGCACAACTATTTGCCATCAATACATAAACCTCTCATGAGATTGTCTCTGATTAAACTATGTCTATGAATCATTACTGGAGGACGCTCCGAAGTTAATATTGATTCCAAAGATCAAAGAAATCTCAAATGAATTATGAGAGTGCATATGAGTCGATGGACAGATCATACATACTCATTGATGATATATTTCACATATATTGTTGCTTATGAGGTGATAGAGCACATTGACATCGAACCATGCTCAGTTGAAAAATGTCAACAAAGAGCAAATTGGCCTAAATAAGCAATCCAGGAGAATCATATTATTTGACAAATGAACAGGCATTTGGTTTGGTAGTGCTAACCTACCAAGTGTAAAGCCTGCAAGACATAGATAAATCATTTGTCGTAAAGCGTAATGAGAATAATTAAGTCATAATGTATGAGACTCTCCTTTGGCGCAAGGTTTCTCACAACGCCCTGAATTGACCGCGAGAAGACTTACTCTCCCGTGATGGACGTTATAACGTTCTGCTAATTAATTAGCCTAGTAGTTTCCGAAGGACTGGAAATTCAACTCATGGATGTGGTTAATACATATCTCTACGGGGATCTAGATTCAGAGATATAAAAGTGCTTGATGGCATTACATGACCAAAATCAAGTAACTCTAAACCACGAAGTGCGCTTGCAATAAAATTGAAACGCTCACTTTATAGATTAAAACAATCTATGCAGATGTGGTATAACCCCCTAAGTGAACACTTGATTGGGAAAGGATATATAAGAACTATGAACTGTGCCCTTGCGTATTTATGTAGAAAAACAAGTTCTAGATTTTCAAAGTAGCTTTATATGTCGATGTGATGAACACAATAGGCACTCTTGATGAAATAAGAAAAACCACAAGCAACTTGAAATCTAAATTTGAGATAAAAATCTTGGGAAAACTTGGGTTTGTCTAGCTATTTGAGCCAGGACACTGAGTTTGTGAAATATTAATTCACCGATCGCATATGTCTAGAAAATAATCAGGCAATTTAATATGGACAAAGCGCATTCGGTTAGCACTCTCATGATTGGTCAAAGTGTTGGATATAAGGAATTGTCCATTTCGTCTAAAGGATGGTGACGAAAAAGTGTTAGGAGTTGTAATTCCCTATATAAGTACAATATGCGCATTATCATACTTAACACAATACATTTGACCGTATATTGTATTTCTCAGTGAACTTGTTAGCAAGATTTAGCTCAGCGCCAACGAAATGTCATTTGGAATGATATCAAGTAAATCTTTTAGAACCGTTAACATGGGCTTATACTTTCCCTGTAGAAATAAAAATGAGATTGATAATGAAAATGAAAATTCAATACCTACTTAGAATGTAAGCAGCAAAAGTACTAGCTCTTATAAAAAAACACCAAACAACCTCTTGGTATGTCTTTTCTGATATTAGGTATCTGTCTGACTCATACAAAGGTTGTTCTCAAATTGGATAAGGAATTACCACTGGGAATACGCCGATTGCTTGGAAGTAAGCTAAGCAAACCCTTGTAACTACCTCCTTGAACTGATCCAATAATATTACTCTCCATGAGATAATGTATATGATTAAGGACTATCATACATATATTAGAGGAGTTAGTAATTTTAGGTTCAACCAGTATCCTATTTGCATATATGGAAATAATGCATCATGTATCGAAGAAATGAACATAAGATACATCAAGGGTGATAACACAAAACATATTCTGCTTAAGTCTTATACAATCAACAATAAGAAACTCTCTTCGAGATTCAATTGAATCAAGTAAGATGCCAGGAGAACATGACATATTTTACCAAATCATTACCTAAATCCATATATTGGGAAACATGTAGAAAGTAAACGTAAATGTTTTCCAAACTCCCTGGATTAATGCACGAATCAGGAGGAGTAGTAGACAAAAGGGGGAGTCTACTATATTTGTGATATTGGTATGTTGTGCTCTTTCCTTAACCAAGGTTTTATTTTTCCTATTGGGTTTTGTTCCTTGGTGTAAGGTTTTAGTGAGGCGACTGTTTATATATCATCATGTTTTCCTAACTCTCTCGATTAATGTACGGATCTAAGAGAAAACTAGACTGAAGGAAAAGTCTATGTATTACAAAGAAGCTGGTGCGTTGTACTCTTTCCTTCGTCAGACTTTTATTTTTTCCCACTGGGTTTTTATTTTGGCGTAAGGTTTTAACGAGACAACAATTGTGCACCATCACTCATTTGACTCGGCACAAGGGGGAGTGTTGAAGGATTATGTGCCATCATCAAAAGGAAGTGATTGACAGAATATTTTCTTATTATTAGATTACCATAATGAATGTTTCATTTTCTTTGTAAACTTCTCCCTATTTAAAGGGGCTATGATTAATGAGAATTACAGATTTTTTCTCTCTGTCTTATTGTTATTCTCTCCATATTGTTGTTATATTTGTTTTTTCCTTTAACAAAAGGTAATTTTTTTAGTGCATGTCAAATGGGTCAGGTAAGATTGGGTTGACCCTAGACCTGGCAAAAACTGACACGACACGCTAACCCGACACGAACTCGACACGAAATAAACGGGTTTGGGTAATACATTTCAACTCGTTTAAATAAAAGGGTTGACACGACACGATACAAAAATTAAACGGGTAAGGTCAGAGTCAAAAAATTCAACTCGAAAATGACCCGAATAACCCGTTTTTATATATATATATATATATATATATATATAAGTTTTCCTTTTAATGCTTTAGATTTTTAGTGTTTATTTGATTATAATTTTGAATTATAAATTTTGGATTTCTAATGCTTTCATTTGAATTTTGTATATGTATTTTTTTGTGAATTTTCGATTTTTAATTTTAATTTTATAAATGTTAAACGGGTTAAACGGGTTAGGCGGGTCGGGTTAGGGTTGGGATTTTCTGACCCGTTTATTAAACGGGTCGGGTTAGGGTTAGACACTTTCAACCCGTTTAACTTTGAACCCGACACGAACTCGACACGACACGACACGTTTGCCAGGTCTAGTTGACCCGCAACACTTTTGTTTGTTTTTCTTTTTTAAAATTTTATGAATAACGTTGTGTAAAATATGATTACAAAGTTAAATTATTAAATTAACATCTCATTTTCTTTAATATACTTTGAAAGATTTCGACCAGTTCAATTTGTTTTCTTTCTTAGTAAGTTTTTATTTTTTTGGGAAGGATGTCTTAGGCTATGCTTAAACTCAGGGGCAGAGCTCAATGGAGGCTACCACGGGCCAGGGTCCCTGGACTTTCAAAATCTACAGCAGGCAACAAAAAGTTTTGTAGTGAATAAAAAACAAAAAAATTATTTGGGCCCCCCACTAATGATATGTTAGTCCAATAAGAGAAACCCAAATAAATTGAAACACAAAGACAAAAATTAAATATGGTTCAGTCCATTACTCCATCATCGTTTTCTAATTTTCTTCCAGTTCGAGACGCCTCAACCTGAAAAATCAAAAACTAAAAAACCGATTACCGCCGCCTGGTTATGACTTACGACAGACCTGCGATTGCCATTTGCCGACCGCCGACGTACCTGCGATTGCCATTTGCCCATTTGCCGCCGACGCCTGTATCAGATATGTATGCGTCGCCCCTGTGTTTCATTATTTGATTTAGGCATTTAGCCATATAGGTGATTACTGATTAGGTCAGTGAACTTTAATCAGATGTGTATCAGTGTATGTTATGTGTATGTTATGTTTATGTAGGGGATTAGGTCAATGAACTTTAATCGATTTACTCATTTACACAACAATGTATGTTTTTTTTTTCCTGTTTTAGGCTAATATCAGATATTCAAATATGTAATGTATGTTATGTCAGTAAGTTTTACTTTTTTTAGGCTAATAGGCTTTATGTTTTGTTTGTAATGTATTTATAAATTATAATAATATAATTTATGTATTGCAATTTGTAAATTGTAGACAAATCAGGGACAGAGGACTATCACTTTGAAGTTCCAATTGTTCAAATGTGAGATGTGTATGTTATGTTTATGTAGGGTATTAGGTGATTACTGATTATTTTGAGTTTATTGGTCAATTTCATGGTTTATTTTGATAGTGGGTGTGCAACGACGACCAACGGGAAAAAGGAACACACCCATGGACTCACTTACGCAGCAGGTCAGTACTCAAACAGTTAACTTATTTGAGTTTAATTTGAGATTTTGAGTTCACTATTGTCTATTATCCCTTAATTTGAGTCAACTTATTTGAGTTTAATTTGAGTTCACTATTACACAACAGTTAGGCCTATAAAAGGTGCAACCGTATCGTTTTAGAATATGCAACCGTAGCTCGTAATCAACCAAAAAAACCAAAAATAACTCTTGAAATCAACCCAAAAAACAAAAAAAAATCTCTTGAAATCCACAAAAAATACCGAAAAAGTCTCTCGAAATCGATAAAAAAACTTTAAAATCCCTCGAAATCAAGCAAAAAACTTTAAAAATCCCTTGAAACGACGGAATTAGCCTGAAAACACATCGGACGATATTGAACGTAAAGATGAAGAGTGTAACATCCCCCGTCCCCGTGGTCCGGAACGGGTGATGTCACATACGAGACTTAACATAAATACATATCTAAATTCAGAGCTATTAATAAACTCTAAACATATATTACAATCCAAACTATCATACCTCAAAAGTCTTTATAAACTTAGAAAGATAAAACAAGTGATTCTAAGAACTCCAAAATAACACGCTCGATCTCAAGTCCCGTCCCCGTAAACTTCACTTCGAACCTGCCGTGTCAGAAAACAAAAACACGGCTGAGCACAAGGCTCAGTGAATGGATTATAATATAAGTTCGTAAATAATAATAAAAACATCGATAACGAAGCGGAAGACTTAAAAATTCAATTCGAAGAAAGTTCTTGAGACTGAAGTTCATAGTTCATTTAAATCAAAAGAAACGTTCGGTAATATAATCAAAAGCAATAATCTCAAGAACAGTTCACACTTTAACTTCAAAATGTAATATAAATAAAGTCCGTCAATTCCAGTCGTTGTGTTCGTGGGGTGGCCAAACCACACGAACTGGGTCGGCATGCGGGCACACACAACGGATCCCCCGTGAATTTAACCACAATCACATATTCTGTGGGTAAAATCTAGAATCGATTCATCCGCCCTGGAGCCAACAAAGTCAGCCAAGTCCTCCCAGAGTGGGTTCACGTAAGCCACATAGGCTTAACTCTGGTGGACCATCATCTGCAGGACGCTATGACAACAAAGCCGCCATAGAAGGCATCCCAAATAATGTGCCCATTTATTGGGTTCTTCTAAAATCAATGAAAACTAAACATATGCCACTTACCCAAATGGCGATCACAGAAATTATAATCTATATACTTCACATTTTTCATAAACAATCTCATACGAGACACATTTTAATAAACATCAAAATATTCAAACAATTGATTCAATAAACCAAATCAATGTGTATGTGTGTGTGTGTATAATTCCACATTTGTTGATCACGTTCGATTGATCAATCACAAGGTGGTGAACCACCTTTAGGAAGGGTCAACTACAACAACTAGTTGCCCACGATTCAAAAGAAATGAAATCCATACCTTGATTGGATTGAGATGCAACCCGTGATTAATCGAGACCGACTACGAACTTTAACCCGTTCTATTGCCTATTTAAACCATCAATTATTAATAATCGCATAACCCAAAACTCAAAGCTTATTATCCTAAGCTTAAACACAAAATTATATTCTCTTAGACATTAAACCGATCATTTGGTGTGCGGTTAAACATCTAGATACAAATATCATCGTTTTAATTCTAAACTTTACCCGTTTGTAATTTTAACAAAAACAAACATTCCTATACATGTTTATGATTATAACTTTACAATATATAATCATAATCTACCAACCAACTTCAACTACCCTAACTTACCAACTTAAATAACTTAAGAAGAAATTTATACCTTTAAGAAGGGTTCGTCACGTAGATTCCGAATATGTAATCGTTTCGTTGATTTGCTTCACGAATTTGATAGAAATTTAGAGAGAAGAAAAGTTTAGATAGAGAGAAATATGAGATGAATATGGCGGTGTTGGAATGATCTAACACAAGGACGATATGGAAAATTTACTCTAATGATACACTTATATATATTTTTTTTCTTTTTATAATTATAATTAATAAATAGTTTGGTTAAATGACGGTTTTAACCCCTCAACTATCTTTGATTGTCATTTTAATTTATGGTTCAATTCGGGTAAGAATAATTACATTTTTTATTTTAAAACCGAGTATTACAACTATCCCCCCCTTAAAAAGAGATTTCGTCCCCGAAATCGAATTTAGATGGAAACTTACCTCAATTAAAGAATTCGGGGTACTCCCATCGCATGTGCTCCTCAGTTTCCCATGTCGCCTCACGTTCAGAATGATTTTTCCATAGAACTTTTACGAAAGGAATCACTCTCTTTCGTGTACCTCTCTCATCACGATCAATAATCGCTTCAGGTTCCTCGCGATAAGAAAGATCAGGTTCTATGCGTTCCAAGGGATATTTAATGACGTGTAAGGGATGATAGTTGTACCCTCGAAGTGAAGAGACATGGAACACATTATGTATTTGGGATAATTGCGGCGGTAGGGCTAACCGGTAAGCCACAACGCCAACCCTTTCCAGAATTTCGAAGGGACCAATATATCTCGGGCTCAACTTTCCTTTTTGACCGAAACGTCTGATACCGCGAGTTGGGGAAACTTTCAAGAAAACTTTATCTCCCGGTTGGAACTCGATAGGTCGTCTTCGCTTGTCGGCGTAGCTCTTTTGACGAGCTTGAGCCTCTTTCATCATTTGACGCGCAATTTCGACCTTCTCGGTAGTAACTTGTACCAGTTCTGGGCCTTCAAGAATACGTTCTCCAACTTCATTCCAACAAGTCGGTGTTCGACATTTTCGGCCATAAAGTGCTTCATACGGGGCCATGCCGATACTTGACTGCGAACTATTATTATAGGAGAACTCTATTAGGTACAAATAACTATCCCAACTTCCATGCCATTCCATCGCATATGCTCGGAGCATATCCTCCAGTGTTTGAATCGTACGTTCAGATTGCCCATCAGTTTGCGGATGAAAGGCTGTACTAAAATTCAAACGTGTGCCCCAAGCTTTATGTAAACCTTCCCAAAATCGAGATGTAAAGCGTGGGTCTCGATCGGAGGTAATCGATACAGGAGTGCCATGGAGACGTACAATCTCACGTTGGAATACTTCTGTCAATTTATCAATTGACCATGTTTGTCGAATAGGAAGAAAATGAGCCGATTTCGTTAGTCGATCAACCACTACCCAAATTGCATCGTGTTTCAAGGTCGTGCGGGGTAGTCCGACTACAAAATCCATAGTTATGTGTTCCCATTTCCATACCGGGATATTCAGCGATTGGAGAAGACCACCCGGACGTTGATGTTCACTTTTAACTTGTTGACAAGTGAGACAACGAGCTACAAAATCGGTGATATCTCGTTTCATTCCAACCCACCAGTAATGGGTCTGTAAGTCGCGATACATTTTTGTTGTACCCGGGTGAACGGAAAACATAGATTTATGAGCTTTGGTCAGAATTTGATCTTTAAGCTCCGAGTTATTTGGAACATAAAGACGATCCCGAAACCACAACACGTGATCATCATCGATCCTGAATTCCGAACTAACATTCTCTTTTGCTTGTTGGAAGTTCGCCCACAATTCAACGTCGTCTTGTTGGGCTTCTTTTATCCGAGAAATTAGAGTCGGTTCTACCATCAGATTCGATAGAATTTCTGTTTGTGAACTCGGATAGATTTCCAGTCCGAACCGTTCAATCTCCAAAGCTAACTCTGTAGGAACAAGTAACGAGGAAACCTGTCCCACAGCTTTACGACTTAAAGCGTCGGCGACTACATTAGCCTTACCCGGATGATACTGTATATGAACATCATAATCCTTTAGAAGTTCGAGCCACCTCCGTTGACGCATATTTAACTCTTTTTGAGTAAATATATATTTAAGGCTCTTGTGGTCGGTGAAAACTTCACATGTTTCACCGTACAAATAATGACGCCAAATTTTAAGTGCAAAGATAACCGCAACCAATTCGAGATCGTGAGTCGGATAATTGACCTCATAAGGCTTTAATTGACGTGACGCATATGCGATCACTCTACCGTTTTGCATAAGAACACAACCGAGACCTATCTTTGAAGCATCACTGTAAACTTGAAAACCTCCGGTGCCAGACGGTAATACAAGAACAGGTGCGGTAACCAATCGATGCTTCAATTCCTCGAAACTAGATTCTTGTTCGGAACCCCAATTGAATTTGACTCCTTTTCGAAGTAATCGGGTTAACGGTAGAGATATTTTAGAAAATCCTTCAACGAATCGTCTATAATAACCGGCCAGACCCAGAAAACCACGAACTTCAGATACGTTCGTAGGTCGAGGCCATTTAGTGACAGTTTCAATTTTCGTTGGATCGACTTTGACACCTTCCACAGAAATTACGTGTCCGAGAAAAGATACTTGATCAAGCCAAAATTCACACTTAGAACATTTTGCATATAACTTTTTCGTTCGAAGAGTTTCCAAAACGATGTGAAGATGTTGATCATGTTTCTCTCTTGACTTTGAGTATATCAATATGTCATCAATAAACACGATAACAAAGTCGTCGAGATAATCTTTGAAAACCCGATTCATAAGATCCATAAAGACCGCTGGAGCATTAGTTAGCCCGAAAGGCATTACTAAGAATTCGTAGTGCCCATAGCGAGTTCTGAATGCGGTTTTCGGAATATCACAATCTTGGATACGAAGTTGATGGTACCCAGACCGAAGATCAATTTTGGAAAAGTATCGTGCCCCTTGTAATTGATTGAACAGATCATCGATTCTCGGCAACGGATACTTGTTACGGATCATTACTTTATTAAGCTCCCGGTAATCAATACAAAGACGCATCGTATCGTCTTTCTTTTTGAAAAAGAGAACCGGAGCTCCCCAGGGTGAAACGCTGGGTCGAATGAAACCTTTCTTTAATAAATCATCGAGTTGAGTTTTGAGTTCCTTCATTTCAGTTGGAGCCATTCGGTAGGGAGCCTTAGAAATAGGAGAAGCTTCCGGAACTAGCTTGATGGTAAATTCAACTTCCCGGACTGGTGGTATACCCGGTAAATCGTCGGGAAACACATCAAGATATTCGGAAACAACAGGTATTGGTGCAAATGTAGGGATTATCTGTTCGGGATCTTGTAACGAGGCCAGAAAACCTTCATTACTTTGCCAAGTATACTGGTGCACCGTAATAGAAGTTAAAGCACTAATATCTTCTTTTGGAGTACCTCCTTGGAAGATTTCCTCTGGTTTGTCAACATCTCCAAATAATATTTGCTTGGCGTTACAGTCTATAGTTGCATGGTGGTGTGACAACCAGTCCATACCCAATATTAATTGAAAGTGGGACATATGCATTGGAAATAGAGTGATCTCCCGTATGCGATCTCCAATAAATAACGGACAGTTTGAAAATTGAGTTAACACACAGATTGAACCACCCATTGGGGTAGATATTACGACTGGACATTCGGTGGTTTGTTCATAAGGTTTTAACCGGGATTCTAATTGTTCAGAAACAACATAGTGTGTTGCTCCGGTATCAAACAAGGCATAAACAGATAAATCATTTAAGTTAACATGGCCTGAAATCATACCCGCTTGAGATTTGTCGCCAGGTAATGCAAAGACTCGCCCACTAGTAGTTGCTTGTTTTCCTTTTCCTTTTCCAGCTTTAGGACAATCTCTGGCCATATGCCCTTGTTCTTGACAATTAAAACACGAACCGGTCATCTTTAGACACGGACCCGGCCGATGTCGAAGATTGCACTGATCACAAATATTAATTGGACTCGAAACATTTTGACTCCCCCTGTTAGAAAACACTGGAAGTCGTGGCGTGAATTGACTTGAACTTTTATGTGGTTTAATGTTCAACTTTGACTTTACAAAACGAGGGTTGCCTTGGAAAGATCCAGGTCCACGTTTCTTATTGTCAATGCGTGAAGTTAACTGTTGTTGTTGTGATCGATCAATATTCTTCGCTGCGTCGGCCACTTCAGTAACGGTATTAAAAGGAAGATTCAAGAGACTATCCTTATACTTCGAGTTAAGTGTCCATTTAAACTTATTGGCTTGTTGCGCTTGTGTGCCTGCGGTATTTCCTGCAAAACGAGAAAACTTAAGAAAACGAGCCATGTAGTCGACAACGGTTTCTTCCTCGCCTTGTTGGATCGTTGAATAGTCTTGCACATAAGCAACGCGATCTGCCGCCGTAAAATACTGATTGAAGAAAATTTTTTTGAAGTTATCCCAAGATAAGTTCTTAACAGATGGGTCAGTTTGAACGCAAGCTTCCCACCAATTGTTCGCTTCTTTCTCAAACTTGTAAGTAGCCAAGCGGACCCTGTACTGATCTGGAATATCTAAGACATTAAAAATCTTTTCGATGTGCCGAATCCAGTGTTCAGCATCTACTGAATCTACGGCCATTGAGAAAGATTGAGGTTTCTGTTTATTAAACCTCTCTAGCCATGTATGCATTTCTCCCGTTGGATTGCCCGAACTTGATCCGGGATTTCCAATATTTGATGTAGGACCAGAATTTGGATTTGGATTTGTATTCGGATTTGGAGGAAGATTTTGTGCCGTCTGTCGCATAGCCTGAATGGCTTGCTCAAGATATGCTGGCATCATACTTGACATGGTCTGACGGACCACATCAGCAATATTAGGTTCACTAGTATCGCCCACTGGATTGGGAATTGGGTTACCCTCATGTTGAGATCTGGACTTGCGTGGGCGACCACGTCTCGACATTCTAATACAGAACAACATCAAGATCAAAATTCAAAACAGTTACGGATTGAAAATCAGTAAATATAATTAAATTATAGTATACCCATTCTAATGTCTACCCAATTCTCACAGGTCAAACTTATTTAATCTACAAGTCGTAACCTAGGCTCTGATACCATATTTGTAACATCCCCCGTCCCCGTGGTCCGGAACGGGTGATGTCACATACGAGACTTAACATAAATACATATCTAAATTCAGAGCTATTAATAAACTCTAAACATATATTACAATCCAAACTATCATACCTCAAAAGTCTTTATAAACTTAGAAAGATAAAACAAGTGATTCTAAGAACTCCAAAATAACACGCTCGATCTCAAGTCCCGTCCCCGTAAACTTCACTTCGAACCTGCCGTGTCAGAAAACAAAAACACGGCTGAGCACAAGGCTCAGTGAATGGATTATAATATAAGTTCGTAAATAATAATAAAAACATCGATAACGAAGCGGAAGACTTAAAAATTCAATTCGAAGAAAGTTCTTGAGACTGAAGTTCATAGTTCATTTAAATCAAAAGAAACGTTCGGTAATATAATCAAAAGCAATAATCTCAAGAACAGTTCACACTTTAACTTCAAAATGTAATATAAATAAAGTCCGTCAATTCCAGTCGTTGTGTTCGTGGGGTGGCCAAACCACACGAACTGGGTCGGCATGCGGGCACACACAACGGATCCCCCGTGAATTTAACCACGGTCACATATTCTGTGGGTAAAATCTAGAATCGATTCATCCGCCCTGGAGCCAACAAAGTCAGCCAAGTCCTCCCAGAGTGGGTTCACGTAAGCCACATAGGCTTAACTCTGGTGGACCGTCATCTGCAGGACGCTATGACAACAAAGACGCCATAGAAGGCATCCCAAATAATGTGCCCATTTATTGGGTTCTTCTAAAATCAATGAAAACTAAACATATGCCACTTACCCAAATGGCGATCACAGAAATTATAATCTATATACTTCACATTTTTCATAAACAATCTCATACGAGACACATTTTAATAAAACATCAAAATATTCAAACAATTGATTCAATAAACCAAATCAATGTGTATGTGTGTGTGTGTGTATAATTCCACATTTGTTGATCACGTTCGATTGATCAATCACAAGGTGGTGAACCACCTTTAGGAAGGGTCAACTACAACAACTAGTTGCCCACGATTCAAAAGAAATGAAATTCATACCTTGATTGGATTGAGATGCAACCCGTGATTAATCGAGACCGACTATGAACTTTAACCCGTTCTATTGCCTATTTAAACCATCAATTATTAATAATCGCATAACCTAAAACTCAAAGATTATTATCCTAAGCTTAAACACAAAATTATATTCTCTTAGACATTAAACCGATCACTTGGTGTGCGGTTAAACATCTAGATACAAATATCATCGTTTTAATTCTAAACTTTACCCGTTTGTAATTTTAACAAAAACAAACATTCCTATACATGTTTATGATTATAACTTTACAATATATAATCATAATCTACCAACCAACTTCAACTACCCTAACTTACCAACTTAAATAACTTAAGAAGAAATTTATATCTCTAAGAAGGGTTCGTCACGTAGATTCCGAATATGTAATCGTTTCGTTGATTTGCTTCACGAATTTGATAGAAATTTAGAGAGAAGAAAAGTTTAGATAGAGAGAAATATGAGATGAATATGGCGGTGTTGGAATGATCTAACACAAGGACGATATGGAAAATTTACTCTAATGATACACTTATATATATTTTTTTTTCTTTTTATAATTATAATTAATAAATAGTTTGGTTAAATGACGGTTTTAACCCCTCAACTATCTTTGATTGTCATTTTAATTTATGGTTCAATTCGGGTAAGAATAATTACATTTTTTATTTTAAAACCGAGTATTACAAAGAGACGTTAATAAAAACCGTATGAAAAAAGATTGTGACACCCTATAAAAAAGTTCTTGGGTCCGTCCCTATTGGTAAGGACTAAAAATTATATAATACATTAGGTGTACGGCCCCTGCAGTTCTGAAGCTTGTGTTCCGCCCCTGCTTAAACTAATCCCTTGGTAAATTATGACTGTAAGACATCAGCCCTGATTAAATCTCAATGACCACAATTGTTGTGTACGCCTGGATTCGAACCCCGGGTAGATGGGATATTCCACCACATCCCTCAGAGCTTTAACCAGTACGCCACAACCCTTGTGGTTAGTAAGTTTTTATTTTACCTTTAAGACAAGTTCTATATAAAATCAAAATTGCTAGCTCAAACTTTTGTCACAAGTGTAGTTTTAAGAAATATAGGGAAATATAATTAAACATTACTGTGATACCCTTCAAGAACATATTTTTTTTCCCATTATGTCGGCACCATGAAGCAGTGGCACATGCTATCGTATGCCTCAATATAGGACAGCCCCTGCAAATATCGTACACTCTACACACAAACCGATGTTCTCTGTACTTTTTAACAGATCTCAATCTCTTTTGTTTGACACTAAGTTTCTGTCATATGGGATCGAACGACTTGCTTGTTTTTGCATTTATTTGATTTTTGATTCTTATAAAACTAAATTAATAGAAAATAGAGATCAACATCATCGTTTATTAATTCAAAAGGATACTAAATAAAAACGTTTCCCTCAAACATAATCATTCAAATCTAGTATTTGATTCATTTTTGACCAAAATTGAGTCCATTATGGTTCTAATTTACATAACTACTTGGACCCCCTAACATCGTGTTCTTGATTCACTTCATTTGCTTTAAATGTTGATGTTGTCAGTTAATTTATGTCAAAGAACAAACTCCATGTTCATTTTCAATATTTTAATATTTATATAAGTATGTAAGTAAATGAATCTAAATTAATGTCTATAATTTATATGCAAATATTTGTCTTTTTTGGTAATAAAAAAAAATTGGTTACAAATTTCATGGGATAGAAAAATATCAATAAAAAATAACTGGACCAAAAATAAAAAATAGATAGTTAAAAGTGACCTAAAGACAAGATACAATCATAAGCAACAAATATCAATAAAAAAAAAACATTTTTGGTGTTAAAAGAAAGATATTCGATCAGTATTTGACTTGATCAGTGTTTAAGCATTAAAACGATTATTCGCAACTTATCCAAAGATTTTGTCGTATGAAATTGATACGTTATTCTAAAGATCTGTAATAGCTATTGTCTTATATAATATAACTCAGATACTTAGAGGTGGCATGATTATCTGATCATTCAAATTAACAGGTAAAAATGGTTCCAATTTAAAAGGTAAAATTTTTAGTGCATACCAAATGGGCCGGGTAATTAGATTGACCCACAACACATGTTCGTGTTTTTTTTTTAAATGAATAACGATTGTATTAAATATCAAGGTTCTAAATGACGTGAGGCGTGGCGTGGCGGCGAGGCTAAGCCTCAAGCCTTAGGAGCCACGGCGAAGCCATGACGTTTTCAAGGCGTGACTTATGGCGTCAAATTTCTATTTTATATATAATATTATATATAAAAACGTATGTTTTGTAATGTTACTCAGTGAGTCAATAGTAATAAGAAAGTTAAATTAGGTTGTATATATAAAAAACTTGCAAATAAGACATTAAAAACGTAAAGAAAATCAAATATCTCATTACAATAACCGCGCATTAGGCCATGGCGTGCCATGGGCTTAACGTGGCGTGACACACAAGCCTTGGTGCCATGGCGCGCCATGGCGGCTGTGCGACGAGTTTTTTAGAACATTGTTAAATATGATTACAAAGTTATATTATTATCTTTACAATCTCATTTTCTTAATACACTTTGAAAGATTTCCGACCAGGTCAATATGTTTTATTTCTAGAATATGTTTTATTGTACCTATTGAACAAAGTTCTATATAAAATCTGAAAGGTAATTCCGAATGAACTAATCTCTACATGCCATATGAACCTCATCCCTGCTCATTTTCTCACATACGCCTCAACATCAAAGTTTTCTTTTTACATTTTAAATGTTCGAGATTGGCCTAGATGAGGTTCATATAGCAACACTCATCCACAAGAAACAACATCAGATATCCAATGAATCAATAACAAACACACCTAACAAATACTTGGGGGATGGAACCAAATATTTTTATCTCAAAGGGTGATATCATTTTTTTTATTAAATCATAATAGTTGGATAATTGTCTGTATTTCCAAAGAAAAGTCAAAGGTTCAATGCCTGTTATTACTGATTTCCTATAACTTTTTTTTAAAACAAAAACTATAAGGAATTAAGGAGGTTGCTATTCATATCCCCTCCTCATCACAAAACACCTATTTCTTATCTCCTACCTCACTCACATGCCCTCTATAGAAGGGGATATGAATATAATTCATCGGAATCAAATATTAAGAACTGAAACATGGGAATTATGTAAACTGCGAAATTCGAATCCACGCTCTTCTGAGGGGAAACCGGAAACTTAAAATAAGCACATTAAACCAACTTACTCTTCTGAGGGGAAACTTAAAATAAGCACATTAAACCAACTGCGAAATTCGAATCCACGCTCTTCTGAGGGGAAACTTAAAATAAGCACATTAAACCAACTTAGCTAGCTCAAAATTCTATTGTAAGTGTACTTTTAAAAAATATAGGACACTTAATAAAATATTATGGTAGCAACGTTGGTAACATAATTTTTTCCACTACGATAAAATCATGAAGCGATGACTCTGGCCATTTTATGCTCCTATATAAGTCCGTCCTTGCAACTATTGTGGACTTTGAACACAAACCAATATTCTCTTCACTTTTTAACAAATCTCAATTCTTTTGCTTGACACTAACTTTTTTTTGTCATATTAGATCAAAGGACTTAATTCCTTTTGCATTTTTTGATTTTCGATTCTTATAAAACAAGATTAATAAAAAATGGAAATCAACATCACCATTTATTAATTAAAAACACACCAAATAAAAACATTTCCCTCAAACATAATCATTTAATTCTAGTCTTTGATTTAGTTTTGACTAAAACTCGAGTACATTATGGTCCTAATTTACATAACCACTCGGACCCCCCAACTTCAATGTGTTCATAATTCGCTTCAATCACTTTAAATACTGATGTTGTAAATTAATTAATGTCAAATAGTACAAACTCTATACTTATTTTGCGGTATTTTAATATTTATACAAATATATTATTCTAGAACCAATTGTGATACATCCTAGGCCAATATTGTAACGTGTGAGCCAATTGTCGCAACTCCAAACCAAATGCAATTCAAGGCATGAATCTTGCGTCAAGTCCTGCTCGTTTATATACTTTTTCGAACTGATGCTAAAAACGTAAGTTTTACAATTTCACTATTTTTTCGATAAGAGTTAAGATAGAAGAAAAAGAAAATCGTATAAAAAATAAAACACTCTAATTCAAATTTTATTTTAAAAAACAAACTTAAAAAGAAACACACTTAAGTGTTTATAATTTGAAATTTACCTAATTAAGCAAACTTGACTTCTTTTTTAAAATATATTCCTTAAAATAGTTATCATTAAAGCTATTGATTCTTAAAAGCAATTTTTTTAAATATATATGATTATAAAACAGTAGTTGGATGTAAATATGTCAAATTTTACTAACGATGGGTTAATTATATCTTTATATATTGTTAAATACATCTCTATCTACTAATTTCTAGGTGTGTGCAAAACCCGACCGCACCCGAAAACCCCGAAAAACCGACCCCGTAAAAACCCGAACTATTCGACCCTAACCACCCAATCATACCTGAAGTCCGAATTTTAGGATGGATATATCGATTCGGGTAGGGTCTTAATATATGTCACCCAATCCGACCCGAAACCTGAAAACTATTTACTAAATACACATACTATTTTTTATTATTTTTTCTAAAACTTAATCCTATCTACTTTTGTCGCATCTCGGTCTCTCAAGTCTCACCGTTGGTTTCTCAATCCTCACGCATGCTTTAATCTTTAATGTTCAAGGTTTCAAGCATGAAGCATGTTGTACGAAAGTTTTGTTTGAGACTTTAAGTCGTTATAATTTATAAACATATAATTATTAATAGTAAGATATGTTAGTTAGTCTTTTTTTTTTCTTTCTAAATTGTGTTAATTTAAAAAACTGTAAAGTTTAGATGTATGAACGTTCGGTTTATTTTTCTTTTTGCTACACAGTTACACAAGACATGAGTTCTAAAAATCTGAAGGAAAAGTAAAAGATAAAATATTGGATTAACATGAAACCCGATCCAATTCGATCCAATCCGAAACCCGACTAGGCCCGACATTGAAAACCCGATTCCCCCGATTGCAATATTCGGGGCCTAAATAGCCTACCCGAAACCCGATTGGGTTTTTCATTTTCCCATCCGACCCGACCCATGCTCACCCCTACTAATTTCCTTCTAATATATGTTAACATCAAGATTTACATTTTTTATATAGTATTTTGAGTAAATTACACAGTAGGTCCTTGTGGTTTACTTAAAATCTGGATATGGTCCCTATTTTAAAATAATTACATCAGGGATCCTTGTAGTTTGCATTTCGTTTCACTCTGGATCCCTGTGGTTTGAATTTTGTTGCACTCTGATTTGTTGAAAATTGCATTATGGGTCCCTGCATTTCGTTGCACTCTAGGTCCCCCAAGGACTCAGGGTGAAACGAAATGCAAACCACAAGGATCCCTGATGTAATTATTTCAAAATAAGGACCATATCCAGATTCTGAGTAAACCATAGGGACCCCTGGTGTAATTTACTCTAGTATTTTTAATATAGGAAGAAAATCAAAGCAAAAAGAAAACGAGTGCTTAGTTGAAATGTGCACATGCCCAAAGGAAAAAGCTTATGAAATCATTAATATAATATTATATATAACTTTTTTGGGGATGAAAATGGAATTGCGCCCCCATGAAAGAATATAAAATATCATCAAAAGTTGAAAAAAAAAAAGAAAAGCAAATTAAATTTTCTGGAAAGCAAATTTACATCACTGTCCTCTGTTTATGAGTGATTTGTGCTTTATCTATGCCCTATGCCTGTGCCTATCATTTTACTGTGGGCTCCATTGAAATAAAATGACAAAAGACCCTACTACCATACCATTATCATATTTCATTTATTAGTTGTTCTTTTTTTTTCCTTCAAAAAATATAAAAACAAATAAATTAAATATATAATTTTTATTAATATAAGTTTAAATAAAAACGGGTACGGGTAGATCACGATCGCTTCTAGATCGTCAACACTTGTCGTAATCAAAGACCCAAGTGACGAATCGATTTATGGAACCAAACAATTTTAATTTGATTTGATGAATAATAGAAAAAAGTTTATATGATTTATTTTTGAGATAATAGCTGAAATGGTCAAACCATGGGGAGAGATTGGCCTCTTAACCATCCCTCTCCCTGACTTGCAAAAATGTCCCAAGAGACGCAATGGAGCCCCAAGGATGCAATAGAGCCCAGGGCGCAATTGCGCCCCTACTTGTTTTCAGTAAAAAAAAATGACTTGTTTTCAGTAAGATTATGCGTAGGGGCGCAATTGCGTCCTTAGGGCTCTATTGCGTCTCTTGGGACATTTTTGCAAGTCAGGGAGAGGGATTGGCCTCTCTCCGTAATTTGGCCATTTCAGCTAATTATTATTTATTTTGGGAGAGGAAGTATAAAATGAAAATGGAGTGGGGGTGGTGATAGATGGGAAAGAGGAAACATAAAAAATCAAGATGGGACCATGCAAATCCTCATTTATTTTGTATTTTTCTAGTGTTACATGACAATATCATTCATACCTACTCTTCTTTCTTTCATTTAATAATCTTTCCACACATTATGCCATAATACCAATCATCATCATAACAACAATTATTTAGACAAAAGTAACACTTTTATATGTGTATACATATATCCCTATGTATGTATACATGCATGAGTGGGCCACATAGGAGCCTAATTATTCCAATTTGTCTTTGAAATTTGAAAATGGAATCATAAAATATTGAAAACTGAGGAGGCCTTTGGTTCGTTAAATTTGAAGGAATTCGATGAAATTGGAATAATAGTTTCTTTTGATCCAAATTTTTTTTTATCATGTTTAGTTTACAGATTAAACGGATTGGATTCTACCAAAATTTAGGAATTCAGTAGATGTGATATTTGATCATTTCTTTGTATAGTTGAGAATTAGATTTCATTTTTGGCCGACGTCAATGATTTCACAATATAATTTTAAAACGATAATAACATCCGAGTACAATTTAATCAACACCGTCATCAGTTCAGCACACCAACCCTCACAACTTGCTACCATCACCACCACCACCAGTTCACCGCCCAATCCTCACCATTCGCTAGCCCCACCACTGTAACACCCTCGAATTTGGTAAGAACAACTAATTAAAAATTTTAAACATAACATCAAATAAGGGATGAAACTTCCTCTTACGATCCAAAACTCTATATGCCTCAACTACGAAATCTATAATTAACCATGACAATTATAAACTCCAATAATATATACAAACTAATTTGAAGCTGTGTGTCACTTAACCCAAATACAAGTTGCTCTCCTTAACCTAATGCGAAAGACTTCACCAAACTATTCACTTCTTCGAGCACACAACTAGCACTCATCTCTTCACAGTGTCGCTAGAACTAATCCCGAAACGAAACCTGATGCACATGCCGACAAATAAAAAGGTTAACTAACGTTCAAGAGTTTTCATCATGTTTATAAAAATCGTTAAACGAAAATAATGCAACTTAAATCATGATCCTTCAAAATGAATTATTTTAAATATGAGAACGACCTGTTTTCCAATAATACACATTTTATAGATGAACGCCTCACGCCAAAACATTCTTTCATGAAGTAATGCAACCCAACACTTACTTAAAACGTGAATAATGGTAAATGCTCAAATATTGAAATTTGAATAAAACTTTATAAATCGAACGACCGAAATATGAGTAAACTCAAGCCTCCAAAATTAAAACATATGGAGAACACCCCAAACTCAAAACGTCGCCGAAAAACAAGGATAAAACTAAATACCCAAAACAACACCTTTCGGTGACGGGGGAGACCTGAATTCCATGGCTAGTAGCGGAACACAAAAGTAGGACACATTCCAAGTTATTGAGCTCACCATACTAGGATCAATGCCATGAACTCGCTGGCTCATACTCAGATGTGGGGGAGGACACCCAATGATTCCTAGTCATGCTCATTCACTAGGATTACATTTACGACCTAGGGCTAGTATCCGGTCCCACATAACCGTACCAAGTTGCCATCCTAGGGTCAAATATATCAACTAGCTACAAATGGGAAATGATTCTCCCATAAAAACAGACTCAGAAATTACATCACGGGGTCAATGGCAGATGCTTGACTCCACGAGCCCGTACCATAAGGCCCTCTCGATGACCCCATGACTAATCCTGGTCCCATCATGGAAACAATAGTCTTATTTTAAAATATTAAAGACCGACTCATATGCCTATGGATCCATTACATTACACTCTATAACATTACATGACTCCAATTGAATGACCAAAGCACTCAAAGCATGCAATTCTCAAATGATACGTAATAAACGCCATCATACTCAAAACTCCACAACGGGCTATTAAACCGGACAAATGTCCTCAAGACTCATCTTAGTCAAAACCGAGCCAAAGGGCTCAACAATTTACTTAAATCTCCAATGAAAGCCAGTGTAAAGATTTAAAACACGTTTGACCCACGGTTATGCAAACACAACGACCAAAAGTATGATTAACTCAAAACTCATCATTGGTTGAGGCAAACCATTTTCCAAATGAACTCATACCCTTATATTTCCAAAATATCTCAGAACACAATAATATGCATTTTCCAAACAGTTTATAAGATCAAATACACAAAAATGACATTTACATCAAATGAACTCCATTTATATATAAAATCATCAAGAAAACACATCAACATGATTTATTTACCAAAATGTTCAAAAATTCCAAATGTGGGTATTTCACAAAATTTATAAACCAAAATAATCCAAATGAGTAAAACTCTTCAAATATCCCAACTTTTAATAAGAATCATGTAAACATATAATCACTTTAAAATGGACATTTTTGGCATGTACAACGTTTTCACAAAATAACTTGAACTCACCTTGCTAGATTTAGGCTAAATCTAGATTTTTCCCCAACTTGAGCTCCTGTTGAAGAAACTCGAATCCTCAAGCCAAATCTTCCAAAAACCTAGATCTACAAGTTCCAACCATAATTACACGTATTCAAACACTTATAATCATTTCCCCAAACATTATACATGAAGATCTCAACTTATGCTAAAACCATAATTTCCATAGATAAAGAAAAGAGGAGATTACCTTATCCATAACTTTAATCCACTAACCAAAGTACTTCTAGGTCACCAACATGAGCAATAAACTCCCAAACTTCCAAATGATAAAAAGGGTTAGGTGAAATCCCAAGAAAAGTGATGAAGATGATGAAGAAGATGGAAAGGATGAAGATAGCTTAACTCTAGATTCCACATCTTGCTAGATGAGGAAGGATCACTTGAAACACTCTAGGTTTGGTGTTTCAAATGCCCAAAATCAACAATGGGGGTAAAGGGTTCGGTTTAGAGAGAAGGGGAGAGGGTATGGTTAAAGTGGATAATGAAAAAGAGGTTGAAATTCACGTTTTTAACCTGTTGGACCCCAAATGCGATTGTGCCAAGCGATAGTGACCATAGCGATAGTGACATGGTCACTATCGCGAGGCACTCTCGCCGATAATGTACCGAGAGCTCCCAGCTGTCCGCGATTGTGCCAAGCGACAATGACCATGTCACAATCGCGAGGCACTCTTGCCGACGATGTACCGAGAGGCTTTGGCTCTCGGCGATTATGACACGGCGATAGTGACCTTGTCACTATCGCGTGGCATTATCGCCCAACCCAAACCGAAGCCCAAAAGTTCACTTTTCTCGCCCGAAACGTTTCCGACGCTTTTTGAGATCTAAGGCAAATCCTCTCGTTCGCAAGGTTTGTCCTTATAAACTTCTACGTAGGCCCAGAGCCACTTTTACTGACTGAAGAAAATTACGAGTGTTACAACCACCACCACCACCATCGATGTCATCACTGTCACCCCCACCGTTCTATCAGTACCACCACTGCTACCATCGTGACCACCACCACCACCATTGTCACTGTGGGTTGCCATTGCTGCCACCACCACCAACTAATATTATTACTAATTTTTTCATTATATCCTATTTATAATTTAAGCAAGAAAGTATGAAAATGTTATAAAGGCATATTTTGGTCATTTTATCACTACTCCATTACAATTTCGAAGTTATATTCTGCGAACTAAATAGAAATATTCTAATTTATGTATTATGTTCCATTCCAATTCCTTTGACACATTTGATGCATTCTAAAAACTTTCTGCCAACCAAAAGTACCCCTTGAATGTTTTTAAAAGTATGTGTTGGTCTTGGAATACAATGACTTACACTAGGTGTGTTTGTGAAAGAGGGGGTTAAATACAAACACAATCAATTTTCATTTTTAAATTTATATTTTATTAAAACATAAAATTACATATTTGTTGCGGAAGTTAGGAAGGTAAGACCTGTGATCCTAAACAATCTGACTGGTGACAAATTTACTAACACTGAAAGAGAGGAGAAAGAACTAAGATAGTCTTTAGATAGTGGCATCGATTTTTCCAAAGAAGCTTTCACAAATAAGTTCTTTCAAAACGGGTGATTTGCCACTAATGACAGGTAAGACATTTTATAGCCTCCAACTTTATCAGGTATCTTCATCTGATTTGCGGATCCATGCATGCGTTTTCACTTCAACCTTTGTAGTTGATGTAGACACTTGTTAACCCATCCCATCATTTCGTATGCAGAGGGAACAGTAAAGAAAGTATGACACTAATAAAATAGTACTTTAGAACTTACTTTGGCTGACATGCTTCTGCATGTTCCCTTACTAGAATGAGAGTTTGGGAGAGTTGGTGAGCCAAACCTTGTTCGACAAGTTTGCACTCCAAAATCTGGCTTGCCAGTAGTAGTATTTGTTGGACTACTAGTAATTTATCTTGTATTGATCTTCTTTCAGCTAGATGACAAACCAATCCACTTTGGTAACTATATTGACCTCACTTTAACTAGTCTTAAATTTCATTGAAGGCTTTTTTCGCTTTTGAATCAATACAGATAATTAAAAGACTTTTACAATTAAAAATCCTATTTTTGTCTATTCCGAAATATAAACTATATAACGGATTCCAACTGTACACTTTTATGAAGTAAGTCTATCGGATGTACATTGACTTATAATCTTTTGATGATGAACTATGAATCTGATATATTAGAGTAACATATGCTCTTTATCGGATTCTCACCTAGAATAACACAAAGACTAAAACTGAAGTTGATCTTTCAAAACATTCTTAGTCATAGATCCAATCACAACACTATATCCAAAACCTTAAGTTTGCTTGATCTTCCTTTTCATAACACGGGTTCGGATGATAGATTGTTTGAGTTATATTTGATGGATGTTGTTAATCGGATATGCTCCTCTTAAAGGCAAGATGTTAGAATGGGTTTCTAAGTGTTTGGTCGGATTTCTATTTGTATTGTATACAAATCCGATGGTTGAGACTAACAACCTCCCCTATTTGTCAATAATAGAAATACATATCCTTAGAAAAAAACACTTCAAAAAATGGTACCAAAACTCATAAGCATAAGACGAGAAACCGAACTCATAAATTATGTGATCCATTTTTGGATTCTTTTTTCTTTTTTCTCTTTTTCTTTTTCTAAGGCATTTTCTTTTGTTTTGTTTTCGTTCATTCTTTTTTCCTTTTCTTTCTTTTCTTTCTCTATTCTTCAGATTACAGAACATAGTGAAGTAAATACAAAGATATTTAAACATTCAACTATAGATACATAAGTTACTGAAAGATGTAAACTTTCATTTAGACTGAAATATATAATGATGTTGATATACTAAAAGCTTACATTTTGAATAAGACATTTTATTTTTCAAAGATGAGATCCTCAAACTTCACTTCTCTGATACTAAGCTGACCAATCAAATTTTGAAGTACTGACTTGAAACCATCAGTAAAAGTTTTTCCCAACTTATTATTTGGGAGAATTTTGAGAAGAGCGTGGAGATGCTTTCTCAGGTGATCATTTAAATCTAAGATCTCCAAAAATATAATAAAAATACATCTTAGAAACCGGAAGAAATAACATTGTTTCTTGAGGCATCAGATCTCCAGGAGGTAAAGACAGATTAAGGTTGGTAGTGGAAGGAAGATTACATGCTAAGACAAGTGAGTGAATTATCTTCTCATCAACTGGAATCTTGAGGGGGAACAAAAGGAGTAGTTGATGTTGTTGGAGTAGCTGAAGATGTTGAGCGGACAAAGGTTTGAAATGATCTTTCGAAGATTGGAGGAGTAGGAAATTCATACTTCTTTTTTACCTCATTTACTTCTATGAGAGTTTGTATCCACTGTATAACAATTGGTTTGTGGACATTTTTGCTTGCTCGGATAACATCAAGAATTTCTAACCATCTTGTATATCCGTAAATGCATAGTAGTGTATATATTCAACCTTTATACTCCCGTCTTCCGTTTCCAGCCTCACTTTAACAAGTGGATCTTTAAACCAACTTTTCTTACATCCGATTACTGTGGCTTTGACAATCGGATTTAAAGTTTCTTCTAAATAATGTTCTGCTGAATTCTTCAAGATTTTCATCTCTTTCTAGTTAAAGAACTTTGGTTGCATCCAGCTCTTCATCCGAGAGATTTAGATCGTCCACACTTGGTCTGGGAGGTGGAAGAGGTATCCGAAGAATATTCGAGGAGTCAATTCTTTGGAGTAATCTTTCATCTTTCTTCTTATTTCTTGGCTCCACCTATTCTTCAAGAAACATAATCCCCCCTTGTCCACTATCTATGAACGTTCGATGGTATCAGATGTTGTTTGAGAAGAACGTGGAGGAAGTATTGACCCAGTTAAAGAAGGTTCCGATTGAGTGGAAGTTGTAATAACTTTATCAATGGTAGTTGCATCATCAGATTATGAGAATATAATATCGGATTTAGAATCGAGAAATGTTGTTTCTTCTTCAAAGGTTTGATTTATGATTGGAGTTGTTTCCCCTTCAACTAGAACATTTTGAGGTTCCTCCGTTTCCTGAGATATCTCTCCCTCACCATAAGGTTCCTCACCCTCAATTTGAGGTTCATTTTCTTGAGAATTATCTTGAGGTTCTTCCCCCTAAGCTTGTTCTTCTGATACTAGGTCCATAATATCTTCACTTGAAAAGCCTTCATCTGATGGTTTGTAAGAGGTGTCATCATCTTGATCATCTGATCCTATGCTAATGGATTTGGTATCATTCTCCCCCTCACTAGCACTAGGATTCAAATCTAACATGGTTTTTAATTGAAGAACAACATTATTGAAAAGTACCCCAAGCTTTTTGGTATGTCTTTGAGTAATGTATAATAATCCTCTGTCAGACTTAGAGAGTGAGAAACTCGTTCTAGTGGATTGTCGGAGGTTGGTTGACCTTTTGTAGAATGGAACAAGTCATCTCATGTTGTTTATAAACTTTCTTGTGGAGTTGATCAAGAGATTCCTTGATTACTTCAGACATTGACTTCTTTGATAGTCTTTCTCTACTTCACTGATCACCATTTTGACTGATGTATCCAAATCCTGAGCAATAAAGACCATGCTAGATTGGTGTGATTCATTTTGTATTCTAGTTGTCTCTAAGGATTCAGATGCATGACCCATAGAGTGGACGATCACCTTTTGAAGTTTGATTTCCTCATCAATAGCTCTATGAGTTTGATCTTGTGAACGTTCCAGAGCTTCCATTCTTTTAAGTATTTCACTCATACTTCATTGATGAATATCAACTTGCTTTTTTAAGGCATCTTCCGATTGTTTGCATCTTTCATCTAACATCCGGTTTTGCTCCAAAAGATTTTAAGTAAGAATAGCTAGTTGAGATGCTGTTAAGCGATTTTGGAGATTGAACTCACACAACTGATCAAGAACCTGAGTAGGTAGAGCATAAAGCGTTCATATTTGATGGAAATGATCACACCCCAGATGAGTTTCAACCGATATTTGAGGTTGATCAGTAAATTGGATATGAGTTACTACATCCGATGAAGTGAAGACTGTTAGAAATTTGAGTTAGAGAAGTGGAGCTAATAGGAGATTGAGTTCCTAATGCGATTGATATACTTGTTGTTGGTGGACTTGCTAAATTATGATCTTATCTCCCATAAGATGATGAGGATAAAACAATAATTTCAGGAGACATTACAGGTATGACAATGGTTGATTGATCCAAGGTGCCAATGTCATCATAATTATTGGTAACTTGTGAACCATGAATTTCTTGCAACAGAGCAATTAGATATGAATTGTCCTCCCCTGCGGTTGCAATTGTAGGTTCATTGGATAATGCAAGTGATAGTGTAGTTGATGCTAGAGAAGTTATGAACAAGGGAGTTTGGATCTGGGGTGGATCCTTGTTCACACAACCGACAACAATGATGATGTGATGGATTTTATAAGTTTTCCCTTTTGTACAATAGTACCCTGTTGGAAGGCTAATGAGGAGCTAGTTGGGTGAAAGGATGCCATGGACTGTGATTGGCAAATTTCAATATATGAGGGTTGTTGAGAGCTTTTAGATAGTTTTGAGGTTTTAGTCATTTGAGTTAAATGGGCCTTCTTTGAAGATCCTAGTTTGGCTAAAGGTAGTAACTTCCGTTTTTGTTTGGACTGTTGAGGGACTTGGGTAGATTCCGAAGGTGCTTTAGTCCCTTTAGATAATGGTATAGAAGTAGCTACCAAGGGAACCAGAGAGGAATCCGATACTGTTTTTGAGGAGGTATCATATTTCTTAGATTTCTTGGATGGCCGAAAAGAAGGTGAGAGAGAAGAGGCCATCTTAGATCTTTTCTCCGATAGGGAAGCAATTTTGGCTAGAAGAAAGTGACTAGTTGCTTCTCTATCTACAGAAGAGTTCCAAGTTGGTTTAGGAGATCAAGCAAAGGAAATCATACATGTAGGCATCGATGGTTCGTCAGTAGAGGTCCTTTTTGCGAAATATACTGAAGGTGATGTAATTGATTTCTTGGCAGTGAGTTTCTCCAAAAGGACTTGGGATGTTGGTCTCCAAGTTTATCAGCAATGAGTTGAGCCAAAAATCGAACGCAAGGAACATGAGACTTGTTTTTGCACTTTAGAGTTACTTTTCCTATTAGTTAATCAAATAAATATCCTACAAAATTGATATATCTTTGAAAAATCAAAGCATAAGCAAGTCTGGTTACATTGTTTAGAAATTGATGGTATCCCCTAGTCTTTGTACTGAGATATTGAACCAGATGGGTGAAGAAGTAATGCCATACCTTAGACATGTGTTTAAGAAGGATAGTTCCTGAGGTGTTTGCATTTGAATCATTCATTCAATATCCAACAATGTGAAGAACTTCTTCAAGTTCTTCATCAGAGCAGAGATTCTCATAGGTATTGGATGAAGATAATGGAAGTTGTAGAACTTTGGCGACATCATCTGCAATGATGATTACATCTTTACTAGTGAGCATAAACGCTACGAATGAGTCATCCTTCTAGGAAGATATGCATGAACACCAAAAATTTACAAGAAGAAAGGTGCTCATCTGAGATGGTGATGAGAAACAGTGAGAGGATGATTCACAAGACTTTTGGTTAAGAAGTCAATCATATCATGGTAGTCTGGATGATCATCATGTTTTTATAGGTACCCAATGTAGTTCGAAGAGGTGAACTTGACATCCTTAACATAGAGAATTGGTCTGACAACATTGGAGTCTATTTGAATCAAAGAAATTTTGGAGAAGAAGATTTCTTATAATCTGATTTCTTGAGAGAATATGAGAGGGTTTGAGTAAAGTGAGGAAGAAGAAGATTAGGCTTTAGGTATTTATATTTGATAGATTGAGATAATTGTGCGGTTGAGTGGACAATTTTTACAAAAATCGCCTCCCCACGTATGTTATGACAATTGTCAAGATTTTATTTTGATTTTACCAGACTTTTGGTCTTCTTTTGGGGATAAGGTACATTGGATTTATCAGTATTTTGAGAGAGAATCTGATGGAAGGAAGAAAATAGGATTGACATTGGATCAGATATGAGAAAAGTCGTGATTTTAAAAGATTCATTGGATTTGTGACCAAGGGATAGGATTTAGACGAGATGTGAACAATCATCGGATGTCAAGAGATGAGAAATCATATGATTTTAACCAAAGTTAACAAAAATCGGATAAAGTAAAGAAAAGAAAATTTAGTGAACACAAGTTTTCTGACAAAAAGTCAACTATTAGGGATTAACCTGTAACACCCTAAAAATTGAGATATTTTAAAACTTGAAATTTTCGCAATATAACGTTTGTAATTTTAAAGTGATTTAAACCTGGAATATTTGACGTGGAATAAACCTTCACAAAATGATATCGCCCAAAAAGGGGAACAATATAAGCGTTTACATTTTTCGAAAAGGAAAAGAAACAAGGACCGACAACCTAATAATCTAAAATATTCTAATTTAGATTACAATCGGGTGTCGTCTTCATTTCCCAAAATATCGACAAGTATTATGCACGCTCTATAACTCCACAATTGCTATTTCCCCAAAAGATTGTCCCCGACGGGATCCAACTCTCCACTCAAGGTTTCGTTACCCCACTGCTAACGGAACCTGATATACACCAAAGCAAACAAGTGTTAGGCTTGGAGCCTAGTGAGAACATCCATAATATACTTATAAAGAAGTACAATGCATTGACGAACTTTAAATAAGCAATTAAAATATCCGTAACCGATTAATATTCCATCATTTGAATCTTTAATCAAGATGGGGGAGACCCGTTCCACCATAGGTTGTGACAGAACATAAAAGTAGGCCACAACGCATACGACCCACATAGCAAGAATGGTTATTTACTGGCGTCAACTCTATCCAAGTCTTTAGCCATTAGAACATCAACTCTATCCAAGTCATTAGTTCAATGTAAACGTGGGTTCAACTCTATCTAAGTCATTACCCCAAAGAAATCCAAATTCAACCCTATCCAGGTCTTTACCTTGAACTCTCACCATTCTCCAAGTTTCATGATTTACCAATTTAACAATTTGCATTTAGCAACAAAGCCCAAGCATGAAAACTTCATAAAACATCATGCCACTATAAGGTAAATCCAACAAACATGTATATGATCTCTTTTCATGTAGACTCAACTTACCTAAAATGTAAAACATTATATCATAATAATCTACCTACAAAAGTACCAATAACCCCGAAAGATGCATAGGTTCTTAAACTCATCATTTCTTTCATGAATCCACTTTTATCACAACACCCATTTGGTGTTCTCATACTTCACAAAACTCAAAATAACAACAACCATAACCACCCAAACATTTTATGCTATCATAACTCGAAATATCTCTAGTATTGTCAAAACCCTAATTTTGACTTACAAGTCCAAATATTCAAATAATAGGAAAACAAAGTTATATGCTCAAATATTTATAAAGAAAGGTTTTTCACAAGTATGTGTAGCATTAAATAAGAAGAATGGACTCACAAAATGGGTTTTGATGAAAACCCAAAATCTTAAAACCTTCCTTGATGAGAATGCAAGTAGGAGATGTAAATGCTAGATCCTTGGTCTTTAATCTTTGGTTGGTGGAACTAGATTCTTGAAATAAATGAGCAATAATGGCCTCTTGAATTCCCCAGAATCGGTTTTAGTGAAGAGGGTGAGAGTTGAGAGAGTTTTGAAGGAATAAATGAGGTTGTGTGTTCCAATGATGTGCAATATATCAAGATGAACAAGAAATTCGATCCAAATGTTCCATATTATTTGATCTCAATTCCAAAGATTACATATGCTCTCAATACAATATTTCTCTCACTAAAAGATGTTCTCTCAAGGTGCTTTATGAATTCTACTAACGAAAAGGTATTTATACCTAGTTACAATACAAAGACAAATACAACTAAACTAAACACAATGACTTGCTTGACTTTGACTTTCCATATTAAAAAGCTTTGACTTGAGCTTTGACTTTGAACCAAATGATCTTGGATCCAACATTTATGCACTAACAATCTCCCCGTTTGGATTCAAGATCATCTTCAAAAGAATAAGCATTGAAACTCCCCTTTGATTCAAAAAAAAAAATTGATCTCCCCTTTGGATAGGCAAATTTCAGCATTCACGGACAATCTTCTTCTTTGAATCTCCCTTTCTTTAATCTGTCTTCAAACTTTCTGTAATCTCCCCCAAAGTCTGTGAATGTCTTTTGCAAGAATCTTTAACAATCTCCTCCAAGGTAATAAAACCTCTTTCAGACATCAGAATAGAAATTATCTTCAGATTTAACTCACTTTGCTTCAGCAAATCATCTTCAAAGAAAATTTCTTGTACACTTAAGCAAACTTTCTTAAATTGTTGATCTTTCTTCAAATCAGTCTTGCATTTCTTGAAATATCTCCATCATATAAAATGAACTTTCACAAACTTTCTTTTCTTGACAATTTCTCCCATATATAACATTTCTTGACTATCTCAACCCCTTTTTGATGATGTAGCATAGAAATCATCAAAACATCTTCAAGAAATGTCACAATATTCTGACCACTGATCTTTCCATATGAGCCTCTGAATATCCGTTAATTTATAATGTATTCATCTGAATCTTTTCAAATTCAAACAAATAAGAATGTAACCCTGAATCAACAAATGAATTAGTTAAGATGCCTGTAAGCAACACAAAACTACTTAGTACAACGAATGTACTATATAAGGAGTTTTATTGATGTTCACTCCCCAAGTCTTCCATTCAATCATCGAATAACACAAGATTATTCTATGAACGTTCCGACAGAAAGAAAAATTTTCTATGTGTTCGTGCATGTGTATGAAAGAATTTAAACACGAATGTTTTATAATAGGCTCAAAATGTGTAAACCATTGAGACAACAACAGTATTACACGGACTCAATTGTGCATGATCAAAGTGCGAAGATGGGGCAGACTTCCTTCTTTTTCAATATCCAAATCTTCCGAATGAAGACCAGATAACATATGTGTTGCGTCCCCATGAAAATATGAAACATCTCTTTGTTGAGAAAAATATGAGTAGCTGGTGGGGTTTAAGAAAGAGTTGACATGGCCTAGTTGCCTATTTCAATGAAGTTCACGAAAGAATTGTGAAACAACAGTAATATGGCTGCCCGACTCAGAAAAAGTTTTGGTGCAGAGTTAGATATTCTTTTACTTTGATCTCTCACGCTCTTTCTTTTTAACATTGAGCTCACTTCTAACCAATACCTCTTTTCATTTTATCTCAACACACACCCACACTCAGATATTGACCCCTCGCCTCTCGATCACTCAAGGATAACTTCATGGGTAGGAAACACTGGTTATCGTGAATCCATAGAAGTTCAATTAAGTTCACACAATTCCCATGTATATTGTCCTATAAGCAAAGTGTTTCTCAATTGGTTTAACTTCAACAGTTAAATCACATTACATATGTCAGATATATATATGCTCAGTAAGATAATCATGAAGATTTGAACATTTTAATCATGAAAGATTCACTCAAAACAAAGAAATTGAATGAATAAAGTGAAATCAATAGAAATGTTTTGAGAATCTGACAATGTATGGAAAAGATCAAATATGATTGATTTATCAATAAAAGCTTAGGTCATGAAAAAATGGATGTTGTCTATACGAATCAAATATAGACATTCTTGAAAGAAACGTTTTGAATGAATCAACGCTCAACAAACATTGAATGTACAAAAGGAGTGTCTTACCATCGAAAAATAGTTCCAATTTGAGACATGGTAAGAACATAGTCAATAAAAGTACTAAATCGGTGTGTGTGAATACTTGACAGTATATGGAAAAGATAGTACATAAGTATTAATCTTTGGAAATACACAGTTAGTTAAACAATGAAGCTCATGTATGAAAACAATTAAAATCACACTTCTAAATTCATGAAATCTTTTTAAAAATCGAGAAGTGGTTTGAACATTTAGAAACATGTTTTCATGTCTGAAAGTTGTCCGTCTTTCAAACACAATGAGATTAAGATTATAATATGCCTTACGCTCATCATTAATCTCATAAAGTCAGCTCCAAAGTCATGATTGAAATGATCATGTAAGCTCCTCCTCAAAATCTGCATTTAGTCAAAAAGTCGTCAAAGTACAAAGTCTTATTAAAACAAAAACATATATTGAAAAATTAAAGACATAAAAGCAGTAAAATTTTTTAAGAATGAGTTCTGATCAGATGTAATCAGAAGTCAATTTCCTTACTCCACCTGAACATATGCATCACACAATATGTCAGTGAAAAATATATGCAATGATTCAAACTTCCCCTCCAATTTAGATTATCTAATCGTTGTCTAACTCCCCCGGAAATCATGAACAAACTTTAAGTGCATATATCGTTCAGATTAAAAATAAAGAAATGAAGAAAAATAACAAAAATAAACTGTACTAGGTAACTACATATTAAGTCTTGAGATTTAACATCCCAAGTTTCGAAATGAGAAAATTAAATCTCTTTTCATCTAACGGCTTGGTAAACAAATCAGCAAGTTGATAATCTGTGTCTACAAAGTAAAGTTCAATTGTACCTTTTTCAACATTATCTTTGATAAAGTGATAATGCACGTCTATATGTTTAGTCTTTGTGTGCTGAACAGGATTAGCTGATATGGCTATGGCGCTCTTCGAATCACAATATATAGGAATCTTGTTGAACTGGAATCCATAGTCTCGAAGTTGTGTCCTCATCCACAAAACTTGAGAGCAACAATTGGCAGCAACTACATACTTTGCTTCAGCAGTCGAAGTGGAAACACAAAGTTGTTTCTTTGACGCCCAACTTACGAGCTTGTCTCCAAGAAATTGAATGTGACCTGATGTGCTTTTCCTGTCTAGCATACACCCTGCATGATCTGCATCTGAATATGCTGTTAGCTCAAAACCTGTATCTTTAGGATACCACAAACCAAGATCTGCAATTCCCTTCAGATATCTAAATATTCGCTTTACAGCAGAGAGATAGGATTCTCTAGGTGAAGCTTGATTTATAGCACATAAGCATGTAGATAACATAATATCCGATCTACTTTTCATTAAGTACATTAAAGAACCAATCATTCCTCTATAAGTCCTAAGATCAACAACTTTTCCCGAAAGATCGGCTCCAATCTTAGTTCCTGGTGCAATCGGGGTTGAAATTGGAGTACAATTTGACATATTAAATTTCTTTAAAATGTCAGCAATATACTTCGCTTGATTTATAAAAATCCCCATGGAAAATTGTATAACATGTAGTCCGAGAAAGAAGTTCATCTCTCCCATCATACTCATTTGAAAAAGTGACACCATGAGGTTAGAAAAATTCTTACAATATTTCGGATTAGTTGAACCAAATATTATATCATTCACATATATTTGAATTAAAATGATATCGGCTTTTTCCTTTTTAATAAAAAGAGTAGTATCGATTTTACCTTTTGAAAATCCAGACTTGACTAAAAACTTTGATAGAACATCGTACCATTTAGAAAGGCAGTCTTCACGTCCATTTGGTAGACAATGAAGTTTTTGTGTGCAGTGTAGGATAGAAACATTATGATTGCCTCTATACATGCAATTGGAGCATATGTCTCATCATAATCTATTCCTTCCTCTTGTCGGTATCTTTTAGCAACAAGTCTTGCTTTGTTTCTTACCACAATACCATCTTCATCTTTCTTGTTTTTGAATACCTATTTCGTACATATAATTGTTTTGCCTTCCGGTCGAGGTACGAGTTTCCAAACTTTAAGCAATTCAAATTTATTGAGTTCTTCTTGGATAGCTGTTATCCAGTCTGGATCTTTTAGAGCTTCATATACTCGTGTAGGTTCTATCTTGCTCAGAAAAGAATCACACATGCACTAATTAGCAGTTGCAGACCTAGTTTGCACCGGTTTTGAAGGATCTCCAATAATTTGATGTACCAGATGCTCTTTGGTCCACTTATATTCATGAAGGAGTGGATTAGATGTAGACTGATCATGTTGATCATCTAGATATCCAGTATGTTCTTCAAGTTGGGTTTAGTTGAAGTAACTGGTGCAGAAGTTTCAGTGGATTGGATATTTGATGTTTGTTAAATAGGCATAACAGTACATCCAACTAAATGAGTAACTTCTAGCTCATTAGTTTCATGTGCAATTTGAACTGGAGTTTCTTCTTGAATCATGGAATTTGATTCAGTCGATACATCTGAAGTAATTAGATGATGATTACTTGAATCTTCAGATCTGTCAATTACAACAGGTTTAGTCACTTTGGAACCAAGAAACTCATCATAAAAATGTTCAAACAATAAATCTAATTCTGTTAAATGAGATGTAGACGTTGACACTTTATCAGAATTAGAAACTTTAACCGCTGGTTCTGGACTGATCTGCCTAGAATCTAATACTCATGTTATCACGGGTTCTGAACTGATTTGATCAGAAGCCATATCTTCATCAAATTTAACATTCATGCTCTCCACCACAATTTTTGAATTCTTTAGATAGACCCTGTATGATGCGGATGTTTGAGAATAGCCAATGAAGATCCCTTCTTCAACTTTAGGATTGAACTTGTTCAAGTTCTCCTTATCATTTAATACATAACACCTGCATCAAAAAATATAAAAGTTGTTAGTGCATATATTTGTTGGATACAAGATCATGAAGATAGAAAGCTGAAAGTCAACCAAGTCAAAGCCAAAGTCAACTCTCAAAGCAAAGTCAAAGTCTCTTTGTAATAAATAGTCAAAGTCAAGTTCAATGTATTTTTTCTTTTAAAGTGTGTTGTGTGCGTGTGTCTTTAATAGACATATGACTTGAGTAGTTAGTATTTGCATGTTAGAAGTTGAGTTGTACACGGACTGAGTTCTAGAGAGAGAAAGTACCACAGAGAGTTTGTATTCGAATCTTGAATTGGAATTGAAACAGGTTAATAGATTGTTGAATTGTTATCTTGTTGTTATTGATTAAACTTCATTAGAACTTGAAATTAGGGAATAAGAATTGGTATCAGAGCAGAGGTCAAAGTGAAATCGATCAAGAAAATGAAGACGCATTGTGTCGTCTGATTTTGGATCAATTTTTGAGTTTTTGTGTGTAATTGGGATTGTAATCGAGTCTATTGAGTTCGCATTAAGTTTTAGATCAATCTTGTAAAGGTTTAGCAAAATATTGCACAGTAATTTTGATCAATTTGTAGGATTTTATGATTTTTGAGTTCACGAGTTTGTACACACTGTGTTTGAATCAATATGTTCATTTGAGTGATTTTTGTTGAAATTCATTGGTTGTAATAGATTTTAGATGCATTAATGAGCAAATTGTCAAAGTTACAAATCGAAATTCAAAGATTTCACGGGTTTTTGAGCCAATCAGAGTGATATTTTATCGAGATCTCAAGAACTCACATAACCTTGAAGAACTCGCACCAAGAACTCACATCAAAGAGGATTTCGCATAATTGTTTTGTCTAAAAATTTCCTAAGTACAGATTTCGCACATGTGTGTTATGCGAAATGCGTAGAATTCGCATGTGTGTGTTGAAGATTCCTCAGAATTCGTATAGCCTATGTGAATTGTCAGAATTCGCATAATCCTGTCATACGAAAAGTTTTCTTGAAAAATCTAAGGATAGAATTCACATCTGAGTGTCGTGCGAAAAGTAAGGATTTCGCATCTGTGAGTCATACGAGTTCTAGGAATTCGCATAAGAGTGTATGTGAATTGCTCAAGATTGAATATTTTCCAAGTGCATATTTCGTATGTCTCTGTTGTGCGAAAAGTTCATGCGAAGCTAATTTTTCAAAATTTTCTAAGTCTAGTTTTCGCATAAGGTTGTATGCGAATTCCTAGAACTCGCATATAATTGTGTGCGAATTATGTGCATGCAAATTCTGTAGTTTCCTTATGTGCGAATTCTGAAAGGTTGTGTGTGTGTGAAGTTAGTGTGTGTGCGAATTCTTTATACGAATTGTGTGTGTAACAGTGACGTGCGAATTCCATACTTAGGAGATTTTTGTAAATTTAATTTCTGAAAATTCTTTCTAAGTTTTTCTGTATTTCTGATTTCACTTGGACTAACGATCATTTTCAAGTTCTTATTTTTAATAGTATCATTCAAGATGAGTTTTTCTGATGATGAAGAAAAGATTGTCAAGCTTAGAATAGAGAACAAAAATCTCGATTCATCAGTCGAATACTACTCAAAGAGATCAAAGAGGTATCACGATGAAAAGCGGATACTGAGAGAATAAGTCAATATATTAAAGACGATAAATGAAGATCTTCTGAAACAGACTTCTGGGTTGAATGAAGAAAAGGTACTGAGTTTGGAAGTTGGGAATACTGAGCTGAAAAGAAAGATCTCAGTCTTGGAAGATCAAATTGTTCAAATCCAGCAAGCAGATTATGTTGATAAGTATAAGAATCTGGAAACTGCTAATGAAGAGTTGAATAAGAAGATTTCTGATCTGGAGCTAAAGATGGCCAAAGACAGAGATGATTTTGATAAAGAAAAGAAAGAGTTTGCAAAGAAATTCTCAAGGTTTTCAAAGAAGAGTTTTGAAGAGAAGAAAACTGTTGAGCTTAAATGTTCCAAGATTTCTCAACAAGTGACTGATTTTGAGAAAGTGATCATTCTAGAAAGGGATAAGTTTGAAGAGGAGAAGAAGGCCATTGAACAGAAAAACATTGGAATCTTCAAAGAAATATCTGGTCAGAGAAGGAATGCCGAGAAGGAATTTGAAGAAGAAAGAAACATTTTTGAATCAGAGATTAGGAAGCTTACAGAGAAGCTATCTGTATTGCCCACAAGTGCACTGAAAAAGCAGAATACGAAGTCTAAATTCCAGAAAGAGATTGACCTGCTCATCAAAGAACGAGGCAATTTATCTTCAAAGATAAATGAGTTTGAAGAAATTGTTTCTAAGGTGGTGGTGACTGAGCAGAAGACTCCAGAGTTAATTATCCACACACCTAGAAATGATTCGGCTGATTCTAAAAAGACAACCGCAAGCTCACATCAAAGAACTGTTTCTTCAAAAAGGTCAGTTAACTCATATGATCAGATTCGTACTATTAACATTTTCTATGATAGAAATGTAGATGGTTCAAATACATTCAGAAGAAGAAGAAGAAGAAGAAGAAAGAGATATGAAGAAGAAAATCTGGTTTGGAAAGTGAAACCAGTTGATGATGAAAAGAATGAAGAGAAGAAAGGTAAGAAATCGTGTGTACATGCACCAAATGCTAAGAAGAACAATGTGCGAAAAGGTAAACTTGATCTTGTTTATTCGAGAGATCAATTAATCAGGTTGTATAAAAGGAAAAATTATTGTTCTTACTGTCGTACATATGATTTTGTTCATAAAACAAGTGATCATTACTGGTATGGTTCTTATTCTATTACCCCTAATAGAACTGCAACTCACAAACATGGACCCAAATACCAGTGGGTACCAAAGCTGAAAGATGAATATGTGTTGCAGGTACCTTAAGTTAAGGGGGAGTAAAAGAAACAAGGCTTCTGAATACTACAGTTCAGGACCCGTAAAGATAAAGAGTTTGACTTCTAAACACAACAGTTTAGGACTCGTACTTCAATGATCAAAAGAGATGATACTCTTGTGCATGAACGAGATTGTACTCCGATACATGAATGAGAAGATCAACCTTCAAGGGGGAATACATATTTTTTCTGATGCAATATTTCATGGGGAGAATATGACTTCTGATTACATCTAATCAGAACTCATACTTTAAAAGTTTTATTGCTTTATGTCATTTTATTTTCAATAAAAGTTATGAATAAAACTTTATACTTTGACAGACTTTGTGACTGATTGCAGAATTGAGAGAGAGCTTACATGATCATATCTAATATGACTTAGAGCTGACTTGATGAGATTTAAGACTGAGTGAAAAGGTTTATTTCTAATCTTAATCTCATACGTGTCTGAAAGAAGGACAACTTTCAGATATGAAAACATGTTTTTAAATGTTCAAACCACTTCCGATTCTTAAAAAGATTTCATGAATATAGAAGTATGATTTTAAATGTTTTCATGCTATATGTGCTTCAGTGTTTAACAAACCGTGTGTTTTCAAAGATAAATACTTGTGTATTATCTTTTCCATATACTGTCAAGTATTCACACACACCGGTTTAATATTTTGTTGAAACTGTTCTTACCATGTCTCATATTGAAACATATTTTCGATGGTAAGACACCCCGCTTGATATTCACTGTTTGAGCGTGATTTCATTTCAAACGTTTCTTCCAAGACTTGTCTATATTTTGATTCTTATAGGCAGATTCCAATTTTTGCTGACCTAAGTTTTTCATGATAAATCATTCAGATTTTGATTTTTTTCATACAATGTCAAATTTTCAAACAAGTTTCTTGTATTCATTTCATTCATTCAATATACTTGTTTTGAAATATCTTCATGATTAAAAATGCTCAAATCTTCAAGATTATCTTTCTGAGCATACAGACATCTGACTTGTATTTCACATTGTGCTTTAACTGCAAAGTTAAATCATTTTGAGAAACATTGTACTTATAGGATTACATGGGTTCTTTGTGTGAGCTTAAATTGAACTTCTATGGATTCACGTTAACCGGTGTTTCCTACCCAAGAAGTTAATCCTTTAGTGATCGAAGAGTGAGGAGTCAATAACTGAGTGTGGGTGTGATGAGGTAAAATGAAAAAGCGAGTTTGGTTAGAAGTGAGCTCAATGTTTAAAAGAAAGAGGGTGTGAGAACAGAGTAAAAGAATATCAAACTCTGCACCAACTTTTTCTGAGCCGGGCAACCACATTTTTGATTGTTTCACATTTCTTTGGTGAACGCCATTGAAAAAGGTAACTAGCCCATGCCAACTCTTGATAAAAAATCCCACCAGCTACTCAGCTTTTTCTCAAAAAGAAGATGTTCCAATATTTTCTGGGGACGCAACATATAATCTATCTAATTTTCATTTGGAAAATCTGGATATTGAAAAAGAAGGAAATCTGCCCCACCTTCGCACTTCGATCATGCACAATTGAGTCTGTGTTTAACTGTTGTTATCTCAATGGTTTACACAATTTTGAGCCTAACAAAAGCAATCATCTGTGCTTAATTCTTTCATACACAAGCACAAACACACAGGAAATTCGTTTTTCTGTCAAAACGTTCATAGAATAAACTTGTGTTATTTTATGATTGAATGGAAGACCTGGGGGAGTGAACATCACAAAAGCTCCTTTCCAATGTGTATTCGTTACACACAGTGACTTCGTGTTCCTAACAGGCACTTCTAACTGATTAATTTGTTGATTCAGGTGTTACACTCATATTTTGTCTGAATTTGCAAAGATTCGGATGATTATCTTTATGAATTGACGGAGAATCAGAGGCTCTTGGAAAAGATCAGTGGTCAGATTGGTTCAATGACATTTCTTGTGAAAGTTTTGATGATTTCGATGCCACAATCATCAAAAAGGGGGAGAAGTGTTCAAGAAATGTGAGATTTTTTAAATAAATGTTTGAAGTGGAGAAGAAAAGTTCAAGAAATGCAAATTTTGAATATAGTTTATTGAATGTTTGTGTCAACGATTGCAATTATTGTTGAAGATTGTTCATAGCTGAAAGAACAAATTCAAAGAATTCTGAATGTGAGCTGGTTTTTACTGAAATTTTCTTTGAAGACAATTTGCTGAAGTAAACCGAGCTAAACCTGAAGATAATTTATTTCCGATATCTGAAAGAGGTTTTTACAACCTTGGGGAGATTGTTACTATTCTTGAAAACAGACTTCGGGAAGAATACATAATTGTTTTTGAAAATAAGGGGAGATTGTACTTCAATGCTTATGTTTATTTCTGAAGATGATCTGAGTTGACAAGAAGTCTACAAGGGGGAGATAAGTTCTTAAAGTTCTTCAATGCAACATAGGGGGAGAATGAATTGCAAAATCTTTTAGATATGATCTTGATCCAAAGGTGGAGAATGTTAGTGCATATATTTGTTGGATACAAAATCATGAAGATAGAAAGCTGAAAGTCAACCAAGTCAAAGCCAAATTCAACTCTCAAAGCAAAGTCAAAGTCTCTGTTAGCGCACAGATCTATTGGATTCAAGATCATCCAATATGAAGATCGCAATCTGAAGCTAATGCTGAAAAGCCACTCTCAAGATTAGTCTAATGTTAATTTGTAATAAGTGTGAAAGTTTGTTTTTAGTATTTTATATTAGTTCCTAAATATCTAGATATTAGTTTAGATATTATATTTTGAGATATTATTTATCTCATAACTTTCAATATCTCAGATCATCATATTGACCCAACTAGAGAGAAAGTGAGAGAGCTTAAACATTGAAGAACATCAACCTTGTAATCCATCATTGTTGTTAATCAAACAGGTTGGTAATCTATCTTGTTTGTTTTTTGATTCATCTGGTAAAGATCGTGTTCAATCACACGGACTCACAATTGGTATCAGAGCTATCACCAGATTCAAAATCAAATCTTACAACTCTCTGTGTTCTTCATTTTTAAAGAACACCGTGTCATCGATCAATATCTTCAAAAAGTGGTTGTTTTTAAAATCAAAAGTTTGTAACCTGTTTTTGTTGGTTAGTCGATCATTGTGTCAAATTATTGGGCTGTAAATCGTTGTCTAGATTGGTCAATTTGGGAATTACAGAGCCGTTTTATCGAGAAGAACACATACCGGTCGATACCGGTTACACACACATCGGTCGAAATCCATCGGTCTCAACACCGGTCGTAGACTAACACCGGGCACACTCACATTTCAAGTCCGGTCGAGGTAACACCGGTCACTACATTCAACACCGGTCAATAACTCTACTCCGGTCCATACCGGTTCGAGCAACTCCGGTCGCCTTACCCCGGTCCCGGTCGAAGACACAATCTCAATACCTGTCGAAACTCAATCGTATACAACAGTTCGGTCATATAGTGCTGCCAACAGTCCTTGGGAAAACAACAGTCCGGTCGTACTCAATTTCCAACCCGGTCGATAACTCTTATCCGGTCGATACAAATTCCATACCGGTCGATAACTCTTATCCGGTCGATACAAATTCCATACCGGTCGAAGGTTTTATCCGGTCAAAGCACTCACCCGGTCGAAAAACATTAACCCCGGTCGACCACACCTCCGGTCAATACTACGGTCCGCATCACCCCCGGTCAAGCAATACACCGGTCACAACATTATACCGGTCGAACTTCACTTTTGCGCCACCAACTGCTCACACAAAACTTGTTTTGTGCCATTAACTACTCGCGCAAAAGTTCTTTCGCGCGACCTACATCTCACGCAAAGTTTGTTTTGCGCCAACCTCTACTCGCGCAAACCTCTAGTACGCGCGATCCGCTTCTCGCGCAAAACTCTTTTGCGCCAGCTTCTTCAAGCGCAAACCTGACTTTTGCGCCACCTTATATTAGCGCAAAGTTTGCTTTTTGCACCAGTACCAGACTTGGTCTTTTTCAAAAGATGTCTTCAAGAGAAGCCCTGGCTATCGGAACTGACACAAAACCACCAGTACTCTTCAGGGGAGAGTATGAGTAGTGGAAAGATCGGTTCATGAACTTCATAGAAAGACAAGATTTGGGTGATTTTATCATGAAATCAATAGAGGAGGGAGTTATGGCACCAGTTTATGAGACTAGTACAGAGGGAACTGTGGCAATAGAGATTCAACTTAAGTATGATGAGCTCGATGGTAAAGACCTAGAGAGAGCGAAAGGTGATAGATTAGCAAAGTCTTATATTCTTCAAGGCATTCCAAATGAAATATATGTGAAGATAAACAGCTATAAAGCCTCTGGCAAAGAGATGTGGGATCAACTAGAGAAAATGATGCTAGGTTCAAAGGTTGGGAACCAATTCAAGATATCCAACTGTCTAAACAACTATGAAGAATTCAAAGGCAGAGTTGGAGAGTCTCTAGCAGGAACATATGACAGATTCGTGACCTTGCTGAATGAACTAAGCAAGAACAAGGTCAACAAATCACAAATAGAGCTGAATGTCAAATTCCTAAGCATTCTCCAGCCTGAATGGAAGAGGTTTGCCAGACAAATGAAGCAAATAAAAGATCTAAACGAGATTCCACTTCATGAGGTGTATGAAAATCTCAAACAGAATGAAGAAGAGGTGGATGAGATCATGGATGATAAGAGACGGTTTGAGAAGATAGTTGATGATTCAGTTGCTCTTGTTGTGAAGCGAAAGAAGAAGAAGATGATTGTGTCTGAATCAGATGATGTTGAAACGAATTCTGACTCTGAAGACTGTGAACAACTAAAGCAGGCTATGCTTATGTTGGCTAAAGCTTTTCAGAAGAAATTCTACAAAAAGCCGAATTCAAACAGTCAGAGGTATACATCTGGTCCGAGCAATTATGTTCACAAGGAGAGGTTTGAAGGAAAGAGAATAGAGGAAAGGAAGCCAGAAGAGAGAAGGTATAAAGCAGAAGAGATCAAACATCCAGAACCTCCAACGTGCTACAACTGTGGTAGACCTGGACATTTTTCCAAATACTGTCGAAGACCCAAAGTCCGGAACTCCGACTACTACAAGAACAAAATGCTTCTAGCCAAGCAACAGGAAGCTGGAAAAGCATTGATGGCAGAAGATGAGTTCTGGCTGGATAAATCAGACGAAGAAGATGATAAAGACGAGAAGGACGAGACAGCGCATCTATGCTTCATGGGACAGATGAAAATAGAAGCTGAAGCTGATTCAGATGAAGAGGAGAATGAAGAGGTATGTGTTTTAGCTGAATCATATTTCTTAAATCAAATGCATGCCATGATGACAAAATTCCAAGAATTAGAGTCAAAACTCAAGCGTGAAAAGGGTGTTATTCATGATCAAAACCAATCAATACAGAAACTTAACGATAATATTGCCGAGAAGAAAGTATTGGTTGAGACTTTACATAAAGACATTGACACCAGCGCAAAAGAAAAGACAATAATTCTTAAACAGATTGCTGAAACTAATTCTAAACTGAGAAAGAGTGAGTTTGATTTCAAAGAGCTTACGAAAATGTTTTCTTCGCGTACCAAAGAAAACGAATCTTTACTTGCAAAACTAAAACCTTTGGAAGAGAAGTTATACACATTGGGTCAAACTGAACAAACCATTCATCTAAACAAACCCAAAGAGGAAATAGAGAGTTGGGGACTCGGATATGAGAATCCACAGACTGAGTAGTTAGTATTTTTTCTTTGTAATAAATAGTCAAAGTCAAGGTCAATGTATTTTTTCTTTTAAAGTGTGTTGTGCGCGTGTGTCTTTAATAGACATATGACTTGAGTAGTTAGTAGTTGCATGTTAGAAGTTGAGTTGTACACAGACTGAGTTCTAGAGAGAGAAAGTACCACAAAGAGTTTGTATTCGAATCTTGAATTGGAATTGAAAAGGTTAAGAGATTGTTGAATTGTTATCTTGTTGTTATTGATTAAACTACATTAGAACTTGAAATTAGGGAATAATAAAAGTGTTTAATGCTTGGTGTTCTGTTGTTAATCAAAGCATAAGGCGTTTTACCGAAGTGACGATGGATGATAGATCTATTCTGTGTATAACAAGCAGTAGACACAACTTCAGCCTGTTAGAACATAAAATGTTCTATTTAGAAGTTTTGTAAAGTAATCTTTGTGTGCTGTGTAGTTTGGGCCTTGTACTTTGGGTTTGGGCTTAAAATGTAAACAAGGGTGTTGGGGTATATATAGGAATTGTTGTAATAGTTTTGTAAGTAAGTCTTTCAAAATGTAGCCGTGTACGAATTCTGTGTTTCTAGAGAGAGAAACCTTTTGACTCTCTCTAGACTTAGTGAATAATACAACAATTCCCTCCCAATCCTCTTGTTAATTGTTCTCAATCAATTAAACTATGATCATTGGACCAAAGAAGTTGTATCAAAGCCTAAATCGAAAAAATCTTTCATCAATTCGATCAAGATCAAGTTTTATTGATTGAACACTTCACTTTGCATGAACAGTTTCTGTGAAGTTCGAATTATTTGGTTTGATGTTTAATTTGATCGAGCTTTGATGATAAATTGATTCAGAGGACATAGGCAATCTATAGTGAATCAATTACAAGCATTAATCTCAATAAATTTGAGTCAATTGGTCGAATTTGATATTTTTTTGGTTCGAAAATGTTATATCACTGTGTTGAGATCGAATTGTGTTATAGAGCTAATTTTAGACAAGATCATCAACTACAAAAGTTCTCCAATGTTGATTTCGAATATGTATACAAATTTTTAGACTCAAATTCGACGAACTGAAGCCTAATTCGAAGATTTTTGAGAAAACATTCGTAGATCTCAAGAATTCGCATGATTATCGAAAAACTCGCATGAAGAATTTGCATGATGAAAAGGTTGAGGAATTCGCATGAAACATCCTTGGACACAACAATTTTTCTAAGTCAGGAATTCGCAGGTAGTCATGTGCGAAAAGTGAAGAATTCGCATGTTACTGTGCATATGTTGTGAGCGAATTGTGAAGAATTCGCAAGTCACTTGATGCGAAATGTCAAGAATTCGCATGTAGTTATATGCGAGAAGTGGCTTCCAGGATGAAAATATATTCTAAGTATAGAATTCGTATGAAGTCATATGAGAATTGCGAGGAATTCACACATAGGCGTATGTGAAAAGCTAGAATTCGCACGCAGGACTATGCGAATTGTGGGATTTCGGCTAAAGCCTCATGCGAATTGTGCCCTTAATGTTCAAAGATCTTCGAATTGTGTGTGCTATGCGAAATTTTTTTGATGTTATGCGAAAAGTGACTGTTTTGAACCCATTTTGCTACAAGTTTTCGCTGTTCCTGAGATTTTTCGCGTAATGCATATGTGACATCATTCTTATCTTCCGTTGGTCACATATTTTTAGCAATTGATTTAAATTTTCATGAGTGCTCATGCTTGTCAAGATTTTTATATACTGGATGTTTGGATTTAGTCTCTGATTGGATTGGATTAGCAGCTTGAGTATCTGCAATCATCAGTCTGGAGTTTTTCTCTACGATGTTAGATAGTTGAGTGCTCTTAATCATTCTTCTGACCTGATCAATTAGAAGTGTGAGTGACTGCAATAATTGTTCTGATGCTTTGGTTGTGATCCAGACTTTTAAGTGCCTATAATCATCCAGCTTATTTGTGAAGATTTGAGGTCCGGGTTTACTCATACAACGTTCTGAAAAGCAGTTAGAAAATGAGCGTCTTTCATCAGTTGCTGAACAATTATCATAATTTATCTTCTAATCCTTGCATTGTAGTGTTTGCTACAAGATGCTTCCTCCTGCAAGTTGATCAGAATACGTTCTTAAACTGATCAAAGCATAAGGCGTTTTACTGAAGCGACGATGGATGATAGATCTATTCTGTGTATAACAAGTAGTAGACACAGCTTCATCCTGTTAGAACATAAAATGTTTTATTTAGAAGTTTTGTAAATTAATCTTTGTGTTGTGTAGTTTAGGCCTTGTACTTTGGGTTTGGGCTTAAAATGTAAAAAGGGTGTTGGGGTATATATAGGAATTGTTTGTAGTAGTTTTGTAAGTAAGTCTTTCAAAATGTAGCCGTGTACGAATTCTGTGTTTCTAGAGAGATAAACCTTTTGACTCTCTCTAGGCTTAGTGAATAATACAACAATTCCCTCCCAATCCTCTTGTTAATTGTTCTCAATCAATTAAACTGTGATCATTGGACCTAACACAACCTACAAGAATAGAGGTAAGTCTGACTGACTGAGCATCGTGCGTGCAACTTCAACTAAGGTTCTATTTCGTCTTTCAACTACCCCATTTTGTTCTGGCATTCTAGCAGCAGAAAATTGATGTGTTATCCCGACTGATTCGAGATAATCGTCAACAATTCTATTTTTGAATTATGTGCCATTATCAGTTCGGATAAGCTTGACTTTCTTCTGCAAGTTCACTTGAACGGTCTTTAAGAATGCGATGATGACATCGGGCGTCTCATCTTTTGATCTTAGAAATTTGACCCAATTGTATCTGGAATAATCATCTACAATCACTAAAACATACTTCTTGCCATTTATGCTTTATGTTCGCATAGGACCACAAAGATCCATATGCAACAATTCTAAATGAGTACTTGTGCTCGGTTTAGGCTTAGGTTTATGTGAAGCTCTCTTCATTTTGCCCTTCTCACGCGCATCACATAGATGATCTCGTTCATATTTTAGCTCTGGAATACCTTTCACCAAATTCCTAGTCTCCAACTTGTTAATATATCTGAAGTTGAGATGAGATAGCCTTCTATGCCATAACCAACTCTGTTGCATAGAGGCTTTTGATAATAGACACACAATATTATCCGGCTTTACACTGGACAGGTTGATAGTATAGAAATTTGACTTTCTAGTACCGACCAAGAGTTCTTTTCCTTCTTCCGTTCGTACACAACATCTCTTGGCTTTGAAGTTTACCTCTAAATCCTTGTCGCAAAATTGACCAATGCTGAACAAATTGTGTCCTAAACCTTCAACATAGCTCACCTTCTAAATCGTTATGTTCTCTTGCACAATATCTCCATATCCTAAGATTGGTGAAAACTGGTCATTCCCAAAATGAACATTGCCACAAAATTTCTCTGTATAATTAGATAGAATATCTTTCTGCCCTGTCATATGCTTGGAACAGCCTGAATCCAAGTACCACATATGATGGGTCTGCACATGAGAAATCAAGTAACAAGAGGTTTAGGTACCCATTTATAGATGGGTCCTAGCAAGTTAGCACAAGATTTTGGCATCCATTCGAATTTGGACCCTCTGAGCTTTTGAAAAACTTTTGAAACATTATTATGATAAACATGATATGAACCAAAACAATTATCAGAATATTGTCGAGACACAAAATCATTTCGACGATATGTGAAAGACTGAGTAGTAGACGGAGATAATTGGATCAATTGCTTTAATGTATATATCTTGTAAGAAGATACAAGGTTTTGTTTAAGAGAAGCAACTTGATCAATTACATCAGAATCACTATCAATAACCCTATTACATTCAACATCAGAACATGATTTTGTTGACTCGGCAACCTTCTGCTTTGGCCTCCATTCAGATTTCACTTCGGATCTTTTCTTTTTCATATCTGAAACATATGAATATTGCATGTTAGAACTGTGAGACTTAAGAGATTGTTTATTCTTTGATTTACCAGTGTTGTTCTATTTATGTGAGAGTCTGTTCTTTCTTTTCTTACCTTTTGCAGAATAGTTGCTCACAGAAACTAGTTTATCAACTTTCGTTGATGATTCACCTTTTTCATACACACTTGGTAAACCATTAGAATTAATAATGAATTGAGAATGATCTGGAAGTTTTGCATTAAAATCAAATTGAATAAAACATTTATCAAAACAACCATCAGAGTTTAGAAAATCCAACTCTTCATCAAACAAAACATCATCATCATTAGATATAGAAACTTTTAAAGTATTGGAAAAATCAGTGTTTATAAAAACAGTGGAAAATACCATTTGTTCTAATCCAAACAAAATTTTTTCTTCTTCAAGAGTATTCTCAAGCTCAGAAATTTTACTTTCTAAGATGAGTGGAGGAACATAAAGCTTTCCTTCAATCGGTTTTGCCTCCATTTCCTCTGTAGAATAACTTTGAAAATAAGCATTAGAAAGAAATTTTGACTGTTTAGAATTGTAACTAGAATTCAACTTTTCATAACGAAATGGTAGTTGCATTTTAGTTTTATTTTTCCTTTTCTCATCTTCCTTAGCTTCTTCCTCATCTGATGATTTAGTCCATTTGACTTTGAGTTCAAGATATTTAGGTGCCAATTTTAGAAAACCAAAATCATATAAAGCAGACACTTTGGAAATACCCTTTTTCAAATAATGTGTGTTATCGTAACCAGTACCCCACAATCAATACCTTCTTTTGGTTTATTAAGATGAATAGTTTGATCAGTCTGACCTCTAGTATAAAGTTTTTCTTCTAAACCATTCATTTTTTCAACCAAAGAATTACTTTCTTTCTTTAAGGATAAATACTTTTTAGCAACCTCTTTGATCTCAAGTTCACACAATTTGAATTGTGAAGATGTTTCAGATAATTGATTATGAATTACAGTCTTTTCTCTAACACTGGTATCAATATTTTTATGTAAAGTTTTAATCAATACATTCTTCTCAACAATATAATTGTTGAGTTTCAGTATTGCTTGGTTTTTCTTTTCAATGATACATTTTTCACGTTTGAGTTTAGACTGCAAATCCTGAAGTTCAACCATCATGGATTGCATTTGAGTTAAAAAATCAGATTCAGTCATATCACATACCTCTTCAGAATCCTCTTCATCTGACATCTCCTCAGCAACTTTCTGTCCCATTAGGCACATATGGGCAGTCTCCTCTTTCTCACTCTCAGGTTCAGAATGATCTAGCCAATAGTCATCTTCAGCCATTAAAGCTTTGCCAGCTTCTTTCTGTTTAGCCAGAAGCATCTTGTTCTTGTAATACTCAGAATTCCTAACTTTTGGCTTGCGACAGTCTTTGGCAAAATGGCCTATCTTGCCACAGTTATAGCCCTTGACTGGTTCATCTACTTTCTTTTCTGCATATTGATTCACATATCTTTTCTCTTCCAGCTTCTTATCATCTAATCGTTTACCTTCTACTCTCTCTTTGTGCTCATGATTCTTTGATCCTGACGAATACTGTAGATCCCAGATACAGTGCAATCACGAACAATAATCAATAACACGCAATGAATGAGCCACAACTTCTAGTCATATGATTAATACTCAATAAAGGTTTAGGTTTACAAAGAGAATTTCTGATAAGCAAATGTAAACCTATTGACTAGAATAATGACGTCTACCCTTCTCTCTAAACCTAATTCTCAACAAACATGTCGGTCCACAATATTATGATCAAGTTTTTATTGACAATAACAATAACAAGATTACCAACCTGTTTGATTAATATTCAACGATTACAAGGTTTGGTGTTTGACACTTTGAAGCTCTCAACGTTTTTCTCTCTGATTTACACCGTGAGTGTGTGTGTTGTGTATTCTTATTGATCTGATCTGATACTTGCTTCTCTAAGACTCTACCTAACATAATATCTAAACAAGATATTATCAAAGACAATATAAACTAATATAATAACTAAACTAATAATATCTAGATATTTAGATATTATCTAACTAACTAATTAAAACATAATAACAAACTAACAACTAACTAAACTAATTACTTAAACACAATAAACTAACTTTGACATTTATTACAAACGATATTAGACTAATATTTAAGAGTCGACTTTCCGGTATTAGCTTCAGATTGCGATCTTCAGATTGGATGATCTTGAATCCAATGAGACTGTGCTCTAACAAAACACCACAATATATATGAGGCGAATAAGGCCTCATGGGCTTGAGGCCCATTACCTAATAAACTATCAAGTAATTACAATTCAACCCCTTATAAATGCGTTATACAACTTTCAACGCACTAGGACTTTCAGTCCTAACAATCTCCCCCTAAAGTTGAATAAGGCATTTATCTTCTTGAAATCTTCATGCCTTGATCTTCTTTCCCTCTTAAATCTTTGAAGAACTTTGGTGTTTCATGTCTTTCCAAATTCCCCTTGAATAAAACTCTTGGTCTTCATAGTTTAAACTTTGTAACCATATTCAATGTACAATAGCCTCGACTGAATGCACTATCAAGCAGCTTTCAACTGTAGAAACTCAACACATCGGATCAGCACACAAGAAAGATAATGTGCGAGTTACATGACATTCCATGGTGCAACTTCAGTTTAAAACAAAGAATATGTCTTTGAACTGCGAGTTGAATATGCTTTCAACTTAAGAACTTGTTAGAAAAGGAAAAACTTGTTGAAGAAAATGATTCTTTGAGAAATCAATTATCCGAACTCTCGAAAAAGTTTAAAAAATCAGAGAGTGAGCACGATGCTTATGTTCAGAATTATGTTCGTAACTATAATTCAATTATTGCATAACAGAAAGAGTTGATTGAAAGTCTGAAATAATAGAATATGAAGAAAAGTGATCCAACAAGTGATGAAGCTTCAAAGAAAATATCTGAACTCGAACGAAAAGTTGCAGGTTTTGAAGCACGAGAAGAGAAGACACTGGAACTGGAAGAAAAACGTAAAGATGTGGAGAGTGAAAACCTGGATCTGAAGAAAAGACTTGTTGTTTTTGAACAAGAAAAAGTTCATTTCTCAAATGAAAGGAAGAATCTTGAAAGAAAGATTTTTGATCTTTCAAAGAAAGTTTTTGACGACAGAAAAGTTTTTGAGCTTCAAAATGAAAAAACTTTCAAAACAGATTTCTGATTTTGAAAACGTTTTGATAATTGAGAGAGATTCTTTTGAGAAAGAGAGAAAAGTTTTTGAGAGTGAAAAGGAAATGCTTGAAAATAAGAATGTTGCGGGTTTTAAAGAGATATCTGATAAACGCAACAGTATAGAAAAGGATTTTGAAACTGAAAGAAAGATTTTCGAAACTGAGATTCATAAGCTTTCAAAGAAATCTTGTTACTCCCCCTCAGATTTTGCTAACTCCCCTTTAACAAGATAATCTGTGTAATCTGTGTCTTTGAATTGTGTGTCGTTCCCCCCCTCATCATGTAACTTCAAAGACTAACCGGATGAGTAACAAAATATTAGATAAAGCGATTAATAACCAAGGGTAAAAGCTAACACAGAAACACAATAGTAACTGTTATCACAACAATTTAGATAATTGTGTCGCCTATTTTCAGAGTTGGCATTGATGTATCTCTGATAGGACTTCCAGTTATCACTGAAGTAAAATATTAAAAAATTACTTCTCAAACTGTTCCGGCAATATCACAAAGATATGCAAGGGGAATCACAAAGATTCGTGCGTGTGTGAAAAAAGTATAACTCAAATCGATTAGGCTCAAAGATTGATTCAACCTGGGACGCAGGTTAGAAATCAATAGACTCAGTGAGATGAATATGAAGTTCGGAGACCGGAGCTGATGTCTTCCTTTTTCAATATCTAAAACCTCCGAGTGAGGAATAGATAGATTATGTGCTAAATCTCCGTGCAAATATGAAACAAATATCTTTCGAGAGATACTTGAGTGGCTAGGTGGGGTGACACGAGTTATCAACACTGGGTCCATGTCTGTTTCAATATCCATCTCCAAAGAACGAGAATGAATAGATTATGTGGTGACCCGGATAACTGACTCGGTTTGGTAAGGACCAATAATTCTTTTAAGTCCTGTCACATCCTCACCGTATTCTTTTCATTCCGAACTCATATATCAATCTAGACCCCTCACTGATATCTATGAATATGATGTGTTTCTTGGGTAAGTCCTTCCGGTTCTAGATGGACCATAGAAACATTAATATCCCTAACATTCCTTTAACTCACTAAGATAGAACAATGAAGTAAACTTTCTGATTTGAGATTATGAAAAGTCAAAAACATTTAAGAACGAGTCCTGAACTGAAGTGTTCAGAAGTCGATATGAAAATTTAAACAAACATGGTACTCCCCCTTAAAAGTGGCATAACCCTTGAATGTAGTCATGTGACATGAATAAACTGAATTAAATCACACATGACATTCCTGCAAAACAGATTAAGAAGATTTTGGTTTTGGTATCCATGTTGTGATGGATCCTTGTTGGTTAGTTGCCTTGGCTTTGAAGCTATTAAACTGAGGATTGGGGATGTTATAAGTACCATACCAATTATTCACATACCTTAAATCCACAAAGTCACTATTTCCACAGTGAGTGCAATAGATCGTTTGCCGGCGCAGACTGATTAACTTTCCTGTAGAATAAACATAAGTAGGTGAATCAGTCTTAGAAATAGATGACTTTGTATCAACTACAGGAGAATCATGAGACTTGTTTCCTTCACTGTCTTCTGTAGTTGGTTTATTTCTCCAAACCATCTTTACTTTTCTGATAAAATGATTATCTGAAGAATCATTAAGCTCGCAATTAGAAGAACTAGAGTAGTAAGTATGTCTTTTGTTAGAGATGTCGATCTTTCTTTGTTTCTGTGAACGTCTTTTAGATTTTTGCTTTGAAGATTTGTTCACAGAAACCTTTTAAGAGGCAGATGTTGAACATTCGCCTTTATAAAATTTGACCGGTGGCTCACCAGTTGAATCCAAAAAGTCAACATGACTTGGAAGTTTTGGATTGAAATCAAACTGGTCTTGCTAACTGTCTGGACACACCTCAGAATTCAGAAAGGCTGAGAATTCCATTTCCTCATCAGAAGGAGTCTTATCACTTAAAGGATTGAGGAGACTGGAAGGATTTGTGCTTTGAAGCAGATCATTAGCGGAAGCATTTCGAAAATCAGAACGATGATCCTTTTTTAAAACACTCCAACTGAGGCTCTTTTCCTTTATCATAAGAAGTTGGTGAAGAATCACCCAGAAAAGTTTTACAGGAAGAGGTGTCTGAGGGTGGAGAAGAATGTTCTGACAGATTAATCTTCTCCTCTTGGAGTAAGTCAAGCTTAGCTTGAAACTCAGCTTTGTGAAGTTGCTCTTTCATCAGATCTGCTGCCAAGGCTGACAATTGTGAATTAAGCTTATTTATCTCTGTCTGAAGATATTCCTTTTCCTCCCTCGACCCAGTTTCCCTTTTATTGGAATTGAGGCACTCAAGTTTGGATAATAACTCTTGTTTTTCCTTTTGAAAAATGAGCCTTTCCTGTGCAAATGACTCTTCTAGTTGAACAATTTTCTTTTCTAAAATCAGAGGTGGAACATAGATTTTGTAGTCCATTGATTCCTCCTCAGTTTCAACCGTTTTTGAATCAATTTCAGCCTGAGAATAGCTTTGAAAATAGTCATTTGACAGAAAACAGGGTTTTTCAGTGTTGTATGATGCATTCAATGAGTCATAAACAAAAGGAAGTTGCATCGTGGTAGTATTTTTATTTCTCAATGTTTTCAGTTCCGGATCCTCATCAACAAGTGGTTTGGTCCAATTGATTTTTTACTCTAGGTAGGTTTTGTCTATTCCAAAAAATTCGAACGCATATAACGTGGGAACTTTGGTCAAGGCCTTTTTCAGATAATGTGGGTTATCGTAACCGATACCCGTCTCTGAATATTTGAATTCTTTTGGTGCAATTAGATTCAGCGTTTGTTTAGATTGACCAATTTTATAAAGTTTCAGTTCAAGATCCTTTAACTGAGTAGATAACCTTTGGTTTTCATTTTTATAAGCCACGCTTTTAGTTACAATATCAATTTTCTCATTTTCTGACATACGAATCTTATAGGTAAGATCATCTACTTTGGTCTTTAAATCTTTTGATTCGTTTGAACAACGCTCATACTCTTCCTTTAGATTTGAAATTATGCACAAGTTGCCAACAATTTCTATGCGTTGATTATCATATTTGTCAAGCAATCTTTCAATTCTAGCTTCTAAACAAGAAACTTTCTCTTCTAACTCAAATAAGTTGGATGAGACATTGTTGTTTGAAAAACTTGAAGTCTAGGGACTAAACTTGACAAAATATGAAAAAATCAAAGTGCAAGGACTAAAAGTGACAACGTGTGAAACTTGAAAGATTAGGGGTCAAAGATGACAAATGATCGAAACTATGAAGTACGGGGGCTAAAAGTGACACAAACTAAAACTTAAAACTGCAAGGACTAAAAGTGACACAAACTGAAACTTAAAACTAGAAGGACTAAAAATGACATATACTAAAACTACTAACTAGAGGGACTAAAAGTGTAAAACTTCTAACGGACTTAACTAAAAAAATGACTAAAAAAGAAATAAAACTAACCAAACTAACTGAACTAACGGAGACTTAACGGAAAAATGACCAAAATGTAAAGAAATTAACGGAGAGTTAACGAATTTACTATTCATCATCTCCTACCTCTAGCACACCTGCAAAAACACGAAACGGTCAGAAATATTTAATGCAAAACGATCGTTAAAGCTCCCTGATCAGTCCTCAATAGATTAAAACTCAACCGGTCAACCCACGATCACAAACGAACCAACCGAAAACTTTTCGAAAAACGATCGACAACTTAAAAAACTCGGTATGGGATAAAACTTTTCGACCAAAAATGATCGATTATGTTCCCTTAAGCTCCCTCAACTGATTATAACTCGAATCAATCTCTCAAACTCACGAACGAAGCAACCGGAAGTTTTTTTCGGAAACCGAACGAGAACTTAAAAACTTGATATAGGTGAAAAATTTACGATCAAAATCGATCGTTTAGACTTCGTAAGCAACCCTTCACAATTTAAAAATTGAAAAACTTTGTCCACGGTCACACCGAACCAACCGAAAACTTTTCGACAAACCGATCGAAACCTTTAAACTTTTATGACTGACGAAGTGTGGAAACGGGGAGAGGAGACGCAAGGGACCGGTCGGGGAGACACCGGTCGGGGAGTGTCAGGATCGAATTCTCAACAAGAATTAATTCTCAAAAACAATATCAAAGAAGTTTGCAGAATAACACTTTGATATTTAATCAAAACAGTAAATCAACACAGTAGATATGAAGAACAAACTGTAAACTTGTATTGAATGCTTTGAAGTTACAAGATTACACACTTAACCTCAATATTGATGAACAGGCTCACCAATACGAATTCTACTTCTCTAGAATTAGGATCTATGCCTTGAGGTTGATTTTCTCTCTAATAGAATGAAGAAAACAAAAGTTAACTCTCTATTCTAAACTATACAATATATATACTGAATACAAAGATAATTACAATAAATAAAATATCTTTAGTATATCTTCCATGTATATCTCTAAGCTTCCATGTATATCCTTTCATACGAATCTTCATCATATAAGCAGTATAAATCTTCAGCAGCATTAAATTCCTTCTAGCAGCATTAACTACTAAGCAGCACTAACCACTAGCAGTACTAACTAGCTAAGCAGTACTAACTTTGTTCAAGCAACACTAACTTTGACTAGTAGTATTAATAGTACTAGCAGTAGTAACACTCAGCAGTACTAACCTTTAAGTCTTCTAGCAGTAGTAACTTTGAACCAGCAGCATTAACCATACTTGATGAATTCTTCAGTTCCCAACAATCTCCCCCTAACTTGACTTTTAGGAAGAGAAGTCAAGTTCTTCAAATTTTCTTCAAGATGCTCCCAAAACTCTATCATGGCCTAAATTCCAGTGTTTGCATCCAATCCCAAACTCTGATTGATGGTTCTTTGAATCAAGTATTTAGCCATTTCTGAATCTGGAACACACCTTAACTTTTTCTTCAGCATGGCATGTAGCTTCAATCTGCTATGATTATACACTCTATCCACTAGGAAGTATTCAGTGTGATTTAAATCCAAAGTCACTGTATATACTCCACTAATTTCATATAGAGTCCAACTGTTTACTGATTTGAAGACATCCTTGATCAAATGCTCTACTTCTTCAAGGTTGAACATCATACACAGATACTCCATTACCAGTTTTGTAATTGAAATCCCTGGAGCCTTTAGAATATCTGCATACAACTTCATTCCTATTTCAAACATCTCTTCAATATCTGATCTAGAGCATGTTCTGACAATTTTTGCCCAGGTGTTGAACACTTCATACTTTTCATCCTTTCTTTTCAGCCTTATGTATTCCTTTCCATCCACTGTCAATGTATCCCAGTGAATGACCTCAGGAGGCTTAACTCCTACAGGTTCTGCTGAAATTGGTTCAGGCACTTTGTCCATCACTACCATATACAAATTTACATCATCAGTGTTTGATGGCTCTTTCTGTTTAGATGACTCAGGTGCCCCTTCTTCTTCAGCAACCTTCTCAGCCTCTTCTTCAGATACTCTAGGCTTCTTGATTGGCTTTCTTCTTGCCATCATCTTTGTTCTCTTTAAAGTCCTTAGACTTTCTCCCAGAGTGGACTCTTTCTTAGGAGGTGTTTCTTGCTCATCTGGAAATGGCTTTTGACAATCAAAGTCATTACTTTCTTTTATCCTCTTCTCCATCTCCACCCTAGCAGTTTCATTTCCCTGAAGCTTCAACATCTCTGAATCATACAGCTCTTTGATCTTCTCAAAAGACATTTTGGAGAACATCTCCTTTTTGACTCCTACAGACCTTTGAGAAATATAATCATCTTGTTTCTCTCTTGGGTACCTAGGAATGTCTTTGAGGGTTTTCTCTTCTTTGCAAATGTTTTCACCACTGATTTCTTCATACTTGCAGCTTTCTTCTGTGCAATTTCAGTTGCCATACTCAGTTGATAAGCTTCATTCAGTTCAGCAGCTAGAGCTTTTGCCATTTCCCTGTCCTTTTCCATCTGAACTCTTTCTTCCTTTTCAATGTCATCTTGCATCTTTCTAGCTAGGGCTTCATCTGATTCAACCAACCTTTGCTTTTTGATTGGTTGATCAGATTCCACCATCTTTGCTTTTCCTTTGTCTTTGCTCATTGCCTTCTTACTGTTATCTTTCTTGATCACTTCACCTTGTTCTTTGATGATTACTCCTTTGGTCTTTGAAGTGACCTTGGGAGTATCATTCTTGGCTTTAAGTAAGGTTTTTGCAATCTCAAGATCTGTTAAAACTTCTTTCACAGTTTCTGCTGCTTTATTAATGTCAGCAGTAGTAACTGTTTCTGCTTGCTGCTCCCCCTCAACATCAAGTTTCTCTCCATCAAGCTCCCCCTTTCTTGTGGCTTCTTCCATGTTGATCTCCCCCTTTTTGGGAGCATCATTTTCAGTGGTCCTTCTCCTTAGTTGGAATTGCTTTCTCTTCTTCCTCTGTACCAGACTTAGCACCATCTTCTTCAGCTTAGCAATCTGTACTTGTTGGGACAGAATGACCAGCTTCATCTCCTCTATTTCTTTTCCTTGTTTCATAACATCTAGGTTGATGTTTCCCATGGTTTCCATCAATTCCTGGTAACTATATCTGTCCTCACCTTCTCTAGAAGTGTTACCCTCCTTTGAAGGATCATTGGATCTTTTAGTAGTGGAAGTCTTCTGCCTAGCAGAAGCACTATCCACCCCTGTGGTTTCTTGGCACCAGGGACCTTCAAATGATTTCTCATTCAAAGTTGCCATGGGGGAGGTCTTATTGATGTTACCACTTTCCTCCTCTGTGCTAGCAGGAGTAGTGGCAGCCTCATCACCCATATGCTCTACCTCCTCCTTAGAGAGCACCTCCTTTGGGTTGGGAGACACCCTTGTGGATTCCCTTTGAATATTCTCTACTGGAGAATGCTCCAATAGAGGGCTTAAAGGCTTGGGGGATGATGGTACAAGAAGGGAAGGAGCCTTCTTTACCTGTTTCCTCTTGTAAGTTTGGGTGATAGGAGAGGTTGGTTTTTCAAAAAGGGACTGGGGAATAGATTTTGAGAGGGAAGGTTGGGCTTGGCTAGCAGTGGGTTGGTCTAATGGGGGCCTTGACCCTGCTGCCATACCTTCATTGGTTTGGGACACCACCATCATTGTAGAGAACAATGGGGTGTCAACTCCTTCAGAGTCCCCAGCAGATCTTCTCATATTTGAGAAAACCTTGCCTTTGGGGGGTTTAGGTACATATACCCCAACAGGTTGAGGTATATCCGTCAATTCATGAGTAATAACTTCTTGAACAAACCTGGGATACATAAAGAAGCTCTTTTTGTTTCCCATGTTTGAGACAAGATCACTGAAAATCATTTTAGAAAAATTATACTTTCTGGCAGTGGCCAAGCACACCAAAGCATAAGCAATAGTGCTGCTGAACTCACTCCATCCAGTAGTCTTTTTGGAGATACAATGCATAAGAGTATGGACAAAGAAACGCCATTGGGGTGAAAATTTGGCTTTAGAGAATTTGAAAACACTCAATGGGCCTCCATACCCCATTCTTGTAAGATTGGAAAACAGTTCATCGTTTGGGATAGAAGTTATACCAGAGGCATCGTCTAGACGTAGACTGATGCGAATAACCTCTTCAGTAACTGTTAGTGATTGATCACAGATTCTTGTCTTGATCATTTGCACACCATTCTCAACAACAATGGTGGCATTAGCCCAGAACTGCCTTTGATGCTCGATATAGATTGTAGGGGATACAATAAGAGCATGAGCAATATGGCTTGACTTGAGGAAATCCACAATCTGATGAAATCCTGCAGCTTGCTTTGGCTTTTGTAGCATCGCAATCTCATTGTGCTCGTCGATGAATGTCATGGATGCCATTAATCTTAGTGAAAAGCTTGCCTGAAAACTTCGAACTTGAGAGAGAAAAGGTTTAGAGCGCAAGAGAACAGGATGCAAAGAGTCGTTATGAGCTTTTAGGCGGGCAAAGAGTATTTATAGTATTCGGAACATAAGCAGTATTAACCTAGAGCAGTATTAACCACTAGCAGTATTAACTGAAAGCAGTATTAACTGAAAGCAGTATTAACCACTAGCAGTATTAACTGAAAGCAGTATTAACCACTAGCAGTATTAACTGAAAGCAATATTAACCACTAGCAGTATTAACTGAAAGCAGTATTAACCACTAGCAGTATTAACTGAAAGCAGTATTAATCACTAGCAGTATTAACTGAAAGCAGTATTAACCACTAGCAGTATTAACTGAAAGCAGTATTAACCACTAGCAGTATTAACTGAAAGCAGTATTAACCACTAGCAGTATTAACTGACTTACTCCTTTAAACTTGCTAAACACTGAGTACTGCTATGCATATCCTGAAAAAGAAGATTAGTAACTCCAAGAATAAATAATATACAGGTATAAAACCACTTTTTGAGAAGGGGATTATTCAGAGTTGATCATTCCCACACTTGTTACCAAGAAAGTGAATCTACCCACATCAAAAGCTTTAGTGAATAGATCAGCAAACTGATTATCAGTGTGAACTTTGACAACTTGAATAATTTTCTTTTCATTACAATCTCTTATAAAGTGATACCTGATCTCAATGTGCTTTGTCTTTGAGTGCTTGACTGGATTATTCACAATGCTAATAGCACTGCTGTTGTCAATAAAAATTGGAGTGTGTAGAAAGGTTACCCCATAATCCAACATTTGATTCTGAATCCATAAGACTTGAGAACAGCAACTTGCAGCTGCTATGTACTCTGCCTCTGTTGTAGATGTGGATATTGTGGTTTGTTTCTTGCACTGCCATGAGACTAGTCTAGCACCCAAAAACTGACATCCTCCAGAAGTAGATTTTCTGTCCAAGTTTGCCCCACCTAGATCACTGTCTGAGTATGCTATTAGGTCAAAGGGTGAGTCATGAGGATACCAAAGTCCTAATCTGGGTTGCCCTTTGAGATATCTGAATATCCTCTTAACAGCTTGAAAGTGAGATTGCTTTGGCCTAACTTGGAATCTTGCACATACACAGACTGGAAACATTATATCTGGCCTTGATGCTGTGAGATACATGAGAGAGCCAATCATGGATCTGTAATGATGCACATCTATATCCTCCCCCTCAAGATCTGCTGTTATTTGCTTGTGTGTTTCCATAGGTGTGCTGGCAGGTTTTGACTCTGAGAAACCAAACTTGGTTAGAATGTCCTGCACATACTTGGATTGACAGATGAAGATTCCATCTGACTTCTGTTGAACTTGGAGTCCAAGGAAGAAAGTAAGTTCCCCCATGGAACTCATTTTGAACCTTTGATGCATTAAATCCTCAAACTCCTTGCACATGTTGTTTCTTGTAGATCCAAAGATAATGTCATCAACATAGATTTGGACCAGCAAGATATCCTTCTTCTTTCTCTTGATAAATAGAGTCTTATCAATGACTCCTCTTTCAAAGTCATTTTCCAAGAGATAGGATGACAGAGTGTCATACCATGCTCTTGGAGCTTGATGTAGTCCATAAAGTGCTTTCTTTAATTTGTATACCCTGTCTAGATAGCTTGGGTTTTCAAACCCTGGTGATTGACAGACATATACTTCTTCTTCAATTGAGCCATAGAGAAAAGCACTTTTTACATCCATTTGATAGACTTTGAAATTCATGTAAGAAGCATAGGCTAGGAATAGTCTGATTGCTTCTATCCTAGCCACAGGTGCAAAAACTTCTTCATAATCTATACCCTCTTCTTGAGTATATCCTTGAGCCACCAGCCTTGCTTTGTTTCTTATGACAATACCTCTTTCATCTCTCTTGTTTCTGAAAATCCATTTTGTGCCAATTGCTCTGTGACCTTTAGGAAGGTCTACTAGATCCCATACATCTTGTAGCTTGAACTGTAACAGTTCTTCTTGCATTGCTTCTATCCAGCTAGATTCTTTCATAGCATCATGTGCCTTTTTAGGCTCAAGCTGAGATAGAAAACAAGAAAGCACTGTATGCTGTTGATCTTGCATTTCCTGAAGCCTGCTTTGATGTCTAGTCATCATAGGAGAAGAGATATCTCCTATTACCAGTTGTGGAGGATGATTCTTTTGAACTCTGGTGTTATGACTAGGTTCTTCATTCAGTCCAGCCTCTAGATTAGAGTCATGCAACTCAACTGAAGTGTTTTCAGAGGCCACTTCATTATTTTCTTGAGTCTCCTCATCTCTAGTTTCTTCTTCACTCTGACTTGGTCCAGTAAATGATTCCTTTTCACAGTCTTCAACAGAATTTACTGTGGGTATGGGAAAAATCACAGATTTAGATATACTTTCTTGAACTTGTGTGATCCCTGATCCTCCACTTCCTGAACCTGCATTCTCATTACTGAAACCAAAAGAGTTAGTTAGTGAATCAATGTCAAATAGCCACTGAGGTCCAGACCCAACAGGATTTGGTGTGTTCTCATTGCATTTGACATTGTCACTTTCTTCAATTATTCTAGAAGATGAGTTAAAAACTCTGTAGGCCTTACTCTGAGATGAATATCCAACAAGAAATCCATCATCTGCTTTGCTATCAAACTTACCTAAGTGAGATTTGGTATTTAGAATTGTACAAGGACACCCAAAAGGTTTGAAGAAACCAATGAAAGGTTTTCTTTTATTTAAAAGCTCATATGGGGTCTTGTTCTTTTGCTTGACCACTAGAACTCTGTTTTGGACATAACAAGCAGTATTAACTGCTTCAGCCCAGAAGGTAATTGGCAATTTTGAATCAGCCAACAGAGATCTAGCAGCCTCTATTAGTGTTCTATTTCTCCTTTCAGCAACACCATTCTGTTGAGGAGTCCTAGGAGCACTATAATGCCTCTCAATACCTTTTTCTTCACAAAAGGTGTTTAGATCATGATTTTTAAACTCAGTTCCATTATCTGATCTAATGACTTTTACTCTTTGATTAGTTTGGTTTTCAATTCTTAGAATAAAGGATTTGATAAGTCCACTTGTCTCATCCTTAGTCCTTAGAAAATATACCCAAGTAAATCTGGAGTAATCATCAACAATAACCAAGCAGTAAGATTTCTTGCCTATACTCATAACATTTGTAGGACCAAACAGATCCATATGCAGTAACTGGAGACAAGAAGAAACATAATTTAACTCTTTGGTCTTATGAGAAGTTTTGTGTTGTTTTCCTTTAAGACAAGCAACACAATGATCATCACATGAAAAGACTTTTGAAGGTAAACCTCTTACAAGGTTGTTTTTAACAAGATTGTTCATAGTCTTGAAATTCATGTGACACATCCTTCTGTGCCATAGAGAGGATTCATCTACAGAAGCTTTTGAAACAAGACAATTTAGAGATGAATCACTATCAACATTGTCCATATCCAGACAGTAAACATTGTCCTTTCTTGGAGTTCTAAGTAGTATCATGCTTTCATCAACTACCTTGAACCCTGGAGCAAGGATCATACACTCATTATTAGTAAATAATATACTATGTTGTTTGTCACAAACCTGTGATACACTTAACAGGTTGTACTTTAATTGATCAACATAGTAGACATCCTCAAATGTCATCTTACCTTTGGTGACATTACCTTTTCCACTTATCTTACCACCAGTAAGATTATCTCCAAATGCAACATGTCCTCCATTGATATGCTTGAAATCCTGAAGGCATGACATGTTGCCTGTCATGTGCCTAGAGCAACCACTATCAACATGCCAAATGCTCTTTCCCTTGAGCTGTTGGTTGCCCTGCACATTAGATAAATCAATTAGTATGAAATAGGAACCCAAGCCAAAGTGGTCTTGGGTACCCCTTTCTCATCAAAATACTTGCATTCTTTCTTGACAAGATTTTTGAACTTTAACTCCTCATTCTTGGAGTACTTTGTTACAATAATAGGCTTGGAAATATTTTTGCTAGAATCAGTACTGGTTTTAGAAGTACTAACTGCCTTGGCAGCACTTGCATGCTTAGCAGTACTAACCTTGTTAGCAGTAGTAACTGTGTTAGCAGCAGTAACTGTGTTGGCAGTATTAACCTTTGAAGAGGTATTAACAGTATTAGCAGCATTAATATTTTCAGCAGTACTAACACTGTTAGCAGTAGTAACTGTGTTAGCAGTACTAATATTGTTAGCAGTACTAACACTGTTAGTACTTCTAGGTACCCACATTTTGACACTTTCTTTTAAAATCTTTTTCTTTAAAGTGCCTTTACTTTCAACAGATTTCTTTATCACATGTTTCTTTCCAGCCTTCCTATAACCAACAGATTTTTGCACAAATCTTTGAAAGTTCATCTGTTGGTTAATAGGGTTAAAGTAACAATACTTAGCCAAATGATTCAACTTGCCACATATAAAACAAGGTTTTGGTCTATTGATTTTATTCAGATCAACTCCTTGTTTCTGAGCCCATTGATTATTCCAGTTTCTTTGATTTCCTCTTTTTAAACCAGAATTTAGGCTCTTGGCTTTATTGCAATCACACTGTTTACAAGATCCAGAATTCACAACTGTGGTTTGTTTGTAATGGACCTTGTTATCCTTTCCTTTAGTCTTCTCTATCTCCTTGAACTTGACCCAGATTTTCCCACATCCCTCATTGGTGATAATATTGTTTTCTAATGGTATCTTTTTACTCACAGTATTATCCCTGTTCTCACTGGCTTCTCTCTCAGTCAAATCCTTAACTACTACCTCATCCACATGATCTATCTTAAAAGCTTCTTCAGACAAGTCCTTTTTCTCCTTAGTTTCTAACAAGTCTGATGTAGGAGAAATATAGTTGTTATTGTAAGGAGGGGGTGTATTGTTGTATCCAATACCAGGCTTCATCTTATCATGTATCTGAGCCTTTAGAAGAGAATCCATTGCTTTTGAAGCATAAGAAAACTTTTCTATGTCAAGCTTAACTTTTGACAGTTCCTCTTTCAGCCTATCATTCTCTTCTAATGACTTAGACAGTTTGGTTTCTAACTCGTTCTTTTCCCACTTCCAATAGTTTGTGTCATAAGAGTGTTGAAGTTCATTAGCTTGAAAGCCTTTAATTTGCTCTTCAAATCTCTCTACTATCAACACATAATCTCTTCTGTCCTTTTCTAATCTTTTGAGGTCATCACACATACTTTGATTGTGATCCCTGTATCTTGTAACAGTGTCAATGCAAGATTTAGTGCAAAGATTAGAACTTACCTCAGTGGGGAGATCAGACACTTCTGCCATAAGAGCTTGGTTCTGAATGGCTTCCTCAGCTTGATCACTCCAGTCACATCCCATTCCTTGTTGAGAAACAAGGGCTTGAGCAGGATTCTTGTTCAGATTGTATCCTCCATTCTGAGCTTGTTGATGGTTGTTGTTTGGAACAGCACTCCTGCATTCTCTAGCAAAGTGTCCTTTCTTGTGACATTTATAACATTCCACCTTGGTTTTGTCAAAACCAGCTCTATCTTCTCTTCTTTGAGAGAAGTTATTTCTTCCAGTTCTTTTAATGAACTTCTTCACCCTCATGGATAACATGGCCATCTGCCATTTAATATCCATCTCCTCCAGATCATCAGGGTGAATTTGATCCAGATCATCATTAATCAAAGAATTGTTGCTATGACTGGACAAAAAGGCTTCAAAGATAGTTTCAGTGCCTTTTTCTGAACTTACTCCACTGGTAGTACTAACTGCTTCAGGGTTGGCAGTAGTATCAGTGGATGCTGAAAGAAGTGCAGCATTGTGAATATAACCAGAGGGCTTCTTCTTGGTTTCTACCTCAGTTTCAAAAACTCTTAGATCATTGTATAGATCATCAAGTTTTTTCTCTTCCAGATTGTCACTCTGTCTATATGAGACAGTGTAGATAGTCCATTCATCCCCAAGAGATCTGAGGAACTTTCTGTTGATATCATCTTGTTCCATCTTCACCCCTACAGTAGCCAGTTCACCTATGAGTTTGTTGAACCTATCAAAAGTTTGAGTCATAGACTCATTCTTTGTGGAAGTGAAGTTCTCATACTGCTGCTTTAGAACATCTCTTTGATTTCTTTTGATGCTCTTAGTTCCAGCAAATCTTTTCTCTAGAGCATTCCAGAGAATCTGAGCATCAGTGCAGTTGCAAAATTGATGTTGGTATTCATTGGGAATGGCCAAGAGCAGAGTGCTCAAGGCCTTCATCTCTGTTTGTCTGATCTTCCTCTCACCATCTGTCTTTGGTGGAGGTCTTTTCCCATCTGGTCCTATCCTTCCAGCTTCAGAAGGACCATTCTCAATGATATCCCACATTGAGTAGTCAGTGAGAAGAATATATTGTCTGATTCTTATCTTCCACATGTCAAACTCACTTGGTTTGAGCATTGGAACCTTAGAAACCAAAGTACTGCTTGATTCTGTAAGATTTTCCATGATGAATAACTGTTTCTGAGAGAGTTTGGCTCTGATACCACTTGTCAGGATCGAATTCTCAACAAGAATTAATTCTCAGAAACAATATCAAAGAAGTTTGCGGAATAACACTTTGATATTTAATCAAAACAGTAAATCAACACAGTAGATATGAAGAACAAACTGTAAACTTGTATTGAATGCTTTGAAGTTACAAGATTACACACTCAACCTCAATATTGATGAACAGGCTCACCAATACGAATTATACTTCTCTAGAATTAGGATCTATGCCTTGAGGTTGATTTTCTCTCTAATAGAATGAAGAAAACAAAAGTTAACTCTCTATTCTAAACTATACAATATATATACTGAATACAAAGATAATTACAATAAATAAAATATCTTCAGTATATCTTCCATGTATATCTCTAAGCTTCCATGTATATCCTTTCATACGAATCTTCATCATATAAGCAGTATAAATCTTCAGCAGCATTAAATTCCTTCTAGCAGCATTAACTACTAAGCAGCACTAACCACTAGCAGTACTAACTAGCTAAGCAGTACTAACTTTGTTCAAGCAGCACTAACTTTGACTAGCAGTATTAATAGTACTAGCAGTAGTAACACTCAGCAGTACTAACCTTTAAGTCTTCTAGCAGTAGTAACTTTGAACCAGCAGCATTAACCATACTTGATGAATTCTTCAGTTCCCAACAGGGAGGGACCGGTCGGGGAGGGACCGGTCGGCGAGGCACCGGTCGTGGCGATGATCAAAGTCCAGGAGTTGTGACCCCGGGAGATAGGATACCGATCAAGCCCCGGTCCGGTCGAATGACACCGGGAGCTAGACACCACTTTCAATTGTTAACCCACCAAACAGCCACCGTTTCAATTAATAAATATCATCGGCCGCCTTTCTTATTTTAAAAACATAGCCGTCATCAACAATCAAATCCACCACCGATTTCAATTCACCGTCCCATGATATTTTGCTTCCAATCACAATTTACATCAAACACTTAGTTAATGAAAACCACAGACATCAATTGCAATTAAGTTCACCGAATTCAATGTCCACCACCGACCACTGAAATTCAATGGTATAACGACACACACCCCGGGAGGTGTTGGGATCGGAGTCTTCACTATCCCGGGGACCGGATTGCTCTAACCCCGAAACAAACCACTACCCGGACCCGGGGACCGGTGTTACCCACAAACCGGGGACCGGTATTAACTGGAAAAAAAATCCGGATTGGGTTCTTGTTTTCGATTTTATCGGCAATAACCAATCGAACAAAATCAACCTTTTTAAATCCAAAATTGATGATCACAAATCGTTTCTAACAACAAATCAAACAATCCTTTTCAAACTAATTGATCAAAACATGAGAAGATTGAATGATTTTTTTTTCAAGAAACTTCAAGAACATAGTGTCGATTAAAACAAAATTCAGATCTGATCGATTTTTTTTAAATAATTTCAAAACTTGATCGAACTTTTCCAAATATAAAACCCAAAAATGAAACCCAAAAACTTTAATTTGAAGATCACAGTGATGCACCGTTTTAAACTAGAAGTCGATAAAAAATAGGGATTTAGACAAACCTTTTGATCGTATCGAATAGAAATTAATTCGATCCTGCTCTGATACCAATTGTAGATCCCAGATACAGTGCAATCACGAACAATAATCAATAACACGCAATGAATGATCCACAACTTCTAGTCATATGATTAATACTCAATAAAGGTTTAGGTTTACAGAAAGAATTTCTGATAAGCAAATGTAAACCTATTGACTAGAATAATGACGTCTACCCTTCTCTCTAAACCTAATTCTCAACAAACACCACAATATATATGAGGCGTAAAAGGCCTCATGGGCTTGAAGCCCATTACCCAATAAACTATTAAGTAATTACAATTCAACTCCTTATAAATGCGTTATACAACTTTCAACGCACTAGGACTTTCAGTCCTAACAAATACCATTAACTGTTTGACCCTGGCTTCTTGTAAAACTTCTTTTGGAAAGCCTTGGTCAGTAAAAGCATTGTTTGCTTAAGATTCTCACCGTCATCAGAATCAGAATCATCACTATTCTCTTCCTCAGACTTAGAAACTATCACCTTTTTCTTCTTCAGACTGACTGACCTTTTCTCTTTTCTCTTAACCACCAAGGCAACTGGATCAGCTATAGGTTTCTCAGCTTTCTTCTTTTCATATCTTATCTCCTCTACCTCTTCCTCATTCTGACGCAGAGTCTCATAAACTTCATGCAAAGGAATTTCATTAAGATTTTTCATTTGTTTCATTTGGCGAGTAAATCTTTTCCATTCGGGTTGCAATATACTCAGAAAATTAACATTTAGCTCAATCTGAGATTTCTGCACTCTGTTCTTGCTTAGCTCATTGAGAAGAGTGACAAATCTATCATAAGTTGCCTCTAGGCTCTCACTATCCTTAGCCTTAAATTCTTCATAGTTGTTGAGACAATTAGAAACTTTTAGTTGATTACCAATCTTAGACCCTAACATCATCTTCTCAAGCTGATCCCACATCTATTTTCCCGTTGCCTTGTAGCTGTTTATCTTCACATATACCTCATGAGGCATATACCTCATGAGGAATTCCTTGAAGTAGAAAAGAGACTTAAGTGTTCTTAGTTGATCAGCACTGGTGGTTTGACATCATTTGTTCATCAGAATACTCATCTATCAGCCTTGTGCCTCTTTTTTTGTTCATCAGAATACTCATATATATCCATCGGATATTCTTTGTTAACTACCTTTTCTCTTTCTGCTTCTGTAGAAATAATCTTTGTTGGATGTTTCATGAGCCCTTCTTTCAAAGATAGTCTGATATAATCACCAAGTTCATTTCTGTCGATAAAATCCAAAAATTTGTCCTTCCACTGTTCATACTCTCATTTGATCAGCACTGGTGGTTTGACATCAGTTCCAATTGCAAGAGCAACCCTTGAAGTCATCTTGAAAAAAAAATATGCACTGATCTTTAAACACAAAAACAGAAAACTTTCCCAAAAATTCTAAAAATAACCAAAAATTGACTAAGTGTAAGAAGTCGTAAAGCACTAAGGTTAACTTGTCGCAAAACACTATTCACTTCACTTGTCCCAGAAAGAGACTTGAGTGTTCTTAGTTGTCGCAGGCTGAAGCTTGCGTGTTCTGAGGTTGTCACAGGCAGTAGTCTGCGCGTTCTTGGACTTGTCGCAGATAGAGGTCTGCGAGTTCTGAACTTTACTTGTCGCAAAGCCTCTGTGAGTTCCCTTACTTAGAAATTTTTTTCCACGATTAACTTGTCGCAATGCGTCTGCTCGTTCTAGTACTTAGAAAAATTTTGATCAAATAACTTGTTGCAAAAAAAAAAAAAAAGAAACTTGGCGCAGATCAAAGAACAAACAGTAAGAATTCACAGAGAGTGTTTTGCGAGTTCTTGCTTGTCACAAACCAAAGAAAACACAAAAACCACTTGACGCAGATAGCACTCTGCGAGTTCTTCACCCTTTGCGCGTTCTAGCCTTTTGCGGGTTCTTCACCAAGAATCTTGCGTGTTCTTGAGATCTTGCGAGTTCTTCATCACTTCAAACAAAAATTCACTTTTTCAGCCTCAAACCGATCCAAATCTTTGAATTTGACTCTGAACCTCTGCAGATTAAGCCTCAACAACAATCTGAACAAATTACAATCAATCAATTTCACTAAAATCAACATAAAATACAATTTTGATCTAGACACAGTACGTTTACAATACGAACTAAAACTCAAACCAAAATCCAAATTCACACAAAACTATTGTGAATTAGACAATACAATACAAATCAAATGTATTCTACTACATAAAACGAATACAATAGAACCAAATTTGCAACAAGAAACATAAAAAATCAATGAAATCGATTTTTCACAGTTGACTTTGCGAGTTCTTGAATTTCGATCACCAAAAACCAATTCTAGATCATGATTCTGTTTCAATGCTTGCTCTGATTCCAATTGTGTGTCCCAATGATGTGCAATATATCAAGATGGACAAGAAATTCGAGCCAAATGTTCCATATTATTTTATCTCAATTCCAAAGATTACATATGCTCTCAATACAATATTTCTCTCACTAAAAGATGTTCTCTCAAGGTGCTTTATGAATTCTACTAACAAAAAGGTATTTATACCTAGTTACAAAACAAAGACAAATACAACTAAACTAAACACAATGACTTGCTTGACTTTGACTTTCCATATTAAGAAGCTCTGGCTTGAGCTTTGACTTAGAACCAAATGATCTTGGATCCAAATTTATGCACTAACAGAGGTGAGAAATGAGAAAATGGCTAAAAGCCCGTATTTAATCGACCTGACCACCGCGGCGACATTGCCAAGCGATAGTAGCAGGGTCACTATCGCGAGGCATTCTCGCTGAGAATGTACCGTGGGCAAGCGACCTTCCGCAACTTTGCCAAGCGATAGTGACCATGTCACAATCGCGTGGCATTGTCTCCAGTAGTGTAGCGAGGCTCGATCCTGGGAGGCGACTATGACACCGGCGACAATGACCATGTCACTATCACATGGCACTATCGCCTGACACTATCGCCTAAACTTCTCCAGCTCTGGATTTTCACTGTTTTCAATACGAATCAATTCCCGACGTATATGAATAACAACCAAAACATAATGTATACAAATTTGGCATACAGAGGAAATTAAGGAATGGGAGATGATATTAAATCTTACCGAAAATTCCGGGTGTTACATAACCAGTTGTTTGATTCCTGAAAGTTTGAAGCATGAATTGGTCCTGCTAAAATAAGAAACTTATTTCTTTGGCACCCATCTCTTTAAGGGTTCTTTTGAGAGAACACTAACTTCAGAAAATCTTTATATTTTGTCATGGGTACAATCTTTTGCATAGTGAATAGGTTTAGTGGAGTTATAGCATTTCCTAGAAGAAATGATATTTGAAACCTTTGAAAATTCTTTTGAGGAAAATCGTGGTTGAAGACAGATGGTTTAGGTCGAAGGATTCATTTTTCATTTGTCCTTTTGTGATAACATATTTTTCAAGATTCTTGTTCTGTTTAATTGAATCCTTTTGAGTTAGATAACATGTGGATCCAAACGATTCACACTCATTTTCTTTTGACACATAGTCAGTCCATTTTTTATATGAGGTATGAACAAAACCATTGACTTCCTTCTTCCCCTGTTTAGACTTTAAGGATTTACAAGGAGAGTGTTTTGAAAAAGATGTCCTTCTAGAGTAAGAAAAATTAGTTATCACTTTGTCTGAGTCTTTTTAGAAAGAAGAAAAACTCAATCATTAAGTTTTTATTTTTTGACAAAATGTGTTTTTCTTTGTTAAGAAACTTGCAAACAACTTTCAAATCTTCTAACTCAATTTTAACCTTGTTAAGTTCTATGATTTTTTCAAAGCACTCAACAATCTGACAGTTAATTTTTCAACTTTGTTTTCAACTTTTTCTTTAGATTCAAGTGCATTAAACGTTTTTACATAAATTCAATCATAAAAGGAGAGAGAAGGATATACCTGATTGGTCAAAGGTGATTGGGTTTCATTTCCTTTTGAAGAAGAAAAATTCACTTTGAACTTGTTAGTATCATTTAGCTCAGATAAATGAGCCATGAAGCACAAGTAGCTCTTTCTTCTTGTTCATTGTTGGATGATGAGGAATGTTCTTCCTATATGTGTTCTTCTGCCATCATGCCTTTTTCTTTTCTTTGAGATTCCTTGGATCTGTAATTTTCATCTCTCATTCCTTTATAGGAAGAATGTGATCCTTGAGAAGTTCTAGAGAAAGATGTGATTCGTCTTCTTGATATGCAATCAATGGTAAAATGTCCTTTCTTTCCATACTTAAAGAACTCATCATTAGATTTCCCATGAGGAGATAGGGTTTGATTGATATGATGGTTTCTTTAGGAGCCCTTTTTGACCTTTTGTGAAAGTTGTTTTGTCTGACAACTTTATTGAAGTTTGAAACAACTAAAGAGAAAGAGAGAGAGAGAGAGAGAGAGAGAGAGAGGGAGAGAGAGAGAGTCACTAAGATCTTATTGATAGTATCTCCATTCCATCATCAGAACCCTCATAAGGATCTATGTTGGAGTTTTCAAAATGTTCCTCAAAGCATTCGGATTCAGTGTCATAAGAGACAGTGACATGGATCCAACTCCTTTTGAATCCAAGGAGACAAAAGCAATATTAGAACTTCTAGTTTCCTGAAACAAATTTTTCTTCAAAGTCTTAGTTTGTTCAAAGTTGTACAAAGTTTCATATAAGGCAGTAAGAGGCATGTAATGAATATCTTTGGAAGCTTTTAAACACACAGTTATGTTTCCCAAGAGTCTGGTTGGCAATCCATGAATTTACACAAAACCTCATCATTGTCAAAGACTTTATCATGAACTTTAAGATCATTTAGAAGGAAAATGAACTTGTTATATACCTCTACAAGAGATTCATTTTTGTTGCACACGAAAAAATCATATTGTCTGATGAAGTTGATCCTTTTGCTTTCCTTTGCTTCAGATGTTACTTCATACAACATAGTGAAAGTATTCCACATATCTTTTGTTGTTGTAAGATTCACGATGGAGTGATAACCATCATCAGGAAGAGACATAACAATGATAGTTCTAGATTTTGTGTCAACAACAACTTGCTTCTTATCTTCTTTAGTCCATAAATATGGAGATTTGACGATTTGTCTTCCAGCTCCGATCATTTTTTTCATTTTTCATCTTTATCACTAGGAACACATGAAGTAGGAACATATGGACCATTTTTTAGAACATTTGGAATTTGATTGTCAACTCCTTCAAGAAAGAGTAGCATCTTATTTTTCCAAAGTGAAAAGTTATCTTTTTTTAATATGAGGAGGTTTAGATAGAGAACTAGGGCCATTCGTTGTTGAAGTCATTTCGGATCTTGTTTATGAGATTAAACAAACCTCTCTGTACCGCTTGTTGTTCCTAGAATACAATGACTTACACATAGTGTGTTTGTAGAAAGAGAGATTGAATACAAATACAACAAATTTCACTTTTAATTTTATATTTGATTAAAACATAAAATTATAAATTTGTTGCATAATCTAGGAAGATAAGACTTATGATCCTAAACAATCCAACTGGTGACAAATTTGCTAACAATGAAAGAGAGAAGAAAGAAAGTTTTCTTTCAGATTTGAAGAACTAAGATAGTCTTCAGATAGTGACACCAATTTTGCCAAAGAATCTTTCACAAAGAAGTTCTTTCAAAACGGGTAATTTGCAACCAATGACAAGGAAGACATTTTATAACCTCCATTGCATTAAATGCATTTTTCCAACTTTAACATGTGTCTTCATCTGATTTGCTGATCCATGTGTAACACCCTAAAATATGAAAATTACGACTAATTTAAAATTTTTATTTATACATCAAATAAGATATCAATCCGCTTTGGTGACTATATCTTGTATTCATCTTCCTTCGGCTAGATGATAAATCAATCCACTTTCGTGACTATCTTGACCTTACTTCAACTAGTCTTCGATTTCGTTAAAGGCTTTTTGCTCTTTTAGATCAATACATATAGTTATAAGACTTTTATATGTAAAAATCCTATATTTGTCTATTTCGAAATATAAGCTATATAACGGATTCTAACTATAGGCTTTTATGAAGTAAGATGTACAATGACTTAGAATCTTTTGATGATGAATTATGAATAACATATGTTAGAGTAACATATACTCTTTATCGGATTCTCACATAGAATAAAACAAAAACTAAAACTGAAGTAGATATTTCAAAACATTTTTAGTCATAGATCTGATCACATTACTATATCTGAAACCTTAAGTTTGTTTGATCTTCCTTTTGATACGAGGGTTCGGATGATAGATTGTTTGAACTATATTTGATGGATGTTTTCATCAGATATGTCTTCTTAAAGGAAAGAGGTAAGAATGAGTTTCTAAGTGTTTGGTCAGATTTCTATATGTATTATTTACAAATCTGATGGTTGAAACTAGTAGTAATGTATGCAATGCTAAGTTTGTAACACGGTCATATCTAGTTAATAAATGTCTGGAAATGTATACGTTTTCGTAATCCTACGTTATATAAATTTTATATTTAACTAAACCTTTTCTAATGTCTTATGTTTGAATCTCTTAAGTTGGTTCAATATAATATTATATAAATTTTATATTGAGTAAGAGAATGTTTGTGAATATGTTGCGTATCTTTTATCTGAATGTATTTTAAATTACACTTCATGGTTATGTACAAATTATCACAAGTTATATCATATTCTTGGTGTCGTATATTTCTCACAAATTGAAATGCCTAAATCCCAAAGCAATAAACTAGAGTAATAAAAAATATCACAAGTTATATCATATTATTGCTTTTCAAAAAAAAAAAAAAACTAGAGTAATAAATTCTAAATTAACTTCAAATAATGATGAAAGCTATGGAAGTTATTAATATCGATAGCTTAAGATTTATAAGGAGCTAACATATCTCACATTCCATCTATGTGGGAGGGGTTGTCATAATCCCCCACCCCACTTAAATGGGCTCACAAATTCCACTTTTCATCAATGTGGGATGTGTTGTTACCCCGCCTTCCTTATATTTTTGACGTATTCATCATGCCTACCTAACGTTCTCCTTATTCATCGGTGATGTAGGATTCACATAAGATTTTACACAAATTCAATGTCTAAGGACATTGAAAAATGTAACCAGTGGTTTGGACATAGGTATGAGCTAGGGGGTGCACATGGCCCTCTCTACCTTCTCGACGCAAAGGGAAAACATAAGGGTCTTAAAGGTGCACCCACTTTAAACTGATATAGGTGGTACTCTAAGTTATCAAAAAGTGGTTGTACCCTAACTTAAGTGTTATTTCATGTGCTATTATAGATCCCAAGTTTGAAGCTTTTTAGTTTTTCTTTGGAAACAACATTATGAGATGTAAGACCCCAAGCTCAAAGTAGCAGGCTATCCCAATAACTTCATATTCAATTAAAACCATGGTGGAATTTATTGGTAAATCACAACTTGGAACTTATAAGGAGCTTACAAATCTACTTTTCTATCATGTGTGATCGGTTGTTACAAAATGCCCCATTTAAACTTCTGACATCATCATTAGGTCTACCAAGAATCTTCCTCCTTATACTCGACGATGTGGATTCACCTAAAATGTAACAAACACCCCCCTTGAGGGTTCATCATGCCCGATGAGGTTTGTCCCACCTTCTCGCTGGTTCAAGGATCAACTCCGAGACAATTTGTAACTCTCCAAACCCAAAACAACGACATGACCCAATAACTTCGAATTCAACTTAAAACCCAATGGTGGATTTTTTTTGGCAGCCCACAACTTTGACCTTATAAAAAGCTCATAAATCTACTTTTCTATCCATTTGTGATGGGTTGTTACATAAAAGAAAAAAACCACTTAGTTATCGCAAAAATTATGGTCCGCCTCTAAATGCAACCAACAATTTAAGAGTAAAACTCAAACACTAAACGATAACTTTTAAAGCAAGGGGGATATTCTTATTATGCATGTTATATGAATAGTCAGTTCGATACTTAATTTGTGCATAAACGACATAACATGCTCATATTAACTATACTAGGAAAGATGGTTTATTTTACAAGTTATGATGTGATTTACGTTGGGTTAAATATTCATATAAAGCAAAGTTACAAAGAGCAACATTAACTTTACTATAAAGATAAAATTATAGATAAAATTTATAACTGTTCTAAGTGGATGAAGATCTTATTCGTATTTGAAATTAGTTTTAGAAATTCAACTAGTACATTTCATGTTTATTTTCTATTTATAACTCCAATTCAGTTTTCAATGATCAAACAAGAGCCCACCACTCCTTAAACACTACTAAGACTATCATTGTCAACATCTATGGAAAAATTGCTCCATGAGTAAAACATATTTGAATTTGATGTTATTTTTCACCAAAGTTGGCCAACACTTTTACATTATTAGTCTCTAGAAAATTATGATTGGTCTTAGTGCATACATGTTATAGCCATACACATGCATACATACATGTACCATGTAGGCATGTAGGCATACATGAGTACATAAATTCTTCTTAAATGATACAAGTAAAATCATTTGTTTATAAAGGAATTACAAAACCTACGATGTACAATTAATTACTTCACATATAATGAAATTTAATACCTATAAAAGGAATACTTTTATATATATATATATATATATATATATATATATATATATAATAGCATTAACATGTTATAGATATTCATATATTTGGATGATATGGCACTTCTTTAATCTATTCTCATTATTGTTATGATACTTTAATCCATTTAATAAATATTATCTTATTTTTAATATTTCAATCAATGATGACACGTCAAATAATATACATAACATTTATTTAATGTTATTTCTCAAAAAATTTGTTCTCTCTGTTTTTCTTTTTCGAACGGGCAAAAACCACATCCGTCTACTAAGCAAAGAATGATTTTGCTAAAGTTATTTAATCATAATTGTTGTTTATCAAATGACAAATTATATTAAAATAAACCATATTTTGTTCGTATTTTTATTTTAAGAAATTTAGCTTTAAATTTTCCATTTTCTTTTCTGCTACAAAAAAATCTTAAACTAGAAAATTTGCCAAAAAGATTCAAGAATTTTTTTTGTTTATAAAGTTCTAATACATGCTCTTTTTGTTGATAAAATTAGGTTATAAGTTCCCTTAATTTTATAATAAACGGAATGCGTACATTTAATACCAACATATACATGATATATATATATTTGTTAAAATAGAGTTTTTTAAAGTAAATTATTTAAAATAGGAATTTTAATAAAATTTATTCCATTTTAATATATATTTCCCACTTATCAAATTATTGCATAAAAACAATAGTTTATTTATTTATGATTAAGTCTTATAAAAAATGCTATTGAAAATGAAATATATTTTAAATTATACGTTTAGTGGTTGAAATGTTATTGCAATGGCTTTTTTAAATTATGATGATTAGGCCCACAATTGGTCAGTTTTGTAATATTAGTCTCATCATTATCAACACTAATAGTTAATTAGTGACATTTATTTGACAAAACATGTATCAATCATAAGATACCATCCAATCTTGTTGTCAAGTTTCCAAAATAGTCTTTGTATACAGCGGAGTATCAATAGAACTAAGGTTTGAAAGCTCACCAAATGTAAAAGGAAGTATAAATATATGTTATATATATATAGAACGATAATCAAATGAGAACCAAAAATAGGTTAAGAACCGTGAAAACCGATCTAAGCCGTAATTTGGTTTTGATCCTATGGTTTTAATTAAAAGTTGTTTCACTTCCAACTTATTTCAATCTTGCATTGTCTTTACTGACCATGGATTAAAATTAATCAATGGTTTAGATTGATTCTCACGGTTCTCAATCTTTTTTTGGTTTTCACATGATTTAACCCTTATATATATATATATATATATATATATATATATATATATATATGGTTGGGTTCTGATGAGAAGTTGAGTTAACGGTGAGAAACGTTAGAAGTTGTTATCAACTGCTGGATGAGAAATGAACGTACATTAGGATGAGATGCACCAAATCAATTCTCTTCTAAGCCGCAATTCATTGGAGGACTTGAGATTAAAAGAGATCAATGGTTCAGATCACTTCTCACGTTTCTCACCGTTAACTCAACTTCTCACACGATCATTCGCATATATATATATATATATATATATATATATATATATATATATATATATATATAGCCTTAGGTTCATTTGGAAAATGGTAAATATATGAGAAATAGAGAAGTAATCCTAGTCATTCATATGGTCAAGATCGGATTTGACTGGTCAAATACTGCGGCTTTGACTGGTCAAAAGTTGCGGCTATTCCAAAAATAGAAGGACACCTTCGTAATTTTTACAAAATACACGGGTTGTGTTCATATATGAACATGTATAATTCACATATGAACTATATGTTCATATATGAATTAGTGTAATTCACATCTGAACTTTTTTAACTGATTCATATATGAAACTTTATGATTCATATATTAACTAATTAACTGATTCACATATGAAGTAATTAACTGTAAGTTCATATATGAATCAGTTGAACTAATTAACAGATTCATATATGAACTTTTGTGATTCATATATGAACTAATTAACTGATTCATATATGAACGTATTGTTCATATGTGAATCATATAGGTTCATATATGAACTCATCCCACGTATTTTACGAAACTACCCCTCTACCTTATATAGACCATGCAAAGAATTATCCGGTGCTTCGCGATCAAAGCCGCAAATGCTGACTAGATGAATGACTAAGATTACTTCTCTATTTCTCATACATTTACCATTTTTCAAATGAACCTCTCCCTATATATATATATATATATATATATATATATATATAGAGAGAGAGAGAGAGAGAGAGAGGGGAAAGTTCAAATGAAACTCATTTTTCATTGTGCACATGAGGACAAATTTCAGTCACTCGATCTCTTTTGATCCAACAACTTATATTAAATAGAGTTTTTAATTTTAAAATGCTTTTGGGTAAAATTGGAAGAAAATTTAAACACACGTCTACCATATTTGACTTTTTATTTTCTTTTTTAATTAAATTTTTTTACCCAATTAAAGTTTAAAATAAATTATCTTAAAAATTACTAATATTTTAGTCAAACAAATTACATCAAAAAAACGAGAATTTCGTACTCTTTGATATGACATCTATCTCGATATAGTTTTTTTTGTCGTTTTAACCATTTTTTACGTGAAATGCTATATATGTGTTATATTCATTATGAATATTTATGTACGTTCAAGTTTGTATAACGCTTCGACACCGTAAGTATGTAACTCGACATCACCTTTTTCACCACTTTCTTCAACGTCGTAAGACATCACGTTTCTTCAGCACCGTAACCCAACACCCATCAAGACAAATCGATAACCTATCGAGTAATTCTGTTGTGAATCGGGGAACAAAATAGAATGCGTCACGTCTCCACATCTTCACAGGTCATTCATGTGTTATTCATCATGAATAATGTATCATTCATGATGAATAATACAACATTCAGGGTGAATAATTCACGATTCATGAGTTCGTATATTATTCGTCATGAATGTTGTGTAATTCATCTTGAATACTATATTATTCATCATGAATAATGAATGGACGTTCACATTTGTTATTCATACTGAACGTGGGACATCCGGGGATGCACATACATATTCATAATGAATTAAACCAAATTTCGGTTGTGAATTGAGAAACAAAAGAGAGTGTGCCATGTGTCTACACCTTCACGGGTCATTCATATATTATTCATCATGAATAATGTACCATTCAGGATGAATAATAGAACATTCAGGGTGAATAATACACGATTCATGATAAATAATACATGAATCATGGATTCGTGTATTATTCATCCTGAATACTGTATTATTTATCATGAATATTAGATGAACGTTCACCTTTATTATTTTTACTGAATGTGGACACCCGAGGACGTGCATGCATATTCATAATGAATATAACACATATATAGAATTTCATGTAAAAAACGGTTAAAACGAAAAAATCCTGAATATTGTATTATTCATCCTGCATACAGTATTATTCATAATGAATAGTGAATGAACGTTCACCTTTGTTATTCATACTGAATGTGGACACCCGAAGACGAGAATGCATATTCATAATGAATATAACACGTATATAGAATTACACGTAAAAAACGGTTAAAACGAAAAAAAACAATATCGAGATGGATGTCATATCGAAGAGCACGAAATTCTCATTTTTTTGATGTAATTTTTTTGATTAAAATATTAGTAATTTTTAAGATAAATTATTTTAAAGTTTAAGGGGGTAAATTTTTTTTAATTAAAAATAAAAATAAAAAGTCAAAGATGGTAGGCGTTGATTCAAAATTACAATTTTGTCCTTAATCACTTCCCAATTAACCTTAGTATGTATTAACCATTGATTAGTTTTCTAAGTTTTGATCAATGGTTAAGATTTGTCCTCATGTGCACAATGAAAGATGAGTTTTCATTTGAACTCACCCATATATATATATATATATATATATATATATATAGTTGTGTTCAAATGCAAACTTTTTAATGGTGCAAACCCATGCAATCCACTTATCTACCACATATTTTATTTTCCCATTTTTTTATTAAAAAGGTAAAAACAAAATATGTGGTAGATAAGTGGGTTGAATGGTTTGCACCATTAAAAAATTTGTATTTGAAGGTGCCTCTCTCTCTATATATATATAGGGCAGGTTCAAACGAGAAGGTAGTCAATTTGCGAGAAGTCGGGAAGAAATAAGAGCCACATAATTTATTAATTAAAAAATAGCATAAATAAATTATTTTTTTAAAAATTAGGATAATTACAATTTGAATTGGATAAATCCTTAAAAATCTCAAAATATATCTTTTAAATTTATTTATTTTTTAATTTTAATAAATTCATAATTTTTTTTTATCAAATTCATATTATTATTTTCTAGATAAAATCATAATTTTCATAAAATATCACATGTGATATCCATAACTAATTCATTATTTATTTCACCATTTTTTTCCTTTATTTTTTATATTTACGTTTTGAATCACATGTGATATATTATTATGTATCACATATGAACCCACTAAGTGGATTTTTGTAAATATCACATATGATAATATATGTCTGAATATAAATGACACATAATCTAATGTGATAATATTTACATCACAAAAAGATCTATAAATATAAATATACATAATCACATATGATTAACTAAAATATATACAATTATCACATGTGATAATATTTATATCACAAAAAAATCTATAAATAGAAGTATACATAATCACATATGATTAACTAAAATATATACAATTATCACATGTGATAATATTTACATCACAAAAAGATCTATAAATAGAAGTATACATAATCACATATGATTAACTAAAATATATACAATTATCACATGTAATAATATGATATGTGATATGCATAAATATTTATATAATGATATCACGTGTGATATTTGGTTAAAATTGTGAATTTTTTTAATTAAAAGTATATTTAGAAAAAAAATTAATAAATAATTGAAATTACAAAATAAATAAATCTAAAAGATATAATGAGAATTTTAAGGATTTATCCAATTTAAAATGATAATTATCCTTTTTTCTAAAACTATTTTTTTATTTTTTATTTATGGTTTTTTTAATTAATAAATTATGTGGCTCACATTCCTTTTCGCAAATTAGTCTGCTTCTCGTATAATCCTCCCTCTCTCTCTCTCTCTCTCTATATATATATATATATATATGACGATAATCAAATGAGAACCAAAAATAGGTTGAGAACCTTGAAAACCAATGTAAACCATTAATTGATTTTAATTTATGGTCATAAAGGCAATGACAATTTTGAAATAAATTAGAAGTTTATGATTTATTATGGATTGAAATTAAAAGTGAAAGGGCATATTGGGTATTAAAAATATGACATGTTGAATTCTTTGAAGACCCCATTGGAAAACTCCATAACCGAACCAAACCCACATTCTCAAACCTATGTTCCGATTTCACAGCCATCCAATTTTTTCACCAATTTATTTATAATGATGGGTACATGTAGAAGTGGTAAACTCAGAAGAAATGGTGGGTAATGGTAAGCTACGTAAGTGGAGATTTTCTTTACATAGGGGTGGCGACCACTAAATCGAAGAAGACGAAGCCTCTCTATGAGTTTATTTGTCCGATTTCTTGGTGCGGATTTACCTCATTACGCATCGGATTAAAGCTCCGTTGAGGATATTGTTCCTGCGTTAATGGCTTCTTCGAGTCAAGGTGAGGGTGATTCGAGATTTAGGGATTCGAAGAGGGATTTGCTTAAAGGAGTGGTGGAGAAGCCTAAGGTGATTTTAACGCATGCATCGACATAGTTGAATCCTCGATTTGTTCATCATCATCACTTATATTCATCAAGTTCAAAAGAATTAGTGATCACTAACGTTCCGAATACTCCCCCACTTTCGTTCGTGACTCGTCTATTGTGTTACTCGTCTTCCCCTTCTGCATCGATGTCCTCCAAGATCATGGGTTTGAGAAGGTGGATTTCAAGATTTCTTACCCCCGACCTCGATATGTACCTCACAATCATTGTTCAAACAAGATTCACACACAAAACATAATTTAGAGTTTTTTGTTTCCGGTTTCATAGGTGAAATAACAAAACAAAAGAAAATTATGTTTGGTTTCATATGGTGAAATAACATATATTGTTTTGTTTCATGTGGTGAAAATAATATATAGTGTTTGGTTTCATGTGGTGAAATAACATGTATATGAAATATCATATTTATGAAAATTGTGTTTTCATTTCATGAGGTGAAATAGTATGTGTTTCATATGGTGAATCTCAGTTACCAAAATGACGATTATGCTCTTTTTATGTGGTGAAACAACTTTTAATTTCAACCATATAATCAAAACCAAATTACGGTTTCGATTGGTTCCCACAGTTCTCAATCTTGACAACTGATAAGCTAGCTGGTGACTAATAAGCTAGCTAATGAAAAAGTCACGTTTGACAAAAACTAGCTTATAAGCATGTAAAATTACCAAAAATAACATCTAGAAAAAAATAATCAATTTACAATATTTAATAATATAATTAAAACGAATTTATAGTAATATAATATATTAATTAATACAAATAAGGTAGTAAATAATATAATATGTTAATCATAAGAATTTGACATTTATTATTATATATATTATAAATTTTGAATTTTAAACCAAATTTTTCAAAAAATCTACAGTAACTTATGATTTTAAATAACCGTTACATATAATATGAAAAAAATAATCAAATAATAAGTACAAAAATAATAATAATTGATAACTAAAATATATTGATCAATATTAAAAAATTAATATAATTATCAATAATTCTAAATAATTAAAAATTAATATCAATGTATAATTAAAATTTATGTTATAATTTTCAGATAATATTAATTAATATTTATTAATTAATAATAATAAATTTTAATAAATAATATTTATTTATAATTAATAGTTAATATATAATAATGAGTATTAATGAGATAATAATTGAAATAATTACAAAAAGCTCCTCATAAGCTACTCCAAGTGATTTATCAAAAAGTTAGCTTATCCAAACATGTAGACAGAAATAAACTAGCTTATAATCTAGCTTATTTTTGCCAAACGATGCCTTAATGTATTGATGAACATATATTTGTTTCACAATGTTTTTGTTTCATATGTATTCGTTTTACAATGTGAAACTTTATTACGTGTACCTTTTGTTTCACAAACAGACTAGAAATGTTCACACTGTGAAACAAATATATGTGAACCAAACACATTGTGAAACAAGTATATATTAATCAATATTCTAAATGCTAGTCTTAAATGTAAAAAAAAATCATATGAAATAGTCAAATAACACATGATGTACTAGTTCTCAAGGTTATCACAATATCATGAAAGTCCCCCATATATATATATATATAGAGGGGTGTTCAAATGCAACTCATCTACATGGTGCAACCCCTTGCAATCCCTCTATCCACCACACATTTTATGTAATTAAAAAAAGAAAAAAAGGTAAAAGTAAAATGTGTGGTGGATAAAGGGGTTACAAAAGTTGCATCATGTAAAAGGTTACATAATAACTCACCCATATATATATATATATATATATATATATATATATATAGGGTTTTAATCAAATGAGAACTCGGTAGTTTGTGATAACCATGAGATCCAATATAAACCAATCATTTAAGATAATTAATGTAATTTCTTAAAATAAAGTAAAGGGTAAATTAGTAATTTGAGTTGGGTTGAGTATTTAATTTACTTTTGTATTTATAATTTGCATATATTACTCTCTCTCTCTCTCTCTCTCCCACGCATCATTCTTCATGCTCTATTTATATCTGTTAACCCTAAACAATTTTTTTTCATCCCCTTCTCATGGCGGCCGCTGCACATTGCATCTTTTTGTCATCGCCTCTTTCATCTATCCGCTTTCTTTAAGTTAAAAAAAGATGGTCGTCGTTGACGGGTATGGAGGCTCCTCTCTCGTATCCCTCGTCTCTCGACTGATCTTTCGCCGGAGAGGTAACCCTGATGTAACACAAATCGTGCAGCGGTGGAAGCGGTGGTGGTGGTCGCTGTGAAGGAGGCGATGGATATGTCTCTTATCCCTTGTCTCTCAATTGAACTTTCGCTAGAGAATAACCCAGATGTAAACCAGATCTCGTAGTGGTCGAGGCGGTGGTCGTCGTGTAGGAGGCAGTCATGGCTAGGCAGTTGATACGGAGGAGGTCGTGACCATATATATTGTGGTGCATTTGCTAAATGATTTCGTGAACGTGATGACTCAACGGAACTATTTCCTACACCGACGATGAACTTTAACGATGCGTATCACAGTGTGTATCACTGTGATATCACAATGATACACAGTCTTAAAGTTTAGAATTATTGGGTATCACAACATGTATCATCGTTGTTATAAAGTGTCTCACAATGTATCTTTGTTTTTTTACGAGGGTATCACAACATTTCTTATTTATTTTCGGTATTTTCGATGTTTACAAAATGGTATCATAGTCTGCATCACGTATTTTCGATGTTTACAAAGTGTATGACAGTGTGCATCGCGTATTTTCGATGTATATTTTATGTTTATAAAGTGTATCACAATGTGCATCATGTATTCACCGGAATAATGTTCGCCATAGAGGGAATAAAGTTCGCCGGAGGGAGGAGATAGGAGAGAGAAGATTTCTAAAATACCTAGATTACCCTTTAATTGAAATTTTCATTAAAATTACCAAAATTATTGATTTCCTATTTTATACTCTGATTTGTGGTTAAGATTGGATCTCACAGTTATCACAGATAATCTAATTCTCCTTTGAATGGTCCCCTATATATATATATATAAATATATAAATATATATATAAATATATATAAATATATATATATATATATATATATATATATATATATATATATATATATATATATATGGGCCTAATCATATAAGATCTTAGTATTTTGTGGTAACCGTGAGATCCAACCACAACCAATCATTTTATTTTATTTACTGTTTTTTATATATTAATTGTTAAGGGTATATTGGTAATTTAATTGATTTTTGTTTAATAAATAATTATTTTATTTTACAGATTTATATCAATCAAAATCAATCAGGATTACGTTTCCTAATAATACTCAACTAATTGATTTATCAAAATCAAACCTATTCAACATTAACGTTTCCAATTTTTTTTTGCAGGTCTGAAGAACTGCTCAACGAAGAAGAAGCTGTTGGAGGAAGAAGGACCGTGTTCAAAAAAGGTCGCTGCTTGTGTTTGTCGAAGTTGGTTCTCCCTTAGTTGGTTTGTGGTTTAATGTGATCATCTTTTTAATCTCATTTTGACATTCATGGTGGTTCACTGTGATGATCCCTTGCATACCATTTCGATTCATATTGTGATGTCTTTATTCGATAAACATGTATAGAAACCACAAAATAGTCGGTTCTCACGGTTACCATTGATTATGATTTTGTATGGTAATCACAATGTAACACAGTTGGTATCATAGTGGTACCACAATTGGTATTACTGTCGTATCATAATGGGTATCACATTTGTATGTTAATCACAGTGTAACACAATGTTCTTTGAGAGCATCACAATAGTAATCATAGTCTACACGATGTTAATCACAGTGTAACACAATGTTCTTTGAGTGCATCACAGTGATACATTGGGTAAATTTGTAGTGAATGAGAGTACTGCTCACAACGTATCACCACCTTTTGAATTAGCAACAATTTTCCAATCATTGTATCATAAAGGAGATCAGATTTTTGCAAGATGATCATAGTGTATCACATCCCATTTGCTGTAACAAAACCCGTTTCTTTTTAAAATTATAAGACCATAGTGTAACACGGTTTATTATATCACCAAGAAAATATTTGATAATCATAAAATCCCAATCACAACAAGCTAATTACTCAAGATATCATCAATAAGCTCAAGAACTAGAGAGAGAAAGTCTAGAGAGAGAAAGTATATCTTGTATTACACACACTCTAGAATTACAATGAATGCTTAGACTAGTTCGTTATCACAAGATTACAACACAAACCTATTTATACAACCATATATTTAACAAAAACTTAACTATTAAGGAAAGTAAACTTGCTTTGACTAACTATTACAAGGTCAATGTTGACTTTTACACAATTGACTTTCCTATTAAATCTTGGATACAATATTTAGACTTAACAATCTCCCCCTTTGTATTCAAGATTTAATAAAAATTTGATGCAGATCTTCAACTCTTGATTCTTCATCTTTTGTCTCTTGAAGCTTTCAAAAACTTTGCTCTTTTGCAGCTTTTGAAGAATCTTGGAAAGTCTTTTTAATCTTTGATGCTTTGGAAAGTCAACATGCCTTGAACAAAACAGGAAATTCTTGAAACTTCTTTGAAACTTGAAACTTCATTTCTGAAAAATCTTTCGTCTTCAAACAAGATTGTATCTTCATCACTTTGATCACTAAATCGTCTTCGGAAGAACAAACCTTCTTAAAACTTGATATTCTTTATCAGAAACTTTAGGCTTGAACTTTGAACTTGAACTCTGAAAATTGAATCTTTATAATTCTCCCCCTTTTTGATGATGTGAGCATCATTATCATCAAAATATCATCAATTTCAGCATAGGCTTTGATTTCCCCCTTTGTGAACAACAAACAATCTCTCCTTGATATTGTTGTACTTTTGATCTGAAGAGCCGAATCATTAACAATATATATCCGAATCTTTTCAAATTCAGACATAATGAGCGTGTAACCCTGATTCAACAAATGAAACAGTTAGAAATGCCTGTCAGCAACACGAAGTTACTGTGTACAACGGATGTACAATGTAAGGAGCTGGTTTGATGTTGACTCCCCAGGACTTCCATTCAATCATTGAAAGACACAAGGTAATTCTATGAATGTTCTGACAGAAAAACATATTCTCTGTGTGCTCGTGCTTGTGTTTTGAAAGAATTAGCACAATGATTGTGTTTCATAAGGCTCAAAGTATGTAAATCACTGAGACAACAATGATTATACATGGACTCAATGTGCATGAGAAAGGGTCGAAGGTGGGGCAACTTTCCTTCTTTTTCAATATCAGTATCTTCCAAGTGAAGATCCGATAGATTATGTGCTGCTTCCCCAGAAAATGTGAAACATTCTCTTTTTAAGAAAAGAATGAGTAGCTAGTGGGGTTGTATACAAGAGATGGCATGGGCTATTTGCCTATTTCAATGATGGTCACCAAAGAAATGTGAACCAATCAGTAATGTGGTTGCCCGGCTCAGAAAGTGGTAGGTGCAGAGTTTTGATATTCTTTTAACTCTGATCTCACACCCTCTTTCTTTTAATCATATAAGCTCACATCTAACCAATCTCTCATTTCCATTTTACCTCTGCTCACTTCCACACTCAATTCTTTTAAACCCCTCTCCCCTCAATCACTCAAAGGATTTCTTCCGGGGTAGGAAACACTGGTTATCGTGAATCCATGGAAGATCTATTAAGCACTTATACTGAATCCCATGTTCCTAAAAGTACATGCTTATCAATGATTTTCTTGACATGTAAAGCACAAGAAATCATATGTCAGTGCATGTATGCTCATTGCAAATATGAATGAAATTTGAGCATTTGAACGTTGAAGATTTCTCAAAGCAAGAATATTGAATGAATGAAATGAAGTCAAAAGAATTGTTTTGAGAATCTGAAAATGACTTAAACAGATCAAATCAAATGGTTAGGGTATCAAAGAATTGGATATTTGTTTATATGAACAAATATAAACAATTTATCAATGAAAACACTGGTTATGAAAAAGATGAATGATGCTCAACAACTTTGAATTTCAAACGGGGGTATTACCATCGAAAAATTGTTTGAATTTGAGACATGGTAATAACAATTTCAAATAAAATACTGAACCGGTGTGTATGAATACTTGACAGTATATGGACAAGATAATACACAAGTATTGATCTTTGGAAACACACAGTCAGTTAAACATTAAAGCACAAAAATTGAAAAACATTTAAAAATCACACTTCTAAATTCATAAAATCGATTGAGAATAAGAAGTAGTTTGAACATTTAAGAAAAGGTTTTTCATATTCGAAAGTTGTCCTTCTTTCAAACAATCAGAGATCTTAGGATCAAAAGATTTTTACCTTTTCGGCTCCCCCTCAAATCATGATAATATGATATATGTCTTTTTAGCTCCCCTGGATATTAGCATAATATCCTTCTTTGATCATTGATGAACGGGTCCTGATCTGTCATGTGATCAGAAGCCACTTTATTCATATTATTTATTTAAAAAATAAAAGACAGAAAGCAGTAAAACGGTTTTCTAGAATGAGTTCTGATATGAAATAATCAGAAGTCATCACCTTTACTCCCCCTTAAATTAAGCATCTGAAATATGCCAGTTAAAACAGGATAGAGATCAAACACTCCCTTTGAATTGTTAGACCATCAATATCAGAAAAATCTAGCCAAGAAAAAATTTAGGATAGAGATCAGATCAATTCACTCGGGATGAAGACCATCAATATCCATCGGATGCAAAAACATAGGAGTAAGGTCTTTTTATCGCTGAGATCCGAGTCCTAAACTGTGGTGTTTAGAAGTCATAATCTTTTATCCTTGAAGTCCGGGTTTTGAACTGTTGTGTTCAAAAGCCATTGTTCTCTTACTCCCCCTTGGATTGAGGTGCCTGCAACACAGTATCAATTTTCTTCTTTGGTACCCACTGGTATTTGGGTCCAGAAATGTTAGTTGCAGTGTGTGTGGGGGATATGGAGTATGAACCATACCAGTAATGATCATTTGTTTTATGAAAATGATCATGTGTACAACAAATAGAACAATAAAATTTCTTACCGTTGGGTGCTTTGTTCTTCTTTGCTTTGTGTACATGTACACATGATTTCTTCTCTTTTAGCTCATTTTCCGTATCATCTTTGACTGATTTCTTTTGCCAAACCAATTTCTCTTTATTGAAACTTCTTCTCCTTGGATAAGTATCTGAACCATCTAAATAATCATCATAGAAAAGGTTAGTGTGACGAATCTGATTAAAGGATTTGACTGACCTTTGTGAAGAGATAAATTTCTGATTTGAACTTGAAATAGAATTTTCAAGTTCTTTGATCTTTGATGCAAAGTTATCTCTTTCTTTCACAAGCTGTTCAATCTTTGTTGTGAATTCAGACTTCGTCCTTTGTTCATTCAATGCAGCTGCAGACAGTTCAGACAATTTGGAAGTCAGTTTCATGATTTCAGATTCAAAGATTAATCTTTCTTCTTCAAACCCTTTTTCTGAATCATTTCGCTGGCCGGATAACTCTTTAAAGAATTCTACATTCTTCTGTTCTATGGCCTTCTTCTCTTTATCAAACTTCTCTCTTTCCAATATCAGTACTTTCTCAAAATCTGAGATTTGTTGAGAAAGCTTGATGCATTTACGCTCCATTGACTTCTTTTCTTCATAGCACTTCTTGGAAAAGTCTGAGAACTTCTTGGAAAAAATTTTCTTTTCACTTTCAAACTCAGCTTTATTTGCAACAAGTTGTTTTTCCAAATCAGATAAATTCTTTTTAAGCTCAGTGTTCTCAGATTCCAATCTCTTAACTTTCTGCTCATTGCTCTTAACAGAGACTGTCTGTTGAATTTTAGCTTCCAACTCAGAAATCTTTCCTTTTAGATATGACACAACTGTTGGCCCTATCATTGTCCATTCAAGATAGTCCCATATCTCCTTTCCTGTTGATTTGTACAAATCTTTTCCTGTCAACTGATATGTATCTATGTGACCTTTAATCTCATGACGAATACTATTCAACAGAAAAGTTCGAGCCATATTATCAGCATTCTTTCTTTTCTCTCGATCCTCAGTACAATCTTCTGTTGGAGTATGAGGTGTCATCTCTCCTTCAGTCAATGACAATTTGATATAACAACTCAGCTCATTTGTATCTACAAATTTGAGAAAATCAGCTTTCCACTGCTCGTATCTTCCTCTGAGCAAAATTGGTGAACTCATCTTCTCTCTTAGAAATAGCTTGATGAGAATGATCGTTCCCAAACTGTATATCAGAAAATCAAAAATCAGATCAAATTGAAATCTTAAAAAAAATATTTCGTGAAAATTGAAATTTGAACAATACTTGTTATTTCGCAATGTAGAAAAAAATATTTCCAAAGATGACCAAAAAAATTTTTCAGACTCATTTTTTTTATTTATTTTAAACTGAGGTATGCGTGTGTTGCCCGAAACGCAAAGCTAGGTGTGCGGGTCCTTGGTGAAACGCATAGCTAAGAATGCGGGTCCTTGAGGAAACGCATAGTGAGGTATGCGGGTCCTTGAGGAAACGCATAGTGAGGTATGCGGGTCCTTGAGGAAACGCATAGTGAGGTATGCGGGTCCTTAAGGAAACACATAGTGTAGAATGCGGGTCCTTCTTGAAACGCAAGATGAGCTTTGCGGGTCCTTCTTGAAGTGCAATATGAGCTTTGCGGGTCCTTCTTGAAGCGTATAGTATGGTATGCGGGTCTCACTTGAAACACAAAGTATGGTTCTCAGGTCTGTATGAATGACCCGCAAACCGTATGAATGACACGCAAAGTCGATTTCTTGACATTATCTTTCTCAAATCGATTGATTCCTGCACAATTGAACTTCAAGAATTTGTTAGCATCATCGAAAAACAATTCTAAACACACACAAGCAATCAATTTTCGATTAAAAACATCAAATCGAATATTTTCAATCAAGAACAGTAACTGAACACGTTTTTCACGAAAATATCAAAAATCAAAAATTGAAACCGATTTTGTTCGAATTTCGAGATGGAATCAAAACAACAATCAATCACCAACATAAATCGAACACAATGAATCCAATTTCTTGCATTAAAAACGATTTTTCACATGAAATTCGTATGAAACAATAACAAACTCGTTTTCTTGAAAAACTTTTGAAAAATTCAAATTTTCGATCCAAAAACACCAAATTTCAATTCAAATCATGATCAAATCAATTCTGAAAAGTTTGGTATGGCTCTGATACCAATTGATAATCATAAAATCCCAATCACAACAAGCTAATTACTCAAGATATCATCAATAAGCTCAAGAACTAGAGAGAGAAAGTCTAGAGAGAGAAAGTAGATCTTGTATTACACACACTCTAGAATTACAATGAATGCTTAGACTAGTTCGTTATCACAAGATTACAACACAAACCTATTTATACAACCATATATTTAACAAAGACTTAACTATTAAGGAAAGTAAACTTGCTTTGACTAACTATTACAAGGTCAATGTTGACTTTTACACAATTGACTTTCCTATTAAATCTTGGATACAATATTTAGACTTAACAATATGTATACAGTTTCAATATTTTGAGATTATCGCAATTGATTCCATGCCAAAATTATCGGACCCGCCTAAATTAGATCACACTCAATTATAATATTTTTTGACATTTTTACCCTTTTTACCTATTTTAATGGCCTAAATTTGTGTTTTTAATTATTATTCCTCTTAATTATTTTACACCATTGATTATTAAAATGGATGTATGAGATTGGATCTTATAGTTACCACAAAATAGTAAGATCTCCCTTGAAAGACCCCCTATATATATATATGTATAGGTGAAGGATCGTGTGAGAAGTTAAGTTAACAGCGAGACACGTGAGAAGTGGATTTAAACAGTTGATTTCTTTTAATCTTAAACCCTCCCATGAATTGCTACTTAGAAGGGAATTGATTTGGTGCATCTCGGTGCATCTTATCTCGATGCATCTCATCCTAATGTGCGTCCATTTCTCATCCAACGATTGATAACCATTTCTCACGCTTCTCAACGTTAACTCAACTTCTCACTGAAACCCAACCCTGTATATATATATATATATATATATATATATATATATATATATATATATATATATATATATATATATATATATTTATATAGGGGTGGGTTCAAATGAAAACTTATTTTTTATTGTGTACATGAGGACCAATCTTAGCCATTGATCAAAACTTAGAAAACTAATCAGTGGTTAAAACATAATAAGATTAATTGAGAAGTGATTAGGGACAAAACTGGAAATTTGAATCAACGCCTACCTTGTTAGACTTTTTGTTTTCTTTTTTAATTAAAAGGCTTTTACCTTCTTAAAGTTTAAAATAAATTATCTTCAAAATTACTAATATTTTAATCGAACAAATTAAATCAAAAAAACGAGAATTTCGTGCTCTTCGATATGACATCCATCTCGATATAGTTTTTTTTTTCTTTTCATTTTAACCATTTTTACGTGAAATGTTATATACATGTTATATTCATTATGAATATGTATGCACGTCTCCGGGTGTCCAGATTCAATATGAATAACAAAGGTGAATGTTAATTCACTATTAATGATGAATAATACAATATTCAGTATGAATAATACAATATTCAGTATGAATACTACAACATTCGTGATGAATAATATACGAATTCATGATTCATGTATTATTCATCCCGAATGATACATTATTCATGATGAATAATATATGAATGACCCGTGAAGGTGTGGACACATGACACTCTCTCTTTTGTTTCCCGATTCACAACCGAAATTTGATTTAATTCATTATGAATATGTATGTGCATCCCCAGGTGTCCCACATTCAGTATGAATAACAAATGTGAATGTTAATTCATTATTAATGATGAATAATATAGTATTCAAGATGGATTATACAACATTCATGATGTATAATACACGAATTCATGAATCGTGTATTATTCATCCTGAATGATGCATTATTCAGGATCAATAATAAATGAATGACCCGTGAAGGTGTGGAGACGTAACACTCTCTTTTTTGTTCCCCGGTTCACAACCAAAACTCGATAGGTTCTCGATTCGACTCGATGGGTGTTGGATTAAGGTGATGAAGAACGTGATGCCTTAAACGTTGAAGAAAGTGTTGAAGAAGGTGATGTCGAGTTAGGGACTTACGATGTCTAGGTGTTGTACACACTTGAACGTACATAAGTATTCATAATGAATATAACACATATATAGCATTTCACATAAAAAACGGTTAAAAAAATAAAAGAAATCTATATCGAGATGAGTGTCATATCGAAGAGCACGAAATTCTCGTTTTTTTGATATAATTTGTTTGATTAAAATATTAGTAATTTTTAAAATAATTTATTTTTAACTTTAAGTGGGTAAAAAAATTTAATCAAAAAAGAAAATAAAAAGTCAAATATGGTAGGTGTGAGTTTAAATTATCTTCCATTTTTACCCCTAATCATCTTAAAATTAAAAACTCTATTTAATATGAGTTGTTGGATCAATAGAGATGGAGTGTCCGAGATTCGTCCTCACATGCATAATGAAAATTGAGTTTTCATTTGAAATTTCCTCTGTATATATATATATATACGTGTGTGTGTGTGTATACATAGGTGGAGGTTCAAACGAGAACACCTCCATTTTGCGAAAACGCGAGAACACTCTTATCACATGTGATAATACACATGAGGACACCCGGTGGATGCGGACGACTTGGTCCATGACCTAAAGTCGCACCAAAGATTGTTTGTGTCACTGATTTATATCACATATGATGGATTACAGTATCGCATCAAGAATACCTTTATCACATGTAAGGTTCTAAATGGCGCGAGGCGTGGCGGCGAGGTCAAGCCTTACAAGTTATGCCGAGGCCATGGCGTTTTCCAAGGCGTGGCTTAAGGCGGCAAATCCGTGTATAGTTTATATGTATATATGTGTATGTGTGTGTTTATATCAGTGTCTTGAACAATGATGATCAAGTTATTAACAATTTAAATTTATATAAAACGATAAACATAAGAATTTCTAAATTATAATAGATACTAATGGGCAAGACACTGATATAAACATACACACACATATATACATGGCAATTTATACATAAATTCGAAGAATCGAAAGTAGACAGTTTTGTAACGCCATAACGCGCCATGGCGGGCCATGACGAGCTCAACGCCTTATCTTGTCGCCAAGGGCTAAAATGTGGCGGCAAGGCCATGCCTCGACGCCAGGGCGCGTTTTTTAGAACCTTGATCACATGTGATAATACACGTGAGGGGCCTAGTCGTGTGCGGGCGACTTAGCCTGCAACCTAGGTCACGTCGAACGTCGTCTGTGTCTCCAATTTAGTATCACATGTTTATCATATGTGATGAACTATAGTATCACATGTGATTGACTATTGTAAAATGGTGTCCTCGCATTCTCGTAAAATGAAGGTGTTCTCGTTTGTACCTTTCCCTATATATATATATATATGTATGTATGTATGTATATACACGAACTTTTCATATGCCAAACTTGGCGTCACGTAGCATGGATGAAGTTTACAAACATATATATTAACAGTCCTTATGTGAAACTTGGCATCACTTCGAATGCATGAAGTGAACATAAATATATGAACATACATACACACACACACACACACACACATATATATATATATATATATATATATGTATATGCATATACCTTATCTCAAATCTGTTCCAGCCATCGTGTGTGTGTGTGTGTGTATATATATAAGTTTATTACATGAGATTTTAAATCTCATTTCACTAACGTGCTTCTGATCGAACCATGCAACCCCTTCGCATGTATCATTTTTTTCTTATGCTTTAATCAGAAGCATGCTAAAACCATTTATTCCTAAGGTTTTCATATAGAAAACTCACCCCATTCCTAAAGTCTAAGGGACGAGAGTTAAACGAGACCCATGGTCGGTCAAGGGAGTTCCACCCCCATTTGCTTTCCTTACTCGTCCTGCCTTCTTGACCGAACCACATGAGCACTTCATTGCTCTCATGTGTTATTAACCAAGAATATATCCCAACAACACCGGTTGGGATACCATCCACGGTTGATTATCGATTCCATCAGAACCTTGGTTGGACTTTCCAAAATGACTAAAACATCTATGTACATGAATTCGAAATGATCATGTTAAGAAATGCTTACCGAAAATGCGTCGAACTCTTTATGTTTCACCAAATCGTTACCGTCCTTCACCTATCTTATACGAGCTTCTTCTCTCGATTGCTTTTGCACATAAGCTTGCAAGCCTAACCCTCTATGTATACATGATTGTATCGTCGGTTTTGGCTAGGTGAAGAGCCAAGGTCGTGAGTCATTACACCAGCCGTTTAAGGCCTTTCACATGCTGCCAATTTTTAGAGATTTGCAACCATGGATCTCAAACTTCTCCCCTTTGACATAAAAGGTACCTAATTTTTTTAAAAAAGAGTTATTAAAAATTTCCCCCCTTAAACAAAACTTTGTCCTCGAAATTTATCCTATGCAAATAAATAAGGGTACTTTAATATCATCTCCTTCTCGGGTTCCCAAGTTGCTTCCGACCCTCTATGATGTCTCCATTGAACTTTCTCAAGAGCAATATCATTGTTTCTTCGTTTCTTTAATTTTCTATCAACGATAGCTTTCGGCTCTTCAATATAACTCAAATTTTTGTCTACTTTTACATCCTTAAGAGTTACCTCAGTACTTTCATCAGCCAAACACTTCCTTAGAATAGATACGTGAAACGTGTTATGAATGCCTTGAAGTTCTTCAGGAAGCTCCAACTTATAACAACCTCACCTACCCTTTCAGTTATCTTGTAAGTACCAATGTAACAAGGACTTTAGCTTCCATCGTTTTCCAAAACGAAGCACACCTTTCCACGGTGATATCTTAAGCAGAACTTTATCCCCAACATGAAATTTTACCGGCTTCCGTGTTTTATCAGCATAACTTTTCTGTCTGTTTGAGCTATCTTCAATCTCTCTCTTATCTGGTTTATCTTATCGGTAGTCTATTGAAATATTTCAAGTCCAACCAATTGCTTTTCACCTACCTCATTCCAACATAATGGCATTCAACACTTCCTTCCGTACAAAGCTTCATACGGTGCGACTTGGATGCTAACATGATAACTATTATTATAGGATAATTCTATCAATGGAAGATTGCCCTCCCATGACCCTGCAAAATCGATAGCACATGCCCGCAACATATCTTCTAGGGTTTAAATGGTCCTCTCGCTTTGACTATCCGTTTGCGAGTGATAGGTTGTACTTAGCTTTAATCGAGACCCCAACTCCCTTTGAAAACTTTGCCGAAATGTAGAGGTAAACCGACTTTCTCTATCAACGATTATTGATAATGGGACACCATGTTGAGTCACGATCTCATCTTTATAGAGACTAGTTAGTCTTTTCATCGAGTATGTTTTCTTAATTGGCAGAAAATGTGCTAATTTGGTGAGTTTATCAACGATTACTCATATAGCATCATAACCCTTTGGTCTTCTTGGCAGCTTTGTCACAAAATCCATTGTGATGTGGTCCCACTTTCACATCGAAATTTCTAAAGGTTGCAACTTACCTTATGGTCGTTGATGTTCAACTTTAACTTGCAGACATGTCAAAAACCTTTCGACATAATGGGTTATGTCTTTCTTCATCACTGGACGCCAGTAATATTGACGAAGATCTCGATACATCTTATTGTTTCTCGGGTGGATAGAATATCGAGATTTATAACCTTCATTTAACACTTGGTTATGAAAGTTTCCTAAGCGAGGAATCCAAATTCATCCCTTGTAGCACTTTACCCCATGATTGTTATTTTCAAGAAACGAAAAAATCCCTACCATTCTCTTAGCCTTCAAGTTTTCTTTTGTTAAAGCTTCTTCCTGGACTTTCTTGAGCTGATCAGTCCATCTAGAAGAAACCTCTATCTGTATTGCTTTAACTTGTTGGTCTTGAAGGTGATATACAAGTTTGTAGGGGGGGGGGGGTTGAATACAAACACAAATTTTAAGGTTTAATAAATTCTTTATTGATAAATCAAATTACAATTTACAGTTTGTTGCAGAATAAGATTAAGTAAACCTAATCTAAACAAAATTGAGAAACACTAAGTTTTCTTGCACACAAGAGTAATAGAATGAGAGAAGAGAGTTTGCAGAAAAGAGAGTTTCTGCAAAAGATCACTAAGAAGAAAAATGATGGATGCCTTCGAAATGAAGGCTTTACTCCTATTTATACACTATGCATTAAATGCATTGCAGAGGGTACAATCCACATGTCTTTCATCCATTGGCTTCATGCTTTTTGACTTTACCAATTGCATGTTTTTAGCCGTATGTTAAATAGTGCAGTGGGGAGGAGCAATTTCTACGATTATGGACAAAAGCATGTTTGCTTTTGTACTTTCGTACTATTTGTGCAGAGGATAAGACAAATAAATTTTGATAAGCAAGATTCATGATCATCTATTGCTGATGGTCAGTGATCATGAATCACTGATGTAGAAAGGCAATAGTGAGGCTTGTTCTTGATTTGTCACGCGTTGTAGACTTGTCTTGGTTTCATTGAATGCCTCTTCAGATCATTAATAAACATGTCTTCATCATCAGGTTCGTCTTCGATGTTAGCGATGATTTCCTTGAGCGTGAGGCTTGTCTTCAGAGATTAAATTTAACGATTCATTAGAGATTATCAGCGATACTGAACAGACTCAGTATGTTATTGCTGATGGTGAAACACTAATACATACAGATGTTAAATGTAATTATCACTAAGTATTTCTAAGGGTCATCATCAAATCACTAAGAGAGTTTGGATCAACAATCTCCCCCTATTTGATGATGACAAAGCAACAAAAGAAAATTGCTTAAGTTTAAAACATAAGGATAAAGAGGACTCGTAAGATACATCTGTCATTTACTGTTTTAGGGATCTTTTTAGTACTGATGAATTTAAGTATATCACTTAAAATTTTCATTAATTTCGTAAGAAGTTTACAAAGGGAAATTGAAAATTTACAAGTATGAGTGACGTACAAAATGGATACTAAAGATAATTAACTGATAAATTATAAGAGAAGAAAACGGAGAACCTATCAGCTATAGGTCTTTATAACACCCTGAATTTCTATCTCAATTGAAGAAAAGTGTTGAACTGGGTGAATAGGTAAAAGAAGAACCATATATGGTCGTCTCGGCCATAGTGCCATGTGGTTGTGACATTGTCACAATAGCACCAATGGTACTAAGAGTATGGTCGTCTCGGCTATAGTGCCATGTGGTTGTGACATTTGTCACAATAGCACCAATGGTACTAAGAGTATGGTCGTCTCGGCTATAGTGCCATGTTGTTGTAACATTTGTCACAATAGCACCAATGGTACTAAGAGTATGGTCATCTCGGTTATAGTGACACGTGGTTGTGACATCTGTCACAATAGTATCAATGGTACTGAAAGTGTGGTAGTCCCGGTTATAGTGCCATGCAGTTGTGACATATGTCACAATAGCAACGGCGATTACCAAGTGGTTGGTCGTCCCAACGAATGTGCCATGTAATTATGGCAATGGCAGGATAACTGGTATAATAGCATCAAATGTTTCTAGAGAACGGTCGAGGAATGGCCAGGATAAAGGTTGAGGAATGTCCTAGAGAACGGTCGAAGAACGACCGGGAAAACGGTCGGGAAAGCCGTTAAAAAAGGCCTCGGTACATTCCGCGCGACAATGCCCGCTACAGTGACAGATGGCACTGTCGTATGACAGTGTCGCGCCAATCTCACAGTGCATAAAATCGGGATTTTCTTCATTTGGTCATATCTTGATCATTTCTACTCTATTTTGGGAGATTCAAAATGCTATGGTTTCGTTTTTGAGATCTTTTCAAGGTTAAAGTGTTAGTTTTGGGAAGATTAAAGAGTATTTGGTGGTGGATTGGAAGCAAAGGTCAAGAGCTCATCATCTTCACCTCCATCTTCAAGAATTTTGGGGTTTTCTAGGTTTTCACCAAAACCTAAGTGGTGAGTTCATCCTCCTAACTTCTAAACCATATTATAAGTTATAAAATGCTCCATTGATGATTTCCTAGTGTTTATGTTTCTCAAATTTCGGGTTTGATGGTTTTGGAGAAATTTGGTCAAAACTAGGGTTTTGGCCAAAATGGTGATTTTGGTATATAATGTTTAGGGAACGATTCTAAATGGTTGAATGTGGATATTAATGGATGGAAACTTTTGGATCTAGGTTTTGGGAAGTTTTGTCTTGAAGATCCAAGTTTCTTCAAAGGAGCTTCAGTTGGGGAAAATCTAGATTTAGCCTTAATCTAGCAAGGTGAGTTCAAGTTGATTTGTGAAAACGTTGTACATGCCAAAATGTTCATTTTAAAGTATTTATATGTTTTGCATGAAATTATCATTAGTTGAGTCATTAGTGGGTTTTGATTATTTGAGGTGTTTGGCTTTATAAACATAGCAAAACACCCACATTTGGGATTTTTGGGCATCTTGATGAATAAGACATAAATGAAAGTATTTTGGTGATTTATTGCGTAAATGGAGATTATTTGGTTAAAAGGCATTTTAGTGTTTGTATTGGGAAAACGTTTAATTTTGTGTTAGGGGACGTTTTGAAGGAGTAAATTGTATAAAATCATTTGGAAAGTATTTTGTCCCAATCTAAACTGTGTTGGAGTTTATTCATGTACTTCGGGGAGTGTGTCCGCATGACGTGAGATGATTGTGTTTTATTATTTGGGACCGTTCTTCGTTGGTCAAAATGGGTTTTGAGCACTCTATCTCGGTGTTGACTTAAAAGAGTTTTGGGGACAATTGTCCGGTTTTAATGGCTTAATGTAGAGCCCAGTTATGATGTACATGCTAATGCACCTTGTTGCATTTTGGTATTGATTACATGCTCGAGTGCATTGTTCATTTCGGTATAGGCATATAATATTAGACTCTGTTGCATTGGATCCATAGGCACGTAAGTCAGTCTGTTTTGGATGGTCAATTGGGTATTGCGGGGTTGAGCTCCGGTATCCATGTTTTACAACCGGAAACTTTACAAGTAGGCACTAGGAGGGTTGAGTCTGGTGGTGCTACCGAGGAGGTAGACACTAGGACCTCCGCCGCTTGAAGTAATGCCTGGGAGGTAGTCTTTAAGTGTGCCGGGCCTTCGGGATGGAGTTTTTCAGAATGTTCATCAAGGTCAACTGACTTGTTGTGAAACTTGTTAAAGAAAACGCAGGGATACTTGGGCTTGTATGTCGTGAGGTGTCATGTGATTAACGTTGCATGGATGGTATACTTTTGTGTTCCTCCACTCTCAACAGATACGGGTCTCCCCCGTTGTCGGCTAGCAACATTTTAAATAAAATGAGGACCTTAATATTGGATCTCCCTCCACGTATATTAAGGTTTGAATGAAATACGTCATTCCCACATTTTGATACTTGGTTTCCTTTCATTTTATGGTCGCATGAGTATTGGTCCTAGTGTCCATGTTTTCGGACGTATAACATATGTGGGTTTTAACAATGACTTAGGGGTTGGGTATCTCGCCCCACCCATGCTTGGGTGTTTTGGGATGCAATGCTTTATCCACGTACCTTAAATTGGGAGTCGATTATATTCACGTTTTGGGTTGCATCATTTTATAAAGAATTCCATTGGAGCATTGTCTTTAACAATGCATGTTTTTGGAAAACGAGTTGCTTCCATATTTAAAGTAAATTATTTTTAAAGATCATGATTTGAATTGAATTCTTTCCTCTTAACGATATGTTTATTCATGCTGAAAACTCTTGAACTCACTAGGCGTTAGCCTAACCTTTTTATTTGTTGGCATGTGCAACATGCTTCGTTTGAGAATAGTTCTTGTGGCACTATGAAGAGAGAAGTACTAGTTGTGTGCTCGTGAATGTGAAGTCTTCCACTTAGGTTTTGTGAAGAGCAACTTGTATTGGGGTTATGTAGCACCCGACTTTGGTTTAGTTCTTGTATCTTATTGGAGTTTGTAATTGTCGAGGTAATTATAGATTTTTAACTTGAGGTATATTGATTTTTGAATTGTAAGAGGAATTCTTGTCCCTATTTTGATGTTATATCGAAATTTTAAATTAGTTGCTCTTACCAAATTTGAGGGTGTTTTAGTCTTCATCGTCCAGATCTTCAAGAGAGTCTTCTTTGGGTAAAAGGTGGTCAGGGACTTCTTCACCTCTTCTTTTTCTGGCTTTGCCTTGAAGAAGGATTACAGTTTTGAATCCTTGACCATAAGAAGTCTTATAACACCAATAGAGCAGATCATTGAGATGAGAGAGTGGGCATAGATGGAGTTCGAGAAATGTTTGGAATCAAACTTGTCCTTCATGATCATAGAATATGATACCGTAGGGATCTCCAAGGACTTGTCTAGAAGAGAAAAGGGCCTTCTCTTGGAAGTGAAAGGTCAATGGCTGATAAGTCAGGAGGAGGTCCAAGAATGGCGTCTTTAGAGAATTCAATGCTTGTTTCGTTCTTGTTGGGAGCCTATTCTTTAGATGTTGATGCTCGTTGTCTTCTCCTTTTATTAGACTTTGGAGGAGGGACTGGTATGTTCAAAATGGTTGAGACTCTATCGATAACTTCATGTAGAAGTGATTCTACATAGTTCTTGTACTTAGATCTTGAATTCTTCAGTACATTTCTGATCTCAATCCATACTGAAAAACCAAACGAGGTCATCTTTGATGCGAACATTGTCTTTGCTAACCCATCTTCTCTGAATATAGTCATGGTGACCATGTATGACCCTTTCTTTGATTTCCCATGATGGTAATATCTGTGATTGGTTCTGGATCTAGTCTTCTTTCCAATCTTTTCTTACACAACCAGTCTTTGAATCTCTGATGGTGTTATCTTTGTCAATTTATTCTCTTTCCTCTTTGAGAAGTTGTTCTTGGACTTCGATAGGATGAGCCTTAAGCCGATCATCACTGACTAAGCTTTCAGAAAAACTTTTGGCAGCGATAGCATCTTTCTTGCATGCCTCCAGTAGTTTCTCAACCCTTAGAGATTCTTCGATTTCTTGCTTGGAGAGGAATCTAAGGTTATCTTCGCTTTGTGTTAAGCTTGAAGGAATTTTTATTCTGTAACGTTCGAGCTCAGCTACCATAGCGGCTATCCTTGCATCATCAGTTTCAGCAACTGGGATTATTGGATCTTCAGTGCTTTGTGATTCAGAAATCTCACAAAGGGGAGAGGATGGGTTGAAAAAGGAAGATGAAATTTCAGGGAAGAGGATCATTGTAAGAGGTTGTATGTTCAGCGGTGAGTAGGTTTGGAGATCAAGGCATACCTTGTTGTTCAGCTCCCCCTCAGATTGTAGAATTTTGAAATTCCCTCAGCAGCAAGATTTTTCTATTTACCTTACTGAGGGGTCTTTCCCTTAGATTCTGAGGGCCTCTCCCTTGGTTCCCTGATGACCACTCCTTTAGATGGAGCACTGGCAGTGAAAGGAATAAATCAGTTGCCATCATCATCTTCATTGTTTGTGCCTCCCATATCGTTTCTAGTACTTTCGATATCATCATCATCAGTGTTTTCTTCATTGTCTTCCTCAGCAACTTCCTTGACCACAATGGGTCCTTCAGCCTCAGCATTTACCTAAGCTGGTTCTTTTACAAACTCTGCATCATCATCGTTTATTTCCATCTCCCCTTTAGTTTTATCTTTCTCCTCCCCCTCAGTAGTTGCCTTATCCCCCTCTTTGTCATCATCACTAGGGGGAAGACAGACTGCCGCTTCAATTCTGTGTAGAGAGGTACGATTAGCAGTGGTGAATGATGCAGAAGCGATCATAATGTTGCTGATAAGATCACCAACTTGATAAACGAACTTCTTTACACACTTGAAGTTTTTGTTGTCCTTGGCAGTGAATGATGGTAGAGGAGGATTCTTTAGCTGGTTGAGGATGTCAGTGAGCAGGGAGTTATGAGTGTCTACCTTGGTGTTCAGATCATTGACAACATAGGTGAGACTAGTGAGAGTAGCTTTATTGGCTGCTACATCACTTTTGAACTAATCAACATCCTATTGAATAGAGGAGACTTGATAAGCTTCGACCTTCGAGGAGATGGAGGTAGTGAGAGTTTGCAAGGAGGCATCAGCGCTGTTAATGGCGTTGTTGTTGGAAGAGACAACAACAGTGAGATCAGTTACTGCAGTGTTGAGTGCTTTGATGGAGGAATCGTTTGCCTCCAATTTTGGATCTGGAATAGAGCAATTGAATTGAGCAATAAAGTGCTTGGGATGAGTAACCGAAAAAGAAATGGGTAAGGATGTTTGACTACCTGAGGGTTCAGTGGCGGAATCCAAATGATTTCCCCCAAAGTAAAAAAACATGTCATGATCTAAAGAATTCATGACAGACTGTTGCTGAGAAGACTCGTGAGGAGTTCCCTCAGGTTCAAAACTGATGTTGTGAGATAACAGTTGTTATAGTTCTTCACCATGAACGTCAGCGAGGACAGGCGCTAAAGTAGGTGGTGCAGTGAAGACTAATGAAGGAGGTGGAGAAATAACTTTTGAGAAGATGGTCGTGAGTTGTGAAGAAGGAGCACTGGCGTTGCTCAAATCTAAACCCGCAGTGATTTGATTCACTGAGGTCATTAGGCCAGTGACCAACGGTGCTTCAGCGGAATTGGACGTTGCTAAAGTGGTTTTGGTGGCGCCAACAGTTGTTGTGGAGAGATCAACGAACAATTCAAGTGATGATTGAGCCATCACTGATGTTGGGGTTTTCTCCTTTGGTGTCTTCTTGGCAGAACCAAGAGGGGATATGGAGGGTCTTTTCTTAGAAGGGATAGAGACAGCTGGGTTAGATTGGGATGGCTGAATCCCAATCGTAGCTATCGAAGGAGAAGAAGAGAGGGTTTCGATGGAAGTTGAGAAACTTACCTCGTTGACGTGAGCTCTCAGTCGAATAGACGTACACCAAGCTTGGGAAGGGAGAGGTCACCTTCTTTAGGGTAGATATCACTAGCCAGATTTTGAAGAACGGTGTTGATGAATCGTACATAGGGAACTACAGATTCCCTTTTTGCGACATTGCTTTTGGATACCAAGTCTTCAAAGATGATCTTGGCATAATCAATTTTTCGCCCAGTGAAGACAGAGAATCCCATGTCCAGAGCCATGCGGCTTGCTTAATCCATGCTGCCTACTTTCCCACCCATGCTCTGAATAAAGTTAGCAAAGATGTAGCCAAGTTTTGTAGGCATATGTGCTTTCAATACTTTCGTCAGTGATTTCTTGTGTGTGCCCTTCTCCAGTATCCAGTCATATTTCATGGCATCAAGGAACTAGATGCGCTCTTCGTCAGTAGGAGTGGGTGCATAGGTAGCATCAGTTGGCAGTTGGAGAACAATCATCGGTTGGCTGGGGCCAAAGCTTCCTTTGCTATGTTCAATTTGGAAGAAGATCACTTGTACTTCCCTTCCATCTGCCAAAGTTGGTTGTGACTTCAGCGGTGAACCATAATTGCTTGAGCAACGATTGACAACCAGGAGGATACACAGTTAGTTCATAACTGATAGGGCATGTCCTTAGAAATTGAGCAGCAGGGAGGAGATCCACTGTGGGCTTCTTTTTAGGGAAGGAGAGAATCACTTGATGTTTGTTCGATTTGAAGGAGATATGCTCAATGTCAAAGTTGACGTTTGAGGCCTTGGAGCTAGTAGAAGCTTGAGAAGCCATTTCTGAAATATTCGAAGAAGATGAAGAGACAAAGGAGACAAAAAGTTATATGAAAATGTAAGTATATATATGGAAATATATTGTATTTTCTATAGAGAAAGTATGAAACCGAGTGTGGAGAAACAAAAACTGGAAAAGATGAAGTTTAGTCCACAGATTCTTCCAAAAACATTGTTTTTAGGGTTTTGAAAAAAAAAATCATGAAGGAGATGATTTTATAGGAAAAACAAGTTATTTGAACTTACAAAAGGATTTATAAGATCAAATAATGTTTTGTAGAAAAAGAAAATAAGAGGTAAATGAAGAAGGAACCTGAGAATCACAAAGAAATAAGAGTGCGTGTTCTCGGTGTTCTTGTTTTTTTTTTCTTGTCTTGAGAGAGAATTCTTGCTTTAAGAGTATTTTGAGCGCGTAAAGTTTGAATGAGAGACAAAGAGACGTATTTATAGGTAGGAGGAGAGAGAAAAAGAATGATGATAGAGAGAGAATTATCATCATGACAGAGACACGTCGCTCGCATGGGATTGGGTAAAGAATAGGAACCGGCGACGATGTCAGAAAAATCATGCCAACGGTTATCCAAAAAGAATGACGTCACAAAATGAAACGTCTTTTAAAAAAAATCACTTTGTTAAGAAAATAGGGATTTGCCTTTTGGATTTGAAGGTATCACTGAATAGAGCGTCAGCGATAGATTTTTCTTTTATCAAAGCTTTCAATCACTTGAAGAAATCAGTGATTAATTTTATTTTCAAAAAGCTTTTAATCATTTGAAGAAAGTGAGTGATTAAGTTTTGAGAATTTTGAAAAACGACTCGCTGAATAAAAAATCAGTGAGGAAAGGTTAAGAAACATACCTAAATATCAGAGAAATTTTAGTCAGAGATTAAGGGATGAATAGGAAGGAATTTTATTACTAACATAATGCATGATCGCTAAAGAATTTAGTCTTCAAGGTTCAACATTCCAAGTTCGCTGATGAGAAAGTTGAATCTTGTCTCATCAAGGAGTTTGGTAAAGAGATTAGTTGTAACATCCCAAAAAGTTGGGACAAACAAAAATTCCCGGAAAGGAAATGTGGTATATAAAATGGTGCCAAGGCACGAGCTTTTCCCAAAAAGGAACCATAAACGTCTGTTATAATTACAAGTTTGTAATGATAAAGAAATGAGGGATAACAACGCTTTAATCTAATTTCTAACTAGAAAGGAGATTACATTAAGTTGTTATCTAAGTCCCAAAACAAATGTCTTCTAAATTTGGCTTCCCAAAAATGCTCCCCAAGCTCACAATATGGTCACTAAACCTTCTCTTGGCGGTCGTGCCGTTAGAACCTGAGATACACATCAAACCAATAAAGTGTTAGGCCAAATGAGCCTAGTGAGTTGAACAATTGCATAGTATAATCATTTAGACATTTATGAACATCAAGAACCATAAAGGAATCAATGGGGGAGACCCATCACACTAACGAGTTTCACCTCAAGAGCCAATGTAACTTGATGTTCACTCGCATGAGCAACATCCCGAAGGCCCAACACACTTGAATACTACCTCCAAGGCATTACTCCAAATGGCGGAGATCTAGGTGCATACCATCAAGGTGGCACCCCAAGACTACATCCTCCTAGTGCCTACTCGTGGTTCATCCAGTATTCATACCAACCATCAATGTACATATTCCACATCGAGTAAAATACATGTATAAGATCCCAAGTAATTCCAACCCCAATTTAGGTCAAACCCTAAAACAAGTAAGATTCAACATACATGCCTCAACTATGTATTTCTTATAGAAATAGTCTAACTTTTATCAACAACATAGTAACATCATAAACCCATCAAAGGTTAGCAACCCCAAACCCTCAAATATTTCCCAATATAGCAAGTTTACCCCTAAAATTATCAAATAATCAATATGAGGAAAATAAGCATAAATGATGAAGGGATAACATATAAAGATGTGTATCTCATTTAAAATAGTTAGAAAACTCACTAGTTACATTTTGGATAAAAACCTAGAAATTTTATGAAACCCTAGAAGTGAGAATGGAGAAGGGAGATGATCTTGAGGCTTGAAGTCCCTAGCTAAGATCTTTAGTTGATAAAGCTTGATTCTTGCAATAAATGTGAAGAAGGTATCTTGAAGGCTCTTGAATATGATCTTGAAGAGTAATTAGGGAGGAGAGAGTTTTGAAAAAGGGTTGATGGAGAAATAAATGAGAAAGAGGGCTGATTTCCCTTTTTTAATCGTCAGAGGCCGCGCGCGGGTAGTGGCGCGGTAGGACCCGTGCGGGGAGGCGCGCCGGCCTCTGGAGTCGCGAGGGCATAGAGCTTCACGCTGCTTGTCGTGCGGCCACCCACACAGGACACCTTAGTGAGTTGATAGTCAGTAGGAATAAAATGAAGTTCTATATCTCCATTCATCACATGATCTTTGATAAAATGATATCTGATTTCAATGTGTTTGGTCTTTATGTGTAGCACTTGATTGTTTGCTATAGTGATGGCACTAGTGTTGTCGCAATATATGGGGATCTTTGATAGCTGAAGGTCATAGTCTAATAGTTGATTTGTCATCTATAAGACCTGAGAGCAACAACTACCAGCAACTATGTACTCAACTTCAGCGGTAGAAGTGGACACTGAGTTTTGCTTTTTACTTGTCCAACTTACCAGCTTTCCACCAAGGAGCTGACAACCTCATGTGGTGCTTTTTCTATCCAGTTTTGAATCTTCAAAATCACTATCTGAATAGGCAGTTAGGTCGAACCCTGAGTCTTTGGGATACCAAAGACCTAGGTTAGGAGTTCCCTTCAGATATCTGAAAATTCGCTTGACAGCAATCAGATGGGATTCCTTGGGTTCTGATTGATATCTTGCACAAACACACATAGAATACATGATATCAGTCCGAATCGTTGTAAGATACAAAAGGGAGTCGATCATTCCTCTATAGGCATTGACATTAACAGGTTTTCCAGCAAGATCCTTGTTTAATGTCAGCGGTGGTGCCATAGAAGTTTTCCTCGCTGAAGTTTGAGTAAGATCAAATTTTTTAGCATATATTTAACATACTTACCTTGATGAATAAACGTGCCTTTATCAGATTGCTTGATCTGAAGTCCAAGGAAGTAAGTTAGCTCACCTATCATACTCATTTTATATTCTTTCTTCATTCGTTCAGCGAATCGAATACATAAAGATGGGTTAGTAGAACCAAATATAATGTCATCAACATATATTTGAACAAGAATGATGTGACCTTTAATCTTTCTGAAAAATAAATTATCTATTTTTCCACGTTCAAATTTTTCAGAGATTAGAAAAGATTAGAGAATATCATACCAAACACGAGGGGCTTGTTTTAACCCATAGAGAGCCTTATCCAACTTATATATAAAGTGCGGATGTTTAGGGTCAGAGAACCCTGGCGTTGTTCAATATAGACTTCTTCACTCAGCTTTCCATTTAGGAATGCTGATTTAACATCCATTTGATATACTTTGAAGTCTTTGTGAACTGCATAGACTAAGAATAATCGAATTGCTTCGAGCCTGGCCATAGGGGCAAATGTTTCAAAATAGTCTATGCCTTACTCTTGTTTGTATCTCTGAGCAACTAGCCGTGCTTTGTTGTGGGTCACAGTCCCATTTTCATTTAACTTGTTTCGATACACCCATTTGGTATCTATAACAGTTTTGTTAGATGGCCTGGGAACGAGATTTCAAACTTTGTTTCTTTCAAACTCAGTCAAATTTTCTTGCATAGCGCTGACCCAGTTTGGATCTCTGAGGGCATCATTGATCTTCTTTGGCTCGAGAAGAGAGAGAAAGTTTACAAAGAGACAGATGTTACCTGAACTTCGTCGAGTCTGAATACCTGCGTCTGGATCACCAAGGATTTGATTGATTGGGTGATTCTTAGTCCATCTCTGAGTGGGGACATGAGCATCCATGTCGGATATTGGATCAACAATGAAAATATTTACCGAGGAAGAAGAATCAGCCTGAGGTTCATCAGTAATCAACTGCTGAGGTTCAGGTTGAACATCATTCATTGAGAGGTCTTCAGAGATGATAGGTGATTCAAAGGATGGAAGTTCAGAGGGTCATAAAGTGTTTAGGGGAACAGTTGAAACCCATGAAGTGGATTCAGTGTGAGGTGGAACAATGACTGGATCATCATCAATATTCAGAGGATTCACATGATGGTGTGTGTTGAGAAAAGGTTCAACTTTTCCATAGTGGGAGAACATCCAGGCATTAAGTTCATCATTTTTAGCGATAGGTTTTGAGTTCGCTGATATGGATTTATCAAAGGTGAAATGAATGGTTTCTTCTACTGTTTGTCTTCTTTTGTTGAAGACTCTGTAGGCCTTGGATACTAAGGAGTATCCGAGAAATATTCCATCATCAGCCTTTGGATCAAACTTTCCAAGGGCATCTCTGTTGTTTAAAATGAAACATTGGCAACCAAAGATGTAAAGAAATTTGATAGAAGGCTTTCTCCAATGGAAAAGTTCATTGGCAGTCTTCTTGAATCTTTTGACAATCAGCGTCCCATTTTGAGTAAAACAAGTTGTGTTGACAGCTTCTTCCCAGAATTGAGTTGGAAGATGATAATCACTGTGCATTGATCGAGCAGCTTCGATGTAACACCCTTAATTCTGGAGGTAGCAACTTATTAAAAAATTTCTAAATACACCAATAAATGAATCATCTACAACCACAAATTTAGATTCAACTAAAATACACATATTCCATCTTATATATATGGACTATAAAGGACGGGTGCTACCAATACCCATGCATAGTCACTATCTCCATACTGCGTAAGACTTCACCGAATACTTACTTTCGGATCTAGCTAAGGCTCTACTCTTCAAAGAATTGCTAGAACCAACTCCCAACCTTGAAACCTGATGCACATGCCGACAAATAAAAAGGGTTAGGCTTAACGCCTAGTGAGCTCAAGAGTTTTAACATGAAAGAATATATCTTTAAAGAAAAGAGTGCAGTTTAAAGCAAGGTCTTTCGAAATATTATATATCAAAATAGAAACGACACAATTTCCCATAATATGCACTTTTCAAGACAAAGCTCCCCAAACACACGTTTCTTGTAAGATGATGCAACCCGGAACTCACCCAAAGCGGGGTCATAGTTCGATACTTAAATGTGCTAAAATGTAAGTAATACTTCATATCCCAAAACACCCAAAACTCGGGTGGGGCATTAATACTCGACCCTTAAATAACGGAAAACAACCCATAAAATATAACACGCCATTAAAACATGAAACTGAAGTTGAATACTCACGCGACCATAAAACGGGATGAAATCCAAGTATTAAAGCATGGACAATTAAATATCCAAAATACAGCGGGCCGACAACGGGGGATACCCGTATCCGTTGAGAGAGGAGGAACACAAAAGTATGCCACTCAACAACGTTGATCGTATGACACTTCACGACACGCTAGCCCAAGTGCCCCTACGACTCCTTGACAAGTTTCACCCAAGAGACAGTTGACATTAGTGAATACCACCGAAATTATTGCCAAAGGCTCGGCCCATGGGGGATACAACCAAGGCATTGCCCCACGCGGCGAAGGACCCAAACGCCCATCAGAGGACTCCCCACAGTCATAATAGCTCAACCGGGCTCAACCCTCCTAGTGCCTACTTGTAAAGACAAGGTTGTAAACTATGAGTCCCGGAGTCCAACCCCGTACCACCCAATTGACCATCAAATAAGACTGACTTATGTGCCTATGGACCCAATGCAACACAGTCTAAAGTTACACGACTACTCATGAATGACTACAGCACTCGAATCTGTAACTATCGATAATATGCAATAAAATGCATTAAGATGTACATCACAAATTGGACTCTACATCGAGCCATTAAAACCGGAAAAATTCCCTCAAGACTCTTTTAAGCCAATACCGAGCTAAAATGCTCAAAATCCATTTGACCAATAATTACCGGTCCCCCAAATAATGAAATATCTTTAAACAACGTTTACGAAGACACATACCCCAAAGACGAGATTAACCCAAAACTTGACGCATAATGTGACCAAAGGTTTTCCAAAGGTTTTATGAATGCCAATACACCTAAATGCATATAACACGGAATATACTTCTTTTGTACAAATTCGTCAAAGATGCATAACTCATAAAATAGACCTTCTTTATACAAAGTCACCAAGAATACGTAATTCATGTTATTTAGTTGTTGAAATGTTGAAAACCCAATATAAGCATTTTAAGAGGTTAACACAACCCAAGTTTACTAAATATGAAAACTTATGAAAATACTCACTCTTGGACATATAACCAAGTAACACATATTTTTACTTCAAAATACACAAAACTTATCAGCAGTTAACCAATTTATGTAAAACACTTTAAAATGAACATTTTGGCATGTACACCGTTTTCACAAATCAACTTGAACTCACCTTGCTAGATTTAGGCTAAATCTAGATTTCACCTAACGAGCTCTTTTGAAGGCCGCTTGAATCCTCAAGCCGAAACCTTCCAAAACCTAGATCCAAATATTTCAAACCGTAAATACCCATATTTAACCATTTAGAAACATTCTCCAAACATTATATACCAAAATCCCAAAGAAGGTCAAAACCCTAATTTCTCCAAGACCATCAAATCCGAGATTTGAGATACCCAACACTAAGAAACCACCAATGGAGCATCTATAACATTATTTCAAGAAAGCTTACCACTTAAGATGATGAGGCTTTCCGAGAGCACCCAATCCAACACTTCAACCCGAGCTCCCAACCGTTGAACTTGATGAGGAAGATGAAGATGGAGGTTTTGTGATTCAAGATCCCAAGTAGCTAGATGGTGAGTAATCATGTGGTTTGAGGAGGAAAAACCCCCAAAATGGGTTACGGTTCGGTTTTGAGGTTTGGGAGAGAAAAGGGGAGAAGATAGAAGTGATAAATGAGAAGAATGGTGAAAATTCGGACATTTAGAGGACCAGACGCCACGTGTGACCTTGCCACGCGATAGTGACATTGTCACTATCGCGAGGGCACTATCGCGGAGAATGTACCGCGGGTGGTACACCCCCGGCGGTTATGCCACGTGATAGTCACAATCGCGCCACTCGTACCGAAGCCAGAAAAAGGTCAAAACTCGAGATTCTCGCATGGGTCAACTCAAGGTTCGAAAGCACAACATTTTCCACTCAAAAATATAGGCGGAAAGCGGAGAGACTACCAACGGAGGACGAAAACTTGCTCATGAGAAACCGGGTGTTACATTCGATGACTATTTTGTTTCTTCTTTCAGCGACTCCATTTTGCTGAGGAGTTCTTACAGCTGAGAATTGTGAGAGATTCCATTGTTCTCAAAGAAGTTATCCTGAGAACTGTTTTTGATTCAGTTCCATGATCACTTCTTATTGAGTGAACTGTCATGTTATTTAGTACTTCCATCTTTCTGAAGAGATGAGTTCATCTGGGGTGTCACTTTTTGAAAGGAGAAACATGACCCAGGTGTGGCGAGTGTATTCATCTACTATGACAAGAGTATATTTCTTTCCAGTTATGAATTGTATATTGATAGGGCCAAATAAATCAATATGCAAGAGTTGAAGAGGAATTGTCACTGATGATACTTACTTTGATTTAAAACTAGCTTTAGTCTGCTTTCCATTTTCACAAGCTAAGCAGAGAGATTCCTTGGCATAAGAATGCTGAGGTAGACCGAAGACTTGTTCTTTTGAGGATAAAGTGTTAAGTGTCTTGAAGTTGAGATGAAATAGCCTCTTATGCCATAGCCAGTTGACATCTGATGAGGCTTTGAACAGAAAACATATACTTTCAGTAGTAGTCGAGTCCATGTTTATAACGTAAACATTTTCCAAACGATAACCGCTGAGAGAAAGTTTTCCATCTTTGTCCATCACTAAAAATGCTTTCTTAGTAAAGCATACTTTAAAGTCTTTATCACATATTTGACTGATGCTGAGGAGATTATGCCTCAATCCATCTATGTAAGCGAATTTTCGGATGGTGGTTATACCATTGTTGAGTACACCGAACCCTCTGGTATAGCCTTTCCCATTTCCACCAACGGTCACTGATAGACCTTTCTCTTCCTTGTATTCAGTGAGCAAGTCCTTTTGGCCAGTCATATGTCTAGAGGATCCACTATCTAAATACTAGATACCCTTCGAGACCTGCAAACATAAGAAAGATCAATTTTTTATTAGTACCCACTTTTCAATAGGTCCAAACGAGTTAGTGGAGATGAAAGGTTCAACAATCTTCACAACATCTGAAGATTCAACGTCAGTGGTAACCTTCACCTTACTTAATTTCTTAACTCTAGTGGCATTTTTCACCTTGGTAGATTTCTCAGCTTTGGTGACCTTCTTTGCCTTGGAGGCATTCATCTTCACTTTAGCTGACTTTTCAGCTTTGGTGGCATTGGGACATTTACTAGCAATGTAGTCAGTAAGTACATAGTGGTAACATTTTATATAGATGAAAGTGGCTTTAAGACCATGAGCATTTGCATTAGAAAACCTTAGATGAGTCGGGCCAGCTCCAAGAATGCCCTTAGCATTAGATCTCGGAGGAACTTTCAGTTCTTTTGATTTATTTGGCTTAATGTCAAGCTTCAGCTTTGGAGTAGATCTCTGAGTATTACCAATGATCTTATATCCAGATCCAGATGGTTGACTAGGTAAAGGTTTAGAATGAACCTTCTTCAGCTTTGTTACTTTTGTAGCCTTCTAAGGGTGATGGGAAATAGATTCCCTTTATCAGCGAGTTTAGAGTTCTTTGATAAACCCTCAGGGATAGGAATAGAAGACGAGGAGCACTGAGAAGAAGTGTCGTGAATAGAAGATTCCAAACTTAAGCATGGAACAATCTCTGCTAGATTCATCCTTATTAGATTTATAATCAAGAGCGGTTTATCATGAGTAGGGATTTGAGCACTTATGATCTCAGTGATCTTAATTGAAGATGTAACCATCCTTCAACTGTAGCTTTTTCAAACTTGAGAGCAGCGATAGCTTGTTCGCGTTCAATGCTGATTATTTCATTGACAATGACTTGATCTTTGAAACTTTCCTCTAATAGAGTTAGTTCTTTGATTTTTAAATGGCATTTTTTAAGATGTTCAGTTAAATCAATATTCTTGTTTTCAGCAAGGGTTTTACCATTCAATGCATTGTACAAGTCAATTGTCAGCACGTCAACAGCGTGATGTCTCTCAGCTTCAGTAAGAATTGGATCAATATAGATTGATACATGAGAGGTGATAGAGCTAGTGGATGTCCCAGATGGTTCTTCCACTTCTTATTTTATCTTAGCCATTAGTCAGAGATTAGGAGCATCTTCTTCATCAGAACTTGATTCTTCTGATTCAGCCCACTCATGTTCTTCAGCGATCAGACCTTTACCTTTTCACTTGAAGTCTTTCAGCTTTTGATATTTTTCTTTCAGTTTTAGGTATTTGTCATCACTGGATTTTCTGGATGAAGAAGGTTTGAAGACTTTCTTTGACCTGCATTCGCTGGTAAAATGTCTAACTTTATCGCAATTATAGCAAGTAACAGTTGCCTTATCAATAGGTGTTGATTTAGCTTGTCAGACAAGGAGAGTGGTTTATTTCTTCTGAAATTTCTCTTTCTTGCAAATCTCTTAAAAGAGTTTTTCAAGAGTGCCAGAGATTCATCAAACTCTGAAAAGTCAGTGTCTGATAGATCCTTTGAGTCAGAATTAACTCAGTGATAGTGAGAGTAGATCATTGAGATGGGATAAATCTTTGAAGAGACTAAAGCAACATGTGTGCTTTTGGAGTCTTTGGAATCTTTAACAAGATTCTTCTTCAGTTGATTTGATTGCTCATAATTGAGCAAGATCCCATAAAGAGTACTGAGAGAAAGGTGATTTAAGTCTTTGGTCAGCTTGAGACACATTGAATAACTGTCCCAGCTTTCAGGAAGACATTCTTGGAATTTAGTAAGGACCTCAAAATTAGAATAAGTCCTACCAACAGTCCTTAGATCAATGATTAAGAAATTAAATCTTTGGTGAACATCAGATAAAGATTCATTCTGACCACAAATGAAACTTTCATACTGTCTTACCAGATTGATCTTTCGTGTTTCTTGGATCTCAGTGGTACCTTCATATTGAACACAGATTGTGTCCCACATTTCTTTGGAGGTTTTTAGATGCATGATGGAATAGAAAGCTTCATCAGGAAAAGCCATAGAGATAATGGTTTTAGCCTTTGCATCAAGTCCCACTATCTTCTTGTCCTCATCACTTCATTGCCTTATTTCTTTGGCAGCGATTCTTTTAGGAACAATGACAGTAGTTGCAGTGGCAAGGACTGCAACTATGATAACAAATGGTTCATAAGGTCTATTTGCAACACATTCATATTAGTGGGATTTACACCTTCAAGAAATAGACTCATTTGATTCTTCTAGAGAGCAAAGGTGTCTCTGCTGAATCGAGGAGGTTTAGAGAGAGACCCATTATCATAATAATTTGAATTTGTTTTTAGTTGCATTTTAGATAATAGCAAGGAAGAGAAGTAAGAAAGATCTTGTTTATGGATTAAACAATCTACTCTGATACCACTTGTTGATTCTGTAGGTGATATACAAGTTTGTAGAAAGGGAGGAGTTGAATACAAACACAAATTTTAAGGTTTAATAAATTGTTTATTGATAAATAAAATTACGTTTTACAGTTTGTTGTCGAATAATATTAAGTAAACCTAATCTAAACAAACTTGAGAAACACTAAGCTTTCTTGCACACAAGAGTAACACAAAGAGAGAAGAGAGTTTGCAGAAAAGAGAGTTTCTGCAAAAGATCACTAAGAAGAAAAATGAGGGATGCCTTTGAAATGAAGGCTTTACTCCAATTTATAACCTATGCATTAAATGCATGGCAGAGGGTACAATCCACGCGTCTTTCATTCATTGGCTTCATGGTTTTTGACATTACCAATTGCATGCTTTTAGTTGTAAGTTGAACAGTGTAGTGGAGATGAGCAGTTTGTACGATTATGGACAAAAGCAAGTTTGCTTTTGTACTTTCGTACTATTTGTGCAGAGGATAAGACAAACAAATTTTGATTAGCAAGATTCCTAATCATCTATTGCTGATGGTTAGTGATCATGAATCACTGATGTGGAAAGGCAATAGTGAGGCTTGTTCTTGATTTGTCACACGTTGTAGACTTATCTTGGTTTTACTGAATGCCACTTCAGATCATTAGTAGACATGTCTTTATCATCAGCTTAGTATTCGATGTCAACGATGATTTCCTTGAGCGTGAGACTTCTCTTTAGAGATTACATTTAACGATTCATCAAAGATTATCAGCGATAATGAACAGACTCAGTATGTTATCGCAAATGGTGAAACACTAATACATACAGATGTTAAATATAAATTTCACTAAGTATTTCTAAGGGTCATCAAAAAACACTGAAAGAGTTTGGATCAACCTAATCCTCAACCTATCACTCGTTTCTTTGCGACTTAGTGTGTCAGCGACCACATTCGCCTTCCCGGGATGATACAAAATTTCACAGTCATAATCTTTCAGCAGCTCCATGCACCTTTGTTGCCTTATTTCAGTTCCTTATGATCGAACAAGTAATTTAGACTCTTGTGTTGGGTATGATTATACTAAGTATGGTTTATGTTGCTGATTAATGTTGCTAAGTGATTACTACTGCCAGACTATCAAGATTACTACTGCTAGTAGAATTAATACTGCTTGAAGAGTTAGTGCTGTTACTTGAATAGTTAGTACTGCTTGGAGAGTTAGTACTGCTAGTAGTTAGTACTGCTGAAGATTAATGCTGCTGAAGATGGTTAATACTTCTGAAGATAATTAGTGCCGCTTCTAAAGATAAAGATGGTTTGGAGATAAAGACAAGCTGGAGATAAGACTGAAGATAATTATGGTATTGATGCTGAAGATCAATTGTATTTTGATAATTATCTTGTATTCAGTCTTGTATATATAGTATAGAAGTATTTGATAGTAGAAATTAATTAATTCATATGTTTTGTTAGAGAGAATTAACCTCAAGACTAGTTTAGATCCTTTCTATAGAGAAGTATAGAACGTCTGTTGAGTCTGTTCAACAGATTGAGGTTTTGTGTGTAATCATCAAGTTGAATAAATATAAACTTGTGATTTGAGTTTGATATATTGTTTCATTGATTGTTAGTGTTAAAGTGTTTTTCCGCAACTTCTTTAGCATTGATTCTGAGTGTGTGTGAATTAAATTCTTGTTTGAATTTCGATCCTGACAAGTGGTATCAGAGCATTGTTAAACTCAGAAAAACAACAATCATCATGGACGGTTCAAGTGATAGTGTTCTGGTCTCAAAGGTTCCAATGCTCAGATCTAATGAGTTTGACATGTGGAAGATTAGGATCAGGCAATACATCCTTCTCACAGATTACTCTATGTGGGACATCATTGAGAATGGCCCATCTAATGAAGGAAAATTGGAGCAGATGGAAAAAGAATCCCACCAAAGACAGATGGAGAGAGGAAGATAAGGCAAACAGAGATGAAAGCCTTGAGCACATTGCTCTTGGCTATTCCTAATGAGTATCAACACCAATTCTGCAACTGCACTGATGCCCAGATGCTTTGGAATGATCTAGAGAAGAGATTCTCTGGTACCAAAAGTACCAAGAGAAATCAGTAGGCAATATTGAAGCAACTGTATGAAAACTTCATGTCAACTAAGAATGAGTCCATAACTCAAACTTTTGACAGGTTTAACAAGCTGATTGGTGAACTAGCTACTGTTAGAGTGCAGATTGATCAAGATGATGTAAACAAAAAGTTCTTAAGGTCCCTTGGAGATGAATGGACCATGTATACTGTCTCCTTCAGACAGGATGACAAGCTGGAGGACAAAGAACTAGACGATCTTTATAATGACTTAAGGGTGTTTGAGGCTGAAGTTGAAGCCAAGAAAAGACCATCTAGATACACTAATAATCCTGCCCTTTTATCATCTTCTTCTTCTACTGTTTCTGCTGCTAATACAGAATCAGTTAGTACTGCTTATGTATCTAATGACTCTGTATTAGAAGCTTTTCTTGCTAGTCATGCTAATTCTGGTTTAATTAATGATGATCTTGAACAAATTAATGCAGATGACCTTGAGGAGATGGATATAAAGTGGCAGATGGCCATGCTAACTATGAGGGTAAAGAGATTCATAAAAAGGACTGGAAGGAACAACTTTTCTCAGAGGAGAGAAGATGGTGCTGGGTTTGACAAGTCAAAGGTGGAGTGCTACAAGTGTCACAAGATGGGACACTTTGCAAAAGAATGCAGAGGAGGAACTCCTCAACAATATGGCAGCAACCACCAACAAGCACATTCCTCAAGCTTCCAAAACAACAGAAACTCCACTCAAGCTCTTGTTTCTCAAGAAGGAATGGGATTTGATTAGAGTGATCAAGCAGAAGAAGTTGTTCAGAATCAAGCCCTGATGGCAAAAGTCTCAGAATCTTCAAGCACAGATATTCCAACAGAGGTAAAAACTAAACTGTGCACTGAAGAGTGTCTTCAAACTGTTAAAAAGTACAGGGATCATAACCAAAGCATGTGTGACGACCTTAAAAGGTTAGAAAGAGATATAAGAGAGTATAAAGTGATTGTTGAGAAGTTTGAAGATCAAATCAAGGCTTACAAGGACAATGAACTTCAGCATTACTATGACACAAATTACTGGAAGTGGGAGAAAGATCAATTAGAGATTCAAATAGAAAAATCTAAAGAGGAGTGTGAGAAGATAAAGAGTGAGTATGAGAAAGCTAAGCTTGACATTGAGAAGTTTTCTTATGCTTCCAAAGCAATGGACTCTTTGCTTAAAGCTCAAGTTCATGATAAGATCAAGAGTGGTATAGGATACAATGCAACACCTCCACCTTATAACAATAATTATATCCTCCCTCTTCAGATCTCTTAGAAAACAAAAATAAGGAGGACTTACCTATAGGAGCAACAGAAGTAGATCCTATAGATAGTGTGGTGGTTGAAGAAGAGAATGAGGAAGAGAATTCTGAGAATAAGAATGCAGAAGAGATTCCTGTAGAAAATCATATCCTTACCAATGAAGGGGAAGGTAAACCATTCTTCAAGAGTGAAAAGGTGGATAGCTCAAAGAGAGAAAAGGGAAAGGTACAGGGAGTCCACTATATGCAGACCACAGTTGTGAATCCCTGTACATGTAAAAAGCATCAGCCCCAAAAACATGATAAAACAAGGGGTAATCAAAGAAACTGGAATAATCAGTGGGCACAAAAACAAGGGGTTGATCTGAGTAAAATCAATAGACCAAAACCTTGTTTTATTTGTGGAAAGCTTAACCATATTGCCAAATACTGTTATTTCAATCCTATGAACCAGAGGATAAATTTTCAAAGACATATACAAAATCCTGTTGGCTATAGGAATCAAAGAAGAAATCATATGGCTGAAAATGCAAAAAGAGCACCTTTAAAAGCTCATGCTCAAAACAAGTTTGCAAAATCAAAGAAAAATACTCCAAATAAGCCAAGGAGTAACTTAAAGAAAAATAAAGCAAACAACTTTGTTCAGGTTTGGGTTCCAATAGTAAAGAAATCTGTTAGTACTGCTACTTCAAATAGTACTGCTGACAAAAATAATGCTGCTGCAAGAAATACTACTGCTAACAATGTTAGTACTGCTAATCCAAGTAGTAATGCTAACAAAGTTAGTACTGCCAATCAAGTTAGTACTGCTTCCAGTAACAAACCCATTATTGTGACAAAGTATTCAAGCCATAAGATTCCCCAGTCTGAAAAGCTCATCAAAACTGATTGTGAATATGTTGATGAGAATGGGAAACCCAAGACCAGTTTGGCTTGGGTTCCTACTAAAAACTAACTGTTCCACTGTATGTGCAGGGCAACCAACAACAAAAAGGGAAGAGCATTTGGCATATTGATAGTGGTTGCTCTAGGCACATGACAGGCAACAAGTCTTGCCTAAAAAACTTCAAAAGAATTGATGGAGGACATGTTGCATTTGGTGATAATCCATCTGGAGGAAAGATTAGTGGAAAAGGTATTGTGTCAAAGGGTAAGATGACTTTTGAGGATGTCTGCTATGTTGAGCAATTGAGATACAACCTTCAGCACTGTATTTCAAGGGAAACAACTGGCTGGAGTGATTTCAGCAGTACCATTGCTTATGCTATGGTCTGCTTAGCAACCTCCAGGAAGTTCAATTTTTCACAAATGATCTTAAATGACTTACTGTCAAACCTGGATACCAAAACAAAATCTTTTTATATGTATCCCAGGTTTGTGCAAGCTTTACTGAATAAAGAATTGACGGATCTACCTCATTTTAATGAGGTATATGTACCAAAGGTCCCTAAAGGGAAGGTGTTTTCTAATATGAGTAAGCCTAGTAAGGACTTCTTAGGTATTGACACACCATTGTTCTCTACAATGATGGGTGTGTCTCCTTCCCATGGTGAGGCATCAGTGTCAAAGCCCTCATCTGACAACCAAACTGATGACCTACCCATACCGCTCATTTCTATTAACATCCCTCAGTCCCTTCTTAAAAAGCCAACATCACCCATCACTCACACTTATATAAGGAAAAAGGTAAAGAAGGTTCCTTCCCTTCTTGTACCTTCACCCACAAAGCCTTCAAGTCCTCTAATGGAGCATTCTCCATTAGAGAATATCCAAAAGGAAACCAGAGGGGTGTCTCCCAACCCCAAGAAGGTGCTCAATAAGGAGAAGGAAGAGCATATGGGCTGTAAGGCTCACACTACTAACTTTGCACAAAGTGCAGGGCAGGACAGTGTGAACATATCTAAGACCTTCCCCATGGCAACTTTGGGTGAGCAATCATCCAAAGGTCCCAGGTGACAAGAAACCAAGGGGGTAGAGGGTGCTTCTGCTAGGCAGAAGACCTCTACTACTAAAAGATCCAAGGATCCTTCAAGGGTGGTAAACACACCCATAGGAGGTGAGGACAGATATAACTACCAGGAATTGTTGGATACTATGGAAAACATTAATCTTGATGTCATCAAGCAAGGCTCAGATATAGAGGAGATGAAATTGGTAATTCTGTCTCAACAAGTGCAGATTACCAAATTGAAGAAGATGGTGATGAAGTTGGTACAGAAAAATAAAAGAAAGCAGTATGTCTTGAAGAAGAGGGGAGATGCTTTCAACAAGGGGGAGAAACAAGATGAAGGGGAGAAACACATTCCTATTGGTATGGAAGCTCAGTTTGAGGGGGAGCTGAATAAGGAAACAGAAAATAGCAAAGCAGCAGAAACAGAACCAACAGCAGTAACTGAGAAAGAAGTAGAAACAGAGAAAACTGCAGCAGAAACATCATTGTCCAGAGAGGAAATGGAGATTGCAGAAACCTTGGTCAAAGCTAAGAATGACACCCCCAAAGCCACTCAAAAGGCTAAGGGAGTAATAATCAAAGAAGGAGGTTTAGAAAAGAAAGAAAAAGAGGTCAGTATGGAGGATGCAAAGAGGAAGGGAAAGGAGAAGATGGTTGAGCTAAGCAACCTTTAAAGAAAAAGAATCAGATAGAGTTAGATGAAGAACTGGCCAAACAACTTCAAGCAGAGTTGGAAAAGGAAGAAGAAATTCAATCTACCAAAGACAGAGAGCTCACATTAGATATGGCTAAAAGGTTGAATGAAGAGTTTCAAATGAGTTTGAAGACTGCAGCTGCTGCCAAGATAGTTACAAAGAAGGTTTCAAGGCAAAGGTTGGCATTAAAGCAAAGACAGAGACAACCCTCAAAGACCTTCCTGGATAATCAAGAAAGGAGGAAAATGATAAACTTCCTAAAAGGAGCTCTTGGAGTTCCTGAAGGAATGTTTACTAACATGGCCTATGGTAGGATAGAGGAGTTATATTCAAAGGAGATGGCAAATCTGAAAGGGGACTTCACTCAAAGGGTTGAGTTTGAAAGACAAATGAAAGAGAGACACGATCTCAATATCCAACAACCCTTTCCTGAGAGTGAGGAAACCACTCCTTCAAAAGAAAAGGCTGAAGAAAAGAAGGAAGAACATGCTGATGTGGAAGTCAAATCTGTCAAGAGAGTGAAAACAATAGCTTCCAAGAAACTGTTTAAGAAGCCAAGGGTTGCAGAAGCTGAGAAAGAAACAAAAACATCTGTTACAGGTCAATCTGAGCAATCAAGTCAAAGTGCACAACAACCAAGTCAATATAATGTGCATTTTGAACTTTACATGACTGTAACAAATAATGATCCAGTGAAGGCAGATCCTATTTCAGTTCAAGCCCCTGAAATCATCTACTGGGATATTCTTGAAGATCAAGGCAAAGAATATTTCAGAATCAAAAGAATGGGTGATCATTTTGAAGTCTACTCTACTTGGGGGAAGATAGTAAGATGTTGTTCGAGGTCAGACTTGGAAGAAATGTTTAAAGTGGGAATGAATCTGTATGGGGATGTGCTGAAGACTCCAGGGATGAACATCAAGAAACTAGCAATGGAGTATTTATGCATGATGTTCAGACCAGATCTTGTCAAGCATGTCATCAAAGATGTCTTCAAGTCTGTGGACAACTGGATGCTCATAGAAAGGTGTGGGGTGTATATCTTGACCATAGATAAAGGATTTCATGAATATTATCTGGTGGATAAGATATATGATCACAGCCTAGCCAAGCTACATTGGATGCTGAAAGCCAAACTAATATGTCCTCAAGGCTATGAAATGGCAAGGATTGTGGTTAGCAGGATCATCAATCAAAGTCTGGGACGGGATCCAAATTTGGGCAACTGAGCTGAAGTGTTGAAAGCATCATGAAGACCATAACATGAAGAACTTAACTTCTCTTTCTGAAAAGTTAAGTTAGGGGGAGATTGTTAGGTCTGATTATACTAAGTATGGTTTATGCTGCTGATTAATGTTGCTAAGTGATTACTACTGCCAGACTATCAAGATTACTACTGCTAGTAGAATTAATACTGCTTGAAGAGTTAGTGCTTTTACTTGAATAGTTAGTACTGCTTGGAGAATTAGTACTGCTAGTAGTTAGTACTGCTGAAGATTAATGCTGCTGAAGATGGTTAATACTTCTGAAGATAATTAGTGCTGCTTCTAAAGATAAAGATGATTTGGAGATAAAGACAAGATGGAGATAAGACTGAAGATAATTATGGTATTGATGCTGAAGATCAATTGTATTTTGATAATTATCTTGTATTCAGTCTTGTATATATAGTATAGAAATATTTGATAGTAGAAATTAATTCATTCATATGTTTTGTTAGAGAGAATTAACCTCAAGACTAGTTTAGATCCTTTCTATAGAGAAGTATAGAATGTCTGTTGAGTCTGTTCAACAGATTGAGGTTTTGTGTGTAATCATCAAGTTGGATAAATATAAACTTGTGATTTGAGTTTGATATATACTGTTTCATTGATTGTTAGTGTTAAAGTGTTTTTCCGCAACTTCTTTAGCATTGATTCTGAGTGTGTGTGAATTAAATTTTTGTTTGAATTTCGATCCTGACATCTTGTGATCAGTATAGATTTGGCACTTCACCCCATATAAGTAGTGTCTCCAGATTTTCAATGCAAACACCACAGCTGCCAATTCCAATTCTTGAGTTAGATATCGCTTCTCGTGTTCCTTCAATTGATGAGAGGCATAGCAATAACTTTCCCTTGTTGCATTAATACACAACCAAGTCCTAGCTTGGATGCATCATTCTAAAACACAAACCCTTCGGTTCCTTTTGGCAAAGTCAATATCGGTGCAGTGCTCAACTTTTTCTTCAAGACTCTAAACGCCTCCTCTTGAGCTGGTTTCCATTCAAACTTTACACCTTTCTTTGTTAGCGATGTCAATGGAGTCGTAATCCGTGAAAAGTCTTGAATGAACCTTCTGTAGTAACCTGCTAATCCCAAGAAACTCCGTACCTCAGACGAGGTCCTTGGTGGTTCCCACCTCTTTATAGCATCCACCTTGGTCGGATCTACTTTTATTCCTTCTTGGGTCACTACATTCCTTAGAAACTGAATTTCATGGAGTCAGAACTCACACTTAGAAAACTTTGTGAACAATTTTTCCCGTTTCAGTAAACTTAAAACCTCTCGAAGGTGTTGCTCATTCTCCTTTTCGGTGCATGAATAGATTAAAATAACGTCAATAAAAACAATGACGAACTTATCTAGGTAGGGTTTGCATACCCTATTCATCAGATCCATAAAAGATGCAGGTACATTTGTCATCCCAAATGGCATTACCAGGAATTCATAGGCACATCCACCTCCCGGACCTTTAGCTGATGGTAACCTGATCATAGATCGATCTTCGAGATAAAGTTGGCACTCTGGAGTTGATCGAAGATATCATCAATATTTGGAAGAGGGTACCTATTCTTCAAAGCCTTTCCAAAGCCTCCTTTTATAGTTGCAAGATGGCCCCTTAACTTATGGGCAAGAGCATTCCTTTACCCCTTAGATAAGCATGGACATACTATTATAAGATATTCACAAATATTATAAAATCTCTAAAAACAACTCACAATATCCTGGTAAAGAAATAATCGGTGTTATAGTGCCACAGTAGGCATATTGTGCCCACCGCCGAACAGTGGCATTTTTTAAACGAAATTAAACCTTTTGGCATGTTATCACAACTTACAAACATTATGGACCAAATGAAGGGGATAGAAGCAAATTCGGTATATGAAATGGAATAAAATCCTAGAAAAGAGTAATAAATAACTTTTAAAAATGAGAGTTATCACCTAACCCTTTTTTAATTGTCGGCATGTTCATCAGGTCCTCGTTTAGTAATGTTATTAGCGACATCGTGATGAGTTGAGTCGCTAGTTCAAGGCTCTAGAAGGAACTAGCTAATTGGTGACGACTTCCATACCATGGACATAACTACAATTATTGGGTTGTAATAACACCCTTCCGAAATTTAGACTTTGTGTAAGGTTTAGATGTTGATTGATGTTAAATCCTACATTGCCATTTTAGGTAATCAAGTGTTGACATTTAGAATGGTTTTTATTCCATATTTTATGTTTAATCGAAAATTTTAATTTAGTCGCTCTTACCAAATTTGAGGGTGTTATAAGTTGGTATCAGATCGTAAGTTTGAGAGATTTAGATATTGATTTAGAATGCTGGTAGCTAAATATCGTGTAGTCCACAGCATGGGCACAGTATTCCCCAGTGAGGGCACAAGTATATACTGACACTGGGATCGCTACAAGTAATATAACGGTAAAAGTACTGAGTATTGTTCTCACAGGGACTAAACTACCGAGAATTGTTGATTTTCATGAACTTCTTGCACAAGTTTCGAGTGTGGGAAAAATATTGTTTTTGATGGTGGAATAATGCTAGAAAATGCGAAATTTACTTTATAATTAAAGGTTGGGTACGGGTGTAAGCTTTTCTTAAGAGAAACATAGTAACAAGATGGTTTGACAATTTGTAGTACGGAATGTCTATAAAAAGCCCGATCTCTCGAAAGTGGATTTTTATAGACCGGTCCTACAAAGTGTTCATGAAGTGTCCATCTTTACCGACTGTTAATCTTGCCAATTTAACTAAGTTGATAAAATAATCAAGTTCTACCAATATGGAGATTTATACCCAAATCTATTTGTGATATAAATCTCGACCGGCGTTTGAGCCTTAGCAAATTATACAAAACCCGCATCTCTACGTGGTTATTAATGACTTTCTCAAATCTTTGTGTATCACTTAAGCCGTATTTCGAATCTCCCCTCTCGAGGTCAAGATTTAATATTAACACATCAAAGTGATCGGCTTATCCACGTTGAGTTGAAGTCCCGACTCAAATGACCAAGGTCAAGAGTTAGTAACGATGGCCACACCCAAGTGTTGCCTACTAGTCCCAAGTTGGCTTACACCCTCACCCAAGAGGGCGCTTAGCTCATGAAAATAATAAAAGACATAATGTAATAAAGGAAATACCTGTTAACGACTTGCATTAATAAATGTAAACTACAAACGTAAATGGAAAGTACGGAAATTAAATACGAGAAAGTAAGTGCTGAAATTAAATACAAGAAATAAAAGACGGAATGTAAAAGATGTAAAGTAAAGACGAGAAATAAATGCACTAATTAAGTCCTACACTTCAAGTCAAAATACTTTCATTCAAGTATTTTAGACTTGAAAGTGGAGAGAATGATGGAGATGATGAATGAATGTTGATGATGAAGTGGTAGATGAGATGTGATGGATGATTAAATGTTCTTCCAAAGTCTTGCATTTATAAAGAGGAACTTGAGCATCCAAGGGTCGTGATTGCATCATCAATGCGTGGCTAGGATCTCCTTAAAACCTTTGTGTTTCCAGCTCATTTCCAGCCTTCTATTTGTAAAATTATCACATATTGCAAACAATGTGGACCAAGTGAAGGATATAGGAGCAAAATGGGTAAAAAGAGGAATAAAACCTATAAAAATAGCAACAAATAACTCTAAAAAATGAGAGTTATCATCCCCCCAAACTTGAGGTGTAACTTGTCCCCAAGTAACAAAAATATAAATGAAAAAGAATGATACGAGGAGGGTGAAACTGAAAGAAAAATACCCGGATGATGTTGATAATTCCTCTAGCATGAGTAAAGTGCCTTTCTTCATTGTTGAGATGGTTGGTTCCGAACTAATCAATAGGGATTTGATTTGGGATTTTTATTGTGGCTAAAAAAATGACCCATTCTTCCTCCAAACTTGAACTAGTCTACAAAAAGGATTTTTAGATCTCTCTATGTTGGATCCTATTTGTGTAGTTCTTCAACTCTTGAAACCTCAATATGTTGGATTTACGAATGGATTAATGAACGTCGGGTTTCAAAAGTCTTTTTGTATTGTTCACGGACAGACTTCCAATTTTTTGAAGACTTATTTTGTTTATATACAAATATATATATTTTTTCTTTTTTTTTTGTGTACGGTCATAAAATTTATGAAGATGTCCAAACGTACCGCAAGGCGTCCCCCCAAAACTTAGAATAGGACAATGTCCCCATTGGCGTAAAAACGGAAGGGCTTACGGTAAAGGGGTTGGTTTCGAAGGGTATGTGTTTAGGCCGATACAAGGATGGTCTGCATCATCTTAGTTCATCACCATTCAAATCAACAATGAAAAATGCACCTGAAAAAAATGAGAGAAGATCTAGAGGAAATATATTAATATCAACACCATTCATCAAAAGATAGATACCCGCATGTGAGTTACAAAAGGCAGGGCAAAGATGTTAGACAAAGTTTTACCCAAATAGAAGTTCACAAAAGACAATGTTTGCAATACTGCATTAAAAGTAAAACGAAAATATTCAACCTTGACGTGAAGACTGCCCGCTCGGGGCAGTGGTAGGGGCGTTGGATCCATCAGTGGTAACAATGGGCAGGTTTGTGGTCACTGTGGGCAAAACGTTAGCAGCGGCAGGTTGTGCAACAGGAGCATCGGCGGCTGCTACAGGGAGGCGAACCTATGGTGGAAGTATACCAGGAGAAAAGTGTGGCATTCTCGCAACAAGCATAATGTTTTGTGCCCGATTGAACTCTCGATGTCCATGATTTCAGTCACGCTGGTAAGTCCACATAACCGCTGATTTGTGCTTCAATCCTGTTAAGCGTGCATCAATATCCATCATCTTTCTCAGAATGGCATCCAACTTCGTATTTGTTTCCTTGTTCTGACTTTCCAAAAGTGTCAACCATGTCTTATGGCCATACCCGGTGTTCGGTCATGATTCTTTCGTTTGGGCCGAAGGGCCGACATGAGATGTAACGGCGATTGTGGTAGGAGCACTTGGTGAGGCTTGTAGAGCCTCCATCCTTGGTGGAGAGGGTACCTTGCCGCTACAACTTCTTCCAAGGCAGTTCCCGTCGTTTGTTTGACCCGTCGAGACGATCGACTCTCCATCACTTGTTTCCTCTTATTGTCGGCTTTCATGACTACCTTAGCCCTAGTTGCTTGCCTCGTTCTTTTTCTCCCGATCAGTTGTTCATTCGGGTCTGATTGCTCATCACTCAGAACATAGTCTCCATCACCACTCTCCTTCGGTTCAGTGCCCACAGTGGGCACTTGTTCATCAACCTATCTTTCAGCTTCTTGCCCACTGTGGGGAGGTTGATCATCATCATCTTCCTCAACACTGGACTCCTCAGATGAACTTGAGGAATCTGGAGGAGTGGTGCGGGGGAATAGATCTGTTCTCTCAGACTCGTCTCGACCTCAAAGTCGAAAAGCAACTCGGGCCCTAAAAGGTCATCCTCAAAACTCCCTTGCTCATTTAGGTCAAACCGATGGAGAGTTCAGTTTTCAGAGAGATTTGGGTCGGGTGAGGGAGTTGTTGGCTTCTCCATATATTGTGGGTTGGAGTAGTCGCCAGCGGGATTTAGAGGGGTGGTGGTGGGTTGCGTCGGTACTGTGGTGGTGGTGGAGTTGGGGAAGTTGAGGGTAATGGAGAGTGGTCTGTGGGTAGGGGAGGGTTGGTGGCAGCGGGAAAGGTGGTTATCGGTGGTGGGATATTTTCTGGTGGGGTAAGAATCACTGGCGAAGTTAGGGTTTCAGTGGGTGGTGGAGAAGAGAAAGAGGGGTTGGGGATTCGAGTTAATACCTGGTGGGATTCGGCGAAAGTGAGAACAAAAGTTCTTTGAGAAGATAAGTGGGCATCGATACTGACCGCCGATGAGCCGACGGTGACTCCTCCGGCGAAGTTTAAAGATCTCGCCGATGGGTTTGGTTACCCTGGCGAGTGTGCAGCGGTAGGGCTGGAAGTGGTGGTGGGAGCGGTTTCCCTTTGCAGCTGGCAGCTCCGTCGAGATGGGATGAGGTTGGGGTTTTGGTTGAGCCTTTTCTATCTATCCATAGGAGGAGATGAAAGGTTTGGGTTTATTTTCCTTTTTTTTTGTTTAAACTTCCCAAACAAAACTACTCCCTCCATGAAAATTGATTCCCCCTTCATTTTTAATTTGTTTTTTTGAAATTTTTTAAAAAAAGAAAAATTAGTCAACTCAAAAAGAGGGTTTTTGGTTGTATTTAGAAAAATGAGTAGATGAGGATAAGACAAGAAAAAGCAAAGTACTACCCATGTACTAGGTAGTACATTGTTCCATCCCTTTTGTGCCAAGTGTCTTTAAGCCTCATGATGGCTCATCTTTTCTACCAGCTGGACTTCTATTTTTATAAAAAAACAAATCTATCAGTATCACCCCAACTCACGTGCCCACAATGGGCACAACATGCACACAGTGGGCAAAATCACTGCTTTTAAAAAGAAAAACAAAAAGAAGCCAAACTATACATTATTTACAAAGAACACTCACAATAATGTTTTTAGGGTTCCTGTTCGGTTGGTTTGGGCTCACCATCAGGAATGTAGTGCTTAACCCGGTGCCCATTCACCCTGAAAATACTGTCATCCTGTGGGTTTAATAAATCGATTGTTCCAAATTTTCCCACATCAGTGATGGTGAAAGGGCCTAACCAACGTGATTTTAACTTTCCCAGAAATAACTTCAGTCGTGAATTAAAGAGGAGTACATGCTGACCTTTTTTCGAAAGCTCTTTGATTTATCCTACGATCATGCTATAATTTTTTTTCTTTATAGATTTTGGCATTTTCGTAGGCGTGGTCTCTCAACTCCTCTAATTCACTTAAGTGGATTTTTCTCTTTTTCCTTCCAGCATCCTCACATAGATTCAAGTCTTTTATTGCCCAAAAAGCTTTGTATTCCAGTTCTAAAGGCAAATGACATGCCTTCCCAAAAACCAATCTGTACGGTGAGATATTCAATGGGGTTTTGAAAGTTGTTCTATAAGCCCAGAGTGCGTCATCCAACTTGAGTGACCAATCCTTTCTATCGGGTTTGATAACTTTTTCCAAAACTGATTTTATTTCCTGATTCGAAAGTTCGACAAGATCATTTGTTTGCGGATGGTATGTCGTGGACACTCTATGTTGGATATTGTATTTACTAACAACAATGCTTAACATTTTGTTTACTAAGTGCGTCCCTTCATCGCTAATCAAAGCTCGGGTGTGCCAAATCGGACATAAATGTTTTTATGAAGAAAGTTAACCACTGTTTTAGCATCGTTTCGAGGACACGCAACGGTTTCTACCCATTTTGATACGTAATCAACGGCAACCAAGATGTATTAATTATTGAAGGACATAGGAAATGGTCCCATAAAATCGATGCCCCAAACATCAAAAGGTTCAACTTCGAAAATATTATTTAAGGGCATTTCATTATGTTGGGAGAAATTCCCCGTCATTTGGCATTGGTCACAACTTTTGATGAACTCAAATACATCTTTAAATAACGTGGGCCAAAAGAAACCACTTTGAATAATTTTTGCCGCCGTACGTTGACCACCAAAATGGTCACCGTATGGTGAGACATGACAATCCCTCAAAATGTTTTTCATCTCAAAATTTGGGACGTATTTTCTTAAAATTTGGCCTGTACCCAATTTATACAAAAATGGATCGTCCAAAAAATAATGTTTACAATCGTGAATGAACTTTTTGAATTGTTGTCCCTCATATGGTATGGCTTGATTCCACTGGCAAGATAGTTCGCGATATCTGCATACCATGGGACATTATTTTCAAAATGATGTTGGATGGAAAGGATTTGTTCATCCGGGAAAACTTCTTTTATCTCATGATCTCCACCATTTGACACCTGATTTTCAATCCTAGAAAGATGATCGGCAACTTGATTGTCGACACCCTTTCTATCAACTATCTCTAGGTCAAATTCTTGCAAAAGAAGGACCCACCGAATAAGCCGTGGTCTTGCATCGGTTTTGCTAAAGAGATATTTAATAGCGGAGTGATTTATGTGGATAATGACTTTTGTGCCAATCAAATAAGATCGAAAACGGTCAAACACAAATACTACGACAAGTAATTCTTTCTCAGTTGTGGTATAATTTATTTGAGCTTCGATAAGAGTTTTACTTGTGTTGTAAATGGGGTGAAAATTTTTACTCCATCTTTGTCCCAATCACTAGCATCAGACATTACCTCAAAAGGCATGGTCCAATCTGGGGCAATCACAATGGGTGCCGAAACAAGGGTGGCCTAGATTGTTTCAAAAGCTTTTGTACATTCTAGAGTAAAGTCTAAAGCTTGGTCGGCATGCAATAAATTACAAAGAGGTTTTGTGATTTTTGAAAAATCCTTTATAAAGCGTCTGTAAAACCCTGCATTCCCCAAAAAACTTCTAATGCCTTTAACCGAACATGGTTCGGGTAATTGCATTATTACCTCAAGTTTCGCTTTATCCACTTCTAAACCTTTTTCAGAAACCATGTGACCCAACACGATTCCCTCTTGTACCATAAAATGGCACTTTTCCGAGTTTAAAATTAAATCATGTGTTTCATATCTTTCCAAACTATTTTTCATATTTTCAAGACAATTTTCAAATGATATGCCGATAATTGAAAATTCATTCATAAATACTTCCATGGAGTCTTCAATCATGTCCAAGAAAATAGACATCATACAACGTTGAAACGTTGCGGGTGCGTTGCAAAGACCAAATGACATTCGGCGAAAAGCAAAAGTTCCGAAGGGACAAGTGAAGGTAGTATTCTCTTGATCTTCGGGTGCAATGTGAATTTAATTATACCCCGAATATCCATCCAAAAAGCAATGAAATTCCTTTCCGGCCAATCTATCTAGCATTTGGTCAATAGATGGCAAAGGAAAATGGTTCTTTTTTATGTCTAGATTCAATTGTCTATAATCCATGCAAATTCTCCACCCGGTGATGATCCTTGTTGGGAGAAGCTCATTTTTCTCATTGGTGATTACCGTGGTACCACCTTTCTTTGGTACACATTGTACTAGACTCACCCTACCATTACTTGAGATGGGGTAAATAATACTCGCATCAAGCCATTTAAAAATTTCTTTCTTAACGGAATCTTTCATGATGGGGTTAAGTCTCCTTTGAGATTGCACCTTGCCAACTCTATTATCTTCCAAAATTATCTTATGTTGGCAAAGGGAAGGATTGATTCCTTTTATGTCAACTGTTGTCCAACCTATGGCCTTCTTGTGGTTCTTTAACAACTCTATCAATTTCACTTCCTGTTCACAACTTAATTTGGAAGAAATAACTACAAGCAATTTTTCCTCTTCCATAAAATAAGAGTATTTAAGGTGATTAGGAAGTGATTTTAATTCTATATCGGGAGCCTTGATTATAGAAGGAACCTGGGTTGGTCTATCCTTAAAGTCCAATTGCTCAAATGCATCTATAACCTCTATCAAATCCTCTTCCAAAACATCTTCTCCTATGCAATCAATCAAACTCAACTCAAAATCATCTCCTAAGGAATTTAGGTGGTAGAAAATTTTAATTTTACCATTAAACTTAAGGGATTTGAAAACATTGAAAGTGATTTGTTGGTCATTTACTCTCATAGTCAGCTCACCCTTCTACACTTCTATCAAGGTTCTACCAGTTGCTAAAAATGGTCTTCCCAAAATGATGGGGACATCCTTATCTGCCTTATAGTCCAACACTAGAAAATCAGCAAAAAAAATGAATTTATCGACTTTCAATAAAACGTCCTCAATTTTACCCTTTAGATAGGCCAAAGATCTATCTGCAAGCTGTAAAGTAACTGTGGTGGGTCAAACATCGCTGTAACACCCATGATTTTGGAGATCCTTAACCCATAATACCGTAACCATATGATCATCATAATGGAGGTTTAGTAAGGTTTTACTTCCCTTTTTGTAGTGGAGTCATCGATGATTGAATCAGACGCGAAAACGGAAGGAAACCGGGGGAAATGGATTCTTGCGGTTTAATGTGTGGATTTGAGGCTGCGACATAAGCCACTCAAGTTGCTGGGTCGACATCAAAAGACACGGGCGGCCCACCACGCGGCCTCAAGTCGTGGGCAAGGCCGCGGGAGCGACCTGGAAGCTTAAAATCGACATTTTTGGGGTTTTTCTTCATTTTGGTTGCATCCCCTTCATCTTAGGTCCGATTTGGGTGATTCTTAGACCTAGGGTTTTGTTTTTTGAAGCTTTTCAAGATGAGATAGAAGAGTATTGGTGATCTTGGGTTGACTCAAGGGTTTATGGTCAAGCTTTGAGGTAAAGGAAACCTTGTGGGAGTGTTGGATCTAACATCTAAAAGAGATTCCTTGAAGATTCCAAGTCTCCATCAAAGGAGACTCACATTTGGGGTAAAACCTAGATTTAACCTAAATCTTGCAAGGTGAGTTCAAGTTGATTTGCGAAAACGGTGTACATGCCAAAATGTCCATTTTTAAATGTTTACATGTTTTACATGAAATTATCAATTGTTGGGTTATTTGGTGGCTTTTGATTATTTAAGTGTTTAACTTTATAAACTTTGTAAAACACCCACATTTGTGATTTTGGGCATTTTGATAAATAAATCTTGATTATTGGTATTTTAGTGATTTATTCTATGGAATGAAACCTTTTGAGTATAAATGCACTTTTAGTATGTGTTTTGGAGGAATGTTTGATTTCGTGTTATGGGACGTTCTTGAAAGTATAAATGGTATAAACTAACTTGGAAAAATGATTTTTCCCAAACTAAACTATGTTGGGGTATTTATGTATTTTGGAACGTAGGTTTGCATAAATGCGGGTTGTTTACGTTTTATTATATTTTGGGGCTTTTACACATGGTTAGTTATTTTGGTTGAACTTATGGGTCAGGTTTTGACTTTGTCAGGTCTTGGGGACATTTGTCCACTTTTGATAGCTCATCGTAGAGCTTTGGTCATGATTTATATTTATATGAGAATTTCATATTTCAAATGCGTTAGTTCATTCGTTGGAGTCATATAATGTTTTAGACCTTATTGCTATGGATGCATAGGTACGGTGTTCTTATGTCCCGTTTTCGACAAGTTCACCACTTTAGCACGGAATAGGCATTGGGTTACCATGGTAAGTAAGGTGTAGACCTATACAGTCGGGAAGCGTCCCATACGCAGTAAGGTGAAATTCTAATGCGCTTGTATGTTTTGTGTGGATTTGGACATCTCAAAGTATAGATCTAGAGTGGTTGAATTTGAGTCTCCACGGGCAAATGATCTAGAGGGGTTGAGCTCGATATATCTTATGAGTATAATCCATACATTTTGGTTTCATTACATAGTTATGTGACCTACTTTTGTGTTCCGTCACGTGCAATGTAATCGGGTCTCCCCCGTCACCGAAAGGTGTTATTTTGGTTATGGAGTTTTATAATCCATGTTTTCGGTGACGTTTTGAGTATGGGTTGTTACCGATGTTCGGTGGTTTTGGGTATTGAATCTTATCCATGTTTTTAGATATGTTGGAGGATAGAGTTTATCCACGTTTTCAGTATTTGATTATTAAAGTGTCGGTTATGTTTTACGTAAGTTTTGGGTTTTGGATTTATGTTCGAGGAAATGTTTTGTATTGTGGTCTTGATCACGAAGATGGAGAATGTTGAAAAAAGTATCGTTTCAGACTTAATGCATTTCATTTTGATTACCTGCAGACTGAACGTATTTCATTATGGAAGTCTTGATTTAAATAACATTCTTAAAGTTTATTACTTTATATGTTTATGATGAAAACTCTTGAGCTCACTAGGCGTAAATCCTAACCTTTTTATTTGTCGGCATGTGCATCAGGTTTCGGTTGGGAAATGGTGCTAGCGACACTGTGAACAGATGAGTGCTAGTTATATGCTCGAGAGAGAGTAGCTTGGGTGAAGTCTTTCATATTTGGATATAACGACTGTTATTGGGTTTTAGTAACACTCGTCCCTATTATAGACCTTGTATAAGGTTTGACTTGTACTTTTGAAGTTAAACCTTAAATTGTTAGTGTAGGTGAGTCAGTTATCAATGTATTTAGGAAATTTTAAATTGGTTGTTGTTTTCAGCTTTGTAGGTGTTACAAGTTGGCATCAGAGTTTAAGCTTGAGAGAATTAGGTGTTGACTTTGAATGCCTAAACTCAAACTAGCGTTGTTTTAAGTGATTGAGAGAGAGAATTTCACCAATATACACTTTAAGATTGGATGTTTTGAGGATAATGGAGTCACAAGGAATGGGAATCACGTTGAGGGAAACAAGAATGATCATGTACGGTACTGTTAGAGCATAAATCTGTTAGATACAAGATCAAGAATACTGAAGATCAAAGTTGCAGAAAGTCAAAGTTGAAGAAAGTCAAATCTCATTAAAGTCAAAGTCTTTTGTAATTAAAGTCAATGTATTTGTACTTTGTATTTTAATTTCCTTTGTATTAGTTGTAGGTATAAATACCTTGTCTTGTATTTTTCTGTTAGTAGAAGAAGTTGTCATTTTCAGAAAATACGTATCTGAGAAAGAGAGTTTTTGTAGAGAGGGAGCGAGTTCTATAGAGAGAAAGTTTGTAATCTTGGATTTGAATTGAAATCAAACAGGTAATTGATTTGTTAAATTTTGTTTGTTTGATTAATCTTGAATAGGAACTAGATTCAGGGACACACAATTGGTATCAGAGCAGATCCAAATCGAGAAAAATCAAGAAATGCGTATGTTCGTACTGTTCATCGAAGTCCATATTGATTTTCAGTTTTAGTGAGTTTTTGGAGTTGTAATTGATTAGGTTTTGTTAGGAAAGTGTAATCGATCGAGTCTGTATAGGTGTTATCAAGAATTGCACTGTAATTCATTTGAATTTTTGAATTTGTGTGGTTTTTGTTTTCACGAGTTCTTGACACTGTTCTTGATTCAATTTTGTAATTCTTGTGTATTTGATCGAAAATTAGTGATAGTATTGTGTTCGAGTTGTATAGAAGATCAAATTGTCGAAGTTTAGAGGTTAAATTCTAGGTATAAATGAGTTTTGGTGAATTTGAACGTTTTTCAAGGTGTGCGGGTGTTCATCGAATTGTGCGGGTTATTCATCAGATGTGCGTTTGACTCATCAAGATGTGCGTTTGATTCATCAAATTGTGCGGGTAATTCAAAGTGAGATATGCGTTTCTGTTAAGAAACGAGACTTTAAGATTTGAGTTTCTTTGAGAATCGAGAAGCTGAGGTTTTCGGGTCTAATGACAAACGCTTAGTAGAGGGATTTAAGAAAAAGTGTGCCTTGCGGGTGCTTTGTGACACGCACAGAAAAGGTGTGCGGTTCCTTTGTGAAACGCATAGTTGACAAAGTAGAAGGATAAGCAAAGTGTGCGTTTCATACTTGACACGCATAGTGGAGGTTTATGGTTCATGTGCGACACGCATAGTGGGATGTGCGTTTCATATGGGACACACATAATTGTTGAATGCGTTTCCTGAGTGACACGCAAAGTAGAGGTTTGCGTTCCCTGTGTGAAGCGCAAAGTGTGAAAGTCTTAGAATTTTTTTTTTCTGAGAATTTTTCAAAACTGTAATATGACCTTTAATAGTGAAATTTTTTTCTCTAGGGGCGCTGCCCCTCGACCTCGCAAGGGCGTTGCCCCTTGACCCCACCCGCTAACCGTGCTAAGTCTGCCTAGGGGGACATAGTTCTTTTTGTGATTAAAATTTCTGATTTTATATTTCAAGTTTTCTGTATTTTCTTGATTGTTTCATTTGGACTAACGATCAGTTTCTAGTTTCTTATTGATATATTTTTCAAACAGGTTTAAACAAGATGACATCTAAAGATGCACTTTCAATTGGCACCGATGTAAAGCCTCCTGTTCTATTCAAAGGAGAGTACGAGCAATGGAAGGATAGATTTCTAGATTTCGTGGATCGGCATTCAAATGGAGAGAATATTCTTCTGTCTATCACCGAAGGTCCTATGGCACCAATAACAGTTCAAATACCTGATGTTGACTCCTGTGATAGTGAAGATGGAACTGAGGAAAGAGATCAAAAGATGAAAACAGTGGCAGTGGATATCTCTCAGTATTCTGAAGAACAGAAAAGCCGATACAAAGCAGATAAACAAGCAAGATCCTTACTTCTTCAGAGTATTCCGAATGAGATCTACATCAAGATTGATAGTTACAAGGGAAATGCTAAGAAGATGTGGGATCAATTGCAAAAGATAATGATGGGATCCAAGATCGGGAATCAGATGAAAGTGGCTAACTGCATCAACAGTTATGAGGAATTCAAAGCCAAAGAGAATGAAAGCTTAGAAGATACTTATGAACGGTTTATCTTGCTTCTGAATGAGTTGTCCAAGAATAAGGTGAAAAAGAAGCAACTTGAGAATAATGTCAAATTTCTGAGCATCCTACAACCAGAGTGGAAGAAGCATAAACGTAGGATGAAACATATGAAGGATCTGAATGACATACCGTTACATGAGGTATATGAGACTCTGAGGCAGAATGAAGAAGAAGTGGAAGAGAAAAGAGCTGAAAAGAAGAAGGCAGAAAAAGCTCCCGATCCTATTGCTTTGGTAGCTGGAGAGAAAAAGAAAGAGAAGAAGAAAAAGAAGAAAGTGATTACCAGTTCTGAGTCTGAATCTGAATCAGATGGTTATGATGGCGAAAGTCTGAAACAAGCCATGCTTTTACTGACCCGTGCCTTTCAAAGGAAATTTTACAAAAAGCCGGGATCAAATTCTCAACGATATTCTTCATCAAGTTCTAAGAACCACGAGCACCGAGAAAAGGTGGAAGGAAAGAGATATGAAGAGAACAGATATGTTGAGAAGAAACCTGATGACAGGAAGAAGTATGTGAATGACTACAATGTTGCTGAAAAGCCAGCAAATGATTCAGTCAAATGCTACAACTGTGGCAAGATGGGTCATTTTGCAAAAGATTGTAGAAAGTCAAAAGTTCGTAACTCTCAATACTATCAGAACAAGTTGCTATTGGCAAAACAACAAGAAGTGAGAGTAGCTTTAATGGCTGAGGACGAATTTTGGCTCGATCATTCCGAAGGTGAAGATGAAGAGAAAGAACAAACAGCTCATCTTTGTCTCATAGGAAAAGAAGTCAAGTATGATGAATCAGATGACGAGACAGCTGATGAGGTATTAAACTTAACTGAAAAAGATTTTGTAACCAAAACGGAAGCTATGATGGTTGAGCTTAATGATCTTCAAGTAAAACTGAAGAAAGAAAAAGACAGAGTTGCTAAAAGAAACAATAAGATATTTGAACTCAATAAGTCGGTTATTGGGAATAAAGATCTGATTGATTCTTTACGCAAATTTGCTTCTGATTCTAAATCTCAAGTAGATTGTTTTGAAAAGAAGATTTCTGATTTTGAAGTTAAAGTTTCTAAATATGAGTTTGAGAAGAAAGAATCTGCACTAATTGTTCATAAACTGCATGTTGAAAACAAGCTTTTGAATAAGAAGGTAAATGGTCTGGAAGCCAAACTTTACGCAAGAGGCCAAACAGATCAAACCATTTTTCTTAATGCAGCTGATGAAGAGGCTGATGTTAAGGAAAAATGGGGACTTGGTTTTAAAAACCTCCATTACTTAAAGAAAGCCATCAGAAAACAACCAGCATTATATAATTTTGATTTTCTGGCATGTGCTGGTAAACATACTCATTTAAAACCCAAATTTGTTACCAAATTACCTGAAGAAGTTGAGGCCAAAGAAACTGAAAATAGAAAGAATGTAAAGAAAATGCAACTACCATTTAACTATGCAAAGTTAAATGATAGTTATCTTTCAGAAACACCAAAAGTTATTTCAAACGATTATTTTGTTAGTTATTCTGTTTCTGAGATGAAGGCAAAACCTGCAATTGCAAAGGTTTATGTTCCTCCACTCATTCTTGAAAGCAAAATAATTGAGCTTGAAAATGTTTTATCTGATGAAAAACTTTTGGTAGATATTGAACAAAGTGTGTTTTCTACAGTTTTAAAGAACACTGTTTTACAATTTAAATCTACAAAGTGTTCTACAGTTTCAAAGGCACCTCAAATTTCAACTGATAACTTTGATGACTTATTTGAGTCTGCAAATGATTTTCTTAATTCTGATGGTGGGTGCATAGAAGAAATTGATATGTTTGAGTTCAATGCTTCTCTTCCTGATCATTCTACTTGTCTTACAAATGAAAAGGTGTTACCAAGTGTTCTTAAAAATATTAAATCATTAACTAAAGTTGATGAATCGATTTCTGTAACTGCTGATTTTTATTCTCAAGGTAAGAAACATAAGAAACAGCGATTACAGAAACAGAAATAAACTGGTACACAAAAGAAAACTCAGTCTCAGAAATATGCTTTTCCTAATAAATCTACATCTTATGTTTCAGATATAAGCTAGAAAAGTTTGAAAGCTCGAACTGAATGGCGACCAAAAAGGAAGGGTGATGAGAAAGCTGAATCAGTTTCTGATAATTCTTGTAATAGATCAGTTAGTAGCGATACTGATGTAGTTGATCAATTTGCTTCAAATAAACAAAACCTTGTAACTTCTTACAAGCGATATTCAATAAAGCAATTGATTCAATTATCTCATATTTCTACTACATCTTATCATTATCGGAGAAATGATTTTGCTTACTCTCATAATTCTTCTGATTGGTTCGGATCTTATCATGAGTATTCTTCAAGATCAAATATTTTTAAAGGTTTTCAAAAGAACAGAGGGTCCATTTTCAAATGGATACCAAAATCTTGTGCTAATCTGTTAGGACCCGTTTTTAAAAGGGTACCTAAAGTTATTGTCTCCTGATTTCTCTTGCAGACCCGGCATATGTGGTACTTGGACAGTGGATGTTCCAAGCATATGACTGGGCAAAAAGCTTTATTATCTAACTATACAGAGAATTTCAGTGGAAATGTCAGATTTGGAAACGATCAGCTTTCACCAATCTTAGGATATGGTGACATTATTCAAGACAACATAACGATCAGTAAAGTGAGTTATGTCGAAGGCTTGGGGCACAACTTGTTTAGCATTGGTCAATTCTGCGATAAAGGGTTAGAGGTCAACTTTAAATCTAAGAGTTGCTCGGTTCGTACTGAAGACGGCACAGAACTCTTAGGTGGACATCGAAAGACAAACCTCTATACCATCAATCTTTCCAAAGTACAGATTGACAATCAAGTATGCTTGATGACAAAAGCTTCAACGCAACAAAGTTGGCTCTGGCACAACCGTTTATCTCATTTGAACTTTCGTTATATCAACAAGCTGGTTCATGGGAAATTGGTCAAAGGACTTCCTGAGCTGAAATATGAACGAGAACACTTATGCGCAGCATGTGAAAAGGGTAAAATGAAGAGAGCCGCTCACAAACCGAAGCCTGAACCAAGCACTAGTTCTCCGTTAGAATTGTTACATATGGATTTGTGTGGTCCAATGAGAACTCAGAGTTTGGGTGGAAATAAATACGTGTTGGTTATTGTGGACGATTACTCAAGATACACGTGGGTCAAATTTCTTCGATCAAAAGATGAGACGCCGGAAGTTCTCATTACTTTCTTAAAGACGACCCAGGTGAAAATGCAGCGACAAGTCAAGTTTCTTCGAACGGACAATGGCACAGAGTTCAAAAACAAGATAGTTGAAGAATATCTCGAATCGGTCGGGATATCACATCAGTATTCTGCTGCTCGTACGCCTGAACAAAATGGAGTAGTCGAAAGGCGAAATCGGATGCTAGTCGAGGCCGCTCGGACTATGCTTAGCCAATCGGACTTACCTCTATTCTTGTGGGCAGAAGTTGTGTCGACTGCATGCCATACTCAAAATCGTTCCATGATACATCGTCGTTTTCAAAAGACTCCATATGAGTTGATCAACAACAGAACACAAACTATCAAATATTTTCACATATTTGGGTGTAAATGTTTTGTGCTTAATGACAAAGAGAGTCTGAATAAATTCAGTGATAAGGCGGACGAAGGCATCTTTATCGGTTATTCTTCAACATCTGTAGCATATCGTGTTTATCTGAAGAAGTCAAAATCAGTTGTTGAGAGCGTTAATGTCACATTTAATGAAGATATGGATTCTGATCAAATCAGTTCAGAACCCGTTATCACTGGAGTATTAGCTTCTGGGCAGATCAGTCCAGAACCTGTTTCTACAGAGAAAAATTCGGATAACGCTTCTACTTCAGTTTCACATTTATCTGATTTAGATTTGTTATTTGAATTCTTTTATGATGAGTTTCTAGAATCTAATGTATCTAAATCTGCTGTGACTGACAGGTCTGAAGACACAAGTTGCAATCATCCAGTCACTTCAGAAGTCATAACTGACCAAGAATTCCCTGTTCAGTCAGAAACTGACATTCCTACAATTACTCCTACAGTTGAAGATATACAAGAAACTACTGAGCCAGAAGTAACTGTTTCAGTTGGGTGTCATACATTGTCTACTCAACAGCCACATTCTGTTGTTCCAACTGATGCTTCTGCATCTGAAACTTCAACTGCAAAAACCCCTCCTGTTATTCAAACTGAAGATTCTGATAGTGGATTTCTAGATGATGATCATGTTCAACCAGTATCTACTTCACTCCCTCATGAGCATCGCTGGACCAAAGAACAACCATTACACCAAGTAATTGGAGATCTAAACAAGCCTGTTCAGACTAGGTCAGCGACTCTTAATCAATGTATGCATGACTCATTTCTCAGTAAGATTGAACCAACCCGAGTATCAGAGGCTCTTGCTGATTCAGACTGGGTATCTGCTATGCAAGAAGAGATCAATCAGTTTGAAGCCCTAAAGGTTTGGAGATTAGTTCCAAAACCAGAAGGTAAAACCGTGATAGGAACTAAATGGGTATTCAAGAATAAGAAGGATGAGGATGGTATCGTCATAAGAAACAAAGCTAGACTTGTTGCCAAAGGTTACCGGCAAGAGGAAGGCATAGATTATGATGAGACGTATGCTCCAGTGGCGCGTATAGAAGCAATCCGCATGTTTCTAGCCTACGCAGCTTATAAGAATTTCACAGTCTTTCAGATGGATGTGAAAACAGCCTTTCTGAATGGCATTTTTAAAGAGGAAGTGTACGTGTCTCAACCAGAAGGGTTCGTCAATCCAGATAAGCCAGATCATGTCTACATCTTGGACAAAGCCCTTTATGGATTAAAACAAGCCCCTCGAGCATGGTATGACGTCTTATCCAAATTCTTGGTCAAGTCTGGTTTCTCCAAAGGTAAGATTGATACCACTTTATTCATCAAGAAAGAAAAAGCTGATATTATCCTTATTCAAATATATGTTGATGATATAATATTTGGTTCTACTAATCCAAAATTTTGTAAAAACTTTTCTAACCTCATGGTGTCACGTTTTCAAATGAGTATGATGGGAGAGATGAATTTCTTTCTCGGACTACAAGTTAAACAGTTTTCTACGGGGATTTTTATTAACCAATCTAAGTACATTTTGGACATTCTTCGGAAGTACAAAATGGAAAATTGTAAACCAATTGGAACCCCGATGGCACCAGGTACTAAAATTAGCACTGATCCTTCGGGTAAAAGTGTTGATGTTAGGACTTATAGAGGTATGATAGGTTCATTAATGTATCTTACATCCAGTAGACCAGATATTATGTTTTCAACATGTTTATGTTCTAGATATCAGGCTGCTCCTAAAGAATCCCATTTGGCTGCTGTCAAACGGATTTTTAGTTATCTGAAGGGGACTGCAGACCTTGATCTGTGGTATCCTAAGGATACTGGGTTTCAACTGACTGCCTATTCAGATGCAGATCATGCAGGTTGCATGTTGGACAGAAAGAGTACTTCAGGTCATGTTCAATTTCTTGGAGACAAGCTCGTTAGCTGGGCATCAAAGAAACAATTATGCGTTTCCACATCAACTGCTGAAGCAGAGTATGTAGCTGCTGCCAGTTGCTGCTCTCAAGTCTTGTGGATGCGAACACAGCTGCAAGACTATGGATTCAAGTTTGATAAAATTCCAATCTATTGTGACTCGAAGAGTGCAATCGCGATATCTGCTAATCCTGTCCAGCATACGAAAACCAAACACATTGACGTCAGGTATCATTTTATAAAAGATAATGTAGAAAAAGGAACAATTGAACTTTATTTTGTAAATACATATTATCAACTTGCAGATTTATTTACCAAACCCTTAGATGAAAAGAGATTTAATTTTCTTGTCTCTAAGCTTGGTATGTTAAATCTTAAGACATAATCGGTTGTTACATAATAAAGTTACGTATTGTTATTTTTCATCATTTTCTTTATCTTTATGTCTTAAGGATATCTGCACTTTAATTGTTTGCTCATGATCTCAGGGGGAGTAAGAGAAGATTTTAGATGATCTACATTATTTTAAGGGGGAGCATAACTGATTTCTGCATTTTACTTAACTGACAAAATTTTTGTAATGCATGATTTTAGGTGGAACTTATCAAAAGGAGTAAGACTATGATTTCTGATTGCTTAAGATCAGAACTCGTTCTTTAATCGTTTTACTGTTTTATGTTCTTTTATTGTTCGAATAAATTTTGTGAATAAATTTTTGACTAGACTTTGAGACTTATGGAAGATGAGAGAGGATGACACGATCATATCATTTTTGACTTCAGCTGACTTTATGAGTATTAAGATTGAGCGAAAAGGTAAATTTCTTATCTTAATATCAAATGTATCTGAAAGAAGGACAACTTTCAGATATAGAAAACATGTTCTTAAATGTTCAAACCACTTCTCGAATTTTAAACAGATTTTATAATTTGGAAGTGTGATTTTAAATGTTTTCATTTTATTTTTGTGCTTCATTGATAAACAATCCGTGTGTTATCCAAAGATTAATACTTGTGTATTGTCTTTTCATATACTTTCAAGTATTCACACACACTGGTTTGATTTCTTGTTCAAATAGTTCTTACCATGTCTCATATTGAAACATAATTTTTTCGATGGTAAGACACCCCGCTTGTACTTCAAAGAATTTTGAGCGTCATTTCATTTCAAAACGTCATTTCAAGAATGTCTATATCTTGGTTCATATAGACAATATCCATTATTCTTGACCTTAAGCTTTGATTGATATATCATTTCATTTCTGATCATTTTCATACAATGTCAGATTTTCAAACAAGTCTTTTGCATTCATGTTCATTCATTCAGTATACTTGTTTGAAAATACTTCAATGTTTTAAAATGCTCATATCTTCATGATTATATTCTGAGCATACATTCATCTGACATTTGTATATGAGCTTTAACTGTTATAGTTAAATCATCTGAGCAACATTATGCTTTTATAGGAAATATGGGTTCTTTGTGCTAGGAATTATCTGAACTTCTATGGAATCATGTTAACCAGTGATTTCTACCCAAGAAGTTAATCCATAGAGATTGAGTGTGAGGAGTCAAAAAGAAATGAGTGTGGGTTGTGTGATGAGGTAAAATGGAAAAGAGAGTTTGGTTAGTAGTGCGCTTAATGATTAAAAGAAAGAGGGTGTGAGATCAGAGTAAAAGAATATCAAACTCTGCACCAACTACTTTCTGAGCCGGGCAGCCACATTACTAATGTTTCACATTTCTTCGTGAACGTTATTGAAACAGGCAACTAGCCCATGCCAACTCTTGACTAAACCCCACAAGCTACTCATTTTCTTCTCAAAAAGAAAATGTTTCACATTTCAAAGGGGACGCAACACATAATCTATCTGATTTTCATTTGGAAAATCTGGATGTTGAAAAAGAAGGAAGTCTGCCCCACCTTCGCACTTCAATCATGCACATTGAGTCTGTGTTTATCTATTGTTGTCTCAGTGGTTTACACAACTTTGAGCCTTATTGAAAAGCAATTATTTGTGCTTAATTCTTTCTACACATGCACGAGCACACAAAGAATTTGTTTTTTTGTCATAACATTCATAGAAATTGCCTTTGTGGTATTTCGATGATTGGATGGAAGATCTGGGGGAGTGAACATGAAAAAGATCCTTTATATTGTGTATTCGTTACACACAGTGACTTCGTGTTACTGACAGACATTTTAACTGATTCATTTGTTGATTCAGGATTTACATGTTCTTATTTTGTCTGGATTTGTAAAGATCTAGATGAATATTTGGTTATGGATCACAAAATCAGAGGCTCAGTTTGACATATCAGGTTGGTCAATGACATTTCTTGGAGAAAGTTTTGATGATATCGATGCTCAAATCATCAAAAAGGGGGAGATGGTATCAAGAAATATTAAAGTTTTGAAGTTTGTGGGAGATGATATCAAGATCTGATAAAGATTTGTGAGTTGATTTTCTGAAATGTTCAAGTCAGAAAGTTCAAAGGAAAGATTTAAAGAAGATCAAAGAATTTCTGAAGATTTGAGGAAATTTTCTTTGAAGATTTTCTGCTAAAGCAATTCGAGCTGATTCTGAAGATAATTTCTTTCCAAAGACTGAAAGTTTTATGTGAAAGTTTTGAAGAGATTGTTCATTGATTGAAGACAATTTTGGAAAGAATACAGTTAAAGAAAAAGGGAAAATTGTATTGACAGAGCTTAAAGTGAAGACTGAATTGCTAGATTTTTCAACAGTGATCTTGAATCCAAAGGGGGAGATTGTTAGAGCATAAATCTGTTGGATACAAGATCAAGAATACTGAAGATCAAAGTTGCAGAAAGTCAAAGTTGAAGAAAGTCAAATCTCATTAAAGTCAAAGTCTTTTGTAATAAAAGTCAATGTATTTGTACTTTGTATTTTAATTTCCTTTGTATTAGTTGTAGGTATAAATACCATGTCTTGTATTTTTCTGTTAGTAGAAGAAGTTGTCATTTTCAGAAAATACGTATCTGAGAAAGAGAGAGTTTTTGTAGAGAGAGAGAGAGTTCTAGAGAGATAAAGTTTGTAATCTTGGATTTGAATTGAAATCAAACAGGTAATTGATTTGTTAAATTTTGTTTGTTTGATTAATCTTGAATAGGAACTAGATTCAGGGACACACAGGTACATTCATAATTGCACCTGCCCAGTGTTATGGTGAACATACAAGTTACATGTGTATGCTTAGGCTACTTTGATGTGACGACCGTTGGGGTATCGAAGAAGTTTCTGAGTGGCTAGCCTTTAGAAGAGGCTGATGATTTTAGTGTTCGTCACATGGAGTGACAGTAAGCATAGTGATTGTATTAAGTGGACCATTTCGGGTCGGAATGAATGGGTGGATTAGAACCATAGACTTTTGGAATTGACATTATTCGAGGAGAAATTGAGTTTTACGAAGTATTAGTTTATGACGTTTTGCTACGCATGAGTGAACTTTGAAATGCGTAGGCTTTAGTTTTGATGCGTGTGAATTTATGAGTTTTTTTGAGTGTTATGCCTCATGCGAGTTTTGTTGAAAAATGTCACTTCATATCACAAAGCGATAAAAGGGAATTTTTTGGGAATTATGACATTTTAGTCATAACTTTGCTTTATGCTATTTGATTTTTGGGAACGAAAATTTTGGCACCATTTGATTTTTGAGTGTCATTGGGCTTCATTGAGTTTTATGGAAAATTTTGTTAGGTCTTATGGAATTCTATTTTACGACATTTTGCGTCGTGTAGATGAACTTTGAAATGCGTATACTTGCAGTATTGTGTGTGTTCACTTATGAGTTTTTGTTTAATATTTTGTCTCATGCGAGTTTTGCACATGTCTTTTCGCAACCGTATGAGACGTCTTGAGAGTCTTGATATCGCATGATTGTACTTTTGAGTTTTACACCAGCATATTTCGTTGTGCACTATTTGGTATTTGAATTGATTTACACTTTTGTGCGAGTAAACATATGAAATATCTATGATGGTTCGAGTCGAACTTTTGCTTATAGCTTCTTCAGTTGTTGATTTTACTGTTGTAGTTTCACACAATACATTATATTGGTCAAGCGGTACGCATATCATGGTAGTTATTATTTTGGGGACTAAGAGTATTTTATTATGCAGTTTAAAAGTTTGAAATTGATTTAAATTGTTTTACGCTCAATCAAATTGCATGCATCTATATTTTACTAAGTTTGGGAAATAAACTGACGTATATGGGTTTTGTTGGAAATTTTACTCAGTGTTATTTTATGGTTAAAAGAGAGAATTTCGGAGCTTGAAACTTTGAAGTCTCCTCTTTTGAAGTATGTACAAACATATGTTGCACGTTGTTTTAAGCATGGAATTATTCCACGTGCTCGACATAAAGTGATGCGTGTAAGGACTATAGTAGTCCATTTGAAAAGTTTATGGTGCATCCTTGTTTATTGTCATTATTAGCTTGAGTAATGACCAGTCGGTTTTCGAAATGGTTTTATGTATGTGGCGTTTGAGACCACTTTGCACCTACCGAGTAAGCGGTAGAGGATTTTTACACATACGATTGATTGTTATAAAGAAAATGCGTCTGAAAGTCCTATAAAATTTTAAATTTGGCATATTAGTTGAAAAACCTTGAACTCAATCGAGGCTATATATTTAAAACCCTCTCTATGAAAAGCGTTGAAATTAAGGACGAGAGGAGTCCTTGGGGATTGAAGTGTCGGAAGACCTGACTCATGGTCAGTTTTGAATTTTGGATTTCAGTTTTATAAACCGGTGCCCGCATGAATAATTGAGGAATTAGATTTAGGTACTCTCCCAATTATTAAGTGGTGATCTTTTGTTTCAGTGAATTCTGTTGGTTAAGCTTTGAGTGGTTGCTTGCTTATGGTTGGTTATGAACCGATGGGTTAACTTCGACGTAATGTATGGGTCGGAGGCGTGCCATCCGGGTGAGTCTTCAGGAATAAGGAAAATATGATGATTCGTTTGTTTGAATTTTAGTGCCACGATAGGTGTCAACTTTAATTCTTCAATTCAAATATGGAATGAAATATGTGGTGGTATATCCACGTCTAAAGTGTAGACATTTTGAGGATAGGTGTCGACATTTGATTTTGAGGACATTAACCATTGGGGTGCTTCAGTGTACTTCCGATGAATCTTGTGTGTTTGAAATTTTAGTGGTAACTTTAAAGAGATTATATGTGGTATTAAGGAAACGACTAGTGGTATTTTTGCAATCAACGAGGCTTTCGCCGATCTATCAATCGATGCTTGAATGCATTATGAGAGTTGTATAGTTGTGAAGTTCGGGGGAATCGATGATCTATAGAGTGTAATGGTACGTTTTATGGTGAAACACCAGACCAGTGCTTTGATTAAGGGAAAGTTTGAGAACCCTTACAGATGTCGTGCTTGTGTCAGCTTGACGAACGGATTTGTTGTTATGTTGAAATCGGACCAAACTAGTGATAAGAATTTTTTCAAAGGAAGGACGATGAATCTGTGGGAGTATTGATTTTTGGAGGACTTAGAGAGAATGCCGGGGTAGGACTTAAGTGAAAGTTGATGATTGAGCAGACCTTGATTTGTCGAAATTGGAAGTATCATTTCTGTAATGACCACGGATGATCCACTCAGTAGTCTTATACGGTTTCCTTCACCACTCAGGTACTCGGAATTGAAAAAAATATGGTCAAACTAGGATTGAATTGTTTATGCAAAGTTTTTTGCATCTTGAAGGCAAGAATAGAGTGTAACGTAAATCCATGAAGGACGAGTAGAAGTATTTAAGGGTAATGTTCGCCTTGGGGTGACCTTAGTGGAAGTGGTTAGTTAAGATCGTAAGATACTCTTGAGGAAATATGAACAACCTTAAATAGGAGGTAATCGGTTTTGTATATGAGGCAAGGAATCGTGGAGGCATCCCTTTAGAATAGAGAACCTATTAGTGTCGCTAAATACGAGATTTGGGTGTTTGGTCGGTGCCAGATTTCGAGGACGAAATCTCTTTTAAGGTTGGTAGGATTGTAACACCTGTGATTTTAGAGACCCTTAACCCATAATACCGTAACTCTATGACCATCATAATGGAGGTTTAGTAAGGTTTTACTTCCCTTTTTGTAGTGGAGCCATCGAGGATCGAATCGGACACGAAAACGGAAGGAAACCGGGGGAAATGGATTCACGCGGTTTGGTGTGTGGCTATGAGGTCGCGTCACAAGTCGCCCAAGTCGTTGGGTCGACATCAAAAGACACATGCAGCCTACCACGCGGCCTCAAGTCGCGGGCAAGGCCGCGGGGGCGACCTGGAAGCTTAAAATCGACATTTTTGGGGTTTTCCTTCATTTTGGTTGCCTCCCCTTCATCCTAGGTCCCATATGGGTGATTCTTGGACCTAGGGTTTCTTCATCCTAGATAGAAGAGGATTGGTGATCTTGGGTTGATTCAAGGGTTTATGGTCAAGCTTTGAGGTAAAGGAAACCTTGTGGGAGTGTTGGATCTAACATCTATAAGAGATTCCTTGAAGATTCCAAATCTCCATCAAAGGAGACTCACATTTGGGGTAAAACCTAGATTTAACCTAAATCTAGAAAGGTGAGTTCAAATTGATTTGTGAAAACGGTGTACATGCCAAAATGTCCATTTTTAAATGCTTACATGTTTTACATGAAATTATCAACTGTTGGGTTATTTGGTAGGTTTGGATTATTTACGTGTTTAAGGGGGCGTTTGGTTCGCAGATTCTGATGGAATCTGATGGAATTGGAATGTTGAATTCCATTGACCAGATTCCATTACATCGTTTGGTTCATTCTTTTTAAGGAATTGGAATGTTGAATTCCAATGAATTCCACAAATGAAGGAATTCAACATTCCTTGGGTGGGGAGGTGGTATTTCATTGGAATGGAATGTCATATTTTTTTTGGACAACATTTCCCCTCATCTTAATATGCACCACCACCTCCGGCCACCACCATCGGCCACCACCTCCGGCCAACGCCACTGGCCACTATTGACCACCACCTCCGGCTACCAACACCGGCCACCACCACCACCACCACCTTCGGCCACCATTGACCACCACCGACCACCACCACCCACCACCACCTTCGGCTACCAACACCGGCCACCACCACCGACCTTAGGCCACCGCCATCGGCCACTACCACCTCCGGCCATCACCGCCACCGGTAACCACTACCACCGGCCACCACTACCGTTCAACATTATTAGCAGACACCAACTCTTTATCTCCTCTCTCTCTCCTCTCTCCCTCTCTCTTTTCTCTCTCTCTCTCTCTCTCTCTCCTCTCTCTCAATCTATCCTCTCTCTTTCCTCTCTCCCTCTCTCTTCTCTCTCGCTCCACTCTCTTTACCCTCTATCTTAATCTATCCTCTCTCTCCTCACTCTCCTACTCTCTCCTCTCTCCCTCTCTCTCCTCTCCCTCTCTCCTCTCCCTCTCTCTTCCCTCCCTCTCCTCTCTCTCTCCTCTCTCTCTCTCTCTCCTCTATCTCTCTCTCATCTCTCTCTCTCCTCTATCTCACCTCTCCTCTCTATCTCTCTCTCTCCCTCTCTCTCTTATCATCATTCGTGTGCTAAAAATAATCAAAACAATTTTAGTTAAAAATTAAACTATTTAATGACTATTTCATTAAAGTAATTTTTGTTGAAAAAAAATTAAAATAAACAAAAAAAGTATTTTGGTCATTTACCAAAATAAACAATCTGTGAACCAAACAGAAAAATTCCAATTCATTTAACAGATTACATTCCAATTCTGTCAACCAAACAGGTGGTCAAACCTGACAACATTCCATTCCAATTCCTTCAAAGTCAAATTCTTTTGATAGATTTCATTCCATCCAAAAACATTCTGTGAACCAAACGCCCCATAATTTATTAACTTTGAAAAACGCCCACATTTGGGATTTTGGGCATTTTGATAAATAAATCTTGATTATTAGTATTTTAGTGATTTATTCTATGGAATGAGACCTTTTGAGTATAAATGCACTTTTAGTGTGTGTTTTGGAGGAAAGTTTCATTTCGTGTTATGGGATGTTCTTGAAAGTATAAATGGTATAAACTCACTTGGAAAAATGATTTTTTCCCAAACTAAACTATGTTGGGGTATTGATGTATTTTGGAACGTAGGTTTGCAAAAATTCGGGTTGTTTACGTTTTCTTATATTTTGGGGCGTTTACACATGGTCAGTTGTTTTGGTTGAACTTATGGCTCGGGTTTTGACTCTGTCAGGTCTTGGGGACATTTGTCCACTTTTGATAGCTCATCATGGAGCTTTGGTCATGATTTATATTTATATGAGAATTTCATATTTCGAATGCGCTAGTTCATTCATTGGAGTCATATAATGTTTTAGACCTTATTGCTATGAATCCATAGGCACGGTGTTCTTATGTTCCGTTTTGGAAAAGTTCACCACTTTAGCATGGAAGAAGCATCGGGTGACCATGGTAAGTAAGGTATGGACCTATACGGTCGAGAAGCGTCCCATGGGCAGTAAGGTGTAATTCCAAATGTGCTTGTATGTTTTGTGTGGATTTTCACATCTCAAAGTATAGATCCAGAGTGGTTGAATTTGAGTCTCCACGAGCAAAAGATCTAGAGGGGTTGAGCTCGATATGTCTTATGAGTATAATCCAAACATTTTGGTTTTATTACATAGTTATGTGACCAACTTTTTTGTTCTGTTACGTGCAATGTAATCGGGTCTCCTCCGTCACCGAAAGGTGTTGTTTTGGTTATGGAGTTTTATAATCCATGTTTTCGGTGACGTTTTGAGTATGGTTTGTTACCCATGTTCGGTGGTTTTGGGTATTGAATCTTATCCATGTTTTTGGATATGTTAGAGGATAGAGTTTATCCACGTTTTCAATATTTGATTATTAAAGTATGGATTATGTTTTACGTGAGTTTTGGGTTTTGGATTTATATTCGAGGAAATGTTTTGTATTGTGGTCTTGATCACGAAGATGGAGAATGTTGAAAAAGGGATTGTTTCAGACTCAATGCATTTCATTCTGATTACCTGCTGACTGTACGTATTTCATTATGGAAGTCATGATTTAAATAACATGCTTAAAGTTTATTGTTTTATATGTTTATGATGAAAACTCTTGGGCTCACTAGGCGTAAAGTCTAACATTTTTATTTGTCGACATGTGCATCAGGTTTCGGTTGGGAAATGGTGCTAGCGACACTGTGACCTTATGAGTGCTAGTTATATGCTTGAGAGAGAGAGAGAGAGAGAGTATCTTGGGTAAAGTCTTCCGTATTTGGAGATAACGATTGTTATTGGGTTTTAGTAACACCCGTCCCTATTATAGACCTTGTATAAGGTTTGATTTGTACTTTTGAAGTTAAACCTTAAATTGTTAGTGTACGTGAATCAGTTATTGATGTATTTTGGAAACTTTAAATTGGTTGTTGTTTTCATATTTGTGGGTGTTACATTCGCCAATCCCTAATTTCTTAAAAACCGACAAAGGCATGAGGTTTATGCTTGCTCCCAAATCGCATAGAGCATGTCCTACTTCTTGTCCCCCCATTAGTACACGGGATGGTAAAACTCCCCAAGTCTTTTAGTTTTGGAGGGATTTTGCAAGTAAGAAGTGCACTACATTCTTTGGTCAAAGCGACAGTTTCAAATTCTCCCAGCCTTCATTTTTTTGTTGAGAATGTCTTTTAGAAATCTTACATAATTTCGTATTTGCTCGAGAGCCTCTACCAAAGGAAAGTTAATGTGAATTCGTTTGAAAATGTCCAAAAACTTTTTGAATTGTTCATCAACATTTTTGGTTTTTAATCTCTCAGGGAAAGGTAAGTCTCTCAAATTCGGGGTAGATTTGCTCTTGTCGGGAGTGCATGAGATGTGTGGTTCTAGAGTGGGCACAGTCTGCCCACTATGGGCAGATTGTGTTGGATAGCTTAAGACGATTTGTTCTGCTATTTGGGCTAAGGATTCTGGTTTTTGTTCTTCACTAGATGATGGGAATAGGTCTGAAAAGTTCGAGGCATCAAAAAAATGTGAGTCCTCTTGCGCACTTGGCATGGGGGAGGTTTTTTCGACTTTTCTAGACTCACCCATGCTTTCAATCTCTCTAATATTTACGGCCTTGACGTGTTCCTTGTGAATGCATTTAGGGGTTTTCGTGTCGCTAGGCAAGGTCCCTTGTGGTCTGTTCTTGAGTTCGACATAATCCTCACCCGATCACTCGTTTCTTTGCGACTTAGTGCGTCAGCCACCACATTCGCTTTCCCGGGATGATACAAAATTTCATAGTTAAAATCTTTCAACAGCTTCATCCGCCTTTGTTGTCTCATTTCAGTTCCTTCTGATCAAACAAGTACTTTAGACTCTTGTGATCAGTATAGATTGTGCACTTCACCCTTTATAAGTAGTGTCACCATATTTTCAGTGCAAACACCACAACTGCCAATTCCAAATCATACATTGGATATCGCTTCTCGTGTTCCTTCAATTGATGAGAGGCATAGCAATAACTTTCCCTTGTTGCATTAATACACAACCAAGTCCTAGCTTGAATGTATCACTGTAAAACATAAACCCTTCGGTTCCTTCTGCCAAAGTCAATATCGGTGCAGTGCTCAACTTTTTCTTCAAGACTCTAAATGCCTCCTCTTGAGCTGGTTTCCATTCAAACTTTACGCCTTTCTTTGTCAGTGATGTAATGGCGTCGTAATCCATGAAAAGTCTTGAATGAACCTTCTGTAGTAACCTACTAATCCCAAGAAACTCCGTACCTCAGACGGGGTCCTTGGTGGTTCCCACCTCTTTATAGCATCCACCTTGGTCGGATCTACTTTTATTCCTTCTTGGGTCACCACATGCACTAGAAATTGAACTTCACGGAGACAGAACTCACACATAGAAAACTTTGCGTACAGTTTTTTTCCCGTTTCAACAAACTCAAAATTGCCCGAAGGTGTTGCTCATGCTCCTTTTTGGAGCATGAACAGATTAAAATATCGTCAACAAAAACAATGACAAACTTATCTAGGTAGGGTTTGCATACCCTATTCATCAGATCCATAAAAGCTGTAGGTGCATTTATCATCCCAAATGGCATTACGAGGAATTCATAATGCCCATCCTAGTCCTAAAAGCGGCCTGTTAGTGCACAAATATGTTGGATACAATATCATGAAAGTCAAAGTCAAAGTTCAAGTCAAAGCCTCTTAAAGTAAAGTCAAAGTCAAAAGCTCAAAGGAAAAGTCAAAGTGTTTAGTTTAGTTGTATTTGTCTTTGTATTGTAACTAGGTAAAAATACCTTGTTTTTGTTAGTAGACTCATATGATTAAGAGAGAGCTTATTTGTAGTGAGGGAAATATTATCATTGTGAGATCATATTTGTACTTCATAAACGATTTCTAGAAATGAACTTCATTGTTGTTCATCTTGATCTTGATTGATTGCACTCGTATTTGGGACACACACACACACACACACACTTGGTATCAGAGCAAACCAATCAATTCAGTTTACTTGGTCGAATTTCACAAACTTCCATTTTTGGAAGAACACGCAGGACTCTTACTGTTTGATTCACAATTTTCTTGATAAATCGTTTCTAATGCAAGAAAATGGCACCATAGTGATCGATTAGTGTTACTGAAACTTTCTTGTTTAGATTTCTTCATCTAATTCACACTAATTCACTCTTAATTTTGGATTTTTGTGAGTTTTTGGTTGAAAAACATCGAACACTGTAATATCATCAATTCACTGTAATTTTGTTGTTTTTAGCCAAAATGTTGTATTAGAAAAATGTTCTGATCATTGTTGCGACCAACCTTATGAAAATCAAGCTTTGATTGAAGGAATTAAAGAAAATGGCCAAATTCTTCGTGTTTTACTCAAGAACAGGCAAGATTTGAAGTTCGCGCAAGGTTCATAGGAAGAACACGCAAGCTGAAGAACACGCAAGTCTGGAAGAACGTGCAGACTGAAGTGTTTTGTGTTTTTGTGCCTTCTGTGAGTTCTTGACAAGAACGCGCAAGTTTAGTGATTTGTTATCGAAAATTTTTCTAATGACAGAATGCACAGAATTCTGTTTGCGCCAAGTGAGAACGCGTAGGGTTTTGTTTGCGAGAAGTAGGAACGCGCAAAGGCCTATGTGCGAGTTCTTGTTTTCTGGTTTCTTTGATCTGTGAGTTCTTGTTCTGCGTGAAGTGATTTTGCTAGAAGTAAAGTTGTGAAAAATATTCTAAATATAAAACGCGCAGAGTGATTGTGCGAAGTACTTCAGAACGCGCAAGCCTCTTTCTGCGCGAACCAAGAACGCGCAGGCCTCTTTCTGCACGAACCTATAAAGTGCAGACCTCTTTCTACGCGAAGTGGACTTCTTTGTTCTACGAGTTCTGACACTTAGAACTTTTTCTGAGTTTTTCAAGTGTTGACCACGTTTGACTTTTCAAGACAAGTTTATTTCTGAATTTTTTTCTAGAGATGCTCTTTCTATCGGAACTGATGTCAAACCACCCATTTTGTTCAATGGTGAATACAAGCAATGAAAGGATCGATTTTTAGACTTCATAGACAGACATGCAAATGGTGACAACATCAGGATGTCTATTGAGGAAGGTCCAATGATTCCTCTCACTATGGAAATTCCTGATGATGGAACGTCTGATAGTGAAAATGGAAATCAGCCTAGAGAACAGAAGACAAAGGAGGTTGTTAAAGCACATATTTATTGGATTCAAGATCATAATTATCTGAAGATGGAAATCTGAAGTCAAAGCTAATAAAGTCGTCTCAACAAATAGTCTAGGGTCCTTTTGTAATAAATAGTCAAAGTCTGTTTACGTATTTTATTTATTAGTTAGTTTTAATTTTAGTTAAATTAGTTTGTTTTAGGTTGTTGGGCCAAGCATTGCAAAGCCCATTACCAAGCCTTGCAAAGCCCAATAAGCTTAATTTGCCTTAGTATAAATTATGTTTATTCTAGTTGTAATTAGGTGAGAAGAGCTTAATTGAGAAATTAATATAGAGAGAAACCTGGTGGTGTGGTGGTGCGCCGTGAACAGAAGAAAAACAGAGAGAAAGGTTGATTTCTTGTCAAGAACAATTGTAATCATCCACTTAATCAATATCAGATTTGAATTATTGTGTTAATTACTTGTTTGCTTGATTGAATGATTACGTATTGGGACACACAATTGGTATCAGAGCACGTTACAGATTGAATTGAATGAGTTTTGTTCGGTTCTGTTTTCTGTCAAAGATTCATAATTTTTATTGTGTGATTGTCCATTCAAGTTATTATTGATTGGATTGTGTTTGTTTTATCTATTATAGTGATTGGGTATTGTTTGATTTGATTATTGCATCGTTTTTTATTATCAATTTGGTGTTTTTGGAAATTCTGGGTTCGGTTTTTGAGTCGCACTGTGTCATCTATCAATTTCTTCTTAAAGTGGTTTTTATTGAAATTAATTGATTGGAATCTGTTCTAGTTGGTAATTTGATCGTAGTGGTAAAGTTTGGTACTTTAATTCGTGATATTGTGTGTTTTCTGGGCTGAATTTTGCTTTCTGGGTCGAAGGACTTAAAGAACATATCGATCTTTCACTTCCGGTCGAATACCTCTTTATCGGTCTATAGCATTCGACTGGTACACTCACCGGTTACCCCGGTCTAAGCACATTATCGGTCAAACTATATCGGGCCTTACACTTCCGGTCGAATACCTTTTATCGGTCTATAGCATTCGACCGGTACACATACAATCCCGGTCATATCCTATTCCGGTCTAAGACCGTGTTCCGGTCAAAGACAATACCGGTTGAAGCTTTTGCATTCTATCAGTCTTATCCCTTTCCGGTCGAAGGATATCGGTCGAACATATCGATCTTTGATTAGTGTCGGTCGAGCAACCATCCGGTCTTGCACATTATCGGTCTTCTCTCTACCGGTCGGACCCCCGTGCTAAGTCTGCGAAGGGGGACAAAGTTCTGTTCGTGATCAAAATTTTCTGAATTTCATTCTAAGATTTTCAGTATTGTTTGATTTTATCTGGACTAACGGTCATTTTTCAAGTTCTTATCTTATATCTATCAGAATGAATTCTGGTGAAACTCCTTCAATCAGTACGGATGAGAATCCACCAGTACTATTCAGAGGAGAGTATGAAAAATGGAAAAATCAGTTCCTGGATTTCATTGACAGACATGCATTAAGGGATCTTATTAGACTATCTCTGAGGGAAGGGAGTATGACAACTCCAAGGAAAGTTTTTACTGTTATAAAGAAGAATGGAGAAAGAGAAGAAAAAGAGCTTCCATTACCACTTGATATGTACTCAGACGAGCAAAGAATAAGATATGAAGCTGACAGATTAGCTCGATCTTTCCTAATGAAAGGAATGTCAGAAGAGATTTCAAAAGAGATCTTTTTTACATTAGACAGTAAAAAGGCTACAGGAAAACTGTTATGGGAACATATTGAGAAGATTGAGACAGGACCAAAGTTGTCTTCAAGAGTAAAGTTTCTGGAATTTGAGAACTCTGAACTAAAAGAAAAGATTTCTGCCTTGGAAGCTCAAATCCAGAAACTAGATTCTGTTGAGAATAATGAGAAAGTTAATGATTTGGAGAGTGCAAATGTTGATCTTCAAAAGAAGATATCTGATCTGGAGAAAAAGATGGCCAAAGAAAGATCTGAGTTTGAGATTGAAAAGAAAGCATTTGTAAAGAAATTATCAGATTTTTCGAGAAAATGTGCAGACGAAAAGAAAGCAGTTGAGCTGAAATGTTTAAAGCTTTCTCAACAGACTTCGGAGTTTGAGAAAGTAATTATTCTGGAAAGGGAAAAGTTTGCCAAAGACAAGAAGGCCATTGAACAGAAGAACGCTGAATTCTTTAAAGAAATATCCGGCCAGAGAAATGATACTGAGAAGGGATTTGAAGAAGAGAGAAACTTCTTTGAAACTGAGATTAGAAAGCTGACTGTCAAGCTATCTGAATTATCTGAAAGTGCCTTGAAAGATCAAAAAGCGAATTCTGAGTTCACGAAGAAGATTGACCTGCTTGTTCAAGAAAGAGACAACTTTGCTTCAACGATTAAAATGCTTGAAAAGTCTGCATCAAGTTCAAATCAGAAAAATGTTTCATCAAAAAGGTTAGTTGAATCATTTGATCAGATTCGTAGTACTAACCTTTTATATGATAGAAATATAGATGGTTCAGGTACATTCAGAAGAAGAAGAAGAAGATACGAAGAAGAAGAACTGGTCTGGAAAAACAAACCAGTTGAAAATGAGAAGAAAGACGAGAAAGGAAAGAAGTCATATGTACATAACCATAATGCCGAGAAGAACAATGCGCATAAAGGTAAACCTGAACATATCTACACGAGAGATCAATTAATCAGGTTGTCAGGTAAGCAATTCTATTGTTTTTACTATCGTACACATGATCTTGTTCATAAAACAAGTGATCATTTCTGGTATGGTTCTTACTGTGTTATTCCCATAAGAACTGCAACTAACAAACATGGACCCAAATACCAGTGGGTACCAAAGAAAAAGGATGAATCTGTGTTGCAGGCACTTACTGTCAAAGGGGAATAAGAGAGCGAGGGCTTCTAAGTACATCAGCTTAGAACCCGTACTTCAACGAAGTTTGACTTCTAAGCACAACAGTTTAGGACTCGTACTTCAGTGATCAAAAGACCTTACTCCTGTGCTGATAAGATATTGTACTCCAATACTCCAATCGGAGAAAATCAACCATCAAGGGGGAGTACATATTTTGTCTGAAATTTTATGCATCCAACAGATATGATGATCACCATTTGAGGGGGAGTTAATGCATATCTTTTACACTGATAATTTTTCTGATGCATAATTTCAGGGGGAGTAAAGGTGATGACTTCTGATTATTTCTGATCAGAACTCGTACACTAAGTGTTTTACTGCTTTATGTCATTTCAATTTTTGTGAATAAAGTTACTTTGACTAGACCTTAAGACTTTTGCAGATTGAGAGATGCTTACAAGATCATATCTTTATGACTTTAAGCTTGACTTCGCGAGATGTGAGACTGTACTCGAAAGGTATAATTTCTTTTCTTCATCTCATTCATGGTTGAAAGAAGGACAACTTTCAATCATAAGAAAACATGTTCTTAAATGTTCAAACCACTTCCCGATTCTCAAACAGATTTCTTGAATTGGAAGTGTGATGTTAAATGTTTTCTGATTCATCTTTGAGCTTTAACTGACAAAGTTAAATCACCTGAGCATCATATGCTTCATAGGAAAACATGGGATCAGTGTGGTAGGACTTATCTGAACTTCTATGGATTCACGTTAACTAGTGTTTCCTACCCAAGAAGTTAATCCTTTAGTGATTAAATGTGAGGAGTTCAAAGGAAATGAGTGTGGGATGTGTGATGAGAGAATATGTCAAAAGAGAGTTCGGTTAGCTGTGAGCTTAAAGATTAAAAGAAAGAGGGTGAGTGATCAGAGTAAAAGAATATCAAACTCTGCACCAACTACTTTCTGAGCCGGGCAGCCACATTTCTAATGCTTCACATTTCTTTGGTGAACATTATTGAAACAGACAACTAGCCCATGCCAACTCTTGATAAAATCCCACCAGCTACTCATTTTCTTCTCAACAAGAAAATGTTTCATTTTCAAAAGGGGACGCAGCACATATGCTATCTGATTTTCATTTGGAAAATCTGGATATTGAAAAGAAGGAAGTCTGCCCCACCTTCACACTTCATTCATGCACATTGAGTCTGTGTTTAACTAACTGTTGTCTCAGTGGTTTACACATTTTGAGTCTTATAAGCAATCATCATATGCTTTATTTCTTTCTATCACTTGCACGAACACACAAAGAATTTGTTTCTTTGTCATAACGTTCATAGAAATTACCTTTGTGGTTTTTCGATGATTGAATGGAAGCCCTGGGGGAGTGAACATCATAAAAGCTCCTTTATATTGTGTATTCGTTACACACAGTGACTTTGTGTTACTGACAGGCAATTTTTAACTGGTTCATTTGTTGATTCAGGTGTTACCTTTCATATCTATCTATTTTGTCTGGATTTGCAAAGATCTGGATACGCATCTTTATGAATTGACGGATAATCAGTGGTTCTGTTTGCAAGATCAATGGTGGAAGAAATTTCTTAAAGACACGTTTTGATGAACACTTTGCTCTTTTCATCAAAAAGGGGGAGAAGCGTCAATCAAGAAATGCAGAGATCAAAAGTTTTTGAAAGAATTTCTGAAGATATTATGAAGATTTGCTGCTTTGAAGAAATTTTCTTTGAAGATGATTTGCTGAAGCATTCCGAGCTGAAACTGGAGATAATTTCTTTCCAAAAGATATTCTCATCGATTGGGGAGATTGCTACATTCTGAAGACAAAGAGGAAGATTACATTTTCTGAGCTTAAAAAAATGATCTTGATCCAAAGGGGGAGATTGTTAAAGCACATATTTATTGGATTCAAGATCATAATTATCTGAAGATGGAAATCTGAAGTCAAAGCTGATAAAGTCGTCTCAACAAATAGTCTAGGGTCCTTTTATAATAAATAGTCAAAGTCTGTTTACGTATTTTATTTATTAGTTAGTTTTAATTTTAGTTAAATTAGTTTGTTTTAGGTTGTTGGGCCAAGTATTGCAAAGCCCATTACCAAGCCTTGCAAAGCCCAATAGGCTTAATTTGCCTTAGTATAAATTATGTTTATTCTAGTTGTAATTAGGTGAGAAGAGCTTAATTGAGAAATTAATATAGAGAGAAACCTGGTGGTGTGGTGGTGCGCCGTGAACAGAAGAAAAACAGAGAGAAAGGTTGATTTCTTGTCAAGAACAATTGTAATCATCCACTTAATCAATATCAGGTTTGAATTATTGTGTTAATTACTTGTTTGTTTGATTGAATGATTACGTATTGGGACACACAGAGGTTCCAGTGGATATTTCTCAATATTCTGATAAAGAGAAAGAAAGGTACAAGGCAGACAAGCATGCTATATCTCTTTTACTTCAAAGCATACTGAATGAGATCTATGTCAAGATATACAGCTACAAGGCAACGGCTAAAAGATGTGGGATCAATTAGAGAAGATGATGATGGGATCCAAAGTTGGAAATCAGATGAAAGTGGCCAACTGCATTAACAACTATGAAGAATTTAAAGTTAAAAAAGGAGAAAGCTTAGAAGAAACTTATGAAAGATTTGTGTCTTTGCTGAATGAGCTAGCAAAGAACAAAGTAAAGAAGAAACAGATATAGAACAACATGAAGTTTCTAAGTATTCTTCAGTCTGAGTGGAAGAAGCATACAAGGAGGATGAAGCAGATGAAAGATCTAAGTGAAATCCATCTTCATGAAGTATATGAGGTCCTGCGTCAAAATGAGGAGGAAATTGATGAGAAAGGAGATGAGAAGAAGAAAAGTGAAAAGTCGGTAGTTGATCCTATTGCTTTGGTTGTTGCAAAGAAGAAAGAGAAAGAGAAGAAAGATAAGAACAAAAGAAGATTGTAGTATCTGATTCTGATAAGACTGATAGTGCTGACTCTGAGTCTAATGATGGAGAAAATCTGAAGCAGACTATGCTTTTGTTGACCCGAGTTTTCAGAAGAAATTTTACAAGAAGTCGGGATCTAATAGTCAGAGGTATTCTTCAGGGTCGAGAAATTTTGAACATAAGGAAAGGTTGGAAGGCAGAAGGTACGAGGAAAAGAGATTTGATGATAGGAGGTCTTATGAGAAGAATTTTGGTGAGAAGAAGCCAGAGAAGAGATATTTGAATGATTATGGAGAAAAGAAAGTTGATCAACCAGTCAAGTGCTACAATTGTGGCAAGTTAGGTCATTTTGCCAAAGACTGTCGGAAGCCAATTGTAAGGAACTCGGATTACTACAAGAACAAGATGCTTTTGGCTAAGCAAAAAGAAGTTGGCAAAGCACTGATGGTTGAAGATGATTATTGGGTGGATCATTCTGAGCCTGAAGATGACAAAGAGGAGACAGCTCATATGTGTTTGATGGGAAAACAAGTCAGATATGATGAGTCGGATGATGAGACTTCTGAAGAGGTACTAAATTTTTCTGAATCTGATTTTTAAAAAAAATGGAAACCATGTTGGTTGAGCTTCAAGACTTACAAGCTAAGCTCAAAAAGGAGAAAAGTAGAGTTGCAAAGAAGCTTGTCTTGAAACTCAAATTTCTGAAACAATTTGAAAGTTTAATTCATCTGAACGTGAGAAACAAGAGTTTGTTTTGAAAGTTCACTGCTTCCAGGTTGATAATAAAAATTTGCAGAAAAAGATTAATGGTTTGGAAGCCAAAATTTATACTTGAGGTCAAACGGATCACACTATTTTTCTTAACACACCAAAGGAAGAAATAGATTTTAAAGATAAGTGGGGTCTTGGTAACGATAACCCACATTATCTCAAGAAAGCCATACTAAAGCAGCCCACTTTATATAATTTCAAGTTCTTACAAGTAGCTGAAAAAAATCCTCATTTGAAACCCAAATTTGTAACAAAATCATCTGATGAGGCTGAGGCTAAGAAAGATGAGAACAGAAAGAACACAACTAAAATGAAACTACCATTCTGCTATAAAAAACTGAATGATAGTTATCTTTCTGAGCAACCAAAATTTCTATCAAATGATTATTTTCAAAGCTATTCTACAGAGGAGATGGAGGCAAAACCTGTTAAAGCCAAAATTTATGTTTCTCCACTTATCTTAGAAAGCAAAATTATTGAGCTTCAAAACATTTTAATGGATGAAAGAATTTTGGTTGATCTAGAGAAAGTTGTGTTTTCTACTGATCTAGAGAAAGTTGTGTTTTCTACATTTTAATTGATTTTAAATCTGAAGCTACATATGACAACTCTAACTCAGAAAGAGTTTGTGTAAACAATTCTACTGATTCAGATGCATCATCGTGTAAAGTTTTCATGCGTAATGTTTTTACAAATCCTAAAACTTCAGATAGTGCTAAAATGTCTCTTAAACAAAAGTGTATTAATGTGTTAAATGATTTCAAATTTTCAAACACTTTCAAGGCACCTCAAGTTTATGATGATGATGTTGATGACTTATTTGCGGATGAAAATGATTTTTTAAATTCTGATGGTTGTGTTGATGAAAGTGTTGATATGTTTGATTTCAATGCGAAACTTCCAGATCATTCTGAATTTATTATCAATTCTGATGTTTTACCTAGTGTGTTTGAGAAAGGTGAATCATCAACTAAGGTTGATGAATCAGTTCATGTGAGTACTTATTATTCTAAAGGTAAAAAGCAAAAGAAAAGGCGCTCACAGAAATGGACCAACACGGGTTAGCAAAAGAAAACACAAACTCAGAAATCTCATGTTTCTAACAAAGCTAAATCTTTTGTTTCGGAATTGAGGTGGAATAAGTCTGAAAAACTGGAATGGAGACCAAAGCAGAAAGTTGAAGAGAATACAAAATCATTTTCTGATACATAATGTAATAGGATTGTTAGTGATATTGATGTAATTGGTAATATTGCTTCTCATAAAACAAAACTTGTATCTTCTTACAAGACTTACTCAATAAAGCAATTGCTCCAATTATCTCCATCTACTACTCAGTTTTCTTCACATGGTCGAAATGATTTTGTGACTCGACAATATTCTGACTATTGGTTTGGTACTTATTATATACATCATTCTCATGTTTTTCAAAAGAAAAGAGGACCAAATTAATATGGGTGCCAAAATCTAGTGCTAACTTGAAAGGACCCAGATATAAATGGGTACCTAAATCTATTGTTGTATGATTTCTCCTGTGCAAACCCGTCATGTGGTACTTGGATTCTGGTTGCTCCAAGCATATGACTGGGAAGAAATATATTTTATCTAATTATACAGAGAAATTATGCGGCAATGTGCGATTTAGAAATGACCAGTTTTCACCGATAATGGGGTATGGAGATGTCATGCAAGAAAATGTAACGATTAAGAAGGTGAGAAAACGTTGAAGGATTAGGACACAATCTGTTCAGCATTGGTTAATTCTATGACAAGGACTTAGAGGTGAACTTCAAGGCCAAGAGGTGTTGTGTTAGAACTGAAAATGGAAAAGAACTCTTAGTCGGGACGTGGAAATCAAACCTCTACATGATTAATCTGTCTAAAGTCAAGAATAATAATGTTGTGTGTCTACTTTCTAAAGCCACTATGCAACAAAAGTTGGCTATGGCATAGAAGGCTATCACACCTCAACTTCAGATACATCAACAAACTGGTGACTGGTAATTTGATGAAAGGACTTCCAGATCTAAAATATGAACAAGAACATATGTGTGTTGCGTGTGAGAAAGGTAAGATGAAAAGAGCTTCTCATAAGCCTAAGCCTGAACCGAGCACAAGTACTTCTTTATAACTGCTACATATGGATCTCTGTGGTCCAATGCGAATTCAAAGCATAAACGACAAGAAATACGTCTTGGTGATTGTTGATGATTATTCAAGATACCCTTGGGTCAAATTTCTAAGATCGAAAGATGATACGCCCGATGTCATTATCTCATTCTTAAAGACCGTTCAAGTGAACTTGCAGAAGACAGTTAAGCTTCTCAGATTTTACAATGGCACAAAATTCAAGAACAAAATTGTTAACGATTATCTTGAATCGGTCGGGATAAGACATCAATTTTCTGCTGCCAGAACTCCGGAACAAAATGGGGTAGTTGAACGACGAAATCAGACTCTTGTCAAGGCTGCACGAACGATGTTTAGCCAGTCCGATCTACCTTTATTTTTCTGGACCTAAGCTGTCTCTACTGCATGTTATACTAAAAACAGATCAATTATTCATTGTCGACTTGGTAAAACACCATATGCTTTGATTAATAATAGAATACCTAGCATTAAACATTTTCATATTTTTGGATGCAGGTGTTTTGTACTGAATGACAACGAGAATTTGAATAATTTTGGGCCAAAAGCTGATGAAGGAATTTTCATTGGATATTCTCAGACATCTGCTGCATACAGAGTTTATATGAAGAAATCCAAGATAGTTGTGGAGAGCGTAAACGTCACATTTGATGAAGAAATGGCTTCTGATCAAAGCAGTTCAGAACCCGTTATAACAGGAGTTTTAGCTTCTGGACAAATCAGTCCAGAACCTGCGGTTAAAGTTTCAAATTCTGATAAAGCGTTAAAGTCTACATCTCATTTAGCAGAATTAGACTTATTGTGTGAATTTTTCTATGATGAGTTTCTTGGTACTAAATTGACAGATCTGAAGATTCAAGTAGTAATCATCCAATCACATAAGATGTCTCAACTTAATCCGATCCCCCGATTCAGGAAGAAACTCAAATTCAAACACCTACTCACTCAGTTGAAGATGCTAATGAAACTGTCGAGCCAGAAGTTAGATATTCAGTTGGATGTACGGTAGTGTCTACTCAACATACATCAAATGTCTAATCCACTGAAACTTCTACACTGATTACTTCAACTGAACCCCATACTGAACAAGAAGAAGAAATTGGATATCTAGATGTTCAACATGATCAATCTGCATCTAATCCACTTCCTCATGTTTACAAGTGGACCAAAGAGCACCCAGTTTATTAAATTATTGGAGATCCATCAAAGTCGATGCAAACTAGGTCTGGAACAGCAAATGAATGCTTATTTGATTCATTCTTGAGCAAAATAGAACCAACAAAAGTTTCAGGGTCTCTTCGTGATCCAGATTGGGTTACAGCCATGCAAGAAGAGCTCAACCAATTTGAAGCGCTTAAAGTCTGGCGTTTGGTGTCCCGACCTAAAGGAAAAACAATTATTGACACCAAGCGGGTATTCAAAAATAAAAAGGATGAAGATGGTTTTGTTGTTCAAAACAAAGCAAGACTTGTAGCCAAGGGATACAGACAAGAGGAAGGCATTGATTATGATGAGACGTATGCACCAGTTACGCGTATTGAGGCAATTAGGATGTTCCTAGCCTACGATGCACATAAAAATTTTACAGTCTATCAGATGGATGTTAAAACAGCCTTTCTGAATGGATTATTAAAAGAAGATGTGTACGTTTCTCAACCTGAAGGATTCGTAAGTGCGGGCAAACCTGATCATGTATATATTCTAGACAAAGCACTTTACGGACTCAAACAAGTCCCTCGAGCCTGGTATGACGTTTTATCCAAATTCCTTGTCAAGTCTGGTTTCTCAAAAGGTAAAATCGACACCACTTTATTCATAAAAAGGGACAAAGTTGATATCATTTTAATTCAAATATATGTGGAAGATATCATATTTGGTTTAACTAATCCAAAGTACTATAAGAACTTTTCTAACCTCATTGTGTCACGTTTTCAAATGAGTATGATGGGAGAGATGAATTTCTTTCTTAGATTACAAGTTAAACAATTTTCTACGGGGATTTTTATAAATCAAGCAAAGTATATTGCTGACATTTTAAATAAATTTAATACGTCAAATTGTACTCCAATTTCAACCCCGATGGCACCAGGAACTAAAATCAGAGCTGATCTTTCAGGAAAACCTGTTGATGTTAGAACCTATAGAGAAATGATTGGTTCTTTAATATACTTGACGCGTAGTCGACCATATACTATGTTCTCTACATGCTTATGTGCTAGATATCAAGCTTCGCCTAAAGAATCCCATATGTCGGCTGTAAAGCGGATATTTAGATATCTGAAGGGAACTGCACATCTTGGTTTGTGGTATCCTAAAGATACAGGTTTTGAGCTAACAGCGTATTCAGACGCAGATCATGCAGGTTGTATGCTAGATAGGAAAGCACATCGGGTCACATACAATTTCTTGGAGACAAACTCGTAAGTTGGGCATCAAATAAACAACTTTGTGTTTCCACTTCAACTGATGAAGCAGAGTATGTAGTTGCTGCCAGTTGAAGCTCTCAAGTGTTGTGGATGATAACACAACTTCGAGACTATGGTTTCCAGTTCAATAAAATTCCTATATATTGTGATTCGAAGAGCGCCATTGCAATATCAGCTAATAATGTTCAACACACAAAGACAAAACATACTGATGTGAGATATCATTTTATTAAAGATAATTTCGAAAAAGGTACAATTAAACTTTACTTTGTAAACGCAGATTATCAACTTGCAGATTTGTTTACCAAGCCGTTAGACGAAAATAGATTTAATTTTCTCATTTAGAAATTTGGCATGTTAAACCTCAAGACATAATATGTAGTTACCTAGTACAGTTTATTTCTGTTATTTTTCTTCATTTCTTTATTTTTTTAATCTGAACGATATCTACACTGAAAGGTTTTGTTCATGTTTTCAGGGGGAGTGAGATAAAGTTAATTTGATCTACATTTTAGGGGAGTTATAAATTTTGTTGAATATATTTTTCATTGACATATCTTGTGATGCATATGTTCAGGGGGAGTAAGGAAATTGACTTCTGATTACATCTGGTCAAAACTCGTTCTTAAAAAGTTTTACTGCTTTTATGTCTTTACTTTTCAATAAAGTTTGTGAATAAGACTTTGTACTTTAACAACTTTTTGACTGAATGCAGAATTTGAGGGGGAGCTTACATGATCATATCTATCATGACTTTGGAGCTGACTTTATGAGATTCAAGCAGAGCGTAAGGATTATTCCAATCTTAATCTCATTGTGTTTGAAAGAAGGACAACTTTCAATCATGGAAAACATAGTTCTTAAACATTCAAACCACTTCTCGATTCTTAAAATGATTTCATGAATTTAAAAGTGTGATTTTAAATGTTTTCTTTATGAACTTTATTGTTTAACAAACCGTGTGTTTCCAAAGATATATACTTGTGTATTATCTTTTCCACATACTGTCAAGTATTCATACACACCGGTTTAGTACTTTTATTGACTATGTTCTTACCATGTCTCAAAATTGAGCATACTTTTTGATGGTAAGACACCCCGTTTGAACTTCATTGTTATTTGATCGTTATTTCATTCAAAACGTTTCTTTCAAGAATATATATACTTGTTCGTATATACAACATCCAATTTTGATCTTTTCAAACAATATCAGATTCTCAAACAAGTCTTTTGTATTCATTTCATTCATTCAATATACTTGTTTTTTAGAAAATCTGCCATGATTTAAATGCTCAAATCTTCATAATTATCTTCATGAGCATACAAATATCTGACATGTATTTCATATTGTGATTTAACTGAAAAGTTAAACCAATTGAGCAACATTTTGCTTCTAGGACAAATACATGGGAATTGTGTGAGCTTAATTGAACTTCTATGGATTCACGTTAACCAGTGTTTCCTACCCAAGAAGTTAACCTTGAGTGATCGAGAGGCAAGGTGTCAATATCTGAGTGTGGGTGTGTGTTGAGATAAAATGAAAAGAGAGATTGGTTAGAAGTGAGCTCAATGTTTAAAAAGAAAGAGGGTGTGAGAACAAAGTAAAAGAATATCAAACTCTGCACCAACTTTTTCTGAGCCGGCCAGCCATATTACTGTTGTTTCACAATTCTTTCGTGAACATCATTGGAACAGGCAACTAGCTCATGCCGAATCTTGCTTTAACCCCACCAGCTACTCATTTCTTTCTCAACAAAGAAATGTTTCATATTTTCTTGGGGATGCAACACATAATCTATCTTTTCTTCATTCGAAAGATATGGATATTGAAAAAGAAGGAAGTCTGCCCCACCTTCGCATTTCGATCATGCACAATTGAGTTCGTGTAATACTGTTGTTGTATCAATAGTTTACACATGTTGAGCCTATTATAAACATTCATGTTTTAATTCTTTCATACACAAGCACGAACACACAGAAAATTTGTTTTTATGTCGGAACATTCATAGTTTAACCTTGTGTTATTCAATGATTAAATGGAAGACCTGGGGAGTGAACATCAATAAAACTCCTTGTACAGAACATTCGTTGTACTAAGTGACTTCGTGTTACAGGCATATTAACTAATTCATTTGTTGATTCAGGGTTACATTCTTATTTGTCTTGATTTGAAAAGATTCAGATGAATATATTATGAATTGGCGGATGATCAGGGGCTCATATGAAAGGATCATGGTCAGAGAATGATGACATTTCTTGAAGAAATTTTGATGATTTCTCGACTCTACATCATCAAAAAGGGGGAGAAATAATTACAAGAAATGTTGTATGGTGGATAAGTTTGTAATAGTTTTGGGGACATGATCAAAAAATGTTTGAATCTGAGGATGTTACATGTTTGGTTTTGGGAGACAATTTCAAGATATGATGTCTAAAGTTCAGATGGTGAAAGTTTGAAAGATTTATTATCCGAGTTATTGGGAGATTTGTTCAAGATTTGAAAGAGAAAGTTCAAAGATTCGGAAAGTTTGTTGAAGATTTGCTGAAATTTTCTTTAAAGATGACTTGTTGAAGCAACGTGAGCTAAATCTGAAGATAATTTCTTTGCTCAAGTCTGGAAGAGGTTTTATTACATTGGGGGAGATTGTTAAAGGTTATTGCAAAAGACATTTACAGACTTTGGAGGAGATTACAGAAGGAACTTAAAGAGAGAGAATGTTTTTGCAAAAGGGAGAACATGCTTTAAAGATGAAATTCATTTGAAGAGAAGTACAAGTTTATCCAAAAGAGGGAGATTGTTATTTGATGGTGAAATTTGATTTTGCTTATCCAAAGGGGAAGATAATTTGTTTCTGATTCCAAAGGGGGAGCTTCAATGCATATCTTTTTGAAGATGATCTTGAATCCAAAGGGGGAGATTGTTAGTGCACAAATATGTTGGATACAAGATCATGAAAGTCAAAGTCAAAGATCAAGTCAAAGCCTCTTAAAGTAAAGTCAAAGTCAAAAGCTCAAAGTAAAAGTGTTTAGATTAGTTGTATTTGTCTTTGTATTGTAACTAGGTATAAATACCTTGTTTTTGTTAGTAGACTCATATGATTAAGACAGAGCTTATTTATAGTGAGAGAAATATTGTCATTGTGAGAGCATCTTTGTACTTCATAAATGATTTCTAGAAATGAACTTCATTGATGTTCATCTTGATCTTGATTGATTGCACTCGTATTTGGGACACACACACGGTCTTACGCACATCCACCTCTCGGACCTTTAGTTGATGGTAACCTGATCGTAGATCGATCTTCGAGAATAACTGGCAGTCTAGAGTTTATCGAAGAGATCATTAATCCTTAGAAGAGGGTACCTATTCTTCAAATCCTTTCCAAAGCCTCCTTTTATAGTTGCAAGATGGCCCCTTAACTTATGGGCAAAAGCATTCCTTTACCCCTTAGATAAGCATGGACATACTATTATAAGATATTCACAAATCTTATAAAATCTCTAAAAAAAACTCACAATATCCTGGTAAAGAAATAATCGGTGTTATAGTGCCACAGTAGGCATATTGTGCCCACCGCCGAACAGTGGCATTTTTTAAACGAAATTAAACCTTTTGGCATGTTATCACAACTTACAAACATTATGGACCAAATGAAGGGGATAGAAGCAAATTCGGTATATAAAATGGAATAAAATCCTAGAAAAGAGTAATAAATAACTTTTACAAATGAGAGTTATCACCTAACCCTTTTTTAATTGTCGGCATGTTCATCAGGTCCTCGTTTAGTAATGTTATTAGCGACATCGTGATGAGTTGAGTCGCTAGTTCAAGGCTCTAGAAGGAACTAGCTAATTGGTGACGACTTCCGTACCATGGAGATAACTACAAGTATTGGGTTGTAATAACACCCTTCCGAAATTTAGACTTTGTGTAAGGTTTAGATTATTGTTGATTGATGTTAAATCCTACATTGCCATTTTAGGTAATCAAGCGTTGACATTTAGAAAGGTTTATATTCCATATTTTATGTTTAATCGAAAAATTTAATTTAGTCGCTCTTACCAGATTTGAGGGTGTTATAAGTTGGTATCAGATCATAAGTTTAAGAGATTTAAGTATTGATTTAGGATGCCTAGACTTGAACTAGCATTTTTCTATGTGAATGAAAGTTAGAATGTATGATTATGAACTTTGAGATAGGATATTCCGGGGTCGATAGAGTCACTAGAATCGAGAATCATGATGTTGGTATCAAGAATTCTCATGTATGGTTACGTTCATAATGCACCTAGCCAATGTTATTATGAATTTACGAGTACATGAGTATGCTTGAACCGCCTTCTCTGTGATGATCAATAGGGTAGTAAGTGCATTATCTGTGAATGATCGTTAAAAGAATTCATATTTGTAGCATCACCACCTTGAGTGACAGCTAACTATGGTGATTACGTTGAACCGACCACTGTGGGTCAGAGATATTGGTTAAGTTTGCACCATATGCTTGTTGACTAATCATTCATTTGGAAGGATTGTAAGGTTAATCGACTTAGAGGTTAATTATCTCCTTAAGATATTTGAGCATTCTGATGTTGGTAGTATAACTAATGGACTTGGCGAGCATGGTTCTAAGACTTTGGGCATCGACCAAATGCATGCACGATATTTATTTCTGAAATAAATAGCATAAATTATTCCATGATTTGTCAAAACTTTCGTACCTGTCAGGTTACTAATTTGGAGAATGTTCAGGCACACATATGAGTGTTGCCAATGTTTTGAAAATTCCTAAATTGTTTTTGTTGCATAAAATATGTATACAAGTTCTATTGGGAGTTTTTTTCATACTACTTTTGCTAGTAATGCAAATTATTGAAAAGCGTATTATTAGATGGTTTTAAATTTGAAACTGACAAGAATTGTTCCATTTCTTACCCAAAATGCGGGTACATACTTTCTTACCAGTTTTGAGAGGTAAATTGATGCATGTGAGAATTTGGTCAAATTTTGAAATGCATGAAGCTACTTCATTGCATATGTTTGCATGCGAGTTTTGTTGAAATTTATTTCACTTCGTTTTGTGGCTCAATCAGGGTCGTTACTAACTTTTTGGGGGACCTATTACACTTTAGACGATAAAACGAGTAATAAAGAAATAAATTATAAAAGTTCATACCGTACTAACTGTCTTACAAATTAAAAGGACAAAAAAATGTTTAAAATGATATAGGAACATGCGAAATTCACTTAACCAAGATTATTCTTCTAGCACTTTTCGAAACGAAGTCTTTAAGCAAATCTTCATAATCAACGTTCTCCAAGAGTCCACTTTCAATAGCTATCATGGCAAGTTCGTTAAGTCTTTCTTGTGTCATCGTGGAGCGCAAATACGACTTCAACAACTTCAACTTCGAGAAACTTCTTTCTGCAAATGCAACAGTTACAGGAATAGTCAACAAAACTTTAGAAGCAATAATAGCATTAGAAAAGCACCCAACATGTTTCAAATACTCTAAAATATCAACAGGTCCCATCTTTTGATTGGCTAAATAATCTTGAAGTAACTTCAATTCCACATACAAGTCATTCCCATCAACATCAGATTGGTCTTGTTTCTTAAGTGCAACTTTAAAATTTGTACAAGAAGACTTCAAACACACATTATCTAAAGAACACAACTTATTAGAAGTAAATAAAAATTCAAACACACTTTCATATTCTTGATATTGTTCAAATCTAATAGTGAAGCAATTACATGATCAACAACATATAAGAAATAATTAACTCTAAATGACTCCTTTGCATATTGTGAAGTAATTTCAGATGTATCACTCGGATTTTCATCAAAATGTTTTTTTCTTCGAATTTCACGTCTTTAAGGAAACAATGGATCAATATTCAATTCGGTAGCAATTGTAACACCCCTAGTTTTCGGTATGTAAAGGTCACCCGGACGTTTTTGCAACTTGGAAATGGTGGGATTTAGGTTGGGAAAGCGTTATTTAAATTCCCTAAGAGTTTCGGGAGTGTTGGCATAGAAAAAGTCAAGTTTTGGGGCTTGGTACGGGTCCGACTACAATGACCAGCGACTATGACATGGTCATAGTTGCACTAGCAAAGTAGCAGCCAATGGGGTGCCTTATGGACCACTTGAAAGACTATGACATGTCAAATTTGCATGTCATTGTAGCACAATGGTACCAGACTTGTTAAAAGTCGTATTTTCAGCCTCATTCTTCATTTCTTCATAACTCTCTCATTTCTACTCCGTTTTTGGCGATTCAAGTTGCTATGGTTTCGTTTTTGAGAGATTTTCAAGGTTATATTGTTAGTTTTGAGAATATATATAAGAGTATTTGGTGGTGGGTTGGAAGCAAAGATCAAGAGCTCATCATCATCACCTCCATCTTCAAGAATTTTGAGGTTTTCTAAGTTTTCATCAAAACCTAAGTGGTAAGTGTATCCCTTCCATTTCTAAACCTTAATATAAGATATAAATGCTCTCTTGATGATTTTCTAGTGTTCGATTTCTCAAATTTCGTGTTTGATGGTTTTGGAGAAATTGGGTCAAACATTAGGGTTTTGGTCAAGTTAGGGACTTTGATGTAAAATGTTTGGGGATCGATTCTTAATGGTTGAATGAGTATATTCATGGTTGGAAACTTGTGAATATAGGTTTTGGAAGGTTTTGCTTGTGTATTCAAGTTTCTCCAAGGAATCTCAAGTTTGGGTAAAATCTAGATTTAGCCTAAACTTGGTTCGTCCACATAATGCATTTAGGAGGTCTCAAGATGTAATTCCATCCGTAACATTTCGGATATCCACTAGGAACACACTATTACCATCCTACTCATGTAAATCCAACATATAACATAATATCCATCCAAATACTTCGTGAGAATATAAGGTCGCCAAAAAGGCATTCCAAGAAGGAATCATCAACATACCAAGATATACACATATATAACATGGTAATTTCATATACCCAAATCCATGGGTAAAAACCCCCAAATACTTGAAACATTAAATATGAACATTTGAGAGATGCATTGACATCAACAAGTAGAATATAATGATGTGTATCTAGTTTTAAAAAAATGTTAGCGAACTCACAATCTAGGTTTTTGACCAAAACCTAGAAAAGATGAAACCCTAGCTTTTGAAGAAGATGAGACTTGAAGTGAAGAGGAGTAGCTTGAGAATCTTCACTAGATAAGCTTGGATGAAGCTTAATGATCAATAAATGATCCTAACAACCCAAACCCTAGGAAGTAAATGAGGTAGGTGATGAAACCCTAAAAATCGCCTCCAAGAAGGTTCTCCCGTTTTTTTGTAAAATGATAGTGAGAAATGAGGTATTAAATCTTATAAAACAGCAGACTGGACCAAGTGGGCGATAGTGCTCGGCGATAGTGCTAATGGCACTATCGCGAGTCACAATCGCGGCCCACTCCGACCTCTCGGTACATGTTCGGCGATAGTGCCACGGGCACAATCGCGGGGCACAATCGCAAGCCAAACCGTACCCTCGGTACATGTTCGGCGATAGTGCCCTCCGCGATAGTGACAAGGCACAATCGCGAGCCACTCAAAAACAGTCCAAAACTTAACCGAAAACGATAACAAGCACCAGGTTTGAACGATTAACGAAGGTAAATTAATTATACGACATTTAGACATAATAATGATCATGAAATGTACACCAAGACACATATTCTCACGTAAGCGAAATAACTGCATTTAAGAAGACAAAATACTTACCTTGCGAATTTCCGGGTGTTACACATTTACTGCATCTTATTTGAGAATTACATGTTTTGAATACGTTAGTTCATTCGTTTTGAGTCATGTAATGTTTTAGTTAGTGCAATGGATCCATAGGCACGGTGTTCTTTATGTCCCTTTTTGGACAAGTTCACCACTTTGGCACGGAATAGGCATCGGGTCACCATGGTAAGTAAGGTGTAGACCTATACGGTCGGGCAGCGTCCCATGGGTAGTAAGGTATAATTCTATTGTGCATAAGTTCCCCGTTTTGGAACTCTCAAGAATAGACTTGGAGTAGTTGACTTGATGTTTTCGAGCAATACACTTGGAGTAGTTGAGCTCGGTATGTTTTATGAGTATAATCCATACGTTTTGGTTTTCTACATAACTATGTGACCCACTTTGGTGTTCCATCGCGTATAATGTAAGCGGGTCTCCCCTGTCACCAAAAGGTGTTGATTTCAGTATGGAGTTTTATAATCCATGTTTTCAGTGACGTTTTGAGTATGGATAGTCACCCATTTTCTAAGGTTTTGATTATTAGACCTTATCCATGTTTTTGGGATGTTTTGGAAGTTGGAGTTTATCTACGTTTTCAGTATTTGATTATAAAAGTATCAATTATGTTTTACGCAAGTTTTGGGTTTTGGACTTATTTTCGGAGAAGCGTTTTGTTGTGTGATTTTAATCACGAAGACGGTGAATGTTGAAAATGATTGTTTTCAGATTTAATGTATTTCGTCTTGGTTGCTTCAGATTGAACATATTATTATTTTGCAAATCACGATTTAAATAACATTCTTAACGTTATTGTTTTATATATATATATATATATATATATGATGAAAACTTTTGAGCTCACTAGGCATTAAGCCTAACCTTTTTATTTGTCGGCATGTGCATCAGGTTTCAGTTGGGAAATGGTTCTAGCAGTACTTTGAAGAGATGAGCCCTAGTGTTTCATGAGGGTAAGTAGTTGGTAAAGTCTTCCGCAGTTTGGAGATAGTGACTGTTATTGGGTTTTAGTAGCACCCGCCCTATAAAATTTAGTGTACATAGAATGAAATGTGTTTATTGAAGTTAAACCTTAAATTGTTGTTGTAGATGAATCAGTTATCGACGTATTTAGAAAATTTAAAATTAGTTGCTATTTCCATATTTTAGGGTGTTACAAGTTGGTATCAGAGCTTAAGTTTGGGAGAATTAGGTAGTGATTTTGGATGCCTAGACTCAAACTATCATTATTTTAAGTGGTTGAAAGTGATATTGCACCATTAGGTACCTTAAGATACGATATTTTGGGGTTGATTGAGCCGCTAGAAATGGGAAACTTGTCGAGGATAACAAGGATGATCATGTACGGTACGTTCATAATGGCACTTGGCCAGTGTTATGGTGAACCTACATGTTACATATGTATATACTTGAACTGCCTTGGTATTATGACCATTAGGGTAGCGAAGAAGTTTCTAAGCGAGTAGCCAATAGAAGAGTCGATGTTTATGGCATTGTAATTATGGAGTGATGGTTAAGCACGATGAATACATTAAGTTGGCCATTTTGGCTCAGGGTTATTGGTTGAATTAGAACCATAGGCTTATTGAATTGACTTTGTTTCAAGAAGAAATTGTAAGGTTAACCAATTTAGTGTGATTATTGCCTTACGATGTTTGAGCATCCGGACGAAGATAGTGTGGCTAGGAAATTGAGAAGCATGGTTCTAAGACGTTGAGTGCCGACCAAACCCATACACAAAAATTTATTTCTGAATTCAATTGCATCGATTATTTTTCATGTTTCCAAATCACCGCGTGGATTATATTGCGAAATCTTGGAAAAAGGTTTAGCACGCACAAGTTTTTAAACCATGATTTAAACATGAATGAAATTATTTAATTGCATGAGGTTACAAACTTTGTTGATACTTTCTTTATTCTCATTGTTGTCCCACGCTGTTTTTGAATATTGCAAAGTTCGTATTTTTATATGTTTTGGGCCTCAGGCAAGTAACTGCAATTTTTGATCTTAACATTGGACCTCCTCCACATATGTTAAGGTCATGGACGAAGAGTTGCCTTCCACTATTTTAGTGTTCGAATTTTCATGAGAACTCTATCCCGTGTGAGTTTTATGAAGTATTATTTTATGACGTTTTGCTATGCGTGAGTGTACTTTGAAATGTGTAGGCTTTAATTTTGATGCATGTAAATTTGTGAGTTTTATTGAAGCGTTATGTCTCATGCGAGTTTTGTTGAAAAGTGTTACTTTATATCAACATTAGACAAAAAAATTTTTTTTTGGAATTATGACATTTTAGTCATAACTTTGTTTCATGCTATTCGATTTTTGGGAACGTATATTTTGGCACCATTTGATTTTTGAGTGTCGTTGAGTTTCATTGAGTTTTATGGAAAACTTTGTTGGGTCTTATGGAATTCTATTTCACGACATTTTGCGTCGTGAAGATGAACTTTGAGATGTGTATACTTGTATTATTGTGTGCGTTAACTTATGAGTTTTCGTTTAATATTTTTGCCTCATGCAAGTTTTGCACCGGTATTTTCGCAACCGTAAGAGACGTCTTGAGAGTTTTGTTAGTAGATGTTATCTCATATGTTATTTTGGAAGTGTCAATATCGTATGATTTCTCTTTTGGGTTTTATACAAGTGTGATTCATTGTATGCTATTTAGTATTTTAATTGATTTATACTGTTGGTGTGAGTATGCATGTGAAAGATTTATGATGGTTCGTATTGAACTTTTGCTCTGAACATACTTCAGTTGTTGATTTTACTGTTATAAATTTTCTGCAATGCATTAAATGAGTTATTGGTATACATGTTGTTAAGACTGATTTTATAGTAATTATTGTATTTATTATCAGTGGTCTTAACTGTGTTTAGCTTGCTTATCTGTTTAGGTTTAGGCCCTGGGTATTTAAGTCCCATAGGTGCCTTTGTTTTGTAACTCTTGGAACTCATTTGAATATACAGTTTACTTTTGGCGCACTCTCTCTCTACTTTCTCTCTCTAAGATTTGGTAGATCTTCGACTTTCAATTGGTATCAGAGAAATTCTGAATCTGAGAGGATTGAGAGAAACTTGTTTTTGATTCTGAATTTGTGTTTAAATTAGAAAATTTGATTGATTTTCTTGATTTTTTCAAGAAAATCTCGTTTTTTGATTTTTCATAAAATTCGAACTGTTTTCTAATCGATTTTTGTTGTAAATTGGCTTGTTGAATTCGGTTTTGATACTAAATCACTTTTAATTCACATCATTTTGCATGAAATTCACGATTTGAAGGTCAATTTTGAGAAATTTCGAGTTTTCTGAAAAATCGTTTTTCGAACTGTTGATTTCACGATTTCTTGATTTTGTGGTTTTTGATCGATCTTATTGGTTGAAAGTTGTTATAAAATGATTTTCGATCACTTCTGGTTGAGAAAGTTTTATCAATTTCGTTTTTGTAAATCAAAATTTGGAAGTTTTTATTGTTTTTTAGAGTTTGCGCCAGATCTGAACTTTGCGTCAGTTCATCTCAGGTTTGCGCCAGTTCATCAGGCTTCATCTGGAACTTTGTGATAGTTCCTAGTGCTTTACGCCAGTTCATCCTCTGTTCTGCGTCAGTTTCTTCAGGAAAGCAAGTTTTCGTTTTGTACAAGTTCTCGTCACCATCATATCACGCAAAGTAAACTTTGCGTCATCCTCAGTTCACGAAAAGTTCAGTCCAGTGTGCAAAGTTACATTTGCGTCATCTTTACATCGCACAACTTTTAGTTTGCGCCATATACAACTCGCGTGAAGTTACATTTGCGCCTCCAGCATCTCACGCAAAGTTTGATTTGCGCCATCAACAGCTCACGCAAATCTCGTTTGCGTCATCCACAGCTCACGCAAATCTCATTTGTGCTACATTCTGCTCATGCAAACCTTCAGTTTGAGCCAGTTTACCAGATTTCATACTTAGAACTTTCTGACTTTGTGGTTCTGTCAAGATGTCTCTACAAGCTCAGTTATACAAGAACGACATAATGATGTCTTTGGGATCAAACACTCGCCCTCCGGTTCTGATAAATGAAAACGAATTTCAGCAGTGGCAAGACAGATTCATCAATTTTATAGAGCGATAACCAAATGGGGATAATATGATGAAGTCTCTAACTGAAGGTCCTATGGAAAGGCTTATGAAAGAAATACCAGCTACTAAAACTACTCAGGCTACAAGAGTTGAGAATGCTATAAGAGAGTATGATGCTGAAGAGCTTTTGAGATATCAAGCTGATAATCAAGCAAAATCTAATTTGATTCTTGCACTACCCAATTCAATATACAATCGAATTGATTGTTTCAAGCAGAATCTGATGCTAATGTGGACTCAATTAGAAAAGATAATGCTTGGATCAGCAGTTGCCACTCAACTCCGTCAGACTCGTTACATGAACAACTTTGAGGAGTTAAAGGCAAAAGATGGAGAGAGTATGAAAAGTGTGTTTGACAGATTTTGGGCAGTGATCAATGATTTGTACAAGATAAAGGTGACAAAGACTGAACTAGAAGCCAATCTGAAAGTCTTAAATGCTCTTCAACCAGAATGGAGCAAATCTTGTCATAGGATGAGGAATGATGTACGGATCTCCACAGTGCCAATTCAGGAACTGTATGATATCTTAATGGCTGATGAGAATTTGGTGCTGGAAAAGAAAGCTAAGATTGACAAGAAAAATAAGCCAAAGACTGTTGATCCGATTGCTCTCCTGGCTAGTCAATTGGCAGAACAAGCTTTATCTGAAAATGCCTATGATGGTTCAACTGAAGATGATGGTGAGGCTCTAGAAAAAGCTATGATACTTCTCTCTCAACATTATCAGAAGAAATTCCAACATAGATCAGGATCAAACAACCTCCGCTTCACTTCCGGTTCAAAGAAAGTGGAACCCGGTGCTCCTTCAAAGCCATTTATTCCAAAGTATGAACCAGTTAAAGTGGCTGAGCCGAAAAAGGAGGAAAAGAAAGCAATGAACTGTTTCAACTGTGGAAAACCCGGACACATAGCAAAGGAGTGTAGAGTGAAGGTTGTCAAGGATTCTACTTTCTACAGGAAAAAGCTGGAATTGGCAGAAAAGAGAGAAAATGGAACAATTCTACTTGCTGAGGAGGAATATTGGCTTGATCATTCCGACAATGAAGCTGAAAACGAGGAAACAGCAACTATGTGTTTCATTGGGGATGATAACAGTGATGATGAAGATGAGGACACTTCAACTGATGAATCTGAGGTACCTACTGAGTTTGATTACAATTTCATTTCATCACAAATGAACGTCATAATAATTGCTTTACATGATTTACGTTCGAAGTTCCTATCTGAAAAGCACATAAATCAAGAAAAATCTGTCATGATTGAAAAATTGATAATTTCATTGAAAGATGAAAATTTTATTTTGACAGATACAAAAGAAAAGTTTCAAAAGAAATTGGATGAATTAGAAAATTTGAACAAGACTAATCTTGAATCTTTGACAGAAATGACCAATTTGAATAAAACTTTTTCTGATAAAATAATTGTTTTAGAAGGAAAATTATATAAGAGAGAACAAATTGAGCATACCATATATATGAATAAACCAAGGAGTGATGAGGCAATAAAAGAAAGATGGGGACTTGGTTTTCAAAATCCACATTGTCTAAACAATGTTATAACAAAAACTCTTACTTCATATAATTTTGATTATCTAAGTCTTGCAAAATATGCTCCTCAATTTAAAATTGAGTGGATGAACGAGAAGCAAGAATTAGAAATCGAAAATCAGAAAAGAATGAACAACAAGAGAATGGAAATGCCATTTGTTTACACTAGTGAAAATGCCAAGTATTTTCCTGAACAATCAAAGAAATCCATAAAATCTCAAAATGTTTTAAACGTCAATTCTTCCATTAAATCTTCAGTATCAAATGATTATTTTGATATATATGCTAATAATACTAATAAGGAAAATATATCTCCGGTTTCATATGATTCTAAGAGATATATTCCCCCATTAGTATTAGAAAGTAAAATCATTGATCTTGAAGATAAAATGGAAGAACAAAATCTTCAAACTGATTTTGAAAACAGTTTATTTCTTTTTATCATGAAATCAAGTTTTGAAGATAAAATAAATTCTGGATTTTCTATCGATTCCAAGGAAAATACTCAAAAAGTACAAACAAGTGAAAGTTTGCGCCAACCACAGGTAGAGCAAACTGAAGATTTGCGCCAGAGGTTGGTAGCGCAAAACTCAGTATGCGCCACCAGTGGGTCGCGCAAAACTCTTCCTGACTTATGTGTTTCTGAAATTCATGACTCCGAGGCTGGTTCTTCAATGTTAAATGCTCAGTTTGATTTCTTAGATAAAATTTCTTCTTCTAATTCAATTGTTGATGATTCTTTTATGCTAAATGATCAGTATTTTAAATCAAAGCGTAAAAGAAGAAGGTCAAAGAAGTCTAAGAAACAAGATAATGTCATGTCTGAAAATTCTAATTCTTCTAATTCTACTGTTTCAGATCGGACTTTGAAGAAGTCATCAAGGCAGATATGGAGGATCAAAAAGATGTCAAATGAATTTGCAGCTTTAGAGGATAAATGTGTAGATCGTCTTTGTAAAACGGATACATTTGCATTTTGTAATAAAAACACAAAATATTCAATAAAGAAAATGATTCAAATTGCAAAGAATGTCTCATATTTTTCTTCTACTTCTGATTCAGATGATTATGATTCTTCCTCCATGAATGATTGTGTTCATATTTTTTCTAAAAAGAGAGTTATGAAAAATAAACGGCAAAGGACTAACAAAAAGGGACCCATAAGCATATGGGTACCTAAATTTGTGTAATTTCTATATGTGCAACTTAGTCAATTATGGTATCTAGATTTGGGATGTTCCAAACACATGACGGGCAACAAATCACTGCTTTCAAATTTTAAAGAAAAATGTTGCGGTCGTGTTAAGTTTGGAAACTGTGAGACAACTCCCATTCTAGGTTATGGTGATCTTGTACAAGGCAATATTACTGTCAAGAGAGTTAGCTATGTTGAAGGTCTGAGCCACAATCTATTCAGCATCGGGCAATTTTTCGATAAAGATCTTGAAGTCAGCTTTAAATCCAAAAGAGTTGTCGTAAAGAATGACAGTGGCAGGGATTTACTAGTTGGAAAGAGAAGATCCAATTTATATACTATTGATCTTTCCAAGGCTAAAATTCCATCAGATATCTGTTTGCTTTCTAAAGCCTCTGTTCATGAAAGTTGGATATGGCACCGACGACTAGCTCATCTCAACTTTAAATACATGGATCGCCTTGTCAAGAATGATTCAGTTCGAGATCTCCCAGTACTCCGGTTTCAGAAAGACCACCTTTGTCAAGATTGTGAGAAAGGAAAGATGAAGAAAGCATCGCACAAGCCAAAGCCTGAAGCCTGCACTTCGACATACTTGATTTGTTACAAGTTGATTTATGTGGACCGATGAAGACAAAGAGTATTGGAAAGAAAAGATATGTTTTGGTGGTTGTTGACGATTATTCACGCTATACATGGGTTAAGTTTCTCAAGTCTAAAGATGAAACTCCTGACATTCTCATCAACCTCATCAAAACAATTCAGACCAACAAGCAAAAAGCAGTCAAAGTTGTCAGATCCGATAATGGTACAGAATTTAAGAACAGCACTCTTCAAGAATTCTACGAGGATCAAGGCATTCAACAACAGTTTTCTGCTGCTCGAACACCGCAACAGAATGGGGTTGTTAAACGACGAAATAGAACACTTGTTGAGGCTGCCAGATCGATGCTTGCATATTCTGGTTTTCCTTTGTCTCATTGGGCTGAATCTGTCTCAACTGCATGTCATACTCAGAACAGATCAATACTACATCGACGATTCAATAAAACACCATATGAGCTTATGAACGATATCAAACCGAATGTCAAATATTTTAAGTCATTTGGGTGTAAGTTTTATGTTCTGAATGACCGAGACAATCTGAACAAGTTTAGTCCAAAGGCAGACGAAGGTATATTTCTGGGTTATTCTTCTACTTCAATGTCTTACAGAGTCTTTCTTATCTCAGCCAGAAAGGTGCTAGAGAGTGTAAATGTCAAATTTGACGAAGCTACCGATTTGGTTTCTGAACAAAACAGTTCAGAACCTTCGCTACAACCGTCAAATCAAGATCCCTTTTCTTCTTTGCTTAATGTTACTGAAGCTCTCTCTCAACAACTAGAAGTTGTTCAAGAAGTTATAGATCCTCTCCCTCACACCACCAAATGGACAAGATCTCATCCTATTCATCAGATTATTGGTGATCCTCAAGCAAGTGTTTCTACACGTTCCAAGACGGCAACTCCCAATGAATGTCTACTCACTTGTTTTCTAAGCAAGATTGAACCAACCAAAGTTTCTGAAGCATTGGAGGATCCGGATTGGATAATAGCGATGCAAGAGGAGCTCAATCAATTTGATGCATTAAAAGTTTGGAGACTTGTACCACGGCCAAAAGGTAAGAGCATAATTGGCACAAAGTGGATATTCAAGAACAAGAAAGACAAAGATGGTATAGTTGTTCGTAACAAAGCTAGACTGGTTGCCAAGGTTTATCGACAAGAAGAAGGAATCGACTACGATGAAACTTTCGCACCGGTTGCAAGATTAGAAGCTATTCGAATGTTTCTCGCTTTTGCTGCTTATCGCAATTTTACTGTGTATCAGATGGATGTAAAAACAGCCTTTCTCAACGGGAAACTGAAAGAAGAAGTTTATGTTTCTCAACTAGAGGGGTTTGTTGACAAAGACCGTCCTGATCATGTCTACTTTCTCGATAAAGCACTGTACGGTCAGAAACAAGCACCAAGGGCGTGGTATGATGAGTTGTCGGCCTTCTTGATCAAATCCGGGTTTACCAAAGGATCCATAGATACCACTCTTTTCATTTATCATTCTAACTTGGATATCTGCTTAGTTCAAATATACGTAGATGATATTATATTTGGTGCGACTAATAAATCTTTATGTACTTGGTTTTCTGGTCTTATGACCTCCAGGTTTCAAATGAGCATGATGGGAGAAATTAATTTCTTCCTCGGCTTACAAGTGAAACAGCTTCCAGATGGAATCTTTATTAATCAGTCGAAGTACGTTTTTGACATCCTGAAGAAATTCAAGATGGACAAATTTTCTTCAATTGGCACGCCTATGGCTCATGGTGCTAAAATTGGACTCGATCCAGATGGAAAAGTTGTGGACGTCAAGACTTATCAAGGAATGATCAGATCACTAATGTACCTAATTGCAAGTCGGTCGGATATCATGTTCTCTACTTGCTTATGTGCCAGATTTCAAGCCAAGCCAAAGGAATCGCATCTCTTAGCAGTTAAGAGAATATTTCGATACATCAAAGGAACTTCGTACTTAGGTTTGTGGTATCCTAAGAGTTCTGATTATAAACTGATTGCTTACTCTGATGCAGATTTTGGTGGAAATCAATTGGACCGGAAAAGTACTTCAAGTCATCTTCAATTTCTTGGTGATAAACTGATAAGCTGGGCGTCGAAGAAGCAGAACTGTGTTTCTATCTCAACTGCAGAAGCAGAATACGTCGCCGCAGCTAGTTGTTGTGCTCAAGTGCTATGGATGAAGACACAACTTCGTGACTACGGGATGTTGTACAAAACTGTTCCTGTATATTGTGACAGTAAATCTGCGATCGCGATATCAGTCAATCCGGTCCAGCACACAAAGACCAAACACATAGATATGCGGTACCATTTCATAAAGCATTATGTGGAAGAAGGTACTATTGAATTATATTTTGTACCAACTGAATATCAACTTGCTGATATTTTTACAAAAGCTTTAGATGAAAAACGTTTTAATTTTCTGCTTTCAAAACTCGGCATGTTGAATTTAAAAGTTTAAATCTTTACAAATTTTTTTATATAAAGTAAAATATTTACAGGTTTTCTTTCTTTTGAATAAAATGTGTGTCAAGGATAAATTTTCAAGTTGTTTTGTTTATATTGAAGTTTTATGTGTTCATCTTTCAAGTCTTACTAAAATTGAAAGGTCAACAACATGTTCGTAGCTTTTTCCTTCTGCTTTAAAGTTATGTGATTCGGAATATTTATAGTTTACAATGCTTAGAAAACCTAAAAACTCAGAATTATGGATCGTAATGAAAATATGGGCAAAGCTCTTTAGATGTAAAACTGAGTGATTGAGATGAAAATTATATTTCTAAAATACAGAAATCTCTAAGTTTAAAAGTTTGTACCTGTGACCTTTCTGGTTTGGGAAAGTAAGTTATGTGGGATGCTTGTCATCTGGTCCCCTAAGGTCAATTGGTCTGGGAGTGATCGAACCCAAATCCTTCTATATAACCAGATCGAAAGTCATGTTCTACTGGTATGAATGGGTTTAGGATGTGTCGATGTAGCCTTTCTGATCTGGGAGAGTAAGTTCCAAGGGGTTCTTGACACCTAGTCCCCTAAGGCCAACTGGTCTGGGAGCGGCTAACCCAAATCCTGCAATAGGGTCAGATAGAAAGTTACGTTTACGTCATGTTCTTTACTTACCAAACTTTTTGATTCAAAAGATGCCAAAGTGCACAAACTTAAAAGATGCCAAAGAGCACACTCATGTGCAAATGCCAATGTGCACACTGCTAAAAGATGCCAATGAGCACACATCTCATGATACTTGGGGATATGTTTGAGTTGCGATAAACCTATAAATTTGTGAAAGTCTTAATTCGTGATGGCTTAATGTGAGTACATGCAAAGTTCTCAATTATATTTTTAGAGTTGCATTTTCTTGAAGCTAATCGAAGTTCGCATGCGAGCACACTGAATAGATTGCTGGAAGTTTTTGAAACTAAACATGTCTTAACTTGATATGCAATGAAACTTGTTTCTGTATCCAACAACACACGCTTGATTTCAACTGATTGATAAATCTGTGATATTTTACTGAGTAGAATTTTATTTATTTAGTGTTTAAAACTTTATATGTTCAGTTGTTTCAAAATTTATATTCAGTATAATTTTCTTTTTATACTGATGTCTTTATGTTTGAATATCCATATTTTTGTAAATTGGTTTGTGCATATTTCGAGGGGGAGAGACAATCTGAATGAAAATTTGATATATTCTGATTTTAAGGGGGAGTAAATAAAGTGGGCAGGTACATAGCTGATAAAGTACTTCATGTTCTGATCAGAAATTCATCTGGTAAGTATTTTTGATTTTGTTCTATACAAATGCTAATCTGATCTGTTAAATTTAGTGCATTTGTATAGGGGGAGTAAGAGAGCTTTGCAGGTAAAATTTCATTTTTTTAGTGTTATTTTTTTTAGTATAAATAGTGAAAGTCTTATTCATTATCTCTTTTCTCTCATTCTTTGTTTGAAATATGCCTCTTCATTTTCCCTCTTTGTGTGCCGATTTTCAATTCTTTCATTTCGGACTTGTTAATCGAATCAGGTATGACTTTATACTTACATTTTGTGGTTGATTCAAGCTTATATTTTTTTTGGCTCATTCGATTTCATTTTTGTCATATCACTGTGCGATTTTGATATTCACTATTCATCATCATCTTCATCAGATCGAAGCTTATCTGTTAAAATCAAGTATTGGGTTTGATTTAGTTACTATTTTCGTATCCCAGGTATGTATTTTCTTCTCTTCTTTTGTTGTATTTTGATTCGTTTTTGGGATTGATTGTGTGCGACTGTTCATCTCTCTTTTTCAAAAAAAAAATCGTTCAATAATGGTGTTAATCAGTACAATCTTGCTCGAACTATACTTAAATCAGAATATGTATATGTTTCGAACTAATCTTTTCTTTCAAATCGTTTTATTTTGAAATTTTTGAAAATTTGAGATGAACTCGCGTTTTTTAAGTGTTTTAGGATTTTTTGCGTTACCCGTTGGTCACGCAAAGTTATCTTTGCATTACCCGTTGGTCACGCAAGTTAACTTTGCGCTACCCATTGGTCACGCAAAGTTACCTTTGCGCTACCTGTTGATCACGCAAAGTTACCTTTGCGTTACCTTCGTGTCACGCAAACCTTAGTTGTGTGTTTTCTTTTTTATTAATGAAAATTTTCCAAGTCAGGTTTACTTCACAAGTGTATCGCGCAAACTTTGTTTTGCGTCATGTAACACCCTAAAAATAGGGATAACAAAAACTTTCCAAAAGAAAACACTTCAATCTAGGTTTTTGGATATTAACAAGTAACACCCTAAAACACCCTAAAACACTTCAAACTTTGTTTTGCGCCATGTAACACCCTAAAAATATTAACAAGTAGAAGATAATGATGTGTATCTAGTTTTAATAAAGGTTAGTAAACTCACAATCTAGGTTTTTGGACCAAAACCTAGAAAAGTGTCAAACCCTAGAAGTTGGAGGAGATGATACTTGAAGGTGAGAATAGAGAATCTTGAAGAACACTTCAATGGGGACACTTAGATGAAGCTTGATGATCACTTAATGCTCCCAACAACCCAAAACCTTAGCAATAAATGTGTGTGTGTGTTTGGAAGGCTCAAAAATCACCCAAAGAGAAGCTCTCCCGTTTTTGGATGTGAAAATGTGATAAATGAGGGTTGAAAAGGGTTTTAAGTCAAAGAGGATTGTCCCCCGCAGGCGACAATGCCCCGGCGACAATGCCCATGGCATTTTCGCGTGTCATAATCGCGAACATCCCCGAGGTCTCGGTACGTCCCTTGCGACATTGACACCGTGACATTGACAGTATCATAGTCGCGTGTCATAGTCGCGGTTACCACCCCACACTCGGTACACTCCTCGCGAGAGTGACACGGCGAGAGTGACCATGTCACAATCGCGTGTCACTGTCGCACCAAACCCAATCCAGCCCGAAAACTTAGCCAATTTCGAAAACGAGGGCGAGGTTTGAACAATTAAAGATGGTAAATCAATATATGAAATTTTAACATAATTCATGATCATAAAATGCACACAAAGACACATATTCACACATACGAGAAATTAATGCATTAAGGGAGACAAAATACTTACCTTATGAATTTACGGGTGTTACAATCCTCCCCACCTAAATGGGATTTCGTCCCCGAAATCTTACCCTAGGAAAACAAGTGAGAATAATGCTTCTTCATATCATCTTCGGACTCCCAAGTAATGTTAGCACACCGATGATGCTTCCATTGAACTTTAACCATGACCACGTCCTTATGCCTCAACTTCTTCACTTTCGATTCTAAAATCGACTCCGGTTCTTCCACACAACAATTCCCATTGTCCACCCGAATTTCCGTCAAAGGAATAACGCTTTCCTCTTCGGCTAAACACTTCCGAAGGTAACACACGTGAAATGTAGGATGTATCACATCCATTTCCGAAGGTAAATCCAACCGATAGGCTTGCAAACCAATCTTTTCCAAAATAACGAATGGTCCAAGGAAACGAGGACTAAGCTTCCCACGCTTCCCGAAACGTATGATCCCCTTCCACGGAGACACCTTCAACATGACCCGGTCACCTACTTGAAACTCAACCGGTCTTCTCTTCTTGTCCGCATAGCTCTTCTGACGGTCTTGCGCCGCCTTTATTCGTTCTCGTATTTCCTTCACTTTATCCGTCGTCTCTTGCACTAATTCCGGCCCAGCGAATTGCTTTTCGCCTGCTTCTAACCAACAAACTGGAGTTCGGCACTTTCGCCCGTACAACACCTCGAATGGTGCCATGCCGATGCTAGAGTGGTAGCTATTATTATATGCGAACTCCACTAACGACATGTGTGAGTCCCAACTACCTCCAAAGTCGATAACACATGACCTTAACATGTATTCGATCGTTTGAATCGTCCTTTCACTTTGACCATCCGTTTGAGGATGATACGCCGTGCTCAAATTCAATCGGGTACCCAACTCCTTTTGCAAGCTTGCCCAAAAGTTCGACGTGAAACGGCTATCTCGATCTGACACGATAGATTGTGGAACCCCATGCCTCGACACAAACTCATCGATGTAAAGCTTGGCCAATTTCTCCATTGGCAAAGTCTCCCTCATAGCAAGGAAGTGCGCGCTCTTGGTTAGTCGATCAACGACTACCCAAATTGTATCATGGCTTCGCAAGGTCTTCGGTAGCTTAGTCACGAAATCCATGGTAATGTTGTCCCATTTCCACTCGAGAATGGACAACGGTTGTAAACTCCCATACGGTCTTTGATGTTCCGCCTTGACCTGAAGACACGTGACACACTTCTCCACGTAGTTAGCCACATCCAACTTCATCACCGGCCACCAATAATTTAATTTTAAGTCTCTATACATCTTGGTACTACCGGGATGTATAGAATACTGTTGATCCAAACTCTCTCAGTGATTTGATAAGGACCATTTTCTATACTTAGTGAAAATTACGTTTTAATATGTATTAGTGTTTCACCATCAGCGATCAGACTGAGTCTGTTCAGTTATCGCTGATAGTCTTTCTTATAAACATTTAATATGTATTAGTGTTTCACTATCAGTGATCAAACTGAGTCTGTTCAGTTATCGCTGATAGTTCTGATGTAAACAGTAACGTAATCCCTGAAGACAAGTCTCGCGTCAACATATGTTCATAGCTGAATCGAAGACGAAGCCACTGAACAAAGAGAAGGAACATGAGGAAAAGCGATATTTGGTGATCAATCGACCACAAAGCTTATGCCTCAAGTTTCCTTTTGTCTTACCTTGCACAACCAGTACGATGTGTCAGAACGGACATATCTCTGCCATAAATCGTACAACAACTCTGTCAACTACACTATTCATGATACGGCCGAAAGCATGTCTCCCAAAAGCAGACTACCAAAGCCAATCACTGAATGACACGTGTAAAGTACCCTGCCATGCATTTAATGCATAGGGTATAAATAGAAAGATCACCTCTCCATCTGAGAGTGTGCTCTATTCTTGAACCAAGATAGAAACCTTTGTTTTCTATACTTCTAAAACCCCCCTTTATCTATATTCTTGTGCAACCATCTTTGTGTTTCTTAAGTTTGTTTAGATTGAGTCTGTCTTAATCTTATTCCGCAACAAACTTGTAAATTGTGTTTGATTTATCAATAAACAATTTATTAAACTTTAATTTATGTGTTTGTATTCAACTCCCCCCCCCCCCTTCTACAAACTTGTTAAGCACCTCCGGGACCAACAAGTGGTATCAGAGCAGACTGTTTAATCTGAGAAACAAGATATTGCTTTATTCTCTTCTTTGCTATTCTCAAATGGTACTTAACACAAACACTAACTATTATGATAATGGTTCACTTTCTAAACCTCCTCGATTTAGCAGAGATAACTTTTCTCTATGGAAAAATCGAATGATGCTATTTCTTGAAGGTGCAGATCCTACTATACTTGAGTATATAGAAAATGGACCCTATGAACCTGTTAGAATTATAGCTGCAGTTCCAGCTACTGCCACCACTCCTGCTGTCCCTGAACGTTATGTAGTTAAGGAGATAAGACAGTGGACTGATGAAGACAAAAAGAAAGTTGGTATAGATGCAAGGGCAAAAACCATTATCTCAATGGCTCTGCCTGATGAAGTTTTCCATTCCATCATGCATCTTAAAACTTCTAAAGAAATTTGGGAAACCATTTGTGTTCAATACGAAAGCACCACTGAAATCCAAGAGACTCGAAAGATTTACTTGGTAAGACAGTATGAAAGTTTCATCGCTGGTAAGAATGAATCTCTCTCTGATGTTCATCAGCGATTTAACTGCTTAATCATAGATCTAAGAACTGTTGGTAGGACCTATTCTAATTCTGAGGTCTTGATCAAATTCCTAGAATGTCTTCCTGAAAGTTGGGACAGTTATTCAATATGTCTTAAGCTGACAAAAGACTTAAATTCTCTTTCACTCAGCACCTTATATGGAATATTGCTTAACTATGAGCAATCAAACCTTCTGAAGAAGAATCTTATAAAAGATTCTAAAGACTCCAAAAGCACTCCTGTTGCTTTAGTCTCTTCAGAAATAATTCCATCTCAGCGATCTACTCTCACTATCACTGAGTTAGATTCTGAATCTGAGGATCTATCAGACCCTGATCTTTCAGAGTTTGATGACTCCTTAGCACTCTTGACAAACTCTTTCTTACTGACAAGCCAAAATCAACCCCTGTTGATAAGGCTTCTGCTACTTGCTATAATTGTGAAAAGATTGGACACTTTGCAAGTGAGTGCAGGTCAAAGAAAGTCTTCAAACCTTCTACCTCAAGAAGATCCAGCGATGACAAGTACCTAAAGCTGAAAGAGAAATATCAAAAGCTGAAAAGCTACAAGCGAAAAGGTAAAGGTCTCATTGCTAAAGAACATGACTGGGCTGAATCAGAAGAATCAAGTTCTGATGAAGAAGAAGTCGCTAATCTCTGGCTTATGGATGAGATTAAAGAAGAAGTGGAAGAACCATCTAAAACTTCTATGAGCTATATATCATCTCAGGTATCTATCTCTACTAATCCCTCTCTACCTGAAGCTGAGAGAAGTCGCGTTGTTGATGTGCTGACTATTGATCTTTATAATGCTCTAAACGTCAAAAATCTAGCTGAGAACAAAAATGTTGACTTAGCTGAACAGTTAGAGAAATGTCATGAAAAGATCAAAGAACTGAATCTTTTAGAAGAAAAGTTGAAAGATCAAGTCATTATAAATGAAATCATCAGCATTGAATGCGAATAAGCCATCGCTGCTCTAAAAGCAGAAAAGGCACATGTTGAAAAATGGTGCAAATCATCAACAAAGATCTCTGAGATAATAAATGCTCAAACTCCTGAAAGTGATAGAACTGGTCTTGGTTTTTGGACACCACAGGATGAGCCTAAAGAAGAAAGTTCCATGCTTAAGTTTGGAACGTTTGTCACTTCTATCTCTAACACTTCTTATAATCAATTTTATCCTTCTTCTTCTAAAACCATCCCTGAAGAAATATCCAAAGGCTCTAAGTCTGCGGATAAAGGAAAATCCATTCTTCATCCTCAAAAGGCTACCAGGAAAGCAAAGCTGAAGGTTCCTTCTAAACCTTCAGCAAATCAATCTTCTAGCTCTGTGATAGAAATCTTTGATCTTTGTCCTCCAAAGCTAAAGATTGACCTTAAGCCTAAAAGATTTGAAAAATTAAAATTCCTCCCAGATCTCATGAGAAAAGCATTCTTGGACCTGGCCCCTCTCATCTTAAATTCTCAAAACCTTCTACTTCTGGTCCTAAAACCACTTTCAAATATAGAAAATGCTATCACTGTGGTTTTACTGACCATATTGCAATCAAATGTCCAACTGCCACCAAAGCTGATAAAACAGATAAAGTGAAGATAAATGCCTCTAAGGCTGAGAAGGTTACCAGAGCTAAAAAATCAACCAACGTGAAGAATACCACTAAGGTTAAGAAATTAACCAAAGTGAAGATTACCACTGAAGCTGAATCTTCATCTGCTGTGAAGATTGTTGAACCTTCCATCTCCACTAACACAAAAGGACCCATTGAAAAGTGGGTACCAAACAACGCTTAATCTTCCTTATGTGTGCAGGGATCAAAGGGCATCTGGTATCTCGATAGTGGATGTTCTCGTTATATGACTGGACAAAAAGACCTGCTCACTGAATACAAGGAAGAGAAAGGTCCCTCTATGACCTTTGGTGGAAATGGAAAAGGCTATACCCGAGGGTTTGGTGTCCTCAGCAATGGGACAACTACCTTCAGAAGCGTCGCTTATGTAGATGGACTGAAGCATAATCTTCTAAGCATCAATCAGCTATATGACAAAGACTACGAAGTTCGCTTTTCTAAGAAAGCATGTTCAGTGGTGAATGAGAAAGGAAAACTTGCTCTCAGTGTTTATCGCAGAGAAAATGTCTATGTAATAGATATGGACTTACTACCACTGAAAACTTATGTTTTCTTTCTAAAGCCTCTTCTGATGTCAACTGGCTATGGCACAAAAGGCTTTCTCATCTAAATTTCAAAACCCTGAATTCTCTGCCTTCTAAGGAACTGGTTTCTAGTCTTCCTCAGCACTCATATGCTAAAGAATCTCTCTGCTCAGCATGTGAAAAAAGAAAACAGACAAAAGCTAGTTTCAAATCTAAACAAGTTTCCTCAGTGACAAGTCCTCTTCAGCTCTTACATATGGATCTGTTTGGCCCTGTCAGCATCCAATCAATAGCTGGAAAGAAATACACGCTTGTCATTGTAGATGAATACTCTCGCTACACCTGGGTTATCTTTCTTCGCTGCAAGAGTGATACTCCAGAAGAACTAATATCTTTTGTTAAAAAGATGGAAGTGTTGAATAATCTTACTGTTCGCTCTATAAGAAGTGATCATGGAACTGAATTCAAAAACAGTTCTCTGAACAATTTCTTTGAGAACAAAGGAATTTCTCATAATTTCTCCTCAGTAAGAACACCTCAGCAAAACGGAGTCGTTGAAAGAAGAAACCGAACGATCATTGAAGCTGCTAGATCAATGCTCAGCGATTCTCACCTCCCTACTCAATTTTGGGCTGAAGCTTTTAACACTGCTTGTTTTAGTCAAAACAGATCGCTGATCGTAAATCGATTTGGAAAGACAGCTTATGAACTTTTTCATGGAAGAAAACCAACTATCAGTTTTCTTCATATCTTTGGTTGTCAGTGCTTTATCTTAAACAACAAAGATCAGCTTGGAAAGTTCGACCCAAAAGCTGATGATGGAATATTTCTTGGATATTCCTCCATCTCCAAAGCCTACAGAGTGTTCAACAAAAGAAGAGAATCTGTGGAAGAAACAATTCATGTCACCTTTGATGAAACTCGCTCAGCGAACTCTAAACCAATCGCTGAAAATGAAGAGTTAAATGCTTGGATGTTCTCTTACTACAGAGAAACATAACCTTTCTTCTCAAACCATCAGCATTCAGATCCTCCAGTTGCTAATGATGATCAAAACATCATACCTTCTAACGCTGAATCCAACTCATGGATCTCAGCAGAGCCTCTAAACACACTTCTTCACTCAGAACCATCTTCATCTGAACACCTCTCAGAAAACAATATTATATCTGACACTCAACACTTGATAGCTGATGAGCCTCAAGCATCATCATTAGTGAACATTCCAATTGTCGATTCAATCTCTGAAGTAAGAGATCATGCTCACGCTCAGCGATGGACCAGAGATCACCCCATAGATCAAATTCTTGGTGATCCTGATGCAGGTATTCAGACACGACGAAGTTCAGGTAATATCTGTCTCTTTGTCAACTTTATTTCTTTAATAGAACCAAAGAAAGTTGATGAAGCCCTCAGAGATCCAAACTGGGTCAACGCTATGCAAGAAGAGCTGACTGAGTTTACTTGTAACAAAGTTTGGAATCTTGTTCCTAGACTATCTGACAAAACTGTTATAGGCATCAAATGGGTGTTTAGAAACAAGTTATATGAACATGGAACTGTAACCCGCAACAAGGCTCGACTTGTTGCTCAGGGATACAGACAAGAAGAAGGTATAGACTATGATGAAACCTTTGCCCCTGTGGCTAGGCTCGAAGCAATTCGACTATTCTTAGCCTATGCAGTCTATAAAGACTTCATTGTTTATCAAATGGATGTAAAATCAGCATTCCTAAATGGAAAGCTGAATGAAGAAGTCTATGTAGAACAACCTCCAGGGTTCTATGACCCTAAGTATCCAAATTATGATTATAAATTGGATAAGGCTCTCTATGGTCTCAAACAAGCCCCTCGTACTTGGTATGACACTCTCTCATCTTTTCTTATCTCTGAAAAATTTGAACGTGGCAAAATTGATAATACATTGTTTTTCAGAAAGATAAAAGGTCATATTATTCTTGTACAAATATATGTTGATGACATCATATTTGGTTCTACTAACCCTTTGTTGTGTACTCGCTTCGCTGAAAGAATGAAGAAAGAATACAAATTGAGTATGATGGGTGAGCTGACATATTTTCTTGGTCTTCAGATTAAACAATCTGACAAAGGTACTTTTATCAGCCAAGGTAAGTATGTTAAAGATATGCTGAAGAAGTTTGATCTAACACAAACTTCAACAATGAAAACCCCTATGGCACCTCCTCTGACACTTAACAAAGATCCATCTGGAAAACCTATTAATGTCACTGCCTGTAGAGGAATGATAGGCTCCCTGCTGTATCTTACAGCGAGTCGATCTGACATTATGTACTCTACTTGTTTATGTACACGCTATCAATCTGAACCCAAGGAATCCCATCTGATCGCTGTCAAGCGAATTTTCAGATATCTAAAAGGAACTCCTAACCTCGGTCTTTGGTATCCCAAAGACTCAAGGTTCGATCTTAAAGGATATTCTGATAGTGATTTTGCAGGTTGTAAACCTGATAGAAAGAGTACCACTGGTGGATGTCAACTTCTAGGAGGAAAGCTGGTAAGCTGGACAAACAAAAAGGAAAATTCAGTGTCCACTTCCACAGCTGAAGCTGAATACGTAGCCGCTGGAAGTTGTTGTGCTCAGGTCTTATGGATGAGAAATCAACTATTGGACTATGACCTTCAGCTATCAAAGATTCCCATCTATTGCGACAGCACTAGTGCTATCGCTATAGCAAATAATCCAGTGCTACATACAAAGACAAAACACATAGAGATCAGAGATCATGTGATGAATGGTGATATTGAACTTCATTTCATCCCTACTTACTATCAGCTTGCTGATTTATTCACCAAACCTCTTGATGAGACAAGATTCAACTTTCTCATCAGTAAGCTTGGAATGCTGAATTTCGAAGAGTAAAATCTTTAGAGTTCATGCATTAAGTCAGTGATTATAAGTTCCCCTTTATCACTCATTCTCTGATTAAAACTCTGACTCTCAGGTATGTTCTCTTACTCCAAATCACTGAATCTTCAGTCAGTAAGACGTTTTAAATAAAACTTTGATCACTAAAGTTTTCTTCAAATGATTAAAAGCTTTTTGAAAAACAAAATCTATCACTGAGCTTTTTCTTCAGTGATCCTTCTAATAAACTAGAAATCAGTCTCTGAATTTTCATCAGGGATTCTCTCAAAGGAAAACCTATCTCTGACTTTTCTTCAGAGATAATTTCAAAAAGGAAAAATGAAACGTTTTATCTCTCCAATGACGTCATTTGAACCGACAATCTACGACATGCCTTTTTCTGACACGTTCGTCCGTTGCCCTTCTATCCAATCAACTTCGTGGGACGTGTCCATGTCATGATGAACATTTGTATTCCTGCCTCTTTCTCTCTCCTATTCTCTACGTATAAAAGGAATGTTTCTTTTCATTCTTATCTTTTACGCTTTCTAAAAATCCTTTCTGAGCAAGAAACTCTCTCAAGAAATTTCAAGCATCTGCATCTTCCTCATTCAAGATTACCAGCAATGGCACAGTCAGCACTTGTTCCCTCCAAGAACGTCAACTTCGCCATCACTGAATCTGAAGTCCCCAAGAACAACCATCTTGGACGCCTCGACTTTGATGGAATCAAATACCCACACCCGTTGGATGCTGCCAAATTCCTGAAGCAATCTTGCATTGCTTATGCTCTCACTGTTGATCCAAAACCCTCCAAAACTCTCCTTCAACAGTTTTGGTTCACAGCTGAAGAATCGACCATCACCAACAAGAAAGGTGATCAGGTCCCTGCAATTTCTTTCTGCACTGACCTCGGCAAAGGAATGATGACCGCTTTCAGCCTAAGGAAGGCTCTCAGGTTTCCTGAAAAACCTAAGAGTGGGTTTGAAGCTCTACCTACTAACGCTGAACTCATCCGGTTTTTGGATGATATGGAGTACTGCTGGGACAACAAGCCCCGCTCCACAATTCCCAACAAGAAGCTGACACTCATAAAAAAGGCGAACATGCCTTCTCAGCTGAACTTCATATTTTCTCACGTCATTTAATGCATGAGTGGGAAAAGTGGTTCTCTTGATCGGGCCAGTAAGGTACAGTTCCAGATGGCATACTCTGTCATAGCTGGCAAAAACTTCGACTTTGCCACCGCTATCTTTGACGACCTAAGGTCAAAGATAGAGAAGACGGAGAGGGATCCCAAGATCCCATATGTACGGTTTATCTGTGCATATCTGAAGTTCCTCTACGCCAACACTTACCCCACTACTGCTGATGGCTCCTTCGCCAAAGTGGGTCAGCGTTCACTAGAGGTCAAACCGCTGGCAAACGAGGTAAGTATCTCTACCCTTAGTTCTCGACTCTCTCTCCACACTTCTTCTTCTTCAGAGGCCATGCAGGAGGTTCCTTCTTCTGCTATCCCTGCCGCTACCCTATCCAAACGACCATCTGTTAGTTCCCTTGGTCCTTCGAAGAAGGCCAAAGTGACTAAGGAGACCATCGTCGCTAGTTCAAGGCCTGAGGAAGTTTCTCGACAAACTTCCTTGGATGATTTTGTGGTCATCTCCTCCACATCCTCAACACCTACATCATCAACCGTGTCAGCGATCTCGATCGTTGTCACAACAACAGTGACGCAACCTACAATCTCAATTCGGCTAGGGAGGAGCATCGGGCGGGTCGGGTCGGGTGACCTGGACCAAAACCCGATCGGATAATCGGGTAGGAAGAGACCCCCCGAAACCCGACCGAATACATTTCAGGTGGCTCAGGTTCGGGGTGGTTCGTGTTCGGGTCCAGCGGGTCGGGTGTCTCGGATATGGGTATTAATCCATCTTCTCCAATCCAGATTAAGATATGAAAAAAGCTAAACCTAATTTACTGAGGATAAAGTCAATGTGCATATATGGAAACAAACATAAACCTAGATCATGTTGAGGACGAGAACTAATGTCCTAACACCAAATTTGAAACCTCATCACACTATGAACCCAAATCGATGAGCAAATCAATTAACTGTTGTTGAATCAAAACCCAGATCGAGATGATGAACCTGTAAACAAATCAAACTAGTGCAAGTAAAAAAAAACAAATCGAGATCAATCTGGAAAGACCTAAAAACCAAAACCAAAACTCAAATAGAAAATGAACTCGTTGTCCCTTTTGCAAATTGAAGCCAAAGCCTAAAAAACCCAGGTTTATCGGAAATCGTAAAGAAATAAATCCGATGCATATAAAAAACTTGAATTGAAACCAATATAAAAAAATCTCTAAGCCAAAACTCGAATTAGTTTAAAAAAATCGAACTGAAATCAATTTGGTAGGGTTTGGTCGGTGGAATCAGTGATATAGAGGTTGTCTGGTCGCCAGTGGAGTGGGAGCCGGTCGTCGAAGGCAGAAGGTAGTCAATAGTCGTCGGAGTCGAAGCCAGAAGGTCGAGAGTCGCCGGAGTCGCCGATGGCCATGGATTTAGGGTCGAGAACTCGAGACGAGAGGCGGAGAGGACTGAGGAGTCGAAGTCTGAAAGAGGCGGAGAGAACTGAGGACTTAGGATATTAGGTATTAAGTATTTACAAAAAACTGATTTTTTTAAATATTTCGGATATTCGGGCGGGTCGGGTTTGGGTTTTGGGTACCCAACCCGATCCCACTTTACCCGTAAAAGATTTCGGATCAGAGGTTTCGGATATACGGGTTTCGGTTTTTTTGCGAGAGTTCGGGTTGGTTCGGGTCGGGTATCTCGGGTCGGTCGGGTCCTGCACACCCCTAAGTTCAGCAACAAACTGAGGTAACTACTCCTCTCCCTACTTCTTCTATCCCCATCTTTAATCCTTCTATTTCTTTGGTCTCTAACCTTCCATCTATTTCTACACATCCACCGTTTGGAACCCTAGGACCTGATAATCAAACGTTTGACGAATCTCTACAATTCTACAAATTGTTTGATAACTCAGGTAAACCTATAACCCTAAACACTACTCCTAACTCTCCATATAAGCCTATTTCTCAGCAACTAACGTTTCTTTCAGGTCCTAATATGGCCATTGTTGACGCTAATGTCAACAGTTTGGGAATCAAGGTGGATTCTCTCAAGACAGCCATCAATGGCACCACCAGCGCAGTCAATACCGATGGTGAAGAGCTGAAGACATTGACAGCTACGTGCTCGTCCAAAGCTGACTCCTCTCAAATCTTCGCTCTTCAAGCCGCGATTGACCAAGTGAAGGAGGATTCCAAGCGACAGTTTGATGTCTTTTGTCTGCAAAGGTTGATTCATGTGAAGTTCTTCAACAAATCCAGACCCACCTGAAGGCACCAGCTCCGACTCCTACTCCCTCATTCACAGAGAACGATCGTACCTCTCTGAACATTGTCGTTGAGTTTATTCATCAGGCTACGTCAGACATGTTAAAGCACATATTTATTGGATTCAAGATCATAATTATCTGAAGATGGAAATCTGAAGTCAAAGCTGATAAAGTTGTCTCAATAAATAGTCTAGGGTCCTTTTGTAATAAATAGTCAAAAGTATGTTTCCGTATTTTTATTTATTAGGTTTTATATTTCATTATAACTTTAGATTTAGTTGTTGGGCCTAAACCTTGTCAATCCCATTAGGCTCTTAAGCCTTTGTTTAAATAGTTTTGTTTAGGGTTAATGAGAGGTTAGAGGAACTTAATTAGAAAATATCAATTAGAGAGGAGGTTGTGTGGTTGGGGCGCCGTATACAGAGAGATAGAAGCAGAGAGATAGTTCAATTTCATCATCAAGAACTTGTAATCTGTTGAATCGTTTGATTAATCAATATCAGGTTTGCATTATCGTATTGTTTATTGATTTACTTTATTGAATGATTGCATATTGGGACACATAATTGGTATCAGAGCAGGACAGATTGAATTGAAAAAAATTTTGTTTTCGGTTCTGCTTTTTCTGTCAAAAGATTCATAATTTTTATTGTGTGAATTTTCTTTCAAGGAATTATTGGTTGGATTGTGTTTGTTTTACCTATTATAGTGATTGGGTATTGATTGAATTGATTATTGTATCGATTTTGATTATCAATTTGTTGAATTTGTTGTTCTGGGTTCGTTCACGAAGTCGACACTGTGTCATCAATCAATTTGTTCTTAAAGTGGTTTTTATTGAAATTAATTGATTGTAATCTGTTCTAGTTGGTAAATTGATCGTTTTAGCAAAGTTTGGTTGTTCAATTTTGAGTTTTGATTCATTTTCTGAGATGATTTTGGTTTCTGGGTCGATACTGCATCAAGAACATATCGGTCTTTGCTCTTCCGGTCGAACTCTTTTCTATCGGTCTATTGCATTCGACCGACACACTCACAGTTCACCCGGTCTAAGCTTTTATCGGTCGAATACCTTTTTATCGGTCTATAGCATTCGACCGGTACACTCACAGGTTACCCCGGTCTAAGCACATTATCGGTCAAACTATATCGGGCCTTTCACTTCCGGTCGAATATTTTTTTTTCGGTCTATAGTATTCGACCGGTACACTCACAGTTCACTCCGGTCAAAAACAAGTTACCGGTCGAATCAATTTTACCGGTCGAACAAGTTTCGTTCTTAGCATTCTACCGGTCTTTGCACTTCCTCGGTCGAACAAGTTCCGGTCTTAGCTTTCTACCGGTCTTTGCACTTCCCCGGTCGAACAAGTTCCCGGTCGAACTCTCTACCGGTCTTTACAATTCTCCGGTCGACTCAATACCGGTCGAAGCTCATCCCCGGACTTTAGCGGGACCCCCGTGCTAAGTCTGCGAAGGGGGACAAAGTTCTGTTCGTGATCAGTTTTTTTCTGAATTTCATTCTAAGATTGTCAGTATTGTGTGATTTTATCTTGACTTCTAACGATCTCATCCGGTTGATTGTTCAATATCAGATAAGTTTGATACTAATCGTATAAGTAAAGATGTCTTGGGAAGCTCTTGCTATTGGAACAGATGTGAAGCCACCAGTACTCTTCAAGGGGGAGTACGAGCAATGGAAGGATAGATTTTCGGACTTCATTGATCAACATGATTTGGGAGATGAAATCAGAAAATCTCTGAAAGACGGGATCATGACACCTCCGACCAAGGTTCTCACTGTAGCCGGAGAAAATGGTGTAGAAGAAGAGACTGGGTATAAGTTATCGATTGGTGAATATATGGAAGATCAGCTAAAGAGACACAAGGGTGACAAGCTGGCAAAATCATTTATTCTCCAAGGCATACCGAATGAAATATACGTCAAGATTGATAGCTACAACGCAACCGGTAAGCAAATGTGGGATCAGTTGGAGAAGATGATGCTTGGATCTAAAGTTGGCAATCAACTCAAAGTTTCCACCTGCTTGAATAATTATGAAGAATTCAAAGCTAAAGCTGGAGAATCACTTGAATCCACTTATGACAAAATTTGTCACATTAGTGAACGAGCTGAGCAAGAACAAGATCAGCAAATCTAACATGGAGCTGAATGTGAAATTTCTCAGCAACCTTCAGCCTGAGTGGAAGAGATTCACCAGACAGATGAGACAGCTGAAGGATTTGCACGACATTTCTCTTCATGAAGTTTATGAAATCCTCAGACAGAATGAGGAAGAAGTGGAAGAGATCAAGGCTGAGATGAAAAAGGCTGACAAAGCAGTTGCTGATCCAGTTGCTCTTGTGGTCAAGAAATCTAAGAAGAAGAAGGTGATAGAATCCGAATCAGAAGAGGCTGATAGCGAGGCAAAGTCTGACTCTGACGATTGTGAGCAACTGAAGGAATCCATGCTTATGTTAACCAAGGCCTTCCAAAAGAAGTTCTATAAAAATCCAAACTCCAATAGTCAGAGGTACTCGTCTGGTCCGAACAACTACAAGCATAAAGAGAAAATTGAAGAAAGGAGACCAGAAGACAAGAAGAAGGATGGAACTGAAGAGACCAAGAAGGAAGAACCGATAAAGTGCTACAACTGTGGCAGACTCGGTCATTTTCCCAAGGACTGCCGCAAATCAAAAGTCCGAAACTCCGACTATTACAAGAATAAGATGCTTCTAGCCAAGCAACAAGAGGCTGGAAAAGCATTAATGGCCGAGGATGAATACTGGCTCGACCATTTGGACGAAGAATTTGAAGAAGGAGAGAAGGACGAGACACAACATTTGTGCTTGATGGGAAAGAACCAGTCAGAAGCTGATTCTGATGATGGAGATAATGATGAGGTATGTGACTTAACTGAATCTGAATTTTTGAAGCAAATGCATACCATGATGTCTAAACTCCAAGAATTATAGTCTAAACTGAAGCGTGAGAAAGGTGTCACAAATGAGAAAAATCAATCTATACATAAACTTAGTAATGACATTGCTGAGAAAAATGTATTGATTGAAACTTTGCACAAAAATATAGACACCAGCGCTAAAGAAAAGGCTATAATTCATAAAGAGTTATCTGAAACTGTTTCAAACTACAAAGAATGTGAGTTTAAGTCTATAGAGCTTGCTAAAAGATACTTTTCTACTTCAAAAGAGAATAAATCTTTAATAGAAAAGGTGAATGCTTTGGAAGAAAAATTACATACTATTGGTCAAACTGAACACACTATTCATTTGAACAAACCTAAAGAGAAACCTGATACTTGGGGACTTGGTTACAAGAACCCATATCATCTCAAAAAGGTTATATCTGAAGTGCCTGCACTTTATGACTTTGGGTTTATGTTGTTGGCTCCTCAACATCCTGAACTCAAACCCTTTTGGACTAGTCTGTCTGAAAAAGATAAAGCCATGGAATATGATAAAAGAAAGAACGCATCTAAAGTTCAACTTCCATTTCGCTATGAGAAGTTGAATAACAGTTATAGCTCTAATAAATCAAAAATTCTTTCAAATGATTACTTTGAGAGTTATTTTGTACAAGAGTTGGAGGCTAAACCCATCGAAGGTAAGCTTTACGTCCCTCCTCTAGTTTTGGAAAGTAAAATTTCTGAACTTGAGAATACTCTTATAGAAGAAAGAATTTTGATGGACTTAGAACAAACAGCTTTTTCAACAGTGTTCAAAACTTCTAATTTTCCTAAAATCTCCAAGGCTTTAAATTCGGATGACAAATCTGGTTCCCTTGATAATGAGCGTAATTTATTAAACTCTGAAGGTGTTTTAAATGATTGTGTTTCTCAGTTTGATTCTTCTTCTAAACTTCCTTATCATTCATCTTGTGTTGTTAATTCCTTTGGATTACCCAGTGTTTTTGACAAAGGTGAAACATCAACGAAAGTTGATAAATCAGTTTCTGTGAAATCAAAGAAAGCAAAAGGTAAGAAACAAAAATCTCAGCTTTCACAGAAACTGATCCCCACTGGTAAGCCAAAGAAGAAGCATTCTATTAATTCTCATCATTCTAACTCTAAAGTTTCACATGTTTCAGATTTGAGAAAGCAAAGGGTTGGAGTTAAGACTGCATGGATACCGAAACAGAAGATAGACGAGAAAGCTAAATCTAGTTCTAGTTTTATTTTGAATAAAAAGACTTCTAGTAAAGATGATGTGATTGTGAATGTTGCTACTTTTAAATCTAATCTTGTTGATTCTCGCAAGAAGTACTCTAAAAAGCAATTATTCCAGTTAGCACCATCAAATAAAAAGTTTTTAAAATATGGTGAATGTGATTATGCTTCTCGTAAATATTCTGATGTTTGGTATGGTTCATATAATGTTTCATCTTATCATTATCATTCGTCTTATCATGATTCTGGTTTTCAAAGAAAAAGCGGACCCAAATTTAAATGGGTGCCAAAATCAAGTACTAACAGTGGAGGTCCCATTTTTAAATGGGTTTCTAAACCTCTTCTTTCTTGATTTCTGTTGTGCAGACCCGTCATATGTGGTATTTGGATAGCGGGTGTTCCAAACATATGACCGGACAGAAGAGTATGTTGTCTAATTATACGGACAAATACTGCAGCACAGTTCGTTTTGGGAATCATCAGTTTTCACCTATTCTGGGATATGGTGATGTTGTACATGAAAATCTTACGATCAAGAAGGTGAGTTATGTTGAAGGCTTAGGGAACAACCTGTTCAGCATTGGCCAGTTCTGCGACAAAGATTTAGAGGTTAATTTCAAGGCCAAGACATGTTCAGTACGCACTGAAGAAGGAAAAGAACTCCTGGTCGGATCTCGCAAGTCAAACCTCTACACCATCAATTTGTCAAAGGTCCAGGCTGACAATCCGGTCTGCCTACTATCAAAGGCCTCGATGCAACAAAGCTGGTTATGGCATCGACGGCTTTCTCACCTCAACTTTCGCTACATCAACAAGCTGGTCAGTGGCAAGCTAGTGAAAGGTCTTCCAGAACTGAAGTTTGAAAGAGAACATCTATGTGCAGCGTGCGAAAAGGGAAAGATCAAGAGAGCCCCACACAAACCAAAGCCTGAACCGAGTACCAACTCTCCATTAGAGTTGTTTCATATGGATCTATGCGGTCCGATGCGAACGCAAAGCTTAGGAGGAAAGAAGTATGTGCTGGTTATCGTGGATGACTATACACGATACACTTGGGTTAAATTTCTACGGTCTAAAGATGAGACTCCCGATGTTCTCATTAGGTTTCTGAAGACGACCCAAGTCAATCTGCAAAAACAAGTAAAGATTCTCAGGACTGACAACGGCACAGAGTTCAAGAACAAGATAGTTGAAGAATATCTCGAATCGGTCGGGATATCACATCAATACTCTGCTGCTCGTACGCCTCAACAGAACGGAGTCGTCGAAAGGCGAAATCGTACACTTGTCGAGGCCGCTCGGACAATGCTCAGCCAATCTAACTTACCTTTATTTTTGTGGGCTGAAGCAGTCTCGACTGCATGTCACACTAAGAATCGCTCCATGATACACCGCAGATTTCAGAAGACTCCGTATGCGTTGATAAACAACCGAACACCAACCATTAAATATTTTCATGTTTTTGGTTGTACTTGTTATGTTCTAAACGACCGAGAGAATCTGAACAAGTTCAGTGCTAAGGCGGATGAAGGCATCTTTGTTGGTTATTCATCTACATCGTCTGCATATCGTGTTTATTTGAAGAAGTCGAAGATTGTGATCGAGAGCTTTAATGTTACATTCGATGAGGAAATGGCTTCTGAGCACATCAGTTCAGAACCCGTCATTACCGGAGTATTAGCTTCTGGACCAACCAGTCCAGGACCTGCACCTCAAGAGAACAAATCAGATGGCGCTTCGTCGTCTACTTCTGATTTATCTGATTTGGATTTATTATTTGAACTGTTCTATGATGAATTTCTTGGTTCTAAATTGCCTAACTCTGTTGTGGTTGACAGGATAGAAGACTCGATGACTACTCATCCAACCACTTCCGATATCTCTACTGAATTTGGTTCTCCTATTCAGCAAGAAGTTCCGGTTCAAAAGCCTACTCCGACAGTTGAAGTTGTGACCAACAATGCCGAGACAGAAGTAGCTGACTCCGTAGGATGTACTGTAAGGACTGATCAACAGATTGACCAAGTTGTACCTACTGCTACTTCTGCAACGACTACTTCAACTGAAGCCCCCGTTAATTATGAACCATCTGAAGGAGATACCAGTGGATTCCTAGATGCGGAAAATGCTCAATCTACATCTAATCCACTCCCTCATGAACATAAGTGGACCAAAGAGCACCCGGTACATCAAATTATTGGAGATCCATCTGCACCGGTGCAAACTAGGTCTGCAACATCAAATCTATGTATGTATGAATCCTTTCTTAGCAAGATCAAGCCTACACGCGTATCTGAGGCCCTTGCCGATTCAGATTGGGTAACTGCGATGCAAGATGAGCTGAATCAGTTTGAAGCACTGAAAGTCTGGAGACTCGTACCCAAACCGCAAGGTAAAACCATCATTGGTACGAAATGGGTGTTCAAAAACAAGAAAGATGAAGATGGTACCGTTATCCGAAACAAAGCACGACCTGTCGCCAAGGGATATAGGCAAGAGGAAGGAATAGACTACGATGAGACTTATGCTCCAGTGGCACGTATAGAGGCAATTCGGATGTTCTTAGCCTACGCAGCCCACAAGAACTTCACCGTCTATCAAATGGACGTGAAGACAGCTTTTCTGAATGGAGTACTTAAGGAAGAAGTCTACGTCTCACAACCAGAAGGGTTTGTAAATCCAGATAATCCGAACCATGTCTACATCTTGGATAAAGCTCTGTATGGACTGAAACAAGCTCCTCGCGCCTGGTATGATATTCTATCTCAATTCTTGGTCAAGTCGGGTTTCACAAAAGGTACGGTTGATACCACTCTTTTCATTAAAAAGGATAAAGGCGATATCATTCTTATTCAAATATATGTGGATGATATTATTTTTGGTTCTACAAATCCTAAGTACTGTAAGAACTTTGCAAACCTCATGGTGTCACGTTTTCAAATGAGCATGATGGGTGAGATGAATTTTTTTCTTGGATTACAAGTCAAACAATTTTCAACGGGGATTTTTATCAATCAATCTAAATACATTCTGGATATTCTTCGGAAGTTCAAAATGGAAAATTGTAAACCGATTGGTACCCCAATGGCACCTGGTACTAATATTGGCACCGATCTTTCGGGAAAGGCTGTTGATGTTAGGACTTATAGAGGGATGATAGGTTCTTTAATGTATCTTACTTCTAGTAGGCCGGATATAATGTTTTCTACATGCTTATGTGCTAGATATCAGGCCAATCCTAAAGAATCCCATTTGTCTGCTGTAAAGCGGATTTTCAGGTATCTGAAGGGGACTGCAGATCTTGGTCTGTGGTATCCTAAGGATACAAGCTTTGAACTAACATCTTATTCAGACACAGATCATGCTGGTTGCATGTTAGACAGGAAGAGCACCTCGGGTCATATACAATTCCTCGGAGATAAATTCGTCAGTTGGGCTTCGAAGAAGCAATTATGTGTCTCCACATCAACGGCCGAAGCGGAATATGTAGCTGCTGCTAGCTGCTGTTCTCAGGTCTTGTGGATGAGAACACAACTGCGAGACTATGGATTTCAATTCAATAGAATCCCGATCTATTGTGATTCGAAGAGCGCTATTGCGATTACCGCTAACCCTGTTCAGCATACTAAGACCAAACACATAGATGTCCGGTATCATTTTATAAAAGATAATGTAGAAAAGGGGACAATTGAACTTTACTTTGTAAAAACCGATTATCAGCTTGCAGATTTGTTTACCAAACCTTTAGACGAAAAGAGATTTAATTTTCTTGTCTCAAGACTTGGTATGCTAAATCTTAAGACATAATCGGTAGTTACCTATTAAAGTTTCTTATTGTGTCTCTTTATCATTTCTTTATTATTTCTGCATGATACCTGCTCTTTAACAGTTTGTTCATGATCTCAGGGGGAGTGTGAGAAGTATTTCATTGATGGTCAATGTTAGTTTGAGGGGGAGCATATTTAAATGTATTGTGCTTACTGATAATTGTTAGTGATGCATGATTCTAGGGGGAGCATACAAGTAACGAGTATGGCTATGACTTCTGATTACTTCTGATCAGAACTCGTACACTAAGTGTTTTACTGCTTTATGTTATTTCAATTTCTGTGAATAAAGTTACTTTGACTAGACTTTTAGACTTTTGAAGGTTGAGAGATGCTTCAAAGATCATATCTTTATGACTTTAAGCTTGACTTCGTGGGATGTAAGACTGTACTCGAAAGGTATAATTTCTTTTCTTCATCTCATTCATGGTTGAAAGAAGGACAACTTTCAATCATAAGAAAACATGTTCTTAAATGTTCAAACCACTTCCCGATTCTCAAACAGATTTCTTGAATTGGAAGTGTGATTTTAAATGTTTTCTGATTCTTCATTGAGTTTTAACTGATAAAGTTAAACCATCTGAGCATCATATGCTTTATAGGAAAACATGGGATCAGTGTGCTAGGACTTCAAAGAAACTTCTATGGATTCACGTTAACCAGTGTTTCCTACCCAAGAAGTTAATCCTGTAGTGATTGAATGTGAGGAGTTCAAAAAGAAATGAGTGTGGGATGTGTGATGAGAGAAATTGTTAAAAGAGAGTTTGGTTAGTTGTGAGGTTAAAGATTAAAAGAAAGAGGGTGAGAGATCAGAGTAAAAGAATATCAAACTCTGCACCAAATACTTTCTGAGTCGGGCAGCCACATTTCTAATGCTTCACATTTCTTTGGTGAACATTATTGAAACAGGTACCTAGCCCATGCCAACTCTTGACATTATCCCACCATCCATACATTTTCTTCTCAACAAGAAAATGTTTCATTTTCAAAGGGGACGCAGCACATATGCTATCTGATTTTCATTTGGAAAATCTGGATATTGAAAAGAAGGAAGTCTGTCCCACCTTCACACTTCATTCATGCACATTGAGTCTGTGTTTAACTACCTGTTGTCTCAGTGGTTTACACATTTTGAGTCTTATAAGCAAACATCATATGCTTAATTTATTCTATCACTTGCACGAACACACAAAGAATTTGTTTCTTTGTCATAACGTTCATAGAAATTACCTTTGTGGTTTTTCGATGATTGAATGGAAGCCTTGGGGGAGTGAACATCATAAAAGCTCCTTTATATTGTGTATTCGTTACACACAGTGACTTTGTGTTACTGACAGGCAATTTTAACTGATTCATTTGTTGATTCAGGTGTTACACTTCATTTTCTAAATTGTCTAGATTTGCAAAGATCTGGATGAACATCTTAATGAATTGACGGATAATCAGTGGTTCTGTTTGCAAGATCAATGGTGGAAGAAATTTCTTAAACACATGTTTTGATGAACTCTTTGCTTTTTCATCAAAAAGGGGGAGAAGCGTTAATCAAGAAATGGAAGATATTCTGAAGCTATGCCGAAATGAAGAAATTTTCTTTGAAGATGATTTACTGAAGCATTCCTAGCTGAAACTGGAGATAATTTCTTTCCAAAAGATATTCTCATCGATTGGGGAGATTGCTACATTCTGAAGACAAAGAGGAAGATTACATTTTCTGAGCTTAAAGAATGATCTTGATCCAAAGCGGGAGATTGTTAAAGCACATATTTATTGGATTCAAGATCATAATTATCTGAAGATGGAAATCTGAAGTCAAAGCTGATAAAGTCGTCTCAATAAATAGTCTAGGGTCCTTTTGTAATAAATAGTCAAAAGTATGTTTCCGTATTTTTATTTATTAGGTTTTATATTTCATTATAAGTTTAGATTTAGTTGTTGGGCCTAAACCTTGTCAAGCTCATTAGGCTCTTAAGCCTTTGTTTAAATAGTTTTGTTTAGGGTTAATGAGAGGTTAGAGGAACTTAATTAGAAAATATCAATTAGAGAGGAGGCTGTGTGGTTGGGGCGCCGTATACAGAGAGATACAAGGAGAGATAGTTCAATTTCATCATCAAGAACTTGTAATCTGTTGAATCGTTTGATTAATCAATATCAGGTTTGCATTATCGTATTGTTTATTGATTTACTTGATTGAATGATTGCATATTGGGACACACAAGACATCCCTGTGTTTGAAGGACGTCTGTCAAGTATGGAGGCTGAAGTCCAGAAGTTGGCCACCGCACGACATCCATCTCCTTCCAACGTTCTCTCCCTGCGTGATAATGACAAAGAGGGGGAGAAAGAAGCTGAAGAAAATAAGGAGATAGAGGCTTATACTGAAGACCAACAAAAGGAAACTCCCTCTCATGTTTAGGGGGAGATAGTTGCTGCTAAAGCCCCTCCTTCTCTCGAAGATCTAATCGAAGAAGATGAAGAAGAGGACGATGAAGATGAAGCTCTTGATCTTGAAGATCAAGAGGAACAACACCCTCATCAAGATGATGATGATGACGATGAAGAAGACCAGTCTTTATGGTGTTCTTCAGCTGTCACTCCATCAGCGATAACATCGAAAGAAGTTGTTACAGCAGGGGGAAGCCATGGAACATCCTCAGGAACCCCTTCCCAAAGCAAATCCAAGGATGCTGCTGCTGAGGGAAGCCTGAAGATTGTTTCACTGTCTGAGGAGAATCCTTCTCAGGTATGCCTTTCTCTTGTTCCAATATCCTTCTATAAAATCCCCACCCCTGCTTCTTTCTAAGCCTTTATCTTTCTCCTTCCCCTAAAATAAACTAACTTTCTTTTCATTTTCTGACCAGACAGTTCTCTCCCCTACTTAAGGGTAAAGAACTTCAAATAATCCCAGCCGCTGTAGCTGATGAACAAATAATCCCAATCTCTGTAAGAGAGATTGATGAAGAAGATGAGGAAGAAGAGTCCCTGCAACATTCAGGGAGGCCCTCTAGACCATCTCACTGGTCAGAGGAAGAGATGAAGAGAAGAACAGAGATGATCTCTCATCTAGAGAATCAACGGCGAAAGATCCCCTCTCAATCAACAGATCTAGAGTTCCTAACTGAAGCTGAAATCGAAGAATCTGTCAGGGCTGAAAAGCTGATAGCTGACTGTCAAAGAGATGCCATTCTTGCTCTCAAGATTCAGTCCTCTCAAGTCAAAGACAAGAAGCTGAAGAAGAAACCAGTTGAAGTCCAGGCTGCTCTTTTGAAAGAGATTGAAGAGGAGCGCTCAAAAGAACAAAGGGTCGGCGATAGCTCAGTCGAATGGTGTAAGAACAAAATCGACTATCGCTCTAACCCAATGAAGATCATAGCTGTTACTATCTCTGGGAAAAAGAAGAAGGATCGAGTTTCTGTCACTATGGAGATTACCAGAGAGGATGGAAGCTGCAAGGCCATGTTCGTGTCAAAACTGGAAACCTTCGGTTATATGGAATGGCTAGAGTTCAAAAAAGCGTTGAAGAAATCCAAATCAACCAACAGAGGCTATGTCAAAGGCATCTTAGAAGCCCTCATCAACAGAGACTCCACTGTGTTGAAAGTACCATCTGTTCTTCCTTCCAAACCAAGGCAATTCAAAAAGAAGTCTGTCTCCTCCTCCTCTAAAAATGTTGCAGTGATTAGAAATGAAACCTCCATCAAGTTCTCAAGAGAATCTCTGTTCGGTCCTCCTCCTGATCTTTCAGTTCTTGATCTATCTCTGCCCCCTAGTGGACCATATGTTGCAGGACAAGTTCTTAAAGAACCTTTTGGAATCTTCTTCAGAGATGATGAAGAAGAACTCAGATTTCAGAGAGTCTCTGAAATTCCTATCTGTCCCCTCAGTCATCTCAAGGATCTCTTGTGCTTATGGTGTGACTTCCCTCCCTCTGCTGAACCGATCAAGGCAATCATATCTCAAGAATCTTCTGATCGAAGGCAAAAAGGAGAAGAAATACCTGAGTATATGATCAATCCTCCCAAGTCTTCTTTAGATAGCTGATAGATTAGTTTCCTATTTCTTCTAATCTATTAGTTAAACTTACAGTAGTTAGTTCTTCACTTGTACTTGTAATTTTCATACTTTGTAATTCTTTTCTTGGATTAATGAAAATTTCATTGATGTACTTAACTCCATCAGTACTGTAAAAGATCCCTCAAAATAGTAATTGGGACGTGTATGTTATGAGTCCTGATTATTCCTTATTTTGAACTTTAAAAGTAATTTTCTTCAGTTACTTTGTCATTATCAAATAGGGGGAGATTGTTGATCCAAACTCTCTTAGTGATTCGATAACGACCCTTTTCTATACTTAGTGAAAATTACGTTTTAATATGTATTATTGTTTCACCATCAGCGATCAGACTGAGTCTGTTCAGTTATCGCTGATAGTCTTTCTTACAAACATTTAATATGTATTAGTGTTTCACTATCAGTGATCAAACTGAGTCTGTTCAATTATCGCTGATAGTTCTGATGTAAACAGTAACGTAATCCCTGAAGACAAGTCTCACGTCAACATATGTTCATAGCTGAATCGAAGACGAAGCCACTGAACAAAGAGAAGTCTACTAGTGACCTGATGCGGATATCAGTGAAGCAAAGACAACTCTACTTATACGCGAAAGAACATGAGGAAATGCGATATTCAGCGATTAATCGATCACAAAGCTTATGCCTCAAGTTTCCTTTTGTCTTACCTTGCACAACCAGTACAATGTGTCAGAACGGACATATCTCTGCCACAAATCGTACAACAACTCTGTCAACTACACTATTCATGATACGGCCGAAAGCATGTCTCCCAAAAGTCAGACTACCAAAGTCAATCACTGAATGACACGTGTAAAGTACCCTGCCATGCATTTAATGCATAGGGTATAAATAGAAAGATCACCTCTCCATCTGAGAGTGTGCTCTATTCTTGAACCAAGATAGAAACCTTTGTTTTCTACACTTCTAAAACCCCCCTTTCTCTATATTCTTGTGCAACCATCTTTGTGTTTCTTAAGTTTGTTTAGATTGAGTCTGTCTTAATCTTATTCCGCAACAAACTTGTAAATTGTGTTTGATTTATCAATAAACAATTTATTAAACTTTAATTTCTGTGTTTGTATTCAACCCCCCCCCCCCTTTCTACAAACTTGTTAAGCACCTCCGGGACCAACAAATACTTCGACTTGTGCGCGTCTTCTAGAAGTAACTCCCGATTTCCACCCAATTTCGGCACCCAAATTCGACCGTGGAAGAGTTTGAGCCCGCGGCTATCTTCCGTCAAAAGTCCACTTTGCTTTACCATGATCATGGATTTGAGATTTTTCTCTTTGAGCGTTTCCACTTGCCACGTCTTGATTCTTTCCACCAAACTTGATACCACGTCGATTCTTGTAAGGAACAATTTAACGCCACCATGATGGCTCCTCCGGCTCAATGCATCCGCCACCACATTGGCCTTACCGGGATGGTAGAGTAGATCACAATCATAATCCTTTAGAAGTTCAAGACATCTTCTTTGCCGCATGTTGAGTTCTTTTTTATCGAAGATGTACTTGAGACTCTTGTGATCCGTGAAGATAGTACACTTGGTCTCGTACAAGTAATGCCACCACAACTTCAAAGAAAAAACTACCGCCGCCAACTCTAAGTCATGCGTCGGGTAGTTCTTCTCATGCTCCTTTAATTGCCTCGACGCGTAGGCAATGACTTTCCCCCGTTGCATAAGTACACATCCAAGCCCCATCTTTGAAGCGTCACTATACACTACGAAGTCTTCCGATACTTCAGGAAAGGATAAGATCGGAGCTTCGCATAATTTCCTCTTGAGCGTTTGAAAGGCTTGGTCTTGAACATCGGTCCAAAGAAACTTGACGTTCTTTCTTGTGAGGGATGTGAGCGGTGTAGCTACTTTGGAAAAGTCTTGGATGAAGCGTCTATAGTAGCCCGCTAAGCCCAAGAAACTCCGTATTTCCGACGGATTCGTCGGCGGCTCCCAACTCATCATCGCTTCAATCTTCGTCGGGTCCACCTGAACACTGTCCTTTGACACCACGTGCCCCAAAAATTGAACTTCTTGGAGCCAAAATTCACACTTAGAGAATTTTGCGAACAACTTCTCCCTCCTTAGGACTTCCAAGACTTCCCGCAAGTGTTTCCCATGTTCGGATTCATCCTTAGAATAGATTAAAATATCATCGATAAAGACGATCACGGATTTATCCAAGAATGGGCGACACACACGGTTCATCAAGTCCATAAATACGGTCGGCGCATTGGTCAACCCAAAAGGCATCACCAAGAACTCATAGTGACCGTAACGTGTTCGGAAGGCCGTCATCAGAATATCATCATTCTTCACTCTCACTTGATGATAGCCGGATCGGAGGTCAATCTTCGAGAAACATCCCGCACCTTGAAGTTGATCGAGGAGGTCATCGATGCGAGGTAAAGGATACTTGTTATTTACCATGACTTTATTAAACTCACGGTAGTCAATACACATCCTCATCGATCTGTCCTTCTTCTTCACGAACAACACCGGCACTCCCCAAGGTGAAGAACTCGGTCGGATAAAACCCTTCTCTAACAACTCTTGGAGTTGCGACATCATTTCCTTCATCTCCGTCGGGGTCAATCGATAGGGAGCTCGGGCTATCGGAGTCGCTCCCGGAGTGAGGTCAATTTGAAACTCCACTTGACGTTCCGGTGGTAATCCGGGAAGGTCTTCCGGAAAGACATCCGGATAATCCTGCACGATCCTCACGTCTTCCACCGTGTTCTTTTCCTTCTTCACGTCCACAATATACGCTAGATACGAAGGGTAACCCTTCACTAGAAACTTACACGCCTTGAGAGAGGAGATAATGGGGTTGCGTCCCTTTCCTTTCTACCCATAAATGACGACCACGCCGCCTTCCGTCAAAGGCACTTGGATCATCTTCTTAGCGCAAATGATGTCGGCCTTATGCCTTGAAAACCAATCCATGCCTATGACCACGTCGAACCCTCCTATGGCCATAGGTAGCAAATCTACCCTAAAAGAATTACCGTCGATCTCTAAGGTGCAACCACAAAAACGGTCTCGGATAATTACTTGGTCTCCATTTGCTATTTCTACTACTAGTGCGTCGGACAGGACACTAGTAGGGGTCACAAATTGTTTACAAAACACATCCGAAACAAAAGAGCAGGTAGCACCCGAATAAAATAGCACACGAGCAGGCAAGGAGATCACTTGAAACGTACCCGAAACGACATCGGCGGTCTCCTTTGCTTCCTCGGTGGTCATCCGGAAAGCTCGACTCGGCACCCTCGGCGATTGGTCGACTCTAGCCGTCGACCCAACAGATCTGTCTTGATTGCTCCCCGCTAACTTTGGACAATTCCTCCTTATGTGCCCCGGTTCCTGGCACTCATAACACATCGTCGGACGAACAGTGTAATCCTGGGCCATATGGACCTTCTTGCCACACCTGGTACAACTCACCGCACCCTCATAGGTTTTGGGAGCACATGCGCCCGAATGTTTGGTTCTGCACCTTGGGCACCACTGATCACTTTTACGAGAGTCGCTAGTTCTCCCACTAACAAAAGGCTTTGACTGACGAACGGGCCCAGATTGCCCTTCCCATTTTCTCTTCTCACCCGCAACACTTCTTTCTTCCTTCTCAGCCAACCTATCATCTTCCACAAGCAAAGCCTCTTCAATGACTTCTTGAAGAGTCGATCCTCCGGCATTGCGCACGTCAGTCCGCATATCGAACGGTAGGCCAAGATGAAAGCCTTAATCTTCGATCTCTCATCTGGGACCAGATATCCCACCAAGTTCAACTTCTCCAGAAACAGCTTGGAGTAGTCGGCTACAGATAAATTTCCCTTCCTCAGATTCCGGAACTCGGCTTCCAGTTTGTCCAACGAACGTTCGCTGCAATACTTGTCCATTATCTTTTTCTTGAAGACTGGCCAGGTCAGCTTTGCTAGGACTTCGGGGGTGAGGGCGGACCGGGTGAGATTCCACCAGATCAATGCCTCTCCCCGGAACAATTGAGAAGCAAATTTCACCCGTTGCGAGACGTCGCACTCACTAGACTCAAAATCCATCTCCACTTCCTTGAGCCAGTACATACACGCAACCGGGTTGTCGGAACCCGCAAACTCTTTAGGGTTGCACCCCAGAAAAGCCTTGTAGGAGCATCCCTTAGTCCTCTCTCGATTCACGTTGCTCGGTTGTTCTTCGGTCACCACCACTTCAGGTCTACCACCCGGCCCAGCTATGATATTCTCGGCCATAGTCTCGGGTTGGCGGTGACTAGCATCTCGATCTTCTAGGAGCTTCATGAAAAACTCTTGTTGTTGGATTTGTTGTTGGGCCATGGCAGAATTCATAGCCAGCATAATGCTATCTCGAATCCTGGTCTCCATGGTCACCTCTTCCATGATAGCATTATTCGTGTTGAGGTTCCGGTGAGGAATATGCTCAGGTCCGCCTCCCAAGATTCTGGGTACGGGAATTCCATCGGAGGTTTCCCCTACCGGAGGTCGTAAAGCTGCAGATTCCACTTCTGATTGACCCTCTGGCATGTCCAGTAATCTACTTCGAGTATTAACCATTGTTCACTGCCACACAAGCAGGAGAAGGAGATTGAGGAAAGACTAAACGAGTTTAACTCATTGTACGTACTAATACATTCGTCAATTATTGCAATAACAGTGAATCAAGTATGCTTACGTAACAATGCATTCATAATAGCAGTAGCTAAGTGAAATTATGAACGAACCATACACAAGAATTCTTGCCACCATCATCACAACTCTCAATTAGTGTAATTCCGTAACCTAACACTCTCCCCATCTAGGATTTCTACCCCAAGAGGACAGTGAAGTCAAAACAGTCTAAAGCTTAAGTCTAGATATGCTACAACAACACCTAGTTCACTTAAACTAAAGCTCTGATACCAACTTATAACACCCTAAAAATAGGGATAACAAAAACTTTCCAAAAGAGGAGAAGTGGTATATAATTTGCCATAGCAAGAGTCTCCCAAAAAGGGGAATAGTACATTAAGCCTGTTTAATCACAAATGTAATTTCACGGACAAATAAACAACAACCAACTAATCTAATTTCTACATCTAGAAAAGAGATTACAAAAAGGGGTGTCGTCTACAAACCCAAATCTTCCAACAAAAGTTCAAGTACCAAAGTCCCCAAGCTCTCGCCCAAAGCGTCTAAACTTGCCTAGGAGCCACACCGCTAACACCTGAGATACATATCGACACCAAACAAGTGTTAGGCCAAAAAGCCACTGAGTTGAACAAGTAAAAGCATGCCAGAAACAGTTACAGTCCTTATCAGCAGTTAACCAATTAATCACGTAGATGTGGAGTCAACGGGAGCGACCCATATCTCCAATCAGGTTCAACCAAAGAGGCGATGCACCTTGAAGCCAAATAACAAAGGCAACCCAAAGGCCCGACACGCATCGAGGACTACCGCTTTGAAAATTCCCCGACGGCGGAGGTCTAGGCACATAGGGGACTACCACTTAAGAAATTCCCCAAATGTTACCCACCTACGTCCCTATAGTGAATCACTGACTTGGTTCGTCCACATTATGCAAATAGGAGGTATCAAGATGTGTTACAACCCGACATATTCGGATATCAATCATGAACACAACATTACCATCCTAAACATGCAATTTCAACACTTAACCCAAATATCAACCAAATCCATCGCGATAATGTAAGGTCGCCAAAAGGCATTCCAAGTAGGAATCATCAACATACCAAGATATACACATATAAACCATGGTAACTTTCATATACATAAATCCATAGGAAAAACCCCAAATACTTGAACAATAAACATGAACATTTGAGAAATGCATTAATATTAACAAGTAGAAGATAATGATGTGTATCTAGTTTTAACAAAGGTTAGTAAACTCACAATCTAGGTTTTTGGACCAAAACCTAGAAAAGTGTCAAACCCTAGAAGTTGGAGGAGATGAGACTTGAAGGTGAGAATAGAGAATCTTGAAGAACACTTCAATGGGGACACTTAGATGAAGCTTGATGATCACTTAATGCTCCCGACAACCCAAAACCTTAGCAATAAATGTGTGTGTGTTTGGAAAGCTCAAAAATCGCCCAAAGAGAAGCTCTCCCGTTTTGGATGTGAAAATGTGATAAATGAGGGTTGAAAAGGGTTTTAAGTCAAAGAGGACTGTCCCCCGCAGGCGACAATGCCCCGACGACAATGCCCATGGCATTGTCGCGTGTCATAATCGCGAACATCACCGAGGTCTCGGTACGTCACTCGCGACATTGACAGTGTCATAGTCGCGTGTCATAGTCGCGGTTACCACCCCACACTCGGTACACTCCTCGCGAGAGTGACCGTGTCACAATCGCGTGTCACTGTCGCACCAAACCCAATCCAACCCGAAAACTTAGCCAATTTCGAAAACGAACGCGAGGTTTGAACAATTAAAGATGGTAAATCAATATATGACATTTTAACATAATTCATGATCATAAAATGCACACAAAGACACATATTCACACATAAGCGAAATTAATGCATTAAGGGAGACAAAATACTTACCTTATGAATTTACGGGTGTTACAATCCTCCCCACCTAAATGGGATTTCGTCCCCGAAATCTTACCCTAGGCAAACAAGTGAGGATAACGCTTCTTCATATCATCTTCGGACTCCCAAGTAATGTTAGCACCCCGATGATGCTTCCATTGAAGTTTAACCATGACCACGTCCTTATGCCTCAACTTCTTCACTTTCTATTCTAAAATCGACTCCGGTTCTTCCACACAACAATTCCCATTGTCCACCCGAGATTCCAACAAAGGAATAACGCTTTCCTCTTCGGCTAAACACTTCTGAAGGTAACACACATGAAATGTAGGATGCATCCCATCCATTTCCGAAGGTAAATCCAACCGATAGTCTTGCAAACGAATCTTTTCCAAAATAACGAATGGTCTAAGGAAACGAGGACTAAGCTTCCCACGCTTCCCGAAACGTATGATCCCCTTCCACGGAGACACCTTCAACATGACCCGGTCACCCACTTGAAACTCAACCGGTCTTCACTTCTTGTCCGCATAGCTCTTCTGACGGTCTTGCACCGCCTTTATTCGTTCTCGTATTTCCTTCACTTTATCCGCCGTCTCTTGCACTAATTCCGGCCCGGCGAATTGCTTTTCGCCTGCTTCTAACCAACAAACTGGAGTTCGGCACTTTCGCCCGTACAACACCTCGAATGGTGCCATGCCGATGCTAGAGTGGTAGCTATTATTATATACGAACTCCACTAACGACATGTGTGAGTCCCAACTACCTCCAAAGTCGATAACACATGACCTTAACATGTATTCGAGCGTTTGAATCGTCTTTTCACTTTGACCGTCCGTTTGAGGATGATACGCCGTGCTCAAATTCAATCGGGTACCCAACTCCTTTTGCAAGCTTGCCCAAAAGTTCGACGTGAAACGGCTATCTCGATCTGACACGATAGATTGTGGAACCCCATGCCTCGACACAACCTCATCGATGTAAAACTTGGCCAATTTCTCCATTGGCAAAGTCTCCCTCATAGCAAGGAAGTGCGCGCTCTTGGTTAGCCGATCAACGACTACCCAAATTGTATCATGGCTTCGCAAGGTCTTCGGTAGCTTAGTCACGAAATCCATGGTAATGTTGTCACATTTCCACTCGGGAATGGACAACGGTCGTAAACTCCCATACAGTCTTTGATGTTCCGCCTTGACTTGAAGACATGTGACACACTTCTCCACGTAGTTAGCCACATCCAACTTCATCACCGGCCACCAATAATTTAATTTTAAGTCTCTATACATCTTGGTACTACCGGGAAGTATAGAATACTGTTGATCCAAACTCTCTCAGTGATTTGATAACGACCATTTTCTATACTTAGTGAAAATTACGTTTTAATATGTATTAGTGTTTCACCATCAGCGATCAGACTGAGTCTGTTCAGTTATCGCTGATAGTCTTTCTTATAAACATTTAATATGTATTAGTGTTTCACTATCAGTGATCAAACTGAGTCTGTTCAGGAATCGCTGATAGTTCTGATGTAAACAGTAAAGTAATCCCTGAAGACAAGTCTCGCGTCAACATATGTTCATAGCTTAATCGAAGACGAAGCCACTGAACAAAGAGAATTCTAATAGTGACCTAATGCGGATATCAGTGAAGCAAAGACAACTCTACTTATACGCGAAAGAACATGAGGAAAAGCGATATTCAGCGATCAATCGATCACAAAGCTTATGCCTCAACTTTCCTTTTGTCTTACCTTGCACAACCAGTACGATGTGTCAGAATGGACATATCTCTGCCATAAATCGTACAACAACTCTGTCAACTACACTATTCATGATACGGCCGAAAGCATGTCTCCCAAAAGTCAGACTACCAAAGCCAATCACTGAATGACACGTGTAAAGTACCCTGCCATGCATTTAATGCATAGGGTATAAATAGAAAGATCACCTCTCCATCTGAGAGTGTGCTCTATTCTTGAACCAAGATAGAAACCTTTGTTTTCTATACTTCTAAAACCCCCCTTTCTCTATATTCTTGTGCAACCATCTTTGTGTTTCTTAAGTTTGTTTAGATTGAGTCTGTCTTAATCTTATTCCGTAACAAACTTGTAAATTGTGTTTGATTTATCAATAAACAATTTATTAAACTTTAATTTCTGTGTTTGTATTCAACCCCCCCCCCCTTTCTACAAACTTGTTAAGCACCTCCGGGACCAACAAATACTTCGACTTGTGCGCGTCTTCTAGAAGTAACTCCCGATTTCCACCCAATTTCGACACCCAAATTCGACCGTGGAAGAGTTTGAGCCCGCGGCTATCTTCCGTCAAAAGTCCACTTTGCTTTACCATGATCTTGGATTTGAGATTTTGCTCTTTGAGCGTTTCCACTTGCCACGTCTTGATGCTTTCCACCAAACTTGATACCACGTCGATTCTTGTAAGGAACAATTTAACGCCACCATGATGGCTCCTCCGGCTCAATGCATCCGCCACCACATTGGCCTTACCGGGATGGTAGAGTAGATCACAATCATAATCCTTTAGAAGTTCAAGCCATCTTCTTTGCCGCATGTTGAGTTCTTTTTTATCGAAGATGTACTTGAGACTCTTGTGATCCGTGAAGATAGTACACTTGGTCTCGTACAAGTAATGCCACCACAACTTCAAAGCAAAACCTACCGCCGCCAACTCTAAGTCATGCATCGGGTAGTTCTTCTCATGCTCCTTTAATTGCCTCTACGCGTAGGAAATGACTTTCCCCCGTTGCATAAGTACACATCCAAGCCCCATCTTTGAAGCGTCACTATACACTACGAAGTCTTCCGATACTTCAGGAAAGGATAAGATCGGAGCTTCGCATAATTTCCTCTTGAGCGTTTGAAAGGCTTGGTCTTGAACATCGGTCCAAAGAAACTTGACGTTCTTTCTTGTGAGGGATGTGAGCGGTGTAGCTACTTTGGAAAAGTCTTGGATGAAGCGTCTATAGTAGCCCGCTAAGCCCAAGAAACTCCGTATTTCCGACGGATTCGTCGGCGGCTCCCAACTCATCATCGCTTCAATCTTCGTCGGGTCCACCTGAACACTGTCCTTTGACACCACGTGCCCCAAAAATTGAACTTCTTGGAGCCAAAATTCACACTTAGAGAATTTTGCGAACAACTTCTCCCTCCTTAGGACTTCCAAGACTTCCCGCAAGTGTTTCCCACGTTCGGATTCATCCTTAGAATAGATTAAAATATCATCGATAAAGACGATCACGGATTTATCCTAGAATGGGCGACACACACGGTTCATCAAGACCATAAATACGGTCGGCGCATTGGTCAAACCAAAAGGCATCACCAAGAACTCATAGTGACCGTAACGCGTTCGGAAGGCCATCATCAGAATATCATCATTCTTCACTCTAACTTGATGATAGCCGGATCGGAGATCAATCTTCGAGAAACATCCCGCACCTTGAAGTTGATCGAAGAGGTCATCGATGCGAGGTAAAGGATACTTGTTCTTTACCGTGACTTTATTAAACTCACGGTAGTCAATACACATCCTCATCGATCCGTTCTTCTTCTTCACGAACAACACCGGCACTCCCCAAGGTGAAGAACTCGGTCAGATAAAACCCTTCTCTAACAACTCTTGGAGTTGCGACATCATTTCCTTCATCTCCGTCGGGGCCAATCGATAGAGAGCTCGGGCTATCGGAGTCGCTCCCGGAGTGAGGTCAATTTGAAACTCCACTTGACGTTCCGGTGGTAATCCGGGAAGGTCTTCCGGAAAGACATCCGGATAATCCTGCACGATCCTCACGTCTTCCACTGTCTTCTTTTCCTTCTTCGCGTACACAATATATGCTAGATACGAAAGTAACCCTTCGCTAGAAACTTACGCGCCTTGAGAGAGGAGATAATGGGGTTGCGTATCTTTCCTTTCTCCCCATAAATGACGACAACGCTGCCTTCCGTCAAAGGCACTTGGATCATCTTCTTAGCGCAAATGATGTCGGCCTTATGCCTTGAAAACCAATCCATGCCTATGACCACGTCGAACCCTCCTATGGCCATAGGTAGCAAATCTACCCTAAAAGAATTCTCGTCGATCTCTAAGGTGCAACCACAAAAACGGTCTCGGATAATTACTTGGTCTCCATTTGCTATTTTTACTACTAGTGCGTCGGACAGGACACTAGTAGGGGTCACAAATTGTTTACAAAACACATCCGAAACAAAATAGCAGGTAGCACCCGAATAAAATAGCACACGAGCAGGCAAGGAGTTCACTAGAAACGTACCCGAAACGACATCGGCGGTCTTTTTTTCTTCCTCGGTGGTCATCCGGAAAGCTCGACTCGGCACCCTCGGCGATTGGTCGACGGCTACAGATCTGTCTTGATTGCTCCCCGCTAACTTTGGACAATTCCTCCTTATGTGCCCCGGTTCCTGGCACTCATAACACACCGTCGGAAGAACAGTGTAGTCCCGGGCCATATGGCCCTTCTTGCCACACCTGGTACAACTCACCGCACCCGCATAGGTTTTGGGAGCACATGCGCCCGAATGTTTGGTTCTGCACCTTGGGCACCACTGATCACTTTTACGAGAGTCGCTAGTTCTCCCACTAACAAAAGGCTTTGACTGACGAACGGGCCCAGATTGCCCTTCCCATTTTCTCTTCTCACCCGCAACACTTCTTTCTTCCTTCTCAGCCAACCTATCATCTTCCACAAGCAAAGCCTCTTCAATGACTTCTTGAAGAGTCGATCCTCCGGCATTACGCACGTCAGTCCGCATATCGGACGGTAGGCCAAGATGAAAGCCTTAATCTTCGATCTCTCATCTGGGACCAGATATCCCACCAAGTTCAACTTCTCCAGAAATAGCTTGGAGTAGTCGGCTACAGACAAATTTCCCTTCCTCAGATTCCGGAACTCGGCTTCCAGTTTGTCCAACGAACGCTCGCTGCAATACTTGTCCATTATCTTTTTCTTAAAGACTGGCCAGGTCAGCTTTGCTAGGACTTCAGGGGTGAGGGCGGACCAGGTGAGATTCCACCAGATCAATGCCTCTCCCCGGAACAATTGAGAAGCAAATTTCATCCGTTGCGAGACGTCGTACTCACTAGACTCAAAATCCATCTCCACTTCCTTGAGCCAGTATATACACGCAACTGGGTTGTCGGAACCCGCAAACTCTTTAGGTTTGCACCCCAGAAAAGCCTTGAAGGAGCATCCCTTAGTCCTCTCTCGATTCACGTTGCTCGGTTGTTCTTCGGTCACCACCACATCAGGTCTACCACCCGACCCAGCTACGATATTCTCCGCCATAGTCTCGGGTTGGCGGTGACTAGCATCTCGATCTTCTAGGAGCTTCATGAAAAACTCTTGTTGTTGGATTTGTTGTTGGGCCATGGAAGAATTCATATCCAGCATCATGCTATCTCGAATCCTGGTCTCCATGGTCACCTCTTCCATGATAGCTTTATTCGTGTTGAGGTTCCGGTGAGGAATATGCTCAGGTCCGCCTGCCAAGATTCTGGGTACGGGAATTCCATCGGAGGTTTCCCCAACCGGAGGGCGTAAAGCTGCAGATTCCCCTTCTGGTTGACCCTCTGGCATATCCGGTAATCTACTTCGAGTATTAACCATTGTTCACTGCCACACAAGAAGGAGAAGGAGATTGAGGAAAGACTAAACGAGTTTAACTCATTGTACGTACTAATACATTCGTCAATTATTGCAATAACAGTGAATCAAGTATGCTTACGTAACAATGCATTCATAATAGCAGTAGCTAAGTGAAATTATGAACGAACCATACACAAGAATTCTTGCCACCATCATCACAACTCTCAATTAGTGTAATTCCGTAACCTAACACTCTCCCCATCTAGGATTTCTACCCCAAGAGGACAGTGAAGTCAAAACAGTCTAAAGCTTAAGTCTAGATATGCTACAACAACACCTAGTTCACTTAAACTAAAGCTCTGATACCAACTTATAACACCCTAAAAATAGGGATAACAAAAACTTTCCAAAAGAGGAGAAGTGGTATATAATTTGCCATAGCAAGAGTCTCCCAAAAAGGGGAATAGTACATTAAGCCTGTTTAATCACAAATGTAATTTCACGGATAAATAAACAACAACCAACTAATCTAATTTCTACATCTAGAAAAGAGATTACAAAAAGGGGTGTCGTATACAAACCCAAATCTTCCAACAAAAGTTCAAGTACCAAAATCCCCAAGCTCTCGCCCAAAGCGTCTAAACTTGCCTAGGAGCCACGCCGCTAACACCTGAGATACACATCGACACCAAACAAGTGTTAGGCCAAAAAGCCTACAGAGTTGAACATGTAAAAGCATGCCAGAAACAGTTACAGTCCTTATCAGCAGTTAACCAATTAATCACGTAGATGTGGAGTCAACGGAAGCGACCCATATCTCCAATCAGGTTCACCCAAAGAGGCGATGCACCTTGAAGCCAAATAACAAAGGCAACCCAAAGGCCCGACACGCATCAAGGACTACCGCTTAGGAAATTCCCCGACGGCGGAGGTCTAGGCACATAAGGGACTACCACTTAGGAAATTCCCCAAATGTTACCCACCTACATCCCTATAGTGAATCACTGACTTGGTTCGTCCACATTATGCAAATAGGAGGTATCAAGATGTGTTACAACCCGACATATTCGGATATCAATCATGAACACAACATTACCATCCTAAACATGCAATTTCAACACTTAACCCAAATATCAACCAAATCCATCGCGATAATGTAAGGTCGCCAAAAGGCATTCCAAGTAGGAATCATCAATATACCAAGATATACACATATAAACCATGGTAACTTTCATATACATAAATCCATGGGAAAAACCCCAAATACTTGAACAATAAACATGAACATTTGAGAAATGCATTAATATTAACAAGTAGAAGATAATGATGTGTATCTAGTTTTAATAAAGGTTAGTAAACTCACAATCTAGGTTTTTGGACCAAAACCTAGAAAAGTGTCAAACCCTAGAAGTTGGAGGAGATGATACTTGAAGGTGAGAATAGAGAATCTTGAAGAACACTTCAATGGGGACACTTAGATGAAGCTTGATGATCACTTAATGCTCCCAACAACCCAAAACCTTAGCAATAAATGTATGTGTGTTTGGAAGGCTCAAAAATCACCCAAAGAGAAGCTCTCCCGTTTTTGGATGTGAAAATGTGATAAATGAGGGTTGAAAAGGGTTTTAAGTCAAAGAGGACTGTCCCCCGCAGGTGACAATGCCCATGGCATTGTCGCGTGTCATAATCGCGAACATCCCCGAGGTCTTGGTACGTCCCTCGCGACATTGACACCGCGACATTGACAGTGTCATAGTCGCGTGTCATAGTCGCGGTTACCACCCCACACTCGGTACACTCCTCGCGAGAGTGACACGGGGAGAGTGACTATGTCACAATCGCGTGTCACTGTCGCACCAAACCCAATCCAGCCCGAAAACTTAGCCAATTTCGAAAACGAGCACGAGGTTTGAACAATTAAAGATGGTAAATCAATATATGACATTTTAACATAATTCATGATCATAAAATGCACACAAAGACACATATTCACACATAAGCGAAATTAATGCATTAAGGGAGACAAAATACTTACCTTATGAATTTACGGGTGTTAAACGCCATGTACTTGATACGCAAACTTTGTTTTGCGTCAATCGTTTGTCACGCAAACCTTTCTTTGCGCCACTAATTCAAAGCGCAAACCTTAGTTTGTGTCTCACACTTGTTGCGCAAACCTTACTTAGAAACTTTTTCATTTTTTTTTGTGTTTTTCAATTTTATTTTCCTTGTCTAATTTTTCTTCTTTTCTGTTTCTTAGGTTCTCTAATGGCTTCTCACAATATCACTGATCCCGTGATCCAAGACGAGAATGTCCTTCATGATGATCCATCTGATCGTGCATCGCGTGAAACGCCCATGCCGTATGTACCTTCCACGGGTGCAAATCTTTCAGCTCAGAGGCGCACACTGAATGATGTGTTTCCGACTATGATGTATATGTTGCCTTACAAGGCTAACAATTACTTCGTGGATTTTGACAAGATAAAGATTCATCCTGTGATTAGAGCAATTCTCAGTGGACATCCGCTTGCTCCAGCTCTCACTTCTTGTGTCGATGTTCCTGAGGTTTATCTCCAATAGGCCTGGCATTCAATCTCAAAGAATGAGCTCGTTCTTCCTCATCGATTCGACTTACATATAGAACAGTTTGATTCTTTTCTATCATACAAACGTCTTCGGCTGATTTTAGAACTCCCTGAACCTAATTCACGACCGGGCCGCACTTCCTATGACAACTATCCTTCTGAATTGGATGTGTTAGAGGGTATTTGTAATCTGGGCTATATTGGTGATTTGGATCGAGTGAGTCAGTTTGATAAATCCAACCTGCCTCTGGTTTGGTATGCTTTATTCTCTGTCCTCAACAGGTGCCTCACATCGAAACATTCTGGCACGGATAATGCTAGTCTTCACTATCTCAGACTGTTCCATGCAGTTTTCTATGACCTGCATGTCGACTACACGTACATCTTCTTGACCGAACTTTCCGAGAGAGTACAAGACAAATTGACTCATAAGAAGCGAAAGTTTATTCCTTTTGCTCGGTTTATGAAGCTAATCATTCGAAGTATGCTACGAAGTAACTCTGCTATTCCTCGTCGTCTGTCTTGGCCTCAAGTTCCGGATACTGAGATGACATACATTTAGAAACAGAAGCGGACTTTTGAATACTCAATGCCGATTCCTCATGAGCTTATTGTGAATTATGTTGATCCATCTGATGACATCATAATTCAATACTGTTTGGAGCATGATCTTTCTTTGGCAGCTGACCAACCTGAACCTTCTTGTGATGAACAAGCTGAATCTTTTCATGATGAACAAGCATTTCACGCAGATGTTGCGGATCAACAAATAGGTGATGTACTTGTTGCTGTTGACAACGAACCTACTAATACTTTCCATGATGATGATGTTGCTACTGCTGATAATGTTGATGATGATGCTGCTACTGCTGATGATGTTAATGAAGGAGATGGAGATGTAGATAGAGATGCTGATGTTGGTAATGATGGTGATGATGATAATGATGGTGATGATGATAATTATAGTGATGATGATTATGATGGTGATGTTGCAGATGATGATCAACCAGCTATTCGTGTCTTACACAGAGAGATTAGAGCACCAGACTTGAATGAACCAGTGGTTGTGATGTCTGATGAAGAATCTGTACCTATCAATCCTCCATTTGCTAACATTCAGGTTGATAAATTAGATTTAGCTTTTGCTAATGCCTCAGCTCAAATACAGAGTCAAGGTCCAACTACCTTTCTCTCTGTTATTCATTCTTCAGCTACACCTACTTCAGTTGTTGAACCTTCTTCCGTTCAAGCTCGAGATCCAACAGAAAAGTTTATGACTTTGAATGAAGTCATCAGTCAAATGAGCAAACGGTTTGAAGAACAAAAGAATGAAGAAATTCAGAAGATGCGGGCTCTTTTCAAAGGCAAGATGCCAGATATTGATACTACTATGATTCCGCCGGAGATTCCGTTTAAACGCCCATCTGGGTGGTTATCCGTGAACCGCCAACTACTGTTTCTACTACGGCTCCTGCGATAGTATCCATTCCACTTTCTCCACCATTTACTCAATCAGTTGGTGTCTCTGCATCTACTCATCCTCCGGTATCTTCCAGCATTCCACTTCAAGATCTTCCGATTTCAGAATTGACAGATATGCTCTATGCTCGTCTTCTTTCTATGTCACCGCCAGAAGAACAAGACAAAGACTTGATCTCTCTATTACGGAATTTTCAACCGACTCCGCCTCCAGCTTCTACTTCTGCGTCAGACAGAGTTTCATCGTTGTATGCGGGATTTACTTCTTTTCGATCTGAAGCTCGGTCTAATTTTTCTGAACTCAAGGAAGGCATCTCTCTAATGACTCAGGCATTAACAGCTCTCTCTGACAAGTTTGATAGTCATGAACAGAGTTGCAGATCTGACACAGGATTGTCTCATAAAAGGAGACATGACCAAGATGATCCCGATCATCAAGGTCATGAGGGGGAGATGACGAAGAGACAAAGGATAGAGGGTTCTTCAGCTAGAGAAGATCAATCTCAAGAAGAGGCGGCTGTCAGAGAAAAGAATACTGATAATGTTCAAGACTGTTATGTTGAAGATCTTGTGAACAAAATGATAGAAAGTGTTGATTTATCTGTTATGTCTAATGTGTTGAGCATTTCTGAACAGAATATAGAGAATAACATGCAGATAGTTGTTTATGTTGATCAAGACACTGCAACAAGATCAATTGACTTGGATGATTCTGATGCAGCAAACGACATGAGATCTTTCTTCGCAAACTTCATAGAGATCAATTCAGATGATGACGATGACATCAGATATGAGAAGCTTTTCAAAGTTAAAGAAGAGGATTGCAATGATATAATCATCTTATCTGATACTGAAGATAATACTTTCTATATTGATGCAAAGGATGAAGAGGTAGCTGATACTTTGTACGGAGACCTTCCTTCACAAGATGAGATTCCTGAAGCTACTCCTGATACTTCTAGTCCTGTTGTTGATCAAGCTCCGACTACCACTGCTCCTTCTAGTACATTTGAAGTTGATCAGTCGCCAAGAGCTCAAGCGGATATTCCTCCTTCTGATCCTGTGATTCCACCGTTTATTTTAGAAGAAGGTCCAACATTGACTAGGCAGCAGAGACAAAGAAGTTTGCAACAACGGTATATGGCTTCAAGGCTAAGATCTGCTTTTTTAGAAGACTCTCAAAGCAATATTTTTGTTTCTAGAAGAGAAGACAGATCAACATTCATGCAATTCTTGGGGTTGAAAAGGAGTCTGCTGATTATCAGTATGAATACTTGATGTTCATCAAATGTCAGCGCCGTGGAAAGCATCTGGTTTCTTCTCCTCATTTGATTGTTAGGATTATCAGTGTTTCAATAAAGAAGTTTGTACATATCTGGTATCCGGTGTTTAAAGTGGAAAGAAGAGACTGCAACTTGTATACTTTCTCGGAGGCTGATTTTAATGATCTATCCATTGATGACATTGAGTTTCTGTATGATCATTTCAGGAATCTTTATCACATAACTGAAGATGTCTCTCAAGCATTGTTTGTGATTAAAAGATTCATTCGACGCCAAATCAGATTTTACAGAGTTTTTGACTTTCAAATGGTTGTTGAAAGCTTTCAGCCAGTGGTAAACCTTCAAAGACCCGACCGTAGCTTGCCGAACATTGACTCATATTCTTTATTCACTATTCTTCATAATACATATGGAGTTGTTTACAGGAATGCTTCTAGTCAGAAATGCTTCCTAAGATTTGAAGAGATTAATCATTACTCTGATGGAACGTTGAAGGTGATCAAGCTACAGTTGGAGAATCGTTTAAAAGCCGTTGTAAGAAGCTTTTTGGAATCAAGAAGTGAATTGTATCAAATCGAGAATGAAGAGATTCAACTTCTCAAGAAAGTATTGATTATCATTGATGAGAGGTTGATTTTCCGTTCAACTTTAAGACGCTTAGAAGTTTTGCTTGGGCTAAATCGACTTCGTCAAAGAGAAGAGCGCCAATGATTACTAAGGGGGAGATTTTTAAGATGATTTTATAGTAATCATTGTATTTATTATCAGTGGTCTTAATTATGTTTAGCTTGCTTATCTGTTTAGGTTTAGGCCCTGGGTATTTAAGTCCCATAGGTGTCTTTGCTTTGTAACTCTTGGAACTCATTTGAATATACAGTTTACTTTTGGCGCACTCTCTCTCTCTCTCTCTACTTTCTCTCTCTAAGATTTGGTAGATCTTGGACTTTCACATGTCATTGTAACTACTATTTTTGGACAAGTGCATTTTATTTGTGCGTCCCAAGGTTTGAACTTAATTTAAAATTTATTTACATGTGACCAAATCACACACACCTATCGTTTTACTAAGTTTGGGGAATAAACTGATTTATGTGGGCCTTGTTGGAAAATTTTATTCCACGACGTTTTGTGGTTTAAAGGAAAGAATTGTGAAGTGAGATTGTAAAGTTCCCTTTTGGAGTTGTACAAACATTTGTTGCATATGTTTCAGTACAGAAAATTATTTTCACGTACATAGTGTAAATTGATGCATGCTAGGACCATGGTAGTCCATTAGAAAATTTTGTTGCGCATCTTTTGTTATTGTCATTATTAATGTGAGTATTGATCAAATGAATTTTGAAATGGTTTTATATGTGTGGCATTGGTGATCACTTTGCACACCCACCGAGTAAGCGGTAGTAGATTTCTACACGTACGATTATTTGTTATGGAACTTTTGCATTTGAAAGTTTTATAAAAATTTAAATTGGCATATTAGTTGAAAAACCTTGAACTCAATTAGGATTATGGATTTAAACCCTCTTGGGAAAGAATTGATGTTTTGGGACTAAAGGAGTCCTTGGGAATTGAAGCGTCAAATGATCTGGCTTGTAGGCAGTCTTGAATTATGGGTTTCAGTTTATGAGTAGACGCCCGCATGGATAGTTGAGGTATTAGAATTATGCATTCCCAAGTTAGGTAAGCGATAATCTTTCCCTTTCGGTAAAATTTGGGTTAAAAACCTTGTGCGATTGGTTACGTATGGATGGGTTTGAATCGGTGGGTTAATTGTGCGGTGACATGTTATGTGTCGGTGGTGCATCATCTTAATAAGTATTCGTGATTAATGATTATGTTATGGTTTGATCATAAAGTGGTATGATTTGGGGGTTTTATTTCCATGATTAAGTGTCAACTCTAAGGCTATGTTTGGAACTTGAACCAAAATGAAGTAATTACAGACATACCCAAGATTTGTTATGGCCATCTTGATTTTGGCGTCGACTTGTTCTTTGAGGTAAATGAGTCTCCGGAATGTTTAGAAGTACTCCCATTGGATCGTAAAGAGTGTTGGCCTCACAATGACAGGGTCTAAGGGGATTTGATATTGGTAATTAAGTATTGATGTGAGTAACTTTCTTGATGTGGTGAGGATCTTAGAGACAGAATGTTTGAGGTTTGAGAGTAGGTCAGAGTTGAGTGATAACCTAGACAAAATTAACCGACCCCTGGAGGGCGTATTGGCACGTTCTTAGAGGGAAGGCTCTACCAATATCAAGGATGGATCGTTAAGAAATTTTGAGAATTCTTTAGGGTTTGATGTCGATCTTTGATTTTTGGGTTCAGAAACATGTTGAACTGGGATGAATTGGTCGGTGAGAAGTTGAAGTCACAAACTACCCTTGAGGTAGTACGTGTCACCCAAGGTTGGGAGGCAACCGAAGTCTCGTGGGTAGAAGTTACTCTAGTAAGTTAAACGTACACTGTGTAATGTGCCTAAAGGGACACTTGTCGTGAGTATCAGCATAAAGTTTTTCGTGATTGTTCTAGCAAGTGGATTAGAGACATATACTCATAAATAGAGATAGTCTATTAAGAGGGCAACGTTAAAAGGGAAACTAGATTTCGAGGACGAAATCTCTTTTAAGGTTGGGAGGATTGTAACACCCGTAATTTTCGGTAAGTAAAGGTCACCCGGACGTTTTTGCAACTTGTAAATGGTGGGATTTAGGTTGGGAAAGCATTATTTAAAGTCCCTAAGAGTTTTGGGAATGTTGGCAAAGAAAAAGTCGAGTTTCGGGGCTTGGTACGGGTCCGACTACAATGACCAGTTACTATGACATGGTCATAGTCGCACTGGCAAAGTAGCAACCAAGGGGGGCCTTATGGACCACTTGAGCGACTATGACATGCGACAATGACATGTCAAAGTCGCATGTCATTATAGCACAATGGTAGCAGACTTGTTAAAAGTCCGATTTTCAGCCACATTCTTCATTTCTTTATAACTCTCTCGCTTCTACTTTGTTTTTGGCGATTCAAGTTGCTATGGTTTTGTTTTTGAGATATTTTCAAGGTTATATTGTTAGTTTTGGTAATATATAAGAGTATTTGGTGGTGGGTTGGAAGCAAATATCAAGAGCTCATCATCATCACCTCCATCTTCAAGAATTTTGAGGTTTTCATCAAAACCTAAGTGGTAAGTGTATCCCTTCCATTTATAAACCTTAATATAAGATATAAATGATCTCTTGATGATTTCCTAGTGTTCAGTTTCTCAAATTTCGGGTTTGATGGTTTTGGAGAAATTAGGTCAAAAATTAGGGTTTTGGTCAAGTTAGGGACTTTGATGTAAAATGTTTGGGGATCGATTCTTAATGGTTGAATGAGTATATCCATGGTTGGAAGCTTGTGAATATAGGTTTTGGAAGGTTTTGCTTGTGGATTCAAGTTTCTCCAAGGAATCTCAAGTTTGGGTAAAATCTAGATTTAGCCTAAATCTAGCAAGGTGAGTTCAAGTTGATTTGTGAAAATGGTGTACATGCCAAAATGTCTATTTTAAATTGTTTATATGTTTTACATGAAATTATTAACTGTTGAGTTATTTGACGAATCTTGATTTATTGAAGTGTTTGGTTTTATAAACTTTGTAAACAACCCACGTTTGGGATTTTGAGCATTTTGACAACTAAATTATACAGATTGGTATTTTGATGATTTATTTCATGAAGTAAAGTTAGAGTATAAATGCATTTTATTGTGTGTTTTAGATAAGTGTTTGATTTTGTGTCATGGGACGTTTTTGAAATAGTAAATGATATAATTCACTTGAAAAATGAGTTGTCCCAATATAAATTATGTTGGAGTTAATTATATATTTTGGAGTATGGGTTTACATAAAGTCAGGTTGTTTACGTTTGATTTCATATCATGATTTTCAACGATGGGTCTTTGGATTTGTTGAGCTTATGGCTCGGTCTGGATTTTGTTGGGTCTTGGGGACACTTGTTCGATTTTAATAGCTCAATGTAGAGCGTTTGGTCATGATTTGCATTTACTGAATCTTATTTGAGAATTACATGTTTTGAATACGTTAGTTCATTCGTTTTGAGTCATGTAATGTTTTACTTAGTGCAATGGATCCAGAGGCACAATGTTCTTTATCTCCCGTTTTGGACAAATTCACCACTTTGGCACGGAATAGGCATCGGGTCACCATGGTAAGTAAGGTGTGGACCTATATAGTCGGGCAGCGTCCCATGGGCAGTAAGGTGTAATTCCATTGTGTATAAGTTCCCCGTTTTGGAATTCTCAAGAATAGACTTGGAGTAGTTGACTTGATGTTTTCGAGCAATAGACTTGGAGTAGTTGAGCTCCATATGTTTTAAGAGTATAATCCATACGTTTTGGTTTTCTACATAACTATGTGACCCACTTTGGTGTTCTGTCGCGTATAATGTAAACGGGTTTCCCCCGTCACCAAAAGGTGTTGATTTCAGTATGGAGTTTTATAATCCATGTTTTCGGTGACGTTTTGAATATGGATAGTCACCCATGTTCTAAGGATTTGATTATTGGACCTTATCCATGTTTTTGGGATGTTTTGGAAGTTGGAGTTTATCTACGTTTTCAGTATTTGATTATTAAAGTGTCAATTATGTTTTACGCAAGTTTTGGGTTTTGGACTTATTTTCAGAGAAGCGTTTTGTTGTGTGATTTTAATCACGAAGACGGTGAATGTTGAAAAAAGATTGTTTTCAGATTTGATGTATTTCGTCTTGGTTGCTTCAGATTGAACGTATTATTATCTTGGAAATCACGATTTAAATAACATTCTTAACGTTATTGTTATATATATATATATATATATATATATATATATATATATATATCTTATGAAAACTCTTGAACTCACTAGGCATTAAGCCTAACATTTTTATTTGTCGGCATGTGCATCAGGTTTCAGTTGGGAAATGGTTCTAGCAGTACTTTGAAGAGATGTGCCCTAGTGTTTCACGAGGGTAAGTAGTTGGTGAAGTCTTCCGCAGTTTGGAGATAATGACTGTTATTGGGTTTTAGTACCATTCGTCCCTATAATAGACTATGTACATAGAATGAAATGTGTTTATTGAAGTTAAACCTTAAATTGTTGTTGTAGATGAATCAATTATCGACGTATTTAGAAAAATTTAAATTAGTTGCTATTTCCAGATTTGAGGGTGTTACAGGAATTTCCTTTGCTGATTCTATAGCATCTAAAAAGCCGGTTTCTCTATATTTCTCAACAAAAAAAAATCAACCCCTTGACTTGTTCAATAGCAACATCAATTAGCATATTTTTTTACTGTAAATGCTTACTAACCAAATTTACGGCATATAATATTTCATACCAAACCACTACTGACACTAGAAACTCAAAATCACCAATATCGTTTTGTGCTAAAGATTTTGCTTCACTTATTATATTTGAATCGTTATCAACTTCAGCTACTTTAAGTAAAGCTTCTCTGTTAGTGCACAAATATGTTGGATACAAGATCATGAAGATTAATGGTGAAAGTCAAAGTCAAAAGCTCAAGTCAACTCTCAAGCTAAAGTCAAAGTCTTTGTAATAATGTCAAAGTCAAAGATTTTATATTTTAGTGTTTAGTTTTCCTTTGTAAGTGTTAGAGAGTATAAATAGTTTTATTTTTGTTAGTAGAATCATTAGGCTTGGTGTGAAACTATGGTATACGCGTATCTAGAGAAAGAAATATTGAGAGCCTTGTAATCAAAATTGAATTAAATTGAAATTGTTTGTTCAATTGAATCTTGTTGTCATCTTGATCTAATTGCACACATTGTGGGACACACAATTGGTATCAGAGAAAAACAAGAATTCAGAAATGGTTTTACTCTGATCAATTGGTCGACTTTTTCAAGAACTCGAAAAGAGAACTGTGCAGATTCGATTTTTGCAATTCAGTGATGTTTTTTATCTGTATTTGATTGTTTTGTATTAGCTTTGGTTTGAGTAGCTTTGTCCAATTCACAACCAAATTGTGTGAATTTTGGATTTTGTTGCATTTCTTGTTCGTGTTTTGAAAACGCACTGTGAATAGATCAATTTGTATTTTTTAGTATTTTTTATTGAAATCATTTGGTTGTAATATGTTCGTATAGTGATCAAGGACAAATCTGCAAAGTTCCAAGGCCTAATTCGAAGGTTTGAATTGAATTCAGTTGAAAAAGTTAGATTTTTGGTCGAAGAGATGAAGAACACGCAATATCTGAAGAACGTGCAAACTTCATAGGGAAGAACACGCAAAGGGTTAAAACACTCTAAGGGTAAAGAACACGCAAGACTAAGCTTGCGAGAAGTGGGAACGTGCACGTCTCTGTGTGCGAGTTTTGGTACTTATTTGATCTGCGTGAAGTTGGATTTTGCGAGAAGTGTTTTGCTTGCGGGAACTAAAAGTTGAAAATATTTTCTAAGTGTCAGAACACGCAACGTGATTGCGCGAAGTGTTTTCGTGAAGTAATTTCTCAAAGAACTCGCAAGTCGTTGCCTGCGCGAAGCTAGATCGCACACGACTCTCTTTGCGCGAACTCAGAACGCGCATCCTTCTTTGTGCGCGAACTTAGAACTTGGATCCTTTGTTCTGCGTGAACCAAGAACGCGCATAGCACTGTTTGCGCGAAGTCGCTTTTCTTTGTTCTGGGAGTTTCAATACTTAGATTTTTTTGTGATTTTCAGCGTTGACCAAGTTTGGCTTTACAGGTCAAGTTTAATTCTGAAGTTTTGACGATCATTTCAAATCAGTGCATGGTTAAATATGACTTCCAGAGAGGCTCTTGTTATTGGAACATATGTAAAGCCACCAGTCTTAATCAAAGGCGCGTACGAGCAATGGAAAGACAGATTCTTAGACTTCATAGACAGAAATGATATGGGTAACTACATCAAATTGTCTCTGAAAGAAGGAGTGATGAAACCTCCAACAAAGATTCATACTACTGAAACTGATGGAGAGAAGTTGTAAACAAAGAGTATCCATTGCCAATAGAAGATTATACTGAGGAACAGAAGAAAAGACAAAAAGTTGACAGATTGGCCAAATCTTTTATTCTACAAGGTATTCCCAATGAGATATATGTCAAGATAGACAACTACAATGCTACGGGAAAACGAATGTGGGATCAGATTGAGAAAATGATTCTAGGGTCCAAAATTGGAAATCATCTGAAAGTATCAAACTGTCTGAACAACTATGAAGAATTCAAGGCTAAGGAAGGTGAAAGTCTTGAGGCTACATATGACAGGTTTGTTACTCTTCTGAACGAGATGAGCAAGAACAAAGTCAAGAAGACTCGGATTGAGCTAAATGTCAAATTCTTGAGTATCCTACAACCAGAGTGGAAGAGGTTTACTAGGCAGATGAAACAGATGAAAGATCTGAATGAGATACCACTTCATGAAGTTTTTGAGACTTTAAGACAAAATGAGGAAGAGGTAGAAGAGATTATGGATGAAAAGAAGAAAGCTGAGAAACTGGTAGCAGATCCAGTTGCCCTGGTAGTTAAGAAGAAAGAGAAAAGATCAGTAAGTCTAAAGAAGAAGAAGAAGGTGATAGTGTCTGAATCTAAGGATGAAAGTGATGAGGATTCTGATTCTGATGATGGAGAGAACTTAAAGCAAGCTATGCTATTGTTGACCAAAGCTTTCCAGAAGAAATTCTACAAGAAACCGGGGTCAAACAGTCAGAGGTACTTATCAGGATCCAGAAACTATGAGCACAAGGAGAGAGTTGAAGGCAAGAGGTTTGAGGAGAAGAAGTCTGAAAAGAAGTATTTGAATGATTATGTTGAGAAGAAAGTTGATCAACCAGTCAAGTGCTATAAATGCGGCAAAGTAGGCCATTTTGCTAAAGATTGTCGGAAACCGAATGTCCGCAATTCAGAGTACTACAAGAACAAAATGCTTTTGGCCAAGCAGCAAGAGCTGGCAAAGCATTAATGGCTGAAGATGAATACTGGTTGGATCATTCTGATGTTGAAGAGGAGAAAGAAGAAAATGCTCACATGTGCTTTATGGGTCAGAATGTCACTAAAGCAGATTCTGATGCTGAGGATACTGAAGAGGTAAATGATATGACTGAATCTGATTTCTTAAATCAAATGCAATCCATGATGATTGAACTTCAGGATTTGCAGTCTAAACTTAAACACGAAAAAGGTATCATTAAAGAGAAAAACCAATCAATACTTAAGCTCAACAATGATATTGCTTAGAAGAATGTATTGATTGAGGCTTTACATAAAAATATTGATACCAGCGCTAGAGAAAAGACTGTAATCCATAACCAACTATCTGAGACATCATCAAAATGTAAACTGTGTGAACTTGAAGTTAAAGAGGTTGCGAAAAAGTGTTTATCTTTAAAGAAAGAAAACAAATCTTTGGTTGAAAAAGTGAGTGGTTTGGAAGAAAAACTTTATAATATTGGTCAGACTGAGCAAACCATTCATCTCAACAAACCAAAAGAGAGTAGTAAGTGTTGGGGTATCGGCTATGATAACCCACACTACCTGAAAAAGGGTATTTCCAAAGTGCCTGCCTTATACGATTTTGGTTTTCTTAAATTGGCACCTCAATACCATGAACTCAAAGTTAAATGGACAAAAATATCAGATGAGGATGAAGCTAAGGAAATTGAGAAACGAAAGAATAAAACTAAAATGCAACTTCCATTTCGATATGAGAGGTTGAATTCTAGTTATAGTTATACACAATCAAAATTTATTTCTAACGATTATTTTCAAAGTTATTCTACAGAGGAAATGGAGACAAAACAGATTGAAGGTAAAATTTATGTTCCTCCACTCATTTTAGAAATTAAAAATCTAAACTTGAGAATACTCTTGTAGAAGAGAGGATTTTGACTGGGTTAGAACAAATGGTGTTTTCAACTGTTTTTATCAACACTGATTTCTGAAAATCTTCCAAAGCTTCTAAAACAAATGATGTTAATGGTCTGTTTGATGAAGAGTTTGATTTCCTAAACCCTTATGGTTGTTTTTATGACTATGTTGATCAATTTGACTTTAATGCAAAACTTCCAGATCATTCTCAATTCATTATTAATTCTAATGTTTTACCTGGTGTGTTTGAAAAAGGTTAATCATCAATGACATTTGATAAACCAGTTTCTGTGAATACTACTCATGCCAAAGGTAAGAAGAAAAAGAATAGGCACCCATAGAAATGGATTAACACTGGTAAATCAAAGAATAAACAATCTTTTAACTCTCACAGTTCTAACTTTCAAAGTTCATATGTTTCATATGTGAAAAGCAAAAAGTCTGAAGTGAAATCAGAGTGGAGACCAAAGAAGAAAATTGATGAGAATACAAAATTATGTTCTGATATTCATTGTAATAGAATGACTGTTAGTAATACTTATGTAGTTGGTAATGTTGTTTTTCACAAATCAAAACTTGTAACTTCTTACAAGCATTACTCAATAAAGCAATTACTCCAATTATCTTCGTCTACTAATAAGTCTTCTTCTACATGTCGAAATGGTTTTGTGTCTCGCCAATATTATGATGATTGGTTTGGTTCATATCATGTTTATAATTCATTTGTTTCAAAATCAAAGATTACCCAAATTCAAATGGGTGCCAAAATCTTGTGCTAACATGAAGGGACCCAGATATAAATTGATGTTCCCTGATTTCTCATGTGCAGACCCGTCATATGTGGTACTTGGATTCTGGTTGCTCCAAGTATATGACCGGGAAGAAAGATATTTTATCTAATTATATAGAGAAATTCTACGGGAACGTCAGATTTGGAAATGACCAGTTTTCACCAATCTTGGGATATGGAGATGTTATCCAAGACAATGTAACGATTAAGAAGGTGAGCTACGTTGAAAGATTAGGGCACAACCTATTTAGCATTGGTCAGTTCTGTGACAAAGACTTAGAGGTGAATTTTAAGGCCAAGCGTTGTTGCGTGAGAACTGAAGATGGTAAAGAACTCTTGGTCGGGACGCGGAAGTCAAACCTCTACAAGATCAATATGTCAAAAGTCAAGACTGATAATGAGGTGTGTCTACTTTCAAAATCCTCTATGCAACAAAGTTGGTTATGGCATAGAAGGTTATCTCATCTCAACTTCAGATACATCAACAAGTTGGTGACTGGTAATCTAGTTAAGGGTTTACCTGAGCTGAAATATGTCAAAGAACATATGTGTGTAGCGTGTGAGAATGGTAAGATGAAAAGAGCTTCTCATAAGCCTAAGCCTGAACCGAGCACAAGTACGTCATTGGAACTTCTACATATGGATCTCTGTGGTCCAATGTGAACTCAAAGCATCAACGGAAAGAAATATGTTTTAGTGATTGTGGACGATTATTCAAGATACACTTGGGTCAAATTTCTGAGATCGAAAGATGAGACGCCTGATGTCATCATCTCATTCTTAAAGATCGTTCAAGTAAATTTGCAGAAGATAGTCAAGCTTCTCAGAACATACAATAGCACAGAATTCAAGAACAAGATTGTAGATGATATCTCGAATAGGTCGGGATAACACACCAATTTTCTGCTGCCAGAACACCAAAACATAATGGAGTAGTAGAAAGGCGAAACAGAACTTTAGTTGAAGTTGCTCGCACTATGCTGAGTCAATTTGATCTACCTCTATATATGTGAGTTGAAGATGTGTCAACTACATGTTATACGCAAAATCGTTCCATTATTCATTATCGGTTTGGTAAAACACCATATGCTTTGATTAATAATAGAATACCTAGCATTAAACATTTTCACATCTTTGGATGTAGGTGTTTCGTGCTAAACGACAAGGAGAACTTGAACAAGTTCAGTCCTAAGGCTGATGAAGGCATTTTCATCGGATATTCTCAGACGTATGTTGCATATAGAGTTCACTTGAATAAATCGAAGATAGTTGTGCAGAGCGTAAATGTAACATTCGATGAATATATGGCTTCTGTTCAAAGCAGTTCAGAACCCGTTATTACCGGAGTATTAGCTTCTGGGCAAATCAGTCATGCGATTAATGTTTCTAATTCTGATAGAGCATCAACGTCTACATCTCATTTATCAGATTTAGATTTACTGTTTGAATTTTTCTATGATGAGTTTCTTGGTACTAGAGTGACTAAACTTGTTGTGATTGACAGATCTGAAGATTCAAGCACTCATCATCCAATCACTTCAGATGTCTCAACTGAATCCGATCTCCCGATTCAGGAAAAAACTCAAATTCCAACACCTACTCACTCAGTTGAAGTTGCTAATGAAACTATCGAGCCAGAAGGTACACAATCAGTTGTATGTACGACAACGCCTATTCAACATACATCAAATATCCAACCAACTGAATCTTCTGCACCGATTGCTTCAACTGAACCCCTTACTGAACAACAAGATAAAAGTGGATATCTAGATGTTCAACATGATCAATCTGCATCTAATCCACTTCCTCACATATACAAGTGGACCAAAGAGCATCAGGTTCATCAAATCATTGGAGATCCATCTAAGCCGATGCAAACCAGGTATGCAACTGCAAACGAATGCCTATTTGACTCTTTTCTGAGCAAAACAAAACCAACAAAAGTTTCAGAAGCTCTTAGTGATACATATTGGGTTACAGCTATGCAAGAAGAGCTCAACCAATTCGAAGCGCTAAAAGTATGGCGATTGGTGCCCCGACCTGAAGGGAAGACTATTATTGGCACCAAATGGGTATTCAAAAACAAGAAAGATGAAGATGATGTTGTAATTCGAAACAAAGCACGACTTGTTGCCAAAGGATACAGACAAGAGGAAGGCATTGATTATGACGAGACATATTCACCAGTTGCGCGTATTGAGGCAATTAGGATGTTCCTAGCCTACGCTGCACACAAGAACTTTACAGTTTATCAAATGGATCTCAATACAGCCTTTCTGAATGGATTGCTAAAAGAAGAGGTGTACGTTTCTCAACCAGAAGGATTCGTAAGTGCAGACAAACTAGATCACGTCTATATTCTAGACAAAGCACTTTACGAACTCAAACAAGCTCCTCGCGCCTGGTATGATGTTTTATCCAAATTCCTAGTCAAGTCTGGCTTCTCAAAAGGTAAAATCAACACCACTTTATTCATTAAAAGGGAGAAAGTTGATATCATTTTAATTCAAATATATGTGGACGATATCATATTTGGTTCAACTAATCCAAAGTACTATAAGAATTTTTCTAACCTCATGGTGTCATGTTTTCAGATGAGTATGATGGGAAAAATGAATTTTTTCTCGAATTACAAGTCAAACAATTTTCTACAGGGATTTTTATAAATCAAGCGAAGTATATTGCTGACATTTTAAAGAAATTTAATATGTCAAATTGTACTCCAATTTCTACCCCGATGGCACCAGGAACTAAAATCGGAGCTGGTCTTTTGGGAAAAGTTGTTGATGTTAGAACCTATAGAGGGATGATTGGTTCTTTAATGTACTTGACATCTAGTCGTCCAGATATAATGTTCTCTACATGTTTATGTGTTAGATATCAAGCTTCATCCAAGGAATCCCATATGTTTGCTGTAAAGCACATATTTAGATATCTGAAGGGAACTGCAGATCTTGATTTGTGGTATCCTAAATATACTAGTTTTGAGCTAACAGCGTATTCAAACGCAGATCATGCAGGTTGTATGCTAGACAGGAAGAGCACATCGGGTCACATACAATTTCTTGGAGACAAGCTCGTAAGTTAGGCATCAAAGAAACAACTTTGTGTTTCCACATCGACTGTTGAACAAGAGTACGTAGTAGCTACCAGTTGTTGCTCTCAAGTGTTGTGGATGAGAACACAGCTTCGAGACTATGGTTTCCAGTTCAACAAAATTCCGATATACTGTGATTCGAAGAGCACCATTGCAATATCGGCTAATCTTGTTCATCACACTAAAACAAAACATATTGATGTGAGATATCATTTTATTAAAGATAATGTCGAAAAAGGTACAATCGAACTTTACTTTGTAAACACAGATTATCAACTTGCAGATTTGTTTACCAAGCCACTTGACGAAAAGAGATTTAATTTTCTCATTTCGAAACTTGGCATGTTAAACCTCAAGACTTAATCTTTTGTTACATAGTGTGATTTTTAAATGTTTTTGTTATTATGTGCTTCCATGCTTTATGAACCGTGTGTTTCCAAAGATAAATACTTATGCATTATCTTTTCCATATACTGTCAAGTATTCATACACACCGGTTTAGTATTTTGTTGTTTATGTTATCACCATGTCTCAAATTAACCATTTTTTCGATGGTGATACACCCCGTTTTGTACTTCATTGATATTTGAGCGCGATTTCGTTCAAAACGTTTCTTTCAAGAATGTTTATATTTGATTCGTATAGACAAATTCCAATTTTCATGACCTAAGCCTTGATTGTTAAATCATTCATATTTGATCTTTTCATACAATGTCAGATTTTCAAACAAGTTTCTTGTATTCATTTCATTCATTCAATATACTTGTGCTGAAAAATCTTCCATGATTAAAATGCTCAAATCTTCATGATTACATTCATGAGCATACATATATCTGACATGTATTTCATATTGTGCTTTAACTGAAAAGTTAAACCAATTTAGCAACATTTTGCTTATAGGACTACATGGGTTTATTATGTGAGGGCTTAACAGAACTTCTATGGATTCACGTTAACCAGTGTTTCCTACCCAAGAAGTTAATCTTGAGTGATCGAGAGGCGAGGAGTCAATTTATGAGTGTGGGTGAGTGATGAGCGGAAAAATGAAAAGAGAGTTTGGTTAAAGTGAGCTCAATGTAAAAAAGAAAGAGGGTGAGAGATCAGAGTAAAAGAATATCAAACTCTGCACCAACTTTTTTCTGAGTCGGACAGCCAAATTACTGTTGTTTCACAATTCTTCGTGAACATCATTGAAACAGGCAACTAACCCATGTCAACTATTGATTTAAACCCCACCAGCTACTCATCTTTTTCTCGACAAAGAGATGTTTCAATTTTCTTGGGGATACAGCACATAATCTATCTGATTTTCATTTGAAAAATCTGGATATTGAAAAAGAAGGAAGTCTGCCCCACCTTCGCACTTCGATCATGCATAATTGAGTCCGTGTAATACTGTTGTTGTCTCAATGGTTTACACATTTTGAGCTTAATTGGTAAAGCAATCATCATGCTTCATTCTTTCATACACAAGCACGTACACACAGAAAATTTGTTTTTCTGTCAGAACGCTCATAGAATAAACTTGTGTTATTCGATGATTGAATGGAAGACCTGGGGGAGTGAACATCAAAAAGCTCCTTTCCAATGTGTATTTGTTACACATAGTGGCTTTGTGCTACTGACAGACATTCTTAACTGATTCATTTGTTGATTCAGGTGTTACACTCTCATATGTCTGAATTTGAAAAGATTCGAATGAATACATTATGAATTGACGGATGATCAGAGGCTCATAAGAAAAGATCAATGGTCAGAAAAGATTAATAACATTTCTTGGTGAAGTTTTGATGATTTCTGTGCTACATCATCAAAAAGGGGGAAGATGGTCAAGAAATGTTTGAGATGGAAACGAAATTAAGGGAGAAAGAATTTCAAGAAGTATGATTTGAAGAAAATTCGTTACAAGGACTTGTCAAGAAATTCAAGTTGTGGGAAAATTGTACAGAATTGAAAGAGAAAGCTCAAAGAATTCACAATGTTCGTTGGAATTTACTGGAATTTTCTTTGAAGTTAATTTGTGGAAGCAAAAAGAGCCAAATCTGAAGATAATTTCTTTCTCAAGTCTGAAAGAGGTTTCTACAACCTTTGGGAGAGACTGTTTAAGATTCTTGAAGAACATTATCACAGACTTTGGGGAAGATTACTTAAAGTTCTCAAGACAGTTCAAAGGAAAGAAAGATTGATTTTGAGCAAAATAGGAGATTGTATAATTTGTGATAAAGGGGGAGATTGTGCTTCACTGCTAAATTGCTTTCTGAAGATGATCATTGTTGAAAAAAAGTTACAAGGAGAATATTGTATTGCATATCTTTTTAAAGATGATCTTGAATCCAAAGGGGGAGATTGTTAGTGCACAAATATGTTGGATACAAGATCATGAAGATTAATGGTGAAAGTCAACGTCAAAAGCTCAAGTCAACTCTCAAGCTAAAGTCAAAGTCTATGTAATAATGCCAAAGTCAAAGCTTTTGTATTTTAGTGTTTAGTTTTCCTTTGTAAGTGTTAGAGAGTATAAATAGTTTTATTTTTGTTAATAGAATCATTAGGCTAGGTGTGAAACTGTGGTATATGCGTATCTAGAGAGAGAAATATTGAGAGCCTTGTAATCAAAATTGAATTGAATTGAATATGTTTGTTCAATTGAATCTTGTTGTCATCTTGATCTAATTGCACACATTGTGGGACACACATTCTCTAATATCTAAAACTTGAAATCTTATAGCTTTTACACTGTCAATACGACTCTCCTAACGGGTCGTTGACAATGACTTGACTATCCATCCTTTCACATTATATTTAAACACTTGCCACCTCTTAGTAGAATTAGCAAATATTATATAAATACGCTGAATAATTCCAAAAATATCTCTAGCTTTACCACAAGTATTGGCTATGTCACACAAAGTCAAATTAAGACTGTGAGAAGCACAAGAGGTGTAAAAATCTCTAGGATTTATATCTAATAGTTTCTTTTGTATTCCTTAATGTTTTCTCTTCATATTTGAACCATTATCGTAACCTTGTCCTCGCACATCATCTATATCTAGATCAAGACACTTTAATTCATCTTGTAAGACATCAAACAGACCTTGGCTTGGTGTATCATTGACCTCCAAAAATCCTAGAAAATATTCCTCAATGCTAACAGTTTTAGAAGAGACATCTACATACCTTAGTATTAAAGACATTTGTTCATGATGACTTATATCGAGAGTGCAATCAAGAATAATGGAGAAATATTTTGCCTCTTTTACTTTTTTGATAATTTCATATTTGATTCTCCTAGCAAGCAAATCAATTAACTCAATTTAAGTTTTATTGCCAAGATAATGAAAATGCATATCATCGTTAGTTATACGTTAAACATGATCTTGAACAATTAAGTCAAATTCAGCCAACGTTTCAATCAAGACTAAAAATTTATTGTTGTCGTTCTCATACAATCTTGAATTAGTGGCATGAAATGCAACGTTATGTTTTGCAAGAAACTTCACAATAGCAACAATTCTTACCAAGACTTTTTTCCAATGACTATTTTCTTTCTCAATTTGGTTTTGAGCAACTTTGTCAATGGTTTGATACTTTTGAAGTCTTAGGCGAAAATTATACCAAGTTTTCATATTCATTACATGATTTATACTTGTTTCATGTTCCTTAAGTCTAGTGCTAAGGTGTGATCAATCGCCAAATCCATCATTTGTTAGTTGACCTTTTACATGCCTTTTCTTAAAAAATTTACAACAAAAACAAAACACCTTATCAAGCTCTACCAAATAGACAAGCCAGTCTCTATGACACTTCTCCCCATTTGATAAAATTTTAGTATACCATGTGGTAGAAAATCGTTTAGAAAATTTGTCTTTGGGACCTTTTTGAACAGACAAGTCTCTTTTAGGACCATTTACAACTAGCACATCAATCATTTTAGAATCCAAAAATTCCTAATTTCTTGGATCAAATATATCAACATTGTTAAAAGCATCATTAATATTAGTAGCATGCTCAACATTAGTATCATCAAGAGCATCATTGGAAGCATTAACATTAGCATTAGTCGCATCATGAGCATTAGCATCATCAAGAACATCATTGGAAGCATTAACATTAACATTAGTCGCATCATGAGCATTAGCATCATCAAGAACATCATTAGAAGCATTAGCATTAGTAGCATCATGAACATTAGTATCATCAAAACATCATTGGAGTCATTTTGATTGCCAACTAAATTCTCCAAATTAGGATTTTCATCACAAGCATCAAAATGTTGATTACCAAGACAAGATTGCGATTCTTTAGTGACAAACTTATCAAGAGATCCTCTTTGAGACTTTATCATCTCTTCAATCCTTTTTTTCTTTTTACGTTTTTCACATCCAGAATCATACTTTCCAACCCTAGAAGACATAATGACTAATGCGACTAAAATAACAAATAAGTAAAACTAAAAAGCTATAAAGGAACAAAATAACCTGGCTTAAGGACAGAGAATGATATATTGATATTGAATTATTGATTCTTGGTTCTCCCAACTCCCAAGTCTCAATGCCAAAGGCCCAAAGATTTTGAGTTTTGACCACAAAGCAGATTGCAAAATGAGACAATTAGACAAATATTAAACAATATGATATTCTAATTTCTGAAACAGTATGATTGAAAATAATCTGACTTTGAGTAACAGTATTGATTTCCTAAAGTAAAAAATATGAACAATTGAACATAATCAATCCTCAATGAACAATTGAACCTAAACCTATTAACCTAAATAATCATAAATTCATAATCCAATTTACACAAAACAACTCTTGTTTATGAAAAGAGACCAAAAAATTGAATTTAAGTTATAAGAAATGGAATTTACTTATTATGTGTGTGATACGTGATATTAATTTACACAAAACAACTCTTGTTTATGAAAAGAGACCAAAAAAATTGAATTCAAGTTACAAGAAATGGAATTTACCTACTATGTGTGTGATACTTGATACTTCGGTCTAATGATATCAAGAGCCAAATAGTCCAAAATTCAAAATCAGAAATCAGTTGTTGTCTTCTTGATGTTAAGAAACACTGAACCAGTCGACGGTTGTATGAAAAATTGAAAGCTTAGATGTTTGGAGTCGATAACCAATTGTAGATTTGTAGGATGAACCAATGAAGAATCTGAGATTACTCGATCGTATTATACAGAGGAATAAGAGAAAGTTCCCGTTTGGAATTAGCCGTTGAAAAACCGAATCGTCCATCGTTGAGAATTTCAATCGTCCCTGCTGAATCGAGAACTTCATCGTTGAAAAACTGAATCGGGAGATTGAAGACGATGATTGATTGTTGAATGTGTCCTATTTTTTTATAATGGTAGAAATTAGGGCCCAAAAAAATTAGGGAAGAGATGCGATCTTAGGCTACATATTAGGCAACAAAAGGAATTGAAAAATGGGCTCTATATGTTTGGGGATGTTCAAATGAACAGATAGTACATGCTAGAGAACGGGCCTAGGCTCAAGGGTGAAATTTTGAAATGTATGGGCTTGAATTATTGCTTGTTTTTGCCTATAGGTTTTTATTGATAATTTTATCCTATGCGAATTTGTTGTTAGATGTGAAGATTTTGATAGCGTTCAGTTGTATATTTTTCCCTTGAGTTTTGTACGAACGCGTTTTATTGCACACTATTTTAGTGCATGAATTGATTTACATACATGGCATGAGTAATTGTATGTTGGGACTAAAATGGTTTGATTGAATTGGTTTGACTGTATGTGTTTCCGGTTGTTGTCATTAATATTTTCGGGCAACAAAAATGCATTTTACTGTCCGATTTTATGTGTGTGGCATTTGTGGCCACTTCACATGACTACCTAGTAGTGGTAGTATTTCTTATGCGTTCGTAAAGTTGTTATAAATATTATATGGTCGGTAAATATTTTAGTAAAATGCAAATTGGCATATTTGTTGAATTAATATACTTGAAAACATTGAACTCACTAGACCTATAGATTTAAACCATTTGTGAAAGGTGTGGTATTTGAGAACTAGAAGAGTCAATAAGAATTGAAGTGTCGGATGATCCGACTTGTGGTTGGTTCTAAATTTCGGAATTTCAGCCAGAAAAGTCGGTACACATATGAATAATTGATGTATTAGATTTATGTATTGTCCAGATTATTTAAGTAGCAATCTTTATCGTTATTCAGGTTGGAATTTTGTATGATTATTTGTCTATGGATTGATTAGAAATGATATGCGGTCTGGTTGTCATCATGTTTATGGGTTGGTGGTGTGTCATCTTGGTAGGTCTTCGTGAATAGAGAAGATTTTGTGATTCATTCACTAGAGTTGTATAGTTATGTGTTATCCCCTGTTTCTAGTTTCTAATCACAAACAATTAATTAACAAACAAATTTCAATCAAATTACCTGTTTTGATTTCAATTCTCAATTTCAAATACAACTTTCTCTCTCTAGAACTCTCTTTTTCTCTCTACAGATTCTCTCTCTGAATCGTATTCTCAGATTCTCAATTAGACTTCTTCTACAAAACAGAAAATACAAGGCTATTTATACCTACATCTAAAATACAAGGAAATAAAGCAAAATACAAATACAATATACTTTGACTTTTTATTACAAAAGACTTTGACTTTAATGAGAGTTGACTTTCTCAGCTTTGACTTTCTTGACCTTTGACCTTCAGTCTTCTTGATCTTGTATCCAACAGATTTATGCTCTAACAATCTCCCCCTTTGGATTCAAGATCACTGTTGAAATATCTAGCAATTCAGTCTTCATTTTTAAGCTTTGTCAGTACAATCTCCCCTTTTCCTTTGATGGTATTCTTTCCAAAATTGTCTTCAAACGATTGACAATCTCCCCAAAACTTTCACAAGATACTTTCAGACTTTGGAAAGAAATTATCTTCAGAATCAGCTCGGATTGCTTTAGCAAATAATCTTCAAAGAAAATTTCCTCAAATCTTCAGAAATTCTTTGATCTTATTCAAATCTTTACTTTGAATCTTCTGACTTGGACATTTCTTTATCATTTCTCTTAAAACTTTATCATTTCTTGATACCATCTCCCCCTTTTTGATGATTTGAACATCTGTATCATCAAAACTTTCACCAAGAAATGTCTGTATCCAGTCTGACCACTGATCTTTCACGAGCCTCTGATTCACCGTCAATTCGAACAATGTATTCATCCAGATCTTTGCAAATCTAGACAAAATAGGAATGTAACACCTGAATCAACAAATGAATCAGTTAATATGCCTGTCAGTAACACAAAGTCACTGTGTGTAACGAATACACAATATAAAGGAGCTTTTTGATGTTCACTCCCCCAGGGCTTCCATTCAATCATCGAAACACCACAAAGGCAATTTCTATGAATGTTTTGACAAAGAAACGAATTCCTTGTGTGTTCGTGCACGTGTAGAAAAAATTAAGCACGAATAATTGCTTTTATAAAGGCTCAACATAGTCTAAGTCACTGAGACAACAGTAGATAAACACAGACTCGATGTGCATGATTGAAGTGCGAAGGTGGGGCAGACTTCCTTCTTTTTCAATATCCTGATTTTCCAAATGAAAACCAGATAGATAATGTGTTGCGTCCCCTTGAAAATGTGAAACATTTTCTTTTTAAGAAGAAAATGAGTAGTTGGTGGGGTTCAGTCAAGAGTTGGCATGGGCTATTTGCCTGTTTCAATAACGTTCACCAAAGAGTTGTGAAACGCTAGTAATGTGGCTTCCCGGCTCAGAAAGTAGTTGATGCAGAGTTTAATATTCTTTCCGCTGAATTTCTCTGTATAATTAGACAATAAAGCTTTTTGCCCGGTCATATGCTTGGAACAGCCGGTATCCAAGTACCACATATGCCGGGTCTGCAAGAGAAATCAGGAAACAATAACTTTAGGTACCCATTTAAAAACGGGTCCTAACAGATTAGCACAAGATTTTGGTATCCATTTGAAAATGGACCCTCTGTTCTTTTGAAAACCTCTAAAAACATTTAATCTTGAAGAATAAACATGATAAGATCCAAACCAATCAGAAGATTTATGAGAATAAGCAAAATCATTTCTCCGATAATGATAAGATTTAGTAGTAATAGGAGATAATTGAATCAATTGCTTTATTGAATACCGCTTGTAAGAAGTTACAAGGTTTTGTTTAGATGAAGCAAGTTGATCAACTACATCATTATCACTACTAACTGATCTATTACAAGAGTTATCAGAAACTGATTCAGTTATCTCATCATCCTTCCTTTTTGGTCGCCATTCAGTTCGAGCTTTCGACCTTTTCTCGCTTAAATCTGAAACAGAAGATTTAGAATTATTAGGAAAAGCAGATTTCTGAGATTGAGTTTTCTTTTGTGTACCAGTGTATTTCTGTTTTTGTAATCGCTGTTTCTTATGTTTCTTACCTTGAGCATAGTAATCAGCAGTTACAGAAACTGATTCACCAACCTTAGCTGATGATTCACCAATATTAAAACCACTAGGTAACACTTTTTCATTTATAAGACAAGTAGAATGATCAGGAAGAGAAGCATTGAAGTCAAACATATCAATTTCTTCTATGCACCCATCATCAGAATTAAGAAAGTCATTTGCAGACTCAAATAAGTCATCAAAATTATTAGACAAAGTTTGAGGTGCCTTTGAAACTGTAGAACACGTTGTAAATTTAGATTGAAAAACAGTGTTCTTTAAAACTGTAGAAAACACACTTTGTTCAATATCTACCAAAATTCTTTCATCAGAAACAACATTTTCAAACTCAACTATTTTGCTTTCAAGAATGAGTGGAGGAACATAAACCTTTGCAGTAGCAGGTTTTGCCTTCATCTCAGAAACAGAATAACTAGCAAAATAGTCATTTGAAAGAACTTTTGGTGTCTCAAAAAGATAACTATCATTTAACTTTGCATAGTTAAATGGTAGTTGCATTTTCTTTATATTCTTTCTATTTTTAGTTTCTTTGGCCTCAACTTCTTCTGGTAATTTGGTAACAAATTTGGGTTTTAAATGAGTATGTTTACCAGCACAGGCAAGAAAATCAAAATTATAAAGTGCTGGTTGTTTTTTGATGGCTTTCTTTAAGTAATGGGGGTTTTCAAAACCAAGACCCCATTTTTCCTTAACATCAGCCTCTTCGTTAGGTGCATTGAGAAAAATAGTTTGATTTGTTTGGCCTCTTGCATAGAGTTTGGCTTACAGACCATTTACCTTCTTATTCAAAAGCTTATTCTCAACCTGCAGTTTATAAACAGTTAGTGCAGATTCTTTCTTCTCAAACTCATATTTAGAAATTTTAACTTCAAAATCAGAAATCTTCTTTTCAAAACAATCTACTTGAAGTTTAGAATCAGAAGCAGACTTGCGTAAAGAATCAATTAGATCTTTGTTCCCAATAACGGACTTATTAAGCTCAAAGATCTTGTTGTTTCTTTTAGCAACTCTGTCCTTTTCTTTCTTCAGTTTTACTTGAAGGTCTTTAAGCTCAACCATCATAGCTTCCATTTTGGTTATGAAATCTTTTTCAGTTAAGTTTAATACCTCATCAGTTGTCTCGTCATCTGACTCATCATACTTGACCTCTTTTCCCATTAGATAGAGATGAGCTGTTTATTCTTTCTCTTTTTATCCTCTTGATCAGAATGATCCAACCAGAATTCGTCTTCAGCCATTAATGCTATGACAGCTTCTTGCTGTTTGGCCAATAGCAGTTTGTTCTGATAATACTGGGAGTTTCGAACCTTTGGCTTTCGACACTCTTTAGCAAAATGTCCAATCTTGCCACAGTTGTACCATTTAATTGGATCATTTGTTGGCTTTTCAGCAACGGAGTAATCATTCACAAACTTCTTCTTTTCTTCTGGCTTCCTTTCCATATATTGGTTCTCTTCATGTCGCTTTCCTTCAACTCTTTCTCGATGCTCCTGATTCTTGGAGCTTGATGAAGAATATCTTTGAGAATTGGATCCCGGCTTCTTGTAGAATTTCTTTTGAAATGCACGGGTCAATAATAGCATAGCTTGTTTAAGGCTTTCTCCATCATCACCATCTGATTCAGATTCTGACTCAGAACTTGTAAGCACTTTCTTCTTTTTCTTCTTCTCTTTCTTTTCTTTCTTCTTCTCTCTGGCTACCAATGCAATAGGATCAAGAACTTTTTCTGCCTTCTTTTTCTCAGCTCTTTTCTCTTCCACTTCTTCTTCATTTTGCCTCAGAGTCTCATAAACCTCATGTAACGGTATGTCATTCAGATCCTTCATCTGTTTCATCCTACGCGTATGCTTCTTCCATTCAGGTTGTAGGATACTCAAGAATTTGACATTGTTCTCAAGCTGCTTCTTTTTCACTTTGTTCTTTGTCAGTTCATTCAGAAGCGAAACAAACCGTTCATAGGTGTCTTCTAGGCTTTCATTCTCTTTGGCTTTGAATTCTTCATATCTATTGATGCAGTTAGCCACTTTCATCTAATTCCCGACCTTGGATCCCATCATCATCTTTTGCAATTGATCCCACATTTTTTTAGCATTTGCCTTGTAACTATCAATCTTGATGTAGATGTCATTCGGGATACTTTGAAGAAGTAAGGATCTTGCTTGTTTATCTGCTTTATACCGGCTTTTCTGTTCCTCTGAATATTGACTATACTCTACTTGAACTGTTTTCATCTTCTGTTCTCTTTCCTCAGTACCATCTTCACTATCAGATGAATCATCATCAGGTATTTGAACTGTGATTGGTACCATAGGACCTTCTGTAATTGACAGCAGAATGTTTTCCCCATTTGCATGTTTGTCTACAAAATCCAGAAATCTGTCTTTCCACTGTTCGTATTCTCCTTTGAACAGAACAGAAGGCTTGACATCAGTGCCAATGGAAAGAGCATCTTTAGAAGTCATCTTGATTAAACCTGTTTGAGAATTATATATGCAATAAGAAAACTAGAACTGATCGTTAGTCCAAAATAGAAATCTCAAGAAAAATCACAGAAAAATTAGCTAAGTATGAAAAACACAGAATACGAGAAACAATTGAAACTCAATGACAAGTTTGCGTTTTGCACAATTAACGCAAAAGAGACTTTGCGCGACGGGCGTCTTGCGCAAACCAAGACTTTGTGTGACGTGCAGCTTGCGCAAACGATACTTTGCGTGTCGTGCAGCTTGTGCAAACGAAACTTTGCGTGTCGTGCAGCTTGCGCAAACGATACTTTGCGTAACGCGAGACTAACACAAACCACACTTTGCGTGATAAACTGCTTGCGCAAAGCTAACTTTGCATGACAAGTTTATTGCGCAAACACTAACTTCTCGTAAACCACTGATGGAGCAAAGTGGACTTGTCTATATGAACCCAAACTTCAGCTTTTCGTTTCCCGTTGATTACGCAAAGCTCACTTTGCGTTTCTGGTTGAAGACGCAAACAACACTTTGCGTATCTCGTTGATGACGCAAACCTTAGAAAAATTACTTGATGATTTTCTCGATGAACTTGCGCAAACTTAGATGAACTTGCGCAAACCTTGACGAACTTGTGCAAAGTTTGGATCTTGCGCAAACTTCAAAAATCGAACAGATTCGCACCACAAACCACTCTAGACCTCGAATTTCAGTACGAAAATTTGACAATTTTATCACCTAAACATATCGAACACATTACAATCAACTAATTTCGATCTAAAACACCAATCTATACAAATCGACTCGATTACAGTGTATAAAACTCGTGAACTTCGAACTCAACAAATTTCAAGATTAAAACTCAAATATCGTGCAAATGAAGAAATTTTCTATACAAACTCGATCGATTTCACTATACAAACAAAACCTAATCGATTACAACACCAGATTCGCACTAAAACTCGAACTTGATTCTGACTTCGAAGAACACAGAGTCGACTTTTCTATATTTTCTTGATTTTTCGATTTGGATCTGCTCTGATACCAATTGTTATCCCTTGTTTCTAGTTTCTAATCACAAACAATTAATGAACAAACAAATTTCAATCAAATTACCTGTTTTGATTTCAATTCTCAATTTCAAATACAACTTTCTCTCTCTAGAACTCTCTTTTTCTCTCTACAGATTCTCTCTCTGAATCATATTCTCATATTCTCAATTAGACTTCTTCTACAAAACAGAAAATACAAGGCTATTTATAGCTACATCTAAAATACAAGGAAATAAAGCAAAATACAAATACAATATACTTTGACTTTTTATTACAAAAGACTTTGACTTTAATGAGAGTTGACTTTCTCAGATTTGACTTTCTTGACCTTTGACCTTCAGTCTTCTTGATCTTGTATCCAACAGATTTATGCTCTAACATTATGGGATTCTAGTTCTTATACTAGACGACATCTTTAAGTCGATATTGTGGGAAAACACAGTGTAAATCAAGGATGAGGTACTTATTGGTATACCCATGTATGAGGAATGATCCTTTTTTGTGACGATTAGGTGTCAACCGTTGACTTTGAGTTCAATTGAAACAATGAATATTAAAGAACAAGATTTAAATAAATTACAAGAATTAAATATAATACTTCGAAATTTAAGAGCCAAATCAGTTTAGAACCGATGGCATATGCTAAACAAAAGACCAAACACCTCTATTTATACAACTACTAGAGGGAGCAAAGTGTAAGTACAAGCCAAGGTCTTAACTGAAGACAAAATAAAGTACAACTTTAACAACTTTAGTCAATTCAAGTACAAAAGTAAAGCAATCACCAAGTCACAACCAAAAGAGCATCAAATATGGCTTCTTCAAGTCAAAAAGTGAGATTCAAATCATATTTCATGGTTGAATTCCATAAGTCTTCCAAAAAGCCACCACAGCTAGCAGTCCAATGTTATGGCATTACTGATAACTTAAACAACCTGTTCACAAGTTTAAGTTAGCCATGAGCCATCTACCGGTGCAAAAATAGGTAAGTTGCACACTTAGCTCCATGAAACGATAAATGAAATATAATGCAATAAAAAGGACTCAAGATTAGGATAAAAGGAAAATAATCTATCTAAAAGTGAATAATTAGGTACTTTATACATTGAATAGTCAATGCATATCATTAAGCCTAACCCTTTTTATTTGTCGGCATGTGCATCAGATTCTCGTTTGGTAATGGTATTAGTGACACTGTGATAAGTTGAGTGATAGTTAAAAGCTTGAGAAGGAACTAGCTAATTGGTGACGTCTTTCGTACCTTGGAGATAACGACAATTATTGAGTTTTAGTAACATTCGTCCGTAATTTAGACTTTTAAGGTTTAGATGATTGTTGATTGATGTTAAATCCTAGATTTCCATTTGAGGTAATCAAGGGTTGATATTTAGAAAGGTTTTTATTTCGTATTTGATGAATAATCGAAAATTTAATTTTGTCGATTTTCCAAATTTGAGGGTGTTACACAATGGATATGTGTGTGTTGGCTGGAAAACCCAGATCAGATCTGGTCTTAACACATATTTGGTATCACACTGGTATCACAATGGGTATTACAGTGTTATCACAATATGTATCACAGTCGGTTTGTGTCTTAATGTTTAGAAGTTATTGGGTATCACAATGGGTATCACAGTGGTGTACATCGGAATAAGTTTGCCAAAGTAAGGTTCGCCGGAGAGAGGAGGGAGTAAATAGAGAATGGCGATTTACAAAAAGACCAATTTACCCCTAATTATTATCCATAAAATTAATTTTTTTTTGAAATTAATAGATAATTGCCAAAATTTTAATAATATTCATTCATTATTAATAATGTGTGGTTGAGATTGGTTCTTATGATTATCACAAACAATCGAGTTCTCCCTTGAGTGACTCTCTCTCTCTCTTTCTCTCTCTCTCTCTCCCTGTGTGTGGGGGGTGGGTCTGTGTCTGTGTCTGTGTATGTGTATATAAACAATTTTTTTGGCAAGAACACTTAAGCCTTTCGATGAGTTAATTGTTTGATCAAACGGCTAAAAAAACTTAGACATTCATCTACCTTCAATTGGTGGCTAGCAAAAAAATATACAAACCGAAAATATGTCAAACTTGCAAAGTAGATTTCTTGTGTTGTTTCATGTATGAAATAACTATGAAATAAGACATGTGAAACATGCAGTGTTGATACATTGATTCATAAGTGACACATTCGAAATTGTTTTGCATGTGAAAACACGAAAAATACATACACATTCACACATAACACAAAACTCACTGAACGGCTTGGGATGAATTTGTAGTTTTTATCTAATTTTCAATATATATATATATATATATATATATATATATATATATATATATATAGAGAGAGAGAGAGAGAGAGGTTACTTTGTTAACCTCAAAATTCATGTTAACTTTGTTAACCAATAAGAAAGCATTTTGTAATGTGGTGTCAATGTATGTCCAATTATTAAATAGGGGTATGAATGGAATTCCATATTTTTTTTGTAACATTTAATTATTGAGGAGTTACAAATATCATCTCTTCTTGATTCTAGCCCTAAGTTTAAATGATAAATTTTTGTAAGATTTTAGTATGAAATTAGTTTATGAAAATATTGTTGCATCATGAACATAGACAATCACATTATGAATCACAATGTTTTTAACGATGATGAGGAGAGAGTCAACATAGACGTTTATTCGACAACGACTGATGAAGATGATGAAACGCAACTCGGTCATAGTGATGATTATACAATCAATAATATGGGGACGGATAAACGTAGAGCTAGAAATATTGAATCCAAACAAAACGATTGTGTGGGTAAGTTTTTTGAATGTGTTATAATGATTTATTTTCATAGTTAGGTTCATGTAAATCATGAAAACAAATTTATTAGATCTTCATGTAATCTGGTCGTATGGGTTTATAGTTCATGTGTGTTCATGCGTGGGTTTATAGTTCATGTAAACAAATTTATCAGATTTTCATGTAAGCTGGTCGTATGGGTTAATAGTTAATGTGTGTTCATGTGTGGATAAATTGTTAATGTGAGTTCATTTGTTACATGAATGCTAACCAAAAGGACTGTTGTATGCGTGCATATGATCATCGTGATTATGAACTTGAAGTTGAACATTTATGAACAATTTGATTATAAACATGTGTTGAACATTTATGAACAATTTGATTATGAACATGTGTTGAACAAATTTATCAGATCTTCATCTAATCTGGTCGTATAAGTTTATAGTTCATGTGTGTTCATGCGTGGGTTTATAGTTTATATAAACAAATATATATCAGATCTTCATGTAATATGGTCGTATGGGTTAATAGTTCATACGTGTTCATGTGTGGATAAATTGAAAATTTACACATGTGTTATTCATCGTTAACCAATGCTAACCAATGTGTTAACATCAAATGGACTCATTAAAGATTACACATGGCCCAATTTCCACAAATACCACTAACACTGATGTTCATTTCATTAAATATTACACATGGCCCAATTTATAATTAATGTGTTGATTACATTTGATCTCATCCGTCAGTTTTAACATCAATAGCTAATATTTTGATTAACAAAGTTAGCATGAAATATAGAGTTAACAAATGAACTCAACCCTATATATATATATATATATAGAGAGAGAGAGAGAGAGAGAGAGGTGAGTTATTGTGCACCCTTTTTAATGGTGCAACCCATGCAACCCACCTATCTACCACTCATTTTATTTTCACTTTTTTTAATTAAAAAGGTGAAAACAAAATGAGTGGTAGATAGGTGGGTTGCATGGAGTTGCACCATTAAAAAGGGTTGCATTTGAACACTCCTCTATATATATATATATATATATAGGGGGTCTTTCATGGGAGACCCTAGTATTTTGTAGTAACCATGAGATCCAATCTCATCCATCCATTTAATTAATCAATGGTCTAAAATAACTAATATAAATAATAATTAAAAAACGGATTTAATGCAACTAAATTAGGGAAAAGAGGTAAAATTGTCAAAAAAAACATTATAATTCAGTGTGATCTAATTTAGGCGTGTTCCGATAATTTTGGGTGTGATCTAAGTTAGCGCTTACCGGATTTAATGCAACTAAATTAGGAAAAATGGGTGTGACACACTGTGATTATCTTGCAAAACCTTATATCCTTCATGATAGAATGATGAAATTATTGTTGCTAATTCCGTAGGTGGTGATACACTGTGATCAGTGTCTCATGGTACATATGAGATTCAGATGTTAGATTATCAGATATATGCCAAATCACAATGTAACACATACATCACAATGTAACACATATATCAGATATATGCCAAATCACAATGTAACTCATACATCAGATATATGCCAAATCACGTGGCACATGAGATTCAGATAATGTTATATTATCACAATGTAACACAATGTCACATGGTCCATATGGATATTATCTCAAAATCAATTTGTTGAGATAATAAAGGAAACGTAATATTTGATTGATGAGACTTTGATTTTTTCAGTTACAAAAAAAATGTTATATTAATTAATTTATCAAATTACTAATATATCCTCCCCTATTAATTAATTAAAAAAATTAATTAATTAAAATGATTGGATGAGATTGGATCTCATAGTTACCGCAATCTAATAGGGTCTCATTTGATTAGGCCCCTATATATATATATATATATATATATATATATATATATATATATATAGGGAGAGGTTCATTTAAGAAATGGTAAATGTATGAGAAATAGAGAAGTAATCCGAGCCTTTCATTCGGTCAAGATCAGAGTTGTTTGGTCAAATATTGAGTCTTTGACTAGTCAACAATTGCGGCTTTGACTGGTCAAAAGTTGCGGCTATTCCAAAAATAGAAGGATAGTTTTGTAATTTTTACAAATACACGGGACGTGTTCATATATGAACCTGTATGATTCACATATGAACACATATGAACTTTTTTAACTGATTCATATATGAACCTTTGTGATTCATATATGAACTAATTAACTGTACGTTCATATATGAATCAGTTAAACAAATTCACATATGAACCTTTGTGATTATCATATGAACTAATTAACTGATTCATATATGAACGTATAGTTCATATATGAATCACAAAGGTTCATATATGAATCAGTTAAAAGATTTCATATGTGAACTACACTAGTTCATATATGAACATATACTTCATATGTGAATAACACAGGTTCATATATGAACTTGTCCCGCGTATTTTACGAAACTACCCCTCTATTTTCTAAAGACCACACAAGGAATTATTCGGTGCTTCACGGTCAAAGCCGCAAATGTTGACCAGATAAAGGACTAGGATCGTTTCTCTATTTCTCATACATTTATCATTTCTCAAATGAACCTAAGGCTATATATATATATATATATATATATATATATATATATAGTCTTAGGTTCATTTGAGAAATGGTAAATATTTGAGAAATAGATAAGTAATCTTAGCCATTCATACGGTCAAGATCGGATTTGACTGGTTAAATATTGTGGCTTTGACTGGTCAAGAATTGTGGCTTTGACTGGTCAAAAGTTGCGGCTATTCCAAAAATAGAATGAGAGTTTCGTAATTTTTACAAAATACACGGGACAAATTCATATATGAATTTGTATGATTCACAAGTTCATATGTGAACCAGTGTAATTCACATATGAACTCTTTTACTTGTTTTATATATGATCCTTTGTTATTTATTGTTAGGTCTGATTTTATAGTAATCATTGTATTTATAGGACTTGGTCAATACTGTGTTTAGTGCTTATCAGTATTGTATCTGACCAAGGGTATTTAAGTCCCTTTGGTCTTGTTCCTTGTAAGTTTCACACGCATATTGAATAGAACTCTCACTTTACGCTTCAAGTCTCTCTCTCTCTACTTTCTCTCTCTAAGAATCAGTGATCTTGGACTCACAATTGGTATCAGAGCAGACTGAATCTTAAGAGAATTGAGAGATTGCATTTTCATAGTCTGAATTGTTGATTGAATTCGAAAATTTGATTGATTTTCTTGATTTTTTCAAGAAAATCTCGTTTTCTTGAGTTCTCATCAAATTTGGATTGTTTCTTGGTTGAATTTGTGCGAAATTGATTTGTTTAGACTCGTTTTTAGTAATCGATCATAGTTGATTCTCATTATTTTGCATAAAAACCATGATCTGATCATCGATTTTATGAATTTGTGATTTTTCTGAAAACACGAGTTATTGTACTGTTTCATCATACTGAGCTACAACTGATTCTTTTGCTGTTCCTGCTCCGAACACCACAGTTCATTCAAGATCATTCAAAAAGAGGTGTATCGTCTAGAGCTCAAGCAACAAATACATTTTTATTCTGAAAGATGCTGAGAAGAAATTTTTTCCTTTAAAAGTCAGAATGCTTCATAAAGTCGCTTTGTTGGTTCGTGCTGTTATAGAAGAAGTTTTTTTTTTAAGACCAAAGCGCCAATGATTACTAAGGGGGAGATTGTTAGGTCTGATTTTATAGTAATCATTGTATTTATAGGACTTGGTCAATACTGTGTTTAGTGCTTATCAGTATTGTATCTGACCAAGGGTATTTAAGTCCCTTTGGTCTTGTTCCTTGTAAGTTTCACACGCATATTGAATAGAACTCTCACTTTACGCTTCAAGTCTCTCTCTCTCTACTTTCTCTCTCTAAGAATCAGTGATCTTGGACTCACATTTATATATGAACTAATTAACTGATTCACATATGAACTAATTAACTGTAGGTTCATATGTGAATCAGTTGAACTAGTTAACAGATTCATATATGAACCATATTCACATATGAACTAATTAACTGATTCTCATATGAACTGATTAACTGATTCACATATGAACGTAATGAATTATACAGGTTCATATATGAACTCGTTCCGCGTATTTTACGAAACTACCCTTCTATCTTTTATGGACCACCCAAAGAATTATCCGGTGTTTTACGGTCAAAACCACAAATGTTGACTAGATGAATGGCTAGGATTACTTCTCTATTTCTCATACATTTACCATTTCTCAAATGAACCTCTCCTTTTATATATCTATATATATATATATATATATATATATATATATGTGTGTGTGTGTGTGTGTGTATGCTAATGTTCTTAATACTTTTTTGCATGATAGTCCAAGCAAAAAGATTATGAATGATTACATAAAGATGGAGAATTTGAAAAAGAATTGCATTTTTACCTTTTTGTCCTTTATTTTTCTTCAAAGTTGTGATGAGTGGCATAAGTCATAAGTAGTAAATATTAGGACTCTTTATGTGATTATGTTTATATATGTATCTTCATTTTCTTTCTTTTACAGTTTTTTTCATTAAATTATATATGACTAATTAAACCCATTCAAACTAGATGATACAAATCAAGTAATATGTTCCTGTGGACGCAAAGGAACCATTAAGAGACAGATTTTTTTTTTCCAAACAAGATTCTACCTCTTAGCAATTCAAATGTTGCCTCTTAATGAAACTATTTAGAGGTAAACAAACAACCCCTAAGATCCATTCAAACTCTTGTAAAAAAGAAGAGTGTGGCATATAATTTTTTAGATTCATACCGCATATTCCAATTACCTTTTTATTATTCTGCCTTCACGCCGGTCACCACATCACCACCGTCGAGGATAGGCACCACCACCACCGGCGACCGTTTTTTACTCCCCCCACCCAACCACCTGCCACCCTCGAGAACCACCACCAACACCTTGATCCCACTTTTCTGCCATCACGCCGGCCACCACATCACCACCGTCGAGGAGAGGCACCACCACCACCGGCGACCATTTTTTACTTCACCCCCTACCACCACCTGCCACACTCGACAACCACCACCAACACCTCTTAGGTAACCGGCGGCAACAACAGGTAACCTTCTAGATCAGTGAGAGCTCCACCAGCGGCTACCACCAGTCTCTCTTGGCTCCAGCGACCACCAAGCCTCCAGCGAACACATGCCGATCTCAGGTAACCGGCACACCTCATCTTCATAGCTGGACATCTCGAAGTCTCGTTCATGTCGTTTTTATAAACGTTGTTGTCGATGTGCTTTGTTTTTGTTCGTTTCCGTTTCCGTTTTGGGCCGTTCTTCACGCTCGATAGTTGCGTGTGAGTTAACGTCCACCAATACATCAACGGAGAACGTAGCGATGGCTACGTTGTGTTTCCTCTGAAGGCGATAAAAAAAATAGAACTCACATTTGGTTTCAAAGGCTTTTCCGGTGGTTTGGTTTTTCCGGCGACCTACAGGCCGGCGTGGGGTATAGGATGTACTCCTCTTTGTCTTTTGGCACTAGGGTGCAGCAGTGAGGACAGAGAGCAGCTTTCTGTTTTTTGTTTGGTGTCTTTTTCCTTTCCATAAATGGCTGTTAGATAAGTCAACAACTTATAGTTTTTGTCTTTTTTTCCAAAACTGGTTTTTTGGAAGGAAAAAAATCCATCAGCTTTATAATCCTTTGGTTCTTTGATTTTTAATAATTTTCTCAATTAATCACTCTTTAACCTCCAAAGAGTCCAACCTTTTAGTTTACTGGAGATATTGTGTTTTTCGGCAAGCGTGGTTGGGACTTTTCGTGATGGATACTCAACAATGGCAGGAGGTTCACTATCGTAAGGGGACCCGACAACACGTTTCTCGTTACTTGGGGAATCAAGTTGGAACACGGTTTAAAGGGTCCAAGGAAGCATAATTGTACAGTATCTCCACTACTGTATTCGTTTCTAACTTTCCCTCGCACCTTACCACATGAGAACTTTGGAATTTGTGCTCAAAATTTGGTACGATGGTCGATGTGTTTATTGCCAAGAGAAAGACCAAATCCGGGAGAATGTTTGCTTTTGTACGGTATCGTAAGGTTGACGACGTACATGTTGTGATCAACAAGCTTTGTACTACTTGGATTGGGAAATTACGTTTAATGGCCAATATAGCTCGTTTTGATCGCAACGGTAAACCTTCTGAGGGGTGGAACCAAGGTCGTGATTCGGTTAAGGTGCACCCTAGACCCGTTGGAAATAACAAAGGTGTCACTTATGCAGACATTGTCAAAGGAGCTCCCAAGGATTCTTCAATCGAAGCTAAAGACGATTCGGTTGGCATTGTACTTGACATGGATGGAATGGCTGAAAATAACTTTCCATTAGCACTTGTCGGGTGTGTTGTCGAGTTTAAAACTCTCCCTAATGTCCATTCTCTTTGCAAAAATGAAGGCTTTTTAAACATAAAAGTCAAATACATTGGAGGTCTTTGGGTCCTTCTTGATTTTGATAATATTGGTTCCCGTGATAAGTTTTTTACGCATATGGGGGTTAACTCTTGGTTTCAAATGCTTGAAAAATGGTCCAATAATTTCAAGGTGGAGGATAGGCTAGCTTGGATTGATGTGGAGGGTCTTCCATTGAAAGCGTGGAATTCTAAATCTTTCTCGAAAATAGCTAGTAAGTGGGGACAAGTTGTCTTTTTGGATGATTCGGATGGTAACAATCTTTACAGTACCCACCTTTGTATTCAAACCTCTTGGCCCTCGTTAATCTACAAAACAGTAAAAGTGGTCGTGAGAGGATGTGTTTTCCACGTTCGAGTGAAAGAGATTTGTGGGTGGACTCCGGATTTTCTGGTAGAGGAAAGCGACTCGGAGGTAGAGGAAGATGATGAAAGGATTAAGGTGTCAGATGAGGGTTCAGAGAACGAGGAGGAAGAAATACCAGATTCATTCTCTAAAGATGAAGTTCCGGTTGGTGCACATGATGTTGATGAAGACATTTTAAAGAATGCCTCTGTGGATCTAGGGGACGAAAGCGATGACCCGTTTAGCTTGAACAAACTCCTTATGGAAGACATGAATATTTCGGAAGCTCATAGCAAGGATAGTGGGACCCCAGATAACACCCCTTACTTCCCACCTGGATTTACCCCCAACGAGGGTGGAGGTAGTGTTGAAAGCCAGCAGGACACACTTGACTTCAAGGAAGATGCGGCAACTGTTTGTGGAGGTATTGGTGCCCCGGTAAAGCCGGTTTATCTTGTCTCAGCGCCTTCAGGATCGGTTGAGGAGAAGGGGGGGCCAAATGCTTCCTTAGGTCGCGAAAATTTTAAGTTGTCTTCTGTATCCCAAAGTTCTCATCATTCTGGGGGTTCATTTACTTCTTCAAAATCTATTCGGGAAGGTTATTCTATGCTTGAGGAGTTATCTGCTACTATTGGTCTTGGACGGGCGTTAGGATTCCCCATGAAAGGTTGCGAAACTGATCTCAAAGTTATTATCAGCAATGCAGGAGGTAAGAAGATGTCAATATGAATGTACTTTCTCTTAATGTTCAAGGGTTGGGGTGTGGAGAAGAAAAAATGGGTAAGAGAGTTATGTGTTTGCCATGGGGTAAATTTTTTGTCTCTCCAAGAGACGAAATTGACTAGACTTGATTTATTTGTGGTAAAATTCCTTTGGGGTAATTCTTTTTTTGACTTTGCTTCTAGTTCGGCTAGGGGTAGATCCGGTGGCATTCTATGCATTTGGGACAACACTTTCTTTAAAAAGTACCGTGTTTCTTCTTCGGAGTATTTTGTGGCTATAGAAGGAATTTGGGTGCCTAATGGCCTTTCTTTGTTGGTTATCTCGGTGTACGCACCTCAAGAGGCGGCTCTCAAAATCAATTTATGGTCTACACTTCTGGGTATGATTAGTAGATGGCATGGGGAGGTAATTGTGATGGGAGATTTCAATGAGGTTCGCGTCTCTTCTGAAAGATTTGGTTCGACTTTTCAAGCTAACTCCGCAGATAGATTCAATTCCTTCATCCGTGGCGCCGACCTTCATGACCTTCCTCTTGGAGGGTATTCTTTCACGTGGACAAATAAATGGGCTTCTAAAATGAGTAAGCTTGACCGGTTCCTCTTGTCTGATGGCCTTTTTGATATAATGCCCAACATTTCAGGTTTGGTGCTTGATCGTAAGCTTTCCGACCATAGGCCTATTCTTTTTAAGAAATTATCCTTTGATTACGGGCCTACGTCGTTCCGTCTTTTTCATTCTTGGTTCGATATGCCTGAATTCGACCAAATTGTGGAAAAATCATGGTATGATGATAGTGCTCGTGATTCAAATGGTATGATTGCTTTTAAAAAGAAACTCCAATTATTAAAGAAAAATCTTCGTGTGTGGATTGATGAAAAAAGAAAGAGTGATATGGAGGTGAAAATTGGCTTAAAAACAAGTATTAGGGACATTGACGCTCGGATTGATTCGGGTAACGCTTCTACTATGGATATCGACTCTCGTATCCAATATATGAAGACTCTGGGTGACTTGGAAAGGGTAGAAAATTTGGATGTGGTGCAAAAAGCTAAAATCCGTTGGGGAGTTGAAGGAGATGATAATTCCAAGTTTTTCCATGGAATTCTTAAAAAGAAAAGACGTCAACTAGCCATTCGTGGAGTTATGATTGATGGTGATTGGGTTATGGAGCCAACCAAGGTCAAAGATGAGTTTTACTCTCATTTTCAAGATCGGTTCAACACTTGTGAGGAGGGAATTCGTCCAAATTTAGAGGTGGAGTTTCCAAACGTTTTGTCGTCGGATCAAGCTTCCTTTCTTGAGGAGCCTTTTACGCGGGATGAAATTAAAAAAGCAGTTTGGGACTGCGGAGCAGATAAATCCCCGGGACTAGATGGTTTTACCTTCCATTTTTTCAAGAAATTTTGGCATCTCATTGAAAATGACGTGGTGAAATTGGTGGAGGACTTCTTTGTGTCCAGTCGATTCCTGAAAGGTTGTAACCCTTCTTTCATTGCTCTCATTCCGAAAGTTCTTGATCCTAAATTTGTTAAAGACTATAGGCCGATTAGTCTTATAGGTTGCCAATATAAAATTATTGGTAAACTTCTTGCTAATCGGCTTAGTATGGTTATTGGGGATATCGTTAGTAGCGAGCAATCTGCTTTCATAAAAGGGCGTCAGATTCTTGATGGTCCCTTAATTTTGAATGAAGCTATGGATTGGTATAAAAAAATCCGGTCTAAGCTTCAGATTCTTAAAGTTGATTTTGAGAAAGCGTACGATTGTTTAAGGTAGGATTACTTGGATTTAATTCTAGCGAAATTGGGATTTGGCATAGTTTGGCGCGGGTGGATTCGTGGATGCCTTGAGGATTCGATGGGGTCGGTACTCGTTAATGGCTCTCCGACTAAGGAATTTTGCATTCGTTGTGGATTAAGGCAAGGAGACCCTCTCTCCCCTTTCCTTTTCATCTTAGCCATGGAAGGTTTACATGTCATTATTCAAGATGCGGTTTCAAAAAATCTCTTCCTGGGTGCAGCTATTGGTAAAGATCGGTACCCTCTTTCCCACCTTTTCTACGCAGATGATGCAATTTTTCTGGGTGAATGGTCTTTAGCGAATGCTAGGAATATTATTTGTATTCTTAGATGTTTTTTCCTTATCTCGGGTCTCAAAATTAATCTTCATAAAAGCAAACTTTTTGGTGTGGGGATGGATTCGCAAGAAATCGAGTGTTTGGCCTCTCGTGTTGGGTGTGATGGATTGAAGCCTCCATTTTAGTATTTAGGCTTACCTGTTGGGGGTAATATGTCCAAAAAGGAGGGTTGGAATGTGGTGTTTGATAAATTCTTGGTCAAACTTTCCAATTGGAAAGTTAAAACCCTTTCGGTTGGTGGTCGGCTTACCCTTTTAAAGTCCGTTTTGGGGAGCCTTCCTACTTACTTCATGTCTATCTATAAAATCCCAAGGTTGGTTGACTAAGGCTTGGAATCTATCCAAAATAGATTCTTTATTGGTGCTGATGTGGAGGAAAAGAAAATGTCTTGGGTCAAGTGGAAAAAAGTTATGGCTAGTCTCAAATTCGGAGGACTTGGTATTGGTAGCATTATGGCGTTTAACCGTGCATTGCTTTTCAAGTGGATTTGGCGGTTTTGGTTGGAGGATGAGGCACTTTGGGTTAAAATTATTAAATCCATCTATGGCGAGAAGGGCCTAATTGGATCGAGTTTGCCTAGGCAAAATTCGAAATCAACATGGGTTTCAATTATAAAAACGATCAACGCACTAAAGGACAAAGGTATTGATCTTTTCTCTTTTTGTAAGAAAAATGTGGGAGATGGTACTCTGACCGCGTTTTGGGATGATATTTAGCTTGGGGATTCTCCTTTTAAAATTCAATTTCCTAGAGTTTACGCTTTAGATTTGAATAAATCAGCGAATGTCAAATCTCGTTTGGAGTTAGGGTGTTGGAATGTGTGTCTTCGAAGACCGCCGAGAGGTGGGGTTGAGGCTGTCCAATTTAGTGAACTACAACAGATTTTGTCTACCTTTGTGCCCTCCTGTCAAAAGGATAGATGGGTGTGGCTGTTAAAAGGGTCGGGTGATTTTTCAGTGGCTTCAGCTAGACGTTTAATTGATTCTAATCATTTTGAGGTAGATTCTCGTCCTACTAGATGGAATAGACTTGTTCCCATCAAAGTTAATGTGTTTGCGTGGCGGTTGCTTCTCAATCGGCTCCCTACTCGAATAAATTTGGATAAAAGAGGTATCGATGTTCCGTCTCTTTTATGTCCTATTTGTGATATAGGAGTGGAGGATTGCAGTCATCTTTTCTTTTCATGTCCTGTCGCTAAAGACTTGTGGGTTCTCATTGGTCGTTGGTGGCGTATGGATATTCCGAATCTCCATTCTTATTCGGATTGGATCTCTTGGATTGACTCAATTCAGTTGAAGAGGGAGGCTTTTTTGTGTTTTGAGGCCGTTACGCTTACCACTTTATGGTCTATATGGGTGTTTCGGAATGTTATTCTCTTTGGCAACCCGAAGCCAAGGAAGGCGTTGATTTTTGAAAACATAATAACCCGTGCTTACTTTTGGGTAGCTCATAGAAGTAGCATTTTGTCTATTAATTGGGTTGGTTGGCTTACTAATCATTCCCTTGCCATTACTCGTATGTAATTGTTTCTTTTTCTAGCTTTTTGCTAGTTTTATAAAATTTCGCCGTTCAAAAAAAAACATTTAAGGCTTTGGGGGATGTAGTGGAAGGTCTCATCTACCTATGGTTCAAATCCAAGCGTTGCCAAAACCCTTATGGCCATGGAGGTTCATCTGCGATGACTCCAGGCCATTCGTGGTCACCCGGGGATTAGGCGGTGCGCGTAAGCTGACCCGAAAACCCACGGTTACCAAAAAAAAACATTTAAGACATCAAAAATAAAAAAATGAAAATGCATAGGACAAGTTTTATTGTTTATTATATCACGTCAATAAAAAATATTTTTTTATAAATATATTTAATATTTTCGTCGTACTACAACCTCATCAACACACATTAATTACCCCTCCATCACATCAAATAATCGTTGTTCTCAATTTTTGTTAGAACTTTTTGATTCTTTACGAAAATACCATGTTAACATCATATTCATAACTCTGAAATTCATAAAAATTGATGTAAAATATTTGTTTGATTAAATAAGACTTTTTAATTTATCAATAATTAATATTAATTGCACATGATGTATAGAATTATCTTTCTCTTTTGAAACTGTATTACTTTACATTGATATTGTTTTATATTAAGTCGAATTTTTCTTTTTTTCATTGAGCAAAAGTTCAAGTTGAATCTTTATATTATTATTATGTATTGAGTTAAACCTTCTAATTTCTTCCAATATAATAATAATAATAATAATAATAGTAATGCATGATTGAGTAATTAATATTTGAATAACTAGATATTGACAAAACAAATGAGTATGTAAAAATCAAAATAGGTATTTGAACAATTGATGTTTAGTGATCATGGGTTGAGAAGTTTTAGTATCAAAGTTATCACCATATGATAAGGTTAAAAAATCAATATAAATGTTTGTTTTTCGATTGAATATTTATATGTATCGTAGTAAAAACATAATATTTATGGGTTATAATTAAAGTTACTTCTTCAGATAAATGATTGTTTATAATAGATAAAAGAAATTATGGTTAAAAGTAGTGGAACTATAGACTTAAAACAACCTTAAATATCTTATCAGGCTAAAAAACTACATTAAGGTACCGTTTGTTTTTTAAGAGATCTAAAGTCTGAAGTCTCATTTTAGTTATGATTAATAAGAGGTGGTGTGTAAAAATGTCTAAACGATTCAGACTTAAGAGTCATCAAAAGTTTTTTTTTTTATAAACAAACAACCCCTAAGAGTAAATTATGGATTTGGTCGTTGTGGTATGCTGATTTTTATGAATTTGGTACTCATACTTCATTCATTACGAATTTGGTTGTTGTGGTATGCACTTTCTGTTGGGTTTGGACGTATAAATCTGTAGATTAATTAACAACATTCAACCCACATCAAATATGACAAAGAAAATAAATGATTTCTATCTTTTGTAACCGGCAACTCAACCGGTATAGTTCAAATTCACTCAGTATCACTTGAAAATTTATCTGACTATTGACTTCAATACCTTATAGTATTAGTCGATAAAAATAAAGATATGTATATATATCTTATTCCCCTACTTCGAAAAATATGATTGTGAGTTTTGAAAAATATAAACAAATCCTCAGTAAATAAAATAAAATATAAAAAAATAGTTTTTCAAATAAACAAAAATATAGTGGAATACCTTTTGTTCAGTTGCATGTTCCGCCATTGACACCCGACCGTTCGTATTCTTCTTGTACTCGGATGATACATAGATAAACTATATATATTTATAGTGAATGTAGAGAATATTTTAAAATCTTTTATTTTCATTTTCGATTTTACATTTAAATGTAAATATATTAAAAATATGAAAGAATATTTTTATATCTACATCGTTTCTATTTTATTTTATTTACACTTGGTTAATTTGGAAAGTATTGCGGAATATTTTTATTTTAAAGAATACGATAATTTATTAGTGTATCTCGTTATTTTTTATTTTTAATTCATATCAACCTTTTTTTTTCTTCTTTTAATGCTCGTGAAAAAAAAATATGTGTAGATTTTATATTAGCAAAAAAAATACGTGTAGATTTTATATTATGCTAATATAAAATACGTGTAGATTTTATAAAATAAAATAGATTTTATATTAGCAAAAAAAAATACGGAAGAAAAAATAGTTTATATTACATCTCATTATGTAAAAAGATTTTATAAAATAAAATATGGAAAAAGATTTTATAAAATAAAATATGGAAAAATCATTATGAGATGTAATATAAAAAAATACGGAAGAAAAAAGATTTTATATTACATCTCATTAATATAGATTTAAATGTAAAATCTACATTTAAAATAGATTATGCTAATATAAAATCTATTTTATAAAATCCTCCACCAAAAAAATAAATATTTATATTAATAAATGAGTATACATTCCACAAATAAATGATTGTGTGAGATACTGTGCTTGAAAAGGTTATACCAAAGCATTAAGAAATTGTAACTTAAGTAATTGGCTTTAATTAGTTGTACATTGTGCTTAAAATGTTGTAATTAATAGTTTTTTATGTCGTTTTTATAATATAGTATAGATAAAAAGATTTTATAAAATAAAATATGGAAAAATATTTTATAAAATAAAATATGGAAAAATCATTATGAGATGTAATATAAAAAAATACGGAAGAAAAAATATTTTATATTACATCTCATTATTATAGATTTAAATGTAAAATCTACATTTAAAATAGATTATGCTAATATAAAATCTATTTTATAAAACTCTCCACCAAAAAAACAAATATTTATATTAATAAATGAGTATCCATTCCACAAATAGATGATTATGTGAGATATTGTGCTTGAAAAGATTGTACCAAAACATTAAGAAATTATAAATTAAGTAATTGGTTTTAATTAGTTGTACCTTGTGCTTAAAATGTTGTAATTAAGAGTTTTTTATGTCGTTTTTATAATATAGTATAGATAATAAACAAATAAATTTAATTAACAAAATAATAAAAACAAAAATAAAAATAATTGGAATAGAGCGAATGACAGAAGGTGGAAGTAACTTTACTAAATAAAAAAATATATTGTATTTTGAATTTTTGTATTTAATAATAAAGTCTTAATTATGAACCTGAGCAGTAGCAATAAATTAAAGAGTACGCGGGTCCCACGCAAAAATAATTCAGGGACTTTTTATTTTTATAAAAAATATTTTAGAATTTAGGTTTTTCGTTTTATCATTTTGCTTTGTTTTAAATAGCAGTAGTTGATATCATTTTTTTTGAACGACGAGATAGAAATTTTATTACACAGAAATAAATCAATCGGAAACAGTAAGTAACCATGCACAACGACACTACACGAGGCCTCCTAAAACGCAAGAAACAAAAAGGGAGTCAAAGCGACACAAAAGCCAAAAAACGAGACACCACCCAGGGCCTGTTCACGAGGGGTAAACCGGGCTGCTAGGATGGCCAACACCGACACCAAAGTAGACGCAAAAAACGTCGTCGATTACAACTACGTCGATCCCAGACTAGCCAGCCAATTATTCCAATAAGTGATTAAAGTGTGGTCTCTACCCTTGATCCATTCGAAGACTTTTAATTGCACCATGAAGAATTGGTCTGATATCATTCCTTGGTTCTTCTCAAACACCATTTTGTTGCGATGCGTCCAAATTATGTAGATGAAGCACCATAATGTCGCAGTCCATCTTTCCAAAACTTTCGCGGTGGTTCTCATTTGTCCACACGTCCCCAACAAGTCGCTTACCGAACTAATCGACGAGAGATCAATATTCCACCATCTTCCGGTTAGATGCCATAACGATTTCACATCCTCACAGTTGATCAACACGTGGTCTATCGTCTCTATCGCCATTCCACATCTCGGGCACAGTAGTTGGTGTCATTGTTATACAAACAAATGTAAAATTTAATTTTAAACCAACCAAATTAACATGTTTTCAACTTATCTTTTAAATTTTACTCATTTAATCCATTATGTATAAGATGTAACTCAAAATTGACCCAATGTTAGATAAAAAATCTGAAATTACAACTTCTACTCGTCAAAAACTATAAAAATATTGTTCTTTGAAGAAAAACAAAGGTCATCGGTTTGAGTCCAACATGGTCACTGATTATTTCTCTTAGTTGTTCTCCAGGGTCCTGTGATTAATCTAGGTACGTGCAAACTGGTCTGAACACCTATGTTTAATAAAAAAAAAAATTATTCATACCATTTTTTTATATTTGAAGAAAATGATTATAAAATCAAGGGAATTTAATTAAAATACCCTTTTTTGAAAATCAGTACCCAAAATGCCCCAAATCTTGTAATTTTTGTCAAAATACCCCCTAGATCCGCGTTTTTGGCCGCGTTTTTTCAAAAAACGCGGACTGGTACTGTTTGGGTCCGCGTGTGGGTCAAAACACGGGTTGGGTCCGCGTTTCCACTGTTGAACGCGGGGTTAGTCCTAAAACGCGGACATGGCGGGGACATATCTTAATTGAATTGTAATTTTTATTTTATATTTACAGTTTATATCCCTATAATTATTTAGTTAGTTTACTTTATACCTTTTACTTTTCTATTATTAATTTTATACTTTTATCATATTAACACACATAATCGTATATTAACTAAAATACGTTAAAAAAATACGTTTTAATTTTAACAAGTTATATCATTATAATCGTCTCTTCGATACCTTCGAAATGAGCCCAATATTGAATATTTTTTGATTTCATGATTTTATTATATATCATATATACTACATAAAACGTATGAAACGTATGCATATGTTATTTTTCTTTTTACCATAAAACATAAAACGTATTATATATCATATATACTACATATTTTTGGACAAATTATTCATAATTTATGTTATTCTTTTTTTACCATTTTACTAATAACGATATTTTTAGTCCAATGGTAGAATATCGTTATTTTTACTAAAATATCGTTATTAGTAAAATAGTAGAATATCATTATTTTTACTAAAATATCGTTATTTTTAGTCCAATGGTATAATATCGTTATTTTTACTAAGATGGTAGAATCGCGATATTTTTAGTAGAATATAGATTATTTTTACAATAACGTTATTACTAAAATATCGTTATTAGTAAAATGGTAGAAAGAAGAATAACATAAATTATGAATAACTTGTCCAAAAATATGTAGTATATATGATATATAATACGTTATATGTTTTATTATATCATATATATTAAAAATACGTTTTTATATATCATAAAATTACTTAACGTATTTTAGTTAATATACGATTATATGTGTTAATATGATGAAAGTGTAAAATAAAAAATAGAAAATTAAAAAGTATAAAGTATAAAGTAAACTAACTAAATAATTATAGGTGTATAAAATTTTAATATATATGATATATAATAAAATAATTAAATCAAAAAATATTCAATATTGAGCTCATTTCGAAGGTATCGAAGAGACGATTATAATGGTATAACTTGTTAAAATTAAAACGTATTTTTTAACGTATTTTAGTTAATATACGATTATGTGTGTTAAATTGATAAAAGTATAAAATGAATAATAGAAAAGTAAAAGGTATAAAGTAAACTAACTAAATAATTATAGGGGTATAAACTGTAAACATATAATAGCCCCACGTGAAATAGGGGAAACGCGGACCCAACCCGCGTTTTGACTCACACGCGGACCCAAACAGTACCAGTCCGCGTTTTTTGGAAAAACGCGGCCAAAAACGCGGACCTAAGGGGTATTTTGGCAAAAATTACAAGATTTGGGACACTTTGGGTACTGATTTTTTCAAAAAAGGGTATTTTAATTAAATTCCCTAAAATCAATTTTTTAGTATTTAAGATTAACATATTAGATTTTGAGAAACAAGTATTAAGTTGTGTTGCAAAATATAATCATTTAAAAAAATTAAAAGATGTCTATGCCTAGCAAACATTAATCAAATAAATATTTAATTCTGATTATTAAAATACAAATACACATTCAAAAATTAATATTGTATTTTTAACCCCCAATCTATTAAAACGATGTATTTTAAAAAGGTAAAATGATCTAAATACTTATTATTTGTTTTTTTTAATCATTTTTTTAAATGGACATATCATTCACGGTATTTATAAAACAACTACTACATGATAATTAAAAATGTTGGTGTGTTACTTAATTATATAATTAATTTAAAATAAAATTACAAACGTGATAATTAAAAAAGCGATATGTTCAAACATGATTGTATAAGCATGTGCAAATTCCGTCACCACCATTTTTGGGTTTGCAAAACACATCCAAAACATACTTCGCATGTTACAAAATTAAATATATACATTTGCATTATTATTATTATTATTATTATTATTCAAAACCCAATTATTTATATATATTTGATAGCAATCATTATAACACATCACTAATATGAGTTTTAGTTCATGAGTATTTATTTAACTAAAATCTTCATCATATTTCAACGGAAGAAATCTTAGATTGACGTGATATTTACATGATATGACTGAGTGAGATAGAATCGTATTGTTTTGATCTACTAAAATAGGTGAAATAAAAATCAAGAAAACGAGACAAAATCGATAAATTATTAAACCATTTATGTTAAATTAAAACACTAAAACCTTGCACGGTAGTTTGATTCGCTACCTCTGTCTCACTCTTCAATTTGCACAACACACCTTAAAACCATTAAAAGATTTAGGTGTCGTTTGTTTTTTAAGAAGTCTAAAGTCTGAAGTCTTATTTTAGTTATGATTGATAAGAGGTGATGTATAAAAAGATCTGAACGATTCAAACTTAAGAGTCATTAAGATGATTTTAAAAACAAACAAACAACCCCTTACTTGTTCATTAAGTTCAAAACGGATAAAATTAATCGATGTAAATACAATTAATTCAATATTCATTTTTAATTAATTCAATGTTAGTAAAAAACTTTGGGAAAGAGTGAACGTGTACTACCTGTGTAGCAGATCTAGATCCCACTCATTTACATACTCCCCCTTCATCTATGAACTACTTTTCACTTTCCCCCTTCTTTTTTTCATTATTTCTAACCAGGAACTTGTACAACTTTTTTTTTCTCTAACATGTACAAAAATACAAAATTGGAAAAAAAAAAAGCTAGCTTATAAGCTAGTGTACATGTTTGGATGACCAGCTAGCTTATTGAAACGCTACTCAAAATAGCGTTTTAAAAAGCTAGCTTATCAGCTACAAGCTAGCTTATAAGCTACTCAGATTTTAATTTATATTTTCTATTAGGTCAAAGAAGTTTGAAAAGTATGGACGTATTAAGTATGATATTTATACTAAATTGACCATTAACAAAATTAATATGATTAAATAGGAATAGTTCATGTTTATGAACATTAATATGTTTAAGTTAAACACGATAAATTATCAGTGTTATAAAGTTTTTAAATTAAAAAAAAACAATTACTTAAAAGAGCTCGATCAATGACGATAAATATTGACTCTTGCTCACTATATTAACAATTATAAATAGTCCAAATGCACCATATATACACTTAGCTATTTATCCCGGTCTAACATTTATTGTTCTTCCTTGGATAACGACCTTTTTAGCTTCCATATGCACATCAAAAGTGAACTACAAATAAACACCATATCATATCCAGAAATGGTATTTAAAAAAAAACGCAACTGCAGACAAGGCCACAAGGGCGGAGCTATAATTTTTTTCTAAGGGGTGCCTAAAAAAATGTAAGAAAATTTATGATTTCAAGGCTGAGAAACCCTTTTTAGTATATATGTTAATAAATAGTTGAAAAACATGAGTGACTAGTGGTGCTCAAAAACCCGACTAACCCGATCAACCCAACCCAACGCAAAATAACTCAACCCGAAACAACTCGATGTCTAATCGAGTTATAAAATCTTTAAACCGTAGATATTTGGTTGATATTGGGTTACTTTTATTTGAACCCAACACAACCGGTTGAACTTGATATCCTTTTATTTCGTGGATTTAGTATGGATGTTGAGTCTCTATTAATATGCACATTAGACAATTATACCATCACGCACCTTCTTCATATACGTATATTTTCAATCTATTCTCCATCTCCATATAACTCATTTGTATATATGTTCAATAATTACGAACACACACACACACACACATATATATATATATATGTGCAAATTGAAAAAAATTAATTGAATGTGTTATACTTGAAATTTAAGAAGTATCGATAAGTTGTACCAAATGATTGATGATGAAAAGGAAATTATGAGTATACTAGAGAAAACAAGGTAGAAGAATATTTTGATGTACCAAAGTATCAAACCGAACAACCCTTACGGGTTGGGTTTGGTTGCACTTTGGTTTAGGTTGGGTTGAGTTGGGTTGATATTTTTTAAACCGCAAGCTTTGGATTGAATTGTTCAAATGTCTTCAACTCGATCAACCAATCCGTGAGCACCCTGTGAGTGACTTAAACAACATAATTATTTTTATATTTATACAAACAAATAGAGCAGTCATTTGTTTTATTTTGTTTTTGTGAAAGTGTGGATGTTCAGAGAGGCGGGAAAAAGCATATACATAAAAACTAATAATATTATTAGGAGGAGAAGGGGTAAGGTCTATTACATCTTAAAAATTAGACCTTAAAACTAATACATACAATGAATTAAAACCTACCTCTTCCACTGCAGTAGCTAACTGCTAAAAATATCTTTACGACTTTAAATTCCCGACAGACGCAACCTTTTTGCCGCCATTCACGTTTCAAATCACCGAACAAGTGGTTAAGCCTTTATATTACAGCATTCTGAATGTCAAGGATTCAAGGCCTACAATACTCACTCCTACTGTTTATCACCTTTCCTTAACAGGTACACCAAAACCAAGAATCGACCACCCTCTGAACGAGCGTCCAACTTTCACTCTCAAAACTTTCCTCCTTCTTAAATGCAATCCCTTCCCAATGACCTAGAGAGTTCATAGCCTTCATGCATGACGACACAATAACTTTATACTGTTGACTTTTGAAAATGTAGAAAATATTACGTTACGAAACAAGCTTGAGTATACACGATGCCACATCGGCATAACGGATTAGTCGTACACCACTATCTCGAGAATCGTTTCGCCTCAGTCTCCATGATAAAATAGGTCTCACCCAATCGAAAATCGATGTTGACGTTATTGAAAATATTTTCAATAAACTTTACCCATGCGGTTCATAAAATTTCACTAAAAATCAGGTGATTAGATGATATTTCATTTCCACAAAATGTCGACTCATTTATAAAATAAGTGAAATGATTCTTTATTTATCAAGTTCAAGATTCAATGCATCACTCGTTAAACCCGCTCTTTTCCACCAGACACACACTTACACACGTTATCCTGTTTTCAAAACGAATGCCTCACAAGACACACACTTACCCCAAAAATATGACATGATGAACACCAACATTTTGTTCAAAACATAATGCATGTGACTCATTTCACATTGAAGGCTATTCCCTCTAGTAAAGTCACTGTTTGCACTCGCCTCAATTTATTACAACTCTCTTCTTCCGACCAACCAAACAGGGCCCTCACATTTACCACAATTTCCATCGCCCACACTTCCCCATTTCCTTGCATGATCCACTACCAATTACCACCACGATCAAAGATTCGCGATTCATGCGTCCTCACAATGACCCAACTAAACTTGCCATCAATAGCTCACTTCCATCATGTCCCTACTTCATTTTATCAGTCAACACTGATTTCGTCTTCAATCATGCTTGCCACTCCTCAAATAATTATGGCTCCAAAAGCCTCTTTTCTAACCTTCGATTCTTGGATTAACCTTACAACAAAAAACGAACTCCCATCACACGCTAGACTAAGGGCCTATTTGATAATGGCTTAAGGAGCTTAATGAAGGCTTCAGCTTATTCGGTCAGCCATATCAGGGTGTTTGTTACTGGCTTAATCATATGGATGATGACTTAATCGCTAAGCTTTGGAGAGGAAGCTTTATGGGAACATACCTATTATTTCCCTCAATACCCTTCCCAAAAAAAAAATCGATCAACTCTCATTCTCTCAAGAAATACACTCCTTCCAGAAAACCATACCATTTCCTCTTACGATTGGAGTTGCTCGACCGACGATTGGGCCTCCTCGGTCGACGATTGGACCTCCTCGACTGGCGATTGGAGCTCCTCGGTCTGCGATTGGAGCTGCTCACCGTTTCCTCTTGCGATTGGAGCTCCTCGATCTGCGATTGGAGCTGCTCGGCCGGCGATTGGAGCTCCAAAATCGACGATTTGTAATCAGTTATGTTTTAAGATTTGTGAACCCAACATGCCCTTAGGGTTTACCTGAAAGAATTTTCAACAACAGCTGTTTGCCTGAGTGGTTAAAGGGGAAGATTTTTGTTATCAGTTTCAGTTCCTATAATTATGTTTAGTGCAATTTTTTTTTAAATTTGTTTAAATTGATAATATTGATTGTTAAGAATCAACACATTTACCAATCAATTATGTTAATGCTTAATATACAATGAGGGTTAAAATAGTCATTTATGACATTCAGACCATTCATTCAGCACAACAAACAAAGAACAAGGTATCTCAATCTAAACAGACAGATTATTCCAGACAGACATATTTATCCATCGAGTATGCCCATGCACCTGTAAATTCATAATGGCATTGGCCAGATGCAATTCTGAATCTACCTTACATGAGAGTACTCACTATTGTTATCACACCTCATGATGATCAAGGTCTTTCTTAAAGACTTCCTAAATCTCAGTTGTGTCCCCGACTCCACAGTTTAAGTTTAGGCCCATCCGGTAACCTAAATCCCTTAAACTATGGCTTTGATACCAATTGTAACAACCCAACTCACACGACAATAGGCAGAACCAATTTATTAAATAATAATGCCAAGTGGCCCAGTACAACATCTAAAATACAAGGTTTGCGGAAAAACGACCTAGTACACAACTGAGAATACATTGACAAGAATCTATAATGGAGGTTCTCTAGTTCAGCTCCAGCTCACATCTTCTCTTAAAACTTATCCGCTCCTCATATAATCACTCTTTACCTGAAAAGGGTTTTAAATTTGAAAAGAGCGAGGGTTAGACCGAAAGGTCTAGTAAGTCCCCTCTTGCAACAGTTTTTTAACTCATCAAACATTCAAGGATTTATCATAAAACAAACCATTTCCAGCTTCAAGGAAAACTATTAACTTTCAGCAACCTTCTCCGCTCACACTACCACCACCCTAATGTGACAGCGTGTCTGTGACTCACACTGCCCTTGTTGGGACACACCCCCAACGGCATAAACGGAACACCCCCCCCCCCGGTATGAGCACAGGCGGGACACACCCCCCGACTTTGAGCCTACACACTTAGAACCATGTATGCATACATTTCCACTTTGACAACAATAAGAAAAATCATCTTTAACATTTAAATAAATCTCGCAAGTAAGTATTAAAGCAACATCATTTCAAATCTTGCATATAATTTCATATACATAAAACATAACTTAATCGTCGTAAGAGACTTTAGTTCAGAAAACTCACCTGGGGTCCCTTGCTTAACTCTTTGCGCCTACTTGAACAAAACCTATAAGAAAACCATTGACCGGTAAACTTCCAATATTTACTATTTCGCAACGGCAAACGACCCTTAACCCACTATAACCTAAGTGGTTAAATCCCAATTAAATTGGACTTACTCCCATGGGTGAAATACTCATAAGAATCTCAATCCATTAATTAACATCGACCCAACACTCGATAGCAATTCGTAACTGACCAATGAAATTGGGCCAAACACTAAAGCCTGAGCCCACACGGGAAACAGAACTTGGGCCACGGCCCGTGCCTTGACCGGACTCCTCACGACCGGGGCCTGACCACAAGGGTCGCCCGGATTCTACTTCGACCGGGGTCTCGACCGGATCCCCTTGACCGGTGTCGACCGGGTCCCTTTGACCGGTATCGATCGGTTTTTAAGTGACCAGGGCCCCCCGGTTCCCCATCCCACTGTTCGATCGACGATACAGCAAGGCAAAACGCCCCACAGACTCCCAAATCTTAAGAGTAGAAATCCAAATCCCTTTTCTATAGATTATCTCACATTAATAACTTTAACATTAATCTCCTAAATCCATGAATCCACAAACGGATTAAATCATTTAATCTCAACATCCCCAAAACCCAAAACCATCAGACTACATCAATTAACCCAATCTCAAAGATTAAAAGCTCATACCAAAAACTCTTGCAATGAAGATAATGATTAGAAGAAGGCTTACCTCAAGGAAGATCCAAAAATCTTGAAATCTCGATCGATGTCCTCTCCCCAACTCGGTCGACCCAAAATCGCCTCCCTCTCTAATCTTTTTTTTTCCTAGTCGCCAAAAATCTAAATGAGAGGTTTTAGGGTAAAACTCCTTTTTATTCAATGTTACCCCTTACCCCTTTATCTTTGAGTCTTGACCAACTAAACCCCCAACTTTACTTTATTAAAATTTATACCCGATTATTACATTAAAGATTCAGAGGTTGCCTCTTAATGGAACCATTAAGAGGTAAACAAACAACCCCTAAATTTATAAATCATGGATACTTTCCAAACTTAAAACAATACTAAAACACACATAGTACACTATCCAAAAATCACACATATCGGTGACTGGGGATATCCGTATTTATTGAGAGTGGCGGAAACACAAAAGTATGTCACCTATCTAATGTTGTCGACTTCTAACAAGTTTCATCTCAAGAGTAGGTTGACCTTAGTGTCCATTCCGAAAATGATACCTCAAGGCTCACGCACTTAGAGCATCTCTAACAGCTATGCTAAAATAGAAAAAAGTGAGTTTTTAGCAAAATTTTTTGCTCCAACTGCTATTTTATATTATATGCTAAAATAGAGTAAAAAAGAGAGAGAATGTAAAACTCCATATTCAAGAGAGAGAAATAATATTAAAAAAATTTCATCATTATGAGACATTGAAATTATGTGTTTAGGAGACAAAAATAATATTTTATTAAATGTATTGAATATTTTAATAATATAATTGATGAGAGAATTGCTAAAATAGAATAGCTATTGGAGTTGGATGTAAATTATTTTAGAGATTTTTACTTTTTATACTCTATTTTAGAAAAAATTATAGCATAACTGTTGGAGATGCTCTTAGTGCCTACCTCCTAAGGTAGCACCTCAAGCGTAGTAGTTCTTAGTGCCTACCCTTCCGGATAACATCTCAAGACTCAACCCTCCTAGTTCCTACTTGAAAAATCATTCTAACTACAAACTTAAAACAAGAGTCCAGAAGTCCAACCCCACAATACCCACGGTCCTGGAGTCCAACCCCACACGGGTCCCTCTCTGCAGTACCGACACAACCACCATCATAAGAACGACTCACATGCCTATGGATTAAATGCATTTCATTCTAAATTACATGACTCCAAAGATCTGATTAACTCGAAAACACATCTTTATCGTCTTCCAAACGGTTTCTAAATTTTACCAAGATAAGTGTTTAATAAACGACCTCTAAGATAAAAGTTTGTTACATCTTAATACATTTTTTTCCAAATTACCAATACAATATACAACAATATTTTTTTATTCATATTTATGTATTGTAAGAGCATCTCTAATAAATACAAATTTGGTCCCTATGGTTTACAAATATTAACGACTAAGGTCCCTCAAAGAAATATTTAACGAATAACGTCCCTCTACTTTCCATTTTATAACACGTAGGGTCCCTCTTAGTAACACTGTTTAATAACATGTATTTAAGTGGGGGTAAATTTGTCCATTCATCTATTCTAGGTTTGGTAACATATTTAGTTCCTCCTAAAATTCAGGGATTAAAAAATCTTTTTATAGTTTATAACATATTTGGTCCCTCTATGAATTTAAATAAGAAATTAAATGCAAAATTGATTCCTATGGTTTGCAAAAAATAACAAGTAGCATCCCTTAAAAATTAAACTTTATTAATCTCCAAACCTAGTAGTAGCACTAGCATTTTTTGGATAGAAGCATGAAGACAAGTCTTAAACTCACAAGTCACAACCACTACTTGGTTAACTTAAAAGAAGACGATTAATAAAAACAAACTAAATAAAAAGTATCACACCATAAAATATAAATATTTGGTCAACATAAAAGAAGACGTTGGATGGCGACAACCAAGTGGTGATTTCATATGTTCTCTAAATTAAAAGCTACTACAAAAATGACCTCAAATCAGCAGCTACAAAACCAACATGAAAGCCGTTATAAAAAATAATACCAAAATAGCAGCAATTAGCTACAAAAAAGTTAAGAAGGGATAATTACACCAAGTTTTGAACTAAAGAAAATTAAAATTTTATAAGTTAAGGTTCTCGTCCTTTGCATGTGCCTGAGTTATGGCCTTGTATATGTGCATGGTTTTATTTAGTTTGTCTTTATTAATCATTTTTTTAAGTTAACCAAACAATAGTTGTGACTTGTGTCCAAAAAAATGCTAGTGCAGGTTTGGAGATTAATGAAATTTAATTTTTAAGGGATGTTACTTGTTAGTTTTTGTAAACCATAGGGATCAATTTGCATTTAACTTCTTATTTAAATTCATAGAGGGACCAAATATGTTAGAAACTATAAAAGGGTTTTTTAATCCCTGAATTTTAGGAGGGACCAAATATGTTACCAAACCTAGAATAGATGAATGAACAAATTTACCCCTACTTAAATACACGTTATTTAACAGTATTACTAAGAGGGACCCTACGTGTTATAAAATGAAAAGTAGATGGACATTATTCGTTAAATATTTCTTTGAGAGACCTTTAGTCGTTAATATTTGTAAACCACAGGGACCAAATTTGTATTTAACTCTAGATTTTATAAAATAAAGAAAATTAAGATTTTGTTCTCTATTTTAATTTAAAGGAATCTTTATATTAATTCTCTAAAATAGGAAAAAAAAGATAAAATTCCAGCTTTAAAAACTTTTCTAACATTTAACGTGATGAGAGAGAAATTATATTTTATTATTTTTCATCAATTAGATAGAATTATTACTATTTTATATAAAGTTTTTTTTAAAAGTGTTTTAGAATAATAAAATTTAAAAAATATTTTAATAATATAGTTATTATCTAAATCCCCAAAGCAAAAAATATGTTGGACTTAGAATATAATTTGTTTTAATAATTTTAATTTTTAATTTTCTATATAAACCATCTATTGGATATGCTAATGTGTTATCATAAAATGCATTTATTAGAAAAAACAGAACTTGTAGAGAGAAATTGACAAAAACTCTAACTTGAGGGGTCATTAATAACAATTTGCATTCTTCACTTATATCATCAAACACTCCAGCTGGAGAGACATTCAAGAGAGGTTAAAATCTCTCTCTTTTCTCTATCTTTCTCTCTCACTGAAACCAACATAACAAAGGGTACTGTTTAGGTGCTTTATAATTATTATTCTGAAAATAAACCTCCTCCTTTGATAGCAGCAGCAACTACAAAACAATTGATTGTTCTGCTTCTGTTCCTGCAACTGCAATCCTCCTTCACTTTATATATATATATATATATATACCAAAACAACCACCAAAAGAATTAGAAGAATGAAAGAAGAATGGTTTGAAGAAAGCAGTAGTGTTATATATATATATATATATATGTGATCACTTTCAGTAAGCTTTAGATTTCTTTCCTTCTCTCATCACTCATCATCATCATCCACAACAAGCAGAAAAGACTTGCTAGAGCTTTTTTCAATTTCATGGGTAAGATTAAATCCTGCTTTTTTTCTGCTTCCAATAAGCAATTTTTAGGGAATAAAAAGGTTCTAGAGAGAGAAAAAAAAATCTATATATACATATTTTTATATATATATATAAAGAGAGAGAAAAGCATTATGTAATGGTTTTTTGCTGCTTTTGTTTTGTTGATCAACTTTTGTCCAGTGTTGTTTTCCATCTTTCTTTTTGCAGAAAATTTTCAACCAACACTGTTGTTATACTTTGAACAACACGGGTTTTCTCCTCTTTTTTTTTAATCTGCAAAACTCCAACTTTTCTTTTTTTCTTAGTTGATGAAACAAGAAAAATGCAAGCTTTCTTTCATGGGGATTTCTTATTGTAAATTGTTTTTCTTTTCCTTCCATTTTCTTGAATTATAACTGAAAACAACAAGCTTTCTTTGATGGGATTTTCTGAATTTAGCTCTCTTTTCTAAGGTTCTTTTTTTCTTTGAAGTTGAAGGTAATATGTGAACATCCATGAAGTTTCTTCTGATTTTAACTATCTTTTATTCTTTTACTACAGGAGCAGCTGAATTAAACAACTAATTCAGTGGGGTTTTGTTGAGAAAATTTACTCGATCAAGAATCAAGAATGGATTCATATGAAGCAACAAGAGTTGTGTTCACAAGGATCCAAAATTTAGATCCTGAATATGCTTCAAAAATCATGGGTCTTCTCCTCATTCAAGATCACGGCGAGAAAGAAATGATTCGGTTAGCTTTTGGTCCTGAATCACTCGTTCACTCCGTGATTCTCAAAGCTCGTAAAGAACTCGGCATTTCTTCCGGCAACTCGCCATCGACACCTTCCACTCCGTCGTCGCCGTCGCCGTTCAGTCTTTCTCGCCAAAATTCCGCAAATTCTTCAACCACTTCAAGGCTCGTTAATGGCGGAATTACTAACCTCCCTTCACCACTCAGCATCCCAAGCTTATCTTCTTCATGGACCAACTCCAACTTCTCCGATTTCCAACCCTCAGAAGTAACGAATTCGTCCACCATGAATTCCGCAGCACCGCCGTTCTACGGCGGCGCCGGTGAGCCTGATCTGATCGACGAATTGCAAATCCAAGACCAGCTTTCGTTTCTCAACGATGGTTCACCGACTCTCGGCCCGAAACCCACCGATTTCTTCTACCCGGATTTGGTCTCCCCAAACGGCAGCGGTGACATGTTCTCGCCGTGGGGTGGCGGTGGTGGTCCACATCGCCGGAGCTCCTCCGTGAACGATATTTGTTTGGGGGTTGCTGGTGAAGACCCTAATGGATGGAAACCTTGTTTGTATTTCGCTAGAGGTTACTGTAAAAACGGAGCTAGTTGCAGGTTCACCCATGGCGGCGGCGGTGAAGCTGATATGGCGGCTATGGCGGTAGGTTCGTTGACCAAACTTGACGCTTTAGAACAGTGTCAAGAGCTTCTCCGATCTAAATCCGCCCACCAGCAACGGTTGCTAATGGCGGCCGCCGGTTCGTCTCCTAATTTCCCGTTCCCGAACAGCCCAAAATCCATGAATTTTCTTCTTCAACAGCAATCAGATAGCCCCAGGATGGCGGCCGCCGCAGCCGCCGCATTAATGATGGGGGAAGAGATGAACAAATTCGGGCGGTCAAGGGTTGACCGGAATGATTTCTCGATGGGTATGCTGAACCCGGGTTCACGACAAATTTATTTAACTTTTCCGGCTGATAGCACCTTTAGGGAAGAAGATGTTTCCAATTACTTCAGGTTCGATTTCACTAACTTCATTAAATCTTAATTTGCATAAATTAGAACCTTTTCTGAAACTTGTTTTCGTTTTTTTTTTGTAGCATTTATGGGCCGGTTCAAGATGTTCGGATCCCGTACCAGCAGAAGAGGATGTTCGGGTTTGTGACTTTTGTTTACGCCGATACTGTTAAGCTCATTCTCGCGAAAGGCAATCCGCATTTCGTGTGCGATGCTCGGGTTCTCGTGAAACCGTACAAAGAAAAGGGCAAAGTCCCCGATAAGTTCCGGAAGCAACAGCAGCAGCAGCAAATGGATCGTGGCGAATTCTCGTCTTGCGGCAGCCCCACCGGTTTCGACTCACGTGACCCTTTCGATCTGCAGCTCGGTATGCTCGTTACCGTTTGTAACCCCGGAACTCGCAAAGATAATTTTGTATCCACATTTGTAAAATGTGAATCTTTGATTGAAAATGTCTATGTATGTGTGTTCGAATTAGGGGCTCGGATGTTGTACAACAGCCAAGATTTACTGTGGCGAAAAAAGCTGGAGGAGCAGGCGGATTTCCAACACGCGATCGAGCTCCAGAATCGTCGGCTGATGGATCTGCAACTGCTCGACGTGAAACGGAGCCACCACCACCACCACCACCGTGCGCTTTCTAGCGGTGCCGCGATTCCGTCGCCCACCTGTTACTCTCCGAGTTACCTCAACCACTCGTCGGTTTTCGCCTCCGATAACCGCAGCAGTTCCAGTCCCGATTCCGGTACCGTAACAACCCATCAATCCTTTCCGAAAATAGTAATAATTTGTTCTTGAGATTGAATGCATTGTTTTTGTTGCAGAGGATGGTTTGATTTCTAAAATGGTTACACCTGTGACTATCAATGTTGATGAGCCATTAGAGGCAACTACAAACCTGGAGAAAGAGAAGGAATCATTGGAGTTTAAAGATGAAAATAGCAATGGGAAATCAAGCCCTCATCATGAAGATGTTGATTTACCTGAAAGGTATAATTAATTATATGCCATTTCAAGCAACACCATCATTGTGCTTCAATTGGTTTATGTTTTCTTCGGTTTTCGGTCTTTCTAAATCGGGTAAAATGTAGCTTGGAGCACAATCTCCCCGATAATCTGTTTGCGTCACCGAAAGCATCTGGAGACTACCGAACCGTCTTCTCGAACGACGACGATGAGATCACCGACAAGAATTCACCAGTTTCGTCTGCACCGTTTTCCATCAACAACGGTAACTTGATCACGTCACCGTTGCTTCCTGCGACTTCAACGTTGGATTTGGCTTCACTGAAATCCTGTTACTTTCAGTTTCCGAGGTACTTTGTTAATTCCATTCCGTTCTGCCGGTTTCAGCAAACTAGGCGATAAGTTAACTGTAAGCTAAAAAAAGATACATGACAATGTAAAAAAATTTTGGGAGGCAAATTGCACCCTTTTACATTGCTAAATGCACCTCTATCTAGTAATTTTTTCCTCACTCATCGACATCAAAACCTACTTTTTACATTCCCGATGAATGACTTGACATGATTCTCATCGACATCAAAACCTACTTTTTACATTCCCGATGAATGACTTGACATGATTCTGGCATTAAATGATGCAAATAGCATTGCCCTTTGAAACGTTATCTGGAGTGGTTTTCAAAAATCTTGCTTATGGCTTATCAAACATGGTTTTTTTTATTGGTTTAAAAAATGAGATAACTTATGTCAGACATGGCCTAAATTAATAGTCGGTTGGTTAACGAATTGTGGTGTTGATGCAGGTTTTCTTCGGGTCACGGTGCCATCGGAATGTAGTCTTTAATTCCGTTTTTTAGCTTCCTTAGTGTAGGTAATATCATCCGAATCCGTATTTCTTCCCATTTCGATCCGTCTTTTTCGCATTTGTTCATATGTTTATAGTTGTTGGTGGTTCTCTTTTTTTACAGGAGGAAGATGAATATATGTAACAAGAAAGCATACCCAGATGAGATCTTTAGTAAATCATCATCACCAATAACCGCCACCACCTGCCGCCAGTCACCGCCGCCGCAGCCACCACCAATACTACTTACTACCATACAAAACTATATAGGTAAAAGAAAATGCAGCAAAGCGTATCAAGATCCTGCTTCCCCCTCACCTTCTCATTGTGCGATTAAAGATTTAAGATACAATTAAAGCAAGCTTGTTGTCAATAGGATCAAGAAAAAAAAAAGTCAAAGAACAAAAAGTCAAATGTATGTAGCAGTGACCCCAGGGGCTGGAAAATTACAATACTAGCCTTTTGTTGTGTAGTGTGTTTGTGTTAGAAAAAAAAAAAGAATGAGCATTTGTCCATTTGATGTAGTGTACAGCCACTGAAAAGAAGTGAGGAAGAAAAGGGCAAATCTGTAAAAGCACATGGGGGGGTTGGAGGGAGGATGTGGTAGATTGAGGTTTTAGTGTTGAAAGAAGTAGAAAAGAAATGGTTGAATTTATTATACCATAAACTAGTTAATGTTGTTATTATTATTATTATTATGTAATGTATGTATACATCAACATCATCATCATCATCATCATCATCATGATCAGGCTATGAATAGACATGACAATGAAGGAATGACAAACACAAACAAAGGGTTTTTATATTGTTATTACTTTTTCTTTTTTAAATATTAAACCTTGGTTTCGAGCATCTTTTTTATATATATTTAGGGAAAAGTTCGTAAAAACCCAACAAACTATTCCATTTTGAATGGTTAAATCCATAAACTAATAGTTGAGAGACTTAATCATTTAAAATGAGAAAGTTTAATGATTTTTTCATTCAAAAAAATAGTTTAGGGACTTAACCATTTAAAATATGATAGTTTATTGTTTTTTTTTTTAACTTTTCCCATATATTTATTTGTCATATTTTTATATCTTTTTCCAAGTGGAATGGTCAAATACACACATATTTGTTTTAAATGATTTATACTACGTGCAGACAATGCATCTGCTCAAGAACCGTTTTGAGTTTGAATCTTATATTTGTTCACAATCGGGAGTGACACACGATAAAAGTTAACGAAATACTGTATTTTATTTTGAACAATCTAAAATAAAAAAGGTTATATCTATTTAAATGAACCAAGAACACAAGTAAAATATGCTCTAACAAGATAAAGTTAAAAAAAAAAGTATTGTATTCTTGAGATGTTTAAATAAGAAGTTTAAGGCTATGTTTGACAAAGTAACCGATAAGCTAGCTGGTAACTGATAAGTTAGTTGATGAAAAAGTCATGTTTTGCAAAAACTAGCTTATAAGAATATAAAATTACCAAAAAAAAACATTTAGAAAAAATAATCAATATTTTATGATATAATTAGAACAAATTTATAGTATTAAAAAATTTTGAAATTTATTATTATATATATTAGAGTAAATTACATTTTTGGTCCTTGTGGTTGACACTTATTATCAAATTTGGTCATTTTTTTAAACTAATTACAATTTTGGTCACTATAGTTGCTATTTCATTTCACTTTTGGTCCCTCTGACCAACTTTAGTTAAAAAAAAAACTTACTTAAATTAAGGGTATTTTGGACATTTTACCTTTTCTTTATCTTTTTCATTTTTTTGTTTTACTAGATTGTATAGTATATTACAATTATAGTCCCTGTGGTTCGTCTTTTTTTTTTTTTAACTTTTCATTTTATACCCTTATTATATTAATTAACAATAATTTTAACTAAAGATACATTAGTAATGCTTATATGCAAATCCGTCTACACTAGTTCAAAAAAAACTTTCTATTTTAAGTTGTTTTTAAAAAAGTATGGGAAAAGTTCAAAAAAATCCAACGGACTTTAAAGTTTGGAGTGATTAAGTCCCTGGACAATTTTTTCGAACAAATAAGTCCTTGAACATTACAAAACCTGTCAAATAAATCCTTGGACTTTTGGTAACCTGTTGAATACATTTTTATTACTTACAAAATGTAACTTACAACCTACATAACAGGTAAAACTACATATTAAAAAAGAAATGTCACATATTTTATCCACCTACAAACAAAAAATGGGGAAATTAACTTAAATAAGTCAATCTCATCAACCAAATTTACTTTTTAACCACTTTTCAAATCTTTTTTTTTTTTCTAAAATAGTTAAAGTTTGCACATAATGTTTTTTTTTTCTAAGTAAGGATTGTTTTTTTCCAAAAATAAAAACATCCTTACATAGAAAATTTTATGTATAAATATTCACTTTGCTTATAGTTTTAGAAAAAAAAAGATACACTTTGCATCCTTTTAAACTATAATTAGTTATTTAATTTATTTTATATGCATTACTTTTTCATTTTTCATTTTTATTATGTTAACACACATAATCGTATATTAACTAAAATATATAAAAAAAATTGGTTTCTTCTTTTACAAATTACACCATTATAATCGTTTGGTTAATACGTGAACTATTTTTAATACTTATAGTTACAGATTAATCTTATATTATTAAATAAATAACTCTAAAATGATAGAAAGTGTAAATATTAAATATAATTCGTACGTAATTATGATATTTAATAATATGAGATTATATCCAAAAAATTCAATATTAGGCTCATTTTAAACGCATTGACGAGACAATTATAGTGGTGTAATATGAAAAAAGAACATATTCTTTTTTATGTATTTTAGTTAATATACGATTATGTGTGTTAATATAATAAAGGGTTAACCGAAATTAAAAAAACAGAAGATATAAAGTAAATTAAATAACATATTATAAAAATGCTTTCTAATTTTTTTTTGCCAAAAACAATTCTTAAGGCAAAATAAAAAAATTATGCATAAACTTAGACTATTTTAAAAATAGATTTTGAAAGTGTTTAAAAAATGAATTTGGTTGATAGGATCGACTATTTTAGTTAATTTTCCCATTTTTTAATCTGTAGGGGGATAAAGTAGGGGACATCTTTTTTTAATTTGTATTTTTATCTGTTATGTAGGTTGCAAGTTACATTTTTAAGTAATAAAAATATGTTTAACAGGTTTTGAAAAGTCCAAGGATTTATTTAGTGTGTTTTGAAATGTCTAAGGACTTATTTATTCCAAAAAATTGTTCAAGTACTTAATCACTTCAAACACTAAAGTCCATTGGGTTTTTTTGAACTTTTCCCAAAAAGTATCTTTTTTCCCCTCTTATTTATGTAATATAGAAATCGAAATTTATCTATGTCTATTAATAAAAAAATGTATTGTTTTTAGATAGTTCATTAATTACATATTTTTAAAATGTGTATCAATAAATAGACTTTATAATATTCTTATTAAAAAAATCAAAATATAAACTTAAATTTATATAGAGAATGATATTCGGTTCTATTCCGAACTACAAACCATAGGCCCAGAAAATTTCAAACATTTCCAATTCTAAATCCTTAGATAAAGTTAGACCTGGCAAACGTGTCGTGTAACACCCGTAAATTCAGGTAAGTTGAGGTTTTGTTAATCTTACGTTTATGTGTCTATCAAAGTAGAACGTATGTGTTTAATTGCCATTTTAGTCTGTGATTAATTGCTCGATATCGAATTGGAAGTTTCAGTCTTGTGTTTGGTAAACAGGAAGTTTTGCGACTTAGTCGCGAGTGGAAGTCGCGACACAAGCCGCGTAGTCCACTGGGGTGTTTTGGGTTTGAGGAATCTCGCGACTTAGGCGTGAGTTATAGTCGCGGCACTAGCCGCGTGATTCACTGTGTTCGAATTGGCCGGGATAGCGGGCGACTTATGGCGCGGGTCCAAGTCGCGGCACAAGTCGCGATCGACCTGCAGCCCCTTAAACCCTTCTTTGGCCGATTTTCTCTCATTTGGTTCTTACATTCCCTCTCCATTGGCGATTTTAGAGCTCACTAAATCAGCCCCTTTCCTCACCAAACCCTACCTCTCATAAATACAACCTACATTGGTGGTTGGATTATTGGAACCTTGCATTTACTCTCCTCAAGTCTTCAAGCTTCACCTACAAGTCTCCATCTTCATTATCCAACTTCTAGGGTTCCATATTTTCTAGATTTTGGTTCAAAATCTAGATTGTGAGTTTACTAAACCTTTGTTAAAACTAGATACACATCATAATCTTCTATTTGTTATTTCATTCTTTAGGTGTTCAAGTATTTGGGATTAATTGATGAAAATGATTGGAAATATGAATGTTGGTGATATGCTATGGTTTAGGTTATGTGTACCATTATTTGGGGCTTTTCTCATGGATATATATGATGGGTACCTTGATATGTTAAATGTATGCATATGTGTGTGTTGTGATGGTTTAGTTGGGATACCACTTTGGTGAGATATTTATAAGCATGATGAACATAATTGTCATTTGGGACTTTTGTTGGACTTCACGAGAATAGGATGGTAATATTGTACCCGTAGTCGGTATGGAAATATGTTAGGTTGAAATATACCTAAGGACCTCCTATATGCTTTATGTTGGACGAATCAAGGCAAGTTCACTAGGAGGATGTAGTCTTGGGGCACCACCGGGATGGTATGTGCCCAGACCTCCGCCACTCGGAAAGTTTCCTTTACGGTCTGATCTCCGGGTATGCCGGGCCTTTGGGGTGTTCCTTGTTAAGGGCATCAAGGTACATCGACTATTTGGAGTGGAATTGATTGGTGCTTTGGGTCTCCCCTAATGACTCCACATATAACTGAACATTGGTTAACTGCTGATAAGAAATTGTGACTGTTCATGCATGCTTATTATTGTCCAACTCACTAGGCTTTTTGGCCTAACACTTGTTTGGTGTCGATCTGTATCTCAGGTGTTAGCGGCGCGACTCCTAGGCAAGTTTAGATACTTTGGGCAAGAGCTTGGGGATTTTGGCGCTTGAACTATTTTTGGAAGTTTTGGGTTAATAGATGACACCCCTTTTGTAATCTCTTTTCTAGATGTAGAAATTAGATTAGTTGGTTGTTGTTTATTTATCCGTTAAATTACAGATTTGTGATTAAACCGGTTATTTGTATCTTTCCCCTTTTTGGGAGGCTCTTGCTATGGCAAACTTTATACCACTTCTCCATTTATGGAAAGTTTTTGTTATCCCTATTTTTAGGGTGTTACATGTCGGGTCGGGTTCGTGTCGGGTTCAAAGTTAAACGGGTTGAGAATGTCTAACCCTAACCCGACCCGTTTAATAAACGGGTCAGAAAATCTCAACCCTAACCTGACCCGCCTAACCCAACACGACCTGCCTAACCCGTTTAACATTTATAAAACTAAAAATTAAAAATCGAAAATTCACAAAAAAGTACAAATCCAAAATTCAAATGAAAACATTATAAATCCAAATTTTATAGTTCAAACTTAAAAGTTCTAACAAAATCTAAAATATTAAAAATCCAAACATTAAAAGGAAAACTTATAATATATATATATATATATATATATATAGTGGAAGGATAATGCGAGAAGTTAAACATTTTGCGAGAAGTGTTTAATCATATATGATATCACGGTCTGTGGGTGTGCTTAATCATATATGATTAAACGTCTATGTATTGTCAATATAACATGTGTTTAATCATATGTGATTAAGTTTGTGTATCATATATGATTAAACACTTCTCGCCTTCTCGCAAAATGTTTAGCTTCTCATTTGAACCTGTCTATCTATATATATATATATATATATATATATATATATATATATATATATATATATATATATAAACGGGTTATTCGGGTCATTTTCGAGTTGAAATTTTTGACCCTGACCTTACCCGTTTAATTTTCGTGTCGTGTCGTGTCAACCCGTTTACTTAAACGGGTTGAAATGTATTACCCAAACCCGTTTATTTCGTGTCGAGTTCGTGTCGGGTTAGCGCGTCGTGTCATTTTTTGCCAGGTCTAGATAAAATCCAAATCTCTTGAAAACATTACGTCAAACCAAACTAGCCCTTATTGCTTTGTTTGATCTAAAATGCAGACTCATGAACCATGCATATTTCACCTTGTAAATCATTCTTTTGTAATCTACTGATTCATGAAATAAAGAAAATAAAGAAAATATGTAATTGTTAGTTGGTTATTTATTTTTCATTATGATAAATTTAAGTTTATATTTTGAAAAAAAAAATTTATATTAGAGGGTTTTTTATTTCATCCACATTTAATAAAAACATTTAATTAATTAAAATATCTAAAACCGATAAATTTTTTTAATTAATAGACATACATAAATTTCGATTTCTTTTTCTTACATAAATAACGAAAACAATAAATTTCTTAAACACAACTTAAAATAGAAAAGTTTTTTTTGGATTAGTGTAGACGGATTTGCAGATATATGTAATATCCGGACTCAAATATGTAATTTTAGAGTTTGTGTAGCAACCGTGTTAGAAGTTAATAAAATTGAAGATTGGGTGAAAATTTAGCATCAAGCCAAAAGTTGGAGGGGGCAAGTTGGAATTTGTGGGAAGAGGGGTTTTTACCCTAACTCTCTCCTTCTCCTTTCATTTGTGTTGGCGACTGAAGGTTTTAGGGAGGCAGGGAGAGGGTGATATTGGAGAAGAAAGCAAATGAGGCATTTGTTTGTGGGATTTTAATCTCATCAATCGATCAAGGTAATCTTCTTCTTTATCATATTATGCCTTGGTGGTTGTTTGGTTTTCACTAGTTAAGCTTTTGATGTTAAGGAAGTGGATGGAAAATTCCCTTTTTATCATTTGGGAAACATATGAATGGATTTAGTTGAAAGGAGTTGGTTATGGATGAAATGTTGTTTTAATAATTTGTTTTAGTAAGCACAACCTCATGTTTTTTAAGGATTTGCTTGAAATTGGGATTTTTGGGCTCGAACTAAAAACCCTTAATCGCCCTCGTTTTGTATCTGGGTGAACTGCAACATCGGGCGAACTCGGGAGGCGAGTGATTGGTGTTGATCGATGCCCCAGGAGACGGGGAGAAACCGGGGGAGTCCCGGTCGTGGCGAGACCCCACTAGACCTTTCGGTCTGAAAAGCTGAATTGGTTTATATTTCGATAAATCTTTTATGTGGCTTTGGCGTGAACTGTTTTAGAGGGAACTCACTAGACCTTTCGGTCTAACCCTCGCTCTTTCCAAACCAAAAACCTTTTCAGGAAAGTACTCGGCAGAGGGTTCTAGCAAGGGCAAGAGATGTTGTAGGAGAGAAGCGTGGCGTAGGAGAAGATTGCTGCGGGATCCCGGATTTAGTTAATTTCTGTATTAACTCTCAGTTGTGTATTAGGTTGTTTCCGCAAACCTTGTTATGTGAATTGTCGTTTTGGGGCCGTTTAGCATTGACTTATGTTAGAGTCGATTATGCGTTATTTTCGCCAGTTTCGGGTTGTTACAATATATATCAAATAAATTGCATAAAAAATTTGAAAATATTCAATACGCAACTTATTTTAATGTTATCTACAAGATTTTTTCTAATGGTGTAATTTATAAAATGAAATACGTATTTTTAATGTATTGTTAATTAAAGTTATCATTAATTAATGAATGCAAATCATGTCTTGCCTGAGTGGTAACCTGAAACTCGGTAACACCCCGGGGGGGACTGTGGATGGTATCCCAGTCTACCCTGGTTCGAGTCTAGGGGGAAGCTTTGGGCGCATGAGGAGCCATCCTAGACTCTAGGTCGGCCTTCGGGTCGACTCGGGTCCAGGTTTCTGGGCAACCAGTCTATGGGTTGTGGGTTCGGTCCTTGGGCCGGGCTTAGTCGGTGTCTGGACGAGTCCAGTCCAAAGGGCTGGGCCGGGTCGCTGCAGATTAGTCGGTGTTGCCCTCGGATGCCCGGATACCGCGGGAACGTGTGTGTGTTATTTGTCGTTCAAAAAAAAAAGTAATTAATGAATATAATAAGAGTATAAAATGAAAAATGAAAAAAAATGTAGGAAAAAAAGAAAAGAGAAAGAAAAAGACAAAATACAAGGACTATAATTGTAATATATTATATATTATATAATGTAGTAAAACAAAAAACAAAAAAGATAAAGAAAAGGTGAAAGGACCAAAATACTCTTAATGTAACTAAGCTTTTTAACTAAAGTTGGTCAGAATGACCAAAAATGAAACAAAATGACAACCACTATGACCAAAATTGTAATTAGTTTGAAAAATGGACCAAAGTTGATAATGGGTGACAATCACAAGGACCAAAAATGTAATTTACTCTACATATTATAAATTTTAAATTTTAAACCAATTTTTAAAAATAATCTAATTATAAATAACCGTTACATATAGTATAGAAAAAATAATCAAATAATAATTATAAAAATAATAATAATTGATAACTAAAATATATTGATTAATATTGATTTTTTTTTTATATAATTATCAATAATTATAAATAATTAAAAGTTAATATCAAATGTATAATTAAAATTTAGGTTATAATTTTCAGATAATATTTAATTATTAATAATAAATTTTAATAAATAATATTTATTTATAATTAATAGTTAATATATAATAATGAATATTAATGAGAACATAATTAAAATAATCACAAAAAGCTTCTTATAAGCTACTTCAAGTAGCTTACAAAAAGCTAACTTGAAGTAGTTTATCAAAAAACTAACTTACATCCAAACATGTATCTAAAAAATAAGTTAGCTTATAAGCTAACTTATTTTTGCCAAACGATGCCTAAACCTTCTAATAATAATAAAAATAATGCTAAATATTATGAGAAAGTAAGTATCATTGAAAAAAATTCATTTGAAAATATATATGTAAAACCATATGAATATTGTAGCTTTTTTTTTCACATATACATCTTAAAACAGATATTTACCCTCTACCTTTTTCACAAATCTATAGGACAGGGTAAAAATAGAATTCACCCGAACGAATCTTAAATCACCCCTTCTCATAATATATAAAAGGAGGTATGAATAAAATTCGTTTTTTTCCTCACCTTCTCATAATATATAGTTTTTATTTATTTATTTGAACCGATCTCTTCTGAAGCAACCTAAAATCGGAAGTGTTTAAATAGATGAACATTGAAGCATTTAAGCAAATACAATTGCATTAAAGTCAATGATACAAAAATATATGTTTTTTTTTATAATGACAATAATACAAAATCTGTAGCAGCAATAATTGAATATATGTTTCTGAAACATGTTTCAGCACAATTGTTTAAAATTGAGTAAACTACGATTTTCGTCCCTGTGGATTACTGTTTTAATTATTTTCGTCTTTCGGTTGTTAAAAATTGTTTTTTAGGTCACTTTTGTTTGTATTTAATTTTGTTTTTCGTCCCTGAATCTAACAAAGTTTGAAAATTCCATGAAGTTAATTAGGGGGCGATATGGTCTTTTAACTTTTCTTTCCTAATTTTCTTATTTTTATTAAATAATAGGTGATGATGCCATTTTTTGCGTTATTCTTGTACCACTTTCTATGTCGTTTTACCCGGTATCCAAGCAAAAAGAGTGTGTTTATGACGGTTTATTTCAAGTTTGTTGTGAAATCGATCTTCCAAAAGAAATAGAAGAAACCTGATATTTTGGGCTTAAATTATAGATTTTACAGTCTTTTGGATAAATAATTCAAAAACGAGTCCAAAGTTTCTTTCGGGAGCAAAATTAGAACGAAGAAGTTGTGGTTAAAACAGTGGCCACCGAGAGTTTCACCATGATTTTCAGGAATTCGAGCTAGTTTCCTCGCGAGTTAACTAGCGTGGAAACTAACGGCGGCTGCTGAAAAACGACTTTAAGCTATTTTTCAGCTAGAGTTTGGACTATTTAGCCTCTATCCTCAAGAGTGATGGCAAGGAGCAATAATGGGCAACTTTGGACAACTTTTCCACTAAGATTGGAGACGATTGAAGCAGAGGAATCACCGTGGAGCGTGAGATTAATGAAGATCAAGCCATCGTTTGTGGGTATTGCGATTCAAAAAGGGAGTTTTACAATTCTGAGTTTTTGTTCAAGAGACCAATGTTTAGTCTTATAATTCTTCCTTTCGCTTTGTGTTTTATCAACCCCAACATGAACTAATCTTTAGATGTCGGGGTTGGATTAATTTTGGTTTATAAGCATATGAGCACGTAATTGTGTAACTTTTATCAGTTTTTCCAATTAATGAAGCATGTGAATTTGAGATTAATGCTTTCGGGAGTTTGATCCGTTTTCAATTGATTTATTCGTTATAAATTACATTCGAGAGAATTTATTGATAACTAGAATTGATTTGTATGCCTTGTAACACCATAAAATTTGAAAAATAGCAGACAAATTAAAACTTTCAAAAATCTTTTAAATACATAACTTAAGATACAAACATCTAAAGTTTACAAGAAAAGGATTACTAAAGTATGTATCAGAGTTTAACGAAACTATCTAATCTCTCAAATGGAGATAGACAAGTCGGGTGTTACTAGAACCACAAATCTTTTATCTTTCCCAAAACCACATGACGCCTCTAAAGCCATCCTACTAGAACTTCTACCAAGCTCTGTGTGCCACTCAGATCCATCTAAGACCTAATATACATGTCGATAAGAAAAAGTGTTAGGCTTAACGCCTAGTGAGTTAAGTAGTTTTCATCATATAATTCATAAAACGTGTAAAACGAATATTTTACTCTAAACACGGCCATCCCTGAAACATAATTTATAAAAAGCTTTATTTACAAATCATGTTATTTCCAATACCAAACACCCATTTTAAATAAATATCCAAAATCCAATTTCCCAAAAGGCACACACGAGGTACTTCACCGAAATACTATTTGTATAAATAAAATTGTATGTTTTAACACCGACAGTATGGGTAAGGGAATACCCAAAAACACACGAAGTACTTCACCGAAATACTGTTTGTATAAATAAAATTGTACGTTTCAACACCGACAGTATGGGTAAGGGAATACTCAAAAATAACACTTTTCGGTGACAGGGGAGACCCGATTCCATCGAATGTGGCAGGAACACAAAGTTAAGCCACTTATCAATGTTCTCGAGATTCACTTCGGGCCATGGATCCTCGTATACGGCTCCTTTGAGCACCACCGTAAGATACACAAATGACCCTAGTGTCTACTCGACCTCTAGATGAGTCTCACCATAAAATTCACAAGTCCCCGTATCCGACTAACACCATGGGCACCACCACAAGATTTAGCACCGTATACGGCTCCCATGAGCACCACCGCAAACTTTAAATAAGACATGAATTGGGGACCACTCACTAGACTCAAACATGGACATCAAAATTCCACGTTGAATAAATAGACTCCTATGCCTATAGATCCATTGCATTGCAATCTAAAACATTACATGACTCAATTGAATGACTAACACACTCAAACATGTAATAATCAACACTTATGCAATAATTGCATTTTTCATATAAAGCTAGTCATTTAAAACGGACAACGTCCTAAAACTCATTTGAGTATCAATCATGCCATAAGGCATCATACAACGTTTGGCGATGATAATAAAGCCAATATGGCTACATAAGCCGAAGTACAACTCTCCTAAATTTGGTATTTTCTCAAAATATAATTGGCCAAATGCCTAAACCGTAAGACTCACATTCTTCCAAAATATCCATCAGATTAAAGAATGACCGTACCTAAGTACTCACGCTTTTAAGATCAAATAGGTTAGAAATTCTAATTGCAAAACTCTTGAGTTGGGTAAAGTCCCAAAATAATTCGTGACTCCAAGATGATTCGTAAATACTCAAACTCATACAACAATTCCAATAAAACCATTTATAGTTCACATTGTATGTATTAAAGAGTGAAATCCCCATTTTGTCCTAAATCTCCAAATGTCCGAGAAATCTTATTTAATTGATTAAAACTCCTTTTTGGTGACTAAAGCACCCAATCACACTTAGTAACCCATTTATAAAGCTTTGATATCCCAAATATGCACAAATACCCAATTATCCATAAAACTCATCAAATATGAAGTCTGCATATAAAATATGTTCAAAATCCCAAAACATTTATATTTTGACATGCATATAGTTTTGTAAAGCAACTAATACTCACCTTGATAGATTTAGACTAAATCTAGGTTTTTACCTATAAAACTTAAGCTCTTGGATGAAGACTTGAAACCTTCTAGATCTTAACTCCAAGTTCTCTACAAAGATCTTTGAACAAAAAGTATCCAAAGTTACACCAAGTTCCAATAAAATGGAAAAGAAAGTGAAGACAACAAAACCCTAGCTTTTAGGTAAGAAAAAAAGGAGATTACGTTAATCACCACTTTGAATCCTCCAATAATATGCTCCTAGGGCCACAAATATGAACTCAAACTTCAATTCTTCAAAAGAATGGAAGAGGGTTTGATGAAACCCTTGAAACTTAGAAATTCTTGAAATGAGATGAAATGAAGAGCTTCACACCCTTGCTTCCAAATCCTCGCTAAAATGTGAAGAATCCCTTTACATATCACGGAAATGCACCTTAAAGGCTCAAAAATCCGTTTTCTAGGGTAAGGGTTCGGTTCTTGGGAGAGAATAGTGAAATGGGTGAAGTAACAAGTGAAAGGAGTTGAAAAATCAGGATTCTAGGGCCGATCGCGATTTTGCTTGACGATAGTGACATTTGTCACTATGCTGGCACTCTCGCCCGTGTGGGGGTACCTTGCGGTACAATACCAATGCTTGTGCCCGGCGATAGTGACAAATGTCACAATTGTCGACGCTATCTCACAAACGGTACCGAAGCTCGAATTCTCCTATTTCTCACTCGAAAAACTCTCTCACTTTTAAGGATCGAAGTTGGGTCTTTCCATACTCAAATCTTACCTTTGCAAATCATAAAATGGGTTCGTTGCTACCTTTACTTGCTTGAAATTACGGGTGTTACATGCCTAAGGTGATAAATTGGATAGATATATACCAAGTAAACCTTAGTACTATTACAATCTAGATTTTAATTAGTTTTTGAATTCATGTGTTGAAATCGAGGATAAAACATGTGTTTTTAGAGATAATTCTGTTGATACTCGAAAGAGAATAACAGTTGAATTAGTGATTTTGTAACACCCGGGGTTTTTGCATAGTTAGTTTATGATTTAAACGTTTGGTTTGACCCTAACCCAGTGTATTTTAATGGGGATTGGAATAAATAAAGTTTTGGTAAAAATCCTCGCGAGAAATTCCAAAGAAAAGGGCAAGACCAAGCAAGAAACAAGTTCCAACAATCTGCACAACGACCTCAAGTCACGTGGGTAGTCGCGCAAGTTGCTGGAAGAGAGAGCCATAGGAAGTGTGCAACCTGCCGCGACCTGAAGTCGTGTGCTAGTCCGCGTAAGCCTGCAAGTCGGGATTTATTTTCAAAGGTTTTTGAGCCACTTTCTCATCTCACGTCTCTCTCTCTTCTTTGAAGTTGATATAGAAAACCCTAGTGTCACATCCTGCTAGAAGGTTCTATGGGAATCTGGAACATTCCAGATCAATCAAGAGAATTGAGAAACCTTAGAGAAAGATCAAGAAGAGCCATGCTAGGATCAAGAAAGGACAAGCAAGATCTAGAAGGATCCACACATGGTTGAAACTTGTGTAACTAGAAGTTTCTTGTATATATCTAGTAGAATATTCTAGATAAAGTTCTAGAGAGATCTATAGAGTAGTATAAATAGGGAAGTCTTTCATTTGTAAAACACACTCCACATTTTCACAACTTGAGTAATAGAAGCATAGAGTTCTCCAAATCATCTTAGCATTCTTGTTTGCTCATCTTTACTCGGTATTCTCGTAGTTAGGCTGACTTAGTTCGAGAACTAAGTCCACACGCGAGCTTGTGAAAACAACTCCGTGACAAGTGGTATCAGAGCAAAGGTTCGAGACGATGGCAAACAACGTGGAGTTGGATGTTACCGTTGAGGAGGCAACCCGAGGAAGGGAAGAGTCTCATCATGAAGGAGTCAAGACTCGTAGCAGGAGTCAAGGGCAATCAAATAAGTTGATGGCCAGCCTGAATGCTAGAGTCATTGATGTGGAGAAGTCCACTGGAGATTTGAAGGTAAGGATCGATGATCTTGATCATCACCTTGAAGATGTCCAACGACAACTTGGAGTCTTGGAAGAGGAAGACTCAGAAGTTCGAGAAGATGTCAAGGCCACCCTTGATATCTTGAAGTTGGAGTTTCACCGAGAAGTTGAAGATCTTCGAGGCACCATTCGGAATGATCTAGGTACCTTGCATGCACAAGTCGAGAGGGTGGAAAGAGAGCAAGCCATCACTCGTGACCAACTTGAAGAAGTTCGGACCAACATGGGCATCTGCAAGCGAGTTGTGGCAAACGGAAGAAACATTAGTGCACCTACACCAAGGATCGAGGTTCCGAATCCTACAACCTTTGATGGCAAGAGAGAAGCTAAAGTGATCGATGATTTTCTTTGGGAGGTCACGAGATATCTCGAAGGTATGGGGATCGAGGATGACGCCACAAATATTCACATCACCATGATGTACTTAAAGGATACCGCGGCTTTATGGTGGCGTAGGCGACATGAAGACATCAAGAGAGGTACGTGTACTATGCAAACTTATAATGAGTTTCTTTCTGAATTCAAGAGGAAATTCTACCCGGAGAATGCCATCCATGAGGCAAAGAGTCGACTCCGAAGACTAAAGCAATCGGGATCGATCTATGACTACGTGAAAGAGTTCACTAACCTCACACTTGAGATCCCGGATCTTTCGGATGACGATTCCTTGTTCTACTTTTTGGATGGGATCTCTCCATGGGAAAAGATGGAGATACGAGGCCGTGGGGTACGAGACCTTGTCGGTGCAATCGCGGAAGCTGATTCGATTGCCGAGCTTCACGAGGAAGCAAGGCACAAAGAGAAGTATGAAGTAAGAGGTGGGGGAGAGAAAAGAACCCACGAAGTCAAGAAGCCCTCTCCGGAGAAGTGGAAGTAAAAGAGATTGAAGGATCACCGAAATCATCGGTGAAGTGCTTCCTATGTGATGGTCCGCATCGAGTTCGAGAATGTCTGAAGAAGGCAGGGTTCCATGCCATGGAGGCATGAATGGAGGAGTACGAAGAGGACCCGAGAGACACGAGAATGGGTTCCTTGAGTTTCTTGAACGCGGTCGAGACAAAAACGGAACCACCAAAGTCGAGACCATTCTTACAATTTGTGAACGTGAAGATAAGGGGATCGGATGTTCAAGCCCTTGTCGACACAGGTGCCACCCACAATTTCATTGCCGAAAACGAATCTAAGAGACTTGAAGTCCGTATTACGAAGGAAGGCGAATCCATAAAGGCGGTCAACTCAAAGGCTCAACCTATCCGAGGAGTCGCGAAGGGAGTGGGGATCGAGATCGATGGTTGGAGCAGTACCGTAGATCTAACATTTATCCCAATGGACGACTTCCAACTCGTTCTTGGGATGGATTTCTTCGATGAGGTACAAGCCTTTCCCATACCTTTCTCTCGTTCACTATGCATTGTAGATGGAGGTCGGACATGTTTGGTGAATACCATCAAACGTCGCAACCCCAAGTCGATTTCAACTATACAACTCGTGGAGGAGACAAGAGGTCTCTACCTCAAGGACAATAGCAAGGAAGAGAACAGTCACGAGGCCTTGGAATGAAGCAACACTACTCAATAATCCAAGAGTTCGGATGTTGGAACAAAGAGTCGCAAGGGAAAGAGTCCTAAGAGAATACGAAGAAAAAGTAAAGGTTCGAGGAAGGATGCAATGAGGCACCCAAATAATCAAGATAACAGGATTAAGGGAGAACGGAGACACCCGACCGAGGCGCAACAAGGACGCGACGAGGATGTCACGAGATTAGGTGTGGGAGGATGTCACATCCCGCTAGAAGGTTCTATGGGAATCCAGAACATTCCAGATCAATCAAAAGAATTGAGAAACCTTAGAGAAAGATCAAGAAGAGCCATGCTAGGATCAAGAAAGGACAAGCAAGATCTAGATGGATCCACACATGGTTGAAGCTTGTGTAACTAGAAGTTTCTTGTAGATATCTAGTATAATATTCTAGATAAAGTTCTAGAGAGATCTATAGAGTAGTATAAATAGGGAAGTCTTTCATTTGTAAAACACACTCCACATTCTCAGAACTTGAGTAATAGAAGCATAGAGTTCTCCCAATCATCTTAGAATTTTTGTTTGCTCATCTTTACTCGGTATTCTCGTAGTTAGGCTGACTTAGTTCGAGAACTAAGGCCGCACACGATCTTGTGAAAACAACTCCGTGACACTAGGGACTATTTTTGACCATTTTAGTTATCATCCAGACGCATTAAACCCCAAGATTTTCTTATTGAAGTTTGTGATTCAATATCTACCCTTTTCCCCTCACCAACTTTTCTCTTTTCTTCCCCACTTCTCTTCACCATGGACATTTGGGGACTTTAGGCCGAATTTTAAGAACTTTTGGAGCAAATGAAAGGAAGGACTTAGGGATCGAAGGATCTTGACTCTTTATCTCAAGTTTTGGAAGAGGTAAACATCTTTTGGATATTTTGAGTTATGGTTTGGGATTTTCGTAGATCTAAACTTGTGAATGGTATTTGATGAATCTTTAGGTTTAGGTTATGTTTGGAGAAGGTTCTTGGAGGAACTCTCCTTGTGGACCTAAATCCTCCCTCTTCGTGGAAGTAAGTTTTAGGTTCTGGAACCTAGATTTAACTTAACCTAGTAAGGAGAGTTCAAATTGTTTTGTGAAAACTATGTACATGTAAAAAATATTTAAATTATATTATGAAATATTTGTAATTGACTATTTTTCCAAGATGTCCCTTTTGGTCATTTTACATACTTATAAGTTAATTTTTGTCAAACATAATTTGTTCATTAGCTAGAGTATCAGCTACTAGCTAGCTTATGAGTTAGTTTGCCAAACATAGCCTAGTTTTAACATCGAATTATAATTTAATATTTAAATTAAAATAAATATATTTTGAATCACTTCAAAAACTAAATCTCTAAATAAATTAATAATCATTTAAATAAATTATTTAATTTCATAAATATATGTTTCAAGTTTAAACTGGGTTAAAATTGAAATTTATAGCAACCAATATCAAGATAAAATCGTAAATACTAATCGATTGAAGATAAATAAATAAAACATTATAATCAACCTAACTGAGTAAATAACATTAACGCGGATCAATTAATCAACTGAACATGCAAAATATAATAAACATTTAAATATTGTTATGTAGAGAAATCAATTTTATGAAATATGATTCTTACGATATACAAAATAATTATTCTTATTGATAAAAAATGGGGGGATAAAACAATTATTTAATGATTTTTATTTAACTTTTATAAAATTCATAATAATTTATATTCAAGTTTTAATAACTTGTACAACGATCTATTATTTAATAAAAAATTGAAAATTAGGTGAAAAACTAAAAAGACAATACTATCTCCTAATTTAGCGGATTTTTTTTTTAATTTTGTTAGCCTCATGGATGAAAAATGAAATGAAATGGAAATTGCAATAACAATAAAAACAATTTAGAAACTCGTGGACGAAAATTGTTATAAATAATAGACCGTAGGAACAAAAAACGTAGTTTACTCTTTAAAATTTATTCGGTGATTGCTCATATCCTACTCTTTGTATACAAGACTTAGGCTATGTTTGGCAAAAAAAAAAACTAGCTTATCATAAGTTACCATAAGCTAGTTTATTTTTCCTGGTATATGTTTGGATGACCATAAGCTAGCTTATTGAAAAACTACTCATAGTAGCGTTTTGAAAAACTAGCTTATCAGCTACCAGCTAGCTTATAAGCTAGTTTGCCAAACAATGCCTTAATTAATTTCTATCTTCATCATTGTTATATTGAATGTCACTATTATTGCTCTCAGTTATTACCTCCATAATTATATATACTTCAACTATATTTTTATAGTGTTGTAAAATACATGTTTATTTTGTTTTTTCTCGATTTCATTTTATAGATTTGTATAGTTTTGAGAGAGCGAGAAAGTCTTCTATTGATTGTATATTTTGTTGTAATTAGTATGGCTTAACATTTTATCTTGTATTTTGTACATTTTTATCAGTTGATTTAAGGGGTGTTTGGTTCATGGATTTCGAAGGAATTTGAATGAATAATTCCTTTGACCAAATTCCAAATCATATGTTTGGTTCACATCATGAAAATGATGGAATCATTTGAATTCCATTGAATTCCACAATTTAAGGAATTCATTATTTATTGGCATTTTGAAAGAATTGAATTCCATCCGATTCCTACCAATCAAATGCGTGGTCAAATTTCATCAAATTTTATTTCAATTTCTTCAAAGTTAAATTTCTTGATGGATTCCAATTCTATCAAATTTCATTCTGCGAACCAAACGCACTCTTAATTTTATGAAGTTCAAATGAATCAGTAAGTTGTATAATATAGTAAAAATATTGTATCAACATAATCGTAATTGAAACTTTGAGAACTGCATTAAAAAATATCAATAGGGTATCAAATCAAAGAAAAAAACTATTTTTTTTATATAATTTGTCTAATTAAAATCCAAAAATATAAATAATTTAAGATAATTTAGATTTTTTATATTACGATAAAAATGTACGTTCCAAACTTGATTCGTCACAAAAAAATCAAATTTCATTTTAATTATCTTAAAAAAACAAAAATTAAAATATTCTAAAAGAGATTTTGTACATTTTTAACAATATATTTATTTAAGATGATTTCTATATAAATGAAATTTGTAACTTTTTGAGTTTTGGTTTTATAAAAAAAATGTTATTTTGAGATATTAATTTTTGAGTGAAAAAAATAAAATAAAATGAGATTTTGTCATGTTGTGTTGGGATGATGGATGGAAGGGAGAGAAGGAAGGGCCACAAAGGGGGACACTTCCACATGGGTGCTGACTATGCACTGGGCTCCACTTGTCTTTTTTATTATTATTTTATTTTATATTATATTATAAAAAAATTAATAAGTTTGCCAGGTTGTGTGGGGTCCGCCACTGCTTCAAAACCATGTGACTGATGCTCATAAAATCAAACTTTTCTCCCTCTGTAAAATCTCAAACAAAAACATGCTATTCCCTTTTTATTTTATTTATTTATTTAAGTATTATTAAAAAAAATATCTAGATGAATAATTTATATAATTTTTACTAAAAATGTGAACTTACGTCTATTTTATACTTGAATATGTTTTTCAATTAATTTAACAAAATCCAAGAATAAACTTGAATTATATGTTGTAAATTTAAAATTTGAAATATTTTAAAATGTAAAACTAAGTATTTAATAAAAAAAATAAAAAATATGTATTTCTTTTTTAGGAAACTAGTGTTGGGCCCGTGCATTGCACGGGAGGATAAATTTTTTGTTGGAATATGAGATGTAATATAAAAAAATACGGAAGAAAAAAAATTTTATATTACATTTCATTAATATAGATTTAAATGTAAAATCTACATTTAAAATAGATTATGCTAATATAAAATCTATTTTATAAAATCCTCCACCAAAAAAACAAATATTTATATTAATAAATGAGTATCCATTCCACAAATAGAAGATTATGTGAGATATTGTGCTTGGAAAGGTTGTACCAAAGCATTAAGAAATTGTAAATTAAGTAATTGACTTTAATTAGTTGTACCTTGTGCTTGAAATTTTGTAATTAAGAGTTTTTTTATTCCGTTTTTATAATATAGTATAGATTACAACGTTTACTGAAAACATGATTTAAAAAAACTTTAATTTGATTAAAGTTGAATTTAACAATATAAAAATGAATATTTAAATAGTAACAGTAAAATAGAAGAACATGCAAAGGCACACACGCATGCAAAAGCCTTTACCTTTTACTCTCTGCATCGGCCTCCCAAAACCTCTTGGAATCTTTTGGGTTCTGGGATTTCTTGTTTTTTTTCCTCTCTTTTTACTAATAATTAAAAAAAAAAAACCCTCAAAAATTGTAAAAAATTGTATTTTTAATTTAGTTGGTGGTTTTGAAGATCAGAATTTTTGAAAATTATTTAAAGTAGTTAAATGATAATGGTTTTAACCATAGTTTTTAAAGTCATCCAACTGATCATTCATATTTTATGAACTAAAAGATTTTTTTTTAGTAATAAATAAATTGTTTTTTAACTAATAACTAATTTACCTGATATAACCTGAAAATTTTGTTATAAATATCTATACAACATTTTAAAATTGATAGACAAAAAAAAATTCCCATTTAATTTTTTTGACACAAAATAATTAAAATTGGTCATGGCTCGAAAAATTTGTCGTTATAAATTCTGTCACGTTTTAAAGTCAATACTCAATCGTCATAAACATAAGTCAATTTCAAAATATTTTGTCTTCAAAAAGTTGTCGCATTTTAAGTGCATATATAATAGATTCTTTAAAATAGAGAAAATAAGATTTTTTGGTAATTTTTTGCTCCAAGTATTCTCCAAAACTTTCTCCAATAGGAGAGAGTGTGCAAATTCTCCGAATTTAGAGTCTAGAGAACTCTCCAACAATAATTACCATGAAAGATAAATGTTTATTATAATCCACCAATATGAAACATTGAAATAAAATGTTTAGAAGGAAAAATATTATTTTATTAAATGAATAAAATATTTTAATAATTTATATCTATACTATATTATAAAGTATGGATAAAAAAATTTTAAATACAAATTATTAGGCATAAGGTACCACCATTTTATGGAAGATTTTAAAAATCTCTTCATTTACAAGTATCAAAACACAATATACATATTACTTATGCAGTCATTTCCATATATCACTATTAATTAATATATTATATTACTATAAATTTGTTTTAATTATATTATTAAATATGTAATTGGTTATTTTTTCTACATGTCATTAAAATATATAAGATAATTATTGAATTTTAACAAAATATTTTTTTTATATAAAAAACATTATATTATTAAGCCTAAATAAAACAAATTTATAAAAAAAACATTATCACTTTCTCAAAACCATCCAAAATCCTACGACAAAAAAACAAAAAATAAAATGAAACATTAAAATCGTGATGTATCTCGCTGCATTGCGCGAGTACGCTTCTAATATAATTAATGATGTAATCTTCAAAATCAAGAACTTTTTGAAGTTGAATGCAATTTTTTTTATGAAGAATCTGTTAAAGATGATCTTATATTTGACTACCATTTTTCTGTCACAACATATTAAAAAATTGATTGATTTTTATGACCAAATGTTTTTTAAAACACTGTTGATATTAAATGACGATAATAACTAATAACATTTTAACTTAGTACTTTAATAGACATCAATTGCATTTATAAATACGGTCATAAAAATTGATCACGTTAGAAATTTTGTCATCACATTCATATTTATAAAAAGTGAATTACACTTCTCCTCACCGTGGTTTGGTATTTTTGACGGATTTCATTCTTACCTTGGAAAAAGTAAATTACATTTTTGGTCCTTATAGTTATTATTCACTATCTAGTTTAGTCCCTATTCATGAACTAAATACACTTCTGATCATTGTAGTTGATATTTTGTTTTAATTTTGGTCCCTATAACTAACGGTTGTTAACAAGTCCGTTAACACAAAGAGAATTGGTATTTTTGTCATTTATTTACTTCTTTTTTATACTGAACAAAATATTATATGTATTACGAACATCCCAAGCAAGAGAAACCCCCCTTTCCCGATGACTTCCCCATCACTTCTCAAGCCACCTCTATCTTGGATCGGGCCAATCCCCGACCTTGTATCAATACCATAGTTGTCGTGGCCCTTATCGACCCAACTCCGAGAGAACCCCCTCCCCCGCCCCTCCTTCAACCCTCCAGTGATGAGACAAATCATCTTTTACCCCTATGTGTGTGAAGACCTGCAACACCGCCCCTTCTCCGCAGACACTCATCGATAATCTCCATCTCTTTTTGTGTGTGAAAATGTCATGGATGAATGTGTGTATATAAGATCTGGTTAATGTAGAAGCACCATCGTAAATCTCGTTTTTGTTGTATTAAGATGAAAAATGTAACAACCTAACTCGGAAAATAAGCATTAGCAACATAATCTAATTAGCTCCCCAAAACCGCCCCAAAACAACAACTCAAAATCATACAAGGTTCACGGAAACTACCTATTACACAACTAAGATTTAAGAATAAAAAGGGAATCTAAGTCGCGCATGCAAACTAAAAGATCTTCCTTCAAACCCACGCTCCAAGCTTACACCTTCTCATTGCCCCACTAGAGCCTTCTACCAAGCGTTTTCCTGAAAAAGGTTTTCGTTTTTGGAAAAGTGAGGGTTAGACCGTGAGGTCTAGTGAGTTCCCTCTGACAACAAACAACCAAGCCATAATAACGTAAAGAAAAGTATATATGCATTCATAAACAATTCATAGCTTTATAACTTATCGCAGACGCATCACATATCTATGGCATACATTGAGGTCACGCACATGTGACAACGTGTCTGGCTCACACTACTTTTAACTGGGACCCAACCCCCATTGGCATAAACGGGACACCCCCCCGGTATGAGCACTTACGAGATACACCCCCGACTTAAGCCATAACATGCCACTCTCAATTGTACGCATATAAATAACACATCTTTCGTAATAAAGTAAAACATGCAATTTGATAAACATAGCATAATTATCAAAAACACTTTTTAGTTAGAAAGACTCACCTAATGTCCTTACGTAACTCTTCTTGGTTACGCTTCTGACCCTTAGACTGAATACCTACGATAAAAGAAGTACAAGAGTGATCAGTTACCTGGTCCTTCTCGATTCTTATCTGAAATCTGCCCAAGTGGGTTCCCATAATCACCAAAAAGTCCCACCCAGATTTCCCCACCTCCCGGCTCCTCCTGGGGTTCATGTCGGGTCCTCGCCTCCCGGGGTCCCTCCCGACTTCCCCTTCTCCCGGGGCTTCTATTGGTCCCCCGAATCCCTGGTTCATACCGGTACCCGCCTCCCGGGATCCTTCTCGGTTTCCCCCGCCTCCTAGGGCTTATACCGGGTCCCCCGACTCCCGGGGCTTATACCGAGTCCCCCCGACTCCCGGGGTCCTTACTAGTTCCACCCGTCTCCCGGGGCTTATACCGGGTCCCCCTACTCCCGGGGTCCTTCTCGGTTCCCCTGTTGGGAATTCAAAATTATACAAGTATGGTTAATGCTGCTAGCACTAAATGGTTACTACTTCTGAAGTTACTAGTGCTGAGAAAGATTAATGCTGCTAGTCAAGATTAATACTGCTTAATGAAGTTACTACTGCTAAGCAATTTTAGTACTGCTAGTAGTTAGTACTGCTGAACTTAATACTGCTCAACATATTAATGCTGCTGAAGACTTAATACTGCTTATGAGATGAAGACTTCATATGGCAAGGATGACAGCTGTACTGAATGGAGATATTCATGGAAAGCTTGGAGATAACTTTGGAAGATTATACTGAAGATCTTTTATTCTTTGTAATTATCTTTTATCTTCAGTATATGTATAGAATAGTTTGTATCTTTAGTATAGAGAATTATTCTGAGTTTTTAGTTTTCTTAGAGAGAATCAACCTCAAGGTTTATAATCCTAGTTCTAGAGAAGTAGAATTCGTATTGGTGAGCCTGTTCATCAATATTGAGGTTTGTAGCTTTATAACCATTCAATAAAGTTTACAAGTTGTTATTATGATTCACTGTTTCATTGATCTTTGAATATTAAAGTGTTATTCCGCAAACTCCTTTAATATTGTTTCTGAGTGTTTATTCTTGTTAAGAATTCAGATCCTGACAAGTGGTATCAGAGCAAGTATTCTCAGAAATCTTATTCATCATGGATGTTGGGAACTGAAGATGTGAACAAGTCTTTAATGCTGCTAGTTCAGAATTACTACTGCCAGAGGACTTCAAAGTTAATACTGCTGAGTATTACTACTGCTAGTAGAATTAATACTGCTAGTCAAAGTTAGTGCTGCTTGAACAAAGTTAGTACTGCTTAGCTAGTTAGTACTGCTAGAAGTTAGTGCTGCTTAGTAGTTAATGCTGCCAAGACTCAGTTAATGCTGCTTCTAAGATAATGTGAAGATAATGATGAAGAGATCGTGGTTAAAGATAAACAAGGATATTCTGAAGATCATGGAAGATATACTGAAGATATTCTATTTTTTTGTAATTATCTTTTTGTTCAGTATTTGTATAGATTTGACAGAATAGTTTAGATACAGATTTAAAAATATAAGTTTTTGTTTTAGAGAGAATCAACCTCAAGGTATAGATCCTAATTCTAGAGAAGTAGAATTCGTCTTGAAAGAGTTTGTTCTTCAAGATTGAGGTTGAGTGTGTAATCTTGTGATTTGATCATTGAATACAAGTTTACAAGTTGTTAATCATATACACTGTTTGTTTACTGTTACATTGAATATCAAAGTGTTATTCCGCAACTTCTTTGATATTGTTTCTGAGACTTTATTCTTGTTAAGAATTCGATCCTGACAAGTGGTATCAGAGCCTGTTCTCTCAGAAACATCTATTCATTCATCATGGAAAACTTTGCAGAATCAAACAGTACTCTGGTCTCAAAGGTTCCAATGCTTAGACCCAATGAATTCGATATGTGGAAGATCAGAATCAAGCAGTACATACTCCTCACTGACTATTCTATGTGGGATATCATAGAGAATGGTCCTTCTGAAGCAGGAAAGATTGGTGCAGATGGAAAGAGAACTCCACCAAAAACTGATGCAGAAAGAAAGGCTAGACAGACTGAGATGAAAGCCTTGAGCACCTTGCTCTTGGCTATTCCCAATGAATATCAACATCAGTTCTGCAACTGCACTGATGCAGAGATGCTCTGGAATGCTCTAGAGAAGAGATTCTCAGGTACCAAAAGTACCAAGAGAAATCAGAAAGCCATTCTGAAGCAACAATATGAGAACTTTATGTCAACCAAGAATGAGTCCATGACTCAAACTTTTGACAGGTTCAACAAGCTTATTGGTGAACTTGCTACAGTGGGAGTACAAATTGATCAAGATGATCTGAACAAAAAGTTTCTAAGGTCCCTGAGTGATGAATGGACCATGTATACTGTGTCTTTCAGACAGAATGATCAACTGGAAGAAAAGGAACTTGATGATCTATATAATGATCTAAGGGTTTTTGAATCTGAGGTAGAGGCTAAGAAGAGGCCTTCTAGGTATGTTCACAATGCTGCACTCCTTTCAGCATCAATTGATTCTACTTCCATCCCTGAATCAGTTAGTACTGCCAATGGAGCAACCCAAGAGAAAGGCCCTGAAACTGTATTTGAAGCCTTTCTAGCTAGTCATGGAAACTCTTCTCTTGTTAATGATGATTTAGAACAACTCCATCCAGATGACCTTGAAGAGATGGACATTAAATGGCAGATGGCCATGCTCTCTATGAGAGTTAAGAAGTTCATCAAAAGAACTGGAAGGAATAACTTCTCTCAAAGAAGAGAAGATGGAGCAGGTTTTGACAAGTCTTAGGTAGAATGCTATAAATGTCATCAAAAGGGACACTTTGCTAGGGAATGCAGAAGTGGAGTGTCTCACAACAACAACCATCAGCAGGCACAGTCTGGAAGCTTCAATAATAACAGAAACTCTGCCCAAGCCCTGGTCTCTCAACAAGGCATGGGGTTTGATTGGAGTGATCAAGCTGAAGAGGCCATCCAGAACCAAGCTCTAATGGCAGAGGTGTCTGATCTTCCAACAGAGGTAACTTCAAATCTTTGTTCTCAAAATTGCATTAACACTGTTAAAAGGTACAGGGATCACAACTAGACCATGAGTGATGACCTAAAGAGATTAGAAAAGGACATAAAAGATTATGTTAGGATTGTTGAGAGATTTGAAGAGCAGATTAAGGGTTTTCAAGCCAATGAGCTTCAACACTCTTATGACACAAACTACTGGAAGTGGGAGAAGAATGACTTAGAACTTCAACTGACCAGATCCAAAGAAGAGAGTGAAAAGCTAAGAGGAGAGCTAGATAAAGTCAAACTAGATGTAGAAAAGTTTTCCAATGCTTCCAAAGCAATGGATTCTTTGCTACAAACTCAGATTCATGATAAACTGAGAAGAGGAATAGGGTACAATACCACACCACCACCATACAACAACAACTACATCCCTCCTAGTTCAGATTTGTTAGAAACAAAGGATAGGAAGGACCTACATAAGGGAGCCACTGAGATAGATCCCTTAGATGAAGTAGTTGTTAAGGATAAAACTGAGAAAGAAGTTGTCAAGGATAAGGACAACACTGTGAGTGGTGAGATTCCTATAGAAAACCACATAATTACCAATGAGGGATGTGGAAAGCATTGGATCAAATCCAATGAGACAGAGAAGACTCAGGGAAAGCACAAGAAGGTTCACTATAAGTAGACCACTGTTGTGAACCCTATCCCTTGCAAGCAGTGTGCATGCAATAAATCTAAGCCCCAAAAACATGATAAACCAAGGGGAAATCAGAGAAACTGGAATAACCAATGGGCACAAAAACAAGGCATTGATCTGAGTAAAATCAATAAACCAAAGCCTTGTTTCATATGTGGAAAGTTAAACCATTTGGCTAAGTACTGTTTCTTTAATCCTATTAACCAACAGATGAACTTTCAAAGATTTGTGCAAAAACCTGTTGGTTATAGGAAGGCTGGAAAGAAACATGTGATGAAGAAATCTGTTGATACTAAAGGCCCCATAAAGAAAAAGATTTTAAAAGAAAGTATTAAAATGTGGGTGCCTAGAAGCACTAAAACTGTTAGTACTGCTGACAGGGATAGTGCTGCTGGAAGCATTACTGCTGCTACCAGTGTTAGTACTGCTGAAAATATTAATGCTGCTAATACTGTTAGTACCTCTTCAAAGGTTAATACTGCCAACACAGTTACTGTTGCTAACACAGTTACTACTTCTAACAAGGTTAGTACTGCTAAGCATGCAAGTGCTACTAAGGCAGTTAGTACTTCTAAAACCAGTACTGCTTCTAGCAAAAGTGTTTCCAAGCCTATCATTGTGACAAAGTACTCCAGAAATGAGGAGTCAAAGTTTAAAAATCTTGTCAAGAAAGAATGCAAGTATTTTGATGAGAAAGGGGTACCCAAGACCACTTTGGCTTGGGTTCCTATTTCATACTAACTGATTTATCTTATGTGCAGGGCAACCAACAGCTCAAGGGAAGGAGCATATGGCATGTTGATAGTGGTTGCTCTAGGCACATGACAGGCAACATGTCATGCCTTCAAGATTTCAAGCATATCAATGGAGGATATGTTGCATTTGGAGATAATCTTACTGGTGGTAAAATAAGTGGAAAAGGTAATGTTACAAAAGGTAAGATGACATTTGAGAATGTCTACTATGTTGATCAATTGAAGTACAACTTGTTTAGTGTATCACAGGTTTGTGACAAACAACATAGCATATTATTTACTAATACAGAGTGTATGATCCTTGCTCCAGGGTTCAAGGTAGTTGATGAAAGCATGATACTACTTAGAACTCCAAGAAAGGAAAATGTTTATTGTCTAGATATGGACAATGTTGATAGTGATTCATCCCTGAACTGTCTGGTTTCAAAAGTTTCTGTGGATGAATCCTCTCTTTGGCACAGAAGGATGTGTCACATGAATTTCAAGACTATGAACAAACTTGTTAAAAACAACCTTGTAAGAGGTTTACCATCAAAAGTCTTTTCATGTGATGATCATTGTGTTGCTTGTCTTAAAGGCAAACAACACAAAACTTCTCATAAGACCAAAGAGTTAAATACAATTTCTTCTTGTCTCCAGTTATTGCATATGGATCTGTTTGGTCCTACAAATGTCATGAGTATAGGCAAGAAATCTTACTGCTTAGTTATTGTTGATGATTACTCTAGATTTACCTCGGGGATATTTTCTAAGGACTAAGGATGAGACAAGTGGACTGATCAAATCCTTTATTCTAAGAATTGAAAACCAAACTAAACAAAAAGTAAAAGTCATTAGATCAGATAATGGGACTGAATTTAAAAATCTTGATCTAAACACCTTTTGTGAAGAAAAAGGAATTGAGAGACAATATAGTGCTCCTAGAACTCCTCAACAGAATGGAGTTGCTGAAAGGAGAAATAGGACACTAATAGAGGCTGCTAGATCTCTGTTGGCTGATTCAAAACTGCCACTTACCTTCTGGGCTGAAGCAGTTAATACTGCCTGTTATGTCCAAAACAGAGTTCTAGTGGTCAAGCCAAAGAACAAGACCCCATATGAGCTTTTAAATAAAAGAAAACTCTTTATTGGATTTTTCAAACCTTTTGGGTGTCCTTGTACAATTCTCAATACTAAATCTCACTTAGGTAAGTTTGATAGCAAAGCAGATGATGGATTTCTTGTTGGTTACTCATCTCAGAGTAAGGCTTACAGAGTTTTTAACTCTTCTTCTAGAATAATTGAAGAAAGTGACAATGTCAAATGCAATGAGAACACACCAAATCCTATTGGGTCTGGTCCTCAGTGGCTATTTGACGTTGATTCACTAACTAACTCTTTTGGTTTCAGTAGTGATGATTCTGCAGTTTCAGGGTGTGGAGGATCAGGGACCACACAAGTTCAAGATAGTTTATCTCAATCTGTGATCTTTCCCATACCAACAGTGGATTCTGTTGAAGACTGTGAAAAGGAACCATCTACTGGACCAAGTCAGAGTGAAGAAGAAAGTAGAGATGAGGAGACTCAAGACAATAAAGAATCAGAAGTAGCTGCTGAAAACACCTCAGTTGAGTTGAATGACTCCAATCTAGAGGTGGGACTTAATGAAGAACCTAATCATCACACCAGAATTCAAAAGAATCATCCTCCACAACTGGTAATAGAAGACATATCCTCTCCTATGATGACTAGAAATCAAAGCAGGCTGCAAGAAATGCAAGATCAACAGCATACAGTGCTTTCTTGCTTTCTATCCCAGCTTGAGCTTAAGAAGGCACATGATGCTATGAAAGAGTCCAGTTAGATAGAAGCAATGCAAGAAGAGCTACTGCAATTCAAGTTGCAAGATGTTTGGGATCTTGTAGACCTTCCTAAAGGCCAAAGGGCAATAGGAACAAAATGGGTCTTTAGAAATAAGAGAGATGAAAGAGGCATAGTAATAAGGAACAAAGCAAGGTTGGTGGCTCAAGGGTATACACAAGAAGAGGGAATAGACTATGATGAAGTATTTGCACCTGTGGCCAGGATAGAAGCAATTAGATTATTCCTGGCTTATGCTTCTTTTATGAAATTCAAAGTCTATCAAATGGATGTGAAAAGTGCATTTCTTTATGGCTCAATTGAAGAAGAAGTATATGTCTGTCAACCACAAGGGTTTGAAAACCCAAGCTATCCAGACAGGGTATACAAATTGAAGAAAGCACTTTATGGACTGCATCAAGCTCCAAGAGCATGGTATGACACTCTGTCATCCTATCTCTTGGAAAATGGCTTTGAAAGAGGAGTCATTGATAAGACTCTATTTATCAAGAGAAAGAAGAAGGATATCTTGCTGGTCCAAATCTATGTTGATGATATCATCTTTGGATCTACAAGAGACAACATGTGCAAGGAGTTTGAGGAACTAATGCATCAAAGGTTCAAAATGAGTTCCATGGGGGAACTTACTTTTTTCCTTGGACTCCAAGTTCAACAGAAGTCAGATGGAATCTTTATCTGTCAATCCAAGTATGTGCAGGACATTCTAACTAAGTTTGGTTTCTCAGATTCAAAACCTGCCAGCACACCTATGGAGACACACAAGCAGATAACAGCAGATCTTGAGGGGGAGGATATGGATGTTCATCATTATAGATCCATGATTGGCTATCTCATGTATCTTACAGCCTCTAGGCCAGATATAATGTTTCCAGTCTGTGTATGTGCAAGATTCCAAGTTAGGCCAAAGCAATCTCACTATCATGCTGTTAAGAGGATATTCAGATATCTCAAAGGACAACCCAGATTGGGACTTTGGTATCCTCATGACTCATCCTTTGACCTACTTGCATACTCAGATAGTGATCTAGGTGGAGCAAACTTGGACAGAAAATCTACTTCTGGAGGATGTCAGTTTTTGGGTGCAAGACTAGTGTCATGGCAGTGCAAGAAACAAACCACAGTGTCCACATCTACAACAGAAGCAGAGTACATAGCAGCTGCAAGTTGCTGTTCTCAAGTCTTATGAATTCAGAATCAAATGCTGGACTATGGGGTAACCTTTCTACACACTCCAATTTTTATTGATAATAGCAGTGCTATTAGCATTGTGAATAATCCTGTCAAGCACTCAAAGACAAAGCACATTGAGATCATGTATCACTTCATAAGAGACTGTAATGAAAAGAAACTTATTCAAGTTGTAAAGGTTCATACTGACAACCAGTTTGCTGATCTATTCACCAAAGCATTTGATGTGGGTAGATTCACTTTCTTGGTAACAAGTGTGGGAATGATCAACTCTGAATAAGCTCCTACTTAAAAAGTGGTTCAATACCTGTATATTGTTTATTCTTGGTGGTCCTAATCTTCTTTTTCAGGAAAAGTATAGCAGTACTCAGTCCTTCACAAAGCTTAAAAGTGTAAGCATTGTTAATACTGCCAGTGCATTTTTAATACTGCCAGTGCACAGTTAATACTGCTAGTTAGTTAATACTGCTTTCAGTTAATACTGCTAGTGGTTAATACTGCTTTCAGTTAATACTGCTAGTGGTTAATACTGCTTTTAGTTAATACTACTAGTGGTTAATACTGCTTTCAGTTAATACTGCTAGTGGTTAATACTGCTTTCAGTTAATACTGCTAGTGGTTAATACTGCTTTCAGTTAATACTGCTAGTGGTTAATACTGCTTTTAGTTAATACTGCTAGTGGTTAATACTGCTTTCAGTTAATACTGCTTTCAGTTAATACTGCTAGTGGTTAATACTGCTTTTAGTTAATACTGCTAGTGGTTAATACTGCTTTCAGTTAATACTGCTTTCAGTTAATACTGCTTATGTCCCGAATACTATAAATACCCTTTGCCCGCCTAAAAGTTCATAACGACTCTTTGCATACTGTTCACTTGCGCTCTAAACCCTTTCTCTCTCGAGTTCCAAGTTTTCAAGCAAGAACCTTCAAGGTCAATGGCATCCATGGCGTTCATTGACGAGCACAATGAAATCGCGATGCTCCAAAAGCCAAAACAAGCTGAAGGTTTTCACCAGATAGTCGACTTTCTGAAGTCCAACCACATTGCCCATGCTCTCACTATATCTCCTACCATCTTCATAGAGCATCAGAGGCAATTCTGGGCAAATGCCACCATTGTTACTGAGAATGGTGTGCAAATGATCAAAACAAGGGTGTGTGACAAACCCTTGACAGTTACTGAAGAGGTACTTCGCATCAGTCTACATCTAGACGATGCCTCTGGTATAACTTCTATCTCTAATGATGAACTGTTTTCTACTCTTACAAGAATGGGGTATGGAGGCCCATTGGGTGTGTTCAAGTTCTCAAAAGCAAAATTTTCACCTCAATGGCGTTTCTTTGTCCATACCCTTATGCATTGTATCTCTAAAAAGACTACTGGATGGAGTGAGTTCAGTAGCACCATTGCTTATGCTTTGGTATGCTTAGCCACTGCCAGAAAGTATAATTTTTCCCAAATGATTTTTAATGATCTTGTCTCAAACCTAGGAAGTAAAAAGAGTTTTTATATGTACCCCAGGTTTGTCCAAGAAGTTATTACCCATGAATTGATGGATATACCTTATTTTGATGGGGTATATGTACCAAAAATTCCCAAAGGTAAGGTCTTTTCAAACATGAAAAGATCCCCTCTGGACTCGGAAGGAGTTGACACCCCATTGTTCTCTATAATGATGGTGGTGTCCCACACTGATGAAGGTATGGCAGCAGGGTCAAGGCCCCCATTAGACCAACCCACTGCTAGCCAATCCCAACCTTACCACTCTAAATCAATTCCCCAGTCTCTTCTTGATAAACCAACTTCACCAATCACCCAAACATACAAAAGGAAACAGGTAAAGAAGGCTCCTTCCCTTCTTGTACCATCAACCCCTAAGCCTTTAAGCCCTCTAAGGGAGGATTCTCCCTTAGAGAATATCTACAGGGAAACCACAAGGGTGTCTCCCAACCCCAAGGAGGTGCTCTCTGAGGAGGAGGTTGAGCATATGGGTGAGCAGGCTGCCACTACTCCTGCTAACACAGAGGAGAACAGTGGTAGCATAAATAAGACCTCCCCCATGGCAACTTTGAATGAGCAATCATTCAAAGGTCCCCGGTGCCAAGAAACCAAGGGGGTGGATAGTGCTTCTGCTAGGCAGAAGACTTCCACTACAAAAAGATCCTATGATCCTTCAAAAGAGGGTAACACTTCTGGAGAAGGTGAGGACAGATATGACTATGATGAATTGATGGAAACAATGGGTAACATCAACCTGGATGTTATTAAACAAGGCAAAGAGATAGAGGAAATGAAATTGGTAATCTTGTCCCAACAAATACAGATTGCCAAATTAAAGAAAATGGTGACAAGGTTGGTGCATAAGAAGAGGAGAAAGCAGTTTGTTTTGAAGAAGAGGTCAAATAATAAAGATGCTTCCAAAAAGGGGGAGAGTTCTAGCTCAGAACAGATAGATCAACAGTTTGAGGGGGAGTTTGTTGAAGAAAAGAAATCTGCTGAAACTTCACCAGCAGCAGTTACAACTAAGGAAGCAGAAATGGTTACTACTGCTGAGCCAAAACAAGCAGCAGAAACTGTTAGTGCTGCTGAAACTTCACAAGCAGCAGTAACAGAGTTAACACCAACAGAAATTGAAGTAGCTGAAATGCTCATCAAAGCAAAGAATGACACTCCCAAAGCAAATGGAGTGGTCATAAATGAAGGGGGAGCAAAGAAAATAGAGAAGAAAGAAATGGCTGCAGATGCAAGGAAAAAGGGAAAAGCAAAGATGATAGAATCTGATCAACCATCTAAAAAGCAAAAGATGATTAAGTCAGATGAAGCATTAGCAAAGAAAGTACAAGAAGAGTTAGATTAAGCAGAAAAGGAGCAGGTTGAAAAAGACAGAGAAATGGCCAGAGCACTTGCAAATGAGTTAAATGAAGCATTCCAGAAAGGGCTGGAAACAGAGAAGGAAAAGTAAAGAGCAATGAGCTTGAGAAAGGATATGATGGCCAGAACAAGTGCTAAGAAGAGAAGACCTTCACAAACTTACCTTGCCACTCAGGAAAGAAACAAAATGATAACTTTCTTGAGGAGTGCAATTGGGGTAAAGAAAGAAATGTTTGTGAAGATGACTTTTGATCAAATCAGGGATCTCTATGAGAAAGAAATGGGGAAGCTGAAGAGTAATGAAAAGGATAGAGTGGAGTTTGAAAAGTAGGCCAAGGAGAGACATGATGTGAATATGAATCAACCATTCCCTGAAAGTGAAGAGGGAACTCCTACCAAAGAAAAGGCAGAGCAAAAGGAAGAAAAGAAGAAGGAAGCTACTTTAGGGCAAGTTCAAAAGACTCTGAAGAGAACTAAAATGATGGCTAAAAGAAAGAAGATTGTAAAGAAGCCTAGAGTAGAAGAAGAGCAAAAGGTTGCTGAAGAAGAAGAGGCACCTAAGAATGAGGCTGAAACTCAGGAAGTATCACAGAGTTCAGATGTAAACATGTACATGGTGGTAATGGATAAAATTCCAAAGCCTATTTCAGCTGAACCTGTTGGATTCAAACCTCCTGAAGTTATCCACTGGGACACTATGGATGTAGATGGCAAATAGTACATTAGATTGAAAAGAAAGGATGAGAAGTATGAAGTCTACAGCACCTGGAACAAAATTGTCAGAGAGTGTTCAAGATCTGATTTGGAAGAAATGTTTGAAGTAGGGATGAAAGTTCATGCAGATCAGTTGACAACTCCAGGGTTACCAATTGTGAAGTTAGTTATGGAATATTTGTGCATGTTGTTCAAACCAGAAGCAGTAAAGCATTTGATAAAAGATGTATTTAAATCTGTTAGAGGATGGACTCTATATGAAAGGAGTGGAGTCTACGAACTGGCATTGGATACTTTTCACATGGAGTATTACTTGGTAGATAGGGTATACAACCATACAAATCTAAAGCTTCATGCCATGTTAAATAAAAAGTTGGGTTGTGCACCAAATTCAGAAATGGCAAAGTACTTAATTCAGAGAACTATAAATCAGAGTATGGGACTGGATCCTAACATTGGAGTAGATCAATGAAGATTTTGGAAGCATTTGAAGAACTTGACTTCTCTTTCTAAAAGTCAAGTTAGGGGGAGATTGTTGGGAACTGAAGATGTGAACAAGTCTTTAATGCTGCTAGTTTAGAATTACTACTGCCAGAGGACTTCAAAGTTAATACTGCTGAGTATTACTACTGCTAGTAGAATTAATACTGCTAGTCAAAATTAGTGCTGCTTGAACAAAGTTAGTACTGCTTAGCTAGTTAGTACTGCTAGAAGTTAGTGCTGCTTAGTAGTTAATGCTGCTAAGACTCAGTTAATGCTGCTTCTAAGATAATGTGAAGATAATGATGAAGAGATCGTGGTTAAAGATAAACAAGGATATTCTGAAGATATTCATGGAAGATATACTGAAGATATTCTATTTTTTTGTAATTATCTTTTTGTTCAGTATTTGTATAGATTTGACAAAATAGTTTAGATACAGATTTAAAAATATAAGTTTTTGTTTTAGAGAGAATCAACCTCAAGGTATAGATCCTAATTCTAGAGAAGTAGAATTCGTCTTGAAAGAGTTTGTTCTTCAAGATTGAGGTTGAGTGTGTAATCTTGTGATTTGATCATTGAATACAAGTTTATAAGTTGTTAATCATATACACTGTTTGTTTACTGTTACATTGAATATCAAAGTGTTATTCCGCAACTTCTTTGATATTGTTTCTGAGACTTTATTCTTGTTAAGAATTCGATCCTGACAATGGAAAACACAGTTGAATCAAACAGTACTCTTGTCTCAAAGGTTCCAATGCTCAGATCCAATGAATTTGACATGTGGAAGATTAGAATCAAGCAATACATTCTCCTCACAGATTAGTCCATGTAGGACATCATCGAGAATGGCCCATCTGATGCAGGAAAGATTAGTGCAGATGGAAAAAGGACCCCACCAAAGACAGATGCAGAAAGGAAGACAAGACAGACAGAGATGAAAGCCTTGAGCACACTGCTCTTGGCTATTCCCAATGAATATCAACACCAATTCAGCAATTGCACTGATGCACAGATGCTCTGGAATGCTCTAGAAAAGAGATTCTCTGGTACCAAAAGTACCAAGAGAAATCAAAAGGCAATATTGAAGCAACAGTATGAAAACTTTATCTCAACTAAGAATGAGTCAATGACTCAAACTTTTGACAGGTTTAACAAGCTGATTGGTGAACTAGCTACTATAAGAGTACAAGTTGATTAAGATGATGTAAACAGAAAGTTCTTGAGGTCCCTTGGAGATGAATGGACCATGTACACTGTTTCGTTCAGACAGAATGAACAAGTGGAAGAAAAAGAACTTGATGATCTGTACAATGACCTTAGAGTATTTGAAGCTGAGGTGGAGGCAAAGAAGAAACCTTCTGGATATATTCATAATGTTGCACTTCTATCAGCATCAATTGATTCTAATGCTAACCCTAAATCAGTTAATGCTGCTAATGGAGCAAATCAAGAAAAAGACATTGAATCTGTGTTTGAAGCCTTTCTTTCCAGCCATGGAAATTCCTCTTTAATTAATGATGACTTGGAACAACTTCATCCTGATGATCTTGAAGAGATGGATATTAAATGGCAGATGGCCATGCTTTCCATGAGGGTGAAGAAGTTCATAAAGAGGACTGGGAGGAACAACTTCTCCCAAAGAAGAGAAGATGGAGCAGGCTTTGATAAATCAAAGGTGGAGTGCTATAAATGTCATCTGAAGGGACACTTTGCCAGGGAATGCACAAGTGGAGTGTCTCACAACAACAACCACCAACAAGCTCAGTCTGGAAGCTTCAATCACAACAGAAACTCTGCTCAAGCCCTTGTTTCTCAACAAGGAATGGGGTTTGACTGGAGTGATCAAGCAGAAGAGGCTATCCAAAAGCAAGCTCTTATGGCAGAAGTATCTGATCTCCCAACTGAGGTAAGTTCTACTCTCTGTTCTAAAACTTGCATAGACACTGTTAAAAGGTACAGAGATCACAATCAGAACATGAGTGATGACCTTAAGAGGTTAGCAAAAGATATAAAAGACTATGTGAGAATTGTTGAGAGGTTTGAGGAACAGATTAAAGGTTTTCAAGCCAATGAACTCCAACACTCATATGATACCAATTACTGGAAGTGGGAGAAAAAGGATCTAGAACTGCAACTGACCAAATCTAAAGAGGAGAGTGAAAAGTTGAGAGAGGAGCTAACCAAGGTTAAGCTTGATGTGGAAAAGTTTTCCAATGCTTCTAAAGCAATGGACTCTTTACTACAAACTCAGATTCATGACAAATTGAGAAGAGGAATTAGGTACAATACCACACCACCACCATACAACAACAACTACATTCCTCCTACATCAGATTTGCTAGAAACCAAAGATAGGAAGGACTTGCCTGAGGGAGCCACTGAGATAGATCTTTTAGATGAGGTAGTTGTTGAGGATAAGACTGAGAAAGAGGTTGGTAAGAGTAAGGAGAACAATGTGAGTGGTGAGATTCCCCTAGAGAATCACATCATTACCAATGAGGGGTGTGGAAAGATTTGGGTCAAATCAAAGGACATAGAGAAGACAGAGGGAAAGTCTGGTAAGGTCCATTATAAACAGACCACAGTTGTGAATCCGGTTCCTTGCAAACAGTGTGCATGCAAGAAATCTGAGCCCCTAAAACATGATAAAAAGAGGGGAAATCAAAGAAACTGGAATAATCAGTGGGCACAAAAACAATGGGTTGATCTGAGTAAAATCAATAGACCAAAACCTTGTTTTATCTGTGGCAAATTGAATCATCTTGCCAAATACTGTTATTTCAATCCTATAAACCAAAGGATGAATTTTCAAAGATCTATGCAAAAACCCTTGGGTTATAGGAAGAAGGAAAGGAACCATGTGGCTAAGAAATCTGTTAAATCTAAAAGCCACATGAAGAAAAAGACTGTTAAAGAAAGTGTCAATATGTGGGTTCCTAAATGCACTAAAACGGTTAGTACTGCTACCCCAAATAGTACTGCTGACAATGATAGTGTTGCTAGAAGCAATACTACTGCTACCAATGTTAGTGCTGCCAAGAGTATTAGTACTGCTAAAACTAACATGGTTAGTACTTCTTCAAATGTTAATACTGCTAACTCTGTTAGTGCTTCTAACAAGGTTAGTACTGCTAAACCTGTTAGTGCTGCTAACTCTGTTAGTACTTCTAAAGTTAATACTGCTCCTAGTGTTTTTGCTGCTAGACCAATCATATTGACAAAGTACTCCAATAAAGAGTGCTATGTGTTTAAAAATCTCATCAAAAAGGAATGTAAGTACTTTGATGAGAAAGGGAGACCCAAGACCACTTTGGCTTGGGTTCCCAATCAATACTAACTGTTTAATCTTATGTGCAGGGCAACCAGCAGCTCAAGGGGAAGAGCATCTGGCATGTTGATAGTGGTTGCTCTAGGCACATGATAGGGAACATGTCATGCCTCAAGAATTTCAAGAAAATTGATGGTGGGCATGTTGCCTTTGGTAATACTCCAGATGGAGGTAAGATCAGTGGTTAGGGGGATGTAACCAAAGGTAAAATGACCTTTGAAGATGTATTCTATGTTGAGCAGTTAAGGTACAACCTGTTAAGTGTATCACAGGTTTGTGACAAACAGCATAGTATATTATTTACTGATTCTGAATGCATTATCCTTGCTCCTGGATTCAAGGTAGTTGATGAAAAGATGATACTACTAAGAACTCCAAGAAAGGATAATGTATATTGCTTAGATATGGAAAGTGTTTCAACTGATTCATCCCTAAACTGTCTTGTTTCAAAAGCTTCTTTGGATGAATCATCACTTTGGCACAGAAGGATGTGTCACATGAACTTTAAAACAATGAATAAACTTGTTAAAAACAACCTTGTAAGAGGTTTACCTTCCAAAGTCTTTTCATGTGATGATCATTGTGTTGCCTGTCTCAAAGGCAAACAACACAAAACTTCTCATAAGTCCAAAGAGTTGATCACAATCTCTAGTTCTCTTCAGTTGTTGCATATGGATCTGTTTGGTCCTACAAATGTTATGAGTATAGGTAAGAAATCATACTGCCTAGTTATTGTTGATGATTACTCTAGATTAACTTGGGCATATTTTCTAAGGACTAAGGATGAGACAAGTGGACTGATCAAATCCTTTATCCTAAGAATTGAAAACCAAACAAATCAAAAGGTAAAAGTCATTAGGTCAGACAATGGTACTGAATTTAAAAATCATGACCTAAACACCTTTTGTGAGGAAAAAGGAATTGAGAGGCAATACAGTGCTCCTAGGACTCCACAACAAAATGGTGTTGCTGAGAGAAGGAATAGGACACTGATTGAAGCTGCTAGATCTCTGTTAGCTGATTCCAAACTTCCAATTACTTTCTGGGCTGAAGCAGTTAATACTGCTTGCTATGTCTAAAACAGAGTTCTAGTTGTCAAGCCTAAAAACAAGACACCATATGAGCTTTTAAATAAAAGAAAACCATTTATTGGATTTTTCAAACCTTTTGGGTGTCCTTGTACCATTCTCAATACCAAAACTCACTTAGGAAAGTTTGATAGCAAGGCAGATGATGGTTTTCTTGTTGGTTACTCATCTCAGAGTAAGGCTTACAGAGTTTTTAATTCTTCTTCTAGAATAATTGAGGAAAGTGACAATGTCAAATGCAATGAGAATACAACAAATCCTATTGGGTCTGGTCCTCAGTGGTTATTTGACATTGATTCACTAACTAACTCTTTGGGTTTCAGTAGTGATTATCATGCAGGTTCAGGAAGTGGAGGATCAGGGGATGAACAAGTACAAGTACAAGACATTATTCCTCAGTCTATGATCTTTCCCATACCTCCAATAGAGCCTGTTGATGTCTGTGAAAAGGAGAATGCTACTGAACAAATTCAGAGTGAAGAAGAAAGAAGAGATGAGGAGAATCCAGTGCATGAAGAGCCAGAAGCATCTGATGAGATCCCCTCAGCTGACTTAATGATTCCAATCTAGATGTGGGAATCAATGAAGAACCTAGTCATCAGACTAGAACTCAAAAGAACCATCCTCCAGAGCTGGTCATAGGAGACATCTCGTCTCCTATGATAACAAGGAATCAAAGCAGACTTCAAGAGCTGCAGGATCAGCAACACACAGTACTCTCTTGCTGTCTATCTCAGATTGAGCCTAAGAAGGTTTATGATGCAATGAAAGATTCCAGTTGGATAGAAGCTATGCAAGAAGAGTTACTGCAGTTCAAATTGCAAGAAGTTTGGGACTTGGTGGACCTTCCAAAAGGTCATAGAGCTATTGGCACCAAGTGGATTTTCAGAAATAAAAAGGATGAGAAAGGAATTGTGATCAGGAACAAAGCAAGGATTGTGGCACAAGGGTACACTTAAGAAGAAGGCATAGACTATGAAGAAGTGTTTGCTCCAGTGGCAAGGGTAGAGGCAATTAGGCTATTTCTAGCCTATGCCTCATACATGAAGTTCAAGGTATACCAAATGGATGTGAAGAGTGCCTTTCTTTATGGTACAATTGATGAAGAAGTATATGTCTGTCAGCCCCCTGGATTTGAAAATCCATCATATCCAGACAGAGTATACAAACTGAAGAAAGCACTTTATGGTCTTCATCAAGCCCCAAGAGCATGGTATGATACACTGTCTACCTATCTCTTGGAGAATGGGTTTGAAAGAGGAATAATTGACAAGACCCTCTTCATTAAAAGAAGTAAGAAGGACATCCTACTTGTTCAGATCTATGTGGATGATATCATCTTTGAATCCACAAAAGATCAGATGTGTAGAGACTTTGAAAAGTTGATGCACAAGAGCTTTAAAATGAGTTCAATGGGTGAACTTACCTTCTTCCTTGGGCTTCAAGTGAAACAGAAGAAAGATATGATCTTCATAAGTCAATCAAAATATGTGAAAGACATCCTGGATAAGTATGGTTTAACAGACTCAAAGCCAGCAAGCACACCTATGGAGACTCATAAACAGATCACTGCTGATCTTGAGGGGGAGGATGTTGATGTCCATCTATATAGATCAATGATTGGGTCTCTCATGTATCTCATAGCCTCAAGACCAGACATCATGTTTCCAGTATGTTTATGTACCAGATTCCAAGTCAAGCCAAAGCAATCACATCTTCAAGTTGTTAAAAGAATTTTCAGATACTTAAGAGGGCAACCTAGATTAGGTCTTTGGTATCCTTATGAATCCAACTTTGACTTGATTGCATACTCAGACAGTGACTTGGGTGGTGCTAATATGGATAGAAAGTTTACTTCAGGTGGATGTCAACTTTTGGGTGCAAGACTAGTATCTTGGCAGTGTAAGAAACAAACCACAGTGTCTTTATCAACAACAGAAGCTGAGTATATTGCTGTTGCAAGTTGCTGCTCTCAGGTTCTATGGATTCAGAATCAAATGTTGGACTATGGGGTAACCTTTCCTCACACTCCAATCTTCATTGACAATAGCAGTGCTATAAGCATTGTTAACAATCCAGTCAAGCACTCCAAAACAAAGCAAATTGAGATCAGGTATCACTTTATTAGAGATTGTAATGAAAAGAAGCTAATTCAAGTTGCTAAAGTTCATACTGACAACCAGTTTGCTGATCTATTCACTAAAGCTTTTGATGTGGGTAGATTCACTTTCTTGGTCACAAATGTGGGCATGATCAACTCTGAATGAGCTCATGTTTTTAAAAAGTGTTTACATACCTGGTATTGGTTTATTCTTTGGTGCTACTAACTTCTTTCTCAGGAAGTTATTACCTTGCTCAGAGTACCTCAAGCTTCAAAAAGTGTAAGTATAGTTAATGCTGCCAGTGCAGTTTTAATACTGCCAGTGCAGTTTTAATACTGCCAGTGCAAAGTTAATACTGCTAGTTAGTTAATACTGCTAGTGGTTAATACTGCTCTCAGTTAATACTGCTAGTTAGTTAATACTGCTAGTGGTTAATACTGCTCTCAGTTAATACTGCTAGTTAGTTAATACTGCTAGTGGTTAATACTGCTCTCCGTTAATACTGCTAGTTAGTTAATACTGCTAGTGGTTAATACTGCTAGTTAGTTAATACTGATAGTGGTTAATACTGCTCTCAGTTAATACTGATAGTTAGTTAATACTGCTAGTGGTTAATACTGCTAGTTAGTTAATACTGCTTATGTCCCGAATCGTATAAATACCCTTTTTGCCCGCCTAAAAGTTCATAACGACTCTTTGATTTCTATTCATCTGCTCTCTAACCCTTTTCTCTCAAGCACCAAGTGTTTCAGTCCAGAACACTCAAGCTCGATGGCAGCTATGGCGTTCATTGATGAACATAATGAGATTGCAATGCTACAGAAGCCTAAACAAGCTGTTGGATTCCATCAAATTGTGGATTTTCTCAAGTCCAGCCACATTGCCCATGCTCTTACAGTGTCGCCAACAATCTACATAGAGCATCAAAGACAATTTTGGGCAAATGCCACTGTAGTCACAGAAAATGGTGTGCAGATAATCAAGACAAGGGTGTGTGACAAACCCTTGTCAGTTTCTGAAGAGGTGATTCGCATCTGTCTACGTCTAGACGATGCTGCAGGTATTACTTCTATTCCTAATGAGGACTTGTTCTCAAATCTTTCAAGAATGGGATATGGAGGCCAATTGGGTGGTTTCAAATTCTCAAAAGCTAAATTTTATACCCAATGGCATTTTCTTGTTCATACCCTTATGCATTGCATTTCTAAAAAGACTACTGGATGGAGTGAGTTCAGCAGTACCATTGCTTATGCTTTGGTCTGCTTGGCCACTGCCAGAAAGTACAATTTTTCAAGAATGATTTTATATGTACCCAAGATTTGTCCAGGTAGTTATAACCAATGAATTGACGGATATGCCTCACTTTGATGAGGTATATGTACCAAAAATCCCCAAAGGTAAGGTCTTTTCAAATATGAAGAGATCTCCATTGGACTCAGAAGGAGTTGACACCCCATTGTTCTCTACAATGATGGTAGTGTCCCACAATGAAGAAGATATGGCTTCAGGATCAAGGCCCTCATTAGACCATCCCACTGAAAGCCAATCCCAACCTTCAATCACCATATCAATCCCACAGTCCCTTATTCAAAAACCCACTTCTCCAATCACCAATACCTACATAAGGAAAATGGTAAAGAAGGCTCATTCCCTTCTTGTACCTTCACCCACAGAGCCTTTAAGCCCTCTAATGGAGAATTCTCCATTAGAGAATATCTATAGGGAAACCACATGGGTGTCTCCCAACCCCAAGGAGGTGCTCACTGAGGAGATGAATGAGCATATGGGTGCAAAGGCTGCCACTACTCCTGCTAGCACAGAGGAGGTCAGTGGTAACATCAATAAGACCTTCCCCATGGCAACTTTGGGTGAGCAATCATCCAAAGGTCCCAGGTGCCAAGAAACCATGGGGGTAGCAGGTGCTTCTGCTAGGCAGAAGACCTCTACTACAAAAAGATCCCATGATCCTTCAAAAGGGGGTCACACTCCTGGAGAAGGTGAGGACAGATATGACTATCTTGAATTGATGGAAACAATGGGCAACATCAATATGGATGTAATCAAGTAGGGAAAAGACATAGAAGAGCTGAAACTGATAATTTTGTCTCAACAAGTACATATTACCAACCTGAAGAAAATGGTGAAGAGATTGGTCCAGAAAAAGAAGAAGAAACAGTTTGTGCTCAGAAGAAGGAAACCAGTGACTGATGCTCCCAAAAAGGGGGAGTCAGAAGCTGATGCCAACATGGAAGATGCTAAAGTTGAGGGGGAGTTTGATGGGGTTAGTGGAGATAAAGTACAAGCAGCAGAAACAGAAAGCATAGCAGCAGTAAAAGAAAAAGCAGTAGAAACAGAAAGTGTGTTTGAACAAGCAGCAGAAACTGTTAATACTGCTGAATTGAATGAAGCAGCAGAAATGGTGCAAGAAGTATTAACAGACCTTGAGATAGCAGAAACTTTAATCAAGGCTAAGCATGATACTCCCAAGGTCACTTCAAAGGCCAAAGGAATTATCATTAAAGAAAAAGGTGAAGTGATCAAGAAAGCAAGTATTGAGAAGGTAGTAAGCAAAGACAAAGGCAAAGCAAAGTTAGTGGAATCTGATCAACCAATTAAAAAGCAAAAGTTGGTTGAGTCAGATGAAGCTTTGGCCAAAAAGATTCAGGCTGAACTTGAGCAAGAAGAAAAGGCTCAAGTGGACAAAGATAGAGAGATGGCTAAGGCTCTAGCTGCAGAGCTAAATGAAGCTTATCAACAAAGTTTGGCAACTGAAATAGCACACAAGAAAACTGCAACCCTAAAGAAGTCTGTGTTGGTCAAAATGGATGCAAAGAAGAGACAACCTTCAAAGACCTACCTTGGTACTCAAGAGAGAAAGAAGATGATTACTTTTCTCAAAGGTGCTGTGGGAGTCAGAAAGGAGATGTTCTCAAAGATGACTTTTGAACAGATCAAAGGGTTGTATGATTCAGAGATGACAAAGCTTCAAGGGAATGAAACAACCAGAGTTGAAATGGAAAAGAGGATGAAAGAAAGTAATGATTTTCTGATAGAAAAACCTTTCCCTGATGAGCAAGAAACACCAAAGAAAGAAGCAACTCTAGGTGAAAGTCTGAGGACTTTAAAAAGAACTAAAATGATGGCAAGAAGAAAATCAGCCAAGAAGCCTAGAGTGGATAAAGAAGAAGCTGAGAAGGTTGCTGAAGAAGAAGGGGCACCTAAGTCAGTTGAACAGAAAGAACCATCAAGTACTGATGATGTGAATCTGTACATGGTAGTGATGGACAAAGTTCCTGAACCTATAACAGCTGAACCTGTTGGTGTTAAGCCTCCTGAGGTCATTCTCTGGGATACAATGAAGGTTGATGGAAAAGAGTATATCAGGCTCAAAAGAAAAGATGAGAAGTATGAAGTGTATAATACTTGGGCCAAGATTGTCAGAACATGTTCCAGGTCTGATCTAGAGGAGATGTTTGAAATAGGAATGAAGTTGTATGTTGATCAATTAAAAGCTCCAGAGATTTCAATCACAAAACTTGTGATGGAGTATCTGTGTATGATGTTCAAACCAGAAGAAGTGGAGGAAGTTATCAGAAATGAGTTTCAAACAGTTAACAACTGGACTCTATATGAAACTAGTGGAGTGTATGCACTGACTATGGACATAAATCACATAGAATACTTCCTGGTAGATAGAGTTTACAACCACAGCAGATTGAAGTTGCATGCCATGTTGAAGAAAAAGCTTGGTTGTGTACCAGATTCAGAAATGGCAAAGTATTTGATCCAAAGAACAATTAATCAAAGCTTGGGGTTGGATGCTAATACAGGGACATGAAGAATGGTGTTTTGGGAGCATCTGAAGAACTTGACTTCTCTTCCTAAAAGTCAAGTTATGGCGAGATTGTTGGGAATTCAAAATTATACAAGTATGGTTAATGCTGCTAGCACTAAATGGTTACTACTTCTGAAGTTACTACTGCTGAGAAAGATTAATGCTGCTAGTCAAGATTAATACTGCTTAATGAAGTTACTACTGCTAAGCAATTTTAGTACTGCTAGTAGTTAGTACTGCTGAACTTAATACTGCTCAAAGTATTAATGCTGCTGAAGACTTAATACTGCTTATGAGATGAAGACTTCATATGGCAAGGATGACAGCTGTACTGAATGGAGATATTCATGGAAAGCTTGGAGATAACTTTGGAAGATTATACTGAAGATCTTTTATTCTTTGTAATTATCTTTTATCTTCAGTATATGTATAGAATAGTTTGTATCTTTAGTATAGAGAATTATTCTGAGTTTTTAGTTTTCTTAGAGAGAATCAACCTCAAGGTTTATAATCCTAGTTCTAGAGAAGTAGAATTCGTATTGGTGAGCCTGTTCATCAATATTGAGGTTGTGTGTGAAATCTTGTATCTTTATAACCATTCAATAAAGTTTACAAGTTGTTATTATGATTCACTGTTTCATTGATCTTTGAATATTAAAGTGTTATTCCGCAAACTCCTTTAATATTGTTTATGAGTGTTTATTCTTGTTAAGAATTCAGATCCTGACATCCCCCGTCTCTCGGGTCTTATACTGGGCAGGGACAGATCTAGCCTTGTGGCCACGGTGGCACGTGCCACCGTATCATTTCTCCGGCGAAGGGTAAAAAAATTTAGGTTCGTGAAAGGTGCAACCATATCGTTTTGGAAGGTGCTACCGTATTATTTCGGAAACTTCAAGAAAGTGCAACCATACCTCGTAATCAACCAAAAAAACAAAAAACCTTTCTAAATCAACCAAAAAACCGAAAAAACTCTTGAAATCAACCAAAAAAATCGAAAAAATCCCTCGGAATCGATAAAAAACCTAAAAATCCCTCGAAATCAAGCAAAAAGCTTTAAGAAATCCCTCGAAATAGTGGAATGTGTAACACCCCAATTTTCGAATGGTATCAATGCAAGTTAATACAGAAACCGATATATTAAGGAAAAATAAGATATTTGATTTTGGAATTGAATCCTAGATTTTATAGTCTTGATGGATAAATGATTCAATTACGAGTCCAACGGTTCTTTCCGGAGCGAAAACGGAGCTATAACGAAGAAGTTATGACCAAAACAGGATTTAAGGCTCACTCTCGCGGACTGTGTGGCCGTGCGCCCTCCACGCACAAACCGCGCACGGGTCATGCGCATCAGGCAGAGGCCTCAGCTCAGGCTTAAAACCTGATTTCCGCCCATTTCACCCAAATCTTCATTCCTTCATAACTTTTGCTCCACAACTCCGATTTTAATGATTCAAGTTGCTACGGTTTTGTTTTTGAGAGCTTTTCAAGGATCTAGCAAGAGATTGGAAGTCCATTGGAGTATAATAGAGTATTTTGTGATGGTAAGCTTCTCATCTCTCCCTATTCATCTTCTTCCCCAAAGTTTTCTAGGGTTTCATCCACCCTTTGTTCTCCCTTTCATAGATTGGAGGTTTGTAACCATTTTGTTGAACTAGAAGTCTTTTGGTTGGTGGATTCAAGCTTGGGTTAATTTAATCTTCTATTCTCTTCATTTATGGAAGTTAAGGTTTCGGTATCATTTGAGGTATTCATGTATAAGGTTGGGGATCGATTATTTGTGGTTGTTTATGTATATTTATGGTTGGAACCTTGTGGATCTAGGTTTTTGGAAAATTTGGTTTGAAGAATCAAGTTCTTCAAGGAAAGCTCTAAGTGGGTAAAATCTAGATTTAGCCTAAATCTAGCAAGGTGAGTTCAAGTTGATTTGTGAAAACGGTGTACATGCCAAAATGTTTATTTTAAAGTGTTTTACATGAAATGGTTAACTGCTGATAAGTTTTGGGTATTTTGAAGTAAAATATGATTTACTTGGTTATTCGTCAAAGTATGAGTATTTTGATAAGTTTTCATATTTGGTAAACTTGGGTTGTGTTAACCTCTTAAAATGCTTATATTGGGTTTAAACATTTTAGCAACTAAATAACATGATTTACTTATTCTTGGTGACTTTGTACAAGTAAGATCTATTTCATGATTCATGCATATTTGATGATTTTGTACAAATGGAGTCTATTTCATGTTATATGCATTTTGGTGTATTTGCATTCATAAACTCTTTGGAAAATCATTAGTCCCATCTCGTGTGGAGTTTTGGGTTAACCTCGTCTTTGAGATATGTGTCCTCATAAACGTTGTTTAAAGACATTTCATTATTTGGGGAACCGGTAATTGTTGGTCAAATGGATTTTGAGCATCCTAGCTCGGTATTGGCTTAAAAAGGGGTTTGAGGATATTTGTCCGGGTTTAATGGCTCGATGTAGAGTCCCATTTCATGGTTTACGTCTTAATGCATTTTATTGCATATTTATAATTACAGGATCGAGTGCTGTTGTCACTCAGGTATAGTCGGGTAATTTTAGACTGTGCTGCATTGGATCCATAGGCACATGAGTCAGTCTTGTTTGATGGTCATTTGGGTGGTACGGGGTTGGACTCCGGGACACATGTTTTATGACCTTGTCCGTTCAAGGAGTACACTAATAGGAATGAGTCCGGGTGGTGCTATCATGGCGTGGAGTAGCCATTGGATGGGCGTTTTGGACCTCCGCCGGGTGGGGCAATGCCTTGGTTGTATTCCCCTTAGGCCGGGCCTTGGAGCGGTATTTTCGTTAATGTATCGCTAAGGTCAGTTGACTCTTTGGTGTAGCTTGGAGGGAGTCGTAGGGACACTTGGGCTTGTGTGTCATGAAGTGTCATACGATTAACGTTGTATGAGTGGCATACTTTTGTGTTCCTCCACTCTCAACGGATACGGGAAGCCCCCGTCGTCGGCCCGTCGTATTTGAATATTTAATTGTCCACGTTTTAATATTTCGAGTTCATTCTATTTTATGGTCGTGTGGGTATTATTTTGAGTTGCGGGTTTTACATGACGCACCATATCTTTATGAATTGTCCTCCATTATTTAAGGGTCGATTATTATGCCCCACCCCCGTTTTGGGTGTTTTGGGATATGGTGTATTGTTTACACAAGGAAAAGGAAATCCGAAACCCAAATAAACAAGGAAATCCGAAACCCAAAAACCCGAAAACCCGTAAACCCTGATCCATTTATATTATCGGATACTATAGGGTCGGGCTGGGTATCCAAAACCAAACCCGACCCGACCCGAAAATCCGAAAACCCGTTATTAACCTAAATACATACCCCGTTTTTTTTCAGATCCTAAAATACCTAAATCCTAATTTCGAAATCAGATTCATCATTTCCATCGACGAACGACGAAGACGAACGAGTGGAACGACTCTCGATCTCTCCATATCGACCTGTGATTCCATCGACGAACGACTCTCTCGAGTCTCGATGAAGACGAACGACTCTCTCGAGTCTCGACCTGTGATTCCATCGAGGCATCGACGGAGGCGAACGACTCTCGACTCTCGACCTGTCGAGTGTCGACGAAGACGAAGACCATATACATTCCATCGAGTCAACGGTCGACCATCGTATCCGGTCTCTCCATTCCATCGTCTCTCCATCGCCATCGCCATCTGAGTCTCCTCCGGCGACTCTCTGTAAGTGTTAAACTCGTCTCGACATCGAAATTGTATGACTTGGGTATATTTTAGTTGATGTTCTTATTATATGACTTGGGTATATTTTAGTTGACTTACTCTCTATAAGTGGTATTTTTTGTTTTTTTACTGATATTTTCAGTGTGTTGTTTGAATAAAAATAGTAAAATAGTTGTTTGTTTAAGTTGTTTGTAAAAATAGTTGTTTGTTTATAGTTGTTTGTAAAAATAGTTGTTTGTTTAAGTTTTTTAAGTTGTAACAGACCCAAAAAAAAAGCAGCCCAAAGTCGGCCCAGACCCGATCCACCCGAACCCGAACTGCCCCGAACCCGAACCACCCGAATTGTTTTCGGTCGGGGTTCGAGGGTTTTGATCTCAACCGAATATCCGATCGGGTTTCGGGGTTTTGGGCTCGACCCGACCCGTCCGATGCTCAGGCCTAGGCGTAGCTATCCGTGAAAAGTCCTGAATGAACTTTCGATAGTAACACACTAAACTAAGGAAGCTCCTCACTTCTGACGGTGATTTCAGCGGTTCCCAATCCTTAATTGCTTCTATCTTAGCCGGATCTACCTTGATTCCGTTCTTCGATACTACGTTTCCTAAGAACTGGACTTCCCTTGTCGAGCAGTTCCTGCAATTGCATCATCATTTCCTTCATCTCCGTTGGTGCTAACCGGTAGGGTGCACGAGCTATGAGTGTTGCTTCAGGTACCAACTCAATCTTAAACTCTACTTGACGATCCGAGGGCAAACTTATCAAGTCCTCCAAAAACACCTCCTGGTATTCATTACTATTGGCACGTCATCCATTCCTTTCTTTTCCTTCTTAGCATCTACTACATAAGCTAAAAACCCCAAACACCCTTTCCAAAGCACCGCCTAGATTTCAATAAGGAAATTAAACACGACTTCCTATCCCGTTGATCACCATAGATTACCGCTTCCTTCTTATCAGGTAAGGTAATATGGATCAACTTCTTATTGAACACTATATTAGCATCATTATACACCAGCCAGTCCATGCTCAATGACATCGAACTCTCCCATACCCATCGGGTATAATCACAACGGGAATAAATGGCCATCTATATAAATTTTGCACCCCTCATAAACTTCTCCCACCAAGACTCGACTATCATCCGCTACTTCTACTTTAAACCCATGATTCAACTTCTTGGGTTTCACACGCAAGTTTCGTACAAAGTTCGGCGACACAAACGGTTTGCGCCCGAATCAAACAACACTCTAGCAAGAGTCGAGTCAATTAGGAATGTACCTATCACAACATCTGGTCTCTCCACCGCCTCCTCCGCCGTCATGAGGAATGCTCTCGCCTTCGCTCGGGTCGGTTCCACTTTTGTCTCTCCTCCTCTTCCTCCTAGCCCACCTCAAAAACTCCCTGCAAATCCTTTCCACAATTGTGGGCAGTCCGTCTTTATGTGATCGGGAGAACCACATTGGTAGCACGACCGTGGACCATGACAATCCCGTGCCATATGCCCCACCTTTCCACACTTGTAACATCCATCCTTATCTACCAAACATTCTCCATGGTACACACAGTTGCACTTACTATAAGGTTTCTCCAAAATTCTTGGTATTACCCGCGGCTCAAGCCTAACACTCTTGGACCTCTTTGCGTCATGATTGGGTCCTTCCCACTTTCTCTTGTCGCTACTCTTCTCGGACATTTGACGTACCTTTTCCTTTTCCGTCAGTTCGGCCGCATTAATGGCCGTTTGAAAGGTGATAGAATTTCTTGTAGAAACAAACCCTCGGATATTTCCCTTCAACCCGTAAATGTATCTCTCTACGCGACTCTCTTCCGTTGGCACGTACAAATCTGCGAATCGAGCTTTCTCCAAAAACTTGGAAGTGTACTCTCGGACGGTCATTTTGCCCTGTTCCAACCCCAAGAATTCCTCTTCCAACCTCTTAATTGCCGCTAAAGGGAAAAAATGTGCCTTAAACTTAGTAACAAAAGTCTCCCAAGTCATATCTTTTTCCGCCTTCGATCCCTTTCCTCCTGTCTTGGCGTCCCACCAGAATATTGAATCCAATTTCAGCATGGATAGCGCAAACATTACCTTGTCAACTTCAACATAGTTGCATGTATCGAATACTAGTTCCATCTCTCTAACCCACTTCATCGCCATAACCGGATCGCATTCTTCTTTGAAGGAAGGCGGCTTATAGGAGGAGAAGGCTTTGTAATTTCATCCCATAGCCAAAACTGATTCGTTTGCCACTAACGGAGTTGACTACGAATTCCCGCCCACTTCAGTTAAAGGGGGACTAGACATCACACTGTCCTCCTTACTTTCGTCCATCATTTGCTTCTGAATGCCGACTTCTCTTAATGGGCCAATAAGGCTTGCAAAGTTTCTTGTAGCTTGCCCATCTCAGTAGCAAACGTCTCTTGGGTTACAAAGGCTTGAACACGACCCCAACCATGACCCCTAGATTGTCCTTTTCCCCTCACAGTAGTTGAACTCTCCTGCTGAGAAAATTCTTGCTCTGTAGGGACTTCCACACTTCTCACTGACGACCACCACACACCGACTTTTGTCCCCGACTTCCCCCTTCGGGTTCATCTATTTGAGTAGTAGCCCTTCGGAGTGATCTTCCTCCCCCCCTCCCACGACCTCGACCTTAACTCCTAGTGGCTTCCTACCTTGGATGGTCTGTTGGTCCATCCATGTAACACCCCGAAATCTTTGGCCGAAGAGAAGACCAAATTGTCAGCAGTGCTCCGCGCGGGTCGAGCCGCACCATGATCCGCGTGGGGATCTGTTCAGAGAGCAGCGTGACTCTCCGCGCGAGTCAGGTCATGCCACCACTCGCACACGCGCACTGTGCGCTAATAAAAAGGGAAATTCGACCTCCAAACCCCATTTCTCTCAAAAACCTCAAATCTCCTCCCCCTTTCTCTCCCAAACCGATCCCCATCCTCCCAAATGAATCCTAACCCATTTTTGAGTGGTTTCCTCCAAAAATCAAATGATTCTTCATTATCTAGCAAGTTTTGAAAGTTAGAACTATAACCCCTCCATCTTCATCTTCATCACCAAGCTTCTTAGGGTTTCACCCCAACCCCTTTTCATCATTTGGAAGATTGAGAGTGTAAGGATCATTTTGGTGACCTAGAAGTATCTTTGGTTGGTGGATTGAAGTTATGGTTAAGGTAATCTCTTCTTTTCTTCATTTATGGAAATTAGGGTTTTGATATAAGTTGAGATCTTTATGTAAAATGTTTAGGGAACGATTCTAAATGGTTGAATGTGAATGTTTATGGTTGGAAACTTGTGAAACTAGGTTTTTGGAATGATTTGCTTGTGGATTCAAGTTTCTTCAAGAAAGCTCAAGTTGGGGGTAAAATCTAGATTTAGTCTAAATCTAGCAAGGTGAGTTCAAGTTGATTTGTGAAAACGGTGTACATGCCAAAATGTCAAATTTTAAATGTTTATATGTTTTACATGAAATTATCAACTGTTGAGTTATTTGATGAGTTTGGATTATTTGAAGTGTTTAACTTTATAAACTTTGTAAAACACCCACATTGGGGATTTTGGGCATTTTGACAAATAAATCACAAGTATTTGTATTTTAATGAGTTATTTTGTGGAAGTAGATATTTTGAGTATAAATGTACATTTAGTGTGTGTTTTGGAGAAATGATTGATTTTGTGTTATGGGACGTTTTTGAAAGAATAAATGGTATAGACTCATTTGGAAAATGATTTGTCACAATCTAAATTGTGTTGGAGTTATTCATGTATTTTGGAGCATGTGTTTGCATAAACGTTGGTTGATTGCGTTTTATTTCGTTTTGTGGACTTTAGCATATAGCCATTTGATTGGTTGAGCTTATGGCTCGATTTTCGTCTTTGTCGGGTCTTGGGGACATTTGTCCGGTTTTAATAACTTAAGTGGAGCTTTGGGCTGAGTTGCATTTATCGCACTTTATTTTGGAGAATACATGTTTTGAGTGTGTGTGTCATTCATTTGGAGTCATGTATTTTAGACTGTAATGCTTTGGATCCAAAGGCATGTAAGTCGGTCACATTTGATAGTGAGGAGTCTTGATTCCTCACTTTGGGAAATATGTCGTGTTGGCATTGTTGTTGTCCCGGTTGTTTTATGGAGATGAACCTTTATGGGTTGTATTTCGGGACCATGGGTTTTGTGTTTTGATGTTCTAATTCTTGTGCACGAGGGTTGGACATCATAAGTTATCGAGTAAGGAGTTGAGGCTCCCATCTTCAATGCTAGGGAGTAGGCAGTAGGGGTCGAATGAGTACCCTGAGGATGAAAATCTACTAGAGAACGAACAAGAAATAAGATCGCGTATCCTTAAGGTGTAGCTCGGCAGATGTAACACCCTAAAAATTAGAGTAAAACTGAAACTTGAAAATCCAGCAATATGACTGTTGTAAACTGAGTAAACCCTGGTTTAAACATTAACCTGCCAACAGATTCCCATAGTATCATTCCGAAACGGGGAATATAGTATAGTGATTACAAAACCCAAATAAATGAAGAATATAAATACGACAACCTAATAATCTAAATCGTCCTATTAGATTACGGTCGGGTGTCGCTATTCTTCCAAAATTGGTAACTAACAATCATATATACCGGTCTCTAGATCTCCCAAAAGGACCGCTCTCGACCAAGCAATCAATCACTCATTCCCGAAAGTTCCCGCCACTAGGGTAACCTGTCATACAAGACAACCAAAGAAACAAGTGTTAGGCCAGAGCCTAGTGAGAATACATAAGCATAAGATAAATAACGGTATGGAATTACAACATATGAACATTCGTATTTCCATGGTTTACAACCAAGTGACTTCTCCTGTCATCAAGCATGAAATTACAATATAATCCCGTCAATGTACTTATGATTCCACCCAAGCCATCTGGCTTGATAGCCTCAACCCAAACTAGGTCTTTAGCTAATTAGGCACTCAACCCAAACCGAGTCTTTAGCCATTTTGACAATCAACCTAAACCGAGCCTTTAGCCTATTTGACAATCAAACTAAACCGAGTCTTTAGTCTATTCATGACATCAACTCAAACCGAGTCTTTAGCCTATTCGTGACATCAATCCAAACCGAGTCTTTAGTCTATTCATGACATCAACTCAAACCGAGTCTTTAGTTTATTCGTGACATCAACCCAAACCGAGTCTTTAGTCTATTCGTGACATCAACGCAAACCGAGTCTTTAGTCTATTCGTGACATCAACTCAAAACGAGTCTTTAGCCTATTCGTGACATCAACCCAAACCGAGTCTTTAGTCTATTCGTGACATCAACCCAAACCGAGTCTTTAGTCTATTCTTGACATCAACCCAAACCGAGTCTTTAGTCCATCATTAAGTTGCCAATATGACCAACATATAACCCATTAGCTTTAAATCAACTCATAATACGTGCTAATAACAAGCACCCCCTATAATACTCATCATTTGTGATATCATCCCCAAATGGGTTTTAGGTTAAACTTCCCATTTTTCAAATCAAGAGGTAAGTAAGTATGAAATATGGTTATAAGCACATAGTTAAACCTACATATGAGTAGAAGAGTCCAAAATACACTCACCTTAGTGATTTCTTAAAAGAGACCAAACCCTAGTTGACAAGAGCTTGAAAGGAGGAGAGATGACCTTGGATCTTTAATCACCACCAACCTAAATCAACCATGGAATCTAATTCAATGCATTCCCTTCAAGAGGATTTAATGAAGGGGAGGAGTTCTTACCTTTAACTCAGAGCAAAATCGCCAACAATATGGAAGGAATGGAGTTAAAATCCCCTTTTTGATCTACGCAGGAATCGCGCGCGGGTGCCCGTGCGGCTCAAACCGCGTGGATACTCGTGCGGGTCACTGGAGTGGCACGCTTCCAGAAGCTGGCGTGGATGCCCGCGCGACCCAACCTGCACGGCAACTCGCGCCGAACACTGGGGGAAAACTTTACTTAGCCTTTTAAACTCAAACTAAGGCATCAGAACCCCGACTAATACTGAAGGTTAAAACCATGAAACTAGCAGTTTATAAATATCACGAGAATACAATACTTGTCTAACATTCGGGGTGTTACAGCAGAGCATGCAATGGGAGATACGGTGTAATTGGGACTTGAAATAAAGTACGATTGGAGGTGTAGCTTTTTAAAGCAGGAAATACAGTCATGATCTAAGGTGTAGTTTGACAACATGGTTATGTAGCTTAACTTTGTATTCTGCCACATACAATGGAATCGGGTCTCTCTCGTCACCGGAAGGTGTTATTTGGGTATTAAATTTTTATTATTTTATTATCCATGTTTTCGGTGTCGTTTTATATATATGGATTTTTTATTCATGATTTATGGGTTGAGTATCATGCTCCAGCCGTGTTTTGGGTGTTTCGGAAAATAAATTTTATCCACGTTTTATAGATTAGGAGTTAAACTTGTATTCACGTTTTGAGTGTGTTTTGGGTCAGATTTACTTTACAAAGGAATGTCTATGTCGGGGTACTTGTCTTTAAAAATGTGTGTTGTTAGAAAACGAGTCGTCTAATATTTAAAATAAATAATTTTGAAAGATTATGATTTAAACCGCATTCTTTCCCCTCTTACAAATATATTTATTCATGTTGAAAAACTCTTGAACTCACTAGGCGTTAGCCTAACCTTTTTGTTTGTCGGCATGTGCATCAGGTTTCGGTTGAGGAATGGTACTATCGTAATTGTGAAAGTGATGAGTACTAGTTGCATGCACGAGTGAGAGTAGCTTGGAGAAGTCTTCCGCATTAGTTTTGAGAAGAGCAACTTGTATTGGAGATATGTAGCACCCGACTTTGGTTTAGTCCTTGCTTAATACTGAAGTTATAATTGTTGAGATTAATAGTAGAATTTTTATAGTGTGTTTTGATTTGTATAAAGAAGTTTGTCTTTTATTTTATGTGATATCGAAATTTTTTATTAGTTGCTCTTACCAAATATGAGGGTGTTACAATCCACCAGTACCTCATTCACTGGTATGGCCTCAGCAATAGGCATTCATCTACTTCTTAAAGATCGCTCAGACATCTTACTTACTGCAAAGACACACAAGCGTGAATCTTAACCAACAGTTCCAACATAATAAGCCAAAATAAGCACACACATGTACCTGTAAATTCGCAATTATATTGCTAAGATGTAATTTCAAATTTACCTTACATGTTAGTTCTCACCACCCTATTATTCATGTCCCTGCTGAGGTCTCCTTATGGCCTTCCTATTTCTCAGTTGTGTTCCTACTTCCACTGTTTAAGTCTAGGCCCATCCGGTCACCTAAATCCCTTAAACTAGGTCTCTAATACCAACTATAACAACCCAACTCGGAAAATAAGCATACACAACATAATGTAATTAGCTCGCCAAAACGACCCCAAAACAACAACTCAAAATAATACAAGGTTTGCGGAAATAACCTATTACACAACTGAGATTTAAGAATAAAAATGGAATCTAAGTCAGGCATGCTAACTAATCCTTCAAACCTATGCTCCAAGCTTACACCTTCTCCTTGCCCCTACTAGAGCCTTCTACTAAGCGTTTTCCTGAAAAGGTTTTAGTTTTTGGAAACGCGAGGGTTAGACCGTGAGGTCTAGTGAGTTCCCTCTAACAACAAACAACCCAGCCATAACAACGTACAGAAAAGTACATATGCATTCATAAACAATTCATAGCTTTATAACTTATCGCAGACACATCACATATCTAGGGCATACACTGAGGACACGCACCTGTGACAACGTGTCTGACTCACACTGCCTTTAATTGGGATATCCCCCATTGGTATAAACGGAACACCCCCCGGTATGAGCACTTGCAGGGAACCCCCCCCCCCCGACTTAAGCCATAATATGCCACTCTCAATTGTATGCATTCAAATAACACATCTTTCGTAATAAAGTATGACATGCAATTTGATAAACATCACTTGCGATAAAGCATAATTATCAAAAATACTTTTTGGTTAGAAAGACTCACATGTTGTCCTTGCTTAACTCTTCTTGCCTACGCTTCCGACCCTTAGACTAAATACCTACGGTAAAAGAAGTATAAGAGTGATCAATCACCCGGTCCTTCTCGATTCTTATCTGAAATCTTCCCAAGTGGGTTCCCAGAATCACCCAAAAGTCCCACCTAGATTTCCCCACCTCCCGACTCCTCCCGGGGTCCCTCCCGACTTCCCCGTCTCCCGGGGCTTCTACCGGTCCCCCGACTTTCGGGGTCATACCGATCCCTGCCTCCCGGGATCCTTCCCGGTTTCCCCCACCTCCCGGGATCTATACCGGGTCCCCCGACTCCCAGGGTCCTTCCTGGTTTCCCCCCGTCTCCCGGGGCTTATATCGGGTCCCCCGACTCACGGGGTCCTTCCCGGTTGCCCCATCTCCTGGGGTTTATATCGGGTCCCCGTCTCCCAGGGTTCCACCCGGTCCCGACTCCCGGGACTTCCGTCCGGGCTCCCGTCTCCCGGGACTCCCGTCTGGATTCCCTTTCCTCCCGGGTTCAACCATATCCGGTTTTTACTCACCCGAGCACGACAATTCTAGGACTATGCACAAAGCGAACTGGTAAAACTCGTTTTTATCAGATAGTCCTTTAATCATCAGGTTTAAGCCTTCAATTTCAAGGGTTAAAAGTCTAGGCTTCCTCCTAAAAGTCTTAATCATCAACCAACAACTATTATTAAGCTCAAGCAATTGCTTGAACTCTTTATTTGTCTCTTAACCCATTAAGATATGAATCCAAGTAAGAACTGAAACTAAGAAATCAGAGATAAGGTTACCTTTTTGAGGATTTGGAGTAGAATCTCCCTTCAATAGCTCTCTTCTTGATTTCTCTTCCCAAAAGCACGCTTCATTCACCTACTGATGTTCTTCTTGTTTTCTCCCAACCTTCAGGATGCAAAAATTAATATTAGGGGAGAATGGTTTTAGGGTTTTAACCCTTTTCCTATTATTTACAGATTGGTCCTTGCACTCTAGGCTTCTACAAAATTTCCTCTAAACACTCAATTATTTACAATTTGTGATATCGGTTATTACAAAAAATAACCATAATAGAACACACAAATAACTTGGGTTTGTTTTTTTACTCGTTGATTGTTGTATTTGTTGAGTTTTTCATGTTTGCTTTGATGGCGTGTGTGTGTAACATAAAAGGAAGTCATTGATTCATTTTAGTGAACGTGTGTGCAAGGGGAAAGGCCGAGAACGATACGTATGAAAGGAGGGCATGAAAATTGGTATGTATATAAGGAGAAAGGGTCACTGAAAATATTGTTTGATTATTACAAAAACCCATATATAGGGAGATGGCGGAAGGTGCAAAAGAGCCGAAGAAGGGGATGAGTAAGTGACGAAACCTACAAACACATAGTTGCCAATAGGTGTATGGTTAGTGAAGAAAAGAGGTGGGGAAAGTATACATAGTAGAATAATATCTTTGTTTAGTTTTTTAATAGAAATTAAATAAATGAGAAAAACAACAAAATACCCTTGAGTTCACAAACCTTGTTAACTACCGTTAGCAATAAGGATCAAGAGGAAAACAAAGTGGCAACCTCAATGATTAAAAGTGTAATTAGTTTAAAATAAGATCTAAACTTGATAGTAAATGGCACCTATAGGGACCAAACTTGTAATTTACTCTTTTGAAAATATAACGAACCTTCATTTGTGGTTGTTGTTGTAGAACAAACAATATAGAGACAATAATCAAAGGTCACCAATTCTCATTAACAATGAACCCTTTAAATAGGGATGAGTTTACAATGAAATGGAAACATACAATATGGTAACTCTTAATACTTAAAAATTATTTCTTCAATCACTTCCTTTTTTGATGAGGCACAATATTCTTCAACACACCCCCTTGTGTCGAGTCAAAGGGATGATGATGCATAACTCTTGCCTCATTAAAACCTTACGTCAGAAAAACAAAACTCATTGGGAAAAATGAAAACCTTAGATGAAGGAAAGAGTACAAGACACCACTAAACAATTTCTTTAGTTTAGTATCATCCTTTATTCATACATCGATCAAAGAGGTTTAGAAAACGAGATGGTTTAAGATTGTTGCCTCACTAAAACTTTGCACCAAGGAACAAAACCCAGTGGGAAAAATAAAATATTGGGCAAAGGAAAGAGCACAACCCATCAATCGCACATGTGTAACAGACACCTTCTTTAGTCTATTACTCCCCCTGATTCATACATTAATCAAGGGAGTTTGGAAAGTCTCCTCATTCCAATGCTTTCCACATGTTTCTCAAATGTGGCCTTAGGCAGTGATTTAGTGAACAAATCAGCCACATTCTCCTCAGATCTTACATGATTCACTTGAATCTTAAGGAGAGTCTGTTGTTGCTTATTATAGAAAAACTTTGGCGATATATGTTTTGTATTGTCTCCTTTGATATATCCTACTTTTATTTGTTCAATACAAGCTGCATTATCTTCATAAATGCATGTAGGATTTTTCGTGGTAGAACTTAAACCAATAGCCCCTATGATATGTGTAATGATAGACCTCAACCATATACATTCTCGAACCGCCTCATGTAGAGCAATAATCTCAGAATGGTTCGATGAGGTAGCTACAAGGGTTTGCTTGGTTGATTTCCAAGAAATCGCCGTGTTCCCAATTGTAAAAACATATCCTGTTTGGGAGCGACCTTTGTGTAGCTCAGAGAGATACCCAACATCAGCAAAACCTACTAATATATCATTTGGGGTTTCACTATATGGGATAACATTTTCTTTGTTAATATCTTTAACATGTATTGTAACCCCAATTTTCTTTCTGTAAGGAAAGAATTAAGCCATGTCAATGGTTCCTTTTAGATATCGAAATATATTCTTAATACCATTCCATTGACGTTGCGTTAGCGCCGAGCTAAATCTAGCTAACAAGTTCATCGAGAATGAAATATCTGGTCGAGTACATTGTGCTAAGTACAATAATGCGCCTATTGCACTTAGATAGGGAATTTCAGCCTCCAACACCTCCTCGTCATCATCCTTTGGACGAAATGGATCTTTCCTTGTATCCAAGCTTCAACCGATCATGGGAGTGCTAGTCGGGTGCACTTTATCCATATTATATCGCCTGAGCACTTTCTGGATATAAGAAGATTGGTGGATAAGGATTCCACAAGATCGATGTTCTAGTTCTATACCTAGACAAAATCGAGTTTTCCCAAGATCTTTCATCTCAAATTCAGATTTCAAATAGCTTGCAGTATCTCTTATTTCATCAAGAGTACCTATTATGTTCATATCATCAACATACACAACTATGATTGAAAATCCAGAACTCGTCTTCTTTATAAAAACGCAAGGGCACAGTTCATCGTTCTTATATCCCTTTCCAATCAAGTATTCACTCAAACGGGTATACCACATCCGTCCAGATTGTTTTAATCCGTAGAGTGAACGTTTTAGTCGAATTGCAAATGCACTTCGTGGTTTACTTGAATCGGGAAGTGGAAGGCCATTGGGCACTTTCATGTATATCTCTGAATCTAGATCCCCGTAGAGATATGCAGTAACCACATCCATAAGCTGCATTTTCAGTTCTTCGGAAACTACTAGACTAATTAGATAGCAGAACATTATTACGTCCATTACTGGGGAGTATGTCTCCTCATAGTCAATCCCATGGCGTTGTGAGAAACCTTGCACCACAAGGCGAGCCTTATATCTTATGACTTCATTATTCTCATTACGCTTTCTGACAAAGACCCATTTATATCCTACAGGCTTTATACTTGGTGGGGTTAGCGTTAGCACTACCGGACCAAATACCAGTCTCTTTGCCAAAGAATCTAGTTCTGCCTAGATTGCTTCTTTTCATTTAGGCCAGTCTGCTCTTTGTTGACATTCTTCAACTGAGCGTGGTTCGATGTCATCGTGCTCTATGATCTCATGAGCAACAGTATATGAAAATATGTCATCAATGAGTATGGATGATCTTTCCATCAACTCGTATGCATTCTCATAATTCATTGAGATTTCTTTGTTCTCTAGAATCAATATTGACTTCGGAGCGTCCTCCAGTAATGATTCATGGACATATCTATAATCAGAGACAATCTCATGAGAAGGGTTTTCGGTATTGATGAAAAGTGGATCAGATTGTGCCTTACTCTCCCTTTTCTTCCTGGGATGATTATCTATCGAACCAAGTGGCCTCCCCCTTTTCCTTTTGGGAGCCATGGCCTCAACCACACTTCCACTATGTGTGGTTGAAACACTCTTTCCAGCTATGTTGTGCCCCTGTTTGGGGACTTCTAACCTTGCGGGTACATTTGCAGCTGGTATATGTGATGTTGTCACTTTTACAATATCAGTGAATGCATCAAGTATCAAGTCTGCTACGTTTTGAACATTTAGTATTCGTTTCACTTCACTTTCACATTGTAAAGTGCGGGGATCGAAATGAGACTGAGTGGGAACATTCCATGACAATTCCTGTCGTTCCCTTGGAAAATCATTTTCCTATCTCCCCCTAATGACGGGAAGACTGTCTCATCAAAGTGACAATTTGCAAGTCTTGCGGTAAATAGATCACCCGTCAAGGGTTCTAAATAGCAGATTAATTTTTGGAGATTCATATCCAACATATATACTTAATCGTCTTTGAGGACCCATTTTGGTGCGCTGTATGGGCGCAATTGGCACATATACTGCACACACAAATATGCGTAAATGTGAAATATCAGGCTCATATCCAGTTCCCAACTGGTATGCAGAAAATGGTTGGCTAGCAGTGGGTCTAAAGTGAATAAGTAAAGTTGCATGTAATATTGCATAACCCCATGCAGAAGTGGGTAAATTGGTGCGCATAACCAATGCCCTAGCTATCATTTGTATCCTTTTGATGGTAGCTTCTGCGAGGCCATTTTGTGTATGCACATGGGGTACGGGATGCTCTACATCGATCCCAATAGACATGCAATAATCATCGAATGCTTGTGATGTAAATTCTCCAGCATTATCAAGTCGTATAGACTTGATAGGGTAATCAGGGTGGTGAGCCCTTAAACGTATAATTTGTGCTAGAAGTTTTGCAAATGCAACGTTTCATGTGGACAATAATGCGACATGCGCCCATCTTGTCGAAGCGTTAACTAGAACCATAAGATACTTGAACGACCCGCATAACCGCATTCTGGATGTATAGGTCCACAAATATCACCTTGTATACGTTGTAAGAATGGAATGTTTTGCTTTGTGTCTTTAGCATATGATGGTCTCGATCCTGTTTTAGCTAAGGAACAGGCTTTGCAAAAATTTGGGGCTTTCAAGGAGGCATATTGTGATGATGGCATTGCTTCTTTTTCCTTAGAAGTCAATGGTTGCAATTTGGTAGTTTCATGTAATCGCCCCATCTTACCTTTCATTCGAAAGAAAGGGTGTCCGTGTGTATTCTTCAGCATACGTATCATCATGTCACGGCCAGGGTGCCCCAGGCGATCATGCCAAAGCCTATATATGTCACTGTCCCAAAGTTCATTATTAGTGACATAATATGATTCAATGACTCGAATCGAGGTAAAGTATAACCCACTAGCTTGACATGTTAATTTCTCTAATATACGTTTCCTTCCGTATTCATTAGAGGTGATATACATATATTCATTTCCATTCTCACAATGTGTTTCAATATGATAGCCGTTGGAGCGTATATCTTTGAAACTTAACAAGGTTCGGTTAGCTTTTGGAGCATAGAGTGCTTCTGTGACCGTTATTTTAGTGCCATTAGGCAACAAGAAAGTAACAGTTCCTCGACCAAGTATTAAATTGGATGATCCAATCTTTGTGGTCATTGAGGATTTATAAGCGATTATTTTAGTGAATAATAGTCTATTTCTTAGTATTGTGTGGGTGGTTCCACAGTCAACTAAGCACTCAAGTTCTCCTCGATACATTCCTACAAGGAACGAAGAATATTTAATAATTTAGTTGTTTTGACGTGTTCCTTTACATCATTGGTTTGTGTAGTGTATATACGAAAGTCAAAGATTATTTAATAAATTTCAAAACTAAATCAATAATCCACTAATTCAAACAGTAAATCAATAACCACCAATCCAAATTGCAAATCAATAATCCAAACAATAAATTAAGTTCACCAAACTATCGAGAAAAAAACAACGAGTATTGTGTAAATAACTATTGTCTTTGAAAAAATATGTGAGGTAGATTAGTCAAAATCCGAGATCTCTAGTGATGGATCATTGTTGTTGATGTGAGTGAAATCTCCAATTGTTAGGTTGACTTCTGGGTCATTACTTGTTTCTTCAAGGTAGTGAGCTTCTTGTTTTTTAGACTCCCTATATCTCTTGTAGGTGGCTGCTACAGTGTTGTTTGCACGACAATTCTTGTACCAGTGCCCAACGATGCCACACCTGTAGCAAGGTTCAGTTCCATCTCGTCCTCTTTTGGTAGGATCGGTCATTGGTTCTTTTCCTTTTGATTGTCCTTGATTACTTGGGCCAACAGTTGTATCTTTGCGCCATGTGTTGGAAAATCCACCACGACCATTGACGCGACCCTGACCACGACCCCGTCCACGACCCTGTACATGACCCCATCCACGTGATGAATAATTGTCACGTGTGTATGATTCAATATGTTTGGCTACCTGTCCTTTGGAGTTCTTTCCACCTCTAACCCTTGCATGATTAGATTCGGGAATTTTCTTTGTCCCGACAGGTCTAGCATCGTTATTCAAAAGAACCTCATTGTGTCTTTCAGCCACTTGCAGTAGGTTGATAAGTTTGTTAAATGTTGTGATTATTTTATTATCATACTCCAATCGATATTGATTCATTAGTATGATTGCAGATGTAAGAAAAGTGGAAAGTGTCTTTGAATCATGTCGTCTTCCGTGAGTTCCTTTCCACAGAAGTTTAAACGTGCTTTGAGACGCAACATTTCTTTGTTGAAATCATTTACCTTTTTGTAATCCAGTAAGCGGAATTCATTCCACTTTACGATTAGTTCAGGAAGTAAATAGTCATGAATATTCCCGAATCTTCCTTTCAGTGCGTCCCACAGTTCTTTAGGGGTTTTCAGTTGAAGGTACTCCCACCGAAGGCTGGGATCGATATGTCGTCTCAAGAACATTAAGGTATTTGCTTGTACTTTCTCTGATGGTTTGTCTTTAGGGTCTGTAGGGGGCTTGATTGTATAGGTGTAGTCCTTTCCAATAAAGGTAGTCTCTACATTAGATACCCATCTGTGATATTCAAGTCCTTCAGAATCCAGGATATCAAATTCGGGACAAGTTGGTTCAGCCATCTACATAAACAAGAGATAAGGTATTTTATTTTATGAAGATAAAACTTATGAAAGTTCATTATCATGGCAATATAGGATTAAAAATTGGTATTTTTAAACATTTCTTATGCTGATAATGTTATATTAGTATTTCAATATCCGGAAAATGAATCGCTAAACACTTTTGGATTTCTAGGTAGGAGGGGAATTACAAGGATTACTTAAATCCCTAAAAACCTTTAAGGCTATTTACACCCGTTTTGACAAAATCTTTTGGTGTCATGCGATCACTTTGTTTATGAAATACACTAATAACATTAACAATTTTGTGGATTTGGCATGAGGCCAAAAGTGAGATTTAATTAATACCATAATGGTATTTTATTATTATTGTTATTATTATTTTAGAGACTTTTGACAAGAGGCCAAAAGATGTGTATTTTAACTTTTAGAATGTAATTATGATTTATGATAAACAATTATAACTTCGATATATTTGATATCAGGAGTTATAGAATTTAATGAGATTTTGGTAGGAGACCAAAATAAATCAGATATAAAGGAGTGTAACTCCCAAAAATAAAATTTAATTATAAACAGTTATGAGTTAAGGGAAAAATATGAATATTTATGAAAGTAAATCAATTCTACATACTTCGTATTATGACTAAATTAGCAAAGCTTAAACAAAACCATTTAAAATCAAACTAAATAAATAACGTAAACACATCACAAGAACATGCTTAAAATATTAAATGAAATAAACAATTTAAAAAAAAAAAATAGCATAAAAGAGATAAATACAAAGCCTAAGGGATGGATTTGTCAATTCAAGATTTTTTGGCTTCTTTCACCTAAATATGGGATTCCTTGCCATATGCCTATAAGTGGGTTTTCTTTTATGAAACCCTAAAAAGAAATTTCACTTTCTTCGCTAACCTCTTGTATTTTCAGATTTATGGAGGAGGACACTTTAATGGGTTCAACCATAACTATAGGATGAGGTTATGAGGTTAGTGGGTTCAACCTACCCATTGATCTTACAAATTTCCAGTCCTATCGGCTATGGAGGAAAGACAACCAGGTTCAAAACCCATCGAATTTCATCAAACTAATTCTTGTTGAGCATAGGGTTTATAAAAACAGAAAAAAATAAGGCATCATAATCGATTTGTACATAAAGATTCGATATTCTATTTCTGGGTTTCGAGTTTTTTTTTTCATGTACTCATTGTAAGACTCTGATTTTTGTTCTTGAATACATGGATTAACATTAAAAAAATACAACACAAAGCATACATACATAGCAGTTTGATTTTGGAGATGTTCTAAGAAATAAAAATAATAAATCAGGAAAGGGGGAATTTATTTGATTAAGATGTGCTCTAAACATAATATATAAAACCACATAAATAACTCGTGGAGTTCCTTTTAATATATAAAACCACATCAAGACAAATAGAACTTTTGCTATTTTTTTCCTATTAAATAAAAGAAAACAATTCTTTGAAAAATAAGCAATTTGTTGTTACACAACCAAAAGTATAATCATGCTTTGAATTACTACAGTTGTATAAAAAAATAGCAAAAAAAAAAGATCACTTAAGAGAGATATGTACACAAATAACAAAACTTTAAGAAGTAACATAGCAGAAAACTGTCGGAGTTGATTTAATCTTAGAAGCAAATAAGAATATTATGTAACAAGAATGCTTACTTGATTCGTGATATCTAAAAACAAAAAGTTTCAGCACTGACAAACGGATTCAATTGATTGAGCTACGTGTTGATAACGTGTTGTAGAACAAACAATATAGAGACAATAATCAAAGGTCACCAATTCTCATTAACAATGAACCCTTTAAATAGGGATGAGTTTACAATGAAAAGGAAACATACAATATGGTAACTCTTAATACTTAAAAATTATTTTTCAATCACTTCCTTTTTTGATGAGGCACAATATTCTTCAATAGTTGTATTTTTTTTATGAATTGAGTACCGTGGTTGATTTTTTTAACGAGCTAGGTCTCTGAATAAACTAACAAGTTGGGCTCCTATTGTTGCACTAGGGATCCAGGTCGTCAAAAATTGTAACCATATATACTTAACTCGTTGATTTTTCAAAATAAAGACAAGATTCATTAAATAAACACCACCAAACTATAGAGTCGAAAAATATATTCACTCTATCTTATGGAAGTATGTATATTCACAGAATAAAGACATCAAACCCCCATATAAAACAATACGTTTATCATGTTAATGAACAAAGGGGTCTCGTAACCACGTCAACATGATCTATCTGATTTAAATATGTGTAACAATAAATTAAAATACTTTAAAATTAATTGGTCAAATACTATATTATAAAGCACGGATAAAAAACTTTTAAATACAAATTATTAGGCATAATGTACCATCATTTTATGCAAGATTTTAAAAATCTCTTAATTTACAAGTATCAAAGCACAAGATACATATTACTACTGCAGACTTCTAACACCCACCAATTTGGTATGTGCAGGGTCTTCCTTTTATGTAGACTTTTTTCATGTATCACTATTAATTAATATATTATATTACTATAAATTTGTTTTAATTATATTATTAAATATGTAATTGGTTATTTTTTCTAGATGTCATTAAAATATATAAGATAATCATTGAATTTTAACAAAATACTTAATTTTTTTATATAAAAAAACATTATATTATTAAGCCTAAATTAAATAAATTTATAAAAAAAACATTATCACTTTCTCAAAATCATCCAAAATCGTACTGTAAATCCACAAAAAAACAAAAAATAAAATGAAACATTAAAATCGTGATGTATCTCGCTGTATTACGTGAGTACACTTCTAGTGTAACAATAAATTAAAATACTTTAAAATTAATTGGTCAAAACTCGAAAAATCATAAATAAAAAAGAAATAAAATCAAAAGAGATTTGAAGGGTAGACTAGTCTTTTTCACAATTACTCATTCCTCCTGTCCACGGCTCACACACCACCGACCTAACCACCGTCCACCGGCCCCCCTCCCAAGTTTAGTGTCCCATAATACCCCTGCTCTCCATTACCACCACCCAACTACCCCCAAATAATCAAGCACCCACCAACCCCACAATTAGATCGGCGATCTCAGATATCATCGGTCCGGCGACTTCTATATTCTTATCCGCCAAAATCAGCTAACCATAAAACTCAAAACGGTTTCCCAATTTCTATTCAATCATCATCATGATTTTCGTACCGAAATTTGGTTCTAAGTTTGCCCCAATTCAAAATCGTTAGCAGAAACTTCTGATGTGGGTTTTGCATGCTAGATTCTTGTAAACCTGAATTTGTTTGGAATTAACCCCGCCGGTAATGGCTACCGGAAAGACAGCATGTTTGTTTCATATCATCACTGATTACTGATATGTATGCTAGCTGATAAGCCAGTAGAAAAATTTAGTGGTGACAATTTTGTATAAAATCAAACCAACCAACATATGTACCAACTATACCAATTTACTCGGTATCAATTGCACTCGGTTGATAGTACTGTACAAAGTATGAAAACTTGGTTGATACACGATAGTGGAAGTCCCGTACCACGATAGTATCATGGTACTAACTTATTTATTTATCTATTAGTTTTTATATTTTTGATGTATTGAATATTAAATATCATAACTTTTAATTTTTTTGTTTGGTATTTGAATAATTGCAAATTTTATTCTTTGCAATTAAAAAACCCTTAAGCGTTTGCATATGTTACTTGCGAACTAATTGTAATGCAAAATTACAAGTTTTCATATATGTAACTTGAATTTTATACAAAACTGGTATAATTAAATTGATACCAAATATTGTTGGTTGGTACATAGTATATGATTTTATGTATTTATACTACATTATAAAATAGACATAAAAAACTCTTAATTACAACATTTTAATCATAAAATACAACTAATTAAAATCAATTACTTAATTTACAATTTTATAATGCTTTGTTACAACTTATAAAAGCTCAATGTTTGAATTCGTGTAACTAACTGCAGAAAAGCACTTATTTTTATTTTCTAAAATATCTAAATTTTTTAACTATTAATATAACTAATCGATAAATATAAATGTTATTATATTTAAAATTATTGATAATATATTTTAATAAAAAATAAAACAGGTAGTTTTTCTCATAGTGTTTATCCTGTATTTAATATGTTTATTTGCAGTTAGTTATACAAAAAAAAAACATGGGACTTTAATAGGTTATAATTATGTTTAATTAACTTGTAATTTTGAATTTAAACTAATATATCTATACTATATTATAAAGCATTTAAGGTAACTCTTAAAAACTAATTTTTATGCATTAGGTACCACTTATTAATGCATATTACTTAAAATCCAAAAGTACAAATTGATTAAGCATAAGTACAGCTTATAAAAGCTCAATGTTTGAATTCGTGTAACTAACTGCAGATAAGCACTTATTTTTATTTTCTAAAATATCTAAAATTTTTTACTATTGATATAACTAACCGATAAATATAAGAAAATTCGAGATAAAACACCTTATTTTTATTTTTTATTGAAGTATGTTATCTTTTTTAATTTTAAATATAAAATATATTAACTATAGTTATCATTTAAATTAAACATTTTTTGACCCGTAACAAAATATTTTATTATTATTTTTTATAAAAAAAACATAATTAAACTAAACTAAAATATATTTTTGTTTTAAATCTAGGTTTCTCAAAATCGTAAAATAAAATCAAAAAAGACTAACAAAAAGTATGAATAATGATCGAGGGTTCGAGTTCTAGATTTCAGAAACCCGCTGCATTGCGAGGGTACATTTCTAGTCAATTATAATTTGTTGATACACGATATTGGTGAAAAAGATTTGGTACCATACCAAGTTTATCAATTGCCTGCAAGCTAGCTGTTGATTAGTAAGATACTAAATAAACTAGTCATGTTTAATAAAAATTGGTTGTTAAAATTAGATAACAATATAGAATAATTTAAAAGCAAAATATATAAAGAGCATATTTAAAAAAATTGAAAAAAGAAAAAACGAATGAGTTTTTGCAAAATTGTTTTCAAAAAGTTAGCTTATAGCTTACTAGAAGTGTATTCGAGCAATGCAGTGCGACACATCTCGATTTTAATGTTTCGTTTTATTCTTTGTCATTGTGAATTTTATAATACGATTTTGTATGGTTTTGAGAAAACAATAATGTTTTTTTTATAAATTTGTTTAATTTAACTTTTATTATAATTATAATCTAGGTTTAATAATAAAACAATAATTAAGTTTTCTGTTAGAATAATGATTATCCTAATTTTATATATTTTTATTTAAAATGAAATGTTTATCTTGTATTTGATTATGTTTATCAGTTTGTTATAAATTCAAATATCCAACTTTAAATAGTTTTACTCGTGTATCGTTACTTGTAATCTTGAATTTTAAGTAACGTGCATCAATAAACAGTATGTGATGCATAAAAATTTGTTTTAAGAGTTTTTCTCAAATACTTTATAATATAATATAGATTAAACGAGATTTTTTAATAAACTCAAAAAATAAGTTAGTTTATTGTTGTCAAACATGATTATTGGTTATTTCAAATTGACCATCAAAGTCAAAATAAAAATTGTTGATATATATATATATATATATATATATATATATATATATATATATATATATATATATATATATATATATATAGAGAGAGAGAGAGAGAGAGAGAGAGAGAGAGAGAGAGAGAGAGAGAGAGAGCAAGGATCATTTGTTAACCATACATTTCTTGTTAACTTTATGAACCTTAGGGGATGTTCGTTTGTGGCTTAATGAGCTGAATAAGGGATATGGCTGATTCGGTCAGCCATATCTAAGTGTTTGGTAGCAGCTTAATCGGTCAGCTGGTGGCTGACCGAATCAACTACAAAATGTAAGTCCTCCACACTCAGCCCTTCTTTTTCCATCCTTACCCCTCTTCGTAAAAAAAAAAGAAAAAAAAAGGAAGAACACACTGAAGCGGCCGATCTCCTCCCCTCCCCCTCCCTCACACTCCATCTCCGGCCGATTTTCGGTACTCCATCTTCGGCCATTTGTCGATAGGTTCGATCTCAACAAGATCCTGAAGTTCAAGTGTTTCATTAGCAATTCTCTTCAAGAAGAATCGATGGAGCCACCACCACCGCTACCGGAGCCACCACCACCGCCTGAAGCTGCTGTTGGGTTTCCCTAATTTTCGATCTTTGCTGGGTTTCGATCTTTACTGGAATGAAGCTCCTCCCCATCACTTGAATATATTGTTGAAGGTGTTGATATGGGCAAGGGATCTTCATCCCTCATTTCTCCTCGGATTTGAACGGAAATTACGAAATTGAAATCAATTTGCTTTGATTCAAACAGTGTTCATCATGAGACTGTGTGAAGTTTTTGAAATTGAGATTATTACCAAACACAGTGCTCAGAAGATGATGGAAGAACATGCAGTGCAGTTATGTATGGGATTGCTTGGAATTGGATCGATCTTTCATCACTTCCATGTGGATTTTGTTGGAGAAAATTTGAAGATTTGCTTATTAATTTGTTATGTGTTTTTCCCTAATTATTTTGATAACCTGCAACAGATATGTAAATGCGATATTTGATTATTATCTGTTTGTTATTATTTAATCTATATTTTGTTGTTGGTTTGTAAAATTTCATTAACAAATGTTTAATGTAAAACAAAAGGGTAAAATGGTCATTTCTGACATTCAGACTGTTTATTCAGCACAACAACCGAACAACAACTTAGTTGTTAACACACATACAGGTATATCCATACAAACAACTATATCCATACAGGTCTTAATAGAAAACGAACCGAACAGCACCTTACTCAACCAATAGGATTGCAAGATTGGGTGATGTTTAATTTATTTTGATATTTAATGTAAAATGGTACAAAAGTCATTTTCTAAATAACCAATTTTCATTAATTTTATTGGGGAGTTACAAGATTCAAGTTTCCATAATTTTATTGTAGGTTACGATTGTAGAATTTTGTCCATTTTCATCAAAATTTTGAAATCAAACCATTATTATTATAGTTTTTCTGGTTCATTTGTTTGATAAAACCGTATAGTCATTGTTTTCCAGAAAATTTTCCGCTATTTTTCTTAAATCATAAAACACATGAACATACCTGGAATGAACGCAACAACGACATCAAATGTTATGAATTCAATCATATATAATGACGTCGATAGTAGTGCGATTGGTGGAATCGTGTCGATACGGGAAACACAGAATATAGATGGAGGATATTCAGTTAAGGCGGTTCATATGTAAGTGCATACACACATGTTCGAGGTGATATTTATAAGTAATAATGTTCATATTTCTTCATATGAATATGATGTAAGTTAAGGTAACATAAAGTTAGCACATGTTCGAGGTGATATTGAAAAGTAATATTGTTCATATTTCTTCATATGAATATGATATTTAAAAGTAATAATGTTCATATTTCTTTATATGATTATGATGTCAGTTAAGGTAATATAAAGTTAACACATGTTCGAGGTGATATTTAAAAGTAATATTGTTCATATTTATTCATATGAATATGATATTTAAAAGTAATATTGTTCATATTTCTTCATATGAATATGATATTTAAAAATAATATTGTTCATATTTCTTCATATGAAGATGATATTTAAAAGTAATAATGTTCATATTTCTTCATATGAACATGCATGAACCGAGGTTTACGATTCTTTTGGAAGAATACTGTTCAAATACATGCAGATTCATGAACACTAATAAACCGGGGGTTACGATTCTTTTGGAAGGAACATTAATTAAGAGAGAATAAAAACATAATATTTCATTAATTTTTTCCCAAAATACCCTTATCACTATAGTTCACTCCTAATTTTTCATTAATTGTACATTTATTAAGACTTTTAAAAAATATTCAATCTTAACCATTGATTTCCAAGATCAAGGGCTTATAATGGTTTATAAAGTTAACACAAAAAATGTGGTTAACAAATGAACCTGACCATATATATATATATATATATATATATATATATATATATATATATATATATATATTTATATTTATATATATAGGGGCATAATCAAATGAGAACTAGGTAATTTGTGGTAACCGTGAGATCCAATATGAGCCACCTATTTAGAATAATTAATATTAATTTTAAATAAATAGAAAATGATATTTTAGTAAATTTGTTTATTTCCTAAAATATAATATAATTCCTAAATTTTCTTATTTCCTTTTACAAAAGGGTATCATATTGTGCTATCACGTATTTTTTATGTTTACAAAAGGGTATCATAGTGTACTATCATGTATTTTCGATCTTTACAAAGTGTATCACAGTGTGCATCACTTATTTTCGATGTTTTTTTCGATCTTTACAAAGTGTATCATAGTGTGCTATCACGTATTTTTTATGTTTACAAAAGGGTATCATAGTGTGCTATCATATATTTTCGATGTATTTTCAATCTTTACACAGTGTATCACAGTGTGCATCACGTATTTTCGATATTTATAAAGTGTATCACAGTGGGCATCATGTATTCGGCGGAATAATATTTGTTGGAGAGATGGGAGAGAATAGAAGAGAGAGGAGATCTCAAAAATACCTAAAATACCTTTGATTAAATTTTTTAATTAAAATTACCAAAATTATTGATTTCCTAATTTATCTTCTGATTTGTGGTTAAGATTGGATCTCACGGTTACCACATATAACGGAGTTCTCCCTTGAATGACCCTATATATATATATATATATATATATATATATATATATATATATATAGAGGAAGGATCATGCGAGAAGTTAAACATTTTACGAGAATGCGAGAAGTGTGATATCATATATGATTACACGGCATGTGGGTGTGTTTAATCATTTAATCATATGCGATTAAACGTATATGTATTGCCAATATAATATGTGTGTAATCATATATGATTAAACTTGTGTATCATATATGATTAAACACTTCTCGCCTTCTCGCAAAATGTTTAACTTCTCGCATGATCTTTCCTCTATATATATCTATATATATATGACTTAATATTTATGTTTTTCATTAGAATCAAACCATGAAGCACAAACCTAATTCATGATCGGTTTGTGTACATTAATCAACACGATCAAACACACAACAAACATGTACTTGAGATAACATTGATGTATGTACTCGTGGTAAAAAGACCAAAATTCAAAAGATGGTCATGTACAAAAAATGAATACCTCCAAAGAAACGTCAAGGAGTGAAGGGGACATGATCGCTAGCACGAATGTCAGTCATGTACTAGAAAAAATGACCATATGATATTTATCAGATCGAATAAGGCTACGATGAGCCTTCAACATCAATCATTATCGACCCACTCGTAGATTTGAATTTTCAAAAAACAAAACAACATTTTCCAGCTATGGGTGGCTTAAATACTAATTTATTGAGATTGTCAGATGAACATGCAATAGAACTTGTTGAATAATATTGAAAATTTTATATCCACCTCCAACTCAAAGAGATTGATTTCATGTTAAAATACATACATTATTCAAACTTCACTCCATTTGGTATAAACAAATCCAAGTATTCGAGTCGAGCCCAAACCAAGCTTCCAAAAGCTTTAAAATCACGGGTATTTGAAGTAATTACGGACCAACGTTCAAAACCTGAAATTGTTCACACAAGAATGCATCAATCTAATTTTATTGTTTTATTGATAAATAATCACATGTTTTTATTAAATAAATAATAAAATTTAAGAATGGACATCATTTTCATCAAGAAGAGTGAAATGAGGTTTGAGTTGCCTTGAAGAAAAGTGATTTGATGTTTTATGAAAACAAAATTTTTGGCAACATTGGAAACATCCTATCAAGACATGAAAGGTGATCTCATGCTTTAAGTGTGTTTTAAGAATCCTCATCTCTTAATGATTAGTTGACTATCTTATAAATTCAAAATCAAACTTAAAATATTATAAAGTGTCTGTTTCTAACTCATGCTTGGGCTCGATAACCGCGTTTAATGCTCATCTTTGGCATCGGCTTTGTGCTAATGATCCGAAGGGTTATTTTCACAACCCTTCGTTCTCAAGTAGTCAATTCTTCGATTATATGTACCTCTTTGTTGATTGTCACAAATACGTTTTGAATCTTTGGTTCTCTGATAATGGATTGGTGCACTTTCACATTTGTGCTTTTGTTTCGCAGTTTCTAGCCTAATTACGTCTTCATTGACTACACCAACTCCATGGTATGTTTCGTTTTCTTGGTGAGCTTTAATTGTCGTTTTGTGTTTGTACCTTGCTAGGTCCTGTTTTATGTATTATTTTCTTCTTCATTTGCTTGCCATCTCACTTGAAATTGTTCAATAAAATGCTCAGTTTGGTCAACTATCGACAACAATCTCAGTTGAATCACTTAGGTTGTGACACACTGGTAAGACTCAGGGGGATGTGGTGGAGATCTAATTATCCCTAGGTTCGAATCCAAACGTTGCTAAAGCCCTTGTGGCCATGGAAGTTTACTTGCGATGACTCCAGGTCATTCGTGGTCGTCCGAGGAATTAGTCAGTGCATGTAAGTTGGCTCGGAAACCTCGGTTGGCCAGGGAAAAAAATCTTAGCTGCTTTTCTTGAAAATACACTGTTTCTACTTGACGGTGGCACTTAAACATATATGATAAGGCCATATCACTTTTATCCGGCAACTAGCGGGCTCTTGATCACTTTGTATTTTATTTGCCGACTTTTTTTTTAAACAAAATTGAAGCATAATAAATAGGATTATGATTTGTTCCATTAAGAGGCTAGATTTACAGATTTATGTAAAGAACGTGATGTTATTATTTGAATAACAAAATGTAATTTAAAAAACAAATTTTAATGCATATAATACAAGTCATCCCTTTTTTTTCTAGGTGAAATTTTTGGTAGTACAATAAAATCTCACATGGGCAAGTCCAAAGATACGACAATACCCACCTGTTAACTGATTGATGACTTAAAATGACTTCAATTAATTCATGAATAAATATCTGACATGTTTTTAAACCAAATTTATTTTAAAACATTACATCGTCAATGTACAATGAATTGATCTTTTTTAAATTTGATATGCTTAATTATTAATTTCAGCTCGTTTCCTTAAAAATATAGTAACATATGACAATGAACGAACTTATTACAAAGATATAAGACCATTCAGTGCAATTCAATTTTAAATACAATTTCTAAAGTATCACGAAAATTTAACAATTACTTTAAAATTATGGTCCACTAAAATTATTTATACTTAATTTAATAATGCCACATCATATTAAAATAGTTTAATTAAATAACAACCAGGCCGGTTCCTGACATTTTTTGGGCCCTGGACGAGATGTAAAAATGGGGTCTTGATAACTACGAAATTATTTTTAATATATTGTTTATATCATCAAAAATAACATTGAATTCAAGAAATATTAATAATTCATATAAAACCGTTTTTTCCGGTATTCCTAGTGCAAGATCAATCAATAGTCATTTTTAAATTACTATTATCTACCATATCAATTTTACATAACATCGTCAATCAGTTCCACCATCAAAGACATTTTATGATATACTTTTAATATATAGATTGAAATAATTTGACGTCACTATGTTGACCATTCAGAGTAACACTTTAAGTAAATCGACATAAATCGGTTGATATTTCACATGTTACCTGATATTAATGTTTTTCATCATCATTTTAAACTTTTATGGATGAAACAAACTTTTTAAGAACTATCAATCTTATAATCAAAAGTCCATGTTGGATATAGTGTGAAATCTTATTCTTGTTTTAGAGATAATAGAGTACTTAAGATTCATGCATCAAATATTAGATAATAAAAAATCAATAATGTATGAAAAAAGAAGTATAATTGAAATCTTAAATATAGATATATGGCGGGCCGTCTCATATAGTTTGGTAATTGTCTTCAAAATGTAAGAGTTTTCTTAGTTAATAAATCTACTATATTCTAACACAATAATATAATTCATGTGGATTGAATAATGAAAAGAGTATGTAGAAGATGAGTAATACTAAGGATTATAGGCAAAGAGTATGTAGAAGATGAATAATGAAAAGAGTATGTAAAATTCATGCAGATGGAATAATAAAATTCAAGGATTATAGGCAAAATTAGTTTTTAGATATTAGTACTAGATAAAAAAATAAAAATAAAAAATTTAGAGAAACAATAATCAATATTATAAAATGAAAGACTAAATAAGTTTTTATATATTTTCTTATCCAATGCTATTAATTAATACATGTTTAGGCCCTTAATATAATGTTAAATTCTTTTTGGGTCCTATTATATACTAATTTTTTTGTTTTTTTATGTACATTTTTTTTTCATTACTAATATATAGTATATAGTAAAAAAAATTGGGCCCCTATTTTTTTGGGTCCTGGGCGTGCGCCCGGCCCGCCCTCCCCAGGGACGGCCATGATAACAACAAATTTCGGTTAATTTATTTACTATAATATCGAAATATTAATTCATTATCTATACTATATTATAAAGATGACATAAAAAAACTCTTAATTACAACTCACTAAGCTTTATGTACTATCATTTAAAACTATCTACTTAAAATCTCTTAAAAATAACTACTAAAGCCTAATGTACTACCTGTAAAGTTTTTAACCCTAATTAATATATTTCATCCTTATCCCCCAAAATCCTTATCTCTAATCCCCAAACCCTAAAATTATGAAATTTGAATTCTGATAAACATAATTAAAACAGGATAAACATCTCAATTTAAATATAAAAAATTTAAAATATATAAGATAATTAATGAATTTTAACAAACTACTTAATTTTTTTTATATAAAAAACATTATATTGTTATGCCTAAATTAAACAAATTTATATATAAAAAACCATTATCACTCAATAAAAACTATCCAGAATCGTACTGTAAATCAATAAAAAACAAAAAATAAAAATAAACATTAAAATCGTGATGTATTAAGCATTATGTACTATTAATTAATGTTAATCTACTTAAAGTCTCTTAAAAACAATTAATGAAGCAATATGTAGTACTTTTAAATGTTTTTAACCCTAATTAATAAATTTCATCCTTATCCCCCAAAATCCTTATCTCTAATCCCCAAATCCTAAAATTATGAAATTTGAATTCTGATAAACATAATCAAAACAGGATAAACATCTCAATTTAAATATAAAAAATTTAAAATATATAAGATAATTAATGAATTTTAACAAACTACTTATTTTTTTTTATATAAAAAACATTATATTGTTAAGCCTAAATTAAACAAATTTTTATATAAAAAACCATTATCACTCAATAAAAAACATCCAAAATCGTATTATAAATCAATAAAAAACAAAAAAATAAAATAAACATTAAAATCGTGATGTATCTCGCTGCATTGCGCGAGTACGCTTCTAGTTAACATAAAAGATTAATTTATTATATATAAAGGAAAACAAATTAATTAAATAAAATATGTTATTTTTAAATCATAGAATCTGTTTTGTAATCCCTGTAATCATGTAATAATAAATGCTTATATTTATGTTCATTAAACATATGCATTAAAAAATATTTGATGGTAGTTCCTAATGTTCAATACTATTATTGTATATACGAACATTTTTTTATTAATAAAAAATAAAAAATTGACATCCATTTATTAAAGAGTAAACTTCAATTTTGGTCCTTGAGGATTGTTGATTTCTTTGAAAGCGGGACCTGTGATTTCATAATCCAAGTTTTGGTTCTCATAGTTTGAATTTTGCTCTGAAAAAAGAACCTGGTCACTAACTCAGTTAAAGAGCTCTGCTAGAGCCAGGGACAAAATCGTCCAACCATGTTTTTGTCCTCTTTCTGCACTTTTTTTGGTTTCTTCTTATTGTTGTATAAAATAAAAAAAAAATTAGGGACAAAATATGTTAATTTGGAGCGAGCTGTGAAATCCACGCCCCGAATGGGTGGACATTTTGTTCAGGGACATGTGGATGGTACTTGGGAGATTGTTTCGTTGGTGCATGAGGGAGATTCGTTTGTGGGTGAAAGTGAAAACATCATCGCAAGTTTTGAAATTTATTGTAGCAAAGGATGGGGGGCAGAAGAGGGGTGTTTTAATTTTATGTTGATTGAGTATACACAGAAGGAAATTGTGATTCCATTGAAGAAAGTTGGGTAGAAGGTGAATTTGGAAGTGGATATATTGGGGAAGTATGTGGAGAAGCTTCTTAATAGTGGATTTGTGGAAAGTGTCAAAATCGAGACGATGATGATGATACAGATGAGTTCATGATCATGATGATATTAATTGATCCCATTTGAGGTGCTTTTTTCCAGTTTTTTTTCGTTTTATTTTGAGCAACAATGTTTGTGTAATAAGTGTTCAATGACTTGAGCTGTTTATCCTTCTTCTCCGGCCACATACTCGTCGCCGATCTCAACCACCACCATCCCACAACCACCTAAACCATCTCCCGCCATACACACAGACCTATATATATATATACATACACACACACACACAAAACACACGACAGTGGTGATGGGTTAAAGGAATCATCAAAACCACAGGGGCTAAACCACAGAGGATGAAACAACAGGGACGATGGTGGGTCAAGGTGGAGTTTCACGGTGGAGATCGGTTATGGTGAAGATGATGGGTCACGGTGGAGTTTCACGGTGAAGATGGTGGTTCACCACAAGGACGATCGTTGATGGAGATCATCGCCGACACCGTAGATTTCATATTTGGTAACTCCGTCGTCGTGTTGCAGAACTGCAAGATTCTGCCATGGCAACGACTAGCCAACAATTTGTCACCATAACAGCTCAAGGTAAAAAAGACCCAAATGAGAATACATGAATTTGTATCGAGAAATGTGAGATAACCCCACTTGGAGCAAGAACATTTGTGGGTCATTGTTTCTGTAACATCCCCTGTCCCCGTGGTCCGGAGCGGGTGATGCGACGAACGAGACTTAACATAATTACACAGCTAAATTCAGAGCCATTAATAAACTCTAAACATATATTACAATCCAAACTATCATACCTCAAAAAGTCTTTATAAACTTAGAAAGTTATAAAATAAGGTGAGTCTAAGAACTCCAAAATATCACGCTCGATCTCAAGTCCCGTCCCCGTAAACGTCACTTCGAACCTGCCGTGTCAGGAAACAAAAACACGACTGAGAACATGGCTCAGTGAATGGATTATAATATACATTTGTAAATAATAATGAAAACATCGATAACGAAGCGAAAGACTTAAAAATTGAATTTGAAGAAAGTTCTTAAGACTGAAGTTCATAGTTCATTTAAATCAAAAGAAACGTTCAGTAATATAATCAAAAGCAATAATCTCAAGAACAGTTCACACTTTAATTTCAAAACGTAATATAAATAAAGTCCGTCAATTCTTGGTATGTTCGTGGGGTGGCAAAACCACACGAACTAATGGGTCGACATGCGGGCACACACAACGAATCCCCCGTGAATTTAACCACGGTCACATATTCTGTGGGTAAAGTTCTAAGATCGATCCATCTGCCCGGGAGCCAACAAAGTTAGCCAAGTCCCCAAGAGTGGGTTCACGTAAACCACATAGGTTTAACTCTGGTGGACCGTCATCTGCAGGACACCATGACAACAAAGCCGCCATAGAAGGCATCCCAAATAATGTGCCCATTTATTAGGTTATTCTAAAATCAACGAAAACTAAATATATGCCACTTACCCAAATGGCGATCATAGAAATTATAGTCAATATACTTACACATTTTTCATAAACAAACTCATACGAGACACATTTTAATAAAATATCAAAATGTTCAAACAATTGATTCAATAAACCAAAATCAATGTGTATGTGTGTGTATAATTTCACATTTGTTGATCACGTTCAGTTGATCAATCACAAGGCGGTGAACCACCTTTCGGAAGGGTCAACTACAACAAATAGTTGCCCACGATTCAAAAGAAATGAAATCCATACCTTAACCAAATTGAGATGCAACACATGATTAATCGATACTGACGACGAACTTTAATCCGTTCGATTGCCTATTTAAACCACAAATTATTATTAGTCACATAACCTAGAACTCAATGGTTATATTCAAGCTTAATCACGAATTTTTATTCTCTTAGACATTAAACCGATCACTTGGTGTGCGGTTAAACATCTATATACAAATATCACCGTTTTAATTCTAAAATTTACCCGTTTGTAATTTTGACAAAAACAAACATTTCTATATGTAACACCCGCAATCCCGGTATGTCGCTAATTTGATCATAAACCTTGTTGTCGGACCTAGCAAGGGAGACGTGTGTTTTCGGGATTGATTTGGGGTGAAAACAGGCTTTGGCAAGCTTGGGGCAACAATGCCCGCGACTGTGACAGAGGTCAGTGTCGCGGGGTAAAGTCGCGAGGAAGGTACCATGAGGGGGGTGAATCCGGTGACTGTGACCAGGGACTATGACATGTGTCACTATCGCGTGTCATTGTCGCCAGGTCGGTACCGATGGTCCTTGGACGCGGACGACTGTGACCAAGCGACTATGACAGTGTCATAGTCGCGAGGCAATGTCGCCGACGGGCTCTAGGCCCTTAAATGCTCTTCAACCCATTTTTATTTCATTTGGTTTTGTTGGGAGCTCATTGTAGGCGATTTTGAAGAACAAAAGGTAAAGTTTTCATCTTCCCTCATTGAATGCTTCTTGGAGAGATGTTCATTTATGGTTTATGGTTTTGGTTCTAGGTGATTGGTTGTGATTGAGAGCTTTGTGCTTCAAGTTCACTGGTCCTTCCTCTTTCCTCTAAAATATCTACATCTAGGATTTGTTAATAACCCTTACAAGGTGAGTTCTCTTACCCTTAATCTCACATATTTGTTAAGGTTTGTTAGTTATAACTCTTTTTGATGCTTTCCATCCATACATGGGGATTTATGTGTATTTTGACCTACAAGTATGTTTTTTTTGGAACATTGGGTTTTTGTATCTTAAACAATAATAATGAGATTCGTATTTCAAAAATAAGATTTCTAAGTTCTTATGCTTCCTACATTTATGAATCTCAACCTTCTTCCCAAAGGGATTTTAGTGAACCCAAAGTGGAAAAGTTAGGGTTTTGGGAAATGCAAGTATTGGGTTAACTAATCATAATCATGGCCTTTAAAATGGAATTTATATGGTATATTGTTGATGGATTATATTTCTAAGTCTCCTCACTGATGGGAGTCAAGATTTATGTGTTGGTAACCTAGTACTTACGATCTTCTTACATACATGATTTATATGAGCATTCCTTATGCTAGTATGTTTTGGTATTTAGTTTTAGTGCAATGGATTCATAGGCACGGTGTTCCTATGTCTTCGTTTTGGACATTAAGTTCACCACTTAGCACGTAATAGGCATCGGATCACCATGATAAGTAAGGTGTGGACCTATATGGTCGGGCAGCGTCTCATGGGCAGTAAGGTGTAATTCCCTTGTGCTAGAGTTCCCCGTTTTGGAACTCTCAAGAATAGACATAGAGGGGTTAACTTGATGTTTTTGAGCAATAGACTTAGAGGAGTTGAGCTCACTATCTGATTGGTGTTATTTGTACCATGTCTAATCACTAATGGTTTATCTGATTTATTGGTTTTAGCTCACGACTATATCATCCGCATGACTCCGAATGAGTTTAGTACTTTCCTTCTTATTTGACTTGTTCTCACTAGGCTTTAGCCTAACGCTTGTTCTTGTTGTCATGTTTGGCAGGTCATCTTAGCGGTGGGGCACGTCGGGATTGAGGGGATGACATTGGGGTCGTGAGTGGTCTTTTTGAGGAACATAGTGACCAACATACCTTGACTTTTGAAGATATACATTTTTGGAAGGATTGCGACACCCGACCATAATCTAGTTAACCAAATTTAGATTAGTAGGTTGTCGTGTTATGCTTCATCATTGAGATTGTAAATGCCTTACTATATACCCCGTTATAGGATGATACTCTTGGGTTTTGAATTGTTTTACCTTATTTCACAGATTTAATTTATCCCCTATTTTAGGGTGACAGGTTTTCCCTATTTTCAAACGTTATATTGCCAAAATTTCGAATTTTATTTCCGCCTAAATTTTAGAGTTACAAGTTTGTATCAGAGCTTTAGTTTAAGTAAACTAGGTATGAATGTAAGATGCCTAGACTTAAACTGAGATTATTAAGCTATGACTCATGAGATGGGGTAGAACTCTTAAGATAGGACGATCTTAGAGTCGACGGGACTTACACAAATTGAAAGTTGTAGTGATGGTAACGAGAACTATTACGTATCATGTGTTCATAATTTCACTTAGCTAACATTATTATGAAGATATTTTACGTGGGCATACTTGATCTACTGTTGTTATAATAATTGATAAGTGTAGTAGTACGTTTCTTTGTGTTGTTCCGGTAACCAATCTCTTATTCTATTTTGTGTTTATGCGTGACAGACCCATGGTTAATACCAGGAACCGACCGGAAGGTCAAAAGGCCACAACATCCACGGCCGACCATCCGCGAGTAACTGCGGTAGAGGAACCCTCTCGTCGGGTTAGTGTTTTGGGTGGAGGACCCGAGCACATTCCCCGACGCAACTTAGAAACTGAAGAACCTGTTATGGAGGAAGTAACGGCAGAGACGAGAATGAAGGGCCGCATGATGTTAGCCATGAACAGGGCCATGGCACAACAACAAGAAATGTTCCTCAAACTCCTAGAGGACCGGGATACCAACAACCGTAGACATGAAACGGTGGACGAAAACATCATCGTGGCAAAATCCGGGGGCTCAGGACCTGGAATCCACACTGATGCAATCACAACCCCGGGAGTCGGGCAAGCGACAAAAACTTGCACATTCAAGGCTTTTCTTGGTTGCCGACTTCCAAAATTTAAGGGGTCGGATAACCCTGTGGACTGCATGAGTTGGATTTGGGAGATGGAGCAGGCTTTCTGCTCTAGTGAATGAAGAGAAGGTCAGAAAGTGATTTTTGGTTCCCGTATGTTAAGGGGTACAACTCTCACTTGGTGGGATGTGTACTCCGCTTTATTTGAGTCGACTGTTTTGGATCGACTGTCTTGGGCAACGTTCAAAGAGAAACTGCTAGAGGAGTACTGTAACTAGGGGTGAGCATCGGCACCGAAAATACCGAACCGTACCGGAACCGGTACCGATTATATTTTTCGGTTCGGTATTCGGTACTTGTAATGTCGTTGATTCGGGATTCGGGAAATTCGGGATTCGGTACTCGGTACTAATACCGAACCGTCCCGGGAAGACTAAAGGTCATTTTAATTACTTTCGGTACCATGCTCACCCCTATGTAAAATCATCAAGCTATGCATGCTACTATAAAGGGTTAGCTAATTTAAGCTCAAACAACACAAAGAGTCAAGTGACTGAAGTCAGACTCACCATAAAGTTTAGGCTCATCGTGAACCTTGTTCATGAGCTCCAAGAGGCTTGATTTATATTTAAATGCATTCTCAAATGTGTGGATAATTTAGTTAAACGACCATATTTGAGATTTTAATATGACTTTCTGAAAAAAAGTAACAAGCTTTGAATGTATATGATGTTAAACATCTCATCTATGATGTAAAAGAATATAGTCATGTAAAATTTTAAAAATACACTAATAGGACGTTTGGTTTGATGGAATGATTTTGAGAAATTCGGGAAATTCGGGACGAATACCGAATACCCGGTACCGTATATGATTACTCGGTTCGGTATTTGGTACCGCCTTTAGACCACATTCGGGATTCGGGAAAATCGGTACCGGTACCATGCTCACCCCTAACTTTAACGAGAGGTCAAGGGATCAGATCAAAGAAGAGTTCCAAAGTTTGAAGAAAGGTAATATATTTGTGAATGAGTAAAATCGGCTCTTCATGGACAAATTGGGTTTTGTGGGACACTTGGTCCCGACAGATAAAGACAAGATTAAGGCTTACATCAAGGGCCTTCCATCGAAAATGATGTCGATGGTGCGTGTGTCAAAGGCCTCCACTCTTCGAGAGGCGGTTGAAGAGGCACAACTCATGGAAGACGCCTACAACCTTGGCAAAGAAGAAGGCAATCGTCAGGTTGAGAAGAGGAGATGGGAGGGTAGCTCTATGCCCTCAAAGAAGCCTAGATACGCCAACAATAATCAACGTGGAGTTGATCTTAGGCGTGATGCCAAATGGTGCTCTAAATGCCGAAGCAAACATTTCGGCCCATGCAACTTTGTTCCCGGAACGTGCTACTAATGCAGAAAGACGTGTCATACGTTTCGAGATTGCCCTATTAAGGGGCAAATATGTTTCAAGTGCAAGGAACCGGGCATGTGAGGGCAGAATGCCCGAAGCTCAAGACCAGGGGAAGCGGCGGGAAGAAGATGGAACCCCCGCGGGCGACCGAAAGAGTTTTTTAGATGACATTAGAGGAGGCTAAGGCATCGACCGATGTGGTGTCGGGTACGTTTCTTCTAAAATCCGCACTTACACATGTGTTATTTGACTAGGGTGCTAGCTACTTGTTTATATCCGATATTTTCTGTCAAAAGCTTTCAATGTCTATGGGTAATCTAGAGGATGCTATAGTTGTAGAAATAGAGAATGAGGGTCAAGTATTAATCCGAAATATCCTTAGAGGTTGCACTCTTGAGTTTGAAGGAAAGAAATTCCCCATAAACTTGTTGCCTATGCACATTGGTGGGTTCAATGTGGTTGTGGGTATGGACTGGCTATCGGAGAACCAAGCCGAAATTGTGTGTTCCAAGAAGATGATCCGATTACCCGTGACAAACGGAAAGGCGACAATAATCTACGGCGAAAGAAGGAAAGGCGAAGTGGCGATTATCTCTATGATCAAAGCTCGGAAATGTTTGGCAAAAGGATGCTCATCCTTCTTGGATTATGCTATCGACACCAAAATTGAGAAATGGAAACTAGAAGATGTTAGGGTGGTGCGCGAGTTTCCCGATGTGTTTTCGGAAGACTTGCCCAGTTTGCCACCTGATCGCTTAGTGGAATTCCGAATCGACCTCATTCCGAGAGCGGCTTCGATTGCTCGAGCTCCTTATCGATTGGCTCCTACCGAGATGCAAGAAATGATGACTCAACTTCAAGACCTTCTTGAGAAGGGCTTCATTCGACCGAGTTCATCGCCTTGGGGAGCTCTGGTCTTGTTCGTCAAGAAGAAGGACGACTCAATGAGGATGTGCATCGACTATAGGGAACTGAACAAGGTAACAATGAAGAATAAGTATCCGCTCCCGAGGATCGACGACTTGTTTGATCAACTGCAAGGCGCGGGTTGCTTCTCAAAGTTCGATCTTTGGTCGGGGTATCATCAAGTGAAGGTGGCGAATGACGACATTCCAAAGACGACGTTTAGGACGCGATACGGTCATTACTAGTTTCTAGTGATGCCATTCGGCCTAACTAATGCACCGGCAATATTTATGGACTTGATGAACCAAGTGTGTCGACCATTCCTTGACAAGACGGTAATTGTGTTCATCGACGACATCCTTGTGTACTCCAAAGATGAATCAGATCACGAGCATCACCTTCGGGAAGTTTTAGAAGTGTTAAAGCCGGAGAAGCTCTACGCAAAGTTTTCGAAGTGCGACTTTTGGCTTCGAGTAGTGCAGTTTTTGGGCCATGTGGTCACGAAGGAAGGAGTGAAGGTGGATCCCGCGAAGATAGAGGCGATGATGAATTGGGAACCTCCCAAGAGTCCGTCTGAAATCCGAAGCTTTCGAGGATTGGCGGGATACTACCAAAGATTCATTAAAGACTTTTCAATTATAGCTTCATTGTTGACGGCCCTAACGTGTAAGAATGTTAAGTTTGTATGGACTGAGAGTCAAGAGAAGGCGTTCCGAACTCTATAAAGGAAGCTTTGCGAAACTCCAATCCTATCATTACCCGATGGGACGGAAGATTTTGTGGTGTATAGTGATGCGTCGAAAATCGGTTTGGGTTGTGTTCTTATGCAAAGGGGGAAGGTGATTGCTTTTGCGTCGAGACAACTCAAAGTTCATGAGGTCAACTATCCTACGCATGATTTGGAATTAGCGGCGGTGGTGTTCACATTAAATTTGTGGCGACACTACCTCTACGGCACAAAGTGCACTCTCTACACAGATCACAAGAGTCTGAAACACATATTTGATCAAAAGGAGTTGAACATGAGGCAACGGAGGTGGCTGGAGCTACTAAACGACTATGACTGCGAGTTGCTTTACCATCCGGGTAAGGCAAACATCGTCGCCGACGCTTTGAGTCAGAAAGACTACGGAGGAAATTCCCGTGTTACCTTTGCACGGATTGAGTTAACTTCAACACTCATCGACCGAATCAAGGTATCGCAAGTCGAGGCCTTACTAGAAGAAAACCTCAAAGGAGAAGTCATGACAAAACAACATATTCTTTTGACTGAAGATAGTCAAGGGGTGAAACTTTTCAACGGGCGGGGGCAACCGATAACTTCTTCTCGAAGATGCCCACAAGTCAAAGTATTTGTGTGTCCCAATAAGTAATCATTCAATCAAGCAAACATATAATCAACACAAATAATGCAAACCTGATATTGATTAATCAAAAGATTACAATTGTTCTTGATGAAATCGATCTCTTTTTCTCTGCTTCTCTTTTGTTCACGGCGCACCAACACACACACCTAGCCTCTCTCAATGATTAATTTTTCAATTAAGCTTCCTTAACCTAATTAACCACTAACCTAATCTCATTTATACTTAAGCTAATAAGCCTAATGGGCTTGACAAGGTTTGGGCCCAAATTACAAAAACTAACTCATAACTAAATTATAAAACAAATAAATAAAATACGAAAAACACACTTTTGACTATTTATTACAAAAGGACCCTAGACTATTTGTTAATCAATATCAGGTTTGCATGGATACCAAAACAGAAGATAGACGAGAAAGCTAAATCTAGTTCTAGTTTTATTTTGAATAAAAAGACTTCTAGTAAAGATGATTTGAGTGTGAATGTTGCTACTTTCAAAAATAATCTTGTTGATTCTCGCAAGAAATACTCTATAAAGCAATTATTTCAGTTAGCTCCATCTAGTACTAAAAAGTTTTTAAATTATGGTGAATGTGATTATGCTTCTCGTAAATATTCTGATGTTTGGTATGGTTCATATAATGTTTCATCTTATCATTCTCATTCATCTTATCATGATTATGGTTTTCAAAGAAAAAGCGGACCCAAATTTAAATGGGTGCCAAAATCAAGTACTAACAGTGGAGGTCCCATTTTTAAATGGGTTCCTAAACCTCTTCTTTCTTGATTTGTGTTGTGCAGACCCGTCATATGTGGTACTTGGATAGCGGGTGTTCCAAGCATATGACCGGGCAGAAGAGTATGTTGTCTAATTTTACGGACAAATACTGCGGCACAGTTCGTTTTGGGAATGATCATTTTTCACCTATTCTGGGATATGGTGATGTTGTACATGAAAATGTTACGATAAAGAAGGTGAGTTACGTTGAAGGCTTAGGGCACAACCTATTCAGCATTGGCCAGTTCTGCGACAAAGGCTTAGAGGTTAATTTCAAGGCCAAGACATGTTCAGTACGCACTGAAGAAGGCAAAGAACTCTTGGTCGGCACTCGCAAGTCAACCTCTACACCATCAACTTGTCAAAGGTCCAGGCTGACAATCAGGTTTGTCTACTATCAAAGGCCTCGCTGCAACAAAGCTGGTTATGGCATCGACGACTTTCTCACCTCAACTTTCGGTACATCAACAAGTTGGTCAGTGGAAAGCTAGTGAAAGGACTTCCAGAGCTGAAGTATGAAAGAGAACACCTGTGTGCAGCATGTGAAAAGGGCAAGATGAAGAGAGCCCCACACAAACCAAAGCCTGAACCGAGTACCAGCTCTCCTTTAGAGTTGTTGCATATGGACTTGTGCGGTCCTATGCGAACGCAAAGCTTAGGAGGAAAGAAGTATGTGCTAGTTATCGTGGACGACTATACGCGATACACTTGGGTTAAGTTTCTACGGTCTAAAGATGAGACTCCCGATGTTCTCATTACGTTTCTGAAGACGACCTAAGTCAATCTGCAAAAACAAGTCAAGATTCTCAGGACTGACAACGGCACAGAGTTCAAAAACAAGATAGTTGAAGAATATCTCGAATCGGTTGGGATATCACATCAATACTCTGCTGCTCGCATGCCTCAACAGAACGGAGTCGTCGAAAGGCGAAATCGTACACTTGTCGAGGCCGCTCGGACAATGCTCAGCCAATCTGACTTACCTTTATTTTTGTGGGCTGAAGCTGTATCGACTGCGTGTCACACTCAGAATCGCTCCATGATACACCGCAGATTTCAGAAGACTCCGTATGCGTTGATCAACAACCGAACACCAACCATTAAATATTTTCATGTTTTTGGTTGTACCTGTTATGTTCTAAACGACCGAGAGAATCTGAACAAGTTCAGTGCTAAGGCGGATGAAGGCATCTTCGTTGGTTATTCATCTACATCGTCTGCATATCGTGTTTATTTTAAGAAGTCGAAGACAGTGATCGAGACCGTTAATGTTACATTCGATGAGGATATGGCTTCTGAGCACATCAGCTCAGAACCCGTAATTACCGGAGTATTAGCTTCTGGACCAACCAGTCCAGGACCTGCACCTCATGAGAACAAATCAGATGACTCTTCTTCGTCTACTTCTAAATTATCTGATTTGGATTTATTATTTGAACTGTTCTATGATGAATTTCTTGGATCTAAGTTGCCTAACTCTGTTGTGGTTGACAGGATAGAAGACTCGATGACTACTCATCCGACCACTTCCGATATCTCTACTGAATCAAATTCCCCGATTCAGCAAGAAGTTCCAGTTCAAAGGCCTACTCCGACAGTTGAAGTTGTGACCAACAGTGATGAGACAGAAGTAGCTGACTCTGTAGGATGTACTGTAAGGACTGATCAACAGACTGCCCAAGCTGTACCTACTGCCACTTCTGCAACGACTCCTTCAACTGAAACCCCCGTTAATTCTGAACCATCTGAAGGCGATAACAGTGGATTCCTAGACGCTGACAATGATCAACATGCATCTAATCCACTCCCTCATGAACATAAGTGCACCAAAGAGCACCCGGTACATCAAATTATTGGAGATCCTTCTGCACTGGTGTAAACTAGGTCTGCCACATCAAATCTATGTATGTATGAATCCTTTCTGAGCAAGATCGAGCCTACTCGCGTATCTGAGGCCCTTGCCGATTCAGATTGGGTAACTGCGATGCAAGATGAGCTTAATCAGTTTGAAGCACTGAAAGTCTAGAGACTCGTACCCAAACCGCAAGGTAAAACCATCATTGGTACGAAATAGGTGTTCAAAAACAAGAAAGATGAAGATGGCACCGTTATCCGAAACAAAGCACGGCTTGTCGCTAAGGGATATAGGCAAGAGGAAGGGATAGACTACGATGAGACTTATGCTCCAGTGGCACGTATAGAGGCGATTCGGATGTTCTTAGCCTACACAGCCCACAAGAACTTCACCGTCTATCAAATGGATGTGAAGACAGCTTTTTTGAATGGAGTACTCAAGGAAGAAGTCTACGTCTCACAGCCAGAAGGGTTTGTAAATCCAGATAAGTCGAACCACGTCTACATCTTGGATAAAGCTCTTTATGGACTGAAACAAGCTCCTCGCGCCTGGTATGATATTCTATCTCAATTCTTGGTCAAGTCAGGTTTTACAAAAGGTATGGTTGATACCACTCTTTTCATTAAAAAGGATAAAGGCAATATCATTCTTATTCAAATATATGTGGATGATATTATTTTTGGTTCTACAAATCCTAAGTACTGTAAGAACTTTGCAAACCTCATGGTGTCACGTTTTCAGATGAGCATGATGGGAGAGATGAATTTCTTTCTCGGATTGCAAGTCAAACAATTTTCAACAGGGATTTTTATCAATCAATCTAAATACATTTTGGATATTCTTCGGAAGTTCAAAATGGAAAATTGTAAACCGATTGGTACCCCAATGGCACCTGGTACTAAGATTGGCACCGATCTTTCGGGAAAGGCTGTTGATGTTAGGACTTATAGAGGGATTATAGGTTCCTTAATGTATCTTACTTCTAGTAGGCCAGATATAATGTTTCTACATGCTTATGTGCTAGATATCAGGCCAATCCTAAAGAATCCCATTTGTCTGCTGTAAAGCGGATTTTCAGGTATCTGAAGGGGACCGCAGATCTTGGTCTGTGGTATCCTAAGGATACAAGCTTTGAACTAACATCTTATTCAGACGCAGATCATGCTGGTTGCATGTTAGACAAGAAGAGCACCTCGGGTCATATACAATTCCTCGGAGATAAACTCGTCAGTTGGGCTTCGAAGAAGTAATTATGTGTCTCCACCTCAACGGCCGAAACAGAATATGTAGTTGCTGCTAGCTGCTGTTCTCAAGTCTTGTGGATGAGAACTCAACTGCGAGATTATGGGTTTCAATTCAATAGAATCCCGATCTATTGTGATTCGAAAAGTGTTATTGCGATTACCGCTAACCCTGGTCAGCATACTAAGACCAAACACATAGATGTCCGGTATCATTTTATAAAAGATAATGTAGAAAAGGGGACAATTGAACTTTACTTTGTAAAAACCGATTATCAGCTTGCAGATTTGTTTACCAAACCTTTAGACGAAAAGAGATTTAATTTTCTTGTCTCAAGACTTGGTATGCTAAATCTTAAGACCTAATCGGTGGTTACCTATTAAAGTTTCTTATTGTGTCTCTTTATCATTTCTTTATTATTATTTCCGCATGATACCTATTCTTTAATAGTTTGTTCATGATCTCAGGGGGAGTGTGAGAAGTATCTTATGGATGGTCAATGTTATTTTGAGGGGGAGTAAAACTGAATGCATTGTACTTACTGATAATTTGTTAGTAATGCATGATTTTAGGGGGAGCGTTCAAGTCAAAAAAGTATGGCTATGACTTCTGATTACTTCTGATCAGAACTCGTACACTAAGTGTTTTACTGCTTTATGTTATTTCAGTTTCAGTGAATAAAGTTACTTTGACTAGGCTTTTAGATTTTTGTAGGTTGAGAGATGCTTACAAGTTCATATCATTATGACTTTAAGCTTGACTTGGTGAGATGTAAGACTGTACTCGAAAGGTATAATTTCTTTTCTTCATCTCATTCATGGTTGAAAGAAGGACAACTTTCAATCATAAGAAAACATGTTCTTAAATGTTCAAACCACTTCCCAATTCTCAAACAGATTTCTTGAATTGGAAGTGTGATTTTAAATGTTTTCTGATTCACCATTAAGTTTTAACTGTTCAAGTTAAATCATCTGAGCATCATATGCTTCATAGGAAAACATGGGATCAGTGTGCTAGGACTTATCTGAACTTCTATGGATTCACGTTAACCAGTGTTTCCTACCCCAGAAGTTAATCCTTTAGTGATTGAATGTGAGGAGTCAAAAGAAATGAGTGTGGGATGTGTGATGAGAGAAATGTTAAAAGAGAGTTTTGGTTAGCTGTGAGCTTAAAGATTAAAAGAAAGAGGGTGAGAGATCAGAGTAAAAGAATTTTTAAACTCTGCACCAACTACTTTCTGAGTCGGGCAACCACATTACTAATGATTCACAATTCTTTCGTGAACATTATTGAAACAGGCAAATAGCCCATGCCAACTCTTGATAAAACCCCACCAGCTACTCATTTTCTTCTTAACAAGAAAATGTTTCATTTTCAAAAAGGGGACGCATCACATATGCTATCTAATTTTCATTTGGAAAATCTGGATATTGAAAAGAAGGAAGTTTGCCCCACCTTCACACTTCATTCATACACATTGAGTATGTGTTTAACTACCTGTTGTCTCAGTGGTTTACATATTTTGAGCCTTATAAGCAATCATTATATGCTTAATTTATTCTATCACTTGCACGAACACACAAAGAATTTGTTTCTTTGTCATAACGTTCATAGAAATTACCTTTGTGGTTTTTCGATGATTGAATGGAAGCCCTGGGGGAGTGAACATCATAAAAGCTCCTTTATATTGTGTATTCGTTACACACAGTGACTTTATGTTACTGACAGGCAATTTTAACTGATTCATTTGTTGATTCAGGTGTTACACTTCATTTTCTAATTTGTCTAGATTTGCAAAGATCTGGATGAACATCTTAATGAATTGACGGATAATCAGTGGTTCTGTTTGCAAGATCAATGGTGGAAGACATTTCTTGAAGAAATGTTTTGATGAACTCTTTGCTCTTTTCATCAAAAAGGGGGAGAAGCGTCAATCAAGAAATGGAAGATATTCTGAAGATATGCTGAAATGAAGAAATTTTCTTTGAAGATGATTTGCTGAAGCATTCTGAGCTGAAACTGGAGATAATTTACATTTTCCGAGCTTAAAGAATGATCTTGATCCAAAGGGGGAGATTGTTAAAGCATATATTTATTGGATTCAAGATCATAATTATCTGAAGATGGAAATCTGAAGTCAAAGCTGATAAAGTCGTCTCAACAAATAGTCTAGGGTCCTTTTGTAATAAATAGTCAAAAGTGTGTTTTTCGTATTTTATTTATTTGTTTTATAATTTAGTTATGAGTTAGTTTTTGTAATTTGGGCCCAAACCTTGTCAAACCCATTAGGCTTATTAGCTTAAGTATAAATGAGATTAGGTTAGTGGTTAATTAGGTTAAGGAAGCTTAATTGAAAAATTAATCATTGAGAGAGGCTAGGTGTGTGTGTTGGTGCGCCTTGAACAAGAGAGAAGCAGAGAAAAAGAGATCGATTTCATCAAGAACAATTGTAATCTTTTGATTAATCAATATCAGGTTTGCATTATTTTTGTTGATTATATGTTTGCTTGATTGAATGATTACCTTTCATATCTATCTATTTTGTCTGGATTTGAGCTTCCAAGGCAGAAATCTTTTCTTTTAGTTCAGAGTTCTTAAATTCCAGAAACTTTACTCTTGAAGACAACTTTGGTCTTGTCTCAATCTTCTCAATATGTTCCCATAACAGCTTTCCTGTAGCATCTTTGATGTCTAATGTAAATAAAATCTCTTTTGAAATCTCTTTTGACATTCCTTCCATTAGAAAAGATCGAGCTAATTTGTCAGCTTCATGCCTTTTTCTTTGCTCGTCTGAGTACATATCAAGTGGTAATTTATAATCTCTCTTTTCATTTTCTCCGTTCTTTCCAGCTACTGTGAGAACCTTAGTCGGAGGTGACATGATTCCTTCTTTCAGAGATTTTCTGATATAATCTCTTAAATCATGTCGATCGATGAAGTCTATGAACTGATTTTTCCATGCATCATACTCTCTTCTGAAAAGTACTGGTGGATTCTCATCCGTACTGATTGAAGGAGCTTTGCTAGAAGTCATACTGATAGATATAAGATAAGAACTGATATTGATAAAAATCAAACAATACTGAAAATCTTAGAATGAAATTCAGAAAATTTTGATCACGAACAGAACTTTGTCCCCCTCCGCAGACTTAGCACGGGGGTCAAGGGGCAACGCCCTTGCGGGGGTATGGGGGCAGCGCCCCTAGAGAAATTTTTGACATTTAGATGCCCTATTACAGTTTGTAAAAATCGACCGGGGATGTGCTTCGACCGGTATTGAGTCGACCGGAGACTTGTAAAGACCGGTAGAGAGTTCGACCGGGATCTTGCTTCGACCGGTAAGTGATAGGACCGATACTATGCTTAGACTGATTGTGCTTAGACCGAAAGAAGTCTAAAGTTTCGACCGATATTGTCTTTGACCGGAATAGGATATGACCGGGATTGTGTGAGTACCGGTCGATTGATAAGATGTGGTCGACCGATAGTGAAAGGACCGATGGTGGTCTTAGACCGATAGTGTCAAAGACCGATAGAGGTCTTCGACCGGTAATGGTCTTCAACCGGAAGTAAGCTTTGACCGATAAAGGTCTTAGACCGGGGTGAATTGTGAGTGTATCAGTCAAAAGCAATAGACCGATAAAAGAAGTTCGACCGGAAGAAATCAAAGACAGATATGTTCTTAAGTTCTTCGACCCAGAAACCAAAAATCAGCCCAGAAAACACACTATATCTCGAATTAAACAACCAAACTTTGCCAAAAAAATTAAATAACCAAATTGAGCAAATTCCAACCAATTAATTTCAATAAAAAACACTTTAAGAACAAATTGATTGAAGACACAGTGCGATACAAAACCGAACCCAGAATTTCCAAAAACACCAGATTGATAATCAAAAACGATGTAATAATCAAATCTAACAATACCAAATCAAAGAATATGCATATCAATGACAACCCAATAAATAAACACTTGAATGAACAATCACACAATAAAAATTTTGAATCTTTGACAGAAAAATAGAACCGAACAAAAACTTATTCAATTCAATCTGCAAAGCTTTGATAGCAATTGTGTGTCCCAATAAGTAATCATTCAATCAAGCAAACATAAAATCAACACAAATAATGCAAACATGATATTGATTAATCAAAAGATTACAATTATTCTTGATGAAATCGATCTCTTTTTCTCTGCTTCTCTCTTGTTCACGGCGCACCAACACACACACCTAGCCTCTCTCAATGATTAGTTTTTCAATTAAGCTTCCTTAACCTAATTATCCACTAACCTAATCTCATTTATACTTAAGCTAATAAGCCTAATGGGCTTGACAAGGTTTGGGCCCAAATTACAAAAACTAACTCATAACTAAATTATAAAACAAATAAATAAAATACGAAAAACACATTTTTGACTATTTATTACAAAAGGACCCTAGACTATTTGTTGAGACGACTTTATCAGCTTTGACTCAGATTTCCATCTTCAGATAATTATGATCTTGAATCCAATAAATATATGCTTTAACAGTATTCTATCCATCCGGGAAGCACAAAAATGTACCAAGACTTAAAATTACATTATTGGTGGTGGGTCATGAAACTCGATGTGGCACACTACGTGGAGCGATGTATGACTTGTTTGCAGGTGAAGGCCGAGCACCAACGACTTTATGGGAGTCTACAATCTTTGAAAATTCCAGAATTGAAATGGGCACATATCACGATGGATTTCATGATGAAGTTGCTAAAGACCTTACGAGGTCATGACACCATTTGGGTAATAGTGGACCGTTTGACCAAGAGCGCACACTTCTTGGCCATGCGAGAGACTTTACCTATGGATAAGTTGGCGAAGTTGTACATCGATGAAGTGATATCTCAACATTGTGTACCACTATCTATTGTCTCAGATCGTGATAGTCGATTCACGTCACATTTTTGGGATGGTTTACAAAAGGAATTGGGCACGCGTGTGAAGTTGAGCACGACTTACCATCCCCAAACCGACGGCCAAAGCGAGCGGACAATCCAAACACTCGAAGACATGTTAAGATCGTGTGTGATCGATTTTGGAGATAGTTGGGACTCGCACCTACCTTTGGTGGAGTTCGCGTACAACAATAGCTACCACTAAAGTATCGGAATGGCACCGTTTGAAGCTTTATACGGTCTAAGTGCCGAACTATAGTATGTTGGCTTGAAGCGGGGGAGAAGCAATTTGCCGGACTTGAAATTGTACAAGAGACGGCGAATAAGGTGAAGGGTATACGTGAACGCTTAAAGGCGGCTCAAGACCGGCAGCAAAGTTATGCCGACAAGAAGAGGTGACCGATAGAATTCCAAGTGGGAGGCCGCGTGATGTTGAAGGTGTCCCCTTGGAAGGGAATTATTCGGTTCGGAAAGCGTGGGAAGTTAAGTCCCCGTTTCCTTGGACCATTCTCCATGCTTAAGCGAGTAGGGCTTCAAGCCTACCAGTTGGAACTACCTCTGGAAATGAAGGGAATCCATAACACATTTCACGTGTGGTACCTTCGTAAATGTCTAGCGGAGGAGGAGAGTGTTATCCCACTCTCCTAGAACAGAGTTGATGAGGGAAACCGTTGCATCGAAGAGGCCGATGCTATTTTGGAAAAGAAGACAAAGAAGCTTCGTCACAAGGAAGTCATGATGGTGAAGGTTCAATGGAAACACCATCGAGGTGCAAATGTGACTTGGGAAGCGGAAGAGGAAATGAAGTGAAGATATCCTCACCTCTTCACCTATTCAAGATTTCGAGGAAGAAATCTTCTCTAAGTTGGGGAGGATTATAACACCCGCAATCCCGGTATGTCGCTAATTTGATCATAAACGTTGTTGTCAGACCTAGCAAGGGAGATGTGTGTTTTCGGGATTGATTTGGGGTGAAAACAGGCTTTGGCAAGCCTGGGGCGACAATGCCCGCGACTGTGACAGAGGTCATTGTCACGGGGCAAAGTCGCGAGGAATGTACCGTGAGGGGGGTGAATCCGGCGACTGTGACCAGCGACTATGACATGTGTCATTGTCGCGTGTCATTGTCGCCAGGTTGGTACCGAGGCTCCTTGGACGCGGGCGACTGTGACCGGGCGACTGGGTCGAATGAAACCTTTCTTCAATAGATCATCGAGTTGATTTTTGAGTTCCTTCATTTCAGTTGGAGTCATTCGATAGGGAGCCTTAGAAATAGGAGAAGCTCCCGGAACTAGATCAATGATAAATTCGACTTCCCGGACTGGTGGTTTACCCGGTAGATTGTCGGGAAACACATCAAGATATTCGGAAACAACAGGTACGGTTGCAGAAGTAGGGATTACCTGTTCGGGATCTAGTAACGAGGCCAGAAAAACCATGTTACTTTGCCAAGTATGCTGCTTCACAGTAATAGAGGTTAAAGCGCTAACATCTTCTTTTGGAGTACCTCCTTGAAAGATTGCCTCCGGATGTCAATATCCCCAAACAATATTTGTTTGGTGTTACAGTCTATAGTTGCACGGTGGTGTGACAACCAGCCCATCCCCAATATTAATTGAAAGTGGGACATATGCATTGGAAGTAGAGTGACCTCCCGTATGCAGTCTACAATAAATAATGGATAATTTGAAAATCGAGTTAACACATAGATTGAACCACCCATTGGGGTAGATATCACGACTGAAAATTCGGTGGTTTGTTCATAAGGTTTTAAACGGGATTCTAATTGTTGAGAAACAGCATAATGTGTTGCCCCGGTATCAAACAAGGCATAAACAGATAAATCAATTAAGTTAACCTGGTTAACCTGGCCTGCTCAAGGTATGTAGGCATCAAACTTGACATGGTCTGACGGACCACATCAGCAATATTAGGTTCACTAGTACTCCCACTGGGTTGGGATTTGGGTTACCCTCAGGTCGAGATCTGGCCTTGTGTGGGCGACCACGTCTCGACATTCTAATACAGAACAATATCAAAATCAGAAGTCAAAAAGTTACGGATTGAAAATCGATAAATTAAATTAAATTCTAGTCTACCCATTTGTTATGTCTACCCAATCCTCACAGGTCAAGTCTATTTAATCTACAAGTCGAAACCAACGCTCTGATACCACATTTATAACATCCCCCGTCCCCGTGGTCCGGAACGGGTGATGTCACGAACGAGACTTAACATAATTACACAGCTAAATTCAGAGCTATTAATAAACTCTAAACATATATTACAATCCAAACTATCATACCTCAAAAGGTATTTATAAACTTAGAAAGTTATAAAATAAGGTGAGTCTAAGAACTCCAAAATGTCACGCTCGATCTCAAGTCCCGTCCCCATAAACGTCACTTCAAACCTGTCGTGTTAGAAAACAAAAACACGGCTGAGAACATGGCTCAGTGAATGGATTATAATATAAATTCGTAAATAATAATGAAAACATCGATAACGAAGCGGAAGACTTAAAAATTCAATTCGAAGAAAGTTCTTAAGACTGAAGTTCATAGTTCATTTAAATCAAAAGAAACGTTCGGTAATATAATCAAAAGCAATAATCTCAAGAACATGTCACACTTTAATTTCAAAACGTAATATAAATAAAGTTCGTCAATTCCTGTTATGTTCGTGGGGTGGCCAAACCATACGAACTAATGGGTCGACATGCGGGCACACACAACGAATCCCCCGTGAATTTAACCACGGTCACATATTATGTGGGTAAAGTTCTAAGATCGATCCATCCGCCCTGGAGCCAACAAAGTCAGCCAAGTCCCCCAGGGTGGGTTCACGTAAGCCACATAGGCTTAACTCTGGTGGACCGTCATCTGCAGGACGCCATGAGAACAAAGCCGCCATAGAAGGCATCCCAAATAGTGTGCCCATTTATTGGGTTATTCTAAAATCAACAAAAACTAAACATATGTCACTTACCCAAATGGTGATGATAGAAATTATAATCAATATACTTCACATTTTTCATAAACAAACTCATACGAGACATATTTTAATAAAATATCAAAATGTTCAACAATTAATTCAATAAACCAAAATCAATGTGTGTGTATAATTTCACATTTGTTGATCACGTTCGGTTGATCAATCACAAGGCGGTGAACCACCTTTCAGAAGGGTCAACTATAACAAATAGTTGCCCACGATTCAAAAGAAATAAAATTCATACCTTAACCAAATTGAGATGCAACACGTGATTAATTGACACTGACGACGAACTTTAATCCGTTCGATTGCCTATTTAAACCACCAATTATTATTAGTTGCATAACCTATAACTCAATGGTTATATTCAAGCTTAATCATGAATTTTTATTCTCTTAGACATTAAACCGATCACTTGGTATGCGGTAAAACATCTAGATACAAATATCACCGTTTTAATTTTAAATTTTACCCGTTTGTAATTTTGACAAAAACAAAAATTTATATACATGTAAATGATTATAACTTTACAATATATAATCATAATCTACCAACCAACTTCAACTACCCTTACTTACCAACTTAAATAACCTAAGAAGAAATTTATACCTCTAAGAAGAGCTCGAAACGTAGATTCCGAATATGTAATTATTTCGTCGATTACTTCAACGGATTAAGAGCAAATCTAGAGAGAATGAGAGTTTTTAGAGAGAGAGAAAGTTGATGGCGGTGAGATTTTAGATGAAGAAGACGATGGTATCTTTTAGTTTACTTCAAATTTATTTTAATAACTTTTTTTATATATATAATTATTAGTTTGGTTAAGTGACGATTTAACCCCTCAACTATTTTTGATTGCTATTTTTAATTATGGTTCAGTTCGGGTAAGAATAAATATACGTTTTTTTAAAACCGAGTCTTACAGTTTCAGTATCAAAATTGAGGATCTTTCACATAAATGTCTCTCTAGAGTTGATGTTAAACCTTCTCTTTTCTCCAAAAGAAAAGGTTCCAAGAATCTTCAACTGAATTTCGTTTACAGTTGATGTCTATTTGGGTCTTGCTTTAAAGGGACAAATGGTTTTTTTGATTGGGGATCTCAGAAAAGAAATCTTGAAGAAAAATGGTTCCCAATCTTGCTCCAATTCCTTGATATTGAAAAAAGAACACATTTTTGGGAAGAAAGTGTATGCTACTTAGGCTCAATTTAAAGATAACGGTGTGATCCATGACCTTAGAATCAAGTGTGATACGGTTGGCTCCAACGATCCTAGTTGTTGCAAGTTCCGGTGTTTGGTTTTTCGGCCAAGAAATCCATGATTATGTCTTTATCGTCAAGGAGGTAAGGAGTGTTGGGCGGGGGGGTATACAAGTATGGACCAAACCATAGAGGACGATTGTCCCTGTGTTTTACACTCACATAATATACATATATATATATATATGAGTTAAATGTATATCAGGTCCTCAAGTTTAATGTTTTTGTAAACTTAAGGAAGAACAAAAAAAGAATGCAAAAAGGGGACAAAAACATGGTTGGGCGAAAATGCTACTGACTCTAACGGAGATTTTTAACGGAGTTAGTTACCAGGTCCCTCTTTCAGAGTAAAATTCAAACTATGAGGACCAAAACTTGAATTATGAAATCACATGTCCCGCTTTCAAGGAAATCAACAAACCTCAAGAACCAAAATTGGAGTTTACTCTTTATTAAAATGATAAAACATAAAATTAAAATAAAAAATAAAAAACATCACGTCAATCATCATTTTCATCTTCTCGTTGCAAAATCTTTGAAAATCGAATCAGATTGCAAACATTTATGCATCGTCCTTTTTATGTATTTTTGTATGATTTTGAAGATAACTTTCATATTTTGAAAAAAAGTAAAAAAATACACGCGAAAACCAAAATTGCTAGAAATGAATATCCCAAAAATAACCAAAGAACAAAAGAAATGATGCAAAATTCAATTTCTGATACTTCTAAACAAACAATAATATAGTTTTATTTGTGTCGAATTATTAATTATTTTTTATAGTTTCATTTGTAATTTTTTAAAGCCGCAAATTTATTAAGAACAAAAAAACTAACAAATTACAAGAGACCAACCCCAAAACAAACTTTTCTCTAGAAACAGATATAAAAGAAAACACAGGATAAAAAAACGACAGCCATAAGACAAAAAGCAACCAAAAAGATCCTAACGGGGGCACAATCCGCCTCGAATAAGACCATGGTTAACCACCTAGACAACCACCTCGACTACAACACCACTCAATCCAAAAAATATGAAACTTCTTTCCCTATTAGATAACCATTGGTAGAAAAGAAGTTGAATATCGAAAGTAAAGTCAATTTGTTTTGATTCAAGAAAATTACTTTGTTGCGGGTAGCGCCAAATCATGTACGTTGTAATCCAAAGCACCCTTGACATATGTCTAACAAAGACAAAAGATCCGTGATAGAACCGGTGTTGAGCGAAATGAAGCCACACCACCTGAACACTTTATCCACACATCCAAACTTGTAATATCCGGGTTCGAAAACTTTAATAATTTTGGGAGTTGGGTGAAAAGTTAAGCGAAACCCAAAGTTCAAGGGGTTAAATGTAACTTGGGTTATATATATATATATATATATATATATATATATATATATTAGAATTTAACCCTAAGATATTTATCAGAATTCATATTTTGAGATCGACTGAAGGAAGAAGGAACAGGAGAAAGAGGGTTTTGAAGGATCGATCGTTTTCTTCAAAATCAAGGTATGATTCTAGTCTAATACTTCCTTCTGCAGTAAGTTAGTCTGTAAATGATATCGTTGTCAAGCTTTTAGCCGTTGTATTCGAGATTTGAGAGTTATCATGGTTCTGTTCGAGTTTTGAATCGCCCTGTGTGAGTTTGATTGAATATCGACCGGACTAGGGAGGGGCGCGGACCGGTGTGGCGCGGACCGGTGTCAACCGGTGAGGTACCGACCGGTGTCGACCGATATGTTGTCGACCGGTGTCGACCGGTATGTTGTCAACCGGTGTCGACCGGGGTGGTCTCGACCGGGTGGTAGCACTGTGTGTAGTTTTTGAAATGTTTTAGAAAGAAAGAGAGAATTATCTGTGTTTTGGCTTACCGATTTATCGGTGTTTTCGTAGGTAGTGAATCGTTAGAAAGCGGACTTTAAGCGAGAAGGATCTGAGGTGAGTCTTTCAAACTAAATCCTTTACGATTTTGATAGTTATTTAATAAATGTGAGTTTTCTGAACTGCACGTTTATATTATCGAAAGTTGAGAAGTTTATTGAAAAGGTTGATTTAATTATGTTGGAATATTCATGTTATGTTATATAAACTCGTTTTATATAATGTTGTTAATTAGATGTATGCAATCATTTGATTCAGAAGTTTGACCTAAGTCGGGAAGTGTGACCCGCCTGATCGTACCGGGGAGTGTGGCCCGTTTATGCCATTGAGGTGTGTCCTCAAAATAAGGCAGTACGAGACAGACATACCGTCTTTGACGGCAGTGTTGGTCAGTAGTGTGAGTTACGCTTGCGAAGCGTAAAGTGTGGTAAAAGTTTGATCAGTAAAATGAGTTACGCTCGTGAGGCGTAAGACTTTGTTTAAATGTTTTAAATAATATTTGAACTGTTGCAGTAGCGCTTGGAGGGGACTCACTAGACCATTGGTCTAACCCTCGCTCTTTCAAAATTATAACCCTTTTTTAGGTTATCGCAAGGTAGCAAGTTCCAGTAAGGGTAAAGAGAAGATGTGAGCTATTTCAAGGAGCTGAAGATTCCTTGTAGTAGTCTTCCTTCTGACTCAGTTGTGTAATAGGTTGTAGTTGCAAACCTTGTTTATTGAATTGTAGGCCTGGGGCCGTTTTGATTGAAATATTATATTTTGATATAATTAAAGTTTGGATTGTTACAAAACTCTTCATGCAACTAACGAGGAGTGAACATCTAGACCATGCTTATCAATCACCACTCGAACTGGGAGTTGACCTCACCTTAAACGCCACATCGAAATACAAACTTTCTTTGGGACCAATTTACTCCATTGAGTGACGACGTCATGAGATGAAGACCTAAGGATATTCTTATCCGCCAATTCCCTGAGTCCCTTGACCGAGAACACCCCATCCTCCCTAATAGCCACACCCACCTATCTATCTCATTACTAAATATTTGTTTACATATTAATATTAATTTAGAATTTAATAAGTAAAATTTCTAAAAGTATTACTTTTTAGAACTAAAATCCTTATAAAATAAATTATTTATACATGTGTATATTAATAATTACTATGATCCAATATCTTATTAAAAAGTTATACCGACAATTTATTATATAAACTTTCTTTTTATATCAACAAAAAATAATATTATGACAATAAAAAATTACTGTAATAATGATTAAAAAAATACAAACCATAAATTTTGATATAAAAGATATGAAAAAGTCTAAAAAAACGAATGAACTTTACTATTTGAAATGGTTAAGTTTTTGGACAATTTTTTAGAACAAAAAGTCATTGGACTTTATAAAACCTATTAAAATACATCCTTATGATGAATAAACTATTACATTTGTATAATCATTAGTCTTTCCAAAACATACAAAAGTTGTACACACACACACATATATATGTATATATATAAATTGGGCCAAGATATACAAAAATTGTGCCAAAATATACCAAATGGTGTGCCAAAATATACCAGAATTTATGTCATATATACCGATATACATCAAAATATACCAAATGGTGCGTCAATATATACCCAAATAATGTCTAATCTATATTAAATTGAAAGACCATGGCATGAATTATTCTTCACTTGCATCATCTAATCTATTTCTGGTTGTGATACAACCACTTGACTTTCCAGTAACTCTTCTTGCAGTCCAACAATAATCTCACCTGAGGATATCTTTAATGATGAATATGGAATGTAAATAGTCGTCATTAAAAATAAAATGTTATTTAAATCTAAAAAATAAATAATGACTTACACCAATAATTGCTTCTCCGATGATTTGATCATAAGAAATATTGGTGTAGAAGTCTTGATTGATATAGAAGTCTTGACCATTTCATTGAGAACCCAACAAATTTATACACATGATTATCCTATACCAGAAAACTAAGAGTATACATCTTCCTTAACAGAATACTAAACAAATCACAGAAAATACATCCCTAAAATAGAATATTATGCCAACATATGGCAAATATATGATGATATTGTAATACCCCCCTCAAGTTGGAGCATGCGGATTAAGAATGCCCAACTTGGAGAGAAGAACTAAAATTGTCGTGTCCCCAACGGCTTGGTAAAAATGTCGGCTAACTGAATTGTAGTAGGAACAAAGGACGGAAGAATGGTGACATCTTGGATAGCGTCACAAACAAAATAACGATATGCTTTGATGTGCTTTGTACGTTCATGGAAAATAGGATTCTGAGCAATATGTAAAGTCGACTGACTATCATAGTTTAGACCAATAGGATAGGATGTTTAATTCCAAAGCTTAAGAGAAGACCCTTTAACCATTTCAGTTCACAAGTAATAGAGACGATAGATCGGTATTCTGCCTCTGTAGAAGAAAGAGCCACCATAGGTTGTTTCTTGGTTTTTCAGGAAGTTGGAGAATGACCAAGAAACACTAGCCAACCGGAGAGAACGACGAGTAAGAGGACATGCCTCCTAATCTGAATCGCACCATCTTGTTAAAGAAAGAGAACTGTCAGCTCGTAGCAAGATTCCTTGTCCAGGAGAACCTTTCAAATAGCGAACTACACACAATGTAACCTCCCAATGCTCTTGTCGAGGTTTTTGCAGAAAATATGATAGAATATGGATAGAGTATGCCAAATCAGGACGAGTGACAGACAAGTACATAAGATGACCAACTAAACGATGAAAAGAATTCGGAATAGATAACAGATCCCCAGAAGCTTGTGTTAATCGATGATTCTGTTGGATTGGAAATGAGCTTGGCTTAGCACCCAAAAGGTCGGTTTCTGCAAGGATATCAAGAGAATACTTTCACTAACGAAGAAAGATACCCTTGGGACTGCGTGCCACTTCGATACTAAGAAAATATTTAAGGACTCCCATATCCTTCATATGGAAACAAGTGCTCAAATAAGTCTTAAAAATTTTCAGAGCGGCAAAATCATTTCCTGAGATAATGAGATCACCAACATACACCAACACATTTATTTGAATTTAACCTTTAGAAAAAGTAAAGAAGAAGTAATCAACAGATGATTGTAGGAAGCCATATGATTTTAGAGTAGTGACAAGTTTGGCAAACCAACATCGGGGTGCCTGCTTCAAACCATATAACGAATTGCGAAGACGACATACCATATTAGAATCAGAGGACTGAAAATCAGGAGGAAGTTTCATATAAACTTCTACGTTGAGATCCCATTGCAAAAAGGCATTATGAACGTCCATCTGATGCAACTACCAGTTCTTAGATGTTGCAATATCTAGAAAGACGCAAGCCGTCACCATCTTTTCGACCGGTGCAAAGGTCTCGTTAAGTCTATCCCGACAAGTTGATGATTAGCAAGAACAACCAAACAAGCTTTAATTCTCTCAATGCTACCATAGCTATTATAATTGATCTTATACACCCACTGACTACCAACAACACGTTTACCCTGGGGTAATGGCTCCATAGACCAAGTACCAATGTCCTCTAAGGCATCGATTTCTGCTTCCATATTATAACGCCAACCTGCATCTTTCATAGCTTCTTTAAAAGATTTTGTCTCACAACCTGAAGTGACTGCTGCAAAATTTTCGGTAGCCCAGAAAGAATTTTCACAATTAATGTAATGTGCGATAGGAAAAGGTGTATCTGAGGAAGCTATCTGGGCGGGTAAATGCGGAGAGAAAGAGTAGATGGACTTTTCATGGAAACACTGTTAGCGACATAGTTACGAAGCCAAACTGATGGAAACTTGTCTCGTAAACCATGACCTAATGGGGCTGTTGTGGTAGAATTAGAACTAGACCCCGTGTGATGCTCTAGTTGTTCCTCTAAAGGGGGAGTATAAGAGTCAGTTAGCCCATGATCTGCATGTGAGGGGGTTGGTATATGTGTGGAATTTGAAGTTGGTGGAGGTATAGGTGTGGGATCTGATTGAGTGGATTGGGTGGACTGAGGAGTGGACTCGGTGTGAGGGAAAGAAATGGCTGTTGTTGGAAAGTGGGTGTGGAGTTTGAAGTTGTTATTTCTAAATCTTCCAAAACCAAATTGTAACAACATCAAATTTGGAATGAACAACTAATTTAAAATTTTCAATAATACATCAAATGAAGGATAAAATCTCTTTCTACAAATTAATACTTGAAATACCTCAAATGAAATTCTGGATTTAACCTCAACAAAAATAAATCGTCTTATGTGAAGACTAAATTAAAGGTCGAATGTTACTAAATCCATCAACTATTGCTATCTGCAAATGTGCGGAAGACATCACCCATTAGCTATATCCTTCTCATGCGTCTAAATAACACTCAACTCTTCATGGTGTCGCTAGAATCATTCCCCAACAAGGACCTGATGCACATGTCGACAAATGAAAAAGGTTAGGCTTGACGCCTAGTGAGTTCAAGAGTTTTCATTAGTTAAAACAACAAATTGAAAGAATGTTATTTAAATCACGAACTCCAAAATGAAATGTATTAAACATGAAAGTAACATCTTTCCCAAAACCCACCATTTTTGTGATGAAAACCCGATACAAAACATTATATCAAATATGAATTCAAAACTCAATACACTCTCAAAACATGAATGAAGGTTAACATTTAAATACTCGAAACGTGGATAAACTCTATTATCCAAAACATCCAAAAAACATGGATAAGATTTAATACTTAAAACCCAAAAATCATGGATAGAAATCCATACTCAAAACGTCACCGAAAACATGGATAATACTCAATACCCAAAACAACACCTTTCGGTGACGGGGGAGACCCAATTCCATCGGATGTAGCAGAAACACAAAGTTAAGCCACTTATGAAAGTTCTCGAGTTTCACCTCAAACCATGGATCCCCGTATACGTCTCCATTGAGCACCACTGTAAGATTCCCAAAATGACCCTAGTGTCTACTCAACCTCTAGATGAGTCCCACCATAGAAGTCACAAGTCCTCGTATCCGGCTCACCATGGGCACCATCGCAAGACTTAGCTCCGTATACGACTCCCATGAGCACCACCACAAGATTTAAATAAAAATGATTTAGGGACCACTCACTAGAATCAATCATGGACATCAAAACTCCACGCCGAATAAATAGACTCCTATGCCTACGAATCCAATGCATTACAATCTAAAACATTACATGACTCAATCGAATGTCTAACGCACTCAAAACATGTATTATCCAATAAAATGTGTACTTTAAATGCATAATACGTCCAAAGCTCTACATTGAGCTAATAATACCGGATAAATGTCCCCAAGACCCATTTGAGTCAAAACCGAGCCAACAGCTTAACGATTCAAGTGACTATTCAATAAAATTCATCATAAACGATAAAAATGTATTTAACTAACGTTCATACAAAACACATGTTCTAAAAACATGATTAACTCAAAAACCCATCATTGGTTTAGACAAACCATTTTCCAAATGAAATCTTACTCATATATTTCCAAAATGTCGCATAACAATAACATGCATTTTCCAAACGGTTTATAAAACCAAATACACCAAAAATGTATTAATCATCAAACAAGCTCCATTTGTATAACAAATCACCAAAAGAACACATTATTGGGATTTACTCGTCAAAACATTCAAAAACCCAAAGATAGGCATTTTAGAAGATTTATCAACCCAAATTTACCAAATATGAAAACTTTGTCAAATGCTCAACATATTGATAAATACCAAGTAAACACATTATTACTTCAAAATACTCATTTTCGCATGTACATAGTTTCACAAAGCAATTTGAACTCACCTTGCTTAAGTTAGGCTAATTCTAGATTTTATCCCAATTGAGTTTCCTTGAAGAAACTTGAATCCACAAGAAATCCTTCTAAGAAAACCTAGATCCACAAGCTCCTAACATAAAATAAACAATCCAAGTACCTATAATCATTCTCTAAACACCTCTCACCAAGAATCTCCATTTTGACCAAAACTCTAATTTTGATCTAACTTTTCCCAAAATCATCCAAACTGAAATTTGATAAATAAAACACTAGAAAGTCATAAATGGATCATTTATAACTCATAAAAAAGTTTAGAAATGAGCAGGATGAACTCACCACTTAGGTTTTACTAAAAACCTAGAAACTTAGGAGTTTCTTGAAAATTGGTGAGAGATGATGAACTTGCAACCCTAGTCTTCCAATCCCTAGCTTAAAGATGAGAATCTTGTAGAAGTGATGGTTGAGACCCTCTAGGATGCTCCTAAATCGCCATTAATGGAGTTCTCTAAGTTGAGAGCATTTAAGATGAAAGTGGTTGGGAGAAAATGAGGTAAATGTTAGCCAAAATCGCAATTTTATGCCCCTACCCCCCCCCCCCCCCGACGGCGATAGTACCAGCGACTGTGCCCTAGCACTCTCACCAGGCACAATCGCCCACTTGGTACCGAGCCTTGTGCTCTTCCTACGAGAGTGGCCCACGACAGTGACCCCGGGCATTCTCTCCGAGCACTGTCGCCCAGAGTGTACCAAGAGGGGCTTGAGCCCTGCGACCTTGCCTCGCGATAGTGCCCTATGGCACAGTCGTTGGGCAATGTTGCCCAACACATCCCGAACCCTAAAATTCGACTTTTTGCACAGGAGTTAACGATATAAAAATACATCATTCCTAATGATCCGTTTTTAATTAATGGATCAATCCTAAAAAGATTATATGGAGAAAATGAAATCATTAATTAACAAATTCACGGGTGCTACACAAATAATCTCCACTCAAATTCTCATGTTCAAAATGATCATTAGAGTGATTAGTAACGTTTTTAGCAAAAGGAAAGGATAGAAACAAAATAAGTTTTGGTTTCTAGATGAAAAAGTCTCCATCCTTTCTTTCCAAAAGGGTACCCAACAAAAACACATATATGGCTTCGATTGGCAAATTTATCTCCCTTAGCACGTTGATTATGAGCATCACACAAGGACCCAATCACACGTAATTCATCAAAGGCAAGCAAAGTATTAAATAAGACTTCATAAGAAGTTTTATTATTTAGAGCACTAGAAGGTGTTCTATTGATCAGATGACTTGCCGCCAAAACGCATTCACCCTAAAAATAACGAGGAAGGTGAATTGAAAAGGTAAAGGCTTTTGCCACAGATAAAATATGGCGATGCTTAAGTTTAACCCTGCCATTTTGTTGTGGTGTCCCTACGCAAGAGGTTTGAAACAATTTTACTTTGGTGGAAAAATAATTTTCCAAACATCGAAACTCTGTCTTATTATCACTTCGAACAATTTTAATCTTTTGACCGAATTGTTGATCGATCATAGCAATAAAAGACAAGAACTTGGAAAAAACCTCCAATTTATCAATCAACAAATAAACCCATACATCCCGTGAGAAAGCATCCACAATGGTAAAAAAATAATGATCCCCACACGAAGAGACCGTATTGTAAGGACCCCATTAGTCACAGTGAATTAGGTCAAAAATACGAGAAGCCTTGTGATTATTAGTAGGAAATGGATCCCAAGATTGTTTTGCATGAGGACACACATCGTATGAATTATTTAATCTATCGCTAGAATTACGAAAGAGAGGTATAACTTTACTACTTTTTCTGAAGGATGTCTAAGTCGTTGGTGCCAAAGTTCCATAAAAGAGCGAGTACCATCCACCATAATAGCTTGAACAGTCGACGACTGCTTGTAGTAGTAAAGTCCATATCTCCATTCACCCACTCCAATCAGCCTCCTCGAACATAGGTCTTGTACAACACATATATTGAAACCAAAATGAATAAAGCAGTTCATATCATTAATTAGTTGAGTAACTGAAATCAAATTGCAGTGAAGGCTTGGGACATAAAGGACAGTTTTTAGACAAAGTCCTTCCGAAAGTAACACACTTCCTTCTTTGGTAGCAACATTTTTTTATCCATTAGGGATACCAACCATACATGCATCAATATTCTTGATATTAAACAAGTAAGACAGATTTCCCGTCACATAATTAGAAGACCTAATATCAATAATCCAAGAAGTGTTAGAGAAGTCACCGTGCAGACGATTGCTGGAAGTTTTTACCAAAAATAGCAGCAATGGTTTGTCATTGTTCTGGACTCAGGGTCTGAAGAGGCAAATGATTATTTAAATGAGTGTTAGAAGAAGTTTGCTGCTTAACACCACCACCTGAGCTATTACCATCTACCGCTACGGCTCGAATAGTGGCACTTTTTCCATGCCAAACTATTGTCGATGGATCTCAACTTCGTTCACCATTTCCATTTCTACGAGAAGAAGATATTCCTTGAGTACGAGATCTATCCCCCCACCACTCTAGATTCCCAAGAATCTGAAAACATTTTGTAATCTCATGCCCTGAACGATGGCAGTGAGAGCACATAAGCCCAGATTGGTCAATTTTTTCGAGTTTCCCTTTCCCCTTCCTTCCGGACGCACAACAAAGCCTACTATCTATGGTGGAGTTTCATTGGCACATGCAATTCTACGAAGCTGTTCTTCACGAGCAACTTGTTGATACACACAATCAAGAGAAGGTAAAGGCTCTTGAGATAATATTGTGGAACGTGGTTGGGCATAATATTTATAATTTAAACCCATTAAAAGTTTATGGAGGCAATTGTTGTGACGACATTTTTCGTGCGCCTTATCCAGACCACAAGTGTAATGTCCACACTTGCATCCAAGAATTGGTTCATGGTTAGCCAATGCATCCCACAAAACCTTAACTTTCCCAAAGTATGTAGCAGCAGACATACTTTTAAATTGTTCACATTTACCAATATTACTTTTTTAATTGTTGCACCTTTGGGCCATTAGTAATAGAAAATGAGCCCTTAATTCATCCCATAAAAGTTTAGCCTCATCATAAAAAGAGATAATAGACTTAACTTCTAGATCAATAGTATGCATTACCCAAGATACGAACATCAAGTGAATCTTGAGCCAATCCTCCTAAATGAAGGGTGCCTTGGATTCAAGGATGGTGCCAACGACGAAGCCGAATTTTTGACAAGAGAGAAGAGCGAGACACACAGATCTAGTCCACTCGTCATAATTGTCATTATGAATCCGAACAGGGGTAATCAAATCGCCATGCCTGTCTTGCAATCTAACAAAGAAAGGTGACGAGTGATCACTTCTCGGAGGCAACCATGATGTGCCTTCTTTTTCACCGATCATGGTGACGATCGATCGTGTATCCTAGTTGTGTAGCTCTGATACCATGAAGAGAGAAATATTGGTAAAGAAGTCTTAACCATTTCATTGAGAAGCCAACACATTTATACACACGATTACCCTATACCATAAACTAAGAATATATACCTTCCTTAACAAAAGACTAAACAATTACAGAAAAAATACATCCCTAAAATACAATATTATGCCAATATATGGAAAATATATGATGATATCGTAATAATCTAAAAAATAAATAACGACTTACCCCAATAATTGCTTCAACGGTGATTTAATTATATGAAACACCTGCATATGATGGTATCCTCCCACTTCTAGTCCTTCTTCCGCCTCTAGAGCCTCATGTCGTAATTGGTTTGGAATGTTAAGTCTTCGCCTACATTGTGGCTTAACATATTTAGGCGGTAGGTCCTTCCTCTCATTCTTACAAGTCCTGGAATTATGCCTCGTTCCCAAGCAATTGCTACATGTCATAGGCTTCCCAGATTGAGTTACAATTGTATCGTGGTTTTCGGATTCTGATATCTTCCTCTTGACAGATGGTCTATCAGGCATTCTCCTCTCCGTAGGTGGGTTTGATTTGATGAAAGGCGTAGGATTCCACATGTTGCTCCCATTCAATGGTCTTATATGATGCTCGAATGCCATTTTGAATAGATCCTTACTAAACTGTTTACTGATAGAATCCTTTGGATCTTTGTTAACATAGAGAATGGTGGATATGGAATGTACACACGGAATACCTGATATGTCTCATAGTATACAACTATATGTTATGGCCTATATGATCTACCATCATTGATTCATAACAAATCCATTTTTCAAACACATTCCCACCACTAGGAATAACATATCAATATCTACATACAACAGACGAATACATAAGCATACATAAGTAAAATACCATCATTGATATGCATACATAATAAAAATATCAACATAGATAAGTATACATAATCAAAATACCATCATAGATAAACAAACATAAACATATTACCATCATTGATAAACATACCTGTGATTTTCTCTTTATTTCTTTTAACTTTTTCTTTATGGCCACCAACTACCCCCCGAACACATAATGCTCGAATTAGAATACCATTATGCAACCATTCACCATATCTCAATATCATACAAGACACTTTTGAAAAGTTCACCAGGAAACTCCGTGCAAGGATTCCCACCTACGCTCAGCCCACAACAGCAACACAAGTCCACTACTTAATCTCGAAGAAACTCCTTACTACACCGATGTTTTGCACGACCGCTTAGGCATAGAGTAACACTAACTAATTCAAACATCCATTACCACACCACAACCTCATACTACAGTCGAAATCTTCACGATCGCTCGGTACCCCTACCAAACACCGAAATCTTTATACCGCTCGTGACACCAATAACTGAAATAAAGTCATTTCACGACTTTTCCTTCCACAAACCTGGATAAAACACCAACTCAAGAGCATCTAAATCACTCAACATAATCTTGTTCCTTGCTAGCTCATCACGATCTACCATAAATGAACTTAGGTAGTCGGTAAGATTAAACGTACTTCCTCATGGACCAGGACGCTCGAAGTGTAACCACTTCGATTGTGCTATATACTTTACTCCCAACGAACCATCAGAACCTCAAAGGAATTTACCTGACCAACTAGCGGTCTTCAATTTTTGTAATGCCCACACAAGATGATCCTTTACCTTGCCAGATACACACCATTCCCGTACAGCCCCTTGCTCTCTCACGAAAACCCATAAGATATAACCATTGTTATTTCCTCATTTCCAGCTCCACGACAAAGGCCTCAACAATTGGTCATTGACTTCAACCACGCAGTCAACATGGTGATACTTCAGTAATGCTTCCAACCGACAAGGATTCCCAAAGGAACCTACTCTTCTCAACTCATCATAACTATCTCGGTGCCCTATCGACTTCACACATTGAAGGCACAAGACCTACTTGATATATAATCTAATTACCAGACCACCTCAAACTCCGACTCGACGTCGATAACTTTTCATCCAAATACCACAACATTACTTATCAACATGCTGCTAAAAGGAGTATCTTAACGGATTCGAATTCTACCCGCCAACACCACTTGCCGGCTACCATGCCTCAAGTTTCCGACATGAGTGCATGCTGCCACAAAACGAATCGTTCTTAACGTCAAAGGTTCATATTTCCGTCTTTCCCTGTATTTCCCCAATAGGAATGCCAAGGTCATGAATCGACCAACAATGGTCTGAACACCACACTCTCCCTCTCCATCCTTGATTGCAATACTTCTTTACGACCTAGCGAGTTCATAGCCTTCAATCATGACAACATACTAATTTGAAATTATTGACACATTTGAAATTAGATGAGTACCACAATACGATACAATTTTGAGTATACACGACACTACACCGGCATAAATGGATAGCCATGCTCGAAAATCTCGAGGATCGTCCTCACTCGACCCCACAATGAAATGAACCTTATTCAATCAAAAATCGATATTGGCACAATTGAAAATACTTTTCAAGAAATCTTTACTCATGCAATTTATGAACTTATGACATAATTTATTATATTGAGTGAATCAGTCGACTTTCACCCTTGCTGGCATGACAAACACGTCCATACCAGTCTCTCTTATAAACCACCTGGTTAAGTGATATTATATTTTCCATAACAATTAACTCATTTATAAAAGAAGTGAAATAGTTCTCAAATTACAAAGTTCAAAATTTAACACACCGCGCAACAAAATTGCCCTTTCCAATCCAAACACACGTTTACACGCGTCATCTTATTTCCAAAACGAATGACTCGCAAGACATACGCACACACCAAAATAACTGATATGAATTATATGAAGGACTCCAGAAATTTGTTTGAAACACAATGCATGAGACTCACTTGATATTGATGGCTTTTAACTATAACAAGGTCAACTGTTTGCACGCACTAAAATTTTATCCCAGACTCCCTACTTCCGACCAACCAGTCAAGGTCCTGACATTTACCACAACCTCCGACACCAACGTTTCCCAACATCCATGAATGTCCAACTACCAGTTACCATCGTGACTATTAATTCGCAAATCATGCGTCCTCACTTGACCTCAACCAAACTTACCAACAATAGCTCATTGTCATCTGATCCTCACTACATTTTATCAGTCAGCACTGATATCGTCTCTCAACTACCCTTCAATTAACTACAGATCTAAAATCATCATTTCTATCCTTCGATTATTGGATTAACACTGTCCTGCTTCCCACTAATTGACATAACAATCTACCAAACCGAAGAATACCTTGAAGCGAAAAGCTCACCCCCAATTGTTATTCTCTTCCTTATGGACCTAAGAGGTCCTTTCTCAAACGAAATATCTACATCTCGCACGATATTCTTCCCAAACGGTATTAACCATAAAACCATAAGCGGACTCACACAACATGTCAGACCAACACTATCATTTCAATGATAGGACTCTCTACCCAAAAGTACACTCATCAAATAACTCAACAATAGAAATCGAGTATGCCCATGCACCTGTAAATTCGTAATGGCATTGGCCAGATGGAATTCTGAATTTACCTTACATGAGAGTACTCACTATCGTTATCACGACTTTCGATGATCAAGGTCTTCCTTAAAGGCTTCCTAAATCTCAGTTGTGTCCCCTACTCCATAGTTTAAGTTTAGGCTCATCCGGTCACCTAAATCCCTTAAACTATGGCTCTGATACCAATTATAACAACCTGAACTCTTAGAAATAAAAGATAATCATTTCAATATGAAACACCGCCAAAACGGCCGCAAGAGAACAATTATACATCAAGGTTTGCGGAAAAATAACCTATTACACAACTGAGAATTTACATCTAACTATAAGGAAGTCTTCTAGAATCGGGTATCGCTCGCACCTTCTCTTTGCCTTCACCGGATCCTCCTATTTCGCGTCTACCTGAAAAGGTTTTTAGTTTTGAAAGAGCGAGGGTTAGACCATGAGGTCTAGTGAGTTCCCTCTAGTAACAACATTTGCATCAACAACAATGTTTAAAATAGTTTGATGGTGTTTATAAACAATTCTCCACATTCAATCATTTAAACATTTACTCGTAAACCACGTACGTAATCGGCACATTGAAGTCACATCACTCGTGACCACGTGTCAGTCTCACACTGCCTTAACTGGAACACACCGTGTCAGTCTCACGTTGCCTTAACTGGAACACGCCCTCCATGGCATAAACGGGACACCCCCCCCCCCCCGACGTAAGTATTGGCGGAACACACCCTTCATGGCATAAACGAGACACATCCCCCGACGTGAACACTGGCGGAACACACCCTCCGACTTAGCCATTACACACCCACACCAAAATGTATGCATACAACCATTCAACTTTTACACATAGCAAAACATGCGGTTCATAAATCAGATAAATATACGTTCATGTGTTTAATATTAAAACACAAGTTACCACACTTTCAGTTAGAAATACTTTCATTTAATTAAATATCACATGCATAAAAGTAGTAGGAATACCAACGGTAATTTAATAAACTTCACATCCGTACAGTAGCATAAACAAGAGGAAGTTTCTGGTTAGAAAACTCACCTGTTGTCCTTTGATTAATTCCTCTTGCTTACTCTTAAGGTCAGAAACGACACCTACTGCATAAAGTGATATAGGGCGGTAAGTCTCTCGATTACTCTCTAACCCATAAGGAAACTCCTCTCGGCAAAACACTCCCTTCCTCGCAAGAATTCTAAGAAATCTAAAGATTTCATCACACTAAAATTCTCGGCCCAAACGACATGGGCTAACCCGACCCAAACCATAGGCTCTCAGTACCCGGTTGCTAAAACCCCGGGGTCGCCCGGTTGATGAGTTCCGGGTCGCCCGGGTTGAGGCTTTCCCCGGGATCACCCGCGGGTAGAGGTCTCTCAGGTCTTCCAGGCTAAGGCCCTCCCGAGATCGCCCGAGTTGGGGGGGTTCACCCGGATGGGGAAGTCTATACTGCGGTGTTCCTCTCGACCAAAACCAGAACTCACCTTACCCAAACGTTGCGAAGCCAGTAGGCTTTTCATGACTGGTGACTAACTCGGGGACGGGGATCAATTCCCCAATCAGGTTCGGTCCTGATTCCCTCTCCACCTATCCCTACCTTTGCATCGATTAATACAAAGAACACTTGGGTTTAAATCTCACTTCAACAACAATCGATCCCAAGCAAACCCATTAATTTAAAATAAGGTTCACCAATGATTTCACAAGAGCACACCCAAATGAATCAATATAACTCGTCTAATTCAATAAAGAACACAAGGGAGAATGCGAAGTCTTACCTTAGGGGAAATGATGTAGAATTTCTTCCAAATCTCCAAGTCTCCTCCACACCAAGAGAACACACAGTGCACTTTCTGATTTCCCAACCTTTCTACATGAGGAATGAACTTGGCGGCTAGGGCTTTGGGATACTATATCCCTAATTATGGCTATTTGCACAATGGACCCCCCACACTGTAAGGTTTTTCACAAAAGAAACCCTTAATCTTCTTTGATGGACAAAAACTTGATTATCACATATGCCCACGACATGTGTCATACAAAAATGCTATTGAAGAGCATGTGAATCTATTGGGTCGCACACAAAAGAATACATTTGCTTCCATTTAAAAGTACCCTAAAAGTCATGCATGATAGTTAAATAATTATACTAGAAGAATAATTATGAAATATGCAATAAAAAGTAATTATAATAATTACAGGGTTTTATCTGTAACTATGGATAATTTTTAATGTTTTAGATAATTATATAAATATTTACGGATAAACTTAAAACTTATTTGAGTTATGGACTATCTAAAATACCAGTTCATATAAATAAGGTGATAAGCTAGACAGATTTATGACTAAAATCAATTCTCTGGATCTGGTTCTATAGACAATATACACATATTAGTTTTAGGGTTACTTTTGGGCTAGCACATATTAGTTTCGTGTGTAGATACCAATAGAGGAAGTCTATATTGACTTCTTAGTGCTCCAATTAATTCCAGTCAAAATCTCGAAAGGTAAATTTTATCCGCTGTGTGTTTCACGGTTACAAAATTACAATGAAACCCTATAGTGGTATCAGATCCACTTTGAAGGCTTAAAACAATGATTCAGATTGAAAATAATCAAAAAGGAATATCCTTGGTTATAAACCCAACCGTCGGCCATCTGCGGTACGTCTGGGAAATCTTCCTTACGTTGTACGTCGGGTTTTTTTACTTGCACCACAACCCTAAGTTTTGTCGCATTGCAACTGGGTTTTTGGTCCCTGTATCCACTTCCGAACTGCGGTTGGACCTCGACCTTTCACGCACGACTCTTTTTCTTGGCCAAGCCACTGCCTTGCGTGATTTGTTTTTGACCAGATTGCAGCTGAAACCACCATAGTTTTTCATCACCACACCACGGGGTTTCAACCACTAGTATTGGTTGGTGTTATGGATTCCTTGCCACAAGTTTTGGTTAGTGGCATGGCTTCCTTGCCACTCGAGCCGCCTAAGACCATCCACTCTTCTTCGTCACACCACTAGTGTTGTGGCCACTAGGCTGAGGTTGTTGTGATACATGGTTTATGGTCTTCGGCCAGTGACTATTGTACCTAGACCGTGGATGTCTAGCCACCGTACCATGGCCTGTTGCCACTCAAACCACAATCGTTACCGTTCAAAGACCCACGATTTGGTCGTCGGTTGTTGCCTCTGTTCACCATACTACGACTTAGGGATGAGATCGGGACCAGACCGGTACCGAACTGGGACCGAAACGGTTGGTACCAAATTTTTTTGGGATTAAAAAGTAGGACCTAAAACCGAACCGTATATACCGGTTCGGTTTCGGTTTTGGGATGGGAAAATCGGTACTAGGACCACTTAGGACCGAAAATATGAAAATGTATCAAATGTATACCAAAATCAATTACAAACCAAAATATTTTCGTAACATTTCAAATGTGTATCAAAACCAATCCGAAACAATTTGTGGAGTCCATGTTTTTAACCCATAACATGTTTTTAAAATACATGTTTTTGGAGTCGATGATTTTAATCAAGAACATGTTATTACTGGTAATGAGAATATTAAAATAAATGTTTTTAAAAGGTGAATTCAATTCATAGAGGGTAAAAAAACACATTTTTTAATCAAGAACATAATTAAAAAAGGTGCAAAAAGTAAAAACTTACTTGAGTTTGATCCATGGTGGTGCCGAATACCAAATCCTGAATCCCGAATTTGTCCATTTTTTGACGTGTATGTTAGAGTACCGATTTTTTTATGGTTACGTAGGGGGGCCGATTTTTTTAATGTGTATGGAGAAGGTTTGGTTAGTTTAGGATATGATATATCTTGATTAGAAAAATACAGGGTTAGTTTATTTAGGAGATCATATACATACTTAACGAAATAAAAAAGACAATGTCTCTTAATATTCCGATTCGGTTTCGGGTTTTTCGGGAAAATCTCGGTGCCGAATACCGAATCCCGAAATCCGAATTTGTCAAACACTTGGAACCTAAAACCGGACCGATAAATGGTACCATTGCGGGTTCGGTTCGGTCCCGGTTCGGTTTGGGTAAAGGGTCCTCGAGGCTCATCCCTACTACGACTCATGTGCCGATTAGTTCTCGGTTTCTGGTCTCACTCCCCCACACAATGGTTGGGTGTCGCATACCTTGTGCCACATGCCACTAAAGACTAGCGGTTGGTCTAAGGTGAAAAGTCGCATCCCAAATTTTTTGGGTAGAGGAATTTTGGGCCGATAAGTGATGGGCCAAACAATTTCTGGGTTGTTTTTTGCTAAACCCCTTTTGAAACCTTTTGGGCCATAGTGTTTTAGGTCTAGGTTTTAAGTTGTAACCATGATCTGTTTTCATTAGGGGTATTTTTGATTATTTTTATCCGATTTTTGGCCATTATTTATGTTTATTTAATTAGGCTTATTGTTAATTATTGTTTAAAATAATTATTAAATAATATAATGTTTGCCCCAAAAAGGACCCATGGTTGATTTATTTTATGTAAAAATTAAAATGTATTAATTACATGTAGGGATGGTGATTTGCCCCAACCCGGTGGAGAACCCGGTTCATCCGACCCAACTGGGGTTGGGGATTCCCCGCTCAACCGGGTACTAAATACGGGGATTCCCCACAAATTTAATTTTAAAATTTATACATAGGAACAAATGTAAATAGAACTGTTGTATTTGTATTTATTTTATAATCATCCGAAGATGAAGTCCCTGGAGTTCACCAAAACGACCAGGCAAGTGGGAGCTTGAAGACATCATTAAAATTAACCGTGATTGTTGTTTTGGCTCACAACACGACTTTAGGGGCAAATCCATATATTATTTTTGTGGTTGTTTATTTTGCGTGTATGTTTTATTTTATTTATTGCTTTTATTATTGTTATGATAATTGCAAACCTTTTTTAGTAATAAAATCAAAAGCAAAATAAAATTTTAAATCAGTAACTAAAATATGATATTCTAAAATTGATATGATTATCAAAACAAAAGGATTTTTGGATAAACTTTTAAAACAAGATTTTTAGAAGTAAAATCAAACGTTTTAAAAGAAAATTAATGTTTTCTAGAATTCAAGCCTTTCACAAACGTACACTAAATGCTGCCCATTTAAAATACTTATCAAGGCTTACTGATTCCGGTATGGTCAGTGTCTAGCCAATCATAATGGATGATTGTAGTGTGAGACAATGCGCCAAAATAATGAGATTTAAGTGAATAGTTGCATTTGGCCACTCGCTTAAATAGTCATGTTTTGGACGACTGGTCTCATTAAACCCTAAGTCAAAGATTTAGGTGGAATCACGATACCTTAGTATGGTTAGTTTATTTGGAAACATCATAGACAACAACATTAACCATCTATAAGTATTTTCAAGGTGTTGAAGTGAGATTAAACGTGCCAAAATTCAAGTATATGATATATTGGATAGAATATTACGATCACCTAAGAGTTGTGTTGAACATATTTGGATGATTCCTACCTAAATAACCTAATTCCATGCACAACTGCATTTGCCTATTTATGGAAATAGGCGAAATATGGATTTTAGCTCAAATTAATTTTTTTTAAAGGTTAATTAATTAATTTGAGATTTTAAAGATTACTAAAATTGAACTTATTTTTATAGATGTCTGTTAGCGCCTCAAACTGAACTTCAAACACAAACAACTTATTCCAATTCACACTGCGGTCAATAATTGATAAGGAAAAACCGAATGTGAAGATTTGTCAATTTATTTCGTTTCCTAACAGTTGTCCTTAGGCATGAGAAAATGTTCTACGTTCTAGAAAACCGCCCCTCCAAACCCTCCTGCTAGAAATGCTTCAGCTAAAGTCAGGGCTACTTATGATAAGCATCTCAGTGACTCACTAGATGTTAGATGTTTGATACTCGCATCCATGACTCCCCAATTATTGCGGGATCATGAAGACATTACTGCCTAGGATATGATATCCTTACTGAAATCCATGTTTCAAATACAGGCAAGGAAAGAGAGATTTGACACAGTCGGAGCATTGCATGCCTGTATGATAATTGAGGGTTCATCGGTCAGTGCCCATGTTTTGAAAATGATATGGTACATTGACCGATTAACCTGTCTTAGCTACCCACTAGGTCAAAAATTGGGAATCGATTTGGTTCTCAATTCTTTATCCAAATCATACTACCATTTTGTCTTGAACTACAACATGAATGGTTTGGAGAAAACTCTCACAAATCTTCACAACATGCTTAAAACTACTGACAGAAATATGAGTTCCAAGTTGGATTCATCAAAACAAAACAGGTTTTCATGATCAAACCTAAAGGTAGGATAGTCAAGAAAAAGAGGGTGGTTGCCAAGAGAAAGAAAAATGTTGGAAGTTCCAACAAAGAAAATTTCAAAGGAAAGATTCCTAAAGATGCAGTTTGCTTCAATTGCAATCAAAAGGGGCGCTGGAAGAGAAACTGGCCACCTCTACTGATAGAGCAAAAGAAGCATATGGTTGTTGCATTCGGAGCTTCAGATATGTTTATTATTAATTTATTTGCTTCTGATTATAACTCTTGGGTATCGGATATCAAATGTGGTACTCATATTTGTACTACTTTACAAGATCTAAGAAGTGAAAAGAAGATGAAACCAGGCAAGATGGAGCTAAGTTAGTTGTTGTTGCTTAAGGGGCATATGATATGAAGGTTCCAAATGGTCTTACTTTATCACATAGCAAGTGTTTACATGTACCTAGCATTACTAGGAATATAGTTTCATTTTCTCAACTACAGCAAACTGGATTTATGTTTACTTTCAGTAATAATTCAATTTAAGCTTATTTTAAGAATGTTTTGTATTTTGTGGCTAAACCACACAATGGTATTTGTTAATGCAAAAAATACCCTTAAGAATAATTTAAGGTCGGTCTAGAGCTTTAACAAGTAAAGACTATTTTCTTCGAGAAGCACACAACAAACGTTAAAAATAAAAGGGACACAGAATATTGGTGACGCGAAAAGCCCTGTGGAGGGTAAAAACGGTGGACGATAATGCACTAGTCAAGTCAAGCAGGGACATCGTCCTTTAGTAACAAATGTCGAGAGTATAACTAATTACAATATGAATAAGAAATGACTATATTGTGAGTTAAGTTGTTGTTGTTGAGAATATCTTCAAAAGAGTATATCTTCTAGCTTCAGTTTTCACTTGTGTCCTTTGAGTTGCTTGGAACCTTCTTTATATATGTTTCTTTGTCATAAATGTCTTTTATGGTAATTTATTGATAATGGTCTTCATTGTTATTTCTCTTTGATTGTGGTCTTCAGTTATGTCCGTTTGGGCATTGATGAGGAAAGACCTGCATTCAATTATCACAAAAGAAACTGATTGTCGACTGTTAGTAAATGAATGCCGTGAGAAAACCTACGATAGTTGCCTTTTAATGATGCCCGGTAACTTGCGACCATCATCAGAAGTGACGATCCTTGGTCTAATGGTCTTTGGTCATTAAGACCTAGTCTAAAGACATGTTTGGTCGCATGAATCTTACGTCGGTCGTGGCTTTGCTATTTTTTTACGAAAACAATATTTATGAAGTTGATATGCAAAATAATTGTAGTTATGAATCAATATATAACGTCAACAATAAACGAATTAAGCAGGGCTTAAACTAAACCTACTTGTGGCGTTTTCGTCTTGGACATATAAGCAAGAAACGCATAGTCAAACTCTAAGCGGACAGAGTCTTGAAATCATGTGATGATTCATATGATACATCTAAATCTTGTTTATTAGGCAAGATGACAAAGACTTCTTTTAAAGGTAAACCCAAAAGAGCTACAGAACTATTAGGAGTCATACACACTAATGTGAGTAGGCCTTTTAGTTCAGTCACAAGAAACGGTCTCGATACTTCATTACCTTTACTAACGATTTCAATAGATATGGGTATGTTTACCTAATGAAAAACAAGTCTGAAAACTTTGAAATATTCAAAGAGTTTCAACATTTAGTAGAGAATCAACTTGAAAAAAAGATAAAAGCACTTTGGTAGGATCGAGGTTGCGAATATCTAAGCCAAGAGTTTATTGACCATCTTAGATATTTTGGGATTGTATCCCAACTAACTCCTCCGGGAACACCTCAGCATAACGGTGTGTCCGAAAGGAGAAATAGAACCTTGTTGGACATGGTTCACTCTATGATGAGTCGTACCATTCTGCCTAAGAGTTTCTGGGGATATGCCCTAAAAACAGCTGCCAGAATACTAAATAATGCATCAACCAAAAAGTCTGCTAAAACCTCTTTTGATTTATGGACGGGGAAGATCCCAAAACTGTCCTATATGAGAATATGAGGATGTGATGCTTATGTTAAGCGAGAAGCTTTTGGGAAGCTAGGTTCAAGGCATGAAAATTGCATCTTTGTGGGATATCTATAAGAGACAATTGGATATTATTTCTACAAACCCAGCGAGAACAAAGTTTTTGTTGTGCAGCACAGTAAGTTCTTAGAAAATGATTTTCTGACCAGAACCACAACGGGGGCCACAGTAGATCTTGAAGAAATTCAAGAACCACAAGATGAGAGGATGGTTGACACTAAAAATCAACAAGATGTTGAGCCTCAACAAGTTGTTGAAAGTAATCAAATATACAAAGAATCTGAAGATCGGGTAGGAATCAAGAGCATGAGAGGTATAGTTATCTTATTGGCTGACGATATGGTTCATGATAAACCTGAAACCTACCAGGAAGCCTTATCAGGTTTGGAATCTAATAAATGGCAAGATGCCATGAATACTAAGATACAATCCATATTATATAACCATGTTTGGAACTTGGTAGATGCATTTACCGATTGCAAAGTCGTAGGGTGTAAGTGGTTATTCAGAAAGAAAACCGACATGGATGGGATTGTGCATACCTATAAGGCTAGGTTGGTAGCTAAAGGTTTCACTAAGACTCAGGGATTAGATTATGATGAAACCATTTCTCCAGTATCCATGATTAAATCCATTAGGATACTTCTTACAATAGCTACATTTTAAGACTATGAAATATGGCAAATGGATGTTAAAATCGCATTCCTTAACGGAACATTGAGAGGGGACGTATACATGGTACAACCTGAAGGTTTTAAACATTGAAAATTTCCTGAAAAAGTATGTAGATTGCAGAGGTCCATTTATGGACTAAAACAGACATGTCGTAGTTGGAATCTTCGTTTCGACAAAAAAAATCAAGGAATTTGATTTTATAAAGAACGAAGATAAACCTTGTGTATACAAGAAAGTCAGTGGGAGCATAATAATATTCCTGGTCGTATATGTCAATGACATATTGATCATCAGAAACGACATCCCAATGCTTGAGGGTGTAAAAAAGCCTGGCTAGGGAAGTGTTTCGCGATGAAGGATCTAGCAGAGGCATCATACATCCTTGGCATAAAGATCTATCAAGATAGATCAAAGGTGCTTAATTGGATTACGCCAAAGTAGAATCATTAACAAGATCTTGAAACACTTCAAATGGAGTATTCCAAGAGAGGGAACTTGCCAATGGTACATGGCATACAACTGAGGAAAACTCAGTGACCTAATACCAAAAAGGAAATGAATCGTATTATGGGTGTTCCTTAAGCTTCGATCATCGGTTCAATCATGTACGTTATGTTTTGTACTAGACTGGACATCTCATATACCCTAACCATGTAGATATCAGTCAAACTAAGGTGATGCTTACCGGGTATAAGTGAAAAATATCCCGAAGTATTTGAGAAGACCTAAGGATATGTTCTTAGTGTACGAGGGTCAGGAAAGAGATCTATATATTCAGGGATATACAAATGCTAGTTTCCAAACTGACTGTGACGACTTTAAATCACAGTCAGGGTACGTGTTTGTGTTAAATGGAGGTGCAGTGAGCTGGAAGAGTTACAAACAAAGCACAATATCATATTCAACTACATAATCGAAGTATATTTCATCGTCAGACGCCACAAAGAAAGTTGTTTGGATGAAAAATTCATCTCAGACCTAGGAGTGGTTCCTAGCATACGTGACCTTGTCGAGATCTATTGCGACAATGAGGGTGCTATTGCTCAAGCAAAAGAATCATAGTCACATCAGCGCTCCAAGCATATTATGAGACGGTATCACCTGATTTGAGAGATCATTGATCAAGGTGAAGCGAATATAAGTAAAGTTCGATCAGAAGGCAATCCAGCAGATCCTCTGACCAAACATATGAGTCAAAGTAAACATGATGCTCACCCTAGTTCGATAGTCTTGAGGTTTAGTAATACATTAGTCTGATATGTAAATTTTAGTAAACTTTAAATTATTTGAACAATTGTGTTTCTATCTGTTATGACATTTTAGATGTGAGTATTTACATTTAACATTTATGTGTTTATTATTAGAATGTTTAAATATCCTTAAATAAAATGATGATCACATTTTTTAAAATTGTCCTTGATCGATTATTACCAGGGAACTGGTAATAAATAGAGATCATTGTGAAGTATGGTCATAGTCCAAGTTGGAAGTGCACTGGGTGCAACCACTGTCACATGCGCTTATCGGGGACAAGTGTTGGACAAGACCCACAGTTAGGATCACCTCATAGATCGACGTCATAAGGTGAGTTAATGGAAAATATTTTTTTAGACCTAAAATGTACATTAGAACCTAATACATAGGGAATATTATACTTTGTATAGTCTAATGTTGCCCTTAATGGGGTAATCATAAGGACTATATTGGGTATAACATGAATTATGTATAAGTCGTGTACATATGCAACATGGTATATGCTCCTCTCAAGCTGAGAGAGATATTTTTAGGTCTCTCGATGATATAGTTTGATTTTTCATGGTCATAGACAAGTGAATTAGTTGAACTAATAGCACCTGTCTAAATCAAATATGTTGGGATCGAGAAACATAATCTTTGAACTATTAAGGATGAGATAGATCTATGCCTTGAGTTCAAAATAAAATATCATGAAGCAAAAGGATAAGGAGTGATACTATCATATGATTGATTAAATCAATCAGTTTGCTAAAGGAAAGACACATTCATATAGCCTTGGGGGCAGTGACATGTTACTAGACACTTACCACCGTCTGTGTTACTATGTATCGTGTGCAAGTAGAAGAATGTAAGTCATTATATGCCCACAACACATGTCACACATAAATTCTATTGAGGAGTATGTGAACCTATAGGGTCGCACACAAAGAAATACGTTTTCTTCCATTTGAATGTAACCTAGAAATTCATGTTTGAAAGTTAAATAATTATTCTTGAAGAATAAATATAAAATATGTGATAAAAAGTAATTATGATAATTACAGGGTTTTATCTGTAAATATGGATTAATTGTTAATGTTTTATATAATTATATAAATACATTAACCTTATTTGAGTTATGGACTATCTGAAATACTAGTTCATATAAATAGGATGATAGATCGGGCAGAAATCTAAGTAATTTGGATCTATAGACAATATACATATCTTAGTTTTAGGGTTACTGTTGGGCTAACACCCGGCGGATTTTGTGTGTTCGTGTGTGGATACCAATAGAGGATATTTTTATTGACTTTTCAGTGCTCCAATTAATTCCCGTCAAAATCCCGAAAGGTACATCCCTAAAACACCGTATGGTGTGTTGTATTTAATTATTTTAGTCGTCATTGGATCCGTTGGGGTTTTAAGAACATGAAAAGTTTTCTAATTATTGTAACCAAAATTTTATCCGCTCCGGTTTTCACGGTTACAAGTTTACAATGAAATCCTACATAGGCAAACAAGGTAATCAAACCATATGTATACAATTCAAGAGAAATTGATGCAAATCAAGAAAAATTGATGCAAATAAACTAAACCTTAGTAATTGAACCACATATTTGTTCATAAAAAATGTCAAACCGAACCTGATTACAGTTGCCGAAACAAAATGGTTGGTCACATACGACCGCGACGGTGTGAATGGTGGCGACGAATGGCGGTGGTCAGTCGGACTGAGGGCCAAGGTGACGACGACGGTGGCCTGGACTAGGCTGAGGATTGTGGCGATATCAACTGGTGGTGTACGGTGGTCTGGCGATAGGCGAGGGTGGGGGGAGCATGGGATGGGCCGATGGTGTTTGAGCCGAAGCGACGATTCAATGTTTGTGATTTTTAGGGTTTTTTATAAATTTATACTTTAACATGGTAGATAGGTTGCAAGTTACAATTTAAGTTAACTAGTATTTATTTGATATGTTTTAAAAGTCTAAGGATTTATTTATTAGGTTTTAGAAAGTCAAATGACTTATTTATTCCAAAAAATTGTCCAAGTACTTAATCATTCCAAATAATATAGTCCATTGGTTTTTTTTTTATACTTTTCACTAAAATTTAGGGGTATTCGTTGTACGGTTTGGGGCAAAAATGTAAACGGTACTACTTATGCAGTAAGAACATTTTTCCAAACGGCAAACCGCACCGCATATGCCTCAAACAGCAAAAAATTGCACTGCGAAATGCAGTACGGTTTATGCGGCTTGTACTTAATGCACTTTACGCCTAAAAGCCAATAATTATAAGATTAAAATTTATTAGGAACCTTGGAGAAAGTAGATTTAAAATAGATCAAAGTCCAAAACTTTAGACGTGTTAATAACAATGGAGAAAATAGATTTAGAATATTACATAAATTTAGCAATTATTCTATATACATGTATATATAGTCTATATTTAGCAAACTAACTGATAAACTAGTTTTTCAAAACGCTACTATGAGTAGTTTTTCAATAAGCTAGCTTATAATCTAGTTTATGGTAATCCAAAAATGTACCAAAAAAAAACTAGCTTATAAGCTAGCTTTTTTTTGCCAAACAATGCCATAATATGTGCGGTGCGGTGTGGTTTGAACCGTAGTTTGATGATTCAAAACCGCAAACTGCAAACCACGCCACATAGTGTTATTTGGTAGAATGCGAATCGCAAAATTCACCCGAGAAGTTTACTGTGCAATACGGTGTGATGTGGACGGTTTATATGATTTTGACGGTTGAGATGAACACTGCTAAAAATGTATTATATCACTTTTTTACTTATGTGACAAAGGCTTGGGCCTAGTCCACGGTTGGTAGGCCCATTTACACCAACTTGACCCGATCACTTTCTAGTATTTAGTATTTTTTTTAATACTATTTTAACAAATTTTATTTACAGAATATTTTTGAGTTATTTTAAGCACTTTACATTAATACGGATTGATATAAAAATTTACAAAATAAATCTCCTAATAATTAACACTTATCTATAATATGATTTACTTTTAAAAAATTATCTTAAAGAAATTTTATTAAAAAAACAAGGATTAAAATATCATTCTTCATTCGACACTATGTCCTCGGTATGACTGCAACATTGAATTGATTTACCATTGCTTTGTTGGATGCGGGTTAGGGTTTAGACCGGCTTTTCAGGACCAGTTTCTAGCCTACATCCGTTTGTGCACCATTATTTACAGGAAGAAAGAAGGCATGTTCTCCTTAACAGGAAACTATACTTGGGGATAGGGGTGTTATTGGGGGGGGGGGGGGGGGGGGGGGCAGGGGGGATCGGTTTATTTGGTTCGGGTTAATCAATTTTTAACTTTTTTAAAACTAACCGATAACCAAACCAAATAAGGTTCGGGTTGTTCGGTTTCGGGTTATCGGTTCGGTAACTAGTTAAACCGAATAAGATTCATATTTTTTGTCGATTGTCCCAAACTCATTGTCCGTTACTTCTAATATATAATTGTATCATACATTCATACTCAACAGTTGACATATATTAAGTAAAAAACATATCTACCACAAACCAATATCTACCAAAAGACAGTAATTTTCATACGAAGAATTACATCAAGAAAAAAACATAATATAACAAGAAAAATATCTATTATCAAGGAAAAAACATTATATATCAATAAAATACGTAAAGTGATAATAGTATAATATGCATTTGTTTTTATTTTTATAACGATGAAATATATAAAATATAGTTAGAAATTGTTATTCGGTTAATTTGGTTTAACCGAATTAGAAAAAAGTTAACTGAAAACCCAACCAAATAAGGAATAAGGATTCTAATTCGGTAAACCGAACCATTTAACTTGAAAACCGAATAACGCAAAACCATTAAACGTAAATCTCATCCCGTTCGGGTTGGTTATTCGGTTTCGGTTATTTTTGACACCCTTACATACGCGAAACCTGGAGAGCAAACTCAATTGGCAAATAAAGGTTATTCCTTAGGGTTCCTCCTCCATAGGTTCGTTAGTTCGAGTCTCCTCAAGGCGGTTGTGGACTTTCCTAGTTGTTATCTTTAAGGACCAATAGGATTAGTCAAGGTGCGTGCAAGCTGACCCGAATATCCATAATTAACAAAAACAATAATTAGGAGTCGTTTACTAATACAAACCGGTAAGCAGTAACCAAGCAAATGAGACTTGTCCTGGATGGACCTAGTTAAGAACATACAGTGGCACACACCACTTTTTCATTGTTCCATCATAATAGCAAAATATAGTGCTCCTAAAGAGTGCTAGTGTATTATTTCTTTAGGTGCTCTTATACTTTTTGAAACTAAAATAATTGCACAAGTTTGTGATGACATATATGGTTTAGCGTTTGTCCAACAGTTGGTTTGAATCACCTGTTTGTCAAATTTCTTACTTTTTGGCTTATATTTTGGGGTTTTCCTATAACCTATACATTTTAAAAATATTTCAAAGACACAGACATCAAAAGGTTTAAACACGAGTTGTTTTTGTGCATGGACAAGGAACCAACCACCAAAACTGTAACAATTAAAAATTATATAGATTTATTCTTATTGTCAAATGATGTCACCACATGAAAACTTTTCTGGGTCACCACCGCCTCTAACTCTTGGTCTTTATCGAGACAACATCTCGGTCAACAACATTATGGGTTAGATAATGTGAGTATCTTACAAGGTTAATCACCACTTAGGTATAGTTTGGCAAACATAAGCTACCTTATATATTCGGTACATGTTTGGATGGTTATTGATAAGCTAACTTGTTAATAAGCTAGTTAGAGTAGTTTTTTAGGAACTTTTTATCACTTTTTTACTATTATAACTCTTATTAATATTAATTATTACTCCTCCTTTTGTCCACATTTATATTTATTTTTGTCCTAAATTAAGTGTCCACTTTCAAAAGGTAGATAAATAAATTCTCAAATTTATCCTTAATTAATACAAAAATATATAAGAGTTGTGAAGAGAGAGATAAGTTAAATAAGGGTAAACATGTCATTTAGTTAACAAAAATATGTAATCATTATGCATGTCTACAACTATGGGGCTATTTGTTTACCTCTTAATGGTTTCATTAAGAGGCAACCTCTAAATCGTTAAGATGTGAATCATGTTTGGCAGAAAAAAAAAGGTTGTCTCTTAATGATTCCAAAACCTTCTGAATCATTTTGTATTATGGGTCTCCCTTAACCATTAAGCGCCCTGATTTCATTCTGAACAATTACCAAACAACCATATTCCATATTCCACTATATTATAAGAGCCTCTTAATCATTCTGACTCTCATTCTGCACGAAACCATTCAACAACTGCCAAACAGCCCCTATGTGTCAACTCAATTGTAAACACTTATTTTGGGACGAAAGAAGTATTTAGACATCGTTTCGTAAAAATAAGCTAGCTTATAAGTCAGCTTATAATTAGGTGCGTATAAAAATCATTTATGTAGTAGTGGATACACATAAGTTAGCTTATTAATAAGTTATTTGGAGTAACTTATGAGGAGTTTTTTTGTCACTTTTCCCAATTATACCATCATTAATATTAATTATTATTTATTAACTCTTAATTATAAATAAGTATTAATGATTAAAATTTAATTATTACTAATATTAATTAAATTTTAATTATACATTGATATTAATTTTTAATTATTTAGAATTATTATTAATCATATCAATTATTTATATACATATATATATATTTTAGTTATTAATTACTTTTAATTTTTTATTATTATTTGATTATTTGTTTTCATATTATACGTAACGGTTATTTAAAATTATAAATTAATGTAGATTTTTTTTTCTAAAATTTATTTTAGCAAATTCAAAATTTATGATATATAATAATAAATTTTAAATTCTTTTAATCAACATATTATACTAAAATTTGTTTTAACAAATTCAAAATTTATATTATATATATAATAATCAATTTTAATTTTTTTAATTAACATATTATATTATTTAATTTTTCTTTACTATGTTTTTCGTATTAATTAACATATTATATTATTCGAAATTTATTTTAATTATATTATGAAACATTGTGATTAACTTTTTTTAAGATGTTTTTTTATAACTTTACATGATTATTTGTTCATCTGTTAACTTATCAGCGACCAACTAGCTTGTCAATTAACCACAAGGTTGTGACGTGGTGGTAAGAACCTGGGGACTTCATAGCGGTTGCCCGGGTTCGAGCCTCACTCGCAGCATAGTGGCCACGGGATGAATGCCCGCGGGCTATAGGCCTGTTTTCCAGGAGATTAGTCTGGGCCCAAAGTGATCTGGGATACTCCTTTACCAAAAAAAACTAGCTTATCAACTAATTTGCTAAACATAACCATAAACGGTAAGAATAATAAATATTAGTAAACAGGCCACTCTTACTGAGTTACTGTAGTCATTATTACTTTTATTTTATTATAATCATGACCTTTCGATTTTTAACAGACTAAACTCTTAAGAGTCCAAATCCACTGTTAGAAATAGTAATCAAACAAAACTTTTCTATACAAAAAATCCGTACGACAAAAAGAAAGAGAGGAAAACACCATATAACACAAAGTTGACATTCATCAACGTGTTAAGATTAGGGGTGTTCATCCAAACCGTCAAACCGCCCACACCGCACCGTAAAACGCGGTTTAGGACTTTCGCGGTGCGGTTTGTGGTTTGCATTTTTACTGAACCGCACTATGCGATGCGGTTTGCGGTTTTCAAACCGCACCGCACCGCACCTTTTATATTACTTTTAAACTTTTAATTTTAAATATATATATATATATAACAATTTAATTTAATATTTATATAATTGGGCTTGTGTTTTTAAATTTTAATTATGGACTTTAAGTATTTATAAGCCTCCTTAAAAGTTTAAGGCCAACAAATGAAAAAAATTGGGCATTGACAATTGAAAGTCAAGATGAAGACGAAAGAAAAAGTTGGAGACGTCACTTTATCCGTTTATCGTATTGAAACAATTTATTTTTTTAGACTATTTCTTTGACTATTTTTAATTATGCATTTTGGAGTTGGATATATTCAAACTCTTTATTTTTTTGGACTACGGTCACTAAATCATTGATTTTCTAATGTATTTTAAACTTATAATTTTTTGGATTGTAGACATAAAATGCGATAGGGACAAACCGCATAAACCGCACCGCATTTCGCGGTGCGGTTTGATGCGGTTTGAGGTATATGCGGTGCGGTTTGCGGTTTGGGAAAATGCTCAAACCGCACATGCGGTGCGGTTTGCGGTTTTGCCCCAAACCGCACCGCGAACACCTTTAGTTAAGATACCCGAGTAGCTTACGAAGTTGGTCGGTTTTGAACCGTTAATCACGGCCTGATATGAAGTACAAGTCATGATACGTAAGGTACATGAGAAACACGAGAAACACAACACTAATGCACATGGGAAACGGTCATATGACTCATCAGACCCTCAATTCATGTTTTGTTTGGTTTTATTTGCTTTTAGTTTTTTACAACCAAACAATGATGGGGACCTTTTTTAAATATCTTTTTTTTTTGCCATTTTATTATAAAACAAAATAAAACTTTAATTTTCGAGAAAAATAAATAATTCATGACTTGCAAAATGAATAAAAACCGCAAAAGTATAGTTTAATTGGATCTTAACGTAATATTTATATATGTTGTTGACTAGAGTACGTTAGGATCTTCATAATAGTTCCCGAACTAGTCAAGGACAATATGGTTGGCTTGATAAGGTGTGGGCCCCTGAAGGGCAATAATGGAAGAAAGCCCGTATATCACTACACTTTAATCAGATTGACATAGGGTAAACATGTCGAGTTTTGTTGGTACTATGACATACTTTTGGTGCTCGATAACTGACTCTTTATGCTTCCATGTTGGCACGATATGATCATTGCTTATGGACTAGTTGTCGTATATAAATTCCTAGACAAGACACATATACATACATCCATACATGCACTAATACTTACAAACATGTATGCAACTTTATTTTTATTAATTTTTTTTTTGCAATGATGTCCATATTAGTCCTACACCCAACTGTAAAACTACATAACATGATTTAAAGCCATGCCATTTTTATGTTGTTTACAAATCATAGGTGGTACAATTTTTTTTTTTTTTTTTTTTTTGTAACAACTTGTCCCACATAGATAGAGAAGTGAATTTATGAGCTTCTTAGAAGTTCAAAGTCATGGCTTACTAATAATTTTCATCATAGTTTTAAGTCGATTTAAAAGTTATTGAGGCTGTCGCTTGGGCCTTGGGCTTGGAATGTTAGAAACCCGAATTTCCTCCAACATCCATTAGGGTTAGTCTGGTAATACCTAGGATTTATCTGTATTACGTGAATGAAAAGTTTTATGTAAACCCAATAAGAAGTGATAAATATCATGATTATTGAAGAGAAAAGTATAATACATAAAAGGCAACAATATAAAATATGAGAATAACAAAAAAAAACATGGTATGTTATAAATTTGAACAAATATATATTAATTATATGATTAACTTTTACACTTCTTTGTCCATTTTTAATCTAAATTACAAGTAGTAATGATCAACTTAAAACAAGAAGATGATATGTAAAAGAATTTAACGAATGAGAACATTTTAATCGTTATTGTTGATTTATGATGGAAAATTTGCTTAAATTGAACGAAAAAAAAAATAATTTATGTTATAAAAAGATAAATATGTTATAGATGTATTTTTAAGTATTTTATTAAGAAAGAGGGACGTTCCAATATTTTGGAAGACCTTGTTACATTCAAAACTTTTAATTACACTGCAAAATGAGATAACAAATATACATATATGTCAAGCACAATAAAAAAACTAAATAACGATCTTAACTTAAACCTAAACAACTAAGGGGACGTTTGGTTTGTTGGAAGTTTTGAGGGATTTGAATTTCGTTGAAGGATTTTGAATTGGAGGGATTTGGATTTGGAATCTTTGATGTTTTGATTTGTATAAGGATTTGGAATTGAATTGAATTCCATCTTTTATGAATAATTTACAAAAACAATTTATAAATAATTATAAAAAAATTACCTTTTTATTAAGTGATTATGATAAACAAATATTTTCAACATATTTTATAATATTATTACACATAAATTCTACGAAATCTAATGAAATACCAACAATTCCCATGGGATTTCTAAATCCCATGTTTTCGGGCTCTCAAATCCAAGTAATCCTTCAAACCAACCATAGGATTAAAATGGAATTTGAATTCCAAATCCCTTCAAATCCTATCCAGTCCTACAAACCAAACGGGACCTAAATAAGAATCTAAACCTAACAATTTGAACCTAAATAAGGTTATGAAAGCTCAAAACACATATAAAATTGAGCCATAAAATTTTGAAGACCCTGTTCAAAATTTCATATTTAACATGCTGAAGAGAGGTCCTCTTAAAAAATATTGTACACATTTAACACTTTTCAATCTTTAAACACCTATTTTTTTTACCTCTATTGTTAGTTTTCTAATCATGATCTAGAGATATATAAATGAACCGAACCACAAGACATAGACCGGCCCTAAATGTCCATACACCCATTGGCCATGTTAGCCCAATAGTTACACATCGGTTTAGTCAAAGGACCGATTATAAGTTAAAACTAGTTATCAATGGGCCCGATTCAAAGTCCATTTTGGTTATAAAAAAAAGCCCGGGTTTTTACTGAAATAAGATAGAGATGGCCAAAAAATGGTTCCAGATAAGGCCCGGTCTAAATCCGCCCTGTCCAAGAGGTCTCATCGTAATCGGTCCTGATCCCAACCAAAAACACCTGGTTCGTTCTTCATGTATAGAGTTCGGTCCCGGTCCCAGTTCGGAATCAAATCGGTCCCATTTTTTTTCAAAAATCAATTTTAAACATATAAAAAATCCAAAATCCAGTTTGAAGATATTTTTTAGACAATATGTTATTGAAATATACTTTTAAATCTCTAATTGGGTTGTTCAAATACACTTTTAATCTTTTTTTACACAAAAATATTATACATGTTATTATAATTACGATTTTTAAAATTTAGTATTTGAACACTTTAAAAAACTTCAAAAAAAACTTGAAAAATTAAAAAAAAAAACTTGAAAATCTTATAGAAATCTTGAAAAACTTGATATATGATTTATAAAAACTTCATTTTTTTTAAAAAACCTGGGCTATGTATAACCCTTCTCGTAACCAGTCCTGGGTCAGGCCTTGAATTTTCGTGAGAATTATAACTGGTCCTGGAATGTGGGGCCATAATTGGTCTACCGGTCCCAATCGTGCCAGACATGATCCAATTTGTCCATCTGTAATATAGGTTAGCTTAGGGGTCGTTACTAAACGCTTACCGTGTAAGCGCTTAATGATATCACTTACCTTACCGATTTAGAATGACAAAGGCCAAGTATCTTACCCGATAAGAGGCATAACAAGGAATGAGAGTCTTAAACGGTAAGTGAGAAAAAAACTCTTACCTGGTAAGCACTTACCGGGTTTAAAACGCTTACCACAATCCGTTTTGATAGCTGAGAATGTTACATGATGAGGTAAGTGAGGATAATTTCTCTTGCCAATACGCGCTTACCCGGTAATTGTTTGGTAAACGGCTCCTTAGTTTTTGAATTTACGATCAATACAAGTATACAAATAATCTTATCGATTAGTTTTTGTTTTCATGTTTTTTTGTTTTGTTTTTATTTTTTTTAATTTATCTTTTTTAAGTTGTCAAATGACTAAGTTATCTTTCATAATTGTCATATAACGGTTAATTTTGTAGGTAAACAGTCGCAAAACAGGAGAAATTGAGTTTTGATACAAATAGATTTGTTGACGACTAGTCTTTTTTATACTATGTTTTCTTTTCCTGAATTGTCTCTCATCTTTCTCTAGCAATCTCGACTTCATATTCTCGTTTTATATAAATCTGTAGGTTTTTAGTAAGTTTATAATTACTTCAAATAATCTTTTTCATCGTTCACTTTTTTTATTAACAACAAAACAATTATTCAACTACTAACAACTTCGAACCATGGATGCAAAGCTATATTTTGATTTTTTTAGATCTTGTACTAGGTGAGGGAAAATAGTGCAACTAAAAACATATGCAAAACTTCTTAAGAATACAATAACTGTAAGGGTCCATTTGGTTTGTAAGAATATAATGGATTGGATTTCATATAGGGATTTGGATTTGAGAGGATTTGGAATCATTTTGTGTGTTTGCTTTGTAGGATTGGAATGGATTTTGAATTCCATTATTTATAAAAAAATCATTAAAAAATTATAAAAATAATTTAAAAATAATTAAATTGCCTTTTATTTAATTTATTATTAAAAAACAGGTGTTTTTAACATATTTTTAAACATTATTATATAAAACCCTATGAAATCCCTTGAAATCCTAACCATTCCATTGGCATTTCAAAATCTTGGAAGGATTTCGAAGAAATCCTAGGATTTCAAATTCAAGCAATCCTACAAACCAAACACGAGATTGGAATGGATTTGAAATCCAAATCCCATCAATTCCAATCCATTCCGACAAACCAAACGTGCCCTTTATGAGGTGTGCGTTGGGCCAACACAATAGCGCAAAGCGAAGGGTGATGCTCAAAAACCCTAATAACAAGCTATTGCAATGCCTATTAAAAAAATTGTGACAATTGAAGGCCAAATTTCTAGGATGACCAAATGCAAATAAGACATATTGGTTAACAATGGCAATTTGATTAACAATTGTGTTGGGAATGTGATGAAAATGGTGATTCAAGTGGGACTTTCGTTCCGCGTTTTAGATAATAATCTCGTCACAAAGCAGATACAAAACAAGTTACAATCAAAATATAATGATGTAACTTGTATAAATTTAAAAATAGATGCAATAAAAACGTCGAAGTTTGTCAACATTTTGATGAATGTTATGCTTTAAAAGCGATATCTAGTTTATTTTAAAAAAATTAGCTCGATACATATATTTTTGCGATACGTGTCATGGAATGATTCTACGAAATAACAAATGATTGAAATGATAATTGCATTTCCTCTTTTTAGTCATCTAAAATTGGATCAACATTTTTATAGGATGTTTATGAGAATTATGAAAAGTTCAGAAAAAGTTACCCAACTTTTTCATTTTGAAGAGTTAAGTCCCTAAATTGATTTTTTGAAAGAAAAAATCATTGAACTTTCTCATTATGAATTATTAAGTGTTTTGACTTTTTTTTTTGAATAAACAAGTCATTAAACTTTTAAAAATTGGTTATCTACATCATTTTAACCCAAAAAAGCTACCTAAACCGACTAGGAAGGTTTTACAGTAAAAACACTACGATCGATGTCGTTGTGTGTAAACGCTAAAACTGATTTAGATTTTTTTTACTTTATAATCTTCCTATCTGGTTACAGATATTTTCTTTTATTTTAAAAGAATGTAATTAACTAGTTTTTGAAATTTCAATGGTTTATTTATTAAAAAAAGTTGAGGGACTTGATCATTTAAAATAAAAAAAGTTCAATAGTTTTTTTTAGGGTGATATTTTTCCTGCCCCTACTAACCCCCATACCCCCTCCTAGAAGCTACGTCCCGTCACATGGTCGACAACAAATCGACAAAATTGTAAATTTTAATTTATAGTTATAGTTTATACCCTTATAATTATTTAATTAGTTTACTTTATACCTTTTACTTTTCTAATTTTCATTTTACATCATCACCATATTAATACATATAATCGTATATTAACTAAAATACGTTAAAAATACGTTTTAATTTTAACAAGTTACACCATTACAATCGTCTCTTCGATACCTTCGAAATGAGCCAAATATTGAATATTTTTGGATTTAATTATTTTATTATAAGTTAAAAAATACGTTTTAAAATACGTTAAGGAAATCGATATATATATATATATATATATATATATATATATATATATATATATATATATATATATATAATGAAAATTTGTGGTTGTAAACTGCGTACAAGTCATGAGTTGCCATGTGCGCATGAACAAGCAATGTATACATGTCAAGGCATACCCATTCCACTTGATGCGATCGATGTATTTTGGAAAACACTTGATTTTTCGCCATGTGTGTCCGCACAAGATGCCGATATTCAATGTGACGATGAAGTTCAGATGTTTAGAGAAAATTTCAATAAACAATCAGTTTCTGGTCGCAAAAGCTTGTTAAAAAAATTAAAGGATATAATAATGCCAGAAAAAAACGTTGTTTCATGAACCCTCGGCTCATAGAACCACTCGTGGACATCCTTCTCTAAAGAATCAAGCTCAAAAGAAAAAGATTATTGAAGACCCTCGTAGACGCAGTTGTTCTAACGCGCCAACATTTATCAACTCCGAAGATTTTGGTCATCAAGAATCAGCGAGGCATAGCTCCTACTTCCAACGACAACCCACCCCCACAAATCCATATCTTGATCAAATCCCGAGTTTATTTCATCCATACATCACACAAATACAAGATGTATTGGGCGATGGAAATTGTGGATTTCGAGCCATATCTACTTGTTTGGGTCGTCATGAAGATGCATGGGACACTATCCGCACAGAGTTAATGGGTGAACTAACTGAGAATTATGCTTATTACTTTGATGTGATTGGCAGCAACGAGTGCCAAAGAATTTACGCAACATTGAATTGGTTCGAGAAGGGCACCTTTGCACCACATATGCATTGGATTGTTATGCCTGAAATGGGAATTCTAACTGCTTCAAGGTTCAATGTCATATTACATGTTCTCAGTATGGAAGGCAGTGCGACATACTTACCATTCAGGACACAACCGTCGTCATCATCCCATGACAAGTCAATTGTAATAGTGCATGTTAATGATAATCATTACATAAAGGTGGTACTAAAAGAAGATTACCCAATGCCCACACTCATACACCATTGGACACATCATGCACTTCCAGATGCAATGTCGTGGATTATCCCATACCAACGTAGATTAGATATGTATGAAGAACATATAGAGCGTACTCGTACTCGTGTCTATGTTGATTTAAATGAATAATCAAAGTTGGAATTTGTTGGAATAAAAAAATATGCAATATAGTTATTATGTTTATTACCTTTATGTTAAAAACTTACGTTCGATGTGATGCGTTTTCTCTTTTTTCAAAAAAAAAATCGATTAACCAAGGTACAATATATTACATATAATTATATAATTAAATCAAAAAATATTCAATATTGGGCTAATTTCGAAGGTATTGATGAGAAGATTATAATGGTGTAAATTGTTAAAATTAAAAGTTACTTTTTTTAACGTATTTGAGTTAATATACGCTTATATGTGTTAATATAATAAAAATGTAAAATGTAAATTATAAAACCAAAGGGTATAAAGTAAATCAATGAAAAGAGTTCAGAGACCAAAATTGTAAGGAAAAAATTTTCCTTTTTTTATTAAAAAAATAATTTAAAAACTTAATCATTTAAAATCGAAAACATCATTAAGTTTTTTAAGTTTTCCAAAAAACAAACAATAACTAGGGTGTTATACGGCCCACCTCTTAATTATCACCTATCCCTAAAAAAAGGTTTGTTTGAAGAAAAAGTCAAAAGATCAAAAAAACTTTTAATTATCTCTATTCCCTAAAAAAAAGTTTTTTGACTTTTTAGTAAATTGTGGCAGAATAATTGAAATTATTTCCTAAAAAAAACTTTTTGACTTTTTAGAAAAATTGTTTATGGAGTTGATATATTCTTGGAAGACGGGATGTGAAGTTGTGTCTTAGAAACAAATACATTTAACAATTTCTATTTAGAAAAATATATTTTATTTAAACGTACTTTTAAAGATAATGTCAAAATGTAAACAACCATCCTCTATACTTTGGTCGTATTTTTGACTTTTTATCACTATTCTACACCGGAGTAAATGTATGGCAGCCAACCATCTTTTCTCAACCATGCATACTGCCTACTTCTTAAGTTGTACTTATGTGTGACCGTGGTGGTATATCAAGAAGTAAAATCGATTCTAAAAAAGACATTGGAACAATGAAAACTGATTGTCCATTCGAATTGGTAGCAAAATATTCAAAAATGAATGATTTTTGGACTTTAAGGGTCGTACGTGATGAGCATAATCATGAACCCGCAACGTATATTGAGGGTCATGCATATGCAATGAGATTTTCTAATAACGAATATCGTTTAGTTGCAGATTTGACATGGTTGAATGTGAAACCACGTGATATTTTATCAACATTGAAGGAGCAGAATGAGAATAATGTATCTTCATTAAGGACCGTATACAATGCACGTCGTAAGTATTGTATGTCCAAGCAACAAGGTAGAACTCCAATACAAAATCTTATGTATATTTTGCAGGATAAAGGTTATCGCTTTGAGTTCCGTACAAATGATAGTACTAATGAGCTAGAAGAATTATTCTTCGCTCATCCGACATCAATGGAGATGTGGCGTGCATTTCCACATGTCGTGCTAATGGATGCCACGTATAATACGAACAAGTATAACCTTCCTTTCCTCGAAATTGTTGGAGTTACTTCTACAAATAAGACATTTTCAATAGCGTTCGTATTTATGCATAAAGAAAAAACAAACAACTATACTTGGGCATTGACGTGCTTGAAAATGACTATGGACGAGTCTTTTTCCCCTCGTGTTATAGTCACAGATAGAGATCTAGCTTTAATGAAAGCATGCGAGAATATTTTTCCGGATAGTAAGAATTTACTCTGCAGATGGCATATTTCAAATGATATCACCAAGCATTGCAGGCAACGTATAAAGTCACATCAAACTTGGAGTCGTCTTCTACCAAGATGGAATTCATTAGTTGAATCCCCAACAGAGACAATATATAAGCAAAACTATGCGTACCTTCAAGCACTATTAGTTGAACACATAGGTATTATTTACATAATTTTTGAAATTCTAATATGCTTAACAAATTTATTCGTTCTAATTTTACATTTATGTTTTTTCACTTGTTAGATGTTCTTGATTATCTGCATAGAGTTTGGTTAGACAAGTACGCAGAAAGGTTTGTTTCTCTTTGGACCGACAAGTATCTTAACTTTGGGAACTCAACAACAAATAGAGTTGAGAGTCAACATGCAAAGTTAAAAAAAATACTTGGATACGGCAAAGTGTGATTTAGACAGGTTTGTCTATATCATTAAGGACATTGTACAGTCACAACATACAGCTATCAAAGAAAGTTTTGAAAGAAGTAGAATATTTCGTTGGAAAGAATTTAACGTACCACTGTTCCAAGACTTACAGGGTTCTGTCTCAAAATATGCTATGAAAAAAATATCAGCCGAACTTGATCGGGCTAAAGGCTTTCCGTTAACTCAAGAATTTTGTGGTTGTCAGTTGCGAACATGTTTTGGGTTGCCATGTGCTCACGAACTTGTAATGTATATCAGTGCAGGTAAATTTTTCTAGATTCAGTTAATATATGTTTTTTTTCTAATTAATTGAAATTCTAAGCAATTTAATTGAATACATGTATGTCTATTCCACTACATTCGATTGATATTTTTTGGAGGAAGCTCGATTTTGTGTCATCCATGCCTGTCAAAGAAAAAAATGTTGATTGTGAGATGTTTGAAAAGAGTTCTCCTCATCAATCAGAATCTAGCAAGTTCAGCTTTTTAAGAAAACTGAAGGAGGTTGTCGAACCCATGGTTAAGAAAAATAACCGTGGGCGTCCCAAAATCAAGTGTGGTCATCTTTCAAATCATGTTCCTCATAGACATAGTTGTGTAAACACAACAAATTTTTGGGATTTCACCGAGCAACCGGCGAGACACAGTTCATATGATATGGATGTAACCAAGGAACAGTGGGAGCGAGGTTCATACACAATAGACTTGAACAAAGAACCATCAGGTCAAAGTTCACCCCAAATAAACTTGAACGAGGAACCAGTGGGGAATCTGTTAATGAAACAAATCCCGAGTATGTTTCATTATTATGTTACAGATATATGAGATGTAAGAGGAGACGGGAACTGTGGATTACGAGCAATAGCTGCTTGTCTTGGTTTTGGTGAAGACCATTGGCTTTACATTCGGCAACAACTTTTAGATGAGTTATTGACTTCATATAATGTTTATGCTAAAGTTTTCACCGATGGTCTCAATGAAATACACACTTCATTGTCTTTCTGGGATTCACCTGCACCACCGCAACATTGGATGGTTATGCCAGAGACAAGCATCTTGATTGCTAACAGGTTTGGTGTGACAGTCAACTTTTTAAGCAATGGAGAATGTTCGACTTGCTTCCCTCTATGGAAAGGTCCAGAAGAGTTCCAATCACATCCAATTATTACAATTGCACATGTAAATGGTAATCATTATGTGATGGTAATTTTAGAAGGAGACCACCCAATGCCTCCAATTTTACGATATTGGGTGCGCCATAAAGCTTCGTCTGCAGTTACATGGGAAACCATGTATATGAGACGTTTAGAAAATTATAGACAACTCAATCCTCGTTGTTCCGAAAAAGATTTTGTAGACTTATCGTATTTTATGTAATAAATATTAATCTATTGTCCTTTAATTATTTTTATCTCGTATTTTTGTGATGATTAGAAAAAATGTTACTTCAATAAAAAATGTATTTTTATTTATGATTTGGTATTATAAAGCACTTAACAAAAAATAAGAAATAAAATAACAAAAAAAAAATTTAATAGAAGGTAAAAAAAAAGTTAATGTATATTTTTATTTATTAAACATTTAACAAACGTATTTTTATTTATATTAACAAAATGTAAGAAAAAAAAACAAAAAAAATAAAAGTAAAAAAGTAATAATGATTATAAAGTGATTAGTAGTTTCTTGAATTGACAAGATTAGGGGGGGGGTGCAATGATCCTCACCCCAATAACTATTTTATTTAGAAAACGGCATTAATTATAAATAAATGACAAAGAAAAATTATCATCAAATTTGCACCCAATATCAGGTGTAAAATTTGTGTACGCATGTTGATATTATTAATTTTCTTTTAAAAGAGGTTTAATTTTATTTTTCTTACATAGAAAAAATGATAGGTGGGTGTAACCTGCCTATCAAGTTTTTGGGGAGACTAGATAGCATTGATAGCACTATCAGCTATAGGCACTATTATATTGGACATTTTATTTACTTTATTTTACTTTCGGCACATTCTATGATCCTCTCCCTTTCGTGTTTCAGGTTACTTCAAAGATCATATAATAGGAGAAGAAGCACCAACTAAAATCCCAATGAGGGATTTGGCCAATCCAACTGCAACTAACACCAATCGAGTCGTACGCATACCGACTGTAGAGACAACTAGTTTTGAGATCAAGACTGGATTCATTGCACTGGCTCAGATCGGATGGGAACTTACTGAAGACCCTTATGCTCATATCTTACTGTTCGAGAAAATTGTAAAACCTTCAAGATGAATGGAGTCACCGAAGATGCCAAGAAGGTAAGACTGTTCACATTCTCATTAAAGGGTAGAGTAGCCACATGGGAAGAGAACTTACCAGCCGAGGGTAGGACCACTTGGACATAAATGCAAGCCACATTCCTTCATAAATTATTTTCACCAAGTTGAACTGCACAACTTATGGCAGAGATTACACATTTTACTCACTAGGATCAGGAGATGTTGCATGATGCTTGGGAGAGTGGTCGGCGGATTATGTAACCTAAAAATTACAAATGAAATCCAATGCAAGTATACATGTTAAACCACTATCGTTTGATCAAGTAATAAAGTGGTACTAAGTACTGAATCGATCCCACAGAGACAATAAAACAAGCTGTATTCTCAAGTCAGTCTTAAAAGGTGATTTCAAAAATAGATTTGGAAGGAATGATCTTTGAGTGTTGTTGACAGTAAATTAAAGTGCTTAAACAGATGAAAAGAAAGCAATGGTGTAAGATCCGGCTGGAGTTGTAAGCAACTATATAATAGGGATCAAAGAGGTGCTAGCCTAGTGATAAGGCCCTGGGGGGGATAGTGCATGGTATGCCTATCTACCAGGGTTCGAATCCTGGGGGATGCACTTCGGCGATACCCAGACCTTGGGTCGGCCTTCAGGTCGGTTCGGGTCCAGGTTTACGGGCATACCAGTCTATGGGTATGCGGGTTCGGTCTTGACCGGACTTAGTCGTACCTGGGCGGGTCCAGTCCATTGGGGCTGGGTCGGGTCGCCGCGGATTAGTCGGTGCTGCCCAATTGGATGCCCGGATACCGCGGGTGCGTGTGTGTGTGGGCATAGCCCAAGTTGCCGTACAAAAAAACTATATAATAGGGGTCATGCTACAGCACTAGTTCTCAACTTCACTATCGGTTCGCACAACCCTTTTGCAAGGTTCATATTAGGATAGGTTACCAGCAGCGCCTAATTAGGCGACCCAACTAATGTCACACAGATATTATTGTTCTCTCATTATAGTTTACAATCAATCAAGATTGAAGTGGTTTGTTACAACCCTTATAACACTTCAGTGTTCGGAAGTTTACGTTGTCTTGCATTCAAGCCAACTCATCCAAGTGAAACAATGTACGTCACCCCATCAAGAAGCACTTGGATGAAACTCATAAACAAGGAGTGAATAGTGAAATTGATAGCTAGTAGCAAAACAATTATCCAAAGTTACATAGGCTTTTATCTCCCAACCATCACTCACACCCAAGCTAGGGATTTACCCCATCATCGCTTTACACATGGTGTACGACATTATTGGAAAGACAATAAGCAAATGCATTAAAGTAAATGACTGAAATTGGAATGCGTAAATGTAAAGAACATAAATGTAAAGCATAAACGTAAAGTCGAATTGTAAATAACAAGAAAATGTAAAGGTGTTGTGAACGGTGTTGTGACACTGGACAGTAGCGTACTAAATAATTAAAGACTTAATATTAAAATTACTTAAAGTAACAAGTTAGGATAGCTAGGTGAGCTATCTAACCGGTGGAACATGTTCCACAAATGAAGATGAGCCCTCTATTTATACTAGAGGAGCTCCTAAACTTAACAACTAAGAAAGCATCAAAGTAGAAGGTCACATGGGACCCACTAACATAAAGTTGGAATCAAATGTCAAATAGAGGTACAAGGTATCTTTTAAGGTAACAAAAGACATCAAAAAGAGCATATATGCTTTGCTCCACTATTTTCCTTCAACCGAATTGCCTCTAGTCCCCTTTAAAGATCTTGTTACACCAACCAAAAAGGTTATGAAGCTTCGTCCTTGATTGCAGTCCCATGCTGTGACTCCTATTGCAGCATTACTCACCAGTGATTTGATACTTTAAACACATAAATAAGGTAAATTTCTCAAACTTAGCTCCCAACTCAATAAATAGTAAAAAGTAGAATAAAAGACTCAAATATGGTAATTGGGAAAATAAAATGGCTAGAAAATCCTAATAAAAAGTGATGGAAAGTGTGATAAGTTATCCACTCATCAGAGAGGTAAAAGGATATGTTGAAGAAATGTCGTCATCAAGGACTCCATGGATGGATGACCATTCAGACGTTCTTCATTGTCTTGAACACTTAGTACAAAAAGGATATTACTGCAACCATGGGGGGTGCTCTAATGAAAAAAATAGAGGATGTTGTTGGGTCATTTTAGCAAGAAATCGAGAAAAATACTGATGCCATAAGGAATTTGGAGAGACAAGTGGGACAGTTGGTAGATGCTCAAGCAACACGAGAGAAAGGCCAGCTGCCAAGCCAACCGGAACCAAAACCAAGGCAACATTGCAATGCCATTCATCTAAGGAGTGGTAAGGAATTGATCAAAGATCCTACTCGTGAGCTAGTTTTCGATAAATCTAGAGAGAACATGTAGAGACAGAAAGAGTCGAGGTTGGAGATGTTAGGTTGCAATATGTTATAGTTGAAGATATTACTATGCCAAAAGAGAAAGATGTGACACCTCTATCAAGAACGATAATAACGCATATGTGTCACCGCTACCTTTCCCAAATTGGCTAAAGACACACAAGGATGATGAACAGTTCAGAAAGTTTTTCGATATCCTCAAGAAACTGCACATCAATATTCCATTCGCAAACGCACTTGCTCAAAGGCTTAAATATCTCAAGTTCATGAAAGATATTTTATCCAAGAAAAGGAAGATCGAGGATAAGGCTACATTGGCACTCACTGAGGAGTCGAACACAATCATTCGTAATAAGCTTACGCCGAAGCTTCAAGATCCAAGGAGTTTTTCTATACCTGTGCAAATTGGAACCTTTCATTTTGATAATTAAATGATTAAATTTACGATTAATATATCTAAGGTGAGAACTTGGATAGAGATATACCACTTACACCTTAGTACTATTTTAAAATCATGTAGTTAATGAATTTCTGAGATCGTGTCTTGAGATCGAGAGATAAAACATACGGTTTCCAGGATAAACCTGCTATAACTCGAGAGAGAGTAATAGGAAATTTTGTGATTGTGTATTTAATTAATTAGAAATACCTGATAATTATCGCAACGAAAATGTTCTCTGTGAAAACCATTAGAAATCCAAAACCGAACTACTTCTCTCCCGATAAAGTTTCCAACTTTTTGTTTTTTGAATCTGTTCAAGATTTCATTAGTTTAATTAGTTAATTAATTATTTAATCAAATCACCAAAATTGACCATTCAGTTAATAGTGAGTATAGTCGTTGTGATACTCAGTCTTAGTTCCCTTGGTTTGATTTCGTACTTTCGTACTATTACTTGATTCGCCATTGTACACTTACGGTTAGATTTAGCTGGGTGTAAACCATCCTATCAATTACCCATGTGGATTTGTGTGTGTGTGTGTATATATATATATATATGCCCTTTATGACCTAAGTATCAGATTTTTCATATCATTGAGCTTCAATTTTCTATAATTACCTATTCACTTAACAAATATATGGATGAAAACGTGTCCTCATCAAACCCTCCGTCTTCTCAAACCGTGCCTGTCAGGATGAAAAAATCAATTGAAAAAAATGAAGTTGTGATGTGTGTTGCAATTTATAATGCTACAACAACATTTTCCCACATGCTTCCTATGTTTTTGATGTTTAAAGCCTAAAACTAGAGTCTTTTTATTTATTATTTTTCATCTTATTGGACTTGTGTAGTTAAGTGGCCCTAATGGACTATTTAATGCCTTTTTGGGCCATTTTATGGTGTTTAGACCTTTATCTGTAGATTGGATATGCTACAGCAGAAGCAAAGGAGTGATGCATCATGTATGACGAGCTGCACAATTTTTGAAGGAAATTTTTTATGATTAATAATTTTTTGTGGATTGCTTTGCTTCCAAGCTATCAAGAGCTGGAAATTAGAAGACCTCTGAAGAAAATTATGTTCCTTTGAAGCTAAATTTTGCAGTACTTTTTGTATAATTAGTTAAATGGTGGAAGACTTTATCTATTATCCATTGGGTAATATGTCCCTAAACCCCTTTTGTAAGCCACCTTCCTTGGGTATTAGGCATGTTTTCAAGCATTTTAAGCTATTACATTTCTGTATTTTAAGTGCTTTTAGTGCTATACAATGTTTAATGCTTTGATTGCTTTTTAGAGTTAAGTTTGCAAGTCTTCAACAATATTCTAAGTGTTCAAGCTTTTGGCCATCAATTTACTTGTACTAAATCCTTTCAATACGATTGAAAGTTGTGGATGTTCTTGTCTCTAGTTGTTTGTTACGATTTACTCTCACCATAAGTGCTTTGATTAACTTTCTTTCTACATAGTGCTTTTATTGAATCGATTTCCTCTAAATGCTTTGTTGAGATTGGTTTCTTTGAGTATTTCCTGTTACTTGTTCTCATCCAAATACTCTTTTTTAATATGCAAGAAAACCAACCGGTGATAGGCCAAACCTTAGATTGGGTGTAAAGGGATGTTAAGACCTAAAACTACATGAAGTGGATATTGCTCATGAGTTGATGTTTACTCCAATTTTTCATTCAAGTTGATATTGATCATACATCTTGTTGACAAATGGCCACTTGTTAAAAGTGTTAGAGTGTGATGGACTTGAGTGTTCAAGCCATTAGACATACCTCACTTGAATGACATGGACTAATCTTTTTAAGATACTAAATAATGGATATTTATTCCTAACCCATGCAACTTAAGAGGAGAGACCAGTCGTGTGGCCCATATCACATGTAGTGATAACTTGAAATATTTGGACTAGTGTTTGTCAAAACCTCTGCCGTGTTTGTCAAAACCTCTGCCCGAGTGACCCTTAAGTTGATGTTTGATGTTAAACATCTGTTTTCTAAGCTAATGGATCTACTACTACAATACTACCTTTATTTGAACTATGTTGTAGCACCCGTCCACCAGATTATTTTTTTCAAGTCTCAACTAAACTTTGTACCCATGCATTCTGAATTACCATTTATTGTCTATTTACTGTTTATTTGCTGAATTTTAATTCAAAGATTACTCATAAAGATATTTCTTCAAATTCATCCTCTAAAGTTGACTTTTGAAAGATTTCAAAGCTTGTTTTCCTTATGGATGGAGAACTGGTATCTTATTGTATTGATTGTAAAAGGTGATAGTGTTTAGAGGTGTATATTTGCATCACTATTCATTTGTCTTTGTTAAAGTTTGTTCTAATACAATCTAGACAACATAAAACAAGTTTTTGGCTCCATTGTCGGGGAAAAGCAAAGCCATAGAATTTTATAGAAGTTAAATTTGCAAAAGTTGATTTTCCTAACACCTATTTCAAGGAGAAGTGTTGTAAGCCAAGGTTGTCACATGGAGACCTTTTTGAACTTGATCCTAATATTGAACAAAGTTTCTAGAAAAGAAAGAGAGAACAAAGAGCTGAAACATCTGCTTAAAGCTCTCAAGTCATGGTAGGAAGAGAAGCAAACCTGATACCACCTGTTGAACCACCACTTATGCTCCCACCACCATTTATCAACCAACCCATACCAATGAATCCACCTTCTGTTAACCAACCACCTACTAATCAACCACCTCTTATAAACCAACCACCCTACTTTAATGTACCTCCCATTTATAACAATACACCACTTTTTAATCCACCTTTTGATGAGACTCAAAACACCATACATATTGTAGACTCTAAGGATAGGGGTATTATGGAGTATGTTATCTTTGGAACATACTTAGGGTTATAGTCACTAAAACCATATGTATGCTCCGGAAAATACTCGGGGTTATAGGATCTAAGACCATATGTATGCTTGTTTTGAGATTCAAACTGTTGATCCAAACTCTCTCAGTGATTTGATAACGACCCTCTTTTATACTTAGTGAAAATTACGTTTATTAATATGTATTAGTGTTTCACCATCAGCGATCAGACTGAGTCTATTCAGTTATCACTGATAATCTTACTTGTAAACATTCATATGTATTAGTGTTTCACTATCAGCGATCAGACCGAGTCTTTTCAGTTATCGCTGATGGTTTCTGATGTAAACAGTTAACGTAATCCCTGAAGACAAGTTTCGCGTCAACAGATGTTCATAGCTGAATCAAAGACGAAGCTGCTGAACAAAGACAAGTCTACTCGTGACCTGATGCGGATATCAGTGAAGCAAAGATGACTTTACTCATACGCGAAGAAACCTGAGGAAAAGCTTCAGCGATAGCTGAACTTCTTTGTATCTCTGAAGGAAGAGATATTCAACGATCGATGATCACTTAGCTTATGCTTCAAGTCTCTTTTGTCTTCCCTTGCACACCCAGTACGATGTGTCAGAACGGACATACCTCTGCCATAATTCGTACAACAACTCTGTCAACTACACTGTTCATGATACGACTGAAAGCATGTCTCCCAAAGTCAGACTCTCAAAGCCAATCAATGAATGACACGTGTAAAGCACCTTGCCATGCATTTAATGCATAGGGTATAAATAGAAAGATTACCTCTCCATCTGAGAGTACTCTTGAGCCTTCATCTTTCTAACATATAGAAATCCTTGTTTTCTATACTCTCTAATCTCCCATTCTCTATCTTCTAGTGCAATCATCTTAGTGTTTCTTAAGTTTGTTTAGATTAGGTTCTACTTAATCTTATTCCGCAACAGACTTGTAAATTGTGTTTGATTTATCAATAAACAATTTATTAAACTTTAAATTATGTGTTTGTATTCACCCCCCCCCCCCTTCTACAAACTTGTTAAGCACCTTCGGGACCAACACAAACTGACGCACATAAGAAGTTTGATTCTACTTAGGAGCATACACATGGGTACCCCGACATCGCTTCTAGTGTTCGAACTACCTCCGACATTGCTTCCACTGCACATCGAAATATCGACATATGCATAAAATGTCGGTGGATTATTTGGCCCAACAACAAAATCCATGAAAGAGAAAACATCGCCAATATCACCTAACTCATAAATTTCACCATAATACTTGTAGCTAACCTAGTCATACCAACAGAACTTTCTAAACAAAATTTTCTTTGAATAAACCTAACCAAGCTCGGATGTGTAATGTGTATGGGCAACATTACGCGGAGAATCGGTTCAGCAGAAACATACTCCCACTCATCATTAACTTTTTGCCATGAACCACCACCACAAAGATGTAATATACTTTTTTCGGTTCCAGAACTCATTTTGAAATAACACAGAAGAAAGAAAGAAATAAGTCGAATAAAGAAAGAAATATGTTGAAGAAAAGAAAATTGGCTAATGAGTGGATGTTTTGTATATCTTCATCAACAATTGTTCATGGATTTATAGATCAAATTACAGAATAAAATTGTATCAACAAATATCAATCAATATATTGATAAAGTTGTATGATTACTATACAGGTCGAAAAAAATAGTGTACATCTGTAAGTAAAATATATCTGAAAACTTGGAAAATGGGATTTTTACCAACAATTGCGGAGGATCAACTTGCGAACGTCCACAAGTTGTGGAGGTCATGGGTGCGGACTTGATTGGTCAAGGTGACAGGTATTAGGGTTTCGTCGGGTGCCAACACGTGGCAGCTCCGCAAGTTGCGGAGTCCCTACTTGCGGGCCTACAAAATATTTGTTTTTTATTGTCTTTTAGTAACCTCTGTGAGTTGAGGAGGTACTACTTGCAAAGTGAGTGATTTTTTGGAAAAAAAACGTGAGAGGAATAACTAGGAGAAGAATTTAGGAGTGAGAAATGACTATTTCTGCTAATTTCCCATGAAATTTCAGGAACATGATAAAAGAAATGAATATTTGGACCATTTTTGAAGAATCGGACCAACCATAACATCATTAGTTCAGCAGAAAAATATATTACACTTTCTTTTTGTTTTGGTCAAATACTATATTTTTGTAGAAGATTATTCATTATAAACTTTCATGTTTTCTTTTTGTTAATAGTGGGTGTTTGTGCCAGCTTACGCGTACCTCGAATAATCCCAGGGGCACCGGAGAACAATAAGAAAATCCCCAGTGTCCTTGCAGGACTCAAACCGGTGACCTTTAAGGAGAATCCCCAAAGACCCAAAACTTATTACCAGTTGAGCTATCCTCAGTGACTTTGCAGGACGCATATTTTTATCCTATATTCATAAATACATTAATTAATTAAAAGGTGCATTAATTGAAAATATTAAAACAATAAATAATAACCAGACTATATAAGTTAGATATGAACAAACAAAAAAATAGCAAGGCTTTAGAGACAATATATATTTCTCTAAATATACTTGAAATAAAAACTATATTGTCTAATGCTGAGATTGTAACACCTGGAAATTTTAGAAATGAATCTAAGGCTTATATATATATATATATATATATATATATATATATATATAATCTCGTTATGCTATTGACTCTAGTTGTTATCTAGAGCTTAGAATGCGTTAGAAAATATCCGATGGGGATTTTAAGACTCAAACGGGTGAAATTAGGAAGAAAAACCCGCGGTACGGGCCAGATTATAGTGCCCGACGACACTGCCAGTGGCACTATAGCATGACAAGGTCACATGAGGTCCCTAGGTCTCGGTACACTATGCTTGGCGATTGTGCCAATGGCACAGTAGCATGGACTATTGCGGGAAGAGGATGAGGCTTGGTATAAATGGGGCGGTTGTACCCAACGATTGTGCCTTATGACACAATCGCATGTCAAGGTCGCACCAGGGGTCCATACTTGCATAAAACCAGATTTTCAGTCTCTGTTTCATTTATTCCTTATCTACTTCCTCCCATATTCTCTCAGCTCGAATCTCTTCATTAAATACGAACCCTGATGCACTTAAGGCACTTTTTCTTCAATTTTATCATCATCATCAAAGCTAAAGAAGTGCAAGATCAAAGAAGCTTCATCTCTATTTTTGTGATTTCTTGGTTTTTAGGTTTTTATGAAAACCAAGCAATGCGAGTTCATCCTACATCTTTTCCAAACAATATACATGTTAAAATGTTACATTTATGTTTCTCAAAGCTTTTATACCATTTACTTCTCATTTGGTTGATTTTGGAATAATCATGTCAAAACTAGGGTTTTGAGGATTTTGGAAATTTTGATGAAATGATCTTGGAGAATGGTTTTATATACATAAATGATGGTTACTTCTAAACTTTAATGAGATTTGGAACCCAAATGTATGATATCATATTTATGATTTTATTGATAAAATATGGATTAATCTACTTGATGGCTTCTTGGACACAAATGTTTATATGTTGTGTATTGGCATGGTATTAGGGGCACTCAAAAACCCGACCAACCTGATCAATCCAACCCAAACCAACGCTAAATAACTCAATCCGAAGCAATCTGATGTCTAATCGAGTTGTAAAATCTTCAAACCTTAAGTATTGGGTTACTTTTATTTGAACCCAATCCAACCCGATGAACCCGATATCCTTTTATTTCTTGGATTTAATATGATTGTTGAGTCTCTACTAATATGTATATTAGATAATTACACAATCACATACCCTTTTCATATACATACATTTTCAATATTGTTAGGACCAGAATGTCCTGTGTATTGAAAGTTTTATAAAGTCATATTAGTTGCTTTGTATTATGTAATATGGGCTTGGATTAGCTTAATGGGCATGGGCTTTGCATGTAATATGGGCTAATATATAATGTTGTAATGTTCTCATTTGTAAGAAGTCGCTCAATATGTAGAGAGAGAGAGAGAGAGCTTGTGGTTAAAGAGAGAAAGTCATCCTCAAAGAGCTTTAGAGATATCATCTAATATTAGGATGACTAGTGTGCTCTCATCTCTCAACTCCATTGTAATCACTTTTCCAGGGTCGTCCCTGACATTTTATAGGCCCTGGGTGAGATTAAAAAAAGGACCCTCGATAAGTAAGAAAAAATATTAATGTATTGTTTTTTTTTATCACCAAGGATAACATTGAATTGAAGAAATACTAATACTTTATATATAACCGTTTTTCGTAGTATTTCTAGACGCAAAATTAATCAATAATGATTTCTAAATTAATATTATTCACCATCACATTTTACATAGCATTGTCAATCTGTTCTAGGGTTAAAATCATCCTATGATATATCTTTAGTATATAGATTGACATCATTTGGGGTCACAATATTAACTATTCGGAGTAACATTTTGTAAATCAATATAAATCGGTTTATTTTCCATGTCACCTCATATTAATGGTTTTCATCACTATTTTAAATTGTTACGATATGTTTTCGAATTTGGGAAGGAAGAATTTTTTTTAATGTGCTTGAGTAGGGAAAAAGAAAAAAAATATGTCATTTTTACAAATAGGTATATGTGTGATTTTTTAAATATATTTAATTGTTCTAAATTCTTTATTTTTCTTTCCTCTCACATTTGGGAGGAAAATCAACATTCATTTTTTTTCCTCAAAAAACTTGAGAACACAAGATTTTTCCTCTCTCAATTAACTCGAAAACACAAGATTTTCCTTTTTCCCTACTTTTCCTTCCTTTACTTCGTAAAAAAAGACTCGAGAACACAACATTGGGGTTAAAACAAACTTTTCCGAATCATCATTCTCATAATCAAAAGCGTTGATGGTTATAGCTTGAGATCTTATTCTTATTTTATATAAGAGATCATGACTTAAGATTAATTCACTCAATATTAGGTAATAAATAGTCAATAATGTATGAAAACAAGGTAGTTTTGAAATCCTAAAATAGATCTAAGTTGGGCCGTCTCATATGATTGATAAATTTTTTTAAGATAAGGGTTTCTTAGTTATTAACAAGAAATTTACTATATACTAAAACAAAAATAGAATTATGTGATGGAATAATCAAGAGTCGGTGGAAGATGAATGATAGAGAAGATATAAGGTTTTCAAAACAAGTTGTTTTAGACTTTCCCACTATATAAAAAACTTAGAGAAACAATAGACAATATTATAAAAAGAACGAAAACTTTAATTTTTACATATTTTCTTCTCCAATGTAATTATCTAATAAATATTTGGGCCTTTAATGGTTAATATAATATTAAATTCTTTTTTAGACCCATTTATATACTAAAAACAATTTGTGTCTCTTTTATTTACTAATTTTATTAAACTACTACTATATACTAAAAAAATTTGGGCCCCTAATTTTTGTGGGCCCTGGGCGTACGCCCGACCCACCCTCCCCCAGATACGGTCCTGTACTTTTCAATGAATAAAGATCATGTTTCAATCTCATCTTCTATCTTTATTCTACAATCTATGGAGTAATTGTTCATTTGAGTTGTTGTCTGGGATCTACATGTGGTATTAGATCGAAATTAGTGATTTGAAGAGTTTTGAAGCAACGATTCATTGATTTTTGAAGATTTGAAAGAATTTTTTGGTTTTGAAATTTTCTTGAAATTTTTGTGGAAATTCGAATTTTGATTGGATTTCTATTCTAATTGATGAATTGATCATCATTGATTCATTTTATATTGATTTCATCAATTGATTTCATCGTTTGAATCAAATTTCGATCTTGAAAAAATCTCAAAAGTGATCGTGTTCTTCGCGTTTTTGATCAATTTCGATTAATCGTCGTGTTTTGGTTAAAACTTTTTCCACATATCTTATTTTCTTGTGTTTTTACACACGTCTCATTGTTAGTCCCAAAATTTAATGGCAAATGTAGACAAGTATTGTAGAAGGGGGTTGAATACAATACACAAAAATTTCACTTAATTTCAATTATTTATTGATATAAATATCAAGAACTACACATAGAAAAACAAGATTGTTATGGAAAAGAACAGATAAATCTATTCTAACAATCTTTCACTTAGAAACTAGAAAACTAAACACAACTTGAAAACACAAAGATCAAAGCTATGAAGTTCTTGAGAGAGAGTGTGAGTCTACGGATTTTGCTTGAGTGCACTAAGATCTCTTCAAAAAGGGTAACCTTGCATAGGAGGGATGTTAATGCACATATTTATTGGATTCAAGATCATAATTATCTGAAGATGGAAATCTGAAGTTAAAGTTGATAAAGTCGTCTCAACAAATAGTCTAGGGTCCTTTTGTAATAAATAGTCAAAGTTTGTTTACGTATTTTATTTATTAGTTAGTTTTATTTTTAATTAACTTAGTTTGTTGTTGGGCCAAGCATTGTAAAGCCCATTACCAAGCCTTCCAAGCCCATTAGGCTAATCAAGCCTAAGTATAAATTAAGTTAATTTAGTTGTAATTAGGGTTAGATAGATTAGAGGGAATTTAATAGAAAATCAATTATTGAAAGACCGTGGTGGTGGTGGTGCGCCGTACGTAGACAGAGAGAAAGAGATTTCATCAAGAACTTGTAACCTGTTGAATCGTTTGATTAATCAATATCAGGTTTGATTTATCGTATTGTTTATGTGATTACTTGATTGAATGATTGCATATTGGGACACACAATTGGTATCAGAGCATGTACAGATTGGATTGAATAAGTTTTTGTTCGGTTCTAATTTTCTGTAAAAGATTCATAATTTTTATTGTGTGATTGTTCATTCAAGTTATTATTGATTGGTTTGTGTTTGTTTTATCTATTATAGTGATTGAGTATTGTTTGATTTGATAATTGCATTGTTTTTTATTATCAATTTGTTGAATTTGGTTTTCTGGGTTCGGTTTGGAAACGGCACTGTGTGTTCATTCGATTCCTTCATAAAGTGGTTTTTACTGAAATTAATTGGTAGCAATCTGTTCTAATCGTTTAATCGATCGTGTTTGCAAAGTTTGGGTGTTCAATTTTGAGTTTTGATTAGTTTCTGGGCTGATTCTGTGTTTCTGGGTCGATAATTTCGAAGAACATATCGGTCTTTGCTCTTCCGGTCGAAGTCTTTTCTATCGGTCTATTGCATTTGACCGATACACTCACAATTCAGTCTATTCCGGTCTAAGACTTACTTCCGGTCGAAGACCAATACCGGTCGAAGCTTTTGTTTCTATCGGTCTTAGCAACTCCGGTCTTAACAATCATCCGGTCTTAACAACCATCCGATCTTACCAATATCCGGTCTTACCAAACATCCGGTCTTACCAATATCCGGTCTTACCAACATCCGGTCTTACCAACATCCGGTCTTACCAACATCCGGTCTTACCAACATCCGGTCTTACCAACCTTCCGGTCTTACCATTCTATCGGTCAAATCCTCGACCGGACTTTACAAGTTCCCGGTCGAAGGCAATATCGGTCTTTGTACTTCCCCGGTCGAACTCTCGACCGGTCTTTACAAGTCTCCGGTCGAAGCACATCCCTGGTCATTTTTTGCAAACTGTAATAGGGCATCTAAATGTCAAAAAAAATTTCTCTAGGGGCGCTGCCCCTCGACCCCGCAAGGGCGTTGCCCCTTGACCCCACCCGCTATCCGGGTAGCGGGACCCCCGTGCTAAGTCTGCGAAGGGGGACAAAGTTCTGTTCGTGATCTGATTTTTTCTGAATTTCATTCTAAGTGTTTCAGTATTGTGTGATTTTATCTTGACTTCTAACGATCTCATTCAGTTGATTGTCTCAATATCAGATAAGTTTGATTTCTAATCATATAAGTAAAGATGTCTCGGGAAGCTCTTGCTATTGGAACAGATGTGAAGCCACCAGTACTCTTCAAGGGGGAGTACGAGCAATGGAAGGACAGATTTTTGGACTTCATTGATCGACATGATTTGGGAGATGAAATCAGAAAATCTCTGAAAGACGGGATCATGACACCTCCGACCAAGGTTCTCACTGTAGCTGGAGAAAATGGTCAAGAAGAAGAGACAGAGTACAAATTACCGATTGGTGAATATTCGGAAGATCAGCTGAAGAGACACAAGGGTGACAAGCTGGCAAGATCATTTATTCTCCAAGGCATACCGAATGAAATATATGTCAAGATTGACAGCTATAATGCTACCGGTAAGCAAATGTGGGATCAATTGGAGAAGATGATGATCGGATCCAAAGTCGGCAATCAACTCAAAGTATCTACATGCCTGAATAATTATGAAGAGTTCAAAGCCAAAGCTGGAGAGTCTCTCGAAGCTACTTATGACAGATTTGTCACATTGCTGAACGAGCTCAGCAAGAACAAGATCAGCAAATCTCATGTGGAGCTGAATGTGAAATTCCTCAGCAATCTTCAGCCTGAGTGGAAGAGGTTCACCCGTCAGATGAGGCAGTTGAAGGATCTGCATGACATTCCTCTTCATGAAGTCTATGAAATCCTCAGACAGAATGAGGAAGAAGTAGAAGAGATCAAGGCTGAGATGAAAAAGGCTGACAAAGTTGGTGCTGATCCAGTTGCTCTTGTGGTTAAGAAGTCAAAGAAAAAGAAGGTGATAGATTCTGATTCGGAAGAAGCTGATTGTGAGGAAAAGTCTGAAACTGACGATTGTGAAAAACTAATGGAAACCATGCTCATGTTAACCAAGGCTTTCCAAAAGAAGTTCTATAAAAAGCCAAACTCCAATAGTCAGCGATACTCGTCTGGTCCGAACAACTACAAGCATAAAGAGAAAGTTGAAGACAGGAGATCAGAAGAAATGAAGAAGGATGGAGCTGAAGAGACCAAGAAAGAAGAACCGATTAAGTGCTACAACTGTGGTAGATTCGGTCATTTTGCCAAGGACTGCCGCAAATCAAAAGTCCGAAACTCAGACTATTACAAGAATAAAATGCTTCTAGCCAAGCAACAAGAGGCTGGAAAAGCATTAATGGCCGAGGATGAATACTGGCTCGACCACTCGGATGAAGAATCCGAAGAAGGAGAGAAGGATGAGACAGCACATCTGTGCTTGCTGGGGAAGAACCAGTCAGAAGCTGAAGCTGATTCGGATGATGGAGATACTGATGAGGTATGTAACTTTACTGAATTTGATTTATTGAACCACATGAATGCCATGATGTCTAAACTCCAAGAATTAGAGTCAAAACTGAAGCGTGAAAGAGGTGTCATAAATGAGAAAAATCAATCTATACATAAACTTAGTAATGATATTGCTGAGAAAAATGTATTAATTGAAACTTTGCACAAAAATATAGACACCAGCGCTAAAGAAAAGACTATAATTCATAAAGAGTTATCTGAAACTGATTCAAAGTTTAAAGAATGTGAGTTTAAATCTAGAGAGATTGCTAAAAGGTACTTTTCTACTTCAAAAGAGAATAAATCTTTAATAGAAAAGGTGAATGCTTTGGAAGAAAAATTACACTCTTTGGGTCAAACTGAACACACTATTCATTTGAACAAACCTAAAGAGAAACCTGATACTTGGGGACTTGGTTACAAGAACCCACATCATCTCAAAAAGGGCATATCTGAAGTGCCTGCACTTTATGACTTTGGGTTTATGTTGTTGGCTCCTCAACATCAAGAACTCAAACCCTTTTGGACTAGTCTGTCGGAAAAAGATAAAGCCAAGGAATATGATAAAAGGAAGAACACAACTAAAGTTCAACTTCCATTTCGCTATGAGAAGTTGAATAACAGTTATCGTTCTAATAAATCAAAATTTCTTTCAAATGATTATTTTGAAAGTTATTCTGTTAAAGAGTTGGAGGCTAAACCCATTGAAGGTAAGCTTTACGTCCCTCCCCTAGTTTTGGAAAGTAAAATTTCTGAACTTGAGAATACTCTTACAGATGAAAGAATTTTGATGGACTTAGAACAAACTGTATTTTCAACAGTGTTCAAAAATTCTAATTTTCCTAAACTCTCCAAAGCTTTAAATTCGGATGACAGATCTAGTTCACTTGATAATGAGCTTAATTTCTTAAACTCTGAAGGTGTTTTAAATAAGTGTGTTTCTCAGTTTGATTTTTCTTCTAAACTTCCTCATCATTCATCTTGTGTTGTAAATTCCTTTGGATTACCCAGTGTACATGAAAAAGGTGAAACATCAACGAAAGTTGATAAATCAGTTTCTGTGAAATCAAAGAAAGCAAAAGGTAAGCAACAAAAATCTCAGCTTTCACAGAAACCGATCCACACTGGTAAGCCAAAGAAGATGCATTTTCTTAATTCTCATCATTCTAACTCTAAAGTTTCAAATGTTTCAGATTTGAGAAAGCAAAGGGTTGGAGTTAAGACTGCATGGATACCGAAACAGAAGATAGACGAGAAAGCTAAATCTAGTTCTAGTTTTATTTTGAATAAAAAGACTTCTAGTAAAGATGATTTGAGTGTGAATGTTGCTACTTTTAAAAATAATCTTGTTGATTCTCGCAAGAAATATTCTATAAAGCAATTATTTCAGTTAGCTCCATCTAGTACTAAAAAGTTTTTAAATTATGGTGAATGTGATTATGCTTCTCGTAGATATTCTGATGTTTGGTATGGTTCATATAATGTTTCATCTTATCATTATCATACGTCTTATCATGCTTCTGGTTTTCAAAGAAAAAGTGGGCCCAATTTTAAATGGGTGCCAAAATCAAGTACTAACAGTGGAGGTCCCATTTTTAAATGGGTTCCTAAACCTCTTCTTTCTTTATTTGTTTTGTGCAGACCCGTCATATGTGGTATTTGGATAGTGGGTGTTCCAAACATATGACCGGGCAGAAGAGTATGTTGTCTAATTATAAGGACAAATACTGCGACACAGTTCGTTTTGGGAATGATCAGTTTTCACCTATTCTGGGATATGGTGATGTTGTACATGAAAATCTTACGATCAAGAAGGTGAGTTACGTTGAAGGCTTAGGGCACAACCTATTCAGCATTGGCCAGTTCTGCGACAAAGATTTAGAGGTTAATTTCAAGGCCAAGACATGTTCAATTCGCACTGAAGAAGGAAAAGAACTCCTGGTCGGATCTCGCAAGTCAAACCTCTACACCATCAATTTGTCAAAGGTCCAGGCTGACAATCAGGTCTGCCTACTATCAAAGGCCTCGATGCAACAAAGCTGGTTATGGCATCGACGGCTTTCTCACCTCAACTTTCGGTACATCAACAAGCTGGTCAGTGGTAAGCTAGTGAAAGGTCTTCCAGAGCTGAAGTATGAGAAAGAACATCTATGTGCAGCGTGTGAAAAGGGAAAGATGAAGAGAGCCCCACACAAACCAAAGCCTGAACCGAGTACAAGCTCTCCATTAGAGTTGTTGCATATGGATCTATGCGGTCCTATGCGAACGCAAAGCTTAGGAGGAAAGAAGTATGTGTTGGTTATCGTGGATGACTATACGCGATACACTTGGGTTAAGTTTCTACGTTCTAAAGATGAGACTCCCGATGTTCTCATTACGTTTCTGAAGACGACCCAAGTCAATCTGCAAAAACAGGTCAATATTCTCAGGACTGACAACGGCACAGAGTTCAAGAACAAGACAGTTGAAAACTATCTCGAATCGGTCGGGATATCACATCAATACTCTGCTGCTCGCACACCTCAACAGAACGGAGTCGTCGAAAGGCGAAATCGTACACTTGTCGAGGCTGCTCGGACGATGCTTAGTCAATCTGAATTACCTTTATTTTTATGGGCTGAAGTTGTATCGACTGCGTGTCACACTCAGAATCGCTCCATGATACACCGTCGATTTCAGAAGACTCCGTATGCGTTGATCAACAACCGCACACCAACCATTAAATATTTTCATGTTTTTGGTTGTACGTGTTATGTTCTAAACGACCGAGAGAATCTGAACAAGTTCAGTGCTAAGGCGGATGAAGGCATCTTTGTTGGTTATTCCTCTACATCGTCTGCATATCGTGTTTATTTAAAGAAGTCGAAGACAGTAATCGAGAGCGTCAATGTTACATTTGATGAGGATATGGCTTCTGAGCACATCAGTTCAGAACCCGTCATTACCGGAGTATTAGCTTCTGGACCAACCAGTCCAGGACCTGCACCTCAAGAGAACAAATCAGATGGCGCTTCGTCGTCTACTTCTAATTTATCTGATTTGGATTTATTATTTGAACTGTTCTATGATGAATTTCTTGGTTCTAAATTGCCTAACTCTGTTGTGGTTGACAGGATAGAAGACTCGATGACTACTCATCCGACCACTTCCGATATCTCTACTGAATATGGTTCCCCTATTCAGCAAGAAGTTCCAGTTCAAAAGCCTACTCCAACAGTTGAAGTTGTGACCAACAATGCCGAGACAGAAGTAGCTGACTCCGTAGGATGTACTGTAGGGACTGATCAACAGATTGATCAAGCTGTACCTACTGCTACTTCTGCAACAACTACTTCAACTGAAGCCCCCGTTAATTCTGAACCATCTGAAGGAGATACCAGTGGATTCCTAGATGCGGACAATGATCAACATGCATCTAATCCACTCCCTCATGAACATAAGTGGACCAAAGAGCACCCAATACATCAAATTATTGGAGATCCTTCTGCACCGGTGCAAACTAGGTCTGCAACATCAAATCTATGTATGTATGAATCCTTTCTGAGCAAGATCGAGCCTACACGCGTATCTGAGGCCCTTGCCGATTCAGATTGGGTAACTGCGATGCAAGATGAGCTGAATCAGTTTGAAGCACTGAAAGTCTGGAGACTCGTACCCAAACCGCAAGGTAAAACCATCATTGGTACGAAATGGGTGTTCAAAAACAAGAAAGATGAAGATGTCACCGTTATCCGAAACAAAGCACGACTTGTCGCCAAGGGATATAGGCAAGAGGAAGGGATAGACTACGATGAGACTTATGCTCCAGTGGCACGTATAGAGGCAATTCGGATGTTCTTAGCCTACGCAGCCCACAAGAACTTCACCGTCTATCAAATGGACGTGAAGACAGCTTTTCTGAATGGAGTACTCAAGGAAGAAGTCTATGTCTCACAGCCAGAAGGGTTTGTAAATCCAGATAAGCCGAACCATGTCTACATCTTAGATAAAGCTCTTTATGGACTGAAACAAGCTCCTCGCGCCTGGTATGATATTCTATCCCAATTCTTGGTTAAATCGGGTTTCACAAAAGGTACGGTTGATACCACTCTTTTTATTAAAAAGGATAAAGGCGATATCATTCTTATTCAAATATATGTGGATGATATTATTTTTGGTTCTACAAATCCTAAGTACTGTAGGAACTTTGCAAACCTCATGGTGTCTCGTTTTCAAATGAGCATGATGGGAGAGATGAATTTCTTTCTCGGATTGCAAGTCAAACAATTTTCAACGGGGATTTTTATCAATCAATCTAAATACATTCTGGATATTCTTCGGAAGTTCAAAATGGAAGATTGTAAACCGATTGGTACCCCAATGGCACCTGGTACTAAGATTGGCACCGATCTTTCGGGAAAGGCTGTTGATGTTAGGACTTATAGAGGGATGATAGGTTCCTTAATGTATCTCACTTCAAGTAGGCCGGATATAATGTTTTCTACATGCTTTTGTGCTAGATATCAGGCCAATCCTAAAGAATCCCATTTGTCTGCTGTAAAGCGGATTTTCAGGTATCTGAAGGGGACTGCAGATCTGGGTCTGTGGTATCCTAAGGATACAAGCTTTGAACTAACATCTTATTCAGACGCAGATCATGCTGGTTGCATGTTAGACAGGAAAAGCACCTCGGGTCATATACAATTCCTCGGAGATAAACTCGTCAGTTGGGCTTCGAAGAAGCAATTATGTGTCTCCACATCAACGGCCGAAGCGGAATATGTAGCTGCTGCTAGCTGCTGTTCTCAGGTCTTGTGGATGAGAACACAACTGCGAGACTATGGATTTCATTTCAATAGAATCCCGATCTATTGTGATTCGAAGAGCGCTATTGCGATTTCCGCTAACCCTGTTCAGCATACAAAGACCAAACACATAGATGTGAGGTATCATTTTATAAAAGATAATGTAGAAAAGGGAACAATTGAACTTTACTTTGTAAAAACCGATTATCAGCTTGCAGATTTGTTTACCAAACCTTTAGACGAAAAGAGATTTAATTTTATTGTCTCAAGACTTGGTATGCTAAATCTTAAGACCTAATCGGTGGTTACCTATTAAAGTTTCTTATTGTCTTTCTTTATCATTTCTTTCTTATTATTTCCGCATGATACCTGCTCTTGAATAGTTTGTTCATGATCTCAGGGGGAGTGTGAAAAGTATCTTATAGATGATCAATGTTAGTTTGAGGGGGAGCAATTATGAATGCACTGTACTTACTGATCAATGTGTTAGTAGTGCATAATTTTAGGGGGAGCGATCAAGTCAAAGGAGTATGGCGATGACTTCTGATTATTTCTGATCAGAACTCGTACATCAATTGTTTTACTGCTTTATGTCATTTCAATTTCAGTGAATAAAGTTTCTTTGACTAGACTTTTAGACTTTTGTAGGTTGAGAGATGCTTCAAAGATCATATCTTTATGACTTTAAGCTTGACTTCGCGAGATGTAAGACTGTACTCGAAAGGTATAATTTCTTTCTCTTCATCTCCTCCATGGTTGAAAGAAGGACAACTTTCAATCAGAAGAAAACATGTTCTTCATTGTTCAAACCACTTCCCAATTCTCAAAAAGATTTCTTGATTTGGAAGTGTGATTTTAAATGTTTTCTGCTTCATCATTGAGCTTTAACTGATAAAGTTAAATCTTCTGAGCAACTTTTGCTTCTTAGGAAAACATGGGATCAGTGTGCTAGGACTTAAAAGAAACTTCTATGGATTCACGTTAACCAGTGATTCCTACCCAAGAAGTTAATCCTTTAGTGATTGAATGTGAGGAGTCAAAAGAAATGAGTGTGGGATGTGTGATGAGAGAATATGTCAAAAGAGAGTTGGGTAGCTGTGAGCTTAATGATTAAAAGAAAGAGGGTGAGAGATCAGAGTAAAAGAATATCAAACTCTGCACCAACTACTTTCTGAACCGGGCAACCACATTTCTAATGCTTCACAATTCTTGGTGAACATTATTGAAACAGGCAACTAGCCCATGCCAACTCTTGACTTTACCCCACCATCTACTCATTTTCTTCTCAACAAGAAAATGTTTCATTTTCAAAGGGGACGCAACACATATGCTATCTGATTTTCATTTGGAAAATCTGGATATTGAAAAGAAGGAAGTCTGCCCCACCTTCACACTTTACTAATGCACATTGAGTCTGTGTTTAACTACTTGTCTCAGTGGTTTACACTTATTTGAGCCTTATAAGCAAACATCATCTGCTTAATTTCTTCTATCACTTGCACGAACACACAAAGAATTTGTTTCTTTGTCATAACGTTCATAGAAATTGCCTTTGTGGTGTTTCGATGATTGAATGGAAGCCCTGGGGGAGTGAACATCATAAAAGCTCCTTTATATTGTGTATTCGTTACACAGTGACTTTGTGTTACTGACAAACAATTTTAACTGATTCATTTGTTGCTTCAGGTGTTACACTTCATTTTCTAATTTGTCTAGATTTGCAAAGATCTGGATGAACATCTTAATGCATTGACGGATGATCAGTGGTTCTGTTTGCAAGATCAGTAGTGGAAGAAATTTCTTGAAGCCACGTTTTGATGAACTCTTTGCTCTTTTCATCAAAAAGGGGGAGAAGCGTCAATCAAGAAATATGGAGATCAAAAGTTTTTGAAAGAATTTCTGAAGATATTATGAAGTTTTGCTGCTTTGAAGAAATTTTCTTTGAAGATGATTTGCTGAAGTATTCCGAGCTGAAACTGGAGATAATTTCTTTCCAAGAGATATTCTCATCGATTGGGGAGATTGCTACATTCTGAAGACAAAGAGGAAGATTACATTTTCTGAGCTTAAAGAATGATCTTGATCCAAAGGGGGAGATTGTTAATGCACATATTTATTGGATTCAAGATCATAATTATCTGAAGATGGAAATCTGAAGTTAAAGTTGATAAAGTCGTCTCAACAAATAGTCTAGGGTCCTTTTGTAATAAATAGTCAAAGTTTGTTTACGTATTTTATTTATTAGTTAGTTTTATTTTTAATTAACTTAGTTTGTTGTTGGGCCAAGCATTGTAAAGCCCATTACCAAGCCTTCCAAGCCCATTAGGCTAATCAAGCCTAAGTATAAATTAAGTTAATTTAGTTGTAATTAGGGTTAGATAGATTAGAGGGAATTTAATAGAAAATCAATTATTGAAAGACCGTGGTGGTGGTGGTGCGCCGTACGTAGACAGAGAGAAAGAGATTTCATCAAGAACTTGTAACCTGTTGAATCGTTTGATTAATCAATATCAGGTTTGATTTATCGTATTGTTTATGTGATTACTTGATTGAATGATTGCATATTGGGACACACAAGGGATCTTCATCTTTATATACTACCATGTGTATAAAATGTTTCGGATATTTATCACTTTGAAATTAAATGTCAAAGATGTCATTCAATAAGACAAGGTATCTTTTTTGTCACATTGTGGAACATAGTTGACCTTCAGACCTTGTTGTAGACAACTCCTGAAAAAGATGAAAAAGACAAACAACCTTTTTTGGATCTTCGAAAAATGTCCCCATCAATTGATGATTAGGTGAAGATCTTCTAGGCAAGGAGAAAAAGGAGGATCCTCCGAAGATGAGGATCCTACCGATTTGTCATGAGGAAATAGGCAGATATAACTTAGTTGAAGATTGGAAGCTCATCTTTGATCCGTATCTGAAGATTCACTTCTTGCTGATTTCGGCTAATCTTCAACTTCATCGATCTTTAAAAGCATGACTAAGCTATTACAAATAACCTAAAAACTTTCTAAGTACAAAGATGTTTTTCAAAGATTATGGGATCGGGAGGTCATCTTCAAATCTTTGATGACCCAACAATCTCCCCCTATTCAAAGATTATAAAGGAGATCGTGAGGTCATCTTCAAATCTTTGGTGACCCAACAATCTTCAAATACTTGAAGGCCCAACAGTCATCTTCAAATCCTTGATGACTCAACAGGAGGTCATCTTCAAATCTTTGGTGACCCAACAATCTCCCCCTATTTGAGGATGACATCCTATACTTAGAATTTTTTTAGTAAAGTTATGAATAGTACAAATTGACCCTGTTTTACATTTTTTAGGTTCTTTTCCACATAGTTATATATATATATATATATATATATATATATAACTATGTACAAAAGAATAAATAAATACAATGAATAAAGAATGAGAAAGTAAATAAATATATACAAAGATACATAAGACAATAGTCGGAAATGTTTGAACTTGAGTGGCTTGTTGCTCCCCTCAACTAATGCCTGGTGGCTTCGATTACACAGTCCATCGCAAATTAAGTTTTAACAGAGTTTAAACTTAAGTGGTTTGTTGCTCCCCCTCAACTAATTCCCGGTATCTGAAAGTAAGAAGTCCATAAAGTTTTAGGGATCCTCCGAACTTGCCCCTGGAAAGGCAAATTCATCCTTGGATCGTGCAGAAGCATCATGACTGAGAATCCGGGTGATAGGTTGTGAGGTGGAAGACGCACCTTGGATTGGGGAGAATTCCAAGTCATCCTTATCAACCAAGGAAAAGGTTGATAGGGGAAAAATAGGGGTCCGTGATTTTACAACTGTATCCTTTTGAGAGGATACAGAGGAGGTGGCTTTGGGTAAATCAGATTCCTTAGGCCCAGAGGGGAGACGTTCAACGTCCACCTATTTTTTAGAATTGGTGGGCGGTTTAGATGGTTTGACCTCTGAGAGTTTCCTATGTATTTTTGCAGAAGACTTAGGAGAGATTTGGAGTGCCTCTAATTCTAAGAGTGGTGGGAGACGGGGGGCAGCTACCGAAGGCTTTTTCAGTGGCATAGTATCAAAAGCGGGTACGAAGGTATCGTTGGCTTTGGTTTTCTTTCTTTTGGCCACCGATTTCACTCGGGTAAAGCATCAAGGGTCACTGGTAAGTGATATGGAGGGAGCCCCCGATTCGTATGTGAACAACTGGTATGGTACTTGCAGTATCCTCGGTTCTCAATTTATTAGCTTCAAAGCTAAGGGTTGTTTGGCAGTTGCTGAATGGTTTAGTGTAGAATGATTAAGTGATCAAAATGATTAAGAGGCTCTTATGATATAGTGAAAAATGAAATATGATTGTTTGGTAATTGTTTAGAATGAAATCAGGGCGCTTAATGGTTAAGGGAGGCCCAAGATACAAAATCATTCAGAGTGTTTTGGAACAATTAAGAGGCAAACTTTTTTTTTTACCAAACATGATTCACCTCTTAACGATTCAGAGGTTGCCTCTTAATGGAACCATTAAGGGGTAAACAAACAACCCCTAAGACAACTAACCATCAAGGATCCATCAAACTATGGATACCAAAATCTTTCTAATTTGTTTTGCAGGAATGTCATGTGTACCTTTATTCACAATATTCATGTCACATGACTGACAAACAAAAGTTATGCCATTTTTTAGAGGGGGTACCATATTTTGAAAAACAAATGAATTTTAAGTACATTTCAAAGAACAGTGGTAGTTCATTATGAGAAACTAACTCGTGTTTGTTTTTTCTCTGATTTGTATCATTCTTATCTTTAGTTTGTCGCATATCTCTAACAACTGTTCATTTTCCATCTCTATTTTTTTATAAACTCCTTTATATATATATATATGTTCAATAGCTGTGAACACATACACACACACACACACATATATATATATATATGTATGTAATTTGAGAAAATTATTTGAATGTGAGATACTTAAGATGCAATAAGTATGGATAAGTTGTATCAATGTTGATAATGAAAAAAAAAATTATGAGTAGACTAGAGAAAACAAGTTAGAAGAATATTTTGATATACCAAAGTATCAACCTGACTAACCTGACCAACCCGTATAGCTTGGGTTGGGTTGGGTTGCATTTCTCTTTGGATTGGGGTAGGGTGAGATTTTTTAAACCGCAAGCATTGGGTTGGGTTGTTCAAATGCCTTCAACCCTATCAACCCAAACCATGAGCACCCCTACATGGTATGTCTTGAAAACATGAACATGTTAGACTATAATGTAATGGATCCATAGGCATAGAAGTCGTGTTTTCGTGGAATTGGTTATGGGATAATAATTCTCTATTATAACTTCAAATGGGCATTGGGTCTTTATGGGATAATAATTCTCTATTGGCATTGAAATAGGCATTCAGTCATAGAGCAATAAAATGTAATCTCATAGTGAACAAGCCTACACACGGATTTTGGACAACCCAAGGTACAAACCTAGTGTGGTTGAACTTTAGACTCCACAAGCAACAAACTTGGAGTAGTTGAGCTTGATAGATCTAATAATTGTAATCCATGAGTGTCACTTATATAACATGAATTGTGGCTTACTTTTGTGTTTCATCACCATCCATGAAAATCGGGTCTGCCCCATCAACATAAGATATGTTGGGCCCTTCCAAGGTTTAGAAATGTTTTAAATGGTATAATCGTTAGATTAAAGCTATGATTTCCGCTTTAAATGTCTTATATATTTACTCTAGAACTGTTTGAACTCACTAAGCTTTAGCCCAACATTTTTTCTTAAAATGACATGTATATCAGGTTCTCTTAGCGATGGGGCTCCAAAGGCATGAGCGAAGTGTTGGTTGCCATTAGAGGCACTTTTTAGGGTTGTGGACTTTTGGACATATTGGCGTATACTCACTTGATAGATTTCTTTTGGAAGATGATAATGACACCCCTTCTTAATCTAAGTTTAATATAGTTTAGATTAGTAGGTTGTTAATTATCATTTTCATTTCTTGAGTTGTAAACGCTTTACAATTTCACCGTTTTGGGTGATTTTATTTATGTAGGTAATATTTCCACTTCAATATTCAGGTTTAAATTTACTTTAATAACAACTTAAATATTAAAACCAGACTATATAAGTTAGATACGAATAAACAAAAAAATAACAACCTAAATAATGATTTATAAATAGAATGAAGGTACTACAAAACGCGCCTTGGCGCCGAGGCGTGGCCTTGCCGCCATGTTTTACCCCTTGGCGTCGAGATAAGCCGTTGAGCTTGTTATGGCGCGCCATGGCGCGTTATGGCGTTACAAATTTGTGTACTTTCGATTCTTCGAATTTGTGTGCTTCGAAATTCGATTGGAATTTGCCTATTAGTACCGATTATAATTTAGAAATTCTTTTGTTTATCGTTTTATATGAATTTAAATTGTTAATAACTTGATCATTATTGTTCAAGACAGAGATATAAACACACACACATACACATATATACATATAAATTATATACAGATTTGCCGCCTTAAGCCACGCCTTGGAAAACGTCATGACCTCGCTATAACTCGTAAGGATTGAGAGTTGACATCGCCGTCAGGCCACGCCTCATATCATTTAGAACCTTGAATAGAATTGAGGCTTTAGAGACAATATATCTTTCTCTAAATATACATGAAATAAAGACTAGATTGTCTAATACTGAGACTAAAAATAAAAACAATTTCCTAGTTAAATTGCGTAATGATGAGATTAAAAACAAAAAAAAATTCTTAGTTAAATTGCATAATGATGAGACTAACACTACTAAATAAAAGACTATTTTCGGCGGATTTTTCCGTCAGAAATCCGTCGAAAAATTATTTTTATTTTTTTCAAAAAATCAATTATTTCCGGCGGATTTCCATTTTTTTAATTTTTTTTCTTATTGATTATAATTAATTATTCATTTTCGGCGAATTTTAATTAATTAAATTAATTAATTAAAATCCGCCGGAAATCCGTCAGAAATAATTAATTATTTATTTTTTTAAAAGAATTAAAAAAAGTTAAAATTAAAAATAAAAATCCGCCGAAAATAATTAATCATTTATTTTTTTTAAAGAATTTAAAAAAATAAAATAAAAATCCGTCGGAAATCCGCCGAAAACATTATAAAATAATTAATTATTTATTTTTTTAAAAGAATTAAAAAAAATTAAAATTAAAAATTTTGACGAAAATCCGCCCAAAACTATTAAAATTAATTTTCTGGATTAATTAAATCATTAAAATTTTAAAAAAATTCGAATTTGTTTTCGACGGATTTTTCTGCCGCAAATTCCGCCGAAAACTAAAATCAGCCGAAAACGACGCCGAAAACCAAGGTTTGCGGCGCCCCTGTTTCCGACCGACCAAATCCGCCGAAAATCGCCGAAAACCGGTGTTTCCGACGGATTTGGCCGTCGGAAAAGGTCAAAAATTTTATAGCGTACCATAGTCATAAAATCATCATGTGCTAGGATATATAATTTTTTTTATACTATGAAATTTATTAGGTTCGAGGACATCGGGGATATCCCTATCTCTGTCATTGGTTTGTAAGTTTTGGGATTCACATCCTTATCCCCGTCTCTAATCAAATCGGGTTCTAGGACTCGTATAAGAGAGGGGAGCATTCGAGTATGGGTTCCCTAACAAGTACTAGTTTTTTTTGCTATCTCTATTATGCCCCAACTTAAATAGATAATATGTTAACAATATATTAAGAGATTGTACATATTTTAAGATTCAAAATATGCCCGATCAAAAAATAAATAAAACAAATGCAAATCCTGAAGATTGGAACTAGGCTTTTGGAAAGATGAACATGCAAGAGTAAAGTAAAAAAATAGTCTATTTAAACAGTCACATAATATAAGCATTCTAGAACAGATGGGGATTCTTGGACAACAAAATCGACACAACTAGCATTGCATGTCGATTAGTATCGGTTAGATTGAATATAACCTTAAAATTTATGCACTAATGTCCACCAGATAGATGGGTCATTTGGTTTCAAGACTATCTTCTTTTTAAAATTGAAAAACACTAACCAACAATACTTTTTAAGATTCAGATATAATACGTTTAAGTTATCTTGAACAAGTTTCAACCATTTAAACAAGTTCAAATAAACATTATTTTACCCTAGAGTTATCCTCTTATGTTATTCATTACATATGAAACACCATATTCACCCTCCGATCCGACAGCTGTGTAATATATATATATATATATATATATATATATATATATAGAGAGAGAGAGAGAGAGAGAGAGAGAAATGTGGTTTCATTTACAATGCACATTTATTTTGCAAACTTTGCAACCCATTTTCTAACCGTAGATTCCATCAATCAAGGGTCAAGATGTATTTGAGTTATTTTTATGTTAATAAAGATTAAAATTTAATATACCTAATTAATAAAATTAAATCGAAAGAGCATAATCGTAAATTGGAGTTTCTATTTATGTTAATATATATTTGAGTTATTTATGTTAATAAAAATTAAAATTTAGTATACATAATTAATGAAATTAGGACTGATGAAATCATGATGTTTCATGGATGAAATCAATGTCACCTATGATGAATCAAATAAGTTATGGTAGTGAAATTGTAATGAATTCAGTTTCACCTGTTTCATAGGGTGTTTTATGTCAACAGTTTCATCAGTTGCATCTAATAATGAACTTAATCTCACATGTTTCATGAGTTGTTTTTTAGTCCCTGGTTTTAAAGAAAGTGCTTATGATGAAACTAGTTTTGAAGGAATTGATAGGGATGAAACTGGTTGTGATGAAAATGATTTTGAATAAACTGGTTGTGATGAAAATAAAAAAACGAATGATAAAAACTCGCCTCCATCATGGACTCCGCCCATAAATATAAAACCATAAATACAATAATTAAAACTAAAAACCCTAATTACTATAATAAAACAAAACCATAATTAATTACCATAATTAAAAATGGGTCTAAATTGACCATTAAGCCCTCATAATTAAAAATTAAATTAAATTAAATGAAAATCAATGATTAGTTGATTTCAGTTTGCAAAGTTTGCATAGTAATACTGGTTTTTAAAAGACCTCTCCCCTATATATATATATATATATATATAGAGAGAGAGAGAGAGAGTCGGGTTCAAACGAGAACAATACATATTTAAAAGAACACAAGAACTAACAAAATCACTAGTAATTTTACATTAACACACGAAAAAAGGACTTTGCCTGCGGCTTTAGGTCTGCATGGTTTTTTTGCGCGTTAATGTAAAATCACTAATGATTTTGTTAGTTCTCGTGTTCTTTTAAATAGTTACTGTTCTCGTTTGATCCTCCTCTATATAGGCGAAGGATCGTGTGAGAAGTTGAGTTAACGGTGAGAAGCGTGAGAAGTGGATCTGAACCGTTGATCTCTTTTAATCTCAATCCCTCCCATGAATTGTGGCTTAGAAAGGAATTGATGTGGTGCAACTCATTCTAATGTGCGTCCATTTCTCATCCAATGGTTGATAACCACTTCTCACGCTTCTCACCATCAACTCAACTTCTCACCGTCCGAAACCTAACCCTACATTTACATTGTGAATCCTACATTTACATTGTGAATCTTAACTTCATAAAACCCAAACAGGTAGAAAGATGAGTGAAAGAATTCGTCTGAATACATCGTTTTCAAACTTCAAGAACACGCCTGACAACCCAGTGTAACACCCGGATTTTTAGGTAAGTATCGAGAATTAGTTAAACCTTTCATTTTACGTGTTAAATGACGTTAATCGCATCTTTCTAAGTTGCTTTTTTATCTGAGGATTTTATGTGTATATGTTACCCTATGTGATTCTCGTAATCCTACCTTGAATAAAAATTATGGCCACGCGTGTGTCGGTTACCTTTCGGGAAGAAATCAGGCTCGTGCAGGTGATGGGCGACATTGCCCCAGCGACAATGCCCTAGGCAAAGTCGTCGGGCATAGTCGCTCAGGGTGTACTGTAGGTGTTGGTGACACGGCGACATTGCCCCAGCGACGATGCCCATGGGCAAAGTCGCAGTTGGTGTACCGTGGGAGGGGGGTGAGGTTACGACAATGACCGACGACAATGCCATTGGCAAAGTCGTCGGAACATAGTCGCCCGCATGGACCAGGCTCCTGTTTTAAACCCATTCTGATGTCTCATTCCACATCTTATCACTTTGAAAATGGGAGAGCTCCTCCTTGGGCGATTTTTGGGTCTTTCAACACATTCCACACTTATTACTAGGGTTTTGGTTGGTAGGATCATTTATTGATCATCAAAGCACAATCCAAGTTCATTTATTGAAGTATTGTCAAGGATTCTCACTCTTCTCCATCAAGTCTTCCCTTGGCTTTTTCTAGGGTTCCTATTTTCTAGGTTTTAACCAAAACCTAGATTGTGAGTTTACTAAACTTTTGTTAAAACTAGATACACATCATAATCTACTACTTGCTATTATCTTGCATCTTAACTTGAAATGTCTATTTTTCATGTCTAAGTATTTGGGGTTTTCCTTATGTATACATGTTTATGCATATCTTGCCATGACTAAATGGAATACATATCTTGATGTTATGACGATTCTTACTTTAGACACCATTTGGTGTTATCACCACTACATGATTAAAAGTGTGTCCATGCTAGTCTTATATCGGACTTTGTATTGATTTGGGATGGTAATATTGTACCCATGGTTGGTATTGAGATATTCTTGATTAATATGTGCCTTGAGACCTCCTATAAATTATGTTGGACGAACCAAGTCAGTAGACACTATGAGGATGTAGTTTTGGGTGCCACTGTAATGGTATGTGCCTAGACTTCCGCCATTCAGGGTAATGCCATGGTTGTAGTCCTCGGATGTGTCGGGCCTTTCGGATGTCACTCTTGGTAGTTGGCATCAAGGTATATCGACTCTTTGGGTGGAACTTGATTGGTGTTATGGGTCTCCCCTATTGACTCCACATTTAATGAAATTTGGTTAACTGCTGATAAGAATTGTATTTGATTTTATATGTTATTTCTTGTGCAAACTCACTAGGCTTTTTGGCCTAACACTTGTGTGGTGTCGATGTGTATCTCAGGTTCTAGTGGTGTCGTTCCAAAGCAGGTATAGATGCGCTTGGGTGAGAGCTTGGGGAAGGTGCTTTTGAGAGCACTCTTTGTGAAGGCGTTTTGGGATCTATAGATGACACCCTTTTTGTAATCTTCTTTCTAGCATAGAAACTAGATTAGTTGGTTGTTATCTATTCTCCGTTATATTACAACTGTAATTAAACAGGTTTAAATATTTCCCATTTTTGGGAGACTCTTGTTATGGCAATTTTAGTATACCACATGTCCGTTTTCCGGATTTTTGTTATCCCTATTTTTAGGGGTTACACCCAGTGTGTCTTGATGGAGCAATGCCGGAATCAGATCAACATAATTACATAAAGGTATTTTTGTTAAATCATATGAATTTCTATGGTTGATAAAAAAAACCGTGGTAAAAACAAAAAAAAAAAATTACTCATTAGGTGAACAAAATAAAAAGAGGAAAATGGAGCCAAATAGACCAAATCCTAATCCAGTACATGTGATGATGAAAGAGGCATCAACAAATTCGACAGAAGAGGTCACACATATGAAGGAAGATAACATCATAGAAGGTATGAAATATGAGTAAAAATTATAAAAAGGATGCATGTGAAAAAATGGACGAATGTATTGGTAAATAACCTATGAATCCTTTTGAAAGTAACATGGATTTTGGTTTCATACATTGTTATTGGAAAAATGCTCGTGATTCATATTATCTGTGTACTGCAACTTTGGAAACAGTTGGAAGTAGTTCTACTAAACTGCGTGTTGAAGACAAACATATGAAATCGGATGAGAAAGGTTTGGCACTGAAATTATACCAAAATATTTGATATAAATCGTATCAACTTGAACTACTAACAATTGTTTCATAGATTTGAAGACTATTATGTAAAAACCTGATCGCGGATTTAGTTCGATGGGGTTGGCTGAAAAGGGAAGAGAAACAGTTAATCAAGGTATGTTTTTTAAGATAAAGTTATGTAGCGTTACAACTTTATACGAAATTGATCACACTACAATAAACTATGTGCATGTGACTTGAACCATGGGAACAACCCAAAAGCAGTGGATGGCAGCGTAGAAAAACAAACTACAAGAAGCTCGTCAAAAAAATGTTGTTGATAGAAAAAGATCAAGGCCAAATAGTTTAGAGAGATTTTGTTACAACGAAGGTAATTTTTTTAAATAGTGTTTAATTAAGGTTCATATAGTAAATGCTTGTAACGAATTGACATATAATTATACTAACTGAAGCAGATAATGGCGACGACGACGATTTCACGACCAAGCCGAATCCTAGGGTTCAGTCGGATAGGGAAAAAGGCGAAAAAAACAAGGAAAAAAAGGCCAAGAAACGTGAAAATGTGGGAGGAATAAGGATTATAATATCATCGATGATTCTGCAACAAACAATAGATGACCTTAGTGATGAACAAAAGGTGGCAATAACGGGCATGGGATTGGGATCACTGTTTCATATAGATAAAACACAATACTATGAAAGGTACAGATACATACAGTTTCATATAAATTCAACATGTGAATTGATTAAAACAAAGTAAAATTAACTACTCAAAAACTTCATTCACCGAACACATATTTAAAACAGGTTACGAAATTCATACCCTACCAATCAACTAGAATGAATAATACATGGTTAGGCCTAATATGAAATTTCATAACTTTGCACACACGGATGAAAAACATAATTACTAACTGCATTCTCTATTAACATTAACTAGATCATCATCGTCCCCCAACTCTTCTGTAGCATTTTCCTTCAAACCTTCACCTCCAAAATCAAGTGAAGTATCATCGTGGGCACAATCTTCTACGATAAACTCGAAAAATACAGATGATGTTATGGTATGGTTTTCCATCGCAGAAATCATTGACTCGTCGTCTATGTTAAAACACAATCACAAACGCAAAAAACATACAAAGCTACGAAACATAATTTCGATTATGGGATTTTTTTTGTGAAAGATATGATAATCATCAATTAACAAACCGTATAATCAATCCAGAAAAACATGGAAACTGTAGCTATCCAAAAATAACTGACCAAAAAATCAGCAAAAAAAAAGGAAAACAATAAAAAATATGTGAAAAGACGGGCCTGCCCTTCGGACTAATTAAATTCTAATTGCCGGCTTAAACATGTATCAACGGCCAAGATCGAGTTTCATGGGTTTCATTATTCCTAAGGGGTTGCAAATGATGCTTCCTCTCTCCCTCCCTCTCTCTCTCTCTCTCTTTATATATATATATATATATATATATATATATATATATATATATATATAGGGTTGGGTTCATGTGAGACCAACCTATTTTCATGGGACCCGTAAGACCACAATTTTACACTTAAAACTTAACAGCAAAACACTGTGAAGGTAAAAAAATCCGAACATTCACAGTGTTTTGTTGTGAAGTTTTTACCTTTACAGTGTTTAGTTGTGAAGTTTCAAATGTAAAAACGTGGTCTCATGAAAACAGGATGGTCTCACGTGATCCCAAGTCTATATATATATATATATATATATATATATATATATATAGCCTTAGGTTCATTTGAGAAATGGTAAATGTATGAGAAATAGAGAAATGATCCTAGTCCTTTATCTGGTCAACATTTGCGGCTTTGACCGTGAATCACCTGATAATTCCTTGTGTGATCTTTAGAAGATAGAGAGGTAGTTTCGTAAAATATGCGGGACGAGTTCATATATGAACCAGTGTAATTAACATATGAACTATTTTAACTGATTCATATATGAATCTTTGTGATTCACATATGAACTATACGTTAATATATGAATTAGTTAATTAGTTCATATGCGAATCACAAAGGTTCATATGTAAATCTGTTAATTAGTTCAACTAATTCATATATGAATCTACAGTTAATTAGTTCATATGTAAATGAATTAATTGGTTCATATATGAATCACAAATGTTTATATATGAATCAGTTAAAAGAGTTCATATGTGAATGGTTCATATGAATTATATAGTTCATATGTGAGCATGTCCCTTGTATTTGTAAAAATTACGAAACTGTCCTTCTATTTTTGAAATAGCCGTAACTTTTGACCAGTCAAAGCCGCAATTGTTGACCAGTCAAAGACGCAATATTTGACCAATCAACTCCGATCTTGACCGAATGAAAGACTAGAATTACTTCTCTATTTCTCATGCATTTACTATTTCTCAAATGAACTTCTCCACATATATATATATATATATATATATATATATATATATATATATATATATATATGCACACTATATGGACTTGAAATCGAGCAACGGATTCTAGTCTTGTTGCTAGTTGAGGGTTAGAAATTGCGATATTAGTAAAGTTTGGGATAGAATAAATAAATATACTTGCAAGCACTCATAAATAGGAAAGGGTCAGCCATTGTAGGAGCATAGTAGTAGGCTTCCACTTCGAGTTTTACGGAGTCTAATGTTTGAACATGTCCTTACAACTTTAAACTCACACACACACAGACACATTTCTGATCCGTTGTATCAATCTTCACATTAATTAATTCACAAACGTAATTCCAATTCACATGTGATTGGATTACGAAAAGCTATGGAGAGTTATTTGAAGGAGAATTTTGAGGTCGAGCACAAGAACCCGACCGAAGAAGCGCTCAAGAAATGGCGATCGGCCGTGTGGCTCGTCAAGAACCCTCGTCGCAGGTTTCGTATGGTGGCTGATCTCGCCAAACGAGCTGCAGCCGAGAAGAAACGAAGGAAGATCCAGGTTCGAAATATCTTTCTTTTTTCCATTTGCTTTTTAATTAACAGATGAATACGTACAAGAGATTAGATTGTGATTGTGAATTGTTTTCTTGAAAAGAGATGGATATAAATTTATGAACTATGATCTTAGTGATACATATATCTACATTCTTTTACAATGAAATATTGTAGATCATGTGATCTATATCTATATAACTCTCTATATATGTGTGTGTATATATATATATGTATATATATACATAGGCGCATACGTTTTTTTTAGAGATCACGATATAGAAGTTGATAATTTCTTGTGTTTTTGGAGCTCGAAATTGTTAAATCACGAGTGAGATATAAAGTTTTCCATTGAAAACCGAAGAAATAATTTACTACCATCGATTCACACAATATTCTTGGTAATGAACGAATGCATTATGCAAAAACTAAGATAAAATACGTGTGCATGTATGTATGGTGCCATATATATTTACGTATATATATATATATATATGTCAACGATGTATAAATGTGCATTGTGGTCCCAAAACCTTGTTAATTGATCATCGATGTGACTTAATATGGGAAAGAAAAATCGGTAATTTTGAGCCTCTAATTTAGAAATACTCTATGTTACTTGCGGTATTCTGAAAGACGCGACCTAATGCCTCATGTCCTAAATTATCATGTCTCATTTATGTCCATCAATTACGTTAATACATATCATCAACAAGAGAATATAAACTTGAATTAAATAAAATTAAAAATATATAAAATCTAACATGTTTTATTGGACATAAATAAAACATGAAATATAAGGGCAACATATGTTTATCCAATCCGGTCTCATTAAGTCCAATGACTTATATTTAAGGCATGACAACGTTATGGCGTTTTTTAACTTTTTTTAATATATATTAATATTATTTTTCTTATATTTATATAAATCTAAAATTATTCAATATTATTGACTAATACTATAGAAGCATATATATATATAGTCGCAAGTTCAAACGAGAAGCTAAACATTTTGCAAGAATGCGAGAAGTGTTTAATCATATATGATACACAAACTTAATCATATATGATTAAACACATGTTATATTGGCAATACATAGACGTTTAATCATATATGATTAAACACACCTACAAGTCATGTAATCATATATGATTAAACACTTCTCGTCTTCTCGATGATCCTCCCTCTCTCTCTCTCTCTATATATATATATATATGTATGTGTGTGTGTGTGTAAATCTATATTTATAACTCCTATACTATCTCATAAGGTATTAAATTTCTTAAATTTCAAGTGTACAACATTTATTAATATGATAAAAATCAGTTTTATAAGGCATTAAATATGTTAAAATGTCCAAATAGACTGCTTTATAAGACTTGTGTTTACATGACCAAACAATTGTGTCCTATATAAAGTGTTACATTAAGTTGATAGAACGTTTTTAGACATCTAAACAAGTTTTTTAGAACATTTTTAAAATAATTTGTCCTATATGATATATTTATATGACATTATTTCAAAAAGATTGTCTTATAAAAACAAGTGCTCTATAAAAAGACGTGTTCATAGGACATCATCAAAAGTGTCATATAAGAAAAACTAATATGACATTTTTATGTTATAAGTGTTTCGAAAAACTTGTTATGACGTCTAAAAACGTCTTATCAATTTGTTATAATTTTTTTACATATGACACACAATATTTGTCATATAAATTCAAATCATATAAAACAGTTTATTAGAATATTTGAACATATCTGACGTCTTTTCCAATTCTTTTATAGTATATAAAACATCAAGTACAAATTATTAATGGATTAAGAATTATGGTGTATTAATATTTGACTAAAAACATGTGTCATATGAAAGGTGTAACAAAAAATGGACCGAACTGAACTTCATGCCTATAAATCAAAGACTTTGGTTTCAAAGCACCAATTAAATGTATTTTATGTGCTTTTGTTATAAATTATATAAATATGAGTAAAATGTTTGGAGAAATGAAAAATGCTCTGAATTGTAATTATTTTTGACAAGTGGATTTTCTTCCTAGAAGTGATTGTTGATGAAGTATTGGCTAAAATAAAATAAGGATGTTTTTACTCTTTGTCCCACATCGGTGGTGTGAAGGAAGGTGGAGTGGATTCCAGCCTATAAAAGGAGTCCAATGCTTTGGTTTTAAAGTGTCCAAATCAAATATATACTTTAAGTATTTGATTCTTTCTTTCTAGTTCTCTTGTTTTAGAGTGTAGAAAGTGGTGAGTTAAATTTTTGGAGAGTATGGGTGTATTTGGGGGGTTGGCTTGAGAGATTGGTCTATATGATTGTATAAATTTGTCGTATAGTGGAATTTTCTCTCTGGAGGCCCGTGGTTTTTTCTCTGGTTTTGAAATTTTCACGTATATTATTTTGTTCGTTTCTTTTTTTTGTTTTTATATAGGGCAGTGTTTGTTGGGAATCTCTGACTATTTTCCCAACAATTGTTTTTCAAATAAAATCAAAACAATTTAATAAATTCAATCATTAATATATATATATAAATGTGTATAATTAAAAAATAATATAATTTATATTTTATTCAAACATAAATTTTGAGAATTTTTTTTAAGAAATTGTGCTACGTTCTTTTCTTGACCATCTAAAAACAAAAAAATATAGATCTCCAAGTTGAACACATAAACAACCAGGGTTGTGACATACTGGTTAAGGCTATGGGGATGTGGTGGAATATCCCATCTGCTTAGGGTTCGAATCCAGACGTACACAATAATTGTGGTCACTGAGATTTAATCAAGGTTGATGTCTTACGGTCATAATTTGCCAATGGATTAGTCTAGGCATATCCTAGGACACCCTTTCCAAAAAAAAAATTGAACACATAAAAAACTCCCATACTTTATGTATATATACAAATCAATATTCTTTTCTAAGATATTTTAGATGTATAATCTTAAATAAGATTTTAATTAAATTCATCATCTTATGATAAGTATGAAATCATTTCTCTTTTAATAAGTTAGAAGCTAACTTATCTAATTAAAATCTCGTTTAAGATTTAAAATGGTTTTGATATATACGTGTGGTTTGGATGACCCTCGTATTAATCTTGAGTCTACAAGTCTGTCATTTTTCTTAATCTTTGACATTCAATGAGCGGTTTTTATAACGACATTCGTATTTTTCTCGAGTCTAAAGGGGTGTTTGGGATTGTTTATTTAAAACAACTTATGCTTATTTTGAAAAGTGTTTATTAACTTATGTGGTTTCAAACCGGAGTTTTTAAAAAATGTTTGGAATAGCTTATTGTGGTATCAAAACGTAATAAACTAATAAGTTGTTATTTAAAGGTGTTTGGGATTGCTTATACATATAAAATAACCAAAAAAGTAATAAGCACTTCTCAAATAAGTTAACAAGTTAGAACAAAATGACTTATCAAAAACAGCTTTTCAGCGGTGTCTTTTCATTTTTCTCCATCCAAACACTTAAAAGGGTTTATCTCTGGTGACAAATCGCAATAAACATTCAAATAAGCAATCCCAAACACCCCTAAAATGAACCCACGGTTTCTTTAATAACCTTTGACGTTGGATATGCGTGTTGGGCCACAAACGTTACGATCCTTTGGAAATATTATGTGCACGACTTATTCCATATTTCACAAGCAACTTCCTTCGAAATTTCGTTTTTGACACTGATTCTATACGATCATTTGCTTACTTTTCATGGGTTTTTGTCAGAGGTTTCTGACTTGTGGATTGTTTTTCATTGTGTCGAAACGGTAAATTAAATCTGTAACTAAAAATCAAACACTCTTTGTGTTTCTTGAAATCCAAGAAATTAGACATTAATTCGCGGATTTCACTTACCCACCACCTTTTTTGTAACTGAAGATCCATAATGATCAAGAAAACTGTTGATCATGTGACTAATAAGCAGAGTCAATCGGGTCGGTGTTCTGTTTCCTTTGATGAATTTGGTTCGATCGGAATAGTACCAGTACTATATCTATTATACTCGTAATAATATTTTCGGATTAGAAGGCTATTTCGTTTGTGATTTGGGGATGTTTCTGTGCTTGAATGATCGTAAAGTCTCGGTTTTGTGACGAAACTGTTGATGTAGTTTCATGGACATCCCCATATGCAATGATTTCATGGGTTTGAAGGTGAGAAATGTTTGAATTAGTATGTGCATACCAAGTGCTTGTGAAAATGTCACAGAGAGGTTAGGAATAGTCTATGTTAACATTTCTCACTAGCCCTTCTTTTTTGTATGTTGACTGAAGTAAAACATTCAACAAGTCATCAGTTTGAAAGATATGCATTTGGAGGCTTTCTAACCTTAATTTTCCAAAAAAAAAGAAAGAAAAGGGAAATTCATTGAATCTTTCTCTTATGTTCTTTGTTTCTGTACTCTAATGGGGTTTGTTTTCTCTGTAAATCAGGAGAAGATTCGGATAGCTTTATATGTGCAAAAAGCAGCATTGCAGTTCATTGATGGTATAGTCTAAACTATTATGAATAAAATTCTCAAGTTCTTATAAATGTCAAGTTTATTCCAACGTTGTTTCGTTTCTCAAATTTGTTCTTTGATTAGTACAGCTGCTAACAGAACCGAGCATAAGCTCTCTGAAGAAGTCGTTCAAGCAGGTTACGATATAGAGCCTGAAGATCTTGCGTATATAGTCCGTTCCCATAATAACCGGACTTACGAATTCCATGGAGGACTCCAAGGACTTTCAAGAAAAATCAAAGTCTCGTTGAGAGATGGTGTCATTTCAAGCGATATAGAAAAAAGACAACAAATCTTTGGTTGTAATCGGTTTGTGGAAAAGCCTCCGAGGCCCGTTTGGATGTTTGTTTGGGATGCGTTGCAGGATTTGACTCTAATCATTCTCATGGTTTGTGCTGTGATCTCCGTTGGTGTTGGCATTGCCACGGAAGGGTGGCCGAAAGGTATGTACGATGGGTTGGGAATAATTCTCTGCATATTTTTGGTGGTGGTGGTTACTGCAGTTAGTGATTATAAGCAGTCTTTGCAATTCAAAGATTTGGATAAAGAAAAGAAAAACATCATCATTCAAGTTACACGAGATGGGACGAGAAAAAAGGTTTCCATTTACGATTTGGTGGTCGGGGATATCGTTCATCTGTCGATTGGAGATCAAGTGCCTGCAGATGGGATCTTTATCGATGGCTATAGCTTGTCGATTGATGAATCAAGCTTATCAGGTGAAAGTGAACCGGTGAACATAGACAAAAAGCGACCTTTTCTTTTATCAGGGACTAAAGTTCAAGATGGTTCAGGTAAAATGCTGGTAACTTCTGTAGGAATGAAAACAGAATGGGGAAGATTGATGGTGACTTTGAGTGAAGGTGGGGATGATGAGACTCCATTACAGGTGAAGCTTAATGGGGTGGCTACCATTATTGGGAAAATCGGTCTAGCTTTTGCAGTTTTGACGTTTCTGGTGCTGACTGCACGGTTTATAATTATGAAACTTGTTCGAAATGAAATGGGTAAATGGTATATGAGTGATGGTTTGGAGCTTTTAAACTATTTTGCCATAGCAGTGACTATATTGGTGGTTGCTGTGCCAGAAGGGCTACCGTTGGCGGTGACCTTAAGTTTGGCGTTCGCCATGAAGAAACTAATGAACGATAGGGCACTCGTGAGGCATCTTTCTGCTTGTGAAACGATGGGCTCAGCCACCTGCATTTGTACGGATAAAACAGGAACTTTAACCACAAATCATATGGTTGTGACCAGACTTTGGGTTGCCGGAGAATCTAGAGAGATTAGAACCAAAGACCTCAAATCCTCCATTTCCGAGAAAGTTTTGAGTGTTCTTTTGCAATCTGTGTTCTTAAATACCAACTCCGAGGTCGTGAAGGATGAAAATGGGAAGACCAATATTATCGGTTCTCCAACAGAGACGGCACTTTTAGAGTTTGGACTACTTTTTCAGAGTAGTTATAATGCAGATTCTAAAGGTATTAGGATACTGAAAGTTGAACCTTTTAACTCAGTGAAGAAAAAGATGTCTGTGCTAGTGGCTCTTCCCGGAGGAAAACTACGAGCATTCTGCAAAGGTGCGTCTGAAATTATATTGAAAATTTGTGATAAGATTGTGAATGAAGATGGAGAGGTTGTAGAATTGTCAGAAAAACAAAGGAAAACTCTAACAGATGTGATAAATGGTTTCGCGTGTGAAGCTCTTAGAACGATATGTTTGGCTTTCAAGGATCTAGAAAAGGATTCCATCAGTAATGATAATATTCCCGAGAATAATTACACAATAATTGCAGTAGTTGGAATCAAGGATCCAGTAAGGCCGGGGGTGAAAGAGGCTGTTAAGACTTGTTTGGATGCGGGAATTATGGTTAGGATGGTGACTGGTGACAACATCAATACGGCTAAAGCCATTGCTAGAGAATGTGGGATTTTGACAGCAGATGGTTTGGCGATTGAAGGACCTGATTTTCGAGAAAAAAGTCCTGAACAGTTGAAGGATATAATACCTAGACTTCAAGTGATGGCAAGATCATTGCCTCTGGATAAACATAAATTAGTTACCTTCTTAAGGAATGAGTTAAAGGAAGTTGTTGCTGTAACTGGTGACGGGACTAATGATGCTCCTGCATTGCATGAGGCCGATATCGGTCTAGCCATGGGTATAGCTGGAACTGAGGTTTGTGCCTGATATGATCAACCTTTCTTCCTTGCTCTTGATTCCCCTCCCCCCCCCCCCCCCCCCAAGAGAGAGAGAGAGAGAGAGAAGGAAAGATAAAACAGAAGGATAACAAAAAGAAGCTATGCCCTCCCTCCCCCCACACATAGTACAAAAGAGGAACTAAAGGACCGGAAAATTGTCATACAAATGGAACCAAAGAACAATGTAAATAAAACAACACAACTAAATGAAAGCAGCCTATTGGAGCAATCCTTGTGTTTTGATATCCTATTGGAGTTCAATAACTGTTGGACCATCTAAAGTATTGACTGATTTAAATGCATTTTGATTTGCTAATATTGTGAAAATAAAACTTTAAAAGATTCATTGCCATCAATGAAAGAATCAGAGATTGCTGGATGACATTGATTACCAGAAGGACCATGATGAAATCTGTTCTTTTATCTTCACAGGTTGCAAAAGAAAATGCCGATATTGTGATCATGGATGACAATTTTAGGACAATAGTATACGTTGCTAGATGGGGTCGTTCAGTTTACATAAACATCCAAAAGTTTGTGCAATTCCAGTTGACGGTTAATGTGGTTGCGCTCATGACCAATTTTGTTTCTGCATGCACAGCAGGTCTCTTCTCTTCCCTCTATAACTTAGGCCATGTTTGACAACCATAAGCTAGCTTATTTTTTGAGCTTATTGAGAAATCCCTGTTTGGTTAGCCACAAGCCAACTTTTAAGCTAGATTTTTGATACGCTACTTCAATCAGCATTCTTTTTCCAATTTTTCCCCTTATAGTTTTCCAATTAAATTTTTAACCTGGCATTTTAGGTTATTTTACATTATCATCTAACTTATCAGCTAGTTTTTACCAAACATGTTATCAGCTAGCCAAAGTGCCAAACATAGGCTTAATCAATGTTCTCAAGTTACAGTTTTTTTATTTATCTACATGCCATGAATGATGAATGAGAATCTGTTGGAGTAAAATTTCAGGGTCTGCTCCTCTTACTGCTGTCCAATTGCTTTGGGTGAACATGATTATGGACACACTTGGTGCTTTAGCCTTGGCTACAGAACCTCCTCATGATGGTTTAATGAAAAGACCTCCTATTGGAAGGGATGTCAACTTTATAACAAAGATTATGTGGCGGAACATCATTGGACAAAGCATTTATCAACTCATTGTCCTTGGCATTCTCCAATTCGATGGAAAGCGGCTTCTTAATCTCCATGGTTCAGATTCTACTGCTGTCCTCAATACATTGATCTTTAATACCTTCGTGTTCTGCCAGGTACCTTTGTCTCCTCACATCCACAATCTTAAGATCCAGTTACTACAACAAAAATGTCTAAACCTAGTAAAAGACTGCTTTATACGACTTAAGCATCTGTGTGTCCTATACAAAGGTCTTATATAGGATGTTAGGATGTATTTGGGCATCCTAACAAGTTTCTTAAAACACTTGTTCAAAAAGGGTTCTATTAGCTTTTCTATATGATACTTTTTCAAAAAGTGTCCTATTAGCTTTTTTATAGGACTCTTTTTGAGAAGTGTCCTATGAACATATCATGATATTTGTTTCTGTAAGACATTTTTTCAAATAATGTTATATAAAAAGACTGACGCGTTATTTCAATTTTCAAGAATGTCTTGAAAAACTTGCATTTGGTTATTATAATTGTATAATGTTGGTGTTCTTTTTCAGGTATTTAACGAAATAAACAGTCGTGATATGGAGAAGATAAACGTGCTAAGAGGAATGTTTGATAGTTGGGTGTTCATGATCGTTATGGTCTGTACTGTGACGTTCCAAATCATCATAGTCGAATTGTTAGGGACATTTGCATCCACGGTGCCACTATCTAGGAATTTGTGGTCAGCCAGCGTTCTGATGGGAGCCGTTAGCCTGCCCGTTGGAGCCATCCTCAAGTTCATCCCGGTTGAATCTTCTACGCACCCTGGTGCAGTCAAGCAGCATGACGGTTATGAACCACTTCCCAGGGGTCCGGACATGGCTTGAAAGTTTTCGGTTCAGGTTCAGTTTTCAAATTTATATTCTTTGTGAGGTTTGGTTACAAGTTGTTAAAACCTTCATGTTAAAAAGGAGGGTAGAATACAAGGGTCAGACTGGTTTGGGTTTTTTTTAAAGCCTTTTAAATATTGCATCGGGGATAAAAACTATATTACTTTGATTTATTGCTCATTATTTATGGTACTTTGATTTTTTTTTTTTTTTTTTTGCATTGAGATACAAGGGTATTCTGTTATTCTAATTTTATAGTACCGGTTTGAAATTTGTAACGCTTGTTGTATAAAATGTATGCACAACAAGTAGTTAAATGATGTTTTAAGACGTGCATTCTATGACAGAAAAGTATATTTTTAAAAGTTTTGGTGCTTATGCTAATTTTGTGTGTAGATACCGGCTACATATAGTATGCATCTATTTTGTCACCATATAGTGTTTTTTAAAGTATAAAACTCGCCCTTGGACATTAAGGAAAGTTAGGCTCTACGGGTAACTCGAGTACCATTGGATCAATTCTTGTTGATGGAAGAAAACACCATCATACCAAAGGGTTTTTTTTTTCTTTCGGGAAGGGTGTCATAGGCTATGCCTGGACTAATCCCTTGGCAAATTATGACTATAAGACATCAGTCCTGATTAAACCTCAGTGGCCACAATTGTTGTGTACGCCTGGATTCGAACCCTGGGCAGATGGGATATTCCACCACATCCCCCAGGGCCTTAACGATATCCATTTTACCGGTAAAGCCTAGTCTCCAAGGATCTCGACGGTCCAAACTTCAGATGTTAAGTTCATTTGTCGTATATAAATACTATATACTTAAAAAAAACCTTCAACCCACCACCCTTTCTTAGTGGGCCATTGTCGCAACTACCACCTTTTCATTCTCAGTCACCACCACCATCATTACTACCCGAACGATACATGGGTGGTGTAACACCCTCAAATTTAAAAAGAGCAACTAATTTAAAATTTTCAATAATACCTCAAAGATGGATAAAATCTCTTACGGCAAGTTCATACTCGGAATACGATTTTAGAATTTAACCATCAACAACATGAATTGAGTCTTACATAAAGACTAAATAAAGGTCGGGTGTTACTAAACCCAATTACAAGGTGCTATTCCCAAGGTAATTGAGGAAGAGTTCACCAAGCTACTCCCCCTCGTGCAAATCTAGTACCCATCTCTTCACGGCACCGCTAGAACCATACCCCAACAGAACCTGATGCACATGCCGAGAATAAAAAGGTTAGGCTTAACGCCTAGTGAGCTCAAGAGTTTTAACATGAATAAATATATCCTTAAAAGAAACGAAATCAGTTTAAATCAGATATTTCAAATTAATTTACTTTAGAAATAAAAACGACTCATTTTCCCATGCACCCTTGAAGACAACGATCCAATACAAACATTCTTTATAAGACAATGAAACCCAAAACTCACTCAAAACGTGTATATAAATCAACTCCCAATTTGTGAAACCGTGGACAACACTTCGCATTCCAAAACCCCCAAAACGCGGGTGGGGCATAACACTCAACCCATAAACCATAGTTAATAAATCCCATATACAATATGTCATCGAAAACGTGGGTACAAGACTCAGTACCCAAAACAAGCGTATCTCCGCGGATAAACAACCATTGGCATCGACCCTAACCAGGTCTTTAGTCGTATCGGACATCAACTCAAACCGAGTCTTTAGTCATATCGGACATCAACTCAAACCGAGTCTTTAGTCATATTGGACATTAATGCGGATGTTTGCACACCTCTAAGACATATGATAATTGAATCTTAAGGCAAGTATACAATGAGACCCAATATCGTCTTTCAAGTAATAAAGTGGTAAAATACCGAATATCGTCCCACAGAGATTGTTGTAAAAGTGCAATAAAAGTGTAATAAAAGAAATGGTTTCAGATGGCGAATTTGAAGACTTTGTTTGACTTGTTTAACAGTTTAATTAAGATAGCAAGGGTGTAAGACTTGTGGTGAGTATCAAACTCAAGTTTCTGTGGACCAATGCTGTAGGGATGCTACAGCATTGCGTCTCTCAACAACTAGTTCCACCACCTACTTTGAGAACGATCCTCTCGGATTCTGTCATAACACTTGTATTTAGCTTCTACCATGCACATCTCTATGTAGTATCAGAACCAGTGATAGTGTCGAACGGTGCTCTCAAAGTATATGGATAAACAAACTAGTTTGTTAAAAATCACTCTCTCGAGTCGATTCCCATATCATCCAAGTTGACGTGTTCCAAGTGGCTCATCTCTGAGTCCACTACACTTTAACACTTTGACTCGTGATCAACTCGTCGAGAATATATCGATTAGAAAAACATAGTTGCCAAATTTCTTGGTAAGCAAAATTTCCAAGTATATTTCCTATGTCATTCGAATTGACGTGTATTTATGTGTCTCATCTCTGAGTCCACTACACTTTACCACTTTCAAAGCGATCAATTCGTCAGGAAGTGCGTTTGGATTTATAGAACTTAGAATGAAGTGGTGGAACATCGTTATTGAGAAACGACGTCCACTTTCTTTTGATTTAAAAACTCACCATTTGCCTCACACCCTAGCTAATGAAATTAGCTACTCATGACGGAAATTAAATTTCAAGAAATGTAAAGAGCGGAAATTAAAGACATAAAGTAAATTGCGTAAAGTAAATAACGATAATAAATTGACAGAATGTAAATGCGATAAGCGTAAATAAATAAATACGAGAAAGCGAGAAATAAAGTAAATGCGAGACTTGTACTAAAACGACTAATGAAAATGTAACAATCGGTTGTGGAACCGATTGGATCTTGATGCCCAAAAGTTCTACCAACTACTTGGAAATTAAAAGACTTGCTACCTACTTCTTGCTTCTAAAAAATTAGAAGACTTGCAACAAACCAATCTATTTATACAAAAAGTATTGGGTAATAGCAAACTTGGGGACCAAGGTTTACAAAAGTCAAGGAGAGAACCAATCAAAATAAAGTGATTTTGTCATCTTCCCAATAAAAAAGAAATCTGATTATTCCTTCCAAAAAAAGCCCTTCATGTTTTCTTCAAAAGCCCAGGCCCAATGGAGATGGTAGTTGAATCCACTAAGCAGCCCAAAAAGCTTGCTGCCCTCCATTATTGCGGGAATGTTGCGAGTCACTGCTGCAATATTTAAACATTAAAGATAAAATATGCAACTATTTAACATAAAGATAAGTTTCAATACCACATTAAGCCTCATAAGAAAAAATGGAAAATAATATAGAAAAAGACTCAAATTAGGGATTTTGAAAATAAAATAACTATCCTAAAAGAGATAAAAAGAGTGAAGATGCATTGATTTCTCAATGCCTATCACATCCCCAAACTTAAAATGTTGCTTGTCCCCAAGCAACTAAAAAACAACTAAAAATGACTCAATTTTGAAAATTTTAAGATTAGGGCATTAAGTGCACACATCATGAAGAATGAACCAAACATGCAGTCCATAGCCTTTTATAAATCCTTAATGACAAACTCATAATCCTAGAAGTGTGTGAACCATAAGCTAGCTACACATTATTTTTGTTTGCTCAAACACATACCACTTCTAAGGTCAATAGGACTTTGAAATATGGGTTTACTCTTTTTGGCTCATTCTTTTCCTCACTTTGCCTTTTCCTCTCAACATTGCTATAATTTTGAACTTTGTTCAAAAATTTTGGCACTATTTTTTGCTCTTTTAATTGAAAGTGATCACCTTGCCCCTATGGGACATTTTGGGTGCATCTTGACATATTCCCAACAAAGTATCGTATTAGATCTTTGCTCTTTTGTTTGATCTTTTTGCTTTTTAAAGGAGGGGTAACCCTCACATCCCCAAACTTGGAATGTCCAATGTCCTCATTGGATGGGTTTCCAAGGATATAGTGTATGAAGGTGTCAAGTGGCAACAAATGAGAAAGGAAGTGAAGGCCTATCTCGTCCCTTAGAACTTGTGGTGATGTGTGATCATATGTGTCCCAAAAAACATGTAGCTAGTTCTAGCAAGAACAACTACTAGGTGAGTTTGTGATTAACCAAAGAATTATTTAGGCTATAGACACAAAATAGGAAACATTCTCACACATGCAATCTTGATTAAAAATAAACCTAAAAAGTTATAAAAAATATCCCTAGACTCAAAAAATTAGAAAATAAAATGATGCTTAAGGAAGTAGATGAAACCTGCCCTACTCCGATGGAGTAGGTTGTATGCCTTCAGTTTTGTCCATGGATGCTGCAGCATCCGCAACTGCAACTTCTGCCTTGAGTACTCACTCTTCAAGTTGGCATTCTCCTCAGCTAACCTGCTGTTCTCCTCCTTCAGCTTTTTTAACTTTGCTCCCAGAATCCTTACCTTGCTTCGTGTGTTGGCTTCCAAATCAGCTTTGAGTTCTTTTACTTCTGTTCTAACTTTCTTTTGCCCTTTGTCCACCAACTCCGCCTTCCTCATCTTTACTTTGTCCATGAACTTCCTTCTTTGATCAATCAACCCATTCATGTACCTGTTGTTTTGTGCAAACAACTCTTGTGTCATAGTCATCACAAATTGGTCAGCGATGGTCTGTCCTAAGGGTTTTGTATGCAATTTCAATGTGTCCACCAATTTCTTTTCTTGATGCAAATCTAGGGTAGATAAGATCATGACAGGCAATTGGCCTTTTTCTCCTAGGAAAGCATTTTTAAGATGAGATGGGAGTTGCTTTAACTCTGGGTCAGGTGGTGAAACAATAGATGGTGTGAAAGGCTTTTGCTCATTATTTTCCAATGGTTCATTTGCTACAACATTCACAGGGACAATTTCCTCTTTTCTTATGGCAAACTCTTCAACATTAATTTCTTCTTCTATGGTCAAGTCTTCATCATTCTCTTCCTCCAACTCACAAGATTTTCTCACTCCCTCCTAATGACACATTGATTCAATCACACTCAATATTGAAAAATCCTCTACATCATCAGGGTATTTCAAGGAATTGAAAACATTAAATGTGACTTTTTGGTCCTGGAGTCTCATGGTCAACTCTCCCTTTTGGACGTCTATCAAAGTTCTTCCGGTGGCTAGAAAGGGTCTTCCCAAAAGGATGGGAATATCCTTATCAGCCTCAAAATCTAAGATAATAAAATCTGCCGGAAAGATGAACTTGTCAACCTGAACTAAGACGTCCTCAATTTTTCCCTTTGGGTAGGCAATGGTCTTATCAGCCAATTGGAGAGTGACTGTGGTGGGTTTGGCCTCTCCTATTCCTAAGTTGTTAAAGACAGATAATGGCATGAGATTTATACTGGCTCCTAAATCACACAAGGCTTTTCCAACTTCCTTCCCACCTATTGAACAGGGAATGGTGAAACTCCCTGGGTCTTTCAGCTTAGGGGGTATTCTGTTGGTCAAGAGAGCACTACATCCTTCAGTAAGGGCAACAGTCTCATATTCAGTTAACTTCTTTTTCTTACTTAAGATGTCTTTGAGGAATTTGGCATAACTGGGCATCTGCTCAATTGCTTCAACAAGGGGTATGTTGATATGCAACTCTTTAAACACATCCAATATTTTTTTAAATTGCAATTCTTCCTTTTGATTCCTTAACCTTTGGGGAAAAGGTACATAGGAGGAATTGGTTTTATGATAGCTTTGCTTGAATGTGTTGAGCAATATGGATCCTTTATGCCTTTTGGTGCACTCTCTTGTGGTGTGGTTGGGACACTATTTTCTACTGTCTTTTTCTTAAGAGTTTCTTCTGGGAATAGTATAGAATGATCAGACCTTTTAGGGATAGGGTTAGTTTCATCAGACTCTTGGTCTCCTAGAGGCTTGGTTGGTATTTCATCAACAGGTAGCAATGTTGTAGCATTGGGTTCTGACCTTATGTTTTTTTCAAAATATGCTTTGGTCATTGGTCCAAATTCTTTTTGCATAACCCCTGCTAGTTTCTTACCACTTCTAAGGGTCACTGCTTTCACATGTTCCTTTCCTAGGGCTCTTGGGACTTCTATGTTACTGGGAAAAGTGCCCATGGCCCTATTAGTCTGGTTGAGTGCGAGTTGACTTATCTGGGTTTCCAAATTCCTGAGTATTGCACTGTGTTGATTAAACATAGACTGATTTTGTTGCTGTTGAACTTGATTTTGGGATTGTTGTTGGGTTAAGAAAGCTTGTGTTTGGGTCATAAACCCTTTCATCATTGCTTCCAAAGAAGATGATGAATCATCTTGTGAAGGTGGGTTGTTTTGAAAAGATGGTTGAGTATTTTGAAAACCTTGGTGATGATTTTGAGAACTACTTGCATGTTGTTGTGGTTGAAAATTTGAGTTTCCTTGTTGCTTAGGTGCATGTGGATTCAAACATGGACTGTTCCAAGAAAAGTTCGGGTGTTGTTTCCAACTGACATTGTAAGTGTTGTTGTAAGGACCAGATCTTTTATGAACATAGTTTATAGATTCAGAATTATGAGGACAATGTTCATAAGAGTGTTCCCCACCACAACAAACACATTGCACCGAGAGTACTGTTGGAATAGGTGTAGTGACAGTCGATTGTGCTCCTTGACCAGAAGTTATATTTTTTAGCATATTTGTCATGGAAGCAAGTTGAGTTGTCAATGTGGTGTATGCGTCTATATCATGAATTCCAGTAGCCCTCTTTTGCGTTTGGGCACGTGGATCAGCCCAATGTCCATGGTTTGTTGAAATATTTTCAAGAATTTCATACCCGTCATTATAGGTAATAGCTGTAAAGGCCCCTCCTGATGTCTCATCGAGCATTTGTTTAGCCATGGGGTTTAACCCATTGTAAAACGTCTCGAGTTGAATACAGTAGGGAATGCCATGGTGAGGGCATTTCCTTAACAGCTCCTTAAACCTTTCCCATGCATCGGGAATTGCTTCATCGTCCATTTGTTTAAACATGCAAATTTCGTTTCTAGACTTAGCATTACGGGTAGGTGGAAAATACTTTCGCAAAAATTTCTCAGCCATGCCAATGAATTAAACCATGACTTTGCCCGATCCCTTAGAGAGAATGGAAATAGAGTGAGTCTCAAGGCATCGTTAGATACCCCAGGGATCAGGAATGCATCGGTGATCTCCATAAAGGATTTAAATGGGAATGAGGATCCTGCGATGGCATTCCGGAAAACTGTGTTTGTAACATGTGGAACATGATAGGTTTTAGCTCAAAATGGAGGGCCGTCATATGGGGTCTAACTATTCCTAAGTTCAATTGCTCAAAATCAGGGATAGCGTAGTCCATAATTTTTCCCTCTTTGGAATTTGCAAGATTAATAATGTTCGGAGCTTCATCCCTATTTTCATTGTACCATTGGATCCTGATTCATCATTAGGGTGCTGATTTTGGTTATGGTTATTGTTATTGTTCCCTTGATTTGGCATTTGCTGAAAAGGGAATTCGGGTGGATTTCCAAAAATGGGTGGTGCATCGTGAAATATCGGTTGTTGTCTTGGAGGATTTTCTAATCTAGGCACCCTATTTTCGAAACCTGGTGGGGTTGGTTCCATGATTGGAGGTTCTATGATCAATGAAATTCTTTGAGTCCTTCTTCTATTTCGGAATGTTCTTTCTATGTCCGAGTCGAACTCAAATAACTCCCCACGTGGTATTCTTGGCATACACCAAGAGTCGATGATTCAAACGGTGTTAGAAAAATCAAATCTTTTAGAAAACTTTTACAGACTTTTAGCGAGCCAATCCCCGCCAAAAACTTGATGCGGATGTTTGCACGCCTCTAAGACATATGATAATTGAATCTCAAGGCAAGTATACAATGAGACCCAATATCGTCTTTCAAGTAATAAAGTGGTAAAATACCGAATATCGTCCCACAGAGATTGTTGTAAAAGTGCAATAAAAGTGTAATAAAAGAAATGGTTTCAGATGGCGAATTTGAAGACTTTGTTTGGCTTGTTTAACAGTTTCATTAAAATAACAGAGAATAAAGATAGCAAGGGTGTAACACTTGTGGTGAGTATCAAACTCAAGTTTCTGTGGACCAATGTTATAGGGATGCTACAGCATTGCGTCTCTCAACAACTAGTTCCACCACCTACTTTGAGAACGATCCTCTCGGATTCTGCCGTAACACTTGTATTTAGCTTCTACCAGGCACATCTCTATGCAGTATTAGAACCAATGATAGTGTCGAACGGTGCTCTCAAAGTATATGGATAAACAAACTAGTTTGTTAAAAATCACTCTCTCGAGTCGATTCCCGTATCATCCAAGTTGACGTGTTCCAAGTGGCTCATCTCTGAGTCCACTACACTTTAACACTTTGACTCGTGATCAACTCGTCGAGAATATATCGATTAGAAAAACATAGTTGCCAAATTTCTTGGTAAGCAACTTTTCCAAGTATACTTCCTATGTCATTCGAATTGACGTGTATTTATGTGTCTCATCTCTGAGTCCACTACACTTTACCACTTTCAAAGCGATCAATTCGTCAGGAAGTGCGTTTGGATTTATAAAACTTAGAATGAAGCGGTGGAACATCTTTATTGAGAAACGACGTCCACTTTCTTTTGATTTAAAAACTCACCATTTGCCTCACACCCTAGCTAATGAAATTAGCTACTCATGACGGAAATTAACTTGTAAGAAATGTAAAGAGCGGAAATTAAAGACATAAAGTAAATTGCGTAAAGTAAATAACGATAATAAATTGACGGAATGTAAATGCGATAAGCGTAAATAAATAAATACGAGAAAGCGAGAAATAAAGTAAATGCGAGACTTGTATTAAAACGACTAATGAAAATGTAACAATCGGTTGTGGAACCGATTGGATCTGATGCCCAAAAGTTCTACCAACTACTTGGAAATTAAAAGACTTGCTATCTACTTCTTGCTTTTAAAAACTTACTACTAAAAACTTAGAAGACTTGCAACAAACCAATCTATTTATACAAAAAGTATTGGGTAATAACCCTTGGGTAATAGCAAACTTGGGGACCAAGGTTTACAAAAGTCAAGGAGAGAACCAATCAAAATAAAGTGTTTTTGTCATCTTCCCAATAAAAAAGAAATCTGATTATTCCTTCCAAATAAAAGCCCTCCATGTTTTCTTCAAAAGCCCAGGCCCAATGGAGATGTTAGTTGAATCCACTAAGCAGCCTAAAAAGCTTGTTGCCCTCCATTGTTGCGGAAATGCTACGAGTCACTGGTGCAATATTTAAACATTAAAGATAAAATATGCAACTATTTAACATAAAGATAAGTTTCAATACCACATTAAGCCTCATAACAAAAAATGGAAAATAATATAGAAAAAGACTCAAATTAGGGATTTTGAAAATAAAATAACTATCCTAAAAGAGATAAAAAGAGTGAAGATGCATTGATTTCTCAATGCATATCAGACATCAACTCAAACCGAGTCTTTAGTCATATTGGACATCAACTCAAACCGAGTATTTAGTCATATCGGACATCAACTCAAACCGAGTCTTTAGTCATATCGGACATCAACTCAAACCGAGTCTTTAGTCATATCGGACATCAACTCAAACCGAGTCTTTAGTCATCTACAATAAAACCGACTTTTATGCCTATGGATCCATTACTTTACGGTCAAAACGTTACATGACTCAAAGGAATAATAACGCACTCAAAACATGTAATTCCCAAATAAGGTGCAACTAAGAACATCATACGCCCAAGGCCCCTCAATGAGTTTCCAAAACTGAACAAATGTTCCAAAGACTCAATAGAGTACAAATCAAGCCCCACGAGAGCCAATATGGTTACATAAACCAAATTATATATTTCCCCAAAATCTTTGCTTCTCAAAATCACCATTGGCCTTCGGCCCAAAACCCAAAAGATTTTTCCATTTCTGAAATATTCCCCAAAGTCGGGAATGACCCAAAACCAAATGACTCACACCTTCGTACTTTTCAAAATATCTTATTTCATGAATGATGCATAAACCCGGCAAACACTTAAAAGTGTATTTTTGACCAAATACCTATTTATGCAATAAATCACCAAAACATGTTCCCTTGTGACACATTTATCAAAATATCCCAAAAATCTCAAAAGTGGTGTTTACAAGGTTTAATAAGCTAAACACTTCAAATAATCAAAAGTTACCAAATAACTCAATAGTTGATAATTTCATGTAAAACACATAAATGCTTTAAAATAAACATTTTGGCATGTACAACGTTTTCACAAATCAACTTGAACTCACCTTGCTAAATTTAGGCTAAATCTAGGTTTTTACCCCCAAAACTTGAATCACCCTTGATGAAGGCTTGAACCACCAAGAAACCTCCTTAGATATTAGATCCAACACATCTACAAGATCACCACCACCACACAAGTCATCAAAATCAAGCCCAAGATGAAGGATGAAAGGGAAAAGGGTGAAACCATCAAATCCTAGCTTAACATTGAGAGAGATGAGGAGCTTACCACCAAAAAATACTCTTGTATACTCCAATAGACTTCCAATATCTTGCTAAATCCTTTAAGTTCTTTCAAAAACGAAACCATGGCAACTTGAATCACTGAAATCGGAGTTGGGATGAAGAAGATATGAAGAAATGAAGTTCTAGGGCTGAAAATCGTGTTTTAAGCTCGACAGGGTGTTTCGCGACTTACCACGTGACTGCAAGTCGCGGCGTAAGTCGCCCGCTTCTCTAAGTTGCGGCATAATTCCTAAGTCGCGGCGTAAGTCGCGAGATGCACTGTTCGCCCGGTTTTCTTCTCGTTCACTGTTTTGGCCATCACTTCTTCGTTATAGCTCCGATTTTGCTCCGGAAAGAACCGTTGGACTCGTAATTGAATCCTTCATCCACCAAGACCATAAAATCTATGATTCAAGTCCAAAATCCTATATCTTATTTTTCCCTTAAAATTACCGATTTATGTATTAATTTGAAACGATACTTTTTGAAAATCGGGGTGTTACAATCCTCCCAACCTTGAAAGAGATTTTGTCCTCGAAATCTGGCACCGATCAAACACCCAACGTCGGCCTTAGCGAGGTCAATCGATTCTCTGCCCCAAAAGGGATGCCTCCACGATACCTTGCCCCATGTACGATGTAACACCCTGAAATCTGGAAATAGCAACAAAATTAAAATTTTATAAATACATCGAAAGTCGATTCATCTACAATCATAATTTAAGATTTAACCTCAAAACATACGTCTTATTCTACGCATACAGTCTATAATAAGAACGGGTGCTACTAAAACCCAATAATAGCCACTATCTCCCAAACTGCGGAAAACGTTCACCAATTACTTACACTCGCACAAAGCTAGGCTCAACTCTTCATGGAACTGCTAGAATCCAAACCCCCAACTGTAACCTGATGCACATGCCGACAAATAAAAAGGTTAGGCTTAACGCCTAGTGAGCTCAAGAGTTTTCAACATATATAAATAAATCGTTTAAAATGTAAGAATGCAATTAAAGTCATAATCTTTCAAAATGATATGCTTTGCTTATAAAAACGACTCGTTTACCAATAAACATGCATTTTAAACGAAAGAGACACCACGTTGATCGCTAACCAAACCAAGATGTTTTACAGAATAAGATTCCAATATAAAACGTCTTTCGTAAACTTATATTTAACCCAAAACTCACGCAACCATAAAATGGAAAGAAACCAAATACTGAAAACGTAGGAATGACGCATTCCATTCAAGCCTTAATATACGTGGAGAAAACCCAATATTAAAGCCATCATTTATCGTCGACCACATAAAAACCAAAGTTGGTGAAATACGACATTACCATTTAAAATACCACGAATCAACGATGAGGAGATCCGTAAATACCGAGAATAGAGAAACACACAAGTAGGCCGTTCACGCGACTTCCTTGCATGTCCTCTAAACGTTTCCATCTAGGGTGGCGAGAACACGTGAATAGGGCCACCTGTGATGTTATTGGATTTCACCAACGTGCCCCGGTCCTAGTTCCCATGCCATACAAGACATCACAATCCTCAGACCTGTTGTTGCCCCTTGCCATACTCCGTCGAGTTCCACTCCGGGGTCTTACGGACCCGGGTGCCTATCCAATCTAGACGAGTTCCAACTCTGCGGCTCAAACCATATATTCCTACTCGCTAGCAAACCCGAGCGGTCACTAAAAGTAACCCAAAACCTCAGGCCTTACATAACCGACAGACTTACGTGCCTATGGATCCAATACAACACTGTCTAAAATTACATGACTCCGAATGAAAGACCAAAGCTCCCAAAACATGTAATTCACAAATGACACGAAATATGCGCCATCATACTTAAAACCCCACATTGGTTAATAATCCGGACAAATGTCCTCAAGACTCAAAATAGTCGAAACCGAGCCGAAAGCCCAACCATTTACATGAATACCCAATGAAAGTTAGTAGAGACATCGAAATGCGTTCGACCAACAATTATGCAAACACCACGACCAAAAAGGTAATTAACCCAAAACTTATCATTGGTTGAAACAAAACGTTTTCCAAATAAACTCTTTCCCTTCGTGTTGCCAAAACGACCCATAGTTCAATGATATGCAAATTTCCAACGGTTTATAAAATCGTATGCACCAAATAGACAATTGCATGAAATGACCCACATTTATATATTACACCGCCAAAGAAATATATCAAAATAGTTTATTTATCAAAATGCACAAAAATCACAAAGTTGTGTGTTACATAAGTTTATAAAGTTAAATATACCAAATAACCAAAACTTATCAGCAGTTAACAATTTTAATGTAAAATATAAATACTTTAAAATAAGCATTTTGGCATGTACACCGTTTTCACAAATCAACTTGAACTCACCTTGCTAGATTTAGGCTAAATCTAGATTTTACCCCAACTTGAGCTCCTTTGAAGAAACTTGAATCCTCCAAGACAAAAGTCTCCAAAAACCTATATCCATACATTTCCAACCGTGAATAACCATATTCAACCATATAGAAACATTTCCCAAACATTACACATCAAAATCTCCCTTTTGGTCCCAACCCAAATTTCGACCTAGATTTCTCCAAAACCATCAAACCCGAAATTGATAAACCACACACTAGGATAATCATCAATGGAGCATTTATAACTTATGTTAAGGTTTAGAAATGGAAGGGATACACTTACCACTTAGGTTTTGATGAAAACCTAGAAAACCCACAATGAGCTTGAGGTTGAAGATGAAGATGGAGATGATGAAACCTTGACCATAGCTTTCCATATTACCACTTGATGGTGTTTCATCTTCAATAAAACACAAGGATTTGAGCCAAAATAGGCTAGGGTTTGAAGGGGGGAGAAGGAAAATCGTTTGGGAGAGAGTGGAAGAAGTTTGGGTGAGAAGAAATGAGGAAAATGGCTGAAATTCACGACTTAACAGCAACCTGACCTCTTTGGGCGACATTGCCATGCGACAATGCCATGCGACAATGTCCAGGGCATTGTCGCTGGTCATTGTCGCTGGTTCTCCCAGCTTGCTTCTCGTTTACTGTTTTGGCCGTAACTTCTTCGTTATAGCTCCGTTTTCTCTCCGGAAAGGACCGTTGGACTCGTAATTGAATCCTTCATCTATCAAGACTATAAAATCCAAGATTCAAGTCCAAAATCAAATATCTTATTTTTCCTTAATATATCGGTTTATGCATTAACTTGAAATGATACCTTTCAAAAATCGGGGTGTTACATACGAATTCGATCCCATCCCATTTAAGGTTGTCACTATCTTTCTCATTACAAAGCGGCTCAACTCGATATTAAGGTTCGATGTACCTTACCGCTTATTGAATGAACATCGAGTCCTTATCAACCACTTTCCTATCTTTAAAATATCGGTGGTCTCCCAACCTTAGGTTGCACATATCACCTCAAGAATAATCTAAAGCGAACTTATCCCTTAGATACTTCTAATTCCGACACATCAAGGTCTCCTCAATAATCGATTTCTACTTAAGGTCTACCTCGACATATGGACCCAATTCCTCAATAATCCATACAAAAGATTCATCGTCCTTTCCTTGACGACATTCCCTAACACCAGTTAGGTTCGATCCAAACACAACCTTCAATCCGTTCCTCAACTGGCACGGCACAACATCGGTAGACAACGGATTACCCCAACTCCAGGGTTACTCAAATCCCAGGGTGCAGTCAAGCATCGGTTGACGAATCAGTGAAACCTTGTTGATTACAGAATTACCAATGATCGATTCCTAATTTCCAACATCTAACCTTCTCAAGGTTACCACTTAAATTGCTAACGCACCAGTTTCATCGGAAGTACGATGAAGCATCCCAACAGCTATTATCCTCAAATTGAATGTCGACACCTATGTTCCAAAACTTTTACACCTCAACCGTGAACATACCACCTTAAATTTCCTTCCATATTTTACACTGATGATTCGAAGTTAACACTTATCATTTCACTAAATTCGAATCTTACATTTCTAACCAACGAATCTCAATATCCTCTTTATTTCTGAAGATTTTCCAAGAAGGCACACCACTGACACGTACTTGATGTTAACCTGCGGCCCATCAATTTAAATCTAACCATATGCAAGCAACCACCCAAAGTTTTGTCCCGAGGATTTACCAAAACAGAAAGGTCACCTCTTACTTAACTGGGAGAAAGCATAATTCTAACCCTCAATTGCTCATGCATGACCCGATTCAAAATCTGAAACCCAAATTCAAGGTTGACCACAAGTCGGATCGTCCGACACTTCAGATCCCAAGGACTCCTCCAGTCCCTTAATTGAAATCCTCTCACGATAGGGGTTTTAAATCTACAGCCTTAATGAGTTCAAGGTTTTTCAACCAGTATGCCAATTTGAAATTTATAAAACTCTCAAATACATAAGTTTTATAACAATTAAACGTGCGGTAAAAATACACTACCGTGCATTCGATAGGTTTCGAAATTGATCACCAATACTACGCATATAAAACCATTTCCAAAACTCATTTGATCAGTACTTACGTTAATAAAAACGGTAACAAAAGAATGGCAACAAAATTTTCAAACGGACTACCATGGTCCTAGCATGCATCAATTTATACTATGCATATGAAAAATAACTTTTCGCGCTATAACATGTGCAATAAAAGTTTGTACAACTCCCAAAAGAGGATTTCATAACTTTAACCTTAAAATCTTTTTCTTTAAAACACAACACGTCAGAAGATAAAATTCCCAACAAGGCCCATATACGTCCGTTTATTTCCCCAAATTTAGCAACACAATAGGAACGTAAATAAATTTTTATTCGAGTTCAAATTTTGGGCCGCACAGATAAAACGTACTTACCCAATACGGTGGCTACAACGACATGCAAACCGGAAATTCATTTCATGCATTGCGGAAAACTCCTAACAGTAAAATCAATAACTGAAATATGTTCTGGGCAAAAGTTCTATCTAAAACAACATAAATCTTTTATACGTTTACTCACGCTAACGGTACAATTTAAACCAAATACGAAAAGTATACAACGATTAACACTTGTATACGGCCCGACTATAAAACACATGATATTGAAACTTCCCCAAAATAACATATGGGATGACATCTATTAGCAGAACCCAAATACAACACGTGGGATGACCTCTATTAACCAAACTTATAAATTAACGCACACACTAATGCATGTATACACGTTCCAAAATTCTTCTACGCGACGCAAAATGTCGTAAGACAAGATACCATGGAACTCAACTGAACTTTCATGAAGCCCATTAACGCTAAAATCAAGCGGTATCAAAATTTTCGTTTCCCAACATAAAAAGCATAAGACGACGATAAGTCTAAAAATGTTAAAATTCCAACACCATAACGTACAATAAGGTGACCCTTTTCAACAAAACTTTCATTAGACACGACGCCCAAAAAGCTCGTAAATTTACACGCAATAAAATTAAAACTCACACATCTCAAAGTATACTCACGCTCCCCAAAACGTCGCAAAACAATACTCCATGAAATCCAACACGACACGTACAGATTAAAATTCCCAAGAAAATCCCGACTCAAAAACATGGGAATAACTCCTCATTTTAAACCTTAACATACGTGGAGGAGATCCAATGTCAAGGTTAAAAATTCTACAATTACTTGCCCAATACCATATATGGTATTAAAACACGGATCTTATGATATCCAAGATAGCGTTAAACACAAAACATGAACGGAGAGATTTTCTATATAAATTTGCAATTACGTGCACAAAACAATTCCATGCAGGCTTAAGCTCACGTTTTAAAAGCTAATGAGTGTTAAATGTTTTACCAAGACTTGTGACGTAACTCACTTCATACCTTGAAAATATGAGAAACAATTTATGCAAACTTATTTAGAAATAAATTTCGTGCATGAAATTGGTCGGCATTTGACATCACGAAATTACGCTCCTCAATTTCTTACTATTGTCATCCGGATGCTCAACATCTTAAAGCAATACTCGAATATTTCATCGGTTCATCTTATAATTTCTCCTCGAATAAGTCAATTCCATAAGTCTAAGGTTCTACTCCAACTAATTACTCTGACCCACAATGGTTTATTTCCGGCATTCATCATGTCTTAACTGTCACTACAAGCGACAGGGTTATAAACATTAACTTCTTCGAGTCACTACTCCCCGGAAACTCATCCACTACCCCATTGATCCTCACACAAGGGCGGTTCAAGCACACACATGTAACATGTAAGTTCACTACGACGCTGGCCAGGCGCAATTATGAACGTATCGTACATGATTATCCTTGCTACCCTCGTCATGATTCCCGATTCTAGTGACTCCATCAACTTCAGAATGTCTTATATTAGAGTGTCTAGTAGTGCAATCTCACTTTCTCATACTTAGAAGCACGCTAGTTTGAGTCTAGGTATCAGAAATCAACACCTAAATCTCTCAAACTTAAGCCCTGATACCAACTTGTAACACCCTCAAATTTAGAAAAAACAACTAATTAAAAATTTTCAATAATACCTCAAAGATGGATAAAATCTCTTACGGCAAGTTCATACTCGGAATACGATTCTAGAATTTAACCATCAACAACATGAATTGAGTCTTACATAAAGACTAAATAAAGGTCGGGTGTTACTAAACCCAATTACAAGGTGCTATTCCCAAGGTAATTGCGGAAGAGTTCACCAAGCTACTCCCCCTCGTGCAAATCTAGTACCCATCTCTTCACGACACCGCTAGAACCATACCCCAACAGGAACCTGATGCACATGCCGAGAATAAAAAGGTTAGGTTTAACGCCTAGTGAGCTCAAGAGTTTTAACATGAATAAATATATCCTTAAAAGAAATGAAATCAGTTTAAATCAGATATTTCAAACTAATTTACTTTAGAAATAGAAACGACTCATTTTCCCATACTATGCACCCTTGAAGACAACGATCCAATACAAACATTCTTTATAAGACAATGCAACCCAAAACTCACTCAAAACGTGTATATAAATCAACTCCCAAATTGTGAAACCGTGGACAACACTTCGCATTCCAAAACCCCCAAAACGCGGGTGAGGCATAACACTCAACCCATAAACCATAGTTAATAAATCCCATATACAATATGTCATCGAAAACGTGGGTACAAGACTCAGTACCCAAAACAAGCGTATCTCCGCGGATAAACGACCATTGGCATCAACCCTAACCAGGGTCTTTAGTCGTATCGGACATCAACTCAAACCGAGTCTTTAGTCATATCGGACATCAACTCAAACCGAGTCTTTAGTCATATCGGACATCAATTCAAACCGAGTCTTTAACCATATCGGACATCAACTCAAACCGAGTCTTTAGTCATATCGGACATCAACTCAAACCGAGTCTTTAATCATATCGGACATCAACTCAAACTGAGTCTTTAGTCATCTACAATAAAACCGACTTTTATGCCTATGGATCCATTACTTTACGGTCAAAACGTTACATGACTCAAAGGAATAACAACGCACTCAAAACATGTAATTCCCAAATAAGGTGCAACTAAGAACATCATACGCCCAAGGCCCCTCAATGAGTTACCAAAACCGAACAAATGTTCCAAAGACTCAATAGAGTACAAATCAAGCCCCAAAAGGCTTAACAGACGATTGGCTAAACCACGAGAGCCAATATGGTTACATAAACTAAATTATATCTTTCCCCAAAATCTTTGCTTCTCAAAATCACCATTGGCCTTCGGCCCAAAACCCAAAAGATTTTTCCATTTCTGAAATATTCCCCAAAGTCGGGAATGACCCAAAACCAAATGACTCACACCTTCGTACTTTTCAAAATATCTCATTTCATGAATGATGCATAAACCCGGCAAACACTTAAAAGTGTATTTTTGACCAAATACCTATTTATGCAATAAATCACCAAAACATGTTCCCTTGTGACACATTTATCAAAATATCCCAAAAATCTCAAAAGTGGTGTTTACAAGGTTTAATAAGCTAAACACTTCAAATAATCAAAAGTTACCAAATAACTCAATAGTTGATAATTTCATGTAAAACACATAAATGCTTTAAAATAAACATTTTGGCATGTACAACGTTTTCACAAATCAACTTGAACTCACCTTGCTAAATTTAGGCTAAATCTAGGTTTTTACCCCCAAAACTTGAATCACCCTTGATGAAGGCTTGAACCACCAAGAAACCTCCTTAAATATTAGATCCAACACATCTACAAGATCACCACCACCACACAAGTCATCAAAATCAAGCCCAATATGAAGGATGAAAGGAAAAAGGGTGAAACCATCAAACCCTAGCTTAACATTGAGAGAGATGAGGAGCTTACCACCACAAAATACTCTTGTATACTCCAATAGACTTCCAATATCTTGAAGAGCTCTCAAAAACGAAACCATGAATCACTGAAATCGGAGTTGGGATGAAGAAGATATGAAGAAATGAAGTTCTAGGGATGAAAATCGGGTTTTAAGCTCGACAGGGTGTTTCGCGACTTACCACGCGACTGCAAGTCGCGGCGTAAGTCGCCCGCTTCCCTAAGCCGTGGCGTAAGTCGCGAGATGCACTGTTTGCCCGGTTTTTTCTTCTCGTTCACTGTTTTGGCCATAACTTCTTCGTTATAGCTCCGATTTTGCTCCGGAAAGAACCGTTGGACTCGTAATTGAATCCTTCATCCACCAAGACCATAAAATCTATGATTCAAGTCCAAAATCCTATATCTTATTTTTCCCTTAAAATTACCGATTTATGTATTAATTTGAAACGATACTTTTCGAAAATCGGGGTGTTACAGGTGGGCTTGTATACAATAATTTTCAATATATGTTTCTACTGAGAACAACTGAAAGAATATTAGAGATGGAATGTGAGTCTATACAAGGGATGTCCTTTTGTCACAAAAAGTAATTTACTATCAAAATTGACCTTATATCACAATATCAGTTGGTCTTAAAATATGTCAAATCAAGACTAACTGATATATGTAGGCTGAAAACTCGTTTATCAGGTAAATTTGATCTGAAATAAGGAAAAATGCATTGTCACGGTAAATAAGCACTAAAACGAACTTCATTATTGTTTATATTCGATGCATTTTGCCCTTATAGTAGCAATGATAAAATAAAATGTAACCAAATCAATTTTATGAGTTATTTATGTAACACCCCATTTCCAATAATGGGTGTCGTTACTTTCTTCTTGATACTACCAAGACTTGCAAATTGAACTTTATTTCTTTCACATCTTATCACATCAGAGTTAAAACATTAGCAGAAACGTCAACTCAATAGCTTGTAATACAACAAACTTGCTATTGACTAAAATAATACTTCTTCATGCTATCCCTCTATACTCCATCTCTGAGATACATACATGGAATAAGTAAGCTTTAGTGAGCAGTTATGGTTTCATGAATAAACAATTTTCATAATACTTATCAATTTGTGAATGATAATTCACTAAAACTCTCATCATGCATAAAAGATACTCTTTTTGAGATCTCACTTGCGACATGTTAATATGTCATATTTGTTTTGAGGTATGCTACTCCTGGGGTCCATAAAGGTTGTCCAATAATGTTCATTTGCATCAAACTTTCATGTAATATTTATGGTAATACATAATATGTATCAAACTTTCATGCCTTGTACATATAAAATGTATATATCTTAGCTATATAAACGTATTCTCATTTCATGTAAAGCAAACACGTCAAAACATATTATCAAATTCTTCATAATGCATAAAATACATTTATATAGCATATATGTACAGGTGTGGAGGTAACTTGCAAAAGGTGGGGAGATGGGCCCCACTAAAAAGAAATTATTCTCATTTTCATAGATTAAAAATAAATTTTTTTCAAATTTATAATGTAGGTCCCCCCCCCCCCTAAATTCCCATCTGGGCCCCACAAACCAAAAAAACATGGAAATCAACAAAAAGAACCAAAAAAGTTTCTCGAAATCAACAAAAAAATACGAAAAAGTCCCTCGAAATCAGCAAAAAAACTTAGAAATCCCTCAAAATCAACCAAAAAACTTTAAAAATCCTTCGAAAAGGTGGAATTAGGCTAAAAACACATCCGTCGACGTTACGGACTTTTAATCTGCCTTAAAGGTGCTCCTACTAAGCAAAAATCCTGGATCTGTCAATGTATATGTATCTCAGTAAATCTCATGATGGACTCACCTTATTTTATGCTTAACTATTCTTCTACTTTGATTTCGCACTTCAAGCTTTGTATTGTTCTAACCTTTGAGAGTGTTTTCTTACTTTGGAATGGAAATAATGGTTTCATTTCAACCACTATTTATAGATGATTACAATGCATTAACTACTTGTTCTTCTTGCTCTCGTGGTTGTACTCTTATGAGAATTTAACACCTCATGTTTAAGATAAAAGAATCTTAACACATCATGCTTCTAGCCTTGACAACTCATAACTAGCTTGTTTTATCATGCTTACTGGACTTGCTTTATCATGCTTACGATACTTGTTTTGTCATCAATAACTTTGCCAACACATGCTTCTAGCCCTACAACTTATAACTAACTTGCTTTGTCATGCTTACTACTTGCTTTGTCATCAATAACACATGCTTAGCTTTGACAACTCATAACTAAACTTGCTTTGTCATGTTTTTAGGTTGGATTTATCATATTTTGCCTTGTAAGCTACTTGTTATTTAAAATATGATGATTTATAGTTGCTAATGTTGGCCAATTGTTGGTCCCTTTTTAATGCACTTAATTTGATCATAATACTTGTATCTAAGGCTTAAAACGATGAAATCTAATGAACATAGAAACTAGGGTGGTACAGTTTACATTCAAATACGACATAATGTTGCATAATATTCTGATTTTGTAAAATGTAAATTTGCATCAATTTTCCATTCCTAGTTTAAAATAAAATTTTATTATTTTAAATATTGCAGTTTTTATAAACTAAAATAAATTATTTACCATGCCGAACGTCATTTTAAATGAATAAAAATCTCCTGTACATCATCATTTTATCTAATATTTATTTAATTATTCTTTTATTCTCTCTTCATTAAAAATGCAGATGTGTCATTGATTGGTGGATTTTAATTCCAATGAATAAAAAAATCTTGTCTCAAAACTTCATGTCCGATCTCAGTCCCATCAATTATACGAAGGCACGTCAATATTTTTATTATTATTATTATTATTATATGTTAAGTTGAGTTAACGGTGAGAAGTGTGAAAAGTGGTTATCAACCGTTGGATGAAGAATGGACGCACATTAGGATGAGATGCACCAGATCAATTCCCTTCTAAGCAGCAATTCATGGGAGGGCTTGAAATTAAAAGAGCTCAACGGTTCAGATCCACTTCTCACGCTTCTTACCGTTAACTCAACTTCTCACACGATCTTTTGCCTAATGTGACAAGCCTAAAGAGAACAACTGAATCTTTGTATAAAGATCAAGAGAAAATATATCCAACTCTACAAAATCCTATGTCAAAACATCTGTCTGTTTGCTATTCTTGATAACTAACCACTAAGTAAGCATTTCAAATTGCAAAATACAACTGTCTAAACCACATATTTTATGAATCCTTGCATATTTTACAAGTTACAAAGAAATTACCCCGTGGGCGATCTGCTAGACTAAGACGAGGAGGGCTCAGACCCATTTCTTCGCGTGAATAACTTGGTTATATCTTCCGTAACCACATTGCTCCTGCAAAAACCCCATCTTTAATCATCAAAAACTGACCTCAACCCAAAAAAAAAACATGGTTTAACCATACAAATTACATCAATTAAGAAACTGAATACAATTGCTCATTAGTCATGCCTATTCAAGGAAATGAACTTCAAAGAGATTACTGAATAAGAAAAGTGTAAGCGTTAAAGCGTGCTTTTTCACATAGCACACAACTATATCATGTAGAGTATTTATCTTCACAAAACAAGTTATTCAATCACCAAAATTATGGCCATCAATCAAAAACCAAAGTTCTGTGGATACATAAAGCAAGTTGTCAATTAAGTGCACACACAAGTGCGTAAAGAAAACGTAATGACTTTCAAGATCAGGTTGACAATTTCAACTTCCAAGTTGAAATAAAATGGTTACGACTTTGAGAAGTTCCGATAACCACATTGAACTTCATAGCAAACAATTTAAAGGACAACCATTGCGCGCTTCACATTAGCGCGAGCTTTGGGGACAGAAGTTGTAGTACACAGGCTTCCCCGGTGTTACGTAAATACTAAATAAGTTGTTTTCATGACTTAAACTCCGTCACCTGTTCACAAAAGAGTAGCGTCGCTGGTAACAAACACTGTAAACCATAAAATTGTCAACACTGAATATTGTAGCAAAATCATACCATTTACAAGTAAAAACTTGGTTTTGACCTCAAAATTCAACTTTACCTCTTTTTGGGGACATGGAGTAAATAAGAAAAAGGCAACAAGAAGTTCAGGAAGAGAAGAACAAATGGCAGTATTGTCAGGCTTCCGAAAGTGCCATTTATAGACATGCTAAGATACCGCACATTCTGTCAAGTGTAGAACAATAGTGTCACTTGAACATAATTTCAGAGTTAATCAGTACAAGCTCTACTAGCTCCATTCCAAAAGAGTCCCATTTACTGTGGTTTTTTATCCAAACTTCTCCAATGGTAATTACACATATTGGTTGAGGTGTAGAATTTTTATAAAGAAGCCAAATTTAGAATTCTCCACCCCTGAAGTTATGATGAGTGACGACCGACAAACTAGCCCCTAACTTCACTAACAAGTTTGATTGTTTAAGTTTTTTCTTAATAAACCAATTTTGAGCTTCATACAACACAAAATCAAGGCTCTAAACTCAACCATGGAAAGCATGTTAAATACAGACAATTTACAGAACTTCCAATGATGCATTACGAAAATTACTCGGGCTTTAAATTCTTATCAAGCAAGTTCGAGTGATTATTTCATAGAAGAGTACTAACTAAAATTATTTTGATACTTTTTACTTTCAAAATGGATTTTAAAAAAAATACAAAGATTATCCTTATATTAAGTCAGAGTCAACCAGCTACAAAATGTCATCCAGACATTTGCACCTAACTTTAATGGAGACCTTGACTTTTCACGGTTATAACATTAAATGACCAATACATTATCTGACAGGCAGACGTCTGTGAAGCACCACCCAGACGTCCATGAAAGCTTTACTTTGAAATTATAGGTTTAACTACATCTCAACATAAAAAACTTGACAAGTACTCAATGCTCTTCTACGTCATCAATTAATTGAGCTGCAAATCTGTAGCTTACAAAACAGAAGTGCTGACAAATTGCACCTTGTGCATTGTTTTGTACAACTTACTATTGGGTCAATTTCATGGTTTATTGGAGCAATCTTTTGAGTGATTACACTCATTTATTGCACGAGATTTTTACTCTTACCTTCAAGGAGCAATTTTATTGAATCCAAATCTTGAGATTGCTCAGTAAGTGGACACTGAACATGGAGGTCCGAAGTCCGAACCACAATTAAATTTTGGTGTTAGATATCCTGTCCTATTTGTCTAATTACTGCATGTAAACTTGTTTGAAACTTCAAACTCTAACAACCTATTCACTCCTCCCCCCACCCTTCTAGGTTGTCCAACAACATCACAAAATATCCCTTCCTTTATTAGTCTTACTAGAAATATTGATGCATAAATTTTCTTACAAGTTTATCCATTTTGAATTTAGACTCCGTATTGGAATGGTTGGAGTATGATCTGGACTTTTATTTAACAGCAAAAAATAAAATAAATAGATAACGTGAGAAAACTCTACAATATTGACTGGTAGTTCACTACCACGAGCTGAACACACCTGCAAGAATTATATAGAGCAGAAGTGTTTCTAATATCTGGTTCTAAATAATGTGAACCAAAAACACATTTATAAAGCACATTTAACAAAAAATTGTCTAGTAGATGACATAATATACTATAACTTTGATAACATTTTACCATTTTATATGAGAATCACTGCATACAAACTCACCTGCCACTAAGCTGAGGTGGACGAAGAAGACCACGCGCTGTCTCTGGAACATGCTTTGAATGGGGCAAGTTCCCTCTTGGAATTTTTCCACGAGGATAAGAAGCTGTCGATTCTTTGGAATCTCTTTTGCGTGATTCATTTTGAGCCATAGCAGCTGCAACTCGAGAAGTGTGGTCATAGCTTCCAATCATATTAGACGGCAAAGAAGGGGAATCCAAGAGAAGTGACGCATCAGGAAGCCTAAAAGTAGAAGGCTCTGAATGATTTATAGACCTGTCTGATTGTTGGACCTGCAACCTTGTTGATTTCCTACACATATCGAAACAAAAGAAGCATAGGGAAAGTAAATAGCATTGTGTTGCAGGTCATAAGGGCTGGTTACAGGAGTTGATAAAATTAAGAAGTTGGGACTTCATTTGTAAATCTGCATACTAGGATAAACTCAGAGATAAGGTCATAATTTAGAATGTTGTCAATGACTCACTTGCACCAAGTAAGAAACAAAACTGGAGATCTGGAAATTAAAGCTGATGCTAAAAAATGTAATTTCTAAACATGGTTCACATACACTAGAATTTAGAACCATCAGAGTTCAAATATTACAAGGATTCAACAACCAAATGTACATAATAACTAGTAGCTATGTGCTGCTCTAGAAAAATTCAGCTCCTCGGTATTCTAAGAATTAAAAAAGAAGGCAAGACAAATAATATGGTCATATCAGGGTATATCTGTGTCATACAGAAAATAGGAAGGAAAAAAACACCAACCCAAGGAGACATTTAAATAAATAAAAATTAGATTAGTGGTACAAATTAACAAAGACTATTGCAAGTAGAGGTGCAAACATCGCTGATTCTGAAATGACAGAGCATGGGCATGTATCATTCACATATTCATCTGTGCAAGACCAGGACAGGTCCCTTAAAACCAGATACCAACTTGCTGGTATGATTCTGGTTTTGGTGCCTAAATTCCAATTTCTTGTGGCCCTTAACCTTGGTATGTCTCTAGAAACACGTTAATTATGAGTTAGGCTTCATTAGTAAATAATATACAAATTAAGGATGGAGAAAGGCTAGCCTCACCAAAATGGGTTGTCTTCATTTTCAAATCCAGGTCTATATATTATAAATTATGATTTAAGTGTAAGTTCATGCATCGAATCCCATGATCAATAGTATGGCGCAATTTCAGCCCACCAGGAAACGTGACCCATTCAAATATGTTATTCAGCAAGCTGGGTTACTAGTCATCAGTAGGGTGTCGGAGCAGATTAAAGTACAAATGAAACCTCTACATTTATGGACTTGATTGGCTAATAAAGTAGACAAGAAACCGCCATTCCCCTTCTACTCTCCACAATAATCAACTCTTTTCAAACAGCTTTCTTCTCTATTCTCTTTCCAATAAGTTCCCTCTTGTATTCCTATAAGCTTCAAATGATTTCTTTTTGTTTTCATCTTCTTACATGATGGACCATCTAGTGTGTGCTTGTCTAATGTGAAAGTGATCACTGAGCTTTGACCACTCCCACCCCCTCCTTTCACTGCAATAAAGGAAGAAGTCAACCTGAAGAGGGTGGAGAACAGGTCAATGCCATTAATACACAGCCGACTGGTGATTTACCCAACTTATTGCTGGACCCTTTTGGAATAATGACCTATGCTAACACAAGAACAATGGTTCCAATCTGAACCACCAGTATGTGACCTCTAGTCAATATGGTTCCTCTCTGATTCTCCCTATTTTTCTTTTTAACTATTGGTCATAATATCATTGTTATTCTTCCTCCCTACTAATGTGTCCATTCCCCATTTGTATCACCTCAAAGGTCAACCATTGTACTCCAATCATGATAACTAAATTCGAATCTTGAATGTGGGTATTGATTTTCCTAGGCATCTCTAAACTATAACCTGTAGCATCTGACAACTTCAAAGCTCCTAAAAACCCTTTCCCCCAACTAGAGACTAAAGTTTCATCCACGTCAATGTAAATGCCAAGGAGATCAATGAGTACATAACATTTCCATATGAAACTCATACTTTCGAAAGAATAATTATAAAGGTCCCTAAACACAATGATCAGATAGAAGTAGATTCGGTCAGGGAAAACGTCATGGTATTGGACAGCCTAGTAACAGAACATGCCGTTACAAGCAAAGCAAAATAGGATAAAATGTAAAGTCGAGTCCCATTTCTTAGTTATTCCAACAATCAATACAAAAGGCTCTGGAAACCCATGTCAAAGTAGGCTAAGCCGGAAGTTATTAATAGTTACTACTTACTACCATCACAGTTGTATATCTGGGAAATTTGGGATATTGACTTTCTGTTGTATCCTAATTACTTGAGGAGAATTCATCTTAAATGTGGAAGCAGCAACCTAGCCTGGTTAGGCTGTAAAAGCTTATGTACATAGACAGATGTAATGCTGATACAAATAAAATATGTTACTTGAGTGTGTCTTCTCTTCCTCGTTTTCTATCCTCTTTGTAGCATTTACCGGAACTATCTTTGCAAATATCCAGTTTTGAAGAACTATAACATGGCCCCCTTACACTTGGTTAACGAAAAGGCAACAACAGTGAACTGGTACATTCAATCTATGTTGTTACAATGGTCAAAATATGAAATCACCATCAGGACTGTGATTTGAAATAGCGGGTATCGAGATGGTAAAGCAATAGCATAGCGGTCCAAAGATGTAATATTTTGCAACCCTAGCATTTTCGTCCAGAATTCCTTTTTGGGTTCTAATGTTCTTGAGTTTTTTTTTTTTTTGAAGTATATAATAGTTATATACAACAAAGGGAACTCAAAAACACTCCCCACATTTGGTGAAATTGGAACCCTTGACCTCTAGCAATGTTGGGTTACTGGCTTCTGGGCCAATGGATTCTAATGTTCTTGTGTTTTTTTTAAATATACAATGTTCTTGAGTTTTCTTATAGCTTCAATAAACACAATGACAAACAAATTGAAAGATAATGACGGTAACTTAGACATAAAATCTATATCTATTATTTATTTGGTTATTAGCAAGTTAGAGTCGACAATCGATTAAGCAGGTGATATATTGGGAAATTTTTCAAAAAGAAATTGATAATTACATCCAACATAGGGTTTTTAACTATTCAGCAAGTACAAAGCATAAAAGATTATTACAAAGCAAAACAAAGAATCTACTTCACCATACGAGAAAGTAAACCCTAATTCTACACCCTTTTGAAGAAATTGGAAAGAGATTAATGAACTTACTCATTGGGAGGATGAGCATTCTCATTCGTGTGTGAAATTACAAGATTATTGTCGTTGTGGCGACCTTCTTCTCTACCCACTGCTTCATCTTCTTCGTCTGACGAAGCGTAGTCCACCAGCGACATCTCTCTCGCTCTTTCTCGGAAAATAATCTCTCTCTCTCTCCCATATCTATTAATGTTTGCATAAATTTCAATTTTAGTCCTCTGACTTTTACAATTTATCTTTTAAGTCACACATACTTGTCTTTTTGTAAATTTAGCCATCGGAGATCTTGGTATTACAACTTCCCTCCATGAATCTATGTTATTGTTAGTGTTACTAGTGGAGTAATTAATAAAGTGGTGATTTTATTTTTATAATGTTCCAAGGTTTAGGTTCCGGTGAGAAGTTAAGTTAACGGTAAGAAGTGGTTATCAACCGTTGGATGAGAAATGGACGCACATTGAGATGAGATGCACCAAATTAATTCTCTTCTAAAAGAGGTCAACGGTTCAGATTCACTTTTCACGCTTCTCACCATTAACTCAACTTCTCACACGATCCTTCACCATGTTTCAATAAGTTAAACTATAAATTCTTCGATCTCGGATTTAACTGTTCCATGGATTGTTGCTCGAAAGGCTTCATTAGTTACGGGCTTACTAAGATGTATCATACATTCTCGACAGTAGTATTGTCACCGACACGAGTCATTGATTTCAATAATCAGTTTCATCAATTGTCGGTGTGTTGTTTATAATTCGGATGCGGCAACTAGGGTATTTAATTCTCATCTCAAAAAGTTTATTTAAAAAAAAAAATACCTTAATTTTTTTTTTTTTTCTCAATCTTGTTGGTAACTACATAAAGATTTAAAAACAATAGAAGGTAAGATGCAAGAGAAACCACGCAAAGATATATGGCATAAAAAGATGTACATAGACGTTTATTCTACCCAAGAGGACTGTTCCGGTAAAGACCTCCAAGTTGCAAAACCAATAAATAAAAAAAACAAGTGAAAAAGCTACAGATGAGTAAGGATGTAAACAAGTCGAGCTTTTAACGAGCTACTCAAACTCGAGCTCGTTTATCTCGAGCTCGAGCTTAATTATTCTCGAGTTGAGTCGATCTTGAACACAAAATAGAACTCGCTTAACTTAACAAGCGGAGCTTTATAACACGAATGTTCGACTCGGCTCGTTTGAAAACTCGATTCAATTTTTCGAGTCGAGCCATTCGAGCGTACCCTTTTTCGAGCCGAACATGCTCATATATTTATTAATCATGCAATAAAAATATAAAAATTATCGAGCTCAAGCCGATAAATGAGTTACTCGATCGCGAGTTCGAACCCATAAACGAGCATCGAGCCCGAGCTCGATAACTCAAAAAATATTCGAGCTCGAGCTCGAGCCCTACATTGAAAAAGTTAATCGAGCTCGAACCCAGTATTAATTTTTTGAGTCCGACTCAGGGGGTGTTTGGGATTGCTTATTTAAAACAACTTATGCTTATTTTAAAAAGTGTTTATTAGCTTATGCGGTGTCAAACTGGAGTTTTTAAAAAAGTGTTTGGATTAGCTTATTGTGGTACCAAAACGTAATAAGCTAATAAGTTGTTATTTAAAGGTGTTTAGGATTGCTTATACATAAAAAATAACCAAAAAAGTCATAATCACTTTTCAATAAGTTGACAAGTCAAAACCAAATTACTTATCAAAAAGTGCTTTTCAGCGGTTTGGCACCGCTATAAGCCATTTTAACTTTTCCCCATCCAAACTCTCAAAATGACTTATCTCCGGTGCCAAATCGCAATAAGCTAAAAAGCACCTCAAATAAGCAATCCCAAACACCCCCTCAATTAACCTACTACTCGAATGGACTCGGCTCGTTTACACCCCTATGTAGAGTGTGCAAAGTGCAAACTGAAAATGGATAAGGGGATAAATAAGGGAAATAGGTTACACAAACAAGGTTCAATATTAACACAAGGCAAAATTTTACAACAAACACAGTTTAGATGAGTTCATCAACAACCAAATATAACAACTACTAGTACATAATCAACACCAAGCTTGGGACAAACAAGGAAGGCTACTGCCCCAAGAGTGAAGGCCTGTAGAAAGCATGAGTTTGGGCAATTTCAATCCGATCTCGAGGATCATTCATCGTCTCATCCCTCAATGCCTGAAGAATAGCCTCCGATGGAGCTTCCCTGAAACATCACACAAAACATTAATGATTCATATATACTACTCCCTCCGTCCTAAAATAAGTGTGCAGTTTCAAAAGTAAGTGTCTACTTTCCGATTCTACCCTTAATTATGACAAGGAGAATTCATTATTCCCTCTATTATTAAGGGTAAAAAATGTCTTTTAGTTAACTAAAAAGTGTAATAATTACAAAGTTCTAAAACTGTGCGTCTTTTTTCATCGTGAACCTTTATTTTGGGACGGAGGCGAGGCAGTAGTAGCTTTCTAGATCTAGACCTTAATATACAACTTTTATCAGAGGGTTTACCTTGATATAAGTATTTTGTGCAGGGTTTTCAAAATGGGACAAAGCTCAACTGGTGCAACGGGCTTTTTCTCTTCCGGATGTAGAATGCTTAAATGAGATTGACTAAGTAGCTCGTAAAACGCTTTCACTGCTGAAATTCCCTGAAACAAAATAAGGCACATTTGCGGTTTTTAGAAACCATAACAGAGAGAAGGTGTCATAGATCTTGCAAATCCCGAGTATTTTAGCTTCTGATTTCATTTCATCTCATTTGGTTTCAACCGATAACTTATAAGTGGATTAACACAATATCATATAAGTTGTAATGTGAGATAAATAGTCTCAAAAAGGTTGTAGCGTTTAGCCACTTCCAACGCTTGTGGACACATTGCTTGGGATGCATGGATTGCACACATGGAACATTGGGTCAACACATCTGAGTTATACTGCTTCTACCGTATGTCGATCTTAGATTTTCCTTAGTTTTCCGGCTTTTACTGTATGTCGGTCTTAGTTTTCCTAATTCTACTGTATGTCCATCTTAGTTTTCCTACTTTTTATCGTATGTCAATCTTAGTTTTCCCTGCTTGTACTATATGCCGGTCTTAGTTTTTCTTCATGCTCTAGTAGTTTTAGTCCATGAATCGTGCCATTTCTAGGAAGAGAGCGATCGGCAAGGCAAAGTGGCACACAATGAGAAAAAAGTAACGAAGAGAAGAAAACACACCTGAATCATCCCCTTCCCCTTGATACTATCACCCATATCAAGAGTTAGTTCTCCTTTGGCCAACTTTTGGCCGTACCATGCATTACGACCTTTTAATAATGTCACATATGTGTCAGCCAATAGCGGGCCTGCAAGCTTCTCCGGGTTTTTAGCCAAAAGATGAGTTATAAATATCATTTCAGATGTACAATGTGCAAAGTACACCGATTTGCTGGTGGCACTCTCATTGGTTAGAGATGCTACCATACCTGTGAAAACAAAATTGAAGTAAATAACACACCAGAAAAACTCAGTTACTTCTAAAATTGACTCTAGAAAATGCAGGAGTACAATATTTCATTTCATAATCATGAATATGTGAATGATACATGCCCATGCTCTAAAAATCTTTCAATTTATTTAGTTGATTCTCTAATCGAGCCCGATGATAGAATAATCAGACGAGAAATGATAACTGTTTTATTATGTCAAAAGACTTGAAGCCCTGGTTAAAGTAGATAAACCACCCTTAATCGTTCAATAAACCAAATGGACCCAGTAAATCACACGCAGAGGTAAGGTCTCGGGGAAGGATGTACATAGATCTTGCTCTATCGCAAGGGGTAGAGAGCCTGTTTCTGTGAAGACCTCCGGTTTGCAAACTCATTTAATAGACTGAGTTTTGTATATCCACTTTACAAACATATGAAAAAAGAACAATTTGGAAACGAGTCTTAGCAGTGTCCACCTCGGAAATACCATATGACGATTTAAGCATGGATGTTCCAAATTTACCCACTATTATAATAAGTAATAAGGCACGTGTCATGTCAAACTCATAACAAAAGCAAAGCTTGTAAACCAAGTGATGCTAGTTCAGCTAAAAGGCCCAAAATCATCGAAAGAAAGCTCAATAGGCCAATTATTAGTTTAAGTATCGGCTCCGTTACACAACGAGTCAAGTTTGATGAATATCTCTAGAATGCACAATTTAAAAAGAACCCTTTCCAAACATCCATTGATACATATTATCAATAACGCTAACACATGTTCTGAGGACTTTCTTCTCAAATCCACATAATTCCTATTTTTGCCCTATTACATGCCCTCTCTAGATCAATAAACATCATATGCAACTAGTCCCATTTGGCCCATATGGTACCAAGTCTCTTGATCAAGTGGTTCTGGGTTCAAGAATAATCACTAACAGGGTGTGTGTATTTAGGTTATTTATGACCTTCTGACAGATTTAAGGACACCTCTGCCTAACACAAGAATGCATTGCATTTAAAAATATCTATCAGAAGGTTGTTCTCCTAAATAACCCTCGAGTATTTTGACCGTTTCAAAATAACAATATATGTGAATCCTTTATGTGATCCTTTTACCTCTCAACGAGTTGTCTAATAAAAAAAAAGCCTCTTATCTTCATCAAAAGAGAGCCGCTCATCATTAGTCTCTTTCCATATCGACTTTTTGACACCTTAGTAGAAATAAGTTCTTTTTATACACATGCCTGTACAAAAGCACTTACCTGAGTCTCAAGCTCAAATCATTTGAAACAGAATTGCTTATTCTTTCCAAACCATAAATATGTGCTCAAACTAAAGAGTTGTTTACCAAAAAACTTGGGTAAGCGCCGGCTGAGGTAAGAGGATTAAGATAAGAGGTCTGACTTGGACAAGTGCTGACTATAAATTATTGTTTTATATTAAGCGTTGACCAAGTGAAAATGACTATGATACCCTTTTTTTTAGATTGAGAACTTTTTCTCTATTTTTCCTTCTCACAACTCACAAATACCAAAATAGCATTTAAAAAACTACTATTAGTAGGGGGAAAATCCAAATACCTTCGATTTTAAGAAGGGGGTTATACCAACAATCTAGAATCAAATCCATCATATATTTTTATTAAAATATTAAATATGAATGATAAAAGCAAGAGTTTTATATTATTTTAATGAAAATTTTAAAAATTTTGAAACCCTTTATCGAATTATGAAAATTTTGAAGACATTGTTAAACAATATTATACATTGTATATTAGAATTTAAATCACAAACTTTTCAGGGGAAAAAGGAGAAGAATTTAAATCGCATGCTTTTGTAGAGAGATTATATGAAAAGAAAGGACGTGTACTTTCATGGGAAAGAGGGTTAGTGGCAGGAGTAGAGGCAAAGAGTAGATAAGAGGTGGTAAGAGGTTAGTAAACAAGCCCTAAGACTAAATGCAAAAGTTGCATGTGGGTTAGCAGATTGCATACAATAAAATGTTTAATGAAAGAAAATTAAACAAGATCGAATCTTACCAGCTCCAATGGCATAGACATTCTTTAACCCGCCCATCACTTCATGAGTAACAAGATCACCGTTATCCCACACAATGAAGTGGGGTTGCCTCAAGAACTTGGCTAGTGGTTTCCTCCATTTCTCTGCTCCACATATTCGAGCATTAGCATATTCCTTGTTGTAGATCTCTGATGCAATATTAGGTCCACCAAGATATAGGATGTTCTCCATTGGAATTCCAGCTGTTAAAACCGTCAACGTTATTGAAAGATGGAAAAGTTAACTTAGTAAAGAATAGTGAAACCATTTATAGAAAAGGAACACACTCGAGAGCATATCAATCAACTGGTAGCTAATAGGTTATCGATTGTTGAAAAGCATCTAATGCATAAATCATTCAATATAGGTTTCTAGTGATTTTACCTGACTCGAATGGATGAAATATTTTACACATAAAAGCTTCTGATCAATAGTTACAGATAAAGACGAGCAAATATTTCATTAACTGCAGATTCGTTATCTGAACTCGAGTTGTATTACTGTTCAGGTTCACGTTGCAGAATAGAACATTACATCTGTTTAGGTTTCACTATGGCCATGTCTTATTGGCAATTCGCTCTGTAAATTCTAGTCTCTCCATCCCAAAAAAGGCAGTAAAAGTTGAATTGACAGGTGTTTATTCAGTTTTTGAGTAATGATCAAATACCCAAAATGCCCTTAATAAGATCATTTAGAAACAAAAACTCGTAGACCAAAATCAATGTCACAAAATTCCTGTAACGGTTGCTAAAGTGCAAATGAATGAATTTGGATTTGAATCTTCCTAAAAAAGGTAAACTGTTGCATCTTTTTTGGACAGAGGGGATACTTGTTATATATACAACACTCCTTACCGTAAAAAAATGAACTATTCAGTCATATAACCATGAAAATCAAATATCATGTTCTGCAAAAAGGGTATGACGTCACCCTCTTGAGGACTGTACGATCCACAGTCATCATGGGGATGTAAGTTACTAAGGCTTTGTTTGGCAAACTAGCTTATAAGCTAGCTTGTAGCTGATAAGCTAGCTTTTCAAAACGCTACTTTGAGTAGCGTTTCAATAAGCTAGCTTATGGTCATCCAAACATGTACACTAAGCTAGCTGAAGCTAGCTTTTTTTTGCCAAACATAGCCTAAATTGTGTGTCCTGGGGGAAGGTGGGTGGTGCCAGAAGTCGAACGCAACCTCCGACTCATTCTGCAAGAATGACCATTGGCAGATCTATAGCCAAGAGGGCATAAAGTTCCAAAAAAGTAATTTTTTATAGGAACTCGGCAAAATAGCCCCGTAACTTCGGGAGAAGGGGTGCCTCCTCACAAAGGGGGTCGCAGTGACCAGGCCCGGGCGACTGTTTACCAAAAACATATCGAAAAAAGTCAGAAAGTGCAAGAAAATGTATTCACATATGCATGGAATATTATAAACAACAAATCATTTATAAGAAACTAATTGGGGTAGGCATAATTGGAACAAATAAAAGAAGACACACATTAGATAAAAATGGACATCAAGAATTAGGCTATGAATAAGATCAACATAAAGCTAGAAAAAACAAGAATCTTACTTGATCTACTAATCATCTGGGTTGGAGTAATTATATGAGGTTCAGGCTGCAACTCAGCCTCTATACCCTTTGATAACGAAATTATAATCGGAACCGTGATCCTTTCCTTCCAATACTTGCTAATTTCTTCAAACACTTGATGTGTTTCTGTGGATGGCAATCCATTGATAACGATATCGGCATCCCAAACAGCCTCCTGCAAATTAGTAACCACTTTCAAAGGACAAAGTGGAGTATCAATCATATTCAAACAAAACCCATCTTTCAAAATCTCATCTGCATACAAAGTTCTATCACCTAATCTTGCTTCAACATATTTCAAATAAGCACATCGTCTAAGTAATCTCCTCAACACATCTTCTCTTGAATTGATAACATCAAACAAATGTTGAGCAGTGGCTCTATCAACTGATCTTCCAGATCTTCTCCAGATCCTGATTTGAACCTTATCTCGAAGATGACCATAACCATCTTGCAACATGGCTGCAAACACAGAACCCCAAGCACCAGCACCAACGCTCACAATTCTCAAAGGATCATCGTCTGTTTTACCCAATAACTTCCGAAGCTCGTCCACTTTTTCTTCTAAGGAACCATTAGTGTTTTGAACTAAACCATTAGCATGCGCATTGTTCGTCGATCCCTCAATTTCTGTTCCAACCATCTTTTCCTTTTACAATCGAAAACCACAAGTTCTGAACAATCTAACGATAAACACAATCTCTGATGAACGGAAGCTTCTAATGTATTTAGGTTTTTCTAAATTGATATAAACTAAGATCTTCGATACAAGTATTGAATTATATAAAGTATTTGAAAAACGACAAAATTGAAGAGCGGTGGCGGTGAAAACGTGTTTCTATATCAATTTAACACGTTTACCATCTACAATAAGGTCGGCTGAAGTAAACGCATCAAGAAATTCAGTTCGAAACGGCTAAAAGATCTGAAAATTGAACTCGAAATGCATCAGATTTCACAAGTTGATTGATACTGAAGAAAGTGGTGAGATAATCACATACCAAATGTACGTTGTGCGTTTCTCTGTGTCGTGTGGGAATCAGAAACCCTTTTCTTTTGGATTTGCGCGTCGATACGTTGACGAATTCCTAACAGATGTTTTGTATTTGCTTACAAGAAACCATTTGATTTTCTCGTTTGAGCTTGAACAAGAGGGTAAACTAAGGTCCCATGGCGTTGTTTACAACGAAGATAGTTCGTCCGGCTTGTTAAGTTTGTAAAAGTTTCAAATCAACCCCCTCAAATTCGAACAGTTCAAAAACCCGAGTCGAACCTGGACTGAAAATGAGTTTATGTAAAACATGAATGCCCCAAAAATCTGAAACCCAAATTTTGGGGATATTTGGGTTCGGGTTGCATTTGGTTTTTGGTCACCCGACCTATCCGAAAATCCGAAATATATATATATATTTTATAAATATTATATAAATGTATTTGATTATCTAATTATTTTTCAAAAATCCTAAATCTTAATCGGCCATACTCTTTTTTTATATCTAAATCTACTATCGATTTCATTAATCCCATCAATCGATTGAATATATATATAGGGTTGGGTTCACGTGAGACCATCTTGTTTTTGCGAGACCCGTGAGACCACGATTTTACACTTGAGACTTCATAGCAAAACACTGTGAAGGTAAAAAAAATCTGAACCTTCACAGTGTTTTACTATGAAGGTTTTTACCTTCACAGTGTTTTGCTATGAAGTCTCAAGTGTAAAAACGTGGTCTCACGAGTCTCACGAAAACAGGATGGTCTCACGTGACCCCAAATCTATATATATATATATATATATATATATATATATATATATATATATATATATTGCATATAACTATATAGAACCCAACCCGAAACAAAATTCGGGGTTTGGCTTACATATCTGAAATTCGATCAGATTTTTGGTTTACCCACCTGAACCCCCACCCACCTGATGCTAACTGTAATGCTATATTGTATTGTACTGTTATGTTACAGGCCCAATTAAATATAAATTACTTCTAACAAAAAGGAAATCATAAATGAATGATAATGAACTTTTTACGTTTACAAGTTCTTTTTAGGTATGCACGTGGTCAAGTAGATTAGCCCCTCGTGTAGTTTGAGACGTTTTGTTTTAGTATATAGCTCAATGTTTATAGCTAACCCGCTTTATAATGGTTTTTAAAAGTTGGATTGTCGTAGTAACGAATTTTAAATTTTAATGATCAAATTAGAAATAAAGTAAATGTGTGTTGTTATTAGTTACTTAGAGTATCTTCGATAGATTCTCCAAAAAGAATATTTTGAAGATTTTTGTTCCAACAGAATTTTCAAAAGATTCTTGAAAATGTAGAAAGTACGAGAGAGATGGTGAAAATTTCCAAATTTGAAGAACTCTAACTTAGGGGAAAAATGGTTTTTTATTCTTGTTACCAATGAGAATCCTTGAAATTAAATGTTTAGGAGAGAGAAATAATATTTTATGAATTGTACTGAATATTTTAATAATATAAATAACATTGTAATCTCCAAAATGGAGATGCTATTGAAGATGAACCTAAATTTTTCTTAGATACTTTGACTTTTGATTCTCCATTTTTGAGAATCACTTGCGAACATGTTATCTTAACTAAGAGCATCTCCAATCCAACATAAAGGGTGCGTTTGGTTTGCAAACTGGGTGGGACGGAACGGGACAAAAACTCACTGTTCCACGTTTGACATGACATGGAACAGGACAAAAATTCACTGTCCCACGTTTGGCACGACATGGGACAGGGACAAAGACTGGACATGGTGGGACAAGATTGGACAAAAAAGGTATTTTCTTGTTCCACCAAAATAAGCGGAACAACATGGGACAAAAGTGAGACAGAAACTAAAAATCACTGATCTACCGCCATTTGATATATAATCCTAATATGGTATTAGGGACTGTTTAGCAATTGCTGAATGGTTTAGTGCAGAATGATTAAGAGGCTCTTATGATATAGTGCAAAATGAAATATGGTTGTTTGGTAATTGTTTAGAATGAAATCAGGGTGCTTAATTGTTAAGAGAGACCCAAGGTACAAAACCATTAAGAGGGTTTTGGAACCATTAAGAGACAAACTTTTTTTTTGTCAAACAAGATCCACCTCTTAGCGATTCAGAGGTTGCCTCTTAATGGAACTATTAAGAGGTAAACAAACAACCCCTTAGTCTTAAGGGTCACCACTACCCATCGCCGGCCACCAGTAGCCACCGCCAACCACTGTCGGTCACCTCTACCTATTTCTCCACCATAACAACCTCTTCCACCACCTCCACAACCATCGCACATCGCCACCACCACTACCATCGTCGACCAGCTATGGCCGCCACCGCCATCAACGACCACCGGTAGCCACCACCAACCATCGTCGACCACTTCCACCTTTTCCTCCACTACACAACAACTTCCTCCACCACCTTCACAACCACTGTCTATCGCCACCTCCACCGATCACCACCACCCATTGCCGCCACCACCACCGACGCTCACCGCCAACCACCGTCACTCGCCGCCAACCACCGTTGGTGATCTCCGCCTCTTCCTCCACTACAATAACCTCTATTACCATTGTCCACCGCCACCACCTCTACTAACACAGATCACCACCACCTATGGCCGCCACCACCACCTATGGCCGCCACCACCATCAACGGCCACCGGTAGCCACCACCAACCATCGCCGACCACTTCCACCTCTTCCTCTACTACACAACAACTTCCTCCACCACCTTCACAACCACCGCATATCGCACCTCCACCGATCACCACCACCTATTGTCGCCACCATTACCGACGCTCACTGCCAACCACCACCTTCGCTCGCTGCCAACCACCGTTGTTGACCTCCGCCTCTTCAACTACAATAACCTCTATTACTACTGTCCACCGCCACCACCATTACCATCGTCGACCACCTATACTTCCACCACAACAACCTCTTGCACCACCACTATCCACTATCTTTCACGTTTTTCACAACTACCGTCCTTCACCGGCCACCCATCACATTTATCTTTACATGTCGCTGCAACTATGTATCCGCCAATTCATTAAGATCTTTCGAATTGAATCAAATATTATATTTTCTTTATATAAATCAGATTTTTTCGAACTACCATCAATTATTACAAATTCTTCATTCAAATTTTCTACCCTTCTTTTTGTATGTATATATATGTATGAAAATCGTGTAAAAAATAAAAATGTTTTTTTAATTAAATTATTTAAAGATATATTTCATTTGTGTTATTTATAACTATTATATGACATATAAAATCATCAAATAACTTTTAGGAAAATTTGTCCAATTCTGTCATATTCAGTCCTAGTCGTACCAAACAACATTTGCCTTGTCCAATCCAGTCCTGTCTTGTCCAGTTTTGTCTTGTCCAGTCAAATCATGTTTGTGTACCAAACGCTACCTAAAAACAAAAAAATGAAGGTTTTTTCATCTCCAACCCAACACCAAAACACCAAAAAAATGGAGGTAAAAAATGTTGGCCTCTATATTTAGAGGTCAATAAATTAGGCATCTTCTATATTATCTTATAAAACATATTAACCAAAAGTCTTAAAGACAACTTGTAAAGCATAAAGTATTATACTTTCAAGCACAAAAGTCTTAAACACAACTGAAGCAACATATGGTACAAGTTATCAGTGCAAACTATTGCATTTTCCTTCCTTGTCTCCAAACTTGACTTTCGATATTCTCAAGAAGGGCTCTTCATTTTAAAAAAAAAAAGTTCTTCATTATCAAATTGTATCTCTTGAAATCACTAGATATTTGAATTTCAAACGCTACCTGTAAACGATATCGATCATCAATCAACTGTTACATAATCAAATCAGACTTAATTTACTTGGTTAAAATAGATGTTGTAATCTTTTATTTTTAGTATTTATTCTTCTGACTAGGTTCGAACCCGTGTATTACACGGAGTAATTTAAAAAAAATTAAATCATGCCAGAAAACTTATCTTACAGATATGAATGATCATCGAAACTACGATGCTACTTTTCCAAGCTTTTTTTCCCTTCAGAGTTGTTGTTTTTTTCAGCTGGTTACAAAATGTCTCTGTTTTAAGCAGTTTTCACAAAGGATGTTTTGCAAAAAATTAACAAAAAATATGAATAAATATTAAGAATTTATAAAACAAATTTATAATATAACGTAAATGAAATTATGGAAAAGTACATAGTTAAAATATTAATAAAATAAGAACCACGTATAATAAATTACCAAATACTTATTTATATACAACATTCTTTGTTCTATTGCTAATTATACATTCATCATCTATAATTAATATTTTTAAACCTTCCCTACTTTTTACTCTAGATAAAGCAACATACAACTGACCATGGGTGAAGACTGGTTGTCTCAGAAACAAACCAATCTTCGATAATGACTGTTCCTGACTTTTATTTATGGTCATGGCAAAACATACAGCAATTGGAAATTGTCTTCTTAGAAACTTGAACATAATCCTTTTGTCTGTAGATATCAAAGACATTCTTGGAATAAATGTTCGGCTTCCAATATTGCTTTCAGATATGATCTCTGCTTCTATAACCCAATTTCCCAAAGATAACACTCGTAGTCTAGTTCCATTACATAACCCAGATTTCTGATCAATATTCCTTAGTAACATAACTGGAACACCGACTTTTACTACTATCTTATGGTTTCACAAACCCGATAGTTTAAGACCATTTAAAACATCAGGTGAGTACAAAGTTTCATCAAACTGTTCGTGAATATGCTCTGATTCACACAGACTATATGAACTTAGGTACTCCTTTTCGTCTCCTGGAAACAATGATAGCAAACAATCATTTATTTCTTGAACGACTTCAAGCTTGGGTGCAAGTATTGCTCTTTCCTGAAAATAGGATGAATTCTTGACATTTACAAGAATAGAAGGATAAACAAATTCAATTAATGCAGATATAGGATCCGTTGAATCGGTAATGAGAGGATCATCAGGTATATTGATAATTGTCTCCCCATCATTCACACTACCAACCTTGCCTTCTCCTAAATCCAAAAGTCAGTTTGCAAAAATCCTTGTTTGTTCGATATCAGAAGCTTGACTGTAAACAGTTAACCTCATGTTTTTAGTTAACCTTAGGATTTTGCATTTTTCCCAAATGTAAGATGAACTTAACGACGCATTAACAATGTCTTGTCTACTTGCATTGGGAATAACCGACATAATTTTTCGGAAATATCCTCCAAAAACAACTACTTTGCCACCAAAAACATTTCTGAGTTTGTAATGTCTTGACTACCAAAAATATCGTTCATACTTCTATCCAATGCTTCAAATGCATGCCCATGAACTATTGGTGATTCATCCCATATAATCAACCTAGTCTTCTTTATTAACTTGGCAACATCACTGTCTAGCTTTATGTAACAAAGAGAATCTTCGTTAAGAATTAGAGGAATTTGAAAGTGACTACCTCCTGTAAGAAATAAAGAAGCAATACCACTCAAAGCAACGTTTAAAACAATTTCTCCTCTAAATCTTATTGATGCAGATAATGTCTTCCATAGAAATGTTTTACCTGTTCAATCAAAAAAAAATTATATAATTATAACCAAATCATCTATTATGAAAGATTAATTTAAAGTGAATTGACGGAAAACATAACAATTTGACTTTGAAAATATCATTACCTAACCATATGTTGATAATTGATATTATGTAGTTCAACTAGAATTAGAGGAAATAATATAATCATGACTAAGAAAGTATAGACAATTAAATATACTATACTAAAATATTTGCCTATTTATATTTTTGAAAAAGGTTCGAACACATAATTCAAAAGTCAGTTGATAAGTGATATCTTTTTTTTCAAGTAATTAAATCTCTTATGATAATTCTAAGGGTGTTCCGTTGACAGAATGGAATTTGATATAATTGTAATTCATCGAAAGAATTCGACTTTGAAGTAAAAATTGATATGAAATTGCAAAAAGAAAATCACGACAATTTAGTGATTATTTGTATCAAATCCCATACTAATTTCAACAAATCTAATACTAATCACGACACATTAATTCGTATATATTTATGATATTTAATAATATAATTAAATCAAAAAATATTCAACATTGGGGTCATTTCGAAGGTATTGACGAAGCGATTATAATGATATAATTTGTAAAAAATAGAAATGTTTTTTTAATGCATTTTAGTTCATATACATTATTTATGTTTATATGATAAGAGTCTAAAATGAAAAAAAAAAGTAAGGGATTAAAAGTAAACTACATACCTTTATAAAGGTAGTAAATGTAACGTATAAATTAAAAAAATTGAATTAAGGAGAGATTTTATAACACCCTCAAATTTGGAAAGAGCAACTTATTTAAAACTTTCAATTATACATCAAATAAGAATAAAATATGTTCTACAAATCATCACTTGAGTCACCTCAAAAAGAATATTATATTTAACTTCAACAAATAATAGGTCAAGTCTTGTATAAAGACTAATCAAAGTCGAGTGTTACTAAAACCTAATAACAGTTGTTATCTCCAAAAGTGCGGAAGGCTTCACCAAGCTACTCTCCCTCGTGCAGGACTAGCACTCATCTCACCACGAAGTCGCTAGCAACAATCCTCAACCAAACCTGATGCACATGCCGACAAATAAAAAAGTTAGGCTAATGTCTAGTGAGTTCAAGAATTTCATCATGAAACAAATATATTTGTTAAAGGGAAAGAATGCAGTTTAAATCATAATCTTTCAAAAGGATTTACTTTAAATATTAAATAACTCATTTTCTAAAAGAACACACATTTAATATATTCATAATTCCACGTAGCTACTGTAATTATGAGTATATTGTTACGTGAGCATGCTTGAGTCATTGTTGTTGTGATACTTAATGAATGTAGTAGTACATATATTTAGCCTATCTCTTATCTTTTCTCGTATGTATGGCAGACCATTATGGTTAACACTCGGAGCAGGTTGCCAACACCCCCGGAGGGTAATAAGGCATCGACATCTACGGCCGATCAGCCAGAGACAGCTGTGGTTGCCACCGCTCCGCTTAGACAACCCGTGTTGGGTGGAGGAGTGGAACAAGTCCCAAGGAACAACATTGCTACTATCGAACCGGTTATCGAGGAGGTAACCCTTGAGAGCCGAATGATGGGTAACATGATGCAAGCCATGAACGCGGCCATGGCACAACAACAGGAGTTCTTCATGAAGTTTTTGGAAGATCGCGATGCCAGTCACCGCCGACCCGAAACGGTGGCGGAAAACACCGTGGTTGGATCAGGAGGTGGTGGAAATGGTGTCGGCACCGAAGAGCATGTGGTAGCCGGAAACAAAGGAAAGGATAAGGGATGCACGTACAATGATTTTCTGGGGAGCAAACCGCCAGAATTTGCAGGTTCAGCCAATCCAATGACGTGCATGTACTGGATCCAAGAGATGGAGATGGCCTTTGAGTCGAGTGAGTGCGATGACTCGCAAAGGGTCAAATTCGCCTCCCAACTGTTAAGAGGTGAGGCCTTAATATAGTGGAACCTCACCCGATCAATCCTTACCCCCGTAGTTTTGGCTAAACTGACTTAGCCAACCTTCAAGCAAAAGATCTTGGAGAAATATTGCAGTGAACGATCTGTGGATTAGATTGAGGAGGAGTTCAGGAGTTTGAAGAAGGGAACACTGTCTTTCACCGATTACTCCAAGCGGTTCATGGAGAAACTGAACCTTGTGGAGCACCTGGCCCCCAATGAACGCTCAAAAATCAAAGCTTATCAGCGTGGGTTGCCGGCCCGAGATGAGGACGACCGTGAGGAATGCTAGAGGGTCGACGTTACAGGAGGTGATAAAAGAGTCCTTGCTTGTGGAGGACGACTTGGTTGCGGGGAAAGAAGAGAAGGGACTAGCGGGTGAGAAAAGGAAATGGGAATGGTCATCCGGATCTACCCGTCAATTCAAACCGACTTTCGGAGGAAGATGAACCGACCCCCGACGAGAAGTAAAGTGGTGCCATCGATGTAAGAGCAAGCATAGTGGCACGTGTAACCAAAGAACCTATTCGGGCCCTCCCGAGTGCGCCAAATGTTGAAAGAAGGACTACATGACCCGTGATTGTCTTATTCGAGGACTCATTTGCTATGAATGCCGAGAGCCGGGGCACATGAAGAGAGAGTGCCCGAAGTTGACCGGAAGCAACCACAGGCGAGAGTGAAGGAAGACGACGTTCCGAAGACCGCCTTTCGGACAAGATACGAACATTATGACTTCTTAGTAATGTCATTCGGGTTGACGAATGCACCCGCCGTGTTCATGGATCTGATGAATCGAGTGTGCCGACCTTTCTTGGATAAGTCGGTGATAGTCTTTATCGACGACATCCTAATATATTCACATGACGAAGTGGAGCATGGGAAGCATCTGCGAGAAGTGTTGGAAGTCCTTTGAAAGAAAAATTATTCGCAAAGTTCTCAAAATGCGAATTTTGGTTGCAAAAGGTCCAATTCTTGGGCCACGTGGTGTCTAAAGATGGAATAAAGGTAGACCCGGCGAAGGTAAAAGCAATGATGGGATGGGAACCACCGACGAGCCCAATGGAGATTCGTAGCTTCTTGGGTTTGGCTGGATACTATAGAAGATTTATCCAAGATTTTTCAAAGATCGCTTCGCCACGTACGTCTTTGACAAGGAAGAATGTCAAGTTTCTATGGACGGATACTCAGGAGCAAGCCTTCCGTACTCTCAAGAAGAAACTGTGTGAAGCACCAATCTTGTCCCTACCCGAGGGATCAGATAATTTTGTTGTCTATAGTGACGCCTCCAAGATGGGTCTAGGATGTGTACTTATGCAAAGGGGGAAGGTGATAACCTACGCATCACGCCAACTGAAAGATCACGAGAAGAACTATCAGACCCATGACTTGGAGCTAGCGGTGGTAGTGTTTGCGTTAAAGCGATGGCGTCATTACCTCTATGAGACCAAATGTACACTTTTCACCTATCACAAGAGCTTGAAGTACATTTTCGATCAAAAGAAGCTTAATATGCGGCAAAGAAGATGGCTTGAACTACTAAAGGACTATGACTGTGAATTTCTTTACCATCCGGGTAAGGCTAACGTAGTAGCGGATGCCTTGAGTCGACGGAGTCATGGAAGCGGTGTCGTTTTATCACTCACTAGGATTGATGTTGTGTCAAGCTTAGTTGATAAAATCAAGAGGTGTCAATCAGAAGCACTTCGAGAAGAAAACCTCAAAGCCGAGGTTATGGTAAAACAACGAGATTTATTGACAGAAGATTTGTCGCGGCTTGAAGTTATTCCAAGACCGAGTTTGGGTACCAAAGTTGGGAGGAAACCGTGAGCTTCTCCTAGAAGAAGCCCACAAATCCAAGTATTCCATACACCCCGGTAGCACGAAGATGTATAAAGATCTCAAGTTGAATTATTGGTTGCCGATGATGAAGCTCGACATGGCCAAATATGTGGAGAAATGTGTCACTTGTTTGCAAGTGAAGGAGGAGCATCAAAGACCCTACGGGAGTTTGCAACCCTTGTCAATTCCGGAATGGAAGTAGGAGCATATCATAATGGACTTCGTCACCAAACTATCGAAAACCTTGAAGGGGTACGACACAATTTGGGTAGTGGTGGACCGACTCACCAAAAGCGCACACTTATTGGCGATGCGTGAGACATTGCTAATGGAAAAACTAGCGAAGTTATACATCGATGAAATTGTGTCAAGGCATGGCGTTCCGTTATCTATCGTGTCTGATCGAGATAGTCGGTTTACTTAGAAGTTTTGGGACAATCTACAAAAAGAGTTGGGTACAAAGGTTAAGTTGAGCACGACTTACCATCCTCAGACAGACGGACAAAGTGAACGGACCATCCAGACTCTCAAAGACATGTTGAGATCGTGCGTCATTGATTTTGGGGTAAATCGGGACTCACACCTACCGTTGGTGGAGTTTGCCTACAACAATAGCTATCATTCGAGCATTGGTATGGCTCCATTTGAATCCTTTTACGACCGGAAGTGTAGAAACCTGAATTGTTGGCTTGAAGCGGGGGAGAAATAGTTTGTCGGACCGAAAATCATTCAAGAAACCGTGGATAAAGTGAAGGAAATCCGTGAGCGTCTATGTTGGTCCCAAATAGCAGTAAGTAAATAAGAAAAATATTTTAGAAGGGGGTTGAATACAATACACACAATTTTTCACTTAATTTAATTCTTATTGATTTGAAATCAAGAATTATACATAGAAACTTTTGATTGTTGCGGAAGAGAGCAAATGAATCTGTTCAAAAAATCTTACACTAAGAGAAATGAAGAGCAATTGTAAAACACTTAGAAAACAATAAGAACTCCGTGGAGAGAAATTGCCAGTGCACTTAGAGAGCTTAAAGGCTTGTAAAGTTGGTTTTGCTGGTGATCTTGTATGTTGAAGCATACATCATATTTATAGTGCTGCATGCATTTAATGCATGGGACACCTGTTGAGCAGGGGATGGACACAGTTCTTTAGCATGGTACAGGATGTACCTTTTGTCTTGAGGTGAATTTGTCTTGAAGTGTTGACCTGCAGGATGGTGTAGACCTTTCCTTAAAAGAGTGTAGGAGACAAAGCTTACTTTTTCTGATCTTTAGATGAGGTCCACGTCAATGCAAGTTATCACAAATATACTTTGTCAGAAAAGTACAATGTATTTGAGAGAAATCTTTGGGCCATGAAGATTAAGAAATCTCCGGCTAGTGAAGATTGAGAAATCTTCGGCTCCTGAAGATTTAAGAAATCTTCGGCTCCTGAAGATTGAGAAATCTTCGGCTCCTGAAGATTGAGAAATCTTCGGCTCCTGAAGATTGAGAAATCTTCGGCTCCTGAAGATTTGAGAAATCTTCGGCTCCTGAAGATTTGAGAAATCTTCGGCTCCTGAAGATTTGAGATCGCCACCATCCTAGCCAATGGTGTTGATCAAGTAGGCATACTTGGCTTTAGGCTAAGAAGTCTATCTTCAATCCACTTTGAGAGATATACTTCTTCTTTGTCTTCTTCGGCTGATCTTCGACTTCACCGAACATTTGAATAGAAACCAAGCTGCTAAAAGAACCTCAAAATATTCTAAGTATGATGATACAAAATGGAAGATCAGCAGGTCATCTTCAAATCTTCAGATGAGCCAACAATCTCTCCCTATTTGAGGATGACATCCATACTTAAGAATAAAACGAAAGAGTATACTGAATAATTCATTTCGGCCCATTTTTACTCTTTTTGGGTTCTTTTCACATAGCTTTTTTTTGTATGGATTTATTAAGTATTTCCGACATTTACAAATGAATAAAAGAATGAAGTATATCTATACAAACTAAGTAAGAAAAAATGCACTTGTATTAAATAAGATAATTAGCAAAATTACAGGGACATAAACGATAATTTAAAGTGTAAATCATTCCTTCTTATATCTTTTGTGGAGCTCAGCGAAAATGTCATGACGAAGAAAGGAGGCTCGAGAATTTATGGGGATAAGAGAGAGGATTGCTACCAGAAACTTAGTTTCAGGAATGGAGATTTCTTTATGTCTGAAGAACATGAGAATTTCCTTTTCATTGTGGAAATAAACTCCTTTGAATGGTCGAGTCACCGCAGTGCCTGGAGGAAGGGTTGGTCCGCCGAGAATCTTCAGATCCAAATTTTGTACATCAGGGATTATTCCCATGGCAGCCAGATCCTTGAAGATATTTTGCTTGTCAGAAGAAGAGAGTTATGGAGAGGAGGAGAGGCACATCTTTTTGAGACACTAAACTTGAGCTTCTTCTTCAGGAGAATGCTTATACTTTTTTGCAATGTCTTTCATCCTTTCTAGAAGACAATTGAGGGCCTTTTTGGCCATAATCTTGTGTCGACTAAGAGATTTAGATAAGAGTTCAGAAATTTCATACCATTCTGAAAGTCCATAGTCGTCAAGGTCGCAGAATTTGGTAGCATGATGAGTTTTGTCTTCCTGAAAGATGACCATCCAAACATCTATATCTGAAAGTTTGGAGGTACCAAACTTTACATCAATGATTTTTTATTCCTCTTTCCGTCCCATCAATGTTTTCTTGTACCATAAAAATTCATACGATTCTGAATGAGCATCTTGGATAACCTTATCATTTTCAATATTCTTGTGAAGCTCAACTGCCTGTATGATTTCGTCTTCAGAAAGGCCAAGGTCAGAAGTGACTTTGGTAAAATGTTGAAGCTTTAGCCGATCAGCTTCAGAAACAAAGGCTTTTAGTTCAGAAACCTTTTGTTGCTTAGACAGTTGAAGCTCTTCATCAGAAGATAATTTTGTTTTACCTTTATCTTTGACCAGTAGCTCCCCCTCAGTTGGTAGCTCCCCCTCAAATGTAGCACTAGTAGGAACATGAGTGGGACCCTGACGGTCGCTGTCTGAAGAGACTTGAACCAGCTGTTTCTCCCCCTCAGCGGCTATCGAGGGAGCAACCAAAATAGAATCCATCTTCTGATGAAGAGACTGGAGAGACTGTAGAAGCTGAGAGTTAATTTCTTGTTGAGACTGAGATGATGCCTGAAGACGTCGGACCTCAACATCACGAGCATCAGAGGCTGCTTTAAGGGCAACAACTGAGATAGTGAGGTGATGGTTGGAGGTCCCAAGAGATTCCAACTTTTCTAGAGTGGCCTTGACAAAAGAGGCCATAAAGAGTTGGAGATTTCCAAACTGGCGACCGCTAGTTTCCGAAGCCAAGTCAGGTATACACACACGCGTAGGCATTGGTGGACGATGGGGAAGTACCCTAGAATGATCATCGGACGGGACATGGGGCCGATTAAGAGAAACGTCAGTTGGACTAATAGGCGTACTGGGTGATGAAGGGGAATCATCAGTGGAACCATGCTAAGAGGAGGCAACCGAAGGAGAAGAAGAGCTCTATGTAGAATGTGGAGGAGAGCGGTAGGAAGAGATAGAGGGCCCTTCTGGTTTTGTCACTTTTTTTCTTTACCCTGTGCCAAAAGATCAAGATAGCGTGAAAAAACCCTCAACACCATCCTTGGGTAAGACTAGTGTTTCACCGAGTGGTGCATAAACATCGACCATGAATTGGTCGGGTGATAGGTCGTGTAGTGAGAAGTCAGAACCTTGGTTTGGGGAGAATTCCAAGTCATCCTCATCCACCACGGAGAAGGGGATGAGGGAAGGTGAGGGTCCCCCAATATATCAATTGCATCCTTTTGGTAGGATACAAAGGAGGTGGCAGTGGGTTTTGCAGAATCCTCGGGCCCAGATGGGACAATTTCAACACCTTCCGATTGTGAAGAATCGGTGGGTGGAGTAGGTGGTTTGGCCCTAGAAACCTTCCTCTTTCTTTTGGGAGAAGAGGGAGGGGAAGAGGTAGAGTGTCGCCGCTTTGAAGTATGGTGAGTGACCTGGGTAACCACTGGAGGTTCTTTCGGTGGTAGGGTCATTTTGGCAAGTGCGGCGGGGCCGGTAGCTTTTGTGGATTTTTTCATGCTACTCGGCTTCACTGAGGAGGGGAGAGAGGGGCCACTACAGAGGAGGGACCCTTGGATACTGGAGTGTCCTTAGCATATCCCCACTATAGATCGGGAGAGTTAACGAAATAGATCATACCTGGGAGTAGAGGGTTGTCAGTCGCCAAAGGGCCCCGTTTGAGGAGGGGTCGTGCCACAAGTGGTGCATGATAGTCATATACGATCCGATGATCAGCCTCAATTGCGTCAGTGAGTAAGTTGTTGATGATAAGCCAGATGAACTGTTGGTAAGAAATATGCGGTCGCTTAGGCGGTGTGATCACAGTGATCAACTCATGAAAGAAATACTGGGCATAGTCTATTTTACGTTGGAAAATAAGTGCATGGACCAGTTGAGTAATGTAGGAAGGGCATTGATCATGCCCGCCAGTTTTCCTACTCAGACAGAAAAGAACATGAGAGAAGAAGGAATTCCAGATACTCCCATATTTATGCGAAGAAGTGTGCCACGACCCCGGTCATTGTCGCCATGAATGTAGTTCAAGGCCTCAACAACCTCATCATGCTCATTGCCAAGAGGGAACTCATCATAGGAGGTGTAAGTTGGAAGTTAAAGAGCTCTCCTAACATCATCGACACCGAATGTGATATCCGGTGAGTTCGGGTCAGATAGAATAGAAGCTGAGACCTTGTTGGATTTTTCATAGTAAACACATGTGAGCCAAAAATTACCAATGAGCATCTTGCTCATTTTTGGCGGGTTCCTCGTCAAAGCATACTGAAGAGGTGATTTTTGAAGAAAGGAAGAAATGAGATTAAATTCCTTATGGTGTGGATCACACACCAACCGTGCAACATGGTTGCATGGATTGAAGACAAGATCATTAAGAGAGGTGGGAGGAGGAAGAGGAGGCATAGTCTTCTTGATAGTTTTGGAGGGAGGAGAGGTGGATGAATCCATGAGAGAAAAGAAAATATAGTGGGGAAGAGAGTGTGTTGGTGAAGAAAAAGAAGGGTTGTATTTATAGATGGAGGAGGAAGTTTGAATTTTGAAAAAGAGAGGTAATTATGGGAGATATTATAGGGATAGGAAGAAAAGAAAGGATTTGATGGAATATTTGGGGAAGAGAGAATATATGGAAGAAAAAAAAGGAGAGGTAGTAGGATAGGGAAGACTAAGGAAAAAGACAAAAAAAATGGGGGAGGGGGTTGGGATGGAAGCCGAAAAAAATAAAGGGGGGTGAGGTTTGGGTGAAAATGGGGGGGGGGGGTTGGTTCGGCCGAGGGAATGGTGGAGGTGGTTTTTCGGTTTTGGTGTAGATGGTGATGGGGTTGGGGGTTGTCCACCGAAAAAAAAAAGAGGGTGTGGGGGAAATTTTGGCTAGGGGCTCTTGGTTTTCGATGGGTTAGAGGAGCCAAAAAAAATAGAGATAAGGGGTGGGGGTTTTCAGTTTCAAGGAGTGGTAAAGGGGTTGAGGTGTTGGTTTTCGGTTTGTAGGAGGGGTCGAAGAAGGGAAAGGGCCGAAGCTTTTGGTCTTCGTTGGTTTGCGGGTCGAATGTGATGGGTTAAGGTACCGAAGGTGGGAAGGGGGAGCGAGGTATGAGAGACCGAGAGATGGAAAGGGTTCGGTGTGGTGGTGGCTTCGGCGGGTGTGGGGAGCCGAACAAGAGGAGGGCCTTCGGCGGGGTATAGAGCCGAAGGAAAGGGAAAGTGAGTGAGAGGTTGGGCCGAAAGAGGAAATAGAGATAGGTCGAAAATGGAGTTCGGCTTGATCAAGGGCCGAAGAAAAAAGGGGTGAAAGGAGAAGGGGCTTCGGCGGGGTCTAGGGGTGATAGGAGAGGGGGTGGTTCGGTGGGTTGTGGGTCGATTGAGAGAAGAGAGAGAGAGGAGCCGAATGGATGAGAGAGAGAGAGGAGCCGAATAGGGTAGAAAGAGAAAGGGACCGAAGGGGGGGTTAGAGAGAAAGGGGAGCCGAAGAGAGGGTTGGGGGTGTTTGTTTTCGGCTTGAGTGAGGAAAGGGAGGGAAAGGATGTGAATAGAGAGAGAGACAGATGTGAGGAGAGAGAGAGAGAGAGAGAAACCGAAAGAGAGAGAGAGAGAGAGAGAGTCTTGTGAGAGTTTGAGAGGTGAGAGGTGTGAAGGTTGTGAAGAAAAAGAAACAAAGGAAGAAAAAATGGAAGAGGGGATGATGTCGGCGAGATGACGTCATCGAGATGATGTCATCAAACCAATGTTAAACAAATTTTTTTCTTTTTTTTCTTTTTCTTTTCTCTCTTATTTTTTTTAATTAAAGATCATTATTTAACATACCAAGTTCGCCAATGAGAAAATTGAACCGAGCTTCGTCAAGCGGCTTGGTGAAGAGATCCGCCAGTTGAAGATCGGTAGGGATGAAATAAAGTTCGACGTCACCTTTGGAGATGTGATCCCGGATGAAATGATACCTGATGTCGATGTGTTTGGAACGAGAATGCAGCATTGGATTGTTTACGTTGGCGATCGCACTTGAGTTGTTACACAGAATAGGAATGTTAGAGTACAGTTGATTGTAGTCTCTTAGTTGATTCTTCATCCAAAGAATCTGAGCACGTCAACTTCCAGCAGCTACATACTCAGCTTCTGCAGTAGAGGTAGGGACTGAGTTTTGTTTCTTGCTAGACCAACTAACAAGCTTGCCACAAAGGAGTTGGCAGCTGCCAGTAGTGCTTTTTCTATCAACTTTTGATCCTGCAAAATCAAAATATGAATACCCCATTAGATCAAAACCTGAGTCTTTGGGATACCAAAGACCCATATTCATGGTACCTTTGAGGTACCGAAAAATGCGTTTGACCATAGCCAAGTGAGATTCTTTCGGGTTGGCTTGGTAACGTGCACACAGACAAGTAGCAAACATAATGTCTGGTCTACTAGCAGTAAGATAAAGAAGAGAGTCGATCATGCCTCGGTAGCTGGTGATATCCACAGATACACCATCCGGATCAGCATGGAGTTTCAAAGGTGGTGCCATAGGAGTTTTCATGGCGGAGGAGTTTTCAAAATTGAACTTTTTCAGAAGGCCACGTATGTATTTACTTTGATTTATAAAAATTCCTTCTGAAGATTGTTTAACTTGAAGTCCTAAGAAAAAGGTGAGCTCCCCCATCATACTCATCTCATATTGGCTTTTCATGAGAGATGCAAACTCATTACACAGTGACTCATCAGTGGCACCAAAAATGATATCATCCACATAGATTTGAACAATAATGAGATTACCTGAGGTTTGCTTGATGAAAAGAGTGTTGTCAATTTTACCTCTTGAATACTTGTTCTTCAAAAGAAAGTCAGCAAGAGTGTCATACCAGGCACGAGGATCCTGCTTTAGACCATAGAGAGCTTTGTCTAACCTATACACATAGTCAGGATGGACCGGATCTTCAAAGCCAGGGGGTTGTTTCACATAGACTTCTTCAGCTAGATCCCCATTCAAAAAGGCATTTTTCACATCCATCTGGAAGACTCTAAAGTTCTTGTAGGCACCATGAGCAAGGAAGATTATGGTGGATTCAAGTCTTGCAACTGGAGCAAATGTTTCATCATAGTCAATGCCTTCCTCTTGCATGTAGCCTTGTGCAACCAGTCTGGATTTGTTTCTGATCACCGTGCCTTCTTCATCCATTTTGTTCCGAAAGACCCACTTGGTTCCTATGATGGTCTTTCTGGAAGGACGAGGAACCAATCTCCAGACTTTGTTCCTTTCGAACTAAGAAAGTTCTTCTTGCATAGCAGTGATCCAACATGGATCAGCTAGAGTTTCATCAACTTTCTTTGGTTCAATGAGGGAAAGGAAGTTCACATAGAGACAAATGTTTCCAATACCTTTTCTAGTCTGAACACCAGGTTGTTGATCACCAATGATTTGATCAATGGGGTGATCTTTTGTCCACTTTAAGGCAGGAGGCAAAGGAGGAGGGTAAGAAATTTGTAGAGGAGAGTTGGAAGGGAAATTTTCAGGAGAGAGAGATGGAAGATCGGCAGGTATAGGTGAGGAATGAATGTCATATTGAGAGACTGGGATAATTTGATGTGTATTTTGAGGTTGGGTAGGATTAGGATCATCCTCTTGATAAGAGGAAGGGTTGTTAGATGTAGAGGGATCATTATTTTGATAGAGAGAAGTGGGAACTATATAGAGAATGTCTGATGATGTTGGAAGAGGACCATCACCAACACATGAGGATATCCATTGGTTCAATTCTTCATCATCACAAGAGAGTGATGATGTCTTGAGGTCATCAAACTTGACATGGATGGATTCATCAATGCACTTCCTTCTGATGTTGTAAACTCTGAAAGCTTTGGAAGTGAGAGAATATCTCACAAAGATTCCTTCATCAGCTTTGGGATCAAACTTTCCTAAATTTTATATGTCGTTGAGAATGTAACAGACACACCCAAAGACATAAAGAAAGCCAATGTTAGGTTTTATACCATAAAAAACTTCATAGGGAGTCTTATTATGTCTTTTCACAATGATGGACCTATTTTGCGTAAAGCATGCAATGTTGATTGCTTCAGCCCAAAAATAGGTAGAAAGTGAGATTCACTTAGCATGGATCGGGCAACTTCACATAGTGTTTAGTTCTTTCTCTCCACCACACCATTTTGTTGTGGAGTTCTGACGGCAGAGAAGTTCTGAGAGATGCCTTTTTCGTTGAAAAAATCATCCAACATACTATTCTTGAATTCTGTTCCGTTGTTGCTTCTTACAGATCTTACTAGATGCCCATTCAACACTTCAGACTTCTTGATGAACTTCATAATTTCTTCAGTGGTGTCACTTTTATACCTGAGAAAAAAATACCCAAGTGTAACGAGTGAATTCATCAATATTGACAAGAATGTACCTTCTACCACCAAGGCTTGGGGTACTGACTGGTCCACACAGATCCATGTGGAACATCTGGAGAGGCTGAGAGATGGAAAAGCATTGCTTGGACTTGAAGGAAGATTTTGTGAGTTTCCCCTTCTCACATGCAGCACACAACTTCTCTTTCACAAAGGATAATTTTGGCATACCCGTGACAAGCTCTTGATTTGAAAGGACATTCAACGTCTTGAAGTTGAGGTGAGAGAGACGCTTGTGCCAGAGCCAGCATCTTTTTGCAGAGTTTTCAGAGACAACGCAGATGTTTGTTCTGAAGGATGAGCTATGTCCCATGTCTATGACATAGACATTTTCTTTTCGGTAGCCAGAAAGTAACAATTTCCATGTTTTTGTTGAAAATGATGCATGCAGATAATTCAAATATCACTTTGTACCCTATATCACATAGTTGGCTTATGCTTAGGAGATTGTGCATCAAGCCTTCAACATAAGCTGCTTTATTAAAGGTGATGGAACCATTTGAGAGTGTTCCATAACCTTTAGTACTTCCTCTAGAGTTATCACGAAAGGTGATAGAAGGACCTTTGGCAGGCACGAAGTCTAAAAGAAGATATTTGTTGCCTGTCATGTGTCGTGAGCACCCGCTGTCAAGATACCAGATTTGTTGTTGCCCTAAACCCTGCAATCACAAGGAAATAAGTTATTTGGTACCCATTTGGAAATGGATCCTTTTGAGTTAGAAGAAGAAGGAGAATCCTTGGAAGCATTTCTATCAATTATTTCCTCAGGACAATCCTTAGCAAGATGGAAGGTTTCACCACAGTTGTAGCATTTTCTATATATAAAGACCTTTTTGGACTTTGATCAGCTTCCTTGTGATGATTGGTCATATTGACTTTTATGGCCTTTGAGGATAGAGAAGAATCAAGAGGCTTGGGATCCAAGATACCTTTGTCAGAGTTAGTTGAAGGAATAGAAGATGATGTCTTGGAATTTAGCTTTTTCAACATCACGGGTCTGGGGATAGGAAGAAAAGATGATTTCTTAGAGTTTTTCTTGGGAAATTTCTTTTTAGGAGGAAGATCGGCAACCGATTTTCGTTTTTTAGAGGAAGAAAATTTCCTTGAATATGGCTGAGGGTCTCTAGTTGGAATCTTAGATGGTTTGGATTTAGAAGATGAAGCCTCATTGATTTTTAAGGATGACATAGACTCAAGAATGGGTTTAGGAGGGTCATTTGAGCCTTGGGCTTCCTCACTTTCATGAGGTGAACCAATGCTCTTGGCTTTGATGAACATCCCAAACTTGAGATTTTTAGAGAGGTCAGAAGAGTCCAAAGGTTCAGAGTTGTTACAGTACTGTTCAGAAGATTCATAAAATGAAGAAAGAGAGAAAGGAGCATGGGTATCATAAGAAGGTTCAAGGTCAGATTTCCCAAAGCCTAGTCCAGACTTGTCATCACAAGGTATTTGATCCTGAAAAATCATTTCTAAATTTTTGGAGGAACTTGTCCACCTTTTCACAATTTCTTGCTCCTTTTTTAATCTTTTAAGAAGTTTATTTTTATTTTTAGCAAGAGTAAAATTTATAGTTTTCAAATCTTCAAGCTCAGCCTTAATTTTGTCAAAATATTTTAGCTGAGAGAGACAAATTTGCAGTTGAGAAGAAAGAGATTTTATCTGAGCGTTTGCCTTTTTCTTTGCATCTTTGGCTTCATAGAAGTCAATGGTCAAAGAGTCAAAGGCTTCAATCTTCTCAGCTTCAGAGAGAGAGAGAGAGAAAAAGGGATGTACCTGGGTAGATGAGGTGGAGCACTCAGTAGACACAAGAGCCATGGAGGTGGAAAATGTTTCACAATCATCAACATCATCTAGTTTAGCCATAAAACAAAGGTTGGCCATTTCCTTGTCACTTTCGGAAGTTGGTTCATCTGCCCAATCATGAGATTCAGCAAGAAGACCTTTTCCTTTGTTGGCTAGAAGAGCATTTCTTTCCTTTTCTCTCTTGTATTTTGCCTTGTACTTTTCAGCACGGTCAGAGTTTGAAGGGATAGATGTGTTTGACTTTTGAAAATAGGGTTGGTAGGAATCAAACTTGGTTCAAACAGACCTAGAGGAGGTACGGTTAGAGGAAGGTAGTCTGGATTTATCAGAAGACCTGCTTCTGCACTCAGAAGCAAAGTGTCCCTTCCTCCCACACCTGTAGCACTCCTCATTTGATTTGTCAGAGGGAGTGGTTTTAGAAAGAGTAGAAGAGGATTTTCTAGAAAACCTGGATTTTCCAGAAGAGAAGCGAGGTTTCCCTTTTGAGAAACCTACCAGCATGGCAACACCATCTGATAACTGTGATACAGAGGTCTCCTCTCCTTCATCATCAGCCTCACTAAGATAGGATTTTGAAGGGTCATTGGGATCCTCTTGACTATTATTATCAGAATCAGAGGGATAAGTGATTCTAGGAACACACACAATATTTTTGGAAGAATCATTGACAAGAGCTAGAGAAGAGCTTTTAATGTCTTTTGTGATAGACTTCCTAAGCAGTTTAGTCTGCTCATAGTTAAAGAGAGTGCCATACAAAGCAGTGAGAGGCATAGAGTCAAGATCCTTGGTAGACTTGATACAAGTACAGACATTTTCCCAAAATTCAGGAAGGCAGTCCATGAACTTGCACAAGATTTCCTCATTGTCATAGATGCGACCCACAAGTTTAAGATCGTTGAGAAGACTGTTAAATTGATTCTAGTAGTCTGAGAGAGATTCACCCTTTTCATGTGAAAAGAGTTCATACTTTCTTACAAGGGAAATCTTTCTGCTCTTTTTTACTTTAGACGTACCTTCATAGAGAACACACAGAGTGGACCACATTTATTTTGCGGTAGAAAAGTTAACAAGAGAATGGTAGACCTCATCAGGCAGAGAAAGGGTAATGATGGCTCTGACTTTAGTATCAAGAGCTATAAGACGTCTGTCTTCATCATTATATTTGTTGGGGTCCTTTAAAATGTATCTCCCAGTAGCTGGAGTTCTTTCTTCCTTAGAAGAGTCCTCGTCAACTTTTGCCTTATCTGCATTTTTAACATTGTATCGGTCCCAAACTCTAGGAATAAAAGGACCTTCATGTAAGATAGTAGGATATCTGTTTTCAACTCCTTCTAAGAAGAGTATCATACGAATTTTCCACAGGAAGAAGTTATTGGGGTTAAACTTTGGTGGTTGGCTATAGAGTCATTGTCGTATGAAACAGCAGTGGTGTTTTGAGAAGAAGCATTGTTCAAAGAAGAATTGTTCAAAGAAGAAGAAGAAGAGGATGCCATTGCGGATCTAGTTTATTGAGTTAAACTAAACCACTCTGATACCACTTGTTGGTCCCAAATAGCAGTTAGGGTTCAAATTCAGGCGTTGCCAAAGCCCTTGTGGCTATGGAGGTTCACCTACAAAGACTCCAGGCCATTCGTGGTCGCCCGGGGATTAGTCGGTGCACGTAAGTTGGCCCGAAAACCCACGGTTACCAAAAAAAAAGTATTGTAGAAGGGGGTTGAATACAATACACACAATTTTTCACTTGATTTAATTCTTATTGATTTGAAATCAAGAATTACACATATAAACTTTTGATTGTTGCGTAAGAGAGCAGATGAATTTGTTCAAACAATCTTACACTAAGAGAAATGAAGAACAATTGTAAAACCCTTAGAAAACAACAAGAACTTCGTGGAGAGAAATTGTCAGTGCACTTAGAGAGCTTGAATGCTTGTAAAACTGGTTTTGCTGGTGATCTTGCATTCGAAGCATCCATCATATTTATAGTGCCTCATGCATTTAATGCATGGGACACCTGTTGAGCAGGGGATGGACACATGTCTTTAGCATGGTACAAGATGTACCTTTTGTCTTGAGGTGAATTTGTCTTGAAGTGTTTACCTGCAGGATGGTGTAGACCTTTTCCTCAAAAGAGTGTAGGAGACGAAGCTTACTTTTTCTGATCTTCAGATGAGGTCCACGTCAATGAAAGATATCACAAATATACTTTGTCAGAAAAGTACAATGTATTTGAGAGAAATCTTCAGGCCTTGAAGATTAAGAAATCTTCGGCTGGTGAAGATTGAGAAATCTTCGGCTCCTGAAGATTTGAGAAATCTTCGGCTCCTGAAGATTTGAGAAATCTTCGGCTCCTGAAGATTTGAGAAATCTTCGGCTCCTGAAGATTTGAGAAATCTTCGGCTCCTGAAGATTTGAGATCGCCACCATCCTGGCCAATGGTGTTGATCAAGTAGGCATACTTGGCTTTAGGCTGAGAAGTCTATCTTCAATCCACTTTGAGAGATATACTTCTTCTTTGTCTTCTTCGGCTGACCTTCGACTTCATCGAACATTTGAATAGAAACCAAGATGCTAAAAGAACCTCAAAATATTCTAAGTATGATGATACAAAATAGAAGATCGGGAGGTCATCTTCAAATCTTCAGATGACCCAACAATCTAAAAGCGGCTCAAGACCGACAGAAAAGCTATGCAGACAAGAAGAGAAAACAGATCGAATTCCAAGTAGGCGACCGGGTGATATTGAAGGTGTCACCATGGAAGGAGATAATCCATTTTGGGAAACGCGGGAAGCTTAATCCCCGTTTCCTTGGACCCTTTGTTATCTTAGAGAAGATTGGACTCCAAGCGTACCAGTTAGACTTGCCACCGAAAATGGATGGGATCCACCCTACGTTTCACGTTTGTTATCTTCGCAAGTGTCTAGTCGAGGAGGAAAACGTCATCACATTGACGGAGATCTGAGTGGATAACAGGAATCGGTGTGTGGAGGAACCCGAAGCAATATTAGAGTCCAAAACGAAGAAACTTCATCACAAGGAAGTGACAATGGTTAAATTTCAATGGAAGCACCATCGCGGTGCCAATGTAACTTGGGAATCAGAGGAGGACATGAAGAAGAAATACCCTCATTTATTTCCTTAGGGTGTGATTTCGGGGACGAAATCCAAATTAGGTGGGGAGGATTGTAACGCCCGTAAAACTTCTTATCAAGTAAGAACTCACTTATCTATCTTACCTCTTATGATTAATTATAAAACGGTTCGTGGGAAGTTCCTAAATTGCTATGTGTTTGTGCGGGCCTACTCGTGTGGGTGATCGTCGGATTTTTGGACCAAAAGTTTGAATCAGTCACTCTCGGCGACCTTGTCGGCGACTGTGACATGTGTCACTGTCGCTCGGCATCATCGGGGGGAGAACCGAGTCAGGGTACATCCCAAGCGAGAGTGACAGCGATTGTGCCATAGGGCACTCTCGCCGGTCACAATAGCTGGGATTGTACCGAGAGGGCATGTGGGGCGGCGATTGTGCTTTCGCGATTGTGCCATTGGCACTATCGCGAAGCACTCTCGCCCGCGTGGTCTGATCGATTAAAAACACCCTCCAGCCCACTTTTCTCAACACTTTCCACACAATCAAATTTAAGGTTTCGGTTAGGAGCTATTTGGTGGCGATTTTCACTCTTCTCCACACTCTTTCTTCCATTAATGCACTAGAGGTTGTCGGGGAGCAATAAATCTTCAACAAACCACTTCTAGGGTGCATTTAAGGGCTAACATTCAAGCTTTGGAATCTCAAGACTTCACCTCCTTCTCATTCCAACATCTTTTCTAGGGTTTTTATCTAAAACCTAGCTAGTGAGTGTTTCTAAACCTTTGTAAAAGAGATACATGTGTTTACTTGCATAGATGTTGATTTTCTTACCATGTAAAACTAGGGTTTTCTCATGTTACTAGTTTACCCTATTTTTATTAAATGATATGAATGATTAATCTTGAAATAAGGAAATATGTATGTGTTGGTGATATGAGTAGGTTGAGGGGTGAGATTTACTATGGTTAACTGTCTAAAAAGAAAAGGATTGATGTGTAAGAGGTTATAATCCTTGCAATTACTTGTTTCATGTTTATGTGCATTTGGACCATACGAAGATATTGGTATTGTTTACACATTACAAGGATGAAATTGCTCCTTCGGTCACAAGTGAATTTCTTGGATGAACCAAGTCAAATAGGTACTAGGAGGACATAGTCTTGGGTGCCACCATGTTGGTATGTACCTAGACCCCCGCCATTTGGGGCAATGTCGTGTTGTACCCCCGGATGTGTCGGGCCTTGTGGTGTCATTCGTGGAAGTGAACACTAAGGTATCTCGACTCTTGGGTGAAATTTGATTGGTGTTATGGGTCTCCCCCATTGATTCTGGATTCGGTAAATTACTGATAGTAAAGACTTACATAATTGATAATCATGCATGCATTACTTGTTCATCAACTTCACTAGGCTTTTTGGCCTAACACTTGCTTGTTGTCTATGTGTATCTCAGGTTCTAGTGGCGTCGCGCTTAAGAAGGTTTATGCGGACTTGATGAGAGCTTGGGGATAGTGCAATTGGGTGCACTTTTTGTGAAGATTCTATTGGGTTTATAGGCGACACCCTTTTTGTAATCTTATTTATATGGTAGAAATTAGATTAGTTGGTTGTTGTTTATTACCGTTAAATTACAAACTGTAATTAAACAGGTTTACACATTTCCCCATTTTTGGGAGGCTCTTGCTATAGCAATTTTATATACCACATGTCCGTTTTTCCGGAATTTTGTTATCCCCATTTTTGGGGTGTTACAGTACAATGAACTAAAATCATTCCTTCCAAATTATGGGTTTTGTGACACCATTTCAGACTCCTCTCTATTTCTTTACAATAATGATATTATCTCTCTTTATTTATTGGTTTATGTCGATGATATTATCATTACCAGCCCATCCCTTACGCACCTCACTAAATTTTTCTCCATTTTTTCTGCACATTTCTCCCTCAAGGATCTTGGCCCTCTCTCATACTTCCTTGTCATTAAAGTAGTGCCCACATCCATAGGTTTATTCTTAAATCAAACAAAGTATATTTCAGATATTCTCACTTGTTTTAACATATTGGGTTCAAAATCAGTAAGCACTCCTATGAACCTTTCACCATCACTTACCTTTATCGGTGCCCCACCTCTTTCGCCAGCTACCAAATATCGACCTCTTGTTGGCGCCCTTCAATATTTCTCTTTTACTAGACTTGATGTTGCCTTTTTCAGTTAACAAGTTATCACAATTTATGCATTGCTCGACTAATGATCAGTGGAAGGCTCTTAAGCGATTACTTCTCTATCTAAACGGTACTGCTCATCATGGTCTCATGCTTTATTGCAATTCACCATTGCAACTACATGCATTTTCTGATGCAGCCTGGGGCGGTGACAAAGATCAATATACTTCAACTATAGGTTATATTGTGTATCTTGGTCGAAATCCCATTTCTGGGAGTTCGAAGAAGCAACAAGCTCTGTCTCGTTCATCAACTGAGGCTGAATTTAGAGCAGTAGCAGATACTACGGTAGAAGTCCCATGGTTGTATTCGCTGTTATTTGAACTTAGGTATACTTCCTTTCCACATCCACCCATTTACTATGAGTATGTGATAATTTGGGAGTCGCAAACTACTCGACCAACCCGATTTTTCACTCAAGGATAAAACATCTTGCATTAAATTTCCATTTTGTACGTGGGCAAGTTCATTTGGGCTCCATTTGTGTTACCCACATCTCTGGCGATGACCAACTTGCGGATGTTCTTACTAAACCTCTACTTAAAGTCTCAGTTTCATCACCTACTCTCAAAGATTGGACTTGTTCCTCGGTCGTCCATCTTGCAGGGGCATGTAAAGGATATCGATCCTCAATCAACTGATTCACAATCAAATCAGACTTAATTTACTTGGTTAAAATAGTTGTTGTAATCTTTTATTTTTAGTATATATTCTTCTGATTAGGCTTAATTATAGGGATATGTACATTTTTGTTTTCGTTGTAAGCTGTATATAAGTTTAGCTCTCTGTAATAGAAAATCATATTTTCCTCTCAAATTCATACTATCACCAACTTCATTTTCAACCAAATTCTTAGTCCCTCTTCGTATCAATCTTCCCTGGATTTTTCAGATGTTGGATTTCATCGCAGTCCCTTATCAGGTTCTTAGTTCAATAATCAGATCGATTCACTATCATATTTTTCCTTAATTTTACCTTTATTTGAAACATAACTTTGTTCCTAACATTGTATTTTTGTCTTTGATTTAGGTTTTTAAAACCAATCAACGTTGAGCTATTGTTTTTATCTTGTTATCATTTATTCCTTTTATTATCTTCTATTTTGATCCTATTTCTTTCTTTTAGGATACCAGAGAATTCTATTTCTATTTCCTCTTCTTAATTAAATTCATGTTCATGGTGAGCTCATGTCCTTCGTGTTTCTGTTATGCTATGCACCAGAGGCACTTAGTAGCCAGAAGGTCATGTTTTAACCATATTATTTTGATACAAGATGTCAAAACATAGATCTCACTGATGCTAGAAGGTCATGTTGTAACAATTTTATGTTGTTTTGTACTCTTTTGATTTATTGGCCTTTTGAACTTCATTTTTTTGGAATATGCAGGTTGAAATCAGTACTACAAAACTTTTTTAATGTTCTAAGCATCTTTTGCACTCAAGTATCGATACATATGCGAGGAATCTTCTTGATGGCAAATCATTCGTCGCACTTGAAGCTCTTTAGTCCCAGATGCGTTTCGGCACAACTAAGGTTGCCGAGTATTGGGAAGTTGTTCCTAAACGTCTTTACATTTATAAAGCAAAGCTATCAATTATTATTAATACTTATGGAATTCAGTTTATCCTTTTCGTCTTCTAATACATATTTTTCTGCATCTGTAGGCTTGATTAAAGGAGATTCACAATAAGATGTTGCGTAAGCATTTAGAACGTCTTGAGCCATATGCTACTTATGGGGATATTGAAAGAGACAAAACTGTCTCACCAAAAGTGGAGGAAGAATTTGCTCATGCTCACGAGGGTATGGGCAGTTGTTTTTTAGTAAATAATCTCTTTAGAGAATCTCCAGTTAGATTATCCAAAATTGAGATTTTGGGGCTTTTATTCTACTTTTTCTCCAACAGATTCACCAAAACTCTCTAAAATGGAGAAAGTAAGAGAGAGCAATAAAAGTTTTCAAACTTTGAGAACTCCCTAAAATTACAATTTTAGGAAGATTTTTTTTAAATAATCTAATTAATGTTGTAATCTTCAAAATTGAGAAGCTGTTGGAGTAGAATTTAATATTTTGTTTTTAGATATTTTAATTTTTGATGATTCTCAATTCCAAAGAAAATTTTGAAAATATGTTGAGATGCTCTTAAGATTATTACTTCTTAACTGAAGGAAGTTGGTTGATGATTTTCTTTTGCATTTAGATGAAGAAGTTCTGCTCTCTCCAGAACAAATACCAAATGACGAGCCAATGGAGGACGAAAAATATGGTTTGTTTTCACTAGAACCATTGCACGGTGATGAAAACCAAAAAACAATTGATCCCGAAGAGGAAGGGCCATATTGGTAAATAACACTGACACCCCCGTGAAACATATTCTTGCTTGAAGGTAGAACTTCATATCAAGCTTGCAGGTTGAAATCACATCGGTTTTTGATGAAGAGACGGTCTACTACACAAATATTGACATTATTATTCGTCAGTAAGGTATCAATAATGGTTGATGGTATGCTGGCTTGACAAGCATTTGGATCAATAAACAGTCCAAGTCTTCAAATGTGGTTCTTTTGGGATATTTGTTTGAGAGCTTGCTTTTACATGGCATGCTTGCAATCCTTGTATATTTTCCTAGGCCACTCATGATTTAGTGTAAGTTGATGAATCTTTATAATCTTATACATTCTTCATATTTCTACTCTTTAATGAGCGTTAGACTATTCTAACTTAGAGATCGTTTACCTAACGCTTGCTCACGCTTACTCAGTAAGCGTTTACAGGTAAAATTCAATACTTCATGGGTAAGATTTAGGCCATTAAAACGACATCGTATGCAACATTTTTATCCGGTAAGCGCTTACCGGATAAGAGTCGTCACTCACACTTACCGGGTAAGACTCTCGGTCCTTGTCGTCGTTCTTGCCAGGTAAATTCTCAATTTTTGTCATGTTCATCTGTAAGATAAAATGATCCAGTAAGCACTTACTGGGTAAGTGTTTAATAAATAGCCCCTTAGATTAACCATTCTTTTTCCACTTATGGAGCTTTCTTACATAACTAGTCATTCACTATTATAGAACATTTTTTCATTATTCTAGAGTTTTTAACAAGTACAAATTTGTCAATTGTGATGTAGAAATTTTAAAACTTCATAAAATCATTTTTATTCATAACTTCCAATCCCCCCCCCCCCCCCAAAAAAAAAAAAAGGAAAAAACTCTCCGATAATACCAACTTTCATGTAACAATTTTTTTTGCATTTATACTTAGGCCCTGTTTGTTTTTTAAAAAAAAAGTCTGAATATGTCTGAAGTCTAATTCGGTAAGATGTTTGGGCATTAAGTGCGTTTTTTTTTTTTTTTAAAAGATCTGAAAAGGTCTGATATTATAAGAGGCAATTATATCTCTGAAAAGGTCTGATATTCGGCGCCCCTCTCCTCCAAACCTATCGCCTCCCTCTCCTGCAAACCTATCGCCTCCCTCTTCAATTCTTTGATAATATTAACTTCAGAAGAACGCCAGATCGATTAACTTGAGAAGAACCCAGATAGATTGAAGAAGCCTCTCCTTCCAGATCGATTGAAGAACCCAGATCGATTCGTGTAGGCCATCTCCAAGGGACGCCAAGGAAGAGAAACACAGAATCTAGTGAAGGTATCTCTTTTAACATTTCTTGATCTTCCATTAGATTGTTTAAAATGACCTCAAAGCTTCGAACCATCTGCTTTCTCTAGGTATACTTGGCAAATTTGCGTCTGAAAGGAGTTAACACAGATATACTCATCACTGCATACGAGCCCGTCTTCATAAAGTACGTATAGAGTAATATCTCTCTCTCTCTCTCTCTCTCTCTCTTCCTATCTCTATCTTGTTGTATTAAGCATTTTGGAAAATCTTTCTTATTGATGACACCAGGGAATGTTTTTCTTTCTTTCTTCTTTTATTGCTTTTAGTTAAAATAATACATGTTTTCTCATTTGCTCTTGGTTTTTCTATGTGAAGATTGAGCTTCTATGTTCTTGAATCGCATATAGTCTCTTTGATTCAACAAAATCAACAGTTTTTCCATTTGGGTTATGTTAAATAACTTGATTTTTGTTAAATAACTTGATTTACCATGGCGAATTTGAAGAATAATTGTTGGTTTTTGTTAAATAACTTGATTTGAAATCATTGAATCCTCGACAAAAACTTTGCTCATTTCAGGGACTTGTCATACAATAATCTCAGTGGTCCTGTACCCAAGTTTTCAGCAAGAACATTCAAGTATGTATGTGTAAATCTTATAACAAAAACATACACCCAGGTCCCGTATTAAACGAGTCTCGTTTTCATGCATTGACGAGTTGTGTGATATTTGGATTTGAAAACAAAATTGCATTTTTCTTCATCTGTTTCCTGTTGTACAGTATTGTGGGTAATCCTTTGATTTGTGGAAGTCATGCTAATGAGGGTTGTTCTGGATCAACTTTGCCTGAGCCTTTTTCATTTGAGCTTAATTCATCTTGTTGTTATGTTCGACTTTCGAGGTCAAAGTAACCCAATTCTGATTACCTATTTGATATGAATTGTGCATATTTTTTAATGAAAATTTCGATAAACCCGTTATAGATTACAGTAATTACTACTAAATGAGAAACTTTGACGCTAAATCTGGTAATTATATGCACATCAAACTTTAACTTGAATATGGAAACAGGGTGAGAACCACATAAACTACCTTTCCAAGGCCCCATGGTGGAATGGGATTCCTGCATAACCCCCTTTGCTTTTCTAACATTCAAGCATCCACTGCCATTTCATTTGTTTTTTTAGCATTCATTTAAATCTAGTGAGCAATTTAAAATTATGGACTGAAGCCTAAAGGTGACCCTTTTTGTAACAACACCGTCCCATGTGGATAGAAAAGTAGATTTGTGAGCTTCTTATAGCTCCCTCTGGATTTCGAGCGTTGAATCAAGCTTAGTTATGTTTTGATAGCACAATTTCTGTATATAAAATCATTTTTTATGGACGCACATTAGGATGAGATTAGGATGAGATGCACCGAATAAGATAAACTGAGATGCACCAGATCAATTCCCTTTCTCCAGTTTACCATTCATTTATTTTTTGTTTCTCATAATGTAGGATTTTACTTGCCATTCATGGTCCTTGTTGTAGGGTTGCTATTTTGCTAATTAGATGAAATATCTTGAGATAGAAATTTATGAATGTGATTCTTTCGTGTGTGCTAATTAGTGATGGACGAGAATGTACGTGTAAGATGGACAAACGAAATTATTAAATGCTTTTTAGAGACATGTATAGAAGAGATAAGTAAAGTGGGTCGAATTGGAAGTAGTCTTCGAAAAGAAACTTGGGTAAAGGTGGCAACAAAGCTTGATGAAGTGTGCCACGTAAAGCTCACCCAAAAACAATTGAAAAATCAATATGATTATTTAAAAGGAAAGTACTCGGGATGGGCGCACTTAAGAAATAGAACGGGGAACATTTATGACCCTGAAATGAATACGTTCACCTTATCCAATCAAGAATGGGAAGATTTTTACAAGGTTAGTTTTTATTCTATTTTTACAATTTTAGATAGTAAATACAATAGTATGGGTATTATATAAACAATTATCTTTAATTTGGACACAGGGTCATCCAAAAGCAAGAACTTTAAGAACATCACCATTGGTATTTCCTGAATTGTGCATTGCTTTATTTGTGGGGACTTCTGCTACCGGATCTCGTGCTTATGCCCCTAGTTCAACCCGTGAGAGGACTGTGGTTTCATCATCATCATTTTCATCTCATACTCACACTACTCAGAATGACGAGGATGAAGATGACGAGGAAGGACCAAGTGTCGATAAACCAAGTGCACATTCATCTAGACCAAAAAAGAAGAGTAAAACAAAGGTCGACATGGATGAATTAGCTATTGATATGAAGGGTGCACTTCAGACACTTGCTGCAAAACAAACCTCAAGCGTGGAGGCTTGTCTTGAACGGTTGAACACTCTTGGCCTTGATCCAAAGGGTTCTCTTTATAGTGCAGCCGTTGACATTTTTGGCCACACAAAATTATTAAGAGAGACATGGTTGGCGATCCCTTCAGACCCTGATATATTAATACCATGGATTTCGAGGACTGCAAGAAGATTGGGATTCATGGAGTAGTGTTGGGATTATGAACAAGTTGTTATTTGGTTACCTGTTATGCATTTGAACATGTTATTTGGTTATGTTTTGATATTTAACTATGTAGGCTAAGCTTTTAGAAGTTGAACAAGTAGTTATTTGGAAGTTGAACTAGTAGTTATTTGGAAGTTGAACAAGTAGTTATGTGGTAGTTACTTGTGTTATTTGGGTTAATGTGTTTGATATTGAACAAGTAGTTATTTGGGTTAATGTGTTTGATATTAAACAAGTAGTTATTTGGGTTTATGTGTTTGATATTGAACAAGCTTTTATTTATTTATAATTTTATTTATGCTTTTAACAGGTTCATCATGGATGATGATAAAATAGCTATATTTATCATTGTAATATTCTTATATGCGTTCTACTTGCGATCAAAGCGTTTAAAAAGGAAAAGAGATAATACGTCTGCAATGACTGGACGACAATTTACGAATGAGCTACTTGAAGGTAACGATCGACAATGTATTGATTTGTTACGAATGTCCCGTGATGCTTTCGTTCTACTATGTGATCATTTTAAAGCAAGAGGTTGGTTAACGGATAACAAACATATATTGGTCGAAGAAAAGATGGCTATCTTTTTGATGATTATAGGTCACAATCAACGTTATAGATTGGTGAAAAATAGGTTCCAACACTCGACACAAACAATTCATAAAATTTTTCATGAAGTGTTGGATAAAATGATCGAGTTTGCTAAGGAGATCATAGTTCCTACATCATTCAATCCAAATCCAGACATCCCGGGGAATAATAGGAGGTTACGACGAATATTTAAGGTAAATAATAGTAATAGTTGTATACAGTTTATTTACTAAACTTATTTTTGACTACTAGATTTAATGTAGGGAGCAATTGGCGCCCTTGATGGAACTTTAATACATGCTATCGTCCCTATTCAAGAACAACATTTATATAGAGGACGAGGAAAGGGTGAATGTTATCAAAATGTTTTGGCAATTTGTGACTTCAACATGGTTTTTACATTTGTTGTTGCCGGGTGGGAAGGGGTTGCGCATGATTCTAGAGTTCTGTCTGAAACTTTGACAGATGATGCTATTGGATTTCCATTTCCTCCTCCAGGTATACTAACGATTTAGAGGTAATATATACTATATTCATATTAATAACTATTTTATTTATTATTTTCAGACAAATACTATCTATGCGATGTTGCGTATTCGAATACTAGAGGATTTATGGCACCGTATCGTAATTATAGATATTGGCTTGGAGATTTCCGTCGTCGACGTGCAATGAACAAGTATGAAAAATTTAATCATTCTCATGCAAAACTTAGAAATGTTATTGAACGTTCTTATGGTGTCCTGAAAGCACGTTTTCCAATATTGAAAAGAATGACACCGTTTTCACTTGAGGTTCAAAGAGACGTTGTTATTGCATGCTTTGCGGTTCACAATTTCATACGAAAGGAAGGTTTAAGTGATGAGTTATTTTCTGAATATGATCAAATCATTGAGCAAGGGGACGATGGCGAGGATGAAGCTGAAGAGGTTCAACAGCATGGAAGTACCGCTGACCAAACATATATGGCTAGTTTAAGAGAAGAAATTGCGACACAATTAATGCAAAATTAACATTGATTTTAGTTGTTATGAGACTTTGTTCATGTTTTCTAGTGTTTGAATGGATAGACGTATTTCAGTTGAATTTTTGAACGTGTAAGAAATATATGGTAGTATAATTTAATTAAAATGAATTGACGTTTTTTATAAATTCAAAGGTACAACATTTTGAGGGATAAAAAAGACAATTATACATATTCAAACGTTTATCAGTTTAGAAAAACAATCAGTCTTGTTGATTCAGATTTCAGACTTCAGACGTTTGTCAATTTACAAAAACAAACATTTTTATTGATTCAAATTCAGATTCAGATTTAGACGTTTCAATTTACAAAAACAAACAGTCTTGTTGATTCAGATTCGGATTCAGACGTTTCAATTTACAAAAACAAACAGTCTTGTTGATTCAGATTCAGATTCAGACGTTTCAATTTACAAAAACAAACAGTCTTGTTGATTTAGATTTCAGACTTCAGCACCACCTCTTATTAATCAGACATGAAATAAGATTTCATACTTCAGACCTCTTAAAAAACAAACGCCACCTTAGTGTCCTACATCAAAATTCTCTACTTTTTTTTGTCTTTGTAGACTCAGAATACATTAGATGCAAATCCAAATGCAATTAGTAATCTTTCATAAATCGCAATTAGTATGTTTACTTACATTTCTTCAAATTTACATCCTGCTACTTTGCTAAAGATTGTTGCCCGTTGATTCTTATTTCAAATAGAAACATGTAGAAGATGGCGAAGGTGAAACAAGGGGTATATGTTGGTTGGAGTAACCACTTCACCTCTACTATCAACGAGTTTACTGTCTCTATTTATTGGAATCGCTATTGGCATTGCAGATATGAATCAATGATCCTTGATTAGCAAAATGGATCTAGAGTGCCATCAATTTGAAGCGTAATGGTAAGTTATAAAATAGGGTAGTGGAAAAGCACATCAAAGTGGCAGTGTGGCGGTCAATAAAATCATCCTCTATGGGATCAAATTAGCTTGTTTTGCACCACTTCATTCTCAATGACCAACCAAACATCTTTTTCATTCTAATGGAATGATCCATCTCATTCATGCACCATTGCTGTTTTGTACCAAACAAAGCCCTCTCAGTTAATATATTGTGCAATAAGAATCCTTCAGAGCAATAAGGGTGCGTTTGGTATACAGACATGATAGGTCATGACAAGACATAATAGAACATGACAGCTATTCAACGTTTGGTAAGACATAATTGGACAGAACAAAACAAATAACATTGACCAAGCGCGGTTGTTCGGATTTCATTTTCTTCTTCCAAGCCCTTCTTTCTTAGAAAAGCACTCACTGAGTTACTTACGGAATCTAAAATATTTACCCTTAATAAGTTCTTTATATATTTTTATTAACTACGCAATTTATTAAATTATAATGAAATAAATATTTTTATAATAAAATAAATTATTAGAAAGTTTTCTTCAAGATGACTAAAGTCACACCAAAATAAAAAAATTATGTAGTTTCCAATTTTTATTTTCTAATATTTTCTATATTTTTCTACTATTAGTATTTAATAATTTACATAACCATATAAAAATAATATTTCGAGGAAAACAAAGTGAAAGTTTAAAGAGCATAAAATACAATAAATAAAATTTAAAGAATGAATAAAATATAAAATAGAAGGCTTATTTGATGTTCTAGAAGAGAATTAGATTATATTTTGAGGTTATGTTGGTAAAACATAAGTGTGTTACACCTTGTTCCAACTTGTTCCTTGGGGTGGGGGTGGAGCAGGCGTAATCTACTTTATTCCATTATGTTCCTGTCTGTTCCACAAAAAAATTCTACCAAATGTGGGTCGATAATCCCTGTTTTGTTTTGTCCTGTCCGGTGTACCAAACGCACCCTAAAGGAGTGCTAACCGGAGAGGCAACAAAAAAATGTCTCCAAGCTTTATATTTAAATATCAAACACAATACTTCTCATTATTAAGACAATTTTACTACTTGTAAAGTTTAATATAGTTATCTGTTTTATACAAAAACTAATAAATTCATACAATCTTATATGTTGAAAATTAATCAATTTGACTGTCAATTAACCCTACCACTACACCTCCAACTAACAAAAACCCTTTCTGATCCACTCAAACGTGTTGTATATTGTAAATTATGCATATGCGTGAACAATATGGAAGCCTCACTATATTTTGCGGTGCGATATTTTTTGGTTTCAAATATGCACGGTTGGGAAAAATGCTCAAATTGCACATGTGTTTTGCTTTGTAGTTTTGGCACTCAACCGTAACACACCGACCACGAACACCCCTAATTTTTACCCCAAAAGTTTTGAATACATTTATTTAAATATTACACCCGCTGCATTACATGGGTACACAACTAGTAAATATATATATATATATATATATATTACTATAATATTAAGTTTTTATAATCAAATATGTATATATTCATTAAAAGTTTAATATATTAAGATGTTTATTAATATTATAACGTTAAAGATGGTTTTTAGTTTTTTTAGTGTGTGGTTGGAGTTGATTTTTTTTAGGGTTCAATTGACCCACCATTTTTAGTGTTTTATTTTTAGTGGTTGCGTTGGAGATGGTTCTTGTAACAAGACATGTTTTCTCATGTCTAAGAAAACATTAATAGTACATATGTTATTATAACTTTTGTAGAATATAAATTTATGTTATATGTATATGAAACTACCATTTTGTCTTTGAAGATATCATTATGTCATTTGTAACTCTGAAAAAAATATGTTAAGATTTCGTATCTCCCAATATAGCGTGTTGCCAAATTGTAATTTCGAATCTTATCTACTTATTGAGGTCGATGAAATATTTGGGTATATCATACCTCCTCTACCCCCTTCTTATGCCTTACTCTTGAGTGAGATATATTAGGTAGGTTTGAATTAGTACTTTGTAACTTCAAATAGGTCAGGCTGTCAGGAAAAAATGGTTATTGTGTGTATTCGATTTAGCTTACACTTACAACATTACATGCACAAACTAATTCTCCAGGCAATCACTGAATAACGTGAAGTTATCGCAGGCGAACCTCCATGGCCACACTGTCAATTTGATTCTTTTCAAGAAACGTCATTTACAAATAACATACATGTTTAGACTTCTATAACGGTAAACTAAAACAAATCTACACGGTTGTCTCATCGTAACTTCTCGTCTAAAATTATATCTTCTTTCAAAATAGGAACATGTTTGCACTTACACAACTCAAGACCAAGTTAAACATGTATATGTGCACAAGAATGAATTGTACAATTGCGGTAGCACTAAACACTTGGCGAAAGATTGGTCAATGTTAGAACATCTCGATAAATCTATTCAGCAAAATAAATGGAATATGAAACAAGTTGATAAAGATGAAATTCCCAAACATGTTTCTAATCCCCAAACCCATAATGAAATGAGTACCTATGAATAACTAATCATATATTGCAAGGCACGTTACTTAAAAAATGTGAAACATATGACTAATGATAAGTCCATAAATTACTGCTTAATTATCTTGATATAGTTGGAATTTTTTAGGAATCTTAGATCATCTTCGACAACTATGTTAAAACATAGATTTTGGAGATTAGGATTTTTTTTTTTGTACTCTAATAGTTATACTAATATAAAGATAAGAAGAGAGAATGTTGAAATATCTAAATTTGAAAAGATCTTTAAAAGTCTATATAAAGAGACCGAAACTAATAAGAGGAATTGAAATTAAATGTTTAGGAGAAAAAAATAATATTTTATTAAATATATTGAATATTTTAATAATATTGCTAAAATAGAGTAGCTTTTGGAGTTCGATGTAACATTGTTTAGAGATTTTAACCTTTGATAGGTTTAGAAAAAAATTAATGTATCTATTATAGATGCTCTCACGTATCTCTAATCCACTTAATTTTGAAGAGTGTCCTAAAATTTTAGAAGAACACAAAAGTTATTTAAAACATTATAAATTAGACTAAAGATCTTGTAAGAAGAAGAGTTAAGGTGAGAAAGTAAAAAAAGATTTGAACCATTTATCACTTTTAATTCGGGTGCATCTCATCCTAACGTGTATCCAAGAATAAAAACCCTTTCTTACTATTATCATAACTTTCATTCTCATCTAAATACAACCCTTAAAATTAAAGGGATTAACACTGTGTTCTCGAAACTCTTTTTACGAAGGAAAAGAAAGAAAAGGGAGGGAAAGAGGAGGAAAGTAAAAAAAAAAACTCGTGTTCTCGAAACTTTTTTAGGATGGAAAGGAAAGAAAACGGAAGAAAAATAATATCAAGTTTCCTCCCAAAAATTTCTTCCCAAATGTGGGAGGAAAGGGAAGGACAGAAAATGAAAGAAATTAAAACCATTTAAAAAAATTACTGAAATTATTAAAATTATAATATTAACCAATCTTTCATTATAAAGAATATATTTTTATAAATGTATATTTGTAAAAATAACATCTTTCATTTCCTATAACACAAATAAAAAAATATTTTCCCTCCCTTTCTTTTCCATCCATTTCTTTTCTTTTTATTTTCTCTCCCGGTTAGGATGCGTTTGGTACACAGACATAACAGGACAAAACATGACAGAATTGACACAGGACAAGACCGAACAAGACAGTTGCCCAGCATTTGGTAACATATGACAGGACAGGGACATGACTGGTTAAATGACCAGTTTACCCCTGATGACCTGTTTAGTATTTTTTTTTACCACATAATCAATCTAAATGAAAATTACCAAATATTATTTAAAAATACAAAACATATCTAACATAAACATTGATTAAAAAACTCAAATTCATAAAAAAAAACTAGGAGCTAATTCATATATTGTAAAGGGAAATTAATTAAAATGGGTGTATTTCAAATCCGTATTACCCAAATGCCCCAAATCTCGTTCAAATCGCCGAAATACCCCTTTTGTCCGGGAATAGTGGTCGGGAATCCCGGTTTGGACGCGTTCGGACGAAATGTGACTCGATGGGGTTAGGGTCGGGATTCCCGGGGATATGGCCGGGTTTCCCGGGGTTAGGCCGGGATTGTTTTAGGGTTTGAGAAAAAATTAGAGTTTGAGAAAATTAGGGTTTTGGGAACTATCATTTTATGTGTTTTCATTGTTTTTCACGTGTTTGTTGCCTGATTTCAATTGTTTTTTCCACTTTTCATACCATAAACATATACTTGTCATCGAATGTACGATTAACTTTCATCTTTGGCTATAAATTTTGCCTATAAGAGTCAGTATAATTCAAGGTAAATACGTTCATCATCACATCCATTCCATTTTTCTTTCTTCCTTCATTGTTCATACTATTGAAAAAATGAGTTCACCTGTTGTAAAAGCTAAGCTCTATTTATGTTTCGATGGTCAGTGGGTTCAAAACAACAATGAGTGGGATTATATTGGGTACACAAAGCGTGGTGTACAGATTCCAGTAATCTATACATATAAGAGGTTTCTTCGTTACACCATGGAAAAATGTGGAATCAAAGATTCTGCTACTTGCAAGTTGGTGTTCAAACGTGCAGATCGCTCACTAGTGGAGCTAAACAACGACGAACTGATACTTGGTTTTATGCAAATTGCAGTCGATTCAGAAATACCTCTAAAAGTCTTTGTGTATGACGCAACATTCATGTGCGACGAAGATGATGCCGGAGGTGATGACGAAATCCACGTCGGTGGTAGTCAAAATGAGCCTGATTATCAATTCCAGGCATCATACGACACCACACTTTATACTGATCATTCATATCGTCCTAACGACTCTTATCCCGATGTTGTTCCGGAGACGCAACTAGAAGAAGAACAACAAGCAGAAGAAGCTGAAGAAGAAGAAGACGAAGAACGACGGTTTTCTGGAGTTGCTCATGACGAAACCCATGTTTTCACAACGGGTATATCTGATCTGGACAGATCAAATACCGATACTGATGAGGACGAAGAAGAAGAGACATATACCCCTAGCAATAAATCACTTGTTGAGTTAAACGATTATTTTGATATGCCTCCGTCCCTTCCAAACCCGGAGACCAATATACCACCCTACCAACCCATACCTTACAATCGCGGTACAAGTATACATGAAGGACAACTATTTGATACGAAGGAGCAAATGTCCATACAACTCGGAATTAAGTTCTTGGAAGAGGGTTTCGTGTTTAGAACGGAGAAATCCGACAAAAGCAGATATGTGGTTGTTTGTGAGCAAACAAATTGTAAGTGGCGTATGTCGGCGAAGTCCGTGGGCCCTAAAGGAAGGATGTTTGTCGTTAGGAAGGTGAACGATGTACAAACTTGTTCGAGGACGCAACTGAATTCTAGACACCGGTAGGCCAACAAAAGGACTTTGGGCCACATATTGAAAGGTAAGTTTATTGATGCTAGCAGGTCATTTCGGCCGAATGACATCGTCGACGATATCAACCAGCAGTACGGACTCAACATTGGTTACCACCAAGGATGGCGCGCGCGATGCAAGGCCCTACTAATGGTGAGAGGCACACCTGAGGATTCGTACGAACGATTCCCTATGTACTTATATAATTTGGAGTTGAAGAATCCGGGTACATATACCAGAATAAGGACAGATTTACACGGACGTTTTGAGTTGTGTTTTGCTGCTCTTGGATGTGCGGTATGTATATCAGCACGCCATATATTTACATATTATAAATTACAATATTTACAAAGTTGCTCCACCTACGTTATTTGCAGATCCGCACGTTTTTGGCAAACCTGCGTCCTGTCATCGTAATAGACGCGACCCATTTAAAGGGACCTTACCTAGGTATGATGTTCTTGGCGGTTGCCATGGACAGAAATAACAACATCGTGCCCTTGGCTTTCGGAGTAGGCAAGTCCGAGACGGGGGAGGAGTGGGGTTGGTTTCTGTCCAGGTTGAGAGAATGTATCGGAGTCCCGGAAGGGTTGGTGTTTATGTCGGACAGGTCTCCTTCAATAAGTGCCGCAATTTCTGCGGTGTACCCATCGACCCCTCATGCCCTATGTTGTCGACATTTGGAGATGAACGTGAGAAGTGCGGACAGGCGTATTACTACAAACCGGCCAACCTACTGGAAGGCATGCAAAGCATATACGGTTACGGAGTTTGACCGGTACATGGATGCACTACGATATGAAGTAGATCGTGGAGCACAAGTTATGGACGCTGCTGGTAAGGAGAGGTGGTCAAGGGCCCATTTTCCTGCACATCGGTATAATATAATGACCTCTAATAGTGGCGAAGGTGTGCGGTAAGGGCCTCGAGATCTCTTAGGCGTGTCTCGACGGACCCGTGGACGTAATCGTGCAGCGCATCGTAGCGTACCCACCTGTATTGGTATGGGTCGGGAGGCGGCGCTCCATGATGGGAGGAGCTAGGGGGAGCCTGATATCCCGTGCCATCATCTTCATCTTCATAATCATCGTCATCTTCATCATCATCGTGATCAGGATCTCTTCGTCGGGACCTCTTCGTCGGTCGCCTGGCCTCCTCTCTTTCCAAATAGGCGACGCTGGATAGATACCAACGACTCTGTTGTTCGGCAGCCGTAGGAGTGAGGCGCTCGAGAGCCGGATGCCTCACCTAAATATATTGTAAAACATATAAGATTTAATATGCAGGACTAAGTTAAATAATTAATTGTTCACTTTTTAAAATTAGAAAGATAGTAAGAGAGCGTACGTCTGAAACTGAGTTGAAGATTGCAACGCATGCAACCTTATTTAGTACAATGTCTCGGTCCCATCGAGTTCCCCTAATGGCCCTGTCGGTGTGCTTGGTGATATGGTGACGGCAGACAGGAAACATCTCCAAGATCCATACCTGGAATTACACAACATAGAGTAGTATGTTAAAAAAAAAAAAAGACGACTTAATATTTAAGTTATAATACTTATCTAACCTTCAGAGCGTGTGCGAACCCACTCAATGTACTCTTGTTGATGTGCTTGTTCTTTTGTGTATGGCGTCTGGCGGTGGCTAAGTGTAAAGAGTTGTATGTGTGGGTCCAGATATGGCTACCCCACGGGTAGTTGTCAAATGTCATAAGGTCATCGACGGGCCTAAGGACAGTGTCAGAAACCACCTGGTTTAGCTCACGACCCATGAACATGACTTCCACCATCACTACCAAACAAACACGCACAACATCCTCATCGGATAGGTCCTGCATGCCGCCTCTCATCGTCTGGACGACGGTTTTCACCTTCAAATGATCGGGGGCGTGATCAGGCCAAAGCCTCCTGACGAAGGACCCTTCCGATATGGCAGGTAGGGAGGGTGTTGGGCCGAAAAGGAGTCCTGATATAAGACAAAACTCAAGACGACCAAAGCACATGTGTTTCCCACGGACTTTGAAATACATTTCCTCCGAAGCCGCATTGAGGACGTCGACCTCAAACTGTAAAAACATGTACACTAGGAGGGGGTCCTGTGCAGTATTTGTAAGCTCCAGCCATGGACCAAAAGGCGTCCGTCCAAATATTTGATGTAAATTTTGTGCCCGTTCAGGTGGACACGCTGTAAAAATATCTCTAATTTTCTTGGCGAAACCAAGACATACTTTGAAAGACAGATCGACGTAATGAAGATCCTTCTACATAGTAACGAATAAAAGACAACGACTTATGGTTATAGTTAATATTTATGGTTTTTTGCAAAGTTAAGGAGGCCTAAGTTTTGTTGATTTCGTCTAGTGAGAGAGTTTAGAAAAGAAGCCACTCAATCTATTGGACTTCCAGGTAGTAGGGGAATCACGTGGATTGCTTAAATCCCTATAAACCTTAGGGCTATTTACACCCGTTTGACAAAATCCAAATCGATATGTTGTGAATTTACCAAGGTTAAGGGACTAAATTGTAAAAAACCAAAGTCTAGGGGACTAAGTTGTAAATTTACCAAAGTTAAGGGGCCTAAGTTGTAATAAACCAAAGTCTAGGGGCCTAAGTTGTAAGTTTATCAAAGTTAAGGGTCTAAGTGGTAAATTATTCAAAGTTAAGGGGCCTAAGTTGTAATAAACCAAAGTCTAGGGAGCTAAGTTGTAATAAACCAAAGTGTAGGGGCCAAATATTTATAAAAAAAACAACACTCTAAAAAAAAACGACACTCTAACATGTTAAGGGCCTAAGTTGTAAATTATCCAAAGTTAAGGGCCTAAGTTGTAAATTATCCAAAGTTAAGGGGCCTAATTTGTAATAAACCAAAGCCTAGGGGCCTAAGTTGTAAGTTTATCAAAGTTAAGGGCCTAAGTTGTAAATTATCCAAAGTTAAGGGGCCTAAGTTGTAATAAACCAAAGTCTAGGGAGCTAAGTTGTAATAAGCCAAAGTGTAGGGGCCAAATATTTATAAAAAAAACACAACACTCTCAAAAAACGTAACACTCTAACATGTTATTAACGCAATCTCTAAAATTAACCCAGTCTCCAAAAAACATGTCATCTCTAAAATATTTATAAAATATAACACAACACTCTCAAAAAACGTAACACTCTAACATGTTATTAACGCAATATCTAAAATTAACCCAATCTCCAAAAAACATGTCATCTCTAAAATATTTATAAAAAAAACACAACACTCTCAAAAAACGTAACACTCTAACATGTTATTAACGCAATCTCTAAAATTAACCCAATCTCCAAAAAACATGTCATCTCTAAAATATTTATAAAATATAACACAACACTCTCAAAAAACGTAACACTCTAACATTTTATTAACGCAATCTCTAAAATTAACTCAATCTCCAAAAAACATGTCATCTCTAAAATATTTATAAAATATAACACAACACTCTCAAAAAACGTAACACTCTAACATGTTATTAACGCAATCTCTAAAATTAACCCAGTCTCCAAAAAACATGCCATCTCTAAAATATTTATAAAATATAACACAACACTCTCAAAAAACGTAACACTCTAACATGTTATTAACGCAATCTATAAAATTAACCCAATCTCCAAAAAACATGTCATCTCTAAAATATTTATAAAAAAAACACAACACTCTCAAAAAACGTAACACTCTAACATGTTATTAACGCAATATCTAAAATTAACCCAGTCTCCAAAAAACATGCCATCTCTAAAATATTTATAAAATATAACACAACACTCTCAAAAAACGTAACACTCTAACATGTTATTAACGCAATCTCTAAAATTAACCCAATCTCCAAAAAACATGTCATCTCTAAAATATTTATAAAAAAAACACAACACTCTCAAAAAACGTAACACTCTAACATGTTATTAACGCAATCTTTAAAATTAACCCAGTCTCCAAAAAACATGCCATCTCTAAAATATTTATAAAATATAACACAACACTCTCAAAAAACGTAACACTCTAACATGTTATTAACGCAATCTCTAAAATTAACCCAATCTCCAAAAAACATGTCATCTCTAAAATATTTATAAAAAAAACACAACACTCTCAAAAAACGTAACACTCTAACATGTTATTAACGCAATCTCTAAAATTAACCCAGTCTCCAAAAAACATGTCATCTCTAAAATATTTATAAAATATAACACAACACTCTAAAAAAACGTAACACTCTAACATGTTATTAACGCAATCTCTAAAATCAACCCAATCTCCAAAAAACATGTCATCTCTAAAATATTTATAAAAAAAACACAACACTCTAAAAAAACGTAACACTCTAACATGTTATTAACACAATCTCTAAAATTAACTCAATCTCCAAAAAACATGCCATCTCTAAAATATTTATAAAAAAAACATATTATCCGACGTAAACATAACACATAATCTCATATATAAAAGCATAATCGAACATATAGTCTAACAAACATACAATAAATATTTTAGAAAATATAAAACTACAATGGGTTTAAGAAAACTTACAGAAGTAAGTAGACGAGACATATCCGAGCGTGATATACATGATTGCAATGAGAGAGTTAGAAATGAGGGAGAGAGTTAGAATGTTGTGTGGGGTGTCAAATGGTCCCCCTCTCCCTTTTATAATCGAACCCAACACTCTATAACCCTAATTCCTTTTAATCCACACCGTTCAAGACCATCGATCACCTCATACCCACTTTTCCCGGCCCCCAACCCCGGGATACCCGGCCATAAACCCGGGATTCCCAGCCACACGTCGACACCCGGGATTCCCGGCCACTATTCCCGGACAAAATGGGTATTTCGGCGATTTGAACGAGATTTGGGGTATTTGGATAATACGGATTTGAAATACGTCCATTTTAATTAATTTCCCTATTGTAAATTAATAAAAAAATATAGATTAAAAGTGTTGTTAATTCAACAAAATGCTAACAAGAATCACTAACAAGAATCTCAATAACCTAATACACTTCCATGGAGATGGAATGTCAACCACATAATAGATGCATAGTGCATTCGAGGCATCTAAATAGGCATATGTAAGAGAAAACAGTGATTCAAAAACTATGGTGTATAATGTCATGTTAATATCAAGCAAACACCATAAACATAAGCTTAGTTGATTCAAAAACAGTGAAACAATATGAACTTTATATTTTCTAGTACAGTTTCTACATTAAGAAAGACTCTAACACTACAAAAAAATTCAAACAAGGAATCGATGTATAATGTGATATTAAAACATAATTTCTATCGTGTAAAATGTTGATGTTAAAATAGAAAGCGATATCGATTGTTACAATAAATCAATGAAAAGATATCGACCAAACTACATAAATTGATATCGACTGTTACAAGAAATCAACCAAACTACAGATTCTGTTTCATCGATTGTTACAAGAAATCGATGAGAAGAAATCGATGAAACAGAAATCGACCGAAATCGACAAATCGACCAAAGTACATAAATTGTTACCTCGATTAGAAGAATCCGTGGTAGAAATCGATTAAAAGCCCTCAATTAGAAGAATAGTGGTGGAAATCGATTAAATATAAATTGATTAACAAAAATCATGGGATGAAATCGATTAAATGGAAGTCGATTAATAAAGAATCATGGGCTGGAATCGATATAATCATGGTAGAAATCGATTAACAAAAATCGATTTAATATAAATCAATCATGGTAGAAATCGATTGAGAAGTCCGTAGAAATCGATTTACAAAAAAAAGAAAAAAAACTGTTACCTGAGCTGATCGATTTGAAGAACGAACTTGAGACATAACTGAGCAAGATGGAGGCGTGAAGCGAGATTGGGTTTTCCATTTTCTAGGGGTATTTTGGTACATATTTTCTTTGTTCCACTTAGTTCTAGGGGTTGTAGAGGAAGAGACGTGTTCCACTTGGGTTCTATTCTATCTAGTTATAGTGTGTTCCATATAAGAGGATGTCAAATATGGGACAAATATGTTCTATCTTGTCCTACCCTGTTCTACGTATCAAACGCACCCTTAGAGAACACGACTTAAAAGACTTCATTTAAGGAAGCAACCCATAAACTAACTATTAATAGAACATTTTAATAAAAGTTGACTAGAATTTCTTCACACAATCAATGTTTTTTTTGTTCTTTCAGGGTGTGTTTGGTATGCAGACAGGACAGAACAAGACAAGATGGAACAGGACAGGACAAAACAGAACAGTTGTCCAGCGTTTGGCAAGACATGACAGATCTGGACAGAACAGGACTAGACTGGTTAAATGATGAATTTACCCCTGACATAGATTACATCACATAAAACTAATTTACATCACGAATACATAGTACAATGGATTATCAAAAATAAAACTAATTTATCACGATTGGATTTTGGATGTGGAAATCAAAACCCAAATTTTAAGTTTCGGATTTTAGGTTGTTTCGGGTTTGGGTTGGTCGGGTTTCTGATTGATGTCGGTCGGGTTCGGGTATTATATAATGCAAAAGTTATATATAAATTCAATCGTTTTTTAGGATAAATACAATCGATTGAAAGATTGATGAAATTGATAGCAAATTTAAAATTTAGAAAATATTTTAACAGACTATAATTTACGATTTTCAAAAAATAATTAGATAAATAAATATCTATATATATATTATTTAAAATATAGATTTATGTTATTTCGGGTTTTCGGATGGGTTGGGTGGTTAACGATCAAACCCAATCCGAACCCAGATATCCTCCCAAATGTCGGGTTTCGGATTATCGGATTTCGGGGTATTCGTTTTTTGCAAAAACATCTTATTTTCGGTTCGGATTCAGATTCGGATTTCGGGGTATTCGGGTTTTGCAAACCCCTAGCTTGGAGGCATGGATGATGAGAAGACATGTTTTATGTTGTTTTTAACAAATGGTATATTAGTCAAATTATTGTTGTTCTACTTAGTTCCAGGGGGTTGGAGTGGAACAAGTGTGTCCCATGCTTGTTCCACTTAATTCTAGCGTGTCCCACATATGGTCACGCCAAACATGGGACAAGTCTGTTCTGTTCTGTCTTGTTCCACTCTGTTCTGCATACCAAACACACCCTCAGAGGCCCTTTTTATATTCACTGTATTATGAAAAAATAAAAAGACCTAACCCCCACCCTTAGACCATCTCCAACCATACGCCAAAATGCAAAAAGAAATGCCGACCTCCACTATTTCAATTGAAATCACACCAAAATTGGTGTGAGACTATTCACACTGCATAGTTTAGTGGCCCACTTCAATTCCTTGTTTTTTTCTTTTTTTAATAATATAATTATTATATATCATTTTATATATTCTTTTTATATTAAATCATTTTATATATTAAATTAAATTAAAAAATTAGCATTAAATAAAATTGACAAAATCAAATTTCATAACAAATTAAAAATACATAATACTTGAAATTAAATAACATAAACTAAAACATAAATTAAAAATACAACTGAAATAACAAGTATTATTTTGGAAGTTGTAGCGGACTACGACCTTTGGATTTGGCATGCATTTTTTGGTCTACCGGGATCCAACAATGATATAAATGTGTTGGAGTCATCCCATCTTTTTGCAAATCTTGCAACAGGTAATGCTCCTCCTGCTAATTATGTCATCAAGGGAAAATCTTATAATATGGGTTATTATTTAGCTGATGGCATATATCCAAAATGGGCTACTCTTGTTCAAACAATTCATGATCCACGTAGCCCAAAAAAAAGTATTTTGCAACGAAACAAGAAGCATGCAGGAAAGACGTCGAACATGCGTTTGGCGTATTGCAGTCCAGATTTGCAATAGTGGCAGGGCCAGCACGTTTATGGAGGAAAGAAATATTGCATGATATAATGACTTCATGTATCATTATGCATAATATGATCGTAGAAGATGAACGTGATATCAATGTAGTAATTGAAGAACAACTTGAATCGCCAAATGTAGGAGTCGAGATGATGAACGATAACAATGGTGGGATTGAACAGTTTCTTGCGCAACATAAAAGAATCAGAGACAAAAACGCTCATTTTGAACTTCGAGATGCATTGATTGAACATTTGTGGGACGAATATACTAACTCGGAAAATTAGTATCATTTAACTATGTTTTTAATTTATGTTATTTGAATTGATGTATTTTTTTTCTAGTAATGTAAAATTTATTAATTAAGAAATTATCGTTATATTTTGACCGAGACCTCATTAATTAAGTATTTATTTACTATAATAATTATTTATAAATAATAGATATTGTATTTAAAAATGTTTAATAATAATGAAAAATGTTTTTTTATTTGGGTTTAGGAGGTTTGGTGTTTTTTTTTGAAGAATGGATGGAGTTGGAATTTTTTTTAGTGTCAAGGTCATCAATTTTAGTGTTTTTGGTGTAATTTTTAGTGTACGGAGATGGTCTTATTCACCTCTTATTCGCTTCCCATCCCAAATCGATCGAAGCTTTCTCGACCTCCGGCTCCCAAATCCATCCAAGCTTTTCACCAATCGGGTCAAGCCAAACGGCTCATACATTCGGAGCACACCCCTGCTATTACTCTCAGCTATTCAAAACACGCGGTTTCTTTGTCTATCGTCTCTCCTGTTAGATTTGCGGGTATTTAAAAGTTTGAATCTTGATTATGTTATTGTGTTTCTTGAGTGTGTTTTTGTGTTTATTGCTGTTTCTAGTGTAGTATGTAGGTCTTAAGATGTTGATACAGTATGATGGTGTGTTTGATTTCTTCACTTTTATTACCGGTACTTTTCATTTTTCTACTTATTGTGTTAGATTTCCTTTGTTCACACTACCGTTGTTCGTCGATTTTTCAATTTCATGTGTTAAATTTCTTTGCTTTTTTTACGAACACCAAGTGTTTGATAAAAGTTTCCAATGAGAAAAGTGAAGTTAGAAACTTCTGTGGTTTTTGGCGTTTGCCCCTGTACGTACCATCAATTTGGAATTTGTGTGTATGATATTGCTTCTCACAATGTGAAGCAATAGAGGTATTATGTAAAAAAACACGGGACCGAAACTCACCTCTGCCAGTTGCCATCGGCCGCCAAACTAAACATTGTCGTTGCGGGTTCTCTCTCCTTAATTCTGTCTCTGATCTCTATTACTCAGTCTCAGTTTTGGAACCCGAAACCCTAACTCAGAATTGATACCAATTTCACTTACTTGATTAATTCATTTGCCCTAACATGATCTGATTTCAGTATTGATTTGCCCTAAATTGCAAATTTTCTTTTGTCTTGTAGATTTTCCATCTGATTTGTGATCTGTACTTCACACTTGTTATTTGTTAGTTATTACTTGATTATTGTCTTATTCATTTGTAATATGCCAGTTGAAATCTTTCCATGGCGTCCAAGAAAAAGGAATCAGAAGGCATCGCCCTTCTCTCTATGTACGGCGACGAAGATGACGATATGGAAGAAGATATAGATACTGATGACAACAACAGCCATAACGACGCCGTTCCACTGGAGAACAAGGAACAGCGCGAAGTCGGTGTGGACGAAACTGTGAATATGGAAGAAGATGATGCTGAGGCCCTTAATAATAGCAATAATATTAGTTATAACTATGGAAGCAATGTTGATCCAGTTGTTATTTTGGATTCTGCTAATGATAATACAACACCAGTTCCTATTGATAATTCGACACCGCCGCCTCCAGTAGCTCAGCAAGTGATTGGTGTGGAGCCTAGCAGAGGTAGGAAGGGGACTCTAACGATTGTAGATTATGGGCATGATGAGGCAGCGTTGTCTCCTGAAGCAGAGGTAATGTAAATTCTATATTTTTCTTCTTCTGTTTGTGTATATGGGCCTTTGATTCTGTATAATCTGGTAAATGGCATTTAGCTTGATTTTTTTATGGAAGTCCATTTATGAAAAAAATTTGGTAAGGGTATGATTTGAAACATTGAAACCCCTCGTTTTTAACCCCTGATTTTAATCATCAACCAACATGGAAATGGGGTGGAGTCTCAAGTTCTCAACCAACCATAAATTGCATGTCTTGTTAAGTAACAATACATAATTTGAATTATAAACTTAACATTTATTACAAGTACACAAAAAGGTGCATCCTTTAACTCTCAAACCAACAGTTCTATATTGGTTGGGAAACATGTTAGGGGTGAGTTACAACGTTTAACAAATGACTATCTTTAGGATAGAAATATTAATGCAAGAGTGGTTTGTAAATAATGATATCAACAGAATTATTATTAGCCTTACTGCCTAACAAAATAGCCAATAAAAATGACAATGTGTCATAAGAACAATAAGGTTGACATATCACTCTTTAGTTCATACCCAAGCACATAGAAGCATGAATATCACCATAACACAACTGTAACATAAATCAATCCCCTCTCGTTTGAGATCATACTTGTCCTTGCTGATCTCTAGGACCCACTTTTAGCTGAGCACAATCACTCAAAAAGGTTCTTAATTGCCATTTCAAAAGGCTTCATCTTAATGTAGTAGCGTTGTGCTGTTCCACTCAAAAGGCTTCCCCTTGTACTTATATAGGCCTGTCATGTCTCATGGTATACCAATAGTTCTCTATTTGTGCCATGTACCAGTTTTCATTGTGCACAAACCAAAGAGATATGATAAGAACAAATATTCATGGTGCTCAATGAATTTTTAACTCAATACTATCATGAAAGTTACCAAACCATAACAACTCACATTCAAGATTCTATGGACCAATCAATTGTGAATGAACTTCCAATTAGTTGAGCCAACGAAGCAAGATGAACATTAAGAGTCAAAGTCAAAATGAATAGGAACTTACTGTAGTCTAGACACGGCAAGTAGGTGAAACTAAGGATGGATGCATACACTTATTCAAAACTCAATATGTCCACTCTTCAGATTATGCAATAACTGAACATATTCTCTCTATCTTTGATTCTACTAGGTTTTCAAATGAGCACTTGAGGATAATAGTTGATTGAATTTGTACTGAAATTTATTCCATCAAAATGGGAGTTTTTTTTTTTTGGGGGGGGGGGGGGGTGCTAGTGTGCTACTCCCTCCTTGCGTCTTAACACACTATTGAGGCTGTCTTAGTTGGGATACCATTTCAACAATAAAACATGCTTTTTCCTTCCTGGTTGACCTCTTACAACCCCTCTTCTTTTATGATATTCTTGTTAGGCTTAAGGAATATTTTTGCCTTTTTTTTGGCTTGTTTGTTTTTCTGGTTTATATGTTGCTGAAAGTTGGTTTTGGGTGCAGGAAGGGGAAATAGTAGCAACTGGTCGTGTAATGTTTGGTGCAGAGCTTCAAACTGCAAATGGTACATACACCTTGTTATTTTGCTATACATGTACTGTCATACCTTTCTGTAGTTTACTGTATGCTGTAATAGGGGCCAACATAGCACACTATTATTCCACCAACTTCAAAAGTATAATAATACATTGTCCTAATGTAGGCTCATAATGAAGTACAGAGTGCTGTGTGAAATTATGGGAACTTAAACTGTAAATTTGACTTGCAGTGCATCGATGTAATTATCACTGGGATGTTTCTATCAGTTTCTTAGCCGTCACAAGTACTTACACCTTTGGGATGGCAACTTTGTAAGGCATATAGCTGGTTTTATATAAATAGCACTGCCAACTTTCCTCAGAATTACATGATAGTGATGTTTGGTGGTAATAAGAATGATAATAATCTGATGCATGATTTATAATATATTGTTGATCAAATACGTGATGATACCCTTTGCCCTTTGGTTATCAAATTACTAGCTGAGAGAGTTTATAATTGAGAGTCTGTTAGGCTATTGGTTATTGATTCATCTTTTCATTGCATTAATACTGATGAAGGTGCTTGCTTTCCCTCTTGTTTATGGATCAATTAGATCATCACATGGTGGTGTACTGCCATATATTTACTATTTTAATAATAAGTAGATGGGGTCAATGGATTTGCAATAACTAATAGCGTGTAACGAAGTTATTATTTCTAAAAATATTGTAGTATTCCAAGATCTAAGAGTTGTAAATTTTGCAAGGGGTTATAGTCTTTGCTATCAAATTTTCCAATTCATGAGGTGTGCCACATGCCCTCCTTTTTCATGGACCCAGACGTGCTGTGTGTCTTTCATATTTTGTTGCTAGTCAGCAATTAGTGATTGAAATAGGCAGCAATAGTGGAGGGTGGATCAGCATGATATGCATTTAGATAGTAAATGGTCAGGGTATCAATTACACAAATTTTGTAGAACACAATTGGGCTTCAATTTAGGTGAGGCCCCAAAGGCCCTTCTCAATAGCCTCATGCATGGGCTTGTGCTTTCACAACGATAATATGATTTTGATTTCGTAAACAACTACAACTGAGGAAATTTTGGGCTAAGGTAAAACTTCTTTTTAGCAATAATAAAGCCATTTTCTTTGCTCAAGTTATCCGGATGGCAGTGTGCTTGAAGAATTTATAGACAGCTTGGTGGGCAATAGATGAAGAATATGTTAAGAACCTTGCTAATAAAGTGAAGCAAACACAGTAATAGAGAGGAAGTGCTTGGCCAAATTGGAATCAATTAAGTAGATGAACGGAAAATGAAAGAAAACACTGGAACCTCTAGCAATTCGAGAGTGCTAGAACCGAAAGAACTCACTAATTTCTGCATGCTTCACACTCCCTGCATCCTTCTTATTTATGCTAAAATTATTCTAAGAAGTACCCAAATTACTGCCATCTTAACTATTCTAGAATATTACTTAGGTATGGCTTGGGCCTCTAGATGGGTGCATAACACAATATTTGACAATGGATGACACTTAACTTTTGAGGCATGCTACTTCAACTCACTGTTTGTCTGGAAACCACAATGAGAACCATTTCTTCCTATGCTTGCATACCCTATTTTTTGCACCTGTAGGGAATTTTCTACTTGTCCCTAATCGTATGACACTTATCTTACAGCATTCTTATGCTATCCTATCATATATTCATATTGGTTTAGCATTCATGACCTTGACCAATATAGCTTCGTCATTAAGTTCCTCAACATCTTCGTTGGTGCTTGATTTGAAATATTGGCTTTGATGCTACATCACGAGTTTCCATTCTCTGTAGTGAGAAACCTCAGTTGCAAACTGTTCCCTTTGAATTGGTAGTTACACTCAGTTGGCTTTGAGGCTACATACTCTATCGTCACAGAAACAGCCGCTCTACTTTATTGGGTAGAGGTCAGGTTTGCATTCATCCAATCCCTAGACCCCACCTCCGGGTGGGAATGTGGGATATACTGGGTTCGTTCGGTTTGGTTCCCCACATACTCTACCAAACTATGCAATTAGGCAAGTATATTTATTACTAAAGTTGGCCGGTTGTATTTCTGTACAATTACAATGATAATTCTTGCACAGTTACACTTTACATTTAGGAGCTACTGAATCCTACTGTTTTATTTCTTTGTCATGAATTGATTTTTTGTTGACTTTGAACTTGACGACTAAGTTGATGAAGATGAAAATTTTTGTGTCTGAAATAACATGTAGGAACACCGCCAGGGACGGTACAGCTATTAACACCAAGCACACAATCAACTCCTCCTCAATCATCTGAACATGTTGATCAATCACAGTCTGATGCAATGAACTATAAGGGAAACGAATCAGAATCTGCAGCGCCTGAAGAAGCTGTAAATATGACTGAAGATGAGCAGAAGGAGATGGATCCTTTAGACAAGTTTCTCCCCCCACCACCGACGACAAAGTGCTCTGGTGAACTGCAAGTAAGTTTCTCCAATATATGCAGATGTGTATAGTGTATTCGTATATGTACATAATTCGTCTCCAAAGTTTACTGATCAAGGTTGTTAAATCAACTGGCTATAGAAAATGGAGAAAGTATAGGATATTATTACATCAAGAATTCCCCGCACACCGTATTGCATTTTAGATTTTTAATAATGTAATTCTTTTTGTTCGTAAAGTAAATAGGCCAAGTCACATTTTGAATTGACAACATAACCTGATATATCGTCTCTTTGAGATTAATTGGACTATTGTTTGTGTATGTATGGTACTTGGAGATGGTTGTGCTTTTGTATTAACCTTTCTCTTCACGTGTCTTTTAACATTTCTCAACTCTTTTTGTTCAAGAAAGCTAGTTTTGTAGGAAGTTTTTTTTTTTTCTGGTAGTTGGCGTTTTTTTAGTTATTGATTTTTTCTTTCTTTCCAAAAAGGGTCTTTGAGTAATTTGGTTTGCTTATGGTTCCATCAGTTCATCCACAAGATCCGAAGTTCACTCTGACCATCAGTTGTGGTTTGCTACCCAACTCTTACCATGCAAATATAGCTCATCTTTTATCTAATATTTCTTTGTTTTTTTTTCTTCATGGCTTTGGACTTTGATACCAATTACTTTTTTTCTCTGTTAAATGGAATCTGTAATGGCTTTTTAAATTGTTAAAGTTGGTGCAGGAAAAGATTAAGAAGTTTCTGGCTCTGAAGACGAAAACTGGGAGAAGCTTTAATTCGGAAGTGCGCAATAGGAAAGAATATCGCAACCCAGACTTCTTGCTACATGCTGTGACTTATCAGGACATCGATCAGATAGGATCTTGCTTCAGTAAAGATGTTTTTGACCCCCATGGTTATGACAAAAGCGATTACTATGATGAGATAGGTTTGTGTTTGTTCTTTAATCACTTTCTTTTCTTCTTCCATATGCTTGAGAAGTTATTGAGAATCCGTTAAATGACCTGTTCTGTGAAGCTTCTTCAAGATAATAGATGCATATATCCTTGAGACAAACACTGGCCTGTCTATCTGTATTATTTATATATTACATGTTTATGTTGCTCTCTATACATTTTACAGAGGCTGATCTGAAGCGGGAATTGGAGAGGAAAGAGCAAGAGAAAAAGAAAAACCAAAAGATTGAGTTTCTTTCTGGTGGAACACAATCTGCTGCAGCTATCCCAACACCAAAAATCGTGGCAGTTCCAGGTAAATACACAAAGTTATAGATTTGATTTGACTCTCCATATTTTTTCCATTATGTTCTGTCAACTTCCCTTTCTCTGTCTAGCGGCTTTGAAATTCATAATATGACTGTTTGCTGTTTCTACAGCTGTGCCGCCAACAGCTGGTGGTGGATCAAATTCAGTTCCAGCTTCTGTTGATACTGGGACCCGGGAGGGCAGACCAAATAAGAAATCCAAGTGGGATAAGGTATCTTTTTGCATGTTTGATTTCTTTTTGATGAGTTGCAAATTATTGTAGATGATCCACTAAGCTAATGTGTTTACATATTTATTATTGTTATTATCATTTTCTCAGGTAGATGGGGACAGAAGACATCCTCTGACCACCAGTGGGCAGGACTCTGGCTCACATGCAGCTGCCCTTTTATCTGCTGCTAATGCTGGGACTGGGTACACAGCTTTTGCGTGAGTCTTCTTTTACACTATTTTCAAAAATATTGGTCTTCTATCTGTACGTTTACATAGCCTTCTTATGGAAATTAGTATATAAATCTTTCTCACAATTGATTCCACTTTTTGTTAGGATCTCTTTGTTCTGGTCATTACTTTGTTGCTTATCCTCATTTCATTTAACCAAGCCTCACATGAAAATTGGAACAGCATTTGACGGATGCTGAATCGCAAGTACTTTTGGAACAAACAAGCCACCTGCAGGCCCACCAAATGGGGCCTAGCAAGGCTTCACTTAAATTGGTGTCTGCATTTTCCTAACAAGCTTGCATGCAGTTTCTTGGTTTGTAATCGAGTCTGTTGAACATGAGTGGGTTTACCAACCTTTTTTCATAACCGTTGGTTTTCAAGCCAGCTTGCACATACCTCGATTAATCCCACGAGGCCCCAAAGTTAACAGCCGACAAACCTCCAGTGCCCTTGAGGGGACGGGGACTTGAACTGTGGAGCAAACCCAAGGTCTTACCAGTTCTATCAACGTATACCAACCTTGTTACGTATTGATTAGCCTTTCTTGCATAGGTTGGATTATGCATCCATGTACACACTCAATGCTGCTTGGTTTCTCTGGCAATATATATACACATATAACTCAGGATAAAGATCACAAATTTTGGGAAAGCTTATTTATTTTGTTAGAAGTTGGATTTATTTGATGTTATATTGTTAGTTGCATCTTTTAGTGGTTGGGAACTCAAGTGTCAATAATAACCAGCCTTTTTATCACAAACTGGTTTGGGTAGGATAAAGATGAACCTAAATAAACTATTTAGTTAGGTTTTCTGGTCTTCTAGCTATTGTAGTCTATTTTAGCAAGGGTGTTTTGGTATTTTGATGTCTCATAGTTTTCGTTTCCCTAAATCCATTGTATGGTTTTTGTTCTCGATATAAAAACCAAGTTATTGTATACAGTGTTGCTCCTACGCGTATGAGGTTGGTGATAGGCTCCATGAAATGTGTTGTCTCTATTTGTATGCTCTCACTTGGGCATCCTTTATAAAGGCAAAATGCAACGAAGTTTGTTTTAGTTACTGTTCTTGTAACATGATAACGTCGAAATTAAGTTATCAAGTTATATTAATTGAAAAAAATTATATTGATCGACAACTTGACATCCACGTCATCAGATGTTAAAAGATTAGTGGTCAAAATGAGTATGAAATATGAAAATTTGAAACTTTGTTATAGTAAATAGGAACTAAGGCAAACTTTGTTGTATTTTGATATGTTTTGTATCCATTAAAAAGAATGTTAATCATAATCATATAAAGATGCATGCTCATGCTCGGTTTTTAATGTTGGATGAATGAATGCAGGCAACAAAGACGGAGAGAGGCGGAGGAAAGAAGGTCGAGCGATAGGAAATTGGATAGAAGATCATGAACAACTTCAATTATCCGTTGTAAGTACCAAGATTATAAAAAAACAATTTTCTTTTTAATTTCCAGTGAAATGCGAAAAAGCATCACGGCTTGCGATATCATGTTTTATGTTTGTTGTTGCTAGTTTTCTTTGGTACAAATATACAACAACAAACTGATCAAAAGAAACAGATTACAAGACGGAAGTTAAACTTTACATTAGGACACCCGTTTGTTGCTTTTGAATCTCTTCTTTGGGCGGGAGGACCCATAAACTGTTTAACGTCTGGATTCGGACCAGGAGCGGTTACATTTTTGTCGGTTTAAGAAGGATCAGCTGTAACAGGTCAGTCCCTATCGGATACAATTTTATTAATTGACAGGCGAAGTCGACGAGGATTGAACTCTTTTCAAAAAAGTGCCATGTGGCACTTGCTCTTTGCTTAATGGAAGTGGGCCGGGATGTGAGGACCAGTTATACCGGTTCATATCAGTCGTACATTTTGGGTTTGAAACTGGGACCGATTATGTCGTAACAGGTTACGAGATAATAGTTATCAGTTATATTATAACCTATAAAAGAGGTCTATCATAATTGGTTTTTACCTATTTGTACTTAAAAAGAGCAATTAACATTTAATGGGAGAAAAAGAGAGTCATTGATGTACAATTGTACATAACATGTGGGTATAGAACGAGTGTTGCAAAATGGATATATTTTCTAATTACATGTTATAACCAAAAAATACTGCTTGCTTAGTTAGGTGTCGTTTGTTTTTTAAGAGGTCTAAAGTCTGAAGTCTTATTTTAGTTATGATTAATAAGAGGTGATGTGTAAAAACGTCTGAACGATTCGGACTTAAGAGCTATTAAGAGGTTTTTAAAAAAAGACAAACAATCCCTTACTGTTTTTCATATGAACTTGATAAGGGAGATTTACACGAGAACAATAACTAAATAAGAGAAGATGAAATAGGTAAATCATGTATAAAATCATATATGATGTTACACTAAGGGGTTGTTTGTTTTTTTTTAAAAACCTCTTAATGGCTCTTAAGTCTGAATCGTTCAGACCTTTTTACACACCATCTCTTATTAATCATAACTAAAATAAGACTTCAGACTTTAGACCTCTTAAAAAACAAACGGCACCTAAAGGTCAACTCGAGATTAAAATCGCATAACTCATGTGATTTTACGTGTGAATTGTGTGTAAAATCACACGTAATTCTATTATTTTTTTCATTTTATCATTTACTGTTTTCATATAAATCTAATTCTACATGCATCATGAAATGGACAAAAGTAACAAAATCAACCCTTACGTGATGCGGAGAATTAACAATTGAATTAAACTTAAAAAAATATAAAATATAATATTTCAAATTGAAAAATAATATTTAAATTACACATAAAAATATTAAATGCTTATTTGAAATGTATTTTAAATATTTAATAATAAAATGTTTCTATTAAGAAGAAGAAAAAATTAAACAAAATAAACGAAAAAACTCAAATAAAGTAATTCAATTAAAGTTTTGAGAATTTTAAAACAGTTGGTTTTATTAATATAAAAAACAAGAGGTACATTGTAGTTTTTCATTCCATTGCGTAAAAAATGGAAAGGAAAGGCTTATTCCATCTTCCATATAGCTCTTATTCTCACACGATCCTAATAGAGAGAGACACATAAACTTACGTCAAAGCCTAAATAGGAAGAATAAACCACGGTGAAGGACTCTACCGAGAAATCCATTATAATCGGAGAAAGAGTGAGGGGGGAGAGAGAGAGAGATGGAACGTTCTTTTAATCAATTATTCATATCATACATAAACAATAATATGTATATAAATATAAAAGTTTAAGAGAATATAAAAACAAACATGTTGACGTAGAATGGTTCTCCACAACTTCGCTACAGGGTCGGATATACATACAAGGAGGGGGTGCACATGCATCCGCTCCGACCTCTCGAAGTGATAGGAAAAAAATATTAGGGTTTTTTTGTTTGAGGGGCGTCATGATTTTTTTTTTAAAATCAAGGGTGCTCTGAAGGTATTTGAAAGTCGAGGGCCTTAAAAATAATGTTTATATATAAAAAAGGAGTACTATTACGGTTTTTGTCCCTGTGGTTTGTTAACAATTGTGATTGTTGTTCATGTGGTTTGTAATTCATTGTTCTTTTTCCTTCCTAAGGTTACCTCCTTCAATGGGTTTACTGTTAAGCATGAAGAAGGAAAAAAACAATAAATTATAAACCATAGGAAAACCATAATTTCACAAGTAGATAGCAATTCTCAACAAACCATAGGAACAAAAAAACGTAGTTTACTCTAAAATAATAAACATGATTGGCTCGGGTGGTTCCCAAACTCAAATTCACACAAGTAGAAATCAGAATTTTGAATTATTATCTTTAAAACGTTGACACTTTTTGACAAACACAAAAGTCTAACCTGACATTTCCTTACATATAAAATCTGGTATATGTTTGACAAATTATCTGATAAGTTAGCTGATGAACTATAATTTGAAAGACTTTGAATTTTAATAAACTAATTTTATAAAATTTACTTCAAAATATGTTTTAAAAATGAAATAAATTTTTTATCACATGTATTCTATCTACAATTCTATTTCAATATCTTTAATATAACTAGTTCTTCATTGACATTGATTGACGTTTTCTATGACATGCATCTTAAAATATATTTTCACTGAACGTTTTGGTCAACGACTTTCCTCAGCCTCAGAGCCGACAAAAGCTCTGTAATGACATGTTCCTCCAAAAGCTCTGTAATGACCCGTCGGGGAACCCGGTCCGCCCGCCCCGATCGGGGATGGGGATTCCCCGCTAAACCGGGGATGGGGATGGGGACGGGGACGGGTATCGCACTCCCCGCCCCGCCCCGTCCCCGTTTTATATTTTAATTAATATTTGATATATATTTATTTAAACTAAATTGGTAATTCATAATGTCCTATTTCCTAACTAAGTTTATAATATAAAATTGTTATTTTTTGGATGTTAGTGTGTATTTTGGATGTCAATCAAAATACAAATACTCAATATGGTTTTGAATCTTACTCGATATCTTTTGGTACGTTTGAAGTTAAGTTTTTTTTTCCGAATTCGGTTGAATTTATTTTGGTTTTAAGTTATTAATTATTATATGATGTTGTGATTTTTATACTAAATTAAATTTCTTTCGATTTTAGGTTTATTGGAAATATGTGATATTTAAACATGTGTGGTGTCTCATATATTTGATTTAAATAGCTTACATAAACGGAAAAAGAAAATCCCCGTTTCCCCGTTGGGGAACCCCGTTCCCCGTTGGGGATGGGGATGTGATCATATTCCCCGACGGGGACGGGGATGGGGACATGGATGAAGATGAGGGATTGGGGACGGGGATGGGGATTGAGGTCCCCGCCCCATTTCCATGCCTAACGTTAACCTCATTTTTTTCATCATGAACAAACTTGAACATATATGTATAACATGAACATATATATGTAAGCATAATTAACTATGAAACATATATGAATAACATGAACTCATACGTTAGCATAAATACATATGAACGGTTCTGTTGACATTTTTACTTAAACAATATTGAAATGATTCAAAAAAATTATGAAAAATGATAAAATTGTGAAATCGTAACCTACACAACAATTTTGGAATCTTCATTTTTGTAACTCCCATACAATTAATTACAAAAGATTACATATCAAAATGACGTTAATACCCTTTTGTATTAAATAAATAAATGAATAAAACATCAACTAACCTTGCAATCCTATTGGTTGATCAAGGTTCACATAGTTAGCAAGAAATACAAGGTTAACAAATGATCCTCCCTCCCTCTCTCTCTCTCTCTCTCTCTCTCTCTTTATATATATATATATATATATATATATATATATATATATGACGATAATCAAATGAGAACCAAAAAAAGATTGTGAACCGTGAAAACCGATCTAAGACGTTTATTGTTTTTTAATCTATGGATATGGAACATAATGACAATTTTGAAATAATTTACAACTTGGGGATTTATTATGTATTACAATTAAAAATGGAAGGGTATTCTTGGGCTTTCAAATACAATAATTAGTTCATGGGCTTTCAAATCCAATAATGAGGGCTTCAATTCATGGAAAATAGAAAACCCTAAAAAACGACGACCTGTAGATGAAGCATCCATACTCGTTGGGAGATTACCTCCAAGTACGAGATCCAAATCGAAGTTGGATGCGTCGCCTACTCCAACGTCTACAAAGCTTGTCGTCATGCCGACGACCTTCCAGTCGCATTGAAGCAAATTCACGATTACCAGTCTGCTTTTCACGAGATCGAAGCGCTTCAAACTCACCAACATTCTCCGAACTTCGTTTTGCACGAGTACTTTTGGAGCGAGGACGAAGATGACGTGCTTGTTTTGGAGTACCTGCCGACGGATTTGTCGTTGGTGATTAAGACGACGAAGAAGGAACGAGAACGGTTGAGCGTCAGTGAGATCAAGAGGTGGATTGTTCAGATTTTATTGGCGGATGTTGTGCTTGTTCTGGAGTACCTGCCGACGGATATGTCGTCGGTGATTAGAACGAAGAAGAAGGAACAGGAAGGGTTGAGCATCGACGAGATCAAGGTGGATTGTTCAGATTTTAATCTTTTATTGGCGGTCGACACTTGTCATCGGAGTTCAATTATTCATCGTGATTTCATGTGGTGAATTAAGATATACATGAACAATTATGTTTTTTATTTCATTAAGTGAAATAACATATTTATAAAAATTATGATTTATTTCATGTGGTGAAATAAGGTTAGTATGTATTTCATCTGAATGAATATGTCTGTTTCATATGGTGAATATGTGTTTCATCTGATGAATGAATTTGTATGTTACATTTGGTGAATTTTGTTACCAAAATGACGATTATGTCCTTTTCATATGGTGAAACAACTTTTAATTAAAACCATAGGATCAAAACCAAATTACGGCTTGGATCAATTCTCACGATTCTCAATCTTTTTTTGGTTCTCACATGATTTAACCCCTATATATATATATATATATATATATGGTCCCCTTCTTTTTATTAACCAACATATTAGTCTTAACCATGTTAACCAATCTCATCCGTTCATAATCAAGATCTACAACCTACAATTCATCAGGGATTTTTATTTGATTTATTGCTTGATGCACGCGCTAGTTTTTGAGTTCCACTTGTGCAAAGGGTAAAAGGGTCAAAAAACACATTAAATAAAAAAGGTATGTTTCCTCATGAACAAAATTGTAGGAGCACATAGCGGAATTCTAGGGATCAAGAGATTGAATCAAATCCAAAATCTTCCAAAACGTATCTTGAAGTAATAAAAAGAATTTTTTTAATGATGAATATGTGAGAAATTTTAGTTTGTGTACTTGTCAACTAAAAATAGATAAAAATTTGTGAATAAAATCAAAATAAAAAAATGTATGCGAAACACATGTGCAGAAAAACACATTCAAAAGTGATACACATGTGCACATGTTTGGAATTTTACCCTATTGGAAATGTGCAATTGTGTACAGAGAGTTTAAAGCGCAAAATACAGAATGATACCCTCTTTTACCCATTGACATTGTGCAGTAAAGATTTTGAGAGGCTAAAAGCTTAATTCAACCATTCAACGAAGGGGGAATTTATACAGAGTATTACAACAAAGCTACCTAAAAAGAAAGAAACAGAAAAGGAAAATACAACAAATTAGGGAGAGAAATTGGGGACAGTAATTGAAACAAAGAAGGTAATGATGTAGTTTCCTTTACTCCCCCTCAAGTTGGAGCATGTAAGTCACGAGTGCCCAACTTGTCAAGTAGAAATCGGAGTTGCTCTGTTCCTAATGCTTTGGTGAATAAATCGGCTATCTGTAAGTTTGTGTCAACATAAAAAGGTTGGATTTCTTGGGATTCAACTCTCTCTCGAACAAAGTAACAATCCATCTCTACGTGTTTCGTGCGTTCATGAAAAACGGGATTGTTGGCTATCTGTCTGGAAGCTTGATTGTCGCAAAAAATAGGAGTAGGTCCAACGGGGGCTGCCTCCAAATCTTGTAGTAGCCATCACATCCATAGAATCTCACTAACGGTGGTTGCCATAGCTCGATATTCTGCTTCAGCTGAAGAGCGCGAGACTACAGATTGTTTCTTCATTTTCCACGAAATCGGTGCTCCTCCTAAGAGAAGTAAGTATCCAGTTCGGGACCGTCTAGTATAGTTACAACCAAGCCAATCTTCATCACAGTAAGTAACGAGGTTCAACCCTCCAACCTTTGGAAGGAAAATGCCCTGGCCAGGCGTGGTTTTGAGATAACGGAGTATCCTTGTGGCTGCCTCCATGTGTTTCTGATGGGGATCAGAGACAAATTGACTCAGCATGTTGACTGAGTAGGCAATGTCTGGCCTGGTTGCTTGGAGATAGAGGAGTCTTCCAATGAGGCGACAATATCGATTGGCGTCAATGCGTGGGCTCTCGTTACACTTGTCTAGCTTCAAGTTTTGTTCCATGGGGAAAGAGCTCGGTCTGTAGCCTTGTAACCCGTTGTCCTTCGAAATATCTAAAGTGTATTTTCGTTGACTTAGGACCATCCCGTCTGGAGTCCGAGTGACTTCGATACCCAAAAAATACTTTAGTGGCCCCAAGTCTTTGATATTGAACTCCTTATCAAGGTAGGCTTTTGTTCCCTGTATTTTGGCCATATCATTCCCAACAACAATTACGTCATCAACGTAAATGAGGGATGCTACATATATAGCATTTCTCTTGTAAATAAAGAGTGAATGATCTGCTCTTGACTGCTTAAAACCGAGATTTAAAAGAGCCATCGTGAATTTTTGGTACCAATTTCGCGAAGCTTGCTTCAGCTCGTAAAGTGACTTTTTTAGTCTGCAAACTCTCATTTCCCCTTTCTTTAAGAAGCCCAATGGGATCTTCATATACACTTCTTTACTCAAGTCCCCATGTAAAAACGCATTGTTCACGTCGAGTTGATGGATGATCCAGTCTTTCTTGGCCGTCACGGCGAGTAAGCTTCGTACCGTGACCAACTTTGTGACCGGTGCAAACGTGTCGTGATAATCAACCCCTTCTATTTGTGTAAATCCCTTCGCCACGAGTCGTGCCTTGTATCTCTCGATCTCTCCGTCGGGCTTGTATTTTTATCTTGTAAACCCATTTCGAGTCAATGGCACGTTTTCCTTCTTGGAAAAAGTTAGTAAAATATATGGTATTTTAATAACTTTGGATACATTTAAATACATTTATATGTATTATAGATAATGAACTCTTAGTGGGTTTATGTTCTCCTATATGAGAGCTTCGAAACGATATATCATGTGTCCAAAACGGAGTATGTGTGAATGAGATATCGATGCTCAAAGTTGAGTGTTTGGAATGAACTAAGTAAAAAATCAAGTGGATTTGGGATGTGTCCCACATAGGAAGGAAGTGTAAAATTGTTATGGTTTATAACCATGAAAGTGGGAGGGGCTTACAAGCTCCTTTGATTGGTTTTACTCCAACTCCTATCCACGCGCAGGAGGGGTGTCGATTGAGATTTTTGTAAGCTAAATCGGCGAACTTGTGCGTGGGCGGCTGGGCGCGACCTGCAGACACGAATGCAGCTCCGAAATCTTGTGCTCGCACAGCTTGGTTTTTGCGAATTTTTGTTTTGATCCAGTGACACGGGCGGGTTATGTCGTGGGCTAAACCGCACGACTACCCGCGTCGTGCACTGGAGTATGGACGAAAAACAGTGCACCGGGCGGGTTAGGCCGCGGGTTAACTCGCACGGTTATCCGCGCCGTGCACTGGAAAGTGGCCGAGAAACAGTACACCGGGCGAGTTGTGTCGCGGGTTTACCCGCACCACGTACTGTTGTTAATTCCGTTTGTAACTCCTATTGATACTCATTGTATATAAAAATTAATATGTTTAATGATCAGATAATTATGATTAATTACTTATTAATTACATATTAATTCTTCGGTTTCAATTTCAAGTATAAAAGGTGGAGTCCGGTTTCATTCCACATACCGAATACCGAACACAACACACAACTCTCTGAAAGCTACTGCATATGCTGATTTCCGACGACTTTTCAGGCAAGTAGTCATCTCCGACAGTACTTCTGCTTACGTTGTTGTACCCTGGGAACAGACGGGGAATATGTTTAAGGGAATCGTGTTATACACGAGCCTCAGCTTCCGTTTTTTTCTTTTGTTTTCTGTATGTTAGAATTTCAATTATTCGTTGATTACTTCCGTCTTCTCTTATCTGTAATCGTATTATTAATCATTTGTTGATTATTTAATTTACATATGTTGTAATATTATATGTATTACTAAAATACATAGAGAAACTAACATTCCTTCGGGCATATTTTCTAAGGTCCACGTTCCATTTTCTTCAAAGGCCCGTATCTCCTTTTGCATGGCTTCCCTTCACGTAGCATCTTGTACTGCCTGATTGAAATACTTTGGCTCATCATTAGAGGTGATGGCCGACAATAATGCTTTATGTGAATTAGAAAATTTCTCATAAGACATAAAGTGAGCAAAGGGATGTACCGTCGAGGAAATCTCACTGGGTGCGGGTTGTGCATGGTCTATCGATGGTGGTAGCTTTACGACAAAATCGTTCAAACGCTTCGGTTGTGATTTGCTTCGTTTTTCTCTAGGAGTTCCGGTTGGTTGTTTGCAGGGTTCTAAAAGGCGCGCCACGGCGCGATATGGCGTGAGACGCGTCTCCGCCGTTACAATATGAGCCATAACATTTTTGTAAGGCATGGCTCACGCCATGGCGGCTCAAGGCACGCCATATCGCGCCATGGCGTCCGTTTTTTGTAAGGCGTCACTATATATATATATACTTTAAATTTGTTACTTTTTTAAGTTTTAAAATTTAAATTGTTAAAAGGTAAAAGTAAAAACTTAAGGGGTGAAAAGTTAAAAGTTAAAACTTAAATTAAGTTGACTTTATTTAGACTTTTTAGAATTAAATTGACCTGTATTTTCTATTCTCCCAAATCAATTAAGTCGGTGTCTCCCAAGTCCCAATCCCAACACGCCGATAACAAAGGCTTTAGCTCGGCAATCGACGACATCCCCCTCCCCTTGGCCGATGGTGGTGGTAAGAGAAAGACGATGGTGGTGGTAACTGGTAAAAACCTAACTTTTTGTTGACTTTAACATCTCATGTAACTATGTAACTTTTTGTTTGCTTAACATTATGTAACTATGGAAGCTCTTTATATGATATCAATATATATATATATATATATATATATATATATATATATGAATATAAGTTATTGGATATAATTGTATTCATTGAATAAAAAAAGAAAACATATATTTATACACATATGATAAATTAACAATATTATTAATTTGCCGCCTTAGTTCACGCCTTGAAAAACGCCGCGTCCTCGCCATATCTCGTAAGGCTTGAGGCTTGACCTCACCGGCACACTACGCCTCATGCTATTTTGAACCTTGGTTGTTCGTTGTTGATGATCACATTTTCTGATTCGTGTACAACTTCATTTTCTGTCGGTTGTCTCGACTCTTCGGCCATCATGTTTGGATCAGGAGTATCCAAATCGTTTGTGGCATCTGGACCGGTAGAAATTGTTGGTTCAAGAGTGACCTTTTGGTTGGTTTCGTTTTGAACATTTCCACCGCCCCTTGGTTCAAAGTCATCATAAGGCTCGAAGTCATCCTTTCCGTCATGGTCTCCATGGGTCTCGATTTTGGCGAAGGGGAACATTTTGTTCTACGAATTTGACATCCCGTGAGACAATTATTTTGTTCTCATCGATGTCGTAAATTCGATATCCTTTCTTACCTTGTGGGTATCCCAAGAACAAGCCTGGCCTCCCCCTCACCTCGAACTTGTCTCCCTTTGTTTATGTGTTTCTAACATATACCAAACACCCAAAAACCCTCATGTGATCGTAATCGGCTTTTCTTTTGAATAGAATTTCAAAGGGAGTTTTATGTTTAATCACCTTGGAGGGCAGTCTGTTTATGATGTATGTTGCTGTTAGTATGCATTCTCCCCAGAATTTTATGGGCAAATTTGTTTCAAACCTCAATGCTTGAGCCATTTCCAGGATGTGTCGATGCTTCGTTCGACTACCCCGTTTTGTTGTGGCGTATGGGGGCACGAAGTCTCTAAGATGATTCCTTCCTTAGCGTAGAAATTCATCATGGAGTTGGAAATAAATTCACCCCCATTGTCACTTCTTATTTTCTTAACAGTTTTATTAAATTGTGTTTTGACCATATTCCAGAATTCAATTAGAAAATTGCTTGCATCAGATTTGTGTTTGAGAAGAAAGACCCAAACAGCCCTACTAAAATAATCCACAATGGTCAAGAAGTAACTTGCCCCCGAGAGGGAAGGAATGCGATATTTGCCCCATGTGTCACAATGTAATAAATCAAAGCATTCAAATGTTTTTGTTGATCCTTTTGGAAGGTAACCTGGTATGTTTAGCCCTTACACAAGAATCACAAACCTTATTCCTTAATTTGTAAGAAAGACTCCCTAAAAATTCAACTTGATGTAGTTTGGACTCGGAAGCATGCCCCAACCTTTTATGCCAGACTGTGAGATCGGTTGTTGCCATCATCGCCTTCTTTTCATGAGCCGCCAAGCCCATTCGATATAGACCTTTTTTGCACTCACCCACACCAATCAGGTTCCTCGAGCGTAAGCCCTGCATGATACAGAAATCAGGAAAAAAAGTCACGACACATTGAAGCTCTTTGGTTAATCGACTGACTGATAATAATTTGCAATTAAATTTTGGAATATGTAAGACTTTTTCAATCTTTATCCCATCATGCAACGTGCAATTTCCCTTTCCTTCAACGGGTATGGCCTCCCCATTGGGTATAGTCACTGGGGTTTCACGATCACATTTCGCTACGTTCTTGAGCAGTTTACGCTCGTAGGTTATGTGGTCGGTGGCGCCTGAGTCAATGATCCAAGCATTAGAAATATCGATCTTACCAGCCATATTGACCATTGGGGTAGTGTCTCCCTTGGATGTGCTATCGTTTTCTGAAAAATGCTTGAGCAACTTTTGGTACTGTTCGGTCGTCAAACCCGGTATTGGACTTGGTTCTGAATCCACTCAAGGTTCCCTAGGTTTTCTTTTCTTTCCTTTGCCCGACCACCAGTCAGGATAACCGATTCTCTTGAAGCATCCGTCTTTGTTGTGACCGTTTCTCCCGCAAAAGTCACAATGCTCTACTTCTCCGTTGCCGCATCTTGCGTCTCTCTGCATGTTTTTGCCTCATTGGTAGTGGGGATCAGTAGATCCTTCTCGGCGATTTGGGACAAAAGATTGGAATGTCGCGACTTCGGTTGTCGGTTTCTTTGTGGCAGAGATCGCTATCTGCTGTTAATCTTCAGCTACCAAGTGATAAGTTGTTCCCAAAGTGGGTGTTGACTTCAGTGCCAGAATCTGGGTTCTTATGGTCGAGAAATCGTTGTCAAGTCCCATCAAAAATTTGTACCTTTCTTTTTCTTTAGATTCATTAAGCCTTTTTACCAACGCTACATGTGCAATTTCCACATGTACAACGAGGCATTGGTGGCACCGACTGAATCTCATCCCATAAACTTTGTAGTTTGGTGTAGTAGGCGGATACTGAAGCCCCGTCTTGTTGTGCGATTGTGAGGGACTGTTTTAATTCATATGCTCAAGGAGTGCTTTCTTTTCCAAATCTCTCCTTGAGATCTGCCCAAATCTCTGTCGCGGTGCTTGCGTATTTGACGCTGGTTCTGATGTCTCTTTCCATTGCCGTGGTGAGCCATCCTTTTATCATAGCATCGCAATGCATCCACATCATGTAGCTCGACGATTTTTTTTCAGGCGCTTTGATTGTGCCGTTGATGAATCCTATCTTGTTCTTTGCGAACAAGAAGTTCTTCATCTCTTGAGCCCAATCACCGTAGTTGTTATCGGTCAAGACATCATTTACATACATATGTCTTGGGTAGTCGGAGGCGTGGATGTAATATGGAGAGTTGGAATCGAGGAGGCTTCCATCATCCTTTGGGTCAGTGGAGGTTGTTTTGTCTCCAGCCATGGATGCCGTCATAGATAGAGTTTTGATTTCAGTCCTATACGAACTGCTCTGATACCATAAAGATTTTGAGAGGCTAAAAGCTTAATTCAACCATTCAACGAAGGGGGAATTTATACAGAGTATTACAACAAAGCTACCTAAAAAGAAAGAAACATAAAAGGAAAATACAACAAATTAGGGAGAGAAATTGGGGACAGTAATTGAAACAAAGAAGGTAATGATGTGGTTTCCTTTATGCAGTAGTGCACAAAAAGTTCTGAAGTGCACAATGCAAATAATATATTTCTTATATAAGTCACTTACCATTCTTAGTGCAGATAAACATTTATGCACAACTGTGCATAAGTGCACTTGTTGTAACAATTGGGTATAAGTTAACAGATTGTGAAAATTGGGTATAAGTCACCATGTTTTACCATATATTTGCAAAACTGAAATGTTTATTTAACGAAAAAGAATATGAAATATTCTTCAATAACTAAATAAATTATTAAGAAAAGATAATAACAAAAAAAAAAAGAATTAAATAACTATCATGAATGACGATGAGAAAATTAAGGAAAGAAGATCCTACACATGGCTCTTGAAAACAAATTCCAATTTTACCCTCCCATAAAATATGATGTGTGGATTACAACAAAAAGGGAAGGAGTATTCTTATTGGTCCATTTTTGGTTAACATTAATGTGTTGGTTAACAAAAGAATGAGTCTCTTTCTCTATATATGTATATGTAGATATATGTGTGTGTAAATATATATAGAGGGTGGATTAAACGAGAACATAACATATTTAAATGAACACAAGAACGACAAATTACGTGCAAAATCATATGTAATTCTTGCGACTTTCCTGCGACCTGAAGTCGCGGAAAAAGTCGCCCACATACTTTTTTTGACCATTAATGTAAAATCATATGTGATTTTTCACGTGCTTTGCCGTTCTCGTGTTTTTTTAAATAGGTTCCGTTCTCGTTTTAACCCATCTCTCTCTCTCTCTCCACACACACACACACACACATATATATATATATATGGGTGTTGCTATCTCTACCCCCTCCTCACTCACAAAACCCCCATACCCCCTCCTAGCTCACTCACATACCCTCTATAGGAGGGGGTATGGATAGAATTCACCACACATATATATATATATATATATATATATATATATATATAGATATATAGATAGATAGATAGATAGATAGATAGATAGATAGATAGATAGATCATGCGATAAATAAACTAATTTGCGAGAAAGCGAGAAAAAATATGGGCCACATAATCCATTAATTAAGAAATACCATACATGAAAAATAATTTTAGAAATTAAGATAATTACCATAATTTGAATTGGATAAATCCTTAAAATTTTCATTATATCTTTTAGATATATATTTTTTAATTTTAATTAAAATTATAATTTTTTTATTAAGTTTTATATAATTTTTATTTCTAGATACACTTTTAGTAAAAAAAAAATCACAATTTTGATGAAATATCACATGTGATATTCATAATCAATTCATTATTTTTTTATCTAATTTTTGAATCCACGTTTTGAATCACATGTGATTAGGTATCACATCTATTACGCATCACATATTATCCACTATGTAAAATTTTGAACATATCACACATCATATTATCACATGTGATAATTGTAGATATTTTAGTTAATCATAGGTGATTATGTGTATTTATATTTATAGATCGTTTTGATGTAAATATTATCACATCTGATAATGCATCATTTATATTCAGACCTATACTATCATATATGATATGTACAAAAAATTTCATAGTGGATCATATGTGATACATAATAGATAATATGTTAAACGAAGTTAATCATATGTGATTCAAAATTTGGATAAAAAAATAGAGAAAAAATGGTGAAAAATATAATAAATTGATTGTGGATATCACATGTGATATTTGATGAATTGATTAAAAAAATTATAAATTTATCAAAAAAAAAAAAAAATAATTGATTAAAAAATTATAATGAGATTTTTAAGCATTTATTCAATTCAAAATGTTAATTATCCTAAAATTATTTTTATTTTTTGTTTGTGCTATTTTTTAACTAATGGATTATGTGAGCCATATTCCTTCTAGTCTTCTTGCAAATTGACTATCTTCTCATTTGAACTTGCTGTAACACTCTAAAATTTAGACGGAAATAAAATTCTAAATTTCGGTAATATAACGTTGGAAAAATAGAGAAACCTGTCACCCTAAAAAAAGGGATAATTTAAACCTGTATAAAAGGGGTAAAACAATTCAACCCAAGAGTAATATCTCATAACGAGGTATATAGTAAGGCATTTACAATCCCAATGATGAAGCATAAAACGACAACCTACTAATCTAAATTTGGTTAACTAGATTATGGTCGGGTGTTTCAATCCTTCCAAAATGTATGTCTTCAAAAGTCAAGGCATATTTGGTAGCATGTATCTCAAAAAGACCACTCACGACCCCAAGGTCGTCCTCTCAATCCCGACGAGCCCCACCGCTAGAATGACCTGCCATACATGACAACCAAGAACAAGCGTTAGGCTAAAGCCTAGTGAGAATAATTAAGCGAAAATAAAAACTAAATGATGAACCCTTTTGGAAGTCATACAACCGATCTAGTCGTGAGCTAAATCAAAACAAATCAATTAAACCATTAGTGATCATTATATGTTTCAAATAAATCTAATCACATAGCGAGCTCAACTACTACAAGTCTATTGCTCGAAAACATCAAGTCAGCCACTCCAGGTCTATTCTTGAGAGATCCAAAACAGGGGAACTCAAGCACAATGAAATTACACCTTACTGACCATGGGACGCTGCCCGACCGTATAGGTCCACACCTTACTTACCATGGAACCCGATGCCTATTCCGTGCTAAAGTGGTGAACCAATGTCTCAAAGCGGGACATAGGAACACTTTGCCTATGGATCCATTGCACTAACTCAAAACTAACGCAAAGAAGTAAAAACATTGGTTCATGTATATCAAACCCGTACCAATAAGCCTTCATTAACAATTTATTAACAAAATGTAAGACACTCAATAAACCACTTCTATTATACGTTAACATAGAGTTCATCGCAAAGATGCACCCTCACATCTTGATTTCAACCCCACGATCCAAACCTTCAAAACCCTAGTTTTACTTGGGTTTCGCCAAGACCTCTCCCAAAGGATGATGGTAAGGATGGAACATGAAAATACATTCAACATTCTCAGATTATAGGCCAAACACTTCTCCAAATACTTTCATCCTCACCCACAATCCCAAAATCCTTTGAAATCCACTTTAGGTCAAATATTGGTCAAAATCCCAAAATCCATGGTTCATGATATATGAGAGTTCAAATATAGTTAGTTTATCAAGTAAGAAATAGAATCACCCATGTACTCACCTTGATAGTAGATATGAACAAACCCTAGTTGACAAGAGTTTGAGAGGAGAGGGAATGAACTTGGATCTTCAATCACAACCAACCTAAATCAACCGTGGAATCTCATTCAATGCATTCCCTTTAAGAGAATTTAATGAAGAGGGAAGAGTTCTTACCTTTTTCTCAGAGGAAAATCGCCAATGTTTTGAAAGAAATGGAGTTAATGCCATTTGGGTTGACCTACCCCTTTTTAATCTGTGCAGGGGTCGCGCGCGGATGCCCGCGTGGCTACTCGCGCAGAGTACTGGAGTGGCACGTATCCAGAGCCTGGCGCGGCCCAATCCGCACGTCTACTCGCGCAGAACACTGGAAGTAAAACCTTACTTAGGTAAACAAGTTCAATACCATGAAATCAAAACCCCAACTAATACCGAAGGTTAAAACTATGCTACTAGCGGTATATATATCACAAGAATACATCGCTCATCAAAATTCAAGGTGTTACAATCCTCCCCAACTTGGAGGAGATTTCGTCCTCGAAATCTAAGCTGAGAAAACAGGTGAGGATATTTGCGCTTCATATCCTCCTCGGCTTCCCATGTTACATTAGCGCCACGATGATGCTTCCATTGAACTTTGGTCATAGTAACCTCCTTGTGACGAAGTTTCTTCGTCTTCCTTTCCAAAACTGCGCCGGGCTCTTCAATACAACGGTTTCCCTCTTCCACTCTAATTTTGGAGAGTGGGATAACACTCTCCTCCTCCGCTAGACATTTTGCGAAGGTAGCACACATGGAATGTGTTGTGGATTCCATTCATCTCCGGAGGGAGTTCCAATTGGTAGGCTTGAAGCCCTACCCGCTTAATCACGGTGAATGGTCTAAGGAAACGGGGACTTAACTTCCCACGCTTTCCGAAACGAATAATCCCTTTCCAAAGGGACACCTTTAACATGACACGATCTCCCACTTGAAACTCTATCGGTCGCCTTTTCTTGTCGGCGTAACTTTTCTGTCGGTCTTGAGCCGCCTTCAAACGCTCGCAAATATCTTTGACCTTGTCCGCCGTTTCTTGCACGATCTCGGGTCCGGCGAACTGCTTCACTCCCGCTTCAAGCCAACATACGAGAGTTCAGCACTTGCGACCATATAAAGCTTCAAACGGCGCCATCCCTATACTCGAGTGGTAGATATTGTTGTACGCAAACTCTACCAAAGGCAGATGCAAGTCCCAACTACCTCCGAAGTCGATTACACAAGATCTCAACATGTCTTCTAGTGTCTGAATTGTCCTCTTGCTTTGGCCATCGGTCTGAGGATGGTAGGCCATGCTCAACTTCACGCGTGAGCCCAATTCTTTTTGCAGTCCGTCCCAAAAGTGTGACGTAAACCAACTATCGTGATCCGAGACAATAGATAGTGGCACGCCATACCGGGATATCACTTCATCAATATACAACTTCGCTAGCTTGTCCATAGGTAAAGTCTCACGCATGGCCAAGAATTGAGCGCTCTTGGTCAAGTGGTCCACTATCACCAAGATGGTGTCGTGACCTCTCAAGGTTTTCGGCAATTTTTGTCACGAAGTCCATGGTGATGTGCTTCCATTTCCATTCCGAGATTTCCAAAGATTGCAAGCTTCCGTAAGGTCGTTGGTGTTCGACCTTCACTTGCAAGCAAGTCACACATTGCTCCACATAGTGCGCCACATCGAGCTTCATAACCGGCCACCAATAGTGTAACTTTAAGTCCCGGTACATTTTCGTGCTTCCCGTATGGATGAAATACTTTGATTTGTGGGCATCCTCGAGAAGGAGTTCTCGATTGCCCCCGATCTTTGGCACCCAAACTCTTCCGTTGAAAAGCTTTACTCCCCATCCATCTTCCGTCAAGAGTAGATGTTGTTTTTCCATGACCTCTCCCTTGAGGTTCTCTTCTAGTAAGGCTTCGTCTTGTGACGCCTTAATTCGGTCAATGAGTGTTGACGTCAACTTGATCCGCGTGAAAGTAGCTTTAGAATCTCTCCCGTAACCTTTTCGACTGAGAGCATCGGCGACGACGTTTGCCTTACCCGGATGGTAAAGCAACTCACAATCGTAATCCTTTAATAATTCCAACCACCTCCGCTGCATCATGTTTAGCTCCTTTTAATCAAATATATGCCTTAAGCTCTTGTGGTCCGAATAGAGAGTGCATTTCGTGTTGTATAGGTAGTGTCGCCATAATTTTAAGGCAAACACCCCCCCCCGCCAATTCCAAATCGTGGGTTGGGTAGTTGACTTAGTGAACCTTGAGTTGCCTTGACGCGTAAACAATTACTTTACCCCTTTGCATTAGAACACAACCCAAACCCATCTTTGACGCATCACTTTACACCACAAAGTCTTCCGTCCCATCGGGTAGAGATAAGATGGGATCCTCGCAAAGCTTCCTTTGTAGAGTTCGGAACACCTTCTCTTAACTCTCGGTCCACACAAATTTCACGTTCTTTCGGGTTAGGGCCGTCAACGTTGAGGCTATCTTGGAAAAATCTTGGATGAATCTCCGATAGTATCCCGCCAATCCTAGGAAACTTCGGATTTTTGACGGACTATTGGGAGGTTCTCAGTTCATCATAGCCTCGATCTTCGCGGGGTCCACCTTCACTCCTTCCTTCGTAACTACATGCCCCAAAAACTGCACTTCTTGAAGCCAAAAGTCGCATTTTGAAAACTTTGCGTAGAGTTTTTCTCGTCTTAAAACCTCTAATACTTCTCGAAGGTGTTGCTTATGACTTTCTTCGTCTTTAGAGTAAACCAAGATGTCATCGATGAACATAATTACCGACTTATCGAGGAATGGTCGACAAACTTGGTTCATCAAGTCCATGAATATAGTTGGCGTGTTGGTTAGACCGAATGACATCACTAGGAACTCGTAGTGACCGTAACGCGTCCTAAATGCGGTCTTTAGAATGTCGCCCTTTGTCACCTTCACTTGATGGTACCCTGACCGAAGGTCGATCTTTGAGAAGCAACCTGCGCCTTGTAGTTGATCAAACAAGTCGTCGATCCTCGGAAGCGGATACTTGTTCTTCACTGTTACCTTGTTTAGTTCTCTATAGTCGATACACATCCTCATTGAGCCGTCCTTCTTCTTGACGAACAAGACCGGATCTCCCCAAGGTGACGAACTCGGTCGTATGCAACCCTTCTCAAGAAGGTCTTGGAGTTGAGTCATCATTTCTTGCATCTCGGTATGAGCCAGCTGGTAGGGAGCTCGGGCAATCGGAGCCGCTCCCGGAATGAGATCAATCCGGAATTCTACTAGACGATCAGGTGGCAAACCGGGAAAGTCTTCCGAAAATACATCAGGAAACTCGCGTACCACCCTAACATCTTCTAGTTTCCTCTTCACGAGTTTGGTGTCGATTGCATACGCCAAGAAGGATGAGCATCCTTTCGCCAAACATTTTTGCGCTTTGATCATAGAGATAATCGCCACTTCGCTTTTCCTTCTCTCACCATATATGATTTTCGTCTCTCCATTTGTCACGAGTAGTCGAATCATCTTCTTGGAACACACAATTTCGGCTTGATTCTCCGATAACCAATTCATTCCTACTACCACATCAAACCCGCCGATTTGCATGGGCATTAAGCTAATGGGAAATTTTCTACCATCAAACTCAAGGGTGCAACTCTTCAAGACGTCACGGATTAACACTTGACCCCCATTGGTTATTTCTACCACTAAAGCATCTTGTAAACTACTCATGGGCACGACAAGTTTTGGGCAAAACACATCAGAAATGAAGGAGAAGCTAGCACCCGAATCAAACAATACACGTGTAGGCACAGAGTTTAGGAGAAACGGTCCTGATACCACATCGGTAGATGCCTTGGCTTCTTCCACGGTCATTTGGAAAGCTCTCCCGGACGCTCTCAGAGGTTCCACCTTCTTTCCACCGGCCCCTCCGGTCTTTGTAACACCCTCAAACTGGAAATAGCAACTAATTTAAAATTTTCTAAATACATCAGTAATTGATTCATCTGCAATCACAATCTAAGATTTAACCTCAATACACACTTTCATTCTATACATAAGGTCTATAATACGGACGGGTGCTACTAAAACCCAATAGAAGTCATTATCTCCAAACTGCGAAAGACTTCACCAAATACTTACACTCGCGAAAGACTAAGCACATCTCTTCATAGAATTGCTAGAACCAACCCCCACCTGGAACCTGATGCACATGCCGACAAATAAAAAGGTTAGGCTTAACGCCTAGTGAGCTCAAGAGTTTTAACATGAGTAAATACTTTTAAAAGACAGACTACTCTTAAAACATGATCTTTCAATTGATGCACTGTAAAACATAGAAACAATTCTTTTCAATGTCACGCGCTTTCAAAGATAGACCCCTTATTTCAAACATGCTTTATAAATTGATTGCAACTTAAATTAACTCGAAACATGCATGTGAACCGACTCCCATTTAAGAAACGTGGATAAAACGTTATATTCCAAAACACCCAAAAATCAACTTCAAAACCATATATATACCATACGTCCGAAAACACCGGCACTAGGCCCAAAACTCACACGACCATAACAAAAGGAATCTAAATACCAAAACACGGGGACGACATATTTCATTCAAACCTTAATATACGAGGAGGGAGGTCCAATATTAAGGTCCTCATTCATTGTCGACCATATAGAACAAATGACACTAAAGCAAAACATCTTTATTTAAATTACTGATAGCCGACAACGGGGGATACCCGTATCCGTTGAGAGTGGAGGAAACACAACAATATACCACCCATACAACGTTAATCGCATGACACCTCACGACATCACAGCCAGGTGTCCCTAGGACTTCTTTACAAACGTCACCCCAAGTTAGTTGACGCTTGATGGGTCTTCCGAAGAATCCCACCCCAAAGGCTCGGCACACTTAAAGGTTACCTGTCACAGGCATTTCAAGTGGCGTAGGTCCTAGTGCCTACCGTCCCGGCAGCACTAACAGACTCAACCCTCCTAGCGATCGCTTGTAAAGTTTCCAGTCATAAAACATGGAATACTGAAGGTCTTCACCCAACAATACCCAATCGACCATCTAAAACAGACTGACTACGTGCCTATGGATCCATTACAACACTGTCTAACCTTACATGACTCCAAATGAATGACCAAAGCACCCAAAGCATGTAATTTACCAATGACATAAAATTGATCGTTATCATACTCAAGACCCGCGACGGTTATAAATCCGGACAAATGTCCACACAACACATTTAGTCAAAACCGAGCCAAAGGCCCAACACTTTACGTAAATCTCCAACAAATGCCTTTGTAAACATTAAAAACGCGTTTAACCGACTGATGAAGACACAACGACCCAAAAGTATAATTAACTCAAACTCAACATTGGTTAAGGAAAACCGTTTTCCAAATGGACTCTTTATCCTGTTATTTCCAAAATGCCTCATGACATATTTATACACATTTTCCAAATAGTTGTAAGTACAAAATCATATAAATGACCTTTACCTCAAATGGGCTCCATTTATATATATATATATATATATATATATCAAAGAAACATGTCAAAATAATTTAATTGTTAAAATGCCCAAAATCACAAATATGCGTGTGACACAAGTTTATAAAGTGAGATATAACCAAATGCCCAAAACTTATCAACAGTTAATGTTAGATTAAATTATCCCCCAATTTAATTGAATGTTTTATAAAGAATTGTATTTTGGGCTTTTTGATTAGTTGTATGGGCTTGAGCCTTTTTATTGTAAATGGGCCCTATTAATACTCATTTTCTCATTAGGTTTTTGGAGAGAACACACATATTACACACATTGGCTAAATTCTTATGACTCTCTCGATTAAAATGTTTAGTGTGGTGTTCTCTATATTTCCCCTCCATTGATCTTCAATCAAAGCATATGAGATGAGTTCTTGATTATTATGTTCTTAATTTTCATCTTATCTCTACATTTCTATGGAGTATCTTCAATTGTTTGTCTGTATTGGGATCTAACAATTGGTATCAGAGCCAAATGAAGAAACTCTTCTTCATTTCGGTCATCTATGGCAACAATTGAAGATTGAATGATTATTTTGTTGTTTTGGTGCTTTGATTGGTTAAATCACATGAGCCTTGACACAAATATCATTATGTATTTTTTTCACTATTTTTGTGCTTATTGAAAATCCATTATTTGATATATATGAGATTTGGATGATCTTTGATAGACTATTTGTTTGACTCTACACAAAATCATTTTCTGCACACCACATGTTTGATGAAATGCCTATGAGAAGATTTAATTTCATTTTGGTTAAATCTAATCAGTTTTATAACATGTGTGTGTCTTTGATCCTTTCTCATTCATTGGTCTAACATTTGATAAGCACTAAGTAGATGGTTGATCTATGATCCCATCCTTGTGTGTGCTTTAGTCCATTGCTATTTTAGCATCTCGATAGTTAGGTTGTTGATCTCAGATCTGACCTTGATATCATTCGAGATTGGACTCCCTTTGATTTATATTTTGTTCAAAATTCCGCTGCTCATAATCGATTAAATGAAAGACTAATTCATTTAGGTCTTGGAAAATGTTGCTTGATCCAAATTCAGAGAGATAAGGTTGGATTTTCGAAGTGTGTAGTTTATCAGCTCAGATCTGCATATCCATGGTTTGAATAGTCTACACAGATTTGGAACCAAAAAAAAAAATTGGATTCACGAAGATGCTGGAATTCACAGTCAACTAAATCATGATGGGCTTTATAATTGAAAATAATGGATCACTTTATGGTGCTGTGTAATTCTGAAAATTCAGATTGTGGGATGCAGTACAAGAATCAAAAAAGGATGCTCACTTGAATTTAGTGATAGTGGCTTTTATGGAATTGCAAATTGTCCTCCTGCCACTCATTATTATATGAGAAATTCTTCTCGTCAGTCACAATCCCATATCATGATGTGGCCTAACTCAATGTCATTAATTAATGAAAATGGTAATGGTCAAAGTGCTCCACTAGTGCATGATCTTTCTTGAACACTAACTTATTTGGCGAATGATCTCTTGAGTGCTGATGAATTGTTTGGATCAGTCATGGCACAAAAAGTTGGTAGAATGTCACTATGCAATGTACCTAACTCTGTTGCAAACAAAGATGTCTAATTTGATGCAAAGCAGTGGTGATATAAACAAGCAATAGGTGCCTGATGTCCAGTTGGTTCCTGTTGTAACTAATGCAACAGATTATAACAGAATATTTTGATTAATGCATTCAGACTTCAGAATGTTGTTACTGGTTCATCCGAATTGTGCAGAACTCTAGTCCAGATTTTGATTTCAAAGTTGTACAGGTTTGGTGTATGCAAATCATGTGGCTATTTGTTCGAAATGTGCAGAAGATTCTATGCAAAATCTGTAGATTGTTGCTGTTGATTTCTTCGAATCAATTCCAGACAGAATGATTATGCAGAGTTTGAATAGTTCTGTCGATATAGAGAAGTTAATCAAATCGTATTGAACTCTGCCCTTGCTGATTATTAACTCTGCAGTTAATTAGAACAACTCTCAGATTGTTTATACATATTTGAAATGGAGCGACATATCATGATATCCAAATTTTAGTTGTGTTTGAGAGTTTAACACACCATGGACATATCTGCCAATTCGAAAAGTGCAGCAACAAATTGTGCAAAGTTGTTGTTTTAAAAGGGAATAGATGCTGAAATTACAAGTTTGAGAAGCTTGAGGTGATGCAGAGATGCTGCATCAGGCAAGTACAGAAAACAGAGGCAATCTTGTCACAGATATTGTTAGCGTGGTGTTCTACAGTTGCCCACAGAAGCTGATGCACAGAGCTTCTGTATGTCTATACAGAGGTTGTCCCATTTTTTTTAAAAGTTGCAAGGCTGGTCAAAATTTGCACATCAGCAGAAGAATTTGGATAAGTGCAACAACAGAGATGTGCAGAGCCTCTGAGGCAGTTCACAGAGCCTCTGTGACAAATCACAGAACCTCTGTAGCTCTCCAGATCAAGCTCTTGATAAAAGCAACAGATTATGGACAGATTTGCAATGGAGCAGCAACAACTGTTAATGGAAACGGTGTCCGAAAATCGCAGAGGTCGTTGTGTCATACAGTAGTAGAATGACTGTCCATGTGAATAATGTGTCGATGTGCAGCAGAAATTTGTTCCTGTTCGAACAAAACAACAAGTTATTGTTAAGTTGATATTCAAGTTTTCCATATTTCGAAGAGCAGCAACAGTCGAATTGTGCAGAATTTTTCATGACGTCTTCAAAATTTCTTCATGTTGATCATGTTAATCCAAATCTTGATCAAGCTAAAATGTTTCAAGATTTTTTTTTCAAAGGTTGTCGAGTTATGATTGGAACACAGCAGGAGTTAGATCTCCGAAGTGTTCATGTGATTCTAGATATGTCTGAGTTACAGGCCTGTATGATCAGATCTCCAGAGTTCAACTTGATCAGAGAAACGCAAAGGCTTCTAGAGCCTCTGTGCACACATAGAAGCTATTCACAAATCTGCACAAAAGCTTAATCAGAGCTTTTCAAAATCTGTCCAGAATTTGCAGCTGTGTTCGAAAGGTTCAGATTGCTCTTCAGATGCTCGAAAACATATCTGTTATACCAAGTTGTTGTGTTCGAATATATGCAGAAGCTGTCTACAAACTGCAGAGGATGATCAAAAGGCTGAAGTGCAGCAGATTCTGTAGATCCTCTGTAGTCTGTCAAGATCGACAGAGGTTGACAAAAGAGATGTGCAGAGGCTGCTGTCCAAAAACTACGCAGAGCCTCTGTATGGCTGTCCAGAGCCTCTGTGTTGTCCTCATAACAGTCCAGAAGCTACGCAGAGATGGTCAAATGTAAAGAAAAAGTTCAGAGGTGCAGAAAGTTCACATCTATGGATGTGCAGAGCCTCTGAGGCTGTTAAGAAGCTCTGTGCGCGTGCAGAAGTGATTTTCAGAATTGTTCTTAAGATGCTCTTAAGTTGTCCACAGAGCCTATGTGGACCAAAACCTCTGAAGGGAAGTGACCAGAGGGGAGTACCATAGGTAGACCCAAGCACGCACATCAGAGGTTGATGGTCCAGAGGTCGCAATGAGCGAAGAGCCCGAAGCCCGAAATTTTTGAGTTTTCTGACAGCATTGCGCTGTTTCAGAAACACGCGCACAACTTTTTACTCGAAGCTCCAAATGACATGAGTCCAGTTGCATTAGATTGATAAAACACAGACGTATGACTTTGATGTTTTGAGTTTTCTCAAATTCCATGAGAGGATATGCCATAATCTGTGTCAAAGTCTGCGTTAGGGTTCTGGACCGAAAGCATTGCATTTCACTCATGCTCTTTCCGCTTTCAAGAATGGTGTTCTCTCGACGGTTCTTCATAGATTCAAGATACATATGTGACACATTGTTTTTCACTCTCTCCTATGTTATTCAAGATTAAGGCTCGGTGTTGAACGCTTACTCAACGGGATCTTAAGAGTCAAATTCTCTGTTTTGACAACTATTATGCGCATCTGTGGGAAAACTTGCACAACTCACTCATTTTTCATCCAAAATGGATGAATCAATGCTCGTTGGAAATCTAAGAGGCTGGAGTTAAATGTGCATGTTTTATGTTTTCTCTCAATCAGGCTCCTTGATGGTCAAAAACAGCGGTGAAGTTGAGATATGAAAGTTGGACAAAATGGGGTAATTCGTCTAAGTCTTTCAAGAATATGAGCCTACGTTTGAGGGGGAGCTTATGATGCTTTGAAGACTCGAAGAGCGGCACACCAAAGCTTCTAAAGAAAGCAAGGGGGAGACTATATGATGATGCTTTCTTTATAAAACATTAGGGGGAGATTGTTAGATTAAATTAGCCCCCAATTTAATTGAATGTTTTATAAAGAATTGTATTTTGGGATTTTTGATTAGTTGTATGGGCTTGAGCCTTTTTATTGTAAATGGGCCCTATTAATAGGTGCCCATGGCTCATTTTCTCATTAGGTTTTTGGAGAGAACACACATATTACACACACTGGCTAAATTCTTATGAGAGTCGATTAAAATGTTTAGTGTGGTGTTCTCTATATTTCCCCTCCATTGATCTTCAATCAAAGCATATGAGATGAGTTCTTGATTATTATGTTCTTAATTTTCATCTTATCTCTACATTTCTATGGAGTATCTTCAATTGTTTGTCTGTATTGGGATCTAACAGTTAACAATTTGATGTAGAACACAAACACTTTAAAAAAACCATTTTGGCATGTACACCGTTTTCATAAATCATCTTGAACTCTCCTCGCTAGATTTAGGCTACATCTAGATTTTACCCCGCTTTGAGCTCCTTTGAAGAAACTTGAATCTCCAAGCAAAACCTTCCAAAACCTAGATCCATAAGTTTCCAACCATCAAAACATATAACCAACCACATAGAAACATTCCCCAAACACTTAATCATCCAAATCTCTATTTTGGGCAAAACCCTAATTTTGACCCAAGACTCCCAAAATCTTTCAAAACGAAATTAGAGGAATCAAACACTAGGTTGACATCCATCGAACATTTATAACCCATAAAGAAGTTTGGAAGTGGAAGGGATGAACTTACCATTTAGGTTTTGATAAAAACCTAGGAATCCCCAAAATTCTTGAAGATGGAGGTGATGATGATGAGCTCTTGGTCTTAGCTTCCAATCCACCATTATAATTTCCAAAAACTAACCATCTAACCTTGACAAGCTCTCAAAAACGAAACCATAGCAACTTGAATCACTGAAAACGGAGTTGGGATGAAGAAGATATGAAGAAATGAAGTTTGGTGGCTGAAATTCGGTTTTTAGCTCGACCAGGGGGTTTCGCGACTTATCTCGCGACCCTAAGTCGTGGCATAAGTCGCCCGCTTCCCTTGGTTTTCTTCTCGTTCAATGTTTTGGCCGTAACTTCTTCGTTATAGCTCCGTTTTTGCTCCGGAAAGAACCGTTGGACTCGTAATTGAATCCTTTATCCATTAAGACTATAAAATATAGGATTCAAGTCCAAAATCAAAAATCTTATTTTTCCCCTTTAAGGCTATTGATTTATGTGTTAACTTGAAATGGTGCTTTTCGAAATTCGTGGTGTTACAGTCTTCAACTTTGGGTAATCTTCTCTAACATGTCCCGGCTCTTTGCACGCGAAACACAATCTCCCTTTGATGGGGCAATCTTTATAGGCATGACCGGGATTTCCGCATTTGAAACAAGCTCCGGGTACGAAGTTGCACGGGTCAAAGTGCTTACTTCGGCACTTGGAACACCACCTAGCCTCGCGCCTAGGATTGGCTCCCCGTTGATAGTTGTTGCTAAAAAGTCTTGGTTTCTTGGAGGTTATAGAGTTTCCCTCCTATTTTATCTTTTCGACCACACGAGAACCTTCCTCTTTGCTCCGATTCTAGGCGTCTTCCATCAATTGCGCCTCCTCTATCACCTCTCGAAGAGTAGAGGCCTTCAACACTCTAACCATAGACATCATGTCGGATAGGAGCCCCTTTATGTAGGCTTTGATCTTCTCTTTCTCTATCGGGACTAGGTACCCCACCAACCCCAGCTTGTCCATAAACAACCGAGTGTACCCTTTCACAGCCAGTTTGCCCATCTTCAAGTTTTGGAACTCATCCACAATCCGGTCCATCGATCTTTCGTTACAATACTCCTCTAGCAACTTCTCTTTGAACGTTGCCCAAGACAATTTAGTCAAGACGGTCGCCTCTAGAGAAGCGGAATATACATTCCACCAAGCGAGGGTCGCCCCTCTCAACATTTGCGAGCCAAAGATTGCCTTCTGTCCTTCTCCACACTCGCTTGATCGGAAAGCCTTTTCTATCTCCCGAATCCAACCTACACAAACTGTCGGATCATCTGAGCCCTTAAACTCCGGTGGTCGGCAACCCAGAAAGGCCTTGAATGTGCAAGTCTTCGTCGCTTGCCCGACTCCCAGGGTTGTGGTTGCATCCGTAGGGATTTCAGGTCCAGGACCCCCGGATCCCGCCACGATGATGCTTTCGTCAACCGTTTCGTGTCTACGGTTGTTGGTGTCCCGGTCCTCCAGGAGTTTGAGGAACATTTCTTGCTGTTATGCCATGGCTCTGTTCATGGCTAACATCATGCGGTCCATCATTCTCGTCTCCGCCGTTGCTTCCTCCAAAATGGGCTCTCTAGTTTCTAAATTACTTCGGGGAATGCGCTCGGGTCCCCCGCACAACACATTAACCAGACAAGACGATTCATCCGCCACAGTCACTCGCGGATGGTCGACTGTGGATGTCGTGGCTTCTTGACCTTTCGGCTGATTTCTGGTGTTAACCATGAGTCTGCCACACATATACACGAAATATAATAAGAAATGGGCTACAGGAATAACACAAGGAAACATACTACTACACTAATCAATTATTATAACAACAGTAGATCAAGTATGCTCACGTAAAACATCTTCATAATAACGTTAGCTAAGTGAAATTATGAACACATGATACGTAAGAGTTCTCGTTACCATCACCACAACTTTCAATTTGTGTAAGTTTCGTTGACTCGAAGACCATCATATCTTAGGAGTTCTACCTCCTCTACGAATCATAGCTTAATAATCTCAGCTTAAGTCTAGGCATCTTACATTCATACCTAGTTCACTTAAACTAAAACTCTGATACCAACTTGTAACACTCCAAAATTTAGACGGAAATAAAATTCTAAATTTCGGCAATATAACGTTGGAAAAATAGAGAAACCTGTCACCCTAAAAAAGGGGATAATTTAAACCTGTATAAAAGGGGTAAAACAATTCAACCCAAGAGTAACATCCCATAACGGGGTATATAGTAAGGCATTTACAATCCCAATGATGAAGCATAAAACGACAACCTACTAATCTAAATTTGGTTAACTAGATTATGGTCAGGTGTCACAATCCTTCCAAAATGTATGTCTTCAAAAGTCAAGGCATGTTTGGTAGTATGTATCTCAAAAAGACCACTCAAGACCCCAAGGTCGTCCTCTCAATCCCGACGAGCCCCACCGCTAGAATGACCTGCCATACATGACAACCAAGAACAAGTGTTAGGCTAAAGCCTAATGAGAATAATGAAGCGAAAATAAAAACTAAATGATGAACCCGTTTGGAAGTCATACACCCGATCTAGTCGTGAGCTAAATCAAAACAAATCAATTAAACCATTGGTGATCATTATATGTTACAAATAAATCTAATCACATAGCAAGCTCAACTACTCCAAGTCTATTGCTCGAAAACATCAAGTCAACCACTCCAAATCTATTCTTGAGAGTTCCAAAACAGGGGAACTCAAGCACAATGGAATTACACCTTACTGCCCATGGGACGCTGCCGAACCGTATAGGTCCACACCTTACTTACCATGGAACCCGATGCCTATTCCATGCTAAAGTGGTGAACCAATGTCTCAAAGCGGGACATAGGAACACCGTGCCTATGGATCCATTGCACTAACTCAAAACTAACGCAAATAAGTAAAAACATTGGTTCATGTATATCAAACTCGTACCAATAAGCCTTCATTAACAATTTATTAACAAAATGTAAGACATTCAATAAACCACTTCTATTATAAGTTAACATAGAGTTCATCACAAAGATACACCCTCACTAATCTAATCAATTGATTATAATAGAACAATGGTCATTAAAAGAAAAACATATTAGTTGAAGGAAAAAATAAGGGTAGATTTGTCAATTTGCAAGGACATGGAAAATATATTATTGGATATTTTATATTAAAGTCAAATTAAAAGTAAATTGTGGATGCCAAATAACATTTCAAATCAGTTCAATGTTTTCATCTTTAATCTTCTTCGATACGTATCTCATAAACCCCATCGCCACCACCACCGTCTTCTTCCCTACCACCATCATTAATATGCACACCCTCTTCACAGACAACACCAATTTGCCCTCCTCTGTCTTCTACGCCGACCTCCAGTGGAAGCAATGGTGGTGGCTCTACAATCAACCTCCCCTAACCTCTCAGGGTGCTTTCCGCACCTACCCACCACTGTCGTACAACAATAAACCCTAACAGGTAAAATCAGCATGAGAAATCAATCTTTTTTGTTGTGGAGAAGAAAACAACAAGAACGAAGAAGAAAATGGAGATTTTAGGGTTCTAATGACCTGTTTGTTGGTAACTTTATTCCTTCTTAGAACCCTTTGTTCGTTTGTTTTCCCGACAATGTGGGTTTGACTTTGAGTAGCGATCTGGAGTTTCTCTCGTACCAAACACACACCTCATCACACAATCAAGGAATGATGATTATGATTAGGTTTTTGATAGCGGAAAACCGTATAGTTCCACACAGTGGCCACAGTGTTCCCACACTGGGGGCACAAGTATACACCTCAACTATGATCGTTATAAGTAATAAAATGGTAAGTATACCGAATATCGTTTCCACAGGGACTGGTCTATTGAGAATCAGAGAGTTTCATGAACTTCTTGCACACGCTTTGATTGTGAGAAAAATTTGTCGTCTTGTTGGAGAAATATCTAAAATAATTAAGAAATTTAACAATGAGTTAAGGATTGGGTATGGGTGTAAGTTTCCTTGAGATAACTATAGTTACCAGATGGTTAGGTGCTTAAGTGCATAGAACCATGTATAAAAATTCCGATCTCTCGAAAATGAATTCTTATAAATTATGCCCAAAAGTACCTATAAAGTGCCCATAATTATTGTACTTGAATTTGTCAATTTATCTAAGTTTGACTCTAAGCGTCTAGTTCTACCGGTATGGGGATTTATACCCAAATCTCTTTGTGATATAAATCCCGACCGACGTTTGAACCTTAGTAAATCATACAAAACCCGCATCTCTGCGTGGTTATCAAAGACTTTCTCAAATCTGTGTGCATCACTTAAGCCGTATTTCGGATTCGCCCCTCTCGAGGTCTAAGATCTAGTATTAACACTTCAAAGTGATCGGCTTATCCGTATTGAGTTATGTTCCGACTCAAGTGACCAAACTCAAGAACAAGTAATTATCGACACACCCAAGTGTATCCTACTAGTCTCAAGTTCACTCACACCCACACCCAATAAGGTGTTTAGCTCATGACTAAAGAGAAAGACATCATGAAATAAGAGAAATAATTAAGAACTACTTGCATAAATTTAAATTACGGAATTTAAATTACAATGGAAAGTAAATGACTAGAAATGTAGAGTGCTAGAAAAGTAAAGGACTAGAATTTAAATTGCTAGAAAAGTAAAGGACTAGAATTTAAAACTACAATCTTCAAGTTAACAAGTAACTTGAAGATGACTAAAGCTAGAAAATTTGTTGGTGAATGTCTTGTGATAGATGATGGATTGATGAATTAAATGCAAGTCACTCCCTCTTTATATAGCCTCCAAAAACACAAGACCCAAAGGATTTTTTCTTCAAAGGTACAAAGGGAAAAACCCACTTCACTTTTCAACCATGCCAAAAAGATTTCCAGAGATTGTTGCAGGTAAGCATGCTCCATAAATTGTATTTTAATCTGCTCCTTATTGCCCGTATAAAAGCAGCGTCCGACAGATTCTTCAAGTGACTCGTCACTGCCCACAGTGGGTATATCACCTGCCCACAGTTGCCCACAAAAGTGCAGTTTTTCCAAAAAAAAATAAACTTTTGATAATTCATCACATCTTTATCACATTTTTAGACCAAATGAAAAGAATAGAAGCAAAGTGGGTATAAAAACGATACAAAAAGCTAGAAAAAGAATGATAAATAACTCTAAAAAACGAGAGTTATCAGTTTCCTATTCCATTGTAACGATTTAGGGGGTGTTTACTTGTGGCTTAATGAGCTTAATGGGGATGAGTGGCTTATTCGCACAGACAACTAGAGTGTTTACTTGGGGCTTAATGGCTTATTCGCACAGATAAAAATGTCTTATTCGCTCAGTAGGAAAATAGGTGTGGTCTCCATTAAGCCACAAATTTGACACTTCTACCCTTAACAAAAAAAATAAATTTATCAGACATAGGTAACCCTAATGGCTTCCCTCCCACCATACACCGCCTCCATCATCCACGTCGGCTGCTCCTCACCTGAGCTTCCCCTTCAAACCACGGCGTTGCTCATCACCTTATCATCTCCGGCGACCCCTGCAACTTCGGCGACCAGCTGCTCCTCACCTGCGCTTCTCCTTCAAACCACGCAGCTGCTCCTCACCTTCTCCTTCAAACCAGGCTGCTGCTCCTCACCTTCTCGTCTCCGGCGACCCCTACAACTCTGGCGACCGAGGTCCAAACAATGGCGAGAATCATCAAGAACAAACCCAAATTCAGATTATGTACCAAATTTCTGTACTCACCAAAATCGATTATTTCCCCTTTTATATCTACAAGATCGATCGAAACCCTAGCTTTCGAAGAGGTCCGCTCTCCCTCCCACAATCCCAAATCCGATTATTCTGCGTTTATTCTTCATGGCTTAATTGGCGTTTGGCACCGCAAGAAATAGGGGAAGACATGTGCAGAATGTTTAAAGAGACATGCTTCATTCTTGGGAAATTGACATGGAAATAGGATATGCTCGAAATTGTAGCCTTTTCTCAGTTATCCATCAATCCCCCAAAGGAAATCCATTTGATGTGTATTTTTGTGGGTTTTGATTTTTCATTTGATAAGTATATATTATTTAAGTAGGTTTTTTTATAATTGGAAATATTAAAAATTGTTTATTTTATACTGAGGGGTAAATTGGTCATTTCTGCAATTCAGATTGTTTATTCAGATAAAAAAGTAAACAACATCATCAATTTATCTAGACAGACAAATTTATCTAAACAGACACATTTATCCATACAGGACTTAATGGAAAATTTGGTAAACAGCCCCTTAGTTTAGTTGATTAATATCACAATTCTTGTTTTTTAGGGGTTTTTCAAGATTGGAAGTCATTTCCCAAATTTGGTGTTTTTTGTGTTTGATTTCCTAGATATGGTGAATATGTGTTTCATCTGGTGAAATAGCACATTGATTAAACACTATAGGTATTAACCTTATAAAAATAATAATTTTTTTTATGATTCAATTTGTGAGTATGTGTTTCATTTTGGTGAATATTTCTTACCGAAATGACAATTATGTCATTTTCATGTGGTGAACCAGTTTTCAATTAAAACCATATGATCAAAATCAAATTACGACTTAGATCGGTTATCACGGTTTTCAACCTTTTGTGGTTCTTATTTGATGATCGTCCTATATGCATATGTGTTTATATATATAGAGGTAGTTGCTTATTATGCAACCCTTTACATGGTTGCAACCCCTCTATCTACCACTCATTTTATTTTCAGTTTTTTTCCTAATTACAAAAGTGAAAATAAAATGAGTAGTGGATAGAGGGGTTGCATTAGAACGCCCATATATATATATATATATATATATATATATATATATATATATAGGGTCAGATTCAGGGAAAAACCTTAAAAAAATGGAAAACACTGATAGCCTTCATCCGGACGGTATGCACTTGTGTATACAACTGATTTGTAACATGCACAAGTGCATAAAAACCAATAAACAACTTAATTTACTTGTATATATAAGTGCATAACATTCAGATGAAAAACTATCAAGGTGTTCCTTAATTTTTTATTTTTTTAAAATTTCCCCTAAATCCACCCTCTATTCTAAACAAGTGTTTATGTACGTACAATTTTTAGTTAATCATTAGACATAGATGTGATAGACAAAAAACTGCTAGGCAAAATTATAGGGGCGGCACACTATAATAAAAATTCATCATTAATTTGTAGTTTTGTACCATTTTATTTGGGAAATTAATTAAACTAACCATTTCAGAAAATCGACTTTACCTCCTAGCCATTCTCTCCCTTAATTTATTAAAATAGCCCATAAGTTCGTAAAAGGTGTTCGTATATACGAACACATCCTTAAATCCGATAAATTTGACATATGTTCGTAATATACGTTCGTATATACGAACATAATTTAAAAAGTCAAGAAAATTTTATAACTTGGTGAAATTGGTTCCTGGGAAATGAAATCAGTTTAAAAAAATTATATTTATGGCCCCTGTTCGTGAAATACGAACCAAACTTATCTTTTTGGCCCCTGATCGTAAAATTGGTGAGTGATACGAACATGCAAAATTTACAATTTTGGCCCCTGTTCGTATATATCCTGGGAAATGAAATCAATTTCAAAAAGTTATAAAGTTTCAAAAAATCATTTCCCAGGATATATACGAACAGGGGCCATAATTGTAAATTTCGCATGTTCGTATCACTCGCCAATTTTACGATCAGGAGCCAAAAAGGTAAGTTTGGTTCGTATTTCACGAACAGGGGCCATAAATATAATTTTTTTAAACTGATTTCATTTCCCAGGAACCAATTTCACCAAGTTATAAAATTTTCTTGACTTTTTAAATTATGTTTGTATATACGAACGTATATTACGAACATACGTCAAATTTATCGGATTTAAGGATGTGTTCGTATATATGAACATCTTTCACGAACTTATGGCCTATTTTAATAAATTAAGGGAGAGAATGGCTAGGAGGTAAAGTCGATTTTCTGAAATGACTAGTTTAATTAATTTCCCATTTTATTTACTAAAAAAAATGACAATTATAATTTTAGGTCGTGTCGGATAAATATGATATGTTCTTGAAATGTATCTTAAGTTTACCTATACTATATTATAAATCATTTATAAAAATTTCTTAAAAATAATTGTTAAAACTTAATGTACCGTTATTTAATGTTAATTATTTAACATCTCTTAAAAATAACCATTAAAACTTTATGTATACATTTAATGTTTTTTATTAACTTTCAATCTTTATCTCTAACCACTTTAACTTCCCTAAAATCACTCCTTAGAGCATTTACAGTGTACGTGTTTTTCACCGAGCTTTTTCATAGCTTTTTTCTTACACATTATTGCCACATCAACAACTTAAAAACCTCCACTATGTGAAAAACCTCCCCCAAATTTTTTCATTACTTTTTTAAACTATTCAGGGTCCCACTATTTTAACTTTATATTATTTTTATTCTTATTTATAAAAATAAATACATTAAATTTCATACAAATACATATTTATTTAAATCAAGAAAATATTATTAATTTAATTATGTATTTATTTTACATAATTTTTTTAAATATATAAAAGTTGTATAAAAACTATGTAAAATAAAAATTAAAAAATGTTAAATTTAAAAGTATGTATAACCGAAAATAAAAATTGGGTCATTAAGAAATCTGTTAGAACTGTATAAATTTGTCAAATTTGAGATATTATTTTAAAAATATATAATATAATTACTTTCATTATGTATTTATTTATATTATTTATTTAATAATTATATTTAAATAAGATTACTTTAAATATATTAATAAATAAAACTGGTTAATAAATAAAACTGATTAAATACGAAACGTTTATAAAATTCTATAAAGTTAAAACTGATCAAATACGAAAAAGCTACGAAAAAGAAGGTCGTGCAGTTACGAGCTATGACGAAAAACCTCACGAAAAACCTCAATTGAAAAACCTCTCCACTATGTGAAAAATCTCAAAAGAAGGTTTTTGCTTTTTGAAAAACCTCCCAAAAACCTCACGAAAAACCTCCCAACGAGCACATTGTGGATGCTCTTACTTCAACTCCCTAAAATCACTCCCCACATAACTAAATACAAGATAAAAATTAAATTTTAAATATAAAAATCTAAAATATAATTAATGTTTATTTTATAAAAAAATATTATATTATTAAACTATCGAAGAAACTTTTAAGAACAAACTTTTATCCATTAAGTACCTTTTATTGATACATATTACTTAAAATTCAAGATTACAAGTCGTGATGCATGAGTACAAATTTCTAAAACTATATGTTTGAATTCATAACTAACTGATAAACATAATCAAATCAGAATAAACATCTCAATTTAAATATAAAGAATTTAAAATATATAAGATCATAATTGAATTATAACAAAATACTTAATTTTTTATATAAAATCATTATATTATTAAGTCTAAATTAAACAAATTTATAAAAAAAATCATTATCATTCTCTTAAAACCATCCAAAATCGTACTGTAAATCGATAAAAAAACAAAAAATAAAAGGAAACATTAAAATCATGATATATCTCGCTGTATTGCGCAAATACACTTTTAGTATTTTTATAATTAGTTAAGAATTAAACTTTTTTTTATTAAAGTATTTGTAAAATTAAATGTTACCCATTTTAGAAGCGGAAAAAAGACCTTAAAAGAAATCTTATTACATAACATTTTGTTTTGAAATAAAGTGGTTTAATATACATAAAAAATATACAATAATTATTTAATTTAAATATTACTTAAAATAAATAACAATCAAACAATAATGATAGAAAAAAAAATCCAATAAACAATAAACATTTATTTTGATAGCAAATAAGATATTCTAATTGCTAGTTCTGATTTTATTGGTAAACATAATCAAACCTACGGCTATGTTTGGCAAGAAAAAGCTAGCTTCAGCTAGCTTATAAGCTAGTGTACATGTTTGGATGACCATAAGCTAGCTTATTAAAACGCTACTTAAAGTAGCGTTTTAAAAAGCTAGCTTATAAGCTAGTTTGCCAAACAAAGCCGTAATATTTGATTGCATTTTGCAACGATTCATTTAATTCGTGTTCAATCAAACATATTTTAATGGTTTGTTTGATTTGTTGGAATGGATTGGAATCGAAGAGATTTGGATTTCAAATCCATTTTAATCCCGTTTTTGATTTATAGGATTGTTCGAATTTGAAATTATTTTAACATAGGATTTTGAAATCCCAAAGGAAATGACTAGAATTTCAAGAGATTTCGTAGGATTTAAATATAATAATGTTTAAAAATATGTTAAAAACACTTGTTTTCTAATAGTTTTTTAAATAAAAAATAATTTAATTACTTTTATATTTTTTCATAATTTTTTTAATTATTTTTTTTATAAATAATATAATTCAAATCTTTTACAATCCTACAAACCAAACACATAAAAGGATTCCAAACCCTCCCAAATCCCTCCAAATTCAAATATTTGTATGAAATCCAATCAATTTCATTCCGTTCCTACTAGGGTGTTCAAAAAAACTGTTGGACCGCTCAAACCGGTTGAACCAAGTCAAACCAGACCGTTTTTGGCAGTTTGAGCGGTCTGGTCCCATCTGAAAAATAGCTAAACCGCTCGGTCCGGCCTGGTATGCGGTTTGACCCGTTTTTAAGCGGTCTGGACCGAACCGACCGTCAAAAATACACATGTTTTAATCATATTTAGTTTTCATGTTGTAGGCTCAACTTTTATGGCTCAATTAAACAAAGTTGGTCAAAGAATTATGTTTTTAGTTTTCATTTTCTCAATTGACTTTGTTATCTAAATTGACAAAGTTCTAAGATCCGTTAAAAATTCAAATGTAAATCCAAATTGTCCTTCGACTTTCTCAATATTTGTCCAAAATTCGATTGTTTGTGGATTTTTTTAACTTGCTCAATTTTTTTTTTAATTTAATATATAAAAGTTTTTTTATAGTTTGCAGGGATGTGCATTAGGGTGTGCGAAGTGGTTCTACCGAACAGGGCCTCCTATAGTCGGGGGGCCTCGGAATATTTTTTTTATTTTTTTATTTATAATAAAAACTAGTATATACATATGTTAATGCAAAAAGTTATTAAAAAATAGCTCTAGCGCAGTGGCAATTGCGTGTATTTAATATGCACCCCTAATTTGAACTGGGTTCAAATTACTTGCCTTGCAACTTATATATATATTTTTTAAATTAATTTTGTTTTCATTAAAAAAAATAGCTTTGTCTTGCTATAGATCTTTTGGTACACAAATTATTTAACGATTTCTTTATTTTAATTTCTTTTTTAAGATGACTTAAACATATTATTTTTTATTTCTCTTTTTATTATTATAATTAAATTAATTATATGAATGTTTTTAAAATATTTTCTATATGATTTATCTTACAAAATTCAAATCTAAAGTTCTTAATTTATATCTTAATTTTTCATTTTGTATATTGTTTTTCTAAAATGTTTTGAGATAATAAACTTATAAAATATTTTAATAATATAAATAATATTAAAATTGTAAAAATAAAATAGTTATCAGAGTTAAATGTAATTTTCTTAGAAACATTAAATTTAGATTGTATATTTTAGAAGAAAAAAAATAAAATAGTTGATAGAGTGCTCTGAATAACGTTAGTTGTTTAGTTTTTTTTTTTTATGATATATCTTATAATTTTCTTTGAGCATTTAATAGATTTAGACTTTTAAGTATTTGTCGATTTTTTCCTAATGTTTTTTGGCACACTTTTAATTTTTAATATATTGATTTTTAATGATGATACGTTCTTGTTGATATGGGTTTTGTAATTATCAATAATGGTTAATCAATTCTATATAAGGACAATTGTTATTCATATCTTTTTTCCACTTACATACCATATTATCTCCTACATCTTTAGAGACCCCTTTTTGGAGGAGTTACAAAAGTTAAAACACTAACATTAATTAAAAATTAAAGAATCAATTACAAATTTTGAATCCTCATCAACATAATAACATTAAAAATTAAAATTTAGTGTCAAAAAATAATAAAAGATGGACAATTTAATCAAATTCAAAAATAAATTATCGGTGGATTTACTATAAGTCAAATATAATATAATTTTTTTAAATAAAGAATATGAAAAAAAAATATTTGATTTTTTGTACAGGGTCTCCAAAATATCATGAACGGCCCTGATAGTTTGATATACTATTTTTTAATAATATTATATTGGTAGAAATTTTATTTTGGATATAGAGTTTATGTTTTTTTTTGGTTCAAAGCCCATACGTGGCCTAAACCGGTCAGACCAAACTACCTTTTTGTGGTCCGATTTAACCGGTTTGGTCACTTGCTATCAAACCGTTCGGTCTGAAAGTTTCCTAAACCGTCATTTATGGTTTTGTTTGTGAGCATCACAAGGTTTAGAATCTTACATGGTAAAGACATGACAAGGATCGAGATTTTTACTCGATAAGTGGGGAAGAAGACTCATACTAGATAAGTGTTTACTGGGTAAAAATTGCTTACTAAAAATCCATTTTGATAGTCGATAATGTTATCTGATAAAGTAAATGAGGGTCATGCTCCTACGGGTAAGTGCTTAACCGGTAAGCCTTTGGTAAGCATTATTCTTTAAAATAATGCCCAAACAATACACATGCATGCACAATATATATATATACAAACGTATGTGTATCTATATATAATACACATGCTATGTTTTTGTTACGAAAAACTTAGGGTATCTATAGTGGTAAGGTTCTTTTGCCAAGTCATAGGTTCATGAATTTGAAATACTATTGAAATGATGATGTGTAATTACCATGTCAATGGAGCGGTTCTCAATGAGGAACCACTCCTTGACTCTAAAAGTGTGGGTCCCATCTACTTTAGTAATCAAACTTCGGGGTTGTTTGTTTACCTCTTAATGATTCCATTAAGAGGCAACCTATGAATCGCTAAGAGGTAAATCTTGTTTGACAAAAAAAAGTGTTGCCTCTTAATGGTTCCAAAATCCTCTTAATGATTTTGTATCCTGACCCTCCCTTAACCATTAAGAGTCATGATTTCATTATGAACAATTAGCAAACAACCATATTTCATTTTACACTATGTCATAAAAACCTCTTAATAATTCAGATCACTTAATCATTCTGCACCAAACCATTCAGCAATTGTCAAACAACCCCTTCATTTAATCAATGACATTTAAACTAAAATAGTTTTCTATTTTTTATTTTTAATATATAATCTTCAAAAATAAGTTAATTAAATAAATTAATTAGTTTATCATCAACTTTTAATTATTTTTACTATATAATCAATTTTGAGTTTTTAATTATTGTGACTTTCAGTATTGTAAATTTTAATTACAATTAGTTTTTAATTATTGTTTTTTAAATATAATAAGTAAGGCTATGTTTGGCAAACTAGCTGATAAGCTAGCTTATGACTGATAAGCTAGCTGGTAGCTGATAAACTAGCTGATGACTGATAAGCTAGCTGGTAGCTGATAAGCTAGCTTATGAAAAAGTCACGTTTGACAAAAACTAGCTTATAATCATTTAAATTACCAAAAAAGACATTAATTATTTATTTATAATTAAAAGTTAATATATAATACTGAATATTAATGAGGGGCATAATTGGAATATTTGCAAAAAACTCCTCATAAGCTACTCAAAGTAGTTTATCAATAAGTTAGCTTATAAGCTAGCTTATGGTCATCCAAACATGTACCCAAAAAATAAGTTAGCTTATTTTTGCCAAACAATGACTAAATGTTAAGCATTACAATTTTTATTATTATAGGTTTTTATTATATAATTATGGACCGGTTCATGATTGAAAGTGAAAGGTTTATGAAATATGTAGGAAAGAGAAAACTGATGTGACAGAGAAAGAAAACTGATGTGATAAAGTTATGGACTTTCGATAAGGTCCATGATTGTAGATGCTCTTATTCCCATGTCTTGGTCTCTTCCTCTAAAAAATATCAAATTTATTTTCTTTACTATTTAATAAAAATATTAATCATTCGATTAAAAATATTTTACAAAACAAAAATAAAAAATCACTAGTAATTTTTTTCCCATAAACAATTGATCTTGTATTTTCCAAATAAATTTTCAGCCGTCAGATGACTCCATACTGCAACGTGGCAAATACCCATTTCACACACACTCTCTCTCCTCTGCCAAAATAACCGACCAACCAAGCAAGCAAGCAAACGACGTGGGTCTTTTCAGACATGAGCAAGAAAAGGGTGGTGGTATCCACCCATGAAACGACAGCGGCGGTGGTGTTGGCGGAGGAGAACCGCCGGAGCTGGGAAGGGTTGAATCCTGAGATACTATCACTAATCTTCATAAGAATACCAGCCGACGAAATGGTGAGGTGTGTGCCATTTGTGTGTAAGCCATGGATGGAGGTGGTGGCCGGACCATACTGCTGGCAAGACATCGACGTGCAGGCATGGTGTCGCCGTCGCAACCTCAGCCGTGCGGTGGACGTAGACCTCGTCGTCAAAAAACTCGTCCGCCGGAGCAAGTTTACCGTCCAACGACTTTCCGCTTACGGTCTGGGAGAATCCGGATTCTTCTTGGTCTCCAACTGGTACGTTTTTCAAATCACCGTTTTGTAGTCAAGGTGTTTGATTATTTGCTGCTGAGAAATAGCGATGGATTTTGAAAACCCTTTTTTGTTGCAGTGGAAGAAGTCTGAAAGTTCTGCAAATCCCGATGAGTAGCATCAATGATCATATGGTTTTGAAGCATATAAAGCCATTACCAAATCTTAAACTATTGGATATTAGCCATTGTTACAGAATCACACACAAAGGGATTGCATCATTTGGTAGCCATTGCAAGTCTCTGGTTCATTTGAAAAGAAACATGCCTCCGCCATTAGATCAAGATTGTTCACCGATCGATGATTCTGAAGCCAAAACCATTGCTGCCACCATGGTTGGTCTCCATCGTATCGAACTTTGTTATGGTCGATTTGGTGATTTGGGTGTTTCTGAAATCGTCACGAAATGTAAGTCGTTAAGTCATCTTGATATCCAAGGGAGTGTGAATGTGGAATTGAGTGGTGATCTTGAGTCGATGTGTGAAAGACTTGAGCATTTCCAGGGTCCTTGGATTGATTCTAGTGATGATTTCTGTGACAGTGAAGGTAGTGACGACATTGATTCGGCATCATCGGTCTCATGAATCGGTATCAGATTCATGAGATTTTGGTTGGTTTCTTTTGATCTTTTGAAACTTGCAAATATGAATAGAAAGTGGGTACAGATAGAAGACATGGATTTGAAAAAGTGTTGTTTTGGATGAAGGTTTTAGTTTTTGCACAGAGAAAATGAAATGTTACACAAATTGGAAATGTTAAGACGATAAACAAATTATGATCGATATATTGACCAAGCAAGCTTTTTTAATATTTGGGATAGTTGGTTTTGAGGGTTCAAAAGTTTATAGTTTAGGACAGATTATGGTTGATTTGGCCTTTTAGACTATTCTATAATCATATTGGAACTACAGAAATTAAACACTTCATGGAGATGGAGTTATCTTTTTATTGAAGTGTTTGATTGTATTTGAGTTGATCAACCATTTCGTAAGGTATATAGAAATGATTTATAGACCCAAAAGCTTAGGCTATATTAGGGGTTGTTTGATGTTTTATCTATTAAGTTCTGAATCTATTAAGTTATCTATAAGCATTAATTTATCCGGATAAATTAAAATAAGTTGTTGTTTGATTTTTATCCTGAATAATAGTATGAACACAAAAAATTATCATTTTAACCTTATGTCTACATAAGTGTTGGAATGAAAAAAATTGTTTGATAAACACTTAAAATAACAAAAAAATTAAAATAATATGAATTATTTAAATTAACATAAATAATATGAATTCAATTAGTTCAAAACAATACTTAATAACTTAAAATATATTTAAAACAATAAAGTATTAATGTTTGATTACAAGTTTTTTAATTTATGCATGTTGGTGAACTATTTATTTTTTAATGAGATGTGTGATGAAAAATTATAGGACAAGGGTAATTTTGAAAAAATTCTAACTTAATGCATTAAGATATATGGGCTAACTTAACATGTTAAGTAAATCTCTTAGTATTAAGTTAAAATCAAACACCTCAATATAATTTAACCAATTAAGCTAACCACCCATTAAGCTCGTTAAGTTAAAAACTAACACCCCCTTAGTGTTTAACGGTAAGAGTAACATTTTCACCTATTTTATCGGGTAAGATTGTATGCAACAATTACCCTGTAAGTGTCATAACGGTAAAACTCTCCATTTTTTTTTACTTTTTTTGTTACATTATTGTCAATTCAGTAAATTAAGAACTACCATAAAACTCTCGGTCTTTGTCATTGTCATGTTCATGTGGTAACGTAAATGAGTTGGTAAGCGCTTACTGGGTAGTCATTTACTAAATGGCCCTTAATTCTTTCCCAAATAAGTAATTATTAGAGCATTTCGTGGATACAGGGACGGACCCAGAAATTTTTTTATACGGTGACACCATATAATATAGACAAAAAGTAATTACAAAAAACACAGTTTTTACCGACGTGTCTTCATCTTTTTACCGACGTTCATTATTGTCTAATGTATTTTAGCCTAATGCTACCATTTCGAGAGATTTTTAAAGGTTTTTGCTTGATTTCGACAGATTTTTTTTGGTTGATTACGAGGTACGGTTGCACCTTCTTGAAGCTTCAAAAATAATACGGTAGCACATTCCAAAACAATACGGTTGCACCTTTAACGAACCTAAATTTTTTTACCTTTCGCCGAAGAAATCATACGGTTGCACGTGCCACCACATCTAACATGCTAGGTCCGTCCTTGCATGGATATTGTGTCGATTTGCTTCGTCCACCATGAAAAGTCAAGATACGCATAAAGAAATCCATTGAGGTCATGAGTTTGTAAGAGCATCTCCAACAAATTGTCTAAAATGGTGGTTTTAGGGTACTTTTAATTCGACATAATGTTTTTGAGGGATTTCAATTTTGTGGAATGATTTGGAATCTCTTATGTGTTCGGTTTGAATGAGTTGGAATGAAATTGAATTCCATTATTTTCTAAATCTTGTTTGGTTTGTAATATTTGAAATTGAATTTATTTTTCTGAAATATTTGTTTGTTTTATAAATAATTTGTTTGTTTGAATGCAATGGAGAGATTAAAAGACATATTTTATGAAAGAGGCGGGATAGAGATGAGACGGAAACAAATTAAATTCATGGGATTTAGATTTGAAATAACAACCATCTTCAAGAGATTACTAAATCCATCAGTCGTACGGTATCTTTGAAATCTTAGGATTTTAAATCCAAACTCTTCTTCAAACCAAAGACATGATTGAAATGAAATTTAATTCCAAATTACTCAAAATCTCACAAACCAAATGGGCTTCAAAACATTTGTTTTGATACCTAAGATGAAAATTCCAAACTTTTAAGTGTTTGGGTGACTTGATTAACCATTAATAGGTTATCATGCTGACATGGTGAATTATGTGACATACAAGTCAGTATTATTTATTGATATGACAAATGAGGTGATTTTTTTCTCACATTTCTATGCCTTTTTCTTATCCACGTCATTTGCCATATAGTAAAATAATATTGACTTGTATGACAATTCATTTGCCATATCAGTATGGTAACATTTAATGTCAAATAAGTTATCGTACTAAGGTTTAAAAGTTTTCATCTCAAGTACCATAATTAACGAGTGTTTTATAAGTACACCAACAAAATAGAAATCTAAACAAAGTATATTGTATTTTATGTAATTTGCCTTTTTTTTAATCCAACCAATTATTTAAAACCTTATCTAATATGGAGAAAGGGAGGAGAGGGAAGGTAAAATTATTGAAAGTTGGAGAATTCATAAAAATGATTGGTTAGGAGTAGAGTTGTAAACGAACCGAATGTTCAGCGAACTGTTCGTGAACCTTTCGGCGGGAAGTTCGTTTATGTTCGTTTATTTAATAAATGAACGAACATGAACACATTTTTTTGTTCGTTTAGTTAAATGAACGAACATGAACAACGGTCTCGTTCGTTCATTTACGTTCGTAAACGTTCGTTCATTTATGTTCGTTAATGTTCGTTCATTTATGTTCGTTTACATTCGTTTATGTTTGGTTATGTATATGAATATATTTATATATATTATGACATTAATGTGTAAAAGCATTAATTAAATTAAATTTTTATACCTCCTAAGTTTACCCGGTTTTCATTTTGTTATGTTATTCTTTACGAACGAAATGATGAGTAACGGTGGTTGTTTTTTATTCATTTGTGTTCGTTCATTTATGTTCATTTATTTACGTTCGTTTAACTCTTAATGAACGAACATGAACGAACATGAACAAACATATTTTCTTAACGAACGAACAAGAACATAAAAAATTTCGTTCGTTTACCGTTCGTGTTCGTTTGTTTGTTTGGTTAAGTTAAACGAACGAACATGAACAAGCCTCTATTCGTATTCGTTCGGTTCGTTTACAACCCTAGTTAGGAGTGAGGATAAATATTTAATTATTTGGGTAAATTGTTTATAAATTTAAATGTTTATAAAAAGAAAATAATATTTTAATTAAAATATTGTAATTTTTAAAATAGAAATCTATTTGATTTTTACTTCTATGTAGGGTGCTCACGGGTTGGGTTGGTCGGGTTGAAGACACTTTAACAACCCAATGTTGGAACATATAGTATTTATCACTTGTTGTTGTCCCACATAGGAAGAGTGAATTTTGGTCCTTATAATTAACAGTCCGTTAATATTTTCGTTAACTCCGTTAGTTAGTTAATTCGGTTATTTTTTGAGGGAAATCGAATAATTGCACCTTTTCATGAAAGGTTGCACCTCTTCATGAAAGGTTGCACCTCTTCATTTTTCTGATATATATATATACAATAGTTTCCTTCAAAGAAATAATCTTTTTCTTTTGTTTTCACTCTCCTTCACAAACATAATAATCATGATCATGAGAAGAACATGTAGGATCGTTGCCTACTGTTCTTAGAATCAAGGAGGTCCTGGGAGGAGTTAGCCTAGATCCATCAACAACTTAGTGGGGGCTAATATTCCTTAAGGATAGTGATTTAATCACGTCCTTGTTTTAGTCTAAAATTGATCATTTTGTTTCTGTCAAATTCCCTATATCTAACAAACTTAAGGAATATTATCATGGATGCTTCAACTACGATGCTAAGGATGGTCTGTCAAGATTCCCTCAAACTTGACAGAATGGATGGAATGAACTTCACTTGTTGGAAGGAGAAAATGAAGTTTCTAATAACTGTTGCTAAAGTCTATTACACACTAGAGACACCACAAATTGTTGTGTTTAATGAAGAGGAACAAAGACAAAGGGAACACGATGACATGTTGTGTAGAGGATAAATTCTGAGTACCCTCACTGATCGCTTGTACGATCTCTACACACCGATGACTTCTGCAAAGGAAATCTGGAACGCTTTGGAGGAAAAGTACAACGCTGAAAAGGAAGGAGCAGATAAGTTCATTACTTTTAAATTTTTTGAATTTGCTATGAAAGATAATGTTTCTATTATGGATCAAGTAAACGAAATTCTAATTCTTGTCTCAAAGTTCAAGAATCTCAATATTGTAATTCCTGATAAATTGGTGGTTGGGGCTATCATTACTAAATTCCCCCTATCATGGAGGAATTATAGAAAAAAAGTTGATGCACACTTCCGAAGATTTCACTTTAGATCAAATTCAAAAACATTTACGAATTGAAGAGGAAACTCGTATTCGTGAAAAGAATTTGGATGGTGCATCTACTTCTAAAGTCAACTATGTTGAATCTAGAAAGAATCGAGGCAAGAAAAGGAAGGCAGATTCATCCTCTTATACAAATACTTAAAAGAAAGGCAAGAGGCCTTTATCCGAAATCACTTGTTATAAGTGTGGTGAAAAAGGTCATGTGAAGATATTCTGCAAGAATCCTAAGAAGAAGATTGATTTGGGAAATAAGAAGAATGGAAGTGGTGATGCAAACATGGTCGAAATTGCAGAACCTACAACTGAAATTGTTGCCATGGTTTTTAAATTGAATATCTCTATGATTCAAGAAATGCATGTTGCAAGCTTTAACATTTCTGATGATTGGTGGTACGATTCTGGTGCGACAACACATGTTTGTAACAACAAATCATTGTTCAATGACTACAAGGAATCGCAAGAAGGACATGAAGTATTGATGGGCGATAATCATACTTCAAAAGTGTTTGGAATGGGTTCTGTTGAATTGAATTTCACTTCTGGAAAAAAGGTTGTACTCAAGGATGTGATGGCACTAATTATTTAGTGCCATTATGCTCTTTTTCTCTTTCTTTTAGGATAGTTTTTACCTTCTAATCCCAACCTTTGAGTCATTTTAGTTCATTATTTTCTCTTTTCTTGTTTCTTGGAGCTAAATATATGAAGAACTTGTTTTATTGCATTTGGATAAGCTAATTGGTGTATTTTTGGGCAGATTTATAAGTGCAGCAAGCTGCAGCATGCTGCAGCATCCTTACAGCAGCCGTATGGGGAGCGTAATGGATAAGCTAGGAGGAGCTTTTTGTGGGAAGACCTTTTTGAGTTATGGATCAGACTTTTGGGAACCTTCTAGACTAATATTTGGCTGATTTGTATTTTGTGGTTAAACACTTTGTCTTTTGGTTGTTAACCTTTGGATAATATGTCTTTTGTATTTTTAGTACTTTATTTAGTGGTAATTACCTTTTGTGCCACTCCCCTTGGTTATAAAAGGGGAGCTTGGGGTAGTAATTTAGGAATCCCATAATCCATTCTTTATTGTCTCATTTTATAATTGGAAGTAATCTTTTGGCTACCTTCTCTTATTCTTTATTTTATGCTTTATAATTCTTAGCTTTCTTTAATTTGCTCTTTACATTATTTGCACTTTACATTATCGTCATTTTATTTCTTGTAATTTATATTCAGTCATTTAATTTATGTCATTTATATTTATGCATTTACTTTCCGTCATTTATCGCTTTATGTCTTTAAATATGAGTAGCTAATTTATTTAGCTCGGGTGTAAGATAAAAGGGTGAGATTTCAAACCAAAGAAAGGTGGACATTGTTTCGCAATAACAATGTTCCATCATTTCATTTCAAGTTTTATAAAGTTCAATGACACTTCTTGACGAACTGATCACTTGCTAAAGTGTTAAAGTGCGGTTGACTTAGAGATAAGCTACCAAAAGCACGTCAGTTTGAATGATATAAGAAGTAGACTTGAGAGAGTTTCTTTTTATTTATAAACTGATTTATTCTCGACAAGTTGATCGCTAGTCATTAGTGTTAAAGTGTAGAGGACTTAGAGATAAGCCCCTTCGAACACGTCAACTTGAATGATATGGGAATCGGCTCGAGAGAGCGGTTTTAGATACAAAGAGATTTGATCGTCCATATATTTTGAGGACTTTATTCTACACTATAAATAGCTGGAGGCTGCACAGAGACGTGTTTAGTCGAATCTAAACAGTAGTGTGAATATTAAAGTCCGAGAGGAATACCCTCAAAATAGATGATGGATCTAGTTATGGTTGTAGCATAAGTCTGCTGGAATTTGTGTTTAAATCTCACCTAAATGTCTTACACCCGTGCTTGCTTTATTATTCTGTTAATCTAATCAAGTGACAAACCAAACCAAATCAATTCTTCAAAATCACCATCTGAAGTCATTTCTTTCTCTTACTTTTTAATCTACTTTTACTCCAATCTCTGTGGGACGATACTTGGTTCTTACCATTTTATTACTTGAAAGACGATATTAGATCTCATTGTATACTTGCTTTGAGGTTTAATTAGCACACATCTATAGGTGTATTCCAAGCACTATCAGGATGTTCTTCACGTTCCTAGCATTAGGAAGAATTTGGTTTCTGGTTATAAGTTATGTAAAAATGGAATAAAGGTTGTGCTAGATTCTGATAAAGTGATTCTACCTAAAGCCGGTGTGTTTGTAGGCAAAGGCTATGTTGCCGATGGGATGTTCAAACTAAGTATAAATAAAATTACTACTTCTACTTACATCGTTGATTGTTTATTTGCTTCAAATTTTAGCATTGAATGTTCATCTTTTAGTTTATGGCATCATCGACTAGGACATATAAATTATAGAACAATGAAATGCATGTCTAAACAAGGAATTATTTCTTATAATAATGATCATAATGAAAAATGTGAAATTTGTGTTCAAGCAAAAATGAAAAGGAAACCTTTTCCAAAGATTGATAGGAACACAACAATCCTTGAGTTAGTTCATTCGGATATATGTGAATTGAATGGGCAACTAACTAGATGAGGAAATAGATATTTCATAACTTTCATTGATGATTGTTCTAAATATACTTATGTATATTTGCTAAAATCTAAGGACCAAGCTTTTGATGCATTCAAAAGATATAAGGCTGAAGTAGAAACTCAAAAGGGTAAAAAGATACAAATACTTAGAAGCGATAGAGGTGGAGAGTATTTTCCCACGAAATTTTCTTCTTTTTGTGAAAGTCATGGTTTGATTCATCAAATGACGACTCCATATACACCACAACAGAATGGTGTAGCGGAAAGGAAGAATGGGGTTTTGCAAAACATGCTTAATGCTATGTTAGTAAATGCAAATTTACCAAACAATTTGTGGGGTGAAGCATTACTCACGGCTTGTCATGTAAGCAATAGAGTAATCTCAAAGAAACTCAAAGTAGCTCCTTATGAAATCTGGAAAGGTAGAAAACCAAATATAAGCTACTTCAAGGTTTGGGGATGTTTGGCTTATTATAAGGTTCCTTTGCCTAAAATGTCCAAACTTGGACCCAAAGCCTTGAAGAGCGTATTCATGGGATATGCAGAAAATTCAAAGGCATATCGCCTTTTGGATTTAAATACAAATGTTATAGTTGAATCAAGGGATGTTGAATTTTTTGAGAACAAATTTCGACATGATTCAACAAACACGGATCTAGTCACTTCTGATATGCCACAAGGTACTCACTCTCCAGAAATTGGCACTAGTAATAAAAGGCAAATGCCTGAGACTTCTGTTCCACCTAGAAGAAGTGAAAGAGCCAGAAAAGATAAAAATCTAAGTCCAGACTTTATTAACTCTCAAGCCATTATATTTCTAGTTGAAGGAGATATGAATAATAAAGTATTGAATAAAATACCTATTCTTCTTCATGTAGAAGATGCCCCAAGGACTTATCAAGAAGTTGTTACCTCTAGGAATGTTGCTTTTTGGAAGGAGGCAATTAATGACGAAATGGATTCCCTTGTATCTAATAATACTTGGGAAATCACAGAATTGCCTCCTAGATCCAAGGCTATTGGGTGCAAATGGGTCTTTAGAGTTAATTTGAATACAGATGGCTCAGTTCAAACCTTTAAAGCTAGATTGGTGATACAGGGTTTTAGTCAAAGACAAGGAGTGGATTACTTTGATACATATGCCCCAGTAGCTAGAATTACGTCAATTAGAATACCTTTTGCTTTAGCTTCTATACACAATTTACCCATACATCAAATGGATGTAAAAACGGCCTTTTTAAATGGAGAATTAGATGAGGAAGTTTACATTAGACAACCTGAGGGATTTGTATTGCCCAGAAACGAAAATAAAGTATGTAAACTTAAAAGATCCTTGTATGGTTTGAAACATGCACCTAAGAAATGGCATGAGAAATTTGATGTTGCTATACTTTCAAATGTTTTTTCTCACAATTCAGCGGATAGATGCATTTATTCTAAGTTTACTCAAGAATATGGTGTTATATTATGCCTTTATGTGGATGATATAATTATAGTTGGAACCAATATGCAAGGTATAATTGAAACTAAGAAGTTTCTATGTTCATGTTTTCAAATGAAGGATTTGAATGAAGTAGATACTATATTGGGCATTAAAGTGCAAAGGCATAGTGGGGGTTATATGTTAAATCAGTGTCATTATATTGATAAAATACTTGATAAGTTTCAACACTTAGATATTAAGGAGGCAAATACCCCGTATGAAACACCATGTAAGTTAAGTGATAATAGTGGTAGAGCTATTGCTCAACTTGAGTATGCAAGTGCCATTAGTTACCTTATGTATGCTACACATTGCACAAGACCAGACATTGCATTTGCAGTTTGTAAACTTTTGAGGTTTACTAGCAATCCGAATAAAGACCATTGGAAGGCTATTGGTCGGGTTCTAGGATATCTAAAAAGAACCAGAAATCTTGGTTTACATTATGGAGGTTTTCCAGAAGTACTTGAAGGTTACTCGAATGATAGTTGGATTACTGGTGGAAGTGATAAAAAATCCACAACTGGATGGATTTTCACCCTAGGTGGGGGTGCTGTTTCTTGGACTTCAAAGAAACAAACATGTATTACTCATTCCACCATGGAGGCTGAATTTATGGCATTGGTTGCCGCAGGTAAGGAAGCAGAATGAATAAGAAATATGCTGTTGGATATAGAGTTGTGGCCACAACCAATGCCAGCCATCTCCTTAAACTGTGACAGTGAGGCTACTTTAGCTAGGGCTTATAATAATATCTACAATGGTAAATCTAGGCATATTAGCCTTAGGCATGCTTATATGAAACAACTAATTTCTGATGGAATTATTACTATTGTTTATGTACGCTCTTGTAGAAATTTAGCGGATTCGTTTACAAAAGGTCTTCCTAGAGACTTGATTTATGGAACTACAAGAGATAAGGATTTGAAACCCATTGATTGAAGTTGGTAATAACATAAACCCAACCTATACTTAGACTAAAATCTACTTATAGTTTCAATGTGGTAAAAACAAGTTATTGATCACCAGCTTGGACATTAGTTTACTAAACTAATGAGTAATTATTTGAGGGTGAGTTTTATACTCTTAATGAGGTATTCCTTTGGTAATTAAAGGGACTTCACCTATGTAGACACAAAGAGTGGTGCCGCTCTATCTTAGGCAAATATTTTGCTTTTATAGGTGTCTATGAAACTGGGACGAGCGCATGGCCATAATAGTGCTCCCTTATTCATGAACATGGTATGACTGATCATGTGTGTTATCTCTCCGAGTCTGACTTATGGAATCATGGCTCAAATGCTTAAAGCCGCCTATGATTCTGTTGGGCTTCTTGAGAGGTATACACTATATCAAGGTTTAAAGCGAAAGCTACCTTGATTTAAGCATGAAGGTTAGATGCTTGTGATAAATCCTAAGTGGGGGATTGTTGGAACATATAGTATTTATCACTTGTTGTTGTCCCACATAGGAAGAGTGAATTTTGGTCCTTATAATTAACGGTCCGTTAATATTTTCGTTAAATCCGTTAATTAGTTAATTCGGTTATTTTTGGAGGGAAATCGAATCATTGCACCTTTTCATGAAAGGTTGCACCTCTTCAAGAAAGGTTGCACCTCTTCATGAAAGGCTGCACCTTTTCATTTTTCTGCTATATATATACAATAGTTTCCTTCAAAGAAATAATCTTTTTCTTTTGTTTTCACTCTCCTTCAAAAACATAATAATCATGATCATGAGAAGAACATGTAGGATCGTTGCCTACTGTTCTTAGAATCGAGGAGGTCCTGGGAGGAGTTAGCCTAGATCCATCAACAACTTAGTGGGGGCTAATATTCCTTAAGGATAGTGATTTAATCACATCCTCGTTTTAGTCTAAAATTGATCATTTTGTTTATGTCAAATTCCCTATATCTAACACCCAACCCAATCGTTGCAGTTTGAAAATTCTCAACCCAACCCAATCCAATCAAAAGTGCAACCCAACCCAACCCAGACCGTGCGAGTTGGGTTAGGTTGGTCGGGTTGGTCGGTTTGAAACATTTATTAATTATTTCATAAATTACATACTTGTTGCCACCGCAACTGTCGCCATCTGCTGCCACCTGCTGCCTAAGCCGTGCAAATTGCAATAATATGTTGAACAAAACAAGTATCAAGCTTACAAGAATAAAAATACAAACCTATATCAAGCTTACAAGCAATAATATGTTGAACAAACAAGTATCAAAGTTTACACCAAGTCACCAACGACATAAAACTCAAATGGACTACAACTCCAATATCCAAATAGTTTAAAGTTTAAACCAATAAAATACAAACAACCATTTAGAGTCTGTAATTTGTATATATGAAAAACACAGCAGTAGAATTAGAGTCTGTATATAATTGAAAAACACAACAGTAGACTAGTCCCTTCTAAAATTCAATCAACTTGTTTAGCTAATGTCTTGAAAGTGTTTCATTTTCCATTTCTAACATCCAAACTAAAATTCAATCAACTTGGCAGTAGCTAAACTAAAATACAGCAATAGTCCAACATCCATTTTCCATTTTCCATTTCCAACATCCAAAGTTCCAAACTAAAACTAAAACACAATTTTAAACAAAATTCATTTTAAACACACTAGTAGTCCAACATCCATTTTCCATTTCCCAATTTCCAACATAAATTACAGATTTTAAAAACAAAGCTTGAACAAATATTTATATTACCTCTGTCCCTCTGTGTCTGTGCTTTAAATCGAAGAAGACTTGAAACAATTGTACCTATGAATCGCTGAATCTGATTCAATCGATGCCACTGCCAGCGTGAATCTGATTCAATCGAAGGAAAAAGAGAAAACGAAAGGTTGAGTTCAATGTTAGCGTGAATCTGAATTTATTTAGTTATTGAGTTCAATTTGTATTAAGGAGAAAACCAAAGCTTGAACCAACAAAGTACAAACAATACCTTAATCGAACTATCGAAAGAGAAGACTTCAATCGAAGGAGAAGACTTAGAACCACTCAAACCAGCGTAACTCTCGCTCAGTAACTCTCGACTTGATTTCAATCGAAGGAGAAGACTTGATTTCAATCGATCGATGCCTTCGCTCAGTAACTCTCGATTCTCGAAATTAGAATAAGCGACATGTGAAGTACAGAAAGTAAGGCAAGAAATTAGAAATTTAGAGCGGCATGTGAACTATGAAGTGAATTGTACCGCCTTTTGTTGGTCCCGAAGGTGCTTAACAAGTTTGTAGAAGGGGGGGGGGGGGTTGAATACAAACACAAAATTTAAAGTTTAATAAATTGTTTATTGATAAATCAAAATACAATTTACAAGTTTGTTGCGGAATAAGATTAAGGAAAAACCTAATCTAAACAAACTTAAGAAACACTAAGATGGTTGCACAAGAATTAGAGAATGCGGATTAAGGGAATATAGAAAACAAGGGTTTCTATATTTTTTACAGAAAGATTGAAAGTTGAAGGCTTAGGGCAACTCCTAGATGGAGTTGTAATCTTTCTATTTATACCCTATGCATTAAATGCATGGCAGGGTACTTTACACGTGTCCTTCTCTGGTTGGTTGCATGGGTCTGACTTTTGGAGACATGCTTTTGGCCGTATGATGAACAGTGTAGATATCAGAGTTGTTGTACGAATTGTTGCAGAGGTATGTCTTTTCTGACATTCGTACTATGTGTTCATAGATAAGACAACAGAGACTTGAGGTATAAGCAATGTGATCATCGATCGCTGAATATCTATTCCTTCTTAGAGATAGAAAGAAGTTCAGCTATCGCTGAAGCTTTTCCTCAGGCTTCTTTGCGTGTGAGTAAACTTGTCTTGTTTTCGCTGATATCCGCATCAGGTCATGAGTATACTTGTCTTTTGTTCAACAGCTTTGTCTTCGATTCAGTAGTGAACATCTTTTGTCGTGAAACTTGTCTTCAGGGATTATGTCTAACTGTTTACATGAGAAATCAACAGCGATACTGAACATACTCAGTAATTGATCGCTGATAGTGAAACACTAATACATACAGATGTTAAACGTAATATTCACTAAGTATTATAAAGGGAATCACTAAGAGAGTTGGATCAACACCTTTGTCCATCGGGTTGTCGGGTTGGGCCGGTTTGGTTTGGGCCTAACCTGTTTTCAACCCATTCAATGTGGTTTGGTAAAAAAAAGGTATCGATTATACGTCGGGTTGATGCGGTTTACGTTTTTTTAGGTTTTTACGGGTTGGGTTGGCCGGGTTGGTCGGAAATTTGAGCACCCCTACTTCTATGTGAAAGAAACTTTGGAAAATTGATGTACTGGAGTGTGATCAAGGAAAGTTATTCTTGTCGAAGAAGCAGCTTGTAGAGTAGAAGGCTTTGTGGTCCCCAGTTTCAGTATTTTGTTAAATTATTCTTTTGTTGATGCAATTTAATTTTAATCTAGGGTGCTATTTTTGACACTGTTTTTACCAAGGTTCTAAAAAACGCACCATGGCATTGAGGCGTGGCCTTGCCGCCACGTTTTACCCCTTGGCGTCGAGATAAGGCGTCGAGCTTGTTATGGCGCGCCATGACCTGCCATGGCGCGTTATGGCGTTACAAATTCTCGACGCCGAGCTCGTTATGGCGCGTTATGGCGTTACAAATTTGTGTACTTTCAATTCTTCGAATTTGTGTATTTCGAAATTCGATTGGAATTTACCTATTAGTATCGATTATAATTTAGAAATTCTTTTGTTTATCGTTTTATATGAATTTAAATTGTTAATAACTTGTTCATTATTGTTCAAGACACTGATAAAAACACACACATACACATATATACATATTAATTATATACAGATTTGCCGCCTTAAGCCACGCCTTCGAAAACGCCATGGTCTCGCCATAACTCGTAAGGCTTGAAGCTTGACCTCGACGCCACGTCACGCCTCACGCCATTTAGAACCTTGGGTTTTACTTTGTCTCCTAAATTATCTCATACACTATTTTATATTACACTTATTATATACATGTATTTAATTGTCTATTTTTTAGGTTTTCTAATTACATAAATATTTTATTTTTTAAAATCTAAATATATCCAATAAAAAAATCAACATGTTTTATTTTGACGGTAGATAAAAATCTTTACTTTTACAAAATAAAAAAAAATTTATACAAGTTATCAGTTAACATAAACTAGTGTTCGACACCGTGCGTTGCGCGGTGATTAAAACTCAATTTGAGAATACTCAATTATCATGGTGTCACCTCAATACCCCAAAGTTTTCCTTTTTTATAGACACAAATACATTTCATCCACCTTTCTTATACACACCACTTTGTTTCGATGTTTCAACTTCTCACCAATGTGGTACAACCCTATATCAATCACAATTCACCATTTGAGAATACCCAATACGCCACAAATTTTCTCTTATCTATACTACTTAATTAAAATTCTATTTCAGTTATTCAGTTGTTTTGAAAGCCAAGCAGTTCTTTTGAAAGTCTCCTTCTTCGCTCCACGTTTCCTTCCCACGTTCCTGCAATCACTCCCTCTCACAGGTATATATCTTCTCCTAACTTTTGTCTCCCTCATTTCTCTCCTCAACTAGGGATCTTCAATCTGCCTTTTTCCTTTTCTTACTGACATCGTTCCCCCTAATAAATTTCGATTGAAAACCTTAGGTTTTGATTCATTTTTAATAAGGTTTCCAAATTCAAACAATGGGATCGAAATCGAAGAGTGATTATCCTCACACCGGCGATGGTGTAAGCCTTGCCTTCTATTGGCGTTTTTCTTCGATATGGTTGTGGTGTAAGTAATCTTAATTAATTTCTCTTCTTTCATCTTCATTTTCAATCCTGATCGAGATCGATCATCTGTATTCCAAGGATCAAAATCTCGTGTGGATGATTGATCATTCATTATCAACCTTTTTGCAAATGTTTATCGAGTCAAATTCACCGAAAACTCGTTCGGTAGTTAATTTTGGTGGGTCGGCTCAGTTTGTTACCATTATCATCTCAGAGTATTCTATTGTTCTCTGATTTGATACAATAAATATATATATAGATAATAGAAATTGAAGTGAATGAAGGTAAATAGAGTCTGATTGTGTGCACATTGATCGAGTTCTGGATATGTTTATTGCTGATGATATTGGGGTACCTTTCGGGGATTATATATGCAATTTATGTTTTGGTTGTGTAGCAACTTGGTACTATTTAGTGTTCCTTTTTTTCGTTTTGAATACTGTGGTTTGAAAATGAGTAGTGATGAAAGGATTTAAGTTTTGATTATGTAAATTTTCTATGATGCATGCTAGATCTTAATCCTTTATGAGAAATTAATTGAAAATTTATATTAGTTTAAATTTGTAGCCATACTGATCATTATTGTGGAAATCAAATTGATAACATATCGTCAGAACTTCCATTCGATTTGATGAATGTATGCTCTGGGTAACATACACCATCCTCGTCTGGAACATGGTTTATACTTTTATATTAACATGGTTTTTCTACTATCAGAATTCCTATTCCTTCTTTATACTTAGGTTTTTTACACCACTGTTTCTTGTATCAGAACGATGTAAGTGACTACTTTCCCCACTAACTTCTTTGTTAAACGATAAGTAACTTTGTTTTTTTATGGAAACTCGGGATTCTTATCACAAATAGGGTAATGCTTTTTAAGGCAAGAAGTATGGATCGACTTTATGTATCGTGGAACAAAACTTGCACTTTGCATGTTTCCATTTTACTTCGTCCTCTTCAATAAACAAAACATCAAAGTATTTCCAATACTCGGTTCTCTCCTTGAATTTACTATAAAATTTTGGACAACTTTAAAAGCAAAAACAACACTTAATATATTTCTCTAACAACTCCAGATATGCAATGGAAAAAGGTTATCAACTTAAAAACTATCTTTGACCGGGTTTTATCTAGACTTTTGTAACACCCCGAATCTCCGTTATGTAATTTTGGTATTCTTGTGGTTAAGCTTTTATCGTTAGCACCGTGTTTGGTTTGAAGTTGAGTTGGATTTTGAGAATTTTGGGGACAAGCAGTGAACTACGCGAGTTGCACCGCGACTAGAGGTCGCGGCACAACCCGCGTAACCCTCTGTTTGATATGAGATTTTTGGAACTACGCGAGTTGCACGACGACTTAAGGTCTCGGCACAACCCGCGAAACCCACTGGATGATTTTGGGTTTTGGACACGGGCGAGTTATGCCGCGAGTTGAAGTCGCAGCATAACCCGCGTAGTTGCCTGGCCGACTTAAGGGTTTTTAACCCAAAATATCTCATTTCTCTCAAATCTCATTATCTCTTTCTCTCTCTCTTCTCTCTCTCTAAATTGTTTCTCTCTCTCTCTCTAGAGTTTGGTAGTTAATATTTGGTGTTCGATCCGAGGTTTCGGTGTTTTAAGCTTCACCTCTACGTCGTGATCGTTATCTGGTTTTTCGGGTTTTATCCTAAAACCTACTGGTGAGTTCCTGCTATCATTTTAAACTTTATACATATCAAAAGTTACCTTTTTGGAACTCCTATATATCTCTATGGTTTCAGATCTAAATTTTCTACGTATTTGATATAACTTGAGTTTTGGGAGATTTTAGGGTTCCCGATCATTGTGTTTACTAAAATGATGGATCTTATCTTAATGTAGTAAAATGATGTTTTACTTGTACATTATGTGGATATATGAAAAGAATGTTTAAGAACTCATATTAATGATTTTCATTCTTACCAGAAGTTGAACTGGAAATGACATTTTGTTTATAAAATGTGTTTATACCATATGTTTATTTATGGTTGGTCACATATGTTGTTGTGACGAGTCTGTACCATTACTAGCGGATCCCTAGGTTTTGAGTCGACTGTATTGTTGGGATGTCACATTCCCCATTTTGTAGCTATGGATGCATATGATCCTCGGGGGCAACTTGGTACGGTTATGTGAGGCCGGATACTAGCCATGGTTCATAGTGATCCTAGTGAAGGAGTATACATTGGTTTTGCTTGGGGCTAGATCTCACGTTGTAGCACGGACTTATGTGTTCGTATCCTTGGATTCCAATTGTTTAGCTCATAACTCGGATTTTGGCCTACTTTGTGTTACACCATAATCCTTGGTAAAATGTTTTATCGTTGGTCATTTGATGGCATGTTTATAACGGAAAAGCCCGGTTGTGGCAAAGATTTCAATTGTAAGATTTAACCTCTTTGGAAATATTATCTTATGATACAAATGTTTATATCTTTTGAGCTTATTGAACTGTATGTTCTCACCAGGCTTTAAGTCTGACACTTTTTCTCAAATGATATGTATAACAGGTTTCCCTTAGCGGTGGGATGCACTGGGTTTTGAGAGACGAGTTGGGTCTCGAGGCATTTTGAGATGACTAAAGTGTTGATAGTTGGGCATTGTTAATTCCCATTCTTTTGATGAAATTCGGATTGTCAACTGATGTAATCTAGATAGTTATGTTTAGATTAGTCTGTTGATGAATTCTAAATCCGTACAGGTTTTTGTAAAGTCTTAAGGACTGATACACTTTTTGAGAAGTTTATAGCAATACAGAAGTCATATTGCCTTATTTTTTTTGAAGTTTAAATTTACTCTGAATTTTAGGATGTTACAAGTTGGTATCAGATCTCTAGTTTAAGTGAACTAGGCATGAATGTAAGATGTCTAGACTTAGACTGAGAATGATAAGAATTGATCCGTGAGATCGGGTAGAGCTTCTAAGATGGGTTAGTCTTAGAGTCAACGGAAAGTGCGTTTATCAGGCGTTGTGGCAATCGTGACGAGAACCTTTATGTGTTATATGTTCATAATCTCACTTAGCTAATGTTATTATGAGGATATCGTACGTAAGTGTGCTTGAATTTCTATTGCTATGACGATTGGTAATGTGGTAGTACGTTTCCTTTATGTTTATTCCAACTCTCTCTTATCTCTTTTCCTGTCCTGTGAAGCAGTTTGGCATGGTGAATACGCGTGGTAGACCGCGTACGCGTGTTGATGCACATTCTCATCGTGTTTTATTTTGAGGTTATATTAGTAAAATATAGGTATGTTCCACCTTGTTCCATGGGGTGAGGTGAAACACGTCTATTCCACTTTGTTTGGCTTTGTTCCTATTTGTACCACATAAAAGTCCTACGAAACGTGGAGCAATGATTCATGTTCTTTTCTGTCCAGTGTACTAAACGCACCTTAAGTGAACATTGTTGAAATTTAATTTCATTCATTTAAACTTTAGCGTTGTGTTCTCGAGTCCTTTTTTACAAAGGTAAATAAGAGTAAATGATAAAATTACATTTTATTATTTAAATTACCATATATTTAGAAAACGATAATCATAATAATTTTTATGAAATCTAGTGGAATTGAATTCTTTCAATTTGCCAACCAACCGATCAACAAAATTTGGTCATAGGAATATATTATACTAATCCTCCCAATTTTTATCGGATCCAGATGAACTAAGGGGGTGTTTGGGATTGCTTATTTAAAACAACTTATATTTTTTTTTCAAAGTGTTTATCAACTTATGTGGTGACAAAATTGAGTTTTATAAAAAATGTTTGGGTTAGTTTATTGTGGTAGCAAAACGTGATAAACTAATAAGTTGTTATTTGAGGGTGTTTGAGATTGCTTATACATGTAAAATAACCAAAAAAGTCATAAGTTATTTCAAATAAATTGATAAGTCACTATGGACTAACTTCTTAAAAACTCCTTATTAAGCGGTGCCAAGAAGCTATAAGTAGTTTTTTTTTTCTTTTCCAATTCAAACACTAGAAATAGCTTATTAGCGGTGACACAACACAATAAGTCAATAAGGAGTTTAAATAAGGAATCCCACCCTCTAAACACAACCCAAGAGTCATACCAAAGTGGATGCGATGGGACTAGTTACACCCAATGTAACACCTTCAAATTTGGAAAGAACAACTAATTTAAAATTTTTAATAATATCTCAAAGAAGGATAAAATCTTTTACGACAAATTCAAACTTGAAATACGATTCTAGATTTAACCATCAACAACATAAATAAATTCTTACATAAAGACTAATTAAAGATCGGGTGTTACTAAACCCAATAACCATTGCTATCTCCAAATGTGTGAAAGACTTCACCCAAGCTACTCTCTCTCGTGCATATAACTAGCACTCAGCTCTTCACAGTGTCGTTAGTACCATTCCCCAACCGGAACCTGATGCACATGCCGACAAATAAAAATGTTAGGCTAACGCCTAATGAGTTCAAGAGTTTTCAACATGAATAAATATCGCAAAAAGGAGAGAATGCAACTTAATTCGAAATCTTTCAAATGATTTACTTTAAATATGAAAACGACATGTTTTCCAAAAATAAGCATTTTTAAAGATGAACGCCCCATTGCAAAACATTCATTCATAAAGTAATTTCAACCCAAAATTTACCCAAAACGTGAATAGAAATCGAACTCCCAATGTATGAAAATACGGATATAACTTTATATCCTGAAACACCCAAAACACATGTGGGACGTTATACTCAACTCATAAATCATGAATAAAAATCCTTATATATAAAACGTCACCGAAAACATCGATACTAAAACTCAATACCCAAAATAACACATTTCGGAGACGGGGGAGACCTGATTTCATAGAATGTGACGGAACACAAAAGTAGGTCACATATCTAAGTTAATAAAATCAAACACTTGGATTATAATCGTATGATATATCGAACTCAACTCCTCTAAGTCTATTGCTCGTGGAGTCTCAATTTCAACCCCTCTAGGTCTATACGTTGAAATATCCAAATCCAAGGAAAACATACAAGCACATTGGAATTACATCTTACTGCTCATGGGACAATGCCCGACTATACGGGTCCACACCTTACTTACCATGAGATCCGATGCCTATTCGCATATTGAAATTACACCTTACTGCTCATGAGACAATGCCCGACCATACTGGTCCACATCTTACTTACCATGAGACCCGATGCCTACATCGTGCTACAATGAGGGAAACTAACGTGTCATCATTGAACGTAGAGACTCAAGTGCCTTTGGATCCATTGCATTATAGTAAAAAACATTACATGACTCCAAACGAATGAATTAGCGCATTCAAAACATGTAATTCTTAAATAAGATGCAGTAAATGCAAATCGTAACCAAATGTTCCACGTTGAGCTATCAAAATCAGACAATTGTCCCCAAGACCTAACCAAGTCAATACCAAGCCATAGGCTCAACTAATCAAAAGACCAATTGTTAAAAGTTATAAAATGCAATAAAGCGTAAATAACCCACGATTATGCAACCATGTGCTCCAAAAACGTGAAAGACCCAAAACACAATTTTAGACTGGGACAAATCATTTTCTAAAAGTATGTATACCATTTATCCTTTCAAAACGACCCATAACCCAAGAACAAGTATTTCTCCAAAACACATACCAAAAGATTTCCATTCAGAAAATACATCATAAAATACCTATACTTATTATTTATTTATCAAAATGACCAAGAATCCCAAATATGGGTATTTCACAAGATTTAGAAAACTAAATAATCCAAGTAAGTAAAACTCTTCAAATATTCCATCATTTAGTAAAAATCATGTAAACACACAATCACCTTAAAATGGACATGTTTGGCATGTACAACGTTTTCACAAACCAACTCGAACTCACCTTGCTAGATTTAGGCTAAATCTAGATTTTCCTCCAATTTGGGCTCCTTGAAAAAATTTGAATCCTCAAGCCAAATCTTTCAAAAATCTGGATCCATAAGTTTTCAACCATAAATATTCGTATCCAACCATATAGAATCGTTCCCCAAGCATCTTATATCAAAATCTTCATTTTGGCCAAAAACCCTAATTTGACCTAACTTCTCCAAAACCATCCAAATCAAAATTAGAGAAATATAAACACTAAGAAGTCATCAATGAGGTATTTATAAGTTGATTAAAGTGTTAGAAAAGAGAGGGATGAACTCACCACTTAGGTTTTGAGCAAAACCTAATAAACCCAAAAAATCTCTAGTGTTGAAAATGAGAACTTGATCTTGTATCAAGAGATGAAACCACAAACATAAGATGGAGAGGGAACACTTTAATCTCCATGGGAAACCCCAAAAATCGGTTAGGGTTCATAATAGAAGGTGGGGGACGATTTGGGAGAGAAAGGACGGAATATGGGAAGTGAGGAATGAAGGAAACTAAGAAAATCACACTTTTTAACACCCTCGTACTCTTCGGTGAGAGTGCCATGCGATTGTGCCAGTGACACTTTCGCTGGCACAATCGCTTAGATTGTACCGCCAACTCTTCTGGCTCGACGAGAGTGCCATGCAATTGTGCCTCTTGGCACTCTCGCGAGCACAATTGCTCAGGTGCTCCAAACCCCAAAAATTGACCTTTTCAGCTACGAAACGCTCTCGGTTAGCTCGACATTCAAAACAACCAATTATGCTAACCTTAACAAATATTCATAACTTAAATGGGGAGGGAAAGGTAGCCAAAACTTACCGAAATTCCGGATGTTACACCCAATATGGTTAGTGTGTCCCCAAACATTGATAAGATTTGATTATGACCAAGACCAATAGATTATCGTTTTCAATTTTTAGGGTAGCGTTTTAATAATGTCTGGAGGCTTCTTTTCGACTTTTGTTTGTACAATTTTACCCCTAATATTTTCAATTAATATTTCAACATGTGTTTTAGGTTATTTATGTTAGCTAGTTTTTATCGAAAATGAATCATTTTAGAGGTGAGCAAAACCCGACCAAACCCGAAAGTCCGATTGGAAAACCTCCGAAACCCCCCAACCCACATAGCCCGAACTAACCCGATCTCCAAAATCCCATTTTTTTGACGGGTTACTCGGTTCAGGTAGGGTTTAGCTTGTTAGTCAATCGCTATCTTCTCAAGTAGTTTGTCAAATGTAACCAAAGTAGCGGGTGGCAAAATAATATCTTAAAAAAACTACATCGATGATAAATTTCCAAACATCATTGGTTCGAATTGTCATATAACTTGCATCAATTACAAGGCTCTTTAATCGTGTTTTTCTATTGCTTCTTTGCCCAAGTTGTGACGAATCACGAATTTATACTAGTTAGTTTGCTGAATGTTGGGTTCGTTTAAACACAAAAACAATGAAGGTGTCATCATAATCAAGAAGCTAAACACATTCCTCTAAAAAACTTACCATTAAAAATTGGATTTTTTTTCCTTCAAGTTTTGGGGTTTGGTATATAATCCCATCAACGAAGGCTGCTAGCAAAAATCAGTAAAGCAAATGCCTCCCCAAGCTCCGCCATCCACCACCGTACCCAAAAGGTTCAACTTTTTCAACGGCCACCGGAAACCCACACAGAACCGCCCCACCGTCCGCGGTGGCATTTTCTCCAATCGCCAAACCCTCAACCCCAATCAAAACCACCAACAACCCACCACCAATTTCCAACTCGAAAAATGGAACCCACAACAACAGTCCTCCACCACCACCCCACCACCACAACAACCTTCCTCATCTCAACATTTCTTCTCCCTCGCCCAAACCCTATCTCCCATCGCCCGTTACATCGTCGACTCCTTCCGGAAGCACAAGCACTGGGGCCCGCCGGTCGTCGCCGACCTCAACAAGCTCCGCCGCGTCACCCCGAAACTCGTTGCAGAAGTCCTCAAAGTTCAATCAGATCCAAATATCTCCTCAAAATTCTTCCATTGGGCCGGTAAGCAAAAAGGCTATAAACACGATTTCGCTAGTTATAATGCCTTTTCTTATTGCTTGAATAGAAACAATCAGTTCCGAGCAGCCGATCAGGTGCCGGAGCTGATGAACATGCAAGGTAAGCCACCAACCGAGAAACAATTCGAGATCTTGATTAGGATGCACTCCGATGCCAATAGGGGACTTAGGGTTTACTATGTGTATGAGAAAATGAAGAAATTTGGGGTGAAACCTCGAGTTTTCTTGTATAATAGGATCATGGATTCACTTGTGAAAACTGGTCATTTGGATTTATGTATGTCTGTTTACAATGATTTCAAGGATGATAAATTGGTGGAAGAAGGAATCACTTTCATGATTTTGGTAAAAGGGTTGTGTAAGGCGGGCCGTATCGAGGAGGCCGTCGAGCTTCTTGGCTGGATGAGGAAATTGTGTAAACCGGATGTGTTTGCTTATACCGCGATGATCAAAATATTAGTTTCGGAGGGGAATTTAGACGGGTGTTTGAGGGTTTGGCAAGAAATGGAGAGCGATAAAGTTCAACCGGATGTAATGGCTTACACGACTCTCGTTACAGGATTATGTAACGGAAATCGGGTCGAAAAGGGTTATGAGTTCTTTAAGGAGATGAAGGGGAAACGGTATTTGATAGATAGGGGTATCTATGGATCGTTGATCGAGGGGTTTGTGAATGATGGAAAAGTTGGAGTGGCGTGTGATTTGTTGAAGGATTTGATAGAGTCGGGATACAGGGCGGATTTAGTGATATATAATCATCTTATAAAAGGGTTATGCAACGTGAAACATGTTAGCAAGGCGCATAAGCTTTTTCAGGTTACAGTCGAAGAAGATCTGAGGCCGGACTTCGAGACTGTGAATCCGATGTTGGTTTCTTATGCGGAGTTGAGAAAATTTGACGAATTTTGCAAACTGCTTGTACAGATGCAGGGTTTAGGGTTTAGTGTTACGGATGATCTTGTGAAATTCTTCTCCCTAATGGTGGGAGGAGAGAGAGATAGAGTCGTAACGGCTTTAGAAGTGTTTGATAATTTAAAACCGAAAGGTTATTGCAGTGTTCCGATATACAATATTCTTATTGGGGCACTCCACAAGATCGGTGAGGTGAAAAAGGCGTTAACTTTCTTCCAAGAATTGAAAGAATCGAAGATGGAACCCGATTCTTGTACTTATAGCAATGCAATTTCGTGCTTTATTGAAATCGGAGATATTCATGAGGCATGCTCTTGCTACAATGAAATAAAAGAGATGTCTTCAATTCCGTCTGTTGATGCTTATGTGTCGTTGGTTAAAGGTCTTTGTAAAGTTGGAGAAATCGATGATGCTTTTATGATTGTTCGTGACTGTTTAGCGAACGTCACAAGTGGGCCCCGGGAGTTTAAGTATGTTCTTAGAATTATCCATATTTGTAGATCGAATGATGCGAATAAAGTGATGGATGTTATCAGTGAGATGGTGGGAGATTGTTGTTCACCTGATGATGTTATATTTTGTGCGGTTATTGCTGGTATGTGCCGGTATGGAACTATTGAGGAGGGTAGAAAAGTCTTTTCGAGGATGAGAGCGTGCAAGATGCTAACGGAATCGGACTTGGTTGTTTATGACGATTTGTTAATTGACCATATGAAGAAGAAGACGGCCGACTTGGTGCTGTCTGGCTTGAAGTTTTTCAGGCTCGAGTCAAAGTTGAAAGCAAAGGGCTCTAATCTCTTGCCAAGTTAGAAATGTGAGATTAGGTATGTTAACATATATATATATATATATATGTCTATACTACATTAATAAGCATTTAGACTAAAAGTCTTAATTACAAGTCCTTAAGCACTGAGTACAAGTCTTTAAAGCAAAAAAATCAAAAAACTCTTAATTACAAGATTTAATGCATTGGGTACAACTTGAAACACTTTTGGTTTTTACATACCCAAAAATCAGCCCATCCCCCCTGTACAACCATACCCTTCTTCTTCCACCTTTTCACGTCTTCACCATACTTCTTCTACCTTTTCGCGCCTTCACCATACCCCCAGTACTACAACCATACCCTTTTTCTTCTACCTATTCACGTTCTAGACCATACCTTCTGTCATCGCACGCGTAAATGGAAGATTTCTTCGCATATAAATTAGCCCATTTAGCGACGAGAGTTTGGAGTTCTTAGCGATGAATTTTCAAGGTTTTAAATCTCTGTCTCTGTTGAGCTGTGATGGATTCAGTACTGATGGATTAAAAGCCATTGCTACTCATTTCAAGTAAGATTTCTTCCATCTTGCAAAATTGACCAAATTTGTAGTTTCAAATTTCATCAAAATGGAGTTTTGATTTGGATATTCTATGATCTCTGATTACTTGAATCTTGTTTTGACTCTGAAGAAACCAGATCAACTTGAAGATGTTATCCATAAAGTTCAGATCATTTCAATTCTTATTCTTGATTCTGTGAATAATTGTTTAAAAATTAGGAATTTGATCGATCATAGTTTGTTTGTTCTTCTTTTAGATCTCTAATTAAACATGAATTTATGTCGGAGTATTTTCTTATGCTTATTACATCACGAATTTGATCGATCATAGTTTCAATTTGTCTATGTTTTGTTCGATTCTCAATTCATTTACTGGATCTATACAATGATACCTAGGGTTTTAGCATTTTAGATTAAACCAGGTTGTTTTGTTGCTCATTAAGCTTGTTATTTGTTTTAAACACCGTGATGAATTTTGGAGTTTTTAATTTCAGTTCTTATTGATTAGATTTAGAGGTAGTGTTAGAACTTAGAACTTAGAAATCTGAAAACAGAATCAATAACAATAACACTTGTTAATTTTTGTAAATTGATGTGTAACTTAGGAAATTAATTTGATAAATTTCATCGTTGTGCATCAATATCAACACCTGGTACCACATGAGTCATCAACAATGATGTAATACTAACTTATGACTTAATTTTTAAGACAATGCTGTTGGTGTTTTCCTAGCTCTACTGAACACCTAATATTCTCTTTTGATCTTATCTAATATTTGCAAATAAACAGCAAGTTGATCATAATTAATTTCATGATTTCATTTTCTGGAATTGTACTATAATCTGTTTTATATCAGGTCCTCCTCTTTGATGTTTCAGAATGTATATTATATGCTTCCCAATTGTGTTTTATTTAATTACCGGCCATATAACTATATGATATCCTTCGTCTATAATGGTCCCCGAAAACCATCCTTGTATAGTTGTATTAACCTGACCAAGATGGTCCCGATATATGCAAACACGCAATCATGATGTTCTTTCTTTGAACAGGTAGTAAAACAACTAAAATACAGTTTGATGCTTTTCATCCTTCGTTTTCATGAATAAACATCTTCATTTGATGAAGAATGGTATACATTTAGACTAAAAGTCTTAAAGACAAGTATTTAAGCATTGAGTACAAGTCTTTAAAGCAAAAAAATCAAAAATCATATTGGGTATGATTTGTGAAGGAAAAATAAAAATCATATCTTTGTGCTTGATTTAGCTCAGAATATTAATGGGGGTCTCTCTTTAGAACATCAGGTACGATTTATGGTTGAAAAGTATAAACTTTCTGCTCAATTTGGGGTCGACATTGTTAGGGAAAAAGAACTCAAGAACCAGTAGAAAACTATAAAGTACTCAAGAACCAGTAGAAACATGAAAGTGAACTTACTCATAAAACCAATGGTATTCCGCTGGGTTCATCTCCTAGAGTTGGTTCATAACAGTCCTCACTGCTTTGTAAGTGAATAGATTAAAGATTTGCTGCAAGAACAAAAGCCTTGGCTATTATCAATTGAGCCTTAAATCATAGGATTTTATAGTAATACGCCTAAAGCCATTGAGCTTTTATTCATTTAGAAACTTGGATCCTTTATAGAGACTCCAAACTGGAACTATTTTAAGTGATCATAACATAAAGATGAAACATAAATTGTGTTTGGTCTTTCACTGACTGCGGTGATATCTGGACTCATCCCACCATTCACAGAAGACGTTTCCAGAGCCGTAAATGTGAACTTCTGTTTGTATTTTGTTTGTTTGACATTTTTCACTGTGATTATCAAGTAAATGGGACCAATATCAAATCTTTATCAAGATGAAAAGCAACCCATTTGCAATGTTTTAAAAATCGGTTGAACCGGCAACCGGTGAAGAGACCGGGTCAATTGCGACCGGGTTGATGCCATTTTATGACCCGGATTGAACTTGACGGTTCTATTAAAAAACCGGTCATAATGAACCGGTATCGAACCGGTTGACCCGGTAACAAAAGTTAAAAACCAATAGTCCAATAGGCAATACGTATTAGCGTTAAAAACCAACACTCCAATGTCTCAAGATCCATGATTTGGTTTGATCGTTATGTTTCGTTTTGATGTATTTGGATTGATGAAAAAATTATGCTTATGTGTGTTTATTTAATGTTTCTTGGATTGATGTAAAACTTGTTGTTATGTGTATTTTTAATGTTTTAACTTGTGGATATCAAATTTTTGATTATATATATATGCGTGTGTATGCAGGAAAATGAAAGAGTAATAAATTTGGTGCTATGAGGATGAACTCACGAGCTCATCTCTTCAATAGATTCAACATCTGATTATGCGACTAAACCAATCTTCCCATTAGTCCATTACTGATGAACCTGATGGAACAAATATGATACCATTAATCCATTATTGTTCTTTCTGTCCGATAAAAGCCTGCCTTTCTATCTGAGGATTCTCCTACCCAACCATTCTCTAATCTCAAATTCCACGAGTTTGCTTCTCAATCTCTAACCTTTTTGCTTTTGTGCAACTTACTTGATTCATTTTCAGCTCCTAAAAGCCTGCCTTTCTATACTGTATATGGTATTTGATTCATTTTCAGCGCCTAAAAGTTATAGGACATAACACAACCGATAAGATTTTGTTGGACGCCCTTTGCAATGGTATTAGGTATGTATTTTCAGTTGAATAAGAAATGTTTAATTTGTACAGGTAATGTCTAAAGATGAATCTGTCAAAATTTCTAATATTGTTTCGACGGAATTTCCTCTGTATGTTCTTCGTCAGATACGCATCATGACGACGGCAGTACCGTTTCACCTCGTCCTCGCATTTTCACCAAAACGTAATATATCGATATTCATTATTCATCCTCTTTAATTATATATATATATATATATATAGGGTGCGTTTCTTTTGCAAACCAAACAATTTGTACAAACTATGCAAACCACTATATTAGGAAACAATAGATATATTTATGGATAATGATTATTATTCATTAATAATGATTGTGATATATATGGAAAATGTTAAGTTTATTCATTATAATCATGATTTTAAATTAGGAAATGTTAAGTTTATTCATTATAATCATGATTTTAAATTAGGAAACATAATAAAATCATATATTCATTAGACTTGATGAACGGCTAAGATTGGTTTGCATAGTTTGTACAAATTGCTTGGTTTGCAAAAGAAACGCACCCATTGTTGTGGTTCATGTGATTGTGACTTGTTACTGAGAAGTAACCTAATGGAAGGGTGATTAGTAGAGTAATGACGTATGAGAAATTTGGAAACCCTAGGGAAGATGCATAGCGGTGGTGGCTGTTCTTAATTCGTTGTACATTTTCATATTCACTATCTCCTACTGTTTGTTGGGAATAATGGTGGCTGGTTGTGTGCCAATGCATTGGTGTTATTCAGCTGATCTGATGTGAGGTTCTGGTTTTAGAATATATTTTCACTTTTAGAATATATCTTCACATTTATTTGTTGGAAATAATGGTTGCTGGTTGTGTGCCAATGCAGTGGTGTTAAACTGTTAATCAGCTGATCTGATGTGAAGTTCTGGTTTTAGAATATATCTTCACTTTTATTAGATTTAGAGGGATGGTGTTTTATCATCAATTTGTTGTACTATGGGTGCTCTCTGTGTGCACTTACTCTTCTTACCATCTGTAATCAGATTATATTTTCTTACTGTATGAAAGCTTCTGCCGCTACCTAGGGCGGCTGCACATGGGTTGGGTTGGGTTGGTCGGGGTTGACTTTACTTAAACAACTGTTAGGCTAATTGTAACGAGTTAATAAGAAAAATTCAGACCAACACCAAATTGTAAATAGGAAGTAAAGTTATGGTGCAATTGTGATACACTTATGAAAAGACCTAACATTTTGTTCGCCACGGCCATGTAGACCAAAAGGCAGCACTAACATGTCTAGCAGCAAATGCTTATGATATATAAGACTAAGAGGGGTATTAGGTTCATCGGGTTGGGTTGGGTTGGGTTCAAATGTGGCTACCGGTAAACCCAATTCCAACCCAATACGTACGAATTTGAGATTTTACAACTTGATTAGGCATCGGGTTGGGTTGGTTGGGTTTTCGTGCACCCCAACTGCTACCTGCTTTTAAGTTGCATTATCATTGCCTTTTCATTATTTTTCCAAGCTTTTTCATGTTTTCTTTTGTTCATGCGTATAGAGTTGGTGAAAAGACACTTAAAGATTTGGGAGAGGTTACAAAGGGGTTTCCTACAACACGCAGAATGCTGTTAACAAGTTTATTGATGCCATTATATTTTCTTCCTTCAAGGTACTCATCAGGTTCGAACAATTCATCTTTGAGCAATTATTTTTCAAGCCGTCTAGAAGTGTTCATTTACTTCTCATGCCATGAATTTTACATGACATAAATATTACTATTTAGGGGGTGTTTGGGACTGCTTATTTAAAACAACTTATGCTTATTTTGAAAAGTGCTTATCAACTTGTGTGGTGCCAAACCGGAGTTTTCTAAAAAGTGTTTGGATTAGCTTATTGTGGTACCAAAACGTAATAAACTAATAAGTTGTTATTTAAGGGTGTTTGGGATTGCTTATACATATAAAATAACCAAAAAAGTCATAAGCACTTTTCAAATAAGTTGATAAGTTAGAACCAAATGACTTATCAAAAACTCCTTTTCAGCGGTTTGGCACCGCTATAAGCCCTTTAAATTTTACTTCTCTCACTATCCTTCTCGTACATGCATTCAATTTTATTTGGATCACTTACTAATAACAATTTGAATGATTCAGTTTTCACTGTTTAATTTTCAGATGGGCTTACATTTTTCCTCAAGATTGGCTGAATAATAAATTAAAAATAAAAAATATATTAGAAGGGAAAAAAATTATTCAATATTGGGCTTATTGTCAAAAGTAGGAAATTTTATGTATTTTGGTTGATAAAAAGGTTGAAAAAAAAACAGATTATAGGTTGCTAAGGGATGAAGACAAAGGGTATGCATTTATCTGTATTTAAACTATCTTCTTTTTGACAAAGGGTATGCATTTATCTGTATTCAAACTATCTTCTTTTTTACAAAGGGTATGCATTTATCTGTATTCAAACTAATTAATTACTACTACAAATATTGTATAATATGTTTCTATTAAAATAATTATACTTTTTTGCAAGACATGCTTACATATTGACGGTTCATGTACCTTATTATATTCTGAATTTATCGATGTGCGTTATTACATATGATTGTAATTTATGTTTTCTTTTGTCATTGATGTCAATTCTTGTAACGAGTATTGAATATATGTGTTCGGAAACTCGACAATTTTGAGACTTTTTTCTTAGATATCTTGTCAATATAGTATATTTTTTATTTTAGTAAATGATTTGCAATCAAACCATAACAAACTATAAAAATAAATTTGATAGGGACGGAGAATAATACAAAACAAGAAACATGAGTGCCGAATGAGCTATTTTTTTCATAATTGTGATTCACCCGCGCTGCATCGCGCGGGTACACAACTAGTATATATATATATATATATATATATATATATATATAGGTTCATGTTAGGGGGGAAATCTCAAAAAAGGGAAAACTGAGGAACACCCTGGTAGCCCTTCATCTGGACGGTATGCACTTGTGCATACAAGTAATTTGTAACATGCACACATGCATATAACACGTGCATAAAAACCAAAAAACAACTTAATTTACTTGTATGCACAAGTGCATAGCCAACATGGTGTTCTTTAGTTTTCCATTTTTCTGAGGTTTTCCCTTGAACCTCCCCCCCTCTCTCTCTCTCTCTCTATATATATATATATATATGTGCGTGTGTGTGGGGGGGGGAAGGTTTATTTAGGAACCGTAAATATTCTGAGGACTAACTATTCATAAATATTATTTTCATAAGTCATGATATTCATTCTGAATGATTCATGAATAATTGGTTCTCACTATTCTCAAAATATTTATGGTTTTTGATTGAACCTCCCCCTTGTTTCCTATAACTTGTGTACTTACGCATATTTCTAAATTCAATAGAGAATATAAATTCCATCAGAGATTTTGGTTTGGGGAGATTGTGCAAGTTATCCTTGGTGTGCTATAAATTCATTGCCCTGCAAAAAATGCAACACTGTTCATTCTTGGGATGGTTTTTACGTCAAATGACAGACTTAAAAGTTAGAATTTGATTTTGGTGTTATAGTCTCTGCCTCTTACTGGAACCATCAGTAACTTTCATCATCTTCATTCATTCGATTTGGCTTCAGAAATTTCAATCAGTAGACTTGGTAACCTTTGAAGCTTTGAAACCGACTAGTAGAGGCTATTATAGTTTAGAATTGCAGCTCAGGTTACGGCTATTGAGTAACAAATTCAGAAAATTTGGAATAGGGTTCGAGTCTTGATGATTTCACAATCAGAATGACATGGTACCCATGTGTCAGAGCGACAAATGGAGATGGGGTTGCAGCGTGGCTGCTGTTATTTCGTGGGCTAAGTTTGTATCGACATTAAATACTGTGAACATATGGGTTATTGGAAAGGCGTAATCTTACGTAGTTGCAATTAAAATTTCTGTCTTTCAATGCACTTTTTATCATATGATTTCTTGCTATATAAAACTCTTGTCGTCTTCGTGTCCTCTGCTTTGTTGGTTTCAGAACAGAAGTAGACCAAAATTTGCTAGCGATTATATACAGAATTGTTAACATACCAATTCTCAACTTGGATGTTTTTCTTGTTGATTGCAGGAAAATTCTAGCGACTTATTGAAGGCCGATAAGAACCGCATCTTTCCCAAGAGATCTTTGGTCTGTCCACCAGGTACTTTTCTTACTTGCTCTTGGTATAACATGTCCATGTCAGAAGGTTATACATTAAAAGAAGGGAAATTGGCACAAATGGCCAAAGTACATGGTCCGTTGCACCTCCTAGCCATTTCTCCCCATTTTTTTGCGTTTTTGGCCCTACGTCCGCAATGGCGGACCTGTAGGTCCGCAATCGCATCACAAAAAGACCAAAAAATTTACGGATTGCGGCAGGTCCGCAATGGGTCAGGTGACCCACCTCTGCAATCCGCATTTCTAAGCTACGTGTCAAATGCAGATGAAATCCTAGCACCTTTTCGGCAGGTCCGCAATCCGGCAGGTCCACAACACCTCCGCAATTGCGGACCTATGGCTAAAACTGCAAAACCCGGAGAGAAATGGCTTGGAGGTGCAACGTTAGGGGTACTTTGGCCATTTGTGCCAATTCTGTCAGAATGTTATTCTGTTAAATAACCTTGCTTTTAGAGCCTAGACGTGTACCAAGGTCTAATAATCATAACCACAAGGGTTGTGGCGTAGTTATTGAGGCTCTGGGGGATGTGGTGGAATATCCCATCTGCCCAGGGTGCAATTCCATTTCCAGGCATGCACAATAGGTGTGGTAACTGTGTTTATCAGCACTGATTTCTTGTAGTCACAATTTAACGGGATTAGTCTAGGCATAGCCTGGGACACCCTTAAAAAAAGGTCTAATAATCATTTGGAAATGATCGAATCAACATAATCATTAATCTTTAATTCTTATACAATTCTTATGATTTTTGGTCTAAAACATATTTAGCAATAAAATTACAATTAGTATAAAATAGTGATTAAGATTAGCAATAATATAGTTCCTATTCGTAATTACCGTTTGTGAACCATCTAACCACACCTCATGGTTTTGTCCTTTAATATGTAACAGGGCCATCGTAGGTCACCAAGACTTGTTTTGTGTGCCATCACATTGTTGTTTCGGTGATGTGGTAATAACCGGTTCGTGAGAATATGTGGAAACCCATTAGATTACTCTCAAAGCGTTTCCTATATACTATTGAGGAGAATAGTTTCAAATATCGTTGTTGAATCCCCATCCTAGTGCTAGTGCGAACACAGGAGGGACTGTTTTGAGGATTTATTCCTAACCTCTGTATTTTGCTTCAAAGGTTTGTCTACCAGCACATCAACCAAGGACAAAGTGGATGAATATGGTGTTCGATGAGATTCAAGATCGGTGGTGGCGGTAGGGGTGGCAATTTTGTACTAAACCATCCAACATGTGTACCGGCCGTGCCAATTAAATTGGTACCAATTAAATCGGTAACTGGCTGGTTGTACCGTACCAAGTGTTTGAACTTGGTACACAGGTATTGAATTTGTAGTACCGTGGTACCGACTTTTTTAATAATTTAATTAATTATTAATTTTATTAATCAATGCTATTATTAATTTTGAGTTTAAAATTTGAAAATCCTTTAATTTTTTTAGTTTTTCACCTTACCACCTAAAAGCCTAAAAAAGTGAAAAACCTAATTAGAAAGTAGAAACCCAAACTCCAAAATCCAAATCGGCAAATACGAAATACCAATTTGATCGCAGGTTACTCTTCTATTTCTTCTTCTTCATCACAGGTTTCTTGATTTAGTTGCTTTCTCTTATTGACATCTCACCGGTGTTGCCATTTAGTTGCCATGTGTTTCTTTCTCTTATTGACATCTCACAAAAAAATTCCAAGTAGGTTTTGTGTATGGCCGTAGGCTGTTGATTTTTTTGGTATTGTTGTTGAAATGATTATACATGTATGTGATTTTGAGTAAGCTAAGCAAATGATTTTGATTGAATCTTAGTAGGTATGTGAGCCTTTTTTGCAAAAAAAAAAATTGAAATTCATGAGTGGTGGAAGGGTAACGAATCAACTTATCCGGTTCTTTTAAAGCTAGCAAGAGATATTTTTGTTTGATCATTTGCGTATTTTGAATTAGGGGGCGTTTGGTTCGCAGAATGATTTATGAAGGAATGAAATCTGTCAAAAGAATTGGAATCTAGAAGGAATTGGAATGAAGTGTTGTCAGGTTTGACCAAGTGTTTGATTGGCAGGAATGAAATGTAATCAGTCAAATGAATTGGAATTTGAAATCTATGTTTGCAAAGGAATTCTGAAAAATGACAAAAATACCCTTTGTTTGATATATTTTTTTTAGTTTTTTTAAGTATAGATAATAATAAAGTTAACATTTAATTACCAAAATCTTTTTTTGGTAAATTTACTATTGTTTTCGGCTAATCATCTTTTTCCTTATCCCCTTCGCCGCCCCCCCCCCCCCCTCTTTTTTTTGACCTGCTAATCATCTTTCTTCCCCATCGCCGCACATACACCACCCTTCTTCTTCTCTGCAAATCGAAGAACAAGTTCGAACACTTCTCTGCAAATCGAAGAACACTTCTTTGCAAATCGAAGAACAAGTTCGAACATTTCTCTGCAAATCGAAGAACAAGTTCGAACATTTCTCTGCAAATCGAAGAACAAGCCATAATCGATAGAAAATCGAATTTGAGAACCATAACCGAACCCATAGAACCAGTCTTTGAAATATATAGAGATCAACGAACTGGAAAGGAGAGAGTTTGAAGTCTTCGATGATGAACAAGTAGCAGTAGAGAGAAATGATGTGTGGTTAGGGTTTTATGTGTTAATGAGGGTATTTTTGTCTTTTTTAAAACCTTGGAAGGAATGGATTTCAATTCCATCTCATTTTTGAAGGAATGATGAAATCCACGTTTGATGGAATATTTGGAATTCAATTCCATTCCATGGATAACCGAATAGGAGGACGGAATTTGGTCAACGGAATTGACCATTCCAATTCCATCAGATTCCGGCGAACCAAACGCCCCCTTAGTTTTTTCTTGTTTCATATATGTAACTTGATATTGGTACAAGTCATTACCAACATGTACCAACCGAAAAAAGTTGGTACCAATTACAATTGGTTGGTACATAGTATAAGATTTTGCATACCGATTATAATTGGTTGGTACACAGTATTGGCAAAAAAAAGTCGGTACCGTACCAATTCCACCCGTAGGTGGCGGTTGAACAAAACCCTGATACAATGGTGATGGTGGAACAAATACAAGTTTAACCCGTCGACTTTAATGATGGCGACCTCCTCCATTGTCTCCATATTATTTATTACAGGACGAGACAAAAAAACTCAAGACATAACAAAACCACAAGAATCACAAGGGTTTTAGTTTATCTTTATTTGGGTTTTAATTGGGGATCTAAATGAAACTTTTCATGTTTTAATTTATGGCTCATTTGGTTTGCTGGAATTTGAAATTAGATTTTACGAAAAGTCCAAAATTGAAATACCGGGATTTTATGAAAATTCTAGAAACATTGGATTTAGAAATCTTATAGGAGTTGGTCTTTCGTGGGATTTAATAGAAGTTGTAGCACTTGTTTTGTAATACAGTAAATTAATAAGAAAAGTAATTTAATTAATTTTATATATTATTATAAAGAATGGAATCTAATTTCATTCCAAATCCTATAAGCTAAACACTTACGATTTCAAATAATATTCTTCCAATTCTAATTCCTTCGACGAAATCCAAATTGCTGAAAAACATTCTATTAAACCAAACGGTATTTTGAAGGATTTCCTATAATTGAAATCATGAGATCACAACAATAGAATTTTGAAATCCTACGGGGTTGTCATTATTTCACGAGATTTTGTATGATCTGTAACAATATTTTAAAACAGGTCGAAAACATTCATTTTGTAATAATCAATTAATCAAAAGATAATTTTAATTAGAGTGAAGTTCACTTTTGGTTCTTATTCTTTGTCACTTTCAACAGTTTTCGTTCCTCAAAATTGTTAACAGATTTGTCCTTTACTTTTTTGACTCCCAATGGGTTTCGTCCCGCCTTCTGACGGTCGTTAACGTTTTCCATTTTGTCCAATTTAATGAAGGGTATTTTAGTCATTTTACATGTTTTCTTAATTTTCTTGTTTTTTCAGAAATAATCAAACTTTAGGGACCTGTTATGTAATTATTTCTAATACACACAAATATAGATAGATGAGATGGATATAAAACCCATGAACCAATTCCACAGGGACAATATCACCACTCCCTCCTGGTGGTATCTCCAGCCATGAACACATAGTGACCACCGACAACTACCACCACCACAACCATCGTCGTCTATATTTTCCCTCCCTCGATCAAACCAACAAAGCAAAGTCACAGGGACGAAACCACATGGGCGAAATCACAGGGAGGAAACCACATCTCCCCCACGTCATTTTGGTCCCTTGCATCTTCGGCCAACATACAGGGGCATTAAGAATACAGAGACACAAGGACGATATCACCGCTCCCTCCTGGTGGTATCATCGGCCATGAACACATAGTGACCACCGACAACTACACCACTATAACCGTCGTCCATATTCTCCCTCCTTCGATAAAAGCCACAAAGCAAAGTCACAGGGACGAAACCGCACGGGTGAAATGACAGGGAGGAAACCACACCCCCTACGCCATTTTGGTCCCTTGCATCTCCGACCAACATACAACATACAGGGCCGATAAGAATACAGAGAGATAGTGACGATATCATAGGGATAATATCACAAGGACGATGGCAGTAGAGACAATCACATGGGCCAAATCGCAGGGACAAAACCACAAGGGCCTTGGCTGTGAGTTTTATCTCTATGACGATGATGGTACTCACAGAAGAGGGGGTCTCAGTGACAGTCATGGTAGTCATATTTCTCTTGCCGATGATGGTTAAAGGGTGCCAGAGTGACGACTGGAGATGGAGTCCAGCGACAGGACCACAAGGGGTTTTCGTGGGTTACAGGGACGATTTCATGGACTCGTTGGTTTCGGAGATGGAGGGAGCAGGGACGATCTCACGATGGTTGCTATTGTGATTTAGTCTTTGGTGATGGTTGTTGCCGACGATTTAGTCCCCGTGTGTGTGTGTATATATATATATATATATATATATATATATATATATATATATATATATATATATATATATATATATATATATATATATATATATATATATATAGTGGAATGATATTTTGCAACCCTTAAAAATGTTGCAACCCTTGCAACCCACATCTTAATCGTTGGATTCATGATTGGCGGTTATTTTATTTTTATTTTTCTGTTTTTTTAATTAAAAATATTGGGCCCCATATTTATTGTAACCGCCGATCATGAATCCGACGGTTAAGATGTGGGTTGCAAAGTTTGCAACCTTTTTAAAAGTTGCAAATTAAACAACCCCTATATATATATACACATGTGTGTGTGTGTGTGTTAGAGATAATTACGTAACAGGTCCTAAAGTTGATGTTTTTGTAAAAACAAGTAAATTAAAAAAACAGATAAAATGACTAAAATACCCCAATTGGACTTAACGGAAAAAGTTAATGGCCGTTAGAAGGAGGGACGAAATCCTTTGCAATCGACAATTGTGAGGGAAAAATCTGTTAAAACAAAGTTGAGGGACGAAAACCATTGAAAGTGACAAACATTAGGGACCAAAAGTTAACTTTACTCTTTTAACTATTTTTATACTTATTTATAATTTATTTTTATAAAGTGTTTGTGGATCCCAGAACAATGCAATAACAGTATTAATCAAACAAAGTATAGAGATTTAATCACAAAACCTGGTCATATGATTAGATTGATCGATAAAAGGTTTAAGGATTACAGAGAGAATTTTTTTAGGCGTGTGTAATCCTATAATAACTATTCACCTGATTTTAGGTTAAACAAAACTATTTGTACCCCAAATAAGAAATTACAATTTGCATCCCTCTACTTCTATTCAACATTTAAATTTAACCCTAACAATCTCCCCCTTTGAATAGAAGTTCGAAATCCCGTCAGTTCGGAATATGTGTCTTCTGGAGCCCAAAACTGTTCTCGAAGAGCCTTAGCGAAGTTTTGTACTCTTGCCTTTCATTTATTTGACCCAAAGCTTTAAGAACAAAACGTCTATAATGCGGATCCAAAGTATTGTAGCCCTTGTCATCTCGAGAAATCATAGCACGAAGCTTGTCTCTAAGCACATACAGAGTACCATAACAGTAACGGGCGATCTGACTGAATCGAATGAAGCGTACTTTACCTTACCGTTCGTGTAGGTCATGCCGAATTCTGGATACTCAATCACTGTGTAGGCAGATACATTCTGAATTTTGGGTGGTAGACTCTAATCGGGCTTGAGCAGATTGATCTTGGCCTGATTGCTTTCAAGGCCGATTTGAAAATCTTTAACAGATGCTAACTTCATGGCACACTTCATATAGCGTTTGACGGCTTCTAGCGTATCAGTAATTTTTTGCAGCCGAATGGTTTTGGACTTCATGTCTCGTAACAAAAATAGAAGGTCTGACAGTTCTAGAATCTCAAAATCAGCTTCAGAGAACTCCCATTTGTTTCCATCGGCTCTAGTCACAATGAATAATAGATACCAAACTTTCAGAAGGCGATCAGATGAGATATGATCGACGAACTTGATTCTGAACTTTATCCGCATATGACAACTCAATTTTCTTACACTTTTTCGCATGTTGATATACTCGATTCGCTTCTTTTCGTCCATCATCGACTGAAGACCATACACTGCGACGTTATCATACGTACGGATCCAATGGGCAAAGATCTTTTTCTGAGTTTCTTCAAGAAATGGAACATTGATCCTTACCCTTTCCTATTTTAGCGACGGATTAGGTTGAGTGTTGGCTGTTTCATGAACTGGGGTGTCTGGCGGAGTTCAGTCAGGGTGATCTGTCAGATCTGAAGAAAAAGAACGTAGAAGGATGATGTCAGAAGGTGTCTCGACAAACTGATACTCTAGTCGCAGGTCCTCTAATAGGCTGTCATAGTCTCCTTGTTGCATACATTCTTCATCATTGAATGTGCATAAATCATTGACTTCTTCTTGGAATGCGACTAATGCTTTTTCTATGTCAATCGGTCCAGTTATCGGATCTATCTCTGAGAATGGATCAATAATTGCCTAATTATCTTGTTCATCAGATGAGCCTCTGTCACAATCGTCGAGCTTTTGAGCAGTTGAATTGGCCTCGTATATAACTAATTCCATACCCATATCATGGTCCTTAGCCTGACCCTGATCTTCATTCTGAGTACCTGTAGGCATATCTGACTGTGCCTCAACTGATCCCACTATTTGTATAGTCTCTGGATCGGATAATCGTTGGCGCTTCTCCCCCTCGTGGTGATTAGGATCATCCTGGTCATCATGCTTGCGCTTGAGCCCCTGTGCCTGACCTTTGCAGGTCGTCTCCAAAGATGTAACCCTGTCAGTAAGTGTAGTTAGAGTTTGCTTCACAGACTAAAGGGGTGGCGTTTAGGTTTTGGAAAGCATCAGGTGATATGGTGGGTGGGGGTAGGGGTGTAAATGGTGGTACTTGGGAACGAAGTAGGGATAATATATCGGCATCTCGGGAATGCTCGGTTTGGGATTGGGATAGTAATTTGGTTAGTAGCATGGCTTTGAGGTCATCGATGGAGTAGTCGGTGGGTGGAGGTGGTGGTAGTAGATGGGATTCAGGCTCAGTGATGACACATTTGCCTTTGATAAGTCGTTTGAGATCATCTACCTGGGCTTTCATTTCTGCCTCCATGAGAGCTTGGAAAAACTTTAGGGCGTCGTCCAGAAAATCCCTTGAGACGAACTCAGGAAAAGTAACACCTGGGTCACATAGACTTCCAGTTGTGGTAACGACTGTTGAAGTAGTACCACCTACGTTCACATCTAGCGTGATGATAGCTGTGGTAGGACTTCCACCCAATCCTCGTAATCCACCAGAAGGTAGAGTTACTATATGTGTTCCGACTGGATCACTAAGACGTCCAACAGTAGTCGTATAATGTATTTGTATCCTAACCAAAGGAATGATATCTGCAAGTGGATTTAGACTTAAAGGTGCACAGAAAGAAGTCGAGGACTGGGGCAGCGGGCCTCTTGTTTCAATACCCGAACTCTCCAAGTGAGAGACAGGTAGAGTATGTGCTAGTTCCCCGAGAGAAAGTGAAACTGACATCTGTTGAGAGATGTCAGAGTGGCTAGGGGGTGTGCATTTGCGTCGCTAGGTCCACGACGTCTTCTTCAATACCCTGTCCCAACACCTGAGATGGGGTAGCAGATGTGGCTACCTAGGTGACACTCGGCTGGGGAAGGTCAACCGTAGATGGTTTCCTTATCACCCGTATATGCTCACTCTCATGTTTTCTTTTCCTTTCTCTCTCTCTCTCTGAGTTTTTTCATTTTCAACTAATTCTTCCTCCGCTCTCCTTATTTCTCCAGAAGAGGTTTGGTCATCGGGGATTGGTTCATTTTGAACCTGATCGTCATCGTCATCATCAGTTCAGATGACTCGTCATTCGATTCTAGTGACTCGGCGTCCGAAGCGGTTTTGGTATCGAAGGCGGCGTTAGAGGAGGATTGATCACCCTCGGCTTTAGATTTAGAGTGGGATGAAGATTGGTCACCAGCAGGTTCAGATTCGGTGTGGGAGGAGGATTGGGTACCTTCGGTTTCAGCGCCAGTGGTAGAGGAGGATTGGGCACCGTCGGTCTCGGTTGTGGTGTCAGAAGATAACTGGGTGGCAACGGTTTCAGTCGTTGGGGTATCCGCGATGAGTGAGACGTCATGTAGTGTGGTGTCTACCTCCGGAGTCTGAGGTTCCACTGGTGGTGGTGTGGGCGGTAGGCGTGAAGAACTATCCTCGCTTTGTCGTACGACACCGCCCTCGTCATTTCCCCTCACCACATTTTCTCTCATCACACCCTGTCCGGGAGCCCCAGCTCTACGAACTCTTCCACCTCTCGTGTATGGACCCTCACGCCGCTCAGGTCTTGCTCCCTGGGGAGGTCTTCCGGTGTTGGATGTACCATAGGAGCAGCTATGTGGTGTGTGCGCCTATAAGCTATCACACTCGGTGTCGTTTGACTCACATAGACTAGTAAGCCGTTAGAAATTCGCCTAGGTATCACGTTGGCGATTTCGGCTCTATTCTGAAGTCTATGAGTAGGGTTATGAAGGCATACCGGATGTGTGGGCCGACGAGCAATGGTGGGATGAATCTTCATGTAGCTCCAGATGAGCAGCTGGAGAAATCTCATAAATGGTATGAAGTTTCGTTATCTAATGGCGGCGTTGTACCGTACCTTCTGGTCTAGCTCGTACCACAGAATGTCGATGTAGTTGATGTGGTGGTGGAAAGCAACACCATGAAAGAGACGAAGGAAGTTGGCACTACACTGATCGATGCCCTTGGTGATTGCTGATAAGCACCTGTTGAGGATAGTGAAGAGAGTGTACCATAGTGGCGTTAGGTGCCGATGGTTGAACAAAGACGTGTGTGGTAAATCCGCCGCATATCCCAATGACTGGATTTCTACGCACAATGTGGCCTCAGATACAACTGGCTCGAAACGGTCTCTACATGGTACGGAGTTGGCAATGGGAAGGCGAAGGATATGACGGAAGAGTTCCCGTTTAATAACGATATGTGTGTCGTCTATTCGGGACTCAATACAAAATCCGCCTTCCTCTCCTATGTGGGTGAGTGAGCGCCATAATTGTTGAAGGTAAAGTTGTGGAACTTCATGTAACACCCTCAAATTTAAAAGGAGCAACTAATTAAAATTTTCAACAATACCTCAAAGAAAGATAACAAGACCATACTTGAACTGCTAGTCTAGGTTTAACCATCCAAAATAAATAAATAAAGTCTTACACATAGACTAATTAAGGGTCGGGTGTTACTAAACCCAAATACAAATCGCTATACCCGAGCTAACGGCGGAAGGCTTCACCAACTACTCACCCTCGAGCATAAATCTATTTCTCATATCTTCACAGTGTCGCTAGAACCGTGCTCAACCGGGACCTGATGCACATGTCGACAAATAAAAAGGTTAGACTAATGCCTAGTGAGTTCAAGAGTTTTCAACGTGAATAAATATCATTAAAAAGAAAGAATGCATCTTAAATCAAAATCTTTCGACACGAATTATTTTAAATATAAAACCCGTCCCGTTCTCCAACAACACCCATTTTTAAAGATGAACGACCCAATACCAAAACCTTCATTTATAAAGTCATACAACCTAAACTCACTAAAAACGTGAAACGTATCACACTTCTAAATAGTGTGAACGGTAATAAAACTCTATTATGCAAGACATTCAAACACGGACGAGTCATAAACGCAACCCGCAGTTCATGGGTAAATAATTCATATTAATATAATACGCCACAAAAAACATGGGACTAAAACCCAATACTCACGCGACCATAAAATGGAATGAAATTCAAATATCAAAGCATTGACATTACAATATCAAAATACTGTTGGCCGACAACGGGGGAGACTCGTATCAATTGAGAATGGAGGAACACAAAAGTATGACACTCATAAAACATTAATCGTATGACACTTCATGACATAAAATCCCAAGTACCCCTACGACTCTTTTCAAGCTACACCAAAAGAGACAACTGACCTTAGAGAATATTACCATGAATACCGCCAAAGGCCCGGCACAATCAGGGGTTACAATCATGGCATTGCCCCGACATGGCGGAGGCCCCAAACGCCTATCAACATGATAGCACAACCGGACTCAGCCCTCCTAGTGTACACTTGAAAAGTTAAGGTCATAAAATATGGATCCCCGAGTCCAACCTCATAATACCCAATTGACCATCAAATAAAGACTGACTTACGTGCCTATGTGTAACACTCTAAAATTTAGGCGGAAATAAAATTCGAAAATTCGGCAATATAACATTTGAAAATAGAGTAAATCCATCACCCTAAAATATGGGGTAATTTAAACCTATGAAATAAGGTAAACCATTCGAAAACCCAAGAGTATCATCCCAACGGGGTATAATGTAAGGTAATTACAAACCCAATAAATGAAGCATAAGACGACAACCTACTAATCTACAATAAGTAACTAGATTATGGTCGGGTGTCGCTATACTTCCAAAATGTGTGTCTTCAAAATCATTTGTATGTTGGTCACTATATTTCCTCAAAAAGACCACTCACTACCCCAAGGTCGTTCCCTTAGTCCCGGCATGCCCCACCGCTAAGATGGCCTATAAAACATGACAACAAAGTACAAGTGTTAGGCTAAAGCCTAGTGAGAACGAGTTAAATAAGAATAAGAGTACTAAACTCATTCGAAGTCACGCGGAGGATAAAGCCGTGAGCTAAAACCAATAAATCAAATAAACCATTAGCTATTAAACATGGTACAAATAACACCAATCACATAGTGAGCTCAACTCCTCTAAGTCTATTGCTCGAAAACATCAAGTCAACCCCTCTAGGTCTATTCTTCAGAGTTCCAAAATGGGGAAATCTAGCACAAGGGAATTACACCTTACTGCCAATGAGATGTTGCCCGACCGTATAGGTCCACACCTTACTTATCATGGTGACCCGATGCCTATTCCGTGCGAAGTGGTGAACCAAATGCCCAAAACAGGGCATAGAAACACAGTGACTATGGATCCATTGCACTAAAACTATTTACCAAACATACTAGCATATGGTATGCCTACATATATGTAGGAAGATCGTATGTAAGAGGTTACCAACATATAATATTGAATCTCACTGGTGAGGAGACTTTAAATAACAAAACTCATCAACAAATATCGTACATATTCCCCATTAAGAGTCAAGATTGAGATTACTTCACCCAATACTTATTTCCCCTAAAACCCTAAATATTCTACTTTGGTTAACCAAAACCCCATAGAACCAATATTTGTCTAACAAATGAGTGGAATGCAAGGATACCATCCCATTTAGTTAAAAATACATTTCTTTCATTTTTACTTAGGTTACCAAACCCTAACATTCCCAAAATCCACATTTAGGTTAGAAAACATGGAGGGTCAAAATACAAGAGATATAAACATATATTGAGGTTAAGTGAAGTAAGTAAACTCACCTTGTAAGGGTTATTTGACAAACCCTAGATGTAGATATTTTAGAGGAAATAAGAATGACCCTTGAACTTGAAGCATTAAGCTCTAAATCACAACAACCACCTAGAATCAAAACCGAAAACCATAAATGAATATCCCTTCCAAGAAGCATTCAAAGAGGGGAGGTGAAAACCCTACCTTTTGATCTCCAAAATCATCCACAAAGAGCTCCTAACAAAACCAAATGAGCTACAAACGAGTTGGTGAGCATTTAAGGGCCTGGAGCCCGTCGACGACATTGCCCTGCGACTATGACACTGTCATAGTCGCTTGGTCACAATCGCCCGCGTCTGAGGACTCTCGGTACCATCCTGGCGACAATGACACGCGACAGTGACACATGTCATAGTCGTTGGTCATAGTCTCCGGTTTCACTCCACATATGGTACATCCCTCGCGACTTTGCCCCGTGAAAGTGACCTCTGTCACAGTCGCGGGCATTGTCGCCCAGACTTGCCAAGGTCTGTTTTTCGCCCCAAAACAAACCTAAAAACACACGTCTCTCTCGCTAGGTTCGATAACAAGATTATCAAATTGGTGACGTACCAGGATTTGCGGGTGTTACACTATGGATCCAATGCAACACAGTCTAACATTACATGACTACACGTGAATGACCAATGCACTCGAGCATGTAATTATCACTAATATGCAATAAGATGTAAATCATGAATGGGGCTCTACATTGAGCCATTAAAACTGGGCAAATGTCCTCAAGATTCTTTTAAGTCAAAACCGAGCTAAAATGCTTAAAATCCATTTGACCAACAAATAACGGTTGACAAATAGAGAAACGCAATTAAAGTATTAAATGGCGTTTATGCAGACACATACCTCAAATATGTGATTAACCTAAAACTCATCACGGATTGGGATAAAAGATTTTCCAAATGGGCTCATACCCATATGTTTTCAAGATGTCTCATAACACGGAGACGTGCCTTTTCCAAATGGTTTATGAAATCAAATAAACGAATAATGCATAAATCATAAAATTGACTTCATTTGTACAAAATCGCCAAATGCATAAATCATGCTATTTGCTTATCAAATATCCAAATCCCAAATATGGGCATTTCATGAGATTAAAACAACCCAAGTTTACCAAATATGAAAAAACTATCAAAATACTCAACACATTGACAATTACCAACTAAAACATATTTTTACTTCAAAATACTCATTTTGGCATGTACATAGTTTTCACAAAGCAACTTGAACTCACCTTACTAGATTTAGGCTAAATCTAGATTTTCCCCAACTTGCGTTCCTTTGAAGGAATTCGAATCTTCAAACCAAAACTCCCAAGAACCTAGATTCACAATGTCCAACCATAAATGTACTTATTCAACCATTTAGAATCGATCCCCAAACATTTTACATCAAAATCCCAATTTAGCTAAAACCTTAATTTTTGACCTAATTTCTCCAAAATCATCAAACCCGAAATTTGAGAAACCAATCACTAGAAATCATCAATGAAGCATTTATAACTTATAACAAAGTTTAGAAACTAGGAGGATGAACTTACTACTTAAGTTTTTGTAAAAACCTAGAAAAAACGAAAATGAAGCTTGAGGTTGAAGATGAAGATGGAGGCTCTTGCTCCTAGCTTCCAATCCTTAACTTGTTGATGGTTCACCTCCATAATACCCAATTATTTAAGCCAAAGATGGCCCAAAATCACCAAATACGGTTTAGGTTTTCTCTAGAGAGAGTTTGGGAAGAAATGGGAAGTGAGTAATGAGGAAATGAGCTGAAAATCGTTTTTGACAGCAGCATCTCCCCCTGGTGCGATAATGACACGAGACTATGACACGGATATTGTCGCGTGTCATAGTCGCACACTTTGTGCTACATTGACACGTGACTATGACCCGATCATTGTCATGTGTCATAGTCGCACCAAGTGTACTGTGGGTGCTCTAATTTTTGCGACTATGACCGTGCGACTATGACATTGTCATAGTCGTCGGACATTGTAGCCAGGCCCTGTCCAAGCCCCGAAACCCGAATTTTTCAACGCCAACACTCCCGATACTCTTAGGGACTTTAAATAATGTTTTCTCAACATAAATGCCACCATTTCCAAGTTGTAAAAACGTCCAGATGACCTTTACTTACCAAAAATTACGGGTGTTACACTTCAGCGGTGGCAGTGAGAGCGTAGTTGAAAGGGTGGCCTATGAGAATATCAATAACCACCTGATTTTGACATTGTAGTGTCTCAAAGTTCAGGTGGAAGTAGTTTGGTGTGAGCGAGCGGTATTGATCTGGATGGACTAGCGCGTTATCGACGGCGGGATCAATTCCTTGATTCGGGTTGTGGGCCATTGTACCTGTAAGGATAAAATGAGTGAGCATTCAAAGCACAATAAATCAACACAAACGAGCTTGTATAACCGCTAGAGTCACTTGACGAATTTAACGGATATACACACTAAGGTTCTTGAAATTCGGGAACCAGAGTTCCAGGTTAATTAGATACATGATAAGTGCTAAACCAATCAGATGTATATCGACGATCAACAAAATCATTCAATCCATAGCTGGAACAACAAACACAATCATGATATAGTTGAAGTAATTGCTGAATTGAATAAACTTTCAAAGGAAACAATCCATTTCATTCAACCAAAGTATTAGAATGTAAAACTTCATGACTATTATTGTTTTTCCTAGTATACAAAACTGGATTAACTGATTTCGTCTTTGTTGTGCTCTCCTTAGACTTCTTAGCTACCCACACGTATTTGACTTCTTACCTTCGACTAATAGTATCTGAAATACCATTAAACTCACATTCAGAAAATTTGAATTGGAAGGATTATCGCTTGTTTGGGCGACCGGTCTTTTTCTTCTTCTGTGAATGCCTTTTGGATTTAGATTTTGAAACGTTGTTCACAGAAGGGCTTTGATGGGTCGAAGTGGAATACTCCCTCGTGTGAAATTTACCGGAGGTTCACAAGTGGAATTCAAAAAATCAACATGACTTGGAAGTGTAGGATTAAAATCAAACTGGTTTACCTGACTATCTGGGCACACCTCTGAATTCAAAAATGTTGGAATTCTCATTTCCTCATCAGATCTAACATTATCACTTGTGGGATTCAGGAAACTGGATGGGCTTTTGCTTTTCACAGAATCATTTACGAAAGCATTTTGAAAATCAGGATGACGATCCTTTTTTAAGCAATCCAACTGAGACTATTTTCCTTTATCAGAAGAATTTGGTGAAGAATCACCCAGAAAAGCTTTACCATCAAGAGGTATCTGAGGGTGGAGAAGGATGTTTGGACATATTAATTTTCTCCCTATGGAGTATGTCAAGCTTAGCTTGAAGCTCAGCTTTGTGATGTTGATCTTTCAGAAGATCTGCTACAAAGGCAGACAGTTGAGAAGTGAGGCTGTTTATCTCTGTCTGAAGATATTCCTTTGTCTCCCTTGATCCAGATTCTTTTTGATTGGAATTGACGCACTTAAGTTTGGATAACAAATCCTATTTTTCCTTTTGAAAAGTAGTTATTTCCTTTTCAAATGACTCTTTAGCTGAATAAATTTCTTTTCTAAAATCAGAGGTGGAACGTAGATTTTGTGATCCATCAATTACTCCTCATGTTCAACGGGTTTTGAATCAAGTTCAACCTGAGAATAGCTTCAAAAATAGTCATTTGACAGAAAAAAGGGTTTAGCATTGTTGCATGACGCATTTAGGGAGTCATACACAAAAGGATGTTGCATCTTGACAATATTTTTCCTTTTCAAAGTTTCCAGTTCGGGATCCTCATTATCAAGTGGTTTGGTACATCTGATTTGTACTCTGGGTAAGTCTTGTCCAGTCCCAAAAATTCAAAAATTCAAAAGCATTCAAAAATTCTATGCGTTGCTTATCAATTGTGCCAAGCTGTGATGACACTCGTGTTTCTAAAGTGAAAATAAGACGAGATTTTTATTTTATGGTTTGCTTGTAAGAATCTAACTTTTTCACAGTGATTTGCATCTGATCAATCAAGGTTTTATGGATAGGAGCACATACCTGACAAGTGGAATCGCGATCATCGTCGTCTGAATCAGATTGTGTCGAGTGATTACCCATAAAGCACATGTGAGTTTCTGCATCATCTTCATCAGACAGGTTGAGCCAGTGATCATCTTCATCCATGAGAGCCTTATCAGCTTCCTTTTGTTTGGCCAACAACATCTTTGCCTTGTAGTATTCGGAGTTCCGAACAACTGGCTTGCGACATTCTTTGGCAACGTGTCCCAATCGGCCACAGTTGTAGCATTTGATTGGCTCGTCCTTGGCTTTCTCATCATGCTTCTTCTCAAACTTCTTTTCTTCATTGAATCGTCTCTTACCTTCATATACTTCTCCTTGTGATCATGACGCTTGTGAGGAGTATTGGAGTACCTCTGATTGTTTGATGATGGCTTCTTGGAGAATTTCTTCTTCTGAAAGGCTTGAGATAGGAACAACACAACTTCTTTGATCTGAGCATAATCTGGATCAGAATCAATGTCAGTGTCTTCTTCTAGTTCAAAACCACTCTTCACTGGTTCCTTTTGAGAGGTGCGGCTGAAAGAGCGGTCTCTTTTGTCTGAGACGAGTGCTAAGGGATCAGCAACAAGATTTTCATCTGTCTTTTGACTTTCCATCAACTCGAGAACTTCATCTTCATCTTGCAGAAGCATTTCAAATAGTTCGTGAAGGGGAACATTCTCCATGACATGATTGTGACGAATATGTGAAGAAAAAACATCTTCCACTCTGGTTGGAGATTGTTCATGAACTTGATGTTGTTCTAGGTGTTCGACATTCTGATGTTGTTCTTCTGAAACTCGTTCAGAAGTTGGTTAAACCGTTCGTAAGTCTCAGTTTGAGTCTCGCCTTTCCTTGCCTTGAAGTTGTCATATCGGGAAATGCAGCTTGTGATCTTCAGTTGATTGCCTATTCGGCTGCCCATCATCATTTTTTCAATCTGGTCCCACAACCCTTTGGCAGTAGCCTTGTAACTGTCAATGCTTGCGTATTTGTCGTTAGGCAAGCTTTGGAGAATGTAGGATTTCGCATGTCTTTCCCCGTCATCCGTCTCTTTTCTTCAGTCGAAAACTGGCAACTGTTTTTGGGAGCTGACGGGTTGGTAGACCTTCTTTTTCATTTACAGACACTTCATTCATCGGAGTGGGTTATTGCCCCTCTTGCAGGGACTTGAGTATCTGGGCATAGTCATCCTTTGATTCGATGAAGTTCATGAATCGATCGTGCCATTGCTGGTATTCTCCCCGATAAAGCATGGGAGGTTTGTTTTTTGTGATCGTGAGACAATGTATTTGATCCGAAAAGGTAGTCTTAAAAAATAGGACTTAAAAACGAAGATTACGAGCTAACGAGAATTAAAACGACCGGTATAAAATTAAATTGACTTTTGAAAAATTTAACTGGAACTGAATAAGACTGACACAGGGAATAACTGAGACTGAGATCCGGACCTGGAATCCGAATAGAGATCTGGAATTTTGAACTAAGCGCTAGGTCCAGGAAACCGGTATTTACCGGGAAACCAGTATTAACCAAGAAAGAGCATAGAGTAACCCGGTACCCGATAGGTAGGGGAGTGACCTGGGAGGAGATCCCGGTACCTGGTAGCTAGGAGACCTAGTAGACAAACCGGGAGGTGTGAGGGAACCGGGAGACTAATGAACCCGGTACACACGTCAGTAATCCGGTACGAAGCCCGGGATATGCGACGAGCAAAAGATAACCTGGATATTGAACAACCTGGGTTTTTTTTACGAACAACTTCTAAAATATCGGCGACTAAACTCAAAAATCGACAGAACACACCTTTTTAAAGCAAAACTAATTAATTTTAAGCTTAGTAAACACAAACCCAAAATGAAATTGACAAATTAATACCCAAAACTCAACCCAAACAACTATGATTTTGAAGAACACAGAGATGCGCCGACACCAACACAAAAGTCGATAAAAATAAGAATTTAGACAAACCTTTTGGATCAAAATTTTTGTAAGACCTAAGATAGAAGATGAAATCATTTCTTCAGGTAGTGGCTTACCTAGCACAACAAAGTTTTTGTCCATGTCTCTTTGCTCTGATACCAATTGTGAATCCCAAAACAGTGCAATAACAGTAATAGTCAAACAAAGTATAGAGATTTAATCAGAAAGCTTGGTCATATGATTAGATTGATCGATAAAGGGTTTAAGGATTACAGAGAGAATTTCTTTAGGTGTGTGTAATCTTATAATGACCATTAACTTGATTTTAGGTTAAACTAAACTATTTATACCCCAATTAAGAAATTACAATTTGCACCCCTCTACTTCTATTCAACATTTAAATTTAACCCTAACATATAGAATGACATTCATCATATTATATCTTACAAACCAAACACACTACATATTCCAAATCTTTTCAAATCCAAATTCTTCCACGAAATCCAAATCTCTCAAAACCATTTCATCAAACCAAACGCCCCTTAGTTTTTTTTTAAATTTAGATTAGATTTATGTTTTGAGTTAGAGTTTTGTTCTGGATCATTTTCCATCTTGAAAAGCTTCAAAATACGAAACCATAGCCTCAAGAATTGCCTACAATCAAATAAGCTATGTGTAAGTATGAAGTTAACAAGGAACGTACCAGAAACCACATCAGTCGATGCCTTAGCCTCTGCGGTAGTCATCTGGAAAGATCGACTATGAAATCTTGGAGGGCTCTCATTCCTCTCTTGGTTACCTCCCATCTTCAAGTCCGAGCAATCTTTCTTGAAGTGTCCTAGTATTTTGCACTCGAAACAGACGAATCCATTCACCGTACAATCTTTCGTTGGTTGATAGTAATTTCGACACTTGTAGCAGCTATTATGGTTTGAATAACAAGGGTTGTGATGCTTATTTCAACGCTTTGGACACCATCTTGCTTCATGCCGCTTATCATTTTCTCTTCCCCCAACAAATGGTATTAGTCTCTTGAAAGACCCAAAATTTCCTTCCCATCTTCTTTTCTCTCTCACCATAACTCTCTCCTCATTTCCTTGAGCATAAACATCCTCCATCAGTTGCGTGTCCTCAATTGTTTCACGGCCGGTGGGGGCCTTAGAGTTTCGAAAGATGACCATCATATCAGCTGGCAGACCTTTGAGATAGGCCTTAATCTTCTTCTTCTTACTTGGGGCCACATGTCCCCCCACCAGATCTAGTTTCTCCATAAAGAGACTGGAGTATTCTCTCACAGTCCTGCTCCCTTTCTTGAGAGCCCAGAACTTCTCCTCGATGTTGTTAATCACTCGCTTGTTACAATATTCATATATTACTTTCTTCTTGAATGTGATCCATGTTAGTTGTGGGATAATCGTAGCTCCAATAGTGGACTTGGTGACATTCCACCACTTGAGAACATGGCCTCTTAGAATCTGAGAGGCAAATTTTACCTTCTGACTCTCTTCACTCACTCAAGTCAAACGTTTGCTCAATTTCTTAGCTTGCCACATAGAAAAGTGTTGTAGGATCAAGTTCTCCCATCTCGCCTAACGTTGGCAATTGCGTGCTCTTAAGTCCTGACATCATTTACTGTACCCCCGGAACCTACAACAAAATTCTTCGCAACGATTTCATGCCTTCGGTTACTGACATCTCTATCTTCCAACATTTTCAGGAATGCCTCTTGTTGTTTCTCTATGGCAGAATTGACCATCTGTATAACACTGGCCAACATTTCAGTTTAAGGATTCACCTCTTGCATAATTAGGTTGGAGGAGGCTAAACCGACCCTTGACACTCACTCTGGTCCACCACCCAACAATGGCGGTAGAGATGGAATGACGACATTGTTGTTCCTTAAAGCTGACATGGTCGCCTCATGTCCATCCCCATGAGCCTGTGGTCTATTTCGCATGTTAACCATCTTAGACTATCACACACGAGAATGAGGATATGAGATGAAACACGAAGCAATAACAACAAAGAAACGTACTACTAGATTCATCAATCCTCACAATAATAATAGAGCCAAGCATGATCACGTAATAATACATTCATAATAGCATTAACTAAGTGAAATTATGAACACATTATACATAAGAATTCTCGATACCATTATCACAATTCTGAATTAGTGCATTTCAGTCGACTCTATAAACCTCCTATCCTAAGAGTTCTACCCATATATCCCAAATCACAACTTAACGTCTCAACTTAAGTCTAAGCATCTTAATTTCATACCTAGTTCGCTTAAACTAAAGTTTTGATACCAACTTGTAACACCCCTAAAATAGGGTAAATTTAAACCGAAAAGGAGACATAGAATTAACACCTATATAAATAAAATCACCCAAGATGGGGAAATCATAAAGCGTTTACAACCCAATAAATAAAGACGATAGACAACAACCCACTAATCTAAACTAATTTAAGCTTAGATTAAAGGTGGGTGTCACAATCATCTCCAAAAGAATTCTTGTCAATATGAATATAATGCCAGTCTGACAAAAAGTCCACACTCCCAAAAAGTGCCTCTATCGGCATCCAACACTCAGCTCAAGACTTTGGAGCCCCACCACTAAAAGAACTTGATATACATGTCATTTTAAGAAAAAAAAGTGTTAGGCTTGACGACTAGTAAGAACAAACATTCATAATGAGAATGTAAATAATCAAACAGTAAGAATTTATGAGCTTGGTACAAATCTTAGTTTCACATGAGCCACATAAAAAACAAACAGTCCAAAATTATTTGTACGATGACATGGGAGACCTGATTTCCGTGGGTAGTGATGGAACACAAAACTAAGTCATAATCCACGTCATTGAGCTCATATTAAGGATCAATGGCCAACCAGTTCTCTGACTCGTAATATATATGGATAAGGTCCCCGATGATTAGTCATACTCAACTCTAGTTATTACCTTTATGGTCTATGGCTAGTATATGGATCCATATGACCGTACCAAGTTTCCCCCGAATGTCTAGTTCTAGTTACAAATGGGAAACCATCATAATTCAAGTAAAAACCGACTCCTATTGTTAAAGCATAATTTTATTGGATTCAAGATCATCATTATCTGAAGATGGAAAAACTGAAGTCAAAGCTGATAAAGTCGTCTCAACAAATAGTCTAGGGTCCTTTTTGTAATAAATAGTCAAAGTATGTTTAAGTATTTTCTTTATTAGTCTTTATTGTTTTGTTATTAGTTGTTTTTAGCTTTTGGGCCCAAGCCAAGCCAAGCCCATTAGGCTAATATGGCCTAAGTATAAATTAAGTTGTTTTAGTGTTAATTAGGTTAGAGAGCTTAATTGAGAAATTATTATTTGGAGGCTTGCTGTGGTGTTGGTGCGCCGTGAACAAGAAACAGATAGAAAGAGGTTGATCAATAATTATTGTAATCGCTCAATTCATTTGATTAATCAATACCAGGTTTGCATAATTGTGTTGATTATATGTTTGCTTGATTGAATGATTAATTATTGGGACACACAATTGGTATCAGAGCAGGACAGATTGGATTGAAATAAATTTTTTTTCGGTTCTGTTTTTCTGTCAAAGATTCAAAATTTTTATTGTGTGATTGTTCATTCAAGTTTTTATTGTTTGGATTGTGTTTGATTAGCATATTATCGTGATTGGGTACTGTTTGATTTGAATATTGCATCGTCTTTGATTGCTTATCTGTTGATTTTGGATCTGTTCGGTTGTTCACGAGCACTGCACTGTGTGGTTGATTGATTTTTAATAAAAAGTGCTAGTTTTTGAAATTAAACGTTTGCAATCAGTTCTAGTTGTTTAATCGATCGAATTGGCAAAGTTTTGGAGTGTAATTTTGAGTTTTCGATTGGTTTCTGGGCTGATTTTTGGTTTCTAGCTCGAAGAACTTCAAGAACATACCGGTCGGCCGGTAAAGAGAATCACCTTTAATCCGGTCGACCGGTCCTCACATTTAAACCGGTCCTCACATTTAATCCGGTCGATCGGTACACACACAGTCCACCCCGGTCGAATTACCTTAGAGTATATCGATCCACACTCACGATCGGTCAAAGCCATTGTCGGTCGATTTCATACCGGTCCATACTTTTTACCGGTCCAAGCATAATACCGGTTGAAGCAAGGTACCGGTCCCTCTCTGTGTTTGCGCCACATGTAACACCCTGAATTTTTGGGATTGGGTGAGAAGTTGACCTTTACCCAAAGTTCAAGGGGGTATTCTGTAACTTGGGCTATATAAATACAAATCAAATTAGATATTTTGATTTATATCACAAATATCAGTTTCTTGGTTTTGAGAAGTCAGAGAGAAAGGAAGAGAGCAGGAGAAGCTTGGTTTTCTTGGGTCGATCATTTCGGGCAAATCGAGGTACGAATCTAGCTTAATGCTTTGATCTGAATGCTTTTAGCCGTGTAGAATCTCGTTGTGAAGGTTTTGAACCGTTCCATTTTGAGATCTGAGTATTTTCTCATTTGGATCTGGGTTGAATCTGGGTTCTGCATCGCTGTTCTTGATGAACAAGGCGATGGTCGATCGACCGGAGGTTGTTCGACCGGATGGTCGTTCGACCGGGTGGTCGTTCGACCGAATGGTTGTGTTCGACCGAATGGTTGTGTTCGACCGAAGCCTGTTCGATCGAGGGTGTTCGACCGAATGGTTGTGTTCGACTGAAGCCTGTTCGATCGATGGTGTTCGACCGAAGTTTGTTCGATCGAGGGTGTTCGACCGAATGGTTGTGCCCGACCGGAGGTCGTTCGACCGGAGGTTGTTCGACCGGTGTTGTTGTAGACCGAAGTTGTCCTTTGACCGGTTTAGGTTCTGTTAAGTTGTTAGCTTCTGTGTCTTTGAGTCCTATTCAAGTAACGAGAGGTTTATCTGTATTTCGACTTACCGATTCTTTCGGTGTTATCATAGGTAGCGCTTGTTAAGAAGAAGGAAACAGAGGTGAGTTCCTACTATCATTTTAAACTGTATACATATCAAAAGTTACCTTTTTGATCTTATCTTATTTTAAAAGTAAAATGATGTTTTACCTGTGCGTTTATGCGAAAGAAATATTCAAAGGAACTTCTTTTAAATGCTTTTCATTCTTACCAGAAGTTGAACTGGGAATAGCATTTTGTTTATAAAAATGTGTTTGTAACCATATGTTTATTTATGGTTGGTCACATACGTTGTTGTGACGAGTCCTTACCATTACTAGTGGATCCCTAGGTTTTGAGTAGACTGTATTGTTGGGATGTTACATTCCCCAGAATTGTAGCTAGGGATCACTTGTTCCTTGAGGGCAACTTGGTACGGTTATGTGAGGCCGGATACTAGCCATGGTTCATAGTGATCCTAGCGAAGGAGTATACCTTGGTTTTGCGCTTGGGGCTTGATCTCACATTGTAGCACGGACTTTGTGATTCGTATCCGCGGACTCCAATTGGTTTAGCTCGTAACTCGGATTTTTGGCCTAACTTTGTGTTACGCCACAATCCTTGGTAAAATGTTTTGTTTTCGGTCCTTTTATGGCGTGTTTATAACGAAAAAGCCCGTTTGTGGCAAGGACCTAATGTGTAAATTTAATCGCTTTGGAAATACTATCTTGATGCAAATTTTTTATCTTTTGAGCTTCATAAACTGTATGTTCTCACCAGGCTTTAAGTCTGACACTTTTTTTTTCTCAAATGGTATGTGTATCAGGTTTCCATTAGCGGTGGGTTGCCGGGTTTTTTGGAGAGATGAGTTTTGAGTCTCGAGGTTTTTGGAGTTGTTTAGTATTGTTGTTGGGCATTGTTAAGTCCCATTCTTTTGATAAAATCCTTGTATAGGATTGTATAGTCTTAAGGACTGATCCCATTTATGGGAAGTTAATGGTTTTACATTCGTCTTATTGTCAGGTTTCCAGGTTTTAATTTACTCTGATTTTCAAGGTGTTACACCACAGCCTTCTCACGGAAACCTTTGTTTGCGCAACCCACTGCTCGCGAGAATCTCAGCTTTGCGCCATTGCCTAGTCGCGCAAATCCTACTTTGCGCCACCCACGTGTCACGTAAACATCATCTTGCGCGAACTGTTTCTCGCGCAAACTGAACTTTGCGCCAGCTCCTCTTAGCACGGATTAACTCGTTTGCTCCACATAGACAAATTTTTGCAAACTGTAATATGGCCTCTAAATGTCAATTTTTTTTTTCTCTAGGGGCGCTGCCCCCATACCCCCGTGCTAAGTATGCGAAGGGGGACAAAGTTCTGTTCGTGATCAAAATTTTCTGAATTTCATTCTAAGATTTTCAATATTGTTTGATTTTATCTAGACTAACAGTCATTTTTCAAGTTCTTATCTTATATCTATCAGAATAAATTCTAGTGAAACTCCTTCAATCAGTACTGATGAGAAGCCACCGGTACTTTTCAAAGGAGAGTATGATGCATGGAAAAATCAGTTCATCGATTTCATTGATAAACATGCATTAAGGGATCTTATTAGAACATCTCTGAGGGAAGGAAGTATGACAGCTCCAAGGAAATTTTTTAATCTTATAAAGAATAATGGAGAAAGAGAAGAAAAAGAGCTTCCATTACCACTTGATATGTACTCAGACGAGCAAAGAAAAAGATATGAAGCTGACAGATTAGCTCGATCTTTCCTAATGAAAGGAATGTCAGAAGAGATTTCAAAAGAGATATTTTTTACATTAGACAGTAAAAAGGCTACAGGAAAACTGTTATGGGAACATATTGAGAAGATTGAGACAGGACCAAAGTTGTCTTCAAGAGTAAAGTTTCTGGAATTTGAGAACTCTGAACTAAAAGAAAAGATTTCTACCTTGGAAGCTCAAATCCATAAACTAGATTCTGTTGAGAATAATGAGAAAGTTAATGATTTGGAGAGTGCAAATGCTGATCTTCAAAAGAAGATATCTGATCTGGAGAAAAAGATGGCCAAAGAAAGATCTGATTTTGAGATTGATAAGAAAGCATTTGTAAAGAAATTCTCAGATTTTTCGAGAAAATTTGCTGAAGATAAGAAAACAGTTGAGCTGAAATGTTTAAAGCTTTCTCAACAGACTTCGGAAAGGGAAATGTTTGCCAAAGACAAGAAGACCATTGAACAGAAGAACGCTGTATTCTTTAAAGAAATATTCGGCCAGAGAAATGATGCTGAGAAGGGATTTGAAGAAGAGAGAAATTTCTTTGAAACTGAGATTAGAAAGCTGACTGTCAAGCTATCTGAATTATCTGAAAGTGCCTTGAAAGATCAAAAAGCGAAGTTTGAATTCAAGAAAGAGATTGACCAACTTGTTAAAGAAAGAGACAGATTTGCTTCAAAGATTAAAGAGCTGGAAAAGATTGTTTCAAAGGTGGTGGTGACTGAGCAAACGACTCCAGAATCACAATTCCACACACCTAGGAATAATTCAGCTGACTTCAAAAAGACAGCCTCAAGCTCACATTTGAAATCTATTTCTTCAAGAAGGTTAGTCAATTCATTTGATCAGATTCGTACTACTAACATTTTCTTTGATGACAATGTAGATTGTTCAGATACATACAGAAGAAGAAGAAGAAGAAGTTACGAAGAAGAAGAACTGGTATGGAAAAAGAAACCAGTTGAAATTGAGAAGAAAGACGAGAAAGGAAAGAAGTCATGTGTACATAACCATGATGCCGAGAAGAACAATGCGCATAAAGGTAAACCTGAACATATCTACACGAGAGATCAATTAATCAGGTTGTCAGGTAAGCAATTCTATTGTTCTTACTGTCGTACACATGATCTTGTTCATAAAACAAGTGATCATTTCTGGTATGGTTCTTACTCTGTTATTCCCATAAGAACTGCAACTAACAAACATGGACCCAAATACCAGTGGGTACCAAAGAAAAAGGATGAATCTATGTTGCAGACACTTACTGTCAAAGGGGAATAAGAGAGCGAAGGCTTCTAAGTACATCAGCTTAGAACCCGTACTTCAACGAAGTTTGACTTCTAAACACAACAGTTTAGGACTCGTACTTCAGTGATCAAAAGACCTTACTCCTGTGCTGATAAGAGATTGTACTCCAGTACTCGAATGAGGAAATCAACCATCAAGGGGGAGTACATATATGTCTGAAATTTTGTGCATCCAACAGATATGATGATCAACATTTGAGGGGGAGTTAATGCTTATATTTTACCCTGATAATTTTTTTGATGCATAATTTCAGGGGGAGTAAAGGTGATGACTTCTGATTATTTCTGATCAGAACTCGTACATAAATTGTTTTCCTGCTTTATGTCATTTCAATTTCAGTGAATAAAGTTACTTTGACTAGATCTTTTAGACTTTTGCAGGTTGAGAGATGCTTCAAAGATCATGTCTTTATGACTTTAAGCTTGACTTCGTGAGATGTAAGATTGCACTCAGAAGGTATAATTCCTTATCTTCATCTCATCTATGGTTGAAAGAAGGACAACTTTCAATCATAAGAAAACATGTTCTTAAATGTTCAAACCACTTCCCGATTCTCAATCAGATTTCTTGGATTGGAAGTGTGCTTTTAAATGTTTTCTGATTCATCTTTGAGCTTTAACTGATCAAGTTAAATCACCTGGTCATCATATGCTTCATAGGATAACATGGGATTAGTGTGCTAGGACTTAACTGAACTTCTATGGATTCACGTTAACCAGTGTCTCCTACCCAAGAAGTAAATCCTTAGTGATTGAGTGTGAGGAGTTCCATGAAATGAGTGTGGGATGTGTGATGAGAGAAATTGTAAAAGAGAGTTTGGTTAGCTGTGAGCTTAAAGATTAAAAGAAAGAGGGTGAGAGATCAGAGTAAAAGAATATCAAACTCTGCACCAACTACTTTCTGAGTCGGGCAACCACATTTCTAATGCTTCACATCTCTTTGGTGAACATTATTGAAACAGACAACTAGCCCATGCCAACTCTTGACATTACCCCACTTACCACTCATTTTCTTCTCAACAAGGAAATGTTTCATTTTCAAAGGGGACGCAACACATATGCTATCTGATTTTCATTTGGAAAATCTGGATATTGAAAAGAAGGAAATTTGCCCCACCTTCGCACTTCACTAATGCACATTGAGTCTGTGTTTAACTACTTGTCTCAGTGGTTTACACTTTTTGAGCCTTATAAGCAATCATCATATGCGTAATTTATTCCATCACTTGCACGAACACACAAAGAATTTGTTTCTTTGTCATAACGTTCATAGAAATTGCCTTTGTGGTGTTTCGATGATTGAATGGAAGCCCTGGGGGAGTGAACATCATAAAAGCTCCTTTATATTGTGTATTCGTTACACACAGTGACTTTGTGTTACTGACAGGCAATTTTAACTGATTCATTTGTTGATTCAGGTGTTACACTTCTTTTTCTAATTTGTCTAGATTTGCAAAGATCTGGATGAACATCTTAATGAATTGACGGATAGTCAGTGGTTCTGTTTGCAAGATCAATGGTGGAAGACATTTCTTGAAGAAACGTTTTGATGAACTCTGTGCTCTTTTCATCAAAAAGGGGGAGAAGCGTCAATCAAGAAATGGAAGATATTCTGAAGATATGATGAATTGAAGAAAATTTCTTTGAAGATGATTTGCTGAAGCATTCCGAGCTGAAACTGGAGATAATTTCTTTCCAAGAGATATTTTAATCGATTGGGGAGATTGCGACATTCTGAAGTCAAAGAGGAAGACTGCATTTTCTGAGCTTAAAGAGAAGAATTGAATTGCTAAATCTTTTTAGTAATGATCTTGATCCAAAGGGGGGGATTGTTAAAGCACAGTTTTATTGGATTCACGATCATCATTATCTGAAGATGGAAAAACTGAAGTCAAAGCTGATAAAGTCGTCTCAACAAATAGTCTAGGGTCCTTTTTGTAATAAATAGTCAAAGTGTGTTTAAGTATTTTCTTTATTAGTCTTTATTGTTTTCTTATTAGTTGTTTTTAGCTTTTGGGCCCAAGCCAAGCCAAGCCCATTAGGCTAATATGGCCTAAGTATAAATTAAGTTGTTTTAGTGTTAATTAGGTTAGAGAGCTTAATTGAGAAATTATTATTTGGAGGCTTGCTGTGGTGTTGGTGCGCCGTGAACAAGAAACAGATAGAAAGAGGTTGATCAAGAATTATTGTAATCGCCCAATTCATTTGATTAATCAATACCATGTTTGCATAATTGTGTTGATTATATGTTTGCTTGATTGAATGATTAATTATTGGGACACACACCTATGCCTATGGATCATTTGCAAGTTTAAATTTTCCACAATTACCCGTGACCGACTATAATCGCCACATAGTTCTCATCAATCAATGGTCCTCATAAAACCTTCTTAGACTTAATTTCACCACATAGGACCAAATCCTCATAATATCCAAATAAAACCATTTCTAAATTAAATACACAATACTTGCATCAATATTTTCCAAGAGTTTATAAGTATCAAGAATAGTCTTGATTTGCAAGTGAGAGCGCCCAATATTCTATATATGTTCATTCCCATAAAATTTCCTAAATATGCAATTATTAGAAATGTTCATAAATCGTGATGTTTCATTGCCAAAATAAGAGTTATGTGATTAGAAACACTTTTATAATACCAACATAGAAGATCCATCATTTTTCTAACAAAGCAATGAAACCCTAAAATCTCCCAAAATATTCAATGTAGGTAAAATACATAGATATGTAAAACATGTTAAAAGGAAAGTTTTAGATTAAAATCAAGTTTTGACATGTATAAAGTTTTAGAAGGAGTTAGAATGAACTCACTTGTTAGATTTTTACAGAAAACTTAGAAATTTGGTGAAAACCCTAGAAAATGGAGGATGAGGTTTTAAGCTTGGTCAAGACTTGAGTTCTTCACACTTGGATGCTAGAAAATCCTAGGGGATGAACAATAAATGCTCTTGGGAGCTTTCCAAACGAAATAAATGAAGAAAGAAGAGGAGATGAGAAAATCGTCCAAATGGAGGAAAGAGTCGCACTTAGAACTTATTTGGAATGAGTCTCCTTTAAAATAAATCGATTTTGGGGCTTTTTAAACACTACTTGAATGATTGCGACCCTGATGGGCAATTGTGCCAATGGCATAATCGCATGGCACTATCGCCATCACATGGCACTATCGCCCCGAATGTATCACGACTCACACATACCAAGCGATCATGACCGACAATTGTGACCTTTACACTATCGTAGGGCATAATAGCAGAGATTGTACCGAGAGTCATGCTTAGTTGGCGATTGTGACAAGCTATAATGGCCAACGATTCTATTGTGGACATTATCGCCAAAGGTATACCGGGACTAAAACCAACTTTTAACATAACGAACACTCTCGATACACAGATGCCTTAATGCATATTATCCTAATAACATTAACTAATAACCATATCCATTGAAAAAAGAATAAGATAACTTTCATATACTAAAATTCCGGGCGTTACACAATTTCTAATAGAAAACATATATCAATAGCAAAGTCATTAGTTTGAAGCTAAAATGCTTAATGTCATTGCGTATTGAACTGTTGAAGTATGAAAAGTAGTCAAACAAATAGTGATAGCTATAACCAGTAGTCTGTGACTTGGTAGCAAATGAAAAACTTAGAAACACAATAATACCAAAAAACCATTTAACTTTTATATATTTTCTTCTTCAATATGATTAATAAATATATAATTCGACCACTAATATGTACCAAGTTCTTTTTGGGTAATTATATACTAAAAATCCGGTTCTCTTTTATTTATTTCATTTCATCCCAAAATAAGTGTATATAATGAAAATCACACATTTTTAGATATACATAATTAGGCGAAAAATTGTGTGAGAAGTTGAGGTTAACATTAGAAACATGAGAAGTGGATCTGAATCGTTGATCACTTTTGCCCTCCCATGAATTGCGACTTAGAAAAGAATTGATTTTGTGCATCTCGGTGCATCTTATCACTGTTGAAAAATTTAGTAAAAATATATGTTTTTACTAACTTTGGACACATTTAAATACATATATATGTATTGTATATATATAACTCTTAGTGGGTTTGTGATCTCCTATATGAGAGCTTCAAAACAATATATTATGTGTCCAAAACGGAGTATGTGTGAATGAGATATCGATGCTCAAAGTTGAGTATTTGCAATGAATTTAGTAAAAAAATCAAGTGGGTTTGGGAAGTGTCCCACATAGGAAGGAGGAGTAAAAGTTTTAAGGTTTATAACCATGAAAGTGGGAGGGACTTACAAGCTCCTTTGATTTGTTTTACTTCAACACCTACCCGCGCGCAGGGGGTGTCGATTGAGATTTTCGTAAGCTAAATCGGCGAACTTGTGCATGGGCGCGAACGGCGGACACGAATGATGCTCCGAAATCTCAGGCTCGCGCAACTTGGTTTTTGCTAAATTTACTTTTGGCACAGTGGCTCTCGTGGGTTAACCCGCGCCATACACTGTTCGTATTCTGTAACTCCCAAAATCAATATATTGAAGACAAATGATTAATATGTTTATTACCAATTAATACGAATTAATCTTGTCGGTTTTAGAGATTAATTCTTTTATTATTGGTTAATTACATACTAATGATGTCGGTTTCGATTTTCAATATAAAAAGGAGGGATTTGTTGCATTCCAAGATACAACGAAACGACACACATATCACAACACATATCTCAACTCTCTAAAGAACCTCTAGTGCATACGATCAGTCCGGCGAATTTTCAGGCAAGTGGTCATCTCCGGCGGTACTACTTCTTTTGATGTTGTACCCTTGGAGCAGACGACGAATCTGTTTTAGGGAATCGTGTATAACACGAGCCTCAACTTCTGTTCTAAATCTTCTTATTTTTTTTTATCGATTTCTTAAATCATTAGTTGATTACTTTATCGAGTTCTTAATCATTCGTTGATTAATTTTGTATTATTATATGTATTATTAAAATACACAGAAAACTAACAATCTTAAACATATTCTATATTGGGTTTATGTTTCGATTTGTTTTGAATCGAGTTTGTTTCGATTTAAGAATATGAGGATATGTTTTGTGTAAACAATTTTTAAATCGAGTTTGTTTCGATTTAATTCTTTTATGTTTGTGTAAACAGATTCTAAATCGAATTTGTTTCGATTTAAATATTTTTTGTGTTTGTAAACAAATTCTAGATCGAATGTGTTTCGTTTTAATTATTTTCTTCGTTTGTGGAAACAAATTCTAAATCGAGTTTGTTTCAATTTTGTGGAAACATAATCTAAATCGAGTTTGTTTCGATTTTGTGGAAAAGGATTCTAAATCGAGTTTGTTTCGATTTTGTGGATACATATTCTAAATCGAGTGTATTTCGATTTTGTGGAAACAGAATTTGAATCGAGTTGTTTCGATTTTGTGGAAAAAGATTCTAAATAGAGTTTGTTTCGATTTTGTGTAAACAAATTATAAATCGAGTTTGTTTCGATTTTGTGTAAACAAATTATAAATCGAGTTTGTGTCGATTTAATTCTTTTTCTATTCGTGTTAACAGATTCTCAATCGAGTTTGTGTTTGATTTAATTCATTTTTCTATTTTGTGTAAATAGATTGATATTGCGGTACTAACTGTTCACGTGAAATTTGTTTTCCATAATGGTGAACAAGTACGTGGTGGAAATGATCACGGATCTCACGGCCATGGTCTCGGAGGTGAATGTGATTGGTGCAAACTCTAGAGAATGATGGATTGATACTGGAGCTACCCGTCATGTATGTCATGACAAAAGCAACTTCAATACCTACAAGGATGTTGATGATGGGCAAAAGCTCTTCATAGGGAATGCTGCCATCGCCGATGTCAAGGGTGTCGGAAATGTGATTTTGAAGATAACTTCCGGTAAAGAGATCAAGCTTAAGGATGTTTTGTATGTCCCGGAGCTTCAGAAGAACCTCGTTTCGGGGTGGTTGTTAAAAAAGTTTGGTTTTAAACTAGTGTTTGAGTCAGACGAATTTGTTTTGTCCAAAAGTGGTATGCATGTGGGTAAAGGATATGCCTTAAATGGTATGTTCAAACTAAGTGTAATGGGTGCTAGTGATATGAATAAAGCAACTTCAACTTCTGTTTATTTGCTTGAATTTCCAAATGTTTGGCATGGTCCGTTTAGGACATGTAAATTTTAATTCCATTCGACGTTTGATTAAATTAAACTACATACCAAAATTTGATATTGACTAAAATCACAAGTGCCCCACATGTGTAGAAGCTAAAATTACTAGATCATCTTTCCAATCGGTTGAAAGGAAAACCGAACCCTTGATTTAATTCACACTGACGTATGTGATTTAAAATCGGTTCCTACTAGAGGTGAGAACAAATATTTTATCACGTTTATCGATGATAGCATGAAATATTGCTACATATATTTACTTAAGAGTAAAGATGAAGCAATAGACAAGTTTGTCTTGTATAAAAATGAAGTGGAAAATCAACTTAATAAGAAAATCAAGGTCGTTAGAAGTGATAGGGGAGGTGAGTATATTTCACCATTTGCTGAGTTTTGTTCTAAAAATGGAATTCGACATGAATTCACAACACCCTACTCACCTCAACAAAATGGTATTGCTGAGAGAGAACCGTACCTTGAAAGAGATGGTGAATGGCATGTTGATTAGTTCTGGTTTAAGTCAGAACATGTGGGGGGAAGCTATTTTGTCGGCTAATTATCTTTTGAATAAGATACCCCGCAAGAAACAAGATGAAACACCATATGAACTTTGGATGGGTAGGAAACCATCTTACTAGTACTTACGAGTGTAGGGGTGCCTAGCTAAAGTGGTTGTACCTCCGCTTAAGGTACAAAAGTTAGGACCTAAAACAGTGGATTGTGTATTCATTGGATATGCACAAAATAGTAGTGCTTATCGGTTTCTTGTGTATGAGTCTAAAAATCCTGAGATACACAAAAATACAATTATGGAATCAAGAAATGCTTCATTCTTAGAAGACGTATTTCCTTGCTTGAATAAGGAATATCAAATCTTATCTTCTAAAGATAAAGAAATTGTTCGAGAGGATGAACAAATTCTATCTGAGGAAGAAGTAGTGGAACCTAGAAGAAGTAAACGGGCTAGGGTTGAAAATCGTTTGGTCTCGATTTTCTCACCTACATGGTGGAAAGTGAACCCAAAGCCTATCGTGAGGCGGTTACTTCTTCAGAGGGACCTCAATGGAAAGAAGCCATCAAGAGTGAGATAGAATCTATCTTACAAAACCATACATGGGAACTAGTGGACTTACCTCCAGGATGTAAGCTACTAGGTTACCGTTGGATCTTTAAGAGAAAGATGAAAGCTGATGGTAGTATGGACAAATACAAGGCGAGATTAGTAATCATAGGATATAGACAAAAGGAAGGTCTAGATTATTTTGGTACTTATTCGCCGGTGACGAGAATAACATCCATTAGATTGGTGCTAGCTATTGCCGCCATTAGAAATCTGCAAATTCACCAAATGGATGTGAAAACTGCTTTTCTAAATGGAGATTTAGAAGAAGAAATCTATATGGAGCGGCCTGAGGGATTCGTTGCCCCAGGACGAGAGAACAAAGTTTGTAAACTTACTAAGTCCTTGTATGGCCTAAAGCAAGCTCCAAAGCAATGGCATCAAAAGTTTGATCAAGCCATGTTAGAAAGCGGTTTTAAGATAAACGAGTGTGATAAATGTGTTTATATGAAAGACACCACTCATGGTTATGTCATCTTGTGTTTATATGTTGATGATATCCTTAACATTGGCAATGATGACAAAATGATAAGGTCCACGAAGGATATGTTGAAATCTAAGTTTGACATGAAAGACATGGATTTAGCGGATGTGATTCTTGGGGTCAAGATCACAAGAACCCATAATGGTCTGGTGTTAAATCAGACACATTACATGGAAAAGATTCTTGAGAAATTTAATGAAGGAGATACTAGTATAGCTAGAACTCCGATTAATACTAGTCAACATATATCTAAGAAAGAGGGGATAGTGTTGCACAAGTGGAATACTCAAGAATAATTGGCAGTCTGATGTATCTTATGAGTTGTACTAGACCTGACTTAGCATATGCAGTGAGCAAGCTAAGTAGGTATACTAGTAATCCCAGTTTTGAACACTGGAAGAGTATTACTAGATTGTTAATATATTTGAGATACACACGTGAGTATAAACTGCATTATGGAAGATATCCGGTTGTGATCGAAGGATACAATGATGCAAATTGGATATCTGATATAAAGGATTCCAGATCGACAAGTGGATATGTGTTTACACTTGGAGGTGCGGCTATATCTTGGAAATCATCCAAGCAAACTGTTAGGGGGCATTTGGTTCGCAGAATCATTTATGAAGGAATGGAATCTGTCTAAGGAGTTGGAATGGAATGTTATCAGGTTTGACCAAGTGTTTGGTTGACAAGAATGAAATGTAATCAGTCAAATGAATTGGAATACATCTGTTTGGTTTGCAAAGGAATTAGAATGGAATTCTGAAAAATGACAAAAAATACCCTTTCTTTTATTTTTATTTTTTAAAAATGCCGAGAGAGAGGAGAGAGGGGGAGAGAGAGGAGAGAAGAGAGAGAGGGGGGAGAGATTGTGAGGGAGAGAGAAAGAGCGGGTAGAGAGAGAGGGGAGAGAAGGAGGAGAGAGCTAGAGAGAGGAGAGAGATAAAGATAGGAGACAGATAGAGAGAGGAGAGAGAGGGAGAGGAGAGAGATAAGAGAGAGAGGAGAGAGGAGAGAGAGAGAGGAAAGAGAAGAGAGAGGAGAGAGGAGACATAGGAGAGAGGAGAGAGAGAGAAGAGAGAGAGAGAGAAGAAAGAGGAGATAGAGGAGACCAAATTCACATCTGATGGGTTTTAATTTTGTTAATAGGGTATTTTTTTCATTTTCAAAATATTGGAAATGGAATTCAATTCCATCACTTTTGTGAAGGAATGACTAAATTCACATTTGAAGGAATTCATGGAATTCAATTCCATTCCATGGATAACCAAACATCATGATGGAATTTGGTCAATGGAATTGACCATTCCAATTCCATCAGATTCCGGCGGAATCCAGCGAACCAAACGCCCCCTTATAGCTAGATCCACGATGGAATCTAAATTTATCGCCTTGGATAAATGTGGTGAAGAGGCAGAGTGACTACGTCAGTTCATGGAAGATATTCCCAGATGGCCTAAGCCTGTAACGACCATATGTATACATTGTGATAACCAATCGGTAATTAGTAGAGCTCAAAGTACAATGTATAATGGGAAATCGAGGCACATTAGACGTAGACATAATACGATTCGACAATTACTCTCTACTGGAGTTATCTCGGTTGACTATGTTAAGTCAAAGGATAACATTGCGGATCCGCTTACAAAAGGCCTAAGTAGAGATTTGGTTTATAAGTCGTCAAAAGGAATGAGACTAATGCCTTGAATGAGTAATTCATATAAAGGAAACCTTACCCAGAATACTGGAGATCCCAAGATCTGGGTTCAAAAGGACAACCTAGTTGTATGAATGAGGGAGGTCACTGTGGGGGAGTTAATAAACTTCCTAGTCCATTTCTGAAATCAGTGACAGTGAGGCTAAGCATATGTCTTTTAATGATTATTGGAAAATCACCTATGTGAGAGAGAAGTGGGGTCGCTTCGAAATGAATTGTGTGTCGGGGGGGCGCAATTCCTGACAACTCTCGCTGAACCAGGCTAGTGTTCATGACCATAACGAACACGACTATGAGGATATGACCTTGTTCCTGTGTGAAATATATTGTCGTCTACATAAATGGTGGTTCAGTTCAAGGACATCGAGTCTACTGACAACTAGGAGACCAAGTATGTTTCAAAAGGGAAGGTTCAAAGGGTAGCACCTACCTATCCTATGCAGGATTCGACTACACGAAATTCCGTAGGGAATTTTTCGTATGCAAAGATCGATCTCCATTCATGTGGAGGATTGTTGGAAAATTTAGTAAAAATATATGTTTTTACTAACTTTGGACACATTTAAATACATATATATGTATTGTATATATTTAACTCTTAGTGGTTTTGTGTTCTCCTATATGAGAGCTTCGAAACGATATATTATGTGTCCAAAACGGAGTATATGAGATATCGATGCTCAAAGTTGAGTATTTGAAATAAATTTAGTAAAAAACCAAGTGGGTTTGAGAAGTGTCTCACATAGGATGGAGAAGTAAAAGTTTTATGGTTTATAATCATGAAAGTGGGAGGGGCTTACAAGCTCCTTGATTGGTTTTACTCCAACACCTACCCGCGCGCACGAGGGGGTGCCGATTGAAATTTTCGTAGGCTAAATCGGCAAACTTGTGCGTGGGCGCGACCTGCGGACACGAATGTTGCTTCAAAATCTCGGGCTTACGCAGCTTGGTTTTTGCTAAATTTATTTTTGACACAGTGTCTCTCGCGGGTTATGCCGCGGGTTAACTCGCACGACTACCCGCACCATGCACTGGAATGTGGATGAAACAGTGGCTCTCGCGAGTTGTGCTGCTGGTTAACCCGTTCGGCTACCCACGCCATACACTGTTCGTTTTCTGTAACTCCCAAAATCAATATATTTAAGACAATTGATTAATATGTTTATTACCAATTAATACGAATTAATTTTGTCGGTTTTAGAGATTAATTCTTTTATTATTGACTAATTACATACTAATGATGTCGGTTTCGATTTTCAATATAAATGGGAGGGATTGGTTGCATTCCAAGATACAATGAAATGACACACATAACACAACACATATCTCAACTCTCTGAAGAATCTCCAGTGCATACGATCAGTCCGGCGAATTTTCAGGCAAGTGGTCATCTCCAACAGTACTACTGCTTTTGTTGTTGTACCCTGGGAGCAGACGGATAATCTGTTTTAGGGAATCGTGTATAACACGAGCCTCAACTTCTGTTCTAAATCTTCTTCTTTTCTTTTATCTGTTGGGAACTGAAGATTTAATCAAGTATGATTACTGTTGCCAGTACAACATGGTTATTACTGCTGAGACAAGTTAATGCTGCTGAGCCAGATTAATACTGCTTGAAGAAATTAATACTGCTAAGCATAGTTAGTACTGCTGAAGATTAATACTGCTCAGAGTGTTAATGCTGCTATGATTTAATACTGCTTATGTGATAATCAAGATATGCGCAGATCAAGGATTGAAGATAATCATGGAAGGTTTGAAGATAATTATAGAAGAATATACTGAAGATCTTTTAAGTTTTGTAATTATCTTTTATTTTCAGTATATGTATAGATGTGTTCAGAATAGTTTTTATGTACGAGTATTCTGAGTTTTTGTTTAGAGAGAGAATTAACCTCAAGGTTTACAACCCTAGTTCTAGAGAAGTAAAATTCGTCTTGGTGAGCCTGTTCATCAAGATTGAGGTTTTGTGTGAAAGCTTGTAACTTTAATCATTCAATAAAGTTTACAAGTTGTGATTTATATTTTACTGTTACATTGATAGTTTGAATATTAAAGTGTTTTTCCGCAACTTCTTTAATATTGTTTCTGAGTTTTATTATTCTTGTTAAGAATCAGATCCTGACATTATCGATTTCTTAAATCATTAGTTGATTACTTTATCGAGTTCTTAATCATTCGTTGATTTTAACAATCACGATGCATCTCATCCTAGTGTGCATCCATTTCTCATTCAACGATTGATAACCAATTCTCATGCTTCTCACGTTAACCTCAACTTCTCACCGGAACCAACTTAACCCTATATAACTATTACATTATTTAGTTAACAAAATGATAACATTACCTTAATGTTAATTATCTATCTTATCAACCTCTTAATATTTGCCCACACAATTACCTGAGAGCCATGGACGTAAAGTTGCATCAGTTTCTGCTCTGGGTCCGATCTTCTAGGTCTCGTATCGCCACTGGTTTATTTGAGCAATCTTGTTTATCGTGACCCCAGATCCCACACTTGAAGCAAATCATCGGAAGTCTTTCGAATTTGAATTGTAGCCATTTTTCCTTCCTTCAAAGTCAATGAAGAGGCCAACACATGGACGTTTGTTTACTGGAAGATTAACTTAAGTATTAGTACTCGCTTTAATCATATCGAGGTTAGAGCCCCGCCACTTAATTTCGGATTTTGGGTCCACCATTTTTATCCAAGAATTTAAGTTGTTCTTGGTAAACAAATGTAGCGGAATGTTATTAATGGAAAGTAAGAGAGGGATTAAGTCTAGGCGAGCGTCTTTCCAATTCCCGGTCGTAGGCCACAGACTACGAAGGAGAAATCCGTTTGTGAAGATCCAAGGGACTCGATGGAGTACCCACTCTTGATCCGCGGGAGAAACAAAGGAGAAGCCAAAGAAATAGCTAGAAGAATCGTTACCCAAAAAGTGGATTTGCCAATTACCTCTAAACTTTCACATCCTACCAAGGATGGTTTTAAGAAAGGAGGTGGTGCAACCTTTCTTAGCGAAGACACATGCCACCATGGAAGTTTCAGCGAACTCTTTGAGTTTTAGCTCCTCAACCTCCTGAACGAGAAACGAATATGTGGCATCTTCGATTTCATTGTTTGGGTCGTTACCTGAGACGTTTAGGTTGGTGGTCAGGGCCAAAAGTTTATCTATGGTTTCTGGGTTTAAAGCCATGTGGGTCAACAATCAATGGGAAACAGGAAGAAACACTATAACAGCAAGGGACGCCTGAGGTTGAGGAGTTCACCTCGTTGGTCAGCGGAGGCAGAGGCGGATCTAGAAACTTAGGTGACTAAGATCCTTAAGGTATAAAAAAATCCAAAACCGAATAACTCACCCAAATCAAAACGATTTCGAATTATTCGGTTTGCGGGTTAAACGATTTGGTTAACTAAATAAGGTAAATTTCGATTTAGATTTTTTTTTACCATATGGGGGGGGGGGGAATTAAGCACATAATAGTTAAAAGAACAAAATTTTATCTACAAAATTTCCATTTTTTTAAATTTGAGTAGGTCAGTGGGGCCTTTCCCCCCACCTTTTTAAGCTATGTCCGGCACTGAGCGGAGGCGAGAAAACTCTGTCTGGATATGGACGTAGGGGGGTCGATTGGAGTGGAGACGAAAGGAGAAGAAGAAGCAAAATCTGCTTAAGCTTACCGGAGAAGCAAGAAAACTCGTCGGAGCAAGAAGATAGCAAGAAAATCTTTTATGTTCCAAAAATAAAGCTTTTAGTAGTTGTTGAATGGTTCGGTGCAGAATGATTAAGTGGTCAGAATGATTAAGAGGCTCGTATAATATAGTGCAAAATGAAATATGTTTGTTTTTTAATTGTTCAAAATGAAATCAGAACTCTTAATGGTTAAGGGAGGGTCAGGACACAAAATCATTCAGAGGGTTTTGAAACCATTAAGAGATAGATATTTATTTTGCCAAACAAAATTTACCTCTTAACGATTCAGAGGTTACCCCTTAACGAACCATTAAGAGGTAACAAACCGCCCCTAAATACAAATCATGTCTAGCTCAGTTGGTTTCCCAAGGGCGGTAACATCCTGGGGGGATTGTGAATGGTATCCCAATCTACCCGGGTTCGAATCCAAGGGGAGTCAATTTGAGGGCATGAGGATCCAGTCTTAGACTATGGTTGGGCTCTAGGTTCAGCGTAAGCTGGGCCGGGACAGTGACGGATTAGTGGGCTGTCCGTGGATGCCCGATACCGCCGGGGAGGTGTGCGTGCGTGTGTACGTGTGTTCGTGGTAGTCATTCGTTGGTTCGATGCCGCTATGCCTTCAAAAAAAAAAAACCGCCCCTAAATATTCTCCCGGCCTCTGTTTTGGAGAACATAATGAAGCGAAAAATTTATTAAAAAATTATATCTTCTTTAATTTAAAGAATATTTTAAAAGACGTTTTAAAAGTGATTTCTTTTTATAGAAGAATACAAAATCTATTTTTGACGTAATTTAACAAAAATATTAATTATCGATTGAAACAAAAATAAATTAAGCATTCAATATCCGACCGTCGGACTACTTCACACTGCAACGTGATAAATACCCAATTTACTCCATCTCTTCTTCCAAAACAAGCAAATTAATAACTGACTAACCAAAGTGGATCTTCTCAGACACACAGAAATGAGCAAGGCTGCGGTGGTGGTGGTGAAGAGGCGGATGTGGGAGGCGTTGAATCCGGATATACTGGCATTGATTTTCGTAAGGATACAACCAGCGGATGAGATGGTGAGGTGTGTGCCGTTTGTGTGTAAGCCATGGATGGAAGTGGTGGCCGGACCATACTGCTGGCGGGATATTAATCTGTTGCCATGGTGTCTGCGTCGCCATGATGATGATTATAGTGATGCGGTTGCTGTGACGGTGGACCTGGTGGTGGAAAAGCTGGTCCATCGTAGCAGCTATACGGTTCAACGACTTTCTGTCAAATACATGGGAGAATCCGGATTCTTGTCAGTCGTCAACTGGTACGTTTTATATAAATCTCTCGCATGTATGTATGTATATAGTTAAAGGTGTTTGATTATATATTTGCTGCTGCTATGAAATGGTGATACACTTTGTAGAAACAAACATAAACACCCATTTTTAATTTGTATATAAAAAATGTTCAATCTCTTTCTTTTTGTTGCAGTGGAAGATGTTTGAAAATGCTGGAAATCCCAAAGAGTAGCATCACTGACGATATGGTGTTGAAGCATATAAAGCCATTGCCAAATCTTAAATACTTGGATATAAGCTATTGCTTCCACATCACACACAAAGGCATTGCAGCATTTGGTAACCATTGCAAATCTTTAATTGACTTCAAAAGATGCATGCACCCATTTAGTTCATCATACCGCCGACCTATTGATGAATCTGAAGCTAAAACCATAGCTCACACTATGCCGAATCTCCAGCGCATTCAATTTCGATATGGTCAATTTGGCAATTCAGGTGTTTCTGAAATCATTACCCAATGCAAGTCATTAACTCATCTTGACATTGATGGGTGTTGGAAAGTTGTGTTGGATGATCATCTTTTGAAGATTTGTGGAAGGCTAGAGAATTTCCAGTGCCCTGCGATGTATGATGATGATGATGTGCCATACGTAGATGTAGATGTAGATGTAGATGCAGATGCAGATTTAGATTTAGATGTGCCATCAGATTGAGATTTTGGTTGGTTTTGATCATCTTTTTTTGGATCTTTTGCTTATGGTTTAGAAAGCAAGATAAGAAAGTGAGCTTAGATATATAATATATATGGAATGCAGATCAAATATGTTTTGTGGGTATTTCGCGGATATATTTGAATGAATACTTGTGGCTTTGTTTTCTTTGTGGGTATTCTTAATCTAGGCTATTTTAAAAAAAACTGTAATTTCTTTTAACCAACATATCTACTTTTTTTTTTTAGTTTCTATGATATTGTGTCATTAGCTCAAGTGTCAATAAAGTTTGGGTCTTTGTTGCGGTTTCTTTTAGGTACGGATTCTGTTAAGACTAATGAGGATTTTCTTGTGTTTCCTTGTTTTTGGAAGGGTGTTCCAAACTAGTCTACCTGATAATAATTATAAACTCAACAACTATTATTATTGGGGACGTTTGGGATCAAACCCGGAGTGAATGCGATATTCCATCACATCCCCGTAGGTTTCAACTACTACGTTGTATTTCAAAGCCTCATAAAATAAGTAGAGGTAGGCACAACCCTTATGGTTGTAATCTCCATCCCTTTCCGGCCCCACCCTTATTCATATCTAGTCGGAAAACATTATTCCTTCCTCAAACAATTTTTAAAGAATTTGTACGTGTTTTTGAAGTTTATGTTTTCTTATTTGTATTTATAAAGTTTTAGAAGTTAAATTTTTGTTTTTATGTATTTTACAATTTTTAGAAAATTTGTTGAAGCTTTTGAAGCTAATTTTTTTTTTTGTATTTATAAAGTTTTAGATTTTTTTTACTATTTTTTAAGAATTTGTACGAGCGTTTGAAGGTTATGTTTTCTTATTTGTATCTATACTCCTTTACAAAGCAAATTTGTTAAAGTCTTAAAAACACATTTTTAAGCACAATGTACAAATGTTTTATGCATGATCTCTTAAAATCTCTTAAATACAACTTTAAAAGCGTGAGTAAGGTACAACATATTTAAGCCTACTTTTTTAAAATCTCTTAATTACAACCACAAATGCTTTATGTACAACTTATCAATACTATCCTAAGAATTTGGATTCCCCATGCCAACACCCCACGCTCTATCAGACGACGATTCATTTTTCAAGAGACATGCTCTCATCAATAATCACACGACGATTCAAATTCTTCTGAACCCAAGACGACGATTAGCTTCCAGGATGATGTTTATTGATTCAAGATTATGGTTCTGTTCAAGGTATTAGAGCATCTCCTATGAAGGTTCTTACAAGAACCTCCTTTTTGCACTTTTTGGTGTCACCTAATTTCCAACTCATTAATTTAAAATTTTATATAAAAATCCACAATGTTAGTTCTTATAAGAACCTCATGTCAACATCAATAATTATTATATATTTATAAATAAATATCAAATAATTAATTTAACTACCAATAAAAATGAGGAAATTGTCATTTCACACAAACTTCATGAACCAAGGTTCTTAAATAAGAACTCAAATAGGGTTAGGTTCTTATAAGAACTCTCCACAATGTTAGTTCTTACAAGACACTTCACTTTTTGCTTACAAGAACAACTTAATCTGCCAGTGAAGTCTCTGTGTGAATCTCCTCTTTAAATCAATTTGCATCAGGTAAGAGAATCTCCAATGGACCTCTAAAAAACCCACAAACACCAATTTTCATCTCCGATCAACCTCCAAACACCAAATATTTGGTGTTGAAGGAGAGAGAAAGAGTCATGGCCTCCAAATTTGGAGGGGCACTGTACACCCTCTAAATTTATTGGACCCACCGGTTAATGTAATTTTATTATTTATTGTTATTAAAAAATAGTTAATAATAAATAAGATATGTTATTTTAATGTGGGACCCACAAATTTGGTATTTTTTTAGAGTATGGTTGGAGTTATTTTTTATTTGGTATTGATGGGCCCACGAAAATTAGTGTTTTTGGTGTTAAAATTGGTGTTATGGTTGGATATGTAAGGAATACTAGGAGGATTTATTTGTTTCTAAGAATTTCAGATGTGGCTTTTCCATCTTTGTGTTCTCGATATATTTCTCCTGCTCTCACTATTCTTTTCACATTCTTGATTTTGAAGTTTGATTTTGTATACTTTCTCTATTAAGAGGTTCAATCCTCGATTGTGTGCTTGTCTGGTTTTAGATTAAGGTTATTTTGTTCCTGACTATTTGTTTGAACTTAGGGGGTGTTTGGGATTGCTTATTTAAAACAGCTTATGCTTATTTTAAAAAGTGTTTATCAACTTATGCGGTGTCAAATCAGAGTTTTTAAAAAAGTGTTTGGATTAGCATATTGCGGTACCAAAACGTAATAAGCTAATAAGTTGTTATTTATAGGTGTTTGAGATTGCTTATACATATAAAATAACCAAAAAAGTCATAAGCACTTTTCAAATAAGTTGATAAGTTAAAACCAAATGACTTATCAAAAAGTGTTTTTCAGCGGTTTGGCACCGCTATAAGCCATTTTAATTTTGCCTCATCCAATCACTCAAAAGTGCTTATCTCCGGTGCCAAATCGCAATAAGCTAAAAATCACCTCAAATAAGCAATCCCAAACACCCCCTTAATATTCTTACCTGGTTTCAGATTTCTATATGTACCCTGTTTAATCTTCGTCTCGAGTCTCTCAGTCTCCCTCTTCTAATTTTGTTTCTTATGCTTCTATTTCCCCTCTCTCATGGTTATGTAAGATTGTATATGTTTCTTTTTGTATTGACAAGTTTTGGATTCCATCTTTACATACAACTCGAAATTGATAGCAACAAACCATTTTCAGATGTGGTTTTTCCAGCTTTGCATTAGGTTTTGGCTTTTCCAACTCATCTGCTTTTTGATTATATGTCACCATTTTGTTGATTTTTATTGGGTTCATTTCTAGCCATCCCCAACTAAAATCGTTGTTCATCATCATTCACTTTCTACTTTTACAATACAAATATATCAAATGTTAATCCTGCAGTTAAACAATAATTTGTTATATTAGATGGGTAAATAGATACCAGATAACCAGTTCATCTAACTTGTGGGGAAATAGATACAAGATAACTAGATACTATAGGTATTTTTGTGTCTCCGTATGCACACACACACACACATCTAATAAAATATCCCATTTGAGATATTTCAAAACAAAAAACTTACCTTTAATTATGTTTGAATTTTACCTAGAGATTTCAAAAAGTAGGACATTTTCTAACGCATCCGGTATAAATATTACATATGCTTCTCACTCATAACTCTCACTTCATGCTCTCAGAGAATGGATTGATGGTTGCAACCACAAGGATCGAGGATATACACAACAATATGAATTTAAGGATAATCACTTCTTTATCTCTAACATATTTTAACTCATGAGTGCTTTTTGAATGTTGACAAGTTGCAATGAGGGAAGCATGAGAAGAGTAGTTGGCAAATAAGGTAGTCCTTTTATAAAGCAATATGGGAATATGCCAAAAGTTATTTTGTTACATTTTATTTATAAAGCAATATTGTAATTTCTGATGCATGTGGATTGCTTCGGTTTAAACTATAATGACCTTAGTATGCATATTCTTCTTCCCTTATTTTAGGTTGACAAGCTTGGCAAGGATTCTCTTGTGAACTGTGCAAAGATAAGTATGTCTTCAAAATTGTTAGCAGGTCACTCTGACTTCCTTACAAATTTGGTAAGCTTATTTATTTTATTAAAAATGAAATCTTTTTGGTTTACTCGTTTCTTATATGTGATGAAGTTTGTGATGCATTTTGTATCATAGAGATAGGTGTTGTTGTTTATTCTTCTTAACTTCCTTTTAACATACCCCTCTACATTTTCTTTGAACATACACAATTTACATGAACCAATTTAGCATCGAGAATAAGAGGATTGACACATTCACTATAAATCTTTAATGTCTGTATTGGTTATAGCTATGCTACTTGAACTATTGAGTATACTCAAATGATATTATTAGATCTTTGGGACAAATAAATGGTGAAAGAGAACACTTAATGAGGGATAACACTATTATGATTTGAGATGTTGAAGCTTTTCTTAAAACAAGTGATTAATGATCATCATATTGATGATATTCATGCTCATTATTTTGGTTATGAACTTTTTATTTCACCAGAAAGCACCCTTGGCCATTGATTATCAGGGTCAGTAAGAAGTGCTTGCAGAACATTGAAACTCAAAACTCTATAAGAAATGTACATATACATGCGTTAACTAATAATAGACTGGGTCTACCTTATTCATTATAACCCATAAAGTAATAAAATTCAATTATGATAGCAACTTAACATATCTAGACCCTATCAAAATAAAAGTATGAAACTTGATCCTTGCGGGATCAACTTATCTGATAATTGTGTTCTTGCAAAGAAAATTGTGCTTGAATTAGTTTCAGGGCTTCACTCTATCATAGGTCACTAGTTTGGGGTTTTCTTTCTCAGTTTCACATATACAGGATTTTATGTGTTGATTGTGTTTTGCTTCTTCATTTTAGATTTTGTATCTTTTTGGTTGTGTTTCATTGTAGTTGTACAAGTGTTGGTTATCTGCATTACAGATTTTTACTATTTCTGCTCCATGCTTATGCCAAAGTACTTTTGCATATAATACACTTGTTTTGAAAGGTTATATTGCTTATGTTCACATCTCTTTGTTCTTCCATAGTAGATTTTGGAGATCCTTTCAGCTTCACATCAAAGTTGTAATAGCATGGCTAATCTTATGCTCCAAGGGTTAGAGATGGATCAAAACCAACCCATCATTTGATCAAGAATAATGTATACTATTTTATAAAACATTCATGTATATATCCATACAAGCTTTTAAATCTCAATAGTATAATTTATACTATATCAAGTATTTAGATAATTCTCTTGTTTACTTTCTCCATCTAAAATAATGTAACACCCCTATAGAAATCTGGTTATTTTCACACTTCTTCGTTCTCATATATGGTGATTTTCATGTAAGGTGAGAGATCGGGTAGAAATATTATGTTGCCCTTTTAATTTGATTACTTTTAATGATCTTTGGTTGATAGTAGTGAAATCGGTAATCCCCAATAAATTTGAATGCTATTGGATTATAGGTGTGTTATTAGGGCTTTGTTTTCAATGTTGATCACATTTGGTTACCTAATGGTATTGTTTTTATCATCTTGTGCATTTTTTGGTCTAAACACATCCCGCTGCATTGCGCGGGTACACAACTAGTTTATAGTCAAACAAATGAAATATCATTTGATTGTAGCATATAAATTTTATTTCATTTATGTTATATGTACTTTACGTATAATAAAGAAACAGTTAGAAATTAGAATTTTTTTTAACCGGGGCTATGTTTAAACGAACATTTCACCTAGAACTATTTATAACCATAAGAGCGTAACCGTTAACTTTTTTGCGAGAGCGGGACCGGTTAACTAGTTTGTCTATGTTGGAAAGACACGAACTTCATTCAATAAGTAAACTAGGACTGGATTAAATTAAAGCTCCAGGATAATGCAAAAAAGAGCATGACTAGATTGTTTTGTCCAAGGAAAGTTTTACCCCACTTGTACATTCACTTGTTTCAACTAATACAAATGTAACTCCAACGTTAAACAGTTTTAAGGGGTTGATGGATCAGGTGTCCCATCGAAGAATGTGACCACCATACACTACCATCTATGGAACGATACGATCATTGGAAATGGACTGTAACACCCCGAATTCTGGATATCCTGTAGCATTTTTCTTATTTTGGAACCTTTCGGAATATTGAGATTTAATAATTGGATGTTAAGTTTTACTGATTTAAGCATCGTGGGATTTTAAAGTATCAAATTTGGGAAAGTTATGCTGCTCTCGACAGTGCCCGCGAGAGTGACAGGGTGTCACTATCGCGAAGGCACAATTGCCGGGGTCGAGGACTCTCGGTACGTTTCTCGCGATTGTGCCATGCGAGAGTGACATGGTCACAATCGTGGGGCACTATCGCCCCATTTGTACCGCGGGTAGTGGGGTCTTGCGCGACCTTGCCCGTGAGAGTGACAATTGTCACTCTTGCCATGTCACTATCGCGGAAGGTGGTCTGAGGTATAAAAAGCCAAGTCGCGAATTTTAGGTCATTTATCTGATTTGGTGAGTTGCTTGGCCAATTTTCTCTCCAGTTTTGGGTAAGTTCTTCCTACTATTTTCCCTCCATCATTAATGCTACCGTCTACCACTATCTTTGAGCATTTATGAATCCTTTCTAGGTATTGTGGAGCTTAAGTGAAAGTGTTCTAATGTGCTAATCTCAAGTCTTCACCCTTTTCATTTCTAGGGTTTAGTTTTCTTTTAAGAAAACTACCAAGGTGAGTTCACATACACTTTACAAAACTTTATACATGTCAAACGTAGATTTTGAATACCTAAACATCTCCTCTTTCATATATTTGATTTATGGAATTTGTGCTAAAACCTAACTTTTGGAGATTTTAGGGTTTATGATGATTCTATGGAATAAAGTTTAATGAGGCTTGAAAAGTGTTGTTGTAACTTACTTTCACTTGGGAAATGTGTTTCAAAGAATGGTTTCAATCATGTACAACTTATGGATTTGGAAAATAACAGTCTTGTGGTTAACATATTTTGGGATTTATCATGTTTTGGGGATCAAGGCTATTATAATAGTCATTGATGTTTCAACTAATGAACTTTTGGTGAACAATGAGGGCCGCCTTTATGAAAATTACCTCTTATTTGGTTTAATGCATATTACCACATGTGGAAGCGTTCATTTGGCCTTATGAGTATTATTTGGCTTAATTGTTGCATTTGGGAGTCATGACCCCGTAATTTGTTATATTGTTGTTCCGGCGTTGGGACGACTAGTTTCCCACGTCGAGGCACGCTAGGCATAAGATTGGGTTATAAGTCCTTCGTGCTCAAGTATTACGATATTGGATGAGGAGTTTGACGTAAGGACCCTACGGGGTTGAACTTGAGTTTCTGTGGGTGTACGTTTAAAGCCACTAAGCCTGACATCCCTTGCGTGTACTTTATTTGTGTATTGGCTTTACTGACTCATCGAATGGCTTACTTTTGTGTTCCATCATTTGTGTTAGTAAGCGATTCTCCCCCGTTAACCCAAGAGGTACTTGCTACATTTCAAGAGTATTATTGTTATTATTACCATTATTATTGTGGTCATAAATGAAACTCTTTTACTCACTTCTACGTTCAATTATTTTAACTGCAAATGTTTGATCTCACTAGGCTTTAGCCTAACACTTTTTCTTAAAATGACATGTATAACAGGTCAGGTTTCCGGTGGGGTTCGTCGGGACTGAGTGGATGACCTTGAGGTCAAGAGCGGTCTTTTTGGGAGATGTGTAGACCAGTATTTTGGATAGCAGACACATTTTTGGAAGAATAGCAACACCCGATACTAATCTCTCTTATTTAAGTTAGATTATTAGGTTGTTAGTATTCTTCATTTGATCATTTGTAAAGGTTATAACTTGTTTCCCCGTTTTATCGGGATGATACTTTGGGATTGTTTTTAACAGGTTTGATATACCCAGGTTTACCAATTTATAGTCGTCATATTGCAAAATTTTCGAATTTTTATTTCTCTAAAATTTAGGGTGTTACATGGACCAAGTGTAAAAGCTAGTCTGTTTGGACGCCTATTTAGATATCATATGCATTGTATAACACCCTCCCTAAACTTCAACTTCAGGAAGGAGATACAGAAAAAATTAATTGAAACAACGCTAACCGAATAGAAGCGGCTTACTAAGAAACTAATGCTAGCTTACAAGGGTAAGTGAGTTCATGTTTGTAACCATAAACGATATAACAAGCATACAAAACTACTAGATATAGCGTTGTTCACATAAAATAGATGATCACCTTGTAATGAATAACCAGGATAGCTTGGTGCATAATTGCACATACTAAACTGATACTCAATAATGATTCCCCATAAGGATTTGATTGGTGTGCAAGCCACATGAGATATGAGGGGACAAAAACTAGGTGGTACAAGATGAAACAAAAACTCAAATTCATGAGACAAAAAAGAGATTTTTGTTGCACCCAAAAAGGTGGGACAATCTTGGAAAAGAAAATAATTCCACTATTATTCTTATTCTTATTACTATTTATTATTATCAAGGTTCTAAACAACGTGAGGCATAACGTGGCAACAATGTCAAAGCTCAATTTATGGCTAGCACTCGGCGTTTTTGAAGATGTGTCCTAAGACAACACACACACACACATATATATACACACACACACAATGTGTGTGTTAGTATATATGTTGAATAATATTGTAAAACAATTTAAATTCAGATAAAGTTAAAAAACCCAAAAAAGAAAGAAGAATCATTGATATCAAATATACAGAGCTTATAACAAATTAAAAACAAGAGTGTATAATCGGGATTAAATCTCTTGAGTCTTTATTCACTACTTTATTCTATCTTCAAGGAATTCATGTTCGACTCTTTGTGTATGGGAATTTGAGTAAAGACTTATCTATTAAGTGTTTTAGTTTTTAAGTTTCCTTTGTGCATAAAAGTCTTTATTCAAGCACATAATCATCATTTATCCTCCAAGTTATATATTAAAAAAGTAAAAGAAAACCGCACACCTTACAAAATAATGCGTTGTAACACAGAATAATGCACCATAACGTGTTACAACATAAGCCAAACTTTAGAATGAAGCAAAATGAGTTAACGTGGCGGTGAATCCAAGACTTGGTGTCATGCCATAACGAGTTATTTAGAATCATGATTATTATTATTTATTAAATAATAATAGGCGGGACATAGGTGGAACATGGGACAAAAGTGAGACATAAATCAAAAAATTATTGATCTACCATCTTTTGATATATAACCTAATATGGTATTTGTTTTAATGGTCATCACCACCTATCACCGCTCTCACCACCATCGACGGTCACCGGTAGCTATCTCTCTCACCACCATCGGCCACCTCCACTTATTCTTCTACTATAATAACCTCCTTCACCGCCCATTGCCACCACCACTACCATAGTCAACCACCTTCATTGACACTGATCACTACCACCTATCGCCGCCATCAACATCGGCGGCCAATAGTAACCATCGCCTAACACCATCGACCACCTCCACAACAACAACCTCTTCCACCACCTCCACAACCACCCATCTCCATCACCGTTACCATCGTCAACCACCTCCACCGACCACCGACGACCATCAATAGTCACCGCACCGGCGGCCACCTCTACCTTTTCCTCTACTACTACAACCTCCCACTACAAGAAAATTGGGTATTAGCGATGAAAATTAGCGAGGGAAAAAATCCCTCGCTAATTAGCGAGGGATTAGCGAGGGATTGACCACAAAACCAAGCCCTCGCTAATCCCTCGCTAATTAGCGACGGATTAGTGAGGGATTCGTTTTGTGGTCAATCCCTCGCTAATCCCTCACTAATTAGCGAGGGATTGACCACAAACCCAATCCCTCGCTAATTAGTGAGCGATTAGCGACAAAATGAGTTTGTGGTCAATCCCTCACTAATTAGTGAGGGATTAGTGAGGGATTGTGTTTGTTGTCAACCCCTCACTAATCCCTTGCTAAATTAGTGAGGGATTAGCGAGAGATTGACCACAAACACAATCCCTCGCTAATCCCTCACTAATTAGCGACGAATTAGCGAGGGATTGACCACAAACCCATTTCCGTCACTAATTCCTCACTAATTAGCGAGGGACACCTAACATTCGTCGCTAATCCGTCGCTATATAGTGAGGGATTAGCAAGAGATTGGTTTTTTCTTTTCATGTTTTCTCATTTGTATGGGTTATATGTAGACATTTATATGATATATGTATAGTTGTATATGTGTTTTGTGTATCCTTCACTCTGTGTTCTATATTTGTATACATGATGTGTCTGTTGGTTGATAAAGACAATTGAATCTATGTATATATTATGGTGTATATGTGTTGTATATAGATTTATATGCATGTGTATATGTGAATGTATAGACAATGTTTATGTGTTGTTTGGTTGCCACATATTATGTATATATGTTTTATATATATGTGCATATATGTATAAGGGCAGGTTCAAATGAGAAGCTAAACATTTTGTGAGAAGGCGAGAAGTGTTTAATCATATATGATAAACAAGCTTAATCATATATGATATACAAGCTTAATCATATATGATTAAACACATGTTATATTGGCATTACATAGACGTTTAATCATATATGATTAAACACACCTACAGGCCATGTAATCATATATGATATCACACTTCTCGCCTTCTCGCAAAATATTTATCTTCTTTCATGATCCTTCGTCTATATGTATATATGTAACACCCGAAAAATTCAAGGTAGGTAATTATAAATGTTAATGTGGTCTCGTTATATTTTTTTATGAGGAGATTATGCCTGGGTTTGGTGATGATTGGTATGTTATGTTAAATGTTATTAGCATAAGTTCCTTACAGGTTAATTTTATCAAAATCGTCGAAAAACGAGATTTTTGGAGTGTGGCGCGATAGTGACCGTGACTATGACATTGGTCATAGTCGCGTGGCATAGTCGCGGGCCGGGGGTGGTCTCGGTACACCCCCGGCGAGAGTGCCTCGCGAGAGTGACAAGGGCACAATCGCCCTATCACAATCGCGGGCTTTGTACCGTGAGTAAGGGAGTGGGCGCGAGATTGCCCCGCGACAGTGCCATGGGCACAATCGTCGGGCATTGTCGCCGACGGGCTTTGAGGGTTTAAAAAGTCCAACTTTGACCATCTCATTTCACTTTATCATCTCAAACGTTTGGAGCCAGCTTGGAACCCTTTAGAGGCGATTTTCTCTCATCTTAAAACACTTCAAACATTTATTGAAACCCTAGGGTAGTTGGGGACATTTATTGGTGATTCAAGGAAGTTAAAGGAGCATCCAAGTGAAAGCATTCAAGTCTATAAAGCCTCCATCTTCTCACCATCTCATTCAAGTTTCTAGGGTTTCCTCTAAAACCCTAGATAGCGAGTTTTCTACTAACATTTTCAAATGAGATACATATCTTGAGTATTTACTTGTTTAGCATCTCATGTTTGTATAAAAGTTTGATCACCTGATAAGTTTGACCTAACTGCTACATTTGAGATTGTTGGTAATTTAGTGATGATGATGCATGTGGATATTGATGGCATTATTATTTATGGTACCCATGCTTGGTTATATGTATTTTGATGAACAAATGGGAATATTTGAGTATTTGCATATCCTGGAGTTTTGTACCTAAATTATGCTTGGGAATGTTGAAGTCTTATACATGTATCTTATTGGTATGGAGTTATGTATAGAGACGGGTATTGTACGTACATAGAACGAACCATGAGTAAGTGCTAGGAGGATGTAGTCTTAGGAGCCACCATGACGGTATGCGCCTAGACCTCCGCCATTTGGAGTAATGCCTGGGAGGTAGTCTTCAAGTGTGTCGGGCCTTCGGGATGTTGCTCAAGCGAGTGAATATCAAGGTACATTGACTTGAGGTAAAACTCATTGGTGTAATGGGTCTCCCCCATGGTTATTCCCATATGGACTTTAGTGATTAAAATGTTATAATTGTTCATAACATGCTTTAGAAATGTATGTCGTGTTCTTGTTTAACTCACTAGACCCGTTTGGTCTAACACTTGATTGTTGGTATGTATCTCAGGTTCTAGCGGCGCGAGCGCCAAGAAAGTTTAGCCGACTTTTAGTGGTGAGCTTGGGAGCATTTTTGGGATGCCATTCTTGAAGACAATTCTTTTGGAAATAGTTGACAACTGTTCGTAATCTTATGTCTAGCGAGATTTAGATTAGAGAGTTGTCATCTATTATTGTTTCTTATTACAAACTTGTAATTAATAGGCATTTATTGCTCCTTTTTGTATGAGCTCGTGCTTTGGCATCTTATGCATACCGTATTTCCATTTTCCGGAAATTTTTGTTAGTCTCATTTTTGGGGTGTTACAATATATATATATATGTGTGTGTGTGTGTGTGTGTGTGTGTGAATGTATGTACTAGTACATACTTGCATACACATATGTAATAACTTACCATTGTAATAAGTTAACATATATACAACACATATACACATACATATGTAGATCCACTCGCAGTTAGCTACCAACACACACACACACATACATATATATATATATATATATATATAACAAGGTCCGACGAATATATATATAACACATACACATGTATACATATAGCATATGGCGAAGGATTGTGTGAGAAGTTGAGTTAATGGTGAGAAGCGTGAGAAGTGGATCTGAACCGTTGATCTCTTTTAATATCAAACACTCCCATGAATTGTGGGTTAGAAAGTAACTGATCTAGTGCATCTCGGTGCATCTCATCCTAATGTGCGTCCATTTTTCATCTAACGGTTGATAACCACTTCTCACGCTTCTCACCGTTAACTCAACTTCTTACTAGAACCCAACCATGTAACATATACACATACACATGTGTACACATAACATATACAAATAAGAAAACAAGAAATTGTCAATTCCTCACTAATCCCTTGTTAATTAGTGAGGGATTAGCGAGGGACACATGGTATATGTCGCTAATCCCTCGCTAATTAGTGATGGATTGATTTTTTCTTCTTCTTGTTTTCTCATTTTTATGTGTTATGTACTAGCGTGAGAAGTGGATCTAAACCATTATACACATGTGTACATGTAATTAACACATACAAATGAAAAAACAAAAAAAAAAACAATCCTAGTGAGGTTAGCGAGAGACACGTGCATGATATACGTCACTAATTATATATTATGTATATATGTGTATATGCATTATATATATGTTTATATGCAAGTGTATATGTAAATATATAGTACATACATATACACATATGTATATATAACACATACAAATGAAAAAATAAGAAAAAAAAACCTAATCCCTCACTAATCCGTCGCTAATTAGCGATGGATTAGTGAGGGATGATGTTTATGATCAATCTTTCGCTAATCTATTTCTAATCATGATTATAATTAAATTTTATTTGATAATTTAATAATTATTAATTAATTAGAAAGTGATTTAATAAATAAACTGTTATGATTTATATTTAAAGATTATTTAATTATTTTTTAAATTATTAGAAATTAATTTAATAAAGTAATAATTAATAAAAAACTAAATCACAAAGTTTTAATAAAATTCAAATTCCCCCCATTTTCTAGACATCTACAGTTTATAATATATTTATTAGAGCAAATTACGGATTTGGTCCCTTACATTTGTCGATTATTACGGAATTGGTTCCTTAACTTCAAAAATTACATGATAACCCTCTCACTATGCATTTTGTTATGGATTTGGTCCCTCGAGCGAACGGTCATCTAACTGCTCCGTTAACCACGAGGGTATTATCGTCATTTTACCCTATTTTATTTATTTTTACATTTTTTAATTAATTATAGTTATTTTGTTTGAATATTCATCTTCTACCTCAAGAACATCATGAACACCAAGAACAAATCCAAATCAAACCCATATTCAAAAATCAAAAACCCAAATCTATTGGTAGCCATTAAAGTCTTGGGAGATAGCAATCACCTCTGCATCTAGATCTATAAGTTTAAATCAAGGAAAATTAACTTAATTTTTATATCAATTTCAAAACAGTAAAGCCCTGATCACTCATCATCTTTCCCACATGAAATCTCCTTCTTTTTTTTCTAAACGGAAGTAGAAGAAGCAACAATGGCAACAACTTATGAAGAAATACAGATCTGAGAGAGATCGAGAGAGAGATTTGAGAGAAGAGAGAGAGAAAGAGATATGAGAGAAGAGAGATATGAGAGAAGAGAGAGAGAGAGAGAGATCTAAGATAGAGAGAGAGATCGAGACGCAGACCACAGGCAGACGACCTCGCCGAAGAACGACCTCACCGGAGAAGACGACCTCGCCGGAGAAGACGAGGTCGCTGACGTCTCTCTCTCTCTCTCTTCTCTCGATGTCTCTCTCTTCTCTCGATGTCTCTCTCTTCTCTCGGATCTGTTTTCTCAATCTCCCTCTCTTCTCTCAAATCTATGTATCGATCTCTCTCTCTTCTCTCAGATCTCTCTCTCTCTCTTCTCTCAAATCTCTCTCTCGATCTCTCTCAGATTTAAGTTTGGTTTTTGAGTTTTTGGTTTGATTTAAATTTTTGGTTTTTGATTTTGATTTGGGTTTTAAAATCTTGGTGTTCTTGAGGTAGAAGATGAACATTCTTGGTATTCTTGGTGTTCATGTTGAAGAAGATGAACATTCAAAGAAATGTAATTAAAAAATGGTAAAATAAATTAAATAAGGCAAAATGACGATAATACCCTCGTGGTTAACAGAGCAGTTAGACGGTTGTTCGCTCTAGGGACCAAATCCATAACAAAATGCATACTGGGAGGGTTATCATGTAATTTTTGAAGTTAAAGGACCAATTCCGTAACAATCGTCAAACGTGAGGGACTAAATCCATAATTTACTCTATTTATTATTATAAATAAAAATATAAACCTAATTAGATATCTAAAAAAAATCTCAAATTTCACTGAAAAGTTGGATTTTCATTTTCCCTCTTCTGTATCTTTTCCTTTCCCTCTTTTTTTTTACCTTCATTCATCTGATACCCAAACCCAATCCAAAGTTGTAAACAAGGGAAAGGTTTTAGGGCTTCTCTTCTCATTCTCTTCTCAATGGAGTCTGGACTACGCCTCCATCAACAAAAACTTCCAGATCGATTTTAGGGCTCCCCATCGACAGCTTCCGGATCGAGACCTCCATGTGAAAATCGAGATTAGTAACATTCTTCTCACTTTCTCTCTGAAATCGATTTCATTGTAAAAATCCATGGTTGTTTCTGAAATTGATTACTTACTCTAAACCATGGTTGTTTCGATTACTTACTCTAAACCAAGACTGAAATCGATTAATTTGTTGCCATCTACATCGATTACTCCCTCTGAAATCGATTTTAGGGCCTTTTTAAAAAAATCGATTCCTCTTACACCCTCAAATCGATTCTTGTTATACCCTAAAATCGATTTTAGGGTCTATTTTATGTCGAAGATGGTTTCTTCTTTCTGATTTTCGGACCCTAAAATCGATGGATACCATAAAATCTGATTTATTTCTGATTTCATACCATAAAATCAATGAAGGAACATATTGTAGACCATAAAATCGATGGATAAAATGAAGCTTTGTTGGTATATTTGTTGAGAACAATATGTTTTCATATGTTCATACAGTTTATATTTTATATTGTTGGTATATTTAAGAACAAAATGCTTGAAGCTTTGCTCTTCTAATTATTCTTAATTATATATAATTTGTGTTTAGAAAGTTGTGACCGGTGCTTTGTATACAATATATCCATTGTTGCAGGGAAAGAAAGATGGATCTTGATTGTCTTGTCTTTCTTGCTAGTTAACATAAATTTTTTTCTTTGAATGAATAGGCTCTATCAGCTTCAGGGTTAAGAGCTATAAGATATGCTCGTGAAATGCAAGGGATCTGTTAAGACACAGTCTCATTGGATTCAAGATCATCCAAACTGAAGATCGCAATCTGAAGCTAAAGCCGGAACGTCGACTCTCGATATTAAAGTCTAGGGTTATCATGTAATTTTTGAAGTTAAAGGACCAATTCCGTAACAATCGTCAAACGTGAGGGACTAAATCCATAATTTACTCTATTTATTATTATAAATAAAAATATAAACCTAATTAGATATCTAAAAAAAATCTCAAATTTCACTGAAAAGTTGGATTTTCATTTTCCCTCTTCTGTATCTTTTCCTTTCCCTCTTTTTTTTACCTTCATTCATCTGATACCCAAACCCAATCCAAAGTTGTAAACAAGGGAAAGGTTTTAGGGCTTCTCTTCTCATTCTCTTCTCAATGGAGTCTGGACTACGCCTCCATCAACAAAAACTTCCAGATCGATTTTAGGGCTCCCCATCGACAGCTTCCGGATCGAGACCTCCATGTGAAAATCAAATTTAGTAACATTCTTCTCACTTTCTCTCTGAAATCGATTTCGTTGTAAAAATCCATGGTTGTTTCTGAAATTGATTACTTACTCTAAACCATGGTTGTTTCGATTACTTACTCTAAACCAAGACTGAAATCGATTAATTTGTTGCCATCTACATCGATTACTCCCTCTGAAATCGATTTTAGGGCCTTTTTAAAAAAATCGATTCCTCTTACACCCTCAAATCGATTCTTGTTATACCCTAAAATCGATTTTAGGGTCTATTTTATGTCGAAGATTGTTTCTTCTTTCTGATTTTCGGACCCTAAAATCGATGGATACCATAAAATCTGATTTATTTCTGATTTCATACCATAAAATCAATGAAGGAACATATTGTAGACCATAAAATCGATGGATAAAATGAAGCTTTGTTGGTATATTTGTTGAGAACAATATGTTTTCATATGTTTATACAGTTTATATTTTATATTGTTGGTATATTTAAGAACAAAATGCTTGAAGCTTTGCTCTTCTAATTATTCTTAATTATATATAATTTGTGTTTAGAAAGTTGTGACCGGTGCTTTGTATACAATATATCCATTGTTGCAGGGAAAGAAAGATGGATCTTGATTGTCTTGTCTTTCTTGCTAGTTAACATAAATTTTTTTCTTTGAATGAATAGGCTCTATCAGCTTCAGGGTTAAGAGCTATAAGATATGCTCGTGAAATGCAAGGGATCTGTTAAGACACAGTCTCATTGGATTCAAGATCATCCAAACTGAAGATCGCAATCTGAAGCTAAAGCCGGAACGTCGACTCTCGATATTAAAGTCTAGGGTTATCATGTAATTTTTGAAGTTAAAGGACCAATTCCGTAACAATCGTCAAACGTGAGGGACTAAATCCATAATTTACTCTATTTATTATTATAAATAAAAATATAAACCTAATTAGATATCTAAAAAAAATCTCAAATTTCACTGAAAAGTTGGATTTTCATTTTCCCTCTTCTGTATCTTTTCCTTTCCCTCTTTTTTTTACCTTCATTCATCTGATACCCAAACCCAATCCAAAGTTGTAAACAAGGGAAAGGTTTTAGGGCTTCTCTTCTCATTCTCTTCTCAATGGAGTCTGGACTACGCCTCCATCAACAAAAACTTCCAGATCGATTTTAGGGCTCCCCATCGACAGCTTCCGGATCGAGACCTCCATGTGAAAATCGAGATTAGTAACATTCTTCTCACTTTCTCTCTGAAATCGATTTCGTTGTAAAAATCCATGGTTGTTTCTGAAATTGATTACTTACTCTAAACCATGGTTGTTTCGATTACTTACTCTAAACCAAGACTGAAATCGATTAATTTGTTGCCATCTACATCGATTACTCCCTCTGAAATCGATTTTAGGGCCTTTTTAAAAAAATCGATTCCTCTTACACCCTCAAATCGATTCTTGTTATACCCTAAAATCGATTTTAGGGTCTATTTTATGTCGAAGATTGTTTCTTCTTTCTGATTTTCGGACCCTAAAATCGATGGATACCATAAAATCCGATTTATTTCTGATTTCATACCATAAAATCAATGAAGGAACATATTGTAGACCATAAAATCGATGGATAAAATGAAGCTTTGTTGGTATATTTGTTAAGAACAATATGTTTTCATATGTTTATACAGTTTATATTTTATATTGTTGGTATATTTAAGAACAAAATGCTTGAAGCTTTGCTCTTCTAATTATTCTTAATTATATATAATTTGTGTTTAGAAAGTTGTGACCGGTGCTTTGTATACAATATATCCATTGTTGCAGGGAAAGAAAGATGGATCTTGATTGTCTTGTCTTTCTTGCTAGTTAACATAAATTTTTTTCTTTGAATGAATAGGCTCTATCAGCTTCAGGGTTAAGAGCTATAAGATATGCTCGTGAAATGCAAGGGATCTGTTAAGACACAGTCTCATTGGATTCAAGATCATCCAAACTGAAGATCGCAATCTGAAGCTAAAGCCGGAACGTCGACTCTCGATATTAAAGTCTAGGGTTATCATGTAATTTTTGAAGTTAAAGGACCAATTCCGTAACAATCGTCAAACGTGAGGGACTAAATCCATAATTTACTCTATTTATTATTATAAATAAAAATATAAACCTAATTAGATATCTAAAAAAAATCTCAAATTTCACTGAAAAGTTGGATTTTCATTTTCCCTCTTCTGTATCTTTTCCTTTCCCTCTTTTTTTTACCTTCATTCATCTGATACCCAAACCCAATCCAAAGTTGTAAACAAGGGAAAGGTTTTAGGGCTTCTCTTCTCATTCTCTTCTCAATGGAGTCTGGACTACGCCTCCATCAACAAAAACTTCCAGATCGATTTTAGGGCTCCCCATCGACAGCTTCCGGATCGAGACCTCCATGTGAAAATCAAATTTAGTAACATTCTTCTCACTTTCTCTCTGAAATCGATTTCGTTGTAAAAATCCATGGTTGTTTCTGAAATTGATTACTTACTCTAAACCATGGTTGTTTCGATTACTTACTCTAAACCAAGACTGAAATCGATTAATTTGTTGCCATCTACATCGATTACTCCCTCTGAAATCGATTTTAGGGCCTTTTTAAAAAAATCGATTCCTCTTACACCCTCAAATCGATTCTTGTTATACCCTAAAATCGATTTTAGGGTCTATTTTATGTCGAAGATTGTTTCTTCTTTCTGATTTTCGGACCCTAAAATCGATGGATACCATAAAATCTGATTTATTTCTGATTTCATACCATAAAATCAATGAAGGAACATATTGTAGACCATAAAATCGATGGATAAAATGAAGCTTTGTTGGTATATTTGTTGAGAACAATATGTTTTCATATGTTTATACAGTTTATATTTTATATTGTTGGTATATTTAAGAACAAAATGCTTGAAGCTTTGCTCTTCTAATTATTCTTAATTATATATAATTTGTGTTTAGAAAGTTGTGACCGGTGCTTTGTATACAATATATCCATTGTTGCAGGGAAAGAAAGATGGATCTTGATTGTCTTGTCTTTCTTGCTAGTTAACATAAATTTTTTTCTTTGAATGAATAGGCTCTATCAGCTTCAGGGTTAAGAGCTATAAGATATGCTCGTGAAATGCAAGGGATCTGTTAAGACACAGTCTCATTGGATTCAAGATCATCCAAACTGAAGATCGCAATCTGAAGCTAAAGCCGGAACGTCGACTCTCGATATTAAAGTCTAGGGTTATCATGTAATTTTTGAAGTTAAAGGACCAATTCCGTAACAATCGTCAAACGTGAGGGACTAAATCCATAATTTACTCTATTTATTATTATAAATAAAAATATAAACCTAATTAGATATCTAAAAAAAATCTCAAATTTCACTGAAAAGTTGGATTTTCATTTTCCCTCTTCTGTATCTTTTCCTTTCCCTCTTTTTTTTACCTTCATTCATCTGATACCCAAACCCAATCCAAAGTTGTAAACAAGGGAAAGGTTTTAGGGCTTCTCTTCTCATTCTCTTCTCAATGGAGTCTGGACTACGCCTCCATCAACAAAAACTTCCAGATCGATTTTAGGGCTCCCCATCGACAGCTTCCGGATCGAGACCTCCATGTGAAAATCGAGATTAGTAACATTCTTCTCACTTTCTCTCTGAAATCGATTTCGTTGTAAAAATCCATGGTTGTTTCTGAAATTGATTACTTACTCTAAACCATGGTTGTTTCGATTACTTACTCTAAACCAAGACTGAAATCGATTAATTTGTTGCCATCTACATCGATTACTCCCTCTGAAATCGATTTTAGGGCCTTTTTAAAAAAATCGATTCCTCTTACACCCTCAAATCGATTCTTGTTATACCCTAAAATCGATTTTAGGGTCTATTTTATGTCGAAGATTGTTTCTTCTTTCTGATTTTCGGACCCTAAAATCGATGGATACCATAAAATCCGATTTATTTCTGATTTCATACCATAAAATCAATGAAGGAACATATTGTAGACCATAAAATCGATGGATAAAATGAAGCTTTGTTGGTATATTTGTTGAGAACAATATGTTTTCATATGTTTATACAGTTTATATTTTATATTGTTGGTATATTTAAGAACAAAATGCTTGAAGCTTTGCTCTTCTAATTATTCTTAATTATATATAATTTGTGTTTAGAAAGTTGTGACCGGTGCTTTGTATACAATATATCCATTGTTGCAGGGAAAGAAAGATGGATCTTGATTGTCTTGTCTTTCTTGCTAGTTAACATAAATTTTTTTCTTTGAATGAATAGGCTCTATCAGCTTCAGGGTTAAGAGCTATAAGATATGCTCGTGAAATGCAAGGGATCTGTTAAGACACAGTCTCATTGGATTCAAGATCATCCAAACTGAAGATCGCAATCTGAAGCTAAAGCCGGAACGTCGACTCTCGATATTAAAGTCTAATGTCGTTTGTAATAAATGTCAAAGTTAGTTTTATTGTATTTTATCTATTTCTAGGTAACTAGTTAGTTAGTTGTTAGTTAGTTAGTTAATAGTTTAGTTATTAGTTAGATATAATATCTAAATATTAGATATTATGTAGGTTTATTTGTTTAATATTGCAACTTGTTGTTGCAAGTGGTTTTAGGAAGTGTGTCTTAGAAGCTAGATATCATATATCTGATATCTCAACAACTCTCCAAAAATAATCAGATATTATCAGACACACAAACACACACTAAAAGGTGTAAAACAGAGAGAACACAAAATAGCTTGAATCGATCAATCCTGTAACCATTTGTTATAATCAATACAGGTTGGTAATCTTATTGTGTTGTTAATCTATAAACTTGATAAGTATTGTGTGGACCGACAATTGGTATCAGCGCATTGTATCAGAGCCTGATTAAGTTCAAAATCAAGGTGTTTTAGGTGTTAAAATCGATCAGGTTGTGATCGATTAGCATGCTAGATCGAGTTGTTGTTGTTTGATTTAACTATTAAGCTTTAATCGAGTTCCATTTTGGTGATTCAGTGGTCTAAAGTCGAGAACAGAAAGTTACTGTGCCATCAAATTTATTTTCAAAAAGTGGTTTTTATTGCGATCGAGTGATAGCAATCTGTTATAGAAGTGTTTTTAGACTTATTGGTAAAATTTGGTACTGCTAATCGACAAAGGAACAAGTTTTTAGTTGATTTTCGAAGTACAGGACGAACTTGCGCAAACCAGAAGATGAACACACGCAAAGCTCACTTTGCTCATCTAACGTGATACACAAACTTCACTTTGCGCATCACGCCTGATACGCAAACCCTACTTTGCGCATCTCAAGCAATCCGCAAACCTCACCAACTACTCATTTTCTTCTCAACAAGAAAGTGTTTCACATTTTCAAAGGGGATACAGCACATATGTTATCTGATTTTCATTTGGAAAATCTGGATATTGAAAAGAAGGAAGTCTGCCCCACCTTCGCACTTCAATCATATACATTGAGTCTGTGTTTAACTTACTGTTGTCTCAGTGGTTTACACAAATTTTGAGCTTATAAGTAATCATCAGTGCTTAATTCTTTCAAACACAAGCACGAACACACAAGGAATTAGTTTCTTTGTCATAACGTTTATAGAAATAACCTTTGTGGTGTTTCGATGCTTAAATAGAAGCCCTGGGAGAGTCAACATCAAACAGTTCCTTTCCAATGTGTATTTGTTACACACATTGACTTAGTGTTACTGACAGGCATGTTAACTGATTCATTAGTTGATTCAGGTGTTACACGACTATTTTGTCTGGATTTGAAAAGATCTGGATGAATATCTTATGAATTAACGAATCAGAGGCTCTAACTGACGGACATTTCTTACAAAAAGTTTTGATGAAGTCGTTACACTTATCATCAAAAAGGGGGAGAATGACTACAAAAGAAATGGCAAAGATCACATGTTTCAAAAGCAACTATTCTGAAGACATGCTGATTTCAGAGCTAGAGAAAGAGATTGCATCTTCTGAACTTGAACAAGAAGACTGAATTGCTAAAATCATTTTCGTAATGATCTTGATCCAAAGGGGGAGATTGTTAAGACACAGTCTCATTGGATTCAAGATCATCCAAACTGAAGATCGCAATCTGAAGCTAAAGCCGGAACGTCGACTCTCGATATTAAAGTCTAATGTCGTTTGTAATAAATGTCAAAGTTAGTTTTATTGTATTTTATCTATTTCTAAGTAACTAGTTAGTTAGTTGTTAGTTAGTTAATAGTTTAGTTATTACTTAGATATAATATCTAAATATTAGATATTATGTAGGTTTATTTGTTTAATATTGCAACTTGTTGTTGCAAGTGGTTTTAGGAAGTGTGTCTTAGAAGCTAGATATCATATATCTGATATCTCAACAACTCTCCAAAAATAATCAGATATTATCAGACACATAAACACACACTAAAAGGTGTAAAACAGAGAGAACACAAAATAGCTTGAATCGATCAATCCTGTAATCATTTGTTATAATCAATACAGGTTGGTAATCTTATTGTGTTGTTAATCTATAAACTTGATAAGTATTGTGTGGACCGACAGGATCGGACAAGTTGTGGTACTGAACAACGATAATGGTTGGTGATGGTATTGGTGTATATTTGTGAATTATGTTTCACGAATCTTTTAACTAGTATCACATGCTGCCTAGATTACGTTATTGAACACAAATATATTGGTTAGAAATTGGTGTGTTCTTTTGCATTTTGTTATTTTATTATTGTTATTCTTTTTGTGTAGCATATGTCGAAGCTTGCAGGAGAAACATTAAATTCAACGGTTCAGTTGCAAGTGAAAAGGTGGAATCAAACCTTGCTGATGCTCGAGTCTATATGCTTACTCATCCAAAGGAATTTGATGTGGTATGATAAATAACATCATGAGTTTTAATTTGTATATGTTGTATTTCTTGAGATTTCATTGGATTCGGTTATTGTTATGAACTTATTTGTGAACTCAATGCATCCATATAAGGGTACAAAAGAATCTATTTGTAATTCATAGCGATAAGGGAGAATCCAGATGTTAGTTTCTGTTCAACACCTCCCTTCATATCTATTATCTCATCTGGATATTTTGTCATTGTTTCTATTATATCGAGAATTAGCTTGTAATCTTGTTGTTATAACCATAATTTGATGTTGTTCAGATTGATCTCGATCCTATGGTTCACTCTCTATGTTTCTAGACTCTGCAGTTCAGTCGATTGCTGAAGGAGGGATGTTGATGTGCACAACAACAGATATTGCAGTGCTATGTGGAGGCAATGGAGAAGTCTGCTATTCCAAGTAAGATTTTATATTTTCAGAACTCAGCTTATGTTTAGTTTTTTCCTTCCTGTGAAATTTTGCATTTGACTTGTTATATTGTTTAACGAAATTGACTTGGCTATTTTTAATAAGTGTGTGTAAGGCAACATATACAAATAGAATATTGTCTCAGTTGATACCTTACACAACAAGTGCATAAATCGAATGTTGTCCGAGAGTTTGTTTGATGCAACATATGGAGTTTATAGTTTTGTGTTCATTCTTTCTTCATCATGATGCAGGTTCACAAGAGTGACGAGGGCGATCTTTCTGGAATTCTCGACTACAGAGCTTTGCGGAGATGATAGCTAGATTATCCCCGCCCCCTTCTAGCTAGTTATTGTTATGCACTGACATTAATTTTTTGATCGAATACTAATTTTAGAAAATTGAACTTGTTATCTAATATGTATTTTATATATGTGATACAATCAATGTAAAGGAAAATAAATATAAAATAAATATTTTTTTATAAAAAAATCAAATATTTACGACGGATTAGTGACGGAAATCCGTCGCTAAAAATAATGAGTTCCCTCGCTAACCCGTCGCTACTAAGGCCCCCCGCTAATCCATCGGTAATAAGGGCCCTCGCTAATCCGTCGGTAATAAGGGCCCTCGCTAATCCGTCGCTAATAAGGGCCCTCGCTAATCCCTCGCAGATACAAGTCCCTCGGTAATCCCTCGCAGATACAAGTCCCTCGGTAATCCCTCGCTGATACAAGTCCCTCGGTAATCCCTCACTGATACTTGTTCCTCGCTAATCCGTCGCTGGTGTCCATCGCTGATCCGTCGATGATAGCACATCAGCTACGCCTATTTGGACGACGGACTATCAGCGACGAATTAGAGCTTTAGCTAGGGATTAGCGACGGATTTTCCCTCACTAATAAGGATCATTTTTGTAGTGTCCTCTACCACCGTCCACAACCACCGCCACTACTATACCATCGTCGATCACCTCCACCTCCACCCATCACCGCCTACCACCACCTATACCTCCACCACATGGACCACAACTACCTCCTCCACTACCACTACCCACCATCTTCACTTCCTCCAATCCACCAGCCACCCATCGCCTTTATCTCTACCGGTCGCTGCAATCATGGCTCTGCTAATTTATAAAGATCTTCCAAATTAAATCAAACACAATATTCATTTGTATGAATCGAGTTTTTTTTCCGAACTAACATCAATTATTTCAGATTGTTTATTTAAATTTCATTATATCATTTATGTATTATGTATATGAAAATTGTGTGATTCATAGCTATTATATGGAATATAAACCCATCAAACAACTTTTAAGGGCAACATTACTTGTCTTGTTTTATCTGGTCCTAATCGTACCAAATACCAGACAAATATTTGTCTTGTCCAATCATGTCCAGTCCGATCCAATCATGTATGCATATCAAACACTACCTTAACAACAAAGTTTTTTATTGGTTAAAATATATAAAAAATGTTTTTGTATTACTGTAATAATTTTTGGGGAGTTCTCCAAATTTAGAAAATTTCACACATGCTCTCATGCTTTCTAAATTTTGGAGAAATGTTTGAAGAATCTATTAAAACAAAAATTTACCTAAAATCTTTATTTTCTCAATTTTAAAGAATATGTTAGAGCATCTACAAGAGGTTCTTTATAATGTCTCTAAAACAGAGAACCAACAATCAAAAACTATAAATAAAATTGCATTTAACTCCAACAGATTCTTTGTTTTAGAGATTTTATTATTGGTTATATTATTAAAATATTCTATTGTTTTATTATCCATGCAATTTTTTTAAAAAAACTTTAAATAAAATTATAATAATTTAATCTCATTGGTGGGAATGAATAAATTTTTTCTCACCTCCAATCAAGTTTTAAAAAATTCCTTTAAATTTGGAGTATTATTTTTATCTTGTTTTCTCTATTTTAGAGAACAATGTATAGAATTTGTTGGACAAAATAAAAAATGTTAAGAGAATCTCCAACAGTTTCTCTATAATCTATACTACCTTATAAAACATATTTGTAAAAGTTTAAAAAACAACTTTTATTACACCATGTACAGCTAATTTATGCATAAATCTTGAAATCTCTTAATTAGAAGATACACAACACAATGTACAACCTCCTTATCTTTATGTTCCAACTTTCTTCCAATCGGTTCATCTCCTAACACAGGCTTTAGAGCATCTTCAACAACTTCTTCCAAATGAAGTAGTAAAATGTCAAAATCTCCAAAAAATATCACCTTCATCTCCAACAGATTTTATATTTTGGAGATTACACGAAGAATTATATTATTAAAATATATTCAATACAACTTATGAAGAAACTGAGTGGTCGAAGCGAATTCCAAAAAAAGTGTGTATATTCTTTTGGAAGGCTAAACAAGGAAGGATTCCGTGTAGGGTGGTTCTTGATAGATTGGGCATCGATATCAGTTCTGTTCTTTGCCCAAGGTGTGAGAAGGAAATGAAAACGGTGAATCATGCGTTGGTTCAATGCAATGAGGTTGCAAAGGTATGGAATTCGGTGTTTCGTTGGTGGAGTATCGGAGAATCGAACGCCTCATTGCTGCAAGATCTCGTAGAAACAGGCCTCGTGGCAGGGAATGAAGCTCGAAATAAGATCTGGACTGAGACAGTTTGGTGCGTGGCCTATCTGGTTTGGGTTCAATGAAATCAGTTAGTGTTTAAAGGTGTTAACAGGAAGTTTGATGGCAGTTTTTTACAGTTGCAACGATTATGTTTTGAATGGATTGGCCGGAGAAGCAGGGGGAGCAAACTTGATTGGATGAAGTGGATGAATGACCCAGCGAACTGTCCATGATTCGATACGGTCGATCGACAGATTCGTGAAGGAACGGTTCGAGCAGGGTTTCTTTTGGTTTAGTTATTTGGTTTGTGGCTAATTCTTCTTCAGATCCGGGGAGGTCTTATGTGGATATGGCAACAGTTGCACATCGACGGCTTGTAACGGGACAGGCTCTGTCTTCGAGTCTGTGTTCGGTATTGGTTCGTTGGGTAGCTCGGTGCAGGTTTAGAGGTGGCTTGGAGCGGTTTGGTGAGGCGCGGGGGCTGCTCTATGCAGCTGCTTGAGTATTTTTTTGGTCTCGTCTGGGTCCCATGTTTATGCACTGTTCCTGTTGCTTTCTGTGGTTTGCTTGTTGTTTTGCCTTGGGTTGGGTTTGCCTCTTGCTAACGTGTCCTTTGGCCCCTTGTAACTGTTGGTTTAGGTTTTATAATCGACGATTGCTACGGGGCAGATTTGGTCCTGGATTTCGAGTCTGAGTTTGGTGCTCGATTGCTGGGTTGTTCGGAGCAGATTTAGTGTCGTTTCGGAGCGGACTCGGTGAGGCGTTGAGATGTTCTCTTGCAACTGTTTGTATGTTTGTGTTGTTGTTTTGTACGTAAATTGGTCTCTTTTCTTTCCTGTTGTGTTTGGTTGCTCATTGGTCTTTGGGGTGGTTTGCTTCTTGCAAACATTCCCTTCTCTCCCATGTATTGGTTGTTTTTTTAATAAATTTGCCTTTCTAAAAAAAAAAAAACTTGTGAAATATTATTTCTCTCTCTCCTAAACATTTAATTTAAAGTAATTTTATTGGTAGAATGAATAAAAAATTATTTTCCTCTCATATGTAATCATTGCTTGTTTCTTCCGGAAGAAATAGAAAATAAAATAAATGTGGATATTTTAATGTGACAGAGGCAAAACCTTGTCAAAAACTAAAGATAACTAATAATCTCAAAAACTAGGCATTGGATGATGTTGCTAATAATGCTGCCCAGGAGAAAAGAATTGACCTTATTTGGGAAATAATGCATACATCATGAGCCTTCTTATCTATACTACTTTATAAAGCATTTGGTTGTTTTTCTTAAATACAATTTTTTAAGCCTTATGTACAACCATCTAAAGCCACATTACTTAATTTTCAACTTTATAAGTTTTTTATGCACCATGTACAACATATCAATGCTTAAAAAAAATCAGAGAACACTCTTATCTCACGACTTACACATTTATCTTCCCCATGTTTGTTTTATGTTCCCAATATGCTTTATTAGTCATTGAAAAATGCTTATTACTTTTGACCCTTTGTGTTCCCCAAAGCTTTTCACTGTACGGTTCAAAACCACCTACCCATTTTAAATCTCAAATGTAAACCAATCTCAAATCTTCATCTCTTTATTTCAGCTTTCAAAGTTCTTGTGTATCATCAAATACAAGGTAACCAAAAGCATCAATGTTCATCTTCATTTTCGATTTCCATTTACAACATCCATCTAAATTTCTTTTGTTCCCCCATTTGATTTCGTCGAATCAATTTTGATTTTTGTTAGGGTTAGCGAGTAATGGATTTTTTTATTCATCTGTTTGATTTGTCTCAGGGTTTAAAACAAATTGTGTTCCAAAATTTAATTTCGGAATGGATTTTCTTCATTTCAGTTCATCTGTTCTGGGTTTGATCTAAAGAAGTTTGTATGTTGGCTCAGTAAATATGGTTATATTCAAGCTCTTTTGAAGACTCTTGCAGCGATTATCCAAAAGGTGATAGAAATGCATGGGCTTGAAGGTTGCTAAACATGTTGGAACCAAGAGCAAATCTCATTGTATTGAGCATTATAATACAACATACATGAATTCCCAATGCTTTCCGCTTCCTCCGGTATAACAACTCTTTTTCTTTTCTTCTACAATATTCTTTTTTTGGGTATATTTGCATAATCTTATGTTTGTGCCATGTCTTTCCAGGACATGTCTCATGTTAATGATCGTTCCACTGATGGTGTTGATTTTGTTCGTGGCTACCCTTTCAGCCTCCGTGAAGGTATCCCCACCGCGTGTCTCATGGTAGTATAAGATACTTATACTTGCATATCGTTTTCTTCTTGTTTGAAGGTTTTTGCAATTTGTGTGGTGCATGGATATGATGATTTGAATTCATTCAGTTATCATGTATGTGGATGCTTACCATATACTCTACACAATGTTGTTTGGGAAAAGAAGCCATTTTACACTCAAAGTTGGTTGTTTTAAATAGGTGATATGTGATCATTCTTGGGGGCCGAAGATCAAGCCAACAACTCATTGTGAATTTGAAGAGAGAGTACAAAGAAGATGTCATAAGGTTATTGAACATGATAGCTAAATACTATCTCTTAAATGTATGCCCTTGCTCTTGGTGTATTCTTGTCTTATGCAGTCTGTCGAAGCTATAAGCACAAATATTAGCATCCATCTGAGTTTATTGATATTTATTTTATGCAATCTTATTAGAACTCTGATAAAATGAAGGTCTTGTAACTTTTGCTTTTATTAGTCACTTAAGCGATATGTGGATGTCAATCTTGGTGGTCACCCATAGATTGCTCATAAGTGTTCATTAATCCTCTTAGAAAGCTTTTGTTCTGGTGGATATGGGTTTAAGAAAGCTGTCTCTAATTCTCAAAATTCTTAGCTGTTGTCTTTGAGCTACTATTACTTCTGTTTTTTTTTTCTTCAAAAGTTGAAGTTTGCATGGCTAAAGGTCAAAGGGCTCTTCAAAAGTTGAAGTTTGCATGGCTAAAGGTCAAAAGGCTTACGAGTCTTTGTTTTTCAACAACTTTTGGATTTTATTGATTTAAGGCACATAAGTGGATATGTGGGGTTGGATTTGGTTTACTGGTTGGACAAGCAAAAGAATTATGATGGGTTATAGGTTATGGGGTTGAAATGCTTTGGTTTGAGCTTAAAAATAGTGATTTGTATACATTTCTTTTGGAGTTTTCTATTTGGTTGCTTTGTAAAATTGTGGTTAAATAATATTTAATAAAATCATATTACTTCTTCCCTTTGTTTAGTAATTTTTTCTTTAAGATTTACATAATCATCATTTATTCATATTTTTTATTGTGGATGTAATTTACTTGATTTTTTTAATATGTTAAAAATGAATAGTAATGGTAATATATTTTACTAACATGAATTGATGGTTTTACAAATTCAATGGTATAACATTTTAAAGGATAAAGTAGACAATTTTGTATATTCAAATGTTTATCAATTTACAAAAACAAAAAAACTTAATTCATTGAGATTTCAAATTTCAACAACTATTAGAAAAACAAATGACACCTTAATTTTGAAGTAACTTTGCCTAAAGTAATTGGTTTATCATAAGTTTTTGCTTTCTTAAGTACACAAAAAGGTTGGCTTTTGGCATCGAGAAGATGGGTGCATGGTTCTCTTTTTGATGCAACCAAGAATAAATTTAAAAATTAAATATCTATATTAGAAGATCGTTATGTTATAAATCTCTAACAGAACAAAAAAATCTCAAAATGTCTCCCGTAGCATTGCACGGGTTCACAGCTAGTATTACACAATATATGTGTAGTAAAAATAGCACCAATAACAGGAATACAATGGAAAAACTTATGAAATAGAAGCTTGGGATGCATTTGTGTACTTTCACTATTGCTCATAATCCTCTTTGTTTATATAAACTGAAGACCCGAGTGTTAAGTTGTATATTGAAGGTAGTTGAAGTGTTAGTACTAGCCTATGTTTAGCTTACATTTGACAAAAATACCCTTAGGACAATGTTTTCATCTTTTTTCATGCCCTCCGCCTTTGCCTCCTTGGCCATACTACACATTGCAAATCTATGGTGCATTTTTGCTATACTAAGGTTGCGTTTGTTTTTTAAGATGTCTGAAGTCTTATTTTACGTCTGATTAGTAAGAGGTGGTGCTGAAGTCTGAAATCTGAATTAATAAGACTGTTTGTTTTTGTAACGTCTGAAGTTTGATCACAGGCAATGACGGTATGAAAAATGTTAAAACAGAGGATGAAAAAATCAATGTAAAAAAAAACCAAAATTGTTCATGTTTGTAGACACAAACTCCTTGGCATTTTCACAAACAAATGGAGTGAAAGGTAAAAAAACCAATAACTCCGGCAAAAATCAAAAGAGTAAAAGCCCAAGGACGGACTTGCTCTATAGAATACGGTGGCACGTGCCACCGTATTATTTTTCGAGGAAGGGTAAAAAAATTTAGGTTCGTGAAAGGTGCAACCGTATCGTTTTGGAAGTTGCTACCGTATTATTTTGGAAACATCAAGAAGGTGCAACCGTACCTCATAATCAACCAAAAGAAACTATCGAAATCAACCAAAAAAGCCGAAAAAAACTCTCGAAATCGATAAAAAAAACTTTAAAATCCCTCAAAATCAAGCAAACAACTTTAAAAATAGCTCGAAATTGTGGAAGTAGGCTAAAAACACATTGGCAATATTGAACGTCTGTAAAAAGATGAAGACACGTCGATAAAAACTGTGTTTTTTGTAATTATTTTTGTATGTATTATATGGTGTCACCGTGTGAAAAAATTTCTAGATTCGTCCCTGTAAAAGCCACAATCAATAGCATAATTCTTGACTTAAAAGAACATCATTTGATTTGACAAATCATATCCCAAAATCATCTATTGATCGTATTATATGAACAAACGTCAAAGAAGAATAGAACATGATAAACCACATGATTAACCTGCCGTAAAGAAGTAGATCTAAAGATTCTCGTGAAGACATCGATCAAATTGAACCAACTGAAAAAACAGATGAATGAACTGACCTCAAAAACGATCCGAGCCCGAAAAGCAGCTACTGCCTTTTGTTCCTCGATTAAACTCCTGGGAAGGTAGCTTGAGAGCTCCGTTCAAGAAATCAAAAACGACAGGTAGGAAATTCGTTCACGGAAGAAAATTCAGTTCACGGAAGAAAAATCGGCAAGAACAAGTAGGAAACTCGGAGATGTACCTTGAGAGCTCGATCTGGGCTTGAACGATGTCAGGGCGTGAGAGATCGATCGACAGGTTCAAGAGGGAGGAGGCAATATCTGGAGGGAGGCGGCTATGAAATCAGAGGTTTAAGGGTTTTTTTAGCACTTGTTAAATCAGAGGTTTTAAGGGTTTTTCAGCTCTTGTTTAAAAAAAATCAAACGCTCTTAATGCAAGGACATCTGACCGAATTAGATTTCAGATGTTTTTTTTTATAGTCTTAGGTGGCGTTTGTTTTTTAAGAGGTGCTGAAGTCTAAAATCTAATTTCACTCCTGATTTTTAAGAGGTGGTGCTAAAGTCTGAAATCTAAATCATTTAGACTGTTTGTTTTTATAAACTGATAAATGTCTGAATCTGATTAATTGTTTATTAGATCCTTCATAATAATGTTGAATTTATGCTCTTTATACAATTTGATTTGTTTATTCATCATCATTATAAAATTCACATTTAAATTATAAACTAGCAATTCATTTTAACTAAACTACATCATCGTCAATTTTAAATACATTCAAAACTCATTAAAGTACATCGGTTTATCCAAATCACACACAAGTCCTTTGAATATGATCTACCAAGAACATATTTGCATCATCCACACCATATAGATGACCATTACGTGAGGATTTGCATTTTTTAAAAGCTTTTACAAGAAAAATCACCCGACTCCCGACTTACGCCAAGGCAAACTCAAGACAACGTGATGGGTAAGTATTGTGCATAAATCGTTGATAAAGAACACATAAGCTACACACAAACGATTCATGAATCCATTTAAATTTAGAATTTGACCCTATTCCCAAAACAGATCCTAATGCTCTCTAAAATGCATCCAAACCGCCTTAAAAACAGGTTTACACAGCCCCTAACGTGGTCTCAAAACAGGTCTAAACATCCCCCAAAATGACTCTAAACGCGGCCTCAGAAGAGCCCTGAAACGACAACTCGAAAACAGCATCAATGGGGCTGTTGTTTTTCGATTTTGCACCCTATATAACAGCCTTGAAGCTGCTGTTTTTGACCATGAAAACGGTCCTTAGACTGTAGTAAACGAGCATGTCCAAACGTGGACTAAAATTGCTCCTACTTGCTGATTTTTGGGGCTCTAAACCATGTCTTATATGGTCCCGAATTGGCATCGACAATTGCAGCAAAAACACACCAGGATTTATCCACTAGACCTAATCGAGAAAGAGGGAAAAGAAGAAATGAATAACCTTTAAACGTCTTGATTCCAATTTACAATACAAACCCATAAGCATTAGATATTATCTGTGTATTAAAATATTTGACAACCATAAGCAATAATACAATTAAAATATGAAGTTCGTACAGGAAATTATGCACAAGCCATAAGCATTACATATTATTTGTGTATGCGTAGAGATAGAGAAACCATCAACAAGTGAAAATGAGAGCATACCATATGATACATGAGAGAATACAATATGATACATGAACAAGTTGCTGTCAACAGGGGCAAAATCAGTTAAGGAACCATCAACAAGTCAAGTTGTTGTCTTTAAATCGAGATCAGTTGCTGTTGCTGTTGTTAAATCAAGGTCCCAATCGAGGTCGGTTTCTGTTGTCGTTTTCCCAATCGAAGGAAGAGAGGAAAAACGAGAGAGGGAAACCATAAAATGGAGTCGATTTGAGGGAAAACGAGAGAGGGACAACGAGAGAAACAGGGACGAGATACATAAGGAACGATAGGATACCTGATCATTTCGAAGGAAGATCGTTGCTAGAGTCGATGAGAGGATGGGAGTCGATTTGAATCCATGAGAGGCTGGAGTTGCTTTGAGGATGAAGGAGATAATCTGGATGGAGTTGTTGGAGAGATGGAGCGCACGTCTACACGATTAAGAGGCTAGGCTACCACTTTTTGATTTAGATGTATTTTAGACATAAGTGCCTCTGAAATTTAACAAAAAAACAAACACTCTGAATTGCTTGATGTCTGACTGATTCAGATAAAAGTCACAATTAAGAGCTGAAAACTAAAAAACAAACAAGCCCTTATTGTTTTTTTTACTTCTCATTCACATCTTATTATCTGTAGACAATCAAGATACCCATGATTTATATTATATATTTCTATTTGATTTGTGTGATTGGGGTAAAAACCAAATTGTTACTTGTTAGAACTATCATTGTTTTAGCAATGGTCTCACTTAAACACCAATCCAGTAAGCATTTACCAGGTCATTTATGTTACCGGATGAACATGGTAAGGGTCGAGAATTGTACTGTTAAGAGCGACGATAAGAATGTAGTCTTATACGGTAAGTGAGGTTCCAACTCTTATCAGGTGAGCGCTTACCGGTTAAATTGTTTCATACGATACTGTTTTGATGGACTACAATTTTACTTGGTAAAGTTAGTTACCGTGTGTAAAAGTTAGTTAGTTAGCCCTTACATGTGTTTGTGATTTCCAGATCTTAGTATTGTTGCTGCCTTTGAATTGAAAACTCAAATATTGTTGTTGACTTTAATGATGCTTGTAGCTGTTGTGTATATTGAGTCCAAGACATATTTTAGTGGTTTAAGAAATGTAATGACACTGTAAGGAAAGTCGTTAAGAAGGAAATATATAACATACATTTACATGCTTTCTTATGTATAATTGACATTTTCATATGGAATGATTTATGATGTTATACATTTACATATCAATTGGTGGTCTTAATGATATAAACTCTTTTTTCATGAGTTTTGACAGTGGCATGTGTTATGGACCTACAAGTGATATTATGGGAAAAAAATATTAGTTTATTTAGCTCCTTTAACTCAAATTTATGGTACAAGAGTGATTTGAATTATACCATGTTGAGAGATTGACATAAGTAAGCCACAAAAAAACAATGTGTGGAGAACCTATAGGTTATATAGACAATGTGTTTTGATTATATAAACATGGAACAAAAGGGTGGGCCACATTAAGCTTTTAATTAATTTAGCCGGAAAAAAACGTGATTGTGAAAAGATAGTCTAAGATATCCAATAATCGATAATGGTAAAAAGAAACGTGTATGAAATGATATGTTTAGTTTACTGTCCAAAGGTGAGCAACCTTTTGTAGTATCGTGGTAGTCCATCACTGTTTCACCGGTATATTTAATATTTTCTACCCATTCTCACGTTCTACATAAAATAACTTGTTACTATTTTATATTGCGCATTCCGTATTTTTTTATTAATATTTTACATCACGTTGTATTGCGCGGATACACAACTAGTTTATCTAAAATAGAGAATCAAAAGTTAAAATCTTTAAAAAGAATTATATTCAACTTCAATAAATTCTCTATTTTAAAGATTTTAACACAAATTATATTATTATAATATTTTTTAATTTATCATCCGAATACATTTTAAAAAGAGCTTAATCTATACTATTATATTAAAATTCTATTACGGTTATTGAAAAAAGTAGTTATTGGAAACCGTTTTTGGAAAACTATTAAAGTTAAATTTTACATTTATCACCCTTACAATTAATTATCTAATTTACTTTTTATCCCTTGTTTTTTCATTTTACATTTTACACCCTTATTATTTTAACACAAATAAATCGTATATAAACAAAAATGCAATGAAAAAATTCGTTTCTTTTTTTACAAATTATACCATTATAATCGTCTCGTCAATACATTCAAAACGAACCCAATATTGAATATTTTTAAATTTAACCGTACTATTAAATATCATGAATATCTATGAATTAAATCTCTACTACTATATAAAAAAACTAATACGATTATTGTACAAACTTTTGTACAATAACACTTATCATCCTAAGCTTTTATATAATAACACTTATTACCCTAAGTTTTTATACAATAACACTTATCACCTTTATAATGTTACATTTGTCACCCTTACAATTACTTATTTAATTCATTTTATATCTCTTATTTTTTATTTTTTTATTTTACACCATTATCATATTAACATAAATAATCGTATATGAATAAAAATGCAATGAAAAAATAAGTTTCTTTTTCTACAAAGTATACTATTATAATTGTCTCATCAATATCTTCAAAACGAGTCTAATATTGAATATTTTTTAATTTAACTGTACTATTAAATATCATGAATATCTACGAACTAATTTATTTTCTATCCATACGTTTTATTTTTTTCCACTATTAGCACATTAAAAATACATAATCGTAAAATACGTTTCATTTTTATTATAAATTATATCATTATAATTTTTTTTGTCAATAATTGTAATATAAACTAATTATTGAATATCTTTATGGGTTTAGAGTTTCATAAATTGTGATTCATAGGTCTTGGTTGATTGTTGATAACATATTAAAATTCTATTACGGATATTGAAAAAAGTAGTTATTGGAAAACGGTTTTTGGAAAACTATTAAAGTTAAATTTTACATTTATCACCCTTACAATTAATTATCTAATTTACTTTTTATCCCTTGTTTTTTCATTTTACATTTTACACCCTTATTATTTTAACACAAATAAATCGTATATAAACAAAAATGCAATGAAAAAATTCGTTTCTTTTTTTACAAATTATACCATTATAATCGTCTCGTCAATACCTTCAAAACGAGCCCAATATTGAATATTTTTAAATTTAACCGTACTATTAAATATTATTAATATCTATGAATTAAATCTCTACTACTATATAAAAAAACTAATACGATTATTGTACAAACTTTTGTACAATAACACTTATCATCCTAAGCTTTTATATAATAACACTTATTACCCTAAGTTTTCATACGATAACACTTATCACATTTATAATGTTACATTTGTCACCCTTACAATTATTTATTTAATTCATTTTATATACCTTATTTTTAAAATTTTTATTTTACACCATTATCATATTAACACAAATAATCGTATATGAACAAAAATGCAATGAAAAAATAAGTTTCTTTTTCTACAAAGTATACTATTATAATGGTCTCATCAATATCTTCAAAACGAGTCTAATATTGAATATTTTTTAATTTAACTGTACTATTAAATATCATGAATATCTACGAACTAATTTGTTTTCTATCCATACGTTTTATTTTTTTCCACTATTAGCACATTAAAAATACATAATCGTAAAATACGTTTCATTTTTATTATAAATTATATCATTATAAATTTTTTTGTCAATAATTGTAATATAAACTAATTATTGAATATTTTTGTGGGTTTAGGGTTTCATAAATTGTGATTCATAAGTCATGGTTGATTGTTGATAACATATTAAAATTCTATTACGGTTATTGAAAAAATTAGTTATTGGAAAACGGTTTTTGGAAAACTATTAAAGTTAAATTTTACATTTATCACCCTTACAATTAATTATCTAATTTATTTTTTATCCCTTGTTTTTTCATTTTACATTTTACACCCTTATTATTTTAACACAAATAAATCGTACATAAACAAAAATGTAATGAAAAAATTCGTTTCTTTTTTTACAAATTATACCATTATAATCGTCTCGTCAATACCTTCAAAACGAGCCCAATATTGAATATTTTTAAATTTAACCGTACTATTAAATATCATGAATATCTATGAATTAAATCTCTACTACTATATAAAAAAACTAATACGATTATTGTACAAACTTTTGTACAATAACACTTATCATCCTAAGCTTTTATATAATAACACTTATTACCCTAAGTTTTTATACAATAACACTTATCACATTTATAATGTTACATTTGTCACTCTTACAATTACTTATTTAATTCATTTTATATCTCTTATTTTTTAATTTTTTATTTTACACCATTATCATATTAACATAAATAATCGTATATGAATAAAAATGCAATGAAAAAATAAGTTTCTTTTTCTACAAAGTATACTATTATAATTGTCTCATCAATATCTTCAAAACGAGTCTAATATTAAATATTTTTTAATTTAACTGTACTATTAAATATCATGAATATCTACGAACTAATTTGTTTTCTATCCATACGTTTTATTTTTTTCCACTATTAGCACATTAAAAATACATAATCGTAAAATACGTTTCATTTTTATTATAAATTATATCATTATAATTTTTTTTGTCAATAATTGTAATATAAACTAATTATTGAATATCTTTATGGGTTTAGGGTTTCATAAATTGTGATTCATAGGTGTTGGTTGATTGTTGATAACATATTAAAATTCTATTACGGTTATTGAAAAAAGTAGTTATTGGAAAACGGTTTTTGGAAAACTATTAAAGTTAAATTTTACATTTATCACTCTTACAATTAATTATCTAATTTACTTTTTATCCTTTGTTTTTTCATTTTACATTTTACACTCTTATTATTTTAACACAAATAAATCGTATATAAACAAAAATGCAATGAAAAAATTCGTTTCTTTTTTTACAAATTATACCATTATAATCGTCTCGTCAATACCTTCAAAACGAGCCCAATATTGAATATTTTTAAATTTAACCGTACTATTAAATATCATGAATATCTATGAATTAAATCTCTACTACTATATAAAAAAACTAATACGATTATTGTACAAACTTTTGTACAATAACACTTATCATCCTAAGCTTTTATATAATAACACTTATTACCCTAAGTTTTTATACAATAACACTTATCACCCTTATAATGTTACATTTGTCACTCTTACAATTACTTATTTAATTTATTTTATATCTCTTATTTTTTTAATTTTTTATTTTACACCATTATCATATTAACACAAATAATTGTATATGAACAAAAATGCAATGAAAAAATAAGTTTCTTTTTCTACAAAGTATACTATTATAATTGTCTCATCAATATCTTCAAAACGAGTCTAATATTGAATATTTTTTAATTTAACCGTACTATTAAATATCATGAATATCTACGAACTAATTTGTTTTTTATCCATACGTTTTATTTTTTTCCACTATTAGCACATTAAAAATACATAATCGTAAAATACGTTTCATTTTTATTATAAATTATATCATTATAATTTTTTTTGTCAATAATTATAATATAAACTAATTATTGAATATCTTTATGGGTTTAGGGTTTCATAAATTGTGATTCATAGGTCATGGTTGATTGTTGATAACATGTCTATAAGGAAGTAGCGTTAATTGTTCGTTATTTACTTACATTTCGCTGCATCGCGCGGGTATATGCCTAGTATAAAATGATAACAATTCATGTTTGGGATTGAATAAAATAAATGTTTTTCTCTCGTCAGCTGGTGTCATCAAGTTTAAAATAATTATCTAAACTTTGAAAATTTTCTAGTTTAAGAACAAGATAACAATACTCTTAACCTCCGATTAATCTATTTTAGATAAGACGTTTTCAGAAGAATACGAAATTTATTTTAGACGTAATTCAACAAAAATCAATTCCATCCTCGATCCCACCAAATATATATTCAAAAGTTTGCATCTCTTCTTTATTAATTATCGATTAAAACAAAAATAAATTAACCATTCAATATCCGACCGTCGGACTACTCCACACTGCTACTGTGTTAATTAAATACCACTCCATCTCCTTTCAAAATGAACAAGCAAATAACTGAGCAACCAAAGTGGGTCTTTTTTCAGATAGATACACAGAAATGAGCAACAATGAGGAGGCTGCGGTGGTGGTGGAGGAGGGGCGGAGGTGGGAGGCGTTGAATCCGGATATACTGGCATTGATTTTCGTAAGGATACAACCAACGGATGAGATGGTGAGGTGTGTGCCGTTTGTGTGTAAGCCATGGATGGAAGTGGTGGCGAGACCATACTGCTGCCTCTCTATGATTGTAGGGATGTGGTTGCTGTGAAGGTGAACATGCTGGTGGAAAATCTGGTCCGTCGTAGCAGCTATACGGTTCAACGACTTTCTGTCGACCACATGGGAGAATCCGGATTCTTGTCAGTCCTCAACTGGTACGTTATATATAAATCTCTCGTATGTATGTATGTATGTATGTAGTTAATTTGTTTGATTATATATTTGCTGCTATTTAATGGTGATGCAACTTGAAGAAACATAAGCACCCATTTCTTGTATATTAAAAAGGAGTCAATCTCTTTTCTTTTGTTGCAGCGGAAGATGTTTGAAAGTGCTGGAAATCCCAGATATTAGCATCACTGACGATATGGTCTTAAGGCATATAAAGCCATTGCCAAATCTTGTAGCCTTGGATGTCAGCTATTGCTTCGAGATCACAAGGAAAGGTCTTGCAGCATTTGGTAACCATTGCAAATCTTTAATTGACTTGAAAAGAAACATGGTCCCGTTCGACGGATCTATTGATGAATCTGAAGCTAAAACCATAGCTCACACTATGCCCAATCTCCAGCGTATTGAACTTCGTTATGGTAAGTTTGGCAATTCAGGTGTTTCTGAAATCCTTACCAAATGCAAGTCATTAACTCATCTCGACATTGAGGGGTGTTTGAAGTTGTGTTGGATGATGATCTTGTGAAGATTTGTGGAAGGCTAGAGCTTTTTCGGAGCCCTGTTATTGATTATGATGATGTGCCATACGTAGATGTGCCATCACCAACATCAGATTGAGATTTTGGTTGGTTTTGATCATCTTTTTTTGGATCTTTTGCTTATGGTTTAGAATGCAAGATAAGAAAGTGAGCATAGATATAATATATATGGAATGCATCATACATATGTATGTTATTTTTGGAAGAGTGAATATTGGATTTGTTGCTTGTGGTTTTGTGTTTTCTTTAACCATGGTTCTAATTCTATGTTTATTGTGGATTTGGTTTTGTGATATTCAATTTGTTTTGACCATGCTCCTTCTGACTAACGTTTTCGTTAACTTTGTTAAATCAAAAACCATTTTAGTCATTTGCCATTTTTTGTCCTTTTATGATAATAAAAAAAACAATATTTTTATACACACACATATAAGAATATCAAAATAAATAAAATAGAATATTATTGTATGATTTGATTGTTTAACTTTTTTAAAAGATTAATTATATTAATACGATTTAATTTTATTATTTTATTATAATGATGGAAAAATATATTAAGACAAAAATGAATGAGAACCGAAATTTCAAAACCATAGAAACGAAATCTACAATTTTTAACAAATCGCAGCAACAAAAAACGTAATTTACTCTAAAAATTAAGATGACGTATTGTTTTATAATTATTTATGTGTTTTTTCTAATATTTTGACATTTCTATTTATTGAAAATATATCAAAAATTTAGGACTTTATAAACTATAACTTTTTTTTTGGATTTATTCATATCTTCAAAGAAAATGAGATTTCAACAAGGGAAAAAGCACACAAAAACTATTATGACCTTCTAAATTTGGTTGATCAAATTTTCTTCACTACTACAAAAATGGGCTTTTTACACGGTTTTGGAACCGTGTACAAGCCCAAAGTGTAAGAAAGTACGAGACTTTTTTACACGGTTTTGGAACCGTTTAAAAATGTCCCTTTTTTACACGGTTCCAAAATCGTATAAAAAGGTGACAAAACCGTGTAAAAAGAACTCAATTTTACACGTTTATTAGTTCGAACCGTGTAAAAAGATAGGACATTTTTACACGGTTGCTTGGCAAAACCGTGTAAAAAGGCCAACCCTTTTTTACACGGTTGCTTGGCAAAACCGTGTAAAAAGGCCAACCCTTTTTTACACGGTTACAAACCGTGAGAAAAACCGTGTAAAAATCCCAATTTTATACGATTGTTAGGCAGAATCGTGTAAAAATAGGAACTTTATACACGGTTGTTTGTTAAAACCGTATAAAAATGTCACATTTTTTACACGGTTGCTAGCCAAAACTGTGTAAAAAATCAAAACTTTACCGAGACCAACTTCACCAACGGGTCACTGACGGTAAGATATTGTCGACGGGTCACTGATGACACTTATTACCGATGTATATCCGTCGATAAAATAATTTCTTTTAGAAATATAATAATTCATTTTCTTGTTCTCCTATTTGTATAAAGCATATTATTTATAATAGTTGCATACCCGTACAATGCAACACGATACAATCAAAGACAATATAAAAGATAAGGAATAGAAGTATATAAAATTAGATTTATATTAAATTAACTTTATTAAACATGTAGAGAAATCAATTATATTGTCTCAAATAATTACAATGAAGGCAGAAACAAAAGTGAAACCAAAATTCTAATCAATTGACTTGGCCAAAATAAAATCAAGTCGTCTTTAGATACACTTCAAACTCTAATTTCCACTTGAATGGTCATTGTGAATGCATCCATTCTATGTACATCAACACCCAATGAGTTCACAAATCCCTTTTGCATTCCAAAACATCAAATAAGCATTTTTCATCAAATGTTGATCATTATATCTTGAACAAACTGAGAGTTACCGTAAGCAACATCTGCAATCATTTCATCCCTACAAAGAAACACTATACATTAAATTTTCTTAAGAATAAACATAACTTAAAAACATTAGGAGCAAATATATGCTTTCATAAATAGTGAATGACAACAAATTAAAATTAGCATAGATCTAAGAACCTATAAAACAGAAAAAGTTGAATCATCTTTGGATCAATGTTTTGAAAACAAACCCTTAGCAAAAACAAACCTGCAACACCGATGAGAAGAGAGGGGTGACACCGGTGTGAAAACTTGCAACACCAACGAGTAAAAGGGAAGAGAGGCGAATTGAAGTTTTAAATTAAGAGAGGAAAATGAATTAGGGTTTCCTCTATGTAGCCGCATTTAAATATAGGATCTAAAAAGTGGGAACCAAAAAATTTAAAGGAAATCAAGGGAGAATGAAATTTTAAAGTTTTAAAATATTATTTTAATTCAAAAAATCCTGGTATTGTCAACGAATTCATTACCTTACTGGTTGATAAAAAAGTTAATATTTAATTTATAAAAACTTTATTAGCTCCATTTACCATATTTAATTGTATTTATTTTAAAACTTCATTAGCTCCATTTACCATATATATATGTGTATATTCTTTAAAAAAGGATATTGATATATAGGAAAAAAAAACAATGGACTTTAGTGTCTGGAGTGATTAAGTTCTTGGATAATTTTTTGAAACAAATAAGTCCTTGGACATTTCAAAACCTGTTAACTAAATCCTTAGACTTTTGATAACTTGTTGAATTCATCTTTATTACTTAAAAATTTAACTTGCAACCTTTATAGCAAGTAAAACTACAAATTAAAAACAAAGTCACCTACTTTATCCGCCTACAAATTAAAAATAGGAAAATTAATTAAAATAGTCAATCTCATCAACCATATTTATTTTTCTTTTACCATTTTTCAAAGTTTTTTTTCTTAAAATTGTCAAAGTTTGCACATAATGTTTTTTTTCCTGTGCAAGGATTGTTTTTTTCCAAAAAAAATAAAAATAACAAACATCCTCACGTAGAAAATTTTATGTATAAAGATTCACTTTCTGCTTATAGTTTTAGAAAAATTTTACACTTTGCATTCTTATAAAGTTATAATTAGTTATTTAATTTATTTTATATCAATTACTTTTTCATTTACATTTTTATTTTATTAACATGCACAATCGGATATTAACGAAAATATATCAAAAAATTAGTTTTTTTTACAAATTACACCATTATAGTCGTTTCGTCAATACGTTCAAAATGAACTAAATATTGTTTTTGAACTTTATTTTGTATTATTCAATATCATAAATACGTACAAATTATTTTTAATATTTACCCTTTATAATTACAAATTAATCTTATATTATTAAATAAATAATCTTAAAGGATAGAAAGTGTAAATATTAAATATAATTAGTACGTATTTATGATATTTAATAATATGAGATTAAATCCAAAAAAATCAATATTAGACTCATTTTAAACGTATTGACGAGACAATTATAACGGTGTAATTTGTAAAAAAACGTACTTTTTTGATATATTTTAGTTAATATACGATTATGTGTGTTAATATAATAAAAGGTTAAAATGAAAATAAAAAGGTAGAAGATATAAAGTAAATTAAATAACAAATTATAAAGATGTTTTCTATTTTTTTTTTGCCAAAAACAGTTTTTAAGACAAAAAAATAATATGTTTTGACTATTTTAAGAAAAGACTTTGAAAAGTGCTTAAAAAATTAATTTTGTTGATGAGATTGACTATTTTAGTTAATTTTCTTATTTTTCTTATTTGTAGGGTGATAAAGTAGGTGACATCTTTTTTGTTTTTTCTTCTAATTTGTAGTTTTACCTGTTATGTAGGTTACAAATTACATTTTTAAGTAATAAGAATGTATTTAACAGGTTTCCAAAAGTCCAAGGATTTATTTAGTATGTTTTGAAATGTCTAAGAACTTATTTGTTTCAAAAAATTGTCCAATGACTTAATCACTCCAAACACTAAAATCCATTGAGTTTTTTTGGACTTTTCCCTTGATATATTTCATACCATATATATTAATATATTTGAAAAATGGGATATCATTCTTTTACGGCAGGTACCATGCATATATATCTGTATATTGACATTTTTTTCATCTTTTAAATAATCATATATATTTAAAAAGATAATTATATATATTCTTCAAAAAAAAAGGATATACCTACCTATTATCTAATTTATAGAAATAGTTATCGAACATTTTTACCCCACTAAATTAAGATATCATATACAAATAAATAAAACTATATATTTTTTACACGGTTTTTAAAGGACAAGCGTATAAATAGATTTATAACCGTTTTAAAAGTTTTAAAACTGTGAATAAAAATAAACGTTAAAATAGTATTTTTTACACGTTTTTTGAAAAAATAACTGTGTAAAAGGACTTTTGGTATTTTTATACGGATCTTTTTCTAAAACCGTGTAATAATTTATATGCTTTTAGTAAGATCAATGATTACACATTTTTACACGGTTATTTTAAAAAACTGTGTAAAAATGTTTCGAGACCTTTTTAAACGCTTTTTCTCAAATAACCGTGTAAGAATGATTACACAATTTTACACGGTTATTTTAAAAAAACGTGTAAAAAAATATTCAAGATTTTTTTAAACGGTTTTTCTCAAATAATCGTGTAAGAATGATTACACATTTTTACACGGTTATTTAAAAAAAACTGTGTAAAAAAGTTTCGAGACCTTTTTAAACGGTTTTTCTCAAATAACCGTGTAAGATAATTACACTTTTGTACACGGTTTTGGAACACAACCGTGTAAAAAGGTATTCAAACTTTTTTACACGGTTCTTTTACCAAAAAAACAGTGTAAAAACTATTTTAAAAGATGCAGGTACATTTTTATAGGGTTTTTTTTTAAAACGTGTAAAAATAGGCGTGTAATAAAAGCTATTTTTGTAGTAGTGCTTGAACAGCTAAATTATTTACAAAAATTAGTTAAATATATTCTTTTGATTTATAGAACCGGTTGATGTAAACAATAAAACAATATTTTTCACCCGTTATAATAAAATAATAAAATTAAATCATATTAATATAATTAATCTTTTAAAAAAGGTTAAATAATCAAATCATATAATAATATTTTATTTTATTTATTTTTATATCGTTATATATGTGTGTATAAAAATATTGTTTTTTTTTTTCTTATCGCAAAAGGACAAAAAAATGACAAATGACTATAATGATCATTGATTTAACGAAGTTAACAAAGATGTTAGTCAGAAGAACCATGACCAAAACAAATTGAATACCACAAGTACCAAATCCACAATAAATATCGAATGAGGACCATGGTCAAACAAATCACAAAACCACAGGAGCAAATCCACAATTCACTCTTTTTGGAATGCAGATCAAATATGTTTTGTGGGCATTATGCTGATATATTTGAATATGTTATTTTTGCTGATGTTTGTGGGTATTATAATTTAGTTAATTTTTATTTTCAAAAAAACTGTAATTGAAATAGCCAATATCTACTTTTTTGTTTTGTTTTCTTTGATTTTGGATATTTGTTATGGGCACCGGAAATCGAACCCTGAACAGATGAGATAATTCACCACATTTCACTTGGTTTCCACCAGTACACTGCAACCCTTATCATTGTCTTTTAAAGCCAAGGAGAATTAATAGAGGTAAGTCTAACCCTTTATGGTTGTAAAACTTGTAATCGCCATCCATGCTTCGACCCCCATCCCATTCATATCGTGTCCAGGAAACAAGATCTCTTCCTCAAACAATGTTAAAAGAATTTATGAGTTTTTGAAGTCTACGTTTTCTATGAATATTTAGAAGTTTCAAACAATTTTTTTGTATTTTACGATTTTTAAAGAATTTGTACTTTGAAGGTTACATTTTCTTATTTGTATTTATAGTCAAATAAACAAAATATTATTTGATTTTAGCATATAAAATTGTATTTCATTTATGTTATATGTATTTAACGTATAACAAAAAAAAAGGGAAAAAAATAATTAATTGGGTCGAGGTATAATCAATTATGATCACTTGCACCTGAACCGTTTATTACCATTAACTGCCTATGTTGGAAGACATCGTTTATTCATAAGTACATTATGAGTGGATTAAATTAAAACTTCAAGGCAATGGAAAAAAGAGCACGACTAGGTTTGTTTTGTCCAAGAAAAGTTTTACACTTACACATTATTACTATCAGGTCAGGTTCAGGGAAAAATTTCAAAAAAATGTAAAACTAAGGAAAACACTTTGGTAACCTTTTCATCTGGACGGTATACACTTGTGCATATATATAATTTGTAACATGCACATGTGCATATGCACACGTGCATAAAAACCAAGAAAACAATTTAATTACTTTATGCACAAGTACATACCGTCCAGATCAAGGGTTACCATGATGTTCCTCGGTTTTTCATTTTTTGAGGTTTTCCCATGAACCTCCCTCTATTACCACCCATTTCAACTAATATAAATGTAACTCTGAGGTTAAACAATTTTTACAGTTTTTACAAGGTGATGGATCAGGTGGCCCATCAGAGTATTCGACCACCCATTACTGTTCATATGGCACACCGATTATGGCACCGTCTATAGAATGATACGATCAATGGTGATGAACCAAATATTAAAGCTAGTTTGTTTGGAAGCCAATTAGATATCTCATGCATAGTGTAACATCCCCCCTAAATATATACGAAGAACTTTATTTATAGTTTGTCCCGAATGAATCTTATAAACATAGAAACGAAAACATTACACTCATAAATTTAATGCATAAACGAAATATTGTAGTAAACCTTCTGCACATTCGCGGATTTAAACAACCAAGTATCTACTAGGTAAAATGAAAGAATCAGTTTTAAGATTGTAAGAAAAATAGTTTCCCTAGAACATAATTATAAATTAAAGATACTCGGAAACAAACCCAAGTATTGAGTCGAGGCCCGTTGGTAGCGGAAAACCGTATAGGCCACACTGTTGGCGCAAGTATACAACAACACTATGGTCGCTACAAGTAATAAAGTGGTAAATATACCGAGATCGTATCTACAGATATTGGACTTCAAAGTTTCGAGTCCTAAGTTGAGAATACACCGATTTCAATGAGAGAAGAAAGAAATATTTTTGAGCAAGTTTGGTGCTTTTAACAACAAAAACTAAATAAGAAACTAAAATGGGTATGTGTGTAACTTTTCCTGGAGATTTACGTAGTAACAAAATGGTTAGTCACTTTGTAGCACGAATTGTCTATAAAAAGCCCGATATCTCGAAAGTGGATTTTTAAAAAGCGGTCCTACAAAATGCCTATAAAGTGTCCATCGTTACCAACTCTTAATCTTGCCGATTTAACTACGTTGAAAAAAATCAAGTTATACCGGTACGAAGATTTACACCCAAATCTCTTTGTGATATAAATCTCCTCCGACGTTTGAACCGTAATAAATCATGCAAAACCCGTATCTCTACGTGGTTATCAAAGACGCTCTCAAATCCTTGTGCATTCTTTAAGCCGTATTTCGAATCCGCCCCTCTCGAGGTCAATATTTAATATTAACACTTCAAAGTGATCAGCTTATCAGCGTTGAGTTTAAGCCTCGACTTAAGTGACCAAGCTTAAGAGCTAGTAATGATGGCCACACCCAAGTGTTGCCTACTAGTCTCAAGTCGGCTCACACCTTTACCCAAAAGATGGTTAGCTCATAATAAAAATAAGAGACATATTGTAAGAAAAGAAATACTTGTCAACTACTTGCATTAAATAAAGAGAGAAATAAAACTACAAATTTAGACAGAAAGTAAATGCGAAAATTAAATGCAAGAAATTAAAGACTATAAATTAAACAACTAAAGTAATAAAACTACAACTAAAAAATTTAAAGAAAATTAGAAGTTCTACATTGTGGAGCTTTGTTGGTGTACTTAAATACTAACAAACCTACCTATTTATAAGGAAAATTCATGCTTTTACCCAATGGGTAATACCCAAAATTTTAAGGATAATAATCAATGGGTAAAATAATACAATGATTGCAAAGATTACTCTAAGGTGAACTCCAGCTAGCATCCATCTTTTGTATTTCAGCTAATTTCCATCCATTTTGCTCTAATACCCAATGAATACAAATACGTAGTTTTAATACCGAATGTGCCCTCGGGTGCCCACAGTGGGCAGACTGTGCCCACTGCGGAACAGTGACGTTTTTAACCCAAAAATGATGCGTTTAACCATAAAAACATTCTCAACAACTTCAAATAAAATAAAATAATAAAAGGAAGAAAGAAAGACAAACAAATAAAAAAAACACAACTAAAATGAAAGAAAAACTCACACAAATGACGTGTAAATAACGCTCAAAATGAGAGTTATCACACCCCCAAACTTAACTTGTTACTTGTCCCCAAGTAACTAAAAGGACAAAATAAAAACAATTGAAGATACAAAATACACAACAAGACTAAGTATCACAAGTAGGATCTTCAACCTTTTTTTTACTTTTTTTTTATTTTGCATCTTAAATCCCTTTGATTAAACATATCGATAGTTTTTCCTAATCTTTCCACTATGTTCTTTTTATTGCAATTTGATTTCTATAAGCAAAGATATAATTCATCCATTTTATAAAAATTGACTTTGCAAACTTAAATCCATAGGACTTTGAAGGGTTGGTGTTAAGGCTTATCATTTTCTTTACATTTTTCATCTTCCCCAAACTTGTGTTTTTGGGTTACACAAGAAAAAAAATATTTCTATTATGTATTTGATGTGTATTACCCAACTTTTTTTTTCTCAAAATGTTAAACTCAGCTATTTGTATTTTTTTTATCCTTCTATTTTTTCGAAGGATTTAGCTTTTTTTTTTCAACACTTGAGTTTTCTCCCCCCAAACTTAAAATACTTAATGTAATCATTGTGGAAGAAATGGTAAGACTCAAAGGCTCGGGTAAGGCAACAAAGGAAAAGTATATCGGCCAAGTGTTTAAAAAAAAGGTGTATGTCATTTCTAGAGTTTCAAAGTTTAATCAATATGGATACCGGGGAATTAGTTGTTTAGTTCTAGAAATCTGCTAGTAGTGGATAGATTATTCAAACTATGAAACACAAAAAAAAAATCTAAGGATATAAGATGCATGAGATTTTTTTTCCGATCCCAAAAATTCTTGATACTAGTCGAAAAAGAATAGACTCAAACGACACATACAAAAATGTAAAATAAAAGACACAAAATTGGAGTTGAGAGAAAAAGATGAGTATGCATCTAGGTTATGTAGGATGTGATTCACCACCCCACGAGTGCATCTTCAAAAAGTAGAGCGGTTTCAAGATAATAGGCACCTCTACCATACCAAAGATTCTTCCAACAAGTCCACCACCCAAAGAACACGATCTAGGCAAAATTCCCGAACTTTTAATCACACAAATCCTCCCAACGGTCCATGGCATGACCCACATATGAGCATTGTGATCACAAAAAGAATGATGCACAACATGAGGAAAAATCATTAAGTTAGGAATTTTAGCATCTTGAAGCACCTCTTCACTATTGGGAAGTAAAGAAGGCTTGCTCATGTGCTCAAAATTTGCATCAAAAATTTCCAACTCTTTTTCAACACCACTCTCATCCTTACCAACACATTTTGATTTTTCATTATCACTTGGTAAGGGACCTCTACTTTGATTTTTCAACTCGTCGACTAGTTGTCCCATCTTAGTTTTCAAGGCTTCAAAAGAGGATGTGAAATTTCCCAAAAATGTTGTAAAATTTTCCGATAAGCTTGGGGAAAAGGTTTCAAAAGAGTGAGATTGTTCGGGTTGTTCAAAAACTTTCTCGGGTGGGTAGTTGGGAACAAAGGACGTGAATCCATGGTAAGGATCACTCCCTTGAAAATCACAAGAATAATCAAAATTCCCCTCCCATGATTGGTCAAATGTATTTATAAATATGTCATTCCAATCTTGACAGGGAGGTGAAAATGAAGTGTAGGTACCATCATCTTGAATACTTTCCAAAAAGTTAGGATGCGGTTCCCATGAATGATCGAAGGTATTAAAATACGGGGCATCCCAACTAAAACCATCCATTATAGGGAAAGAAAAATCAATGAAAAACTCAACTTATAACTCAAGAAACTTTGGAAATACGCCAATCCCTGACAACGGCGCCAAAACTTGGTAGCGGAAAACCGTATAGGCCACACTATTGGTGCAAATATACACCGACACTATGGTCGCTACAAGTAATAAAGTGGTAAATATACCGAGATTGTATCCACAGATATTGGACTTCAAAGTTTCAAGGCCTAAGTTGAGAATACACCGATTTCAATGAGAGAAGAAGGAAATATTTTTGAGCAAGTTTGGTGCTTTTAACAACAAAAACTAAATAAGAAACTAAAATGGGTATGGGTGTAAGTTTTCCTTGAGATTTACGTAGTAACAAAATGGTTAGTCACTTTGTAGCACGAATTGTCTATAAAAAGTCCAATCTCTCGAAAGTGGATTTTTAAAGAGCGGTCCTACAAAATGCCCATAAAGTGTCCATCGTTACCAACTCTTAATCTTGCCGATTTAACTACGTTGAAATAAATCAAGTTCTATCGGTACGGAGATTTACAACCAAATCTCTTTGTGATATAAATCTCCTCCGATGTTTGAACCGTAATAAATCATGCAAAACCCGTATCTCTACGTGGTTATCAAAGACGCTCTCAAATCCTTGTGCATCCCTTAAGCCGTATTTCAAATCCGCCCCTCTCGAGGTCAATATTTAATATTAACACTTCAAAGTGATCAGCTTATCAGCGTTGAGTTTAAGCCTCGACTTAAGTGACCAAGCTTAAGAGCTAGTAATGATGGCCACACCCAAGTGTTGCCTACTAGTCTCAAGTCGGCTCACACCTTTACCCAAAAGATGGTTAGCTCATAATAAAAATAAGAGACATATTGTAAGAAAAGAAATACTTGTCAACTACTTGCATTAAATAAAGAGAGAAATAAAACTACAAATTTAGACAGAAAGTAAATGCGAAAATTAAATGCAAGAAATTAAAGACTATAAATTAAACAACTAAAGTAATAAAACTACAACTAAAAAATTTAAAGAAAATTAGAAGTTCTACATTGTGGAGCTTTGTTGGTGTACTTAAATACTAACAAACCTACCTATTTATAAGGAAAATTCATGCTTTTACCCAATGGGTAATACCCAAAATTTTAAGGATAATAATCAATGGGTAAAATAATACAATGATTGCAAAGATTACTCTAAGGTGAACTCCAGCTAGCATCCATCTTTTGTATTTCAGCTAATTTCCATCCATTTTGCTCTAATACCCAATGAATACAAATACGTAGTTTTAATACCGAATGTGCCCTCGGGTGCCCACAGTGGGCAGACTGTGCCCACTGCGGAACAATGACGTTTTTAACCCAAAAATGATGCGTTTAACCATAAAAACTTTCTCAACAACTCCAAATGGAAATAAAATAATAAAAGAAAGAAAGACAAACAAATAAAAAGGAAACACAACTAAAATGAAAGAAAAAACTCACACAAATGACGTGTAAATAACGCTCAAAATGATTTTTTATCACCCGTGTTGGACACGGTTTCATAAAAACCGGATCACCCTCAACCGGTGCGTCGATTTCCCAGGATACAACAACTCTAAACATAATCGAATTCTGTCGGACTTCACCTTCATGCCTGAACTTGAGAATCTATTTACTCGGTTTTCCACTTTTATTCTCTTTTTCCTTGTGCTTCCTCTGTTTTAGAACTCAAGGTTGTGTTATTTATATATGAAACATATTTGTAACCCATGGAAAAATTAAAGGTCAACATAATGGAACACAATTCCATCGATTATAACCGAAGCATATGGAAGGTCAAAAGACTCCATCCTTAATTTCCATTTAATTTAAAATTAATATGTTAATTAGTTTTCCAACAAAAATTACAATATAAAGATATGCTACTTGATGTTACGGTGAAAAATTTAGAGGCATTGGTTTGTTATTTTTAGAAATATAAGGAAACTGGACTTAATTTTGCCATTTTTGAAGTCAAAGAAATTGCAAGTGAAATAGGAATTTGACCCGTGCTAGTTTCCTATAAAATGTTCTTAATTATTTTAGGAAAAAAAACATTTGATGAGATTCCAAATACTGAAAGAGAACAACAATATGCTCGAGAGACATTTAGAACTGATTATTTCCTTGTTTTAGTAGATATGACTCTATTTCAATTAAAGACTAGATTTGAGCAAATGAAAAATTTTGAACAAATTTTTGGTTTCTTGTTTGATGGGTCAATGTTGGTTTATTTAGATGATGATGAATTGAAAACTTGTTGTATGAATCTTGAAGTTGCATTAACAAATTGTGATGATTGTTATATTGATGGGATGTATTTGTTTATGGAATTGCAAATCTTGCAGACAATGTTACCGTCGGAAGCATATAAAGGAGTCAAGCCATGGACATCAATTCAAATTTTGGAGTTTGCAAAGAAGATAGATATGTTTCCAAATGTGTTGCTTACGTATGGGATTTTGTTGACCGCACCCGTCACAGTATCATATGTTGAAAGAAGTTTCTCAAAGCTAAATTTATTGAAGTCATATTTACGATCTACCATGAGTTAAGAAAGCTAAACGGGTTAGCAATTTTGAGTATTTAAGGTAAATTTTTAAAGAGTGCCGAATATGAAAAATTGATTGCTATTTTTGCTTCAAGAAATGAACGAAGACATCGTTTTAGGTGATATAGGTTTATATTTTGTAATTTGGGGATTTGGTTTTATGTCCTCCCCCTCCCCCCCGTTGTACTATTTTTTTTAATTAATAAAAATATACGTAGAGATGAGCCGCCTAGTTTGACTAGGTTCCAAACCCTTTAAAAAATCGTATATTTTGTCGTTTCATTTACTTAAAACCGCATGGTGGAATTTTTTTAGCATCTTTGCACCGGACATCAAAATCCTTAGGAACGACCCTGATTGTAAGGATGATTCCTTGTTCTCCTAATCGTCACCACTTTTGCAATATTCGAGGGAACTATATAAACTTATCAGTAGTCACCTGTTTTTCCATTTCTTTGCATATATATGGAAAACATATCAAACTTGTTGGCAGAGGGGGTCAGGCCCGATCCTGACATTTTTTAGGCCCTGGGCGAGATGTAATAATGGGCCCTCGATAACTGCGAAATTATTTTCAATATATTGTTTATATCATCAAAAATAACGTTGAATTCAAAAAATACTAATAATTCATATAAAACCGATTTTCTTGGTATTCGTAGCGCAAGATCAATCAATCATCATTTCTAAATTAATATTATCTACCATATCATTTTTACATAACATCGTCAATCAGTTCCACCATCAAAAGCATCTTATGATATACCTTTAATATATAGATTGAAATCATTTGACGTCATTACATTGACCATTCGAAGTAACAGTTTAAGTAAATCAACATAAATCAGTAGATATTACACATGTTACCTAATGTTAATGTTTTTCATCATTTTAAACTTTTAGGGATGAAACAAACTTTTTAAGAACCATCAATCTTAGAATCAAAAGTCAATATTGGTTATAGTTTGAAATATTATTCTTGTTTTAGAGATAAGAGAGTACTTAAGATTCATGCACCCAATATTAGATAATAAAGAGTCAATAATATATGAAAAAGAAGTATTTTTGAAATCCTAAATATAGATATATATATATATATATATATTGGGTCGTCTCATATAGTTTGGTAATTGTGTTCAAAATGTAGGAGTTTTCTTAGTTAATAACAAGAAATCTACTATATTATAACACAATAATAAAATTCATGCGGATGAAATAATGAAAAAAGTATGTAGAAGATGAGTAATGAAGTATATATCAAGGATTATAGGCAAAAATAGCTTTTAGATATTAGTACTATATAAAAAATCTTAGAGAAACAATAAGCAATAATACAAAATGAAAGACTAACAACATCTCCAATACAAGGTTCTTATAAGCAAAAAATATAGTGGCTTGTAAGAACTACTATTGTGGAGAATTCTTATAAGATCCCAAACTCTTTTAGGTTCTTAAATAAGAACATTCGTTCTTACCTTGATGTTTGGTGTGAAGTAACATATTACTAGTTTTTCTTTTTATTTCTTGACTTTATAATCATTAATATTGTGTAGTTAACTAATATAAGTATTATATGGGACCCACAAAGAGGTTCTTGTAAGAACTACCATTGTAACATTTTATGTGAGTTTTTGTTTTGATGAGTTGGAAATGAGGTGACAACAAAAAGTGTAAAAATGAGGTTTTTATAAGAACCTCCATTGGAGATGCTCTAAATAACTTTTTACAAATTTTCTTGTTCAATATTATTAATTAATACATGTTTGGGCCCTTAATATAATGTTAAATTCTTTTTGTGTCCTATTATATACTATTTTTTTGTCTTTTTTATTTACAATTTTTTTAACTACTAATATATAGTATATAGTAAAAAAAAATTTGGGCCCCTATTTCGTTTGGGCCCTGGGCGTGCGCCCGACCCGCCCTCCCCCAGGACGGCCCTGGAGGGGGTGAGTCCTAAGCTAGTTTTTGACAGAAAATCATGGGTTGTTGCGAATATCAAATTGACCAGCGACATAGATGTTGACGCAAGCATGGTGCTCTGCTTGTATTATGCTTCTGGGTTGTTAAGCTCTTGCAACACCTATTCACAACGAAAGCACCACAAAAAAATTTATTTACCACAAAAATGCAATTTCAACTAATTTTCATTATAACAAATAAACCAATTATGAGCTAATTTTGATTCATGTATGATTCATTCTTTTATAAAATTAGCAGCAAAATGACTGATTGTCTGCTTAATTTAATTCAACTACATGAGATATAAAATATGTCTTGGAAAGGAAGTTGGTGCCACTCTAAAGAAGGAAGGCCGTACATTAAAAACCTAACACAAAACCAACAACAATAGCATTCACATCCAATAATTAAAATGAAAAAAATGAAATTAAGAAAAGTAGAGACATGGTACTTGTGGGTGGTGAGTTGGAAGAAGACTCCTTGGTGAAGTGTTGGCCTTTCCAAGCAATTATCACCTCACCAAGGCACCAACACCTTCTATCACTATCACCTTTGTTACCTTATAAAATATGTGTCGGATGTCTCTTGGAATCATAAAAGAAAAGCATAGTTGACTCTTCATTTCCTTCATTGTTAAACGACATATTTCTTGATTGATCGTCATTTTTTTTACTGTTTATCTAGAATAGGATGACGAATGCTATAGATAATCAAACAACTCATTGCTTAGTTTGGTTGCATCGTTTGTTCGACATTATTTTAAAAACTTTTTTGTTATATCATTCTTATAGTTGCGTCACTTGCTGCTTTCAAATTACTATGTCTTCCATAGTTTGAACATTTGTTAGCTGTAGAAACTTAATTCTTTAGAGATTTGTAAATGATTGTCACCTCATCTTCTGACTTGTTGGACGTACAATTCTCCCAGAGGTCCGAAGTTCTCCCAAATAATTATTCAACTTCTGACAGCGATAGAATAATTCAAGATGTGGATGTGCTGAGAGAATTCAACATATTCTGCTTTGAAACTTGTACATCTAACATTATAATATGTACCTCTGAGAAATCAAGAAATAACCAAAGTGTTGCTTTATAATTCAGTATTGACAAAGTAAACTGCCAACAGCTAGATGCTACTACACGAATACCTTGTTAAAATTTTATGTACTGTAAAGTTTATAACAAGCAGGCCCATTCTCGTATCAGGGTCGTCCCTCGGGGAGGGCGGGCTGGGCACACGCCCAGGGACCAAAGGAAATAGGGGCCCAAATTTTTTAATATATACTATATATTAGTTGTTAAAAGAAATTGTAAATAAAAATGACAAAAAAATTAGTATATAATAGGACTCAAAAAGAATTTAACATTATATTAAGGGCCCAAACATATATTAATTAATAACATTGCACAACAAATTTTGTACAAAAAATATTTAGTCTTTCATTTTATAGTATTGCTTATTATTTCTCTAAGGTTTTTTTTTTCTCTAGTACTAATATCTAACAACTATTTTTGCCTATAATGTTTGATATATACTCCATTACTCATCTTCCACATACTCTTTTCATTATTCCATCCTCGTGAATTTTATTATTGTGTTAGAATATAGTAGATTTATTGTTATTAACTAAGAAAACTCCTACCTTTTGAAAACAATTACCAAACTGCATGAGACGACCCAACATATATCAATATTTAGAATTTCAAAGATAATTCTTTTTTCATACATTATTGACTCCTTATTACCTAATATTGGGTGCATGAATGTTAAGTATTCTCCTCTAAAACAAGAATAAGATTTCAAACTATATAACCAATATGAACTTTTGATTATAAGATTGATGGTTCTTAAAAAGTTTGTTTTAACCCTAAAAGTTTAAAATGATGATGAAAAACATTAACATTAGGTAACATGTGTAACATGAATTTTATGCTGGTTTACTTAAAGTGTTACTCCGAATGGTCAACATAGAGACGTCAAATAATTTCAGTCCATATATTAAAGGTATATTATAAGATGTATTTGATGGTGAAACTGATTGACAATGTTATGTAGAAATGATATGGTAAGTAATATTAATTTAGAAATAATTATTGACTGATCTTGTGTTAGGAATACCGGGAAAAACGGTATTATATCAATTATTTGTATTTTCTTAATTTCAATGTTATTTTTAATGATATAAACAATATATTGAAAATAATTTCACAGTTATCGAGGGCCCAATTTTATATCTCGTGTAGGGCCTATAAAATGTCAGGAACGGACCTCGTATGTCTTTCACATCTGCACGAAGGCCCATTCTCGTATGTCTTTCACATTTGCACAAAGGCCCATTCTTGTATGCCTAATTGGCTACAAGTGGTAAAATAAAACCCTTTTAGGCATCAAGTAACAATTTTGACATAAAATACATTCAAGAGTGAACTCAGCTCACTGGAATACATAGTGATTATCAAACAAAACAAAATTTAGCATAAATTCTCTTCAAGCATATAAGAGTTGAACTAAAATCTTGTGTTGTGTGTGTGGGGGGGGGAGGAGGATTACAAGTAGAGTGAGTTCACTTAAATAATTGATAGTCTTATTGTAAACCAAAAACGAAAAATATATTAGTGCAACTATTTAACAAAGAAGAAAACCAAAAAGTATGTTTGAACAAAAAAATTACGATGATCTATAATAACACATATCTCTATATAATGACTTACTATATAAGTAGAGTATGAGATGAGTATAAAGCTATATGAACAACATATAAAGCAATAAAATGAGGACATTTTTCTATAAAGAGGATCGGAGCACAATCAACAAACGCACTAACATTTGCAGAATTTAGTGCAACCTAGTAGCAACTTTAGAATTATGGCCCACGTTCAGGCTCCGGCTATAAAAAGTACACCAAAATAAGTCAAAAATAACAAGGCTATGAATAAGATGATCCAGAGTCTTATCTATCACCTAACGACCTTGTAAAACGTGCAATATAGTAATATATCCCATAAAAGATTGAGCCTTTTTAAAGAAGAGATAAAAAATAATAACGCCGTTTCATAGCCCAAGTAATATGTCGCCATTTGAAACGACGTTTAAGTGAGTGCTTACCACCATTTAACATTGTTCCCTCCCTATAATTTTTTTTTGAAAAGCAAAATTTTATTATCACCAAAAAAGCCTCCAGGCTACAAGAAACATAGGCCACAAACAGAATGGCACCAAACAAACAAACAGTAAGTTTGCAAGCTGCAAACATCCAATCAAAATACTCAGACAAGCCAAACAAAAAACTCACCCAACTACCCTAAAATGACCAAAAAACCGACACGCAACAAACGAATGAACTCACTACATCAAGCCGACCAAGAACGCAAAAAATGTATCAGCATCGCCACTCGATCATGTTGTATTTGGGTCCCCGAACAGAGTTAGACAGCCTCTCCGCGACCACCCACTTCCGTTGCAGCTTCAATCTGTATTACACCGAGACTTTTTGTTGACTTTACGTCGTCACAATGGGATCTGCAAGCCATCGATTCCATTCCAACTTCCTGCCGCGACACCTTCGAGAACCATTCGAAGCTTTTCCGTTGGAATTCAAAGAATAAATCCGCCACTTTTCTTTTGTCCTCTTTGTATATGACCCGGTTCGATGATTCCAAATTAGATAGAAAAAGATCCATACCGTTTCTTTCCAAAGAGATGGTTTCTCATTACTATCCACCAATTCGTTGAACGACTTGAACCTTCCATTATCCACATTCCACCACCGCACTACTGTAGAAATTTTAACAATTAGAATTTTCAGTAGTAAACAACAAATCAGTTTTATAAATAAAGATCACAACTTTATTTATAAAGATTAGAACTTTGTTAAGAAAAACAGTTTTAGAATGTCTAAAATTAACAAATAGTGATTCCTATAAAACGTTTATATCCTTCGCGATAGAATCGTTAGAAGAAGGGGTAGAAAAGAGATTGTCCACTCTACTGGACGAAAGTAAAGAACAATACAGGAAACTTAAACACCAACCTGATTTCGCAGACGAACAATGAGATAACTGCACGGTATAAACCTGTCATTTAAGGTTTATACGACACTCCAATAGGCTGTAGAGTCACTCGTCGATAACCCCAGGATTTGATGCAGCGTGTTCAATGTACCAACAGCTAGGAACAGAGACCTCAAAGCAAAACAGATGCAGAACGATAGAAGCAGTAGGATGCAAAGAGAGTAGAGTCATTTTGGAATTTTCAGTGTGATAAAAACATAGGGTTAATCCAGTTTATATACTGGAGAATTAACCCTAAAACCCTAACTGCAATCCCTAAAATAAAGCCCACATTTTTATTAAAAACTTGGAGACTAAGTCTCCAACAAACTAAAAGCCACGTTTTTTTAATTAGAGAAACATATTTAAATTCAAAATTATCAAACTGGTGCAAAGTGCGCGTCTCATCGCGAAGACCGCGCCCGCGTCCTCGGCCACGGCCACGGCCTACGGCCCACTCGCGCGCGCGTGTGCGTTGCACTTTACTGAAACCCCCCACCATATGCTTTCTATAACATTTAAGACCCACTACCAAGAATGGATTTATAAAGTCCTTCCTAGTTTATTTTTCTTCCTATGTGGGATGGAAGAATAACTTCCAACCTCCACATAACTTTCCAACAATCCCCTACCAGGTTGGAAAGTTGTTATGACATTCATAAGAAATAGTGTTACAAAGGTGTCACTAAGATTAAACCCTGTTTGATGTAAGTATGCAAGAAGATATCAATTCAATGGTATCCTTAGGATTTAAACCTTGAATATAAAGATCACCTCGTCTTACTTACACTTACTATATCGTAATTTTGCTTTCTCCCTGAGCGCATATATGGCCATACGCTAAAATCCTGTTTCATGACCTTTTAGGGGAGAAACCACAACTCTCCATTTGAGGCGGCACCACCTCTCAGTCATACAGGCAAAATTTTATAACATCTTCGTTGCTAAGATGCCTCTAAATTTTGTTAAGAGATTGTTCTCATCCTAGTTCTCGGCAACGACGTACTATCATGTACCTTACATGGGTCTATCAGTTGATAGTACCTTCTATTGATCAAGTGACTTGTTGTTACCTATTAAACTTGATAGATAGGAGCACTAAATTCAAGTTGGGTTTCCATCACTAACCGATTCTGCATGGTTTCAAACCCATGTCTCTGGTAGTTGATCCTACTAAGTCTCTCGTCAGAGGCTTAGTCAACGGATCTGCCAAGTTTCCACATGACTTGACATACACAGTACTAATGGTACCATTTTCGATCAATTCTCGAACATAGTTATGACGTAGATCTATGTGCCGAGATTTCCCATTATACACGGCATTGTACACTTTTGACAGTATGGCCTCACTGTCACAATACATGGGAATCGAGGGAGTTGGTCGAGGCCACAAATGGATATCAGTCAACAGATCTCTAATCTATTCAGCCTCTTTTCCAGCAGCTGCCAAGGCAATGAATTCGGCTTCCATAGTTGAATGGGCGATACAAGTTTGTTTCTTGCTTTCCCAAGAAACCACTCCCCCGGCTAGAGTATAAATCCACCCACTTGTGGATTTAGAGTCACCTGAGTGATCTATCCAGCTGGCATCAGAATATCCCTCCAATATTCCTGGATGTGTAGAGTATGTCAGTTCTAGATTACTAGTACTTTTCAAGTAACCTAAAACTCTACTAATTGCATTCCAGGGATCTGGACCCGAATTGCTAGTATATTGACTTAGTTTACTCACAGCAAAAGCAATATCCGGTCTAGTGCAATGCATTGCATACATCATGCATCCTATTGCACTGGCATATTCTAGTTGAGCCACTGCTCTTCCAGAGTTTTTATCAAGTTTTACACTCGAATCAAAATGCGTGTTGAACTCCTTTATATTCTAGTGTTGAAACTTTGTCAGTATCTTCTCAATGTAGTGTGATTGACTTAAGGAGATTTGTGATCCTGGCCTCTTTACTTTTATTCCAAGAATAGTGTCTACTTCTCCTAGATCTTTCATCTTAAAGATAGAAAAAAGTAGTCCTTTGTTTCAAGGATACCCTCAAGGTTAGTACCGATGATCAACATATCATCTACAAAAAGACAGATTACTACAGTGAATCCTTTTGTGCATTTTGAGTAAATGCATCGATCAACCCCGTTGTGTCTGAACCCGAAAGAAGTGATAGTCGTATCAAATCTTTCATGCCACTGTTTAGGCGCTTGTTTCAACCCATATAGAGATTTAACAAGTCTACATACCTTGTTCTCTTGTTCGGGTATCACAAACCCTTCAGGTTGCTCCATATAAACTTCCTCGTTTAGATAGCCATTTAAAAAGGATGTCTTCACATCCATTTGATGAATGTACAGTCCTTTTATGACTGAGATTGCTATAAGAGTTCGAATAGAACTAATTCTAGCAACCGGAGCATAGGTGTCGAAGTAATCGACTCCCTATTTCTGTCTATATCCTTTAGCCACTAATCTTGCCTTAAAAGCTGATACTGATCCGTCTGGATGCAACTTTCTTTTAAATACCCACTTAGAACCTATGGGTTTCACTCCCTTGGGAAAATCAGCCAATTCCCAAGTTCCATTCTTTATAATGGAATCCATTTCATCATTTATTGCTTCCTTCCATAGTGGAGCGTCCCTTGAAGACATGGCTTCTTTAAAAGTCTTAGTATCATCTTCAATGTTTATCGATAAAATGACTTCTCTAGTCACTTTCTTTTGTGTTCCTTCTACTAGGTAGGAGAAGAAATCATCTCCTAGACTTTTCTCTTTTCTTACTCTTGCTCCGCCAAGATATGAGTGAGTCTCCAAGAAAGAACCAGTAGCCGGTAGTGGAGCGACGATCAGTCATGTCACTGTCCCAATCAGCATCAAAAAAGCCTCGCAAAGTCAATGATGATGTGGATGTAAAATGAAGACCTTGAAACATGGTCCCTTTTAAATATCGAAGGATGCGCATGACAGCAGCATAGTGATCAGAACAGGGTGCAGACATGAACTGACTGACGGTATGAACAACATATGCAATGTCAGGTCGAGTCACTGTCAGGTAGACAAGTGACCCCACTAACTGTCGATATAAAGTAGGATCACGCAGAGGAGGTCCAACATTCAGAGCCAAATGAAGGTTGTGCTCAAGATGAGTGGATGCAGTTTTGTTGTCAGTAATCCCAGCTTTTGACAAGAGATCTGAGTTGTATTTGGCTTGACAAAGATAAATTCCCGATGGATCTGAGAGCACCTCAAGACCAAGAAAATAGTGTAAAGAGCCAAGATCCTTCATCTCAAAAAAGGAGCTAAGAGATGTCTTGAGATTAGCTATGCCTGTAGAGTCACTGCAGTAATAATCATATCATCCACATACAAAAGAAGTAAGATTGTGCCAGCCTCAGTGGTCCGAGTAAACAGTCCTGAATCATAGTTGCTGGGTGAGAAACCCGGAGAGGTGACTGTGGAACTGAACTTCTCAAACCAAGCTCGCAGAGCTTGCTTGAGTCCATAAAAAGCCTTCCGAAGACGACAAACATGACCTTGTGGAAGTCGAACGCCTGGAGGAGGTGTCATGTAGACTTCCTCAGATAAGTCACCGTTCAAGTAGGCATTCTTAACATCCATCTGAAAGAGAGGCCATTGTTAGGAGACTGGGAACAGAAGTGACTCGAGCAACAGGTGCAAATGTCTCCTCATAATCAATGTCGTACTCTTGATTGAAGCCCTTTGCCACCAGGCGAGCTTTGTACCTATCAATAGAGCCATCAGATTTTGTCTTGATTTTGAACACCCATTTGGAACCAATGGGTGACTTGCCCGGTGGAAGAGGAACAGAGTCCCATGTCTGAGCTTTGTCAAAAGCCTGAAGTTCCTCATCCATAGCTTTCTGCCAATCAAGATTAGAGGAGGCTTCCTTGTAGGAAGTAGGTTCGTGATTGGACAACAGAGTAGCATAAACATGATAATCACGGAGATGAGAAGGAACTTGTCTTACCCTTTCTGATCGTCTAACATTCGGAGATTGAGACGTTCCAGGAGCCAAAGACTCAGCAGGCAGCTCAGATGTTGGTTGTGCGGATGGAGCAGATGATTGATGTTGATCATGAAAACTATGAGATGCAGGTGGTATAGGGGCAGGAGACTCTGAAGGAGAGGCAGAGTCAGAAGATGTTTGAACACTTGGCGGAGACGATATGATGTCAGATTGGAGTGAGTCCAATGAAACGGAAGCATCAGTAAAGAATGGAGTGGTAAAGGTAGGGGACTCACGAAACTTGGATATAGAAGAAAAAGGAACATGTTCCCAGAAGGTAACATGACGAGATATACGAAGACGCTGGGAGATAGGATCCCAGCAGCGATAACCCTTGTGCTCAATACCATATCCAAGAAAGCAGCAAAGTCTGGTGCAAGGTTCAAGTTTGGTATGTTCATGAGATTGTAACTGAACAAAACAAGCACTGCCCCAAACTTTTAGAAGTTCATAGGCAGGGGTGACCTCATGAAGAGCCTCATAAGAGACTTATTATTAAGGATGGGAGTAGGATGACGATTGATAGTATAAACTACAGTGAAAGTAGCTTCACCCCAAAAACGTTCTGGACATTTAGCAGAAATGAGAAGAGTGCGAATCATATCAAGAATATGACGGTGTTTGTGTTCGGCATGACCATTTTGAGGAGATGTGTCGGGACAGGAGTACTTAGAGAGAGTCCCCTGAGATTGAAGAAAGGAGAGAAGAGAGAACTCTTTGTATTCCATTTCATTGTCAGCTCTAATAATCTTTATAGATTTTGAGAATTGGGTGTGAATCATCCAAGCAAACATAATATAAATTTTAGGTAGTTTCGAACGATGTTTCATGAGATATATCCATGTGAAACGTGTATGATCATCAATAAATATAACAAAATATCGAGCACCCCCCATGGATGGATGTGGTGTTGGTCCCCATACATCAGAATGAATAAGATCAAAAGAAGAAGTAGAATTAAATTCATTCGTTTCGAAAGATAAAGCATGATGTTTGCCAAGTTTGCATGATAAACAAGAAATATTGTCAATTGATACACAATTTCCTAACACTCCTAAATTAGCTAATGATTTTATTCTGGCTAGAGATAAGTGACCTAGCCGGGCATGCCACAAATCAAAAGTAGAAGTGCTGGAAACTGAGGCAACAAGACTTGAAGAGGGTAATGGAAGACGAAGGTAGACCACTTCAATCATCCGTCCAACTTTACGGCCGAGTCCAAGGATCTGCTTAGTCTTTGGATCCTGTACAACACAACCAAAAGAATGAAATAAAATGATCAAATTAGATTCGAGAAGTTGTGCAATCGAAACTAAGCTCAGAGATAGTTTCGGAACATTTAGAACATCCGGTAATTGTATATGAGGAGTGGAGACATTTCCACTAAAAGATACCGGTAGCCAGTGTTGTCAGCAGTTCGTACTGACGTAAAATGCTGAGGTGATTTCTTAGAAACAAAATCATCAGTGCAGGGTGTCATATGGTTGCAACACCCAAAGTAAAAAAACCATAAGTTACCTGATGCAACTGAGTATGGAGAATTCATATCCATAACACCAAACATGATCTGCTCCATGAGTTCCTGATTGCGACGCATCAGTTCCATTAGGTCAGGTGAGGAGACTGAAGAAACCTCGTTATCAGCGATAGTAGACCCAGCAACATCGTGAGTCCGATTCTGAGGGCCAGTGTGCTTTGAGTTCTTAGGGCAGTCAGACTCATAATGGCGCGGATGAGTGATGCCACACCTACGACACTTACGAATAGGACAATCAAGAAGGAGATGAGCAGTAGAATGGCAAAAGGCACACTCAAATGTGTTCGTCTTTCCCACATATTTGGAATGGTTGCTGTTGGTCAATTTACCTTTGGACTTGGGATGAGACGTGTAGAGAACGCTATCAGTAGCGGGCATCGGGGATCGCATGTGAAGACGAGTTTCTTCACTTAACTGTTCTGATATGGCTTCTTCAAGAGTGGGTAGGGGCTTCCTATGAAGAAGAGAAGCACGAACATTCTCAAATTTGTCTGTAAGACCCATCAGAATGGTAATCAAATGTAGTTGGTTGAAGTAGGTTGTGAATTGTTGAGTTGTTTCATCAAAAAATTGTGGTGCTCCAAGACTTATATGATCTCTGAGAGACTGCATTTCAAAGATATAAGAGTTTACGGATTGATCAGGAAGCTGTCGTTTGTTCTGAAAGGTGGTCCACAGTTGATACTGATGAGATAGGCCCGATGACGTGTACCGCTTGGCGAGAAAATCCCAGAGACTCTTGGCGGTGACATAGCCAGAGTAGTGGAGGCATTAATGAAACCCAGAATACGAGCATTATTGATGTCTCACTCATTCATGCGTTTAGCAAAATCAACAGCATTCTCAGTTGCTGCCTGAACTTGAAGTTTGGATGCACCAGTAACATAGGTGTAAAGTCCATGAGATTTTAGCAGAATTGTCATATGGTGATGCCACAGGATGTAGTTGCTACCATTGAAAACAACCGAGATGGGATTTGAGTGACTGAGATTGGTAGCCATAGATGGGACGAGAAACAGTTCAGATTTGCACTAGAGTGACCGGTATGGACCGGTATGGTGTTGCGACCGGTATGGACCGGTTTCAGGTATGAGCTCGACCGGTATTCTCGACCGACCGGTGTCAATCGACCGGAGTTGGAATGGACCTGAGTGTCGACCGATATGGTGTCGACCAGTATGTAGTGACCGGTATGAGTGTTGACCGGTATGAGGTTTTACGACCGAAGTTCTTCCGACCGGTATGGTTTCAACCGGTATGTAGTGACCGGTATGCGGCTAGGGTTTCGGTGCGATTTAAGTGTGCGATTCGAAAGCGGACAGAGAGGGCGACGTACAGTGAAACGGCGATTCTAAGGCGACGAGAGACAGAGAGGGCGGCGAGACGACGATGATTGAAAGAAACGATGATGACGGTGTTAGTGAAAACAAACCTACAACTCTGATACCATGTTAGAATATGAAGATGATTGAAGAGAGACGATAAATATGCTGAAGGTTTGAGACTTCAATATATTGATTGAGAGAATAAACGTACAATACGATAAAATAATAATGAGAGATATATCCTAGGCTAGAAGATACAAGGTATTTATACAGAGACTATATGGGTCTGGCCTAGGGGTGTTAACGAGTCGAGTCGATTCGAGTTAGGCAGTGTTTGAGCTCGGCTCGTGAATGTAATGTTATGCTCGAGCTCGAGCTCGAATTATTCTCCCAAGTTGTGTTCAAGCTCGACTCGATTGTTATTTTTAATGTTCGAACTTGAGCTCGAAGCTCGTTTATTTTGGCAAAAATTTCGAGTTTTCTAAGCTCGTTTATGAGCTCGATTAACAACTCGACCTCGAGCTCGATTAGCTCGTTTAACAGCTCGATTTAAATTCAAGTTTTGGCAAGTTCGTTTAACAACTCGAGCTCGATTAGCTCGTTTAACAACTCAAAATTCAACACAAAGAAAATAAAAAGATAAATAGCACTTCAATATCCAAAACAAAGAAAAGAGAAATTGAAATACAATGTCTCAAAATAAATTACAATCTCTCATTAGTCAAACCTTCTAGATGTCATCCAAAAAAAAGTATCAATCCATCTTTAGCCTGGAAATACTACCAAAAAAAGAAAAGCTCCTCAAGTCTTTGATGAAGTCTTTAACCTGAGAATACCACCTTTGATGAAGTCGAATAACACAGCGAAAGAGCACAACAGCAATAGTAGACCTGAATTTTAAAAACCAACTTTAGAAAATAAACACTGTTCATCCATCTTCATTCTAACTACTAAAAAAAGATAAAAAAGAAATACTACCAAGTAAGGTCTTCATGTACCAAGAACATCAACCAAACATATCTCTTGTAATTGGTTTTCCTTCTGCAAATAAAGGTAAACAAATTAATTTCGAGAAAAGTTAAAAGAACGATAAATAATGAACATATTAAAATTATCACCTTGTTTTTCTTTTTAACACCATGAAGCCTACGAACCCAATCTCCTCCACAAATCAAAGCTTGTACGGTTTCCGGATTCAACGAGGCACGATATTTATCAATCACTCGACCTCCGGCGCTAAAAGTAGCTTCAGATGCCACCGTTGTGATAGGAATAGCTAGAATCTCAGCTGCCATCTTTGACAAGATCCGAAATTTTGTCTCACGAGATCTCCACCAATCAAGAATATTAAATGTTGTAGCTGAATCATCATCACAAAGGTAACATCCCTCTTCTAAGTATGCATCTAAATCAGATTTTCCCGAATCATAACTTTCAACTTGCTTCATACGAGAATAAAATGCCGAGAACCCTCGTTTTTGAGTAGTACACTCATTGGTGACTTCTTGACTCAAAAGGATTGATGAATCTATCGATGATGTTTCATGTCTTACACGCAATGAAGAATCATACTCATCATAAATTGCATACAACAAATCTTTCACCTTCAACATATTCTCCTTCATGTTCACCTCATTATAAATCATTGGGAATGAATACTTGAGCATTTCTAACTTGCATCTAGGATCCAAAACATTAGCAATACACATAAGCATGTTACAATCCCCCCAATATTTGTCAAACTTCACTTTCATACTTCCCACCATTTTTCTAACAAAATCACGAGGATCATTGGACCGCTTATCCAATATATGTTTGATATAATATACCTCCCCAAAAAATAAGTTTGAAGTTGGATAGTCACTTCCCGAAATTATATTGGTACAAGAATCAAAAGCTTCTAAAATCTCACATATGCATCCAACCTTTTCCCAATCATCAACAGAAGGACAAGAGGTATAAGATGGATCCCTCACTTCATACATAGAAAATGCATCTTTGAATATGATTGCAGTAGATAACATTTTAAATGTAGAATTCCATCTAGTCTTACAATCTAAAATGAGCTTCCTATCGGGTAAATGAAGTTGTTTTGCAACTTGAGAAAATGTTTTTAATCTCAAGTCACTAGCTTTTACGAAGTTCACACTAGCACGAATCTTATCTACGATAACTTTGATTTCTGACAACCCATCTTGCACCATAAGATTCAAAATATGCGCACAACACCTAACATGAAAAAAGTTGCCCCCACAAGACAATTTCCCAAGCCTAGAAAAATGGTCTTTTAAAACTCTGATAGCAGAATCATTTGCTGAAGCATTATCTACAGAGATAGTCATAACTTTGCCCTCTATTTCCCATTCCCTTAGACATTTTAATAAAGAATCGGCAATTTCAATACCACGTCTAGGTGGAGGAATATGCAAAAAACTCAAAACTCTTTTCTGTAACTTCCAATCAGAATCAACAAAATGGCATGTAATGACCATGTACTCAGTATCTTGGTTTTTAGACTTCCATAAATCTGTGGTCAAACTAACTTTGTTAACCCCTTCTAAAAGACTCTTTAATTATTTTTTCTCAAGCTCATAAACAACCATACAATCATTTTTCACCGTATGCCTACTTATTTTTTCGAACTGAGGTACCATACTTTTGAAAACTAAGTTCAGACCTTCTTCTTCAACAATGGTAAAAGGATGTTCATGCATAAGAACCCAATGAGCAATCAATTCTCTAGTAATAGACGGATCATATTTACCATTACTAAGAATTGGGAGAAAAGTTTCTTGAAGCTCACCTGTATCAGAGACCGGCTGAAAGTTAAGCAATCGTTGTTTATTCACAGCAATCCTCTTCGCTTTGCAAGCTTGCAAATGCCTTTTTAATGTTGTTGTAGTCGCCGTAGAACTTATAGCAAAAAGTTCTTTACAGTGTATGCATTGTATCTTTCTCCCTTTATCTGTCGTCACTTCAATCATATCTTTCCAAACTTCAGACTTCTTTACTCTTTTCCTTTTATTGAATTGATGTTCCTCCACCACATTTTGGTTTGTAGTTGAATCAATTTCAACTTGAATGTTGGAATCATCAGCTGTAGTAGTTGTAGTAGCTGCTACATGAACTTGGTCCTCTGACAAAACCATTAATCTGTCCAAGAAATCAAATTATTGTTTCATTAAAATTTTATTCATTAATATGTTTTCAGCACATAACATAAGTCTATAACAGATAACATAAGTCTATAACAATAACTCTTTTATAACAGATAACATAAGTCTATAACAGATAACTCTTTGCTAACTTCATGAAACTCTTTACTTTCCCTATATACCTTTGATGCCTGAGTGATAAAACATCATATGTTATAGACTTAAAAATAAAAGATATCCAGTTCAGATTATATATGGCTAAAACACAGAGACATATACATGTTAGTAATGTAAAGACAGTGAGAGTGAGGATATCATGTATGTCAAACAAACAAATCAATAGCTTACGCATTAAACATTTAAGAGGACAAAATATGATTGGCTTTCATATGTAAACTGGACCCAGAAATCTACATATTACACTATATTAATCTAAATGGTTAAAACATACAGCCAAACACAGGCAAACAAAAGCTCAAAATTCAAAAGAAAAAAATACATCAGTGACACATAAACAAGCACTCAATGATCAAGAATTTAGTCGTTGCAACTTGCAACGAATGGAACCATTTCAAACCCCAAAAAAGATACACTCAGACTTGATATCTAACCTAACACTTCCTAATATCAAATTGAAATTGATTTTAGTTAGAAGTCAACACCAACTTTATTCAATTGATAACCAAAAATCGATAACCAAAAATACATATACAAATCGATAACCAAAAATCGATAACCAAAAATACATATACAAATCGATAACCAAAAATCGATTAACACATATACAAATCGATTAACCCAAATCAATTAACAGTCTAAACAAAATCTAGGGTTTAAGTATCTCAATAAATTCAAACCTGGAAAGCTAATCAACGAAGACAAACCTGAAACGAAGGTCGACAGTAAAGTTCAATGGTTGAAGAGAGTAGGAGAATCACCGTATGTGAGTTCAAAGGTTGAAGAGAAGCTTCAATCGAGTTGAATGGTGGTCTGGTGGAACCGTGGATGTCCTGAAGTAGAAGCATCGTTTCAACTTTCTATCGTCGCTTTGAAACCTCTGGAGTCTCGAGAATATGAATAGTCATCTACTTATTTGATCTTTTTAAATGTTTAATAATTAGGAGATTCGAATCGTACATAACTACATACTATATTGACTAAATCGCAGGTTTAAATCAAAACAACCACTTAGATTAGTGGTAGGAGTTAAGTGTATTTATACTTTAGGTCATGGTTTCGAATCTTGTTGGCATCAATTTTTTTATTTTAAACATTCAGTTTCAATCATAATGTTTTATGAATAACTATAACTCGAAAACCACATGTAGGCTCGACTCGACTCGAGGACTCGACTCGTTTGAGGGCTCGGCTCGACTCGACTCGAAAACTTAATCGAGTTCTCGAACGAGCCGAGCCGAGTGTTGGCTTTATGGAGCTCGACTCGTTAATTTAAACGATCATTATTTTGCGATCGAGATCGGCTCGAGCTCGAGAAATACTTAGCTCGAGCTCGATATAAACGAGCTCGAGCTCGAGTAGCTCGTTAAAAGCTCGACTCGTTAACACCCCTAGTCTAGCCTTATACACACATGGGTCTGGACCTTATAACATATATATATATACACTAACACAATCAACCATGGTCTCTAAACCATGCATTTGAAAAAAAAACTTTAAATACATTTATAATAGTTTAATCTCATTAGTGGAAATAAATAAATAAAATAATTTCTCTAATCTCAAATCAAGTTATAAAAAAAAAGGTCTAAATTTAGATTATTATCTTGTTATTTTAGAAACAATGTATAAAATTTGTTGGACAAAATAAAAAATAAATCTTCAATCTTACCTATTTTAAAATTTTTGGTGGAGATGATAATATGCATGCTTTTAGGCTTTGTTTGACAAACTAGCTTATAAGCTAGATAAACTAGCTTTTTAAAATGCTACTTTGAGTAGTGTTTCAATAAGCTAGCTTATGGTCATCCAAACATGTACCCTAGCTTATAAGCTAGCTTTTTTTTTTACAAGAATAAGAAATTTATTTTACACGTAATTCAACAAAAATATTAATTATCGATTAAAACAAACACAAATTAATCATTCAATTCCCGACCGTCGGACTACTCCATACTGCAATGTGTTAAATACCCAATTCACTCCATCTCCTCTTCCATAACAAGCAGATTACTGACCAACCAAAGTGGATATGAGCAAGAATGAGGATACTGTGGTGGTGGTGGAGGAGGGGCGGAGGTGGGAGGCGTTGAGTCCGGATATACTGGCATGGATTTTCGTAAGAATACAACCAACGGATGAGATGGTGAGGCGTGTGCTGTTTGTGTGTAAGCCATGGATGGAAGTGGTGGCGGGACCATACTGCTGGCGGGATATTAATCTGTTGCTGTGGTCTCAGCCTCGCATTCTTGATATTAATGATAGTGGTGAGGTTGCTGTGAAGCCGGAGGTGGACCCGCTGGTGGAAAAGCTGGTCCGTCGTAGCAGCTATACGGTTCAACGAATTTCTATCAACCGCATGGGAGAATCCGGATTCTTGTCAGTTGTCAACTGGTGCGTTATACATAAATCCCTCGTATATATGTATGTATATAGTCAAGGTGTTTGATTATATATTTGCTGCTATGAAATGGTGATGCAACTTGAAGAAACATAAACACCCATTTTTCGTATATTAAAAAGGATTCAATTAATCTCTTCTCTTTTATTGCAGTGGAAGATGTCTGATATCTTTGGTTATGCCAGTGTGTTACGTCACTGATGATATGGTGTTGAAGCATATAAAGCCATTGCCAAATCTTAAATACTTGGATATAAGCTATTGCTTCCACATCACACACAAAGGCATTGCAGCATTTGGTAACCATTGCAAATCTTTAATTGACTTCAAAAGATGCATGCACCCATTTAGTTCATCATACCGCCGACCTATTGATGAATCTGAAGCTAAAACCATAGCTCACACTATGCCGAATCTCCAGCGCATTCAATTTCGATATGGTAAATTTGGCAATTCAGGTGTTTCTGAAATCCTTAGCCAATGCAAGTCATTAACTCATCTTGACATTCGTGGGTGTTGGAACGTTGAGTTGGATGATGATCTTGCGAAGATTTGTGAAAGACTAGAGCATTTCCAGAGCCCTGGGTTTGAATATGATGTATTCTATTCTTTCAACAGTAAAGACGACACCAGATTGATGTCAGATAATTTGGATTATTATAATGAGCCCTACGTGGATTTGCCATCACCGACATCAGATTGAGATTTTGGATGGTTTTGTTCGTTTTTTTTTTTTTGATTTTTTGCTTACTTTTAAGAATGCTAATGTTTTATGGTATTTTGCTGATATATTTGAATGGATTCTTGTGGTTTTGTGGAATTAGAAGCTCCTTTCTTTAAATGTTGCTACAGGCACATGCCAATTGGAAATGTTATTTGCTGATTTTTTGTGGGTGTTCTAATTTAATTTATTTTTATTTTCAAAAAACTGTAATTTCCATAAGGGTAAATTGCATAAAAAGATAACGTACTTTGTCTTAATTCCTGTTTTGGGTAACATACTTTTAAAACATCCGTTTTGGTACCTATGATGTAAAGTTTCATAAATTTTAGTACCTGAGTAACCGGTTTAAGCATACCATGTTGTTGTGGGGAGTGTTATGACATCCAACTCAATATTATTGGCTTACTTGGTTACTAACATGGATTTTTAATCTAAAATTAGTTTTAAATTTATTAATTTTATAAATGTATATATTATAATTATTTGTAAATTATATATGAGTGAATTGTGGATTTGGTTCCTGTGGTTTAGTGATTTCTTTGACCATGGTTCTCATTCTATGTTTATTGTGGATTTGGTTCTTGTGGTATTCAATTTATTTTGATCATGGTTCTTCTGACTAACACTTCCATTAACTTTGTTAAATCAAGGACCATTTTAGCCATTTTGCCTATTTTTTTTTCTTTTTTGATAAGAAAAATATAAACAATATTTTTATACACACATGCACACACACATGTATATAAATATAAATATATATATATATATATATATAACGATATTAAAATAAATAAAATAAGACATTATTGTATGATTTAATTGTTTAATTTTTTTTTAAATTAATTATATTAAATACGATTTAATTTTATTATTTTATTGTAATTGTGGAAAAATATATATAGTTTTATTGTTTTAATGTAATTAAAATTTCAATTTAAACAAATCAGATCATAAAACTATATCTTATTTTATTTAGAGCGAATAAAATAAAATATGGTTTTATGATTTGATTTATTGAATTAAAATTTTAATGAAGTTAAAGACGATTTAATTATATTGTTCTTTTATTATCATTGCAACAAACAAGCTTATTGTTGATATTTTAACACAAAAAAATCATTAAAACCCGTTGAGAAATGAACTTTAATTTTATCATACTAAAAACAATATGAAAATTGATTTTGAGTTTTTGACTGAAAAACAATATGAAAATTGGAGCTTCTAATTTTAAGATGATAAAATTATAGTTCATTTCTCAACGGTTTTCAATGATTTTTGGTGTTAAAATATCAACAATAAGCTTGTTTGTTGCAATGATAGTAAAAGAACAATATAATTAAATCGTCTCAAACTTAATTAAAATTTTAATTCAATAAATCAAATCATAAAACCATATTTTATTTTATTCGATCTAAATAAATAAGATATAGTTTTATGATCTGATTTGTTTAAATTGAAATTTTAATTACATTAAAACAATAAAACTATATATTTTTTCACAATTACAATAAAATAATAAAATTAAATCGTATTTAATATAATTAATTTAAAAAAATTAAACAATTAAATCATACAATAATGTCTTATTTTATTTATTTTAATATCGTTATATATATATATATATATATATATATATACTTGTGTGTATGCATGTGTGTTTGTGTGTATAAAAATATTGTTTATATTTTTCTTATCAAAAAAGGACAAAAAATAGGCAAAATGACTAAAATGGTTCTTGATTTAACAAAGTTAATGAAAGTGTTAGTCAGAAGGACCATGACCAAAATAAATTGAATATCACAAGAACCAAATCCACAATAAACATAAAATGAGGACCATGGTCAAAGAAATCACTAAACCACAGGGACCAAATCCACAATTCACTCATTATATATTTATAAAATTGAAATGTCAAGATTAAGAATAAATTTTGAAACTAATATTAGATTAAAATACCATGTCGCTATGAACGTCAGCAAATAATATTAAGTTGGAGGCCACATCACTCGCCATATCAGCAAGGTAACTGGTTAATGCTTAAATCAATTACTCAGGTACTTAAATGTTTGAAAGTTCACATCTTAGGTACCAAAATGGATGTTTTGAAAGTATGTTACCCAAAACAAGAATTAAGGCAAAGTACGTTATCTTTTCATGCAATTTTCCCTTTCTATAACCACGTAAGAGCATCTCCAACAGTTATGCTAAAATAGAAAAAGACGAGATTTTAGCAATTTTTTGCTCCAACAGTTATGCTATATTATATGCTAAAATAGAGAAAAGATGAGAGAAGGTAAAAATCTTCAAATTTGAAGAAATCTCTAAAACTCCATATTGAAGAGAGAGCAATAATATTTAATTCTTTTCCACCAATAGGAGACATTGAATTGTATGTTTAAGAGAGAGAAATAATATTTTATTAATATAATTGATGATAAAATTGCTAAAATAGAGTAGCTGTTGGAGTTGGTTGTAATTTTTTTAGAGATTTCAACTTTTTATACTCTATTTTAGAAAAATTATAGCATAGCTGTTGTAGATGCTCTAATGACGTAACTACTTTTTTGTGTTTTTATGATGTCGTGTGATTAGATCAAGGTTCCTATCAAAAGAAATGTGGATTGATCTTTTGTGTTCTTTCATTGGAAGGGTGTTTTAGACTAGCTCTTGTTAGAGTATATTCTTGGTTGCCACATCAGCATAACAACATCTCGTTTATGATTAGCTCACATGACTGATTTCAATGTTTATCTTAGTATTAGTTGTTAGCATCCTTATCACTTATTATCTGGTTAGTTAGTTTATGATCTGGTGTATAAATAGTCCTCTCTGTATACACCTTCGTATATATAAAAGCATAGATCTGAGTCTCAAACTTGAGACTACAAAAGATACTTGAACTGTTTCATCAGGGGCGGAACCAAAAAATTAATATAGAGGGGGCTAAATAAATGAAAGGAAATAAAAAAAATTGTTAAATACTTGTATGTATGTAATGGCTATTTGGATAAAAAGTTGATTACCGACAACTCAATTGGCCCAAACGAAACCCGCCTCCAAAGACACCAATGTGTGGGGACATTTTTTTGCTCGCTCACCGGCTGAGTCTAGCACAGAAGCTCAGAGATTGAACCAGAGACATGTCTTGTATTTGGGCAAAGTCGTACCTCCTATTTACTAACTTAGCTACACGTCGAAGGCCGACCCATACTTAATAGCCAATAAAATTCAAACAAATTACAATTTTACATTATTTGTAATTACATTTACATAATTTCATTCAAATGCAAAAGTATTAAACAAAATTAGTACTACAATTTAGGTAATTAGAATTTTAGACTTTAATCATTTGCTTAAAGAAATCAAATACAAATAACTTGTTTTTTTATTATTAAAATGCATCAAAAAAGTGAGAGCCTCTAACTTTTGGGTTTTTATATGTATTTACTACTACTACTAATAATAATAATTTTATATTATAAACAAATTGACACATAATATTGTTTGGGGCGGGGGGGGGGGGGGGGGTGTTTGGCACCACCTTGTCCCCCTTTGGCTACGCCATTACTTTCATGGTAACAGAGCAGTAGCAGTAATCAACATCAAGTTTGTTCACAATTCAGAAAATTTCACAAAGTCGAACTCCTGTAAGTACTCATCTCCATAAACCTCCTTTTTTTTAGTTAACCCCTTTTGAAGCCACAAATTCCTTTTTTTTCTTTTCTAAAATCAACCGAAATTTATTCTTTTTATTCATCTGATAATGACAAACCCACGTGAACCCACTGCACCAACCAATAATTCCTCTCACCATCATTCCTCTCCCCATATGTCAGTAGATAATCTAATCAACTGCATCTCTGTAAAACTCAATGGACATAATTACGTAATCTGGAACAGCAGATGCTAAATGTGCTAAAGATGTTGGGTTTGCTTAGCTATATTGATATCAACCACCCACAACCTACTGCAACATCACCCCAGTTTGATGAATGGACCAAATTAGATGGTTACGTTAGTGTGTGTCTAAACGCAACCTTGGATTAGTCCATGGCTCACCTTGTCGTCGATGCAACTGCTCAACTATTGAAGTTTGTTAATGTATATGTATAGAGGGCCCAGGTCCATGTTCGTATAAGGCCCGACCCATTTAGTCTCTGTATATATTCCTTGTATCTTATTGTTTAGGTTAAGCATTCTTATTATTTACCTTTTCATATTGTACGTTTTCTCTCAATCAATATATCGAGGTTTCAAACCTTCAGCATATTCACCGTCTCCTTCAATCATATTCATCTTCTGGGATCCTATCTCCCAGCGTCTTCGTATATCTCGTCACGTTACCTTCTGGGAACATGTTCCTTTTTTCTTCTATATCCAAGTTTCGTGAGTCCCCTACCTTCACCACTCCGTTCTTCACTGATGCTTCTGTCTCATTGGACTCACTCCAATCTGACTTCATATCCTCTCCACCTATTGTTCAAACATCTTCTGAGTCTGCCACTCCTTCAGAGTCTCCTGCCCCTCCACTACTTGTATCTCAGAATTTTCCTGATCAACATCAATCATCTGTTCCATCTGCACCGCCAACATCTGAGCTGTCTGCTAAGTCTTTTGCTCCTGGAACGTCTCAATCTCCGAATGTTAGACGATCAGAAAGGGTAAGACAAGTTCCTTCTCATCTCCGTGATTATCATGTTTATGCTACTCTATTGTCCAATAACGAACCTACTTCCTATAAGGAAGCCTCCTCTAATATTGATTGGCAGAAAGGTATGGATGAGGAACTTCAGGCTCTTGACAAAGCTCAGACATGGGACTCTGTTCCTCTTCCACCGGGCAAGTCACCCATTGGTTCCAAATGGGTGTTCAAAATCAAGACAAAATCCGATGGATCTATTGATAGGTAAAAAGCTCGCCTGGTGGCAAAGGGATTCAATCAAGAGTACGACATTGATTATGAGGAGACATTTGTACCTGTTGCTCGAGTCACTTCTGTTCACAGTCTCCTAGCCATCGCAGCTACAAAACAATGGCCTCTTTTTCAGATAGATGTTAAGAATGCCTTCTTGAACGGTGACTTATCTGAGGAAGTCTACATGACACCTCCTCCAGGCGTTCGACTTCCACAAGGTCATGTTTGTCGTCTTCGGAAGGCTCTCTATGGACTCAAGCAAGCTCCGCGAGCTTGGTTTGAGAAGTTCAGTTCCACAGTTACCTCTCTGGGTTTCTCACCCAGCAACTATGATTCAGGACTGTTTACTCGGACCACTGAGGCTGGCACAATCTTACTTCTCCTGTATGTAGATGATATGATTATTACTGGCAGTGACTCTACAGGCATAGCTAATATCAAGACATCTCTCAGCTCCTGTTTTGAGATGAAGGATCTTGGCTCTTTACACTATTTTCTTGGTCTTTAGGTACTCTCAGATCCATCGGGAATTTACCTTTGTCAAGCCAAATACACCTCAGATCTCATGTCAAAAGCTGGGATTACTGACAACAAAACTGTATCCACTCCTCTTGAGCACAACCTTCACTTGGCTCCGAATGCTGGACCTCCTCTGCGTGATCCTACTTTATATCGACAGTTAGTGGGGTCACTTGTCTACCTAACAGTGACTCGACCTGACATTGCCTATGATGTTCATACTGTCAGTCATTTAATGTCTGCACCATGTTCTGATCACTATGTTGTTGTCCTGCGCATCCTTCGATATTTAAAATGGACCATGTTTCATGGTCTTCATTTTCCATCCACATCATCATTGACTTTGCGAGGTTTTTCTGATGCTGATTGGGACAGTGACATGACTGATCATCGCTCCACTACCGGCTACTGTTTCTTTCTTGGCGATTCTCTTATATCTTGGCGGAGCAAGAAACAATCTCTCACAACTCGATCCAGTACTGAAGCTGAGTATCAAGCACTAGCTGACACGGCTCAAGAACTTGTGTGGTTACGCTGGCTACTCTCTGACATGGGGGCTCCTCAACAGTCTCCAACTCCATTGTGGTGTGACAACAACAGTGCGATTCAGATTGCTCACAATGATGTCTTTCACGAGCGAACGAAGCATATTGAAATTGACTGTCACTTTGTTCGTCAACATGTGACTCGTAACCGGCCGACATTTTCACTAAAGCTCATCTACCAGGACGGTTTCGTGATCTAGTTTCCAAACTCCATCTGGCTCATTCTTCTCCCGATTGAGTTTGAGGGGGGATGTTAATGTATATGTATAGAGGGCCCAGGTCCATGTTCGTATAAGGCCCGACCCATTTAGTCTCTGTATATATTCCTTGTATCTTATTGTTTAGGTTAAGCATTCTTATTATTTACCTTTTCATATTGTACGTTTTCTCTCAATCAATATATCGAGGTTTCAAACCTTCAGCATATTCACCGTCTCCTTCAATCATATTCATCTTCTAACAAAGTTAATAGAGGACTCCTACCTTTAGCAAGCCTTTGCAAAGAAATTGTATTTACAAACTTAGTACCAAACAACAAAACAAGACACAAGTTCTATTCAGATTTATTGTGATAACCTCAAAAGAATTGCAGACTCCTTGAAGGAAATTGGAGATCCAATTTCTGAATCAAACTTGTTCCTAAAAACACTACATGGGTTAAATGCTACTTATAATTCCTTTCTACTTAGCATTGAAAATTGCAGTGTACAACCGTCATTCTCTGAACTTCGATCCAGACTTGTGGTCTATGAAGAAAGAATGTTGCAACAACAAGAACCAAGCTTACCGGTTGCGGCCATGAATGCACTACCCCTTACAAACACCTCCTCGCATGAGAGCAATCAAAAGTTGGATGTAACCTGTCAGATTTGCAAGAAACATGGCCATGAAGCCTCCAAATGCTATTTTCGTTTTGCGTCCAACTCAGGTAATAATAATAGACAGACTTACAGTAGAGGACGAAGAGGAACTCGAGGGCATTACACATCTGGACGTAATAACCGAAATCATTTTGGAAGAGGACGAGGCTCTAATTCCAAACTTTACTACCAACATTGCCCAACAACAATGGCCTCATACTAATTTTGAAAATTGCAATTGTAATCCTGATGTTATGCAGGGACCATATAATCAATCGGGACATGGAGTTCAGAGTTCAGGCCGGGTTTAACTCACAACTCTTCCCAATTGATCAGCAAGGAACACAACCCTTTCAACCTAATCAGTTTCATCAATCACAAGAATTTAATAGGCCAAATTCATAGATCCAAAATCCAGGACCATCAGACTCTGGTTTCGGCCCAACACATTTTGCAAATTGGGCCCAGGTGCAGAAAACACAGTATAATCCTTCAAGCAATTCCAACTTGTTTTCTAAAAATAATTTTGCACTAAATGTTGGGCTGACAAACGGGTCTTTATCTATATCTGTGAGACTATCGACTCTTGGCTTTCTGGTGCCTCTGCCCATATGACATTTGATCCTAATTTGGTATATGGAGCTCAACTATACATCGGTTCAGATAAAGTGATAGTCGGAAACGGTATGGCACTTAGCATTATACACATTGTCCATTTCTTCCTTCTACTTCCTAATTGTACCCTTAAACTCAAAAACGTTTTGTTAGTCCCTGGATTGACCAAAAACCTTTTTTCCATCTCTCAACTCGTACGTGATAATCATTGTATATAGTTGCTTTCTCACCTCTTGGTTTCTTTGTTCAGACATTGACAGGGGCACTCCTCCACCACATTCCAACACACTCACATAATCTTTATGGACTCGCTGCTGCATCTCTTCTACTTCTACTACGTTATCTTCCACTCTACTTTGGCATTATCGTCTAGGGCATCCGGGAAAATATGTCTTGAATAAACTTTCTTTGTCAAATAATAAAAGTTTACCATTTCCTTATAACTTTTGCAACATTTCCAAACTTACTAAATTACCATTTGATTCACATACCTCTCATAGTCCATCACTTTTATACATTGTGCGTTGTGACATTTGGGGACCATCACCTGTACTTTCTCGTTGTGGTTATAAATATTTTGTTATATTCATTGATGATTAGAGTCGATACACGTGGTTATATCCCCTCACTTCTCGTGATCAAGTGTTTGAAGCATTTTGCCATTTTAAGCAACATACTGAAACACTTCTATCTACTAAGATAAAATTCATTCAATGTGACGAGGCTTATGAACTTATTAAAGAGTCCATGCAGAATTTTCTATCTTCTTCTAGCATTACATATCACATCTCTTGTCCATACACTCCTCAACAAAACGGAGTTGCAGAATGAAAGAACCGTCATTTATCTGAGATGGCTCTTACTCTTATCTCATGCCAATCTCTCCAAATATTTTTGGGCCGATGCTTACTCTACCGCCACCTATCTATAAATAGACTTCCTTCCTCATCCCTTAATGGCCAATCACCATTCCAAAAACTATTCTAAACACCTTCTGACTACACTTCTCTCCGTACTTTCGGGTGCTTGTGTTACCCCTATTTTGGGCATCTTCGTCCTGACAAGCTTTCACCCAAATCACGTCCCTGTTTCTTGGTTATGCCTCAAATTACAAAGAGTACCTTTTCTTTGGCCCTCTCACCACCAAAGTTCATACTAGTCGGCATGTTGTCTTTCACGAAACAACATTTCCCTCTACAAATACCTGTGCAACGCCTTTATCCAATGATCGATCCTCCCATGTTAGCATTCTCGATCCTCCCTTCACCTCCACTACTCCCAACTTTCCTACAAATATTTCTACCTCTAACCCTGTCTCTCCCCGTACATCTGAGACCACATCATCCCATTCACCTTCCACCTTATCCGATTTACCTTCCTCATCTCCTCCTTGTCCTCATCCACCCACTCACCACATGACCACACGCTCTCGGGACAATACCAGAAAACCAACCCAGTTTCTAGACCATTTTCTCTTTCATGCCTCTCCCTCCTCTATTCCAGAAAAAGATCCATCCACCGTTTCCCAAGCCAAAAAGTCTCCTTAATGGTGCTATGCACTGTGAACTTTCCGCTCTACACACTAATCATACCTGGGTATTGCTTCACCTCCTAAGGTCGATATTTTCGGATGCAAATGGGTCTTCAAGATAAAACGACATCCTGATGGTAGAGTTAGTCGCTACAAATCAAGGTTGGTATCCAAAGGGTTTCACCAAACTGAAGGCATTGATTACTCAGAAACCTTTAGTCATGTGGTTAAACCCACTACTGTTCATACTGTACTCTCCATTGCTTACTCCTGTGGTTGGGATATTAGAAAATTGATGTCAATAATGCATTTCTCCGTAGCAACTTAATAGAGCCGATTTATATGGCACAACCACCAGGTTTTACTGATTCCGCATGTCCAAATCGTGTATGTCTTTTGAAAAAGGCCATCTATGGTCTCAAGCAAGCTCCGCGTGTTTGAAAATCTCTTATCTGCTTTGATTGGTTTTGGTTTCACCCGATGTGTCTTAGATACCTCAGTATTTATTTCCCGTACATCATCTGGTACTTGCTATGTGTTGGTTTATGTTGATGATATCATTATTACAGGAAGCTCCTCATCCTACATTACCACATTGATCGGTTGCTTACACTCAAAATTTGCCCTCAAGGACCTCGGTACCTTGAACTATTTTCTTGGTGTATAGGCTACATTCACTAGTACTGGGTTACATCTAAGTCAAGAGCGATATCTACTTGACCTACTTGATCGCACAGGACTTCGAGATTGTAAGCCAGTCTCCACCCCTGTCTCTCCTGGTCGTCAGCTCTCCCAGTTTTCCGGAATACCCTGTGTGATCCTGTTCAATATCGACATACTATTGGGGAACTACTATTGGGGCACTACAATATCTGGTTCTTACACGTCCATAGATAGCCTATGTTGTAAGTAAGGTGTCTCAGTATATGAAAACTCCAACTGATCTCCACTGGGTTGCTGTCAAGAGAATACTCCTATATTTACGTGGCACTTCCACTTATGGGCTTGTTATTAAACGTTCATCTGATGTGACTGTGTACTCTGATGCAAATTGGGCTAGTTGCCCTGATGATCGTCGTTCTACTACAGGTTACTGCATTTTTCTAGGCCCCAACCTAATTAGTTGGAGCTCTCGGAAGTAACACACTATTACTAGATTGAGTACCGAGGTCGAATATCGAGCTCTTGCTCACACTGCTGCTGAAATTCGTTGGTTGTAGTCCCTTCTCCATGAACTTCACATCCAATCTGACTGTCCTGTCCTCCTACTTTATGGTGTGACAATATGGGGCAACTTACCTTGCAGCAAATCCCGTCTTTCATCAAAGGACAAAACATCAAGAGGTCAATTTACATTTTATTCGTGATATGGTACTTGCTCAGACGCTTCACATTCGATACATTCCGATAGCTCTTCAGCGTGCATATATCCTAACAAAAGGGTTAGCTGCTATTCGCTTTCAACAACTCTTATCCAAGCTTCGGGTTTACTCCACCACTCAGCTTGAGGGGGGATGTTAGAGTATATCATTGGCTGCCACATTAGCATAACATCTCTTTTATGATTAGCTCACATGACTGATTTCAATGTTATATTAGTATTAGTTGTTAGCATCCTTCTCACCTTATTATTATCTGGTTAGTTAGTTTATGGTGTATAAATAGTCCTCTCTGTATACACCTTCGTATATATAAAAACATAGATCTGAGTCTCAAACTTTTTTTTTGGAAAGGGTATCCTGGGCCTATGGCCCAGACTAATCCCTGGCAATTAGGGCCTTTGGCCCAGCTGCTAAAGCGTGCAGCCCTGAGTTTATTCTCAGTGGCCACAAGTGCTGCTAGTGGAGCTCGAACCCGGGTTGAGTGCTATGAACTCCCCAAACCTTTACCACCACACCACAACCCTTGTGGTTCTGAGTCTCAAACTTGATACTACAGAAGATACATGAACTGTTTCAGCTCTATTAATAACTACTAGTATTATGCCCACATATTTGCGCGATGATGTTAGTTTTTTTAAATGAGTATTGAATCGATAACTCATTAAGAATCCCAATAGTAAGTTGTAATAGTAATTTTTTCACCATAAAAATAAAATTAATATCAACTATATGATTTTGTCATGAATGCATCCCATCTTCTTTAGCTATTATAACAACTCTTATCCCAAAAAATAAGATTACTATTAACTCTATAATTTGTCACAAATGGATCATCTCTTCTTATCCAATGATTCAAGAGGCAAATAATCGTGTGAGAAGTTTAGTTAACGGTGAGAAGCGTGAAAAGTGGATCTGAACCGTTGATCTATTTTAATCTCAAGCCCTCCTATGAATTGTGGCTTAGAAGGAAATTGATCTGGTGCATCTCGGTGCATCTTATCTTGATGTATCTCATCGTAATGTGCGTCCATTTCTCATTCAACGGTCGATAAACACTTCTCACCGTTAACTCAACTTCTCACCGGAACCCAACCCTGATTCAAGACACAATGGACATAAGTCAAACAATTGAGAAGGAACGTGATATGCATATAAGATCGATTAAGTGCACCTATTATCATCATGATATTGGCATTTGCACAATAACCGTTTTAAAACAATATGCAATTATTAACATTATTTTTCTAAAATGGAGTATCATGTACACGGATGTTTCAAAGCACTAAAACAATTTTTTTCTTTTCAAAACCGGGATTAATGGATTTACATGCCCAAAGGATTCATCAAGGTTATAAGCATTGCTAATTGAAGGGTCAGTTATGAAAACCAAAACCCTTTTCGGTTGCCCAAAGCATTGTACATTGAAGGGTTAGTCTACGAAAACCAGAAACATTGAAGCGTTAGTTTACGAAAACCAGAAACGCCATTGCCTGAAGAAATAGTTGAAAATGGTGGTAAACGATCGATAGTGATTTAAACGGAGATTATTCTGGGAATCACAAAATTTTGGTGCCTGGTCTGCAGGAAGAAGAGTTGAGAAATTTTGTTTGGAAAATGTCTCTGACTTGCTGCAGGCAACTGGTTTAATTTCATGGAAGCTCTAAAAGTATATGAAATGCATGCCATTCTGAATATTTCCAAGGAGAATCTATAGCAAATATAACTCAGGTCAGTTAAAATATCGGTGTCAAACAAAATATGGAAGAATACGATGGCATGGTAGACTTCTAGAGATGATATCAATCAAAACACAGAACAAATGGGAAAAATATGATATGCAATCGAAATCTTTCCAACATTTATTTACACCATATAATGAAATATAAATTATTGGGACAAATGGAAGTCATGAGATCAGGAATGCCATAATCCATACAGAGCAGAAAACTTCATGAATGCCCTTTTGAGGTTATAGACTACATCGGATGTCGCTACCATAGAAAACGAAGCTGGAAAGTTGTCCTTTTGATGTCTAGAACTCTTGAACTATGAAATTATGTGTATTCCCGAAAGAACCTGCAGCTTTTCATTTTCTTTCACCTAATCTACTACTTCCCTCCAAATGATAACATTTTTATAGTTCTTATCCTTACTATTCTCAACTTACAATATGTTATCTTTTTATATGACTTGATGACCAAACAGAGACTGATAGCTTTTTATACAGCAATTTTAGCAAATTGTAAAGGCATTTTCATTTCTTTTTCCTTCAATTGTGTGTATATATGAAGGTATCAAAACTAAGGGGTCGTTTACCCAAACGATAAATGCTTACCCGGTAAGTGTTTATCTGTAAAAATTAACACTTTCACTTACCGGTAAAAATTAACAATTTACCTGGTAAGTGCTTACCCGGTAAGAGTTGTCTCTCTCACTTACTAGGTAAGACTTTTATCCTTGCCATCGATTTTACCGAGTAAGATTCTCGGGGACAATTTTACATATTTCTGCCAAATCCTTCTATTATTAATTAAGTACGACTGGTACCATTTCGATGCGTTTCGATAGGTAAGTGACTTGGTAAGAGCTTACCGGGTAAGCATTTGGTATACGACCCCTAACACTTTAATTCATGAGATGGAAACTCAGCAAGTTGAAAGTTCCCAATTTAAGCCAGGAGACCATCTATATCTTAACCATTTGATATCACATTTGGTCCATAGACTTCATTAGGTACCACATTTGAACAAAAATAAGAGAATTCAGTTCTTTCCAAGTGAATAATAATCTATAAAACAAAAGATAAATCATTCAAAAGACTATTGGCAAATACATAATTTGATAAAAAGTAGATACCTGACAAATCAACATGGGTAAATTGGTCCAAATCTTTGTGTCAACTCATGTTTCTAGGGAAAATGGATTTATCTTGAAGATGATTCTCTCTGGAGCTCTTTAAGCAATCACTGCATAAATCACAATCCAGAAAACATATAGAACAAAGGAATAAAGAAACACTAAATCTAGGAAGCCAAAATAAACCATCAAAAGTAAAATAAAAAAAAGGTACACTATTGAGGGATGGCGAGAAAGATATGAACACAACATCAACCATAATAACAATAACATGTAGCATGCACAACTAATAGCCATTTCCCAATGTATCCCATATCCTTTAATAGATGGATTAATCAAATGGTTCATTCAATATTGAAAAGTACAAAACTCTAATGTAAGATATGAATAAGAGAAACAACTATAACCTGGATTATCAATACTTGTAGATTACATCGAACAAATGATACTGAGCCCTTGAGCAAGAGAGACCAAACCTAAAACCGAGAAATTGATGGATTAATCAAATGGATAATTAAAAATTGTAAAGCACAAAACCCTAATTTTGGAAAGAATAAGAGAAATAACTAATCTGGACTATCAACAACATAATCAGTTATGTCACCAAATGATAACCTGGAACCAAAATGACTTGTATAAGAACTAGTATTGTGGAGAGTTCTTAGAGCATCTCCAATGCAAGGTTATTAGAGCATCTCCAATGCAATGTTTTGTAAACAAAAAGTGCAATGACTTGTAAGAACTAGTATTGTGGAGAGTTCTTAGAGCATCTCCAATGCAAGGTTCTTAGAGCATCTCCAACAGCTATGCTAAAATAGAAAAAAAGTGGGATTTTAGCAATTTTTTTGCTCCAACAGCTATGCTATATCATATGCTAAAATAGAGAAAAGATGAGAGAGAAGGTAAAAATCTCCAAATTTGGAGAAATCTCTAAAACCCCATATTGAAGAGAGAGAAACAATATTTAATTCTTTTCCACCAATAGGAGACATTGAAGTTGTATGTTTAGGAGAGAGAAATAATATTTTATTAATATAATTGATGATAGAATTGCTAAAATAGAGTAATGGAGTTGGTTGTAATTTTTTTTAGAGATTTCAACTTTTTATACTCTATTTTAGAAAAATATAGCATAGCTGTTGGAGATGCTCTTATAAGCAAAAAGTGTAGTGGCTAGTAAGAACTAGCATTGTGAAAAGTTCTTATAAGAACCTAAATCCCTCTAGGTTCTTAAATAAGAATCTTGGTTCTTACCATGAAATGTGTGAGATGTGACATTATCTTTATTTTTTTTTCTTGACTTTATAATAAGTATTAATATTATATATATTAATATTAAAATGTATGTGACCCACAAAAAGAGGTTCTTATAGGAACTACGATTATGGACTTTTATGTGAATTTTTAATTTGATGAAATGGAAATGAGGTGACACCAAAAAGTACAAAAATGAGGTTCTTATAAGAACTTGCATTGGAGATGCTCTTATTTAAGAATCTAGAGGGATTTGGGTTCTTATAAAAACTTTTCATAATGGTAGTTCTTATTAGCCACTACACTTTTTGCGTATAAGAACATTGCATTGGAGATGCTCTTAGTGGAATTGAATAAAATAATTATTTCTCTCCCATGTCATCAAGTTTAAAATAATTATCAAAACTTTGAAAAATTTCAAGTTTACTATATTGAATCTATTGAAGAGAATAAGATAGCAAAGTTGTTGGAGAAGTTTAGAGAAAAGAACCTAAGTTTTTTATTTTATTTTAGAGAAGACGTTGAAGAATTATCTAAACTTTGTTTTTTTAGAAGAATACGAAATTTATTTTAGACGTAATTCAACAAAAATCGATTCCACCAAATTTAAACGTTTGTATATCTTCTTTATTAAGTATCGATTAAAACAAAAATAAATTAACCATTCAATATCCGACCTTCGAACTACTCCACACTGCAACTGTGTTAAATACCACTCCATCTCCTTTCAAAATGAACAAGCAAATAACTGACCAACCAAAGTGGGTCTTTTTTCAGATAGACACACAGAAATGAGAAACAATGAGGAGGCTGCGGTGGTGGTGGTGGAGGGGCGGAGGTGGGAGGCGTTGAATCCGGAGATACTAGCATTGATTTTCGTAAGGATACAACCAACGGATGAGATGGTGAGGTGTGTGCCGTTTGCGTGTAAGCCTTGGATGGAAGTGTTGGCTGGACCATACTGCTGGCGGGATATTAATCTGTTGCCGTGGTCTCAGGGTCGCATTGATGAGGTTGTTGTGGAGCCGGAGGTGGACCTGCTGGTGGAAAAACTGGTCCGTCGTAGCAATTGTACGGTTCAACGACTTTCTGTCAACCACTTGGGAGAATCCGGATTCTTGTCAGTCATCAACTGGTACGTTATGTATAAATCTCTCGTATGTATGTATGTATGTAGTTAAGTTGTTTAATTGATTATATATTTGTTGCTATGAAATGGTGAGTGAAGCAACTTGAAGAAATATAAACACCTATTTTTTGTATATTAAAATGGAGTCAATTAATTAATCTCTTTCCTTTTGTTGCAGTGGAAGATGTTTGAAAATACTGGAAATCCCAACTAGTAGCATTACTGACGATATGGTCTTAAAGCATATAAAGCCATTGCCAAATCTTGTAGGCTTGGATGTCAGCCATTGCTATGGGATCACAACCAAAGGTCTTGCAGCATTTGGTAACCATTGCAAGTCTTTGGTTCATTTGAAAAGAAGCAGGAGCCCATTATGCTCATTATTTGGACCTTTTGATGAATCTGATGAAGCTAAAATCATAGCTCACACTATGCCGAGTCTCCAGCGTATTGAACTTCGTTTTGGTCAGTTTGGCAATTCAGGTGTTACTGAAATCCTTACTCAATGCAAGTCATTAACTCATCTCGACATTGAGGGGTGTTGGAACGTTGCCTTGGATGATGATCTTGTAAAGATTTGTGAAAGGCTAGAGCATTTTCAGAGCCCTGGGAATTGATTATGATTATGTGCTATACGTAGATGTACCATCACCGACATCAGATTAAGTCTTTGGTTGGTTTTGATCGTCTTTTTTTTGGATCTTTTGCTTATGGTTTAGAATGCAAGATAAGAAAGTGAGCATAGATATGATATATATGGAATGCATGAAACATAGGTATGTTATTTTTGGAATGCAGATCAAATATGTTTTGTGGGTATTTTGCTGATATATTTGAATGAGTACTTGTGATTTTGTGGAACTAGAAGACCGCATACTCGAATATGTTATTTGCTGGGTATTCTAATTTAGTTAATTTTTATTTTTAAAAACTGTAATTGCTATATCCAATATCTACTTTTTTGTGTTTTCTTTGAACTTGGATATTTGGGGTTTCTTTGATCATGGATATTTGTTATGGACACACTTGAAATTGAACTAAGAGAAGATGGGATAATCCTACTTGGTTTCAACCACTCCACCACAACTTTCATGCTTGTCTTTCAAAGCCATAGAGAATTAACCCATTCATATCATGTCGGGGAAACAAGATTTATTCTAAAACAATTTTTTTAAGAATTTATGAGTTTTTGAAGCTTACGTTTTCTTATTTGTTTTTATGAAGTTTTAGAAGTTTCAAACATTTTTTTTGTATTTTACGATTTTTAAAGAATTTGTACTTTGAAGGTTACATTTTCTTATTTGTATATTTGTAGTCAAATAAATGGAATATTATTTGATTGTAGCATATAAAATTGTATTTCATTTAGGTTATATGTATTTAACGTATAATAAAGAAACAGTTAGAAATTAGAGAAAAATATAATTAATCGGGTTGAGGTATAATGAATTATGATCACTTGCGAACATTTCATCTGAACCGTTTATTACCGTTAACTAGTTTGCCTATGTCGGAGGACATTGTTTATTCATAAGTAAATTAGGAGTGGATTAAATTAAAGCTTCACACTACAAAACAGAATCTCATTTCCGATGGTAAAATCCGTCGGAAATAGTAATTATCGGCGGATTCGGCTGTCGAAAGATCCCCCGCCACAAAATTACATTTCTGACAGATTTTTCCGTCAGAAATCCGTCAGAAACTTTTTCCACATTTTTAAACACTCTGATAACTCTTTCATCTGTATGCACTTGTGCATATAAGTAATTTGTAACATGCACATGTGCATATGCACATGTGCATAAAAACCAAGAAAACAACTGAATTACTTGTTTGCATAAATACATACCGTTCAGATCAAGGGCTACTAGTGTGTTTCTCGGTTTTTCATATTTTTTGAGTTTTTCCCTTGAACCTCCTTCTATTACCACCCATTTCAACTAATATAAATGTAACTCTAACGTTAAACAGTTTTTATGGGGTGATGGATTTGGTGGCCGATCGGAGTATTTGACCACCATTATTGTTCATATGGCACACTGGTTATGGCACCGTCTGTAGAATGATACGATCAATGGTTATAGACCGACTATAAAAGCTAGTTTGTTTGGAAGCCTATTCAGATATCACATGCATACATTCCCCCTAAATATATACGAAGAACATTATTTATAGTTTGTCCCGTATGAATCATATAAACATAGAAACGAAAACTTTACGCTCATAAATTTAATGCATAAACAGAATATTGTAGTTAACCTTATGCACATTCACGGATTTAAACATGTCCAAACACATAACAAATGCAACACTTGTTTTGGACATCAATCAATGTATTTTCCATCTAGAATCCATAGCCCAAATAACTAGTCACGTTACTGATCATTTCAGTTTTATAATAAAAAAAGATCACACAAACCAAACTAGCTTTTTTTTTTCCATTGCCTCAAAATGATAGGAAAATATGTAACTTTTTATCCATAACCAAAATATATACAATATTCCTTTTTTCATGTTCTTGGTCTTCAAATAGACAACAGGAGAAAAAAACTTTTTCTTGTTTTTCTTTTAAGACTGTAAAGGAGAACAACAAACTTTGACGGGTTTTGGGTTACGATCGAATACAAAAAGAAAAAGAGGAAAGGATTTCTTTATTTATGATGTTCAAAGATAAAACCACATATAACACCAAAAATGCAAATTTGGTTTTCTTTTTCAAAACAACAAAACCCACATGTGTTAGTGTAATATAAATAAGAATGTAAAAGATTTTTTTTTTCTTTTCCGTTTTTGTTGTTCAAATCAGCAACATCACAAGAGGAAAAAATAAAACTACCTTCATGTTGCCTTTTGTTGTATGAAACACCACCACCACAAATTGTTTTTTTCACTACAAAACAGAAGCTTATCACCGACGGAATCATCCGTCTGTGATCCGTCGGTAAAAGCGAAATTCGTCGGTGATCCGTCAGTAAATGTCCGTCAGTATAAAGGTGGTCGGCGTTCAGATCACGGACGGATCACCGACGGTTTAAATTTCCGACGGTTACCGCCGACGTGGGTTATTTCCGACGGATCACCGACGGTCGACTTTTAGCGACGGATTACCGACGGATTTGTTCCGACGGATTTAGCGACGGATTTCCGACGGATTTTTATTAAATAAAAATTAAATTAAAAAATATTTTTCGACGGATTACCGACGGATAATCCGTCGGTAATTTAATTTTTTTTAAAAATAATTAAAAATTAAAAATTTCCAGTTTTTATTCTGTACAAAACCTGCCAATTTTTAAATGTTACAAGTCTTAAACTGTACAAAATATCTATAAATACAAAAACGTAATCCTACGGAGCGGGAAAGGGGTGCTGATTGTTAAACTTGATCATGAACGCGTCAAACTGTGTTATTCGTTCCTGCATCTGTCTCTTCTCTGCTTCATCTCTATCCATTCGCTCCTGCATCCGGATCCTCTCTGCTTCCTCTCTCTGTAGTCGTTCCTGCAATTGGATCATCTCTGCTTCCTCTCTCTCTAACCTCTGCCTCAGCTCCTCCAACTGAAATTCAACATTTGACAAACATATATAGAACAATGTCAGACAACATTTAACAAACATATGATAAACAATGTTAAACAACATTTGACAAGCATACCTCCTCACCGCGACGGTTGCGCGTGCTCCCGCTCGAACTGGCACCTGAATCACCGATCATAGCATAATATGGATCATGACTGGTTCCATCCAAAAATACGACCCTTACGCCGTCCTCTGACACTACGCTCCCACAACTCGGCGTCATTGGGAGGTACAGTGCCGGGAGGTAAGTCCGGGTACTCCTCCTCCCTAATCCGATGGTAGGCATCCTACAGTTTACCAAATTAGACATTGTCAAGTCAACTAACCTATAGAAAATTCGGCAGCATTTCAACTGTGATTTGAACATATATCCATGACCTGCTTTTATCAAAACAATCCTATCATCTGCCCAACAATGGCAACCCAAACTAAGTTTGCTATAATTTCTATCTATCTTATAAAACAAACAAATATCTAGCCATGCATAATTGAACTTACCACCGTATGAGCCGCCTTTGGGTAAACGTAGATCGGAGGATCCGTGGACGGACCAGTCGCACCCGGAACAAGCTTCTTGTTGGTGCAGTGTGTAGCCTCCCAAACCTCGTTGCTAGTAGGCTCACGGCCCCATGCATCTCTCTACAATACACAACTTAAATTGTTAGTAGGTAATAAAATCATGTATATAGTACATATATTCATCAATTATATACATTTAGTCTAGTGTATGATAAATTACCATGCGGTCCCGATGCATAGCGGTACTAATAGATCCAGTACAGTGTCTGGATGTCATCCCCTCATACTCGGTGGCCCGATTGGCCGTATTGGCCGCACATACACGCCGGAATCCGTCGGTGTTCCATACCTGTTAAAAAGAAAACATAAATCAATATAAATCCTAGTACAACCAGATACAAGTATTCAAGACAAAACAAACCTGCTCAATCATCTGGACCCAAAACTTACTCCGGATCCACTCTGGAGAGTATGCAGCAAGAATTGTGTAGTCATGTCCGTCGAACTGGACACCATCCCTCTCTGGACCATCTCTTCCAATATCTACTCAGAAAAAACAAACTGGACGTCGATGGGGGAGGGGAAAGGGGGGAGGGTGTTCACCGTCAAAAATTGTAAAGGAGGGTAGGGAGGTGTACTCGCCGGTAGTGTTGTGGAGTGAGAGGCCATATTATAATTTTTTAAACTAATGATGTGTAATTCTATTTTTATATATAAAAAAATAAAAGTGGCACATCAGATTTAGATTTTACCGGTTCCACATCCTCATTTAATTTATAGGTCATCAGGTAAAAGAATTTCTTAAATAAATTAAAAGTTTGATTCATAAGTCTTAAAAGTTGGTTCTCCAAAATATAAATAAGAACAAAGTTGGTTCGATTTTAATACAATTTTCCCTAAAATATTATATTGTTTTAAAAGCATTTTTAAAGTAGTTCGTTTTTTTCTGAAGAATATGAAATTTATTTTACACGTAATTCAACTCGATTCATCCCACCAAAATTATATTCAAAAGTTTGTATCTCTTCTTTATTAATTATCGATTAAAACAAAAATTCAATATCCGACCGTCAGACTACTCCAGACTGCAACGTGTTAAATACCAATTCACTTCATCTCCTCTTCCAAAACAAGCAAATAACTGACCAACAAAAGTGGTTCTTTTTTCAGATAGATACACAGAAATGAGCAACAACGAGGAGGCTGCGGTGGTGGTGATGATGGAGGGGCGGAGTTGGGAGGCGTTGAGTCCGGATATATTGGCATTGATTTTCGTAAGGATACAACCAACGGATGAGATGGTGAGGTTTGTTCCGTTTGTGTGTAAGCCATGGATGGAAGTGGCGGCGGGACCATACTGCTGGCGGGATATTAATCTGTTGATCTGGTCTCGGCTTCACGATGATGATGATGACCTGGTGGTGGAAAAGCTGGTCCGTCGTAGCAGCTATACGGTTCAACGACTTTCTGTCAACCGCATGGGAGAATCCGGATTCTTGTCAGTCCTCAACTGGTACGTACGTTTTATATAAATCTCTCGTATGTATGTATGTTAAGGACGGTGTTTGATTATATATTTGCTGCTGCTATGAAAAGGTGATGCAACTTGAAGAAACATATCCACCCATTTTTTTTGTATATTAAAATGGAGTTAATTAATTCATCTCTTTTCTTTTGTTGCAGTGGAAGATGTTTGAAAGTGCTGCAAATACCAGAGAGTAGCATCACTGACGATATGGTCTTAAAGCATATAAAGCCATTGCCAAATCTTGTCGTCTTGGATGTCAGCCATTGCTATGGGATCACAAGCAAAGGTCTTGCAGCATTTGGTAACCATTGCAAGTCTTTGGTTCATTTGAAAAGAAGCATGCTCCCATTTTTTACAGCATTTGGACCTATTGATGAATCTGAAGCTAAAACCATAGCTCACACTATGCCGAGTCTCCGGCGTATTAATCTTCGTCATGGTCAATTTGGCAATTGGGGTCTTTCTGAAATCTTTACCAAATGCAAGTCATTAACTCATCTTGACATTCATGGGTGTCGGAATGTTGAGTTGGATGATGATCTTGCAAAGATTTGTGAAAGGCTAGAGCATTTTCAGAGCCCTGGGATTCATTATGATGTATCTGATTATATCAACGTTAAAGTCCTTGATTTGCCATCACCGACATCAGATTGAGATTTTGGTTGGTTTCAATCGTTTTTTTTGGGTCTTTTGCATTTTTTTTAAAATGTAAAATAAGAAAGTGAGCATAGATATAAAATATATGCAATGCATCAAATATGTAATTGTTTTTTTGGGGAATTCATATCAAATATGTTTTTGTGGGTATTTTGCTGATATTTTAGAATGAATACTTCTGGTTTTGTGGAATTGGAAGCTCCTTTCTTTGTGGTTATTGTTGACGTAGTTTATTTAAAAAAAACTGTAATTTCTATAACCAACATATGCATGGGCGGAGCCACGTTTTCCCTTGCTATTTTTTTAACATTTCAATTTGCATTTCATACCCTCTCACGTAAACTCTTACGGGTTATTTGTTTGATTTTTTATTAAGTTCTGTATAGATAAAGTTGTCTCTGTTATAGATTTAGAATTTTTTATTTGAGAGAGTTTTTTCATATATGAAAGAAACGTGTTTTTTAATGAGAGGGACTGGTTTGGAAAAAATTTGTCTTCCTGCATAAAGCCACCCATTAAAAATTTTATTGAATAAGCCATTTTTTACTGATTAAGCCATTATCAAACAGTCATATATTGCTCACTGAATAAGTTGTGAGTGTCATTAAGTTCATTAAGATTGCAAACAAACAGACCCATAATATTTGTTGTTGCTTTATACTTTAGCCATGTGTATTTACATTACCCATTGGGGCCCCACATAATATTGATGGAATGATGTTGAGCTTTCTTGATAACTTATTAGTGTATTTGATGCTCCTTTAAAAACTTTTGGTATTGCTACTTTAGCGGGGTCATTTATCAACCATTAAACCGGTAGGCGTTTATCGGTAAAAGTTATCCTCCTCACTTACCTTACATAGTAAGGTTGTCGGTAAACGTCTTTTACTCAATAAACACTAAACGGGTAAGAGTCGTCACCACCCCACTTAACGGATACGATTCTTAGTCTTTATCATTTTTCTTACCAAGTAAAATAATCATTTTTGTTATGCTCATTCGATAAAGTAAGTAATCTGGTAAATGTTTACTCGTTTAACATTTGGTAATTAAACGACCCCTTAATGAGGTTAAAACCATATGTTGCAAAAAGAAATGTTAAAATTGAAGTGGTTTAGAGTTGACGGATTATATGCAATTGGTGCTTCCCCTAATCTTTAATCCTGGCTCCGCTCTGAACATATGTACTTTTTTTTATATTTCTATGATGTTGTGTCATTATCTCAAGTGTAGGTCAATAAACTTTGGGTCTTTATTGGGGTTTCTTTCTGGTTTGATTCTCGTTAAGACTAATGAGAATACTTCTGTGTTTCCTTTTCTTTGGAATTGAAGGTTGTCCGGGACTAGTCTACACTAGCTCTGGTAATCTATGTCTATACTCTTTTAGGGCATCTGCAATGGTCAAGTATTTTTAAAGACTTGATCTATTTGCCACGTCACCAAAAAGTCATCTTCAAATTACTACTCCAATGGTCAAGTCTTCCAAAAGCTTTTTTTTTTTGCATTTTTAATTCATTTTTAGTATATATACATAAACTATCCTCATCTATTTGAAATGTTTTATAAAACCCCTTCCATTATTTGTCGTTATTTAAAGCACAAATACGTTTTTTAAAACAAATATTATACAACAATAACATAAAATTTAATAAAAATATTACAAAACGATAATGAAAAACTGAAAGTAAACCTAAATTCCATATTTCTTCTTAATTTCCTCAGTCAACATTTGTTGATACCTTAGTTGTTCGTTTCCTTGCGTATTTTCCATTAACATTTTTAGCTCGTTGATTTTTTTGAAGACTTGTATGAATCTTTTAGCTCCTTTAAGTGTTCAACTACACCATTTATCGTGGACATCCGTAAAATGCTTGTTTCGTTGATTATATCTTTTACTTCATATATTTCGGCATTTGAGGTAGTCGCTTTTCCTTTTTGTACCCTTGTTGCCTTTTTTTCCCCATCGGACGAACTCTGGTTTCATCATCTTTTTCCTTGAAACTTGTTTGTACATCCGATGATGATGTGAAACTACCAGATGAGTTGGTCTTTGTTCTCTTCGTATGAGTGTGTATATATATATAGGGAGATTGAGAGGGTGAGAGTTGGAACTTTTCAATATAATAAACAAAATTTCTAAAAATAATATGTAGTTTTTTTATAAATATAAACTATATATACTTAAAACTATGATTTCTAAAAACAAAAGTATTTAATTTTTGTGTTTCTTAATTTTCGATATTTACGAAAGCGTTCCAATAATGTATTTTGTTAATAATAATAATATTTTATATATTTAATAAATGGATTATTATTGAATGAAAGTGTAAAATTAAAGCTCCAATAATAAAATTTGCCATAAAGTCTTCATCAAGTCATTAAATTTACCATTGGAGATGCTCTTACAAAGCAGATTTGCTAAAGTCTTAAAAACAAGTTTTTAAGCACAATATACAATTGTTTTATACATAATCTCTTAAAATCTCTTAAATACAACTTACAAGGTGTACAAATCTATAATGCATAAGCCTTAAACTTACACGGGCTCATCTTCCCAGATGACTTTTCGTTAGGTTCTCTGGAGCAAAGCCCTTTTCCAAATCCAAGAAGATGGCAATTCAAAATTCAAAATTTCCAATGCCATTGTTACCCGACCTCTCCTCTCTCTCTCTTTCTCTCATTCTCTCATACACGCCATCTCCCCCATTCTGATGAAATCCTTTGTTGCTTTTCATATACGATCTATTTCATGGTCACTGATTTCTACTCTCTCCCTCTGTAACACCCCCTTCCCGAGATGGAAAAGGAGGTTACATCCGAACATAAAACAAGCCGCCAAAAAAAACATACAGAGCATTATTAAACCTTAATTAAAATAAGCACCAACAAAAATAACAAACAACTCAAACGATACACTTTCTTTCTTCCAATATTTCCCAAAACCTTATTAAAGCCTAAAACTTCTTACCAACAAACCTCTTATATAGGATGAAGCTCTGAATTCCTTAAACTCTTTAGATTCCCTTCGAATACCTGCCGCGAACAAAGAAATGCGGCTGAGCCAAATGCTCAGTGCACAAATACAATAGATAACAAACGAATAATCGAACCCAATACCGAATATAATAAAAATCTGAATTTTGGACAAGAGCCTTGAATTTTTGAGTGTTTACGAAAGCTAAATTGAGTATAATCATTCCACATCTAACTTCAACTACAAACTTTATTACCCCAAGACAATGAAAACAAAACCAAAAGAAATTAGACTAAAAGACTCAAATTTAATTGCTTAATCAAAAGTCATAACAAAATGAATAAATCCAAATTCATATATGGAGACAGTAATTTTGTCAGGGTTCAAGACTATCAAATCAAAACAAATATTGTCAACTAAATACCAAACTAGTCTGAGAAGTTTAAATCAAAATCATATCATAAGATTGCATAACGAGTTCGAATAAATAATCGCATACACTTGAGTTTCATGTCACACATAAACGGATACAACAAGTGTCAGACATAAGCCATATAGGCACGTACGTCGGACATTCTCGTCCAACTGTACTAAATAATGTGAGATGTGGTGTTGGGCACTACACCGTCATCCACCCTACAAACTAGGGCCGACCCATACGCCTCCCATCACACCACGCCAGCTCTCATCAGAGCACACAAAATCAAAAGGAGACGTCGTGGACTGATCACACCGCCACGGGTGGTGTCACGCCATCGGTGCCACAATGACGTGCCTATGGTACCCCCATAGGTGGTTAGTAGCTCGGTAAACTTAACGTATAAACTTCAAAAGTATGTCACAACACATGTGATCATACTAAATGAATATCAAATCATACAAATTACAAAACGAATAAAAATAATAAAAAGAATATTTGAACGTACAAAAAATATTGACCGCTCCACCTAAAAACTTTATTTTTCGAACACTCTAAAACTAAGAGACTTACAAATCGAAAGAAAATTAAATGGGACGAGTTTAGTAAACCGTTTACGTAACTTCATGTACGAACCTTTACAAAAGAGTTGAAACCAAAAACGTATGGCGAATCAAATCCGAACATAGACTAGGAATTTCACACTCACAACTTTTCGAAATCGTGTCGTACTAATTTCCGCACTTTACACGTTTGCAAATCCAACGTTTTTTTTTACTTCAAAGAGGTTTTAGAAAACAATCTCTAAACAAAAGTTTTGAATAAACGTCTTAGGATTCCAACGAAACAAGAATGGACCTAATCGGATTTAAAATAGATTTTATATGAATTTTTGAAAAACACTGCGCTGTTGTTGTCTAAAACGAGACCAGTTCTCAAAAGTGCCGATTTTAACTAACTTAGATCGAAAATCACAGTTTTGTTGTGTGATGACAGTTTGTAAACGACATCTCGAGGTTTTCAGAAACATATCGTATGTTTTAATCCGATAAACGAGCGATTTGTTATGATTTTTACAAATAACACGAAATTTCCAGGATAAAATTCAGCAGATTATAAATAGAGTTCAATGTTTCTAGAATATTCAAATCTCGATTTATCATATGTAAAACCGAAAGAATACACACCCGAGAATACACACGAACAAACGATTAACTAAATGAAATGGAAACGCAAAGTAACTTTGGAAAAGAAAAAAAGAAAACGCTTTACTCACCAAATCGAACCGAATGACTCGAAAGAACATTAAAGAAACCGTACACGTAGTTAACGAATCAAATAAACACTTCGAATTACGAATCCGTACACATATAAAAACGGATCAAATAAACACAATGGAGAGAAGATAAGGAATCCGTACACACATATATAACGACTCAAATAAACGCAGGTTAACGAGGGGAGAATAAGGAATCCGTACACACATATATAACGACTCAAATAAACGCAGGTTAACGAGGGGAGAATAAGGAATCCGTACCTTAGCCAAAATATGAACTTTGCTAATGAAAACCACATCATATTTCTTCAACGAATCTCAAAAATCACGATCAAAACTTTCAAATACGAACCCAATCTCAAGCCTTAATATTTGATACTTGAAAGTAACTCTATCTTTTGCCTTTTTCTTCTTCTTTTTTTTTTAAAGCTTCCCTAGACGATAATATGAGATGAAATCAAAAGAATTAGCACAAAATTGCTAACCCTAATTTGACCCCAACACTACCTCTCGTGAAACACCAAAGAGATATTCAAGTCTTAATTATTATTATTTTTTTTAAACCAAAATATTCTACAAAACTACCACGTCTAACTTAGGAGATATCCAAAACTCTTTTATTTTATTTTTTATTTTTTTTGGCCCATTACATATCTAGCCCCTCTAGTTTCAAAAGATTTCCAAATTTGAACCAAAGTATTTGCTTATTAATTTCTTAAAAATCACGGGACATTACACCCTCTCTCTCTGAGGTCGGTTTCTAATTTAGGGGTTTTCTATTTTTTTTGGTTGATTTAGGATCCGAAGGATTGTCGAGATGGAGACGGGATTAACTCAAAGAAGGTATGTGATTCACTGTTCTTAATACACGGAACTTTCTGAAGGCTCAAGTTAATGATATATCTCTTTGAGCATATGTATGTGATGGGTATAATAATTTGGGGTTTTTGTTTTTCTTTATCTGGGTTTTTAAGAAGATGAGGCTGGAATGCCTGTTTTGGCATTTCTTTTCCCCATTGTTCTTTACACCGACAAACTCTCTACCTTTTGCAAATCTCACCCATCATTCTTACTATCACCCAGATCATCAAATCGATGTTTATTTCACTAATGATTTTTCTTTTTAATTTTCTTATAGTTCAGTCCTTCCAATATTGTTGCTGATGGTTCATCTGTTGAGGTAACATATATTTACTCATATAGTTTTATCTAACATCTCAAATGACATGTTGTACCTGTAATCTTAACATTGTTAAAAGACATGTAATTTTAACATTGTCGGACCTATGGATTGATTATCCGGTAAAACAAGGGCGGATCAGTTAAAAAAGGGCCAAATGGGTAAGCGAAATTATAAAATTATTTATCTTAAAGTTTGGTCAAAATACACATTTTTAAACCTATTTCAAGTTTAGAAACTTGAAATACCTCATGCAATATAATGTTGGGATCTGTTCTTGAAGAGAATGGTTGTAGATTTTAATCAACCTTCATTTTGTGGACTTGGAATCATTATTGTATTTGCATTAATAGTGAACAATATTATTTGTTTTGCAGATGGATTAGTTGGATAATAAGCCTCTTTGAAATTCTTATACTTCGTTGGATTTTTAAATGCCAATGTGCTGATATCTTTATGCATTTAAGGAGCCATGGATGCAGTTCACAAGCATAACTTGTAATGTTCTTTTACTTCTTTTTATCATCAATTGCCCACTACTTAAAAGCTTTCCCCGGTAAATCCAACAAAAATTACTTTTTAGAAGTTGAAGATGGAGAATCGGGTCATTTGTTTTTAAACCTTATCATATACAAGCAGAGAAGGAAAAATACAATATGAGACAACCAATGGGGTTAAAAAACATAGAGGTTTGTTTGCTTATCATATTGTAACTTGTTTTGTTGTTGTGACTGATAATTACTTGTTTGGGCAAATATTTGGATGGAGATCAAATCAATTCAGAGATTAAATTCTTCAGAAAATGAGTTGTTTAAGAGAGTTGAGTTGCCCATCTTTCAAAGTGGTTGTGGTGGGATATATAAATGGTGGACTAAACACTCAAACAAATCAATCAAATCAGGTAAATTAAGTACTATGTTTATACATGTTTGTTGGGAATGATATGTCTTCTGTTTTGTGGTAAGTTATACTAATCAGATTTTAATTAACTTGTTGGTTTTTCTTGATGCAATGCAATTTTTAGTGATAAAAGGAACAAATATGTTGAGCTACGATTGAAAGTCATCTCTCTTCGATTTAGTTTATCTCTCTGGTCTCTGTAATCCACTATTTCATTTTGATTCATATTTCATTTTTTTATGTCATTGTTTTGTTCTTCCATGAAATATTAGGAAATGTATTATAGTTAAACCGAGGAAACACCGTCACATATCCACCAAAGGGGTCAGTTTTTGAATTTACTTATTAATTTTATTTTCCCATCCAATTTTTATGTTGAGATTCTTGGTTTAGAATGCGTCATTTCGATCAAACATCAAAATTTTCACATATAAGACATCATCAAGTTGTACAAACATCGGCTCAATTGAAAAATGACTTAGGGAGAACCAAAGGTATGCAAGGAAGAACAAGAAGAAGACCGATGAATCTGTCCAGGAAGAGCAAGTAAACTCAAATTTTTTTGTGGAGACTTTAAAATATATGCACCGAAGGCTATGCTGTTAATATCGGATATCGGAGAGACCGATACACGATATATCGGTTCATATAATATTTCTTAGAATTATATATATATATATCAGTATGCATCCATAAACATATCATATGCATTAACATAGTTGGTAATTAAGTATCTAACATAGTTACATAATGTTGAAAACAGAAGCTGTGTTGTTGATTGCTGAGATTAACTCAGTAACTCAGAAGAAAACAAAAGTTGTGTTGTTAATAAGGTGATTTACTGATTTAATGATGGTGCAAGCAGAGGAGAAAAGTTATTGATTTAATGATGGTGCAAGTAGAGGAGAAGAGTTACTGATTTAATGATGGTGCAAGCAGAGGAGAAGTCGTGCAAACAGAAGTTGTGTTGTTGACTGTTGAGATTAACTCAGTCGTCGATGTATGAAAAGATTAAAAGAAACAGCAGTCGTCGATGTATGAAGAAGAAGCCGATGTAGATGAAAAGAAGAAGAAGTCGTCGTTCAAAGAAGAAGAAGACGTATGTAACTATGTATCAGCGATATATTGGCCGATATTTTGGTCAATATATCGGCGATATATCGGTCAATATATCGGGTACCGATATAAATAGCGATATTTGACCAGCGATATTTTGTTTAGGAGCGATACACGATATATGAAAAATTAACAACATAGACTGAAGGTTGTGAGGAAGGATAAGGATATGAAGAAGGATAAGATTGTGGAGAAAAATTATGTTGAATATATGAAGGCAGAGAGGGATAGTTTGCCTAAGGTTGATCATCTCTTTATTGTTAGAACTGAAAGTCCTGTGTGTTGAAAGTTGTATAAAGCATTTATAAGGGATCAAATTGTAATTATTTGTTAGTTGTTTGTTATTGGCCTCAAGCCCATTAGGCCTAATGCGTTCCATATTTATAGTGTTTTGTTAACCTAGTTTAGGTTAGAGAGTTTTAGTCGCATTATTCATAATTATTCTAGTTGATAGGTTTACATTTGCTTATCAGATATTCTCTCTGTAAACCTAAACCTTTCTTGAATATTAATCATATGACTAGAAGTTGTGGCACTTTGATTGTTCTTCATTGATTACTGTTCGTGATTGCACTGTAACTGGGATCTACAATTGGTATCAGAGCAGGATCGAATTAATTTTATTCGATACGATCAAAAAGGTTTGTCTAAAACCCTTTAATCGCTTATTTGATTTTAATCGTGTTTTTGTGTTTACCTGATTATCTGAGTAAAAATCTGCTATAGATTGTTTTCTGGTTTGATAATCAAAGTTTCTTGATTTCTGCAAAACCGATTGACTATTTGATTATTTATTCTAAACTGAAATATTTTTCTGGAAAATAAATTGATCTGATTTTCTGTCGTATCGATTTTAAGTTTGGGTTTATTGATTTCTGGGTTAAGGTTTCTGAAAATCGATTTTTTCTAGGTTTGCATATTATTGATTAATCGAGTTCTGTGGGTTTGCATATCGTTTGTGTTTAAGCCATCGTTATCTGTTATCGACCGGACCATCGACCGAACCCTTGCGACCGGACCCTTAACCGAACCTGACCGGGGTGTTGTCTCCCAACTCCTATCGACCGGGGTGTTGTGATAACAGTTATTTAATTGTTGATCGGGGTTACTATTACTTATTATTTTAATTGTTGCGACCGGGAGTATGGTTTGTGAATTCATCCATAATTCAAACATGATTGGTTCACGATAATGGGATGGTGAGTTTCAATTGTAAACGTGGATGCAAAATGCAAAAGGCGGTTGTTGATGTATTTTAATTGCATGTGGTATCAGATTTTGACCCGCGACTGTTTGATTTCTATATACATCGCATACATATATATAATATATATTTTTCATATAACAATTGTTGTCGACCGGTGTCTCGCTAAAGCCCGGTGTCAAGCCACGACCGGTGCCTCTCCCCGACCGGTGCCTCGCCGCCCGGTGTCTCCCCGACCAGTCCCTTGCGTCTCCTCTCCCCGGTTCCACACTTCGTCAGTCACAAAAGTTTAAAGGCTTCGATTGTTTTTCGAAATCATTTCGGTTGATTCGGTAGTGATCGTGGACGAACTTTTCCATTTTTAAATCATTAAGGGTTGTTTACAAAGCTTAAACGATCGTTTTTTATCGTAAAATTTCACCCATATCAAGTTTTTAAATTCTCGTTCGGTTTCCGAAAAATCTTCGGTTGCTTCGTTCGAGAGTTTGAGAGATTGTTTCGGGATTTAATCAGTTGAGGGAGCTTAAGGGAACATAAACGATCATTTTTGATCGAAAAGTTTTATCCCATACCGAGTTTTTAAGTTGTCGATCGTTTTTCGAAAAAATTTCGGTTGGTTCGTTTGTGATCGTGGGTTGACCGGTTGAATTTTAATCTGTTAAGGACTGATCAGGGAGCTTTAACGATCGTTTTGCATTGAAAATTTCTAACCGTTTTCGAGTTTTGCAGGTGTGTCTCGTTGGAGAAGATGCTGAATAGTAACTAACGAATTCCATTAGTTTGCCGTTAAATTCTTTACATTTTGGTCCATTTTCTGTTAGTCCAGTTAGTGTCAGTTAGTTTGTTAATTTAGTTATTTTTTATTTCAATTTTAGTCCATTTTCGTTAGTGTCCAGTTAAGTTCGTTAGAAGTTTTAAAATTTACACTTTTAGTCCCTCTAGTTAGTAGTTTTAATATTTGTCATTTCTAGTCCTTGTTTTTAAGTTTAATTTTTTTATCACTTTTAGTCCTTGCTAGTTTTTAAGTTTTAGTTAGTGTCACTTTCAGCCCCCGTACTTCAAGGTTTCAGTCGTTTGTCATTTGTGACCCTAAACTTTCAAGTTTTACACGTTGTCACTTTTGGTCCTTACACTTTAGAGTTTCATCTCTTGTCAAGTTCAGTCCCTGGACTTTAAGCTTTCCAAGTAACAATGAGTTATCTACAAATTTCTCGGTTACAGGACAACAATGACTGGCTCAAGCGCAGGAATAAAGATCTTGAACAGATGTTAGAATCTAATTCATATTACCCTTCGTTTTTTAAACAAATAGACTCTCTTAACCAAGAGATTTCAGATCTTGAAAGAGCAGCTGATATAAAGAAAAATGATCTACATGAAGCTTCAAAGAAAATATCTGAACTTGAACGAAAAATTGCAGATTTTGAAGCCAAAGAAGAGAAGTACCTGATGCTTGAAGAAAGAGAAAACATGTTGGAGAATGAAAATCTCGATCTGACAAAAAGACTTGCTGTTTTTGAAAAAGAAAAAGTTGATTCTTCAAATGAAAGAAAGAACTTTGAAAGAAAGATTCTTGATCTTTCAAAGAAAGTTTTTGATGAAAGAAAGTTTTTTGAGCTTCAAAATACGAAACTTTCTCAGCAAGTTTCTGATTTTGAGAAAGTAATAATCTTGGAAAGAGAAAAGTTTGTCAAGGAGAAGAAGGAAATTGAATAGAAGAACGTTTTTATAGATATTAGGAATGAACCAGTTGAAATCTAAAGATTTTAGAAGTTTGGTTGCAATCTTTGATGTTGGGTTCGGAACCGTGTAGATCCGAAGGAAATCGATAGGTGGAAAGTTTGGGTCACAAACTACCTGGGGGTAGTAATTGCCAGCCAAGGTTGGGAGATGACCGTAACCTTGTGGGTAAAGGCTATCTGGGGAGTTAAGTGTCCGCTTGGTTATGAGTACAATGTGCCCAAGAGAGACAGTTGATGGGAGTACCAGTGCAAGAGTCGTATTAGTGGTGCTGACAAATGGTTTAAGGTAAGTCCTTCTGCGGGTAAGATTTCATGGGAAAGGTAGATTTCGAGGACGAAATCATTCTAAGGTTGGGAGGATTGTAACACCCGTGATTTTCGGTAAGTAAATGTCAACCGGACATTTCTGTGACTTGTAATCAGTGGGGCTTTGTTGGGAAATGTCTTGTTTAAAGTCCCTTATAGTATCGGGGTTGTTGGCGTTGGAAGAAGTCGAGTTTTGGGATTCGTGGAGGTCTGGGCGACAATGCCCGCGACAGTGACAAGTGTCACTGTCGCCGTGTCACAATCGCGAGCAGTGTACCGCGAGCTCTTAGCAGCGGGCGACTATGCCCCGCGACTATGCCAAGGGCATAGTCTCCGTGTCATTGTCGCGTGCGGGGGGCTGAGAGGCTGTTAAGTCGTGAAAATCAGCCCATTTCTCATTTCTCACTTATCTTCTTCTTCCCTTTTCTCTCCCAAACCCTAAAAACCGAACCCTAACCTATTTTAGGGGTTTTTCCTCTTCTTACCACATGATTCTTAATCATCTAGCTAGTTGGGAGCTTAAACCACAAAACCCTCATCCTCATCTTCCCCATCATGTTCAACGGTTGGGAGCTCGGGTCGAAGTGTTGGATTGGGTGCTCTCGGAAGTCTCATTGTCTTTAAGGGTAAGTTTTCTTGTGTTAGTATTATAAATACTCCATTACTGGTTTCTTAAGGTTTGATATCTCAAATCTCGGATTTGATGGTTTTGGAGAAATTAGGGTTTTGATCTTGTTTGGGATTATGGTATTTATTTGTTTGGAGGATGTTTCTATATGGTTGGATATAGTTACTTATGGGTTGAAATGTTCGGATCTAGGTTTTTGGAAGATTTCGGCTTGAGGATTCAAGTGGTCTTCAAAAGAGCTCGTTGGGTGAAAACGGTGTACATGCCAAAATGTGTATTTTGAAGTGTTTTACATGAAATGGTTAACTGCTGATAAGTTTTGAGTATTTAGAAGAAAAATATGTTTTACTTAGTTTTTGTCAAAGTGTGAGTATTTGGATAAGTTTTCTTAATTAGTACACTTGGGTTGTGTTGACCTCTTAAAATTCTTCTATTGGGTTTTGAATATTTCCAACAACTAAATAACATGGATTACGTATTCTTGGTGATTTTGTACAAGTAAGGTCTATTTTATAAGTTATACGTCTTTGACGATTTTGTACAAGTAAAGTCTAATTCATGCTATATGTATTCGGTGTATTTGCATTCATAAACGCTTTGGAAATCTTGAGTCCCATCTCGTATGGACTTTTGGGTAAATCTAGTCTTGAGGTACGTGTCTTCATAAACGTTAATTAAGGACATTTCACTATTTTGGAGACCGGTAATTATTGGTCAAACGGATTTTGAGCTATTTAGTTCGGTATTGGCTTAAACGAGTCGTGTGGACATTTGTCCGGATTTTTAACCGTCGTGGGTTTTGGATATGAAGACACTTAATTTGTGTCATTGGTGAGTTACATGTTTTGGGAGCTTTGGTCTTTCAATTGGAGTCATGTAACGTTAGACAGTGTGTAATGGATCCATAGGAACGTGAGTCAGTCTGTCTTGGATGGTCAATTGGATATTGCGGGGTTGAACTTCGGTACCTATGTTTTATGACCGGAAACTTTACAAGTGATCACTAGGAGGGTTGAGTCGGCTAGTGCTACCGGAATAGTAGGCGCTAGGACCTCCGCCGCTTGAAGTAATGCCTGGGAGGTAGTCTTTAAGTGTGCCGGGCCTTCAGGATGGAGTTCTTCGGAATGATCCATCAAGGTCAACTGACTTGGGGTGACACTTGTAAAGAAGTCGTAGGGACACCGGGCTGGGATGTCGGGAGGTGTCATGCGATTAACCTTTTTTGGGTGGTATACTTTTGTGTTTCCTCCACCTTCAATGGATACGGGTTTCCCCCGTTGCTGGTTATCAGTATGTTAAATATAAAAACGTCTTATTTTATTGTCATTGGTTCCTTACGGTCGCGTGAGTATTGGACCAAGTGTCCATGTTTTCGGACGTACGGTATATGTGGTTTTGATATTGAGTTATGGGTCGAGCATTCTGTCCCGCCCGCGTTTTGGGTATTTTGGGTTATAAATGGTTATTCATGTTTTTACCAAATAAGTGTCGAACTATGATCCCGTTTGGGTGAGTTATGCGTTGCGCGTTATATAAGAAATGTGTGTTTTGGGAGCCTTGCCTTCAAAAGTGCATATTATGGGAAAATGTGTCGTTATCATTTTTAAGCGTAATATTTCGAAGGACCTTGCTTTAAATTGAATTCTTTTCTTTAAAGATATATACTTATGTTAAAACTCTTGAGCTCACTAGGCGTTAAGCCTAACCTTTTTACTTGTCGGCATGGGCATCAAGTTTCAAGGTTGAGAGTTGGTTCTAGCAATCCTGTGAAGAGTAAAGCCTTAGCTAGATCCGAAAGTAAGTATTCGGTGGAGTCTTCCGCATTATAGAGATAATGACTATGCATTGGTATTAGTAACACCCGTCCCTTATAGTCTGTATATATATAAGATGGTATACGTGTATTGTAGCTAAATCTGAATTAGTGGTTGTAGATGATTCATTTATTGGTGTATTTAGAAAATTTTAAATAAGTTGCTATTTCCGGATTTGAGGGTGTTACAGAATTGGTCTGGAGAAAGAAACCAGTTGAAGATGAGAAGAAATATGGGAAGAAAGATGAGCTGAAAGGAAAGAAATCATGTGTACATACACACAAAGCCAAAAAGAACAATGCACGTAAAGGTAAACCTGATCATATCTACTCGAGAGATCAATTAATCAGGTTGTCAGATACGAAATACTATTGTTCTTATTGCCGTACACAAGATCCTATTCACAAGACTAGTGATCATTACTGGTATGGTTCTTATTCCATTACCCCCATTCGAACTACAACTAACATTCATGGACCCAAATACCAGTGGGTACCAAAACCTAAAATTGATTATGTGTTGCAGGCACTTACTGTCAAGGGGGAGTAGAAGAACTAAGGCTTCTAAGTAAATCAACTTAGAACCCGTACTTCAACGGAGTTTGACTTCTAGACAAAACAGTCTAGGACTCGTACCTCAAAGAACTATGGCTTTTGAACAAAACCGTTCAAAACCCGGACTTAAGTGTCAAGATTATGGTTTCTGATTATAACAGATCAGGACCCGTTCTTCAATGTTCAGATTAGGATATTTTGTAAATATCCAGGTGGAGCTTATTTGACCTAAATCATTTTATCATGATTTGAGGGGGAGCTTAAAGGTAAATATCTTCTGATCTAGATCTCTGATTGTTTGAAAGAAGAACAACTTTCGAACATGAAAATAGTTTTTTCTGAAATGTTCAAACCACTTCTGGTTCTCAAAAGATTTTATGAATTTAGAAGTGTGATTTTAAATGTTTTTCAATTTTTGAGCATTAATGTTTAACTGACCGTGTGTTTCCAAAGATAAATACTTGTGTATTATTTTTTCAATATACTGTCAAGTATTCATACACACCGGTTCAGTACTTCATTTGAAATTGTTATTACCATGTCTCATAACGAACCAATTTTTCGATGGTAATACTCCCGTTTGCTTTCAAATATTGTTGAGCATCAATCATCATTTCAAAATTTGTGCTTCCATTGCTAAATTGTTTATATTTGTTCATATAAACAAAATATCTAGTTCTTTGATACCCTAACCATTTTATTTGATCTGATTGATACATTGTCAGATTCTCAAAACAATTCTCTTGATTTCATTTCATCCATTCAATATCTTTGTTTTGAGAAATCTTCAAAGTTCAATTGCTCAAATATCATGAGCATACATTTTGACAATGTTATCATACATTTTGTACTTAACTGTTCAGTTAAACTGTTGAGCAACTATTATTTTTAGGACTTACATGGGATTTATGTGAGAATTTAAACAGAACTTCCATGGATTCACGTTAAACAGTGTTTCCTACCCCGGAAGTTATCCTTGAGTGATTGAGAGGTGAGGGGTCTTAAATCAAAGAGTGGGGGAGATAACTCATCCAGTTGAGTTTTTCTCATTGTGCTGAACGGTAAAATGTAAATTAGAGTTTGGTTAGAAGTGAGCTTTAATGACAAAAAGAAAGAGGGTGTGAGAACATAGTTAAAAGAACATGAAAACTCTGCACCAAACACTTTCTGAGCCGGGCAGCCACATCTACTGATTGGTTCACATTCTTTGGTGACCATCATTGAAACAGGCAGTGAGCCCATGCCAACTCTTGTTTTTACCCCACCAGCCACTCGTTTCTTTCTTAAAAAAGAAATGTTTCATTTTCTTTGGAGACGCAACATATCTGCTATCTAGTTTTCACTCAGAAGATTTAGATATTGAAAAAGAAGGAAAGTTGCCCCACCTTCGACCTCTTTCATGCACATTGAGTCCGTGTAATATCTGTTGCTGTCTCAACAATTTACACATTTTTTAGCCTGAGAAAGCTAAGTAGCTTCAATCATTCTACACTTGCACGTACACACAAGGAATGAGTTTTCTTGTCATAACATTCATAGAAAATTCCTTTGTGATTTTTCGATGATTGAATGGAAGCCCTGGGGGAGTGAATATCACAAAAGCTCCTTTTCAAAGTACATCTGTTGTACAAAGTGGCTCCATGCTACTTACAGGCATACTAACTGTATCATTTGTTGATTCAGGATTACAATTCCTATTATATCTGAATTTGAAAAGATTCGAATATATACATTTCATGAATTGACGGATACTCAGATCAAAGGGCGGAGAATGTCAAATTATTATAACGGGGAGATTGTTAGTTCATCACAAAGGAGGAGATCAAAGAATGTGTTGAAATTGAAGAGTTTTGATGATCATGATGTTCATAATCATCAAAAAGGGGGAGAGATTTACAAAGTTCAATTTCAAAGTCAAATCTTAAATCTGAGGGTGAAAAGCCTTTGGATTCAAAGATTGCAGCAGGAAATATTTTATTGGTTCTTCTATCCCGTATCATGTGCTGTCTGCTACAAGTTTGTACCTCTACAAGCATATTGGTTCTACAAGTTCTTGAGCTGAAAGTCTATTCAACTCGCGGTTCAAAGACAGATTCTTTGTTATTAAACTGAAGATGCACTGTGGAATGTCACGTAACTCGCACATTATCTTTCTTGTGTGTTGATCCGATGTGTTGAGTTTCTACAGTTGAAAGCTGCTTGATAGTGCATTCAGTCGAGGCTATTGTACATTGAATCTGGTTACAAAGTTGAAACTATGAAGACCAAGAGCTTTATTCAAGGGGGAGTTTGGAAAGACATGAAGACATGCAACACCAAAGTTCTTTAAAGATTCAATAGGGAAAGAAGATCAAACCTGAAGATTTAAAGAAGATCAGTGCCTGAAGTTTTCAAGAAGAAAAATGTTTTATTCAACTTTAAGGGGAGATTGTTAGGACTGAAAGTCCAGTGTGTTGAAAGTTGTATAAAGCATTTATAAGGGGTCAAATTGTAATTATTTGTTAGTTGTTTGTTATTGGGCCTCAAGCCCATTAGGCCTGATGCGTTCCATATTTATAGTGTTTTCTTAACCTAGTTTAGGTTAGAGAGTTTTAGTCGCATTATTCATAATTATTCTAGTCGTTAGGTTTACATTTGCTTATCAGATATTCTCTCTGTAAACCTAAACCTTTCTTGAATATTAATCATATGACTAGAAGTTGTGGCACTTTGATTGTTCTTCATTGATTACTGTTCGTGATTGCACTATAACTGGGATCAACATTTATTGTTCAACTCCAATACTCTTTCCAGGTTTTTACAGATTCCTAAACTACGCACTATATTTATTTAGAAATCATGTTTTTTAATTTTTTTACGAGTCAGGGGTCTTTATGAAATCAACCAACCTCGACATTTTACTCTTCCCATACCTTATTCCATGTGGGAACCACCGGAATTGTTTTGGTTTATATACTTTTTGTAGTCAAATTCCGTAATAGTTTTTTTCTTTTCTTTTCATTTTATGATTATTTACCTCCAAGACAACACTTTTAGTTCAGGTTACTGTTTCTTTGTGCAAGGCTTGGGTAGGAAATAGTAGATCATAACAAGATCTGAACACGGTGAGGATCTCATTTTATACTGACAAACCATATCAATATAGGATTGTTATATATAGTAACCAGTGAAGTTATATAACTTAAAACTTGGTTAGTTTGATTCCAGGTAATTGCAAATGGGATCTAAACTGGTGGAAGATTTAATAGAGACGTCATCAGTGGTTCACATTTCTGGATTGTGCAGTGATGGGATGGAGACACGAAATACAAACTCTGAGCAATGATTTGAAACGAGTTTCGTTGAGCAATTGAAAACCACATAAACAACCTATTTATTGTTAGTACTAGATGATATAATTGTATATTTACAAAAGAACCAATTATCACATGTTATTAGGAAAGTGTAAAAGTAGACGGATGGTCTCATGTTTCTATCTTTTGTCCAAATATTTTGGTTGCTTTATTAAAATTGTAATTTACAACAAAATTTCTCATCCTGTTGATATTTTGGTGGTCGGTGTTTTATAGTTTGTATAGTTGATTGACTTGAAACGAGTTTCGTTGGTTAACATGTCGGCTGTAAGAAGGTATGTTTGACAAAAATATGTATGTATTCGTCCAAAAATAACATTTTTATATTCAAATTGAAAAGAAAATTGTTCATTGGCATGGTTTTGTTATGATAATCATTAAAGCTCTAAGCATGATAATTCTGATTACATTTGTTTATCTATTGTAATCGGTACTCTCGCTTACATTTATACAAAATTTACACCCCACCACATTGCACGGGTACATTACTAGTAATTATAAACCCAACGGCCATTCTTGTTGGGGAAGCCTAAAATCGAACCTTAAGCAAATGCGATATTCCATCACATCCCCATAGGTCTCAACCACAACTTTATGGTTTGTATTTCAAAGTCTCATAACGTATGTACAGGTAGGCACAACCTTTATTGTTATAATTAATCTCCACCCCTCCTCTGACGCCATCCCTATTCATATCCGGTCGGAAAACAAGATTCTTTCCTCAAACAATTTGTTAAAAACTAGTTGAATACTCGTGCAATGCAGCGAGATGTCAAACTTTGTTTAAATTTATACTTATCATTATATAATTAATTACAATTGCATTTACAAAAGCAAAGGGACCCAAAGTTAAATGTTATTGAAAACATAAATTAGGACCACAAAGAAATAACCATGTCTTCCCAAGAAATGTTAGGAAAAAAAAAAGGAAAAAATTAATAGTCTATTGCCATAACTGTTTACTTTTTTTTTTAAATTTTATATCCTACATGTAAAGAAGTTATATCTCATGTCCACATTGGCCATCTCCATTAAAATATAATGGATCTTTTGAATGTCAAAATAAGTTAGTAACTTGATTTTGGTGAGGATTTTAGAAAGACCGAAACACCAAATTTAATCCAACAAATAACCCAACAAAGTTTGATCAATTAAGGGGCTATTTACTAAATGTTTACCCCGGTAAGTGGTTATCGGCTCATTTACCTTACCGGATGAACATCAAGGGCCGAGAATCTTACCCGGTAAGAGCGATATAAGGATGAAGAGTCTTATCCGGTAAGTAGAGGTGACGACTCTTACCCGGTAAGAGATTAACGGGTAAATTGTTGGATGCAATAGCTTTTTGATGAACTACAATTTTACCCGGTAAAATAAGTTAGAATGTCGATTTTTACCGGTAAGCGCATACCAGGTAGACATTTGGCTAAACGGCCCTTAATATAAGTTGTAGATAAAAACATCCTTTACTTTTAAGAGATTATATTTTTTACGAATTCTACCACAAAGCCATGTCCTTTGCACTTCTTAGGAGACTTCCCCATTGTTAATAGATAGAGAGATGTTGAGAGGAAAAAAGGAATTTGATAGCTCTATTATTTAAGATTGATGAACTAAGAAATGTAATTTACAAATCTTAGAACCATGAGAAGGTGATGCCTTCAGATTATGATATATTTCAAAACCCATCTTGATGGCATTCTTAAACAAACGATTCAACGGGAAGAATCATAAACTCCTGCTGGTAAATATGCTTGTTACCAGGGAGAACAGCGGTCATAGTTCCAACAAGGTTGGTAATGTGCTGCATGTGGACACAACAAACTTGGAGTACTTTGTTTGGCTTGTGCATGGAAACTATGGGGAAGTTCATCGAACGCTAGGCAAGTAAGCACCTATCAGAGTCACTTACCTTACCATGTGAAAACACTATGACGTATAGTGTATCGCCTATAATTAATTAAACAAAACAAATATCACATTAAAACGATAAACAATGTATGAACCATAATAACTCACAAAAATAATCATAAATAAACTATAATATATCAAAAAGGAACATTAAGGGAAATAAAACCTAATTGATCTGTTGGAGAGAAGCACCAGCACGTACCCAACAAATCAAATTGATCAAGAATGCTTCTACTAATCTATGCAAAGGAAAATGGCAGGAGAATTAAGTTTAGGAAAAGAAATAGGTAACGAAGATCAAACCTTGATAGAGAAACCCAAACCACAGTTTCATGGTCAATCTTTTCAGACTGATATCTTCAACTTCAAGGTTTCTTCCCCAATTATTTATGCTGAAATTTTCAAACAAGCATCAACTTAAATGCGGACAGAAAACAAATGCATCAATTTATTTTTCAAATTACAGTACCCTTTTGGGTATGAAACCTTAGATATATAGTACATGCAAGCAACATCCTGCATAAGAAGCATAACATGGACAACACATTGGATATACAGTCCACATTAATGTGCCAAAATTGTTTGTACACTGTAAAACATTAATTATTGTAGAATTGCAGAAAAATAGACCTGAAAACATTAGGAATGTCAATATAACAAATCAAATGCAACATCGTATACCTTTCCCAATTCGTATTATAATCATCAAGTCCTCCCACCGTATCTTTAAAGACTTATTGTTGTTTTCAGCACTATTGCTATTTACCCACAATTGACAAAACTCATTGTAAGCAATACTCATTGATCATTATATAACCAAAACCCAACAAAAATGACAGGATATCTCCATCTTAGATCAAATTTTCGATAATCAATTTCCTGTGTAATTTCTAACGCATCTCCTACCTTTACATGTTGTGCCTTTTCTTTTTGCTCAAAGTCTTCTATGCAGACCTATGTTCTGTTGTTATTTATCTGATGGTTTGTAGAGTGTTGAGTGTCTCCTTCTCCTTCCCTAAGCATAAGCAGCTCATTCGTTCATCTTCATTTCCTTTCCTACATTCCTTTCTTTTTCTCATTCTATCGACCTGTAATTCCTTTCTATTTGCAGGTCATTCATTCCGTTACTCTGTTGCTTTTTATCTGGTAATAAATATGTGCAAAATAGATTTTTTGTCTTGAAACAATGTTGCAGATTCGATTTGATTTTTCAGGAAAGTGCGAGTTCATATCTACTTTATTTTCTTTTCATACTTATTAGCCTTGAGCATCTCCAACGATTACTCAATGGTTTTTCAAACTAACAGTTACTCTATTCTAAACTATGTTCTTTGCTTTGCTTTGGTTTAGGTGCGTTTGAATCTTATTATTGATGTTGATAATCGTGTTGCTAATGGGTTCCAACATAGAGATGTACTTTGACTTTGAATTTCAAGCGGGTTACATTCAAGAGGTTATTGATGTTGGTTAATTTGTGAGGTAATATATCATCGTCTCTCCCTTTTTTCAATTTTTGCTCTTTTTGCTTAATTGTTTCTTGAACTTTCACCAGAAACAAGGAGGGAGGACAGATGGATTGTCTTAAGTTTTATACCAAGATTGGAATTCATCGATGGTCATCGGAAGAGGTTTGATAACTTATTCAGTCTCGGTCTAATATTTTATGAATAGATATAGTAATTCAAAGTACAATCGATAAAACTACCACTCCTATTACATTTTGTCTATGATTGTTCACAACTATTTGCATAATTCTTACTAATTTCACAACACATAAGCCAAGACTTACAACTGTTTGCACAATTCTTACTAATTCCACACCTTACACACAAGCTAAATCTTACAAGTAATTGCATAATTCATGTATTAGGCTGAATTACAATGTATAATTAATCTGTCTCCTTAATGTATAATTAATCTGTGGGTAACTTTTATTGTGTTTTTTCCAAGGTTCTAAATGGCGTGAGGCATGGCGTGGCGGCGAGGCCAAACCTCAAGCCTTAGGAGCCACGACGAAGCCATGGCGTTTTCAAGGCGTGACTTATGGCGTCAATAATCTATTTCATATATAATATTATATATAAAAACGTATGTTTTGTAGTATTACTCAATGAGTTAATAGTAATAAGCAAGTTAAATTAGGATATATATTAAAAACTTGCAAATAATACATTAAAAACGTAAAGAAAAATCAAATATCTCATTACGATAACTGCGCATTAAGCCATGGCGTGCCATGGGCTTAACGTGGCGTGATACACAAGCCTTGGTGCCATGGCGCGCCATGACGGCTGTGCGGCGAGTTTTTTAGAACATTGGTTTTTTCCGTGAAACACTTTCAACCAATACAACATTTAACCTTCAAAAGTAGTTACTTGTGTAATGGACAGCTTTTGTAGGATATAAAAGTGCAATTGCAATATCACTTGCCGATCAAAGAAGGGTGAGGGAAACATGTTATTAGTAAGTGATGTAATTATCAACTCATATTGAATCTTTATGTTTTCTTATTTGTATTTATAACGTTTTAGAAGTTTAATTTTTTTAATGTATTTTACAACTTTTAAAAAAATTTGTTCAAGCTTATGAAGTTTAGGTTTTTTTATTTTTATATTTATAAAGTTTTAGAAGTTCCATACAATTTTTATGTATTTTACGATTTTCAAAGAATTTGTACGAGCTTTTGAAGTTTATGTTTTCTTATTTGTATTTATAGTCAAATAAATGAAAGAATTATTTGATTGTAGCATATAAAGTTTTATTTCATTAACTTTATATGTAATTTACGTATAATAAAGAAACAGTTAGAAATTAGAAAAATAAAATAAACTGGGCCAAGGCTTAAGCGAACATTTCACTTGGAACTATTAATAAGCATGACCAGCTAAACCGGCGACTTTTTTGCAAGAGTGGGACCGGTTAACTAGTTTGTCTATGTCGGAAAGACACAACGTTCATTCAATAAGTAAATTAGGAGTGGATTAAATTAAAGCTCCAGGATAATGCAAAAAAGAGCATGACTAGATTGTTTTGTCCAAGGAAAGTTTAACACCACTTATACCACTTTTTCTTGCGATAACAAAGAGGTTGAACATTTTGAATTTAAACAATCAAATCATGTACCTCGTTGATGGCACCTACTTTACTCCTAATTCCAAGCCCAACAACATTCTTCCCGGTTGCGAACTTTACCCCCTTATCCATCGCCAAACTAAATAGTCGTGGGAATCGACCACAAAGACGAAAGTTGCCTAACCAATAATCCGACCAAAAGGAAATGGACAACCCCTCACTAAGTTTTTCGATAAAAGACGAAGAAAAATCTATTCCAAGGGAATCCACAACTGATTTCAGGGAAATGATGTTTCCAAATGCTACCTTGACCTACAAAGTTAGACCTATCCCACCCGAAACCTCCTTTACCACTCTATAAGCTACTAACTGTTTTGACCCACAAGGAATTCTTTTCCTGACCAAACCTCCACCACCACTTAGCTAATAGAGCATAGTTCATTGTCGTAAGGTTCCCTATATCAAAACCTCCCCCCCCCCCCAGAACCGAAAGGTGAAAGAGCTACGGGGACCACTTGACTCAAGACAAACTTCTCACACCCAAACCCCCCAAAAAAACTCATGCCTCACACTCTCAAGAGAATTTATAACACTCAATGGCGCACGAAACTAAGAGAAGAAGTACATCGGTAAGCAACCAAGAACGAATTTAACAAGGGTTAGTAGACCACCGAAAACATCGTTTTCGCTTTCCAACCAACAAGTTTTGTTTAGACTTCTTTTAATACAATGTTCTAATTCCTTATTCGCCGCTTATTGCTCCACAGGCAAGAGGGAAAAAACGCGCATTACAACCCAACCCACTTGCCATAATTTCCACATCACAATTCGAAATTCCGATCCAAAGGTTTCTAGGATTTACCTTGAGACCATAATCCATTTGAAAGCATTGAAGAATGTTCAAAAGGTTTCTAGGATTAATACTCGACCATTCACCCAAAAAAAAAAATAATGTCATCTGCATATCAGAGGTATGACCCCCCCCGGGTCAAATTTCCTTATCTTTACACCTTTGAGAATACCTCATTTAGCCATTTTGCTGCGATTATGAAAAGGAACGAATATAATAGATCACCTTGTGTTGGTCAGATTTATGCAATCCCAAAAGTCTACAACAATTGGGAAACCACACAAGTATACATATTCTTCTAATATCGTCTTAAAACAAGTAATAATGGTAACAATACCATATATCGATCTACAGAGGACAGGATAGTGGGTTAACAACTAATAAAATGATTTAAAAAGTAAAAGAAAAACAAGGGTGCGGCCAGTTTATGTTGGAGTTTAGCAATAATGTGTTTAGGATAATTGCTACAACATTACTTGTTGGGATGCTGCAACATTGGTTCTCAACCGCACTACTGAATTGAATGGTCCTCTTTTGATGTTCATATTAAACTATTTACTGGCAGTACCATGCATTCGGTTAACCCAACAGACGTCGTACATACCTTACAGTTCTTTTCATATAGTAAGCAACTCGTTAAGGTTGATGCAGTTCTTTATAACCATCTATAACACTTTAGTGTTCTAAAAGTTTACGTTGGCTTGCATTCAAGTCTAACTCATCCATATGAAACAACATATGTCACCTTGTCAAGAATTACTTGGATGAAACTTAGAAGCAAATGGTGAATAGTGAGGTTGATAGCCAATAGCAAAAGCAATCTTCCACTACCACATAGGTCTTTATCTCCCAAACCTTCACTTATACCCAAGCTAGGGTATTAGCCCATCATCGCTTGAAATGGTAAAGACATGTATTTAAATGACGTAAAAGTAAAGTGCATAAAAAGTAAAGTTACATGAAATATAAAGTTGTAAGAAATGTAAAGTGCATGAAATGTAAAGAATGCAGAAATGTAAATGTGTTGGAAATCATAAAGTGATCAAAGTGAAAATGTGCTAGAAATCGTAAGTTGTTGTGGGAAGTAAGAAGGTTGTAGCAGCTTGCAGTAGTAACCAAAAGATTAAGAACTTACAATTAAAAATGCAACTTTATGCAAAAGAGCTAGAGAGATCAAAGCTTAGAGAAGGTTGATCTCCCCCTGGGTGATTTAAACTACTACATCTTAATGCTATTTATACTAAGGTAAAGGAATCAAAAGATGTTTAAGGAAGTACAAAGGGTAATTAGCCAATGGGTATTACACACTTACCAAGATGCTTAAGTACATGAGTAAGGGGGTGTTTACCAAATTTTCTATTAAGTCCTGTATGGATAAATTTGTCTGTCCAGATAAATTTGTATGTTCGTATAAAAATGTTTTTGTTGTTTACTTTTTTTCCTGAATCAATAGACTGAACGATTGAAATGACTATTTTACCCATGGGTATAAATATTGTGCATCTCTCTATCAGATTAATAATATCAATCCAATCAAATCTCATAACCAAAAATCAATCCAAATTAAATTATAGCAATCCAATGCTTGAAATCTCAAAACCAGAAATCGAATGAAATAAACACCCCAAAAATCACAGAAAAAGATCGAAATACAACCAGAAATCAAAGTACAAAAGGATCATAATTAAAAAAAACAACAGAACCAGATGATAAAAAAACAAATCGAAGTACAACCATAAATCGAATGAAATAAACACCCCAGAAATCACAGAAAAAAGATCGAAATACAACCAGAAATCGAAGTATAATAAAAAAAACCAACATAACCAGATGATAAAAAACCAAATCGAAGTACAACCAGAAATCACAGAAATCTCAAAACTAGAAATCATAGAACCAGATGTGGGGAGGAGATGTAGGGTTTCAACTGTGAGGAGAAGCAAGTAGCAACGATGGAGGACGAGGATGCAGAGAAGAGAGAATGACCTGAGGAGTGCTGTCAACGGGGAACGAGGTCGCTGGGGAATAGAGAAGAGGGGGTCGCTGGGAACAAATGCAGTCGCCGGAGGAAGCGTGGATGATGGAGGCGTGGAATGTGGGAGGGAAGGATTAGGGTAATACATCTGATAGGTTTTTTGTCTTCTTTTTTTGGTTAAGGGTAGAAATGTCAAAGTTGTGGCTTAATGGGGACAACACCTATTTTCCTACTGAGCGAATAAGTTGCTTTCGTCTATGCGAATAAGCCATTAAGCCCCAAGTAAACACTCCAGTTGTCTGCGCGAATAAGCCACTCACCCCCATTAAGCTCATTAAGCCATAGGTAAACACCCCCTAAGGTCCAGTTCGTTTGTAACTTAATGGGTTGTATGGTAGATATGGCTGATTCGCACAGCCATATCTACGTGTTCGAACCGGTTTATTCAATCAGCCGATGGCTGAATCGGTCAGCTAGAAAAATAAAGTCCTTTGTATTCAACCATTTATTTACCTTTTTATTCCTTTTTTACCCTTCACCCTCTATTATCTTATTCTCATGTACCCCTAAAGTTTGTACAGCTCTACACGCCTCATCTCCCTCAACATACCTCCTTTACTTATACTTCCTTCACCATCATCGGTCTAGCATCCCCCTCATCGTTGATGGTATTCAAGCCATCGTCGTCACCGGTGTTCCAACCGTCGCCCATTTCATCACCGGTGTTCCAGATGGGTTTTGTTGCCGAAGAAAATAAACCTCTTTGTGTTCCAGATGGTGTTCCAGATAGGTTCCAACCATCGCCCACTTTGTCTCCCACTTTGTCGTCGCCGGTGTTCAAGCCATCCTTTACTTCGACAGATGGGTTTTTTTGCCGAAGAAAATAAACCTCTTTGTGGATGGAGAAATAAGATGAAGTAGCTTGGAGAGCCATTGGAGGTTAAAATGCGAGGTGGGTTTTGTGTAAAATATCAAGAAATTTTTTAAGATGATGAATCTTGTGATAGGTTTTATATGAATTAAAAAAAAGTAGGAATAGGATTGGGAGCTTGGGAAGATGAACAAGAAATTAATTTTTTTGTTAATGAAAAAGCTAAAAAAATGGAAAGGGTAAAATGGTCATTTATATTATTCAGATAGTTTATTTAGCATAATAACCGAACAACATTTTATTTGTTTTCATACAGACAACTTTAGACAACTTTATCCATACAGGTCTTAATAGAAAACAAACCGAACAACCCCTAAGGCATCTTCATTAAGATAATATATTCCCCTAAAAGCCTGCTAATTACTACTTCCAAAATATGCTCTATTAAAAAGTTAAGAGCCAAATTTCTTCAAGGTTGATCATAAATTCGTTCGGCTTCTGTTGCTACAGCAATGGTTGTTGCAACAACATTTTTGTCAACACTTTATCCACATTAATAAAGTACAGAACCAATTTCTACAACCTAGCTCCAAACACTCTTAAACCACAGAATAAGAACAAAATGACTCAATATGTGATTGGGAAGACAAAAATAAGATCAAATAAAATCCTAAAAACGTACTAAAAGTGGGTATGAATATACACACATCACACCCCTACACTTGAACTATTGTTTGTCCCCAAGCAACGAAAATGACAAATAAAAAGAGTCAATATAAAAAGGAAAAAAAAGGTGAGTGATAGAGGTCAATGAAGTAAAACAAGAGCATAGCCTATCATAAATTGAAGTTCCTCCAAACTGAAAATTTTAGCACCATAAGCCATGTTGGGTTTTAATGCAATTTGTAACCATTAAATGCAGCGGAAAAATTAATAATTTTCGTTACAATAATTATCACAGAAAACTTTTCTAAATAAACTTAAAACCCAATCAGATCCAATGATGCATTTAATTAAAAATAAACCACACCATAGGGTGTTTGGAATGTGTACCTTTTAAGATCTGTCGGGGTTAAAACTGCATCAAGAAACCAAAGTAGGTTTCCTCTATTGGCAGTCCCCACACCAAGAAACCAAAGTAGGTTTCTTTTCTGTGTTTCTTTGAAAGGCTAATTCTGATTTCAAATCGTATGAAAAATGGTTTGGCCTAACGCCCTATTTATACCAGAAGAATTATAGTTAGACTATAATTCAAATAAGGTTTAAATAAGGTTTACTAATTATCTGTAATATTTAAATTCAAATATATATAATTATCATTTAAACTTTAAATATAGTTATATATATAATTACAAATAACACCACCACATAATTAACATAATTACGTTTTCACCCTGTAATTATCATAATTACGGTTTAACACATATTTTCATAATTATCCTTTAAGAATAATTATTTTCTTAATCAACTTGATTTAATCCGGGTTTCTAAAGATGGAAACAAACGCATTCTTTATGTGCGACCCTATACGTTTACATACTCCTCAGCAGTATCTCTGTGTGACACGTGACGTGGGCATATAATTACTTACAAGCCAATATTCAAGCTTCCATTTCTTAGGCACACACCATCTTTTAAACATAGAGTCATTAGGATTTTTATGTTTTTTTTTTCAAATTTTGGCCTCAGATATCTTCCTCAAATTGCCTTCAAGTACTAGTTTGGTATGTTGTAGCACAAAATACAGTTGTTGCATCATGTTTTATATTTTCAGCTTTGACTTTTGTTATCATCACTCATTCTTTTGAGCTTATTTTATGCTCATTGATCTTTTCTGTTTAGTAGTAATATATTCCCTCCCCTACACTTAAATTTCTCAATATTCTCATTGATGAAATGTCATACGATTAATGTTGATAAGTGGCTTAACTTTTTGTGCCCGCCACATTCGATGGAATCAGGTTTCCCGTCACCAAAAGGTGGTGTTTTGGGTATTGAGTTTTAGTATCCATGTTTTCGGTGACGTTTTATATATGGATTATTATCCATGATTTATGGGATGGGTATTATGCCCCAACCGTGTTTTGGGTGTTTCGCGATATGAAATTTTATCCGCGTTTTCATAAATTAGGAGTTCGATTTCTATTCACGTTTTGAGTGAGTTTTGGGTTACATCATTCATGAAGGAATGTTTTGCATTGGGGCTTTCATCTTTAAAAATGTGTATTATTGGGAAACATGGCGTTATCGTATTTCAAGTAAATTATTTGAAAGATTATGATTTAATCTGCATTCTTTGCTTTTTACGATATATTTATTCATGTTGAAAACTCTTGATCTCATTAGACATTAGCCTAACCTTTTTATTTGTCAACATGTGCATTTGGTCCTTGTTGGGGAATGGTACTAGCGACACTATGAAGAGTTGAGTGCTAGTTCGATGCACAATAAGAGTGTAACTATTGGATGAAGCCTTCCGCACTTTTGGAGATAGCAATTAGGTAATAGGTTTAGTAACACCCGACCTTTATCTAGTCCTTGTTTAAGACTTGGGTTTATAAATGTTGAGGTTAATGCTAGAATTGAATATGAGTTGTTTCAAGAGTTTATTTGTAGTAAGGGAATTTATACTTTACTTGATATATTATTGAAATTTTAAATTAGGTGTTCTTTCCAAATTTGAGGATGTTACAAGGATCACAATAAGCTTAGGTTCAATGGAGCAAAAAAAAGTGTATGGCTTGTGTTTAAGAAAGATGGACTAAATCATTTCTTATGTTTATCAAAAATGGGTGCCAAGTTGCTGCCCAAGAAGACATTGATTGGTTCTAGTAAAAGAATTAGGATGGATTAGGAACAAAAAAAAAAAATTATTCTGGCTATGGTTTGCAAAAAAAATTATTAGTTACTACTACTTAGACTCAAAAGAACGTAAAAAAAATATATCTCAGACTCATGGATATGGAATAATAAAAAAGCAATAAAAATAAACATTATGGAGTTAAAGTTAAGAAAAATTGGACATGTCCTACTCATGAGGAGTATGTTGTAACACCCTCAAATGTGGAAAGAGCAACTAATTTAAAACGTTCAATTATACATCAAATGAGGATAAAAATCTATTCTACTAATCATCTCTTGAGTCACCTCAAAAAGAATACTAGATTTAACTTCAACAAATAATAGGTCAAGTCTTGTATAAAGACTAATCAAGTTGGGTGTTACAAAAACCCAATGACAGTTGCTATCTCCAAAAGTGTGGAAGGCTTCACCAAGATACTCTCTCTCGCGCAAGACTAGTACTCATCTCACCACGAAGTCGTTGGCAACAATCCTCAACCAAACCTGATGCACATGCCGACAAATAAAAAGGTTAGGCTAACGCTTAGTGAGTTCAAGAGTTTTCGTCATGAAACAAATATATTTGTTAAAGGGAAAGAATGCAGTTTAAATCATAATCTTTCAAAAGGATTTACTTTAGATATTAAACGAATCATTCTCCAATAACTCACACCTTTAAAAACAAGTAACCCAACATAAACATTCTTTTGTAAAACAACTTCAGCCCCAAACTCACCCAAGACGTGAATAGAAAAATGAACTCCCAATTTATAAAAGTGCAGATAAAAACTTTATTTCCTGAAACACCCAAAACACGGGCGGGACATAATACTCAACCCATAAGTCTTGAATAACAACCATATATGCAAAACGTCACTGAAAACATGGATAATAAAATGACACAATTTGATACCCAAAATAACACCTTCCGGTGATGGGGGAGACCCGATTCCGTTGTACGTGGCGGAACACAAAGTTAAGCCACATTATCGAACTACAACTCGGATCATAACTGTATTGCCTGCTCTGCCGAGCTACACCTCTAGTCGGACTGTATTCCAAGTCCTAAAAACACTGTATCCTCTATTTCCAGCTCCATCGAGCTACACCTCAAAGATACGCGATCCTATTGTCTGTTCATTCTCTAGTGGAGTTTCATCCTCAGGGTACTTGTCGGTCCACAATACTATCAAGTTCTATCGATACAAACACATTAACGATTACCAACCTGTATTGATTAATAACAATGGTTACAAGGTTTGATCTTTGAAGCTCTCGTGTGTTCTCTCTGTATTACACCTTTTGTGTGTGTGTTAAAAAGTGATTTGATTTCTTAGTTGTTAGCTTCTACAACACACTAAACAACTAATATCTAAACTTAGATATTAAAACTATAATATCTATATTAGATATTATCTAACAACTAACAATATAATATCTAGAATATAATATCTAGATATTATCTAACTAATTTAACTAATAACAAAAACAACTAACTTTGACTATTTATTACAAACAACTTAGACTTTTGTATCGAGAGTCGACTTTCCGGCATTAGCTTCAGATTGGATCTTCAGTTTGGATGATCTTGAATCCAATAGATATGTGATCTACAATCTCCCCCTTTGGATCAAGATCATTACTAAAAAGATTTTACCAATTCAGTCTTCTTGTTCAGCGCAGAAGATGCAATCTCTTTCTCTAGCTTAGAATGCTTTAGCAAAGTATCTTCAAAAATTTTTTATCTAAAATCAGCATGTCTTCAGAATACTTTGATCTCGCATTTCTTTTCTCTAATGTCTTGTAATGTAATGAACTGGACATTTCTTCAAGCTTTAGATTCTCCCCCTTTTTGAGGAAAAGTGCAACGACTTCATCAAAACTTTGAGTTAGAAATGTCAACCACTTGGAGCCTATGATCCGTCAATTCAAAAGATATTCATCCAGATCTTTTCAAATCCAGACAAAATAGTTGTGTAACACCTGAATCAACTAATGAATCAGTTAACATGTCTGTCAGTAACACTAAGTCACTGTGTGTAACGAATACACATTGGAAAGGAGCTGTTTCATGTTGACTCCCCCAGGGCTTCCATTTAATCATCGAAACACCACAAAGGTAATTTCTATAAATTTTATGACAAAGAAACAAATTCCTTGTGTGTTCGTGCTTGTGATAGAAAGAATTAAGCACTTGATGATTGTTTATAGGCTCAAAATTTTGTAAACCACTGAGACAACAGTAAGTTAAACACAGACTCAATGTGCATGATTGAAGTGCGAAGGTGGGGCAGAATTCCTTCTTTTCAATATCCAGATTTTCCAAATGAAAATCAGATAGCAAATGTGCTGCTTCCCCTTTGAAAATGTGAAACACTTTCTTGTTAAGAAGAAAATGAATAGTTGGTGAGGTTTGATCAAGAGTTGGCATGGGCTAGTTGCCTGTTTCAATAATGATCACCAAAGAATTGTGAAACATTAGAATTGTGGCTGCCCGGCTCAGAAAAAGTTGGTGCAGAGTTGTGATATTCTTTTAACTCTGTTCTCACACCGTCTTTCTTTTAAACATTTAGCTCACTCTAATCAAACTTTCTTTCTTTGTTTGACACACTCATTTCTTTTGACTTCTCACACTCAATCACTATGGATTAACTTCTTGGGTAGAAATCACTGGTTAAGGTGATTCCATTGAAGTTGTGTTAAGTCCTAGCACAAAGATATCATGTTTTCCTATTATGCATATGATGCTCATATATGTTTAACTATTTCAGTTAAAGCACAATGTAGAATTTGAAAACATTTAAAGTCACATTTCCAGTTCATGAATTCGTTTTGAGAATCGGGAAGTGGTTTGAACATTTAGAACAATGTTTTCTATGATTGAAAGTTGTCCACTTATCAACCATATATGAGATTAAGATAAAAGATTATACCTTAACGTGCGATCTTACATCTCATGAATCTAAGCTTAAAGTCATAAACATATGATCTTTTAAGCATCTCTCAAAACTTCTGCAAAAGTCTTATGTCAAGTCAAAGCAAATTTATTCACTTAAATTGAAAAGACAAAAAGTAGTAAAACTTTTAAAATACGAGTTTTGATCAGAAATAATCATAAGTCATATCCGTACTCCTTTGACTTGAAGAGCTCCCCTAAAATCTTGCATTAAAAAAATTTGTCATAAAAGGTTAATGCAAAAAAAAATTTGATGAGCTTCCCCTCGAAATAATATTGACCACTTGTCAATTTCTTCTTCTACTCCCCCTTGGATCATGAACATAATATAGAAGTGCAGATATCAATCAGAATGAAGAATGAAGAATGAAGAAAGATGAAAGATGAAAAAGTATACAATTAGAAAACTTTGATAGGTAACTACTGATTAGATCTTAAGATTTAGCATACCAAGCTTAGAGACAAGAAAGGAAAGCCTCTTTTCGTCTAAAGGTTTGGTAAACAAATCGGCAAGCTGATAATCAGTTTTTACAAAGAAAAGTTCAATTGTTCCTTTTTCGACATGATCTTTAATAAAATGATACCTGACATCTATGTGTTTAGTCTTTGTGTGTTGAACAGGATTCGCTGTTATTGCGATGGCGCTCTTGGAGTCACAGTATATCGGGATTTTGTTGAAGTGGAAACCGTAGTCGCACAATTGAGTTCTCATCCATAAGACCTGAGAACAGAAGCTAGCAGCAACTACATATTCTGCTTCGGCCGTGGAAGTTGAAACATAAAGTTGCTTCTTCGATGCCCAACTTACGAGCTTATCACCGAGGAACTGTACATGTCCTAACGTGCTCTTCCTGTCTAACATACAACCAGCATGATCTGCATCTGTGTACGCTGTTAGTTCAAAACTTGTATCTTTAGGATACCACAGACCAAGATCTGCAGTCCCCTTCAGATACCTAAATATGCGCTTTACTGCAGACATATGGATTTCTTTTGGATTGGCCTGATATCGTGCACATAAGCTTGTTGAGAACATTATATCTGGCCTACTAGAAGTAAGATACATTAAAGAACCTATCATTCCTCTGTAAGTCCTAACATCAACAGCCTTTCCCGAAGGATCGGTGCCAATCTTAGTACCTGGTGCCATTGGGGTACCAATCGGTTTTGAATTTTCCATTTTGAACTTCCGAAGAATATCCATAATGTATTTTGATTGATAAAAATACCCGTTGAAAATTGTTTGACTTGTATCCGAGAAAGAAATTCATCTCTCCCATCATATTCATCTGAAATCTGGACACCATAAGGTTTGAAAAATTCTTACAGTACTTAGGATTTGTAGAGCCAAAAATAATATCATCTACATAGATTTGAATTAGAATGATATCGGCTTTTTCCTTTTTGATAAACAAAGTGGTATCTACCGTACCTTTTGAAAAACCAGACTTGACTAGAAATTGTGAAAGGACATCATACCAGGCGCGAGGAGCTTGTTTCAGACCGTAGAGTGCTTTGTCGAGAATGTAGACGTGATTCGGCTCCTCTTGATTGACAAAACCTTCTGGCTGAGAGACGTAAACTTCCTCCTTCAGAATGCTATTCAAAAAGGCAGTCTTCACGTCCATTTGGAAGACCGTAAAGTTCTTGTGGACTGCGTAGGCTAGAAACATTCTAATTGCCTCTAATCGCGCCACAGGAGCATATGTCTCGTCATAGTCGATTCCTTCCTCTTGTCTGTATCCTTTGGCTACAAGTCTCGCCTTGTTTCGGATAACGGTACCACATTCGTCCTTTTTGATCTTGAAAACCCATTTCGTACCTATAATTGTTTTACCTTGAGGTTTTGGTACGAGTCTCCAGACTTGAAGTGCATCGAACTGATTCAACTCTTCTTGCATTAAGATCACCCATTCGGGATCAGCAAGTGCCTCTGATACGCGAGTTGGCTCGAACTTGCTCAGAAATGAGTCATGCATGCACATATTTATTGATGCTGACCTAGTTTGCACCGGTTTTGATGGATCGCCAATGATATGGCTTATCGGATGCTCTTTGGTCCATTTATGTTCATGAGGTAGTGGATTATATGAATGTATGTCAATTGTATCATCTATAAATCCACTTGTACCTTCTTTAGCTTGTTCAGGAGGAATGATGATTGCAGTTGAAGTGGTAGGTTCAGAAGGCTTAGTAGGTACAGCTTGGTCCGACTGTAGATGGATCTGTATAGAACATTCTACTGTTTCAGCTACTTCTGTCTCTTCATCATTTGTCACTTCTTCAACTGCTGGAGTCGGCATTTGAATTGGAATTTCTTGTTGAATCTGAGAGTTGGATTCAATAGGAACATCTGAACTGGTTGGATGAGTAGTCGTTAAGTCTTTTATCCTGTCAACCACAACAAATTTCTTTACATTAGATCCAAGAAATTCATCATAAAACAATTCAAATAATAAGTCTAAATCAGATATATGATTAGTTGACGTTGATGCTTCATCTGATTTATTCTGTTGAGACGCAGGTTCTGGACTAATCTGCCCAGAAGTTAGTACTCCGGTTATAACGGGTTCTGAATTGTATTGTTCGGAAGCCATCTCTTCATCAAACGAGACGTTGACGCTTTCAATAATCGCCTTTGACTTCTTTAGATATATACGGTATGCAGTTGATGTCGAGGAATAACCAATGAAGATGTCTTCGTCCGCCTGGCACTGAACTTGTTGAGACTCTCTCTATCGTTTAGAACGAAACACTTACACCCAAATATATGGAAATATTTGATTGTCGGTGTTCGGTTGTTGATTAATGCATAAGGAGTCTTCTTGAATCTGCAATGTATCATGGAACGATTCTATGTGTAGCACGCAGTCGATACAGCTTCAGTCCACAGAAATAGAGGTAAGTCTGATTGACTTAGCATAGTACGAGCAGCCTCGACTAGCGTACGATTTCTTCTTTCGACCACTCCATTCTGTTGAGGGGTTCGAGCAGCAGAGTATTGATGTGAAATCCCGACAGATTCGAGATATTCTTCAACCTTTTTGTTTTTGAACTCTGTGCCGTTGTCTGTTCTTAGAAGCTTGACCGATTTCTGCAGATTCACCTGGGTCGTCTTCAGGAATGTGATGAGAACATCTGGTGTCTCATCCTTTGAACTTAGAAACTTGACCCATGTGTATCTCGAGTAATCGTCCACGATAACGAGTATGTACTTCTTTCCGCCTAGACTCTAAGTTCGCATCGGACCGCATAAGTCCATATGCAATAACTCTAACGGAGCGTTAGTACTCGGTTCAGGCTTTGGTTTATGTGGAGCTCTCTTCATCTTTCCCTTTTCACATGCTGCACAAAGATGTTCTCTTTCATATTTGAGCTCTGGAAGTCCTTTGACGAGCTTTCCACTGACCAGATTGTTTATGTACCTGAAGTTGAGGTGAGAGAGTCGTCGATGCCATAACCAGCTTTGTTGCATCGAAGCTTTCGATAGTAGACAAACCTGCTTGTCAGTCTAGACATTTGACAAATTGATTGTGTAGAGGTCTGATTCTCGAGTACCGACCAAGAGTTCCTCGCCTTCTTCAGTGCGAACTGAACACCTCTTGGCTTTGAAGTTGACCTCTAAGTCTTTGTCACAGAACTGGCCTATACTGAACAAGTTGTGTCTTAAGCCTTCAACATAGCTCACCTTCTTGATCGTGACATTGTTGTGTACCATATCACCATAACCCATTATTGGTGAATGCTGGTCGTTGCCGAATTTAACTGTTCCGCAATATTTATCTTTAAAATTGGACAGCATCTCTTTTTGTCCAGTCATATGCTTGGAACATCCGCTATCCAAGTACCATAAATGACGGATCTGCACAAGAGAAATAACGAAACAATTGATTTATATAGTCTTAAAACAAAGATTGAGTTAAGACTTTTTGAGCATTGAAGTGTGGGTCTTGAACTGATTTGTTCAAAATCCATCTTTCTCTTATGCACGGGTTCTGAACAGACGTGTTCAGAAACCATAACAGATTTCTCCTTCTTAAATATTGGGTGCCTGCAACACAGATGTAGCTTTTGGTACCCACTTGAAATTGGGTCCAACTGTGTTAGCACTAGATTTTGGTACCCATTTGAAATTGGGTCCTTTTTTCTTTTGAAAAACAAATGAATCAGATGAATGATATGAATGCACATGATAATTTCCAAACCAAATCTCAGAATCTTGACAAGAAGTAGAAACATGTTTAACATAAATAGAAGACTTTCTAGAAGATTTAGATAACTGGAATAGTTGTGTAAAAGAGTATTTCAAAATAGTTGCAACATTTGTCAAGATCGAAAATTCTAAACAAGAATTTAATACAAACTCAGAAACAATGTTAAAGAAGTCGCGGAATAACACTTTAACAATTAATCAAAACACAGAATATTAACTCAAATCATAAGTTTATATTACATAAAAACTTAATGATTACAAACACAACCTCAATCTGTTGAACAAGACTCAACATACGTTCTATACTTCTCTATAGAAAGGATCAATACTAGTCTTGAGGTTAATTCTCTAAAACAACTCTATCAATGTATTCGTCTTCTAATCTTCAATTATCTAGACTATATATACAAAATAGATTACAAGATAATTACAAAAGAAATATTATTCTTTAGAATCCAGTTCATAATTATCTTCATCTCCTATGCTTTCGCATCAATTCATCTTTATCTTCAGAAGCAACATTAACTCATTAGCAGTATTAACTCTGTCTCTTGCAGTACTAACCATGCTTGCAGTATTAACTCCTCACTTGCAGTAGTAATCTTCAGCAGTACTAACTACTAGCAGTACTAACTCTCCAAGCAGTACTAACTATTCATATAGCAGCACTAACTCTTCAAGCAGTATTAATTCTACTAGCAGTAGTAATATTTCATCTAGCAGTATTAAACTTACAAGCAGTAGTAATATTTTTCAATCAGCAGTAGTATCCATCCTTAGCACATTCAGACCCAACAATCTCCCCCTAACTTAACTTTTCAGAATGAGAAGTTAAGTTCTTCAGCATAAGGTCTTCATGATGCTTTCAACACTTCAGCTTAATTGCCCAAATTTGGATCCAATCCCAGACTTTGATTAATTGTCCTTCTGATCACTATTCTGGCCATTTCTGATCCTTTAGCACATACCAGTTTAGCTTTCAGCATCCCTTCTAACTTAGCTCTGCTGTGGTCATAGATCTTGTCAACCAAGTAGTACTCATGATAGCTTTTGTCAATTGTTATCATGTAGACACCACAGTTTTCAAACAACATCCAATGATCAATCCTTTTGAAACCATACTCATGATGTAAGTCTTTGATCCTGTACTTCACTTTTTCAGGCTCAACCATCATGCATAAGTATTCCATGGCAATATTGAGTAAGCTCATTTCAGTCCCTTGCAACACAGTCTCATATAGTTTTGTTCCTACCTTGTACATTTCCTCTAGGTCAGCCCTGGAACATCTTCTGATCACTTTGCCCCAAGTTGCATACACCTCAAATTGATCACCCATTCTTTTGAATCTGAAATATTCTTTTCTATTATCCTTCAGAATATCCCAAAAGATAATTTCTCGTGCTTTCATAGAAATAGGATCAGCTTGTACTGGATCTTCATCTGTCAAAGTCATGTACAAATGAAACTGCTCATTTGATTGTTGATTGGACTGTTCTGGATTCTACTCTGACTCTGCTGAAGGTTCAACAGTAGGTTCTGCTTCTTTTTCTGCTCTTTCATTTTCATTCTCCTCTTCTTCAATTCTTGCCCTTTTTGCCTTTGGCTTGGTGGCAATTGACTTCTTTCTTTTAATGTCACCAATCTTTTGGGTTAATGTCTCTTCTTGTTTCACTTCTTCCTTGTCTTTGCTAGGAGTGCCTTCTTCACTGTCAGGGAAGGGCTGTTGTATGTTGAGGTCATGCCTCTCTTTCATCTTACTTTCAACCTCTACCCTTTGAATGAAGTCCCCTTTCAGTTTGGCCATCTCCTTCTGGTAAAGTTCTTCAAGCTTTCCAAAAGACATACCTGTAAACATTCTCTCAGGAACTCCAATAGCTCCTTTCAGGAAGTTTATCATCTTCCTTCTTTCTTGGTTGGCTAAGTATGTCTTGGAAGGTTGTCTTTGTCTAGTCTTCAGTGGTAACCTTTGCTTTGAAACCTTCTTTGTGACTTTCTTAGCAGCAGCTGCAGACTTCAGATTCTTTTGATATTCTTCATTGATCTTCTTAGCCATATCCAATGCAAGTTCTCTGTCTTTGGCAGATTGAATTTCATTTTCCTTTTCAAGGTCTGCTTGCATCTTCCTTGCCAATTCTTCATCTAGAGCTATTTGACTTTGTTTCTTTGATTCTTTTACAGATTCAACCACCTTCTCTTTGCCTTTACCCTTAATTTCAGCAATACTAGCTTCTTTTCTTTTCTTTGATAGACCACCTTCTTTGATTTCCACTCCCTTAGACTTTTGAGTAGCCTTGGGAGTGTCAGCTTTGGCCTTCACTAGTGTTCTGCAATCTGTATTTCCTCAATAGTCAGCCCTGTTTCTGATGCTAGTTTTTCAGTTTCTACTGCAGTCTTCTCAGTTTCTGCTGCTAGACCTATTTCTGCTGCTAGCTTAAAGGTTTCTGCTGCTTTGCTACTTTCTGCATATGTACCCAACTCCCCCTCGAATTTAGATTCCATGCCAACAAGACTTTGTTTTTCACCTTCAGCTTGTCTCTCCCCCTTTTTGAAAGCATCATTTACAGCTCCCCGTTTCTTCAATACATACTGCTTTCTCTTCTTTTTCTGCACTAGCCTCAGAACCATCTTCTTTAATTTGCTTATCTGCACTTGTTGTGAAAGAATTACCAGTTTCATCTCCTCTATTTCTGCACCTTGTTTGAGTACATCCAGATTGACATTTGCAATAGTTTCCATCAATTCCTCATAGTTATATCTATCCTCACCTCCTTTAGGTGTGTTAACCACCCTGGAAGGATCCTTGGAAGTTTTAGTAGGAGTCTTCTGCCTAGCAGAAGCACCCTCTACCCCCTTGGTTTCTTGGCACCTGGGACCTTTGGATGATTGCTCACCCAAAGTTGCCGTGGGGAAGGTCTTAAAGATGTTCACACTGTCCTGCCCTGCACTTTGTGCAAAGTCAGTAGTGTGAGTCTCACTGCCCACATGCTCTTCCACCTCCTTATTGAGCACCTTCTTGGGGTTGGGAGACACCCTTGTGGTTTCCCTATGGATATTCTCTGATGGAAAATGCTCCATCAGAGGGCTGTTAGGCTTTGGGGGTGAAGATACTAGAAGGGAAGGAACCTTCTGTACCTTTTTCCTTGTGTAAGTTTTGGTGATGGGGGATTGTGGCTTGTGAATAGAAAACTGAGGGATATTGATAGAAATGAGTGGTGTGGGTAGGTCATCAGTTGGGTGGTCAGATGTGGGTTATGACCCTGATGCCTCACCATGGGAATGAGACACACCCATCATTGTAGAGAACAATGGAGTGTCTCTACCTGAGAAGTCCTTACTAGGCCTCTTCATATTTGAGAACACCTTTCCCTTTGGGAGTTTTGGTACATATACCTCCTTGAAGGTAGGTAAATCCGTCAATTCCTTATCAAGTACTTCTTGTACAAACCTTGGATACATAAAAAAGCTTTTTGATTTGGTATCCAGGTTTGACATTAAATCATTGAAAATCATTTGAGCAAAATTGAACTTTCTAGAGGTAGCTAAGCAGACTACAGCATAAGCTAAGGTACTGTAAACTCACTCCATCCAGTTGTTTTTCTTGAAATGCAGTGTTGTAGGGTATGAACAAAGAATCTCCACTGAGGTGAAAATATGTTCTTGAAGAACTTGAATACCTCTTTGGGACCTTCATACCCCATTTGACTAAGAGCATGGAAGAGATCTTCCTTAGGAAGAGAGGTAATACCTGAGGCATCATCTAAGCGTAGATGAATGTGAATACATCCTTCGGTGATGGTTAGAGGTTTATCACAAACCTTTGTTTTGATGACCTGAGTGCCATCTTTGGTTTGAATAGCAGCATTGGCCTAGAACTGTCTTTGCTGTTCCACATAGATTGTGGGATTAACAGTTAATGCGTGGGCGATGTGTGAGGATTGTAGGAAATCCACAATCTGATGAAAGCCTTCAGCCTATTTGGGTTTTTGCAGCATAGCAACCTCATTGTGTTTATCAAATAATTCTAGTCCTGCCATCTTCTGATTGATTCTAGGGTTCGAATCGCAACATGTGGTTTACACTGGTGAGCAAGAAATCGAGAGAGAGAGAGAGAGAGAGAGAGAGAGAGAGAGAGAGAGAGAGAGAGAGAGAGAAAGAGAAGCAATGGAAGTTCAAAGAGTCGTTTGTATTTTGGCGGTCACAAAGGGGTATTTATAGGTGGAGGGTTTCAGTTAGAAGCAGTACTAAGTACCCTAGCAGTATTAACCAACTCGCAGTATTAACTCCACTCTTGCAGTAGTAACACATACTGGCAGTACTAACACAGACTAGCAGTATTAACACATGCCAGCAGTAGTAACACTGATTAGCAGTAGAAACAAGGTAAGCAGTAGTAACTTTGCACTGGCAGTATAAACTACCTAGCAGTAGTAACCATACTTAACCATATTTAAACTGTCAACATGAGTAATATAGAGAGCCGTATTAACTTAACTAGAAGTACCAAGTATTCAATTTAAGCAATCTGAAACACTTAAACACACAAGTTTAGTAGCACCATGCACAAAACAATATGAGAAAGTAGACAGGAAGGAGTCTATACAGAAATGGTACATAAAGCAGATCAAAGGAGACTTATTCAGTGTTTATCATGCCCACACTTGTGACCAAGAATGTGAATCTACCCACATCAAATGCTTTGGTGAATAGATCAGCAAATTGGTTACTTGTATGGAATTTCACAACCTGAATGAGCTTCTTTTCATTACAGTCTCTGATAAAATGGTACCTGATTTCAATATGCTTTGTTTTGGAGTGCTTGACTGGATTATTAACAATTCTAATAGCACTGTTATTGTCTATGAAGATTGGAGTGTGAAAAAAAGTCATACCATAGTCCAACATTTGATTTTGAATCCAGAGTACTTGTGAACAGCAGCTTGCAGCAGCTATATACTCTGCTTCTGTTGTAGAGGTGGACACTGTGGTTTGTTTCTTGCACTGCCATGACACTAGTCTTGCACTCAAAAACTGACATCCCCCCTGAAGTTGACTTTCTATCCAAATTTGCACCACCCAAGTCACTGTCTGAATAAGTAAGTAGGTCAAATGGTGAGTCATGAGGATACCAAAGACCTAATCTAGGTTGTCCTTTGAGATATCTAAATATCCTCTTGACTGCTTGAAAGTGTGACTGCTTAGGCCTTACTTGAAATCTTGCACACACACAAACAGGAAACATGATATCTGGTCTTGAAGCAGTGAGATACATGAGGGAGCCAATCATGGATCTATAGTGATGAACATCCACATCCTCCCCCTCAAGATCTGCAGTGATCTGTTATGTGTCTCCATGGGTGTGCTTGCAGGCTTTGAATCTAAGAATCCAAACTTAGTAAGAATGTCCTGCACATACTTGGATTGGCTTATGAATATCCCATCTTTCTTCTGCTTAACTTGCAGCCCAAGGAAGAAGGTAAGTTCACCCATAGAACTCATCTTGAATCTCTTGTGCATCAAATCTTCAAAATCTCTGCACATTTGATCTTTTGTGGATCCAAAGATAATATCATCCACATAGATTTGCACTATTAGGATGTCCTTCTTCTTCCTTTGAATGAACAAAGTCTTGTCTATGATTCCTCTTTGAAAACCATTGTCCAAGAGATAGGTAGATAAAGTGTCATACCATGCCCTTGGTGCTTGATGTAGCCCATAGAGTGCCTTCTTCAATTTGTATACTCTGTCAGGATAATTTGGATTCTCAAACCCTGGAGGCTGACAGACATACACTTCTTCTTCAATTCTCCCATACAGGAAAGCACTCTTTACATCCATCTGGTAGACCCTGAACTTCATGAAAGAAGCATAGGCTAAAAATAGCCTGATTGCCTCAATCCTGGCCACTGGTGCAAATACCTCTTCATAATCAATTCTTTCTTCTTGATTATACCCTTGTGCCACTAATCTGGCCTTGTTCTTTATTACTATTCCTCTCTCATCTTTCTTGTTTCTGAAGATCCATCTTGTGCCAATTGCTCTGTGTCCTTTAGGAAGATCCACCATATCCCATACATCCTGCAGCACAAACTGCAGTAGCTCCTCTTGCATTGCTTCTATCCAGCTTGGATCCTTCATTGCATCATATGCCTTTTTGGGTTCAACCTGAGATAGAAAGCAAGAAAGTAAAACTGATTGTATATCTTTCAATCCTCCCAAATTACTTTGATTCCTTGTGATTATAGGTGAATTGATGTCATCAATCACCAATTGAGGAGGATGATTTTTCTGAACTCTTGTTTGATGAACAGCCTCTTCATTAATATCTGTTTCCAGATTAGAGTCATTCTTTTCAGGAGTGCTGCCACCAAAAATTGAAGAGTTATCATCATCTGTGTCATCTTCTTCCAAACATGGCATCTCAGGACCTTTGATTCCTAAATCTAAGGGTTGATCTTCCTTTTCACCTCTGTCCTCTTCATTCTGAGCTGGTTCAGTGTCCTTTGAATCTGAAGTATCTTTCTTATCTTGGTCACAGAATTCCACAGGATCAACAGTAGGTGTTGGGAACAGCACAAACTCTTGTCTTTGTACTTGTACCTTTTCTGTCCCTGTTCCTGTATTATGCTTATTACTGAAACCCAAAGAATTAGTCAGTGAATCAATGTCAAATAGACAATCAAGACCTGAACCAAGTTGATTTGGTGTGTTCTCATTGCATTTGACATTGTCACTTTCCTCAATAATCCTAGTAGAGGTGTTGAAAACTCTGTAGGCCTTACTTTGAGATAAATATCCAACAAGAAACCCATCCTCAGCTTTGCTATCAAACTTGCCTAGGTGAGTTTTGGTATTGAGAATTGTGCAAGGACACCCAAATGGTTTGAAAAATCCAATAAAAGGTTTCTTCTTTTTAAAAAGCTCATAAGGTGTCTTGTCTTGAGATTTCACTACTAGAACTCTGTTTTGAACATAGCAGGCAGTATTAACTGCTTCTGCCCAAAAAGTGATTGGAAGTTTTGAATCTGCCAACAGAGATCTAGCAGCTTCTATCAGAGTCCTATTTCTCCTTTCAGCAACACCATTCTGTTGAGGAGTCCTAGGAGCACTGTATTGTCTCTCAATTCCTTTTTCCTCACTGAAGCTGTTTAGGTCATTGTTTTTAAATTCAGTTCCATTATCAGACCTGATGACTTTAACTCTTAGATTTGTTTGGTTTTCAACTATAAGAACAAAGGATTTGATCAGTCCACTTGTCTCATCCTTAGTCCTCAGAAAATAGACCCAAGTGAATTGTTTAACATAGCATATACATTCAGTATCATTGAATAATATGCTATGTTTCTTGTCACAGACCTGTGATACACTTAACAGGTTGTATCTTAATTGCTCAACATAATATACATCCTCAAAGGTCATCTTACCTTTTGACACATTACCTTTTCCACTTATCTTACCACCTGCTGGATTATCACCAAAAGCAACATGTCCTCCATCAATTCTTTTGAAGTTTTGAAGGCAATCCATGTTACCTGTCATGTGCCTGGAACAACCACTATCAACATGCCAAATGCTCCTTACCTTTAGCTGTAGGTTGCCTTGCACAGATAATAAAGCAGTTAGTTTTTAATAGGAACCCAAGCCAAAGTGGTCTTGGGTTTCCCATTCTCATCAACATATTCATATTCAGACTTGATGAGATTATCAAACTGAGGAATCTTATTGCTTGAATACTTTGTCAGAATAATGGGCCTGTCACTGGAAGCAATACTAACTTGATTGGCAGTACTAACTTTGTCAGCAGTACTAACATCATTAGCAGTACTAATTGGGTTAGCAGTACTAACTGGGTTAGCAGTAGTATTGCTTGCAGCAGCACTATTCTTGTCAGCAGTACTATTTGCAGTAGCAGTACTAACAGATTTCTTTACTTTTGGAACCCAAACCTGAACAAAGTTGTTTGCTTTCTTTTTCTTTAAGTTACTCCTTGGCTTATTTGGAGTATTTTTCTTTGAATTAGCAAACTTATTCTGAGCATGAGATTTTATAGGTGCCCTTCTCACATTCTCAGCCATATGATTCCTTATTTGCTTCCTATAACCAATAGGATTTTGTATATTTCTTTGAAAAGTTATCCCTTGGTTAATAGGATTGAAATAACAGTGTTTGGCTAGATGATTTAACTTACCACAGATAAAAGAAGGCTTTGGTCTGTTAATTTTTCTCAAATCAATTCCTTGTTTTAAAGCCCACTGATTATTTCTGTTTCTTTGATTTCCCCTTGTTTTATCATGTTGTTGGGACTGATTCTGTTTACAAGTACAGGGATTAACAATAGTGGTTTGCATGTAATGGACTCCCTGTACCTTTCCCTTCCCTCTCTTAGAGGTCTCAGCTTTTTCATTCTTAACAGTCTCTTCCCCAGACTTCACTTTCTCACTCTTGACAAAAGGTTTACCCCCCCTTTCATTTGTCAGTATGTGGTTTTCTAATGGAATAACTTTGTGGTCTTTCTTATTCTTACTCTCAGAGTCCTCTTCTTCAGAATCTGCCTCAACCACTAATTTGTCTAAAGGATCTACTTCAGTGGCTCCTTCAGTTAATTCCTTTTTGCCCTGTTTTTCTAAGAGATCTGAGGTGGGAGGGATATAGTTATTGTTGTATGGTGGAGGGGTGGTGTTGTAGCCTATACCTCTTCTCAACTTGTCATGAACTTGAGTTTTTAGAAGTGAGTCCATTGCTTTAGAGGCATTGGAATATTTCTCAATATCTATTTTAGCTTTCTCAAACTCACTCTTAATTTTCTCATATTCTGTTTTGGTTTTCTCTAGTTCAGTCTCTAACTGATTCTTCTCCCACTTCCAGTAGTTGGTATCATAAGAGTGTTGAAGTTCATTAACCTGGTAAGACTTAATTTGTTCTTCAAACCTCTCAACAATCAAAACATACTCTCTTCTATCTTTCTCTAACCTTTTAAGGTCATCACACATGCTCTGAGTGTGATCCCTGTACTTTTTAACAGTTTCAATACAGATTTTAGAGCAAAGGTTAGATGTTACCTCTGTGGGAATATCAGTGCTTGCTGACTCTGAAACTTTAGCCATTAAAGCTTGATTCTGAACTGCTTCTTCTGCTTGGTCACTCCAATCAAATCCCATTCCTTCTTGGGAAACAAGAGCTTGAGAAGAGTTCCTGTTGTTGAAGCTAGTGGACTGTGATGGTTGCTGGTTGCTAGTATGCTGTTGAGGCATTCCACTTATGCATTCTCTTGCAAAGTGCCCCAGCTTGTGACACTTGTAACATTCAACCTTGGATTTATCAAATCCAACCCCATCTTCTTTTTTCTGAGCAAAGTTGTTCCTTCCAGTCCTTTTGATGAATCTTTTTACCCTCATTGTGAGCATAGCCATCTGCCACTTGATATCCATCTCTTCCAGATCATCAGCATTTATCTGTTCTAAGTCATCATTAATTAGAGTGGAATTAGCATGACTGGCTAGAAAAGCTTCTAAAACTGAGTCATTAGATCCATCTTGCTTTGATCCATGGGCAGCACTAACTGATTCTGTATTAGCAGTAGAATCAGTAGAAGATGATAAAAGAGCAGCATTGTATGAGTATCCAGAGGGTCTAATCTTTGCTTCTACCTCTGCTTCAAACACCCTAAGGTCATTATAGAGGTCATCGAGTTCCTTGTCCTCCAGTTGGTCATTCTGTCTGAAGGAGACAGTGTACATAGTCCATTCATCACCAAGAGATCTTAAAATTTTTTTGTTGACATCATCTTGATCTATCTGGACACCAACAGTAGCCAATTCACCAATTAACTTATTAAATCTATCAAAAGTTTGAGTCATGGACTCATTCTTTGTAGACATGAAATTTTCATATTGCTGCTTCAGGATGGCCTTCTGATTTCTCTTGATACTTTTGGTACCAGAAAATCTTTTCTCCAGTGCATTCCATAGAATTTGTGCATCAGAACAGTTGCAGAAATGATGTTTGTACTCATTAGGAATAGCCAAAAGCAGAGTGCTCAATGCTTTCATCTCTGTCTGCCTCATCTTCCTCTCTCCATCAGTCTTTGGTGGAGGTCTCTTGCCATCTGCATCCATCTTTCCTCCATCAGAGGGACCATTCTCAATGATATCCCACATTGAGAAGTCTGTGAGAAGAATGTATTGCTTGATTCTGATTTTCCACATGTCAAACTCATTGGGTTTGAGCATGGGAACCTTTGATACCAGAACACTATCGCTTGAACCATCCATGATTATAGATTTCTGAGTTTTCTAGCTCTGATGCCACTTGTCAAGATCGAAAATTCTAAACAAGAATTTAATACAAACTCAGAAACAATGTTAAAGAAGTCGCGAAATAACACTTTAACAATTAATCAAAACACAAAATATGAACTCAAATCATAAGTTTATATTACATAAAAACTTAATGATTACAAACACAACCTCAATCTGTTGAACAAGACTCAACAGACGTTCTATACTTCTCTATAGAAAGGATCAATACTAGTCTTGAGGTTAATTCTCTAAAACAACTCTATCAATGTATTCGTCTTCTAATCTTCAATTATCTAGACTATATATACAAAACAGATTACAAGATAATTACAAAAGAAATATTATTCTTTAGAATCCAGTCCATAATTATCTTCATCTCCTATGCTTTCGCATCAATTCATCTTTATCTTCAGAAGCAGCATTAACTCATTAGCAGTATTAACTCTGTCTCTTGCAGTACTAACCATGCTTGCAGTATTAACTCCTCACTTGCAGTAGTAATCTTCAGCAGTACTAACTACTAGCAGTACTAACTCTCCAACCAGTACTAACTATTCATATAGCAGCACTAACTCTTCAAGCAATATTAATTCTACTAGCAGTAGTAATATTTCATCTAGCAGTATTAAACTTACAAGCAGTAGTAATATTTTTCAATCAGCAGTAGTATCCATCCTTAGCACATTCAGACCCAACAACATTCGCTTTCAAAACATCTTTACTAGGTAAAGTCTTATTACAATTAACACTACAAAACGATTTATCAGACTTGTCAAGCTTCTGTTTCGGTTGCCACTTAGATTTAACTTCTGGCCTTTGCTTGCTTAGATCTGAAACATGTGAAACTCGTGAGTTAGACTTCTGAGCAACAAACGAATGCTTCTTCTTCGGATTACCAGTAATGTTCGGTTTCTGTGAATGCTTAGATTTAATCTTACCTTTAGCATTTTTAGCTTTCACAGAGACTGAGTTATCAACTTTCGTTGATTTTGCACTGTTAACAGGCATATTGGTTTTTCCCAAAGATTTCACAACAAAAGATGAATGATTAGGAAGTTTAGCATTAAAATCAATTTGTTCAAAACAACCATCCGAACCACTGTCAGAGTTAAGAAAATCAAACCCTACGTTTGATGAACCAAACATGTCATCAGATTTAGAAGCCTTTGAAATAATAACATTTTTCAACATGGTAGAAAAAACTTTTTGTTAAATCTCAATAAAAAGTCTTTCATCTGTTAAAGAGTTCTTGAGTTCGGAAATTTTACTTTCCAGAACAAGAAGAGGGACGTAAATTTTACCTTTAACAGGCTTCGCTTCCATCTCTTTTACAGAATAACTTTGAAAGAAGTCATTTGAAAGAGATTTCTTTTCATCTTTTTGATCATAACTATTATTCAGCTTTGCATAATAAAATGGAAGTTGAACATTAGTTGTTTTCGTTTGTTTTTCCGTTTCTTTGGCTTCATCCTCTTTTGATAGTCTAGTCCAGAAAACTTTAAGTTCAGGGCATCGACGAGAGAGTCTTAATAACGTAAAATCATAAAGCGAAGGCACTTCAGATATACCGTTTTTAAGATAATGAGGATTCTCATAACCGATTCCCCAATTTTCTTTATTCTCTTTCGGTTTGTTTAGATGAATGGTTTGCTCACTTTGACCTAATGAGTATAACTTCTTTTCCAAAGCATCTAATTTTGCAATTAAAGTTTTGTTTTCTTCAGTACACGAAGAATGCATTTTCGTAAGCTCTATTAAATCAAGCTCACTCTTTCTCAGTTTAGACTTGACTTCAGAATTCTCTTTAAGAATTATTGTCTTTTCTTTGGCATTGGTGTCATTGTTTCTATGTAAAACCTCAATCAATACTTCTCTCTCAGCAATTTCATTGCTAAGTTTCTGTATCGATTGGTTTTTGTCAGTTATAACACCATTTTCTCGCTTAAGCTTCGACTCTTACTCTTGTTGTTTTAAATTCATGGCATGCATTTTATTTATGAAATCTGAATAAGATAAATCACATACCTCATCTTCTTCATCATTTGAATCATCTTCAGCTTCTGATTCCTGCTTTCCCATCAAGCACATGTTGACTGCTTCATCCTTCTCTTCATCCTCTTCTTCCTCGTCTGAATGATCAAGCCAGTACTCATCCTCTGCCATCAGTGCCTTACCAGCCTCCTGTTGCTTTGCAAGAAGCATTTTGTTCTTGTTATAATCGGAGTTTCTGACTTTTGGCCTTCGGCAGTCTCTGGCAAAGTGACCTGTATTGTGTAACACTCGTAAATCTCTACCCGTGAAGTTAACCCTTTGAGAAATTCTTGTTTCTTATCGTAGAATTTCATCCCCTATATCTTACCTATTAAGCCTTATCGCGTCATGAGTGGCCTGTGCGGAAAATGGGAAGAAACGAGCCTCGGTACACTCTGGACGAGAGTGCCCTGGGCACAATCGTCGGGCACAATCGTCAGCGGGGGTGTGCCCGCGGTACATTATGGGCGATAGTGCCCTGGCACAATCGCCGGGCACAATCGCGGTCGGCCCCAGGGCCTTTTAAAGTCGCGATTCTCAACCATTTCCCTCATTATCACTTCCTAATTCCTTCCCTTTTCTCTCCCAAACCCCAAAACCGAACCCTAACCCATTTTGATGGTTTCCCCCTTGAACCACATGATTCTTCATCATCTAACTAGTTGGAACCTTGAACCACAAAACCTCCATCTTCATCTTCCTTATCAAGTTCATCGGTTGGGAGCTCGGGTTGAAGTGTTGGATTGGGTGTTCTCGGAAGTCACTTTGTCTTCAAGGGTAAGTTTTCTTGTAATAAGGTTTTAAATGCTCCATTGGTGGTTTCTTAAGGTTCGATATCTCAAATCTCGGATTTGATGGTTTTGGAGAAATTAGGGTTTTGATCTTGTTTGAGATCTTGGTATTTTTATGTTTGGAGAATGTTCCCTTATGGTTGAAAATAGTTATTTATGGGATGGAATATTGGATCTAGGTTTTGGAAGTTTTCGGCTTGAGGATTCAAGCTGCCTTCAAAGAGCTCGTTGGGTGAAATCTAGATTTAGCCTAAATCTAGCAAGGTGAGTTCAAGTTGATTTGTTAAAACGGTGTACATGCCAAAAATGGGTATTTTGAAGTAAAAGTGTGTTTTACTTGATATTTGTCAAAGTGTGGGTATTTTAATAAGTTTCATGTATGGTAAACTTGGGTTGTGAAATTATATAAAATGCTCATATTTGGGTTCTTAGCAATTTTGTACAAATGGGGTTCATTTCATGGCATTATGCATTCTTAATGACTTTGTACAATTGAAACCTAAGTTCATGGGTTATGCATTCCGAGTATGTTGCATTCATAAAACCGTTGGAAAATCTTTGGTCCCAATATGTATCGAGTTTCGGTTTAGCCACGTCTTTGGGGTATGTGTCTTCATAAACGATGTTTAAAAGCATTTCATTATTTGGAAGACGTCAATTGTTGATAAAAAGGCTTTTGAGTATCTTAGCTCGGTTTTCACTAAAATGAGTCGTGTAGGCATTTGCTATTTCAAGTTGCCTCTTTGGGTGAACCGGTTCGGAAATAAGTTGAATCTAAAGTGTTGTCATTGATGTGATCTCTCAAGTGTTCTTATTTAATGTACAAGTGTTTGGGGATTTATGTGGAAATTTTTATATGATTAACTTACAATGAGTCATTTATGCATATCTTGGTATTATGATGATTCCTCCTTGGAATGCCTTTTTGGCGACCTTATATTCTCACGAAGTATTTGAATGGATATTATGTCATATGATGGATTTACATGCTTAGGATGGTAATATTGTGTTCTTGGTTGATACCCGAATGACTAACGGGTTGAAACACATCTTTGAGACCTCCTATATGCATTATGTGGACGAACCGAGTCTGTGATTCACTATAGGAATGTAGGTGGGTGACATTTGGAGAATTTCCGAAGGCGGTAGTCTCCCATGTACCTAGACCTCCGCCGTCGGGGAATTTCCTAAGCGGTAGTCCCCGGTGCGTGTCGGTCCTTTGGGTTGTCAGTGAAAGTGACTTCAAGGTGCATTGCCTCTTTGGGTGAACCGGATTGGAGATATGGGTCGCTCCCGTTGGCTCCACATCTACGTGATTAATTGGTTAACTGCTGATAAGATCTGTAACTGTTTCTAGCATGATTTTACTTGTGCATTCATTCATGTTAAAACTCTTGAGCTCACTAGGCGTTAAGCCTAACCCTTTTTATTTGTCGGCATGTGCATCAGGTTCCTGTTGGAGGTTCGGTTCTAGCAGTACTTTGAGAAGTCGAGCCTTAGCCTCGTGCAAGAGTAAGTAGTTGATGAGGTCTTCTGCAGATTGGAGATAGTAGTTGACTTTGGGTTTAGAAGCACCCGTCCCTATTATAGACTGTTATATAGGATATGAATTTGTATGGAGGTTCATTCTTAAATTGTGATTGTAGACGAATCGTTATTGATGTGTTTAGAAAATTTTAAATAAGTTGCTATTTCCAGATTGAGGGTGTTACATATTTCCACAGTTGTAGCACGTTGGTGGTTCTGACTGACTGGATCCTTCAGCTTGAAATCTTCTCTCTTCCGGTTTCCTCTCCTCTATTCTCTTTCCTTCAGCATGATACCTTCTCTCTTCCGGTTTCTTCTCCTCTATTCTCTTCCCTTCAAACTTCTTTCCTTCATATCTACTTCCTTCAACCCTTTCCTTATGAGCATAATTGTTAGGACCAGAAGAATACCTCTGACTGTTTGAACTTGGCTTCGTGTAGAACTTCTTCTGAAAGGCCTTAGTCAGCATGAGCATAGCCTGCTTCAGTTGTTCACAGTCATCCAAGTCAGAGTTTGCATAAGCTTCATTTTCTTCTGATTCATACACAATCGTCTTGTTCTTCTTCTTCTTGACAACAAGAGCAACTGTGTCTTCAACTGTCTGTACTTTCTGCCTCTTTTCATCTAGAATTTCATCCACCTCTTCTTCATTTTGTTTGAGGGTTTCATACACCTCATGAAGTGGAATCTCATTCAGATCCTTGATCTGCTTCATCTGCCTGGCAAATCTCTTCCATTCCGGCTGTAGAATACTTAGGAATTTGACGTTTAGCTCGATTTGAGATTTGGTGACCTTGTTCTTGCTTAGTTCGTTTAGCAAGGTCACGAATCTGTCATAAGTTCCTTCTAGAGACTCTCCACTTCTGCCTTTAAATTCTTCATAACTGTTTAGGCAGTTGGAAAGTTTGAGCTGGTTCCCAACCTTTGAACCCAGCATCATCTTCTCTAGCTGATCCCACATCACCTTGACCGAGGCCTTATAGTTGTCAATCTTTACATAGATTTCGTTTGGAATTCCTTGTAGAATGTATGACTTTGATAATCTATCACCTTTTGCTCTTTTAGGTTATCATCATCGAGCTCATGATACTTAAGATCATACTATGTCGGCACAGTTCCAACCATACGAGTCGTCGTGACTGGTTTCATAATCCCTTCTTCTATCGATTTCCTGAAGAATTCACCCAACTCATGTCTGTCAATAAAGTTCAGGAACCGATCTTTCCACTGTTCGTATTCTCCTTTAAAGAGAACTGGTGGCTTGGTGTCAGTTCCGATTGCAAGGGCTTCTCTGGATGTCATTCTGAATAAAAGATAAGTCTGGTATTAGAAGTAAAGAAAACTTTGCATTTCGAGAAGGTGGCGCAAATGAGGTTTGCGCGAGAGGTACGTAGCGCGAAGTAGAGCTTTGCGCTTTAATAGGTTGGCGCAAAGTGAGATTTGTGCTACAAGGTGTTGGTTAAAGGTAACTTTGGCTTTTCGTGAAGAGTTGATCACGCGAACTGAGGTTTGCGTGATGTGTTGGTCGCGAGAGTTGAGGTTTACGCTTTAAGAGGGTTGCGCGAAGTATTGTTTGCGTGATTAACTGATGGCACAAACGCGAACTTTGCGTTAATAGTCGTTGGCGCAAAGTGGAGATGCTATTCTCGTCAGATGTGAATGGCGCAAAAGGTAGCTTTGTGTGATACGAGCGTGGCGCGAGTTGGAGTTTGCGTTACAGGAGAGTCGCGCAAACTGATGTTTGCGTTTGCAGTTGGTGGCGAGAAACGAGTCTTGCGCGAGACGTGTATAGCGCAAAGGTATGTTTGCGTGAGAAGCGTGTGGCGCAAAGTGGGTCGCGCAAAGTTCAACTTTGCGTGAGTTCGTCCCTTGGTTTGCGCGAGTTCGTCCCTGCAACTTCGAAATTCAATTGAAAACCTGTATCTTCTTCGATTAGCAGTACCAAACTCTACCAATATGACTAAAAACACTTCTAGTACAAATTGTGACCACTTGATCTCGATAAAAATCACTTTTTGACAATATGATCGATGGCACAGTAACTTTTTAAACTCGACTTTCAGACCACAAAATCACCAAAATGGAACTCGATTTAAGCTTTAAACTGAAATCAAACCACTACAACTCGATCTAGCAGCCTAATCGATCACAACCTGATCGATTTCCACACCTAAAACACTCAAAATCTCGAAAATGATTTTGAAATTATGAACACAGAGTCGACTTTTTGAAAAACTTGATTTTGATCTATTATCAGGCTCTGATACCAATTGTCGGTCCACAATACTATCAAGTTCTATCGATACAAACACATTAACGATTACCAACCTGTATTGATTAATAACAATGGTTACAAGGTTTGATCTTTGAAGCTCTCGTGTGTTCTCTCTGTATTACACCTTTTGTGTGTGTGTTAAAAAGTGATTTGATTTCTTAGTTGTTAGCTTCTACAACACACTAAACAACTAATATCTAAACTTAGATATTAAAACTATAATATCTATATTAGATATTATCTAACAACTAACAATATAATATCTAGAATATAATATCTAGATATTTTCTAACTAATTTAACTAATAACAAAAACAACTAACTTTGACTATTTATTACAAACAACTTAGACTTTTGTATCGAGAGTCGACTTTCCAGCATTAGCTTCAGATTGGATCTTCAGTTTGGATGATCTTCAATCCAATAGATATGTGATCTAACAGTACTCATTCGACCCCTAGTGCCTACTCCCTATCATTCAAGTACTTGATAACTCATGATGTCTAACCCTCATGCACAAGAATTAGAACATCAAACACCAAACCCAAGGTCCTGGAGTACAACCCATAAAGGTTCCTCTCCGCAAAACAAAAAGGGATACAACAATGTCAACACGACATAAACCCCAAGGTGAGAAAATCAAGACTTCTCAATATCAAATGACCGACTTACATGCCTATGGATCCAATGCGTTACAGTCTAAAATACTTGACTCCAAATGAATGACATACGCACACAAAAACATGTATTCACCAAAGTAAAATGCAATAAATGCAACTCACACACAAAGCTCCACTTTAAGTTATTAAAGTCAGACAAATGTCCTCAAGACTCGACACCGACGAAAACCGAGCTTTGAGCCCAAAATCAAATGAACATATGTTAAAATTCACAAAATGTAATAAAACGCAATCGACCGACATTTATGCAAACACATGCTCCAAAATACATGAATAACTCCAACACAATTTAGATTAGGACAAATCATTTTTCCCAATGAGTCTCTACCGTTTATTCTTTCAAAAACGTCCTATAACACAAAATCAATCATTTTCCCAAAACACAATCTAAATGTACATTTATACTCAAAACACCTACTTCCACAAAATAACTCATTAAAACATAAATACTTGAGGTTTATTTGTCAAAATGTCCAAAATCCCCAATATGGGTGTTTTACAAAATTTATAAAGTTAAACACTTCAAATAATCCAGACTCATCAAATAATACAACAGTTGATAATTTAATGTAAACATATAAACATTTAAAAGTTTGACATTTTGGCATGTACACCGTTTTCACAAATCAATTTGAACCAACCTTGCTAGATTTAGGCTAAATCTAAATTTTACCCCACTTTGAGCTTTCTTGAAGAAACTTGAATCCACAAGCAAATTATTCCAAAAACCTAGATTTACAAGTTTCCAACCATAAATATACTCATTCAACTATTTAGAATCCCTCCCCAAACATTTTACATCAAAATCCCTAATTTGGCCAAAACCCTAATTTTGACCTAATTTATCCAAAATCATCAAACCCAAAATTTGAGAAACTAAACACTAGGAATTCATCAAGAGAGCATTTATATCTTATAATAAGGTTTAGAAATGGGAAGGATTCACTTACAACTTAGGTTTTGATGAAAATCTAGAAACCCCCAAATTTCTTGAAGATTGAGGTGATGATGATGAGCTCATGACCTTTGCTTCCAATCCACCACCAATTATTCTTGGATATTCCCAAAACTAATAATCTAACCTTGAAAAGCTCTAAAAAACGAAACCATATCAACTTGAATCGCCAAAAACGGAGTTGAAATGAGAAATTATGACAAAATGAAGAAAAACCCGATTTTATGCACTGCAAGTCTGGCGCGATTGTGACATGCGATTGTGACATGTCACAATCGCATGGCAGGGTTGCCCAAAATGTACAGAAATTCATTTTACCCCTTTGGATACCTTGACATGCTATAGTGCCACTAGCACAGTTGTCGGGCACTATAGCCTGGCCCGTACCGCGAGTTTTTCGGCCGTTCTTCAACCGCTTTCTCGATCGTTTCCCTGATCCTTTTCCCGGACCCGGCCATTCCTCGACTGTTCTCTCAGAACATTTGATGCTATTATGCCATTTATTGTGCCATTGTCATAATTTCATGGCACATTCGCTGAGACGACCGAACACTTGGTAACGTCGGTGTTATTCATATGTCACAACTGCATGGCACTGTAGTCGGGACTACCAAATTTTTAGTACCATTGGTGCTTTTGCGATAGATGTCACAACCACATGTCAGTATAGCCGAGACGACCATACTCCTATTACCATTAGTGCTATTGTGACAAGTGTCACAACCACATGGCACTATAGCCATACTCCATACTTGGTTCTTCCTTTACCGATTCATCCAGTTCAACATTGTTCCTCAATTGAGATAAAAACCAGGGTGTTACATAGGTGTTGTTGCTGCAACACTGTTTCTTGGTTGACCGGATGCTTCTCTTTCCACTTATGCTTCCACACTTTTTTCGACAGTTCCTTCCCTACATCGATGGACTCTTTGAAGGGTAACTCATGTTTTTGATTTTTTAGCCTTGGAAGGTGGAGTACATAGTATGGAAGATCTAGAACATGACTCACACTTTTGTGATTCTGAGCTTTGACTAATGGATGAGTGATTGGAGGTGGTCTTTGCCTCTGCTGGTGCTGTAGCAATAGGATTAAAGCATAACAGACTTGTTGTAACATCACTTTGCACAAATGATTCCAATTTGACTTCATCTAGGAATAACAATGGGAAGTGAGATTTGTTTGGAATGGATGTTATAACTTCTGTCCCTCTATTTCCAACTGGTTGGGTGGGTAAACTAACAAGATCAGGGGTTGTTTCAGTAGCATCAAAGAATGTTGTTGCGGCAACTGTAACTGTTGCTGCAACATCCATTTCAATTTGCTTTTCATAATACATCAATAGGTCCTTAAAGGCAATGCTTTATACAATATCCTCTTCATCAAACATAGTCACAACCATCTCATGTTCTCTCTCACTCTCATCAAGTTTTTCGGTCTCACTAGGAATGTGTAACACCCTCAAATCTGGAAATAGCAACTAATTTAAAATTTCTTAAATACACCAATAAATGATTCATTTACAATCACCATTTAAGATTTAACCTCAATACACACATTCATTCTATACATACAATCTATAATAATAACGGGTGCTACTAAACCCAATAAAAGCTATTATCTCCAAACTGTGGAAGACTTCAACAAATACTTACACTCGTATAAAACTAAGGCTCAACTCTTCATAGCACAACTAGAACCGAACCCCCCGATAGGAACCTGATGCACATGTCGACAAATAAAAAGGTTAGGCTTAACGCCTAGTGATCTCAAGAGTTTTAACACGAATGAATATATCTTTAAAAGAAAGGAATTTGGTTTAAGGCAAGATCCTTCGAAATATTATACTTCAAAATGGAAACGACACATTTTCCCATAATATGCACTTTTAAAGACAATGCTCCCAAACACACATTTTTATAAAACGATGCAACCCGCAACTCGCCCAAACGGGGTCATAGTTCGATACTCAAACTTGTGAAAATGTAAATAATACTTCATATCCCAAAACACCCAAAACACGGGTGGGACATAATACTCGACCCTTAAATAACGGAAAACAATCCATATAAATATGATACGCCATTAAAACATGGAACTGAATCTTAATACTCACGCGACCATAAAATGGAATGAAATCCAAATATTAAAGCATGGACAATCAAATATCCAAATTACAGCGGACCGACAACGGGGGATATCCATATCCGTTGAGAGCGGAAGAACACAAAGTATGTCACTCCTACAACGTTCATCGCATGACACCTAATGACATGAAGCCCAAGTGTCCCTACGAATCCTTGACAAGTTTCACCCAAAGAGACGAGGTACCTTGATGCCAAAATGACATCCAAAAGGCCCGGCACACCCGAGGACTACAACCATGTCATTACCTCGACGGCGGAAATCTAGGCACACACCCACACAGTGGCGCCCAAGACTACCTCCTCTTAGTGCCTACTTGTCAAGTATTGGTCATAAAACATGAGTCCCGGAGTCCAACCCCGTACCACCCAATTGACCATCAAATAAAACTTACTTATGTGCCTATGGATCCAATGCAACACAGTCTAAAAATACACGACTACACATGAATGACAACAGCACTCGAGCCTGTAATGATTATAAATATGCAATAAAATGCATTAAGAGGTAAATCATAATTTGGACTTTACATCGAGCCATTAAAACCGGACAATTGTCCTCAAGACTCTTTTAAGTCAACACCGAGCTAAAATGCCCAAAATCCATTTGACCAACAATTACCGGTCCCCCAAATAATGAAATGTCTTTAAACAACGTTTACGAAGACACATACCTCCAAGACGAGATTAACCCAAAACTCAACACATAATGGGACCAAAGGTTTTCCAAAGGGTTTATGAGTGCAAATACACCAAAATGCATATAACATGAAATAGACTTCATTTGTACCAAAGTCACCAAGATGCATAAGTCATGAAATGGACTCTATTTGTACAAAATCCCCAAAATGCATAAATCATGCTATTACTTATCAAGATGTCCAAATCCCAAATATGAGCGTTTTATGAAACTAAAATAAGCCAAGTTTATCAAATATGAAAACTCATTAAGATACTCACACTTTGACAAATACCAAGTAAAATAAATTTTTACTTTAAAATACTCAAAACTTATCAGCAGTTAACCATTTCATGTAAAACACTTTAAAATAACCATTTTGGCATGTTCACCGTTTTCACAAATCAACTTGAACTCACCTTGCTAGATTTAGACTAAATCTAGATTTTACCCACTTAGAGCTTCCTTGAAGAAACTTGATTCTTCAAACCAATCTACAAAAACCTATATCCATACATTCCAACCGTAAATAACCACATTCAACCATATAGAAATATTCTCCAAACATTACACATCAAAATCTCCATTTTGGTCCAAACCCCAATTTCGACCTAGATTTCTCCAAAACCATCAAACCCGAAATTGAAAAATCACACACTAGGATAATCATCAATGGAGCATTTATAACTTATTTTAAGGTTTAGAAATGGAAGGAATACACTTACCATTTAGGTTTTGATGAAAACCTAGAAAACCCAAAAATTCTTGAAGATGGAGGTGATGATGATGAACTCTTGACCTTTGCTTCCAATCCACCACCAAATACTCTTGAATATTCCCAAAAATAACAATCTAACCTTGAAAATCTCTCAAATACGAAACCATGGCAACTTGAATCACCAAAATCGGAGTTGAAATGAGAGAGTTATGAAGAAATGAAGAATGAGGCTGAAAATCGCGTTAACACTCTGGTACCCGTAGGCTATTGTGCCAGTGGCACAATCGCTGGAACAATCGCCAAGATTGTACCATGAACTTCTTGGATCTGGCTATAGTGACAGTGTCACAATCGTCGGGCACTATAGCCAAGCATGTACCGAACACTGTTTTGGCCATAACTTCTTCGTTTTAGCTCCATTTTCACTCCAGAAAGAATCGTTGGCCTCGTAATTGAATCCTTTATCTATCAAGACTATAAAATACAAGATTAAAGTCCAAAATCAAATATCTTATTTTTCTTTGATATATCGGTTTCTGTAATAACTCGAAATGTTACCCTTCGAAAATCGGGGTGTTACAGAATGATTCCACTAGGCCTACTTCTCATCTCACGAGCTAATTCTCCAACTTGATTTTCTAGATTTATTATGGTTTCTTGCATGTGATTTATGAAATCCTTCATCATTGTTTCCAATGATGTGGAAGAATCAAGTGGTTGGTGGGCTTGGCTATTTTGAAAAAACAGGATGAGTGGAGTGTTGTTGAAAAATTGGCCTGTGGTTGTCAAAATCACTAAGACGATGCTATTGGAAACCTAGGGGTCCTAGTGGTTCACTAACATGTTGGTTTAAGGCTTGACTATTTCCATAAAAATTCGGGTGTTACATCCACCCTTCATTTTAAGTTTGAGAATAGTTACCTCCCCTATCATGGTTACCAAAATAGTTGACTGAATTTGGGTTAGATGCACATTGCTAAAATAAAAGGCCTCCTCCACATAACACACATGTTGCAGCATTAATAGCAGGATATGTTGTTGCGACAATAGACTGCACAACTGGGCCATCATTCATGTTTTTAAGCATGTTAGCCAAAGATGTGAGTTGAGCTGCAAGTGCACTATATGCATCTATTTCATGTGTCCCAACTGTTTGTTGTTGTATTAATGTATGTGGATCATCCCAATAAAGATGATTATTTGAGATCTTTTTCAAGTATGCTAAACCCATCATTATAGGTACAAGTTGTGAAAGCTCCTCTTGCAGCAACATTGAGCATTTGCTTAGCAACGGTGGTTAAACCATTATGAAATGTTTCTGGATGAATACAATAAGGAATGCCATGGTGAGGTCATTTTGTCAACAACTCTTTATACCTTTCCCATGCATCAGGCAATGCTGCATCGTCCATTTGTTTAAAAAAATAATCTCATTTTTGGACTTAGCGTTCCTAATTGGAGGAAAATACTTTTTCAAAAATTTCTCGACAAGGTCGTTCCATGATATGATGGAACCTGCTTTTAAAGAGTTAAACCAATACTTTGCTCGATCCCTTAGAGAAAATGTGAGCAACTTCAATCGTAAGGCATCATTAGAAACTCCAGGGATTTTAAAAGAATCAGTTATTTACATGAAAGATTTTAGCAGCAAATGAGGGTCTTCATATAGCAAACGATTGAACTGGCCATTAATTTGCAACATCTGAAACATAGCAGGCTTGAGTTCAAAGTGAGTTGCCTCAATGTGTGTTCTTAGTATCCCTTAATTTAATTGACTTAAAATCCTGAATAACATAGTCCAAGATTCCTCTATCCCGAGAATCAACAATACTTATGGTGTTCTCCATAGTAATAGTTGGAAGAATAACCAAACTTAAAAAAAATGACAAAAAAAAAATTGTTAGCTTTGGCCATCCCCGGTAATGGTACCAAAAACTTGTTGGTCAGATTTATGCAACCCTAAAAGGCTACGACAATTCAGAAACCACGCAAGTATACACGTTCTACCAATATCGTCTTAAAACAAGTAAAAATGGTAAGAATACAAGATATCGATCCACAGGGACTGGAAATTAAGGATTTTCAACAAGTCAAACTTAAAGTAAGATTTCATATGGTGATTTGGAAGAAATATTTCTGAGCATGGGTTAACAACTAATAAAACGATATAAAACAATAAAAGAAAAACAAGGGTACAAGTTTAGGTTGAAGTTTAGCAACAATGTGTTTAGGATCATTGCTACAGCATTACCCGTTGGGATGCCGCAACATTGGTTCTCAACCGCACTACTGAATTGAACAGTCCTCTTTCGAGGTTTAGATTAGACTATTTACCGGCAGTACCACGCATTTGGGTAACCCAACCAATGTCATACATATTTTACCGTTCTTTTCATATAGTTTGCAACCCATTAAGGTTGACACATTTCTTTTTAACCATCTATGACACTATAGTGTTCTAAACGTTTATGGTGGCTTGCATACAAGTCCAACTCATCCAAGTGAAACAACATACGTCACCTTGTCAAAAATTACTTGGATGGAAACAAGGGGTGAGTAGTGAGGTTGATAGCTAGTAGCGAAAGAAATCTTCCACTACCACATAGGCTTTATCTCCCAAACCTTAACTTACACCCAAGCTGGGGTATTAGCCATCATCGCTTGAAATGGTAAAGACATGTACATAAATGACGTATAAGTAAAGTGCAAGAAAAGTAACGTTGCGTGAAATGTAAATTTGCAAGAAACATGAAGTGCGAGAAAATTAAAGTGCATGAAATGTAAAGAATGCAAAAATGTAAACTTTCTGAAGTGTAAATGTGTTGGAAATTGTAAAGTGATCAAAGTGAAAGTGTGCTGGATATCGTAAGTTGCTATGTGAACTGGGAAGTAAAAAGGTTGTATCAACATGCAGCAGTAACCAAAAGAATAAGAACTTGAAATTAAAAATGCAACATTATACAAAAGGGTTAGAGAGATCAAAACTTATAGAAGATTGATTATACTGGTATCTTCATTGAGAGAATATATCCCCTGGGTGGTTTAAACTACTACATCTTCATCCTATTTATACTAACGTAAATGAATCAAAAGATGCTTATGGAAGTATAAAGGGTAATTAGTTGATGGGTATTACCCACTTACAAGATGTTTAAGTACATGAGTAAGGCATCTTCATTAAGAGAATATATTCCCCTAAAAGCCTGCCGATTACTACTTCTAAAAGACGTTCTATTCAAAAGTTGAGAGTCAAATTTCTTCAAGGTTGATCATAAATTCGTCTAGCTTATGTTGTTACAGCAATGCTTGTTGCAGCAACATTTTTGTCAACACTTTATCCACATTAATAAAGGGCATAACCAATTTCTACAACCTAACTCCAAACAATCTTAAACCGTAAGATAAGAACAAAAGGACTCAATATGACGTACTAAAGTGGGTATGAATATACAAGTAACGAAAATGACAAATAAAAAGACTCAATATAAAAAGAAAAATAAAGAAAAACAAAGGCTGGGTGATAGAGGTAAATGAAGTAAAACAAGAGCATAGCCTATCATAAATTGAAGTTCCTCCAAACCGAAAATCTTAGCACCATAAGCCAATATTCAAGCTTCCTTTTGTTAGGCACACACCATCTTTTAAACATAGAGTCATTACGACTTTTATGAGTTTTTTATTTTAAAATTTTGGCTTTGGATATCTTCCTCAAACTGCCTTCAAGTACTAGTTTGGTATGCTATAACACATAATACAGCAGCTGCAACATGTTTTATATTTTCTGCTTTGACTTTTGTTATTATCACTCATTCTTTTGAGCTTATTTTATGCTCATTGATCTTTTCTGCTTAGTAGTGATTTATTCCCTCCCCCACAATTAAATTTCTCAATGTCCTCATTGAGGATCACAATAAGTTTAGGTTCAAAGGTGCAAAAGAAAAAGTGTATGGCTGGTGTTTAAGAAAGATGGCCTAAATTATTTCTTAATTTTATGAAAAACGGGTGCCAAGTTGTTGCCTAGGAAGACATTGCTTGGTTCTAGTAAAAGAACTAGGATGGATTAGGAACAAAAAAAAATTATTCTGGCTATAGTTTGCAAAAAAAAATTATTAGTTATTACCATTCAGACTAAAAAAACGTAAAAAAATATCTCAGGCCTCATGGATTCTAAAAATGAAAGACGAAATAAAAATAAAGACTATGGAGCTAGAGTTAAGAAAAAAATGGACATGTCCTACTAATGGGGAGTAGGTGTTGTTGCTGTAGCACTGCTTCATGGTTGACCGGATGCTTCTCTTTCCACTTATGCTTCCACACTTTTCTCAATAGTTCCTTCCCTTCATCATCAGGACAATGGATTCGTGGGAACATTTCCTCCTGCTATTTTTAATAAAATCAAATATTTAATTTAGGGGTGTGCATCGGTCGGGTCGGGTCGGGCCCTAAACCCCAAACCCGATCGGATATCGGGTTGTGTGTGGAACCCCCGAAATCCGTCCGTTTGAACTTCGGATATATCGGGTTCGGGGTGGTTCGGGTTTGGGTGGCTCGGGTCGGGTATTCGGGTGGGAGAGAAACAAAAACTGGAAATCATTTGTTTGATATCTCATCAGAAGCTTAAAACCCAGAAAACTCAGAAGCTTAAAATTAAAACCCAGAAAACTCAGTAGCTTAAAAACCATCAGTGAAACAATAGATACGATCATAGTGTTTAAATTTTATTTTAAATCCTACAAATCAAACAATATTATAAAGGAATTGAGTTCAATTGCATTTCAAATCCAACAAACCAAACACACCAAAGAATCTAAACCCTTAAATAAAATTAAATCCCAAAAAAACACATGAAGATCAAATCTGAAAGTTACAAACCTCAAGTCCTCGACCTCGCTGAAATCTGAAAGTGAGGGACGAGGGTTGTAGGTGTCGGACCTCGCTGAAATCTGAAAGTGAGGGGTTGTAGGCTCAGTCGTTCGTAGATGGCGATGGCGAATCGCGATGGAATGGAGAGGCTAGAGAGTGTCGAGGCTCGAGAGTCATGAACTCACGATGGACGATGGTTGATACTCGATCCTCGGTCGATGGCGATGGAAGGGGTGATTGAACAGTGAACGACGATTCGATTTAGGTATTTAGAAAATTAGAATCAGATGATGACTTGATGAGGACCATGAGGTATTTAGTAATAAAAAATGATTTTAATTATTTTTAAATACAATTCGGATATTCGGGTCGGGTTGGGGATGGGTTTTGGGTATCCAACCCGATCCCATATTATCCGAGAAATCACTTCGGGTCGGTCGTAATCGGGTTCGGATTTTCGGTTTTCGGGTTTTTCCCTTTTCTCGGGTCGGTCGGGTCGGGTCTTTCGGGTTGGGCGGGTTATGCTCACCCCTAATTTTATTTGTAATCAGAACGCCGTCTAGAATATACCGACCTTTGATGAAGGAATTTTGTGTGGCGCTAATGACCTTCCCATTTATCCTCTTGCATCTTTATGTTGAACTTTAGCGATAACTTTGTAGTAACAACCAAGTAGACTGGTCGGTCTATAATCTCGAAGCTCGATTGGATCTATTGATTTAGGAATTATAGAAATGATTGAAAGAAGAGTTACAACCTGAATTTATTGAACTTGTGTTGTGAAACCAATTTACCGCCTTCATCAAATCGTCTTTGATGGTGCCCTAGAACATCTTGATAAAATTAAAATTGAAACTGTCTATCCCAAGTCTCTTCCTCTGCAAAAGGCCACCTCCAAGGAATCATCCTCACCAAAGGACCTTTGGCTTAGCGGTATCAGATCCTCTCGCCTCCTAGTAGGTCAGGGGTTCAAACCTCACCAAAGGTGATGAGGGGGTGTGAGTTGTTTGTTACATTTTCCGTATATAAATATTATATAATTAAAAAAAAAGGAATCATCCTCCACTTTCGACAGACACTTAATTTTTGCATTTGAGAACGAAGATCGATCTGTAAAAATTTCGGAGAAGTTCTTTTTATAATAATCGAGAACGAAATTTTTTAATGTTGCGGGGTCTTCGCACCATTTCTGGTTGACAATCAAACCTCGAATATTATTCTTGTTATGTTGACCTTGAATTGTTGAATGAAAAAAGCATGTGGTCTCGTCACCCTAAATATCTCATTTGACACGAGATTTCTGTTTAGCCATTTTTGATTTTACACCTTCCTTTTTAATCTAAAGTCTTCTAGCATTCAGCCAATCCATAGTTTCTTCATCGTCCAGGTTCCTTATATCAGGTGTAGACTCCCATTTGGATATCATTGTTTTGAGCTTCTCGATTTAACCATCTAAAATCCCTTTTCTTATTTTTAGCCCCAGGCCTTTAAAGTCATTTTACGTTCTTTAGACGATCTCTAAAAATACAATTCGAATTCACGAATTTAACCTGGGGTTTTCAAGCATTAATAATCAAATTTTGAGCATCCTCGCATGCTCTAGCCATGAAGCAAAGATCCTAAAAGGTTTACACCAAAGTCGGAAATCCGTCTTTCAACACAATCGGGTAATAATAGATAATTTTTCTCTCAAGAGTTGAGGCCCCAACTGCCCCAGCTGTTCCTAAAATCTTCCAAGGCCAAGAACCGGTCCAATTTGTGTAACTTCTTTCCATCGTCACTAATCTTGGTGAAGCTCTTTCCTCCTAATGGAACCTCAAAAAGTTGATTTGCCAACATATATAACTATTGAAACCAGAAGCTCCCTTGGCATTAAAGATACTAATTTAGTTGTTTGAGATATCATACTTATATGTTTTTTTCTTTGACCATTTCTAACTCACATTTCCAAAGAAAAACATTAAAAATGTGAATTCATACACATGAACAAAAAACATCTCCAACCACACACTTAAGACGTACAAAGTATGCAATTATTGAAATCTAATGAATTTAGGTGGATTTGATTCGATCCATATCTAATAGATGTTGCATTTTGTCATCTGATTCAATTCAATCCAATCCAATCCAATTGATTATTGATCAGATCGGTTCCATCCATTAGATGTTACTATTGGTTATCCATTGGATTTGTTCAGATCCATCCAATATTGTGATACAACTTTCAACCAATTAATAAACTGTGTCAACAAACTATTTCATATCTTTTCTTAATTTATTAAAAATCAGTATGTATATAGATCGACTAAAAAACAATATCATAAAATGTTAATAATATATAGTTATCAATTGGATAGGTAATTATATTTGATCGGTTCAGTTTTTCTGGATTTTGGACTATCATCCAAGAATCCGTTGAATTAATTTGGATGTTGAAATTTTGGATCATATCCAATCTAATTGCAATTGAATATTGATTATAGTCTGTCGGTTCAAATGATCAGATGATTTTTTACACATCCCTACATACAACTCTAAAAACCACCACATACATGTAAATACCGGTCATAAATAATGGACCGCCAACTATAGTCGTCTCCTTCACAAGACACATAAAGGCCGAGGGATTTACATATTGATTGGAGCTCCTCGACCAACAAAACCTTAATTTTTTTTAAATTTTTTTAAAAATAGTATTGATAATATAGACGTCTCATATTCCATACACATCCTATTTTATGTATTTTAAATTTATGTTTGTATTCTTGCTCATATGTAATTCTATTTTAAAAGAATCTCTAACAGATTCTTCAAAAAAATTCCGAAATTGAGAATCAAAACTCTAAATCTTTGACAACAAATAGATTCAACTCAATTATATTCTCTATTTTGGAGATTACATTATTAATTTTATTATTGAAGTATTTTATACATGTAATAAAATATTATTTATCTGTCAAAGACATTTAGGCTACATTTGGTACATGATCCAGAACTAAACTCACAATCCTACGTTTGGGGTGACATGGAATAGGATAAAAACTCATGGTACCACGTTTGGCGTGACATAAGACAGGGACAAGGTGGGACAAAATGGGTTTTTTTTGTTCTACCAAAATAGATGGAACAACATGGGACAGAAGTGAGACAGAAAACAAAAAATTATTAATCTACCCTCTTTTGATATAAAACCCTAATATGATATTTGTTTTAATAGTCATCACCACTCATCGCCGACGTCGCCACCACCTCTTCCTCTACTACAACAACCTCTTTCTCCGCCATCACCACCACCACTACCATAGTCGACCATCTCCACTAACACCGACCACCACCACCCATCACCGCCATCTCCATTGACGGTCACTAGTAACCATTGCCAACCACCATCGACTTTTTCCACGACAACAACCTCTTCCACCACCTCCACAACAACCACCCATCGCTAACACACTACAATCGTCGACCACCTCCACCGATTACCACCACCGTCGGTGCGGCCACCTTCACCTTTTCCTCTACTACTACAACCTCCTCTACCACCGTCCACATCCACCACCACTACTACACCATCGTCGACCACCTCCACCTTCACAAATCACCACCAACCATCACCGCCTACTACCACCTATACCTTCACCACATCAACCACAAATACCTCCTCCACCACTACTATCTACCACCTTCACATCCTCCACAACCACTGTCATTCACCATCTACCCATTACCTTTATCTCTACTTGTTGTAACCATGCCTCTGCTAATTTATAAAGATCTTTCAAGTTAAATCAAACATAGTATTTCATTTGTATAAATTTGGAACTAATATCAATTTCTTCATTCAAATTTTGTTCTGTTATTTATGTATGTATTATGTATATGAAAATTGTATAAAAATTACTAATAATTAAATATATAATTTACTTGTGTGATTCATAACCATTATATGATATATAAACCCATAAAACAACGTTTATGGGCAACATTACTAGTCATGTTTTATCCAATCCTAGTCACACCAAACATCAGACACACACTTGTCCTTTCCGATCCGGTCCAATCTTGTATGCATACCAAACAACAAAGTTTTTTATTGGTGAAAATATAATAAAAAAATGTTTCTCCATTATTGTAATAATTTTTGAGGAGTTCTCCAAATTTGAAAATTTTCAGAGCATCTCCAAAATAGAGAAGTAAATATTAAAATATCCAAAAACAATATCATCTTCATATACAACAGATTCTCTATTTTGGAGATTACACAATTAATTATATTATTAAAATATTCAATACAACTCATAAAATATTATTTTTCCCCTAAACATTTAATTTAAAACAATTTAATTGGTAGAATGAATAAAAAATCATATAGTTCTCACATATAATCATTTTTGGAGATATCTCCAAAGTTGAAAATTTTAATCATCTCTCTTATGATTTTTCCATTTTGGAGAGGGTTTTAGGGAATTTGTTGGAGCAAAAAAATCCCAAAATCTCCATTTTGGAGAAGCTGTTGGAGATGCTTTCACACATGCTCTCATGCTTTTTATATTTTGAAGAAATGTTTGAAGAATCTATTGAAACAAAAATTTACCTAAAGTCTTTATTCATAGAATTTTAAAGAATATGTTAGAGCATCTCCAAGAGGTTCTTTATATCTAAAGCGCAAATTGCATTAAAAAGTAACGTAATTTCATATAATTCCTATTTTGGGTAATGTACTTTCAAAACCTTCATTTTGGTACATCAATTATAAAATATCAAACTCTTAAGTACCTACTAATTTACCTAATGACTTACAAATGATGACTAGGATTAAGTTTTTATTGAAATATATGGCATTATTTATTTATTTTATAAATGCCAACTAAGAACAGAAAATCCACGTCATTTTTTTGTTTTGTGAAAATCTATATTTTTTAATTTTGAAAAATCCACGTCATATTTATTTTTTGTTGTTGTAAAATCTGTACTTTTCCAATTAATAAAAATTCACGTCATTTTTTTTTGCGAGATATGTATTTTTTTAATTAAGAAAAAAATCTAAATCACTATTATTTTTTTGGGTGAAATCTATAAAACTTGTAATGTTCTTTAAAGAGATTGTAATTCTTTTAACGATTGTCATTTTCGTAATATTTTTAGGCCTAATATTTGTTAAAATTTTTATTAATTAAACAAAACCAAAATAATAAAAACTTTGATAAGTTAATAAACAAAATATTTTCCAATAGTTAAATAATTTTACAAAAATGCCGTAAGATCGGTATCTTCCAAAATAAAAAAGGGGCAATAGCATAACACCGTTGTGAACTATAAACCAAAATATTCTGATACTTCATTGATGCTCAACCAATGTTGCACTCGACCCCACTTAGTCCTTTTAAATGGAGTTTCTTCCCTTTATCTTGCTTCAACTTCAAATAACGAAAAAAAATCACGTTAATTACCTAATAACTTGGGCAAATTTAAATTAAAAAAAAAAAACAAGGTTCACTTACCACGATCGGTGGAACTTAACCACCCTCTTCTCTTAGAAGTCCTGCCAATTGAACCTTACCCTGAACTACTGCCTCTTGAAGCACTGCCTCTAGTCCTGCCAACTGGATTTTTTTCTTAGATGGGCATCCCTTTTTTGGTTTTTACAACCTATTGAATTATGTTCAACCTCGCAACAATTGTTGCAAGTCATTTGTCTCCCTGTTCTTCCTACCTCATCATGTCTAAAGTTGTTGGTCCTACTTCTACTACCACCTTCACCTGCATCATTTCGTTTAGATATTGAAGGTCTATCGGGCATTTTTCTAAATTTTAGTGGCAAGTCATTTGCCTCCCTGTTCTTCCTACCTCGTTGTAACACCCTAAAATTTAGAGTAATTAAAATTCGAAATTTGGCAATATAACGTTTATAAATGGAGTAAACCACCCAAACGAGTAAATGTAATATAGCGTTTACAAAAACTTGAAGAAGAATATAAAAATAGACAACAAACTAATCTAAATAAGTTATATCTAGATTACATTAGTTGTCAACCCAATTCCCAAAATATTAAAATCATTTGAATGCCATGACTCCAAATATCTATCATCCCAAAAATGCCTCAAACATCCACGCTCATCACTCAAACCTTCGGCGACCCACTGCTAAGGAACCTGTTATACACGTCATTTGAGAAAAAGTGTTAGGCTTAACGTCTAGTGAGAACATACAGTTTATATAAATGATTTGGAAATAAATTAAATGCGACAATAAGTAACCTTTCGAAGAGTTGGGTATATAATTGTAACAATAACCACATAGTGACCTTACGGTCCAAAAATACATCTTGCGATTACGGTGGAGACCCGGTTTCCAAGGATCGTGGCGAAACACAAAAGTAAGCCACTTTCCGAGTTGATAAGCTCACCATACTAGGATCAAGGCCACGAGCTCTCCAGCTCATACTCAGATGTAGGAGAGGGCACCCAATGATCCTAATCATGCTCATTCGCTAGGATTTACATTTACGGCCTACGGCTAGTATCCAGTCCCACAAAACTACACCAATTTTCCAACCTAGGGTTCAATGCCTCAACTAGCTACAAACATGATTTAACCGAAAAATTAAGCCGACTCTATACCTATGGATTCACTAGTATTAGTCTAAAGCTTGTCACAATTACATTTGTGACCAAACTATAATCACACATATAGTTCATGTGAACAATCTCAAAATACTTTGCTTGCTTCCACAATAATAGGTTTTCCAAATTGTTGCAAATGTGACAACAGTCACCAACGTAGCCAATCAACCACCCATGTGATTCTATTTTTTTTTCCATCAACACTTTTATCAAGAAAAATACCATGATATATGAAAATTATAAATATGACTGCAAACATTTATATGGGTATTTGACCACAAATGTGTAAAACATATCATATTTTATAGTTCAAAACATAAGACACACAATCATATTTCAAAATGATAAGAAACCCTAGAAATCTCCAAAATATAAAGTTAGATCAAAATGTTTTCAACTAAGAAATGTAAATAAGGAGATGATTAGAAGTCTAAAAGCGTAGCTTGACATGTATAAGGTTTTAGAAAGGTAAGGATGAACTCACAATATGGGTTTTATCAAACCCTAGCAAAACCCTAGATGAAGAAGATGGAGATCTTGAGCTTGAGGAGTACTTGGGATCTTTTCACTTAAGGCTTAAATAACCCTAGCAAGAGCAATAAATGGTTACAAGAGTGGTAGCTAAGAGGAGTTAATGTGGGAAGAAGTTTGGTGAAGAAAACCTACCACGGAGATGAGAGAAAACGAGCTCCAAACAACCATAAATCAGATAAAATGAGTTATGGCCTACTGACCTTGTTTTTAAACCCTCAGACCGCGTCGGCAAGAGTGCCACGCGATTGTGCCCTTGGCACTCTCGCGGGCATAATCGCCCAGAATGTACCATAGGTACTCCCCCTGGAGCGATAGTGACACGACGACAATGTCGTTTGTCACAATCGCGGGACATACCCGCTGAGTTTGTACTGTGAGTCGTTTTCCTCCGACTATTATGACCTTGGCGACAATGCCATTGGCAAGGTCACCGAGCACTGTCGCTAGACCCCAATGCGACTCCGAAAATGGAATTTTTCTCGCTCGGTTGATTGTTCTCGCAAACTAACGATCAATTTCAGATATGGTAAGGTAAAATCCAAAAAGAAGGAATAGAAGGAGCTTGAGGAAGTTTCATTAATTCAGAATTTCAAGATGTTACACTCTTCGTTCTTTCGTTTATTATTAAGGTTCATCATCTTCAATCGGAATTCCCTAATTTCATCATCTTCATCCGATAGATGATCTAAACTAGCAACAACATCTTGATCAACATCAGAAAACCATCATTGAACCAATCTTCATTAAAGTCTATAACACCTCCAAGGTCATCATCACTACTAAAAGTCTCTTCGTCATCTTCCCTGTCCTTGAAAAAAAAGGGAGTTATAATCCTCCTTGTGCTAATTAATTATCCATCAGATAAAATAGAAAAGTAGCAACATGTTGTAATCTAATGCTTATACCAACACACCAAGACAAATATAAAGTTAAAATTAAGAGAAAATTAATATAATGCTTACCCGGTAAGAGCGATGACAAAGACGAGAGTTTTACCTGGTAAGTGAGAGTGGCGACACTTACCCGATAAGCGCTTGCTAGATAAAAATGTTGCATACGATGCCATTTTAATGGACTAAAATTTTACCTGGTAAGTTAACTGAAAGTGTTGACTACTACCAGTAACGTTTATCGGGTAAGTGTTACGTAAACGATCCCTAAATCTGATCTTCTGTCGAACCTAATTCTTATACATTATGTTGTCCTTCAATTCTTATCCATAAACATGAATAGGAACATAAGAATAGATTAGAACATGTTAATGCAAAGAACTTGTATCAAGAAACCAAATTAATCAATATTGATGCAAGGAAGAATATGAATAAGACAAAGAAAAAGTTTTGGTGGACCACAAAATCTTCTCAAGTGAGGCATTCTTTAAGTTCTGTTGCACCACAAAAGACAATAAAAAAATACATTGATTTCACTTCCAGGATAAAGTTAAAGAAAGAAAGCTAAGAGAAATGAGATAGTATTGTTGTTTGGGTAAAAATACCAATAGTCCATTGTCGTACGACTAGCGATAACCGTCAGGTAGAAATTCCAACAGTCCATCAATCACACGATCAGAGAGATAACTGACGCCCTTCCTTTGGGGCGACCACGACTAAAATATTCGTCCGACAAATTCGTACGACCTGATTTCAGTTACTAACCTGCTACATACGTTATATCATGTTTAATGCAGAATTCAAAGACATTCATGACCAAAGATTGTAACGGAAGTCATCATCAATAACAACAGACATAACAGACGCTATCATCAATATCAAACGGTCATACACATTCAAGACACATCAACGGAAAAATAGAGTATAAATATGAAGATAGAACTTCACATTCGGGACATCTGATTCTAAGACCTCACAAGCTCACGAATTACGCTCTCAAAGATTGCTCAGACTTTCAAAACTCATAAAGTATTCTGCCGTTCAACACGCGACGCACGACAGGTATTTTAATTATACACAACACACGACCATCCTTACTTTATTGTACTGTTGAAGTACATTGTTAACATTTGTTATTAAGGACGACGTCCCTGATTGACGTCCATAGTGCACGACGACTTACACTCGTCCGCGGTTTTTACCCATTTTAGGGGTTTTCCGCGTCACCAATTCTCTCGTCTCATTTACTTTATTTTTCTTTATTGTCGTACGATTATTGGAGTTACTTTCTTTGGTTGGATCAGGCTTCACATTTACCTTAAATTTTCCTTGGGGGATTTTTGGCATAAACAGTTTGGCGCCCACCGTGGGGCCCCATCCAAAGAAAATCTTCGATAATCTTACGACGTACTAACATTTTCCTTCGAGTGTTCTCTTTTTGCATCCATTCAGGACAATGGCATTCCAAGGAACCCAAGATCATGTTGTGGCCCCAGATGAACATGGAGCTGACTGCTGCTCGTGCTCGTATTGACGCCCTAACAGCTCAGGCTCGACAAGCAGCTGAAACCATCGAGCATCTAAGAAACCAGAACAGAAACAATGTGACAGGGACTACAAATGCTTATGCCGGTGCTTGGAACGTACCACCTCCATTGGCTAATTATCCTCGTCCACCAGCAGTCAATCCTACGAGCTTTGTAATCCCAACTATGCCTATGGCCTCTATGCCATTCAATGGATATACCTTTGACTCCTCACAACAGACTAGCCTCAATGGATCAGGTTATGTTTCATAGGGTGTCCCAGGGGGTATCCCGATAGATTCTGTTGCACAACGATTGAAGCTTCTGGAAGAGCAGAATGAGCCTGTCTTGTCGATGTTGGCCAAATTGCCGGGGGCAGAAGTTCCAGTTGATGTCGAACCACGTACAGGATTTCAGGCGTCGTCGTTCGTTGATGAAATCGTGTTGGTGGGCGTCCCAAAGAAGTATAGCATCCCGACCTTCGCACCAAAATATTCAGGTGTCACTGATCCGACAGAACACGTCGCCCAATACAAACAACTTGTGTGGACTGTCTCGATAACGTATCAGTTTCAAGAAGTCTGTATGTGCAAGAGTTTTGGAGCAACCTTGACTGGAGCAGCATTACAATGGTTGATCAATCTCAAACCCAAAACCATCGGGTCTTTTGCAGAATTGGTGAACCAATTTTCTCAACAGTTCGCTAGCAGCCGAAAAATGGAAAAACAGACGAGCGATCTTTACTACGTCGTACAGAAAAATGGAGAGTCCATCCGGGACTATTTTAACCGATTTAACGCGGAAATGATCGGTATCCGAAATTGCGACGTAAAAGCAGCCAGTGAAGCATATAAATGGGGTTTGGACGATAGCTCAGGGTTATATCTCGACCTTACGAAATATCCTCCAGAAACCTTTGAAGACGTACGAGCAAGGACGCTCGCCCATATGAGGGTCGAGGATGACCTCGCTTTCAGAAATAAACACTCGAGCGACAAGAAAGGCCTAGGTATTAAAAAACCGGACTTCAAACCAAGGCCGGTCGGTCGATCAAAGCCTGCCCGACAGATTTCAAATGTCAGATTTGAAAAGAAAGGGCCGACGACTTCCAAATCTGTCCAGTATCCTAAGGTGTCATCTTATGGTTTCCCTGGATCAGCCAAGGACATCGTCGCGTCCCTGAAACAGCTCCAACAAAACATTCGATGGCCAAAGAAAAGCGATAAGGACAGTGATAAGAAAGACAAAACAAAATGGTGCGATTTCAATAATGACTTCGGTCATATAACGGATGATTGCATCGCCTTGAAGAAAGAATTGTCCTGGCTTAATTCGAAAGGTTATTTACAAGAATTAATGGAAAAGAAGGATGTGCGTCCTACATCCCCAGAGCATGCCAAAGTGATTAATTGTATCACCGGAGGGTATGATATTTGTGGAACCACATATTCAGCTGCTAAGAGACATGCTAGTCGCGGTCCCGACGACCGACCAATTCCAAAGGAGGCAAGACCCAAGGAAGACGCATAATTAGAAGCTATTCCCTTGACGTTCGACCAAGCAGATCTTGATGACGTACACCAGAAACATCATGACGGACTAATTATCCAATTGAGCATTGAAAATTGCCTGACAAATAGGATACTCGTCGACGGAGGTAGTTCTGCTAACATTATCTTTTTTGATGCAGTGAAAGCTATGGGGATCGACAAATCTGAGATTACCCGACGCTCGACTACACTCGTTAGATTTAACGGAGGAGCGACAAATACCATGGGGGAAATCACACTACCAGTATATGCTAAATGAATCAACAGGCAGACGAAGTTCAACGTCGTCGACTGTTCATCAGCTTATAACGTTATCCTTGGGCGACCATCGATCCACGATATGAAAGTCGTATCCTCGACGTACCACCAAACCTTGAAATTCCCTACGTAATGGGGAGTACAGGAGATCAAAGGCGAAAGAAAAGTCGCTAGGGAATATTACAAAGTCTCTTTGAAGCCCCCGAAGCAGACAATATAGCAATTACAGAACCAGGACATTCCTGGGACTGACGACGATTATCGCTTAGAAACTGTCGTCCTAAACCAGGATAAGCCTGATCAGATGGTCTACATAGGTTCGACACTTGATCCATCCTTCAAAAATAGACTAATTTCTTTTTTGCAGGACCATTATGATTGCTTCGCATGGACGCACGAAGACATGGTGGGCATCGATCCGAATATTATTTCTCATAAACTCAACGTCGATCCATCATTCAAACCCGTTCAACAGAAAAGACGAAAATTTGCTCCTGAAAGAAATAAAGTTATCAACGACGAAGTTGATAATTTGCTTAAAACAGGAAAGATATGAGAAGTCAAATATCCAGATTGGCTCGCCAACGTTGTTGTCGTCCAAAAGAAAAATGGCAAATGGAGAGTATGCATTGATTTCACAGACCTTAACAAGGCCTGTCCAAAAGATCCATTTCCGTTGCCACACATCGATTCTATGGTTGACGCTACAGCTGGACACGAATTGCTCACCTTCATGGATGCATATTCTGGATATAACCAGATATTGATGCATTCCGATGATCAGGAAAAAACGGCCTTCATGACAGATAAAGGTATTTATTGTTATAAAGTAATGCCTTTTGGTCTTAAGAATGCAGGTTCAATGTATCAACGGCTAGTGAATATGATGTTCAAAGAACATTTGGGGGACACTATGGAGGTATACATCGATGACATGCTCGTCAAATCGAAACATACGAACGATCATATAGGACATTTGAAGCAGTCGTTCGACATTTTGCGTGAATACAAAATGAAGTTAAATCCGACAAAGTGTTCTTTTGGAGTTCGAGCTGGCAAATTCCTCGGTTACATGGTCACACGACGAGGAATCGAAGCTAATCCAGATCAAATCAAGGCGATTATCAAGATAAAATTGCCCAGAAATTTTAAAGAAGTCCAACGTCTAACAGGTCGTGTAGCAACATTAAACAGATTCATCTCTCGGTCGTCCGACAGATGCCACCTATTTTACAATGTCCTGCGAAAAAACAAAGGATTCGAATGGACTGATAAGCATGAGGAGGCGCTGCAACAACTCAAGGAATACATGACATCACCTCCCTTCCTATCCAAACCCGAGAAGGGTGAAATTCTTCAACTGTATCTAGCCGTCAGTGCTAATTCGGTAAGTGCAGTCCTTATACGAGAAACCGACGGACGACAATTGACAATCTACTATGTAAGTAAAACTCTATTAGACACTGAAACCAGGTACTCGTCTATAGAAAAACTTTTGCTCTCGTTAGTTATGGCCGCTAAGAAGTTACGGCATTATTTTGAATCACATCCTATAACTGTTGTAACTAACTTTCTATTGAAGTATGTGTTAAGAAAACCCGACCTAACAGGACGATTAGCTAAATGGAGCATCTACCTTAGTAATTATGATCTGGATTTCAAGCCCAAAACGGCGATCAAATCACAAGTCTTGGCATATTTTGTTACAGATTTCAGTCCAGAACTAGAAGAAGCGACGACGTCCAATGAGTTAATTGTGGCGACTTTGCACGACACCACTTGAACGCTCGATGTTGATGGTTCGTCGAACATATGAGGAACAGGCCTGGGTGTCATCCTACAGTCCCCACAAGGGGGCAAGATAGTGTACTCCATACGGTGCGACTTCAAGGCAACAAATAATGAGGCAGAGTACGAAGCACTGATTGTGGGAATCAAAATTGCTCATGACTTGGGGGCAACACATCTGCATGTCCGAAGCGACTCGTCTTTAGTCGTTAACCAAATTAATGGAGAGTTCGCAGCAAAAGATTCGAGGATGATTGCCTATTATAAAATAGCAAAAGAAGAGGCAAAGAAGTTCAGTCGCTTCATAATCGAGCAGATACCAAGAGATCAGAACACTCAAGCTGACGCACTAGCCAATTTGGGGTCAGCACTTAATCAAACGACGTTCGACAGTATCCCAATAGTCCACCTTGCAACACCATCTATCAAAGACGACGATAATACTTTGGTCGCGCCAATTGAAGAAGAAAATTCTTGGTCGGATGACATTAAAAATTATCTAGAGAACGATCAATTGCCTGATGACAGAATGGAAGCAAGAAAGGTCAGTTTTAAAACATCAAGGTACGTCGTGATCAGAGGACAATTATATCGAAGATCTTCAACTGGTTTAAATCTACGATGTATTACCAACAAGACGCAAGTCCAAAAAATCTTACAAGACATGCACGACGGTGAATGCGGAAATCACTCAGGAAGTCGCAGTCTAGCCAACAGGATATCACGACAAGGTTATTATTGGCCGACACTAAGGCAAGAGGCGATCAGGTATGTACAGTCGTGCGATGCATGTCAACGACACGCAGGTATGTCTCATAAACCATCTAAACCCTTACACTCGACTTTAGTCCCATGACCCTTTATGAAATGGGGAATGGATATCGTCGGAAAACTACCACCTGCCCCCGGGCAAAAGGTATTTCTTCTAGTTTTAACAGATTATTTCTCTAAATGGATAGAAGCAGCGGCTCTCTCCCAGGTTCGGGACAAAGAATTCATTTCTTTTATCCAAACTAACATCATTTGCAGGTTTGGAATTCCGTCCAAAATAACGTGCGACAATGGGACACAATTCATCAGTGATCGGACACGAAAATTCTGTGAAGAAAGGAACATTAAGTTGGTAACGTCGACACCTCGATACCCACAGTCGAATGGCCTTGCCGAGTCAAGTAATAAAACTATCATCAATTCAATCAAGAAAAGACTCAAAGCTGCCAAAGGAAAGTGGGTAGAAGAATTACCCTCCGTTCTATGGGCCAATCGTACGACACCACGTACGTCCACAGGACAAACCCCCTTTTCATTAGTCTATGGATGCGAAGCTGTGTTACCTATTGAGGTACGACTACCGACTTCGAGACATACGTCCATCGAGCATAACTTGGTCGCCCTGAGCTATGACCTCGACGCTTTAGAAGAACTTAGAGAAACAGCATACATCCGCATGGCATCGCAGAAACAAGCGGTCGAGCGACATTTCAACAAAAATGTCCAAATCAAAGTTTTCCAAGAAGGCGACTACGTCTTACGTCGAGTGTTCCAAAACACTCAAGAACCCAACGCAGGTAAACTTTCCACTAAGTGGGAAGGCCCTTATCAAATCTCTGGCGTCATGGGTAAAGGAGCTTATAAAATCCAAACCCTTGACGGTCGAGATATCCCACGAAGTTGGAATGCAGTTCATTTAAAAAAAAAAATCTTGTAAATTCCGAATTCGTTTCCTTGGATGATTTCTTATAAAGATTACTAACTTAAGCATCGGAGGGTCGTTGGTCAAACCAACGACCACCCCGCTAACGTTGTTCTTCACAGGGACGCACAACTTAGTTAAAGATTTTCATGTCGAGTAATACTCATACGATCGCATGTATATGGTTGGTCGTAATTGTTGATAAAGGTTAATTTTTTACACTTGACTCCCGATATATATATTCGAAAACCATTATTACAATTGCACTTGTTCGATCGTAAAACTCGGTTGATTTCATTATAGCATGTTAATGAATGATGGTTTGGTCGAACGTATGATATACTGTGTTTATATTTTAAAATTACTCGACGTGTGATAAGAGATAGGTTTGATAAAGAAAAGCAAATAACAAACATCGATGTACAAAAGAGACTTTGTCATTAGAAGAGAAAATTACAAAGTTAAGGGACGACCACAGACGGCCGACCCCTAGATAATAGATCCAAAAAGCTAAGAAGGAGGAACGTCATACTGTTCCTTCACGACATCAGTCTCTGCTGCTGCCGCCTCTTCTCCACCGTCACTTCCCTCTAATTCATCGTCTTCGTCAAGGTCCCTTTCAGTCCCCACGGTGTCAAGGTAGGTCTTGAGCTCCTCAGCGGCTGACGTCATAGGATTTTTACCAGTCAGATGACACCTCATCAAGGCAGCCCGGGCCGTGAAGCGAGAGAAGGCTTTGATTTGCCTATTCTCAGTTTCCAGGTCCTTGACGTCGCCCTCCAGCTCCTCGACCCTCTTTTTGAGGGACGCGACTTCATCAGCAGAAGTAGCAGCAACAGTGACGGCTTTAATCTTCTCGACCTCCAATTTGGTCGATGACGCCTCAAGCTCAAGGAGACGATCCCTAAGCTTAACCTTCTCACGATCCGAAATCTCTAGTAGACTTCGGGCATCGGAGAGCTCAGACTTAAGGCCCTCGACCTTTGCCTTCTCGGACTCGACCGCCTACAGGGCGACCATCTCCCTCTCGAGAGCTTCGTCGGCCCTTTTCTTGACGTCTGGGAAGGACGTCCTGAGACCTTCCATCTGAGCGAAGAAGCTCAGACAGGCTTGGAAAGCCTGCACGACAGCAAAGAAAGAGTTAATAATAAGAAAAATAATGTAGGGAATAAGGAATAAGTAAAACGTACCATGAAAGAAAGACCAGCAGCATGTGCCCCCGTGTCCTCGACCCGAGACTCCTTGTATCGGTCGTAGAAGGTCGGGAGGAGGAATTTTCCCAGGTGTGGAAAAATGACGTCCCTCTCGAGGACGTCATTTGCCATAAAATCAGATGGAAGAGTGACTTTAAAAGTCGTCTCTCCCACTTTCTCCTTGTTCCTTTCTATAACAACCTGAACAATTATTTACATAATAAAATAACATTTATTACTAAATACTGTCCCAAGCTTACAATGTCATTACTATCAACTATTACACAACTGAGTTTCTCAAAAGAATAGCTATGGCAGGAAGTCTTCTATCTCCTGCTTAAAGCTCACACCTTCTCTTTTCCTTTATCTGCTATCTTGCGATAACCTGAAATAGAATTAAAGTTTTGAAACAGCGAGGGTTAGACCAAAAGGTCTAGTGAGTCCCCTCAAATCACTACTATACAGTTCAAATATTAATTAAAACATTTAAACATAACTGCATATATTTCAATACATGCCTCCTCTTTAAATCACACTTTAAAACACTTTATGCTTCGCAGACATAAATAATTCTACTGGCCATCACTGACCACTTTCTACGCTCGCAAGCGTGCTTTAAACTATTGACCAACATTCCCGTCAAAGACGGTATGTCTGTCTCGCACTGCTTTATTTTAGGGACACACCCTAATAGCATAAACGGGCCACACTCCCCGGTACGAGCAGGCGGGTCACACTTCCCGCCTTAGGTCAAACTTCTGACTCAAATGTACGCATACATTTGGTCCTGCCAGTATATAAAACAAGTTTATATACCCTGAGCATAAACATGCCCAACTAATTAAATCAAATCATTTGAAATAATTCTACTAACTTTTAATCTATAAATGCGCAGTATATCAAAACTCACATTTATAAATTAACTGCTCAAATCATAAAAGATTTAGTTAAAAGACTCACCTTTAATTCTTCCGAATTAACTCTGACTTCTTACCAATTAACACCACCTACGATGGTATTAAAACAAAGGTAAGCTAACTTACAACTAACTCTCTTTCTTTCAAAAGACTCATCAATTGAAATCTACTGTTTTTAACCCGATCAAAACCAAATTGATTAAAAACCTTTTGACCAAATATAAAACTATCGGTCAAACCACTATTCCGGTCAAACAATACTTCCGGTCGAACACCCTTCCGGTCCTTTACAACTTACCGGTCGAACAACACTACCGGTCTAACAGACCACCGGTCTTAACATACATCCGGTCTTACTCTATATCGGTCTAATGCATATGACCGATGCATCATCTTCCGGTCTAATCAAGAACAAAGTCGGTTTACACAGTTCTAAACCCAGAACTCTTTTGATCGATTAAATCAATCAAATACACGGTTAAAAGCTTGATTAACACGTCTATTTACCGACTATAACATGCAGATAGAAGTATGAAGCTAAAAACATACCTCTATTTGACAAACCGGACGATTCCTTCACAAATTCTTCTTCTTTCTCTCTTCTTTTCTCTCTTTCACTCTTTCTCTCTTTGCAAATATGAATTCGGCTAACAAACTGATCAGAATGAGATATAAATCTCAAAATCTGATATTTATTTGATACAAACCAAACTTTCATTAAACCCCCTTAACTTTGATTAACTTTACACTTTTCCCCCCAACTTCCAAAATTAACAAAATTTCGAAACTGGGTATTACAATCTTCCCCCCTTAAGAGAATTCCGTCCCCGGAATTCTATCACTAAACAACTGGGGATAATGAGCTTTCATATCTGCCTCTACTTCCCACGTAGACTCTTGCCCTTGGTGAAATTTCCACTGAACTTTCACTAAGCGAATCTCTTTGTTCCTCAACTTCTTTATCTTGAGGTCTGTAATTGCTACAGGCTCCTCAATATAACTTAGTTTCTCATCTATCTGAATATCTTCTAAAGGAACAACTATATCTGCTTCTGCCAAACACTTCTTCAGGTTTGACACATGAAACGTAGGATGAATCCCACTCAAACTTACTGGTAGATCAAGTTCGTAGGCCACTTCACCAACACGATTAGTGATGATAAATGGTCCAACAAACCTTGGTCTTAACTTTCCTTTCTTTCCAAATCTGATCACCCCTTTCCAAGGTGAAACTTTCAACATTACTTTATCTCCTATCTGAAACACTATCGGTTTCCTTCGTCTGTCAGCATACATTTTCTGACGATCTCGAGCAATCTTCAATCTTGCCCGAATCTGATCAACCTTATCAGCTGTCACTTGCACAATTTCTGGTCCTGCTAACTGACGTTCACCCACCTCATTCCAATATAGAGGTGTTCTACACTTACGACCATACAAAGCTTCAAAAGGAGCTGCTTGTATGCTAGCATGATAACTATTGTTGTAGGAAAATTCAATCAACGGAAAATGAATCTCCCACGAACCTTTAAAATCTAAAACACATGCACGAAGCATATCTTCCAACGTTTGTATAGTTCTCTCACTCTGACCATCTGTTTGCGGATGATAGGCCGTACTCAATTTCAGTTGAGAGCCTAATTCCCTTTGTAAACTTCTCCAGAATGCTGATGTAAATCGAGCATCCCTGTCTGATACTATGGACGACGGTACTCCATGCCTTGTCACTATTTCATCGATATGCAATCGAGCCAACTTTTCTAGTGAGTACGTCTCCTTGATCGGTAGGAAATGAGTTGACTTTGTGAGTCTATCCACTATCACCCAAATAGCATCATGCCCCTTAGGTGATCGTGGTAACCCCGTAACAAGATCCATAGTAATCTCATCCCACTTCCACACTGGAATTTCTAACGGCTGAAGCTCTCCATAAGGTCTCTGATGCTCAGCTTTAAACTTTAAACATGTAAGACATCGTTCAACAAAATGAGCAATATCTTTCTTTAAACCTGGCCACCAAAAACTCTGCTTCAAATCTCTATACATCTTATTAGTTCCAGGATGAACTGAATACCGAGATCTATGAGCTTCTTCCAACACTTTCTGCCTCAGATCTCCTACTTTTGGGATCCATACCCGCTTATTAAAACACTTTACTCCTCGATTGTCAACTACTAACGAGTTAACAATCCCAACTATCCTTTCACTTTTCAAATTTTCTGCTGACACTGCTTCTTTTTGAAACTTTATAACTTCTTCCAAGAAATTGGAAACAACATCAACTCTAAATGCTACAACCTTTGCTATTTCTCCATGCTCCTTACGACTTAGAGCATCTGCTACCACATTGGCTTTTCCTGGATGGTACAAAATTTCACAGTCATAATCACTTAATAACTCCATCCATCTACGCTGCCTCATATTAAGCTCTTTCTGATTAAACAGATACTGAAGACTCTTGTGATCTGTGTAAATCTGACACTTGATCCCATACAAATAATGTCTCCATATTTTCAAAGCAAATACTACAGCTGCCAACTCTAAATCATGAGTCGGATAATTCTTTTCATGCTCTTTTAACTGACGAGATGCATAGGCAATCACCTTGCCTTCTTGCATTAACACACATCCCAAACCCAACTTTGAAGCATCGCTATAAATAACAAATCCTTCCGACCCATTGGGTAGAGACAAAACAGGAGCACTACTTAAACTTTCTTTCAACTTACCGAACGCTTCTTTCTGAGCTTCTGCCCAAATAAACTTAACATTCTTTCTGGTTAAAGCTGTTAATGGCGTAGCTATTCTAGAGAAGTCCTGAATGAACTTTCTATAATAACCAGCCAAACCCAGAAAACTTCTTACTTCAGATGGCGATTTCGGTGCTTCCCACCCTTTTATGGCTTCAATCTTAGCTGGATCAACCTGAATCCCATCTTTCGACACTACGTGCCCTAAAAACTGAACTTCTTTCAGCCAAAATTCACACTTTGAAAACTTGGCATACAACTTTTCACGCTTAAGCAATTCCAAAATTGCTCTTAAATGAATTTCATGATCTTCTTTAGAACGTGAATAGATCAATATATCATCTATAAAAACAATGACATATTTATCTAAAAACGGACTACACACTCTTTTCATCAGATCCATGAAAGCTGCTGGCGCATTAGTCAAACCAAATAGCATAACTAAAAACTCATAATGTCCGTACCTCGTACGAAACGCGGTCTTAGATACATCCTCCTCTCTCACCTTCAACTGGTGATAACCAGAGCGTAGATCTATCTTCGAAAAGTAACTCGCTCCTTGCAGTTGATCAAAAAGATCGTCAATCCTGGGAAGCGGATACTTATTCTTAACAGTCAACTTATTGAGCTCACGGTAATCTATGCACATTCTCATAGACCCGTCTTTCTTCTTAACAAACAATATTGGCGCTCCCCAAGGTGAAGTACTAGGGCGAATAAACCCCTTGTCTAACAACTCCTGTAACTGAGTCATCATTTCTTTCATCTCTTCCAGTGCCAATCTGTACGGTGCTCTTGCAATCGGCGCTGCTCCGGGAACTAAATCAATCCGAAACTCCACTTGCCGATCAGGAGGCAAAGTGGTTAAATCTTCCGGAAATACTTCTGGAAACTCACTAACTACCGGAACTGAATCCAATCCCTTCTTTTCTTTCTTAGCATCTATCACATAAGCTAAGAATCCCACACACCCTTTTATCAAACATTTCTTAGCCTTAATCATAGAAATCAAACATGACTTTCTATCTCTTCGATCTCCAAATACTACTATCTCTTCCTTTCCTGGTTGCGCTATACGAATCAATTTCTTATTGCATACTATGTAAGCATCATTAGACGCCAACCAGTCCATTCCCACAATAACATCAAATTCTCCCATACCCATTGGGTATAGTCGAAGTGGAAATGCTTGTCCATCAATGACAATACTACTCCCATCATATACTTCTTCTACCAAAACTTGACTATTATCAGCCACTTCTACTTTCAATTCACTCTTAAGTTTCTTAGGTTTCACATTCAATTTATGCACAAAATTAGGAGACACAAAAGAACGATTTGCTCCTGAATCAAACAACACTTTTGCATAATTTGAATCTATAAAGAAAGTACCTGTAACTACATCAGGTATCTCCGCCGCTTCTTCAGCTGACATGTTGAAAACTCTAGCTCTGGCTTTAGCTGGCTCTCCCTTTTTCTCACTTCCCTTTTCTACACTTCCTCCAACTGTTCCCTTTTTCAACTGTGGACAATTGGGCCTAATATGATCAGGAGATCCACACTGATAACAAGACCTCAAATTCTGACAGTCCCGAGCCAAATGCCCAACCTTCCCACACTTATAACAACCCTCTTGATTTATCTTGCATTCTCCCTTATGCATTCGATTACACTTACTGCAGGGCTTATTCTCAAACTTACTAACAGGACGTTGATCAAACTTAACAGACTTAACTGGCTTGAAATCACGAACTGTTCCTTCCCACTTTCTCTTATCTCCACTTCGCTCAGTGGCTTGCCTGTTCTTTTCTTTCTCTCTCATCCTCGCTGCATTAACAGCCATCTGAAAAGTCAACGGTTCTTTATTCGAGACAAATTCCCGAATATCACTTCTTAATCCAAAGACGAAACGCTCTACTCGTCTTTCTTCATTCGGAACATAGATTCCTGCAAATCTAGACTTTTCAATAAACTTGGTCGTATACTCTCTGACCGACATTCCTTTCTGTTCTAAGCCCAGAAATTCTTCTTCCAGCTTTTTAACTGCTGCCAAAGGGCAGAACTGTGCTTTAAATACTTTCACAAAATCATGCCAAACCATCTCTTTAGCTATTGCAGAACCTTGACCTCCAGATTCTACATCCCACCACATTACTGCTTCATCCTTCAGCATTGACAAAGCATAAACTACTTTATCTTCTTCCGCACACTTACTTGTGTCAAATGCTAACTCCATACCTTTTATCCATCTTAATGCTACTACGGGATCACATTCCCCTTTATACGAAGGAGGCTTGCAAGCAGCAAACTCCTTGAAACTACATCCTCTTCCTGTTACAGCTTTAGCTGACACCATGGGTCCTGACTGAGGATGACTACCTATAGCAGTTACTGGAGATTCTGCCACTTCAGTTGCTACCTTATCTTCACTCTTTTCTTTACTTACTGAAACTTCATTATTACGCTGAGCAAGCAAAGCGTTCAAAGTTTCTTGCAACTTTCCCATTTCTGTAGAAAAAGTTTCTTGCGTAACAAAACCTTGCGTTCTACCTCTACCACGGTTACCCGTCTGCTTTCGACCCCTCACAGAAGCCGAACTTTCTTGATGAGACTCTTCTTGCTCATATCTTATCTCTACACTTTCATTCTGACGAATACCACGACTCGTCTTCCCACCTCGAGTTCCCACATTAGAAACTCCTATCTGAGTAGCTGTTTTCTGAACTGTTTTACCTTTAGGTCGACCTCGACTCTTTCCTTGGATAGCAGTCGGGTTGACATTAGCTAATTGCTCTCTGGCAATAACTTCATTCTCTGGATCCATTTCTGGATTTACTACAGATCTACTCCTGGTCACACGCTCAGACATAACTCTGCTAAGAATAAACATAAGATATTCAATCTCACACGCTACACATTACGGCAGTTTAAGCAAAAGCATGTACTTGTAAATTCATAATTACACTGGCCAAATGGAATCCCAAATTTACCTTACATGCTAGTCCTTACTACCTTAATGTCATCTTCTTACGGTCTTCCTACTACTCAGTTGTGCTTCTACTATCTCAGTTTAAGTCTAGGCCCATCCGGTCACCTAGATCCCTTAAACTAGTGCTCTGATACCAATTATAACAACCTGAACAATTATTTACATAATAAAATAACATTTATTACTAAATATTGTCCCAAGCTTACAATGTCATTACTATCAACTATTACACAACTGAGTTTCTCAAAAGAATAGCTATGGCAGGAAGTCTTCTATCTCCTGCTTAAAGCTCACACCTTCTCTTTTCCTTTATCTGCTATCTTGCGATAACCTGAAATAGAATTAAAGTTTTGAAACAGCGAGGGTTAGACCAAAAGGTCTAGTGAGTCCCCTCAAATCACTACTATACAGTTTAAATATTAATTAAAACATTTAAACATAACTGCATATATTTCAATACATGCCTCCTCTTTAAATCACACTTTAAAACACTTTATGCTTCGCAGACATAAATAATTCTACTGGCCATCACTGACCACTTTCTACGCTCGCAAGCGTGCTTTAAACTATTGACCAACATTCCCGTCAAAGACGGTATGTCTGTCTCGCACTGCTTTATTTTAGGGACACACCCTAATAGCATAAACGGGCCACACTCCCCGGTACGAGCAGGCGGGTCACACTTCCCGCCTTAGGTCAAACTTCTGACTCAAATGTACGCATACATTTGGTCCTGCCAGTATATAAAACAAGTTTATATACCCTGAGCATAAACATGCCCAACTAATTAAATCAAATCATTTGAAATAATTCTACTAACTTTTAATCTATAAATGCGCAGTATATCAAAACTCACATTTATAAATTAACTGCTCAAATCATAAAAGATTTAGTTAAAAGACTCACCTTTAATTCTTCCGAATTAACTCTGACTTCTTACCAATTAACACCACCTACGATGGTATTAAAACAAAGGTAAGCTAACTTACAACTAACTCTCTTTCTTTCAAAAGACTCATCAATTGAAATCTACTGTTTTTAACCCGATCAAAACCAAATTGATTAAAAACCTTTTGACCAAATATAAAACTATCGGTCAAACCACTATTCCGGTCAAACAATACTTCCGGTCGAACACCCTTCCGGTCCTTTACAACTTACCGGTCGAACAACACTACCGGTCTAACAGACCACCGGTCTTAACATACATCCGGTCTTACTCTATATCGGTCTAATGCATATGACCGATGCATCATCTTCCGGTCTAATCAAGAACAAAGTCGGTTTACACAGTTCTAAACCCAGAACTCTTTTGATCGATTAAATCAATCAAATACACGGTTAAAAGCTTGATTAACACGTCTATTTACCGACTATAACATGCAGATAGAAGTATGAAGCTAAAAACATACCTCTATTTGACAAACCGGACGATTCCTTCACAAATTCTTCTTCTTTCTCTCTTCTTTTCTCTCTTTCACTCTTTCTCTCTTTGCAAATATGAATTCGGCTAACAAACTGATCAGAATGAGATATAAATCTCAAAATCTGATATTTATTTGATACAAACCAAACTTTCATTAAACCCCCTTAACTTTGATTAACTTTACACTTTTCCCCCCAACTTCCAAAATTAACAAAATTTCGAAACTGGGTATTACAATCTTCCCCCCTTAAGAGAATTCCGTCCCCGGAATTCTATCACTAAACAACTGGGGATAATGAGCTTTCATATCTGCCTCTACTTCCCACGTAGACTCTTGCCCTTGGTGAAATTTCCACTGAACTTTCACTAAGCGAATCTCTTTGTTCCTCAACTTCTTTATCTTGAGGTCTGTAATTGCTACAGGCTCCTCAATATAACTTAGTTTCTCATCTATCTGAATATCTTCTAAAGGAACAACTATATCTGCTTCTGCCAAACACTTCTTCAGGTTTGACACATGAAACGTAGGATGAATCCCACTCAAACTTACTGGTAGATCAAGTTCGTAGGCCACTTCACCAACACGATTAGTGATGATAAATGGTCCAACAAACCTTGGTCTTAACTTTCCTTTCTTTCCAAATCTGATCACCCCTTTCCAAGGTGAAACTTTCAACATTACTTTATCTCCTATCTGAAACACTATCGGTTTCCTTCGTCTGTCAGCATACATTTTCTGACGATCTCGAGCAATCTTCAATCTTGCCCGAATCTGATCAACCTTATCAGCTGTCACTTGCACAATTTCTGGTCCTGCTAACTGACGTTCACCCACCTCATTCCAATATAGAGGTGTTCTACACTTACGACCATACAAAGCTTCAAAAGGAGCTGCTTGTATGCTAGCATGATAACTATTGTTGTAGGAAAATTCAATCAACGGAAAATGAATCTCCCACGAACCTTTAAAATCTAAAACACATGCACGAAGCATATCTTCCAACGTTTGTATAGTTCTCTCACTCTGACCATCTGTTTGCGGATGATAGGCCGTACTCAATTTCAGTTGAGAGCCTAATTCCCTTTGTAAACTTCTCCAGAATGCTGATGTAAATCGAGCATCCCTGTCTGATACTATGGACGACGGTACTCCATGCCTTGTCACTATTTCATCGATATGCAATCGAGCCAACTTTTCTAGTGAGTACGTCTCCTTGATCGGTAGGAAATGAGTTGACTTTGTGAGTCTATCCACTATCACCCAAATAGCATCATGCCCCTTAGGTGATCGTGGTAACCCCGTAACAAGATCCATAGTAATCTCATCCCACTTCCACACTGGAATTTCTAACGGCTGAAGCTCTCCATAAGGTCTCTGATGCTCAGCTTTAAACTTTAAACATGTAAGACATCGTTCAACAAAATGAGCAATATCTTTCTTTAAACCTGGCCACCAAAAACTCTGCTTCAAATCTCTATACATCTTATTAGTTCCAGGATGAACTGAATACCGAGATCTATGAGCTTCTTCCAACACTTTCTGCCTCAGATCTCCTACTTTTGGGATCCATACCCGCTTATTAAAACACTTTACTCCTCGATTGTCAACTACTAACGAGTTAACAATCCCAACTATCCTTTCACTTTTCAAATTTTCTGCTGACACTGCTTCTTTTTGAAACTTTATAACTTCTTCCAAGAAATTGGAAACAACATCAACTCTAAATGCTACAACCTTTGCTATTTCTCCATGCTCCTTACGACTTAGAGCATCTGCTACCACATTGGCTTTTCCTGGATGGTACAAAATTTCACAGTCATTATCAAAATTTGATATTTATTTGATACAAACCAAACTTTCATTAAACCCCCTTAACTTTGATTAACTTTACACTTTTCCCCCCAACTTCCAAAATTAACAAAATTTCGAAACTGGGTATTACACTTTCCTCACCCTTGGAGGAGGAAGAAGGTGCAAGGAAAGGCTTATTAACGCCCGACACCCTCGACGTTGGAGTGTCCTTCATCACCTGAGTCGAGCCTCCGAGCTCGACCCCAGCAACGGTTCCTTTCGATGGTATCGTCCCTGCAAGGGACGACAGAGCATCGTCACCCGTCTTCTTGGGTGAAGACCGAGGTTTGCCTCAGACACGTCTGGGGTCTACCCCCGTAGAAGGGGCAGATCTATTCCTCGACTTTTCCCTGCCTTGACGAGCAAGCTCCAGTTGCTCGGCTCACTTAAGGGCAGACGACTTTACAGTTGCGTCCTCTGAATAAAGAGAGCAAGTTAAAAAAGAAATGACGTACGGTATAAAAGTGAAAAGTACTGTCGAGCGACTTACCGGTCATTTCTTCTTCTCTCTCTTCTTCCCTCTCTTCTTCCTTTTCTTCCTCTTCTTTCCTCTCTTCCTCTCTTCTCCTCTCTTCTTCTTGACGAGAACCCTCAACGGACGTCGCTTCGGCTACGAAAACGACCTCGTCCTCCTCGTCGTTTGACCGAACAGAAAACGAACGATCGACAATACTCCTTTCCAAGATCCTCTGAATCTTGTTGAGAGAATCTCTATTTGGCTTCACTTTAGTGAAGTCAATTGCTGCCAAACAAAGAAAGACATCATTAGTATATATTATAAACGCACGACAAAGCAGTTAGCTTACCCGATTCGTTCCATCCGGACGACAACCATTGGCTGTCTTCGTCGCTCACATACGCCACTTAGAGGAAAATGTACTGACGTTTCCAACCACGGTTGTTCACCGCGGTATTATGCACCAGTACGTTATCTCCCTTCGATCGAGGGAATAGGCTGTACAGGTGATAATTATCCGGTCGAACGCTATAAGCAGTCAGGAGGTCGTTCACATTGAACAAAACCTCCCAATCGGTCGTAAGACGCCCGATAACATGGACAATCCACCAGAATTGAGGCATTAACTGTCCAGGTGTCAGATCGAACGCATCTAAAAACGCCTTGACCAAAGGACTAAACGGCCAAGTAAACCCTATCTTGAAGGGATACTCATATAAAACACAGTACCCCTTCGGAACCTCGTCCGCCCTTAAGTCCTCCGGCGTCATCAGATTAACTCCATCTGGAATCCCGGATAAATTTTTGAAATAATCTAGGTTTTCCTCTTCCCTATATACACTCGCAGGTTCGGTTGACATTTGGAAGTCTGGGATATTCAGGGTCGCACACCAGTAACTAAGTATATCCCAATCTTTCCTAGGCTTCCTGGCTATGGACTTCCTACGCATATAATCGACACAGAAGGAAAACAGGAAATCGTACCTTAAATAGAACTAAACCTTGAACTTAGAATGGAAAGGATTCTGATCGCTCAGAAAATATCTTGCCGGAGATAAACAAGTCTCTAGAAAGGTAAGCGTAAAAAAAGAAAGGATTGAGGGCAATCCTTATTTATACTGAAAAATGGGAAGTGAATCGCCAAAAAGTCAAATCAAAATCAAATCGTCAGTCGACGAATCGACACGTGTCGCCCGTGTCAGGCAACCTTTCGAGTACATCCAATGAATACGTGACACAAGTCCAATATTAGTTGTCTAAGCCGTTTATTTTGCAGGAACATGACGTCATTATTTAGTTGGAAACAAACCGATTCAGTTCCATACGAACTACTCGCGTTCTTCTATGACACGTGTCTTGATTTTAAATTTAAATTTCAAAAAGTTGCCGCTTGAATTTTAAATTTGGGGGCAAACTGTTTGGGTAAAAATACCAATAGTCTATTGTCGTACGACTAGCGATAACCGTCAGGTAAAAATTCCAACAGTCCATCAATCACACGATCAGAGAGATAATCGACGCCCTTCCTTTGGGGCGACCACGACTAAAATATTCGTCCGACAAATTCGTACGACCTGATTTCAGTTACTAACCTGCTACATACGTTATATCATGTTTAATGCAGAATTTAAAGACATTCATGACCAAAGATTGTAACGGAAGTCATCATCAATAACAACAGACATAACGAACGCTATCATCAATATCAAACGGTCATACACATTCAAGACACATCAACGGAAAAATAGAGTATAAATATGAAGATAGAACTTCACATTCGGGACATCTGATTCTAAGACCTCACAAGCTCACGAATTACGCTCTCAAAGATTGCTCAGACTTTCAAAGCTCATAAAGTATTCTGCCGTTCAACACGCGACGCACGACATGAATTTTAATTATACACAACACACGACCATCCTTACTTTATTGTATTGTTGCAGTACATTGTTAACATTTGTTATTAAGGACGACGTCCCTGATTGACGTCCATAGTGCACGACGACTTACACTCGTCCGCGGTTTTTACCCATTTTAGGGGTTTTCCGCGTCACCAATTCTCTCGTCTCATTTACTTTATTTTTCTTTATTGTCGTACGATTATTGGAGTTACTTTCTTTGGTTGGATCAGGCTTCACATTTACCTTAAATTTTCCTTGGGAGATTTTTGGCATAAACAATTGCTGCAACATAATTGATGACAATAACGAACAGACAATACTAAAACACGAATTGATGATAAATGCCTATTTAAACATATTTTTATATAGAATCCCTTACATTTAATCATGTTTTATTTGCTAATAGCCTACTGTTAATCCTCATTATTGATTGTTACTTGATTTATGCCAAAAGATGGATTTAAGTACAAACATGTCGTATATTTCGAAGAATTATAAGACTCGGCATATTTTTGAAATAGGACTTGCTTTGAACATAAAAAAAAAAAAGAAAAAAAATGATGCCTAAATAGAAAAAGAATTTTTTTTTAATTATGTTGTTTGGTGGTTGCAGGTCACGTGAAGTATGGTTGGAAATAAAGAGAAAAAAACATGGCCTAGTGGCTTGTATTTTGTTTATGATAGTCGCCCACGAAGTGAAAGAAAAAAAAAACGTCCAAATCTGCAGCCCAATCAGCCCAGTTAAGGAGAAAAAAAGAAGGGGAAGCCGTCCAAGTCGACGTCTGTTGTAGCCTCCCACTCCAGTAGTGGGCATCCCTTTTTCGTGACTTCTCCAGAGACCGAAACCACGACAAACCTGCGTCGAGCACTGCCATTTCACGCCCCAAGCCATGTTCGGGTGAGTTTCTCGTGGGTTTAACCCACGCCCAAGTCATGCACGTCAAAAATCAAGGGACCACGTTCAAGCCAAGAGGTTCGTCGATTGGGGTATAAATAGAGGTTTTCAACTGTCGATTAGAGGGGAATCGACGGGGGACAAGTCATCAATTTCAGAGAACTTGGGGAGGAAGAACTAGGGTCTATTTCTTACGTTTTTTTGGAGTTAATTTTAGATTTCTCAACTAGGTTTCGTCATCAATTTTCAGATTTCAGATTTCTACAATTTGTAAGTTTAATTTGTGTTTTCGAAATACAATTATGAGTAGCTAAATCTTAACTTCTAGTGATGAGATTATAATTAGTTTATTTTGAATCTTGTTGAGACTTGATTTGTGTTTTATTATCAATTGAATTTTATTTATGCAATTCTTGTTCAAATATGCTTTTCATTTTGGGTTTTTAGCTTTCAGAAGGATCCCTTGAATCCCATGACGCAATTTTGAATTGCTAATTGTGATTAGGAGTACGTAATTGTTCTTAATTTCAGTTTAGTAGCAAAGTAATGCGTCAATAGACCACCAAATCAATTGATGAGCATTATAGGATTGTGTAATCTAGCTAAAATGGTCGGGCTTCCGGTCATTAGTTAGGATTGGTGTTTGTCTAAATTTTAATGCAATTGGTAGGTTAAGTCTAAGTTAGTGACTAGTCTTAACTAAATCAATTAGGAACTAGTTCACCGAGCTCCTCGTGCTAGTTTAATCATAAGGACAAATGGAGTGTTTGGCGCGTGTCGACAATTGAGAAAATTGTGTTTTTTTATACAATTCAATGATACATGATTTCATAAAGAACTGGTTATACTCATCACTAGGATTTTTTCTCTAATATTTAAAGTCTCATTTTATTTTTACACATAGATTAATCAACAATTTCCAACCCCCCCCCCTTTTTATCACTAGTACAAAAACTCACAATGGCCACGGTTTTTTAACCGTGGCCGTATGCCTTTAGCCACGTTTTTTTTCTTCAATCAAACTGTAGCCTATTCTTCCGTGTCTTTTGATACCCAAATGGCCACGTTTAAAATGTGTCACCATATCACATGAAAAACCGTAGTCATACCGTAAAAACCATGGCCATAAACCTATCGAATTTTTTATGGTATTGGGACATTTTTCTTATAACCGTGGTCATAAACTACTTATCGCCACACAAACTCACCTTAAACATGGCCGATTCATTACATATATTTACACTTGATTTTTATAAACGTGGCTATTGCTACCTTTTGGTCACACAAAATAAAAAAAAACCATGACAATAAACTACTTATAGCCACATAATTTGTTTTTTAAGGTGGCCAATGATTACCCTATAACGACGTTTAACGTGATCATATATACTTATCATCACACAAATTTTATATTAAATGTAACCAATTCATGACATGGTTACCATAAATGTTAGAACCGTGGCTAATGGGTGTCTTTCGGCCAAAAAAAATAACTAAAAATGTAGCCATAAACAACTTATAGCCATGAAATTTCATAGTAACCATGACAAATTCATGACATATGGTTACACTGAATTGTTAGAATCGTGACTATTGATTATATTTTTGTCACATTAAATAAATAAAACCGTAGCAATAAACCAGTTATCGCCACACAGACTTCTTATTAACCGTTGCCAAATCATAAAATTTGGTTACACTGAATTGTTAGAAATGTGGCTATTAATTAACTTTTGGTCACATGAGTTAACTAAAACCGTGACCATAAACTAATTATAGCCACACAAATGTTACACTAATCGTGGTCATTTCATGCGATTACATTGAATTGTTAAAATCTGTGGCTATTGGTAGCATTTTGGTTACAAGAAATAGCTAAAACCGTGACTATATAATATTTATAGTCACACAAAATTTTATTTATCCGTTGCCATTTCATGACATATGCTGACGTTGAATTGCAAAACAGTGACTGTTGCTTACCTTTTTGTTACATGAAATAATTAAAATGGTGGTCATAAACTACTTATAGCCACGAAAATTTTATATTAACCGTGGCCAATTCGTGACATATAGTCACAGTGAATGATTAATATCATGGTGATTGGTTACCATTTTGTTATATTAAATAACCAAACCATGACAATAAAGTAGTTATAGTCACACAATTTTCATTGTAATCGTGGCCGATTCATGATGTATGGTCACGTTGAATTATAATTACCATGGCTAATTGTTGCCTTTTGGTCACACGAAATAACTAAAACCGTGGCATTAAATTGTTTGCAGCCACACAAATTTTACATCCACCGTAGCCAATTCTTGATAATGGTTTCTTAAAATTGTAGAACCATGGCTATTGGTTGTGTTTCGACTATACAAAATAACTAAAATGTGGCCATAAACTACTTATAATCACACTTTAAGTTGAAAATCATATAGCCATAAAAGATGATGACAATAATAATATTTGCAATGGTTTTAATAATGTGTGCCAAAATAATAAATAAAACTTTAAAAAAGTTTAATATAATAATTAACTTTAAAACATCAAACAATTAAATTAATAGTCATATGATCATAAGGAATAAAAATACCAGTGATAAACTTATCACTACTAGTTCTCTAATATATTAGAATTATTCTTATTAAAGCTGCTCCTCGTATGCTTCGTCTTCTGTAACTCACTGACACTTATATAATTCTTCCTCTTCTTAGAATTTTGTCTATCATCCTATTGATTAGAAGTTGGATCCGGTACCAGCAACAAGAATAAAAATACATGTTATTACACTTTTTGTAGTAATGTTATACTAATAAAAATTGTATCCTAACCTTCCAAGGTGAAGATTTCTTATTATTACATATAATGCAACCGTCAACACTAAAGGGTCGTTTACCCAAACCTTACCCGGTAAACGCTTACAACTAAGATTCAACACTTTCATTTTACTTACCGGGTAAGATTTACCCCTATGGTTGTCGTTTACCCAAACCTATGCATGTCAGATGAGCTATATCATCTATAAGAAAATAGGGGTGTGCATCGGTCGGGTCGGGTACCCGAACCGTAAACCCGATCGGATATTCGGGTAGGAGGGAAAGCCCCGAAATCCGCCCGTTTAATGTTCGGGTAGTTCGGGTTCGGGTGGAGTCGGGTTCGGGTGGTTCGGGTTGGGCAGGCCATCTGATTTATGGATTTTTACCTACTGTTGGTAAATATGGGTTTCAATGTGCAGGTAATCTCATGGATTTTCAATGTGCAGGTAATATGGCCATGAGAACAAACTTGCACATACACACCAATTTAGGTTTAAGACCATACAATTTAGGTTTAAAATCATTCCAAAACCATAAATCCAGAATAAAAAAAACTATTAGGATAGAAGTTAGAAGCTAGATACTTAGATTAGAAGCCTAGAACTAGACGGAGACTTACATAGATAGAAGTTAGAGACTGGAGAGGTCGCCGGTGGTGAAGCAGTGGAGTGGCGTGGACTGGTGGCATTGGTGGTGGAGACTGATGCGTCGGTGGTGAAGACTGATGCGCCAGTGGTGAAGCAGTGGCGTCGTGGACCGTTGCGTCGAACGGTGGAGAAGAAGAACGAAGGGTCGAAGCCTCGAAGGGATTGTCTGATTTGGGAATTTTGGGAGAAGAAGAACTCTCGATGAAATTGATTGTCTGATAATCTGATTTGGGAATTTGGTAATATGTATTATATATTTAGTTTTTTTAAAAATTAAAATTAAATCGGGTTTTCGGGTCGGGTCGGGTGTGGAGTTGGAGACCCACCCCGACCCGTTTTATCCGGGAAAATAATTCGGATCGGATGCTTCGGGTTCGGGGTTTTCGGGTTGAGCGATTTTCGGGTTGAGCGATTTTCGGGTTGGGCGGGTCACGGGTCGGGTCGGGTTTGCACACCCCTATAAGAAAATAAAATAATCAAACATTTTTTTACGGTTTATAATAGATAAACAAGTATGTGAGAATAAAAGTTAACGACCAAAGAAAATTGGATAATCAGCTAACCTTTGTATTAGGGATGACAAGCATTATTGGCCAGGCCACAAAACTATCAATTGCCTCCCCTACTGTCTTGTGCTCACCGGATTCTATTGGTAAAAAAGCAGCCGGCTTTATAGGTTTATCGATTGAGACTTTATAGCAATCATCATCAAGAGTAACTCCATGTAATATTTGTTCCTTTGATGAATAATAAACTCTACCGCGTGCAACGATGTTTCTTAGCTCTGGATACGCCAGTTGGCATTCTATGATCTACAAAATTACAAGACTTATGTACATCATAAATCTCAACCCTACGATTCATGTTAATCTAAACAATTTAAAATCATACTATTGGGTGTTTAGTTGGGACAAATTGAGATACCGTATTATCAGACTCTTGCAAGTTAATATGAGAAGACGGGATAGCACCAGAAAGTTCCTGCCTAGATCCAGAAGACTGTTGGCTACTTGTACAAGTTAGTTGAGTAGATTGTTGGGGTGGCATAGGAAGTGAAGATCACAAACCCTTTCGCAAAGATTCCTAGAAAGTGTGGTTGAGATTTTAGACATTTTACAATGATTTATTAAAGTAGTCTCTTAAACATACATTCAAACAAAGAACAAAGTAATACCTCTCTTTCAGACTTTTTGTTTGTAGTAGGAAACTGTGGTAATGTAATTCCATGAGAAGCAAGATGAGATAATATGGCATTCAGCGTTTGACCATGTTCTTGTACCACCGTAGACAAATGTGTAGCTTCTTTATCCTTCGATGCTAAGGTTTCGGTCATTGTTTGTTCCCGTTCTTGCATCTTCGTATACAAAAGCTTAAATTCCTCACGTTGTTGTCTCTCATCATCCAATTGTTTAAAGCGCATTTTTATGTATTGCAGAATAAAGTTGAAGTTGAGCCTTATATCGAGTAAGTATTGGATACTTATTTATTTTTTGATTGTACAACTTCTACAAATAAGAATGAAATATTTTGTATTTTCTAGTCAACACATGGACTATTTTGAAGAACCAACATCCTACACAACGACAAGCATGGTTGGAGAAAGAGCATAGTAAAATGTTTGGCCAATGGTTACGAGATGAGGTAAAAGTTATTTTTGCTATGTTAATTTCCTTTTAATGCTCATGCTCATGCTGATGCTTATGTTTATTTTTAGGTTGAAAGAGAGTTGACAATCTCGTTTGAAAGTGTTGGAGAGAACTTAAGGTGGATATCGCACGGCCCACGCCTCGAGGTAATGAACTACGCTGCATATCACATTAATGGATACCTGTTTCGCACAAAATCTCGTGAAGGTAGAATCTACCAAAATAGTGGGGTGGGTGTAGAGGCAACTGACATGCACATTTCGAGTGATGGTGTAACCTATGATCAAGCATTTTATTACGGTGTTTTACAAGAGATATGGGTGCTAGACTATCATACAAGAAAAGTTCTTTTCAAGTGTGATTGGGTTGACAATAAACACGAAGTCAAAAGAGATAGTCTTGGCTACAACTTGGTTGATCTTAATAGGTTAGGACATAAGGATGATCCATTCATTTTAGCATCACAAGTTAAGCAGGTTTTCTATGTGAAAGACCAACTTGATAAGAAGAAGTCTATCGTCTTTATGACACCTTCCAAAAACTACAAAGATGCCTATGATGATGTCGACGAGGAATTTAGTACAATAATTCTTCCTCAGAATGATAACATCATGCCGCGTGTAGATCCACTTGATTTGGGTAAGGAATCTCGGGATGATTACTTTTGGACCGACTGTCGGGGTATAATTGTACACAAAGCAACTTGACATGCTCCAACTCTTATAATGATTTATAGTTGACATTGTAATATAGAACTTTTTTTTAACTTCTTTGTTGGTGTAGTTTTTATTGAAATTTGCTTGATGTAAGAACAAAGTGAATCAAGCCCTTTCAACACAAATAAACTACAAAAATCCTTGTTCTCTGGTTTATTAATATGCGTAGGTACATTCTTTTTCGGAGCTGGGTCTTATTGGGGTATGGGATTGGTTTATGGGATTGAGTAACAAGGGGGTGTAGGTGATAGGTTGGTTTTTGAACTTGAATTAGGGGAGGTAAATATATTTTGTATTATGGTTTTTTGATTCTCTTTTGGGACTGTTTCTAGTTCTCATTCTTATTACAAGTTTATCTTTCAATCTTGGATTCAGAATTTCTCATTTGCATTATATTTCAATATCATCTTGGTTAACAATCAGTTTTGTCACATTCTATGGTTTATGGTTATGGATACTATACAAAAAGATTTTGAGCAGATTTTGATCATGTTTGGTTTCACCGTGTCTGTTATTTTTCATCAGATGTTATGTTTGTGTGAGCTTCAGATTCTTTTTGATACAGATCGCCTAGCCCGACAGATCGAGGAGAAACGCGACCAAGCCGTCCAAAAGCATTTTCGCGCCGCAAGACCTTAGCTCGCGCCGCGAAACGTGTCAGCTCCACCTTAATTATTTAGTTTCCTTAATTATTTAGTTTCCTTTTCATAGTTTTCTTAGCCTTCAAGAATAAGATTATTTTAGCTAGTTTAGTTTCCATTCCTTTAACGTTTCCTAGTTTAGCTACAATTCTTAGCCTATTTAATAATGTTTTAGCTTGTCACTTTTTATTCATTCAATTAATCAAAGCCTTTGAGCAAGTTTATCAGCTTACAAGTTCTCTCGTTTTAAAGCTTCACGCTTGTGAAGGTTGTCTTAATTTCGGGTTTGACGCTAGTCGATCCATTCCACATTTCTCACTGCGTCAGTTGGTAGCGTCATAATGGGAAATCAACCAACACTCAACCAAGCCGATATTGAGGCAATCACCGCGGCCTTTTCCGCGACCCTCGATACCGCCTTCGCGAACGCCAACAACAACCTCGCCGAACAAATCGTCACCGCACTCAACGCCAACACCACCATCCTCACCAATAACCTCACCAATAACCTCGCCAATCTCCTCAACGGGCATCCGATACGAGACAGGCCTCCCGTCCATAGACACCCACCCCGTCGCCAACCGAATCAGGACATGAGGAGGAAGAACGACCACCCCGTAATGACCCCGACTATCGAATGAAAGTCGACATCCCGTACTTCTACGGCAACACCAGCGTAGAAGAATTTCTCGACTGGAAAATCGAAGTCGAAAGATTTTTCGAAATCATGGAGATTCCGGAACAAAAGCAGATAAAGATGGTTGCTTTCCGCCTAAAAAGCACCGCCGCAGTCTGGTGGGACAAACTAGTGACTCAACGACAACATCAACGCCGAGGTCCCATACGATCTTGGAGACGGATGAAGCAATTAATGACGGAGCGTTTTCTTCTAGAAGATTATGAACAAATCCTCTACAAGATGTATCTAGATTGATCTCAAGGGTCTAGATCCGTATCCGACTACACGACCGAATTCATTCGTATATCGGACCGAAACGAGATCGGTGAGTCCGAAGGTCAAAGAGTCGCCCGCTACATCAATGGCTTGAAAACTTTGATTCAAGAAAAGATTGGGCTTCAAACCGCTTAGACCGTCGCGGAAGCATCCAGTTTGGCCTTGAAGGCCGAACTTCTAGAGAAGTCCACGCGATCATCACCCTATCGAATGTACCCATCTCAAACCAAAACCGACACCTCTAACTCTACATCCGATAAAGGAAAAAACGTCATAGCCAACCAAGCTCCTCGCAACCCTACTCCACCCCAAACTACAACCATCGCTAAACCAACCGCACCAAAACCCATCAACCCTTACACGAAACCAATGGGTTCCAAGTGTTATCGTTGCGGTGAACCCGGCCACCGATCCAACAAGTGTACCCAACGGTGGACTACCGCACTCGTCGAAGAAGGCGAAAACGAAGAAGACGAATACGATGATCTAGACTTTGCGGAAGAAAATCTGGATGAAAAGGTGACGATCGTACTCCAACGCATCCTTCTCGCTCCAAAAGAAGAAGGGTAACGGAAGAATCTCTTTCGTACATATTGCGCGATCAACAAGAAAGTTTGCAACTTGATTGTTGATAATGGAAGTTGCGAAAACTTGGTGTCACAAAAACTCGTTGACCACCTTGGTTTGCCGACCCAACCACACAACGCGCCTTACTCCCTTGGGTGGGTGAAGAAAGGACCCCAAGTGCGTGTTACTCAAACATGCAAGGTTCCTCTATCCATTGGAAAGCACTGCAAAGCGGAAGTTCTTTGCGATGTACTCGAGATGGACGCATGTCACATTCTACTCGGCCGACCATGGCAATTCGACCATGATGTGACTTATCGGGGAAGAGACAACATCATGTTCTTTCGTTGGGGTGATCGTAAAATCGCCATGGCACCCGTAGCTCAATTCGACCGCATCCCGGAAAAGAAAGGTGAAAGCTTTCTAGTCGTCACATCCAACGAACGCCTCCTCGAAGACACCTTCAAGGAAACACAAACCTTTTGCCCCGTCGTTGTTAAAGGTTTAATGAGCGTCGAAAAGTCTAACGAGGCCCCGGAAGAAGTTGAAGAGATACTCCGAGATTTCAAAGACTTAACCACGGAAGATTTACCGCCCGAGCTACCTCCCATGAGGGATATTCAACACCAAATAGACCTCATTCCGGGCGCCAGTCTACCGAACCTTCCTCACTATCGCATGAGCCCAAAAGAAAACGAGATATTGCCGGAGCAAGTCGAAGACCTTTTGAGGAAAGGTTTTATTCGGGAAAGTTTAAGTCCATGTGCCGTTCCCGTTCTTCTCGTGCCGAAAAAGGGTAATCAGTGGCGGATGTGTATTGATAGTCGCGCCATCAACAAAATCACGATCAAGTACCGTTTTCCCATTCCTCGTTTGGAAGACATGCTTGATTCGCTATCCGACGCCAAGATCTTCACTAAGATCGATCTCCGAAGTGGTTACCATCAGATTCGAATCCGTCCGGGTGATGAGTGGAAGACGGCGTTCAAAACCCCTTTCGGATTGTATGAGTGGATCGTCATGTCTTTTGGGACGTCTAACGCCCCAAGTACTTTCATGCGGACTATGAACCAAGTCCTACGCCCCTTTATTGGACCCTTTGTCATCGTCTACTTTGACGACATTCTTATCTATAGTCGAGGTAAGGACGACCATCTCACGCATTTACGGCAAGTTTTAACCGTACTCCAAGAAAATAAGCTTTACGTTAATCTCAAAAAGTGCACCTTTTGCACCCCAAAGCTTCTATTTTTGGGTTTTATCATTGGAGAAGCCGGTATTGAAGTCGATGAAGAAAAGGTGCGCGCAATACAAGAATGGCCCACTCCTAAAACCGTGTCCGATGTTCGTAGCTTTCACGGATTGGCCACTTTTTATCGGAGATTCGTAAGGGATTTTAGCACGATTACCGCCCCCATCACGGAATGCCTCAAGAAAAACAAATTCCAATGGGGTCCCGATCAAGATCATAGCTTTGCCTTAATCAAGGAAAAGCTAAGCTCCACTCCGGTCCTTGCCTTACCCGATTTCGATAAAGTATTTGAAGTTGAATGCGATGCAAGCGGAATTGGGATAGGAGCGGTTCTTTCCCAAGAAAAGCGATCGGTTGCCTTCTTTAGCGAAAAATTGAGTGAAGCTCGACAAAAGTGGAGTACATACGATCAAGAGTTTTATGCCGTTTTTCGTGCCTTAAAGCAATGGGAGCATTATCTTGTGCAAAAAGAGTTCGTCTTATTTACCGACCATCAAGCCTTGAAGTTCATTAATAGCCAAAAATCGGTGAGTAAAATGCATGCTCGATGGGTTAGTTACTTGCAAAAGTTTCCTTTCGTGATCAAACACAAATCCGGAATTTTCAATCGCGTAGCCGATACCTTGAATCGACGTGCCACCTTGATGATTACTCTTGACCAAGAAGTTACCGGATTTGAAGTCCTCAAAGAACAATACGAAGAAGATGACGACTTCAAGGATATTTTTCTCAAGTGCAAATCCGGGTCACCGATGGATGACTACCACATGCGGGATGGTTATCTCTTCAAAGGCAATCAATTTTGTGTCCCTAACTCGTCCCTTCGTGAAAAATTGATTAGGGATTTGCATGGAGGAGGTTTAAGTGACCATCTTGGTCGCGATAAAACCGTCGCTAGTGTGCTTGAACGGTACCATTGGCCGCATCTACGACGAGATGTTGGTACTATTGTGCGAAAGTGTTACACCTGTCAAGTTGCAAAAGGTCAAAGCCAAAACACCGGTCTTTATTTACCGCTACCGATTCCGGAGGATATTTGGCAAGATTTGTCAATGGATTTTGTTCTTGGCTTACCTCGAACTCAAAGAGGAGTTGATTCGATTTTCGTTGTTGTGGATCGTTTTTCGAAGATGACCCACTTTATTGCATGCAAAAAGACGGCGGACGCGAGTAACATCGCCAAACTATTCTTCAAGGAGATTGTCCGTCTTCATGGTGTCCGAAAACTATCACTTCCGATCGTGATGCAAAGTTCCTAAGCCACTTCTGGATCACTTTATGGCGTCTGTTCGGAACCACGCTTAACAAGAGCACTACAGCGCACCCACAATCTGACGGTCAAACGGAGGTTACGAATCGCACACTTGGGAATATGTTACGAAGTGTTTGCGGGAGTAAACCAAAACAGTGGGATCTTGCCCTCCCACAAATTGAGTTTGCTTACAATAGTGTCGTCCATTCCGCAACGGGTTGCTCTCCATTCTCTCTGGTTTACACCTCCGTTCCAAAGCATGTTGTGGATTTAATCCAACTCCCTCGACTTCCGGGAACAAGTGTTGCCGCTGAAAATATGGCCAAAGATGTCCAAGCTGTTAAAGAAAATGTAAAGGTCCGTCTTGAAGCCGTTGCCATACGGAACAAGGAACTAGCGGATCATCACCGACGAAAGAAGGTATTTCGAGAAGGGGATGATGTGATGGTATTCCTTCGAAAAGAGCGTTTTCCCGTTGGAACCTACGGAAAACTCCAACCCAAAAAGTACGGACCTTTCAAGATCACCAAAAAGATTAACGACAATGCCTATGTCGTCGCTCTTCCCGATTCGCTTCACATCTCCAACACTTTCAATGTCGCCGATCTGTACGACTACTACGCGGATGATTTCCCCTTAGATGAGACTGATACAGATCGCCTAGCCCGACAGATCGAGGAGAAACGCGACCGAGCCGTCCAAAAGCATTTTCGCGCCGCAAGACCTTAGCTCGCGCCGCGAAACGTGTCAGCTCCACCTTAATTATTTAGTTTCCTTTTCATAGTTTTCTTAGCCTTCAAGATTAAGATTATTTTAGCTAGTTTAGTTTCCATTCCTTTAACGTTTCCTAGTTTAGCTACAATTCTTAGCGTATCTAATAATGTTTTAGCTTGTCACTTTTTATTCATTCAATTAATCAAAGCCTTTGAGCAAGTTTATCAGCTTACAAGTTCTCTCGTTTTAAAGCTTCACGCTTGTGAAGGTTGTCTTAATTTCGGGTTTGACGCTAGTCGATCCATTCCACGTTTCTCACTACGTCACTTTTGCACTTGGGCTGTTGTGTATGGTTTTGAGCCTTGGAGGAGATGGTTTCTGAAAATCAGATTCTACATGCATTGGGTTCAATTTACAAATCTGTATGGCTATTTCACTTTGACCATTTCTGTTTGTAAAGCTTCTTTTCGGCTTAGATGGAATTTTAGTTTGCCCCAGCTGCTGTATTGTTTTCTGTCCTGGCATAGCTGCTGTTTTGCTAATTTCTGGATTTGACCTTAGTTTCTGTTTTGGAAGTTCCCAAAAATTAATGCCCATCCTATAATCCTACCATGTTATATCTTCAGTCTCATGCTTATTTGGCAAAATGGTACAATGGTTGTTGAACTCTGGTCTGGCTTGTATGGTTACCTATCTGAGATTTTCTTTGTGTTTTGTTTATGATCAGCTCACTTCTTATAGTGTTATCCCATTTTTAATCTTGCTATATCTTACTGGGATCTGCACTAGGAGAGTCTTATGATTGGTCTATGACTATTTTTCTTATCAGTCTTGGATTTCTTGTCCATCAGCCTAGTTTTGCATATTTTCTCAAGTCAGTCTTGGATTTCCCTTGATCCATCTCTGCACTCTTTGGGCCTGTTTCACATAATCCCAATCCCAATACTTTAACCCCCCTTATTCCTCCATTAAGTTGTCTTCTGCATATGCATATCCAATGCTTAAATGGTTTCATAGAAATCATGCCATACTTAATTTCAATACAAATGATCTTCCAGATTCCATAGAGATGGTTCCAATCATAAAATATCAAACCAAACTGACTTATTCCACCAAACGTAGACCTGCTCTGAAGCCACAAGGAAGAAATAGCATACCACCAAAATTGACAAAAAATGCAATCTGCCCTACGGGTCTTAAGCCTTGGAGCTCGATTTCAGATTATGCCATGTCTGTCTCTGTTCAAATTATGGTCTCAATGTGGGAATACTCAATCTACTAATACTAATTTGCTTTGGTTTCTAGTTCATCAAACTGTAATCTGGCCTTTGGCCATCACACCAGCAGAATTGCTTGGCTATTTGGTGATCTATGGTTTAAAAATCATCAGTTTTGAATGGTACGACAGCTACAAGGTATCTCATCTGGTTTGGTTTTGCCTTTTGAGGTCAGAATTGGCTACTTGTATGCTCAAAGGTTTGATCCTTCTAATACATTTGATTTTCTTCCTGTTGGCTACTGCCATGGTTTCCCAACATTTCTTTACTCTCTTGTCATTTGGTCTATTAATATGTTTCACTTACTTGGAGGATGAATGTAATTTGATTAGATTTCAACAACCAAAATCTATGCAGCAGCTCCTATTTCAACAGTCCCATGCTTCTGTTGGTTTTTCTGGTAAATAGTGGGATAAGGCTTTTCAATTATGATTGTTTCTGGTTGATGTATGCCATTGTAATTGATGTCAATTTGGTCTAAGTTTGGAAATCTTCCCAGTACTGGCTTTCTGCTGCAATGGCAATAGGCCAAATTGCAGCCAAAGTTTGATTAGACTATGACCAGAGTACCATATTTTGCCCTAAGTTTACATCTCTTAAATGATGCATCTGCCAAGGCCTGATACTTTAACCATGGGTGAAATATGGTTGGGGAAGGGCGTCGAACAAACTTTTGAGGTTGGTTCTGAATTTGCATTTTTTAAGGTAGGTTTTGATTTAGCGATTGTTCTAACTTTTTAGTAGTTTTACAATTTTGACCACCATCTTTATTAGAAGTTATGTTTCACTTGCAGGAGCTTTAAGTAATACTGAACAAGGAAATTGGATAAAACAAGTGTATTGATCCAGTATGCAAGGTAAAAAAATGTCATTTGAATGCTTTATTTCTTTGTTTATTTTGACTCTATGGTGTTACTCAGTTACAATACAACAATGCATTTGTACAACTTCATAGAGCCTTCATTTGTAAATTTCACCTTACCTTATAAAAGATAAACATTGCTGGAGTTGATGTTAATAACTGTCCAGGTTCCATCATTATTAATCACTGTCCAGTTCCATCATTATTCTACTTGAACCATCAAGTCTCCAAACTTTAGTTACTCGTTAAAAATAAGTTCTTTGATAAGGATTGGGTTTGGAGAGATAAGGCTGGAATCTCTATGATCAAATGGCCAATGTCAATAATTCAAATTTGGTCCAGACCCTGGTACACTGACAGACGCATCAAAATGCTTCAAATCTGAATTTTTTATTATGAAATATGGGTTTTCAATGTTTTCACTAAATTCAGTCATGTGCAGGTTATTGTGTTATGCCATCAAGATTGGAGTGATATGGGTGTTTGGCATTTGTTTGCTTTAGTTCTAGCCTTTATACAGCTGGTCACTCTTCTGTTTGCATCTGTCTTAGCCTGCCTTTTTTTCTTTCTGTTGGTTATTTCTTTGGTTTTCCAACACTTGGTTCCTTCTCCTTTCTTTGGTCTTGTAATTTGGCCCTTGCCCATTTAGAATTTGAAAGAAAGAATGTTGGGTTCAAAGGAAGAAATTTAACAGTCCCTTTCAGTCTTGGATCTAGATTTTGGAACTGCAGCTTCTGTCATTTACGATTATGCAAAATTCGAAATGCGCAACAGATTGTACAGTTCAGAATTAGAATTTGAAAGAAAGAATGTTGGGTTCAAAGGAAGAAATTTAACACTCCCTTTCAGTATTGGATATAGATTTTGGAACTGCAACTTCTGTCATTTACGATTATGCAAAATTTGAAATGTGCAGCAGATTGTATAGTTCAGAATAGTCTGCAAATATGTTGATCCAGAATATGTGAATGCATTCAGATTTTAAAGTGTTGCTGTTGTTAATTCAAAATATACAGATTTGTCCATGTTATTACAGAGTTTTCAAATAATTTCCAGATTTCAAGCTTGATATGTGCAGATATGGGCAGATTGTTTAGATCCATGTCTGAAGAGGATTTATGCATTTGCTGTTGTGTTCATACATTTGAACAAATTGACACATTTGAAAATTGACAGATTCGAAAATTGACAGATTCAAATCAGTGTGCTTATGTGTAACTTGAATTTACAGCAGTGTTATGCATTGAGTTCATACAGAGTTATGGACAGATTGGAAAAGTGCAACATAAGTTTTTTTTTATGCAGACTTCGAATTTTTGACAGCAGTCCTGTGTATCCAACATGTGAATAATGTGTTGAAGTGCAGCAGAAGATTGATTTCAGAGTTATGATCCATGTCCATGAAAGTTCAGATTTCAAAAAGAGAAGTGCAGTAGCATATTCTAAAGTCTTTTAATCTATGTTGTTGTTCGATTTGCGAGTGTGCAGTAAATCTTGCTGCTGTTTGTGTTATATTTGTGCAGCAGCAGGTTCGAAATGCTCAGAATATACAGATTCCATGATCTTAACATCACAAGAATGATGGTGTTTGCTTTTTCGGCAACCATTCCATTATCCTACGATTCAATTTCTATCAGAAGGCTACTGATTGTGTGATTTGTATTGAATTTAATATTGATATGTTGATTGAAAGAAAACATATCAGACTTGGAATGGGCAGAAGGCTACTGACTAGCAGAGCTACAAACAGATTTGGTTACTTTGATGTTTTGTTCAAAATATGCAGCAGCATAATCAAAATTTTATACAATAGTTGAGAAAACGACAAACAAACAGCTGAAGTGCCTGACTGCAGCCTTGAATAACAGAAACAACAAGCAGAAAAGCAAAGCAGGAGATGCGTCCTTTGCATCCTTTAAGAGATTTTGTAAAATAACTTCGAGAAGTGCAGGTCTGCACTCTGCAACAAGTTGTTGAATTTGTTTATGTGCAGATATTGAAGTTTGTTCATGTACACAATTCAGATAGATTCCAGATTTTAGCATCTATGGAATCAGATTTAAGCCTTTTGATCATTCAGAGTCACATGGCAGTTTACACAAAGTTTACAACATCTGCGTTTATTTTTTAGAAAACCCTCAGTGATAATCTGTCACAAATTTTGGTTAAAGGTGAAGCAGGGAGATTGAATTGATGGTCCTAACGATGAGGGTGAGATGTTTATCAGCCCTGACAAGATGAGTGATTGACTTCCTCAACCCTATGCGAATGAGCAAGAAGCTAGATTTTCTAATGGAGAGGCCTATACTCCAGACTTGAGTCTGATCACCAAAGCTCGTTACAATGGGCAGAACTACGTATTTGCACTTCTAACTGGGTACCATGATCCTCCTGCTGATGTTACAATCAAAGAATATGGCACCCCTACAATAGAAGCGCAAAGTAGAGATGGCAAACCTCTGGATCAGACGTCTTAAATCGTTTTCCATTTTGACTGCAACAGAATGCATCAGCAGACATTTGGTTCACAAGTTTAATAAGCACGTTATACCGATCTTCCACCTCATCATTTCTGATGAAACAGATGTCGTGATGTTGCAGAGCTTAAAAACTTTGTTGCTGTATAATTCAGTTTTGTTGCTGTCAACACTTTTGTGCCGTTTGTTTTTTAAAAGATCTATAGTCTGAAGTCTTATTTTAGTTATAATTAATAAGAGGTGGTGTGTAAAAAGGTCTGAATGATTCAGACTTAAGAGTCATTAAGAGGTTTTTTTTTAAAAACAAACAACCCCTTTATGTACTCAAAAGGTGCAGCAGATCGTGAGCCATAAAGACTTATGCAGAAAACTATTGGTGTAATGCTGTCGTGAAATAGAAATAGTGATGTTGTAAATTTGGCTTTGTGACAGCAGGTTGCTCTCTTTGTACATGTGCAGAAGCTTGTAGTTCACAGTTGTTGTGCTGTTGTTTAAGCTGTTTGCTGCTGTTTACGATCTTGTAGAATTCTAAAGAAGCAGATCAGTTACAGGTTGTGTTGACAGAGCTTAGACAGATGCAGAAGTTTTATAGAATCGATGGTAAGAGCTCTCAAATGTTTTATCATTTCTCTGATGAAAACAAGGGGAAAGGAAGGCCACATAAATAAAAGAAAGCTATACAAAGTAAATTATCTAAACAAAGCAGGTTGCTAAAAAGAGGGCCAAAATAGAAGGAAAGATTGGGAGAGAAATAAGCAGTGAATATCTCAATTCCAATATTCCCCCTCAAGTTGGAGCGTGTAAATCCTTAACGCCCAGCTTGTCAAGTAGAACTCTGAGTTGTTGTGTTCCCAATCCTTTGGTGAGAAGATCTGCGATTTGCCTTTTGGTATCGATAGCCATCGGTTTGATTTCCTTTGACTCCACTCTTTCTTGAACAAAGTAACAATCCATTTCTACATGTTTGGTTCTTTCGTGAAAGACCGGATTGTTAGCAATATTCCTAGCCGCTTGGTTGTCACAAAATAGAGGTGTTGGTCCGTTTGGGACAATGTCCAATTCGCTTAAGAGCCATCTTAACCACAAGACCTCACTAACCGTGTGAGCCATAGAGCGGTATTCTGCTTCTGCGGAAGAACGTGAAACTACAGATTGCTTCTTGGTTCTCCAAGAGATCGGCGCACCACCAAGAAGGACTAAGTATCATGTTCGTGATTTTCTAGAGAAAGGGCATCCAAGCCAGTCAGAGTCGCTGTTGGCTGTAAGACCACATCCACCTTCTCGAGGGAGGAGTATGCCCTGACCCGGTGTCCCCTTCAAATATCTTAATATTCTATGTACTGCGTCCAAATGGTCTTGTCTTGGATCGGCAACAAACTGACTCAAGACATTTACAGAGTACGCAATGTCGGGTCTGGTGGCCTGTAAGTATAGTAATCTTCCCACTATGCGACGGTATCGACTGGCATCAACTTTAGGCTCGGCACTGTCTTTGTCCAGCTTTAGGTTCTGTTCCATTGGGAAAGTACTCGGTCTGCATCCTTGTAAACCACAATCTTCCAAGATATCTAGAGTATATTTTCGTTGGCTTAGAACAATACCCTCAGAGGTGCGAGCAACTTCAATACCAAGGAAGTATTTTAAGCTTCCTAGATCTTTGATGCTGAACTCTTTGTTGAGTTTCTCTTTTGTGTCACGAATCTGTGGAAGATCATTGTCTGCTATTATCACATCGTCCACGTATATCAAGGCCGCCATAAAGCTGTCGTTTTGTTTAAAAAGAAAAAGAGAGTTGTCTGCCTTAGATTGTTTGAAACCGAGGGTAAGGAGGAACGTAGTGAACTTTTGATACCAATTGCGGGATGCTTGTTTCAGGCCATAAAGGGACTTTCTCAATCGGCATACTTTTGTCTCACCCTCCCTTGAAAACCCTTGTGGTATTTTCATGTAGACTTCTTCATGTAGATCGCCATGTAAGAAGGCGTTATTAACATCGAGTTGGTGGATCGTCCAATTCTTTTTAACTGCAACGGCAAGGAGTGTTCTTACGGTGACAATCTTGGCAACCGGGGTGAAAGTGTCGTGGTAGTCCACTCCCTCCATTTGGGTAAAACCCTTGGCAACGAGACGCGCCTTGTATCGTTCCACTTCTCCACTTAGTTTATACTTTATTTTATAAACCCACTTCGAATCAATGGCCCGTTTTCCCTCTGGTAAGTTTTCGAGGGTCCACGTACCATTTTCTTCAAGTGCTCGAATTTCTTTCAGCATGGCTTCTTTCCATCTTTCATCCTGTACAGCTTGTCCAAAGTTTCTTGGCTCATCATTGGAGTTGATGGCCGCTAGGAAAGCCTTGTGAGATTTAGAAAATTTATTATATGAAACGAAGTTAGACAAGGGGTGTACCGTTGAGGATCCTTGAGTTGGCGCGGGATCAGCATGGTCTACCGATGGGGGGAGGTTGACGTGATAGTCTCCAAGATGAACCGGTTGTGATCGGTTTCTCTTGGGTCTGGACGATTCTGAAGGTGGGGCTTGTGCTTCATCATTATTCTGGTCCACATGTTCAACAGGTGACACGAGACTTGGTTCTTCATGTTGCAAAGGTTTGTTCAAATTTAAATTTTCACCTTCATCATTTTGTTGGGCTGCTCTATTTTCGTTAGGCCCAATGTCTCCTTCATCTTTATTTTCGGTTCCTTCAGTGCACCCTTTTTTACTTTGGCCTTCATCACAGTAAGCATTGTTTGGCCATTCAAAAACATCCAGCTCATCCTTTTCTTGCTCAAGATTACCAAAAGGGAATATTTCTTCATGACACTTTATGTCTCTAGAGACAATAATTTTCCCTGTTTCGATGTCTAGAACCTTGTATCCTTTCGTTCCTTGTGGATAGCCCAAAAGAACACCGGGCTTCCCCCTCATTTCGAGCTTGTCTCCTTTTGTATCGGTGTTCCAATAATACGTTAGGCAACCAAAAACCCTCATAAGATCATAGTCGGGTTTTCGATTGTATAAAAGCTCGTAGGGTGTCTTGTTATTGATGACTTTAGAGGGAAGTCGGTTAATGATATAGGCTGCTGTCAACACACACTCTCCCCAAAATCTTTTGGGCAAGTTAGCTTCGAACCGTAGTGTTCGAGCAATTTCGAGTAAATGTCGGTGCTTTCGCTCGACAACCCCATTTTGTTGGGGGGGGGGGGTGAGGACAAGTTGTTTCAAGCAATATCCCTTGTTCTTCGTAAAAGTGAGCCATGGCATTCGATGTGAATTCACCTCCGTTGTCACACCTTATTCGTTTAATGTCCTATCCAAATTGTGTTTTGACCATTTTATGAAAGAATTTTAAACTATCACTTGCTTGGTATTTGTGTTTTAAAAGAAATAACCAGACACTTCTACTATAATCGTCAACAATAGTAAGAAAATAACTTGCTCTCGTAGAAGAAGGTGTACGATATCTTCCCCAAATGTCGCAATGTAATCATTCAAAACATTCATTAGTCTTTGAAACACTAATTGGAAAAGGACTTCTAGTATGTTTCCCTTTAGAACAAGAGTCACAAACTTTATTAAAAGAAATACTTTGAAGAAAATCAATTGCTTTGAGCTTTTCGTTTGAGGCATGACCCAACCTTTTATGCCACGTGTCTCCGGTTGTCATCATGACTCGTCTTTCATTGTCGATCATCCCCATTCGGTATAGACCGCCATTCCGCTTACCCGCACCAATCAAGTTCCTCGTTTTGAGCTTCTGCATGATACAGAAGTTAGGAAAAAAGGTTACGGAGCACTGAAGGTTATCGGTTAATCGTCCAACCGAGAGAAGATTACAATTAAAACTTGGTACGTAAAGAACATCTTTTATTCTTAGACCTCCCTTTAGAGTGCAATCGCCCTTCCCTTTTACGGGTATGGCGTCCCCATTGGGAATAATAACAGGTTGTTCGATTTTATTTACTGTTCTGGTTTCAAGGACTTCAATATCATGAGTAATATGTTCGGTCGCTCCCGAGTCTACTATCCACTCATCGTTTCGATAATGCTTACCTGCAATATTGGCCATGTGGGGTGTGTCATTCTTGGGGCCACTGTTATCATCAGAAAGGTGTTCTAGAAGGATTTGATATTGATTATTTGTCAAACCTGGTATAGGACTTGAGTTAGCCACAACACATGATGCCTTCAGTTTGTTGTCTTCTCGTTTCCCTTTGTTACCCGGCCACCAATCCGGATATCCAATCTTCTTGAAGCAACCATTCTTGTTGTGTCCATACTTTTTACAAAAGTCGCAATGCTCAACCGCTTCTCTATGCTTCGGTTCCCTGGAAACATTTTTATCGCGCCGATTTGTGTCATGCCGGTTTGGCGCATAAGCTTTAAGGGCAATGGTTTCAGGTCCCGATCTTCTTTCAACAGATATTAGCCTTTGACGTTCGTCTTCGGCCACAAGATGGTAGGCACTGCCCAAGTTGGGTGTAGGTTTTAATGCAAGAATTTGAGTTTTAATAACAGAAAACTCACTGTCTAAGCCCATCAGAAACTGATATAGTTTCTCCTTGTCAAGGTGCTCACCCAGCTTCTTTCCCATCTCGCAAATACATCCATCACAAGTACATCGAGGAGTTGGCTGTACCGTGTGAATCTCGTCCCACAATCCGCGGAGTCGTGTGTAATAGGAGGAGACAGAAGCACCGTCTTGTTTGACGGTTGTAAGGGCTTGTTTCAATTCGTACGCCCTAGGCGCGCTCTCTTTTCCAAACCTCTTGACGAGGTCGTTCCAGATTTCGACGCTCGTGTTCGCGTACTTCACACTAGCCCTGATGTCTTTCTCCATAGCGGTGGTCAACCACCCCTTCACCATAGCATCTGCACGCATCCACGCCATGTAATCCGGGGCTGTTTTGTCGGGCTTCTTAAGGGTGCCATCAATGAGTCCGACCTTGTTCTTTGCAAACAGAAAATTGAGCATTTCCTGCGACCAATCAGCGTAGTTGCTGTCGGTAAGACTGTCATTGACGTGTAGTTGTTTCAGATAGTCGGACGGGTGGACATAGAGCGGTGAGCTCGTATCCAAAACGCTTTCGTTCTTCGAGTTGGTTTCATTTTTGTCGTCAGTCATCCTTGATGAGGATGGGGCGGCAGTAGGGTTTCGTATTTTGATCTTAGGCCTGCTCTGATACCATTATAGAATCGATGGTAAGAGCTCTCAAATGTTTTATCATTTCTCTGATGAAAACAAGGGGAAAGGAAGGCCACATAAATAAAAGAAAGCCATACAAAGTAAATTATCTAAACAAAGCAGGTTGCTAAAAAGAGGGCCAAAATAGAAGGAAAGATTGGGAGAGAAATAAGCAGTGAATATCTCAATTCCAATAAAGTTCGGGACAAAACATAGAGTATACAGAGCTTGATCCTTTGTGCAATCAGAGCTCTAACAGCCGACAGAAAGTTCGAAAATATTTGTTCAAAAAGTACAAATCAGAAATTTAGTGCCTACTTCCAGACTTCAGAGTTTTGATATGTTCAAAATTTTGACCAGATATTGCTCAGGCTGTCCGGAGGTTGATAAATGATATCTGCAGAAGTTGTTGTAGAGAGCTTCTTTATGGCTATACAGAGGCTGTCCACCAAGAGAGAGGATAGCAACAAGAGTGTGAAAACAGAGGTGATACCCAGGTTCTTAACGTAATTGTTTACCCTGAGTTGGTTTTAAAGACAGTCATTCTTATCGTTGATTTCATTAATCATGGGCTGCTTGTTATTGATTTGAAGATTCACGAGGTTGTTTTTGGTGGTGGCCTTTCTATCGGTCCTTATCAAATGGATCTTGAAAGTGGAGTTATACAAAGTTTAATAGCTTAGGAAACTTTACCTTGTTACTTTTTGTCTATGTAACTTTGCAAATTGGGATTTTGTATTGACATTTGTGTTTTTGCAAATGTAAAAGTATAGACGGATGTTTTTTTGTTAGTGTGGTTCCTTAAGCACGTTTTAGGAAGGCACAATTTTTTTTATTGTTTGGACATCCTTATATTGTAATTAATAGTTTTGTATTTATATAAATTATTAATCAGCATTTCATTTTTTCTAATCTAAAAATGAAATGAAAGTGTAGATATGTTGCTTCCAATATTTGTCTAAATCATGTCATAACGAGACACTTGTCATAGTTGTACATTTTTCATGTCTCATATCTTTGTCAAATTTTACATCAATCGTGATTTTGTTTTTGGGGGAAGGGTATCCTAGGCTATGCCTATACTAATCCCTTGGCAAATTATTGACTGTAAGACATCAGCTTTGATTAAACCTCAGTGACCACAATTGTTGTGTATTAATCGTGATTTGATCATGACATAATCACGTTTAATCTTTAGAGTGTATATGGTTAATTCATGGTTATAATATATACTTATACTTAGTTTTTAGAACAATGACTATTTGTTACCTTTTGGTCACGCAAAATAATAAAAATCGTGGCCATAAACTATTTATTAGCCACACGAACTGGACTGTTAGAACCGTGACTATTGTTAATCATTTAACCATAATGATTTATTTTAACTGTGACTTTATGTATACTTATAGCCACAAAAATTTCATATCTATCGTAGCCAAATAATGATTTATACTTACGTTAATTTTAACTGTCGTATGAGTCAAGTTTTGGTCATAGAAAATAATAGAGAATGTGGTCATTTCATTATATATAGTTACACTTAAAATTTTGGAAACGTGGCTATCGGTTACTTTTTTGTCACATAAGATGATAAAAATCGTGGTTATAAACTACTTATTTGTCACACGAACTGAATTATTAGAAGCGTCACTATTGGTTACCTAATAACCACATAGTTATATTTTAGCCGTTGCCGTAGCTATATTTACAACCATACAAGATTTATATCAGTTTTGGCCAAATATGACTTTTAGTCACTCTTATTTTTTAAAACTATGTCTACTAGTTACTTTTTGGTCACACAAAGCCATAAAAATCATGGCCTGTTCAAGATATGTCGTTACGGTTTATCTTAGAACCATAGCTACTTGTTATCTTTTTGTGTCATACAAAATAATAAAAGCCGTTGCTATAAACTAGTTACTTGTCACATGACTTGAATGTTATATAGAACCATGACTATTGGTTACCTTTTAGTCACATAGAATTATTTTAACTATGGCCATAGATATATTTATAGCCACACAAATTTCATATTAACCATGGTCAAATCATGATATATGATTACACTAAATTTTTAAAACCGTGGCTAATAGTTACCTTTTTGTCACACAAATAATTAAAAGTGTGACCATAAACAACTAGGACCTTTGGCTACGTTTAACAAATTTCCGTGGCTATGTATTTTCTTGCTTTTGGCCACGAAAAAAAATCTTCATGTTGCGATATGTATCTCTATGGCCACATAAAATAACCGTCACAACATAAAGTCTTGGTATGAACAAAAACTGTGACTATATATCTATTTATAGCCACAATTTTTTACCGTGGCCAAAAGGAACCATTTAGTCACGATTACATCTAAGCAGTGACTTTAAATTTGGATGTGTTTGGTAATGGTCATGGTTATTGAGTTAAACCATGGCTAAAACAATACTCCATCTTTAATTACAACTTTTAGCCACAGTTCTAAACCCAACCGTGGCTAACCTGTATTTATAAAACCGTGGCAAAAGGTCATTTTTGTACTAGTGTATACTTATAATGTTTTTTACACATTTGCACGTTATCACGTCTTGGACTCACGGTTGACACCGAGTCCTTGAGGAGACGACCCTACTTACCGCTTAACACAATCCGTTGTGAAATATAGGTAATAGGATTACTTATATAAACTTTATTATTTGCCGGACTCGACACCCGTCAAATTTTTGGCGCCGTTGCCGGGGACTCGACAAGATTTAACCATTTATGCCAAGATCGTTTCTTGCAGGTTCACCAGTGCCAACAGATCCGGAGATTGAGAAGACCCGCTAAGAAGCTAAGGAAGCAAGCTAAGCTTCGAAAGAAGCAAGGCGAGTCGACTTCTTCACCGGTGCTCAATATTTGGAAAGACATTGAATTGTCTACCAACTCAGAGAGCGAATAGGAGGAGTTGTTTTCAGAAGAAGAGAAACCCCATCCTGAAAGAGAAGAACCGGTCACCGAGACCGAAGAAGAGGATATGGTAAATCCCGAGCGTACTTTAAGGGAATGGGCAGTACCAAATGTTGAAGAGCAACCTCTTTGCATTGCATATCCGACAGAAGAGGCGTCGTGGTCTTCAAAAACAATCTTCAATAACAACATAGACCATCCAGGCGACTTTGTAGAATTACTGACGCTCTTCCCTTTGACGTAATCTATTCAACCCGAGTAATACTTCTAATCTTCGCAGAGTAGAGCGGAAATTCAACCTCTCATTGATTTTATCCAATGCATTCCGTAGAAGTTGAATCTCATCAATTGGTATCAGAGCCTGCTAGATCTTTGGAGAATTGAGAGATTGCATTTTCATAGTCTGAATTGTTGATTGAATTCGAAAATTTGATTGATTTTCTTGATTTTTTCAAGAAGATCTCGTTTTCTTGAATTCTCATCAAATTTGGATTGTTTCTTGGTTGAATTTGTGCGAAATTGATTTGTTTAAACTCGTTTTTAATAATCGATCATAGTTGATTCTCATTATTTTGCATAAAAACCATGATCTGATCATCGATTTTATGAATTTGTGATTTTTCTGAAAACACGAGTTATTGTACTGTTTCATCATACGATTTTGAGTTTTTAATGTTTTTAATCGAAATTACTAGTTGATTTGTATTAGAAAGATGTTTTCGATTATCATTGTGTGAATTTCTTGTTTGAATTTCAGTGTTTTAATCGACCTTAAGTGATAAAATTGATTTTATGTGGTTTGCGTTTCATTCTTGTAGCTTTGCGGTTTATTCAAGTACTTTGCGCCTCATTCTTAGTAGTTTGCGTTTCTCACATCACACGCAAAGTCTAAGTTTGCGTTTCCCTCTGCAATCACAAAGTCAATTTGTGTTTCCCTCTGAACACGCAAAGTCAGTTTCTCGGTTCATCAAGCACACACAAATCACACTTTGCGTTTCACACTACACCCGCAAATCACACTTTGCGTTTCATACTACACCCGCAAATCACACTTTGCGTTTCACACTACACCCGCAAATCACACTTTGTGTTTCCCACTTCACCCGCAAACCTCAGTTTGCGTTTCTGTCTTCACCCGCAAAGCTCCACTTTGCGGGTCTCCCTGTCTAAAAAAAAAAAGTCTGGAAATTTTTTTTTGTCATCTTTGGAAATATTTTTTTTACACTGCGAAATATCAAGTATTGTTCAAATTTCATTTTTCACGAAATATTTTTTTTATTTCAATTTGATCTGATTTTTGATTTTATGATATATAGTTTGGGACGGTCATTCACTTCAAGTTGATTATTTTCTCAAGATGTCTTTGCAAGCACAGATCTACAAACATGACCTCATGATGTCTTTGGGGTCTGATACTCGTCCACCAGTACTGATCAATGAGAACGAATTCGAACAGTGGCAGGATCGGTTCATCAACTTTATTGAAAGGCAACCAAATGGGGAAAACATGATGAAATCTCTGTATGAGGGTCCTATGGTGAAGAAAATGAAAGTAATCCCAGCTACTGCTACTACTCCAGCTACAGCAGTTGAAACACCTTTAAGTGAATATGACCCTAAAGAGTTATCGAGATATCAAGCAGATAGTCTGGCTAAGTCAAATCTAATCCTTGCTCTTCCCAACTCCATTTATAACAGAATCGATTGTTTCAAACATAATCCAATGTTGATGTGGACACAACTTGAGAAGATTATGCTTGGTACTTCTATGTCTACTCAGTTACGACAGACCAGATTCATGAACAACTTTGAGAAGTTCCAAGCTAAGGATGGAGAAAGTTTGAAGAGTGTGTTTGATCGATTTTGGGTTGTCATCAATGATCTTTTCAAGATTAAAGTTACCAAGACTGAATTGGAGGCTAACTTGAAGTTTTTGAACGCGTTACAACCTGAGTGGAACAAGTCTTGCCACAGAATGAGAAACGATGTTAGAATCTCAACAATGCCAATTCAGGAGTTATATGAAATCTTGATGACAGATGAATCTATGGTAATGGAGAAGAAGGCAAAGATGGATAAGAAGAATAAGCCTCAGTCAGTAGATCCCATTGCTCTTATTGCTAGCCAACTGGTTGAGCAAACTTTGACTGAATCAGCCTATGATGGGTCTACAGATGATGATGGTGAAGCTCTAGAGAAGGCCATGACTCTTTTGACTCAGCTTTATCAGAAACGGTTCAAGAACAGATCTGGGTCAAACAATCTGCAGTTTACTTCTGGTTATAAGACTGGTTCTTCTTCAAAGACATACACTCCAAAGTGTGAACAGGCTAAGACAGTTGATCAGAAGAAAGATGACAAAAAGGTGATAAACTGCTTTAACTGTGGAAAGCCTGGACATATGGTCAAGGATTGCAGAGTCAAAGTGGTAAAGAATGCTGATTTTTACCGAAAGAAGTTGGCTCTAGCTGAAAAGAAGGAGAGTGGAACTGTACTGCTAGCTGAAGAAGAGTACTGGTTGGACCATTCGGACAACGAGGCTGATAATGAGGAGGTTGCAGCCATGTGCTTTGTTGGTGACGATCAAAGTGATGATGAGGAAGATGATACCTCATCTGATGGTTCTGAGGTAATATCTGATTTTAACTATAACTTCTTCTTATCTCAAATGAATGTTTTTATCTCTGCCTTGCATGATCTGCGTTCAAAGTTGGTTTCTGAAAAGTTTAAAAATCAAGAAAAGTCTGATTTTATTGAGAAACTGCAAATTTCTTTAAAAGATGAAAAGTCAATTTTAATTGATATAAAAGAGAAATTTCAAAAGCAGTTAGTTGATCTTGAAAAATCAAATCAGACTTATCGTGATTCTTTGACTGATCTGAATTCTTCAAATAAAATTCTTTCTGAGAAAATAATTGTTTTAGAAAGGAAATTATATAAAAGAGAACAATCTGAGCAAACCATTTACATGAACAAGCCAAGGAGTGAAGAAGCTATTAAGGATAGATGGGGACTTGGTTTTGACAATCCTCATTTTTTAAACAAAGTGATAGACGAAGTTCCCACTATATATAAATACGAATATCTAAATCTTGCACACTATGGTCCTCAATTCAAATTCTTTTGGACTAGTGAAAAGCAAATTTTAGATATTGAAAATGAGAAAATGATATATAAAAAGAAAAATGAAATTCCTTTTGTTTATACTTCTGAAAATGCAAAATATTTTCCGAAAAAATCGAGAAGAGGAAAAAGAGTTTTAAATGACATATCTTCTACCAAATCTTCAACATCTGATGATTTTGTTAATCCTTATGCACCTAATACTTCTAAGGAAAATAGTTCTCCAATCTCTTATGATTCGAAGAAATATATTCCTCCGATAGTATTAGAAGGAAAAATCATAGATCTTGAAGATCAGATAGAAGATCAAAATATTTTAAAGAAAATTGAATCTGACATTATTCTTTCTTTTATGACTTCAAGTCTAGAAGAAAATATATTTTCTCAAAAATCAGATTCTATTTCTAACATCTCTTCTGATTTCAAGGAAAATAAAAAGGAAGTTTCAAATTTTAAAATCATTTCTCAAAATTCTTCAGATTCCGAGGCTAGTTCTACAATATCAAATGCTAAGACTGATCTCTTTGATAAAGTTTCTTCTTCTGATTTAATTATTGATAATTCTTTACTGCTAAATGATCAATTTTATAAAAAGAAGCGTAAAAGAAGAAGATCAAAGAAGTCAAAGAAACATGACACTGTTTTAACTGAAAATTATAATGTCTCTGATTCTTATTCTTCAGATCGGACTGTGAGGGAGTCATCAAGACAAATCTGGAGAAAGAAGCGGTATCTGAGGAATATATTGTTGATGAGGATAAATGTGTAGACAAACTTTATAACAGTGATTCATTTGCTTCATGTAATAAAATTTCAAAATACTCTAGAAAGCAAATGTTTCGAATTTCAAAATATGTCTCATGTCCTTCCTCAGATTCGAGTTCTGATGATTATGCTTTCTCTTCTGATTGTGATTATTTTTCTGATCATATTCATCGTGCTTTATCTGTTAAATCTACTTCTCATTTCCCCATCAGAACTGCAACTAACAAACACGGGCCCAAATTTAAGTGGGTTCCCAAATCTTTATCTGATTCAAAGTTGCAGGCAGCACTTGTTAAGGGGGAGTAATAGGATTTTGGCTTCTAAGTATTTCAGCTTAGAACCCGTGCTTCAATGACATCGACTTCTAAACACAACAGTTTAGAACTCGTTCTTCATAGTTAAGCTTCTGACTAATGAGATACTGTGAGTACATCAATTTTATTTCCGCTGCATATATCACTGATTATGATGTGTTCCAGTTTTTCTCAATGTTTCAAGAATATGAGCTTGTTTATCTTTCTTTTGAATTTGTATTACCCATTTTTTTTCTTCTAATATGAGACACAAATTTATTTTCTTCTATGTAAAAGATGAAATAGTTGAATTTTATTTTGTTCCAACTAAATATTAATTAAAAGTTTAAATCTTTACAAATTTTATTCTATAAAGTAGAGTTTTACATTTTTTCTTTCCTTTGAATAAAATATGTGTCTAGGATAAATTTTCAAGTTCTTTTATTTATATTAAAGTTTTTATATGGTCAAATTTCAAGTCTTACAAAAGTCGAAAAGTCAGCAACATGTTTGAAACTTTTATTTCTGCTTTAAAGATATGTGAGTCGGAATTTTTATAGTTTACTTTGCTTAGAATACCTAAATGATCAGAATTATAGATCGGAATGAAAATATGGGCTAAGCATTTAGACGTTGATCTGAGTGATTGAGATGAATATTAAATTCTTAAAATACAGAAATCTCTAAGTTTAAAAGTTTGTACCTGTGACCTTTCTGGTTTGGGAAAGTAAGTTCCTCGGGATGCTTGTCATCTGGTCCCCTAAGGTCAATTGGTCTGGGAGTGATCGAACAGAAATCCTTCTATAGAATCAGATCGAAAGTCATGTTCTACTGGTATGAATGGGTTTAGGATATGTCGATGTAGCCTTTCTGATTCGGGAAAGTAAGTTCCAAGGGGTGCTTGACACCTAGTCCCCTAAGGCCATCTGGTCTGGGAGCGGCTGACCAAAATCCTGCAATAGGGTCAGATAGAAAGTTACGTTTACGGCATGTTCTTTACTTAATAAACTTTTTGATCAAAAGATGCCAAAGTGCACGAGATTAAAAGATGCCAAAGAGCACACTCACGTTAAGATGCCAATGAGCACAATGCTAAAAGATACCAATGAGCACACATCTCATGATACTTGGTAAAATGTTTGAGTTGCGATAAACCTGTAAATTTGTGAAAGTCTTAATTTTTGATGGCTTCGTGTTAGTACATGCAAAGTTCTCTATAATATTTTTAGAATTGCATTTTCTTGAAGCTAATCGAAGATTCGCATGTGAGCACACTGAATAGATTGCTGGAAGTTTTGAAACTGAACATCTTTTAACTTGATATGCAATTAAACTCGTTCTTTTATCTTACAACATATGTTTGATTTCAAATGATTGATAAATTTGTGATATTTTACTCTGTAGAATTTAATTTGTTTAGTGTTTAAAATTTTATATGTTTAGTTGTTTCAAAATTTACATTCAGTATATTTTTCTTTCTACATTAATATTTGATCATTGTGTTCTTATAAATATATTTTAATGGGTTTCTGCATTATTCAAGGGGGAGTGAACAAAGAGAATGTATTTCAAAGATTAAATCTGATTTTGAGGGGGAGTGTCTGATTTTCTTTACATGAATGCTAACTCGAATTGTCAAATCTAGTGCATTTGTGTAGGGGGAGTCAAAGAGGTTAAAAAGGTAAAAAAAATTCTAAGTAAGCTTTGCGCTTCCAGTTAGACCCGCAAACCCTGTTTTGCGTTTCCTTCATGACCCGAAAACCTTGCTTTGCGCGTCACACATAGAACGCAAACCTTGCTTTGCGCTTCCTGCATGGAACGCAAACCTTCTCTGTTTTCTCTGTTTCTTTGATTTTGCAGATCTTACGCTGTCTCGTCTCCAACATTTGCATGACCAAGTTGATCAAGATCATCAAGGTCATGAGGGGGAGAAGTCAAGGAGAAGTTAAAGAGACAAAAAGCTTAAATGTTTATCTGTTGATCAAGATTCGCTCAAAGATTCTATTCTCTCAGCTACATCTGATTCGTTGGTTGTTCCTGCTCCGAACACCACAGTTCATTCAAGATCATTCAAAAAGAGGTGTATCGTCTTGAGCTTAAGCAGCAAAGAAAATTTCAATCTGCAAAATGCTGAGAAGAAATTTTTTTAAAAGTCAGAAAGCTTCATAAAGTCGCTTTGTTGGTCCGTGCTGTTATAGAAGACAATTTTTGAAGACCAAAGCGCCAATGATTACTAAGGGGGAGATTGTTAGGTTTGATTTTATAGTAATCATTGTATTTATAGGACTTGGTCAATATTGTGTTTAGAGGCTTTTCAATATTGTATTTTACCAAGGGTATTTAAGTCCCTTTGGTCTTGTGTCTTGTAAGAAACACACGAACAATCATATAGAATTCTGTTTTGCGCTCCATAGTCTCTCTCTCTACTTTCTCTCTCTAAGGATTTAGAGATCTTGGTTTATCAATTGAAATTAAAACAGGTTTAATACAAATACTTCCTCATTTTCATGGTTTAGATAATGAAGATCCGTACAAACACATGACCAAATTCCACATGGTGTGCATGGGGATGAAGCTACAAGGCACAACCGTGGAGCACCTCAAGTTGAAGGCATTTCCATTCTCCCTGGTTGATGCGGCTAGGGAGTGGCTTTTCTACCTAGCTACCACCGGGATCCAACACGACATGGCCTCAAATGGTGTGAGAATTCCTTGATAAGTTCTTTCCGCATCCAAAGTCGTCGGGCTTAGGAGAGAAATATGCAGAATCAAACCGAAGGACGTAGAGACACTTCATGAGTATTGGGAGCGCTTTAAGCGCCTATGTGTAAGTTGCCCTCAACATCCTATCAATTATTAATTCAGTATTTTTATGAAAGATTATTACCAATGGAGAGGAAGATGATGGACGCCGCTAGTGGAGAAGCGATTGTGAACAAGACCCCAACTCAAGCGAGGACGTTAATCAACACCATGGTGGAGAATTCAAAGCAATTCGGACCAAGAACCGACATTAGTCGGAGTGCTAGTGAGGTACATGTTCAATCACTTGAGACTAAAATTAATGATTTGACTGTTTTAGTGAAACAGATTGCTTTGGGAACGTGCCTCAAGTTAAGGCATGCGGTTTTTGCTCATCAGTAGCACACCCCACCGATCCATGCCCCACTTTACTCGAAGAAGAGGAACAAGTGAATGCCATAGGGGGTGGCAACTTTCAGAGCTCCAACAATCGGGAACTAGACCCATTCTCAAGTACCTACAACCCCGATTGAAGATAACATGCCAGTTTGAGCTACGCCCCGAAGCAAGGACAAGGTCAAAGTCAACAATTTCAACCAAAAGCTTTTATCCAATGACCTCAACAATTCCAGCAAGGTCAACAATTCCAAGATCCACTGGGATTTCAACAACAATTCATCCAACCATCGGGTTTTCAACAACAACCACTTCAGCAACCAAAGGCACCATTCCAACCACAACAACAGATGTCATCTCAAGCCCCTAGTGGGTCAGGTATGTCTCTTGAGGATATAGTTAAGTCTAACATGGCTAAATTTCAACAAAAAACTCAAGCGAGCATTCAGAACACTCAAGCAAGCATACAAGTTCTTCGAACCACCGTGGGTTAACTAGTGAACAAAGGCAAGTTGCCTTCTCCAATGGAGACCAACCCGAATGCCAATATGAGTGCTATGACTTTGAGGAGCGGGAAGGAACTCTAAGACGGTGGTAAAAAGAAAGAAAAAGTTAAAGATGAAGAGGATGAGTTAGAGATTAAGGCGTCTACCTCGAGTGGGAAAGATACCAAGGATGATGATGCGACAAAGAAGACACCCGAGGTGATGGTGCAAGCACCACCCTTTCCAGACAGATTTGGGAAGACAAAGCGAGATAATGAGGAGAAAGATATCTTAGACACCTTCCAGAAATTCCAGGTAAATATTCCTTTACTCGATGTTATTAAACAAATTCCTAGGTATGCTAAATTTTTTAAGGAACTTTGCACCAACAAAAGGAAATTAAAGCGTAATGAGAAAATCAGTATAAGTCAAAATGTATCTGTGGTCTTACAGAAAAGCCTACCACCTAAATGTAACGACCCCGGCATGTTTACCATACCATGTAAAGTAGGCAATGTCGCGGTCAATTAGGCTATGTTAGATTTGGGGGCATCGATCAATGTCATGCCATATGCCATATACAGATCCTTGGATATGGGACCCCCTTAAGCCAACTGGTGTAGTCATTCAATTAACAGATAGGTCTACTGTATACCCTAAGGGTGTGCTAGAGGATGTCCTTGTACAAGTGAATAATTGGTCTTCCCGACCGATTTCTATGTGTTAGATATGGAGGATAATAATACCTCTAAGGCCGGAATGATTTTTTTGGGTAGACCATTTCTCAAGACCTCTAAGACCAATATAGACGTCCATGATGGTTATTTGACCATGAAATTCGATGGCGAGATGATTAAATTCAATATATATGATGCCATGCCTTACCCGAGTGATGTTTCATCTTTGCGTTTTGTTGATATAATTGAGTCTTTATCTGATGATGTGTTTGATCTTTCTAACCAAGATGTGTTGGAAGTGATACTTGGTAGTGACTTACATAGTGATGATCTAAAGAAGCTAGCCCAAGAGTATGACTTGAATGAAGAATATGTCGAGTTGGTATCTTGGATGGAGCACGGGAGGAAATTAAGGTATGAAGTTTCTAGGATTGAGTTGCCATTATCTAATACGAAATTTTTTCCTTCTATTGAACAGGCACCTGATCTGGAACTTAAGTAGTTGTCGGATCATTTGAAGTATGCTTACCTAGGTGAGAATGATACACTTCCGGTGATCATTTCTACCAACCTTTCACCTAGGGAAGAAGGCGAGCTAGTTAAAGTTCTAAATGAGCATAAAGGCGCCATCGGATGGACTATTGTGGACATCAAGGGTCTTAGTCCCTCTTTGTGCCAACACAAGATATATACTACTTGAAGAAGAGTATAAACCCTTCCGAGAGGCGCAACGTAGATTGAATCCCCCAATGATGGAGGTCGTAAAGAAGGAAATTCTAAAGCTTTGTGATGCCGGTATGATCTACCCTATCTCTGATAGTAAGTGGGTAAGTCCTATCCAAGTAGTACCTAAAAAGACCGGCATAACCGTGATCGAAAATTCGGAAGGTGAGTTGGTACCCACCCGAGTCCAAAACGGGTGGTGGGTATGTATTGATTATCGCAAGCTAAATGCTTCTACTAGAAAAGTCCACTTTCCTATTCCTTTTATCTATCAAATGCTTGAACGTTTAGCCGGTAAGACTCACTATTGTTGTTTGGATGGTTACTCAAGTTTTCATTAGATTCCTGTCGCATTGGAGGATCAAGAGAAGACGACATTCACCTACCCTTTTGGCATGTTTGCATATCGGAGGATGTCGTTTGGACTATGAAATGCTCCCGACACTTTCCAAAGGTGTATGGTTAGTATTTTTTCAAATTATGTGGAAAGTTTCATAGAGTTTTTTATGGATGATTTTACAGTTTATGGGGATTCATTTGAGTCGTGTTTGTCTAATCTCACCAAAATTCTTAAGAGATGTCTCGAGACTAACTTGGTACTTAATTATGAAAAATGTCATTTTATGGTTACTCAAGGTTTGGTGTTAGGACATATAGTCTCGAAAAAAGGTATAGAGGTAGATAAAGCAAAGATTGATGTTATTAAGTCCTTATCTTACCCCATGAGTGTGCGGGAAGTTTGTTCTTTTCTTGGCCATGCAGGTTTTTACCGGTGATTTATAAGGATTTTTCCAAGATCACTCGGCCAATTTGCAAGTTACTACAAAAGGAGGTCTAGTTCCATTTCAATGAAGAGTGTAAGGAAGCTTTTTATCGATTGAAAGACATGTTGACTTCAGCCCCTATCATCCAACCTCCGGATTAGACGCTTCCATTCAAGATTATGTGTGATGTGAGAAACCATGACGTAGGTGCGGTACTTGGGCAAAAAATTGGAAAGGCGTCACATGTTATCTACTATGCTTCCAAGACACTTGACAAAGCTCAAATCAACTACTCCACCACCAAAAAGAAGCTTTTACCTATTGTTTTTGCTTTAGATAGGTTTCGTTCTTACTTGCTTGGTACTAAAGTTATTATTTATTCTGATCATGCAGCGTTGAAGTACCTACTAAAGAAGAAGGATGCAAATCCACGACCAATCTGTGGATCTTACTACTCCAAGAGTTCAACCTGGAAATCCGAGACAACAGTGGAGCAGAAAATTTGGTAGCAGATCATCTAAGCCGAATCACTTTCAATAGCGAGCAATCACCCCTCAAGGATGACTTTCCGGATGAGCACCTCTTTTTCATTGCCAAAGACTCTCCCTGGTATGTAGACATTGTAAATTATTTGGTTACAAAGACATTCCCAGGCGAGTTGACTAGATTTGAAAAATATAAGATTAAGAGGGAATCTCATTTATATATTTGGGATGAACCTTACTTGTGGAAGCATTGTCCCGACCAAGTCATTAGACGATGTGTACCCCAACAAGAGTATCAATCCATTTTGCAATTTTGTCACTCATACACTTGTGGGGGTCACTTTGGTCACAAGAGGACGTTTAGGAAAGTGCTAGCGTGTGGACTATTTTGGCCAACTCTGATGCGTGATGCTTACATTTTTTTGTAAGAGTTGTTCACGTTGCCAAATGACGGGAAACATTAGTTCACGAAATCAAATGCTCCAATTTCCCGTATTATTTTGTGAGATATTTGATGTCTATGGCATAGATTTTATGGGACCGTTTCTCGCCTCCTATGGTCACTTGTATATTCTCCTTGTTGTCGATTATGTATCGAAATGGGTTGAGGCTAAGGCCACCCTTTAATATTTTTTACAGGTTTGGGATGCCAAGAGCCATCATAAGCGATAGAGGGACCCATTTTTGCAACAAGGTTATGGAGGCTTTGATGAAGAAATATGGAGTTATACATCAGATATCCATCGCTTACCACCCGCAATCCAATGGCCAAGCCAAGGTGTCTAACCGTGAGATAAAAGCTATTTTAGAGAAGAAGGTGAATCATAACCGGAAAGATTGGAGCTTGAGATTGAACAACGCCCTTTGGGCCTATCAGACGGCGTTTAAAACGCCTATAGGTATGTCTCCTTTCCGTCTAGTTTTTGGTAAACCATGTCACCTACCGGTAGAGTTAGAACACAAGTCATTTTGGGCCCGTGAAAAATGCAATATGGATTTGGATGAGGCAGGACAACATAGGAAGTTATAGATTCAGAAATTGGAAGAGATCCGAAATGATGCTTACGAGAATGCCCGAATCTATAAAGAAAAAACAAAGGCATTCCACGATAATCGGATCTCACGTAAGAAATTCACAAAAGGTCAGAAAGTGCTTATTTACCATTCTCGTTTGAAATTATTCCATGGTAAGCTAAGGTCTAGATGGTTAGGACCTTTTGTTGTCACTAATGTGTTTGATCATGGCGCAGTAGAAATTCAAAGCTTATCTACCGGCCAAGTGTTCAAGGTGAACGGTCACAGGCTAAAGCCCTTTTATGAAGGTTTTGTTGGAGAGGATCTAGAGCGGGTAGCTTTAGACACGCCAAGCTACAATGCATGAAATGAATATGGTCTAACCAAAGACTTAAAAGAAAGGCGCTGCATGGGAGGGAACCCATGGATTTTCATTTATTTGCTTTTTATTGCTTTTCGTATTTGCCTTAATTTCATGAGATTCTCCATTTTCACTCCTACATTTCTCTTGGTCTTTCTCAGGTTTCACCCCGAAATTTGGGGCTCAAAGGACGCATCTACCTTCCCGAATCCATACATTGAAGGACAATTCACCAATTCAGAGGAGTTCACTATTTCCCCTCACTCTTCCATTGCTTTGAATGTCCTTTATTTTATCGCACACATTGAGGACAATGTATGGTCTAAGTGTGGGGGTGGGGTACAAATTTTGAAATTGCATGATTTGGCATGGGTTGGGTTTATAAATGCTTTCAGGGGTAATTTTTTTTTGCAAATCTTGTGCTTAAATGCGGGTCGTTGTTCGTTTTGAAAATGTGTTAGCATGTTTTTAATAAGCTTGACTTGTTGATGATAATGAGTTTGGATGTATGTATAGCATGATTGAGTTTGATTGATAGCACTTAGAGTATATTAGTGGTAGTATACCGGTCAAAGTTAGACTATTTCTAATCTCTTGAACTAACTATAACACCGTAAGACTTTGAGCCAATTAGACTAAACATTTTACTTTAGTCTCAAATTTCATTTCTTGTGTGTATATGTCGTGCCTAGTCATGTGTTTCTAGAACTTGATTTGTCTCTCCTTAAGATTACATGATACTTACATGCTAATAAATATGATAAAGGCCATCGTTTGCTCATTACGTTAACCCATTAGCCTTAAGCTTACCTTTTATGTCACTATCACCCTTTTTGCACACCATTTTGAGCCTTAACATATTTCCTTTGTCACCCACATCATAAACCAATCCAAACACGACTCACCCGACCAATCACCGATGGAGTAGCACCGGTATCCCCTGAGCTCAAAAGTAGAACTTATGTGTTGGGAAAGAAAAAAATTATGAAGAAAAAAAATTGAATGAGAAAAAAGGAAGAAGAAAAAAAAATCTATGAGAAAATAAGTCATCAAGAAAAGAAAGAAAAAAAATTCAAAAAGAAAAAAAGTAAGACGACAAAAATCAACGACAAGTTTAAATATTCGTGTTTCATTTCTAATTCTTATCATCCAATGGGAATGTGTTTAAAGAATGTATATCAAGATCCCATTTGCTAAAATGATCAAGTTAGTAATCGGGTCCTCCATTGGTGTAAGGTCTTTAACCACTCTTTCCCAAATGTATCCCTACCTTACCCAAGCCTTATTTCACATTACACCTATAAAAGCCCTTTTTGATTTAATTGCATGTATTTATCCAAGTAGTATATGGTGAGAGACATTTCAAGCTTATGGGAAGTACATACTAGCGTAGCGACGGTTTGAGCGATACACTTTAACCCAAAGGAGTGAATTGAGTATTGTTATAATTATCCCATTTGTGAGAGTTCTCGAAATTAGCATCGTCTACTTGATAACGTGTGTGCTCACTTTTTGAAGCTAAGTTGCAAATCTTGAGTTCATGATATGCTATATGCGTTGATAATCTCATTTGATTCATTTTTATAACGTCGTGCTAACTTAATTCATTGTTGGGATGGACAATGATCTAAGTGTGGGGGTATTTGATAAACGCCTATTTAAACATATTTTTATATATAATCCCTTGCATTTAATCATGTTTTATTTGCTAATAGTGTGACACCCGGTATTTCGCAAAGTAAGTTTTCGTCCTTCGTTGGTAATTTCTCTGTCTTCCGTTTATCTTTTTGGGTGGAAAATGTTGTGCTTTCGAACCGTAAATCGACCCATGCGAGAATCTCGAGTTTTGAACCTTTTTGGGTTTCGGTACATCAGACGCGAAAGTGACTCGCGATAGTGACATGTGTCACTATCACGTGGCACAATCGTCGAGGGTGTACCAACTCGCGGTACATTCCCCGCGAGACTGCCTCGCGATAGTGACACATGTTACTATCGCGTGGCAGGATCGCCGTCGGGGTCTGATGGATTAAAATTCGGATTTTAGCCTCATTTCTCATTTTTATCTCATCCATTCCATTTTAATTCACTCCCTCTCAACCTCTCCTTCCAAGAACCGAACCTAGGGTTCCTTTAACCCTCATCTACCTCATTTATTGCTAGTTGTTGGGTACTTCATCAAAGGGTTCAAGTTGAGCATTTATTCACCATCTCCATATTCATCTTCTTCATCACCTTCATCACCTTCATCAATTTTCTAGGGTTTTCGTCCAACCCTTTTCATCACTTAGAGTTTGGGAGTTTATGGCTCATCTTGGTGACCTAGAAGTATCTTGGTTGGTGGATCAAAGTTGTGGTTAAGGTAACCTCCTATTTTCTTCATTTATGGAAATTAGGATTTTGGATATATGATGAGATCTTGTGTAAAATGTTTGGGGAACAATTATATATGGTGGAATATGTATATTTACGTTTGGAAACATGTGGATCTAGTTTTTGGAAGAATTTGCGTGTGGATTCAAGTTTCTCCAAGAAAAGCTCAAGTTGGGGTAAAATTTAGATTTAACCTAAATCTAGCAAGGTGAATTCAAGTTGATTTGTGAAAACGGTGTACATGACAAAACGTTCATTTTAAGGTGTTTTGTGTTCTACGTGAATTTGTTAACTGATGATCACCTGATAAGTTTTCGTTATTTTGAAATGTTTAGTTTTATAAACATGGTGAAACACCCATTTTGGGACTTTTGAGGCATTTTGATAAATAAGCCATTAAGGAAAATGTTTTAATAATGCATTGCATAAATGGGGATTATTTGGTAAAAATGCACTTTTGCGTTATTGGAAATATGCATAGTTCGTGTCATGAGATGTTTTGAAAGTATCAACGCGTGAGTTATTGGGTTTTGGTCATTCCCGACCTCGTGAATTTTTCAGACGTTGTACTTCTTTTGGTTTTGGGGAAAAGACGCATTCCAAGGATTTTGATGGGCAAATCTTAAGCACCGACAATTTTAACGAGCTATTTTACGGGTATAAGTCATTTGGTGTAAATGCTCTTCTAGTGTGTTTTGGGAGAAATGTTTAACCTTGTATTATGAGATGTTATGAAAGGGGTTAATGGTATAAACTTGTTTTTGGGAAAATGATCCGTTTCAACTTAAGTGGTGTTGGAGTTTGGTCGTGTGCGTTTTATCGCATTGTACTACTTTTGGCAATGAGTTATTTGGTTGTTTGAGCCTGTGGCTCGGTATTTTATTATGATTGGGTTTTAGGACATTTGTCCAGTTTTGATAACTCGACTTCGAGCTTTGGATTGCGATATTGGATAAGGGACTCAACGTAAGGACCTTTCGCGGTTGAAGTTGATATCCCGTGGGTGTAAGTTTAAAGCTACTGAGCCTGACATCCCTTGCTCTTGGAATCATTACGTCCAATGATGGAACGATAGTTTTCCACATTGAGGCACGTTTAGGCATCAGATTGGGCTATAAGTTCTACGTGCTAAGTATTACGATATTGGATGAGGTACTCAACGTTAGGACCTTTTGCGGTTGAAGTTTATATCCCGTGGGTGTACGTTTAAAGCCACTGAGTCTGACATCCCTTGCGTGTACTTGTTATTCCCAGATTCTAGTTCCTAAACACAATTAATCAAACACAAACAAGATTTCAATCAAATTACCTGTTTGATTTCACTTTCAAATTCCAAGATTACAAACTCTCTCTCTAGAACTCTCTCTCTCTACAGATTTCTCTCTATCTCTAAAATGTATTCTGTTAGTTACTTCTACTAAAAACAGAAAAACAAAGCTATTTATACCTACAACTAAAATACAAGGAAATAAAACAAAATACACATACAATAAACGTTGACTTTTATTACAAAAGACTTTGACTTTAATGAGAGTTGACTTTTTCAGCTTTGACTTCTTGTACTTTGACCTTCAGTATTCTTGATCTTGTATCCAACAGATTTATGCTCTAACAATACTTTTCTTTACATGACTACTCTTAACAACATAAAATGGGTTTACTTTGTGTACCGTCACATTTTATGGAATCGGGTCTCCCCATATCTATTGTAACCGCCGATCATGAATCCGACGGTTAAGATGTGTTGCAAAATATCCAACCCCTATATATATATATATATATATATATATATATATATATATATATATATATATATATATCTCAATCACTGTGCTTCCTTCCTAACAACGTTACCATCAATAGCAATTGTTCTCTAAGCTGCTACTGACATAAAAATATGTTATTGCATATTATTCAGACCTCCAAATTCCAGCCTAGAAAACTCAAGATTAAACAAAATTTGGATCATATATCTCAATCACTGTGCTTCCTTCCTAACAACGTTACCATCAATAGCAATTGTTCTCTAAGCTGCTACTGACATAAAAATATGTTATTGCATATTATTCAGACCTCCAAATTCCAGCCTAGAAAACTCAAGATTAAACAAAATTCGGATCATATATTTCAATCACTGTGCTTCCTTCCTAACAACGTTACCATCAATAGCAATTGTTCTCTAAGCTGCTACTGACATAAAAATATGTTATTGCATATTATTCAGACCTCCAAATTCCAGCCTAGAAAACTCAAGATTAAACAAAATTCGGATCAGAAAAATGGCCATACCACTTCGCTACATCCTTTATAGCCACCAATCTGGAAAATTTTCAACTAATCTAATGCATAATATGTGCTCAAGCCTCAAGCTATAGAATAATATATATATATGTGTGTGTGTGTGTGTGTAAGACGATAAAAACAGATACAAATTTTGAAATAAAAACAAAAAATACATGGTTTTACGGAGTGTTCTCCCAAATTGACTTTTGCAGTGCAATTTTTACTTTTTTTTTAACCATACATCATAGTTTCATTTTTTCAAATGCTTTATTTTTATGGTATTGCTTTATAGTGATAGTCTAGAAGCTACATAGTATGCTTTGGAGCTCGAATTTGGAGTTGAAAATTGAAATGGGTACTTTTCAACGGGGTTCATGAGATGGATATGATGATGCTAATGGTAGTTTTGAATTGCTGAAACATAGATTGAAGTGTCGATTCTGTTGTAACTAAAGTTGTCGAGTAGGATGGGTTTAGATTTCATGCACCACTTAGCACTACAACACTACAACTCATTAAGAAATTTTATCAAACACCTTAAGTGCTTAAATCTGACAGTATCCAATATGGACCAAAAACAAAAGCTCCAAACCGAATCCTTACAATATCCAATTACCCCATTAAGTAAACATAATATTCTCGAATTATAAGGTTTATTTCGTAAACTATAATAATACATCAATCAATAAGCACTAACGAATATGGAAATTAGAATCATACCAATGCCATGACTAAAGATTTTATCTAAAGCGTCCAGGAGATCACCGAAAATCTGTATGAATTCAACACCAAATAATGTCATTTAAAGAAGTTTCAAACGGGATCAACGCTAAAACAAATTCGATCATCAAAGATGAAGACTTTATTTTTACAGAATCCATCTGTATGGATTGAACACCAAAAAAGAAGGGGTTTGATAGCAAAAGAAATCATTTGGGCATTGCTTACAGAAGAGGGAAGAATCGAAAACCTTTGATTTTTTCTATTTTACTTTTCTTGTAAATCAGTGCAAAGAGGAAAAGCTCTGTAAACCCTGCATTATTTCGTCTTCAGAATTGAATTTTACAATTTAATCAACAATGAAGGGTGGTATTGGCCTAGGCTGGGAAGCAGTCTTTGGTATCTCAACAGATGACTCGTCTTCTGAAGAATAATCATTTTCAACAGCCATAACCGAGGCTGGACCGCTTCTTGTTGTCCATAGACAACCTCTGATAGGTGGAGTTGAACTTCCAGCCATTGATCTTGCTGACCTGCAAACATAGAAAATTTAGGGTTTGGGATGGGATAGGAGAGGGATTAGAAGAGAGAGAGAGAGGAGGCGTTTTGGGAAAAGGAGTTTTTTCTATTTCACCATTAATCATTACCTTGATTTATGCTTTGGGAAGAAGCGTTTTTTCTCCTGCAACCTTTAATTAATTAATAATTAGTAATTAATGGGTTTAGGGATTTTGTTTAAAAAAAATGAAAAAATTGAGAAAAAAGGAAAGTAGGGATACTCAACTATGGTGAGGCCACGTCAGCAGAAAATGATTCTGTTTTATAGATAGATAGATAGATAGATATAGATAGATAGAGTCAACAAAAATATTAATTATTGATTAAAACAAAAATAAATTAAGCATTCAATATCCGACCGTCGGACTACTCCACACTGCAATGCAACGTGTTATATACTAGAGGTGTGTAGATAGTCAACCGATCCAATTAAAACCGACCGACAATGATTGAATATCCAATTGCAATTGGATCGGATCGGATCGGATCGAGAAATTCAACATCCAATTGGATCGGTTCGGTTCTTGGATGATAGTCCAGAACCGACCGAACCAATCTGATTCACCATCCAATATCCCATCTAATTAATAATCAATATAATATTTAGTTAAAAAATTAAAATTAAAATTAAAACTAAATTTTTTTATCAATAACTATTTTATTTGTAAAAGTTAGGGGGTGTTTGGGATTGCTTATTTATTTGGAAAAATGTTTATTTGGAAAAGTGCTTATTAGCTTATGTGGTACCAAATCGGAGTTTTTTAAAAAGTGTTTGGATTAGCTTATTGTGGTACCAAAACGTAATAAGCTAATAAATTGTTATTTAAAAGTGTTTGGGATTGCTTATACATATAAAAGAACCAAAAAAGTCATAAGCACTTTTGAAATAAGCCATAAGTTACAACAAAATGACTTATCAAAAATGGCTTTTCAACGATTTGACACCGCTATAAGTTGTTTTCTTTTTGTTCCATCCAAACACTCAAAATAGCTTATCTGCAGTGACAAATTGCAATAAGCTAAAAAAACCCTTCAAATAAGCAATCCCAAACACCCCCGAAACAAGACAAATCACTTGTGGTGTTTCTTTCCCACCCAAGTCTCCCAAAATTTCAAATCACTTTTCTTTTTAGGGTTCTTGCTTTTTTCTTTCATTGGCTCGTGAAGCACCCATCGACAGTATAGCCAATCAAAATTTCAAATCACTTTTCTTTTAGGGTTCTTGCTTTTTTGCTTTTTACTCAAATCCATCATGATTTTTTCGATTTTTCGACAGAAACAAGCAAGCAAGTTCTACCCTAGATCGAACCAAGCAAGCATCTGTTCTCCAACCGACGGTCTCTTATATCATTCTCCGTCGATAAAACCAGTTGCTTCTTCATTACTTCGGTTACATCTTCGTCTCCGTCGAGAAAACCATCTCCAAGCCTCGTTCTCCTGGTAATCTGTGCCCCTCATTCTCTTGCTTCTTCGATTTTGGTTTTGGGTTCGTTACAACTATATTGGATCTGTGCCCTCCTCATTCTCTATCTGGATTTTGTGTTTATGTTTTGGTTACTGATCTGGTATTAGGGTTTCAGGTTTTGGTTTGGTTGTAGATATCAATCCAGATCTTGTTGTTATGTTTGGTTACTGATCTAGTATTTGGGTTTCCAATAGGTAGATCTTGTATTTTCTTTGGTTACAGATCTAGTATTTTCTTTGGTTACCGGTCTTGTAAAAAACTTCGATCTGCATAAATTTTGATCTTTTGATTACAGATATTTTGTTGTTCATAAAAAAGTTTGATCCTGTTTATAACTCTTTTGGTTATAGATCTTGTTTACAAATATTATTTGGTTGCAGATATTTTTGGTTACAGATCTTGTTGTTCATAAAAAAGTTTGATCTTAACGTTGTTTAAATCAAAGGGTAAAACATTGGATGGATATGATCCGATCCGATCATCCATTGGATGTCGGATGGATGCAATCCGATCTAATCCAAATAATATTGGATGGATCCAATTTGATCCAATGGATATCCAATAAGAATATCCAATCGGTTCGGTTCCTCTCACATCCAATGGATGTCAACCAATGAACAACCCTATTAAATACCACTGCATCTCCATCTCCTCCAACGTGTTCAATATCCAACTGTCGGACTAACCAACCAAAGTGGGGTCTTTTTTTCAGATAGATGCACAGAAATGAGCAACAATGAGGTGGCGGAGGTGATGTTGGTGGAGGGGCGGAGGTGGGAGGCGTTGAACCCGGAGATACTGGCATCGATTTTCGTAAGGATACAACCAGTGGATGAGATGGCGAGGTGTGTGCCGTTTGTGTGTAAGCCATGGATGGAAGTGGTGGCCGGACCATACTGCTGGCGGGGTATTAATCTGTTGCCATGGTGTCGGCGTCGCGATGATGATGATGATTATAGTGATGCGGTTGCTGTGACGGTGGACCTGGTGGTGGAAAAGCTGGTCCATCGTAGCAGCTATACGGTTCAACGACTTGCTGTCAACCGCATGGGAGAGTCCGGATTCTTGTCAGTCCTCAACTGGTACGTTTTATAAAAATATCTCGTATGTATGTATGTTAAGGTTTTTGATTATATATTTGCTGCTGCTATGAAATGGTGATGCAACTTGAAGAAACATAAACACCCATTTTTTGTATATTAAAATGGAGTCAATTAATTAATCTCTTTTCTTTTGTTGCAGTGGAAGCTGTTTGAAAGTGCTGCAAATCCCAGGGAGTAGCATCACTGACGATATGGTCTTAAAGCATATAAAGCCATTGCCAAATCTTGTCTTCTTGAGTGTCAGTCATTGCTATAAGATCACAAGCAAAGGTCTTGCAGCATTTGGTAACCATTGCAAGTCTTTGCTTTATTTGAAAAGAAACATGCGCTCATTTTACGGACCTATTGATGAATCTGAAGCTGAAACCATAGCTCACACTATGCCGAGTCTCCAGCGTATTGAACTTCGTTATGGTAAATTTGGCAATTCAGGTGTTTCTGAGATCCTTACCAAATGCAAGTCATTAACTCATCTCAACATTGAGGGGTGTTGGAACGTTGTGTTGGATGATGATGTTGCGAAGATTTGTGAAAGGCTAGAGCATTTTCAGAGCCCTGGGTATGATTATGATGATGATCTATTTGATCCTATCAACAGTAGAGACGTTGATTTCTCATCACCGACATCAGATTGAGATTTTGTTTGTCTTCTTTTTGGATCTTTTTCCTCTTTTTAAGAATGCAAATGTTTTATGGTATTTTGCTGTGATATATTTGAATGGATTCTTTTGTGGTTTTGTGGAATTAGAAGCTCCTTTCTTTGAAATGTTGCTTCAGGCACATGACAATTGGAAATGTTATTTGCTGATTTTTTGTGGGTGTTCTAATTTAGTTTATTTTTATCGTCAAAAAACTGTAATTTCTATAACCATGACGTATCTACTTTTTTGTCTTTTGTTTTCTTTCATTGGAAGGGTGTTTGAGACTAGCTCTAATAATCTATATCTATATTATATTATAAAGATGGTATAAAAAACTATTAAAAATAAGTCTTAAAGCTTAATTTACAGCTATTTAATGCTAATTATTTAAAAAACAACCATTAAAGCTGTATGTACTACACTTAATGTTATTTATTAATTTTCAATCATTATCTCCAACCATTTTAACTCTCCTAAAATCATTTTCCACTTTAACTCCCCTAAAATAACTCTCAACATATTTAAATATAAAATAAAAATTAAATTTTAAATATAAAAATATAAAATATAATTAAAAAAATCTAACAGAATATTTTATAAAAAAATATATTATTAAACCAAAATAAATTACATTATATTATTAAGTCTAAATAAAATAAATTTATATAAAAAAATCATTATCAATCTCTCACAACCAACCAAAATAGTAATGTAAATAGAAATAAAATGAAACGTTAAAATAGTGATGTATCTAGCGGCATTGTGCGAGTACACTTCTAGTAACTAATTAACTATAATAACTCAAAGCTTCATAGAATTAAGTAGAAGTGGGCACAACTCTCATGCTGGTAATCCCCATCCCTACTTTGATCCCATCCCTATTCATATCCGTCAGAAAACAATTTTTGAAGCTTACATTTACTTATTTATATGTATAAGAGCATCTCCAACAGCTAAAATAGAGAAAAATAAAAAAATCTATAAATGCAGAGAATTCTCTATAATCTTTGGATAGAGAAAATATTATTTTATTCAATTCAACCAATAATATTCAATTTTTAACAATTTATTTTAAGTTTTTTTTAAATAGTGTATTAGGATGATAAATTATGGAATATTATAATAATATAAATAATGTTTGATTCTCTAAAATAAAAAAACTCTTGGAGTTAGAAGAAAATGTTTTTAGAGATTTTGACTTTCCATTTTCTATTTTAGAAAAAAAAATTAGCAATGCTGTTAGAGATGCTATAAGAGCATCTCCAACAACATTTCTAAAATTTCTCTAAAATTTTCATTATTTTCATCCAATGGTGTCTCCTCGTAATTTGCATACGGTGGAGAAACACAAGTGGAGTCATTGGATTGGTATTGTGATAACGTTAAATCAAATAAGGGACCTGTTTCATTGAGGTCACCTAGAAATGGTGGGCTATTGAGAAGACCGGTAAAGTTATTTGGTGTAGAATACATCTGCAAGAAAAAGTACAAATTTATTGAAGATTAAGCAGGATCAGTAAGGTAGAATCAAGGTTCTAAATGGCGTGAGGCGTGACGTGGCGGCGAGGCCAAGCCTCAAGCCTTAGGAGCCATGACGAAGCCATGGCGTTTTCAAGGCGTGACTTATGGCGTCAATAATCTATTTCATATATAATATTAGATATAAAAACGTATGTTTTGTAGTATTACTCAATGAGTTAATTGTAATAAGCAAGTTAAATTAGGTTATATATATATATATTAAAAACTTGCAAATAATACATTAAAAACGTAAAGAAAAATCAAATATCTCATTATGATAATTGTGCATTAGGCCATGGCGTGCCATGGGCTTAACGTGGCGTGACACACAAGCCTTGGTGCCATGGCGCGGAGAGTTTTTTAGAACATTGGGTAGAATTAGAAATTAGGCACTTACTTTAGAAAGTGGAGAATCACTAATGGTATTGCATCACCTGCTTTATCGCATCGCATTGTGGTTCTAATCACTAAACTTAGGGGCCATGTAACAAATGGGAATATCTTTGGAGATTCTTAGTTGTGCCATAAAAAAAGGAAATTTATCTCCGTATGGTTTATTTTCAATATGTGTTGAAACTTCATCATTTGTTTTGGTAATACTATTTCAAATAGGATGCTATCATCATACCCAAACTATGTTTAGATGCAAAAACTGGTATAAGAAGATCTTTTACACAAAATCAATGTCATTATATTTTTCATTATTTCCATGGGTAAATACTCAAAAGAATAATTTACAGAAAGCTAGTCTAGCAAAGTTAGAATGGGAACGTGGTTCAAGAAATTATTTTACCTGGAAATATATATCAAGTTCAAATGATGGTTAAACTTTTTTGATGATGTCATAACAAAGATTTCTTTTTAGTTAATTTGGGTTTTGGATTCAAGAAGGAGAAAAAGCCCTAATTTCTTTTTGTTCCTACTCCCATTTCTACCTGTTATTTCTGCCCCATTTAAAAAAAATCAACTTTTCATTCAATTGCTCTTTTATTCGTGATCTACTTTTACTTCTTTTTCAGATTTGTAGTTTTCACATGTTTCCCAATTTCATATTTCTCTCTTCTTTTCATCATATTTCACGATGTTATGATATAATTGGAATTTCCCAATCAAGATTAGCAAAAACTACAAAGAAGAGACAAGAAAATAAATCAGATAAATACCTGGTTTGATTCCATGTTTGAAGTCTTCAAGTACAGCTTGAAAGTAGAAGTCTTCAAGGTTTTTGGAGGAGATGAAAGTATCTGGAGATTTCTTTTGGGGAGATGGAAGGGTTGTATCTCTAATTTTGGTAGGAAAGAATTAAAATAATATTTTCTCTCTCTATCTTAGAGATTATAGAGAAATCTCTAAATTTAGAGATTTTTTGCCCATTCTCTATTTTAGCAATCCTTTTAGAAAAGCTGTTGGAGACAAATAACAAAAAAAAAAAATCATTTTTTTCCTATTATAGCAATGTTGTTGGAGATGCTCTATAAACCTCTTCAACAGTTTTGTTAAAATAAGCTCTATAAAAGTTTTGCTAAAATAGATAAAATAAAATAAGCTCTATAAAATAAAATAAAATAAAATAAAATAAGCTCTATAAAATAAAAGTTTTGCTAAAATAAGCTCTATAAAATAGTTTTGCTAAAATGCTCTATTATAAGCTCTATAAAAGACAACAATTTTGCTAAAATAGAAAAAATTGGGTTTTTGTTCTCTAAACCTCTCCAACAGTTTTGCTATCTTATTTGTTAAAATAGATAAACTTGAGGGTTGGAGAGAGAAATGATTATTTTATTTAATCCCACCAATAAGATTCAATTTTTATCATTTTATATCAAGTTTTTTTTAAAAAAAAAGTGTATTGGGGTGATAAATTAGAGAATATTATAATAATATAAGCTTTAAAATTTCTAAAATAGCAAATTTGTTGGAGTTGAATGTAATACTTTTTAGAAATTTTCAATTTTGATTTTTTATTATAGCAAACATTATAGCAATGTATTGGAGATGCTCTAAAGTTTCGTAAGTTTGAAAAAATGTCTACTTTATGATTTTTTTTTTTTAAATTGTACGAGCTTTTGTAGTTTACTTTTTTTTATTTGTATTTATAAAGTTTTTAGAAGTTTCAAACAATTTTTATGTATTTTACGATTTTTAAAGAACTTGTAAGAGCTTTTAAAGTTTACGTTTTCTTATTTGTATTTATAATAATAGTCAAATAAATGAAATATTATTTAATTCTAACATAAAAGATTTTATTTCATTCATGTTATATGTAAATTACGTATAATAAAGAAACAATAGAAATTTGAAAAAAAAAAAATTGTCCGAGCTATAATCAATTACGATCTAACATTTCACCTACTACCATTTCTAACCATGATGACCAGCTTAACCGGTTCTTTGCTAGAGCGAGATCAATTAACTAGTTTGCTCATGTGGGAAAGACAACATTTATTCATAAGTAAAGTAGAAGTGGATTAAATTTACACATTCTTACCACGTTTTTCAACTAATACAAATACAATTCCAACGTCAAACAGCTTTCAAGGGGTGGCGGATCAGGTGGCCCACAGAGTGTGTGACCACCACACACTAGTGTTCATATGACACCATCTTGATAAAATGACACGATCAATGGGGTAAAAGCTAATATGTTGGGAACACTAATTAGATATATCATGTATGGTGTAACACCCTCCCTAAACTTCAAAAGGTAGAAACAGAAAATCTGTAGAATGTCCCCTCAATTTTTTTAGACTTTTTAAATTAGTCATAATTTTGTCTCTGTTTATATAAATGGTTTAACGATCTTGATCACTGAAAAATCCCATCTAATGAATGAGATATATTTTCACATTTTCAACTTTTATCCCTTTTATATTTGGACCCTCCTATATATATATGTGTGTGTGTGTGTGTGTCTAGAGAGAGAGAGAGAGAGAGAGGGAGGGAGGATATGTTCATAAATCAGAGAAGTTTTTTGGGGAGTATTATGTGGGCGGTTACAAAAGGTAAAGAAATCGGTTTTACTCAATTACCATAAACATCATTGTTTATTACATTTATTATGCGGAGGGGGGTTACAAAAGATAAAATAAATCGATTGTTTGAGAGTATTATGCTGGGGGTTACAAAAGGTAAAGAAATCGTTTTTACTCAATTACCTCCGAACATCATTGTGCATTACATTTATTAGCCATTATCCCATGTTGTAATTAATTTTTATTAATTACATATTTGGTCCATGTGGTTTATTGGTTTTAACACTCTGGGTCCCTACTTTGAAATATCTGTGGATTGTATCATCGTGGTTTACATTTTATAACGCATTGAGTCCCTAAAACTAACTCCGTTAAAAATATGTCTGTTAAAGTGGTCATGTGCAACGCACGGGATGGGTAGTTTGGTCATTTTCCACATTTTCTTCATTTTACATTAAAAATAAGAACTAAAAAAATAAACAACAATAAGATTTTGCCACGTGTCCTCTCTCCTCTCCCTCCTCCCAAATCAAAATTCCTAAATGTAAACATAAAACAAGAAAAAAAAACCCACTTCCATCTCCGTCTACCACCACCATCTCCGACCAAACCTTACCCATAGCGGGAAGAAAACCACCTCCGAGACAATGTAACACAGAGAATGACTCTGATTGTTATGTCCAAGGCAAGTTTTACACAACATACACATGTTCACCACCCATTTCCAAAAGCAAAAAGGCAACTCTAACATTGAACAGTTTCCAAAAGGGAGGAGATGGAGGTGGCCCATCAGAGTGCGACCACAAATACCATTCTGATGACACACCTGTTGTACAACACTATCCACAGGGTGGTACAAGAGAGGGGATAGGTGTCATAATTCATTACGATTAATGGTAATTGACGAAGTGTAAAAGCAATGGTTGTAGATGATTGGGATTCTACAATAGGGTGTGATAACGATCATAACTACCAACCCCGATGCCCTAATAACATTGTGGATGCTTCTAAAGCTGTTTGGAAAGCATTGGGTGTGTATCAAAAGAGAATTGGGGAGATTTAGATATCTCATGGTCAGATGCATAAATATAAATTTTATATGATTCCTGCAACTTTTGCCTTGTATATATGTATGTATATATTTAAGTATTTGAGTGTATTTAAGTGGTAAAGAATCATGTTATTATGCATTTCATTTTAGTTATGAATTACTTAGAGTGAAATCATGTGACTTGTATCTCAAAGTAATTAACACTCCTCATGCTCTTCAAGTTTAGAATCATAACATGCAAGAAAAGCTCCTTGACAGTCGTACACCATGTTTAGCAATTATAATATCGCATGTCTTTTATGCAAATTATGTCTTGCCTCAGTGGTAACCTGAAACTCGGTAACACCCCGGAGGGGACTGTGGATGGTATCCCAGTCTACCCGGGTTCGAGCATAGGGGGAAGCTTTGGACGCATGAGGAGCATCCCAGACTCTGGGTCGGCTCGGGTCCAGGTTTCCGGGCAACAAGTCTATGGGTTGCGGGTTCGGTCCTTGGGTCGGGCTTAGTCGGCGCCTGGACGGGTCCAGTCCAAAGGGCTGGGCTGGGTCGCCGCGGATTAGTCGGTGCTGCTCTCGGATGCCCGGATACCGCGGGAACGTGTGTGTGTGTTATCTGTCGTTAAAAAAAAATGTCTTTTGAGCTTATTAAAAAAAAGCCCTATTTGACAATAGTAATAAGCTAGATTTTTGAAATACTACAATTAGCGTTTCAATAAATGAATTTTTTACGTATTTTTTTTCCAATTATATCCCTTGTATATATTTTTTTACTTTTTCAACATGTCCATTTTGGTATTTGTAAATTGTCATTTAGTTTATCAACTAGTTTTTGTAAAACATAATTAGTTTATCGGCTAGCTAGTTTGTAAAACATAGTCTAAGAATCTCTAGGCAATGTTCAAGGTTATGCACAATATTCAAGATCGGAATCAAACATAGGACTTCCCATCCCTTAATAAAAGCTCATGATAGAGGATGAAGAAAGAAGAATTATAGAAGTATGCTTAAAACGACTCATCATCAAATTCCCTTGTATCACTAATGCCCCAAATAGCTTCTCAAGATCCATTGCTTAGGGTTTGACTTAATTTGGGTTTGGTTTTGATATAGGATGTTTGGATATAGTTTTGTTAATGAATTGATGGTTTAGTAAATTGACGGTCGTTTTGGTTTAATGGTGACGGTGGTTGGTAACGTCGATCAATAAATGACAATAGGACAAAAACATGTTGTCGATTTTACACTGGAATATGGTAGGACTTAGTGGGACAAAAAACATTAAAACACACCAAAATAGGTGGGACAAAAAAATACACCAAACTAGATGGAACAAAAATTAAGAAGACGAGACAAGATCAGTAAATTACTAAATATCAAATTAAAACCCTAAACGCACCCAGTGAGATCATAATGAAACTTCTGTTTAATATGAACATATAAATCTAGTAAAGAAACATTCTTACCGTTTTAGTGATACCCTTAAATTCACCATCATCCAAATCGACATTCCAACTCTCATAAATGTCAAGATGAGTCGGTGACTTGCATTTGGCGAGGATTTCAAATAGACCCGACTTCTCAAAATTTACCGGAACGAAGTTGGATCCGCCTTAGACTCGGCTTAGTGTCAGCTATGGCTTTTGCTTTAGAATCATCGTCTAGAGAGAATGCTCCTCGAATGGACGGAGGACATGCATCTTTTCAAGTCAATTAAAGATTTGTAATGGTTACCAAATGTTGTAATGCCTTTGTGTGTGATGTGAAAGTAATAGCTTACATCCAAGTATTTAAGATTTAGCAATGGCTTTATATGCTTCAACACCATGTATGATGTTACCCACTGGCATAATGAAAGATATCATACATCTTCCACTGCAACAAAAGCAAAAGCAAAATTTATATACAAAATCATGGGTGTTCATGTTTCTTCAAGGTGTATTACCATTTCATAGTAGCAAATAATCAAACACCTTAACTATATACATATGGAGATCTATAATAGCCTATCCAGTAACTACTCTAAGGTGGCGTTTGGTTCGCAGATTCTGGAGGAATCTGATGGAATTGGAATGTTGAATTCCATTGACCAAATTCCATTAATTTGTTTGGTTCATTCTTTTTCACAGAAGGAATCTCTAAATCCCACCAAATTCCACAAATGAGGGAATTTAACATTCCTTAGCAACTACAATGTATTTTGATGGAATGAAATTCTTTTTTTCTCATAATACCACATATGCCCTCAATCTAATATAAGCTAATCACATTAAACCATGCTTCCATCGTTTCCTTCTCTAAACCACAGCTGACCACTGTCGTTCTAAACCACCGTTGTTGCCGACCATCGTCGTTCTGAACCACCGCCGACCACTGCCGCTCTGAACGACCATCGACCACCACCGACCACCGCCATTCTGAACCACTGCCGACCACCGCCATTCTGAACCACCACCGACCACCATCGATTTGAACTACCGCCAACCACCACCGATCTGATCCACCACCGACCACCATCGATCTAAACCACCACCAACCACCACCGATTTGAACCACCGTCGACCATATTCGATCTAAACCACCGTTCTTAACCACCACTGACCACCACTGATCTAAACCACCGCCGACCATATCCGATCTGAACCACCGTTCTTAACCACCACGGACCACCACCACTCTGAACCACAATTACAAATAAAGTATTTTTAATGGCTATTTTATGAAAGCATGTTTTGTTTCGAAAAATTAAAATTATCAAAAAGGGTAGTTTGGTCATTTATTAACATTTCATTCCAATTCCAAAGCTACATTATGTGAACCAACCACACAAATTCCAATTCTTTTAATAGATTTCATTCCAATTCTGTCAACGTGGCAAACCTGACAACATTCCATTCAAATTCCTTTGACAAATTCCATTCCATCCAAAAACATTATGCGAACCAAACGCCACCTAAAATAGAGACTTTGGAGATTATTTTGCTCCAACAACCACTCTACAAATAGAGAAAATAAGACCATCTCTAATGGAGTGACTTATAAGAACCCATTTTTTATTTTTTTTTCTTACCACATCATTGTCAACATCATCAAATTAAGAACCTCCATAAAACTCCACAATAGTAGATTTTTATATGAACCCCTTTTGTGGGTGCTATGTATTTTTTAAACATCCATAATTATTAATATAAAGGTCAAAAAAATATAAAAAACCTAAGAAAATGCCATTTCACACCAAGTTCAAGGTAAGAACCAAGGTTCTTGTACATGAACTCCAAAAATGTTGTAGGTGACTTGTAAGAGTTCTTTACAATAGTAGTAATTTATACACTTTTTGCTTATAAGAATCTCCTCCTACCATAGATGCTCTAAGGGAGAGAAACTACAAATCTCAATTTTGGATAAATCTCTAAAACTTAGTAATGAGAAAAGAGAGATACTGTTTTAATTGTTTCCGTCATGAGGTTGAATGTATTATTATTTGTTTTAAAGATTTTTTAAAGTGTAGTGGGATGAAAATGATAAAATATTTTAATAATATAATTATGTTGAAAACCCCAAAACATAGTATTTATTATAGTTGCATGTAATGTTCTTTCTTTTTGAGATTTTAATTTTTGTTTCTCTATTTTAAAGAAAATTTTAGAGTAGTTGTTGGAGATGTTTTAACGTATTGGAAACTGACAAGAATCCAAAACTCCCATGTCGAAGGTACGAAGTTGTCGAACGGTAGTATTGCTCGCTGGACCAAAACCCTATCCTCTTCTGCACCGGATCACTATGACTGTGATGCTCACACCACACCGGACACATCAATATCCCGCCAGCAGTATGGTCCCAACACCATCTCATTCCATGGCTTACAAACAAAGGGCACACACCTCATCATCGCATCCGCTCATATCCTTATGAAAATCAATGTCAGTATCTCCGGATGCAAAGCCTCCCACCTCGATCTTCTTCCTCATGACTGTACTATGACCTATAATGTAGAATAAGTATTATGCATTTACACAACCACATATGAAACAATTACAAACCCATATAAACAAGAAACCAAGATTTGCATATTTAAAATTAAAACCACATATTGGAATCAATAACAAGCCATTGACTTAACCCCCTTTCAAGATTTGCATATTTAAAAGTTAAAACCACATACTGGAATCAAGTAAACCTGTGATCAAATTAACCACAGATTGAAATCAAGATTTCATAAGTTTTTCATCTTTTGAAAGTGATTCTATCACATTTTCATTTGTAACATTAGCAAGAACTAGTTGAAGTCGATGATTCAGGTGTTTATAATTTCCTTTTTAATAATTTTTTCAATGTTTTTATAACGAAATAATAGAACAATTTAGCATAATAAGCATATTCCCAACAAATAATGATAAATGAACTATATGTTATAATATCTGTTGAGCTTAGTAGTATTTATCAATAAATAAATAAATAAAAAGAAGAAAATATGTGTATGATGGTTCATGACGGTTTCATTTTGAATAAACTAGTTAAAATAAGGTTGTATGGGTTGCATATATATACATGCATGCATACCTACAGCCCTATTATCTATCATCTTTTCCATGAACTTTTCCATTAAGCATTCTTTTTTTAATATAGAAACAGTGGCTTCAAAATTTCCATACACACATATTTTTTTTTACTTGATTTCATGTTCATAGAAAGTATTACAAGTATTGCGTAATGCTTTAAATCGAAGGAATCCTAGGAGGAATCTAGCACAGAACCACCGACGCATATAGTGCATGGGGGCTATTGTTAGCACTCAAGAGCCCACTACCTAGAGTCCTAATCTTTATTTATTCAATATATACATGTGTCCTATTGGGAGACTAACTCCTGTTGTAATCTTACTATATAAATAAGATATCTCCCTCTCCCACAAATTGTGTGGTGAGAAATAAATCTCAATATGGTATCAGACGACCCAATAGTCAATAACCGCCCCACTTTTCATCAATAACCACTCCTGACTCCACCTCTTATCAAGAAAATCTAATCAAGCATGGCTCCCTCCACCGTCGACTCTGGCAGCACCTCCACCGACGACATTGATTCTTCATCTTCTCTCCCCTTCGCTACTCTCATTCATATGATGACAATCAAACTAAATTCTTCCAACTATCTTCTTTGGAAAAGCCAAATCGTTCCAATTCTTGTATCCCAAGATCTGATGAAATTTCTTGAAGAATCTGCACCTTCCCCTTCACCGCAGATTGATCGACAACTTCGAATGTTGTTACATTCCTCCTTATCTGAAGAATCAATGGGAATAGTTGTTGGTTGCACCACTGCCCGATCCGTTTGGACTGCCCTAGAAACAACGTTTAGCCACTTCGGAGAGTCGTGAACTTAGTCTCCGATCTGATCTGCAAAATCTTGCCAAAGGCACTTCTTCGGTTCAAGAATATGCTCGGAACTTCAAACGTATTTGTGATCAACTTGCCTCCATTGGAAAACCGGTAAACGATTCTTTTCAATCCCAATGGTTTCTTCGTGGTTTGGGTAGTGATTTTGCAACATTTTCCACGGCTCAAATGGCCCTAACGCCACTTCCCCGCTTCACTGATCTTATCCACCGAGCCAAAACCCATGAAAAATTTCAAAAATCCTTATTACGTGCAGCTCTGAATCATGCTTCGTTTGCTACCACCACTTCTTCCGGTCGCAACCATTATCGGGGATCTTTCTCTAGGCCAGGAGGCCCAAACAGTTTCGTTCGTCGTTCACGCGGAGGTCGCCGTTCGTATGTCCCTCGCTGCCAACTTTGTGAACGACCCGGTCACAAAGCAAATCAATGTCGAGAATATACTCTTCAGCGCCGTAATAATCCCAACGCTGCCAATCTTGCAGAAGCTTTCAACGCATCATGTTCTGTCGCTAATTCGGACATATCTGATTGGTATCTTGACTCCGGCGCATCGGCCCACATGACTCCAAATCCGTCCAACGTTGATGCACCAACACCATATCATGGTAATAAGCATGTTATTATTGGCAATGGAAGTTCACTACCTATATCACATGTTGGCAACCACAATATCACACCGCATATTATTTTACGTGATATTCTCGTGGTTCCTCGATTAACTCGCAATCTTTTATCCATAAGTCGACTCACTCAAGATTTACCTGTTAATGTCACATTTTCTGAACATTCCTTTGTCATTCAGAATCGCGTGGACGGCACCCCTCTGGCAACCGGGAGCCGTGATGGAGGACTTTATCGACTAAACACAATCGACAAAGCTCTATTGGCCGATCTCAATAGCAATCTTACAAAAGGCTCTTTCCACTTATGGCATACACGCCTTGGGCATGTTAACAATCGTGTAATATCAACTCTTAATTCACAACGACGATTACTTGTGTCATCTATTTTACCGGACCCAATCTTATGTGAATCATGCCAACTTGCAAAAAGTCATAAGCTTCCTTTTGCTTCCGATAGCAAACGATCTCAAGTTGCTCTTGCTACCGTTCATTGTGACATATGGGGTCCTGCTCCGGTAACCTCCACCAAAGGATACCGATATTATATTCTTTTCATAGACGATTTTTCAAGATTCTCTTGGTTATACCCGATGAGATTAAAATCAGAAGCTTACGATATTTTCATCAATTTTCAGAAACTTGTTGAAAACCAACTCGGACAAAAGATAAAAGTTTTTCCCAGTGATGGTGGTGCCGAATTTACAAGCCACAAATTTCAGTCATGGCTCTCAAAGCATGGCATTCTCCATCATCTTTCGTGTCCACACACACCTCCCCAAAATGGTAGGGTAGAACGAAAACACCGACATATTACTGAAACCGGCTTAGCCATGCTTTTTCACGCAAAGGTACCGATGCACCATTGGTTCACTGCCTTTAGCTCTGCTGTATATATTATCAATCGTTTACCTACACCACTTCTCCAAAACTTATCTCCTCACGAAATATTATCGGGAACACCGCCAAACTACTCTGTTTTTCATCCGTATGGCTGTCGTGTATATCCTTGCCTTCGTGATTATACACAAAATAAATTTTTACCCCGTAGCCGACCGTGTATCTTTCTTGGATATAGTTCTCGGTACAAAGGATATCTTTGCCTAGATTCGTCAACACCTCGCATGCAACACCTCTTTCCCAACTTGACTATAGCACCTTTCTTGAGCCACATACTGTTACTGAAAAATTGACCCCTTCACCAACTTCCCCTCCTACACAACCCACTTCCCCTCCTTGTTCTATGTGTCTTCCTGGCACATTAAGAGACTACGTTAGCCACACCCCACCAGCTGCAACTATGACCTCTCCAACCATCTCCAACAACACCCAACCAAATTCTGATCACACGCCACCCATTGCCCCTACCCACTCTGTCCATCCAATGCAAACAAGATCAAAATCAGGCATCCATAAACCAAAAATTACAACGTTTATTGCCGAAAAACCAACCGGTCTCATCGCCACCATTCTCCATACAAAGGAACCCAAAGGCTATAAATCAGCCGCCAAAAATCCCGAATGGGAACGTGCCATGGATGAAGAAATTAGTGCTCTTCACACCAACAACACTTGGGATCTCGTACCTCGACCGCTTGCCAAAAATGTTGTCGGCTCAAAATGGGTTTTTCAGACGAAGTATAAATCAGATTGTACCATTGACCGGCTAAAAGATAGATTAGTTGCACAAGGTTTTACTCAAGTTCCAGGCCTTGATTTTACAACCACCTTCAGTCCAGTCGTAAAGGCTGCCACAATTCGAGTCATTCTTACCATCGCCGTCATGAAAAAGTGGCAACTTCGGCAACTCGACGTCAAAAACGCTTTTTTAAATGGGTTCCTTACCGAAACAGTCTTCATGGAGCAACCTCCAGGCTATGTTAATCCTCATCATCTAATGCATGTATGTAAACTCAACAAAGCCATCTACGGCCTCAAACAAGCCCCTCGGGCTTGGTACCGGCGATTCAGCAACTTCCTAACTGGCATCGGGTTTGTTAATAGTCGTGCCGACACCTCCCTCTTTATATACGCTAAAGGTTCATCTCTCCTTTACTTGTTGGTTTACGTAGATGATATCATCATAACCGGAAATGATGACACACTCCTTCAAAAACTTATCACTTACGTCCACAAAACGTTTGCGATCAAAGACCTTGGACGCCTAAGCTACTTTCTGGGATTAGAAGTCACCTATACTAAAAACGGTCTATTTTTAAGCCAACAAAAATACGCCAACGACATTTTGTTGCGAGCTCAACTTCATGAAAGCAAACCAATAGCAACCCCCATGATTGTTGGGCAACATCTAAGTCAAACCGGTGATCCCTTTAATGACCCAACTCTCTATCGATCCTTGGTTGGGGCGCTTCAATACCTCACTATTACCCGGCCAGATATCTCTCATGTTGTTAATAATGTTAGCCAATACATGCACAATCCCATGGAATCCCACTTTCAAGCAGTTAAACGACTCCTACGATATGTCAAAGGTACTGTTAATCATGGACTCGCGATCTCTCACTCTTCGATTCATGACATTGTTGCTTACTCCGATGCAGACTGGGGTGGTTGCCCGGACACATGGCGATCCACATCTGGATATGCTATCTTCCTAGGGCCAAATCTGGTTACATGGAGTTCTAAAAAGCAGCGCACCGTCTCTCGATCTAGCTGCGAATCGGAATACCGGGCTCTCGCAAACACCGCTGCTGATGTGACTTGGCTCACGAATTTACTCTATGAACTTCGGTTACCTGTTTCTCGTGATCCTACACTTCTTAGTGATAATAAAAGTGCCCTCTTCATAACCAACAACCCGGTCTCTCACAAACGAGCCCGGCATATCGCTCTTGATTATCACTTCGTTCGTGAATTGGTACAAAGTGGACTTCTTGCAACAAAATTCATTCCAAGCAAGCTCAACGTTGCTGATCTCTTTACAAAAAGTTTACCACGTCCACTCTTTCTACTCTTCCGCTCCAAGCTTTGTCTTTGGCCAAACACCACGACATGCTTGAGGGGGGGTGTTAGCACTCAAGAGCCCACTACCTAGAGTCATAATCTTTATTTATTCAATATATACATGTGTCCTATTGGGAGACTAACTCCTGTTGTAATCTTACTATATAAATAAGATATCTCCCTCTCCCACAAATTGTGTGGTGAGAAATAAATCTCAATAGCTATAAATCCTTAAGGACAGTGATCATCACGTCCTCGATTTGTTGTTTTGTTTCGTTTTCAATTACCATCTTTTAACAATCTTAAGGATTTATAATCATGGATTCTACGGGAAATTTTCTGAAAATATTTGGTCAAGACACGATTAAACTCGATCGAATGGATGGCATGCGTTTTACAAGATGGCGCGAAAAGATGAAATTTATGCTTACAACATTCAATGTCTACTATGTTTTGGAACCGGATCGAAGATCAATTGCTGAATTGATGATGAAAGTCTTTGCAGAAGAGCACATGACGACATGTTATGTCGTGGGTACATTCTACTACTCTTACCAATTGTTTGTTCAATTTCCATGCACCAATGCAATCCGCAAAGGAGATATGGGATTCTCTTGAAAACAAGTACAATTGAGAAGCAAGGGGCAAAATAAGTTTGTTGTATTTAATTTCTTTGAATTTGCCTTGAAGGATCAAGGATCTATCCTTGATCAAGTTCACGAATTGTTTGTTTTTGTGTCCAAATTTAAGTAACTAAAGATCGAGATTCTTGATAAAGTTCTTGTAGGGGCAATAATTGCAAAATTACCCCATTGTGGCATAATTACCTCAAGAAGTTGATGCACACAACGGAGGATATTAATCTTGAGCAATTACAAAAGCATCTAAAGATTGAGGAAGAAACTCGTTCTCGTGAAAAGGACATGAATGGTGCGTCAACTTCCAAGGTGAATTATGTGGAGTCTTCAAGGGCACAAAACAAAAAGCGCAAAGTAGATTGGAACACCCACACAAGACAAACAAGGACAAGAAACCTTTGTCGGAAGTGACATGTTACAAATGTGGCGAAAAGGATCACGTTAAACGCTTTTGCAAGGTTTCTAAGAAGCAACATGTCTCGAATTCTTATACGAAGAACAACAAAGAAAAGGAAGACGCAAACATGGTCGAGAATACGTACATTATGGAATTACCGCTATGGTTTCCAACTTAAATGTTGGAATGATATAAGAAGTGCATATTTCAAATATTGTTACTTCTAATGTTTGGTGTTATGACTCTGGTGCTACTACACATGTTTGCAACAACAAGGGTTGTTTTAAAGATTATGAGGAATCGGTGGAGGGACACGAAATAATGATGGGAGACTACCATACTTCCAAAGTTCTTGGTTCCGGAAAGGTTGAACTTCAACTTACCTCCGGAAAGAAATTGGTTCTCAAAGGTGTTCTTTACTTTCCTACAATTAGAAAAAATCTTGTTTCCGGATTCAAATTGTTTAAAAATGGTGTTAAGGCCGTGATAGAATCCGACAAAGTGATTATATCTAAGGCCGGTATGTTTGTCGGCAAAACCTATGCTTGTGATGCGATGTTCAAGTTATCTACTATTAATTAAATTTCAAGTTCTACTTACTTTGTTGATTGACTATTTAATTTATAATGTTGAAAGTTCTTCATTTAATTTATGGCACTATCGATTAGGACATATTAATTATAGATCCATGAAAAACATGTACAAACAAAGTATCATCTCCTTTAATAAAGAGCATAGTGAAAAATGTGAGATTTGCGTCCAAAACTAAAATGAAAAGAAAACCGTTTCCTAAACTTGAAAGAGGGACACAAATCCTCGAGTTAGTTAATTCGGATATTTGTGAATTGAATGGTCAATTAACTCCGGGTGGGAATAAATATCTTTATTATGGTTGTTTTATCTATATATGTTTACTTGAACTTATGTAGATCAACTTATATAAAGAGCATTTGGCCTAGCGGTATCGGAGCCTCTGACCTCTTAGGAGATCATGGGTTCAAACCTCTCACCAAAGATGAGATGGGTGTGTAAGTTTATTTGTTGCATTTGCCGTATATAAATATTATATACTTAAAAAAAAAAAACTTAAACAACAACAACAAAAGCAAAAGCAAAAAAACCTCACAGATTTTAAATCAAAAGGTTAACTTTGCATTTGATGATACATCAAAAGACCGCAAATTTGTATTGAGATAATACGATGATTTAATTAGAAGTCTAAGTACCAAATTTTTAACATTGGTGAAAACTAAATGCCAAAAAGTTATTCAATAAATTTGAAATTTGTTAATGAATAATATATTATTAGAATAAAATAAATTAACGTTTTTAATAATATTTCAATAAAATAACATTAGTTTCAATTTTTAATCTTTGTGACAGTATTAATTGAATGGTATTTTAGATGAATTATTAATGTTAAAAAAATATATTAGATTTTAATAACAAGACAAACTTGGTCATTTCATGGAGTGAATGAAAACCTTGCAACAAAGTCATCCCTTATGATGACAAAATTGGCATTTTCTACACCAAACGTTCTATAAATACTAATCATTTCCATCTTACCTCCCATCAAACATTCATTTTCTTTTTCCAAGAAAAAAAGGCATTCGTAATTTTCGGGAAAAACAACAACTATGAAGAACGTTTGCATTAGTTCATGCCTTCTTGTCATCCTCGTTGCCTTTCCATTGAAGATTGATGCTCAAACATGCAAAGCCAAGTGGTGGTATAAAGGGAAAGAAACCACCTCCTGGACAATGCAATACAGAGAACGACTCGGATTGTTGTGTCCAAGGCAAATTTTACACCACATACACATGTTCACCACCCGTTTCTAGTCATACAAAGGCGACTCTAACATTAAACAGTTTCCAAAAGGGAGGGGATGGAGGTGGCCCATCGGAGTGCGACCACAAATACCATTCTGACGACACACCTGTTGTGGCTCTATCAACAGGGTGGTACAAGGGAGGGGATAGGTGTCATAATTTCATCACGATCAATGGTAATGGACGAAGTGTAAAATCCATGGTTGTAGACGAGTGTGATTCCAAAATGGGTTGTGATGAAGAACATGACTACCAACCTCCATGCCCTAACAACATTGTCGATGCCTCTAAAGCTGTTTGGAAAGCATTGGGTGTATCAGAAGACAATTGGGGAGATTTAGATATCTCTTGGTCAGATGTATAGAGATATCCTTCTTTAAGACTCCTACAACTCTTGCCGTATATGTATGTATGTATGTATGTATGTATGTATGCATGCATGCATGCATGCATGCATGTATGTATGTATGTATGTATGTTTCATGCATGTATGTGAGTGTATTGAACTAGTAAAAGAACCATATTTTGTGTCTAATTTTAAATACGAATTTAACGATCCCCTTTTGGATTCTAGTTTTCTTCCTCGCTCCCTAACTTTTTGAACATTTAAAGTCTGATGACTTGTGGAATTTCATGCTCGTGCAATTCTAATTTGGATATGTATTCACTGATTACAAATGGTTAATGCGTTAATCAAGTAACTAAATCGAGAAAATGCAAAACGAGTATATTTATATTGCTAATTTTCTTTTAATTGTCTTCCAAGCAAATAAAGCTTATGCTTTGAGGCCACTAATTGATACAGAAAAAGTGTGAATAGAAGAAAATCATATAAGGAGAAGAAGAAAAAAGTGTTGCCCTTATGTGTTAAAAGTGGTTGGTTAATCAGTGGGGGTGGCTGGTAATGTGGATCAATATATGCCACATTATCCTTATATGTTAACAATGGTCAATTGGTGGTGATGGTTGGTGACGTGGATCAATAAATGACACATTATCCTTTGTGTTAATCGGTGGTGGTGGCCGGTGGTGATTAGTGACATGGATTAGTAAATATCACATTATCTTTATGTGGCACCATGCAGGCACTAATATAATCAACCAACAAAACGTCACCTGGTGAGGGTCTCCTCTTTTCTTTTATTTTATTTTCTTTTTTGCGTAAAATGCAATAAATTAGAAGTTGCTATTTTACGTTAAACAAAAAAATATAAAAAATGGAAATTAAGCAAAAGTAAATTATTATTATATGCATTTAACAGATGACTATTTGACAAAAGAAGAAGCTCAGAAAATATAATAACTAAAGACTTGGAAAAAGTCAATTGCAAGTCAACAATGACGAGGATAAAAGAAAATTGTTAGCTAATAAACGTTTGGTAAAAACTAATTGATAAGGTTCAATAACAATGTAAAGTGAACTATTGGGACATCTTAAAAAACCATTTATTTAAAAAATAAAGGGCATAATTGAAAAAAGTGATAAAAAAAGTTCTGAAGCTTATTGAAAAGATATCTGAAATACCATTTCAAAAAATTAGTTTATATTTTAACAAATGTGATTTTTCCAATAAGTTTAAAAACGAAATAGATGGTGGCCCAAGAGTGTTATATACTATGCATAAAAGTAGTAACGTAACTCCACAAATTATAGTTCTAATAACATAAAATAATTAAATATCCATAATGTTTCATCTACTTAGGATGAATTTGGTATGCGAGTCAGGATAGGACGAAACATGACAAATTAAAAACTTGTCCTACGTTTGGCGCAAGATTAGACCTAGACTGGAACACGATTGGACTGATTGGGACAAAAATACAATTCTTTTGTCACACCAAAATAGGTGGAACAAAAATGGAAGGAAATGACACAAGATTGGTAAATTACTAAACTACACATGTCAAATTAAAAACTTAAAAATCTTCAACAATTCTTCCATCCATCCACCTCACTCTCGTCTGTCCAGTTCCGTCTAGTCCTGTTCAATCTCGTCAATGCACCAAATGCACCCCAAGAGACTTATGGGAACTTTATATACTATGTCGAGAAGAATTGTAATGACAGCATAAAAGTAGACATTTCAACAATAAAACCCACGATTTCCTACACCTACAGTGAGTGTCAGAATGCAAACCATAATGAACAACTTTCTCCAATGAAATACCCTTTTTTTTGTGTTTCTCATTCTCATAATTTCAAATTCATTAGGGGCAGAGATTTAATGCTTCTAAAGCAGCATGGAAAGCCTTGGATGTTCCCAAAAAAAAATTGGGGACAAATGGTAATTGTCTTCACATTTCTCTAATGTCATCATTGTAGATTTGTAGTTCCCAAATTGTAGATGTTGTATTTTGTGTAAATTTATTATATGTTGGCCTGTGTATATTATGAAATCGTACTTGTTAACTGGCACAATGCAATTGTTATGTGAATTAAAGGGGTAGTGATTGGTATTTTTACAGTATAATACCATCTTCCACGAGGAGATAGATTGATGCTCTAACATGCACGCCAAGTGGTGGTATTAGGGGAAAAACCGACCTCATGGACAATGCAACATAGAGAACAACTCAGATTGTTGTCTCCAAGGGAAGTTTTACGCCACATTCACATGTTCACCACGTGTTTCAAGTAATACACAGGCGATTCTAGCGTTGAATAGTTTCCAAAAGAGAGGTGATGGTCCGATCAGAGTAGGACCACATATATCATTCTTATTAAGGTTTGAATAGCTACTTCAATTAGCGTTTTAATAAGCTCCAATGACTTGTTTACAATTTGTTCTCCGATTACCCCTTATATTTTTCCAATGAATTTTTCAACATGTCACTTTTGATCTTTGAAAATTGTCATCTAGCTTTATCACTTAGGGCGCGTTTGGTTTGCGGGATTGGAATGGAATGGATTGGATTTCAAAAGAGGATTTGGATTTGGGGGAATTTGAAATCCCTACATGTGTTTGGTTTGTAGGATTTGGAATGGATTTCAAATCCATTCCTTTACAAGTCTTGTTTGATTTGTAGGATTTGGATTTAGATTGAGTTTTTTTAATTATTTTGTTGTTTTATAAATAATTTATTTTTATTGGTAAACGTCAGATTTGGATCGATACAATTTGACGTCTGGATCAATGTTTTAAAAACCGGGTCGACCCGGCCGGTCGAACCGGTGAAGAGACCGGGTTTATGCCATTTTATGACCTGGATTGAACCGGCCGGTTCTATTAAAAAACCGGTTGAACCGGTCATAACGAACTGGTATCGAACCGGTTGACCCGGTAACAAAAGTTAAAAACGAATAGTCCAATAAGCAATACGTATTAGCGTTAAAAACCAACACTCCAATGTCTCAAGATCCATGATTAAGTTTGATCGTTATATTTCGTTTGGATATATTTGAATTGATGAAAAACTTATGCTTATGTGTGTTTATTTAATGTTTTTGGATTGATGTAAAACTTGTTATGTGTTTTTTTAATGTTTTAACTTGTGGACATCAATATTTTGGTTATATATATGCATGAAAATGAAAAATACAAATAAATTCTTGAAACCGGGTTGAACCGTGACCCGGTTACCACACCGGGTCAATCAAAAAACCGATTTTTAAAACATTGGTCTGGATCACGCTTTAGAATCCGTCGGATTTGGATTTCAAATCCATGCCCAAAGCCAAAGATTTCAAAATCCATCATATGAGGGATTTTAAAATTGTCAACGGATTTGAAATCCGGTCAACGAAATCCTTTCCTGCAAACCAAACGCAGGATTGGAATGGATTTGAAATCCAAATCCTTCCAAATCCATTCCAATCCCGCAAACCAAACGCGCCCTTAGGTTTTATCAAACATGTTAGTTTATCAACTAGCAAGTTCACATAACAGAGCGTAAAAATCTCTATGCACGTTTAAGGTTATGCGGAATCAAAGACGACTTTCCATCCCTTTACAAAAAAACTCAAAACAGGGGGAGAAAGAAGAATCATAGAGGAAAAGAGAATAATGTTTTCAATAATAACAAAAACACAGGTCACTCACTACCCACATACGTGGTAAAAATATGAAATAAGCTTAGCATGGTCTAACACATTATAGTTCTTATAACATAACATCCCATCACTTTTGTTACACTTGCTTTCCTTCCATATTACCACAAGAGATCTAGACCCAAGATGAGTGTTTGTTAGGCAGGACAGTACGGACAAGACAACAGAACAAAAACATCTTGTCAATATTAGACTGGAACAGAAGGAACTGTGTGGGACAAAAAACGGTAAAACACACCAAAAAATAGGTGGAATGAAAAAAACACACCAAAATAAGTGTAATAAAAGTTAAGGAGACGAGACAAGATTGGTAAATTACTAAATTAGTCATGTCAAATTAAAACCTTAAAACCTTCAACAATTCTTTCACTCACTGATCTCACTTTCACCCGTTCATTCATACACAGTCTTGTTTGCATACCAAATGCAACTCTAGAGACTTGTGGCAACTTCAAATATTATATCAAAAATAATTATAATGACTAAAAGTAGGCATTTCAAGAATAAAACCCAGGATTTCTTACACCTTACAGTGAGGGTCAGAATGCAACTACTGTTTTGTATGAACATATCAGACTAGTAAAGAAACATTCATAGCTTTTCAGTGATGCCCTTAAATTCATCATCATCCAAATCGACGTTCCAACTCTCGTAAATGTCAAGATGAGTGAGTAACTTGCATTTGGCGAGGATTTCAAACAGACCCGGCTTCCCAAATTTACCGGAACAAAGTTGGAGCCACTTGAGGCTCGGCATGGTGTCAGCTATGGCTTTTGCTTCGGAATCATCGACAGGTGAGGAATGTTCCTCGAATGGGACATTGGGCATGCATCTTTTCAAGTCAAATAAAGACTTGCAATTGTTACCAAATGCTGCAATGCCTTTGTGTGTGATGTGGAAGCAATAGCTTATATCCAAGTATTTAAGATTTGGCAATGGCTTTATATGCTTCAACACCATATCATCAGTGATGTTACCCACTGGCATAACCAAAGATATCAGACATCTTCCACTGCAATAAAACTTAGCATTAAGGAAAGACAAATACTATTTTAATTATTTCCGTCAATCAGGTTGAATGTATTATTATTTGCTTTAAAGACTTTTTTTTATAAATATTTTAATAATATAATTAATGTTGAAATCTATCTGTTAGAGTTGCATGTAATTATTTTTAGAGATTTTAATATTAGAGTAGTTGTTGGAGTTGGTCTAACGTACCAGTTGGCAATGGACGAGAATCCGAAAACTCCCATGTCGAAGGTACAAAGTTGTCGAGCCATATAATTGCTCCGCTGGACAAGGTTTTGCAACACCAAATCCACCTTCACGGGATCATTATGACTGCGAATCTCACACCACACCGACACATCTATATCCCGCCAGCAGTACGGTCCCAACACCACCTCATTCCACGACTTACAAACAAACGGCAAACGCTTCACCATCTCATGTGGCTGTATCCTTACAAAGATCAATGCCAGTATCTCCGGATGCAAGGCCTCCCACCTCCGTCCCTCCTCCACCACCACCACCACAGCAGCCTTTTTATCCACAACCCTCTGCCTCTTCTTCCTCATGTCTGTATGAATCATAATGTAGAGCAAGTATTATGCAAATACATAACCATGTATATATGAAACAATTACAAACCTAGGTGAAGGATCGTGTGCGAAGTTGCGGTTAACGTGAGAAGTGGATCCGAACCATTTATCACTTTTAATCAAATGTCCTCTCAGGAATTGCGGTTTGATAAGGGAATTGATCTGGTGCATCTCATCCTAATGTACATCAATTTCTCATCCAACCTCACTTTAAGCTCAACTTTTCAACGAAACCCTACAAACCCATATATATATAATTATATATATAGGGTTGTTTAATTTGCAACCTTTAAAAAGGTTGCAAACCTTGCAACCCACATCTTAACCGTCGGATTCATGATCGGCGGTTACAATAGATATGGGACCCAATATTTTTAATTAAAAAAAATAAAAATAAAAATAAAATAACCGTCGATCATGAATCCAACGGTTAAAATGTGGGTTGCAAGGGTTGCAACCTTTTTAAGGGTTGCAAAATATCCTTCCAATATATATATATATATATATATATATATATAGGGGAGCGATCAATTGGAAACCAGTATTACATTGGAAACTGTTGGGAACTGAAGAATTCATCAAGTATGGTTAATGCTGCTGGTTCAAAGTTACTACTGCTAGAATACTTAAAGGTTAATACTGCTGAGTGTTACTACTGCTAGTAGAATTAATACTGCTAGTCAAAGTTAGTGCTGCTTGAACAAAGTTAGTACTGCTTAGCTAGTTAGTACTGCTAGTGGTTAATACTGCTTGGTAGTTAATGCTGCTAAGACCAAGTTAATGCTGCTAGAAGAAATTAATACTGCTGAGCATAGTTAGTACTGCTTATAACTTAAAGATCCGGATGGAAAGGATGACAGCTGGAAAGAATAAAGATATTCATGGAAGGCTTGAAGATAATGATGGAAGATATACTGAAGATATTTTATTTATTGTAATTATCTTTTTATTCAATATATGTACAGATTTGATAAAATAGATTAATTGATTAATTCTAAGTTTTAGTTCTAGAGAGAAAATCAACCTCAAGGCATAGATTCTAATTCTAGAGAAGTAGAATTCGTATTGGTGAGCCTGTTCATCAATATTGAGGTTGAGTGTGTAATCTTGTAACTTCAAAGCATTCAATACAAGTTTACAGTTTGTTCTTTATATTTACTGTGTTGATTTACTGTTTCATTGAATATCAAAGTGTTATTCCGCAAACTTCTTTGATATTGTTTCTGAGAATTATTTCTTGTTGAGAATTCGATCCTGACAAGTGGTATCAGAGCTAGTATTCTCAGAAACCTGCAATCATCATTCTTCCTTGAAATCAGAAATCATCAATGGCTAAAGTTTCAGATTCTTCAAGCACAGAAATCCCCACAGAGGTAATGTCTAATCTTTGCTCTAAAACTTGTATGGAAACTGTTAAAAGGTACAGGGATCACAACCAGACAATGAGTGATGACCTTAAAAGATTAGAGAGAGATATAAAAGACTGTAAGAATTGTTGAGAGTTTTGAGGAACAGATCAAGAGTTTCCAAGCCAATGAGATTCAACACTCTTATGACTCAAACTACTGGAAGTGGGAGAAAGATCAGTATGAGTCTAAGCTTAAACAGAAAGAAGAGGAGAATGAGAAGATAAAGAGTGAGTTTGAGAAAGCAAAGCTGGATATTGAGAAATTTTCCAATGCTTCTAAAGCAATGGACTCTTTGCTCCAAACTCAAATCCATGACAAACTTAGAAGAGGAATAGGCTATAACACAACACCACCACCATACAACAACAATTACATCCCTCCTATATCAGACTTGCTAGAGACCAAGAATAGGAAGGAATTGTCTGATGAAGCCACTAAGGTAGATCCATTAGACAAAGTGGTGGTTGAAACAGACTCTGAAGAAGAGAACTCTAATGATAAGAGTAAGAAGAACACTGTGAGTGGTGAGATTCTTCTAGAAAATCACATTATCACCAATGAGGGATGTGGAAAGGCTTGGATCAAATCTAAGGACATAGAAAAGACAGAGGGAAAGTCTGGTAAGGTCCACTACAAACAGACAACAGTTGTGAATCCTGTCCCTTGCAAACAGTGTACTTGCAATAAATCTGAGCCCCAAAAACATGATAAAAGGAGGGGAAATCAAAGAAACTGGAATAATCAGTGGGCACAAAAACAAGGGGTTGATCTGAGTAAAATCAATAGATCAAAACCTTGTTTTATCTGTGGAAAGCTTAATCATGTTGCCAAATACTGTTATTTCAATCCTATCAACCAAAGAGTTAATTTTCAAAGACAAACTCAAAACTCCTTTGGTTATAGGAATCAAAGAAGGAATCAAATGGCTGAGAAAAGAGCACCTAAAAAGTATCATGCTCAGAACAAGTTTGCTAATACAAAGAAAAATGCTCCAAATAAGCCAAGGAGTAATTTAAAGACAAAGAAAGCAAACAACTTTGTTCAAGTTTGGGTTCCAATTGCAAAGAAACCTGTTAGTACTGCTATCCCAGATAGTACTGCTAACAAGAATAGTGCTGCTAACTTGATTAGTACTGCTAACCAAGTTAGTGCTGCTAACAAGGCTAGTGCTGCTTCTAGTAGTAATGCAGCCAAACCTATAATCTTGACAAAGTATTCCAGTCATGAGATTCCTAAACAACTCATCCAGACTAAACTAACAGATTATATTGATGAGAAAGGACAACCCAAGACCACTTTGGCTTGGGTTCCCTCCAAGACTAACTGATTTATCAAGTGTGCAGGGCAATCAAAAGCTCAAGAGGAAGAGCATTCGGAATGAAGAAAATGGTTGCTCTTGGCACATAACAAGGAACATGGACTGCCTTCAAATTCTTTAAAAGATTTGATGAAGGACATGTTACTTTTGATCCAGCAGAAGGTTGAAGTTAGAAATACTCCAGAGGGAATAATGATCATGAAGGATCAAGAAGAAAAGGATCAGGGGATGAACAAAGTAGTAAGAGAAAAAGGATGGTGTCAAAAAGTGTAAGAGTAGTTAATACTGCTAGTAGTTAATACTGCTTTCAGTTAATATTGCTAGTAGTTAATACTGCTTTCAGTTAATACTGCTAGTGGTTAATACTGCTTTCAGTTAATACTGCTAGTAGTTAATACTGCTTTCAATTAATACTGCTAGTAGTTAATACTGCTTTCAGTTAATACTGCTAGTAGTTAATACTGCTCTAGGTTAATACTGCTTATGTTCCGAATACTATAAATACTCTTTGCCCGCCTAAAAGCTTATAACGACTCTCTGCATACTATTCACTTGCGCTCTAAACCCTTTCTCTCTCAAAGTTCAAAGTTTTCAGGTGTTGGTCCCAAATAGCAGTAAATAAATAAGCAAAGTATTGTAGAAGGGGGGGTTGAATACAATACACACATTTTTTCACTTACTTTAATTCTTATTGATTTGAAATCAAGAATTACACATAGAAAACTTTGATTGTTGCGGAAGAGAACATATGAGATATGTTCAAACAATCTTACACATAGAGAATAAAGAACAATTGTAAAACACTTAGAAAACAATTGAACTTCGTAGAGAGAAAGTTGCCAGGCACTTAGAGAACTTGAAGGTAGTAGAGCTGGGTGATCTTGCATGTTGAACCATCCTCCATATTTATAGTGCCTCATGCATTAAATGCATGGGACACCTGTTGAGCAAGGGATGGACACAGGTCTTCAGCAAGGTACATGATGTACTTTTTGTCTTGAGGTGTTTTGGCTTGAAGTGTTGACCTGCAGAAGGATGGTAGAGACCTTTCCTTAAAATGGTGTAGGAGACAAAACTTACTTTATCTCATCTTCATATGAGGTCCACGTCAATGCAAGATATCACAAATATACTTTGTCAGAAAAGTACAATGTGTTGGAGAAATCTTCAGGCCTTGAAGATTAAGGAGTCTTCGGTTGCCGAAGAGTTCTTCGGCTCCTGAAGACTGAGAGGTCTTCGGCTCCTAAGACTGAGAAGTCTTCGGCTTCCAAAGATGTCTTCGGCCGAAGACGTCTTCGGCCGAAGAGGTCTTCGGCCGAAGAGGTCTTCGGCTCCTGAAGACTGAGATCGGCACCATCCTGGTCAATGGTGTTGATCAAGTAGGCATACTTGGCTTTAGGCTGAGGAGTCTATCTTCAATCCGCTTTGAGAGATATTCTCCTTCTTTGTCTTCTTCGGTTGATCTTCGACTTCACCGAACATTTGTATAGAAACCAAGATGCTAAAAGAACCTCAAACATATTCTAAGTAGGATGATATAAGATGGAAGATCAGGAGGTCATCTTCAAATCTTCAGATGACCCAACAATCTCCCCCTATTTGAGGATGACATCCATACTAAGGAATAAAACAAAGAGTGTACTGAATAAATTCATTTTGACCCATATTTACTCTTTTTGGGTTCTTTTCACATAGACCATTTTTTTTTTTTTTTTTTTGTATATCTGACATTTACAAGAGAATGAAAAGTATAGCTATACATACGAATACAATGAATAAAGAATGAGAAAGAAAAAAATATATATACAAAGATACAGAAAACAGTAGCCGGGATTGTTTGAACTTGAGTGGTTGGTTGCTCCCCCTCAATTCATACTCCCCCTCAACTAATGTCAGGTGGCTTTGATCACATAGTCCATAGCAAAATTAGTTTCAACAGAGTTTAAGCCTGAGTTGTAAGTTGCTCCCCCTCAACTCATACTCCCCCTCAACTAATTCATGGTGTTCAGAAAGAAAGAAGTTAGAAGATTTTCGGGATCCTCCGAACTTGCTCCTGGAAGGGCAGATTCATCCTTGGATCGTGCAGAAGCATCAGGACTGAGAATCCTGGGTGATAGGCTGTGAGGTGGAGAAGAGGCACCTTGGATAGGGAAGGAGTCCAAGTCATCCTTATCAACCAAGGAAAAGGTTGATGAGGGAATAATAGGGGTCCCCGATTTTACAATTGTATCCTTTTGTGAGGATACAAAGGAGGTGGCTTTAGGTTTAGCAGAGTCCCCGGGCCCGAATGGGAAAATTTCAACACCTGCCGATTGTGGAGAATCGGTGGGTGGAGTTTGTGGCTTGGCCCTTGAAACCTTCCTCAACCTCTTGAGAGGAGAGGGAGGGGAAGAAGGTGAGTGCCTCCGCTTTGAAGAGGGATGTGTGACCGGGGCAACAACCGAAGGTTCTTTCAGTCGTATGGTCATCTTAGCTAGTGCGGAGGTGCCGAAAGCCTTTGAATATTCTTTCTTACTAGTCGGCTTCACTTAGGAATAGGGAAGATGGGGCCACTACAAATGAGGGAGCCTTGGACACCGGAGTGTCGCGAGCATCACCCCATTGTAGATCGGAAGAGGTTATGAAAGAAAACATACCTGAGTTGAGAGCTTGATTGGTGGATAGAGAGCCCTTGTTGAGAGAGAACTTCTTGAGTTTCTATGTGTTGGTAGGAGAGTCATCACCAAATCAATTTGTGACACAACAATTTTTCTCCCCCTATTTGATGATGACACCAACACATAGAAAAAAATAAAGGTACTGACACTCAGAAAAATTACAAGACACGAAGAAACTCATAAATTCAGTGGCCCTTTGTTTTTTTTTTTTTTTTTTTTGTGGGCTCTTTTCTTTTTCTTTTCTTTTCTTTTCTTTTTTTTTTTTTGATCTTTATTTTTTTTTAAACAGAAAAGAAAGAGATGGGGGGATGATAAAAAACGGTGAGGGATTGTAAGGAGATGGAAGAAAATATAGAATGTGATGGGAGAGAGAGAGGGGGAAAGCCGAAAGGGAGTGAGAGAAAGAGAGAAACCGAAGGATGGGGGGTGGGGGGAAATGGGTTTCGGCTAGAAAAAATAAATGGCTTGGGGTTGGAAGCTACCGAAAGAAGAGAGGTAGAAGAGAGTGGGTGGGGTGGTTTGATTTTCGGTGGTGGGGGTGAGGAGAGCCGAAAACAAAAAGGTTAAGGGGGTGTTTGGTTCGGCTTGGTGAGGAAAGGGAAGAACCGAAGGGGAAAGGGAGGGGGTTGTTCGGCTAGGGGGAAGAGAGGGAGGGAAGAGAGAGAGAGCCGAAGGAGGGAGGGGAGGAGGGGGGGAGAGAAGAGAGATAGACCAAAAGTGAGAAAGAGGTTAGAGAGAAAAAAAATTAAATATTTTTTTTTTTAAAGTTCGGCGGATGAACAGTACCACCGAATTTTTTTTTTTTTTTTTAAAGTTCGGCGGATGAACAGTACCGCCGAAAAAAAAATATTTTTTTTTTTTTTTTTTTTGAAAAAAATAAATATTTTTTTTTTTAAAAGTTCGGTGGATGAACAGTACCACCGAAATTTTTTTTTTTTTTTTTGAAATTCGGCCGATGAACAGTACCGGCGAAATAAATTTTTTTTTTTTTTAATAATGTTCGGTGGATGAATAGTACCACCGAAAATTTTTTTTTTTTTTAAATGTTCGGCGGATGAACAGTACCGCCGAAATTTTTTTTTTTTTTTTTTTAAAATGTTCGGCGGATGAACAGTACCACCGAATTTTTTTTTTTTTTTTAAAGTTCGGCGGATGAACAGTACCGCCGAATTTTTTTTTTTTTTTTTTTAAAGTTTGGTAGATGAGAAGGAAATGAATGTTGTAGGTGAGAGTTGGATGGAACATCTTTGTGAGAGATAGATGGAAGATCGACAGGAATAGGTAAAGAAGGAATGTATGGTTGAGAAAGTGGGATGATTTGCGGTGAAGTTTGAGGTTGAGACGAGAATGAGATATCAAATATTGATGATGGAGGAAGGAAAGGTGATATGATGAGAAATGAGATCAGTAGGTGTGAAATGTAATGATGGGAGAAAGGAGAGATCTTGATCTTCAGAGAAGACTATCTGAAGATTAGGGATTGGAGATGAGAAGATATGTAGTTCACCATTATGATGAGATGTGCCTTGAGAAGAAAGAAACATATGGATTTGAGTTAGATGAAGGATTATGAGAATCTTCACCAACACATGATGATATCCTCCAATCATCATCTCAAGATGAGATGATGACTTAAGATCATCAAACTTCACATGAGTAGATGTAGTTTCTCCGAAGATGGTGGACTCGGTAGGCTTTTGAAGAGTGAGAGAGAGGGAGAGGTTGAGAGCCGAAGGTGAGGGAAGGGAGGTATAAGGGAGGTTTGTTCTTTGGTGGGTTTAAGAGGCCGAAAGAGAGAGATGAGAAGAGAGAGAGAGAGAGAGGGATGTACCTGGGTAGGAGGTAGAGCACTCAGCAGACACAATGGCCATAGAGAAGGATTGAGCTTCACTGTTCATCAACATCATCTATTTTAGCCATGAAACAAAGGTTGGCCATTTCTTTGTCACTTTCAGAAGTGGCTTCATCTGCCCAATCATGGGTTTCAGTCATTTGACTTTTTCCCTTTTTGAGCAAGATTTCATTTCTCTCCTTCTCTCTCTTATATTTTGCCTTGTATTTCTCAGCCCAGTCAGAATTTGAGGAGATAGACATATTTGTCTTTTGGAAAGAAGGTTGGTAAGAATCAGACTTGGTTCTGACAAACCTAGAGGAGGTACGGTTAGAGGAGGGTAGTCTGGATTTATCAGAAGACCTGCTTCTGCACTCAGAAGCAAAGTGTCCTTTCCTCCCACACCTGTAACATTCCTCATTTGATTTGTCAGAGGGAGAGATTTTAGAAAAAGTAGAAGAGGGTTTTCTTGAAAACTTGGATTTTCCAGAAGAGAGTCGAGGGTTACTGGAAGTCTCCTCACCTTCATCATCAGCCTCACTAAGGGAGGCTTCTGAAGGATCATTAAGGTCCTCTTGACTATCACGGTCAGAATCGGAGGGATAGGTGATTCTAGGAACACACACAGAGTTTTTGGAAGAATCATTAACAAGAGCTAGAGAAGAGCTTTTAATGTCATTTGTGATAGACTTCCTAAGCAATTTAGTTTGCTCATAGTTAAAGAGAGTACCATACAAGGCAGTGAGAGGCATGGAGTCAAGATCCTTGGTAGACTTGATGCAAGTACACATGTTTTCCCAAAACTCAGGAAGACAGTCCATGAACTTGCACAAGACTTCCTCATTATCATAAATGCGACCCACAAGTTTAAGATCGTTGAGAAGACTGTTAAAACGATTGTAGTAGTCTGAGAGAGATTCACCCTTTTCATGAGAAAAGAGTTCATACATTCTTACAAGAGCAATCTTTCTGCTCTTTTTCACCTCAGACGTACCTTCATAAAGAACACACAGAGTGGACCACATTTCTTTTGCAGTAGAAAGGTTAACAAGGGAGTGATAGACCTCATCAGGCAGAGAAAGGGCAATGATGGCTCTGACTTTAGTATCAAGAGCTATAAGACGTCTGTCTTCATCATTATATTTGCTGGGATCCTTTACAATGTATCTCCCATTTGCTGGAGTTCTTTCTTCCTCAGAAGAGTCCTCATCAGCATTTCCCTTATCTGCCTTTTTGGCATTGTACCGGTCCCAAACCCTAGGAAGAAAAGGACCTTCATGTAAGATAGTAGGATATCTGCTGTCAACTCCTTCTAAGAAGAGTATCATACGACTTTTCCACAAGAAGAAGTTATTGGGGTTAAACTTTTGTGGTTTGGCTATAGAGCCATTGTCGTATGAAACAGCAGTGGTGTTTTGAGAAGAATCATTTTTCAAAGAAGAAGAAGAAGAAGAAGAGGCTGCCATTGCGGATCTAGTTTATTGAGTTAAACTGAACCGCTCTGATACCACTTGTTGGTCCCAAATAGCAGTAAATAAATAAGCAAAGTATTGTAGAAGGGGGGGTTGAATACAATACACACATTTTTTCACTTACTTTAATTCTTATTGATTTGAAATCAAGAATTACACATAGAAAACTTTGATTGTTGCGGAAGAGAACATATGAGATATGTTCAAACAATCTTACACATAGAGAATAAAGAACAATTGTAAAACACTTAGAAAACAATTGAACTTCGTAGAGAGAAAGTTGCCAGGCACTTAGAGAACTTGAAGGTAGTAGAGCTGGGTGATCTTGCATGTTGAACCATCCTCCATATTTATAGTGCCTCATGCATTAAATGCATGGGACACCTGTTGAGCAAGGGATGGACACAGGTCTTCAGCAAGGTACAGGATGTACTTTTTGTCTTGAGGTGTTTTGGCTTGAAGTGTTGACCTGCAGAAGGATGGTAGAGATCTTTCCTTAAAATGGTGTAGGAGACAAAGCTTACTTTATCTCATCTTCATATGAGGTCCACGTCAATGCAAGATATCACAAATATACTTTGTCAGAAAAGTACAATGTGTTGGAGAAATCTTCAGGCCTTGAAGATTAAGGAGTCTTCGGTTGCCGAAGAGTTCTTCGGCTCCTGAAGACTGAGAGGTCTTCGGCTCCTAAGACTGAGAAGTCTTCGGCTTCCAAAGATGTCTTCGGCCGAAGACGTCTTCGGCCGAAGAGGTCTTCGGCCGAAGAGGTCTTCGGCTCCTGAAGACTGAGATCGGCACCATCCTGGTCAATGGTGTTGATCAAGTGGGCATACTTGGCTTTAGGCTGAGGAGTCTATCTTCAATCCGCTTTGAGAGATATTCTCCTTCTTTGTCTTCTTCGGTTGATCTTCGACTTCACCGAACATTTGTATAGAAACCAAGATGCTAAAAGAACCTCAAACATATTCTAAGTAGGATGATATAAGATGGAAGATCAGGAGGTCATCTTCAAATCTTCAGATGACCCAACATCAGGCAAGAATCTTCAAGGTCAATGGCATCAATGGCGTTCATTGACGAGCACAATGAAATCGCGATGCTCCAAAAGCCAAAACAAGCAGAAGGCTTTCATCAGATAGTCGACTTTCTGAAGTCTAGCCACATTGCCCATGCTATCACTATGTCTCCAACTATCTTTATAGAGCATCAGAGGCAATTCTGGGCACATGCCACCATTGTTACTGAGGATGGTGTGCGAATGATCAAGACGACAGTATGTGGCAATCCATTGACAGTTACTGAAGAGATAGTTCGCATCAGTCTACGTCTAGATGATGCCTCTGGTATAACTTCTATCCCTAATGATGAACTATTTTCTACTCTGACAAGAATGGGGTATGGAGGCCCATTGGGTGTTTTTAAGTTCTCCAAAGCTAAATTCTCACCTCAATGGCGTTTTCTTGTTCATACCTTGATGCACTGCATTTCTAAAAAGACCACTGGATGGAGTGAGTTCAGCAGTCCCATTGCTTATGCTTTGGTCTGTTTGGCCACTGCCAGAAGGTACAATTTTTCACAAATGATTTTCAATGATCTTGTCTCAAACATGGGAAACAAAAAGAGCTTTTATATGTATCCCAGGTTTGTTCAAGCAGTTATCAACCATGAATTGACGGATATTCCTCATTCTGATGGAATTTATGTACCAAAACCCCCTAAAGGCAAGGTTTTCTCAAATATGAGAAGATCTGCTGGGGACTCGGAAGGAGTTGACACCCCATTGTTCTCTACAATGATGGTGGTGTCCCAAACCAATGAAGGTATGGTAGCAGGGTCAAGGCCCCCATTAGACCAACCCACTGCTAGCCAATCCCAACCTTCCCTCTCTAAATCAATTCCTCAGTCTCTTCTTGACAAACCAACTTCACCAATCACCCAAACTTATCAAAGAAAACAGGTAAAGAAGGCTCCTTCCCTTCTTGTACCATCACCCACTCAGCCTTTATGCCCTCTAAGGGAGACTTCTTCCTTAGAGAATATCCAAAGGGAAACCAACAGGGTGTCTCCCAACCCAAAGGAGGTGCTCTCTGAGGAGGAGGTAGAGCATATGGGTACTGAGGCTGCCACTACTTCTGCTAGCACAGAGAAGGACAGTGGTAACATAAATAAGACCTCCCCCATGGCAACTTGGAATGAGCAATCATTCAAAGGTCCCTGGTGCCAAGAAACCAAGGGGGTGGATAGTGCTTCTGCTAGGCAGAAGACTTCCACTACAAAAAGATCCAATGATCCTTCAAAAGAGGGTAACACTTCTGGAGAGGGTGAGGACAGATATACTTACTATGTGTTGATCCAAACTCTCTCAGTGATTTGATAACGACCCTCTTTTATACTTAGTGAAAATTACGTTATTATATGTATTAGTGTTTTATCATCAGCGATCAGACTGAGTCTGTTCAGATATCGCTGATGACCTTTCTGTAAACATTAATATGTATGTGTTTCACTTTCAGCGATCAAACTGAGTCTGTTCAGTCATCACTGATCGTTTCCTATGTAACACAGTTAACGTAATCCCTGAAGACAAGTCTCGCGTCAACATAGTTCATAGCTGAATCAAATACGAAGCCACTGAACAATAGATAAGTCTACTAGTAACCTGATGCGGATATCAGCGAAGATCAGACATCTACTTACGCGAAGAAGCCTGAGGAAAAGCTTCAGCGATAGCTGAACTTCTTTATCTCTGGAATAAGAGATACTCAGCGATCAACGATCACAAAGCTTATGCCTCAAGTTTTCTTTTGTCTTACCTTGCACAACCAGTACGATGTGTCAGAACGGACACGTCTCTGCCACAAATCGTACACCAACTCTGTCAACTACACTGTTCATAAAGCGGCCAAAAGCATGTCTCCAAAAGTGAGACTATCAAAGCCAATCTATGAATGCCACGTGTAAAGTACCCTGCCATGCATTTAATGCATAGGGTATAAATAGGAAGCTCACCCCTTCATCTGAAGGTGTGCTCAATCCTTGAACTCCAAAATAGAAACCCTTGTTTTCTATCTCTCTAAAAATCCCCCATTCTCTGAATTTCTTGTGCAACCATCTTAGTGTTTCTTAAGTTTGTTTAGATTGAGTCTGTCTTAATCTTATTCCGCAACAAACTTGTAAATTGTATTTTGATTTATCAATAAACAATTTATTAAACCTTAATTTCCGTGTTTGTATTCAACCCCCCCCCCCTTCTACAAACTTGTTAAGCACCTTCGGGACCAACAAGTGGTATCAGAGCAGTTTGTTTAAATCTAATAAACAAGATCTTGCTGTATACTCTTCCTTGCTATTCTAAAATGGCACTAAACACAAACACAAACTACTATGATAATGGTTCACTTTCTAAACCTCCTCGATTTAGCAGAGATAACTTTTCTCTATGGAAAAATCGAATGATGCTATTTCTTGAAGGTGCGGATCCTACTATACCTGAATATATAGAAAACGGACCCTATGAACCTGTTAGAATTATAGCTGCGGTTCCCGCCACTGCCACCACTGAAGCTGTCCCTGAACGATATGTCGTTAAGGAAATAAGACAATGGAGTGATGAAGATAAAAAGAAGGTAGGCATAGATGCAAGAGCAAAGACCATTATATCAATGGCTCTGCCTGATGAAGTTTTCCATTCCATCATGCATCTAAAAACTTCTAAAGAAATGTGGGAAACCATATGTGTTCAATATGAGGGCACCACTGAAATCCAAGAGACCCGAAAGATTAACTTGGTAAGACAGTATGAAAGTTTTATCGCTGGTAAGAATGAATCTCTTTCTGACATTCATCAGCGGTTTAACTGCCTGATCATTGACCTAAGAACTGTTGGAAGGACCTATTCTAATTCTGAGGTCCTAACAAAATTCTTGGAAAGTCTTCCTGAAAGCTGGGACAGTTATTCAATATGTCTTAAGCTGACAAAAGACTTACATACTCTCTCTCTTAGCACTCTGTATGGAATATTGCTCAACTATGAGCAATCTAATCTCCTGAAGAAGAATCTTGTAAAAGATTCTAAAGACTCCAAAAGCACTGCTGTTGCTTTAGTCTCATCAGAGATAATTCCATCCCAGCGATCTACTCTCACCATCACTGAGTTAGATTCTGAATCTGAGGATTTATCAGACCCTGATCTTTCAGAGTTTAATGAGTCCTTAGCACTCTTGACAAACTCTTTTAAGAGATTTGCAAGAAAGAGTAACTTCCGAAGAAGTAAACCTCTCTCTCTTACTGAAAAGCCAAAATCAACTCCGGTTGATAAGGCTACAGCCACTTGCTATAACTGCGAAAAAATTGGACATTTTGCTAGTGAGTGCAGGTCTAAAAAGGTCTTCAAACCTTCTACCTCAAGAAGATCCAGTGATGACAAATACCATAAGCTGAAGAACAAATATCAAAAGCTGAAAAGCTATCAGCAAAAAGGTAAAGGTCTCATCGCTGAAGAACATGACTGGGCTGAATTAGAAGAATCATCTTCTGATGAAGAAGAAGTCGCTAATCTTTGCCTCATGGCTGAGATTAAAGAAGAAGTAGAAGAACCATCTGAACCTTCTATGAGCTACATATCATCTCAGGTATCTATCTCAACAAATCCCTCTCTGCCTGAAGCTGAGAGAAGTCGCGCTGTTGATGTGCTGACGATTGACCTTTATAATGCTCTAAATGACAAAACTCAAGCTGAAAATAAAAATGTTTATTTAACACAAGAGCTAGAGAAATGTCATGAAAAGATCAGTGAACTAAATCTTTTAGAAGAAAAGCTAAAAGATCAAGTCATTATAAATGAAATCATCAGCATTGAACGCGAACAAGCCATCGCTGCTCTAAAAGCAGAAAAGGCTCATGTTGAAAAATGGTGCAAATCATCAACAAAGATCTCTGAGATAATAAATGCTCAAACTCCTGAAAGTGATAAAACTGGTCTTGGTTTTTGGACACCACAGGATGATCCTAAAGAAGAAAGTTCCTCGCTTAAGTTTGGAACTTTTGTCACATCTTTCTTTGACACTTCTTATAAACAATTCTATCCCTGTTCTTCTTCTAATCCCATCCCTGAGGAGATATCTGCAAGATCTAAGCCTGCAGATAAAGGAAAGTCTACTCTCCCTCAGAAGGCTTCCAAGAAAACCAAACTGAAAGTTCCCTCCAAACCTTCAGTGGATAAACCTTCTAGCTCAGTGACAGAAATCGTTGATATCTGTCCTCCAAAGCTAAAGGTTGATCTAAAGCCCGTGAAATCTGAAGAAATAAAAATTCCTCCCAGATCTCGTGCTAAAGGCATTCTTGGAGCTGGACCTGCTCATCTTAAGTTTTCAAAACCTTTTGGTTATAAAACCACCATCAGATATAGAAAATGTTATCACTGTGGATTCACTGACCATATTGCGAGCAAGTGTCCAAATACCACCGAAGCTGATAAAACAGCCAAAGTGAAGAAAAATGCCTCTAAGGCAAATAAAGTCACCAAAGTGAAAAATACCACTAAGGTTAAGAAATTAACCAAAGTGAAGATTACCACTGAAGCTGAATCTTCATCAGCGGTGAAGACTGCTGAATCTTCCTTATCCACTAACTCTGAAGGACCCATTGAAAAGTGGGTACCAAACAAAGCTTAATCTTCCTTATGTATGCAGGGATCAAAGGGCATCTGGTATCTCGATAGCGGATGTTCTCGTCATATGACTGGACAAAGAAACCTGCTCACTGAATACAAGGAAGAGAAAGGCCCCTCTGTTACCTTTGGTGGAAATGGAAAAGGATTTACCCGTGGGTTTGGTGTCCTCAGCAATGGGACAACTACCTTTCGAAGAGTCGCTTATGTAGATGGACTGAAGCACAATCTTCTAAGCATCAGTCAGCTATGTGACAAAGACTACGAAGTTCGCTTTTCTAAGAAAGCATGTTCAGTGGTAGATGAAAAAGGAAAACTTGCTCTCAGTGGTTATAGAAGAGAAAATGTCTATGTAATAGATATGGACTCTACTATCACTGATAACTTATGTTTTCTCTCTAAGGCCTCTTCTGATGTCAACTGGCTATGGCATAAAAGGCTCTCTCATCTAAATTTCAAAACCCTGAATTCTCTCTCATCTAAGGAACTGGTTTCTGGTCTTCCTCAGCACTCGTATGCTAAAGAATCTCTCTGCTCAGCATGTGAAAAAGGAAAACAAACAAAAGCTAGTTTCAAGTCGAAACAATTTTCCTCAGTGACAAGTCCTCTTCAGCTCTTGCATATGGATCTATTTGGCCCTGTCAATATCCAATCAATAGCTGGAAAGAAATATACGCTTGTCATTGTAGATGAATATTCTCGCTACACCTGGGTTATCTTTCTTCGCTGCAAGAGTGATACTCCAGAAGAACTAATATCTTTTGTCAAAAAGATGGAAGTGCTGAATAATCTTACTGTTCGATCAATAAGAAGTGATCATGGAACTGAATTCAAAAATAGTTCCCTGAACAATTTCTTTGAGAACAAGGGAATCTCTCACAACTTCTCCTCAGTAAGAACACCTCAGCAAAATGGAGTCGCTGAAAGAAGAAACAGAACGATCATAGAAGCTGCTAGATCAATGCTCAGCGATTCTCACCTCCCTACTCAATTTTGGGCAGAAGCTGTAAACACTGCATGTTTTACTCAAAACAGATCGCTGATAATAAAGCGATTTGGGAAGACAGCTTATGAACTCTTTCTTGGAAGGAAGCCTTCTATCAGCTTTCTTCATATCTTTGGTTGTCAGTGCTTTATCTTAAACAACAAAGATCAACTTGGAAAGTTCGACCCAAAAGCCGATGATGGAATATTTTTAGGATATTCCTCCATCTCCAAAGCCTACAGAGTTTTCAACAAAAGAAGACAAACCGTAGAAGAAACCATTCATGTCACGTTTGATGAAACGCGCTCAGCGAACTCTAAACCAATTGCTGACAATGAAGAACTGAATACTTGGATGATCTCTCACTATAGAGAAACTGAACCTTTCTCAAACCATCAGCACACTGAAACTCCAATTGCTGATGAAGAACCAAGTATCATACCTCCCACCGCTGAATCCACCTCATGGGTTTCAGCTGAACCTCTAAACACATTACCTCCATCAAATCTGCCTTCATCTGGAAACCTCTCTAGTGAACCTACTCAACAGTTAATTGCTGATGAACCTCAAACATCCTCATCAGTAAACATTCCAATTGTTGATCCAACCTCTGAGTTAAGCAATCATGCTCCTGCTCAGCGATGAACAAGAGATCACCCAATAGATCAAATTCTCGGTGATCCAGATGCAGGTATTCAGACACGACGAAGCTCAGTTAATATCTGTCTCTTTGTAAACTTTCTCTCCTTAATAGAACCAAAGAAGACTGATGATGCCCTCAGAGATCCAAACTGGGTCAGCGCTATGCAAGAAGAGCTGACTGAATTTTCTAGAAACAAAGTTTGGAATCTCGTTCCTAGACCATCTGATAAAACTGTAATAGGCACCAAATGGGTGTTTAGAAACAAGTTAGATGAACATGGAACTGTAACCCGCAACAAGGCTCGACTTGTTGCTCAGGGATACAGACAAGAGGAAGGCATAGACTATGATGAAACCTTTGCCCCTGTGGCCAGGCTCGAAGCAATTCGACTATTCTTAGCTTATGCAGTCTATAAAGACTTCATCGTTTATCAAATGGACGTAAAATCAGCTTTTCTGAATGGAAAGCTGAATGAAGAAGTTTATGTAGAACAACCACCAGGGTTCTATGACCCTAAGCATCCAAATTATGTTTATAAATTGGATAAGGCTCTCTATGGTCTAAAACAAGGCCCTCGTGCTTGGTATGACACTCTCTCATCTTTTCTTATCTCTGAAAATTTTGAACGTGGCAAGATTGATAATACGTTATTTTTCAGGAAGATAAAAGGTCATATAATTCTTGTACAAATATATGTCGATGACATAATATTTGGTTCTACTAACCCATCTCTTTGTACTCGCTTTGCTGAAAGAATGAAGAAAGAATATAAAATGAGTATGATGGGTGAGCTGACATATTTTCTTGGTCTTCAGATTAAACAATCTGACAAAGGTACTTTTATCTGCCAAGGTAAGTATGTTAAAGATATGCTAAAGAAGTTTGAACTAACACAAACTTCAGCGATGAAAACTCCTATGGCACCACCGCTGATACTTAACAAGGATCCATCTGGAAAACCTGTTAATGTCACTGCCTATAGAGGAATGATAGGCTCATTGCTGTATCTTACAGCAAGCCGACCTGACATCATGTACTCTACTTGTTTATGTGCACGCTATCAATCTGAACCCAAGGAATCCCATCTGATCGCTGTAAAGCGAATTTTCAGATATCTGAAAGGAACTCCTAACCTCGGTCTTTGGTATCCCAAAGACTCAGGGTTCGATCTAACTGGTTATTCTGATAGTGATTTTGCAGGCTGTAAACTTGACAGAAAAAGTACCACTGGTGGATGTCAACTCTTGGGAGGAAAGCTGGTAAGCTGGACAAGCAAGAAGCAAAATTCTGTGTCCACTTCCACAGCTGAAGCTGAATACGTAGCCGCTGGAAGCTGTTGTTCTCAAATCTTATGGATGAGAAATCAACTATTAGATTATGACCTTCAGCTGTCAAAGATTCCTATCTATTGCGACAGCACTAGTGCTATCGCTATAGCAAATAATCCAGTGCTACATTCAAAGACAAAACACATAGAGATCAGATATCACTTTATCAGAGATCATGTGATGAATGGTGATATTGAACTTCACTTTATCCCTACTGACTTTCAACTTGCTGATATATTCACCAAACCTCTTGATGAGACAAGGTTCAACTTTCTCATCAGTGAGCTTGGAATGCTGAACCTCGAAGAATAATTCTTCAGCGTTCATGTATTATGTTAGTAATCAAAAGTTCCCCTCATCATTCTCTCTGATAAACATTCTGACTCTCAGGTATGTTTTTAATATAAACTTTAATCACTGAACTTTCTTCAAATGATTAAAAGCTTGTTGAAAAATACATTAATCACTGATATTTCTAGTCAGCGATCTTTTAAAAGAAAAAACTATCCCTCTCTTTTCTAAAAGGGATACTTTTAAAAAGGAAAATCTATCGCTGACTTTTCTTCAGTGATCATTTCAAAAACGGACAAATGTACAGTCTCTCTCTTCTATGACGTCATTTGAATCGACAATCCACGACATGCCTTTTCTGACACGTTCGTCTGTTGCCCTTCTATCCAATCAACTTCGTGGAACGTGTCAATGTCATGATGATTTTTTCTCTTTTCCCGCTTCATTCTCTCTCTTCTCTCTTCGTATAAAAGGAATTCTTTTCTCCTTTATACGGTTTACGCTTTCAAAACTTTCAAAGCAAGAAGCATTCTCTCAAGAACACTCAAGCAAGTAAACCCAGAATATTGAATCTGCAACTCTTTTTCTTCAAGATACACAGGTTTATTTCATATTTATATGCTTTGTTCGTATGCTTTTTATTCTTTTTAAAATCCTACTCGCTCTCTATGGATTTTATAAAACGTTTTTTAAAACTAAAGATCATTCTTTCTGATTTTATGTTTTTAAATAAAAACCTTTTGGTTTTAAAGTGTTCTTCCTTCTTTCTACCCAGAACACTATTTTTCTCCTAAAAATAACTTGATAGTCTTCCAGTTTCCCTTCTTCTATGGAAACTGGTAATCAAATTATTTTTAATCTAAATCATTTCTTCTATTATGCCTCTTTCCATAACAGAAATGACACAGTCTTCAATCGTTGCTTCCAAGCATGTACGATTCGCTCTCACTGAAGTTGAGATTACTAAATGTAATCATTTGGCCAGACTCGACTTCAAAGCTGACAAATACCCACATCTGGTGGAAGCTGCTGATTTCCTCAAGCAGTCATGCATAGCTTACGCGATCACTGTGGATCCTAAGCCCTCCAAGACTCTACTTCAGCAGTTCTGGTTCACTGCTGATGCAACTGAACTTACCAACAGGAAAGGCGAACGAGTCCCTGCTATCTCGTTCAGCACGGAATTAGGGCCAGGGAGCATGACCGCTCTTAGCCTCAGGAAATCTTTAAGATTCCCTGACAAACCAAAGAGTGGGTTCGACGCACTCCCCACTGATGATGAGCTGATATCATTCCTGGACGCAATGGGCTATTGTTGGGAAAACAAACCAAGATCTTCTATTCCCAACAAGAAGCTCACCAAGATCCTAAAAGCTCAGATGCCATCACAACTGAACTTTATCTTCTCGCACATAATTCAGTGCATGAGTGGGAAGAGTGGTTCGCTGGATCAAGCCAGCAAAACACAACTGCAGATGGCCTACTCCGTTATCGCTGGTCAAAACTTTGACTACGCCACAGCCATCTTTGAAGATCTGAGGTCGAGATTAGAGAAGCCTGAACGAGATCCCAAGATCTCATACGTACGTTTCATATGTACGTATATCAAGTTCCTCTATCCCAACACCTATCCCACCAAAGATGATGGCACCTTTGCCAGGGTAGGTCAACGATCACTGGAGGTCAAGCCACTCGCCGACGAGGTAAGTATCTCTCTCCTTCGCTCTCGTCTCTCTCTCCATTCTTCTTCATCTTCAGCGACCACGCAGACGGTTCCTTCGTCTGCTATCCCTGTCGCTACCACTACTTCTAAACGACCATCAGCTGGTCCGATTGGTCCTTCCAAAAAGGCCAAAAAGACTAAGGAAAGTACACCCTCTAGTACTATACCTGAGGGAGCTTCTCAACAAGCTACCTTAGATGCTTTTGTGGGTCTTTCCTCCACAACTTCAGAAGTCACTCATACTCCCGTATCAGCGATCTCACTCGCTGTCACATCATCAGTAACCCCACCTACTATCTCATTCACTGAGATTAACCCCATACCTACTTCTATCCCCAAAACTCTTCCCTTCTCTCCTCACTTGGTCTCTGAACCCGCCACCTCTTCTTTCCCTATAGGACCTGAGCATCAAACTTTTGAGGAATCTATGCAGTTCTACAAAATGTTTGATACGTCAGGTACACCTATAATCCTAAACACTTCTCTCCCCCCCTCTCCAAATAAGCCCATATCTGAACTAACATTATTTTCAGGTCCTAGTTTGGCGTCTGTTGACACGCATGTCAACAGTCTAGGAGAAAAGGTGGACGCACTCACCAACACCATCAATGAAACCACCAGCGCCGTAAATCAGGCTGGTGAGGAGCTGAAGAAGTTAACCGCCACTTGCTCATCTAAAGCTGAGAACTCTCAACTTTCAGCTGTTGAAGAACAAGTCGTCCAACTCAGAGAGTCCTCTCGACTCTTTCAAGGGCGATTTGAATCTCTTACCGCTGAAGTTCAGGGTCTCTCTTCAAAGGTTGACCTCTGCACGTCCCTTCTTCAGCAAATTCTACAGAAAGTGAATGCACCAGCTCCAGCGCTGCCTCCCTCCTTCACTGAAGATGATCGTACCAACCTCAACATCCCTGTGGAATTCATTTATGATGCCACATGCGACATCCCTGCGGTTGAAGACCGGATTAAGCGTCTGGAGGCTGACGTTCAAGTGCTAAAAGCTTCAACAGCTACTCCAGCAGCTGAACAATCCCCTACCGCTGATAATGACAAAGTGGGGGAGAAAACTGAAGAAACTTCTATTGTTGCTGCTGGGGAAGCTAAGACTCCAAAGGAACCTCCCTCTCAATCTGAGGGGGAGAAGGCAAAAGAATCATCAATTCACTCCATTCTCTTTGAAGAGGATGAGGAAGAAGACGATGAAGAGGAAGATGATCTAGATCTTGATGATCAAGAAAAGGATCAGCCCTCCGATGACGACGACGACGATGAAGACCAATCTCTGTGGTTCTCTAAGCCAAACGTCGTATCAGGGACAACTTCGCAAGAGGTTGTCAAAACAGGGGTGAGAGGTGATACATCTTCAAGTGTTCCTTCACAAAGCAAAGACAAGCAACCGATCGCTGAAGAATGCTTGAGGACTGGATCACAATCTGAGGGGGAGCATCCGTCTCAGGTATGTCTTTCAATTGTACCACTCTCCTACTCTTTCCAAACCCCTATTCCTTTCTAGCCTTTATCTCTCTCGTTCTAAAAATACACTTATCCCTTCTTTCCTTCTGTTTCTAACCAGACAGTTCTCACCCCTGCTTAAGGGTTCTGAACTACAAATAATTCCAGCTGCTATAGCTGAAGAAATAATCCCAATCTCTATCGCTGAGATTGATGAAGAAGAAGAAGAAGATTCCCTGGTCCATCCAGGAAGGCCCTCTCGACCATCTCATTGGTCAGAGGAAGTGGTAAAGAAAAGAGTTGAAATGATCGCTCAACTAGAAAGTCAACGGCTGAAAATCCCTCTTCAAACATCCACAGAGCTCGACTTCCTCACTGACGCTGAAAGAGAAGAATCTGCCAAAGCTGAGAAGCTGATCGCTGAATGCAAACGAGATGCCCAACTCGCTTTAAAGATTCAATCCTCTCAAGTTAAGGACAAAAAGCTGAAAAGCAGACCTGTGGAAGTTCAAGCAGCACTACTGAAAGAAATTGAAGAGGAACGCTTCAAAGAACAAGAGATCAACGATAAGTCTATCGAATGGTGCAAACAAAAGATGGATTATCGTTCTGATCTTCTTCCAATATCAGCCGTGACTATCTCTGGTCGCAAGAAGAAAGATCAACTCTCAGTGACGATGGAGATTACCAGAGAGGATGGAACCCAAAAAGCAATGTACGTATCAAAACTTGAGAGCTTCGGATTTACGGAATGGTTAGAGTTCTGGGATGCGCTGAAGAAATCCAAATCTACATACAGAGGCTACGTTGAAGGACTTCTTGAAGCCCTCATAAATAGAGTCGTTTCTGTACTAAAGCTGCCATCTCCTCTTCCTCCCAAATCTTTGAAACTCAAGAGAAAAATTGGGTCCTCCTCCTCTGAAGATGTCGCCATCATCAGGAATGAAACTTCTATCAAATTTTCAAGAGATGCATTGTTTGGTCCTCCTCCTGATCTTTCAGTTCTGGACTTATCTCTGCCTCCTGGTGGTCCTTTCCAAGCTGGTCAAGTAATCAACAATCCTTATGGAATATTCTTCAGAGATGATGATGAGGAACTCAGATTTCAAAGAATCTCTGAGATTCCTATCTGTCCTCTGAATCATCTCAAGGATCTCTTATGCTTATGGTGTGACTTCTTCCCTGCTGCTGAAGAAATTAAAGAGATTATCAGTAAAGAATCTTTGGAACGAAGACAGAAAGGAGAAGAAATACCTGAGTATATGATCAATCCTCCCAAATCTTCTTTTAATAGCTGATAGATTAGTTTTCTTCTCTGTAATCTGTTAGTTATACTTACAGTAGTTAGTTACTCACTTGTAATGTTTTTCATATCTTGTAATTCCATCCCTGAATTAAATGAAAATAGCAGTGATGTACTTAACCCTATCAGTACTGTAAAAGATCCCTCAAAATAGTAATTGGGACATGCATTCTATGAGTCCTTTTTATTCCTATATTTTGAATCAAAGTAATTTTCTTTTGTTACTTTGTCATTATCAAATAGGGGGAGATTGTTGATCCAAACTCTCTCAGTGATTTGATAACGACCCTCTTTTATACTTAGTGAAAATTACGTTATTATATGTATTAGTGTTTTATCATCAGCGATCAGACTGAGTCTGTTCAGATATCGCTGATGACCTTTCTGTAAACATTAATATGTATGTGTTTCACTTTCAGCGATCAAACTGAGTCTGTTCAGTCATCACTGATCGTTTCCTATGTAACACAGTTAACGTAATCCCTGAAGACAAGTCTCGCGTCAACATAGTTCATAGCTGAATCAAAGACGAAGCCACTGAACAATAGATAAGTCTACTAGTGACCTGATGCGGATATCAGCGAAGATCAGACATCTACTTACGCGAAGAAGCCTGAGGAAAAGCTTCAGCGATAGCTGAACTTCTTTATCTCTGGAATAAGAGATACTCAGCGATCAACGATCACAAAGCTTATGCCTCAAGTTTTCTTTTGTCTTACCTTGCACAACCAGTACGATGTGTCAGAACGGACACGTCTCTGCCACAAATCGTACACCAACTCTGTCAACTACACTGTTCATAAAGCGGCCAAAAGCATGTCTCCAAAAGTGAGACTATCAAAGCCAATCTATGAATGCCACGTGTAAAGTACCCTGCCATGCATTTAATGCATAGGGTATAAATAGGAAGCTCACCCCTTCATCTGAAGGTGTGCTCAATCCTTGAACTCCAAAATAGAAACCCTTGTTTTCTATCTCTCTAAAAATCCCCCATTCTCTGAATTTCTTGTGCAACCATCTTAGTGTTTCTTAAGTTTGTTTAGATTGAGTCTGTCTTAATCTTATTCCGCAACAAACTTGTAAATTGTATTTTGATTTATCAATAAACAATTTATTAAACCTTAATTTCTGTGTTTGTATTCAACCCCCCCTTCTACAAACTTGTTAAGCACCTTCGGGACCAACACTATGAATTGATGGAAACAATGGGCAACATCAACCAAGATGTTCTCAAACAAGGCAAAGAGATAGAGGAAATGAAATTGGTAATCTTGTCCCAACAAGTGCAGATTACCAAACTCAAGAAATTGGTGATGAAGCTTGTCCATAAAAAGAAGAAGAGACAATTTGTGCTAAGGAGAAGGAAATCTAAGAATGATGCTCCCAAAAAGGGGGAGATCAACATGGAAGAAGCTACAGAAAAGAGGGAGCTGGAGCTTGATGGTATGAAATTTGGTGGTGAGGGGGAGAAATGTGATGTTGAGGGGGAGCAGGAAGCAGCAACAGAAAGAGAACCAGTGCAAATAGAAACTCAAGAAGCAGCAGTAACAACAGAGCAAGCAGTAGAAATCATTAATACTGCTAGTTCAAGTAAAGCAGCAGAGATAGTGAAAGAAGTATTAACAGATCTTGAGATTGCAGAAACCTTACTCAAAGCCAAGAATGATACTCCCAAGGTCACTTCAAAGACCAAAGGAGTAATCATCAAAGAACAAGGTGAAGTGATCAAGAAAGATAACAGTAAGAAGGCAATGAACAAAGACAAAGGAAAAGCAAAGATGGTGGAATCTGATCAACCAGTCAAGAAGCAAAGGTTGGTTGAATTAGATGAAGCCTTAGCTAGAAAGATGCAAGATGACATTGAAGAGGAAGAAAGAGTTCAGATGGAAAAGGACAGGGAGATGGCAAAAGCTCTAGCTGCTGAACTGAATGAAGCTTATCAACTGAGTCTGGCAACTGAAATTGCACAGAAGAAAGCTGCAACTATGAAGAAATCAGTGGTAGTAAAAGCAGCTACAAAGAAGAGAAAACCCTCAAAGACATTCCTAGGTACCCAAGAGAGAAACAAGATGATTATATTTCTCAAAGGTGCTGTAGGAGTCAAAAAGGAGATGTTCTCCAAAATGTCTTTTGAGAAGATTAAAGAGCTGTATGATTCAGAGATGTTAAAGCTGCAGGGGAATGAAACTGCAAGGGTGGAGATGGAGAAAAGGATGAAAGAAAGTAATGATCTTCTGATACAAAAGCCCTTTCCAGATGAGCAGGAAACACCATCAAAGAAAGAAGCTACTCTGGGAGAAAGTCTAAGGACTTTAAAGAGAACCAAGATGATGGCAAGGAGAAAGTCAATCAAGAAGCCTAGAATAGGTGAAGAAGAGGCTGATATGGTGGTTGAAGAAGAAGGGGTACCTGAGTCATCTGAAAAGAAAGAATCTTCAAGTACTGATGATTTAAAGATGTACATGGTAGTGATGGACAAAGTTCCTGAACCAATTTCAGCAGAACCTGTAGGAGTTAAGCCTCCTGAGGTCATTCTCTGAGATATATTGACAGTGGATGGAAAGAAATACATAAGGCTAAAAAGGAAGGATGAAAAGTATGAGGTATTCAATACTTGGGCAAAGATTGTAAGAACATGCTCTAGGTCAGATCTTGAAGAGATGTTTGAGATAGGAATGAAGTTGTATGCAGATATACTGAAGGCTTCAGGGATTTCACTTACAAAACTGGTGATGGAGTATCTGTATATGATGTTCAAGCCTGATGAAGTAGAGCATGTGATCAAGAATGTGTTCAAATCAGTCAACAGTTGGACTCTATATGAAATTAGTGGAGTATATACAGTGACTTTGGATTTAAATCACACTGAATACTTCCTAGTGGATAGAGTGTACAATCATAGCAGATTGAAGCTTCATGCCATGCTGAAGAAAAAGTTAAGATGTGTTCCAGATTCAGAAATGGCTAAATACTTGATTCAAAGAACAATTAATCAGAGTTTGGGATTGGATGCAAACACTGGAATTTAGGCCATGATAGAGTTTTGGGAGCATCTTGAAGAAAATTTGAAGAACTTGACTTCTCTTCCTAAAAGTCAAGTTAGGGGGAGATTGTTGGGAACTGAAGAATTCATCAAGTATGGTTAATGCTGCTGGTTCAAAGTTACTACTGCTAGAAGACTTAAAGGTTAATACTGCTGAGTGTTACTACTGCTAGTAGAATTAATACTGCTAGTCAAAGTTAGTGCTGCTTGAACAAAGTTAGTACTGCTTAGCTAGTTAGTACTGCTAGTGGTTAATACTGCTTGGTAGTTAATGCTGCTAAGACCAAGTTAATGTTGCTAGAAGAAATTAATACTGCTGAGCATAGTTAGTACTGCTTATAACTTAAAGATCCGGATGGAAAGGATGACAGCTGGAAAGAATCAAGATATTCATGGAAGGCTTGAAGATAATGATGGAAGATATACTGAAGATATTTTATTTATTGTAATTATCTTTTTATTCAGTATATGTACAGATTTGATAAAATAGATTAATTGATTAATTCTAAGTTTTAGTTCTAGAGAGAAAATCAACCTCAAGGCATAGATCCTAATTCTAGAGAAGTAGAATTCGTATTGGTGAGTCTGTTCATCAATATTGAGGTTGAGTGTGTAATCTTGTAACTTCAAAGCATTCAATACAAGTTTACAGTTTGTTCTTTATATTTACTGTGTTGATTTACTGTTTCATTGAATATCAAAGTGTTATTCCGCAAACTTCTTTGATATTGTTTCTGAGAATTATTTCTTGTTGAGAATTCGATCCTGACAAGCATTGGAAACCGAAATAAACCAATCAGTGAATTTCTTTTTTTTATTTTTATTTTTAATTGAAAAGGTTATTTTTGTCTTTTACATTATTTCATAATATATATATGGTAATTGTTATTATTATTATATTAATAATTATTTAATTTTAATTTAGCTTATATATGGTAATAATAATCATTGATTAATTTAAAAATGAGATATTTAATTTAGGTAAATTATTTAATTTTAATTTAGCTTATATATGGTAATAATGAAACAATAATGCTAACACGATGAACCTGATAAATATATTTTCATTATGAAACAATAATGCTAACACGATGAACCTGATGAATCTATTTTCATATACGGATATGCAACTGAACAGGTAATGAAACAAAAATGGAAAGTTAACAAAAATGGCACAAATTCATCATGTTTCATTATGAAACAATAATGCTAACACGATGAACCTGATGAAATCTGTAATCCAATGAAATCTGTAATCCAATGAAATATGTAATCCACAAATTCATTCTGTTTCATCACAATATTAGATTGCGTGAGAAATTTTATAATAAAATGAAATTAAAAAAAAATATTTTCTTACATTTTAAAAGAAAAATAATTTTTTTGATGAAAAGACAAATGCTCCACGTTTTCATAGTAAAAAAAATAACAAAATTTAGATTGTGTGGGAAATTTTATTTTGGTTTCAAGTAATCTAAATAAAATAAACCTTTCTTGCCATATTTGAGACACAAAATCAAAAGACATATTTACCCTTTCCATCTATTATTTTTATTTTTTATTAATAAATTAATTAATTTACTACCATATATAATTCAAATGAATCTTAACCGTTGATTATAAAGATCAATGGCTGAAATTTGGTTTCCAAAGTTTCCAATGAAACTTGGTTTCCAATTGATACCACCCCTATATATATATATATATATATATATATATATATATATATATATAAAAAAGAAACCAAGATTGGCATATTTAAAATTAAAACCACATATTGGAATCAGTAACAAGCCATTGAGCATAACCCCCTTTCAAGATTTGTATATTCAAAAGTTAAAACCACATATTGAAATCAAGTAAATCAGTAACCAAACCACAGATTGCAATCAAGTTTTCATTGTTTTGAAAGTTATTCTATCACATTTTCATTTGTAATTTCTTGGCAAAAACTTGTTGAAGTGGAAGATTAGGGTGTTTATAATTTCCTTTAAATAAATCTTTCAATGTTTTTTAACGAAATAATAGAACATAATAGGCAGCCAAGAAACAACGATGAAAATAGTATTTGTTATTACCTATACAAGGACTCCTCTGTTAAAAATCGAAAACAATCAAGAATAATTAAATGTTAAAATAGATTTTCATACAACCAGATGCTTGTATATGACTCATTTTAACAGTAATTGCTTATCTATTGCTGTAAGCGATCAACAGAATGAAGACATATATATATATATATATATATATATATATATATATATATATATATACCCAAAATAATCAAATTAGGGTTTCAGAAATGAAGTACATCAACACTCGAAAATTTGACAACGAACCTGGAAGAATTAGGTGTGAGATTTGTAATCCGAGACTAGGGTTTGAGATTTCACTAATTGTGTTGAGACTGGAGAGAGGAGGGCCAATTGCAATTCGAGCGCGATCAAATGTGATGCATAGGGGTGTAAATGATGCTATACTCGAGCTCGACACGTTAGTATATTGAGTCGAGCTCGAGTTCGAGTCGAGTCTATTCGAGTCGAGTGTTGACCGAGTTTTGACTGAGTCGATCTCGAGTAGCTCGCGAGTTGTCTCTTCTCATTTACACCCCTACATAGGTCAAGCCATTTAACAAAGAGAAAAGTTCAAATAAAACCCAACAGACTTTAGGGGTTTGGAATGATTAAGTACCTGGACAATTTTTTCGAACAAATAAATCATTAGACATTTCAAAACCTGTTAAATAAATCCTTGGACTTTGGGTAGCCTGTTGAATATATCCTTATTACTTAAAAAATGTAACTTGTAATCTACATAGTAGGTAAAACTATAAATTAAAAAAAATGTCACATACTTTATCCGCCTACAAACTAAAAATGGGGAAACTAACTGAAATAAGTCAATCTCATCAACCAAGTTCATTTTTTAACCACTTTTCGAAGTTTTTTTTTTCTAAAATAGTTAAAGTTTGTGCATATTTTTTTTCTATGTAAGGATTTTTTTTCCAAAAAATAAAATAAAAAAACATCCATACATAGAAAATTTTATGTATAAAGATTCACTTTCAGCTTATAGTTTTAGAAAAAAAAATACACTTTGCATCCTTATAAAGTTATAATTAGTTATTTAATTTATTTTATAGTAATTACTTATTCATTTTATATATTTATTATATTAACACACATAATCGTATATCTATACTATATTATAAAAACATCTATAAAAAAACTCTTAAAAACAATTGTTAAAGCTTAATGTACCGATTTTTAATCCTAATTAATTAAAATATGTCTTAAAACCAACTATTAAAGCTTTATGTACTACATTTAGTGTTATTTATTAACTTTAAATCTTTATCTCTAATCACTTTAACTCCCCTAAAATCACTCTCCACTTCAAAACCATAAATGAATAAAAGACCATAAAGTGATAAAAAAAAAAACAAAAAAATAAAATGAAACATTAAAATCGTGATGTATCTCGCTGCATTGCACGAGTACGATTCTAGTTAACTAAAATATATAAAGCAAATAGTTTATTCTTTTACAAATTACACCATTATAGTCGTTTGGTCAATATGTTCACAATGAACTCAATATTGCTTTTGAATTTAATCTTATATTATTTAATATCATAAATACGTACGAATTATTTTTAATACTTATAGTTACAGATTAATTTTATATTATTAAATAAATAACCCTAAAAGGATAGAAAGTGTAAATATTAAATATAATTTGTACGTATTTATGATATTTAATAACATGAGATTAAATCCAAAAAATTCAAAATATGAGGCTCATTTAAACGTATTGACGAGACAATTATAATGGTGTAATTTGAAACAAAAACATATTCTTTTGGATGTATTTTAGTTAATATACGTTTATGCGTGGTTAATATATTAAAGCGTTAACTGAAATTAAAAAAACAGAAGATATAAAGTAAATTAAATAATAAATTATAAAGACGTCTTCTAATTTTTTCCCTTTTTTTTGCCAAAAACAATTATTAAAGCAAAAAAATTTTTTGCGTAAACTTAGACTACTTTAAAAAAGAGATTTTGAAAAGTGCTTAAAAATGAATTTTGTTGATGAGATTGACTATTTTAGTTAATTTTAAAAAAAAATTTAATCTATAGGGGAGGGGAATAAAGTAGGTGACATCTTTTTTATTTTTTTTAGTTTGTAGTTTTATCTGTTATGTAGATTGCAAATTACATTTTTAAGTAATAAGAATGTATTTAACAGGTTTCGAAAAGTTCAAGGATTTATTTAGTGTGTTTTGAAATGTCTAAGGACTTATTTGTTCCAAAAAATTGTCCAATGACTTAATCACTCCAAACACTAAAGTCCATTGGGGTTTTTTGGACTTTTCCCTTTAACAAAGGCAAAAGATGTAAAACAAGAGAGAAGAAAGGTCTATATATAGTGGAGTTCAAAGCATTGGGTTCAATATCCCGCCAATGTGAGATGAATTAGACACACCATCAAGAGCTTACCCATGTCTTTTACACCATCATTTTCCAAAAAAAAATCAAAAAACTCGAGTTTATTATTATTATTATTTAAATTAAAATAATATTACTAATTATTATTATTATTTTGTTTATCGAGTATCTCACGAGCTTATCGAGTCGAGTATCAGGTCGCTCGACTCGACTCGTTAGTATATCGAGTCGAGCTCAAGTTTGAGTCGAGTCTATTTGAGTTGAGTTTTGACCGAGTTGATCTCGAGTAGCTCGCGAGTTGTCTCGTCTCATTTACACCCCTAGTGATGCATTTCCATTACAGATTTCTTTAAATTTTCTTCAAAATTGAAAATTAAAATTTAAAATCCTTAATTATATTATTAAAATTAGGAGTATTTATTTAAACCGGATAAAGTGTCTACGATTTGTAGTTTACATTTTCATCAAATTGTACTTTAGGATGTGGTTTGCGGTTTTAAATCATCAAATTGTGGTTCGAATTACCGCACGGCACCGCACCGCACCGCATATTTTTATATATTATTTAAATATATACAGATAATTATTTATCAAATGAAAATATTTAATACATTATCGATTATTATTAATTTTTCACTTTTGCTTTTAAGTTTTATGTTACAGATTCATTATTTGAATTATCTTCTTTTGTTTTTTTGTCAACATTATAGTTGAATTTATTTTCAAATTAACTTTTCAGATGTATTTGGATAGTTTACCGAACTCTTTAGTTTACATTACACTATTTTTAATTACACATTTCGTATGTATTATAACACTTTATTGTACAAAATATGGAAACGTCATTACCGAATTTATTTTGAAGTTGTGATTTTATAATTATTGGATTAATGAATTGCGTTAGGTATAGACCACATAAATGTGGTGCGGTTTTTTGCGGTTTAAGGCATATGCGGTGCGGTTTGGAAAAACCTTTAAACCGCATATGCGGTGCAGTTTGCGGTTTCGCTCTATACTGCACCGCGAACACCTCTAACTAAAATATTTCATACATTTAATAAAATATCGTTTTTTTTCATAAATATTTAATTTCAAGGTTTTCATTAGTGAAATATAATATATATAAAATTCTCACTCATTGTAATAATTTTTTGGGAGTTATTTAAATTTGAAAAATTTTCACACTCTCTCTCCTATTTTCTCAATTTGGAGAAAGTTTTGCAAAATGTATCAGAGCAAAACTTTTACCAAAATTTTCATTTTCTCCATTTTAAAGAATTTATTGGAGATGCCCTTAATATACTGCTATTTGTTAGGAGAACATGTAAATAATTTTACGATTATGTTGACAAAACAAATGACTTTTATGTAAGTTATTGGTAAACTTGGAAAAAGAATCAATTTATACATATGTAAATCCACATTTACTTACCTACATTTTTACCAATTATTCATGTATCAAGATGCATATGTGAAGTCATGTTTCTTTTTCTTGATATTCATATGTTCTTACTTTCTCAATTTTTGTGTCTTTCTTATTCGAATTTTCATATATTTATAACTTATATTTATATAATTTTAAAGAAATCTTTAATACCAAATATCGAAATAAATCGTACATATTGGAAAAACAATACTTTAACAACAAGCCTATATGTATGCAATAAGAAAAATGCACAAATATAATCAAAGATTTTAATAAAAAAATTAGACAACTATTTTCACGATAGCACAACATATGGCTTTGAGTCCGATGTTAAATGGGTTGGAATCCATCCGAATCCAATCGGTTTCCTTTTGCTTTATAAGTTTTAGAGTAAACTCTAATTTTGGTCCTCGTTGTTTAGTAAAATCTTTGAAAGTATGACCTAAATTTTGATAACTCTACAAATTGTCCTCGTGGTTCTTATTTTGTTCTGAAAGTGGTCCTCTCTCACTAACTCTGTTAATTTTCTCTATTAGTGGCAGAGAAATTTTTGTCCATTTAAACTTCCCACTTTTTTAAAAAAAAATTGTATTAAATCTCAGTAAGAGAGTTCACGAATACAATTCAAGAAATATCAAAATATCAGTAGTTTATAATGGTATAAATTTAAATAGCAATAAAAACCCATGGTCGATTTCATGATTTACATTACATAATCCCTTTTTAATTTTATCAAATCTTGTAATTAACATAAAATATATGAACATTTGCAATTCATGTTCTTCTTGTTCCGTAATTTCATAAGCAATCGAAATCGTATTGACCACCCGAATTCATATTGTAACGCCCTTGTTTCCTTGAGCAAGGTAAGTCGCATTTATTATATCTGGAGTGATCTAATAATCATATTTATCAATTTATCGTTTATGCTTGAACCATGAGTTGTAACGCCCCGACTCTGGGCCAAAAAGGAAAAAGGTGGTAAACAGTGCTCCGCGCGGATGGTCGTGCGAGTGGAGCCGCGCCACGAGCCGTGCGAGGCTTTGTTTGCCCGGGGCTCCAAAGGCTGGTGCGCCTACCCGTGAGGGTTCATCCGCGCCACCACTCGCGCGCGGCCCCTACTCGAATAAAAAGGGGAAAATCAACCTTTTCTTCATTCATTCTTCCATCTACCCTTTTCCAAAACTTTCTCTTCTCCATTTACTTCTTGAAAATCAACCATTGGAGCATTCAAGGAATCATCCCTCCTTATTTATTGCAAGAATCAAGTCTTTCCAACCAAAGATCCCAACCAAGATCTCCAAATCTCAAGAGCATCTTCCTTCTCCAGCATTTTATTGAGTTTGCCATTTTCTAGGTTTTGAGTGCAAACCTAGATAATGAGTTCTTAAACTTTGTTAAAACTAGGTACACACCATTTTATGTTTCTTAATGTTATCCTTGCATACTTACATGTTATACATCTTGAGTTCTTGTGGGGTTCATTATGTATGGGTTCAAGAACTCATGTTCTACATGGATGAGGGTTCCTTAAATGTTTATTTGAAACCCTTTAGCTTTTAATCAATTGGAAACATACTTAAATCGACCTTACTCCGGGAGCGGCGCCGATAGCCTGGGCTCCCTACCGTTTGGCTCCGACGAAAATGCAAGAAATGATGACGCAACTTCAAGAGCTTCTAGAGAAAGGATTCATCCGAGCGAGCTCGTCTCCTTGGGGAGCCCTAGTATTGTTCGTGAAGAAGAAGGATGGATCCATGCGGATGTGCATAGACTATCGAGAGTTGAATAAAGTCACGGTAAAGAACAAGTACCCTTTACCTCCAATCGATGATCTCTTTGATCAACTCCAAGGCGCGGGATGTTTTTCAAAGATCGACCTTCGGTCCGGATACCACCAAGTGAGAGTGAAGAAAGAGGACATTCCGAAGACGGCGTTCCGAACGAGATATGGTCACTACGAGTTCTTGGTAATGCCTTTTGGCTTGACCAATGCTCCGGTCGTATTCATGGATTTGATGAACCGTGTATGTCGTCCTTTCTTGGACAAGTCGGTGATTGTTTTCATTGACGACATCTTAATCTACTCAAAGGATGAGGCTGAACATGGAAAACACTTGCGAGAGGTGCTAGAAGTTCTCCGAAAAGAGAATTTATTTGCAAAATTCTCGAAGTGCGAATTTTGGCTTCAAGAGGTTTAATTCTTGGGCCACGTGGTGTCTAAAGACGGAGTGGGCGATTAATCAACAATTCGAAGTGCTTTTCTTGCTTGTTCTTGCTAAGGTAGATCCAACGAAGATCGAGGCGATGATGAGTTGGGAACTGCCAACGAGTCCGACGGAGATCAGAAGTTTCTTAGGATTGGTGGGCTACTACAGACGGTTCATACAAGACTTCTACAAAATTGCTTCGCCACTCACCTCCCTCACAAGGAAGAATGTCAGATTCCTTTAGACTGAGACGCAAGATCAAGCTTTTCAAACTCTTAAGAGGAAGTTGTGTGAAGCTCCAATCCTATCCCTACTCGAGGGATCAGATGACTTTGTGGTGTATAGCGACGCTTCCAAGATGGGACTCGGGTGTGTATTAATGCAACGGGGAAAGGTGATAGCTTATACATCACGGCAACTAAAGGACCATGAGAAGAACTACCCGACTCATGACTTGGAATTGGCGGCAGTGGTCTTTGCATTAAAGTTATGGCGACATTATTAGTACGGGATGAAGTGCACTCTCTTTACTAATCACAAAATCCTAAAGTATATCTTCGACCAAAAAGAACTCAACATGCGGCAAAGGAGATGGCTTGAGCTATTAAAGGACTACGATTGTAAGTTGCTCTATCATCCCGGTAAGGCCAATGTAGCGGCGGATTCCTCGAGCCGGAGGAGCTATGAAGGTGGTGTCAAATTTTCCCTCACTAGAATCGATGTGGTATCAAGCTTGTTAGAGAGCATTAAGACATGTCAAGCGGAATCACTTAAAAGAAGAAAACCTCAAAACCGAAGTTATGGTGAAGCAAAGTGGACTATTGTCGGAAGATGGTCGTGGACTCAAACTATTTCAAGCCTGAATTTGGGTACCAAAGCTTGGTGGGAACCGGGACCTACTCCTTGAAGAAGCGCATAAATCGAAATACTCGATACACCCCGGTAGCACCAAGATGTATAGTAGAGCTGTTCATGGGCGGTACGTCCCACTAGACTCGGCCCGTCCATTCCGTTAGAAAAACAGGGTTGGACAACCATTTTAGAAAATATGGGTGGGCTTGGGCGGGACCATTCAAGTTATTGGGCGGGCTCAGACATTGAAAAAAGAAATTTGAACAGGCCCGCCCGACCCGTTATATAATTATAACAAATTACTTTTTTATATAATTAATATTGTACTAAAAAGTTCAGAAATGGTTTTGGGTTAGACTTCCTCTACTAAGTACCAATCACCTCTTAAATATATACTATATGTGATATGTCATATGTCATATAGTACGTTTAGGATCTAGATCTTGAAATATTAGGTTGTTAAATATTTTGTTGTTGAGGAATCCGAATTTCGAATGGTGATAATCTTTCGAGAGGAAAAGTCCATACTCCACATTTTGTGAAAAATACTTTTTTCTAATGTTGTGTATATTAGTATATTTATGGTTTTTTAGTTGGAAAAAGATTATGTATTTTGGACAATTTTACACAACTTACCATTTTATATAAGTTTTTTTAAATGTAAATTTCCGGGCCCGTTGGCAAGCCCGACCCGTTTATAGGACGGGTATGGGCAAGTTCTCAAACACGTAAAAAAGGGCTTGGGTTTGCTATATTAGGCCCGTTGGACAAGAAAAATAGGTTAGGCCTGGCCCATGGCCCGCCCAAGCCCGTAAATGATCACCTCTAATGTATACAGATTTAAAGTTAAAGTATTGGTGGCCAGTGATGAAACTTGACGTAGCCAACTACGTAGAGAGATGTGTTACGTGTCTTCAAGTCAAGGCGGAATATCAAAGACCGCACGGGAGTTTGCAGCCATTATCCATTCCTGAGTGGAAGTGGGACAACATCACCATGGATTTCATGACAAAACTACCAAAGACCTTACGAGGCCATGACACCATTTGGGTGATCGTAGATCGCCTGACCAAGAGCGCTCATTTCCTTGAAATGCGAGAAACCTTGTCGATGGAGAAATTGGCCAAGCTTTATATTGATGAGGTGGTGTAGAGACATGGAGTCCCGCAATCTATTGTGTCGGATAGGGACAGTCGGTTCACATCAAATTTTTGGGCTAGTCTACATAAAGAGTTGGGTACTAGATTAAATCTGAGCACGGCTTACCATCCTTAAACGGATGGCCAAAGCGAGAGGACGATTCAGACCCTTGAAGATATGTTGAGGTCATGTGTTATCGACTTTGGAGGGAGTTGGGACTCATATCTACCCTTGGTAGAGTTTGCTTACAATAACAGTTACCATTCTAGTATTGGAATGGCACCATTTGAGGCCTTGTATGATCGAAAGTGTAGGACCCCAGTTTGTTGGCTTGAAGCGGGCGAGAAACAATTTTCTGGACCGAAAATCGTTCAAGAGACGGCGGACAAGGTGAAAGAAATTCGGGAAATATTGAAGGCGGCTCAAGACCGACAGAAGAATTACACGGACAAGAAAAGAAGATTGGTCGAGTTTCAAGTGGGAGACCGCGTTATGTTGAAAGTATCTCCATGGAAGGGGATTATCCGGTTCGGGAAGCGTGGGAAGCTTAGCCCCCGTTTCCTTGGAGCCTTCGCCATTCTGGAGAAGATTGGGTTGCAAGCTTACCTGTTGGACTTACCACCGAAAACGGATGGAATACATCCTACCTTCCACGTGTGTTACCTCCGCAATGCCTAGCCGAAGAGGAGAGTGTGATTCCTTTGACAGAGATTCGGGTGGATAATGGAAATCGTTGCGTAGAAGAGCCGGAGGCAATATTGGAATCAAAGATAAAGAAATTGCGCCATAAAGAGGTGACCATGGTTAAAGTTCAATGGAAGCACCATCGAGGTGCTAATGTCACTTGGGAGTCTGAAGAGGACATGAGGAAGATATACCCTTATTTGTTCGCGTAGAGCTCGATTTCAAGGACGAAATCCTTCTTAGGTGGGGAGGATTGTAACGCCCGTGTTTCCTTGAGCAAGGTAAGTCACATTTTTTATATCTGGAGTGATCTAATAATCATATTTATCAATTTATCGTTTATGCTTGAACCATGAGTTGTAACGTGTAACACCCTCAAATCTTAAATAGCAACTAATTTAAAATTTTCTAAATACATCGATAATTGTTTTATCTACAATCACAATTTAATATTTAACCTCAATACACAAAATCTATAATTAAGACGGGTGCTACTAAAACCCAACAACAGTTACTATCTCCAACCTGAGGAAGACTTCCTCAACAACTTACTCTTGAATAAAGCTAAGGCTCAACTCCTCAAAGCACTTGCTAGAACCGAACCCCCGACAGAACCTGATGCACATGCCGACAAATAAAAAGGTTAGGCTTAACGCCTAGTGAGCTCAAGAGTTTTAACATGAATGAATATACCTTTAAAAGAAAGGAATTTAGTTTAAAGCAAGATCCTTCGAAATATTATACTTCAAAATGGAAACGACACATTTTCCCATAATATGCACTTTTAAAGACAATGTTCCCAAACACACATTTCTTATAAAACGATGCAACCCGTAACTCACCCAAAACGGGATCATAGTTCGATACCCAAATTTGTGAAAATGTAAATAATACTTCATATCCCAAAACACCCAAAACTCGGGTGGGACATAATACTCGACCCTTAAATAACGGAAAACAATCCATATAAATATGATACGCCATTAAAACATAGAACTAAAACTTAATACTCACGCGACCATAAAATGGAATGAAATCCAAATATTAAAGCATGGACAATTAAATATCCAAAATACAGCGGGCCGACAACGGGGGATACCCGTATCCGTTGAGAGCGGAGGAACACAAAAGTATGCCACTCAAACAACGTTGATCGTATGACACTTCACGACACGCTAGCCCAAGTGCCCCTACGACCTCTTGACAAGTTTCACCCAAAGTAGCTGACCTTAGCGAATACCACCTGAATTACCGCCAAAGGCTCGGCACACGGGGGATACAACGAAGGCATTGCCCCACATGGCGAAGGTCCCAAACGCCCATCAGAGGACTACCCATAGTCATAATAGCTCAACCGGACTCAACCCTCCTAGTGCCGACTCGTAAAGACAAGGTCATAAACCATGAGTCCTGGAGTCCAACCCCATACCACTCAACTGACCATCAAATAAGACTGACTTACGTGCCTATGGATCCAATGCAACACAGTCTAAGATTACACGACTACTCATGAATGACTAAATCACTCGAGCCTGTAATTATCATGAATATGCAATAAAATGCATTAAGATGTATATCGAACATGGGCTCTTCAAAGAGCCATTAAAACTGGGACAAATGTCCTCAATACTCATTTATGTCAACACCGAACCAAAATGCCCGAAAATTCCTTTGACCGACAATTAACGTCCCCACAATTAATGAAATGTCTTTAAACAAAGTTTATGAAGACACATACCTCAAAGACGTGATTAACCCAAAAATCAACACGTATTGGGACCAAATGTTTTCCAAAGGGTTTATGAATGCAAATACCCCAAAATGCCTATGACATGAAATAGACTTCGTTTGTACAAAAATCACCAAAGATGCATAAGTCATGAAATGGACTCTATTTGTACAAAATTGCTAAGAACCCGAATATGAGCATTTTATGGAATTAAACAACCCAAGTTTACCAAGTATGAAAACTTATCAAAATACTCACACTTGACAAATGCCAAGTAAAACATACTTTTACTTCAAAATACACATTTTGGCATGTACATAGTTTTCACAAAGCATCTTGAACTCACCTTGCTAGATTTAGGCTAAATCTAGATTTTACCCCAACTAGAGCTCCTTTGAAGAACACTTGGATTCTCAAGTCAAAACTTACAAAACCTAAATCCATACATATTCAACCATAAATAATCATAATCAACCACAAAGAATCGTTTCCCAAACCTTATACATGAATACCTCAACTGATACCGAAACCCTAACTTCCATAACTGAAGAGAATAGAAGATTACCTTAACCCAAGATTGAATACACCAACCAAAACACCTCTAGTTCACCAAAATGGTTACAAACCTCCAATCTACGAAAGGGAGAACAAAGGGTGGATGAAACCCTAGAAAACTTTGGTGAAGAAGATGAAGAGGGAGAGATGAGGAGCTTACCACCACAAAATACTCTTGTATACTCCAATAGACTTCAAATATCTTGCTAGATACTTGAATATCTCTCAAAAACGAAACTGTGGCAACTTGAATCACCCAAATCGGAGTTGTGGATCAAAAGTTATGAAGAAATGAAGTTCTAGGGCTGAAAATCGGGTTTTATGCCCGACCAGTGGATTTCGCGGGTTATGCCGCGACTTTAAGTCGCGGCATAAGTCGCCCGTTTACTCCTAAGTCGCGTAATACATCCTAAGTCGTGACGTAAGTCGCGAGATGCACTGTTCGCCCGGTTTTCTTCCCGTTCACTGTTTTGGCCATAACTTCTTCGTTATAGCTCCGATTTTGCTCCGGAAAGAACCGTTGGACTCGTAATTGAATCCTTCATACATTTAGACTATAAAATATAGGATTCAAGTCCAAAATCATATATCTTATTTTTCCCTTTAAAGCTACTAATTTCTGCATTAACTTGAAATGATGCTTTTCGAAATTCGAGGTGTTACATAACGCCCCGACTCTGGGCCAAAAAGAAAGAAGGTGGTAAACAGAGTGGAGCCATGCCACGAGCTGCATGAGGCTCTGTTTTCCCGGGGATCCAGAGGCCGACGCGCCTACCCGCATGGGTTCATCCGCGCCACCACTCGCGCGCAGCCCCTACTCGAAAAAAAAGGGGAAACCCAGCCTTTTCTTCATTCATTATTCCATTTACCCTTTTCCAAAACTTTCTCTTCTCCATTTACTTCTTGCAAATCGACCATTGGAGCATTCAAGGCATCATCCCTCCTCATTTATTGCAAGAATCAAGTCTTTTCAACCAAGGATCCCATTCAAGATCTCCAAATCTCAAGAGCATCTTCCTTCTCCACCATTTTATTGAGTTTGCCATTTTCTAGGTTTTGAGTGCAAACCTAGATAGTGAGTTCTTAAACTTTGTTAAAACTAGGTACACATCATTTTATGTTTCTTAATGTTATCCTTGCATACATACATGTTATACATCTTGATTTCTTGTGGGGTTCATTATGTATGGGTTCAATAACTCATGTTCTACATGGATGAGGGTTCCTTAAATGTTTATTTGAAACCCTTTAGCTTTTAATCAATTGGAAACATACTTACATGGATTGTTTTTGAATAATGACCTATTTGGGTGGTTTTGACTTAATTTTGGGTAAGTGGGTCATTTGATGCCTATATGATGATAAGTGTCTTATTATTTTCGTGATGGATAATGTACCATGGAAATGGGGTGATTTGTCACTTGTATACTCATGAGGTGAAATGATGGATTATATTGGTAATAATAATTGCATATGAGCCTTACATATAGACTATAAATGATGTATGGAACACATAGGCTAATGTTGTACCCATGAGCGATATTGCGAACGTTTCAATGTGACTTATGTACATTTGAGGCCTACTGATGTTATTGTTGGATGAACCAAGTCAGTAGACACTAGGAGGATATAGTCTTGGGTGCCACCATAGAGGTATGCACCTAGACTTCCGCCATTCGAGGTAATGCCATGGTTGTAGTCCTCGGGTGTGTCGGGCCTTTTGGATGTCACTCATGGTAGTTGGCATCAAGATGTATCGACTCTTTGGCTGGGACTTGATTGGTGCTATGGGTCTCCCCCATTGAATCCACATATGAGAATACCTTTGATAAATATTATTAAACTTATTTATATTTGATGGTGTATTTTTCTTTGTACAACTCACTAGTCTTTTTGGCCTAACATTTGTTTGGTGTCAATGTGTATCTCAGGTTCTAGTGGCGCCGTATCTAATAAGGTTTAGGCGGACTCTAATGAGAGCTTGGGGAAGTGCTTTTTGGGGTGCACTTTTTGTGAAGATTGTTTAGGTCTATAGATGACACCCTTTTTGTAATCTCTTTTCTATTATAGAAATTAGATTAGGTGGTTGTTGTCCATTTCCGTTGAATTACAAACTGAAATTAAACAGGTTTTACTTATTCCCCATTTTTGGGAGCCTCTTATTTCGGTAATTTTTATATACCTCTTGTCCGTTTTTCGGAAATTTTTTATCCCTATTTTTGGGGTGTTACACATATCGTAAACTTGATCTTCAACTGATTCACAGAGAGAGGGAGAGAGGAGAGAGAGAGAGGGGATAGAGGAGAGGGAGAGGGAGAGGAGAGAGGATAGAGAGGAGAGAGAGAGAGGATAGAGAGAGAGTTGGTGCCTACTGATAATCAATATTAGTAGGGTTTAGTTTGGGGTAAAAGGTAACTTTGGAATTATCAAAATATGAGATTTCATTCCATTGAAATCCTTGGGTTTTATGATGGAATGTTCAAATCCTATATCTATGGAATTTATGGAATTCAAAGATTACATCCATTGAAAAACTTGAACCAAACAAATGAATGGAATCGGGTCAAAGGAATTCAACATTCCAATTCCACCAGATTCCATCACATTTTGTGAACCATACGCCCCCTAAGTTTTATGTTGGTACATTTCACTTTTTTTTTATCCTTTATCTTTGTTATGGCTATTTTATACTTATTTACATGATGTATTTCTACTTGACCCCATGTAAGGACGGACCTAAACAAGGGCATACAGTGGCACGTGCCATTGTATTATTTCTCCATCGAAAGGTTAAAATTTCTACGTTTATGAAAGGTGCAACCATATCGTTTTAAAATGTGTCACTGTATCAACCCAAAAAACCGAAATAGTCGCTCGAAATCGATAAAAAAAAACTAAAAAAACTTTCAAAATCAAGCAAAAAACTATAAAAAAAACCGTCGAAACGGTGGAATTAGGCTAAAAACATGATATTGAAAGTTGGTAACACGTCGATAAAACCGTGATTATTATAATTGTTTATCTATATTATATAATGCCACCATATGAAAAAAATTATGAGTCCGTCCCTGACCCCCTATGTAGATCAAGTGATCAACTCATTATAAAAACATGTAAAATTTAAATTCAAAAGTTAATCTACACAAATATTACATTTGATGATACGGTGAAAGACCGTAAATTTGTTTTGAGATCATACGATGATTTTATTAGAGGTCAACCACCTAGTTTTTGATACATGCTTTATGAGAAAAATACTGGTAAAAACTAAATATCAAAAAGATATTCAATAGGCAAATGAATAATATATTATTAGAATAAAAATAAATTTATGTTTTAATTTAAATATTTCATTAAAATAAAATTAGTTACTCAATTTTTAATCTTTGTGATACAATCAATTGTTGAATGGTATTTTAGATGAATTATTAATGTTAAAAAATATATTAAATTAAATTTCATAACGAGACAACCTTCCTCATTTCATGGAGTGAATGAAAGCCTTGCAACAAAGTCATCACTTATGACAACAAAATTGGCATTTTCTAAACCAAACATTCTATAAATACTATTCATGTACGTCCTACCTTTCATCAACATTCATATCTTTCTTCCAAAAAAACCTTTCACTTGTGGGAAAAAAATCAATTATGAAGAACGTTTGCATGAGTGCATGCCTTCTTGTCATCTTGGTTGCCTTTCCACCGAAGATTGATGCTCAAACATGTAAGTCAAGTGGTCGTATAAAGGGAAAGAAACCGCCTCCTGGACAGTGCAACACAGAGAACGACTCAGATTGTTGTATCCAAGGGAAGTTTTACACCACATTCATATGTTCACCGCCTGTTTCTAGTAATACAAAGGCGACTCTAACGTTGAATAGTTTTCAAAAGGGAGGTGATGGAGGTGGCCCGTCGGAGTGTGACCACAAATACCATTCTGATGACACACCTGTTGTGGCACTATCAACAGGGTGGTACAAGGGAGGGCATAGGTGTCATAATTTCATCACAATCAGTGGTAATGGACGAAGTGTAAAAGCCATGGTTGTAGATGAGTGTGATTCCACAATGGGTTGCGATGAAGAACATGACTACCAACCTCCATGCCCTAACAACATTGTCGATGCCTCGAAAGTTGTTTGGAAGGCATTGGGTGTATCAGAAGACAATTGGGGAGATTTAGATATCTCTTGGTCAGATGCATAGCGATGTCCTTTTATATGATTCCTACAACTTATATGTCTTGTATGTATGTATGTATGTATGTATGTATGAACATACTACATGAATGTATGCACACATGTATTTGAGTGTATTGAACTAGTAAAAGAACCATATTTTGCGTTTGATCTTAAATATGCGTTTAACGATAATTATTTTGTTTCTAATTTTCTACCCCACTCCCTAACTTTTAATTTTGAACATTTGAAGTTTGGTGACCTGTGAAAATTTCACGCTCGCACAATTAGAATTTGGAAATGCATTCATTAATTAAAATGGTTTATGGGTTAATCGGGTAACTAAATCGAGAAAACGAGTATGTTCATACTGCTATTTCTCTTTTTGTTGCCTTCCAAGCAAATAGAGCTTATGCTTTGAAGTCACTTATCGATACCAGAAAAACTTTGAACATAAGAAAATCACAAAGGGGAAGATGGAAGATACATGATCCTTATGTGTCAAGGAGGTCAAGTGGTGGGCGGTGGGTGGTGACGTGGATCAATAAATGCCACATTATTCTTTGTGTTAGTTGGAGATAGTGGCTAGTGGTGGTTGGTTATGTGAATCAATAAATGACACTTTATCTTTGTGTGGCACCATGGAGGCACTAATATTACAAAATAACCTAGTGAAGAGAGTATAGGTCATTATTTTTTGCCTAAAATGGAATAAATCATTAATAAGTTGCTATTTTACTTTAAACAAAAAGGTAAAATGCCTAAAATGGAAATTATGCGAAACTATTATACACATTTAACCCATGATTATTCGGCAAAAGAAGAAAATGAATTAATCAAAAGTGTTGGAAAGTGTAAACAATAAGGGGATGTTTCGAACAACAATTTAGTCATATCTATAAAAACAACAGTAAGAGAATGTTCGGTTGTTTTTTCATTAAACCTTTATGGATTAAGGTGTCTATAATGATTTAGTTGTCTTTATAGATATAACTAAATTGTTGTTCGATTAATGTGCTTAATAAATAAAATAAATGCTAGAGATGACTATTTTATCTCTCAACTCACAATCTCATGTTTATATACCACTACAAAATATTTATTATATAGATATTTATTATATAAATATTTAATAATGAAAATTTTAATCTATTGTTAAAAATTGAAATTAATTGTATATAACTTAGAAACAAAACAATTTAATTACTAAATTAAATAAATAATATTGATAAACATATAAAATATAGAAGGTATTACAGAATATGGAAAAGAAATATGATGCTGATAGGAGATGTTCTCACAAGGGTATTAAAAGAAAAAGATTGGATAATGTACACATCCTTTAACCAGCTTACTAAATAAGTTGTTATTTGTTTCATTAAGTCACAACCGAACTACTTTATATGACTTATAGAATAAACCATATATCTCATACATTCTATTATGTCGTTGTCGATCAGCCCCTTTAGTCAGAAATGACAAAGGTAAAAGAAAAACATGACCCCCCCCCCCCTAAAAAAAAATATTAAATAAACCTTAGCATGGTCAACAGATTTGATTGATACATGGTTCGCTCGCTCAAACAACCTTTTTTGTTGGTCTGTTAAAACCTATGGTTCTGAGGGAGGACGAGGATCGCTCATTTTCTAAGGCTATGTATGGTAAACTAGCTTATCGGCTTGTTGTTGGTCAATACTATTGGGGAATTGGCCTCAATGTTTCCCAACAACCCAAGCAATGAACAATTTTAGAGAAAAGAAAAAAAAACAATGAACAATTATAGAGAAAAGAATAAAGCAAGAACTTACGTGGAAACTCCCAAATCGGAGAAAAACCACGAGTCTCCAGTGAGAAAATCCACTATGTGAAAAATTGTTACAATTACACAACTCTAATCTCTCAAACCTCACCCAATAATACCCACACTCTCAAATATTTAACTTGCACCTTTCTACCCCTCTAAAACAAGAGAATAAGAAAGAAATAAAAAAAAATACTTAAAGTGTATTTTATTGGGACGACTTGAAACCTTAGCCTTAGACCCCTTTTTATAGGCTTGGAATCCCTTTCACCTTTCATTGCTCCACCGACGTGGGACATCTTTTTAAACTTATCTTTTATTTTATTTTAGCCAAACAATTCTCAACAAACTCCATCTTGGCTAAATAAAACAAAATCTTCGCTGCAATAACGACAACCATTGTCTAAATCGACAATCATAATTATCAAATTAGAGAATTATGATACTTCACCATAAAAGAGTATCACCACTTAGAATAATCCATTCTAAAATGTTTACATCGGCGCATACTTGCTGAAAGTTTTATGGTGCAACTTTCTCGTTTGATTTAGCCAGAAGTTCATCGGCCATCAACATAATCCCCACCACACACCTTGCATCTATGTTAAACCAATGCACATGTAAATACGTGGAACCACTAACCTAAACACATCCCTTTTCCATGGTAAAGCGGACATACCATGATGATGTATTCTCCCATATCTGGACAAAATCCATTGTCTCCCATGAGAATGGAGACATTGTGAGCATCTGAATTGGAGTCTTTCGCCGAACCCACTCCACTTGGACAATAGCTTTTGACATGCCCAGACTATCCACACTTCCAGCATATTAGATTATTCCCAGAGTTCTTCTTCTTCCCTTCCTTAGTCACCAAAACCTTACCTTCTCATGAAGTCATATTGCTACCTTCCAATCTTTTCTCCTCGGATAGGAGTTTGCTAGTAACATCCGCAAACTTCATGGTCTCTTTAACATCCATCATAATAGGTTTAATGTGCTCATACGAAGATGGCAAAGATAATATGAGCCTTAATGCTTTATCTTCATCTTCTACCTCAACCCTGATAGCCTCCAGTTTTGAAACGACATTGTTAAGAACACTAAGATGATCTGAAATTTTTGTACCTCCATCCATACGTAGAGTATGAAATTGTTCCTTAAGATACAATCGATTTGAAATGGCTTTGCCTTGGTACAACTGCTCCACCTTCTCCCAAAGCTCCTTGGTCTTTGATATCTAATGCACGTTTGCAAGAACATTCTTTGTTAGACACAGACAAACAATACTTGCCGCTCTCAAATCCAAATCATCCCAATCTTCCCCGCTTTTACTAGAACCACTTGATTCACCGCTGGAAATTGGTTTCCCCCTCAATGCCTTATGCAAACCAGGATTGTATCAACACATCCTTGACTTGAACTTGCCATAAGCCAAAGTTGATCCTTCCATCAAATTTCTCTACATTGAAAATCATTGCACTTAAAACTTTGACATCGTATCAACGCCTCAAAAAAAATATTATATATTAGAAAAATGTTTGTAGCCTATGAGTAGCACACCCAATAAAAGTTTTCTATTATGCAGGCACTCCCGACACACACAATTCTATGTACACAAAGTAACCAAGAATCTTTTCTAATGTAGAAGGTCAGACAGAGCCGCAACCACAAAGCATACTAAGAACCCTATAATCCGAGACCTCCTCCAATATGACCAAGAGATAAATTCTTTTCTGATGTGGAAGATCGTACAAAGCTACAACCACAGAGCATACTAAGAACCCTCTAACCGAGACCACCTCCAACCTAGAGCTCTGATACCAGTTGTTGGAGAATTAGCCTCAGCGTTTTCCAACAACCCAAGTAATGAACAATTATAGAGAAAAGAAAAAGACAAGAACTTACGTGGAAACTCCAAAACTGGAGAAAAACCATGGGTCTCCAGAGAAAAAATCCACTATGTGAAAAATTGTTACTATCACACAACTCTAATCTCTCAAACCTCACCCAATAATATCCACACTCTCAACGATTTAACTCACACCTTTCTACTCTCTCAAACAAGAGAATAAGAAAGAAAGAATAAAATACTTAAAGTTTATTTTATTTGGACGACTTGAAACCTAAGCCTTAGACCCGTTTTTATAGACTTTGAATCCCTTTCACCTTTCATTGCTCCACCCATGTGGGACAACCTTTTAAACTTATCTTTTATCTTATTTTAGCCAAACAATTCTCAACAAATACGCTATTAGTTAGCCGATAAACTAATCATATTAGTAAAAAATAGTTTATAAGTTAGTTAACAATGTAAAATGAACTAAAACGACACGTTAAAAAACCATTTATATAAAATATAAGGAGCATAATTAGAAAAAGTGATAAAAGAAAACCTGAAGCTTATTGAAAAGATATCTGAAGTACCATTTCAAAAAGCTAGCTTATGGCTTAACAAACATGACTTTTCAATAAGCTCAAAAAAAGAAACTATCTTACGATTGTGAAACATGGTCTCAATGGGTGGTGGCCCACTTGGTCCCTTCCAGTGTTATACGCATTGCATAAAAGAAGTAGTTTAGTAACTCCACAAACTATACTTCTAATAACATAAATACCCCATCACTTTTGCTACAGTCTCAACAATCCTGCTTTCATGCCTCATTAGCACAAGAGGCCTAGTTGCAAGATGTAACACCCTAAAAATAGGGATAACAAAAATCCGAAGAAAACGAACACAAGGTATGCGGAAATTGCCATAGCAAAAGCCTCCCAAAAATGGGGAAAATAATTAAACCTGTTAATTACAGTTGTAATGTAACGGAAATAAACAACAACCAACTAATCTAATTCCTAAAATAGAAAAGAGATTACAAAAAGGGTGTTGTCTATAGCCCTATCAATATCTTCACAAAAAGTGCATCCCAAAGCACCTTCCCCAAGCTCTCACCAAGGACCGACTAGGCCTGCTTAGAAGTGGCGCCACTAGAACCTGAGATACACATCGACACCAAACAAGTGTTAGGACAAAAATCCTAGTGAGTTGTACAAGAAATAGCATATTAAACCACATACAATTCTTATCAGCAGTTAACCCAAGTTCATTAAATGTGGAGTCAATGGGGGTGACCCATAGCACCAATCAAGTTCCACCCAAAGAGTCGATATACCTTGATGTCAACTACCACGAGTGACATCCGAAAGGACCGGCACATCCGAGGACTACAACCATGGCATTACCCCGAATGGCGGAGGTCTAGGTACATACCATCACAGTGGCACCCAAGACTACATCCTCCTAGTGTCTACTGACTTGGTTCGTCCAACATAATTTATAGAAGGTCTCAAGGCACATTATAACCAAGAATATCTCAATACCAACCATGGGTACAATATTACTATTCCAATCAATATAAAGTCCAATATAAGACTAGTATGAGCACAATTTTCATCATGTAGATATAATGGCACCAAATAGTGTCCCAAGTAAGAAATAATCTCAATGACAAGTTATGTATTCCATCAAATCATGGCAAGCTACATATAACCATATTTCCATAGAGAAATCCCAAATACTTAAACATGTAAAAATGAACATTTTAGTTAAAGATGCAAGATAGTAACAATTAGAAGTTTATGATGTGTATCTAGTTTTAACAAAGGTTTATATAGTAAACTCACAATCTAGGTTTTGGCTTAAAACCTAGAAAATAGCAAACCCTAGAAGAGGATGAAATGAAGACTTGAAGTCTTGAGATTCTTTGATGAGACCACACCAAATGAATGGTCCTACAAGTGATTTGAAGCTTCAATAAATGATATTTAACCTCCCAATACTTGTAATAAATGCTTTGAGGTAGCAAGAGGAAGAAAGTAGCAAAAAAAAACCTAAATTCGCTCTAAAAAACGAGTATGTGTGTGTTTGTGATTTAAAATCGGGCAAAAAGGGGTTTTGGGGACCTACAGGTAGTCCCGCGACTTGTGTCGCGGCTAAGAGCATGCGGCATAAGTCGCCCGTGTGCTCAGAGGCCTGCACTCCAAAGGGTTCCGCAGCTTGTGTCGCGGCTTGCAACCCGCGCTGCAAGTCGCGCAAGCCACTAACTTCCAAATTCTGATTTGTGATGTCTAAAACATTAACAGCAACAAACTTTAAACAAAATAGCAATTAACATAAATGTCCTACTTCATTTAGCACATAACCATAAGACTAACGAAGCCCTATACTTACTTGAAATTCCAGATGTTACACAAGATGAGTGTGAATGGTCCATCTACCTGTTTGGTATGCGTGATTGGACGGGATGTGACAGATTACAAACTTGTTCCATATTTGGTGCAAGATTAGACCGAACAGGACGGGACCGAGTGGAAAAGATTGCAGTTTTTTGTCACACCAAAATAGGGTGGAACAAACATTCAATAGATGGGACAAGATTGGTAAAATACTAAACTACTTGTATCAAATTAAAAATCATAAAATCTTCAACAATTTGTTCATCCTCCTACCTCACTCTCGTGCTCGTCTGTCCAGTTCCATCAAGTCCTCTATAATCTTGTTTGCATACCAAACACATCGTGTAGACTTGTGGGAACTTCAGATATAATATCGAGAAGTATTGTAAGCATAGAAGTAAGCATTTCAAAAATAAAACTCACGATTTTCTAAACCTACAGCGAGAGTCAAAATGGTTAAATAGATGAACGGGTATAAGCAAAAAGAGCCATAGAGGAAACCATAATGAACAACTCATGCACGAAATATATTTCTAAAATAAATTGCATCGAGTATTTCTCATGTTTCCAAAATCACCATGTGGAACATTCCACGAAATTTTGAAATGTTTAGCTCACAAGTTTTAGACCATGATCTTAAACATGCATAAAATTATTTTATCGCATGTGGTTGCATGCTTTGTCGAGACTTCGTTTATTCTCATTTGCCTAACACTATTCCAAAGGTGGTAATGCTCGTATTTTTACGTTCTTAGAGTTTTGGGCAAGTAACTACGGCTTATGACCTTAATATTGGATCTCCTCCACGTATGTTAAGGTTTTAGACGAAGAGTTACCTTTCATTATTTTGATGTATGAGTTTTATTGAGAATTTTATTTATGGGGTTTTATTGATTTGACGTGGAAATTTTAGTAGCATCCAGGGATGTTGTTTTCCCCTTTGGGTTTCGTGTGAGCAGTTTGGCTGCACATAGCATGTATGCATATATAATTGAGAATTTTCATCACGGTGTTTTAGACAATGTCTTAGAACGATGAGAGCCTATTCTCATTTGACTTTGAACTCGAAACCGACATAAGTTATGTCATGTTTTAACCAAGTGCATACGCATATCATGTTATTAAGCTTCGTGAAATAAGCGGTCGCATGCAAGTTTTGTTGTGAAACTTTATTCCATGCCGCCTTGTGGCTAAAAGAGAGAAAACCTTGAGAGTTCGACTTTATGAACATGTTGTTTTAAGAGAGATTTCATTATCATGTGATTTATCTTTGGGTTTTATACAAATATCAATCATCGTCTACTTTTGTATTCGGACTAAGTTATACTGTGGAGTGTGAGTAATCATATAAAAGATTTATGTTATTTTAGATGGAACTTTTGTTCTGAACATATTTCAGTTATTGATTTTACTGTTAGGGATTTTCCACAATGCATGAAATGAATTTCCGGTTTGCATGTCGTCGTAGTTACCGCTTTGAGTATGTATGTTTTATCTGTGCGACCCAAAATTTGAATTCGATTTAAAAACTTATTTACGTTCCTTTTGTGTTGCTAAATTTGGGAAAATGAACGGACGTAAGTGGGTCTTGTTGGGGAGTTTACTCTCCGACGTTTTGTGTTCTTAAAGGAAAAGATTCTAAAGTGGAAGTTGTGGAATCCTCTTTTGGGAGTTGTACAAACTTGTATTGCACATGTTATAGTGCGGAAAATTATTTTCATATGCAAAATATAAATTGACGTATACTACGACCATGGTAGTCCGTTTGAAAATTCTGTTGCGCATCTTTTGTTACTATTTTTATTAACGCGAGTATTGACCAAGCAAATATTGAAAGGGTTTTATATGCGTGGCATTGGTGACCATTTTGCACGCCTACCAAGTAAACGGTAGTAGATTTTACGTGTACAATTAATTATAGTGAAGATTTTACATTTGAGGATTTTATAAAATTTCAAATGGGCATGTTAATTGAAAACCTTGAACTCATTAGGGTTATGGATTAAAAACCCCTATCGTGAAAGAAGTTGCATTTGAGGGACTAGAGGAGTCCTTGGAATTTGAAACGTCGGATGACCCGACTTGTAGTCAATTTGGAATTTAGGTTTCAATTTTGAGTCGGTTCATGTTTGAATAGTTGAGGTAATAGATTCATATCTTCCCCGTTATCTCAGGGGTGGTCTCTATGCTTCGGTTAACCTGCGGGATAAGGTCTTGCATGATTCTAGGTATGGTTGGATTGGATTGGTCGGGCGGATGGACCATTAGTCGTCATGTTATACGTTACCATGGTATCGTCTCGGCGGGCTTGTATGAACAAGGGAATTATCGTGTTCCGATGGTTGGAAATGTAGGATTGGAGATCTTAGTCCTTTGTTAAGTGTCAACCTTAATGCGACAATACTTCTGGAATGAAGTATTGGGTTGATGCCCACGTTTTCAATATTACCATTTTAGTACTAGGCGTCGACTTGTTTCGTGAAGTCAATGGATCTGGAGAAATGTTAGCCTTTCAGTGGTAAAACTTAAAGGGGGATTTAATGTTGGTAACTAGGTTTTGATGAGTATGTGTTTCCTGGTGTGGTAAAGATCTTTTGAGGGAATGTTTGAGGTTTTAGAAGGGATCGAAATTTTGCAATAGCCGGATCTACATTAACCAACTACCCGGAAGACGAATTAGTACGTCGTGGAAGGACGACCTTATCATGTCAGGATTGGATCATTAAGAATTTTGGGAAATTTTTGGGATTGATGACGATCGTTGGTTTGGGAGTTTAGAATCTCGTGAATCCGAGGTGTTCTAGTCGATGAGGAGTTGGGATCACAAACCTACCCTTGGGATAGTACGTGTCATCTAAGGTTGGGAGGCGACCGACATCGCATGGTTGTGAATCGCTCCAATAAGGTTTGAGGTTCACTCTAGTGTGAGTGTGTCATATCAGGGTAGGTACGGGGTATGAATGTCTTCACAGAATTCAGTGTGGCAGTTGCGACGAGAAGTCACCCGATGTTAGCCTAAAGACGAAGGGGTTAAAGACAACCCCCTGGGAAAGGAGGCAGTCGTTTTGAAGAAACACCAACATTGAGAACTATGCCATATTGTGGTCTTCAGGGATCGAGAGAATCTTATTAGTGTTAAGGGTGGTAGGTGAATGCCTTGAAAGAGATCTAGATTTCGGGGACGAAATCATTCTAAGGTTGGGAGGATTGTAACACCCGGATTTTCGCTTAGTAAGTTTTCGTCTTTCGTTGGTAGTTGTTCCATCTTCCGTTCATCTTTTCGGGGAATTATGTTGTTCTTTCGAGCCTTAAATCGACCCATGCGAGAATCGCGAGTTTTTGGACTTTTTGGGTTTCGGTACAAACGGCGCGAGAGTGACTCGCGATAGTGACATGTGTCACTATCGCGTGGCACAATCACCGGGGAAGTACCAACTCGCGGTACAATCCACGCGAGAGTGCCTCGCGATAGTGACACTGTCACTATCGCTTGGCAAGGTCGCGAGCGAGGGTCAGACGGGTTAAAATCTGATTTTTAGCCTCATTTCTCATTTTAACTCAATCTTTTCTTTTGCCATTTCCTCTCAACTTCTTCCTTTCATAGAAACCGAACCTAGGGTTCATTTACTCCTCAATCGCATCCTTTATTGCTAGAAGTTGGGTGTTTTCTCCAAGATTTCGGTTTGGAAGCTTCACCACCATCTCCATCTTCATCCTCTTCATCATCTTCATCAATTTCTAGGGTTTTCACCCAACCCTTTTCTTTGTTCTTGAAGTTTGGGAGTGCATATCTCATCTTGGTGATCGTAAAGTATTTCGGTTGGTGGATTGGAGTTTTGGTTAAGGTAACCTCTTGTCCTCTTCATTTGTGGAAATTAGGGTTTTTGGTTTTATGATGAGATCTTGTGTAAAATGCTTGGGGATCAATTCTAAGGGTTGAATATGATTATTTATAGTCTGAAATGTGTGGATCTAGATTTCGAAAGCTAGAGTTGAAGAGTTGGATTGGATGTCTTCGGAAAGCTTTGGGTGGGATCTATGCTTTTGGAGCTCAATGGTTGTGGATTGAAACATAGGTTTAACTTAACCTAGCAAGGTGAGTTCAAGTTGATTTGTGAAAACGGTGTACATGCCAAAATGTTTATTTTAAAGTGTTTTGTGTCTTACATAAAATTGTTAACTGCTGATGAGTTTGATTATTTTGAAAGTGTTTACTTTATAAACTTATATAGCACATCTTCGGGATTTTGGGCATTTTGATAGATAAATCATATATTTTGGGTATCTAAATGATTTATTGCATGGAACATATTTTGAGTATAAATTGCATTTTATTGGGTGTCATGGGATGATTTGAAAGGATAAAAGGTATAAACTCACTTGGAAAATGTTTTGTCCCGAATTAAATCATGTTGGAGTTATTTGTGTGAGTTGAAGCATGGGTTGCATTATTTCGGGTCATTCACGTCAGATTTCATTTTATGATTTTCAATGTTGGATCTTTGGATTTGTTGAGCTTATGGCTCGGCTTGGATTTTATTGGGTCTTGAGGACACTTGTCCGTTTGATAGCTCAATGTAGAGCGCTTGGTTATAATTTGCACTTATTGCATCTTATTTGGGAATTACATGTTTTGAATGTTTTAGTTCATTCGTTTTAAGTCATGTAATGTTTTAGCCCCGTCTGCTATGGATCCATTAGCTCTTTTGTTATTTTGACGATGTGGGACGACTAGCCTCTGCACATCGTGGCACGTTGGCATAAAATGAGACTGTCAGTCCTTCGTGCAGCACGTTAGGCATAAAATGATACTGTAAGTCCTTCGTGCAGTATCTATGGGTGTATGCTGAAAGATGCTGAGCTCGATACTTTATTATTTGTCCAATGGTGTAAGTCCTCCGTGCTATTATTTATGGGTGTATTCTGAAAGATGTTGAGCCCAATATTTAATACCAGTTTAACGTAATGTATGACTTACTTTGTGCACGTCGCATTATGCGGAATCGGGTTTCCCCCGTCACCGAAAGGTGTTGCCTTTGGGTTGTCTTTATGTATTTGTTTTCGGTGACATTTTGCATACATATGTTCATTCCATGTTTTATGGGTTGAGTATTAATCCCTACCTGTGTTTTTGGGTGTTTTGGGATATGAAGTATTATTTACATTGTCATAAATCGGGAGTCAATTTATATCCACGTTTTGAGTCGAGTTATCTCTCTCTATCTTATGCTATAATCATATAAACTGGAGTTTATGCATATTTTGGTTGGTTGATTTATAAAGTTTATTCAAATTCCATTTTTCGAGCATTACCATTATTCTCGTTTTGATCGAGTGTTGGATTTCATTACTTCATGAAAGAATGTTTTGGCGTCGAGGCATCCATTTACAAAATGCTTATTATTAGTAAATGAGTTACTTTCTTATTTTCTCTAGTAAATCTTTTCAAAGGATCATGATTAAATGTTGTAATACTTTGTCTTACGTTTTTCCTCTATAATCATGATATAAAACTCTTGAACTCACTAGGCGTTAGCCTAACCCTTTTATTTTGTTGGCATGTGCATCAGGTTCCATTCCGGAATTTATCTAGTGGCACTGAGATGAGATGAATGCTACTTGGTTACTCGAGGAAGTGGTTAGCTCGTTGAAGTCTTCCGCACTTATATTGGAAGTAGCGATTGGCATTAGGTTATAGTAACACTTGGCTTTAGACAGTCTTTATGTAGGACTATTTATTCGTTGATGGTTCAATTTAGAAATGTACTTCAATTATGGACTATTAGTGAGAGATTTTATTATCCTTGAAGGTATTTTTGAAAGTTTTTAAATAGTCGCTCTTTCCAAATTTGAGGGTGTTACAAGTTGGTATCAGAGCTTAAGTTTGAGAGAATTAGGTGTTGATTTTGAATGCCTAGACTCAAGCTAGCGTAAATTTTAAGCGTTGAATGTGATATCACACCATTAGGCACTTTAAGATTTGATGATTTGAGGTGAGTGGAGCCACTAGGAACGGGAATCGCGCCGAAAATGGCAAGGATGATCATGTACAATACGTTCATAGTAGCACATGGCCAGTGTTATGGTGAACCTACGAGTTACGTGTGTATGCTTGAACTGCCTTGGTATGATAACCGTTGGGGTAGTGAAACAATTTCTACATGAGTAGCCATTAGGAGTTGATGATTTTAGCCTTCGTCACTTGGAGTGATGGTAAGCATGGTGATTGTATTAAGTAAATTGTTTTGGGTCGAATTGATTGGTTGGATCAGAACCGTAGACATTGGGAACCAACGTATTTCGAGGATAAAATATTGAAGTGAACCTATGAAGTCTTTGATCTCTGCCTTAAGACGTTTGAGCATCCGGTTGACAATAGTGTGACTAAGGAATCGAAGAACGTGGTTTCGAGGTTTTGAGTGCAGACCAAACTCATGCACGAAATATATTTCTAAAATAAATTGCATCGAGTATTTCTCATGTTCCCAAAATCACCATGTGGAACATTCCACGAAATCTTGAAATGTTTAGCACACAAGTTTTAGACCATGAAACAATCCACGAAATCTTGAAATGTTTGCAAGTCAGGGGTCTTCTTGGAAACAATCTCTACCCCTTGTGTAAAGGAAAAACCTGTGTACATCCTACCTTCCCCATACCCTATCTTTGCTTGGGATTTACTTAGTTTGTTTGGTTTGGAAAATGGTGTTAACATAAATAAGTTATGAATGGCTCATGATAGCATGAAGGCATCTGTCATAAATGAAATTATGGGCATCCCTTACAAAGAAATGGTTTCTTCAGGATTTGCATTTATGGTATTCGTAAGGTCAATTTAAACAAAGATAATAGACTTTAGGGGCTGTTTACCAAATTTTCCATTAAGTCCTGTATGGATAAATGTGTATGTCTGGATAAATTTGTCTGTCTGGATAAATTGATGTTGTTGTTTACTTTTTTATCTGAATTAACAGTCTGAATAACAGAAATGACCAATTTACCCCTGAATATGAATTTTAAGTTGTTTTATAAATTGTTGTTTATTTTTTAAGCAATATATTCATAAATTCATTGATATAATCCAAAAATCAAACAAAAATTCATTAAGTAATTAAACTTCCAAGTTCAAACACAATGTAGCCAAGTTCAAACAAAAAGTATCAAGTATGAAATCGACATTGTAGAAATCATGGTTACAAAAATCTACATTGCAGAAATGTCGAGCAGCTATGGAGAAGAAACAAGTATGGAACAAAAATCGACTGAAAAAACAAGTAAGGAACAACAATCGACTAAAGAAAACAAGTATGGAACAACAATTGACTTAAGAAATAAGTATGGAACAACAATCGACTGGAGAAACAAGTATGGAACAACAATCGAGTATGGAGAATAAACAAGTATCGAACAATCAGTAAAATCATTACCTTTGGAGAAATCGACCAAAGGAAATTATTGTCTAGGGTTGAGATCGAACCAGCAGTGAATTAAAATAGTGTAATCGAACCAGCAATGAACTTGAAGCAGTAAAATCGAACGAGCGGTGAAGGTGAAATCGAAATCGAACAAGTAGTGAAGGTGAAATCAAGCACCTAGGTTTTTATTGTGTGATTATTGAGTAGGAAGGTAGGCATGTCTTTTTTTTAAAGGGTATAAATGTCAAAGATGTGTCTTAATGGGGACAACACATATTTCCCCTACTTAGTGATTAAGCCGGAAATGTCTGCGCGAATAAGCCAGTTTTGTCATTAAGCCCCAAGTAAACACTCCAAACGTCTGCGCGAATAAGCTGGTTTTGTCATTAAGCTCATTAAGCCCCAAGTAAACATCCCCTTGGGATCTATGAGTAGCTTAATAGACTCCTAGCTTATTCGATCAGAAATACATCATTGTCTGGTACAGGATTAACGATGTAGAAATTGGTTTATCTAATAAGCTTCTAGGAAAAGCTTTATAGAGAAAGCCAAATTTTTCTGAGCCTGCCCCTTCCCATTAAAAAAAACATACTCCTTGCACAGATTAATCACAGGTTCACGAAAGAAAGAGAGCAAGAATTTATTACCACCAAGGAGAATTACAAAGTGCTTTGTACAAGGATCTTGAAATCCACGATCGCCTAACAAATCTTCACGAACACCACCAAATATCAAGAACACTCTCGACCCCACATAAACTATGTATATTGAAAAAATATATTATGGAGAGTATTTTTGGTGTTTTATTTAGAGAAGCTCAAGAAAGAGATGATCAATAATCTTGGAGGAGGGCCATATTTATACTAATGGGAGGAGTAGGCATCAAGTTTGAGGAGTGGTGACCAAGTTTTATGAGTGATGACCAAGCTTGAGTCGTCACCAAGTTGGCTTTGTCATCTTGTGTAGCATCAACAATGTAATATATTATATATTACAAGAATAACAACTTAATATATTTATATTAATATTTGATTATAGATGCCACTTTTATTGACCTCTAAATATAGAGGTTAACATTTTTTACCACTATCTTTTTTAAGTGTTGAATCGGAGATAAAAATACCTTATTTTTATATTTCTAGTGTTGGGATAGAGATGACTAACTGAGTTGAGACTTGGGAGAGGAGGGCTAATCCCAATTCAAGCGCAATCAAAAGTGATATCCATCGGAACATCTCGACACATTTTCTTTTTAATTTCAAATATATTGTATTTAAATTATTAAAATATTTTTTATATTTAAATAAAATATTATTTCTCTTTTATAAATATTTAATTTTAAGGTTTTTTATTGGTGGCAGATTAAAAATTGTTCTCATGGTAATAATTTTTGCGGAGTTGTTCAAAATTTGATAATTTCACACTCTTTCCCCAACTTTCTTAATTTTGAAGAAAGTTTGGAGAATCTGTTAGAATAAAAAATTTACCAAAATTTCTCTATCTTGGAGGATATGTTGGATACACTCTTGATATACTCCTATTTCTTAAGAGAACGTGTAAATGCTTTTACAAAAAATGTAAACACATATGATTTATATGTGAATTATTGGTAAACCCAAAAAAAAAATCAATTTACGCATTTGTAAACCCACGTTCGATTACCTACATTTTTACTAATTATTCACATACTAGAAGTGAACTCGCGCAATGCCGCTAGATGCATCACGATTTTAATGTTTCATTTTATTTTTTATTTTTTGTCGATTTACATTACGATTTTGGTTGGTTGTGAGAGAGTGATAATGATTTTTTTTGTATAAATTTATTTAGTTTAGACTTAATAATATAATGTAATTTATTTTGGTTTAATAATATAATTTTTTTTTAATAAAATATTTTGTTAGATTTTTTTAATTAGATTTTATAATTTTATATTTAAATTTTGGTTTTTATTATATATTTAATTATGCTGAGAGTTATTTTAGGGGAGTTAAATTGGGAAATGATTTTAGGAGAGTTAAAATTGTTAGAGATAATGATTGAAAATTAATAAATAGCATTAAATGTAGTACATACAACTTTAATGGTTGTTTTTTAAGTAATTAGCATTAAATAGCAGTACATTAAGCTTTAAGACTTGTTTTTAAGAGTTTTTTATGTCATCTTTATAATATAGTATAGATATAAAGATGCATATGTTAACTTACTTTTCATTTTCCCGATATTCATATATTCTTACGTTCTCAATCTTTTTGTCTTTCTTATTTGAATCTTCGTTATATATATTAGAACATTTATTTTTATATAATTTTAAGTAGCCTTTAATATCAAATATTATTATAAATCAACTATATATTGGAAAAACAATAATTTAGGAACAACACGATATAGCCTAGATATATGCAATAAGAAAAATGAACAAATATAATCAAAGATATATTTTTTCTAAACAACAGCAACATTTTACTAAAAACTAACAAGACGATGGTACAAATAATTATATAGCGAAAATTGTCAGGAGAGGATTATGAAGTCATCTCACCCAATTAATTTCAAACTTACTACTTCAATTGGAAACCCAAAAATAAGCCTGATATATAAATAAAAAATTAGACGGCAATTTTTACGATACAACAACATGGGGCTTTGGGTCCACTGTTAAACGGGTTGAAATCCATCCAAGTTCGATTGGTTTTCCTTTTGCTATATAAGTTTCGTGTTGATATATTTCACTTGTTTTATCATTTATCTTTGTTGACGAATGATCGTATGAGAATAAGAGTTAATGTAAGAAGGTAAAAAAAGAGATTTGAACGCTTGATCACTTTTATTTTCAAACTCACTCATGAATCCCGCATTTGATCTTAAATATGAATTTAACGATAATTATTTGGTTTCTAATTTTCTTTCCCGCTCCCTAACTTTTTTTGGACATTTGAAGTTTGATGACATGTAACATTCCATGCCTGTACAAATGGAATTTGGACATGTATTCACTAATTAGAAAAGGTTTATGGATTAATCGGGTAACTAAATCGAAAAAACGTACAACGAATATATTCATATTGATTTTTTTCTTTTTGTTGCCTTTCAAGCAAATAGGGCTAATGTTTTGAAGTCGTTGACTAGAAAAGTTTGAATAGAAGAAAATCACAAAGGGGAAGATGGAAGAAGCGTTATCCTTATGGTTAACAGTGGTCAATTGGTGGCGCCGATGGGCAGTGGGTGGTGACATAGATCAATATATACCACAATATCAGTGACGGAACACAAACATTAATTCCAACACCGGGGCGAACTTAATTCTTTATATAAATTAATAACAAAAAAAATGTATTACATTATTAACATAAACAAGTCTATTTGGGGTCTTGAGAAAAACTACCAAGTTTTTCTAAGAAACCCCATGAATAATATGTCAACACTATAAAAAATCGGATTTATAAAATAACAAAAATCTCTAAAAGTCGTAAGAGAACGATTCATGGAACCAAACAATTGTGTGTGATATAAACGATAGATTTGTAGGGATTTTAAACAGGTTTTTTAGTACATTTATGATATAAATCGTCCTATTAACTTTTTATATGATATTATTTGAAAAAATATTTTACAAAAAAAGGCTAATAAGACGCTTTAATTTTAAAATTGCTATAAAAAAAATTTTAGACGTTTAAAGACGTCTTATAAACTTGATGTAACACATTTACATAGGATGTACCATTGTTTTGTCCTATAAAACAATCAACAATGACATTTTAGATATATTTAGCATCCTAGAAACCCAATTTTATTTATTTACAAACAAAAGTAATTAACAATCAATATAGTATCATAAGTTTATTTTTAAAGAACTTATTGGATAGCAGTAGCCCATGTTTATTAAAATCTAAATCACAAAACAATAAATCGAATCAACCCTAAATCTAAATCAAAATCACAAGACAAAATTTTAAGAAATCAACCCTAAACAAAATGATATATTAATACTAAATATCTAAAATCTAAATAAAAAATTTAACCATTCATGAATATAATTAAGGTTGTAATTACAATTGAAGTATATTATTAAAATTAAAAACTTGAACAGGTAAAAACACCATAAATAACAATAACATTGACAATGAAATTTGGAGATTAATTGAGCTTTCATGTGGACAATAGGACCAACTAAAAAAAATTAAAAAAATACATATATAATATTACATAAGCCTTCAAATCAACCCTTTGTGTTTAGGGATGTCAGAAAACCTCGAACCCGACGGGGAATCCTGAAACCCGGCTAAGTTCGGGTCGGGTCGAGTTAGACAATTTCGGGTAATGGGAAAAATTTCGGGGATTTTATCGGGTTCGGGGCAAGGTATCCCCGCCCCGTTATATATATATATATATTAATAAAAATAAAATTATATATATATTATTAATATTTAATATAAATATGTTTAATATATATTATTAATATAAATATGTTTAATATATATTATTAATATTTAATATAAATTATATATAAAATTATATATATATTATAAATATGTTCGGGTCGGGTTCGGGGATTCCCCACCGGGTCGGGGACGGGCATAAATAATCCCCGACGGGGCGCCCCAAATAAAAACCCGACGGGAAACGGGACGGGGATGCATTTCATTTTCGGGGAAGGGGACGGGGGACGACAAACCCGCCCCGTTGCCATTCCTATTTATGTTAATTGGTGAGTGGTCAAGCTTGATTGACCTTTAAGTTAGCTTTGTCATCTTATATAGCATCTAACAATGTAATATATTATATATTACAACAATAACTACTTAATATATTTATATTAATATTTGATTATAGATACCATTTTTATTGACTTTTTAATATAGAGGTTAGCATTTTTGACCTTCATTTTTTAAGTGTTGAATTGAAGATAAAAATACCTTATTTTTTTTATTTTTAGTGTTGGGATAAAGATTAGTTTACTATCTGAGTTGAGACTTGGGAGAGAGGAGGGCCAATCCCAATTCAAGCGCAATCAAAAGTGATATCCATCATAACACCTCGACACATTTTCTTTTTAATTTCAAAAATATTGTAATTAAATTCTTAAAATATTTTTTATATATTTAATAAAATATTATTTCTCTATCATAAATATTTAATTTTAAGAGTTTTTATTGGTGGCAGATAATAAAAAATTGTTCTCATAGTAATAATTTTTGCGGAGTTGTTCAAATTTTGATAATTTCACACTCTCTCCCCAACTTTCGCAATTTTGAAGAAAGTTTGGAGAACCTGTTGGAACAAAAAATTTACCAAAATTTCTCTATCTTGGAGGATATGTTGGAGACACTCTTGATATACTCCTATTTCTTAAGAGAACGTGTAAATGCTTTTACAAAAATGTAAACACGTATGATTTGTATGTGAATTATTGGTAAACCCAAGAAAAAAAATCAATTTACGCATATGTTAACTTACTTTTCTTTTTCCCGATATTCATATGTTCTTACATTCTCAATCTTTTTACCCTTTTTATTTGAATCTTCGTTATGTTTATTTTAACATTTATTTTTATATAACTTTAAGTAACCTTTAATGTCAAATATCGTTATAAATCAACTATATATTGGAAAAACAATAACAACAAGATATAGCCTAGATATATGTAATAAGAAAAATGAACAAAGATAATCAAAGACATATTTTTTTTCTAAATGAAATTTTATTAAAAACTAGCAAGATAATGGAGCATATAACTACAAGGGTTATGCACTAGTTAAGGCCCTAGAGGGATATGGTGGAATATCCATTTGTCTAGGATTCGAATCCAGACGTACACAACAATTTTGGGCACTGAGGTTTAATCGGGACTTATTTCTTACAATCATAATTTGTCAAGGGATTAGTCTACGTATAGCCTAGGACACCCTTCCCAGGAAAAAAAAATGGAGCAAACAATTACATAAATGAAATAGTCACGAGAGTGTTATTGAGCCAACTCACCCAATTAATCTTAAACTTACTACTCCTATTGGAAACCCAATAATAAGCCTGATATATAAATAAAAAATTAGACGACAATTTTTACGATACAACATGGGCTTTGGGTCTACTAGTAAACGGGTTGAAATCCATCCGAGTTTTGATTGGTTTTCTTGTTGCTATATAAGTTTTATGTTGATACATTTCACTTTTTTTTTTATCATTTATCTTTGTTGACGAATGATCGCGTGAGAATAAGAGTTAATCTGAGAATGTAAAAAGGGATTTGAACCATTGATCACTTTTAGTTTCAAACTCACCCATGAATCACGTTTGATACGTAGATTAATCTGATGCATCTCATCCTAATGTGCATCCAAGGATAGACATCCATTCTTACCCTTCTAACTATAACTTTCATTCTCAGCAAAACCTAACTCTATCTTTATTATGGTTATTTTATATTTATTTATATGATGTATGTCTACTTAACCTCGTGTAGATTAAATCATAAAAAAATAACGTAAACTTATCGGGAAAATTGTTGAATACGATACCGTTTTGGTGGACTAAAATCTTACCCGCTAAGTAAGTGATTGTGTTAAATTTTATTGGTAAGCACTTATCCGGGTAAGCGTTTGGTAAACGACCCCTTAGTCTTCATAAACGTTGCATTTGATGATACGGTAAAAGACCGCAAATTTGTTTTGAGATCACACGATGACTTCATTAGAGATCAACCACCTGATTTTAATAGATACTTTATGAGAAAAATATTGGTAAAAGCTAAATACCAAAAAAGATATTCAATAGGCAAATAAAATAATACATCATTAAAATAAAATAAATTAAGGCTTTTAGTAATATCCCTGTAAAATAAAATTAGTTATTCAATTTTTAATCTTTGTGATGCTATCAATTGTTGAATGGTATTTTAGATGAAATATTAATGTTAAAAAAGTATATTAAATTTCATAACGAGACAAAATCATCATTTATGACAGTAAAATTGGCATTTTCTAAACCAAACATTCTATAAATACTAACCATTTCCATTCTACCTTCAATCAAACATTCATATATTTTTTCCAAAAAAAAAGTATTCGCAACTTGTGGGGGAAAAACAACGATGAAGAACGTTTGCATTATTGCATGCCTTCTTGTCATCCTGGTTGCCTTTCCACCGAAGATTGATGCTCAAACATGCAAGCCAAGCGGTGGTATAAAGGGAAAGAAACCGCCTCCTGGACAATGCAACAAAGAGAATGACTCAGATTGTTGTGTCCAAGGCAAGTTTTACACCACATACACATGTTCACCGCCTGTTTCAAGTAATACAAAGGCGACTCTAACATTAAACAATTTCCAAAAGGGAGGTGATGGAGGTGGCCCATCGGAGTGCGACCATAAATATCATTCTGATGACACACATGTTGTGGCACTATCAACAGGGTGGTACAAGGGAGGAGATAGGTGTCATAATTTCATCAAGATCAATGGCAATGGACGAAGTGTTAAAGCCATGGTTGTAGACGAATGTGATTCCAAAATGGGTTGTGATGAAGAACATGACTACCAACCTCCATGCCCGAACAACATTGTTGATGCCTCGAAAGCTGTTTGGAAGGCATTGGGTGTATCAGAAGACAATTGGGGAGATTTAGATATCTCTTGGTCAGATGCATAGCCATATCCTTTTATATAATTCCTGTAACTTCTGTCTTGTATGTATGTGCGTGTGTATGTATGAACATACTACATTAATGTATGCCCGCATGTATTTGAGTGTATTGAACTAGTAAAAGAACCATATTTTGCGTTTAATCTTAAATATGAATTTAATGATGATTATTTGGTTTCTAATTTTCTTCCCCGCTCCCTAACTTTTTGGACATTTGAAGTTTGATGACTTGTAAAATTCCATGCTTGTACAAATGGAATTTGGACATGTATTCACTAATTAGAAAAGGTTTATGGGTTAATCGGGTAACTAAATAAAAAAAAAACGTAAAACGAATATTTTCATACTGATATTTTTCTTTTTGTTGCCTTTCAAGCAAATAGAGCTAATACTTTGAAGTCGGTGACTAGAAAAGTTTGAATAGAAGAAAATCACAAAGGGAAAGATGGAAGAAGAATTACCCTTATGGTTAATAGTGGTCAATTGGTGGCGGTGGTGGGTGGTGACATTGATCAATATATACCACATTATCCTTTGTGTTAATTGGTGGTGGTAACTGGTGGTGGTTGGTAACGTGGATCAATAAATGGCACATATATTATTTTTATGTGGCACCATGAAGGTACTAATATTATAAATCAGTGAAAGGATAATCTGGGTGAAGGGTTGCTATTTTACATTAAACAAGAAAGAGTCGGAAAGTGTCAATAATAAGGGGATGTAAGGATTTGGATTTGGAGGGATTTGGAATCCTTTTGTGTGTTTGTTTTGTAGGATTTAGAATGAATTTGAATTTCATTATTTATAAAAAAAATCATTAAAAATTATAAAAATAATTAAATTGTCTAATTATTAATTGATATTGGAAAACAAACGTTTTTAACATATTTTAAAGCATTATTATATGCAAATCCTTCGAAATCCCTTGAAATCCCAACCATCCCCAAAAGATTTCAAAATCCAATGTTTGAGGGATTTCAAAGCAATCCTAGGATTTCAAATCCGGACAATCCTTCAAACCAAACATGGGATTGGAATGGATTTGAAATCCAAATCCCTCCAATTCCAATCCATTCCGGCAAACCAAACGCACCCTAAGATAAACCATAACATGGTCAACAGATTGGATTGTTATATGATTCGCTCACTCAAACAGTCCAATCGGGAAGGTGATCCTTTTTGTTGGTCTTTTAAAAATTGTGGTTCTGGGGGAGGACCGCTCGTTATGTTTGGCAAACTAGTTGATAAGTTTGTTGTTGGCCAATAGCCCAATACGCTAACCATTAGTTGATAAACTAATTATTAATTAAGTGGGCTAATAAGCTACCTGTTAGCCGATAAGGTAAAAACTAGTTGATAAGCTTAATAACAATGTAAAAAGAACTAAAACGACAAGTTAAAAAACCATTTATGCAAAAATAAGGGGCATAATTAGAAAAGGCGATAAAATAACTCTGAAGCTTTTTGAAAAGATATCTGAAATAGCATTTCAAAAAGACAACTTATGGCTTAACAAGCAGGACTTTTTCAATAAGCTCAAAAAAAGGAAACTAGCATACGGTTGTCAAACATGGCCTCAATGGGTGGTGGCCCAACAAGTCCCCTTCCAGTGTTATATACATTTCATAAAAGTAGTTTAGTAACTCCACAATTTTTTTAATAACATAAACACCTCATCACTTTGGCTACAGTCTCAATAATCCTGCTATCATGCCTCATTAGCACAAGAGGCCTAGCTGCAAGAGGAGTGTGAATGTTCCATCTACCTAGGATGCGTTTGGTATGCGGGACAGGACCGGACATGACAAATTAAAAACTTGTCCCACGTTTGGCGCGAGATTAGACCGGAACATGACCGGAGAGTGGGACAAAAATGCAGTTTTCTTTGTCACACCAAAATAGGTGAAACAAACATTCAAGAGACAGGAAAAGATTGGTAAATTACTAAACTACCCATAACCCACCTCACTCTCGTCTGTCCAGTTCCGTCCGGTCCTGTTCCAATCTTGTTTGTGTACCAAACGCACCCTAGAGACTTACAGGAACTCCAGATATTAATATCGAGAAGAATTGTAATGACATAGCACATAAGTAGGCATTTTAACAATAAAACCCGTGATTTCCTACACCTACAGTGAGAATTAGAATGGTCAAATTAATGAACGAGTACAAGCAAAGAGAGCCATAGAGGGAACCACAATGAACAACTTTCTCCTACAAATACCCTTTTCTGTGTTGCTCACACACATAATTTCAAATTCATTAGGGGCATAGAACAACATCATTGATGCTTCTAAAGCAACATGGGAAGCCTTGGATGCTCCTAAAAGCAATTGGGGACAAATGGACATGAAATGGTAATTATCTTCATATTTCTCTAATGTCATCATTGTAGATTTCTAATTCCCATTATGTTCCCAATTGCTAGTTGTTATATTTTGTGTGAATTTATTATATGTTGGCCTGTGTATATTATGAAATCATACTAGTTAACTTTCACAATGCAATTGTCTTCACATGTGAATTAAAGGGTACTAATTGATATTCATATAGGATAATACTATCATTGACAATGAGATCCAAGCACCCAAAGCATCATTAAAGATGGCTAATATCAAACTAGGATAGTCTTTTAGTGCTATTAATTAAACTGTGTATCAAAAGAATACACCAGAAGAGATTTCTGCATGACATGTTTAAAATATTTCCACAAGTTCTTAATCACAGAACTATACATATAATCGGATTTAGATTACAAGATTATGTTGAATCAAGCATAATATCAAAGTAATGAAGATTAACTGCGTGAATTCAATTTCGTAAAACCACCAATCTGTTTGTCCTGCCTAAAAGATTTATGAAATGAACTACCTTCCTGGAGCCTCAGCTTCTCGTTTGGGCCGGTTGCGAGTTCGTGGACGAGGAGGCTCTTCATTGGTTGGAGTTGCAACAACATCTCCATCCTCATCCTCACCTTCTAAAATTGATTGATTAACTGCTAACTGTTTTAGTTTAAGACAATAAATCAGAATCTTTTCTGTGTAACTAGCAGTGTCACATGTAAAGGCATTTATAAGCAAACAAAGTTTTTGCAAGCAATAGTGTAATTGCTAGATTACAGATTCTACATGATTTGTAATTTGAAAATTAGCAGCTAATGAAATTATGTGCATCCATGAAATGATTTATTCGGGATTTGAATTTATGGAATTCGTAAGGTCAATATGAACTTTCATCAAACAGTTGGTGTGCATCATACGAACATCGACTCCCAGAATCACAAAAATGAACTAAAATTCTGGGAAAAGAATTGGGGTTTTTACCTCCTCGTAGAAGTCTTTGTCGAGTTTATCAGAGATTCTGATGGCAGTGAAGATTGTTACAGCCAGAAGAGAGAGTGGAAAGACGAATGCGAAGATGTAAGTGCTGGTTCCTGGGGGTCCCCCTCGTGTCACCACCAATGAACCTCTGTTTCTGCGGCAACAACCACCCAATTGTTGCTGATAACTCGGTAAAATTGGGGAAATCTGAGACGGCGTTGAAGAGTGAAGGCGGAGGAGGGAGGATGAGATTGAGTTGGGGGTGAGTGTGAAACTCGCCATGACCATTATCCACCCCCACGCCACCAATGGCTCAAACTCAGTTTATCGTTGTACGGGTAATTTCAATAGTGCACAAGAGACCCCTACAATATGGATAATAGCACATAAATGCCCCTCAAAAGTTGCAAAAGTTTCTTTCCGGCTAACTTCATAAAAGTTGTATTAAGAAATAATACAACTTATCATTGTATTTTAGTGTCAAATAATTAGGGCTGGCAATGGATAAGGGTAAACCCGTTATCCGTTATGTTTCGACCCGTTGGATGAGGGTATGGATAAGGAAAATTTTATCCATTTATCCACTTATCCATTACCCGTTTATCCGAAATTTTAGTGGGTAGGATATGGATAAACGGTTTTTCGTTATCCATTACCCGTTACCCGTTACGATATAATATATATATATATCTATAATTATATAAAAATAAATATTAGTGTATATATACATAATTATATTAAGTTAATTATTAATATTTTTTTAATAATATTGTCGTATTTTAACATGTACTTTAATTTATTTTTATATTTATCGAGTAAAGATTTCATTTTGATTAAATGAGAAACAAGATGGATTAAGAAAATAATCACAACGAAAAGTGTTAGTCTTACACTTTTTAAATTGTTTTCAAAATATTATACTATGATTATATTTAGAGTAATTAAATGTTTACTACAACAAATTAGATATAAAATAATAACTATATTTATGAACTTATGTTTTACTTATATGTTTGAGGTTTAACAATATCAATTGTAGTTTAAAATGAAATTTTGTTTTACCATTTATCCATTACCTGTTTCGTTACCCGCTACTTTTAATGGGTAGGGTAGGATACGGATAATGGTTTTATGAGATGGATAATTACCCATTTTGTTACCCGCTATTTTAAATGGATTGGATAACGGATTAACCCTTACCCACTCCATACCCTACCCGTTGTCAGCCTTACAAATAATCATAACCATCGATTATTTTTAGTCATGCGAATGAGACCCATCCTATTCGGAAACCCGGTGTACCCGTCTCGACGGAGACGGAGATTCCTCGCAAAGTAAAAAACCGGGGACGGGTAATGTGATCCCCGCCCCGTCCCCGTATATTATATAATTATTACTAAATATTATGTATATTTATTACTAAATATATTATATATATATATATATAGAGAGAGAGAGAGAGAGAGAGAAAAAGAAGGTCATTCATTTGCTAACCAATCTATTAGTGCTAACCATGCTAACCCATTTTCGGCCAATCAGAATGCTCCTAGAGATTAGATAATGATTTTGTTTATTTTAAACTTACAAGGGTAATAAAGGAATTTATATAAAATCGGAATATTCAAATTAAGTAATCATTATCGTCTATTTAATGTGTACCATAATTATAGCAATGTTTGTTATGGTAATGATAAACCATATTAAATATAAAAGTTTGAAATTTTAAATTATTCAAGATTATCTTAAATCTTAATATATCATTTACATATATTTTTCATTATATCACAATGAGCGATATATATGGATTTTATTTATAAAGAGTTAAATCTAATATTTTTAAACGTAACTTTGATATTGTTCCAGATTTTATGTTATTAAGCTTGCACATATGCATATGTGCATATCTTAAACCATTTTTCATATGCATATACAAAAGGCTCATAGTGTACATAAAAACTTATTAATGTGAACAATGCACATATGCACTGAAAGAGCAAATAATTTAATCATTTTGATATGCATATTCAAATTGCACATATGCACATCAAGACTTATTAGTGTAGACAATCATGCACATATGTATTTTTGAAAATGTACATTAAGAATTATTAGTTTGAAAAATGCACATATTTACTTGACAATGAACAAATGTCCAAGTGAGCACATATGCATTTTCCGGATTTTATGCTATTAAGTTTGCACATATGCATATGTGAATATCTTAAACCATTTTCCGTATTCATATACAAAGGCTCATAGTGTACATCAAAACTTATTAACGTGAACAATGCACATATGCACTGAAAGAGCAAATAATCTAATCATTTTGATATGCATATTTAAAATTGTACATATGCACATCAAGACTTATTAGTGTAGACAATGCCCATATGCACAACACAAAAATCATGCACATATGTTTGTTTTGAAAATGTACATTAGAAATTATTAGTTTAAAAAATGCACATACTCACATAAATAGCAAACACTTTATACTGTGTGGGCCTCTTTTTTTTTTTTTTTTCTTTTTTGGTTTAAAAACAAGAATTATTAGTTTAAAAAATCCATTCTTTTGCGCCTCTTTTTTTGGTAACGTGTTAATATGATTTTGAAAGGCTATTTGCATTTTTACATTTTTAACCTTATGCTCTTATGCACCGTAATTTCCTAGCCTTTTAGTTTAATATTTCTAAAATTAAAATTCTAATTAATTGTGAACCATTGATCTAAATAACCAATGGTCCAGATTGGTTAGCATAGTTAACATCAATGTCGTGGTTAGCAAATGAAGGGGACCCTATATATATATAGATTTAGATTTAGATGTACTATCTTTTAGATTTATAAATGGTCCTTGTTACTTTTTTTTACTTGTCTTATTTTTTTAGATAAAAACCATGAAGAGCCGAATGTTTTTGATCAAACAATTACGTATGATGTTGTGATTTTGTTCACATTAATATTTGATAGTCCATAAAAACAAAGTTTGGAAATATGTGAGATTTAGACATGGACCATTATCGATCGAGTGCTCAACACGTTTCATTTAAGATATATCAACATAAATGGGGAAAATCCCCGATTACCCGTTGGGGTCCTTGGGGATCCCCATTCCCGGTTGGAGACAGGGATGGGGATGTGATCATATTCTCCGACGGGGACGGGGATGGAAATTGGGATCGGGGACAGGGATAGGGGTCCCCGCCCCATTCCCATGCCTAATTATTTTTTTCCGTTTGTACTATGTATGGAATAAAATGGTTCAATGAACAACAGATGTCGGATATAGAGTTAGGTATTTGTTACCGTTCCAACGGTTTGAGAGTTGGGGCTGAATCGTCCAGATCAGCCATACAGTTTTTCAAAATAACTAGTTAAAAATATTGGTAAAAACTTATGTTTTTTTAGTTAATATTATGAGCTTTAAACAATTTCATGTAATTAAGAAATTATTATTTACGATTTTTAAAGCAGTTTGTATGAGATTTAGATGATATGGTTTTGTATATTTGACCAAATAAATAAAATATTATTTGATTAATAATAACATTATTAAATAAATAAGTAATTTATACTAAAAAACAAAAGAAATGGTTAATATATAAAAATAAAATGGACCGATTAAAAGACCGGCTCGACCGATTACATTGTATTCATGTTTTTCCTTCTAGAGACTAGTCCGAAACAGAAACAGTTGTAAAAGGATCAGTTCAAGTTAGTTGAGATTTTGTTCGTAATATCTATACTATATAGTGAAAAAACTAAAATTACATGTACAATTACATTTACCACATTTACAATGTTATATTTATCATCCTTACAATTACTTATTTAATTTACTTTATAACCCTTACTTTTCATTTTTCATTTTACACCATTATCATATTAACACAAATAATCATATATTAACAAAAATGCAATGAAAAAATACGTTCATTTTTCTACAAATTATACCATTATAATCGTCTCGTCAATACCTACAAAACGAGCCCAATATTGAATATTTTTTAATTTAACCGTACTATTAAATATCATGAATATCTACGAAATAATTTGTTTTCTATCCATACGTTTTATTTTTTTTTCACCGTTAGCACGTTAAAAATACATAATCGTAAAATACGTTTCATTTTTATTATAAATTATATCATTATAATTTTTTTCGTCAATAATTATAATATAAACTAATTATTGAATATCTTTATGGGTTTACGTTTCATAAGTTGTGATTCTTAGGTCATGGTTGACATGTCCATAAGGAAGTAGCATTAATTGTTCGTTCTTTACTTACATTCTGCTTAATCGCGCGGGTATATGCCTAGTATATTATGATTTATATAATTTAGTCATTGGTCAACTTCAATTTGCCGCTTAGTTGTATTTCAAAAAAATAAAAGTCATTTTGCCAACAAGTCCAATAAAAATCAAACTCTTTTAACAGATTTTGAGATATTCTTATATTAGAAAGAAACGTTATTTTATCAAACAAAGACATTCTTAAATTTGTCATGCATTTAAAATAACTGTCAAAAGGTTATTTTCCATAATAACCCCACAGGGGTCAAAAACCAGCTGTTCAAAAGCCCAAGCATGAGATCTTGAAGCTTGGCGAACCACGAGTCGAGCTCAACCAGCCTATTTTTGGAACCAGAAGCACAGAATCCACACACCAAAGTTAACCAAGAAGACGAATAGGTATTAATCAAAGTTATGCTACTTAAATACATCTATACATATTATCATATCCAATAAGAATACTCAAATTTGAGCTATATGTATGCTTCTACACCCCCACCCCCACAACTTCCTCTGTTAACATATACGCCTGCCCGCTTGGGTAACACGATCGGGAACAACCTGCAAAAACCAAGTCATAGTCAACTCTACCGACAAGTCTGCCTGCACTCATGAAACACGAACAAAAGCAGCACACGTACGCAGAGAACTATCTGGTCTGGACTATGATGTCGTTTTCGTGTGTTTCCATGGTGGGGCCTGGAGGAGACAATGGTGGCACAGCTGCTTCGTGAAGTTCTGCAGCTTCTAGAGCCTTCCTAACGGTTGCTTTGGATTCATGCTCGGTGTTTCTTCCGATCCTTCTTGGGGGCTGTGAATGGGTCCCACTGGCCCTCGATGAGTTACTACTCTCGATGGAAGCTAAGAATTTGTCCCGCGAGAGAGTTGCAGGGGCTTTGGCGATCACAGAACTAAACACACCCGACTCCTTCAAACCCTCGATGATAACCTGTATCAAATCACACAATAATAATGATAGTGCATCCGCAACAGAGCTTTTTGGCTACCGAATCTTGTGAATAACTTTTTATCCTACAGCCCTTCATCCATTATCAGTTTTGAAGTTAAAAAAGTCGCCACACTCAAAAGTCAGATGTTAACTTTTTTCCATCCCAGATAATCATTACCCTTTTTACTTAACTAAATGACAATTTTACCCTTGATAATAGAGGAAGTAATGAATTTCTCCATCTTAATAATTAAGGATAGAATTGGAAAGTAGACACTTACTTTTGAAAATGTAAACATTTTGGGACAAACTAAAATAGAAATGAGTACACTTAATTTGGGACACATGAAGTAATAGATACTAAAGAAATGGAGGCCCTCTCTAAGAGTGATGCATTCATTTCTAGATGACGAGTTACGTATAACTTTCTTACCGATGGAGCATATATGCGAGTTAAAATGCCTTTCCTCAACAGCTTCAAGTTTATTGTTTTGTCGGTCCACACCACATGTTCACGATACCTAGTGATAAGTCACAAACGTAATCAGATCAAAATTATGCAATCTATGGCATACTTAAATGAGGGTGTCCTGATTCCTGAAGAAATAAAAAAATTGGAAGAGGAACGTAAGAAGAATCAAGATAATTATCAGTTCATAAAACAAAAAAAAATCGGTCTTCTTATAATTTACCAGTTCAGCTTTTCTTCTTCTGTTGCGGTTGAAGCAACTATGAATGCCTGATTAGTCAAAGAATAAGTTATTAGATAATGCCTCAAAATCTTACTGAACTAAACGGTAGCATAATATATATATATACATATATGTATATGTATACATATATACATAGTGGAAGGATATTTTGCAACCCTTAAAAAGGTTGCAACCCTTGCAACCCACATCTTAACCGTTGGATTCATGATCGACGGTTATTTTATTTTTATTTTTCTTTTTTTTAATTAAAAATATTGGGCCCCATATCTATTGACGGTTAAGATGTGGGTTGCAAGGTTTGCAACCTTTTTAAGGGTTGCAAATTAAACAACCCCTATGTATATATGTATACATATATACATAGGGGTTGTTTAATTTGCAACCCTTAAAAAGGTTGCAAACCTTGCAACCCACATCTTAACCGTCGGATTCATGATCGGCGGTTACAATAGATATGGGGCCCAATATTTTTAATTAAAAAAAACAGAAAAATAAAAATAAAATAACCGCCGATCATGAATCCAACGGTTAAGATGTGGGTTGCAAGGGTTGCAACCTTTTTCAGGGTTGCAAAATATCCTTCCACTATATACCACTATATACATATATGCATATATGTATACATATATACATATAGGGGTAGGTTCAAACGAGAAGTTAAACATTTTGCGAGAAGGCGAGAAGTGTTTAATCATATATGATTACACGACTTGTAGGTGTGTTTAATCATGTATGATTAAACGTCTATGTATTACCAATATAACATGTGTTTAATCATATATGATTAAGCTTGTGTAATCATATATGATTAAACACTTCTCGCCTTCTCGCAAAATGTTTAACTTCTCGCATGATCCTCCCTCTATACATATATGTATATATATAGGGTTAGCCGGTCAGGTTCAGAAGAAAATCGCAAAAAAATGAAAAATTGGGGAACACCCTAGTAACCGTTCATCTGACCGTATGCACATGGGCATACAAGTAATTCGTAAGTAATTTTTCTGGTAGGCACATGTGCATAACATGCACACGTGCATAGAAACCAGGAAACATCTTCAATTACTTATATGCACATGTGCATATACTGTACGGATGAACAGTAATTAAGGTGTTCCTCGGTTTTTCATTTTTTGGGGTTTTCCCCTGAAACTCACTCACTCTCTCTCTCTCTTCCTCTATATATAAATATATATACATATTCATATAACTTCGATTGGCTATATACAACTTTTAAGAATCAACTAAATCATTTTGTTTATTGAAGCAATTTATCACGTGGTTATAGACAATTGTATGGAACAACCAAAAGTAAAACAGAAACAGAAATAAATGAAGACTCACAGATCTGTCAAATTCTAACATAAAGCATCTTTTGACATCATCTTTAGTAGGCTTGCAGCCACATCTATCTCGTCGAGAAGTCAAGTCGGAGAACTTGGCATATGTGTAGTGTAGAACAGCAGCCTCTTCCAGTTTTATCTCCCTGTAAGTGATCACATCAAAGTTAATAAAGTAATGCCTTTGTGCACACTATCAACTAATACTACTCTAAGAATATAAAGTAAAAGGCACAGAAAATTAACTATTTAAAGGTCAACAAGCACATATCTACATAGAGTTTATAGAATCAGCATACTTCGGAGTTTTCATGTAATTGTGCCATCTGTGAGCACCGTTAGGCCGTAGATGATCCTGAACCCGGGCAACTGATTTTCCATTCCCATAAGTCAAGAAGTAGTTTGGATTCCCACGAGTAGATTCTTTGTACATGCCAAAATAGGTATCCTTTGGAAGATGGTCATAGTTCCTTTTAAACATTGATACCTAATCAAACGGATACAAAATAATACGTTAGATAAGGATATTGGCACAGGGATACGGGTAAATGTCAAGGGAAGACACCAACTCATGGTGTCTGGGAAATTGGGATAGAAGTGTGGGATGTAGAATATTAACATACTTATATATTGAAGAATAAATAGAATCCTAGAAAGCAAGGAACAAAATTACTATGGAATCTTTCTTCCCCCATGACCAAACACCCCCAACCCCATGCATATATCTCACCTCTAAGTATACGTTAATTAGCTCTATAGCTCCCGAGAATTGAACTGTCACCGAATTGTAAGTTTTATATTCTTATTTGGGGTGCATAGTACTTATGTGTCGCTACATTTGTTATTCAAAGTTCATCCAGTACCCTGTGAAATGCAATTTCCTTGACGTCGAGCCACTACTATACCAATCCCATTGTATATCCTCTAATGTCTATAAAACTTCATTTGTGAATCATGAGTCCTTATCATCTCATCACCAATCATCATATACTACTGCACCTCAGCTTATAGAAGGTAAAAACAGCTTGATACAAATTTGCATAATCTATCTTTGGTATCAAAAGGTTACATTTGCTCAAATATAAAATCAAGGAGCTTGGGGTTTTACAGATCATTGTTGACAGTACATCCATCCAAAGGCCTATAATATGCTTGCATGTTAAAAATAACATTGAATAATTGAGGAAATTCTTGTTTACCTAAACCGATTACACAATAGAAAACAAAAGAAAAATAAAACAAAGTAGTTAAGTCAAAACCATATTAGTAAAAGAAATACCTCTATAAAAGGATCCTTGATGTCATCACGCTCTACACTGCTCTCCTGTACAAAAGAGTGTACTTTAATTCTTCACAAAAGATTCCCAACCTCAGCTGTTAAATTATAAGAGAATAGCATGTTGAACTAATGTATTTGTCAGGTTTGTTTTTTATGAACCATTATATTTTGGGAAATGCAAATTGAACACTAAATTGGCCAAAAATAGCACTGCTAAGATAATCTCAGACTAGAACTTGCCAGTTGCCACATACAGCAGTCCGGGCCATCAGATATGGGACGGAGGACTTGCACCTTGTACATAAGCACATGTCATCCTGCATGAGGCAAACAGCATTGCGCCAACCAAATGCATGACCCCCCCAATCCCGTTTCGGTCAAGGTCTATTATGTTTATTAAAACTGAAATGGAATCTCTCATGTCTTTTATTCCTTAGCTCGTATTTTAACTTGGAAAGAGAGAGAGAGGTTGAGAAAGATTATATCAGGGTTTTGAAATCAACAAGCTCTAATTTGAACTTCTATGTGAGTTTTATATCAGAATGGGGTTTGAGCAAAAGAATTTCATGATCATGCAAATGGCTTTAGTTTCTATTTGTTGGTTCGAGGTAATTTGACACCAAGCAGTAACAACGACAAATGCTGCCAGTGGCGGTGTGGTCCATGTGGACCAACCAAACCACCACTAAAGTGACCCCTTATGCTATGGGTTTGTACAGGTTGTCTTTATGAAACCTTCTATGGTTGAAATGATTTGATTTGGACAGATCAGATGTTTTATGATTTGTTTGATTCAGGTCTACTTCTAACTTCTGCAAATCAAGTCATTAGTGTAACCCATTAGTTGGGGAAAAAGTCTGCTTCTCTTAGTTTGATAGTCTGAAGGTTCTGATTGCAAATTTGCAATATGAGTTCTTTGCTAGTTTGGCTTAATGAATTCCTAACTATTGCATGGGAATAGGTTCATCTTCAAAGTATTTTTTCCTTCCAGTATTTTTCTATTGGAGCTTCCCTCGTTTTATTATATTTTTTTATTCTATACATAATAAAAATACAAACAAAACCTTTTTAACCAACTTCAGCATTTTAATTTTAATTTTAATTTTAATTTTAATTTTAATTTTAATTTTAATTTTAATTTTAATTTTAATTTTAATTTTAATTTTAATTTTAATTTTAATTTTAATTTTAATTTTAATTTTAATTTTAATTTTAATTTTAATTTTAATTTTAATTTTAATTTTAATTTTAATTTTAATTTTAATTTTAATTTTAATTTTAATTTTAATTTTAATTTTAATTTTAATTTTAATTTTAATTTTAATTTTAATTTTAATTTTAATTTTAATTTTAATTTTAATTTTAATTTTAATTTTAATTTTAATTTTAATTTTAATTTTAACTTTAATTTTAAAATAAATAATAATTTTAATTTTAGGGAGTACCCTGGTTCGTAAGTACATGCTTGACAAGTAGACTGGTATGAAGTACATTTGCTTGTTAATTTCTGGCAAAAAAATTGAGCATTGCAGAAACAATAACACATGCAATTACCCAACATTTGAAAATTCCAAAAAGTTATTAGAATCCTGTAAATTCATTAGACGGATATTATATTACATAACTTACATAGTTTGGAAAGACCACCATATCCACATCCCCAGGAATATCACGAAGTAATTGCCTTAGAGAATATTCCTCAGCACCACCCGGGTGTATCAATTCATCTGTGTCAAGATGAAGTATCCAGTCCATGCCTGATTTCTATCAATGTCACAAGCAAAAATGTCATGGATAAGCTATAGCAACACAAAATGATGACTTGCCACAAAAGAGGATCATAAGCATACCCTTGCCATGACAATAGCCATCTCCATGTTGAGTGATTGTTTCACAAAAAGCTCATAGTTACATGGTTTATAGAAGAAACTTGACAGCCACGTCTCATTCCAGATCCGACTTTTGATGCCAAGGGAAATAGAAAAGTTACATATCAAACAAACAGATAAAAACAATTGACGACTAGAATGTGTTTACATTAAAGTAATTCCTTTTTCATTCTTTATCCCATTTTCCTCCATTGCCCATCTTAGTTTGTCCTCGTGTCATGGATATAAGCATATGGCACAGCCTCATATCAAACAGTTAAGGGCGATCATCAATAAGCAAAAAACACCAACCTGTTAGCTTGTTGTTGTTCTAACTCTTTTGTTCTGTATATGACCTTGACTCCCTGAAAACAAGCACAAAGTTCATTTCACATTTCACAGTAACTTGAGAAAACAGAAGCATATTTTAAATATACACTATGAAACCACCAATCAAGTAAAAAGATTTGCTACAAAAGAAAACTGAGAATTGAAACTTACAGGAATAGATTCAAGAACTTTTGATACACCAGGAGAGGCAGCTTTTCCTTCAACAAACAGAAAGAAGGTTCCAACCCCCAGTACTTTATGATAGAACATCCATGGCAAAATCTGATCTAAGCCAGCTGATGTACTAGTTGTAATACATATCTGAACACATAGAAAATGTTGTTACAAGTTAGAAAAGGTCATAGTGAGTGGAATATTAAATAAAAAAAGGTTACAACAGAGAGAGTAAAATATAATGGTGGACTGGAAATAAAATCAGGTGCCACAACATTAGCACAACACTTATATAGAAAACAAGGTTAAACTGAAACTAAAGTTAAATATCACTGCAGGAAGCAGCCCATGATATGCCAGAACCTATTTTTAGAGAGCCAGCAAAGACATGTGCATGTGACTGGCTTTTATGTAGCTATTGGTGAAATATAGCAGTAGCCTAGTTTCAACTTCCTGATGGAGACGGAATGGGTAGATAGATTCATACTATCACAGTAAGAGATTCCAAAAATCGGAAGTCCCAAATATTTAGGGAAAAAAAGATACTTGCAAAGACACATGAAAAGCAATCATACCCGGTATAGCTTCAGTCCAAGCAAATTTCAGTGTGCATTTAAATAGAATGAAGAAATGTCCAAAATTTATGAACTGTGTTGTATGGCGAAGTTTGCTAAAAGGTTGCTGGTTCACCTTCTCATGTTCATAATTTCGGATTGAACAATTTAGAAGTAACATGAAAACCAAACATGTTTCATTGGGAGGATCTACGAACTATGAAGATTAAAGCAGCAGGCCAAGTCGAAGAAAATTGTGTACATCGTATGGTTTCTTGATTATATTTTTTAAGGGATGGACAAGATTAAATTTTAGAGCAAGGCACATGCTCAAAGACTTTGGTTGGGAAGCTCTTTATGGAAAATATGGTATGAGCCTCCATCCTACACAGCACCTCATGCTTTCTTTTATTACTCACGAGACCTTCTGTACAGATTATCTCTCGACATGGGGACATAAAAAGAAAAGAGAGGGATGGGTTTTATCTCGCTAGTTTGTACACCGGAAAAAGGAACAATCTAGTCCCAGTTGCATATAGACATATTATAGTAAACTTGGTGGGTAAGATGAACCTTCAACTTCATGCCCTTCTAGGGTAGGGTTAGGAACCATGGATCAAGACCTTCAAAGGACTTCGGCTAACCTGCGTCTTTCTTGAAGTGACAGGATTCTTTATTTATTTCAGGAATTAGTCTTCGTAGTAGCGGGAGTTGCTTCTTTTCTTTGCTATTAGAATCAAAGAACCTAACAAATGTAGGCTGCGGACTAGAACCTAAGATAGAAGGGAAGCTTGAGGTTCCGCGGGCGTAGCTTCCCCATCCTTGTCCAGTAACATACTCGGGGTATGTAATCTGTCTCAGCTCCATGGATGTTGGTTTAGTGTAGGATACGAAGTATGTGTGATTTTCTATATGTGCAACTAACGCACCGTTTGGTTGGAAGGATTCCTATGGAACCTGAAGGGATTGGAATGGCCAGTTGACCAAATTCCAATCACCTCTTTGGTTTGCACATGGAATGGTATTGAATTCCATAGATTACACCATTCATGGATTTCATCATTCCATCGCATATGTGATAGAATTAAAATCCATTACTACCCATTTTTTGAAAAAGACGACTACCCAAAAAGAACCTAGCCTACTATATACATAACCAACATCACCACCACCCCCAGTGCCGCGGTACTGCCCCCACCGCCACCACTACCGCCAATTAATATTACCATTAAATAGTATTTATAATTCAAGCAAGAAAGTATGAAAATGTCATAAGGGGGTATTTTTGGTCATTTATTATTATTTCATTCCAATTCTAAAACTACATCCGGCCAAGCAAACATGCATATTCCAATTGCTTTAAGAGATTTTATTCCAATTCCTTCAAAGTCCAATTCCTTTGATGGATTCCAATTCCAGCAGATTATATTCTACGAACCAAAAGCCCCCTAAGTGATTTATATCAGCCGTAATTATTACTACTTCTTTAATCATGGTGACTTACTTGGTTATTTGAAATAATGGGTAAAATGTCACAAGGCCAACTTTTCCCCCAAATTTGTTCTTGTCCTAGTCGGTAGAAGATGGTTCACTTGTAGTAAGATTGTTGGAAAAGTTGTTCTTTAATGAAGTTGCTAGGTTATGTGACCTTACGGATTCAATAATGTCTAATAGGGATATCCGGTTGATGAATTATTTTTGGAGAACTCCCTGAAAGATGTTTAAAAGTGCATTTAAGTTCACAACTATGTATCATTCATACTCATGGTCAAACCAAAATTGACAATAGAAGTCAAGGGGACTTGTTGCATCATTTAGTAGGAGAACATTCCAACATATGGGACCATGTTGCCATGTCTAGCATACTTGTTGACTTAGCTTCCATTTTGGCCATGCGTATAATTAGAGGAACTACAACTCATTGTGTCTCATGTACATGATATGCATGTTGAGATATGACAACTAATCCTTTTAAGTATATCACTGGTTCTACAACTCTTTGAAAACAAACAAGTCGTGATTCAACCTTTTGGTACATAAAGGAAGGCACATGCCAAAAAGAGGGGCCCATCTTGAATCAGAAAAAGAATTAGCAGTAATACACAGGGGCTGAGCAAGGATTTTCAATTAGGGTGGTCCATAGAGAAAATTTTCTAGAACAAATTATGGAATCATCAGATGGTGAGCTATTGGAGCAACTTTTTGTTTTGATCCAAGAGGGCTCTCTACTGCATTAGTAGCTCAAGTCATTTGAAACAATTTGCAGGCCGTGTGTAGGCATATACCAAAATGAGTGGTTGAATGGATAACTTTAATTGATGCTTAGGCAATCACGGAACCCTTGGTTAACAATTTTTAGAACACATGCACATCAAGAAACAATATTGTTTAAATAAATATCTAATCTTTAAAGTTATGTCTCACTATGTAAACATCTACCGTGTACCAATGCCACATTTGGTTGAACATTACTACTTTACCCGAACATTTGCAAGGATCTACAGATAAGCTTCTAAAATTAAATATTAGAGCATCAATTGGTTATACGATACACTAAGGGGTTGTTTGTCGGATACCGAATGATTAAGTGGTTGGAATGATTACGAGGCTTTGTATGAAAAATGGTTGGTTGGTAAGTGTTTTTTTAGAAAGAGTTTTGAATGGCAAAAAAAACTTTACTATTTTAACCATCTGTATGATTTAATATTGGATGAAAAGTTTTCTCAATTAAACAATTACCGTCCATATGTACTATAAAGATTGTACTTCGGAAGGCCAACTAACAAGAAAGTATCTGAGCAAAAACCTTTTTATGACATTGTATTAAAGCTTAAGTCTCCCCCTCTTTCTCTATCAATAAAGATACGTGCAAATATCAAAGAAAAAAATGAATTCTTGAAAGCAACTACAAGACAAGGCTAGACAACAAGCAAACAATCAGCTATAAACCTAATCATTAACACAACAAGAAAATATAAATGATATACAAATTGATAAAAAGAAAAAGTAACATAGAACATAGAGTGCCTAGTGATTATAGTAATAATAAAATATATAGAATAAAAAGCTTCACATGTAACTTGAAGCTTTATCCAAATGAGCCATGAGAGATGCCAAGGCTTTAGAGGTTTGAAGGGCAATCCTGGAAAAAGGGGCCGCCGAATGGTTTGGGGATGCACTATATGAAAAATCTCCCAGAGGATTTTTTTAAGATTCACATGTCGGTTTTTTTCTTTTGCAAAACAAGATCTCCCTATGACCGAATAAGAAGTTAGCTAATATGTTGTTAATTGTGCCGCTATAGCAGTGCTATCGTGGTTCGTGGTCATGGGACAAATAGCGGTGGTCAAATAGAGGTCCCGCGATTAGCGGCGCTATTGACCACTAAATGATCACATTTTGAACGCAAAAAAGTTGTCGCATAACCGCTATTTGTGGATAGGTTGTTTTCGTGTTAAAAATAATGTTGTGGGCTTTTATTTTGGACCTGCATTTGGGTTTTTTCAGTCCAACATATTAAGACTTCCTTGTTCTTATTTTTTTGGACTTGGACACCATCACTTTGACCTCTTGCTTTGAATAAAAGTATTCACCTTGTTCAATTATTTTTATTTTTATTTGGACTTGGACATCATTATTCTTATGCATTTTCTTATATATTTTCTATTGAATACATATAATATGTTGAGTTGTGTATACACATATATTTATATATAATTCTAATTATTATATGAATAGCTATTTTTGGACCGCTTTACCATTGCGATAACCGCTATTTCATAATTTGAACGTTGTAACAACATAGGTTAGCTCTTAACGGCATCATTAAGAGGCAAACAAACAACCACTAAAACAACAAAAATATACTGTGGATATTTTTGTTTTTTGTTTAACCACTTCATTTTTTTTTTTTTTTTTTGCTATATGCATGTATCTTTATTGATAGAGAAAGAGCAGAGACCAAAGCTTTTATACAATGTCATAAAAGGTTTTCTACTCAATACCTTCTTGTTAATTGACCTTTTAAAGTACAATCTTCATAATATACGTGCAGGGTGATTCTTTAGTTCAGAATACTTACCAAACAGTTATAATTTCATTCTAGACTAAATATACACAAGGAGAAAATGGTATTTATTTGCCATTCAGACTGTGACCGTCTATAGAAACACTTGCAAACAACTATTTTTCATGATGCAGTAAATTGTACAGAACCTTTTAATCATTCTGCATCTGACAAACGTCATCTTAGTGTATCATATAACCAATTGATGCTTATTGTCTATACTTTACAAGCCTGTCTATAGATCTTTGCAAATGTTCAGGTGAAATAGTAATGTTCATCTAAATGTGGCACTGGTAAACGGTATATGTTTATATAGTGAGACATATCTTCAAAGATTAGATATTATTTAAACTATATTGTTTTTTGATGTGCATGTGTTCTAATTTATAAATATTGTTAATTGAGGGGTCCTTAACCAATTAAGCAGCAACGAAATGTATGCATCAAACCACTAATTTTCGTATATGCCTCTCACTCGGCCTACAAGTGCTTCAATGACTTTAGTTACTAATGCATTCTACAAATTTGTCTCTAAGGACCACACTAATCGAACTCAATCAAAAGGCATTCATCTTCTGATCTATCAAATTCAGCATCTAATCCTAATTACCGAGCAAAACATAACCAACATAAACTTTAGTCATGCTGAGTGCCTAAGATCCCAGATTGACTAGCAATTCCATTTCAATGCAATCACAAATTACATTAGAATTAACGGTTTCTAATTAATGGTTTCATGGGATTTATTTTCAAGTAAAAAATGTAAATTCAGTGTAGAAGATCACATATAGAACAATCGAACCCATATACTTAAATAAACAAAATCATCTTCTCTCATTAGCCTATACTGCATAAATACAAATAATTTGTGGATTTCGTGAACTAAATCAAATTCTGATTTGAAGGGTATTTTGTACTACTTGTCTCCAAGTTCAATGTAGTTAAGCATATTTTTCTCTGAAATTCTAATGCCAGATCCATTAAGTCATCAAAGTTCAAAAGTTAAAGCACCATGTAATGGAACAGATGAGGTATATATTCCTACAACAATAAAGAATGATCGAAGAGAAAATACTATACCTTAGGTTTAAGATCGGTTTCAAATCGGAATTTCCAATCATGGTAGTAAGGAAATGATGGAGAAGAGGATTGTCCGAGTGAGAGACAATCGGAAGAGGAGGAGTGGCGATCAACAACGGTGGCGAGCGGTGATGAGTCCATTCCAGGGAATTTGTGAGAACTGTGTTGAGGTGACCAGTGAGAGATGGGATCGTCTACATCTACAACACCTCCGCCGCGCCATTGGAGGACGAAAGCGAAGGCTGCTAGGGTGATTGGGAGGAGAGTGAGGAGGAGAATTAACTTGGAAGCAAAGGAATGTTGGGTGGAGGAGGCAGTTTGCGGTGGTTTCAGACCTGCCATTGATTACTCACTCCACAGAAAGAGAGAGAAAATGACGGAAGATCAACCCTTGCGAAATCCCCTCTTTTGTGTGCAGACTCTTGTTGTTGACAGAGAAACCAACAAACAAAAGCATTTATTTTGAATTTTCCCCTTTTCATTTTACATCTTAAATAATCTATTTTTTTTATAATTTCTCCAAAATAAAGAAGTAAGTTTAAAATCTTTAAAAAAAAATCTCCAACAAATTCTTTATTTTAAAGATTTTAATAAAAATTATATTATTATAATATTCTCTACTTTATCATTTCAATACACTTTTTTTAAAAAAAAACTTAATATATAATGATAAAAATTCAATCTCATTGTTCTGATTAAATAAAATAATCATTTTTCTCTTCTACCATTAAGGCTATGTTTGGCAAAAAAAAAGGCTAAGCTAGCTTGTAGCTGATAAACTAGCTTTTCAAAACGCTACTTTGAGTAATGTTTCAATAAGCTAGCTTATGGTTATCCAAACATGTACTAAGTTTTAGAGAATTCTCTAAACCTGAAATTTTTTCAAGTTTTCTCTATTACATTGGAGAAATTTAGATGACAAAAATCCATTTTTTTTCTATTTTAAAGAAGTTGTTGAAGATGCTTTGTTTTATTTTTATTTTTTTCATCCTTTCTTTCGGTTTTATTTTATGGTGTTGTGTGGTTTTAACATTTTGTTTCCGAACTTTTTTTTACAAAGGAAATGAAGGGAAAATGGAAAAAAGTAAAAAAAATATGTGTTCGGTCTTCTTAAAACTTTTTTAGGAAAGAAATGAGGAACTAGAAAATGAAACGTAAGAGAACGAAATGTATTTGGTTGATGGAGTATTTTGTTATATTAATCGCTTACTCATACAATAAATCGAAAATAAAAAAATTAAGACAGTTTCTAATCGAAAAATGAAAATTTATGTTTGTATGAATAGAAATTGATTGTAGTTGAATATGTTGAAAACCGCCATGCAACGACTTTGGCCACCTTCACACCACCGTTTCCGGACATGCTTCTGATACTTCGTTTGTGATTCACTAGATTCATAGTGTATTCACAATTGTGTACAAGGATTTTATCATAATTGTAAAATCTCCAAATAGCTGATAAATTATCTTTTCATAAGTATTGTACAATAATTAAAATCAATATTAAGATAAATATAAATTTTGTTTTCATTGGCAAATTTCATTATTTTGGTTTCTTTTGTTGTAAAAACGTAGATTTTTATTATTTAATTATTTATATATTATCCAAAACAATACTTATAAAAATAGCGATTGCAATAAGAATTTGTAAGTTTAACATAATAATCATTATAATTGTCATGAATATAGTAAATGATAATGACTATTTAGCTATATTCAATTGTCATCAATAAATATTGATTGTTAATAATTCATTATTAATTGTCATCAATATATATTTATTATAGTCTGGTTCATGATTTTAAGAAAGTTTTCTAAAAGGAAAGGTTGATAAACGCCTAACAAACTTTTCTATTTTAAATAACTAGAAGCGAATTTGTGCATTGCAGCGAGATACATCATGATTTTAATGTTTTCTTTTATTTTTTATCGATTTACGGTACGATTTTGGATGGTTTTGAGATAGTAATAATGTTTTTTTATAAATTCGTTTAATTTAGGCTTAATAATATAATGTTTTTTATATAAAAAAAATTAAGTATTTTGTTAGAATTCAATGATTATCTTATATATTTTAAATTATTTATATTTAAGTTGAGATGTTTATCATGTTTTGATTATGTTTATTAGTTAGTTATGAATTCAAACATATAACTTTAGAAATTTGTAATCGTGCATTAGTACTACTAATCTTGAATTTTAAGTAACATGTATCAATAAACAGTACTTAATGCATAATATAATGTTTTTTTAAAAATAAACATTAAATATTCTGTTAGATTTTCTTAATTATATTTTAGATTTTTTATATTTAAAATTTGATTTTTATCTTGTATTTAATTATGCAGGGGAGTGTTTTCTGGGATTGAAATGGAAAATGATTTTAGAGGAGTTAAAGTAGTTAGAGATAAGGATTAATAAATAACATTAAATGTAGTACATAAAACTTTAATGGTTGTTTTTAAAAGATTTTAAGTAATTAACATTAAATAATGGTACATTAAGCTTTAACAATTGTTTTTAAAAGTTTTCTATCCATGCTTTATAATATAGTATAGATTAAAATTTTAAACATGTTTTTTGAATAAAAAAACTGTTAAACTTTCTCATTTTAAATTATTATTTCCCTGATTTTTTTTTTGTGAATAAATAAATTATCGAACTTCTAAAAATTGGTTACTTACATCATTTTAACCCCAAAGATTACCTCAAACCGGTTAGGAAGGTTTTAAGGTAAAACAAAAAACATAAACCAATTTTATCGTTCCCAAACCCTACGTCATTCAAATCTTTCGCCACCCTTCATCATCTCATTAGCATCCACTCTCTATCACCGCCCTACGTCCCTGTCATCAATCTCCATATTTTTTATCTTTTTTTTTCGGTTATCCATCTCTTTTGATATGTTTATACATGCTCCATTAAATTGTTGTAAAAGATGGCAAGGGCCAATGGCGATGACAATATGGACAACGGACTATGATGGGGTGCCAAGGGGGAGCGATGTCATTGTGTGTGTGGGGTTTGAATGACGTAGGGTTTGTGAACGGTAAATTGATTTAGTTTTTTTTTTACTTTAAAACCTTTCTAGCTCTTTCTTTACCGATAGTTAGTTTTTGGATTAAAATGATGTAGGTATATTATTTTTAAAAATTCAATGGTTTATTTATAAAAAAAATCAGAAACTTAATCATTCAAAATTAGAAAGTTCGATTGTTTTTCATTCAAAAAAATAATTCAAAAACTTAATCATTTAACATGGAAAAGTGTGTTGAGTTTTTTTTGAACTTTTTCGTTTTCTAAATTTAAACTAAAAGATATTAAGGGGACGTTTGGTTCGCATAATATTTTTGGATGGAATGAAATCTGTCAAAGAAATTTGACTTTGAAGGAATTGGAATGAAATGTTGTCAGGTTTGACCATCTGTTTGGTTGACAGAATTGGAATGGAATCTGTTAAATGAATTGGAATTTTTCTGTTTGGTTCACAGATTGTAGCTTTAGAATTGGAATGGAATTTTGATAAATGACCAAAATACCCTTTTTGTTTATTTTAATTTTTTTCAACAAAAATTACTTTAATGAAATAGTCATTAAATAGTTTAATTTTTAACTAAAATTGCTTTGATTATTTTAGCACACGAATGATGATGATATATATATATATATATGAGAGGAGAGATAGAGGAGAGAGAGAGAGAGGAGGGAGAGGGAGAGGATAGAGAGAGGAGAGAGAGAGGATAGATTGAGTGAGAGAGTAGAGACAGAGGAGAGAGAGAGAGGGAGAGAGGAGAGAGAGAGTTGGTGTCTGCTGATAATGTTGAACGGTAGTGGTGGCCGGTGGTGGTGGTTGCCGGAGGCGGTGGTGGCCGGAAGCGGTGGTGGTCGGTGTTAGTAGCCGGAGGTGGTGGTGGTTGGTGGTGGTTGGTGGTGGTCGGTGGTGGTCAATGGTGGCCGGAGGTGGTGGTGGTAGTGGTCGAAGGTGGTCGATGGTGGTCGGAGGTGGTGGTTGGTGTTGGTAGCCGGAGGTGGTAGTCAATGGTGGCCGGTGGCGGTGGCCGGAGGTGGTGGTAGTGGTCGAAGGTGGTCGATGGTGGTCGGAGGTGGTGGTTGGTGTTGGTAGCCGGAGGTGGTAGTCAATGGTGGCCGGTGGCGGTGGCCGGAGGTGGTGGGCGGAGGTGGTGGCCGATGGTGGTGGTCGAAGGTGGTGGTGCATATTAGGATGAGGGGCAATTTTGTCCAAAAAAAATATGACATTTCATTCCAATGAAATACCACCTCCCCCTCCCCAAAGAATGTTGAATTCCTTCATTTGTGGAATTCATTGGAATTCAACATTCCAATTCCTTAAAAAGAATGAACCAAACGATGTAATGGAATCTGGTCAACGGAATTCAACATTCCAATTCCATCAGATTCCATCAGAATCTGCGAACCAAACGCCCCCTAAATTTTGCGAAATTAATTAAAATAACCATTTGTGAGACGTCAATTGATTTTCTAGCCATTTTCTCCAAAAATGACAAATAGGTCCACAAAAATATACATCTACAGTTGTGGACCTAGCTACACAACAAAAACATTTACAAAACCAGCCCCCCCCCCCTTAGCAAAAAACCACCTTCGCAATTGCGGAGGTGGCACCTAAAGTTTGAGAAGTTGCATATTTGTGGACGTGTCGATTTGCGGACCTACATTACACGTGTCAACTTAGGGTTAACCCTAATGGAATCTTTTATCAGGAAAAACCCTTTTTTGAAGACCCATCCCCTCCCCACCCCCTATCCACAATTACGAACTCGTGCCTCCTTTCTTCCTCTCTTTTGCTATATATAAACATAAGTAGGGACCAAAATTTACACCAAAAAAGTAACCGCACGTGATTCTCCCCGCAAACCGATTTTCCACGTCAGTACTTCGCAACCGCAACTCGATGGCTCGCGAGGTAAGTTTTTCGTAACCCTTGTTTTTAATTAAATTGACGTATGTAAATTATATTTCTGAACCGACCAAAAATAGGTCCGTAAAATTGCGACCTAGGTCTGCAATTACGGACCTGTTCTTGGTATAACCGGAAAAAAAATTCAATTTCTTTTAATTTAGAATAAAATTAGAGTTATGTTAGTTTTTTAAAAAATTATAACATTATCTATAGTATATATGTTTACTTCATAAATTTAAATTAATTACATATTTGGTCCCTGTTTTTTTGCATAATTACATATTTAGTCCATGAAGTTTTCATAATTACATATTAGATCCCTGTACTTAAAATATTTACATATTAATTCCACGCACTTAAAATATTTACATATTAGGTTCCTGTATTTAAATTATTTACATATTAGGTCCCTATAGTTTCCATAATTACAGATTAGTTCCTTGTATTTAAATTTTTACAGATTAGGTCCCTATACTTGAAATATTTATAGATTATTTCCCCTGTATTTAAATTATTTACAGATTAGGTCCTTGTACTTTGTATAATTACAGATTAGGTCCCTGTAGTTTTCAAAATTACATATTAGGTCCCTTAATTACAAATTAGTTCCATGTATTTAAATACTTACAAATTAGGTCCTTGCACTTAAAATATTTACATATTAGGTCCCTGTAATTAAATTATTTATAGATTTGGTTCTTGTACTTTGCATAATTACATATTAGGTCCTTGTAGTTTCCATAATTACATAATACGTCCCTATAGTTTCCATGATTATAAATTAGTTCCATGTTTAAATATTTACAAACTAGGTCCCTCAATTAAAATATTTATAGGTTAGGTCCCTATACTTTGCAAAATTACAGATTAGTTCCTTTTACTTTGCATAATTACAGATTAGATCCTTGTACTTAAATTAATTACATATTAGGTCCCTACTCTTAAAATATTTACATATTAGGTCCATGTATTTAAAATATTTACATATTAGGTCCATGTATTTAAGTTATTTACAGATTAGGTCCATGTACTTAAATTAATTACATATTAGGTCTATACTCTTAAAGTATTTACAGATTAGGTCTTTGTATTTATATTATTTACATATTATATCGCTATACTTTACATAACTACAATGAGGTCCTTTTACTTAACTTAATTACATAATAGGTACCTATACTTTTACATATTTACATATTAGGTTCTTGTACCAAAATTAATTACATATTAGGTACGGTGGAGAAATTATTTTCTTTGTCCTTTTTGGTGAAAGACGGGAATGTTATGATATCGGTAGATGAGAAAGGCGTCTAGCCGTTCATGATAGGCTTAAGGCATTCTTTCTCATCCAGTGATCTCATAACTCTCCCATCTTTCACCAAGAAAGGATAACTCAAACATCTACTCCACCGTCTGCCCAAATGACCTCCTGTTTAGCATGAGGTTTACAGCATATAAGCAGTAGCAACTCTAATATGTAATGTGTTGTAAACCCCTAAACAAAAGGTCATTTGTACAGACCATGGAGATTTTTTTTTCTTTGTCCTTCTTGGTGAAAGACGGGAGTGTTATGATATCGGTAGAGGAGAAGGGCATCCAGTCGTTCATGATAGGCTTAAGGATCCTTTCTCATCCACTGATCTCGTAATTCTCCCCTCTTTTACCAAGAAAGGACAACTCAAACATGTGCTCCACCATATGCCCAAACGACCTTATGTTTAGCATGAGGTTTACAACATATGAGCACAAACAACTCTAATATGTAATGTGATGAAAACCTCATGCTAAGCAGGAACTCGTTTGCACAGACTGTGGAGAACTTTTTTGTTTTGTCTTTCTTGGTGAAAGACAGAAGTGTTATGATATTGGTGGATGAGAAGGCGGTTAGCCATTCATGATTGGCTTAAGGCATCCTTTCTCATTCACTGATCTCATAAATCACCCGTCTTTCACCAAGAAAGGACACCTCAAACGAGTACTCCACCGTCTGCCCAAACAAGCTCATGTTTAGCATGAGGTTTGCAACATACTACAGATTAAAATTTGCTTGTTACTAAGATACACTGTCATTTAAATGTCAAGCTACGACTACACGATGGTTGGTTTTTGCACAATCCCGTCCGACTTCTTATATACTCTGGAGATGGTCGTCTCGAAATGTTAACATCCACTTTCTTGTTGTACACTTCAATGATGGTATGGCCGTCAATATATTGACGTATATTTATTACATTTTCATCGGCATAAAATGCTTCTAGTCCATTCAATAAGTATATATCTGGCTTTTTAAAATGCGTTCATTTTATCCTAACTTTTCCATTATCTGGTGAAGTAGTTGCATGGAAAGATCGTCGACATCTAACATGTCAACATAAACTTCTAGACCATGTAAGTAATGTCTTTAAGGTGGTTCTGTGAAGTACCCTTGATGGTGGAGTTTCATGGTGAACAATTGTGGATGAGCAATTGTTCATGAATATTAACAATATTAGCCTTAGACAAGATTTAACACAACTAAAACCCAAATATAAATCACACACTAACCATATAACTCGGTGGTAATAGTTGGAAGCGATTAAGATAAACACCTGAAGTTCCATACATGAAGATATTGTGATGCCACGTAAGAAGAAATGAAAAACTTTTGCGTTAATGAATACTATTTTCCCTTCTTCTTTTGTGGTTTACGACCTTTCCAGCGTGGGGTATTTATAGTCAAACTTGAAGGCACAAATATCTGAAAAACATGGAAAATGTTTTTTTAAATTGTGGAGGTCAAACTGGTCAATATTGTGGAGGTAAAACTCGTCAAGACTCTTCTGAAAAAGGCTGCAAGATTCTTCTGAAAAAGGCTGCAAGATTCTTCTGAAAAATGCTGCAAGATTCATCTGAATTTATTTTCATTAACTTTACCAATTCCATATCCGCAATTTATACCAGTTTCACCTCCGCAATTGCGAATGTGGCTCCGTGATTGGTTATAAATAAGAGGCCTCATGAACTAAAATTTTATTCCGGTTTCACCTATCTAAGAATGGATTGAAGATCTTCTAGTTCTCACTTTAAACTTCCAACAACGGACGTGGAGTGGGAGATGTTGGCAGTAGAATGGGATAAAAGACAAGGTCCACTGAAAATGCCCAATTATGTGAAGAAGTATATCAAGGAATGGGAAATCAAAATCCATATATTAGCTATAAAAATGTGCGAAGCTCCGTACAAAAAAGGAAAAGATTGAAGAGGAGGTGGAAGAGAGGAGGAGATGGATTGCTGAAGCAAATTAACAAATTAAAGAAAAACAAAAATGTAATGATGATGTATAGTTCGAACTCGAGGCCGGTGAGACTCACAGGGACATCATAGAAAGTGGATTAGACATTGATAAATACACCAGATGGATAAAATGTGTGAAAGAACTATATGCGCATGAATTCCCATTGTTGTATTTGGATTAAATGTTGCTCTCAATCTTCATTTTCAAGATAGTTCTTTCCTTAAACTTGTGTAATTTTTGGGTTTCAGTTTTTATTTTAATTAAGTATTATAGTTCTTTAGCCATGTGTTTTTGTTTGTGGCCCTTATAGATGAAACATTTTATTCATGAGAAAAGTAAACCAATTTATTCATGAGAAAGGTAGATCATGATACAACAACATACACTATAATACGAAACCAACAACACTAAATCAGATGAGATAGTCTAAGGATAGAGTGATTTCAACCGCTCTATCAATGTCTATTTCTCCTTGAGTTGTACCTGAACTTTTCTATGGCGTTGTGTTGTTCTTTTGTCCCTTCAAGAACCTTATCCATTGATGCAAGAGAGTTCGTCCACTTCTCTTCTATGTCTTTTGCCTCCGCTTCAGCCTTTTCAATTGCGTTTACAATTCTTGAAGGAATGACCTGGGAAGAAGGAGGTTTGAAGAGGATGCGTTTCCAGCCATGTGTTTATATTTAGTAGGTAATAAGAGAAATATAGTCTGGTAACTTATGTTGTTGATTATCAACTATAAATAGACAGAAATAAGTCTTTAAAGACGAAATGTTGCAGGAGAATGGTCAACAAGATTCGTCTGCAAGAGGCGTCTACAAGATTCGTCTGCAACATTTGTCTGAAGATTCGTCTGTAAGGTTGTTTTGGTGGGTCCGCAGTATATACATCCGCAATTGGTACATCCATAATGAGTTTATTGGCTATAAATACCATATATCACTATCGATTCCAAACCACATCAAATACACTTAAAAATGGCATTTACAAGAGAACGCCTATAGAGACTTAAAGGTCCATTTGAACCGCTTCCGCAATGGATCGACGTCTTGATTTGTTAGTAATTTTGTTTCACTTACATAAATAAATTGTTTTGCCTTAAATTCTAACTTTTTTCCATCCAAAACGTAGCTATCCACTACTATTCATTATGAAGTTCTACTGTTAGAGCAAAGATTTGTTGGATGCAAGATCATAAAGAATGAAGATCAAAGTTAAACAAGTAAAAGCCTCAAAGTCAACTCTCAAGCAAGAATGTCAAAGTCTTTGTAATAAATGTCAAAGTCAAAGTATTGTGTTTAGTGTAATGCGTTAGTATAAATAGTTCAAGTCATTCATTGTAAGCAGGTAAGTCTTTCATAGTAAGTCATTGTATGAACTACACGGAGCAGATTAGAGAAGAGATTCATGTTCATATCATTCTAGTGAGAGAGTGTAGAGAGAGAAAGTGAGATTGTAAATTGCAATGTTTGAATCAATGACATATGACTTGGAAATTGTCATCTTGATTGTTTTGTATGATTAGAACTTGAAATTTGGGTTTAACAATTAGAACTTGAAGGCTTCTGAATAAATCAGTTCAGGACCCGTACTTCAACGGAGTTTGACTTCTAAACACAACAGTTTAGGACTCGCTCTTCAATGATCAAAATAGATGATACTCCCAAGCTGATAAGAGATTGTACTCCGATACTCAAATGAGGAAATCAACCTTCAAGGGGGAGTACATATTTTTACTGAAATATGCATTCGGAATATATGATGATCTACACTTCAGGGGGAGTTACAGATCTCTATCATGTGCTTTTTCACTGACATATTTTAGATGCATAATTTTAGGGGGAGTATGGATTATGACTTCTGATTACTTCAGATCAGAACTCGTACATTCAATGTTTTACTGTTTTATGTCATTTTATTTTCAATAAAGTTGTGAATAAAGTTGCTTTGACAGACTTTGTGACTGTTTGCAGATTTGAGATGAAGCTTAAATGTTTATATCTTTTATGACTTAGAGCTGATTTCATGAGATTTAAGACATATTGAAAAAGTTTATTTCTATTCTTAATCTCATATATGGTTGAAAGAATGACGACTTTCAATCATAGAAAACATGCTCTTAAACGTTCAAACCACTTCTTGTTCTTAAAACGATTTCATGATTTGGAAGTGTGGTTTTAAATGTTTTCATTTATTTTGTGCTTAAATGTCGATAAACCGTGTGTTTCCAAAGATATATACTTGCGTATTATCTTTTCCATATATTGTCAAGTATTCACACACACCGGTTTAATATTTTATTGACTTTGTTCTTACCATGTCTCTAAATTGAAACAAACTTTCGATGGTAAGACACCCCGATTGAATTTCAAAGTTTGAGCGTGATTACATTTCGAAACATTCTTTCACGAATGTCTATATCTTGAATCGTATAGACAAAATTCCAATTTCTGCTGACCTAAGATTTAATCGATAAATCATATTTTGATCTTTTTCATACAATGTCAGATTTTTAAAACAAGTTTTTGTATTCATTTCATTCTTTCAATATACTTGTTTGAAATATCTTCAATGTTAAAAATGCTCAAATCTTCATGATTAACTATGTGAGCATACCGACATCTGACTTGTATATTTTGTGCTTTAACTGAAAAGTTAAACCAGTTGAGTAACATGTTTCTTTAGGACAATACATGGGTTTCTTTTGTGAGGACTTAATTGAAACTTCTATGGATTCACGTTAACCAGTGTTTCCTACCCAAGAAGTTAATCCTTGAGTGATCGAATGTGTGAGGAGTCAAATACTGAGTGTGGGTTGAGTGAAGAGGTAAAATGTAAATGAGAGTTTGGTTAGAAGTGAGGTCAATGATTAAAAGAAAGAGGGTGAGAGATCAGAGTAAAAGAATATTACACTTTGCACCAACTTTTTCTGAGTCGGGCAGCCACATTACTAGTGTTTCACAATTCTTCGTGAACATTATTGAAACAGGCAATTAGCCCATGCCAACTCTTGATATAACCCCACCAGCTACTCATTTTTTTTCTCAAAAAGAAGATGTTTCATATTTTCAAGGGGACGCAACACATAATCTATCTGATTTTCATTTGAAAAATCTGGATATTGAAAAAGAAGGAAGTCTGCCCCACCTTCGCACTTCGATCATGCACAATAGAGTCTGTGTTTAACTGTTGTCTCAATGGTTTACACAAATTTGAGCCTTATATAAGCAATCATCATGTGTTTAATTCTTTCAAACACTTGCACGAACACACATGGAATTTTTTTTCTTGTCATAACGTTCATAGAAATATCTTTGTGGTGTTTCGATGATTGAATGAAAGACCTGGGGGAGTGAACATCACAAAATCTCCTTTCCAATGTGTATTCGTTACACACAGTGACTTCGTGTTACTGACAGGCACTTCTAACTGATTCATTTGTTGATTCAGGTGTTACATTTTAATTTGTCTGAATTTGCAAAGATTCAGATGAATATATTTTTGGATCAATAGATGGCCAGAGGCTCAATATGAAAGATCATTGGTCAGAAAAGATTTCAAAGACATTTCTTGTGAAAGTTTTGAAGATCAATATGCTCTAATCATCAAAAAAGGGGAGAAAGAATTCAAGAAATGTATGATTCAGAAATATAATCAATGGGGAGACTGTATCAAGAAATAAGTTTTGATAAAGAAATGTTGGAGCTTAAACGAGAAATTTTATGTCAAGACAGTTGCTTTGAAGAAAATTGTTAGGGGCTGAAAAATAAAGTTCAAAGAATTCTGAAGATAAGCTGATTTTACAGAAATTTTCTTTAATCAAGTTGAATCTGAAGATAATTTCTTTTTGAAGTCTGGAAAGAGGTTTATACCAATCTTAGGGGAGAATGTTATTACTTTTGAAGAACAGACTTTGGAAAGATTGCTGAAAGTTTTGAAAATAGTTCTTATCAAAGAAAGGGGAGAATGTTATAAGCATAAAAGAGAAGATCTAATCTAATTTTATTCTACAAAGAGGGAGATTATAATGTTTGTACAGAAAGGGGGAGAAGATTCAAATTGAGCTTAACGAGAGAAGATTGAATTGCAAAATCATTTTAGAAATGATCTTGATCCAAAGGGGGAGAATGTTAGAGCACAAATTTGTTGGATGCAAGATGTAACACCCTCAAATTTTGGAAAGAACGACTAAATAAAAACTTTCAAAAATACCTTAAAGGATAATAAAATCCCATACTAGTATTCCATAATTGAAATACAATGTCTAAATTGAATCATCAACAAAATTTAAAGTCTTACATAAAGACTAACTAAGGTCGAGTGTTACTATAACCCAAAACAATCGCCGTCTCCAAATATAAATGCGGAAGACTTCATCAAGCTAAACACCTCTTCGAGCACACAACTAGCACTCATCGCTTCACAGTGTCACTAGCACTAATTCCCAACCGGAACCTGTTGCACATGCCGACAAATAAAAAGGGTTAGGCTAACGCCTAGTGAGTTCAAAAGTTTTCATCATGATTATAAAAACCGTTAAACGGAAATAATGCAACTTAAATCATGATCTTTTAAAATGAATTACTTTAAAAATGAGAACGACCCGTTTCCAATACTATGCAATGTATAAATGGACGCCTCAACGCCAAACGTTATTTCATGAAGTAATGCAATCCAACACTTACTCAAAACGTGAATAGAAATCGAACTCTCCATTTATGAAAATACGGTTAAAACTTTGTATCCCAAAATATCCAAAACACGGGTGGGGCATAATACTCAACCCATAAATCAAGGATAAGATCCATTTATACAAGACGCCACCGAAAACTTGGATAATAAAACTCAATACCCAAAAACAACACCTTTCGGTGACGGGGGATAGCCGAATTCTATCGAAAGTGGCGGGCACACAAAGTTAAGCCACTTATCAATGTTCTCGAGCTTCACATAAGACCATGGTTCCCCGTATTCGGCTCCTCTAAGCTACCACCGTAAGACACCACTGATCCTAGTGTCTACTCGACCTCTAATGAGTCTCACCACAAAGTCACAAGTCCCCGTATCCGGCTCACTCTAGGCACCACCGCAAGACTTAGCTCCGTATACGTCTCTTCCCGAGCACCACCGCAAGCTTACATAATCAACAACATGACTTGGGGACCACTCACTAGAATTCAAACGCGGACACTAAATTCCACAATGAGTAACCATACTGGATTACAAACGGGCATCGAGTTCAACCACCCACGATATCTACCTCGAGCCCTCAATAAAGGTTACGCGGTTATCGAGTCCAACCACTAACCACGGGGATAAGGTCCCCACTAAACAATATCCAGTCCCAACACGGGGATAAAGTCCCCACTAAACCAATTGACTGACTCATATGCCTATGGATCCAATGCATTACAGTCTAAAATGTTACATGACTCAAAAGAATGAACTAACACATTCAAAACATGTAACTCTCAAATAAGATGCAACTAAGTACACCATACGTCCAAGGCTCATTAACGAGCTACCAAAACTGAACAAATGTTCCAAAGACTCATTTGAGTGTAAACCAAGCCCCAAAAGGCATAATGAGCGTTTGGCTAAAATATGAGAGCCAATACGGTGACATAAACCAAAATACATATTTTCCCAAAAACTTTGTCTCTCAAATCTCAATTGGCCTTCGGCCCAAAACTAAAAGGCTTACCATTTTAAAATGATCAAAGGACTCCCGCAAGCGTATCCTCAAAACGTCCCTTTACATGAATGATGCATATTTCCAATAAACATTAAAAGTGCATTTTTGACCAAAGATCTATTTATGAAATAAATCATCAAAACACATTCATTTGTGACACCTTTATCAAAATGCCCAAAAATCCCAAATGTGAGTGTTTTACAAAGTTTAATAAGCTAAACACTTCAAATAATCAAAAGTTACCAAATAACTCAACAGTTGATAATTTCATGTAAAACACATAACTGCTTTAAAATAAACCTTTTGGCATGTACAACGTTTTCACAAATCAACTTGAACTCACCTTGCTAGGTTAAGTTAAACCTAGGTTTCAATCCCCAACCATTAGCCTCCAAAGCATAGACTCCACCCAAAGATTTTCGAAGACATCCATTCCAACTCTTCAACTCAAGCTTCCAAAACCTAGATCCACACATTTCCAACCATAAACAATCATATTCAACCCTTAGAATTGTTCCCCAAGCATTTACATGAACTTTTCATCTTATACTAAAAACCCTAATTTTCCATACTTGAAGAAGGAGAAGATTACCTCAACCAATAGCTTGAATCACCACCCAAAACACTTGTAGATCTCCAAAACGAACCATAAGCTTCCAATCTCCCAATGGTGAAAAGGATTAGATGAAACCCCCAAGAACTTGGTGAAGAAGACGAAGATGAATTTAATGCATAGGGTATAAATAGAAAGATCGCAACTCTATCTGAAGAGAGCCACTAAGCCTTCATCTTTCTAAAATATAGAAACCCTTGTTTTCTATACTTCTAAAATCCCCCATTCTCTATATTCTTGTGCAATCATCTTAGTGTTTTCTTAAGTTTGTTTAGATTGAGTTATACTTAATCTTATTCCGCAACAGACTTGTAAATTGTATTTGATTTATCAATAAACAATTTGTTAAACTTTAAATTCTGTGTTTGTATTCATCCCCCCCTTTCTACAAACTTGTTAAGCACCTTCGGGACCAACAAGTGGTATCAGAGCATACTGTTTAATCTAATAAACAAGATCTTGCTTTATTCTCTTCCTTGCTATTCTAAAATGACACTTAACACAAACACAAACTACTATGATAATGGTTCACTCTCTAAACCTCCTCGATTTAGCAGAGACAACTTTGCTTTATGGAAGAATCAAATGATGCTATTTCTAGAAGGTGTAGACCCTACTATACCTGAATACGTAGCAAATGGACCCTATGAACCTTTCCAAATCATAAGCGTCGTTCCCGCTACTGCCACCACTCCTGTTGTTCCTGAGCGCTATGCTCTTAAGTAAATAAGACAGTGGAGTGATGAAGACAAAAAGAAAGTCGGACTAGATGCAAAGGCAAAAACCATTATCTCTATGGCTCTGCCTGATGAAGATTTCCATTCCATCATGCATCTTAAATCATCAAAAGAAATGTGGGACACTATATGTGTTCAATATGAAGGCACCTCTGAAATCCAAGAAACTCAAAAGATTAACTTGGTAAGACAGTATGAAAGTTTTATCGCTGGCAATAACGAATCTCTTTCTGACGTTCACCAGAGGTTTAACTGCTTAATCATTGATCTAAGAACCGTTGGTAGGACCTGTTCTAATTCTGAGGTCTTAACCAAATTCCTAGAATGTCTTCCTAAAAGCTGGGACAGTTATTCAATATGTCCCAAGCTAACAAAAGACTTAAATTCTCTTTCTCTCAGCACCCTGTATGGAATATTGCTCAACTATGAGCAATCAAATCTCCTGAAGAAGAATCTTGTAAAAGATTCTAAAGACTCCAAAAGCACTCTTGTTGCTTTAGTCTCTTCAGAGATAATTCCATCTCAGCGATCTACTCTTACTATCACTGAGTTAGATTCTGAATCTGATGAACTATCAGACACTGATCTTTCAGAGTTTGATGAGTCCTTAGCACTCTTGACAAACTCTTTTAAGAGATTTGCAAGAAAGATCAATTTCCGAAGAAATAAGCCTCTCTCTCTCTCACTGACAAGCCAAAATCAACCCCTGTTGATAAGGCTACTGCTGCTTGCTTTAACAGCGAAAAGATTGGACACTTTGCAAGTGAGTGCAGGTCAAAGAAAGTCTTCAAACCCTCTACCTCCAGAAGATCCAGCGATAGCAAATACCTGAAGCTCAAAGAAAAATATCAAAAGTTGAAAAACTATAAGAGAAAAGGTAAAGGTCTTATCGCTGAAGAACATGACTGGGCTGAATCAGAAGAATCAAGTTTTGATGAAGAAGAGGTCGCTAATCTCTGTCTCATGGCCGAGATTAAAGAAGAAGTGGAAGAATATTCATAAACTTCCATGAGCTATATATCATCTCAGGTATCTATCTCTACTAATCCCTCTCTATCTGAAGCAGAGAGAAGTCGCGCTATTGATGTGCTGACGATTGATCTATACAATGCTCTAAACGAAAAATCTCTAACTGAAAGGAAAAACATTGATTTAACTGAACAACTAGAGAAATGTCATGAAAAGATCAGAGAACTGACTCTTTTAGAGGAAAGTTTGAAAGATCAAGTCATTGTTAATGAAATCATCAGCATAGAACGCGAACAAGCCATCGCTGCTCTAAAAGCAGAGAAGGCTACTGTTGAAGGATGGTGTAAATCCTCAACAAAGATCACTGAGATTATAAGTGCTCAGATCCATGCCAGTGATAGAACTGGTCTTGGTTTTTGGAAACAACATGATGAGCCTAAAGAAGATAGTTCCATGCTTAAGTTTGGAACGTTCGTCTCTTCTATACCTGACACTTCTTATGCTCAGTGCTCTTCTTCATCTTCTGCTAATCCCATCCCTGAGGAAATACCTAAAGGCTCTAAGCCTGGAGATAAAGAAAAATCCATTTTCCATCCTCAGAAGGCTTCCAAGAAAACAAAGCTGAAAGTTCCTTCTAAACCCTCAGTAAATCGATCTTCTAGCTCTGAGACAGAAATCTTTGATCTCTGTCCTCCAAAGCTGAAGATTGATCTTAAGCCTAAGAGATCTGAAGAAATGAAAATTCCTCCCAGATCTCATGCTAAAGGCATTCTTGGAGCTGGCCCTGCTCATCTAAAATTCTCAAAATCTGCTACTCATAGTCCTAAAACCACCTTCAAATATAGAAAATGCTATCACTGTGGATTTACTAACCATATTGCTAGTAAATGTCCAACTGCCACTAAAGCTGATAAAACAGCTAAAGTGAAGATGAATGCCACCAAGGCTGAGAAGGTCACCAAAGCTGAGAAATCGACCAAAGTGAAGAATACCACTAAGGTTAAGAAATTAACCAAAGTGAAGGTTACCACTGAAGTTGAATCTTCATCTGGTGTGAAGATTGATGAACCTTCCATCTCCACTAACCCCAAATGACCCATTGAAAAGTGGGTACCAAACAAAGCTTAATATTCCTTATGTTTGCAGGGATCCAAGGGCATCTGGTATCTTGATAGTGGATGCTCTCGACATATGACAGGACAAAAAGACCTGCTCACTGAATACAAGGAAGAGAAAGGTCCCTCAGTGACCTTTGGTGGAAATGGAAAAGGATATACCCGAGGGTTTGGTGTCCTCAGCAATGGGACAACTACCTTTAGAAGAGTCGCGTACGTAGATGGACTGAAGCACAATCTTCTGAGCATCAGTCAGCTATGTGACAAGGACTATGAAGTACGCTTTACCAAGAAAGCATGTTCAGTGGTCAATGAGAATGGGAAACTTGCTCTTAGTGGTCATCGAAAGGAAAATGTCTATGTAATAGATATGGAATCTTCTACCACTGAGAATGTATGTTTTCTTTCTAAAGCCTCCTCCGATGTCAACTAGTTATGGCACAAAAGGCTCTCTCATCTAAACTTCAAAACCCTGAATTCTCTCTCATCTAAGGAACTGGTTTTTGGTCTTCCTCAACACTCATATGCTAAGGAATCTCTATGTTTAGCATGTGAAAAAGGAAAACAGACAAAAGCTAGTTTCAAATCTAAACAAGTCTCCTCAGTGACAAGTCCTCTTCAACTCTTGCATATGGATTTATTTGGCCATGTCAACATACAATCTATAGCTGGAAAGAAATATACACTTGTCATTGTAGATGAATACTCTCGCTACACCTGGGTTATCTTTCTTCACTGCAAGAGTGATACTCCAGAAGAACTAATATCTTTCGTTAAGAAGATGGAAGTGCTGAATAATCTTACTGTTCGCTCAATAAGAAGTGATCGGGAACTGAATTCAAAAACAGTTCTCTGAATAATTTATTTGAGAACAAAGGAATTTCTCACAATTTCTCCTCAGTAAGAACACCTCAGCAAAACGGAGTCGCTGAAATAAGAAACATAACGATCATTGAAGCTGCTAGATCAATGCTCAGCGATTCTCATCTCCTTACTCAATTTTGGGTTGAAGCTGTGAATACTGCATGTTTTACTCAAAACAGATCGCTGATAGTAAAGCAATTTGGAAAGACAACTTATGAACTATTTAATGGAAGAAAGCCCTCTATCAGTTTTCTTCATATCTTTGGTTGTCAATGCTTTATTCTAAACAACAAAGATATACTTGGAAAGTTCGATCCAAAAGCTGATGACGGAATATTTCTTGGATATTCCTCTATCTCCAAAGCCTACAGAGTCTTCAACAAGAGAAGACAAATTGTGGAAGAAACAATTCATGTCACATTTGATGAAACTCGCTCAGCGAACTCTAAGCCAATCACTGACAATGAAGAGCTAAATTCTTGGATGTTTTCTCATTACAGGGAAACAAAACCTTTCTTCTCAAACCATCAGCACTCAGATCCTCCAGCTGATGATGATGATCCAAACATCATACCTCTTAAAGATGAATCCACCTCATGGTTTCAGCTGATCCTCTAAACACACTCCCTTCATCAGATCTTCTTTCGTCTGAAAACCTCTCAGAAAACAATGGTCTGCCTAACACTCAACAGTTAATAGCTGATGAACCTCAAGCTTCTTCATCAGTGAACATTCCTATTGTTGATCCAACTCTTGAAGTGAGCGATCATACTACTGCTTAGCGATGGACAAAAGATCACCCAATAGATCAAATTCTTGGTGATTTCGATGCAGGTATTCAGACTCGACGAAGTTCAGGTAATATCTATCTGTTTGTCAACTTTATTTCTTTAATAGAGCCAAAGAAGGCTGATTATGCCCTCAGAGATCCAAACTGGGTCAGCGCTATGCAAGAAGAGCTGACTGAGTTTACTCGTAACAAAGTTTGGAATCTCGCTCCTAGACCATCTGAAAAAACTGTTATAGGCACCAAATGGGTGTTTAGAAACAAGTTAGATGAACATGGAACTGTAACCCGTAACAAGGCTAGACTTGTTGCTCAGGGATACAGACAAGAGGAAGGTATACACTATGATGAAACCTTTGCCCCTGTGGCTAGGCTCGAAGCAATTCGACTCTTCCTAGCTTATGCAGTTTACAAAGACTTCATTGTATATCAAATGGATGTAAAATCAACATTCCTAAATGGAAAGTTGAATGAAGAAGTCTATGTAGAACAACCTCCAGGGTTCTATGACCCTAAGCATCCAAATTATGTTTATAAATTGGATAAGGCTCTCTATGGTCTAAAACAAGCCCCTCGTGCTTGGTATGACACTCTCTCATCTTTTCTTATCTCTAAAAATTTTGAATGTGGTAAAATTGATAATACTTTGTTTTTCAGAAAGATAGAAGGTTATATTATCCTTGTGCAAATATATGTCGATGACATAATATTTGGTTCTACTAACCCATCTCTATGTACTCGTTTCGCTGAAAGAATGAAGAAAGAACACAAGATGAGTATGATGGGCAAACTAACGTATTTTCTTTGTCTTCAGATTAAACAATCTGAAAAAGGTACTTTTATCAACCAAGGTAAGTATGTTAAAGATATGCTGAAGAAGTTTGATTTAACTCAAACTTCAGCGATGAAAACTCCTATGGCACCTCCTCTGACATTAAACAAGGATCCATCTGGAAAATCTGTTAACGTCACTGCCTATAGAGGAATGATAGGCTCCCAGCTGTATCTAACAACGAGCCGACCTGACATCATGTACTCTACCTGTTTATGTGCACACTATCAATCTGAACCTAAGGAATCCCATCTGATCACTGTCAATCGAATTTTCAGATATCTGAAAGGAACTCCTAAGCTCGGTCTTTGGTATCCCAAAGACTCCGGGTTCGATCTAATTGGATATTCAGATAGTGATTTTGCAGGTTGTAAACTCGATAGAAAGAGCACTACTGGTGGATGTCAACTCCGAGGAGGAAAGCTGGTTAGCTGGACAAGCAAAAAGCAAAATTCAGTGTCCACTTCCACAGCTGAAGCAGAATACGTAGCCGCTGGAAGCTATTGTGCTCAAGTCTTATGGATGAGAAATCAACTATTAGACTATGACCTTCAGCTATCAAAAATTCCAATCTATTGCGACAGCACTAATGCTATCGCTATAGCAAATAATCTAGTGCTACATTCGAAGACAAAACACATAGAGATCAGATATCATTTTATCAGATATCACGTGATGAATGGTGATATTGAACTTCACTTTATCCCCACTGACTATCAGCTAGCTGATTTATTCACCAAACCTATTGATGAGACAAGGTTCAGCTTTCTCATCAGTGAGCTTGGAATGCTGAATCTTGAAGAGTGATTCTTCATCTTTCACACATTATGTGAGTAATTCTAAGTTCCCCTTTATCATTTAATCTCTGAACAAATCTCTGACTTTCAGGTATGTTCTCTTACTCTCAATCACTGAATATTCATTCAGTAAGACATTTTTCAAAATCAAGACTTTAATCACTGATTTTTCTTCAAATGATTAAAAGCTTTTTGATAAACAAAATCTATCACTGACATTTCTCATAAGCGATTCTTTCAAAAAGAAAACCTATCTCTGACTTTTCTTCAGAGATAATTTCAAAAAAGACAAATGAAACGTTTTTTTTCTCTCTCCTATGACGTCATTTGAACCGACAATCCATGACATGCCTTTTTCTCTGACACGTTCGTCCGTTGCTCTTCTATCCAATCAACTTCGTAAAACGTGTCCATGTGATGACGAACATTTGTTTTCCCGCCCCACTCATTCTCTTTCATTCTCTCTCTCTCTCTCTCTCTCTCTCTCTCTCTCTCTTTCATATAAAAAGAATGCCTTTTCATTCTTATCTTTTTTACGCTTTCTCAAAAACTTCTCAAAGCAAGAAAAACTCTTAAGGCATTCAAGCAAACAAAAACCCACTGAAGTCGTTGGATCTTCATCTTCTCCAAATCAACAGGTTTTTGTTTCTCATGTTCTTAACTTATTCTTAGAATTCTGCATATTTCTTTATCATGAATTTTTCAAGTTTTCTCAAACATTAAAATCATTTCTTTTGATTTTATCTTGTTTTACAACTTTTGGTTTTCTTTATGTTCTTTATTTTTCACAAAGAACACTGCTTTAATCTGAAAATAACTTGGTTTTTCTATGTTTCTTTCTAAATACAGAAACTAGTAAAAACTTTATTTATTTTTGGACTCTAAACCTTTCCTTCTATTCTATTATCCTTTCTAAATTCAGAAATGGCCCAAGCTTCGCTTATTGCTTCAAAGAACGTCAAGTTCAACATCTCTGAATCTGAGGTCCCAAAAATCAACCATCTCGCAAGTTTGGACTTTGAAGCTGACAAATACCCACACCTGGTGGAAGCTGCTGCATTTCTGAAGCAGTCTTGCTTGGCCTATGCTCTCAATGTGGCCCCAAAACTTTCCAAGACACTTCTGCAACAGTTTTGGTTCACATCTGATGAAGCCACCATCACCAACAAGAAGGGTGACGTGGTTCCCGCTATCTCATTCACTACTGAACTAGTATTAGGCATGCTAACTGCCTATGGTCTCAAGAAGGCACTACGACTCCCTGAGAAGACAAAAGCTGGATTCGATGCCCTCCCTACTGACGCTGAACTCATCCAACTCCTAGACGACATGGAGTACTGCTGGGACAACAAGCCTCGCTCCACCATCCCCAACAAGCGTCTACAAAGATTTAGAAGGCAAACATGCCTTCTCAACTGAACTACATCTTCTCACACATCATTCAAAGCATGAGTGGGAAGATTGGCTCCCTGGATCAGGCGCGTAAAGTTCAACTCCAGATGGGCTATTCAGTAATCGCTGGCAAGCATTTTGATTACGCTGGCGCTATCTTTGATGATCTTAAGTTAAAGATAGAGAAGACGGAGAGGGATCCCAAAATCCCCTATGTAGGCTTTATCTGTGCGTAACTACAGTTTCTATACGCTGACAAGTACCCAACCTCTCAAGATGGTACTTTTTCGAAGGTTGGTCAGCGATCACTGGAGGTCAAGCCGGTCGCCAATGAGGTAACTCTCTCCACTCTAAGCACTCGTCTCTCTCCACTCTGTGCTTTCAGCGGTCACACAGTGGGTTCCTTCTCCTGCTATCCCTACCGCTACCACCTCTCACAAACGACCATCAGCTACCCTTCATGGTTCTTCTAAGAAGGCCAAAAAGACTAAGGAGATCGCCACAACTGGTTCAATGCCTGAAGTAGTTTCTCAACAAACTACTTTGGATGCTTTTGTGGGTATCTCCTCCACAACTTCTGCAGCCACCACATCATCCGGGCCAGCGATGACAATCGCTGTCAAAATGTAACACCCTCAAATCTGGAAATAGCAACTAATTTAAAATTTTCTAAACACACCAATAAATAAATCATCTACAACCACAATTTAATATTTAACCTCAATACACGCATTCTTTCTATACAAACAGTCTATAATGAAGACGGGTGCTACTAAAACCCAAAAGTGTCACTATCTCCAAACTGCAGAAGACTTCACCAAATACTTACACTCGTGAACCACTAAACACATCTCTTCATACGACTGCTAGAACCGAACCCCCTTCTGAAACCTGATGCACATGCCGACAAATAAAAAAGTTAGGCTTAACGCCTAGTGAGCTCAAGAGTTTTCATTAGAGATAAATAAAGCATTTACTTTAAGAATGATATATAAAGTCACGATTCCAAAATGCAATACATTTGATTTGAAAGCAACCGAAAACGAAATACTTTAAATCTTAAAACAATCTCCTTTCATTATTCACCCTTTTTGTGATTAAAAATCATAAAACAAATGCCTCTTTAAATAAAGCCAAAACCCAAAGCGCACGTAAAACATAACTGACATTTTAATAATCAAACACTGAAAACGTAGAGAACTCCAACTTCCAAAACATCCCAAATACACGAATGAATCTCGATAACCAAAACCTTAAAACATAGATAAATACCCATATTCAAATGTCTCCAAAAACATGGATTATAAAACTCCATAACCAAAACCACATCTATTGGTGACGGGAAAGACCCGATTACATTGTACGTGACGGAACACAAACGTAGGTCACATAATTATGTAGGAAATCAAAACATGTGGGTTACACAAATACAAACCCATCGAGCTCAACTCCTCTGAGTCTATCACTCGAAAGCATGAAATCAAAACATGTGGGTTACACAAATAAAAACCCACCGAGCTCAACTCCTCTGAGTCTATCACTCGAAAGCATCAAGTCAACTCCTCTGAGTCTATTCCTGAAAGTTCCAAAACAGGGGAACTTAAGTACAAGGGAATTACACCTTACTGCCCATGAGACGCTGCCCGACCGTATAGGCCCACACCTTACTTATCATGGTGACCCGATGCCTATTCCGTGCCAAATGGTAAACCCAATGCCCAAACGGGGACATAGGAACACCGTGCCTATGGATCCATTGCACTAACTAAACAATTACATGACTCAAAATGAATGGACTAATGCATTCAAAACATGTAATTCTCAAATAAGATGCAATAATGCAAATCATAACCAAACGCTCTACCATGAGCTATTAAAACGGACAAGTGTCCTTAAAACCCAACAAAATCCAAACCGAGCCATAAGCTCAAACAAATCCAAAGACTCAACGTTGAAAATCATAAATTGGAATCAAACATAAATAACCCGTAATTATGTAAACTCATGCTCCAAAACATATAATAAATTCCAACGTAGTTTAGATTTGGGACAAATCGTTTTCCAAGTGAGTTTATAACATGTATCCTTTCAGAACGTCCCATAACACAAAACCATGCATTTCTCCAAAACACAAAATGAAATACATTTATACTCAAAATCTACTTCCATAAAATAAATCATTAAGATACCAAAATATATGATTTATTTATCCAAAATGTCCAGAATCCCAAATGTGGGTATTTTACAAGTTTATAATTAAGATACTTCAAATAATCCAAATTCATCAAATAACTCAACAGTCAATAATTTCAAGTAAAACATGTAAACACTTTAAAATAAGCATTTTGGCATGTACACCGTTTTCACAAATCAACTTGAACTCACCTTGCTAGATTTAGGCTAAATCTAGATTTCACCCAACGAGCTCTTTTGAAGGCCGCTTGAATCCTCAAGCCGAGAACTTCCAAAACCTAGATCCATACATACCGAACCATAAATATCCATAAACAACCACATAGAAATATTCCCCAACATTATATACCAAAATCCCTAAACGAGGTCAAAACCCTAGTTTCTCCAAAACTAACAAATCCGAGATTTGATAAACCAAACACTAGGGAAACACCCAAAGAACATATATAACCTTAAATCAAAGAAGCTTACCATTAAAGATGACGAGACTTTCCGAGAACACCCAATCCAACACTTCAACCCGAGCTCCCAACCGTTGAACTTGATGAGGAAGATGAAGATGGAGGTTTTGTGACTCGAGCTCCCAACTAGCTAGATGGTGAGTAATCATGTGGTTTGGGGAGGAAAAACCCCCAAAATAGGTTCGGTTTTGGGGTTTGGGAGAGAAAAGAGGAGAAGATAGAAATGAGAAATGAGGGAAATGGGTGGAAATTCGGACTTAATAGTCTCTCAGCCCCCGCCCGCGACATTGACACGGCGACTATGCCCTTGGCATAGTTGCGGGGCATAGTCGCCCGCTCCTTGGTGCCCGCGGTACCTCTCCCGCGAGAGTGACACGGCGACAGTGACACTTGTCACTGTCGCGGGCATTGTCGCCCAAACCTCTTCGAGTCCCAAAACTTGACTTCTTCCATGCCAACACTCTCGAAACTCTTAGGAATTCTCAACAACGCATTTTCCAACAAAACCCCAAGGTTTACAAGTCACAGAAACTTCCAGGTGACATTTACTTACCGAAAATTACGGGCGTTACAATCCTCCCAACCTTAGAATGATTTCGTCCTCGAAATCTAGATTCCCATGAAACCTTGCCTGCAGAAGGATTTCCCTGAACCCTTCTTCCGGCACCACTAACATGACCCTTATACCGATACTCGCCAATTGTCCCTCATGGGAAAGTTACACCCATAGCCAAGCGAACACTCAATTCGCCAAAGTAACCTTTACCCCCAAGGTTACGGTCGTCTCCCAACCTTGGATGACAATTACTACCTCCAAGTAATTTTATGATCCCAACTTCACACCGGCCAACACACTTTAGCTGAACATGGTTCTGATTCCAAACCAAAGTTCAACATCGACTTCCAAAGAATTCCCAGAATTCTTAATGAACAGTCCTTGATATAGACAACGCCGTCCAACTCGAGGCGTACCCATACACTCTTTAGGTAGCTGGTTAATGCGGATCTGGCTATCACTAGCCCCGATCTATTTTCAACCTCAGAACATTCTCTTAATAAAATCTTTACCTCCACGGGAAACACTTATACCCATCGATACTCAAACGTCAACATCTAACTCTCCTATAAATTCCGCCCAGAAGGGTTAACATTTTCATGACCTAACGAGGATACTTTCGAATATTCCAAGTTTCAATAACTTTTAGAAGACAGGTTGACGCCTAAAGCCAAAATGACGATATCGAAAACGTGGACATCCCGCCCAATACTTTGTTCCAGGAGCATTGTCGCATTAAGGTTGACACTTAGCAGAGGACTGATGTTCCCAAATCTTTCATCCCTAACTGACGGACCTCAAAATTCCTTGATCACTGAAGCCCATTAAGACGGTACACCATCAACATATAACTTGATGTCAACCAGACAAGCAACCCATCAATATGAACCCAACAGGCGTAGGTAGTCACACAAAACCTCATTCCGCAGGTTTACCGAAGCATAAAGATCATCTCTTAAGTAACTGGGAAACAAAATCTAATACCTCCACCATTCATGCAAGACCTGACTCAAAACTGAATCCCAATTTCAAGGTTGATCGCAAGTCAAATCATCCGACGCTTAAAATCCCAAGGGCTTATCTAGTCCCTTGATTGCAACTCCTTTCACGATAGGGGGTTTTAAACATATAGCCCTAATGAGTTCAAGGTTTTTCAACTGATATGCCAATTGAAATTTTATAAAACTCACAAATACAAAGGTTTTATTATAATCAATTGTACGTATAAAACATACAACCGTTTACTCGGTAGGCGTATAAGGTGACAATAAACACCACACATATAAAACCATTTCAAAAATCCTTTAGCCCTTACTTAAGCTAACAATGACAGTAATAAGGATATACAACCAATTTTCAAATGGACCACTATGGTCCTAGCTCGCATCAATATACTCCATAAATGGGGAAATAATTTTACGTACCAAAACAGTTTATAGCGAGGCGATTGAACAAAACTCCCAAGAGACAAGTTACCTAATCGAGTTCCCAAAATTTCTCATTCGACTAAATAAAGATATGGAATAAAATTCCCGACAAGACTTGCATGCTGAGTTCGCTTCTCAAAATTTAGCAACACAAAATATGCATGCGATTGGTCAACATATAATAAATTTAAATCAATTTTCAAACTTTAGGTCGTACAATTGAAATGATCTTGTCCGAAAATAGTGGCTACAATGACATGTATACCGCTAACTCACTTAATGCATTGCGGAATTTATAACATTAAAATCGACAACTGAAATACGTTCAAAGCGAAAGCCCAATACGAAACGACATAACTTTTCATATGCTTACTCACACCAACAATTTAAAACAACTCGAAAACCATGTAGCATACAACGAGTAACACTTGTATAAAACCCAAAAGAGAAATCACATAATATTGAAACTTCCCAAAATAACATATGGGATAATATCCATTAACAAAACTCTCAAAACATCTCTTACAGTTGCGAAAATACCGATGCAAAACTCGCACGAGACAAAATATTAAACGAAAATTTATAAGTTAACGCACACAATAATGCAAGTATACACCTCTCAAATTCAAGAGCACGACGCAAAATGTCGTAAAATAGAATTCCGTAAGACCCAATAAAACCCAATGAAATACAACGATGCTCAACATCATATGGTGCCAAAACCGTCATTCCCAAAATCAAATAGCATGAAACAATGTCATGACTAAAATGTCAAAATTCCAAAATTTTATCTTTTATCGCATCTGGTAAATATAAACAACACTTTCACCAAAACCCGCATGAGACTCAACGCTTCAATAAAACTCATAAACTTACACGTAAATAAAATTAAAACTCACGCAATTCAAAATACACTCGTGAGTAGCAAAGCGTCATAAAATAATGTTTCATGAATTCAACATGACTCGTACCGACTAAAATTCCAAAGAACATTTCGACTCAAGAACATAGGGACAACTCGTCCTTTAAAACCTTAACATACGTGGAGGAGATCCAATGTCAAAGTCAAAAATTCCATAGTTATTTCCCCAACAACCCAAATAACATTAAAACACAAATATTACAATATCCGGAAAAATAGTGTCAGACACGAAACAAGGATAAAGAGATTTTCAATAAAAATTGCAACCACGTGCAACAAAACAATTTTATGCATGCTTAAGCTCACGGTTTAAAATCTGATGAGTGCTAAAGGCTTTACCAAGGCTTCATAGTACAACTCACTTTACGCTTCGAAAACATGGGAAACAATTGATGCAAACTTATTTTAGAAATAAATTTATGTGCATGACTTTGGTCGGCACTCAACATTCCGAAATCTTATTCCTCAATTTTCCATCATACTATTGTCATCCGGGTGATCAAACATCTTAAAGCAATCATCGAAAATTTCATCTGTTCATCGTACAATTTCTCTTTGAATAATGTCGATTCCAAAAGTCTACGGTTCTATTCCATCCATTCATTCCGACCCGAAACGGTCCACTTAACTCTTTCACCATGCTTATTGTCATTCTAAGCATCGAATACTCAAATCATCAACTCTTTCTAACGGTTGCTCAATCAGAAACTTCTTTACTACCCCAACGGTTATCGTACCAAGGCAGTTCAAAGATACTTATGTAAATCGTAAGTTCACCATAACACTGGCCATGTGTTATTATGAACGTACTGTACATGATCATCCTTGCCATTTTTGGCGTGATTCCCGTTCCTAGTGAATCCACTCACATCAAATCATCAAACCTTAAAGTGCCTAATGGTGCGATCTCACATTCAAACACTTAAATTACGCTAGTTTGAGTCTAGGCATTCAAAATCAACACCTAAATCTCTCAAACTTAAGCTCTGATACCAACTTGTAACACCCTCAAATCTGGAAATAGCAACTAATTTAAAATTTTCTAAACACACCAATAAATAAATCATCTACAACCACAATTTAATATTTAACCTCAATACACGCATTCTTTCTATACAAACAGTCTATAATGAGGACGGGTGCTACTAAAACCCAAAAGTGTCACTATCTCCAAACTGCGAAAGACTTCACCAAATACTTACACTCGTGAACCACTAAGCACATTTCTTCATACACTGCTAGAACCGAACCCCCTTCTGAAACCTGATGCACATGCCGACAAATAAAAAGGTTAGGCTTAACGCCTAGTGAGCTCAAGAGTTTTCATTAGAGATAAATAAAGCATTTACTTTAAGAATGATATATAAAGTCACGATTTCCAAAATGCAATACATTTGATTTTAAAGCAACCGAAAACGAAATACTTTAAATCTTAAAACAATCTCCTTTCATTATTCACCCTTTTTGTGATTAAAAATCATAAAACAAATGTCTCTTTAAATAAAGTCAAAACCCAAAGTGCACGTAAAACATAACTGACATTTTAATGATCAAACACTGAAAACGTAGAGAACTCCAACTTCCAAAACATCCCACATACACGAATGAATCTCGATAACCAAAACCTTAAAACATAGATAAATACCCATATTCAAATGTCTCCAAAAACATGGATTATAAAACTCCATAACCAAAACCACATCTATTGGTGACGGGAAAGACCTGATTACATTGTACGTGACGGAACACAAACGTAGGTCACATAATTATGTAGGAAATCAAAACATGTGGGTTACACAAATACAAACCCACCGAGCTCAACTCCTCTGAGTCTATCACTCGAAAGCATGAAATCAAAACATGTGGGTTACACAAATAAAAACCCACCAAGCTCAACTCCTCTGAGTCTATCACTCGAAAGCATCAAGTCAACTCCTCTGAGTCTATTCCTGAAAGTTCCAAAACAGGGGAACTTAAGCACAAGGGAATTACACCTTACTGCCCATAAGACGCTGCCCGACCGTATAGGCCCACACCTTACTTATCATGGTGACCCGATGCCTATTCCGTGCCAAATGGTGAACCCAATGCCCAAACGGGGACATAGGAACACCGTGCCTATGGATCTATTGCACTAACTAAACCATTACATGACTCAAAATGAATGGACTAATGCATTCAAAACATGTAATTCTCAAATAAGATGCAATAATGCAAATCATAACCAAACGCTCTACCATGAGCTATTAAAACGGACAAGTGTCCTTAAAACCCAACAAAATCCAAACCGAGCCATAAGCTCAAATAAATCCAAAGACTCAACGTTGAAAATCATAAATTGGAATCAAACATAAATAACCCGTAATTATGTAAACTCATGCTCCAAAACATATAATAAATTCCAACGTAGTTTAGATTTGGGACAAATCGTTTTCCAAGTGAGTTTATAACATGTATCCTTTCAGAACGTCCCATAACACAAAACCATGCATTTCTCCAAAACACAAAATGAAATACATTTATACTCACAATCTACTTCCATAAAATAAATCATTAAGATACCAAAATATATGATTTATTTATCCAAAATGCCCAGAATCCCAAATGTGGGTATTTTACAAGTTTATAATTTAGATACTTCAAATAATCAAAATTCATCAAATAACTCAACAGTAAATAATTTCATGTAAAACATGTAAACACTTTAAAATAAGCATTTTGGCATGTACACCGTTTTCACAAATCAACTTGAACTCACCTTGCTAGATTTAGGCTAAATCTAGATTTCACCCAACGAGCTCTTTTGAAGGCCGCTTGAATCCTCAAGCCGAGAACTTCCAAAACCTAGATCCATACATACCGAACCATAAATATCCATAAACAACCACATAGAAACATTCCCCAACATTATATACCAAAATCCCTAAACGAGGTCAAAACCCTAGTTTCTCCAAAACTAAAAAATCCGAGATTTGATAAACCAAACACTAGGGAAACACCCAAAGAACATATATAACCTTAAATCAAAGAAGCTTACCATTAAAGATGACGAGACTTTCCGAGAAAACCCAATCCAACACTTCAACCCGAGCTCCCAATCGTTGAACTTGATGAGGAAGATGAAGATGGAGGTTTTGTGACTCGAGCTCCCAACTAGCTAGATGGTGAGTAATCATGTGGTTTGGGGAGGAAAAACTCCCAAAATAGGTTAGGGTTCGGTTTTGGGGTTTGGGAGAGAAAAGGGGAGAAGATAGAAATGAGGGAAATGGGTGGAAATTCGGACTTAATAGTCTCTCAGCCCCTGCCCGCGATATTGACACGATGACTATGCCCTTGGCATAGTCGCGGGGCATAGTCGCCCGCTCCTTGGTGCCCACGGTACCTCTCCCGCAAGAGTGACACGGCGACAGTGACACTTGTCACTGTCGCGGGCATTGTCGTCCAAACCTCTTCGAGTCCCAAAACTTGACTTCTTCCATGCCAACACTCTCGAAACTCTTAGGAACTCTCAACAACGCATTTTCCAACAAAACCCCAAGGTTTACAAGTCACAGAAATGTCCAGGTGACATTTACTTACCGAAAATTACGGGCGTTACACAAAACAAAAGTGACGCCACCCATCACCTTAGTACTTTAACAACCTCCTGAGGTAACTTCCACTATGCAACCTTCTTCTATCCCCATTACTCATCCTTCTATTTCTTTGGTCTCTAATCCCCTATCTCTTTCACAGCAACCACAGTTTGCACCATTAGGACCTGATAATCAAACGTTTGAAGAATCTATGCACATCTACAACATGTTTGAAAACTCAGGTACTCCTATACCCCTAAACACCACTCCCATCTCACCATATAAGCCTGAGCATCGTTGTGATCATTCGCTAACTTTACTTGCAGGTCCTACTTTGGCTACTGTTGACACTCACGTCACCACGCTTGTGGACAAGGTGGATTCTCTCACCACCTCGGTCAACGAATCCACTGGCGCTGTCAATCTCGCTGGTGTTGAGCTAAAGAAATTGACTGATGCCTCTTACTCAAAAGCTGACTCTTCTCAGCTCACAACTGTTCAGGGAGACATCGTCAAGATCAAGGACGACCTTGGTGGAACTCATCAACAGGTCCAACTCCTTCAGGGACTCTACGACACCCTCCAAAATGATGTCCGAGACCTGACAAAGTGTTAAGACACAGTCTCATTGGATTCAAGATCATCCAATCTGAAGATCGCAATCTGAAGCTAAAGCCGAAACGTCGACTCTCGATATTAAAATCTATGTCCTTTGTAATAAATGTCAATGTAATTGTTTGTTATTGTAATAGTTAACTTAGCTTAAATATCTATTTCTAATAGATATTAGATCTAGTAACTTAGTTAGTTATTATTAGTTTCTAGTTTAGTTATTAGAAATAATATCTAGATAATAGATATTATTTAGTGATAATAGTTTTATAATACAACTTGTTGTTGCAAGTTATAGGAAGTGTGTAAGACACACTTTAGATTAGATATTGTATCTCTCAATCTCTTAATAGATTAGATCTGATATAATCAAGAACAAAAACACACACTAAAAGGTGTAAAAGAGAGAAAACACAGAGAACACAAGAGAGCTTTAATCTGATCAACCTTGTAACCATTTCTATATATCAATACAGGTTGGTAATCGTTATTGTGTTGTTTCTAAGAACTTGATATTAGTATTGTTAAGGACCGACAATTGGTATCAGAGCCTGATTAAGATAAAAAAAAATCAAGTTTTCAGAAACACGACCCTGTGTTCTTGTTTGAAAATTGATTTTGAGTGTTTAAGTGTTTTAGGTGTTAAAATCGATCAGTTTGTGATCGATTAGCATGCTAGATAGATTTGTTGTTGTTTGATTTCACTACTAAGCATCTATTGAGTTCCATTTTGTGATTTTAGTGAAGAAACAGTCGAAAGCTTAAGTCACTGTGCTATCAAAATTATTTTCGAAAAAGTGTGTTTTAGTGAGATCGAGTGCTTACATTCAGTTCTAGAAGTGATTCTAGACATAAGGGTAGTGTTTTGGTACTGCTAATCGTTTCAGGAACAAGTTCTAGTCGATTTTCGAAGTTTAAGGACGAATAATCGTAAAGCAGAAGAAGAACACACGTAAAGTCCAACTTTGCGCCTCCCACTACAAACGCAAAGTCCAACTTTGCGCTCCTCAAGTGAAACGCAAAGTCCAACTTTGCGCTCCTCAAGAGACCCGCAAACTTCACTTTGCGCCTCTCAAGCCAAACGCAAAACACACTTCTCACTTCAAAGAGCAAACGCAAACCTCAACTTCACTTTTCGGATCAAGTTAGAAACGCAAACCTCAGAAACGCAAACCTCAACTTTGCGCTTCCAACTAGAAACGCAAACCTCAACTTTGCGCTTCCAACTAGACCCGCAAACCTCAACTTTGCGCTTCCAACTAGACCCGCAAACCTCAACTTTGCGCTTAGCTTTAGAAACGCAAACCTCAACTTTGCGCTCCCAACTTGAAACGCAAACCTTCTCAAACGCAAACCTTCTATTCCACACTTAGAATTTTCTTCAAAATGACATCCAGAGAAGCCCTTGCAATAGGAACTGACACCAAGCCACCAGTTCTCTTCAAAGGAGAATACGAACAGTGGAAGGATCGGTTTCTGAACTTCATTGACATACATGAGCTGGGTGATTTCATCAGGACATCTATTGAAGAAGGGGTTATGAAACCAGTCATGATGACTCGTGTAGTTGGAAATGTGCCTACTGAAGTTGAACTTAAGTTTCATGAGCTACAAGATGATAACCTTAGAAGAGCCAAAGGCGACAGATTAGCTAAGTCATACATCTTACAAGGAATACCAAATGAAATATACGTAAAGATTGACAGCTACAAGGCCTCCGACAAAGAAATGTGGGATCAGCTTGAAAAGATGATGCTGGGTTCGAAGGTTGGGAATTAGCTTAAAATCTCCAACTGCCTAAATAATTATGAAGAATTTAGAGGCAGGGTGGGAGAAACTTTAGAAGAAACCTATGACAGGTTTGTGACTTTGCTGAACGAACTTAGCAAGAACAAAGTCCACAAATCTCAAATTGAGCTAAACGTCAAATTCCTGAGCATTCTTCAACCAGAATGGAAAAGATTTGCAAGACAGATGAAGCAGATCAAAGACTTGAATGAGATTCCACTTCACGAGGTGTATGAAACCCTCCGTCAGAATGAAGAAGAGGTGGATGAAATTCTAGCTGAGAATAGACAGAAAGGAAAGACAGTTGATGACACAGTCGCTCTTGTAGTAAGGAAGAAAAAGAACAAGACGATTGTGTACGAATCAGATGAAGATGAAGCTTATGCAAACTCTGACCCAGATGAAAATGATCAGCTAAAGCAAGCAATGATGATGCTGACAAATGCTTTTCAGAAAAGGTTCTACAAAAAGCCAACATCAAACAGTCAGAGGTACTCATCTGGTCCGAACAACTACATCCACAAGGAAAGGGTTGAAGGAAGCAGATATGAAGGAAAGAGATCTGAAGGGAAAAGAACAGAGGAAAGGAATCCAGAAGAGAGAAGGTTTCAGTATGAAGGGAAGAGATTAGAGGAGAGGAAACCAGAAGAAAGAAAGTTCAAAACTGAAGGATCCAGTCAGCCAGAACCACCAACGTGCTACAACTGTGGCAAAACAGGTCATTATGCCAGAGACTGCCGAAGACCAAAAGTCAGGAACTCAGACTACTACAAGAACAAGATGCTTCTTGCAAAGCAACAGGAGGCAGGCAAGGCACTGATGGCTGAGGATGAATATTGGCTTGATCACTCAGATGATAAAGAAGATGATGAAGAAAAAGATGAAGCCGTCAACATGTGTTTGATGGGCCAGATAGAATCAGATGCTGAAGCTGATTCAGATAATGAAGAAGAGGAGGTATGTAATCTATCAGATTTATATTTCATGAATAAAATGCATGCCATGAGTTTAAAACAAAAAGAGTTAGAATCTAATCTTGAGCAAGAAAATGGTGTCATAACTGACAAAAACCAATTGATACAGAAACTTAGCAATGAAATTGCTGAGAATAAAGTATTAATTGAGGTTTTACATAAAGATAATGACACCAACGCTAAGGAAAAGACAATAATTCTTAAAGAGAATTCTGATCTTAAGTCTAAACTGCTAAAGGGTGAGATAGATTTATATGAGCTTAAAAATTTGCATGCTTCTTGTATCAAAGAAAACTTTTCTTTATTGGGAAAATTAAAAGGTTTGAAAGAGAAGTTATACAAAATGGGTCAAACTGAACAGACTATTTTTCTGAACAAACCCAAAGAGGAAATAGAGAGATGGGGAATCGGTTATAAGAATCCTCACTGTCTACAAAAGGGGATGTCTGAAGTGCCAGGACTTTATGATCATCTTTCAATGCAATTAGCTCGCAGAATCCCTGAATTTAAAACCTTATGGACTAAACTGTCAAAAGAAGATGAAGCCAACGAAACTGAAAAACGTTTGAAATCATCTAAAATTCATCTTCCATTTTATTATGCGAAATTGAATAATAGTTATGATGAAAATCTAATATATCAAAAGAAGAAAACTCTTTCAAGTGATTTCTTTCAAAGTTATACTGAAAAAGAAATGGAGGCGAAGCCTATTCAAGGTAAACTATATGTCCCTCCTCTCGTTTTAGAAAGTAAAATTTCTGAACTCGAGAATTCTTTGTCAGATGAAAGACTTTTGATAAATATTGAGCAAAAAGTTTTTTCAACTGTGTTTTCAAATTTTGTTATTTCTAAGGCTTCAAACTCTAAGGATATGTTTGGTTCATCAAGTAAAGGATTTGATTTTCTGAATTCTAACGGTAGTTTAGATGATTGTTCTGAACAATTTGACTTTAATGCAAAACTTTCTAACCATTCATCGTTTGTTAAGAAATCTTCAAGAAAAACCAGTATGCCTGTGAACAGTGCAAAATCAACTAAAGTTTTCGTTGATATATCAGTCTCTGTGAAAGCTAAGAGTGCTAAAGGTAAGAATATATCTCAGCATTCACAGAAACCGAACACTACTGGTAATTCTAAGAAGAAGCAATCGCTTGTTGCTCCAAGGTCTAACTCATCAGTTTCACATGTTTCAGATCTGAGCAAGCAAAGGCCAGAAGTAAATTCTCAATGGCAACCGAAACGGAACCTTGACAAGACCGTTCTATCGTTTAGTAGTGTTAATTGTAATAAGACTTCGCTTAGTAAAGATGTTTTAATTGATGATATTGCTCTTTTGAACACAAAACTTGCTGTTTCTCGTAAACAATATACAATGAAGCAATTATTTCAGTTATCTTTATCTGCTAGAAAGTCTTCTATTTATGATAAACATATTTCTATCTCTTGTCAAGATTCTGGAGATTGGTTTGGAAATTACCATGTGCATTCATCTCATACTAATCCTTCTCATACATTTCAAAAGAAAAGAGGACCCAATTTGAAATGGGTACCAAAATCTTGTGCTAACACAGCAGGACCCAAATTCCAGTGGGTACCTAAGGTTAAATCTGTGTTGCAGGCACACAAAGCTTAGAGAGAAATCGACTTCTGATTATGTACAGATCAGGACTCGTTCTTCAATGACAAAATAGGTTTTTGTATAATGCAATTCAAAACCCGAACATCAAAGTCAAAATAGGCTTTTGAACAAATCAGTTCAAGACCCGCACTTCGATAATCAAAGTGATTATTCCAATGTTGTCGTATAAATCTCTAAATTTGTAATTTCTCTTATGCAGACTAGTCATACATGGTTCTTGGACAGCGGATGTTCCAAGAACATGACAGGACAAAAAGAGATACTGTCCAATTTTAAAGACAAATATTGCGGAACAGTCAGATTCGACAACGACCAGTTTTCATCAATCATGGGATATGGTGATGTACAACATGAAATGATAAAGAACAGTCAAATGCCCCGATTCAACAAGAAATTACAATTCAAATGCCGACTCCAACAGTTGAAGACGTGACAAATGATAAAGAGACAGAAGTAGCTGCAGCAGTAGAAGATACTATTCAGATCAATATACAGCCAGAACAAGTTGTACCCGCTGAGCCTTCTGAACCTTCCACTTCAACTGAAACCATCAATCCTCCTGATCAATCAAAAGAAGGTGCAAGTGGATTTGTAGATGATACAACCGACATACAATCATCTAATCCACTGCCTCATGAACATAAATGGACCAAAGAGCACCCGCTAAGCCAGATCATTGGCGATCCATCAAAACCGGTGCAAACTAGGTCAACATCAATGAACATGTGCATGCATGACTCCTTTCTGAGCAAGTTCGAGCCAACACGTGTATCAGAGGCACTTGCTGATCCAGAATGGGTGGTCTCAATGCAAGAAGAGCTGAATCAATTCGATGCACTTCAAGTCTGGAGACTCGTACCGAAACCTAAAGGTAAAACCATTATAGGTACGAAGTGGATTTTCAAGATAAAGAAAGACGAATATGGTAACGTTATCCGAAACAAGGCAAGACTAGTAGCCAAAGGATACAGACAAGAGGAAGGAATAGACTATGACGAAACATATGCTCCTGTGGCGCGATTAGAGGCAATCAGAATGTTTCTAGCCTACGCAGCCCACAAGAACTTCATTGTCTTTCAAATGGATGTGAAGACAGCATTCCTAAATGGAATTCTGAAGGAGGAAGTCTACGTCTCTCAGCCCGAAGGTTTTGTCAATCAAGAGAAGTCGAATCATGTTTACATTCTCGACAAAGCACTCTACGGTCTGAAACAAGCACCTCGAGCCTGGTATGATGTCCTTTCCACTTTTCTAGTCAAGTCTGGGTTTTCAAAAGGAACGGTGGATACCACTTTGTTTATCAAAAAGGAAAAAGGCGATATCATTTTAATTCAAATTTATATAGATGATATTATCTTTGGTTCTACAAATACTAAGTACTGTAAGAATTTTGCAAACCTTATGGTGTCTAGATTTCAGATGAACTTGATGGGAGAGATGAATTTCTTCCTCGGTTTACAAGTAAAACAATTTTCATCGGGTATTTTTATCAATCAATCAAAATACATTAGGGATATTCTTCGTAAGTTCCAAATGGAAAATTCAAAACCGATTGGTACCCCAATGGCACCAGGTACTAAAATTGGCACCGATCCTTCGGGAAAGGCTGTTGATGTTAGGACTTATCGAGGGATGATAGGTTCTTTAATGTATCTTACTTCTAGTAGGTCAGATATAATGTTTTCAACATGCTTATGTGCACGATATCAGGCCAATCCTAAAGAAATCCATATGTCTGCTGTGAAGCGCATATTTAGGTATCTGAAGGGCACTGCAGATCTTGGTATGTGGTATCCTAAAGATACTAGTTTTGAACTAACAGCCTACACAGATGCATATCATGCAGGTTGTATGTTAGACATGAAGAGCACGTCGGGACATGTACAGTTCCTCGGTGACAAACTAGTAAGTTGGGCATCGAAGAAGCAACTTTGTGTTTCAACCTCCACGACCGAAGCAGAATATGTAGCTGCTGCTAGTTGCTGTTCTCAGGTCTTATGGATAAGAACTCAATTGCGCGACTACGGTTTCCACTTCAACAAAATCCCGATATACTGTGACTCCAAGAGCGCCATCGCAATATCAGCGAATCCTGTTCAACACACCAAGACTAAGCACATAGACGTCAGGTATCATTTTATTAAAGATCATGTTGAAAAAGGAACAATTGAACTTTTCTTTGTAAAAACTGATTATCAACTTGCCGATTTGTTTACCAAACCCTTAGACGAAAAGAGGTTCAACTTTTTTATCTCTAAGCTTGGTATGCTAAATCTTAAAATCTAATCAGTAATTACCTATAAAAGTTTTCTAATTTCTTAACTCTGATTGATATCTGCACTTCTACATTCTGTTCATGATCCAAGGGGGAGAATGAGAAGAAATTGACAAGTGGTCAATATCACTTCGAGGGGGAGCTCATAAAATTTTGCATGTACCTTTTAATGCCAAAAAAATTTTAATGCAAGAATTTAGGGGGAGCTCTTCAAGTCAAGGAGTACGGATATGACTTCTGATTATTTCTGATCAGAACTCGTACTTTAAATAGTTTTACTGCTTTTTGTCTTTTCAATTTAAGTGAATAAATTTTACTTTGACTTGACATAAGACTTTTGCAGAATTTTTGAGAGAAGCTTACAAGTTCATAAGTTTATGACTTAAAGCTTAGCTTCATGAGTTGAAAGATCGTACGTAAACGTATAATTCTAAATCTTCATCTCATATATGATTGAAAGAAGGACAACTTTCAATCATTGGAAAACATTGTTTTTAATGTTCAAACCACTTCCCGATTTTTCAACAAATTTTATATTTTGGGAGTGTACTTTAAATGTTTTCGAAGATCTAAATTGTGCTTTAACTGAAATAGTTAAACCAATCTGAGCATCACGTGCATCATAGGAAAACAAGGAATCATTGTGCTAGGACTTACAAGAAACTTCTATGGAATCACGTTAACCAGTGATTTCTACCCAAGAAGTTCATCCATAGTGATTGAGTGTGAGAAAGAGAAAAGAAATGAGTGTGATTAGAGTAAGCAAAACGTTTAAAAGAAAGAGCGTGTGAGAACAGGGTTAAAAGAATATCACAACTCTGCACCAACTTTTTCTGAGTCGGGTAGCCACCATTCTAGTGATTCACAATTCTTTCGTGATCATTATTGAAACAGGCAACTAACCCATGCCAACTCTTGATCAAACCTCACTATCTACTCATTTTCTTCTCAACAAGAAAGTGTTTCACATTTTCAAAGGGGACGCAGCACATATGCTATCTGATTTTCATTTGGAAAATCTGGATATTGAAAAGAAGGAAGTCTACCCCACCTTCGCACTTCAATCATGCACATTGAGTCTGTGTTTAACTTACTGTTGTCTCAGTGGTTTACACAATTTTGAGCCAAAAAGCAATCATCAGTGCTTAATTCTTTCAACACAAGCACGGACACACACAAGGAATTAGTTTCTTTGTCATAACGTTTATAGAAATTACCTTTGTGGTGTTTCGATGATTAAATGGAAGCCCTGGGGGAGTCAACATCAAACAACTCCTTTCCAATGTGTATTCGTTACACACAGTGACTTAGTGTTACTGACAGGCATGTTAACTGATTCATTAGTTGATTCAGGTGTTACACGACTATTTTGTCTAGATTTGCAAAGATCTGGATGAATATCTTATGAATTGACGAATCAGAGGCTCTAACCGCAAGATAGACATTTCTTACAATTAATTTTGATGAAGTCGTTGCACTTAACATCAAAAAGGGGGAGAATGACTACACAAGAAATGGCAAAGATCACATGTTTCAAGAATCACGTCCACTCTTCAAAAGGGGAGATTGTTAGAAAAAGACATGCTGATTTAAGAGCTAGAGAAAGAGATTGCATCTTCTGTGCTAAACAAGAAGACTGAATTGCTAAAATCATTTTCGTAATGATCTTGATCCAAAGGGGGAGATTGTTAAGACACAGTCTCATTGGATTCAAGATCATCCAATCTGAAGATCGCAATCTGAAGCTAAAGCCGAAACGTCGACTCTCGATATTAAAGTCTATGTCGTTTGTAATAAATGTCAATGTAATTGTTTGTTATTGTAATAGTTAACTTAGCTTAAATATCTATTTCTAATAGACATTAGATCTAGTAACTTAGTTAGTTATTATTAGTTTCTAGTTTAGTTATTAGAAATAATATCTAGATAATAGATATTATTTAGTGATAATAGTTTTATAATACAACTTGCTGTTGCAAGTTGTAGGAAGTGTGTAAGACACACTTTAGATTAGATATTGTATCTCTCAATCTCTCAATAGAAATCCCCCGCGCTGATAATGAAAAAGAGGGGGAGAAAGATCTTCATGAAGAAAATATGGAGGAAGCTGCTGTCAAAGTCCAGACGGAAGAACCTCCCTCTCCTGTTGAGGGGGAGAAGGTTGCTGACAAAGCCCCTCCATCTTCAGTACTTGATCAAGTTCTTGAAGAAGAAGAGGAGGAGGACGAAGAAGATGAAGAAGATCTTGATCTGCAGGATCAAGGAAAAGAGCAACAAGTTGATGATGATGACGACGATGAGGAAGACCAATCTCTCTGGTTCTCAGCAGCGAACGTCACTTCAGCGACAGCTTCGAAAGGAGTTGTCACAGCAGGGGGAGAAGTGGAACTTCTTCAGGTACTCCTTCCCAAAGCAAGCAAAAGAGTATAACTGCCGAGGTAAACCTGAACATAGTCTCACAATCTGAGGGGGGGCATCCTTCTCAGGTATGTCTTTCTATTGTACCCGTATCTTACTATACCTTTCCCACCCCTGTGTCTTTCTAAGCCTTTATCTTTCTCTTTCCTAAATAAACACTAACTCCTTTTTCACTTCTTGACCAGACAGTTCTCTCCCCTGCTTAAGGGAACTGAACTCCAAATAATCCCAGCCTCTAGAGCTGAAGATTAAATAATCCCAATCTCATTCAGTGAGATTGATGAACAAGAAAAAGAAGAATCCCTGCTCCACCCAAGAAGGCCCTCCAGACTAGCTCATTGATCAGAGGAAGAAATGAATAGAAGAACAGAGATATCTCTCATCTGGAGAGTCAACGGCTGAAGATCCCTCTTCAAACTCCATCTACAGAGCTCGACTTCCTGACTGAAGCTGAAATTGAAGAATCTGTCAGAGCTGAGAAACTGATCGTTGAATGTCAAAAAGATGCTTCTCTAGCTCTCAAGGTTCAGTCTTCTCAAGGCAAAGACAAGAAGCTAAAGAAAAATCCAGTGGAAGTTCAGGCTAATCTACTCAAAGAAATTGAAGAGGAACGCTCAAAAGAAAAGGAGGTCAGCGATAAAGCACTTGAATGGTGTAAACAAAAAATCGATTATCGCTCTGACCCAATGAATATTATAGCCGTTATCATCTCTGGAAGAAAGAAGAAGGACCGAACTTCTGTAACAATGGAGATAACCAGAGAGGATGGAAGCTCAAAGGCAATGTTCGTTTCAAAACTTGAAAGCTTCGGTTACATGGAATGGTTAGAGTTTAAAGATGCACCGAAGAAATCAAAGTCAACTTACAGAGGTTATGTTGAAGGGATCAATGATGCTCTCATCAACAGAGTCGCTGCTGTATTAAAGGTGCCATCTGCTCTTCCTTCTAAGCCAAGGCAAATCAAAAGAAAGCCTGTCTCCTCCTCCTCTGAGAATGTCGCTGCTATCAGAAACGACACCTCCATCAAATTCTCAAAGGAAGCATTGTTTGGTCCTCCTCCTGATCTCTCAGTTCTAGACCTATCCCTGCCTCCTGATGGACCATATATTCCAGGGCAAGTACTTAATGATCCACATGGAATCTTCTTCAGAGATGATGAAGGGGTACTTAGATTTCAAAGAGTCTCTGAGATTCCCATCTGCCCTCTGAGTCATCTCAAAGATCTTTTGTGTCTATGGTGCGACTTCTTTACATCAACTTAACCAATCAAGACAATCATTCGTCAAGAATTAGCAGATTGAAGGAAAAGAGGAGAAGTAGTACCTGACTATATGATAAAGGTTCTAAAATCCAATCTAGATAGCTGATAGATTAATTTCTTAATTCTTGTAATCTATTAGTTAGACTTACAAAAGTTAGTCCTTCACTTGTACTATATTTTCATATCTTGTAATTCTTTCCTTGAATTAATGAAAATTTCAGTGAAGTACTTAACCCTATCAGTACTGTAAAAGATCCCTCAAAATAGTAATTTGGACATGTATGTTATGAGTCCTGATTATTCCTCATTTTGAATTAAAAGTAATTTTCTTCAGTTACTTTGTCATTATCAAATAGGGGGAGATTGTTGATCCAAACTCTCTTAGTGATTTGATAAAGACCCTTTTCTACACTTAGGGGAAATTACGTTTAATAAATATGTATTAGTGTTTCATCATCAACGATCAGACTGAGTCTGTTCAATTATCACTGATGATCTTTCTTGTAAACATTCATATGTATTAGTGTTTCACCTTCAGCGATTACATACTGAGTATGTTCAGTATCGCTGATAGTTTCTGATGTAAAAGTTAGATGTAATCCCTGAAGACAAGTTTCGCGTCAACAGATGTTCATAGCTGAATCAAAGACGAAGCTGCTGAACAAAGACAAGTCTACTAGTGACCTGATGCGGATATCAGTGAAACAAAGACGACTCTACTCATACACGAAGATACCTGAGGAAAATCTTCAGCGATAGCTGAACTTCTTTATATCTTTGAAGGAAGAGATATTCAGCGATCGATGATCACTTAGCTTATGCCTTAAGTCTCTTTTGTTTTTCCCTTGCACACCCAGTACGATGTGTCAGAACGGACATACCTCTGCTATAAATCGTATAACAACTCTGTCAACCACACTGTTCATGATGCGACCAAAAGCATGTCTCCCAAAGTCGGACCCTCTCAGCCAATCAATGAAGGACACGTGTAAAGTGCCCTGCTATGCATTTAATGCATATGGTATAAATAGAAAGATCGCAACTCTATCTGAAGAGAGCCACTAAGCCTTCATCTTTCTAAAATATTGAAACCCTTTTTTTCTATACTTCTAAAATCCCCCATTCTCTATATTCTTGTGCAACCATCTTAGTGTTTTCTTAAGTTTGTTTAGATTAAGTTATACTTAATCTTATTCCGCAACAGACTTGTAAATTGTATTTGATTTATCAATAAACAATTTGTTAAACTTTAAATTTTGTGTTTGTATTCATCCCCCCCTCCCTTCTACAAACTTGTTAAGCACCTTCGGGACCAACAAAATCCACTACCGTTTACTTGGTAGGTGTACAAAGTGGTCTCAATCGATACACACATAAAACCATTTTGAAAACCATTTGGTTAATACTCAAACTAATAATGATAGTAAACGAGAATACACAATCAAAATTTTTCAGATGGACCACTATGGTCCCAACATGAATCAATTTACGCCACAGATGAGAAAAATTTTACGTACTAAAACAGTGTATAACAAGGCGTTAGTACGAGACTCCCAAAGGGTAGGTTTACATAATCAAGTTCCGAAAATTAAAATTTCCCACATTCATTAGTTTATTTCCCACACTTATTAAAACGATAAGTGCTTGCTATTTAGTCATACGTAAAATAATTTAAACCTATTTCAAATTTTTAGTCGTACGGATAAAACACTTATTGACCCAAAATGGTGGCTATAATGCCATGCACACGAGTAAATCTTTATAATGCATTGCGTGAGACTATAATAGTAAAATCAACAACCCAAAGATGTTAAAAAGCAAAAGTTTAACACAAACCATCATAAATCATCCATATGCTTATTCACACCAAAAGCAAAAATCATTTGTAGTACTAAGTAGTGTGCAGCGAAATATGCTCGTATAAAACTCAAAAGAGAAATCACATGATACTGAAACTCCAAAAATAGCATATGGGGGTAACATCCACCAACAAAACTTTTGTGAAATAAATTTTTTAATAAACATCAAACATCAAAATAATGGAGGATAACTCTTCGTCCAAAACACTAACATATGTGGAGGAGATCCATTGTTAAGGTGATAAACCATAGTTACTTGTCCAAGACCCTACACAACGTCAAAATACGAACATCACAATATCCGAAAATAACGTTGGTCAACAATGAGAGTAAAGAAAGTCTCAACAAAGTTTTCAACCGCATGCAATCAAATGGTCTTATGCATGTTTAAAATCACGGTTTAAAAACCCTGTGTGTGCTAACCATCTTTCCAAAATTTCGTTATAAAATTTCACACGATGATTTCAGAAACATGAGAAATAGTTGATGCAATTCATGTTAAAATAAAATTTTGTGCATGAATTTGATCGGCACTCAACGTCTTAAAACCACGCGCCTCAATTTCCCCAGACCAAATATCCTCAATTTCCCGGCACACTATTGTCATCCTGATACTCAACATCTTAGGACAATAATTCAAGGCTTTCATAGGTTCACCTTACAACTTCTCCTCGAATAATGTCGATTCCAAGTCTATGGTTCTAATCCAACCAATCATTCCGACCCTAAACGGTCCACTTAAAGTAATCACTATGCTTACTGTCACCCCCAAGTGACATATGCCAAGATCATCAACCTCTCGTAACGGCTACCCACTTAGAAACTTCTTCACAACCCCAACGGTCATCATATAAAAATAGTCCAAACATACACATGTAACTCTTAGGTTTACCATAACACTAGACAGGTGTAACTATGAACGTACTGTACATGATCATCCTTGCTACTTTCGACGTGATTTTTGTCCCTACTGTCTCCATCAACCTCAAAACATTCAATCTTAAAGTGCCTAATGGTGCAATTTCACTTCTGGATGAGGTGGGTGTTGTTGGGTAGAAGATGAAAGAAGAGGGAGAGAGAGAGTAAAAAGTTATTGGGGGAAGAAGATGAAAGAAGGGAGAGGGAGAGAGAAACGAGGAGTCGGTCAAATGGGAGGGAAAAATGTCAAATGGGAGGGAAGGGTGGACACTTGCCATTACCTAAATGATGCCTCAAAAATAATTTTTAATATATATGTAAATTGACCAATTTACCCCTTAACTAACGGAAGGTTTTTAACAGAGTTAGCGGTAAGGACTCGGGGTGAAACGAAATGCAAACCACAGGATCCCTGGTGTAATTATTTCAAAATATAGACCATATCCAGATTCTGATCAAACCACAGGACCCAGAGTGTAATTTACTCTAATTTTTTTAAAGCCATAAAATAATGCCAAGTGTCCTTGTGGTCCCACCACCTATCAATTCTTCTCTGTCTCCTAACACACACACACAATGTCACAAACACACACACACACACACACACACACACACACATATATATATATATATATATATATGTGGGTTCAAACGAGAATGGAGGTTATTTAAAAGAATAAATGAATAGCTCTCAGCCAATCATTTTTTATAATAATTCCGAAAATAATGCTTTCCAAAATTTAGATTAAAAGGGTATTAAGGTCATATCATATATGATATGGATTAATTTAGGATAGTATTGACTTCTTAAAAAATAAGGGATAACAATAAATCATTTAAATCAAAATCGTATTTATCATTTTTCTTTATTCAAGCAAATCGGTTAATCCATTTCAGTAATGATCTGATTTTGTTTGTTTCTTTAAGCAAATCCTGAATATGCAACCCAAAATCACAGATGATTATATGATAAATACGTTGGACAACTTGTTTAGATATAATATGTAACCCAAAATCACATATGATTATATTGTAAAGAAATTGGACAGGTTGTTTAAGTGTAATATGCATCACTAAATCACATGTGATTATACTTTTACTAATTAGACAAATTTTAATATTTGATATATTTCACAAAATCTAATGTGATTTTATGATAAATAGTTTGGATAAAATGATGTTATTAGTTTGCAACCCTAAATCACATGTGATTAGAGTAAAAATGAATTAAAAAAAATGCTTATCTATTATACTTAACGCCAAAATCATATGTGATTTTATGAATTAACACCAAAATTTGTATTAGGGTTTCAAAAAAAATCAGGAGTGGGTTTTATAAAAATGGGGATTGTCTAATTTATTTGATTGAGATTGAATGAGAATTAAAGGAAATTTGGTAAGATTCTAAAAATAATCCATAACATATTTTGACATATTTGTCCTTTTAACCTTATTTTTGGATATTATTATTTTTGAAATTATTCTTAACAATGATTTGTTGAGAGTTATTCTTTTATTCTTTTAAACAGTTGTCATTCTCGTATGATCCTCCCTCTGTATATATATATATATATATATATATATATATATATATATATATATATATATATATATATATATACCAATAAAGAGAAAGTCCATCGTCTCTACCCATCTGCAACTTTTGAATTGATGAATAAAGTTTGACTTTTCATATCTTATCTACCATTATTCACTTCAGTTATTAGATAACTATATACATAAATATAATATAACACTCTTCATCCTCTCTAACTAAACTCACAACCATCACCACCCACTCACATGCAACTCTCATTCGTCATAAGACACACTCACACACACACACACACACACACATATATATATATATATATATATATATCTACAACTCTCTATCCCCCCAAAAATACAGATCTCTCATATATACCTATCACACACACCATACATACATATATATAGACAGACTACACACATCAAGACACTAATGAACCCACCTTGAAATTTACGTTGTGTTTCCCCCAACTTCTGCTCAGATTCATCAAGATACATACCTTTTCAAAGATGATATTTGCTATTACTGTCCAAGATAGAATATTATGGTAACTTATACTTTTATGTGTATCTGTGTGTGTGATCTTTGTTTACTCTATTTTTTCCTCTTTGTTTTTCAATACAAAAGAGTTACACAGAGAGAGAGAGAGAGAGTGAGAGATGGAACATAATATCTAGGGGTGTACAAGAAACCGTCAACCCGTGAAACCCGCCCAACCCAACCTGCTAACAATTCAATTAAACCCAACTCGCCAACCGCCAACCCGCTAATTAGGAGGGTTGAAATTGGGTTAGCATAACTCAACCCAACCCAACCCGCCAACCCGCCGCTAATATATATTACTTCGATATATATATATATATATATATATATATATATATATATATAATATTTACAACCATTATAACTTACAACCCAAAAAATATATACATATATTAGTCTAATTAACAACCCAAAATATATATACAAATATTAGTCCAGTTTATAGCCCAAATCCCGAAATTAATCCAACTATGTCAAGCCCGAATTAATTCAACTAGGTCGATCGATATGTTTCAATAAGCATGATTGCACGAGTACAACTGAAACAACTATATCGACGTTGTTTTCATTGCATAAATAAACGTATGAAGTATATTTCAAACAATAAATTTCAAATTACAAGTATGAACATAAATGAATATAAGGAGTATGTTTTAAACTAGAAGTTGGAACCATGAATTTCTGTTTTCATTGCATTGATATTGTTAGAAGTTTGTTTTTTATTGCGTAAAGAAATATCATATGCTTTTTTGTAGGTTGTAACTGAGTATTTTTATATCCTATTTCCTATGTAAACGAGCAATGGAAAATACTCCTAAGTCTCTAAATATCGAAGACAATGATGAATCAAACACGTCTACGAAAAAGGATGTAGAACCTCGAACGTTTGTAATAACCAATAACTTTGTTGGGTAGATTGTTAGTATTATTTATCGTATTTCATTCGTCCACTTTATGTATATTTCTAACCCGCTAACCCGCCCTAACCCGCAAGGGTTGGGTTAGGTTAGGTTATACTTTTGAATGGGTTGGGTTGGGTTGAGAATTTTCAAACCGCCGTAATTGGGTTGGGTTGTAAAAATGTCAAAAACCGCCCAACCCAACTCGCGTACACCCCTAATAATATATGTGTATCTTCCTTCCCTATTTGCATCTCCATTCTAGTAAGTGTGTGTTTGCAAGTGGTTTTTTTTTAACATAGTTGCGATACTGGGAAGGTAGCAGATCGGGTAGAGGGAAAAGTATAAAAAGGAGAGGTGCAAGTGAGTTTTTTGTTTAAGGGGTGCAGAGGGGGAGGTTGGACAGTGAAATGGGAGAGGTGGGAGAGGGTAGAGGTTAGAGAGGGATGAAGGCAGCTTCATCGGTTGGGTGCCGGAGATTGTGGACGGGGTGGAACAATGTTGTTTGCAGGAGAAGGGGGTGGAACAATGGTTGTTATCGGAGACTCTATTTTTGTGTTGTGTATGGTCGGAGAAAGAAGATTTGGTCGAAGATGGGTGTGGCCGTTTGGGCCTTTGGTGGCAGTGAATTAGGTTCATCGGAAGGGGGGAGACATTGTGTATGCATGTATATATATATATATATATATATAATATCTAAATGTTTAAATTTTTATTTGTAAAATTAGAAACATGAAAAAGACCTATTTACCCTTGAGTTAACATAATGGATTTAATGGTGTTAGTATGGTGTTAGTTTTACAGGACCTTCATTGTACTTATTTTTAAAAACAGGAGCCAATTTGAAACGAAATGAAAACTACAATAACCCCTGGTGTACTTATTTTAAAATAGGGACCATATCCAGATTTTGAGCTAACACAGGACCAACGGTGTAATTTACTCTTATACATATATAAGGGAGGGATCATTTGCAAACCTCCCCATTTATACAAATCCATCTAAGCCGTTGATTTCATTGATGAATGGTTTGGATCATTTTCATCTATTTTTGTTAATTAAATAAAATATTAACGATGGTCATTAAATGAGATGACGTCATACGGGTAAAGCGATAAAAAAAATTCCTAAATTTTCCAAAAAAATTCCTAACAAATTCCTAGAAAAAAAAAACTCCTATAAAACTTTCCATTATCTAATTTGTTTTCAAAAAAGGAAAAATTCTAAAATCAAACCAAAAAAATTGGTTAAGAACCTATAAAAAAATTCATGATTTCATGGTTCCTAATATCATGGTTACGTCTATAAAAAAACTCATGATTTCATGATTTCACTATAGTTTCAAACATATCACAAACATGTGTTTTATTAATGAAAATAAAGAAATCTTCCATAAATAATTGGTTACATCAATGCAAATCCCAAAATATAGATAATGATTACTTACCATATTTATCTGTTAAATATGGAATGATGAACTAGCATTTAAATTAAAAAATTGAAAAAATTAAGGAATTTTGTGATTGACCGATTTTAGTGTGCATGGTATGTATAAATAGGGAGGTTTGCAAATGATCCATCTGTGTATAGAGAGAGAGATGACAAATCAGATTCAAACTATGTAAATATTACACATCCTACAAACTAATCTTGGTCCATAACTTTGTGTATTTTGAAAATTGTAGGCAGTTAGCACATCAGTTGAGATTGGTTTATCTATACTATATTATAAAGCACGGATAAAAAACTCTTAAGTGCAACCTTTTTAGCACAAAATATAACTAATTTATGCATGAAATTTAAGAAACTCTTAATTACAATCCACAATGCATAATGTCCAAATGGTAAATGCATACTTTTCATATGCAGAAATTTTTTACTTTATCAGTCAAGATTTATCAATAAAAAAGATGATTTATGTTTCCAAACTCTGTCAGACTTACCTTAAGTTCAATCAAATTCAAATTTCAAATAAGGACCCGATTCGAGATTCAAATCACCTAAAACCCTAAAACCTCTCATCCCCATCTCTCACGCTCTCCTTGAAGCGGCGATCACAATACAATCTCGATTCAAAATTTTATCTTTGCAAAAGGACGATTACTTCACAGTTTAGGTGGTTATGGATTTCTCCAAAATCTGTAAGTTCACATCCTCGATTCCTAGCTTCTGTTTTGTTTGTCCCACAATGTGTATAGATCAAGATTATAACAATCAATTTCCAATTCAAACACTTTTATTTATCACAAGATTCAAATCATAACATTTTATCTCTCTAACTTTAGTTCTCTCACAACACTATCTCCTCTCTCTGTGAGCTCTACTCATAACAAAGAACCACAAACCTATTTATACTAAAGCTAGAAACGCGCATGGTGCTAAACACGCACACCATTAAAACGCGCACAAAACAACAAACTCTTACAACACTATAAAAACAGAAATTACAATATTTGACTTTGATTTTTATTACACTAGACTTTGACTTTGATGCTGAGAGTTGACTTTCAACTTTGACTTTCTTGACTTTCATCTTCTGTCTTCCATGATCTTGTATCCAACATATTTCTACTCTAACATGTTTAACTAAAGTTTCTTTGTTTGATTTTTAACATCTGCCTAAATCCATGGAGATGGTAACTCCTAAGGTCCAGTTGTTTCTTCTTCGTTCTCCTCCAAGCATGGGCTTAAATATACGATTCGTCCTGCTACTCGATTCTTCAGTCAATCAGTTCTGCTTCGATCGCCGATCATCATCCACGGTTCTAGGGTTCTACTTCGACCGCCGATCATCATCCACGGTTCTAGGGTTTTGCTTCGATCGTCGATCAGGGTTCTAGGGTTCTGCTCAAGTATTCAATTTCACAATCGGTTCTGAGGTAACTGAACTTGATTTTTTCTTTATGGTCTTCAATCGGTTTCTCCTTCACAATCGGTTTAGAGTAAATTACATACTTTGTTCTAAATTTTGGGCTTTAATTGTTGTGTGTTTGTTACTTTTGCTTCTCCTTCACAATCGGTTCTAAGGTAACAGAACTTGGTTTTTTTCTTTATGGTCTTCAGTCAGTTTCTCCTTCACAATCTGGATGTTGGGCTATAATTGTTGTGTATTTGTTACTATGCTCAAGCAATTGTACACACATATATTTCTCTCAATCGCCTGCTACTGGGTTCTTCTATTTTTCTCTCAAGGTTCTTCCATCAATCGGTTATGCATCAATTCTTCTTCTCTCAGGTACGTTTCTATTTTTATAACCTAAATTGATTTTCCATCTTCGATGGATTCTCTTTCCATCTTCTACGGTCTTTAATTGCTTGATTTTTTTTGAGTTTGTTGCATAAATCGATTTGTTGTTGTTCTTTATCTTAGTTTCTTTGCTGGGTTTTTACATATTTCATTCCTGTTGCTAATTGATTTTCCATCTTCTATGGTTTCTCTTTCCATCTTCTATGGTCTTCAATTGCTTGATTTTTTTGAGTTTGTTGCATAAATCGGTTTATTGTTGTTCTTTATCTTAGTTTCTTTGCTGGGTTTAGGGTAAATTACATATTTTGTTCCTGTTGCTTTGCTTTTGTTGTTTCAATAATGATATCGAAAGATTTATCAAGTGAGAATAATGATTAATTTGGAAGTACCAATCTCAGTACAAGCTCTAGGTCTGAAACATCGAGATCATAATTCAAATTACCAGAGTGATTGTGAAAAAAGTGTTCAACCTGTAGCTTGGACTTGAAGATCATGGCACTTACAGATTTATGCACCTGTATATGAAAACTTTTAATCAAGATGAATGTATTCTCTTCCATTCTTTGCATATGAAGTAGTTCAAAACATATGTGAAAATCATCATACACAACATGTAATTCGTTTCTATTTCTGAACTTCGTTGCCAAAAATTGATGGGGTCTACAATATGTTTACATGGCATTCCTTTTTGTTTTGCATTGTTGTTGTTTTGATATCTGATCGCATTTTCCCCTGTATTTTCTAAAAATACACAATCCCTTGAAGTTGAAAATATTCGACTTCTTGCATTCTCCAATATACGAAAACTCTCCTTTTTATCTTTTAGAGATGATTGATCATCCTTATGTCACAATTAGCACTTTCCTTATTGGGTTTTTATCAGGCTTATAGCATTTTGACATTTATTGCAAACAAACTAAATAAATATAAGGGTTCTTAAAATACTTCATCTTCGTCCACAAGATTTTCTTCTAGACTTATATTTGCATGGAAGGTTGTGCATTTGCCTTATCTCCAACAACATCCATTTAAGTGATTTCATGGTTAAAGGACAAAAATATATCATCTAGGTTTGGTATACATCCTTCATGACATGTTATTTTAATATTGGAGATAAAAGATGATCATGATAAATAGGAATATTGAATCAGCTCTTAGTTTGGTTTGCCCCCTTTTTCCTAACACATGTGCTTGTCTTCTAAAATGTATTGATAGGTGAAGGCCAAAATCATGGGATGGATTTAATTGATATGGTGATGATAGAAGAAAATCATATTTTCATAGTTGACCTGTATTTGAAAAAAAAGTTACTCTATATATACTGGTGAGATAGCTTCTGAAAACTTTTGTGCAATCTCAATGAGTTTCTCCATTGAATGAGTGCAATGTCTTCAATTGTTTGTATTGAAATAGATCACTAATTATTTAAATTCATGGTGTTATAGTTGAATGCGATATTTTCCAAACCCCTAAAAGAGCTATTGTCTTTTTGGACATTAAATTAATGGCCTAAACATCTTTGCAGTTTAACATTCAGAGGTTATTATTTGTAGAATGTGACTTGATTAAAACAGTGCAAGACTATGGAAGTTGATAAAGATGTGGTTGGCGTGTACACCGTGCACAAGTAAGAAGGAAAGATGGTTGTTAGTTGATAGGTATAAAGACACTACCCTGAATGCTTGTGTTTTACTACAATACAACATCAATAACATTGAAACTTAGTTGGGATTTGGATTAGGAGGTTTTATTTTCTATATTAATAAAATAATAGTTATTCAATAATATGGAGAGGAAGATGTTAATGTTTTACATTAATTGAAGGCAACATAAATTAATTAAGAAGAGTGGGCCGTGTTGTGCATTTTAACCTTTTAGGTCATAGTGGGGTGGTTACCATAAATTGGTTTGGTTGCATGTGAAAGATTAGTGCATAAATGTTTTCTACCATAAATTGTGTTCTAATACGTGTTCTTGAATGTTACGATATGGAATGGAACTAGGGTTCAAGTTCTCGGCTTCAAAATTGAAATTCACCCAGTTGGATTCTTACCATCTATTTTTTCCAGGATTGTTGTTAGTTGATGTTATTGCAGCTGATGTATATGTGTTTTAAACCCCAATTAAAGTAATCATGTTACATATGGCAAGGTTGGTGGCTTATATAATCTGCACTTATTTTCCATCAATGTTTTCTAATCCTTTTTGGGGGTGTATATGTATTATTTTTCTATTCTCATTTTAATTGCATTCTATTTACATTTGACCTCTTTCAACAATTATCTAACAAGTTTCATTTGATGTTCATTTTAACAAGCTTGTTGTTCTCATTACAAGCCAAATTGTGATCGACTGCTAACAATATTTTGGCAGGTTGGTGAGCTATATGGTGCAGGATGAAGAAGTCAGAAGAGAAAAAAAAAGCAATTGTTTTTTTCTTTTGACTTTTTAGATCCAATGATTAAAGGTCATTCATGGAACAAGCTTGCTTTATGTTTGTATGTATTGAAATTTTCTCATAGAATCTTGGCATTATTAGCAAATTGAGATTTTTTTTTGTAATTTCGTATAGTATATGTTGTTGCACCCTTGTGTTCTTATCATTTTTTTCTTTAATTATTATTATAAGAAGAAGAGTGATTTGGGAGCTTTAGCCCCTGGACCAACACAATATATGAATCATTCATGGTTGGTTAAGTTTATTGATGCAAGACGAGTCATGGTTGGTTTACATTAAATCGATAGGTTACGTTTAGTTTAAGCATATAAAGTTCAATTTTAATAGGCTTTTTACTCATTTTGATTATAAAACTTTTAATTTTTTTGTCGATATTAAAATAGGTTGTACAACAATTTTAGAATCATTTGGCTTTTACATAATATCACCTCGATTGGGTTATGAATTATTCCATGATTTTTGTTCCATAGCGTAATAAGAGATTTCCATGAATATTTATTTATTCCTCAATGAATTTCTTTTCGTTCCCTTTTATGCTATGTTGCTTTCTCATGCTACACTTATTCGAATTTTCTTTTCCGCTGCATTGCACTGTGGGTTCGATTTTGCACTGTGGTTTCAAATATGGTTTCTAAGCGTGAAATCTAATACGAGCTGTTGTTTGCAGTGATGTAATAGTTTCAAGATTTAACCATTCGTGCACCCGTAGATTCTCCTAATACCGATGGCATCGATCCAGGTTTTAATTTGATAGTCCTTTTCGATTGGTTGAAATTTCTGATATTCGTGTTTAAAATTTTAATTTGCAAATAAGAAATGTTCTTTTTGCAGATTCTTGTAAAAATGTAAAAACTCAGGATGTTTTCATCGTATCTGCAGATGACTGTGTAGCAGTCAAGAGTGGATGGCTTTACCGGGACAAGAAATAATTGATTTATTGACGATTTATTGTTCAATATATGAAGTTGTTTGCTTTGCTATTACAATTGTTAAAGTTCCTAGATTGTAATCGGTCGTCATGCTTACTTTTACTTAAGTTTTGCATCCTGCGGCATTGCGCGGGTTCACTGCTAGTAGAGTTTGTAAGATCTCGGTAGTTTGTATTTGAAACGACCTCTATATCTATACCACCTTATAAAGAAAATCATCTAAAAGTCTTAAAACAACGTTTAAGGCATAAAATGCTACAGATTTATTCATAAAGTCTTGAAATCTCTTATAACAATATTTAATGCATAAAGTACTACAGACTTATGCATAAAGTCTTAAAATCTCTTAATTACAACTTATCAATGTCAACCTCTTTATATTCCCAAAGAACTCTGTTAGTGTACAAATATGTTGGATCCAAGATCATGGGATTTAAAGTCAAAGCTCAAGTCAAGCCTTCAAATGCAAAGGTCAAAATCAAAGTGCTTAAAGTGTAAAGTCAAGTCAAGCAAAGTCAAATAGTTTAGTTTAATATTTTGTCTCTTGTAATCTTGTAGGTATAAATACCTTTGTTCTTTGTAATATTTAGTAGAGTACTTATCAGAATACGCAGATTGACATAGAGAGAGAGAAATATTGTGTAATTGAGAGCATATACGACTTCTGTAAAATAGTGATTTGAGATCAATAACAAATGGATATTGTGATTGAGTTCTTGTTGTTATCTTGATCTGTTTACACATAATCTGGGACACACAGTTGGTATCAGAGCATAATTCGATTGAAATCTTCAAGAACTGTTCTTCGCACCCTATTCACTGTGAATTGATCGATTTTTGTGATTTACTTTGTAATTATGAGTCTAATTGTTTCCATAGCATTCGATTGATGTATTAGACAAGTTTTGAATTGGTTTGTGAGTCAACTGCACTGTAATTTTTGATTGATTTGTTAATTTTGTAAGTTTTTTTGTTTTCACGAGTTCGACGCACTGTATCAGATTCAAAAATGTATGTTTGAGTCGATTTCATTGTAATTCATTGATTGGAATAGGTTTGTGTACTATTTGTGATTGAATTTGTGAAATTTCAGACTCAAATTTGAAGAATCAATGGGCTTTTGGATTGATTGAATTGATTTTGGACCGAAATATCAAGAACTCGCAAGATCTATGGATTTTGCACGAAGAACTCACATGATGAACATGTTTGCAATGGAATTCGCATAGAACTTAGGATTTGAAAAAGTTAAGGGAAGAATTCGCATAAGCCCTTGTGCGAATTGTTCAGAATTCACATAGCTCAGTGTACGAGAAGTTGGGAAATTTTTCTAAGGACAAATTTCGCCTAAGAGTAGGATACGAAAAGTAAGAATTTCGCATCGTATTACATACGAATTCCTCAGAATTCGCATGGGGATTCATACGGATTTTGTACATTCCGCATAGAAAATTGAAATTTTTTCTAAGTATACAATCCGCATCGATACGGGAAGTTGAAGATCAAGGATATTTTCTAAGTATAGAATTCGTATGGAAAGTTATGTGAGAAAAGTTCAGAGTTCAAGAAAACTCTAAGTCACCATTTCGCATATAGTTGTGTGCGAATTTCTTAGAATTTGTATATAACTACGTGCGAATTTCTAAGATTTCGCATCATACTGCGTGCGAATTTCTAGAAATCGCATCTCATTGTGTGCAGATTTCAAAGGGTGTGCGAATTTTGGTCTTAGTGATGTGCGAATTTCTCAAGTCTGCAAATTTTGTGAAGATAGTTGTGTTGTGCGAATTGTTCTTTCTACAGTGGTGTGAGGATTCCTGCCTTACGAAATTTTTGGAAATTTATTTCTGAAATTTTTTCTAAGATTTTCTAAATTGTTGTTTTCTTTCGAACTAACGATCATTTTAAGTTCTTATTTTACAGTTTATTTGTCAGGATGACTTCAAAGGATGCACTTTCTATCGGAACAGATGTTACACCACCCGTTCTGTTTAAGGGTGAGTACGAGCAATGGAAAGACAGATTTTTAGACTTCATAGACAAACATGCAAATGGTGACAACATCAATATGTCTATTGAGGAAGGTCCAATGATTCCTATCACTACGGAAATTCCTGATGATGAATCTTCTGACAGTGAAGATGGAAATCAACCAAGAGAACAGAGGATAAAGGGGGTTCCTATGGATATTTCTCAGTATTCTGATGAACAGAAAAACAAATTCAAGGCTGACAAACAAACTAGATCTCCACTCCTTCAAAGCATACCAAATGAGGTTTACATTAAGATAGACAACTACAAGGCAACGACCAAAAAGATGTGGGATCAACTAGAGAAGATGATGATGGGTTCCAAAGTTGGAAACCAGATGAAAGTGGCCAACTGCATAAACAGTTATGAGGAATTCAAAGCTAAGGATGGAGAAAGCTTGGAAGAAACTTATGAGAGGTTTGTGTCTTTGCTGAATGAGCTGGCAAAGAATAAGGTAAAAAAGAAGCAGATAGAGAACAACGTCAAATTTCTTAGTATTCTTCAACCAGAATGGAAGAAGCATAACAGAAGGATGAAACAACTGAAAGATCTCAATGAAATCCCATTACATGAAGTATATGAAACCCTCCGTCAGAATGAGGAGGAAGTTGAAGAGAAAAGAGGAGATAAGAAAAAGAGTGAAAAGTCGGTAGCTGATCCTATTGCCTTAGTTGTGGACAACAAGAAAGAGAAAGAGAAGAAGGACAAAAAGAAGATTGTTGTTTCTAGTTTTGATGAGACTGACAGTGCTGATTCAAATTCTGATGATGGTGAAATCTCAAGCAAGTTATGCTTCTGCTTACCCGAGCCTTTCAAAAGAAATTTTATAAGAAGCCGGGTTCTAACAGTCAAAGATATTCATCAGGATCTAGGAATTATGATCATAAGGAACGGATAGAAGGGAGAAGATTTGGTGATAGAAGGTCTGAAGAGAAGAGTTTTGTGGAGAGGCGGCAAGAAAAGAGATATGTGAATGAGTATGGAGAGAAGAAAGATGACCAGCCAGTCAAGTGCTACAATTGTGGCAAGGTAGGCCATTTTGCAAAGGACTGCCGGAAGCCGATTGTGCGGAATTCTGAAAAATACAAGAAGAAGATGCTTCTGGCTAAACAAAAAGAAGCAGGTAAAGCACTGATGGCTGAGGATGATTTCTAGCTTAATCATTCAGATTATGAAGAGGATAAAGAAGAGACTGCTCATATGTTCTTAATGGGCAAGGAAGTCAAACATGATGAATCCGATGAAGAAACTTCCAAAGAGGTACAAAACTTTTCTGCAACTGATTTTATGAAACAAATGAAAACCATGATGGTCGAGCTTCAAGACTTACAAGCTAAGCTCAAAAAGGAGAAAAAAAGTTGCGAAAAAACGTCAAACAAATTTTTATCTCAACAAGGAACTTGTTGGGAACAAAAACTTGATTGATTCTTTGAACAAGTCTGTTACTGTTTTTGAAAAACAAAAAGCTTGTTTTGAAATTCAAATTTCTGAAACTATTTCTAAGTTTAATAAATCTGATCGTGAGAAACAAGTGTTTATTTTAAAAGTTCACAAATTGCAGATTGATAATAAGAATTTGTAGAAAAAGATTAATGGTTTGGAAGCAAAGCTTTATACTTGAGGTCAAATGGATCAAACCATTTTTCTAAACACACCAAAGGAAGAAGAAGATTTTAAAGATAAGTGGGGTCTTGGTTACGATAACCCACATTATCTAAAGAAAGCTATTCAAAAGCAACCCGCTTTATATAATTTTAATTTCTTACAAGTGGCTGACAAAAATCCTCATTTGAAACCCAAATTTGTTACAAAATCATCTGATGAGGTTGAGGTAAGGAAGATGAGAACAGAAAGAACACAACCAAAATGCAACTACCATTTTGCTATAAAAAGCTGAATGATAGTTATCTTTCTGAACAACCAAAATTTCTATCAAATGATTATTTTCAGAGCTGTTCTACTGAGGAAATTGAGGCAAAACCAGTTATGACAAAAATTTATGTTCCTCCACTCGTTTTGGAAAGCAAAATTTCTAAGCTTGAAAACATTTTAGTTGATGAAAGAATTTTGGTTGATCTTGAGAAAGTTGTGTTTTCTACTGTTATGAAGAACACTGATTTTAAATCTGAAGCTACAAATGACAACTTCGAATCAGAAAGAGTTTGTGTAAACAATTCTAGTGATTCAGATGCGTCATCGTGTAAAGTTTTTATGAGATGTTTTTACAAATCCTAAAGCTTCAGATAGTGCTAAAATGTTTCTCAAACAAAAATTATTCTAATGTGTCAAATGATTTCAATTTTGCAAATTCTTCCAAGGCACAACTATTTGTTGTTGATGATGATGATGATGACTTATTTGCGGATGAAAATGATTTTTTAAATTCCGATGGATGTTTTGATGAAAATATTGAGAAGTTTGATTTCAATGCTAAACTTCTAGATCATTCTGATTTTGTTATCAATAATGTTGCTTTACCTAGTGTGTTTGAAAAAGGTGAAACATCAACTAAGGTTGATGATTCAGTTCCTGTAAGTACCTATTATGCTAAAGGTAAGAAACAAAAGAAAAGGCGCTCACAGAAACGGACTAACACTGGTAAGCATAAGAAAACCCAAACTCTGACATCTCATGGTTCCTACAAATCTAAATCTTCTGTTTCAGATTTGAAAAATAAAAGGTCTGAGGCAAAGCTTGAATGGCGACCTAAGAAGAATGTTGAAGAGTTGAGAAAATCATTGTTTGATTTGGATTGTAATAGGATTGCTGTTAGTGTTACTGATGTAATTGATCAATGTGTTTCTCATAAAACAAAACTTGTAACTTCTTACTAGGTTTATACAATAAAGCAGTGTTCTACACATGATCGAAATGATTTTGTTACTCGACAATATTCTGATTGTTGGTTTGGATCTTATCATGTTTATTCTTCAAATGTTTTTCAAAAGAAAAGAGGACCCAAATTCAAATGGGTGCCAAAATCTTGTGCTAACACGAAGGGACCCATCTATAAATGGGTACTTAAACCGGTTGTTGTCTGATTTCTCTTGTGCAGACCCGTCATATGTGGTACTTGGATTCTGGTTGCTCCAAGCATATGACTGGGCAGAAAGATATTTTATCTAATTATACAGAGAAATTTTGCGGCAATGTCAGATTTGGGAATGACCAGTTTTCGCCAATCTTGGGATATGGAGATGTGGGTATAAGAGAACATAACGATTAAGAATGTGAGCTATGTTGAAGGATTAGAACACAATCTGTTCAGCATTAGTCAGTTCTGTGACAAGGATTTAGAGGTTAATTTTAGGCCAAGCCATGTTGTGTTAGAACTGAAGATGGTAAAGAACTCTTGGTCGGGACGCGGAAGTCAAACATCTACACGATTAATTTGTCAAATGTCAATACTAATAATGCGACATGTCTACTTTCCAAAGACTCTATGCAACAAAGTTGGTTATGGCATAGAAGGCTATCTCATCTCAACTTTCGCTACATTAACAAATTGGTGACTGGAAATTTGGTTAAGGGTTTACTTGAGCTGAAATATGTCAAAGAACAACTGTGTGATGCGTGTGAGAAAGGTAAGATGAAAAGAGCTTCTCATAAGCCTAAGCCTGAATCAAGTACAAGTACTCCTTAAGAACTGCTGCATACTGTGGTCCAATGTGAACACAAAGCATAAACGACAAGAAATACGTCTTGGTGATTGTGGACGATTATTCAAGATACACTTGGGTCAAATTTATAAGATCAAAAGATGAGACGCCCGATATCGTCATCTCATTCTTAAAGACCGTTCAAGTGAACTTGCAGAAGAGAGATAAGCTTCTCAGAACTGATAATGGCATAGAATTCAAGAACAAAACGATTGACGATTATCTCGAATCGGTCGGGATAACTCATCAATTTTCTGTTGCTAGAACTACGGAACAAAATAGGGTAGTTGAACGAAGAAATCGGACTCTTGTTGAGGTTGCACGAACGATGCTGAGATAATCCGATCTACCTTTATTTTTGTGGGTCGAAGTTGTCTCAACTGCATGTTATACACAAAAGCGTTCAATCATTCATCGCCGGTTTGGTAAAACACCATATGCTTTGATAAATAATAGAATACCTAGCATTAAACATTTTCACATCTTTGGATGCAGGTGTTTTGTACTGAATGACAAGGAGAACTTGAACAAGTTCAGTTCTAAGGCTGATGAAGGCATTTTCATTAGATATTCTCAAACGTCTACTGCATACATAGTCTACAAGAAGAACTCAAAGATAGTTGTGGAGAGCGTAAATGTCAAATTTGATGAAGAAATGGCTTCTGATCAAATCAGTTCAGAACCCGTGATAACAGGAGTATTAGCTTCTGGGCAGATCAGTCCAGAACCTGCGGTTAAAGTTTCTAAGTCTGATAAAGCATCAACGTCTACATCTCATTTAACAAAATTAGATTTATTGTTTGAACATTTTTATGATGAGTTTCTTGGTTCAAAAGTGACTAAACCTGTTGTGATTGACAGATCTGAAGATTCTAGTAATCATCATCCAATCACTTCAGATGTATCGACTGTATCAAATCCCCTGATTCAAGAAGAAACTCCAGTTCAAACACCTACTCACTCAGTTGAAGTTACAAATGAAACTGCAGAGCTTGAAGTTACACATTCAGTTGGATGTACGGTAATGCCTACTCAACAGATATCAAATGTCCAATCCACTTAAACTTCTGCACCGATTACTTCAACTTAACCCCAACATGAAGAAAATACTGGATACTTAGATGATCAACATGATCAATCTACATCTAATCCACTCTCTCACGTATACAAGTGGACCAAAGAGCAATCGGTTCATCAAATTATTGGAGATCCGTCAAAGCCGGTACAAACTAGGTATGTAATAGAAAATGAATGTTTGTTTGATTCATTCCTGAGAAAGATAGAACCGACAAAAGTTTCAGAAGCTCTTTGTAATCCAGATTGGGTTACAGCCATGCAAGAAGAGCTCAACCAATTTGAAGCGCTTAAAGTCTGGCAATTGTTGCCCCGACCTGAAGGAAAGACAATCATTGGCATCAAGTGGGTATTCAAGAATAAAAAGGATAAAGATGGTGTTGTTATTCGAAACAATGCAAGACTTGTAGCCAAGGGATATAGACAAGAGGAAGGCATTGATTATGATGAGACGTATGCACCAGTTGCACGTATTGAAGCAATTAGGATGTTCCTAGCTTACGCTACACATAAGAACTTTACGGTCTATTAGATGGATGTCAAGAGAACCTTTCTGAATGGATTGTTAAAAGAAGAGGTGTACGTTTCTCAACCTGAAGGATTCGTAAGTGCAGAAAAACTAGATCATGTTTATATTCTAGACAAAAAACTTTACAGACTCAAACAAGCCCCTCGAGCCTGGTATGACGTGTTATCCAAATTCCTTGTCAAGTCTGGATTTTCAAAAGGTAAAATCGACACCACCTTATTCCTAAAAAGGGAGAAAGCTGATATCATTTTAATTTAAATATATGTCGACGATATAATATTTGGTTCAACTAATCCAAAGTACTGTAAGAATTTTTCTAACCTCATGGTGTCACGTTTTCAAATGAATATGATGGGAGAGATGAACTTCTTTATCGGATTACAAGTTAGACATATTTCCATGGGGATTTTTATAAATTAAGTGAAGTATATTTTTCTGGCATTTTAAAGAAATTTAATATGTCAAATTGTACTCCAATTTCAACCCCGATGGCACTAGGAACTAAAATCGGAGTTGATCTCTCGGGAAAAGTTGTTGATGTTAGAACCTATAGAGGAATGATAGGTTCTTTAATGTACTTGACGGCTAGTCGGCCAAATATTATGTTTTCTACATGCTTATGTGCTAGATATCAAACTTCGCCTAAAGAATCCCATATGTTGGCTGTAAAGCGGATATTTAGATATATGAAGATCTTGGTTTGTGGTATTCTAAAGATATAGGTTTTGAACTAACAGCGTATTCAGACGCAGATCAAGCAGGTTTTATGCTAGACATGAAAAGCACATCGGGTTACATTCAATTTCTTGGAGACAAGCTCGTAAGTTGGGCGTCAAAGAAACAACTTTGTGTTTCCACTTCAACTGTTGAAACAGAGTATGTAGCTGCTGCCAGTTGTTGTTCTAAAGTTTTGTGGATGAGGACGCAGCTTCGAGACTATGGATTCCAGTTCAACAAAATTCCTATATATTGTGATTTGAAGAGCGCCATAGCCATATCAGCTAATCTTGTTCAGCACACAAAGACTAAAGATATTGATGTGAGATGTCATTTTATCAAAGATAATGTCGAAAAAGGTACAATTGAACTTTACTTTGTAAATACAGATTATCAACTTGCAGATTTGTTTACCAAGCCGTTAGACGAAAATAGATTTAATTTTCTCATTTCGAAACTTGGCATGCTAAATCTCAAGACTTAATCTGTAGTTACCTAGTACAGTTTATTTTTTGTTATTTTTTTAATCTGAACGATATCTACACTGAAAGGTTCTGTTCATGCTTTCAGGGGGAGTGAGATAAAGTTTAGTTGATCTACATTCTAGGGGGAGTTATAAATTTTGTTGCATATATTTTTCAATGACATATTTTGTGATGCATATGTTCAGGGAGAGTAAGGACATTGACTTCTGATTACATCTGATCAGAACTCATTCTTAAAAGTTTTATTGCTTTCATGTCTTTATTTTTCAATAAAGTTTGTGAATAAGACTTTGTACTTTGACGACCTTTTTACTACATGCAAATTTTGAGAGGGAGCTTACATGATCATATCGTTTAATGACTTTGGAGCTGGCTTTATGAGATTAATGATGAGCATAAGGCACATTCTAATCTTAATCTCATTGTGTTTGAAAGAAGGACGACTTTCAGACATGAAAAACATGTTTCTAAATGTTCAAACCACTTCTTATTCTCAAAATGATTTCATGGATTTAGAAGTGAGATTTTAAATGTTTTCATTTTATGAGCTTCATTGTTTAAACTAACCGTGTGTTTCCAAAGATTAATACTTGTGTATTATGTTTTTCATATACTATCAAGTATTCACACACACCGTTTTAGTATTTTTTGTTGACTTTATTATTACCATGTCTCAAAATGAAACAATTTTTCGGTGGTAATAAACTCCGTTTGAAATTCAAAGTTTGTTGAGCGTTGATTTATTCAAAGCGTTTCTTTCAAGAATGTCTATACTTGTTCTTATAGACAATATCCAATCTTTCATGACCTAAGCTTTTATTGATAAATCATTCATATTTGATCTTTCGATACATTGTCAGATTCTCAAACAAGTTTCTTGTATTCATTTCGTTCATTCAATTTTCTTATTTTTGAGAAAATCTTCTATGTTTTAAATTCTCAAATCTTCTTGATTATCTTCTTGAGCATACATACATCTGACATGTGTACTATGCTTTAACTGTTGAAGTTAAACGATTGAGCAACATTCTTTTTAGGAAAACCTACATGGGATCAATGTGTGAGATGAATAGTACTTCTATGGATTCACGATAACCAGTGTTTCCTACCCAAGAAGTTATCCCTGAGTGATCGAGAGGTGAGGGGTCAATATCTGAGTGTGGGTGTGTGATGAGATAAACTGAAAAAGAGAGTTTGGTTAGACGTAAGCTCAATGTTAAAAAGAAAGAGGGTGAGAGATCAGAGTTAAAATAATATCAAACTCTGCACCAACTTTTTCTGAGCCAGGTAGCCATATTACTGTTGTTTCACAATTCTTTCGTGAACATCATTGAAACAGGCAACTAGCTCATGCCAACTCTTGCTTTAAACCCCACCAACTACTCATTTCTTTCTTAACAAAGAGATGTTTCAATTTTTCATGGGGAAGCATCACATAATCTATCTCGTCTTCATTTGGAAGATGTGGATATTGAAATAGAAGGAAGTCTGCCCCACCTTCGCACTTCGATCATGCACAATTGAGTCTGTTTAATACTGTTGTTGTCTCAATGGTTTACACATGTTGAGCTTTATAAACATTCATGTTTTAAATTCTTTCATACACAAGCACGAACACACAGAATTTTTTTTTCTGTCAGAACATTCATAGAATAATATTGTGTTATTCGATGAGTGAATGGAAGACCTGGAGAGTGAACATCAATAAAACTCCTTGTACAGTACATTTGTTGTACTAAGTGACTTCGTGTTACTTATAGGCATCTTAACTGTTTCATTGGTTGATTCAGGGTTACATTCTTATTTGTCTGAATTTGAAAAGATTCGGATGAATACATTATGAATTGAGTGATGTTCGGTGGCTCATTTTGGAAAGATCGGTGGTCAGAAAATAGTTCTTGACATTTCTTGAAGAAGTTTTGATGATTTTCATGATCTATATCATCAAAAAGGGGGGAAAGTTAATTCAAGAAATGTTGTCTGGAGAACATTTTGTAACTATTATGGGGAGAAAATATCAATAATTGCAAGACTGATTTGACGAAAGATCTACAATTTAAGAAAGTTCGCTGAAATGTATAGAAATTTTCTTTGAAGATGATTTGCTGAATCAAAGTGAGCTAAATCTGAAGATAATTTCTTTTCTAAAGTCTGAAAAAGGTTTTATTATCTTGGGGGATATTGTTAAAGATTATTGAAGAAGATAATTACAGACTTTGGGGGAGAATTCTACAAGTCTGAAGACAGTTCAAAGAAAGAAAATATTGATTTTGAACAAATTTACTCAAAGGGGGAGATTAACTTTCAAAGGAAAAATTATTTGTCAGAAACATAAAGAGGAAGATTGTTTTGCTTTGCTGGAATTTTAATTTGAATCCAAAGGGGGAGTTTCAATTGCCTATCTTTTTGAAGATGATCTTGAATCCAAAGGGGGAGATTGTTAGTGCACAAATATGTTGGATCCAAGATCATGGGATTTAAAGTCAAAGCTCAAGTCAAGCCTTCAAATGCAAAGGTCAAAGTCAAAGTGCTTAAAGTGGAAAGTCAAGTCAAGCAAAGTCAAATAGTTTAGTTTAATATTTTGTCTCTTGTAATCTTGTAGGTATAAATACCTTTGTTCTTTGTAATTATTAGTAGAGTACTTATCAGAATATGCAGATTGACATAGAGAGAGAAATATTGTGTAATTGAGAGCATATACGATTTCTGTAAAATAGTGATTTGAGATCAATAACAAATGTGATTGAATTCTTGTTGTTATCTTGATCTGTTTACACATAATCTGGGACACACAAACTCACGCCTAACCCTCATCATCTTTGTTTCCAACCTGTCGATCTTCTTCTCCAACTTCCAAGGTGACTATTTGTGGTGATTCACAGTCTTAAGTGTTTGGTCATCGTTCCTATTGATCATCTCCTACCTCACCAACAAATTTCTCCATCTATCTCCAATTTTCTCTTTGTTGAAACCATCCAGGTAAGGTTTTATCTATTGTTGCTAAAAATTGATATAGTCTGTTTTTATCGTTTCAAAGCTCTCTATTCTCACCATCTCTCGATTTTCTAGGAAAATTTCGGTTTCAAGTTAAAGGAAAAGGAAACTTCAAAGAATTTTCCAAGTAAACTTCAATCTTCCACATGAAACATCAGTAAAGGAAAAACTCGATTTTAGATCAAAGGAAAATGTATTGGATTGGATATAACACCAAAAGGCTATAGTAACTAACAAATCATGCAAATATACATGGCACACTAGTATTGTCCAAAGCAAGTAATAATGGTAAGTCATAATAGATATCGTACTTCAGGGGTTTTCAAAGCAAGAAGAGTAACCAAAGTAAACTTTAAAACAAGATTTCAAGAGTAAAATCAAAGCAATATTGTAACACCCCTAAAAATAGAGATAAGTTTAAACTTGAATATCTGTGAAATATGACATTTCAAATAAAAGAGAATCACCTTTAGAGGGGAAATAACAATAACGTTTACAATTTTTATAAATGGACATTAAAGTCGACAACATACTAATCTAAAAAAATTATATATAGATTATAATAGTTGTCAACTCAATCTCCCAAAAGCATCTAACTCTTTCTGTACGCCCATTTTTCCAAAAGACTATCTCCAAAAATTGTTGTTATCCGCCCAACACTCGTCCCTCAATTCTTGGGAATCCTGTCGCTAACGGAACCTGATATACATGTCATTTAAGAAAAAGTGTTAGGCTTTACGCCTAGTGAGAACAAAAAATTTATATAAAAGCTTAGGAATGAATGAAATACAATTAAATGTTTTTTCAATAACTTAAAAAGGTAAAGCTTTTCAAATAATCACATAAGGACTTCATGGTCCAAAACCATATTTCGATGACGGGGGAGACCCAATTTCCAAGGATTGTGGCGGAACACAAAAGTAAGCCACTGTCTGAGTTGTAAGCTCAATACTAGGATCCATGGCCATGAGTAACGCCGCCTCGTACATAGACGTGGGAGAGGGCACCCGAGGATCAAAGTCATACTTATTCACTAGGATTACATTTACGGCCCATGGTTAGTTTCTGGTCCCACATAATCGTACCAAGCTGCCTCTGAGGACCCAATGTCTCAACTAGTTACAAAGGGGAAACAACATACCAAAATAATCCGACTCTTATTTCTATAGATCCAATAGCAATAGTTTGCGGTTAGTCATAATCTCATTGGTCACTAAACTATAATAACACATATAGTCTCGATAATAACACATAAAATGATTCCCATACATGATCAACTCTCATGCATTTAAAACCCTATAAAGACCGATAAATGGTCATTTCTATTCTCAATATAAAGTATCACCAAAAATGAGGTTTTCCAAACGTTTCTAGACTTTTAGAATAACCTTTGACAAAACAACCAATAACCATTTATTTCTAAGTAAGATCTCCAAATTTTGAGAAAATCCTAATCGAGATCAAAATGATTTAATCCAAGCATTTACCCCCAAATATATAAATAAATCACATTTTTCATTTTCCAACCAAGAATCTCAACATCATATCCCAAAATGGTTAAAACCCTAAAAATATCCAAAACTCATATTAGGCCAAAATCTTGAGACGACCCTGAGTTCGTCCTTAGTTCGAATTACCTCCTCCAGATGGTTGAGGTGTCATCCAGTCGAACCGAGACGGTCTCGTTCTTCTCTGTTACCTCCTTCTCATTGGAGATGGCCTTGGACACCATGTCCTTGACTCTGTCCATCCTAGAATGGATGGACAGAGAAGCTTAGAAGGCCTGAAAAGACAAAAACAAAAAGTTAGTAAAACTCTAACCTACGATAAAGCAAAAGTTATGACGAAGAATTAAAACTTACCATGAATGAGATGCCCACGGAGTCGATCGTGGCGTCCTGGTAACACTCACGATACATGGGGATGAAGAACTTGTCCACGTGAGGAAACATCTTCTTCCTGACTAGAGAGTCTGACTTCATGAAGTCGACCAAAAGCTTGATGTTTACCGATAACGTAGTCGTTCCCTGGCCCCAACAAGCACCTTCCCCATGTCACTAGCGATAGGAGATTTATCCCTAGGTTCCCCCGATGCACCATCCGGGGACATTATGTCCTCAGGCATTGTCACCTGCTTAGTCCTGACAACCGAAGGTTGGTCGCTAGTCTTTGCAGGTGGTTCCCTCGAAGAATCCACCTTTGCCTTTTTTATTCCCGACCCAGTAGTCGGGACCTTCCTCTTTAACTCCTTACCCTTACGGGCAAGGAGCACATCTCTCTCCTTCTTGGAAAGGGTAGCCGACGACTTCCCTATCGTCTCTCCTGAAATGCAAAATAAACGAATGAGTTAAAATAACTCACGACAGAAAAAACCCACAACTAAGGGGAGATATAACTATCTTACCCTCCATATTCTCCTCCTCTTCTTCTCTCTCCTTCTCATCTCTCTCCTCTTTCTCCTCTTTTCTCTCTGACGACGAAGGCCTCAGACGCCTCAACAATAGTCTTGTCGTCCTCCTTCATCAACGGTCGAGTGAAGAAAGATTGATCCTCAACGCTAAACTCGATAAACTTCTCGATCTTCACCTGGGAATTGTTGAGAGGACCGATCCTCGAGAAATCGATGGCTGTCAAGGAGAAATAAAAAGCGACAAGGCAATAGAAAAGATAATGAAGCATAAAAATCAAAGGAAAAACAATGACCTTACCATCGGTATTCCAGCCCGATCTCAGTCAGTCGCTGTCGCTACCAAGAGATGCCAAGCGAACAAAGGCGTACCTAGTCTTCCATTAGCGATCGTTTACCGCAGTGGCTTAGACTAAGGTTAGAGCCCCCTATATCGTTAAAAAAGGATGTACCGATGATTCGCTCTTAGGCTTAACTAAATAAACCGTAAGGATATCATGGACATTAAAGGGAGACCTCCAGTCGATCGTCAATCGTTCAATAACTTGAATGATCCATCAAAACAGGGGCATCATCTGCCCCAGAGAAAGCTCAAAGGTTGAAAGAAACAACCTCGAGAGTGGAGAGTAAGGCCATACATATCCTATTTTAAAGGGATACTCGTAAATAACGAAGTATCCCTTACGACATTGCTCTGGTCCCAACTGACCAGGGCTGTTTATACGAATATCTGTTAATGCATAAAGATGTTGGATCTAAGATCATAGGAACTGAAAGTCAAAGCCCAAGTCAAAGCCTTTCAAGCTAAGTCAAAGTCAAAGTATTAGTTTAGTTTAGTTTGTCTTTGTAATGTTTGTAAGAAGCATAAATAGCTTTTGTTTTTGTTGTAAGCGTGTGACTAAGAGTGTGGAAAACTTTGAGAGAATATGTTTTAGAGAGAGAAATATTAGAGTTGAGAACATCTTGTATTATGTGAATTTGAGATCAAATAATATGGCAAGTTTGATTTAATCTTGATTGTTATCTTGTTAATTGCACATTAAAGGACACACAATTGGTATCAGAGCATGCACTTTTCAGAAAATTTCTCAAGGATCTGAAATTTTTGTGATAGAATTCAAGAATTCGCAAACTTCATTGTTCCAGAATCGAAAGTTTGATTATGTGTTGTTTTGGTTGTATTCGGTTTGTGTAGTAGAACAAGATTGATTTGTGTAATTTCGTCCAATTCACAACTGTTTGTGTGAATTTGGATTTTGGTTGGAATCTGGTTCGAGTTTGTAAACGCACTGTTTCTTGATCAATTCGTGTAATCTTGTTGTTTTTAGACAAAATATTGTATTAGTTTGTTATTCGAAATCAAATTGTTCAAGTTTCAGAAGCATATTTGGAGAATTGAATCATTTTTGGGTTGTTTTTGAAGTTTTTGAGTTTGAACTAGTGAAGAACTCGCAAAATCTGAGGATTTCGCATCCTTCAAACGAAGAACTCGTAAGCTTCTTGAAAACTTTTGAGTCCAGATTTCGCAGAGCCTTCATACGAAAAGTGAAAATTTCGCATGACCTTTGTGTGGTGAAAAGTTCAAGTGTAGAATTCGCATAGAGTTTTGTGCGAAAAGCTGAAGAACTCGCATACAGTTTTGTACGAAAAGTACAGATCTCGCACGCCTCCTTGTGCGGAAAGCTAAGAATTCGCACACTGAGTGGTACGAAAAGCTACCGTTCCTGCTTAGTTGTGTGCGAAAAGCTGAGGATTTCGCACGCTGAAGTTTACTGAAATTTTTCTAAGTGTGGATTTCTCACAATTTTCTTTTGCGAAAAGTGAGAATTTTGGAATTTTGCTAAGTCTAAAATTCGCACATCGTAACGTGCAAAAAGCTCTAAAATTCGCACAAAACCTCATGCGAAAAGTAGGATTTCGCAAGATTTGTTCTGCGAATTCTTGGTGATTGTTTGACCTATGAATTGTGTTGTTCAGTGAGGTGTGTCGGTCCTCAATACTATATCAAGTTCTTAGATTAACAACACAATAAGATTACCAACTTGTATTGATTATAACAAATGGTTACAAGGTTGATCTGATTAAAGCTATAGATGTGTGTTCTCTGTTTTCTCTCTATTACACCTTTTTATGTGTGTTTTTGTGTGTTTATAATATCTAATATATTGAGAGAGTGAGAGATATCACCTAATATCTAATCTAGTGTGTATTACACACTTCCTAACAACTTGCAATATTAAACAATAAAACTAAATAATATCTAACATTTAGATATTATACCTAACTAACTAATATTATAACTAAACTAACTAAGTTAAACTAATATCTAACAAACTAGATATTAATTTAACTAGTACAATAATAAACAAATACATTGACATTTATTACAAACGACATAGACTTTAATATCGAGAGTCAACGTTTCGGCTTTAGCTTCAGATTGCGATCTTCAGTTTGGATGATCTTGAATCCAATGAGACTGTGTCTTAACAATCTCCCCCTTTGGATCAAGATCATTACGAAAATGATTTTAGCAATTCAGTCTTCTTGTTCAGCTCGGAAGATGCAATCTCTTTCTCTAGCTCTTAAATCAGCATGTCTTTTTCTAACAATCTCCCCTTTTGTAGAGTGGACGTGATTCTTGAAACATGTGATCTTTGCCATTTCTTTTGTAGTCATTCTCCCCCTTTTTGATGTTAAGTGCAACGACTTCATCAAAATTAATTGTAAGAAATGTCTATCTTGCGGTTAGAGCCCCTGATCCGTCAATTCAAAAGATATTCATCCAGATCTTTTCAAATCCAGATAAAAATAGTCGTGTAACACCTGAATCAACTAATGAATCAGTTAACATGCCTGTCAGTAACACTAAGTCACTGTGTGTAACGAATACACATTGGAAAGGAGCTGTTTGATGTTGACTCCCCCAGGGCTTCCATTTAATCATCGAAACACCACAAAGGTAATTTCTATAAACATTATGACAAAGAAACTAATTCCTTGTGTGTTCGTGCTTGTGTTGAAAGAATTAAGCATATATGATTGCTTATAAGGCTCAAAATTGTGTAAACCACTGAGACAACAGTAAGTTAAACACAGACTCAATGTGCATGATTGAAGTGCGAAGGTGGGGTAGACTTTCTTCTTTTCAATATCCAGATTTTCCAAATGAAAATCAGATAGCATATGTGTTGCGTCCCCTTTGAAAATGTGAAACACTTTCTTGTTGAGAAGAAAATGAGTAGATAGTGAGGTTTGATCAAGAGTTGGCATGGGTTAGTTGCCTGTTTCAATAATGTTCACCACAGAATTGTGAAACACTAGTAATTTGGCTACCCGGCTCAGAAAAAGTTGGTGCAGAGTTGTGATATTCTTTGAACTCTGTTCTCACACGCTCTTTCTTTCAAACAGTTTGCTTACTCTAATCACACTCATTTCTTTTCGCTTCTCACACTCAATCACTAAGGATTAACTTCTTGGGTAGAAATCAGTGGTTAAGGTGATTCCATAGAAGTTGTGTTAATTCCTAGCACAATGATTCTTGTTTTCCTATGATGCATGTGATGCTCAGATTGGTTTAACTATTTCAGTTAAAGCACAATTTAGATCATGAAAACATTTAAAATTACACTCCCAAAATATAAAATCTGTTGAAAAATCGGGAAGTGGTTTGAACATTAAAAACAATGTTTTCCAATGATTGAAAGTTATCCTTCTTTCAATCATATATGAGATGAAGATTTAGAATTATACCTTGACGTACGATCTTCAATCTCATGAAGCTAAGCTTTAAGTCATAAACATATGAAGTTGTAAGCATCTCTCAAAAATTCTGCAAAAGTCTTATGTCAAGTCAAATTAAAATTTATTCACTTAAAATGAAAAGACAAAAAGCAGTAAAACTTTTTAAAGTACGAGTTCTGATCAGAAATAATCAGAAGTCATATCCGTACTCCTTGACTTGAAGAGCTCCCCCTAAATTATTGCATTACAAAAAAATTTGGCATTAAAAGGTACATGCAAAATTTTATGAGCTCCCCCTCGAAGTAATATTGACTACTTGTCAATTTCTTCTCATTCTCCCCCTTGGATTATGAACATTATATAGAAGTGCATATATCAATCAGAGTTAAGAATTTAGAAAACTTTTATAGGTAACTACTGATTAGATTTTAAGATTTAGCATACCAAGCTTAGAGATAAGAAAGTTGAACCTCTTTTCGTCTAAGGGTTTGGTGAACAAATCGGCAAGTTGATAATCAGTTTTTACAAAGAAAAGATCAATTGTTCCCTTTTCAACATGATCTTTAATAAAGTGATACCTGACGTCTATGTGCTTAGTCTTGGTGTGTTGAACAGGATTCACTGATATTGCGATGGCGCTCTTGGAGTCACAGTATATCGGGATTTTGTTGAAGTGGAAACCGTAGTCGCACAATTGAGTTCTCATCCATAAGACCTGAGAACAGCAGCTAGCAGCAGCTACATATTCTGCTTCGGCCGTGGAGGTTGAAACACAAAGTTGCTTCTTCGATGCCCAACTTACTAGTTTATCACCGAGGAACTGTATATATCCCGACGTGTTCTTCCTGTCTAACATACAACCTGCATGATCTGCATTTGTGTAGGCTGTTAGTTCAAAACTAGTATCTTTAGGATACCACAGACCAAGATCTGCAGTGCCCTTTAGATACCTAAATATGTGCTTTACAGCAGATATATAGATTTCTTTAGGATTGGCTTGATATCGTGCACATAAGCATGTTGAAAACATTATATCTGACCTACTAGAAGTAAGATACATTAAAGAACCTATCATCCCTCGATAAGTCCTAACATCAACAGCCTTTCCCGAAGGATCGGTGCCAATTTTAGTACCTGGTGCCATTGGGGTACCAATCGGTTTTGAATTTTCCATTTGAAACTTCCAAAGAATATCTCTGACTATTTCAACTGTTTTGAAAACACAGTTGAAAAAACTTTTTGCTCAATATTCATCAAAACTCTTTCATCTGATAAAGAATTCTCAAGTTCAGAAATTTTACTTTCTAAAACGAGAGGAGGGACATATAGTTTACCTAGAATAGGCTTCGCCTCCATTTCTTTTTCAGTATAACTTTGAAAGAAATCACTTGAAAGAGTTTTCTTCTTTTGATATATTGGATTTTCATCATAACTATTATTCAATTTCGCATAATAAAATGGAAGATGAACTTTAGATGATTTCAAACGTTTTTCAGTTTCGTTGGCTTCATCATTTTCAGATAGTTTAGTCCAGAAAGTTTTAAACTCAGGGATTCTGCGAGCTAATTGCATTGAAAGATGATCATAAAGTCCTGGCACTTCAGACATCCCTTTTTGTAGACAGTGAGGATTCTTATAACCGATTCCCCATCTCTCTATTTCCTCTTTGGGTTTGTTCAGAAAAATAGTCTGTTCAGTTTGACCCATTTTATATAACTTCTCTTCCAAACTTTTTAATTTTCCCAGTAAAGAAAAGTTCTCTTTGGTACAAGAAGCATGTAAATTTTTAAGCTCATATAAATCAATCCCACCTTTTAGCAGTTGAGACTTGAGTTCAGAATTCTCTTTAAGAATTATTGTCTTTTCTTTTGCGTTGGTGTCATTATCTTTATGTAAAATCTCAATCAATACTTTCTTCTCAGCAATTTTATTGCTAAGTTTCTGTATCAATTGGTTTTTGTCAGTTATGACACCATTTTCTTGCTCAAGATTAGATTCTAACTATTTTTGTTTTAAACTCATGGCATGCATTTTATTCATGAAATCTGAATCTGATAAATTACATACCTCCTCGTCTTCATTATCTGAATCAGCGTCAGCATCTGATTCTATCTTGCCCATCAAACACATGTTGACGGCTTCATCTTTCTCTTCATCTTCTTCTTCCTCGTCTGAGTGATCGAGCCAGTATTCATCCTCAGCCATCAGTGCCTTGCCTGCCTCCTGTTGCTTTGCAAGAAGCATCTTGTTCTTGTAGTAGTCTGAGTTCCTGACTTTTGGTCTTCGGCAGTCTCTTGCATAGTGACCTGTTTTGCCACAGTTGTAGCACGTTGGTGGTTCTGGCTGATTGGATCCTTCAGCTTTGAACTTTCTTTCTTCTGGTTTCCTCTCCTCTAATCTCTTCCCTTCAGACTGATACCTTCTCTCTTCAGGTTTCCTCTCTTCTGTTCTCTTTCCTTCAAATCTCTTTCCTTCATATCTGCTTCCTTCAACCCTTTCCTTGTGGATGTAGTTGTTTGGACCAGAAGAATATCTCTGACTATTTGAACTTGGCTTTGTGTAGAACCTTTTCTGAAAAGCACTTGTTAGCATAAGCATTGCTTGCTTCAGTTGGTCATTTTCATCCGTGTCAGAGTTTGCATAAGCTTCATCTTCTTCTGATTCATATACAATCGCCTTGTTCTTCTTCTTCCTGACTACAAGAGCGACTGTGTCTTCAACTGTCTTTCCTTTCTGTCTCTTATCTTCTAGAATTTCATCCACCTCTTATTCATTTTGTCTGAGGGTTTCATACACCTCATGAAGTGGAATCTCATTCAGATCTTTTATCTGCTTCATCTGCCTAGCAAATCTTTTCCATTCCGGTTGAAGAATACTCAGGAATTTGACGTTTAGCTCAATTTGAGATTTGTGGACTTTGTTCTTGCTAAGTTCGTTCAGCAAAGTCACAAACCTGTCATAGGTTTCTTCTAAAGTTTCTCCCACCCTGCCTCTAAATTCTTCATAATTATTTAGGCAGTTGGAGATTTTAAGTTGATTCCCAACCTTCGAACCCAACATCATCTTTTCAAGCTGATCCCACATTTCTTTGCCGGAGGCCTTGTAGCTGTCAATCTTTACATATATTTCATTTGGAATTCCTTGTAAAATGTATGACTTAGCTAATCTGTCGCCTTTGGCTCTTCTAAGGTTATCATCTTGTAGCTCATGAAACTTAAGTTCAACTTCAGTAGGCACATTTCCAACTACACGAGTCGTCATGACTGGTTTCATAACCCCTTCTTCTATAGATGTCCTGATGAAATCACCCATCTCATGTCTGTCAATGAAGTTCAGAAACCGATCCTTCCACTGTTCGTATTCTCCTTTGAAGAGAAATGGTGGCTTGGTGTCAGTTCCTATTGCGAGGGCTTCTCTGGATGTCATTCTGAAGAAAATTCCAAGTAGGATTGGAGCAGAGAGGTTTGCGTGTCTAGCACAGTGTTCAAAGTGAGGTTTGCGTTTCTAGTGGGAAGCGCAAAGTTGAGGTTTGCGTTTCAAGTGGGAAGCGCAAAGTTGAGGTTTGCGGGTCTAGTTGGAAGCGCAAAGTAAGGTTTGCGTTTCTAAGGTTTGCGTTTCTGAGGTTTGCGTTTCTTACTTGATCCGAGAAGTGAAGTTGAGGTTTGCGATTGCTCTTTGAAGCGAGAAGTGTGCTTTGCGTGTTGTTTGAGAAGCGCAAAGTTGAGCTTTGCGTTTCACTTGTGAAGTTGAGGTTTGCGATTGTGAGGTTTGCGTGTGGCTTTGGATCCGAGAAGTGGAGTTTTGAGATGCTTTGCGTTTGCTTTGAGGAGCGCAAAGTGGGCTTTGCGTTTCACTTGAGACGCGCAAAGTTAGACTTTGCGTGTGTTCTTCTTCAGTTTTGCGTATGTTCGTCCTGTTCTACGAAAAATCAACTGAAACTTGTTTTCTTTGTCGATTAGCAGTACAAATCTCTACCAATATGTCTAGAATCACTTCTAGAATTGAATGTAAGCACTCGATCTCACTAAAACACACTATTTGAAGAAAAATTTTATCGCACAGTGACTTTTTGTTCTCGACTATTTTCTCACTAAAATCACAAAATGGAACTCGATTAAAGCTCTATACTGAAATTAATCATACACAAATCGATCTAGCATGCTAATTGATCACAACCTGATCGATTTTAACACCTAAAATAGTTTAAATCACTAAATCGATTTTCAATAAGAACACAGAGACGTTTTTCTGAAAAACTTGATTTGATCTTAATCAGGCTCTGATACCAATTGTCGGTCCTCAATACTATATCAAGTTCTTAGATTAACAACACAATAAGATTACCAACCTGTATTGATTATAACAAATGGTTACAAGGTTGATCTGATTCAAGCTATAGATGTGTTTTCTCTCTATTACACCTTTTTGTGTGTGTTTTTGTGTGTTTATAATATCTGATATATTGAGAGAGTGAGAGATATCACCTAATATCTAATCTAGTGTGTATTACACACTTCCTAACAACTTGCAATATTAAACAATAAAACTAAATAATATCTAATATTTAGATATTATACCTAACTAACTAATATTATAACTAAACTAACTAAGTTAAACTGATATCTAACAAACTAGATATTAATTTAACTAGTACAATAATAAACAAATACATTGACATTTATTACAAACGACATAGACTTTAATATCGAGAGTCGACGTTTCGGCTTTAGCTTCAGATTGCGATCTTCAGTTTGGATGATCTTGAATCCAATGAGACTGTGTCTTAACAAGGTGAGAAAAGTGAACTCTGTGGTATGAGAAATCTATACTTAGTCAATTTTTGACTATTTTTCAGAATTTTGGAAATTTTTCTGATTTGTGTTTAAATATCAGTACAAGTTCAAGATGACTTCAAGAGATGCTCTTTCTATTGGAATTTATGTTAAAACACCTATTATATTCAAAGGTGAATACGAACAGTGGAAGGATAGGTTTTTCGATTTTGTGGACAGAGATGACGGTGAGTATATAAAGGAATCTATTGAAGAAGGACCAATGATTCCTATCATTATGGAAATTCCTGATGATGAATCATTTGACAGTGGAGATGGAAATCAACCAAGAGACCAGAGGACGAAGCAAGTTCCAGTGGATATCTCTAAGTAATCAGATCAAGAGAAAGAAAGGTATAAGGCAGATAAAAAGGGAAGGTCTCTTCTTCTTCAGAGCAAACCAAATGAAATCTACATCAAGATAGATAGCTATAAGGCTACTGCAAAAAAATGTGGGATCAGTTGGAGAAAATGATGATGGGATCAAAGGTAGATGAAAGTGGCAAACTGCATTAACAATTATGAAGAGTTAAAACCCAAAACTGGTGAAAGCCTGGAGGAAACTTATAAGAGATTTGTTTCTTTACTGCATGAACTGGCTAAGAACAAAGTGAAAAAGAAGCAGATTGAAAACAATGTGAAGTTTTTGAGTGTGTTACAACCGGAATGGAAGAAGCACACAAGAAGGATGAAACAAATGAAAGATTTGAGCGAGATTCCTTTGCATGAAGTGTATGAGACACTAAGACATAATGAAGAGGAAGTAGAAGAGAAGATAGGAGAGAAAAATAAGAATGAAAATCCAGTGTCTGATCCAGTTGCTTTGGTTGTTGATAAGAAGAAAGAGAGAGAAGAAAGATAAGAAAAAGAAGAAGAAAGTTGTGATCTCTGAGTCCAATGATTCTGATAGTGGTAATTTTGATTCTGATGATGGTGAAATTCTGAAACAGGTAATGATCTTATTAAACCGAGCCTTACAAAAGAAATTTTACAAGAAGTCGGGGTCTAACAGTCAAAGATATTCGCCAGGGTCCAGAAATTATGAACACAAGGAACGAATTGAAGGAAAGAGATATGATGAAAGGAGATCCGAAGGTAAGAGGTATGAGGAGAGAAAACCTGAAAACATAAAATATGTGAACAGTTATGAGAAGAAGGTGGAGGAACCAACCAAGTGCTATAATTGTGGGAAGATCGGTCATTTTGCTAAAGACTGCCGGAAGCCGAAAGTGAGGAATTCTGAGTATTACAAGAACAAGATGCTTCTGGCAAAGCAGGAAGAAGCTGGTAAAGCATTAATGACCGAGGATGATAATTGGTTGGATTTTTCTGAGTCTGAGAATGAGAAAGTGAAGACAGCCCATATGTGCCTGATGGGAAAGGAGGTGAAATTTTGATGAGTCAGATGATGAAACTTCCGAGGAGGTACATAAACTTTCCAAATGTGATTTTTTAAAGAAAATGGAAACTATGATGGTCGAGTTTCAAGACTTGCAAAATAAGCTTAAAAAGGAAAAAGACAAAGTTGCGAAAAAACGTCAAACTATATTTGATCTCAACAAAGAGATTGTTGGGAGTAAAATATTGATTGATTCTTTGACCGAAAATGTAAAAAGTTTTGAAAAACAAAAAGTTTATTTTGAAAATCAAGTATCTGATGCTCAAACTATGTTCAACATGTGTGAATGTGAGAAACAAGAATTTGTTTTAAAAGTTCATCAATTGCAGGTTGAAAATAAAAACTTGTTGAAAAAGATTAATGGTTTGGAAGCCAAGCTTTATGCTAGAGGCCAAACAGATCAAACCATTCATCTAAACAAGCCAAAGGAATTTTTAGCTTTTAAGGATAATTGGGGTATTGGATATGATAACCCACATTATTTAAAGAAAGCTATTAGAAAACAACCAGTTTTATACAACTTTGATTTCTTACAAGTGGCTGACAAAAACCCTCATTTAAAACCCAAATTTGTCACTAAATCATCTGATGAAGTGGAAGCTAAGGAAGATGAAAATAGAAAAAAACACAACAAAAATGCAACTACCATTTTGCTATGATAAGCTGAATGATAGTTATCTATCTGAGCAGCCAAAGTTTCTCTCTAACGACTATTTTCAAAGCTATTATAATGAGAAAATGGAGGCAAAACCAGTTGAAGCCAAACTTTATGTTCATCCACTCATCTTGGAAAGTAAAATTTCTGAGCTTGAGAATACCTTAGTGGATGAGAGAATTATGGTTGATCTAGAAAAGATTGTGTTTTTCACTTTGATTTTAAATATTGATTTAAAATCTGAAGTTGCAAATGATAAGTCGGAGTTGGAAAGAGTTAGTGCAAACAACTCTACTGATTCATATGCATCATCTTGTAAAGTTTTCATAGGCGATATGTTTCCTGATCTAAAATCTTTAGATTTTTATCGAAATCCTTATCAAAAACAGTGTGAAAAAGAGTTCAATGATTTTATGTTTCCGAATGCTTCCAAGGCTCCTGAATTTGATGATGATGATGATGAATTATTTGAGGATGAATTTGATTTTTTAAATTCCGATGGATGTGATGATGAATGTGATAAGAACTTTGATTTCAATGCTAAACTCCCAGATCATTCTGCTTTTGTTATCAATATTGATGCTTTACCAAGTGTGTTTGAAAAAGGTGAATCGTCAATTAAAGGTGATGAATCAGTTCATGTAAGTATCTAGTATGCTAAAGGTAAGAAGCAAAAGATAAGACGCTCACAAAAACTAACTAACACAGGTAAGCATAATAAAAGACAAATTCTTAGATCTCATGTTTCTCACAAAGATAAATCTTGTGTTTCAGAATTGAGATGGAAAAAGTCTGAAGCGAGACTGGAATGGAGACCAAAAAAGAAGATTAATGAGTCTACAAAATAATTTTCTGTATCGAATAGTAGTAGGATTACTGTTAGTAAGAGTGATGTAATTGATCATGTTGCTTCTCATAAACAAAAACTTGTACCTTCTTACAAGTCTTATACAATAAAGCAATTGATCCAATTATCTCCGTCTACTACTCAGTCTTCCACATATGGTCGAAATGATTTTGTTACTCGACAAAATTCTGATCAGTGGTTTGGTTCATATCATGTTTATCATTCTTATGTTTCAAAAGTTTTTCAAAGGTTAAGAGGACCCAAATTCAAATGGGTGCCAAAATCTTGTGCTAAAATGATAGGACCAATCTATAAATGGGTACCTAAACCAATTATTACTTAATTTCTCCTGTGCAGACCCGTCATATGTGATACTTAGATTCGGGTTGTTCCAAGCATATGACCGGGCAGAAAGATATTTTATCTAATTATACAGAGAAATTTTGCGGCAATGTCAGATTTGGGAACGACCAATTTTCACCAATTTTGGGTTATGGAGATGTTGTGCAAGAGAACATAACGATCAAGAAGGTGAGCTATGTTGAAGGATTAGCACACAATCTTTTCAGCATCGGACAGTTTTGTGACAAAGACTTAGAGGTAAACTTCAAAGCCAAGAGGTGATGTGTCATAACAAAAGATGGTAAAGAACTCTTGGTTGGCACGAGAAAGTCAAACCTCTACACTATTAATTTGTCCAATGCAAGAATGACAATGTTGTGTGTCTACTGTCAAAGGCCTCTATCCAACATAACTGGTTATGGCATAGAAGGCTATCTCACCTCAACTTTCGATATATATAAACAAATTGGTGAAAGGGAATTTGGTGAAAGAACCAGAGCTTAAGTATGAAAAAAAACATCTGTGTGACGCGTGTGAGAAGGGCAAAATGAAAAGAGCTTCTCATAAGCCTAAGCCTGAACCCAGTACAAGTGATCATTTGGAATTGTTACACATAGACTTATGCGGTCCCATGCGTACTCAGAGTATAAACGACAAGCGTTACGTGCTCGTAATTGTGGATGATTATTCTAGATACACTTGGGTCAAATTTCTAAGATCAAAAGATGAGACGCCTGATGTCATCATCTCATTTTTGAAGAATGTCCAAGTGAACATGCAAAAAGCAGTCAAGCTTATTCGGGCAGATAATGGCACAAAATTTAAGAACAAAACAGTTGGCGATTATCTCGAATCGGTCGGGATAACTCATCAGTTTTCTGCTGTCATAACACCATAACAAAATGGTGTAGTTAAAAGAAGAAAGCGGACTCTCATTGAGGCTACACGAATAATGCAAAGCCAATCCGATCTACCTTTATTTTTGTGGGCTGAAGCTATCTCGACTGCATGAAATACTCAAAACCGTTCTATCATCCACCGTCGGTTTGGTAAAACGCCGTATACTTTGATTAACAATAGAATACCCAGCATCAAACATTTTCACATCTTTGGATGCAGGTGTTTTGTGCTTAACAATAAGGAGAACTTGAACAAGTTCAGTCCCAAGGCTAAAGAAGGCATTTTCATTGGCTACTCTCAGACATCTGCGGCATACAGAGTCTACTTGAAGAAGTCAACATTTGTGGTTGAGAGCTTAACGTTACATTTGATGAAGAGATGGATTCTGAGCAAATCAGTTCAGAACCCGTTATAACATGAGTTTTAGGTTCTGGACAGATCAGTCCAGAACCTGTATCTAAAGTTTCTAATTCTAATAATGCTTCTACTTCTACATCGTATTTAACAGAGTTAGATTTATTATCTGAACATTTTTATGATGAGTTTCTCGGATCTAAAGTGTCTAAACCTGTTGTGATTGACATATCAGATATTTCACGTACTAATCAACCAATCACTTCAGATGTATCAACTGAACCAGCCTCCCCGGTTCAAATAAAAACTCAAGTTCAAATACCTACTCAATTAGTTGAAGTTGAATAAGAAAATTAAGAGCCAGAAATATCCCATTCAATTGGGTGTACAACAATACCTACTCAACAGACAACGATTGTCTCACCAATTGAAGCTTCTGCACATACTACTTCAACTGAACCCCAATAACAAGATCAAACTGGATTCTTAGATGATCAACATGATCAGTCAACATCTAATCCACTCCCTCATGTACATAAGTGGACCAAAGAGCACCCGATTCATCAAATAATCGGAGATCCGTCAAAGCCGGTGCAAACTAGGTCTGCAACTACGAACGAGTGCATGTTTGATTTTTTTCTAAGTAAGATAATGCCTACTCGAGTATCTAAAGCTCTATCAGACCCAAATTGGATAACAGTTATGTAAGAAGAGCTCAATCAATTTGAAGCGCTTAAAGTCCGGAGACTCGTGCCTCGACCGAAAGGAAAAACGATTATCGACACGAAATGGGTATTCAAGAATAAAAAGGATGAGGATGATATCGTAGTCTGAAATAAAGCAAGACTTGTGGCTAAGGGATACCGGCAAGAGGAAGGAATAGACTATGATGAGATAGATGCTCTCGTTGCGCGTATAGAGGCAATAAGGATGTTCTAAGCCTACGCTGCACATAAAAACTTCATTGTCTATCATATGGACGTGAAGACTGCCTTTCTAAATGGCATACTGAAGGAGGAAGTATACGTCTCACAGCCAGAAGGGTTAGTCAATGCGGAAAAACCGAATCATGTCTATATCCTTGACAAGGCTCTCTACGGCTTAAAGCAAGCTCCTCGAGCCTGGTATGATGTTCTATCCAAGTTTTTAGTCAATTCTGGCTTCTCGAAAGGTAAAATCAATACCACTCTCTTCATTAAAAACTAAGGAAAAAGCTGATATCATCCTTGTTCAAATATATGTCGATGACATAATTTTCGGTTCAACAAACCCAAAGAATTGTAAGAACTTATCCGCTCTAATGGTGTCCAGATTTCAAATGAGTATGATGGGAGAGATGAATTTCTTTCTCGGGTTACAAGTAAGACAATTTTCTTCGGGGACTTTCATAAACCAATCGAAGTACATTTATGATATTTTGAAAAAATTTAAAATGGAAAATTGTACTCCTATTTCAACCCCGATGGCACCAGGAACTAAGATTGGAGCTGATATTTCAGGAAAAGTTGTTGATCTTAGAGCCTATAGAGGAATGATCGGTTCTTTAATGTACTTAACGGCGAGTAGACCAGATATTATGTTTTCTACATGCTTATGTGCTAGATATCAAGCTTCGCCTAAAGAATCCCATCTCACGACGGTAAAACGTATATTTAGATATCTGAAGGGGATTGCAGATCTTGGTTTGTGGTATCCTAAAGATACTAGTTTTGAGCTAACAACGTATTCAGACGCAGATCATGTAGGTTGTATGCTCGACAGGAAAAGCACTTCGGGTCACATTCAATTTCGGGGAGACAAGCTCGTAAGTTGGGTGTTAAATAAACAACTATGTGTTTCCACATCAACCGCTGAAGCAGAGTATGTAGCTGCTGCAAGTTGCTGCTCTCAAGTATTGTGGATGCGCACATAGCTTCGAGACTATGGATTCCATTTCAACAAAATTCCTATATATTGTGATTCGAAGAGCGCCATCGCGATATCTGCTAATCCTGTTTAGCATTCAAAAACAAAGCACATAGACGTGCGGTATCACTTCATAAAAGATAATGTCAAAAAAAGTACAATTGAGCTTTACTTTGTAAACACGGATTATCAATTAGCTGATTTATTCACCAAACCTTTGGACGAAAAGAGATTTAATTTTCTCATTTCGAAATTTGGTATGTTGAATCTTAAAACCTAATCCGCTTTACCTAGTACAGTTTGATTTTGTAAATTTTCTTCATTTCTTTATTATTTTGTCTAAATGATATATGTATTGAAGGTTTGCTAATGATTTTAGGGGGAGTGAGACAAAGATTAGATGATCTACTTTCCAAGGGGAGTTAGAGAGTGTTTGCATTTGATGTGTACTGACATATTTTTGTGAATGCATCATTTCAGGGGGAGTAAGGAAATTGACTTCTAAACATTCAGTTTAGAACTCGTATTGTAAAAGTTTTAATTCGCTTTTCAAGTCTTTATTTTTCAATAAATGTTTTTCTTTCAATAAGACTTTGTTGTTGTGACGACTTTTTAACTGAATGCAGATTTTGAGGGGGAGCTTACATGATCTTATCAATCATGACTTTGAGGCTAATTCATGAGATTAATGTTGAGCGTAAGGATAACTCTAACCTTAATCTCATAAATGTTTGAAAGATGGACGACTTTCATACATTAAAACATGTTCTTAAACGTTCAAACCACTTCTCAATTCTCAAAAGAGTTTATGAATTCTAGGAGTGTGTATTTTTAAATGTTTTCATTTTATGTGCTTTCATGTTTAACTAACCGTGTGTTTCCAAAGACAAATACTTGTGTATTATTTTTTCCATATACTGTCAAGTATTCATACACACCGGTTTAGTATTTTGTTTTACTATGTTCTTACCATGTCTCAAATTGAAACTATTTTTTGATGGTAAGACACTCATTTTGTACATTCAATGTTTGTTGAGCGTTATTTCATTCAAAACGTTTCTTTCTAGAATGTCTATACTTGTTCATATAGACAACGTCCAATTTTTTTATGACCTAACACTTTATTGATAAATCATTCATATTTGATCTTTTTCATACATTGTCAGATTCTCAAAACATATCTATTGATTTCACTTTGTTCATTCAATTTCCTTGTTTTGAGAAAATCTTTCATGTTTTTAAAATGCTCAAATATTCATGATTATATTAATGAGCATACATAAATCTGACATTGTACTTCGTACCATCGTGTTTTAACTGTTGAAGTTAAAATGATTAAGCAACATTTTCTTTAGGACAAAATGCATGGGATCAATGTGTGAGCTTAATATAACTTCTATAAATTCATGATAACCAATGTTTCCTACCCAAGAAGTTATCCTTGAGTGATCGAGAGACGAGGGGTCAATATCAAAGAGTAGGGGAGATAACTCAAACGGGTTGAGTTTTTCTCATTGAGCTGAGATAAAATGAAAAGAGAGTTTGGTTAGAAGTGAGCTTTAATGATTACAAGAAAGAGGGTGTGAGAACAGGTTAAAAGAATATTATAACTCTGCACCAAATCTTTTCTGAGTCGGGCAGCCACATCTATTGATTGGATCACATTCTTTGGTGACCATCATTGAAACATGCACTAGCCCATGCCAACTATTGAATTAAACCCCACCAGCTACTCATCTTTTACTCAACAAAAAGATGTTTCATATTTTCGTATGGACACAACACATACACTATCTGATCTTCATTTGGAAGATTTGGATATTGAAAAGAAGGAAGTTTGCCCCACCTTAGTACCTCGTTCATGCACAATTGAGTTTGTGTATTACTATTGTTGTCTCAATTGTTTACACATTTTGAGCCTGATATAGCACAACATGCTTACATTCTTTCATACACAAGCATGTACACATAGAAAAATTATTTTTTTCTGTCAAAACATTTATAGAATTACCTTGTGTTATTCGATGATTGAATGGAAGACCTAGGGAGTGAACAATAATAAAACTCCTTGTACAGTACATTCGTTGTACTAAGTGGCTTCGTGCTACTTACAGACATTTTAACTAATTCATTTGTTGATTCAGGGTTACATTCCTATTTGTTTGAATTTGAACAGATTCGGATGAATACATTATGAATTGACGGATGTTCAGAGGCTCATATGGAAAGATCAGTGGTCAGAAAATGGTGACATTTCTTGAAAGAGTTTTGATGATTTATATACTCTACATCATCAAAAAGGGGGAGACAATCAAGAAATGACAAAGTAGTTTTGGAGAAATAATTAAGAAATGACAGAGTTTGAAAGATTTATTTTTAGAGATATGTTGGAAATATTCAGAATGAAAGAAAAAGTTCAAAAAGTTCTGAAAGGTTGAGGAAATTTGCTAAAATTTTATTTGAAGATTATTTGCTGAAGCAAAAGTGAGCAGAATCTGAAGATAATTTCTTTTCTGAAGTCTGAAAGAGGTTTTCATAACCTTGGGGAAGATTGTTAAAATTCTTGAAGAAGATAATCATAGGCTTTGGGGGAGATTGCTGAAAATCTGAAGATATTTCAAAGAAAAGGAAGATTGACTTTAAACAAATTTACTCAAAGGGGGAGATTTATTTTCAAAGGAGATTGTTTGTCAAAAGCATTAAAGGGGGAAATTGAATTTTATTGAAGAATATAAACAAGGGGAGATTGTTCGTGAATGCTGAATTTCTTTCTGAATCCAAAGGGGAATATAAAAGTGTTTATCATTTTAGAGATGATCTTGAATCCAAAGGGGGAGATTGTTAATGCATAAATATGTTGGATCCAAGATCATAGGAACTGAAAGTCAAAGCCCAAGCCAAAGCCTTTCAAGCTAAGTCAAAGTATTAGTTTAGTTTAGTTTGTCTTTGTAATGTTTGTAAGAAGTATAAATAGCTTTTGTTTTTGTTGTAAACGTGTGACTAAGAATGTGGAACACTTTGAGAGAATATGTTTTAGGGAGAGAAATATTAGAGTTGAGAGCATCTTGTATTTTGTGAATTTGAGATAAAATAATATGGCAAGTTTGATTGAATCTTGATTGTTATCTTGTTAATTGCACATTAAATGACACACAATATCGCTAGGCATGATGACTAAGGCCCTTAAGTCCTCTAAATCTTCCCTATCACTTATGGAACTAGGAGGATCACCGGCCATGAGAAAATCCGAGTGGAGGGTTTTCTCCTTAGAAAGGTCAAGAATGTCCCAGTTCTTTCAGGGTTTCTTTGCTATAAACTTACGGCGCATAAAGAGGGCAGAAATCGTACCTTATATGGGACTCTAACTTTGGTCGATTTTGGTAAAGATCTGTGTTGCAGGTTTTTTGGAAAAGATCTCGAAGGATCTCAAAGGCTATTTCTCTCTCTAAAAATCAAATTCGCATGAAAAGGAAATGATTCAGCCAACGATCGCTATTTATACGAACCATGATGTTAGGTCGACTCGACCGATGATCAACACGACGACAACTGTCCATCGCCTTTTCGTAGGCACCGTCGGATGGACGACAAGTGTCCAAACCACTAGCACACACGCGCCCCACGTCGCCATGACGTCACGACTATTTCGGCTTATAGTTCCCCACACAACCGAATCGGTTTTCAAGAAACCGATTCAATTCCCTTGGTCGACACGTGTCATTTCAGTTATGATAAAAAAAATTAAAATTCGGATTTGACGCCTAATTTCAAATTTTGGGATAAACTGCTTGGGTAAAATTCCCAAAGTCTCGACCGACGTAAGATTCATACGACCAAACATATCTTTAGACTAGGTTTTAACGACCAAAAAACCATAAGACTTACATTCGTTACTTTTAATATCGGTCGTAAGATTACCCACGACTCATAGATGGCGACCAGTTATGCTTAGACCTCCTCTTAGTAACAACTATCGTCCGTCGTAAGTCTACTTACGACATTAACCATTTAATATGCAATGGATGTTTCTCTTTGACTATTAAATGCAGGTCTTAAGTCATTTATAATCCAACGACTATAACTGAAGACATTCATGAAGACCATTCAAAGACATGGACCGTTACGCTCATTAAAGCTCATTTATGACGACGAAGGTATATAAACAAGAAAAGAAAGATCATTTAGACACATCAAGCGAATACCAGAGCACCTTACCATGTAGAAAGCAAGCAAAGTTACTCTCCTTCAAAGAAACTTACGACACTCTGATCAAATTCACGACATAGGAAGCAATCTTACGATTAGTTCACTTTCTTGTACTTTTGTAACTAATTGTACCCTCAATCATTGTTTCCAAAGGACAACGTCCCTGTTTGACGTCCATAGTGCATCGATGACCTAATCTGTCGTCCTCGGTTTTTTACCCTCGACGGGGTTTCCCGCGTCACCAAATTCCAGCGTCTTATTTACTTTTCTGTACTTGTCGTACGATTTGTCCAAGATTTATTTCTTTAGTTGTTAAAGCTCCACACCAACTTTAAGTAATTCTAAAGGGTGATTTTTGGGATTAACACTCGTCGCTAACGGAACCTTGTTAAGTCTAATTTTGTAGTAATCATTGTATTTATTTTCTAGCTTTTACTGCTTTTATTAGTGTAATATGTTTTGTAAAGGCTAGGGGTATTTAAGTCCCCTTAGAGCCTTTGTTTTGTAACTTTGGCATTCTCTTTCAATACAATAGTTTGAACTTTGCGCTTGTTACTCTCTCTCTCTACTTTCTCTCTCTAAGAATCAGTGATCTTGGACTCTCAATTGGTATCAGAGTCGTACCAAACTTTTCAGGAATGAATTGATCAGAGTTTGAATTGAAATTTGTGAGATTTTAATCGAAAATTCTGAATTTTTCGAAAGTTTTTCACAAAAACGAGTTCGTTACTGTTCATTCGAATTTTTGTGGAAAATCGTTTTTATTTGCAAGATAATGGTTTCTTTGGATGCGAATTGTGTTTTGGATTGATTTTTGTTTAGATTCCATATCGAAATTCGTTCAAAATCGATTCCAATTTTCGTTTTTTTTTTAGTTTTTCTTGAACACGATTTCGGTATCTGTTCTTGATCGAATTCGTGTAATTTGTTGTTTTAATCGAAAATTGATTTCATGTGTGAGTTTAGAACTGTTTTTCGATGATGCTGACAGGTTCTTGAGATCAATTGTGCAGGTTTTGATCGATTTAAGTTTGAATCTGTCAAGAACTCGACTTTGCGCTTCATTCATACGGTCTTGAGAAGAAAGTCACACTTTGCGTATCTCTCAGTAAACGCAAAGTCTTACTTTGCGCGTCATTCATCACCCGCGAAGTTGAACTTTGCGCTTCATACTTCACCCGCGAAGTATTAGTTTGCGATTCACACAGGACTCGAAAACCTCTTCTTGCGTTTCATGTTCAAAACGCAAACCTACTTTGCGTATCTTGTTGGAACCGAAAAACCTCTAGTTTGCGCTTTATCTGTCCTTAGTTAAAAATAAAAAAAAAAGTCTGGAAATTTTTTTTTAGTGTGTCATCTAAATTTTTTTTTTAAAACTTTCTGTCATAACTAATGTTTTTCAAATTTTCAATTTTTAATATTTTTCGAAAATTTTCAATTCTATCTGGTTGTTATTTTTCTGATATATAGTTTGGGACGGTCATTCACTTCAAGTTGATTACTTTTTCAAGATATTAATTTTCTACAGATCTGATATATCTGGTATTGAAGCTGAAAGAAATGATCTGAAATTGAAAAATTCAGAATACCTCAAAAGGATTCAGGATTTGCAACTTAAATTGTTCACCTGTATTAAAACTCCTGAATGTATTCAGTGTACTAATAATCGTTCTAAATTTTCAGATATTCTCTATGAGAAAGAAAAAGAGATAAAAGAGAAAGAGAGAGAGATTATAACTCTATAAAGCCAACTGAAGACAACTGAACAGAAATCATCTAAGCCACAAGCAAAATCAGTTGAGCTTCAAAACGAGTTGAAGGCTTTCAAAGAGAAGACGAAGGAATTGGAATCTGAGAACTCTGAGCTTAAAAAGAATTTATCTGATTTGGAAAAACAGCTTGTTGAAAATAAAGCTGATTTTGAAAGTGAAAAGAAAATTTTTTCAAAGAAGTTCTCAGATTTCTCCAAGAAATGTTTTGAAGAGAAAAAGATAGTGGAGCTTAAATGCTTAAAACTTTCTCAACAAATCTCTGATTTTGAGAAAGTATTGATTTTGGAAAGAGAGAAGTTTGAAAAAGAAAAGAAGGCCATAGAACAAAAGAATTTAGGATTATTCAAAGAACTATCAGGCCAGAGAAATGATTCAGAAAAAGGATTTGAAGAAGAAAGATCCATATTTGAGTCTGAAATCAAGAAACTGACTTCAAAATTATCTGAATTGTCTGCTGCTGCGCTGAAAGAACAAAGAACGAAGTCTGAATTCAAGACGAAGATTGACCAGCTTGTGAAAGAAAGAGATGACTTTACATCAAAGATCAAAGAGCTTGAAAAATCTGTTTCAAGTTCAAATCAGAAATTCGTTTCTTCACAAAGGTCGATCAAATCATTTAATCAGATTCGTCGCACTAACCTTTTATTTGATGAATATTTAAATGGTTCAGATTCTTATCCAAGGAGAAAAAGTTTCAAGAAAGAGAAACTGGTGTGGAAAAAGAAACCAGTCAAAGATGATAAGGAAAATGAGCTGAAAGAGAAGAAATCATGTGTACCTGTGCACAAAGCAAAGAAGAACAAAGCACTTAACAGTAAGAAATTTTATTGTTCTAGTTGTTGTACACATGATTATTTTCATAAATCAACTGATCATTACTGGTATGGTTCTTACTCCATAACCCCCACACGAACTGCAACTAACATTTCTGGACCCAAATACCAGTGGGTACCAAAGAAGAAAATTGATTCTTTGTTGCAGGCACCTCACGTCAAGGGGAAGTAAGAGAACAATGGCTCTTGAATAACACAGTTCAAGACCCGCACCTCAATGTCAAGAATATGGCTTCTAAGCACATCAGCTTAGAACCCTAACTTCAAAGGAGTTTGACTTCTAAACACAACAGTTTAGGACTCGGACCTCAGCGTTCAAAAAGACCTTACTCCTGTATGCTTGCATCAGAAGGATATTGATGGTCTTCATCCCAAGAGAATTGATCTGATCTCTATCCTATACTTTTTCTTTGCTAGATTTTTCTGATATTGATGGTCTAACAATTAAAAAGGGAGTGTTTGATCTCTATCCTGTTTTACTTGTAATATTTCAGATGCTTAATTTAAGGGGGAGTAAACGTGGTGGCTTCTGATCACATGACAGATCAGGACCCGTTCATCAATGATTAAAGACGGATATTGTGCCAATATCCAGGGGGAGCTTAAAAGATATAAATCATTTAATCATGATTTGAGGGGGAGCTGAAAAGGTAAATATCTTCTGATCCTAGATCTCGGATTGTTTGAAAGAAGAACAACTTTCGAACATGAAAAACAGTTTCTTAAATGTTCAAACCACTTCTTATTCTCAAAAGATTTTATGAATTTAGAAGTGTGATTTTAAATGTTTTTCAAAATTTTGAGCTTATTGTTTAACTGACCGTGTTTCCAAAGATCAATACTTGTGTATTATCTTTTCCATATACTGTCAAGTATTCATACACACCGGTTCAGTATTTTATTTGAATTTGTTATTACCATGTCTCAAAATGAACAAATTTTTCGATGGTAATACCCTCATTTGAAATTCAAAGTTGTTGAGCATCATTCATTTTTTACATATTTGTGCCTTCATTGATAAATTGTTTATATTTGTTCATATAAACAAATATCCAATTCTTTGATACCCTAACCATTTGATTTGATCTGTTTAATTCATTGTCAGATTCTCAAAACAATTCTCTTGACTTCATTTCATTCATTCAATATTCTTGTTTTGAGAAATCTTCAAAGTTCAAATGCTTAAATTTCATTTCTGATTTTTGATGAGCATGCATACACTGACATATGATTTCTTGTGCTTTACATGTCAAGAAAATCATTGACCAACATGTACTTTTAGGAACATGGGATTCAGTGTGAGTGCTTAATAGATCTTCCATGGATTCACGATAACCAGTGTTTCCTACCCCGGAAGAAATCCTTTGAGTGATTGAGGGGAGAGGGGTCTAAAAGAATTGAGTGTGGGGGTGAGCAGAGGTAAAATGTAAATGAGAGATTGGTTAGATGTGAGCTTATATGTTTAAAAGAAAGAGGGTGTGAGAACAGAGTTAAAAGAATATCAGAACTCTGCACCAAACATCTTTCTGAGCCGGCCAGCCACATTACTGATTGGTTCACATTCCTTTGGTGACCATCATTGAAATAGGCAAATAGCCCATGCCATTTCTTGTATACAACCCCACCAGCTACTCATTCTTTTCTTAAAAAGAGAATGTTTCACATTTTCTGGGGAAGCAACATATAATCTATCGGATCTTCTTTTGGAAGATACTGATATTGAAAAAGAAGGAAAGTTGCCCCACCTTCGACCCTTTCTCATGCACATTGAGTCCGTGTACAATCATTGTTGTCTCAGTGATTTACATACTTTGAGCCTTTATGAAACACAATCATTGTGCTAATTCTTTGATACACAAGCACGAGCACACAGAAAATCTGTTTTTCTGTCAGAACATTCATAGAATTACCTTGTGTCTTTCAATAATTGAATGGAAGTCCTGGGGAGTCATCATTAAACCAACTCCTTATATTGTACATTCGTTGTACACAGTAACTTTGTGTTACTGACAGGCATTTCTAACTGTTTCATTTGTTGAATCAGGGTTACCACGTCTATTATGTCTGAATTTGAAAAGATTCGGATATATATTGTTCATGATTCGGCTCTTCAGATCAAAGCGCGCCTATTGTCAAGGGGGAGATTGTTATTTGGTTACAAAAGGGGTGATCAAAGTCTATGCTGAAATTGAAGAAATTTTGATGATTATGCTGCTCTCAATCATCAAAAAGGGGGAGAATTATACAAAGATCAATTTCAAAGTTCAAGTCTGACAAAAGTTTGTTCGGATCAAGATCTTCAAAATCTGATGAAGAAATTCTGAAAGTTCAAAATGCTTCCGCTGTTACAAAGTTAAATGTATTTGAAGAAGATTGTTCAAAGTTAATTCAAGATGATTTGTGAAAGTCTGTTCTTCCAAAGATGATCCAGAGATCAAAGAGATGAAGATACATAATCATGTTGTTTCAAAGAATTTTCAGAAGTTTCAAAGTTGTCAAAGTTTTTCAGAAGATTAAAGAAATCTGTTTCCTGTTCAAGACATGTTGACTTTCAAAGCTTCAAAGATTAAAAAGACTTTCCAAGATTCTTCAAGAGCTGAAAGAGTAAAGATTGTGAAAGCTTCAAAGGGACAAAAGCTGAAGAATCAAGTGCTGAAGACTAGTGTCAAATTTTTTTTATTAAATCTTGAATACAAAGGGGGAGATTGTTAAGTCTAAATATTGTATCCAAGATTTAATTAGGAAAGTCAATCTTAGAAGTCAATATTGTCAATGTATTAGGAAAGTCAAAGCTTGTTTAGTTTCCTTAGCCTTTAAGGCTTTGTAATAGTTAGGTATATATAGTGTTGTCTTTGTAATCTTGTAGTAACATTCTAGAGAGTTATGTGTGTATTGTAATTCAGAGATTGATGAATACGAGATCTAGTTTCTCTCTCTAGACTTTCTCTCTCTAGTTCTTGAGATTTTATGATAAATCTTGAGTAATTGTTTGTTGTATTTGGGATTTTAAATATGTTTTGGTGGTTGTTGATGACTACTCCAGATATACTTGGGTAAAATTTCTGAAGTCAAAAGACGAGACTCCTGAAGTACTCATCAACCTTATCAAGACAACTCAGACAAATAAGCAGAAGCAAGTGAAAGTGGTAAGATCTGACAATGGTACTGAGTTCAAAAACAGTACTCTTCAGGCATTCTATGAATCTCAAGGAATACAACAACAATTTTCTGTTGCTCGTACTCCGCAACAGAACGGCGTTGTTGAAAGAAGAAACAGAACGCTTGTTGAGTCTTCCAGGTCAATGCTCGCTTATTCAGGTCTACCTTTGTCTTACTGGGCTGAAGCAGTGTCAACTGCCTGTCATACACAGAACAGATCAATTCTGCATCGTCGCTTCAACAAAACACCGTATGAACTTATGAACGGGATCAAACCGAACATCAAGTATTTCAAGTCATTCGGGTGTAAATGCTACGTTCTGAATGACAGGGAGAATCTCAACAAGTTTAGTCCAAAGGCAGACGAGGGTGTATTCGTGGGTTATTCTTCGAACTCTGCAGCTTATAGAGTTTTTCTGATCTCTGCTAGAAAGGTCATAGAGAGTGTCAATGTAAAATTTGACGAAGCTGCTGATTTGGTTTCTAGTCACTCAGGCTCAGAACCGGCTATCATTGGAAATTCAGTTTCTGAACAAATCAGTTCAGAACCTGTTCTTTCACCGGATAACCAGGATTCTTCTACTCCCTCTCCTATTCTTTCTGATCTTGATTTTCTGTTTGAAAGTTTTTATGATGATGTGCCTAAATCTAACCCTGTAAATGTTTCTAATGTTTTGAATCAGGAAACTGAGAGTTCATCTATTTCAAATTCCGCTGCATCTATCTCTGACAATGATGTTGCTCCAGTCCCTCCTGATCAACAAGAACCGGCACAACAAGAACCTGTTCAATCAGAAAATGTACAATCAGAACCAGTTCAAGAAGAACAACCTGTTCAAGAAGAATCAGTTCTGGAAGAAATACAGCATGATGTTATTCAACAAACTGTTCCCGAATCTGATTCAGAAATTGTTGAGATACCTCCTCCTCAAGTAGAAACTATTTCTATCTCTTCATCTGATGTAGAAGTTTCTGAACCTCCCTCTCTTCAATTAGAAGTGGTTCAAGATGTAATTGATCCTCTCCCTCATACAATAAAATGGACAAGATCTCATCCAATTCATCAAATTATTGGAGATCCTCAATCCAGTGTTTTTACACGCTCCAAGACGGCTACTTCCAACGAATGTCTCTTCACTTGCTTCCTAAGCAAGATTGAACCTACAAAAGTTTCTGAAGCGTTGGAGGACCCGAATTGGATCATTGCTATGCAAGAGTAGATCAATCAATTTGATGCGCTCAAAGTGTGGAGACTTGTACCTAGGCCGAAAGGGAAAAGCATAATTGGTACAAAGTGGATATTCAAGAATAAAAAGGATAAAGATGGTATCGTCGTGCGAAACAAAGCAAGGTTGGTAGCCAAAGGATATCGACAAGAAGAAGGTATTGACTACGATGAAACGTTTGCACCCGTTGCCAGATTGGAAGCTATCAGAATGTTTCTTGCCTTCGCTGCTTATCGAAACTTCACAGTATATCAAATGGACGTCAAGACGGCATTTCTCAATGGCAAGCTGAAAGAAGAAGTATATGTATCTCAGCTAGAGGGATTTGTTGACAAAGATCGTCCAGATTATGTATATTTTCTCGATAAAGCATTGTATGGTTTGAAACAAGCTCCGCGGGCGTGGTATGACGAGTTGTCAGCTTTCTTGGTCAAATCCGGCTTCACCAAAGGGTCTATCGATACTACTCTTTTCATTTATAGAACTAATCTTGATATCTGCTTAGTACAAATATATGTAGATGATATTATTTTCGGTGCGACTAACAAATCTTTGTGTACTTGGTTTTCTGATCTTATGACCTCTAGATTTCAGATGAGCATGATGGGAGAAATCAACTTCTTCCTCGGCTTACAAGTGAAGCAACTTCCTGATGGTATTTTCATCAACCAGTCCAAGTATATATTTGACATTTTGAAGAAATTCAAAATGGACAAATTTACTTCAATCGGAATGCCGATGGCTCATGGTGCCAAACTCGGACTCGATCAAGATGGAAAAGTTGTGGATCAAAAGACATACAGAGGGATGATCGGATCACTGATGTATCTAACTGCCAGTCGCCCGGACATAATGTTCTCCACGTGCTTGTGTGCCCGATTTCAGGCTAAACCAAAATAATCTCATCTTTTAGCAGTCAAACGCATTTTTAGATATATTAAAGGAACTCCTTATTTAGGATTATGGTATCCTAAAAGTTCTGACTATAATTTTGTTGCTTATTCAGATGCAGATTTTGGTGGTAATCAATTGAACATGAAGAGTACTTCTGGTCATCTTCAGTTTTTAGGTGACAGACTGATAAGTTGGGCGTCGAAAAAGCAAAACTGCGTTTCAATATCAACAGCCGAAGCTGAATACGTCGCTGCAGCTAGTTGCTGTGCTCAAGTGCTCTGGATGAAAATGCAACTTCGGGATTACGGGATGCTGTACAAGACAGTGCCAATTTATTGTGACAGCAAATCCGCAATTGCCATATCAGTCAATCCAGTCCAGCACACCAAGACCAAGCACATAGACATGAGATATCATTTTATAAAGCATCATGTGGAAGAAGGTACTATTGAATTATATTTTGTACCAACTGAATATCAACTTGCTGATATTTTTACAAAAGCCTTAGATGAAAAATGTTTCAATTTTTTGCTTTCAAAATTAGGCATGTTGAATTTAAAAGTTTAAATCTTTACAAATTTTATTCTATAAAATAAAATTTTACAGATTTTCTTTTTTTTGAATAAAGCGTATGTCTAGGATCATTTACAAGTTTATTGTTAATATTAAAGTTTTATATGTTCAAATTTCAAGTCTTACAAAAGTTGAAAAGTCAGTAACATGTTTGTAGCTTTTAATACTGTTTTAAAGATATGTAAGTCTGAATTTTTATAGTTTACTTTGCTTAGACTACCTAAATGATCAGAATTATAGATCGGAATGAAAATATGGGCTAAACATTTAGATGTTGATCTGAGTGATTGAGATGAATAATAAATTCTTAAAAAAAAATACAGAAATCTCTGAGTTTAAAAGTTTGTACCTGTGACCATTCTGGTTTGGGAAAGTAAGTTCCGTGGGATGCTCGTCATCTGGTCCCCTAAGGTCATTTGGTCTGGGAGTGATCGAACAGAAATCCTTCTATAGAATCAGATCGAAAGTCATGTTTTACTGGTATGAATGGGTTTAGAATATGTCGATGTAGCCTTTCTGATCCGGGAAAGTAAGTTCAAAGGGGTGCTTGACACCTAGTCCCCTAAGGCCAGCTGGTCTGGGAGCGGCTGACCCAAATCCTGCAATAGGGTCAGATAGAAAGTTACGTTTACGGCATGTTCTTTACTTAATTAACTTTCTGATTAAAAAGATGCCAAAGTGCACGCGCTTAAAAGATGCCAAAGAGCACACTTATGTTAAGATGCCAATGTGCACACTGCTAAAAAGATGCCAATGAGCACACATCTCATGATACTTGGTGATATGTTTGAGTTGTGATAAACCTGTAAATTTGTGAAAGTCTTAATTTTTGATGACTTAGTGATAGTACATGCAAAGTTTTCTATAATTATTTTAGAACTGCATTTTTATTGAAGCTATTTGAAGTTCACATGCGAGCACACTGAATAGACAAATGGAAGTTTTTGAAACTGAACATGTCTTAACTTGATATGCAATTATACTTGTTCTTGCATCCGACAATATATGCTTGATTTCAACTTATTGATAAATCTGTGAAATTTTACTGAGTAGACTTTAATTTGTTTAGTGTTTAAAATTTTATATGTTCAGTTGTTACAAAATTTATATTCAATATGATCATCTTTCATACTGATGTCTTTATGTTTGAGTATATATGTTGGTTGTAAATGGTCTGTGCATTTTTCAAGGGGGAGAGCTAATCTGAAAAAGTTATCTGAACTTTTCTGTGGTTGAGGGGGCGTAAGGAAGAAAATTATCTGTGCTGATAAGAAGTTAAATAGGTATGTTTTTCAAATTTTTCTACACATTTGCTATATTAACAGTTTAATTTTTGTGCATGTGTGTAGGGGGAGCAAAAGGATTTCAGGTATATTTTTTACATTTTTTTTTATTTTTATGATTTTTTTTAGATTTAGTTTTATTTTTGTTTTCTAGGTTAAATAGTGTTTTATTTTCTTTTTTCATTTTTTCCCGCCTACTGTTCTTTGCTATTCATCTTTTCGGCTCCTCTTTCTCTCTGTCGCTCTTTGTGCTTGATTTCAATATGATTTCTTTCAGATTTGTTACACGAAATCAAGGTATGTTTTGTTTCTTTTCACTTCGTTTATTGATGTTGAAGATACATTTGTTTGAGCTCTGAATCGATTAGAGTTTTTCAAAAACTGATGTTTCATATTTCTCGTTCCCTTCAAAATTCACAGATTGTGTTTTTGGTGCATTTTTTTCGTAAAATCAAGTATTGGGTTTTGCTTAGATCAGTAACTCGATCATCAGGTATGTATTCTTTTACTCTAATTTCTTGTATTTTGTTTTAATTTGAGTTTTTGTGCTTTTCGGGTCTGAGAATCGCGAACCCTAGGTTTTTGGTCAAGGATGATAGACCCCCGCAAAGTGACCTTTGCGAGTCTAGTTAGAAACTCAAAGTATACTTTGCGTGTCTAACTAGAAACGCAAAGTGAACTTTGCGAGTCTAGTTAGAAACGCAAAGTGAACTTTGCGTGTCTAACTAGAAACGCAAAGTCTACTTTGCGCTTCTATCTTGTGTAAAATTTTGTGTTTTCTTTCCAAGTATATACGTATCAACTAGGACACGCAAAATGTACTTTGCGTCTCCTCTTTGACACGAAAACTTTTCTTTTGTTTTTCTTCATGTGTTGTCAGGTTTTGATATCAAGTACGTTTGACCCGCAAAGTGGACTTTGCGAGTCTAGTTAGAAACGCAAAGTGAACTTTGCGCGTCTAACTAGAAACGCAAAGTGAACTTTGCGCGTCTAACTAGAAACGCAAAGTCTACTTTGCGCTTCTAACTTGATACGCAAACCTTCCTTGCGTTTTTGTGTGTTTTTGTTTTGTTTGTCTAAGTATAGTTTTCGGACCCTGTTAGACACACAAACTCACCTTTGCGTCTCTTAAGTGAAACGCAAAACTTGGTTTGCGCTTCTAACTTGGCACGCAAACCATACTTAGAATTTTTTTTATTTTTGTTTTTGCCTAATTCTTTTTCATTTTTGTTTTTCAGGTCTATTATGTCTTCTAAAACCCATACTGATCCAATGATTCAAGACGAGAATGTTATTCTCGATGATCCATCTGATCGAGCCTCTCATGATACTCCCATGCCGTCACATCCTTCTGTTGGGGCCAATCTTTCTGCTTCTCGTCGCACACCAAATGATGTGTTTCCAACCATCATGTATATGTCATACAAGCCAAACAACTATCACGTGGACTTTGATAGAATCAAGATTCATCCAGTGATACGAGCAATTCTCAAAGGACATCCACTTGCCCCTGCTCTTTCTTACTGCGCAGATGTTTCTGAAGTGTATCTACAACAGGCTTGGAATACCATAACAAAGAATGAACTAGCTCGTCTGCACCGCTTTGAGCTTCAAGTTGATCAGTTTGAATCTTTCCTTTCCTACAAACGACTGAGAATGATACTGGAGCTTCCTGAGCCAAACTCCAGACCAGGCAGAACTACATATGACAACTTTCCATCTGAAGAGGAAGTCTATGAAGGGACTCGGAATCTTGGATATGTGGGTACTTTGAACAAACCTACAGACTTTGACAAGTCCAATCTACCTCCAGTATGGTACGCACTGTTCTCTGTTCTCATCAGGTGCCTGACGTCGAAGCATTCTGGCACAGACAGTGCAAGTCTATTGTATCTTCGATTGTTCCATGCAGTCGTCTATGACTTGCATGTCGACTACACGTTTATATTTTGGACCGAACTCTCGGAGGTGGTACATGACAAGTTCACCAACAAGAAACGAAAGTTCATTCCATTTGTCAGATTTATGAAGCTCATTGTTCGAAGCATGCTCCGTAGCAATCCAGCTATTCCTCGCAGGTTATCTTGGCCTCAGGTTCCAGACTCGGAAATGTCTTACATTCAGAAGCAGAAGAAGACTTTCAACTATTCTATGACTATTCCATATGCTCTTATTGCCAACTACGCTGATGTTGCAAATGAGGATGTCATAGAATATTGTATGGAGAATGAGTTTGTGGAAGCCGTACAAGAAGAGCCTTCTCATGAAAATCAAGTTATTGAACAAGATGTTGAAGTTGAAGCAGCTGTTTCTGACAAAGAGCCTGAAGTTGAAAAAGAGGCTGAAAATGAGCAAGAAGTTGTTGTTATTGTTGAAACAGAAGTAGTTCAAGAGGATGTTGCTTCTCAACAAATTGAGACTGTTATTGCTGATATTGGTACTGCAGCTACTGATGATATTGCTTTTGATTTTGAAGATGGGGATGATACTGCTGCTGATGCTATTCTTGCTAGTGATAAAGATGAGGATGAAAGTGATTCTGATGATGATGATAGTGATCATTCTGATCAACCACGTATTCAAGTATATGAAAGGAAGTCCAAGACACCGGAAGTGGTTGTCTTAACAGAAGTTCTCTCTGAAGATGAATCTGTTCCAGTTAATCCTTCAGTTGCACATCTTCAAGTAGATGAACTAGATACAGCTTTTGATCAAGCCACAACATCGGTTCAAAGTCAAGCTCCAGCAACTACACTTACAGCTATTCAGCCTACACCATCAGCTGTAGATCTTACTTCTGATCAAGCTCGGGCTTCTACTGACAAATTCTCTACGTTGAATGATGTTATTCGTCAGCTATCTAAAAGAATGGATGCAGAAAAGGAAGCTCAAATTCTGAAGTTGAAGACTTTCTTCAAAGGAAAGATGCCGGAGATTGATACTTCAGTAATTCCTCCAGAGATTCCATTCAGAAGACCAACTGGAGTGGTTCTTCGTGAACCTCCTTCTGCTATGCCTACATCTACTTCTCCGGTTGTTTCTCTTCCATTTCCTTCATTGGTTTCTTTATCGGCGGGAATTTCTACATCTGCTCCTTCAAGATCTTCTCTTCACGATATTCCAGTTTCAGAGTTGACAGATCTGCTATATGCTCGACTTCTCTCTATGTCGCCGCCTGAACATCAAGATCAAGATCTTATCTCTCTTTTACGAAACTTCCAACCTACGCCGCCTCCAGTTCCTTCATCTGAATCTGACAGGATCACTGCTTTATCTAATGAGTTTCATGAATTCAGATCAGAAGTTCGATCAAGTTTTGTTGATCTCAAATCATTTATGTCTCAAGCCTTCTCTGATTTATCTTCAAGGCTTGATTCTCATGTCCAAAGCTGCAGAACTGAGTCCGGCCCGTCTCTTAAGCGCCGACATGACCAAGATGATCCTGATCATCAAGGCCATGAGGGGGAGATGGCAAAGAGACCAAGAGTTGAAGGATCTTCTGAAGCAAGAGAAGATATTCAAGAAGAAGAGACTGGTGATAGAGGAAAGATTGGAGAATCTGTTGAAGACTGCAACATTCAGGACTTAGTGAATATTATGATTGAGAATGTTGATATGTCTTCTTTGTATAATGAACTGAACATGTCTGAGAGCAATATTAATGATAATATGCAAATTGTTGTTTACATGGATCCAGACGTTTCTGCAAGCGTTCATGAAGTTGAAGAATCTGAAGCTGCAAATGACATGAGGTCATTCTTTGCTAACTTCATCGAGATTAATTCTGATGATGATGAAGATGTCAGATTGGAAAAGATATGTCAAGTCAATGAAGAAGACTGTGATGACATCATTATCATTTCAGATACAGAAGACGACTCAATGTTCATGGATGCTAAAGAGAAAGAAGAAGCAGATTTGTTATATAGTGATCTTCCTGCTCATGATGAGATTCCTGAATCAATTAATGTCACATCTACTCCTGTTGATAGTTCAGCTCAGACTGCCACTATTCCTTCAAGATCATTTGACGTTGGTCAGTCGTCAAGAGCAGAAGCTGATGTTCCACCTTATGATCCTGTTATTCCTCCATCCATTCTAGAAGAAGGACCAGCTTTATCTAGACGCCAAAGACAAAGAAGTTTGCAACGTAGATATTTGGCATCAAGGCAAAGATCAGCCTTTCTAGAAGACACTCAAAGAAACATCTTTGTCTCTAGAAGAAGGGCAATTAATATCTATGCAATCCTTGGAGTAGAGAAAGAGTCAGAAGCCTATCAATATGAGGACTTGATGTTTATCAAGTGTCAGCGCAAAAGGAATAGTACCGTTTCTTCTCAGCACTTGATTGTTCGAGTCATCAGTGTCACAATCAACAAGTTTGTGAACATCTGGTATCCCGATTTTGAATTTGAAAGAAGAGACTGCAAGCGGTATAAATTTTCAGAGGCAGACTTCTCTGATCTTTCAATAGACGATATTGAATTCTTATTTGATCACTTCAGGAATCTGTATCATAGAACACAGGATATTTCTCAAGCTTTGTTCGTCATCAAAAGATTCATACGACGACAAATCAGATTCTTCCGAGTTTTTGATTTCCAGATGGCTGTAGAAAGTTTCCAACCGGTTGTTAATCTTCTCAGGCCCAACCGAAGCTTACCGAACTTAGAGTCTTATCCATTTTTCACTATTATTGAAGATCCATATGGAGTAGTGTACAAGAATGGGTCTAATGAAAAATGCTTTCTCAGGTTTGAAGAAATTGCTCACTTCTCCGATGGAACCTTAAAAGTGATCAAGCTTCAGTTAGAGCAACGTATGAAGGATGCTAAAAGAAGATTTGTAGAAACAAGAACAATTTCATTTCATGTTGATAATGAAGAGATTCGACTTCTCCAAAAGACTTTAGATTCAATTCAAGAGAGATTAAATCTCCGCTCAACTCTAAGACGACTGGAAGTTTTAGTTGGTTTGAATCGTCTTCGTCAAAGAGAAGAGCGTTAGTGATCCTCCAAAGTCGCCTGGTTGGTCTATGCTGTTTTTGAAGATTGTTTTTGAAGACCACGGCGCCAATGATTACTAAGGGGGAGATTGTTAAGTCTAATTTTGTAGTAATCATTGTATTTATTTTCTAGCTTTTACTGTTTTTATTAGTGTAATGTGTTTTGTAAAGGCTAGGGGTATTTAAGTCCCCTTAGAGCCTTTGTTTTGTAACTTTGGCATTCTCTTTCAATACAATAGTTTGAACTTTGCGCTTGTTACTCTCTCTCTCTACTTTCTCTCTCTAAGAATCATTGATCTTGGACTCTCAAACCTGATATACATGTCATTTAAGAAAAAGTGTTAGGCTTTACACCTAGTGAGAACAAACAATTTATATAAAAGCTTGGGGATGAATGAAATAGAATTAAATGGTTTTTCAATAACTTAGAAAGGTAAAGCTTGCCAAATAATCACATAAGGACTTCACGGTCCAAAAGCATCTTTCGATGACGGTGGAGGCCCGATGTCCAAGTATCATCGTGGAACATAAAAGTAAGCCACTTTCCGAGTTGTGAGCTCAATACTAGGATCCATGGCCACGAGTAACGCCGAATCGTACATAGATGTGGGGGAGGGCACCCGAGGATCAAAGTCATACTCATTCACTAGGATTACATTTACGGCCCATGGTTAGTATCCGGTCCCACATAACCGTACCAAGCTGCCTCCAAGGACCCAATGTCTCAACTAGTTACAAAGGGGAAACAACATACCAAAATAAGCCGACTCCTATTCCTATGGATCCAATAGTAATAGTCTACGGCTAGTCACAATCTCATTGGTGACTAAATTATAACAACACATATAGTCTCGATAATAGCATTTCCATAAAATGATCCCCATACATGATCAACTCTCATGCATTTAAAACCCTATAAAGACTGATAAATGGTAATTTCTATTATGAATATAAAACATCACCAAAAATGAGGTTTTCCAAACGTTTCTAGACTTTTAGAACAATCTTTGCCAAAACAACCAATAATCATTTATTTCTAAGTAGGATCTCCGAATTTTGAGAAAACCCTAAATGAGATCAAAATGATTTAATCCAAGCATTTAATCCGAAATATATAAATAAATCACATTTTCATTTCCAACCAAGAATCTCAACATCATATCCCAAAATGGTTAAAACCCCAAAAATCTCCAAACTCATATTAGGTCAAAATCTTGCAAGTAAAAAAAAATATAAACAAGGAGATGATTAGGAGTTTAAAATGTAGTTTTGACATGTATAAAAAGTAAAGGGTTAGAAGGAAATCACCTTGTTGGTTTTTATCTCAAAACCTAAAACTAAAAGAACCCTAGAATGATGAGAATGGTTGTTTGAACTTTAGGTGAGACTTGAATCTTTTCTCAATAAGTCCTTATGGAAACCTAGAGGGAGTAATAAATGATCAAGGATATAGGGAGTAATCAATGAGGAGGGAGGTGAAAGGAAAAAGAAACTTACCAAAAAGTTGAGAGGAAAACGTTTGCAAGCTGCCCAAAATCTGATAAAATGAACCAGAAATCAGAGATGTTCTTTTTATACCCTAGGTCCCCCGACGACGACCTTGACACACGATAGTGACATTTGTCAATATCGCCGGACATAATCGCCCAAAATGTACCGAGGGCTCGGACACTCCTATGATAGTGCCAAGAAAAAGTGACCAATGTCACAATCGTGAGGCACAACCGCCGAAAACGTACCACAGGGTCTCCAAGCCCAAGGATTGTGACACGACGACTTTGCCAGTGTCACTCTCACGAGCATTCTCGCGCCTAACTCCCCGAGCCTCAATTTTTGAATTCACGCGTCTGGTTCCTTCAAAGACGGAAAACATTACATCAATTAGGTTAATGTTTGACATGAAGGATTGGCCAAAGGTTTTGAGATTAAATTTTCTTACCGAAATTTATGGTTGTAGCAACAACTGACAAAAAATAAGCATAAGTACTAAAGATTGCAATTAAAACTACTAGATTACAATGCTTGTGAGAAGCTTTGATCTAGATTTTGTTCATGCTTACAACTGAAAGTTAAACTCTTATTTATACTATGCTAAAGGAATCAAAAAGATGATTAATAGTACAAAAGTAAATTGTCCAAAGGATAATAACCAAACATCTTAAGTCCTGTATGAATAAATTTGTCTGTCTGGATGAATTGGTGTTGTTTTTTATTTTTTATCTGAATCAACAGTCTGAATAATAGAAATGACCGATCTACCTCTGAATATGAATTATAAGCTATTTTAATTGGAAATCTCGCTTTCAATACATCGTAAGCACGTTCAATAACATTTTTGAGTCCCTAAACATTAACAAATCCCCATCTCCTAAACTTCATCAAGTTTAGTTAAGAAATGTTAAAAATACCCAAATCTTGAAATATTGATTGGAACAAAAAACAACAGTTGAAAAACTCACCTGAGAACACTATAAAAGAAGCTTCCCCAAAGCAATGTCGACACTAGATTTTGACTGTTTTTTCTTTGTACGCTTCAAAACAGTTGAACCACCATTAGCCTTTGTCTTCTCTACATCGATTAACAAAGGGTTTACAAAGTTTAACAAAAGTGTTTTTTTTCAAGATAATGTAAAGCTTTCAACACACCTAAAGACACAGGGGGCATCAACGCCGCTGCCGACTTCAGGGACATCAACGCTAGAGACTTTTTAGGTACATCAACGTCGTTGTCGACTTCATCACAAGCATCAGAGTCTTTCTTCGACGAATCATACGATCGGACCTCCTGTTCTTGAGACTCATATGCACTTGTTTCGTTCACCATCGCCTTGTAACATCCTAAAAGTTAGGGTGAAATAAAATTCGAAAATATAACATCTATAATTAGATAAAACATGTCCACCCGCAAATAAGAAATCAATTAAACCTGAATAATATGGTCATGGTAATTCAAACCCAAATGTATCATCCCAAAATGGAGAATAAGGTACGACATATACAATCCAAATCAAATGAAGAATATGACTCGACAACCTAATAATCTAACTTCATCAAGAAAGATTAAGATCAAGTGTCGCTTCCTTCCAAAATGTGTATCCTCTATAAACTGTATTGGTCAATGTATCTTCAAAAAGACCGCTCTCGACCCCAAGGTCGTCCACTCATTCTCGACGAGCCCCACCGCTAGAATGACTTGTCGTACACGACAACCAAAGAACAAAAGTTAGGCTAAAGCCTAGTGAGAACAATTAGATGGAATAATAAATAATAAACCCATTTGAAGTCGTACAACCGATCTAGTCGTGAGCTAAATCAAATCAAACCAAATAAACCATTAGTGAACATTATTATGTTACAAATAACTCTAATCACATAATGAGCTCAACTCCTCCAAGTCTATTGCTCGAAAACAACAAGTCAACCCCTCTAGATCTATTCTTGAGAGTTCCAAAACGGGAACTCAAGCACAATGGAATTACACCTTATTGACCATGGGACGCTGCCCGACTGTATAGGCCCACACCTTACTTACCATGGAACCCGATGCCTATTTCGTGCCAAAGTGGTGAACCTAATGTCCAAAACGGGACATAGGAACATCGTGCCTATGGATCCATTGCACTATGACCAAATATAAAGCATTTTAACACATTTATCATTGAACATATACATAAATGTTAACACTGATTTACATGTATAAATTTACCATATGAAGTCTTGACCCCCATTATTAAGGAGGCTTGTCAACACAAACCCATCAACAATATCATCATAATTCTTATTTCAAATGTCCAAGCTTATCATAATTTAACCCAATACTTAAATCTCATTCAAACCCTAATTTTCACTTTGGGTTTACCAAAATCTCAAATGTTAGGAGTGAGTTTCAAAACATGTGAAGAACCATAAAATATCATTGTTTGTAGTTTAACTACATTTCCCAAACACTATTGTTCAAGTACCAAAACCCCAATATTCCCAAATCCCATGATTAGGTCAAATACCATAAAACCTATTATATTTTAGAAGGCATAGTAGAGAGTTATAACACTTAAACCCGAATAAATTTGTTAGTACAATGAATAGAAAACTCACCTTGAAAGAGTTATGAGAAACCCTAGATAATGGATGTAGAAGAGAAGGGAGTAGGTGTAGGGGTGCTCACGGGTTGGGTTGATCGGGTTGAAGGCTTTTTAACAACTCAACCCAATACAGGCGGTTTGAAAATTTTACAACCCAACCCAACCCAATCAAAAGTACAACCCAACCCAACCCAAACTGTTCAGGTTGATCGGGTTGGTCGGGTTGTGTTTAAACAAGATGAAATCAAATTTAGAAATATAAACATAAAGGAAACATTTCTTTGAAATACAACCGAATGACCGATAATTCATGAGAGTATGTAAGTTCATCAAAAATATTACGATATTACATATAAAAATGTCTAAACCAAATGATAATATGTCAATCAACAACAATCATTTTAGACGTCTCCAACCCCGATGCTTTCGCTTTCTTGGCCTTGAGGTTGGTCGTGTCATCATCAACCATTTGGTACAACTTATTCATACTTCTTAAATCTTAAATATATCACATTTAGTTAAATTTTTAGTTTGCACATACATATATATATATATGTGTGTGTGTGTGTGTGTGTGTGCGTGCATATGTGTGTGTTTACATTTATTAAACATATATTCCAAGGAGTTATATAGAGATGAATAATAGATTGAAAATATATGTAAATGAAGAGGGTACGCAATAGTGTAATTGTATAATTTACATATTAATAGAGACTTAATAATCATATTAAATCCACAAAATAAAAGGATCGGGTTCATCGAGTTGGGTTGGGTTCAAATAAAAGTAACTTGATATCAACCCAATACCTACGGTTTGAAGAATGTACAACTCGATTAGATATCGGGTTGCTTCGGTTTGAGTTATTTCGCATTGGGTTGATCGGGTTGGTCGGGTTTTTGAGCACCCCTAAGTAGGTGAACTTGAAGCTTGAATCTTTAGGAACTCTTAATGAATACATTAAATCCTACACCAACCAACAAAATCATCACAATTTGATTCCTACTTAGATATTGAATGAAGAGAGAGAGAGAGAGAGACTTACCCCTTTTTCTCTCCAAAAATCGGCTCCAACAAAGCAATAATGAGAAAATGAGGTAAAAAGGTTGATTTTATGAAATAAGAGGGTCTAACCCCGACCGCGAGTGTGCCTCGCGAGATTGACATGGTCACTCTCGCTTGGCACTTTCGCCCGAGTCCAGTGCCTCACGGTACATTCTCGGCGATTATGCCTCGCGAGAGTGACACATGTCATTCTCGCATGGCATTGTCGCAGGCCACCCCCACCTCTCGGTACACATCTCGCGATTGTGCCCCGCGAGAGTGACCCTTGTCACAATCGCGGGAACAGTCGCCCCGGGCGTACCAAAGCCCGTTTTCACTCGATTTCGGCCCGAAGAACTCTCAATTCCATCGCTATATTCCAAAGCAAAATTTATGATCAGATTAGGGACGTACCGAAATCACGGGTTCCATCGGCGTACCTGTAGTTGAAGAAGACGTTGCCTCTGCCACCGCCTGCAACCACCGATCACCCAAAATTGAAACATTTTTTGCATACAATTTCAAGATTTTGGTCAAAAGGGTATATATGTTTGAAGAGAACGAGGTAGGAAGGAGGCGTGAAGAGTTCCAGATTTTTTTTATTAAGGAGCGGTTCCTTTTAACAAGGGCATTTTTGTCAAAAGTTTGGCTTAATGGGGGATAATAGCTCCCAATCTTACTTTGGGAATAAGCCCCCATATGAATGATTAAGTCGCAAGTAAACAACATAAAATGTCTATGCGAATAAGCCATTTCAACCATTAAGCTGATTAAGTCATTAGTAAACACACCCTAAGTCTAATTAACAAAAGTAAAAGATGCTTAGGGAGATAAAGCAAGGCATTTTCGGAGGTATCTTCTATCACTCTTCATCTGCATTTGTACTCCAAGATGCCTTCAAAAAATCTTCACAAAAATCTTCAACGATTGAGCCGGTTGCTGCCAATACCAGTGTTGTATCAAAGCCTCTTGCAGCAACAGTCAATTTAGCAATGTTTTCACCAATAATAATATAACATTACCACTTACTACATCCTTGCTCCAATCAAACTAAAAGTATAAAATAAGACTAAAAGACTCAATATAGGATTGGAAAAGATGTAAAATGAGGTAAAATAAAGCCCTAAGTGGGTGCTAAAGTGTATACATCTACACACTTATCATAAAACATCGATTTCAAGTTCATGCTACATTATCACTTATGATTTCGAATTACAACTCTCGATTTTCTAGCTACAATATCGCTTCAGATTTCAATACAAGGGAGCCTTACCTACTGCTTCAAAAAAGAAAATCAATTGTCACCGTTCCTCGAGATTTCGCTTCTGCCTTCATTCGGAGATTATGGTAAGTGATGGTAATCCTCATCTATTTGTATGGCATATTAATTTCTGCTTTATTATTGGTATGGATCGAATCATGATTGGTTTAAGCATGGAAAATTTCCAAGCTTCTATTTTATTTCACGATGTAACTTGCTTGTTTGTTATTACTTTTTCTTCTTGAAGATTTTGATTAGTCAATATCTTGTGGTTTTTGTGTACATGTAGTATCAAAATGATGACTTAAACATCTATTGGTTTTGCATCCTCTAAAGTTAGTCTCACCTCTTTTCTTTTTCTTGTTTTATGTATTTTAAAATATAAGCATTTTGATGAGTTTTTAGTTAGATTTGTGTTGTATTTTGTTACATCTTATTGATTTATGGTTTGTAATAGTTCATTGCTAATATCATTGTAAATTTTCTCTATTTCTAGTCGTGAATCCCTAAAACAAGTTTGTATTAATAAAAGCTTCAAGAGATTAATAAAAACCTCAAGATATTCAAAATACAAAATAAGATCAAAGTTATAAAACAACTAAAACAAGGAAAGTATTTATACCCAAGGTATTTACAAAACAAACCCTTAACTTGAATACAATTACATTTAAGTCCTATAATATCCCCCTTTGTAATCAAGTTTAACTCTAAACAAATCTTCTTCTTTTCCTCCTTAGACCAAAATACACCTCAAGTCTTCTGATGATATTCCTGAACTGCAACCTTTCTTCAATCTCTTCCAAAGCTCTAACAACCAAGTCTTTGTCTTTGTCAACTATTTTATCTTTCCCCACCCTTAGCAAAATGAAGCTTAGTATTCAACTTCAATCTGATAATTTTCAGTGTTGTAGATCCCAGTACAGTGCAATCAACAGATAATAATCAATGTAGAACAGTAATATAGCCACAACCTCTAGTCATATGATTAATATTCAATCAAAGGGTTTAGGTTTACAGAGAGAATATCTGATAAGAGAAAGTAAACCTATTGACTAGAGATCTGGAAATTATGAGACTTCTTCTAAACTTGAATAATAATGTCTAACCTGATTAATGAACTAATAATGCCTTTATATACTTAGGCTTACAAGCTAATGGGCTTTATGGGCTTGGGCCCAACTATTAAAACAACTTTAGAATAATTACATTACGAACCTTGATAAATGCTTTAATCAACTTTCAATGCACAGGACTTTCAGTCCTAACAATCTCCCCCTAAAGTTGAATAAGGCATTTATCTTCTTGAAATCTTCATGTCTTGATCTTCTTTCCCTCTTGAATCTTTGAAGAACTCTGGTGTTGCATGTCTTCATGTCTTTCCAAACTCCCCCTTGAATAAAGCTCTTGGTCTTCATAATTTCAACTTTGTAACCAGATTCAATGTACAATAGCCTCGACTGAATGCACTATCAAGCAACTTTTAACTGTAGAAACTCAATCACATCGGATCAGCACACAAGAAAGATAATGTGCGAGTTACTTGACATTCCACGGTGCATCTTCAGTTTAAAACAACGAATCTGTCTTTGAACCGCGAGTTGAATATACTTTCAGCTTAAGAACTTGTTGCAATCAGCTCGTAGGAGGAAATGACTTGAACTTGTAGCAGACACCACATGATACGGGAAAGAAAAAAAAATACAATCTTAAGAAATACAATACAATCTTTGAAAATTTAAACGACATTGAACTCATATCTTCATCTCTTTGATCTCTAGACTGTCTTCAGAAAAGCAAACTTTCACAAATCATCTTCATTCAGAAATTGAATCATTATGGAATGATTTCTTTTCATCAATCTTGAAAAAACTTGAACTTTCTGAAATTTCTCCACAAATCTTTTCACAGAACTTTCTTTCTTTATAACTTTGAAATTGAACTTTATAAAATTTCTCCCCCTTTTTTGATGATTGTGAACATCATGATCATCAAAACATCTTCAATTTCAGCACTTTCTTTGATTTTCCCCTTTGTAAAGACGAACAATCTTCCCTTCATAATAATTTGACATTCTCCGCCCTTTGATCTGATTATCCGTCAATTAATGAAATGTATATATCCGAATCTTTTCAAATTCAGACATAATGAACAATGTAACCCTGATTCAACAGATGAAACAGTTAGTATGCCTGTAAGTATCACGGAACCACTTTGTACAACGGATGTACTTTGGAAAGGAGCTTTTGTAATGTTCACTCCCCAGGGCTTCCATTCAATCATCGAAAAACCACAAAGGAATTTTCTATGAATGTTATGACAAGAAAACTCATTCCTTGTGTGTACGTGCAAGTATAGAATGATTGAAGCTACTTAGCTTTCTCAGGCTAAAAAATGTGTAAACTGTTGAGACAGCAACAGATATTACACGGACTCAATGTGCATGAAATAGGTGCGAAGGTGGGGAAACTTTCCTTCTATTTCAATATCTAAATCTTTCGAATGAAGATTAGATAGCAGATGTGCTGCGTCCCCAAAGAAAATGAAACATTTATTTGTTAAGAAAGAAACGAGTGGCTAGTGGGGTTAATGTAAGAGTTGGCATGGGCTAGGTGCCTTTTCAATGATGGTCACCAAAGAATGTGAACCAATCAGAATATGTGGCTGACCGGCTCAGAAAGTGTTTGGTGCAGAGTTTTCATATTCTTTTAACTCTGTTCTCACACCCTCTTTCTTTTTAACATTAAAGCTCACTTCTAACCAAACTCTCTTTTCCATTTTTCCGCTCAGTACAATGAGAAAAACTCAACCGAATGAGTTATCTCCCCCACTCTTTGATATTGACCCCTCACCCCTCAATCACTCAAGGATAACTTCCTGGGTAGGAAACACTGGTGAACGTGAATCCATGGAAGTCCTGTTTAAGCTCACACACGAATCCCATGTAAGTCCTAGAAAAAATGGTTGCTCAACAGTTTAATTGAACAATTAAGCACAAAGAGATAACAGTGTCAGAATGTATGCTCATTTAAAAATATGAATGAAATTTGAGCATTTGAACTTTGAAGATTTCTCAAAACAAGAATATTGAATGTATGAAATGAAATCAAGAGAATTGTTTTGAGAATCTGACAATGTATCAATCAGATCAAATCAAATGGTTAGGGTATCAAAGAATTGGATATTTTGTTTATATGAATGAATATAAACAATTTTGCAATGAAAGCACAAGATTAGAAAAAGATGATTGATGCTCAACAACATTGAATTTCAAACGGGGGTATTACCATCGAAAAATTGGTTCGTTATGAGACATGGTAATAACAATTTCAAATGAAGTACTGAACCTGTGTGTGTGAATACTTTACAGTATAAAGATAAGATAATACGCAAGTATTGATCTTTGGAAACACACGGTCAATTAAACATTAAAGCTCAAAAATGAAAAACATTTAAAATCACACTTCTAAATTCATAAAATCTTTTGAGAACCAGAAGTGGTTTGAACATTTCAGAAAACGTTTTTCATGTTCGAAAGTTGTTATTCTTTCAAACAATCAGAGATCTAGGATTAGAAGATATTTACGTTTTAAGGCTCCCCCTCAAATCATGATAGAATGAGTTAGGTCTGTTAAGCTCCCCTTGGATATTTGCAAAATATCCAAGTCTGAACGTTGAAGAACGGGTCCTGATCTGTCATGTGATCAGAAGCCATACTTCGTTGAAGTCCGGGTTCTAAGCTGATTTACTTAGAAGCCATTGTTCTTCTACTCCCCCTTGACAGTAGGTGCCTGCAACAAAGAATCAGTTTTCGGCTTTGGTACCCACTGGTATTTGGGTCCATGAATGTTAGTTGTAGTTCTTGTGGGGGAAATAAAATAGGAACCATACCATAAATGATCTCTGGTTTTGTGAATCAGATCATGTGTACGGCAACAAGAACAATAGTGTTTCTTACCTGACAACCTGATTAATTGATCTCCCGAGTAGATATGATCAGGTTTACCTTTATGTGCATTGTTCTCTTTGGCTTTGTGTGTATGTACACATGATTTCTTTCCTTTCAGCTCATCTTTCTTGTCATCTTCAACTGGTTTCTTCTTCCAGACCAGTTCCTCTTCTTTATATCTTCTTCTTCTCCTTCTTTGTGTACCTGAACCATCTATATTGCTATCATAGAAAAGGTTAGTTTTATGAATCTGATCAAAAGATTTGACTGACCTTTGTGAAGAGATAGACTTCTGATTTGAACTTGATACAGTCTTTTCAAGCACTTTAATCGTCGAAGCAAAGTTGTCTCTTTCTTTTACAAGCAGGTCAAACTTGTTCGTGAACTTAGACTTCGTTTTCTGCTCTTTTAGTGCATTTGCAAATAGTTCAGTTAACTTCTCAGTAAGCTTTTTGATCTTAGCCTCAAATGTGCATCTTTCTTCTTCAAATCCCTTCTCAGCATCCTTTCTTTGGCCGGATATTTCCTTGAAGAATCCAACATTTTTCCGTTCAATGGCCTTCTTTTCTTTTGCAAACTTTTCTCTTTCAAGGATGATAACTTTCTCAAAAGCAGAAACTTGCTGAGAAAGTTTTATGCATTTCAGCTCAACTTCTTTCTTCTCATCAGCACTTTTTCTCGAAAAATCTGAGAACTTCTTTGCGAAAGATTTCTCAAACTCAAATTTATCTTTAGCATGCTTTTGCTCCAAATCAGATATTTTTTTTTGAAGATCGGCATTTGCATCTTTCAGTTCAGAGATCTTTTCCTCATAACTTTTAACAGAGACTGTTTGCTGAGTTTTAGCTTCCAAAATAGAAAATTTTCCTTTTAGCTCAGAGTTCTCAGCTTCCAATTCTCTTCCTTTTAACAATTCCCTTGGCCCTAGCATCAACCATTCAGTGCAATCCCACAACTCTTTTCCTGTCAATTTGTAAGTATTTATTTGACCATAAATTTCGCTCAGAATGTCACGAAAAAGGTCACAAGAAATACTACTAGTCATATAATTTCGAGCTAAATTATTAGCCCTCTCTCTTTTCTCCTTTTCCACAGGAGAAGCTTCTGTTTGAATTTGGGAGTGCATCTCTCCTTCAGTCAATGATAATCTGATATAGGGACCCACCTCATGTTCATCCACAAAGTTCAAAAAATGAACTTTCCACTTTTCATATTCTCCTTTGGACCACAGCCTTGGTGGGCTCACCATTTTGATCGTATTGAATAGAATGTATTCGATCCAGCTCTGAAAAGCTTGATTTCTAGGGACTGAACTTGACAAGAGATGAAACTTTGAACTGGTTTAATGTAACACCCGTGATTTTTCGGTAAGTAATTATCACCGGACATTTCTGTGACTCGTAAACCTTGGGGTTTTGTTGGGAATTGCTTTGTTTAAAGTTCCTAAGGGTTTCGAGAGTGTTGGCATGAAAGAAGTCAAGTTTCGGGACTCGAGGAAGTTTGGGCGACATTGCCCGCGACAGTGACAAGTGTCACTATCGCCGTGTCACTCTCGCGGGAGAGGTACCACGGCCCATGTGGAGCGGGCGACTATGCCCCGCGACTATGCCAAGGGCATAGTCGCCGTGTCAATGTCGCGGACGGGGGCTGAGAGGCTGTTAAATCCTCATTTCTCACCATTCTCCTCATTTCTCACTTCTATCTTCTTCCCTTTTCTCTCCCAAACCCTAAAACCGAACCCTAACCCATTTTGAAGGCTTTTCTTCTTCATACCACATGATTCTTAATCATCTAGCTAGTTGGGGTGATAACCCACAAAACCTTCATCTTCATCTTCCTCGTCAAGTTCAACGGTTGGGAGCTCGGGTTGAAGTGTTGGATTGGGTGTTCTCGGAAGCCTCTTCGTCTTCAAGGGTAATTTTTCTTGTAATAAGGGTATAAATGCTCCATTGGTGGTTTCTTAAGGTTCGATATCTCAAATCTCGGATTTGATGGTTTTGGAGAAATTAGGTTTTTGATCTTGTTTGGGATCTTGGTATTTTAATGTTTGGAGAACGTTTCCTTATGGTTCAAAATGGTTATTTATGGGTTGGAATATTGGATCTAGGTTTTGGAAGTTTTCGGCTTGAGGATTCAACTGGTCTTCAAAAGAGCTCGTTGGGTGAAATCTAGATTTAGCCTAAATCTAGCAAGGTGAGTTCAAGTTGATTTGTGAAAACGGTGTACATGCCAAAATGTTTATTTTAAAGTGTTTTACATGAAATGGTTAACTGCTGATAAGTTTTGGGTATTTCGAAGTAAAATATGATTTACTTGGTTATTCGTCAAAGTATGAGTATTTTGATAAGTTTTCATATTTGGTAAACTTGGGTTGTGTTAACCTCTTAAAATGCTTATATTGGGTTTAAACATTTTAGCAACTAAATATCATGATTGGTGACTTTGTACAAGTAAGATCTATTTCATGATTCATGCATATTTGATGATTTTGTACAAATGGAATCTATTTCATGTTATATGCATTTTGGTGTATTTGCATTCATAAACCCTTTGGAAAATCATTAGTCCCATCTCGTGTGGAGTTTTGGGTTAATCTCGTCTTTGAGATATGTGTCCTCATAAACGTTGTTTAAAGACATTTCATTATTTGGGGAACCGGTAATTGTTGGTCAAATGGATTTTGAGCATCCTAGCTCGGTATTGGCTTAAAAAGGGGTTTGAGGATATTTGTCTAGGTTTAATGGCTCGATGTAGAGTCCCATTTCATGGTTTACGTCTTAATGCATTTTATTGCATATTTATAATTACAGGCTCGAGTGCTGTTGTCACTCAGGTATAGTCGGGTAATTTTAGACTGTGTTGCATTGGATCCATAGGCACATGAGTCAGTCTTGTTTGATGGTCATTTGGGTGGTACGGGGTTGGACTCCGGGACACATGTTTTATGACTTTGTCCGTTCAAGGAGTACACTAAGAGGAATGAGTCTGGGTGGTGCTATCATGGCGTGGAGTAGCCATTGGATGGGCGTTTTGGACCTCCGCCGGGTGGGGCAATGCCTTGGTTGTATTCCCCTTAGGTCGGGCCTTGGAGCGGTATTTTCGTTAATATATCGCTAAGGTCAGTTGACTCTTTGGTGTAGCTTGGAGGGAGTCGTAGGGACACTTGGGCTTATGTGTCGTGAAGTGTCATACGATTAACGTTGTACGAGTGGCATACTTTTGTGTTCCTCCACTCTCAACGGATATGGGAAGCCCCCGTCGTCGGCCCGTCGTATTTGGATATTTAATTGTCCACGTTTTAATATTTCGAGTTCATTCTATTTTATGGTCGTGCGGGTATTATTTCGAGTTGCGGGTTTTCCATGACGCACCATATCTTTATGAATTGTCCTCCGTTATTTAAGGGTCGATTATTATGCCCCACCCCCGTTTTGGGTGTTTTGGGATATGGCGTATTGTTTACATTTTAGTACATTTGAGTATCGAACTATGACCCCGTTTTAGGTGAGTTGCGGGTTGCATCGTTTTATAAGAAATGCATGTTTGGGAAGCATTGTCTTTAAAAGTGTATATTATGGGGAAATATGTCGTTTCCATTTTGAAGTATAATATATTCGAAGGATCTTGCTTTAAAACTGATTTCCTGTCTTCTAAAGATTTATTCATTCATGTCAAAACTCTTGAGCTCACTAGGCGTTAAACCTAACCTTTTTATTTGTCGGCATGTGCATCAGGTTCCAGTTTGGGGTTCGGATTCTAGTAGCCTCACGAAGAGTTGAGCCCTAGCCTTACACAAGAGTAAGTAGTTGGTGAAGTCTTCCGCAGGTTGGAGTTAGTAACTGTTTGTTGGGTTTAGTAGCACCCGTCCTTGTCATAGATTGTATGTATAGAATGAATGTATGTATTGAGGTTAATTCTTAAATTTATGTTTGTAGTTTGAAGTATTTATTGATGTATTTAGAAAAATTTTAAGAAGTAGCTATCTTCAGATTTGAGGGTGTTACATTTAAACTTTTATCTTAAATGCATTGTAATGATCGTGAGACAAACAGGATGATCCAAAACCAAAACAATATATATAAATATAGGTTTGCGCGAGCAACTTATGGCGCAAACAAGAGTCCGGTCGAAACAAGGGTCCGGTCGAGACGAGAGACCGGTCGAAGCAAGATACCGGTCTACAAAGGTACCGGTCGGCAAAGATTACCGGTCGACAAGGAGTATCGGTCGAAATAGTGTACCGGTCGAAACACAGGGTGGCGCAATGTTAGGTTCGCGCGACCAATGGGTGGCACAAAGTACACTTTGCGCGAGAAAGGGGTGGCGCAAAGTATGCTTTGCGTGAGCAGGGGGTGGCACACAGACGGGTTCTCGCGAGGCAAGGGTCCGAACGAAGATGAGTTCCGTCGACAATGGTACCGGTCAACAACGATTATCGGTCGAATAGGTTACCGGTCTAGACAAGGATCCGGTCAAGCTATGTACCGGTCAAGCAAAGGGTACCGGTCAAGAAAGGGTATCGGTCACTGAAGGATACCGGTCAAGACAGTGTATCGGTCAAGACAAAGTGTCGGTCGAGAACTATATACCGGTAGAACAAGGTACCGGTCGACCTCAGATTACTGGTCCAACAAAGCACCGATAAACAAGGTATCGGTCAATAGGGAGGACCGGTAAAGCAGGGTGCCGGTCGATTGGGTGGACCGGTAAAGCAGGGTACCGGTCGATAACAGATTAACAGATAAGGACCGATAAAATCGAAGAACACACCGATGAACACGAAGAATCTGGAATTCGATTGAGACCAAACCCAGACAATCGATTAAACAAGTACGAAGATTTGCAGATCGATAAGCGTCAGAAAATCAATCAAAACTCAAGCAACAGATTCGCAAATCGATACACAGATTTAGAGAACAGACCGATAAAATCTAAACTCAACAGACCGATAAACACTAAACTCAACAGACCGATAAACTTACTATTTTCCAGAAAGCAATATTGATAAACAACTCATAACCAAATTCGATAAAAATTTTGATTTTTCAAGAAAAACAAATCAATTTACTACTGTTTCCAGGAAAAAAAATCGACAGAAAAAAATATACCCAGAAAAATATCCAGAAACCAATTATAGCATATAAACACAATAATCACGATAATCGATTAAAGGGTTTTAGACAAACCTTTTCTGGATCAAACCTTCAGTCTCTTCGCTATGATACCAATTGTAGATCCCAGTACAGTGCAATCAACAGATAATAATCAATGTAGAACAGTAATATAGCCACAACCTCTAGTCATATGATTAATATTCAATCAAAGGGTTTAGGTTTACAGAGAGAATATCTGATCAGAGAAAGTAAACCTATTGACTAGAGATCTAGAAATTATGAGAATTCTTCTAAACTTGAATAATAATGTCTAACCTGAATAAAAAACTAATAATGCCTTTATATACTTAGGCTTACAAGCTAATGGGCTTTATGGGCTTGGGCCCAACTATTAAAACAACTTTAGAATAATTACATTACGAACCCTGATAAATGCTTTAATCAGCTTTCAATGCACAGGACTTTCAGTCCTAACAAGTGTACCATCAGAATAACAAGAAATGTCTTCAAATCCCACGAATTTTTTTTCAACAGGACCACTTTAGAAAACTCAAAAATTTTCAAAGATTTCTCAAATTCTTTGAATCTTGATAAAATATTGAGATGAAATTGATGCAAAACAAATAGAGAATGATTAAGAAACGATTTGCAATCAAAATCAAACACAAAAATCAACAAATCAATGAAAAATTATCAACCCATTTGTGTTCTTCATGTTCTTCAAGAAACTCAAAAAATCTTCAAATCTTGATCTTCAAATCTTCTTCAAACCACCGATTCTACTCAGATACCACATGTAGATCCCATATTGAACAAGTAACAATCAATTCACAACAATCTCTTTATTCAATCTTGAGAGAAAATGATTTACATAAGAGTTCTTCACACTTTCTCTCTCTAGAATTATAACAATGAAGTTCCTACTAAACTAACTATTACAAAAGATATTTATACCAACTACTTACAAAACATGTAAACTACGACTAAACTCTACAACTGACTTTTAAAGATTTTCTAGACTTGTGGACTTTTGCTCTTTGACCAATCTTCATCACAATATATAAACAAGGCTTAGTGATCTCAGATACAATATTTGTGACTTAACACTAGCCATCATTTGTTGCATTCTTTATGTTCATCCAAAGGTTTAATGTGCTTCTATCTTGCTGATTTGGTTTTGATGTTTCTTTGTTATGATTCTTGATAATTTCACTTATTTTTTTATTTTATACTTTTAACACTATTTTGTTAGATACATGAAGAAGCACATAAATTATGCTATCAAAGTTGTTGCTTATGACAGTGCATCCATTGGATATGAGGTTTATATATTGTTTTAAGGATTCTTAGATTTTTTGTAATCATGAATGCATATATCACGAGAAGTAGGACTAGTTTAAACAGAATTAGGTTTTATTTTGGTCACCGATTTGAATGTGACTTTTGATTTTGCCAAATTTCATATCATTGGGTTTGATTTTGGCCAAATTTGGGATAAATGTCTACTCGATCCATTATTTTTGTGTCTGTTTAGGGATTCACATTGATTCACGGTTCACAGTGGTTAGGGTTCATAGATTCACGCTGGGAGAGAGAGTGAAAGAGGGGAATGAGGCTGGATTCACGATGATGATTATTACCGCCGGGGGGGGGGGGGGGGACGACACTGGTGGTGGTGTAGACTTTAATGACGGTGGCCGGTGGGGGTCGGGGGCGGGAAGGACATGGTGGTGAGATGGTGATGCTGAAGAACTTCTACAAGGACATAGACATGTATATATGTATTTAATATATATATGTATATATATGTATGTATATATATATGTATGTATGTATATATAGGGTGCGTTTCATTTGAAAACCAATCAATTCGTGGAAACTTTGCAAACCACTATTTTAGGAAACATTTTGTTAAGTTTCCTAATCTAAAGTCATGATTATAATAAATGAATCTTATCATCTTCCATATATATCACAATCATTATTAATGAATCATAATAGTTTTCCATAAATATATATATTGTTTCCTAAAACAATGGTTTGCAGAGTTTCCACGAATTGATTGGTTTTCAAATGAAACGCACCCTGTATATATATATATATATATATATGTATATATATATATATATATGTATGTATATATATAGGCGAAGGATCGTACGAGAAGTTGAGTTAACGGTGAGAAGCGTGAGAAGTGGACCTGAACCGCTGATCTCTTTTAATCTCAAGCCTTCCTATGAATTACGGCTTAAAAGGGAATTGATCTGGTGCATCTTATCTCGGTGCATCCCATCCTAATGTGCGTCCATTTCTCATCCAACGGTTGATAACCACTTCTCACCGGAACCCAACCATATATATATATATATATATATATATATATAGTATATAAACATAAGGGCTAAATCAAATGAGAACCACAAATATGTTTAAACATGTGAGAACCTATATAAAAATATTTTTTCACATGATATATTTTCACCAAATGCTTAGATTTAATATATTGATTCACATATATTTGTTTCATAATATGATAGTTTACATGTATTTGTTTCACCACATGAATATTTTTTACGTGTATTTTTCATTTCACTAGATGAACAAAAACATATATGAAACAATATCTTAAATCATAGGTTTTGATGAAAAAAATCATGTAAAAAATATTTTTATATCGGTTCTCAAGGGTTTGTAACATGTTTTTGGTTCTCATTTGATTATCGGCCTATAAACATATATATCCATTAAATTTTTAATTGAAAATAAAGAAAAAGACCAAACTTCCCAGCAAGTTAATGACCTAGTCTAAGGGACCAAAAGTGAAAAGAAATGGCAACCATAGTGATCAAAGCTGTAATTAGTCCAAAAGAGAGACGAGAGTTGATAATGGGTGACAATCACAGGGACCAACAATGTAATTTACTCATTAATGAATGTTATTTTGCTTAATAAAAAGTATAAAAACAACAAACTAATTTGAAGGGTGAATCAGAGAAGTTGCAAAACTACAGGGACCAAAAATGTTATTCTACCAAAAAGGAAAATAAAAAGGAAATTAAGGAGGAGGAAAAGAGAAAACCTAAACCTAAGCCAAAAACCATAGAAACAGAGCAACACAGGCCGCCTCTTCTGTTCACCACCGTGGATGCGCCGTTCATCGGTCAGATTTTCGGCTCATCACCGCCTTCTTCAGGGCCGGCGATCACACTCTTTTCCCTCTGTTAAATGTTCTCTTCTTGCTATTACATGTCTTCTGTCTTTGACATTTCTTCATACACCTTCCGTGCTTTCGTCCCCACTCAAATCCTACTGAATTTTCGAGTTTTTCCCCTAGGGTTTTTGTATACTTCTTTGATAATACTCGTATTAATAAACAAACCACTTTGAATTGACACGGCAACCACATCATGGCTGATCAATCTCCGGTAAACATTATTTTCTATTAATTGGAAGTACATATGATGTGGTCATCACTTGTTATGATTCGAGAAAGTTTAGACTGTGGGTATTGTAATTTTGAATGTTGCAGTTGGTGTCTTTGGTCTGTGGGTACTGGGTATGATTATATTCTAGTGAATTGTGCTAGATGATATTTTATGGAAGGTGAATACTTTGCCCAATTTTGGTTGTCCAGATCGAAGTTCATATGAGTATTACATCATCCTTTTTCAAAAGAAAGATGATAGTTTATGGTCCAACTGGTTAATTTCAGTGCAATTTTAAGTGTATTCTTTGGTTTTCTCTTAAGAAAAAAAATTATACCACATTAACCTTCAAACGAATACTCCCCTATTCCCATGAGAATTCAAACGATTTTTATTTCCTTTTTTTTAGTTTGCTGCGTTTTTTCCTTCTAGGAAACTTCTTAATTATTGTCACAGAAGTTGTTTGTCATGTGAGTTTGAGTAACAAGTATTTGATTTTGATTTTGAAAATGGAAATTAATTTCAAATACTTCTTTCTATTATGGGATGATGGAAGTGTACATTAACCAAGAGTCAAGTACTTCTTTTAACATGCATTGTACCAATTGTTGCATTTTTATAGAAAAAGGAGTGTGTTAAAGATCCATATCAATTTGAATTCTATGTAATGCTTTTTGACATTGGAGTTCAAATTGTTCATCAGTTTTTTGGGACAGAAAGAACACTGTAGGAGTAATACGTTTATGATAAACTTGAAACTTTAGCAGACATGGTTTGAAATTTGAACTAAAGATGAGATAGCTTTTTGGGTCGGGTTGTCGAAGATGAGAATTTTGAAGAAAATGATAGTGTCACGATGTGCTTGAGTATGTCGCAATGGTGGAACTATATTTTTCTATCTGTACATTTGTGTTTGGTAAAATTGACAATTTGCTCTTAATCCTTCAGGTACTGTTATTCGGGTCGTTTTCTGAAGATGAAGTCAAATCATGGTTTGATAAGCCATCTGGAAATGCGAAAAAGCCTGTGAAAGAGAAAGCGTTAGATCTTGACTCATTAAAGATATCAAGTGAAATATCTTTTGGTAGCTTCAGTGATGAATCATACAAGAATATGGACTCTTCCAAGGGGTCTAATTGCAACCCAACTAGCATCTGTAAGAATGGGACAAGTAGCCATAGCGAAGCAATCGATAATCTCAAGCCAAAAGCTTTAATACATCCAAAAGAAAATGGAACACTATCTTATAATGGTAACATGGAGCTAAAACCAGTTGAAAACATTAATTTTTGTTCTCCATGCATACCCTCGAAAAATGTCGCTACTTCTGTAGTGCAAAACGACTTCCAAACCGTACCGAGTGTGAAGGAAGAAAAGTTGGATGACACTTTTGATGGCCATCTTGCAATGGATTCAGGGACATACTTACTACCTCGTGGGTTAATCAACTCAGGGAACACGTGCTTTCTCAATGCCACTCTACAAGCTCTCTTGTCATGTTCTGCGGTTATTCAGCTCTTCCAGGGACTAAAAACCCATAATATTCACAAGGTTTGTCTTTAAGTGCATTTGATAGATTAAAATATGTAAATTCTCTCAATAAATGAGACATCATATGGACATGGAACGTAGTATATGTATGTACCATGTTATGATCTATTGTATAACTTAAACTTTTGTTTTGCACTATTTTATTTAGACTGGCTATCCGACATTAGCTGCTATTGCGGAATTTATTTCTGAATTCAAGATGCCCGCTGGTGCTAGCTCAAAGGACATGAATCCTATGCAAGTGGGGAGGCCTTTCAGCCCAGCCATGTTTGAAGTGGTTCTGAAGAAGTTTACTCCTGATGTTCCTAGTAGCATCTCAGGAAGGCCCAGGTATGTGTATTTTGTTTATAATACCAACTTTTTCTTTGCTATCAATGTTTTTTTAATTTAACTCATTTGCATTTCAAGTAATATTTGAGTGGTTATTACGGTTTATTATGAGGCACACCTTCTATACATAACAACCAGTTACAGTGATGAACTGAATTTTTTTCTACAGTTCTGTGTTGATTTGCCAACATCATAAGTGATAAAATCGCAACAGCCACTCAGATAAAGTAGTTGAACTTGGAGAACCATCTGGATTCCTGTTATAATGAAATTGACTTTCTGTTTTAGGCAAGAAGATGCGCAGGAGTTTTTAAGTTTCCTCATGCATCAAATGCATGATGAATTGCTCAAGCTTGAAGGACAATCTTCAAGTGCAAGTGGCAATGGGTCATCGCTTGTTTCATCGATAGAAGACGATGATTGGGAGACTGTTGGTCCTAAGAACAAATCTGCAGTAACAAGAACACAAAACTTTGCTCCTTCAGAGCTGAGTGCAATTTTTGGAGGGCAATTGAGAAGTGTTGTGAAAGCAAGAGGTAGGCCAATCTAGTATCAGCAACACTATCATTATTATGCTGCAGGAATAGGAAACATGTTTTTTTTTAAATGATAAAATTTGGAATGTCAAATTCTGTTCATGCAAATGCAATATATACGCAGAATGCTAAATCTAATTCCATTTGGAGCATAAAATGAACCAAGAGATATAAGAAATTAATTGCTAATATTATTTAACTGTAGCTAAATTTTTATTATTACAGGGTGAATAAGTACATGATATGATATCTCTAAAAGGAATATGAAAAAATAGTATAAGGCATATAATTTTCTATTAAATTCTTTTGGATTTTATGCAGGTTCTCTTTATCAAATCACGATTTATAAATTGCAAGTAATTCCAGCTGGATTTGCGTTTGTTATCCGTCTATTTGAGTTAGCTCTGTAAAAGTTTTAGCTTGGGTTGAAAGATAGTCATGCTCAAGTTTGCATGATTTAAATAAGATTCTTGCTTATTTGGCTCAGGTTGAAAAATTGGTCATGTCAGTCTTGGAACTTTTGCTGAAAATCCAATGACTAGATTCTTTAACACGGGCCACTACATGTAACTATAAGCAGTACTGCAGTAGACTCTGGTTAGGTATGTCATTATGGTAGTTACTAAGATGTGGTACCACTTGCATGTAGCTTGATTATCCTACTAGTTTTATGATGAAGAAGTTATGGCCTAGAGACCATAAGTTTTAGTTCAAAATAGATTGTTAAGTTTAGTTTGAGGGCAGAGACCACACTTTTTTTGTTGAATTTTTCATACGTCCTTACCATGTGACTGACAAGTCAACACAATATTATTAGTAGGGTAATATATTATAGATTAGAGAGAAACCACTCACTTCCGTATTATTTATCCAGTCTCCCTTCATGTCTATAACATGATATTAGTCTAGTTTCATTTATTAAATTATTTTTATATTAGGTTTCCTGGTGTACTCTTGTAAGTTATATCTTTCTCTACTGTGTAATTACTATCAGGAAATGGAGAACAGACAATGTTAGAATAAGACGAGGGAAAAAGCATTGAAGGTCAGTGTAGTTAGATTGTGAGGGAGAGGAGAGGATTATTATAAATTTAAATCCACCTAGTAATAGATTGATGTCCCAAATTGAAATTAGCACTTGCAGTTGATAAAACTTGTGATAATACTGTGTCATGTGTGAACTAAAATTGATGTCTAGGTTTTCCAAAATGGACGTCTGTTCTCTCTCAGCAGCTAAATTCACTCTTAATGTGTAGGCGTTTTTTGTGGAGAAGTGTTTTTTTGGAGATTGGTGGTCCTTGTTTCCATAGGGAAAAACCTTCTGTACTTCCCATTTTGAAAAAAAGTTCCCATTTTATGAAATTTTATAATTTAGAAACTTCTAATCTGAAACAGTTTAATTTAGAAAAGAATGTTTAACTTGTATATTTTTTGGTATGTTTCCAAAGTAGATAGCTTTGTCAAATCATTTCATTTCCGTTCAACTCTTACCTAAATATAAATGCTCGTCACATATTTATAGACGTCAATAAACAAATATAAATGATCTTCATGTATTTATAAGGCTTTGTCATCATCAAAACTTATGGGTGTAAAGTGTACTTGAAACATTGTGTTCTTACCCTTCCACTAGGCATGCTTCATTGTAAATAGATTTGATAACATGTCCTTCAAATATGTGGTTAAACTCATTCCACCCCTTTACCCAAAAAACAATCATTCAACTACACATCCTCAACGGAAAGTGCTCGATCATCCTTTATAATAGGCAACACTAATGCTAATGTCATCGAACATTAAAAGAACGACATAACTATATAACACCTCTATAAATTATCGACATTGCAAGTTGCAAATTAGTATTCCATAAGTTTTCATGAGTTTACAATGCAAATATTAATTTGATCGCTTAATTAATTCAAGGATTTGAAGTTCAAGATTATGTATAATCATAGATAATGAAATATTATAGAAGTAAAAAATAGGGTGAATAGAATAGGATTTGACCTCTGTAGGTCCTACATTGCAGTTGTTTAGGAGATGGTGTGGGCCGGAAGATGGTGCAACTGTTATGTGTGTTGTATGTGCGTGTTTTGAGAATTGAAAGTGTGTTTTCTCCAATTTGCCCATGCAGTTGGTGTTTATATCACATGGATTACACCTTGAACCCATAACCACATGGTTAAAAGCAATGCATCCTCTTACTAAGTTATATATTATATCTAATGCTATCCAATTATATGACACATACTAGTTTATTAAATTTAACTGTAAAATATATTTCATACATGATTGTTAACTTGGTGGTTGCATCCAAAAGCTGATGGGGTAGACATGTATGGGGCAGGGGAATGGGTAACTGTCCCCTTTGTGTTCTTTTCTAGAATGTGTTGCACATGGTCCACTGGTAGGATGCATTGAATTGTGATCATGGATTCAAGTCTGATGGTCTGCATCTGTTCTTTTAATCTGTTTGAGCATGGAATATGGAAGGATGTAGTATTTGTATTGTAGTCGATGTCAATATGCCAGCTATTGGTTGCAAAGATTGTTTTGTCCTTTTAACGTATGTTGGTCAAACTGGTAAGTTCACAATACATTGGCATTCTTTGAAAAAAATTTAAAGAGAAATCACGGGAAAGGAGGTGGTGGGGTTGCAGAAGATGCTTGATTATATACTGATATCCAATCACAAGTAAATTTTGGAACATTCTGGAACAACCTTTGAAACTTAAGAACAGGTACTGTAGGAAATTATAGGAGGAATGCAACCTAAAGATGCCAAGGTCGAATGCAATATTGTTGAAGCAAAATTCTATTCAGTTAACAGAGTTCAAGGTCAAAACTGTTGATTATCTTTTATGGATGGCTTATTTAACTCTAAATTATTGCCAAGAGCCCAAGATTCTTAGTTCTTTGGGATTGGCTACCAAAGATTTTTTTTATAATCATATTACCAGCTTATCCTGATAACAATTCACCTTTCATCCAATTTCATATGTACTTATTTATGCATTACCAATCATGCTAAGCTATTAATGAGATTGATTTTGGTCCAAAAGTTTTTTCTTCTTCAAATTTCTCTTATTAAAGGTTATTTTAGGTATTTGATCATTAATCATAACTTTTGTTACAATACATGCTAGGTCAATCTTTAATTTTTTTTGACGCGGGAGGGATTATATTGATGTGATCTCCCATCAAGGCATCAACAATCTAGTTTCTATTAACTTGGCTCTTATGGTATTTGAACTGGTTTGGGATAAACACTGGGCTCTTGTATCTTTGTGCCAAAGAATGTGAATTCAACTTTGTCCAAGATCGAATTATGATCATCTAGTATGTTTTTGTCAACAGGAAATAAAGCCTCTGCCACTGTTCAACCGTTTCTTTTGCTCCATCTTGATATATCTCATGAAGCTGTTGCTACCATTGAGGACGCTCTTCGGCTATATTCTATGCCAGAAACACTTGACGAGTATCGAACAACATCTGGAAAGGTATGATGCTTGCACAATCATTCATTGTTCTCTTGCAATACTTTAATTCATTTAACTGTGTTATCAAGTCTTTTATCGTCAAGGAATTTAAACTTATTGAAGAACATCAAGCACACTTGCTCCAAATGGCTATCAATTTTGCTATTGGCCCATATACCTTAAATTATAATTCAACCCCTCAATTGTATGCCCACATATTAATCACAACCCACATTTATTACACAATAATAGCGTGTATTATTGTCGTCCTATGAAACTTATCCATGGTCAAACAATACTTGTATAACTTAGCTATGGTCACACAAGACTTCTGTTGTATGAAATATTGATCCCAAGTTATGGAAGATTTCGTTCCTAATTTTGTGTCAAGTCTTCTCTTTTGTATTTAACAACCATAAATGGCACATGTTATTGAAATTCTGTATTTTTAATGGTAATAATGCTCAACTGCTCATATACATTCGTACTTAAAACTATTGGTTATATGCCCATCTTGATTACAAACCAATAGTCATACATGCATGTGCTGATCTAAACATGATAAAATATTGTCTATCAGGCTGGAGTTGTGACGGCCAGAAAATCTGTGAACCTACAAACACTTCCAAAGATAATGATATTGCACCTGAAGCGATTTGGCTACGGAACTAATGGAAGTACAAAATTGCACAAACCTGTACGCTTCCCACTTGAACTGGTACTGAGTCGCGATTTGCTTGTTTCACCGGCAACAGAGGTAATGTTTGTTTCCACTGATTTATGCTGATCTTCTGATGCTGTAATTTATTTTAAAGTTCACCCAAATAACGTTCTCATAAGTCATAATTTTTTATTTCTACGGTCATGCTTAGTTAGCGTGGGACAAATTTTTGTTCTTTCACATCTCCTGTATGAAGGTCTAATAAAGTAGATATTCCAGATGATACATTTTGCTTATAATTTAGCATGATATACCATTGTTATTATGTCAGCAGATTTCCTGTTTTGTTGACACCCAACTTGTTTTTTTTTTCACAAATAAGCAGGGTCGGAAGTATGCACTTATTTCCTCGGTAACGCACCACGGAAGGGAAGCCTCTAAAGGCCATTACACTGCTGATGCCTGTTATCCTAGTGACCAATGGTTCCGTTTTGACGATGCTTCCGTGGCTGCAATTGGCACAAACAAGGTTTTACATGACCAGGCCTATATCCTCTTCTACAGAAAAGTGTAAAAATGGAGTACAAACTTCATTGCTACGCACGTGTGCCACTCCAACGCAACAAGGTAACACATTAGACATTAATCATGGTCGTTAACTCATCACACGCAGAGGGTTACCAGATTGGCAGGAGTTTAATATATGCCCTCCATGGTTGCCGGAAAGGTGATGTCATCGGAATTTTGTGGTTTCTTTGAGGATGGTCGAGTTTGATTGATTGCGATTGCTAAGCCAGCATGAAGGATGGTTCTGTGTGTGAGGTGAGGTGAGGTGTGGTGAGGTGTTTATCTTGTATGTAGAGTATTTTTGATGTACATTCTTTTCTTCAAGGAGGTTTTAGTTATTTGACACTATTTACTTATGTTTATTACACACTGTCATGAGTTTTTATCGCGTGTTTTTGGTCTAATGTTTTCTTTCTGTTGTTGTTAACCATGTATGTCCAGGCAAGCCTGCTGTAAGACCCCACATTGGTTGGGGGTGGGCAACAAAAGTTCCCTTATAAGGGACTGTATATCTTTTCTACCAAACGTGTTTTAAAACCGTGATTTCAGGTGTGGACAAAACAAACAATATTTGGTACGGTTAGCTTGGGACATTACACCTGCACGAATCTTAACTAATTCTATGGAACCTGAAGTTTTGAAGAACAGGAAAGTCACAAAGGGTTTGGGTCTTAAGATTTAGTTGAGATGGAAGTTTTAGAAAGGTATATCAGTTAGAACTTAGGCGTGGGTTGGTTTTGACCGGTCTTATTGCGAGTGAGCTAACTGCTTACACAATTTTAGGCAATCTTGGCCCTTGGGTTGTTGGTCTTTTGCTTGAGGTGGATGTGTTTGGATTGGTTTCGACCGGTGCGATCAAAGCCGGTTCTTGGTACTTTTTAAAACCCCGTAGTTGTGTTTAGGGATGGTCATTAAGACCTCAAGCGACCGAAAAGCCTGATTAGGGTCAAGGTTAGGGTTTTTGGCCGAAAACCCTATTTAACGATTTTTGGCTCAACAAGGTAAAAGACGGTCAAGGCCCGAAACTGGGGCCAATGAAGGCCTGGTAAGGATCGGTTGGGACGGCCAATCAGCCAATGTTGGATCTAGTTACGACCGGTTAGGAACCGGGTCTGGTGGGGACAACCAATCAATATTATGCCCATCCTTAATTATGTTACTTCAACTTATACATTGTGCATAAAAACTATCATATTATTTTATAGAGTTTGTCACGGTTGCTAAGATAACCATAAAATAGTCGCCTTGTTCATGACCCACAACCAACTTTCGAATAGTTTCTATTAACATCTCATATTGATTCAACTTATACCAAATTTATATTGGAATACACATAACATTTTAAAACTGTATTGATTTTAGAGGTTGTATTATTTGATATTTCGATCATAACCACCATTAATGGTGGTTGATGACAAGGACTATTAATTAAGTCGCTCAAGACTCCAATTTAACTAACCATTCAATCCAAAAACACTTCTGATAAGTATCATATGATAAATTAATATATAAGAGTCGGGTTTATACCTCAAAACATCTATCAAAATTCAAACCCGATACCCAACTTTAATCTTCAAATGCTCCATCAATACATTACAAATGAGGTGAAAATACATTTGATCTCCGCCTTCAATGTTTTTTTTAGTAATTTATTACAAACTACAAGCGTGAACTTTGAGTTTACATTTTTATGTTAGCTTTTAATGTTCAATGGAGCCGTCTATTGACATGTTAAATTTGGATTTTTAAAAATAGCCTCCAAAATTTTGGAACCCAAATTTTACCTGCGTTTAGGGTCCGAATACATATAGCCGAACATGTGAACCTGTCTCAAGTAAGACCTATCTAATTTCTTTCAAAATCAAAAGATGTTATTTAATTTCAGAATTTGCCGATAAAAAAGAAAAACAAAAATGATAATTTAATATTCATCTCACTGTCATCTTAAACATTTTTGTTGTTCTAATTTATAAGGTTTTTAATATGATATGAAATTTTATATGTTATTTTGTTTATTACTCATTTTAGACGATCTATAACTTTAATACGAGTGTAACATGACTTTCAAAGAAATTGGAACGATCCTGATGCTCAATAACAATTAATATGTTATAAAATATATCTTTTCAAACAGAAACATTGGGCCAATTGGTGATAAAAAGATGTCGAACATAGGTACAATAACAAAAAAAGTTTTGATGATATTGATGCTAATAACGAGGAACTAGTAAGATAGGCTTAATAGGGAAGTAACACAAAAGATCACAAAATAATATTTGGAAAATATTTTTTGAAGTGGTTTTGAATTAGTAAATCATGAAAAGTTCCTTTTGGTCGATTTTTTTTCCCAATAGTTTGACAAATGAGATTGGTATTTAATGCATTAATATTTGCCAAAGAGAAATTGATCAAAAAATGCCAATATTTCTAACCCAATTCACTTTTTAGCCACTTTGAAACCGAATTTTCATTTTAGTCAAAGTTTACGTATTTACATAAAGCCTATTTTCAGATTAAGAAAAAATTCTTTACGCAAATTTGTGTAAAGGATCCTTACGTAAATGCCAAATGGGTTACGCAAATGGGGATACACAAATGAGTTACGTAAATGGGGATCCTTACGCACATGGATTACGCAAATGTGGATCCTTACTCAAATTTACGTACTTTTTTTTTTTAATTTGAAAATCTAGTTTACGTAAATGTATTTGCGTAAACTCTGATTAAAATAAAAAAATGGTTAAAAAGTGAATTAGGTGAGAAAATTAGCTATTTGTCAATTTCCCTATCAACGATTGTCAAAAGGTGGTGGTCCAACTTATAGCTACTAAACATTGGTTCTCAAATATAAGTTTAAGACTTAAGAAGCTTTATTTACTTAAAAAGAAATTCGAGTTTTTACTATATAAACTAGACTTTATATCGATAACTTTTGAAAAACATGTTAAATTTTTATCTACTTTCTAAAATACCCTTGAAGATCATAAGAGTATGAAAAAATCTAACTTTTATAGACAATTAGTGTGCGACCCGTGCGATGTGCGGTAGTAGTATTTTTTTAAGGAGTACTTGATCGAGTTAAAATAAAACGTAATTACTTGGTAAACAATTAAAGAGATATAATCTAAAATAACGAATGAATTTCCTTAAGTGATTAATTTACGTATGTTGATAATCATTTGATGTTACAAATAGTTTGAGATTCATCTGTAGTAATCATTTGTTTTGAACCAATGACCACTTTTAATCGAGATGTAACATCTATGTTGCTTACAAATGTGGTTGTTGATATAAATATAACCATGGAACAAAACAAAACATTTCCCTATGAAGAAAAATAAAATAACAATGCATTGAAATTGTCAACCGCTTCAAATTAAAAAAAAAACAAAAACCAAGTATTAAAAAACTAAAAATGATATAAAATATGACAAACCTCATTATTCAAAGTTCAATTCAAACTACATCAGATTGATACAAGTCAAACGGTAGAATCCCGAAAAAGCCCAATATAAGTAAAATGTCCTTAAAGAAAATGTCGATGAAGAACTTTAAGTACACTTTGATAAAAAAGATCGACGTAATGAAGTATAGCCAAACTTTGTAACAATTGAGTTTAACCTGAGAAAGAAGCAACATAAAATAATTACGATATATGGTTGTTTTAAATGAAATTCATGAAATCCACAATAATACTGAAAAATGTTTGACTATTAATTGTTTGAAAATCAAAACAAAAAAGAGTTATTCAAACAATATTGTCTTATCGTTAATCAATTGTGAACTTTTGAGCAACCGATAGATAACCCACTAAGATTTAAACATAAAAAAAAAACATATCATGAACATAAAAAGTAAAATCCAATACAGAAGAAGAAATTGAGAGATGGATAAAGCAAGAACTCTAGAGAAGGTAAGAGAAGATGGATAGGTTGTAGATAAACCCTATATATGACAATGATCCTCATAGCCATCCTTGTAAGGTTTCATATACTAAATCCGTTTATTTTAAAGAAAGTGGACATTTTTTCCCCCACCGTCACTCATGATTTTCTTGCTAGGAAAAGAACAAATTTAGTATAATACACATTTACATATTACACTTCCAATCAAATATAAACAATAAAGCAATAAAAAATTAGAAATTAAAAACGGTAATAAAAAAACTTAAAATAATCGATTAGTAGAAAAGAATAGAGTTAGATAGTTGGATGTTGAACATAATTTTGTAAGTAAAATTACCAAGAGAACAACAAAATTATGTTGAAAATACAATTTTCATAAAGGGCAAAAACGTGTATTAATTTTTGTTTATAGAAATGAAAAGGTATACCTCACAATTGTTCCGTGTGCAATTTGACAAAAAAAAAACTCATGTACCCAACAATCCTAAAATGACAACACAATTCTTATGACATATATATATATATATTGATTGATAATCGGTTGTATTTAATATTCATTTATATATATTAATGGTTTATAATTGGAAAAGATAAAACGATTTTTGAATTCATAAGTGACTTTAATTCTTGAAAATAATCATATACATCCCATTAACTAATATTTCTTAAAAAAAATAAAAGAATTTATTGGTTTTTAATTTATATATTGTACATTCCATCAACTAATATTTCTTAAAAAAGTTAATAGAAATGATTCTAATCTGTACATAGAAAATTATCACTAACTGTCGCATGAAAGTTTTTTTTATAGATTATAATTATTTTACAAAAAGTAAAAATAAAAACAATATATTATAACTACTTATTTTTAACGAACATTACCTCAACCTTCTCCCCCTAGATTGATCTTTTACCCACATAAGTTAATGCACATAGTGAAAAAAATGTGTGAACAAACTAAAAATTAGTGAACTGCGAGAAGTGAATCTGAGACGCTCTGAAATCAGTTGTGTTTAGTCCAACAATCGCTCACAAAGGGATTTCTCTGTCTTGGGAGTGACTTCTAAAGGGAATATGGTAGGAAAAAAATGGACAAGACATAAGTATAAAAAACCCTTCCCTATCAAACCGAAAAAATGTCTCTCAATGTTTCGGTCATGATTTCGATTTTCTACCTCTTAATCGAACGCCTCTATGATGTGGCTCATTCTCCCCACGACTATCTCCTTCGTCGACTCTCCAATTCCACTCGTGTAGAAGAATATGGATTTATGATGTAGCTCTCCAACTCCATGGTAGAAGAATATTATATGGAGATTGTCTATGGAAATTATCTTTAACCAAATTTATTTATTGAGAAATGATTAATATTTAATTGTTGGGGAGATTGAAAGTAAGGGGAGAAGAAGCCAAAATTTGAAAATAGCAGACAATTTAAAACTTCCAAAAATCCCTTAAATACATAACTAAAAACACGAATATCTAAAGTTACAAGGGAAGAAACAAAATAACATGTATCAGAGTTCTAACGGAACTATCTAGCCCCACAAACGGGAACAAAGTCCGACGGGTGTTACTACAATCACCAAGTCCGCTATCTTCTCAAAACCGGATGAGGTCACTAAAGCCATCCTACCGGAACTTCTACTCAGCTCCACTCGCTACTCAGATCCATCTAAGACCTGATATACATGTCGATAAGAAAAAGTGTTAGGCTTAACGCCTAGTGAGTTAAAGCAGTTTAATCATTTATAAAACATAAAACGTTTTAAAACCAATAACTCACTCTAAAGGCATCCGTTCTTAAAACATAAGATATAAAAGGTTTTACTTTCAAATCATGTCTCTACTCACATCTTTTTAAGCAAATAAACGCCATTTAATATCTCCCAAAACGCACCCATGAAATATTACATCGAAAGCCAATTATATAATTAATGGTACGTTTCCACACCGAAAGTGAGAGTAAGGGAATACCCAAAAATAACACCATTCGGTGACGGTGGGAGACCCGAATTCCATTGAATGAGGCGGAACACAAAGTTAAGCCACTTATCAACTTTCATGAGATTTACTACGGGTCATGGATCCCCGTATACGACTCCATTGAGCAACCACCGTAAGATACCCAAATGACCCTAGTCTACTCGACCTCTAGATGAGTGTCACCACAAAAGTCACAAGTCTCCGTATCCGGCTCACCATGGGCACCACCACAAGACATAGCTCCGTATACGACTCTTTAAGAGCACCACCGCAATCTTACATTATAACATGACTTGGGGACCACTCACTAGACTCAAACATGGACAACAAGACTCCATGATGAGCAAACGACTCTTATGCCTATGGATCCATTGCATTACAGTCTAACCATTACGCGACTCCAAATGAATGAGCTAATGCATTCCAACATGTAATAACCAACATATGTATAATAGTTACCTTTCCAAAAGATGCTCCATTGAGTTATTTAACCCGGAAAATGTCCCAAAACTCCTTAGCGTATAAGCCAAGTCATAAGAAATCATATAACGCTTGAAAGTTAAATAAAGCCAATATGACTACACATGCCAATGTATTACTTTTCCAAAACGGACAATTACTACGCATATAATTGACCAAAGGCCTAAGCCATAAAACTCACATTTTTTTCCAAAATGCCCATATTTATAATAGATCAAAGGTTGACCGTTCCCAGTGACTCACACTTTCAAAGTCAAAGGAGTTTAAAGTTCTAATATTCAAAAGCCCGTAAGTTGGGGAAATTCCAAAATTAAACCATCATCGAATTACTTATCCATGAGACTCCGACCCTTGAAACCTTTCCATTTAAAACCCTTTTTGTAACCCATTTTGCAAGTATTAAGAAGCGAGCGAAATGAGTCGCTCAAAATCTTTCAAGCACCCAATAAAACGTTTCATAGTGGGTCAACATTATTTTTGGTGGCCAAAATGCCCAACATAGTGTTGTAAATCATTTATAACATTTAGCAACTCAATATACTCAAGAACACCAAAATTCCCAAGACATCATCAGGTATGAAGCGAACACATGAATGTAGGTTTAAAACCCAAAACATTTATATTTTGACATATATATATAGTTTTGTAAAGCAACTAAAACTCACCTTGCTAGATTTAAACCAAATCTAGGTTTTACCCACAAAGCTTGAGCTCCTAGAATGAGATCTTGAACACCTCCACTAGCTCCAAGTTTCCACCACAAACTTTAGCTACAAATATTCCTAAGTTAAACTAACCCCAACAAAAGTAAAGGAAAGATAACCTTGAAACCCTAATTTCTTAGGTGAAGGAAAAGAAGGGGTTACCTTGATTGTAGCTTGAATACACCAACAAAACACTTATATATCACTAATGTGACTTCAAATCCCAAAGCATTAAAGGAATCGGAAAACGGTTTGGTAAAACCTTAGAAACTTGAGGATTCTAGAAATGGGAAAAGGAGATGATAGCTCTTAGTGTAGCAATCCAAATCCCACCATTGGTGAGGTCCAAACATGAAGAAATAAGGAAGATGGAGCCTTGGATGAACCTAGATCGACATTGGAGAGGTTTGAGGAGTTGAGAGAGAGTTTGGGATGGAAGGATGGGAAGTTATGAAGAAAACCTCTAAAAAATCAAACTTATCAGCCTCCTGGACCCGACGGGCGACATTGTCACACGATAGTGACAATGTCACTATCGCAGGTCACGATCGCTAGGCTCGTACCACGACACTCCCCCCTCTTGGCGACTATGCCTCGCGATAGTGACCAATGTCACAGTCGCGGGCATACTCGCCTGATCTATACCGAGCCTCCCTTTTCACCCGCGACTATGCCTGGCGTTTGTGCCCTCTGGCACTGTCGCAGGGCATGGTCGCCCGATGCTTTCTCGACCCGAAAACGACCCTTCTTACATCTGAAGGTTCCCGATTCGATGAGCGACTTTCGCAAGGCATTAACTCGTCCGTAACCGCAACTAAGGCTTTCCAAGGGTCACGAAAATACTGGCTTAATCTTGATAAAATTATGGGTGTTACAATCCTCCCCACCTTGAAAATGAGTTTGTCCTCGAACTCTTGACCTGAGCACAACTTTTACAACATCCGAAGTCATCAAAGGCCAACCAAACTAAGTTCTGACTTCTCAGACAGGCAATAACAGGTCTTGCCAACCTCAGGATATTCACTATTCCAACGGTCCCAGCTCCCGGTAGATCCTCCTAGGATTTTTTGGCCCAAAATACCAAGGTTAAATACAACCATAAGGATAACTTAACTGCTAGAATCTCTACCGTATATCTCACTTCTCCAAGACCATTCTTATCATGACTTCTCACCCCCACTTGACCTCGCTTTAACAAGCTGCGAGAAATTCTATCCTACTAATATGAAACCCTAATTCTAAACTCAGAACAAAATCCTTAACACAAGACTTAATTGGGGTCACTAGGGTTCTCCAACCCTTCTTAGAGTCAACAGACCTCTAATCCTTCCCACACTCCTTACGACATCTACAACCTTAACTCTAAACTCTAGCCTAGAAGGTCTCATTAGGCTCCTAGCCGTCTATACTCCCCCTACACACCTGGTCATACTCGACCGAGCATCGACACCACTTAAGAATTGATTCAATCCTATCTTGTTTAAGGGTGTCTTTTCTACCATCGCGTCGAAATCTTAAGTCTAGGGCTTGGTTGGATTTGCAAATCCACGATAGTCTCGAGTCGCCCAATACATGAAGTCATCAACTCTTAAAAGTTTCGCTCAACAGGGTCTTCCAAAACATCACACAGATCTTCCTTGCATGGTACAAATAACCATCATCTACCACTTCCTCACTACCTCCTAGGGAGTTTCACCACTTTCGTATCGGTCACTTGCAAAAGTCAGGGTGTGTCGTCCACATCCGATATCATAACCTTCACAATTCTTCCTACGGGTACGGGTGAAACACTTCGTAGGCTCCTCTAAGCAAATCTGACACTTCGCTCGCCTCAAGAGAATCTCCATCTAAGGCATACTAACGTCCCACGACTCCGACTACTGATTCCTCAATCTATAATTCTTATAATATACTCCCAACATACTGAACAACATCGATCGACTACCAAAATCTGGAACTTATCTTGTAAAACCCCACACTCCCTATTATCAAAACGAGCTCTGACCAAGAGGCTCAACTCTTAAAACTCCTTACCGGATCTCTAGGACTCTCTGAAACACTAAAAACATCGATCTCTAGCATCGGGTACCAGAAACTGGCACAACTTATCCGACAAACGAGGTAACGACAAACTACTCTATCAAAGACTCGAACACAACAACCTAACTATCTTATGGAATGCAACAAATGGGAACGCACCTGCCGTCACCAACATGCCATCCCATCCTGGGCACACCGTGCTTGCTTCCCGATCCTTCACCGATCCCTGTATGAGGTCAGTCCTTCTTGACATGGTCCGACTCTTTACACACAAAACAGATGGTGCCCTTGATGGAACAATCCCGGTGAGAGTGACCTAACATACCATACTTGAGACATGTCAGAGAGTTGGGATTACACCCCCCCGCATGCTTGGCTCGACACTCTCGACACCACTTCGACCTCCTGCGATGGCCAACTCTCTTCTCATCTTCATAGTGCTGATAATCTTGGGGTGGACTCCACCGGTCCTCCCGTTCCCTCTTTTCTGAAACCTCTGCCTCTTCTTCTTTACCCAGGGCATGAACGTCTTCCATGAATTGCGATTCTTCTATTTCTTTCCGAAGAGTAGAAGCCTTGGAACACCGGACCATTGCCTTCATACCAGCTGATAAACCTTTTAGATAAGCCTTAACTCTATTGTAACACCCTCAAATCTGGAAAGAGCAACTAAATTAAAATTTTCAATAAAGCCTAAAAATAGATAAGATCACTTACAAAAAGTTTATACTTGAAATATTAGACTAGGTCTAACCATCAACAAAGGTAAATAAATTCTTCTACAAAGACTAGTTAGAGGTCGGTTGTTACTAAAACCCAAATACAAATTGCTATTCCCAAAACGAGGCGAAAGACTTCACCAGACCACGCACCCTCGAGCACACGTCTAGCGCCTCTCTCTCTCCAAGGTGCCACTAGAACCAATCCCCAACGAACCTGTTGCACATGCCGACAAATAAAAAGGTTAGGCTAACGCCTAGTGAGTTCATGAGTTTTATATGGATAAGCAACTCTTTTAAAAGGAATAACCTCCATTTAAAATTACGTTCTTATCAATAGCTTACTTTAAACTCGAGGACAACTCTTTCCCAAAATCATGCATTTTCGAAAACAAACATCTTGTCACAAGCATTCTTTATAAATGATACAACCCACACTTACTTGATACAAGAATAGGGATTAACTCCCGATTTAAGAAACATAAGTAAAACGTTGTATCCCAAAACATCCAAACACGGGTGGGGTAAAATACTCAACCAACACTACGTGGTTAAAACCCGCGTGTACAATATGATACCAAAAACACGGACGCTAGGCCCAATACTCACGCGACCATAAACTGAAAGGAAACCCAAACACCCAAACGTGGGGCGACGTACATCATTCAAACCTTAATATACGAGGAGGAAGATCCAATATTAAGGCCCTCAATCACTGTCGACCATAAAGAACCAATGACAATAAAGTAAGACATCCTTATATTTAAATTACTGATAGCCGACAACGGGGGAGACCCGTATCCGTTGAGAGTGGAGGAAACACAAAAGTATACCACCGATGCAACGTTAATCGCATGACACCTCACGACATCACAGCCCAAGTGTCCCTACGACTTCTTTACAAGCGTCACCCCAAGTCAGTTGACCTTGATGAAACATTCTGAAGAACTCCATCCCGAAGGACCGACACACTTAAAGACTACCTCCCAGGCATTACTTCAAGCGACGGAGGTCCTAGCGCTCACTCCCCGATAACACTAACAGACTCAACCCTCTTAGCGATCACTTGTAAAGTTTTCGGTCATAAAACATGGGTACCGAAGTTCAACCCCGCAATACCCAATTGACCATCCAAAACAGACTGACTTACGTGCCTATGGATCCAATGCAACACAGTCTAACCTTACTGGACTAAACATGAATGACCAAAGCACTCGAGCCCGTAACCAACCTCAATACGCAATACAACGCATTAGTACATACGTCATAACTGGACTTTACATTGAGCCATATAAAAACCGGACAAGTGTCCTCAAGACTCATTTAAAACGACATCGAGCCAAAATACTCAAAACCTCTTTTTGACCAATGATTAACGTTTTTCAAATAATAAACGTACTCGACCCATACCATGAAATCACACGCTCCGAAATACTTGAATGGACTCCAAAACAGTTTAAGTCGGGACAAAAGGTTTTCCAAATAAATTTATACTCTTTATCCTTTCAAAATGTCCCGTAACACAAATTTAAACCTTTTACCCAAACAAACACTAAAAATGTGTTTTAACGAAATAATCTCATTTATGCAATAAATTACCAAACATACCCATTTATGACTCATTGATCAAAATTCCCAAAAATCCCCAATATGGGTGTTTTACAAGGTTTATAAAACTAAACTTCTCAAATAATCAAAACCCATCAAGTAACTCCACAAATGATAATTTCATGGTAACACATAAATATTTTAAAATAAACATTTTGGCATGCACAACGTTTTCACAAATCAACTTGAACTCACGTTGCTAGATTTAGGCTAAATCTAGATTTTACCCCACTTTGAGCTTTCTTGAAGAAACTTGAATCCTCAAGCCAAAACCTCCAAAAAACCTAGATCCATAAATTTCAACCATAAATAAACATATCCAACCATATAGAAACATTCCCCAAACATTTTACATCAAAACCTCAACTTATACCCTAAAACCCTAATTTTGACCTAACTCCTCCAAAATCTTCCAAACCGAAAATGGAGAAACATAATACTTAGGAAATCATCAATGGAGCATTTATATCTTATATTAGGGTTTCGAAATGGAAGAGATACACTTACCACTTAGGTTTTGATGAAAACCTAGAAAACTTAGAAACCTTTAAGAAATGGTGGAAGAACATGAACTAGCACATGAGGTTGAGATAACAAGCTTGATGGTAAAGAAACACCTTGAAATCCATGGAAATGGCCTTAAAATGAGTTAGAGTTTGTGGGTAATGAAGAAGAAGCGATTTGAGAGAGAATGGGGAAGTTTTGGAGAAGCGAATGAGAAAGAAAGTTGAGAATTCACATTTAACAGCACCATAGTGCCCAGGTGCGACATTGACCATGCGACATTGCCCTGGGCAATGTCGCTGGTCATAGTCGCTGGTATATACCAGCGCACGATACACTCCATGCGATTGTGACAGTGCGACTGTGACTCGTCATAGTCGTCGGGCATTGTCGCGGGACCTTTCTGGAGCCCCGAAACTCGACTTTTTCACTGCCAATACTCTCGATACTCCAAGGGACTTTAAACAAAACATTTCCCAACAAAACCCCACTGTTTACAAGTCACAGAAACGTCCGGGTGACAATTACTTATCAAAAATTGCGGGTGTTACATCTATCCTTCTTGCTTGGGACGACATGCCCTACCAAATCCAGTTTCTCCATGAAAAGGTTGGAGTATTCTCTCACTGTCATGTCACCCTTCTTGAGGGCTCGGAATTCTTCCTCTATTCGTTCGATCGCCCTTTCGTTACAGTATTTGTCCAACACCTTCCTTTTGAAAGCGTCCCAAGTTAGTGATGAGGTGATAGCAGGTCCATGGGTGGACTTGGTAACATTCCACCAAGTAAGAGCTCGACCCCTCAATAAATGGGAGGCGAATTTCATGCCCCTCCTCACACTTGTTAGCATAAAACGCTTGTTCCATCTCTTGGATCCAATTCATGCACACTACCGGATCGTCCGTTCCTGAAAACTCTGGCGGCTTGCTGCACAGGAAATCCTTGTACGCGTAGGTTCTTCTATCACATCCCATAATAGCAGGAACGATATCCTTCCTCCGAATTACATTTCCGATGTCGTTTGGCATTTCTGTCTTCCAACAATTTCATTAACCTTTCTTCTTGGCGCTCCATTGCCGAATTCATCAGTTGGACCACACTAGTTAACAATTCGGAATGAGGGTCTAGCGTTTGAACATTTGGGTCCATGAGATTCCATCTCACTCTCTGCGAGTGCTCCGGCCCATCGTTAGACCGTGGTGGCAATGGAAGAGGTGGTACATGGTTGACTCTAACGGTTAGACTTGGAGCCGCCCTGCTAATGCCATACCCATCCTCTTGTGCTTGTGCTCCTCTTTGCACCTGCCTTGCTTGTCTAATATACACAAAATATGAGGTTAAGAGTTATAACGACACGAGATCTAACAACGAAGACATACTACCACACACATCAAACATCATAATAATGGTAGAGTCGAGCACTCTCACGTAACAATACATTCGTAATAGCAGTAGCTAAGTGAAATTATGAACATAATATACATAAGAATCCTCGTCACCATAGTCATGACTCTAACTAGTGCGCTTCTGTCGACCACTACAAATCACTCTCAACTTAAGAGTTCCATTCATAACCAAACAGTCATAACTTAAAGTCTTAGCTTAAGTCTAGGCATCTACAACCCATACCTAGTTCACTTAAACTAGAGCTCTGATACCAACTTGTAACACCCCTATAATTTGAAAATAGCAGACAATTTAAAACTTCCAAAAATCCCTTAAATACATAACTAAAAACACGAATATATAAAGTTACAAGGGAAGAAACAGAATAACATGTATCAAAGTTCTAACGGAACTATCTAGCCCCACAAACGGGAACAAAGTCCGACGGGTGTTACTACAATCACCAAGTCCGCTATCTTCTCAAAATCGGATGACGTCACTAAAGCCATCCTACCGGAACTTCTACTCAGCTCCACTCGCCACTCAGATCCATCTAAGACCTGATATACATGTCGATAAGAAAAAAGTGTTAGGCTTAACACCTAGTGAGTTAAAGCATTTTAATCATTTATAAAACATAAAACATTTTAAAACCAATAACTCACTCTAAAGGCATCCGTTCTTAAAACATAAGATATAAAATGTTTTACTTTCAAATCATGTCTCTACTCACATCTTTTTAAGCAAATAAATGCCATTTAATATCTCCCAAAACGCACCCATGAAATATTACATCGAAAGCCAATTATATAATTAATGGTACGTTTCCACACCGAAAGTGAGGGTAAGGGAATACCCGAAAATAACACCATTCGATGACGGGAGAGACCCGAATTCCATTGAATGAGGCGGAACACAAAGTTAAGCCACTTATTAACTTTCACGAGATTTACTATGGGTCATGGATCCCCGTATACGGCTCCATTGAGAAGCCACCGCAAGATACCCAAATGAACCTAGTCTACTCGACCTCTAGATAGGTGTCACCACAAAAGTCACAAGTCTCCGTATCCGGCTCACCATGGGTACCACCGCAAGACATAGCTCCGTATACGACTCTTCAAGAGCACCACCGCAAGCTTACATAATAACATGACTTGGGGACCACTCACTAGACTCAAACATGGACAACAAGACTCCATGATGAATAAACGACTCTTATGCCTATGGATCCATTGCATTACAGTCTAACCATTACGTGACTCTAAATGAATGAGCTAATGCATTCCAACATGTAATAACCGACATGTGTATAATAGCCAAAAGACGCTCCATTGAGTTATTTAACCCGGACAACGTCCCAAAACTCCTTAGCGTATAAGCCAAGTCATAATAAATCATATAACGCTTGAAAGTTAAATAAAGCCAATATGGCTACACACGCCATTGTATTACTTTTCCAAAACGAACAATTACTACGCATATAATTGGCCAAAGGCCTAAGCCATAAAACTCACATTTTTTTTTCGAAAATGCACATATTTATAAAAGATCAAAGGTTGATCGTTCCCAATGATTCACACTTTCAAAGTCAAAGGAGTTTAAAGTTCTAATATTCAAAAGCCCGTAAGTTGGGGAAATTCCAAAATTAAACCATCATCGAATTACTTATCCATGAGACTCCGATCCTTGAAACCTATTAGAGCATATAATTGTTGGATAAAAAATCATAAAGACAGAAGACTCAAAGTTCAACCAAGTCAAAGCTCAAAGTCAACTCTCAAAGCAAAGTCAAAGTCAAATTGTAATAAAAGTCAAAAGTCAAAGTCTTTGTGTTGTGTTGTTTTTGTAAGCGTGTGTTTTGTTTTTAATAGAGTTGTGATTTTAGTTAGTGGTGAGAACAATTGCAAGTTGAGAGAGATAGTTCGCAGAGTTTTGGAGAGAGAAAGTTTGTAGAGAGAGAAACTGTCACTGAGAGCTTTGTAATTGAATTCCAGATCAATTGAAACAGGTTAATCATTTGAATCATTCTCATCTTGTTTGTGATTGTTTTAGCAATTAGAACTTGATAAAATTGGGACATATTAATTGGTTTCAGAGCAGAGTTTGAGTGAAATCGATCGAAATATGGAGTCGGCACTGTGTTTCTCAGTCGTAGATCAAATTTTGAGTTTTTGTGCGATTTTGTGGTTGTAATTTTGCTCATTGAGTTCGTATAGTATATTAGAAAAATATTGTAATGGTTTGTGGTAGAAGTGCACTGTAATTCTCATTTATTTTTGAGATTTTGTTAATTTTAGAGTTCACAAGTTCGTACTACATTGTATGGGATCAATTTATACGCACAAGTGAATTTTATTGAAATTCATTGATAAAGTTCGATTCTAGAAGTGTTAGTAATTGAATTGGTGAAGTAACAGATAGAAATTCGAAGTTTAGATGGGTTTTTGAGTGGATCAGAGTGTATTTTGGTCGAAGATCTGAAGAACTCTCAGAACACTCAAGAACTCACACCAAGATCTCGCAGACTCATTGGATTTCGCATAATAATTAGATTTCACATAATTGTTTCTGAAAAATTTTATAAGTGTAGAATTCGCAGATGTGTGATGTGAGAAATTCATAGAATTCGTACGTGTGTGTGTTGAGGATTCTCAGAATTCGTATAGGCTTACATGTGAATTGCCAGAATTCGCATAAGCTATTTGTGCGAAAAGTGCTTGTGAAAAATTTTCAAAGGACAGAATTCGCATCTGTGTCTCTTGCGAAAAGTTAAGAATTCGTATCAGGGTGTTATACGAATTCCTCAGAACTCGCATAAAAAGTTTTAAATTGTTCAAAGTTCAGAATTCGTATATGTTTGTTATATGAATTGCTCATGCGAAAAGTTTAATCTTCAATATTTTTCTAAGTCTAGAACTCGCATAGAGTTGTATGCGAATTCCTAGAACTCGGATAACACTTCATGCGAATTCTGTTGTATGCGAATTCTGAAATAAGCTTTTGTACGAATTCTGAAAGTTTGATGTGTGTACGAATTATGTGTGCGAATTCCTTGTATTTCAATCTAGTGTGCGAATTCCATACTTAGAGAATTTTGGAAATTTAATTTCTGAAATTTCTTTCTAAGTTTTTTTCTGCATTGCTTGATTTCACTTGGACTAACGATCATTTGTCAAGTTCTTATTGTATATCTTTATAAACAGGATGACTTCCAGAGAAGCTCTCGCAATCGGAACTGATGTGAAACCTCCTGTCTTATTCAAAGGAGAGTATGAGTAGTGGAAAGATCGCTTTCTGGACTTTATCGACCGTAATGACTTGGAAAATTATATCAAATTATCTCTGAAGGAAGGAATCATGAAACCTCCTATGAAGGTTCATGTGGTTGAACATGAAGCAGAAGAAGTGGAACAAAGAGAGTACATACTACCACAAGAGGAATACACATATGAACAGAGAAAAAGGGTAAAAGCTGATAGACTGGCTAGATCTTTCATTCTACAAGGCATTCCCAATAAGATATACGTCAAGATTGACAGTTACAACGCCACGGGCAAGGAAATGTGGGATCAATTAGAAAAGATGATGCTCGGATCTAAGATAGGCAACCAGCTCAAAGTCTCCAACTGCCTCAACAACTACGAAGAGTTCAAGGCCAAGGAGGGTGAATCTCTTGACACAACTTACGATAGATTTGTGACTTTGCTGAACGAGCTCAGCAAGAACAAAGTCAGAAAGTCTCAGATAGAGCTTAATGTCAAATTTTCTCAACATCCTCCATCCTGAGTGGAAGAGGTTTACCAGGCAAATGAAACAGATGAAGGATCTGAACGAGATTCCACTTCATGACGTGTATGAGACTCTTAAGAAAAACGAAGAAGAGGTGGAGGAGATCAAAGATGAAAAGACAAAGGCTGAGAAGGTGGTTGCTGATCCGATTGCCCTGGTTGTTAAGAAGAAGTCAGTGAGCCACAAGAAGAAAAAGAAAGTAGTAGTTTCTGCGTCCGAGGAAGTGGACAGTGATGATAACTCAGATTCTGATGACTGTGAGAACTTGAAGCAGGCTATGCTAATGTTGACAAAAGCATTTTAGAAGAAATTCTACAAGAAGCCTGGCTCGAACAGTCAGAGATATTCTTCGGGTTCTAGAAACTATAAACACAAGGAAAGAATAGAAGGAAAGAGAATGGAAGAGAAAACGCCTGATGAGAAAAGGTACAGAACTGAAGATAAGAAAGAGCCAGAACCGACAGAGTGCTACAACTGTGGAAAACTCGGACATTTTGCGAAGGACAGCCGAAAGCCCAAGGACAAAGATTTATGTGGATGACATCATATTTGGCTCAACAAATCTAAAATACTGTAAGAATTTTTCTAACCTCATGGTGTCAAGATTTCAGATGAGTATGATGGGAGAGATGAATTTCTTTCTCGGATTACAAGTCAAATAATTTTCAATGGGGATTTTTATCAATCAACAAAGTACATTTTTGATATTCTTAGAAAATTTAAAATGGAAAATTGTACACCTATTGGAACCCCGATGGCACCAGGAACTAAGATTGGCACTGATCCTTCGGGAAAAGCTGTCGATGTTAGAACCTATCGAGGGATGATTGGTTCTTTGATGTATTTAACATCTAGTAGGCCAGATATCATGTTCTCTACATGTCTATGTGCTCGATATCAGACTAATTAATCCGAAAGAATCCCATTTATCTGCAGTTAAAAGAATTTTTAGATATCTGAAGGGCACTGCAGATCTTGGTTTGTGGTATCCTAAGGATACAGGTTTTGAACTGACAGCATATTCAGATGCAGACCATGCAGGTTGTATGCTTGACAGGAAAAGTACATCGGGTCACATACAATTTCTGGGCGACAAACTCGTGAGTTTGTCTTCAAAGAAACAACTCTGTATATCTACATCAATGACTGAGGCAGAGTACGTCGTTGCGGCGAGCTGCTGTTCTCAAGTGTTGTGGATAAGAACACAACTCCTAGATTATGGCTTCACATACAATAAGATACCGATATACTGTGATTCAAAGAGCACGATTGCCATATCTGTGAATCATGTTCAACATACTAAGACCAAACACATTGATGTACGATATCATTTTATCAAAGATAATGTGGAAAAAGGTACAATCGAACTTTATATTGTAAACACTGATTACCAACTTGCAGATTTATTTACCAAGCCTCTAGACGAAAAGAGATTTAATTTTCTTGTTTCAAAACTTGGTATGTTAAATCTCAAGACTTAATTTGTGATTACCTACTAAAGTTTTGTTATTGTTATTTTTCTTCATTTCTTTATTTTTATTCTGAAAGATATCTGCAATTAAGGTTGTTCATGATCTCAAGGGGAGTGTGAGATGATACAAGAATAAATGATCTACATACATTTGAGGGGGAGTTTATAAATTTTTGCATATGTTTATCACTGATGTATTTTCTGATGCATAATTGTAGGGGAGTAACAGATAAGGAGTATGGTATATGACTTCTGATTATATCTGATCAGAACTCGTAATTTCAAAGTTTTACTGTTTTCTGTCATTTACTTTTCAATAAATTTTGTGAATAAGATTTGTACTTTAACGACTTTGTGATTTTTTGCAGAATTGAGAGAGAGCTTAAACGATCATATCTAATATGATTTTGAGCTGACTTGATGAGATTTAAGACTGAGTGAAATGGTTTATTTATAATCTTAATCTCATACGTGTCTGAAAGAAGGATAACTTTCAGATATGAAAACATGTTCTTAAATGTTCAAACCACTTCTGATTCTTAAATGATTTCATGGATATAGAAGTGTGATTTTTAAATGTTTTCATTTACTTGTGTTTTAAATGATATATAAACCGTGTGTTTCCAAAGATAAATACTTGTGTATTATCTTTTCCATATACTTTCAAGTATTCACACACACCGGTTTAACTTTTTGTTGAACATGTTATCACCATGTCTCAAATTGAACAAATTTTTTCGATGGTGATACACCCCGATTGAACTTCAAAGAATTTTGAGCGTTGATTCATTTCGAAACGTTCTTTCAAGAGTGTCTATATTTTGATTCGTATAGACGATATCCAATTTTTGCTGACCTAAGCCTTAATTGATAAATCATTCAGATTTTGATCTTTTTCATACAATGTCAGATTTTCAAACAAGTTTCTTGTATTTATTTCATTTATTCAATTTACTTGTTTTGAAAAGTCTTCAATGTTTAAAATGCTCAAATCTTCATGATTATCTCTTTGAGCATACAAACATCTGACTTGTATATCTATGTGTTTTAACTGCAAAGTTAAATCATTTTGAGCAACATGTTCTTATAGGATTACATGGGTTCATTGTGTAAGGACATAACTGAAACTTCTATGGATTCACGTTAACCAGTGTTTCCTACCCAAGAAGTTAATCCTTGAGTGATCGAAGAGTGAAGAATCAAAATAACTAAGTGTGGGTTGTGTGATGAGGTAAAATGGAAATGAGAGTTTGGTTAGAAGTGAGCTCAATGATTATAAAGAAAGAGGGTGTGAGAACAGAATAAAAGAATATCAAACTCTGCACCGAACTTTTTCTGAGTCGGGCAACCACATTGCTGGTGTTTCACAATTCTTTGGTGAACATCATTGAAACAGGCAACTAGCCCATGCCAACTCTTGATAAAACCCCACCAGCTACTCATTTTCTTCTAAAAAAGAAGATGTTTTATATATCAAGGGGACGCAACATATAATCTATCTGATTTTCATTTGGAAAATCTGGATATTGAAAAAGAAGGAAGTCTGCCCCACCTTCGCACTTCGATCATGCACAATAGAGTCTGTGTTATACTGTTGTTGTCTCAATGGTTTACACAATTTTGAGCCTACAAAAGCAATCATCTGTGCTTAATTCTTTCAAACACAAGCACGTACACACAGAGAATTTGTTTTTCTATCAAAACGTTCATAGAATAAACTTGTGTTATTCGATGATTGAATGGAAGACCTGGGGGAGTGAAAATCACAAAATCTCCTTTCCAATGTGTATTCGTTACACATAGTGAGTTAGTGTTACTGACAGACATTTTAACTGATTCATTTGTTGATTCAGGTGTTACACTCATAATTTGTCTGAATTTGCAAAGATTCGGATGAATATATTTTTGGATCGATAGATGGCCAGAGGCTCATTGGAAAGATCAATGGTCAGAACAGATGGCATTTCTTGTACAGTTTAGATGATTTCAATGCTCCAATCATTAAAAAGGGGGAGAGAGGTTCAAGAAATGTTTGATAAAGAAGAGTTTGTAAAAGTTATGGGGAGAAAAGTTAAAGAAATGTTTGAATAAAAAAGGACAATGAGAGAGGATCAAGAATTGTTTGAGATGTGATCAAGAATTGTTGGTTTGTTTAAGAAAGGTTGGAGCTGAAAGAAGAAAGTTATATCAAGACAGTTAATTTGAGGAAGATTGTTGAAAGATGAAACAGAAAAGTTCAAAGATTTCTGAAAGTGAGCTGAGTTTTATTGAAATTTTATTTGAAGACAATTTTGTTGAAGCAAACCGAGATAAACCTGAAGATAATTTCTTTCCAGTGTCTGAAAGAGGTTTTTACAACCATGGGGATAATGTTACTATTCTTGAAGACAGACTTTGGGTAGATTACAGAATGTTTGAAGATTGCTAAGTAAAAGGCGAGATTACTCAAATACTTAATTTTTCTAAAGATAATCCTTGTTGAAAGAAATCTACAAAGGGGGAGATTGTATTTTTTGTACAGAAAGGGGGAGATTGTACAAATTGAGCTTAAAGAGGGAGATTGAATTGCAAAATCTTTTTAGAGATGATCTTGAATCCAAAGGGGGAGATTGTTAGAGCATATAATTGTTGGATACAAGATCATAAAGACAGAAGACTCAAAGTTCAACCAAGTCAAAGCTCAAAGTCAACTCTCAAAGCAAAGTCAAAGTCAAATTGTAATAAAAGTCAAAAGTCAAAGTCTTTGTGTTGTGTTGTTTTTTTAAGCGTGTGTTTTGTTTTTAATAGACTTGTGATTTTAGTTAGTGGTGAGAACAGTTGCAAGTTGGGAGAGATAGTTCGCAGAGTTTTAGAGAGAGAAAGTTTGTAGTGAGAGAAACTGTCACTGAGAGCTTTGTAATTTAATTCCAGATCAATTGAAACAGGTTAATCATTTGAATCATTCTCATCTTGTTTGTGATTGTTTTAGAAATTAGAACTTGATAGAATTGGGACATATTAAAACCTTTCCATTTAAAACCCTTTTTGTAACCCATTTTGCAAGTATTAAGAAGCGAGCGAAATGAGTCGCTCAAAATCTTTCAAGCACCCAATAAAACGTTTCATAGTGGCTCAACATTATATTTGGTGGCCAAAATGCCCAACATAGTGTTGTAAATCATTTATAACATTTAGCAACTCAATATACTCAAGAACACCAAAATGCCCAAGACATCATCAAGTATGAAGCGAACACATGAATGTAGGTTTAAAACCCAAAACATTTATATTTTGACATGTATATAGTTTTGTAAAGCAACTAAAACTCACCTTGCTAGATTTAGACCAAATCTAGGTTTTACCCACAAAGCTTGAGCTCCTAGAATGAGATCTTGAACACCTCTACTAGCTTCAAGTTTCCACCACAAACTTTAGCTACAAGTATTCCTAAGTTAAACTAACCCTAACAAAAGTAAAGAAAAGATAACCTTGAAACCCTAATTTCTTAGGTGAAGGGAAAGAAGGGGTTACCTTGATTGTAGCTTGAATACACCAACAAAACACTTCTAGATCACTAATGTGACCTCAAATCCCAAAGCATTAAAGGAATGGGAAAAGGGTTTGGTAAAACCCTAGAAACTTGAGGATTCTAGAAATGAGGAAAGGAGATGAAAACTCTTAGTGTAGCAATCCAAATCTCACCATTGGTGAGGTCCAAACATGAAGAAATAAGGAAGATGGAGCCTTGGATGAACCTAGATCGACATTGGAGAGGTTTGAGGAGTTGAGAGAGAGTTTGGGATGGAAGGATGAGAAGTTATGAAGAAAACCTCTAGAATATCATCAGCCTTTTGGACCCGACGGGGGACATTGTCACGCGATAGTGACAATGTCACTATCGCAGGTCACAATCGCCGAGCTCGTACCGCGACACTCCACCCTCTTGGCGATTGTGCCCTGCGATGGTGACCAATGTCACAGTCGCGGATATACTCTCCTGACCTGTACCGAGCCTCCCTTTTCACCCGCGACTATACCTGGCATTTGTGCCCTCTGGCACTGTCGCCGGGCATGGTCGCCTGATGCTTTCTCGACCCGAAAATGACCCTATTTACATCTGAAGGTTCCCGATCCGATGAGCGACTTTCGCAAGGCATTAACTCGTCCGTAACCGCAACTAAGGATTTCCAAGGATCACGAAAATACTGGCTTAATCTTGATAAAATTCCGGGTCCTACACCGGATTATGTTCTTACGCATCGCACCGCCAACACTAATCTTGCTAAAAACTTTAGTGCAAACTACTCTCTCTCCGAGTCTGATGTTTCAGATTGGTATTTGGATTCCGGTGCTACCAATCACATGATGTCATCCACTTCGGGTACTGATACCCCTTATGAAGATGATAATTCAGTTCTTGTTGGCAACGATTATCCCTTAAAAATTACCCATATGGGTTCTCGAAAAGTACACCGAAATATCACGTTGCATGACATTCTTGTTGTCCCGCAACTCACACACAATATTCTTTCAATTAGTCGTCTCACCAAAGATTTTCTTGTCAACGTAATTTTTTTCTAAAAATTCTTTTGTTGTTCAGAATCAACGGGACGACGCCACAATAGCAACCGGGCACCGTGATGGCGATCTTTATCGGCTTCGGAAGATCAACACTACGTTTTTAGCAACCTTACATACTAAAGGTCTTACCGGGTCGTTTGAGTTGTGGCATTCAAGATTGGGACATGTCAATCCACATTTTATTTCCGTTTTACGCAATAAAGGACATCTTAATGTATCTTCAATTCTACCGTCACCAAAAATTTGTCCATCTTCTCAGATAGCCAAAAGCCATGCTTTACCATTTACATTGAATGAAAAACATTCTTTAAAAGTCTTGGATATGATTCATTGTGATATTTGGGGTCCCGCACCGATTACGTCTATTGAAGGTTTTCTATATTACATAATATTTATAGACGACTATTCGAGATTTGTTTGGGTCTACCCGATGAAATTCAAATCAGACGCCTTTGATGTGTTCTGTCAATTCAAAAGTTTGTGGAAAATCAATTTTCTTGCAAAATTAAAGTTTCTCGTGGAGATGGCGGTGCAGAATTAACAAGTACTCGCTTTAAAAATAAACTTTCCGACCATGGCATACATCATCAACTATCGTGTCCACATACACCCGCCTAAAATGGTCGTGCCGAACGAAAGCACCGTTACCTAACGGAGACAACACTCATGATTCTTTTTCATTCACGGGTTCCGTTAACGTACTGGCTTTCCGCATTTTCCACAACCACCTTCATCATAAATCGGCTCCCAACACCTTTTTTACAAAACAAGTCGCCGTATGAATTACTATTCGGGCATGCACCGGCTTATGACATGTTTCATCTGTATGGTTGTCGGGTCTATCCTTGCCTTCGTGCCTATGCCCAACACAAGTTTACTCCCCGAAGTCGACCATGTGTTTTCTTGGGCTATAGCACGAACGAAAAAGGTTTTTTATGTCTTGACCCGATTCAATCTCGTCTTTACATATCTCGACATGCGAAGTTTAATGAATCATGCTTCCCTTATGCCACCAACAACAATGAAACATCCATTGATGATCTACAATACAACACATTCTTAGACCCCAGGTTTAACGATGCACCATACTCGTCAACACCGGATGCCACATCGGTTGCGACACCAACCACCCAGACCGTCGGTAGCTGTCCATGTTCTTCTGACAGCCCTCCAGCAGCGACAGATCAGGCCGCTGCCCCTCAACTGTAACACCTCGAATTTTCAAATTAATGAAATCTATCTTTAGTCTTCTAATATTTCTCAATTTGAATTGTATCCTTCTTATGTATACCTTAGACTCTAAACCTCGTGAGAAATCCTTTCGGGTGAAGAAAATACCAATTTTTGGAGTTGGATAGGGGTTGAGCGACAGTGCCTGACGACCTTGCCGTGGGCATTGTCGCCGTGGCCACAATCGCCGAAGGATAGGAGGCTTCGGTACAGGTTGCGCGGTAGTGCCCTGCGATTGTGACATGGGCACTATCGCCATGTCACTCTTGTGCCAAAGCTTTGGGCCACGGTACCATCCGGGCGATTATGCCCCGCGATTGTGACAATGTCACTATCTCCATGTCAAGGTCACGAGCGGGGAAATGGGGTATAAATTGAGCAGCTCCGATTTCTAATTCATTTATCTGATTTTGGGGCTGCATTCAATACATTTTTCTCCCAGTTTTTGGTAGGGTTTCATCCTCCATTCCTCCCTCTTCATTAGCTTCTCCTCTAACTACCTTTAATGTGGTTATTTATTGCTCTTATAGGGTTGTTAAATCTTTAAGTGTGAGTAAAGTTGGAACGCGAATAAAGTTGATCGCGACAATCGGTTCACTTCGAACTTTTGGGATGGTTTGCAAAAAGAGCTTGGAACGCGAGTAAAGTTGAGCACGACTTACCACCCGCAAACCGACGGTCAAAGCGAGAGAACGATCCAAACGCTCGAAGACATGTTAAGGTCTTGCGTTATTGATTTCGGGGGTAGTTGGGACTCTCACCTACCTTTGGTGGAGTTCGCTTAAAATAATAGCTAGCACTCAAGTATTGGGATGGCACCGTTCGAGGCGTTGTACGAGCGAAAGTGTCGAACTCCCGTGTGTTGGCTTGAGGTGGGAGAAAAGCAATTCGCTGGACCCGAAATTGTTCAAGAAACGACCGATAAAGTGAAAGTCATTCGGGAGAGGTTGAAAGCGGCTCAAGATCGGCAAAAGAGCTATGCCGATAAGAAGCGACGGTCGATGGAGTTCTAAGTGGGTGACTGTGTGATGCTTAAGGTGTCGCCATGGAAGGGCATTATCCGGTTCGGAAAGTGCGGTAAGTTGAGTCTCCGTTTCCTTGGACCCTTCACGGTACTTAAGCGTGTGGGCTTGCAAGACTACCAATTGGAACTTCCACCGAAAATGAACAGGATTCACAACACGTTCCATATTTGTTATCTTCGAAAGTGTTTGAAGGAAGATGAGAGTGTCATTCCTCTTTCCGAGATAAGAGTGGACGACGGTAACAGATGTGTGGAGGAACTCGACGCTATCCTAGAAAGGAAGTCAAAGAAGCTTCGCCATAAAGAAGTCAAAGAAGCTTCGCCATAAGGAAGTCACTATGGTCAAAGTGCAATGGAAGCATCATCGTGGAGCCAATGTGACATGGGAAGCCGAGGAGGATATGAAGCAGAGATATCCTCATCTTTTCGTATAGTTGGGATTTCGGGGACGAAATCATTCCCAAGTTGGGGAGGATTGTAACACCTCGAATTTTCAAATTAATGAAATCTATCTTGAGTCTCCTAATCTTTCTCAATTTGAATTGTATCCTTCTTATGTATACCTTAGACTCTAAACCTCACGAGAAATCCTTCCGGGTGAAGAAAATCCCAATTTTTGGAGTTGGATAGGGGTTGGGCGACAGTGCCCGATGACCTTGCCGTGGGCATTGTCGCGTGGTCACAATCGGCGAAGGATATGAGGCTTCGGTATATTTTGTGCGGTAGTGCCCCACGATTGTGACATGGGCACTATCGCCCTGTCACTCTCGCACCAAAGCGTTGGGCCTCGGTACCATCCGGGCGATTATGCCCCGCAATAGTGACAATGTCACTATCACCGTGTCAAGGTCGCGAGCGGGGAACTGGGGTATAAATTGAGCAGCTCCGATTTCTAATTCATTTATCTGATTTTGGGGCTGCATTCAATACATTTTTCTCCCAGTTTTTGGTAGGGTTTCATCCTCCATTCCTCCCTCTTCATTAGCTTCTCCTCTAACTACCTTTAATGTGGTTATTTATTGCTCTTCTAGGGTTGTTAAAGCCTTAAGTGTGAGGGTCTCAAGCATCCTTCAATCTCAAGACCTCCATCTTTTCATCTAGAGTTTTCTAGGGTTTTGACAAACCCACATAGTGAGTACATTCTTGTCTTTAAAAACTTTATACACGTCAAAACCAAGATTTTAGACCTTACCCATCTCCTTGTTTGAATATTTATGTTTTAAAATGATTTTGACCTAACTTGACATTTTGGAGGGTTTTAGGGTTTCATACCATTTTGCGAAATGATGAAGTATTATACATTTGAACTATGGAAATGTATTTTATCTTGGAAACTTGTGGTTAATTATGAGGATATACGCATCATAGCTACATTTTGATATATCAGATGATGGGAGATATTTGATAATGACATTTTGGGAAAATAGAAATATGATTTGATATTGTTTGTAATAATGTTTGTTGACAAGACCTTGTCCAATGATAAACTTATTTGGGTAAAGATGAGCAGATATTTTATGGAAGATATAATATACATCATATGTGTAAATTATGGTTTGAGTCACCAATGAAATGGTGACAAGCTTTAGACTATACTAGTGGATCCACAGGTATTGAGTCGGCTTATTTTTGGGACGTTTTCACCCTTTGTAGCTAGTTGAGACGTTGGGTCCTCGGAGGCAATTTGGTACGGTTATGTGGGACCTGTTACTAGCCATGGGTCGTAAATGTAATCCTAGTGAATGAGTATGACTTGGATCCTCGGGTGCCCTCCCCCACATCTGAGTACGGACCGACGTTGTTCGTGGCCATGGGTCCAAGTATTGAGCTCACAACCCAGAGAGTGGCTTACTTTTGTGTTCCGCCACAATCCTTGGAAATCGGATCTCCCCCGTCATCACAAGGTGTATTTTAGACCGTGAGGTCATTTGGTGGTTATTCTTACTATTGTAAATCCAACTCTTCTAATGGTTGCTTATTGTCTCATTTAAAGTATTTCCAAATCATTTATATAAATTGTATGTTCTCACTCGGCGTTAAGCCTAACACTTTTTCTCAAATGACGTGTATAACAGGTTCCTTTAGCGGTGGGTTGCCGAAGGTTTGAGTGATGAGCGCGGTACTCAAGGCATTTTTGGGACAATAGATACTTGAAGTCTTGGCGTTCTTTTGATTTAGATATTTTGGGATTTGGGTTGACAACCATTGTAAATTAGATATAATTTATTTAGATTAGTTTGTTGTCAATTTCTATATTCATCTACAAGTTTTTTTTGTAACGCTATATCACATTTACCCTTTGGGTGGTTTACTCCATTTATAGACGTCATATTGCCAAATTTTCAAATTTTAAATTTACTCTAAATTTTAGGGTGTTACATCAACCGCCAATGACCGCTGCATGACAGCCGCCTACAGCTCCTCCAACACCCGTGGCACCAACACCCACGCCGCCTTTGCCACATACAACGTCCATTCACCCCATGCAAACACGAGTAAAATCGGGCATCACAAAACCAAAATATCCAACATTTTTGGCTCACGAATCAACACCGTTTCTTCACGCCCTCATAACCTCTACCGAACCAAAAGGATTCAAAGCACCCCTAAAAGATTCTCGATGGGTGCAAGCAATGAATGATGAGATAACAACTCTTCGAACAAACCATACGTGGGATCTTGTCCCATGACCTTCCAATTCAAACGTCGTCGGTGCCAAGTGGGTCTATTGCACCATGTATCATGCATACGGTACCATAGATCGGTACAAAGCCCGACTTGTCGCTCAAGGATTCACTCAAATACCGGACCTCGACTATACACTCACTTTTAGCCCCGTTGTCAACCCTCCACTGTTCGTATTATTTTGTCAGTCGCCGTCATAAACAAGTGGCCGCTTAGACAACTAGATGTCAATAATGCCTTCCTAAACGGTCTTCTCACTGAAACCGTTTATATGGAACAACCACCTGGATACATTGACCCACAAAAATCAACTCATGTGTGTCGAATTCGGAAAGCTCTCTACGGCCTCAAACAAGCCCCTCAGGCTTGGTTTCACTGATTTAGCATGTTCCTCAAAAGCATCGGTTTCACAAATAGTCGGGCGGATACATCCCTATTTATTTTCTCACGCGGGCCAACGTTGATCTACTTACTCCTTTACGTCGATGACATCATCATTACCGGTAATAACACAACCACTATTCAGAAATTGGTCGACAAAATCAATGCCACCTTTGCTGTTAAAGACCTTGGCCGCCTAAACTACTTCCTTGGTCCTGAGGTCACCTACACTCCTCAAGGTCTTGTCCTAAGTCAACAGAAGTATGCTCAAGACTTATTGTTCCATGCCAGTCTTCATGAGAGCAAACCTATCTCTACTCCAATGATCATTGGACAACATCTTAGTGCCACAGGAGAGTCCTTTATCGATCCTACACTTTATCGCTCCCTCGTTGGCGGCCTACAGTATTTGACAATCACCCTACCCGACATCTCTTATACGATAAGTAGTGTCAGTCAATTCATGCACTCACCAATGAACCATCACTTCTAGGAAGTCAAACGGATTCTTCGATATGTCAAAGGGACTCTTAACAAGGGTCTCATTTTTTTGCATGCACCATCGTACAACATCATGGCTTATTCTGATGCAGACTGAGGAGGCTGCCCTGATACTTATCGTTCCACCTCCGGCTATTGCATCTATATTGGTCAAAATCTTTTTACTTGGAGCTCTAAGAAGCAGCAAACTGTGTCTCGATCTAGTTGTGAGTCCGAGTATCACACAATGGCAAACGCGACTGCTGACGTCATTTGGGTTACGCTTCTCCTCCAAGAATTGCGCATTCGCATCTCTCAAACTCCCACACTTCTCAACGACAATCGAAGTGCCCTGTTCATCATCAGTAATTCTGTTGTGCATAAATGTGCCAGACACATTGCTCTCGATTACCACTTTATCCGTAAATTGGTTCAACATGGTCGTCTTCTCACCCAATTTGTCCCCGGAAATTACAACGTCGCTGATCTATTGACCAAAAGCCTGCCACAACCCAATTTTCTGCTATTTTGATCCAAGCTATGAGTCGGACAAGCCTTGCCGTCTAGCTTGGGGGGGGGTACTAGTCATATTACGTCGGAGGATAAAATCACAATTTCAACTTTAAAATCTTCTCCTTTAAAAACACAAAACGTCGGAGGATAAAATCCCCAACAAGGCCCATTTACGTCAGTTTATTTCCCCAAATTTAGCAACACGATAGGAACGTAAATAAATTTTAAATCGAGTTTAAAACTTTGAGTTGCATAGATAAAACACACTTGACCAAAATAGTAACTACAACGACATGAATATCGATAATTCATTTAATGCATTGCGGAAAATTTCTAACAGTGAAAGCAACAACTGAAACATGTTCTGAGCACAAGTTCTATCTGAAACAACATAAATCTTTTATACGTTTACTCACACCAACATCATAATTTAATCCAAATACGAATAGTATACAACGATTAACACTTGTATAAAACCCAAAAGAGAGATCAAATATTAAACGAAAATTCATAAGTTTACGCACACAGTAATGCATGTATACACGTTTAAAAAATTTATCTACGCGACGCCAAATGTCGTAAGATAAGACACCATAAAACCTAACTGAACTTTCATAAAACTCATTAACGCTAAAATCAAGCGGTGTCAAAATTTTCATTTCCCAATATAAAAAGCATAAGATGACAATAAGTCTAAAAATGTCAAAATTCTAAAACCACAACGTAAGATAAAGTGACCCTTTTCAACAAAACTTTCATGAGACACGACGCCCAATAAGCTCGTAAATTTACACACAATAAAATTAAAACCCACGCATCTCCAAATACACTCACGCCCCCAAAATGTCGCAAAACTCTACTCAATAAAATTCAACACGACTTATACAAACCAAAATTCCCAAGAAAATTCTGACTCAAGAACTTGGGAACAACTCTTTCTTTAAGACCTTAACATACGTGGAGGAGATCCAATGTCAAGGTCAAAAATTCCACAATTACTTGCCCAATACCCCAAATGACGTTAAACACAAATCTTATAATATATCCAAAAATAGCGTTAAACACAAAACGTCGACGAAGAGATTTTCAATATAAATTTGCAACCGCGTGCAACAATCATGCCTATTTAAGCTCACGGTTTAAAATCTGATGAGTGCTAAATGCTTTACCAAGACTTCGTAACATAACTCACTTTATACTTTGAAAACATGAGAAACAATTTATGCAAACTTTTCTAGAAATAAATTTCGTGCATGAATTTTGGTCGGCTCTCAGCATCCTAGGTCCACGCTTCCCAATTTCCTAGCCACGCTATCGACAACCGGATGCATCAAACATCCCTAAAATTTAATCACACCAATATGATTAACTTACAATCTCTTCTTGAAATAGAGTCTCTTTATCAAGACTATGGTTCTAATTTCAACCAATAACTCCGACACCAAATTGGTCAAATTAATGCATTCGTCGGGCTTAACTATCACTCCAAAGTGACAATGCTATAAACATCAACTCTTCCTTAGACTACTCGCTTAGAAACTTCTTTACTACCCCAACGGTCATCCCACCAAGGTAGTACAAGTACACACATGTAGCATGTAGGTTCACCATGACACTGGCCAAGTGCCATTATGAACGTACCGTACATGATCATCCTTGCTATCCTCGACAAGTTTCCCGTTTCTAGCGACTCGATCGATCCCCAAAATATCTTATCTTAAGGTACCTAATGTGGAATTTCACTTACAATCACTTATAAGAACGCTAGTTTGAGTTTAGGCATCCAAAAATCAATACCTAATTCTCTCAAACTTAAGCTCTGATATCAACTTGTGACACCCTCAATTCTGGAAATAGCAACTAATTTAAAATTTTCTAAATACATCGATAATTGATTCATCTACATTCACAATTTAAGATTGAACCTCAATAGACACATTCCATTCCATACAGACAGACTATAATAAGGACGAGTGCTACTAAAACCCAATAGCAGTCACTATCTCCAAACTACGGAATACTTCACCAACTACTTACACTTGTGTAAAGCTAAGGCTCAACTCTTCATAGTACTGCTAGAACCAAAACCCCCAACTGGAACCTGATGCACATGCCGACAAATAAAAAGGGTTAGGCTTAACGCCTAGTGAGTTCAAGAGTTTTCAACATTTATAAATGAATCGTTAAAGAGGAAGAATGCAATTAAAATCATAATCTTTCAAAATGATATGCTTCAATCATGAAAACGACTTGTTTACTAATAATTATGCATTTTAAACGAAAGAGACACCAATATAATCGTTGACCAAACCAAACTGTTTTAAGGGCTAAGATCCCAATATAAAACGTTCTTTCATAAACTTAGATTTAACCCAAAACTTGCTCAAAATGAGAATAGAGAAAGGACTCACAATTGTATAAAACGCGGATAAAATGTTATATCTCGAAATACCCAAAACACGGGTGGGACATGACACACAACTCATAAACCATAGATGAAAATCTATATAAATAAATATCGCCGTGAACACGAACATTAGACCCAAAACTCACACGACCATCAAATGGACGAAATCAAATACCGAAACGTGAAAATGACGTATTTCATTCAAACCTTAATACACGCGGGGAAAACCTCAATATTTAGGCCATCATTACCGTCGACCACACAAAAACCAAAGTTGGCAAAATACGATATTAACATTTAAAATACCACGGATCGACGACGGGGAGACCCGTATACGTTGAGAGTAGAGAAACACACGAGTAGGCCGCCCATACAACGTACTCGCATGTCATCTCAACGTTTCCATCTTGGGTGGCGAGAACACATGAATGAGGCCACTCGTGATGTTATTGGATTTCACCACATATCCCTGACCTAGTTCCCATGCCATCACCGACATCACAATCCTCGGACCGTTATGCCTCTGACCATACTCCGTCGAGTTCCACCTCAAGGAATTACAGACATGGGTGCCTATCCAATCTAGACGAGTTTCAACTCACATATCCCTGACCTAGTTCCCATGCCATCACCGACATCACAATCCTCGGACCGTTATGCCTCTGACCATACTCCGTCGAGTTCCACCTCAAGGAATTACAGACATGGGTGCCTATCCAATCTAGACGAGTTTTAACTCGGAGGCTCGAGCCACCTATTGCCTACTCGCTAGTGAACCCAAGCGGTCAACGGTCATAACCAACCTTACCCGCTTTCCCAAAACAAACAGACTTATGTGCCTATGGATCCAATACAACACTGTCTAAACATTACATGACTCCAATTGAATGATCAAAGCACCCAAAACATGTAACTCTCAAATGACACGGAATAAACGCCATCATACTCAAAATTCCACAACTGTTTTTAAACCGGACAAATGTCCTCAAGACTCCATTTAGTCAAAATCGAGCCAAAGGCCCAATAGTTTACATAAATCTTCAACGAAGCATTTGTAAACATTAAAACACGTTTAACCGACGGTGATGTAGACACAACGACCAAAAGTATAATTAACTCAAACTCGACCTTGGTTGAGGCAAATCATTTTCCAAATGAACTATTTACCCTTATATTTCCAAAATGCCTCATAACACAATTATATACATTTTCCAAATAGTTGTAAGTTCAAATTCATATAAATGACCTTTACATCAAATGGGCTCCATTTATATATTATATCATCAAAGAAACATATCAAAATGATTTATTTGTCAAAATGCCCAAAATCACAAAGATGTGTGTTACATAAGTTTATAAAGTTAGATATACCCAAATAACCCATACTTATCAGCAGTTAACAATTTAATGTAAAACTCAAACACTTTAAAATAACCATTTTGGCATGTACACCGTTTTCATAAATCATCTTGAACTCATCTTGCTAGATTTAGGTTAAATCTAGATTTTCCCCAACTGCGCTCCTTTTGAAGAAACTTGAATCTTCAAGGTTAAAACCTCCATAAACCTAGATACACAAATTTCACCCATAAATGATCACATTCAACCATTTAGAATCAATCCCCAAACACATGACATCAAAATCTCCATTTTGGTCAAAACCCTAATTTTGACCCAAAACCTTCTAAACTCTTACAAGCCGAAACTGAATGAATCAAACACTAGAAAATCATCAATGAAGCATTTACATAATCTATTAAGGTTTAGAAAAGGAGGGGATAAACTTACCACTTAGGTTTTGGTGAAAACTTAGAAAACCCCAAATTTCTTGAAGATGGAGGTGATGATGATGAATTCTTGACCTTTGCTTCCAATCCACCACCAAATATTCTTGGATATTCCCAAAACTAACAATCTAACCTTGAAAAACTCTCAAAAACGAAACCATAACAACTTGAATCGCCAAAAACGGAGTTGAAATGAGAGAGTTATGAAGAAATGAAGAATGGGGCTGAAAATCCGACTTTTGACAAGTCTGGTACCAGTGTGCTACAATGACATGCGACTTTGACATGTCATTGTCGCATGTCATAGTCTCTCAAATGGTCCAGAAGGCTCTCCCTTAGCTGCTACTTTGCCAGTGCGACCATGACCATGTCATAGTCGCCGGGCATTGTAGCCGGACCCGTACCAAGCTCCGAAACTCGACTTTTTCTATGCCAACACTCCCAAAACTCTTAGGGACTTAAAGTAATGTTTTCCCAACATAAATCCCACCATATACATGTTACAAAAACGTCCGGGTGACCTTTACTCACCGAAAATTACGGGTGTTACAAGTTTCCTACCCAATGTACAATTCCTCTCTGTATAAATAAAATCCCAAAACCACCCTCTGGAGGTGTGACATATTTAGAGAGAGAAACAATTCCTCTCATAAAGATACATGTACCAAATGATTAATGATGGAAAATGAACTATGAGTAGAGAAAACAACATATTCAAGGTAACAAACATAGGAAAATATTTTGATGTAGCAAAGTATCAACCCGTCCAACCCGACTAACCTGTACGGTTTGGGTGAGTTTGGTTACACTTTGGTTTGGATTGATATTTTTCAGAAAACAAACATTGTGTTCAAATGTCTTCAACCCAATGAACCAACCCATGAGCACCCCTACTCACCAATTGATAAAAGATATCAGAACGTAGATGCGTTAACAATATAAACAAATAAAGTAAGAAAAATATACGTCATGGAATAGTATATATATGGGCTAACAAATATTTCTCGGTGTGGATAAGTTAATAAATCGTGTTAAGTTCCTTTTGATCAAAGGCTTTTTCAATAACCGACCAAAATGACTTGATCAATCGATGCATTACCAACGGTTGTGAGGGGTGGACGATTAGCCTCTTCTTCCTTTTGCTAGCTTTCTACACCGTGGTTTCTATTGATGATGTTGGGTGGTGGTCCAACTTATGGCTCTCATGAAGATATAATTAACACTATGCACATTATATATGCATTTTAATATGATTTTTTTATTTAATAAGTTGCAATAGCAGCCACTTGTATTTATGTGTCAATTGTTGTAATTGGAAAGAAGGAAATAACTTAACCATTTTGGTTGTCTCAATCATTTGATTTCATAATAATACAAATACATATGATCCGATATTAAAAATACTTTTTAAATTATATCTCAAGATCCGAATGCTTTCTAATATGATATCAAAACAATTTGGATCGCCTCCTAAAACCGAATTGAAATACATTCTGATTTGATATTGATCCAGATTTGATATTCGGATTTGATATCCATATTTGTCATCCGGTTTTGCTATCCAGATTTATCATCTGGATTTGTTACCGAAGTTATTATCCAAATTTATCACCAGGATTTATCTTCAATGGAATCTGGATATAAAAGGATCTGAATCCATTCTAGATCTAAATCTAGTTCCTTGTGGATCCAAATAAATCCTAGTTTTGATGGCATCTGAAATATAAATTATGTTTCGGAAGAGAAAAATTAGAATGAGATTTTTATGTAAAAGTCTTATTATAATATGTATTGGTCCAAAAACAAAAAACTTTCACCAAAATTAAAGACTAGTTGAAGTGAAACCAAGATAATCACCAAACCGGATTGGATTGTCATCTAGCCGATTGAAGACCAGTATGAAATAAAGTCAAAAAATAATCTGACAATACTACTTTTGATGAGACGATTTTTGAGTGCAAACTTAACCAACAAGTTTGACTCACCAACTCTACCAATTTATGTCCTAATATGGGAACATGCTTGACATGTCAGACAAAGTAAACTCAAAAGTACTATTTTATTATTACCATGTTTCCTTTGTTGTTCCCTCTATATACAGAAGGATGAGTTGCATTAACAAATATTTACATCATATCTTCAAGATATTCAGAGGTTGAAATATAATGAATAGTACAAACATGCACTAATCAACAAATCGGATGAAGACACTCTTTAAAATTGGATAACAACATTTAATGCATTAGCGGCTACAAAAAGGCTAGCCTTGTCAAATGTTACAACTCACCCGTTTTGAAAGAAATTCCAAATGATAGTTTCTTAGCTAGGCTAATCGGCGTCAACCATCTGTAAAAACATATATTTTTTTAGATACGAAAGAGTACTTTCTCATACTCCTCTTTCAGTTATTAACAAATTTGTCACCAACCAGATTGTTTAGGATTAGATCTTACCTTTATAGCTTTCACAACAAATCTGTAATCCTTTGTTTTTATAAACATACCGAATTAAAAAGTGAATTTGCAGTATTTGTATTCAAATCCTCTTTCTACAAACACTTTATGTATTAGTCATTACCATTACAGAACCAACACATCACACCATTTAAATTAATGTTTGAGTGCTTTTTTATCATATAAGTGTAGCTATTATCAAATAGTGATGTTTAGAGTGCTCAAAAAACTAAACCAATGCGTAGATATTAGTGTTTACAACCTTTTCATCGTTCTTGTACTATATATATATATAGAGAGAGAGAGAAATGATCATGCAAGAAGTTAAACATTTTGCGAGAAGGCGAGAAGTGTTTAATCATATATGATATCACGACCTGTGGGTGTGCTTAATCATATATGATTAAACGTCCATGTATTGCCAATATAACATGTGTTTAATCATATGTGATTAAGCTTTTGTATCATATGTGATTAAACACTTCTCGCCTTCTCGCAAAATGTTTAGCTTCTCGTTTGAACCTGCCCCTATATATATATATGTTATTATTGGTCTATTATGAAAAACACTATTGTGATAGATGCACACACTAAATATATAAACGTTATCTTTGGTCTTGTGATTGCTCCCTATAGATCATCAGTTCGAGTCCCTCAAGGTCTTGAAGGTTTTTTTCGACTGTTAATAATTTTGAGACCCTATTAGATCAGTCAAGATGTATATTAACTAGATCAGATACTACTGTTAAAAAATATCATATATTCTTACCAAGTTATGCTACAAATAGAAAAACAAAATGAAAACACGAAATATAGTTTCATACAAATAAATTTACATGTAAAGTACTCTAAAAGCACACCATTAATTAAGGGGTTATATCCAAAACAAATCAAAATTAAAATTAAAATTAAAATTAAAATTAGAATTAGAATTAAAATTAAAATTAAAATCAATTTTAAAATATATCCAAACAATATTTAGAAAAAAAATGATGATAGATTATTAGTAGACAAAAGGTCTCACATGATGAATGGAGGTGAACATATGAAGTCATGAGTGATGTTTTATATCTTATGGTGATGGCACATTTCAAGGATATTTCTTGACATTATAGTGTTTTGTTTTCTACAGATTATTTAAATAATTAGTTTAATTGTTGGTATCTTTTTTTTTGAACGACAAGTTAACACACATACGTTCCCGTCGATCACGACCCAGCCCAATTAAGGGTACCACTATGTGGCAGACCCATGATCATGGATGTCACAGGATGCTCACCACGGGATTCGAACCTGGGTAGTCAGGGATACCATCCACTGACCCCCCAGGATGTTACCTTACCACTGGGCTACAACATGAAGGACATATATAAATGGCTTAAACATAATGAATAATTAAACAAATAATGTTTATAAGGACAAATTGGAAACGATTTTTCTTGAAACGGACCGTAAATAATGGTGTATATATTGTTTATGATCACTAACAATTTGCAAAGAACCGCTCAAACAATTATTTAAATGGCATTTTAATTAAAACATTTTTTTGAATTTTTTTTGAGACAAACCCTTCAACCAGATTTTACTTATATAATCTATATAATACAATTGTTTATATCCTTATTTAACTATAATATATATATAGAGAGAGAAAGAATCATGCAATAAGTTAAATATTTTACGAGAAGACGAAAAGTCTCAATATGGATTAAACGTCTATGTGTTGTTAATACAACATGTGTTTAATAATATATGATTAAACTTGTATATCATACATGTAATTATATAGATATTGATAGTTCTCGCCTTGTTACAAAATGTTTAGCTTCTCGTTTGAACTTACCTCTATATATATATCTATACTATATTATAAAGCACAGATAAAAAACTCTTAAATACAAATTATTAGGCACAAGGTACCATCATTTTATGCAAAATTTTTAAAATATCTTAATTTACAAGTATCAAAGCACAAGATACATATTAATGCTACAGGCTTCTAACACCCACCAATTTGGTATGTGCATGGTCTTCCTTTTATGCAGATATTTCTATGTATTACTATTAATTAATATATTATATTACTATAAATTTGTTTTAATTATATTATTAAAAATGTAATTGGTTATTTTTTCTAGATGTCGTTAAAATATATAAGATAATATTGAATTCTAACAAAATACTTACTTTTTTTATATAAAAAACATTATATTATTAAGCCTAAATTAAACAAATCTATAAAAAAACATTATCACTTTCTCAAAACTATCCAAAATCGTACTGTAAATTAACAAAAAAATAAAATGAAACATTAAAATCATGATGTATCTCATTGCATTCCGCGAGTACGCTTCTAGTTATATATATAATTGAACCGAATCAAACATACACGGTCCTACCCCTCACTCACTTTATTTTTTTTATTAATATTTGTCTATGTCGATTTCTTATATGCATGACACAAACATCCAATAACAGAAAATAAACATCCAAATTGATGGAAATTATTGAAGATGGTGGCATATATAGGAAGGCTTTGGTGTAAAGTGTATGCAATTGTTTATGCAAAAAAGGTGATATGTAGGTTGCTTCAACTTTTGATGGGTCCTCCATGTTGCTAAAGATGATATATCTTAACATGGTAGATATTTGTTGTTTGGTAGCATCATATATCACTTGCAAGGCTTGTTTTCAAGATTTTGGTCATATTTGCTTCACAAGTCAACATAATTTGATAGCGGATCAAACAATCGAGCAATTGTTTGAATAATTTGGGGATCATATAGACATGAAAAACGCACAAGAAAACTTGCCAGTTTCAAAGGATTATAATTTTGAAGTGTGAAAAGTTAACATCCCACTCGATAGATGATAAAAAAGATTTTCTCTTTCTAGCCAAGCAAGCCCCCAAAGGAAAGCCTTTTTTTAGGCCTTACGTAGGAGAACTCTTCCTATTACGGATAGTACTAACCTTTGATGAGACCTATCCATCGTACTATCGCTCTCCGCTATTAGTATTAGAGAGGCTTTTCACCCACATGAGAGTTCACGACAAAAAATATCTCAATTTTGAATTAACACCAGTTTATGAGTTTTAGGAGTCGTTTGCCAAACACTAACTAGGTAAACGCTTACTGAGTCACTCACCTTACCACGTGTGTAACACCCCAAAAATTAGGACGAACAAAAGTTTCCGGAAAGGGAATGTGGTATATGAAATAATGCCAAAGTTTCCGGAAAGGGAATGTGGTATATGAAAGTAGATTTGTTAGGGTTTATTTCCACTTCTCATACAAAATATCTTCAAACAATGCTTTTTCCAATACTTTAAAACATTTTAAGATCAAACCATAACCAGTTTTAGGTTACCCTCAAATTCCAACCAAAATCTCCATTTTAGAAAACCCTAGTTATCATAAAAATGGTGTTCCATCATGTGTTTACTCATAATTAAATAAATGGATCATGAATAGTATACCAAGTAAACACTCTACAATAGTTTCCAAAAAACAAGGTGAGAACCCTAAAATCTCCAAAACCCATTTTTAGGTTAAAATCTTGCAAACAATAAAATGTAAACATGTAGATGATAATAGGTTCAAAAGTCTAGATTTGATGTGTATAAGGTTTAAAAGAGTTGAGTGTACTCACAATATGGGTTTTATTGAAAACCCTAGAACTTCACTGGGTGAGGTTGAGAGGTGAGGAAACCTTGACCCAAACTTCTTGATTACACATTGAGGAGGAAGAATCCCTTCGAACTTACAAGATTTGGTGTAATGAATGCACCAAAATCCCTATTAATGCTTGAGGTTCGGCTCTAGAGAGAACAAGATCGATGAAGTAAATAAGAAATAAATGAGATTTAGGGCTGAAAATCGAGCATTTAAAGTTCCAATGCCCGTTGGCGATTGTGCCAAGCGAAAGTGACAGAGTCACAACCGCAAGGCACTCTCGCATGGCTTGTACCGAGAGCTCGGCAACTCGGGCGATTGTGCCAAGCGAAAGTGACTCTTGTCACAATCGTGAGGCACTCTCGCGGATACCGTACCGAGAGCCCTCGGACCCTCTACGCGATTGTGACCTCGACGATAGTGACCATGTCACTATCGTAGGGCACTATCGCCCCAAATGTACCGAGGCCCAAAATTTCAGATTTTCGCACCCAATCACTTATAACCCGTTCATCACTTGAGGTAACCCAGTTCTAAATCAAATAATTCAAACGGAAGGTCCTTTTGTGTAAATAAAGGTACGAGTGCACTTATGAAAATTTCGGGGTGTTACAATCCTCCCCAACTTGGAAGAGATTTCATCCTCGAAATCAACACTTATACGAAAAGATGTGGATGTCTCCGCCTTATATCCTCTTCAGCTTCCCAAGTTACATTGGCCCCACGATGATGCTTCCATTGCACTTTGACCATCGTGACCTCATTGTGACATAATTTCTTGGACTTCCTTTCTAGGATAGCGCCGGGTTCCTCCACACACCGATTACCCTCTTCCACTCTGATCTCGGAAAGAAGAATGACACTTTCCTCTTCCGCCAAACACTTCCGAAGGTAACAAATATGAAACGTGTTGTGAATCCCGCTCATATCCGGTGGAAGTTCCAATTGGTAGGATTGCAAACCCATACGCTTCAGTACCATGAACAGTCCGAGGAAACGTGGGCTCAACTTCCCGCGCTTTCTGAACCGAATAATGCCCTTCCAAGGTGACACCTTGAGAATCACACAGTCACCCACTTGAAACTCCATTGGCCGCCTCTTCTTGTCGGCATAGCTCTTTTGCCGATCTTAGGCCGCTTTCAACCGCTCGCGAATGCCCTTTACCTTATTGGCCGTTTCTTGCACGATTTTGGGTCCGCCGAATTGTTTTTCACCCGCTTCAAGCCAACACACCGGGGTTCTGCACTTTCGTTCGTACAAGGCCTCAAATGGTGCCATTCTAATACTCGAGTGGTAGCTATTATTGTAAGCGAACTCCACCAAAGGTAGGTGAGAGTCCCAACTATCCCCAAAGTGAATTACGCAAGATTTTAGCATGTCTTCTAGCGTCTGGATTGTCCTCTCACTTTAGCCGTCGTTTTGAGGATGGTAAGTCGTACTCAACTTCACTCAAGTACCAACTCCTTCTACAAGCCATCCCAAAAGTTCGAAGTGAACCGACTATCGCGATCCGATACGATAGACAAGGAAACTCCATGCCTCGAAACCAACTCATCGATGTAAAGCTTTGCAACTTGTCCATCGGTAGTGTCTCACGTATCGCCAGAAAGTGAGCGCTCTTGGTCAACCGATCAACTATTACCCATATGGTATCGTGACCTCGAATAGTTTTGGGCAACTTAGTCACGAAGTCCATGGGAATGTGCTATCATTTCCACTCGGGGATTTTCAAGTATTGAAGACTCCCATACGGTCGTTGATGCTCGACTTTCACTTGTAAGCACGTCACACAATGCTCCACGTAACGTGCCACATCAAGTTTCTTTACCGGCCACCAGTAGTGCAGCTTCAAGTCCCGATACATCTTTGTACTCCCCGGATGGATGGAGTACTTGGACTTATGGGCATCCTCTAGAAGGAGTTCCCGATTGCTTCCAACTTTGGGTACCCATACATGACCGTTGAACAATTTCACCCCACGACTATCTTCTGTTAAAAGCAAACGTTGCTTTGTCATAACTTCTTCTTTGCGATTCTCTTCCAACAAGGCTTCTACTTGAGATGTCTTGATTCTCTCAATGAGGCTCGACATTAGTTCGATCCTTGAAAGGGTAGCCCGAATGCTTCCACTATAGTCCTTCCAACGTAACGCATCGGACACCACGTTCGCCTTACCGGGGTGGTAAAGAAATTCACAATCATAATCTTTGAGTAACTCGAGCCACCACTTTTGCCTTATATTCAACTCTTTTTGATCAAATACATATTTCAAACTCTTATGATCCGTGTAGAGCGTATATTTCGTGCCATAGAGGTAATGCCGCCAAAGCTTCAAAACGAACACCACCGCCGCTAACTCCAAGTCATGGGTAGGATAATTCTTCTTGTGAACCTTGAGTTGTCTTGATGCATAAGCAATCACCTTTCCTCTTTGCATCAAAACACAACCCAAACCCATCATGGAAGCGTCGTTGTAGACTACGAAGTATTCCGATCCTTCGGGTAGCGACAAAATTGGAGCCTCACATAACTTCTTTTGCAAAGTTCGGAACGCCTTCTCTTGCTCTTCTGTCCAAACGAACTTCACATTCTTCCGAGTCAAAACCGTCAAGGAAGAAGCGATTTTGGAGAAGTCTTGAATAAATCTCCGGTAATAGCATGCCAATCCCAAGAAACTTCGGATCTCGGAAGGATTCTTAGAGGTTCCCAATTCATCAAGGCTTCAATTTTGGAGGGGTCCACCTTCACCCCATCTCGAGTAGCAACGTGACCCAAGAATTGAACCTCTTCAAGCCAAAAGTCGCAATTCGAAAATTTGGCGTACAACCTCTCCTTTCTCAACACCTTTAGAACTTCACGAAGGTGTTGCTCATGTTCCGACTCCCTCTTGGAATACATGAGTATGTCATCAATAAATACAATGACTGACTTGTCGAGGAATGGTCGGCACACTCTATTCATCAAATCCATGAACACCGCCAGTGCGTTAGTTAGACCAAACATCATTACAAGAAATTCGTAATGGCCGTAACACATTCTAAAGGTTGTCTTCGGGATGTCCTCTCCTCTCACCTTCACTTGGTGGTATCCCAAACGCAAATCGATCTTTGAGAAACACCCCGCTCCTTGGAGTTGATCGAACAAGTCATCGAATCTTGGAAGCGGATACTTGTTCTTCACCGTTGCCTTGTTCAGTTCACGGTAATCGATGCACATTCTCATTGTGTCATCCTTCTTCTTGACAAAAAAGACCGGAGCTCCCCAAGGTGATGAGCTCGGTCTTATAAAGCCCTTCTCTAGGAGCTCATGGAGTTGAGCCATCATTTCTTGCATTTCTGATGGTGCCAACTGGTAAGTGGCCCGAGCGATCGGAGTTGCCCCCGGTGTAAGATCAATTCGGAACTCCACTTGACGATCGGGTGGTAAACTGGGCAAGTCATCGAGAAATACATTGGGAAACTCGCGCACCACCTTTACGTCTTCGAGCTTCTTCTTCTCGATCTTGGCGTCTATCACGTATGCCAGGAAAGATGAGCATCCTTTCACCAAGTATTTGCATGCCTTAGCCATGGTGATGATTGCCACATAACCCTTCCCCTTCTCGCCATAAATCACCACAATATCACCACCAGGATTAGGGAGTCAGATTAGTTTCTTGGAACATACAATCTCGGCATGATTGTTCGCTAACCAATCCATGCCGACAACCACATCAAAACCATCAATGACCATCGACATCAAATTAATCGGGAATATGGGTGTTCAAAAAAACCGTTGGATCGCTCAAACCAGTCGAACCAAGTAAAACCGGACCGTTTTTGGCGGTTTGAGTGGTCTGGTCTGAGATGAAAAATAGTCAAATTGCTCGGTCTGGTTTGGTCTGCGGTTTGACCCTTTTTTAAGTGGTCTGGACCGAACCGACCGCCAAAAATACGTATGTTTGAATCATATTTAGTTTTCATATTGTAGGCTCAACTTTTATACCTCAATTAAAAAAAGTTCGTCAAAGAATTATGTCTTTAGTTTTCAGTTATTCAATTGATTGTGTTATCTAAATTGACAAAGTTTTAAGATCCATTAAAAATTCAAATATAAATCCAAATCATACTTCGACTTTCACAATATTTGTCCACAATTCAACCATTGTTGGTGGACATATTAATTTTTTTTTTCAACTTGCTCAAAGTTTTTTTATAATTTAATATAAAAACGTTCTTTTATAATTCAATATACTATTTTCGAATAATTTTATATTGGTAGAAATTTTATTTTTGATATAGTGTTTTTTAATTTAAATCCCATAAGAGACCCAAATCGCTTAAACCGGTCAGACCAGACCACCTTTTTTGTGGTTCGGTTTGACTAGTTTGGTCACTTGCTATCAAATCGTTCGGTTTGAAAATTTCCTAAACCACCATTTGTGGTTTGGTTTGTGGTTTGTGGGGTTAAACCGTCCAAACCGGACCGTGAACACACCAAATCGGGAATTACTTTCCTTCGATTCCAAGAGTGCACTCCCTCAAGACATCACGGATTAACACTTGACTACCATTCGCTATTTCTACCACTAACGCATTCTCTAGACTATTAGTGGCCATAGCAAGCTTTTGACAAAACGAATCAGATATGAAAGAGAAACTGACACCCTACTCGAAAAGTACACGAGCAGGTACGGAGTTTAATAGAAACGTACCAAATACCACGTCGGTGGATGCCTTGGCCTCATCGGTCGTCATCTGGAAATCTCAACCCGGAACCCTAGGTGGGTTCTCCCTCTTCTCTGGCGTATTACCCGTTTTTAGCTTAGGGAAGTCTCTCTTCACATGTCGCGGTGCCTTGCACTCGAAGCAGATAACCCCCCTTACCGGCCAATCTCTAGTGGGGTGATCAGCTTTCCCACACATGGCACAAGGGTGAGGAGTGGCGTTGCAATTGCCATGGTACTTGCTTCGGCACTTTTGGCACCACCTAGCTTCTCGTCGGTTGTCAAAATTTCGGTTCCCAACGAAAGGTCGAGACCTCTTAGGAGGTCCGAAATTGCTTTCCCACTTCCGTTTCTCTCCCACCTAGGCCCTCTCTTCCTTGCCTCGGGCATAGACGTCTTCCATGATCCGAGCCTCCTCGATGATTTCACGAAGGGTGATGGCTTTGGAGTTTCGGACCATCACCATCATATCCGCCGGTAGGCCCTTCAGATAGGCCTTGATATTCTCTCTCTTAATCGGGGACACATGCCCCACTAAGCCAAGCTTTTCCATGAATAATCGGGTGTACTCCTTCACCGACATACTCATCTTCTTGAGAGCTCGAAATTCCTCCTCGATTTTGTCCATGGCTCGCTCATTGCAAAACTCCTCAATGACTTTTCCCTTGAAAGAGGTCCAAGTCAGTTGAGCCAAAATCATGGGCGCAAGGGTGGATTTGGTGACGTTCCACCAAGTGAGTGCCGAGCCCCTAAGCATCTGAGAACCGAATATCACCTTCTGACCCTCCTCGCATTCGGACGAGTCGAACGCTTGCTCAATATCTTGAACCCAATTCATGCAAGCGACTGGATCATCAGACCCAAGGAATTCTGATGGCTTACAGCACAAGAAGGACTTGTAGGAGCAAACCCTCTTGCCTTGTCTCACACCAACCGTCACTGGCTCTTCAGTTGGGTTCTCATGACCTGTACCCCTGGATCCGACGACCACCACGTTATCCACAACCATCTCATTCTTCCGGTTGCTCACATCACGGTCCTCTAATATTTTCAAAAGGGACTCTTGCTGCTTGGCCATCGCCTCATTCATCATCTGCATCAGATTGACCATCATCTCAGATTGGGGAGTTGCCTCCCGAATAACCGGGTTGGACGAATCCAGGTCCACCTGTGGAATGATCTCAGCCCCTCCGCCTAGCAACGGTTGGGTGGATGGGCGTATAGTAGCCTCAACCCTCTCCGGTTGATCATCCATTGAAGCAGTCGCCTCGACACCCTCCACACGTATACGCGGTCTTCCGCGCGTACTAACCATCTTTGATCTGCCACGTACGACAAGGAAAAGAGTAAGAGAGAGATTAACATAATTAATCATGAAGGAAACTTACTGCTACATTCACCAATTGTCATAACAACAGTAAACCAAGCACGCTCACGTAAAACATCCTCATAATAACGTTAGTTAAGTGAAATTAGGAACATATGATACGTAAAATTCTCGTTACTGTCACCACAACACTCGAATAACATAATTTCCGTCGACTCTAAGACCAACCCATCTTAGAAACTCTACCCAATCTCACAAATCATTACTTAATAATCTAAGCTTAAATCTATACATCTTACATTCATGACTAGTTCACTTAAACTAGGGCTCTGATACCAACTTGTAACACTCTAAAAATTGGGCTAAATTTAAAATATGAAAATCCGGCAATATGACATCTATAATTGGAGGAAACCACCCAAACGGGTAAATGTTTAATGGCGTTTACAAAACCTGTGAATGAATATTAAAATCGGCAACAAACTAATCTAAACATATTACATCTAGACTATAATGGTTGTCAACCCAAATCCCAAAATGCTATATCTTGCACGCCAAGTCTCCAAAATATAACTATCACCAAAAATGCCTCTACGACCTCATGTCCTTCTCTCAAACCTTGGGTGACCCACCGCTAAGGGAACCTGTTATACACATCATTTGAGAAAAAGTGTTCGGATTAATGCATAGTGAGAACAAACAGTTTATATCAATAATTTTGAAAATGATTTAAACGTAATAAACAAGTTTTTCCAATGAAACGTATCTAAGTAGAATAATCACATTCATATAAGAACCTTACGGTCCAAAACATCTTTTGATGACGGGGGAGACCCGAATTCCAAGGATCATGGCGGAACACAAAAGTAAGCCACTCTCCGAGTTGTGAGCTCAATACTTGGACCCATGGCCACGAACAACGCCGGATCGTACTCAGATGTGGGGGAGGGCACCCGAGGATCCAAGTCATACTCATTCACTAGGATTACATTTACAACCCATGGCTAGTAACCGGTACCACATAACCGTACCAAATTGCCTCCGAGGACCCAATGTCTCAACTAGTTACATATGAGGAAGAACACCCAAAATAAACCAATACCTATTCCTATGGATCCAATAGTAATAGTCTAAGGCTTGTCACAATTTCTTTTGTGACTAATTGATATCAATGCATATACTTATCATAAGAGTACTTTCTTAACACAATTTCTTTGCAATAGTTAACCTTTAATGCATTTAAACCCCAAAGTAGATTTGTTAGGGTTTATTTCCACTTCTCATACAAAATATCTTCAAACAATGCTTTTTCCAATACTTTAAAACATTTTAAGATCAAACCATAACCATTTTTAGGTTACCCTCAAATTCCAACCAAAATCTCCATTTTAGAAAACCCTAGTTATCATAAAAATGGTTTTCCATCATGTGTTCACTCATAATTAAATAAATGGATCATGAATAATATACCAAGTAAGCTTTATACAATAGTTTCCCAAAAACAAGGTTAAAAGCCTAAAATTTCCAAAACCCATTTTTAGGTTAAAATCTTGCAAACAATAAAATGTAAACATGGAGATGATAATAGGTTCAAAAGTCTAGATTTGATGTGTATAATGTTTAAAAGAGTTAAGTGTACTCACAATGTAGGTTTTATTGAAAACCCTAGAACTTCGTTGGGTGAGGTTGAGAGGTGAGGAAACCTTGACCCAAACTTCTTGATTACACCTTGAGGAGGAAGAATCCCTTGGAACTTATAAGATTTGGTGTAATAAATGCACCAAAATCACCTTTAATGCTTGAGGTTCAACTCTAGAGAGAACAAGATGAAGTAAATGAGAAATAAATGAGATTTAGGGCTGAAAATTGAGCATTTAAAGTTCTAGTGCCCGTCGGCGATTGTGCCAAGCGAAAGTGACAGAGTCACAACCGCGAGACACTCTCGTGTGGCTTGTACCGAAGCTCGACGAACCGGGCGATTGTGCCAAGCGAAAGTGACTCTAGTCATAATCGCGAGGCACTATCGCGGAAACCGTACCGAGAGCCCTCGGCCCCTCTACGCGATTGTGACCTCGGCGATAGTGACCCTGTCACCATCGCAGGGCACTATCGCCCAAAATGTAGCGAGGCCCAAAATTTCATATTTTCGCACCCAATCACTTATAACCCGTTCATCACTTGAGGTAACAAAGTTCTAAATCAAATAATTCAAACGAAAGGCCCTTAATGTAAATAAAGGTACGAGTTCACTTACGTAAATTTCGGGGTGTTACAAGATCCCAAATAGTTCCAATTCCAATTTAGGTCTAAAACCCTAAATCATATAAGTTCACATATGTTGGGAATTCAGAATTTGCACAAGTATGGTTAATGCTGCTAGCACAACATGGTTAGTACTTCTGAGACAAATTAATACTGCTAAACAAGATTAATACTGCTTGATGAAGTTACTACTGTTGAGCATAGTTAGTACTGCTAGTAGTTAGTACTGCTAAGGGTTACTACTGCCAACTTCATTAATACTGCTGAACATGGTTAATGCTTCTAAACATGGTTAGTACTGCTTATGAGATGAAGACTTCGTATGGCAATGAAGACAGCTGTATTGATTGAAGATATTCATGGAAAGCTTGGAGATAACTATGGAAGATTATACTGAGGATCTTTTATATTTTGTAATTATCTTTTATCTTTAGTATATGTATAGACTTAGTCAGAATAGTTTAGAATTAATTTTTGATTCTGAGTTTTTGTTTTCATAGAGAGAATTAACCTCAAGGTTTATAATCCTAATTCTAGAGAAGTAGAATTCGTATTGGTGAGCCTGTTCATCAATATTGAGGTTTTGTGTGAAATCTTGTAGCTTTAAATCATTCAATAAAGTTTACAATTTGTGAGTTCTGATTCACTGTTTCATTGATATTCTGAATATTAAAGTGTTATTCCGCAAACTCCTTTAATATTGTTTCTGAGTGTTTATTCTTGTTAAGAATCAGATCCTGACAAGTGGTATCAGAGCTAGTATTCTCAGAAACCTTCATTCATCATGGAAAACACAGTTGAATCAAACAGTACTCTTGTCTCAAAGGTTCCAATGCTCAGATCTAATGAGTATGACATGTGGAAGATAAGGATCAAGCAATACATTCTCCTCACAGATTACTCTATGTGGGACATCATTGATAATGGCCCATCTGATGAAGGAAAAATTGGTGCAGATGGAAAAAGAACTCCACCAAAGACAGATGCAGAAAAGAAGATAAGGCAGACAGAGATGAAAGCCTTGAGCACACTGCTCTTGGCTATTCCCAATGAATATCAACACCAATTCTGCAATTGCACTGATGCACAGATGCTTTGGAATGCTCTAGAGAAAAGATTCTCTGGTACCAAAAGTACCAAGAGAAATCAAAAGGCAATACTGAAGCAATTGTATGAAAACTTTATGTCAACTAAGAATGAGTCCATGACTCAAACTTTTGACAGGTTTAACAAGCTGATTGGTGAACTAGCTACTATGGGAGTACAGATTGATCAATATGATGTAAACATAAAGTTTTTAAGGTCCCTAGGAGATGAATGGACCATGTATACTGTTTCATTCAGACAGAATGAACAACTGGAAGAAAAAGAACTTGATGATCTGTACAATGACCTTAGAGTATTTGAAGCTGAGGTGGAGGCAAAGAAGAAGCCTTCTGGATATGTTCATAATGCTGCACTCCTATCAGCATCAATTGATTCTACTGCCAACCCTGAATCAGTTAATGCTGCTAATGGAGCAAATCAAGAAAAAGGCACTGAATCTGTTTTTGAAGCCTTTCTGTCCAGCCATGGAAACTCTTCTTTAATCAATGATGACTTGGAACAACTTCATCGTGATGATCTTGAAGAGATGGATATTAAATGGCAGATGGCCATGCTTTCCATGAGGGTAAAGAAGTTCATCAAGAGGATTGGGAGGAATAACTTCTCCCAAAGAAGAGAAGATGCAGCAGGTTTTGACAAGTCAAAGGTAGAATGCTATAAATGTCATATGAAGGGACACTTTGCCAGGGAATGCAGAAGTGGAGTGTCTCACAATAACCACCAACAAGCTCAGACTGGTAGCTTCAACCAGAACAGAAACTCTGCTCAAGCCCTTGTTTCTCAACAAGGAATGGGGTTTGACTGGAGTGATCAAGCAGAAGAGGCTATTCAAAATCAAGCTCTCATGGCAGAGGTATCTGATCTCCCAACTGAGGTAAGTTCTAATCTCTGTTCTAAAACTTGTATAGACACTGTTAAAAGGTACAGGGATCACAACCAGAATATGAGTGATGACCTTAAGAGGTTAGCAAAAGATATAAAAGACTATGTGAGAATTGTTGAGAGGTTTGAGGAACAAATTAAAGGTTTCCAAGCCAATGAACTTCAACACTCATATGACACAAACTACTGGAAGTGGGAGAAAAAGGATCTAGAACTCCAACTGACAAAGTCTAAAGAGGAGAGTGAAAAGTTGAGAGGGGAGCTAGCCAAGGTTAAGCTAGATGTGGAAAAGTTTTCCAACGCTTCTAAAGCAATGGACTCTTTACTACAAACTCAGTTTCATGACAAACTAAGAAGAGGAATTGGGTACAATACCACACCACCACCATACAACAACAACTACATCCCTCCTACATCAGACTTGCTAGAAACCAAAGATAGGAAGGACTTGCCTGAGGGAGCCACTAAGATAGATCCCTTAGATGAAGTAGTTGTTGAGGACAAAACTGAGAAAGAAGCTGGTAAGGGTAAGGAGAACACTGTGAGTGATGAGATTACTTTAGAGAATCACATTATTACCAATGAGGGTTGTGGAAAGATTTGGGTAAAATCTAAGGACATAGAGAAGACTGAGGGAAAGTCTAGTAAGGTCCATTATAAGCAGACCACAGTTGTGAATCCTGTTCCTTGCAAACAATGTGCTTGTACTAAATCTGAGCCCCTAAATCATGATAAAAGGAGGGGTAATCAAAGAAACTGGAATAATCAGTGGGCACAAAAACAAGGGATTGATCTGAGTAAAATCAATAGACCAAAATCTTGTTTTATTTGTGGAAAGATCAATCATATTGCTAAATACTGTTATTTCAATCCTATAAACCAAAGGATGAGTTTTCAAAGATCTGTGCAAAAACCTTTTGGTTATAGGAAGAATGAAAGAAACCATGTGGCTAAGAAATCTGATAAATCTAAAAGCCACATGAAGAAAAAGATTGTTGAGGAGAGTGTCAAGATGTGGATTCCTAAAAGCACTAAAACTGTTAGTACTGCTACCACAAATAGTACTGCTGACAATGATAGTGCTGCTAGAAGCAATACTACTGCTACCAATGTTAGTGCTGCTAAGAGTATTAGTACTGCTAAAACTAACATTGTTAGTACTTCTTCTAATGTTAATACTGCTAACTCTGTTAGTACTTCTAACAAAGTTAGTACTGCTAAACCTGTTAGTGCTGCTAACTCTATTAGTACTTCTAAGGTTAGTACTGTTTCTAATGTTTGTGCTGCTAAGCCAATCATCTTGACAAAGTACTATAGTAAAGAGTGCTCTGAGTTTAAAAATCTCATAAAAAAGGAATGTAAATACTTTGATGAGAAAGGGAGACCCATGACCACTTTGGCTTGGGTTCCCAATCAATACTAATTGATCTATCTTATGTGCAGGGCAATCAACAGCTCAAGGGTAAGAGCATCTGGCATGTTGATAGTGGTTGCTCTAGGCACATGACAGGGAACATGTCTTGCCTCAAGAATTTCAAGAAAATTGATGGTGGGCATGTTGCCTTTGGTAATACTCCAGATGGAGGTAAGATCAGTGGTAAGGGTGATGTAACCAAAGGTAAAATGACCTTTGAAGATGTATTCTATGTTGAGCAATTAAGGTATAACCTGTTAAGTGTATCACAGGTTTGTGACAAAAAACATAGTATATTATTTACAGATTCTGAATGCATTATCCTTGCTCCTGGATTCAAGGTAGTTGATGAAAAGATGATACTACTAAGAACTCCCAGAAAGGATAATGTCTATTGCTTAGATATGGAAAATGTTTCAACTGATTCATCCCTAAACTGTCTTGTTTCAAAAGCATCTTTGGATAAATCATCACTTTGGCACAGAAGGATGTGTCACATGAACTTTAAAACAATGAATAAACTTGTTAAAAACAACCTTGTAAGAGGTTTGCCTTCAAAAGTCTTTTCATGTGATGATCATTGTGTTGCCTGTCTCAAAGGCAAACAACACAAAACTTCTCATAAGTCCAAAAAGTTGAACACTATTTCTAATTCTCTTCAGTTGTTGCATATGGATCTGTTTGGTCCTACAAATGTTATGAGTATAGGCAAGAAATCATACTGCTTAGTTATTGTTGATGATTACTCTAGATTTACTTGGGTATATTTTCTAAGGACTAAGGATGTGACAAGTGGACTGATCAAATCCTTTATTCTAAGAATTGAAAACCAAACAAATCAAAAGGTAAAAGTCATTAGGTCAGACAATGGTACTGAATTTAAACATCATGACCTAAACACCTTTTGTGAGGAAAAAGGAATTGAGAGGCAATACAGTGCTCCTAGGACTCCACAACAAAATTGTGTTGCTGAGAGAAGGAATAAGACACTGATTGAGGCTGCTAGATCTATGTTAGCTGATTCAAAACTTCCAATTACTTTCTGGGCTGAAGCAGTTAATACTGCTTGTTATGTCCAGAACAGAGTTCTAGTAGTCAAGCCTAAAAACAAGACACCATATGAGCTTTTAAATAAAAGAAAACCATTTATTGGATTTTTCAAACCTTTTGGGTGTCCTTGTACCATTCTCAATACCAAAACTCACTTAGGAAAGTTTGATAGCAAGGCAGATGATGGTTTTCTTGTTGGTTACTCATCTCAGAGTAAGGCTTACAGAGTATTTAATTCTTCTTCTAGAATAATTGAGGAAAGTGACAATGTCAAATGCAATGAGAACACACCAAATCCTATTGGTTCAGGTCCTCAGTGGTTGTTTGACATTGATTCACTAACTAACTCTTTGGGTTTCAGTAGTGATGATCATGCAGGTTCAGGAAGTGGAGGATCAGGGGATGTACAAGTACAAGACATTATTCCTCAGTCTGTTATCTTTCCCATACCTACAATGGAACCTGTTGATTTCTGTGAAAAAGAGACTATGACTGAACCAATTCAGAGTGAAGAAGAAAGAAGAGATGAGGAGAATCAAGTGCAGGAAGAGCCAGAAGCAGCTAATGAGATCACCTCAGCTGACTTAAATGAGTCCAATTTAGAAGTTGGAATCAATGAAGAACCTAGTCATCAGACTAGAACTCAAAAGAACCATCCTCCAGAGCTGGTCATAGGAGATATCTCTTCTCCTATGATAACAAGGAATCAAAGCAGACTTCAAGAGCTGCAGGATCAGCAACACACAGTACTCTCTTGCTTTCTATCTCAGATTGAGCCTAAGAAGGTTTTTGATGCAATGAAAGACTCCAGTTGGATAGAAGCTATGCAAGAAGAGTTACTGCAGTTCAAATTGCAAGAAGTTTGGGACTTGGTAGACCTTCCAAAAGGTCATAGAGCTATTGGCACCAAATGGATTTTCAGGAATAAAAAGGATGAGAGAGGAATTGTGATCAGGAACAAAGCAAGGCTTGTGGCACAAGGGTACACTCAGGAAGAAGGCATAGATTATGAAGAAGGCATAGTTAGTACTGCTAAGGGTTACTACTGCCAACTTCATTAATACTGTTGAACATGGTTAGTACTGCTTATGAGATGAAGACTTCGTATGGCAATGAAGACAGCTGTATTGATTGAAGATATTCATGGAAAGCTTGGAGATAACTATGGAAGATTATATTGAGGATATTTTATATTTTGTAATTATCTTTTATCTTTAGTATATGTATAGACTTAGTCAGAATAGTTTAGAATTAATTTTTGATTCTGAGTTTTTGTTTTCATAGAGAGAATTAACCTCAAGGTTTATAATCCTAATTCTAGAGAAGTAGAATTCGTATTGGTGAGCCTGTTCATCAATATTGAGGTTGTGTGTGAAATCTTGTAGCTTTAAATCATTCAATAAAGTTTACAATTTGTGATTTCTGATTCACTGTTTCATTGATATTCTGAATATTAAAGTGTTATTCCGCAAACTCATTTAATATTGTTTCTGAGTGTTTATTCTTGTTAAGAATCAGATCCTGACAACATACAATATCCATCAACACATGTTATCACATAAACGTATCCTAAGCCTTACCAACAAATAATCTCATTAAACCTACATAATGATTAGTGACCAAAACCCCAATACTTACCAAATATAGAAATGTGGGCCAAACTTATCAGGTGATTAACATATATAAGGAAGCATGAAATAATTACAAGAAACATGTTAAGAGGTGTATCTCATTTAAAAATAGTTAGAAGAAAACTCACAATCTAGAAAACTTTGGTGAAAGATGGTGAGAAGATGAAGGCTTGATCTATGCTTGAAATACTTCACTTAATGCTCTCCCAACACCCTTGATAAGAAATAAATGTTCCCAACCACCACTAGGGTTTCAATTAATGAGGAGAGGGTTTTAGATGATGAAAAATCGCCTATAGGCTCTCCAAATCGGTTCTAAAATGAATGGGGTGAGAAAATGAGGTCAAAAGGTCAAAAGTCGGATGTTATACCAACAGACATGCCCGGGCGACCTTGTCATTGGCACTGTCGTGGGCATTGTCGCTAGCCTTAACCCGGCCTCGGTACCAACTCAACGACTATGACAAACGACTGTGCCCAGGGCACTTTTGCGAGTCATTCTCGTACATGATGTACCGTAGGAGGTGTTCCACCTGCGACTTTGACAAGCGACTTTGCCCAGGGGCACTGTCGCGAGTCACTGTTGTCCCACACCTTCGAGGCCCGAAATTCCCGCTTGTTTTCGTAACTAGTCGCATGGTTAGACATCTTAATAAGGTTTAACATAAACTATGTCAAAATGAGACTACTATACACAAATGGATCTCACGTCTACAAATTTAGTACAATACTTGAATTATGAACAATGAATACTTACCTTAACTTTTCGGGTGTTACAATCCTCCCCACCTAATAAGGATTTCATCCCCGGAATCACGACAAATCAGAACAAATGAGAGTATCTCTTTCTCATGTCCTATTCAGATTCCCACGTCACATTAGCGCCACGGTGGTGCTTCCATTGAACCTTTACCATTGAACCTTTACCATTGAACCTTTACCAAATATTAAAGCATGGACAATTAAATATCCAAAATACAGCGGGCCGACAACGGGGGATACCCGTATCCGTTAAGAGCGGAGGAACACAAAAGTATGCCACTCAAACAACGTTCATCGTATGACACCTAACGACATGAAAGTCCAAGTGTCCCTACGAATCCTTGACAAGTTTCACCCAAAGAGACGAGGTACCTTGATGCCAAAAAGACACCCGAAAGGCCCGGCACACCCGGGGACTATAACTGAGGAAATTCCCCGACGACGGAGGTCTAGGAACACACCCACACAGTGGCGCCCAAGACTACATCCTCCTAGTGCCTACTTGTCAAGTTTTGGTCATAAAACATGAGTTCTGGAGTCCAACCCTGTACCACCCAATTGACCATCAAATAAGACTGACTTACGTGCCTATGGATCCAATGCAACACAGTCTAAAGTTACACAACTACTCATGAATGACTAAAGCACCCGAGTCTGTAATTATCAAAGGTATGCAATAAAATGCGTTAGTTTGTAAATCATAGCTTGGACTCTACATCGAGCCATTCAAACCGGACGAATGTCCTCAATACTCGTTTACGTCAACACCGAGCCAAAATGCCCGAAAATTCCTTTGACCGACAATTAACGTCCCCACAATTAATGAAATGTCTTTAAACAACGTTTATGAAGACACATACCTCAAAGATGTGATTAACCAAAAACTCAACACATATTGGGACTGAAGATTTTCCAAAGGGTTTACGAATGTAAATACCCCAAAATGCATATGACATGAAATAGACTTCGCTTGTACAAAATCACCAAAGATGCATAAGTCATGAAATGGACTCTATTTGTACAAAATTGTTAGGAATTCAAATATGAGCATTTTATGGGATTAAATAACCCAAGTTCACCTAATATGAAAACTTATTAAAATACTCACACTTTGACAAATACCAAGTAAAACATACTTTTACTTCAAAATACACATTTTGGCATGTACACCGTTTTCACAAATCAACTTGAACTCACCTTGCTAGATTTAGGCTAAATTTAGATTTTACCCACTTAGAGCTTTCCTTGAAGAAACTTGATTCTTCAAACCAAATCTTCCAAAACCTAGATTCACAAGGTTCCAAACATAAGTATACATATTCCACCATAAATAATTGTTCCCCAAACACTTAACATCAAAATCTCTATTTTGGGCAAAACCCAAATGTTTGACCCAGAACTCCCAAAATTAGCCAAACCGAAATTAGAGAAATCGAACACTAGGGAAAAATCAATAGAGCATTTATAACTTATTACAAGGTTTAGAAATGGAAGGGATACACTTACCACTTAGGTTTTGATGAAAACCTAGAAAACCCAACAATGAGCTTGAGGTTGAAGATGAAGATGGAGATGATGAAACCTTGACCATAGTTTTCCATATTACCACTTGGTGGTGTTTCATCTTCAATAAAACACAAGGATTTGAGCCAAAATAAGCTAGGGTTTGAAGGGGGAAGAAGGAAAACGGTTTGGGAGAGAGTGGAAGAAGTTTGGGTGAGAAGAAATAAGGAGAAGGGCTGAAATTCGTGACTTAACAGTGGCTGGGTACCCTGGTGCGACATTGACCACAACTCTCCTATGGCCACGGTACATTGCATGCGACTGTGACAGTGCGACTATGACACTGTCATAGTCGTCGGTCATTGTCGCAGGACCTTTCCGAAGCCCCGAAACCCGAATTTTCCAACGCCAACAACCCCGATACTCTGAGGGACTTTAAACAAAACATTTCCCAACAAAACCCCATTGTTTACAAGTCACAGAAACGTCCGGGTGACAATTACTTACCGAAATTATGGGTGTTACAATCCTCCCAACCTTGGAATGATTTCGTCCTCGAAATCTACTCTTCTCAAAGGAACGTTGCCCGCAGGATAGATTGTTCTTAGACCACTTGTCGGAATTGCTATCATAACCCTTAGGCTGATACTCACGCCAGCCGTCTCTCTGGGCACATTACCCTCATAACCGAGCGAACACTTAACTCTCCGAAGTAACCTTTACCCACAAGATTACGGTCGTCTCCCAACCTTGGATGACAATTACCACCTCTAGGTAATTTGTGACTCCAACTTCTCACCAACCAATTTCCTTCGGATCTATACGGTTCCGAACCCAACGTCAAAGATCAAAACCAAATTTCCAAAATTCTCAGATTTCAACTGATCCATTCCTAAGGTTGATAAAGTTGACCTCCTAAGGCGCACCAACGCATCCTTCAGGCAACTGATTAACCTATATTTGGTTAACACATAACTCTGTTCCAACCCCAACCTCACAACAATCCTCTAATACAATCTTTATCACCATGGAAAAGATTATACTCATCGATACTTAATTATTAATATCTAACCTTCCATTAAATTCCATCACTGAGCAACCAATATTTCCCACGATCCATTGTCTTCACGAAAACAAGTCGACGCCTAGGACCAAACGGTGACCTCGAAAACGTGGACATCCTGTCCAAAATTTCATTCCAGACGGATGGTCGCACTAAGGTTGACACCTAACAGAAAGTTAAAATTCCAGCTCTTACATTTATACCAAACAGACCACAAAGATTTCCTTTGATCGCGAAACCCACAATGACGGTACACCACAACATAAACAATGATGTCACACCGACGAACAATCCACCAAAACGAACCCAATAAAATCACAGATAATCACCTACGACCTTATCCCGCATGATTACCGAAATATAAAATCACTCCTTAATTAACCGGGAAGACTTGAATCTACTATTTCCGTTAACACCAACGCGCACAGATTCAAAAACGGAAACCCCAAAATTCAAGACTGACCGCAAATCGGATCGTCCGACGCTTAAAATCCCAAGAACTCTCTTAGTCCCTAAATACAACTCTTTTCACGATAGGGTTTTAAACCTATAGCCCTAATGAGTTCTAGGTTTTTCAATTGATATGCCAATTTGAAGTATCATAAAACTCACAAATACAATGGTTTTATTACAATTAATTGTACGTATAAAATCCACTACCGTTTACTTGGTAGGGGTGTAAGGTGACAACAAGCATCACACATATAAAACCGTTTCAAAAGTTCTTTAGCCCTTACTTACGTTAATAAAATGGTATCAAAAGATGAGCAACAAAATCTTCAAACGGGCTACCACGGTCCTAGCATGCATCAATTTATACTATGTATATGAAAATAAATTTCTGCACTATGACACGTGCAACAAAATGTTTGTACAACTACAAAAGAGAAATTCACAATTCCAACTTTAAAATTCTTCCTTTTTAACCAAAGGACGTTGTGGCAAAAGAATTTTCAACAATCCCATAAGCAACAGTTTATTCCCCAAAGTTCAAAAGAATAATGGGGATGCAAATAACATTTCAAATCGAGTTTAAAGCTTTAAGTCGAATAGATAAACACATTCAACCCAACAGAAACTACAACGACAAAGATGCCGCTAACTCGTTAAATGCATTGCGAAAATTTCTTACAGTAAAAGTAGGTGGTTGAGATATGATCAGAACAAAAGTCCTGTTTGAAATAACGTAAATCTTTTATATGTTTACTGACACCAACGTTATAATTAAATCTAATGCACATAGTATGCGACGATTGACATTTGCATAAAGCCCAAGGATAATTCACATGATAATGAAATTCCTAAAACGACACGTGGGATGACATCAATTAACAACATTCATGAAATAACGCACCCCATAATGCACAAGTATATGTTCCCAAAATTATTTACGCGACGCAAAACGACGTAAGAGGGGGCACCATAAATTGAACTGACTTTTCGCAAAACTCCTTAATGCTAAAAATCAAGTGGTGTAAAAATTTTCGTTTCTCAACAAAGACCTAAAACGACAATATGACTAAAATATTAAACTTCTAGGAGTCTCCTCTTTTTAATGCAATGAAAGGTAAAGTGACACGACGCCGAATAACCTCGCAAGTTTGTATGAAGCAAAATTAAAACTCCCGCATCAAAAGACATCACAAGGCAATACTCCATGAAATTTAGCAGAACTCATACAAACTAAAATTCTCAAGAAATTCCGATTCAAAGTATGGGATTAACTTTTCCTTTAAAACCATTGACATACATGGAGGTGATCCAATGTCTAGGTTAAAACCTCATAGTTACTTGCCCAATACCCAAATGACATTAAAACATGGACATCACAATATCCGAAAATAGCGTTAAACATGAGGCGTGAATAAAGAGAATTTTGATAACCATTTGCAATCATGTGCAACAAAACAATTGCATGCATGTTTAAGCTCACAGTTTAAAATCTGATGAATGCTAAATGTTTTACCAAGACTTTATAATGTAAATCACTTTTTGTTTTGCGAACATGAGAAACAATTTATGCAAATTTATTTTAGAAATAAATTTAGTGAATGAACTTGATCGGCACTCACATCTTAAGATTACGCTTCTCAAAAACCCGACATACTATGGTCGTCCGGATGCATCAACATCTTAGAGCAACAATCTCATAACCTTGGTTGACTTACGATTTCCCTTTGAAATAGAAACGGTATAACGAACTTAATCCAACCAATAAATCTGATTCAAGATGATCAACTTAATGCGTTCATCGCACTTAACTACCACCTCAAAGTGACATCGCTATAAACATCGATCCTCCCTTAGCTTACTTGCTTAGAAAATTTCTCACTACCTCAACGGTCATCATACCAAGGTAGTTCAAGTATACACATGTAGCATGTAGGTTCACCATAACACTGGCCAGGTGCCATTATGAATGTACCAAACATGATCATCCTTGCGACTCTCGACAAGTTTCCCGTTTCTAGCGACTTGCTCAACCTCAAAATATCTTATCTTAAGGTACCTAATGTGCAACTTCGCTTACAATCACTTATAAGAACGCTAGTTTGAGTCTAGGCATCCAAAAATCAATACCTAAATATCTCAAACTTAAGCTCTGATACCAACTTGTAACACCCTCAAATTTGGAAAGAGAGACTAATTAAAAACTTTCAACAATACCTTAAAGGGAAATAAAATCCCTTACTAATGGTCCATAATAGGAGTACAATTTCTAGATTGAACCATCAATAAATTAAAGTCTTACATAAAGACTAACTAAATTCGAGTGTTACTATACCCAACAACAATCGCTATCTCCAAATATAAATACGAAAGACTTCATCAAGCTAATCACCTCTTCGAGCACACAACTAGCACCCATCGCTTCATAGGAACGCTAGATTAATTCCCGAAATGAAACCTGATACACATGCCGACAAATAAAAAGGTTAGGCTTAACCCCTAGTGAGCTCAAGAGTTTTAACATGAATGAATATATCTTTAAAAGAAAGGAATTCAGTTTAAATCAAGATCCTTCGAAATATTATACTTCAAAATGGAAATGACACATTTCCCCATAATATGCACTTTTAAAGACAATGCTCCCAAACACACATTTCTTATAAAACGATGCAACCCGTAACTCACCCAAAATGGGGATATAGTTCGATACTTAAATTTGTAAGAATGTACATAATACTTCATATCCCAAAACACCCAAAACATGGGTGGGACATAATACTCAACCCTTAAATAACGGGAAACAATCCATATAAATATGATACGCCATTAAGACATGGAACTGAAACTTAATACTCACGCGACCATAAAATGGAATGAAATCCAAATATTAAAGCATGGACAATTAAATATCCAAAATACAGCGAGCCGACAACGGGGGATACCCGTATCCATTGAGAGCGGAGGAACACAAAAGTATGCCACTCAAACAGCGTTCATCGCATGACACCTAACGACATGAAAGTCCAACTGTCCCTACAAATCCTTGACAAGTTTCACCCAAAGAGACAAGGTACCTTGATGCCAAAAAGACACCCGAAAGGCCCGACACACCCGGGGACTACAACTGAGAAAATTCCCCAACGGCGGAGGTCTAGGCACACACCCACACAGTGGCACCCAAGACTACATCCTCCTAGTGCCTACTTGTCAAGTTTTGGTCATAAAACATGAGTTCCAGAGTCCAACCCCGTACTACCCAATTGACCATTAAATAAGACTGACTTACGTGCCTATGGATCCAATGCAACACAGTCTAAAGTTACACGACTACTCATGAATGATTAAAGCACCCGAGTCTGTAATTATCAAAGGTATGCAATAAAATGCGTTAGTATGTAAATCATAGCTTGGACTCTACATCGAGCCATTCAAACCGGACGAATGTCCTCAATACTCCTTTACGTCAACACCGAGCCAAAATGCTCGAAAATTCCTTTGACCGACAATTAACGTCCCCACAATTAATGAAATGTCTTTAAACAACGTTTATGAAGACACATACCTCAAAGATGTGATTAACCCAAAACTCAACACGTATTGGGACTGAAGATTTTCCAAAGGGTTTATGAATGAAAATACCCCAAAATGCCTATGACATGAAATAGACTTTGTTTGTACAAAATCACCAAAGATGAACACCGTTTTCACAAATCAACTTGAACTCACCTTACTAGATTTAGGCTCAATCTAGATTTTACCCACTTAGAGCTTTCCTTGAAGAAACTTGATTCTTCAAACCAAATCTTCAAAAACCTAGATTCATAAGGTTCCAACCATAAGTATACATATTCCACCATAAATAATTGTTCCCCAAACACTTAACATCAAAATCTCTATTTTGGGCAAACCCCAAATGTTTGACCCAAAACTCCCAAAATTAGCCAAACTGAAATTAGAGAAATCGAACACTAGGGAAAAATCAAGAGCATTTATAACTTATTACAAGGTTTAGAAATGGAAGGGATACACTTACCACTTAGGTTTTGATGAAAACCTAGAAAACCCAACAATGAGCTTGAGGTTGAAGATGAAGATGGAGATGATGAAACCTTGACCATAGTTTTCCATATTACCACTTGGTGGTGTTTCATCTTCAATAAAATGCAAGGATTTAAGCCAAAATAAGCTAGGGTTTGAAGGGGGAAGAAGGAAAACGGTTTGGGAGAGAGTGGAAGAAGTTTGGGTGAGAAGAAATGAGGAGAAGGGCTGAAATTCGCGACTTAACAGCGGCTGGGTACCCTGGTGCGACATTGACCAGCGACAATGCCCAGGGCATTGTCGCATGGCAATGTCTCCAACTATCCTCTGGCCACGGTACATTGCATGCGACTGTGACAGTGCGACTATGACACTGTCATAGTCGCCGGTCATTGTCGCGGGACCTTTCCAAAGCCCCGAAACCCGACTTTTCCAACGCCAACAACCCCGATACTCCGAGGGACTTTAAACAAAACATTTGCAAACAAAATCCCACTGTTTACAAGTTACAGAAACATCCGGGTGACAATTACTTACCGAAATTACGGGTGTTACAGCATACATGAAATGTAGGGTAAATCTCGTCCATTTCCGACGGTAAGTCCAATCTATAGGCTTGAAGCCCGATCTTCTCCAATATCGTAAAGGGTCCAAAGAAACGGGGACTAAGCTTCCCGCGCTTCCCGAAACGGATGATCCCCTTCCATGGTGATACCTTCAACATAACCCGGTCTCCTACTTGGCACTCGACCGGTCTTTTGCTTTTTGTCCGCATAGCTCTTCTGTCGATCTTGAGCCGCCTTCAAACTCTCTCGGATACCTTTTACCTTGTCTTTTGTTTCTTGTACGATCTCTAGTCCTACAAATTGCTTTTCTCCTGTCTCGAGCCAACACACCGGTGTTCTACATTTCCGTCCATATAGTGCTTCGAACGGTGCCATCCCAATACTCGAATGATAGTTATTATTATAGGCAAACTCCACTAAAGGTATATGCGAATCCCAATTACCCCCAAAGTCTATAACACACGATCGGAGCATATCCTCGAGAGTTTGGATCGTCCTCTCACTTTGACCGTCGGTTTGAGGATGATAGGTCGTGCTCAATTTGACTCTCTTACCCAAGTCTTTTGGTAGGCCATCTCAAAACTTGGAAGTGACCGACTATCTCGATCCAAAACTATGGATAGTGGAACACCATGACGCTATACCACTTCATCGATATAGAGCTTGGATAACTTGTTCATCGGTAACGTCTCTCGCATCACCAAAAAGTGTGTGCTCTTCGTGATTCGATCCACCACCACCCATATAGTATCGTGACACCTCAAGGTCCTTGGTAACTTAGTGACAAAGTATATTGTGATGTGTTCCCACTTCCATTCCGGGATGGCTAATGGTTGCAAACTCCCATAAGACTTTTGATGTTCCGCCTTGACTTGTAAGCAAGTGATGCATCTTTCCACATAGTTGGCCACATCGAGTGTCATTACCGACCACCAATAATGTAACTTCAAATCTATATACATCTTGATACTACCGGGATGTATAGAGTACTTGGATTTGTGAGCATCCGCCAAGAGCAACTCATGGATTGTTCCAACCTTTGGTACCCATATCCTTCCTTGAAATAGTTTGAGGCCGCGACTATCTTCCATTAGTAGTTCCCGTTGCTTCACCATGATATTGTCTTTGATGTTTTCTTCACGAAGTGCTTCAACTTGACTTGCTTTGATGTCCTCTACTAGACTTGACATCACGTCAATTCTAGCAAGGATTACTTTGGCTTCCCTCCCATAGTTCTTTTGGCTCAATGCATCCGCCACCACATTGGCTTTACTGGGGTTGTAAAGAAACTCACAATCATAATCCTTCAAAAGCTCCAACCACCTCCTTTGTCGCATGTTGAGGTCCTTTTGATCAAATATGTACTTCAAGCCTTTGTGGTCGGTGAATAGGGTACACTTCGTCCCATAGAGATAGTGTCGCCATAGCTTCAAAGCAAATATCATCGCCGCTAGCTCCAAGTCATGTGTAGGGTAATTCTTCTCGTGGGTCTTTGAGTTGTCGCGACACATACGCTATCACCTTCCCCTTTTGCATTAGGACACACCCGAGACCCAATTTGGAGGTGTCACTATAAACCACGAAGTCGTCTGATCCTTCGGGTAAGGATAGGATTGGTGCCTCGCACAGTTTCTTTTAAAGAGTCCGGAAGTCTTTCTCTTGAGTCTCGGTCCATAAGAACTTGACGTTCTTCCTTGTCAACGATGTGAGCGGATAGGCAATCTTTGAAAAGTCTTGAATAAACCGTCGGTAATAGCTGACCAAACCCAAGAAACTTCTTATCTCCGTTGGACTTGTCGGTGACTCCCAATTCATCATCGCTTCAATCTTTGCCGGATCTATATTCACCCCGTATTTAGATAATACATGACCCAATAATTGAACTTCTTGTAACCAGAACTCGCACTTTGAGAACTTCGCGAACAATTTTTCTTTCCGAAGAATCTCCAAAACTTCCCACAAATACTGGCGGTGTTCGGTCTCGTCTTGCGACTAGATCAGAATATCGTCGATGAAGACTATAACAGACTTGTCGAAGAAAGGCTGACACACTCGGTTCATCAAATCCATGAATACGACTAGAGCGTTAGTTAGCCCGAATGACATCATTAGAAACTCGTAGTGACCGTACCTTGCCCGAAACGCCGTCTTCAGAATGTCGCTCTCCTTTACTCGCACTTAATGGTAGCCGGACCGCAAGTCTATCTTGGAAAAACATCCCGCTCCTTGCAATTGATCAAATAGTTCGTCGATCCGAGGAAATGGATACTTGTTCTTCATGGTGACCTTGTTGAGTTCACGGTAGTCGATACACATCCGCATGGACCCGTCCTTCTTCTTTACGAACAAAACTGGAGCTCCCCATGGCGACGAGCACGGTCGTATGAATCCCTTCTCGAGGAGTTCTTGTAGTTGGGTCATCATTTCTTGCATATCCGTCGGGGCTAGACGATAAGGAACACGGGCGATCAAGGCGACACCCGGAGTGAGGCCAATATGGAACTCCACTTGACACTCCGGCGGTAGCCCTGAAAAATCTTCTGGAAATACGTCCGGGTCGTCGCGCACCACATCTACATCACCAATCTTCTTCTTTTCGAGTTTCGCGTTGATAACATAGGCTAAGTATGAAGTACACCCCTTGGCTAGGCTCTTTTACGCTTTGAGTGACGAAATGATCGTGTTGGCCTTTCAATTCTTGTTCCCGTAGATTATTACTTCTCTACCCTTCGACAAGGGTACTTCAATCATCTTCTTGGAGCAAAATATACCGGCATCGTGCTTAGCTAGCCAATCCATGCCTATGATCACATCGAATCTCCCAATGTTCGCTGGTAGTAAGTCCACCACAAAGGACTTCCCATCTAAGTCTAAGGTACACCCATAAAAACATTCTCGGACTAACATATGATCCCCATTGGCTACCTCTAATACTAGAGCATCACTCAACAAACTAATAGGAGTAGTGAAATTCTTGCAGAAAGTGGTAGACACAAACGAACGGTTCGCACCGGAATTAAACAAAACACGGGTAGGTAGGGAGTTTACTAGGAACATGCCCGGCATGACATCCGTCGTCACTCTCGCTTCCTCTGCCGTCATTTGGAATGCCCGACTTGGTGCCTTCGATGAAATCTTCTTCTTCGGTGCAATCCCGCTTGAATCCCCTTGGTGTCCTCTCACTTGCTTGGGACAATCTCTCTTAATGTGCCCTGGCTCCCGACACCCAAAACAAACCAACCCCCGGGAGGGGAAATCGCGGCTCACATGGTCCTTCCGTCCACATTTGAAACACTCGGTATTGTTGGAGAAAGGTCTCGGATTACAAGGCCCGAAATGCTTACTCCTACACTTGAGGCACCACCTAGCCTCATGTTGCGGTTCCACATTCCTCCTCCAGTAAAGGGTTTGGATGGTCTTGCGGACCAGATGGTCTGCATGATACTGGCCAATAAGACTGATTGGGGGTCCACTTCCTGGATTACTAGGTTCTCGGTCTCTAGGTTTACTCGAGGAACCTCATCAACAATTCCCTCCAACATTGTGAGAATCGGTGAAAAAGTTTGATTTACCGTTGGGTTTGCTCGTCTTGAGATTTCCGGGGCGGTTACACTCGCCTCAATAGCATCTTCGGGAGCCCTAACTCGACTCCTTGTATTTACCATTGTGAACTGCCACACACGATAAAGATCATACCGATTAATTTTTTAAAAGATTAGCGGTTCGATACATACTATTACAAAGATTAATTGTCATAATAACAATTTCAAGTATGCTCACGTAATGATAAATTCAGAACAACACTGGCCAAGTGAGATTGTGAACGTATTTTACATAAGAATCCTCGCCGTCATCATCATAATTTTCAATCAATGCATTTCCGTGATCCTAATATTCTCCCTACCTAAGAATGTTCTACCCGAATGGACAGTGATGCTATAGACATAAACAGCTTAAGTCTAGGTATACTAGAGTCACTACTTAGTTTACTTAAACTAAAACTTTGATACCAACTTCTAACACCCCAAAAATCGGGACGAACAAAAATTTCCGGAAAGGAAATGTGGTATATAAAATAATGCCAAAGCACGAGCTTCTCCCAAAAAGGGAACGATATATGCCTGTTATAATTACAAGTTTGTGATGGTAAAGAAATGAGGGACAACAACCCTTTAATCTAATTCCTATCTAGAAAAAAGATTATGACAAGTTGTTATCTAAGTCCCAAAAATGAACATCTTCTATTGGCGTCCCAAAATGCTCCCCAAGCTCTCATCTAAGGCTTGCTAAACCTTCTTAGCGGTCGCGCCACTAGAACTTGAGACACACATCAAACCAATCAAGTGTTAGGCCAAACGAACCTAGTGAGTTGAACAATAGCATGGTATAAAAATTTAAGAATTTACAAACAACAAGAACCATAAAGGAATCTATGGGGGAGACCAATCACACCAATGAGTTTCACCTCAAGAGCCGATGTACCTTGATGTTCACTCACATGAGCAACATCCCGAAGGCTCGACACATTTGAAGACTACCTCCAAGGCATTACTCCAAATGGCGGAGATCTAGGCACATACCGTTAAGGTGGCACCCCAATACTACATCCTCCTAGTGCCTACTCGTGGTTCATCCAATATATATACCATCAATCATTATACATATCTCACATCAAGTAAAATACATGTATAAGATCTCAAATAGTTCCAATTCCAATTTAGGTCCAAAACCCTAAATCATATAAGTTCACATACAATATCCATCAACACATGTTATCACATAAACGTATCCCAACCTTTACCAACAAATAATCTCATTAAACCCACATAATGATTAGTGACCAAAAACCCCAATAATTACCAAATATAGAAATGTGGGTCAAACTTATCATGTGATTAACATATATAAGGAAGCATGAAATAATGACAAGAAACATGTTAAGAGGTGTATCTCATTTAAAAATAGTTAGAAGAAAACTCACAATATAGGTTTATATAAAACCCTATAAAACTTTGAAATACTTCATTTAATGCTCTTCCAACACCCTTGATAAGCAATAAATGTTCCCAACCACCACTAGGGTTTCAATCAATGAGGAGAGGGTTTGTGATGATGAAAAATCGCCTATAGGCTCTCTAAACCGGTTCTAAAATGAATGGGTGAGAAAATGAGGTCAAAAGGTCAAAAGTCGGATTTTCTACCAACAGACATGCTCGGGCGACCTTGCCCTGCGACCTTGCCATTGGCACTCGCGGACATTGTCGCTAGCCTTAACCCGACCTCGGTACCAACTCAGCGACTATGACAAGCGACTGTGCCCAGGGCACTGTCGCGAGTCATTCTCGCACAGGATGTACCGTAGGTGGTGTTCCACCTGCGACTGTGCCCAGGGGCACTGTCGCAAGTCACTGTCGCCCCACACCCTCGAGGCCCGAAATTCCCGTTTGTTTTCGTAACTGATCGCACGGTTAGACATCTTAATAAGGTTTAACATAAACTAAGTCAAAATACGACTACTATACGCAAATGGATCCCACGTCTACAAATTTAGTACAATACTTGAATTATGAACAATGAATACTTATATACCTTGACTTTTCGGGTGTTACAACATGGACCGATAATCTTACACGGTAAAGTAAATGAGAGTGGTGACTCTTACACGATAAATGCTTACCCTGTTAATCCCTTATTAGTCTCATTTATTTTTGTTTTCAATGAAATTCAAAGTTTCTTCCATTACATCATAGTGAGTAGGGATTTCATTATTATAAATAATGGTTTTAGTTTTGAATCTTTTCTACATGTAAAAAACGACATCTTTTATAAATGACTTATTGTAATTTTTTAAAAGTGATATGATATAGTTTTCATTATGAAGTGTATGTATTTTTTTTTCTTTTTACTACTTATGTCTATCCAAAACAATTTCATCATGCGTCAAATATGATTGATAGTGAGATAACTAACAGGCCATCATCCAAAGGAACTATCGCTCAATCGTAGCAAACCCAAAAACCGAAAAAACCATGACTAATTTGAAATTTCCACCAACCGTTACAGAAACAAATTATTTGGGAATAATTCGAGTATTGTACTAAAACTAAACTCGTTTTTTATGTTTATTTTTTTTAATTTTAATTAAATGAAACTAACTTTTGAATGAACTCAATTCAAGAATCATGTTAGTGCAATGTTCCATTAATTAGAGATGGAAATTTAACTAGTAGGGATTCCCCATCTTGGAAAGTAATGGGGTGGGGACGGGAGCTGGACTTTATACCAGAAGTAGGTTTGGTCAGGTTAATCGGGGTCGTGAATAAGAGTACCTGACCCCGATATATGTATATTATGTATATATATACATGTATTCTGCATTATTATTATTATTATTATTATTATTATTATTATTATTATTATTATTATTATAATGATGATGATTATAGATTATTTACATATCATTAATCAAGTATTTGGTGTTTGGGATTGCTTATTTAAAACAACTTATACTTATTTTGAAAAGTGCTTATCAACTTATGCGGTGTCAAACCAGAGTTTTCTAAAAAGTGTTTGGATTAACTTATTGTGGTACCAAAACGTAATAAACTAATAAGTTGTTGTTTAAGGGTGTTTGGGGTTGCTAATAAATATAAAATAACCAAAAAAGTCATAAACACTTTTCAAATAAGTTGATATAAGTTAAAACCAAATAACTTATCAAAAATTTCTTTTCAGCAGTTTGACACCGCTATAAGCCCTTTTAATTTTTCTCCATCCAAACACTAGAAATTGTTTATCTCCAGTGTCACACCGCAATAAGCTAAAAAGCATTTCAAATAAGCAATCCCAAAGGATATTCTCCATGCCTCATAAGGATTCCTTCCCCTTAAGCCCGTCGCGGATTAGACACGAACGGGAATAGGTGGGGGTAGGGGTGTTCGCGGTCAGGTTTGGGAGGTCTAACCCCCCAAACCATAAACCAAACCGTAATGGCGGTTTAAAATTTTTTCAAACCGAGCGGTTTGGCATCAAGTGACCAAACCGGTCAAACCAGACCACAAAAATACGGTCTGGCCTGACCGGTTTAGGCGGTTTGGGCCTATTATGGGCTTTAAAGTAAAAGAAACATAAAATCTATCTCCAATTTAATATTTCCACCGACATATATACCAAATTATAGAAGAAATATCTATGTTAAAAATTAAAAAACATTGAGCAAGTTGAAAAAAAAATTAAGCAAGTCCACCAACAATAGTTGAAATTTTGGACAAAGATTTGGCAAGTCGAAAGATGATTTGAAATATTTGATTTTGATTTCTTGCGGATTTTAGAATTTTGCTGATGTATAGATCACGGACAATTGAAAGTGAAAACTAAGATATCAATGTCTTGGATGATTTTTTTTTTTAAATTGGGACATAATAAGGTAAACATAAAACACGCAAATTAAAATAATTTTGGTGGTCGGTCCGGTCCAAACCGCTCAAAAAAATGTTCAAACTGCAGACCAGACCAAATCAAGCGGTTTGGCTATTTTTCAGACCGGAACGGACCGTCAGACCGCTCAAACCGCCAAAAACGGTCCGGTTTGACTTGGTTCGACCGGTTTGAACGGTCCGACGGTTTTTTTGAACATGGGGGGCTTGCATTCTTCTTCCTGTTTTCATCCTTATTTTCAGGTAAATATTTGAACTTCTATCAAAGGAAAAAAATAAAAATAAAAGAGAGCAATATTCAATGTGACAAACAATGAAAATAACCAAGTGAAATATTACTTGTTGAGATACCGACAAAATCCCTATCTTAAAAGTAGTCTTAATTAGGTACATAATATGGGATTAATATAACATTTGCATATGATGTTTGTGCAACAACTCCACGTTCTTGGGAATTTCCTTTTCATCTGTGTATATAATACGCAATTAAAGCATCTTCATGTTCAGATCTCCATCCTTTTAAATTTTCATGTTCATTTTGGTGGATAAGTTAAGGGGTTGTAAGGGTTGCATCATATAAAATGTTGCATAATAACTCACCCCTATATATATATACTTTATATAAATTTATCTTTTGTCATATACAATCAATTGGGTTGGTCGTAGTTCAGTCTTGAAGAGCTAATTTTTCAAAAACGAAAAAATAGTTGATATTACTTTAAAAAAAAGTTCAATTGATGTTTGATGGAAGCAACAAAATACGTTCTAGTGGAGGATAAAGAAACGCACATGAATAGAAAAATAAAGGGACGTTACCGAAAGTTGTGAGTATGAAAATTCTTAAAAATTAAATTTTATGTTAAAATACTGTAATTAAAATGACATGTGTAACAAAATGAATTCCTAATTTTGCTCGATTTGTTGGATACAAACAAATGCAAATCTCTAAATTATCTTAAATTGGGGCTAACTTAAAATGGATTTTCAACTTGACATGTAAGCCAAAAAAACTTAATTGCTACGCTACACATGTGCATTTTTTTAGAACTTTTCGTTGATTAGTCACAAGGAAGGTGATTCCACTTATTTTGAAAGTTGTACTCATTTGAAATTTATGCATTTTTCATATGCTTTCTACGTACGTTCCCACTACTTTGTAAAATTATTGACCAATTGCTAGCTCCACGTTGCAATTGCTCAACCTTTGTCGTCCAATTATCGTTGGAGAGTAAATATATATATGAGGTTTTGCCAGTCAAGTTATTTAATCTCGTTCCACAAACATGTTTGACCGACGAGGCTACCAATCAAGCCCATCTAATCCTAAAAACAATACTTACTACTACTACTTTAGTCATCTATTTCTCCTTCTTGCAATTACCATTCTGTTTTTTTTGTACGGCAACTTGGGCTATGCCCACACACACACGCACCCGCGGTATCCGGGCATCCAATTGGGCAGCACCGACTAATCCGCGGCGACCCGACCCAGCCAAATCGACTGGACTCGCCCAGGTACGACTAAGTCCGGTCAAGATCGAACCCGCATACCCATAGACTGGTATGTCCGTTACCTGGACCCGAACCGACCCGAAGGCCGACCCAAGGTCTGGGTATCGCCGAAGTGCATCCCCCAGGATTCGAACCCTGGTAGATAGACATACCATGTACCATCCCCCCAGGGCCTTACCACTAGGCTAGCACCTCTTTGATTCTTGCAATTACCATTCTAATAAATGGGGTCTTTACTTTAGGATGTTTAACCATCCTTAGGTGTCTTAACAAACTACTATACTTAAAAGTCATTAAAGGTTTTTTTTTTAAATAAACAACCCCTTAATGTGACTTTAAGTTTATAGGAGCAACAACTATGCGTCTTATATAATGACATTACAATAAGTTGTGACAAATTTAGTGATCAAAATTTGTTCCATCCACAAAGTTGAACAAACTAATAGGATTCGTAAAAATAAATTGTCATATTTTTCCATTTTTATAAAACTTATTATATACAACACTTTATAAAAATGTCATATAAAAAGATTGATACTATTTGTCTCATATTAAGAGACAAACATCGTTGATAAAACTTGTTAGGTCATTTAATTTTGTTTTAACAACTTATTTGTAGCCCCCATTATATGACACACAATTGTCATTCTTTTAAACTTAAAACCCTATTAAGTACTTTATATTTTCTTTTGGAAAAAAAAACTATTAAGTGCTCTATTAGTACGTCCAAAAACGATTGAATGTCCTAAAACATCAATTTTATCATAGCGTATCTAAAACAAAATCCAAGATATATAACAATTATGGAAAACATTTATCATATAATATATTTAATGATCACTATTACATTGAAAGAATTGGAACTTTTTGATGAATTACATTTACTATCATCTTACAACTTTGTATATACCACACAATCAAACCCCATTTATAGGGAAAAAAAACACAACCGCAAGAAATAGAACATTGAAAAAAAAATAAAAAAAATAAAAAAAATAAAAAACCAATTATGTGAACAACAGCAAAAATCTTGAAAAAAAAACACTATAAAAACTTGGCACTGCAAACACTCAAAAAAGGGATCAGTGCTTCCAAGAAACCTGAAACTGCCACCACCACAACAACAAACATCATTGAACTGATTTCATCAATCTTGTACTTCCATCTGAACAATTGGAATCTTCCTTCTTAACACCATCATCATAATGTGGAACCCACCAAACCCTAATACTTTTATCAAGACTTCCACTGTAGAGCAAAAACCCACCTCCAAAACTGTTCAATGATGCCTGTAAACACTTGATTGGACCTCCATGCCCTTTGACCACACCAATCTTGGTCAACCCTTTCACTTCCCTCTTCCATATACATATACTCATATCACTTGAACCACTACACAAGATCTCACCTTTTATACACATACACAAAATCGCCATTTTATGTGCTTTCACTTCACAAACATTCTTCCAACTTTCAAAACCTTTGCTCCCTAACCACCCCATCACATACCCATCTGACCCACCGCCGTAAACCACCGTGCCATCGTCGGAAACCAGCACTGAGTTTATTGAAACGTCTTTATGACCCTCCAAGATACCCTTTAATAAATGTGAGCTTTTGGGATCTTTATTTCTCCCCCAAGCTTTGATCTTTCCATCTGCAGAAGCTGAATACACGATTCCTTTGCTGGCAATTAAGGAATTTATAGCGTCATCATGTGCTTTTATCGATTCCAAACACTTTAAATCAGAAATCCTCCAAACCTTCAAAGTTTTATCCCAAGAACCCGAGTAAATCAACCCGTCGAAAACCGTTAAACACGAGATGCTATCGGCATGTTCGATCCACAATCTTTTATGGTGTCGTCTTGTTTGGACGTAATTGCTTTGTTTCATGAATTTACCCAAGTAATCCTTCGTGGTTGGGAGGGTATCAACGAGTTTGAAAATGTTTTCGGAACTCGTTGAAACTTTCCAAACCCTAATCCTGGAATCTTGGTGGGCGGAAAAGACTTTGTTTCCGGCGGTCACGACGGCCTTGACGGAGCCGTCGCCTTGTCCGAACTTGGTGAACTGACGGAGATCAGGCTGTTGCCATACGATGATGTCTTTGCCATGTGAGGCACTGAGGATGAATTCTCCACAAATGGCGAGACATGAAACAGATCCGTCGTGGCCGGTGAGGACGGAGAGTGACCGGTAGGAGGAACCGGAGAAAGGTGTTTTTGGGATGTTGTAAGGGATGAAACGGTGAGATGTGCCCGGAGTTTCGTCGGCGTCGCTGCTTGCGCCGCTGCTGCTGCTACTGGTGGTGGTGGTTGATAGAAGGGGGGTTAAGATTAAATCAGTTGAATTTGGAGGATTCATTGTGGGTTTCGTTTCCACAGATGAGATGGTTTAGGTTTAGTTTGAGGAGAAGTTGAAATGAAAACTACTAAAACGGCAAACAAACGTATATAAAGCGAATCGTTTTGCAGAATTTTCAGTGAGTGAATAGTTTCTATTTACCCCCCTGGTGTTTAATGACATGTTTATTTTAGACCCAACAAGTTTTATTTCTTTTAATAAAAACCACATATGTAGTAAAAATATAACTCATTCTTTAACGTTGTGTTCTCGAGTTTTTAAAGGAAAGAAAAGAAAAGAAAGGGAAAGAAAAGAAAAGAAATGGGAAGGGAAGAAAAAGAAAGAAATATTTGTATTTGTGTTCTTGAGATTGAAGGAAAAGAAAAGAAAGGGAGGGAAAAAAATAAATTTTCATGTTCTCGAGTAGGAGAGAAAGGAAAGGAAAGATGTCACTTTTACCAATATACCATTCTTTATTTCATAGTGGAATGTAACTAATGGGTATATGTGTAATTTTATAAATATTTTTAATTCTTTTTAAATTCCTTTCTTTTCTTTCCTTCCGTTTCCTCCCACATTTGGGAGGAAAATCATCAATATTTCCTTCCCTTTCCCTCCTTAAAAAAACTCGAGAACACAACATTTTTTTCTTTCCCTCCTACTTTCCTTTCCTTTCCCTTCCTTTCCTTCGTAAAAAAAACTCGAGAACACAACATAATAGTTTGATATCGTTCAATCCATGGTGATTACCATTTCGTTTCCTAATTCACAAAAGTTTTGGATACGTAACTGAAAATAAATTTGGTATTTATGGTAAGTATTATCGGTCTTGATTGTTTATAATATTTCGTTTAAACTTTTTAGTAACTGCTACTATAGAGTATTCTTCTCCTTGGTTGCTTTGTTTGGGGATGTAGTTTAGACAAAATAATTTATGCAAACATAACACTATTAGACAAATAACTTTTATCCACAAAAATCATTTAGAGAAATTTCCATCAATGAATTACCGACGGATCACTCACAAAATACCAATGATTCTAGTAGACTCCAATGTTTTTCGAGAAAATAAATAAATCAATTGATAGATTTAAGTTTTCCACTAACAATTTATCGACCAACTTTTGTGACGAATCATACCTTCACTGATGGATTTTATAGGGAAAATTTCGTAGGTAAAAGTCTTCTATTTTGTAGTGTGATCGTTTGGTGTTGAAGGCAGGTTTGTATAAATCTTATAAAACATAATTATATTATAAAAATACATGTTTATATGGGATATTTGTAAAAACTATACCTTACGTAAACATAAGTAGACGACCAAAAGTTCATTTATTTAAGAGAAGGAGCAATAAAGAAGAAGATGTTTTTCTTGGGGGTAGAAAAAGAAAAAGTTGGAATATTTTAATATGGGGAAGGGGGGCAACGGCTACTTTTGACAACTGCGACCAACTCTTTGAAAGGGAACCACAGGACCGTCTTTGTGGGGCCCATTTGTTTTGGTTTCTTTTATCTCACATTTGGCCGTTGGAAAAAGAAGCATGAGACCGGGAGACGTTAGGAATGGCGGTGCGCTCCTGCCTCCAAATACGTGCAAGTGGTGTTTTCTTAATATTTTACTCTATTTAATATTTAATATTAATAAAATAATTGTTACGAATTAAAAAAAAAATCATATAGTCGTATAATTTGAACAATTAATATTCGGTTATAATCTTAAAGAAGATCCTAATTAACAATAAGTATACAAGAAATTGTTACAATAAATACACATTTATTTTACGAAAATATGAAAACACCTTTTATATTATAGTCAATCATATGTGATTATAAGTTAGAGATAGGAATGATCTTTGAGGCAACCGGGTCATCTATATACCACTAGGCCCCTGACGTTTATTATCATATGTGATAAGATGTTCTTACGTTTTTGTAATTTGAATGTGTTCTAGTTTGAACTTACCCACATGCACATATAGTTGGTTTCCGGTAAGAATAATAGTTATCATGAGATGAGTGATAAAGGATCTCTACACTTGGATCAATCATAATTGAAGATCAACAAAAAGTTCCTTTGTAAGCTAATTCACGGGTTATCTGAACTATTATATCAATACTAATTAAAAGTGATCAAAAGTCTAAATCCCTTTTTACAATTCTCACATTAACTCCTATTTTCATACGATATTTCGTCTATATATATAGGTGATTTCAATTGGAAACCATATTATATTGAAAACTTTGGAAACCGTCAATTTCATCGGTTAAATTAATGAAATTGGTTCATAAAGTTGTTTAATATGATCAAGTTGTTTCATGTAATTCTTTTGTTAATGAAATTGTTTCATATATTTATGTTTTTTATGTAGTTTCATCTATTTTTCTCATTCTGATGAAATTGGTTCATGTATTTTTGCAGTCTGATGAAATTTTTTCATTTTTACATAAAAAACACAAATATATGCAACGATTTCATCAATAAAAGAATTATATGAAACAAATTCATCAAATTAAACAATTTCATGAAACAATTTCATTAACTTAACCAATGAAATCGAGAGTTTTCACGGTTTTCATAATTAGAGTGGTTTCCATTTGATCGCTCCCCTATATGGTCCCCTTCTTTTGTTAACCAATGCATTGGTGTTAATCGTGTTAACCAATCTGAACCGTATAATTGAGATGATCAATGGCTCACAGTTAATTAAATTTTCATTTAAATAAATATTATCCATAGGGGTTGATCAGAAACAATGCACACATGCACAAGGTTATTTTAGTAAAAGCACAATCCCATTTAATTAAGGAAACACGTGTTACCAAAATCAAATCCCTTACATTTAGGGATTTCTTCCCGTGAGAACTTTAGGTAAACATCCAAGCACATAATCTTGACCAAATCAACAACCGGATTACCACTGCAGCGTCGAATCTAGAGTAAGCATATGGTAGAAAATTTGGAATGTGCATATGGAAATTAGATATAGAGATTGAGTATATGCATATGTGCATATTGGTTGTATGCATACATGAACTCTTAGCAGATATGGATATATGAACACTTATCATATATGAATATGGGCAGATTGATTAAATGGATATATGCAAACTGATATCTAAAATGCATATTGTAACACCCTCAAATTTGGTAAGAGCAACTAATTAAAACTTTCGATATAACATCAAATAAAGGACAAAACTTCATCCTACAAATCAAAACCCAATATACCTCAAATTTAAAATTCTATGTTTTAACCTCAAAATTATAAACTCCAGAAATACACAAGTACTAAATCGAAGTCAGGTGTTACTTAACCCAAATACAAGTTGCTCTTCCCGAAACAAATGCGGAAGGCTTCACTAAGATATTCACTTCTCGAGCACACAACTAGCACTCCTCTCTTCACGGTGTCACTAAAACTATTCCCAGCCGAAACCTGATGCACATGTCGACAAATAAAAATGTTAGGTTAACGCCTAGTGAGTTCAAGAGTTTTCAACACGCATAAATACATCATTAAAAATGAAGAATGCAATTTAAATCATAACCTTTCAAAATGATATGTTGCAAATATGAAAACGGCTCGTTTTCCAATAATATGTGTTTTAGGCGAAGGAAATACCAATATAAACTTTTTCCAAATCCAAACTATTTTAAGGATGAAGATTCTAATATAAAACATTCTTTCGTAAATTAAATTCGACCCAAAACTCACTCAAAATGAGAATAGAAAGCGAACTCCCAATTTATGAAACGTGGATAAAACTTTATATTCCGAAACACCCAAAACACGGGTGGAGCATAATACTCAACCCATAAATCATGGATAAAATCCATATATACAAAACGTCACCGAAAACATGGATAATAAAACTCAATACCCAAAACAACACCTTTCGATGACGGGGGAGACCCGAATTCCATCGAATGTAGCGGGCACACAAAGTTAAGCCACTTATCAATGTTCTCGAGATTCACATAGAGCCATGGATCCCCGTATATGGCTCCCTACCGAGCAACCACCGCAAGATACCCAAATGACCCTAGTGTCTACTCGACCTCTACATGAGTGTCACCACAAAATCCACAAGTCCCCGTATCCGACTCACCATGGGCACCACCGCAAGACTTAGGTTCGTATACGACTCTGCAGAGCACCACCACAAGCTTACATAAAAACATGACTTGGGGACCACTCACTAGACTTCAAACGTAGACACTAAATTCCACGATGAATAACCAGACTGGATTACACGGGCATCGAGTTCAACCACCCACGATCTATACCTCGAGCCCTTCACTAAATGTTACACGGTTATCGAGTTCAACCACCCACGATCTATACCTCGAGCTCCCGCTAGCCATAAATAGTTTCCAGTCCCAAAACGGGGATAAAGTTCCCAACTAAACCAACTGACTGACTCATATGCCTATGGATCCAATGCATTAAAGTCTAAAACGTTACATGACTCCAATGAATGAACTAACGCATTCAAAACATGTAACTCTCAAATAAGATGCAACTAAGTACACCATATGTCAAATGCTCCTTATCGAGCTACCAAAACTAAACAAATGTTCCAAGACTCATCTGAGTATAAATCAAGCCCCAAAAGGCATAATAAACGTTTGGCAAAAATACGCGAGCCAATATGGTCATATAATCCAAAATACATCTTTTCCCAAAATCTTTGTCTCTCAAATCACAATTGGCCTTCGGCCCAAACCAAAAAGGTTTACAATTTCTAGAATGTTTTCAAGGTTGGGAATTGCTAAAATCAAATGACTCACACGTTCGTATTTCAAAACATCTCATTACATAAACGATGCATATTTCCAACAAACACTAAAAGTGCATTTTGACCAAATAATTTCTATTTATGCAATAAATCATTAAAACGCTTTCATTTATGACTTATTTATCAAAAGACCCAAAAATCCCAAATGTGGGTGTTTTACAAGGTTTTTAAAGACAAACACCTCAAATAATCAAAACCCACCAAATAACTCAACAAGTGATAATTTCATGTAAAATACATAAACACTTTAAAATGAACATTTTGGCATGTACAACGTTTTCACAAATCAACTTGAACTCACCTTGCTAGATTTAGGCTAAATCTAGATTTTACCCCAACTTGAGTTTCCTTGAAGAAACTTAAATCCACAAGAAAATACTTTCAAAAACCTAGATTCACAAGTTTCCAACCATAAACATTCATATTCAACTATTTAGAATCGATCCCCAAACATTTTACATCAAAATCCCCAATTTGGCCAAAGCCCTGATTTTGACCTAATCTATCCAAAATCACCCAATCCGAAATTTGAGAGACATAACTACTAGGAAGTCATCAATAGGTAACTTATGACTCATAATAAAGATTTCAAACTAGGAGGATCAACTTACCACTTAGATTTTGGTGAAAACCTACAAAACCCCAAATTTCTTGAAGATGGAGGTGATGATGATGAGCTCTTGACATTTGCTTCCAATCCACCACCAAATATTCTTGGATATTCCCAAAACTAATAATCTAACCTTGAAAATCTCTCAAAAACAAAACCATAACAACTTGAATCGCCAAAAATGGAGTTGAAATGAGAAAGTTATGACCAAATGAAGAAAATCCCGATTTTATGCACTACAGGTTTGGCGCGATTGTGACATGCGACTGTGCCATGTCACAATCGCATGGCATGGTCGTCCCAAGTGTATCGAAAGCCATTTTAACCCATTGGCGAATTGACATGCTATATTGCCACTGGCACAGTCGCCGGGCACTATAGCCTGGCCCGTACCGCTAGTTTTTGGGCCGTTATTCTACCATTTTCTCGACCGCTTTCTCGATGGCTTCCCCAACCGTTTCTCGATCATTTTCCCAGATGTTCCTCAACCTTTCTATCGGAACAATTGATGTTATTATGCTAGTTATCATGCCATTGTCATAATTTCATGGCACATTCGCTGAGACGACCGAACACTCAGTAACTTTGGTGCTATCGTGACATATGTCACAACTGCATGACACTGTAGTCGGGACTACCACACTCTCAATACCATTGGTTCCATTGTTACAGATGTCACAACCACATGTCACTATATCTAAGACGACCATACTCTTAGTACCATTGGTGCTATTGTGACAAATGTCACAACCACATGACACTATAGCCGTACTCCATATGTGTTTCTTCCTTTACCGATTCACCTAGTTCAACACTCTTCAATTGGGATAAAAATTCAGGGTGTTACACATATGTCTATTGATTGATACATACTATGTATATGAATGAACTACTTGATATGGGAATGTCGACAAACAAATGTTGTGTGAATGTGCATATGACATTGAGATTAAGACAATGTGAACTTTGTCTGTGTTATTAAATCTTGTGTATGCGAAGAATGTACAACTGGACTTTTTAAATTTTTCTATGTACATAGTGCATGTACACACATTCTACTGTGCACATATGCATATGACATATTTTCTAGCTATCAAGTATCGACCTATGTACACACATTCTATTGTGCACATATGCATATGCATATGACATATTTTCTAGCTATCAAATATCGACCTAAGCATATGCATATGCATTTTACTATAATAAAATTAGTTAATACTTGTGCATATATGCATAATGTATGGATAATGTAAAAAAAATACCGTTGCTTTTACCGATATCCGATTCTGAATACAGTGAACTAGTAGATGGGCGATTACCGAACTTGGTTTCGTCGAGTGATATGTCATCAAGTTCGGTAGAATTATCGAACTTTTGGGATAACCCTGTATTCAAAGATTGAACAGACTCGTTATGAAGGCGGAACGGGGGATCGGCTTGAGTTTCAAAAATTGATTCCAACAGGCTCTTATTATCAAGAACATGCATTATTCGTCTGTTGCTCATTGTGCTAATCACTCGAAACAAGAACGCTCAACGCATTTATTTCACAACGGTTGGGAATAAAAAAAAAATTCGATGCATAGAAAATATTGTGCAGTTGGAATGTTGATATTTGCTAAATATAAGGAAGAAGATGAATATTATAGATAAGATCTAATTTTAATTTTAAATTATTCTAATTCTAATTTTAAATAGATAATTACCAAAATAAAGAAATCCTTAAAATATAGAAAAACAATTAATAGGCGTGTAACAAAAAATTCCGGTTTTACCCCTTTGAGAATTAATAGGCTTGTAGGTTGATAGACAATCTATGATGATTCTGATTGGTTGAAAATTGGTTAACATGGTTAACACCAATGTCTTGGTTAACGAATTAATGGACATCTCTCTCTCTCTCTCTCTCTCTATATATATATATATATATATATATATATGTGTGTGTGTGTGTGTGTGTGTGTATGTCACTACAAAACAGAGGCTTATCACCGACGAATGAATCCGTCGGTGATCCGTCGGTAAAATCGAAATCCGTCGGTAAAAAGGTGGTTGGCGTTCGGATCACCGACGGGTCACCGACGGATCACCGACGGTTTAATTTTCCGGTGGATCTCCGACGGTTACCGACGGCATGGTTATTTCCGACGGAGAGGGATCCCAAGATTCCCTATGTACGCTTCATCTGTGCGTACCTGAAGTTCCTCTACCCTTCTACTTACCCCACTACTTCTGATGGCACTTTTGCCAAAGTGGGCCAGCACTCCTTGGAGGTCAAGCCGCTCCCCAACGAGGTAAGTATTCCAGATCTTCACTCTCGACTCTCCCTCCACACTTCTTCTTCTTCAGCGGCCACACAGAGGGTTCCTTCTTCTGCTATCCCTGCCGCTACCCCCTCCAAACGACCATCTGTTAGTTCCCTTGGTCCTTCGAAGAAGGCCAAAGTGACTAAGGAGACCATCGCCACTAGTTCAAGGCCTGAGGAAGTTTCTCGACAAACTTCCTTCGTTGATTTTGTGGTCATCTCCTCCACATCCTCCGCACCTACATCTTCAACCGTGCCAGCGATCTCGGTCGCTGTCACAACAACAGTGACGTCCCCCATCATCTCAGTTCAGCCACAAACTGAGGTAACTACTCCTTTCCCTACTTCTATCCCCGTCTCTAATCCTTCTATTTCTTTGGTCTCTAACCTTCCATCTATTTCTACACAGCCACCGTTTGGAATCCTAGGACCTGATAATCAAACATTTGACGATTCTCTACAATTCTACAAAATGTTTGAAAACTCAGGTAAACCTATAACCCTAAACACTATACCCAACTCTCCATATAAGCCTGTTTCTCAGCAACTAACATTTCTTTCAGGTCCTAATATGGGCACTGTTGACGCCAATGTCAACAGTTTGGGAATCAAGGTGGATTCTCTCACGACAGCCATCAATGGCACCACCACTGCTGTCAATTCAGCTGGTGAAGAGCTGAAGACATTGACATCTACGTGTTCAAAAAAAGTTGAATCCTCTCAAATCTCCGTTCTTCAAGCCGCGATTGACCAAGTGAAGGAGGATTCTAAGCGACAGTTTGATGTCTTGTCTGCCAAGGTTGATTCCTGTGAAGTTCTTCTTCAGCAAATCCTGACTCACCTGAAGGCACCAACTCCGACTCCTACTCCCTCATTCACAGAGAACGATCGTACCTCTCTAAACATTGCCGTTGAGTTCATTCATCAGGCTACGTCAGATCTTCCTGCGTTTGAAGGTCGTCTGGACAGTTTGGAGGCTGAAGTTCAGAAGTTGGCAGCTGCAAACACTTCATCTCCTTCCAAAGATATCTCCCTCCGTGATAATGACAAAGAGGGGGAGAAAGCAGCTGAAGAAAATACGGAGTTAGAAGCTGTTGCTGAGGTCCAACTGAAAGAAACTCCCTCTCATGTTGAGGAGGAGATGGTTGCTGATAAAGCCCCTCCTTCTCTCGAAGATTTAATCAATGATGAAGAAGAGGAGGACGATGAAGATGAAGCTCTTGATCTTGAAGATCAAGAGGATCAGCACCCTCATCAAGATGATGATGATGATGATGAAGAAGATCAGTCTTTATGGCGTTCTTCGGCCGTCACATCATCAGCGATAACTTCGAAAGAAGTTGTCCAAGCAGGGGGGGAGCCATGGAACATCCTCAGGAACCCCTTCACAAAGTAAATCCAAGGATGCTGCTGCTGAGGGAAGCCTGAAGATTGTTTCACTATCTGAGGAGACTCCTTCTCTGGTATGCCTTTCTCTTGTTCCTATATCCTTCTATAAAACCCCGCCCCTGTCTCTTTCTAACCTTTATCTCTCTTCTTCCCCAAAAAGAAACTAACCTTTTCATTTTCTGACCAGATAGTTCTCTCCCCTGCTTAAGGGTAAATAACTCCAAATAATCCCAGCTACTGTAGCTGATGATCAAATAATCCCAATCTCTGTAAGAGAGATTGATGAAGAAGATGAGGAAGAAGAGTCCCTACAACATCCAGGAAGGCCCTCTAGACCATTTCACTGGTCAGAGGAAGAGATGAAGAGACGAACAGAGATGATTTCTCATCTAGAGAATCAACGACTGAAGATCCCCTCTGAATCAACAGATCTAGAATTCCTGACTTAAGCTGAAATCTAAGAATCCGTCAGGGCTGAGAAGCTGATAGCTGATTGCCAAAGAGATGCATCTCTTGCTCTCAAGGTTCAGTCATCTCAGGTCAAAGACAAGAAGCTGAAAAAGAAACCAGTAGAAGTCCAGGCTGCTCTTTTAAAGGAGATTGAATAGGAGCGCTCAAAAGCTCTAGCGGTCAGCGATAGCTCATTCGATTGGTGCAAACATAAACTCGACTATCGCTCTGACCCAATGAAGATTGTTTCAGTCGCTATCTCTGGAAGAAAGAAGAAGGATAATGTTTCTGTCACTATGGAGATTACCAGAGAGGATGGAAGCTACAAGGCTATGTTCGTTTTAAAGCTGGAAAGCTTCGGCTATATGGAATGGCTTGAGTTCAAAGATGCACTGAAAAAATCAAAGTCAATCTACAGAGGCTATGTTGAAGGGATAAATGATGCTCTCATCAACAGAGTCGCTGCAATATTAAAGGTTTCGTCTGCTCTTCCTAAGTCAAAGCAATTCAAAAGGAAGTCTGTCTCCTCCTCCTCTGAAAATGTCGCAGTGATAAGAAATGAAACCTCCATCAAGTTCTCAAAAGAAGCTCTGTTCGGTCCTCCTCCTGATCTTTCAGTTCTCGATCTATCTCTGCCCCCTGGTGGACCATATGTTGCAGGATAAGTACTTAAAGAACCTTTTGGAATCTTCTTCAGAGATGATGAGGAAGAACTCAGATTTCAGAGAGTCTCTGAAATTCCTATATGTCCCCTCAGTCATCTCAAGGATCTCTTGTGCTTATGGTGTGACTTCTCTCCCTCTGCTGAATCGATCAAAGTAATCATTTCTCAAGAATCTTCAGATCGAAGGCAGAAAGGAGAAGAAATACCTGAGTATATGATCAATCCTCCCAAGTCTTCTTTAGATAGCTGATAGATTAGTTTCCTATTTCTTGTAATCTATTAGTTAAACTTACAGTAGTTAGTTCTTCACTTGTACTTGTAATTTTCATACCTTGTAATTCTTTTCTTGGATTATGGAAAATTTCAGTGATGTACTTAACTCCATCAGTACTGTAAAAGATCCCTCAAAATAGTAATTGGGACGTGTATGTTATGAGTCCTGATTATTCCTTATTTTGAACTTTAAAAGTAATTTTCTTCAGTTACTTTGTCATTATCAAATAGGGGGAGATTGTTGATCCAAGCTCTCTCAGTGATTTGATAACGACCCTCTTTTATACTTAGTGAAAATTACGTTTAATATGTATTAGTGTTTCACCATCAGCGATCAGACTGAGTCTGTTCAGTTATCGCTGATAGTCTTTCTTACAAACATTCATATGTATTAGTGTTTCACTATCAGTGATCAGACTGAGTCTGTTCATTTATCGCTGATAGTTTTTTTGTAAACAGTAACGTAATCCCTAAAGACAAGTCTCGCGTCAACATATGTTCATAGCTGAATCGAAGACGAAGCCACTGAACAAAGAGAAGTCTACTAGTGATCTGATGCGGATATCAGTGAAACAAAGACAACTCTACTTATACGCGAAGAAACATGAAGAAAAGCTTCAGCGATAGCTAAACCTCTTTATATATCTGAAGAAAGAGATATTTAGCGATTAATCGATCACAAAGCTTATGCCTCAAGTTTCCTTTTGTATTACCTTGCACAACCAGTATGATGTGTCAGAACGGACATATCTCTGCCACAAATCGTACAACAACTCTGTCAACTACACTGTTCATGATACGGCCGAAAGCATGTCTCCCAAAAGTCATACTACCAAAGTCAATCACTGAATGACACGTGTAAAGTACCCTGCCATACATTTAATGCATAGGGTATAAATAGAAAGATCACCTCTCCTTCTGAGGGTGTGCTCAATTCTTGAACCAATATAAAAACCTTTGTTTTTCTATACTTCTAAAACCCCCTTTCTCTATATTCTTGTGCAACCATCTTAGTGTTTCTTAAGTTTGTTTAGATTGAGTCTGTCTTAATCTTATTCCACAACAAACTTGTAAATTGTGTTTGATTTATCAATAAACAATTTATTAAACTTTAATATCTGTGTTTGTATTCAACCCCCCCTTCTACAAACTTGTTAAGCACCTCCGGGACCAACAGTCTTCAACTCAAAGCTATTGGATTCAATGGCAAGACGAGTGATGGATGAGGTAGATCCATAGGTAGGCTCGGTGAAGTCCTTCAGAGTACGTTCAACTGGATCTCCCATGACTACTTGTTTTCTCCTTTCCGATTTCAACCTTCTTGCTGTAGCTTCAATCTCAGGATCGAATAACAATCGATCTAACCCCTGTGATCTCCGGTGCATACAAGTTAGTTAACTGGAAAACATAAAAACAAACACACAAGATTAGTCATGGTTACCGAAGTACAAAAAGTAAAATAGAAAATAGAAATAGGGAAGTGAAACATAGACTAGTAAAAATCAAAAAGTAAGTTAATGTTAGGCTAGTCGCCTCACCGGCAACGGCGCCAAAAACTTGATGTATTTTAAAATTTATACCGCAAGCGTACGGGTATTGTAGCATACGGGTCGATCACAGGGAGGTGACGGTCTAACACTAACTACTCAATAATCATGTCTAGCTATGCGAATCAGATAATTGGTTTGATGATTAAACTAAGTGACTTAAAATAAAAGAGAATAAAGGAAAGAAACATAAGATGAGGAAAATAAAAGACAACTACAACTAAAGGGGTACTGGGTAACGTCAACCTAGGATTTTTGGTAATGGTGAGAATTCATTTTGCAAAATTACTTTAACCCTCTTGCGAGGTGGTAAAACTTTTCTAAACCAAGACACATATTTACTCTTGCAATATATGTACATAGGAAATAAACATTAAGGTTTAAAATAAATAATTTTTCCCAATCAACGTCCCTAACTATTTGCATGTTAGAGCCGTTGTCATTGACCAATTTAACCCAAGTAAAAGACTAAACTTTCGTCTCGTCAAAAACTAATCAAATTGACTAAATGTTTTGTTAAAAACGAATTAAATTAACTCTAACTTTCATTAGAATTAAAATGGATTAAAACCCCAACATTTGTTTTAAGAACAATTGGTCAATACCAAAACCTCAATCCTAAGGGACGATTACCCAATAAAACGAAAACCGACTCGGGACCAAGCAATAAACTATTTATTTAAACTCTAACAAAACTAAAGATAAAAGAAACATAGACTAAAACAATAACTACATAGGATGCAATCTAATAACAGTTAACATTAACAAAACTAGGAATAAACATTAAAACTAATAAACAAACATGTGCAGGAAATTAATCTAACCTAATCTAATAGATGCAGAAAATTATAAAATTGATTTAATCTAACCTAATGGGTGTAGTAAATTATATAAATGCAGTAAATTAAGATAAATAGCAAGAGAAGAATCAAGGGTAGAAAATTAGGGTAGAGAATAAGGAATAGAGATACAAAAAGGAGAAAGATAATGAAATACACGTAGGGAGATGCAGAAAAACTAAAACTTGATGCAAATAAACAAGAATTGAAGAAGAATTTATGAAGAAACTATAAGAATGATTAGATAACTAGCAATATTCCAACAAAAACAAGAAATCAACTAAGTATATCAAGAGAATAGGGAAGAAGATACTAGATGTATGAAAAACCGATGGTTAATCGGATCCCAATGGCCTAGGCTTGTAGTGCAATCTTCTTCCCCAACCTTGGAGATCGATCAAGGTGTTTCTCCTCAGCAAAAGTCGACTCCTCCCTATGCTATTCAAAAAAACGTGTGTGTCCCCTTTCAAAAACAAACCTAAGAGAGTTTTAAAAGTCTAAGCAAAAAGGCCCAACAAAAGTCCAACAAAAGAATAAGCCCAATGACCTTCGCGACCGTGAAGAAAACCTCACGCCCGTGAAGGTGCAGCAGAAAATAAAAAGAACGTTTCTGGAGCAGTGTTTTGCGACCCCGAATAAATCTTTGCGCCCGCGAAACCATGGCAGAAACTCTAGAACTTGAATCAAATGTATTTCTTCACGTCCGCGAAGCATGGAGAACAACTATTTCCTTCCGACTTTGTCTCTTTCAACGACTTCTCCTCCTTGCTCTCGATCATCTCCTTCTCTTCTCTTTCCACCTTGAGCACGCCTTCACCTGTCTCACCTTTAAAATGCACAATCTGCACAAAACATATACCAAAAGCATAAAAACTATCCCCAAAAGAATTTCCAACCGTGATTAGAGAGAACAAGAGAGAAATGAAAAAATGCATGAAAAATCTAAACTAAACACTAAAATATAAAGAAAAATGCAACTAGAATATACAAAGTTAGGTGCATAAAATGCACTTAACAAACGCCCACTGTATACAACATCTTGAGATCATCTATTAGCGGCCTAAGAAAGACATCCAAATTCTGACCGGGGCTCTTTCTACCTGGAATGACCAATGCAAGTTTCACGTATGAATCTTTCAAACTCAACCAAGGAGGTAAATTGTAGATGGTAAGAAACACTGGCCAAAGTGAATACGGATTCGAATTTGAATTATTCGGGTTGAAACCGTCGGTGTATAAGCCAAGACGCACATTCCAGACCTCAGAAGCGAAGTCAGGATGTACCATGTTGAAATGCTTCCAAGTCGCACCATCACTTGGATGTACCATCACACCTGATTTTGTCTGATGATCCTTGTGCCAAGTCATCTCTTTAGACGTCTTCTTTGACATATACAATCTTTGTAGTCTAGGAACAATCGGCAAGTACATCATCACCAAGTTAGGGACCTTGCTTCGACCACTTGTCTTGAAACGATATTCATTGCACATTCGGCAATGGGTCAACTCATAATCATCCTTATAAAATAATATGCAATGGTTTTTGCAAGCGTCGATCTTTTGTTTTGGCAGAGTAAGCTTTTTCAAACTCTTTTTCATCTCATAGAAGTTACCGGGTAGTTTATCACCTTCGGGTAACATCTCTTTAATTATAGCAACATTGCGGTTATAAGTCGTCTCGGGTACATTACATTCTGCCTTCCAATTCAACAATCTCGTCGCAACTCCTAATTTCGAATAATTTGGACACCCGTCCCATAGTGGCTCGTCAGCAGCTTGTAACATGTCATAAAATCCTTGGGCAGAAGGATTAGGGGTTTCTTCTTCCCATGTCATGCCATCATGTATCATGTGATCCTTCACCATTTCAACATAACCTTCATTATGATCTACTACCGGAGTAGAAGATTGACCCACGTCTTGATGCCCTTCATTATGGTAATAAGTTTCACCATGTGCCCACCATGTGGTATAATCAGGCATGAAACCGTGCTTCATCAAATGCAGCCTCACGTCAGTCCTTTCTTTATAGCGTAAGTTTTGACACTTCTTACAAGGGCATCTAATACGAAACACTATCCCATCACGTGTAGGTTTCCTTTCAACAGTCCTTTCATCGGCATAGGCATAGTCTAAAAAACTGTCCATTGAAACAATATAGTCGACGCTAAGAAACCCCCGACTGTCGTTCTTTCTATACATCCATCCTCTATCTGTCGACATATTCAACCACTACAACAAAGAAATAAGTAGTTAATCGACATAATCAAGATAGAGGTGGTGTAATGGTTTGACTATTGAAAAGTCACACCGTAGGTTTAGATGAGCTTTGGATGACTTTAAAACCCTACGTGTAATGGTTTGACTATTTAAATGTCAAACCGTAGGTTTCAACGAAGTTAGAAGTCTATTGAACACTACATGTAATTGTTTGCCTTCTTGAAAGTGAAACCATAGGTTTAGAGGAGTTTTGGATGACTCTAAAACTCTAAGTGTAATGGTTTGACTATTGGAAAGTCAAACAGTAGGTTACAATCAAAGAAAGGTGTTTTGGAAAGTTTAAAAACCCTACGTGTAATGGTTTGACTATTTAAAAGTCAAACCGTAGGTGTCAACGAAGTTAAAAGTCTATTGAACACTACATGTAATGGTTTGCCTTCTTGAAAGTCAAACCATAGGTTTAGAGGAGTTTTGGATGACTCTAAAACTCTAAATGTAATGGTTTGATTATTGGAAAGTCAAACATATGTTTTTTAAAATTTCGGTGGCATAACGACTATAAAATGAATATTTCCATATATCAACCTAATGTTTGCCCAACAATTGGCAACCCAACTAAAATAAATAAATAAAATCAAGTATAATCAAATCCTAAATCATACCAAATGTCTCCATTTATCAACTTAATGTTTGTCCAATAAATGACAACCCAACTAATTAATATCACAAGTTTATCAAACCAAATCATACCAAAACATTTTCACAAAAACCAAATCATAAGCTAAACTCATACAAAAACATTATCACAAGTTTATCAAACCAAAAATGGCGTTTTCATAAGCTAAAACAACTCATATCAATTTGAATATACAATATGCTCATATCAATTTCAATCTACAATATATACATACATACATACACTTTGTTCATTTTGGCGTGTAGTCATAGCCCTATAAACACAACAATTGAGTTATATACAATAAACCATTTGGACACATACACATACAAAGATTTTCTTTCCATACTTATAAACTTATCAATAATCACATACATTTGATTCATATTTGTTCATTGAGTTATAAACTTATCAATAATCACATATTTGATCCATATTTATAAACTTATCAATAAACCATTTGCACACATACACACACAGAGATTCCTACTTAGATGCAAACAAACTCAACATCACAGTCTTTTGATTGAAAATAGTTATAAACAATAAACCAACATCGATGAAAATCATAGCTTACTCTTTAAAAAATCATACCTGATCGAGGTCAGAAACGAGAGGAGACGAGGGAGACGAGGGAGGTTGTGGAGGTTGTCGTCACCGGTGTGGAAGTCGACGCCGGTCGAGAGTGAGACTGAGAGCGAGAGTGAGAGGGACAGATCGAGAGTGAGAGTGAGAATGAGAGTGAGAGTGAGAGTGAGAGTGAGCGAGAGATCGAGATTGAGAGTGAGACGAGAGGAAATCGACAGATTAGGGCTTTAAGCCCGCTATTTTTTTTAAGAATTTTCGGAAATTCACCGACGGATTTCCGACGGAAATTCCGTCGGTGATTACCGACGGATAATTGTTTTTTATTAAATAAATTACTTTTAAATTAAAATTATATTTAAAATTATAATTATTAAATAAATTATTATTTAATATTAAAATTAATAAATAAATTATTAATTAATTAATTTATCAAATTATATTTAAAATTATTAATTAATTTATCAAATTGTATTTAAATTGACTAAAATACTCCTGAAGTAACTGGACTTAATGGAAACAATTAACGGCCGTTATCTTTTCCTGTTAATTCCAGTTAGATCAGGGATCAAATGTGATCAGTTAGGCTTTAACGTACCCAGTTGGGCTTTAATGGATTCAGTGGGGCTTTAACGTTCCCAGTTGGGCTTTAACGTATCCAATTGGGCTTTAACATACACAGTTGGGCTTTAATGAATCCAGTTGGGCTTTAATGGACCCGGTTGGGCTTTAATATATCCAGTTGCTTTTAATGGATCCAGTTAGGTTTTAACGTACCTTGTTGGGCTTTAAACGAATCCGGTTGGGCTTTAATGGATTTAGTTGGGCTTTAACGTTACCAGTTGGGCTTTAACAGATCCAGTTGGGCTTTAATGGATTCAGTGGGGCTTTAACGTTCCCAGTTGGGCTTTAACATACACAGTTGGGCTTTAATGGACCTGGTTGGCTTTAATATATCCAGTTAATGGATTCAGTGGGGCTTTAACGTTCCCAGTTGGGCTTTTAATTGATCCAGTTAGGCTTTAACGTACCTAGATGGGCTTTTAATGGACCCAGTTGACTTTAATGGATCAATTGGGCTTTAACGTTCCTAGTTGGGCTTTAATGGTACATACATGATCACATACGTACATGTACATACATACATATTACATACATGATCACATACGTACTATACATGATGTATATACATACATGATCACATATGTACATGTACATACATACATATTACATACATGATCACATACAAACTATACATGGTGTACATACATTCATGATCACATACGTACATGTGTATATACATACATGATCACATATGTACATACATACATGATCACATACATACTATACATATTACATACATGATCACATACGTACATGTACATACATACATATTACATATATGATCACATACGTACTATATATGATCACATATGTACATGTACATACATACATATTACATACATGATCACATACATACTATACATGGTGTACATACATTCATGATCACATACATACATGTGTATATACATACATGATCACATATGTACATATATACATACATGATCACATACATACTATACATGATCACATACGTACATGTATATACATACATATTACATACATGATCACATACGTACTATACATGTACAAGATGTACATACATACATGATCACATGCATACTATACATGGTGTACATACATTCATGATCACATACCTACATGTGTATATACATACATGATCACATACATACAAACATACATATATATATATATATATATATACATGATCACAGAAAAAATAAATATTTATTAAATTATTAAATTTATCGACGGATTACCGACGGAGTCTTAATTGCCGTCGGTAATCCGTCTACAATTACCGATGGATTACCGACGGACGTCAGAAAAAAATAAATATTTATTAAATTATATAAATTACCGACGGATTTCCGACGGATTTAAAAAAAAAAAAAAAATAATTTAATATCCGTCGGTAATCCGTCGATAAATGTATATATTAACCGACGGATTAACGACGGATAGTCTATCCGTCACAAAGTTTTCATTTCCGTTGGTAATTACCGACGGATATAATCCGTCGGATATCTTTGTCGGAAATAAACAATTTTCCAGTAGTGTGTGTGTGGTTTCATTTGAAAACCACACCATTAATTACTCTACACTTTGCAACCCCGTTTCCACCATTGATTTCATTAGTCAATGGTTGAAAATGAATATTAGCTATTTATGTTAAGAAAAAAATAAAATAATAGATCATACTTACATTAGAGTTGAAAAAAGGCAAAATAGTCGAAAGATATTTTTGAATATTTTTTGTTTAAATTTCAAATAACTTTTTTTTATTCTCGGTAATAATTAATGATATGTATTATTTTGGTAACAATTTAAATATTTATTTTTTATTCATATTTTTCCAGATTATTTTTTTCGGTTTCATGTTTGGTGTCCGTGTTTCATTTTTTTCGGTTTCATGTTTCATTTTTTTCGGTTTCATGTTTCATAATATCGTGTTTCATGATTCATGGTTCATGTTTCATATTTGTGTTTCATGTTTCATATTTCATGATTCGTGTTTCATGTTCTATGCAAATATGTTAAACATAAACACATCCAAACATAAAAAGAATATATCACAACAATACGGTTTCACCAAGTATGCATTCTATTAATTTTTTATAACACTATCCAATTCAAAAACAGTAAACATTAAGACGATAAATTGGAATGATAACAAAATTTATCGATCAAACAAGAAAAACATAAAAGAATACCATCAGATTCCTCTACAGCCGAATGATCAACTTAAAAATCGAAATATAACTTATTGATAGATGAACATCATTCTTCCGGTAAGGATAACTTTGAACAAAAGTAAATCATTTGATTATTTCACCATATTTTGCAAACATTATTGAACAAGTGAAAATAGGAATAAAAAGCTAGAAAATAGCAACAAATAACTCTCGAAAATGAGAGTTATCACATATGCATATATATATATATATATATATATATAGAGAGAGAGAGAGAGAGAGAGAGAGAGATAGGAAGGATAATGTGAGAAGTTAAACATTTTGTGAGAATGCAAAAAGTGTAATATCATATATGATTACACGGCCTGTTGGTGTGTTTAATCATATATGATTAAACTTCTATGTATTGCTAATGTAACATGTGTTTAATCATATATGATTAAGTTTGTGCATCATATATGATATAACATTTCTCGTCTTCTCACAAAATGTTTAAGTTCTCTTTTTAACTTGCCCTAATCAAATGAGAACTACATAGTTTGTGATAACTGTGAGATTCAATGTGAGCCACACATTTAGAATAATTAATATAATTTTTAAATAAATAGAAAAAAAATATTTTAGTAAATTTATTTTTATATCTAATTAAATTAAGAATTCCAAAATATCTCCTTTTTTGTTTCATACTTATTCTCTAACTTACTCTCTCTATCATAAACCTAATTCTCAAATTTTAAGGTTAGACGTATCAAATGAAGGGTATCACATGAAAATATCCCGAATATCACAGTGGGTATCACAATGAATATCACCCTGGTATCACAATTATGGGTGTCACAATAAGTATCACAGTGGAACACAATTTATTTTGGGTATCACAATCATGATCGTTTGTATGTATCTTTTGTTAACAATTGTCGTTTTTTATAGATATCACATTGTGTATCCCCAAGATCAAGGTTCACCGTAGGCCGGAGAGATGAGAGAGGAGAGACAAAAAGGAGGATAGATAAAAAAATTTAAATACCTAAAATGTCATTTAATTAAAATTTCAATCAAAATTACCAAAATTAATAAGTTCCTAATTTATTCTTTAATATGTGGCTCACATTGGATATCACAGTTATCACAAATAACCGAGTTCTCCCTTGAATACCGCCCCCCCCCCTCTCTCTCTATCTATCTATATATATATATATATATATATATATATATATATAGAGAGAGAGAGAGAGAGAAAGGGGGGGAGGGATGTTCATTTAAGAACCTTAAATATTTTAGAAAACCAAGAACCACATATTTTGTGAGTATTATTAATTATGAATATCTATCACGAAATTTATTATGAATACTCACAAAAAAGGTGGTTCTTGAGTTGCTATCCCAATATATATATATATATATATATATATATATATATATATATATATAGGGGCAAGTTAAAAAGAGAACTTAAACATTTTGTGAGAAGACGAGAAATGTTATATCATATATGATTAAACACATGTTACATTAGCAATACATAGAAGTTTAATCATATATGATTAAACACACCAACAGGCCGTGTAATCATATATGATATTACACTTATTGCATTCTCACAAAATGTTTAACTTCTCACATTATCCTTCCTATCTCTCTCTCTCTCTCTATTTATATATATATATGCATATGTGATAACTCTCGTTTTCGAGAGTTATTTGTTGCTATTTTCTAGCTTTTTATTCCTATTTTCACCCACTTCGTTTTCGTGTTTTTCACTTGTTCAATAATGTTTGCAAAATATGGTGAAATAATCAAATGATTTACTTTTGTTCAAAATTATCCTTACCGGAAGATTTGTGGGCATATGTAACACCCTTAAATTTGGAAAAAACGACTAATTTAAAATTTTCAATAATACCTCAAAGAAGAATAAAATTTCTTACGATAAGTTCACACTAGAAATACAATTCTAGATTTAACCGTTAACAAAGTAAATAAAGTCTTACATAAGGACCAATTAAAGTTGGGTGTTACTAAAAACCCAATAACAGTCGTTAACTCCAAAAAATGCGGAATATTTCGCCCAAGCTACACTCTCTCGAGCATATAACTAGCACTCAACTATTCACAGTCTTGCTAGTGCCATTCCCTAACCGGAAGCTGATGTACATGCCGACAAACAAAAAGGTTAGGCTAATGCCTAGTGAGTTCAAGAGTTTTCGACATGTATAAATATATCGTTAAAGGGGAAGAATACAACTTAAATCATAATCTTTGAAAATGATTTACTTTTAACATGGAAATGAACCATTTTCCAATAACATGCATTTTAGATGATAGAAACACCAATATAAACGTTTTTCCAATCCACACAACTTTAAAGACGAATACCTTAACCTAAAACATTCCTTCGTAATGTAATTTCAACCCAAAACTCACTCAAAACGAGAATAGAAATAAAACTCCCAAATTACGAAAACGAAGATAAATCTTTATATCCCGAAACACCCAATACACGGGTGGGGCATAATACCCAACCCATAAATCACGGATAGTAATCCGTATATATAAAACGTCACCGAAAATATGGATACTAAAATAAAATACCAAAAACAACACCTTTCGGTGATGGGGGAGACCCGATTCCATTGGATGTGACGGAACATAAAAGTAAGTCACATACACATGTTCAAGAGCCCTACTACGAATCAATAGTCATTCCATTAATTCTAGATTTCACTCATTCACAAGAAATTACAATTAATGGTCGTTGGTCGTTGCCCGACTTTGAAGTCCGCAACTATTACCCATCTTGACCCCATGCCTATTTCTTGGTACATTACAGGAATTACAATTATTGGTCATTGGTCGTTGCCCGACTTTAAAGTCCACAACTATTACCCATTAAGACCCCATGCCTATTCCACTCTTCAAACGGGGGTGTGCATCCCACACAAATTGACTAATGTGCCTATGGATCCATTACATCGCAGTCCAAAACATTACTTGACTCCCATTGAATGTCTAACGCACTCGAAACATGTAATTTCCAACAATTGTACAGTTAAATGCACCATACGTCCAAAGCTTTTTATTGAGCCAATAAAAACCGGACGGAAAAAAAAACGGACGAAAGTCCCTAAGACCCATCTGAGTCAAAATCGAGCCAAAAACTCAACAATTCAAATGACTAATCAATAAAAGTCACCGTAAGTGATAAAAACGTATTTAACCAACGTCCATATTGTAACACCCTGAAATCTGGAAATAGCAACTAATTTAAAATTTTCTAAATACATCGATAACTGATTCATCTACAACAATAATTTAAGGTTTAACTTCAATAAACACAATTCAATCCTTATACGCGGTCTATAATAGGGACAGATGTTACTAAAAACCCAATCATAGTCACTATCTCCAAAAATGCGGAAGACTTCACCCAAGCTACTCTTTCACGTGCATATAACTAGAACGCATCTTTTCACAGTGTTGCTAACACCCAATACCAGGCGAACCTGATGCACATGCCGATAAATAAAAGGTTAGACTAATGCCTAGTGAGCTCAAAAGTTTTCATCGTATGTAAAGCAATAAACTTTAAGAATGTTATTTAAAACATGATTTCCAAAATGAAATACATTAAGTTTGAACGCAATCTCTTTTCCAACACTTACCATCTTCATGATTAAAACCACGATACAAAACGTTCATTCGAATATAAATCCAAAACCCAAGACTCACGCAAAACTTAAATTATACTTTAATAACTAAATACCGAAAACGTGGATAAACTCTATCATCCCAAAACATCCAAGAACATGGATAACATTCAATATTCAAAACCTTAGAGTATAGATAACAACCCATACTCAAAACGTCACCGAAAACATGGATTATAAAACTCATACTTAAAACAACACCTTTCGGTGACGGGAGAGACCCGATTACATTGCACGTGACGGAACACAAAAGTAGGTCACATAACTATGTAGAAAATCAAAACGTATGGATTATACTCATAAGACATATCGAGCTCAACCCCTCTAGATCTTTTGCCTGTGGAGAGTCAAATTCAACCCCTCTGGATCTATACTTTGAGATATCCAAATCCACAAAAACATACAAGCACAATTGGAATTACACCTTATTGCCCATGGGACGCTGCCCGACCATATAGGTCCACACCTTACTTACCATGGTGACCCGATGCCTAGTTCGTGCCAAAGTGGTGAACTTGTCCAAAACAGGAAATTAAGAACACCGTGCCTATGGATCCATTGCATTATTTAAAAACATTATGTAACACCCTCAAATCTGAAGATAACAACTTATTAAAATTTTTCTAAATACATCAATAAATACTTCAAACTACAAACACAAATTAAGAATTAACCTCAACACATATACACATTCTATACCACAATCTATGGTAAGGACGAGTGCTACTAAACCCAAACATAATACTATCTCCAACCTGCGGAAGACTTCTCTCACTACATACACTTGCACAAGGCTAAGGCTCGACTTCTCGAAGCATTGCTAGAACCGAACCCCCAACAGGAACCTGATGCACATGTCGACAAATAAAAAGGTTAGGCTTAACGCCTAGTGAGCTCAAGAGTTTTAACATGAATGAATAAATCTTTAAAAGCAAGGAAACCAGTTTAAAGCGAGATCCTTCGAAATAATACACTTTAAAATGGAAACGACACATTTTCCCACAATATGCACTTTTAAAGACAATGCTCCCAAACACACGTTTCATATAAAAATGATGCAATCCGGAACTCACCCAAGATGGGTCATAGTTCGACATTCCAATTCATGGAAATGTAAAATAATACCTTATATTCCAAAACACCCAGAACATGAGCGGGACATAATACTCGACCCTTATGCAAAGGAAAACGATTTATAATAATATGGTACGCCATTGGAAATATGTAACTCGAATTAATACTCACGCGACCATAAAGTATAATAAAATCCAAATACCGAACGTGGAAACGACGCGGTCCATTCGACTTTAATATACGTGGGAAGAACCCAATATTAGAGCCAACATTTACCGTCAACCACTAAAACTCACATTGGTAAAATACCACATTACCATGAAAAATACCACGAATCAACGATGAAGAGATCCGTATACACCGAGAATAGAAAACACGCAAGTAGGCCGTTCACGCGACTTCCTTGCATATCATCTAAACGTTTCCACCTTGGGTGGCGAGAACACGTGAATGGGGCCACCCGCGATGTTATTGGATTCTACCCGAACACCCCGACATCCTGGTTCTCATGCCTCTACCGAGCATCATACCTCGAACCCCGCGGTGTTACTGGATTCTACCAGAACACCCCGACATCCTGGTTCTCATGCCTCCACCGAGCATCATACCACGGACCGTTTAACGCCTCTGGCCTTACTCCATTGGAGTTCCACTTTCGAGGGCTTACAGGCGTGAGCGCCTATCCAATCTAGACGAGTTCCAACTCTGTGGCCCGAGCCACATATTCCTACTCGCTAGCAAACCCGAGCGGTCACTAAATGTAACACAAAACCTCAGGCCTTACCAAACAGACAGACTTACGTGCCTATGGATCCAATACAACACTGTCTAACATTACATGACTCCAATTGAATGACCAACGCACTCAAGATATGTAACTCCCCAACGATACGAAATTAATCGTCATCTTATTCAAAACCCCCGTAGGTTATAATTCCGGACAAATGTCCACACGACTCATTTTAAGCCAACACCGAGCTAAGATGCTCAAAACCCATTTGACCAATAATTATCGGTCCTCCAAATAATGAAATGTCTTTTAAAATAACGTTTATGAAGACACACACTACAAAGACGCATTTAACCCAAAACTCAACACGTAATGGGACCAAAGGTTTTCCAAAGGGTTTATGAATGCAATTACACCAAAATGCATATAACATGAACTAGACTTCATTTGTACCAAAATCCCCAAAATGCATAAATCATGCTATTATTTATTAAGATGTTCAAATCCCAAATATGAGCATTTATGAAACTAAAATAAACCAAGTTTATCAAATATGAAAACTCATTGAAATACTCACGCTTTGACAAATACCCAGTGAAATACATTTTTACTTCAAAACATTCAAAACTTATCAGCAGTTAACCATTTCACGTAAAACACTTTAAAATAACCATTTTGGCATGTACACCGTTTTCACAAATCAACTTGAACTCACCTTGCTAGATTTAGGCTAAATCTAGATTTCACCCAACGAGCTCTTTGAAGGCCACTTGAATCCTCAAGCCGAAAACTTCCAAAACCTAGATCCAACATTCCATCCCATAAATAACCATTTTCAACCATAAGGAAACATTTTCCAAACATAAAAATACCAAGATCTCAAACAAGATCAAAACCCTAATTTCTCCAAAACCATCAAATCCGAGATTTGAGATATCGAACCTTAAGAAACCACCAATGGAGCATTTATAACCTTATTACAAGAAAACTTACCCTTGAAAACAAAGAGACTTCCGAGAACACCCAATCCAACACTTCAACCCGAGCTCCCAACCGATGAACTTGATGAGGAAGATGAAGATGGAGGTTTTGTGGTTCAAGGTTCCAACTAGTTAGATGATGAAGAATCATGTGGTTCAAGGGGGAAAAACCATCAAAATGGGTTAGGGTTCGGTTTTGGGGTTTGGGAGAGAAAAGGGAAGAAACTAGGAAGTGATAATGAGGGAAATGGTTGAGAATCGCGACTTTAAAAGACCATGGGGCCGACCGCGATTGTGCCCGGCGATTGTGCCAGGGCACTATCGCAAGGGCACTATCGCCCAGAACGTACCGCGGGCACACCCCCGCTGGCGATTGTGCCCGACGATTGTGCCCAGGGCACTCTCGCCAGGGCACTATCGCCCAGAGTGTACCGAGGCTCGTTTCTTCCCATTTTCCGCACAGACCACTCATGACGCGATAAGGCTTAATAGGTAAGATATAGGGGATGAAATTCTATGATAAGAAACAAGAATTTCTCAAAGGGTTAACTTCAAGGGTAGAGATTTACGAGTGTTACATTCCTCCCAACCTTAGAATGATTTCGTCCTCGAAATCCACATTCCCAAAAGACCTTACCCGCAGAAAGATTTATCTTAACCCAAAGGCCAACACCACTATCACAACTCTTGCACCGGTAATCCCAACAACTGTCCCTCATGGGCACGTTATAACAATAATCGAGCGAACACTTAACTCCCCAAAGTAACCTTTTACCCACAAGGTTACGGTCGTCTCCCAACCTTGGATGACAATTACCAACCCCAGGTAATTTGTGACTCCAACTTCTCATACCTGATGATGACTCGTCTGATAGTGAAAGAAGGTCCTATGGTACCAATCACGGTTCAAATACCTGATGATGACTCGTCTGATAGTGAAGATGGTACTGAGGAAAGAGATCAAAAGATGAAAACAGTGGCAGTGGATATCTCTCAGTATTCTGAAGAACAGAAAAGCCGATACAAAGCAGATAAACAAGCAAGATTCTTACTTCTTCAGAGCATTCCGAATGAGATCTACATCAAGATTGATAGTTACAAAGCAAATGCTAAGAAGATGTGGGATCAATTGCAAAAGATGATGATAGGATCCAAGGTCGGGAATCAGATGAAAGTGGCTAACTGCATCAACAGTTATGAAGAATTTAAAGCCAAAGAGAATGAAAGCCTGGAAGATACTTATGAACGGTTTGTCTTGCTTCTGAATGAACTGACAAAGAACAAAGTGAAAAAGAAGCAGCTGGAGAATAATGTCAAATTCCTAAGTATCCTACAACCTGAATGGAAGAAGCATACGCGTAGGATGAAACAAATGAAGGATCTGAATGACATACCGTTACATGAGGTTTATGAGACTTTGAGGCAGAATGAAGAAGAAGTGGAAGAGAAAAGAGCTGAGAAAAAGAAGGCAGAATAGGTTCCCGATCCTATTGCATTGGTAGCCGGAGAGAAAAATAAAGAAAAGAAAGAGAAGAAGAAAAAGAAAAAGAAGAAAGTGCTTACAAGTTCTGAGTCTGAATCTGAATCAGATGGTGATGATGGAGAAAGTCTGAAACAAGCCATGCTTTTACTGACCCGTGCATTTCAAAAGAAATTCTACAAGAAGCCGGGATCAAATTCTCAAAGGTATTCTTCATCAAGTTCAAAGAATCATGAACACCGAGAAAGGGTGGAAGGAAGGAGATATGAAGAGAATAGATATGTTGAGAAGAAACCTGATGAAAGGAAGAAGTTCATGAATGACTACACTATTGCAGAAAAGCCAACAAGTGATCCAGTCAAATGCTACAACTGTGGCAAGATTGTTCATTTTGCAAAAGATTGTAGAAAGCCAAAAGTTCGTAATTCTCATTATTATCATAACAAATTGCTATTGCTGAGGACGAATTTTGGTTGGATCATTCCGAAGGTGAAGATGAGGAGAAGGAAGAAACTGCTCATCTCTGTCTTATGGGAAAAGAAGTGAAGTATGATGAGTCAGATGACGAGACAGTTGATGAGGTATTAAACTTAACTGAAAAAGATTTTGTAACCAAAATGGAAGCTATGATGGTTGAGCTTAATGATCTTCAAGTAAAACTGAAGAAAGAAAACGACAGAGTTGCTAAAAGAAACAATAAGATCTTTGAACTCAATAAGTCTGTTATTGGGAACAAAGATCTGATTGATTCTTTACGTAAGTCTGCTTCTGATTCTATATCTAAAGTAGATTGTTTTGAAAAGAAGATTTCTGACTTTGAAGTTAAAGTTTCTAAATATGAGTTTGAGAAGAAAGAATCTGCACTAATTGTTCATAAACTGCAGGTTGAGAACAAGCTTTTGAATAAGAAGGTAAATGGTCTGGAAGCCAAACTTTACGCAAGAGGACAAACAGATCAAACCATTTTTCTTAATGCACCTGATGAAGAGGCTGATGTTAAGGAAAAATGGGGACTTGGTTTTAAAAAACCCCCCATTACTTAAAGAAAGCCATCAGAAAACAACCAATATTATATAATTTTGATTTTCTTGCTTGTGCTGGTAAACATACTCATTTAAAACCCAAATTTGTTACCCAATTACCGGAAGAAGTTGAGGCCAAAGAAACTAAAAATTGAAAGAATGTAACGAAAATGCAACTACCATTTAACTATGCAAAGTTAAATGATAGTTATCTTTTAGAAACACCAAAAGTTCTTTCAAACGATTATTTTGCTAGTTATTCTGTTTCTGAGATGAAGGCAAAACCTGTTGTTGCAAAGGTTTATGTTCCTCCACTCATTCTTGAAAGCAAAATAGTTGAGCTTGAAAATGTTTTATTTGATGAAAAACTTTTGGTTGATATTCAACAAAGTGTATTTTCTACTGTATTAAAGAACACGATTTTTCAATCTAAATCTACAAAGTGTTCTAAAGTTTCTAAGGCACCTCAAATTTCGTCTGATAATTTTGATGACTTATTTGAGTCTGCAAATGATTTTCTTAATTCTGATGATGGGTGCATAGACGAAATTGATATGTTTGACTTTAATGTTATTCTTCCTTATCATTCTACTTGTCTTTTAAATGAAAAGGTGTTACCAAGTGTTCTTAAAACTGTTGAATCATTAACTAAGGTTGATGAATCAGTTTCTGTAACTACTGATTATTATTCTCAAGGTAAGAAACATAAGAAACAGCGATTACAGAAACAGAAACACACTGATACACAAAAGAAAACTCAATCTCAGAAATCTGCTTTTCCTAATAAATCTACATCTTATGTTTCCGATATAAGCAAGAAAATTTCGAAAGCTCGAACTGAATGGCGACCAAAAAGGAAGGGTGATGAGAAAGCTGAATCAGTTTCTGATAATTCTTGTAATAGATCAGTTAGTAGTGATACTGATGTAGTTGATCAATTTGCTTCAAATAAACAAAACCTTGTAACTTCTTACAAGCGATATTCAATAACGCAATTGATTCAATTATCTCCTATTTCTACTACATCTTATTATTATCGGAGAAATGATTTTGCTTACTCTCATAATTCTTCTGATTGGTTCGGATCTTATCATGTGTATTCTTCAAGATCAAATATTTTTAAAGGTTTTCAAAAGAACAGAGGGTCCATTTTCAAATGGATACCAAAATCTTGTGCTAATCTGTTAGGACCCGTTTTTAAATGGGTACCTAAAGTTATTGTTTCCTGATTTCTCTTGCAGACCCGGCATATGTGGTACTTGGACAGTGGATGTTCCAAGCATATGACTGGGCAAAAAGCTTTATTGTCTAACTATACAGAGAAATTCAGTGGAAATGTCAGATTTGGAAATGATCAACTTTCACCTATCTTAGGAGATGGTGACATTATTCAAGACAACATAACGATCAGTAAAGTGAGTTATGTCGAAGACTTGGGGCACAACTTATTCAGCATTAGTCAATTCTGTGATAAAGGGTTAGAGGTCAACTTCAAAGCTAAGAGATGTTCGGTTCGTATGGAAGATGGCAATGAACTCTTAGTCGGAAATCAAAAGACGAACCTCTATACCATCAATCTTTCAAAGGTACAGAATGACAATCAAGTTTGCTTGATGACAAAGGCTTCATTGCAGCAAAGTTGGCTCTGGCACAGACGTTTATCTCACTTGAACTTTCGTTATATCAATAAGCTGGTTAGTGGGAAATTGGTAAAACGACTTCCTGAGCTGAAATACGAGAAAGAACACTTATGTACTGCATGTGAGAAGGGTAAGATGAAGAGATCTCCGCATAAACCGAAGCCTGAACCAAGAACTAGTTCTCCGTTAGAATTGTTACATATGGATTTGTGTGGTCCAATGAGAACTCAGAGTTTGGGTGGAAAGAAATACGTGTTGGTTATTGTGGACGATAACTCAAGATACACATGGGTCAAATTTCTTCGATTAAAAGATGAGACGCCCGAAGTTCTCATTACTTTCTTAAAGACGACCCAGGTGAAAATGCAGCGACAAGTCAAGTTTCTTCGAACGGACAACAGCACAGAGTTCAAAAACAAGATAGTTGAATAATATCTCGAATTGGTCGGGATATCACATCAGTACTCTGCTGCTCGAACGCCTGAACAAAATGGAGTAGTCGAAAGGCGAAATCGGACGCTAGTCGAGGCCGCTCGGACTATGCTTAGCCAATCGGACTTACCTCTATTCTTATGGGCAGAAGCTGTGTCGACTGCATGCCATACTCAAAATCGATCCATGATACACCGCCGTTTTCAAAAGACTCCATATGAGCTGATTAACAACAGAACACCAACAATCAAGTATTTTCACATATTTGGGTGTAAATGTTTTGTGCTTAACGACAGAGAAAGTCTGAATAAATTCAGTGCTAAGGCGGACGAGGGTATCTTCATTGGTTATTCTTCAACATCGGCAGCATATCGTGTTTATCTGAAGAAGTCAAAGACAGTTGTCGAGAGCGTTAATGTAACATTCGATGAAGAAATGGATTTTGAACAACTCAGTTCAGAACCCGTTATCACTGGAGTATTAGCTTCTGGGCAGATCAGTCCAGAACCTGTTTCTACAGAGAAAAATTCGGATAACGCTTCTACTTCTATTTCACATTTAACTTATTTAGATTTGTTATTTGAATTCTTTTATGATGAGTTTCTAGGTTCTAATGTATCTAAATCTGCTGTGACTAACAGGTCTGAAGACACAAGTTGCAATCATCCAGTCACTTCAGATGTCATAACTGAACAAGCATCCCCTGTTCAGTCAGAAACTCACATTCCTACAATTACTCCTACAGTTGAAGATGTACAAGTAAATGCTGAGCCAGAAGTAAATGTTTCAGTTGGGTGTAATACAATGTCTACTCAACAGCTAGAGTCTGTTGTTCCAACTGATGCTTCTGCACCTGAAACTTCAACTGCAATCCCCCCTCCTATTATTCAAACTGAAGAGTCTGATAGTGGATTTCTAGATGATGATCATGTTCAATCTATATCTACTCCACTACCTCATGAGCATCGTTGGACCAAAGATCATCCTTTACATCAAGTAATTGGAGATCTCAACAAGCCTGTACAAACGAGGTCAGCGACTCTTAATCAATGTATGCATGACTCATTTCTCAGTAAGATTGAGCCAACGCGAGTATCAGAGGCTCTTGCTGATTCGGACTGGGTATCTGCTATGCAAGAAGAAATCAATCAGTTTGAAGCCCTAAAGGTTTGGAGATTAGTTCCAAAACCAGAAGGTAAAACAGTGATAGGAACTAAATGGGTATTCAAGAATAAAAAGGATGAAGATGGTATCATCATAAGGAACAAAGCTAGACTTGTTGCCAAAGGTTACCGGCAAGAGGAAGGAATAGACTACGATTAGACGTATGCTCCAGTAGCGCGTATAGAAGCAATCCGCATGTTTCTAGCCTACGCAGCTCATAAGAATTTCACAGTCTTTCAGATGGATGTGAAAACAGCCTTTCTGAATGGCATTCTTAAAGAGGAAGTGTACGTGTCTCAACCAGAAGGGTTCGTCAATCCAGAGAAGCCAGATCATGTTTATATCTTGGACAAAGCCCTCTATGGTTTAAAACAAGCCCCTCGAGCATGGTATGACGTTTTATCTAAATTCTTGGTCAAGTCCGGTTTTTCTAAAGGTAAGGTTGATACCACTTTATTCATCAAAAAGGAAAAAACTGATATTATCCTTATTCAAATATATGTTGATGATATAATATTTGGTTCTACGAATCCAAAATTTTGCAAAAACTTTTCTAACCTCATGGTGTCACGTTTTCAAATGAGTATGATGGGAAAGATGAATTTCTTTCTCGGATTACAAGTTAAACAGTTTTCTACGGGGATTTTCATTAACCAATCTAAGTACATTTTGGACATTCTTCGGAAGTACAAGATGGAAAATTGTAAACCAATTGGAACCCCGATGGCACCAAGTACTAAGATTAACACTGATCCTTCGGGTAAAAGTGTTGATGTTAGGACTTATAGAGGTATGATAGGATCGTTAATGTCTCTTACATCTAGTAGACCAGATATTATGTTTTCAACATGCTTATGTTCTAGATATCAGGCTGCTCCCAAAGAATCCCATTTGGCTGCTGTCAAACGGATCTTTAGATATCTGAAGGGGACTGCAGACCTTGGTCTGTGGTATCCTAAGGATACGGGGTTTCAACTGACTGCATATTCAGATGCAGATCATGCAGGTTGCATGTTGGACAGAAAGAGTACTTCAGGTCACATTCAATTTCTTGGAGACAAGCTCGTTAGCTGGGCATCAAAGAAACAATTATGCGTTTCCACATCGACTGCTGAAGCAGAGTATGTAGTTGCTGCCAGTTGCTGCTCTCAAGTCCTGTGGATGCGAACACAGTTACGAGACTATGGATTCAAGTTTGACAAAATTCCAATCTATTGTGACTCGAAGAGTGCAATCGCAATATCTGCTAATCCTGTCCAACATACGAAAACCAAACACATTGATGTCAGGTATCATTTTATAAAAGATAATGTAGAAAAAGGAACAATTGAACTTTATTTTGTAAAAACAGATTATCAACTTGCAGATTTATTTACCAAACCCTTAGATGAAAAGAGATTTAATTTTCTTGTCTCTAAGCTTGGTATGTTAAATCTTAAGACGTAATCGGTTGTTACCTAATAAAGTTACGTATTGTTATTTTTCATCATTTTTTCTGTATCATTATGTTTTAAGGATATTTGCACTTTAAATGTTTGTTCATGATTTCAGGGGGAGTAAGAGAAGATTTTAGATGATCTACATTCATTTGAGGGGGAGCATAACTAATTTTTGCATTTTACTTAACTGACAAATTTTTGTGATGCATAATTTTAGGGGGAGCATATAAGTTAAGTCAAAAGGAGTAAGACTATGATTTCTGATTATTTCTGATCAGAACTCGTACTTTAATTGTTTTACTGCTTTACATCTTTTATTTTTTTATTTTCGAATAAATTTTGTGAATAAATTTTGACTAGACTTTGAGACTTATGCAGGATGAGAGAGAATGACACGATCATATCATTTTTGACTTCAGCTGACTTTATGAGTATTAAGATTGAGCGAAAAGGTAAGTTTCTTATCTTAATCTCAAATGTATCTGAAAGAAGAACAACTTTCAGATATAGAAAACATATTCTTAAACATTCAAACCACTTCCCTATTCTTAAACAAATTTTATAATTTGGAAGTGTGATTTTAAATGTTTTCATTTTATTTTTGTGCTTAATTGATAAACAAACCGTGTGTTTCCAAGATAAATACTTGTGTATTGTCTTTTCTATATACTTTCAAATATTCACACACATCGGTTTGACTTTGTTCAAAATGATCTTATCATGTCTCATATTGTAACCAATTTTTTCGATGGTAAGACACCCCGCTTGTACTTCAAAGAATTTTGAGCGTTATTTCATTTCTAAACGTTCATTTCAAGAATGTCTATATCTTGGTTCGTATAGACAATATCCGTTATTCTTGACCATAAGCCTTGATTATTATATCATTCATTTCTGATCATTTTCATACAATGTCAGATTTTCAAACAAGTCTCTTGCATTCATGTTCATTCATTCAATTAACTTGTTTGAAATATCTTCAATGTTTTAAAATGCTCATATCTTCATGATTATATTTCTGAGCATATTTACATCTGACATTTGTATATGAGCTTTAACTGATAAAGTTAAATCATCTGAGCAACACGTGCTTTATAAGAAATATGGGTTCTTTGTGCTAGGACTTAACTGAACTTCTATGGATTCACGTTAACCAGTGTTTCCTACCCAAGAAGTTAATCCTTTAGTGATTGAGTGTGAAGAGTCTAAAAGAAATGAGTGTGGGATGTGTGATGAGGTAAAATGTAAAAGAGAGTTTGGTTAGATGTGCGTTTAATGATTAAAAGAAAGAGGGTGTGAGATCAGAATAAAAGAATATCAAACTCTGCACCAACTACTTTCTGAGCCGACAGCCACATTACTAGCGTTTCACAACTCTTTGGTGAACGTTATTGAAACAGGCAACTAGCCCATGCCATCTCTTGTCTAAACCCCACCAACCACTCATTTTCTTCTCAAAAAGAAAATGTTTCATATTTTTCTGGGGACGCAGCATATTATCTATCTGGTTTTCATTTGGAAAATCTGGATATTGAAAAAGAAGGAAGTCTGCCCCACCTTCGCACTTCAATCATGCACATTGAGTCTGTGTTTATCTACTGTTGTCTCAGTGGTTTACACAATTTTGAGCCTTAATAAAGCAATCATTCGTGCTTAATTCTTTCTACACGTGCACGGACACACAAAGAATTTGTTTTCTTGTCATAACATTCATAGAAATTGCCTTTGTGGTATTTCGATGATTGGATGGAAGCCCTAGGGGAGTGAACATCAAAAAGCTCCTTTTTATTGTGTATTCGTTACACACAGTGACTTTGTGTTACTGACAGACATTTTAACTGATTCATTTGTTGATTCAGGAGTTACATATTCTTATTTTTGTCTAGATTTGAAAAGATCTGGATGATTACTTGGTTATGGATCACAGAATCAGAGGCTCTTGGACAGATCAAAATGGTCAAAGACATTTCTTGGGAGAAAAGTTTTGATGATATAGATGCTCAAATCATCAAAAAGGGGGAGATGATATCAAGAAATGTTAAAGTTTTGTAGTTTGGGGGAGATGGTATTAAGAAATGATAAAGTTTTGAGAGAATATTTTCCGAAATGTCTTAGTTAGAAGATTCAAAAGTAAAGATTCGAAGAAGATCAAAGAATTTCTGAAGATTTGAGGAAATTTTCTTTAAAGATTACTTGCTAAAGCAAACCGAGCTGATTCTGAAGATAATTTCTTTCCAAAGTCTGAAAGTATTATTGTGAAAGTTTTGGGGAGATTGTTAATCGTTTGAAGATAGTTTTTGGAAAGAATATAGTCAAAGAAAAAGGGGAGATTGTACTGACAGAGCTTAAAAAGTGAAGACTGAATTGCTAGATCTTTCAACAGTGATCTTGAATCCAAAGGGGGAGATTGTTAGAGCATAAATCTATTGGATACAAGATCAAGAAGACTGAAGGTCAAAGGTCAAGAAAGCCAAAGCTGAAAGAAAGTCAACTCTCATCAAAGTCAAAGTCTTTTGTAATAAAAGTCAAAGTGTCTTTGTATTTGTTTTTGTATTTTATTTTCCTTGTATTAGGAGTTGGTATAAATTGCTTTTATCTTGTATTGTTTAGACATACGTGAAGTTGTCTGATTGTAATCAGAGAGAAAGTTCGTTTAAGAGAGATTTGTAGAGAGAGAGAGAGTTCTAGAGAGAGAAAGTTTGTAATCTTGAATTTGAAAGTGAAATCAAACAGGTAATTGATTCTTGTTTGTGTTTGTTTTGATCAATTGCATTTAGAAACTAGAATATGGGAATAACAATTGTCATTTAAACCATACTTTTCCAAAATGATTTGCTTTAATATGAGACAACTCATTTTCCAAATATGCACATTTTAAAGACGAATACCCCAACATAAAATATTCTTTCGTAGAGTAAATTCAACCCAAAACTCACTCAAAGCCTTAAATAGAAATTGAACTCCCAATTTATAAAAATGTAGATAAAACTTAATTTTCGAAACACCTAAACACGGGTGGAACATATTACCCAACTCATAAATCATGGATAAAACTCATACATATAAAATGTCACCGAAAACATGGATACCAAAATACAATACCCAAAATAACACCTTTCAGTGACGGGGGAGACCCGATTCCATCGAATGTGGCGGGCACAGAAAGTTAAGCCACGTATCTATGTTATAAGCATAACTTCAAGGATGGACAACCATTGACATCAACCCTATTCATGGATCTTTAGTTAAGGTAAACATCAACCCTATTCATGGATCTTTAGTCATCTTAGGCATCAACCCTATTCATGGATCTTTATCCGTTGGAACATCAACCCTATTCATGGATCTTTAGTTCCAAAGAATCACCAAGTTCAACCCTATTCATGGATCTTTACCTTGGGACCTCAACATCCTTGACACGCTTGTTCATTTGGAAACTTACATCGTATCACCAATGCCTATTTTCAAATTACAACTCGGGGACCTCATCCCGCATTTACCTGATAAACCGACCTCTATGCATATGGATCCAATGCATTACGGTCAAAACGTTACATGACTCAAAAGAATGACAACACAGTCAAAACATGTAATTCCCAACTAAGGTGCAACTAGGTACACCATACGACCAATGTTCCTTAACGAGCTACCAAGATTGAACAAATGTTCCAAAGACTCATCTGAGGGTAATCCAAGTCCCAAAAAGGCATAATGAACGATTGACTAAAATATGCGAGTCAGTAAGGTCACACAAACCAAAATACATCTTTTCCCGAAATCTTTGACTCTTAGATTACAATTGGCCTTCGGCCCAAAACCAAAAGGTTTACAATTTCCAAAATGTTCCCAAGATCGGGAATGACCAAAACCAAAGGACTCACACATTCGTATTTTCAAACATCCCATTTCATGAATAATGCATAAAACCCAACAAACACTCAGGCTATGTTTGGTAAACTAGCTTATAAGCTAGCTTGTAGCTAATAAGCTAGGTTTTCAAAATGCTACTTTGAGTAGCGTTTCAATAAGCTAGCTTATGGCCATCCGAACGTGTACCAGGAAAAAAAGCTAGCTTATAAGCTAGCTTTTTTTGCCGAACATAGCCTAAAAGTGCATTTTTGACCAATATCTATTTATGCAATAAATCGTCAAGGCACCTTCATTTATGACACATTTATCAAAATGCCCAAAAATCCTAAAGATGTGGGTTATATAAGTTTATAAAGTTAACCATTTTCATATAACCAAAACTTATCAGCAGTTAACAATTTAATGTAAAACACAAACACTTTAAAGTAACATTTTGGCATGTACACCGTTTTCACAAATCAACTTGAACTCACCTTGCTATATTTTGGCTAAATCTAGATTTTACCCCAAATGAGCTTCCTTGAAGAAATCCGAATCCACGAGCAAAGTCCTTTCAAAACCTAGATTCACAAGTTCCACCCATAAATGATCACATTCAACCATTTATAATCGATCCCCAAACATATTACACCAAAATCTCCATTTTGGTTCAAACCCTAATTTTGACCCAAATCTTCCAAAATCTTACAAACCGAAATTGAAGAAATAGAATACTAGGATATAATCCATGAAGCATTATATCTCTTAATAAAGTTTAGAAATGGAGATGATAAGCTTACCACTTAGGTTTTGGGCAAAAACACCAAAACTTAGAAATCTTCAAGAAATGAAGAAGAACACTTGGTCTAGCATTTGAGATTGGGGTTGCAAGCTTGATGATGACGGAACACCTTAGAACCCATGGAAATGGTCTTAAAATGGGTTAGGGTTTGTATTTAAAGGGAGAAAAACGAGAGAGAAGGTGAGGGTTTTTGGTAGGTGAAGGTGAGTAACGAGAAAGGATTGGAAAAATGCATTAAATCCTCCTACAACCCGACGGCGAATATGCCCCGCGAAAGTGACATATGTCACTTTCGTTGGCACTCTTGCTGAGAGTGTATCGTGACTATAAGGCCCTCCACGAGAGTGACATGCGATTGTGACACATGTCACTTTCACTGTCACTTTCGCCCAGACTCCCCGAAGCCCGAAAACCCAATCTTTTTCGACACTAAGGCCCTCGAAACTCTTTGGAACTTTTAGTAGTGTTTTCCCAACATGAATCCCACCAAACACAAGGTACATAAACGCTTGGGTACCCCTATACTTACCGAAAATTACGAGTGTTACATTTGGCATGTACATAGTTTTCACAAAGTAACTTGAACTCATCTTCCTAGATTTAGGCTAAATCTAGATTTTACCCCAACTTGAGCTTCCTTGAAGAAACTTGAATCCACAAGCAATTCCTTCCAAAAATCACTTAGATTTTGAGTAAAACCTAATAAACCCAAAAATCTCTAGCGTTGGAGGTGAAGACTTGGACTTACATCAAAAGGTGAAACCACAAGCATTGGATGGGAAGGGAACACTTTAATTTCCATGGAAAAGTCCCAAATTCAATTAGGGTTTTTGTGGGAAGAAGAGGAAGCGATTTGAGGGAGAAAAGGAAAAAGGTTAGAAGTGAGGAAGTGAAGGAAATGGCTGAAAATCACATTTTTATGCCCCTGCCCCCCGTCGGCGATAGTGCCACGCGATTGTGCCCTAGCACTCTCGCCAGGCACAATCGCCCGCTTGGTACCGAGCCTTGTGCTCTCTACACGAGAATGACCCGTGACAGTGACCCTGGGCATTCTCGCAGGGCACTGTCGCCCACGGTGTACTGAGAGGGGCTTGAGCCCCGCGACCTTACCTCGCGATAGTACCCCATGGCACAGTCGCCGGACATTATCGCCCAGCAATACCTGAACCCTGAAATCCGACTTTTCACAACCGAAACGCCCTCGATACCCATAGGGATTAAAAGAATTAAATTCCCGATAAAAAACCTACAAGTTGCAGACCTCAAGAGGCTACGAGATGACTTTCACTTGTCGGGAATTACAGGTGTTACAATCGTCCCAACCTTAGAATGATTTTGTCCTCGAAATCGATTTCTCACACAAGACATTTCACTACCACCCTCAGCACTTATTGGGTTTCCTTAGTCCCCAATTGTAACAACTAGTTAAAGACCTCAATGTTGTCATTCTCACAAAACAATTGTCTCCCTTCTCAAGGAGTTGTCCATAACCCGATTCATCTTTGATTTATAACTAGATGAATTCCTGACGCAACTGCCATACTGATTTTCGTTACGGCTTTCACATCCAATATCCACCTTGCCCATGTTACACTCATACTAGAGTGAAAATCGAAAGTTTACCAGAGCAATTTCCAACTATACGATCTCGGTTGTCTCCCAACCTTTGGGGACATCTAATATCTCAAGGGTAGCTTGTGAAATCGTTTTCTCACTAACTAATTCTCCCTAGCTCAACACGATGCTGAAACCGCATTCCACTGATGAACACTAAACCCAAGGAATTTTCGGAACTTCTTAATAATTCACCCTTGTTATCGGCAGACCCCTCCTTCCAGGGACGTGTCAAAACGCTTTCCAGGGTGTCAGTTTATTCAAATTAGGCGACTACACAATTTTAAACTATACTCAAACATCAAACGTCCAGGCGATAGAATCTTTACCATAACAAGAAAATCCTATTCATCGATGCTTAATTACCAACATCTAATCTCCTTAAAGTTCTGTCACTGAGAGGCTAACATTCCTTATGGTCCAACGAGAGTACTTCAACCCTCCAAACATTCATTGACCTTAAATGAACAAGTCGACGCCAAGAATCAAAATGGTCATGCCGAAAACGTAGGTATACCGTCAAATATTTCATTCCAGATTTGCATTGCCGAATTAATGTTGACACCTAACATTACACTAAAATTTCCAAGCTTACATCTCTAACAAACAAACCAAAATATTTCCTTTATTCCTGAAGACTCACTCGGGTGGCACACCCCCAACACATGCATGATATCGAACAATCAACCCAACAACTCATATCTATTAAAGCAGAAATATGTTGGATACAAGATCAAGAATACTGAAGGTCAAAGATTCAAGAAGTCAAAGCTGGAAAGTCAACTCTCAATGAAAGTCAAAGTCATTTTGTAATAAAAGTCAAAGTCAATGTATTGTTTTTGTTTGTTTCTTTGTAATTGTGTAAGGGTATAAATACCTTTGTGTCCTTGTAATCAGGTGGTAACAAGTAATTCATTTTGTGTGAGTATTCAGATTGTAGAGAGAGCAGATTAGAGAAGAGATTTACTGTTACATCATTCTAGAAAGAGAGAGAAAGTGAGAGAGAATGTAATCTTGATGTTTGAATCAATGACATATGACTACGATTCATGAATGTTTTTCTGTTTATTATTAGAACTTGATGAATTTGGGAATAACAATTGGTATCAGAGCAGAAAAAATTCATAAATCAAGATTCAATTTGAAGAATTTTGATCGACTTTTTCAAGAACTTTCAAAGTTTTTGTGACAGATTCGATTTTGTTCTTTTGTGATGTTTTTGTTCTAAATTTGACTCATGTGTAATCGTTTTAGTATATAGAATAGTTTTGATTTGAGTAACTTTGTTCAATTCACATCAGATTGTTTGAATTTTGGATTGTATTGCATTTTTTGTTCGAAGTCTGAAATCGAACTGGTATAGATCGAATTTCAAATTTTGATGTTTTAATCTGAAATTCTTGGTTTGTAATTTGTTTGTGAGATGGAATAGACACAATCTGCAAGTTTTCAGAGGGGTTGAACAAGGTTTGATCGAAATCTGATGGAAAAATCAAGTTTTTGTTCGACAGACGGAAGAACACGCAAGATCTACAAAACGCGCAAGCTTCATCAGAAGAACGCGCAAACTGAAAGACTTTTGATTTTGGCTAGAAACGCGCAAAGTGTTATTTGCGAGTTCTAGAAACGCGCAAATCGAAGTTTGTGTGTTTGTTATTCAGTCTGCGAGTTTGAACATCGTTCTTTCTGCGAGTTTAGCTTGCGAGTTTGGTAAAACACGCAAGTAGGCATCTGCGGATTCTCCAAACACGCACGACTCAGTCTGCGAGTTTCTCAGTGAACAGTTATCTGCGAGTTTAGGCGTCTGCGAGTTTCAAGCCTTTTTTTTGTGATCTGCGAGTTTCTATACTTTGGTCAAAATTTTCAAAACTGTAATATGCCCTTTAATTGTCAAACAAAAATTTCTCGAGGCGCGGCCCCCAGACCCCGTAAGGGCATTGCCCCTTGAACCCACCTGCTAACCGGGTAGCGGGACCCCCGTGCTAAGTCTGCGGAGGGGGAACAAAGTTTTTATTGTGATCAAAGTTTCTGAATTTCTAACGATCATTTTTCAAGTTTCTTTTTGTAACAGATATTCAAGATGAGTTTTTCAGCTAAGGAGGTAACAGATTTCACTAAAAATGACTTCATGACCAAAATGGAAGAAATGATGGTTGAAGTTGAAGATCATCGAAATAAATTGCAAAAAGAAAAAGACAGAGTTGCTAGGAGAAATCAAAAGATATTTGAGCTCAACAAGTCAGTTATTGGAAACAAAGATCTAATTGATTCTCTACGTAAATTTGCTTCGGATTTTGAACATGAAAAGGATTGTTTAAAAAAGAAGATTTCTGACTTTGAATCTCAACTTTCTAAGTCTGTTTTAGAAAATAAAGAATTTGTACTAAACGTTTCTAAATTGCAGGTTGACAACGAGAGCTTAACGAAAAAGGTAAATGATTTGGAAGCTAAACTTCATACGATAGGTCAAACGGATCACACCATTTTTCTAAATGCACCCATTGAAGAGACTGATGTTAAAGAGAAATGGGGACTAGGTTATGATAATCCTCATTACCTAGAAAAAGCTATCAGAAAACAGCCAGCTTTATATAATGCAAATTATATGTATGATGCTGATAAATATCCTCATTTGAAACCCAAATTTGTTACCAAATTACAGAAGAAGTTGAGGCCAAAGAAACTGAGAAGAGAAAGAATGGAAAGAAAATGCAACTACCATTTCGCTATGAAAAGCTAAATGATAGTTACCGTTCTGACACACCAAAAGTTCTTTCAGATGACTATTTTGTTAGCTATTCTGTTACTGAGATGGAGGCAAAACCTACAAATGCAAAAGTTTATGTTCCTCCACTCATTCTAGAAAGCAAAATAGTTGAGCTTGAAAACGTTTTATCTGAAGAAAGAATTTTGGTTGATATAGAACAAAGTGTATTTTCTACAGTTATAAAGAACACTGTTTTTCAATCTAAATCTACAGAGTGTTCTAAATTTTCAAAGGCATCTCAAACTTCAACTGATAATTTTGATGACTTATTTGTGTCTGCAAATGATTTTATTATTTCTGATGATGGGTGTGTTAAGGAAATTGATATGTTTGACTTCAATGCTTCAATTCCAGATCATTCTCTTTTTGTCATTAATGATGAAAACATTGAAGACAAGGAACAGAGTATGATAACTGAGAACACTGAGCTTCAGAAGAAAATATCAGATTTGGAGATAAATGGCTAAGGACAAAGATGAGTTTGAAAAGAAGTTCTCAGACTTTTCCAGAAATAGTTGTGAAGAAAAGAAGGTGATTGAGCTTAAGTGTATAAAGCTTTCTCAGCAAGTTTCTGATTTTGAAAAAGTAATAATCTTGGAAAGGGAAAAGTTTGCCAAAGAGAAAAAGGCCATTGAACAAAAGAATGTTGGATTCTTCAAAGAAATATCCGGCCAGAGAAACAATGTTGAACAAGGATTTGAAGAAGAAAGAAGCATGTTTGAGACTGAGATTATGAAGCTAACAGAGAAGTTATCTGAACTATCTGAGAATGCACTGAAAGAGAAGAAAATGAAGTCTGAGTTTGAGACGAAGATTGACCTTCTTGTTAAAGAAAGAGACAGTTTCACGTCAAAGATAAAAGAGCTTGAAGATATCATTTCTAAGATGGTGGTGGTGACTGAGTACAAGACTACAGAGTCAATTATCCATACACCTAGAGATGATTCAGCTGATTCGGAATGCTCATTCAAGACAGCTGCAAGCTCATATCATAAGACTGTTTCTTCCAAAAGGTCAGTTAAATCTTCTAATCAGATTCGTAGTACTAACCTTTTCTATGATAGAAATATAGATGGTTCAGGTACACATCGAAGAAGAAGGAGATACAAAGAAGAAAAACTGGTCTGGAAAAGGAAACCAGTTGAAGATGAACAGAAAGATGGAAAACAAGATGAGTTGAAAGGAAAGAAATCATGTGTACATGAGATAAAAGCAAAGAAGAACAAAGTGCGTAAAGGTAAACCTGATCATATATACACGAAAGATCAATTAATCAGGTTATCAGGGAAGAAATACTATTGTTCTTATTGTCGTACACATGATCCTGTTCACAAAACAAATGATCATTACTGGTATGGTTCTTATTCAGTTACTCCTATTCGAACTGCAACTAACACACATGGACCCAAATACCAGTGGGTACCAAAGCCGAAAAGTGAATCTGTGTTGCAGGCACCTACTTTCAAGGGGGAGTAAGAGAACCAATGTTTCTAAGTAAATGAGCTTAGAACCCGTACTTCAACGAAGTTTGACTTCTAAACACAACAGTTTAGGACTCGTACTTCAGTGATCAAAAGACCTTACTCCTGTGCTGATAAGAGATTGTACTCCAATACTCCAATGAGGAAATCAACCATCAAGGGGGAGTACATACTTTTCTGAAATGTTTTGCATCCGATAGATATGATGAACTACATTTCAAAATAGAATTGTAGATCTCTATCATGTGCTTTTTCACTGACATATTTTAGATGCATAATTTTAGGGGGAGTAAAGGTGATGACTTCTGATTATTTCAGATTAGAACTCGTACTTTAATCGTTTTACTGTTTTATGTCTTTTAATTTTGAATAAATTTGTGAATAAAGTTATTTTGACATGACTTTGAGACTTGTGCAAAATGAGAGAAGCTATCAAGATCATATCTTTATGACTTCAGCTGACTTCATGAGATTTAATACTGCATAGAGAGGTTAAATTTCTTATCTTAATCTTATATATGGTTGAAAGAAGGACGACTTTCAATCATAAAAACATGTTCTTAAATGTTCAAACCACTTCCTGATTCTTAAACATATTTCATGAATTGGAAGTGTGATTTTAAATGTTTTCAAACTTTACTTGTGCTTACATGATTACAAACCGTGTGTTTCCAAAGATAAATACTTGTGTATTGTCTTTTCTTTATACTTTCAAGTATTCACACACACCGGTTTGACTTTTTGTTCAATAAGTTCTTACCATGTCTCAAATTTGAAACATATTTTTCGATGATAAGACACCCTACATGTATTTCAAAGAATTTTGAGCGATATTTCATTTCTGAACGTCATTTCAAGAATGTCTATATTTTGGTTCATATAGACAAAAGCAATTATTCTTGACTATAAGCTTTAATTGCTAAATCATTTCATTTCTGATCATTTTCATACAATGTCAGATTTTCAAACAAGTCTCTTGTATTCATTTCTATTCATTCAATTTACTTGTTTGAAATATCTTCAATGGTTAAAATGCTCATATCTTCATGATTATTTTCTGAGCATACAAACATCTGACTTGTATTTGAGCTTTAACTGTTTCAAGTTAAACCATATTGAGCAACATTATGCTTTCATAGGATTACATGGGTTCTTTGTGCTAGGACTTAAATGAACTTCTATGGATTCACGTTAACTAGTGTTTCCTACCCAAGAAGTTAATCCATAATGATTAAGTGTGAGGAGTCAAAAAGAAATGAGTGTGGGTTGTGTGACGAGGTAAAATGTAAAAGAGAGTTTGGTTAGATGTGAGCTTAATGATTAAAAGAAAGAGGGTGTGAGATCAGAGTAAAAGAATATCAAACTCTGCACTAACTACTTTCTGAGCCGGGCAGCCACATTACTAATGTTTCACATTTCTTCGTGAACATTATTGAAACATGCACTTAGCCCATGCCAACTCTTGTATATAACCCCTCCAACCACTCATTTTCTTCTTAAAAAGAAAATGTTTCATATTTTTCTGGGGACGCAGCATATAATCTATCTGGTTTTCATTTGGAAAATATGGATATTGAAACAGAAGGAAGTCTGCCCCACCTTCGCACTTCAATCATGCACATTAAGTCTGTGTTTATCTACTGTTGTCTCAGTGGTTTACACAATGTTGATCCTTTATAAGCAATCATCATATGCTTCATTCTTTCTATCACTTACACAAACACACAAGGAATTTGTTTTCTTGTCATAACATTCATAGAAATATCTTTGTGGTGTTTCGATGATTGGATGGAAGCCCTGGGGGAGTGAACATCTCAAAAAGCTCCTTTCCAATGTCTATTCGTTACACACAGTGACTTCGTGTTACTGACAGACGTATTAACTGATTCATTTGTTGATTCAGGTGTTACATTCTATTTTGTCTGGATTTGCAAAGATCTGGATGAATACATTATTCGAATTGGCAACGAATCAGAGGCTCTTGGACATATCAGAATGGTCAAAGACATTTCTTGATGAAAGTTTTGATGTTATAGATGCTCTATTCATCAAAAAAGGGGAGATGATTTAAAGAAATGTCAGAGTTAGAAATTTCAAAGTAAAAGATTTGAAGAAGATAAAGTTCAAAGTTTGAAAGATTGTTCAAGCAAAGTCAAAGATGTTTGAAGATGTGCTGATTTTTACAGAAATTTTCTTTGAAGATTATTTGCTGAAGCAAGTCGAGCTAAATATGAAGATCATTTCTTTCCAAAGTCTGAAAGAGTTGTGTGGTAATTTTGGGAGATTATTGAAGATCGTTTCTATCATATTTTGGGGAGATTGTTAATTTTGTTCAAAGACATACTTGGAAAGAATACAGTCAAAGAAAAGGAGAGATTGAAATGTTTGTGCCTAATGAAGAAAACTTGTTGCAAAGGAAGAGATTGTCCAGATTGGACCAAAGGGGGAGATTGCTTGGCAAAATCTTTTAAAGATGATCTAGAATCTGAAGGGGGAGATTGTTAAAGCAGAAATATGTTGGATACAAGATCAAGAATACTGAAGGTCAAAGACTCAAGAAGTCAAAGCTAGAAAGTCAACTCTCAATGAAAGTCAAAGTCATTTTGTAATAAAAGTCAAAGTCAACGTATTGTATTTGTTTGTTTCTTTGTAATTGTGTAAGGGTATAAATACCTATGTGTCCTTGTAATCAGGTGGTAACAAGTAAGTCATTTTGTGTGAGTATTCAGATTGTAGAGAGAGAGCAGAGTAGAGAAGAGATTTACTGTTACATCATTCTAGAGAGAGAGAAAGTGAGAGAGAATGTAATCTTGATGTTTGAATCAATGACATATGACTACGATTCATGAATGTGTTTCTGTTTATGATTAGAACTTGATGAATTTGGGAATAACAATATCCAACCACAAGCAAACAACCATACAAGGCCTTAACCCGCAGATTTACCGAAGCAGAAAGATCATCTCTTAATTAACTGGGAGAAAGCATAAATCTAATACCTCAATTATTCATGCGTGCACCGATTCAAAAACTAAAACCTAAAATTCAAAATTGGTCACAAGTCAGACCATCTAACGCTCCAATTCGCAAGGACTCCTTTGGTCCTTAATCACGATTCCTTTCACAAAAGGGGGCTTAAATCTATTGTTAGTGCATAAATATGTTGGATACAAGATCATGGTGATTGAAGATGAAAGTTAAGTCAAAAGTTCAAATCAACTCTCAAGCTAAAAGTCAAAGTCTTTGTAATAAAGAAAAGTCAAAGTGTCTTGTGTTGGTGTTTTGTCTTTGTAAAGTGTTAGGGTATAAATAGATTTTTTTTGTTTGTAGACTCATATGACTAGAAGAGTGCTACTGTTTAGAGAGAGAATTATTGTGAGAGCTTTTCTATGTCGAATTCTTGTGATCATTGAAATGAAAAATGATTTGATAATCGAATCTTGTTGTCATCATTGATAATTCATGATAAGAACTTGTCATTGTGGGACACACATCTATAACTCTAATGAGTTCAAGGTTTTTCAACTTTATGACTCAACAAATATTCCAATTGAAAATTTTATAAGATTTTTCAACACGTGATCTTTATAACAATTAATCGTACATGTAAAAACCTACTACCTTTTCTCGCTAGTCATGCAAAGTGGTCACCAATGCCACATATATAAAATCATTTCGAAAGTCATTTGATTATTACTCGAGCTAAATATGACAACAACGAAAGATGTGCAACAAACTTTTCAAATGGGCCACTTTTGTTCTATCATGCATTAATTTATGTATCCATAAAACAATTTTCTATAATGAAAAAATGTGCGATGAAGCGTTTGTACAAAACTCCAAACGAAGAAATTTACGTAATCAAGTTCCAAAAAAATTTCTCATTTAACCATATGATGACATGGAAAAAGATTTGCCAATAAGACCCGCATGCTGAGTTCATTCCTCAAAACTTAGTCAGACAAAATGTGCATGCGGTTGGTCAAACGTAAAATAATTTAAATCAATTTTCGAACTTTAGGCCACACGAATAAAATGATCTTGTCCAAAAATTGTGGCTACAAAGTCATGCATACTAGCAAATCAATATAATGCACTGTGTGAAACAATAACGATAACATCAACAATCGAAGAATGCTTAAAGCAACAATTCAACACGAACCATCAGAGGTCCTTTATATGTTATATCACAACAAAAGTATAAATCAATTTGAATACTAAATAGCATACAACGAAATACACTCGTATAAAACCCAAAAGAGAAATCACACGATATTGAAACTTCCAAAATAACATATGGGATAACATCCATCAACAACACTCTCAAGGAGTCTTTTACGGTTGCAAAAAGACGTGTGCAAACTAGCATGAGACAAAAATATTAAACAAAAACTCATAAGTCAGCGCACAAAAATATTAATCAAAAACTCTTATGGTCGCGTGAGTATTGGGCCTAGTGTCCGTGTTTTCGGTGACGTATTGTACATGTGGGTTATTAATGATTTATGGGATGAGCATTTTGCCCCACCCATGCTTGGGTGTTTTGGGATTCAACGTTTTATCCACGTTTCTTAAATTGGGAGTCAATTCCCATTCTCGTTTTGCGTGAGTGTTGGGTTGCATCATTTTATAAAGAATGCTTTGTAATGAAGTATTCATCTTTGAAAATGCATTTTGTTGGAAAAGAGTCGTCTCAAAGTTTAAAGTAAATCGTTTGAAAGATTATGATTTTAAGTGGAGTTTATTCCTTTTAAAGATATATTTATTCATGTAAAACTCTTGAACACACTATGCAATAGCCTAAACCTTTTTATTTGTCGGCATGTGCAACAGACTTCATTTGGGAATAGTTCTAGTGACACTGTGAAGAGAGAAGTGCTAATTGTGTGCTCGAGAAGTGAGTGACTTGGTGAAGTCTTCCGCATTGGCTTTGTGAAGAGCAACTTGTATTGGATTTAAGTAACACCCGACTTCGGTTTAGTCTTTGTATAATATTGGAGTTGATAATTGTTTAGGTTAATTATAGAATTTTAATTGGAGGTATATCAAGTTCTGATTTGTAGGAAGATGTTTTATCCTTTACTTGATGTCATATCGAAATTTTAAATTAGTTGCTCTTACCAAATTTGAGGGTGTAACATCTAACATATAAGAGGTTTTATATAATCGAGCCTATATATGTAGTCGGAGGTTCAAATAAGAAAACTACAAATAGTGAAGAAGGTAAGAAGGGGTTTAATGAAAGGTTCATATATATATCATTGAAAAAATACATTTAAAGATGCATATGTGAACCTATATGAATGATTAGTAGCGTGTGAGATCCCACTTCAGTTGTGGGAGGGAACAAATGTTGCCTTAAAGGGACTAGATATTTCGTCAATCAGTCGCGTTTTAAAACCATGAGTCAAGAAGTGGATGAAATGAACAATATTTGGTACAGTTGCTCTGAGATGTTACAAATGGTATCAGAGCCAAGAACTAGACCCGTGGGCCAGCAAGGATATTGGGCTCCCAAGGGGGGTGGATTGTAAGATCCCACATCGGTTGGGGAAGGGAACAAATGTTTCCTTATAAGTAGGGGTGCTCAAAAAAACCAACCAACCCAACCCAAAACCCAAAAAATTCAACCTAACGTAACCCGACACATAACTGATACAAAATTATGCCAAACCGTATCTATTGGGTTGGAATTGAGTTTGGGTAATTTAAACCCAACCTAACCCGATGAACCCGATGCCTTACTATACTATGGACTTAATATGATTTTTATGTCCTTAATTAATACATGCACATTAGACATTTTTGACTAACCCGTAATTAGTTATATTCAAAATTATATTAGCCTTTTACTTTCTTATTTGGATGGACTTTCAACTTTTTTTTGAGGTTGTTAGCCTTTGTTGTATGCTCTCCTTTTAATTTATTTCATTTAACCACAAACGTCTTGCTAAATTGTAAAACGATGTAGTAAAGTTCCAAGTCGATCAACCCGTCCAATCCAACGTAACCCGCACAATTTGGGTTGGGTTGTAGTTTTTCTTGGATTGGGTTGGGTTGGGTTGAGATTTTTCAAACCTCAAACATTGGGTTGGGTTGTTCAAATGCTTTCAAACCGGTTGACTGAACCCTTGTGCAACCCTACTTATAAGATACTAAATACGTTATCTCTTAGACGCGTTTTAATACTGTGAGTCCAGGTGTGGACAAAGCGGACAATATCTGACACGGTTAGTCTGAGATATTACAAATTGTAAGATCCCACATCGGTTGTGGAGGGGAACTAATGTTGTCGTATAAGGGACTAGTACCTTCTCTTTTAGACAGTTCTAAAACCGTGAGCCATGTGTGGACAAAGTGAAAAATATCTGATACAGTTAACTTGAGATGTTTAGAGTCGGTAACCAGACTAGTATGCCAACAAGGATGTTGGGCTCCCTAAGGGGGTAAATTGTGAGATCCCAAATCTGTTTGGGGGATGGAGCAAATGTTGTCTTATAAGGGACTCACTATATTCTCTATCAGACACATTTAAAACCGTAAGTCTAGGTGTGGACAAAGCGGATAATATTTGGTACGGTTGCCCTAGGATGTTACATAACATTGACCATATATATATATATATATATATATATATATATATATATATAGGTGGTTTCAATTGGAAACCATATTAGATTGGAAACTTTGGAAACCGTCAATTTCATTGGTTAAATTAATGAAATTGGTTCATAAAGTTGTTTAATATGATCAAGTTGTTTCATATAATTCTTTTATTAATGAAATTGTTTCATATATTTGTGTTTTTAATGTAGTTTCATCAATTTTTCTTATTCTAATGAAATTGTTTCATGTATTTTCGCAATCTGATGAAACTTTTTCATTTTTACATAAAAAACACAAATACATTCAACAATTTCATCAATAAAAGAATTATATGAAACAATTTCATCAAATTAAACAATTTCATGAAACAATTTCATTAACTTAACCAATGAAATCGAGGGTTTCCACGGTTTTCAAAATTAGAGTGGTTACATTTGATCGCTCCCCTATATATATATATATATATATATATATATATATATATATATATATATATATATATATATATCTTCAAATAGTTTTTTTTTTGGTTTTTATCAATATATGATAAATACATAAACCTTTTCTTAACCTTTTATCCTTATTTTCTCACAATATTTAACCATCTCATTTGAACTAACCCATATACTTCATTTTTAGAACATTTAATATCATATTTTCCGGTAAATATCCATATAAAAATTTATTAGAATGATTTTTATTTTATTAAATCATATTATAATGTAATTTGGAATGACTTATCTTATAAACATAGAATTTGTTAGATTGTAATATTTCGTATCAAACAACTTAAAATAACATTTTGTTTAATTAAATACTTGACTATAGAGTCAGGTTCAAGGGAAAACCTAAAAAAAAGGAAAACTAAGGAATACCCTGATAACTATTAATCTGGACGGTATGCACTTGTTAATACAAGTAATTTGTAACATGCACACGTGCATATGCACAAGTGCATAAAACCAAAAAACACCTTAATTTACTTGTATGCACAAGTGCATACCGTCCAGATGAATGACTATCAGGGTGTTCCTCGGTTTTCCATTTTTTTAAGGTTTTCCCTTGAACCTCCCTCCTTGACTATAATACTTATAATCTATTTAATAGATAAATTTTGTTAAATCGATTAGATATTTAACAAGTCCATGAGTGTGTGGTTTTGTAGTCAATTCCTGTTGGTGTTATCGTTTTTAGGTGAAAAATCGTATAACAACTATATATTATTTTTAATTCAAAAAATACAAAAATCATGAACAAAATACAATTAGGTATTATATATATTAACAATTAACACTAAAGATGAATAGTGTTTTTGGCTTAAATTACAGATTTGGTCCTTGAGGTTTTATCTCCCTTTTAGATTTAGTCCTATGTTTTTAGAGTTACAGATTTGGTCCCTATAGTTTTATTTTTCTCTTGGATTTAGTCCCCATAATTTGTTTATTTCAAAATAAACTTTCGATTTTGCATTTTCGTAACGTTTTGGTCCTCGAAACTAAAAGTTGTTAGCTCCTGACCGTTAAGTAAATGACATTTCGATCATTTATAACTTTTTCATTTTCTAATTTAAATAAATAAAAGTTATATTATAAAAATTATTTTTATTATATAAGCATAAAATAAATATCCCTTAACATGCATCGCATTTCAATGACTGTATCTTCTCCAACCCAAAACCTTCCGTCTTCCCCATCAATCCAAGCACATAGTCGTAGGTGATTGACGCACCAATTTTTTATTTATTAATAAAGTAATTTATCATAATTTATTTTATGTTTAATAATGATGTAAATTTTGTTTAATTCATATTTTTATTATAATTTAATTTAAGTTTAATAACAATGTAACTTTTTTTAGGTTTAATGATGTAATGTACCATTTGCCAATTTATTTTCGCTTCCTATCATACACACACATCCCTGGTTTTATTTTTTTTCTTGAATTTAATCCTCATAGGGCATTTTGTAAATTATAGTCATGTTGCTAACAGACACAAAATGTTTTGTTCTCATAATTGGTCATGCTCAAATTTATGGTCTTAATATTTCTTTCCATCAACGCACACGATAACCCGCAGCAACGCGCGGGCATTAATCCCACCTCGTTTTCTCTAAAGAGTGGGTACTTCAATTAAAGGATTTAAGTACTTCAAAATTGAATACTTTGTCCGACTTTATTTTGTATTTTTTTTTTCAAATTTATAATTACTTTTACAAAATTAAGTCTGAAACTTAAATATTCGATTTTTATTGGCTCTTGATGGATCTCGTTTGCTTCTTAACCGATCTCTATTTTTAATAATATAATTGATTTAGGCCTGAAAGATCGGACTGATTCTTAATCGGTCTTATCTGCTCCTATTCGTTTTGATTACCTTAGACCTATCGAAGCGGCCAACCATGTCAACCCTTAGTAATTTATTATCTCGTATGGACTGTTAAAATTGGTTTTCCATCAAGTATTGAATGGAAAATTTTTCTTAAGGACTACAAAAGAATAATGCTATAAGGATTTGTCAATGAACACATTTTCCATTAAATGTGGGAAATATTTCATTATTTATTGGATCACTTCCTCCTTGAAAAAGATCTAGAATCGTAGACTTAATAAAATTGTAAATAGTTCTTCATGAACACTTAAGGTTTGTTTGTTAGCAATTTAATTAGTTCAATGAGACTCACAATTATATATGACTGTTTGATAGTGGTTTAATGACATAGAAAGTGACATATTCAGTAAGCTTATGCCTTATATATGGGTGGGAATTTTATACAGAAAGCCATTTTTATTTTTTTCAAGTTTGTCCCTCTCAATTGAAAAAACACGTTATTTCCATCTACGAAAAAAAATCCTCCCAAACAAAAATATTCTCAATCTATACAGACAGAGTAATCCACACAGACAACTTTATACATACATGACTTAATGGAAAAGCAACTAAACGACCCCTTAGACATGACCATGTCCGGAGAAGGGCAGGATGACAGACACCTTGAAATAAATTAGTAGGTAAAAGAGGGCTAATGTTTTTAGTATATAATAGGAGCCAAAATATAGTGGGTAGCCCAAAAAAGATATAGAGAAGAGCTCAAAAAAATTATGAACCAAGTAAATTGGAAAGAAGATTCTTTCTTAGGTTGTGTTTGGTACATGAGACATGATAGGACAAGACGAGACATAACTCACTATCCCACCTTTGGGACAGGGGCAAGAACGGGGACAAGGTGGGACATGGGACAAAAAAGGTTTTTTTTCTTGTTCCACCAAAATACGTGGAACAAGATGGGACAAGAACGAGATAGAAACTAAAATATTACTAATTAACCCTCATTTGATATATAACCTTAATATGGTATTTGTTTTAGTGGTCACCATCGCTAGTCGTAGCTGCCGCTACCACCGATAGCCATTGGTATCGGTAGCCATCGTCGACCACCTCCACTACAAAAACCTCCTCTACCACCTCCACAACCATCGTCGCCCACCGACCACCACCATTCATCGCCACCTTCACAACCACCATTCGCCATCAACCACAACCGTCCATCGCCACCACCACTACCACCGTTGGCCACCTCCACATTCTCCTCTATTACAACAACCTCCTCCACCACCTCCATAATCACCGTCAGCCACCGACCACCACCGTTCATTGCCACCACCTTTACCACCATGGGCCACCTCACTTCCATCATAACCACCACCATCAACTACCACTACCATTACCCACCTCCACCATAACCACCATTATCAGCTACCACTACCACCATCGGTTGCCACTATCAGCTACCACTACCACCGTTGGCCGCCACCATCAGCTACTAGTACCACAGTCAGCCACCACCATCGACTACCACTATCACTATCTACCATCTTCACGTCGTTCATAACCACCGTCGGCCATCGACCACTGCCATCCATTTTTACCACCACTAGTACCGTCGACCACCACCACCTCCACATCCACCACAACCAACACCACCTTCGCCAATTGATAAGGATCTTCAAAACCGAATAAAATGTAATTTCTCCTTTGTACGAATCCAATTTTTTCAAACTACCATCATTTTTATGAAAAAATATCATTTAAATTTTGTACTATTATATATGTATGTATTTATGTATATGAAAATTGTGTAAAAAATTATTTATAATTGAGATGTTTAATTATTTACTATATTTTAGTTAATTATAACTATTATATGATATATATAAAATCATCAAATAACTTTTGGGGGCAACTTATCTAGTTCTGTCTTGTCCGATCCTAGGTACTAAACACCAAACATATATATTTGTTCTCTCCAGTCTCGTGCCATCCAGTCATACCCTCTTGTCATGTCCAGTTCTGTCCTGTCCAATCACGTCTGCGTACCAAACGTTACTTTACGTTTAAAGGAACATTTTTTTTGCTACTATGAGTTTTTTTATCTATTACCATGATCTAAGTTTGTTGACAATTGCTATATCTATCTGCTTAACTATGTATCTGCTTCAACAATTCAATAGACAAAGACCTTTTAGGCTTTAACCTTTAACCTTCAAGCCTCCTATTGTTATCTGCTTCTTATTATAGCGGTTATTTCTATTTGTTTATATTACTTATGTTGTTTGCTTGGCTGACTTCTATTGACTATTGCTATTTGTTATCGTTCTTTTATCGTGCTCTTGACTGTTTTTACCAGGCCCGACCCTAGTGGGCAGTCACTGCTACTAAATTTTTTTAATGTAAAATTGCATCTACTCGGACTCAAACCTACAACCTTGCATATATATATATAGATGGAGGTTCAAGGGAAAACCTCAAATAAAAGAAAAACTAAAAAACACCTTATCAATCGTTAGATTAGGTGATCTGATGGATATGATTAAATAGGTGGTTACAACAATATTTTTTAAAATAAAAAAACCTCCACCCCCTATTTTTTATTCGAAAAATGAACAAAATTCGAGCGAAATAAATTACACCAAATAAACGATCATATTTTTCTCGTTAATTTGACAACCATATTCATATACTTTTTCATTTGTTTTTTCGTGATTTTTCGGGTTTCCATTTATTTAGAGTTTTATATATATATATATATATATATATATATATATATATATATATATATATATATATATATATATATATATGACTTTTCCATTTAACTTAAGTTTTTTTTTGAGATTAATCGGAATATCCCAAGTTCAAATTTGAGTTACCGAAATGCCCCATTTCTCTCCAATTTAACCAAAATACCCAAAAATCCCGTGAAAACACCCCTCGATCACAAACTAAAAATAAAAATTCATTTTTAACCCAAAAGCCCCTCGATCGCGGACTAACACCCCTCGATCGCGGACTAACATCCCTCGATTGATAATGTAACATCCCCCATCCCCGTGGTTCGGAACGGGTGATGTCACGAACGAGACTTAACATAATACACAACTAATTCAGAACTACTAATAACTCTAAACATATATTACAATCCATACTATCATACCACAAAAAGTCATTATAAACTTAGAACGTTTATATAATAATGTGAGTCTAAGAACTCCAAAATTTTCACGCTCGATCTCAAGTCCCGTCCCTGTAAACATCACTTTGAAACTGCCGTGTCAGAAAACAAAAACACGGCTGAGCACATGGCTCAATGAATGGATTATAATATAAATTCGTAAATAACAATTAAAACCTCGATAACGAAGCGGAAGACTTAAAAATTCATTTCGAATAATGTTCTTGAAATTCAAGTTCATATCAAAAGAAATGTTCAGTAATTTTCAAAGACAATAATTTCAAGAACGTTTCACACTTTAATTTCAAAACGTAATATACATAAAGGCCGTCAATTCCAGTCGTGTTCGTGGGTGATCAGCCACACGAACTGGGTCGGCATGCGGGCACACACAACGAGTCCCCCGTGAATTTAACCACGGTCACATATTCTGTGGGTAAAATTCTAGAATCGATTCATCCGCCCTGGAGCCAACAAAGTCAGCCAAGTCCCCCCAGAGTGGGTTCACGTAAGCCACATAGGCTTAACTCTGGTGGACCGTCATCTGCAGGACGCTATAACAACAAAGCCGCCATAGAAGGCATCCTAAATAATGTGTCCATTTATTGGGTTCTTCTAAAATCAGCGAAAACTAAACAAATACCACTTACCCAAATGGCGATCACAGAAATTATAGTCTATATATTTCACATTTTTCATAAACAATCTCAAACGAGACACGTTTTAATAAAACATCAAAATGTTCAAACAATTGATTCAATAAACCAAAATCAATGTGTATGTGTGTGTACAATTTCGTATTTGTTGATCAGGTTCAGTTGATCAATCACAAGGCGGTGAACCACCTTTAGGAAGGGTCAACTACAACAAATAGTTGCCCACGATTCAAAAGAATTGAAATCCATACCTTAACCAAATTGAGACGTAAAAAGCGATCAACCGAGACTCACGACGAAGCTTAACCCGATCGATTGCCTATTTAAACCATAAATTACTATTACTCGCATGACATAAAACTCAAAGGTTATCATCCTAAGCTTAATCACAAAATTGTATTCTCTTAGACATTAAACCGAACACTTGGTGTGCGGTTAAACATCTAAATACAAATGTCCCCATTTTAATTCTAAACTTTACCCTTTTGTAATTTTGACAAACCTAAGCATTTCTAAACATATATTTGATCATAACTTTGCAATATCTAATCAAAATCTACCAACCAACTTCAACTACTCAAACCTACCAACTTAAATAACTTAAGAAGAAATTTATACCTCTAGGAAGAGTTCGTCGCGTAGATTCCGAATATGTAATTATTTCTTCGATTGCTTCAACGGATTGCGAGAATTTTAGAGAGAAGTTTCAAAAAGAATTTAGAGAGAGAGAGAGATGATGGAGGCGGTGTGTGAAGATGATGAAGACGATAGAGTGAAAGTATGTATTAAAGGAATATTTGTAATTACTCTAATTGATACCACATTTAGTTAAATGTTTATATATATAAAGAGTTGCTATATATATATATAATATGTAATTTATATATATATATATAAAGAGTTTTATCGTAATATATATATATATATATATATATATATATATATATATATGTAAAGAGTTTAAGTAAATGACGGTTTCAACCCCTAACTATCTATGGTTGCTATTTTTAATTACGGTTCAATTCGGATAAGAATAATTATACGTTTTTTTATGGAGTCTTACAAATATTCCCCCCCTTAAAAGAGATTTCGTCCCCGAAATCGAATTTAGACAGAAAACTAACATCGATTAAAGAACTCGGGGTATTCTCGTCGCATATTGTTCCTCGGTTTCCCACGTCGCCTCACGTTCCGAGTGATTCTTCCAAAGAACTTTTATGAATGGAATCACTCTCTTCCGTGTAACTCTCTCGTCACGATCAATAATCGCTTCAGGTTCCTCGCGATAAGACATATCTGGTTCTATATGCTCCATTGGATATTCAATGACGTGTAAGGGATGATAGTTGTACCCTCGAAGTGAAGAGACATAGAACACGTTATGTACATGGGATAGTTGCAGCGTTACAACTAACCGGTAAGCCACAACTTCAATCCTTTCCATAATTTCAAAGGGACCAATATATCTCGGACTCAACTTTCCTTTGAGACCGAAACGTCTGATACCGCGAGTTGGGGAAACCTTTAAGAAAACTTTATCTCCCGGTTGGAACTCGATAGGTCGTCGTCACTTGTCGATGTAGCTCTTTTGACAAGCCTGAGCCTTTTTCATCATTTGATGCGCAATCTCGACCTTTTCGGTAGTAACTTGTACCAATTCTGGGCCTTTGAGAATACGTTCTCCAACTTCATTCCAACAAGTCGGTGTTCGACATTTTTGGCCATAAAGAGCTTCATACGAGGCCATGCCGAAACTCGACTGCCAGCTATTATTATAGGAGAACTCTATTAGGTACAAGTAACTATCCCAACTTCCATGCCATTCCAACACACATGCTCGGAGCATATCCTTCAATGTTTAAATTGTACGTTCAGATTGCCCATCAGTTTGCGGATGTAAGGTTGTACTAAAATTCAAACGTGTGTCCCAAGCTTTATGTAAACCTTACCAAAATCGAGATGTAAAACGTGGGTCTCGATCGGAGGTTTTTCGATATAGGAGTGTCATGAAGACGTACAATCTCACGTTGGAATACTTCCGTCAATTTATCAATTAACCAAGTTTGTCGGATAGGAAGAAAATGAGTCGATTTCGTCAGTCGATCAACCACTACCCAAATTGCACCGTGTTTCAAGGTTGTGCAGGGTAGTCCGACTACAAAATCCATAGTTATATGTTCCCATTTCCATACGGGAATGTTCAGTGATTGGAGAAGACCACCCGGACGTTGATATTCACTTTTAACTTGTTGACAAGTGAGACAACGAGTTACAAAGTCGGCGATATCTCGCTTCATTCCAACCCACCAGTAATGGTTCTTTAAGTCGTGATACATTTTTGTTGTATCCGGGTAAACAGAAAACATAGATTTATGAGCTTCGGTCAGAATCTAATCTTTAAGCTCTGAGTTATTTGGAACACAAAGACGATCTCGAAACCACAACACGTGATTATCATTAATCCTGAATTCCAAACTAACATTCTCTTGTGCCTGTTGGAAGTTTGCCCACAATTCACCGTCGTCTGGTTGGGCTTTTTATATCCGAGAAATTAGAGTCGGTTCTACCATTAAATTCGATAGAATTTCCGTTTGCGAACTCGGATAGATTTCCAGTCCGAACCGTTCAATTTCCAAATCCAACTCTGTAGGAACAAGTAAAGAAGAAACATGTTCTACGGCTTTACGACTTAAGGCGTCGGCGACTATATTAGCCTTACCCGGATGATATTGTATATCAACATCATAATCCTTTAGAAGTTCGAGCCATCTCCGTGATGCATATTTAACTTTTTTTTGAGTAAATATATATTTAAGGCTCTTGTGGTCGGTGAAAACTCCACATGTCTCACCGTACAAATAATGACGCCAAATTTTACGTGCGAAGATAACCGCAGCTAATTCGAGATCGTGAGTCGGATAATTGACCTCATAAGGCTTTAATTGACGTGACGCATATGCGATTACTCTACCGTTTTGCATAAGAACACAACCGAGACCTATCTTTGAAGCATCACTGTAAACTTGAAAACCTCCGGTGCCAGACGGTAATACAAGAACAGGTACGGTAACCAATCGATGCTTCAATTCCTCGAAACTAGATTCTTGTTCGGAACCCCAATTAAATTTGACTCCTTTTCGGAGTAATCAGGTTAACGGTAGAGATATTTTAGAAAATCCTTCAACGAATCGTCTATAATAACCGGCCAGACCCAGAAAACCACGAACTTCAGATACGTTCGTAGGTCGAGGCCATTTAGTGACAGTTTCAATTTTCGTTGGATCGACTTTGACACCTTCCGCAGAGATTGTGTCCGAGAAAAGATACTTGATCAAGCCAGAATTCACATTTGGAACGTTTTGCGTATAACCTTTTCGTTAGAAGAGTTTCCAAAACTATGTGAAGATGTTGATCATGTTGCTCTCTTGACTTTGAGTATATCAATATGTCATCGATAAACACGATAACAAAGTCGTCGAGATAATCTTTGAAAACTAGATTCATAAGATCCATAAAGACCGTTGGAGCATTAGTTAGCCCAAAAGGCATTACTAAAAATTCGTAGTGCCAATAGCGAGTTCTGAATGCGGTTTTCGGAATATCACAATCTTGGATACGAAGTTAATGGTACCCGGACCGAAGATCAATTTTGGAAAAGTACCGTGCCCCTTGTAATTGATTTGTAATTGATCGAACAGATCGTCGATTCTCGGCAACGGATACTTGTTACAGATCGTTACTTTATTAAGCTCCCGGTAATCAATACAAAGACGCATCGTACCGTCTTTCTTTTTGACAAAGAGAACCGGAGCTCCCAGGGTGAGACACTGGGTCAAATGAAACCTTTCTTCAATAAATCATCGATTTGAGTTTTGAGTTCTTTCATTTCAGTTGGAACCATTCGATAGGGAGCCTTGGAAATAGGATAAGCTCCCAGAACTAGATCGATGGTAAATTCGACTTCCCGGACTGGTGGTATACCCGGTAGATCGTCGGGAAACACATCAAGATATTCGGAAACAACAGGTACGGGTGCAGAAATAGGGAATACCTGTTCGGGATCTTGTAACAAGGCTAGAAAACCTTCGTTACTTTGCCAAGTATACTGCTTCACAGTAATAGAGGCTAAAGTGCTAACATCTACTTTTGGAATACCTCCTTGGAAGATTGTCTCTGGTTTTCAATATCCCTAAACAATATTTGTTTGGCATTACAGTCTTTAGTTGCATGATGGTGTGACAACTAGTCCATCCCCAATATTAATTGAAAGTGGGAAATATGCATTGGAAGTTGAGTGACCTCCCATATGAGATCTTCAATAAATAACGGACAGTTTGAAAATCAAGTTAACACACAGATTGAACCACCCATAGTGGTAGATATCACGACTGTAATTTAGGTGGTTTGCTCAAAAGGTTTTTAACTAGGATTCTATTTGTTCAGAAACAACAGAGTGTGTTGCCTCGGTATCAAACAAGGCATAAGCAGATAAATCGATTAAGTTAACATGGTCTGCTTAATGTATATATGCATCATAATTGACATGGTCTGACGGACCACATCAACAATATTCGGCTCACTTGTACCCCTCACTGGATTGGTTTGGGTAACCCTCAGGTTAACATCTGGATTTGCGTGGGCGACCACGTCTCGACATTCTAACACATAACAAGATCAAGATCGGAATTCAAAACAGTTACGGATTAAAAATCGGTAAATAGAATTAAATTCTAATCTACCCATTCTAATGTCTACCCAATCCTCACAGGTCAAACCTATTTAATCTACAAGTCGAAACCTATGCTCTGATACCATATTTGTAACATCCCCCATCCCCGTGGTTCGGAACGGGTGATGTCACGAACGAGACTTAACATAATACACAACTAATTTAGAACTACTAATAACTCTAAACATATATTACAATCCATACTATCATACCTCAAAAAGTCATTATAAACTTAGAACGTTTATATAATAATGTGAGTCTAAGAACTCCAAAATTTTCACGCTCGATCTCAAGTCCCGTCCCTGTAAACGTCACTTTGAACCTGTCGTGTCAGAAAACAAAAACACGGCTGAGCACATGGCTCATTGAATGGATTATAATATAAATTCGTAAATAACAATTAAAACCTCGATAACGAAGCGGAAGACTTAAAAATTCATTTCGAAGAATGTTCTTGAAATTCAAGTTCATATCAAAAGAAATGTTCAGTAATTTTCAAAGACAATAATTTCAAGAACGTTTCACACTTTAATTTCAAAACGTAATATACATAAAGGCCGTCAATTCCAGTCGTGTTCGTGGGTGATCAGCCACACGAACTGGGTCGGCATGCGGGCACACACAACGAGTCCCCCGTGAATTTAACCACGGTCACATATTCTGTGGGTAAAATTCTAGAATCGATTCATCCGCCTTGGAGCCAACAAAGTCAGCCAAGTCCCCCCAGAGTGGGTTCACGTAAGCCACATAGGCTTAACTCTGGTGGACCGTCATCTGCAGGACGCTATGACAACAAAGCCGCCATAGAAGGCATCCCAAATAATGTGCCCATTTATTGGGTTCTTCTAAAATCAACGAAAACTAAACAAATACCACTTACCCAAATGGCGATCACAGAAATTATAGTCTATATATTTCACATTTTTCATAAACAATCTCATACGAGACACATTTTAATAAAACATCAAAATGTTCAAACAATTGATTCAATAAACCAAAATCAATGTGTATGTGTGTGTACAATTTCGTATTTGTTGATCACGTTCGGTTGATCAATCACAAGGCGGTGAACCACCTTTAGGAAGGGTCAACTACAACAAATAGTTGCCCACGATTCAAAAGAATTGAAATCCATACCTTAACCAAATTGAGACGTAAAAAGCGATCAACCGAGACTCACGACGAAGCTTAACCCGATCGATTGCCTATTTAAACCATAAATTACTATTACTCGCATGACATAAAACTCAAAGGTTATCATCCTAAGCTTAATCACGAAATTGTATTCTCTTAGACATTAAACCGAACACTTGGTGTGCGGTTAAACATCTAAATACAAATGTCCCCATTTTAATTCTAAACTTTACCCTTTTGTAATTTTGACAAACCTAAGCATTTCTAAACATATATTTGATCATAACTTTGCAATATCTAATCAAAATCTACCAACCAACTTCAACTACTCAAACCTACCAACTTAAATAACTTAAGAAGAAATTTATACCTCTAGGAAGAGTTCGTCGCGTAGATTTCGAATATGTAATTATTTCTTCGATTGCTTCAACGGATTGCGAGAATTTTAGAGAGAAGTTTCAAAAAGAATTTAGAGAGAGAGAGATGATGGAGGCGGTGTGTGAAGATGATGAAGAAGATAGAGTGAAAGTATGTATTAAAGGGATATTTGTAATTACTCTAATTGATACCACATATAGTTAAATGTTTATATATATAAAGAGTTGCTATATATATATAATATGTAATTTATATATATATAAAGAGTTTTATCGTAATATATATATATATATATATATATATATGTAAAGAGTTTAAGTAAATGACGGTTTCAACCCCTAACTATCTATGGTTGCTATTTTTAATTACGGTTCAATTCGGATAAGAATAATTATACGTTTTTTTATGGAGTCTTACAGATAATAAAGATTTGGGTTATGTGGTTAACTGTGAAAACACCCCTCGATTGATAATAAAGATCGAGGGATTTTCACGGGAATTTTGGGCATTTTCGTAAAATAGGGGAAGATATTGGGCATTTTCGGTAACTCAATTTTGAACTTGGGGTATTTCTATTAATTTTTCTTGTTTTTTTTATTACATTTGGTTCACATTTTACTTTTATCTTTGAGAACCATGGGTTTCTAAGGCAGCTTACGCGCACCGACTAATCCCCGGGCAACCACGATGACCTGGAATCATCACAGGTGAACTTTCATGGCCACAAGGGGTTTGGCAACGCCTGAATTTGAACCATGGGTAGATGGGATTTTCCACTATATCCCCAAAGGTTTTACCAAGGCACCACAACCCAAGTGGTTCATTTTACTTTTATATGTTCACTCTTATTTCATTAGTGATTCATTTTCCTCTAGTTTTAACGCAAAAAGATAATTTTATTTGAAGTAAAAAAAATTCGAATAAAATTAATCAGACTACTATTTTATATGAGTTTTTGTTTTATAAAAACCTTATGATAATAGTTAAAAACTTATTATTTTATTGTGTAAGACATGAACTTGGTAAAAAAATGACTCTGTTAACCTTCGTTTGAAAATTGGCTTCAAAACTCAAACACTTGATTACACCAAACCATTGTAATTAGAAGCAATCAATAAAGAATGTTGTTTTAGCATGAACATTTTGTAAGGTTCTACTATATGGTAAATATAGTTTTTTTTTTTCCTTAAATGGTTTCATGACAAAATTGTTGTTACTTTGTATTTATGAACTTTTTAATAATTAGAAATCATTGAACAAAGATTTTTATGTTATCCTAAGTGTACATTTTGTGTAGATTTGTTGTTTAGTAACATCATGTTAAATATTTGTTACGAACCCCCAAAATTTTAATGCTTTTTGAGAGGGCATTTTGGATGTTTTTCCAAGGGCATCAAACTTAGGAGGCGTTTGATTCGCATAATGTTTTTTGATGTAATGAAATCTGTTTTAAGAATTTGACTTTGAAGTAATTTGAATGAAATGTTATCAGGTTTGACCACATGTTTTGTTGTCAAACATTGGAATGGAATATGTTAAAGGAATTGAAATATGTTTGTTTGGTTCACAAAATCTAGCTTTGGTATTGGACTGAAACATTAGTAAATGACCAAATTACCCTTTTTGAAATATTTGAAACTAAAATCCAACTATTGTGGTTCAGATCGGTGGTGGTTGGCGGTGGTTCAGAACGGTGGTGGTCGACAGTGGTTCAGATCGATGGTGGTTGGCAGTGGTTCAGATCGTGATGGTTGACGGTGGTTCAGAATGATGGTGGTCGGCGATGGTTCATATCAGTGGTGGTCGACGAGTGGTTCAGAATGGTGGTCGACGGTGGTTCACATCGGTGGTGGTCGTAGATGGTTCAGAACGGTGGTTAGCGGTGGTTTAGATCGGTGGTCAGCGGTGGTTCAGATCGGTGGTGGTTGGCGGTGGTCGACGAAGGTTTATATGGGTCTGGGTAAATCAAGTAGGGAAGATGAGGATAATTTTATCTTTTTGAGAAAATGAGATGTAATGGAGTTGAATTCCTTCTCAATTGTGATAGAATGACCAAATCCATGAATGGTGGAATGTGTGGGATTCAATTCCATTCCATAGGTAAACTAAACGCTTGAATGTAATTTGGTCAACGGAATTGATCATTCCAATTCCTTTAGACTCTATCGGAATCTTGTGAACCAAACTCCCCCTTAGGACCGACCGTCCTGGCTTTTACTTCAATTGACCATTGCTATTTGATTCCGTTGTCTTTTGGTACATGTTTGTGCTTCTATAGCTGGTATATTACTATTTATATTTAGAACATCTCCAACAGTTTCCCCAAAATGGAGAATGGAGATTTTGTGTATTTTTTTCCTGCAACAAATTGCCAAAACCTTCTCGAAAATGAAGAAAGTAGGAGAGAAAAAAATTGAGAATTCCTTAAAAATGATTAGTTATGAGTGAAAAATAATATTTTATTATTTTCACCAATAAAAGTTTTTGAAAGTAAATGTCTTAGAGAGAGAAACAATATTTTATTAAATATATTGAACATTTTAGTAATATAACTGATGTTATAATCTACAAAATGGAGAATCTCTTGGAGATTATTGTAATATTTTTTGGAGATTTTGATTTTTGACTCGTAATTTTAGAGAAAATTTGGAGAATTTGTTAGAGATATTATGAGGATTCAAAAACTACCTTTGTTTTTCCGTAAATTCTTAAATTCCTAATTACCTGACATCGAGCATCTAGTACTGTCACAAGAATAAAATCTCAAACTACAACCAACATGTGCTTTTGATTATGAAATTGATGGTTTTGAAAAAAAAAAAGTAGTTTTTTAACCCTAAAAGTTTAAAATCAGTTAAAAACATTAATATGTGATGAGATAGATACCCAATAGATTTATTCTAATTTACACAAAGTGTTACTTCGACCATTACAAGTGTGGCCGAAATATATAGAATGCCAATCTATATATGGAAGATAGATGTATCACATGATATATCTTTGATGTTGGTAAGAATTGATGATGTTATACATCCAAGTGATATGCAAGATAATATGGATTTAAAGACAATTAATTAATTATTCTACGTCCATGGACTCCCATTACGACAAAGTTGGCGTTTAGGACGATTTTATTTTTTAGAAATAACTTATAAAAAAAGATAATAAGACAATTTACTTGTTGATTCATATGATAATATAACTTAAAAGGAAATTGTTTCACCACCGTTATTACATGACACCCAAAACCGACAATATCACATGTCACCCAAAACCGACAATATCACATGTCTACACTTTGACACAAACATATATCAATTGAAATGCATCATAAAACTAGAGATACAAACATAGAAACATGCCTTAATAGAAATTGTACCATATTTTATTATAGCTTTATTTATTTGGTACAAAAAGAAACAATGTTCTACATTCCAACTCTTCCATAACTAAGGATCTTGCTCTTCTACCTTCATGGCACAACATAACCTAAGAAACACAAAGTGAAAACAAGTTAAAATCAACAAAAAGACCAAATTTAAAGAGAAACGCACGAATTGGCTAAAATCTTACTTCCACATCGGGCTCCATGGCTAAGTGGTTTGCCACAAGCTTTAGCAATGAATGCTGCCTTCTCCATGCTGATAATGTTTTCGACCTCAGTCGTGATATGGCCACACACGCATGTCAAGTCTACGTTCTTGACAACGCTACAACAACCACGAGACGGTTGAATCTTAGGGCCCGGTTTCTGTACGTATCGCGCACATTGCTCCATGAGTCCTTGCACGTCACCCTGACATTGTGCTGACACCGACTTGTTGCCAAGGATTATGGCTAATGAACAAACAAGAATAGCAAAAAGCATAAAACGGGTCGTAAAGATTGCCATTGTAGGACGGAATGAGAACTGGAATGAGGGTGAAAATGAAAATGATTATATTTTGATTGTGTTTGGTGAAGCTACGAAATGGTGCATTTATAGGGAGTTTTAGAGGGTGAAGATGGAAAAAGTGTTGGAGGGTTCTTCTTTTACTTGTGAAAAAATCGGGAGTTACATTTTTTAAACATCGTTTAAAATGTGACATTGTGGTTCATGTTTTTCATGTTTCTTTTTGATTTTTTAACGGACGCTAGTCGTATACATACAATTATGATAATATATTTTTCTCATTTTTGCATTATTTTTTCTTACGACATGATGTTAATTGCTTATTCACCATGCATCTTGCATGCCCAGGACGGTTTCGGGTCGGTTTTGTATTTACATGATATAAAATGAACCGTCTAAATCGAGTCATGGTCTCGCCCTTGGTTTGGACCTTGTTCGGCTCTAGTAGTTTGGGTCTTCACTTAACCGATACATAAGTTGGGCCGAGCCCATATATTTGTATTCACTAGCCCAGTGTTTAGTATAGTGGATTAACAATTTGGAGTTGGAGGTATATTTTTAAAATAATTAATATGACTTGAAAATCAAAACTAAAATTAAATAATTAATTGCTTAAAGTTAGAGATAGTATGATAATATTATATTTATTCTAGTTAGTTTTTTTTTAATCTTTGTAATGTAACTAGATGTAATATTTTATTATAAACAAGAATAAAAAATTAATGCAATTCTTTTAAAAAAGAAAATGCAAAATTAATGTCTGATAAGTTACAAGTGATGATTAAACATTTTTGTCAATTTATCTTCAGATATGTGGTTGCTGAAGGACTGGTAAGATCTCCGGCGACTTTTTGTTGATTGTTTTTTTTTTTTCCTTTTGGTTTACGTGTGATTTTTTCAATTGCATAGCTTTTTCTAAATTGTTTTCTCGATCCACTGCTACTTTATGTCATCTCTACGTAGCAAGTACTCTTCTACCCAGCGTTGTCTGTGGCAAGTGGTGACCGACTTCACTCTCCTTGGTGGTGGTATTTTAAAATTTACTTATACCACAAATGTAGCATACACGTCGTTTGAAGGTAGGCAGTGGTCCAAGCACAAATAAGGTCATGAACTAGCTATGCAAATGAACTTTGTTTGGATCTTAATACAATTTAAACAAACGAAAAAATGAAGCTAGTGATTAAAGTGGGAAATTAAACGAACGAATCAACTGCACACCTAATTACTAAACGACACATAATTTGGATTACCAAACTAAACGGAGTATCCTAATTAAGGTTGATTTCAAATCCATTAAGGAAAGGTTTTCCAAACAATAGCCACTAATATATTCTGTCGAGTTGAATTAATCTTCCTAAATACATGATCAGATTATTTTCGTGATGGCCTATTCAACCAGGAGCATTAAAATGAGACAAAACTATCCTCAACTCTCACTTTATTTTACTTGTTTTCATGGAAAAGCTAAAATTGTCAACTAGTGGTTCCAAGTCAAAACCAAACTCTCATTTAAATCTAATGATAATTGATTCTCGAACACTGATCAACATAACCTCAATTTTAATTTTTTCTAGCGACATAATATGAAGTTTACTATCCGACAAGTCAAAAATAAAATACAAATAACTGACTTCTCAACATAAAAGTAATTAGTAATTACTCACCTATGAGAACTAAACTACTGAGGGGGTGTTTGTTTTCAACTTAATACTAAGAGATTGACTTAACATGTTAAGTTAGCCCATGAAAATTTCCAAAATTACCCTTGTTCTACAATTTGATCACACGTCTAATTAAAAAAATAAATAGTTTAATTACCAACATGCATAAATTAAAAAAAAACAATAATATATTATTGTTTTAAATATATTTAAGTTATTAAGTATTGTGTTATGACATACTCGTTGATTTCATATTATTTATGTTATTTTAAATAATTCATTCTATTAAAAAAAATTTGTCATGATAAATATTTATCAAACAGTTTATTTTCATTCAACTCTTATATAGATATAAGGTTAAAATGGTAATTTTTGTTGTTCAGACTATTTATTCAGGATAAAAGTCAAAGAACAACTTATCTTAATTTATTCAGATAGATTAATGCTTAAAAGCAACTTAACAGATTCAGAACTTAATAGATAAAAAATCAAACAACCCCTAAGAATTACATAAACAAAACCAACTTAAATACAAAAAAAAAAAACAATTAAACTAAACAACAACAGTTAAATGCTTATACTAGTTATAAAAAAAACACAAATAAATCAATGTGCATAAACCCAATAGTTAGTTAAACCAATAATAATTTCTTAGTAGGCCTAAAAATGAAGCACAATCAATTAATGTTATGTGAAAAGCTGAAAAAGTAAATTAAATTAGTATATAAAACTAAACTAATAACAAACCCAAGATAATTAATACAACTGAAGCATGTAAGATTATAAATTTTGCTAAAATGTAACAAACAAAAATTTAAACTAAAATATGTACAACGAATGTATAATAAAAAAAACATGAACAATAAACTTATGCTAGTAATATAAGATAGAGTAAATTACATTTTTGGTCCTTGTGGTTGACACTCATTATCAAGTTTGGTCCCTCTTTCAAACTAATTATAATTTTGGTCTTGCTATTTCATTTTACTTTTGGTCCCTCTGACCAACTTTAGTTAAAAAAACTTAGTTAAGGGTATTTTGGACATTTTATTAGCTTAGCTGCGCTTAATAGGCCGGTTTGCCTTCCTCTCTGGCGGCCTCCTTACTTTATCTTTTTTATTTTTTTGTTTTACTAGATAATATAGTAAATTACAAGTATAGTCCCTGTGGTTTGTCTTTTTTTTTTCATTTTTAATTTTTCATTTTATACCCTTATTATATTAATTAACGATAATTTTAACTAAAGATAAATTAAAAATATGTATTAGATTTTGTAAATTATACCATTAAAAAATTTTGTCGATAGTTTTAAAATAAGTTAAATATTAAATATTTTTATACTTTTATGAAATTTATCTGATATATATATATATATATATATATATATATATTTGCAAATTTGTCTACACTAATCCAAAAAAAACTTTCTATTTTAAGTTGTGTTTAAAAAAGTATCATTTTTTTTTATTTATGTAATATAAAAATTGAAATTTATCTATGTCTATTAATAAAAAAATGTATCGTTTTTAGATAGTTCATTAATTACATATTTTTTTAAATGTGTATCAATTAATAGAATTTATAATATTCTTATTAAAAAAATCAAAACATAAACTTAAATTTATATAGAGAATGATATTTAGTTATATTCCAAACTACAAAGTACAAACCATATACCCAAAAAATTCCAATCATTTCCAATTCCAAATCCTTAGATAAAATCCAAATCTCTTGAAAACATTACGTCAAACCAAAGAACCCTTATTGCTTTGTTTGATCAAAATGCAGGCTTATGAACCATGCATATTTCACCTTGTAAATCATTCTTTTATAATCTACTGATTAATGAAATAAAGAAAATGTGTAGTTGTTAGTTGATTATTTATTTTTCGTTATAATAAATTTAAGTTTATATTTTGAAAAATATATATACATATGTGTATAAATATAATAGAGGGTTTTTTTATTTCATCCACATTTTATAAAAACATTTAATTAATTAAAATATCTAAAACCGATACATTTTTTTTAATTAATAGACATAGATAAATTTCGATTTTTTTTTCTTACATAAATAATAAAAATGATAAATTTCTTAAACACAACTTAAAAAAGAAAAGTTTTTTTTCTGGATTAGTGTAGACGGATTTACAGATATATATTAAATAAATTGCAAAAAAAAATTGAAAATATTCAATACATATCTTATTTTAAAGTTATCTACACGATTTTTTCTAATGGTGTAATTTACAAAATGAAATACGTATTCTTAATGTATTGTTAATTAAAAGTTATCATTAATTAATTAATATAATAAGAGTATAAAATGAAAAATGAAAAAAAGGTAGGAAAGAAAAGAAAAGAGAAAGAAAAATACAAACTACAAGGACTATAATTGTAATATATTATATAATCTAGTAAACAAAAAAATGAAAAAAATAAAGAAAAGGTGAAAGGACCAAAATACCCTTAATGTAACTAAGATTTTTAACTAAAGTTGGTCAGAGGGACCAAAAATGAAACAAAATGACAACCATAATGACCAAAATTGTAATTAGTTTGAAAGATGGACCAAACTTGATAATGGGTAGCAACCTCAAGGACCAAAAATGTAATTTACTCTATAAGATATGTAAAACTAAGGTGTTGATCGGTTCGTTTTTTGTTAAGACCTGAATGGATATAGTTGTCTGTATATAAGTTGTTGTTTGGTTACTGTGCTGAATAAACGGTCTGAATGTCAGAAATGACCATTTTACCCCCAACTTATTAGATATACCGGAAACACATCCATATATTAGGTCTAAAAAAACCAGAATCATGAAAATCGATGGAGAACAAATGTATTGAACCAAAAAAAATATACACCAGATCGATAAACATAAAATCGGTCCACAAAATCCATCCACAAAATATGCACATATCGATCGATATCACAGCAAGAAATCGATTTCACAAAATATTTACCCTTTGATTTACATCAACATTTATGGATCAAACAACATTAATTGTCTATCAATTTTTACTTTACAACATCATCGATTATCAGATGGAGAACCCATTATAGATGGAGAACCCAAAAAAATCAATGGAGATAGAGAGGAGATCCAGGAACAGGTTTGCTAGTCTGCTAGAGAACGAACGGATGGAGATAGAGAGGATAATCTACAAACGATTTTGTCGACGGTGCTTCAATAGTTCTTCGACCGGAAATCGTTGGGCTTTAAACCCAGAAAATCGATGGCCATCGTTATACTCAGTAGCTTGAGAGAGAACGATTGAGAGAAATATACATATGTAAGAGAGAACGATGGAGACGATGGAGCTTCTGCACCTTCAACTTTTGAGAGCGAAGTGATGGAGAAAGGAGAGGTGCGACTGATTTTATAAAATGTGGAGGGTTTCTTTTACTTCATGTGAGTACTTGGGGTGTAATGGGTGGTTGTTGGGGGAGGGTAGATAGGGAAAATATAAAAAAGTAAATGGCTGAATAGCAAGGAGTTAATATTTTTAGCTGACCACTTCAGCCACCGGCTGACCGAATAAGCCATATCCCTTATTCAGCCCATTAAGTTGCTATCGAACTGGGCCTAATCTAGCAACATAACCAAAGAGCAATAAGAACATGAAATGCAACAATAAACTAATTAAATTAGGTTAAATTAAATAGACAAATGAAATAAAAAGAGAATTATTTACTGATTTGGATTCATAAATGTGATAAATGTTAATGTTCATAAAATAATCAACATCATCTATCATAATGTGACATGACATCAAGACCCACAAATCGAAGTTTGACTCAATAAGGGTTTTTAGGTGTTTGTGGTGGATTGCAATCGTGAAACAAATGCTTTGAATACATTTGATGTGATTGTGTCATGCTATGGTGCCAATGACACAATTACGAGCACTTTAGCCGGTGGAGCTCAGATGACTTAAAAACTATATTTTGGATCATTTGTAAATGGAAGACTTTTGTGTGCTTCTTACTCTTGAGCATATAATACAGGAGAGAGCTTGAGAGAGTGAGCTCTTAGGATTACATTTTATCAAGTGTTACGGTTTGAAGTTTGTAATCGATAAAAACTCTTTGAACTCCCCTGTCAATATTGAATATACGAACCATCATCTCTGCTTCTTGTGGATGTACACTATCTCACGGTAATGGAACCACATTTAATCTTTAAAAGCAAACATAATAATTTACTTTTTGGTTCATATGATAATCTAATTTAAAAGTACTTTTTAGAAATTGTTTCACCATCATTATTACCATGATGACACCCAAAACCAACAATTATCACATGTCTACACTTTCACACATAAACATATATCAATTGAAATGCATCACAAGACTAGAGATATTAACCTCCAAATTTCTGAATTGATTAGTAACAACTTCAAATCTTTTCCATCCTTCAAAAGTAACATAGAAACATGCCTTACTAAACTTGTACCATATGTTATTATATCTTTATTTATTTGGTACACAAAAGCCATTTTTTACATTCCAACTCTTCGATAACTCTGGATCTTGGTCTTCTACCTTCATGGCACAACATAACCTAAGAAAACACAAAGTAGAAACAAGTTAGATCATAAAAAAGACAAAAGTTAATTTATAGAGAGAATGAGTCGTTTAAAATCTTACTTCCACATCGGGTTCCGTGGCTAAGTGGTTTGCCGCAAGCTTGTGCAATGAATGCTGCCTTCTCCATGCTGATAATGTTCTCAACCTCGGTCGTGATATGGTTGCACACGCATGCCAAGTCTACATTCTTGACAACGCTACAACAACCATGAGACGGTTGAATCTTAGGACCTGATTTCTGTACGTACCGTGCACATTGCTCCATGAGTCCTTGGACGTCACCCTGGCACTGCGCTGAGACCAACTTGTTGCCAAGGATTACGACTAGTGAGCAAACTAGAACAGTGAAAAACATGAAACGGGCTGTAAAGATTGCCATTGTAAAATAAAAAGAAAATGAGAAATAAAATATGTTTTGAAGTATTTTGATGGTGTTTGGTGAAACTAAGAAATAGTGCATTTATAGGGGGGTTTTAGAGGATAAAGATGGAAAAAGTGTTGGAGGGTTCTTCTTTTACATGTGAAAAATAAGGAGTTACATTTTTTTTACCATCGTTGTAAATGTGACTTTGTGGTTCATGGTTTTCATGTTTTTATAACGGTCGTTTGTAGTATACGTTACAGGAGGTCTAATTATTTGAGGAACTTTAAAGTTTGTGAGATCCGTAAAATCTATTTTAATCCAATAATTTGAGATAATTAATATTATTTCTTTAATTAATATTGAAAGAGTAATTATGTAATTTTGATTTGGATGACAACTAATAAATTAATTGTCTCTCTCTATGAGTTGATTCTTTTTCCATAAATTAAAAACTTTATTATAATATCTCTCCCTCACTCAAAAGTTAATATATTTCTTATGGACTTTTTCTTTTTGTTTTATGATATTATAATTTGTTAACATATGTGAATATTCACTATTTTTGTTGCGTACATATGCATTGATTTTTTTTGTTGCTAAAAAGTTGGTATTTTGGCAATCTCCTTTTTTGTTAAAAATGATTTTGGGTGTTCACAATATTCACATTGTGTTAACAAAGTGGTAGGTTTAGTTTTGATTTTATTACGTACTTGGTGTTCACAAATTATACCATATATTGAAAATCCATAATATGTTCATGTTGTGTTCACAAAGTTAACTTGATGTTACAAGATATAAGTTGTTCTTTGTTCACAAAGTTTTGTTGGATTGTTTGGTGTTTAGTGGTATTCACTTATTTGTACAAGTAAATTAAGTTTTTGGTATACTTATTTTTGTGGTTACGTTATTAATGGTAGGAGAGTAGAGAGAGGAGAGAGAAGATTTGTAAAATACCCACAATGCCCTTTCTATAAATTTTTAATTCAAAATTAACAAAATTATTAATTTCCTAATCTATACTATATTATAAAAACGACATAAAAAACTCTTAATTACAAAATTTTAAGCACAAGGTACAACTAATTAAAGTCAATTACTTAATTTACAATTTCTTAATGCTTTGGTACAACCTTTCCAAGCACAGTATCTCACATAATCATCTATTTGTGGAATGGATACTCATTTATTAATATAAATATTTGTTTTTTTGGTGGAGGATTTTATAAAATAAATTTTATATTAACATAATCTATTTTAAATGTAGATTTTACATTTAAATCTATATTAATGAGATGTAATATAAAATCTTTTTTCTTCGTATTTTTTTATATTACATCTCATAATGATTTTTCCATATTTTATTTTATAAAATATTTTCCATATTTTATTTTATAAAATCTTTTTACATAATGAGATGTAATATAAACTCTTTTTTCTTCCGTATTTTTTTTTGCTAATATAAAATCTATTTTATTTTATAAAATCTACACGTATTTTATATTAGCATAATATAAAATCTACACGTATTTTTTTGCTAATATAAAATCTACACGTATTTTTTTTCACGAGCATTAAAAAAAGAAAAAAGAAGGTTGATATGAATAAAAAATAAAAAATAACGAGATACACTAATAAATTATCGTATTCTTTAAAATAAAAATATTCCGCAATACTTTCCAAATTAACCAAGTGTAAAGAAAATAAAATAGAAATGATGTAGATATAAAAATATTCTTCCATATTTTTAGTATATTTACATTTAAATGTAAAATCGAAAATGAAAATAAAAGATTTTAAAATATTCTCTACATTCACTATAAATATATATAGCTTCTCTATGTATCATCCGAGTACAAGAAGAAGACGAACGGTCGGGTGTCAATGGCAAAACCTGCAACTGAACAAAATGTATTCCACTATATTTTTGTTTCTTTGAAAAACTATTTTTTTATATTTTATTTTATTTACTGAGGATTTGTTTATATTTTTCAAAACCCACAATCATATTTTTCGAAGTAGGGAAATAAGATATATATACATATCTTTATTTTTATCGACTAATACTATGAGGTCTTGAAGTCAATAGTCAGATAAATTTTCAAGTTGTACTGAGTGAATTTGAACTATATACCAGTTGAGTTGCCGGTTACAAAAGATAAAAATCATTTATTTTCTTTGTCATATTTGATGTGGGTTGAATGTTGTTAATTAATCTACAGATTTATACGTTCAAAGTGATTGTCAAGTGTTGTCGAGAAGGTTTCAGAAAAATTGCAAAATCTGTAAAAACGTATGTTCATATTTATAATTATTTCAATAATAGTGATATGTTGTGAGACATGTCGTTTGAGTTTTAAATAATATAATACAAAACTATTACCAACATTATTGCACAAACTCATAACAACAAACGATTAAGAATATATGCAAGTTAACCACTTATGAAAATACATTCATTTTTCACATTGTATTTCATTAACTGTTAACAGAGAAATTACGTTTCATTTTAACTCGGTTCAATATTCCAACAAAAAAATTATCCTCCTGTGCAATGCACGAGCCTAACACTAGTTTAACTCTTAATTTAATATATTGTGTGTTTTATATTGGGTCTCACGGATCTCACAAATTACAAAGTTTTTTAAAGAAGCCTCCCCTATGTTACAAATCCAATGATGATAATATATTTTTTTCTTTTTTGTATTCTTTTTCTTATGACGTGATGTTAATTTCTTATATAAAGTGCGCCTTGCATGCTCGACATGGTTCGGGTCGGTTTTGTATTTACATAATATAAAATGAGCCATCGAAATCGTGTTATGGTTCTGCCCTTGGTTTGGACGACTAGAGTAGCTAGTTCGGGTCTTCACTTTAATTGGATTCATAAGTTGGGCCAATCCCGTATTTTTGTATTATTGCATTTGGCAGCCCATTGAATTTGGGGGATGTTTGGGATTGCTTATTTAAGGGCTTTTTAGCTTATTCCAGTGTGGTACCGAAGATAAACATTTTTAGTGTTTGGATGGAGAAAAAATAAAAGTGACGGTGAAAAAGATTTTTTCATAAGTCATTTGGTCTAACTTATCAGCTTATTTGAAACAACTTATGATTTTTTTAAGTTTTTTATGTGTATAAGTAATCTCAAACACCCCTAAATAACAACTTGTTTGCTTATTACGTTTTGGTACCACAATAAGCTAATCCAAACACTTTCTATAAAACTCCTTTTTGTCACCACATAAGTTGATAAACACTTTTAAGAAAAAACAGAAGTTGTTTTAAAATAAGCAATCCCAAACACCCATTAGTGTAAAGTTCACTTTCGGTTCCTAACGTTTGTCACTTTTAATGAATATGGTCCATCAACTTCGTTTTCTCGGATTTGTCCGTGATGTTTGTCGATTCCCAACATATTTCGTCCCACAGTCTAACACTGTTAACTTTTTCCGTTAAATTCAATTAGATGAGGTATATACTTATCTTGACCATATTAAAAACCCAAAAAATTACAGAGCGATTTCAACCCTTTGAGTTGACTTCTAATTCTTGCAGATCGATTTCTACCAAACCACCATTACGACTGTTTTCTTTTCACCTTTACCTTCTGGAGATGAATTATTGGAAAAAAATGGAGCTGTTGGACTTGGAGAAGGCATCAGTGTACAATGGTTGTGGTGGTCGACTGATGCAACGAGGAAGATAAGGAGAAAGGGGAGAACTCGAAAGAAATGAGCGAGAGGGATAAGGAAACCTCAGAGGTGTCATGGTGGCAATTGACTGAAGACGATAGTTGAAACCGTACGTTATTGTCGGTCACTTAGTAGGGAAGGGGTATCATCTGTAACACCCTAAAATCAGAGTAAATTAAAACCTGCAAAACTTGACAACATGACATTCGTATTGATAACAAACTCCCAAGAAGGGGATCAGTCCTTAAGACTTAACAAAAACCTGTATCGATATGGAGTTCGTCAACAAACTAATCTAGACACCTATATCAAGATTACATCAGTTGACGATCCATAATGTACCAAAAGAATGGGACTTAACAAATGCCCTGAAACAATACTAATCATCTCAAAATGCCCCGAGACCAAACCCGTCTCTCAAAACCCCGGCAACCCACCGCTAAGGGAAACCTGTTATACACATCATTTGAGAAAAAGTGTCAGACTTAAAGCCTGGTGAGAACATACAATTATAAGGCTCAAAAGATATAAACATCCGTATCATAAGGAAATCTTTTCATAAAGGTTTAGTTTATAAAGATAACATTTCGCCACAACCGGGCCTTTTCGGTCCAAAACTCATTAAACGATGACAAAAGGACCATTTTACCAAGGATTGTGGTGCAACACAAAGTAGACCACCAAATCCGAGTTATGAGCTAAATACATGGAACCATGGCCACGAACTCTTCAGTCCGTACTACGATGTGAGGGAGGGCCCCCAAGGAACCATGTCATACTCGTTCATTAGACTACATCTGAACCATGGCTAGGATCGGGTCTCACATAACCGTACCTAAGTTACCCCCGAGGATCAAATGTAGCTAACTACAACGGAAGGGGCATATCCTTCCCAGCCATTACAACGGAAGGGGCATATCCTTCCCAGCCATTACAACCGAAGGGGCATATCCTTCCCAGCCATAAGTCGACTCGATACCTAGGGATCCACTAGTACAGTCAGAACTTGTCACAATATTTCATGTGACCAACAAAGCTAGATATATAGCTATCAACACATTTATATTTCAAAATGATATTTTCCAGACCAACTGCTGGTAAGAAAGATAATCATAAAACCAGTTTATATACATTCTTTCAATAAGCCACAAACATGGGCGAGTAAAACATCATTTTACTTCTGATAAGGCGGAACCCGTCATTTTAGTCAAAACTGATCGGGAACCCCGAAAATCACCAAAAACTTCATTTATATCAAAATGTAGAGAACATGAAATCATACCGTAGAAATACTTCGGATTTCGCAAATAAGAGTTTTGACATGTATAAAGTTTGTAAAATGGTAGTAGGAACTCACCCAATAGGTTTATACGAAAAACCCGAAGAACCAGATATCGACCCTCTTGACAAACCGAAGCTTTCTACACCGAAACCTCGGATCAAATACTTGATATAAGCTACCAAACTCTAGAGAGAGAGGGAGAACGATTTTAGAGAGAGAGAAGAGATAGATTAAAGATTTGAGAAAAATGAGATATTTTGAGAAAACTCACTATATGTCGGCCAGGCAACTACGCGGGTTATGCCGCGACTTCAACTCGCGGCATAACTCGCCCGTGTCCCAAAAACCCTAAAAATCCAGTGGGTTTCGCGGGTTATGCCGCGACCTCTAGTCGCGGTGTAACTCGCGTAGTTCTCAAAATCTCATTTTAAACAGAGGGTTACGCGGGTTGTGCTGCGACTTCTAGTCACGGTGTAACTCGCGTAGTTCACTGTTTGACCCCCCCCCCCCCAAACTTCACAAAATCCAAAACAACTTCAAACCAAACACGGAGCTAACGATAAAACCTTAACCACGAGAATACCAAAATTACACAACGGAAATTCGGGGTGTTACATCATCGTTTATGGTGGGGTGGAGTGGAGTGGGGTGGGGTGGGGGGAAGGGGGTAATTATATAATATATTATAATTAATAATTTTTATTTTCTTATAAACATAAGAAAACAAACAAAAATAAGGAGAAAAAGTTAAAAAAAGACCAAACAACCCCCCACTTAATGGACTTTTTTAACAATTGTTAGTGGGAGGGACCAAAATCGGGCCAAATAGCAAACTATAGTTACAAATTTGTATTAAATGAACTTTAGGTAAATATATAGTTATATTGAAATGTAGTTTTCATATATTAGGTATAGATCAAGGTTTACATTTATAAACTTAACTTAAACCGCAGAATGGTAAGTCAAGTATCGTTTTTCCCACAGAGTCAATGTTTATACTAATGATTTGAGTTAAAACCGAAAGCACGTGCTCCACAAAGATTGACTTGTTAGTTAATCAATTAAGTTTAAAGACAATCTAACTAAAACCAAAAATTATTACAAATAACACTATTTCAAAACATTTGGATTGAGAGTTTGTATTAAACTCTTAAACGAATAAAAATAGAAATTTATGACTACCGAAATAACATGAATATGAAATCAACATTCAAAATCAACAATATCTGTCATATATCGTTCTCAATGAAAAATGCATACTTTTACAATGTAAAACCAAAATAAAACTATAAGAATGAAATTGAATTGAGTTACACCTGAGTTTCTCTTTTGGGATGACCTCGGTACACACCTAGCCGTGCTACCCCTTTCGAGTGATGGTGTAACACCCTCAAATTTGGAAAAAACGACTAATTTAAAATTTTCAACAATACCTCAAAGTAGAGTAAAATCTCTTACGACAAGTCTATACTTGAAATACAATTATAGATTGAACCACCATCAAGTAAATAAATTCTTACATAAAGACTAATTGAAATCGGGGGTTACTAACAAAACCACTAACTGTCGCTATCTCCAATATAAATGCGGAAGTCTTCACCAAGCTAATCACCTCTTCGAGCACACGACTAGCACTCATCTCCCACAGAGACGCTAGAACTAATCCCGAAATGGAACCTGATGCACATGCCGGCAAATAAAAAGGTTAGGCTAACGCCTAGTGAGTTCAAGAGTTTTATATCATGATCATAAAGAAAATCGTAAAATGGAAATATTGTAACTCATAATCATGATCCTTTAAAATGAATTACTTTAAAATAAGAGAACGACTCATTTACCAATAATATGCATTTTGTAGATGGACGCCTCAACGTCAAAGCATTCTTTTGTGAATTAATGCAACCCAACACTTACTCAACACGTGAATAATGGTAAATGCTCAAACGTTAAAATTTGAATAAAACTTTATAAATCAAACGACCGAAATAAGAGTAAACTCAAGCCTTCAAAATTATAACGTATGGGGAATAACCCCAAACTCAAAACGTCACCGAAAACAAGAATAAAACTAAATACCCAAAACAACACCTTTCGGTGACGGGGGAGACCCGAATTCCATGACTAGTGGCGGAACACAAAAGTAGGCCACATTCCAAGTTATTGAGTTCACCATACTAGGATCAAGGCCACGAACACGCCGGCTCGTACTAAGATGTGGGGGAGGGCACCCAATGATTCCTAATCATGCTCATTCGCTAGGATTTACATTTACGAACCACGACTAGTATCTGGTCCCACATAACCGTACCAAGTTGCCACCCTAGGGTGCAAGTATCAACTAGCTACAATCGGGAAATAACTATCCCATAAAAACAGGCTCAGAAATTACATCACGGATGCAGGTCCGGGTATTGGACTCCGCGAGCCCTCACCGTATTATCCTCGAAATCTCATGACTAATTCTGGCGCCAACATATAAATAATAGCCCATTTTCTTTAAATAATAAAGACCGACTCATATGCCTATGGAGCCACTGCATTACAGTCTAAAACATTACATGACTCCAATCGAATGACCAAGACACTCAAAACATGTAATTATCAAATGATACACATTAAGCGAAATCATACTCACAACTCCACGACGGGCTATTAAACCGGACAATTGTCCCCAAGACTCATTTTAGTCAAACCGTTCCAGAGCTTAACAAAATTGCTTTATCGTACAATAAATGTCAGCGTAAACAATAAAACATTTTTAACCAACGGTCATGCAACTCAACGACTAAAAGTTTGATTAACCCAAAACACAAAGTTGGTTGAGGCAAACCATTTTCTAAATGAACTCATACCCTTATATTTCCAAAATACCTCATGACACAATGATATGCATTTTCCCAAAACGGGTATATAAGATCAAGTACTCAGAAATGACAATTACGTCAAATAAGCTCAATTTATATAAAATTGTCAAAGACACATGTCAACATGATTTATTTATCAAAATGCCCAAGAATGTATGTTAAATAAGTTTATAAAGTTAAACACTTGCAAATAACCAAAACTTATCAGCAGTTAACAAATTTCATGTAAAGCACAAAACACTTTAAAATAACCATTTTGGCATGTACTCCGTTTTCACAAATCGACTTGAACTCACCTCGCTAGATTTAGGCTAAATCTATATTTTACCCCAACTTGAGCTTCGTTGAAGAAATCTGAATCATCAAGCCAAATCTTCCATAAACCTAGATCCACAAGTTCCCAACCATAAGTAATCTTGTTCAACCATTTAGAATCGATCCCCAAATATTTTATATCAAAAATCTCCATTTTGGCCAAAACTCTAGTTTTGACCTAATTTCTCCAAAATCCCCCAAACCGAAATTTGGGAAACATAAACACTAGGAAATCATCAATGGAGCATTTATAACTTATATCAAAGTTTAGAAACTAGGAGGATGAACTCACCACTTAGGTTTTGGTGAAAACCTAGAAAACCCCAAATTTCTTGAAGGTGGAGGTGATGATGATGAGCTTTTGACCTTCGCTTTCAATATACCACCAAACACTCTTTAATCTTCCCAAAAATGACAATCTAGCCTTGAAAAGCTCTAAAAAACGAAACCATATCATTTTGAATCTCTCAAAACGGAGTAGAAATGAGCAAGATATGACCAAATGAAGAAAATCCTGATTTTATGCACTGTGAGATTCGCGCGACCCTGACATGCTACAGTGCCATTTGTCATTGTAGCGGGCACTGTCGCACAAGATGGCGCGACCCTGACATGTCACTGTAGCAGGCACTGTCGCGCGAGATGTACCGAGGGTCCCTTGCCTCGCGTGACCCTGCCATGCTACAGTGCCATTTGTAACTGTAGCGGGCACTGTCATGAGAGATGTACCGATGGTTTTTCGACCGCTTTCTCGACGATTTTCCCGACCGTTTCCCGATCGTTTTTACCGGTCGTTCCTCGACCGTTCTCCCGGCCATTCTTCGACCATTCTCTCGGCACATTTGTTATTATGCCAGATATCTTGCCATTGTCAAAATTACATGGCACATTCGTTGGGACGACCAACCACTTGGTAATCGCCGTTGCTATTGTGACATATGTCACAACTGCATGGCACTATAGCCGTGACTACCACACTCTTAGTACCATTCGTGCTATTGTGACAGGTGTCACAACCACTTGACACTACAACCATACTCCATATGTGGTTCTTCCTTTACCTATTCACCTAGTTCAACACTTTTCTTCAATTGGGATAGAAATCCAGGGTGTTACAATCCTCCTAACCTTAGAATGATTTCGTCCTCGAAATCTATTTCTCACCCAAGACATCCCATTACCACTCTTAGCACTTATTGGGTTTTCCCGGTCCCCAAGAACATTTTGAACCAATTGTAGACCTCAAGGATGTCCTTCTCCCGAGACGACTGCCTCTCTTCCAAGGGTTTGTCGCTAATCCACTTCATCCTTCTGCTAACACTTGGTGACCTCCTGTCGCGACTAGCATACTTAGTTTCATGGAGATTCTCACATTCAACATTCGCCTTGATATGTCATGCTCATACTAGGATGTACGTCGAATCATTATTATTTCCAACCCTACGTCCTCGGTTGCCTCCGAACCTTAGACGACACGTACTACCTCAAGGCCGTTTTTTAACTCAACTTCTTATTGACTCGCTCATTCCATCTCAACACAATCCTGAATCCGTGTTCTAATGCCCAATGTCCATTAAAAGGATTCTCAATTCCTACTGCATCCAGAAAATCATGCAGATCCATACCTAAATACCAAACTTTAATTTTCTTTAAGTTCTACTACCGTGGAACTAGCATTTCTCATAATCCCACGGTTACACTTCCAAACGACTCAACGATCGTCGACCTCAAAGTACAAGTCGGCTAGCACTGCCGATACCAAAAAGATTTAAAGTTGACACCTAAAATGGATATGAGACTTCAAACACACAGGTTTACGGACAAACCAAAACATCCTTAATATTCCCAAATACCCATAAAGGTAGTACACTACCAACATATAACATGCTGCCAATATCAACCCAACGATTGAAAACCAACCGCACTCAAGCAATCGCACAAGGCTCAACCCAAAGATTTACCGAAAAAGATCACCTCTTATATATGGGGGTAACATATAAATCTGATACCTCAACTACTCATGCGTGAATCGATCCAAAACCAAAACCCAAAATTCAAGACTGACCACAAGTCGGATCATCCGACGTTTCAATTTCCCAAGGACTCCTCTAGTCCTTAATTACAACTCCTTTCCAGATAGAGTTTTAAATCTATAGCCCTAGTGAGTTCAATGTTTTTCAACTAGTATGCCAATTTGAAATTTATAAAACTTTAAAAATATACAAGCTTTACGACTATTAATCGTGCGGTAAAAATCCACTACCGTTCACTCGAAAGGTGTGCAAAACGGTCACCAATGTCGTGCATATGAAACCCTTTCAATATTCATTTGATCAACACTTGCTATAATCAAGACAAAAACAAAAGGTGTGCAACAAAATTTTCAAACGGACTGCCATGGTCCTAACATGCCTCAAGTTATACCGTGTATGAAGAAAATTTTATGTTATAAAACAATGTACAACCGAGCGTTTGGACAAACTCCCGAAGAAGGAATCTACATAATCAAGCTAATTTTTTTTAACCACAATGTGACATGGAAGAAAATTTGCCAATAAGACCCGCAGGCCTAAGTTTATTTTTGAAAATTTAACAAGGCAAAACGTGCATGCGATTTGGTTAAACTTAAAGTAATTGAAATCGATTTCAACTCTTAAATCGCATAATAAAATGTTCTTTGTCCCCAAAATAGTGCCTACCATGACATGCATACCGATAACTCATTTAATGCATTGCGAAAAACTTATAATAGTAAAATCAACGACTGAAGCATGTTCAAGACAAAAGTTTAACACAAGACAATATAAATCTTACGTATGTTTACTCACACCAACAGTATGAATTAATTTAAATTTTAAGTAACGTGCGACGAGATGTACTCATATAAACTAAGAGAAATCACACAATATTGAAACTTTCAAAAATAACATAAGGGATAACACTTACTAACAAAATCTCAAGACGTCCCTCACGGTTGCGAAAAGACATGTGCAAAACCCTCATGAGACGAAAATGTTAAACAAGAACTCATGAGTTATCACACACAACAATTTAATTATTCACACTTCCAAAATTTTATCTATGCGATGCGAACTGTCGTAAAATAAAACTCCATATGACTCGACTGAATTTTCATAAAACTCATCGACGCTAAAACCAAACGATGCCAAAATTTCCATTTCCCAACATAAAAGTATAAGACGACAATATGTCAAAAAAATGCTAAAAATTCTAAGAGTTTCTCTTTTATCGCAAGGTAGAATAAAGTGACAATTTTCAACAAAATTGCATGGGACACAATGCCAAATAAACTCGCAAATTTACACGAGGCAAAACTTAAAACTTACGCATTTCAAAGTTCACTCACACTCCGAAATAAAAACGTCGCAAATAATACCCCATAAAATTCAACACGACTCGTACAGACTAAAATTCCCAAGGAAACTCCGACTCAAGAACAAGGGAATAACCTTTCCTTTAAAACCTTAACATACGTGGAGGAGATCCAATGTCATGGTTAAAATTTCATAGTTACTCGCCCAAGAATCTAAACAAGGTCAAATCGTAAATATCACGACATCCGAAAATAGTGTTCGAGAAAACATGATTAAAGTAAATCTCAACAAGGTTTGCAATCATATGCAATAAAAAAATTTCATGCGTGTTTAGAATCAGAGTTTAAAATCTTGTGTGTGCTAAACATTTTCCCAACATTTTGTAATGTAGTTCACATGACAATTTGGAAACATGAGGAATAATTTATGTAATTTATTTCAAAAGTATATTCTTTTGTGCATGAATTTGATCGACATTCATCGTTTAGAAACCACGCTCATCAAGTTCTCAGTCACACTATTGTCATCCAGATACATCAAACATCTAAAAGTCATAATCACACCAATCTGATTAACTTACAATCTCTACTTGAAATAGAGTCTCTTTATCAAGCCTATGGTTCTAATTTCAACCAATAACTCCAACATCAAAATGGTCAACTTAATGCATTCATCACGCTTAACTATCACTCGAAAGTGACAATGCTATAAACATCGACTCTTCCTTAGACTACTCGCTTAGAAACTTCTTTACTACCCCAACGGTCATCCCACCAAGGTAGTACAAGTATACACATGTAGCATGTAGGTTCACCATGACACTGGCCAGGTGCCGTTATGAACGTACCGTACATGATCATTCTTGCTATCATTGACAAGTTTCCCGTTTCTAGCGACCCAATCAACTCCCAAATATCTTATCTGAAGGTACCAAATGGTGCAATTCTCTCCCTTAATCACCTAAACAACGCTAGCTTGAGTCTAGGTATCCAAAATCAACACCTAATTCTCTCAAACTTAGGCTCTGATACCAACTTGTAACACCCTCAAATTTTTAAAGAACGACTAATTTAAATTTTTCAACAATACCTCAAAGTAGAGTTAAAAATCTTACGACAAGTTTATACTTGAAATAAAATTATAGATTGAACCACCATCAAGTAAATAAAGTCTTACATAAAGACTAATTGAAATCGGGGGTTACTAACAAAACCACTAACTGTTGCTATCTCCAATATAAATGCGGAAGTCTTCACCAAGCTAATCACCTCTTCGAGCACACGACTAACACTTATCTCCCACAGAGATGCTAGAACTAATCCCGAAATGGAACCTGATGCACATGCCGACAAATAAAAAGGTTAGGCTAACGCATAGTGAGTTCAAGACTTTTATATCATGATCATAAAGGAAATCGTAAAATGGAAATATTGTAACTCATAATCATGATCCTTTAAAATGAATTACTTTAAAATAAGAGAATGACTCATTTACCAATAATATGCATTTTGTAGATGGACGCTTCAACGCCAAAACATTCTTTTGTGAATTAATGCAACCCAACACTTACTCAAGACGTGAATAATGGTAAATGCTCAAACGTTGAACTTTGAATAAAACTTTATAAATCAAACGACCGAAATAAGAGTAAACTCAAGCCTCCAAAATTATAACGTATGGGGAATAACCCCGAACTCAAAACGTCACCGAAAACAAGGATAAAACTAAATACCCAAAACAACATCTTTCGGTGACGGGGGAGACCCGAATTCCATGGCTAGTGGTGGAACACAAAAGTAGGCCACATTCCAAGTTATTGAGTTCACCATACTAGGATCAAGACCACGGACACGTCGGCTCGTACTAAGACGTGGGGGAGGGCACCCAATGATTCCTAATCATGCTCATTCGCTAGGATTTACATTTACGACCCATGGCTAGTATCCGGTCCCACATAACCGTACCAAGTTGTTACCCTAGGGTCCAAGTCTCAACTAGCTACAAATGGGAAATAACTATCCCATAAAAACATGCTCAGAAATTACATCACGGATGCAAGTCCGGGTATTGGACTCCACGAGCACTCACCGTATTATCCTCGAAATCCCATGACTAATTCTGGTGCCAACATATAAATAATAGCCCATTTTCTTTAAATAATAAAGACCGACTTATATGCCTATGGATCCACTACATTACAGTATAAAACATTACATGACTCCAATCGAATGACCAACGCACTCATAACATGTAATTATCAAATGATATGCATTAAGCGAAGTCATACTCACAACTCCACGACGGGCTATTAAACCGGACAATTGTCCCCAAGACTCATTTTAGTCAAACCGAGCCAGAGCTCAACAAAATTGCTTTATGGTACCCACAACATTTTGCTTTATGGTACTCAAATGATATGCATTAAGCGAAGTCATACTCACAACATTGCTTTATGGTACTCAAATGATATGCATTAAGCGAAGTCATACTCACAACATTTTTAACCAACGGTCATGCAACTCAACGACTAAAAGTTTGATTAACCCAAAACACAAAGTTGGTTGAGGCAAACCATTTTCTAAATGAACTCATACCCTTATATTTCCAAAATACCTCATGACACAATGATATGCATTTTCCCAAAACGGGTGTATAAGATCAAGTACCCATAAATGACAATTACGTCAAATAAGCTCCATTTATATAAAATTGTCAAAGACACATGTCAACATGATTTATTTATCAAAATGCCCAAGAATGTATGTTAAATAAGTTCATAAAGTTAAACACTTCCAAATAACCAAAACTTATCAGCAGTTAAAAAATTTCATGTAAAGCACAAAACACTTTACAAGTTTGCAATAAGACACGATAATAGATGACAACTCCCTAATCTAAGTCTCGCTAGACATAAGATTACAAAAAGGTTGTCAACTATTTTCAAATAATTGTCTTCAATATTGGCATCCCAAAATGCTCCTAAGCTCACCACTAAAGTCGATTAAGCTTCCTTGGCGCTTGCGCCACTAAAACCTGAGATACATACCAACAATCAAGTGTTAGACCAAACTGGTCTAGTGAGTTGCATATAAACAAGGCATATTTATATAAATCATGTTATGAACAATTATGATGCTTCAATCACCACAGTCAATACGGGGCCAATCATGGGGGAGACCTATCACACCAATGAGTTTTACCTCAAGTCAATGTACCTTGATGTTCACTCGCTTGAGCAACGTCCCGAAGGCCCAGCACACTTGAAGACTACCTCCCAGGCATTACTCCAAATGGCGGAGGTCTAGGTGCATACCATTATAGTGGCACCTAAGACTACATCCTCCTAGCACTTACTCATGGTTCGTTCTATGTACTTACAATGTCCGTCTCTATACATAATTCCATACCCATAAGATACATGTATAAGACTTCAACAATTCCAAGCATAATTTAGGTACAAAACTCTAAAATATGCAAATACTCAATATTATCCATGGCTCATCAAGACAAATATATAAACATGCTCAAATATCAAGAATAATAATCTCATCCATGTCCACAACCATATTCAAGACTAAGATACCAACAACATCCAAAGTAGCAGTTAGGTCAAACTTATCAAGTGATCAGATCTTCTCATGAAAATGATGCATTAGGTAGGAAAGCACATAAAATATGTATCTCATTTGAAAATAATACAAGAAACTCACTATCTAGGTTTTATAGAAAAACCCTAGAAACTTAGGAGACTCCTAGCTTGGATGGTGAGAAGTTAGGACTTGAATCCAAGATGAAATGCTTCAATAGATACTTCCTAGATGTAGTAAATGCTCTCACTAACCATCCACAAGTTGAAATTAATGAGGAGAAGAAGTTTGGTGATGAGAAATCACCCCCACAGCAGTAAAATCGCCTAGGGTTTTGAGAGAAATCAGTCTTGTGTAATAAATCCCGCTGGAAGCCCGTTTTTATACCCCAAACCCCGCCGACGATAGTGCCCGGCGATTGTGCCCATGGCACTATCGCGAGGGCACAATCGCGCTAATCGAAAAACCTACGGTACATCAAAGGTGATAGTTTCCGGCGATTGTGCCAAGGGCACTATCGCGAAGGCACAATCGTGACCACCCCCGACCTCTCGGTACATATCCCGCGATAGTGCCAGGCGATTGTGCCAAGGGCACTATCGCGATGGCACAATCACGACCACTCCCTTCGACCCGAAAACCTGACTTTTCTAAAGGTCGATAAAGCGAAGCTAAATATACGGATGAACATGAAATTAACAGATTGATAAGACACCAATTAAGCACACAAAGGGATTCTTAATTTAGCTAATAGACAAGGAACGAGGGGAATACTTACCTTAGATTTTTCGGGTGTTACAATCCTCCCCACCTAATAGGGATTTCGTCCTCGAAATCTTATTTACTAAAATAGATGCGGATATCTTTTCTTCATGTCCTCTTCTGATTCCCAAGTCACGTTAGTGCCCCGATGATGTTTCCATTGAACCTTCACCATCGTCACTTCCTTATGCCGCAACTGCTTTGTCTTTGAATCTAGAATAGCTTCCGGTTCTTCTACACATTGGTTCCCGTTGTCCACGCGAATTTCCGTCAAAGGGATAACACTTTCCTCTTCGGCCAAACACTTGCGAAGGTAGCAAACATGAAAGGTAGGATGGATTCCGTCCTCCGGCGGTAAGTCCAATCGATAAGTTTGAAGTCTGATCTTCTCTAAAATCGTGAAGGCCCCAAGGAAATGGGGACTAAGCTTTCCGCGCTTCCCGAAACGGATGATCCCCTTCCAAGGCGACACTTTCAACATAACTCGATCTCTCACTTGGAAGTCAACTGGTTTTCGCCTTTTGTCCGCGTAGCTCTTTTGTCAGTTTTGAGCCGCCTTCAACCGTTCTCGAATACCTTTCACTTTATCCGCCATTGATTGCACAATTTCCGGACCCGTAAATTGCTTCTCTCCCGCCTCGAGCCAACACACCAGTGTCCTACATTTCCACCCGTAAAGTGCCTCGAATGGGGACATCCCAATACATGAATGGTAACTGTTATTGTAGGCGAATTCCACTAAAGGCAAGTGCGAATCCCAAGTTCCTCCAAAGTCTACGACGTACGATCGAAGCATGTCCTTGAGAGTTTGGATCGTCCTCTCACTTTGTCCATCGGTTTGGGGGTGATATGTCGTACTCAACTTAACCTTCGTGCCCAACTCCTTCTGCAATCCATCCCAAAACTTGGAAGTAAACCGACTATCCCTATCCGAGACTATGGATAATGGAACACCGTGACGGGACACCACTTCATCAATATAGAGTTTAGCTAATTTATCCATCGGTAACGTCTCCCGCATTGCCAAGAAATGCGCACTTTTGGTAAGCCTATCCACCACTACCCAAATAGTGTCGTGACCCTTCAAGGTCTTCAGTAGTTTGGTAACGAAGTCCATCGTGATGTGCTCCCACTTCCATTCCGGAATGGTCAATGGTTGTAAGCTTCCATAAGGTTTTTGATGTTCCTCTTTGACTTGGAGGCAAGTGACACATCTTTCCACGTAGTTCGCCACGTCGAGCTTCATTACCGACCACCAATAATGAAGTTTCAAATCTCGATATATTTTGGTGCTACCGGGATGTATGGAATACTTTGACTTGTGCGCCTCCGTCAATAGTAACTCACGGTTTCCCCCGATCTTCGGTACCCAAACTCTTCCTTGGAATAACTTAAGGCCGTGACTGTCTTCCGTTAGCGTTTCCCGTTGCTTCACCATGATTTCTTCTTTGAGGTTTTCTTCCTGAAGTGCCTCCGTTTGACTCCTCTTGATGTCCTCTACCAAGCTTGACATCACCTCGATCCTAGCGAAAGTTACCTTAGTTTCCCCTCCATAACTCTTCCGGCTCAACGCGTCCGCTACCACGTTGGCTTTACCGAGGTGGTAAAGCAATTCACAGTCGTAATCCTTCAAGAGTTCTAACCATCTTCATTACCGCATGTTGAGATCCTTTTGGTCAAAAATGTACTTCAAACTTTTATGGTCGGTGAATAAAGTACATTTCGTCCCGTAAAGGTAATGTCGCCACAACTTCAAAGCAAATACCACTGTCTCTAGCTCTAAGTCGTGCGTCGGGTAATTCTTCTCGTGATCCTTGAGTTATCGCGATGCGTACGCGATCACCTTTCCCCTTTGCATCAAAACCCAACCTAACCCCAACTTAGAGGCGTTACTATACACCACGAAATCTTCGGATCCTTCGGGTAAGGATAATATCGGTGCTTCGCATAAATTCTTTTGAAGAGTTCGGAAAGCGTCCTGCGTCTCGGTCCAAGCGAACTTGACGTTCTTCCTCGTCAATGATGTGAGTAGTGAGGCGATCTTTGAAAAATCTCGAATGAACCGCCGATAGTAACCGGCCAAGCCCAAGAAACTCCTGATCTCCGTTGGACTTGTCGGTGGCTCCCAATTCATCATCGCCTCTATTTTTGCCGGATCCACTTTCACTCCGTCCTTGGACACTACGTGGCCCAAGAATTGAACTTCTTGGAGCCAAAACTCACATTTGGAGAACTTTGAAAACAACTTCTCCTTTCGAAGAATTTCCAAGACTTCCCGTAGATGTCGTCGGTGCTCTAACTCGTCACGAGAGTAGATGAGGATATCGTCGATGAAGACTATAACCGACTTGTCCAAAAAGGGTCGGCATACTCGGTTCATCAAGTCCATAAACACAGACGGAGCATTGGTCAACCCAAACGACATAACTAGAAACTCATAATGACCGTACCTCGTTCGGAATGTTGTCTTCGGTATGTCGCTCTCCTTCACCCGCACTTGATGATAACCGAATCGCAGGTCTATTTTTGAGAAACATCCCGCTCCCTGAAGTTGATCGGAGAGATCGTCGATCCGAGGAAGTGGATATTTGTTCTTTATGGTAACTTTGTTGAGCTCGCGATAGTCTATACACATCCGCATAGACCCATCTTTCTTCTTCACAAATAGCACCGGTGCTCCCCAAGGCGACGAGCTCGGTCGTATAAATCCTTTCTCAATTAGTTCTTGGAGTTGCGTCATCATCTCTTGCATTTCTGTCGGGGCTAAATGGTAGGGAGCACGAGCAATCGGAGCAGCTCCCGGAGTAAGGTCGATGTGGAACTCCACTTGTCGCTCTGGTGGAAGTCCAGGTAGAACGTCTGGAAAGACATCCGGGTAGTCGCACACCACCTCCACTTCTCCCAACTTCTTCTTCTCTAGCTTCGCGTCGATCATATAGGCTAAGTACGACTCAAAACCTTTGGCTAGGCTCTTGCTTGCCTTGAGTGACGATATAAACATATTGGTTCCTCGGTTCTTCTCTCCGTAAACTAACACTTCACCACCCTTCGACAAGGGTACTCGAATCAACTTCTTAGAACAAAAGATGCCGGAGTCGTGCTTAGCTAACCAATCCATTCCCACTATTACATCAAAACCTCCAATATTGGCCGGTAACAAATCTATAACAAAGAGCTCTCCATCTAATTCTAAGGTGCATCCTACATAGCAACTCCGAACAACCATATGCTCTCCGTTGGCTACTTCTACCACTAGAGCATCATTCAACAAACTACAAGGAGTGGTGAGGTTCTTACAAAAAGAGGTAGACACAAAGGATAGGTTCGCACCGGAATCGAATAAAACACGGGTAGGTAGAGAGTTCACTAGAAACGTACCTGACACTACGTCCGCCGCCTCTCTTGCTTCAGTAGCCGACATCTGGAAGGCCCGACTTGGCGCCTTCGGTTGAGCTTCCTTCTTTGGCAAAGCCCCACTTGACGCCCCTTGGTTACCTCTTGCCAGTTTAGGGCAGTCGCGTTTGATGTGTCCCGGTTCCTGGCACTCATAAAAAACTCCCCGTGAGGGGCAATCCCGACTCATGTGGTCCTTTCGCCAACACTTAAAACATTCCATAGCTCCAGAAAACGGTCTCGGATTGCAAGGCCCGAAGTGCTTGCTCTTACATTTGGGGCACCACCTCGCCTCACGTCGTGGGTCAATGTTCCCCCCCCCCCCCGTTAAAGGGTTTGGAAGGTCGTGCGGGCCCGATTGGCCCCTCCCATTTACGCTTTTTGCCTTGCAATTTCTTCTCCTCTCTCTCTTGTAGTAGATCATCCTCTACCAACTGAGTAGCCTCGATGACCTCTTGCAATGTAGACTTCTGAGCGTTCCTCACGCCCGTCTTCATCTCTGCCGGTAACCCCTTCACAAACGCCTTCATCTTGGATCCTTCATCCGTTGCCAAGTGCTCGACCAAACTGAGCTTGTCCATGAATAGTTTGACATAGTCGGCGACCGACAAATTACTCTTCTTCAAACTTCGGAATTCCTCTTCTATCTTGTCGAGTGCTCTTTCGTTACAATACTTCTCCATGATCTTCTTCTTGAATGTTGGCTAAGTGAGCTTGGCCAAAACTTCCGGTGTGAGAGCTCTTCGAGTGACGTTCCACCAACTCAAAGCATCCCCTCTAAGCAGTTGATAGGCGAACTTGACTTTCTGTGAGTCCGCATACTCGCTTGATTCAAAAGCCATCTCTACGTCTTGAATCCATCTCAAGCAGACTAACGGGTCGGTCGTCCCAGAGAATTCTGGAGCCCGACTACACAAGAAGGTCTTGAAAGAACAACCCCCCTCCTTCCTCTTATCAGTCCTGGTCGCATGCTCTTCAGTTCCAGGTGCATTATTAGCACCACCAGATCCTAACACTGTATTGTCCTCCACCGTTTCATGCCTCCGATTACTTGCATCCCGGTCCTCTATAACTTTCAGGAGTTTCTCATCCCGCTTGTCTATTGCAGAGTTCATCATCTGCATTATGCTGGCCAACAGGACCGACTGAGGGTCCGCTTCTTGAATAACCGGGTCCTCAGCTTCCAAATTCCTTTGGGGAATCTCATCTACGATCCCCTCTAGCATTGGGGTATCGGCGGAATGACTTGGTTTACCGTTGGATTCGCTTGTCGATTTATTTCCGGGGACGTTACACTTTCCTCATTTGCATCCTCGGTCACCCCGACCCGACTCCTCGTGTTTACCATAATAAACTGTCACACATGACAAGAGTGGTACCGGTTAATTCTTTAAAAGATAATCGGTTCGATACGTACTACTACAAGGATCAATCATCATAATAATAACTTCAAACATGCTCACGTAATCATAAATTCAGAACAACACTGGCCAAGTGAGATTGTGAACGTATTTTACACAAGAATCCTTGTTATCATCATTATAATTCTCAATCGATGCAATTCCGAAATCCTAATACTCTCCCCACCTAGGAATGCTCTACCCAAATGGACAGTGATCCTATAAGCATAGACAGTCTAGGTATGCTAAGGTCAACACCTAGTTCATTTAAAATAGAGCTCTGATACCAACTTGTAACACCCCAAAAATGGGACTAACAAAAATTTCCGGAAATAGAAATGTGGTATGCATAAAATGCTCAAGCACGAGCTCATACAAAAAGGAACAACAAATGTCTGTTAATTACAAGTTTGCAATAAGACACGATAATAGATGACAACTCCCTAATCTAAGTCTCGCTAGACATAAGATTACAAAAAGGTTGTCAACTATGTCCAAATAATTGTCTTCAATATTGGCATCCCAAAATGCTCCCAATCTCACCACTAAAGTCGATTAAGCTTCCTTGGCGCTTGCGCCACTAGAACCTGAGATACATACCAACAATCAAGTGTTAGACCAAACGGGTCTAGTGAGTTGCATATAAGCAGGGCATATTTATATAAATCATGTTATGAACAATTATGACGCTTCAATCACCACAGTCCATACGGGGCCAATCATGGGGGAGACCCATCACACCAATGAGTTTTACCTTAAGTCAATGTACCTTGATGTTCACTCGCTTGAGCAACATCCCGAAGGCCCGACACACTTGAAGACTACCTCCCAGGCATTACTCCAAATGGCAGAGGTCTAGGTGCATACCATTATAGTGGCACCTAAGACTAAATTCTCCTAGCACTTACTCATGGTTCGTTCTATGTACTTACAATGTCCGTCTCTATACATAATTCCATACCCATAAGATACATGTATAAGACTTCAACAATCCCAAGCATAATTTACGTACAAAACTCTAAAATATGCAAATACTCAATATTATCCATGGCTCATCAAGACAAATATATAAACATGCTCAAATATCAAGAATAATAATCTCGTCCATGTCTACAAACATACTCAAGACTAAGATACCAACAACATCCAAAGTAGCAGTTAGGTCAAACTTATCAGGTGATCAGATATTCTCATGAAAATGATGCATTAGGTAGGAAAAGACATAAAATATGTATCTCATTTGAAAATAATACAAGAAACTTACTATCTAGGTTTTATAGAAAAACCCTAGAAACTTAGGAGACTCCTAGCTTGGATGGTGAGAAGGTAGGACTTGAATCCAAGATGAAATGCTTCAATAGATACTTCCTAGATGTAGTAAATGCTCTCACTAACCATCCACAAGTTGAAATTAATGAGGAGGAGAAGTTTGGTGATGAGAAATCGCCCCCACAACAGTAAAATCGCCTAGGGTTTTGAGAGAAATCAGTCTTGTGTAATAAATCCCGCTGGAAGCCCGTTTTTATACCCCAAACCCCGCCGACGATAGTGTCCGGCGATTGTGCCCATGCCACTATCGCAAGGGCACAATCGCGCCGCTCAAAAAACCTACGGTACATCACAGGCGATAGTGCCCGGCGATTGTGCCAAGGGCACTATTGCGAAGGCATAATCCCGACCTCCCCCGACCTCTCGGTACATATCCCGCGATAGTGCCAGGCGATTGTGCCAAGGGCACTATCGCGATGGCACAATCGCGACCACTCCCTTCGACCCGAAAACCTGACTTTTCTAAAGGTCGATAAAGCGAAGCTAAATATACGGATGAACATGAAATTAACAGATTGATAAGACACCAATTAAGCACACAAAGGGATTCTTAATTTAGCTAATAGACAAGGAATGAGGGGAATACTTACCTTAGATTTTTCGGGTGTTACAAGTGACATTTGTCACTGTAGCGGGCACTGTCGCGGGAGATGTACCGAGGGTCCCTTGCCTCGCGCGACCCTGCCATGCTACAGTGCCATTTGTCACTGTAGCAGGCACTGTCGTGCGAGATGTACCGAGGGTTTTTCGACCGTTCTTCGACCACTTTCTCGTCGACTTTCCCGACCGTTTCCCGACCGTTTTTACCGGTCGTTCCTCGACCGTTCTCCTGGACATTCCTCGACCGTTCTCTCAGAACATTTGATGTTATTATGCCAGATATCCTGCCATTGTCATAGTTACATGGCACATTCGTTTGGACAACCAACCACTTGGTAATCGCCGTTGCTATTGTGACATGTCACAACTGCATGGCACTATAGCCGAGACTACCACACTCTTAGTACCATTGGTGCTATTGTGACAGGTGTCACAACCACTTGACACTACAACCATACTCCATATATGGTTCTTCCTTTACCTATTCACCCAGTTCAACACTTTTCTTCAATTGGGGTAGAAATCCAAGATGTTACAACTGGCCAATGGGTTTCGAACCCGTGACCTTCACCAACAATACCACTATGTTGTGGATTATGTTGTTGATTTTAGTGAAATCATCGGTTCAGTTTAGGTAATTGGATTCACAATTATAGTAATAGGGTTGGTAGCTAAGCTAAAAAACAAGTTAGGTTGTGTGGAGTGCACACTCTTGTAAGCTAACTAGAACCCGAGATAGTTGGATGGTTATGTATGGCGAGTTACTAACTGGAAAATGGTTGTGCATGGCAGTACGTTTTTGGTCATAAAAAGAGCATGTGCCATGCGTTTTTGTAAAGAACACGAGTCATGCACTTCTCATCAAATTTGTAACTGGTGTATTTTTGTAACCGCCGCTACTTATTTCCAACAATCAATCTGTGGCACCCCTAAAATTAGAGGTAAAACTAAACTTGTAAAAAAGACTAAAAGGCACTTCAACATTAAATATAATCACCCATACATGCAGAAATAGTAACAAAGTTTACAAATTTGAAATTAGATCATTAGACAACAACCTACTAATCTAGACTAACTTTAAATCTAGATTATAGATAGGTGTCACTAAGATCACCAAAAGATTCCTATTGACAAGTATCTCCTTGTATCGACCCCAAAAGTAATATGCTCTTAAAAGTTGCATCTATAGACAATTGGCACTCCACTAATGTATTAGACCATCTCCAACCCAACATCAAAAACACTAAAAACACAAAAAGTGGTGATTTTTTCATCTCCAACCCAACACTAAAACACTAAAAAAAATGGAGGTCAATAAAGTAGACCGCTATTTTTGGAGGCCAATAAAGTAGACCCCTAAAATCAAATATTACTATTTTAGTCAACTCTTATAATTATATGTTTATATAGATTAATAGGTTAGGGGTTAAATCATGTGAGAACCAAAAAAAGATTGAGAACCGTGAGAACAGATCTAAGCTATAATTTGGTTTTGATCCAATGGTTTTAGTTAAAAGTTGTTTCACCACATGAAAAGGGTATAATCGTCATTTTGGTAACAAGATTCACCAGATGAAACATACAAATTCATTCATCAGATGAAAACACACGAATTCACCATATGGAACACATACTAACCTTGTTTCATCACATGAAATAAATCACATATTTCATAATATATGCTATTTCATCTAATGAAATCCAAACACAAATTCATGTATATCTTCATTCACCACATGAAATCAAACAAACATTTCATCTATAACATATTTTCACATAATGAAATAAAATAAAATTTATGTCTGTAATCACAGATTCACCATATGAAACACTCGGATTTCTCATCTTTCTCGCACTTTCTTGCCTGTCATTGGAAGCTTTTGGCGGTGAACTTTAGCTCCATGATCTGGTTCATCAATTTCTCCGTTTGCCCATTGTTCTAGGTTTTAGGGTTTCGTTTCAAGGAATCAGAAAAAAGATGTGCTCCTCCACACCGCCTGTGGAATCTCAAAAAATCTCAGATTTTGGTACTATCCTCTTTATCGGGAATTGGATGGCCGAATTGGAGAAAAAGGAAAGGAGATTCACTAGAGAGCCGTTGTAAACGGTCTGTCCACGAGAAAGAAACAACAGCCGGTCGAGTAAGCTGAGAAGTAGGTCGTTTACCACCGTGTAGGCGTTGGTGGAATCGAGGCCGAAGGTCGGTTCATCTAGAAGCCATGATGATAAGATCAAGAATAATATCAGTTCCAATCGTAACACGATGGTGTTCTCTGCCTGAGACTCCTCTACGTCCTTCGTCACCGATTGTTGAAACTCGATTTGAAATCAAATCAATTTCAACAAGATCTCCTCGCTCGATTCAAATCAAAAATTGATTTTAGTAATCAAATCAAATAAAAATCAAACAAGAAATCGAACCAGAAACGAGTTCACCTGCCGGCGGTGTTGGACTCACCGGAAACAATGGCTCCGATGAGGTTGGATGTAAAATTGAGATATGGGGTTGAGAAGGAGGGTTTGGTCAGGTTATGGAAATCGAGATACGGGTTTGAGTTTTAATACCCAATATACCCTTTCACTTCTAATTTATTTCAAAATTGCCATCTCTTTAATGACCATAGATTAAAATCAATTAATGGTTTAGATCGGTTTTCACGGTTCTCAACTTATTTTTGGTTCTCATTTGATTATCGTCATAATAGGTTAATACATTAAGTAATATTATTTTATTATTATAATAATATTAAAGATGTTTTTAGTGTTGTTTTTTTAGTGTGTGGTTGGAGTTGGATTTTTTAGTGTTCAAGGGACCCACCATTTTTCATGTTTTTAGTGTTTTTAGTTTTGTTTTTTTAGTGGTTGGGTTAGAGATGCCCTTAGCCACCCTGCTACTCTGAGTAGCTGATATACATGTGAATTTAAGAAAAAAATGTTAGACTAAAGCCTAGTGAGATCAAACGGTTTATCAAAGGCAAGTATAAAACATAAATCTGGAATTATAACTTGCTTTTAAAACAGTAAATACACTTTTCCTCTTTTGGATAAATCATTGCCATAAATATATCTTACGATGATGAGGGAGACCCGATTTACCATGTTAGTGACAGAACACAAAAGTAAGTCACGTATTCATGTTCAAGAGCCCCACTACACATCAAAGGTCATCCAATTCACCCCTTAAGGTTCATGGCAAGAAACCCACAATGATCCAAGATTCACTCGTTCACAAGAAATTACAATTATCAGTCATGGCCGTTACCCGACTCACAAAGTCCACAACTATTACCCATTTTCACCACATGCCTATTCCTTGTTACAATACAGGAATCATTTCCCACTCAAATCGACTTCTATGCCTATGGATCAATTACATTATAGTCTAACACAGTAATACCATCAAGACATACCATATTTTTCCCAATACATAAACTCTTATGTAAAACAAACCATCAATAAGGAAAAATCCCTATTTTGTCAACCAACCATAAATATGACCATTCCATATTTGTGTACCAAAACTCATCAAAATCAAGGAGTAATTATGTAACACCCGGAAATTCTCAAGGTAAGTATTTGTTTTCCCTTAATGCGTTAATTGTGCCTATGTGAGTATATGAGCCTTTGTATGCATTTTATGATAGTTAATATATTGAAATGTCATATATTTATTTACCATCTTTAATTGTACAAACCTTGTGCTCGTTATCGTTTTCGGTTAAGTTTTTGGACTGTTTTGGGGTTGGTGCGATTGTGCCTGGCGATTGTGCCATTGGCACTATCGCCGGAGGCACTATCGCCAAAGATGTACCGCAGGCTGGGGGATGCCAGCAATTGTGCCACGCGATTGTGCCTTGGAACTATCGCCGAAATGGTACCGTGAGCGGGGAAGGCCTCGCGATTGTGACTCTCGATAGTGCCCTTGGCACTATCGCCGGGCACTATCTCCCGCGTGGTCAAGATTGTTGTTTTAAATAAAGTTCAACACCTCATTTCAAGCATTTTTATCATAAAAAACGGGAGAGCATCCACTTTGGGCGATTTTTAGGTCTTCAGCACCTACCTCCATAAATTTCTAGGGTTTGGGTTGGTGAGAGTATTAAGTTGTCATCAAAACTCCATTCAAGTGTCTTCATTGAAGTGTTCTTCAAGATTCTCATCTCTCATCTCCAAGTCTCATCTTCAACTTCTAGGGTTTTCATATTTTCTAGGTTTTGGTTCAAAACCTAGATTGTGAGTTTACTAACCTTTGTCAAAACTAGATACACATCATATTCTCCTATTTGTTGTTATTTATCTCTATATGTTCAAGTACTTGGGATTTTCTTATGAAGGAATGTTGAAAATATGGTTATGTGTGAAATGCCATGTTTTACTCTAAATATGCAAGTATTTGGGGCTTTTCTCTTGAATATGTATTATGTATACTTTGTTATGATAAATGTATACATGTCTCGATATGATGATGGTTTCGAGTTGGAATACCTTTTTGGTAACATATAAAATGCATGATAAGCATGATTATCATTTGGGTTTCATAATGGACTTATGTGATAGGATGGTAACATAGTACCCATGGTTGGTATCGAAATGTATTGGTTGAAATATACCTCAAGACCTCCTATATAATATGTTGGACGAACCAAGTCAGTAGACACTAGGAGGATGTAGTCTTGGGCGCCACCGTGATGGTATGTGCCTAGACCTCCGCCATTCGGGGTAATGCCATGGTTGTAGTCCTCGGATGTGCCGGGCCTTTCGGGTGTCTCTTGTTAGAGTGCATCAAGGTATATCAACTCTTTGGGTGGAACTTGATTGGTGTTATCGGTCTCCCCTATTGACTCCACATTTGTTGAACTACGGTTAACTGCTGATAAGAATTGTAACTGTTCATGCATGCTTATTATTTTTCAACTCACTAGGCTTTTTGGCCTAACACTTGTTTGGTGTCGTTGTGTATCTCAGGTTATAGCGACGCTGGTTCTAAGCTGGCATAGTGCTTGGGTGAGAGCTTGGGGAATACTTGCAAATGGACATGTGTTGGATAGAAGGATTTTGGAATTATAGATGACAACCCTTTTGTAATATCTTTTCTAGTTGTAGAAATTAGATTAGTTGGTTGTTAATTTATTGTCCGTTAAATTACAGTTGTGATTAAACAGGTTTGTATTATTTGCCCATTTTTGGGAGGCTCTTGCTTTGGCAATCTTATATACCACATGTCCGTTTTTCGGATTTTTGTTATCCCTATTTTTAGGGTGTTACAAGTTGGTATCAGAGCTTTAGTTTAAATGAACTAGGTATTGTTTTAGCATATCTAGACTTAAGCTTTAGACTTTATAGTTTCACTCTCCACTTGGGGTAGGAATCCTAGGTGGGGAGAGCGTTAGGTTTACCGAATTACTTTAATTGAAAGTTGTGATGATGGTGACAAGAATTCTTGTGTATGATTCGTTCATAATTCCACTTAGCTACTGCTATTATGAATGCATTGTTTCGTGAGCATGCTTGGTTTACTATTATTGTGATAATTGATGAAGGTATTAGTACGTACAATGAGTTCAACTCGTTTAGTCTTTTCTCAATCTATTTCTCGTACGTGTATGGAAGATTGAAATGGTAAACACTCGGAGTAGGATGTCGAGTACACCAGAGGGCCACGTGGAGGTGGAGTCTGTCGTAGACCGACCTCCTTTGGGCGTAACCACCGAGGGACCTCCCGGGCTCAATCTCTTGGGAGGAGGACCTGAACAGATTCCACGCCGGAACCTCAACATGGATAACGCCATCATGGAGGAAGTGACCATGGATACCCGGATTCGGGATAGCATGATGTTGGCCATGAACTCCGCCATGACCCAACAACAAGAGTTCTTCATGAAACTCTTAGAAGATCGAGACTCCAGCAATCGACAACCTGAGGCAATGGCGGAAAACATTGTTGTGGGGTCGGGTGGACCAAACGTAGTATCTGTTGGAGACCCATCTGATGACAGGAACAAGACGAAGACTAAGGGGTACACCTACAAGGCATTTCTGGGGTGCCACCCTAAGGAGTTTGCGGGTTCCGATAACCCGGTGGCTTGTATGTACTGGGTTAAGGAGGTGGAGATGGCCTTCGAGTCCAGTGAGTGTGATCCCTCTCAACGGGTCAAGTTTGCTTCCCAATTACTTCGGGGAGAGGCTCTGATTTTGGTGGAATATTACTCGATCCGCCCTCACCCCGGAAGTTCTGGCTAAGTTAACTTGGCCGGTGTTCAAAGAGAAGATCATGTATAAATACTGTAGTGAGCATTCGTTGGACAAGCTAGAACGGGAGTTCCGAAATCTGAGGAAGGGGACTCTGACCATCGTCGGATTTTCCAAACTCTTTTTGGAGAAACTGAACTTGGTGGGACATCTGGTCCCCAATGAGAGGTTGTAGATCAAGGCCTATCAACAAGGTTTACCGGCCAAGATGCGAACGGCAGTAAGGAATGCCAGGGGCTTGACCTTGCAAGAAGTCATCGAAGAATCCTTACTAATAGAGGATGACCTCAATGCCGAGAAGGAAGAGAGAAGGATAGTTGGTGAGAAACGGAAGTGGGAAGGGCCATCTGGGCCCGTTCGTCAATCAAGACCCTTTGTAAGAGGGATATCGGGTGATCATCGTCGTGAGGATCGGTGGTGCCACAAGTGCAAGTCAAAGCATTCGGGGCCATGTGCTCCAAGAACTTACTTGGGTCCTGATGTGTGTGCCAAGTGTGGCAAGAAGGACCATGCTATTCGGGATTTCACTATTCGAGGGCCGGTTTGCTTTGAGTGTTGGGAATCGGGGCACTTGAAGAAGGATTTCCCAAAGCTTGTAGGTGAAAACCGAGGAAATTCGTTTGGATCGACGGCGCGGGTTGAGCAACCGTCGAGAGCGCCAAGCCAAGCTTTCAGAATGACTGCCGAGGAGGCGAAGGAGACCGCTGATGTTGTTTCGGGTACGTTCCTAGTAAACTCCTTGCCTGCTCGCGTTTTGTTTGATTCGGGTGCTACATGTTCATTTGTATCGGATGTTTTCTGTAAGCAATTCACCACTCTGGTTAGTGCCCTTCCCGATGCACTAGTAGTAGAAATAGCTAATGGTGATCAAGTAGTTAATCGAGACCGTTTTTGTAATTGCACTCTAGAGATCGATGGGAATCCTTTCGGAATAGATTTGCCACCTATGGCTATAGGAGGGTTCGATGTGGTCATAGGTATGGATTGGTTAGTGAGGCATAAGGCGGACATCTTTTGCTCCAAAAAGATGATCCAAGTGCCATTGCCGGAAAATGGTGTGGCTACCATTTATGGGGAGAAAGGGAAGAGGAATAATCCCATTATTTCATCTCTTAAGGCTTGGAAGTTTTTAGCGAAGGGTTACCCTTCGTACCTGGCTTATGTGGTGGACGTGAAGAAAGAGAAGAAGTCGGTAGAAGATGTGGATGTTGTGCAAGATTATCCAGACGTCTTTCCGGAAGACTTACCTGGATTACCGCCGGAGCGGCAAGTAGAGTTTCAGATCGACCTCACCCCGGGAGAAGCTCCGATAGCCCGTGCTCCTTATCGTTTGGCACCAATGGAAATGAAAGAGATGATGACGCAACTGCAAGAGTTGTTGGAGAAGGGTTTTATTCGACCGAGTTCGTCACCTTGGGGAGCACCGGTACTGTTCGTGAAGAAGAAGGATGGATCCATGCGGATGTGCATAGATTATCGGGAGTTAAACAAGGTCACCGTGAAGAACAAGTATCCTTTACCTCGCATCGGCGATCTTTTCGATCAACTTCAAGGCGCGGGATGCTTCTCAAAGATTGATCTTCGATCTGGTTATCATCAAGTGATAGTGAAGAAAGAAGATATTCCGAAGACGGCTTTTCGAACGAGATACGGTCATTACGAGTTCTTGGCGATGCCTTTCGGCTTAACCAACGCTCCGGTCGTATTCATGGATTTGATGAACCGTGTGTGTCGTCCATTCTTAGATAAATCCGTGATCGTCTTCATCGACGATATTTTAATATATTCAAAGGATGAGTCCGAGCATGGGAAACACTTACGGGAAGTACTAGAGGTCCTACGAAGGGATAAATTGTTTGCGAAATTCTCGAAGTGTGAATTCTGGCTCCAAGAGGTGCAATTCTTGGGGCATGTGGTATCAAAGGATGGAGTTAAAGTGGACCTGGCAAAGATCGAGGCAATGATGAGTTGGGAGCCTCCAACTAGCCCGACAGAGATCTGAAGCTTCTTGGGTTTGGCGGGTTACTACCGGAGTTTCATTCGAATTTTCCAAGATAGCTACACCGCTCACTTCTCTTACAAGGAGGAACGTCAAGTTTGTTTGGACCGATGCACAAGAGCAAGCTTTTCAAACTCTTAAGAGGAAATTGTGCGAAGCTCCGATCTTATCCTTACCCGAAGGATCGGAAGACTTTGTAGTGTATAGTGACGCTTCCAAGATGGGGCTCGGATGCGTGCTAATGCAACGGGGGAAAGTTATAGCCTATGCGTCGCGGCAACTAAAGGATCATGAGAAGAATTATCCGACTCATGATTTGGAATTGGCGGCGGTGGTTTTTGCGTTGAAGTTGTGGCGACATTACTTGTATGAGACGAAGTGTACTCTTTTCACGGATCACAAGAGTCTCAAGTACATCTTCGATCAAAAGGAACTCAACATGCGGCAAAGGAGATGGCTCGAGCTTTTAAAGGATTACGATTGTGATTTACTCTATCATCCCGGTAAGGCCAACGTGGTGGCGGATGCATTGATTCGAAGGAGCCATGATGGAGGTGTCAAGATGTCCCTTACAAGGATCGAGGTGGTATCAAGTTTGTTGGAGGGTATAAGAGCGAGTCAAGTGGAAGCACTTAAAGAAGAGAACCTCAAAGCCGAAGTCATGGTAAAGCAAAAGGAACTCCTAACGGAAGACGGTCGTGGACTCAAGCTCTTCCAAGGACGGATTTGGGTGCCAAAGTTGGGAGGAAACCGTGAATTACTTCTCGAGGAAGCGCATAAGTCGAAATATTCTATACATCCCGGTAGCACCAAGATGTATAGAAACTTAAAGTTGAATTATTGGTGGTCGGTGATGAAGCTAGAGGTGGCTATCTATGTGGAGAGGTATGTCACGTGCCTTCAAGTCAAAGCGGAGCATCAAAGACCGTATGGAAGCTTGCAACCGTTGCCCATTCCCGAGTGGAAGTGGGAGAACATCACTATGGATTTTGTAACGAAACTACCGAAGACCTTGCGCGGTCACGACACTATTTGGGTAATTGTGGATCGGCTAACCAAGAGTGCGTATTTTCTTGCAATGCGGGAGACCTTGCCAATGGAGAAATTGGCCAAGCTTTATATTGACGAGGTGGTGTCGAGGCACGAAGTTCCTCAATCTATTGTATCGGATCGGGATAGTCGGTTCGCTTCAAATTTTTGGGCTAGCTTGCAGAAAGAGTTGGGTACTAGACTGAATTTGAGCACGGCTTATCATCCTCAAACAGACGGGCAGAGCGAGAGGACGATTCAAACACTAGAAGATATGTTGAGGTCGTGTGTAATAGACTTCGGGGGAAGTTGGGATTCACATCTACCGTTAGTAGAGTTCGCGTACAACAATAGTTACCATTCTAGTATCGGAATGGCACCATTCGAGGCATTGTATGGACGGAAGTGCAGAACCCCAGTTTGTTGGCTAGTAGCGGGCAAAAAGCAATTCGCCGGGCCGGAAATAGTGCAAGAGACGGTGGACAAGGTGAAAGAGATTCAGGAAAGGCTAAAGGCGGCGCAAGATCGACATAAAAGTTATGCGGACAAGAAAAGAAGACCGGTCGAGTTTCAAGTGGGCGACCGTGTCATGTTGAAAGTATCTCCATGGAAGGGGATTATCCGGTTTGGGAAGCGTGGGAAGCTTAGTCCTCGTTTCGTTGGACCTTTCATCATTTTGAAGAAAATTAGTTTACAAGCCTACCGGTTGGATTTACCGCCGGAAATGGATGGGATACATCCTACGTTTCACGTGTGTTACCTTCGGAAGTGTCTAGCCGAAGAGGAAAGCGTGATTCCTTTGTCGGAAATTCGGGTAGATAATGGGAATCGTTGTGTGGAAGCACCGGAGGCGGTTTTAGAATCGAAAGTGAAAAAGTTGAGGCATAAGGACGTGGTTATGGTTAAAGTCCAATGGAAGCACCATCGGGGTGTTTACATTACTTGGGAATCGGAAGATGATATGAAAAAGCGTTATCCTCACTTGTTTGTTGAGGGTAAGATTTCGAGGACGAAATCCTAGTTAGGTGGGGAGGATTGTAACACCCGAAAATTCTCAAGGTAAGTATTTGTTTTCCCTTAATGCGTTAATTGTGCCTATGTGAGTATATGATCCTTTGTATGCATTTTATAATAGTTAATATATTGAAATGTCATATATTGATTTACCATCTTTATTTGTACAAACCTTGTGCTCGTTATCGTTTTCGGTTAAGTTTTCGGACTGTTTTGGGGTTGGTGCGATTGTGCCATTGGCACTATCGCCGGAGGCACTATCGCCAAGGATGTACCGCAGGCTGGGGGATGCCAGCGATTGTGCCACGCGATTGTGCCTTGGCACTATCGCCGAAGGCACTATCGCCGAAATGGTACCGTGAGCGGGGAAGGCCTCGCGATTGTGACTCGCGATAGTGCCCTTGGAACTATCGCCGGGCATCTATCGCCCGCGTGGTCCAGTCTGTTGTTTTAAATAAAGTTCAACACCTCATTTCAAGCATTTTTATCATCAAAAACGGGAGAGCATCCTCTTTGGGCGATTTTTAGGTCTTCAGCACCTACCTCCATAAATTTCTAGGGTTTGGGTTGGTGAGAGTATTAAGTTGTCATCAAAGCTCCATTCAAGTGTCTTCATTGAAGTGTTCTTCAAGATTCTCATCTCTCATCTCCAAGTCTCATCTTCAACTTCTAGGGGTTTCATATTTTCTAGGTTTTGGTTCAAAACCTAGATTGTGAGTTTACTAACCTTTGTCAAAACTAGATACACATCATATTCTCCTATTTGTTGTTATTTATCTCTATATGTTCAAGTACTTGGGATTTTCTTACGAAGGAATGTTGGAAATATGGTTATGTGTGAAATGCCATGTTTTACTCTAAATATGCAAGTATTTGGGGTTTTTCTCTTGAATATGTATTATGTGTACTTTGTTATGATAAATGTATACATGTCTCGATATGATGATGGTTTCGAGTTGGAATACCTTTTTGGTAACATATAAAATGCATGATGAGCATGATTAACATTTGGGTCTCATAATGGACTTATGTGATAGGATGGTAACATAGTACCCATGGTTTCTATCGAAATGTATTGGTTGAAATATACCTCAAGACCTCCTATATAATATGTTGGACGAACCAAGTCAGTAGACACTAGAAGGATGTAGTCTTGGGCGCCACCGTGATGGTATGTGCCTAGACCTACGCCATTCGGGGTAATGCCATGGTTGTAGTCCTCGGATGTGTCGGGCCTTTCGGGTGTCTCTTGTTAGAGTGCATCAAGGTATATCGACTCTTTGGGTGGAACTTGATTGGTGTTATGGGTCTCCCCTATTGACTCCACATTTGTTGAACTACGGTTAATTGCTGATAAGAATTGTAACTGCTCATGCATGCTTATTATTGTTCAACTCACTAGGCTTTTTGGCCTAACACTTGTTTGGTGTCGTTGTGTATCACAGGTTCTAGCGGCGTCGGTTCTAAGCTGGCATAGTGCTTGGGTGAGAGCTTGGGGAATACTTGCAAATGGACATGTGTTGGATAGAAGGATTTTGGAATTATAGATGACAACCCTTTTGTAATCTCTTTTCTAGTTGTAGAAATTAGATTAGTTGGTTGTTAATTTATTGTCCGTTAAATTACAGTTGTGATTAAACAGGTTTGTATTATTTTCCCATTTTTGGGAGGCTCTTGCTTTGGCAATCTTATATACCACATGTCCGTTTTTTGGATTTTTGTTATCCCTATTTTTAGGGTGTTACAAATTATCATTTACATATGCAAAACCATTCTCCATAACCATTTCACCAAAATACCAATTTGGCCAAAATCTTAGTTTTTTGACCTAACTTTTCCAAAATCATCCAAGTTGAAAAAAGTGAAATATAATCATTGAGGAATCATAAATGAAGCATTTATAACATATATCAAGTTTTAGAGAAGATTAGGATGAACTCACAACACTAGGTTTTGATCAAAATCTAGAAACCACCAAAACCCTAGAAATGGAGAAATCTCTTGACTTCCTTGAAGCTTCACCAACCACATTTCAATCTTGCTCTAAAAGTTCTTCAAAGCCTCCAACTAACTCTATATGAGTGTAATGAATAACCTAGGTTTATTATTTATGAGGGGAGTGAAGAAAAACGGGAGAGAAAACACTGACTTTCGAGGTTGAGAAGGACTGAACTCAAAACCCGAAATTAATGCTCTAGAGATGTCGGGCGACTATGACATCTACAATGCCATTGTCATTGTCGCGAGGCATTGTTGCGAGCAATGTACCTAAGCCCCTCTCCCTTGTGCGACTATGACGGGCACAATGTCATTGTCACTGTCACGAGGCATTGTCGCGAGTGTTTGGGAAAAAATTCACAAGTCTCGACCGACGGAAGAAAACCAAATGTCTACAGTCCAAGGACCATCCTTGTATTAAGATAAGGTCCTGACGATCACATATATCAGAAGACACCGTCGTCCCTAGGGACGATCGTCGAGTGTTTCTCACGTCCACGACTAACAGGAATCTCTCGACAAGCTTACATTTCACGACTGATGTAACGTTAATAACGATCATTGATCATTTATTGCGCACAACCGTTTTTCCTCTATGAATCTTTCATTACAGGTTTAATGCACATAAAGACCAACAAATATAACGGACAAGCACCATTAAGATCAATCAATATCAAGACCGTAGGACAATCAATGCTCATTTATGGCGACCAAAGCTATATATACAAACCTGAAGAGCAACACAAGACTCACATGATCATCCGAATATAGAGCAAGTTTAATACTCAACCTTTAACAAATTCTCTCAAGCTGAATATCTCGACACAGTGTTCCGGCATACATCTGGCTCAATCACACGATTACATTACTTTTCTATTGTAATATTGTCATTTGTACTTGTAATTACTCCTTCTCCAGGACGACGTCCCTGTTTCACGTCAATAGTGCACTTGACGATCTCTGCTATCGTCCGCGGTTTTTACCCTCGACGAGGTTTTCTGCGTCACCAAATTCTCCGTGTCTTATTTATCTTTTACCTTTGTCGTACGATTTGTCGATCGATTGTTTACTTTAGTTGTTAAAGCTCCACGTCGACCTTAGATCTTCCTTGGGATGATTTTTGACATTAACAGTTTGGCGTCCACCGTGGGACCCGAGCTAGAGTAACATCCTCGACAAAGAGTGCGACCTACTAACGGTTTTAGTGCAACTTCTTTGATTAACAGGATTATGGCAGCATAAGGAACTCAAGCTCACATCATTGCTCAAATGTGCATGGAGCTCGACGCTGCTCACAACATAATTCATACTTTTGAAGAGTAGAATCGCAGAGCGAATGAAGAACTTTCAGACATGAGAAATCTAACAATGGGGAACCCAAACATGGGTAACCAATTTGGTCCTCAACATGGTCCAAGACCACCTTTACATATGCCTTTTGCATGTGTTCTGCCTCCACCACCTCCATACCCCAGACCAACGCAAGGTATTGGAGCAACCACTGGAGTCGCTACTTTCTCTATCATGACGATTCAAACGATGCCACCTCCGACAACAACATTTCCATCAGTGAATATGCCTTACATGCGCGTACCAATGAATGGAGATACCAGAGAGACGTCACAACGCAATGGATTCTTTCCTAACGCAGGTGTCACATTTCAAGATTCTGGATTCGTGCCAGCATCGCTTCCAACTAGCAACGGTTTCAATCTGGACGATCCTGTCGCACGACGTCTAAAGCAATTGGAGGAACAGAATGAAAAGATGCTATCGTTACTTGCAAAACTACCTAGAGCTGATGTACCAGTGGACGTTGAACCAAGGACCGGGTTCCAAACGTCACCTTTTGTTGATGGAATCGCCATGGTCAACGTCCCAAAGAAATACAACATCCCGACATTCATGTTGAAGTACTCTGGAATCAGCGATCCAACAAAGCATATTGCACAATACAAACAATTGATGTGGATAGTGTCGATACCTCATCAATATCAAAAAGTCTGTATGTGTAAGAGTTTTGGTGCAACCCTCACAGGTACCACACTACAATGGTTGATCAACTTGCGACCCAAATCCATTGGCAGTTTTGCGGAGTTAGTCAACCAATTTTTTCAGCAGTTCGCTAGCAGTCGCAAGATGGAAAAGCAAACCAACGATCTATATTATATCACTCAGAAGACAGGCGAATCAGTTCAAAACTATTTCAATCGTTTTAATTCTGAAATGATCAGTGTACGAAATTGCGATGTTCGAACCGCAATCGAGGCTTACAAGCGAGGTCTCGACGATAATTCTGATCTCTACATGGACTTGACAAAGTATCCACCGAAAAACCATGAAGACGTACGAGCTCGAACACTAGCCTATATGCGGGTCGAGGATAACGCAACTTTCCGTCGCAAGCACTCTAGTGACAAAAGAGCACTGAACGTCAAGAAACCAAACTTCTTAACGAGATCGACCACTCGTGTCGAGACATCTAAAGAGGGTCTTGAACGTGAGATATGATAAGAAGAAAACTGCTCCGACAAACAAATTCCCACAACATCCTAAGATTTCGTCTTACGGGTTTAAGGGAACATCCAAGGATGTGGTCGAAGCTCTCAAGAACATTCATACCAACGTCAAATGGACTCCAAAAAGTGAGAAAGAAGACACTAAGAAAGACAAATCCAAATGGTGCGACTTTCATAACGATCACTGCCACTTGACAGACGACTGTATCGCTTTAAGGCGAGAATTGGCTTGGCTCGTACCAAAAGGCCATTTGCAAGACTTATTGGGCACAAACACATGACCAGCTTCGCCTAAACACGCAAAGGTCGTTAATTGTGTGACCGGAGGTTCTAACGTCTGCGGATTAACTTACTTGGCAGCCAAACGACATGCTAGTCGAGGACTCGAAGAATTCCCTGTTCCATGGATGTCGCGACCTATAACATGAGCTGGAATTAGAATCCATGCCCTTCACTTTCGACCAGGAGGATCTCAGTGATCAATGGCAGAAACATCATGATGGTTTGATCATACACCTCACGATCGATAATTGCTCGACGAAGAGAATCCTGGTCGACGGAGGAAGTTCTGCCAATATCATCTTCCTCGACACAATCAAGGCTATGGGAATCGACAAGTCTGAGATCGTACGACGATCCTTGTAGGCTTCAATGGAGACATGGCTAACACTATCGAGGAAATTATTCTCCTAGTATTCGCCAAAGGGGTCAATAAGCAAAACAAATTCAACGTCATCGATTGTTCGTCAGCATATAATGTTATCCTAGGACGACCTTGCATACACGACATGAAAGCTATACCCTCAACGTATCATCAGACGATCAAGTTTTCAACAACTTGGGGTGTCCAAGAGGTTAAGAGTGAGCAGAAAATTGCTCACGAATGTTACAAAATCTTCATGAAGCCTAGAAAACAGAGCATCTAGCAATTACAGAACCAGGTTGATCCTGAAACTGCCGATGACTATCAGCTAGAATAAGTTGTCCTGGATCAGGAGAAACCTGACAGAGTGGTCTACATCGGTATGTCCCTTGACTCTACTTTAAAAGGACCGATGATTACTTTTTTGTAGGAATATGCCGATTGTTTTGCCTGGACGCATGAAGACATGGTCGGTATCGACCCAGAGGTCGTCACTCACCAACTCAATGTTGATCCTTCGTTTAAACCTATTAAACAGAAGTGTCGGAAGTTCGCTCCAGAACGCAACAAAGTAATCAACGATGAAATTGATAATTTGCTCAAGACAGAAAAAATCAGGGAAGTCAAATATCCCGACTGGCTGGCCAACGTCGTGGTCGTACAAACAAAAAATGGGAAGTGAAGAGTATGCATCGAATTTACAGATCTCAACAAGGCTTGTCTAAAATACCTATTCTCATTGCCACATATCGACGCCATGGTCGACGCGACTGCCGGTCATGAGTTGCTCACATTCATGAATGTATACTCAGGATATAATCAAAACCTAATGCACCGAGACGACCAAGAGAAGATAGCATTCATGACAGACAAAGGGATCTACAGTTACAAGGTCACGCCTTTCGGTCTTAAGAACGCAGGATCAACATACCAACGGTTAGTCAATAAGATGTTCAAAGAACATCTCGGAGACACAATGGAAGTGTATATCGACGACATGTTGGTCAAATCGAAACAGGCGATCGATCATATTGATCACTTGAGACAATCATTCGATATCCTCAAACAATATCACATGAAGCTTAATCCGACAAAGTGCTCCTTTGGAGTAAGTGCAGGAAAATTCTTGGGGTATATGGTCACCCATCGAGGGATCGAGGCCAATCCTGACCAAATAAAAGCAATCTTAGATATCAAATCCCCTCGCAATATCAAAGAAGTTCAACGACTTACTGGCTGAATTGCGGCACTAAACAGGTTTATCTCTCGATCCTCAGATAAATGTTGCTTATTCTATAATATCTTGAGAAAAAACAGGAGTTTTGAATGGAACGACGACCATGAAAACGCGCTCCAAGCGCTTAAAAGATATATGGCGTCTCTACCTTTGCTGTTGAAACCCGAGGTCCATAAGGTCCTCCAACTCTATTTGGCGGTCAGCTCAAACGCTGTAAGTGTCGTCTTGGTCTGATAAGATGATAAACAACAACAACCCATCTATTATGTAAGTAAATCACTTCTCGACGCAGAAACCAAGTATTCCTCTATGGAAAAACTTTTGTTAGCATTGATCACTGCGACAAAAAAGTTACGTCACTATTTTGAATTACATCCTATTACTGTCGTGACTAATTTCCCTCTTAAGTCTATCTTAAGAAAACCGGAGTTGACAGGTCGGTTGGCAAAATGGAGTATCTACCTTAGTGGTTACGACATAGAATACAAACCAAGGGTCGCGATCAATTCGCAAGCATTGGCCGACTTCGTCGCAAATTTTCGCCCAGAGTTAGAGGTACCGACGGAACTTGTGGCAACTCTCGACGACCAAATATGGACATTACATGTCGAAGGATCATCCAACACCCGAGGGGCAGGACTTGGCGTCGTCCTCAAGTCTCCACAGGGGGGGCAAGATGGTGTACTCCATACGATGCGACTTCAAAACCACAAACAATGAGGCTGAATACGAAGCCTTTATCGCAGGAATGAATATGGCCCACGACCTGGGGAAACAAAACTTCATGTCAAAAGAGACTCGCTTTTAGTCGTGAATCAAATGAATGGCGACTTTGCCGCTAAAGACTCCAGAATGACATCTTATCACAAAATAGCCAAAGTCAAATCAGAAGAATTTTGAAGAATTTTCTATTTCACAGATTCCAAGGGATCAAAATACCCAAGCTGACGCATTAGCTAACCTTGGGTCGGCACTTGGACAATCTCCATTCGATGTTATTCCAATAATTCATCTGGCGACATCATCTATCGACAACGAAAGTGATGTACAGATGATTGAAGAGGAAAACAACTGGTCGAGCGATATTAGAAAATTTCTAGTGAATGATAAACTTCTCGAGGACAAAATGGAAGCTCGAAAAATTCGATTTAAGGCATCCAAATATATTATGATCAGAGGATAACTCTACAGACGATCATCGACAGGACTAAACTTACGATGTGTTACCAATAAGAATCAAGTCCAAAGCATTTTACAAGAAATGCAGGACGGCGAGCGTGGCAATCACTCGGGAGGTCGTAGCTTGGAAAATCGTATCTCCCGACAAGGGTACTATTGGCCAACTTTACGACAAGATGCGGCAAGATACGTCCAAAGTTGCGACGCATGTCAACGACATTCAAGTATGTCTCATAAACCCTCTGAACCGTTGCAATCGACTTTAACTCTATGGCCCTTCATGCGGTGGGGAATGGATATCGTCAGCAAACTACCTCCGGGCCCTGGGCAAAAGGTATATCTTCTAGTCCTTACAGATTATTTCTCAAAGTGGATAGAAGCAGCTACTTTCTCCCAAGTTTAGGACAAGGAAGTCATTTCCTTTATCCAGACTAATATCATCTGCAGGTTTGGGTTCCATCTGAAATCGTTTGCGATAATGGGTCAGAATTCATAAGTGACCGAACTCAGCAGTTCTGTGAAGATCGTAATATCAAAGTTACGACATCAACATCCCGATATCCCCAGTCTAATGGAATCGTTGAGCTGAGTAATAAAACGATCGTCAATTCGATCAAGAAAAGACTCAAAGAAGCAAAAGGAAAATGGGTCGAAGAACTTCCGACAGTTCTTTGGAAGAACTTCCGACAGTTCGTTGGGCCAATTGTACGACACCCCGTACATCTACAGGGTAAACTCCTTTCTCTCTTGTGTATGGTTGTGAAGCAGTCTTGCCTGTCGAGACTCAAATTCCAACCTCACGACACTCGACGGTCGATCACAACTTAGTCGATCTAAGTTACGACCTCGATGCATTGGAAGAATTGCGAGAATCAGCATTGATCAAAATGGCTTCGCAGAAACAATTGGTCGAACGACATTTCAATAAGAATGTCAAGGCCAAGATCTTTCAAACAGGTGATTATGTCTTAAGACGAGTGTTTCAAAACAAGGAAGAACCTGGTTCAGGTTAAATATCCACCAAGTGGGAAGGACCGTATCAAATAACCGAGGTTATCGGAAAGAGAGCCTACCGACTACAAACCCTCGACGGTTATGACATTCCTCGAAGCTGGAATGCGGTACATCTAAAGAGGTATTTCTTCTAAAACCCATTTTCTCTTTCTTTACGATTATCTTTCTACAAACCTTATTGGCTTAAGCATCGGAGAGTCGTTGGTCTAACTAACGACCCCCTCTAGGGTTATTTCACTACAGGATGGGTCGATCATTCGACTATATTTATGCCTTACGGTTGCCTCACGACCATGTCGTACGACCCAAAGGATCTAAGGTCAAAACCTCATCTATACTACGATAATCGCAAGTTCCTTGTGAATTATCTCAAAAACAAGTTACCAATTGTCAGATTCGCAATTTGCGTCAAGACGCAAGTTCCTTGCAGAAAATTGTTGTTTGCTTACCCAACTGCAAGAACGATTAACGTTCAATCATATTTGTTACGAGAATTGCTTAAAGTACTTAAGTTATACTATTACTTCTCGTTATCCATGTCTGTCGTGAGTTACTTAGATTTCCATTAATCTTTGTTATCTTTCGATTACTTTTTCATATCTGTCGTGAATTACTTATATCATTGCTTTAATATTTGTTTCGAAAATGCAGAAGTTGCGACAGTTCAATCTGTTCAAAAGTTTTTCATTAATATCCGAAAGGATATTACACTACGCGATACGATCACCAACGGTCGACCGATTAAAAAAATGCAAAATAAATAATGAAAGCTAAACTAAGGATCCGATCGCTCCTATTTCTGCTGTTAAGGGTCGGATGCTGCATTTTCATCCTTAGGGGCATCATTCCCCGACTCGACTTCCTGCTCGTCTTCAGAGTCGAGAAATTTCTTGGCTCTGACCGACTCCAAGAAGAAGGCAAGTTCATCTTCTACCGACGCCAGAGGATTTTGACCTCGCAAGTAGTGTCTCGTCATAGCCGCTCGGACCTTGAGACGAGTAAAAGTCTCGATGGACTTCACGTCCTCCTCAAGATTGGCAATCTACTTCTTAGCCGCCCCCAGCTCCGCCCTAAGGGCCTCACCCTCTTTTCATTCATGGATGAGGCTTCCTTAGTCGTCTCCAGTTCCGCCTCCGCCACGAAAGCTCAACTTAGGGCCTCCCTCAGCTGCCATCGGAGCTCCTCCTTCTCACGACTTGGCCTCCGCCGCCTTGGCCTTAGCCTCTACCTCCAAAGCCCGAGTAAGCGCCGCTTTCTCCTTAACCAGAGCATTTGGGACTAAGCTCCGGACCTGGTCCATATGAGTGTTCAGGACCAGTCCCGCCTCAAAAGCCTGCACAATCGTACGATTAGAATTAAGGACGTAAAGCAAAAAGACAAATTTTTGAAAGACGTAAAAGTTTACTTACCATGAAAGAGAGCCCTGAAGCATGGGCTCCAGGTCATCGACTGACACATCTTTGTATCTATCGAAGAATGAAGGCAGGAGGAACTTCCCCAGATGGGGAAACAGAGACCTCCTCCCCAGCTATCCAGACGACATTAAGTCACCCGGAAGGGTAAAACTTACGTTAATGGAAGCCGGGACCTCCTTGGTCTCAGGGACCTTCCCCTTGTTCTGAGACAAAGAAGACTACCTTGTCGCCCTGGTTGGAGGGGCCTGCGAGATCGGCTCCACATCTATGGACAGAGACGTTTTCGTCTTCTCCGTAATAGTAGTCTCAGGACCACTATCCTTTGAAGGAGGTTCCCTTAGGACCACCTTCGTCTTCTTGACCCCCGACCCAGACGTCGGGGGAGCCTTTCTTTTGATTTCTCGCCCTTTGCGGGCGAGCTGTGCAAGGGCCTCTATCTTTGAGAGCCCAGTCGACGGTTTCACAGGGGTCGATCCTCCTAAAAAAATGAAACAAACAAAGTTATTTCAAGTAAGTGACGTCTTATGCAAAGAATAGACCTTACAAAAATCTTACAATCTAAAAGGAGACATCATACGACTAACCCTAAAATGATCTTGCGACCAGTGGTGATGTCCAGACAACTAGACCCACTATACAACTCATGGGTGATGCCTGTTCGAACATATTTTATGTTCTAACATTCTCCCCCTAAGTTTTTGTAAAGTAATCATTCTGTGTTAAGCTCTGATACCACTTGTTAGGCCCATTGAGATCATGATTGGTGATGCACGCGTCGTTAAACGCACAACAAGGTTTAAATTTATAAACCGAACTCAAACCTAGTGATAGGGTAAGTCGGGTATCGTTCTTCTCAGGGAGTCAGTGGTTAAATTAACAATTCGTGTTAAAACCGAATGCACGTGTGTCACAAAAATATGCTACTCAATTTATCGATTAAGCTCAAAATAATCTAACTAAAAAACCGAAATCTAATTGTTACAAATAACACTACTTCAAAAGGTTTGGATTGAGAGTTGAATTAAACTATTAAACAAATAAAATTAAAACTGAATACGAAACCATTCAAAGCTAACAATACCTGTCACATATTGTTCGCAATGAAAAATCTGTATAAACTTTATTAAAACTAGAAAATCAATATCATCACTATCACTAACCATTCAACTTTCTCAATTATAATAAAAAACCCATAAACTTTATCCAAGAAATTAAATCCAACATTTTCAATAATCAACAATATCAAGAATAAACAACTTAAACCTTTTTCTAAAACCAAACTAAAATTAACAAGTATAAAAAGAATTAATTGAAAAAAACCTCAAACCTCAATTACACCTCCTATAAAATCATCAACTCGAATCTTCAAATCATAATCAACGGGCTCAACCTTCTTTAATCTTCAATTAGTTCCAACAAATCAAATTATTGAATGGAAATAATGTGAAAAAAACTTTGGAACAACAGCCGAAGCGCTGCTGCCTCGATTGCCTTCTCGATCCTCTTTCAATAGCCTCCTTTTTTCTCTTTTTATAACCCCTAATTGCTTTAATTAGGCGTTGGGCTTCACTTGAATTCGAGTTGGGCTTTAGAATTGATGAAATTGGGCCGAAGCCTGATCTCTCAATTAAAAAAATAAATAAATGGCGCTGCATGTGGGATTCGAACTCATGACCACAACTAACACATACACGTGCCCTTACCACTCCACCAGATCAACGTTTTTGGTATAATTTTGCATCATTTTTCTTTTATCTTTCGTTTCCGGTTCACTCAACTTCAGCGCCTGTTTCGGTCCAGATCCACTCTGAATTGCCAAAAACTCAAAACACAAACATTGTATATCTGTGTGTTAGGTTTTCAGATCATCTTGAATCACTCAAATCCGAGCTCGGACGAGTGAGATATGCTCAAAACGGCAAAGTCGCGCAAATCTGTCAAAAATCGTCCTTTTGTTCTATTTCGCTCAAAAGTGTTCCGAACCTATCAAAATATAAAAACACATTAATATCGTTCAGTTTTCTCATTTTAGCACATTAAAGATGGGTGATTGACGAGAAAATAATCTCGAATTAAACGACCGATCAATTGGATTGAATGATAGAGAATAACAAGGAATCAAAGGGTAGAAATCTGTAGATTTATTGATACTGAAAAGTAAAACTACAACTACTAGAGAGAATAAGCAGTCGTATGTCTACATTGTAAAATGAAAAGCTTTACCTAAAACATACTACAAGATTCCTATTTATACCCCCAAGACCTTGTATACATTTTAAGCCCTAACCCATATACAAGGCCCAATACATTTATGTTAATTACTTTACTAAACTTCTAAATAGAACATATTTTATGTTCTAACATTCTCCCCCTACGTTTTGTAAAGTAATCATTCTTTGATCAGCTCCAGCTTCAGCTCCTCTCCCCCTTGATTTCTTTATAAAACTTAGCATTGCATAAACTTCAAAGCTCCTCTAGACCCCCCTAGAAAGTAGCTCTTATCCTTGAATTTTCAACTGAAATACCAGATCTGATGTAGACCATAACCTCGACTGAGTGCACATAAAGGCAGCTTTTGACTCTTGTAAACCCAACACATTCCGTATGCCCACAAGAATGATATGTGTTGAGTATTTGAATGACAACCAAGTGCATCTTCAGTGTATAACATCTGATCTGTCTTTGAACCACGAGTTGAAATAAGAATTCAGCTTAAGAACTTCTTCTGATAAGCTTACGGGCGGTAGCATCTGGTAGCAACACTACAAGGAAAGGGTTAGAAGGCAAGCAAATGTTCAACAACTGATAGAAGATACTCATTCTCTGACTTCTTTCCAGAATACTGAATAATCAAACCCAGAACTCCTTTCTTCACGAATCAGCTAGATGATTATAAGCACTCAGGATTCTGAATCACAACTCAAGCATCAGAACAATGATTGCAGTCACTTACACTACTGAGTGATCAATTCAGAAGAATGATAAAGTGCTCTCAACGGTCTAACCACAAAAGAAGCTTTCCAGACTGATGATTGCAGATTCTCAAGCAGCTAACTCAATCCAATCAGAGACCAAATCATCAAAACCAGAATCTGAAAATCTTGAAAGGCATGAGCACTCGTGTAAGAATAGATCAGTTGCTAAAGATATGTGACCAACATATAATAGGACTGATGTCACATATGCATTCCGCGTATAAAGCTCAGGAACAGGGCAAACTTGTATCAAACTGGGTTCAGAACCGTCAAAATTCTCAAAAACCTCAAACTTTTCACAAAACACCATCAATTCGCAGATCACTATTCACGTTTGAGCACAATTCGCATGATGGACTAAGCCTAAACCCCAGAATTCGTATAGGCTCGCATTGCGAATCCTTACTTTTCGCAAGGGCCTATCTGCGAATTCCTCGTCTTTCGCATGCTTCTTATCTACGAATCCTCAGAATTCGCATCACACATGCTTGCGAATCCCTAACATTTCACAACACTCTAGCATGTGAATCCTTGACTTAGAACATTTTTCATATTGGAAGCCACTTTTCGCATAGACAGATCATGCGAAATCTTGACATTTCGTATCAGGTGACCTGCGAATTCCTAAGAACTCACACACAACTTATGCACAGTAGCCTACGAATTCCTCACAATTCGCACATGACTACTTGTGAAATCCACACTTGTAAAATTTTTTTGGGTCCAAGAAATGTTCCATGCGAATTCTGAAACTTGCGAATTCTTCAAAAAATTCTTCTTTCTGCGAATTCTTTCTAACATCTGCGACTTCTTCCTTTTAATCATGCGAATTCTATGGAACTTCGAACGATTTTCCAACTTTCTTCAATAAAACCTTCAATACATCGAATTTTGAGTTGAGCTTTTGACAGTAGGTTCGAAAACACCTTTTGAGCACAATTGTAGTTGATGCCAATGTCTAATTTTGACTCTATAGTCCAAATCGATCCAACCGTAGTGAATGAAAAAAATTCCGAACAAAAGAACTCAAAACCGATCTAAACAACCAGATTTGATGAAGTTGTACAAACTAATTGATTCGTAATCGACTTCATCCACAGAACCAATTTAATCAACAAAGACCAAACAAATTTCATCAAATCGCAGAAATCAAAAATTTCATGGACTGTTCTATCAATACCAATCAGATCTCGATCGTGCAAAGAATAATATCTCTGTTAAGCTCTGATACCACTTGTTAGGTCCATTGAGATCATGATTGGATTGAATGATAAAGAATAACAAGGAATCATAGGGTAGAAATCTGTAGATTTATTGATACTGAAAAGTAAAACTACAACTACTAGAGAGAATAAGAAACCGTATGTCTACATTGTAAAATGAAAAGCTTAACCTAAAACATACTATAAGATTCCTATTTATACCCCCAAGCACTTGTATACATTTTAAGCCCTAAACCATATACAAGGCCCAATACATTTATGTTGATTACTTTACTAAACTTCTAAATAGAACATATTTTATGTTCTTACAAGACCCCATAAAATCTTACGATCTATAAGTATTGTCTGACGACTTATACGATCTTACAAGCAATGATTGACGTCTATTCGATTAGACTCATAAAAATCTATCGATTCAAAGATGACGTCTTACGACTAGACTCTATTAAAAGGAGAACTTACCCGTCATCTCTGTCTTTGGAGTCTCCTCGACGGGTTCCCCCTTCTCTCTCTCTCTCTCTTCCTTCTCCTCTACGAAAGAAGCAACGAACATCCCGACGTACTGTACGTCGTCGTCCCCCTCGTCCCAATCAGCAGTAGGGTGGATCATAAAGAAGGAATGTTCCTCGATACTGAATTCAAAGAACCACTCAACCTTGGCAGCTGAATCGGCAGAAGGTTCAGCAACCGTGAAATCAATCACTGACAAGAAAGCAAGATAATTGTTAGTAAAAAATTCTCGACGAATAAACTAACGACCAAAAGAGATTCTACATCTTACCTTTGGTATTCCATCCCATGGTGAGCCATTGGATGTCACCGGCGACCGATGATAAGCATCCAAAGACATATCTCGTCTTCCAGTTGCGATCATTAATCGCAGTCGCTTGAACCAAGGTACGAGGCCCTCTATATTTAGAAAAGAGGTTGTACTGGTGGTTCGCCTCTGCTTTGACTGTATAAGCAGAAAGGAGGTCGTAGACGGTAAATGGTGACTCTCATTTATCCGTCAATCGTTCGATCACCTGAATGATTCTCCAAAACTGAGGCATCATCTGCCCCAGAGACAAGTCGAAGATCATGAGGAACGATCTTGACAATGGATAATAGGGCCACGTAAACACTATCTTGAATGGATACTCGTATATCACGAAGTATCCGTCCGGACATTGCTTCGGACGGAGCAATGCCGGAGGACTAAGGGTCACGTCCTCTGAAATCTCACCAAGGAGCTTGAAGGACTTGACGTCCTCGTCATCACTAAAAATGCTAAGGGATCTAAAGACATCGCAAAATCGGGATTCTGAATGGTCATTACGTAAAAGTCGAAAGCGTCCCAATTCTTCCTAGGCTTTCGGGCTTGAGTCTTAAAACGCATAAAAGCAGAAGAGATCGTACCTTAAATAAATCTCTAAAACCTCGATCAAATTAGGGCAACGATTCACTACAATATGATGGTTTTGGCAAAGATTCAGGAAGATACTCTCTCTAAACTTTTGATTGCGTAAAAGGAAAGGATTCGGCCGAAGACCGAATTTATACATAATTTAAGACTAGGTCGAACTGTCAGATAGTCGACACCTGTTATCAACTCTTCGCCCTCCTTTACGGATGGTCGACACCTGTCCCTACGCCTGACACCATGCGCCCCACGTCGCCATGACGTCACGACAATTAAACGATTGCACGCTTCCCCTCAAAATCGCTTCGGTTTTCAAGAAAACGATTCAGTTACAAAAAAGAGACACAGGCCCAATCTAGTTACGAAATTCGAAAAAATGACTTGCCGCATAATTTCTGAATTTTGGGGGCAAACTGTTTGGGAAAACATTCACAAGTCTCGACCGACGGAAGAAAACCAAACGTCTCCAGTCCAAGGACCATCCTTGTATTAAGATAAGGTCCTGGCGATCACATATATCAGAAGACACCGTTGTCCCGAGGGACGATCGTCGAGTGTTTCTCACGATCGTCGAGGGTTTCTCACGTCCACAACTAACAGGAATCTCTCGACAAGCTTACATTTCACGACTGATGTAACGTTACTAACGATCATTGATCATTTATTGGCACAACCGTTTTTTCTCTGTGAATCTTTCATTACAGGTTTAATGCATATAAAGACCAATGGTATAATGGACAAGCACCATTAAGATCAATCAATATCAAAAGCGTTGGACAATCAATGCTCATTTATTGCGACCAAAGCTATATATAAAACCCTGAAGAGCAACACAAGACACACATGATCATCCGAATATAGAGCAAGTTTAATACTCAACCTTTAACAAATTCTCTCAAGCAGAATCTCTCGACACAGTGTTTCGGCATACATCTGGCTCAATCGCACGATTACATTACTTTTCTATTGTAATATTGTCAATTGTACTTGTAATCACTCCTTCTCTAGGACTACATCCCTGTTTGACGTCCATAGTGCACTTGACGATCTCTGCTATCGTCCACGGTTTTTACCCTCGACGGGGTTTTCCGCGTCTCCAAATTCTCCGTGTCTTATTTATCTTTTACCTTTGTCGTACGATTTTTCGATCGATTGTTTACTTTAGTTGTTAAAGCTCCACACCGACCTTAGATCTTCCTTGGGACGAATTTTGGCATTAACAACAAGTAATGTACCGAAGCCCTCTCCTTGTGCGACTATGACAGGCTACAATGCCATTGTCACTGTCGCAAGGCATTGTCGCGAGCCATGTATCGAAACCCCTCTTCCTTGTGCGACTACGACAAACTATAGTGCCATTGTCATTGTCGTGAGGCATTGTCGCATAGACCGTAAAAATTTGACTTTTCCAAACATGCACGACTCTCGAACTAAGGTACGATTACGGTATAATAGCATTATAGAAATACTATATGTAGAATCAATAAGGAAAATATTCTACTTACTAGATTTCTGGGCGTTACACAATCCAATTTAACGGGGAGTTATTAGCGGTACTAATATTGGTTATGATTATCTATATGATTAAATATGATTGATTTCTGCCAGAACTATACTGAGATTTGAGATTATCCTCGAGTGAATTTCGTGATACCCATGCAGCATAGGTTCGAAATATCACTTAAGGAAAGTGATCTCTCTCGACAACTCAAATTTATCCAAGTTCTAATCACTCTTTGTTTCTCACGATCTTCTGCAAGTCTCCCCATCAACTTCACTTTTGTTTATAAAAACGCCATTATTTCTTTTATTCGTTCTTTTCGAGCGCCATGTTTTCCAAGGGATTAATCCTGCAACTCGTCATTTTTGTCATGTTTTCGTGCCAACATTTGGTTATATGAAGTGTAAATATGCAATTTTTTTATCAATTAAAATATATGCAAATAACGATATTATCAAACCTCCCTAACTTAATACCTTGTTCGTATCGAATAAGGTCAAGATTAATTCAAAAATAATTCCAATGACTGCATGTGTTTAGTTTAATTAACGAGTCGCCATTTCGCACCAAGTCCGGAAGTTCAGTTTTTCCATCCCCTATGTTCGATCTAGTCGGTTTGCTTGCATGCCAAATGTAATCATTTTCAATAATATGCATTTCTAAACACACAAAGCTTACATTTCTCTACTTGTTCTGCGTATCCAAACCTAAGGTTTTCATGGATTTATAGGTTTATCGCAACTTTATCTTATCCCCAAGCTTTTTGAGAGGTGTGCTCATTGGCATCTTTTGATATTTATTTATTTATTTGAACTTATACCTTAAAACATGACTTTCTAACTAGTTCATTAGCACGATATGGTCCAACCACTCTCAAACCAATTGCTTTAGGGTGTTAGGTGTCGAGCACCCCTTGGACTTAATCTCCCAAACTAAAAGGCCACCAATATATCTTCATTTATGCTTGTTTGTACCCGTAGAACATGGTTTTCTAACTGATTCATTAGCAATATTTGGGTCAGTCGCTCCCAAGCCATCTGGCCTTAGGGAACTAGGTGTCGAGCACCCCACATACTTAATTTCCCAAATCATATATGCGACATGTACTTTTTTTTTTGCATCTTAACCATTCAATTCAAATACATTGTCTTCCCCCATATTTTCGTTTTCACCCTTTGTTCAAGCTTTCAAGTTTTCAAGCGTTGTTGCCTATATATGCCTAAATTTACATAACTTGATCATAGAGTACCAAAAAAAATGTTTCGCTAACCTATCAACCCATTTTTAGGGGTAGATTATAAAACAATTTTTTAAACCCAAATATTCAATAACGCTTGTCTTTTCATCCTTAACACACTTTCAACTCAACTTTTTTTCAAGTTTAGGCTTTTATAGTTCAAATTCGGTTTTTAAATAGGGAGATTTAACGACATGCTCATTTAAGCTCATTGAAACATATTATGCATGCATACACTTTATAGAGCAATAAAAATAAAAATAGGATGTGATACGCATGTAATGATGTGGATATGATCAACGATTATCCTGTTAAAATGCAACAACTTGCACAAAACTCGGTTAATAGAGTAGTAAAAATGCCAGAGTGATAAATTAGAAATTTTTTAATCCCCCCTCCCAACTTAAAGATTTGCATTGTCGTCAATGTTGGGAACGGATGGTCAGTTAAACACAAAAGTTTTAAAATTTTCCAGTAGGTGAATTCAGACAAATAAAAATAATTAAACTAAAACAAGAAAAACATAAAGCTAACTAATCCACATTTTCACAGGGAAACACGATTACATTTAGCATGTGCAACAAGCCTTTTAAACCCTAGGTTTCCCTAGTGGACGTGTAAAGTCTCGTGAGGGTTTGCAATGAACACATCTACAAAGTTCATTACGACTTGACTAACTAATGCGATAAAGATTAAATACAAATGAAAAATAAATATACAAAACACAAGCGGGTGTTATTCTTATTATCAATATGTGAGTTATGTACGTGCACTGTGATGCTTTCATAGATCTTTCATAAATAATGAATGAAGGGAAATAATCTCTAAATTGCATTTGATAGTCTGTAGTTGATGTAGACTCACCATTCAATGTTGGGGCGAGTAAGAATGCCCTCCCTTCCTCTTTCAATGATGGTGATGCCAGATCTCTTGGGTTCTACGTGTGTCCCGGCTCACCAAGGTCTTTCAATACTAGGATACATGATCCTGCCATATAACCATTTTATAAATTCTTGTATGCTTACCTCTCTCCAGCTTGCGTTCAACTCTTTTAAAGGTTTTGCATTGGAGTAAATAAGAGCTTGGTGTGTGCATATTGATGTATTAACTCCTCTACAATTCGTAGTTAACCCTCGTTCTATCCACGTAAGATCTTTCAACATAAGACTAAAAATACAATCGGGTGGTGTGTTTAGCTCAAGATTCTTTATATTCGTTCATATGAACACTATCAAATTCTTTGATACCCTAATCCTTCATAATTATCTTTCATGATATTTTATTTGTGAAATATTGTCAGATTCTCAAACAAGTCTTTCGAATTCATTTCATTCATTCAATATCCTTGTTATGAGAAATCTTCAAAGTTCAAATGCTCAAATATTAATGATATTCTTATGGAGCATTCATTCTAATGACATTGTCATTTAGATGTTGAGATTCATAATTGTTCAAGATAAACTGTTGAACAACACATCTTTTTAGGACAAAATTTGATGGGATCAATATGAGTGCATAAAGAAATTCTATGGATTTACGTTAACCATTGTTTCCTATCCAAAAAGTTATCCTTGAGGGATTGAGAGCTAGGTGAGGGGTCATAAATCAAAGATTGGGGGAGATAACTCATACGGTTGAGTCTTTCTCATTGTGTTGAGGTAAAATGTAAATGGGAGTTGGGTTAGAAGTGAGAGTGTAGAGAGAGAAAGTTCTCAATTCATATGTAATTCTAGATTTCTCTCAAGATCAATAAAATGGAGTTTGATTAATGAAGATTACCTGATCAGATATGGTTTAACAATGTGCAGTTTAAGTTTAAGGAGTATTATTATTTGTTTTATATGTAGTTCAGGGGGTTTGTTAGTCATTATTTAGTAGTTAGAGGTTTTAAATGAAAATTTTAGCTACATATATAAGTGAGTCATTCTTTTGTGCTTAGTCTATCTTTTTTTCATTCTTTGAGTTTTCCTGAAAGTAGTGTGTGTTTAGAGAGATCGATTAAGAAGAGAGAGTGAGAGAAGTCAAGTAAGATTGTTGGTGAAGTTAGAAGCTATATCTTGAAGTAATCAGTTGCAGGTATGAGTTTCTATATCACGTTTCTTTGCTTTATGTGTTTCTCTTTTTAAGGTTGTTGAAATTAATGGAAGAGTTATTAGGGTTCTTGAGTCTTTGTTTGATTTTTATGTTAGTTTGAAATATATTTGATGGGAAAGGTATTCTTAATTGATGGTTGGAATGAAGTAGTGCAAGTTTTATTTGTATTTTGGTACTTTAAATTGTTGAACTTTGAATTGAGTTTAAGTGCGGGAGTGCAGGGGAAGTTGCAGGTTGAAGAACCCACATCCAACGAGTTCCGTGGGTTATCCTGTGACTTGAAGTCACGTAGGAAACCTCGCAAAGCACTGTGGTGTGAGGTTTAGTGTTTGCTCCGTTGGGTTTTCATGTTGTTTCGAGGTGTCGTTTAGGGTCGTATGTCATTGTTATGAGTTTTAGAATATAATGGAATGATTTAGATCATATTACTATATGTTAAATACAGATTCAAATACTCGTGTGTGAATCTCATTGTCAGTTGAGATCAAGTGTTCGGTTAAGCTGTCTATACGTGAATTCTTATCAAGGTGAATTTTCTTTTAACCACTTTCGAACTGAAATACATACATTTCCAATATTGAAGTTATTGTGGCAATATGATAAATTGCATGAAATTTTGTGAAGGATCGGATTAATTATATACTGCATGGTGCATAAAGGCACGGAGTGATATATTGTGCTTAAAGGCACAGAGCGTATTGTGCTTAAAGGCACAGAGTGTATTGTGCTTAAAGGCACGAAGTGAGATATTATGGTTAAAGGCATAGATTGTATTGATGAATATTTATATCAATGATTTCCTGATAGCCTATGTAAAGTGTCAGGGATTATCTCACTAGACCAATTGGTCTAATCCTCATTTTGTTTTGAAATATTTATTTCAGGACAGGTTCGTTTATCTGATAATTAGGGAAAAGGAAAGATATGATCTTTTGTGTTGGATTGCTTTAAATGCGAATGGAAGATGTTAAGTGATGTTGTTTTTGGATCTTTGTATAAATAGATCTTGTGAAACTATATGTTTGTAAAGAAAAGTTTGTAATGCCTTTTGTAACTATTTTATAGTTTCAAGACTTTGGGACCCAATATGTAATCTTTATGGTTTGTATTATATGAAATATATGTTATATATTATGTGACAGGGTGGGTTGTTACATACTGTGTTCTTTTCTAAATTCAAGAGCGTTTGTATTAAATTATACCTTCTCTTATATGCATGTAAACATATATGCCGCCCTCAATTTCGATGTATACGATGTAATTAGCTAGTATAGTTCTTCTACACCGTCCTAAGATATATATATATATATATATATATATATATATATTTATAGTGAGAGGTTCATTTGAGAAATGCTAAATATATGAGAAATAGAGAAGTAATCATAACCTTTCATTCGGTCAAGATCGGCTTTGACCGGTCAAATATTGCGTATTTGACTGGTCAACAATTACGGCTTTGACCGGTCAAAAGTTGCGGCTATTTCAAAAATAGAAGGACGGTTTCATAATTTTTACAAATATCAAGACGAGTTCATATATGAACCATTGTAATTCACATATGTACTCTTTTAACTGATTCATATATAAACCTTTGTGATTCATATATGAACCAATTAACTGATTTACATATTAACTAATTAACAGATTCATATATGAACTAATTAACTGATTCATATATGAACGTATATTTCATATATGAATCAGTTAAAAAAGTTCATATATGGACATATAATTCATATGTGAATCATAGAGGTTCATATATGAACTTGTCTCACGTATTTTATGAAACTACCCCTCTATCTTCTACAGACCACACAAGGAATTATCCGGTGCTTCACGGTCAAAGCCACAAATGTTGACCAGATAAAGGGCTAGGATCATTTCTTTATTTATCATATTTTTACCATTTCTGAAATGAACCTAATCCTATATATATATATATATATACTTATACTTTTCAGTGTTTACTTTTCAGTGTTCAGATGAAAAGCAGTACAATTAAAAAGGTACAATGGGGCATGTTAGATGACGACAGGTTAGGGTTTCCAAAGATCGTAAAAAAGGTTGGACACTTTCTTACATGGTGGGTTTTTACGCGGTTCCAAAAACGTGGAAACAAGCCTTTTACAACCGTGTAAAAAAGGCTTTTCCTGTGGTAGTGAATTGTCATCAAAGTTAACATATCAAATCTCTCTTTTTCTTTGATTTACATAATGTGATAAACAAGAGCATTATTACATATGTTCATGGAGTTCAGCTTTTGATGATGCGGAACCTATCTTCAACCTTCTTTGTATTTGCATTTACAAACTGCAAAACCAGAGAAATATGTATTATAAATAATGTTTTATTTTCATGGCATTTCACAATTAGAAAACTGTAGGTTTTAACAAGATACATTGCAAACCTAAAAAAACTTCTAACATAAATTGCAAAGCTTTGGTTTTATATGATCAAATAAATAAGAGGAGGGTTACATGCATCCTCTCATTGTTCCACATCCATCCTGGTTTTACAGGTTATTTCCTCCAAAAAATCATACTTGAACTATGACATACACACATATATGTATAATTAAGATATACTTACATATCTACATGTATACATATATATCATTTGAATTCAGACTCTATCTGCGGTCGACATATAGCTACGACCCATGCATCTCACATTCTATTTTCCTACTTGTTATAAAGCTAAATGTAATTATGAATATGCGAAGTTTATGAACCACAACAATTCTTAATCAGCTGAAAATCAACATCCATCTTCGATCTTCTGATTATTTTTTAACGCAACTAGAATACAAATGTGTACAAGTACATATACACACAACTTAACCTTGGGGAACATGGTTTTGGTAAATACCTCAAAATTCAACTCTGTCTTTGTTGTATGCACTCTTGCATATCCAAATTGAGTTATTCTCGATAAGCTCCAAGAACCAGCCTGAAAATCAATAAACATATATACGATTAATTTTCTTAATTTTCTTTAAACAAAGACAATAAAATCTGTAATCACCTTTGAAGGGAAGCTGTCTAGTTTGAATCCAGCCATCCCAATAATTGCATGTACGGGTGCCTCGTAATTTCCGTTGTCATATGTGTCCACTCCATCCGGACCTTTCTTTGGCATCGCTTTACATTGGTTTTTATACACCGCACATGTTCTTTCATAATTATGAACATGTCCAAACAAAACTAAATCCACCTGATTTAATTATGCATTAACAGTTGAAAGATTGAAGTTACCATATAACTCGCAATAGCATTGACTTTCAGAGAAAGCATGTGTGCCCAGAATGTATTAGAAAGTTTCAGACATATTGTGACTATATTAATTTCTTTTGTAAACTTTTGGCTTGCACTGCATTGGTCCCAAAAGAAAGTGTCAATTTGAACTTGTGAACCAAAATAAAATATTTCTAACCTCAAGAATCAATACTTGTGGTGGAGGAATTAATCATATTTGATGCTATTATAAGCTCTTTAACTAAAATAAATTTAGAAAATATTGAGATGAAACACTTCAACATTTTCTTTTTGTGTCGAAGCGTAACCATGTAAATGGATGATACCTTGTTTGCCACTAGCAAGGGTTCAACTGCTTGGACAAATCTACCATCAACACTTCCGCAGCTAGAATACATTGGTCTGTGCCTTAATTAATTAATAGCAACAAGAAGAAATTAGTTGAAATAATATTCAATGGGCGAAGATGTTTCCAACTCTATTTTATCTTTTATACATGTATGCTTCTATTTACCCAGTAAATATCACCCATGGAGTTCTTGATCGATCGACAGCAGCCATGTCTTTGATCATCCATTGATACTGTCAACAGAAACATATGCAAGTCAATCATCAGAAATCAATGATTTTATTTATTTTCTGATTCATAAAGCAATCATATATACGAGACCTGCTCTGAGTTTCGAGACCATTCATGCTCGGTTGAGATAACTACGAAATGCACACTCCCTTGTTCGATTGAGTACCATGGCTTATCCTTTGCTGGTGTTGGCATTGGGAAATAACTCTCATAAGCCACTCCACATTCGCCTCCAGAGTCTGGCGTGATGTATACTGAGCCCGATTTTATATAATCCCTACAAGTTATTTCAAATCTGTTAGTTTTACCATCATATTTGTTATGAAACATAATAATATCCTTGTATTCAGATTCTCATTTTGTAGGCTGATAATTCCATTTGTTTCCTTGTCTTCATTTCCGTATAATATTAGGATAGGTTGATATCACTTAATTAATCGCAACGGTATTCAAGCATTTTTAAAGAAGACATGGAGTAAGCATCTACTCTTTGTTCTAAGTTCAAACATATTACAGGACGTTCCTTTTTGGAGACCCTATTATACTCAAAACTTTTGATTACACTGCAAAATGAGATAACAAAGATACATATATACAAATTACAGATGTCATAATAAGGCGTATTATTATTTTTGTCTTCTGATAGAAATTAAAGAGACACTAAGGTGGGCTAAAGTTTTACATTTGTTTATGAAAGGCCATAAACAAAGTAATATTGTCTGTTCAAAATCACACATTTAACATGCTAAAGAATGACAATGAGCAGTTATATGGTCCATACCTTTCATGATTTCCAATTGCCGTCATATAAGAAATTTGCGAAGCCACGGGGCTAATTAGGTGAAGGAAGAAATCCCATTCCACCAGAAAACCTGTCGCATAACTTATATCCCCAATGTGGAATATGGAATCTATTTTTCCTGATGAGACTTCATCAGCCATGGCTTGAACGACAGCTATCGATCCAGGCTATATTCATATATATCATGAAATTTAAAACAACACGAGTCATAAAGTCGTTGGAGAACAATGGAATTCTTTAGACAATCAAAAGATATTATAGTCCGAATAACATTTTACCTGAATATAGTGTTCAACAGAAGCATCTCGAGGGGCCTTGCCCATGTCACCAAATGCTAGAAAAGTCAGTTCATTTGATCCCCCACTTGCTGGAGTTTTGAAGTTGATTCTAGCACTCCAACCAGCTGAATTGCTACACGATTATTAAACCAAAATAAATATGAAATTAATTACTAGCTACATCTCATCCCTCTTCTTTTCGCATTCTTTACCTTGATATTCCATTTTGTATCCTTCAAATTAATTTCATTGCATCACTTCGAGATTGATTAATATAATAATAGATGAAAGTGTTTTGGTTTACCTTCCATATCTGTAAGAGAATCGTGTTGAAGGCTTGAGTCCATTCATTACTGCAGAATGAATGTATCCTGGATCATGCCAGCCGAAATCCTTTGCCGGGCTTGGTAATGCAGAAGCTTGAATTTTTCAAAACATTAGAAGAAGTGCAGAGTAATTTAGTTTGAATATATACTTGTTAGAAAACCAGAATAAACATGATTTTTTTTCAAGGTTATTCTTGGTCCATCTGTTGATAACAATACAAGAAAAAAACATACTGAATGCTAATTGGCAGTTGATTTCAATCATGATCAACAGGACATTAAACTATTGGGTGCATATATAGAACTTACTGCACATGTTTTCTTGAGAAAATGTTGTAACCCGAGACGTTTGTGATTTCCCATTAGCGTATTGAACTTGTTGAGGGTTTTTATCTCCGCTTACCCATGTTAATCTCATCTGTATACATGAAACCATCAGTTTAAATCAAACCACAAAAATCAAGGCTACATAATACCGAAGTTTGTAATACGAATCATAATTTTAATTCTGATTACATTTTGAGAATTCTTGAAAAATCTGTATTCAATGGTTTTTCACCAGTTTCACCTGCAAACTCCTAAAAATCACTCATTGCATCATTGAATTACAGCAAAACTTTTGACAAGAAGGTGCTTACTGATGTCCCTGTGGAATCGATACTGGACAGATGCCCATACAATGGCTTGTTCGGATTTGCAAACTTGAGGAGGTCGGATTTTGCTAAAACACAAGGTGTCTGAAACCCGGCACCAAAGAAGACAAACTGGATATCGGTTCTGATGTTGATAACATGAAACGTGAGTGATGCGCTGCATGTTGTCACCAGACACTTGCCCTTATGATCATATTTTTTACATTCCTTCTTCTTGCAACCCATATAGCCTGGATCATTACTTACAAATTGTGCCTGCATTGCATTACAATTTTATTAACTTCTCAGAACATTTTAAAGTGTTGGTAATGCCTTATTAAGTTTAATGTTAGCAGTTTTTGTACTTCCACGAAGTTGTTTGTTTTTTTACGAAAAAATACCCAAAACGCACCTTTACATCACAACCATAACGCATACAAACCACTAAACAATAAAGATATATGAGTTCTTTAATAACCACACAAACAGAATTACCAACAACAATATGTAAGAGTTTGTGTCTTAAATCTACCTATACATGCAAATTGAGCATGCATGAGGAAGTTGCCAGTATATCATGGGAATTCTTGCTGTACAAATTTAGCGAGTTAAGTGTTAATTTCATCATTAGTCATTATAGCAGTCCCCTTCTGCATGCATTGAATCAATATCAAAAATTTGATTGAATGAAGTTTGGGACAGTAGGGGGTTGTTTGTTTTTTTAAAAAAACCTTTTAATGGCTCTTAATTCTAAATCGTTCATATCTTTTTACACATCACCTCTTATTAATCTATACTTCTATACTATATTATAAAGCACGGATAAAAAACTCTTAAAAACAAATTATTAGGCACAATGTACCATCATTTTATGCAAGATTTTAAAAATCTCTTAATTTACAAGTATCAAAGCACAAGATACATATTATTACTGCAGACTTCTAACACCCACCAATTTGGTATGTGCAGGTCTTCATTTTATACAAACATTTCCATGTATCACTATTAATTAATATATTATATTACTATAATTTTGTTTTAATTATATTATTAAATATGTAATTGGTTATTTTTTCTAAATGTCATTAAAATATATAAGATAATCATTGAATTCTAACAAAATACTTAATTTTTTATATAAAAACATTATATTATTAAGCCTAAATTAAACAAATTTATAAAAAAAACATTATCACTTTTTCAAAACCATCCAAAATCGTACTGTAAATCGACAAAAAAATAAAATGAAACATTAAAATTGTGATGTTTCTCGCTGCATTGCGCGAGTACGCTTTTAGTCATAACTAAAATAAGACTTCAGACTTTAGACTTCTTAAAAAATAAACGGCACCTTAGACTTTAATTTTGATTTTCGGATGTGGAGTCAATTAAACAAGACTCGATTGTTTCACTACAAACAGGCACCATGCACTGTAGAATATATTCTAGACGCACGAAAACAGTATTCCTTATTAATTTTTAGAGCAAAAAAGGTTCTGAAATTTCTGAAATAAGAATAAAAGCCTAATTGATTAGCTACCCAGGCCAATTCAGCTACTTCTAGAGAATTAAGGTATGCTACTGTGTCAAAACTTTCTTTCTCTCGATATGATTTTATGGTCTAAAAAAGCACATGGTCACCGGTCCTACAAGTGTGAACTTTCAAGGATATGTTATGATACAGGGAGAATTCGAGAATTAATAAGGATTTTCAATAATAATTGGGAAAAAGGAAAATGGGATCGAAGAGAAAAACGAGCACGAAAGAGGCTCGGGATTTGGCATCAAAAAATACGCAAACATAAAACACCAAATATAAAGAAGATTGCCATAGAGATCGAAGAATGGGTCGAGAATCGCAAACAGAACCGAAAGTGGTTGGGTCTCACGGAAACCCGCGATAGCCACTGTGAATTCCTTCTCTACGCGGCTAACATGCGTTTGCAATGACATGCAAGCCGCCCACCAATTCTCCACAATCCCACGTCACAATGCTATCCATATTCAAAGTCTTTGATTTAGTTTCCATTATTTTTAAATTCCTTTTAATTATCTTTATTAGTTATCCTTAGGATTATTTTGAATTTCGTAATTATCTTTTTTTCTAATTTAGGTTATAAATAGGATAGTTAGGTTTCAGTTTTGTAAAGTTATTAATCAATAAAAGTCTAGCTTTTTAGAGAGTTTTATCTTGAATCTGAGTTTTACGTTCCGTAATTCTCAACCGTTAAAAGGTTTAGAGGCTTATCGATCCTTTCGCAAACCTACGCCGCGTCATGATAGGATGAACAATATGCCAACTTTATGCACTTTTGCTCATCTTTTATCATTTATTTCATCTTATCCTCCTTTTTCCAAGTACCAACCGCACTAGGAAGTTGGCATTTCAATGCCTGCCATATATGTGCTTCCACCCACAAGGCCACAAATTTAATTTACGTGCATCAGATGAACTTGCCCATTCAAAATCACATACCCATCACATATACAAACGATGGAGTTCATAGAGAACACTCGCACGTATGTTCTTTCTTGTACTCCTCATATATATGTGATTCGAATTCAAATCCAGTTTATAATTTCCTGAATTGATATAGAATTTGCATAAATTTATCTATATTTTGGAACTAATGAAAACCATTAATTATACTAGTTCCAATTTGATTTCGTGTTTATTAAAAAAGTGAGAACATGCATGTGGAACCCTTGAATTCTCTACCTAAAAAGCCCTTACATGATGGTTTGCGTCTAGCAAAATGTGGGACTCTAACACGCCCCTCAAATGGAGGCTAAACAGTGGCGCTAGGATGGAGGCAAAAGAGTGTCTTGAGTTGCTAGGTGGTGCAAGACCCAAACTCTAATTAGTACCATGTGAGAATACGTACATGGAACCCCTTTGAATTTTCTCTAAGAACCATGTCTTGATTATATTTGGCTAAATTATATATTATTTAGCTGCATATAATTAAACTTATTTCAACTATGAACCGAAATTCTATCTGTTAGATTTTCATGAAGAATTGGCCAAGCTCTTAAAATAAGTCAAGTATGTGGAAGAATTGAGCAAAACTCAAAAGGGAGTTGATTGGCTCTGCTGATTAAGTTCTTTGTACGCATATAATTAAGGTGCCGTTTGTTTTTTAAGAGTTCTAAAGTCTGAAGTCTTATTTTAGTTATGATTAATAAGAGACGGTGTATAAAAAGGTCTGAACGATTCAGACTTAAGAACTATTAAGAGGTTTTTTTAAAAAAACAAACAACCCCTAAATCTCTTAAATTGGCATACACCAGCACTATATATCTTGAAGAGAAAACAATACTCTTTTTTGGTTAATTAAAAAGGGATAAGTTGATGTCTCTAAGAGTAAAATAAAAGACGTGCAAGTAACAAGTTGGAGGTGCACTTAGAATCACCTGAAAACAACTCTGTTGCAAAATCTTTGACGTTAAGTTGGCCGACAAATAATAAAAAGAAATAGAGTAAATTACATTTTTAGTCGCTATGGTTTTGTTGAAAATTTCTATTTTTATTCTTATGGTTTTAAAATTATAATTTTCATCCTTATGCTTTATAATTTATTACCTTTTTTCATCCTTATGGTTTTTTTTTCATCCTTATAGTTTGTAGTTCGTTTCTACTTTAGTAATTCATACTTAAAAGTAGTGTTTTTGCCTCAAGAACGAAAATAGAAATGAATTAGAAAACATAGGGATAAAAACTAAAATTTCAAAACCACAGGGACGAAATTCACAATTTTTCATAAACCACCGGGACTAAAAACGTATTTTACTCAAAGAAATATTTATGGCTGGTCAAATTGACCCTTGACGGCAGGGCCGTTCCTGGGGAGGGCGGGTCGGGCGCACGCCAGGGCCCACAAGAAACAAAGGTCCAAATTTTTTAGTATATATTATATAGTGGTAGTTCAAAAAAATTAATAAATAAAAGAGACACAATATTTTTTAATATTTAATAGGACCCAAAAATAGTTTAGCATTATATTAAGCGTCCAAACTTGTGTTATTAATTAATTGGATAAAAAATATGTAAAAAGTTAGTTGATCTTTCATTTTATATTATTGATTATTTGCTTATCACTTTTCTAAGTTTTTTATTTAGTACCAAAATCTAGAACTACATTTCCCTAGAAAACCTTGATATATGCTCCATCATTCATCTCATACTGATTCTTTTGATTATTCCATCCACATGCATTTTATTTTCATATTAGAATATAGTAGATTTCTTGTTATTAAATATTAACTAAGAAAACTCCTACGTTTTGAATTTTTTTTTTTACCTACCATATGAAACGATCAAACTTAAATCTATATTTAGGAATTCAAAATTACATTTGTTTTGTCATACCTTATTGACTCCTTATTACCTAATATTGAGTGTATAAACTTAACTATTCTCCTATCTCTAAAACAAGAATAAAATCTTAAACCATAACCAACAGAGACTTTGGTTCTAAGATTGATAGTTCCTAAAAAAATTGTTTTAACTAAGTTACGGTGACGAAACATTAACATGGAGTGACATGGAAATGCAAATGATTTATATTGATTTACATAGAGTGTTACTCCAAATAGTCAATATTGTGATTTAAAATGATGTCAATCTATATATTAAAGATATATCATATGATGTGTTTGACGGTAGAATGAATTCACGATGCTACATAAAATTGATATGGTAGATAATATTACTTTAGATATAATTACTGATTTTGTGTCTAGTGATACTCGGAAAAAAGGTTTTATATGAATTATTAGTACTTACTAAATTCAATGTTATTTCTGATGATAAAAACAATTTATTGAAAAAAAATCATATCACTCATCGAGGGCCCTTTTTTACAGTTCGCCCAGGGCCTATAAAATGTCAGGAACGGGTCTGCTTGACGGTGTCCTTTTTCGGCGTGTTTGCAAAATTACATGTGATTTATCATAGAATCACATATGATTTGACTCTTTATCGCATTTCTCGTGAATTGACCGTCTTTCTCGTTTCACTCATATATATATATATATATGTGTGTGTGTGTGTGTACACATGAATACATTCAGTGCAGGAAGGTATGTGTGTTATGTAACTGTTAAAATTTGATAGTGACAGGACTGGAATATATCTTTATTAGTATCGGTTATTCTTCGAGCATCTAATTTCTGACAAGCGAAAAAGATAAAGGCTATGTTTGGCAAACTAGCTGAAAAGCTAGCTTATGACTGATAAGCTAGCTGGTAGCTGATAAGTTACTGATGAAAAAGTCACGTTTGGTAAAAACTAGCTTATAAGCATTTAAATTACCAAAAATGACATTAATTATTTATTTATAATTAAAAGTTAATATATAATTATAAATATTAATGAGGGACATAATTGGAATAATCACAAAAATCTCTTCATAAGCTACTCCAAGTAGCTTATAAAAAGGTTAGCTTATAAGCTAGCTTATGGCCATCCAAACATGTACCAAGAAAATAAGCTAGCTTATAAGCTAGATTAATTTTGCCAAACAATGCCAAACATATTATTTCTTTAATTCAAAATTATGTAATGCTTAATTTGATATAACCTATAAGAAAAATGATTGACTTATAATTAAATACTTAAAGAACCATGAATATATAAGATACTAGAAGCGTACTCGTGCATTGCAGCGAGATAAATCACGATTTTAATGTTTCATTTTATTTTTTGTTTTTTTGTCGATTTACGGTACGATTTTAGATTGTTTTGAGAAAATAATAATGTTTTTTTTATAAATTTGTTTAATTTAGGCTTAATAATATAATGTTTTTTATATAAAAAATAAGTATTTTGTTAGAATTCAATGATTATCTTATATATTTTAATGACATTTAGAAAAAATTAAGTAGTTTGTTAAAAAAATTTTAATGTTTTTTATATAAAAAAAATTAAGTAGTTTGTTAAAATTCATTAATTATCTTATATATTTTAAATTTTTTATATTTAAATTGAGATGTTTATCCTGTTTTGATTATGTAAATCAGAATTTAAATTTCATAATTTTAGGATTTGGGGATTAGAGATAAGGATTTTGGGGGATAAGGATGAAATTTATTAATTAGGGTTAAAAGCATTTAAAAGTAGTACATATTGCTTCATTAATTGTTTTTTAAGAGATTTTAAGTAGATTAACATTAAATAATAGTATATAATACTTAATACATCACGATTTTAATGTTTATTTTTATTTTTTGTTTTTTATTGATTTACAGTACGATTTTGGATGGTTTTTATTGATTGATAATGGTTTTTTATATATAAATTTGTTTAATTTAGGCTTAACAATATAATGTTTTTTATATAAAAAAAATTAAGTAGTTTGTTAAAATTCATTAATTATCTAATATATTTTAAATTTTTTATATTTAAATTGAGATGTTTATCCTGTTTTGATTATTTTTATCAGAATTCAAATTTCATAATTTTAGGGTTTGGGGATTAGAGATAAGAATTTTGGGGATGAAATATATTAGTTAGGGTTAAAAGCTTTACAGGTAGTACATTAGGCTTTAATAGTTATTTTTAAGAAATTTAAGTAGATAGCTTTAAATGATAGTACATAAAGCTTAGTGAGTTGTAATTAAGAGTTTTTTATGCCATCTTTATAATATAGTATAGATAATTAAAACAAATTTATAATAATATAATATATTAATTAATAGTAATACATGGAAATGTCTGCATAAAAGGAAGAATCTGCACATACCAAATTGGTGGGTGTTAGAAGCCTGCAGTAGTAATATGTATCTTGTGATTTGACACTTGTAAATTAAAAGATTTTTAAAATCTTGTATAAAATAATGATACCTTATGTCTAATAATTTGTATTTAAGAGTTTTTTATCCGTGTTTTATAATATAGTATATAGATAATTTAGAAAATTTGTGGAGGACAATCAATCTCATTACATGTATTAATAATTATTTATACGTAATTAATTAAATATTCAAATTCCAAGAAAAATTCCTCCCAAAAAAAAGGAAAAGAAAACATTGCAGTTCTTTGACATACCTATCATAATAAAAGGTGGTACTATTATGAAATCAACCAAATAATAATGGTGTGAATATGAAACCAATAAAGGTTTAATTAGCATACAGAGAGGTGCGTTTATTTTAGATCGATCATCCGGTAATAATTGAAATATATTTTAAAGGAATATATACATGTAGTCATTAATTAATTACCTTGACAGGATAATGGCAGAGAAGCGGTAGTTCACTCAAATCACCCGTCTGCTGATAAAGAATCAAGTTTTGAGGACAAGCATTAACGCTGCATACCATTTTAAGAACCCAATTATTTTTACAAACTATACATACACAAGCATGTATATATATATATATACACACACATATATAATTAAGTTTAATTAACTAGTAAAACATATATATTACTTACTCGGCATGTGAAGGTGAAATCATACCGACCCAATCACTCTTGGAGGGAAGTAGTACCCCGCTAACTGTGACCGTGATCATCTGGTCATCTGAAAGCTCTGATGTTGAGCTTACTTGTATTTGAACATAAGGGTTTGGGTTCAGGCAAGCTCCGAGTTTTCTTCTGTTCAGTAATCGAAAGTCGGATATTGCCGTATAGTTCCGAAACCCATCCATGGAATCCAACAGATTTGTAGGTAACAAAGGAGTCTCTGAAGAACATGATGCATGATGAAAAAAAGAAAGTAACGAAAACAAGAAAAATGTAAACCACATCGTTGATTGTGGTGGTTTCATAATGAACAAAGAAATATAACAGCTGGAGGAAAATTTATGGGCTTTGCAGTATGTACATGATTGCTCATAAATCCATGTAACCATAAGTCGCTTTATAATGACAAAATGTGAACAAGATGCCGTCCACAAGTCTACTTTCCTTAGGGTACTTCACGAAAAAGCAAACTGGCAATCAATACGCAATTAGTTGCTTAGTAATACACAATAATTAAACTTAGTTATAGTTTTATAAAATTTTAATTATTTATTGATAAATTTGTGAGAATCTGAAATCCATTAAATTATACTCCGTAAGACTATCTTCAACAACATTGCTATAATTTCTCTAAAATAGAGAACAAAAAATGAAAATCTCTAAAAAGTATTACATTCATCTCCAACAGATTTGTTATTATAGAGATTTTAAAATAACTTATATTATTATAATATTTTATAATTTATCAATCCAATAAACTTTTTAAAAAATCTTAATATAAAATAATAAAAATTGAATTTCGTTGGTGAGATTAAATAAAATAATCATTTCTCCCTCCTACCATCAAGTTTTGGAAAATTCTCTAAACTTGAAAAATTTCCAACTTTTCTCTATTATAGCAAACAAGATAGCAAAACTGTTGGAGATGTTTAGAGAACAAAAACCCATTTTTTCTATTTTAGCAATGTTGTTGGAGATGCTCTAAGAGTACGTCTTTAAGAAGAGAATGAATGTTCCATCACTTGAAATGACGAGGGGCGGACCTACATAGCACCATAAGGTTGCAGCTTCATGGTTTTGTTGTAAGGGAAAAAAAATACGTTCTTGAATGGTGTCGCTCTATTGCTTTGTTGTATGCCATCATATGGTTTTTGAAATTGAAATCTTGATGCAAGCCTTTAATAGCAAAGTTGGTAAAATGTTGCTCACTTTGTACCAAAACCTCATGTTTTACTACCAATTTCTCAATTTTTTTAGTTTTTAGCTTAAATTTTGGTTTAATTTTCTGCCTACCTCTTATGTTTTTTTTTTATAAAAAAAAAATTATTGCTAGGATTTGAACATGGGTTGCTTGTTTCTTTTGTGCATGGATAAGGAACCAACCATCCTATCAATACAAATATTGTGAAATATTTCTACAGATTTTTATTATATTCAAACTGTGACACCACTTAATATTTTCTAAGGGTCTCACTACTAGAAAACTCAGTATTAGCAACGGACCTAATCCCTCGCTAATTAGCGAGGGATTGATCACAAACCCATCAATTTTGTAGTGTCCGTCTTTGGATATGAGACTCGAAACAAAAATATTACATTGTAGGAGTTCATACATGGCATTTTAATTAGACGTGGTTATAAGTTAAGATTGATGGTAGTTTAAACGTTTTTTCTTATAATTTTTGTTTTCTTACGAGTTATATATGTTTGAGATATTTCATAATGAATGAAATATTTTCATTAAGTTATACTTTTGTATTTAAAAAAAATATTATTATTTGTGGCCTTTCCGGACCGAGAGGAACACAAGATTATCTTGGATTAATGGGGTCTATACGTAGAAAAGAGCATATGGTAGCCGAATGTCACATAAGTGTTCTCATTTCATTGTCGTACGTTGTTTATTAGGCTTGTTGCTGATATTACTTATGTTGCCCATGCTTTTGATCCTTTAATTTGTTTATATATTGTCTCTTACTTTCTTTTGCTTTTTATATTTTATTACGTTGGTATCTAAATTCGATGAAGGCTTGGATGATGATGAATATACGTACAGGTTAAATTGGGCAATCTTTTTAAAGTGATTTAAAATAAGTTGAATTGGATGGATCATATTCTCCAACAAAATCTAATTTTTTTTTTTGGGGATATTATCAAAATAGCGCAAACCCTATACCTCTATTCATTTTTTGTCCCCTTTTTTTATGTTTTGCATATTTTAGCCAAAAAATTGTAGTGGGACTTAGGTGTTATTCGGTTCATTTTTTGTTAAGACCTGAATGGATATATCTGTCTATATTAATAAAATTGTTTGTTTGTTAACAGATAAGTTGTTTAGTTGTGGTGCTGAATTAACAGCCTGAATGTCAGAAATGACCATTTTACGCCAACTTGCTAGATATACTAGAAACAGATTGATATATCGGCTCTCAAAAAACCAGAATCATGAAGAATCAAGAATATTAACAGCTTGCTATATACACAGATTGATAAATTGGGTCTAAAAAAAACCTGATGTATGGAAACTAGAAAAATGAAAATCGATGGAGAGAAACATGAATATTAACAGCTTGCTAGATATACCGGAAAAAAAATCGATGAAGAGAAACTGATTTATGGAAATCAGAAACATGAAAATCGATCCACAAAATCCACAGATCGATACACAAAAAATCCACAGATCGATACACAGAGAGCTAATGTATGAAACCAAAAAAATATACATAGATCGATGCACAGAAAATCGATCCACAAAATATGCACAAATTGATCCATATCACAACAAAAAATCGATGGAGAGAAAATGATGTATGGAAACCAGACACATGAAAATCGATCCACCAAATCCACAAATCGATACACTGAAAACTAATGTATGGAACTCAGAAAAAATATACACAGACCGATCCACAGATCAATACACAAAACATTGATCCACAAAATATGCAAAGATCGATCGATATCACACCCAAAAAAATCGATGGACAGAGAGATATGAAATCGGTGGAGAAAGTCGATGGAGAGAAAGATATGCACACAAGATCTAGAGAAAATCGATTTGATTGTGAGAAGTTTTGAAACAGTAGCAAGATGAAGTGTTGATGGAGAAAGCAACTATGGGTGAAAGGGTTTAATGTTGAGTAGTTAAGAGAGTGGTAGTTGGGAAAAATTAATGGTTGAGTGTAAATGACACAAGTTTTATAGCTGAGCGATTCAGCTATGGGCTGACCGAATAAGCCGGTATCGAACATGGCTGTGCGAATAAGCCATATCTATCATACAACCCATTAAGCTGCTACCAAATAACACTTAAAAAATATACGATCCATTGGTGATTTACTTTAATTTTTTATTCAAGTGGTATACACATTTTGCAATTAAATGCATTATCTAAAAAAAATACAATCATTAATGATTTTGCAACTTGTGATTTGTATTAATTAAAATTCTTTTAATTTGTTATGTGAAAAAATGCATTAATTACACAAAAATGAATTCGTTAAACTGAAGATAATGTATTAAATTATTGGGGATATGGGTTTGTGGTTGAATAATACATGGATAAATTCCTGGATCGTGAATAGGAAATCACTTTCCAAATACTATATTTCGACCCTCTAATAGACTAATACCTTGAGTTACACGAAATCTGTAACTGGGTACTCCAGAAATTCCATACACGAAATAAGGCACTGATTTCACATATATATATATATATATATATGTGTGTGTGTGTGTGTGTGTGTGTATATATATATATATATATATATATAAAACAGTTGGACTTTCGGTAAGTAAGAGTCACCCCGTACGCTTCTATAGCATCCAAGTTGTAGATTTTGTGTTAGTAAATCATTGTCGTTAGTTCCTAAGAGAATCGATGATGTTTCATGCGAGAAAAGTCGATTTTTGGAGCCCGGTACAGGTCCGACTACAATGTCTGGTACAGTCCGGTTACAATGCCCGACGATAATGACAGGTGTCAATGTTGCCTAGCAAAGTAGCAAGGAAGAGAGCACCTTCTGGTGGTTTGGTGAGACTTTGCCATGGCATAGTAGCCTGGCAATGTCGCCAATAGGGAGCAGAACAACATAAAATCATTTTTTCAGCTTTCTCCTCATTTCTCATTTCTTACTTCTCATACTCTTTCTTTTCTCTTCCAAATCAGTTCCCCTTTACCCAATACGAACCCTAACTAATTTTGGGGCTTTTTCTTGGAAATCAAAGTGTTCTTTCATCATCAAATCTTGGGATTACAACCTCTTATGCTAGATTCAAGTGTTCATCTTCATTCCTTGATATTTTTAGGTTTTGGGGGTTTTGTTCAAACCTAAGTGGTGAGCTCATCCTTCTCATTTCTAAACTTTTATATGAGTTGTAGATGCTCCATTTATGACTTCCAAGTGTTCTTATTTCTCAAATTTCGGTTTAGACGATTTTGGGAAAGTTAGGTCAAAATTACGGTTTTGTTCAAAATTAGGGTTTTGTTCAAAATTAGGGTTTTGTTCAAAATTGAGATTTTGATATAAGATGTTTGGGGAATGATTCTAAGTATTTAGTTTTGTTTATTTATGTGTTGGGAGCTTGTGAATCTAGAATTTAGAAGGATTGCTTGTAGATTTACGTTACTTCAATAAACTCATGATTGGGGTAAAATTTAGATTTAGCCTAAATATAACAAGGTGTGTTCAAGTTGCTTTGTGAAAACTATGTACATGCCAAAAATCTCATTTTTGAAGCATTTATGTCTTTTACTTGATAATTATCAATTGTTGGATTACTTGATGAGTTTTGCTTATTTGGGGTATTTGATTTTATAAATCCTTGTGAAACACTTATATTTGGGATTTTCAGACATTTTGATAAATAAATCATAAGTGCATGTATTTTAATGATTTATCTTATGAATGAAGATCATTTGCTAAAATGCACTTTTAGTGTGTGGTTTGGAAAAATGCATATCTTTGTGTTATGGGATATTTTGAAAGAATAAATGATATGAAATTTGAAAAATGATTTTGTCCCAATCTGATGTGTGTTTTGAGTTATTTATGTCTTTGGAGCAAGTGTCTGAATAAAGTGGATTAATTATGTTTTATCACATATTGTGGCTTTATATCAAATAGTCAATCAATTTGTTGAGCTTTTGGCTCGGTTACGACTCCAATGAGTCTTGGGGACATTCGTCCAGTTTTATTAGCTCAATGAGGATCTTGGGACGTATGTTACATTTAACTGCATATTTGTAGTAAATTACATGTTTGAGTGTGTTAGTCATTCAGTTGGGTCATGTAATGTTTTAGACTGTAATGCGTTGGATCCATAGGCATATGAGTCCATCCGGTTGTAAGCATGAAGTTTTGATGTCAACACTTAAGTCTAGTGAGTGGTCCCCAAGTCATGGGTAGTGAACTTGCAGTGGTACCCTATTGGGTCGTATACGGAGCTAATAGTCTGTGGTGGTGATCGGTTGAGCCGTATATGGGATTTAGGTCTTGCGGTGGTGCTTATTGGAGCTGTATACGGAGACTGGTGACTTTGTGGTGAGAATCATCTAGAGGTCGAGTAGACACTAGGGTCATTTTGGGAATCTTGCGGTTGTGCTCAATGGAGCCGTTTACAGGGATTCGTGTCCCAAGGTGAAACTCGAGAACGTTGATAAATGGCTTGACTTTGTGTTCTGGCCAAGGTTCTAAAAAACGCGCCTTGGCGCCACGTATTAACCCTTGGCATCGAGATAAGGCGTCGAGCTCGTTATGGCGTGCCATGGCCCGCCATGACGCATTATGGCTTTACAAATTTGAGTACTTTCGATTTTTCGAAAGTGTGTACTTCGAAATTCGTTTTGAATTTTCCCATTAGTATCGATTGTAATTTATAAATTCTTTTGTTTATCGTTTTATATGAATTTAAATTGTTAATAACTTGATCATTATTTTTCAAGACACTGATATAAACACACACATATACATATATACATATAAATTATATACAGATTTGCCGTCTTAAGCCACGCCTTAGAAAACGTCATGGCCTCGCCATAACTTATATGGCTTGAGGCTTGACCTCTGTTAGATCACAAATTTATTGGATTCAAGATCATCCAATCTGAAGTTTGGAATCTGAAGCTAATGCTAAAAAGTCGCTCTCGATATAAGTCTAATGTTAGTTTGTAATAATTGTCAAAGTTAATTATTGTGTTAATTAATGTATTATGTATTAGTTCCTAAATATCTAACTAATAGATATTTTTAGATATTATGTTTTAGATATTTATTTTAGGATATTATGTTTGAGATATAAAAGGTTTTGAGATATTATTTATCTCATAACTATTCATATCTCAGATCATAACACATCGACCCAATTACTATTCATCAGAGAGAAAACAACAATGAGCTTCAAAGTATCAACTATTGTAATCGATTGTTGTTAATGAAAGAGGTTGGTAATCTATATCTTTGTGTTGTTTGATTATCTGGTAAACGATCGTGTTCTATCACACGGACTCACAATTTTTTTTTTGTGTATGAATGTACGATTCTTAGATCTGATTCTTGCTTCCTAGACACACTAACAAACCACTTGCAACCTTAATAATATTAAACAAATAATAATATCTAACTAAAGATATTATAATATCTAACTAATTAAACTAATATCCTAATATCTATTAATTAGATATTTAGGACAAACAACAAATACAATAAACAATACTTTGACATTTATTACAAACTGACTTTAGACTAATATTAAGAGTCGACTTTCCAGCATTAGCTTTAGATTGCAAACTTCAGATTGGATGATCTTGAATCCAATAGATCTGTGCGCTAACAATCCCCCCCTTTGAATCAAGATCATTACTAAAAAGATTTAGCAATTCAGTCTTCTTTTTCAGCTCAGAAGATGGAATCTCTTTCTTTCTCTTCAATTTGTAATAATCTCCAGGCAAAGTATCTTCAAAGAAAATTTCTCTCAGATCAGCATGTCTTTAGAATACTTTGAAGAAATCTCTCGCATTTCTTGGTTAACTCTTCTCTTCTCCAATGTCTCTTGAGACACAACTTGTAATGGACATTTCTTCAAAATTTATATCCTTAAAACAAAATTTGAAGTAAAGGACTTCCAGAGCTGAAGTACGAAAAAGAACACTTATGTTCAACGTGTGAAAAAAGAAAGAGAAAGAAAGAGATTCCATCTTCTGAGCAGAAAAAGAAGACTGAATTGCTAAATCTTTTTAGTAATGATCTGGATCCAAAGGGGGAGATTGTTAGATCACAGATTTATTGGATTCAAGATCATCCAATCTGAAGTTTGGAATCTGAAGCTAATGCTGAAAAGTCGCTCTCAATATAATTCTAATGTTAGTTTGTAATAATTGTCAAAGTTAATTATTGTGTTAATTAATGTATTATGTATTAGTTCCTAAATATCTAACTAATAGATATTTTAGGATATTATGTTTTAGATATTTATTTTAGGATATTATGTTTGAGATATAAAAGGTTTTGAGATATTATTTATCTCATAACTATTCATATCTCAGATCATAACACATCGACCCAATTACTATTCATCAGAGAGAAAACAACAGTGAGCTTCAAAGTATCAACTATTGTAATCGATTGTTGTTAATGAAACAGGTTGGTAATATATATCTTTGTGTTGTTTGATTATCTGGTAAACGATCGTGTTCTATCACACGAACTCACAATTGGTATCAGAGCTTGAACCAGATCAAAATCAAACTCTTAAACTCGCTGTGTTCTTCATTTCTTCAAGAACACTGTAGAATCGATCAAATCTTCAATTTGTGGTTGTTTTCGAAATCAAAAGGTTGTGTGTTGTTGTAGTTGGCAAGTCGATCAACTTGTCAAAATTTGGTGTTGTAAATCGACATCTAGGTTGGTCAATTTGGGATTTACAGGGCCGATACGCGCTCCGGTCGAAATCCATCGAAACTCATCCGGTCGTTCAAACCCCGGTTCCGGTCGATATCTCTAGTCCGGTCGCAAAGTAAGTCCGGCCATCTCATTACCGGTCGACCACATACTCCGGTCGTGCAAAGGTCCGGTCAAGCACAACCTCCGATCGTACACAATACCGGTCGATTGATCCGGTCGATACACCACACCGGTCGCACCATCTCCGGTCGAGTGTTTTTGCGCCAACAGTTCATCGCGCAAACCTGCACTTCACGCTACCAACGTCTCGCGCAAACCCCTGTTTGCGCCACCCACCTCTCGCGCAAATCTGTTTTGTGCCAACTTCAACTCGCGCAACCCACTTCTAACGAAAATCTATATTTCGCGCCAACTTCTTATCACGCAAAGTTTACTTTTGCGCAACCTTCTCTTAGCGCAATTTGTGCTTTTTTTTACTCCAGTTCCTGACTTAGTCAAAATTTTCAGTCTTTATCTGATTTTTTTTCTGGACTAACGATCAGTACAAGTTCTCTTTGCACATTATTCAAACAGAATGAATTCCAGCGAAGCTAATTCAATCAGTATGGATGAGAATTCACCTGTACTTTACAAAGGAAAGATTTCTGCCTTGGAAGCAGAAAGACAGGAGAAAGAGACAACACTCTTGTGCTTGATGGGTCAGATGAATATAAAAACCGAAGTTGATTGTAATGGAGAGGTATGTGATTTAAGTGAATCAGATTTCTTAAATCAAATGCATGCCATGATGATAAAACTCCAAGAATTAGAGTCGAAACTCAAGCGTGAAAAGGGTGTCATTAATAACAAAAACCAATCAATACAGAAACTTAGCGATGATATTGCTGAGAAGAAAATATTGATTGAGATTTTACATAGAAACAATGACACTAGCGCAAAAGAACAGACTATAATTCTTAAAGAGAATACTGAAACAAATTCTAAATTGAGAAAGGGTGAGTTTGATTTCAAAGAGCTTACAAAATTGTATTCTTCGCGAACCGAAGAAAACAAATCTTTACTTGAAAAATTAAATGCTTTGGAAAAGAAGTTATACTCACTGGGTCAAACTGAGCAAACCATTCATCTAAACAAACCCAAAGAGAGTAAAGAGGGTTGGGGAATTGGTTTTGAGAATCCTCACTACCTTAAAAATGGTATATCTGAAGTGCCATCACTTTATGTTAGGATCAAGCGCTTACCACTACGCCAAAAGCAATTGCTGATGGAGAAGGCACAACTTTATTTCCTTATAGCATAGTAGCCAGCGCCACGTTTCGATTTAGGAAGATGATGGTCAATGACCCAACAATCCCCCCCAGCATCTGCCAGCACTAACAAGATCTTCGTTAGAAGTCAATGGCTGCACAGCATGCCTTTGGCATTTAAATGCACTCCATGGGATTCGAACCTGTGACCTGCTCTGATACCACATGTTAGGATCAAGCACTTACCACTACGCCAAAAGCAATTGCTGATGGAGAAGGCACAACTTTATTTCATTATAGCATAGTAGCCAGCGCCACGTTTCGATTTAGGAAGATGATGGTCAATGACCCAACACTTTATGATCTTACATTTTTGAAACTAGCTCGAAGAATCCCTGAGCTTAAAGTTTTCTGGACTGGATTATCTAAAGAGGATGAAGCCAAGGAAACTGAAAAACGAAAGAAATCATCTAAAGTTCATCTTCCATTTCGTTATGCGAAGTTGAATAATAGTTATAATGATGATCCAATATATCAAAAGAAATATCTTTCAAATGACTTCTTTCAGAGTTATTCTGTAAAAGAAATGGAGGCGAAGCCTATTAAAGGTAAAATTTACGTCCCTCCTCTCGTTTTGGAAAGTAAAATTTATGAACTTGAGACATCTTTAGCAGATGAAAGATTGTTAATTGATATTGAACAAAACGTTTTTTCAACTGTGCTTAAAATACTGTTCTTTCTAAATCATCAAAGGCTTCAAAATCTGATGACATGTTTGGTTCAACTGATGGAGGGTATGATTTTCTAAACTCCGATGGTGTTTTAGATGAGTGTATTGATCAATTTGACTTTAATGCGAAACTTCCTAACCATTCGTCTTTTGTTGTCAAATCCATTGGATTATCCAGTAAGTTTATGAAAAGCAAATCATCAACGAAAGTTGATGAAACAGTTTATGTGAAAACTAAGAATGCGAAAGGTAAGAATAAATCTCAGCATTCACAGAAACCGATCACTACTGGAAAGCCAAAGAAGAAGTATTTGTTTGAAACTCACAATTCTAACTCAATAGTTTCAAATGTTTCAGATCCGAGCAAGAAAAGGCTAGGAGTTAAATCTGAATGGAAACCAAAACAGGAGATTAACGAGACTGCTAAATCTTTTTCGAATGTTGCTTGTATAAAATCAAAACTTGTCGATTCTCGCAAGAAATATTCCGTACAACAATTATTCCAGTTATCTCAATCTACTAGAAAATTTTCAATTTATGGTAGATATGATCATGCTTCTCGTAAAGATCCTGATGTTTGGTTTGGCACATATCATGTTCCCTCTTATCATATTAATTCTTCATGTAATTCTCAAAAAGAAAGAGGACCCAAATTTCAATGGGTACCAAAATCGTATACTAACACAGTTGGATCCAAATGGAAATGGATACCAAAGAAAAAGGATGATTTTGTGTTGCAGGTACCTACTGTCAAGAGGGAGTAGGAGAAAGAATATCGACTTTTGATTATGTACAGATTAGAACTCGTTCTTCAATGTCAACAATGGTTCTTGAGTAAATCAACTAAAGACCCGGACATCAATGTCAACAATGGCTCTTGAATACAACAGTTCAAGACCCGCACTTCAATGATCGAAAGACCTTACTTCCGAGCTGATATGAGATTGTACTCCAATACTCGAATGAGGAAATCAACCTTCAAGGGGGAGTGCATACTTTTCTGAAATTTTATGCATATCTTTAACACTGATAATGTTCTGATGCATAATTTCAGGGGGAGTAAAAAGGTGATGACTTCTGATTATTTCTGATCAAAACTCATACTTTAATCGTTTTACTGCTTTTTGTCATTTTAATTTAAGTGAATAAATTTGCTTTGACTATGACATAAGACTTTTGCAGTTTTTGAGAGATGTTTACAAGATCATATCTTTATGACTTTAAGCTTAACTTCATGAGATGAAAGATTGCACTCAAAAGGTATAATTCCTTATCTTCATCTCATTTCTGGTTGAAAGGTGGACAACTTTCAATCATAGAAAATGTTGTTCTTAAATGTTCAAACCACTTCCCGAATCTTATTCTGATTTCATGATTTGGAAGTGTGACTTTAAATGTTTTCAAGATCTATTTGTGCTTTAACTGCAATAGTTAAACCAAATCTGAGCATCACATGCTTTCTAGGAAAACATAATTTCATTGTGCTAGGACTTAACACAACTTCAATGGAATCACGTTAACCAGTGATTTCTACCCACGAAGTTAATCCTTAAGTGATTGAGTGTGATAAGTGAAAAGAAATGAGTGTGGTTAGAGTGAACTTAATGTTTAAAAGAAAGAGGGTGTGAGAACAGAGTTAAAAGAATATCAGAACTCTGCACCAACTACTTTCTGAGCCGGGCAACCAAAATTCTAGTGTTTCACAACTTTTTGGTGATCATTATTGAAGCAGGAAACTAGCCCATGCCAACTCTTGATCAAACCCCACCAACCACTCCTTTTCTTCTTAAAAGGAAAGTGTTTCACATTTTCAAAGGGGATGCAACACATTTGCTATCTGATTTTCATTTGGAAAATCTGGATATTGAAAAGAAGGAAGTATGCCCCTCCTTCGCACTTCAATCATGCACATTAAGTCTGTGTTTAACTTACTGTTGTCTCAGTGGTTTACACAAATTTGAGTCCATAAGCAATCATCTGTGCTAAATTCTTTCTAAACACATGCACGAACACACAAGGAATTTGTTTCTTTGTCATAACATTCATAGAAATTGCCTTTGTGGTGTTTCGATGATTGAATGGAAGCCCTGGGGGAGTAAACATCAAAAAGCTCATTTCCAATGTGTATTCGTTACACACAGTGACTTAGTGTTACTGACAGGCTTTTTAACTGATTCATTTGTTGATTCAGGCCTTACACGATTATTTTGTCTGGATTTGCAAAGATCTGGATGAATATCTTTTTTCATTGACGGATCAGAGGCTCCAAATGACAGACATTTCTTGCTGCCAGTTTTGATGAAAGCGTTGCTCTTTTCATCAAAAGGGGAGAACCTAAAGATTGAAAAAATGTCCATTACAAGTTGTGTCTCAAGAGACATTGGAGAAGAGAAGAGCTAACCAAGAAATGCGAGAGATTTCTTCAAAGTATTCTAAAGACATGCTGATCTGAGAGAAATTTTCTTTGAAGATACTTTGCCTGGAGATTGTTACAAATTGAAGAGAAAGAAAGAGATTCCATCTTCTGAGCTGAAAAAGAAGACTGAATTGCTAAATCTTGTTAGTAATGATCTTGATCCAAAGGCGGAGATTGTTAGATCACAGATTTATTGGATTCAAGATCATCCAATCTGAATTTGGAATCTGAAGCTAATGCTGAAAAGTCGCTCTCGATATAATTCTAATGTTAGTTTGTAATAATTGTCAAAGTTAATTATTGTGTTAATTAATGTATTATGTATTAGTTCTTAAATATCTAACTAATAGATATTTTAGGATATTATGTTCTAGATATTTATTTTAGGATATTATGTTTGAGATATAAAAGGTTTTGAGATATTATTTATCTCATAACTATTCATATCTCAGATCATAACACATCGACCCAATTACTATTCATCAGAGAGAAAACAACAGTGAGCTTCAAAGTATCAACTATTGTAATCGATTGTTGTTAATGAAACAGGTTGGTAATCTATATCTTTGTGTTGTTTGATTATCTGGTAAACGATCGTGTTCTATCACACGGACTCACAACCTCACCGTTAGGCCACGCCTCACGCCATTTAAAACCTAGGTTCCCACCACATTCAAGGAATCGGGTTTCCCCGTCACCGAAAGGTGTTGTTTTTTGTATTAAGTATTATCCATATTTTCGGTGACGTTTTGAGTATGAATTGACATCCATGATTTGTGGTCTTCTGTTATTGAGATTTATCCGTATTTCTAGATGATTTGGGAAATAGAGTTTTTATTTATGTTTTCAGTATTTAAGTATTTGACTTCATTTATGTTTTGGAGTAAGTGTTGGGTTTTGAATCCATTATGAGTGGGTGTTTTGATTTAGTGTTTTCATCACGAAAATAATGTGTTTGGAAAGATGTGTCTTTTACAATAAATGCATTTCATAATAAGGAGTCATGTTTTAAATAAGCAGTCTTTCGGTTTTACTATCTTTTAATCATGATGAAAACTACTTGATCTCACTAGGCGTTAAGCCTAAACTTTTTATATGTCGTCATGTACATCAGGTTCTTATTGGGGAATGGTATCGCGACACCATGAAGAGTTGAGTGCTAATTATATGCACGAGAAGGATGTAGCTTTTGGGTGATGTTTCCGCATTCAGAGATAGCAACTATTATGGGGTTTTAGTAACACCCAATCATAACTTAGTCTTGATGTAAGGCTTGGTTACTTATTGTTGATGTTAAATCTAGGCCTGTTATTCGAAGTTAATCTAAGTATTGAGTTATAGAAAGGGAATTACCCTTCTTGTGATGTATTATTGAAAGTTATAATTTAGTCGCTCTTACCAGATTTGAGGATGTTACAATATATATATATATATATCAATCATATAACGATTTAATGCATTTATATGAAAAGATCGACAGTTACAAGTGGTTAAAGGTAATACCCGTTAATGTATAAGATTTAAGAGCAGTTACAACCGAATCAAAGTTCTAAGGACTGAACTCTGACTCTGTGGACTTTAACTCTGAATGCAAAGATCATCGTATTAGACAGAAAAATTTCTAAATCTGGATGCATGTTCAGAGTTTCAGATTTAGTCAAATTTACTAATTCTGATTGTGAAGACTCTTAAATCTGATTCTATAGTCTAGATCTTTGATTCTATAGTCCAGACTTTAAGACTTAGCCAATTTCCAATGTAACTTTAGAACTTTGATCAGATGGATCAAATATCTGATTGCACTATCTAGGACTTACACTTATACTTAGCAGGACCACCACCAAGGAGCTCTACCCCTTCGAACCCCACAAAGGGGTGCGAACCCTTAGCTTGACCCCCCGTCTTATGGCGATCTAAGGTGACAGGGGCAACATTTGTGAGTGTGCACTCCGCACCTCCTAACTCACTTATGTTTGTCTTATCACCGTAATCGCTCTCAAGCAAATCACAATTACACCAAAATGGTTGATGATACTAAAATCACCAACATAAAAAATATTAATTAAGGTATTCATTAATATTTATTTAATGTATCATCTTAAGAGATTAGGCAAATCACTAATTGCAAGTAAAAGGTTCCTAATGCATACTTCCATATTTAATTATAGAAAATTTCTCCATTTGAGATATCTCTAATTACTACAAAACATATGACTTTCACCGATGGAAAAATTCGTCGGTATTCCAACGGGAAAAGCGGAATCCATTGGTAATCCGTTGGTGAAAGTACGTCGGAAAATACGTCGTGAGAAAAGGTATCACTGACGAACGCTATTATCGACAAATTACCAACAAATCGAAGTCACCGACGACTTCCATCAACGACAGATCACCGATGGAACAGTCACCGACGAATCACGAATGATATTTAAGAAAATAAAAAACAATTAGCGACAAAATATCCGTCCGTAATCCCTCGGTAATTTATTTTTAATTTAAAAAAAAAATTAGAACTACAAAATTTCCTGTACAAAACTTGCCCAGATACAATAATCTCTATACTTTAAATATTATTATACAAATGTCTTAATACATTAAGTATCTAAGGTCCTGTTCGTTTATGGCTTAATGGGTTGTGTGGTAGATATGGCTGATTTGCACAGCCATATCTACCTGTTCAGTAGCGGCTTATTGGCTCAGAAAAGAGCGGATTCGGTCAGCTAGAAAATGGGACTCCTTTGGGCTCATCTATCATTATTCCTTATTTGCCCATTTCCCAACTACCCTCATTAATGAAAAAAACCTACAAACACATCGCCTCTCACTTCCAGTAACCTCAAGGACCGGGCCAAGCGGGCTTCGGGCCAGGCCAGGCCGGGTTTCACCTAATTATCAGGGGCTCGGTTAAGGGCGGGATGGACCGGTTCTTAGACAACCGGGCCGGGCCGGGCCTGAACCGGTCCTTCGGCTGATCCTTCCTTTTTTTTTTAAAATTAGTTTCTTTATAATTTATATAATAATTAATTATATAATAAACTTTAAAAAATAGGTTTACTTATATCAATTAATAAACTTAAAAAACGCAATCATATCAATTACTAAACTTTAAAAAATAAAAATTGGATTGGATCACTCAAATACACTTTAAAAATACGTTTTATTTATAATTTTAAGTTGCAATACATCAATTCTAAGAAAAAAACACACTTGTTAAAAACCTCAAGGTCCCGCTCCCGAACTCCCACCCTCACCCATGGATTGTAATTGTATGGATTGTAGTTTTCAAGAGTTCCGTACTTTTCAAGTCGGTCAACAGCCGTATTATCATCAAGGTGGTCGGTGTCCGGTTCTTCTTCATCGTCGTCGTAACGTGAGACGCCACCAACACTAGTAGCATCGTCCTCGGTTACGGTTCCCGGCGAACTTAGTCCTTCGTCCACTTCATTTTCGGCTAAATTTAATTCCACATCGTCTATATCCGCCTCAAGGTTTGTTTCATGTTGAATTCTTTGTTGGCTATCTAAGTAATCCTTCAAACATATGCAGCACTCTACCGACTGCGGGGTTAATCTTGTCCGACGCTCCGATATGATCCTGCCACTAAGAGAAAAAGCAGACTCCGAAGCTACGGTACTAGCTTGGATTGTTAGTATATCGCAGGCAATAGCCGCCAAAACCGGGTACTGAGGTTGTTTAGTTTTCCACCAGTCTAATAAATCTATTAATTCATAATTTTGGATGGGTGTGGAGGATGCCGCCATAAAATTAGTACGTATGTACATATTGAATTCACCCAAATCGCCCCCATCATATCTAGATTTTTTACTAGATTCATTTAAAACCTCGTTCATTAAATTTGTCATTAAGTCGGTCCGGTTTCGACCATGAGAACTAGAACCCGGTGAAAAAAAATTGAGTTGTAGAGGTTTGTTGGCTTCCTCCCCCATAATTAATTCTATAAATATTAAATAATTCATGAAAATCATTATTAAATTGTCGTATGCGCTCCCTTGAAAAAGAAGAATTTGACGCCGTATCCAAACCAAACGCTATACATATTGATGTTATTAAAACTTCGACACCCGTAACATTTAAATACGGGTTTAATGTCGCGGCACAAAGAAAAGTGAATGGGATTTCTTGAAAATATTTTAACAATTTTACTTTCATTGGTGCTACCACGTTTGCAAAATGCTCATGGTCTTCGTATTGTGAAATGTTACTTGCCAAAATATATATTTGATTTAAAAGTAAGGGCTTGTTGGATAATAAATACCGGATAACATAGTTGTTGCAGTTTTGAAATCGCCCAAAATATCGTGTAAGCCTTCAATAACTTCCCAATCATATTCAAATAAATTGTTATCCTCGTAATGAATGTTATAAAATGCTTGAATATATTGTCTTTGTTTTAATAAATTGTCCATCATTTTATAAGTCGAATTCCAACGAACCGGCATATCAAACGCCGGTCCCAAAGGACGAAAACCGACATCTTTGCAATATTTTATATATGCGTTTTGCATGCTTTTACCTTTTGCGAAAATCCGACATAACATAAGCCTAACCTTAGTTAAAGAATGTCCACAGTTTGCTAGGCTGTTTTGAACGACTAGATTTATTATGTGTGCTCAACAACGTGTATGAAATAATTTTCCATTTAAAATAGGGATAAAGTCAACCTTAATTTGTTCACACATAACATATTATTACTAGCGTTATCAAACGAAATGCTAATAACTTTATTTAATAAATTATAATATTGAATATTTCTCATAATTATAGAAAGTTGACGCTCACCCGAATGTGGCGAACCAAAGTGCTCAAACGTTTGCATAATTGCCACGATTGCGGCACAATTCAATGTGTTGTTATGCATATATAAGATTGTGGCAATCCGAATGGTGCGCTCCATATATCACAGGTTAAAGAAACGTTGTTGGGTAATGATAAAAACGTTTGTCGCGTATCATTTTTAGCCATTTTCCAAAGTTTTATAGCATCACGTCTAAGAGTTTGATGACTTACCGAACCCACGTATCGTGGTTGGAGCGAGACTTTGATCATGTTCGTAATGTGAGGATTGTCGAAATGTCCGAACGGCAACCCGCTTTGAATGACACATTTCATTGTCATTTCTCGGTTCAACTCGACATCATACGACCATATTTGACTGGAGTTGCCAAGTATGGGTTGATTTTGATTGTCACCCGATTTCAACTTCTTGCACGAAGACTCGTGGTGGCGCTTTAACATGGAATTTCCGGACGACGTAAGGAGATCTCCACACATATTGTATTGCGCTTTTTTTGTACCGTCGTTGAGGATCACCAAGTTGAAATGGGCCCGAACCGGTGCTTTTCGTCCATGCTCGGAAACAACTTGGTAATTTTGTTCGGCCATTTTGAGAGTAGAGATTTGGGAGTAGAGTAGAGAGTAGAGAACTAGAGATATTAGATTAGAACTTGCGAGAAACAAATATAGTGAGACCGAGAAATGAGAATTGTATGCGTTTTTTGCGTTTTGTAAGTTGGTGTCTAACTCCATAATCAACAGAAGTATTTATAGGGGTTTGGGGGGGTTAGAAAATAAAAAAAAACGGTCAAAAAATAAAATATAACGGCTAGTTATTTGAAAATTTCAGATCGGGTCGGGCCGGGCCAAAAACCGGTCCATGAACCGGTTCCGGACCGGGCTGCCAAAACTTCCAAATACATGGACCGGTCCTGATTTTCAGGCTATGAATCGGGCCTTCACCGGGCCGGGCTTTTAGCGGGCTAGGCTGCGGTTGACCACCCAGATCGGATCGGGTCGGGCCCATTTGGCCATCACTACTTCCAGCATACACCATCGCTGCTCTCCTCTCACCGACCGTCTTCCTCACAGCGCTGATCGACGAAATCCTCACAGGTATGGATCGATCATTGTTTCTCACTTTCTAACTCGTTTTTTGCTGTGATTTTTATGGGGTTTCTCATTGGTGATTTTTATTTTCTTCCTCACAACTTCGGTTTTCGTTTCTAATTTCTTCAGGTCTCTTTTTAGGGTTTCTTTCACAAGTGGGAAGGGGATGATGGGTTGGCAGAGACATGTGAGGTGATGGGAAATTCAAGAACAAAAAGAAATAAAAATAAAAAATAGAAGTTGCAACCTTATAGATAATATATTTATACATAAAAATTTAATCTTATAATAGTAATTAAAATCAAGGTTTAATCTTATGATATTATCTAAATTCAAGGTTTAATCTTATAATATTCATTCAGTATTTTTATTCAAATAAAAATAAAGACTGAGGGTAAAATGGTAATTTCTGACAATCAGACTGTTTATTCAGCACAACAACCGAACACCAGCTTATCTATTAACATCCAGACAACCATATCCATCCAGACAACAATATCCATACAGGTCTTAACAGAAAATGACCGAACAACCCCTAAATATCATATAAACAACCTAATATGGGGGAAGGGGAAGGAGAGGGTTTCCACCTCGGAACTGCCTTAGGAAGGCGTCAAACTGGTCGGTCAGCGCCTTCTGTCGAGCCTGCTCCTCTGCTTGCCGCTTCATTTGCTCCTCCAAGGCCCTCCTTGCTTTCCTTTCTTCTTCTAATCGCTCTTCATAGACCGCCAACTTCTCTTTTAGCACATTTACCTGAAATTATTCAATGCTAGTTGATAAAATCTTAAAGATGTATTCAACATTTGACAAACATACCTCCTCGTAATTCCGAGCAAGCTCCCTCTATTGCTGCTGGCACCTGAATCACCGGTCATAGCATATCGGGGATCGTGACCGGTCCTGAATCTAAACAGGCGGCCATTGCGCTGCCCTCCGACACTACGCTCCCACAACTCTGGGTCATCGGGAGGAATGGTGCTCGAATCTGAGCCAACGTATGTCTCCTCTCTAAGCTGAGAATATGAACATATTTGTTACCGTTTTTAAGAAATATAATGCAACTTTACCATTTGCACCTATCGTCTGCCCAACAATGACAGCCCAAACTAATTAATACTTATCTATCATATAATACTAAACAATTTTATAAAACAAACTAAATCTGGTACGATAATTGAACTTGCCACCACACGAGCCGCCTTCAGGTAAACGTAGTGTAACATACGAAACATCCAAGTGAGTATTACCGATGACCTACTTTTCGGCTATCGTAATTTAATTCTTTGGAAAGTTTGGGTTAAGGAGGATTCTTAATCATGAACCTTAATCTTGAGCTTGTTCACGAAAGTCAGCAAAACGAGAGTAAACCCAAACCCGGACCAGACTGGCGATTGTGCCAAGCGACTATGACATTTTTCCTAGTCGTGCGTCAAGTTCGCACCAGAGTAGAGGGGCGTGGTACACCCCGGCGGGTATGCCCCGCGATTGTGACTCTTGGCACTATCGCCTGTCACTCTCGTGGAGGCTGTACCGTGAGAAGGGTGAGCTCGGCGATTGTACCCGCGACCTTGCCATATGGCATAGTCGTCGGGCAAGGTCGCTCCCGGGTGCTGGGGTTATAAAACTCAGTGTTGGCCGATTTTAACTTCATTTCTTCCTTCTACAACTCGTTTTGGGCGATTTTGTGTGGCTTAGGTGCGATTTTCTCTTCCTCAAAACCCTACCCTCACTTATTGCAAACCTAAGATTGATTGGAGACAATTATCTTTCATCAAGAGCACTCTTGGAGCATAGAAGTGTGGAGACCCAACCATCAAGCATCCATTTCATCTTTCTCCTTCTTATCTAGGGTTTTATCAAACCCCTCTAAACCCTTTTCCCTTCTTTTATTGACCTAGAAGTGTATTGTTGATGGATTCAAGTTATGGTTAAGGTAACATTCTCTTTTCTTCATCTATGAAAGTTAGGGTTTCGGTATAAGTTGAGATTTTGACATAACATGTTTGGGGAACGATTCTAAATGGTTGAATATGAATATTTGTAGTTGGAAATTTGTGGATCTAGGTTTTTGGAAGGATTTGCTTATAGATTCAAGTTTCTTCAAGGAGCTCAAGTTGGGGAGAATCTATAGTTAGCCTAAATCTAGCAAGGTGAGTTCAAGTTGCTTTGTGAAAACTAGGTACATGCCAAAAATGTGTATTCTGAAGTAAAAATATGTTTTACTTGGTAATTGTCAATATGTTGAGTATTTTGATAAGTTTTCATATTTTGTAAACTTGGGTTGATTTGATCTCTGCCTATATTTGGGATTTGAACATTTTGATAAGTAAATAACATGACTTATGCACTTTGGTGGTTTTGTACAAATGAAGTCTATTTTATGATTTATGTGTTTTTGGGTGTGTTGGATTTCATAAATCATTTGGAAAATGCATGTCTCTGTGTTACAAGATATTTTGGAAACATAAGGGTATGAGCCCATTTGAAAGATCGTTTGTCCTAACCCGTGATGAGTTTTGGGTTAATCACATCTTTGAGGTATGTGTCTGTATAAACGCCGTTTAAATACGTTTTATTATTTGGGGATTGTCATTTGTTGGCCAATTTTTTGATCATTTTAGCTCGGTTTTGACTTAAAAAAGTCTCGAGGACATTGTCCGATTTTAATGGCTCAACGTAGAGCCCCATTTATGATTTGCATATGAATGCATCTTGTTGGATATTAATGATAATTACATGCTTAATGCGTTGGTCATTCCTGTGTAGTCATGTAATTTTAGACTGTGTTGCATTTGATCCATAGGCACGTAAGTCAGTCTTTAATTGATGGTCAATTGGGTATTACGGGGTTGGACTCCGGGACCCATGTTTTATGACCTTAACCTTTTAAGTGTACACTAGGAGGGTTGAGTCCGGTTGTGCTATCGTGTTAATGGGCGTTGGGGGCCTCCGCCATGTCGGGGCCATGCCTTGGTAGTAACCCCCGAATGTGTCGGGCCTTTGGTGGTATTCATGGTAATATTCGCTAAGGTCAGTTGTCTCTTTTGGTGTAGCTTGAAGGGAGTCGTAGGGACACTTAGGCTTATATGTCGTTAAGTGTCATACGATTAACGTTGTATAAGTGGCATACTTTTGTGTTCCTCCACTCTCAATGGATACGGGTCTCCCCCGTTGTCGGCCAACAGTACTTTGGATACTATAATGTCCATGCTTTGGTATTTGGTTTCCATTCCATTTCATGGTCGCATGAGTATTGGATTTTAGTTCCATGTTTTCGGTGGTATATTATATCTACATGGAATATTTTCCATGATTTATGGGTTGCGTTTTATGCCTCATCCATGTATGGATGTCTTGCATAATAAAGTTTTATTACCTTTTATATTAATTGGATGTTTGATACGTTTTCACGTTTTGAGTGAGTTGTGGGTTGCATCCCCTCGTGAAGAAATGTTTTGTATTGGGGCGTTTATCTTTAAAAATGCGTGTTATTGAAAAACGAGTCGTTTTCACATTTAAAGTAAATTATTTTGAAATTCTATGATTTAAGTTGTTTTCTTTCCTTTTAACGATATATTTATTCATGATGAAAACTGTTGAGCTCACTAGGCGTTAGCCTAACCTTTTTATTTGTCGGCATGTGCATTAGTTTCCGGTTGGGGAATGATACTAGTGACACTATGAAGAAATAAGTGTTAGTTATAGGCGCAAGAAAGTAATTAACAAATTGGAGATGTCTTCCGCATTTGGAGATAGTTATCGTTGTTGGAGTTTAGTAACACCCGTTCTTAATTTAGACTATATGTAAGGTCTAAATTATTTATTGTTGATTTAATCTTAGGTTGCCATTATAAGTAATCAAGTGTTGACTGTTAGAAGGTAATTATTCCTTATTTGATGTATTATCGAAAATTTTAAAATTAGTCGCTATTTTCAGATTTGAGGGTGTTACATGTAGACCAGAGGATCCGTGAGCGAACCGGTCGCACCAGGAACATACCTCAGCATTAGTGGGCATATGACCCCATGTATCTCTCTACAATAGACAACTTGAATTGTTAGTAGACATTGTTAGACCACAGTCTCATTGGATTCAAGATCATCCAATCTGAAGATCCAATCTGAAGCTAAAGCCGGAAAGTCGACTCTCGATATTAAAGTCTAAATGTCGTTTGTAATAAATGTCGAAGTTAATTATTGTTTATTGTATTTTATGTTTAATCTAAATATCTTATAAATAGATATTTAGATATTAAGTTAGTTTTATTAGTTTAATATTGCAAGTTGTATTGCAAGTGGTTGAGTTTGTGTGTGATAGAAGCTAGAGAGATCAGATCAGATCTCATAACACACATATCCAAGAACACACACACACTTACGGTGTAATACACAGAGAGAAAACACGAGAGCTTCAAACCGAAAACCTTGTAATCATCGATTGTTATTAATCAAACAGGTTGGTAATCGTTTATGTGTTTATTGTCGATAAAACTTGATAGTATTGTGGACCGACAATTGGTATCAGAGCCTGATAAGAGATTCAAATCAAGTTTTTCAAAAACTCGACTCTGTGTTCTTATTTGAAAAAATCATTTTCGTGATTTAGTGTGTTTTAAGGTTAGAAATCGATCAGGTTGTGATCGATTAGGGTGCTAGATCGTTGTGGTGTTGTTTAATTTCAGTATAGAGCTTATATCGAGTTCCAATTTTGCGATTTTTGTGTCTGAGTTTACGTTAAAATATTTCACTGTGCCATCGATTTGTTCTTCAAAAAGTGATTTTTATCGAGATCGAGTGGTAACAATCAGTTCTAGGAGTGTTTGTGGTAATTTGTAAGTATTTAGAACTGCTAATCGAAGTCCAATAAGGTTTATTGAGCAAATCAGGTCGAATTTCGCCACCCATTTTGCGCCACCCACTTTGCGCCACCCATTTTGCGCCATCAACGTTTCACGCAAAGTCTTACTTTGCGCCACCAACTGCTCACGCAAACTTCAGTTTGCGCGACCCTCTTGTAGCACAAACATCAATTTGTGCGACCAACGTATCACGCAAACATCACTTCGCGCGACCAACGTATCACGCAAACTTCACTTCGCGCGACCAACGTATCACGCAAACTTCACTTTACGCCAACCACTACTTGCGCAAACCTCAAGTTCGCGCCACCCTCAGCTCGCGCAAACCTCCTTTTGCGCCACCTTCATTTCGCGCAAACCATCATTTGCACCAATCACTGTTCTATACTTAGAATATGTTTTATGAGAATTTTTCAAAACTGTAATAGGGACCCCCGTGCTAAGTCTGCCTAGGGGGACAAAATTTCTTGTGTGATCAAATTTTATCTGGACTAACGGTCAAATCCAAGTTCTTATTGCACATTATTAATCAAACAGGATGACATCCAGAGAAGCCCTTGCAATAGGAACTGACACCAAGCCACCAGTTCTCTTTAAAGGAGAATACGAACAGTGGAAAGACCGGTTTCTGAACTTTGTTGATAGACATGAGCTGGGTGATTTCATCAGGAAATCTATAGAAGAAGGAGTTATGAAACCAGTCATGACGACTCGTTTGGTTGGAACCGTGCCAACTCAGGTTGAACTTAAGTATCATGAGCTAGAAGATGGTAACCTCAGAAGAGCTAAAGGCGACAGATTAGCTAAGTCATACATTCTACAAGGAATTCCAAACGAAATCTATGTAAAGATTGACAGCTACAAGGCCTCCAACAAAGAAATGTGGGATCAACTTGAGAAAATGATGCTGGGTTCAAAGGCTGGAAATCAGCTTAAAATCTCCAACTGCCTGAACAATTATGAAGAATTTAGAGGCAGAGTGGGAGAATCTTTAGAAGAAACCTATGACAAGTTTGTGACTTTGCTGAATGAATTAAGCAAGAATAAGGTCCACAAATCTCAAATTGAGCTAAACGTCAAATTCCTGAGTATTCTACAACCGGAATGGAAAAGATTTGCCAGACAAATGAAGCAGATCAATGATCTGAATGAGATTCCACTTCATGAGGTGTATGAAACCCTCAGACAAAATGAAGAAGAGGTGGATGAAATTCTAGATGAAAGAGGCAGAAAGGAAAGACAGTTGAAGACACAGTTGCTCTTGTTGTCAGGAAGAAGAAAAACAAGACAATTGTGTATGAATCAGAAGAAGATGAAGGTTATGCAAACTCTGACATGGATGAAAATGAACAACTGAAGCAAGCAATGCTTCTGTTGACAAATGCTTTTCAGAAAAAGTTCTACAAAAAGCCAACATCAAACAGTTAGAGGTATTCTTCTGGTCCCAACAACTATGTTTATAAGGAAAGGGTGGAAGGAAGTAGATATGAAGGAAAGAAGTTTGAAGGGAATCGATTAGAGGAGAAGAAACCAGAAGAGAGAAAGTTTAAAGCTGAAGGATCCAGTCAGTCAGAACCACCTACGTGCTACAACTGTGGCAAAATAGGTCACTTTGCCAAGGATTGCCGAAGATCAAAAGTCAGAAACTCCGATTATTACAAGAACAAGATGCTTCTTGCAAAGCAACAGGAGGCGGGTAAGGCAATGATGGCAGAAGATGAATACTGGCTTGATCATTCTGACGAGGAAGAAGAGGATGAAGAAAAGGATGAAGCCGTCAACATGTGCTTGATGGGAAAGCAAGAATCAGATGCTGAAGCTGATTCAGATGATGAAGAAGAGGCGGTATGTGATTTATCGTATTCAAATTTCATGAATAAAATGCATGCCATGAATTTAAAACAACAAGAGTTAGAGTCGAATCTTGAGCGAGAAAATGGTGTTATAACTGACAAAAACCAACTGATACAGAAACTTAGCAATGAAATTGCTGAGAAGAAAGTATTGGTTGAGGTTTTACATAGAGATAATGACACCAACACAAAGGAAAAGACAATGATTCTTAAAGAGAATTCTGAACTCAAGACTAAACTGACAAAAAGTGAGATTGATATATATGAGCTTACAAAATTGCATTCTTCTTGTACCAAAGAAAACTTTTCTTTACTTGGTAAATTAAAAAGTTTGGAAGAAAAGTTATACAAAATGGGTCAAACTGAACAGACTATTCATCTGAACAAACCCAAAGAGGAAATAGAGAGATGGGGAATTGGTTATAAGAATCCTCACTGTCTTCAAAAAGGAATGTCTGAAGTGCCTGCACTTTATGATCATCTTTCTATGAAATTAGCTCGACGAATCCCTGAGTTTAAAACTTTCTGTACTAAACTATCATAAGAGGATGAAGCCAACGAAACTTAAAAACGGTTGAAATCATCTAAAGTTCACCTTCCATTTTATTATGCGAATATGAATAATAGTTATAACGAAAATCCAATATATCAAAAGAAGAAAACTCTTTCAAGTGATTTCTTTCAAAGTTATTCTGAAAAGGAAATGGAGGCGAAGCCTATTCAAGGTAAACTATATGTCCCTCCTCTTGTTTTAGAAAGTAAAATTTCTGAATTCGAGAATTCTTTAACAGATGAAAGACTTTTGATGAATATTGAACAAAAAGTTTTTTCAACTGTGTTAAAAAATGTTATTATTTCTAAAGCTTCAAACTCTGAGGATATGTTTGGTTTTACAAATAAAGGGTTTGATTTTCTGAACTCTAACGGTGGTTTAGATGATTGTTCTAATCAATTTGACTTTAATGCAAAACTTCCTAACCATTCATCTTTTGTTAAGAAATCTTTGGGAAAGACCAGTATGCTTGTTAACAGTGCAGAATATATCTCAGCATTTACAGAAACCAAACACTACTGGTAATCCGAAGAAGAAGCATTCATTTGTTGCTCAGAAGTCTAACTCACGAGTTTCACATGTTTCAGATCTGAACAAGAAAAGACTTGAAGTTAAATCTAAATGGCAACCGAAACAGGAGTTTGACGAGACGGCTATATCATGTTCTAGTGCTGACTGTAATAAGATTACTACTAGTAAAGATGATATAATTGTGGATGTTGCTTTTTCTAAACCAAAACTTGTTGATTCTCGCAAGAAATTTTCAAAATAGCAATTATTCCAGTTATCTTTGTCTGCTAGAAAGTTTTCGAATTATGATAGACATGATTATGCTTCTTGTCAAGATTCTGACATTTGGTTTGGAACATATCATGTTCCCTCTTATAATTCAAATTCTTCATTTGATTCTAAAAAGCAAAGCGGACCCAATTTGAAATGGGTGCCAAAATCATTTTCTAACACAGTTGGATCCAATTGGAAATGGATACCAAAGAAAAGGAATGATTCTGTGTTGCAGGTACCTACTGTCAAGGGGGAGTAGAAGAAGTAATGACTTCTAGACAAAACAGTCTAGGACTCGTTCCTCAAAGAAATTATGGTTCTTGAGTAAATCAGCTCAAGACCCGGAGATCAAAGTCAAGATGGCTTCTAAGTACATCAGCTTAGAACTCGTACTTCAACGAAGTAATGACTTCTAAACACAACAGTTTAGGACTCGTACTTCAATGATCAAAAGACCTTACTCCAGTGTTGATAAGAGAGTGTACTCCAATACTCGAATGAGGAAATCAACCTTCAAGGGGGAGTACATACATACTTTTCTGAAATTTTATGCATATTTTTTCAATGATAATTTTTCAAATGCATAATTTCAGGGGGAGTAAAGGTGATGACTTCTGATTATTTCTGATCAGAACTCGTACTTTAAAAGTTTTACTGCTTTTTGTCTTTTCAATCTAAGTGAATAAATTTGCTTTAACTTGACATAAGACTTTTGCAGAATTTTTGAGAGATGCTTACAAGTTCATATGTTTATGACTTTAAGCTTAGCTTCATGAGATGTAAAATCGCACGTTAAGGTATAATCCTTTATCTTAATCTCATATATGGTTGATAAGTGGACAACTTTCAATCATAGAAAATATTGTTCTTAAAAGTTCAAACCACTTCCCGATTCTCAAATTGCATTTTATAATTTGGAAGTGTGACTTTAAATGTTTTCAAGATCTACTTTGTGCTTTAACTGATATAGTTAAACCAAATTGAGCATCATATGTATAATAGGAAAACAGGATTTCTTTGTGCTAGGACTTAACACAACTTCAATGGAATCACATTAACCTGTGATTTCTACCCATGAAGTTAATCCATAGTGATTGAGTGTGAGAAGTCGAAAAGAATTGAGTGATGAGATATAACTGAAAAAGAAAGTTTGGTTAGAGTGAGCTAAATGTTTAAAAGAAAGAGCGTGTGAGAACAGAGTTAAAAGAATATCACAACTCTGCACCAACTTTTTCTGAGCCGGGTAGCCACATTACTAGTGTTTCACAATTCTTTGGTGAACATTATTGAAACAGGTAACTAGCCCATGCCAACTCTTGATCAAACATCACCAACTACTCATTTTCTTCTTAACAAGAAAGTGTTTCACATTTTCAAAGGGGAAGCAGCACATTTGCTATCTGATTTTCATTTGGAAAATCTGGATACTGAACAGAAGGAAGCCTGCCCCACCTTCGCACTTCAATCATGCACATTGAGTCTGTGTTTAACTTACTGTTGTCTCAGTGGTTTACACAAATTCGAGCCCTATAAGCAATCATCAAGTGCTTAATTCTTTCAACACAAGCACGAACACACAAGGAATTAGTTTCTTTGTCATAACGTTTATAGAAATTACCTTTGTGGTGTTTCGATGATTAAATGGAAGCCCTGGGGAGTCAACATCAAACAACTCCTTTATAATGTCTTTTCGTTACACACAGTGACTTAGTGTTACTGACAGGCATGCTAACTGATTCATTAGTTGATTCAGGTGTTACACGACTATTTTGTCTGGATTTGCAAAGATCTGGATAAATATTTTTTTTAATTGACGGATCAGAGGCTGCAACTGACATACATTTCTTACTCAAAGTTTTGATGAAGTCGTTGCACTTTTCATCAAAAAGGGGGAGAATCTAAAGCTTGAAGAAATGTTCAGTCCATTACATCACAAGATGAAAGAAGAGAAAAGCTAACAAAGAAAATCGAGATCAAAGTATTCTGAAGACATGCTGATTTCAGATAAATTTTCTTTGAAAATACTTTGCTAAAGCATTCTGAGCTAGAGAAAGAGATTGCATCTTCTGAGCTGAAAGAGAAGACGAAATTGCTAAAATTTTTTTAGTAATGATCTTGATCCAAAGGGGGAGATTGTTAGACCACAGTCTCATTGGATTCAAGATCATCCAATCTGAAGATCCAATCTGAAGCTAAAGCCGGAAAGTCGACTCTCGATATTAAAGTCTAAATGTCGTTTGTAATAAATGTCGAAGTTAATTATTGTTTATTGTATTTTATGTTTAATCTAAATATCTTATAAATAGATATTTAGATATTATATACTAGTTATTATATTATAGTTTAGATATTAAGTTAGTTTTATTAGTTTAATATTGCAAGTTGTATTGCAAGTGGTTGAGTTTGTGTGTGATAGAAGCTAGAGAGATCAGATCAGATCTCATAACACACATATCCAAGAACACACACACTTACGGTGTAATACACAGAGAGAAAACACGAGAGCTTCAAACCGAAAACCTTGTAATCATCGATTGTTATTAATCAAACAGGTTGGTAATCGTTTATGTGTTTATTGTGTCATCCCTCTGTTGGATCTGATTTTGATCCCTCCCTGAAAGTACCATCAATGTAATCATCAGACTCGACGGTGCGGAGGTCACCACCCCCGACAGAGCTGCTATTGCCCCTATTAGAGCCTTTACCCCTACCCATACTACCGTGTCCCACCATCTGAAAGGACAAAATGGTTTTACTATTCCAACAATTCATTGATGTATTTAAAATAAATGCATAAATGTACAACAATTCATCATTATATGCATGTATTTAAAATAACTTAGAGAAGATTTAGAAGACTTTAGTACCGTAAGTCTACAAACACAAAGATATAATTCATAATATACAGACACACATATATAACTACTGTGAACTATTATCTACATAACTAAGACACGATAGTCATCAGATGAATGATCGTATAACATAACTTCATCTTCGTTATTTGAATCATCGTTTGTGTCTTCATATTATTTTTCCTCGTCACTAGCTTCATTATCGGATGCATCTTCCTCGTCGCTATCTTCGTCATCGGATACATCTTCATGGACATATGTGACAACGACGGTGACCTCCCCTGTGATAAGAGGGAAAAAATCAAGGTCCTCATTTGAAAGAATGGTTCTATGTCCACATTATCATCATCATTGAAATCGTTAGCCCTTTCTACTACTTCACATATTACACGAGGTTTGGTCTTGACAACAACCCACCAGTCCTTTAAATCCTTTGTGCCTGAAGGATACAATTTGTAATACACTTGTACCGCCTGTGATGCTAGGATGTAATAGTCTTCACCTCTTAGTCTGGACTTATATTTGATATCAACTAACCCATGGTTAGGCTTGACTCTAACTCCGCCTGGACTATCAAACCAGGAACACGTGAACAACACCACAACAAAATTCCTTATGCCGTATTATTCCACGTCTAACACATCGTCCAACAATCCGTAAAACTCAGGCTCAGAGTCGTCATAACAAGTTCCCCTCACACATACGCCACTATTATGTGTGACCCCCCAACAACACAGATTACCGTATGAAACTTGTAACGAATGATGAAATATCCCTTACGCGACCAAGCATATCATCCTGGTCCACGTGCTAGGGATTTCAAATGATCAGTGGAGTCGCATGACCTATAAAATAACATATATAAAAAGTTAAACACATATGTATAAGAATACATACGTAATTTTCTGTAAGTTATTATATGTCTACGACATGTGTCACACAGAGATACCGCTGAGAAGTATGTAAACCTATAGGGTCGCACACAAAGAATGCGTTTGTTTCAATCTTTAGAAACCCGGATTAAATCAAGTTGATTAAGAAAATAATTAATCTTAAAGGATAATTATGAAAATATGTGTTAAACTGTAATTATGATAATTACAGGGTGAAAACGTAATTATGTTAATTACGGGGAATTATCTGTAATTATATATATATGTAATTATATTTAAAGTTTAAAAGATAATTATATATATATATATATATATATATATATATATATTTGAATTTGAATTTGAATTTAAATTTGAATATTACAGATAATTACTAATCCTTATTTAATCTTTAGTCGAATTATAGTCTAACTATAATTCTTCTGATATAAATAAGGGGTCAGGTTAAACCATTTGATACACGATTGAAATTAGATTTAGCCTTTCAGAGAAATACAGAAAATAAACCTTTTCTTTTCTGTAAAAACACATAGATCTAGGATTCTTGGGCTAGCATCCGGTGGAGACGGGAAACGTGTTCGTGTGTGGACTGCCAATAGAGGAAACCTACTTTGGTTTCTTGGTGCTTCAGTTTTAATCCCGACAAATCTTAAAAGGTACACATTCTAAACAACCTATGGTGTGGTTTATTTTAATTAAATGCATCATTGGATCCGATTGGTTTTAATTGTTTAGAAAAGTTTTCTATCTATTTAATATTTGTAACCAAAATTATTTTAATTTTCCGCTGCGTTTTATCGGTTACAATTTGCATTAAAACCCAACAGTGGTATCAGAGCCACTTTGATGACATTTTATTAAAAAGGGAACAAGATTTTATATGACAAATTTAATTGAACCCAAAAACAAGTTTAAATTGGATTTAGAATTCTAATTGGGCCTCATGTTGAAAGCCTTTTTGAAACCAAATGTTTTTAAACCCTACTTAAATTTTAAAAGGAAAAAAAAGGAGTTATTTTTTTTGTATCCTTCAAGAGTTGCACGACAAAAGAAAAAAAAGCAGAAAAAGGGTTTGTAAACCCTAAAAATCTTTTTCTCTTAAAGCACAACCACCTCCAACAATTTTTTCTATGGACATTCGTCGCAGTTCACCGCCGGCCACCGCCGGCCTCCTGCGGTTTCTATTGTTATGTCTTTCGTCGATGCTTGCAAAGGGTCTGCTAACCTTAATCAATTTTCGATCGTTGTCCCAATTTTTTCCCTCTAAAAGCCGGAGAATGGTTGTTGAAACCACAGCGGGTTCACCGTCGCCTAGAGCTATTGATGATGGTTTTGAGTCTCAAAGTCGATTTATGGCTGGAGTCCTCGCCGTTGGTCATCTTAATGGTTGTCGTTGTTTGTTTTCTTCAACACAAGGCTGTTACCCGTTCCTCTCATGGGTTGTGAATTTTTTTTTCTTTTTGATCGATTCACACAAAGGGTTTGTTAACCCTTATTAGTTTAGTTCTCGGTCGGTCATCCAATTTGCCGTTATTGTGGCCGTTTGATTGTTTTTCGACGCGGGCGTTTTCTAAGCCATCACCGATAATCGTCGACTACCTGCGGCTCTATCGCTGCTCATCACTATCGGTCGTCGCTAGCTTCCTGTAGCTGCTGCTACTAATGGTTGTTCCTTCGATTTTCTGTTCACGGCAAGTAGGAGTCGACCAACGACCATCGTTGGACTATGGTCCCTAAAAGGTTCGGTCTGTCACTCAAAACCAGCCGCGACTTTAACCGTTGATATTGTCGTGGTTCCATCTCTTTAACCGACAGGGTTGTCGCTTGTTTTTTTTATCTAATCACCACCATGGCCGAAGCCATAGATGGTTGTTGCTGCTTTTCTGGATGAAGCACCACCGTGGCCGAAGCCTTGGGTGGTTGCTACCTACTGGTTTGTTACCATAGTTGTCAGTTTGTTACCGATACATTTTGGGTCGGTGCCTAATACGGTTGGGCCACGGTCCATGCCAAATAGGCCAGAATGTTTCATTTTGTATTAAATTTTAAGTCGGCAAGTCTTGGGTCGTTTTTCTAAATGGGATTTAGGATTTTTTTTAGGCTTTGTCTTAAAACTAAGTTTCGAACCATCTCTTATCCATATCGCTATTGGGTTTTCACCCTATTTTCTCTTGTTGGGCTTGTGCCCTAGACGGCTAGGTCGTAGAATGGGCCAAAGCCCGATTTTGATGGGTCAATTCTCTTTTGGGTTATGTTTGTTAACCTACAAATTAAAATTTGTCAATTAAATTTATTTTGCCATATAAAATTTGTTACATATAATTTGACCTTTTATTATGTTAATAATATTTTGGTCATATATTTATTTTATGTTTAAAATAAAATAATACATGGATTGCCTCGTGTAGACCCATGATTGGATTGGTTGTTTATTTTATTCATGGAAAATTAAAATGTATTAATTGCATGGATTGGTTGTTTATTTTATTCATGGAAAATTAAAATGTATTAATTGCATGGGATGTATTTTTCGATTTTAAATTTTCTAGATAGGGACAAATGTAAATAGAATAGACATGTTGTATTTTCTATTTTTAAATCTGAATACGGCGTTCCAAAAGGTCGAGACAGAGTCCTTAGAGTTCACCAAGATGGCGAGGCCAGTGGGAGTTTGAAGACGTCCTTAGAATTAACCGTGGTTGTTGTGTTGGCTCACAACACCACATTAGGGGCAAATCTATATATTATTGTTATGGTTGTTTATTTTGTGTTTGCTTTTATTTATTGCTTTATTATTGTTATAATAATTGCAAACGCTTTAAAATAAATAAATAAAATCAAACGCAAAACAAATTTCAAATCGGTAAATAAAATATGATATTTTAAATTGATATGTTTATCAAAATCAAACCGATTTAATAAGATAAACTTTTAAAACAAGGGTTTTAGAAATAAAATCAAACGTTTTAAAAGAATTATAATGTTTTCTAAAATTAAACCTTTTACAAAATTGTAAACTTAACGCCACCCATTTAAGGTAATACAGGATTCCGGTGTGGTCAGTGCTCGGCCAATCATACCGGTTGAATGTAGTGTAAGAAAAGGAGCCAAAATATTGAGATTTAAGTGGACAGTTGTTTGGCCATTCTCTTAAATAGTCGTATTTTGGACGACTGATCCCAATAAACCCTAGGTCCAGTATTTAGGTGGGATCACGATACCTTAGTATGGTTTGTTTACTTGAGAATATCATAGACAGTTGCTTGGCCATTTATGAGTATTTTCAAGGCGTTGAAGTGGGATTAAACGTGCCAATTTCAATATATGATATATTGAATAGGATCCCACGATATCTAAGAGTTATGTTGAACATAATTGGATGATACCTACCTAAATAGCCTAATTCCATAAACAGTTGCTTGGCCATTTATGGAAGTAGGTGAAATATGGATCTTAGCTCAAATCAAATGATTTTTGAAAGGTTAATCTATTTATTTGAGACATTAAAGTTACTAAAATTAAATCATGTTTTTGTAGATGTCTACCTCAGATTCAAACTCAAACAACTTATCCCAATTTACACTATGGTCAATCCTGGACAAGGAAAAATTGGACGGAACAAACTTCATCGAATGATTTCGATTCCTAAGGGCAGTTCTTAGGCATGAAAAGAAGTTCTACGTTCTTGAAACCCCCCCTCCAAATGCTCCTATCAGAAATGGTCCAACTGAAGTCAGAACTGCTTATGATAAGTACCAAGATGACTCTCTGATTGTTGGTTGCCTAATGTTAGCCACCATGACTCCCGAATTATCACGGGATCATGAAAACATGACTTCTTGGGATATGATATCTTCACTGAAGTCTATGTTTCGGTTACAAATAAAGCGGGAGAGATTTCATACAGTTAAAGCATTGAGTGCTTGTAAAATGACTGAGCGTTCGTCAGTTAGTACCCACATTTTGAAAATGAAAGGATACTTTGATCAACTAACCCGTCTTGGTTTCCCACTGGGTCAAGAGTTGGAAATCGATATGGTTCTCAACTCTCTACCCAAAACATATAAGCACTTCATTAAGGACTATAATATGAAAGGTTTGAATAAAACTCTCACAAAGCTTTTCAACTTACTTAAAACTACTGAGAGGGATATGAAATCCAAGTTGGGTTCAACCAAACCAAAACAGGCTTTGATGATCAAACCTGACAGTGGGATAATCAAGAGAATGGGGGAGATAACCAAGGGTAAAACACATGTTGGAAGTTCCAGCATAGATAAGGGCAAATGAGAAATTCCTGAGGTTGCAGTATGGTATAATTGTTTTCACCATGGGCACCAAATAAGAACTTGTCCATCCCGATTGGTAGAAATCAAGAAGCAAAAGGCTACCAGAGTCGGACCTTCAGGTATGTTTACCATTTGATTTAATTCACTTCTGACTAAGTGTTACATATTGAGTATGATACTCATATTTGTACTACTTTTCAGGAAATAAGAAGTGAAGAGAAGATGAAATCAGACCAAATGGAGCTAAGTTAGCTATTATTGCTCAAAGGGACATATGATATGAACCTTCTAGATGGTCTTACATTAATACTTAGCAAGTGTCTTCATGTACCTAGTGCTACTAGAAATTTAGTTTCATTTTCTCAATTACAACGAACCGAATTTATGTTTTCAGAAATAAATTTTCGTTTTATCTCAATAAATGTTTTATGAAATTAATAGTTGTAATTATAAATCAACATAACGAATTAAGCGGGGCTTAAAACTGATCTATTTGTGACATTTAAACAAGAAACACATAGCCAAACTCCAGGCGGACGGAGAGTTGGAATCATATGATGATTCATATGATACATGTGTATCTTGTCAGTCAAGATGACAAAAGTGCCTTCAAAGGGTAAACCTTTAGGGTCTACAAGAACTATTAGGGGTTAATCATACTGATGTATGTGAGACTTATAGTGATGTCACAATATACGGTCATCACTACTTCATTACATCTTACTGATGACTTCAGGTATGTTTACCTAATAGAACAAATATAAAAGCTTTGAAATTTTCAAAGAGTTCTAGAAAGAAGTAGTGAGTATACTTGGCAAAGGATAAAGATGCTTCGGTTAGATCGAGGTCATGAATATCTAAGCTAATAGATCATCCTAGAGATTTTTGGGATTATATCCCAGTTGACTCCTCACGGGACACCGCATCACAACGGTATATCCAAAAAGAGAAATAGAACCCTGTTGAACATGGTTCACTCTATGACGAGTCTCACCACTCTGCCTATATGTTTCTAGGGTTATGCCCAAGAAACAGTTGCCCAAATACTAGTTTATGTAGCAACCAGCAAGGACCAATAAAACTCACTCTCTTAAATGAACTGGGAAGATCCCAAAGTTACCATATTTGAGAATATGGGGTTATAATGCTTAAGCTAAGCATAAAGCTTTTGGAAAGCATGATTCAAAGGTCTAAAAGGTACATCTTTATGTGATATCCAATTGGATATTGTTTCTACAGGTCTAGCGAGAACAAGAGTTTTGTTAACGCACCCTGCTGAGCTCTTAAGAAAAGATTTTCTGTCAAGAATCACAAATGGGGACACAGTAGATCTTGAAGAAATTCAAGAACCACAAAGATGGGATGATGGTTGACACTGACATTCAACAAAATTTTGAGCTTCAACAAGATGTTGAAGATAATAAACGAGATACAAAATATTCCAAAGATCGGATTACTAATAAATGGCAAGACGCCATGAAGACTGATGTCAAAAGCCATATTCCCTAAAAGGAATTTTGAGCGAGGACGTATACAAGGCTTTAAAACATCAAACCTAAAAGTGCAAGTTGCAAAAGTCCATTTATGAACCAGAAGAAACATCTCGTAATTGAAATATTGTATATACAAGAAGGTCAGTGGGAGCATAACAATATTCTAGATCATATATGACATCCAAATGCTTGAAGATGTAAAATCATGGATTAAGACAGTACTTCGCGATGAAGGATCTAGAAGAGACAAAGTCCTTGGTATAAAGATCTATCGTGGTAGATCAAGGTGCTTAATTAGATTAAGCAAAAGTACATACATTGAAAAGATCTTGAAACACTTCAAGATGAAGGGTTCCAAGAAAGGAAACTAGCCAACTGTACATAGTGTACATTTGAGCAAAACTCAGAGTCCTAGCACTAAAGAGGACATGAACCATATGAAGGGTGTTCCCTGTGTTTTCAGCCAGTTGTTCAAATCATGTACGCCATGTCAATGTACAAAGACCGAACATCTTGTATGCCCTGAGCATGACGAGCAGATATTATTCAGACCAAAGTGATGCTCACTGTATAACAGTGAAGAACATTCCAAAGTATCTGAGAATAACTAAAGATATGTTCTTACTGTACAACGGTTATGAAAGAGATCTGTGTGTTTAAGTATACACAGATTCTAGTATCCAAACCGACTGTAATGACTTGAATTGTAATAGGGATATATGTATTGAACAGAGGTACTTTGAGCTGTAAGAGATTACATACAAATCTACTTGTCAAACCTATGTCTCAAAATAAACATAATGTTCATGTTATAGGCTTGAGGATTTTTATATTAAATAATAATTTTAGTAAACTTTAAAACTTCTGGAACATTAAAATAGTTATGTTTTTATCTGATATGGCATACTTGGTATGATTATATACATTAAACATTTATGTGTTATTTATTAGCATGTTTAAGTATCCTTAAATAAATATGATGATCATATTATTTAGAATTGTCCTTGATCGATTATTACTAGGGGACTAGTAATAAAACAAGATCATTGTGAAGTCTGGTCATAGTCCAAGTTGGAAGTGCACTAGGTGCAACAACCAGAGTCACATGCGCTTGTCGGTGCACAAGGCGGTTGGACAAGACCCACGGTCAGGATCAACTCATAGATCGGCGTCATAAGGTGAGTCCTGAAATAGTAAATACTCTTTATCTTCATACCTGAGATGTGCATTGGGATCTAATGCACAAGGAGTGTTATGCTTTGATATAGTCTAACATTACCCTTAACCGGGTAATCATAAAGGCTATGTTGGGTATAACATAAATTGTGTAGTTAGTCGTGTACATGCAAAATGGGATTTGCTCCTCTCAAGATGAAAGATATATTTCTGGGTCCCTCGATTACATAGTTTGATTAACATGCATAAACAAGTGGATTAATTGGACTAATGACACTTGTATGATCAAATATGTTGGGATCGAGAAACATATTCTTGAACTATAGAGGATGAGATAGATCTATGCCTTCAGTTCAAAACAAAATATCATGAAGCAAAAGGATAATGGATGATTCTACTATATGATTGATTGGATCAATCAAATTGCTTGAAGGTAAAAACACATTTACATAGCCTTGGGGGCGGTGACGTGTTGCTAGACGCTTACCATCGTCTGTGTTACTGTGTATCGTGTGCAAGTGGGAGAATATAAGTTATTATATGCCCACGACACGTGTCACACAGAGATACTGTTGAGGAGTATGTAAACCTATAGGGTCGCACACAAAGAATATGTTTGTTTCAATCTTTAGAAACCCGGATTAAATCAAGTTGATTAAGAAAATAATTAATCTTAAAGGATAATTATGAAAATATGTGTTAAACTTTAATTATGATAATTACAGGGTGAAAACGTAATTATGTTAATTACGGGGAATTATCTGTAATTATATATATATAATTATATTTAAAGTTTAAAAGATAATTATGTGTATATATGTATATATATATATATATTTGAATTTGAATTTGAATATTACAGATAATTACTAAACCTTATTTAATCTTTAGTCGAATTATAGTCTAACTATAATTCTTCTGGTATAAATAAGGGGTCAGGCTAAACCATTTGATACGCGATTGAAATTAGATTTATCCTTTCAGAGAAATACAGAAAATAAACCTTTTCTTTTCTGTAAAAACACATAGATCTAGGATTCTTGGGAACCTACTTTGGTTTCTTGGTGCTTCAGTTTTAATCCCGACAAATCTTAAAAGGTACACATTCTAAACACCCTATGGTGTGGTTTATTTTAATTAAATGCATTATTGGATCCGATTGAGTTTTAATTGTTTAGAAAAGTTTTCTATCTATTTAATATTTGTAACCAAAATTATTTTAATTTTCCGCTGCGTTTTATCGGTTATAATGTGCATTAAAACCCAACATTTTCATATTGGTATACTCACGTATTATTCGAACCAGGCAGAAAACATTTCATCCTGAGCTTTATCCCGTGCAATTGCATCAAGATGAGGTTGTGTTTGCCATATCCATTCATCAAAGGTCCACTGGAAAGGTTGAACTTTTTCACAATTCAAGAACACATACGCGTGGATCTTGTGAATCTCGGCTTCAGTCAAAATGACATGTTTCCCACCCTCTTCGAATAATCTACGAGAAAGAACCTTGAATATAGCTCAATCAATCGTCTACTCTCGAATAATTAGGAATATCTAGAGCAAAGTTTCTTGATTATGTCAAGCTTTCAATCTGTGGATCAAAATACAGGGAGCACTAAGTGGAGAGTTCATTTACTAGATAGGACTCAACGGTAGACCCTTCCACCTTTGTTTTGTTTCTAACAGTTCTTTTCAATGACCTAAAATTCCTAAAAATGGTTGAAATACGTGTTAGAAAAGAAATGAGTGATATATAAATTTTAAGGAAACATATTTTAATGAAATGTTCATTTACCTCTCATAAAGATATATCCATCTATATTGAACCGGACCACTGTTTATGGCTTCTCGTGTCAAATGTATCACTAAGAATACTTAATTATAAGTTATTAAATAATATCTAATTATAAATTATTAAATAATATTAGTTTTAAATTGTTATTCTGTTGTTTAATAAATTATTAAAATTAACGGAAAAATGTATAAAATGACAAATATCCTTGATTTGATTGAACTTAACGGAAAAAGTTAACAGTCGTTAAGAGGGACAAAAACTGTTATAAACTACAATCATTTCATAACAATTTTGGTCCCTCCTCCTAACGGTTGTTTACTTTTTCAGTTAAGTTCAATTAAATTAAGGGTATTTTAGTCTTTTTAAACATATGTCTAATGAATAAAATACCCTCATTTAATAAGGTCGTGATGGAATAAACAGAAAAATGTTTAAAATGACAAAAATACATCTGATTTCATTTAGACTTAACGGAAAAAGTTAACGGTTGTTAGTAGGAGGAACAAAAAAGAACGTTATTAAATGACAAGGTTAAGGACCAAATCCGAGTTTTCAAAGGTTAATTAGTGAATATATCCTTACATTCATATGCACATCCGATCGACCTAGATTCAAGGGCGGAGGCAGGATTTAGGGAAGGGGGAGCACCAAGCTTAGATAATAACCGTCTATACCCGTTGCTTCTTTGCCCCTTCCTCCCTTGCCCCCATCGTCTCCTTACACCATTGTCGTCATTGTTGCCAAGAACCCTTCAATATTTTCTTATCGAAAATTTAGTTTTATTATCTAATTTTTGATAATTTCAAGATAAGTATTTAAAGTTATAATTTAGGTTTCGACTATCAAACTATCGTAAATCAATGATACTATTATCATTTTGGTTATTTTACTTAAATTTGACGGTTATTTTTTACTTATATATGTGAAGCTTGAAACCTTAAACGATTTTTTTTTTTCATAATTTACTATTAAGAAAATGTTAGCAAATTATTTATTGCTCTCTCTCTTTCTTTAAATATTTGTATTTTTTTTAGATTTAAATAGAAATTTTAATGAAATAAATGACATTTCTCTTCCTCAAGATTACATCTTTGCTTTCTCTGAGGCCTAACCATCCTATTGTATGCATATGTCACCACCTCTATAGACTACAAGAGTTCCAATTCTCTCTCTTTCTTATTTTATCATTTCACTCTTTACAATCTTTTATTTCTTACAAACAAATAACTTATTACTATATCCAAAAAATTAAAATTGAAAAACCCAGGGGGAGCCATTGCACCCTCTGGTTCATTACTAGCTCCGCCCTTGCCTAGATATACACAAATATATATATATAGATATCATATATAATACACATATAACATATATCAACGTACGTAGATCACCATCATATATATGTCGTTAGCAAACAATACATGCATTATACATGCACATATACGTGTGTATATATATATACACACAGACAGAGGGTTGGGTTCCGGTAAGAGTGAAAGTTATGGTGAGAAAGGTAAGAAGAGATCTCCACCTTCGATGTATATTAGGATGAGATGCACCAGATTAATTCTTGTATCAAGCACGATTCATGAGTGAGTTTGAGATTAAAAGAGATCAAAGGTCCAGATCCCTTCTTACCTTCTCACCTTAAATCTTCTTCTCACATGATTCTTCGTCTACACACATATATGTATCCATGCTATATAGATCCATCATATGCGGTTAGCAAGCAACATGTACACATGCATGCACATATGTGTATAAAACACATACATGCATAGACATTGCACATATATACATATACACACACATACATATATAGTATATAGATAACATATGTTGATCCAAACTCTCTCAGTGATTTGATAACGACCCTCTCCTATACTTAGTGAAAATTACGTTTTAATATGTATTAGTGTTTCACCATCAGCGATCAGACTGAGTCTGTTCAGTTATCGCTGATGACCTTTCTTGTAAACATTTCATATGTATTAGTGTTTCACTATCAGCGATCAGACTGAGCCTGTTCAGTTATCGCTGATACTCTCTGATGTAAACAATTAACGTAATCCCTGAAGATAAGTCTCGAGTCAACAAATGTTCATAGCTGAATCGAAGACGAAGCCACTGAACAAAGACAAGTCTACTAGTGACCTGATGCGGATATCAGTGAAGCAAAGACGACTCTACTTATACGCGAAGGAACATGAGGAAAAGCTTCAGCGATAGCTGAACTTCTTTGTATCTCTGAAGGAAGAGATATTCAGCTATCAAACGATCACGTAGCTTATGCCTCAAGTCTCATTTTGTCTTACCTTGCACAACCAGTACGATGTGTCAGAACGGACATACCTCTGCCACAATTCGTACAACAACTCTGTCAACTACACTGTTTATGATACGGCCGAAAGCATGTCTCCCAAAGTCAGACTCTCTTAGCCAATCAATGAAGGACACGTGTAAAGTGCCCTGCCATGCATTTAATGCATAGGGTATAAACAGAAAGATTACCTCTTCATCTGAAGTGTGTGCTCACCTCTAGCCTTCATCTTTCTATCTTATAGAAACCCTTGTTCTCTATACTTCTCCAATCCCCATTCTCTATATTCTTGTGCAACTCTCTTAGTGTTTTCTTAAGTTTGTTTAGATTGAGTTCTACTTAATCTTATTCCGCAACAGACTTGTAAATTGTGTATTTATCAATAAACAATTTATTAAACTTTAAATTCTGTGTTTGTATTCAACCCCCCCCCCCTTTCTACAAACTTATTAAGCACCTCCGGGACCAACAAGTGGTATCAGAGCGGACTGTTTAATCTGATAAACAAGATCTTGCTTTATTCTCTTCCTTGCTATTCTAAAATGGCACTTAACACAAACACAAAGTACTATGATAATGGTTCACTTTCTAAACCTCCTCGATTTAGCAGAGATAACTTCTCTCTGGAAAAATCGAATGATGCTATTTCTTGAAGGTGCAGATCCCACTATACCTGAGTACATAGCAAACGGACCCTATGAACCTGTCTAAATCATAGCTGCCGTTCCAGCTACTGCCACCACTCCATTTATTCCTGAACACTATATTGCTAAGGAAATCAGACAATAAAGTGATGAGGACAAAAAGAAGGTTGGTATCGATGCAAGGGCAAAGACCATTATCTCTATGGCTCTTCCTGATGAAGTTTTCCATTCCATCATGCATCTTAAAACTTCTAAAGAAATGTGGGAAACCATATGTGTTCAATATGAAGGCACCACTGAAATCGAAGAGACTCGAAAGATTAACTTGGTAAGACAGTATGAAAGTTTCATCCCTGGTAAGAATGAATCTCTCTCTGATGTTCATCAGCGGTTTAACTGCTTAATCATTAATCTAAGAACCGTTGGCAGGACCTATTCTAATTCTGAGGTCCTAACAAAATTCTTAGAATGTCTTCCTGAATGTTGGGACAGTTATTCAATATGTCTCAAGCTGACAAAAGACTTAAATTCTCATTCTCTCAGCACCTTGTATGGAATATTGCTCAATTATGAGCAATCAAACCTTTTGAAGAAGAATCTTATAAAAGATTCTAAAGACTCCAAAAGCACTCCTGTTGCTTTAGTCTCTTCAGAGATAATTTCATCTCAGCGATCTAATCTTACTATCACTGAGTTAGATTCTGAATCTGAGGATATATCAGACACTGATCTTTCAGAGTTTGATGAATCCTTAACACTCTTGACAAACTCTTTCAAGAGATTTGCAAGAAAGAGCAATTTCAAAATAAATAAGCCTCTCTCTCTCACTGATAAGCCAAAATTAACCCCTGTTGATAAGGCTTCTGCTACTTGCTATAACTGTGAAAAGATTGGACACTTTGCAAGTGAGTGCAGGTCAAAGAAAGTCTTCAAACCTTCTACCTCTAGAAGATCCAGTGATGACAAGTACCTAAAGCTGAAAGAGAAATATCAAAAGCTGAAAAGCTACAAGCGAAAAGGTAAAGGTCTCATTGCTGAAGAACATGACTGGGCAGAATCAGAAGAATCAAGTTCTGATGAAGAAGAAGTCGCTAATCTTTACCTCATGGCTGAGATTAAAGAAGAAGTGGAAGAACCTACTGAAACTTCTATGAGCTATATATCATCTCAGGTATCTATCTCTACTAACCCCTGTCTCCCTGAATCAGAGAGAAGTCGCGCAGTTGATGTGCTGACGATTGATCTTTACAATGCTCTAAACAACAAATATCTAGCTGAAAGCAAAAACAATGATTTAACTGAACAGCTGGAAAAGTGCCATGAAAAGATCAGAGAACTGACTCTTTTAGAGGAAAGTTTGAAAGAACAAGTTGCTGTAAATAAAATCATCAGCATAGAACGCGAACAAGCCACCGCTGCTCTAAAAGCAGAAAAGGCTACTGTTGAAAAATGGTGTAATTCTTCAACAAAGATCACTGAGATAATAAACGCTCAAACTCCTGGCGGTGATAAAACCGGTCTTGGTATTTGGAAACCACAGGATGAGCCTAAAGAAGACTGTACCATGCTTAAGTTTGGAACTTTTGTCACTTCTATCTCTGACACTTCTTATAATCAGTTTTATCCTCCTTCTTCTAATTCTATCCCTGAGGAAAAATCCAAAGGCTCTAAGTCTGCGGATAAAGGAAAATCCATTCTTCATCCTCAGAAGGCTTCCAAGAAAGCAAAGCTGAAAGTTCCCTCTAAACCTTCAGCGAATCAATCGTCTAACTCCGTGATAGAAATCTTTGATCTCTGTCCTCCAAAGCTAAAGATTGATCTTAAGCCTAAGAGATCTGAAGAAATAAAAATTTCTCCCAGATCTCATGAGAAAAGCATTCTTGGAGCTGGACCCGCTCATCTTAAATTCTCAAAACCTTCTACTTCTGGTCCAAAACCCACATTCAAATATAGAAAATGCTATCACTGTGAATTTACTGACCATATTGCAAGCAAATGTCCAACTGCCACTAAAGCTGATAAATTAGCTAAAGTGAAGATGAATGCCTCCAAGGCTGAGAAGGTCATCAAAGCTGAAAAATCTACCAAGGTGAAAAATACCACTAAGGTTAAGAAATTAACCAAAGTGAAGATTACCACTGAAGCTGAATCTTCATCTACTGTGAAGATTGTTGAACCTTCCATCTCCACTAACCCCAAAGGACCCATTGAAAAGTGGGTACCAAACAAAGCTTTTTGAGAAACAAAATCTATCACTAACTTTTCTCTTCAGTAATCCTTCTGAAATAAAAATCAATCTCTGAATTTTTATCAGGGATTCTTTCAAAGGAAAACCTATCTCTGACTTTTCTTCAGAGATAATTTCAAAAAGGATAAATGAAACGTTTTTCTCTCTCCTATGACGTCATTTGAACCGATAATCCACGACATGCCTTTTTCTGACACGTTCGTCCGTTGCCCTTCTATCCAATCAACTTTGTGGGACGTGTCCATGTCATGATGAACATTTGTTTTCCCACCTCTCTCTCTCTCTCTCTCTCCCCTACTCTCAAACGTATAAAAATAATGTTTTTCCATTCTTATCATTTTACGCTTTCTGGAAATCCTCTTGAGCAAGAAATTCTCTCTCAAACAATTTCAAGCATCTGCATCATCCTCATTCAAGATCACCAGGTTACTTTGATCATCTTCTTATATCAATCTTGTTAATAAACTCCATGTATGTTCCATCATTATGGTTTTTCTATATGATTTTCTATCCTATAAAATCATTTTATTTTATTTTATTCTTTCAAAACCTTTGATATTCTCACCGTTTTAATCTTCAAATATGTTGGTTTTTTATATGTTTCTTTCCTCAAATAGAAACTGGTAAAACCTTCTTTATTTTTAGACTAAACTTTTCTTCTACTCTTCTTTATTTTCATATTCAGAAATGGCTCAATCCGCTCTTGTTGCTTCTAAGAACGTCAAGTTCGCCATCACTGACTCTGAAGTCCCCAAGAACAACCATCTTGGACGCCTAGACTTCGATGGAATCAAATACCCACACCTTGTGGATGCTGCAAAATTCCTGAAGCAATCTTGCATTGCTTACGCTCTAAATGTGGATCCCAAGCCATCCAAAACTCTACTTCAACAGTTTTGGTTAACAGCCGACGAATCCACCATCACCAACAAGAAAGGTGACCAGGTTCCTGCCATTTCTTTCTGCACTAACCTAGGACCAGGAATGATGACCGCTTTTAGCTTGAGGAAGGCTCTCAGGTTTCCTGACAAACCCAAGAGTGGGTTTGACGCTCTACCCACTGACGCTGAACTCATCCAGTTTCTGGATGCTATGGAGTATTGTTGGGACAACAAGCCACGAACAACTATCCCCAACAAACGGCTGACTCTTATCAAGAAGGTGAACATGCCTTCTCAGCTGAACTTTATCTTTTCTCACTTCATTCAGTGCATGAGTGGGAAAAGTGGTTCACTTGATCAGGCCAGCAAGGTTCAGCTCCAGATGGCCTACTCAGTAATCGCTGGTAAAAACTTTGACTTTGCCACCGCTATCTTTGACGATCTCAGGTCAAAGATAGAGAAGACGGAGAGGGATCCCAAGATCCCATATGTACGGTTCATCTATGCATATCTGAAGTTTCTCTACGCCAACTCTTACCCCACTACTCCTAATGGCTCCTTTGCCAAAGTGGGTCAACGTTCACTAGAGGTCAAACCGCTGGACAACGAGGTAAGTATCTCTACCCTACGTTCTCGCCTCTCTATCCATTCTTCTACTTTAGCGGCCATGCAAGAGGTTCCTTCTTCTGCTATCCCTACCGCTACCACCACTTCAAAACGCCCATCAGCTAGTTCCTTTGGTCCTTCGAAGAAGGCTAAAGTGACTAAGGAGACAAGCACCACTAGTTCAAGGCCTGAGGAAGTTTCTCGACAAACTTCCTTGGATGATTTCGTGGTTCTCTCCTCCACATCCTCAGCACTCACATCATCAACCGTGCCAGCGATCTTGGTCGCTGTCACAACAACAGTGACTCAACCTGAAATCTCAGTTCAATCAACTAAGGTACCTTATCAACCCTAAATTTCTTCTATCCATGTTACTAGTCCTCCCATCTCTTTGGTCTCTAACCCTTCATCTCACTTGCAACAACCTCATGTTGCATTTCTAGGACCTGATGCTCAAACCTTTGAAAGAGACATGCAAATTTTCAATTTGTTCGAACGTTCAGGTATACCTAAACCCCCAAATACACCTCCCACCTATCCATATAAGCCTGTTACTCAGAAACTAACGTTTCTTTCAGGTCCTAGTATGGCGAATGTTGACGCTAATGTCAACAGTTTGGGAGCCAAGGTGGATTCTCTCACCACCTCGCTCCAGCGCCGTTAATATAGCTGGTGAAGAGCTGAAGACATTGACAGCTACCTGCTCCACCAAAGCTGAAGCCTCTCAAATCTCCACTCTTCAAGAAGAGATTGTCAAAGTAAAGGAGGATACTCAGCGATAGTTTGATGCTCTATCCACAAAAGTAGATTCCTGCACAGCTCTTCTTCAGCAAGTCCTTGACAAGCTGAATACACCAGCTCCGGCTCATTCCCCTTTCTTCACATCGAACGATCGCACCTCTCTAAACGTAGTTGTTAAATTCATTCATCAGGCTACTTCGGATATCCCTGTGATTGAAGGACGCCTGGAAAGTTGGAGGCTGAAGTCCGCAAGTTAGCCGCTGCACAACCTTCCTCTCAACCTAAAGATCTCTCCCTAGCTGATAATGACAAAGAGGGGGAGAAGGATGCTGAAGAAAATCAAGAGGAAGAGGAAGCTGCTGCTGAGGTACAACAGGAAGAACCTCCCTCTCATGTTGAGGGGGAGAAGGTTGCTGAAAAAGCCCCTCCTTCTTTCAAAGACTTAGTCGATGAAGAAGAAGAGGAGGAGGATGAAGAAGAAGATGATCTTGATCTTCAAGATCAAGAGGAAGAGCAACCTCATTAAGAAGATGATGATGATGATGAAGATCAGTCCTTATGGTGTTCTGTAGCCATCACATCTTCAGTGATAACTTCGAAAGAAGTTGTCACAGCAGGGGGGGAGTCATGAAACATCCTCAGGAACCCCTTCCCAAAGCAAATCCAAGGGTGCAGTTGCTGAGGGAAACCTGAAGACAGTTTCACTATCTGAGGAGAATCCTTCTCAGGTATGCCTTTCACTTGTTCCCATATCCTACTATAAATTCCCTACCACTGTTTCCTTCTAGCCTTTATCTTCATTCTTCCCAAAATAAACACTACCTTTGTTTCTTTCTATTTTCTGACCAGACAGTTCTCTCCCCTGCTTAAGGGTAAAGAACTACAAATAATTCCAGCTCCCATAGCTGATGAAGAAATAATCCCAATCTCTGTAAATGAGATTGATGAAGAAGATGAAGAAGAAGAAGAATCCCTGCAACATCCAGGAAGGCCCTCTAGACCATCTCACTGGTCAGAGGAAGAGATGAAGAGAAGAATAGAGTTGATCTCTCATCTAGAGAAACAACGACTGAAGGTCCCTACTCAATCAACATATCTAGAGTTCCTGACTAAAGCTGAAATCGAAGAATCTGTCAGGGTTGAGAAGTTGATAGCTGATTGTCAAATAGATGCCTCTCTTGCTCTCAAAATTCAGTCCTCTCAAGTCAAAGACAAGAAGCTGAAAAACAAACAAGTGGAAGTCCAGGCTGATCTATTGAAAGAGATTGAAGAGGAATGCTCAAAAGAACTAGCGGTCAGCGATAACTCAGTTGATTGGTGCAAGCATAAAATCGACTATCCCTCTGACCCAATGAAGATCGTAGCAGTTGTTATCTCAGGGAGAAAGAAGAAGGACAAAGTTTCTATCACTATGGAGATTACCAGAGAGGATGGAAGCTGCAAGGCTATGTTCGTTTCAAATCTAGAAAGCTTCGGCTACATGGAATGGCTTGAGTTCAAATGTTGGGAACTGAAGAAATGCTAAGTATGATTAATGCTGCTAGCTCAACAATTAGTACTTCTGAGTTAATGCTGCTAGTTGAAGTTAATGCTGCTAGAACATGATTAATGTTGCTCTTCAAGATTAGTATTGCTTATGAGATGGAGATTCGAATTACAAGAATGACAGCTGGATAGACTGAAGATATTCATGAAAGATATTCTGAAGATATTTTATTAATTGTAATTATCTTTTGTTCAGTATATATATAGAATTGATAGAATAATTTCATTATTATTAGTTCTGAGTTTTTGTTTTAGAGAGAATCAACCTCAAGGCATAGTTCCTAATTCTAGAGAAGTAGAATTCGTCTTGAAAGAGCTTGTTCTTCAAGATTGAGGTTGTGTGTGTAATCTTGTAACTTCAACCATTCAATACAAGTTTACAAGTTATTCATCATATTTACTGTTTGTTTACTGTGTTATTGAATATCAAAGTGTTATTCCGCAAACTTCTTTGATATTGTTTCTGAGTATTTATAATTCTTGTTGAGAATTCGATCCTAACAAGTGGTATCAGAGCCTGTTCTCTCAGAAACATTCATTCATTCATCATGGAAAACTTTGCAGATTCAAACAGTACTCTTGTCTCTAAGGTTCCAATGCTCAAACCCAATGAGTTTGACATGTGGAAGATCAGAATCAGGCAATACATTATCCTCACTGACTACTCAATGTGGGATGTCATTGAGAATGGCCCCTCTACTGAAGGTCAGATTGGACCAGATGGTAAAAGATCTCCACCAAAGACAGATGGTGAGAGGAAGATTAGACAGACAGAGATGAAGGCCTTGAGCACTCTGCTCTTGGCCATCCCCAATGAATATCAGCATCAATTCTGCAACTGCACAGATGCTCAGATTCTCTGGAATGCTCTAGAGAAAAGATTTGCTGGAACTAAAAGCACCAAAAGAAATCAAAGGGATGTTCTGAAGCAGCAGTATGAGAACTTCACTTCTTCAAAGAATGAGTCCATGACTCAAACTTTTGACAGGTTCAACAAGCTTATTGGTGAACTGGCTACTGTGGGAGTGAAGATGGAGCAAGATGATATCAACAGGAAATTCCTCAGATCTCTTGGGGAAGAATGAACTATGTACATTGTCTCATATAGACAGAGTGACAATCTGGAAGAGAAGGAACTAGACGATCTCTATAATGATCTAAGAGTTTTTGAATCAGAGGTAGAAGCTAAGAAGAAGCCCACTGGGTATATTCATAATGCAACACTTCTATCAGCATCTGCTGATACTACTGCCAACCCTGAAGCAGTTAGTGCTGCTAGTGGTGTGAATTCAGAAAAAGGCACTGAAACAGTTTTTGAAGCCTTTTTATCAAGTCATAGCAACAACTCTTTGATTAATGATGATCTGGAACAAATTCACCCTGATGACTTGGAGGAGATGGACATTAAATGGCAGATGGCCATGTTATCTATGAGGGTGAAGAAGTTTATTAAAAGAACTGGGAGGAACAACTTCTCTCAAAGAAGAGAAGATGGTGCTGGTTTTGACAAGACAAAGGTGGAATGCTATAAGTGCCACATGAAGGGACACTTTGCTAGAGAGTGCAGAAGTGGTGTGCCAAATAACAACCACCAACAAGCCCAGAATGGTGGCTTAAATCAAAACAAGAACTCTGCTCAAGCCCTTGTTTCTCAACAAGGAATGGGGTTTGACTGGAGTGACCAAGCTGAGGAAGTTATTCAGAATCAAGCTCTTATGGCAGAGGTGTCTGATCTCCCCTCTGAGGTAAGTTCTAATCTTTGTACTCAATCTTGCATAGACACTGTCAAAAGGTACAGGGATCACAACCAAAACATGTGTGATGACCTCAAAAGATTAGAGAAGGACAGAAGAGATTATGTGTTGATAGTGGAAAGGTTTGAAGAACAAATCAAAGGCTTTCAAGCCAATGAACTTCAACACTCTTATGACACAAATTACTGGAATTGGGAAAAGAATGAGTTAGAGACCAAACTGTCAAAGTCCAAAGAAGAGAATGATAAGTTGAAAGAAGAATTAGCTAAGGTTAAGCTTGATATAGAAAAGTTTTCATATGCTTCAAAAGCAATGGATTCTCTTCTAAAGGATCAGATTCATGATAAGATGAAGCCTGGTGTTGGATACAACAACACACCCCCTCCTTACAACAACAATTATATCCCTCCTACATCAGATCTGTTAGAGACCAAGGAGAAAAAGGACTTGTCTGAGAAAGCATTTAAGATAGATCCTTTGGATGAGGTGATGGTTAAGGATTTGACTGAGAAAGAAGCCAGTGAGAATAGGAATAATGCTGTGAGTAAAGAGATACCTTTAGAAAACAAAATTATCACCAATGAGGGATGTGGAAAAATCTGGGTCAAGTCTAAAGAGATAGAGAAGACCAAAGTAAAGGCTAACAAGGTCCATTACAAACAGACCACGGTTGTTAATCCTGGCCCTTGTAAACAGTGTGCTTGCAATAAAACAGAGAGCCTAAATTCTGGTACAAAGAGAGGTAATCAAAGAAACTGGAATAATCAATGGGCTCAGAAACAAGGAGTTGATCTGAGTAAGATAATCAGACCAAAACCTTGTTTCATATGTGGAAAGCTAAATCATTTGGCTAAGTACTGTTTCTTTAATCCTATTAACCAAAGGATGAACTTTCAAAGATTTGTGCAAAAACCTGTTGGTTATAGGAAGGCTGGAAAGAAACATGTGGCTAAGAAATCTGTTGAAACCAAATGCCACATGCAGAAAAAGTTTTTAAAAGAAAGTATTAAAATGTGGGTGCCTAGAAGCACTAAAACTGTTAGTGCTGCTAACAGAGATAGTGCTGCTAATAGCAATACTGCTGCTACCAGTGTTAGTACTGCTGAGAATTTTAATGCTTCTAACACTGTTAGTACTTCTTCAAAGGTTACTACTGCTAACACAGTTATTGCTGCTAAAACAGTTAATACTTCTAACAAGGTTAGTACTGCTAAGCATGCAAGTGCTGCTAATGCAGTTAGTTCTTCTAAAAACAGTACTGCTTCTATCAAATATGCATCCAAACCCATTATTGTAACAAAGTACTCCAGTAATGAGGAGTCAAAGTTTAAAAATCTTGTCAAGAGAGAATGTAAATATTTTGATGAGAAAGGGGTACCCAAGACCACTTTGGCTTGGGTTCCTATTCCATACTAACTGATTTATCTTATGTGCAGAGCAACCAACAGCTCAAGGGGAAGAGCATCTAGCATGTGGATAGTGGTTGCTCTAGGCACATGACAGGCAACATGTCATGCCTTCAGGATTTCAAGCATATCAATGGAGGACATGTTGCATTTGGAGACAATCTTGCAGGTGGAAAAATAAGTGGAAAAGGTAATGTCACAAAAGGTAAGATGACATTTGAGGATGTCTACTATGTTGATCAGCTAAAGTACAACCTGTTAAGTGTATCACAGGTTTGTGACAAACAACATAGTATATTATTTACAAGTACAGAATGTATGATCCTTGCTCCAGGATTCAAGGTAGTTGATGAAAGCATGATACTACTTAGAACTCCAAGAAAGGACAATGTTTATTGTCTAGATATGGACAATGTTTCAAGTGATTCATCCCTGAACTGTCTTGTTTCAAAAGCTTCTGTGGATGAATCCTCTCTGTGGCACAGAAGGATGTTTCACATGAATTTCAAGACAATGAACAAACTTGTTAAAAACAACCTTGTAAGAGGTTTACCATCAAAAGTCTTTTCATGTGATGATCATTGTGTTGCTTGTCTTAAAGGCAAACAACACAAAACTTCTCATAAGACCAAAGAGTTAAATTCAATTTCTTCTTGTCTCCAGTTATTACATATGGATCTGTTTGGCCCTACAAATGTGATGAGCATAGGGAAGAAATCATATTGCCTAGTTATTGTTGATGATTACTCTAGATTTACTTGGGTATATTTTCTAAGGACTAAGGATGAGACAAGTGGACTGATCAAATCCTTTATTCTAAGAATTGAAAACCAAACTAATCAAAAAGTAAAAGTCATTAGATCAGACAATGGAACTGAATTTAAAAATATTGATCTAAACATCTTTTGTGAAGAAAAAGGCATTGAGAGACAATATAGTGCTCCTAGGACTCCACAACAAAATGGAGTTGCTGAAAGAAGGAATAGGACACTCATTGAGGCTGCTAGATCTCTGTTAGCTGATTCAAAACTGCCAATTACTTCCTGGGCTGAAGCAGTTAACACTGCCTGTTATGTCCAAAACAGAGTGCTAGTGGTCAAGCCAAAGAACAAGACACCTTATGAGCTCTTAAATAAAAGAAAACCATTTATTGGATTTTTTAAACCATTTGGGTGTCCTTGTACAATTCTTAATACTAAATCTCACTTAGGAAAGTTTGATAGCAAGGCAGATGATGGATTTCTTGTGGGTTACTCATCTCAAAGTAAAGCCTACAGAGTTTTTAATACTTCTTCTAGAATAATTGAGGAAAGTGACAATGTCAAATGCAATGAGAACACACCAAATCCTATTGGGTCTGGTCCTCAATGGTTGTTTGACATTGATTCACTAACTAACTCTTTTGGTTTCAGTAGTGATGATTATGCAGGACCAGGTAGTGGAGGATCAGGGACTATACAAGTTCAAGAAAACATACCTCAGTCTGTGATTTTTCCCATACCTACAGTGGATCCTATTGAAGACAGTGAAAAGGAGCCATCTACTGAACCAAATCAGAGTGAAGAAGAAAGGAGAGATGAGGAGAATCAAGAGAATCAAGAGAATAAAGAACCAGAAGTAGCTACTGACATCACCTCAGTTGAGTTGAATGACTCCAATCTAGAGGTGGGACTAAATGAAGAACCTAGTCATCAAACAAGAACACAAAAGAATCATCCTCCTCAGCTGGTAATAGGAGATATCTCTTCTCCTATGATGACTAGAAATCAAAGCAGGTTGCAAGATATGCAAGACCATCAGCATACAGTGCTCTCTTGCTTTCTATCCCATCTTGAGCCTAAGAAGGCTCATGATGCTATGAAAGATTCCAGTTGGATAGAAGCCATGCAAGAAGAGCTGCTCCAATTCAAGCTGCAAGATGTGTGGGATCTGGTAGACCTTCCCAAAGGTCACAGAGCAATAGGCACAAAATGGGTCTTCAGAAATAAGAGAGATAAGAGAGGAATAGTAATAAAGAACAAAGCAAGGTTGGTGGCACAAGGGTATACACAAGAAGAAGGAATAGATTATGAAGAAGTATTTGCACCAGTGGCTAGGATAGAAGCAATCAGATTGTTCCTGGCCTATGCTTCTTATATGAAGTTCAAAGTCTATCAAATGGATATAAAAAGTGCATTTCTATATGGCTCAATTGAAGAAGAAGTATATGTCTGTCAACCACCAGGGTTTGAAAATCCAAGCTATCCAGACAGAGTATACAAACTGAAGAAAGCACTTTATGGACTGCATCAAGCACCAAGAGCATGGTATGACACTCTGTCATCCTATCTATTAGAAAATGGCTTTGAAAGAGGAGTCATTGATAAGACTCTGTTCATCAAGAGAAAGAAGAAGGACATCTTGCTGGTCCAAATCTATGTAGATGATATCATCTTTGGATCCATAAGAGACAATATGTGCAAGGAGTTTGAGGATCTCATGCATCAAAGGTTCAAAATGAGTTCCATGGGGGAACTTACTTTCTTCCTTGAACTCCAAGTCCAACAGAAGTCAGATGGTATTTTTATTTGTCAGTCCAAGTATGTGCAGGACATTCTAACCAAGTTTGGTTTCTCAGACTCAAAGCCTGCCAGCACACCTATGGAGACACACTAGCAGATAACAGCAGATCATGAGGGGGAGGATATGGATGTTCATCACTATAGATCCATGATTGGCTCTCTCATGTATCTTACAGCCTCTAGACCAGATATAATGTTTCCAGTTTGTGTGTGTGAAAGATTTCAAGTTAGGACAAAGCAATCACACTATCAAGCTGTTAAGAGGATATTCAGATATCTCAAAGGGCAACCTAGATTGGGACTTTGGTATCCTTATGATTCATCATTTGACCTACTTGCATACTCAGACAGTGACTTAGGTGGAGCAAACTTGGACAGAAAATCTACTTCTGGAGGATTCCAGTTTTTGGGTGCAAGACTAGTTTCATGGCAGTGCAAGAAACAAACCACAGTGTCCACATCTACAACAGAAGCAGAGTACATAGTAGCTGCAAGTTGCTGTTCTCAAGTCTTATGGATTCAGAATCAAATGCTGGACTATGGGGTAACATTTCTACACACTCCAATCTTTATTGATAATAGCAGTGCCATTAGCATTGTTAATAATCCTGTCAAGCACTCAAAGACAAAGCACATTGAGATCAGGTATCACTTTATAAGAGACTGCAATGAAAAGAAGCTTATTCAAGTTGTAAAAGTTCACACTGATAACCAGTTTGCTGATCTATTCACCAAAGCCTTTGATGTGGATAGATTCACTTTCTTGGTAACAAGTGTGGGAATGATCAACTCTGAATAAGATCCTACTTAAAAAGTGGTTCAATACCTGTATATTGGTTATTCTTGGTGTTACTAACTTTCTTTCTCAGGAAATGTATAGCCGTACTCAGTTTATCACAAGCTTAAAAAGTGTAAGTGTAGTAAATACTGCCAGTGCATTTTTAATACTGCCAGTGCATTTTTAATACTGCCAGTGCATTTTTAAAACTGCCAGTGCATTTTTAATACTGCCAGTGCATTTTTAATACTGCCAGTGCACAGTTAATACTGCTAAGTAGTTAATACTGCTAGTTAATTAATACTGCTAGTGGTTAATACTGCTCTCAGTTAATACTGCTTTCAGTTAATACTGCTCTCAGTTAATACTGCTTTCAGTTAATACTGCTCTCAGTTAATACTGCTTTCAGTTAATACTGCTTTCAGTTAATACTGCTCACTGTTAATACTGCTTTCACTAAATTTTTAGGGTTAATACTGCATATAATCCACAAGATATAAATACCCTTTCCCCGCCTAAAAAGTTCATAACGACTCTTTGCATACTGTTCACTTGCGCTCTAACCCTTTTCTCTCAAGTACCAAGTTTTCAGGCAAGAACACTCAAGTTCAATGGCATCCATGGCGTTCATTGACGAGCACAATGAAATCGCGATGCTCCAAAAGCCAAAACAAGCTGAAGGTTTTCACCAGATAGTCGACTTTCTGAAGTCCAGCCACATCGCTCATGCTCTCACTGTGTCTCCTACCATCTTCATAGAGCATCAGAGGCAATTCTGGGCCAATGCCACCATCGTTACAGAGAATGGTGTGCAAATGATAAAGACAAGGGTGTGTGACAAACCCCTAACAGTTACTGAAGAGGTACTACGCATCTGTCTACGTCTAGACGATGCTCCAGGTATCACCTCTATTCCTAATGAGGAACTATTCTCAACTCTTTCAAGAATGGGGTATGAAGGCCAAATGGGAATTTTCAAGTTTTTCAAAGCTAAATTTTCATCCCAATGGAGGTTCTTTGTTCATACCCTGATGCACTGTATTTCAAAGAAAACTACTGGCTGGAGCCAATTTAGCATTCCTATTGCATATGCTTTGGTTTGTTTATCTACTGCTAGAAAATATAATTTTTCTCTGATGATCTTCAATGATCTTGTCTCAAACCTGGACAACAAGAAGAGTTTCTTCATGTATCCCAGGTTTGTACAGGAAGTTATCACTAATGAATTGATGGATATACCTCACTTTGATGGGGTATATGTACCTAAACCCCCTAAAGGCTAGGTTTTCTCAAATATGAGAAGATCTGCTAGGGACTCGGAAGGAGTTGACACCCCATTGTTCTCTACAATGATGGTGGTGTCCCACACTGATGAAGGTATGGCAGCAGGGTCAAAGCCCTCCTCAGACCATCCCACTGCTAGCCAATCCCAACCTTCCCACTCTATATCTATTCCCCAGTCTCTGCTTCATAAGCCCACATCTCCAATTACCCAAACTTACAAAAGGAAACAGGTAAAGAAGGCTCCTTCCCTTCTTGTACCTTCACCCACTAAGCCTTTAAGCCCTCTAAGGGAGGATTCTCCTTTAGAGAATATCTACAGGGCAACCACAGGGGTGTCTCCCAACCCCAAGGAGGTGCTCACTGAGGTGGAGGTTGAGCATATGGGTGTTAAGGCTGCCACTACTCCTGCTAGCATAGAGGAGGTCAGTGGTAACATCTCTAAGACCTTCCCCATGGCAACTTTGGGTGAAAAATCATCCAAAGGTCCCAGGTGCCAAGAAACCAAGGGGGTGGATAGTGCTTCTGCTAGGCAGAAGGCTTCCACTACTAAAAGATCCAATGATCATTCAAAAGGGGGTAACACTCCTAGAGAAGGTGAGGACAGATATAACTATGACGAATTGATGGAAACCATGGGAAACATCAACATGGATGTTCTTAAACAGGGCAAAGAGATAGATGAAATGAAGCTGGTAATCTTGTCTCAACAAGCACAGATTGCCAAGCTAAAGAAAATAGTGTCAAGGCTAGTGCAAAAGAAGAGGAGAAAACAATATGTTTTGAAGAAGAGATCAACCATTCAAGATGCTTCCAACAAGGGGGAGAAAGAGTCTGAAAAAGAGAAAGAGGATGCGATAGAAGCAGAAACAGATTTTGCTCAACCAGCAGAAACAGTTAATGCTGCTGAGGCAAAAGAAGCAGCAGAAACAGTTAATGCTGCTGAGGCAAAAGAAGCAGTAGAAACAGAGGAAACAGTAACAGGGCTTTCTGTAGAAGAACTAGAAATTGCAGAAACACTGGTTAAAGCCAAGAATGACACTCCCAATGCAAAGGGAGTGGTCATAAATGAAGGGGGAGTAAAGAAGACAGAAAAGAAAGATAAGGCTGCAGATACAAAGGGAAAAGGAAAGGAGAAGATTATTGAATCTGAAATGCCTTCAAAGAGAAAGACTCAGATTGAATTGGATGAGGAAATTGCAAAGAAGCTTCAAGAACAGATGGAAAAGGAGGAACAGCTCCAAACTGAAACTGATAGAGAACTTGCAAAGATTATGGCCCGAAAGCTAAATGCAGAGTATCAGAAGAGTATACAAGAAGCAGCTCAGGCCAAGAAACTTCAAGTCAAAAGAATGGCAAGTCAAAAGCAGAAAAGACAACCTTCCAAGACCTTTTTGGCCAATCAGGAAAGGAGAAAAATGATAAATTTCCTGAAAGGTGCAATTGGGGTCAAGGGAGAGATGTTTACCAATATGGCATACAGCAAGATTGAGGAGCTGTACAAGAAGGAAATGGCCAAACTTCAAGGGGACTCATCTCAAAGGGAAGAAGCTGAAAGAAGAATGAAGGAGAGGCATGACCTCAATATTCAACAACCATTCCCTGAGGAGACCACACCCTCAAAAGACAAAGCTGAAGAAAGGAAGGAAGAATCTGAAAATGTTGGTATAGAAGTTAAGTCTGCAAAAAGGGTAAAAACCATTGCTGCAAAAAGGGTTTTCAAAAGGCTAAGAGTGGAAGAAAAAGCAGAAACTGCAGCAGAAACTGAAGCAGAATCAGTGCATAATCCAGAACAGTTCCATAAGCAAACTGATGAGAATATGGATGTCTACATGACTATAGTAGAACCTATAAAGGCTGTTCCAATCTCCATGAAGGCTCCAGAGATTATCTTTTGGGACATTCTAAGAGATAATGGAAAGGATTTCTTCAGACTTAAAAGAGTTGGTGGTGCATTTGAAGCATATTCAACCTGGGGGAGAGTAATCAGAGGTTGTTCAAGAGCAGACATAGAGGAAATGCACAAAGTGGGAATGAAACTCTATGAGTCTGTGTTGAAAGGTACTGAAGAAAATCTTCTCAAAGTGGCAATGGAATACTTATGTATGATGTTTGATCCAGAGAAGGTGGTGCATAGGATTAAAGATCTTCATCATGAGTATGTGTTCAAAAAGATTGATCATTGGATACTCTTTGAAAACTGTGGTGTGTACATGATTACAATTGACAAATGTTATCATGAATACTACCTAGTGGACAAAATTTATAGTCACAGCAAGGAGAAGTTAACAGGGATGCTCAAAGCTAAGCTAGTATGCACAAAGGATTCAGAAATGGCTAGAATTGTGGTGAGAAGAACTATCAATCAAAGTCTGGGCTTAGATCCAAATTTGGGCAACTGAACCTGAGGTGTTGAAAGCATCCTGAAGATCATATCTGAAGAACTTGACTTCTCTTCCTAAAAGTCAAGTTAGGGGGAGATTGTTGGGAACTGAAGAAATGCTAAGTATGATTAATGTTGCTGGCTCAACAATTAGTACTTCTGAGTTAATACTGCTAGTTGAAGTTAATGCTGCTAGAACATGATTAATGTTGCTCTTCAAGATTAGTACTGCTTATGAGATGGAGATCCGAATTACAAGAATGACAGCTGGATAGACTGAAGATATTCATGAAAGATATTCTGAAGATATTTTATTAATTGTAATTATCTTTTGTTCAGTATATATATAGAATTGATAGAATAATTTCATTATTATTAGTTCTGAGTTTTTGTTTTAGAGAGAATCAACCTCAAGGCATAGTTCCTAATTCTAGAGAAGTAGAATTCGTCTTGAAAGAGCTTGTTCTTCAAGATTGAGGTTGTGTGTGTAATCTTGTAACTTCAACCATTCAATACAAGTTTACAAGTTATTCATCATATTTACTGTTTGTTTACTGTGTTATTGAATATCAAAGTGTTATTCCACAAACTTCTTTGATATTGTTTCTGAGTATTTATAATTCTTGTTGAGAATTCGATCCTAACATCAAAGATGCGCTAAAGAAATCGAAGTCAATATACAGAGGCTATGTCATCTACTATTCCTTCTAAGCCAAAGCAAATCAAAAGAAAGCTTGTCTCCTCCTCGTCTGAAAATGTCGTTGTGATAAGAAATGAAACCTCCATCAAATTCTCAAGAGAAGCTCTGTTTGGTCCTTCTCCTGATCTTTCAGTTCTCGATCTATCTCTGCCCCCTGGTGGACCATATGTTGCAGGAGAAGTTCTTAAAGAACCTTTTGGAATCTTCTTTAGAGATGATGAGGAAGAGCTCAGATTCCAAAGAGTATCTGAAATTCCTATCTATCCCCTCAGTCATCTCAAAGATCTCTTGTGCTTATGGTGTGACTTCTCTCCTTCTTCTGAGCCAATCAAAGCAATCATCAATCAAGAATCCTCTGAACGAAGGCAAAAAGTAGAAGAAATACCTGGGTATATGATCAATCCTCCAAAGTCTTCTTTAGATAGCTGATATATTAGTTTCCTACTTCTTGTAATCTATTAGTAAAACTTACAGTAGTAAGTCCATCACTTGTACTTGTAATTTTCATACCTTGTAATTCTATCTTTGAATTAATGAAAATTTCAGTGAAGTACTTAACTCTATAAGTACTGTAAAAGATCCCTCAAAATAGTAATTGGGACATGTATGTTATGAGTCCTGATTATTCCATTATTTTGAACTATAAAGTAATTTTCTTCAGTTACTTTGTCATTATCAAATAGGGGGAAATTGTTGATCCAAACTCTCTCAGTGATTTGATAACGACACTCTTCTATACTTAGTGAAAATTACGTTTTAATATATATTAGTGTTTCACCATTAGTGATCAGGCTGAGTCTGTTCAGTTATCGCTGATGACCTTTCTTGTAAACATTTCATATGTATTAGTGTTTCACTATCAGCGATCAGACTGAGCCTGTTCAGTTATCGCTGATACTCTCTGATGTAAACAATTAACGTAATCCCTGAAGATAAGTCTCGCGTCAACAAATGTTCATAGCTGAATCGAAGACGAAGCCACTGAACAAAGACAAGTCTACTAGTGACCTGATGCGAATATCAGTGAAGCAAAGACGACTCTACTTATACGCGAAGGAACATGAGGAAAAGCTTCAGCGATAGTTGAACTTCTTTGTATCTCTGAAGGAAGAGATATTCAGCGATCAAACGATCACGTAGCTTATGCCTCAAGTCTCCTTTTGTCTTACCTTGCACAACCAGTACGATGTGTCAGAACGGACATACCTCTGCCACAATTCGTACAACAACTCTGTCAACTACACTGTTCATGATGCGGCCGAAAGCATGTCTCCCAAAGTCAGACTCTCTCAACCAATCAATGATGGACACGTGTAAAGTGCCCTGCCATGCATTTAATGCATAGGGTATAAATAGAAAGATTACCTCTTCATCTGAAGAGTGTGCTCACCTCTAGCCTTCATCTTTCTATCTTATAGAAACCCTTGTTTTCTATACTTCTCCAATCCCCATTCTCTATATTCTTGTGCAACTCTCTTAGTGTTTTTTTAAGTTTGTTTAGATTGAGTTCTACTTAATCTTATTTCACAGCAGACTTGTAAATTGTGTTTGATTTATCAATAAACAATTTATTAAACTTTAAATTATGTGTTTGTATTCAAACCCCCCCCCCCCTTCTACAAACTTGTTAAGCACCTCCGGGACCAACAACATACATATATATATATATATATATATATATATATATATATATATTGAAAAAACTGGTACAGAAGCTTCTGATCTGTATTTTCTGTGTATGTTATCAAAGTACAGACTACATGCTTTTATACACACTCAAACGAAGGAAAGAGAGAAGAAGTAGCTAACTAACTCTCAGATATTTTATACACATGGGATAACAACTAACTTGAAGATATAGATACCAACAATCTGATCGATATATGCAGATCAGATCGATATGTGCGGATAATCGTTCCTTTACTCCCCCTCAAGTTGGAGCATGTAAATTTCTAATGCCCAACTTGATCAATAACGAGTGTAGACGTTGTGACCCAAGAGCTTTGGTCAATAAATCGGCTAGCTGATCACGGGTGTTGATCCACACTTGTGCAACCTCCTTTGACTCGACTTGTTCTCGTACAAAATAACAATCCATTTATATGTGTTTTGTTCTCTCATGGAAGACGAGGTTATGAGCAATATGACGAGTCGATTCGTTATCACAAAATAGAGGTGTCGGCTTGTCAATTCTGATATCAAGTTCCGTTAGCAACCATCGGACCCAAAGTACCTCACTAACACTTGTGGCCATAGCTCGGTATTCTGCTTCGGCAGATGATCGAGAAACCACCGACTGTTTCTTTGACTTCCAGGAAATTGGTGCACCACCAAAAAATAAAAGGTAACCGGTTCCTGAACGTCGAGAAAAGGGACAACCAAGCCAGTCTGAATCGCTGTAAGCCGTAAGATCTGTACCCCCGTCTGTAGGAAGAAGTATTCCTTGCCCCGGTATACTCTTGAGGTAACGAAGAACTCTTGTAGTTGCATCCAAATGATCCTGTTTAGGATCTGAGAGAAACTGGCTTAAGACATTCACAGCATACGTAATATCCGATCGGGTCGCTTGGAGATAAAGAAGCCTACCAACCAAGCGAAGATATGAACTTGAATCGACTGGATTTTCTTCGTCACCCTTGTCTAATTTGAGATTCTGTTCCATAGGAAATTTGCTAGGTCGACACCCCTATAGACCGCTATCTTCCAATATATCCAACGTGTATTTACGTTGGCTTAAGACCAACCCTTCTTTTGTTCATGCGACTTCGATGCCCAAAAAATATTTAAGGGTTCCAAGGTCCTTGATGCTGAACTTTGCATCGAGGTCTGACTTCGTTTGTTGGATTTTTGCCGAGCTGTTTCCCACGACTATTACATCATCTACATAAATTCGTGCTGCCACAAAAAATATTCCCTTCTTTATGAATAAAAAGAGAATGATCAGCATGAGATTGTCTGAAATTAAGGTCAAGAAGAGCGGCTGTGAATTTGTGGTACCAATTCCTGGAAGCTTGTTTCAGCCCGTACAAAGATTTCTTGAGTTTACATACCGTTGTTTCATCTTTCTTGGCAAAACCTTGTGGTATTTTCATGTATACATCCTCCTCTAAGTCTCCATGTAAGAACGCGTTGTTCACATCAAGTTGGTGTATAATCCAATTCTTCTTGACTGCAACTGCTAATAGTGTGCGAACCGTGACAAGTTTGGCCACGGGTGCAAACGTATCATGGAAATCCACACCTTCAATCTGAGTATACCCCTTTGCCACGAGACAAGCTTTATAACGTTCCACTTCTCCATTCGGCTTGTATTTGATTTTATAAACCCACTTGGAGTCGATGGCCCATTTTCCTTCTGGCAAGTGTTCGAGAATCCATGTCCCATTTTGTTCGAGAGCTTGGATTTCTTTCTTCATTGCTTCTTTCTATCTTTCATATTGTATTGCATGATTAAAACATTTCGGCTCATCATGTGAATTGATGGCCGCTAAGAAAGCCTTGTGAGATTTTGAAAATTTATCATAAGAGACATAATGAGAAAGGGGATGTACCGTTGAAGTGCCTTGATTGTTGGCGGGTTGCGGACTTGCGGGTGGTTTACCGAGGGGGGTTACATCACCACGTAGTCGCCAAATCGTTTCGGTTGAGTTTTAGTATGCGTTTCTCTAACCTCGTCTTCTATTTGGTTGTTTTGTGCATCAACCAAAATATCATCATGGTCACTGTTGACATTGATTTGCATGGGAGGTTCAGGACTGTTGTTAGATACAAGTTTAATCAAGTTGTAATAGTTAGTCCCTTGTTATGTTTTGTTAGTATTTTGGTTCATTAGGCTTGTGTAGGTGTCAAGGTTGTTGACCCTATATATAGTCTCTTGTTTTTACCTTTTAGGTCAAGCTACAATATTCAATCATTATGTAATCATTAGTAGCCGTCATCTTTTCCTCTCAATGAATCCTATGACTTCTTGATCATTCATCTTTTCTATGATTTATTATTGTTTAATACTCTGATTATGATTATATGTGCTTGATTCTGGAACAACAATTGGTATCAGAGCCACATCAGAAATCAGAATCAATTGATCCTTGAAGAAATCGATCCCAATCCATTATTTTTCGAAAAAGTCACTGTTTTATTGGTGATTTTGAGAATTAAAGGTTGTTTGAATGCAATCTTTGGCTCAATAGATGCGTATGATGATTATGAACATGTTTCATATTAATCAGAAACAGGTTTACACACATTTGATTGGTCTATTTAATCTATCTTTGAATTTTTAGACTCAGTCGTATGTAACCTGTCCAGTTTCGAAAAGTCAGATTTGTCAAGATTTTTGGAAATACAGTGATTAGGGTTTGTTCACGATCAATTATTGAGCATAGTGTCAAATTTTGGGGTTTATTGAACAAGTTTAGCAATAGATATGGTGAAAAATTGAAGTTAAAGCTCGAAGTTAACAATTTTCGCAAGTCTGTGTGAAGAACTCGCAGAGCTAAGAGTAGAACTCGCAAGGTCCCTGAAACTCGGAAGGTCCCTGAAACTCGCAAGACAAAGTGAAGTTGAAAATACACAAGGACAAGATTCGCAGAGCAGTTCCCTGCGAAAGTTTAAGGATTCGCAGAATATCTACTTACGAATTCTCAAGGATTCTCAAAGTGTAGTCCACGAAAGTTACAGAATTCCCAGACCTCTACCTTGCGAATTCCACAACTTTCTCAATTCAAGCACTTGCGAATTCTGAGCCAAATTCCTTTGATCTGCGAAAGTTATATCCTTATAGTATCCTTGCCTACTATTTGCGAATTCTTGCTCTGTTTTTCACATTTTTACATACTTGTTGACTGTCTGTTCTTAATATCTGATTTTCTGATCAAATATCACTTCAAGCACATATTTTAGATACACAGGAAAGATGCCTTATATAGATGATAAGGGAATATACAGTGCTCACTCCAATAGACTATGCTCTATCCTACATGCCTGAGATACCCAAGATAGAAGTTGAACTTGAAACTCTCATATGTCAGAATAGGAAACTGAGATAAGACATGGATGCAGTAAATGTCAAATTGACAAAAGCTGAAGTTAAAGTGAAGCGGTATCAAGACAAAGGTCAGTAATGGCTTAAGAAAGTGGATGACAGAAAGAATAAAGAAATTGCTGAACTGGAGAAGACTTTCACCCAAAGACTGTCTGTGAATGACAAATCCCAAATCAATCAAGTCATTTCTCATCAAGATTAAGCAATATGAACTAGAGAGAGAGAGTAGAGAGAGAAAGTAGATCTTGAATTAACCACACGTCTAAATGTTTACAATGAAGTTCTTTCTACATACAATTCTTACAAAGCATAAGGAACTAAACCTATTTATACCACTAAGTAATACAAAGACTTAACAACCAAGGAATTAAACTATATTGACTTTGACAATGACTTTGACATTGTTGACTTTAAAATATTGACTTTCCTATTAAATCTTGGATACAATATTTTGACTTAACAATCTCCCCCTTTGTATTCAAGATTTAATAAAAATTTGACACTAGTCTTCAGCACTTGATTCTTCAGCTTTGACTCTGATAGCTTTGATCTTTGTAGCTTTGACAGTCTTCAAGCTTTCAATCTTTTGAAGAATCTTGAAAAGTCTTTTGCACTTTGTAGCTTTGAAAGTCAACATGTCTTGAACACGAAACAGAATTATTGAAACTCTTGAAATCCTTTTGATCTTTGAAACTTCATCTTTGAACTTTGAAACAACTTTGATTGAGGAATCTTTGATATTGAATCTTCTTCTCTTGTGATCTCTGACAGTCTTTAGAAAAACAAACTTTCACGAATCTTGATTTTTCTTTGAATCATCTTCAAAACTTTCTCAAATCATCTTCAAAACTTTTCTCAAATCATCTTCATTCGGAAATTGAATCAGCATGGAATGATTTCTTTTCATTTGACTTGAACTTTCTTAAACTTCTCCACAAGTCTTTTTCACCTTGAACTTTCTTCATACCTTTGAAATTGAATCTTTGTAAAATTCTCCCCCTTTTTGATGATTGTGAGCATCATGATCATCAAAACTTCTTCAATTTCAGCGCTTTCTTTGATTTGCCCCTTTTTAATGACAAACAATCTCCCCTTCATGATAATATGACATTCTCCGCCCTTTGATCTGAGTATCCGTCAATTCATAAGAAATGTATACATCCGAATCTTTTCAAATTCAGACATAATGAACAGTGTAACCCTGAATCAACAAATGATACAGTTAGCATTCCTGTAAGTAGCACGGAGCACTTTGTACAACGGATGTACATTGGAAAGGAGTTTTGGTAATGTTCACTCCTCCAGGGATTTCATTCAATCATCGAAAAACCACAAAGAAATTTTCTATGAATGTTATGACAAGAAAACATATTCCTTGTGTGCTCATGCAAGTGTAGAATGATTGAAGCTACTTAACTTTAACAGGCTCAAATTGTGTAAACTGTTGAGACAGCAACAGGTATTACACGGACTCAATGTGCATGAAAGAGGTGCGAAGGTGGGGTAACTTTCCTTTATTTTCAATATCTAAATCTTCCGAGTGAAGATCAGATAGGAATTATGTTGCGTCCCCAAGAAAATGAAACATTTCTTTTTCGGGAAAGAAATGAGTGGTTGGTGGGGTTAATGCAAGAGTTGGCATGGGTTCACTGCCTTTTTCAATGATTGTCACCAAAGAATGTGAACCAATCAGTAGATGTGGCTGCCGGGCTCAGAAAGTGGTTGGTGCAGAGTTCTAATATTCTTTTAACTCTGTTCTCACACCCTCTTTCTTTTTAACATTATGCTCACTTCTAACCAAACTCTCTTTTCCATTTTACCGCTCCACACAATAAGAAAAACTCAACCGGATGAGTTATCTCCCCCACTCTTTGATTTTGACCCCTCACCCCTCAATCACTCTAGGATTACTTCCTGGGTAGGAAACACAGGTTTACGTGAATCCATGGAGTTCTGTTTAAGCTCACACACGAATCCCATGTAAGTCCTATAAAGAATGATTGTTCAACAGTTTAACTTGAACATTTAAGCTCAAAATATGATAACAGTGTCAGAATGTATGCTCATTTAAAAATATGAATGAAATTTGAGCATTTAAACTTTGAAGATTTCTCAAAACAAGGATATTGAATGAATGAAATGAAGTCAAGAGAATTGTTTTGAGAATCTGACAATGTATCGATCAGATCAAATGAAATGGTTAGGGTATCAAAGAATTGGATATGTTGTTTATATGAACGAATATAAACAATTTTGCAATGAAAGCACAAGATTAGAAATAATGATTGATGCTCAACAACATTGAATTTCAAACGAGGGTATTACCATCGAAAAATTGTTTCGTTATGAGACATGGTAATAACAAATTCAAATGAAATACTGAACCGGTGTGTATGAATACTTTACAGTATATGGACAAGATAATACACAAGTATTGATCTTTGGAAACACACGGTCAGTTAAACATTAAAGCTCAAAATTGAAAAACATTTAAAATCACACTTCTTAATTCATGAAATCTTTTGAGAACCAAAAGTGGTTTGAACATTTCAGAAAACTTTTTCATGCTTGAAATTTGTTCTTCTTTCAAACAATCAGAGATCTAGATCAGAAGATATTTACCTTTTAAGCTCCCCCTTAAATCATGATATAATGATTTAGGTCTTTTAAGCTCTCCTTGGATATTTGCAAAATATCCAAGTCTGAACATTGAAGAACGGGTCCTGATCTGTTATGTGATCAGAAGCCATCACCTGTACTCCCCCTTAAATTATGCATCTGGAATATGTCAGTTAAAAGACAAGATAGAGATCAATACAACTCCCTTTTGAATTGTAGACCGTCATATCGTAAGTATATTGTCAATGAAAAAGCACAGGATAGAGATCAATACAACTCCCTTGTGAATTATAGACCGTCATATCTTATCGGATGCAAAGTACAGGAGTAAGGTCTTTTGATCACTGAAGTACGAGTCCTAAACTGTTGTGTTTAGATGTCAAACTCCGTTGAAGAACGGGTCCTAAGCTGATGTACTTAGAAGCCTTAGTCTTTCAACTTTGAAGTCCGGGTTTTGAACTGCTTTGTTCAAAAGCCTTGGTTCTCTTACTCCCCCTTGACTTGAGGTGCCTGCAACACAGAATCAGTTTTCGGCTTTGGTACCCACTGGTATTTGGGTCCATGAATGTTAGTTGCAGTTCTTGTGGGGGTAATCGAGTAAGAACCATACCGGAAATGATCACTGGTCTTATGAATATGATCAAGTGTACAATAATAAGAACAATAGTATTTATTACCTGACAACCTGATTAATTGATCTCTCGTGTAGATATGATCAGGTTTAACTTTATGCGCATTGTTGTTCTTGACTTTGTATGAATGGACACATGATTTCTTTCCTTTCAGCTCATTTGTCATCTCATCTTTAACTGGTTTCTTCTTCCAGACCAGTTCCTCTGCCTTGTAACTTCTTCTTCTCGGATATGTACCTGAACCATCTAAACTTCTATCATAGAAAATGTTAATACTATGAATCTGATCAAAAGATTTAACTGACCTCTTAGAAGAAACAATTTTATGATTTGAACTTGAAGTTGTCTTTTCAAGCTCTTTAATATTTGAAGCAAAGCTGTCTCTTTCTTTGACAAGCAGGTCAATCTTCGTCTCGCATTCATACTTCGTTTTCTTCTCTTTTAGCACAATCTCAGATAATTCAGATAGCTTCTTAGTAAGCTTTTTGATCTCAGCATCAAACATTCTTCGTTCTTCTTCAAATCCCTTCTCAACATCCTTTCTTTGGCCGGATATTTCTTTGAAGAATCTCACATTCTTTTGTTCAATGGCCTTCTTCTCTTTGGCAAACTTCTCTCTTTCCGAGATAAGTACTTTCTCAAAATCAGAGACTTGTTGAGAAAGTTTTATGCATTTAAGCTCAACTGCTTTCTTCTCATCAACACTCTTTCTGGAAAATTCTGAGAACTTCTTCGAAAAAACTTTCTTTTCACTCTCAAACTCAGATTTGTCTTTAACCATCTTTTGCTCTAAATCAGATATTCTCTTTTGAAGCTCAACATTAGCATCATTCAGACTCTTAATATGCTCTTCATAACTTTCAACAGATGCTTTCTGAATTTGAATCATTTGATTTTCCATATCGGAGATCTTTCTCTTCAGCTCTGTGTTCTCATATTCCAAACTCAGTATTTTCTCATTATTCAGTCCATAAGTCTTTTTTAGAAGATCTTCATTACTGATCTTTAATGCACTAACTTCTTCTTTCAGTATGATGATTTCAACATAATATTCTTTTGACTTTTTCGAGTGAAAATCAACAGCATAACCAAGATTTACGTTCTCTAGTTTGAGCTTTCAACCTTCACTTCAAGCTCAGCAAAATCTCCCATAGATGTCATCTTTAATGAGAAAACAGCTTGATAATAATGATCGTTCCCAAACAATTCAGAAAAAATTTGACTGAAAGTCAAACTTGGATCACAAAAAATATTCTTAGAAAAATCCAATCTCTGGAACTCTCAAAGTCACTTGAATCAGATCACTTGGAATTGAAATTCTCAAATCTCAGATGGCTCAAAATTTGATGTTGGCTCAAATCGATTAACAGACCATGTGAATCTGGAAAAAAAAATGGAACACGCTAATCAATTAACACTGTTAGCGCAAAAGATGAGATTTGCGCTAGATGTAAATGGCGCAAAGTTTGATTTGCGCGACAAGAGAGTGGCGCAAATTGAAATTTTCAAATCAAACAATGCAAATAATGACAATTAAAACTCACAGTTGCATCCAATCTCAATTTAAAATCATAGTAATAATGAAAAATTTGGCGCAAAGAGGTGATGAAGGAGATGGTGCAGAATTGGTGGTGGTTGGCGCAAGTGAAAGTTTTGCGTGATTAGTGAATGGCGCAAAACACATAATCTGATGCAAAAACAATTTACTTTGAAAACTCAAACCAAATAACCAATCAAAATAACCAACCGAGGTGAAAGTTTAGGTGCTTCAACCTACTACCACCGTCTCACTAAAAAAAATCAACCAATCACAGCAAAGAATTCAATTGGATGTTGGCGCAAAATTCATTTACATCTCTATTACATGATTGGCGCAAAATTCATTTACATCTCCATTATGTGATAGGTGCAAAATGATAATCCTTTTGATGGTGCAAAATGTCTTTGAGTGGCGCAATTTCAAACTTTGCGCTAAACAGCACTAGCGCAAAGTAGATGAGAAATACCACCGATTGCTATTAAAGCCACCGCCCCATTATATCAAAGCCACCAATCACAATCAATTGATTTTCATCAACAAATTGAATCTGGATTCCACCTTTGATTTTAAAAAAAAATCACCGTCCCACTAAACTTTTATCATCCAATCATAATCTTCAAACTTGAATTTATCTATTGCCCCGCTAACAATTGAATAGTCAATCCCACTAATAATTGTTCCACTAACAATTGAATTGAATTTATCACAATCACGCAAAAGATGAGGGTTGCGTGAGTCATGATTAGCGGAAAATAAACTTGAATATTGCACTTCACAATGCAAAAGATACAATACAACCGCCCCACTAATTCTTGAAAGCCAATCAGATAAATTCTAAACCTGCTACTCGAGTGAATCGAATATGATACAAATCAAATATCGATTTCCATTAAGTCACAAACAGATTGAAACAATCTGAAATTCGCAAAATCAAACTGAAATTCTCATAAAGTTTCAATGGAAACAGGCTATGTTCTTCATGAACTTGCAATCTGAGTTCCACAGATCGATTCAAAATGATTCCATTCCTGAAAATTAAAACATGAAATTGCACAAGAATGATCGATTAATCATATAAAACCTATTTTCAATGTCAATTTCAGATTAAAATCAACAAAATACAAAAACTTGATCAAGAACAGAGATCGACATTTTTCAAGAAAAAACCAAAGATCCAAAAAATTGAACCTGATATATTGATTAATCCATGAAATTGTGAGAACAAAAACGATTCTACAACAACAAATGAGTTCAATGAACTGAGATTTACAATCTAAAATCAATAAATCACAAGAAATTCGAATCAACAGTTCAAATTTAAAAAATTCTGCTTTTATGAGAATTTCTAGAAAATTGATCTATATTTTTGTGCAAATCTCTCTGAAGATTGTTTGCTATAGCTCTGATACCAATTGTGAATGACAAATCCCAAATCAATCAAGTCATTTCTCATCAAGATTAAGCAATATGAACTAGAGAGAGAGAGTAGAGAGAGAAAGTAGATCTTGAATTAACCACACGTCTAAATGTTTACAATGAAGTTCTTTCTACATACAATTCTTACAAAGCATAAGGAACTAAACCTATTTATACCACTAAGTAATACAAAGACTTAACAACCAAGGAATTAAACTACATTGACTTTGACAATGACTTTGACATTGTTGACTTTAAAATATTGACTTTCCTATTAAATCTTGGATACAATATTTTGACTTAACACTGTCTGATATTTCTAAGAAGTCTGAGTCTAAGAAGAAGGAACTAGAGATTAAAGTCTCAAATCTTTTAAAACAAGTTTCTGACTTTGAACAACTCATCATATCTGAAAGGAAATCCTTTGATGATGAGAGAAAATATTTTGGAAACAAAAATACAAATCTGTTCAAAGAAATTTCAGATAAAAATCAAACTTTAGAAAAAGATTTTGAGAAAAAGAAAAAGATTTTTGAAGAAGAACTTTCAAAACTAAACAGTAAATTGGCAAACTTATCTACTGAAATTAAGAGAGAACGGAGGAGTAAATCTGGATTTCAGAGCAAATTTGATAAGCTCTACAATGAGAACTTCAAGTTGTGTGACAAAATTTAGCAGCTTGAGCTTGACAATACTGACTTGTCCCACAAGTTAAAATCTGATACATCTAACTCATCCTCTTATGATGATGATTATGCTGAATCAGTTTGTTCCTTTCAGTCAGTATCAAGCATGTTTCAAAAAATGGATTTTAGAAAACAGTCTGCAAAATCTAAAGTTTCTAAACCAGATCAAATTAACACTCCAAAGTCCTCTTCTGTGAAATCAGCTGATAATAATGCCAATCATTTTCAAAAATCTCCGACTCAGTCTCCAAAGAAAACTCAAAAGGTCTGGGTGATAAAGGGTTCTCCAGAAGCAGCAAAGCTTCACAAAGCTAACAGGAAGAAAAACAGAGTTTCAAGAAGTAAGTCCTTTGCCCCTGACTTCATTCAATCAGCTACACATTTGATCAGGTTAGCAAAAAGGAAATTGTGTTGTTCTTACTGTTACACTGATGAGTTCATCCATAAAGCACAAGCATATAATAGATCTTATCATCACAAGGCTCTTCACCGGTATGATAATTACTCTAAGAAATTCTCAAATACTGACCAACTTGGACCCAAGTCTATCTGGGTACCAAAACCTAAACCTGTGGTGCAGGTTGAAAAAGGAAAAGGGAAAATGGAAGATGTCCCAATCATGAAGGATAGAGGAATCTATGACTTCTGATTACTACAGATCAGGACTCTCACTTCAATGTCAAAGCATCGACTTCTAAGTACAATAGCTTAGGACGCATACACAACTGTCAAAAGTTGTTGATCATTTGGAATATAGGGAGTTTTTGTTACTCTAAGTCTCTATCTCATAATGTTTGTTGTCTCTCAATATATGTGAGAGTGGAAGAAAATTGAGCTTAACTGCTAAACTATCTTTGCAGATATGAAGGGGAGCATATCTGTGCAAACCTTGTCAAGAGATCCACATCATGTTAAGGGGGAGCTGCTAAAAGCATTTGCATACAACAAGATCATTATCAAGATCAACCAAAGAACAGATCAAGGGGGAGTATCTGATGAGAACAAGGAAAACTATACTGCTACATCAAGGGGGAGCAAGGAAGTGTTATAAGTGGGGTGTGAGTAAATCTTTTTTAGAATTAAAATTGATAAAAATTCCATTTTTGGGAGGTTTCTTTAATTAGAAAATTTCCACTTTTGGTACATTTTGTGAAAAGTTTCCCTAAATAGCAAGTTTTCCTATCTAGAATGTTTTTGAAAGGATGGCAACTTGGCTAAGTATAAGATTCGCAACCCACTAGCTTGAGAAAGCTTCAAGTTTCGCAGAGTATACTCTTGCGAAATCTGTAGAATCCTTAAGCTAGGTATTTGCGAAAGTTGAGAATTCGCAGATGTAGTGCCTACGAATTCTAGAGGATTCGCAGTTCTTTCACCTGCGAAAGATATAGAACTCGTAACTATGTTACTTGCGAATTCTAGTATTTCATGCTTTGCGAATTCTTTTGTTCAACCTCTTTGCTTGCGAAATCTGAGACCAAATCACTCTTGGCCACGTGTCCTAACTCTTCTTGAGTATAAATAGGACACTTAGGCATTTTTTTTCACTTATCTCAGACTAAACTCGCGAAAGCTCTTAAACCTCTAAAACTCTCTTTGCTTACAAACTTTCTCAAGAATCTCTTTTTGATTCCTTCTTCTCGATTTCAACAGGTTGATTATTACAATCTTCATATAGTTATTGATTGTTGCTTTGTGTGTTTAATGCAGGGTACCTTGACTAGATTTAAACTAGGTTTTGATTGAACCTTTGAATTTTTTGGACTCTTGGACTTCATCGAACTCTGTTGATAATATTAAAAAATTCTTGAACTAAATGGTTAAATCGGATTGTTGTAATGATGTCATATCCATCGTAATACCTTTCTAGAACCCTGAGAATGATTAATTGAGAGATATATCCACATTGGATTCGATTTAAGAACAAGTGTCGATTGGTGTTCTTCCGAACCCTTCGACTGTTCTTGAGCTTGATTCGAACTTTGAGTGTTAACTTGTGTTTATACACAAAATTAATGTTTGAAATCAATTTCTAAATGCTAAATCGATACTAATGATGTAATTTTTAACCCCTAAAATCGATTTTTGTGCATTTTCATATTCTGGGTTTATAGGTGGTGTTCTTGATATTCAAATTATGGGTTTCGCAGTTTTTGAATGTTTTAAGGGTTTTGCGAATTGTAAAATTCACGGATTCTTGATTGTGTTGGTTTTTCAAAAACTCTAAGGACAGGATCCGCAAGTCCATTATCTGTGAATCCTGCCATCCTCTGCTCTATCTTGTTTAATATGCTAGGTAAAGGATTCGCAGAAAGCTTGCCTGCGAATCCTGAACACCTAAGTGTAAGAACTCGCAAGCCTTTAGCCTGCGAATCCTACACTTAGGATTTTTCGAAAGTAGTTTTTTCTCACTGTTTCAATCTCATGTACTGACTCTAAGCCTTTGGACTTTGTCCAAACTCTTCTGTTTCCTGTTGTAGATCAAATGACTGACAGTGATTCACAGAATGTTCAGATGGATGAAAACTCCATTCATGAAGTTGAGCAAGAGCATTCAATCCCTTCACAGAGGACAGCAGATATTCCACCTCCGAATATCAATACTGACATGTTGTTTATACCTCAATCTGAGTACATGGCTCAAACTCCAAACAATCACAAGTTTGAGTTCCATCTGAACATAGATCCTCTGGTGAATCTTATCCTTCAGAATCACCCTCTCAACAGAGCACTATCTGAAAGTGCAGAAGTGCCGGAAATCTACGTGCAACAAGCTTGGAAGACCATCCAACTTTCCCACATCACTGTTGGACAGATCAAGTGTCCAATTCTCCAAGTCAAGATTGACTTCTTCTCTGCCAACATTGACTTAGAGCTCTTCAGACGATCTCATCAACTACCGGAAGCAAATTCCAGGGAAGGCAGAACTGCTTTTGATGAACTACCCACTGAGGAAGTTGCACTTGCTGGTATTAGGGAAATGGGATATGTTGGTGACCTTGACAGAGTCAGCCAATTTAAGAAGAACAATATCCCTCCCTTTTTCTATGCACTGTTCTCCGTCATAAACAGGTGCTTGAAAGCAAAATCATACGGAACTGATAAAGCCAGCAGTCACATACTGAAGTTGTTTTATTCTATAGTGCATGACTTGCACATAGATTATGCCATTGTGTTTTGGACTGAGCTCCTTGAGAAGATTGTTGCCAAGAAGAATGTTATCAAAGTCCTCACTTACTTGTCGTATCAGAGGTTTATGAAACTTTTGGTTAGAAGTGTTCTAAGAGGAAACAAGAAGATTCCCAGGCGAAGTTCACATGAACTTGCTGAAGTGCATGAACTGAAATTTCTAGTGCGTCAAAAGAAGCAATTCAACTACTCTATGCCAATTCCAGAAGGTCTACTCCGATATGTTGATCCAGAGGTTGAGTGCTTAGTAGAGTATAGAGAATCTATGGCACAGCCAGAACCGGCTGTACCTACCCCAGGTTCAATCCCTAGGCGAGAGGTGTCTGTGAGGGTACCCGAAACTCAGGGAGTTAGGGTACGGGGAGGGAAGAGGAAAAATACAGAGAGGGGAACTGGAAGGGGTCGGAGACTTAGACTAGAGACATCAGGGTCATGGGTTCTTACCCCACCTCGTGTGACACCTGAAGTCCGTGAAGATCCAGGATCTGAAAATGCCTCGGATCAACCTGAACGTCAAACTATGGAACTGCAACAAGAAGAACAACGTACTTCAGAAGAAATTCATTCTATTGCTAGCTCACCTGACCAAGTGACAGAAAATGCTGACTTGGGCAGTGAAAGCTCTGACTCTGAAAGGACACACTCCGCAACACGAGAAGATGATGATGGAAATGACACATCTGATGATAATGATGATGATGATCAACATCATGGTGAAGCCGAAACCGTTATGGAAGTTGATTCCCATGCTGCAGTCATTACAAGTGAAATTGGTGTTATAAGGAGACATGAGGGAGATATAGTAGAATATGTAAGTGAGTCTGTGAGAGAACAGGCAAGAAAAAGAAATGAAGAGAGAGAGCGACCTATAACCCACTATACCAGAAGATCAAACACATCACACACTTCTGTGCATTTGTTGCCAGAAGATGTAGACATGAGCCGATCACTCATGCGAATGCACACCCAAGCTATCCACTCTATTTCCTCTCAATAGGATATAGTTTCATCTTCACACGGGGATCAAGCACAACTTCTATCAATGTCTCACTCGGAGACATCTGATATTGAAAACAGAGATATGTTGCTCCAGATCTCAACTTCTTTCAATGCACTTGTCCTAGAGCCTACTGTCAGAACACCTATTTTTGTTGATAGGACACTATTTGCAGGACTTGATCTCGGTCGTCTTCGTGACCTAAGCGGAACATCTCGAGTAGATCCGCAATCCGGGTTACGAGGACCGGATGGAAATCCTGTCACAGCTAACATCATGCCAGCTGTGAACACAGGTCACACTGTAGATTCATCTACAGTTGTGCAAACGGGCAATCTAAGTGAACTCGGTGTTAGTTCCTCCGACTTTGTGTCATGGGAATATTTCGACGACGCCCTAAAGGCTGTTGAAAACAGGTGGTCGGAGAAGTATGACAAGATCAAAAAGGAACTGGGTGACATTAAACAATTATTAAAGGGGAAGCAAGTTGCTGAACCTGAGCCAGAAAGGAGAGCACCAGTTACACCCACTCCATCAGCCACACAATCTACCTCAGATCTTTCCATTGATGAGCTTAAGTCTTTGCTTCTTGCAAAACTTTTGTCTTAAGTTCCAGAAACTCAACAGGATGCTTACTTGTTCACTTTACTGCATTCCTATCATCTACAACAACAGCAACAACAGCCCCAACAACCTTCAAATACATATATACTCACAGCCTTATGTCTAATGAACCAAGCCTTTCCACTCTCATTCCAAACTCAGGCTGTTGCTAAAGTCACTGGTCATGACCATGATCACGATCATGATCATTAGGGGGAGACACAAGGAGATCAGTCGGCCGGAAAACAGCTGGTGGTAGTAGAGAGTGCAGTGCCAATCAGTACAGTACCATGTAACAAAAGCTCAAGCAGTCAAGGCACTGGTACACGTCAAGAAGAAAATATAGAAGAGGTGTTGGATCATAGACCTTCAAAGAGCTTAGTTCTATATGTTGTGGATGATGAGTCAAGGGTTGAAAAGCCTAAGACAGCTACTTGTGAAGAAGTGATGGAAGCCATGGGCATATCTACATACAATATTATAGATGTTGATGAGCTAGATACAGATGAGCAAGCAATAGCAAAATATGAGCTTTTCTGGAAACTGAAAGAGGAAGGAGAAAGGGTAATAGACTTTGAATTTCAAGATGCTGCTCAAACAGAGAATACTGTGAATGTCGAAGAATATGTCAGAAATGTGGCAGACACTGAGGTTCCGGGTAGTGTTCATGGTGAAAGTGTACTTGAAGATATTTTCGGTGCTGATTTTGACAAAGACGATCAGGAAGAAGAAGCTGAAAAAGATAAAACTGAACAAGTACATGTGGCTTCTCTAGTAGATGAGCCATATATACCCACTGCTATCCCACTAGTTTCTCCGGATAGACATTGTGTTTTCCTATCTCCTGGTGAAGTTTCAACTCCTGCTGCTCAAAACGTTGCATTACCTTTTGAAGAATCATTGAAAGGGTATTGAAAATAGATGTCTCAGATCCCACAGCTCTGATAGTTATTGATATGGAAAAGTTAAGGAGAGCTATGAGAAGAGAAAGAAAGAAGATGGAGAAAGAAGAGAAAAGACGAAAGAAGGAAGCTAAGGAGAGAGAAGAGAAAGAGAGAGCAGAAAAGGAAAGAGCTGATCCTGAAGCTCGACCTTACATCAGAAATCCTGATAGCCCAAGAATCTTAAGCGGTGCTGAGCGTCCCAAGCCAGTATTTGTAACTCCTATGGAAGCGGAAAATCTTGCAAAGAGACATCAGGACATTCAAGAAGGTCCTTCTTCTTCTGTCATAGTTATATCTACTCTGTTTACAGGATATGATGGACAAGATGCGCCTCTCGAACTCATCAAGCTTATCCGAAAATCTCTCAGACTTTCGTTTCTAGAAGAATCCATCAGAATATTCGTCAAAGAACAAGTAAAGATTGACGCGTGCAAGACGTATGGTACCATTGATCAATCACTGCTTTATCAAAGAAATTATCTGAAGTTCATCGAAAACGTTTCAAGAACGAAAGGTTATGTTCAAAGACCAGGAATTCTGCAGATCAAGGAAGTCAGAATGAACAAGTACTTTGATGTATGGTATCCTGAATTCGATGTTCAAAGGAGAAATCTAAAGACGTCAACGTTCAGTGAAGCAGACTTTGAGAACTTGAATGTGGCAGATCTAGAGTTCATATATCATGACTTTAGAAGCAGAACGATCAGACCTAGAGCCATGGTCTTTGCACTGGATGTTGTAAAGAAATATATGAAACATCATATCAACAACACTTATGTTCTTGATTTTCAGTTGGGGACAGAGACTAATCAGAACAGCATCAACCTAACTGCTCCTAACTTTAATCACTATCTGATGGAGGACATACCACTCTTCAAACCAGTTCTTACTCCTGAGCTCGGTGTTATGTACGTGAATACTAATACTCACAAGAAGCAGTACATGCGAGCCAGTGAGGTTGCTAAGTTTTCTGATGGAACTTTGAAGATGGTTTTGAAAGAGCTTGAAGATAAACTCAAACACTCAGAGAAGGCGAGACGTGAAAAAGGTGATTTCATACCTACAATGGATTTGTTTGTAATGGAGAAAATGATTAATGCTATCAAAGAAAGAATCGAATTCAGAGATTGCTTAAGGATATTTGAAAGCTATCTAGGGATGAGGAGAACATGCTTCAACCGGTGGAATCGATGAAGATGAAAACTTTGATTAAAAGGGGGAGATTGTTAGATACAAGTTTAATCAAGTTGTAATAGTTAGTCCCTTGTTATGTTTTGTTAGTATTTTGGTTCGTTAGGCTTGTGTAGGTGTCAATGTTGTTGACCCTATATATAGTCTCTTGTTTTTACCTTTTAGGCCAAGCTACAATATTCAATCATTGTGTAATCATTAGTAGCCGTCATCTTTTCCTCTCAATGAATCCTATGACTTCTTGATCATTCATCTTTTCTATGATTTATTATTGTTTAATACTCTGATTATGATTATATGTGCTTGATTCTGGAACAACAACTGTGTACTTGGAAAGGTGGTATATTTTGGTCTAGGGAATCTGCATGCATGTGAGTGGGGGGAACATTATCCCTTTGTGAAGAAGCATTACCTTGCTCATCTTCCATTTGTGGACCCACTTCACTATTATTGGGCCATGGACCATCATCGCTTGTGTCATCAGAAAGCTTGGTGGGTGCACTTGTTTCCATCGCAGGGATAAAACGAAAGGGATCTTCCTCCTGGACTTCACCACTAATATGAGCATGGGCCATAGGGAAATTGTTCTCAACAAACCTGACATCCCTTGATATCATAATTTTTTTGTTCTCAATATCATACGCTTTATAACCCTTTGTGCCCTGCGGATAGCCAACAAAAATTCCCGGTCTCCCCCGTAACTCGAACTTGTCACCTCCGGTTTCTGTACTTCGGTAATAGGCCAAACAATCAAAAACTCGCATGTGATCATAATTAGGCTTTTGTTTAAAAAGGATCTCGTAGGGTGTTGCATCATGAAGGACTTTGGAAGGAAGTCGATTTATCACATAAGTTGCGGTCAAAACACATTCACCCCAAAATGTCTTTGGCAAGCTCGCTTGAAAGAGAAGTGTTCGAGCCGTTTCTAAAAGATGTCTATGCTTGCGTTCCACCACCCCATTTTGTTGTGGGGTGTGTGGACATGATGTTTCCAAGATTATTCCTTCTTGTGCATAAAAATCGTGCATTTTGTTTGAAACGAATTCCCCCCGTTATCACATCTTATTCGCTTGATTTGCTTACCAAATTGTGCTTTGACCATTTTGTGGAAATCTATTAAACATGTGCTTGCTTCATGTTTATGTTTAATAAGATATGTCCACATGGCTCGGCTAAAATCATCTACGATTGTTAAGAAAAAATTCGCTTTAGATAACGAAGGAGTCCGATACTTTTCCCAAACATCACAATGGATTAGATCAAAGCACGCGGTTATTTTTATTGCACTAACAGGAAATTGAAGTCTAGTATGTTTTGCCTTAAAACAAGCATCACACACTTGAGCTCGATTTTTCATGGAAACATCTTGAATAAAATCTAAATGAGATAACTTCTTATTAGACGGATGACCCAATCTTTTGTGCCAAACCTCGAACGATGCCATTAAAGCTTTTCTTCCCTTCTCCATTGACACCATTTGCTAAAGCCCCCCCCCCCCATGCAATTACCCGCTCCAATCAAGTCCCTCGTCACAAACTCCTGCATAACAAAGAAATCAGGGAAGAACATTACTGCACAGTTAAAGTCTTTTGTAAGCTTTCGAACTGAGAAAAGGTTGTAATTAAAATTTGTCACGTGCAAAACTCCTTTTATTTTAACTCCTCCTGGTAAGGTGTGTTCATCCTCACCGATAACTGGTACCATCTCCCCATTCGGTATAATGACAGGAACTTCCTTTGACTTTGTAACTTCATTTTCAAGGAAGTCACTTCTATGTGTTATGTGTTCGGTTGCACCCGAATCAACGAGCCAACCATTATGAGGTTCGATTCGACCTGCCATATTCACGACTGGAGAAGCCTCGTTTCTTGTTACTTTCGCTTCTTCCCTGAAGTGCTTCACAAATAATTGATACTGCTCATCGGTTAGTCCCGGGATAAGGCTAGATCCGATTTCTACACACGTTGCCTTTGGCTTCGGTTTTTCTTTCTTTTCTTTCCCCGACCACCAATCGGGATAACCGATTCTTTTAAAATAGCCATCTTTGTTGTGTCCATCTTTCCCACAAAAGGTGCATTTCTCAAGCTTTTCGTTGACAGGGAGTTTCGATACCTTTGGTGTCACCTTGTTCGCCCCTTGGGCTTGTTGCTCACCTTTTCGGCTCATGTAGTTAACCTGGAAAGTCGTAGCTTCTACACCAGGTCTCTTGGAAGCTCCGGTGACCGCCCTTTGCTGCTCGTCTTCGGCCACCAAATGGTAGGCAGCCCCCAAGGTGGGTATAGGTTTCATGGCTAGAATCTGCATTCTAATGACTGAGAAATTTTCATCGAGTCCTATCAGAAACTCATAAAGCCGCTCCTTTTCCTTCAATTCGTTTAGCCTTTTGCCTATGTCACAACCACATCCTTCACAGGTACACCGTGGAGTAGGAAGAACTAACTGTAGTTCATCCCAAACAGACCTCAGTTTTGTGTAATATGCAGAAACGGATGTCCCGTTCTGCCTTGTGATGCTGAGCGATTGCTTCAATTCATATGCTCGAGGAGCGCCTTCCTTCCCAAACCGTTCTTCTAAATCTGTCCAGATCTCAACCGAGGTATTTGCATACCTTACGCTAGTCCGTATGTCCCTTTCCATGGCTGTTGTCAATCATCCTTTGATCATAGCATCAGCCCTCATCCACGCCATGTACGTTTCTGAGGTCTTTTCCGGTTTCTTGATCGACCCATCTACGAGCCCCATCTTGTTCTTTGCAAGCAGAAAGTTCATCATCTCCTGCTTCCAATCATTGAAATTGTTGTCGCTTAGTACGTCGTTCACTTGCATTTGTTTGGGATAATCCGATGGATGGATGTAAAACGGTGAATTGACGTCGATTGTCTCTCCACCATTTTTGCTTCCACCGGTTCCTTTGTTATCTCCCATGAACATTGCGTATTTTGGTTTATGAATCTTGGTGAATCGTTTGCTCTGATACCATGAAAAAACTGGTACAGAAGCTTCTGATCTGTATTTTCTGTGTATGTTATCAAAGTACAGACTACATGCTTTTATACACACTCAAACAAAGGAAAGAGAGAAGAAGTAGCTAACTAACTCTCAGATATTTTCTACACATGGGATAACAACTAATTTGAAGATATAAATACCAACAATCTGATCGATATATGTAGATAAGATCGATATGTGTGGATAATCGTTCCTTTATATATATATATATGTACATGTAGATCCCTTCTTACCTTCTCACCTTAAATCTTCTTCTCACATGATTCTTCGTCTACACACATATATGTACCCATGGTATATAGATCCATCATATGCGGTTAACATGTACACATACATGCACATATGTGTATAAAACACATACATGCATAGACATACACACATATATACATATACACACATACATACATAGTATATAGATAACATATATATATATATATATATATATGTGTGTGTGTGTGTGTGTACATGTACAATATATACACATATATACTATACATATAAATATACACATACACACATGCATGACATATACTCATACAGATACACACATAGCAAATTATACAAAATCAATCAAATTAAAACTCATATGGATAACGAGAATTTGAAAAAACATCAAAATTGGATATGGCCGTTGTTGATCCACCGGTAATTAGCGAAGGATCACCGACGGCCACGTGGAATTTCCATTTTAGAAAATTAAAAATAAAAATATTTTAACATCCGTCAGTAATTCATTGGTAATTATAAAAATTAATGATGGATGTTAAAATATTTATATATTTAATTTGTTTAAATAGAAATTCCACGTGGCTGACGTATTACAGACGACCACGTGAAATTTTCATTTAAAAAAATTAAAAATCAAAATATTTTAACATCCTTTAGTAATTTTAATAATTACCGATAAATTTACCGACGGATGTTAAATTATTTGGAAAAAAATATGTTTTGTGGGTCATCCGTCATTAATATGTCGTTGTGCCGAAGGAAATTTCCGTCGGAATGTAATGATCCATTTTCTAGTAGTGCATTCCTTGCGAAATGTCCCGACTAGTTTAATAAAAGAAGTCACAAATGAGTTGTACATTTGTACATATGTGAAGATTTCTCGGAAGAAATGACAGACAAAAGTTATAATCAAAAAGTGAATGGGTAGATGGAGTTTGGGCTATTTTGGATAATATCAACTTTTCTTTTTTATTTTACTTATAACAATGTTTTCTTTTATGTCTAATTAAGTTTTTTTTTTAAAACTTATGAAATTATGATATCTTGAGAAGTAATGCATCATGTGTTATTTCATACGAATTTTTTTCATATAAGAGTAAAAATTGGATTTAAAATAGTACATATATTTGTTTCATAATGTGTTTGTTTCACATGTATTTGTTTCACAATGTGAACCTTTTCAGCATTTTTGTAAAACAAAAGTTACACGTCAAAAAGTTTCACATGATGAACCGAATACATATGAAGCAAACACATTGTGAAACAAATATATGTTCAATTATATTAAATTCTAGCCTTAGATAGGGAAAATCATGTGAAACAATACCTTAAGGTAAAAGTTCTCACCGTATCACAATATATGGAGTTCTCATTTAATTATGCCCCTTTTATCTTTAGTAAGAATTGTTGGAACCATCTCATAGTCCTTGGACGACATTTTTTGTTGATTGAAGGACTGAAAAAAAACGAGGTGGCATGAACGTAAATAAATGAGTTTTTCATGGTATTGCTGTAAGGAAGGCCATAGGTTTACTTAAGTTAACAGTATCACATACGTGAACATATACTAACATGAAAATGTTAACATAAGTTACCACAATTAACATGAAAAGTTAGCATACACTAAACAAACATTAGCATCAAAATGTTAAGATGCATTAACATACCTTAACATAGAAATGTCAAGCATACGTAAAAATACATTCACATTGAAATGTTACATGAGTTAACATACCTTACCATGTAGATATTAACATACCTTCACAAAATCGATCCTAGCTTACCTAGATCGATGAGGAAAACCAAAAGACCGAAGTGCGCCCTCCCTTAAAAAAAACCCGCGATCAGTGCCTTAGATCAATTAAAATAGATCGACGATGTGCATGGGTTCCTACAATTTCTACAAAAATATTAAGTTATTATTGGAACCCAATTATATAAAAGAGCATAATAAAATGATAACCATGAAGTGAGTTTTAAAATTTATAACCACAATCGTATAGATTGTGTAGCATATGGGTTGATCACGAGGAGACAATGGAATAAACATGGACTCGTTTCTAGACTACGACCTAGCTACGAGATATCAATTGTTTAACTAAATAACACGAATAAAAGAAATTAAGAATGTGTTGATCTCAACCATTTGATTAGATAAAACATAAATATATCTAATTTTAATACTTAGAAATATCCTTGGAATTATGCCTTAAAATCCGATTTCCTGTATCGGATAAGATCTGAATCTGGATTGCTCTATAATCTGGAAAATGTATAATCCGATATCCTTGTTGGATTTACCATAGTGATATCCTTAATTGTTGGCCCTGGACCACAATGACTTACACATAAAGTGTTTGTAGAGGGGGGGAGGGGGTTGAATGTACACAAGGAATTTTCACTTTTTAATTTTATATTTTATTCAAAACATAAAATTACAAATATGTTGCGGAAGCTAGGAAGGTAAGACTTGTGATCCTAAACTATCTGACTGATGACAAATTTACTAACACTGAAAGAGAGAAGAAATAAGGTTCTCTTTTAGATCAGATGAACTAAGATAGTCTTTTGATTGTGACGCCAAATTTACTTTGAAGCTTTCACTAAGTTCTTTCAAAACAGGCAATTTGCAAACAATGACAATAAAGACCTTTTATAGCCTCCATTGCAATGTTCTTCTTCAACTTTAACACGTGTCTTCATCTGATTAGTTGATCCATTCATGTTTGTATTGTTCACTTAAGCCTTTGTAGTTGATGTGGACACTATCCATCACATCCTTTGGTATGCAAATGGAATAGTATAGGAAGTATGACACTAATAAAATAATGTTTTAGAACTTATTTTGACTGACATGCTTTTGCATGTTCCCATATTAGGATGAGAGTTTGAGAGAGTTGGTGAGCCAAACCTGCAGGACAAGTTTGCACTTCAAATCCGGCTTGCTAGTAGTAGTATTTGTCAAAAACCTAGTTGACTATATCCTGTATTGATCTTCTTTCGGCTAGATGACAGACCAATCCACTCTGGTGACTATCTTGACCTCTCTTCAACTAGTCTTCGATTTCGTTGAAGGCCTTTTACACTTTGAATTAATACAGATAGTTATAAGACTTTTACAAGTAAAAAACTTATCTTTGTCTATGCTGAAGTATAAGCTATATAACAGTTTCCAGTAATAGACATTTATGAAGTAATGTGATTATCGGATATCAAAGACTTAGAATATTTCATAAGTGTTTTGTGAATCCAATATATGAGATAAATGAATTTCTTTCTATCGGATTCCAAAGGTATGCTTACATAGATCAAAAGTTGATCTTGAGATATTTTAAGTTATGAATCCGATGAGCCAAATCCGAAGACATTTTCTTATCTCTCATTCTTTTCTAAGTCTTCGAATGATGGTTTGTTTGAAATATGTCTGATGAACACTCTAATATCATATATACTCTTTTTGAGGCAAAGGATAAGAATGGATTTCTAAGTGTTTTATGGTTGAATGTTTATTTGTATTATTCAAAAATCCAATGGTTGAGACTAACAATAGCGTTAGTCCAAAATCCGAAAGGGATGAGGATCTGGATTCTTACTAGATCTGAATTATGGTTCGATTCTAAAATTTGTGCAGAATCCGAAAGTCATATATTCTTGTTGGTATGAAATATAGCTTATGTTTCGGAAAGAAAAATTAGAATATGATTTTTTGTAAGTAAAACTCTTATAATTATCAGTATTGGTCCAAAAACAAAATGCCCTCAACAAAATCTAAAACTAGTTGACGTGAGATCAAGGTAGTCACCAAAGTGGATTGGATTATCATCTAGTCGATTGAAGACTGGTACGAAATAAATCAAAAATAATTTGACATATATTTTTTTGGCGAGCCGATTTTTGAGTACAAACTTAACCAGTATTGGTCCAAAAACAAAATGCCCTCAACAAGATCAAAAACTAGTTGAAATGAGATCAAGGTAGTCACCAAAGTAGAGTAGATTATCATCTAGCCGATTGAAGACTGGTACAAAATAAAGTCAAAAATAGTTTGACATATATTTTTTTGGCCATCCGATTTTTGAGTACAAACTTAGCCATCTAGACGATTTAAGACTAGTATGAGATAAAGTCAAAAATCGTTTGACAAATACTATTTTTGACAAGGCGATTTTTGAGTGCAAACTTAAACCAGCAATTTTAACTCTCCAAATCCACCAACTCTTTTTCTGATATGGGAGCATGCTTAGTGTGTCAGACAAAGTAAGTTTAAAGGTATTATTTTAATAGTACCATACTTCCTTTATTGTTCCCTCTGCATAAAAAAAGATGAGTTGTGTTAACAAACGTCTACATCATACCTAAACGAGTGAAACTCCCCCTTTCCCGACGACTCTTTCAGCCACCTCTATCTCAGAATAAGCCAACCCCGCCCCTGTAGCTTCACCATAACTACCGTGACCCTAATCAACCTAAATCCATGAAAACTCCCTCCCCTACCCCTCCAATGACCCTCTAACGACGGAACCATCATCTACTACCTCTGTATGTATGTGTGAACACATGCAACACCTTCCATTCTCCACATACACTCATCGGTCATCTCCATCTCTGGATGAGTGTGTGAGAAATAATCATGGTTGTGTGTATATATACAAGATATGGTGTATGTATTACCACCATCATAGATCTCGTTTTATTGTATTAAGTTGAAAAATGTATATTAGACCATAGAAGAACACACAAAGAACTTATGTTTGTTATTTTTTTTCTTTGATTGTTGTATTTCTGAAGTTATTTGAGGTTTACTTTGATGATGTATGTATATGCAACATGAAAAGAAGTCACCTATTCATTTTAGTTTTACTTTGTTGGCAGATTTATAAACAATAATTCTGGTGTGTGCATATATGAAAGGCAAAGGGGCACCAAATAGTGTGTGTGCAAGTGGAATGGACACCCAAAAATGGTATGTGTGCAAGGACAAAAGGACGCCTGAAATGCTATTTGGTTATCGGTTAGTTTTTAAAAAGATTGAAAACCGATTAACCCGGACCTAATAAACCAAAAACCGATTTAACCGACCGAATAACACCCCTACCTACTACCCCTAGAAGGGCGTCCCGACATCTAGATCATAGAGAATGGTCAACACAAAATGATATAAGTGTCCATAAATCATAGAGAATGTTTAACACGAAAATGTTTACATAAATGATATAAGTGTACATAAATCATAGAGAATGGTTAATACAAAATGTCTACATAAGAAAGGCACACTAGTTATCAGACGAGTGATCAGATAACATAAGTTCGTCTTCGTTATCTTCATCATCGTCCACGTCTTCAAATTCTTCTTCTTCGTCGCTAGCTTCGTGATCTGATGCATCTTCCTCGCTAGCTTCGTCATTTGTGGCGACTACGTTGAGCTCCCCAGTGACAAGAGGGACGGAATCGAGGTCCTCTTTTACCTAATTGTTTGTATTATGAGTTACCCGCTCTTTGATTTGAAAGAACGGTTCTCCATCCACGTTATCATCATCCAACACATCGATAGCCCTTTTTGCAAATTCATATATTCGACGGGCTTTGGTCTTCACAACTGCTCACCAGTCCTTTAAATCCTTACTTCCTGAAGGATAGGGTGTGTAATACACTTGTTCCGCTTGTGATGCTAGGACGTAATAGTCATCACCTCTGAGTCTAGACTTGTATTTGATATCAACCAACCCATGTTTAGGGTCGACTCTAACTCCGTATGGACTATCAAACCATGTACACTTGAACAAAACTACAACACAATAGCCCACACCGTAATACTCCACCTCTAACACGTCGTCCAATAATCCGTAATAGTCAAACTCGGAGTCGTCATAACAAGATCCTATCACACATACGCCACTATTATGTGTGACACGCCCAACAGCATGTGTTACCGTATGAAACTTGTAACCAGTGACAAAATATCCCTTATGCGACCAAGCATATCGGCCTGGTCCACGTGCTAGGGATTTCAAATGGTCGGAGAAATCGCCTGATCCGAGCATGACCTATAAAACCACAAATAAGAAATAAATTACATATGTGTAACATTACATACGTAAATTTCATATGTTTGTACTCACGTGTTGTTCGAACCAAGTAGAAAACCTTTCGTCCCGAGCTTTATCCCGTGCAACTGCATCAAGATGAGGTTCTCTTTGTCGTATCCACTCATCGAAGGTCCATTGCACACTCGGCAGTAGGTCAACTCAGAATCATCCTTATAAAATAACATGCAATAGTTTTTGCAAGCGTCGATCTTTTGTTTTGGCAGAGCAAGCTTTTTCAAACTCTTTTTCGTCTCATAGAAGTTACTGGCTAGTTTATAACCTTCGGGTAACATCTCTTTAATTATAGCAACATTGCGGTTATAAGTCGTCTCGGGTACATTACATTCTGCCTTCCAATTCAACAATCTCGTCGCAGCTCCTAATTTCGAGTAATTTGGACACCCGTCCCATAGTGGCTCGTCAGCAGCTTGTAACATGTCATAAAATCCTTGGGCAGAAGGATTAGGGGTTTCTTCTTCCCAAGTCATGCCATCATGTATCATGTGATCGTTCACCATTTCAACATAACCTTCATTATGATCTACTACCGGAGTAGAAGATTGACCTACGTCTTGATGCCCTTCATTATGGTAATAAGTTTCACCATGTGCCCACCATGTGGTATAATCAGGCATGAAACCGTGCTTCATCAAATGCAGCCTCACGTCAGTCCTTTCTTTATAGCGTAAGTTTTGACACTTCTTACAAGGGCATCTAATACGAAGCACTATCCCATCACGTGTAGGTTTCCTTTCAACAGTCCTTTCATCAGCATAGGCATAGTCCAAAAAACTGTCCATTGCAACAATATAGTCGACGCTAAGAAACCCCTGACTGTCGTTCTTTCTATACATCCATCCTCTATCTGTCGACATATTCAACCACTACAACAAAGAAATAAGTAGTTAATCGACATAATCAAGATAGAGGTGGTGTAATGGTTTGACTATTGAAAAGTCACACCGTAGGTTTAGATGAGCTTTGGATGACTTTAAAACCCTACGTGTAATGGTTTGACTATTTAAAAGTCAAACCGTAGGTGTCAACGAAGTTAGAAGTCTATTGAACACTACATGTAATGGTTTGTACTCACGGCCCCATGTATCTCTCTACAATGCACAACTTAAATTGTTAGTAGGTAATAAAATCATGTATATAGTACATATATTCATCAATTATATACATTTAGTCTAGTGTATCATAAATTACCATGCGGTCCCGATGCATAGCGGTACTAATAGATCCAGTACAGTGTCTAGATGTCATCCCCTCATACCCGGTGGCCCAATTGGCCGTATTGGCCGCAGATACACGCCGGAATCCGTCGGTGTTCCATACCTGTTAAAAAGAAAATATAAATCAATATAAATCCTAGTGCAACCAAATACAAGTATTATAAACAAAACAAACCTGCTCAATCATCTGGACCCAAAACTCACTCCGGATCCACTCTGGTGGGTGTGCAGCAAGAATCGTGTAGTCACGTCCGTTGAACTGGACACCATCAATGGTTAAAGCCCTGCCCTGGGCGAATCGACGAGCATCTCTCATAATGTCCGGGTACCTATTATTTAGGATACGCCGGAATGCAACTACTACGTCGACGTCCATCTCAGGAGGCCAACTATAATATAACTGCAAACACATTGTTTGGATTAAGTAAAAATAAATCCACTCAATTAGTTAAATAGAGTAAAATACCTACCCGTAATCGATCCAACATCCGTGGATAGTGCTTATTAGGGACATCCCTAAAATGAGCCCACAGACCATCGAACATGGACTTAAAGACGTCAATGGCCCTCCGGACTGCCGACTTGTCACTAAACCTTCACAATTGCAAAATATACAACATAAAAAACATTAGGATCGGTTTATTATGTACTATAATAAATAATATATCACATCTACTTACCCGCCCGCTTCAGACAACAAAAGTGGTGGTCGCTGACTCGGCTGGGGCGTCTGTGATGCCACATTCGGGCCTCTAACCCTCGAGCCCGCTGCTAGTCCGTCATCAGACTGGATCCGATCTAGTCCGTCATCGGTGAACTCATCGGCGTGGGGGTCACCACGCCCGGCGGAGCTGCTACTGCCCCTACCCCTACTACTAGGGGTGTCAAAAATAACCGAAACCGAATAACCCACCCGAACCGAATGAAATTTGGGTTAAACGGTTTCGGGTTATTCGGTTTTCGGGTTAAACGGTTCGGTTAACCGAATAAGGATCCTTATTCGGTTCGGTTTTCGGTTAATTTTTTCCTAATTCGATTAAACCGAATAAGACATTCTACTAATATTTTATATATTCCATGTTTATAAAATATAAACCTAAGGCATGTTATACTATTATTATTTTACATATGTTATTGATATATAATGTTTTTTATTGAGAGTAGATAATATTTTTTATTATATTACATTTTATGCTTGAATCACATCGTCGCATGAAGAAACATAATGTCATATGGTAGAAATAGATTTTGGTAGATGGTGTATTTTACTTAATATAAGTCAATTGTTGAGTATGAATGTATGATACAATTGTATATTATAAGTAACATACACTTGATTTGAATACATTATTTGAGCAAATGTCCAACAAAAAAATATAAATCCTTATTCGGTTTAACCGGTTACCGAACCGAATAACCCGAAACCGATTAAACCAAAGCTTATTTGGTTTGGTTATCGGTTAGTTTTTAAAAAGATTGAAAACCGATTAACCCGGACCGAATAAACCGAAAACCGATTTAACCGACCGAATAATACCCCTACCTACTACCCCTAGAAGGGCGTCCCGATATCTAGATCATAGAGAATGGTTAACACAAAATGATATAAGTGTCCATAAATTATAGAGAATGTTTAACACGAAAATGTTTACATAAATGATATAAGTGTACATAAATCATAGAGAATGGTTAATACAAAATGTCTACATAAGAAAGGCACACTAGTTATCAGACGAGTGATCAGATAACATAAGTTCGTCTTCGTTATCTTCATCATCGTCCACGTCTTCAAATTCTTCTTCCTCATCGCTAGCTTCGTGATCTGATGCATCTTCCTCGCTAGCTTCGTCATTTGTGGCGACTACGTTGAGCTCCCCAGTGACAAGAGGGACGGAATCGAGGTCCTCTTTTACCTAATTGTTTGTATTATGAGTTACCCGCTCTTTGATTTGAAAGAACGGTTCTCCATCCACGTTATCATCATCCAACACATCGATAGCCCTTTTTGCAAATTCATATATTCGACGGGCTTTGGTCTTCACAACTGCTCACCAGTCCTTTAAATCCTTACTTCCTGAAGGATAGGGTGTGTAATACACTTGTTCCGCTTGTGATGCTAGGACGTAATAGTCCTCACCTCTGAGTATAGACTTGTATTTGATATCAACCAACCCATGTTTAGGGTCGACTCTAACTCCGTCTGGACTATCAAACCATGTACACTTGAACAAAACTACAACACAATAGCCCACACCGTAATACTCCACCTCTAACACGTCGTCCAACAATCCGTAATAGTCAAACTCGGAGTCGTCATAACAAGATCCTCTCATATGTGTAACACTCGGCAGTGGGTCAACTCAGAATCATCCTTATAAAATAACATGCAATGGTTTTTGCAAGCGTCGATCTTTTGTTTTGGCAGAGCAAGCTTTTTCAAACTCTTTTTCGTCTCATAGAAGTTACCGGGTAGTTTATCACCCTCGGGTAACATCTATTTAATTATAGCAACATTGCGGTTATAAGTCGTCTCGGGTACATTAGATTACGTCTTCCAATTCAACAATCTCGTCGCAGCTCCTAATTTCGAGTAATTTGGACACCCGTCCCATAGTGGCTCGTCAGCAGCTTATAACATGTCATAAAATCCTTGGGTAGAAGGATTAGGGGTTTCTTCTTCCCAAGTCATGCCATCATGTATCATGTGATCGTTCACCATTTAAACATAACCTTCATTATGATCTACTACCGGAGTAGAAGATTGACCCACGTCTTGATGCCATTCATTATGGTAATAAGTTTCACCATGTGCCCACCATGTGGTATAATCAGGCATGAAACCGTGCTTCATCAAATGCAGCCTCACGTCAGTCCTTTCTTTATAGCGTAAGTTTTGACACTTCTTACAAGGGCATCTAATACGAAACACTATCCCATCACGTGTAGGTTTCCTTTCAACAGTCCTTTCATCGGCATAGGCATAGTCCAAAAAACTGTCCATTGCAACAATATAGTCGACGCTAAGAAACCCCTGACTGTCGTTCTTTCTATACATCCATCCTCTATCTGTCGACATATTCAACCACTACAACAAAGAAATAAGTAGTTAATCGACATAATCAAGATAGAGGTGGTGTAATGGTTTGACTATTGAAAAGTCACACCGTAGGTTTAGATGAGCTTTGGATGACTTTAAAACCCTACGTGTAATGGTTTGACTATTTAAAAGTCAAACCGTAGGTGTCAACGAAGTTAGAAGTCTATTGAACACTACATGTAATGGTTTGTACTCACGGCCCCATGTATCTCTCTACAATACACAACTTAAATTGTTAGTAGGTAATAAAATCATGTATATAGTACATATATTCATCAATTATATACATTTAGTCTAGTGTATCATAAATTACCATGCGGTCCCGATGCATAGCGGTACTATTGAAAAGTCAAACCGTAGGTGTCAACGAAGTTAGAAGTCTATTGAACACTACATATAATGGTTTGCCTTCTTGAAAGTCAGACCATAGGTGTAGAGGAGTTTTCGATGACTCTAAAACTCTAAGTGTAATGGTTTGACTATTGGAAAATCAAAATCGTAGGTTACAATCAAAGCAAGGTGTTTTGACTATTGAAAAGTCAAACCGTAGGTGTCAACGAAGTTAGAAATCTATTGAACACTACATGTAATGGTTTGCCTTCTTGAAAGTCGGACCATAGGTGTAGAGGAGTTTTCGATGACTCTAAAACTCTAAGTGTAATGGTTTGACTATTGGAAAGTCAAAACCGTAGGTTACAATCACAGAAAGGTGTTTTGACTATTGAAAAGTCAAACTGTAGGTGTCAATGAAGTTAGAAGTCTATTGAACACTACATGTAATGGTTTGCCTTCTTGAAAGTCAAACCATAGGTGTAGAGGAGTTTTGGATGACTCTAAAACTCTTAGTGTAATGGTTTGACTATTGGAAAGTCAAAACCGTAGGTTACAATCAAAGAAAGGTGTTTTGACTATTGAAAAGTCAAACCGTAGGTGTCAACGAAGTTAGAAGTCTATTGAACACTACATGTAATGGTTTGACTTCTTGAGAGTCAAACATATGTTTTTTAAAACTCTAAATGTAATGGTTTGATTTTTGGAAAGTCAAACATATGTTTTTTAAAATTTCAGCGGCATAACGGCTATAAAATGAATATTTCCATATATCAACCTAATGTTTGCCCAACAATTGGCAACCCAACTAAAATAAATAAATAAATAAATAGCGCATACATATATCATCAATGCACATGTATGTAATTAAATACATACGTATAATTACATACTTATATATAGACATACATACATACATAAGGTCAACGACAAAAAACCAGATTCTCAACGAACATGGTAAGAAATTTCAATTTCTTCAAGTCCTATACATTTATAAAAAAAGGTTTTAAGGCCTTGATATTCAAGATAGCTTTCAGATAAAGTGGAATTATACACTTCACATAAGGTCACAAATTAGTGGAACTACATTGCAATGTTCCAACACACTACGCTTTTGCCATTTATCATGTAATACAGTCAAATACGGACTTAAGTAAGAGTCTGCCTTTACTTCCATCTCTACATTTCGCATCCAATTCACAAATTAGTGGAACTACAATGCATAATAAAACATAGAAATGCATGTATTTAGATGCGTCAGCACGCCGTAGATAATAAATCTGTAGCATCCACACTGACTGACTCTCGCATACTAGCATACTCGATATGTAAAAATCAAAGAAAAGTGACTTACAGGCCCACGATTTCTGGTCGCCGAGGAGAGGGAGAGAGGAATCGTGAGAGGGAGACAAGAGGGAGAGACGAGAGACTGAGAGGGAGATCGAGAGATTGAGGGAGTCGATCGAGATTGAGGGAGCCGCCGATGGGTTCTGGTCGCCGAGGGAGAGTTCAGAGAGGGAGAGGGAGAGGGAGAGGGAGACGAGAGACTGAGAAGGAGATCGAAAGATTGAGGGAGGTCGAGAGATTGAGAGGGAGGCGACAGATTAGGGCTTTAAGCCCGCTATTTTTTTAAGACATTTTGGAAATTCACCGACGGATTTCCGACGAAAATTCCGTCGATATTTACCGACGGATTATATCCGTCGGTGATTTCCGACGGATAATTGTTTTTTATTAAATAAATTACTTTTAAATTAAAATTATATTTAAAATTATAATTATTAATTAATATATTATTTAATATTAAAATTAATAAATAAGTTATTAATTAATTTATCAAATCATATTTAAAATTATTAATTAATTTATCAAATTATATTTAAATGGACTAAAATACCCCTGAAGTAACTGGACTTAACCACAAGGGCTGTGGTGTGATGGTAAAGGCTTGGGGAGTTCATAGCGCTCAACCCGGGTTCGAGCCCCACTCACAGCACTTGTGGCCACTAAGGATAAACTCAGGGTTGCACGCTTTAGCAGCTGGGCCAAAGGCCCTAATTGCCAGGGATTAGTCTGGGCCATAGGCCCAGGATACCCTTTCCAAAAAAAAAAGTAACTGGACTTAACGGAAATAATTAACGGTCGTTATCTTTTCCCATTAATTCCAGTTAGATCAAGGACCAAACGTGTTATACACACATACATACATACATATACATATATATATATATATATATATATATATATATATACCCATGAAGTAACTGGAATTAACGGAAACAGTTAACGACCGTTATCTTTTCCCGTTAGTTTTAGTTAGATTAGGGACCAAAAGTGTTATACACACATACATACATCTATACATACATATATATACACCTAAAGTAACTAGACATACATACATACATACATACATATATACATATGTATACAATACATCTACAGACATACATACACATATACATACAAGCAATACATATGTGTACAATACATCTATAGACATACACACACACACATACATAGACATGCATGATATAGATGTATATGTGCTATATACATACATGATCACATACGTACATGTACATACATACATATTACATGCATGATCACATACGTACTATTCATGATGTAAATAAATTCATGATCACATACATACATGTGTACATACATACATATTACATACATGATCACATACGTACATGCAATGTATATACATACATGCATATTACATACATGATCATATACGTACTATACATGCATGATGTACATACATACATGATCACATACGTACTATATACATGATGTACATACATACATGATCACATACTTGTAACAATGGACTTATTACAAGCAATACATATGTATATAATACATCTACAGACATACATACACATTTACATACAAACAATACATATGTGTACAATACATCTATAGACATACATACACACATACATAGACATGCATGATATAGATCGACGTATATGTGTTATATACATGCATGATCACATACGTACATGTACATACATATTACATACATGATCACATACGTACTATACATAATGTAAATACATACATATTACATACATGATCACATACGTACTATACATGATGTACATACATACATGATCACATACGTACATGCAATGTACATACATACATGCATATTATATACATGATCACATACATACATACATACATACATACACACATACATATATACATACATGATCACATACATACACACATACATACACACATGATCACATACATATATACATACATATATACATACATGATCACATACATACATAAATACATACAATAATTTAATATCACGTTTACCGACGGAATTCTAAATTCCGTCGGTAATTTCCGACGGATCACCGACGAACATCAGAAAATAATTAATATTTATTAAATTATTAAATTTACCGATCGATTTCTGACGGATTTAAATATTAAGAATAATAATAATAATTTATGATCCGTCGGTGATCCGTCGGAAATATATATATTTACCGACGGATTACCGACGGATATCCTATCCGTCGGTGAAATTACTTTTCCGTCGGTGTTCCGTCCGTAATTACCGACGGATATTATCCGTCGGAAATAATTGGTCGGTAATAAGCTTTTTCTAGTAGTGAGTGATGGAACTGATGAACTGATGGTGGCGGACGAGGTCCATGGTTAGAAAAGAAAAAGGATGGGTGGGTATACGTAATATAAAAATATAATAATGATAATTTTGTTTAGTTTCTAATAGAAAATTATATAAATTAGTAAAATAATATTTGTCTCGTTTTTCTATTGATTTGCTCTACAATATATACAAAAGGCAACATTTAAAAAGGCAAATCAAGAGAAAAAAATCCTACATATACATATGCAATAAATAAAAGATTATTCACATACTTTACATATTATAATACTCCTCGGTAGTCAAAATGGGAGGTTGTCGAACATTAAGACTATCTCGAAAATCATCAGAGAATTGCAGCGGAAGTCCCTTAGTTAAGATGTTAGCAATATGATAACGCGAAGGGACATGTAGAACACAACTTGACCATGAACGACTTTTTCACGCATGAAATGTATATCCATATCAATGTCCTTAGTGCGTTGATGTTGAACTGGGTTGCCGGAAAGATACACGACATTAACGTTATCACAGTAGACCAAAGTGGTTTTCGTAATAGGACAATGGATCTCCAAAAGTAGGTTTTGAATCTAGCAAGATTCGAAAACGACATTAGCCACCCCAACGTACTCAAATTCGGCACTAGACGGAGACAAAGTGGGTTGTCTTTTAATTTGTAGACCAAGAAAGCAAGTTATCCCCAAGATATACCAATAAACATAGGTGGATTGTCTGGTGTCTGGACATCCACCCAAGTCTGTGTCGGTGTAGGAAATGAGTCTATTAATTGGAGAGGGATAAATATGGAGACCGTAATCGAAAGTACCTTGAATCTAGCAACTGATTCACTTAAAAGCAGACATCTGTTGTGTTCGTGGATCATGCATAAACAAACACACTTGTTGAACATCATAAGAGATATCTGGTCTCGTGAATGTCAAATACAGAAAGGTGTCGACAAGACGACAGTAATCAGTGGGATCATGATAGGGATTACTTGAAGAGGCACTGAGTTTTCCTTTTGTATCGACCAGTGTCGGAGATGGTTTACAAGAAGACATGTAGGATCGCTCAAGGATTTCCTTAGCATACTTCTTTTGTGAAAGAAAAGGACCGCCTGAATGTCGTGTAACAGAGATGCCTAAGGAATAACTTAGAGAACCCAAATCCTTCATAGAAAACTCAGAATCAAGCTTAGACATGATGGATTGGGTGAGAACATAGAAAGATGCAGCAAGGATGATGTCATCTACATAAAGAAGAATATAATCCATATGGCCAAAGCAATAATAAGGATCGTCCGAATACTTGTTGATTTAACCACTTGACCGAATGTCTCACCACAATGTATACAATTTTGCTGACCAACACCATCACCTACAAGACGAGCTTTATGCCTCTCAAATGAACAATCATATTTTGTCTTATGCCTGAAAATCACAAGCTTCGAATGATATTAGCATTAGATGGAAGCGACACTAAGTCCTATGCCTTATTGGCAATAAGAGCATTGTATTCATCTTTCAAGGCCATTTTCCAATTATAGTCATTTAATGCATTTATGGGATTTATAGGCAAAGGAGAAATGGAATTTTTAGCTGAAGTGTGGAGATTAAGAATTTTTTTAGGCTTAAATATTCTATGTTGGGCTCTTGTGGTCATTTGAGGAGAGGGAGGTGGTTGTTTAAGAGAACTAGATTGGACAGATTGTATGGTTGAAATAAGTGGGGAGCGTTTGGTTGGTTTGTTGGAGGGAGGAAATATGAGCACAATATTAGAAGTGGGTTGTTCTAAAGAACTGGGCAACGCTGATCCACGATGCATGGTGCTAGTGGAAAAAGTTGTTTGGGCTAGAGAAGTTGGCGCATTATGAGCTTGAATTAGAGAGGCATGAGTGGGTTGTGTTTGTTGGGCTTGTAGAGGAGAAAGGAGTTGGGCCTCAGAGTTCCAGGGCAATACGTGAGAAATAGGAGAAAAGATATGCGGCAATGAGGTTGTAGAAACAGCAGGTCGGAAAATGAGTGAATGAGAGGTGTCAAGCCTGCATCTAAAAACTCATATGAAGAAGACGTTGAGAAAAGGGGAATGTATTCTCATCAAAAACAAGAATTTCACGACTCAATAAATCATGACACTTGTAACCTCTATGTTGCGATGGATACCCTAAAAAAACACATGGTGTTGAGCGAGCTTGCAATTTATTTCTAGAAGTGAATGGAAGAAGAGGATAACATAAGCACCCAAAATCCCGTAGGTGAGAATATGGGGGTATTTTTGATAGAGAATTTTTTGTTGGTGTTTGAAAAGCAAGATTTTTGTTGGGAAGTATGTTGAGGAGATAAGCGGCCATTTGTAGTGCGTGGTGCCAAAACGATGGAGGTAAAGAAGCATGAGCAAGGAGAGTTCGGATGATGTTATTTATGGTACATATTTTTCTTTCGACTTTTCCATTTTGTGGAGAGGTATGAGGATAAGAAAACCGGAAGCTCATTCCATTTAATTCACAAAATTTATGAAAAGGCCCATTAACGTATTCGTTTCATTATCATATTGAAAACATTTAACTTCTCTTTCAAATTGTATGGAAATATGAGCTCGAAAAAAAATAGAGAATACATTTGAGATTTATTGGCAATGGGAAAGGTCTAAAGAAAATTATTGAAATCATCAATAAACAAAGCATAATAGCGAGATCCACCCGAACTAAGAATAGGTGATGTCCGAACATCGTTATGCACAATAGCAAATGGCAAATAAGTGTAAGATAAGGAGGCATAAAATGATAATTTAACTTTTTTCCCAATAGAGCATGAATGACAAGAAATCATCCTGAAATTTATTACAATTAATGAGATTTTTTTGGCAAAGAGAACTTAAAATAGGAGCTCCTTGATGACCAAAAAGATTATGCCACAATTCACGAGATAAAGCAGCAAAAGTAGTTAGTGGAAAGGTTCCAATATAGGGCATGTAGGGCCTTGTGGTAATTGGATAAAGATCACCCACACTCTTACATCTCATTAAATGCATCCTCGTTTGAAAATCCTTCACAGTAAAACCGAAAAGATCAAATTCAATAGAAACGTCATTGTCAATAGTAAACTTTCTGACATAGAAAAGACTTTTAATTAACTTGGGGGCATGCAAGACATTCTTTATGGTGAGGGGCAGATAAGGGTTGAGCAATGATGCATTTCCAAAACCAATAATTGGAATATAATGACCACTACCAATAGTAATATTACTATTTTTACTCATATTGTAATAAGACGTAAGATTACCTTCATTTGCGGTCATGTGAGGGGTGGCACTGGTGTCCATATATTATTGATCATCGGGAGGTGCAACGGATGACCGCTTGAATGTACGTTGGAGCATAGGAAGAAGGAGGCGGGCTAACTGAAGCAACGTGAGCCTGTTGAGGCCTAGGACCTAACACACTCAGTTGTTGCTTGTGTGATGGTTGCTTCCTAGGACAACCTGTAGTTGGGTAAAGGCATACCGTCGCGCGACTAGGTATAAAAGGCACAAGATCCCTACGCTCCAGTAGGTAGCCACTCCCTTCCCAGGAACAGTACGTGAGACTTACAAATCATATGACTCCGATAAGGAAATTTTGGGAGGAGTCAGTACTTAGGCACTGGATACCTTCTGACCTAGAGAACCTGTGATGTTGAGTCATGGTTTGGTATGGCGGAAGAGCCCAAGGCTACCATTGGGCCCAAGGAGGTAAAGAAGCCTAATATGGTGGAATAGGTTGTTGGTGTTGCATGCAAGAGGAAGAATTATATGGCGTCTAACTTCCTCAATTCCCCTCTTGCCACCGCGACTGTAACACCCCAAAAATAGGGATAACAAATTTCCGGAAAAATGGACATGAGGTATATAAAAATTGCCATAGTAAGAGCCTCCAAAAAATGGGGAATAAATAAAACCTGTGTAATTACAGTTTGTAATTCAACGAAAATAGACAACAACCACCTAATCTAATTTCTATGATAGAAAAGAGATTACAAAAAGGGTGTCGTCTATAGACCCAATCAAGCTTCACAAAAAGTGCCCCCTAAAAGCACTTCCCCAAGCTGTTAGCGCACAGATCTATTGGATTCAAGATCATTCAATCTGAAGATCCAATCTGAAGCTAAAGCCGGAAAGTCGACTCTTAACATAAGTCTAATGTCGTTTGTAATAAAATATCAAAGTATTGTTTTTAGTATTTTATTATTATTCCTAAATATCAAGATATTATGTTTAGATATTATATTAGTTTATTTAGTTAGATATTAGTTTTAGTTTGCAAGTTGATGTAGTGTGTTAGAGAAGCAAAGAAGAATCAGATCACATTCAACACACACACTCACGATGTAAATCAGAAAGAAAAAGTCGAGAGCTTCAAACCGAACAAACATCAACCATTGTAATCTTTGTTATTAATCAAACAGGTTGGTAAATCTTTTGTGTCGTTGTTTTGATAAGAACTTGATAATATTGTGGACCGACAATTGGTATCAGAGCTTAAAATAGATTCAGATCAAGTTTTTCAAAGAACGACTCTGTGTTCTTTATTTCAAAATCATTTTCGTGATTGAGAGTGTTTTAGGAGTTGAAATCGATCAGGTTGTGATCGATTTGTGGTCTAGATCGAGTTGGTGTTGTTTAATTTCAGTATAGAACTTCTATCGATTCAAATTTTGGGATTTTGTTGCAAAACAGTTCACGTCCTTATCTCACTGTTTCATCGATCAAAATCATCAAAAAGTGTTTGTTTGAGAAATCAAAGGCTAGCGATCTGTTCTAGAAGTGTTAGTGGTCAATCTGTCAAATTTTAGAACTGCTAATCGAAGTCTAGATAGGTTTTTTAGTCGAATTTCGAAGTTACATGGACGAACTCGTGAGAAGTGAAAGTTTGCACTAGTTAATAGTATCTTTTGCGCCAACTTCGTCTCGCGCAAATCTACCTTTGCGCCATTCACACACCGGACGAGCATATCTCCACTTTGCGCCAACAACTTTTAGCGCAAAGTTCGCTTTTGTGCCATCAACATCTCGCGCAAAAGTTCTTTCGCGCAACCTTCGACTCGCGCAAAACTCAGATTGCGCCACCTGCATCTAGTGCAAAACTCAGAACGCAAACTTTGCTCGAAGTCACTTTTGCGCCAACACCTCATAACGCAAAGTTGATTTTTGCACCAACTCCTTGTAGGGCAAACCTCTACTAGCGCAAAGTATTACTTCGCGCCACACAAACCTCGCGCAAACCTCCTTTTGCGCCAGTTCCAGACTTAGTCAAATTTTTCAGTATTTATCTGATTTTTTCTGGACTAACTTTCAGTACAAGTTCTTATTGCAAATCAAATCAAATCAGATATTCAAGATGGAATATTTTTCTGATGATGATGATAAGATTGAAATGCTCAAATTAGAACTTCAGAAGTTTGCTTATTGAGCTGCAAATTGTCCGGAGAAGTCAAAGAACTTTCGTGATGAAAAGAAGGTACTGAAAGAAAAAGTCAATGCATTGAAAAAGATCAATGATGATCTTCGGAAGCAAATTTCCGACTCTCGGCATTTGACAGATGGTGAAAGCATTAAAGATAAGAAAGAGTTTGAGAAGAAGTTCTCAGATCTTTCCAAGAAGAGTATTGAGGAGAAGAAGGTGCTTGAGCTTAAATGTTTAAAGCTTTCTCAACAAATTTCTAACCTTGAGAAAGTAATCATTTTGGAAAGAGATCAGTTTGCCAAAGAGAAGAAGGCAATTGAACAGAAGAACGTTGGATTCTTAAAAGAGATATCAGATGGAAGAAAGGGTGCTAAGAAAGGATTTGAAGAAGAGAGAATCACCTTTGAAGCTGCAATTAGAAAGGTTAATGCAAAGCTATCTGAACTTTCTAAGTGTGCACAGAAAGAGAAGAAAAAGAAGTGTGAGCTTGAAACGAAGATTGACCTTATTGTCAAAGAAAGAAACAGTTATTCTTCAAAAGTTAACGACCTTGAAAAGATTATTTCAATGGTGGTGGTGACTGAGCACAAGACTCCAGAGTCAATTATCCACTCACCTAGAGATGATTCAGCTGATTCAGAATGCTCATTCAAGTCAGCTGCAAGTTCAACATTCAATCCTGTTTCTTCAAAAAGGTTAGTTAAATCTTCTGATCAAATTCGTAATTCTAACCTTTTCTTTGATAGAAATACAGATGGTTCAGGTACACATCAAAGAAGGAGAAGCAGCTACAAAGAAGCTGAACTGGTCTGGAACAGGAAACCAGTTGAAGCAAAGAAGAAATATGAGCTGAAATGTAAAAACGCATGTGTACATACGCCTAATGCCAAGAAGAACAATGCGCATAAAGGTAAACCTGATTTTGTCTACACGAGAGATAAATTAATCAGTTTGTCAGGTAAGAAATTCTATTGTTCTTATTGTCGTACACATGATCCTGTTCATAAGACGAGTGACCATTACTGGTATGGTTCTTACTCAATTACCCCCATAAGAACTGCAACTAACACTCATGGACCCAAATACCAGTGAGTACCAAAGAAAAGGGATAATTATGTGTTGCAGGCACCTACTGTTAAGGGGTAGTAGGAGAACTATGGCTCTTGAATACAGCAGTTCAAGACCCGAACTTAAATGTCAAGACGAAGGCTTCTAAGTAAATCAGCTTAGGACCCGTACTTCAACGAAGTTTGACTTCTAAACACAACAGTTTAGGACTCGCACTTCAGTGATCAAAAGACCTTACTTCCGAGCTGATAAGAGATTGTACTCTAATACTCGAATGAGGAAATCAACTTTCAAGGGGGAGTACATATTTGTCTGAAATTTTAATGCATATCTTTTTAACTGACATATTTTTGGATGCATAATTTTAGGGGGAGTATGGATATGACTTCTGATTATTTCTGATCAGAACTCATACTTTAAATCGTTTTACTGTTTTTTGTCATTTTAATTTAAGTGAATAAATTTGCTTTGACTATGACATAAGACTTTTGCAGTTTGAGAGATGCTTACATGTTCATATCTTTATGGCTTTAATCTTAGCTACTTGAGATCTAAGATCGCACGTAAAGGTATAATCCTTTATCTTAATCTCATATATGGTTGAAAGAAGGACAACTTTCAATCATAGAAAACATTGTTCTTAAAAGTTCAAACCACTTCCTAATTCTCAAACCGATTTCATGAATTGGAAGTGTGACTTTAAATGTTTTCAAGATCTACATTGTGCTTTAACTGAAATAGTTAAACCAATCTGAGTATCACATGCTTTCTAGGAAAACATGATTTCTTTGTGCTAGGACTTAACACAACTTCAATGGAATCACCTTAACTAGTGATTTCTACCCACGAAGTTAATCCATAGTGATTGAGTGTGAGAAGTCGAAAAAAATGAGCGTGGATTGTGTGATGAGGTATACAGAAAAAGAGAGTAAGCTAAATTTTTTAAAAAGAAAGAGGGTGTGAGAACAGAGTTTAAAGAATATCAGAACTCTGCACCAACTTTTTCTGAGTCAGGCAGCCAAAATTCTAGTGTTTCACAACTTATTGGTGAACATTATTGAAACAGGCAACTAGCCCATGCCAACTCTTGATCAAACCTCACCAACTACTCATTTTCTTCTTAACAAGAAAGTGTTTCACATTTTCAAAGGGGACGCAACATATTTGCTATCTGATTTTCATTTGGAAAATCTGGATATTGAAAAGAAGGAAGTCTGCCCCACCTTCGCACTTCAATTATGCACATTGAGTCTGTGTTTAACTTACTGTTGTCTCAGTGGTTTACATAATTTTGAGCCTAATAAGCAATCATCCGTGCTTAATTCTTTCTATCACAAGCACGAACACACAAGGAATTTGTTTCTTTGTCATAACGTTTATAGAAATTACCTTTGTGGTGTTTCGATGATTGAATGGAAGCCCTAGGGGAGTGAACATCACAAAGCTCCTTTCCAATGTGTATTCGTTACACACAGTGACTTAGTGTTACTGACAGGCATATTAACTGATTCATTTGTTGATTCAGGTGTTACACGTTTATTTTGTCTGGATTTGCAAAGATCTGGATGAATATCTTTTGAATTGACGGATCAGAGGCTCCAAATGAAAGACATTTCTTACTCAGAGTTTTGATGAAATCGTTTCTCTATTCATCAAAAAGGGAGAAAACCTAAAGCTTGAAGAAATGTCCATTACATTATAAGATTGGAACAGAAAAGAGCTAACCAAGAAATGCGAGAGATCAAAGTATTCTAAAGACATGCTTATTTTAGAGAAATTTTCTTTGAAGATACTTTGCTAAAGCATTCTGAGCTAAAACCTGGAGATTATTACATATGGAAGACAGAGAAGGAGATTGCATCTTCTGAGTTGAAAAAGAAGACTGAATTGCTAAATCATTTTAGTAATGATCTTGATCCAAAGGGGGAGATTGTTAGAGCACAGATCTATTGGATTCAAGATCATCCAATCTGAAGATCCAATCTGAAGCTAAAGCCGGAAAATCGACTCTTAACATAAGTCTAATGTCATTTGTAATAAAATATCAAAGTATTGTTTTTAGTATTTTATTATTATTCCTAAATATCTAGATATTATGTTTAGATATTATATTAGTTTATTTAGTTAGATATTAGTTTTAGTTTGCAAGTTGATGTAGTGTGTTAGAGAAGCAAAGAAGAATCAGATCACATTCAACACACACACTCACGGTGTAAATCAGAGAGAAAAAGTCGAGAGCTTCAAACCGAACAAACATCAACCATTGTAATCTTTGTTATTAATCAAACAGGTTGGTAAATCTTTTGTGTCGTTGTTTTGATAAGAACTTGATAATATTGTGGACCAACACAAGCTCTCACCAAAGTCCACCTAAATCTTCTTAGATACGGCGCCACTAGAACCTGAGATACACAACGATACCAAACAAGTGTTAGGCCAAAAAGCCTAGTGAGTTGAACAAACAACAATATACCATAAAATAAAAATAAGTTTAGTAATAGTTATCAACGGTTTTCTCATATGTGGAGTTAATGGGGGAGACCCATAGCACCAATCAAGTTCCACCCAAAGATTCGATACACCTTGATGCCAACTACCATGAGTGACATCCAAAAGGCCCGACACACCCGAGGACTACAACCATGGCATTACCTCGAATGACGGAGGTCTAGGTGCATACCTTTACGGTGGCACCCAAGACTATATCCTCCTAGTGTCTACTGACTTGGTTCATCCAACAATAACGTTAGTAGGCCTCGAATGTACGTAATTCACTTTGAAATGTTCACAATACCATCCATGGGTACAACATAAGATTATGTGGTTCACACATCATGTATTGTTTCTATGTAAGGCTCATATGCATTTATCATCACCAATATAATCCATATTTTCACTTCATGTGTATACAAGTGGGAAATCACCTCATTTCCATGGTACATTATTCATCAAGAAAGCAACAAGACAACTTATCATCATATAGGCATCAAATGATCCACTTACCCAAAATTAGGTCAAAACCACCTGAATAGGTCATTATTTGAAAACAACCCATGTAAAGTATGTTTCCAATTGATTAAAAGCCAAAGGGTTTCAAATAAACATTTTAGGGGACCCTCATCCATGTAGAACATAAGTTCTTGAACCCACACATAATGAACCCCACGAGGAATCAATATATATAACATGTAAGGATGCAAGGATAACATTAAGAAAACATAAACGGATGTGTATCTAGTTTAACAAGGTTTAAGAACTCACAATCTAGGTTTTTTGGTTAAAACCTAGAAAATTGCAAAACCCTAGATGTTGATAGTGGAAGACTTGGTTGAGAAGAGAAGAAATCTTGCTAAGAACACTTCAATAGATGTATTGGAGTTGCTTTGATGAACAATAAATGAGCTTACCAACCAAGACCCTAGAAATAAATGATATGGGTGTTTGATTGCTCAAAAATCGCCCGTTAAGAACCCTCTCCCGTTTTTGAAATGAATTCCCCAAGAATGAAGCATCAGTTCACGCTTAAAATAGCAGACTCAACCACACGGGCGACATTGCCCAGCGACTTTGCCCAAGGGCATTGTCACAGGGCATAGTCGCAGGGGCTTAACACCCTAAGGTACACCACATGCGACTGTGACAGGCGACAGTGCCGATGTCACAGTCGCGGGTCATTGTCGCTAGCCCACCCCAAGCTGCTGTAAATTCGAGTTTTTCACATTTAAAATGGGTTAGAAATCATGTAGGGGTTCTTAGGGGTTTTACTAGCTAACAATTTAGAACATGTAACATAAATGTAAGGGGGTCGGGATCAGTCTTACCCGAGATTATTATCAAGGATAAATTACGGGTGTTACAGCGACCACCATTCCTACCACCACTTTTGGTGGTGGCGTATTGTTATTCCGATGGTTGCGATTTCGGAATAATTGCCACTCGGATTTCCACCTAAATTGTCATCATTAGTCACTTAAAAGGGCGAGGAATCATCAATATTTTCGGCCTTTTCGCCCTTGTCGTTTCTTCCGGAACAAGCATATATCGGGCTTTATAAAAGGGAGGTAGAGAATCTCCATGGTTAATTTGTGAACCAACAGTAACATCAGGTTCAGTTAAACAAGAAACAAGTTGAAGTACTAACCTTTCATTCTACACGGGATCCCCGACATTAGATAGTTGATCTGAGAGGGATTTGAGGTGCTGACAATAAGAGAAGGCATCAACAAAGTGTGCCATTTGAACCTTCAAAAACTCTTATTCCAGGTATATATCCCGAGAGTATTTAGTGTTAGAGAAAATATGCCATAACCTATTCCATGCGAGTTCGGCGGTGGAATCATTTTAAAGATGGTGTTGAGAAGATCTTCTGATATTGTATTGTAAATCCGATGAACGACAACGACAACGACGTTAACATGTGACCAAAGGTCAGGATTCATGCAAGGTATTTAGAGACAATACCAATTTTTCCGACGAGGGAGGAATAATATGATCCAAAGTCTGATAAGCCCTAGTGTGGATCTTAAAGAACTTCGACCACGTTATATATGGACTTTTTCAATATGTAACGTGACTTTGATAAAGCTATTGATGTTTGAAACCGCAAGAGCTAGATGAGAAAGACTAGAAGTAGAAGGAGGAGGAGTGGGTTTGGGGTCATTTTGCTGGCTTGCCATGGTAGCAGAAAGTGGGGCCAAAAAGGGCTAAGGTAAGATGAGTGAGAGAGAGAGAGAGAGAGAATATCTATCCTAAGCCTAATACCATAAAAGAATATTTATGTCGCTTTTCCATTGATTTACTCCACAATATATACAAAATACAAGAGAATATTAAGTCAACAATTACGATGACAAATCAAGAAAAAAAACCTAAATATACATATACTATAAACAAAAGATTATTCACGTACTTTACATATTCTAATAATGACAAAAATAGCAAAATACTTTGAGTTAACAAACTTGTTAACACCGTTAACCACATGACCGAAAGCGAAAGAAAGTGATAAATATAATGATAAAAATGCAAGGTTCTAAATGGCGTGAGGCGTGGCGTAGCGGCGAGGTCAAGCCTCAAGCCTTATGAGTTATGGCGAGGCCATGGCGTTTTCCAAGGCGTGGTTTAAGGCGGCAAATCTGTATATAATTTATATGTATATATGTGTATGTGTGTGTTTTTATCGGTGTCTTGAACAATAATGAACAAATTATTAACAATTTAAATTCATATAAAATGATAAACAAAAAAAAATTCTAAGCTATAATCGATACTAATGGGTAAATTCTAATCGAATTTCGAAGTACACAAATTCGAAGTTGTAACGCCATAACGCGTCATGGCGGGCCATATTAGACACACTAGTTAATATTTTGTAAATTTGTTTATTATCCAAGGGTGTACACTGTAATTACTTTATCTATAAATAATATGCATCTCCACCTTATTTGGTGTGATGAGAATTATTCTCATGGTATCAGAGCCGTTTAATCCCACCCTCACTCTCTTCCCCTCTTCCATGGGTTTTGTCACTCAACCGATTGCTTATGAAGGAACCTCTAAAATTCTTTTTGGGGATAGTAATGTTCTACCCATTTCTCATATTGGTCAATCTTCGATTCATAATAGCATTCAGTTACGAGATGTTCTGGTGGTTCCAAATATTTCCAAAAATTTATTATCTATTAGTAAACTAACGACTGACAATAGTGTGGATGTTTTGTTTTCCCAACCTTATTTTTATATTCAAGATCGAGTAACGAGACGAGTTCTAGCAAAGGGCCGATGTTAGCAAGGTTTATACATTCTCTCGCATACACCACAAGCATATTCGGCTGTTACAAGTTCTAAATTAAAAGCGTCTTATGAACTGTGGCATTCCCGCTTGGGTCATGTTTCTTTTGATACAATTTCTCTATTAAATAAATTGGGTTATGTTTCGGTAACATCTTTATTACCATCGCCCGTTGTATGTTCGCCTTGTCAGCTTGCTAAGGCGCATCGATTACCTTTTGAAATTAATGAGAAACGTGCTTTACATGTTTTGGACATAGTTCTTTGCGATTTATGGGGACCGTCACCGGTTGAATCAATTGATGTTTATCGTTATTATGTTATTTTTGTGGACGATTATTCCCGCTTTATGTGGTTCTATCCGCTAAAAACAAAGTCAAGCTTTCATGTGGTTTTCGAAGCCTTTATCAAATTTGTTAAAAACCAGTTTTCATCCAAAATTAAAGTCTTTCAAAGTGACGGAGGCATGGAATTTTTAAATCATCATGTTCGAAAATTACTTGATGACAATGGCACTTTTCACCGTATCTCGTGTCCGTACACTCCGCAACAAAACGGTAGAGCTGAACGCAAACACCGTCATATTGTTGAAACCGGTCTTGCCATGTTATTTAATGGGCACGTCCCATCATCTTATTGGGTTCATGCGTTTCGATCCGCTGCTTATATTATCAATCGGTTGCCCTCTCGTGTCTTAGACAATAAGTCCCCTTTTGAAATGCTTTTTTCTTGGGCTCCTTCTTATGAACATTTTCGCCCGTTTGGCTGTTGAGTTTATCCACTTTTACGAGACTATGCAGATCATAAACTTTCTCCAAGAAGCCTTCCATGCATCTTTCTTGGGTACTGTGTTCAATATAAAGGATATCAATGTCTTGACCCGGAGTCGTCTCGTATTTATATTACTCGCCATGCCAAGTTTGATGAGCTCTTTTTTCCGTTTAGTGGCTCTTCTTCTAATGCTTTACTTCCTGATCTTCAGCCGGTTGCATTTCAGGATGATGTCCCGTGTTCTCCACCCAGGCTAGCTACCGTTCCAAAACCATTTGCTCCGTCTGTCAATTGTGGGCTTTGTGATGAGGCCCCACTCCCTACGGTTTCTGTTCTGGTTCTTGAATCTCTGTCACCAGTTCAGGCCCATACGAATGATTCAAATGTTGATTCTACACCAGCCCCGTCTCCGGTTCAGGCTCATTCAAACGATTCACCCCCAGGTCCTGGTACTTCTGATCCGATCCAGCAACCGGCCCAGGATGATACACATGATCCACCTCCTGTTGAGCCTGCTACAGTGGGTGTATCTGACACATCTACAATCGATCAACCGACTCTAACCACTTCTGGTCATCCCATGATCACGAGAGCTAAAGCCGGAATTTTTAAAACAAAGCATCGTGTTGATCTTGCTCACACTACCAAACATGGTCTTTATTCTGCTCTATTTGCTCGCCAAGATCCGACCACTTTTGCCTCTGCGGCTTCACATTCTCATTGGATGAAAGCCATGCACGATGAAATGACTGCTCTTCGACTTCATCATACGTGGTCCCTCGTTCCTAGACCCAATGATCATAATGTAGTCGGATGCAAATGGGTATTTCGAACTAAGTATCATGATAATGGCACGGTTGATCGTCAAAAAGCTCGTCTCGTTGCTCAAGGGTTTAGTCAAATTCCGGGCGTTGACTACTCTTATACTTTTAGTCCGGTTGTGAAAGCATCCACGGTTCGCATCGTCTTGTCTTTAGTCGTCATAAATGGTTGGTCTCTTCACCAGCTAGACGTTAATAATGCTTTTCTTCATGGAAATCTTAATGATCTTGTTTATATGGAGCAGCCTCCGGGTTTTCAGGATCCACGATATCCCAATCATGTATGTCGTCTTCACAAAGCTATCTATGGTATCAAACAAGCCCCACGAGCTTGGTTTCATCGCTTGAGTACCTTCTTGATCAACACTGGTTTTACGTGTAGTCGGGCCGACCGCCAACCCATCTCTTTTTATCTTTAAACGAGGATCGTGTGTGCTATACTTCTTAGTCTATGTTGATGACTTAATTCTTACCGGGAATGATAACCAACTCATTCGTTCCATCATCACTCGATTGCATCAAGAATTTGCAATCAAGGATCTTGGCAGGCTAAATTACTTTCTTGAGCTAGAAGCTACCTACACGACTGATGGTCTATTTCTTACTCAGTCTAAGTATGCTCATGACATTCTCCATCGGGCTGGTCTTCTAGATGCTAAAGTCATCACCACTCCTATTGCCTCGAACACGACTTTTGTTACTGGTGGTGAACCTTATTCTGACCCCTCACACTATCGATCTCTACTTGGTGCTCTCCAATACTTAACGATTACTCGGCCAGATATTTCGTACGTGGTCAATCAACTCAGTCAGTTTCTTCAAGCTCCTACTATTTTTCATTATCAGGCAGTCAAGCGGCTTCTTCGATATGTCAAGGGTACACTATCATTTGGTCTATCTTTTTCTCGGCCAAAATATACCACTCTTGTAGGCTATTTTGATGTCGATTGGGCTCGTTGCCTTGAGACTCGCAGATCTACTTATGGTTACTCGATATTCCTGGGGGGAAATCTTGTATCCTGGAGTGCCAAGAAACAACCAACTGTCTCTCGCTCCAGTTGTGAATCCGAATATCGAGCAATGGCTAACACGGCAGCTGAAATTATTTGGATTACTCATTTGCTGCGAGAACTTCATGCGCTTCCACTGGATCGACCTACGTTGTTATGTGATAATCAAAGTGCTCTCTTTCTCACTCAAAACCCGGTCTCTCACAAACGTGCCAAGCATATTGATCTTGACTATCACTTTATTCGTGAACTTGTGTCGTCCGGAAAACTTCACACCAAGTTTGTTCCTACCAAGCTTCAAGTGGCAGACATTTTCACAAAGAGTTTACCACGACATCAATTCGAATTCTTTCGAGAGATGCTTAAAATTGGTCCGCCACCCTTTCGCTTGAGGGGGGATATTAGACACACTAGTTAATATTTTGTTAATTTGTTTATTATCCAAGGGTGTACACTGTAATTACTTTATCTATAAATAATATGCCTCTCCACCTTATTTGGTGTGATGAGAATTATTCTCAGGCCATAACGAGCTCGACGCCTTATCTCGACGCCAAGGGGTAAAACGTGGCGGCAAGGCCACGCCTCGACGCCATGACACGCCATGATGGCACTAAGACGCGTTTTTTTAGAACCTTGTAAAAATGTAATTAATTTAAAAGAGACTGAATTTGAAATGATAATCATATGACCAAAAAGTATAATTTACTCTGATTATTAAAAGGTTAAGTAGTAATATTAATGTGAAAGTTATCCAAAACATATATGTTCCACTTAAAATCAATTGTGTTTATAGAAATGACAAATTTCGTCTTGATAACTTCAATTAATTAATATAATTCTAAATTGGTATTGAGAAAAAAGAAATAGTTTTACTTAAATAAAAATAAGATATATTTTATAATTTTTTTTTCAAACGGCAATGCAGCAAGAGGCTAGCAAAAAGTAAGACCATTTATATATTTTAATAGATAGCTATTTTTAAAAATGCTTGATTGTATCATTACAAACTCATTTTATTTGATAAATAAGTTGTTAACTTATGTGATATCAATTAAAAAAAAAATTTGAACGGCAGAAGTATTTTTATTACTAAATCAACCGGAAAGTTTACCAAACAAGCAACGAGAAAGTCGATACTTGGGACATATCCCACCGAAGCACAAAACGAACAGAACCGTAACGAAACGACACACAAGACTAAACTAACAAGGACATCGAAACAAAAGGCGGTACCGGGGTTTGCGAGAATCAAACCCTCCGCATACGCTAACCATCCAGAAATGTCCGTGAACGGCACCAGCAGTGTGCTTGGACATCCCACAACAGACCATCTATGACCGCACTGTGCAATCCCTCGATTGATCATAAAATCCACCGACAACTAGCAATCGGCAACGGCTCCGGTCATAGCAACACTGAACCCTGTGACCCGAGTTGTGCACCCGTCTAACTCAAGAACGGAACCCACGTACACGCCTACCATCGACCTGCAGCTGGACCTTCTTAATTTTGATATAATATTTTTTTTACGTAATCAATAATTACAATATAATTTTACAAATTGACATCCTATCATTAATTAGTTAAAAAAATATATCGGTTAGCCGGAAAAAAAAAATGAAATGAAACCTGAATAATAAAACATTTGCCTTATTAATTATAAAATGATTATTACTTGCATTTTAAAGCATTTTGATTTTCTTTAAATCTTAAATATTTATTCTCAACGACCACTTTAAAATATTAAATAAATGATTTTCTTCAACAATAAAGATAACAATGCTCTATTGTGTATACGTTATATGGTTGCTTTCATACTCCTCGGGCTCTCGTCGAGTTTTCTAGAGTTTGTTGCTGGCTTTCTAGTTTCTTTTGTCTAGGCGGTTTTTTCATTGTTTGCGTATGAGGGTTGTGATGAAATGGGTCCATGCTCTTCATAACAGAAAAGAAAGTGCAGAACTTTTTGAGATATTAATTAAGTTCTTTTAAACTACATGTTACGTATTTGGAAATTGTTACTAAGAATATGTCACTTGTAAGGGCGGAGCCATGAAGGCACTAGGAGATGCAATGGCTCCCCCTTAATCAGGGTCGTGCCTGGGGAGGGCGGGCCGGGCGTATGCCCAGGGCCCATAAAAAATAGGGGTCCAATTTTTTTTAAATGTATCTATACTATATTATAAAACAGAGATAAAAAACTCTTAAATACAACTTATTATGCACAATGTACCATCATTTTATGCAAGATTTTGAAAATCCATTAATTTACAAGTATCAAAGCGCAAGATACATATTACTACTGCAGGCTTCTAACACCCACCAATTTGGTATGTGCATGGTCTTCCTTTTATGTAGACCTTTTCATGTATCACTATTAATTAATATATTATATTACTATAAATTTGTTATAATTATATTATTAAATATGTAATTGGTTATTTTTTCTATATTTCATTAAAATATATAAGATAATCATTAAATTATAACAAAATACTTAATTATAACAAAATACTTAATTTTTTTATATAAAAAACATTATATTATTAAGCCTAAATTAAACAAATTTATAAATAAAAAACATAATCACTTTTCTCAAAACAATCCAAAATCGTACTGTAAATCGACAAAAAAACAAAAAATAAAATGAAACATTAAAATCGTGATATATCTCGCTGCATTGCGCGAGTACGCGTCTAGTACTATATAGTATATATATAGTAGGAGTTAAAAAAATTAGTAAATAAAAGAGCCACAAAATTTTAAAGTATTTATAGGTCACCAAAAGGAATTTAACATTATATTAAGGGCCCAAACAATATTTATTAGTTAATTAAATTGGAGAATAAAATATGTAAAAAGTTCATTGATCGTTCATTTTATAGTATTGCTTATTTCCTTATCGTTTCTCTAAGTTTTTTTTATTCATTACTAAAATATAAAACTACTTTGTCCAAAAAACCTTGATATATTTTTCATCATTCATCTTTTACCAACTCTTTTGATTATTCCATCAGCAAGGTGGCAAATCCACGATCTTTTGCCTAATGGGGGCACCTTTAAGGTAGATTAAAGGCTTACAAAATCGCCCAATGTGTCTTTAGCCTAATTCCACGATTTCAAGGGATTTTTAAGGTTTTCTTTGGTCGATTTCGAGGGACTTTTTTCTGTTGATTTTTAGAGATTTTTTTTGTTGATTTCGAGGGACTTTTTTTGGATTTTAGGTTGGTGGAGGCACAAACGGAAAATTACTGGAAGGAATTATGATATGAAGCTAAAAAGATAATTTTTAACCTAGGTAAAAATCTATTTTTAGGCTATGTTTGGCAAAAAAAACTAGTTTTTTTCCTGGTACATGTTTGGATGATCATAAGCTAGCTTATTGAAACGCTACTCAAAGTAGCATTTTGAAAAGCTAGCTTATCAGCTACAAGCTAGCTTATAAGCTAGTTTGCCAAACAATGCCTTAAATGGGGTCACATCCCCCCACCTTTTACATGCTACATCCACACCTCCATCCGCATGAATTCTATTTTTGTATTAGAATATAGTAGATATTTTGTTATTAACTAAGAAAACTCATACATTTTGAAATTTTTTTACCAATAAAATAAGACGATCCAACTTATATCTATATTTAGAAATACAAAACTACCCTTATTTTTCATACAATATTTACTAATGACCATATCTCTAAAACAAGAATAAAATCTCAAACTATTACCAACATGAATTTTAGATTCTAAGATTGACGCTTAATAAAAAGTTTGTTTTAACCTAAATTAAATTTTGAAATGGGGATGAAAACACTAACATGGGGTGACATGGAAAGTCAACTGATTTACATAAAGTGCTACTACGAATAGTCAAAATTATATATATATATTGAAGGTATATCATATGATGTGTTTGATGGTGAAACAAATTTATAGTACTATGTAAAAATGATATGGTAAATAATATTAATTTAGAAATAATTTTTTGATTGATTTTACGTCTAGCAATACTCAGAAAAACAATTTTTTATATGAATTATTAGTATTTTTTTAAATTCGATGTTAATCTAATGAAAAAAACAACATATTGAAATTTTTTATCGTACTTATCGAGGGCCCATTTTCACATGTCGCTCAGGACTTATAAAATGTCAGGAACGGGTCTGCCCTTAACTTTTATTTTAAAAAAAATGATAATAATCATTTTTATAAAATAGTGGACATCAATGGTTTAGACATCTAAATTAGGATTGGTTCTTTTTGGCTTTTCATGCTTCCAGCATCTCTCTTAAGATTTTAGGATTTTTGTGGTTTTGATTGAAGGATTATGTGGTTTACCAAACGCTTACTTAGTAAATGTTTAAAAAGGTTTAATGGCGGGGACCTCCGGCCCCGTGGCCCATTTTGGACCCTACAGACCCTAGCTCCATAGATCCATACCGGAAAAGACATCCTGTCCTCCTCCTGATTCGAACCCTGGTACGGAGGACCACAGGTAGGAGGCGTTTACGGAAGGGAGCTGGCCACTAGGCCAAAGACCTAGTGGTTTACTTAGTAAGTGTTTACCGACAAGCATGGACGGATCTAGCTTAGCTTGGTGGCATGGGTGGCACGTGCCACCGTATCTTTTCTCCGACGAAGGGTAAAAATTTTAGCTTCATGAAAAGTGCAACCGTATCGTTTTGGAAGGTGTTGCACCAATGTCAACAGATTATGCAGATAAAGAACAAACATATTATGCAAAAAATCCGGAAAAAGATCCGGGAAATGATCTATTTAAAATTCATATGTGATTTGCCGTTACAAATTATCCATATAGATTAACATATGTATTTTTGATTGGATTTTTTCAATGATTTACATATGAACCTTTTCTTAACATTACCTTCTTACATTCTCACAATATTTAGCTTTCAAATTTGAACCTCCCAATATATATATATATATATATATATATATATATAGAGAGAGAGAGAGAGAGAGAGAGAGAGAGTCGGGTTCAAACGAGAATGATACCTATTTAAAATAATAAGAGAATAATTCAGGACCAATCAGTTAATTAAATAATACTTTAAATAAAATTTTCTTAAAAATCACCCAAAAGGGCATAAATGTCATTTGTTATATACACATTATATATGAAAACTCATTTATTTCTATATAGATTATGTAATATATTTAATTAAGGTATTTATTCATGATTAATTATTTATTTATTTACTTATTATTTTTACAACATGAAAATAAGTGTGATTAAAATTTTCATTTTAAATATTTATCTTTATTGAATTAATTTATTTAAGATTTTTTTGCAGTTTTTGTCAAAAATCACATGTAATATCCACTACTAGGAAAACATTTTCAAAAAAAAGTTAATACATTGTGAATCACATTTGATTTTTTTGAAAAATTATGAATTATGTTTTAAAATACATATGATCTTACATATTTTAAATGTGTTTTGCTAGAAAAACACATATGATTTTGTTTCATTATTTTTCTTTTTCAATTTCAGTTTGAATTATTATTTTTCAAAATTTAAATCAAATATGATTAAGAAAACATTTTGAAAAAAAATTAATTCATTGTGAATCACATGTGATTTTGATGAAAAATTATGAAATACGTTTTAAAATACATATGATCTTATACATTTTAAATGTGTTTTGCTAAAAAATCACATATGATTTCGTTTCATTATTTTTCTTTTTCAATTTTAATTTGAATTATTATTTTTCAAATTTTAAATCACATATGATTAGAAAAATATTTTGAAAAAAAATTAATTAATTGTAAATCACATGTGATTTTGATAAAAATTGTAATTTCTTTAAAATATTGCTTTAAATAGAAAAATGAATTTCTTAAATGAAAATTAAATAAGCTTATTTTAAATGAATTAAATATAAAAAAATTTATTAAATAAAAAATTAAGCAATATTAGATTTCACAAATATGGTAAAAGTAGAATTTTAAATAAATACCTAAAATAACTTTTTATACAACTAAATTACTTATATACCTTTATTTATTTCTTTTTAGAATTAATTATTTAAGCTATTATTTAATAAAATGATTGGCCTATAATTATTCTCTTATTCTTTTAAATAGATAACATTCTCGTATGATCCTCCATCTCTCTCTCTCTATATATATTGATGATCCCCTAGACCCAAATCATGACTCCGCCCACTATATATATATATATATATATATATGTATGTATTTATATTAGTTGCAAAGAATAAGCCGATATCCGTTGGAAATTGTAGAAATGAACTATATTATGTGCACAAAAATAATTCGTTGAAATCGAATAAATCTTCAAACCCCGATAACCAAACCCAAGCCCTACCTTACCCGAAAGTCCTCATCTCATGCAATTTTTATGAAAATTATTAGACTTGAGAATTGTTTCAAACACGTCAAGAGTGCATTTCATATTTCTCGATTAGGTAGGCATTGAGCGTATATACATCCCTAAACACACTAGAGTGATTTGAGCGAAATCGTGAGTTTCCATCCTTGTAGATCATATTTCCCCTCCCTTAGCGGCTAAGGTAATGTTTGTAAAATCCTATTAGGTGCGCTTTGTTGCGATATGCTTTGTTTGGTGTTGTGTTAGTTTGACATTTTGGTGAAATATGTGTTTTCTATTACTATTTTCAATCCAACCACGTGGTAAGAAGTTGCATTGTGCATGGGGAAGCCTAAGCATTAGATTGTGTCTCGTGAGCTCATGTATTAACTCGCTTTAATTTTTGTGGAGACCTCGTTGCTTGTTTTTCTTTTTCTTCTTTTCGCCCATTCCGGCATAAATTCTAATCTCCTTCTCGGGGACAAGAAAGATTTAGCTTGTGGGTGTTTTGTTAAGTGTATTTTGTGTATGCATCATAGTAGTTTACAATTGCATTTTGCATTTAGTTTAATTGTTTGCACGTAGATTTTATTATATTTTTAGTTAATTTTCGTCTAATCTTCGATTGAGGATATTACATTGTCATTTTTGTGGTTTTGTCGGATCTTGATAGGTACTTTGAGTTGAAATGTGGATATGGATGAAGATAGCCTTTTAGAGTATTTGATCAACCATTTATATGGTGAAGCAATTCAAGAAATATGGCACAAGTTGGACTAAATCTTAATGAACGAAAGATGAGGAAAGCTTTTTGAAATAATACAAATCAAGAGGGTTATTTTTGAAATAGTTGCAAAGTTGAGGGAGTTGGTTTGAAATTTTTATTTTACAAAAATATATATATATTTTTTAGGGTTCATCTCACTTTTTCTTTCTTCCAAATGACGCACGCCGTTTTTCTTTTTTTCTTTTGTTTTTAGTTTTAGTGTTTTTGGTTTAGAGATCAATTGTTATGTTTTAGTTTTTCTTTTTCTTTTTCTTGTACGGTCTTTAGTTTGGATTTTATATTTTAGGTTTAGTTTAGTTTTTCATTTACTTGTAATCCCTCGTTTCTTGAGTCTTTCTATATGTGAAGAAGATACGGTGTTTTAACGGATCGAAGATAAAGATGGTTTTGTGACAGATTTTCATCCACATTCAACATCCGTTGTAACGTTCGTTTTCTCCATATTTTATATTTATGTTTGAATTTATTATTTAGTTAAATTTCTCATTCATCTATTGTTAATTTTTTCCTCCCTATTTTTATTTTCTTCACTTTTTTGCATTGTTCTTAATTTATTTTATCGCTTTCTTAGGTTAAAAACTATTTTTGGAGAGTGATACTCCTTGGATCGATCTTTAAAGTTTTCGTAGATTAATTTATTGCTTTCGTTAGATTTATGTTTACATTTTGTTTCATAGTTTAACTTTCGTTCATTTGGGTAATCGTTTCTTTGGATCGAAGGTCTTGGTATTGATTAATTGTTTTTAAGACGGCTGTTGAGTTTTAATTCCTTTCGATTTTAACGAAAGTTGAAATTGATTTAATTGGCTTTTAACAAATCATTTAGTTAATTCGATTGATTTTTGATTAAACGAAAGTTTGGTCTTTTACTTGGATCAAATTGATCAATGGCAACGGTCCAAACATGCAAATAGTTAGGGACGTTGATTGAGAAACATAATCATTTTAAATCTCAAGGTTTCTTCCCAATGTGTACATATTGCGAAAGTAAGTATGTATTTTGGTTAGAAAAACTTTTCCACCTCGAGAGAGGGTTGAAGTATTTTTGGAAAATGAATTCCCACCATTACCGAAAGTTTGAAGTTAATATTACCCAGTGTCCGATCTTAGTTGTTTTATGTTTTTCCTCTTTATTTATTTTGTGTTTACTTAGTTTAGTAAGTCAAAATCAAAATATTGAAAGTTCCCTTAGCTAGGCCATAGTCTAAAATGAGTCCGTGTTTAGTCCATCGCCTCCTTGTGATCGACCAGTATGCTACATACCCGTAGCCAAAGTGTCTTCTCTTTTTCATTTCCCCTTCCGAGTATCTAACTCTGGCATCGTGTCATCTCCCCACCGTGGCAGCGCTGACAACCGCCAACTTTGCCTTTGTTTTATGAATGTAATAGTACGTTTCTAGATGGAACATCAGACCAATGCCTTGATTAGGGAAGTTTTGGGAACCCTTACGGATGTTGTGCTTGGTATCAGCTTGGGGAATAAATCTATTGTTGTTTCGAAACGGACCAAACTAGTGTTAGGAATTTCGCCAAGGAAAGGACGATAAATCTTTGGTGGTCTTGATTATTGGAGAAATTTTGTGAGAATGCCGAGGTAGACCTTAAGTATAAATTGATTATTGAGGAGACCTTGATTTATTGAAATTAGAAGTATCGTTTCTATAATAACAACGGGTGATCAGCTCAACAATTTTATACGGATTCCTTCATCACTCAGGTAAAGTCAACCCGGCATCGGGTCCTCAGAATTGGAAGGAGTATGGTCAAACCATGGTTGGATTGTTTCTGTAAGGGTTGTTGTGTACCTAAAGGCAGGAAAAGGGTGTAATGTAATTGCATGAAGGACGATTAGAAGTATTTAAGGGTAAAGTTCGCGTTGGGGTATCCTAGGTGGAAATGGTTAGTTAAGGTCGTAAGTTACTCTTGAGGTAATATGTACAACCTGAGGTTGGGAGGCAACCGAGATCTTATTATTAGAAAAATGATTAATTAAGGACTCAATGTTCATCCCGTCATCATTGAGATACATCGAACATTAAGATTGATTTTGTGACGGCTCGTTATGAGAAACGTAGTGAATCTTGACTGGGATGTAATCGGGTTCATATATGAGGTAAAGTATTGATTGAGACCTCCTTTTTAGATAAGGAACCAATCGTTTTGTGAAAAATAATGTCATCTAAAGCCCTTACCGCGTGATTGTTAGCTTCTTCGTTGTGAGTGGATGAACAAGCCATATGTCGGACTTGTTTTCCAGGTTGGGCGGAATTTTGAACCACCAGGAACTAGATTTCGAGGACGAAATGTTTTCTAAGGTTGGGAGGATTGTAACACCTCGAGTTTTTGGAAGATATAATTTCAAGTTAATACAAAAATCGGTATTTTAATGGAAAAAGAAGAAATAGGATTTTGAACTTGAATCATAGATTTTATAGTCATGTTGGATGAATGATTCAATTACGAGTCCAACGGTTCTTTCCAGAGCAAAATCGAAGCTAAATGAAGAAGTTATGACCAAAACAGTGATCAGGCATGAAAAATGAAGAGAAACAGGCGACCGGTGTTCAACACGAATTTTGGTCATCCGCGCGACTTTGGGGCATGTGGGCGGGTTGTGGCGCGGGTTTATCCGCGTTAAAACCCGCGTGAAGCACTGTTCGAGCATAAAACCCGATTTTCAGCACTAATTCTTCATTTTCTTCATAACTTTTGCATCTCAACTCCAATTTTGGTGATTCAAGTTGCTATGGTTTCGTTTTTGAGAGATATTCAAGAATATAACAAAAGGTTTTGAATTTATTGGAGTATCCAAAGGTATTTTGTGGTGGTAAGCTCCTCAACTCTCTCGATTTTAAGCTAGGGTTGATATGTTCTTCATTTTCCCTTCTCTCCTTTCCATTTTATCTTAGGTTTTGGATCTTTGGAGGTGAACGAAACACGTTGCAAGTGTTGGTTCTAAAATATAGGAGGTGTTGCTTGTGGATTCAAGTTTTCACCAAGAAAACTCAAAGTTTGGGGGTAAAAACCTAGATTTAGCCTAAATCTAGCAATGTGAGTTCAAGTTGATTTGTGAAAACGTTGTACATGCCAAAATGTCCATTTTAAAGTGTTTATGTATTTTACATGAAACTATTAATTATTGAGTCATTTGGTGGGTTTTGACTATTTGAGGTGTTTGACTTTATAAACCTTGTAAAACACCCACATTTGGGATTTTTGGACATTTTCATAAATAAATCATGTTAATATGTTTCCTTGATGATTTAATATATAAATGGAGGTCATTTGACGTGAAGGTCCTTTTAGTGTATTTGATCTTATAAACCGTTTGGAAAAAGCATATTATTCGGTTATGAGACATTTTGGAAATGTAAGGGTATGAGTTCATTTGAAAAATGGTTTGTCTCAACCAATGATGAGTTTTGGGCTAATCATACTTTTGGTCGTTGTATTTGCATAACCGTTGGTTAATTGTGTTTTATGGTTTACATTGACTTTTATGGTACGATAAAGTAAATCGTTGAGCTTTTGGCTCGGTTTTTCACTAAGACGAGTCTTGAGGACATTTGTACGGTTTAATAGCCCGTTGTGGAGTTTTTAGTATGATGACGTTTATTACATGTCATTTAAGTATTACATGTTTTGAGTGCTTTGGTCATTCAATTGGAGTCATGTAGTGTTATAGACTGTAATGTAATGGACCCATAGACATATGAGTCGGTCTTTAATATTTTTTTTAAAAGGGCTATTGCTTCCATGTTGGGACTAGGATTAGTCATGGGGTCATCGAGGGGCTTATGGTGCGGGCTCGTGGAGTCAAACATCTGCCCTTGGCTCTGTGATGTAATTTCTGAGTCTGTTTCTATGGGATAGTTACTTCCCATTTGTAACTAGTTGAGACATTGGGCCCTAGGAAGGCAACTTGGTACAGTTATGTGGGACCGGATACTAGCCATGCACTGTAAATGTAATCCTAGTGAATGAGTATGACTAGGATCATTGGGTTCCTCCCCCACATCTTAGTACTAGTCGGCGAGTTCGTGGCCTTGATCCTAGTATGGTGAGCTCAATAACTTGGAAAGTGGCCTACTTTTGTGTTCCGCCACAAGCCATGGAATTCGGGTCTCCCCCGTCACCGAAAGGTGTTGTTTTGGGTATTTAGTTTTATCCTTGTTTTTTGGTGACGTTTTGAGTATGGAGCATTCTCCATAAGTTATAATTTTGGGGCTTGAGTCTTACTCACATTTCGGTGGTTTGGATAATAAAGTTTTATTCGAATTTCGATATTTGAGCATTTAACATTGTTCACGTTTTGAGTGAGTTTTGGGTTGCATCAATTTACGAATGAATTCTTTACATTGGGGCGTTCATCTTTAAAAATGTGTGTTATTGGAAAACAGGTCGTTTTCATATTTAAAGTAAATCATTTTGAAATATTTTGATTTAAGTCGCGTCTTTTCCTTTTACAATATATTTTATCCATGTTGAAAACTCTTGAACTCACTAGACGTTAGCCTAACCTTTTTATCTGTCGACATGTGCAACAGGTTTTGGTTGCGAATATTTCTAGTGACACTGTGAAGAGTGGAGTGCTAGTTGTGTGCTCGAGAAGTGAATATCTTAGTGAATTCTTCCGCATTTGTTTCGGGAAGAGTAACTTGTATTTGGGTTAAGTAAAACCCGACTTCGGTTTAGTCCTTCTATAATACTAGAGTGTATAATTGTTAAGGTTAATTATAGATTTTTAAATTTGAGGTATATTGAGTTTTGATTTGTAGGAGGAAGTTTCGTCCTTTATTTGATGTTATATCGAAAATTTTAATTTAGTTGCTCTTACCAAATTTGAGAGTATTACAAATTGGCTTTTAACAAATCATTTAGTTAATTCGATTGATTTTTTATGAAACGAAAGTTTGGTCTTTTACTTGGATCAAATTGATCAATGACAACGGTCCTAACATGCAAATAGTTAGGGACGTTGATTGAGAAATACATTCATTTTAAATCCCATGGTTTCTTCCCAATGTGTACATATTGTGAAAGTAAGTATGTATCTTGGTTAGAAAATCTTTTCCACCTCGAAAAAGGATTGAAGTATTTTTGAAAACTGAATTCCCACTATTACCGAAAGTTTGAAGTTGATATTACCCAGTGTCCGATCTTAGTTATTTTATGTTTTTCCTGTTTATTTATTTTATGTTTACTTAGTTTAATAAATCAAAATCAAAACATTTATAATTCCAATAGCTAGGCCATAGTCTAAAATGAGTCTGTGTTTAGTCCATCGCCTCCCAGTGATCGACCCGTATGCTACACACCCGTACGCTTGTCGTTATAAATTTAAAACTAACATCATTAAAGTTTCCATCTCATCCACTATTCCAAAAGGGCGCGAAACAAATCATCTTGATTGAGCATGACATGCACAAGATCCACACATATGCCTTGATCAACTATGTAGAAGTTCAACCTTTCCAGTGGACCTTTGATGAAAGTATTCGACAAACAGAACCGTAGTTTGATGATGTTGCACTTGATAGACTTCCGGAGGAAAGGTTTACTGGCTGGTTCGAGAACCACGTGAGTATATACTAGGTAATATCAATACGTTATACCCTAAACCCTAAACCGTGTTTCTTACGTGTGCCCTTCTTTTATAGGGCATGGTCGAGTCAAACGACTAAAGTGAATAATGAAATCCCTAGCATGCGGACTAGGCCGTTATGCCACCACGCATCAGGGATACTTCGTGAACGGTTACAAGTTCCATACGGTAACCCATGGTGCTATTCGAGTAACCCAAAATAGTGGTGTGTGTATCAGGGGTGACGAGTGTGAGTCTGACTATTATAAAATGTTGGATGACTTTTTAGAGGTGGAATATTATGGCGCAGGGCTACAGGTAGTTGTGTTCTTCAAATGCACTTGGTTTGATACTCCGTTAGGCGTTAAAGTTGATCCTAGACATAGTTTTGTGGATATCAAATATAAGTCCAGACTATGATCCAACGACTCTTTCATCTTAGTATCACATACAGAACAAGTCTACTATTCTTCATATCCTTCGATGACAAAGGATTTAAAGATTGGTTGGTCGTTGTCAAGGCAAAACCTCGTGCCATATAGGAAGTAGTAGATAATATTAACGATGTCGAAGACAATGATAATGTGGATAGAGAACAATTCTTTTAAATCAACGAAAGGGTAACTCTTACAACGTCTACAGGATTAAACGAGGACCTCAATTTCATTCGTCTTACCATAAAAGAGGTAAATATAATCGATACCATTAATTAAGATGGCGACAAGTCCAAAGATGATACCAACGATGGGCCTGCAAATGAAGATAGCGACGAGGAAGCATAATTTTATGACATAGACGATAATTTGGATGATGAAGATGAGTTAATGTTATTTGATCATTCTTCTAATGTGTAGTTTGTCTTCTGTATCTTTATTTCACAATTGCGTAATTGCAATTTGTCATTATCTTTTTTTGGATAAAATATAATGTTCATTTTTCTAGGCATTGTCACCCCATCAGCGGGGTAGTAGTAGAGGTCGTGGTAGAGGTAGTCCCAGCTCCGGTAAGGGCAGCGGCTCTATTAGCAGGCGTGGCGACCCGCTTGCTGATGACTATGACGA